>CM074855.1:59545000-64545000 GCA_037501455.1 Lantana camara
AACCTCCTTTTGAAATTCTAAGAATTTCTCAAAAGCTTCAGATTTATACTTCATTAAGTATACATAACCATACCGACTAAAGTCATCAGTAAAGGTTATGAAGTACTGATGATTGTTTCTAGTGCTTACACTAAGCGGTCCACAAACATCAGTATGGATCAAATCCAAAACCTTAGTGGCACGTTCCACAGTTCCTTTAAAAGGGACTTTGGACATTTTTCCTTTGAGACAGGATTCGCAAGAAGTTAACTCTTTGAGATCATTTTCAGAGAATGATCCTAAAGTGTTTATCTTGCTAATTCTGTTCTTGGAAATGTGTCCTAATCTAGCGTGCCATAAGGGAGCTGAAACATTGTCATCTCTCTTACGCTTCGTTTCTCGTTGTATATTCATAATATTGATATTTTGAGTTAGGTAAAGTCCATTACTTAGAGTACCGATGTGAACGGAAGAGTTGTTCCGTTTGATAAAATATTTACCATTCTTAATATAAGTTTCATAACCTTCACAATCTAATATTGGAACTGAAATTATATTACGAATAATGCTTGGTACATAAAGGACTTTATTTAATACTAACTCAAAACTACCTAAATCTAATCTAATTGTGCCTAAAGCTCGAGCTTCAACGTTTGAGCCATCGCCGATCTTCAAGACACATTCTCCTCCTTTGAGTTGTTGGACTTCACTTAGCATCTGTACATCATTACAGATATGAGTTCCACAACCGGTATCAAGTACCCAAGAACTAGAATTAATAGAAAGATTTACTTCAACGAGAAAGATACCTTTCTTTAGAGTAGCCTTGTACTCTGGGCAGTTTCTCCTCCAATGTCCCGCTTTGCCACAATGGAAGCAAACATCCTCTTTCTAATCACGCTTCTTCTTTTGGGCCTTCCCCTTCGAAATGCCACCAGTGGGCCTAAGGGGTTTCTTCTTCTTCTTTTGGGCTTTCTTGCCCTTACCTTTAGAAGGCCCAGAAGAGGAAGATGGAGCATTCACCATCAAAACCTTATTGTCCTTCTTGATCGTGTTTTCAGCAGTCACAAGCTGACTAATCAGCTCAGCTACAGTAGCACCAGCATGATTCATGTTGAAGTTAAGGACAAATGGGTTGAATGATGGTGGGAGCGAAGCTAGCAACAAATCCACTGAAAACTCATCTTTCAGTGGCATGTCCATGGAAGCAAGTTTCTCAGTAAGGGCAAGAAACTTGAGTCCATATTCATGGACACTTGAACCTTCCCTCATTCTCAAGTGGAACAATTCCTTTGAAGTGTTATACCTTGTAACACGTTCATGAGGGCGGTAAAGTTGCTCTAAGTGGTTGTAAATCTCCCAAGCAAATTCCATGGCCTCATGTTGCCTTTGCAAGTCCGGAGACATGTTAGCCAACATAAGGCAACGGGCTTGGAGATTATCATCCTTCCACTTCTGAATCGCATCCCGCTCAGCCCGATTGGGAGCCTTCCCTTCGGGACTAGGCTCCCCTTCGAAGAGAACATAAGTTCTCTTCTCAGAATCTAAAATGATTTTTAGATTCCTCAGCCAATCAGAATAGTTGGGACCAGTCAACTTGTTTGACTCGAGGATCGATACAAGAGGGTTTTTGGTTGCCATTTCAAAACACGTAGAGAATCACAGAATCTACGACCTAAATGGTAAGACAGAGAACTATTGAGCATGCTGAATTATAACGATATACAAAAGATAAGGTCTTTAATCTATTGTAGCTCCCACTGTTTTTCAAAGATCTAGAATTCCCAAAGATCTAAGAGGAACACGTTTCTCAATGGGTACTAAGATCCTAGGCATTTTACCTCGAACCCACGACTCGCGGACATTCTAAGTAAGAACCCTAGATAGGTACAACTTACCAATTCTAACACTTTTAGAACTCTTAGTAATTGTTTTTGCATCACCTACCTTTCAATATGGACCCACGACTCGTGCGACATCCATATTTACTTAGGCGTTAAGCTAGACCCATCAATCATAAGATCATGACCAAAACTTAGTTCGAACGACCCACGACTCGCGGACATCGCCCTTGCTAAAATTGACCACGAAATATTGATCATTTGAAATGATTAATTAGGTAACTAAGAACTAATAAGCTCCACTAGCTATCCCACGACTTGCGGACAATAACTAGCTTTACTTACTAAACTTAAACCCTATTGATGGAATGCTAGGAATTTAATTCAAAACTTGCATCTCGAATTAAACACCTATTTGTTCGAAATCAGCTTAATATTTAATGGGAATTTTCGAATCAACCGGAGAGTTGTCCGGTTCGACCTCACCAACATATATGTTATCCAATTTTATTAGTCTTGATTAATGCAAGTACACTTAAATGCATTTGAAACAAGCACATAAACAGATAACATGACCTAGCATGATACTAACATGTAATGATCATGGGTTCTACCTATCTTATGCGTGATATGTGGGAGCCACTCCACAATCACAAGTTCTAACATACATGCCACATAAACAGTTCAAATCACATAAGGGAAAGCGGTAACAAAATACGAGCCCTATCTCTATTACATTTAACAATTGAGATTCCCCTCCCTAACATTTTGAGGGGTCTTCACTTATGGCCTCCTTGTTACTTGAATGTGGTCCATCTTACTCCATGGGTGCATTGTCTCCAAAATGAAAATAAAACCTCACCACCTATCTCTACTCTCAAATTACAATAAAAAGAAAAAGACATAAAGTAATAAGGCTCAATCTTCATATTGGCCTTAGACAATTACACGGGGCATACCCCGGCCTCAAAAACAGTAATATGGAAAGCCACATTATAAATCACATAACAGTACGCACATAAGTGAGGCTCCAACCTCAATTGAAAAACGCAACTATAGGGCTCCAACCCCAATTTAAACCATCCATGTGCATAAATTAAAACCATACATAGATCTAAACCCATGATCACCTAACATGCTTTTGCAAGAATTTAAATTTAACCAATAAATTAAAATTCTCGCTTTAAGCTCTAATAGCTTAAAACACGACTTGATGCGAGTCTTATTTATAAAATTTTTCAATAAATCCCAAATTACCAAAACAAATAAAATTCCAATTAATTTCTGAAAATTAATAATTTTATCAAGATGTATTTTCCCAAAATATAAACCGTTTCAATTTCTCAAAAAAATCCCAATTTTAAGTTTTATTCAAAATTAAAATAAATATTCAAAATAAAATTTTAAAATTCAAATAAAATTGGGACTGGATTGCACGAAACACGAAAAGGCCGGATCGCGAAAACGGGACCCGTACGCGGAGAAGACCGCACGCACGAGTGCGCGCGCCGCGCGCGCAAGCTGCGCTCTGTTGGGCGCGGCTTTCCCGCAAGCATGCGGGCGGGGTGAGCGGCCAATCTCGGCCGCCCTGGGCAGGCGCGCCGGAAGGCTCCTGCACAGGCGTGCGGGAGGTGCTGGGCGACTGGCCGGTCTGTCCCGGCCAGGCCTGGGTGGCGACGGGCGGCACGCCCAGGAGGGCCTCCCGCGCGGTTGCGGGAGGGCTGCGCGCGAAGCCCTCGCGCGCGACGCCTTCGCGCGCGGGGTTTCACGTGTTCGTCGTGATCCGGGTTTTCGTCTCGTGTTTTCGTTCAAAAGCAAAACCAATCCAAGAAATCCAAAACAGTTTATACAGTTTCAAATCTAAAATTGTTTTAAAAAATTAATTTTTTTGCAAAAACCAATTTTCAGAAACTTTCAGGAAAAAATACAGTTTCGTAATTCAGGCTTTCTAAAACAATTACAAATACTCAATCGCATCAAGCCTAAGAATTTCTACCAAATTCAGTATAATTGAGACGAATTAGAAACACGATTAACGAGGTGGCTCTGATACCACTTGTTGGAAAACACGAATCAGAAAACAGCGGAATTTAAAAAATTTTCCCAACAAAAGGACCTTGAACTCGGAATCGTGTAACCAAATTCGTAAAGATAGAAAACTTACTTTTCTTTTATTCTTTCTTGAAGCGTTTCAAGCCACCCAAGAACGCTCTTCTCGCGGCTTGATCCCCTCTCCTTGGTAAAGCTCGAATGTTCAAACTTCTAACTTGAAGTCTCTAGAGAAAGTCCACCAACTTGATCACAATCTAACTTGTAACAGCCCGAAACAGGGGCAAGTTGAAAATTACGAAAATACCCCTACAGCTCAAAAATATTCCTACATTTCCCGAAACACTTTCACTACCCAATATTTTAACCAAAAGAATCCTCACATTATTTCGAGGATCGTGATATTCTCCGTGAACCATAATTCCCATCCTAACTCTCGTAGTATCAAAAACCGGCAAAAACCCTAGCTTATGATTCGATCATCAATAAATCCTTGCACATCTACTTTTTTTATTCAAAATTATAACCAAAACGATCCTTAAATTATTTTATGAATTTTCATGCATTTGCCAAAAACTCGATCTCACCATAGCATATTTTATAAATATTTTCCTTTCTAAAAATCATCATTTTATTTTGAACAAATTAGCTTTTATTCAATAGTCGAAATTATACTTGAAACGATCCTTGAATTTTTCTCTACATTATAATGATTTTTCCCAACTTTAAACTCTATCATAGCTTCGTTTATATAATTTTCCTATGATTTCCATCATCTTTAATATTTAAAATTTATAAACGAAAGCTCTAAATATTTCACATTTATAATCAAAACAAAGCTCATTTTTCACCCATTCTTTCATTAATTCACTACTTCAATCTTTTACCTCTCGACTCTTGAATAAATTTTATATCATTTTACATTTATTTTTATTCAAAATGACATCATCCATGACCACATGATCTTCTAGAAGGATTAAACAAATGAGCATAATTTCTCCACATTAACTAGTTAATTACCAAGCGTTTGTTCATAATGTAATTTAACCACATCTCCTAATTTATTACCAAGCATTTGTTGAAATCATAAGCAACCACATCTCCCATAAACTCTCATTTATTGCTTAGAAACCCCTCATGACTACCTATAAATACCCCCCTTAAGTCTCATTTATACCTCACAAATCAACACACAAAATCACTCTCTTCTCTCCATTTCTCACGCCATTCTCCCTCTCTCTCTCTAAGGTATGTTTTTCTTTTATTATTTCATGCTTTATATTATGTTCTTAGTATAATATAGTCATAGCATACTTAGATTTAATTAAATTATGCTTTAGGAATTTATTTTATGGAATATATGTTATTTATGCTAGTTTAGGAAAATGTGATAACATATATGCATTTTATTTAATTAAATGCATGAGTTATGATATGATATGATATGAATATATGTTTAAATAATTATGATCTTGTTTAATTAAATTCATGTCAAGAATAATTTATTTAGAATTATTTTTCATAGAGAATTAATATATTTTGCTATATTATGCTTCAAATTCTATGTTATAAATATGAATATGATCAAGTGTGTTACATACCTTCTTTGAATATTCAAATAGGCTCAAGAACATGTTCATGTTGTTCTTGAATAATTTTAAGTGCACATGTGATAGTGTGTGAGTATGTGTGTTCGATTTTGTGTTATAAAGTGTTTAATTCATAAGAAATTGACCAGTGAATGTTTTCAATAGTAAATTTGACTTTTTGGTCAACCCATAAGTTGATAATTTCGAAAATATTATTAAAATAATTATAAAATTAGTTTTGGAATTTTTAAAAAGATTTTATCCGAATTTTCCAAAAATCGGTAAATTATGGATTATTTTCGAAATATAACCTACATTGTCAAATTAAATTCTAAGTTCCATTTCTAATGTTATAATTAAGATTATAATGTGATTAATAAATATTTAAGTGGTTAAAGAATTCATGAAACCTGATTAATGACTTAATTTCCCTTAAACGGTTGAAATTAGAGTCTACCGGAAATTCTCTAACATGATATAGTTTATGTGTTTACTTGATGTAACCCTTTTGTGCATGAACATTATGTGTTTTATGTGCTTATTTGATTAACATTAAGAACCTAGTTCTAAGCCTATAGTAGTTAATACTTTCAGGCACACTGGAATCCACATTACAATGTCTGTCTACCGGTATAGGTGAGGGTTAAAATGTTTTCAACTGGAATCATGCTATACATATGTATCTATATAAAAACTATTTTCAAGCCTACCTATCATATTGATTTACTGCCCTACATACATATTATTGTACTACAATGTCCCTCTTAAGGGAAAAATACTTTCATGCCGGAATCAACGTCTTACTAAGACATTATATATTTCAAGTCCATTTTATCAAAACATTGATTCCGGGTTATGCAAGCAAAATATTGTTCTTGATTCATGTTATGGGCCCCGGCTGTAGCCGTAGCGAGCAATTACCCGGAAGGTATCGGGCCGAGGGTATTGTTGGTGCTGCGGACTGCCACCGCCTCTTGGTAGTGGTTTAACTGGAGGTTAGTTACTCCACGCCAAGGGATGAGGGAGAGATAGCTGCCTCCCGAATCTAGTTCGTGGTCTCTAGGGTTTGATTCCCTATTGACATCAAGGAGTAGTGGAGTTAATATTCTTGGTTTTATTGAAGTATCGGAGCCTGATCAGCCCGATACTATTTTACCAACTATTCAAGGAGTTATGGGTGGAAAGGCCTAGCTTGCGGGCAATAATGTTCTTGTTACAAACGGTTCATATTTCTACAAATATTCCAAACTACCCCTATCACTGTTTTACTATTATTATGAACCGTTTCCTATTTGCTATATCCTATTGCTATTATTTCAGATCAAGATATTCTTGATCATATACATATATATATATACACATATACATATAAGTTATTATACCCCCCTTCACTTAGTCACTTTGACTAACCCTCTCGCCTATTTTTTAAAATGCATGATTTCAGGAATCAATGAATGACAACTAGAGGTATCTTGAAGCACTACAACCATAGGTTGGATCCGATCCTACGAGTACACTATCTTGAACCTACTCTCTGTAAAAACAAACCATTTCATACTTTGTCCTTGCATGTCAACCTGTTGTACTCTTCTGCAAACTACTTTGATCAATAATGATAATCCTTGCTCATTGTACGTTATCCTCCCCGTTCATTGGTAAAGTTGAATCTCTTTATCTTCCGCTGCACTGTGTCACATACTCCATTCATATTATCCTGACCGTTCGCCGTAGTATTTCCTGGGTGTTGGGTCTAACCTCCACTCAGGGAGTATTGTGGTGCGGGGTTGTAGTGCTGGGGAGGCGCTACAATTAAAGTGGTATCAGAGCCCCAGGTTGCAGAAATCTGGGGTTCATCATTCATAGACTCTCGTATATACTCTTGTCTTTAGTGCTTAAATTGTGATCAATCACTGTTGGTGCGGCCGACCAGCATCTGATTTGTTACAATTGTAGTACTAAACCCTTCCTTGATCAAGTCAAGCATACAGTCTTAATCCAAACCAAAATCCCGAGTTCTATCAAATCCTTCAATTATCAAATTCTTGGTAGATTCGGTTACAAGATCTACATCTCCTTCATCATACTAGTATTCCTAAGTCATGGAAACACTTCACTTATTCGTTCAAATCCTAAGTTATTAGAATTGCTTCAAGATACCAGTAGGACCGAAAACTAACTTATTAATTTCCTGTGCCTTTATATTGCTTTATCTTCGCTAACGATGTTTTGTCTGTTAATTGCTATTACTTGTAAATTTTAATTTTGCGATCATCTGCACATCATTCTCAACTACCATGCATTATATTATCTCTATAAGGGTGGTTGCAGCTTAAAATTGTCATCCCCAAAGTTGTTAAAGGTATGCATTCTAAACACGCCAGTTACTGATCCTGGCGCCATGCATTCATTGCATCACTTATGTGCGCATTCAAATTTCTTACTTGAACAATTGCCTTATGTGTTTAAAAGTAAGTTCTCTTTTGGAAACCTGTTTATCATGGATAACGGATACAAACATTTCTTTAAGTTATTATGAAACATGAGGAGAATCTGAGGACAGATTCTTTTTAAGGGGGAAGAATTGTAACAGCCCGAAACAGGGGCAAGTTGAAAATTACGAAAATACCCCTACAGCTCAAAAATATTCCTACATTTCCCGAAACACTTTCACTACCCAATATTTTAACCAAAAGAATCCTCACATTATTTCGAGGATCGTGATATTCTCCGTGAACCATAATTCCCATCCTAACTCTCGTAGTATCAAAAACCGGCAAAAACCCTAGCTTATGATTCGATCATCAATAAATCCTTACACATCTACTTTTTTTATTCAAAATTATAACCAAAACGATCCTTAAATTATTTTATGAATTTTCATGCATTTGCCAAAAACTCGATCTCACCATAGCATATTTTATAAATATTTTCCTTTCTAAAAATCATCATTTTATTTTGAACAAATTAGCTTTCATTCAATAGTCGAAATTATACTTGAAACGATCCTTGAATTTTTCTCTACATTATAATGATTTTTCCCAACTTTAAACTCTATCATAGCTTTGTTTATATAATTTTCCTATGATTTCCATCATCTTTAATATTTAAAATTTATAAACGAAAGCTCTAAATATTTCACATTTATAATCAAAACAAAGCTCATTTTTCACCCATTCTTTCATTAATTCACTACTTCAATCTTTAACTCTCGACTCTTGAATAAATTTTATATCATTTTACATTTATTTTTATTCAAAATGACATCATCCATGACCACATGATCTTCTAGAAGGATTAAACAAATGAGCATAATTTCTCCACATTACCTAGTTAATTACCAAGCATTTGTTCATAATGTAATTTAACCACATCTCCTAATTTATTACCAAGCATTTGTTGAAATCATAAGCAACCACATCTCCCATAAACTCTCATTTATTTCTTAGAAACCCCTCATGAGTACCTATAAATACCCCCCTTAAGTCTCATTTATACCTCACAAATCAACACACAAAATCACTCTCTTCTCTCCATTTCTCACGCCATTCTCCCTCTCTCTCCCTAAGGTATGTTTTTCTTTTATTATTTCATGCTTTATATTATGTTCTTAGTATAATATAGTCATAGCATACTTAGATTTAATTAAATTATGCTTTAGGAATTTATTTTATGGAATATATGCTATTTATGCTAGTTTAGGAAAATGTGATAACATATATGCATTTTATTTAATTAAATGCATGAGTTATGATATGATATGATATGAATATATGTTTAAATAATTATGATCTTGTTTAATTAAATTCATGTCAAGAATAATTTATTTAGAATTATTTTTGTAACACCCCGTACACGTGGAGGTGCCACACCCCCGCACTATAGATCAATTCACATACGAAATGGGCGATCCGTACATGAACCAACCTATAGCGAACGGTGACAATGCAATACTCAACAAGCTAGGCGGGAAACTTACACATGCGACAAAATAAAGCGGAAGCATAAATCGATCACTATCAAATAATTTCATTTATCAAGGCATGACATTTCCATGTACTGAATGAAATATATTCTAACTTATATATCAATACATTATCATCTCCTTAATATAATTAACATATAATTGTAAACATAACTTTATCGAACAATAAATAAATCATCAAATAAATGCACCGTGTAAGACTCAACTCTAACAACTGGACTCGACTCACTTCCCGCCTAGCATGCACCTGCAATACCTGAAAGGTGGAGGCGTCAGTCTGTGAAGACTGAGTGAGGGGTTTACATATATATTAGCGCAGATAACATACAAGTTATATTCTCGGGTAAAGGTTTATAAAGATAATTATACAGTTCAAGAATAACATAGCTTCGCCCGAGAATACAACTATCAATATTAATCACTTGTTCTTTTCATGCAATCGATAAACATGCTCGCTTGCTTGTTAATCATTAGGTGATCACGCAATTCAATTATCGTGCAATCATGCAATAGTGTAATCACTTAGCCCGTTCGTGGGATGGAGATCATGCAATCACTACATGGCTTGCTTGTAACATGATAGGGTTTATTCCTCCTGTGATTGGACGGACAATCATTGGCACGAAACCAATCCAGCGCCCTTCACTCAGAAGGACCTGGCCAGGGGAAACATGGGTACACGATAGGGTTTTGTTCTTCTTGTGGTTGGACGGACAACCACTGGCAGGACCAGTCCAGCGCCCTCACTAAGGAGAACCTGGCCAAGAGGACACACGAACACGGTAGGGTAGTGTTCTTCTTGTGATTGGACGGACAATCACTGGCACGACCAGTCCAGCGCCCCCACTAAGGAGGACCTGGCCAAGAGAACACACTTGCTTGCATTCATGAACATGACATGCTTTGATGAGTGAACACTAACATGCTTTACGTGCTTGATTAACGAACAATAATATAACTTGGAACGATAAATGATTTTATAAAAATATACTATAAATACCTTTTGGCTAAAACAGTCACGTAAAGGTTATACAGGTTCTATATAACTAGAAATTAAACCTCACCTGACAAGCGACACACGACTCGTGAACGCGTGAACGTGCTCATGATCCATAATCTCCACCCTGGAGAATAACTGGACAAGAAACGAAACCATGTACGTGCATGAGACCACCATTCAAGCATATTGTTCATATAATGACGCACGGCATGATCATACACGAGACATTGAGCAATACACAATGTAGCATGAAAACATGTTGTTTCGACATATAATCAATCATATAATAGCAATTCGGGATCAAATAAGCCCTTGGAACGAGGGGCCAAAATTGTAATTTTGTGCAGAATATTTCTGCACTACCAGAGAGCTGGGAACGGCCGTTCCAGGTTCCAGTTCAAAGTGGGAAGGGCCGTTCCCGCTGTCGGGCTCCCCGAAGATGGGAACGGCCGTTCCGGCTTGCAAGCCAAAATGGGAACGGTCGTTCCCGTCCTCGCCGCCAAGCATATTATTCAAACAATGGGAACGACCGTTCCCTACTTACAAAGGGAACGGGAAGGGCCGTTCCCGTTACGCAGACAGTCCAGAAACAGAGCAGAAGAACAGAGGAGGCACGAATTCAACCAACAAAACTCCCAAAACACTTGTAGTTAATTCTAACAATTATAATCCATGAAAGATAGTATGTATACATGCTTAAGGAGCAATAATACTCAATATAAACACATAATTCAAGCTTTATTTATCATAATCCCCAACTTTAGCATATATATAAATTTATCACAAAATCTCATATTCTTCAAGAATCATACTTGGAATTCAAGCCTAAGGTTCCTAATCATGCTTCTAACATTAAATCATGAATTATCAAGCTTGAATTATAAACCCTAGCTTCATACATAAATTCAAGAAATCACATAATCCTTACTTACATGAACTTGGAGGAAGAAAGATGGATGATCATGGATGCTTAAGCTTGAATCATGAATTTCCCTAACAAATTCTAGCTTGAAGATGATGATTTCTCCATTTCCTTTCTTGAAGGATGGTGGTTCGGTGGAGAGAAAGCAAACATGGGATGATTGGTATGAAAATGAAGATGATTGAGAGAGAGATGCATATAACGTGATATATTTTGGGGAAATATGTGATAATTATGATTAAATCCTCTAACTCCATAAGTCAAGCAATTAAGTGTATCAAGTTTGGGAAATGATCACTTTAGTCCCCTAATATTTCATGCAATTACGTTCTTAAAGAAAAGGAAATGAACACTTAAGGACAATTTGGCAATTAATTCAAATTGGACAATTAATTCATGTAATCATTAATTTCCATTCATACAAGAATTCTCAATTTGAAATGAATATCATATAATTTCACGTAATCATGTTGAAAACAATTGATAAGAATTAATATAACACGTCTAAATCAATTAAACGAAGTTAATAAAATAAAATCCTAACGCTCAAAACCCACACGTGTCGAGCGTACCTGACTGTCTGAAAATCGGGGCGTTACAACTCTCTCCCCCTTAAGAGAATCCGTCCTCGGATTCCTTGTCCTGAATTCCTGGAATTTAATTGGCTCTTACATGTTCATCCCACGCGGGTTAGCTACTCCCCGTCAGGAATTAGTTTGAAAGAGGTCTTTATTCCACAAGGTCTTCCAATGGTCGAGATCACGACCCTCAACTTCCGGAGTCTAATCACTCGAAAGAAAATCTAACCTTCCACTAAAACAAGTTGACAAGTAGTTGGAAATACTGAGAGTACCCCGTCTCTCAACCAATTAACGAGAGAACCCCGTCTCCCTCGCAAGTAACAAGAGAACCCCGTCTCCTGACCACCCTGAGAGAATCCCCGTCTCTCACGCACACGAAATAAAATTCAAGCGAGCACTTAAGTACATATTTATAATTAATACACAAGGATCAGATAAAATTATCATTTATGCAAGTACTCGTTCACGTAACAATTATTAATAAACAAGGAATCATATACAAGACTGACGGATTAATAAACAATGAATAACAACAAGGAGTCATATATAGAATTAACAAAATAATGATAATTATAAAATAATGATGCATGTGGTATGCATGATTAGGTGTACCGTTCACCGAGGATTGAAATTCTGGAACTGAATTAATTCGGTTGAATATTTGATTCGTTAGTTGAGATTTTCCCCGCTTTGTACCACTACGGTTCGATATTCTCATTCTGGATAGCCATTTCTGCCATTGTGCTGTTTTCTAACATAATCCGTAAATCATCATTAATCACCACATCTTCAAACCCGTCTGAATTACAGATTTGCCAGTTGAACCATTCCTGCACTGATTCTCACATTTACTTTCCGATTCCAGAATTGAGAACACCCTGATATTCCTGTTAGAGTGTAATTGCCCGTCCCAGCCTAAAAGACTGACTTTGAGTTCCAAGCAAGCTCTTGTCCAACGAGCAGAGAAACAGGTGTTACCACTCCTCCGACCTCAGTAATTAAAGTAAACTTTTTTTCCCGAAGCAACATTCTTGACTCCTTGTTTGCAGTCTAAAAGTTGAGCTCTTACTCCCTTAGTTAACAATACGGCGGATATTTGCAATAGAGGAATCAAGGTTGTCGTCCCGTGAGAGTAATTCAACAAGCACACTTGCATAGAAACCGAAAGAATCCGGTCCTAGTGAAACGTCTTCCTTTGGCCCCTGAAATTCGATAACATACCCCACAATTCCACGAAATATCTCGAAAGAGAGGATCACTCAAACTTCCATCTCTCTGAAGGGTTCACAGTAAACCGGTGTATTCATGGAGGCGCGGCAACCCCCCGAATGAAAGCACGACGAGAATTCCCAAACATCTCTAGGGTACCAGTAACAACTTCGTAAGAAAACTCTTGTCGGAGTTAACCTATCAAATCTTGAGATTGGTTCCAGATATCGCCCAAACTGAATCCTTTTCTATTTACCGAGTCAAATGATATCCTGAGTTTGTCGGAGGATTGCAGATAGTGTACCCACTTTCCTGGAAATGATGATAAAACAAAGGTACTGTCGATGATGAGACTTTTCTTTGTGTAAGAGGGAGGAAAGGTTTAGCTAACTGAAACTTCTTTCACATGGTTCTGATAGAGGATTCCCGACTATCCTGAATGTTGTCCAGCTTCCGATTTAATTCATTTCCAGACCGGCTCTCCCCCTTAAGAAAATGGAAATTTTCTTATCCTTTGGTTTCATTCTGTCCTTTCCCACTTGCAAGCTTCTCTGCTGATTCAATTCCCGTAACCTTTTCCTCGTCCTACTGGTCGTTAATCAAAAGGTTGATTGATGATTTCTTTCTAATTCTTTCTGTTATCCCCATACTCAACTTGAAGCCCCCTGACTATCACCACTTTGATTTGATATTTAAATTCTTCAATATCCTATACCCCTTCTGCTATTCATGAAAATGCCATGTCCTATAATTACCCTCTACTGCTTCTAGAATTGATATCTGTCAAGCTAGCATCCTAATCCAAAACAAGAAAGTTCTTTCTCCTACCCTTACTGAATTTCCAAAATACTGCGCAATTCCTGAAAGTTGAAAGACCCACTGAATATTTATCTGCTTGAACTTATCATCATGTTCCCGTTTCCCAAAATTTTCCAATATCTACTTCACACCTCCTGCTCTTACCGACTCCCGAGTAAGTTCTTCTCTCAACCCCAAAATTTTCTAAACTCTCAATCCAAATCAAATTACCCGGTTACTACCATGGTACCCACTGATTCAAAATCCCTTCTTTAAATTTACGTCGGTAGGAATAGGAGCAAGAACAGTGTAGAGCATACGGAGAGCCTATTGCCAAGAAACACTAAATAATGCATGATGATTAAAGTGTCGATGCACATTTTACCCCCCAATTTAAAATGCACAATTTGAAACAATTATATCATCTTGAACTCATATTTATAAATAAAACAATGTAAATAATGTAAATAATTTGAACATGCATCCAAGACATCAAGTAGGAAATTTTGAATACAATTAAAACAACATTTACAAATGAAAAACAATTAATTAGTAGCTTTGATGCACGTGCTTATGAATGAATTGAAGAACCTGGCACCGCAGAAATGTTGGGCTCGATTCCGGTGTCCATTCTTGGTTGGCCGAACTGCAACTTGGTTCAAGCGGTTGATCAGTCTCCTACGTCTTCGAATCCTCCAGCCTTGATTCATACCTTTCCAAAACCTGTCACTCACAACTTGCTTTGCAAATATATGCATGTGGGTGAAGCATGCTCGAGTCACGTAATTGTCACATAATTGATGCGGATAACAAGAATTTAATATAAATTGAAACAAGTATTTCATCAATATTTAAAATAAACACGTTGGTCACATAAACTTCCAGCAATTCAAGGTCACCCAATTGGCAATCATTAGCATGAATTAATACAAGGGCACAAGTTATCAAGTATTTCAGGTAATTCAAAGAATCCTAGTGGCCAAGTAATTTTCATATAAAATGCAAGACTCTCAGATTAACAGGTAATGCCTATGCCGTACGACCTAGACTCGACACGACACGACGCTAGCACCTCGGTTTTGCAACCGGGCTCTGATACCACCTCGGATGTAACACCCCGTACACGTGGAGGTGCCACACCCCCGCACTATAGATCAATTCACATACGAAATGGGCGATCCGTACATGAACCAACCTATAGCGAACGGTGACAATGCAATACTCAACAAGCTAGGCGGGAAACTTACACATGCGACAAAATAAAGCGGAAGCATAAATCGATCACTATCAAATAATTTCATTTATCAAGGCATGACATTTCCATGTACTGAATGAAATATATTCTAACTTATATATCAATACATTATCATCTCCTTAATATAATTAACATATAATTGTAAACATAACTTTATCGAACAATAAATAAATCATCAAATAAATGCACCGTGTAAGACTCAACTCTAACAACTGGACTCGACTCACTTCCCGCCTAGCATGCACCTGCAATACCTGAAAGGTGGAGGCGTCAGTCTGTGAAGACTGAGTGAGGGGTTTACATATATATTAGCGCAGATAACATGCAAGTTATATTCTCGGGTAAAGGTTTATAAAGATAATTATACAGTTCAAGAATAACATAGCTTCGCCCGAGAATACAACTATCAATATTAATCACTTGTTCTTTTCATGCAATCGATAAACATGCTCGCTTGCTTGTTAATCATTAGGTGATCACGCAATTCAATTATCGTGCAATCATGCAATAGTGTAATCACTTAGCACGTTCGTGGGATGGAGATCATGCAATCACTACATGGCTTGCTTGTAACGTGATAGGGTTTATTCCTCCTGTGATTGGACGGACAATCATTGGCACGAAACCAATCCAGCGCCCTTCACTCAGAAGGACCTGGCCAGGGGAAACATGGGTACACGATAGGGTTTTGTTCTTCTTGTGGTTGGACGGACAACCACTGGCAGGACCAGTCCAGCGCCCTCACTAAGGAGAACCTGGCCAAGAGGACACACGAACACGGTAGGGTAGTGTTCTTCTTGTGATTGGACGGACAATCACTGGCACGACCAGTCCAGCGCCCCCACTAAGGAGGACCTGGCCAAGAGAACACACTTGCTTGCATTCATGAACATGACATGCTTTGATGAGTGAACACTAACATGCTTTACGTGCTTGATTAGCGAACAATAATATAACTTGGAAAGATAAATGATTTCATAAAAATATACTATAAATACCTTTTGGCTAAAACAGTCACGTAAAGGTTATACAGGTTCTATATAACTAGAAATTAAACCTCACCTGACAAGCGACACACGACTCGTGAACGCGTGAACGTGCTCATGATCCATAATCTCCACCCTGGAGAATAACTGGACAAGAAACGAAACCATGTACGTGCATGAGACCACCATTCAAGCATATTGTTCATATAATGACGCACGGCATGATCATACACGAGACATTGAGCAATACACAATGTAGCATGAAAACATGTTGTTTCGACATATAATCAATCATATAATAGCAATTCGGGATCAATTAAGCCCTTGGAACGAGGGGCCAAAATTGTAATTTTGTGCAGAATATTTCTGCACTACCAGAGAGCTGGGAACGGCCATTCCAGGTTCCAGTTCAAAGTGGGAAGGGTCGTTCCTGCTGGCGGGCTCCCCGAAGATGGGAACGGCCGTTCCGGCTTGCAAGCCAAAATGGGAACGGTCGTTCCCGTCCTCGCCGCCAAGCATATTATTCAAACAATGGGAAAGGCCGTTCCCTACTTACAAAGGGAACGGGAAGGGCCGTTCCCGTTACGCAGACAGTCCAGAAACAGAGCAGAAGAACAGAGGAGGCACGAATTCAACCAACAAAACTCCCAAAACACTTGTAGTTAATTCTAACAATTATAATCCATGAAAGATAGTATGTATACATGCTTAAGGAGCAATAATACTCAATATAAACACATAATTCAAGCTTTAATTATCATAATCCCCAACTTTAGCATATATATAAATTTATCACAAAATCTCATATTCTTCAAGAATCATACTTGGAATTCAAGCCTAAGGTTCCTAATCATGCTTCTAACATTAAATCATGAATTATCAAGCTTGAATTATAAACCCTAGCTTCATACATAAATTCAAGAAATCACATAATCCTTACTTACATGAACTTGGAGGAAGAAAGATGGATGATCATGGATGCTTAAGCTTGAATCATGAATTTCCCTAACAAATTCTAGCTTGAAGATGATGATTTCTCCATTTCCTTTCTTGAAGGATGGTGGTTCGGTGGAGAGAAAGCAAACATGGGATGATTGGTATGAAAATGAAGATGATTGAGAGAGAGATGCATATAACGTGATATATTTTGGGGAAATATGTGATAATTATGATTAAATCCTCTAACTCCATAAGTCATGCAATTAAGTGTATCAAGTTTGGGAAATGATCACTTTAGTCCCCTAATATTTCATGCAATTACGTTCTTAAAGAAAAGGAAATGAACACTTAAGGACAATTTGGCAATTAATTCAAATTGGACAATTAATTCATGTAATCATTAATTTCCATTCATACAAGAATTCTCAATTTGAAATGAATATCATATAATTTCACGTAATCATGTTGAAAACAATTGATAAGAATTAATATAACACGTCTAAATCAATTAAACGAAATTAATAAAATAAAATCCTAACACTCAAAACCCACACGTGTCGAACGTACCTGACTGTCTGAAAATCGGGGCGTTACAATTTTTCATAGAGAATTAATATATTTTGCTATATTATGCTTCAAATTCTATGTTATAAATATGAATATGATCAAGTGTGTTACATACCTTCTTTGAATATTCAAATAGGCTCAAGAACATGTTCATGTTGTTCTTGAATAATTTTAAGTGCACATGTGATAGTGTGTGAGTATGTGTGTTCGATTTTGTGTTATAAAGTGTTTAATTCATAAGAAATTGACTAGTGAATGTTTTCAATAGTAAATTTGACTTTTTGGTCAACCCATAAGTTGATAATTTCGAAAATATTATTAAAATAATTATAAAATTAGTTTTGGAATTTTTAAAAAGATTTTATCCGAATTTTCCAAAAATCGGTAAATTATGGATTATTTTCGAAATATAACCTACATTGTCAAATTAAATTCTAAGTTCCATTTCTAATGTTATAATTAAGATTATAATGTGATTAATAAATATTTAAGTGGTTAAAGAATTCATGAAACCTGATTAATGACTTAATTTCCCTTAAACGGTTGAAATTAGAGTCTACCGGAAATTCTCTAACATGATATAGTTTATGTGTTTACTTGATGTAACCCTTTTATGCATGAACATTATATGTTTTATGTGCTTATTTGATTAACATTAAGAACCTAGTTCTAAGCCTATAGTAGTTAATACTTTCAGGCACACTGGAATCCACATTACAATGTCTGTCTACCGGTATAGGTGAGGGTTAAAATGTTTTCAACTGGAATCATGCTATACATATGTATCTATATAAAAACTATTTTCAAGCCTACCTATCATATTGATTTACTGCCCTACATACATATTATTGTACTACAATGTCCCTCTTAAGGGAAAAATACTTTCATGCCGGAATCAACGTCTTACTAAGACATTATATATTTCAAGTCCATTTTATCAAAACATTGATTCCGGGTTATGCAAGCAAAATATTGTTCTTGATTCATGTTATGGGCCCCGGCTGTAGCCGTAGCGAGCAATTACCCGGAAGGTATCGGGCCGAGGGTATTGTTGGTGCTGCGGACTGCCACCACCTCTTGGTAGTGGTTTAACTGGAGGTTAGTTACTCCACGCCAAGGGATGAGGGAGAGATAACTGCCTCCCGAATCTAGTTCGTGGTCTCTAGGGTTTGATTCCCTATTGACATCAAGGAGTAGTGGAGTTAATATTCTTGGTTTTATTGAAGTATCGGAGCCTGATCAGCCCGATACTATTTTACCAACTATTCAAGGAGTTATGGGTGGAAAGGCCTAGCTTGCGGGCAATAATGTTCTTGTTACAAACGGTTCATATTTCTACAAATATTCCAAACTACCCCTATCACTGTTTTACTATTATTATGAACCGTTTCCTATTTACTATATCCTATTGCTATTATTTCAGATCAAGATCTTCTTGATCATATACATATATATATATACACATATACATATAAGTTATTATACCCCCGTTCACTTAGTCACTTTGACTAACCCTCTCGCCTATTTTTTAAAATGCATGATTTCAGGAATCAATGAATGACAACTAGAGGTATCTTGAAGCACTACAACCATAGGTTGGATCCGATCCTACGAGTACACTGTCTTGAACCTACTCTCTGTAGAAACAAACCATCTCATACTTTGTCCTTGCATGTCAACCTGTTGTACTCTTCTGCAAACTACTTTGATCAATAATGATAATCCTTGCTCATTGTACGTTATCCTCCCCGTTCATTGGTAAAGTTGAATCTCTTTATCTTCCGCTGCACTGTGTCACATACTCCATTCATATTATCCTGACCGTTCGCCGTAGTATTTCCTGGGTGTTGGGTCTAACCTCCACTCAGGGAGTATTGCGGTGCGGGGTTGTAGTGCTGGGGAGGCGCTACATAACTAGTAAGGATGCTAGTTCTCTAGTTAGTGTATAGGCTTAACCTAGGGTTTAATTTAATCTTGGAGAAAGGAAGGTGTTCAACACATGAACCAAGAATTGTCAATTAGCTCTAAAGGGGAGCATGAGCTCCCTTATATATAGTGTAACGCCCCGTTTTCCGGATGAACAGGTAAGCACGCCACGTGTGTGTTTTGAGCGTAGGTTTATTTTATTTCTTTAATTTATAATATATTCTTACGTGGCATTCATAATTTTATTAAATTCATGAAACATTATTTACGTCAATTATTTGAATTCATATCATTGAAAACATTATTTCATGACACGAAAAATGTTTCTTGCATAAAACAATTGTCGAGAGTACTTCAAATTACCAAATTGTCCCTAGATAAATATTTTCTAAAATTCTAGGGACTTAATTGCATAAACTCTTAGGGACTTGATTGAGTATATTTTAAATTGTTGCATACCTAATTGCATGACTTCATAAGACAAAGGATTAGATTGCAACTTCTACAATTTCACAAAAACCAAGATTGGAATGTAACGGTATAAGCTTCTTCAAGCTTCCTTGATCATTTTTAGCAAACATATCCCAACATATTCATCTCTTTCACTCTCGGTTCTAAGGAAGAAAAGGGAAGAAGATAATTTTCATTCAATCATCAAGATTTCAAGAAGTCTTTCAAGAAATTGGGAGTCATCATCATCATCATCATCATACTTCTTCATTTCTTTCATCTTCAAGGTTGGTAGCATGGAAGGGATGATTTGTGATTGTGTTTGACATGCTAGGGTTTAGGAATTTCATGTTATATGATTTATGTGTTGTGCAAAGCATGATTCTATGATCATATCATGAATTATTGCATGATTTCTAGCTTGAATATTTGAATATTTGGCTTGAATGATCAAGTTGATCATAAGCTTGAAACCTTGGAAATCTTATTGATATTGCATGTTTTATGTGTTTAAATGTGGTATTGTTATGCCATAAGTGTGGATACATCATATTCTCAGAAATTATTGCATTTGGGGTTCAAGAATGGATTTTTGTTGCTTGGTTGAGCCATTGCCGAGAGCTTCCCCTGTTTCTGCTCTGTTTTACCAGTTGCAGAAACTGGGAACGACCGTTCCCAGCCTCAAGGCTTTGTGGGAACGGGCGTTCCCATCTCTTTTCAAATAAAAGGGGCGGCCGAGCATGGGAACGGTCGTTCCCATTTTGGCCTGGCGCCGGAAGGGCCGTTCCCAGCTCAAAGGCGCGTTTTTAAGGGGAAAAACGCTGGCACGTTTTGGGGAACTCTTGGGAACGACCGTTCCCATTTTACAAAGGGGACCGGAACGGCCGTTCCCACCTGTGTTGCAGAACAAAAGTTTCTGCATAAAATTACGAAATTAGCCCCTCGATCCGACGACTTCTTTGACCCCGAATTGCTATAATATGTGCTAATATGATGTGAAACAACATGTTATCATACCACATTGCATTTTCATGGTCGTCTCGACACATTTCCGCCGTTCGTCATATTTTGGTCATTTTAGGTCTTGTCTCACGTATATAGGTCGTATTGCACAGGTCACGAGGGCGTGGACGGGGAGCAAGCTCCTTAGAACGCTTATTTATTATATTTTGCAAGAAAGGTGAGGTTTTGTTTTGGTAAAACGGACCCTATAACCCTTACGTGCTAGTTTTCGGCCAAAACGTATTATACTTATAAATGATTTCAAAACCATGAACATTTCAAGCAAGCAATTCATGATTTCAAGCATGTTTGGCGAGTACATGATTGCACGTGGGCCCGAGGGTAATTCTTGAGCCAACCGGGAAAGCAAGGGCTGACGGGTAACTCCTGAATTATCCTCACATTGTTGGGATCACCCCCGAAGCCACTAGGAGATTAGTGGTGGAAGGAGTTCCGTGTCTAGAGGGTCATGTCCTCTACACACACCATGTCGTGGATAGTCGAGCCTTGCAAACTCGCTATCACCCGGAGGAAGAAGGAGACTGGGGATTAATCCGGCATGTCGGGTTATCCTCGGGTTATTGCATGATTTCAAGCATGAAACTGTCTATATGAGCACTAAATAAATTGCATGATCACGTATTTATCAAGCTAGCGAGCATGATCACGTATTGTTCACGATTGGGAGTTCGGTTGGAGATTGCCCTTGCTCGCCGGGGCCACATGTTCATGACATTGACAAGCATGATTAAAATAAACGTGTTAAAATAATTGGTTGTAATCTCGGGCAAAGATTAAACTTATTGAATTATATATCTATTCTATTTTATTCTAAAGTCTTCACCCGAGGCTACAACTTGTATGTGATGTGTGTATATATAATTATTGCCCCTCACTCAGTCTTCGGTAGACTGATACTTCACTTTTCAGGTACCTTTTGAGCATGGTCGTGCTAGGCGGGAGTTGTTCGAGTCTTTTGCGTCTTCACGAGTCTAGCACCTTTCATGTATAGTACTTTGAGACATTTCATGTTATGCTCATTATTGTCACATTTTGAATACTTACTGATGTATATTATCAAGATATGATAATGTATTGATAGTTAATGGGTACCTATATGTATCTATGTAATAAATATGGTACCTATATATATGAATGACTTTATTGCTTCCGCTTTTCTATTCATGTTTGTTTTGATTATGTTGGGGAGAGTGTCCCGCCTAGCTCGTTATTTTTATTGTCACCCGTTCGCTGTGGTCTTGGTTTATGTATGAACTGTCCATTTCATACGTGGATCGAGGCTATAGTGCGGGGGATGTGGCGCCTTGGGGTTTAGGGTGCTACATCTACAGGTGGTATCAGAGCCCGGTTGCAAAACCGAGGTTCTCGAGTCGTGTCAAGTCAGTCTAGGTCGCACGGCATAGGATTATGTGGTATTTGGGAGTCTGCATTTGGTGGATTTACCTGATTTACTCATTTCTTCACATTAATTGAGCTACTTGATCTTCCTTGAACATGTGCTATTTGATAGTATGGAAATTATATACACACATTTGCATTTATTGATCAAGCCATGCATGTTTAGTGATCTGATTTCAGGATGGAGCACGACAGACGTTCCAGTGACCGATCCTCGAGGCACAGGCATCATCACCGCCGACATCATCGCCGCGAGAGATCACCACCTCCTCCACCTGCTCAGGCACAGCCCCAGGATTTCATGAATGCAGTAGTGGGGCTAATTGATCAGAGGTTACAGGAAAGGGTACCTCCACCACCACCACCACGAGCGCAGGTAGCACCTCCGGAGAACCCCATTTCTGCTATTTTGCGAGAGTTTCAGAATCAGCGTCCCCCGAAGTTTTATAAGGGAGATGATATACAGGCAGAGATGTGGTTAAAGGAGATCGAGAGGATATGGCAGCTTATTCCTTGTGACAGTCAGGAGAAGGCTCGCTGTACACTTACTCTTATTCAGGGCGAGGCCTATTCTTGGTGGGAGAGCACCCAGATCGTTTTGGAGGCAGCTGGGACAGAGATTACTTGGGAGGTCTTCGCACGGGAATTCAGAAACAAGTATATTCCTCCAGCGTCCCTTACTCGCAGGTTGAGGGAGTTTACAGAATTAAAGCAGGGAGGCAGGTCCGTGGGTCAGTATATCGCCGAGTTCGAGAGGCTTTCTCGCTATGCACCTAACATAGCGAATGATGACTTTCACAAGGCGATGCAGTTCGTTCAGGGGTTGAGGCCGGACATCCAGGATGCACTGAAAGCAGCTAATACTAGCACCTGGGCAAAAGCTACTGCAAAGGCCCTGAAGGTTGAAGATTCTGATATAGCTAGGAGGGCTACTCAGCGAGCAGGACAGGCTTCAGGCTCGAGATCAGGCCAGGGATCGAGCTCAGGAAAAAGGCCGATGACTTACTCTACACCTCCAGCTCAGAGGGATACCGGGAAGAAACCTAAGTACACCGGGCCATTTCCGAGAGGTCCAAGAGCTCCAGCACCACCCCAGCCACCTCAGAAACTGGGATGTAGATGGTGTGGACATCCTACGCACACCTATGATAACTGCAGGCGCCGGTTAGGTTTGTGTCTGATCTGCGGGAGTAATGAGCACCTGGTTGATGGTTGTCCGGATCGTCAGGATCCACCACCTGCAGGACCGAGGCCACTGGTGAGAGCTCGAGCTTATGCCCTCGTTGGAGAGGAGCAGGATGCTGAGATTGACCCCGCCGCAGTAGTTGAAGGTATTCTTTGCATTCATGGCACGAACATCCATACATTATTTGATCCGGGAGCTACACACTCCTTTCTTGCGCATTCTATTGTTGTTACTTTGCCTTTGCCTACTTTGTGTATTTCTGTGCGCTATTTAGTTAGTACTCCTTTCGGTAGTAGGCGAGAGACGGATCAGGTTTACAGGGATGTTCCAGTTGTGATTGAGGGCAGGGAATTTCTGACAGACTTTATTGTGATGCCAATGGAGAGATACGGGGCTATTCTGGGGATGGATTGGCTTTATAGACACTGTGCTACAATTGATTGCCGGGCCAAGAAAGTTCAGTTGGGTTCAGAGGTTGTTACGGGCTGTACTTCGAAGACCGTACCCCTACTTTCGTTTTCAGAAGCTCATAGATTAGTCAGAGACGGGGCTACAGGGTTCATTGCTTATATTCTGAACAAGCCAAAAGATCAGGTGAAATTAGAGGACACCGAAGTGGTAAAGGAATTCCCCGAGGTATTTCCAGAGAAGCTGGATTCTTTGCCTCCTGAACGAGAGATTGA
Organism: Lantana camara; assembly: GCA_037501455.1. Classification (NCBI taxonomy): domain Eukaryota; kingdom Viridiplantae; phylum Streptophyta; class Magnoliopsida; order Lamiales; family Verbenaceae; genus Lantana; species Lantana camara. The sequence continues at coordinate 59,569,364 of CM074855.1, forward strand.
ATTTGTGATTGATCTTTTTCCGAATGCTGAGCCGTATTCAAAGACTCCTTACCGGATGGCTCCAGCTGAATTAAAAGAATTAAAAGTCCAGCTGGAAGCATTGTTGGAAGTTGGGTACATTCGGCCAAGTTCTTCGCCGTGGGGAGCACCGGTGTTGTTTGTCAAGAAAAAGGACGGGAATTTAAGAATGTGCGTAGATTACAGAGAGTTGAACCGGATGACTATCAAGAACAAGTATCCCCTCCCTCATATCGAGGAGTTGTTCGATATACTTCAGGGTTCCAAAGTTTATTCAAAATTGGATCTAAGACAGGGATACTATCAGCTGCGCATCCGAGCAGAGGATATTCCTAAGACAGGATTCAATACTCGGTACGGGCACTATGAGTTTGTGGTTATGCCATTTGGATTAACTAACGCCCCTGCAACTTTTATGGATATGATGCACCGGATATTCAGGCCTTTCCTCGACAAGTTCGTGGTAATATTTATCGATGACATTCTGGTTTTCTCAAAATCAGCCGAGGAGCACGCGAGACATCTCAGGCTCGTTCTTCAGACTCTGAAAGAGCATCAGTTGTTTGCTAAGTTCAGCAAGTGTGAATTTTGGATCGATCGGGTTTCCTTCTTGGGGCATGTGATTTCAGGAAAAGGGTTGGAAGTCGATCCCTCGAAAATCGAGGCCGTGCTAAAGTGGGAGAAACCAAAGAATGCCTCGAAGATTAGAAGCTTCTTGGGATTGGCCGGTTATTATAGAAGATTTGTTCAGGACTTCTCCAAGATTGCTGCACCCTTAACCCGATTGACAAAGAAGGATGTTAAGTTTGTCTGGGACGAGAAGTGTGATCAAAGCTTCAACTTTTTGAAAGAAAAGTTAGTCTCAGCTCCGTTATTAACTTTACCCGAGGGTTCAGAGGGATATGCAGTGTATACAGATGCTTCTAAAGAAGGCTTAGGTTGTGTTTTGACTCAAAAAGGAAAAGTGATCGCTTATGCATCTCGGAAGCTAAAGGAATATGAAAGGAATTATCCAACACATGACCTAGAGCTTGCAGCCGTGATCTTCGCTCTCGGGAAATGGAGACATTATCTTTACGGGACTTCCTTTGAGATTTTTACCGACCATAAGAGCCTCCAGTATTTATTCACACAGAAGGATTTGAATATAAGGCAACGGCGTTGGATGGAAAAGTTGGAAGATTATGATTGTACAATTAAGTACCATCCCGGGAAAGCCAATGTGGTCGCCGATGCACTTAGCAGAAAGGCGAGTGTATCGAGTCTGGAAACGAAGGAAAGTGAGGAAGTTGCCCCGATTGTATTAAAGGCTCGGGTTTCTAATATCACAGTTCAGCCGGAATTAAAGCATCAGTTATTTGAGGCTCAGAATAATGATCCGGAAGTGCAGAAGCTTGTAAGTAAAGCTAAGGATGACCCGGAGAGTCCGTTTGGGTTTGATGAGACCGGGTTGCTTCGGTTTAAAAGTAGAGTGGTAGTACCTGAAGAATTGAGACGGGTCCTACTCGAAAAAGCTCACAAGTCAGCCTACTCGATCCACCCAGGAGGAAATAAGATGTATAAGGATTTGAAACAATATTATTGGTGGAACGGGATGAAGAGAGACGTGACAGAGTATGTGAAACATTGCCTGACTTGTCAGAAAGTGAAAGGTGAGCACCAAAAACCCACGGGACTTCTACAACCGTTACCTATTCCCGAGTGGAAGTGGGAACAAGTAACGATGGACTTTGTTTCCGGATTACCGAAGGTTAAAGGCGGGTTTGATGGAATTTGGGTAATCGTGGATAGATTTACAAAGTCTGCTCACTTTCTACCGGTTCGGATGTCCTATAAGATCCCAAAGTTGGCTGAGATCTATAACAGAGAGATTATTCGACTTCATGGTATTCCGGTGAGCACAGTTTCAGACCGAGACCCGAGGTTCACTTCTAAGTTGTGGCAGGAATTACAGGCTGTCTTGGGAACGAAACTTAAGTTCAGTACAGCATTCCACCCGCAAACAGACGGTTAGACTGAAAGATTAATCAAGTATTTGGAAGATCTTCTTCGGGCTTGCGCGATGGATTTTCAGAACTCTTGGGCAGAACAGCTTCCCTTGATCGAGTTTGCTTATAATAACAGCTTTCAGGCTTCGATCGGAATGGCTCCTTACGAGTTACTTTATGGAAGAAAGTGCCGATCTCCGTTGTTCTTCGACTTGGAAGACTGGAAATGGTCGAAACAGGAAGGGGTAAAGAGAGGTGAAAGATTCGAAAGGCCTTCCACAGTCGTTCAAGCTATGATTGAAAAAGTTCAAGTGATTCAACAACGGATGAAAGCCGCGCAAGATAGGTAAAAGTGCTATGCCGATAAGCGCCGAAGAGATCTAGAATTTGAAGTTGGTGACCAGGTATTTTTTAAGGTGTCACCAAGGAAGGGTTTCACCCGGATTGGGAAAGGAGGAAAACTTAATCCTCGCTACTTAGGTCCGTTTGAGATTCTTGAAAGAATAGGCGAGGTAGCCTATCGACTGGACCTACCACCGAGTCTTACGGGGATTCACAACGTGCTTCATGTTTCACAATTAAGGAAATATTACCCCGATGAGACTACGATTCTCCCCGTGGAAGAAGTGGAGCTGGAACCGAATTTAACATTTGTTCAGAGGCCGATTAAAATCATGGATCGGAAATTTCAGGAACTACGAAACCGGAGGAATCCCATGGTCAAAGTGTTGTGGAGAAGCGATAAAACCGAGGAAGCCACTTGGGAAACAGAGGATAAAATGAAACGGTTCCACCCGGAGTTGTTCGAGCAAGACTAGAGAATCTGGGGACCAGATTCTTCTAAGGGGGGGAGAGTTGTAACGCCCCGGTTTCCGGATGAACAGGTAAGCACGCCACGTGTGTGTTTTGAGCGTAGGTTTATTTTATTTCTTTAATTTATAATATATTCTTACGTGGCATTCATAATTTTATTAAATTCATGAAACATTATTTACGTCAATTATTTGAATTCATATAATTGAAAACATTATTTCATGACACGAAAAATGTTTCTTGCATAAAACAATTGTCGAGAGTACTTCAAATTACCAAATTGTCCCTAGATAAATATTTTCTAAAATTCTAGGGACTTAATTGCATAAACTCTTAGGGACTTGATTGAGTATATTTTAAATTGTTGCATACCTAATTGCATGACTTCATAAGACAAAGGATTTGATTGCAACTTCTACAATTTCACAAAAACCAAGATTGGAATGTAACGGTATAAGCTTCTTCAAGCTTCCTTGATCATTTTTAGCAAACATATCCCAACATATTCATCTCTTTCACTCTCGGTTCCAAGGAAGAAAAGGGAAGAAGATAATTTTCATTCAATCATCAAGATTTCAAGAAGTCTTTCAAGAAATTGGGAGTCATCATCATCATCATCATCATACTTCTTCATTTCTTTCATCTTCAAGGTTGGTAGCATGGAAGGGATGATTTGTGATTGTGTTTGACATGCTAGGGTTTAGGAATTTCATGTTATATGAATTATGTGTTGTGCAAAGCATGATTCTATGATCATATCATGAATTATTGCATGATTTCTAGCTTGAATATTTGAATATTTGGCTTGAATGATCAAGTTGATCATAAGCTTCAAACCTTGGAAATCTTATTGATATTGCATGTTTTATGTGTTTAAGTGTGGTATTGTTATGCCATAAGTGTGGATACATCATATTCTCAGAAATTATTGCATTTGGGGTTCAAGAATGGATTTTTGTTGCTTGGTTGAGCCATTGCCGAGAGCTTCCCCTGTTTCTGCTCTGTTTTTCCAGTTGCAGAAACTGGGAACGACCGTTCCCAGCCTCAAGGCTTTGTGGGAACGGGCGTTCCCATCTCTTTTCAAATAAAAGGGGCGGCCGAGCATGGGAACGGCCGTTCCCATTTTGGCCTGGCGTCGGAAGGGCCGTTCCCAGCTCAAAGGCGCGTTTTTAAGGGGAAAAACGCTGGCACGTTTTGGGGAACTCTTGGGAACGACCGTTCCCATTTTACAAAGGGGACCGGAACGGCCGTTCCCACCTGTGTTGCAGAACAAAAGTTTCTGCATAAAATTACGAAATTAGCCCCTCGATCCGACGACTTCTTTGACCCCGAATTGCTATAATATGTGCTAATATGATGTGAAACAACATGTTATCATACCACATTGCATTTTCATGGTCGTCTCGACACATTTCCGCCGTTCGTCATATTTTGGTCATTTTAGGTCTTGTCTCACGTATATACATCGTATTTGCACAGGTCACGAGGGCGTGGACGGGGAGCAAGCTCCTTAGAACGCTTATTTATTATATTTTTCAAGAAAGGTGAGGTTTTGTTTTGGTAAAACGGAGCCTATAACCCTTACGTGCTAGTTTTCGGCCAAAACGTATTATACTTATAAATGATTTCAAAACCATGAACATTTCAAGCAAGCAATTCATGATTTCAAGCATGTTTGGCGAGTACATGATTGCACGTGGGCCCGAGGGTAATTCTTGAGCCAACCGGGAAAGCAAGGGCTGACGGGTAACTCCTGAATTATCCTCACATTGTTGGGATCACCCCCGAAGCCACTAGGAGATTAGTGGTGGAAGGAGTTCCGTGTCTAGAGGGTCATGTCCTCTACACACACCATGTCGTGGATAGTCGAGCCTTGCAAACTCGCTATCACCCGGAGGAAGAAGGAGACTGGGGATTAATCCGGCATGTCGGGTTATCCTCGGGTTATTGCATGACTTCAAGCATGAAACTGTCTATATGAGCACTAAATAAATTGCATGATCACGTATTTTTCAAGCTAGCGAGCATGATCACGTATTGTTCACGATTGGGAGTTCGGTTGGAGATTGCCCTTGCTCGCCGGGGCCACATGTTCATGACATTGACAAGCATGATTAAAATAAACTTGTTAAAATAATTGGTTGTAATCTCGGGCAAAGATTAAACTTATTGAATTATATATCTATTCTATTTTATTCTAAAGTCTTCACCCGAGGCTACAACTTGTATGTGATGTGTGTATATATAATTATTGCCCCTCACTCAGTCTTCGGTAGACTGATACTTCACTTTTCAGGTACCTTTTGAGCATGGTCGTGCTAGGCGGAAGTTGTTCGAGTCTTTTGCGTCTTCACGAGTCTAGCACCTTTCATATATAGTACTTTGAGACATTTCATGTTATGCTCGTTATTGTCACATTTTGAATACTTACTGATGTATATTATCAAGATATGATAATGTATTGATAGTTAATGGGTACCTATATGTATCTATGTAATAAATATGGTACCTATATATATGAATGACTTTATTGCTTCCGCTTTTCTATTCATGTTTGTTTTGATTATGTTGGGGAGAGTGTCCCGCCTAGCTCGTTATTTTTATTGTCACCCGTTCGCTGTGGTCTTGGTTTATGTATGAACTGTCCATTTCATACGTGGATTGAGGCTATAGTGCGGGGGATGTGGCGCCTTGGGGTTTAGGGTGCTACATATAGGAAAGGGGAGGGGCGGCCGAACCTAGTCCTAATGGACAAAGGATTTGGTCCATCTCTCTCCTATTACTTGATCATCAAGTATTTTCCAACTTTGACTTTGAATTCTAATTCAAGTCAACTTTTAAGAGAGCTAAAAATATCCAAACTAGTTTTTGGATAATTTTATACTTTATTTATTATAAAATAAATAACTTGTTTTTATCTAATTAATTAATTCGTAATTAATTAACTAGATTATTTTCTCCAAAATTAGACTTTCTTTTTAATTCAAAATTAAACCAAAGTCTATTAAATAATTAACACATTAATTATTTAACATCACATAATCACGTGTGGCACACGTGTCTTAATGACACGTGTCCAATCACGTGAGCCACACGTGTGATTTCACACGTGTGGAACCCCTTAGGTTCGATTAACTCGTTTAATCTTTTTAAGCCTCAACTCTTGTAACCAAGTTGTTGTGTGTGACCCTCTAGGTTCTCAATTCAATTAGCAGTGACCCCAATTAATTAATTCACTAATTAATTAATCAGTCCACAGATTAAACGACCATAGTCTAGCAACAGGTGTTTAACCCCTAGCTGAATTGGAATGTTTGGATTCGACAGAACCTTTAAGTCATTGATTCATGTGAGATACAATCCTCCTACTTACTATCTCTCAACCAAGATCTAGGGCAAGGGAATAATCAGAACCCTAATAATCCGGTCTTAAAGCTAAGTGCATTTCATATCCATTTGATCTCAATCCAAGAAACCCTTTTCTTGATGTCTTGATCTACTGCCTTGGCCAAGGACTCCATATGGCATATGAATGACTTACACAATAAGAGATCACCTTGCAAATGCAAGTGTAGGTCCTATCTTGATTCTCATTCACTTTCATGAGTCACTTGTGCAGCCCTAGCATAAGCCTTGAATCAGTTGTCTAAGGCGACACCCTTTAAAGCTTATACCTAAGACTACAGAGTTAACTCATAAAGTGACAAGGAACCTCAAGTCTAAGGATCAATTAATCACATCAATGACTCTTGAGATATTTCCTAATCTGGAAGTTTCCATTTCCTGAAATAGAAACTTCCTTTCCCATGTAGGAATGTTCTCACACGGGGCACCTCAGTGAACTTACTTATTAAAGTAAGCACCCTTATGTATCACGCACGTATCAACTATACACTTTGCACCTCCATGAAACAAGGTGGTCCTTCTTAAGGGCGTGATCCCACAAGCAAGCCTTAGAGGAGTCAGGTTGACACTCCCACTGTCTGTAGGACTCATCGGCTTGGAGTATTTTACTAATCATGACTTATGTGATATAGGGCTCGTTTCATGAACCATTTCACCTAAATGGTAGAGTCCTAAAGTCATCAGGATTAGGGGAGTTCTCATACATGCACAGCTAAAGTAAACGCATACCAAACAAGAGCATATAAAGAAGTGTTGCCTCAATTCGTTATTTCATTCAAAGATTGTCTGTGATTATAATAAGAAAAGCACAAAGCGGATATACAATCGGCTTTCTAGGGCACTATTCCTAACATGTATGTGGATCCGAGGAGCTATGGGTAAGGAGCCCCCAGGACGGTTAGGGCCGTCGGGGATATACCTGTGCGTAGTTCCACTTGAGATATCTTCACGCGACCCATGCTGTAGGGAAGGTGTGGTATCTTGAGCCTTCGGCTAAGGCCAGGGAGGACTCTTGTGGGTTCGCTACCCCTTGAGGGTATGTCTGTTCTGGATGGTTTGGGGACGGTACATCCCCTCCATCATTGGTGTGACGGTTGGACTTGATTTTGTATTTTATGTTTTGATATGTTCTGAGGAGTAAAGGTTGGAAGCTCGTACTCGCCGAGCATGTGATCTGTTCTGTCTGGGAATCATGAATCGAGATAAACTTTCTGAAATGTTTTCTAAATCTTATATAACTATCTTTTGGGTACTTTTGGAAATGTCTTTGGTATGCAAGACCTATCTCCGGTTCATGAGTCCACCCTTCTGATATGTGCTATGCTCTCTCTATATATATATTGTGGGTGTGCGTTAGGCCCCTCACTCGGTCAAGTTGACTGACCCCTCATTTACACATTTAGTTGCAGGTCTTTTGGCGTTTGCTATGCGGGAGTGAGTCCTTTGAGTTGCACTTTGTCGGTCTAGCCTTTCTAGTTGCATTTGTCTTTCATACACTTTAATTATGTTTTGACTTGTAGTCTTGAGATTATACTTTACTATTCGGTAGCCCCTTGTGGCACTCGTATTCGGCCCCTTGTGGCACTTGATGATTATTACTTTATGTTGATATTCGGGACTAGGGATCTATGCTAGTTGAACCCGTCACTTGTTATGCTTGTTGATATTCGGGACTAGGTATCTATGCTAGTTGAACCCGTCACTTGTTCTGAATGTTCATTTAAATGCTTCCGCTATCTTGTTTGAATGTTTGAATTGCTTCCGCGCTCTGAGTTTGTCGAGTTAGATCCGTCTAGCATAGCGTGTGCGTTTGTCTCCCGTTCGCTCTGATTCGGATTCGGGCATGGACTTCCATTTCATGACCGGGTCTGGGTCTCAGTGCGAGGGATGTGGCATCCTCCGATTGGGGTGTTACATCCTTAAGTGGTATCAGAGCTCTAGGTTGCAAAACCGAGCTCTAGTGTCGTATCGAGTCTGTCTAGTTGGTACGGCATATGACAATGTGATTATGTGATTCATTTACTTGAATACTTGTTTATTTCTAATACTTGTATATATACGCACGTACTAATCCACATGCATCAATATTTCTTGAATCTTTGAATTTCAGGATGCCTCCTAGACGCCGTGACCGTGAGGCTTCACCGGATGCGCCTAATCTACCTACGCCACCACCACTGAATACAGAGAACATTGTTCAGGCACTTCTCAATCAGTTACAGCAGAATCAGAGACAGCAGACACCACCAGTTGATGGTCAGGATGGTACTATCTTAGCTGCATATAGGGAGTTTCGGAACAACAACCCTCCTAAGTGGTTTGGGGGAGATGATATTAAGGCTGAGGAGTGGTTAGCTAAGATCAGTGGTATTTGGGAGATTTGCCCAGGGAGTTCTCAGGATAGGGCTATTTATACTGCTCGATTCATTCAGGGACAGGCAGCTAATTGGCTCAAGGGAGTTCGATCCAGACTTGAGAGGAGTAGTATGGAGTTCAGTTGGGAGACTTTTGTGCATGAGTTCCATGAGAAGTATATACCTCATAGTGCACGAGAGCGCAGACTTCAGGAGTTTTCTGAGCTGAAGCAGGGATCCAGATCTGTTGAGGGCTACATTCTGGAGTTTGAGAGACTTGCTCCCTATGCTACCCACGTCACGAATATTGATGCACACAGAGCCCGTCACTTTCTTCATGGGCTTCGAGAGGATATTCAGAGAGCTCTTCAGGCTACCGATGTTAGCACTTGGGATGAGGTTACCAAGAGGGCTATTCAGGTCGAGGCTCAGAGACGGAGGTTGGGGCCCCCATCATTCTCTTCAGGCCGTGGTTCGGGCAAGAAGCCCGTTACTCCTGCTTCTACTACTTCTACACCAGCTTTCCGTCCACAGGGCTTCATTAACAAGAAGCCCCGTCCCGCTGCTCCTACAGGGCGATCAGCATTACCGGCACCAGCTCCAGCCCGTTGCTCTCACTGTCAGGGTGCTCATCCATTGGAGAAATGTTGGAGATATTTGGGTAGATGCCTTGTGTGTGGGTCGGCTGATCACATGGTGGATGCTTGTCCGAAGAAGAAGCCGATAGTTCAGGCTCATGCTTATGCTCTGGAGGGCGAGGAGGAGACAGCAGAGATTGATCAGAATGCTATAGTGGAAGGTACAATACATATTCATGGCATATCATTACATGCATTGTTTGATCCCGGGGCTACTCATTCTTTTATTGCCTGGGATATTATTACTTCTTTGCCTTTGCTTGCTGAGATATCTGGCATGTGTTTGTGGTAAGTTCTCCCTTGAGGGGGAGCTTGGAGACGGACAGAGTGTTTCGTGAGTGCCCGGTGAGTTTTGAGGGTCGAGTTTTTCGTGCTGATCTGATTGTGATGCCGATGGGGAGGTTTAAGGTGATTCTTGGGATGGATTGGCTTTCCCGACATTGTGCAGTTATGGATTGCCTTTTGAAGAGGATTTCTTTTGATTCTGAGGTGTTTTCGGGAGAGAGTTTGGGATCCAGCCCGCTTATATCCTTTGTTGAGGCTAGTAAGTTAGTCCGGGATGGTGCTATAGGTTTCGTGGCTTACCTTCTGAACAAACCCGAGGACCAGGTCAAGCTTGAGGAGACGGAGGTCATTCGGGAGTATCTGGATGTGTTCCCGGAGAGTTTAGGGTCTTTACCACCAGACAGGGATATTGAGTTTGTAGTGGACCTCTATACCGGAGCTGAGCCCTATTCGAAGACCCCTTACAGGATGGCTCCTGCCAAGTTGAAGGAGTTGAAGAAGCAGTTGGATGAGCTTTTGGTTAGTGGATACATTCGTCCGAGCACTTCTCCATGGGGTGCTCCCGTTCTATTTGTTAAGAAGAAAGATGGGACGTTAAGGATGTGTATAGACTATCGTGAGCTGAACAGGATGACAGTTAAGAACAAGTATCCACTGCCCCATATCGAGGAGTTGTTTGTTAGCTTGCAGGGTTCGAGTGTGTACTCTAAGTTGGATTTGAGGCAGGGATATTATCAGTTGTGGATTAGAGAGAAGGATATCTCTAAGACTGGATTCAACATGAGATATGGACACTTTGAGTTTGTGGTTATGCCGTTTGGGTTGACGAATGCTCCTGCAGTGTTTATGGATATGATGCACCGGGTGTTTAGATCGTTCCTTGATAAGTTCGTGGTGATCTTTATAGACGACATCTTGGTGTATTCGAGAATGGTTGAGGAGCACGCACAGCATCTTCGGATTGTGTTGGAAACACTTAGAGAGCACAAGTTGTATGCTAAGTTTAGTAAGTGTGAGTTTTGGATTGATCGAGTCACTTTTCTGAGTCACATCATCTCAGGCAATGGAATTGAGGTCGATCCCTCTAAGATTGAGACGGTGTTACATTGGGAGAGGCCTAGGAACGCCTCTGAGATACGGAGTTTTCTGGGCTTGGCAGGTTATTATAGGAGATTTGTGATGGATTTCTCTAAGATTGCAGCCCCGTTAACTAAGTTGACTAAGAAGGACACCAAGTTTGAATGTGAGTTTTGGATTGATCGAGTCACTTTTCTGGGTCACATCATCTCAGGCAATGGAATTGAGGTCGATCCCTCTAAGATTGAGACGGTGTTACATTGGGAGAGGCCTAGGAACGCCTCTGAGATACGGAGTTTTCTGGGCTTGGCAGGTTATTATAGGAGATTTGTGATGGATTTCTCTAAGATTGCAGCCCCGTTAACTAAGTTGACTAAGAAGGACACCAATTTTGAATGGGATGATAGTTGTGAGAGGAGTTTTCAGATTTTAAAGGAAAGGTTGACTGCAGCACCGGTTCTTACCCTACCTGAAGGAGATGATGGCTATACAGTTTATGCAGATGCTTCTAAGGAAGGACTGGGTTATGTGTTGATGCAGAATGGTCGGGTTGTAGCTTATGCCTCTAGGAAGTTGAAGGTGCATAGGCAGAATTACCCCACTCATGATCTAGAGCTTGCTGCAGTCGTGTTTACGTTGTCTAAGTGGCGCCACTACCTCTATGGTGCTACATTTGAGGTGTTCTCGGATCATAAGAGTCTTCAGTACTTGTTCACGCAGAAAGAGCTTAACTTGAGACAGAGGAGATGGGTTGAGTTCTTAGAGGACTATGATTGTACGATTCAGTACCATCCTGGTAAGGCAAATGTGGTTGCCGTTGAGCAGGAAGGTCAGTATTTTGAGTTTAGTGACTGAGTTTTCTGATCACAGTTCAACTGTTATGGTTTCGGTGGCTAGGTTAGCCAACATCACGGTTCAGCCTGATTTGAAGCAGAGGTTGTTGGAGGCTCAGTCTACGGATCCCGAGATTCAGAGACTGGTTGCTCGTTCTAAAGATGATCTAGAGACTAAGTTTGGGTTTGATGATTCTGGTTTGTTCAGGTTCAAGGCAAGAGTGTGTGTGCCTAACCAGCTCAAGAGGGTAATACTTGAGGAGGCGCACCGCTCCGGTTATTCCATCCACCGAGGAGGTACGAAGATGTACCGGGACTTGAAAGAGTTGTATTGTTGGAGTGGCATGAAGAGGGATGTCGCATTCTTTGTGAAGCGATGTCTGACATGCCAGATGGTTAAGGGAGAACATCAGAAACCGGGAGGTACTCTCCAACCACTTCCGATAGCGGAGTGGAAGTGGGAGCAGGTGACTATGGACTTTGTGTCCGGCCTGCCGAGGTCTAGGAGAGGATTCAACGAGATTTGGGTAGTGATAGACAGTTTGACTAAGTCTGCCCATTTCCTTAAGGTTCGGATGACGGATAAGGTACCTAAGTTGGCTGAATTGTATTGTAATGAGATAGTGAGACTACCTGGAGTTCCAGCTAGCATCGTGTCAGATCGGGATCCTCGGTTTACAGCTAGTTTTTGGCAGGATCTTCAGAGTTGCCTGGGTACAAAGCTTAAGTTTAGCACCTCATCACATCCTCAGACTGATGGACAATCAGAGCGGCTGATTAAGTATCTCGATGATATGTTAAGGGCATGTGCATTGGATTTTAAGGATAAATGGGATAAGTATTTGACCTTGGTTGAGTTCTCTTATAACAACGGTTACCAGGCTTCGATTGGTATGGCCCCGTACGAGGGATTTATGGGAGGAAGTGTAGGTCGCGACTATATTGGGTTATTGAGGATTAGCGATGTACTAAGGATGGTAAGCTCACAAGAGCAAAGGTCTCGTCTAAGATTGAAAAGAGGGTTGAGAAGGTTAAGTTGATTCATCAGAGAATGAAAGCGGCTTAGGATAGACAAAAGAGTTATGCGGATAAGAGGAGAAGGCCCCTCGAGTTTGAGGTCGGAGATCGTGTCTTCTTGAAGGCATCTCCTAGGAAGGGCTTTTCTCGTATTGGTAGAGGTGGGAAGCTTAGCCCTCGATATCTTGGACCGTTTGAGATTCTAGAGAGGATTGGAGAGGTGGCGTATAGGTTGGACCTACCGCCGAGTTTGACTGGAATTCATAATGTGTTCCACGTTTCACAGCTTCGGAAGTTCTACCCCGATGAGTCGACGGTTTTACCAGTTGAAGAGGTACAACTTGAGCCCGATTTGATGATGGTGAAGCACCCAGTTGAGATTCAGGATCGGAAAGTACAAGTGTTGAGAAACAAGCATATTCCCTTGGTCAGAGTGTTGTGGAGAGATCAGAAATCTGAGGAGTCGACTTGGGAGACTAAGGAGAAGATGAGGAAGTTGTATCCGGAGTTGTTCCAAGCAGCGAACCTGAGGACAGGTTCTCCTAAGGGGGGGAGGTTGTGACGCCCCGTCCGATAAATCGTACAGGTATAAGCCACGTGAGAGTTTACTTTATGCACTTATGTGATTTAATTTCCCTTTTATGTGTTTAATTCTAACTTTGATTGAAAATGTTACTTAATTGACAAAATAATTGATATTTTGATGCTAAGCATGATTTATATGATGATATACTTGAATTTCGTGATGTTTTATGGTAGATTTCGTGTTGTTTTCATGATTTTTGGTGTTCCCCTTGTTCTTCCCGAAACTATCCAGTTTCTGCTCTAGATCTATGGCCAGAACGGCCGTTCCCGTTTGTGCTTTAAGCCCGTAACGGCTCTTCTGGGCTAGGGTTTGAGTTTTGGCGGCGAACATGGGAACGCCCGTTCCCATGTATGCTTGGACTGGGAACGGCCGTTCCCAGACTCGCTGGCTTCGGGCGTGGGAAGGCCCATTCCCATGCTATGTTGTGCATGGGAATGGTCGTTCCCATGCGTCTGTGACCTTTTCTACTTGCTTTTTCATGCGTATTTGATTCGTTTGAGTTACTACTTGACTTGTATGATCCGATATGACTTGGAATGCATCTCTGAATCTTAATACTTTATTACTTGTATGATTTACTTGAATAATTGAATTGACCTTTGTGACCAATTTGATAAACATCATTCCATTTCACATGTCATTCATACTTTGGACGCCGTGCGTCTTACTTGGTTCATGTAGAGTCTAAGTTTGGGCTTTTGTATGTCTTGTCGCAGAGTTTGGTGGTGCCGGTGAGCCCGAGGTTTAGAGTGTTTGCCCCTTCACACTCTCAGACTCTACCACTACGAGGTGAGGTTTAGGATTTTGTATAGTTATGCGACCTATGGCCTTAATATGTTGATTTCAACCGTTGCATGTGAGTATATCTATTATATATACGTATGTGTTGGATATGATATGTTTATGACCTTGTAAATCAACTCTGTTTTGGAAAATTAGATATGAAAGCATATGTAAGCTGCTTTGAAAAGTATGTTATGTTATGTTTCTGTAGCGAGTTGGCCATGAAATATTGGCATCTAGATGTATGTATGTATGTGGATCCGAGAAGCTATGGGTAAGGAGCCCCCGGGACGGTTAGGGCCATCGGGGATATACCTGTGCGTAGTTCCATTTGAGATATCTTCACGCGACCCATGCTGTAGGGAAGGTGTGGTATCTTGAGCCTTCGGCTAAAGCCGGGGAGGACTCTTGTAGGTTCGCTACCCCTTGAGGGTATGTCTGTTCTGGATGGTTTGGGGACGGCACATCCCCTCCATCATTGGTGTGACGGTTGGATTCGATTTTGTATTTTACGTTTCATATGTTCTGAGGAGTAAAGGTTGGAAGCTCGTACTCGCCATGTAGCACCCGAACGTAAGGTACCACATCCCCCGCACCGAGACCCGACCAGAATATGAAATGGACCATCCATACTCGAGCTAAGTCACGGCGAACGGGGACAACCGCACACACTATGCTAGGCGGGCTAACCCTTAAACCATAAAATCAGAGTGATTACAAATGCGGAAATAATAACTGGCCATAAAATAAACAATGAGCAATCAAACTCCAAAAATAGTCCATATACATTATCAAATGCCGTCAAGGCTCAAACAACCAATATGCTTCATTATTAATCAATACAATGATCCAACGTGCAATATGTGAGTGTAAGACCAAAATACAAGGGCTAAAAGACGAAAGTAAGACCTCTGACTCGAAATCCCGCCTAGCTCCCTTGACACCTGCACAACACAACTGAAAGCCAAACGGTTCAGTCCAAAAGGGACTGGTGGGTATAAAAGCAGGGCATAATATAATATACGACAGTATTTAAACAATCACATGCAAGCTATAATCCCAAGTGAGGTTTTGAAGAATTTCCCAAGTGGGCGAATAGAAATCATCAAAATGGATTGTAACAATTCATTAACATTAGGTCATTATTGGCCCGGCGAGTGGGCGTTCATTATCTCCAACCAACACCTCGTGTAATTCATTAACGTTCATTAACATTCATTAATTCATTCTTTTCATGCATTTCATTATTTCGTGCGTATTCAATAACATTCCACCTTCTTCCTCCGGGTTGGTGGCGGGTTTGCAAGGCCCATCCACCCATTCATTGACCAAAAGGGGAACATGACCCTCCAGATGGCACTCAGCGTCCATTCCTCACTAACTCCTAACGAGGTCCGGTTACGCCGTTCATTAGTGGGACTAATGTGAGGGTTTCCCGTCAGCCCATGCCTCCTCAGGTCCCCACTCACACCAAGTCCCTGGGCCCCATTCATTGTGAACATTCATTCATTCTCGCCAAAACATTTGGTAGGTTCAAGAAAGAAAGGCTTTACGTTAAAAACATTTACTCATTAAAACGACTCTATATACATATATATGCTTTTGGCCGAAAACTTTTCACATTGGGAGTATACAGGGTCATCTATCTACATAGAAGAGAAACCCACCTTAAACCAACAAAAGAGAGCACAAGAGCCTTACTGACCGGCCTAGTCTCCAACAGGATCAAAATCCGTGCAAGAAAGGTGAAGTGAGACCCAAAATGGCCAAATAGGACGCTCGACAATGTAATGATCAAGATATAAATGAAGAGAAGATACCATAATGTAATGAACACGTTCATGTGCACTATTAAAGTCTTAAAGACATTTAAACATTCAATTCATTCATTCAATGAAGCATTCATATTCAAACGAGTTCATATCCTTCACATTTCACTTTTCCAACCAATTCAATTCAAGAAATTCAAAGCACAAGATGCATCATTTAGGCAAATAAGAGCATTGAAGTAAATTAAGTTCAATACACATTAAAACGTATTCAATCTTTCACAAAACGCTACTTCATACATCATATCACATAATGTAACATATTTCCAAAGTTTGAGAACAAGAACAAATCATATGATAAGGGAAATGGGTTACGGGAATCATAAACGCCTCAAAACGCACATAAACGGCATTCATCAAAAGCATGCCTAAAACGCACCCAAAGGTTAAGAAATTAAACCACAATACTCCCAACACATAGTAAAACAAGTTCGTAGTTCAACACAAATGAAGATAAAGGCATTAAAGAGGTGAAATAATCAAAAATCGAAAAGGAAAAGACAAGAAATGCGCAGGGGGAGGGACACGCCCGTGTCCCTCAACTTAAGTATACTGAGACACGGGGGTGTCTCAGTACAATCAGGCAAAAAGGGTGTGACATGGGGGTGTCACACAATACAAAGCAAATGAGACACGGGGGTGTCTCGGTACAGACCCAAAAATGAAAACAAGGTTTTACCGACAAAACAAACCTTATACCAAATCAGTCCAAAAGCATACAAATCAACTCCAAATCTTATGAAACATAATATAAAACATATTTAGCATGTTAGGATCATATTTTATTTAGAGTGCAAAGCCCAAATCGAACGTTATGAGCACCGAAACCGAGCAGAAAGTCTGGGGCATCAAAATCGCACATATGAGCCCGATTAGTTCAATCATGCCATGATCAAGTACTTAGGGGCTGAATTTGGATCTAAAACCTTGGGTAATGCATTATAACATACTAAACAACTAATATAAATCATATATATGCAAAATGGCACGAATTGAAGCACATTAGAATGACCAACGAACCACAAAATGCAACAGCAACAGGTCTGTCATGGTTTATGCATAAAAACAGGTCATTTATTTCGGTTTTGGGCCTTAAAATGGATCCAAAGGCTTGTAATATGAATCCTAACATATAAAACAATCAGTGTACATCATCTCCATGCAAATTCACATGCAAAGAGGGTTATTTGATCAAGCAACAAGGAATAATTCCACACAGCAGTCCCGAAACAGGGGAGGTAGTTTTGATCATCCACGTTGGGGCTCTAATTCACATAATTTCATCAAAGGGTCTAAAGAGAAAATCATCCTAACATCATATACTCTCAGTTAGGAAACAAATAGGCTAAGAAACAAGCTCATATAAACATGTATAAGCAAGGAAATAAGCTACACAACTAGATAAGTCATTAGAGCAAAAAATCCCTAAATTTCATATCAAGCTCATAACTCAAACCCTAACCAAATCTGATCCAAAATCAGAAATAGATGGATGAAATCATGTATAAAAGAGTAGAGGATACATAAATATTCATACCTTGAAGATTTGGTGAAGAGAGGAAGTAATTTGAGCTCAAAATCACTAAGGTAGCTAAAGTTCTTCCTCTTCTATTCTCTCCCTCTCTCTCGATTTGTTGCAGCAGAAAATGAGGGGGTTTGGCTCGTTTTTGGCTGACCAAAAGGGGGAGGAAAGGTTAAACTCTAGAACACTAGTCATGGTTAAAGTATGGTTAGGTTAGAGAGGTGTTAAGGGGTCTCATCATGAAGACTAGTCAACAAAAGGGGTTCTTCTTGCACGACTTGCTTGTTACGGTTGGATTTCGGAGGTCTTAATGATCTCAAAAAGGTATGAGGCTTGTTCCATTGTCTTCGAATCGTCGATACGAAGGCAAAAGAGGTGACGGAATTCGAATCTGAATTCCCGAGCTCAAGATATGACGTCTGGAACCCAGGGCGCGCTTAAAAGCATTTTAAGCCCTATAAGTTCCGTCTCCAAAAACCAAAATCAAAATTAAATCAAACGAGCTTAAAATTACAACGTAAGCATGTAAACACGTTAATAACTCACATAATTCAAGTATACCAAGTTGGCACAAAAATCGGAATTGGAAACGGAATTAAACAAATCAAAAACGGTTCGAAAAGGATTTAAACGTTTAAAACTTCAAACCTAAAACTTAATGTTCTTATTCAATTATTCCGAATAATTCAAATTATCGTATGCTTAATAATTAAATGCACACTTAGCACATCCGTAACGTCGTACTTAGAAGATCGAAGGGTCGGGGCGTTACAACCTCTCCGCCTTAAAAAGAATCCGTCCTCGGATTCACTATCTGCCTGAAAACAATTAATGGAGGAACCCCGTTCCTCACAAACAACAAGGAGAGAATCCCCGTCTCTCGAAAACAACAAAGAGAGAACCCCGTCTCTCAAAAACAACAAAGAGAGATCCCTGTCTCTCAAAAACAACAAAGAGAGAACCCCGTCTCTCACAAACAGGTAACGAAGTTCAAAATACAAAATACAGTCACAACGAAAAGCAACCAACAAGGAGAAAGCATCAAAACAACCAATTACGACAACTTAACCAAAACAACCACATAACGCCAAGGAACAATTATCACTTATTTACCTCCAACATCGATTATACAACATTTGTTAACACATCAAGGAATCAAAGCACAGATTATCAAAATTATTTAAATTAACAACGCATGTATGCATATGCCATGGATGTTTGAGGTACCGTTCACCGAAGCAATGAGGTTGAAAGTTGATAATTCATAATGCGGTTGGAGACTCCGATTTGGCTCTTGATTAATTCTTAGAATTTCCTTTTTGCTCGTAGTACTAAGCTTTGGAATCCTCGGAGTGTTGACATCGTAACAACTACCCCATTCCATAGCGAGTCTTTATTCATGAATCATACTCCACCCTTTCTCGGATTCTTAAATTTATTCTCTCGTCGAAATAGCATCCCTTCCCACAACCAATTGTATTAATCCTCACTAAATCAATCACCAATTAAAGTGATTGGGTCGATTCCTGTTATTCACTACCTTTCTTAACCCCTCGTCCTCAAGTCAGGGAACACGGTAATCCAATTATAATCCCTTCCGCGATTAACTTCACAGTTTCTATCACTTAAAATTTTGACATGGTAGCAAGTGCTAATCCTTCATATGAATCCTTCCTCATCTCTTACCATGGTAATTCTTCCTTCTATTTGAACGGTAGTGATACATCCAGTTTTGATCCATTTACTCCTTTACACTTAGTCCACATAATTTCACCATCTCTACTTCCCGATTTTCCTCAACTTAATATTTTTGGAAGTCTTCATAGTAGTATGACCGACAACTCGGCGAAATTTGTATGTCGTCTTATCCACATTCCTTCAATACTTAGTGATGTCTTTTGTTATTCTCTCGAATTACTTCATCTTCAATCTTTATACATATATTTTATCTCTTTTCCTTTTTATTCACCCCTTGAATTCTTTGGTTGAGGACTTAGTTAACTTAGGAGTGGTTACCATCATCTTCAAGCATGACGATTCGATCGAGTTTTCCTTTTTCTCAAAGTTATTTGCAAAATTCATCAGAGGTTCCCTGATAATATCACCATCTTCGGTATCTGAATCCCATATACATGACTGGCCCAAGAATCTATTTGTAAAGATGCATTCGGTTCCGGATCCTTCAATTCCATAGGGTCCAATTCAAGTCCTTCCATAATTGCTCCCTACTATTCCTTTCTCCTTAACTTCTTTTGAGTCATCATGGAAAATCAACAGTACATAGTTGGATCTTAATTTGTTGGGTGTCATCCGAGCTCCTCCAACCCTCAATCAAAATCAACCTCTATAGTTGCCAGCACGAATTGTGCCAATCTGATTCGGTTCCGTTTCTTTTGAGCTAACATAACAGTCTCGCAGAAGCTCCTCCGTAATTCCACCATCTCCAGAGTATGATAGCCGACTCTATAGAAACCCCTTATTTCGAACTCTATCCATATCCTTTTCGCCGAAAATCCTAATCTCCTTCTACTGAGTAACTCTAGCTAAGAAATGGTTCAGTGAGTTACTCACACTAAATCAAGACGTTTGAATTGGAATAACATCCATCTTCCTTTGCCCCCTGACTTCCCTCTTTCCATTTTTTCTTGCAATCCGAAGTCTTTTCCTCTTTTCTTATTTGATCCAAATAATTCTAAGTCCATTCCAACCCTAAATCTCCCAAAATTTAACTTTCACTTCCGGCATATCCCTATCGCCCAATAATTTTCCTTTTGACCCGCTTCGGTAGAGCTTCGGTAAGGATTCGGTGGAATTAGTAGTTGAGGCATTAAACTGAAAAAGTATCCTAACAAGTATACACTCAAACAGTGCATGTTGGGTTAGAATGTTCAATGCGTGCAACACATATTTCAACAAAAGAAATATAACATCTAGACATCAATTATAACACCCAAGACACATAATTCCACAAAAGAGTATGCAATAACAATTTAACAATTAGAATGTCAAAACACATTGGAGCAATTATATTAATCACCATGTACATATAAATAAAGAAACTGAAATAATTTGAAATGGCGTATGATGTACGTGTTATGAATGCTATGAACCTGTCACCGTGGTGGTGGCTTTAGCTCGATAACTTGTCCTTTGGTTCCATTATCACGACCATAGTTTGCAAGGTTGCACATTGTTCAATCGTTGGTGATGCTTTCCCATCCTTGCTTGCTTCTTGATATCACCGTGTTCCAAAATTCCAAGGAATTGATGCGATTTGAATTCTTCGAGACTCCTGGCTATCTTTGCTTTGCATCCATTTGTTAATCCTCAATTACAACAGTTCTCCCATGCTTCTTAACTTGACTCCTTTTTGGTAAAATCCTACAATTAACGGCTCTCCACTCTTCTCATCTTAGTTGAGTCGAAGCCTCCAACACCTCTTGCATTTGGTCCTTTGAAGTTTCCCAACTTGACCTTCCAATTGCTCAACCATCTCAAACTCGGAGGTTTCAACAGTGGACCTTGGAGAGTTTGATCTCGTATTGAACACCTTTATAATTGGGTGGTAAGAAGTTCCACATCCATCTTGTTGTCTCACAACTCCCTTAAATTAGAAATTTCGAGTCTCCACCATACTTGTACTTTGATAATCTTCAAGGTTTGTAAAAAGGATGAAATTGATGAACCTTCCCATGATCCAAGCTTCCTATTAGCTTTCTCTCATGATATCGAGCCATGATATGAAATTCCATTTGGCAAGCCGCGAAAATTGAACACCTAGCCTTCGATTCCCTTTTTGCTCCCACAAACCCTCCGTCGATCTAGTAGGAGTAACTTGTAGTTGAAATATGTTGTAGCTTGATTGACATGATTACAATCTATACTCAAAATTCAACTCAAATATATATGTATGTCGGTTAGGATATGCTTATGGAACATAGTTGAATCAATGAAAGCACACTAAATGCAAAATGCATTACCAAATGAATGAGATTAAAATTAAGTTATGTATATCGAACAATCTGAACAATTAGCAGCAAATAACAATAAAAGCCAATGCAATGCATACGTTGACAAGTTGTTCCTATGTCCCACGACCTAAACTGACTCAATCACGACACGAGAGCCCGAGTTTTGCAACCCTAGGCTCTGATACCACTTAAGGATGTAGCACCGGAACGCAAGGTACCACATCTCCCGCACCGAGACCCGACCCGAATATGAAATGGACGATCCATACTCGAGCTAAGTCACGGAGAACGGGGACAAACACACACGCTATGCTAGGCGGGCTAACCCTTAAACCATAAAATCAGAGTGATTACAAATGCGGAAGCAATAATTGGCCATAAAAAAAATAATGAGCAATCAAACTCCAAAAATAGTCCATATACATTATCAAATGTCGTCAAGGCTCAAACAACCAATACGCTCCATTATTAATCAATACAATGATCCAATGTGCAATATGTGAGTGTAAAACCAAAATACAAGGGCTAAAAGACGAAAGTAAGACCTATGACTCGAAATCCAGCCTAGCTCCCTTGACACCTGCACAACACAACTGAAAGCCAAACGGGTTCACTCCAAAAGGGACTGGTGGGTATAAAAGCAGGGCATAATATAATATACGATAGTATTTAAACAATCACATCCAAGCTATAATCCCAAGTGAGGTTTTGAAGAATTTCCCAAGTAAGCGAATAGAAATCATCAAAAGGGATTATAACAATTCATTAAGATTAGGTCATTATTGGCACGGCGAGTGGGCATGCATTATCTCCAACCAACACCTCGTGTAATTCATTAACGTTTATTAACATTCATTAACATTCATTCATTCATTTCATTCTTTCGTGCGCATTCAATAACATTCCACCTTCTTCCTCCGGGTTGGTGGCGGGTTTGCAAGGCCCATCCACCCATTCATTGACCAAAAGGGGAACATGACCCCCCAGATGGCACTCAGCGTCCATTCCTCGCTAACTCCTGACGAGGTCCGGTTACGCCGTTCATTAGTGGGACTAGTGTGAGGGTTTCCCGTCAGCCATGCCTCCTCGGGTCCCCACTCACACCAAGTCCCTGGGCCCCATTCATTGAGAACATTCATTCATTCTCGCCAAAACATTTGGTAGGTTCAAGAAAGAAAGGCTTTACGTTAAAAACATTTAGTCATTGAAACGACTCTATATACATATATATGCTTTTGGCCGAAAACTTTTCACATTGGGACTATATAGGGTCATCTATCTACATAGAAGAGAAACCCACGTTAAACCAACAGAAGAGAGCACAAGAGCCTCATTGACCGGCCTTGTCTCCAACAGGATCAAAATCCGTGCAAGAAAGGTGAAGTGAGACTCAAAATGACCAAATAGGACGCTCGACAATGTAATGATCATGATATGAATGAAGAGAAGATGTTATAATGTAATGAACACGTTCATGTGCACTATTAAAGTCTTAAAGACATATAAACATTCAATTCATTCATTCAATGAAGCATTCCTATTCAAACGAGTTCATATCCTTCACATTTCACTTTTCCAATCAATTCAATTCAAGAAATTCAAAGCACAAGATCCAACATTTAGGCAAATAAGAGCATTGAAGTAAATTAACTTCAACACACATTAAAACGTATTCAATCTTTCAGAAAACGCTACTTCATACATCATATCACATAATGTAACATATTTCCAAAGTTTGAGAACAAGAATAAATCATATGATAAGGAAAATGGGTTAAGGGAATCATAAACGCCTCAAAAAGCACATAAACGGCATTCATCAAAAGCATGCCTAAACCTCACCCAGCGGTTAAGAAATTGAACCACAATACTCCCAACACATAGTAAAGCAAGTTCATAGTTCAACACAAATGAAGATAAAGGCATTAAAGAGGTGAAACAATCAAAAACCGAAAAGGAAAAGACAAGAAATGCGTAGGGGGAGGAACACGCCCGTGTCCCTCAACTTAAGTATACTGAGACACGGGGGTGTCTTAGTGCATTCAGGAAAAAAGGGTGTGAGACGGGGGTGTCACACAATACAAGGCAAATGAGACACGGGGGTGTCTCGGTACAGACCCAACAATGAAAACAAGGTTTTACCGACAAAACAAGCCTTATACAAAATCAGTCCAAAAGCATACCAAATCAACTCCAAATATTATGAAACTTAATATAAAACATATTTAGCATGTTAGGAGCATATTTCATTTAGAGTGCAAAGCCCAAATCGCACATTAAGATCACCGAAACCGAGCAGCAAGTTTGGGGCGCCAAAATCGCACATATGAGCCCGATTAGTTCAATCGTGCCATGATCAAGTACTTAGGGGCTAAATTTGGATCTAAAACCTTGGGGAATGCATTCTAACAGACTTAAAAACTAATATACATCATATATATGCAAAATGGCACGAATTGAAGCACATTAGAATGACCAACGAACCACAAAATGCAACAGCAATAGGTCTCTCATGGATTATGCATAAAAACAGGTCATGTATTTCGGTTTTGGGCCTTAAAATGCATCCAAAGGCTTGTAATATGAATCCTAACATATAAAAAAATCAGTGTACATCATCTCCATGCAAATTCACACGCAAAGAAGGTTATTTGATCAAGCAACAAGGCATAATTCCACACAGCAGTCCCGAAACAGGGGAGGTAGTTTTGATCATCAAGTTTGGGGCTCTAATTCACATAATTTCATCAAAGGGTCTAAAGAGCAAATCATCCTAAAATCATATACTATCAGTTAGGAAATAAATAGGCCAAGAAAAAAGCTCATATCATCAAGTATAAGCAAGGAAATCAGCTACACAACTAGATAACTCATTAGAGCAAAAATCCCCAAAATTTCATATCAAGCTCATAACTCAAACCCTAACCAAATCTGATCCAAAATATGAAATAGATGGATGAAATCATGTATAAAAGAGTAATTGATACATAAATATTCATACCTTGAAGATTTGGTGAAGAAAGGAAGTGATTTGAGCTCAAAATCACAAAGGTATCTAAAGTTCTTCCACTTCTCTTCTCTCCCTCTCTCTCGATTTGTTGCAGCAGAAAATGAGGGGGTTTGGCTCGGTTTTGGCTGACCAAAAGGGGGAAGAAAGGCTTAACTCTAGCACACGGGTCATGGTTAAAGTATGGTTAGGTTAGAGAGGTGTTAAGGGGTCCCACCATGAAGACTAGTCAACAAAAGGGGGTTCTTCTTGCACTAGTTGCTTGTTACGGTTGGATTTCAGAGGTCTTAATGATCTGAAAAAGGTATGAATCTTGCTCCATTGTCTCCAAATCGTCGATACGAAGGCAACAGAGGTGACGGAATTCGAATCCGAATTCCCGAGCTCAAGATATGACGTCTGGAACCCAGGGCGCGCTTAAAAGCTTTTTAAGCCCTATAAGTTCCGTCTCCAAAAACTGAAATCAAAATTAAATCAAATGAGCTTAAAATTACAACGTAAACATGTAAACACGTTAATAACTCGCATAATTCAAGTATACCAAGTTGGCACAAAAATCGGAATTGGAAACGGAATTAAACAAATCAAAAACGGTTCGAAAAGGATTTAAACGTTTAAAACTTCAAACCTAAAACTTAATATCGTTATTTAATTATTCCGAATAATTCAAATTATCGCATGCTTAATAATTAAATGCACACTTAGGACATCCGTAACGTCGTACTTAGAAGATCGAAGGGTCGGGGCGTTACACGCCAAACATGTGATTTGTTTTGTCTGGGTATCATGAATCGAGATAGAGTTTCTGAAATGTTTTCTAAATCTTATATAACTATCTTTTGGGTACTTTTGGAAATATCTTTGGTATGCAACACCTATCTCCGGTTCATGAGTCCACCCTTCTGATATGTGCTATGCTCTATATATATATACTATGGGTGTGCGTTAGCCCCCTCACTCGGTCAAGTTGACTGACCCCTCATTTACACTTTTAGTTGCAGGTCTCTTGGCGTTTGCTAGGCGGGAGTGAGTCCTTTGAGTTGCACTTCGTCGGTCTAGCCTTTCTAGTTGCATTTTTCTTTTATACACTTTACTTATGTTTTGACTTGTAGTCTTGAGATTATACTTTACTATTCGGTAGCCTTGCGTGGCACTCGTATTCGGCCCCTTGTGGCACTTGATGATTATTACTTTATGTTGATATTCGAGACTAGGGATCTATGCTAGTTGAACCCGTCACTTGTTATGCTTGTTGATATTCGGGACTAGGTATCTATGCTAGTTGAACACGTCAGTTGTTTTCAATGTTGATTTAAATGCTTCCGTTATCTTGTTTGAATGTTTGAATTGCTTCCGCGCTCTGAGGTTGTCGAGTTAGATCCGCCAAGCATAGCGTGTGCGTTTGTCTCCTGTTCGCTTTGATTCGAATTCGGGCATGGACTTCCATTTAATGACCGGGTCTGGGTCTCAGTGTGGGGGATGTGGCATCCTCCGATTGGGGTCTTACAATATATATATATATATATGTATATTTTGTGCATACATGTATATGATATATCATATTTATAATATATGATGCATGCGTGTAACGCCCCAAATTTTATTAATCATAATTTTCGGTTATTATAGTAAATTTTGAATTTATTTTATAACGAAAAAATATTTATTACATGAAATAATGGCCGAGAACATTTCAAATTACCAAATTGTCCCTAGTAAAATATTTTCCAAAACTCTAGGGACTTAATTGCATAAACTTTTAGGACCAAATTGATCATATTTTAAAACTTCATACACTTGATTGCACAACTTAAACAATTCAAGGATTAATTGGCATATTTCACTCATTCCAAAGAGATGAATCATGTAATACCATCTCATAGCTTCCATGATCTCATTTCATCAAAGTTTTTCCCAACCATTTGTTTCCTCTCTCTCGGTTCAAAGAAGAGGAAAAGGAAGAAGTGATTTTTCATCATCCACCTCAAGAATCATCAAGAAATATTGCAAGAAATTGAGGGTTCATCATCTTCTTCATCCATTTCTTCATTTTAAGGTTGGTTTGCATGAAAGCCATGGTTCTTGATCATATTGGCATGAGCTAGGGTTTGAGTTTGATAGGTTAAATGTTGGAATTAGAGTTGAAAGCATGGTTGTGTGATCATAGCAAGGATTGTGACATGATTTCCTTATGAATTCTTGAATAAATGAGTTTGAATGATCAAGTATGATCATGAGCATGAAACATGAATTATTGATAATATTTCATAGTTTAAGTGTTTAAGTGTTATCTTATCATTTATTGAAGTTGTATGCATCATATTTCCATAAATTATAGCATTTGGGAGTAAAAATGGGGTGTTTGTGGCTTTGTTGCTTTCTTCCCGAGAGCTTCCCCTGTTTCTGCCTCTGTTTTTCATTTACAGAGACTGGGAACGACCGTTCCCAGCCTTAAGGCTTTACGGGAACGACCGTTCCCATTCCTTTTCAAAATTAGGCGGCCGACTACGGGAACGGCCGTTCCCATTTTGGCCTTGGAGCCGGAAGGGCCGTTCCCATGAGGCGCGTTTTAAAAAGGGGAAAACGCGGGCACGTTTTGGGGAACTCATGGGAACGACCGTTCCCATTTTACAAAGGGAACGGGAACGGCCGTTCCCACCTGTGTTGCAGAACAAAAGTTTCTGCATAAAATTACGAAATTAGCCCCTCGATCCAACGATTTCTTTGACCCCGAATTGCTATAATATGTACTAATATGATGTGAAACAACATATTATGATACCACATTGCATTTTCATGATCGTTTCGACACATTTCCGTCGTTCGTCATATTTGGTCCATTTTAGGTCATAACTCATGTACACACGTCATGTTTGCACAGGTCACGAGGTCGTGAACGAGGGACAAGCTCCCTAGAACGTATCCTTGTTACATTCCACAAGAAAGGTGAGGTTTGGTGAATACTTGTATAACACCCTAAAGCCGTATGTGAACTTTCAAAGCCAAAATTGTGTTTACTTACTTTCTTAAACTCTTTCTAAACGGTTAAAACAGTTTCAATCAAATCGGACTCATGCAAAGCAATGCATGTGGTTCGATTAATAGCACGATCATGCAAAGCAATGCATGTATTGTACTATTCGTGATTGTTTAGTGGCGAGTAGCATGATAGCACATTGGGCCCGAGGGTACGTGTACGAGTCAACCGGGAAAGCATCGGGCTGACGGGTAGCTCTATACACACCCCTCAACACTGGGATGACCCCTGAATCCACCAGGAGGTTGGTGGAGGAAGGAATCCCGCACGTGGGAGTCATGTTCCTGACGTGCGTAGACTGGATGGATAGGGCTTTGCAAACCCACCATCACCCGGAGTGAAGGAGTTCATGAAATGAATACGTGTGCACCATAACTGAATTGCTTGATCACTTGATATTTCAATTAGCCTGTAATGATTCACTATTGGTGTAAGGTTGGACAAGCCCTCACTCGCCAGGGCCACGTATCAATGATATAAACTCTAATTAATAAACTTGATAGTTGTAATCTCGGGCAATGGGTGTTATATTTTAAATCTATATTGCTTTCATAGTAAAACATTACCCGAGGTCACAACGTGCATGTTACTTGTGTTATACTTATATTTACTGCCTCGCTCAGTCTTCCATGGACTGACACCCCACCTTTCAGGTACTTGAGAGCGGTCGTGGGCTAGGCGGGAGTCGAGTCAGGTCGCACACCTCACAGAGTCTAGCATTCCATTTATGTACAGAACTTTTGTTGTTATGTTATGACCGTTACTATCACGTGTTGGACATTTTGATATGAACAATATGCTAGAAATATTAATGTATTGATAGATATGTATTATCTACTGAGGAATTATTCGGGGCTGCTGCTTCATTTTATTGCATTTATAGTTTAGTTCCCGCCTAGCTTGTTGGTATTGCATTGTCACCCGTTCGCTATAGCTTTGATTTATGTATGGATTATCCATTTCATACGTGGATTGAGGCTATAGTGCGGGGGTGTGGCACCTCCACGTGTATGGGGTGTTACATCTAAGGTGGTATCAGAGCCCGGTTGCAAAATCGAGGTTCTCGAGTCGTGTCAAGTAAGTCTAGGTC
Source organism: Lantana camara (assembly GCA_037501455.1). Lineage (NCBI taxonomy): Eukaryota > Viridiplantae > Streptophyta > Magnoliopsida > Lamiales > Verbenaceae > Lantana > Lantana camara. Next base: position 59,597,616 of record CM074855.1, read on the forward strand.
GAACGGCATAGGATTATTTGTTATGTGAGAAGTCGGTGTTTAATGAAATTATGTGAATTACTTGGATTCTTGAATTATTTAAATCTCTGAAAAGAAATGTGTGCTGCATTAACTTGATGAAATTATTTGCACACATTTTGCATCTATTAACCAAACCATGCATGTTTAGTGATCTCATTGCAGGATGGATCATGATAGATATCATCGTGACCGGTCCCCGAGACATAGACATCATCATCATCGTCGCCACCATCGCCATGAGGAGTTATCCCCTTCTCCACCTCCTCAAGCCCAGCCCCAGGATTTTATGAACGCCGTGGTAGGGCTAATCGATCAAAGGATACAGGAAAGGGTTCCTCCCGCACCACCTACGCAAATAGCACCACCGGGTAACCCTATTTCTGCTGTACTTCGAGAATTTCAGAACCAACAGCCCCCGAAGTTCTACAAGGGTGATGACATTCAGGCTGAGATATGGCTTAAAGAGATTGATAGGATTTGGCAGCTCATTCCGTGTGACTCCCAGGAAAAAGCTCGATGCACTCTTACTCTGATTCAGGGCGAAGCTTATTCCTGGTGGGAAAGTATTCAGATCGTATTAGAGGCGGCCGGAGAAACTATCAATTGGGAAGTATTTGTTAGAGAATTCAGAAACAAGTTTATTCCTCCAGCTTCACGTACTCGGAGGTTGAGGGAATTTACTGAATTAAGGCAAGAAGGAAGATCTGTGGGCGAGTACATAGCGGAATTTGAACGCTTATCCCGCTATGCACCCAACATAGCAAGTGACGATTTCCACAAAGCGGTGCAATTTGTGCAAGGACTCAAACCGGAGATACAAGATGCTTTGAAAGCCGCTAATACCAGTACTTGGGCCAAAGCTACTGCGAAGGCATTGAAGGTTGAAGATTCAGACAACGCAAGAAGGCCTGTTCCTCCCCTCGAATAGGATTTAGTCTCAGGATCAGGACTGGATTCTAATACAATGAAAAGGCCCATTAGTGATTCGGTTCTACCATCCCCGGAAAGACCTAAAAAGAAGAAGTCCCAGAATAATAAATCAGTTTCAGGGAGTACTTCTTCTATGACTTCGCCATCACAGTCAGGAAAGATTCTTTGCACATATTGTGGACGCGACAATCATACCTACGAGACTTGTCGAGAAAGGTTAAATCTATGTATGAGGTGTGGGGGTAAAGACCATCAAGCAAATATGTGTCCAAGGCGAAGAGAGAGAACAAGAACAGCCCGAGGTATCAACTACATTCATAGCCACTTCAACGGTGAACGGTATCATTAAACATGCATATCACGAACATCATGAATTTTATTATTAATGAAATCAGTGTTGGCAACAATGTGTTTCAGTGTGATAGACAAAAAGGTGTATTTGGCGTGACTACATTTGCCTCTTCTGTGGTGATTGTTTCCATAATTGGTTAGGTTATTCCTTGGAATATATTAGAGAGACGGGGTTCTCTCCTATCGTGTTTGAGAGACGGGGCACTCTCATCTTTACCGAGAAACGGGGTTTTCTCACTAACTGTTGAAAGACGGGGATCTTTCATTTCTTGTTCAAGAGACGGGGTTCTCTTACAACTCGTGCATGATTGGAAAACTCGAAAGTGGACCTGGGGACCAGGTCCTTTTTAAGGGGGGAAGAATTGTAACGCCCCAAATTTTATTAATCATAATTTTCGGTTATTATAGTAAATTTTGAATTTATTTTATAACGAAAAAATATTTATTACATGAAATAATGGCCGAGAACATTTCAAATTACCAAATTGTCCCTAGTAAAATATTTTCCAAAACTCTAGGGACTTAATTGCATAAACTTTTAGGACCAAATTGATCATATTTTAAAACTTCATACACTTGATTGCACAACTTAAACAATTCAAGGATTAATTGGCATATTTCACTCATTCCAAAGAGATGAATCATGTAATACCATCTCATAGCTTCCATGATCTCATTTCATCAAAGTTTTTCCCAACCATTTGTTTCCTCTCTCTCGGTTCAAAGAAGAGGAAAAGGAAGAAGTGATTTTTCATCATCCACCTCAAGAATCATCAAGAAATATTGCAAGAAATTGAGGGTTCATCATCTTCTTCATCCATTTCTTCATTTTAAGGTTGGTTTGCATGAAAGTCATGGTTCTTGATCATATTGGCATGAGCTAGGGTTTGAGTTTGATAGGTTAAATGTTGGAATTAGAGTTGAAAGCATGGTTGTGTGATCATAGCAAGGATTGTGACATGATTTCCTTATGAATTCTTGAATAAATGAGTTTGAATGATCAAGTATGATCATGAGCATGAAACATGAATTATTGATAATATTTCATAGTTTAAGTGTTTAAGTGTTATCTTATCATTTATTGAAGTTGTATGCATCATATTTCCATAAATTATAGCATTTGGGAGTAAAAATGGGGTGTTTGTGGCTTTGTTGCTTTCTTCCCGAGAGCTTCCCCTGTTTCTGCCTCTGTTTTTCATTTACAGAGACTGGGAACGACCGTTCCCAGCCTTAAGGCTTTACGGGAACGACCGTTCCCATTCCTTTTCAAAATTAGGCGGCCGACTACGGGAACGGCCGTTCCCATTTTGGCCTTGGAGCCGGAAGGGCCGTTCCCATGAGGCGCGTTTTAAAAAGGGGAAAACGCGGGCACGTTTTGGGGAACTCATGGGAACGACCGTTCCCATTTTACAAAGGGAACGGGAACGGCCGTTCCCACCTGTGTTGCAGAACAAAAGTTTCTGCATAAAATTACGAAATTAGCCCCTCGATCCAACGATTTCTTTGACCCCGAATTGCTATAATATGTACTAATATGATGTGAAACAACATATTATGATACCACATTGCATTTTCATGATCGTTTCGACACATTTCCGTCGTTCGTCATATTTGGTCCATTTTAGGTCATAACTCATGTACACACGTCATGTTTGCACAGGTCACGAGGTCGTGAACGAGGGACAAGCTCCCTAGAACGTATCCTTGTTACATTCCACAAGAAAGGTGAGGTTTGGTGAATACTTGTATAACACCCTAAAGCCGTATGTGAACTTTCAAAGCCAAAATTGTGTTTACTTACTTTCTTAAACTCTTTCTAAACGGTTAAAACAGTTTCAATCAAATCGGACTCATGCAAAGCAATGCATGTGGTTCGATTAATAGCACGATCATGCAAAGCAATGCATGTATTGTACTATTCGTGATTGTTTAGTGGCGAGTAGCATGATAGCACATTGGGCCCGAGGGTACGTGTACGAGTCAACCGGGAAAGCATCGGGCTGACGGGTAGCTCTATACACACCCCTCAACACTGGGATGACCCCTGAATCCACCAGGAGGTTGGTGGAGGAAGGAATCCCGCACGTGGGAGTCATGTTCCTGACGTGCGTAGACTGGATGGATAGGGCTTTGCAAACCCACCATCACCCGGAGTGAAGGAGTTCATGAAATGAATACGTGTGCACCATAACTGAATTGCTTGATCACTTGATATTTCAATTAGCCTGTAATGATTCACTATTGGTGTAAGGTTGGACAAGCCCTCACTCGCCAGGGCCACGTATCAATGATATAAACTCTAATTAATAAACTTGATAGTTGTAATCTCGGGCAATGGGTGTTATATTTTAAATCTATATTGCTTTCATAGTAAAACATTACCCGAGGTCACAACGTGCATGTTACTTGTGTTATACTTATATTTACTGCCTCGCTCAGTCTTCCATGGACTGACACCCCACCTTTCAGGTACTTGAGAGCGGTCGTGGGCTAGGCGGGAGTCGAGTCAGGTCGCACACCTCACAGAGTCTAGCATTCCATTTATGTACAGAACTTTTGTTGTTATGTTATGACCGTTACTATCACGTGTTGGACATTTTGATATGAACAATATGCTAGAAATATTAATGTATTGATAGATATGTATTATCTACTGAGGAATTATTCGGGGCTGCTGCTTCATTTTATTGCATTTATAGTTTAGTTCCCGCCTAGCTTGTTGGTATTGCATTGTCACCCGTTCGCTATAGCTTTGATTTATGTATGGATTATCCATTTCATACGTGGATTGAGGCTATAGTGCGGGGGTGTGGCACCTCCACGTGTATGGGGTGTTACAATGCGTGTGTATATATTATATATAGTATATTATGTAGGTAGAGTATATGTATGTATACTTAATAAATATATATTGCATGTAAATTGCTAAATGTGCTGATACATTTATATATATATATATATACTATTTGCGATCTTTGTAAAGTCATGTGTACTTATATGTAATAAGTAATTTATTATATATATTTTAAGTGTTGATTTATTTGAAATAGTTTTAGGTAATATTATCTTAATTAACTCGATCTTGCCTACATGAATTTCGTGCTTCGTTTTGTGCTTTCTATGGCCTTCTTTTTATTTCTTTTACGACTTATATGTTTTGTGAATATGTTATTGTATATGTTAAGTGTCTTATTTTAATTTATGAATTTATTTTGTGAATTCGATATTTCTACGTGAAATAAATGACCAACGTTGTATATATGTCCTCTAATGTGCATGCATGAATTAATATACTCTGATTGCTCTGTAACGTGCATGTATATTTGAGTTCCTTATTTGTTTGCCTTGCATGGATTTCTCTTGCTCCTTTATTGAAAGTATATGCATTATGATTTAATATGATTCAATATAATTGAATATGGCATTATATGGCCTAGATGGAACATCATTTTATTCTTTATGCATCATTTGCATCCATAAGCATTTCCGGAGCGTCTATTTGGTACATTTTGAGTCTAAGGTTGTCGTTTGTTATTTGTTTAGTCCTTAGGTTCGTTTCATGGGTGACGAGGAGGTCTCAAAGAGGTGTTTGAGTCCGTTTCATTCGGTTTGTTCGACAAGGTGAGGTTTTCTTTCTTTTAGTTAAAATGACCTACAACCCTACCTGTATTTTGAGCCCGCATGCGAATTACGTATATATATACTTAGATACGTGCATGATACGTATTTTATGGGATTTTGTCCATTTGCTATGAAATCTTTGAAAACACTTTTATATATACGTAACCTATTTTACGTTTGTTTGATTTGAAAAGGGTTGGTGTGTGTGTGAACCATTTTGAAAATAGCGAGATTACGACTTTGAATTTGAAGTCGAAAAAAATTCTGAAATTTTGAAATTGTTAAAATTATGAATTTTGATCTATGAAATGGGCCCCAGAGGTTTGTGTCAAGGAGCCCCAGGACGGTGTCGGGCTATCGGGTCTACTCCTAAACATGGCCTCCATATGTTGGAAAGGATGTACCGGAACTCACCAGGAGGTTTGGACGGGGGATGGAGTCCGAGGGTTGGAGAAGCATTGAGCACTCCCCTCAACTGTTAGATGGTAAGGGGCCCGCGTCCCTTCCATCGCCGGAGAAATGGTAGGATTGTGTGATTTGATTTCTTATGAACATGAACGGAGTAAGTGGGTTTGAAACTCGTTCTCGCCAATTTGTTATGCTTTTGATTCTGATTATGGTTTTTGAAACGGGAGTGGACTATAAATAACTAAAATTGGTTGATTTTGGCCTCCGGCCTTAAACCTTTTATTTATATATAATATCACGAGTTAAAAGTGATTCAGAATGCAAAAACCACGCCCCGGCTCATGAACTCTTAAATTTTGGAATATGCTTCACACTTATGTATACATACGTGTGCGTGTGTTAGCCCCCTCACCAGTCGTTAGGACTGACCCTCGTTTTCGTTTCTCTTTTTCCCTTGTTTCTTTGAGTTGCAGGTGTTCGTGGGGAGTTTGCAAGGCAGCGGTCTTTATCTCGAGTCTTGAGTTTCGTAGTTAGTTTCATGCATCGTTTTAGTTTATTTTGTTCCTTTGAATTTATGGAAATTATGTATATGCCAATATGAACCGAATTTGAGAAATATGTATAAAAAGTATTTAAGTTCCAACTTGATTACTTGTATATTTTGACAGTTGACGAGCATGTATGTTTGATTATTTGAATCCTGGGGCTTCTGGCTTTTGTCTTGTTTATTTTTACGCACTCTGATTTAGGGTCTAGACCGCCTAGTTTAGGAGAGATTTTGTTTGTCTCCCGTCCGCCGTAGGTTGACACGTGTGCGGAGTTCCCATTTTGTTACACGTGTTGGGTTATGGTGCAGGGGATGTAGTGTCTTGCGCTCCGGGGTGCTACATTAAAAATCTAAAAAAAAATATTAAATTTATACATTGTTAATATAAAAGTAAGAAATCTGAAAAAATATTGAATTTATACATTTATTGTAAAACGTGGTTGATGAAACAAATTATGCGGTTATTAAATTTAATTTAATAAAAAAATCTTATATATATATCATAAACAATCAAATGAAAATTCAAATCTGTACAAATAAAATCTATAAAACATAATAAAAAATTTAAAAAAATTAATAATGAAATTAAACATAACGTAAACAAAAACTAAAGTATAGAAAAAATTATTAGAAATATATTGAAAGTACCATCAAATATAAAATATTAAAAATAAAACAATTAAGATGCATATATAATAACTAAGATGCTTGAACTATAAACAAATACATGAATAAAGAGAAATTAACTAAATATAGAAAAAAATATTCCAAATGTATTGAAATATCATCAAATATCAAATATGAAAAATGAATTTATTAAGATGCATATATAATAACCAAAATACTTAACTATAAACAAATTCGTGAATGAAGAGAAAGTTTATATCGAAATAACTAATTGCATCATCATTTAATAATGTAAAAAATAATTGTTGAGGAATAAATAATTAGGAAAGTGTATCTAAAATTCGTAACTATATCAGAGATCAAGCAAAGCAGATAAAAATATATGCGAACATATTCAATGGCATACATCAAAAGCTTACTTCACAAACTTCAAATAGTTGTGATAGAATCATCTTATCCTTGAACATCAAATCCTCTAATGATTTTTTAATATGTGGATTCACTTCAAGAAACTCAACTAGACGTGAATCCTGTTAAATGTTAAATATATTTTTTTTTTATGAGTATCAATACATCTAATGAACAAATTATACTTGAAAATAGGATGAAACTATCCCTACATAGAACAACCTTCATCTTGCATTTAAATTTGAAAAGAAAGATCACACCATGAAACAATCACCTTATAGAACAACCTTCATGGTATCTAAACTGTTTAAAAAATGAAAGAAAGATATATACAAAGTTTATAACAAAAACTAAAAACGTTAATACATTTAGCCTACAAATCATTTGCATACTGAAACCTTCGGAAGGAGAATAATTCGTACAAATCATTTGCATACTGGAACCTTCGGAAGGAGAATAATTCGACCATAACACGATAACTGTACGAAAAACTATTGGAGGCGTTGATTTTTTTTTTAATTTAAAAAAGGATATATTGAATTCAATATTTAGATATTAAATATTAAACATTTAGATAAACTTGAAATTTGAATTTAAATTTGAGAAACGAATCTGTTACACTAAAAACAGGTGAAATATTGAACAATAAGATAAACTTGAAATTTGAATTCAAGTTAAAAGATAAGAAAACTATTTAGATAAACTTGTAATCTGAAAATTTGATTTTGTAGTTGAGTTTTGAATTTAAATAGTGGTTAGTTAGAAATATTCATTGAGAATTTCTCAAGATAACTTCGTTGCACATTTTGTAAAAAAAATTTGATTTTGCACTTAAAATTTTAATTTAAATATATGTGAGTAACAAAATATGAGAATTAAATGGGATTTTTAAACATATTAATAACAAATTTAAAATTTTACTGAGATATTCTCAAGATAACTTCATTGTATTATTTTCAAAACATCTTTTAAATAACTATTTAAAAAAGAAGAATAATTTCAAAAATTGTCGAGGCTATCCACATCAGCATACACGTGGATAACCTGGAGAGTTGTGAATTATATATATATAGATTAAAGTTAATAATTAAATTAGCTAATTAGTGAGTAAGAAATCAAAGCCCATTAGGTTTGGGAAACCCTAGGGGGTTCGAACCACCTAGCGTATATATGAGAGGTGGTGCTTCTCTTACTCTGAAGACTAACACTTAAGAAGTGTTAATTGTTTTCGAGAAAAATGAAAGAAAAGTTTTCAAAGTAAAATATCCTAGCCTAACATAAGCCATAGAACTAGCATTCTCACTAGCTTGATCGTGTTCTAAGACTAGTGTGGATATGGTTTAGGAGATTGCCTACTTTGGGATCTAACTGAAGGCCGTTAGAGGGACTTTCCCATTGAAGGGTGTTTGACAGGCGGTGTCAACATCACAAGAAAGCTTCAATCAATGTGAGTTTCTTAAAACACCCTATGGTACGATACGAACATTGCAAGATTTTAGATCTGCTTTTGAAAAAAAATTAAAACTTCCGCTGTGCAAACTCTGATGTTTTTCGATATTTATCGTGCATCGGTCGTGGTCCTATTGAGTCTCACTTCACCTCTTTTGCACATATTTTGGTATGGACGGAGGCGTGTAATGTTTTGAGCTAACTTATTATATTTATATATCAAGTCTTTTTAGAGTAAATGATTTTCAACGTAAAGCCTTTTCTTTAATGTATCCCTACCGAATGTTTTGGCGAGTTGAATGAATGCACTGAATGGGGGCCATGGGACTTAGTATACGTTGCTGCCCGGGAAAGCATAGGCTGGCGGTGAACCCCATATGCTAGTTCCACAAAAACTACGATAATACCGACCCTCTCTAGAAGATTAGCGAGGAATGGGACCGGGCTCTTGGGGATTCATGTACCCCACTAGCCATAATGAATGGGTGGTCGGGCCTTGCAAACCCGTCCACCACCCTGAGGAAAAAGGTGTATATGAAGGATTATGAATACTTGAATGAATGTGCACGAAAGATTATGTGTGTGATAACTAATGAATAACGTTAATGGTTACATAATGTGAAGGTTGGAGACTTAGCTCTCTCGTCAGGCTTACGAATGACCTATTGAATGAATATGACTATTATAATCACGTTCGATGCCTTTCTTTATTTTACCCACTTGGAAATGTTGTAGAAACCTCGTACGGGATTATAGCTTGCATGCATATGTTTAAATTCTGCGATACGTATATATTATGCTCTATTTAAATTCTCCTTTAGACTGAACCCATTTTGTTTTCAGTTTCTGCTTGTAGGAGGGAGTGCTAGGCGGGAATACTAGTGTTTTTGTTGTCTTGTATTCGGGTTTAGCATTTCTTTTGTCACGCTTACATTCGTATTATTTTCGTATTATGTTTATGAACGCTTTGGGCACATTTTGTAAATGATAGGTCATGTGGCCATTGATACTCGTAATTATTTTTGGTATTTGGAGCTTGAAAGCTCATTATATATACTATGGTTTACAATATGCTTCCGCTTTTATAGAATTGCTCTGATCTTTATTGTCTCTTGCACTTGAATGGTTTAAGGGTTAGCTCTCACCTTGCGTAGTGAGGGTGTTATGTCACCGTTTGCCCAGATTCGGCACGTGTATAGATTCCCCATTTCATATACGGGCCAGGTCTTAGGGCAGGGGATGTGGCATCATGCGCTCGGGCGCTACATCCTTAAGTAGTATCAGAGCCTAGGGTCGTAAAACCCGGGCTCTAGTATCGTATTGAATCAGTCTAAGTCATACGGCTTTAGGAACAACTTGTCAATGTGTTTCTTGTGCATTTCTTAAATATTGATTCTTAATTGAATTAATTGCAGTCAAATGCATGGACTAAAAAGAGCACGCATTTCAGTGTTTATATTACAGGGAGCCTCCAAGAAGACATATGGATCGATCCCCAGATCGACGTCGTCGCTATGACCGTTCTCTTACTCCACAACCGAAACCGCAACCGCAACCGCAACAACCACAACAGCCTCCAATAAACATGGAAAATTTTATGGATGTTGTCTTTAACTATGTTGAGCACCGAAGAGCTCAAGCCCCACCACCACTACAACAATAAGTTGAGCAGCAAGCACCACCTTTGTCACCTCCCCGTTCGTCCGACCATTCCAAGTACGCTTCTACGAGAGAGTTCTTTGTGTCTTTAATTATTTAATTATGCAATTATGTGCTATTTTAATGCTAAGGTGATTATTTGATATTACTTGAATTTTATTGTTTAATTTATAACTTGAGTTTTAACATTTACGTATGCATGTCTTGTAATTTGCTCTGTATGTGCCCGAATTTAATTCCGTTTCTTGCGAATTTTTGATATATGTGAATTACATGAGTTATGAACGTGATTATATGCTCGTTGTATGTTTTAGAGTTTGATTTATATGGTTCTTGGTGCGTTTTTTAAAGACGAGATTTGTGAGGGACTTGAGGGCCTAACGCGTTTAGCGAACCTCGTGTGCCGAAAGACGTAACTTGAGCTCGGGAATTCGGATTCGAATTCCGGAAGATGCGTCGGACTCTTAACGAAGAATGTAAGCCAAGGAATCTAACTTTTGTATTTTTCTAAGACCATTTGAGCCTCCGAAATTAAGCCGGAACGAGCACCTTGCACCAAGAGCTACATTTTGTTGACTAGTCAAGATATGTGGGCCCTAATTAACCCCAACTAAACCCTTAACCATGGTTCCTATGCACCTAACTCAACTCTCTCTCTCCCTATGCCTTAAATTTCGAACCACACCCCCCCCCATAAGCCAAAATATCAGCCACAAGAAGAGAAAAGAAGAGAAGAAGAGAGAGGAAGAGGAGAACTCCATTTTCCTCAAGTTTTGGAACTCAAACTCCATCAAAACTTCACCAAATTAAGAGGTAAACTTGTTTTTGTGATGTAATCCTCTTTGTGGTCATTTTAAGTTAAATTTTGCAAGATTTCATCCATGATTGCTTGATATATGAGATAGAACTTGAATAGTGAGGGTTTTGTAGAAATGGGATGATCTAGCTTGCTTCCTTGTAATTCTGTTTGGTTTGAGGCATGTATTTAGTCCCTAAGACATCATTTTTGATATATATGAAGTTTAATTGAGTGCTACTTGAGAATCCATGACTTTGCCATAGTTGGAATTTGGAGCTTTTGCATGATTTTCTTTCACTTCTTCCCTTGCTTGAATGTTGCATATTTGGCTCGTTTTTATTGCTTTTCTTGCATGAGTTTTGCTCCCCCAAGCTTCTTATATGTGTTTCCTTGATGCTTGTGTGGTTTGGGATGAGTTTTAATGTGTTTTGGGGAGCAAAACCTTGATTTTTCGTGGCTGGAGCAAATCCAAGGCCCTGGATTTTATGCTTTGAAAACATCCACGGCCGTGGATTTCTGTGGCAGTTTTGGGATGTTTTCTGGGCCGTGGATCCCCTCTGTGTTAAAAATCCACGGCCCTGGATCTCAGGGGCAGAAACTTTTGTGTTCCGTCTTCGTTTTCCTGTTCGTTTTTCTAACATCCCATTCGTCCGACTTTTAAGGTACGCCTCATTTCAACCTTTTTACGTGTTTAATTATGTGATTTTGCATTTTGCTCGGCCCTATTCTGAACTATTTTAAAGTTTAGGGGCCTGTTTGTAATTTTCTTTTTTAGGGGTTTTTCGGTCACTGCTCGTTTGATCGAGATTTTAACCCCTTCTACGCGTTCGGGGCATCGAGACGAGTCCATAAACTCTGAGTTTGCCCAATTCTGACGTCGTTAACCCCTTCTTCCGACCGTTTTTGAGTACGAGGACACGAGATTTAATACCCGAATCCTCGTTTTGCGTGCCATAATTCCAGCTTCAGCTTCTCTCTCTCTCTCCCCCGCGTTACACGACCCTCACACATAACCCAAGGTGTATTTTCACACACTACTCAAACTCGCTCGTTTCTCGACGATCCAATAGTCCATTTCGATGAGCTCGACGACGCGGTCACAACCGCACCAAGAACTCGACCAACCGACGACCGACGGCAGAGTTATCAGTGATTTTCAGTCGCGGCTGGAGGAGGTGGCGGAGCCTCCACTTCGCCGCCCTTTCGTGGTGGCTTCCGACGATCCTCCGATGACACGCGCCCCACAACCAGCAAGAGGGCTTCTCGGCGCAGCGAGGGACGTTGGCGGCACGGCCATCCGGGCCGCGACGGCGCCGCATGAAGTGCGCACGGTGGCGGCGCGTTACTGTAGCGGCACTTTTCGCCGCTTTCCGGCGACCCATTCCGACGGTTCAAGGTGGTTCCTACCCTTTTTCGACCCCCTGAGTTCATTTTCGGCATCATTTTGGGTGAATTTTGGCCAAAGGGGGCCTTTTGCGGTCATCTTTTCACCTCGGGCCCTTCACGAAAGTTGTTCGAAACGACGAGAACTAGTGGCCTTTGATCACACGACTCCTGATTCGGCCAATTAGCAGCGGATCACGGCGGTGCAGCGGCGGCTCAACGGCGGCGCCACCTCCGGGGATTTTTCCGGCAAGAAAGCTTAGGGCTTTCGTAAAGCTCGTCACGGGTAAGCCGATGCCTTTTTCGGATCTTATAAGTGGTATCAGAGCTACCAGGTTCAGAACAGGTGCTCTGGAGTCTTGTGGTGTCAGTCCTAGGTAGTACGGCGTAGGAATATGTGCGCATTGCATCCGTTTGGCCTGTAATTTTGTTTCCTCAGTTTGAATTGTATCGAGTTATGTGACTATATGTGTGCAACAATTATGATTAACACTTTATCATGTACTTGCAATTACATTTAATTGTTGCACTTACGTGACTTAAGTGCCACCTTTCATTTGCATGTCTAACCAGCATGCACCAACTTTAGTGTTTTAATTTCAGGGCTGCAATACCAACAATTTAACCAACTTCCATGACACCACTACAATATTAGGGTCAAGATTTCAAAAACCACGGTGAACGGTACACTAAGCATTCATGGAACGAGCATCCATGCATTCTTTATTTGATTAATTCTTGTTATTATGTGTTATATCTGTCAATTGTGATACTTGTTGATTGTTGTAATTTTGATTCTGCTTTTGTGCTTGAGTGAGAGAGATTTGATTCTCTCTATTTATGTGCTATGGGGGATGTTGATTCTTCCTACTTGTGGGTTAGAGAGATGCTGGATTCTCTCTATATTACGTGACAGAAAGATGCTGGAGTCTTTCTGAGTTCTGTGCACGAGAGATGCTGGATTCTCTTGTACTTAGGTATTCGAGGGATGCTGGATTCCCTTGGATTTAGGGTTTGAGAAATGCTGGATTTTCTCAAACTAGATTGTCTGGGGGATGTGGAATCAATCAGACTTAGGTTGAGAGACGGGGTTCTCTCGATGCTGTGTTTGAGAGACGGGGCTCTCTCAATTATGTGCTTGAGAGATGGGGTTTCTCTCTTTTGTGTGTGCTGAGGGACGGGGTTCTCTCACTTGGGTGTTGAGAGATGGGATTCTCTCTTGTTTGTTGTAGTTGAGCTATGCGTGGCCTGACGACAGTCTACAAGCAATGAGGATGCGACAGTATCGAGCTTCGGGTGCAGTGGCCTAGTGGTGATCGAGTGAGTTTGAAGTGATCAACGGTCAAGTGCTCAGTGAGACCTCAAGGACAATGAGTCACCATGGAGGAAGTGATTCCAACTATGAGATAAGTACCCTGCAGGGGTTTGCAGTTCGCCTAGATCAGAGTTGCGTAGCGGAAGCTTGAAGTGGAATTCGTTTCAAAGTCGTTCAAGGTCCTGTTTTAGACCTGAGGACAGGTCCTTTTGAAGGAGGGGAGTTTGTAACATCCCGTTCGTCCGACTTATAAGGTACGCCTCATTTCAACCTTTTTACTTGTTTAATTATGTGATTTTGCATTTTGCTCGGCCCTATTTTGAACTCTTTTAGAGTTTAGGGGCCTGTTTGTAATTTTCTCTTTTAGGGGTTTTTCGGTCATTTCTCGTTTGATCGAGATTTTGACCATTTTGACCCCTTCTGCGCGTTCGGGGCATCGAAACGAGTCCGTAGACTCTGAGTTTGCCCAATTCTGACGTCGTTAACCCCTTCTTCCGATCGTTTTCGTGTACGAGGACCCGAGATTTAATACTCCAATCCTTGTTTTGCGTGCCATAATTCCAGCTTCAGCTTCTCTCTCTCTCTCTCCCCCGCGTTATACGACCCTCACACACACCCCAATGTGTATTTTCACACACTACTCAAACTCGCTCGTTTCTCGACGGTATTCGACGATCCAATAGTCCATTTCGATGAGCTCGATGACGCGGTCACAACCGTACAAAGAACTCGACCAACCGACGATCGACGGCGGAGTTATCGGTGATTTTCAGTCGTGGCTGGAGGAGGTGGCGGAGCCGCCATTTCGCCGCCCTTTCGTGGTGGCTTCCGACGATCCTCTGACGAACGCGCCCCACAACCAGCAAGAGGGCTTCTCGGCGCAGCGAGGGACCTTGGCGGCACGGGCATCCGGGCCGCGACCGCGCCGCCTGAAGTTCACTCAACGGCGGCGCGTTATTGTAGCGGCGCTTTTTGGCGCTTTTCGACTACCCATTCCGACGATTCAAGGTGGTTCTTACCTTTTTTCGAGCCCCTGAGTTCATTTCCGGCATCATTTTGGGTAAATTTTGGCCATAGGTGGTGGTTTCGGGGAGGCGTGCAGGGGCAGAAACTTCGGAGGCCAACGGTGGCCTTTTCCGGTCATCTTTTCGCCTCGGGCCCTTCACGAAAGTTGCTCGGAACGACAAGAACTAGTGCCCTTTGATCACACGACTCCTGATTCGGCCAATTGGCGGTGGATCACTGCGGTGCAGTGGCAGCTCAACTGCGGCGCCACCTCCGGGGATTTTTCCGGCGAGAAAGCTTAGGGCTTTCGTAAAGCTCGTCACGGGTAAGCCGATGCCTCTTTCGGATCTCATTTTGGTTCACCGGTTTGAAAGTAATTGAAGTTTAAAGATTCTAGGGTTTTCGTATTCTTGGTTTTGAAATTGGAGACAATTGGCTTAGAATTTGCAGAAATTGATCGAGGAATTGGAACGAGCACGAGGAGTATTTGCACGGGTGTTTTTTTAGGGATTTTTCCATCACGTTCCGGCGGCGGCCGGCCACTATTCCAGCGGCTCCGGCGGCAGCGTTCCGTCACCACCTTCCGTTCGTCAATCGGACACTCGGTTTAATTTCTACGAATTTATTTGTGCTTTTGTGATTTATTTGATTATTTGATCTAAATGTAATTTAATTGCGATTTGCTAGATTTTTCAATCGAATGGTAATCCAATGTGTGCGAGATCATGTATAAAATGAATTATGATATATGTGGATGCTTTGATTTGCAATTTGAATCCCCCTTTTTGTCTAATTGAGCTAATTGTCTAACTTGAAGGGGTGTATGTGTAATTTTGAAAACGTTATGAATTTGCTTGATTTAAAATAAGTAAACTAGGTCAAATTGAATTCGTTATGTGATATATGAATTGGGTATGCCATGAATGAATTATATGAACTTAGCATGGTTAGAATTAAAATGTAATTTCGTGAGATTTAAATGAAATTCGAAACATGTTATTATATCATTTGTTTGTTCTCGTACTACGTGCTTTTATACGAAATGTGATATGTGAACTTGTGTGATTTGAATTAATTGAACTTTAATTTGTCACTTGGTAAATAAATATGTTAATCACGTAAATTGGAATTTGATATGTAACTTCGTGATCTTTAAATAGAATTTGTAGCACGTTATTATATGATTTGTTTGGCTTTGTAATACGTATAAATTTATGAAATGTTATATGTGAATTTAATTTGATTGCTTTGTAAATGTGCAATATATGAATTGATATGAAATAATGTGAATTCCAGTGCCTTTCGAGTCCCCTTAATTGCAATAATTGTGCTTATGGACATGCCTTAATGTTTTGTTTTGCTTGAAATTAATATGAATTTGAGTTCGGCTTATGTGATTGCATTTGCCGTGCGTCCCTGTGTGGTTGTCTCTCCGAGTCTGAGCTTTGTGGTCTGTTTTGTGTGTTCAGTTGGTTCAGGTGCACCCGGGGTGGTGACAAGTGAGTCGTGCAGGTTCCGGGGTGAACCATCTGCTGTGTCTTCGACTGTGTTTGGTGCCAGGTGAGGTTAGGATATAGTTATACCCTATTGCAACGTGCTCGTTTTCGAATGCATGCGGTTTATAAGCCTTATGTATATGTAGATATGTGCGAAGTAAGTATTCAGCTGGTTTTGTCATATGATTTGATTTGAAAGGTACAAAACGCTATGTATGAGCCTATGTATGCTTTGACTCATTTTTGTTATGATTTCGAGGTCAGTGTGTGTGATATGTACGTGCGATATGATAAATACGATATGCATTAAATATGTCTGTCTGTCTGTCTATTGCGGGTTAAACTTTCGATTTTTCGTGATCTGTGTAAGTGATAAGTGTAAGTGTAAGTTGGGGCCCCAGATTTCCGTGTAAGGGTGTACCGGAACCCACCTGAGGAAGTGGGGGATGGAGTCCGAGGGTTTGAGCAGCAGTGAGCACTCCCCTCTTCCATCACACCTATCTGGTATGTTTTGTTTTGTTTTGTTTTGTTTAGTCTGTCTGTGTGCTCGTACCCGCCGAGTTTCGTTATGTCTGTCGGTTATAAGTTCGTGAAACGGGGATAGATTCTTAAGTAAGATAAAAATTGGATTTGCTATTAACCTAATAAGCTATGTTCCGACATGTGTGCTAAGTGTCCTTGGGTCTGTGCGTATGTTTTGAGTTTTGTATAAATTAAGCTTTGTTCGTTCTGTTTTGATAACTCACCCCGTATATGTATTATCACGAGATAAATGTTTTGGTGTGCAAAAACTAGTACCGGGTTCACGAACAGTTTAACTTTGTACATGCTGTGCTCTGTATATATACGTATAGTGTGCGTGTGTCAGCCCCTCGCTCAGTTTTTGGACTGACCCCTCTCCTTTTATGTTTTTAGTATGCAGGTTTTGCTTCGGAAGTCTTTGGTGTTCGAGCTAGGCGGCTGTGTGTCGGGTCTGTCGAGTCTGTGTCTGTCTGTTTAAGTTTGTTAAGTTCTTGCTCTGGTTTATGATTTGTAAATGTTATATAAGATATGTTTGTGCAGGTTTGCATTTATGATTTGAATGTATGGAATTCGGGACAGGTTAGGACAGGTGCTCGGATTAGTTGAACCCGTTTTGATGTGTAATTATTCGGGACAGGTTAGGACAGGTTTGCTGAACTAGTTGAACCCGCATATTTGATTCTAATATATGTACTGCGTTGTATGCTTGGTGTGTAAAAGTTTTTGAAAGTCGACATTTCATGCTACTTCCGCCGTTATGCTTCGCATATTTTCTTTTGTACAGGGTTAGGTACCGCCTAGCTAGTGTGTGCGTTTTCGTTTGTCACCCGTTCGCTATGACTTGGTGAGTGTGTGGACTCTCCATTTCGTACACGTGTCGGGTCATAGTGCGGGGGATGTGGCGCCTCACGTGCGGGGTGTTACAGTTTTGTTTGATTCCCTCCCCGATCTTGATCCTAACATGATGAATACTTGTTTATATGTATGAGATGCTTTGATATAGCTTGGTATTGCATGAATGTGATATGTTTATGAGTGATTAATGTGTTATGTATGTTTCTTTAAGATTTTGTATTCGTTTGACGTGATTTCCACCTTATGTGATTCGATACGTACCCTTAAGTGGATGAATAACTTTGTGCTTTGCTTACTTGACTTGCATGTAATTTCTTTGCTCTTATACGAATTATATGAATTAATTATGAGCTATATGACGTGTTTTATGTGATGCATGAACCTTGTGAACTTGTTTGATGTAAGATATGTGATTTATGCATCAATGTGATTTGGTATGAATTCTTATGATCTAAGTGCTACTTCGTTACATTCCTTAAGCATCATACGCATCCATATGCATATGCCGAGCATCTAAATGGTTCATTTTGAGTCTAAGTTTGCCTTGTGATCTTTGCTTTGCTTTTAGGTGTGCCCCGTGGTTGAAGAGGCGGTTCCTTAGAAGGGTTTGTGTTTGTTTCGTCGGTGTGGTCGGCAAGGTGAGGCTTTTTTCTTTTAGTGATTACAACCTACAACCCTAAATGTGTTTTAAGCCTGCATGTGACTTATACATATATATGTATATAGATATGTGTATGATATGTATTTTGTGCGAATTGGTCCCTTTGGTTACAAGACTTTTGAAAATTGCTTTTATGTATAAGTATGCTATATTTTCGTTTGTTTATTTTGGAAACGGGTTAGTGTGTGTGCGTGTTATGTTTTGGCGAGATAAGCTTTGTGTAAGTGTAAGTGTAAGTTTGGGCCCCGGAGTTGTGTGGTTCGGGAGACCCGGGACGACCATTGGGGTCGCCGGTAGTAACCCCTGGACACTTCTCCACTTTATAGGATCAACCCGAAACCCACTCGGAGGGAGGTGGGGTACGGAGTCCTTGGGCGTGAGTGTCATGAAACTTACGACCTTAACGTATAAGCATGGATACGAAGGGTGGCCACCCTTCCATCACAAGGAGTAAGGAGGTATGTGTTTGTGTTTGTTTTAAATCTTTGTGTGTTAAGTTTCAAGTTTTGTCTTGTGAAGGAGGTTGGTTGTGCACTCGTACTCGCCGAGTGATGTGTGTGTGTGTGTTATGTTTCCATTTATGATTCATGAAACGGGTGAGGACTTTTAATCCTTAAAATTGGTTGATTTTGGCCTTCGGCCCTAAACCTTTTTCAATATATATGCTATCACGTGTCAAAATAATTTGGAATATAAAAACCATGCCCGGTTCACGAATGCTCTAAGATTTGACCATGCCAACACGACTAGTTTAACTCATCACTACCTCCTAAGGGCATTGAGGATTGTTTTTGCTTTTATTATGCTCTGCTATGCTTTGCTCTATATCTATGTACGGGTGTGTGTGTTAGCCCCCTCACCAATCTTTAGGACTGACCCCTCTTTGTTGTTTCTTTTCCCCCTTTTGTTTCTTGAGTTTGCAGGTGTAGGTCCTCGGTTCGTGCTAGGCGGTGTCTTTTCTTTGGGTCGTTCTTGTATAGAAGAGTCTTTTGCATCCTTGCATCTTTACTTTCAGTTTTGGTACTATGTATAAATATGGTACTACGTATAAATATGTATAAGTTTGGTACTATGTATAAGCTTTGTATGATTATGGCTTTGAGCTTTTGTTTCATGATTCATATGGCCTTGGATGGGCATATTATGTGTAAGTTGTATTATTGATAGCATGTATGTTTGTATATTCGTGATCCTGGTGCTTCCGCATTCGTTTGGTTTTGTTGCGAGCTCTGTTTAAGGGTTTAGACCGCCTAGCTAGTGTTTGGGTTTTTTGTTTGTCACTCGTTCGCCGTGGTTTGATGCGTGGGCCGAGTCTCTATTTTGTTACTCGTGTTGGGCTACGGTGCGGGGGATGTATTGCCCTGCGCTCCGGGGTGTTACAACTCAAAGTGGTATCAGAGCTCTTGGTTGCAAAACCCGAGCTCTAGTGTCGTGTGAGTTTGTCTAGGTCGTTCGGCTTAAGATTATGTGTTTGTTTGCATTCACGATCTCATTTATGTGAATTATTTGATGTTAACTATGTTAATCGTTCACATGAACATGCACTTGCTAATCGACATGCACCTATATTTCTATTGTAATTTTGAGATTTTCAGGACACCATTCATGAATCCGATAGCAACTTTGTACCGGGAGTTTGGGACTTTTAATCCTTCACACATCCGAGGAGGAAATGATATTGAAGCTGGGGAGTGGATCGAGAGATAGAAGGGATATTCCGAGTATGGCCATGTGAAGCTGAAAACAAAGGCCGCCTTGTTACTCTACTTTTACAAGGCCAAGCAAATTTATAGTGGGCAAGAGTTACTCAACAACTTGAGGCGACGGGAGAAGCAATACTATGGGATGTATTTATTCGAGAATTTACGAAAAGGTACACGCCCACCATTCTACAAGAGCGAAGACTTGAAGAATTCCTCACCCTTAAACAAGAAGAGAACACCGTTATGGAGTATTTGGAGAAGTTCGAAAAGTTGGGTGCTTATGTGCCACATATTACAAATGATGATCGGTTGAAAGCTATGTTGGAAAACAGGAATCAGAAAGCAGCGGAAATTTAAAATTTTTTCCAACAAAACGATCTTGGACTCGCAATCGTGTATCCAAATTCATAGAGATCAAGAAACTCACTTAGGTAGCAGCTTTCTTGACACGTTTTGAGCCGCCCTCAAACGCGCTTCATGCGGTAATGGCAACCCGTCCCTTGAAAGTCTCTTTCAACTTCAAAATCCATTGTAGGGATAACAATCCACACCAACCTAGATTCAAATCATGTTAGGGAAGTTCTTAACAATCTAACATAAAGAAAGAAACATGAAACGAGAAAGGCATGATTGAAACTCCCTTCGAAAACCAGTTTTCCGAAAGTAGAAATCTGCCAGCCATAAAACCCCCGTGAAAAAATTCATCCTTCAGGATATCGACGAACGGTTTTCGCCATCGTCTTTGGTTCGATTTTTTCACTCGTTTTCGGTTGGGTTCAGAATCGTTTCATCATTCGTTCTGATCGTTTTGCTTGATCCCCACTTTTGGTAAAGCTCGAATCTTCAAAACTTCTAACTTGAAGCTCTCTACAGATAGTCCACCAACTTGGCTACAATCTAACTAGTAAGGATGCTAGTTCTCTAGTTAGT
Source organism: Lantana camara (assembly GCA_037501455.1). NCBI lineage: Eukaryota > Viridiplantae > Streptophyta > Magnoliopsida > Lamiales > Verbenaceae > Lantana > Lantana camara. The sequence continues at coordinate 59,618,306 of CM074855.1, forward strand.
GTTTAGGCTTAACCTAGGGTTTCGTTTATCTTGGAGAAAGGATGGTGTTCAACATATGAACCAAAAGAATTCTCGATCAGCTCTAAGGGGAGCTCGAGCTCCCCTATATATAGGATGGGAGTGGCCGAAAATCCTAGTCCTGATGGACTAAGGATTATGGTCCCTCTCTCCTATTACTTGATCATCAAGTAATTTTGACTTTGACTTTGAATTCAAATTCAAATCAACTTGCAAGAGAGCTAAAATATCCAAACTATTTTTGGATAATTTTATACTTTATTTATTTAAAATAAATAACTTATTTTATTTAATTAATTAATTCGTAACTAATTAACTAGATTATTTTTCTCCAAAATAAGACTTTCTTTTCAATTCAAAATTAAACCAAAGTCCATTAAATAATTAACACTTTTAATTACTTAATATATATATATATATATATATATATATATATTTACGTGTGAGACACGTGTCACTCATGTTACCCACACGTGTGGAACCCTTTGGCCCGATTGACTCGTTTAATCATTTTAAAGCCTCAACTCATGTAACCAAGTTGTTGTGTGTGACCCTCTAGGTTCTCAATTCAATTAGCAGTGACCCCAATTTATTAATCGGTCTACAGATTAAACGACCATAGTCAAGCAACAGATGTTTAACCCCTAGCTGAATTGGAATGTTCAGATTCGACAGAACCTTTAAGTCATTGATTCATGTGAGATACAATCCTCCTACTTACTATGTCTCAACCAAGATCTAGGGTAAGGGAATAATCAGAACCCTAATAATCCGGTCTTAAAGCTAAGTGCATTTCATATCCATTTGATCTCAGTCCAAGAAACCCTTTTCTTGATGTCTTGATCTACTGCCTTGGCCAAAGACTCCATATGGCATATGAATGACTTACACAATAAGAGATCAACTTGCAAACGCAAGTGTAGGTCCTTTCTTGATTTTCATTCACTTTCATGAGTCACTTGTGCAGCCCCAGCATAAGCCTTGAATCAGTTGTCTAAGGCGACACCCTTTAAAGCTTATACCTAAGACTACAGAGTTAACTAATAAAGTGACATGGAACCTCGAGTCTAAGGATCAATTAATCACATCAATGACTCGTGAGATATTTCCTAATCTGGAAGTTTCCATTTCCTGAAATAGAAACTTCCTTTCCCATTTAGGAATCTTCTAACACGGGGCACCTCAGTGAACTTACTTATTGAAGTAAGCACCCTCATGTATCACGGACGTATCAACTATACACTTTGCACCTCCATGAAACAAGGTGGTCCTTCTTAAGGGCGTGATCCCACAAGCAAGCCTTAGAGGAGTCAGGTTGACACTCCCACTGTCTGTAGGACTCATAGGCTTGGAGTATTTTACTAATCATGAATTATGTGATATAGGGCTCGTTTCATGAACCATTTCACCTAAATGGTAGAGTCCTAAAGTCATCAGGATTAGGGAAGTTCTCATACATGCACAGCTAAAGTAAATGCATACTAAACAAGAGCATATAAAGAAGTGTTTGCCTATGATATTAATCAATCGTATGTTATTCAAAGATTGTCTGTGATACTAGGAAAGTCCCAAAACGGATTATGACTAATCGGCTTTCTAGGGAACTATTCCTAACAATCTCCCACTTGCCCGTAAAAGCCATTTAGGTACTCTAAGTCCCACCTTCTGAAGATGCACTTTGAGAGCCTATTGACTTTGGGCGTTTCCAAAGTGGATCTGCTATATTCTCTGCTGATGTGACCCTCTTGTTTACACATCTCTTAGGAAACACCTTTTCCTTAAAAAATGATTCGTAATCACGTGTTCAGTATCTTGGTGAGGTCTTGGTTCTCTTACTTGAGCAACCATCCTTTTTATCATACAATATGATAAAGGAGTTGTTTCATGCTAGGAACTTCATCTAACCAGTTAGATGGAGTTTCTTACCCAAACACTTAACTTAGCGTTATATAATACGACTAAGTTCTCAACTACGATAGTCGAGTTTTGTAATGTCCGTCCTTGGAACCCCTTTCCAACACATTGCATTACCATTCTGGTAGAAGTTGTATCCTTTCAATGATTTCATAATCATCTATGTTTGATGAACGGTTACCTCAAATATCCCTCTAACAACAGGATCTTTTGGGCTCTGTAAACTAATATATATCCTCATTTCTTGTAGCACCCTAACCCCCAGGGCACCACATCCCACGCACTATAGCCTCGATCCACGTATGAAATGGAAAGTCCATACGTAAACCAAAACTATAGCGAACGGGGTGAAAGAAGTCGTCGGATCGAGGGGTCATTTCGTAATTTTATGCAGAAACTTTTCTTCTGCAAGTCAGGTGGGAACGGCCGTTCTGGTCCCCTTTGGAAAATGGGAACGGTCGTTCCCGTAATCCCTAAAACGTGCCAATGATTTCCCTTTCAAAAATGCGCCTTAGCTGGGAACGGCCCTTCCGGCACCAAGGCCAAAATGGGAACGGCCGTTCCCATGCTCGGCCGCCTTGTTTTAGTTTAAAAGAGGGGAACGCCCATTCCCACTATGCCTTGAGGCTGGGAACGGCCGTTCCCTGTTTCTGCAACTTACAGAAACAGAGGAAAAATAGGGGATGGCTACGGGAATGCAACAAAGCCACCCAAAAATCCATTTTTGATCATGAAAGCCAAAGTTTTCTGGGAATATACATGCATACATACTTAAAAGACAAAGATATATCATCTAACCACATAAATCATGAAGTTCCTCAAGAATCCAAGGTTTCAAGCTCAAGTTCATTTCAATCATTCAAGCTCAATTATTCAATGATTCAACCTATAATCCTGCCATAATTCATGAAATGATCACATAATCATGCTTCTAATTCTAATTCATTCATCTAGAATATAATTCTCAAACCCTAACCATATCAAATATGAGCAAGAATCATCACTTCCATGCAAACCAACCTTGAAAACTAAGAAATGAAGAAGATGGATGTAGATGATGATCACTCTCCAAAAACTTGGATGATTTCTTGAAATCTTAGATGAATTGGATGAAAATTCACTTCTTCCTTTTCTTCCTTGATACCGAGAGTGAGGGAGAGAAAATTGGTTGGGAAATCTTTGGATGAAATGAGATTAGAGAAGCTTGGAGATCATATTACGTGATTCATCCACCTTGATTTATGTGAAATATTCAAATTGCCATTTAATCCTTTGTTTTATGAAGTCATGCAACCAAGTATATAACAATTTAAAATATGCTCAATTAAGCCCTTGCAAAGTTATGCACTTAAGTCCTTAAAGATTAAAGAACAATCAAATAGGGACAATTTGGTAATTGAATCACTTTCGGTAGTGATTTTATGCAATAAATATTTTCCGTGTCGTTAAATAATATTTTCAATGATATAAAATCAAATAATACACATAAAGAATGTTTCATGAATTTTATAAAAATATGAATGCCACGTAAGAATATTATAAATTAAAGAATTATAGGTAAATTCCTACGCTCAAAACACACACGTGACGTGCTTAATTGTTCATCCAGAACCGGGGCGTTACATTTCTTCTCAAGTACTCTGAGGACATCCTTTACAGGAATCTAATGACCTTCTCTGAGGTCATATTGGATTCGACCCACTACGCTTAGTGTTGCGCCATATGAAGTCTAGTACATGACATTTCATACATTATGTACCCTTTCACTTAAAGGGATTTTGGACATTCTAAATTTCTTAAAGTTATCTTAGGACACATACTCTTCAAAAGAGATGTTCCATTGTCCATACTAAACTCCTTTTAGTATTATGGTTATGTACTCGTTTTGTGATAATCCTTTTATTCTCTTAGATCTATCTTCTATAGATTTGAATGTCGAGAATTTAGGATATTCACTAAGATCTTTCATGCCAAATTGTTTCTTAAACAAGAATTGGTAACTTTCACGTCATCCTTGACATTCCTAATGAGAAGGATGTCGTCTTCTAAAGAACCAAAAATTGACTCTTACATCACTAACTTTCATATGTACACTTTTGAGACTTATTCGACTTCCATCTGTGTCAAACGATTTGACTATCCTTGTAACAGCCCAAAACAGGGCCTGGATGAAAACAGTAAGTTAAGGGCATTGGTAAACCGTTTATAGACCGTGAACCAACTTTTTGAATCATCATGCATTGCATTCTTACATGAACTTTGTGCTCGTATATGATCTGACATGTTTTAAGGGGGAATTCTAGACCTTTGATACAGTTTACTATTCATAACCCAGCCTACCTTGTTCATATTGCTACTCGAACCCTAGAGGTTCATCACACATGTTTCTCTATCGTTTGAACTTGTTTCCCGAGCTCAGAGAGTCTTTCTTGAACCATAAGGGTATTTTTGGAACTTACCGACCAAAGTTACTATTTATCCAAAAATGAGCTTTTGATTCTGATACCTTTTATACCCAAGTTTACAGTCGAATTGATCCTTGAGTCGAGACGAGTCTTTTGAAATCATTCTTGGCTTGGAAATCTATTCTGGAACTTTGTTTTATTGAAAATGTTTTCGAAAACCCTAGTTCACTATTTCTTCTACGAACGGTTTTCATTCGGAAAATGTTTTCTCTTCGGATTTGCACTACTTGAGCTATTTCAAGATTTTTGAGATGTTTTACAACTCTTGATTCAAACCCTAGCTTGAAATTTTGAAGCGTACGTTCGTACGTAAGAATTCACTATTCACTCTATGTTTTTAACTTTTTAACGGTAAAACGTTTTATAGTCGATTTTGGACTCAAAACGTTTCTCGATTTATTTCTTGAATTTTGGAAACAATCCGGACTTCAAAATCATTCTAGAAAGTCGTTTTTCACTCGTGTAGAGTTTGGAGCTCAAAACTTTTATTCACTAAAACTAATGTATCTTTCAAACGGTAAATCCGATTTCGACGAATGAATATGCCTTTCGAAGATAATTTTCTTGCCGTCGGAATGGTTACACTTCCAGCCACTTATCCTCGAGTCTTGGGTAATGAAATTACAGAAATACCCCCAGCAGTCCCATTTTTACCTTCATAATGCCTAAAGCTTCTAGAAGATGCAAGTGGATGAACTCTTGTTTTGCTCTCCTACCCTTAAGCCATCTTTATTTGCAAGGTGAGGGGCTTCTTCACAACTATAAATACCCCTCTCATGCCATTAGAATCCTTGCTCAAAGTCTTGTGTTGACAAGCACTCCTCTCTCCCTCCTTTCCCTCATTGTCGTCGGCATCCCCTCCCCTTAGCTAGGTTAGTTGTTTTGTTTTATGTTATGTTTTAGTTTAGTTTATGTTTTTATGTTATGGTATGTTTATATTATGTTTAGGTTGGGTCTGAAGGTCTTCCCTAAGCCATATAGGACTTTATTTTATGCATTTATTATATAGTTTTCATGATATGTTTGAATAGTTGTTTATATGTTTTAATTGTTTAGAATATGCTTGAATATGTTATGAATTGCCCTAGTATATGCTATGATCATGTGATATGATTTTTATATTATGAGAATTGATGCATGATTATGGAATTTGAATTATGTTCATGCATGCTAGCTAATGGAATAGTGATTTACAATTTATTATGTCACAACTTGTTACATGTTGATATTGAATTAAATTGTTACATGTTACATGCCTAAAGGTATATGATATGATATGATATATGTTATGACATGTTGTCACATTGTTATATGATTCTTGATTTATGAATTGCGCTTATGGTATGATATGGATTAATGGATTAGTGCCTTGATCATATGTTATGCAATTTAATAGTGTCCCATGTTATAACCTAAGATAGAATAGTGTTTCATAACTTGATCTTATGCCTTAATTGGATCTCTTAACCATAGGTTATACCTTTAACCTAGATCACACTTGATTATATTAACATGAACTTGAAACTATAGGTTATAATGAAGATCATAATTTAATTAGGGTGCGTGTGTGTGTGTGTTCGTGCGTGGTGTGTGTGTGTGTACCGTGTGTGTGGGTGTATGTGTATAGTAACGGTTTGACCCGACCCTTTGACCCGACATGTGAATAGTAACCCGTGAATAGTAATCTTGAATAGTACTTTTGAATAGTGCTTTGGAATAGTAAAAGTGAAATAAAACTTGTGCTTTCCTAATAGACATTTGCACTTAGGGTTTCCATATCCAGGGTCTAAAATGTGTTTTCATTCGTGGACTTGTTTCTTAACCTAAGGTTTGCGATAGGATTCATAATTTGACTAAAGCTTACTCGGTTATAGTAAGTCATAGTCTCACATTAAGAGTAACTCACTTTAACGTATTCCTTTGTGTGTTACCTTTCTTGAATACCTTAAATGGTATTACTCTCTTGTGTTACATGTTCTTTACATGTTCCTTGTTCATTGTTTCATGCATTTCATATGCATCTTGGTTAGTAGTGGGTCTTAGTTCTTAAGCTCACTCTAGTACACCACGTACAGGAGTTAAAGTTGAGCACTGGGATCCCCAGGGCACCGCATAATCTGTCTACCTACCTTTTGTTACTATAGGTGAGGTGAAGTTATAAATGTTTTCCAACTGGAACCACGATTATACTATCGTATCATATGTTTTGAAATTCAAAGCTAAACCTCGTTTTGAACTATCTCTTTTATCGGGACATTCTTTTGAAAGGATCATTCATACTTTAATAGTATACCTTGATCTACAGCACATGTTTTCCGAAGTTCTGCATTCTTGTTCAAAGACAGTTACATGTTTTGCATATGTTTTCAAAGTACAGTTGCACATGTTTTACAGACAGAATCATATGTTTTACAGACAGAATCATATGTTTTACAGACAGCATCATATGTTACAGTTACAGTTTCACATGTTATATTAGCATACTGGAGTTGTACTCTGGTCACTGCTAATCTTAAATGCAAGCATACAGTTTACAGTTTGGGCCCGGTGGTTATATGTGGAGGTGATGCTCGGGAGGTGAGCGCCAACGACATCACCAATACCGGCCGCCACACTTAGACAATTGACACCGACTTTTAACAGGAGGTTTATTAAGTCAGGACAATCTGACTGGGAACGGACAGCAAATTTGTTCCCATTACATGTTTACAGGTCGCCTAGGGCTAGCTAGCCGAAGTGACAACCGGTGGAGGATGGTGCATGTTTGTATGCGTTGGTAAGAGTTGTTGTTGACCTTGGTCCGATAGTCTACTGTGTGCAGAGTTGTTGTCGACCTTGGTCCGATGCTCTACTATATGTGGGGCTATTGTTGATCTTGGTCCGATACTCTACTATACGTGGAATTATTGTTGATCCTGGTCAGATGCTCTACCAAATCATGTTTTTCTGGAGTAAGGATGGAGGAGCCTAGCTTGCGGGCAAAATTCTGTTTCATAAAGGATGGTTCATATCTGGAAAAGTTCACTTTACCCTTATCCCATTTTATGAAAGAACTATGAACCATCAACAGCATATGTGTGCGCGTGTGATAGCATTCATGAAAATGTTTTAAAACGTGCATTCTTTTACAGCATCTCATTCAAAGAGTTTTATGAAGCGAACTTATTTCAAGTTCTTCTTTAAAGCATTGCATTTAACAGTTCTGAACTTTACTTCAAGTTCTTTAATTCAATACTTTCTTTAAAGTATTCCCTCACTTAGTCCTTTTGACTAATACCTCTACCGTTTTCTTGCCTCGTGGTTTCAGGTCTTGCAGCCGTAGTCTAGAGGTATCTTAAAGCTCTAGATTGTCATTTTTGTTTCAGTCAGGACTTAGTATTAGTTTCTTTTGTGTCCTGCATATGTTTTATGGCTGTATTACTTTATGTTTCTGAATACTTGAGTATCTTTGTTATACTCTTTCTGCTACTTTGTTACCGATATTTTGAACTCCGCTGTATCGGTATTTATATGTGAATATGTGACATGTTCTGATATGCCGAGTCTCCCTTACACGATCGATATGTTCTTGCTTGTTACATGCCATCACGCACATGTTTTGAAAAGTTTTAAAATACTCTGCCTTTTCCACTGCATAGCCACATCGTTGTACATGTATAGTTCTAAGATAGACAGCCGTTTGCTGGAGTATTTCTTGAGTGATGGCTCACACCATTACTTGAGAGGTGCTTCAGTGCGGGGGTTGAGACGCCGCTCTCCTCTTATTCCAGTACGGGTGGGGGCGTTACAGTCCTATGGAATCGAACTGTCTAACTCCTAGAAGCCTTTATCAATCCACAGATTGACTTTAGGGATTTGCATACCTTATGCATACTCCCACTGAATATGAGATTTATTCAAATACCTTATTTTAGTCTCTTTCAATCTTCATATTGAACAAGATAGTTCTCATATTCATTTATCATATCTCATAGTCAGAATATGAGGATGTGGTAAATACTATCCAAATGGACTTTTGCATTTCAACCGTCAAGAAGGTTGTAATGCTTTCATTTACTCGAAGCCCTGGGAGCTTGATCCTATCAGGTGGATCAACCAAGTTCCAAACTTGGATTGAGTATATGGAATCCACATTGGATTTCAAGGCTTGCTTACGCTACTCAGATTCCAAATCTGACAGTGTCTCCTCTTGGCTATCTAGGAATGCGTTCTAAACACGTCTTAAGAGAAGGGTTTGATACGTGTACATACTCTAAAATTTAGCTAAGTTTTATCAGATGGGCTCATTTCTTCTATATGTAGCGTGGATATTTATCCTTAAATTTCTTTGAGGTCTGCTTGCTTGCCTTTCTTCTTCTATAGGAACGATTCCTTAAGAAAGATACACTCCTTGAGACAAACAACCTTTGTCTAAGGGAATCGCAGAAACGATATTCAATATCGTTGTATAAACTTGAACTCATTTCAAACTTATCTCCCACTATCCTCTTCACTTAAGAGAATTCCACAAAATTCGTGGATAAGAATAATTAGGGAATTTCATATGCCACATTGCATAGTGCAACTAAAGGACTGATTTTGGAAGGTACTAAATTCAAAATCTCTAACTGCATATTCTGGGAGTTTATTCCTAGAATGATTATAAGTTAGTAAAGCTTGCTATGGAATGGACCATATCCCATTAGGTTTCATTCCCTCATTCGCAAACACTAAGGTGTTCTCGAATTAGTTTACTGAGAGATAATCCTTTTATCTCTAAGATGACTAAGGAATTAGTTGCTAAGATATTGGCTATCTCGATCATATCGATTTACCTATAACTTATGACTACTTCGGTTCCTAACCTCCTTTTGAAATTCTAAGAATTTCATATAAGTTTCGAATTTGTACTTCAACAAGTACATTCATTCATAATGATTAAACTGATGATTGTATCTAGTGCTTACATTAAGCATCTTACACTCATCAGCATGGATCGAAATCCACTAGAATTTTGGCACGTTCCACGTTTCACCTAAACCATGTTTCGGGAACGTTTCCCATCAAGATAGGATTCATAGGAAGTTAACTCTCTAGGTTCATTTTCATAGAATGATCCTAAGGTGTCTAACTTGCTAATCTTTTTATATCTCAACGTTCCAAAGTAATTCGAAGCTTTGTCATGTCACTTACTTTTGTTATCTCGTTGTATGTTCAGAACATTAGTGCCTTGAGTCTTTGCAAAACGGATTATGCAGAATTGACTCAAGACTAGTGAATTCTATTCCTAGTAGAATTACTAAACGAGGTAACATTTAAGAGTACTCATACTCTTTGGAGTTCCCTTTCAAAGTCCTTATTTGCTACCATAGAAGCAAAGGTCCAATTTAATCTCCAGTGTCTTTCGGGCGTACCCCTTACATGCCCCTCCATTGGGCTCTTAAGGGTTTCTTCTTCTTCAGGCCTTCAAGCCTTTAACTTAGTGTGTAGCACCCCGGACACGTGGAGGTGCCACACCCCCGCACTATAGGTCAATCCACGTATGAAATGGACAATCCATACATGAGCCAACCTATAGCGAACGGGTGACAATGCAATACACGACAAGCTAGGCGGGATAACTAACTCATGCAACAAAATTAAAGCGGAAGCATAATCTAAACAATATCAATTTATCATATCATGATTTTTCTCAGTTACCAAATAGAATATATTCTAACTTCACATGTATCAATACATTATCATCTTCTAGGGTAAATAACAAATAACCTTAAACATAATTCTCTTGAACCACAAACAACAATTGTAGTTTCATAATTGTCAATAAATAATCCAATACATGAACCATGATCGACTCGACTACATGAACCGAACTCGACTCCCGCCTAGCGTGCACCTGCAGTAACCTGAAAGGTGGAGGCGTCAGTCTGTGAAGACCGAGTGAGGGGTTTAAATACGTATTAACGCAGATAACATGCTGGTCATATTCTCGGGTAAAGATTTATGAAATATAAATATACAAGTTCAATAATAATATTACTTCGCCCGAGAATACAACTATCAATATTAAACACGTGTTCATTTTCATACAATCAATACATGGCGATCTCCAAATGTACATGAACATGCTTGCTTGATTATTAAACAATAGGGTTTGTTCCTCCTGTGGTTGGACGGACAACCACCAGCCCGAAGACCAGCCCAGCGCCCTCACTAAGGAGGACCTGGCCAGGAGAACGCGTGTACACGGTAGGGTTTTGTTCTTCTTGTGATTGGACGGACAACCACCAGCCCGAAGACCAGCCCAGCGCCCTCACTAAGGAGGACCTGGCCAAGAGAACACATGTACACGATAAGGTATTGTTCTTCCTGTGGTTGGACGGACAACCACCAGCCCGAAGACCAGCCCAGCACCCTCACTACGGAGGATCTGGCCAGGAGAACGCACGTACACGATAGGGTATTGTTCTTCCTGTGGTTGGACGGACAACCACCAGCCCGAAGACCAGCCCAGCACTCTCACTACGGAGGATCTGGCCAGGAGAACGCACGTACTTGCTTACATGAACATGGCATGCTTGATTCGTGAACACTAATATACTTGAAATGAAAAGTGATTCCATGAAATTTTAAATATAAATACCTTTGGCCAAAACTCACGTAAAGGTTATATAGGTTCTATATAACTAGAAATTAAACCTCACCTGATAGGCGACACACGACTCGTGAATGCGTGAACGTGATCATGATCCATAATCCCCGCCCTGGAGAATAACTTATTTATAAAGAAAGAAAGGATGAAGGTGATCAAGATGATGATGTTTCAACTTGTGCAATTCTCTCCTTGAATTAAAGCTTGAGATATGGTGAAATCCTCCTTCCTCCTCCCTTGGTGTTTGGATCGGTGTTTAGTAGGTGTGAGTGTGTGAACTTTGATGAAAATGTGATGAAATGAAATGTGGGGAATATGATATACATAAGATATATTATGTATGTATTGTATAGATATACACAAATGTCTTCCACTAACTCCTATGACTCACCATAATTTGCAACCAAGTCCCTCTATAATTTAAATGTATGCAAATGAATTCTATCTCTACATAATTTTCATATAACTTCCCAAGTCAAGAAATGCAATTATGTCCATGAATTTACACAAAAGAGCAATTAAAACCATTTATTACAATTAGATCATATAATCACTTAGTACATATAACTCACATTAATAACAATTCATATAAATGCATAGAGATGTAATATATATATAATATGATGAAGGTTGTAAATAAATTATCACATAATGCAATAATTGAAAACGGGGCGTTACATAGTGAGTTTAGAAGAAGAATTAACCATCACAACCTTTTATTCCTTCTTAAGGATGCTTTCAACCATTGTCAACTAAATGATTAACTATGCTACATTAGCATCATTTTTGTTGAGCACAAAGGGTTTGAATGATGGTGGAAGCAATGTAAGCGATCAGTGCATTGAGAACTCTTTTCTCAGTTGATGATCGAGACCATAAGATCTTCAAATAAGATCTTTAGACCTTGTTCGTGTGCACTTGTTTCCTCATTTGGAATATTGAATAATTCCATAATGTTATACCTTGTAACATTTTTATGAGGTGGTTCAATTGCTCTTAAGTGGTTTGGAAAAAATCCATTCACCTCAGATTGCTTCTCTTTTGGCCCGGGTCGAATTTTCACAATTGAAAACTTCGCCCTTTAGAGAACGCTTTCTCTATTCGGAATCTAAAATGAATTTTAGGGTCCGAAGCCAATCAGAGTTAGTTAGGACTTAGTCAACTCTTTTGACTTAAGGATGGATACAAATGGGTTTGCATTTCATATTGTAGAGAATCACAGAACTACAACTTAAATGCTAAGCAGAGAAAATGTGAGCATGCTGAATTATAACGATATACAAAAGATAAGGTCTTTAATCTAATGTAGCTCCCACTATTTTTCAAAGATCTATAATTCCCAAAGATCCAAGAGGAACGCGTTTCCCAGTGGGTACTAAGATCCTAAGCATTTTACCTCGAACCCACGACTCGCGGACATTCTAAGTAAAACCCTAGGTAGATACAACTTACCAATTCTAACACCTTTAGAACTCTTAGTAATTGTTTTGCATCACCTATCTTTCAATTTGGACCCATGACTCGTGCGACATCCATATTTACTTAGGCGTTAAGCTAGACCCATCAATCATAAGATCATGATCAAAACTTAGTTCGAACGACCCACGACTCACAGACATCGCCCTTGCCAAAATTAACCACGAAATATTGATCATTTAAAATGATCAATTAGGTAACTAAGAACTAATAAGCTCCACTAGCTATCCCACGACTCGCGGACAATAACTAGCTTTACTTACTAAACTTAAAACCTATTGATGGAATGCTAGGAATTTAATTCAAAATTTGCATCTCGAATTAAATACCTATTATTCGAAATGAGCTTAATATTTAATGGGAATTTTCGAATCAACCGAAGAGTTGTTCGGTTCGACCTCAACAACATATATGTTATCCAATTTTATTAGTCTTGATTAATGCAAGTACAACTTAAATGCATTTCAAACAATCACATAAACAGATAACATATCCTAGCAAGATACTAACATGAGATGATCATGGGTTCTACCTATCTTATGCGTGATATGTGGGAGCCACTCCACAATCACAAGTTCTAACATACATGCCACATAAACAGTTTAAATCACATAAGGGAAAGAGGTAACAAAATACGAGCCCTATCTCTATTACATTTAACAATTGAGATTCCCCTCCCTAACATTTTGAGGGGGTCTTCACTTATGGCCTCCTTGTTACTTGAATGTGGTCCATCTTACTCCATGGGTGCATTGTCTCCAAAATGAAAATAAAACCTCACCACCTATCTCTACTCTCAAATTACAATAAAAAGAAAAAGACATAAAGTAATAAGGCTCAATCTTCATATTGCCCTTAGACAATTACACGGGGCATACCCCGGCCTCAAAATAGTAATATGGAAAGCCACATAATAAATCACATAACAGTACGCACGTAAGTGAGGCTCCAACCTCAATTGAAAAACGTAACTATAGGGCTCCAACCCCAATTTAAACCATCCATGTGCATAAATTAAAACCATACATAGATCTAAAACCATGATCACCTAACATGCTTAAATTGCAAGAATTTAAATTTAACCAAAAAATTAAAATTCTCGCTTTAAGCTCTAATAGCTTAAAACACGACTTAGATACAATTCTTGTTCAAGAGCATTTTCTATAAAACCCGAAAAACAATAAACTAATAAAATTCCAATTAATTTCTGAAAATTAACAATTTTATTCTTTCAATATTTTCATAAAATAAAGTTTGAAAATTTGCCGAAATTTAAATCGTTTAATTTTTCAAAATTCCAATTTAAACAATTATTTCAAAAATAATTCTAATTTAATAAAACAAAAATTTTCAGAAAAATTAAATCGGGATTTCAAGGACCGAAAATACAAAAAAACACGAAAACACGAAAAACGGCCCGGAACCCCGGAATGCAAAGCACCGCCGCGCAGTAGCGTGCACAGCGTGCGGCAGTTGCCGCATGCATGCACGCGGTGGGCACGCGTAATGCGCGCACCGCGCGCATCTTGGGGGGGTGGGGTGGAATTCCGCCTGGGCGTCCCGCGCGGTTGCGGGACGGTGCGTGCGGGACATCCCGTGCGGTTGCGGGACGCCTGTGTGGGCTGGTCTAGGCGGCTCCCGCGCGGTTGCGGGAGGTGATCGCGGAGTTAGTGCGTGCTACACATTGGCACGTCCCAATTCAATCCAAAATTCAATCCAGAATTTCGCGTTTCGTTTTTCGTATCACAGGTTTCTCCAAAACCCAATTCAATCCAAAATTAAAAATTACGATTTAAATGAATTTCAACTAAGATAGCTTTTCAAAAACAGATTTAAGAAAACAGTTTTCAGAAATTCAAGAAAAATTACAGTATAGTAATTCAGGCTTTCTAAAAGAACTCAAGAATACCTAATTCTCATCTAAGCCTAAGAATTTCTACCAAATTCAGTTAATTGAGACAAATCAGAAACACGATTAACGAGGTGGCTCTGATACCACTTGTTGGAAAACAGGAACCAGAAAGCAGCGAAAATTTAAAATTTGTTCCAACAAAAGGATCTTGGACTCGCAATCGTGTATCCAAATTCGTAGAGATCAAGAAACTCACTTGGGTAGTAGCTTTCTTGACACGTTTTGAGCCACCCTCAAACGCGCTTCATGCGGCAATGGCAACCCCATCCCTTGAAAGTCTATTTCAACTTCAGAATCCATTGTAGGGATAACAATCCACACCAACCTAGATTCAAATCATGTTAGGGAAGTTCTTAACAATCTAACATAAAGAAAGAAACAAGAAACGAGAAAGGCATGATTGAAACTCCCTTCGAAAACCAGTTTTCCGAAAGTAGAAACCTGCCAGCCATAAAACCCTCGTGAAAAAATTCATCCTTCAGGATATCGACGAACGGTTTTCGCCATTTTCTTTAGTTCGATTTTTTCACTCGTTTTTTGTTGGGTTCAGAATAGTTTCATCATCCCTTCTGATCGTTTTGCTTGATCCCCACTTTTGGTAAAGCTCCATTATTCAAAACTTCTAACTTAAAGCTCTCTAGAGATAGTCCACCAACTTGGCTACAATCTAACTAGTAAGGATGCTAGTTCTCTAGTTAGTGTTTAGGGTTAACCTAGGGTTTCGTTTATCTTGGAGAAAAGATGGTGTTCAACACATGAACCAAAAGAATTCTCGATCAGCTCTAAGTGGAGCTCGAGCTCCCCTATATATAGGATGGGAGCAGCCGAAAATCCTAGTCCTGATGGACTAAGGATTTTGGTCCCTCTCTCCTATTACTTGATCATCAAGTAATTTTGACTTTGACTTTAAATTCAAATTCAAATCAACTTGCAAGAGAGCTAAAATATCCAAACTATTTTTGGATAATTTTATACTTTATTTATTTAAAATAAATAACTTATTTTATCTAATTAATTAATTCGTAATTAATTAACTAGATTATTTTTCTCCAAAATAAGACTTTCTTTTTAATTCAAAATTAAACCAAAGTCTATTAAGTAATTAACACTTTTAATTATTTAGTATATATATTATATATATATATATATATATATTTACGTGTGAGACACGTGTCACTCAGGTGACCCACACGTGTGGTTTCACACGTGTGCAACCCTTTGGCCCGATTAACTCGTTTAATCATTTTAAAGCCTCAACTCATGTAACCAAGTTGTTGTGTGTAACCCTCTAGGTTCTCAATTCAATTAGCAGTGACCCCAATTAATTAATTCAGTAATTAATCAATCGGTCTACATATTAAACGACCATAGTCTAGCAACAAGTGTTTAACCCGTAGCTGAATTGGAATGTTCAGATTCGACAGAACCTTTAAGTCATTGATTCATGTGAGATACAATCCTCCTACTTACTATCTCTCAACCAAGATCTAGGGTAAGGGAATAATCAGAACCCTAATAATCCGGTCTTAAAGCTAAGTGCATTTCATATCCATTTGATCTCAATCCAAGAAACCCTTTTCTTGATGTCTTGATCTACTGCCTTGGCCAAGGACTCCATATGGCATATGAATGACTTACACAATAAGAGATCACCTTGCAAACGCAGGTTTAGGTCCTTTCTTGATTCTCATTCACTTTCATGAGTCACTTGTGCAGCCCCAGCATATGCCTTGAATCAGTTGTCTAAGGCGGCAACCTTTAAATCTTATACCTCAGACTACAGAGTTAACTCATAAAGTGACATGGAACCTCAAGTCTAAGGATCAATTAATCACATCAATGACTCGTGAGATATTTCCTAATTTGGAAGTTTCCATTTCCTGAAATAGAAACTTCCTTTCCCATTTAGGAATCTTCTCACACGGGGCACCTCAGTGAACTTACTTATTCAAGTAAACACCCTCATGTATCACGCACGTATCGACTATACACTTTGCACCTCCATGAAGCAAGGTGGTCCTTCTTAAGGGCGTGATCCCACAAGCAAGCCTTAGAGGAGTCAGGTTGACACTCCCACTGTCTGTAGGACTCATCGGCTTGGAGTATTTTACTAATCATGACTTATGTGATATAGGGCTCGTTTCATGAACCATTTCACCTAAATGGTAGAGTTCTAAAGTCATCAGGATTAGGGGAGTTCTCATACATGCTCAGCTAAAGTAAACGCATACCAAACAAGAGCATATAAAGAAGTGTTTGCCTATGATATTAATCAATCGTATATTATTCAAAGATTGTCTGTGATACTAGGAAAGTCCCAAAACGTATTATGACTAATCGGCTTTCTAGGGCACTATTCCTAACAAGCTAAGCACTTCATAGAGGGCCTTCGGGATGAGTTTAGAGAAGCTTTGAGCGCAAGAGATACAAGTACATGGAACCAAGCCGTTGAGAAGGCATTACGGGTCGAAACTCGATTGATGACAAGAAAAGGGCATGAAGAGGATACACCGGGACAATCATTTGAGTCCGGATCTTGTTCTAACCTACAAGTGGGAAAGAGAGCAATTCGACAAGGAGCACCGACCAAGAAAAAAAGTAACAAGAAGAAATCTAAGCCCCGGAAGACTCCTTTGTTCAAAAGGGAATTTCCACCGTGTGCTCATTGTGGAGGAACCAACTACACTTATGATGGATGTTGGATCCGGTTGAAGAGATGTTATGCTTGCGGGTCTTCAGAGCACAAATCCTCAGAGTGTGATCGTTCGAGGGTTAGCAAACAAAGAATGAGGAATCAAAGACTTCAAGTTGGAGATCAAATCAAACTCAAGAACCGAGGTAATTGCATTCATGGCACCACATTAATTCCTATCTATTTTAGGGAAACCCATTTTTACTCTACTTCTCCTTATTTGTTGACTCTCGTTGCTTGTTCGTTATTTCCTAGTTGCTCTTTGCCTTTCTTGTTGTGGTGGTGGTTGCTTTTCTTGTTATTGTGAGTTGAGAGTTCGGGTGTTTGCGAGTTGTGAGGGCCGAGCTTACCGGTGGTTGTTCTTAAAGGCGCCTAGTTCTTGCTAAGGTAACGTCGTTACCGTAGTTGTTGGTGGTTGCTTTTTGGAGGTCCTTTTGGGGTCAATGGTATTTTCGGGTAATAGATGGAAGGCTAACCTATTTATATCCTTCGTGGGAGAGGATGGTTATTCCGGGACGGTGCAATAAGCTTTGTGGCTTTCCTTTGGGTTAACCTAGAGGTCGAGCCAAGCTTGGAGAGACAAAGATCGAAGTAAGACACCTTGGTGTTTCTTTGAAGGTTGGAATTTGTTTCCACCCTATAAGGACATTGAGATGGTCATGATCTTTATCCCGGAGTCGACCTTGTTTGAAGATTCCCTACCGGATGACTCTAGCGTGGATGTAGAGTTCAAGACGTAGTTGACACGCTCTTAGAAGGTAGTTTCATCAATTCAAGTACTTCTTCGTAGAGTGTTCTTATCCTATCTAAGAAGAAGATGGGGCGTTAAGATGCAAATAACTACCGTGAGCTATGCGGGCTAACCGTGGGAGGAGAATACCCTTCTGGCTTGCTTCGAGGAGTCTTTCGTCCTTCTTCAGTGTTCCGTGGTCTTTGCTAAGGGTGGTCTCAGTAAGGGTATTGTCGACTACGCGATCTGGTAGAAGAACCGAGAAGTGCCTCAGAGAGTAAGTCATTAGTGTTATTGGGGTTCAACCGGAGATTCTTTTTTGCAGAAGCCGTCATCCCGTGACATGAAAGACAAGGAAGAGGCATGGTTCGAGTGGATAGGCTTTTGAAGAGAGTTACCTTCATTACACGAGGATACTCAAACTTCTCTGTTACAATCGAGGTACTAAGGAAGACTTTGGTTGTGCGTGGCTAAAGGAGAGTTAAAGCCTATGTCTCAAGAAGTGTTTGAACACGAGACTAGTTCCACTCATGGTTCGAGACTTGAAGAGCCGGTAATTGTGTTGTGGCATGAGAAAAGATATTGCAAACTTTGTGTAGGAATGTTTAACATGCTCTCGGTTGAAGATCGAGAACCTTTCTGGCATGGTTCTCAAACTACTTTTGAATCCTAATTGGAAGTGGGAGCAAACTGGACACGAAGTTTGCTAAGCTAAGGAGATTACAGGGATATGAGAAGCTTTCTTCATTTCTAATCGAGGAAGTGATATCCCGAGGAGTCTACAAATTTCGTGGATCAGAGTGGCGCAGCGGAAGTGTAGGGTTGGGTTCGTCTCAAGAGTCCTCCTAGGTCTCGCGTAGGACCTGAGGACATGTCCTTTTGAAGGAGGGGAGGTTATAACATCCCGTTCGTCCGACCATTCTAGGTACGCTTCTACGAGAGAGTTCTTTGTGTCTTTAATTATTTAATTATTCAATTATGTGCTATTTTAATGCTAAGGTGATTATTTGATATTACTTGAATTTTATTGTTTAATTTATAAGTTGAGTTTTAACGTTTACTTATGTATGTCTTGTAATTCGCTCTGTATGTGCCCGAATTTAATTTCGTTTCTTGCGAATTCTTGTTATATGGGAATTACATGAGTTATGAACGTGATTATATGCTCGTTGCATGTTTTAGAGTTTGATTTATGTGGTTCTTGGCTTGTTTTGTAAAGACGAGATTTGTGAGGGACTTGAGGGCCTAACGCGTTTAGTGCACCTTGTGTTCCGGAAGACGTAACTTGAACTCGGGAATTCGGATTCGAATTCCAGAAGATACGTCGGACTTGTAACAAAGAATGCAAGCCAAGGAATCCAACTTTGTATTTTTCTAAGCCCATTTGAGTGTCCGAAATTCAGCCGGAACGAGCACCTTGCACCAAGAGCTACCTTTTGTTGACTAGTCAAGATATGTGGGCCCTAATTAACCCCAACTAAACCCTTAACCATGGTTCCTATGCACCTAACTCAACTCTCTCTCTCCCTATGCCTGAAATTTCGAACCACACCCCCTCCCCCCCAATAAGCCAAAATATCAGCCACAAGAAGAAAAAAGAAGAGAAGAAGAGAGAGGAAGGGGAGAACTCCATTTTCTTCAAGTTTTGGAACTCAGACTCCATCAAATCTTCACCAAATTAAGAGTTAAGCTTGTTTTTGTGATTTAATCCTCTTTGTGGTCATTTTAAGTTCAATTCTGCAAGATTTCATCCATGATTGCTTGATATATGAGATAGAGCTTGAATAGTGAGGGTTTTGTAGAAATTGGATGATCTAGCTTGCTTCCTTGTAATTCTTTTTAGTTTGAGGCATGTATTTAGTCCCTAAGACATCATTTGTGACATATATGAAGTTGAATTGAGTGCTACTTGAGAATCCATGACTTTGCCATAGTTAGAATTTGGAGCTTTTACATGATTTGCTTTCACTTCCTCCCTTGCTTGAATGTTGCCTGTTTGGCTCGTTTTTATGGCTTTTCTTACATGAGTTTTGCTTCCCCAACCTTATTATATGTGTTTCCTTGATACTTGTGTGGTTTGGGATGAGTTTTAACTTGTTTTGGGGAGCAAAACCTTGATTTTTCGTGGCTGGAGCAAATCCATGGCCCTGGATTTTATGCTTTGAAAACATCCACGGCCGTGGATTTGTGTGGCAGTTTTGGGTCAGTTTCTATACTGGGATCCACGGCCGTGGATCCCCTCTGTGTTAAAAATCCACGGCCCTGGATCTCAGGGGCAGAAACTTTTGTGTTCCGTCTTCGTTTTCTTGTTTGTTTTGTTCGATTCCCTCCCCGATCTTGATCCTAACATGACGAATACTTGTTTATTTGTATGAGATGCTTTGATATAGCTTCGTATTGCATTAATGTGATATGTTTATGAGTGATTAATGTGTTATGTATGTTGCTTTAAGATTTTGTATTCGTTTGACGTGATTTGCTCCTTATGTGATTCGATACGTACCCTTAAGTGGATGAATGACTTTGTGCTTTGCTTACTTGACTTGCATGTAATTTCTTTGCTCTTATATGAAGTATATGAATTGATTATGAGCTATATGACGTGTTTTATGTGATGTATGAACCTTGTGAACTTGTTTGATGTAAGATATGTGATTTATGCATCAATGTGATTTGGTATGAATTCTTGTGATCTAAGTGCTATTTCGTTGCATTCCTTAAGCATCATACGCATCCATATGCATATGCTGAGCGTTTAAATTGTTCATTTTGAGTCTAAGTTTGCCTTGTGATCTTTGCTTTGCTTTTCGGTGTGCCCCGTGGTTGAAAAGGCTGTTCCTTATAAGGGTTTGTGTTTGCTTCGTCGGTGTGGTCGGTAAGGTGAGGATTCTTTCTTTTAGTTATTACGACCTACAACCCTAAATGTGTTTTAAGCCTGCATGTGACTTATACATATATATGTATATAGATATGTGTATGATATGTATTTTGTGGGAATTGGTCCCTTTTGTTACAAAACGTTTGAAAACTGCTTTTATGTATAAGTAAGCTATATTTTCGTTAGTTTCTTTTGAAACTGGGTTAGTGTGTGTGCGTGTTATGTTTTGGCGAGATAAGCTTTGTGTAAGTGTAATTGTAAGTTTGGGCCGCGGAGTTGTGTGGTTCGGGAGACCCGGGACGACCACTAGGGTCGCCGGTTGCAACCCCAGGACACTTCTCCACTTTATAGGATCAACCCGAAACCCACTCGAGGGAGGTGGGGGACGGAGTCCTTGGGTGTGAGTGTCATGAAACTCAGGACCCTAACGTATAAGCATAGATGCGAAGGGTGGCCACCCTTCCATCACAAGGAGTAAGGAGGTGTTTCGAGTTCTATCTTGTGAAGGAGGTTGGTTGTGCACTCGTACTCGCCGAGTGATGTGTGTGTATGTTATGTTTCCGTTTATGATTCATGAAACGGGTGAGGACTTTTAATCCTTAAAATTGGTTGATTTTGGCCTTCGGCCCTAAAACTTTTTCTATATATATGCTATCATGTGTTAAAATAATTTGGAATGTAAAAACGACCCCGGTTCACGAATGCTCTAAGATTTGAATATGCTCTGATATGCTTTGCTCTATATCTATGTACGGGTGTGTGTGTTAGCCCCCTCACCAGTCTTTAGGACTGACCCCTCTTTGTTGTTTCTTTTCGCCCTTTTGTTTCTTGAGTTTGCAGGTGCAGGTCTTCGGTTCGTGCTAGGCGGTGTCTTTTCTTTGGGTCGTTCTTGTATAGAAGAGTCTTTTGCATCCTTGCATCTTTACTTTCAGTTTTGGTACCATACATAAATATGGTACTACGTATAAATATGTATAAGTTTGGTACTATGTATAAGCTTTGTATGATTATGGCTTTGACCTTTTGTTTCATGATTTATTTGGCCTTGGATGGGCATATTATGTGTAAGTTGTATTATTGATAGCATGTATGTTTGTATATTCGTGATCCTGGTGCTTCCGCATTCGTTTGGTTTTGTTGTGTGCTCTGTTTAAGGGTCTAGACCGCCTAGCTAGTGTGTGGGTTTTTTGTTTGTCGCCCGTTCGCCATGGTTTGATGTGTGGGCGAAGTCTCTATTTTCTTACACGTGTTGGGCTACGGTGCGAGGGATGTAATGCCCTGCCCTCCGGGGTGTTACAACCTCCCCTTGTGCAAAGGGATTCTCATAGGGTATTCTTGAACTACAATCCCCCTAGGTTTTCGGGTTTTATTGATGATGCATTTTTTTAGGCATGCTTAACAAGGATTGAGAGAATTTATGGAGTCCGACAGTTCACCACGTAAGAGAAGACCCAATTTGCCATATTTCAATTAGATGGCAAGACTTTTGACAAGTGAGAGAGAACAAGTGAGAATCTTGAGGTCGATGGGGAAGAGGTGACTTAGGAACTATTTCAAAAGAGAGTTTCGGGAAGCCTTTGTACCCGAGGTTGTAAGAGTGGGAAAAGAGCAGGAATTTATGGATATAAAGTATGGGACCCATACCGTGGCCCAATTTCTTGCTCTATTCAATCGTCTCAGGAAATATGCTCTTCATATCACCCGAGATGAGAAGAGAAAAGCGAGGAAATTCATTGCTGGATAAAGGTATGAGTTGAGGCATGGGCATGCCGGTCATAACTTTGAGTCCTTCGTGGATACGGTGCAGAGGGCTATGGTTCAAGAGTACGAGTACAAGAAAAAGGACCCAGTTCCTCGAACACATCTGGGATAAGGGTCTGGATCGGGATCGGGATCGGGCAAGAGGCCTATCACTCAAGCTGCTGCAACAACTAAGGGTCAGTCCAAGAAGCATCGCAATGCAGGACTGGTTCCATAAGCTACACTGGCACTACCAGCTCCAACCAGGACACGACAGGACAACCCCCCATGCACTCATTGTGGAGGACCTACTCATATATATTTCAATTATTGGAAGAGGTTGGGTTTGAGCCTTATATGCTGGAAAGGGAATCATATGGTGAGTGCTTGTCCTGACATGACTTTTGGTTATTGAGATGGAGCATCGAGGCCTATGATCCAAGCTCATGCCTATGCCTTTGAAGGCCAGGAGCAGGATGTCGAGGTCGATCCCACCACGGTCGTGAAAGGTACCATATACATTCATAACATGAACATACATGCACTTTCTCATCCTGGAGCCACGTATTCCTTTATTTCGTGTGGACTTGCTATTACTCTATGCTTGCCTGTTATTTGCTTAGATTCTTGTTGTGTGGTTAGTTGCCCTCTCGGGGGAAGTCTTCACACAGATCATGTGGTCTGAGGTTGTTTGGTGAGTTTGGAAGGCATAGACCACCCTGTAAATTTTATTGTTATGCCAATGAGGAAGTATGGAGTTATTCTTAGGATGGATTGGTTGTTCAAGCATCGGGCCGTGGTTGATTTATTTTGCTAAGAAGGTTCGGTTGGGTTAAAAGTGATTGTGGGGATTGGTTCGAAGACCGTACCACTCTTATCTTTTACAGAAGCTCACAAGTTAGTGAGGGATGGAGCCACGGGATACATTTCTTACCTCCTTAATAAGCCGAAGGATCAAACACAGTTTGAGGAGACAACAGTAGTGAAGGAATATCCACGACATTCTCCCTGAGAATCTAGGTTCCTTACCACCAGACCGGGAGATCGAGTTCGTGATAGACTTGTATCCGGGAGTAGAGCCTTAGTCTAAGACTCCCTACCTTATGGCTCCATCCGAGCTAAAAGAATTAAAGATTCAACTTGAGGAACTTCTCAATATTGGGTAAATCCAACCGAGTTATTCACCGTGGGGTGCACCGGTTCTCTTTGTCAATAAGAAGGATGGGACCTTGAGAATGTGCATCGATTACCGAGAGTTGAATCAGATGACTGTGAAGAACAAGTATCCTTTGCCCAACATTGAAGATTTGTTTGATCTTTTGCAAGGTTCAGGGGTGTATTCAAATATGGATTTGAGACAATTATACTATTAATTGAAAATCCGGAAAGAAGATATTCCGAAGACGGGATTCAACACCCGGTATAAGCATTATAAGTTTGTAGTGATGACGTTTTGTTTGACTAATGCCCCAACAACTTTCATGGATATGATGCACATAATTTTTCGTCCTTACCTCGATAAGTTTGTGGTGATCTTCATAGACGATATTATTGTGTATAGGAGGACAGTAAAAGATCATGCTCGATATCTGAGATTGGTGTTGGGAGAGAACACTGGTTGTATGCGAAGTTCAGTAAATGCAAGTTCTGGATTGATCGAGTGACTTTTTTAGGCTATATTGTCTCGATTAAAGGTCTAGAAGTAGATCCTTTAAAGATTGAGACAGTTCTACATTGGAAAAGTCCGAAGAATGCCTCAGAGATTAGGAGTTTCTTGGGTCTGACAGGTTATTATCAAAGATTTGTGCAGGACTTTTCAAAGATTGCTGCCCCATTGACCTGATTGACTAAGAAAGAGGCTAAGTTTGAGTGGGATGAGGCGTCTAAGGCGAGCTTCTAACTCTTGAAGGTGAAGTTGACATCTACACTAGTGTTAGCACTTCCCGAGGGTACTAAATGATATGCAGTGTACACAGATGCCTCGGAGGAGTGTTTGGGTTTTGTGTTGATGCTATAACATCCCGACTAAACGGACTTTTCAGGTAACCTATTATGTGCGCCATTTAATTATTTATTTAAGTGATTACATGATATTTAATTGCTAACGTGGATTAATTGAAATTTCTTGAACTTATTTGCTTTAATATGGATTTGATTGTTTGAACTTTAAACTTTCTTGTTTGGTATTTTGCTCGTTTTGGATCCATATTTAATTCTGATTTCTGTGAATTTTTGATATGGGTTAATTAAATACGTTATGGACTCGATTATATGCCCGTTTTATGTTTTGGTATTTGTTTTGATTGCCTTTTTGGTTCGTTTTGGAGATGGGACCTAAAAGAGGCTAAAGAGCATTTAGCACACCTTGGGTTTCGGGTATCGTATCTTGAGCTTGGGAATTCGGATTCGAATTCTGTCACCTCCGTTGAACTTGTTTCGACGATTTGGGTTCAATGGAATAAGCGTCAAATTTTTCTAAGTTCATTAAGACCCTCGAATTTCAACCGAAACGAGCCCCTTGCGCCTAAGAACTATCTTTTGACCTATCTAAGCTTTGTGAACCCCACTTAAACTTAACCTAACCCTAAACCATGATTTGTAGCTTGAGTTAACACTCTCCCTCAGCCCCTTAACCCAAGAGAACTGATCCATTCCTCTCTCTCCCTCAATACTGATCAGCTCCAAGGAGAAAGGAAGAGAAGAGAAAACCCCTTTTGGCCATTTTGATGATTTTGAGCTCAAATCACATCCTTAGCATCTCAAATTTGAAAGATAAGTTTATCATTGTAATCCTCACTCTCTCTTCTCTCTTTTATGTGCTCTTGAGTTGAGTTCCATAGTGGATTCATGAGTTAAGCCTAGCATGTGAATAGTAGTTATTGGAGGAAATTGTTGATTCTTGCTTCCTTTCTTGATTTTCTTTGAGGTTGGGTGACGATATATAGCTCCTAGGACTTGATTATTAGCATTTATTGCATATTCTTCCATGGTAGTTGGGTTATGAATGATTTTCCATTAATGAACTTTTGAGAATTTGATGATATAACTTGATACATTCCCTCCCTTTTCTTGCTTTATTTCTTACATTTTTTGGAGCTGAACTTGTTACTTCTTGTATGGCTTGAATATATGGTGAATTAATGTTAATTTGATTCTTGGTTTATGTGCTTCCGATGTCTTAAGAGACTCCCCAAGGCCAAGAACCGAAATGCCCTGTTTTTCCCCTCAAATTCGGACTTACTGCGTTACAAAATTTCTAGGCCGAACGTTGGACACGGCCATGTCCAAAAACACTTGTAACCTAACACGGCCGTGTCAGGCTCTCGACTTTGGGTCCTGATTTTATTTAAATTTGACACGGCCGTGTCCGATTCCTATGTATTTTGGACATGGCCGTGTCCACTTAGTAGGTGATGGCTGGGAGGAGTTTCTTTCGTCGTTTCGTTGCTTCTTGTTCATCTTTCTTGCCTCGTTTACGATGTGTATGCATGATTAACTTGTTATATTATGTGTTAAGCCTTACATTGTGAATTTGTGACTTGATTTACGCCCTCGTGTATGATATATGTCCTTATGGGCATTGTATGGTCATATATGACCTAAATGTGGATTCATCTCATATCATTTGCACCATAAACATGCATATGCATGTACCGAGCGTCAATGTGGTTCATATTGAGTCTAAGAGTGTTCCTTGTTGCTTGTCTTGTTCAAAGGATCTTCCTGTTGAGGACGAGCTTGCTCCGTAGGTGTCCGGGTTACACTTTTGTCTCCACTACGCACGTTGACAAGGTGAGGTTTTTTTTCTTTTAGTTAATCGACCTATAACGCTCCTTGATTTGAAGCCTCGCATACGATTATGTATATTATATGTTAAATAAGTGTATGATATCTATGCTGAGGGATTGACCCGCCTGTTACAAGATTTTGAAAACGTTTTGTATAAGTATATAAGCTATTTTATTTTCGTTTGAAAAACTTTAGCTTTATGCAAGTGTGTGTGTGTAAGCGAGATGTGGCTTTGAAAAAGAAGCTTGGGTTATGCGTGTATGTGATTTTCGTGATAAGTTTGGGCCCCGAAGAGTGGCATGGTAATCTCGAGACGATCGAGGGGTCGTCGAGCTCTCCCATCAACATTCTTCATTTGAGAGTCTCACCTAACCTTGGGAGGATCGAGGAAGGGTGGTTCTCTTGAGCCGGCAGAGTTAACTGTCGAAGGTTTCAAGGTCGTGATTAAACCTTGTTCCATGTGTATATGGATAGCTTGGTCCGTCAACCCTTCTATCCACTGGTGTGGGGGATGGAGTATGATTTGTTTTGCTTTGTTATGTTCTTCGTGTGTGGAAGTTCGGATGTGTGGCTCGTACTCGCCGAGTTGGTTTAGGTTTATATGATCTATGGAACGAGAGTGGATGCCCAACTACCTAAAACTTGGGATTTGGCATTTGGCCCTTTCTGCCTTTTCTTTAAACCTCTATATATCTATATCGCGGGAAACCCTTTGGCTTACAAAAACTACTCTCGGTCCATGGATCCTTTCATTTTAATTAATTGCTTTGCTCTATATGTATATCGGGTGTGTGAGTTAATCCCCTCACTAGTCACTAGGACTAACCCTCGTTGTCGTTTTCCCTTTTTCCCTTTCTTTTGAGTTTGCAGGTTATTCCGAGTCAAGCTAGGCGACAAGTGTCTTTTGGGTTACTTGTGGCATAGATTGAGTCCTCATACATCGTAGTGGTTTACATTTCCTTTGCCTATGTATTTTTGGATTATGTATTATGACTACACTTGGATTATTTTGGCCTTGATGGCATTGTATATCTTGATTATGGCCTAGCATGTTAGTTTAAATACTTGACCCTCCCCCATTTTGGATATGTATATATGTGATCTTGGGATTTATGTATGTCTTGTGAATGGCTTCCCGTACTCTGGTTATAATTTGTGCAGTTTTTGAGGGTCTACGCCCGCCTAGCGAGGGTGTGAGTTTTGTGTGTCTCCCGTTCGCTACGGTTTGATATGGGTGTGAACGCCCTATTTCGTTACTCGTGTTAGACCTTAGTGCGGGTGGGGGTGGTGACACCTTTCCCTCCGGGGTGTTACATCCTTGCGTGGTATTAGAGCTCTCGGTTGCAAAACCGGAGCTCTGGAGTCGTGTTGAGTCTGTCTAGGTCGTTCGGCTTAGGAGTACATGATTATTTGCATTCATCTACACCTCTATATGACTTATTTGCTTTAAATTCATGATAATTGACTTCATGATCATGAACTGAACCCCATGCATCGATATTTTCTTGATTTGTGTATTTTCAGGATGCCTCCAAGAAGGAGAGTAGATAGGGAGCAGACCCCTGATCTTAATCAACCCCCTCCACAGACACCACCACCTCCACCAATGAATGCTGAGAATATAGTGCAGGCTCTTCTGAATCAACTTCAGCAGAATCAAAGAGATAATCCTCAATGGGAAGGACAAGGTGGACAAGTAACTCCGGCCTTCAAGGAGTTCAGAAATAACAATCCGCCTAAACGGTATGGAGGTGATCATATACAAGCAGAAGAATGGTTGTCAGAGATCGCGGGAATTTGGGAAATTTGGCCCGCTCCTTCACATGAGAAAGCTGTTTACACAACTCGGTTTATTCAAGGCCCCGTATCTAATTAGCTCAATGATATGAGAGCTCGATTGGAAAGGAGTGGAGAGGAGTTTAATTGGGAGAGTTTTGCAAGAGAGTTTCGTCACAAGTTTATTCCACCCAGTGCTCGTGAAAGAAGACTTCAACAATTTTCAGAATTAAGACAAGGGAACAGAACTGTTGAAGAGTACATCTTGGAGTTTAAAAGACTGGCACCGTATGCCCCACATATTACCAATGATGATACCCAGAAAGCCCGAAACTTTGTTCATGGTTTGAGATATGAGATTCAGAATGCTCTTAAGGCTGCTACTGTGGATACGTGGGAGAAGGCTACGAGGAAGGCGATAAAAGTGGAAGCTAATAACACAAGATTGAGACCAACTTATTCCTTGGGGTAAGGTTCAGGTTCTAATTTGGGGAAGATGCCTACATCACATAGTGGGCCTCAGGTTTTCAAACCCCAAGGTCCTAATACCTCAATCAAGAAAGCTTGACCTCCAGTACCTGCGGCACCAGCTCTACCTGCTCCGATACAGTGTGGTTATTGCAAGGGTCCCAATCAGACCGCGGAGACATACCGGAAGAAACTGAAGAGGTGTTATAAGTGTGGAGAGCCCGACCATTTGATTAGTACTTGTCCTCAGATGAGAGGCCCTCAACTTCGAGCTCCTCAACCGCTGAATGTGATGCCTCTGAGAGTACTGATCCAAGTGAGGGCTTATGCTTTGGAGGGCGAGGAAGAGAATGTGGAAGTGGATTCCAACGCCGTTGTTGAAGGTACTATCCACATACATGGTATTCCATTGCATGCATTGTTTGATCCGGGAGCAGCGCATTCATTTATTGCTTCCCGGCTTGTTTCTACTCTTCCCTTGCCTGTTATGTGTTTAGATGATTCTTTTGTTGTTACTTCTCCCCTTGGTGGTACTTTGTCAACGAACTGTGTCTGTTGTGGTTGTCCGGTGGTTGTGGAAGATCAAGAGTATCCGGCAGATTTGATCAAGATGCCTGTCAAGAAGTATGGGGTGATTTTGGGCATGGACTGGTTGTATCGATACCGAGCAATGATGGATTGTTTTTCCAAGAAGGTGACTTTGAGTTTTACTGTCTTTGCGGGTCAGAGGTTGAAGACCTGCCCGTTTATCTCCTTCATGGAAGCAAGTAGATTATTTCAGGATGGTGCGACGGGCTACGTGGCCTATCTTTTGAATAAGTCGAAGGATCAGGCCAAGCTCGAGAAGACGGAGATCGTGAAGGAATTTCCCGATGTGTTCTTGGAGAATTTGTGACCTTTACCTCCGGATCGGGACGTCGAGTTTGTAATAGACCTCTATCCCAGAGCAGAACCGTATGCGAAATCTCCCTATAGGATGGCTCCAGCCGTGTTGAAGGAGCTGAAGACGCAACTGGACGAGCTCTTAGAATGTGGTTACATTCGCCCGAGCGCTTCTCCGTGGGGTGCTCCGGTCCTGTTTGTAAAGAAGAAAGACGGGACGTTGCGGATGCTTATTGACTACCGTGAGCTGAACTGGTTAACGATTAAGAACAAATACCTGCTCCATCACATTGAAGAGTTCTTCGATCTCCTGCAAGGTTCAAGTGTTTATTCTAAGTTGGATTTATGGCAAGGGTATTATCAGTTGCGTATCCGGGGAGGGAGATATACCGAAGACAGGTTTCAACACGAGATATGGGCATTTCGAATTTGTGGTCATGCCTTTTGGTCTTACCAATACCCCAGCCGCGTTTAAGGATATGATGCACCGAATATTCCGGCCTTACCTCAATAAATTCGTGGTCATCTTTATAGATGATATTCTGGTGTATTCGAGGTCCGAGGAAGAGCACGCGCGACATTTGAGCATTGTCTTGTCTATGCTTCGGGAGCGCAGATTGTTCACCAAGTTCAGTAAGTGTGTGTTCTGGTTGGATCGAGTTTTCTTTTCGAGTCACTTCATTTCTGGGAATGGTATAAAAGTGGATTCGGCGAAGATTAAGACGGTTATGCTTTGGAAGCAACCGAAGAATGCCTCAG
This sequence comes from Lantana camara, assembly GCA_037501455.1. Lineage (NCBI taxonomy): Eukaryota > Viridiplantae > Streptophyta > Magnoliopsida > Lamiales > Verbenaceae > Lantana > Lantana camara. Next base: position 59,648,436 of record CM074855.1, read on the forward strand.
AAGTGAGAAGTTTTCTCGGGTAGCAGGGTATTATAGGCGCTTTGTAAAATATTTCTCGAAGATTGCTTCCCCGTTGACCCGGTTAACTAAGAAAGAGGTTAAATTTGAGTGGGATGAGGCGTGTGAGAAGAGTTTCCAAACTCTTAAGGAAAGATTGACTACTGCACCGGTTTTAACCCTACCCGAGGGTTCAGAAGGCTACTCAGTTTACACCGATGCCTCGAAGGAAGGTTTCGGTTGTGTGCTAATGCAGAATGGTAAGGTTGTAGCCTACACCTCAAGGAAGTTAAAGGATCATGAGAAAAATTATCCCACTCGTGACATGGAACTCACAGCAGTGGTGTTTGCTTTGATGAAATGGCATCATTACCTTTATGGAGTTACTTTTGAAGTGTTCACTGACCACCAGAGTCTTAAGTATCTGTTTACTCAGAAGGATTTGAACGTAAGACAGAGAAGATGGATGGAGACACTTTAAGATTATGATTGTAAGATTCAGTACCATCCGGGTAAAGCTAATGTGGTGGCGGATGCTTTGAGTAGGAAGGCTAGTGTCTCAGGTTTGGAAGCAGGTTCTAGTAGACAGGGTTCTGTGGTTCTGATTTCAGAGGCTCGTTTGGCTAATATTTCGGTTTAACCGGTTTTGAAGCAGAGGTTATTAGAAGCCTAATCTGTGGATCCTGAGATTCAGAAATTGGTAGTAAAGTTAATGATTAATCCTGAAACTAAGTTTGGATTTCATGATTCGGGGACGTTTTGATTTAAGGCTCGGGTTTGTGTTCAAGCAGTCGGTACTTGATGAAGCCCACAAGTCAGTGTATGCAGTACTTCCCGGTACCACCAAAATGTACAAGGATTTAAGGAGTTTATATTGGTGGAACGGCATGAAGAGAGACGTTGCTAACTATGTTAGAAGATGTCAAACATGTCAAGTGGTGAAAGCGGAACACCAGAAATCGGGAGGAACTCTCCAACCACTTCCAACACCTGAGTGGAAGTGGGAGCAAGTGACAATGGACTTCGTGTCCGGCTTGCCAAGGACCAAAGGAGGTTCCGATGGAATTTGGGTGATTATTAATCGGACAACGAAGTCAGCGCATTTGCTTAAGGTAAAGATGTCCGATAAGGTTCCTAAGTTGGCCCGATCATATTGGAAAGGGTTGTTAGATTACATGGGGCACCGGTCAGTATTGTTTCAGATAGGGATTCGCGGTTCACATTCAGTTTTTAGCAGGAATTACAGAAGTGTTTGGGGACGAAGCTTCAATTTAGTACTGCATTTCACCCACAGACGGATGGCCAGTCTGAAAGGCTAATAAGGTATCTCGAGGACATGCTTCGTGCTTGTGCTTTAGATTGTCAGGATTCGTGGGATGAGCAGTTGGATTTGATTGAGTATGCCTACAATAACCGTTTTCAGTCTTCTATTGGCATGGCACCGTATGAGGCTTTATATGGAAGGAAATGTCGATCCCCTCTCTTTTGGGATATTGACGAGTGGAGATGGACTAAAGATGGAAAGCTCGAAAGGGCAAAGAAATCTAAGGAAATCCAGGATACCATTGGGAAGGTGAAGGTGATTTGGCAGAGGTTGAAAGCAGCACCAGACAGGCAGAAAAGTTATGCAAATAAGAGAAGACGACCCTTAGAGTTTGAGATCGGGGATAAGGTCTTTTCAAAGGCATCTCCTAGAAAAGGTTATGTCTGGATTGGTAAAGGCGGGAAACTTAATCCTCCCTATTTAGGCCCCTTTGAGATCCTTGATCGAGTTCGGGAAGTAGCTTACAAACTTGAGTTACCACCGAGCTTGACCGGGATTCACAATGTGTTTCATGTCTCACAGCTTCAGAAACATTATCCCGATGAGTCTTCTATCCTTCCAATTGAGAAAGTTCAGTTGGAGCCGGATTTGACTTTTAAGAAGTATCCACTTAAGGTGTTGGATCGAAAGATGCAAGAGTTGAGAAATAGAAAAATCCCTCTTCTGAAGGTCTTGTGGCATGATCAGGAATCCGAGGAAGCCACTTGGGAGACTGAGGATAAGATGAAACAGTTGTATCCAGAACTTTTCAAGACCTCGCCTCGGGACCTGAGGACCAGTCCTTTTGAAGGAGGGAGGTTTGTAACATCCCGACTGAACGGACTTTTCAGATAAACTATTATGTGCGCTTTTAATTATTTATTTAAGTGATTACGTGATATTTAATTGCTAACGTGGATCAATTGCAATTTCTTGAACTTATTTGCTTTAATATGGATTTGATTGTTTGAACGTTCAACTTTCTTGTTTGGTATTTTGCTCGTTTTGGATCCGTATTTAATTTTGATTTCTATGAATTTTTTATATGAGTTAATTATATGCGTTATGGACTCGATTATATGCTCGTTTTATGTTTTGGTATTTGTTTTGATTGCCTTTTTGGTTCATTTTGGAGACGGGACCTAAAGGAGGCTAAAGAGCATTTAGCGCACCTTGGGTTCCGGGTCGCGTATCTTGAGCTCGGGCATTCGGATTCGAATTTCGTACCTACGTTGAACTTGTTTCGACGATTCAGGTTCAATGGGACAAGCCTCACATTTTTCTAAGTTCATTAAGACCCTCGAATTTCAACCGAAACGAGCCCCTTGCGCCTAAGAACTATCTTTTGACTTAACTAAGCTTTGTGGACCTCACTTAAACTTAACCTAACCCCAAAATGAATTTATTAAGATGCATATATAATAACCAAAATACTTAACTATAAACAAATTCATGAATGAAGAGAAAGTTTATATCGAAATAACTAATTGCATCATCATATAATAATGCAAAAAATAATTGTTGAGGAATAAATAATTAGGAAAGTGTATCTAAAATTTGTAACAATATCAGAGATCAAGCAAAGCAGATAAAAATATATGCCAATATATTCAATGGCATACATCAAAAGCTTACTTCAAAAACTTCAAATCGTTGTGATAGAATCATCTTATCCTTGAACATCAAATCCTCTAATGATTTTTTAATATGTGGATTCACTTCAACAAACTCAACTGGATGTGAATCCTGTTAAATGTTAAAAAAAAATATATATTTATGAGTATGAATACATCTAATGAACAAATTATACTTGAAAATAGGATGAAACTATCCCTACATAGAACAACCTTCATCTTGTATTTAAATTTGAAAAGAAAGATCACACCATGAAACAATCACCCCATAGAACAACTTTCATGGTATCTAAATTGTTTAAAAAATGAAAGAAAGATATATACAAAGTTTATAACAAAAACTAAAAAAGTTAATACATTTAGCCTACAAATCATTTGCATACTGAAACCTTCGGAAGGAGAATAACTCGTACAAATCATTTACATACTGAAACCTTCGGAAGGAGAATAATTCGTACAAATCATTTCCATACTGGAACCTTCGGAAGGAGAATAATTCGACCATAACACGATAACTATATGAAAAAATATTTGGAGGCATTGATTTTTTTTTTTTTAAATTTAAAAAAAGATATATTGAATTCAATATTTAGAAATTAAATATTAAACATTTAGATAAACTTGAAATTTGAATTTAAATTTGATAGACGAATCTATTACACTAAAAACACCAAAAATATTGAACAATAAGATAAACTTGAAATTTGAATTCAAGTTTAAAGATAAGAAAACTATTTAGATAAACTTTTAATCTGAAATTTTGTTTTTGTACTTGAGTTTTGAATTTAAATAGTGGTTAGTAACAAATATTCATTGAGAATTTCTCAAGATAACTTCGTTGCACATTTTGTAAAACAAATTTGATTTTGTAATTAAATTTTTAATTTAAATATATGTGAGTAATAAATTATGAGAATTAAATGGGATTTTTAAAGATATAAATAACAATTTTAAAATTTTATTGAGATATTCTCAAGATAACTTGATTGTATTACTTTCATCACATCTTTTAAATAACTATTTAAAAAAGAAGAATACTTTCAAAAATTGTCGAGGCTATCCACATCAGCATACACGTGGATAGCCTGGAGGGTTGTGAATTATATATATATAAATTAAAGTTAATAATTAAATTAGCTAATTAGTGATTAAGAAATCAAAGCCCATTAGGTTTGGGAAACCCTAGGGGGTTCGAACCACCTAGTGTATATATTAGAGGTGGTGCTTCTCTTACTCATAAGACTAACACTTAAGAAGTGTTAATTGTTTTCGAGAAAAATAAAAGAAAAATTTTCAAAGTAAAATATCATAGCCTAACACAAGCCATAGAACTAGCATTCTCATCAGCTTGATCGTGTTCTAAGACTAGTGTGGATATGCTTTGGGGGATTGCCTACTTTGGGATCTAATCGAAGGCTATTAGAGGGACTTTCCCATTGAAGGGTGTTTGACAGACGATGTCAACATCACAAGAATGCTTCAATCAATGTGAGTGTCTTAAAGCACCCTATGGTACGATACGAACATTGCAAGATTTTAGATCTGCTTTTGAAAAAAAATTAAAACTTTCGTTGTGCAAACTCTGATATTTTTCGATATTTATCGTGCATTGGTCGTGGTCCTATTGAGTCTCACTTCACCTCTTTTACACAGATTTTGGTACGGACGGAGGCGAGACTAGTCCTTGAGGTTCTTATGCCATTCCTTTTGAATTCAAGGTGAGTTTTTATTCTACTAGTTAAATTGACCTAATATATCCCCCTTGTGTAATGTTTTGAGCCAACTTATTATATTTATATATCAAGTCTTTTTAGAGTAAATGATTTTCAACGTAAAGTGTAACAGCCCAAAACAGGGCCTGGATGAAAAAAGTAAGTTAAGGGCATTGGTAAAGTGTTTATAGACCGTGATCGAACTTTTTGAATCATCATGCATTGCATTCTTACATGAACTTTGTGCTCGTATATGATCTCACATGTTTTAAGGGAGAATTCTTGACCTTTGATACAGTTTACTATTCATAACCGGAGCCTACCTTGTTCATATTGTTACTCGAAACCTAGAGGTTCATCACACATGTTTCCCTATCGTTTGAACTTGTTTCCCGAGCTCAGAGAGTCTTTCTTGAACCATAAGGGTACTTTTGGAACTTACCGACCAAAGTTACTATTCATCTAAAAATGAGTTTTTGATTCTGATACCTTTCCTACCCAAGTTTACAGTCGAATTGATCCTTGAGTGGAGACGAGTCTTTTGAAATCATTCTAGACTTGGAAATCTATTTTGAGCATTGGTTTTATTGAAAATGTTTACGAAAACCCTAGTTCACTATTCCTTCTACGAACGGTTTTCATTCGGAAAATATTTTCTCTTCGGATTTGCACTACTTGAGCTATTTCAAGATTTTTGAAATGTTTTACAACTCTTGATTCAAACCCTAGCTTGAAATTTTGAAGCGTACGCTTGTACGTGGGAATTCACTATTCATTCTACGTTTTCAACTTTTTAACGGTAAAATGTTTTATAGTTGTTATTGGATTCAAAACGCTTCTTGATTTATTTCTTGAATTTTGGAAACAATCCGGACTTGAAAATCATTCTAGAAAGTCGTTTTTCACTCGTGTTGAGTTTCGAGCTCAAAACTTTTATTCATTAAAACTAATGTATCTTTCAAACGGTAAATCCGATTTCGACGAACGAATATGCGTTTCGAAGCTAATTTTTGCCCGGACGGAATGGTTATACTTCCAGCCACTTATCCACGAGTCTTGGCCACGAAATTACTGAAATACCCCCCAGCAGTCCCATTTTTAGCTTCAAGAGTATGAAGCTTCCAAGAGAAGCTATACACTTTTGCTCTCATACCCTTACCTCAAGTTTATTTCCAATGTGAGGGGCTTCCCAACACCTATAAATACCCCTCTCATGGTATTTGAATCCTTGCTCAAATGTTGTGTTAACAACACCCTTTCTTCTCTCCCTCTCCCCCTCTTTGTCGTCTCCCCCCTTTGAGTCTAGGTTAGTTGTTTTATTTTTATGCTTTAGTTTATGTTATGCTTTAGTTTAGTTTATGTTTTTATGTTATGGTATGTTTATATTATGGTTAGTTTGGGTCTTAGGGTTTTCCCTGAGCCATATAGGATTTTATTTTATGCATTTATTAAATAGTTTTCATGATATGTTTGGATGTATGTTTATATGTTTTAATTGTTTAGTATATGATTGAATATGTTATGAATTGCTCTAGTATATGCTATGGTCATGTGATATGATTGTTATATTATGAGAATTGATCCATGATTATGGAATTTGAATTATCTTCATGCATGCTAGCTAATGGAATAGTGATTTACAATTAATTATGTCACAACTTCTTACATGTTGGTATTGAATTAAATTGTTACATGTTACATGCCTAAAGTTTCATGATATGATATATGTTGTGACATGTTGTCACATTGTTATATGATTCTTGAATTATGAATTGAGCTTATGATATGATATGGATTAATGGATTAAAACCTTGATCATATGTTATACACTTTAATAGTGTCACATGTTATAACCTAACATAGAATAGTGTTTCATAACTTGATCTTATGCCTTAATTAGATATGTTAACCATAGGTTATACCTTTAACCTAGATCACATTTGATTATATTAACATGAACTTGAAACTATAGGTTATAATCAAGATCATAATTTAATTAGGGTGTGTGTGTGCGTGTGTACGTGCATGGTGTGTGTGTGTACCGTGTATGTGGGTGTGTGTGTATAGTAAGGGTTTGACCCGACATGTGAATAGTAACCTATGAATAGTAATTTGGAATAGTAATCTTGAATAGTACTTTTGAATAGTGCTTTTGAATAGGGTCTTAGGGTCTTCCCTAAGCCATATAGGATTTTATTTTATGCATTTATTATATAGTTTTCATGATATGTTTGTGTAGTTGTTTATATGTTTTAATTGTTTAGTATATGCTTGAATATATTATGAATTGCTCTAGTATATGCTTTGATCATGTGATATGATTGTTATATTATGAGAATTGATGCATGATTACGGAATTTGAATTATATTCATGCATGTTTGCTAATGGAATAGTGATTTACAATTAATTATGTCACAACTTGTTACATGTTGGTATTGAATTAAATTGTTACATGTTACATGTCCAAAGGTTCATGATATATGATATGATATGATATGATATATGTTGTGACATGTTGTCACATTGGTATACGCTTCTTGAATTATTAATTGAGCTTATGATATGATTTGGATTAATGGAATAGTGCCTTGATCATATGTTATACACTTTAATAGTGTCACATGTTATAACCTATGATAGAATAGTGTTTCATAACTTGATCTTATGCCTTAATTGGATCTCTTAACCATAGGTTATACCTTTAACCTAGATCACACTTGATTATATTAACATGAACTTGAAACTATAGGTTATAATCAAGATCATAATTTAATTAGGGGGTGTGTGTGTGTGTACGTGCATGGTGTGTGTGTGTACCGTGTGTGTGTATAGTAAGGGTTTGACCCGACATGTGAATAGTAACCTATGAATAGTAATCTGGAATAGTAATCTTGAATAGTACTTTTGAATAGTGCTTTTGAATAGTAAAAGTGAAATAAAACTTGTGCTTTCCTAATTGACATTTGCACCTCGGGTTTCCATATCCAGGGTCTAAAATGTGTTTTCAAAATGAGTTTTCTTTCGTGGACTTCTTTTATAACTTAAGGTTTACGATAGGATTCATAATTTGACTAAAGCTTACTCGGTTTTAGTAAGATCATAGTCTCACCTTAAGAGTAACTCACTTTAACGTATTCCTTTGCGTGTTACCTTTCTTGAATACCTTAAATGGTATTACTCTCTTGTCTTACATGTTCGTTACATGTTCCTTGTTCATTTGTTTCATGCATTTCATATGCATCTTGGTTAGTAGTGGGTCTTAGTTCTTAAGCTCACTCTAGTACACCACCTACAGGAGTTAAAGTTGAGCACTGGGATCCCCAGGGCACCGCATAATATGTCTACCTACCTTTTGTTAGTAATAGGTGAGGTGAAGTTAAATGTTTTCCAACTGGAACCACGATTATACTATCGTATCATATGTTTTGAAATTCAAAGCTAAACCTCGTTTTGAACTATCCCCTTTATTGGGACATTCTTTTGAAAGGATCATTCATACTTTAATAGTATACCTTGATCTACAACACATGTTTTCCAAAGTTCTGCATTCTTGTTCAAAGACAGTTACATGATCTGCATATGTTTTCAAAGTACAGTTTTACAGACAGCATCACATGTTACAGTTACAGTTTCACATGTTATAGTTAGCATACTGGAGTGGAACTCTGGTCATTGCTAATCTTCAAATTCAAGCATACAGTTTACAGTTTGGGCCCCGCGGTTATGTGTGGAGGTGATGTTCGGGAGGTGGGCGCCAACGACATCACCAATACCGGCCGCCACACTTAGACAATTGACACCGACTTTTAACAGGAGGTTTGTTAAGTCAGGACAATCTGTCTGGGAACGGACAACAAATCTGTTCCCATTACATGTTTACAGGTCGCCTAGGGCTAGCTACCCGAAGTGACAACCGGTGGAGGATGGTGCATGTTTGTATGTGTTAGTGGGGTATTGTTGACCCTGGTGTGATACTCTACTGTGTGTGGAGTTATTGTTGACCTCGGTCCGATACTCTACGAAATCATGTTTTTCTGTTTCGGGAAAAATTCTGTTTCATAAAGGATGGTTCATATTTGGAAAAGTTCACTTTACCCGTATCCCATTTTATGGAAGAACTATGAACCATCTACAGCATATGTGTGCGCGTGTGATAGCATTCATGAAATTGTTTTAAAACGTGCATTCTTTCACAGCATTGCATTCAAACAGTTTTATCAATCGAACTTGTTTCGAATTCTTCTTTAAAGCTTTGTATGAACAGTTTTGAAATACACTTCAAGTTCTTTATCACTCAGTACTTTCTTTTAAGTATTCCCTCACTTAGTCCTTTTGACTAATACCTCTACCGTTTTCTTACCTCGTGGTTTCATGTAACACCCCCGGAGCGAAGGGCGCCACATCCCCCGCACTAAGGTCTAACCCGAGTAACGAAATGGAGGGTTCGCACCCGAATCAAACCATAGCGAACGGGAGACACATAAAACACCCTCGCTAGGAGGCCTAGACCCTCAAGAACTGCGCAAAATAAAACGAGAGTAGCGGAAGCGTAAACATGCATAAATAAATCCCAAGATCTCAAATCATAGCATATGAGGGTTCAAGGTGTCAAGATAAACTATGAGAACAAATATATACATCATGTACAATGCCCATCCGTGGCCAAAATAGCAAGAGTAATCAAGAACATGAAACAAAAGTGCATATAGGTAAGGCACAGAATCCAAAAACAAATGCATGAGACCCGAGCTACACCACAAGAGAACTCGACAGACTCTTACCGCCTAGCTCGACTCAAGAGGTACCTGCAACTCAAAAGAAAGGGGGAAAAGAAGGAAAAACAACGAGGGTTAGTCCTAAAGACTAGTGAGGGGGGTTAAACTCACACACCCGATATACATATAGAGCATATCACTTAACAATATAAAGAATCCTTGGACCGAGAATGGTTTTTGTAAGCTAAAGTGTTTTCCCCGTGTTATAGATATATACATACTTTAGAGAAAACAAGGGTCGGAGGCCAAATAACAAGTTTTAAGCACTTATAAATCCTTTCTCGTTCCATAGATTGTACAAGATCCACTAACTCGGCGAGTACGAGTCACAACTCCAAACTTCCATAAACAAAAGGGGCAAAACAAAGCAAAACAAAACAAAATCCAACCTTCACACCGGGTGATAGAAGGGTTTACGACCCTAACTATCCAAAAATCACAAGAGACAAGGCTTAATTACGACATTGAAACCTTCAACGGTTCCTTCCGCCGGCTCAAGAGAAACACCCTTCCCCAAACCTCCCGAGGTTAGGTGAGACTCTCAAAAGGAAAATGTTGATGGAAGAGCTCGGTGACCCCACGGCTGACCCGAGATTACCATACCATTCTCCGGGGCCTAAACATCTCACAAAATCACGCAAAGAGCAAAGCTTATCTTTCAAAGCCACATATCTCGCTTACACACACACACGCTTAACCAAAGGCTTTTCAAAACAAAGGCAAAATAACTCATATACTTATACAAAGCGTTTTCAAGATCATATAACAAATGGGCCAAGCCCTCAAGATACATATCTTACACTTATCTATCATATAATATACGTATTTCGCATGCGAGGCTTCAAACCATATAGGGGTTGTAGGTCAAATAACTAAAAGAAATAAAACCTCACCTTAACACCGATAACGGAGAGAAAAGAAAGTAACCGGGCACTTAGGGGGCAACCTCGTCGTCCACGGGAAGACCCTCTGAACAAAACAAACAATAGCGGTGTACTCTTAGACTCAAAATGAACCACATTAACGCTCGGTAAATGCATATGTATGTTCATGATGCAAAGGACATAAAATAAATTCACATTTAAGTCATATAAGAGCATGCATTACATATAAGATCATAATTCACAAACGAGGGTATAAAACAAGTCAAGGATTCACAACATTAAGCTTAACACATAATGTAACAAATTAATGAAGCATACAACTCATAAACAAAATAAGAAAGCTAACTAAAAGAAATGAAAAGGAAGCAAAACTAACCAAAGACGGGCGGAAAACGAGGATTCCTAGGGGACACGCCCGTGCCCCCTGGAAGGGCAAGCTAAGACACCCCCATGTCTCAGTACAGGAGACGAACAATGGAATCCAGAAGGTGATACGCCCGTGTCACCAAAAGAGAGCAAACCGAGACACCCCCATATCTCGGTACAGCGAGGACCAGGCAGCCAGCACCCCCGTGTCTGGAGGAATGAAGCAAACAACTCCAACACTCAAAGAAATTCCATACAACTCAAAGGGAAGACTAAGGAATCACAATCATGCATCAAGCTCAAATAATTCACAAGGAAACATGCTAGAGAATTCAAAATCCACCAAACCCTTACTATTCATGTAGTATGCTCATTCTCATGAAATTCAAAGACAAATCTCAACATATTACACTTAATAGAACCACACAAGCTTGGAGAACTCAAAAATAGGCTTACCTTCAAAATTTGAGAAGAAATGGAGGAGTAGATTGGCCAAAATCTTAAAAAATGCAATAGTGCTCTATCTTCTTCCTTGGTTTCTCTTTGGAGCTGAATTTGGGGAACTTTTTCTTGCTTCTTGGAAGGTGGTGCACGAAATGGGAGAGGGAGAGAGGGTATATGCTGACTTTAGATCATTAACCAAGGTTAAGGAAGGTTTGGTTAAGTCTAGGTGTCCACAATTATTGACTAGTCAACAAAGGAGGGCAATCTTGCATCAAAGGCTCATTCCGGTCGATTTTCGAGGGTCCAAAAGGTCTTACAAAAGTTTGAGGATAGGTTCCAAAGCTTTCCAATCTCGTCACAAGTCCAACGCCTCTTCCGAAATTCGAATACGAATTCCCTAGCTCAAGATATGACGCCCGAAACCCGAGGTGCACTAAATGCTCTTTAACCATCCTCTAGGTTTCGAAAAACAAAACGAGAACAAAGCGACACCAAACAAAACCCGAAACACCAAACGAGCATGCTAACACGTAAATAACTCACATAGGTCACGTATATCAAGAATTCACAAAAGTCGGAATCAAAGAAGGGCACGTAAGAAACAAAATACAAGGGAACGTTCAAAAATTCAAATAGCAATTAAGCGAGTAAGATCAATCAATTAAAAACATTAAAAGCAATAAAAAGCATAATTAAATAAATAACAACATATTTAATACCCCGTAAATGCATACCTGTGGATCCGGAAGGTCGGGATGTTACAACATCCCATCCTTCAAAAGGACCTGTCCTCAGGTCCGAAGCGAGGGTCTTGAAAAGCTCCGGATACAATTGAACCATCTTAGCCTCTGTCTCCCATGTGGCTTCCTCGGATTTCTGGTCACGCCACAACACTTTAACAAGAGGTATGTGCCGGTTCCTCAACTCTTGCATCTTCCTGCCCAAAATCTTAACCGGGTGCTTCTTGATTGTCAAATCCGGCTCAAGTTGCACCTCTTCAACCGGTAGAATAGAAGACTCATCGGGATAGAATTTCGTTAACTAAGAAACATGGAAAACATTGTGTATCCTGGTTAAGCTCGGTGGTAATTCCAAACGGTAAGCTACTTCCCCAACTCGATCAAGGATCTCGAAGGGGCCTATGTTGCGCGGGTTAAGCTTCCCACCTTTACCAATCCGACCAATCCCTTTTCTAGGAGATGCCTTTAGAAAGACCTTATCTCCGACTTCAAACTCTAAGGGACGTCTCCTCTTATCTGCATAACTCTTCTGTCGGTCCTGTGCCACTTTCAGCCTCTGTTTAATCACCTTAACCTTCTCAATAGTATCTTGGATCTCCTTCGGTTTCTTAGTTCTTTCGAGCTTTCCATCCTTGGTCCATCTCCACTCATCAATATCCCAAAAGAGTGGGGATCGACATTTTCTTCCGTACAAAGCTTCATACAGAGTCATACCAATTGAGGACTGAAAGCTGTTATTGTAGGCCTACTCAACCAAATCCAATTGCTCCTCCCACGAATCTTCAAAATCCAAGGCACAAGCACGAAGTATGTCCTCGAGATACCTTATCAACCTCTCGGATTGTCCGTCCGTTTGTGGGTGAAATGCAGTACTAAACTGAAGCTTCGTACCCAAACACTTCTGCAACTCTTGCCAAAAACTCAACGTGAACCGAGGATCCCTATCCGAAACAATACTTACCAGAGTACCATGAAGTTTAACAATCTCTTTCCAGTACAACCGGGCAAGCTTAGGCACCTTGTCGGACATTCGAATCTTGAGAAAATGGGCTGACTTCATCAATCGATCAATAATGACCCATATCCCATCAAAACCTCCTTTGGTCCTCGACAAGCCGGACACAAAGTCCATTGTCACTTGATCCCACTTCCATTCAGGAATTGAAAGCGGTTGGAGAGTTCGTCCCGGTTTTTAGTGTTCGGCTTTCACCACTTGGCACGTTTGACATCTTCTAACATAGTTAGCAACGTCCCTCTTCATGCCATTCCACCAATATAGAGTCTTCAAATCTCTATACATCTTGCTGGTACCGGGATGTACCGTGTAAGCCGACTTATGTGCCTCGTCCAAAACCACCTTCTTCAACCCTTCCGGAACACAAACCCGAGTCTTAAACCGAAACAAATCCGAATCATCAAGTCCAAACTTAGATTCCGGATCAACCTTTGCTTTCGTCACTAATATCTGCATTACCGGATCCTTAGAAGCATCGGTGTAAACTGAGTAGCCTTCTGAACCTTCGGGTAAGGTTAAAGCCGGTGCAGTAGTCAACTTCTCTTTAAAAGTTTGGAAACTCTTCTCACACACCCCATCCCACTCAAATTTCGCCTCTTTCTTTGTCAACTAGGTCAACGGGGAGGCAATTTTCGAGAAATCTTTCACGAAACGCCTATAATACCCTGCCAAACCCAGAAAACTTCTCACTTCTGAGGCATTCTTCGGTTGCTTCCAAAGCGTTACCGACTCAATCTTCGCGGGATCCACCTCTACACATTTTCCTGAGATGACGTGACCCAAGAACGAAACCCGATCTAACCAAAACTCGCACTTACTGAACTTAGGAAACAAACGGTGCTCTCGTAGTGTAGACAAAACCATCCTCAAGTGCAGGGTATGCTCTTCCTCGGACCTCGAATACACCAAAATATAATCTATAAAGATTAACACGAATTTATCGAGGTAAGGCCGGAATATTCGGTGCATCATGTCCATAAACGCGACTGGAGCATTGGTAAGACCAAAGGGCATAACCACGAACTCAAAATGCCCACAGCGCGTGTTGAAACTCGTCTTCGGTACATCTTCCTCCCGGATACGCAATTCATAATACCCTTGCCTCAAATCTAACTTGGAGTAGACACACGAACCTTGGAGAAGATCGAACAACTCTTCTATATGTGGAAGTGGGTATTTGTTCTTAACCGTTAACCGGTTCAAATCCCTGTAGTCAATACACATCCGCAACGTCCCATCTTTCTTCTTTACAAACAAGACGGGAGCACCCCATGGAGCAGCACTCGGGCGGATGTAGCCACATTCTAGGAGTTCATCAAGTTGCGCCTTCAGCTCCTTCAACTCAGCCGGGGCCATCCTATAGGGAGACTTCGCATACGGTTCTGCTCTGGGATAGAGATCAATTTCAAACTCAATGTCTCGATCCGGAGGTAGAGACCTCAAACTCTCCGGAAAGACATCGGGAAAAACCTTCACAATCTCCGTCTCCTAGAGCTTGGCTTGATCTTTCGGCTTGTTTAAAAGATAAGCCACGTAGCCCGTCGCACCGTCCCGGAACATCTTGGTAGCTTCCACAAAGGAGATTAACGGACAAGCCTTCACTCTCTGACCCAAAAATACCGTAGAACCCAAGGTCACTTTCTTCGTGAAGCAATCCATCTCTGCTCGGTGCCGAGACAACCAATCCTTACCCAAAATCATCCCAAACTTCTTTATAGGCATCTTAATCAAATCGGTCGGATACTCTTGATCTTCCACAACCACGGAAGACATAATTCGTAACCAAGTTACCACCAAGAGGAGAACTAACAATAAAAGAATCATCAAAACAAGCAACAGGCAAGGAAAGAGTATGAACAAGCCGGGAAGCAATAAATGAATGTGTTACTCCCGGATCAAACAATGCATGTAATAGAATGCCATGTATGGTAACGGTACCTTCAATGACGGCATTGGCGTCCACTTCCACGTTCTCCTCTTCACCCTCCAAAGCATAAGCCCGTGCCTGGATAGGAGCTCTCGGAGGCATCACATTCAAAGGTTGAGGAGCTCGAGGTTGAGGGACTCTCAATTGGGGGCAAGCGTTAATCAAGTGGCCGGCTTCTCCACACCTATAACATCTATTATGTTTCTTCCGACATGTCTCCTCGGTGTGATTGGGACCCTTACAATAGGCATATTGTATCGGCGCCGATAGAGCGGGTTCTGCCCGTACAGTAGGTCGGGCTTTCTTGAAAGAAGTGTTGGAACCTTGGGCTTTGAAAACCGGAGGCCCACTTTGAGAGGTAGACCTCTTACCCAAGTGAGATCCCGAACCTTGCCCCGAAGAATAGGCCGGGGGCCTCAATCTTGTATTATTAGCTTCCACTTTCAAAGCCTTCGTTGTAGCTTTTTGCCAAGTGTCCACAGTAGCGGCTTTAAGGGCATTCTGAATTTCATATCTCAATCCATGAATAAAATTTCGAGCCTTTTGGGTATCATCATTTGTAATATGGGGAGCATTTGGAGCAAGCCTTTCAAATTCCAAGATGTAGTCCTCAACTGTCCGGTTTCCTTGTCTCAACTCCGTGAATTCCTGGAGTCTTCTCTCCCGGGCACTAGGAGGAATATATTTGTGGCGAAATTCTCTTGTGAAACTTTCCCAATTGAATTCTTCTCCTTCTCTTTCCAACCGGGCTCTCATAGACTTGAGCCAATTTCAAGCGGGTCCTTGAATGAACCGAGCCGTGCAAATGGCTCTCTCATGTCAGGGAACGGGGCAGATTTCCCATATTCCTAAAATATCTGACAACCATTCCTCTACTTTAATATCATCGTCTCCATACCATTTAGGAGGGTTGTTGTTCCTGACCTCCTTGAAGGTCGGAGTTACTTGTCCTTCTTGTCCCTCCCAATTAGGGTTATTTATTTGATTTTCTTGTAAAAAATTAATGAAGCATAAAACTCATAAACAAGGTAAGAAAGCTAACAAAAAGAAATGAAAAGGAAGCAAAACCAACTAAAGACGGGCGGAAAACGAGGATTCCTAGGGGACACGCCCGTGCCCCCTGGAAGGGCAAACTAAGACACCCCCATGTCTCAGTACAGGAGACGAACAATGGAATCCAGAAGGTGACACGACCGTGTCACCAAAAGAGAGCAAACCGAGACACCCCCATGTCTCGGTACAGCGAGGACCAGGCAGCCAGCACCCCCGTGTCTGGAGGAATGAAGCAAACAACTCCAACACTCAAAGAAATTCCATACAACTCAAAGGGAAGACTAAGGAATCACAATCATGCATCAAGCTCAAATAATTCACAAGGAAACATGCTAGAGAATTCAAAATTCACCAAACCTTTACTATTCATGTAGTATGCTCATTCTCATGAAATTCAAAGACAAAGCTCAACATATTACACTTAATAGAACCACACAAGCTTGGAGAACTCAAAAATAGGCTTACCTTCAAAATTTGAGAAGAAATGGAGGAGTAGATTGGCCAAAATCTTCAAAAATGAAATAGTGCTCTATCTTCTTCCTTGGTTTCTCTTTGGAGCTGAATTTGGGGAACTTTTTCTTGCTTCTTGGAAGGTGGTGCACGAAATGGAAGAGGAAGAGAGGGTATATGCTGTGTTTAGATCATTAACCAAGGTTAAGGAAGGTTTGGTTAAGTTTAGGTGTCCACAATTATTGACTAGTCAACAAAGGAGGCCTATCTTGCATCAAAGGCTCGTTCCGGTCGATTTTTCAGGGTCCAAAAGGTCTTACAAAAGTTTGAGGATAGGTTCCAAATCTTTAAAATCTCGTCACGAGTCCAACGCCTCTTCCGGATTTCGAATCCGAATTCCCTAGCTCAAGATATGACGCCCGGAACCCGAGGTACGCTAAATGCTCTTTAACCATCCTCTAGGTTCCGAAAAACAAAACGAGCTCAAAGCCACACCAAACAAAACCCAAAACACCAAACGAGCATGCTAACACGTAAATAACTCACATAGGCCACGTATATCAAGAATTCACAAAAGTTGGAATCAATGAAGGGCACGTAAGAAACAAAATACAAACGAAAGGGCATAAACGTTAAAAAATTAAAATAGCAATTAAACGAGTAAGATCAATCAATTAAAAACATTAAAAGCAATAAAAAGCATAATTAAATAAATAACAACACATTTAACACCCCATAAACGCATAACTGTAGATCCGGAAGGTCGGGATGTTACATTTCAGGTATTGCAGCGGCATTCTAGAGGTATCTTGAAGCTCTAGATTGTCATTTTTGTTTCAGTCAGGACTTAGTATTACTTTGTTTTGTGTCATGCATATCTTTTATGGCTGCATTACTTTATGTTTTTGAATACTTGAGTATCTTTGTTATACTCTTTCTGCTACTCTGCTATATCGGTACTTATTTGTGAATATGTTACATGTTCTGATATGCCGAGTCTCTCTTACACGATCGATTTGTTCTTGCTTGTTACATGCCATCACGCACATGTTTTGAAAAGTTTTAAAATACTCTGATTTTCCGCTGCATAGCCACATCGTTATACATGTATAGTTTTGAGATAGACAGCCGTTCACTGGAGTATTTCTTGAGTGATGGCTCACACCTTTACTTGAGAGGTTCTTCAGTGCGAGGATTGAGACGCCGCTCTCCTCTTGTTCCAGTACGGGTGGGGGCGATACATCTACCTAATGTTTTTGTGAGTTGAATGAATGCACTGAATAGGGGCCATGGGACTTTGTATACGTTGCTATCCGAGAAACCATGGGCTGACGGTGAACCCCATATGCTAGTTCCACAAAAACTACGATAATACCGACCCTCGCTAGGAGATTAGCAAGGAATGGGAACCGGTCTCTTGGGGATTCATGTACCCCACTAGCCATAATGAATGGGTGGTCGGGCCTTGCAAACCCGTCCACCACCCGGAGGAAAAAGGTGCATATGAACGATTATGAATAATTGAATGGATGTGCACGAAAGATTACGTGTGTGATAACTAGTGAATAACGTTAATGGTTACATAAGGTGATGGTTGGAGACTTAGGCCTCTCGTCGGGCTCACGAATGACCTATTGAATGAATATGACTATTATAATCACGTTCGATGCTTTTCTTTATTTTACCCACTTGGAAATGTTGTAAAAACCTCGTACAGGATTGTAGCTTGCATGCATTTGTTTAAATTCTGCAATACGTATATATTATGCTCTGTTTAAATTCTCTTTTAGACTGAACCCATTTTGTTTTCAATTTTTGCTTGTAGGAGGGAGTGCTAGGTGGGAATACTAGTCTTTTTGTTGTCTTGTATTCGGGTTTAGCATTTCTGTTGTCACGCTTACATTCGTATTATTTTCGTATTATGTTTATGAACGATTTGGGCACATTTTGTATATGATAGGTCATGTGGCAATAGATACTCGTAATTATTTTTGGTATTTGGAGCTTCAAAGCTCATTATATATACTATGGTTAACAATATGCTTCCGCTTTTATAGAATTGCTCTGATCTTTATTGTCTGTTGCACTTGAAAGGTTTAAGGGTTAGCTCTCACCTAACATAGTGAGGGTGTTATGTCACCGTTTTCCCAGATTCGGCACGTGTATGGATTCCCCATTTCATGTACGGGCCAGGTCTTAGGGCAGGGGATGTGGCGTCACGCGCTTGGGCGCTATATCCTTAAGTGGTATCAGAGCCTAGGGTCGCAAAACCCGGGCTATAGTCTCGTATTGAATCAGTCTAAGTCATACGGCTTTAGGAACAACTTGTCAATGTGTTTCTTGTGCATTTCTTATGTGAATTATGTGCTTTAAATCTTGATTCTTAATTGAATTAATTGCACTCAAATGCATGGACTAAAAATAGCACGCATTTCAGTGTTTATATTACAGGAAGCCTCCAAGGAGACATAAGGATCGATCCCCAGATCGATGCCGTCGCCATGATCATTCTCCTACTCCACAACCGCAACCGCAACAACCACAACAGCCTCCAATAAACATGGAAAATTTTATGGATGCTGTCTTTAACTATGTTGAGCGCCGAAGAGCTCAAGCCCCACCACCACTACAAAAATAAGTTAAGCAACAAGCACCACCTCTGTGACATCCCGTTCGTCCGACCAATCCAGGTACGCTTCTATGAGAGAGTTCTTTGTGTCTTTAATTATTTAACTATGCAATTATTTGATATTTTAATGCTAAGGTGATTATTTGATATTACTTGAATTTTATTGCTTAATTTATAACTTGAGTTTTAACGTTTACGTATGCATGTCTTGTAATTTGCTCTATATATGCCCGAATTTAATATCGTTTCTTGTGAATTTTTTATATATGTGAATTACATGAGTTATGAACGTGATTATATGCTTGTTGCATGTTTTAGAGTTTGATTTATGTGGTTCTTGGCTCATTTTGTAAAGACAAGATTTGTGAGGGACTTGAGGTGTAACGCCCCGTGTTTTCAGACGTGCAGGTAAGAGTTACGTGCGCAATTACATTTAATTATATAAGTTTATATCTTGTTTACTAATTGAATTTGTTTCTAATTTGATTTAATTGTTAAATTTTATATGAATTCCAATGTGTGCTTTGAATATATGAATGAATTTGTGAGAATGTGAATTTCATGAATTTGGTGTTAATTGAATGGAGTTATATGTTTCGTGTGATTCGTGGACTTGATTGTAACTTATTTGAATGTTTTGGACTCAATTGGAAATTGGGTTTGGGCTTAATTGCCACTTTTTGAAAGTTTAGGGACCTATTTGTATATAGGCAACCCTGAACGGTTTTCGCGATATCTTGAGCTCCGGACCTCGAAATCGAGATCCGTAACCGGCTTGAACTTGTTTCGACGATACCTATCCATTAAACTTGACCTTGTACTGTTTCGATATCGTTTGAACCTTCGACAACGAACCTTTCCATAGCCTCGACCTTGTAACTTGTTGAACCGTTCACTAAACGAACCGGACTTGAACCGACCCGTACCCTACCCATTTCTCCATTAAATTTCAGCATTTGTTCCCTTATGTATTTCATTTCATCGATCATCATCATCTCAAGAGGCCAAGGAGAAGCTTGAAGAAAACCCTTGTTTGATCAATCTAACCCTAAGCTCAAGATCAACTCTTGTTCAATCTTCTTCCAAGGTATGATATGGATTGTTTTTCCCTCATTCTCTTCTATCTTTTCTTCCATGAATAGCTTGGCATGAGTGAAGGATTCTTGTGTTTTGTGTATGAGCATGAATTGGGGTTTGAACTTGATGCTTGGTTTTAATGGTTTAAAGTGAAACTTGATGTCTGATAAATGATCATTGTAACTTCCTTATCATTTTTATATGCTTGGATCTCATGTTGGTTGTGCATAGCATGATGTGCCATTAATGGAGCTTGAAGCTTCCATGGATGAAAGCTTGAATTTGGGTGATCTTTTGGCAATTTTGATTACGAATTCTTGCACATTTGAATGAATTCCATGATATATGTGAATTATATGAATTGAGAGCATGTCTAAGTGGTATAAAAGAGCTTCCTTGTTGCTGCCCTGTTTTGCAAGCTTTTCCCTCGAGAAACAGAGCTTTTGGTCTGTTTTTCTTGGCAAAACGATGAGCTGACACGGCCGTGTCAGCTTTGAACTGAAAATGGACACGGCCGTGTTGGGCTCTCGACTTTCAATTTTTTTGAATTTTAACCTCGGACACGGCCGTGTCCAAACGCTTTGAAAACTCAACACGACCGTGTCAAGCCCTCGACTTTGATTTTTCTGAATTTAAACCTCGGACACGGCCCTGTCCGTTTCCTTTGAAAACTCAAGACGGCCGTGTCATTTGAAATGGCAGCTTTGGGGGAACTCTTTTATTGCTTGTTTTACGTTTTTTGCTAGTATTTGTGAATTGTATGCAACGTAAATGTATTAAAGTTATGTTTTATGATTGATATTTGATATTGATGACCATATGAATGAAAGTATGAAAGTATGAATGATATGAACGGGAATGAATACGGTTTTACCGTATAATGAATGAAACTTCGTGAATTATGTGTTTAATTGAATTCTATGATATTCATGACCATATTTGAACATATTATTGCATTTTTAGCTTTCCATAGCATGATTGCATAGCCGAGCGTCTAATGTGGTCATGATTGAGTCTCACACTACCTTTGTCACACAGATCTTGATCCAGTGGGTGACGAGGTCGGGCGGTGAGAGCTTTGTAGGGTTCTTTTTGTCTACCAGGTGGGTTTTTTTTCTATTAGATAACAATATGACCCCGAACACCTAATGTGCAAGCTTTTGGCCAAAACCCTATCTAGGTATTTATACCAAGTTTTGAACGAACAAATGTTTTGGCGAGTAATGATTGAGTGATCACAATGAATGAGGGCCCGGGACCTAGTGTAATGGTGAACCGGGGAAGCATGGGCTGACGGGAATCCATTTGTACTAGTTCCAATAATTTCGGCAACCTGGATTTCACTAGGAGATTAGTGAATGAAAGGGGTCCCGCGCTTTTGGGGATTCATGTACCCCTTTAGCATTAATGAATGAGGGCTCGGGCCTTGCAAACCCGTTCCCTACCCGGACGAAAAAGGAGTATATGAATGAACGAATGAATGTTCTAATGAATGTGCACGAAAGAAAGAATGCATGGACGAATGAATGAATGAATGAATGATTAATGAATTACATGAGGTGGTGGTTGGAGATAATGCACGCCCTCTCGCCGGGCCACGAATGACCTTATGAACGAAATGAATGGTTATAATCCTATTCGTTGCATTTATTTTCCCACTTGGGAAAAAGGATTCAAAACCTCGAATAAGGATTATAATTTGCATGTACGTGGTTAAATTCCGCAATATTATGATATTATGCCTATTTCTTTTTATACCCACCAGTCTGTCTAAGACTGAACGCGGAGTTGTTTCAGTCGTTTTTGCAGGAAGGGGGATGCTAGGTGGGTTACCAGTCAGGGAGAGTCTTGCATCGTGTCTAGCCTTTCCTTTACACGCATATGATTACATTTTGTTCACTTTTGGATTTTGTTATGTATGGAGCATACATGGATATGGTACCTATATGTATCTTACATGAAATATTGGTGTATAGAGAGTATAGCTCAATATATGAATTACATGTTGGTACCTAGAGCATTTAGCTCAATATATAATATATGATTGATTGCTTCCGCTTTTCTATTGCTCTGTTGTTACTTTGATTGTTGTTGGGGTTTAAGTTATAGGCTAGTCCCGCCTGGCTTAGCGAGTGTGTATGTCTTCGTTCGCTATGATTCGTCACGTGTATGGAAATCCATTTCGTATACGGGTCGGGTCATGGTGCGGGGGATGTGACGTCTCGCGCTCGGGCGTTACATCCTTTGAGTGGTATCAGAGCCCACGGTTGCAAAACCAGGGTTCTAGTGTCGTGTGGAGTCAGTAGGTCATTCGTCTGTAGGAATTACTTGTAATTTGGAGCATTTGCATTTTGATATGATAAGGTGTTTTGATTCCTGACTTGAACGATTGATTGAATTTATTGCATTGTCACGCATGAACTAAAATCAGCACGCGTGTTAGTGTTTGAGTGAACAGAATGCCTCCTAGAAGACATCGGGAAAGGTCTCCGGATCGTCATCATCATAGAGATCGTTCTCCTAATCCTCCACAACTGCCTATGAATATGGAGCATTTTATGGAGGCGGTATATAACTACGTGTAACATAGAAGGGCTCAGGATCCTCCAGTACAACCGCAGGCTGAACAACCAGCACCTCTTCCAAATAACCCGAGAGATCATCATGGGTTGTTTTTGAGTTATAATCCACCAAGGTTTTCCGGTTCGGTGGATGATGCGATATCCGAGGGATGGCTCACAAGGATTGAGAAGATTTTTAATGTTCGCCAATTTACCTCTCAAGAGAAAGCTCAATTTGCCATTTTCCAACTGGATGGAGAGGCTTATGATTGCTGGGAACGTACTAGAGAGAAGCTCGAGGTAGAAGGAGAAGAAGTCAATTGTGAAGTTTTTGTAAGGGAGTTCAGAGAGGCTTTTGTTCCTGAAGTTGTGCGAGAAACTAAAGAACAAGAATTTATGGATCTGAAGCAAGGGACTCGCACGGTGGCTCAGTATCTTTCTCTTTTCAACAGGCTTGGAAAGTATGCACCTCACATTACAAGGGATGAAAAGAGAAAAGCAAAGAGGTTTATTTCGGGATTGAGACAGGATCTGAGACACGGGCACGCCGGCCATAACTTTGAATCTTTTGCTGACACTGTACAAAGGGCATTGGTGTTGGAAGAGGAGTATAAGAAAAAGGACCCATTACCTCGTATGCAAATGGGACAAGGATCGGGAATTGGAAAGGGGAAAAGGCCTATGGTATCTCCTCCTCAGCCATTTCAAGGGCAAGCTAAGAGGTTTCGACCTACAGGAGCTGCACCGCCGAAACCACCAGCAGCTCCAACTAATTCTGATTCTCGGCATGATAGGTCACCATGTCTATTTTGTGGAGGCCCAACTCATACTTACAACACTTGCAGAAGGAGGTTGGGACAGTGTCTGCTTTGCTGGAAAACGATGCATATGGCCAATACTTGTCCAGATAAGACTCCGGGCTATCAACCGGGAGCTCAGAGGCCGATGATCCCAGCTCGTGCATATGCCCTTGCGGGTGAAGAGCAAGATGTGGAAGCCAATCCTAATGCTATGGTGGAAGGTACGATATGCATCCATGACACGAACATACATGCATTATTTGACCCTGGCGCTACTCATTCTTTTATTTCTTGTAAATTAATTGATACTTTGTGTTTGCCTGTTACGTGCTTAAATGCTTATTATGTGGTGAGTTCGCCGTTGGGTGGCAGTCTTGAGACGGATCAGGTGGTCAGGGATTGTGTGTTTAGGTTTGAAGGCAGAGTATATCGAGCAGATTTGGTGGTAATGCCGGTGAACAGATATGGGGTTATTCTGGGAATGGATTGGTTGTTTCGGTACCACGCCACGGTTGATTGTTTCACCAAGACTGCTAAGTTGGGAGAAGAAGTGGCATTGGGGAAAGAGTCAGAGATTACACCTCTTTTGTCGTTTACTGAAGCTCACAAGTTGATAAGGAATGGGGCAACGGGATTTATTACCTATATCTTGAATAAGCCGAAAGATCAGGCGAAACTCGAAGAGACAGAAGTGGTGAAGGAATATCTTGAGGTGTTTCCCGAAGTTTTAGGTTCTTTGCCTCCGGATCGAGAGATCGAATTTGTAATAGACTTATATCTGGGATCTGAACCTTATTCTAAGACTCCTTACCGGATGGCACCGACAGAGTTACAGGAGTTAAAAGTTCAGCTGGAAGATCTTCTCAAGAATGGATATATTCGGCCGAGTTCGTCACCGTGTGGCGCGCCGGTTCTCTTTGTTAAGAAGAAAGATGGAACCTTAAGGATGTGCATTGACTACCGGGAGTTGAATCGAATGACTGTAAAGAATAAATATCCATTGCCTAATATAGAGGATTTGTTTGATATGCTACAAGGGTCAAGAGTGTATTCCAAGCTTGATTTAAGGCAAGGATATTATCAGTTAAAGATTAAGGAGGAAGATATCCCTAAGACAGGATTTAATACTCGGTATGGACATTATGAATTCGTGGTGATGCCATTTGGATTAACTAACGCGCCGAAAGCTTTTATAGACATGATGCATCGGATTTTCCGGCCGTATTTGGATAAGTTTGTTGTGGTTTTCATCGATGATAATTTGGTGTACTCAAGGTCAGAAGAGGATCATGCTCGGCATTTGAGATTGGTATTGGAAACTTTAAGAGATAACTAGCTTTATGCCAAGTTCAGTAAATGTGAGTTCTGGATTGACAGGGTGAGTTTCTTGGGACATATCATTTCGAGCAAAGGATTAGAAGTGGATCCTTCGAAAATAGAAGCAGTTTCAAAGTGGCAGAGTCCTAAGAATGTTTCAGAGATCCGAAGTTTCTTGGGTTTAGCCGGTTATTACCGAAGATTTGTTAAGGATTTTTCTAAGATTGCGGCTCCGTTAACCCGATTAACCAAGAAAGAGGTTCAGTTTAAGTGGGATGAGAAGTGTGAAGTTAATTTTCAGCTCTTGAAGGATAAGTTAACTTCTGCCCCGATACTTGCACTTCCAGATGGTATTGAAGGTTTTATGGTGTATACGGATGCTTCCCATGAAGGCTTAGGTTGTGTTTTGATGCAGAATGGGAAAGTAATTGCTTATGCCTCTAGGAAATTGAAAGAGCATGAGAAGAATTATCCCACTCACGACCTTGAGCTTGCAGCGGTGATTTTTGCCTTAGGGAAGTGGAGACATTATTTGTATGGAACTTCTTTTGAGATTTTCACCGATCATAAGTGTCTTCATTACTTATTCTCACAGAAGGAGTTGGATAGAAGGCAGCGAAGGTGGATGGAGACTCTCGAGGATTATGATTGTGTGATGAAGTATCACCCGGGTAAAGCTAATGTTGTCGCGGATGCATTGAGCAGGAAGGCTAGTGTATCCAATTTGAAGGTAAATATTGGACAACCAATGGAATTGGTTAAGATAAAGGCTCGTATTGGTAACATCTCAGTATGTCCAGAGTTAAGGCAACGGATATTCGAGGCACAACGGACGGATGTTAAGATTCAGAAATTGATTGAGAAGGCTCGATCAGACTCCGAGTGTCCGTTTGGATTCGATGATATGGGATTCTTTCGATTTAAGGACAGAGTGGTAGTTCCAACGGATTTGAGAAGAGCTATTTTGGATGAAGCTCATAAAACTGTCTATTCGGTACATCCTGGTGGAAACAAGATGTATCAGGACTTGAAACAGTATTATTGGTGGAACGGATTGAAGAGAGACGTAGTGAATTATGTGAAGCATTGTCTGACTTGTCAGGTAGTGAAAGCTGAGCATCAAAAGCCGTCAGGATTGTTACAACCACTACCTATTCCAGAATGGAAATGGGAACAAATAGCAATGGATTTTGTATCGGGTTTACCTAGAGTGAAAGGTGGATTCGATGGAGTTTGGGTAATCGTGGACAGGTTAACCAAGTCAGCATATTTTCTTGCAGTTCGGATGTCAATAAGATAGGTAAGTTGGCTAAGAGGTATTGTGATGAGATTGTTCGATTACATGGAGTGCCAGCTAGTATTGTTTCAGACAGAGATCCGAGATTCACTTCCAAGTTCTGGCACGAATTACAGAAGTATTTGGGAACTAAGCTTCAGTTTAGTACAACTTTTCATCCACAGACGGATGGGCAATCTGAAAGGTTAATCAGATATCTTGAGGATATGTTAAGGGCGTGTACGTTGGATTTCTCGAGTTCATGGAATGAACAATTACCATTAATTGAGTTTGCCTACAATAACAGTTACAAAGCTTCTATAGATATGGCACCGTATGAGTTTCTTTATGGAAGAAAGTGTCGATCCCCGTTGTTTTTCGATTTGGAAGAATGGAAGTGGAGTAAGCAAGAAGGAGTACAAAGAGGTGAAAGGAAAGATAAACCTTCCAAAGCTATTCAAGATGCTATTAAAAAGGTTCAAATTATCCAACAACGGATGAAAGTAGCTGAAGATCGACAGAAAAGTTATGCAGATAAGCGAAGGAAAGATCTTGAATTTGAAGTTGGGGATAGGGTATTCCTGAAAGCTTCACCTCGGAAAGGATTTACCCGAATTGGAAAAGGAGGAAAGTTGAATCCCCGATATTTGGGACCTTATGAGATTTTAGAGAGAATCGGAGATACAGCTTATAGATTGGATTTGCCTCCAAGTTTAACGGGTATACACAATGTCTTCCATGTATCACAACTTCGGAAGTACTACGCCGATGAATCAGTGATTATACCGGTTGAAGAGGTTGAGCTTGAACCGAATCTCACTTTTGTTCAGAAACCAGTTAAGTTTTTGGATCGGAAATTTCAAGAACTTCGGAATAGACGGTTTCCCTTGGTGAAAGTGTTGTGGCGAGGTGATAAGACGGAAGAAGCTACGTGGGAAACGGAAGAGAAAATGAAGAAGTTCTATCCCGAATTGTTTCCGACCGAGCAATGAATCCGAGGACGGATTCTCTTTAAGGGGGAGAGGTTGTAACGCCCCGTGTTTTCACACGTGCAGGTAAGAGTTACGTGCGCAATTACATTTAATTATATGAGTTTATATCTTGTTTACTAATTGAATTTGTTTCTAATTTGATTTAATTGTTAAATTTTATACGAATTCCAATGTGTGCTTTGAATATATGAATGAATTTGTGAGAATGTGAATTTCATGAATTTGGTGTTAATTGAATGGAGTTATATGTTTCGTGTGATTCGTGGACTTGATTGTAACTTATTTGAATGTTTTGGACTCAATTGGAAATTGGGTTTGGGCTTAATTGCCACTTTTTGAAAGTTTAGGGACCTATTTGTATATAGGCAATCCTGAACGGTTTTCGCGATATCTTGAGCTCCGGACCTCGAAATCGAGATCCGTAATCGGCGTTGAACTTGTTTCGACGATACCTATCCATTAAACTTGACCTTGTATTGTTTCGATATCGTTTGAACCTTCGACAACGAATCTTTCCATAGCCTCGACCTTGTAACTTGTTGAACCGTTTACTAAACGAACCGGACTTGAACCGACCCGTACCCTACCCATTTCTCCACTAAATATCAGCATTTGTTCCCTTATGCATTTCATTTCATCGATCATCATCATCTCAAGAGGCCAAGGAGAAGCTTGAAGAAAACCCTTGTTTGATCAATCTAACCCTAAGCTCAAGATCAACTCTTGTTCAATCTTCTTCCAAGGTATGATATGGATTGTTTTTCCCTCATTCTCTTCTATCTTTTCTTCCATGAATAGCTTGGCATGAGTGAAGGATTCTTGTGTTTTGAGTATGAGCATGAATTGGGGTTTGAACTTGATCCTTGGTTTTAATGGTTTAAAGTGAAACTTGATGTTTGATAAATGATCATTGTCACTTCCTTATCATTTTTATATGCTTGGATCTCATGTTGGTTGTGTATAGCATGATGTGCCATTAATGGAGCTTGAAGCTTCCATGGATGAAAGCATGAATTTGGGTGATCTTTTGCCAATTTTGATTACGAATTCTTGCACATATAAATGGATTGCATGATATATGTGAATTATATGAATTGAGAGCATGTCTAAGTGGTATAAAAGAGCTTCTTTGTTGCTGCCCTGTTTTGCAATCTTTTCCCTCGAAAAACAGAGCTTTTGCTCTGTTTTTCTTGGCAAAACGATGAGCTGACACGACCGTGTCAGCTTTGAACTGAAAATGGACACGGCCGTGTTGGGCTCTCGACTTTCAATTTTTCTGAATTTTAACCTCGGACACGGCCGTGTCCAAACGCTTTGAAAACTCAACACGGCCGTGTCAAGCCCTCGACTTTGATTTTTCTGAATTTAAACCTCGAAGACGGCCGTGTCCGTTTCCTTTGAAAACTCAACACGGCCGTGTCATTTGAAATGGCAGCTTTGGGGGAACTCTTTTATTGCTTGTTTTGCGTTTTTTGCTAGTATTTGTGAATTGTATGCAACGTAAATGTATTAAAGTTATGTTTTATGATTGATATTTGATATTGATGACCATATGAATGAAATTATGAAAGTATGAATGATATGAACG
The DNA here is from genome assembly GCA_037501455.1 of Lantana camara. Lineage (NCBI taxonomy): Eukaryota > Viridiplantae > Streptophyta > Magnoliopsida > Lamiales > Verbenaceae > Lantana > Lantana camara. The sequence goes on from CM074855.1 coordinate 59,676,977, forward strand.
GGAATGAATACGATTTTACCGTATAATGAACGAAACTTGGTGAATTATGTGTTTAATTGAATTCTATGATATTCATGACCATATTTGAACATATTATTGCATTTTAAGCTTTCCATAGCATGATTGCATAGCAGAGCGTCTAATGTGGTCATGATTGAGTCTCACACTACCTTTGTCACACAGATCTTGATCCAGTGGGTGACGAGGCCCGACGGTGAGAGCTTTCTCGGGTTCTTTTTGTCTACCAGGTGGGTTTTTCTTCTATTAGATAACAATATGACCCCGAACACCTAATGTGCAAGCTTTTGGCCAAAACCCTATATAGGTATTTATACCAAGTTTTGAACGAACAAATGTTTTAAACGAAAGCCTTTTTCTTGAATATCCTACCAAATGTTTTGGCGAGTAATGATTGAGTGATCACAATGAATGAGGGCCCGGGACTTAGTGTAATGGTGAACCGGGGAAGCATAAGCTGACGGAAATCCATTTATACTAGTTCCAACAATTTCGGCAACCTGGATTTCACTAGGAGATTAGTGAATGAAAGGGGTCCCGCGCTTTTGGGGATTCATGTACCCCTCTAGCATTAATGAATGAGGGCTCGGGCCTTGCAAACCCATTCCCTACCCGGAGGAAAAAGGAGTATATGAATGAATGAATGAATGTTCTAATGAATGTGCACGAAAGAAAGAATGCATGAACGAATGAATGAATGATTAATAAATTACACGAGGTGGTGGTTGGAGATAATGCACGCCCTCTCGCCGGGCCACGAATGACCTAATGAACGAAATGAATGGTTATAATCCTATTCGTTGTATTTATTTTCCCACTTGGGTAAAAGGATTCAAAACCTCGAATAAGGATTATAATTTGCATGTAGGTGGTTAAATTCCGCAATATTATGATATTATGCCTATTTCTTTTTATACCCACCATTCTGTCTAAGACTGAACCCGGAGTTGTTTCAGTTGTTTTTGCAGGAAGGGGGATGCTAGGCGGGATACCAGTCAGGGAGAGTCTTGCATCGTGTCTAGCCTTTCCTTTACACGCATATGATTACATTTTGTTCACTTTTGGATTTTGTTATGTATGGAGCGTACATGGATATGGTACCTATATGTATCTTACATGAAATATTGGTACATAGAGCGTATAGCTTAATATATGAATTACATGTTGGTACCTAGAGCATTTAGCTCAATATATAATATATGATTGATTTCTTCCGCTTTTCTATTGCTCTGTTGTTACTTTGATTGATGTTGGGGTTTAAGTTATAGGCTAGTCCCGCCTGGCTTAGCGAGTGTGTATGTATCTGTTCGCTATGATTCGGCACGTGTATGGAAATCTATTTCGTATACGGGTCGGGTCATGGTGCGGGGGATGTGACGTCTCGCGCTCGGGCGTTACATGAGGGCCTAATGCGTTTAGCGTACCTTGTGTTCCGGAAGACGTAACTTGAGCTCGAGAATTTGGATTCAAATTCCGGAAGATGCGTCGGACTCGTAACGAAGAATGAAAGCCAAGGAATACAACTTTGTATTTTTGTAAGCCCATTTGAGCATCCAAAATTCAGCCGGAACGAGCACCTTGCACTAAGAGCTACCTTTTGTTGACTAGTCAAGATATGTGGGCCCTAATTAACCCCAACTAAACCCTTAACCATGGTTCCTATTCACCTAAATCAACTCTCTCTCTCCCTATGCCTGAAATTTCGAACCACACCCCCCTCCCCCCCCCCCCAATCCAAAATATCAGCCACAAGAACAGAAAGGAAGAGAAGAAGAGAGAGGAAATTGTCTTCATGTTTTGGAACTCAAACTCCATCAAATCTTCACTAAATTAATAGGTAAGCTTCTTTTTGTGATGTAATCCTCTTTTTGGTCATTTTAAGTTCAATTTTGCAAGATTTCATCCATGATTGCTTGATATATGAGATAAAGCTTGAATAGTGAGGGTTATGTAGAAATTGGATGATCTAGCTTGCTTCCTTGTAATTCTTTTTGGTTTGAGGCATGTATTTAGTCCTTAAGACATCATTTGTGATATATATGTAGTTTAATTGAGCGCTACTTGAAAATCCATGACTTTGCCATAGTTGGAATTTGGAGCTTTTGCATGATTTGCTTTCACTTCTTCCCTTGCTTGAATGTTGCATGTTTGGCTCGTTTTTATGGCTTTTCTCGCATGGGTTTTGCTTACCCTACCTTCTTAAATGTGTTTCCTTGATCCTTGTGTGGTTTGGGATGAGTTTTAATGTGTTTTGGGGAGCAAAACCTTGATTTTTCGTGGCTGGACCAAATCCACGGCCCTGGATTTTACGCTTTGAAAACATCCACGGCCGTTGATTTGTGTGGCAGTTTTGGGACATTTTCTGGACTGGGATCCACAGCCGTGGATCCCCTCTGTGTCAAAAATCCACGGCCCTGGGTCTCAGGGGCAGAAACTTTTGTGTTCCGTCTTCGTTTTCTTGTTCGTTTTGTTCGATTCCTTCCCGATCTTGATCCTAACATGATGATACTTGTTTATATGTATGAGATGCTTTGATATAGCTTGGTATTGCATGAATGTGATATGTTTATGAGTGATTTATGTGTTATGTATGTTGCTTTAAGATTTTGTATTCGTTTGACGTGATTTGGTCCTTATGTGATTCGATAAGTACCCTTAAGTGCATGAATGACTTTGTGCTTTGCTTACTTGACTTGCATGTAATTTCTTTGCTCTTATATGAAATATATGAATTAATTATGATGTGGTTTAGGTGATGCATGAACCTTGTGAACTTTTTTGATGTAAGATATGTGATTTATGCATCAATGTGATTCGGTATGAATTCTTATGATCTAAGTGCTACTTCGTTGCATTCCTTAAGCATCATACGCATCCATATGCATATGTTGAGCGTCTAAGTTGTTCATTTTGAGTCTAAGTTTACCTTGTGATCTTTGCTTTGCTTTTAGGTGTGCCCCGTGGTTGAAGAGGCGGTTCCTTAGAAGGGTTTGTGTTTGTTTCGTCGGTGTGGTCGGCAAGGTGAGGTTTCTTTCTTTTAGTTACTACGACCTACAACCCTAAATGTGTTTCAAGCCTGCATGTGACTTATACATATATATGTATACAGATATGTGTTTGATATGTATTTTGTGGGAATTGGTCCCTTTTGTTACAAGACTTTTGAAAACTGCTTTTATGTATAAGTAAGCTATATTTTCGTTTTTATGTTTTGAAAACGGGTTAGTGTGTGTGCGTGTTATGTTTTCGCGCGATAAGCTTTGTGTTAGTGTAAGTGTAAGTTTGGGCCCCGGAGTTGTGTGGTTCGGGAGACCCGGGACGACCATTGGGGTCGTCGGTTACAACCACAGGAGACATCTCCACTTTATAGGATCAACACGAAACCCACTCGGAGGGAGGTGGGGCACGGAGTCCGTGGGCGTGAGTGTCATGAAACTCACAACCCTAACGTATAAGCGTGGATGCGAAGGGTGGCCACCCTTTCCATCACATGGAGTAAGGAGGTATGTGTTTGTGTTTGTTTTAAGTCTTTGTATGTTAAGTTTCGAGTTTTGTCTTGTGGAGGAGATTGGTTGTGCACTCGTACTCGCCGAGTGATGTGTGTGTGTGTGTTATGTTTCCGTTTATGATTCATGAAACGGGTGAGGACTTTTAAACCTTAAAATTGGTTGATTTTGGCCTTCGACCCTAAACCTTTTTCTATATATATGCTATCACATGTCAAAATAATTTGAATTGTAAAAACTATGCCCGGTTCACGAATGCTCTAAGATTTGAATATGCTCTGCTATGCTTTGCTCTATATCTATGTACGGGTGTGTTTGTTAGCCCCCTCACCAGTCTTTAGGACTGCCCCTCTTTGTTGTTTCTTTTTCCCCTTTTATTTCTTCAGTTTGCACGTACAGGTCTTCGGTTCGTGCTAGGCGGTGTCTTTTCTTTGGGTCGTTCTTGTGTAGAAGAGTCTTTTGCATCCTTGCATCTTTACTTTCAGTTTTGGTACTATGTATAAATATGGTACTACGTATAAATATGTATAAGTTGGGTACTATGTATAAGCTTTCTATGATTATGGCTTTGAGCTTTTGTTTCATGGTTCATTTGGCCTTGGATGGCCATACTATGTGTAAGTTGTATTATTGATCACATGTATGTTTGTATATTCGTGATCCTTGTGCTTCCGCATTCGTTTGGTTTTGTTGTGCGCTCAGTTTAAGGGTCTAGACCGCCTAACTAGTGTGTGGGTTTTTTGTTTGTCACACGTTCGCCGTGGTTTGATGCGTGGGTGGAGTCTTTATTTTGTTACACGTGTTGGGCTACGGTGCGGGGGATGTAGTGCCCTACGCTCCGGGGTGTTACAACCTCCCCATGTGCAAAGAGATTCTCATGGGGTATTCTTGAACTACAATCCCCCTAGGTTTTCGGGTTCTACTGACGATGCAGTTTTTTAGGCATGCTTAACAAGGATTGAGAGAATTTTTGGAGTCCGACCGTTCACCTCCAATTTGGCATATTTCAATTAGATGACAAAGCTTTTGACTAGTGAGAGAGAACAAGGGAGAAACTTGAGGTCGATGGGGAAGACGTGACTTAGGAACTACTTCAAGAGAGAGTTTCGAGAAGCCTTTATACCCGAGGTTGTAAGAGAGGGAAAACAGCAGGAATTTATGGATCTAAAGTATGGGACCCATACCGTGGCCCAATTTCTTGCTATATTCAATTGCCTCGGGAAATATGCTCCTCTTATCACCCGAGATGAGAAGAGAAAAGTGAGGAAATTCATTGCTGGATAAAGGTAGGACTTGAGGCATAGGCATGCCGGTCATAACTTTGAGTCCTTCGCGGATACGGTGCAGAGGGTTGTGGTTCAAGAGTAGGAATACAAGAAAAAGGACCCAGTTCCTTGAACACATCTGGGATAAGGGTCTGCATCGGGATCGGGCAAGAGGCCTATCACTCAAGCTACTACAGCAACTAAGGGTCAGTCCAAGAAGCATCGCAATGCAGGGCTGGTTCCACAAGCTCCACTGGCACTACCAGCTCCATCCAGGACACGACAGGACAACCCCCCATCCACTCATTGTGGAGGACCTACTCATACATATTTCAATTATCGGAAGAGGTTGGGTTTGAGCCTTATATGTTGGAAAGGGAATCATATGGTGAGTGCTTGTCCTGACAACACTTTTGGTTATTGAGCTGGAGCACCGAGGCCTATGATCCAAGCTCATGCCAATGCCCTTGAAGGCGAGGAGCAGGATGTCGAGACCGATCCCACCACGGTCGTGTACCATATCCATTCATAACATGAACATACATGCACTTTGTCATCCTGGAGCCACGTATTCCTTTATTTCGTGTGGACTTGCTACTACTCTATGCTTGCCTGTTATTTGCTTAGATTCTTGTTGTTTGGTTAGTTCCCCTCTCGGGGGAAGTCTTGACACAGATCATGTGGTCTGAGGTTGTTTGGTGAGTTTGGAAGGCAGAGACCACCCTGCAAATTTTATTGTGATGCCAATGAGGAAGTATGGAGTTATTCTTGGGATGGATTGGTTGTTTAAGCACCGGGCCGTGGTTGATTTATTTTGCTAAGAAGGTTCTGTTGGGTGAAGAAGTGATTGTGGGGATTGGTTCGAAGATCGTACCACTCTTATCTTTTACAGAAGCTCACAAGTTAGTGAGGGATGGAGCCACGGGATACATTTCTTACCTCCTTAATAAGCCGAAGAATCCAACACAGTTTATGGAGACAACAGTAGTGAAGGAATATCCCCGACATTCTCCCTGAGAATCTAGGTTCCTTGCCACCAGACAGGGAGATTGAGTTCGTGATAGACTTATATCCGGGGGTTAGAGCCTTAGTCTAAGACTCCCTACCTTATGGCTCCATCATAGCTGAAAGAATTAAAGATTCAACATGAGGAACTTCACAATATTGGGTAAATCCAACCGAGATATTCACCGTGGGGAGCACCGGTTCTCTTTGTCAAGAAGAATGATGGGACCTTGAGAATGTTCAACGATTACCGAGAGTTGAATCAGATGACTGTGAAGAACAAGTATCCTTTGCCCAACATTGAATATTTGTTTGATTTTTTGCAAGGTTCAGGGGTGTATTCAAAGATGGATTTGAGACAAGGATACTATCAATTGAAAATCCAGAAAGAAGATATTCCGAAGACGGGATTCAACACCCGGTGTAGGCATTATGAGTTTGTAGTGATGACGTTTTGTTTGACTAATGCCCCAGCAGCTTTCATGGATATGATGCACATAATTTTTCGTCCTTACCTTGATAAGTTTGTGGTGATCTTCAAAGACGATATTATTGTGTACTGGAGGACAGTAAAAGATCATGCTCGACATCTCAGATTAGTGTTGGGAGAGAGCACCGGTTGTATGCGAAGTTCAGTAAATGCAAGTTCTGGATTGATCGAGTGACTTTTCTAGGCTATATTGTCTCGAGTAAAGGTCTAGAAGTAGATCCTATAAAGATTAAGACAGTTCTACATTGGCAAAGTCTCGAGTGACTTTTAAGTGATTATGTGATATTTAATTGCTAACGTGGATTAATTGTAATTTCTTGAACTTATTTGCTTTAATATGGATTTGATTGTTTGAACGTTAAACTTTCTTGTTTGGTATTTTGCTCGTTTTGGATCCGTATTTAATTCTGATTTCTGTGAATTTTTTATATGAGTTAATTATATGCGTTATGGACTCGATTATATGCTCGTTTTATGTTTTGTTTTTTGTTTTGATTGCCTTTTTGGTTCGTTTTGGAGACGGGACCTAAAGGATGCTAAAGAGCATTTAACACACCTTGGGTTCCGAGTCTCGTATCTTGAGCTTGGGAATTCGGATTCGAATTTTGTCACCTCCGTTGAACTTGCTTCGATGATTCGGGTTCAATGACATAAGCCTCACATTTTTCTAAGTTCATTAAGACCGTCAAATTTCAGCCGAAACGAGCCCATTCCGCCTAACAACTATCTTTTGACCTAACTAAGCTTTATGGACCCCACTTAAACTTAACCTAACCCCAAACCATGATTTGTAGCTTGAGTTAACACTCTCCCACAGCCACTTAACCCAAGAGAACCGATCCATTCCTCTCTCTCCCTCAATACCGATCAGCTCCAAGGAGAAAGGAAGAGAAGAGAAAACCCCTTTTGGCCATTTTGATGATTTTGAGCTCAAATCACATCCTTAGCTTCTCAAATTTGAAAGGTAAGTTTATGATTGTAATCCTCACTCTATCTTCTCTCTTTTATGTACTCTTGAGTTGACTTCGATGGTGGATTCATGAGTTATGCCTAGCATGTGAATAGTAGTTGTTGGAGGAAATTGTTGATTCTTGCTTCCTTTCTTGATTTTCTTGAGGTTGGGTGATGATATATTGCTCCTAGGACTTGATTCTTAGTATTTATTGCATATTCTTCCATGGTAGTTAGGTTATGAATGATTTTCCATTAATGAACTCTTGAGAATTTGATGATATAACTTGATACATTCCCTCCGCTTTCTTGCTTTATTTTTTACATTTTTTGGAGCTGAACTTGTTGCTTCTTGTATGGCTTGAATATATGGTGAATTGATGTTAATTTCATGCTTGGTGTATGTGCTTTTGATGGCTTAAGAGACTCTCCAAGGCCAAGAACCGAAATGCCCTGTTTTTCCCCTCGAATTCGGATATGCTGCGTTACAAAATTTCCAGGCTGAACGTTGGACATGGCTGTGTCCAAAAACACTTGTAACCTAACACGGCCATGTCAGGCTCTCGACTTTGGGTCCTAATTTTATTTAAATTGGACACCTCTATGGAGCGTTACCAGAGCTACCATGCACGCATGAGAGCTCGCCTATATGATACCTATCACTTATCCGATGAGCAGGCAGTTGAGGAGGTCAAGGGTCAGGATGTCAGTCAGGCCTCTCAGGAGCCCGAGCCTATGCAGGATCAGTCAGATGGAGGCGATGGAGGATCTGATGATGATGATGATGGCGGAGACGAGCCAGCAGGAAATGGACAGGGTGAGGTCGTTGCTGTTTCTGATGAAACCACCAGGTGTTCTTTGGACCACAGTTATCAGGGTTGATCGCGGATGGGATTTTTCTGTATTTAGTACTGATGCATATTTATCTATCTATTGATGGCGGACGTATAGCCGGGACAGTTCAGGACTGACTTTTGGATGAGGGGATATATAGCTATGGTAGATGATCCCCGACTTTTGGCATCACGGATGACGGTTCAGATGACTTGGTACCTGCTAGGTTATTTTTAGCTGGGTTGGACGGATTGGTAAGGCCTGTAAGGGAGTCAACTCGATAGTATTGGGTCCTCCCCATTTTGAATTAATACTGTTAACACGTGGCCGGTAGTAAATTTTACCAAACCTTGCACAGTTATAACACTTTCGGCTTTATGTTGGATATCTGTTTACTGCTTTCCATAACTGTCATTGCATGAGTCTTAGAGTTGCTTCAAGATACCATTAGGACCGTTGATAGGATCATGCCATTTCATTTATTGATAGCATGCTATTATTCTTGATATGTTGAATAATCTTCTGGATATGTTGACCATACTTCTGATCATGTTACAGTTCTTGTGGATATGACAATACACGTTTTGTTCCCGTTTACATGTTGATCATGTTTTGGGATAAGTATACATGTTTCTGATATGTTGATATGTTACGCGAGCTTCTGTTCCCGTTTATATGTTGTCTGATAGTTGTTTCTGATTACATGATATGTGTGGAGATCTTGAATCTTTGCTGACATGTTGTTATGGGAATGTGTTGTTCTCATACTTTTGTGTGACTACGTGGGAATGTGAATACGTGGTTAAGGATTCTGTGAATCATTATATGTCATGCATCGAATATATATATCTAAATGCTTATGAATTCAATAACAACATGCCACCAAGAAGAGCACCCCGGAATCGTGTACCACCACTGCCACTCCAAAGAGATGTCACGCCACCCCCTGAAAGGGAAGGAACTCCAGAGTTAAGGGATGTGCTACGACAATTCGCAAGAGCTTGTAATCAGAGAGATAATCCTCATAATGAAAGGTCACTGGAAAAATTTCTGAGGATGAATCCACCTAACTTCTATGGAGAACCGAACGACCTAAAGGCTGAGAATTGGATTACTAGTCTTGAGAAGATTTTCGAGGCTATGGAGATCTACCTAGAGGATCGTGAACGAGTTCGGTATGCTACTTTTCTTATGGAAGGAGCTGCATACAATTGGTGGAAGCATGTTCAGCATATGTGGATTGAAAATAAAGTTGAAGGAAGTTGGGATGAGTTTATCAGAGAGTTTCAGCAGAAGTACACGCCTCAAGTGACTCGTGATGCACGAGAGGCTGAGTTTATGAGTCTTGTTTAGGGAACTATGATTGTGTTGGAGTATGAAGCTAGGTTTGTGAGGCTGATTAAGTATGCGCCTCATATTCTGAATGATGAGCGTCGCAAGACGAAGAGGTTTATTGATGGACTGAAGCCCGAACTTCGGTTGGCACTTGCTTCTTTGGACATTGAAACCTACAACCGGGCTGTTGATAGAGCGCTAAGGGTTGAGGCCGCAGACAAGGAGATCAAGATAACTACTGCACGTCAAGGACCTTCTAACCCTAAGCCTTATCAAGGTAATAAGCGACCTTCCGGATCTTTTCCCCAAGGAACTGGAAAGAGGCCAATGGTAACACCACAGCGTCAGCAGCAGAACGCTCCACCGAAACGGCAAGCACATAAGCAGAAAGCGCCATAGCAGTACCAGAGGGCGCCACAACAGCAGAGAGCACCTCAGCCAGGTCCAGAGGAAACGGTTTGCCGATATTATCGCCGAACGGGACACACTGAGGAGAACTATCGCAAGAAAGCTGGACAGTGTTTCGCGTGTGGTTCCCCTGACCACCAGATGGATAGTTTCCCGCACAAGATCAGGAGATTTGGGGTCCAAGATAAAGAAAAAGGGGTGGTGGGTACGACGAACAAACCGGTGGCCAAAGGCAGAGCTTATGCTTTGGATGGTAAGGAGGAGGTTGATCCTTCGTCTGTTGTGGAAGGTATTGTGCACATTCTTAAAACGCCAGTTAAGGTCTTGTATGACCCTGGTGCTACGCATTCATTTGTTGCATCTAAATTATGTGCGCATTTACAGTTTCCACTTGAATACTTGCCATATAAATTTGAAGTGAGTTCTCCTTTGGGAACTTGCCTTATTACGGATCAAGTATATAAACGCTGCCCTATATGTATTGGTACCCGTTGTTACCCGACGGATCTGATTAAATTACCGATGACAAGATACGACGTTATACTTGGTATGGATTGGTTGTCTAAGTATCGAGCTAAGTTGGATTGTTACAAGAAAGAGATCATCTTGGAAGAAGATCAAAATGGGACATCAGAAGGGAAAGTTGAGAAGTTATCAGTGATTTCTTCGATGGAAGCTAAGAAGTTGATTCAGAAAGGAGCTAGCGGATTTGTTGCGTACCTTTTGAATAGACCGAGAGATCAACTTAAGATCGAAGAAGTAGAAGTGGTGAACGAGTTCCTAGATGTGTTTCCTGAGCACTTGGATTCGTTACCTCCTGACCAAGAGTTGGAATTTACGATCGAGACGATATCAGGAGCTGAGCCGTACTCAAAGACACCTTACAGAATGGCTCCAGCTGAATCGTAAGAACTGAGGAAGCAATTGGACGAACTGATAGAGTCTGGATATGTTAGACCGAGCACGTCGCCGTAGGGAGCGCCGGTGCTTTTCGTTAAGAAGAATGATGGATCATTGCGATTATGCATTGACTATCGGGAGCTGAACAGGATGAATATCAAGAAGAAGTACCCTCTACCTCATATCGAAGAGCTGATCGATATACTTCAAGGATCGAAGGTCTACTCCAAGTTAGATCTTAGACAACGGTATTATCAATTGAAGATTAGGGAAGCAGATTTTCCGAAGACTGCTTTCAACAGCCTATACGGATATTATGAGTCCGTGGTAATGCCATTTGGATTGACAAACGCACCAGCTACATTCATGGATATGATGCACCGTATATTCAAGCCGTTTCTCGACAAGTTTGTAGTTATCTTCATCGATGATATTTTGGTATTTTCGAAGACACCGGAGGAACATGCTGAACATCTTCGAATCGTGTTATGCACTTTGCTGGATCACAAGCTATATGCAAAGTTCAGCAAATGTGAGTTTTAGCTTGAGAGAGTTACATTTCTCGGACACATCATATCAGGATCTGGAATCGAAGTAGATCCCTCGAATATCGAAACGATCATGGATTGGAAGTCACCGAAGAATCATTTAGAAATGAGAAGTTTTCTAGGATTAGCTGGTTACTACCGGAGGTTTGTCAAAGATCTCTCGAAGATAGCTACACCTCTCACTAAGTTCACAACGAAATAAGGGAAGTTTGAATGGACGGAGAAGTGCGAGCAAAGTTTTCAAAGATTGAAGGAGATGCTAACAACTGCACCCGTGTTAGCGTTACCAGAAGGAAAAGAAGGTTATACAGTTTACACCGATGCTTCGAAAGAAGGATTAGGAGGAGTTTTGATGCAGAATGGAAAAGTGATTGCGTATGCATCAAGGAAACTCAAAACGCATGAAGTCAACTACACGACACATGATTTGGAGTTAGCCGCGATAATCTTCGCTCTGGGAAGCTGGAGATATTACCTATATGGAGTTACGTTGGAGATCTTTACTGATCATAAGAGCCTGCGATATCTATTCTCTCAGAAGGAGTTGAATATGCGACAGAGGAGATGGATGGAATTTCTGGAGGACTACGATTGCATTATTCAATACCATCCAGGAAAGGCGAATGTTGTAGCCGATGCACTAAGCGGGAAAGTTCATTTGGCATAGATTTCTGCCAACCCCGAGGTTGATCAAAGAGAAAGAATAGAGGTGATAACTAAAGATCGAGTCGCGAACGTTGTGATGATATCACCGTTGAAAGAGCAAGTGTTGGAAGCACAGAAAAACGACGAGTGGATCAAGAAATGTCTCGACTCTAAGGAGAGAGATGATGAGACTGTAACGCCCCAGTTTTTCATTTTATAATAATGTGACGTAATTGTTTATAAATTGCGCTATTTAATTATTTAGTTATATGATTAATTGTTTATAAATGTTTATATTTGTTTTAAACTAGTTCTATTCTAATTTAATTAATTTATAACAATATGAATTCGTTTATGCGTTTAAGTGTTCTATTTCTACTTCGTTCTTATATGTAATGATATCAGATTGGCGTGAAAATTTAATATGTCATAAATATGTGTGTTATGAATATGCCTATGTGCTCGGTTTATGTTTTCGGATTCATTTGACGTGTTTATGAATTTAATTTTGATTGTGGAACCAAATCGGGGGCTAACGAGCAATTAGCGCACCCTTGGTTCCGTGCGTGATATCTTGAGCTCGGGAATTCGGATTCGAATTCCGTCAACTCCGTTGCCTTCGTATCGACGATTCGGAGACAATGGAACAAGCCTCATGCCTTTTTGAAATCATTAAGACCTCCGAAATCCAACCGTAACGGACAGCTCGTGCAAGAAGAGCTCTTCATGTTGACTAGTCTCCTTGGTGGGACCCTTTTTACTTAACCAAACTTAACCAAAGATTAACCATGACTTACCTACCTTGAGTTAAGCCTTTCTCTCCTCTTTAGCTCTGAAAACCGAACCATATACCTCCATTTCCAGCTGCAACTGATCGAGAGAAGGGAGAAGAGGAGAAAGGAAGAAAACCTTGGCCATCCTTTGTGATTTTGAGCTCAAATCACCATTTTTCTTCACCAAATCTTCAAGGTATGAATATTGATGTCTTCTCTACTCTATTATACTTGATTTCATCTCCTTAATTCATGATTTGGATCAGATTTGGTTAGGGTTTGGGCTAAGAGCATGAATAGGGTTTTTGGGGAAATTGCTCTTATGATCTTGTTTGCTTGTATAGCTGATTTTCTTGCTTATACATGATCATATGAACTTGATTCTTGACCTATTTCTTTCCTAACTGATAGTATATGATATTAGGAAGATTTCATCTCTTGCTCCTTTTATGAAATTATGAGTTATGGAGCTCCAAACTTGATGATCAAAGTGATTCCCCTGTTTTCAAACTGCTGTGTGAGATTTAGTGTTGTTGCATGATCATATGGCCTCCATTTCGTGTGAAAATGCATGGAGTTGATGTACACTCATTGTTCTATATGTTAGCATTCATGCTTTAAGTATTTGGTTCCATTTGAAGCCTCAAAACCGCAAGACATGGCCTGTTCTTATGCATGCTCTTTGACAGAATTGTTGCTGTTGAGTTTGGTAACTTGTTGGTCCTTCTAATGTGCTTTAAATTGTACCATTTTGCATATATATGATGTATATAAGTTGTTTAGTATGTTAGCATGCATTCCCCAAAGTTTCAGATCCAAACTCAACCTCTAAGTACTTGATCAAGGCATGATAGAATCATTAGGGCTCATATGTCCGATTGTAGCGACCCAGTTTTGTTTCAAGGTTTCGATGATCTTAACGTGTGATTTAGCTTTTGCACTCTAAATGAAAAATGTTCATAACATCCCAAATATGTTGCATATTAAGTTTCAGAGCATTTGGAGTTCATTTGGTATGCCTTTGGGTTGATTTTGTATGAGTTCAATTTTGCCGGTAAGATTGTTCGAGTGGTTTGGTTCTGTACCGTGACACCCCCGTGTCTCATTTACTCACAAGAGTGAGACACGGGCGTGTCACACCTGCTGGCTAGTTCTGTACTGAGCCACGCCCGTGGCTCAGTTGGGCAAGGGTTGGTGACACCCCCGTGTCACTTCCCATGCGCAGTCTTCGTTACTTCCTCTTCGGTTTTTGATTTGTTTCACCTCCTTAATGACTTTATCTCCTTTTGTGTTAAACTATGAACTTGTTTTGCTATGTGTTAGGAGTATTGTGGTTCAATTTCGTGGCATCTGGATGAGTTATAGGTATGCTTTTGCTTAATGCCGTTTATGTGTGTTTATACGTCGTTTATGAATTGCATAACTTATTTTCTATATCATATGACTTCTTCTTGTCGTCAAACCTTGGATATATGCTATGTTACGTAATATGAAGTATATGCTAGCATTATGGGAGAGCTTGAACATGTTCTATGCTTCTATTTGAGTTCTTGAAATAAATTGATTGGACATATGAATTGAAGAATTTGAATGATTTATGATCGAACAAGTGAATGAATGGGTTATATGATTTTCATGACTTAACATGATCTTTATGCCTTCATATCATGCTTGTGCATTGCCGTGCGTCATATATGGTTCATTAAGAGTCTTGAGTCTCACGAACACGTCTTGTGGTCTTTTGTACAGTTTGTCTCCAGGGTGGAGAGCTTTTGGTCGTTCAGGCACTTGGTGCTCAATCCTTGTTTCTTCACGGTTAAGGTGAGGGTGGTTTTCGTTTTAGCTATGTAACAAACCCTACAACCCTTATGTGAAAAGTTTTGGCCAAAACCTTATGATTATATGTATATGATTTTCAAATGAAGTTATCGAGTAAATTCTTCTGAATTATACGTACGAGCATATATAAGCTTAAAATGGTTTTGTAATGAGGCTATGCTCCAAACCGTGTGTCTTCGTGCTAGCTATGGATTAGGATGACACGGAGAGGTACGTATATAGCATATGCCAAGTTACACGGTAAGGTATGATTTCTTATAGTATGTATCATATGTATGTATTGATATGTTTTGGCGAGACACATTTATTACTTATTACAGAACGGGCCCCGGGACTTGGTATATGTGGCTAACCGAGGAAGCAAGGGCTGACGGGGATCCCATATACTAGTCCCACTATTTAAACAGCGGTACTGGACCTCGTCAGGAGATTGGCGGGGAAAGGGAGCTGAGTGCCATCTGGGGAGTCATGTAACCCCTTTTGGTCAAAGACAGGGTGGTCGGGCCTTGCAAACCCACCACCAACCCGGAGGAAGAAGGTTGGAATTAATTATAATTGAATGATTGATTGACTGATTGATTATCGATTGATAGGCACTGTGCGGGAAGGCCGGGAATCGGATTGCCCAAACAATATATTTAGGACTTGATTTATGGTCTGCCTGTATTATGATATATTGCATGATCACCTAATCAATATATTATTGATATTTGTCGTACACGGTCGGAGTTTGGATGGAGGTTGTGCACGCTCACTCGCCGAGCCTTATAATTATGTATGATTTATGAATGTAATGAATTTAATATGAATTCGTCATAAATCCGAGCATTGATTGGTCATTCTCTTGCCTTATCGGGAACTAAATTCAAATAAAACCTTGCTCGGGATTTATGACTTGCATGTGCATGTTTTATGTATATGTATCGCTCCTGCTCACTCAGTCTTCTAGAGACTGACCCCTCTCCCTCCCCACTCTTTTAGTGTGCAGGTTTGATCTTTGGAGTCTCGGGCTAGGCGGAGGTGTTTGAAGTTTTGAGTGAGTCGAGTTAGGTTAGGAGAGTTTCTGCACTCATTATGTAGTGGAATTAGGTATGATTTGTTCTTTTATACCATGAACTTGAATAATTATGAAATTGTTATTGAATTGTATTACCGGGGTTTGTTATTGTTTAAAAGAGGCCTGAAGAGCCCAAATTCCGATTATGATTGGTATGATTGAACTTTGGCTTTTCTGCATTATATTTTGTGGAGTGGTAACCGTTGTCTAGCTCCGCCTGGCTTAGGAAGGTTTTTATGTTTGTCTCCCGTTCGCTATGGTTTGATACGGGTGCGGGTTACTGTTTCGTTACTCGTGTTGAGCCGTAGTGCGGGGGATGTGGTGCCTCACGTGCGGGGTGCTACAGAGACTAAGTTCAAGGTTGATGAACATGGAATATTGAGGTACAAAGGTCGAGTATGCGTACCAACTGTTTTGAGGAAAGAGATTCTCGACGAAGTGCACAAGACTAAGTACACGATACATCCAGGAGGCACTAAGACGTATCAAGATGTTAAGACGCATTTCTGGTGGAACGAAATGAAGAGAGACATAGCCAACTATGTCAAGAAGTGAAACTTGTCAGAAAGTTATAGCTGAGCACCAAAAGCCGAGTGGGAAGTTGCAACCATTACCGATTCCGACGTGGAAATGGGAGCAAATCACGATGGATTTTGTCACTGGATTACCCAAAGTCAGAGGAGGACAAGATAGTATCTGGGTGATCATTGATCGATTGACAAAGTCAACGTACTTTTTGCCAGTAAAGACAATGGATAAGGTCAGCACGTTGGCAAAGCTGTATCAGCAAGAGATTGTCAGATTACATGGAGTCCCGAACAGTATAGTCTCGGACAGAGATCCGAAATTCACGTCGCACTTGTGGAAAGAAATTCAGACTTTGATGGGAACAAAGTTGAACTTCAGTACTGCAGCGCATCCTCAGATGGATGGACAATCAGAAAGGATGATTAAGTACTTGGAAGATATGCTAAGAGTTTGCGCTTTGGACTTCCAGGAAAGTTGGAAAGAGTGTTTACCTCTTGTGGTGTTTGCATACAACAATAGTTATCAAGCTTCTATTAAAGCTGCTCCATATGAAGCTCTGTATGGAAGGAAATGTAGATCCCCGTTATACTGGGATTTGGATGAAGCGAGATGTACTGAGGAAGGACAGATCAGAGTGAATTCAGCTAAATGGATAAGAGAAGCGACGGAAAAGATTCAGATCATTCGCCAGAGAATGAAAGCTGCCCAAGACTGGCAGAAGAGTTATGCTGATCGACGAAGAAGGGATTTGGAATTCGCAGGGAGCGAAAAGGTATTTCTGAAGGCGTCGCCAAGAAAAGGGTTTTCCCGAATTGGAAAAGGAGGAAAGTTAAACCCGAGATATGTTGGACCGTATGAGATACTGGAAAGAGTCGGACCGACTGCTTATAGATTGGATTTTCCTGTAGGTCTTACAGGAATCCACAACGTATTTCATGTATCTCAGCTTCGCAAGTGTTTCTCGGATGAGACAGAGGTTGTGCCGGTAGAAGAGATACCGTTGGAACCGGATCTGACTTATGTTTTGAAGCCTGCTAAGATTCTAGATAGGAAGTTTTAAGAGCTGAGGAATATGAAGATTCCTTTGGTTAAAGTCCTTTGGAAGGGACATGGGACAGAAGAGGCAACCTGGGAGACAGAAGAGAAAATGCAGAAGCATCACCCCGAGTTATTTGCGGTTACACCGGAAGAATCTGAGGACAGATTCTCTTTAAGGAGGGGTGATTGTAACAGCCCAAAACAGGGCCTGGATGAAAACAGTAATTTAAGGGCATTGGTAAAGCGTTTTATAGACCGTGATCCAACTTTTTGAATCATTATGCAATGCATTCTTATATGAACTTTGCGCTCATATATGATCTGACATGTTTTAAAGGGGAATTCTTGACCTTTGATACAGTTTACTATTCATAATCCGAGCCTACCTTGTTCATATTGCTACTCGAACCCTAGAGGTTCATCACACATGTTTCCCTATCGTTTGAACTTGTTTCCCTAACTCAGAGAGTCTTTCTTGAACCATAAGGGTATTTTTGGAACTTACCGACCAAAGTTACTATTCTTCCAAAAATGAGCTTTTGATTCTGATACCTTTTCTACCCAAGTTTACAGTCCAATCGATCTTTGAGTCGAGATGAGTCTTTTGAAATCATTCTTGGCTTGGAAATCTATTCTGGAACTTTGTTTTATTGAAAATGTTTTCGAAAACCCTAGTTCACTATTTCTTCTACGAACGGTTTCATTCGGAAAATGTTTTCTCTTCGGATTTGCACTACTTGAACTATTTCAAGATTTTTGAGATGTTTTACAACTCTTGATTCAAACCCTAGCTTGAAATTTTGAAGCATACGTTCGTACGTAAGAATTCACTATTCACTCTACGTTTTCAACTTTTTAACGGTAAAACGTTTTATAGTCGATTTTGGACTCAAAACGCCTCTCGATTTATTTCTTGAATTTTGGAAACAACCCGGACTTGAAAATCATTCTAGAAAGTCGTTTTTCACTCGTGTTGAGTTTCGAGCTCAAAACTTTTATTCACTAAAACTAATGTATCTTGCAAACGGTAAATCCGATTTCGACGAATGAATATGCGTTTCGAAGATAATTTTCTTGCCGTCGGAATGGTTATACTTCCAGCCACTTATCCTCGAGCCTTGGGCAACGAAATTATAGAAATACCCCCAGCAGCCCCATTTTTATCTTCATATGCCTAAAGCTTCCAAGAGAAGCTATTCCATTTTGCTCTCATACCCTTCTCCACATTTTATTTCCAAGGTGAGAGGCTTCTCTTCAACTATAAACACCCCTCTCACGGAATTTCATTCCTTGCTCAATGTTGTGTTAACAACACCCTTTCTTCTCTCCCTCTTCTCCCTCATTGCCGTCGGCATCCCCTCCCCTTAGCTAGGTTAGTTGTTTTGTTTTATGTTATATTTTAGTTTAGTTTATGTTTTTATGTTATGGTATGTTTATATTATGTTTAGGTTGGGTCTTCGGGTCTTCCGTAAGCAATATAGGATTTTATTTTATGCATTTATTATATAGTTTTCATGATATGTTTTGATAGTTGTTTATATGTTTTGATTGTTTAGTATATGCTTGAATATGTTATGAATTACTCTAGTATATGCTATGATCATGTGATATGATTGTTATATTATGAGAATTGATGCATGATTATGGAATTTGAATTATATTCATGCATGCTAGCTAATGGAATAGTGATTTACAATTAATTATGTCACAACTTGCTACATGTTGGTATTGAATTAAATTGTTACATGTTACATGCCTAAAGGTTCATGATATATGATATGATATGATATATGTTGAGACATGTTGTTACATTGTTATATGATTCTTGAATTATGAATTGAGCTTATGATATGATATGGATTAATGGATTAGTGCCTTGATCATATGTTATACACTTTAATAGTGTCACATGTTATAACCTAAGATAGAATAGTGTTTCATAACTTGATCTTATGCCTTAATTGGATCTCTTAACCATAGGTTATACCTTTAACCTAGATCACACTTGATGATATTAACATGAACTTGAAACTATAGGTTATAATCAAGATCATAATTTAATTAGGGTGTGTGTGTGCATGCCGTGTGTGTGTGTGTGTGTTCGTGCATGGTGTGTGTGTGTACCGTGTGTGTGGGTGTGTGTATAGAGTAAGGGTTTGACCCGACCCTTTGACCCGACATGTGAATAGTAACCTGTGAATAGTACTCTAGAATAGTACTTTTGAATAGTGCTTTTGAATAGTAAAAAATGAATTAAAACTTGTGCTTTCTTAATAGGCATTTGCACCTAGGGTTTCCATATCCAGGGTCTAAAATGTGTTTTCAAAATGAGTTTCTTTCGTGGGCTTCTTTCATAACTTAAGGTTTGCGATAGGATTCATAAATTGACTAAAGCTTACTCGGTTATAGTAAGATCATAGTCTAACGTTGAGAGTAACTCACTTTAACGTATTCCTTTGTGTGTTACCTTTATTGAATACCTTAAATGGTATTACTCTCTTGTGTTACATGTTCTTTATATGATCCTTGTTCATTGTTTCGTGCATTTCATATGCATCTTGGTTAGTAGTGGGTCTTAGTTCTTAAGCTCACTCTAAGTACACCACCTACAGGAGTTAAAGTTGAGCACTGGGATCCCCAGGGCACCGCATAATCCGTCTACCTACCTTTTGTTACTATTAGGTGAGGTGAAGTTAAAAATGTTTTCCAACTGGAACCACGATTATACTTTCGTATCATATGTTTTGAAATTCAAAGCTAAACCTCGTTTTGAACTATCCCTTTTATCGGGACATTCTTTTGAAAGGATCATTCATACTTTAATAGTATACCTTGATCAACAGCACATGTTTTCCAAAGTTCTGCATTCTTGTTCAAAGACAGTTACATGTTTTGCATATGTTTTCAAAGTACAGTTTACAGACAGAATCACATGTTTTCAGACAGAATCATATGTTTTATAGACAGCATCATATGTTACAGTTACAGTTTCACATGTGATAGTTAGCATACTGGAGGGGTACTCCGGTCACTGCTAATCTTAAATGCAAGCATACAGTTTACAGTTTGGGCCCGGCGGTTATGTGTGGAGGAGATGCTCGGGAGGTGAGCGCCAACGACATCACCAATACCGCCCACCACACTGAGACAATTGACACCGACTTTTAACTGGAGATTTGTTAAGTCAGGACAATCTGTCTGGGAACGGACAGCAAATCTGTTCCCATTACATGTTTACAGGTCGCCTAGGGCTAGCTACCCGAAGTGACAACCGGTGGAGGATGGTGCATGTTTGTATGTGTTGGTAAGAGTTGTTGTTGACCTTGGTCCAATAGTCTACTGTGTGCGGAGTTGTTGTTGCCCTCGGTCCAATGCTCTACTTTATGTGGGGTTATTGTTGATCTTGGTCCGATACTCTACTATACGTGGAAATATTGTTGACGCTGGTCTGATTCTCTACCAAATCATGTTTTCTGGAGTAAGGATGGAGGAGCCTAGCTTGCGGGCAAAATTCTGTTTCATAAAGGATGGTTCATATGTGGAAAAGTTCACTTTACCCTTATCCCGTTTTATGAAAGAACTATGAACCATCGACAGCATATGTGTGCACGTGTGATAGCATTCATGAAAATGTTTTAAAACATGCATACTTTTACAACATTGCTTTCAAAAGAGTTTTATCTACTGAACTTGTTTCAAGTTCTTCTTTAAAGCATTGCAATTGACAGTTCTAAACTTTACTTCAAGTTCTTTATTACTCAGTACTTCCTTTAAGGTATTCCCTCACTTAGTCCTTTTGACTAATACCTCTCCCGTTTTCTTGCCTCGTGGTTTCAGGTCTTGCAGCCGCAGTCTAGAGGTATCTTGAAGCTCTAGATTGTCATTTTTGTCTCAGTCAGGACTTAGTATTACTTCCTTTCGTGTCCTGTATATGTTTTATGGCTGCATCACTTTATGTTTCTGTATATGTTTCTGAATCCTTGAGTATCTTTGTTATACTATTTCTTCTACTCTGTTACCGATACATTGAACTCTGCTATATCGGTACTTATATGTGAATCCGTTACATGTTCTGATATGCCGAGTCTCTCTTACACGATCAATATGTTCTTGCTTGTTTCATGCCATCACGCACATGTTTTGAAAAGTTTTAAAATACTCTGATTTTTCGCTGCAAAGCCACATCGTTGTACATGTATAGTTCTGATAGACAGCCGTTCGCTGGAGTATTTCTTGAGTGATGGCTCACACCATTACTTGAGAGGTGCTTCAGTACGGGGGTTGAGACGCCGCTCTCCTCTTGTTCTGGTACGGGTGGGGGCGTTACATGTAATGTTTCTTTGGTTGCGAAAGTTAGTTCCCGCCTAGCTTAGCGGGTGTGTGTATCCCCGTTCGCCGTGATTTAGCTCGGGTATGGATTTTCCATTTCATATTCGGGTCGGGTCTCGGTGTGGGGGATGTGGTACCTTGCGCTCGGGTGCTACATCCTTAAGTGGTATCAGAGCCAAGGGTTGCAAAACCCGGGTTCTCGTGTCGTGATTGAGTCGGTTTAGGTCGTACGACATAGGAATAACTTGTCTACGTATGCATTGCATTGATTTAATTGTCAACTTGCTACTAATTGTTGGAAAATTACTTGTTACATTTGACTTAATTTTAATTTTGTTGACTTATGTGTTGCATTTTACATCAAATACGTGCTCTTAGTGCTAAGTATATGCCATATGCACTTACTAACCGGCATGCATTCATATTTGAGACGAGTTGTGATTGTAGGATATTCTCACAACATCAAGCCACGGCCAATTCTCACGATCACAACATCTCACCATGAGCTCTACTTTCAAGCTTGGAGGATGTAAGGAATGCACCGGGGATTTTATACAAGAACTCGAGAGTCGTGGTCTTTTTTAATTGGGTTATGATTCCAGTGAGAGAATTGTAGATGGATAAACTTGATTCGTGGGAATAATTGACAAATTCTACTACGGTTGAGGATTATTCGTAAGGATAGTGGTGGTTGGATGATGTCTACCATTCACGAGATTAACACATATATCTACACCCTTGGGGTTAATTAATTGGATGTCTTTGGATTACTTAATTCAAGAAAGAATCAAAGGAAACCCTCAAAGGTCCTTCATTTCAAGGTTTGGATCGGAAAAAGGGGTGATGAGAACCAAGAGGACTTAAGGTTAAGAGATTGGTTGAGAAGTGAGCAATACCAATTGTTAAGGAAGATTGTTCGAATAAATCAAGTCATTAGGAATTAAGTCTAGGGAACAAGGAGAAAGAAGTGGTGACTTGGGATACTTTGGATTCCGGAGAAGATAGGAACCGAATTTGGAGAAGATTAAAGAAAGTCAAGCAACACAAAGGTATGGAGCAATAAAGAGAAGCGGTAAAGAAAGGCAAAGAGATTTTAGAAGGAAATCTTGTGCTCTAGTGTAAACAGTCGGAGGACGAATCATTCAACCAATTTGAATTCGCAAGGGATAAGGCAAATGACTTTGAGTAAGAAGAATTTAGGTTCAAGAATCATGGAATTTCGGACCCTGGAGGCATGTAAGTTGATACAAGATACTTTGAGGATTTAGGAGCCATGGGAAATTAAGATATCCTAGTTGGCATTTAAGTTCGGTATCCGGATCGGAGTGGAAGAAATAAGATTACTTAATTATGGAAGGTGAGAGTTCATTTCCTCGTATGAACTCGCAAAGGATAGAACAAGATAACTCTGAGTAAGGTAATGTCCATGTAGAAGATTTTAACAAATTGGGAAAGAATCAAGAGATCGGTTCCATGGATATAAGTTTTGGGATCAAATGAAATTACGGACCGTGGGAACACACTATCTCATGCAAGAGAACTTTGAACCAAGTGAACATCGGGGTGAAGATTCGGACAACCTTTGGAGATCGATATTTGGGAGTAAATCGAGACACCAATTACATGGCCATAGAAGACCTTGGGTTCAAGAAATAACAATCTTGGGCCATGGGAATATACAAGTGGATATAAGAAGATTATGGAGATTTGAAGACCGTGGGAAAAATAAGAAATGATCAATGTGTGACGCCCCGCATCTCCGAAGCACGATCCAACGACATTCTCGGGTAAGTTTTCACACTTGTATGTTAATTTGTGAATTTCGTGACTTGTATGATTTAATCGGAATTTAATTTGATATGTGGTTATTCAGATTATTTGATGATTAATTGCTAATTTAATTATTACATGCGTACGTGACTTGAATAGTTTAATTCAATTTAATTCGAACTTATTTATACGAAATAATTGCTAAACTTGGGTTTAAATCTATTATGTTAATTAACTTGTTTAATTTGAATTTATTCGAATTCTTTGTGATTTAATTGTCAATTATATGCTTTTGGGGTATTGTTAATTGTACGAAAGATTTTCTAAAATTAAATTGAATTAAGTCCTAATTGGTAAAATTGTTCCCCAATTTAAATTGTAAAATTAATTCGGGACTTATATGTTTAATTGAGACCCTACAAGAATTATTTTGCGGTTAATTAACGCGTTATTTTATTTTTCCTACGTGTTAAGACTACCCGGTTTGTATATAGCATGTATCTAGACACATTTCTTGTCATTCTCCCACACGCACTATCTCTCCCCTCTCCTTTCTCGGCTGAAACGACACGAAGGAAGGAGCCGCATTTCGCAAATTTCAACTTCGTCAATTCTTCACCAAATTGGACATGCAAATAGTCGAAATCGATGTACTCGGAACAAGGAACACAACCGTATGCTCGGAATCGATATCCGATAAGAAACTAGAGAGAACGGAGCTCCGAAAGTTGCTGATTTTCGTCACTTTTCGCAGCAACATTCCGGTGACCTCCGGCGACGGAATCGGGTGAATGAATATAGCATTTTACTCCTGGAGACGAGGCCTACCTAACCATAGTGGTGGTTCGCGGCAAGAACCGCTGTAGCCGGAGCTACGGCGAAGGGCGCAGCAGCGCGCGGTGGCGCGGCCTGCGCGGGTGGCGAAATGGCCACTCCGGCCATCCTTCGGCGGCGAAACCTTGGGGGAAATACTCGGGACCTCAAACCGAGTCGAGTGCTACCAACCTCGCCACCTGGGACCCACCGAATCAGCGGCGATGAACAGCAGCAGCGGCGCAGATGGCGGCAGACGGCGGCGCTGGGCTCCGGTTAAATTTTCCGACCAATACCATATGTATTTCGACGGGCTCGACATGGGTAAGCCATTGCTTTTTATGGTTTCGAATTTCGTTTAGCGGTTTGGGAGAAATCGCGATTTGAAGATTTTGAGGGTTTCGTATTCTTAGATCTGAAATTGGAGACAAACCGCTCAAAATTTCGAGAAATTGATTGAAGATTCGGAACGAGCATGAGGAACACATTCGGGACTGATTTTTCAGGAATTTTCCGACAACCTTCGGCGGCGGCCGGCGGCTTTTCCGGCAGCTACAGTGGCGGCGCTCAGGGGGCCTTCTGATAGAACGTCCGTCTCGATGCGGTGAGTCTAACGCCATCTTCCATTCGTCGTTTGGATACTCGGTTAATTTGTTATGATTTATTTCGTGCTTCTTGAATTATTGGAATTTATCGTTTAATTGTCGTTTTGATTGATTTTCGTGCCAATATGACTTCGTTGAGCTAGAATATGATTGTATACATGTTGATGGATATATTTGATATTCGATATGAATCCGACTACCCCTTTTTGATAGGTTGTTATGCTTGTTTTGTGCCGAATGTATATAAATTGGTAACTTTAATATACGACTTATTCGTAAACTTGGTTTGGTTGTGAATAGCCTCTATTTTCATGTTGGTAGATGTTCAAAGACGATTATTATGATTGGTAATAATTAGTCCTTGCTCGTGTAAGTCGTAATAATGCTCAATGGACAATTTATGCTATAAAATGATAGTTTTTCGTATTCTTTAAATTATTAGAAGTGTTCTTGTATGCCTAAATTAAACTAAGTAAATTCTTGGAATTAGTATCTAATCGATATGTGGAGTCATGTGAGATTGCTTGTTGAGAAGATATGCATTTGTTATATGAATCTTGTTGGAATATTGATATTAGGATTCATGCTTTAATACATGAAACCATGCCAGATTGTTTATTTGAATAATATGATTAAGTCTTGAATTCTTGCTTGCTTACTTGATAAGGGGATGTATGTGTAATTTTGTTAGAAACCATAAAAGGGTATTCATGTTATGACTTTGAAACTAGGAGAATAACATAGGGGATGTTTGTGTAATTTTCCTAAACCATTATGAATTCCTTAGGGGATGTTTGTGTAATTTCCATGAAACTATGAATGTATACTATGATTGAGCTCGTATGCCAAAACATGTTATGAATTCCTAAAGTATGATACAAATGAATCGTGAATATGCCGTTAAGCTTAAAAGCATGACTTTATGTGATTAAATATATGTCTTATTCATTGTGAGCATGACGTATGAATGTAATAACGTTACATGAACTTATCCTTGACTAAGATTATGATATATTATGTATAATAATTGAATTAATTGTCAAGTATGACTTATAACCACTATGTTTAGAATCTTGCAAACTTCATACACATTTAAATGACCGAATTGTTCTTATTTATGCATTTCACATGAGACATGAACTTAGTATTTTGAATGAATGATCTTCGTTAGACCTTGATGTATTTGTATGATGTAACTATGCAAAATGTGATATTATTCTTGTTAATTATAATCTTATGAACTTGGGACATACTTTATATTATGTTTGAAACTTACTTGTTAATGTGCATTCAATCAACTTGATAACTTATGGAAATTGGACTCTTATTTGCCATTTATGTATGATTGATAATTGTTAAGGTTACATACATGTCCATTGACCTCTCATGATTTATGTGGTTAAACTTATGCCCATCCATGGCTTGCTGTGCATTCTTTATGCTCTATTTGGCCATGACATATCATGATATGCACGATAGAGCCATCCTTGCATTCATAAATCTCATGATAAGCATGATACTTCGCCGTGCGTCGTGTTAAGTTATCTTCTGAGTCCAGTCTTAATTGTGGAGTGCGTGCATGTCTTGTATAGGTGGTGAGCCACAGGAGGTCAAGTGCTTCTTGTTCATTTGGTCGACTTCTTCTTGGTTAACTTTGGTCCAGGTGAGGAGTTATAATATCAAAATGTTTTCAAAACTGTGGACACATATGGCCTCTCATATTTATTGGTTTTAAACTCCCGTTTTCGAAATGTATATGTAGGCATTATAAGCCATGTTTTGTGAGCTTTGCTTGTATTATGGATAATTGCTTATGGAAAACGGTTTACAAGTAAAACTTGAGTTTTGGTATATGGGATAGATACCCAAAATGGTTTCGGAACTTTCATTTGAGTATTATGTACGTGTGAGTTGTGTAGCGAGCCTTTGTTATACGTTGCAAGGACGCTTGCTTGGTTGGTTCTTTTGATAGCCCTCGGGGCGGAGTAAGTGGTAAGACCGGGAATGCAAGGGCGGACGGTTGCACCCTTACGAAGTAACCACTTTTGGACAAGTTTGCTAAGACTCCAAGGAGGGCTCGGGGTTGAGGTAAGCTTGGGAGAAGGTCGGTTTCAAGGACCCTCTTCTCCATGGATGTTTTGCGATGATCGGGGGGTGCACACCCTCGACATCAACGGCTTTAAGGATGGATTGGTTTGATTTCACTTGGTTTGGGAAGTAAGGATGGAGTGCTCGTACTCGCCGAGCCGGTTATGTTTCTAGTTTGTGATTCGTTGTTTTGAAAACCCCTTTGCATTGATTTTGAAATGTTAAGCGGATCATAAACACCTTTGGTATCGCATGCATTGTACCCACTTTATTATATTCCTTATAGTAAATCCTCACCGGTTCCTTTTGAACTGACTCTTCAACCTTTGTATTGTCTGCAGGTTTCCTGGAGTCTTGCTAGGCAGTGTGTCATAGAGTCTTGGCTCGTAGAAGTTGTGTCGAGTCTGCATTTACTTGAAGTTGATGTTCATGTACGTTATTATAGTTTAACGCTTCCGTAGCCTTGGTGGGCATTATATTATAGTTGGAAATGTTACATTCTTGTATGAATTCTGTTTATGAAAATTGTACAGGTTGGGATCGTGATGATCCAATGATATTTGGATATATTATTCTGTCGGGACAGGTGCTTAGGTAGTTGAACCCGTATTTCTGATTTTGTTTCGGGACAGGTGCCTAGGGAGTGGAACCCGTATTTATATTATTCCTTGTCGGGACAGGTTGCATGCTCTTAAACCCGTTGAACTGTGTGATGCGTGATTGATCTTGTTAATTGACGTTAATGAATTGATTCCGATTGCATGCTACTTGTTTGTTGAAAAAATTTATGCTAGCTTCCACATGTCTGTTGCTTTCTTTACGGCGCGTTGAGTCGAGTTGTTTAGGTACCGCCTAGCCAGGTTGTTCGTCCGTCGCCGCTTGCTTTGGGAACAGCGCGTATATGGATGTCAGTTTCATACACGAGCTAGAAACTTAGCGCGGGGTAGGATGTGATTGCCCTCCGCCGGGGCGTTACACAATGAGTTCAAAGCAAGCTGTAATTCAGGAAATGAAGAACAAGTTGCCAAGCTAAAATCTTACCACCACGGCGACAGGTTTAGCATATTCATGGCACGTGCATCATACATCGCTTTAAATTACCTATTTCCTATATCTATATGCGCAAGTATCTTTAATTAATATATTTGCTCCAATCTGTTGCACCATTAATTGTCTACTACAAGCATTGGCATCCTAACCCAACATGCATTACTAGTGTTTATTTGCTAGGAATTGCTCTACTTCGTTCATCAAGTGTTACTCCGATCGGGTCTTGCCTTGGATCAAGATAAAGATAATATTTTGGGGGTCGCATAGTGTGAACTAAAAAGGAAAGGAAGGAATGTGGAGGCTTGGGAAAGTAGAATCGGAGTTAAAATAGGAGAAGTGGGTGTTTACCCCTACCAATCACTTTAAAGTGAATGTAAGCAAGATCACCGGGTACATGGCTTAGCTAGAACCACCTACACCGGAGAAGCTAAGGTGAAGAGTTTGGGAATTCTTAATCTAAGAAGTGAAGAAACGAGTTCAACGAACAAGAATGAAAAATTCCAAATAGGGGAGCGCCGATTAGGAGATGATATAAATCCTTTTCGTTACTTGAAGGGATTACTTCTATTTGAGATAATGAAGATGCAAGAGCCAACAAGCAACGGAAACTCTACATAAGTGATAAGGGATAAAGTGGAGGGATTAGCACTTGCTACAATTTCCAAAAACAAAAAAAAGAAAAAATAAGCCAATGTGGAGGCACTCGTTTCTACACCTGGCGTAGGTCTAGGAACAGTGGCAGGCCTGGGTATTCCTATCCTAACAGAGTTGTGCACTATCTCGAGTCTGAGAGAGATGGTTACTTTCAGGAGTATCAGAGGACCCGTGAGTTCAGGTTGGAGTCTATGCGCCATCAGGATCAGTCACTGCAATACCAGATTGAAAGGGACATCGCTCGTGAGCATGCTGCGGAGATGACTCATATTGCTGATGAGAGGGCTGCTCGTATTGCTGAGCTGGAGGCAGATCTTATGCAGATGACTATCGATCGCGATACCTCTATGGAGCGTCACCAGCACTACTGTGCACGCGTGAGATCTCGTCTATATGATACCTATCACTTATCCGATGAGCAGGCAGTTGAGGAGGTCGAGGGTCAGGATGTCAGTCAGGCCTCTCAGGAGCCCGAGCCTATACAGGATCAGTCAGATGGGGGCGATGGAGGATCTGATGATGATGATGATGGCGGAGACGAGCCAGCAGGACACGGACAGGGTGAGGTCGTTGCTGTTTCTGATGACACCACCAGGGGTTCTTTGGACCACAGTTATCTGGGTTGATCGCGGATGGGATTTTTCTGTATATAGTACTGATGCATATATATCTATCTATGGATGGCGGACGTATAGCCGGGACAGTACAGGACTGACTTTTGGATGAGGGGATGTATAGCTATGGTAGATGATCCCCGACTTTTGGTACCACGGATGACGGTTCAAATGACTTGGTACCTACTAGGTTATTTTCAGCAGGGTTGGACGGATTGGTAAGGCCTGTAAGGGAGTCGACTCGATAGTATCGGGGTCATCCCCATTTTAAATTAATACTGTTAACATGTGGCCTGTAGTAAATTTTACCAAACCATGCACAGTTATAACACTTTCGGCTTTATGTTGGATATCTGTTTACTGCTTTCCATAACTGTCATTGCATGAGTCTTAGAGTTGCTTCAAGATACCATTAGGACCGTTGATAGGATCATGCCATTTCATTTATTGATAGCATGCTATTATTCTTGATATGTTGAATACGCTTCTGAATATGTTGACCATACTTCTGATCATGTTACAGTTCTTGTGGATATGACAATACACTTTCTGTTCTCGTTTACATGTTGATCATGTTTTGGGATAAGTATACATGTTTCTGATATCTTGACATGTTACCCGAGCTTCTGTTCCCGTTTATATGTTGTCTGACAGTTGTTTCTGATTACATGATATGTGTGGAGATCTTGAATCTTTGCTGACATGTTGTTATGGGAATGTGTTGTTCTCATACTTATGTGTGACTACGTGGGAATGTGAATACGTGGTTACGGATTCTGTGAATCATTATATGTCATGCATCGAATATATATATCTGAATGCTTATGAATTCAATAACAACATGCCACCAAGAAGAGCACCCCAGAATCGTGTACCACCACTGCCACACCAAAGAGATGTCACGCCACCCCCTGAAAGGGAAGGAACTCCAGAGTTAAGGGATGTGCTACGACAATTCGCAAGAGCTTGTAATCAGAGAGATAATCCTCATAATGAAAGGTCACTGGAAAAATTTATGAGGATGAATCCACCTAAGTTCTATGGAGAACCGAACGACCTAAAGGCTGAGAATTGGATTACTAGTCTTGAGAAGATTTTCGAGTCTATGGAGATCTACCCAGAGGATCGTCAACGAGTTCGGTATGCTACTTTCCTTATGGAAGGAGCTGCATACAATTGGTGGAAGCATGTTCAGCATATGTGGATTGAAAATAATGTTGAAGGAAGTTGGGATGAGTTTATCAGAGAGTTTCAGCAGAAGTACACGCCTCAAGTGACTCGTGATGCACGAGAGGCTGAGTTTATGAGTCTGGTTCAGGGAACTATGAATGTGATGGAGTATGAAGCTAGGTTTGTGAGGCTGATTAAGTACGCGCCTCATATTCTGAATGATGAGCGTCGCAAGATGAAGAGGTTTATTGATGGACTGAAGCCCGAACTTCGGTTGGCACTTGCTTCTTTGGACATTGAAACCTACAACCGGGTTGTTTATAGAGCGCTAAGGGTTGAGGCCGCACACAAGGAGATCAAGATAACTACTGCACGTCAAGGACCTTCTAACCCTAAGCCTTATCAAGGTAATAAGCGACCTTCCGGATCTTTTCCCCAAGGAACTGGAAAGAGGCCAATGGTAACACCACAGTGTCAGCAGCAGAACGCTCCACCGAAACAGCAAGCACAGAAGCAGAAAGCGCCACAACAGTACCAAAGGGCGCCACAACAGCAGAGAGCACCTC
Source organism: Lantana camara (assembly GCA_037501455.1). Lineage (NCBI taxonomy): Eukaryota > Viridiplantae > Streptophyta > Magnoliopsida > Lamiales > Verbenaceae > Lantana > Lantana camara. Next base: position 59,707,776 of record CM074855.1, read on the forward strand.
AGCCAGGTCCAGAGGAAATTGTTTGCCGATATTGTCGCCGAACGGGACACACTGAGGAGAACTGTCGCAAGAAAGCTGGATAGTGTTTCGCGTGTGGTTCCCCTGAGCACCAGATGGATAGTTGCCCGCACAAGATCAGGAGATTTAGGGTCCAAGATAAAGGAACCGGTGGTCACGACGAACAAACCGGTGGTCAAAGGTAGAGCTTATGATTTGGATGGTAAGGAGGAGGTTGATCCTTCGTCTATTGTGGAAGGTATTGTGCACATTCTTAAAACGGCAGTTAAGGTCTTGTATGACCCTGGTGCTACGCATTCATTTGTTGCATCTAAATTATGTGCGCATTTACAGTTTCCACTTGAATACTTACCATATAAATTTGAAGTGAGTTCTCCTTTGGGAACTTGCCTTATTACGGATCAAGTATATAAACGCTGCCCTATATGTATTGGTACCCGTTGTTACCCGACGGATCTGATTAAATTACCGATGACAAGATACGACGTTATACTTGGTATGGATTGGTTGTCTAAGTATCGAGCTAAGTTGGATTGTTACAAGAAAGAGATCATCTTGGAAGAAGATGAAAGTGGGACATCAGAAAGGAAAGTTGAGAAGTTATCAGTGATTTCTTCGATGGAAGCTAAGAAGTTGATTCAGAAAGGAGCTAGCGGATTTGTTGCGTACCTTTTAAATAGACCGAGAGATCAACTTAAGATCGAAGAAGTGGAAGTGGTGAACGAGTTCCTAGATGTGTTTCCTGAGCATTTGGATTCGTTACCTCCTGACCGAGAGTTGGAATTTACGATCGAGACGATATCAGGAGCTGAGCCGTACTCAAAGACACCTTACAGAATGGCTCCAGCTGAATTGGAAGAACTGAGGAAGCAATTGGACAAACTGATAGAGTCTGGATATGTTAGACCGAGCACATCGCCGTGTGGAGCGCCTGTGCTTTTCGTTAAGAAGAAGGATGGATCATTGCGATTATGCATTGACTATCGGGAGCCGAACAGGATGACTATCAAGAATAAGTACCCTCTCCCTCATATCGAAGAGCTGTTCGATATACTTCAAGGATCGAAGGTCTATTCCAAGTTAGATCTTAGACAAGGGTATTATCAATTGAAGATCAGGGAAGCAGATATTCCGAAGACTGCTTTCTACAACCGATACGGACATTATGAGTTTGTGGTAATGCCGTTTGGTTTGACAAACGCACTAGCTGTATTCATGGATATGATGCACCGTATATTCAAGCCGTTTCTCGACAAGTTTGTAGTAATCTTCATCGATGATATTTTGGTGTTTTCGAAGACACCGGAGGAACATGCTGAACATCTTCGAATCGTGTTACGCACTTTGCTGGATCACAAGCTATATGCAAAGTTCAGCAAATGTGAGTTCTGGCTTGAGAGAGTTACATTTCTCGGACACATCATATCAGGATCTGGAATCGAAGTAGATCCCTCGAAGATCGAAACGATCATGGATTGGAAGTCACCGAAGAATCCTTCAGAAGTGAGCAGTTTTCTAGGATTAGTTGGTTACTACCGGAGGTTTGTCAAAGATTTCTCGAAGATAGCTACACCTCTCACTAAGTTGACAAAGAAAGAAGGGAAGTTTGAATGGACGGAGAAGTTCGAGCAAAGTTTTCAAAGATTGAAGGAGATGCTAACAACTGCACCCGTGTTAGCGTTACCAGAAGGAAAAGAAGGTTATACAGTTTACACCGATGCTTCGAAAGAAGGATTAGGAGGAGTTTTGATGCAGAATGGAAAAGTGATTGCGTATGCATCAAGGAAACTCAAAACGCATGAAGTCAACTACCCGACACATGATTTGGAGTTAGCCGCGATAATCTTCGCTCTGGGAAAGTGGAGACATTACCTGTATGGAGTTACGTTTGAGATCTTTACTGATCATAAGAGCCTGCGATATCTATTCTCTCAGAAGGAGTTGAATATGCGACAGAGGAGATGGATGGAATTTCTGGAGGACTACGATTGCATTGTTCAATACCATCCAGGAAAGGCGAATGTTGTAGCCGATGCACTAAGCAGGAAAGTTCATTTGGCACAGATTTCTGCCAACCCCGAGGTTGATCAAAGAGAAAGAATAGAGGTGATAACTAAAGCTCGAGTCGCGAACGTTGTGATGATATCACCGTTGAAAGAGCAAGTGTTCGAAGCACAGAAAAATGACGAGTGGATCAAGAAATGTCTCGAACCTAAGGAGAGAGATGATGAGACTAAGTTCAAGGTTGATGAACATGGAATATTGAGGTACAAAGGTCGAGTATGCGTACCAACTGTTTTGAGGAAAGAGATTCTCGACGAAGCGCAGAAGACAAAGTACACGATACATCCAGGAGGCACTAAGATGTATCAAGATGTTAAGACGCATTTCTGGTGGAACGGAATGAAGAGAGACATAGCCAACTATGTCAAGAAGTGCTTAACTTGTCAGAAAGTTAAAGCTGAGCACCAGAAGCTAAGTGGGAAGTTGCAACCATTACCGATTCCGACATGGAAATGGGAGCAAATCACGATGGATTTTGTCACTGGATTACCCAAAGCCAGAGGAGGACAAGATAGTATCTGGGTGATCATTGATCGATTGACAAAGTCAGCATACTTTTTGCCAGTAAAGACAATGGATAAGGTCAGCACGTTGGCAAAGCTGTATCAGCAAGAGATTGTCAGATTACATGGAGTCCCGAACAGTATAGTCTCGGACAGAGATCCGAAATTCACATCGCACTTGTGGAAAGAAATTCAGACTTTGACGGGAACAAAGTTGAACTTCAGTACTGCAGTGCATCCTCAGACGGATGGACAATCAGAAAGGATGATTAAGTACTTGGAAGATGTGCCAAGAGCTTGCGCTTTGGACTTCCAGGAAAGTTGGAAAGAGTGTTTACCTCTTGTGGAGTTTGCATACAACAATAGTTATCAAGCTTCTATTAAAGCTGCTCCATATGAAGCTCTGTATGGAAGGAAATGTAGATCCCCGTTATACTGGGAGTTGGATGAAGCGAGATGTACTGAGGAAGGACAGATCAGAGTGAATTCAGCTAAATGGATAAGAGAAGCGACGAAAAAGATTCAGATCATTCGCTAGAGAATGAAAGCTGCCCAAGACCGGCAGAAGAGTTATGCTGATCGACGAACAAGGGATTTGGAATTCGCAGGGAGCGAAAAGGTATTTCTGAAGCCAAGAAAAGGGTTTTCCCGAATTGGAAAAGGAGGAAAGCTAAACCTGAGATATGTTGGACCATATGAGATACTGGAAAGAGTCGGACCGACTGCTTATAGATTGGATTTGGCTGTAGGTCTTACAGGAATCCACAACGTATTTCATGTATCTTAGCTTCGCAAGTGTTTCTCGGATGAGACAGAGGTTGTGCCGGTAGAAGAGATACCATTGGAACCGGATCTGACTTATGTTTTGAAGCCCGCTAAGATTCTAGATAGGAAGTTTCAAGAGCTGAGGAATAGGAAGATTCCTTTGGTTAAAGTCCTTTGGAAGGGACATGGGACAGAATAGGCAACCTGGGAGACAGAAGAGAAAATGCAGAAGCATCACCCCGAGCTATTTGCGGTTACAACGGAAGAATCTGAGGACAGATTCTCTTTAAGGAGGGGTGATTGTAACAGCCCAAAACAGGGCCTGGATGAAAACAGTAAGTTAAGGGCATTGGTAAAGCGTTTATAGACCATGATCCAACTTTTTGAATCATTATGCATTGCATTCTTACATGAACTTTGTGCTCGTATATGATCTGACATGTTTTAAGGGGGAATTCTTGACCTTTGATACAGTTTACTATTCATAATCCGAGCCTACCTTGTTCATATTGCTACTCGAACCCTAGAGGTTCATCACACATGTTTCCCTATCGTTTGAACTTGTTTCCCTAGCTCAGAGAGTCTTTCTTGAACCATAACGGTATTTTTGGAACTTACCGACCAAAGTTACTATTCTTCCAAAAATGAGCTTTTGATTCTGATACCTTTTCTACCCAAGTTTACAGTCCAATCGATCCTTGAGTCGAGATGAGTCTTTTGAAATCATTCTTGGCTTGGAAATCTATTCTGGAACTTTGTTTTATTGAAAATATTTTCGAAAACCCTAGTTCACTATTTCTTCTACGAACGGTTTTCATTCGGAAAATGTTTTCTCTTCGGATTTGCACTACTTGAACTATTTCAAGATTTTTGAGATGTTTTACAACTCTTGATTCAAACCCTAGCTTGAAATTTTGAAGCATACGTTCGTACGTAAGAATTCACTATTCACTATACGTTTTCAACTTTTTAACGGTAAAACGTTTTATAGTCGATTTTGGACTCAAAACGCTTCTCGATTTATTTCTTGAATTTTGGAAACAACCCGGACTTGAAAATCATTCTAGAAAGTCGTTTTTCACTCGTGTTGAGTTTCGAGCTCAAAACTTTTATTCACTAAAACTAATGTATCTTTCAAACGGTAAATCCGATTTCGATGAATGAATATGCGTTTCGAAGCTAATTTTCTTCCCGTTGGAATGGTTATACTTCCAGCCACTTATCCTCGAGCCTTGGGCAACGAAATTACAGAAATACCCCCAGCAGCCCCATTTTTAGCTTCATATGCCTAAAGCTTCCAAGGGAAGCTATTCCATTTTGCTCTCATACCCTTCTCCACATTTTCTTTCCAAGGTGAGGGGCTTCTCTTCAACTATAAATACCCCTCTAATGGCATTTCATTCCTTGCTCAATGTTGTGTTAACAACAGCCTTTCTTCTCTCCCTCTTCTCCCTCATTGCCGTCGGCATCCCCTCCCCTTAGCTAGGTTAGTTGTTTTGTTTTATGTTATATTTTAGTTTAGTATATGTTTTTATGTTATGGTATGTTTATATTATGTTTAGGTTGGGTCTTAGGGTCTTCCCTAAGCCATATAGAATTTTATTTTATGCATTTATTATATAGTTTTCATGATATGTTTTGATAGTTGTTTATATGTTTTAATTGTTTAGTATATGCTTGAATATGTTATGAATTACTCTAGTATATGCTATGATCATGTGATATGATTGTTATATTATGAGAATTGATGCATGATTATCGAATTTGAATTATATTCATGCATGCTAGCTAATGGAATAGTGATTTACAATTAATTATGTCACAACTTGTTACATGTTGGTATTGAATTAAATTGTTACATGTTACCTGCCTAAAGGTTCATGATATATGATATGATATGATATGATATATGTTGAGACATGTTGTTACATTGTTATATGATTCTTGAATTATGAATTGAGCTTATGATATGATTTGGATTAATGGATTAGTGCCTTGATCACATGTTATACACTTTAATAGTGTCACATGTTATAACCTAAAATAGAATAGTGTTACATAACTTGATCTTATGCCTTAATTGGATCTCTTAACCATAGGTTATACCTTTAACCTAGATCACACTTGATTATATTAACATGAACTTGAAACTATAGGTTATAATCAAGATCATAATTTAATTAGGGTGTGTGTGTGCATGCCGTGTGTGTGTGTGTGTTCGTGCATGGTGTGTGTGTGTACCGTGTGTGTGGGTGTGTGTGTATAGTAAGGGTTTGAATCGACCCTTTGACCCAACTTGTGAATAGTAACTTATGAATAGTATTCGTGAATAGTAATCTAGAATAGTACTTTTGAATAGTAAAAAATGAATTAAAACTTGTGCTTTCTTAATAGACATTTGCACCTAAGGTTTCCATATCCAGGGTCTAAAATGTGTTTTCAAAAAGAGTTTCTTTCGTGGACTTCTTTCATAACTTAAGGTTTGCGATAGGATTCATAAATTGACTAAAGCTTACTCGGTTATAGTAAGATCATAGTCTAATGTTGAGAGTATCTCAGTTTAACGTATTCCTTTGTGTGTTACCTTTCTTGAATACCTTAAATGGTATTACTCTCTTGCGTTACATGTTCTTCATATGATCCTTGTTCATTGTTTCGTGCATTTCATATGCATCTTGGTTAGTAGTGGGTTTTAGTTCTTAAGCTCACTCTAAGTACACCACCTACAGGAGTTAAACTTGAGCACTGGGATCCCCAGGGCACCGCATAATCTGTCTACCTACCTTTTTTTACTATTAGGTGAGGTGAAGTTATAAATGTTTTCCAACTGGAACCACGATTATACTATCGTATCATATGTTTTGAAATTCAAAGCTAAACCTCGTTTTGAACTATCCCTTTTATTGGGACATTCTTTTGAAAGGATCATTCATACTTTAATAGTATACCTTGATCAACAGCACATGTTTTTCAAAGTTCTGCATTCTTGTTCAAAGACAGTTACATGTTTTGCATATGTTTTCAAAGTACAATTTACAGACAGAATCACATGTTTTCAGACAGAATCATATGTTTTACAGACAGCATCATATGTTACAGTTACAGTTTCACAAGTTATAGTTAGCATACTGGAGTGGTACTCTGGTCACTGCTAATCTTTAATTCAAGCATACAGTTTACAGTTTGGGCTCGGCGGTTATGTGTGGAGGTGATGCTCGAGAGGTGAGCGCCAACGACATCACCAATACCGGCAGCCACACTTAGACAATTGACACCGACTTTTAACAGGAGGTTTGTTAAGTCAGGACAATCTGTCTGGGAACGGATAGCAAATCTGTTCCCATTACATGTTTACAGGTCGCCTAGGGCTAGCTACCCGAGTGACAACCGATGGAGGATGGTGCATGTTTGTATGTGTTGGTAAGAGTTGTTGTTGACCTTGGTCCAATAGTCTATTGTGTGCGGAGTTGTTGTTGACCTCGGTCCAATGCTCTACTTTATGTGGGGTTATTGTTGATCTTGGTCCGATACTCTACTATACGTGGAATTATTGTTGACCCTGGTCTGATGCTCTACCAAATCATGTTTTCTGGAGTAAGGATGGAGGAGCCTAGCTTGCGGGCAAAATTCTATTTCATAAAGGATGGTTCATATATGGAAAAGTTCACTTTACCCTTATCCCGTTTTATGAAAGAACTATGAACCATCGACAGCATGTGTGCGAGTGTGATAGCATTCATGAAAATGTTTTAAAACATGCATACTTTTACAACATTGCTTTCAAAAGAGTTTTATCTACTGAACTTGTTTCAAGTTCTTCTTTAAAGCATTGCAATTGACAGTTCTAAACTTTACTTCAAGTTCTTTATTACTCAGTACTTCCTTTAAGGTATTCCCTCACTTAGTCCTTTTGACTAATACCTCTCCCGTTTTCTTGCCTCGTGGTTTCAGGTCTTGCAGCCGCAGTCTAGATGTATCTTGAAGCTCTAGATTGTCATTTTTGTCTCAGTCAGGACTTAGTATTACTTCCTTTCGTGTCCTGCATATGTTTTATGGCTGCATCACTTTATGTTTCTGTATATGTTTCTGAATCCTTGAGTATCTTTGTTATACTCTTTCTGCTACTCTGTTACCGATACATTGAACTCTGCTATATCGGTACTTATATGTGAATCCGTTACATGTTCTGATATGTCGAGTCTCTCTTACACGATCAATATGTGCTTGGTTGTTTCATGCCATCACGCACATGTTTTGAAAAGTTTTAAAATAATCTGATTTTCCGCTGCATAGCCACATCGTTGTACATGTATAGTTCTGATAGACAGCCGTTTGCTGGAGTATTTCTTGAGTGATGGCTCACACCATTACTTGAGAGGTGCTTCAATGCGGGGGTTGAGACGCCGCTCTCCTCTTGTTCTGGTACCGGGGGGGAGGGGGGGCGTTACATGTAATGTTTCTTTGGTTGCGAAAGTTAGTTCCCGCCTAACTTAGCGGGTGTGTGTGTCCCCGTTCGCCGTGATTTAGCTCGGGTATGGATTTTCCATTTCATATTCGGGTCGGGTCTCGGTGTGGTGGATGTGGTACCTTGCGCTCGGGTGCTACATCCTTAAGTCGTATCAGAGCCAAGGGTTGCAAAACCCAGGTTCTCGTATCGTGATTGAGTCGGTTTAGGTCGTACGACATAGGAATAACTTGTCTACGTATGCATTGCATTGATTTAATTGTCAAATTGCTACTAATTGTTGGAAAATTACTTGTTACACGTGACTTAATTTTAATTTTGTTGACTTATGTGCTGCATTTTACATCAAATACGTGCTCTTAGTGCTAAGTATGTGCCATATGCACTTACTAATCAGCATGCATTCATATATGAGACCAGTTGTGATTGTAGGATATTCTCACAACATCAAGCCACGGCCAATTCTCAAGATCACAACATCTCACCATGAGCTCTACTTTCAAGCTTGGAGGATGTAAGGAATGCACCGGGGATTTTATCCAAGAACTCGAGAGTCATGGTCTTTTTTAATTGGGTTATGATTCGAGTGATAGAATTGTAGATGGATAAACTTGATTCATGGGAATAATTGACAAATTCTACTAAGCTTGAGGATTATTCGTAAGGATAGTGGTGGTAGTATGATGTCTACCATTCACACCCTCGGGGTTAATTAATTGGATGTCTTTGGATTACTTAATTCAAGAAAGAATCAAAGGAAACCCTCAAAGGTCCTTCATTTCAAGGTTTGGATCGGAGAAAGGGGTGATGAGAACCAAGAGGACTTAAGGTTAAGAGATTGGCTGAGAAGTGAGCAATAGAAATTGTTAAGGAAGATTGTTCGAATAAATCAAGTCATTAGGAATTAAGTATAGGGAACAAGGAGAAAGAAGTGGTGACTTGGGATACTTTGGATTCCGAAAAAGACAGGAACCGAATTTGGAGAAGATTAAAGAAAGTCAAGCAACACAAAGGTATGGAGCAATAAAGAGAAACGGTAAAGAAAGGCAAAGAGATTTTAGAAGGAAATCTTGTGCTCGAGTGTAAACAGTCGGAGGACGAGTCATTCAACCAATTTGAATTCGCAAGGGATAAGGCAAAGGACTTTGAGTACGAAGAATTTAGGTTCAAGAATCATGGAATTTCGGACCCTGGAGGCATGTAAGTTGATACAAGAAACTTTGAGGATTTAGGAGCCATGGGAAATTAAGATATCCTAGTTGGCATTTAAGTTCGGTATCCGGATCGGAGTGGAAGAAATAAGATTACTTAATTATGGAGGGTGAGAGTTCATTTCCTCGTATGAACTCACAAAGGATAGAACAAGATAACTCTGAGTAAGGTAATGTCCATGTAGAAGATTTTAACAAATTGGGAAAGAATCAAGAGATCGGTTCCATGGATATAAGTTTTGGGATCAAACGAAATTACGGACCGTCGGAACACACTATCTCATGCAAGAGAACTTTGAACCAAGTGAACATCGGGGTGAAGATTCGGACAACCTTTGGAGATCGATACTTGGGAGTAAATCGAGACACCAATTACATGGACATAGAAGACCTTGGGTTCAAGAAATAACAATCTTGGGCCATGGGAATATACAAGTGGATATAAGAAGATTATGGAGATTTGAAGACCGTGGGAAAAATAAGAAATGATCAATGAGTTCAAAGCAAGCTGTAATTCAGGAAATGAAGAACAAGTTACCAAGCTAAAAATCTTACCACCACGGTGACAGGTTTAGCATATTCATGGCACGTGCATCATACATCGCTTTAAATTACCTATTTCCTATATCTCTATGCGCAAGTATCTTTAATTATTATATTTTCTCCAATGTGTTGCACCATTAATTGTCTACTACAAGCATTGGCATCCTAACCCAACATGCATTACTACTGTTTATTTGCTAGGAATTGCTCTACTTCGTTCATCAAGTGTTACTCCGATCGGGTCTTGCCTTGGGTCAAGATAAAGATAATATTTTGGGGGTCGCATAGTGTGAACTAAAAAGGAAAGGAAGTAATGCGGAGACTTGGGAAAGTAGAATCGGAGTTAAAATAGGAGAAGTGGGTGTTTACCCCTACCAATCACTTTAAAGTGAATGTAAGCAAGATCACCGGGTACATGGCTTAGCTAGAACCACCTACACCGGAGAAGCTAAGGTGAAGAGTTTGGGAATTCTTAATCTAAGAAGCGAAGAAACGAGTTCAACGAACAAGAATGAAAAATTTCAAATAGGGGAGCGCCGATTAGGAGATGATATAAATCCTTTTCGTTACTTGAAGGGATTACTTCTATTTGAGATAATGAAGATGCAAGAGCCAACAAGCAACGAAAACTCTACATAAGTGATAAGGGATAAAGTGGATGGATTAGCACTTGCTACAATTTCCAAAAAAAAAAAAAAGAAAAAAAAAAGCTAATGTAGATGAAACTTCGGGAATAATAGTGGAATAAGTATTTCAAGAAGGGGAGGCATGAGTTTAAGGAATACTCGAGAATTGAAATGATAGGAGGAGGTGAAGGATGAACGATGCTAATTGTAGATGTAAAATGTTATGGCTGGTCTTGCTACTGGAACAATAGGAATTCAATCTCCCAGGTGTGAAGGGATCATGCTGGGCTACCGTGTTTTATACCTTAGAGATGAGGGGTTCGAGAAGGATTAGGTCTAGTTGTTAAGAAAGGTAGTGAATAAGAGAAACCGGACCAATCACTATAATTCGTGACAGATTGACTGAGAGTTATTGCGATTAGGTGATGGAAGTGGAATGTCTGGGAGATGTTATAATCTTAACCAGATGGGCTATCAGCCCTTTAACCATTTTCCATGGTAATCTGGGAATGCTATTCGGACGAAAGAATGAATGCAAGCATCCGAGAAAGGGTTAAGTATAATTCATGGATGAAGTTTGGCTATGGAATGCGAGTCGGGTAGTTCTTACAATGTCAACACGCCGAGGATTCCAAAACTTAATACTGTGAGCAAAAAGAACTCCAACAATCCATCAAGAGCCCAAATCGGATCCTCCAACTGCATTATGTATTATCAACCTTCAACCTCATTGCTACGGTGAACGATATAAGAAACATCCATGGCACATGCATACATGCAATTTTGATCCAAATGATTTTTACGTTGTGTGCTTTGATTCCCTATCGTGATAACCGTTTTGTATAATTGATGATTTATGTGCTTGTTATATATTGACATATATATTGTTTGGCCTTATGTGTCTTATATGATCTTAACTGTTGTAATTGATATTTGATGCCTCCTTCTTCACGTTTGTACTTTGATGTAACTATTTGTGTTGTGTTGATCGGGAGTATTGGTGTAACGCCCCGATTTTTATTTATAATATCTTATGTCTAAAATAATTTTATAAATTATATTTTATAATATTTTCATGAAATTCATATTCAACTTATAATTTATCTCAAAACTTGAAAATGTTTATTTCGTGAGATAATTACCGGAAATGATTTAATTGTCAACTTGGCCCTATACGTTCATTCTTTTAAACTTAGGGACCGAATTGCATAAAAACCTTTGAGGACTAAAGTGATCACTTTTTAAAGTTGATATCCTTAATCGATTAACTTAATTAACTTGGAGGGTTTAATTGCAAATATTACATATTTCCTAAATATCACGTTATATGCATCTCCTCCTTGCTTTCATTTTCATTTTCACTTAGAATCATCATTCCTTCTTGCTCCTTTCTACCGAGCCAAACATACCAAGAAGACAAAGGAAGATTTCATCAAAACCATCATCTCTTTCCAAGAAAACTAGGAGTTTTGGAGCTTGATCACCCTCATCCATCTTCTTCCTTTCTTTCATTTCCAAGGTTGGTTGTGCATGAACTCTTGATTCTTGAGCTAGGGTTTGGGATTTATATGCTATGCTAGATGGATTATGTGTAGTTGGAAGCATGATTAGGGGATCATCTCTCGAATTATTGCATGATTTCTAGCTTGAATTATTGAATATTGGTATGAATGATCAAGTTGGATCATATGCTTCAAACTTTGAATTCTTGATGGATTTCCATGTTTTATGTGTTTAAAGGATTGATTATCATCTTATGAATATATGTGCATGAGAAGTGTCAGAAATAATAGCATTTTGGGGATCAAAATTGGATTGTTGTAGCTTTGTTGCTCTTTCCCGTAGCCTTCCCCTGTTTTTCTCTGTTCTTCATATTTACAGAAACAGGGAACGGCCGTTCCCAGCCTCAAGGCATTGTGGGAACGGGCGTTCCCACCTTTTCAAATGGTTTGGGCGGCCGAGCATGGGAACGGCCGTTCCCATTTTGGCCTTGAGCCGGAAGGGCCGTTCCCAGCTTGCGCGCGTTTTAAAAGGGGAAAACGCTGGTACGTTTTTGGGAGGAATGGGAACGACCGTTCCCATTTACAAAGGCACCCCGGAACGGCCGTTCCCACCTCGCTGACAGAACAAATGTGACTGCATAAAATTACATTTTTAGCCCCTCGATCCAACGACTTCTTTGACCCCGAATTGCTGTAATATGTGCTAATATGATGTGAAACAACATGTTATCATACCACATTGCATTTTCGTGGTCATCTCGATACATTTCCGCCGTTCGTCACTTTTTGGGCATTTTAGGTGATGTCTCATGTATTAGCATCGTGTTTACACAGGTCACGAGGGTAGGGACGAGGAGCAAGCACCGTAGGCCGTGCCTACTTGTCTTTTGTCGGTATAGGTGAGGTTTTATTGTTAGTTACATAGAACCCGTATACCCCTTATGTGATATTTTGGCCAAAATAGTATTTACGTTTATACTTTCTATAAATCATTGATCATTTCAGGCCAGGTTCAAGTAAGCAAGCAAGCAAGCAAGTCAGGTATTGTTTCATGCATGTTTAGGCGAGTAGCATGACGGTTACGTTTGGGCCCGAGGGTAGTGACTAGAGCCAACCGGGAAAGCAAGGGCTGACGAGTAACTCTGGCGCTATCCTCACCACACAAGGGGTCACCCCTGAATCCACTAGGAGATTAGTGGAGGAAGGAGCTCCGGGCTTAGGGATTCATGTACCCTCTGCTCAATGAGATTGGATGTTGGGGCCTTGCAATCCCTTCATCAAACCGGAGGGAAAAGGAGACTGGGGACGAGTCCGGCACCACGGATGCGCCTCGGGTTATTGCATGATTGTCATTTCATGAACGTGTTATATGAGTACACTATCGCACGATTGCACGATAAGTGAATTGCATGATCACCTATTGACTATTAAACAAGCAAGCATGTTCATGTTCATTGGGAGATCGGTTGGAGACCGCCCTTACTCGCCGGGGCCATGTATTGATTGATTACATGAAAACGAACAAGTAATTATTACTGGTAGTTGTAATCTCAGGCGAGTTTATGTTATTGTGAACTTATATTACTTTAATTATAAAAACCTTACCCGAGGTTATAACTTGCATGTGATTGCGCTCTATATATATTTATGCCCCTCACTCAGTCTTCGGTAGACTGATACTTCACTTTTCAGGTGCTTAAGAGCCGGTCGTGCTAGGCGGGAGTTTGGTCCAGTCTTGCATTGTCACGAGTCTAGCAGTGCACCACCATGTATATATTTTACTACTTCTCATGTCATGTCTATTGTTATTACATTTGGAATACTTGATCATGTATAAGAGATGATAATGTATTGATAATTAGTTTGGTATCTATACGTATCTAGCTGATAAATATGGTACCTATATGTATATATATATGAATTAATGCTTCCGCTTTTAAATTGTTGTGCATTGGTTTTGTATTGCTCTGGGGTTTAGTCCCGCCTAGCTCGTCTTTTCTTTTCTTTGTCACCCGTTCGCTATAGGTTAGTTCATGTACGGATTGTCCATTTCGTATGTGGATCGGCCTATAGTGCGGGGGTGTGGTATCCCTACGTATAGGGGTGCTACATCTGAGGTGGTATCAGAGCCCGGTTGCAAAACCGAGGTTCTAGTGTCGTGTCGTGTCAAGTCTAGGTCGAACGTCATAGGATTAATTGTTGATTGAGAGTCTTGCATATTATTTGAATTCTCTGAATTAATTCGATTACTTGGTAACTAGTGCATTGCATTGAGTTTTGCAATTTATTGTCAATTAATTAATCTCGAATTATTTGAAGTTATGTGCTTAACGTGTTTTACTTTAAATACTGATAAATTGTTTGCTGCATTTATATTAAATCTTAGTTGTGAGCATTAATTATGTGACTATTATGTGACATGAGCATGCCTCACCTGCATGCATTTATTTCAATGAAAGTTGTGAGTTACAGGTTGTAGAAAGAATATCAAACCACGGCCAGTTGCTCGATAATTTTGGGCTACTACCGAATTTGAGAAGGGTGTGCAAGTTGAGGCTAAAATTTGGACGTCGAAGGAAAGCCAATTAATTATGTCCGATTGAAGTACAAGCTTGGGAATTATCTTTGGGTTATATCAACTGGATTCAACTTTCTAACACGACAGCCAGAAAGATTAAACAACCAGTTATGGAAATCATCATGTTCGGGATTCTACATTTGGGTAAGACGAGTTTATTTTCTGATAGAAGATAAATTGTCGCGTGGAGAAAATACATCGACAGATAGGGAACGGTAAAGGAAAGTACTCAAGAGAGGCAGAGTGTTAATTAGAGGGAGATAACCGGATTGCCGTTAGCAAGTGATTCAAGGCTTGGAAGGAGAGAATTTCGAAGATGTTTAAATCGGGAGTTCTAATAATAAGGAAGAGGTATCCTCGGGGAATGACTCTAAAGATTAACAACCATGATGCGGTTGAATTGGAAAATATGGAGCAACACGTCGAAGCATTCAAACTTCAGAATCTCCCACTCGGATTATCAATTCACAGAAAGGGCTACCAAGGAATTTAAGGCTAAGGATCCAGTACGGAAAAAGTTTGAGGACAAGTTTATTAAGTTAGGATTCAAAGGATGAAATCCGAAATAAAAGAATTCATTAAGGGAAATTTGTACTACCAGAAATGAGGCGTCTACCGGGCAAGGAAGTCTATTTCCTTCGAGGATAAGGTGAAGAAGATTGGGACATTAATTATTCAAGATTCAAGGTGTAGTTAAATTGAGGCTTAGTTAATTGGGAAGTAAATTCAAGTAGGAGAAGAAGATTATTTCAATCAAGCTGGTAGATTTGGATTCATGCAAGGTAAAGAGCTTAGGACTCTATAATCGGGAGGAATGAGTTTATTTTCCGGATTCAAGTTGAAGGGTCGTGTAAGAGTGCGAATTGAGGAATTTTGGAAGGAAATTATATGCTCAGAAATAGGTAAGTAAGAAGAAGAGTTCTATAACCGATTCAAATTGAAAGAGTAGACTTGAAGGGTTTTAGTCACGGTGGCAACTTGGTGAATTAGGAGAATAACTGGAGGCTCTTGGTTCAAGAAGGGTCAGGGAATTAATTCCATAAGTGGAACAGAAATGGAATTCAAGAGTTCTTGTTTAGGGATCATATAGTTACCCCAGTTAACGCAAGGACAATTTTGGGATTTCAATTAAGGAAGGGATAAAGGAAGCTCAGCACTCCAGTGAATATGAAACTGAAAGACAATCATGTTGAGGATTTCGGTAATTGGGTAATTCAGATCTTAGCTGAATTGTCGTGTGGCAAGGTTACGTTAAAAGAAATGAAGCAACAAATGGAAACGGTAAAGAAAGGCAAAGAGTTGCTGGGAGGTTGTCAAACGATCAAGTATAGACTAGTGGAGGGAGAGTCGGTTAACTAATCGAACTCCTAAGGAATAAACAAGGGAGTTTTGGATCAAAGTGATAACCATGAAGAGGATCCGGGCAATGATTTGGGGAGTAACTATTAAAGAATAAGCTAGATGTGAACTCCGTGAGTATAAAAGACTTTGGGTTTCAAGAATCATAATACAAACCGTGGAAATGTTCAAGTGAAGGTTAGACAAATTTGAAGAATAGAAGACCGTGGGGAAAACAAGAAATGATTACCAGTTGAAGACAGGCTTATGATTCAACCAACAAGGAATTTCATATCGGGATACAATCTTCCATTACTCCGGTGACAGGTTCAATGCATCCATAAGCACGTGCATCATACGTTACTTTAATTTTGAATTTCTTTACCTATGTGTGTGACTTCCCCGATTGCACTTAATTACTCCAATGTGCTGAATTATTACTTCTGAGTGTGTAACGTACATTGCCATATTAATTCAACATGCATATTCAGTGTCTTGAATTACAGGATGTCTCAAGACCACTCTCCTCAGGAACAAGTACCTAGGGTTTCTCCACATTTACCCCCTCCGGCTCAGCCTCAGGAGTTCTTCGAGTCTTTGGTTCGGTTAGTGGATCAGAAAATAGAAGAGTATGTTTCCTCCGGGTCGCGGGTCTTATCGTCACCGCCGGGCCAAATTTCGATGGTATTTAGGGAATTTCAGAACCAACCACCTTCAAGATCTTTTGAAGGAAACAAGGATTCCACCGGGTCACAACTTAAGAAAATCAAAAGGGTGTGGGAACTAACTCCGAGTGACTCCCAAGAAAAGGACCGAGGCACCACTTTGTTTGAGGCAAGAAGGTCTTATCCTCACCCCGGACAGGCTTCAGGTTCGAAGTCGGGACAGCTTTCTAACAAAGGAAAGCGGCCTATCTCTTATCATACTCCGGCACCTCAGGAAAGGTCTCACAAGAAAAAGAAGCAACCACTTGGATCGAGTTCGGGAACTTCGCGTAACCCAGTTTCAACAACATCTTCCGGGAAACTTCTTTGCAGTTATTGTGGACGTGATAACCACACTTATGACGGCTGTAGGAAACGGTTGGGATTATGTCTCTACTATGGGAGTGACGAGCACCACATAGACACTTGCTCAAGGCTACAAGGGAAATCGACCGGGGGTGGAAGATTATCAGTGCGAGCACGGGAAGGTACCAATTACGTACATGATACAACCAACGGTGAACGGTACCTTTAACCATGCATACCACGTGCATTACGGATCTTATTGTTAGTGTATTTAATTTCTTGCGCATTGCAAATTAGTTAATTATGAGTGATAAATATGTGATTAAATGATTTTAATTGTCTATGTGATATTTATGACATTAATATGATTCTATTTGTCTATGCAACATTCATGCCATTGTTTTCGCTATCTACTCCTTGAACTACTTCAGTGCTTGTGAGAGACGGGGTTCTCTCTCCTTTTCTGTTGAGAGACGGGGTTCTCTCACTCCTTGTTGAGAGACGGGGTTCTCTCACTCCTTGTTGAGAAACGGGGTTTTCTCACTCCTTGTGAAAGACGGGGTTCTTTCATTCTTGTCCAGGAGACGGGGTTCTCTTATGACTTGTGCATTATTTTAAAGCTTGACACTGGACCTGGGGACCAGGTCCTTTTAAGGGGGGGAGAGTTGTAACGCCCCGATTTTTATTTATAATATCTTATGTCTAAAATAATTTTATAAATTATATTTTATAATATTTTCATGAAATTCATATTCAACTTATAATTTATCTCAAAACTTGAAAATGTTTATTTCGTGAGATAATTACCGGAAATGATTTAATTGTCAACTTGGCCCTATACGTTCATTCTTTTAAACTTAGGGACCGAATTGCATAAAAACCTTTGAGGACTAAAGTGATCACTTTTTAAACTTGATATCCTTAATCGATTAACTTAATTAACTTGGAGGGTTTAATTGCAAATATTACATATTTCCTAAATATCACGTTATATGCATCTCCTCCTTGCTTTCATTTTCATTTTCACTTAGAATCATCATTCCTTCTTGCTCCTTTCTACCGAGCCAAACATACCAAGAAGACAAAGGAAGATTTCATCAAAACCATCATCTCTATCCAAGAAAACTAGGAGTTTTGGAGCTTGATCACCCTCATCCATCTTCTTCCTTTCTTTCATTTCCAAGGTTGGTTGTGCATGAACTCTTGATTCTTGAGCTAGGGTTTGGGATTTATATGCTATGCTAGATGGATTATGTGTAGTTGGAAGCATGATTAGGGGATCATCTCTCGAATTATTGCATGATTTCTAGCTTGAATTATTGAATATTGGTATGAATGATCAAGTTGGATCATATGCTTCAAACTTTGAATTCTTGATGGATTTCCATGTTTTATGTGTTTAAAGGATTGATTATCATCTTATGAATATATGTGCATGAGAAGTGTCAGAAATAATAGCATTTTGGGGATCAAAATTGGATTGTTGTAGCTTTGTTGCTCTTTCCCGTAGCCTTCCCCTGTTTTTCTCTGTTCTTCATATTTGCAGAAACAGGGAACGGCCGTTCCCAGCCTCAAGGCATTGTGGGAACGGGCGTTCCCACCTTTTCAAATGGTTTGGGCGGCCGAGCATGGGAACGGCCGTTCCCATTTTGGCCTTGAGCCGGAAGGGCCATTCCCAGCTTGCGCGCGTTTTAAAAGGGGAAAACGCTGGTACGTTTTTGGGAGGAATGGGAACGACCGTTCCCATTTACAAAGGCACCCCGGAACGGCCGTTCCCACCTCGCTGACAGAACAAATGTGACTGCATAAAATTACATTTTTAGCCCCTCGATCCAACGACTTCTTTGACCCCGAATTGCTGTAATATGTGCTAATATGAT
Organism: Lantana camara; assembly: GCA_037501455.1. Classification (NCBI taxonomy): domain Eukaryota; kingdom Viridiplantae; phylum Streptophyta; class Magnoliopsida; order Lamiales; family Verbenaceae; genus Lantana; species Lantana camara. Next base: position 59,726,279 of record CM074855.1, read on the forward strand.
GTGAAACAACATGTTATCATACCACATTGCATTTTCGTGGTCATCTCGATACATTTCCGCCGTTCGTCACTTTTTGGGCATTTTAGGTCATGTCTCATGTATTAGCGTCGTGTTTACACAGGTCACGAGGGTAGGGACGAGGAGCAAGCACCGTAGGCCGTGCCTACTTGTCTTTTGTCGGTATAGGTGAGGTTTTATTGTTAGTTACATAGAACCCGTATACCCCTTATGTGATATTTTGGCCAAAATAGTATTTACGTTTATACTTTCTATAAATCATTGATCATTTCAAGCCAGGTTCAAGTAAGCAAGCAAGCAAGCAAGTCAGGTTACGTTTCATGCATGTTTAGGCGAGTAGCATGACGGTTACGTTTGGGCCCGAGGGTAGTGACTAGAGCCAACCGGGAAAGCAAGGGCTGACGGGTAACTCTGGCGCTATCCTCACCACACTAGGGGTCACCCCTGAATCCACTAGGAGATTAGTGGAGGAAGGAGCTCCGGGCTTAGGGATTCATGTACCCTCTGCTCAATGAGATTGGATGTTGGGGCCTTGCAATCCCTTCATCAAACCGGAGGGAAAAGGAGACTGGGGACGAGTCCGGCACCATGGATGCGCCTCGGGTTATTGCATGATTGTCATTTCATGAACGTGTTATATGAGTACACTATCGCACGATTGCACGATAAGTGAATTGCATGATCACCTATTGACTATTAAACAAGCAAGCATGTTCATGTTCATTGGGAGATCGGTTGGAGACCGCCCTTACTCGCCGGGGCCATGTATTGATTGATTGCATGAAAACGAACAAGTAATTATTACTGGTAGTTGTAATCTCAGGCGAGTTTATGTTATTGTGAACTTATATTACTTTAATTATAAAAACCTTACCCGAGGTTATAACTTGCATGTGATTGCGCTCTATATATATTTATGCCCCTCACTCAGTCTTCGGTAGACTGATACTTCACTTTTCAGGTGCTTGAGAGCCGGTCGTGCTAGGCGGGAGTTTGGTCCAGTCTTGCATTGTCACGAGTCTAGCAGTGCACCACCATGTATATATTTTACTACTTCTCATGTCATGTCTATTGTTATTACATTTGGAATACTTGATCATGTATAAGAGATGATAATGTATTGACAATTAGTTTGGTATCTATACGTCTCTAGCTGATAAATATGTTACCTATATGTATATATATATGAATTAATGCTTCCGCTTTTAAATTGTTGTGCATTGGTTTTGTATTGCTCTGGGGTTTAGTCCCGCCTAGCTCGTCTTTTCTTTTCTTTGTCACCCGTTCGCTATAGGTTAGTTCATGTACGGATTGTCCATTTCGTATGTGGATCGGCCTATAGTGCGGGGGTGTGGTATCCCTACGTATAGGGGTGCTACAATTGGAGACTCCCTTGCTTTGTTGTTTGAGAGACGGGGCTCTCTCTCTTTGTTGTTTGAGAGATGGGGCTCTCTCTTTGTTGCTTTCGAGGGACGGGGTTCTCTCATTGTTTGTATAGGATATAATGAAGCCGAGGACGAATTCTTCTTAAGGGGGTGAGGTTGTAACGCCCCAGTTTTTCAGTGGTTTAAGCATGACGTATGTGTTTACCAATATGTGCAATTCAATTAATTATATATAATTTCATTATGGATTCTTTTATTAGTTTTATTGTTTGAATATGAATTCTTGAACGTTTATGCATATATATGCTTATGTTTAAGTATCGTTCTTATTCGATTTGATTTTCGTTTTTTGTGAAAACTTGGCACGAGTGAATTATGTGTCTTATGATCATGTTTATTTACTTGTTTCATGATTTCTTTCTCGCATGTGTGAGTTTTGTGTTCGTTTTTGTGATCGGAACCGAAAAGGGAGCTAAAGAGCATTTAGAGTACCTTGTGTTCCGGGCGGCATATCTTGAGCTCGGGAGCTCGGAATCGAGTTCTGTCACCTCCATTGGATTCATATCGGTGATTTGGAGACAATGGGTCAAGCATCATATTTTTCTAATTCCATTTGGACCCCCAAATTTCAACCGAAATGAGCAACTAGCGTCTAAAACGACCATTCATGACTCTACCTAAGCTACGGACCTAAATTAACACACCTGTGACCTACCTATTGACCCTAACCCCACTTGCACACTCCATCTCTCTCCCTATCAGCCCTCACACGAAATACCACCACCCAAAACAAGATATTTTCAGCCAAAAGAAAGAAGAGAAGGAAGAAAGGAAGAGAAAGAAGAAGCCTTTTGCCCCATTTGAGATTTTGAGCTCATCTCACATCCATTTCTTCTCTAATTTGAAAGGTAAGCTTATTTTTATTTTTTGTATCTTCTTGTAGTTATTTTAAGTCCCATATTGCATGATTTTACCATGTTTTGAGTTAGGATTGGTGAAGATGATGAATAGTAAGGGTTTGTGAAATTTTGATGATTCTTGCATGAGATCTTGTGAATTCTTTTAGTATGAAGCATGTATTTTGTTCCTAAGAAATCATTTGTGATACCTATGAACTTATTTTAGGTGGTGGATTAGGATTCATGATTTTACCATTAATGAAATTTGGAGGTTTTGCATGAACTTGTTCTTTCTTCTTCCTAGCATGAGTTGTTGCAACTTTGGACCATTAATTGGCTTGAAATGCATGAATTCTTGCTACCATAACTTACCTATATGTGTTAGTTTGATGTTTATGTGGTTTGGCATGGGTTTTGCCCTGCTTGTTATGTGTTTTTCGCCACTGACCAAAATCCACGAGGGTGGATTTTCCACGGGGGTGGATTTGAGTCAGTGGTGTTTCTGACCAGAATCCATGGGGGTGGATTTTTCCCTTTGGAAAAATCCATGGGGGTGGATTCTTTGTGACTCCGGTTCCGTTTTTCTTCGCACGTTTGATCTTCCTCCACCTCTTTTATGACTTCTATGCTATGCTAATATGTAGTATCTTGTGTATTATGAAGTTTTATGATTTTCTTTGTGGAATATTACGAGTTATGCCTCAACGTGTCATCATTGGTCCTAATATGCGCATGCATGGATCTTGGCTCTCAACGTGCACCCTAATTGGTTTTGTAACTCTTATTTTATGACTTGTGTGATATGTACACATGTTATATCATCTGTTATGATTATTATTTGAATTTATCGGATTTATTTGGTATGAAATATGGAAGTTATGAACTCGAACGGATATGAACGTCTCTTGGAATGAATGAATGACTTGTTTACATGACTTTAAGTAATGAATGGTGCATATGAATGTTTCCATGTTACTATATCATCTCTTATGCATTCATATCATATTCATTACGTTTCCGTGTGTCTTATTTGCTTCATTTGGAGTCTTGAGTCTCACGTGTACACTATATTGTCCTTTGTACAGTTTTCTCCAGGGTGGAGACTTGTCGGGTTCTTAGGACACTTCCGAGTCCTCTTGTTTCTTCTTAGTGTTGGTTGGTAAGCTAAGGCAGGTGGGTTTCTCTACTATTTAGTTAAACAATCCTATATACTTTAAATGTGCAAAGATTTCGACCAAAAATTAATATATTTATATAGAGTCGTTTTCAAGAGTAAATGATTTCAACGTAAAGCCTTTCTTTTATGAATGTACCAAATGTTTTGGGTACAAAAGAATGAATGTTATGCACAAAATGGGGCCCAGGGACTTGGTGTGAGTGGTGACCCGAGGAGGCATGGGCTGACGGTGAACCCTCACACTAGTTCCACCAATGAACGGCATAACCGGACCTCATTAGGAGTTAGCGAGGAATGGACGCTGAGTGCCATCTGGGGAGTCATGTTCCCCTTTTGGTCAATGAATGGATGGTTCGGGCCGATCACCCGGCCATCACCCGGAAGAAGAAGGCGTAAATGATCATGAATGTGCACAAAAGAATGTTATGCATGAATGAAAGAAAGAAAGAAAGAATGTTTAATGAACTACATGAGGTGTTGGTTGGAGATAATGCACGCCCACTCGCCGGGCCACAAACGACCTAATGAAAAATGAACGTTATAATCCTTTTTGATGACTTGTTTATTTCACCCACTTGAGAAATGCTCTAAAAACCATGTGAATGTTTAAATATTGTTGTATATGCTACTTATACCTCATTTTATACCCACCAATCTCCTATAGACTAAACCCGGTTTGTTTTCAGTTTTCTTGTAGGTTTGGAGTGCTAGGCGGGAAGTCGAGTTTGTTAAGTCTTTCGGTCAAGTCAGTGTCTGTTCTTATGCATAGTTTATCATGATTTGTTTAAATTATGAAGAATATATGATTTTTATTGATTATTGCTACCATCATGAATTCTGAATAAGCTTATAGGAACAAAAAGAACCCGTAATTGATGTTTTGTGATTTTATTAAATTTCAGGATTAGGTATCTATGTTAGTTGAACCCGTTAATCTTTGCTTACCTTGCTATTTATCAATGTACTTTGCTTCCACACTGGTATTATTTCTATTGTAATGTTTCTTTGGTTGCGAAAGTTAGTTCCCCCCTAGCTTAGCGAGTGTGTGTGTCCCCGTTCACCGTGATTTAGCTCGGGTATGGATTGTCCATTTCATATTCGGGTCGGGTCTCGGTGCGGGGGATGTGGTACCTTGCGCTCGGGTAGTACATATGGGGTGATTCTGGGCATGGACTGGTTGTATCGATACCGAGCAATGATGGATTATTTTGCCAAGAAGGTGACTTTGAGTTCTACGGTCTTTGCAGGTCTGAGGGTGAACACCTACCCGTTTATTTTCTTTATGGAAGCAAGTAGATTGTTCCGAGACGGTGCGACGGGCTACATGGCCTATCTTTTGAATAAGTCGAAGGATCCGGCCAAGCTCGAGGAGACGGAGATCGTGAAGGAATTCCCCGATGTGTTTCCGGAGAATTTGGGATCTTTACCTCCGGATCGGGATGTCGAGTTTGTAATAGATCTCTATCCCGGAGCAAAACCGTATACGAAATCTCCCTATAGGATGGCTCCAGCCGAGTTGGAGGAGCTGAAGACGCAACTGGACGAGCTCTTAGAATGTGGATACATTCGCCCGAGCACTTCTACGTGGGGTGCTCTGGTCCTGTTTGTGAAGAAGAAAGACGGGACGTTGCGGATGTGTATTGACTACCGTGAGTTGAACCGGTTAACAATTAAGAACAAATACCTGCTCCCTCACATTGAAGAGTTGTTCGATCTCCTGCAAGGTTCAAGTGTTTATTCTAAGTTGGATTTAAGGTAAGGGTATTATCAGTTACGTATCCGGGAGGGAGATATACCGAAGACAGGTTTCAACACGAGATATGGGCATTTCGAGTTTGTGGTCATGCCTTTTGGTCTTACCAATGCCCCAGCCACGTTTATGGATATGATGCACCGAATATTCCGGCCTTACCTCGATAAATTCGTGGTCATCTTTATAGATGATATTCTGGTGTATTCGATGTCCGAGGAAGAGCGCACGTGGCATTTGAGCATTGTCTTTTCACGCTTCGGGAGCACAGATTGGTCACCAAGTTCAGTAAGTGTGAGTTCTGGTTGGATCAAGTTTTCTTTTTGGGTCACTTCATTTCTGGGAATGGTATAGAAGTGGATTGGGTGAAGATTGACACGGTTATGCTTTGGAAGCATCCGAAGAATGCCTCGGAAGTGAGAAGTTTTCTCGGGTTAGCAGGGTATTATAGGCGCTTTGTAAAAGATTTCTCGAAGATTGCTTCCCCGTTGACCTGGTTAACTAAGAAAGAGGTTAAATTATAGTGGGATGAGGCGTGTGAGAAGAGTTTCCAAACTCTTAAGGAAAGATTGATTACTGCACCGGTTTTAACCCTACCCGAGGGTTCAGAAGGCTACTCAGTTTACACCGATTCCTCGAAGGAAGGTCTCGGTTGTGTGCTAATGCAGAATGGTAAGGTTGTAGCATACGCCTCAAGGAAGTTAAAGGATCATGAGAAAAATTCTCCCACTCGTGACTTGGAACTCACAGCAGTGGTGTTTGCTTTGATGAAATGGCATCATTACCTTTATGTAGTTACTTTTGAAGTGTTCACCGACCACCAGAGTCTTAAGTATCTGTTTACTCCGAAGGATTTGAACGTAAGACAGAGAAGATGGATGGAGACACTTGAAGATTATGATTGTAAGATTCAGTACCATCCGGGTAAAGCTAATGTGGTGGCGGTTGCTTTGAGTAGGAAGGCTAGTGTCTCAGGTTTGGAAGCAGGTTCTAGTAGACAGGGTTCTGTGGTTTTGATTTGAGAGGCTCGTTTGTCTAATATTTCGGTTCAACCAGTTTTGAAGCAGAGGTTAGTAGAAGCCCAATCTGTGGATCCTGAGATTTAGAAATTGGTAGTTCAGTCAAGTATTAATCCTGAAACTAAGTTTGCATTTGATGATTCGGGGATGTTTCGATTTAAGGCTCGGTTTTATGTTCCATAGGAACTTAAGCAGTTGGTACTTGATGAAGCCCGCAAGTCAGGGTATGCAGTACATCTCGGTACCACCAAAATGTACAAGGATTTAAGGACTTTATATTGGTGGAACGGCATGAAGAGAGACGTTGCTAACTATGTTAGAAGATGTCAAACATGTCAAGTGGTGAAAGCGGAACTCCAGAAATCGGGAGGACCTCTCCAACCACTTCCAATACCTGAGTGGAAGTGGAAGCAAGTGACAATGGACTTCGTGTCCGGCTTGCCAAGGACCAAAGGAGGTTCCGATGGAATTTGGGTGATTATTGATCGGATGACGAAGTCGGCACATTTCCTTAAGGTAAAGATGTCCGATAAGGTTCCTAAGTTGGCCCGGTTATATCGTAAAGAGATTGTTAGATTATATGGGCCACCGGTCAGTATTGTTTCAGATAGGGATCCGCGGTTCACATCCAGTTTTTGGCAGGAATTACAGAAGTGTTTGGGGACGAAGCTTCAATTTAGTACTGCATTTCACCCACAGACGGATGGCCAGTCTGAAAGGCTGATAAGGTATCTCGAGGACATGCTTCGTGCTTGTGCTTTAGATTATCAGGAATCGTGGGATGAGCAGTTGGATTTGATTGAGTATGCCTATAATAACAACTTTCAGTATTCTATTGGCATGGCACCGTATGAGGCTTTATATGGAAGGAAATGTTGATCCCCTCTCTTTTGGGATATTGACGAGTGGAGATGCACTAAAGATGGAAAGCTCGAAAGGGCTAAGAAACCTAAGGAAATCCAGGACACCATTGAGAAGGTGAAGGTGATTCTGCAGAGGTTGAAAGCGGCACAAGACAGGCAAAAAAGTTATGCAGATAAGAGAAGACGACTCTTAGAGTTTGAGATCGGAGATAAGGTCTTTTCAAAGGCATCTTCTAGAAAAGGGTATGCTCGGATTGGTAAAGGCGGGAAACTTAATCCTCCCTATTTAGGCCCCTTTGAGATCCTTTATCGAGTTGGGGAAGTAGCTTACAGACTTGACTTACCACCGAGCTTGATCGGGATTCACAATTTGTTTCATGTCTTACAGCTTCGAAAACATTATCCCGATGAGTCTTCTATCCTTCCAGTAGAGAAAGTTCAGTTGGAGTCGGATTTGACTTTTAAGAAGTATCCAGTTAAGGTGTTGGATCGGAAGATGCAAGAGTTGAGAAACAGACAAATCCCTCTTGTGAAGGTCTTGTGGCGGGATCAGGAATCCGAGGAAGCCACTTGGGAGACCGAGGATAAGATGAAACAGTTGTATCCGGAACTTTTCAAGACCTCGCCTCAGACCTGAGGACAGGTCCTTTTGAAGGAGGGAGGTTTGTAACATCCCGACTGAACGGACGTTTCAGGTAACCTATTATGTGCGCCATTAATTATTTATTTAAGTGATTGCGTGATATTTAGTTGCTAACGTGGATTAATTGCAATTTCTTGAACTTATTTTCTTTAATATGGATTTGATTGTTTGAACGTTTAACTTTCTTGTTTGGTATTTTGCTCGTTTTGGATCCGTATTTAATTTTGATTTATGTGAATTTTTTATATGAGTTAATTATATGCGTTATGGACTCGATTATATGTTTGTTTTATGTTTTGGTATTTGTTTTGATTGCCTTTTTGGTTCGTTTTGGAGACGGGACCTAAAGGAGGCTAAAGAGCATTTAGCGCACCTTGGGTTCCGGGGCGCGTATCTTGAGCTCGGGAATTCGGATTCAAATTCTGTCACCTCCGTTAAACTTGTTTCAATGATTCGTGTTCAATGGGATAAGCCTCACATTTTTCTAAGTTCATTCAGACCCTCGAATTTCAACCGAAACGAGCCCCTTACGCCTAAGAACTATCTTTTGACCTAACTAAGCTTTGTGGACCCCACTTAAACTTAACCTAACCCCAAACCATGATTTGTAGCTTGAGTTAACACTCTCCCTCAACCCCTTAACCCAAGAGAACCGATCCATTCCTCTCTCTCTCTCCCTCAATACCGATCAGCTCCAAGGAGAAAGGAAGAGAAGAGAAAACCCCTTTTGGCCATTTTGATGATTTTGAGCTCAAATCACATCCTTGGCTTCTCAAATTTGAAAGGTAAGTTTATGATTGTAATACTCACTCTCTCTTCTCTCTTTTATGTGCTCTTGAGCGGATTTCCATGGTAGATTCATGAGTTATGCCTAGCATGTGAATAGTAGTTGTTGGAGGAAATTGTTGATTCTTGCTTTCTTTCTTGATTTTCTTGAAGTTGGGTGAGGATATATTGCTCCTAGGACTTGATTCTTAGAATTTATTTCCTCTTCTTCCATGGTAGTTGGGTTATGAATGATTTGCCATTAATGAACTCTTGAGAATTTGATGATATAACTTGATACATTCCCTCCCCTTTCTTGATTTGTTTCTTACATTTTTTGGAGCTGAACTTGTTGCTTCTTGTATGGCTTGAATTTATGATGAATTGATGTTAATTTCATGCTTGGTTTATGCGCTTTTGATGGCTTAAGAGACTCCCCAAGGCCAAGAACCGAAATACCCTGTTTTTCCCCTCAAATTCGGACTTGCTGCGTTAAAAAATTTCCAGGTCGAATGTTGGACACGGCCGTGTCCAAAAACACTTGTTTCCGATTCCTATGTATTTTGGACATGGTCGTGTCCACTAAGTAGGTGATGGCCGGGAGGAGTTTCTTTCGTCGTTTCGTTGCTTCTTGCTACTCTTTCTTGCCTTGTTTATGATGTGTATGTATGATTAACTTGTTATATTATGTGTTAAGCCTTACGTTGTGAATTTGTGACTTGATTTATGCCCTCGTTTATGATATATATCCTTATGTTCATTGTATGCTCGTAAATGACCTAAATGTGGATTCATCTCATATCATTTGCACCATAAGCATACATATGCATGTACCGAACATCAATGTGGTTCATATTGAGCCTAAGAGTGTTCCTTGTTGCTTGTCTTGTTCAGAGGATCTTCCTATTGAGGACGAGCTTGCTCCGTAGGTGTCCGGGTTACACTTTTGTCTCCACTACGCACGTTGACAAGGTGAGGTTTTTGTTCTTTTAGTTAATCGACCTATAACCCTACTTGATTTGAAACCTCGCATGCGATTATGTATATTATGTTGGAAAACACGAAACAGAAAGCAGCGGAAATTTAAAAAGTTTCCAACAAAAGGACCTTGGACTCGCAATCGTGTAACCAAATTCATAGAGATAAGAAACTTACTTTTCTTTTTATTCTTTCTTGAAGCGTTTCAAGCCACCCAAGAACGCTCTTCTCGCGGCTTGATCCCCTCTCCTTGGTAAAGCTCGAATCTTCAAACTTCTAACTTGAAGCTCTCTAGAGATAGTCCACCAACTTGACTACAATCTAACTAGTAAGGATGCTAGTTCTCTAGTTAGGGTTTATGCTTAACCTAGGGTTTATTTGATCTTGGAGAAAGGATAGTGTTCAACACATGAACCAAAAAAATTGCCAATTAGCTCTAAGGGGAGGTCGAGCTCCCCTATTTATAATAAAGGAATGGCCGAAATTCCTAGTCCTTATGGACTAGGGTTTTGGTCTCTCTCTCTCCTATTACTTGATCATCAAGTAATTTTGACTTTGACTTTGAATTCTAATTCAAATCAACTTTCAAGGGAGCTAAAAATATCCAAACTATTTTTGGATAATTTTATACTTTATTTATTTAAATTAAATAACTTATTTTATCTAATTAATTAACTAGATTATTTTCTCCAAAATTAGACTTTCTTTTTAATTCAAAATTAAACCAAAGTCTATTAAATAATTAACACATTTAATTATTTAATATATATAAACAATATATATATATTTACACGTGTGGGACACGTGTCACAAGGACATGTGACCCACACATGTGGCTTCACACGTGTGGAACCCTCTTGGCTTGATTAACTCGTTTAAGCATTTTAAAGTCTCAACTCATGTAACCAAGTTGTTGTGTGTGACCCTCTAGGTTCTCAATTCAATTAGCAGTGACCCTAATTAATTAATTCACTAATTAATTAATCAGTCCACATATTAAACGGCCATAGTCTAGCAACAGGTGTTTAACCCCTAGCTGAATTGGAATGTTCGGATTCGACAGAACCTTTAAGTCATTGATTCATGTGAGATACAATCCTCCTACTTACTATCTCTCAACCAAGATCTAGGGTCAGGGAATAATCAGAAGCCTAATAATCTGGTCTTAAAGCTAAGTGCATTTCATATCCGTTTGATCTCAATCCAAGAAACCCTTTTCTTGATGTCTTTCTCTACTGCCTTGGCCAAGGACTCCATATGGCATATGAATGACTTACACAATAAGAGATCACCTTACATATGCAAGTGTAGTTCCTTTCTTGATTCTCATTCACTTTCATGAGTCACTTGTGCAGCCCCAGCATAAGGGTTGAATCAGTTGTCTAAGGCGACACCCTTTAAAGCTTATACCAAAGACTACATAGTTAACTCATAAAGTGACATGGAACCTCAAGTCTAAGGATCAATTAATCACATCAATGACTCGTGAGATATTTCATAATCTGGAAGTTTCCCTTTCCTGAAATAGAAGCTTCCTTTCCCATTTAGGAATCTTCTCACACGGGGCACCTCAGTGAACTTAGTTATTGAAGTAAGCACCCTCATGTATCACGCACGTATCAACTATACACTTTGCACCTCCATGAAACAAGGTGGTCCTTCTTAAGGGCGTGATCTCACAAGCAAGCCTTAGAGGAGTCAGGTTGACACTCCCACTGTCTGTAGGACTCATCGGCTTAGAGCATTTTACTAATCATGACTTATGTGAAATAGGGCTCGTTTCATGAACCATTTCATCTAAATGATAGAGTCCTAAAATCATCAGGATTAGGGGAGTTCTCATATATGCACAGCTAAAGTAAACGCATACCAAACAAGAGCATATAAAGAAGTGTTTGCCTGTGATATTAATAATTCGTATATTATTCAAAGATTGTCTGTGATACTAGGTAAGTCCCAAAACGGATTATGACTAATCGGCTTTCTAGGGCACTATTCCTAATAATCTCCCACTTGCCCGTAAAAGCCATTTAGGTACTCTAAGTCCCATCTTCTCAAGATGCACATTGAGAGCCTATTGACTTTGGGCGTTTCCAAAGTGGATCTGCCATATTCTCTGCTGATGTGACCCTCTTCTTAACACATCTTTTAGGAAACACCTTTTCCTTATAAAGTGATTCGTAATCATGTGTTCAGTCTCTTGGTAAGGTCTTGGTTCTCTTACTTGAGCAACCAACCATTTTATCATACGATATGATAATGGTGTTGTTTCATGCTAGGAACTTCATCTAACTAGTTAGATGGAGTTTCTTACCCAAACACTTACCTTAGCTGTATTTAATATGACTAAGTACTCAACTACAATAGTCAAGATTTTGCCACGTTCGTGCTTGGAATGTTTCCAACACGTTGCTTTGCCATTGAGGCAAATATTGCATCCTTTCAATGATTTACAATCATCTATGTTTGATGCAACAATTACGTCAAAATATCTTTTCTATGATAAGATCTTTTGGGCTCTGTAACTAATATATATCCTCATTTTTTCTCAAGTACTCTGAGGACATCCTTTATAGAGATCTAATGACCTTCTCTGAGGTCATGTTAGATTCGGCCCACTACGCGTAGTGTTGCGCCATATCTAATTTAGTATATAACTTTTCATACATTATGCACCCTTTCACTTAAAGGGATTTTGGACATTCTAACTTTCTCAAAGTTATCTTAGGACATATACTCTTCAAAAGAGATGTTCCATTGTCCATACTAAACTCCTTTTAGTACCGTGGTTATGTACTCGTTTTGTGATAATCCATTTATGCTCTTAGATCTATCTTCTATAGATCTGAATGTCGAGAATTCAGGATAATCACTAAGATCTTTCATGCCGAATTATTTCTTAAACAAGAATTGGTCACTTTCACGTCATCCTTAACATTCCTAATGAGAAGGATGTCGTCTTCTAAAGAACCAAAAATTGACTCTTACATCACTAACTTTCATACGTACACTTTTGAGACTTATTCGACTTCCATCTGTGTCAAACAATTTGACTATGGAATCGAATTGTCTAACTCCTAGAAGCCTTTATCAATCCACAGATCGACTTAGGGGTTTGCATACCTTGTGCATACTCCCACTGAATATGAAACTTATAGAAATACCTTATTTCAGTCTCTTTCAATCTCATATTGAACAAGATAGTTCTCATATTCATTTATCATATCTCATAGTCAGAATATGAGGATGTGGTAACCACAATCCAAATGGAATTTTGCATTTCAACCGTCAAGAAGGGTCTAATGCTTTCCATTTACTCGATGCTCTATTAGCTTGATCCTATCAGGTGGATCATCCAAGGTCAAAACTTGGTTTGAGTATATGGAATTGGATTTCAAGGCTTGCTTACACTATTCAGATTCCAAATCTGACAATGTCTCCTCTTCAAATAATTCCTTGGCTATCTAGGAACGCGTCTTAAGAGAAGGGTTTCACACGTGTACATACTCTAAAATTTGGCTAAATTTTATCAGATGGGCTCGTTTCTTCTATATGTGGCGTGGATATTTATCCTCAAATTTCTTTGAGGTCTACTTGCTTGCCTTTCTTCTTCTATAGGAACGATTCCTTAAGAAAGGTACATTTCTTGAGAAAAACAACCTTTGTCCAAGGGAATCGCAGAAACGATATCCTTTAGTGTTGTATAAACTTGAACTCGTTTCAAGCTTATCTCCCACTATCCTCTTCACTTAAGAGGATTCCACTAGATTCTTGGATAAGAATAATTAGGGAATTTAGTATGCCACATTGCATAATGCAACTAAAGGACTGATTTGGGAAGGTACTAAATTCAAAATCTCTAACTGCATATTCTGGGAGTTTATTCCTAGATTGATTATAAATCAGTAAAGCTTGCTATGGAATGGACCATATCCTATAAGGTTTCATTCCCTCATTCGGAAAAACTAAGGTGTTCTCGAATTAGTTTACTGATAGATAATCCTATTATCTTTAAGATGACTAAGGAATTAGTTGCTAAGATAATGGCTATCTCGATCATATCGATTTACCTATAACTTATGACTACTTCGGTTCCTAAACTCCTTTTGAAATCCTAAGAATTTCATATAAGTTTCGAAATTTGTACTTCAATAAGTATATTCATTCATAATGATTAAACTGAAGATTGTATTTAGTGCTTACATTAAGCATTTTACACTCATCAGCATGGATCGAAATCCACTAGAATTTTGGCACGTTCCACGTTTCACCTAAACCATATTTCGGGAATGTTTCCCTTTAAGATAGCATTCATAGGAAGTTAACTCTCTAGGTTCATTTTCGTAAAAATGATCCTAAGATGTCTAACTTGTTAATCCTTTTATAACTCAAAGTTCCAAAGTAATTCGAAGCTTTGTCATCTCACTTACTTTTGTTATCTCGTTGTATGTTCAGAACATTAGTGCCTTGAGTCTTTACACAACGGATTATGCAGAATTGACTCAAGACTAGTGAATTCTATTCCTAGTAGAATTACTAAACGAGGTAACATTTCAGAGTACTCATACTCTATGCAGTTCCCTTTCAAAGTCCTTATTTGCTACCATAGAAGCAAACGTCCAATTTGATCTCTAGTGTCTTTTGGACGTACCCCTTACATGCCTCTCCATTGGGCTCTTAAGGGTTTCTTCTTCTTTAGGCCTTCAAGCCTTTAACTTAGTAAGTTTAGAAGAAGAATTAACCATCACAACCTTTTATTCCTTCTTAAGGATGCTTTCAACCATTATCAACTAAATGATTAACTATGCTACATTAGCATCATTCTAGATGAGCATAAAGGGTATGAATGATGGTGGAAGCAATGTAAGCAATTAGTGCATTGAGAACTCTTTTCTCAGTTGATGATCGAGACCATAAGATCTTCAAATAAGATCTTTAGACCTTGTTCGTGTGCACTTGTTTCCTCATTTGGAATAATGAATATTTCCATAATTTTATACCTTGTAACATTTTTATGAGGTGGTTCATTTGCTCTTAAGTGGTTTGGAAAAATCCATTCACCTCAGGTTGCTTCTCTTTTGGCCCGGGTAGAATTTTCAAATAAATGAAAATCTCGCCTTATAGAGAACAATTTCTCTTTTCGGATTCTAAAATGAATTTTAGGATCCGAAACCATTTTAGAGTTAGTTAGGATTTAGTCAACTCTTTTGACTTAAGGATGGATACGAATGGGTTTGCATTTCATATTGTAGAGAATCACAGAACTACAACCTAGATGCTAAGCAGAGAAAAAGTGAGCATGTTGAATTATAACGATATACAAAAGATAAGGTCTTTAATCTAATGTAACTCCCACTATTTTTCAAAGATCTATAATTCACAAAGATCTAAGAGGAACGCGTTTCCCAATGGGTACTAAGATCCTAAGCATTTTACCTCGAACCCACGACTCGCGGACATTCTAAGTAAAACCCTAGGTAGGTACAACTTACCAATTCTAACACCTTTAGAACTCTTAGTAATTGTTTTGCATCACCTATCTTTCAATATGGACCCACGATTCGTGCGACATCCATATTTACTTAGGCGTTAAGCTAGACCCATCAATCATAAGATCATGATCAAAACTTAGTTCGAACGACCCACGACTCGCGGACATCGCCCTTGCCAAAATTAACCACGAAATATTGACCATTTAAATTGATCAATTAGGTAACTAAGAGCTAATAAGCTCCACTAGCTATCCCACGACTCGCGGACAATAACTAGTTTCACTTACTAAACTTAAAACCTATTGATGGAATGCTAGGAATTTAATTCAAAATTTGCACCTCGAATTAAACACCTATTTGTTCGAAATTAGCTTAATATTTAATGGGAATTTTTGAATCAACCGAAGAGTTGTCCGGTTCGACCTCACCAACATATATGTTATCCAATTTTATTAGTCTTGATTAATGCAAGTACACTTAAATGCATTTCAAACAAGCACATAAATAGATAACATGCCCTAGCATGATACTAACATGTAATGATCATGGGTTCTACCTATCTTATGCGTGATATGTGGGAGCCACTCCAGAATCACAAGTTCTAACATACATGCCACATAAACAGTTTAAATTACATAAGGGAAAGCGGTAACAAAATACGAGCCCTATCTCTATTACATTTAACAATTGAGATTCCCCTCCCTAACATTTTGAGGGGTCTTCACTTATGGCCTCCTTGTTACTTGAATGTGGTCCATCTTACTCCATTGGTGCATTGTCTCCGAAATGAAAATAAAACCTCAGCACCTATCTCCACTCTCAAATTACAATAAAAAGAAAAAGACATAAAGTAATAAGGCTCAATCTTCATATTGGCCATAGACAATTACACGGGGCATACCCCGGCCTCAAAACAGTAATATGGAAAGTCACATAATAAATCACATAACAGTACGCACATAAGTGATGCTCCAACCTCAATTGAAAAACGCAACTATAGGGCTCCAACCCCAATTTAAACCATCCATGTGCATAAATTAAAACCATACATAAGTCTAAACCCACGATCACCTAACATGCTTAAATTGCAAGAATTTAAATTTACCAATAAATTTAAAATTCCTTTAACTTTAAGTTTGACTAACTCAAAGTAATCTGAAAAACAGTTCCTTGTTCAAGAATAATTTCAAAATCAAAAGCTAGAATCTGATAAAATTCAAGTTAATTCAAAAATTAACAATTTTATTAAATTCATTATTTCAAAAATAATAATTATACCTTTCCCGAAAAATTAAAATTGACTTTGATTCCCGAAATTCCCAAATTATAATTTTATTTCAAAATTAAAATTTTTTTCAGTAAAAAAAAAATTTTTTTTAAATAATTTTAAAATAAAATTTGGGCCAAAAAACACGAAAAGTCGCATCGCGTCACATCCGCCCGCAAGCCTGCGGGAGATCGCACAGACTGGGCGGACGCTTGCGGGCGTGTGCGGGCAGTCCCGCACAGGGGTGTGCGGGCGATCCCGCACAACCCTGCGCAGTCGCGTGCGGGCAGTCCCGCAGTGGGTGTACGGGCGATCCCGCACAGGGCCGGGTGGACGCGTGCCGGCAGTCCCTCACAGGGGTGTGCGGCCGATCCCGCACAGGGCTGGGCGGACGCGTGCGGGCAGTCCCGCACATGGGTGTGCGGGCGATCCCGCACAGGCTGTTCCGGCCTCGTCCGGACCCATCCACGTGCGGCGACAACGAGCGACAAACTCGCTTGGTCCTCGTCGTCCCGCACCATTTTCCATACAAAATTTTCGTCTCGATTCGGGAATCAAAATCGCAATTTTAATAAATCTAAAATAAACAATTTTTTTTTTTTCAGAAAACGATTTTCTCAATTTATCAGGAAACCTTTCAGATTCAAAAGATCAGATTACGATACAAAGTCAAGAATTTCCCAAAATTCAGTTTAATTGAGACGAATCAGAAACACGATTAACGAGGTGGCTCTGATACCACTTGTTGGAAAACGCAAAACAGAAAGCAGCGGAAATTTAAAAAGTTTCCAACAAAAGGACCCTGGACTCGCAATCGTGTAACCAAATTCGTAGAGATAAGAAACTTACTTTTCTTTTTATTCTTTCTTGAAGCGTTTCAAGCCACCCAAGAAAGCTCTTCTCGCGGCTTGATCCCCTCTCCTTGGTAAATCTCGAATCTTCAAACTTCTAACTTGAAGCTCTCTAGAGATAGTCTACCAACTTGACTACAATCTAACTAGTAAGGATGCTAGTTCTCTAGTAAGTGTTTAGGCTTAACCTAGGGTTTATTTGATCTTGGAGAAAGGATGGTGTTCAACACATGAACCAAAAGAATTGCCAATTAGCTCTAAGGGGAGCTCGAGCTCCCCTATTTATAATAAGGGAGTGGCCGAAAGAAGGGGTTTATGGACTAGGGTTTTGGTCTCTATCTCTCTCCTATTACTTGATCATGAAGTAATTTTTACTTTGACTTTGAATTCTAATTCAAATCATCTTTCAAGAGAGCTAAAAATATCCAAACTATTTTAGGATAATTTTATACTTTATTTATTTAAAATAAATAACGTATTTTATCTAATTAATTAATTCATAATTAATTAACTAGATTATTTTCTGCAAAATTAGACTTTCTTTTTAATTCAAAAATTAATCCAAAGTCTATTAGATAGTTAACACTTTTAATTGTTTAAAAAATATATATATATACAATATATATATTCACGTGTGAGACACGTGTCACTCACGTGACACACACGTGTGGTTTCACACGTGTGGAACCCTCTTGGCTCGATTAACTCGTTTAATCATTTTAAAGCCTCAACTCATGTAACCAAGTTGTTGTGTGTGACCCTCTAGGTTCTCAATTCAATTAGCAGCGACCCTAATTAATTAATTCACTAATTAATTAATCAGTCCACAGATTAAAGGGCCATAGTCTAGCAACAGGTGTTTAACCCCTAGCTGAATTAGAATGTTCGGATTCGACAGAACATTTAATTCATTGATTCATGTGAGATACAATCCTCCTACTTATTATCTCTCAACCAACATCTAGGGTAAGGGAATAATCAGAACCCTAATAATCTGGTCTTAAAGCTAAGTGCATTTCATATCCATTTGATCTCAATCCAAGAAACCATTTTCTTGATGTCTTTATCTACTGCCTTGGCCAAGGACTCCATATGGCATATGAATGACTTACACAATGTAACAGCCCGAAAACCCGCCTGTCGATATTGTCCGCTTTGGTGGGCTAAGCGACACCACCTTCACTGTTTTGTTCTTCCCGTTGGTATTTAAACCCGAAGGTGCCCAACCAGGAAATGGCCTCAACAGGGAAGAGGTATCCACCCCCTTATAAGGAAGGCTTCGTTCTCCTCTTCTTCCGATGTGGGACAAGCACTTTAAGCTTTACAGTCCACCCCCCATAAGGGCCCAGCGTCCTCGCTGGCGCACCGGACCGGGTCCCGACTCTGATACCATTTGTAACAACCCGAAAACCCGTCTG
Organism: Lantana camara; assembly: GCA_037501455.1. Classification (NCBI taxonomy): domain Eukaryota; kingdom Viridiplantae; phylum Streptophyta; class Magnoliopsida; order Lamiales; family Verbenaceae; genus Lantana; species Lantana camara. The sequence continues at coordinate 59,744,804 of CM074855.1, forward strand.
TCGATATTGTCCGCTTTGGTGGGCTAAGCGACACCACCCTCACGGTTTTGTTCTTCCCGGTTGAATTTAAGCCCAAAGGCACCCACCCAGGAAAAGGCCTCAACAGGGAAGAGGTATCCACCCCCTTACAAGGAAGGCTTCGTTCTCCTCTTCTTCCGATGTGTGACAAGCACTTTAAGCTTTACAGTCCAGGGTTGTTACAAATGGTATCAGAGCCGGGACCCGGTCCGATGCGCCAGCGAGGACGCTGGGCCCTTATAGGGGGGTGGACTGTAAAGCTTAAAGTGCTTGTCCCACATCGAAAGAAGAGGAGAACGAAGCCTTCCTTATAAGGGGGTGGATACCTCTTCCCTGTTGAGGCCTTTTCCTGCTTGGGCACCTTCGGGTTTAAATACCAACGGGAAGAACAAAACTGTGAGGGTGGTGTCGCTTAGCCCACCAAAACGGACAATATCGACAGGCGGGTTTTCGGGATGTTACACACAATAAGAGATCCCCTTGCATATGCAAGTGTAGGTCCTTTCTTGATTCTCATTCACTTTCATGAGTCACTTGTGTAGCCACAGCATAAGCCTTGAATCAGTTGTCTAAGGCGACACCCTTTAAAGCTTATACCAAAGACTACAGAGTTAACTCATAAAGTGACATGGAACCTCAAGTCTAAGGATCAATTAATCACATCAATGACTCGTGAGATATTTCCTAATCTGGAATTTTCCATTTCCTGAAATAGAAACTTCCTTTCCCATTTAGGAATCTTCTCACACGGGGTACCTCAGTGAACTTACTTATTGAAGTAAGCACCCTCATATATCACGCACGTATCAACTATACACTTTACACCTCCATGAAACAAGGTGGTCCTTCTTAAGGGCGTGATCCCACAAACAAGCCTTAGAGGAGTCAGGTTGACACTGCCACTGTCTGTAGGACTCATCGGCTTGGAGCATTTTACTAATCATGACTTATGTGAAATAGGGCTCGTTTCATGAACCATTTCATCTAAATGGTAGAGTCCTAAAGTCATCAGGATTAGGGGAGTTCTCATACATGCACAGCTAAAGTAAACGCATACCAAACAAGAGCATATAAAGAAGTGTTTCCCTGTGATATTAATCATTCGTATATTATTCAAAGATTGTATGTGATACTAGGTAAGTCGCAAAACGGATTATGACTAATCGGCTTTCTAGGGTACTATTCCCAACATATTACATGTTAAATAAGTGTATGATATCTATGTTGAGGGATTGACCCGCATGTTACAAGATTTTGAAAACATTTTGTACAAGTATATAAGCTATTTTGTTTTCGTTTGAAAAACTTTAGCTTTCTGCAAGTGTGTGTGTGTAAGTGAGATGTGGCTTTGAATGATAAGCTTGGGTTATGCGTGTATGTGATTTTCGCGATAAGTTTGGGCCCCGCAAAGTGGTATGGTAATCTCGGGACGACCGAGGGGTCGCCGAGCTCTCCCATCAACATTCTTCATTTGAGAGTCTCACCTAACCTTGGGAGGATCGAGGAAGGGTGGTTCTCTTGAGCCGGCGGAGTTAACCGTCGAAGGTTTCAAGGTCGTGATTAAACCTTATTCCGTGTGTATATGGATAGCTCCGGCCATCAACCCTTCTATGAACCTTTGTTGGGGATGGATTATGATTTGTTTTGCTATGTTATGTTCTTCGTGTGTGGAAGTTGGGATGTGTGGCTCGTACTCACCGAGTTGGTTTAGTTTTGTATGATCTATGGAACGAGAGTGGATTCCCAACTACCTAAAACTTGGGATTTGGCATTTGGCCCTTTCTGCCTTTTCTTTAAACCTATGTATATCTATATCGCGGCAAACCCTTTGGCTTGCAAAAACTACTCTCGTTCCACGGATCCTTTCGTTTTAATTAATTGATTTGCTTTATATGTATATCGGGTGTGTGAGTTAACCCCCTCACTAGTCACTACGACTAACCCTCATTGTTGTTTTCCCTTTTTCCCTTTCTTTTGAGTTTGCAGGTTCTTCCGAGTCAAGCTAGGCGGCAAGTGTCTTTTGGGTTACTTGTGGTATAGCTTGAGTCCTCATGCATCGTAGTGGTTTACATTTCCTTTGCCTATGTATTTTTGGATTATGTATTATGACTACACTTGGATTATTTTGGCCCTCATGGCATTGTATATCTTGGTTATGACCTAGCATGTTAGTTTAAGTACTTGACCCTCCCCCATTTTGGATATGTATATATGTGATCTTGGGATTTATGTATGTCTTGTTAATTGCTTCCGCTACTCTGATTATAATTTGCACAGCTTTTTAGGGTCTAGGCCGCCTAGTGAGGGTGTGAGTTTTTTGTGTCTCCCGTTCGCTACTATTTGATACGGGTGCGAACTCCCTATTTCGTTACTCGTGTTAGACCTTAGTGCGGGGGGAGGGGGGATGTGACACCTTTTGCTCCGGGGTGTTATAGATGCAGATGGGAAGGTTATTGCCTATGCCTCCAGAAAATTGACGAGCAAAACTATCCCACACACGATCTCAAGTTAGCGGTGGTTATCTTTGCTTTGGGTAAATGGAGACACTATCTTTAAGGAGTCTCCTTCGAGATCTTTTCCAACCATAAGAGTCTCCAGTATTTGTTTTCTTAGAAGAAGTTGAACATGAGATAATGGCATTGGATGGAATTTCTTGAGGATTATGAGTGTACAATCCGATACCATCCCGAAAAAAGCCAATGTGGTCGCGGATGGGCTAAGTAGGAAGGCTAGCGCGTCTAATTTGGAAGTGGGTACTATGGATGAGGTGGAGCCAATCAAGCTAAAAGCTCGTATCTCTAATATCTCGATTCAGCCGGATGTCAAGCAACGGTTGTTTCAGGCTCAGAGATTTGATCCTGATGTTTAGAGGTTAACAGAGAAGGCTTGGGATGATCCATAGTGCCCATTCAGGTTTGATGATACAGGGCTTCTAAGGTTCAAGGACAGAGTTGTCGTGCCCGAAGAGTTAAAGAAGGTGATCCTTGAAGAGGCTCACAAGAGAACTTATTCTGTACATCCCCGGAGGAAACAAGATGTATAAGGACCTCAAGCAATATTATTGGTAGAAAGGTCTAAAAAGGGATGTGGTTAATTATGTGAGACATTGCTTGACTTGCCATAGTGAAGCCAGAACATCAGAAGGCATCGGGGCAACTTCAACGATTGCCTATACCAGAGTGGAAGTGGCAGCAGATAGCAATGGACTTTGTTTCGAAACTACCATGAGTGAAAGGTGTTCTTAATGGGATTTGGGTGATTGTGGATCGGTTGACGAAGTCCAGTCATTTTCTTACCATTCAGGTATCCGACAAAGTGAGCAAACTAGCCAAGAAGTACTGTGATGAGATTGTTAGACTTCATGGAGTACCGGTTAGTATTGTGTCGGATCGAGATACAAGATTTACTTCAAGGTTTTGGCAAGAGCTTCAACAAAATTTGGGGTCGAGACTTCATTTTAGCACAACTTTCCATCCTCGAACTTATAGGCAGTCCAAGAGGTTGATCAAGTACTCAGAGGATATGTTGAGAGCGTGTGCATTGGATTTTCAAAGCTCGTGGAATGAGCAGTTGCCATTAATCGAGTTTTCTTATAACAATAGCTACCAAGACTCGATAGGAATGGCACCATATGAAGTCTTTTATGGGCAGAAATGTAGGTCTCCATTGTTTTTTGATCTCGAAGATTGGAATTGGACCAAGCAAGAAGGCGTGAAAAGAGGTGAGAAGAAGGAAAACCCCTCTAAAGCCATTCAAGATGCTATTGATAAGGTCCAACTGATTAGACAACGGATAAGGGCAACTCAAGATCGACAAAAGAGTTGTGCTGACCAACAAAGAAAAAATCCTGAGTTCGAACTTGGAGATAGGGTCTTTTTGAAAGCCTCTCCATGGAAAGGGTTCGCAAGGATTGGTCGAGGAGGGATGTTGAACCCTCGGTACTTGGGCCCATTTGAGATCTTGGAGAAGATCGGGGATATAGCCTATCGTTTGTGTAACACCCGGACTGCTAGGTAGCCACATCCCCCGCACTATAGTTCAATCCACATATGGAACGACCACCCATACATGAATCAAGCCTATAGCGAACAAGAGACAATAAGAAAAACGACTCACTAGCTAGGCGGGACTAACCCTCAATTATAACAACAAGTATAAACCAAAAATGGAAGCATAATCTATATATACATATAAACATTATCAATCTATGAGTCCATAGTCAACATTTCAATATTTACAGCCCAACTCTCGAAAACAAAACATAATAACATAAGTATCAATAATGTACATGAAATGAAAATGACAAATGCTAGACTCAAAATAATAAAAGACCTAACTCGATCACACCTAGCACTCAATCCTGCAAAACTGAAAATGTGAGGGGTCAGTCTATGGAAGACTGAGTGAGGTGTTTATAATTATAAGCGCAATTACCATATATATCATAGTCTCGGGTAAGTTTTTATGAGAGAAAATTTTATAAGTTCAAAATAGAATAAATTCTCACCTGAGGCTACAACTAATCCAATTTAACAATGTAATTGACTCAATTCCAATCAATCAGTGGCCCGACGAGTGAGGGAAATTCTCCAACCTTTCTCTGACTATGTACAATAATCCAATTATTAATTAATTAGGTGATCAAGCAATTCATTTATAGTGCACAATTAGCGATTTCAATAAACCCTTTTTCCTCTGGGTGATGGTGGGATTGGAAGGCCCCACCATCCAATCAATCTGGGCAGTGGGTACACGAATCCCTAAGCCCGGAACTCCTTCCCCCACTAATCTCCTAGTAGGTTCAGGGGTCATCCCAAGTTGTGAGGATAGTACAAGAGTTACCCGTCAGCCCCAAGCTTTCCCGGTTGGCTCAATACACTACCTTCGGGCCCACAGTGCAATACAATAACTCGCCAAAACAATCAATCAATACAATACAGTTCTGTAATTTACTTGAAATCCATAAGGTTTGGAAAACTATAAATATATAGATACATTTTGGCTTAAACATCAAATAGGATTATATGGGTTCTATATATCTAGAATTTAACCTCACCTTAACTTAACCAACCAAAAGAAACAAGAAAACACCCCAAAGAACGTGCTCCTCGTCTCCGGGACCGTGATCTATGTAACAAGGACAAGTGTACCTAAGACTCCACTATTATGAACCAATTATGATGAATGACAAAGTCATGCAATGTCAATCATGCTCTTACAATCATTAAAGGTCATAAATGAGTCCAATTTATCAATTAGATAACAAGAATTAAGCATACAATTCATAATTTAAAGTTCCACAAAATTAGACAAACCTCCCCCCTGTCATAGAAAATCCTGAATTAAAATGTCGTACAAAGTCAATTATGAAATATCGTAAACATGATTGAAACAAGCATGATTTATCACAAATTTAGCAATTAAGAACATACGAGGCATAATATAGTTAATTGGCGAATGGGTAATTTTTTTACACGAAAAACCACTGTTAACCCAGAGAAAGGTCCCGACCGGGATTGTTTTTCAGTTGAAAAGTGTCCCGGCCGGGACACAATTAACGAGAGCAACCTGCTAGCCAGTCCCGGTCGGGACGGTTTTTAGTGCAAAAAAGATCCCGGCCGGGTTCCATTTCTTGAAAAACAGGGTAGCAGCAGGGGTAGTTTTAAACTCATCCAAAACCAACCAAAAATCCAACTTCAATCCATAACAAATGCTCAAACACAATATATACACAAAATACCTCAATTATACAACAATCAAACCATGAAACATGTATCAAATCATCAAGAATTCATAATCAAAACCCCTTAATATTCATGCCTCCAACTTTAATGTAAATGCATAGAAGTATAATGCATAATACTGTGATGAAAGTTATAAGTAAATAAATGAAATAATTAAAATAAACCCCCAACTCCCGAAGACCCGCATGTGGCGTGCTTACCTGAACTTCCGGTAAATTGGGGCCTTACAACTCCCCCCCCATTAAAAGAATATGGTCCGTAGATTCACTGATTGGAAGAAAATAAGTCCGGGTGGAACCGCTTCATCTTCTCTTCCAACTCCCAAGTCATATCTTCGGACTTATCACTTCGCCACAATACTTTAACCATAGGAATACTCCGGTTTCTCAATTCTTGATACTTTCGGTCCAAAATCCTAACTGGCTTCTGCACGAACGACAGATTCGGTTCCAACTCTACTTCTTCAACGGGGAGAATTTCTGCTTCCTCCGGATAATACTTCCTTAACTGAGATACATGAAACACGTTATGAATTCCGGTATGATTCGGCAGTAGATCCAATCTGTAAGCTACTTCCCCAATTCTCTCAAGAACTTCAAACGGACCCAAATAACTGGGATTCAGTTTTCTCCCTTTCCAATTCAAGAGAACCCTTTATGTGGTGATACCTTCAAGAAAACCCGGTCCCCCACATCAAACTTAAGATCTCTCCGGCGACGATCGGCGTAACTTTTCTGCCTATCTTGTACAGCTTTCATCTGTTGTTGTATCTGTTGCACTTTCTCGATCATAGCCCTCTCTGCCTTAGAAGGTTTCTCTAGTTTCTCTCCCTTCTTGACACCTTCCTACTTAGTCCATTTCCACTCTTCCAAATCGAAAAACAACAGTGACCGACATTTTCGACCATAAAGTAATTCATAAGGAGCCATTCCAATCGATGCTTGATAACTATTGTTGTACACGAACTCAACCAACGGAAGTTGCTCATGCCAAGAAGTTTGGAAACCAAGGCACAAGCTCGAAGCAAGTACTCCAAATACCGTATACCCGCTCGGACTGCCCATCTGTTTGGGGATGAAATGCCGTACAGAACTGAAGCCTCGTACCCAAAATTCCTTGCAATTCTTGCCAGAACTTTGATGTAAATCGGGGATCTCTGTCTGAAACAATACTTACTGGAATACCATGAAGTCGAACAATCTCCTTATTATAAATGTTAGCCAACTTTCGGATCTTATAAGATACTCGAACCGGTATAAAATGTGCAGACTTGGTTAACTGATCCACAATCACCCAAATACTATCATATCCGCCCTTCACCCTCGGTAACCCGGATATAAAATCCATTGTCACCTGTTCCCACTTGCACTCGGGAATAGGTAACGCCTGTAGGAGTCCTCCAGGCTTTTGATGCTCCGCTTTAACCTTCTGACATGTCAAACAGTCCCTTAAAGCCGCGACTCCCAATTAATCAAATAATCCTATGCCATACGACGTAGACTCACAAGACACGGCACTAGAACAGCGGTTTTGCAACCGGGCTCTGATACCACCTTGGGATGTAGCACCCAGAACGCTAGGTAGCCACATCCCCCGTACTATAGTTCAATCCACATATGGAACGAGCACCCATACATGAATCAAGCCTATAGCGAACGGGAAACAATAAGAAAAACCACTCACTAGCTAGGCGGGACTAACCCTCAATTGTAACAACAAGCATGAACCAAAAACGGAAACATAATCTGTATATACATATATACAATATCCATCTATGAGTCCACAGTCAACATTTCAATATTTACAGCCCAACTCTCGAAAATAAAACATAATAACATATGTATCAATAATGTACATGAAATGAAAATGACAAGTGCTAGACTCAAAACAATAAAAGACCTGACTCCATCCCACCTAGCACTCAATCCTGCAACACTGAAAATGTGAGGTGTCAGTCTATGGAAGACTGGGTGAGGGGTTTATAATTATAAGCGCAATTACCATACATATCACAGTCTCGGGTAAGTTTTTATGAAAGAAAATATTATATGTTCCAAATAGAATAAATTCTCGCCCGAGGGTACAACTAATCCAATTTAACAATGCAATTGACTCAATTCTAATCAATCAGTGGCCTGACCAGTGAGGGCAATTCTCCAACTAGACTCCGACTGTAGCACCCCAGATGGAGGATACCACATCCCCGGCACTAGGACCCAGACCCGGTCATGAAATAGGAAGTCCATGCCCGAATCCAAATCATAGCGAACGGGAGACCAACTCACGCACTAGGCTAGGTGGATCTAACTCGACCAACTCAGTGTGCGGAAGCAATTTAAAATATTCATCAACAAATAGCGAAAGCAATTCAAACAACATGCAGAACAGGTGACAGGTTCAACTAACATAGATACCTAATCCCGAATATCAACATACATAACAGGTGATGGGTTCAACTAGCATAGATACCTTGTCCCGAATATCAGTTCATAATCCAACATAATAAACTGCATAAGTATCATCATAATATCTAATATCCTCCAAGTACTAGCTTACTAACCCCACACGGGTTTAAGTCTAAGTAGTACATAAACATAACCTTCAAGTGTGAAACATAACTACATAACAAAAGTAGAGTATGCGGCAAATGCATCCTAACACCAACTAGACTGACAAGTGTGACTCAGAAGACTCACTTTTTGCGACGCCCCTCCGTAGGCCATGGAAAAGGGCCGGAAGAGACGACGCCCGCACGATCTCACTAGAGTTAGCTAGAAGCTTCCCCTAGTTTGACCGCTAAGCGTTTGACAAAATAAAAGACAAAGTAGTACAAAACCTAAAATGTTATCATAATTACAAACAAAAGTCATACGTACATCTGTATTCATCACCAAAATAGCATAATATACTACAAGGGTTCAACTAGGATACGGCAAAAGCTAACATAATTTACATACAATTATTCATATAACACCCTGCGCAGATAAGAAGTTCGTAGTATCAAGCCAAAAGAGTATAACATCCTAGTTATATATATAGTACGATAAACTGACAAAAGAAGCCAACAAAGCAAGTAGGAGCACGAATCCAAAGCTACCCTTCGCTCTCCTCACCTATTATCTCCCTTGGCTGAGTAAGACCTGAAATCAGGGTTAAAAGAAAGGAATAAGTCCAAAAGAGACTTAGTGAGGTAGTCGGAATTTCAAATTAATAGATACAAGTCAAGATAAATAAGAATATCATGATATGAGAATGATTGATACGAGCTGTATGCAAATGCCACCCTATCACCAGAAAAAAAAACAAAAGCAATAAAATCCTGAACACCGTTGTCGAGTGCCCTCGACCTGACTGATAGGATCCCACGTGCCCGTGAGACACCTAAATAACTTGACTTCTGTGTTCTACCTCCAGACACACATCACGCCAAGCTACAACTGAATTGGGATTGTTTCAGACACATACGATCGACGGCCCGAACCGCCCGATCGGTCTGTTGAAAGCAATACCCTGGGCCCGAACTTCTCTTAGGCGTCCCCAAGAGTAATAGTAACTGAAACTTAGTGATTAGCTCCTATGATAAAATTTGAAAGACTTATCAATTTGGGAAAAACCAATTTCATTTTCTTAATGCAATACATATAGATATTAAGATCATTTGTATGTAAAATCATTTGATTTAGAGTAAAAGCAAGTATTGAATAAATGTCTATTTAGAATATATTATTATGGAGGAAAGAAAACAAAGTCATGAAATAAAGGTCTTATGAAGGTTGATATATTTATAGTATAGTATTTTAGAATATTATAAATATAATTTGAAAAGAAATCAAAATGAAGCTATTTTTAAATTTTCCTCACCAACATGTGATCTTGAGCTTCTAGAACCTGAATGAAAGTAAATAATGTAAGTTTCGAACAACTCTCAGTCCTAGTAAACCAACTTATCACTACCCAATACATAATCCCCAAGATAGTTCAAGTTTCCATTTAAATCATATACAAGCACAAAGTATGATTTAAACTCCTATTTATGAAGAAAAAAAAAATAATGGAAACCAGACATAATCCATTAAGAATAAAATAAGTTCTTATTTATGAGAATCATTTCTTTTGCATGTATATAAACCCATATATCATAGCAGCCATGACACGTGCACATGTATATAAATATCATATTTTCAACTTTGATTTAACCATTTATTATATTTTACATTCAAGTAATTTATAAATATTTCCAGATCATGTTCTAATCATCATTTAACCATTTCCATGACTTTATTTTAACTTATGGACGTCTGAACCATCAACTAAGCAAAGGAACAATGGATTCCTTTTAATTAACATGTTAGACCATAAATCAAGTTACACGTATAATTAGAGCATATATTAATTTGACATACTTCATTCTTGATTACCATTCTCCACGCGCACACACATATGTTACACAGTAACTCAACAACTTTCTGTAAAACAAATGATATTCAAATTCTAATTTCATAATCTCCGTTCCTTAAATAAAATAATATATCAATAACCATCATTGTAATTCTCGAAATTCCAGGTTAACAAAGTAGATTTTCACTTATTATTATTATTTACTAACTCAAAACCTACCGTATGTACTCGGATTATTTTAAAATAATCATAATTAATCACATAATTACATACTAACACAGTTAGGTTTTCACAAATTTTAGGAAAAATAAGAAAACTACTCATAGTGGAGATATTAAATCAACTAGAGACTAACAGAGTTATATCCGTCAATTATTTACACAAGAAATTTAAAGAACACAAAATTTTCCCCATTTACAAAAATTTCAAACATTTAATAAACAATAAAAGAAACCATAAAATCAAATAATAAACAAAGAGAAGTAAATACCTTGAAAGGATGAAAGACAAAGTATTCCTAGGATTTGTTTCCTTAGCAAAAGAGTTATTCTTGGATTTTCCTAAGATCTTGGAGCTTTACTTTGGTTCGTATAGTAGTGCAGAGAAAAAGAAACAATGAAAATGAAATGTTGCTGCTCCTTTTCTTCCAATTAGGAAAGCAAATGGTAATGATGACTTTCTTTTGAGAACTAATCCTAGCCTTACAATTGGTTGAGACTTGGAGGGTGAAAGATTAATTGTTTTATAAGATTTAATCTAAGCCTTCCATTTGTAAAGAAAAAGTAGTGGCTATGATTGATTAGAGAAAAAGTTTTCCTAGTAATTTCCATTATCTCCTAAAAATAAAATATATATAAAACTAAGATTAAATCCTAACCTTACATTAATCTAAGAAATCAAGGGCTAGGATCACTCTAATTTTTATTATATAAAATAAACACATAATATCACCTAATTAAAAATAAAATTCATAGAATATGATTAAATGCATGTAGGAAATAACAAATTATGATAATATTTGAAACTAAATAAATGAAACACATACAATCCAAATTTTTAAAAATTTTCATTGAACATGTCACGTATTATGAATGCATGAAATAAAATGATCCCTAAAATGCATATTATTATTTTTATTTTTATTGGTATTATTACCTGCTTCCGATTTTCCAAAAATCGGGGTGTCACAACTTCCCCCCCTTAAAAATGAATCTGTCCCCAGATTCTCCTCTGCTTCACTAAACAAATCTGGATGGTGGTGACGCATTTTCTCTTCAAGTTCCCATGTTGCCTCTTCAGTTTTCTGATTTCGCCACAAAACTTTGACCATAGGTATCTGCTTGTTTCGGAGTACTTTGAACTTTCGGTCTAAGATCTGAACTGGTTTCTCAAGATACGAAAGGTTAGGCTCGATCGGTATTTCCTCTGGAGAAACAATATGGGATTCATCCGGATAGTACTTTCTTAGTTGTGAAACGTGGAAAACATTGTGAATTCCGGTTAAGCTTGGTGGTAGATCTAACCGGTAGGCCACCTCCCCTATTCGTTCAATAATCTCGAAAGGTCCGATGTAGCGAGGGTTTAGTTTTCCTCCTTTTCCAACTCTGACGAATCCTTTTCTCGGAGAAAGCTTAAGAAACACTTGGTCTCCCACTTCAAATTCCAATTTCTTCCTTCGGCGATCAGCATAACTTTTCTGACGGTCTTGGGCTTCTTTCATTCGCTGTCGGATTTGTTGGACTTTTTCAATTGCATCTTGTATACAGTCTGGCTTGGTTGCTCGGTATTTTCCATCTTTTGTCTGTCTCCAATCATCAAGATCCCAATATAAAGGAGATCTACACTTTCGGCCGTAGAGTGCTTCATAGGGAGCCATCTTGATTGATGCTTGATAGTTGTTATTATAGGCAAACTCGATTAATGGTAGATATTTATTCCAACTTTGGTTGTTATCCAACACACACATTCTCAACATATCCTCAAGATAGCCGATTAGTCTCTCAGATTGAGCATCTGTTTGCGGATGTGCAGCGGTACTAAATTGTAATTTCGTTCCCAAATGTTTTTGAACATCTTGCCATAGCTGTGAAGTGAATTTTGGATCTCGATCTGATACAATACTTGTGGGAATTCCATGTAACTTGACAATTTCTTGAGTATAAAGCTCGGCTAACTTCTCCACTTTGTCGGTGGTCTTGATTGCTAGAAAATGTGCCGATTTCGTCAACCGATCCACGATTACCCAAATACTGTTATAACCACCTCGAACTCTTGGCAATCCTATCAGAAAATCCATGGTGATTTGATCCCATTTCCATGTTGGTATTGGGAGTGGTTGCAACAATCCTGCAGGTTTCTGATGTTCTCCTTTAACTTTTTGACAAGTTAAACATTTCTGTACAAAATCAGCAATGTCTCGCTTCATCCCACTCCACCAATATTGCTTCTTAAGATCTTGGTACATTTTGGTTCCTCCTGGATGAACCGTATAGGCCGTTTTATGTGCTTCCTCTAAGATCTCTTTCTGCAGACTAGCTGGAACGTAGATTCGATTTTCGTGTCTCACAATACCCATTTCATCTAGTTGTAGCGTCGATGACTCTTTTAATTCTTCCTTGAGTAGTTGACTTTGGCACCAGTCGTCTGATATTTGAGCATCCCTGATACGATTAATCAACTCTGGTTGTAGGCTTAAGCGCATGAAACATACTTGGGATTGAAAAGTCACTTTATCCGTACTATCGAGAGATCTTGAGTCCTGAACTGATATCTGAGATAATTCGGCCTTTCTGCTGAGTGCATCTGCCACTATGTTGGCCTTTCCTGGATGATATAGTATCTTGCAATCATAGTCTTCCAGAAGTTCCATCCACCTACGTTGGCGCATGTTTAAATTCTTTTGGGTGAACAAATATATCAAGCTTTTGTGGTCAGTATACACCTCGAACGATGCTCCCTACAAATAATGCCTCCACTTGGCCAATGCAAAAATAATTGCTGCTAATTCGAGATCATGAGTTGGATATTTCTGTTCATGTGTTCGGAGCTTTCGAGATGCGTAGGGGATAACTTTTCCTTTCTGCATCAGGACACATCCTAAACCTTCTTTTGAAGCATCGGTATAGACCACAAACCCATCGGATCCATCCGGTAAGGCTAAAATTGGGGCTGTTGTCAACCTTCTTTTAAGCTCTTGAAAACTTCTCGCACATTTATCCGTCCACTGGTAAGGAACATCCTTACGAGTTAGTTGCGTTAGCGGCTCTGCAATTTTGGAAAAATCCTTAACAAATCGCCGATAGTATCCTGCCAATCCGAGAAAACTTCAAACTTCTGTACGTGTTGCTGGTTGTTTCCAATTATTCACTGCTTCTATTTTCGACGGATCTGCCTCGATTCCATCCTTAGAAATGACATGTCCCAAAAAGGTTACACGGTCTAACCAGAAGTCACACTTGCTGAATTTGGCGTATAACTTATGCTCTTTCAAAGTTCTGAGTACCATCTGCAAATGCTTGGCATGATCTTCTGGAGTCTTTGAGTAAACTAATATATCATCGATGAAGATGACCACAAATTGATCCAGATACGGATGAAAGACACGATGCATTAAATCCATGAAAGCTGTTGGTGCATTTGTCAGTCCAAATGGCATAACCACAAATTCAAAATGGCCATACCGAGTGTTGAATCCGGTTTTCGGAATATCTTCTTCTCTTATTCGTAGTTAGTAATATCCCTGTCTCAAATCCAGCTTAGAGTAAACCTTCGAACCTTGCAGTAAATCGAACAATTCTTCAATATGAGGTAAAGCATACTTGTTCTTTATCGTCATCTGATTAAGCTCTCGATAATCAATGCACATCCTTAATGACCCGTCCTTTTTCTTAACAGAGAGTACAGGTGCTCCCCACGGAGAAGTGCTCGGTCTAATGTATCCACACTCGGTCAATTCCTCCAGTTGCTTCTTTAATTCTTGCAATTCTGATGCTGCCATCCGATAGGGGGTTTTGGAAAAAGGCTCAGCTCCCGGAAGCAAATCAATCACAAACTCTAATTCCCGTTGTGGCGGCAGGGTCTCCAAGGTCTCCGGAAATACCTCAGGAAATTCTTTAACCACTGGTACCTCTTCCAACCGAACTTGATCCTTCGGTTTATTCAAAATATAAGCAATAACAATCGTAGATCCATCGTGAATATATCTCTCAACTTCTGAAGAGGAAATCATCGGTATCGCTTCTGCAACTTGTTTCACTGTTTCTGATTCTTGTGATTCGTAAGTCCCGAACTTAACCCTTTTATTGTAGCAGTCTAGCTGTGCTTGGTACTTGTATAGCCAATCCATTCCCAAAATAACATCGTAACCATTGATTGCCAATTCGATCAAATCTGCTGGATAACATCTACCTTCCAATTGTACTGGACAATCTCTGATCATACGGTTGGTAAAAAGGCATGTACCCATGGGAGATGTGACTTCGAAGAAATATGGGAATTTTTCTAATTCTATGTCTAACTGATGTATGCAATGAGATGCAATGAAAGAGCGTGTGGCACCAGGGTCAAATAAAGCTTTAACATGCATGTCATGAATGTATAGCGTACCTTCCACCACAGCACTAGGATCTGGATTTTCGCCTCCTCCAAGGGCATATGCACGTGGTTTGACTGTAGGCTTTCCCGGTAAGTTATTATTATTAGTAGGTCTTCCTCGCCCAACACCTTGATTTGGCTGATTCCCCCGAACTTTTGGATAGTCCTTAATCTGATGCTCATCGGCTCCACAAGCAATGCATTTTCCCAACTTCCTCCAACAATTATCCTCGGTGTGGTATGGATTATCACAATAAGCACACTTTTTCTGCTCAGATGTGGTGCCCTGATCGTGCTTTGTTGGATTTCGTGACTGACTTTTGAGCTGAATTACTAACAGACTTGTTTGAACCCATACCTTTCCCTCCAGATCCAGATGCTCTATTTCTTTCAAATTTTTGGGTAATCTGTCGAATGTTCCTCATTCGGGCTTCAACATCCATTGCTGTTTCAACCGCTCTGGTGTAAGTATCAAGATTTGCTGTCATTAGTGCCCACTGTAGCTCAGGTCTGAGTCCTTCAATAAATTTCTGAATCTTTCTACGTCCATCTGCCATGATGTGAGGTGCGTATGGTAACAGGCGAACAAAATTTGCTTCATACTGACCAACAGTAGAGTTGCCCTGAATCAGATTCATAAATTCCTTTTCACGAGCATCCTTCTTAACTTGAGGAATAAACTTCACCATAAACTCCAATTTAAAGTTAGCCCAGGTTCTAGGGGTCTGTTCTTCCTCCCATTTCTGTTCAGTCAACTGCCACCAATGACAAGCAGCACTTTCCATCAGATATACTGCATATTCCACCTTTTCTTGCTCATCACACTGTAGCAACCGAAATATTTTCTCTATTGCAGCAATCAAACTCTCAGCTTTTCAGTCATCAGGTTCTCCAAAGAACATTGGCGGGTGGAATCTAAGGAACCTGTCCATTTTCTCTTGTTTGGTATTCTCTGTTCGACCCGGTGGCATAGATGGTTGTTGCTGTTGCTGTTGTTGGTACTGTTGTTGTTGATTTACCGTCTGCACAAGCTGTCTTACAACATCCACTAGATCCTCTGTTTCAGTACGACGTCTCCTTTGACCACCTCGTTCTGCCTCATCTCTATTATTGTCTGTAGGAGCGTCAGGTTGATGCCATGCCCTTCTTGGTGCCATTCTGTTATGCATATGACAATATATAGATGATGTGATATGATGTTAATGCAAAGCACATAATTTAATTTAAATAAAGTACACAATTTCAGACAACCCGTGATATATATACAATAACAAAATGGGTAGTACAATGTTCACATAATTTAGTACCACCTACAGGCTATCAGATCTACCATGTAGTCAAAAGAGCTTCAATCACCACATATTTACATATCTACACCTATCGCTCAGTCAAAAGATCAGCAGCTACCACATAGCCAAATATGTACCACCTAGCACACAGTCAACCTACTAGTCATAGTACGCTGGTCACATCAGATACACCCTAAGCACATAGACCAGAATGTTTCATATATACGGACAAAAGAGACTCCACAAAATGACTCCTATAAACCCCCCAATCACTGGGTATCAACTCTAACACCAGAAAGTGCGGGAGCTGGGAGGGCAGGCAGCTGGAGGGATAAGTGAGTGGCTGAGCTCGGCCCCTCGTCGGATCGGGCACTAGTCTCTCTCATCACGACATGGGCAGCCTCCTCAAAGACCTTATGGGCCTCCATCCAGTAAGTGCGGTAATGATCACGCTCACTAGCAACGTGACTCAGAATAGCCTGCAACTCCTGTGCGAACCCCCTCTGGCACTGTGCCTCTGTCTGTGCGGTCTCAGCCTGATGGGTCATATCTGCCAACTGCTGTTGCAGCTCTAAGGCACGGTGGCGCTCAACATCCAGTTCACGAGCCAGGACTGAACCGGGACCCTCAAAGAAATAAGTGTCACGATCCGTCTCCAGAGAATGGACCACCTTGTTGGGATAAGCTCCTCTAAGGATAGGGCGCCCGCGCCTACGTCCACGTCCGCTAACAGTCTGTCTGGTGTAAGGATTGTACAGCATCCTCGGAACCCTCCTCACCATGATAAGTCTCGGTGGAGAATCATCCCTACCTGCCATCCTGCTACCACACATTTGGCTCGACTCTAAGTAATCAACAACAAATAAACACCTAAGAGCAAGTAGCAACATACAAACAACTTATAAGACTTGAAAAACAAACACATAACTCAAAACTCAATCAGAACCGAAGCTCTGATACCACCACTGCGACGCCCCTCCGTAGGCCATGGAAAAGGGCCGGAAGAGACGACGCCCGCACGATCTCACTAGAGTTAGCTAGAAGCTTCCCCTAGTTTGACCGCTAAGCGTTTGACTAAATAAAAGACAAAGTAGTACAAAACCTAAAATGTTATCATAATTACAAACAAAAGTCATACATACATCTGTATTCATCACCAAAATAGCATAATATACTACAAGGGTTCAACTAGGATACGGCAAAAGCTAACATAATTTACATACAATTATCCATATAACACCCTGCGCAGATAAGAAGTTCGTAGTATCAAGCCAAAAGAGTATAACATCCTAGTTATAGATATAGTACGATAAACTGACAAAAGAAGCCAACAAAGCAAGTAGGAGCCCGAATCCCAAGCTCCCCTTCGCTCTCCTCACCTATTATCTCCCTTGGCTGAGTAAGATCTGAAATGAGGGTTAAAAGAAAGGAATAAGTCCAAAAGAGACTTAGTGAGGTAGTCGGAATTTCAAATTAATAGATACAAGTCAAGATAAATAAGAATATCATGATATGAGAATGATTGATACGAGTTGTATGCAAATGCCACCCTATCACCAGAAAAAAAATCAAAAGCAATAAAATCCTGAACACCGTTGTCGAGTGCCCTCGACCTGACTGATAGGATCCCACGTGCCCGTGAGACACCTAAATAACTTGACTTCTGTGTTCTACCTCCAGACACACATCACGCCAAGCTACAACTGAATTGGGATTGTTTCAGACACACACGATCGACGGCCCGAACCGCCCGATCGGTCTGTTGAAAGCAATACCCTGGGCCCGAACTTCTCTTAGGCGTCCCCAAGAGTAATAGTAACTGAAACTTAGTGATTAGCTCGTATGATAAAATTTGAAAGACTTATCATTTTGGGAAAAACCAATTTCATTTTCTTAATGCAATACATATAGATATTAAGATCATTTGTATGTAAAATCATCTGATTTAAAGTAAAAGCAAGTATTGAATAAATATCTAATTAGAATATATTATTATGGAGGAAAGAAAACAAAGTCATGAAATAAAGGTCTTATGAAGGTTGATATATTTATAGTATAGTATTTTAGAATAGGGTTAATTATACGAACCCCCCTGTCCTTTGGGCCATTTGGCGGATTGCCCCCTATCCTTTCATTTTGGGCGATTTGCCCCCTAACCTTTGAAAAATCGCTCACTTGTCCCCTTTGACCAAGTTTGACTATCGATTTCTCCTCCGATATGAAGATCCAAGTTCCAAGACCACTGTCATCGTACTCGTCTCTCCAAGGAGAACAAAACCCATACCCTATCCGACCCTATTAGCCGTCAAACACTTCGTTTGTCGTGCGTCACCTTTGACCGATGATTTCTTCTTCGTCAATTGTCGGATTTTGATTTCGAGACCATTGTTGTGTTCCTTGCGTCGAGAGCTTCAATTTGATATATCATATCAACACATTTGATATCAGCATCGTACAAATATGCTTTGTTAAATTTTTTTCAAAGGGGTAAAGTGAGCGATTTTTCAAAGGTTAGGGGGCAAATCGCCCAAAATGAGAGGATAGGGGGCAATCCGCCAAATGGCCCAAAGGACAGGGGGGTTCGTGTAATTAACCCTTTAGAATATTATAAATATAATTTGAAAAGAAATCAAAATGAAGCTATTTTTAAATTTTCCTCACCAACATGTGATCTTGAGCTTCTAGAACCTGAATGAAAGTAAATAATGTAAGTTTCGAACAACTCTCAGTCCTAGTAAACCAACTTATCACTACCCAATACATAATCCCCAAGATAGTTCAAGTTTCCATTTAAATCATATACAAGCACAAAGTATGATTTAAACTCCTATTTATGAAGAAAAAAAAAATAATGGAAACCAGACATAATCCATTAAGAATAAAATAAGTTCTTATTTATGAGAATCATTTCTTTTGCATGTATATAAACCCATATATCATAGCAGCCATAACACGCGCACATGTATATAAATATCATATTTTCCACTTTGATTTAAACATTTATTATATTTTACATTCAAGTAATTTATAAATATTTCCAGATCATGTTCTAATCATCATTTAACCATTTCCATGACTTTATTTTAACTTATGGACGTCTGAACCGTCAACTAAGCAAAGGAACAATGGATTCCTTTTAATTAACATGTTAGACCATAAATCAAGTTACACGTATAATTAGAGCATATATTAATTTGACATACTTCATTCTTGATTACCATGCTCCACGTGCACACACATATGTTACACAGTAACTCAACAACTTTCTGTATAACAAATGATATTCAAATTCTAATTTCATAATCTCCATTCCTTAAATAAAATAATATATCAATAACCATCATTGTAATTCTCGAAATTCCAGGTTAACAAAGTAGATTTTCACTTATTATTATTATTTCCTAACTCAAAACCTACCGTATGTACTCGGATTATTTTAAAATAATCATAATTAATCACATAATGACATACTAACACAGTTAGGTTTTCACAAATTTTAGGAAAAATAAGAAAACTACTTATAGTGGAGATATTAAATCAACTAGAGACTAACAGAGTTATATCCGTCAATTATTTACACAAGAAATTTAAAGAACACAAAATTTTCCCCATTTACAAAAATTTCAAACATTTAATAAACAGTAAAAGAAACCATAAAATCAAATAATAAGCAAAGAGAAGTAAATACCTTGAAAGGATGAAAGACAAAGTATTCCTAGGATTTGTTTCCTTAGCAAAAGAGTTATTCTTGGATTTTCCTAAGATTTTGGAGCTTTACTTTGGTTCGTATAGTAGTGCAGAGATAAAGAAACAATGAAAATGAAATGTTGCTGCTCCTTTTCTTCCAATTAGGAAAGCAAATGGTAATGATGACTTTCTTTTGAGAACTAATCCTAGCCTTACAATTGGTTGAGACTTGGAGGGTGAGGATTAATTGTTTTATAAGATTTAATCTAAGCCTTCCATTTGTAAAGAAAAAGTAGTGGCTAGGATTGATTAGAGAAAAAGTTTTCCTAGTAATTTCCATTATCTCCTAAAAATAAAATATATATAAAACTAAGATTAAATCCTAACCTTACATTAATCTAAGAAATCAAGGGCTAGGATCACTCTAATTTTTATTATATAAAATAAACACATAATATCACCTAATTAAAAATAAAATTCATAGAATATGATTAAATGCATGTAGGAAATAACAAATTATGATAATATTTGAAACTAAATAAATGAAACACATACAATCCAAATTTTTAAAAATTTTCATTGATCATGTCACGTATTATGAATGCATGAAATAAAATGATCCCTAAAATGCATATTATTATTTTTATTTTTATTGTTATTATTACCTGCTTCCGATTTT
This sequence comes from Lantana camara, assembly GCA_037501455.1. Lineage (NCBI taxonomy): Eukaryota > Viridiplantae > Streptophyta > Magnoliopsida > Lamiales > Verbenaceae > Lantana > Lantana camara. The sequence continues at coordinate 59,765,212 of CM074855.1, forward strand.
CCAAAAATCGGGGTGTCACACTTTTGCCTAACTCAAGCCAAAAGAACCTGCAACTAAAAGATAAAATGAGGTGTCAGTCAACTGACTGAGTAAAGGGGCTAAAGCACACCCACAATATTTGTACATAATGAGCATATCACATTAAGAAAGGATGGACTCATGAACCGAGGATAGGTGTTGCATACCAAACCATTTCGAAGAACTCAAATAGATATAAGTTTAGAAAACATTTTTCAAAAAGACTCTATCCCTATTCATAATTCCATACACGACATATCAAGTGTTCGGCGAGTACGAGCTTCCAAACTTTAGTCCTCAGGACATAAAGCAAAATCAATCCATCCTCAACTCCAATGGTGGAAGAGCCACGCGTTGGCCCTAACCATCCAACAGACCCGCCCTCAAGGGGTAGCTATCCCACAAGAGTCCTCCCCGGATAAAAAATCGAAGGCTCAAGATATCATGCCTCCCCTATCTCCCTAAGTCGAGCAATGATATCTCAAATGGAACTACTCATATGGTTGAAACCCCGACGGCCCTAACCGTCCCGGGGGACCCATTACTCGTAGTGTAGCACCCCTACACGTGGGGATGCCACACCCCTGCACTATAAGTCGATCCACGTACGAAATGGATACCCAGTACATGAACTAACCTACAGCGAACGGGTGACAAATAAAAGAACAAGCTAGCTAGGCGGGACTAGACCCTCAAATAAAGTAAATCCAATACATGAACTCAAAACCGGAAGCATAATATTATCGTTTCATCATATCAATACATTATCATCTTCCAAATAACATTCACATACAAGTACTCAAAACTACTAACATAACACTCTGAAATGCTAATACATGGAAAGAAACGCTATGCTAGACTCAGCTGGATAAAAGACACGATCCGACTCCCGCCTAGCACGCCACGAACGAAACCTGAGAGGTGGAGGCGTCAGTCTGTGAAGACCGAGTGAGGGGCATACATATATATAAACACAAGTAAGATACAAGTTATAACCTCGGGTAAGGTTTTGTAACTAAAATAATATAAGTGCAAGAATAACATAGAACTCGCCCGAGATTACAACTACCAAGTTAAACACGTTAGTCACGTTTATTATAACAATCAGTGGCCCTGGCGAGGGGCGTGCACGATCTCCAACCAAACCCCGACAGTGGACAAAGATTACATTTTCACTTAATTAGGTTATCACACGAATCATTATAGTGCACATGATTAATAAAATGAACTCCATCATTCTCCAATGGTGGTGTGTTTGCAAGGCCCGAAGCACCCACGATAACACGATGTACGTCGGGAGCATGACTCCTACGTACGGGACTCCTTGCTCCACCAAATTTCCTGGTGGATTCAGGGGGCATCCCCACGGTTTGAGAGAGCTGTAAGAGTTACCCGTCAGCCCTATGCATTCCCGGTTGGCTCAAACACTCACTCTCGGGCCCAAAGTGCACGATATACGATAATTCGCCAAAACATGATCACGGTTCAGTCACGATAACACGGTACACGGCTTGATTTTCATGAACATGATTAGCTTTAAAGAACACAACTTGTAACATGATACACGGCTAATTTTTAAATCATTTATTTGTTCTTGGAAAACGGTTATGAAGATGTATATATACGTAATTTGGCCAAAATCCACCTAAAGGATATATAGTTCTAGATAACTAATAACTAAACCTCACCTTTACCGACAAAATGCAAGTCGAGACACGGCCTACGGCCCCTACTCCAGGTCACGAGAAGCGGATCTGTGCAAGGGATACATGTGTACATGAGACGACTCTAAAGGGACCAAATAGACGAACGACGAATACGCAATGAGATGACAAGAAATGTAGAATGTAGCATATAATTATCATGTTTTGGCATGTAATCAATCATATAATAGCAATTTGGGGTCCAAGAAATGCTTGGGTTAAAATCCCAAAGTTACAATTTTATGCAGTAACTTTTGTTATGCCGCAGGACAGGGAACGGCTGTTTCGGGTCCCAGTTAAAAATGGGAAGGGCCGTTCCCATGCCTTCCAAGAAAGCGCCAACGTTTTAAATTTTGAAAACGCGCTTTAGCTAGGAACGGTCCTTCCGGCATACAGGCCAAAATGGGAACGGCCGTTCCCAAGTTCGCCAACCTACTTTGATTTAAAAGAGTGGGAACGACCGTTCCCATAATGCCTTGAGGCGGGAAGGGTTGTTCCCAGTTTCTGCAACTGAAAAATAGAGCAGAAACAGGGGATGGCTACGGGAGAAATCACCAAGGCAACAAAGTCCCAAGTTTGATCCATAAACTAATAATTTCTGGTAATATGCAAGCATACAAGTTCAAGATATGAAGTTATGTCAATTAAACACCTAAACATGAGATATCATCAAGAATCATAACTTCAAGTTCATGCACATATCTTCACATAACCTCAAATTTTGGCAAGAATTCATGCTATAATTCAAAGTATAACTATGTAATCATACTTCACTTAGCAAATAATCCATAATTCCATGATTGCTCAAACCCTAGCTATCACATACTTGAACTAGATTCATCAATTCATGCAAAACACCCACCTTGAGCCAAAGAAATGGAGAAGATAGATGAAGATGATGTCTAAGCTCCAAACTTGAATTATTTCTTGGGAAAAATCTTGATGAAAATTATGAAAATCTCTTTCCTTTCTCTTCTTGAATGAACCGAGCAACAAGAAGAAAATATGTTGGGATATTTTTGGATGAAATGAGATCAAGGAAGCTTGGAGATGCATATACCGTTACATCCCTTTTTGAAATATGTGAAATGCCACAATTTGCCATTTAATCCCTCAAGCGTTTCAAGTCATGCAATCGAGGATAAGTAGTTTTGAAATATGCTCAATCAAGTCATTGAAAAGTTATGCAATTAAGTCCCTAATTTTAAAGAAATGAATATGTGGGGACAATTTCGGTAATTATTTTATGTAGCAAATATTTTCAAGCTATGAAATAAATTCTAAATTGAATATGAATTCGTAAAATTTCACGAAAGTATAATAAGATATAATTTATAAAATTATAATAAACATAAAAATGTGATTAATGAAATTTGGGGCGTTACACGTAGCTCGTCGGATTCACAACAGAATAGAATAGAACAGGTACCATATATCATGACCAACTCGCTACAGAATTATAACACAACTGAATTTTCAAAAATCCCATGCTGTGGAATTTAAGCCACGAAGGCTCCCACCCATGCAGGACGCACGCACAAGGTCATAAACATATCATATCCAACACACAGGTATTTACAGTAAGGTATACTCGCATGCAAGGGTAAAAATCAGCATGTAAAGGCCATAGGTCGCATAGCTATACAAAATCCTAAACCTCACCTTGTGCAAGTAGAGTCTGAAGGGCCAATCACTCTAAACCTCGGGCCCACCGGCACCACCAAACTCTGTGACAAGACATACAGAAGCCCAGACTTAAACTCTATATGAACCAAGTAAGACGCACGGCAACATATAATCATGTATGAAATGTATCATGGAATGATATGGATCACATAGGTCAAGTAGTATAACATAAGACAAGCACTCATGCGAAATTATTCAATTGAATGAAGTATTATCATCTAAGAATGCAATTGAAGTCGTATCATAACATATAATTCATAAAGCAACTCAAACCGATCAAGCAAACACGGGAAAGACAAGTGCAAAGTGTAACAGTAGCTTCGGAACGGCCTTTCCCATGAATAACAAAGCATGGGAACGGTCATTCCCATAAGCCACCTAGCGAGCATAGGAACGGCGGTTCCCATCACAAGGCAAAAACGGGAACGGCCCTTCCCGTTCTTGCATGTTGACATTAGCCCTTGGCGAGAAGGGCCGTTCCGGCCACCAAGGCCAAACGGGAATGGCCGTTTCGGCCTCAGATCTGGTGCAGTCTGTGCAGAAACTTCACAACTTCGGGAAGAAGACAAACATGGCCGAAAATGGCCGATTTCACACCATTTAAACCACAAAATTTCCACGAAAATCATATATATTATCACATAAATCATGCTTATCACATAAATATAAATTTAGCTAAAGAACAAGGGTGATTTTGGCCAAAACTCATACAACCCATTTTCATGAAAATCAAGCTTCAACCATGGCAAGATGCGTTCAAACTCACTCCTTATCATACCATTAGAACAATAGCATATATTCAACATGGAGAAACACATATTCATGCTCAAGAACTCAAGGATTCACCATTAGAGTCATATTCTTCAAGTTGGGCATAAATTACCATTTTCACAAGACTTCCTCATATAAGCTCATACATTCAATCTCATGCTAAGATTCATGGATCGAAATGAAATACACATCAAGGGAAATTCTTAGCTTATCTTGGTTCTTGAAATAATGAAGAAACGAGGGAGATATGAGCTCTTGAAGGTGTGGAATGGCTTAAGTCTTCGTCCTCTCTTGAAGCTTCTCCATGGCTGTCACAACAAGGCTATTTTTCAGGTTTGAAGTGAAATGAGAAAGGGGATCTAGGTTAGGGTTTCAAGTTATAATATGAGGCTAGAGGCTTTATTAGGATTTAGCCTCAAATAAATGACTTTCGGCCCAATAGGTCAAATTTAAAAGGTTTAAAGTCTAAACAGTTTCCGAAAGATATAAAGTAAATTTCGTTGGATCCGAACCACCGATTCCAGTCCAATAGTGGTATCGAAATTCGAATTCGAATTCCCGAGCTCATATCGGTCCCAACGCACCAAAAATTACCTAATTTAAATTAGGCCCAAACTTCTAAAAATTGTAAATAGGCCCAAGTCCTATTTCAAATCAACACCGATAATTAAATTCAAGTAGTCACGTATTTAATAAATGTTGAGATTTAAACATATCAAAGGAAATTAACCACATATGTGCGTAACATAACTCTCTCGTGACGCATACCTGTACGATTTATCGGACGGGGCATCACACCGACTGTGTACAATAATCCAATTATTAATCAATTAGGTGATCAAGCAATCCATTTATAGTGCACAATTAGCAATTTCAATAAACGCTTTTTCCTCCGAGTGATGGTGGGATTACAAGGCCCCACCATCTAATCAATCTGGGCAGAGGGTACATGAATACCTAAGCCCGGAACTCCTTCCCCCACTAATCTCCTTGTAGGTTCAGGGGTCATCCCAAGTTGTGAGGATAGTGCAAGAGTTACCCGTCAGCGCCAAGCTTTCCCGATTGGCTCAATATACTACCCTGGGGCCCACAGTGCAATACAATAACTCGCCAAAACAATCAATCAATACAATAGAGTTCGGTAATTTAGTTTAAATCTATAAGGTTTGGAAAACTATAAATATATAGATACATTTTGGCTTAAACATCACATAGGGTTATATGGGTTCTATATATCTAGAATTTAACCTCACCTTAACTTAACCAACAAAAAGAACCAAGAAAACACCCTAAAGCGCGTGCTCCTCGTCTCCGGGACCGTGATCTGTGTAACAAGGACAAGTGTACATAAGACTCGACTCATATGAACCAATTATGACAAATGACAAAGTCATGCGAAGTCAATCATGCTCTTACAATCATTAAAGGTCATCAATGAGTCCAATTTATCAATTAGATAACAAGAATTAAGCATGCAATTCATAATTCAAAGTTCCACAAAATTACACAAACCTCCCCCCGTCATAGAGAATCCCAAATTAAAATGTCGTACAAGGTCAATTATGGAATGTCTTAAACATTATTGAAACAAGCATGATTTATCACAAATTTAGCAATGAAGAACATACAAGGCATAATAGAATTAATTGGAGAACGGATAATTTTTTTACTCGAAAAACTACTATTCGCCCAGAGAGAGGTCCCTGCCGGGATTGTTTTTCAGTTCAAAAGTGTCCCGACTGGGACACAATTAACGAGAGCAACCTACTGGCCAGTCCCGACCGGGACGGTTTTTAGTGCAACAAGGATCCCAGCCGGGATCCATTTCTCGAAAAATAGGGTAGCAACAAGGGCAATTTGAAACTCATGCAAAACCAACCAAAAATCAAACTTCAATCCATAACAAATGCTCAAACATAATATATACACATAATACCTCAATTATACAACAATCAAACCATGAAACATGTATCAAATTATCAAGAATTCATCATCAAAACCCCTTGATATTCATGCCGCCAACTTTCATATAAATGCATAGAAGTATAATGCATAATAGTGTAATGAACTTTATAAATAAATAAATTAAATAATTAAAATAAACCCCCAACTCTCGAAGACCCGCGCGTGGTGTGCTTACCTGAACTTCTGGTAAATTAGGGTGTTACAGTTTGAATCTACCTTCAAGTTTGACTGGGATTCACAATGTGTTTCACATTTCTCAACTCTGGAATTACTACCCGGATGAGTCAGAGATTCTTCTTGTTGAAGTATTGGAACTTGAGCCTAATCTCACCTTCATTCAGAAGCCAATTAAGATATTTGATGGGACTCACGAATTGGCATATTCCACTAGTAAGGGTCTTATGGAGAAGTGATAAGACGGAAGAGGCCACATGGGACATGGAGGATAAGATGAAGAAGTTCCATCCCGAGTTATTTTTGGGCAAGCAGTGAATCCGAGGAAGGATTCTTTGAAGGGGGAGAGGTTGTGACACCCCGACTTTTCAGTTGTACTGGTATGCCGTATTTGTTTATTATTTGTGCTTTTAACTTTATTATTTATGTTATTATATATTTATTATTCTTTTATTATTATTATTTGAATTAAATGAAATATTTGTTTTGATTTATAATATTAATTCTTGAACGTATGCTTATATGATTATGAACTTGCCTCGTTTGCATTCCAATTGATTTTCGATTTTTGTGAAATTTTGATATGCATGAGATATGTGTGTCATGAATATATGTATATGTTTGTTGCATGATTTCAATATATATATATTTTTTTTTGGTTTTGGATCGTTTTTGAGTAACGGGACCAAAAAGAGGCTAAAGAGCATTTAGCGCACCTTAGGTTCCAGACGGCATAATTAGAGCTTGGGAATTCGGATTCAAATTCTGTCACCATCATTGGACTCATTTCGACAATTTGGATTCAATGAAACAAGCCTTACATTTTTCTAAACCTGTTTGCACCTTCAAAATTCCACCGAACCGAGCCCTATTGGCCAAAACTATCACCCTTTACGATTTTTACCATACTTCCCTCATCCCTTGACCAAATCACTCCAAACTTGGACCCACATACCCCTAACATGTTCTCGTATCAGTCCATACTAGCTCCATTTCGGCCACACTCCAAGAAAGAGAGAAATGTTACTGTCAAACCTGAGCTCCACTGAGAAAGAAGAAAGTACTATTCACCCTCTTTGATTTTGAGCTCATTTCTCCACCATTTATTCTCCAGTTTGAAAGGTAAGCACAAATTTGTATTCCTCATATCCTTGTGGTCATTTTAAGCTTTGGTTGGTTGTTTTTCATCCATGCTTGAGTATGATATGAGCTGGATATGAATAGTAAGGGTTTTGTAAGAATTCTTCAATCTATGGATTTCTTTGAGTTATTTGATGATTTGAAGATTGAATATTGATCGGTTGAGCATGTTTATTGCATTTATGAGCTTATGATTCATGGTAGTTGAGGTATTAATGACATTCCATTAATGGAGCTTGATTTCTCAAGTTTGAAGAAGCTTGTTTGATGATCTGTTTCCTACCTTCTTTTGAACTATTGTTATGTGAAGTTGTGTGAGAATTTTCTGCCTTGTTCTTGTCCGTTTTGTTCCTATTTATGTTGCCAAGTTGTTGCCTTACTGCTGCATCCATAGCTGCCAAGAAACAGGGGAAGACGACGTGAGTGTGTTGCTGCGTGAATTGAAGAAGAAAAAGTTGTTGGAAAATACGAATCAGAAAGCAGCGGAATTTAAAAATTTTTCCCAACAAAAGGACCTTGGACTCGCAGTCGTGTATCCAAATTCGTAGAGATAAGAAACTTACTTTTCTTTTATTCTTTCTTGAAGCGTTTCAAGCCACCCAAGAACGCTCTTCTCGCGGCTTGATCCCCTCTCCTTGGTAACGCTCGAATCTTCAAACTTCTAACTTGAAGCTCTCTAGAGATAGTCCACCAACTTGATCACAATCAAACTAGTAAGGATGCTAGTTCTCTAGTTAGTGTTTAGGCTTAACCTAGGGTTTCGTTTATCTTCGAGAAAGGATGGTGTTCAACACATGACCCAAAAGAATTGCCACTTAGCTCTAAGGGGAGCTCGAGCTCCCCTATTTATAATGAGGGGAGGACCAAAAATCCTAGTCCTTTACGGGCTAGGGTTTTGGTCTCTCTCTCTCCTATTACTTGATCATCAAGTAATTTTGACTTTGAATTTGAATTCAAATACAAATCAACTTTCAAGAGAGATAAAAATATCCAAACTATTTTTGGATAATTTTATACTTTATTTATTTAAAATAAATAGCTTATTTTATCTAATTAATTAATTCATAATTAATTAATTAGATTATTTTTCTCCAAAATAAGACTTTCTTTTTAATTCAAAAATTAAACCAAAGTCTATTAAATAATTAACACATTTAATTATTTTATATATATAACATATATATACATATACACGTGTAAGGCACGTGACCCACACGTATGGTTTCACACGTGTGGAACCCCTTTGGCCCGATTAACTCGTTTAATCATTTTAAAGCCTCAACTCATGTAACCAAGTTGTTGTGTGTGACCCTCTAGGTTCTCAATTCAATTAGCAGTGACCCTAATTAATTAATTCACTAATTAATTAATCAGTCCACAGATTAAACGACCATAGTCTAGCAATAGGTGTTTAACCCCTAGCTGAATTGGAATGTTCGGATTCGACAGAACCTTTAAGTCATTGATTCATGTGAGATACAATCTTCCTACTTACTATCTCTCAACCAAGATCTAGCGCAAGGGAATAATCAGAACCCTAATAATCTGGCCTTAAAGTTAAGTGCATTTCATATCCATTTGATCTCAATCCAAGAAACCCTTTTCTTGTTGTCTTGATCTACTGCCTTGGCCAAGGACTCCATATGGCATATGAATGACTTACACAATAAGAGATCACCTTGCAAATGCAAGTGTAGGTCCTTTCTTGATTCTCATTCACTTTCATGAATCACTTGTGCAGGCCCAGCATAAGCCTTGAATCAGTTGTCTAAGGTGACACCCTTTAAAGCTTATACCTAAGACTACAGAGTTAACTCATAAAGTGACAAGGAACCTCAAGTCTTAAGGATCAATTAATCACATCAATGACTCGTGAGATATTTCCTAATCTGGAAGTTTCCATTTTCGGAAATAGAAACTTCATTTCCCATTTAGGAATGTTCTCACACGGGGCACCTCAGTGAACTTACTTATTAAAGTGAGCACCCTCATGTATCACGCACGTATCAACTATACACTTTACACCTCCATGAAACAAGGTGGTCCTTCTTAAGGGCGTGATCCCACAAGCAAGCCTTAGAGGAGTCAGGTTGACACTCCCACTGTCGGTAGGACTCATCGGCTTGAAGTATTTTACTAATCATGACTTATGTGATATAGGGCTCGTTTGATAAACCATTTCACCTAAATGGTAGAGTCCTAAAGTCATCAGGATTAGGGGAGTTCTCAGACATGCACAGATAAAGTAAACGCATACCAAACAAGAGCATATAAAGAAGTGTTGCCTCAATTCGTTATTTCATTCAAAGATTGTCTGTGACTACAATAAGGAAAAGCACAAAGCGGATATACAATCGGCTTTCTAGGGCACTATTCCTAACATCATGCTTCTAATAATTAAAACACAAGTTATCAAGCTTAAATCATAAACCCTATCTTCATATAATATCTCAAGAATCATGAAAATATCAATCATATACCTTGGAAGGAAGAAGGAAAGAAAACAGATGAAATGATGATGATGATGATGCTTCAAAGCTATCAAATTCTCCAAAATCATGGCTTGGACTAATGAAATTCCCTTTTCTCCTTCTTGGAGGTTTGGTTCGGTGCGATGGGAGCAAATATAGATGATGATTTTGATGAAATGAAAGTATGGAAGAATGAAGAAGCATAAAATGATATATCTCTTTGATTTTGGTGAAATATATGAAATTATAATTAAGTCCTCCAAGTTTTATAAGTTATGAAATTAAGTATAACAAGTTTGGAAAATGATCAATTTAGTCCAAGAATATTTTCATGCAATTTGGTCCACTAATTTAAACAAATGTCAATTAAGGACATTTAAGCAATCAATTCATGTCCTACAATTATTTCACGTAATAATGGAATCCAATTTATAAGTCAATTCTCAAATCGACAAATATTTCACATACTTTCATGTAAATAGTTTGAAATAGATTTTATAAAATTAATATGACTTATATAAGTTGAGTTAACAAAAGTAATAGAATAAAATCCTAACGCTCAAAACTCACACGTGTCGAGTGTACCTGGCTGTCTGGAAATCGGGGCGTTACAGAAGTCCCTGGGGGGCTTCCCCGATCGGGCCCTCCATCTGGTCAACTTCACATTTTTTCATTTTCATTTTTTCTTCCACCGCCTCCTCTTCTTCTTCTCCATCGACCTCCTCGGCTTCTTCTTCGACCACCACTTCATCCTGATAGGCGATGGACTCCGCATCGGAATCACTCTCGGAGGGAACGATCCGGATGATAGGGTCACGGGGTTGATCCCAGACATCCCAACTGGGGTCGAATTTTCCTCTGACTAATTGACCAGATCAAACTCATAGTACACTAGGATATGCTTTCTTTTGGGCATGGTAATTTGTTCTTGGGCGGCCATAAGGAAAAACAAGAGTGCGAAAAAGTAAAGGAAGACATCGAGAAGTTAGGAGTAGGGACTTGGGAACTCTTGATCGACCTCTGGAAATATTCCTAAATGCTTTCTTAAATGCTCCGCTCGAAGGTCTCTCTGGTCTCTGAGGGATGCTCGAGAATTCTTAAGAGTTTTGGTAAGAAATAGTGGGAACAGGGACCCCCTGTTTATAAGAGGAGTGCTCGGAATACTAAGAGACGCAATCATTGCGCTCTGAACCACCATCAGGCGCAATGATTGCGTCTTTTCCCGTCCGACAAAACGATCGAGTAGTGTACGGATGTGCCCCTCATGGTTAAAGTCTGCTAGCCATGTCATCGTATACATACCAAACGGAGGGGCTTATGACGGGGCACTTTCCGAGAGTGCCACGTGTCGCCACGTGGCCTAACAATTGAGAGGTGACACGTAAGTAATAAACTTCACCTGGGGTGACACGTTACATCACCCCCCTTAGAGGACATCGACCTCGAGCCTCTGATTCCTAGGTGGTTAGCGATCATCCTCGGGGATAACAAATTGACCAGACCAGGCAATCGAGTACCCCCTTTTTCTTCCATCACAATGGACTCTCGACCTCAGGGTCATATCAACCACTTGATCCCTCAAGCGGCCAGCCGTACCACAGGCCAATAGCGTGTAAGAGAGGTTGAGGGACTCCCATGGTACAAGGGAACCAACTCTGACACAAAGGTGTCGTGCTGTACTACTGCTCCCCAACAAATTGGATAGAGCATTAAATGTACCTCCAGTGCCTGGACAGGTGTCACACTCCCACCTTGGGCCTATACATATCCATAGCATTTATGGCATTGGTAAGCACAATCACTGTTCATTCGACCTTCAGTACCACTCTTTCTTTCCGTAGAAAGTACCTGACTTTAGCGTCGGAGTGCCAAACTGGGATATAACCCCCATTACCCTAGTTAGCCCACAACTCATGTTTGCTCCTCCCTTTACAGGTCTATTCGAGAGCCTTCCCATCTATATAAATTCTAAGTGAATCGAGCTCCCGAAGTCGACCAGAGCACCAAACCGATTTCGAGCTCGATCATCATGAATTTCTTAACTATTAATAATTGATTCTTAATTGGATTCGATTTTTTGACTGTACAAACACATTTATTTTCCTATTATTAATTTTATTTTAAAATAGTTTGTTGGGCAAGTTCGAATATGGATACTTCTTCATTAGATTTAAGAGCTCAGCAGCGACAGTGATGGAGAACAAATAGGAGTCTGCATCGACATGCCATGAGCCATGAGCAAAGGAATGCTCACTTAGCTGAACGTAGAAGAACTTATCATTAGAGAAGATCGCAACAAATCTCAGAAAATGTAAACACAGGTGCGACACAAATAGGATTTGCAAGATATTACTTTTTGTATTTCTTTTAACTTGATCAACTTAGCCCTGCAAACAGTCAATAAAAGGTTTATACCCTATCACAAAAATTATATTTAAAAAAATTTACATTTATTAATAAATATCTAATAAATACATCATCAACTAAAGTAATTCATGTTAATTTAACATTTTATTTTTTCTTTAAACTAGCTATATTTTTCTGTAGAGGCTTGCGAGGAATTGAGAATAATGGAACGCAATCGGCGTAATGGCATGAGTGAGGAAAGAAGAGAAGCGTACTTGCCTCGACGTAGGAGAAATTATCAAAATAGAAGAATACAAAATATTACACCACCTGAGACCACAAGTGGTATAATACAATGAAATGTATTGATTTTATATTTTGTCACTAAATTAAGAGAATAAATTTGTTGATTTTCAAATATATTAGGACAACATATTGTGGAAAATGAGATCACAACTGGTACATGAAAGTGGAATGTGTGAATTTTATATATTTTTTATGAGATCAAGATAATTAATTTGATGATATGTGAGTATAACAGATGTCCAATCAATTGTTCGATAGTCGTCTACCTTACAACCGATAACTTATATTGGTTCATCGACATATGAGCGTGGTAGTACGAGTAATAATCCACTTCCTAATCAAAATTTAGGTAAAATTAGGTTGCACATTCAATTTCTTAGAGAGATTTGGATATTAATGAGTGCCTTTAAGCTGAATAATTCTAATGTGCATGTTAAGGATGAGGATATTAACTTTGTGCTTGGTATGAATGATAACAAATATTTTATTTTTCAATTTCTATTATAATTTAATTTTTAGATATATGTCTTTCAACATGTTGAAGTTGTTATAGACGTCACACATGAATATATATTAAATAATAATAATGAATTAACAAAAATATTATAATGATATTATAATTATATCTTAGCATATATGTACATAAATATTATTATAAATATATGCATACATATACATATATATACATAAGGAGAATTACATCTGACTACCCTGCATTTAGGCCTAATTACAATGTAGTCCATCATTATCAAAAAATTACATTTTAATCCCTATAAATCTTGTTTGGTCTGAGGTCCCTTAAGGAAATTTATATAAGTACACTTATGGCCCTGACGGTATTATGAGTGTTACATTGAATATAAGACCAAAATTACAAAATCATACCTAAAGTTTACAAATATAAACAAAATGATCCCTACAAATTATCAATTTAACAACAAATCAGGGGTATTTTTGGAATGATATAACGGAACTCTAGGGGCCACAAACTGTTCTCAAAGTTAGGGACTAAAATGTAATTTTTTGATAATGATGGGTTTTGTTGTAATTAGGTTTAAATGCATAGTAGTTAGATGTAATTCTCCATATATACATATTGATGGCGTATCAGTAATAAAACCTTCAAATAGATTTAAAAGGAAAGATAGAATTTTAGACAAATTAATTAATATTAATATTATTCTATTCTTTACTATGATAATTTTATAATTTATATGTGCAATTTAATATGTTTGAGTACGTTAGTTAAAGTTGAAGTAGACATAATGTACCAGTAACACTTAAAAATATTTACAAAATGATGAAGAATTAACAGTATTAATGTAAAAAAGTTAATGATAATACTTATATATTTCTATTTTACAAGTCATTCCAAAAATAATTTTATTATTATTGAGTTAACTTTGTCATTCCAAAAATAATTTTTTTATTATTGAGTTAATTTTGTCATTCCATGATTAATAAAAAATCACTACCAAAGATTTGTCTGTTGTAGTTTGGCTATAATTTAATGTATTATGATTAAAATTTGCACTATAATAATTATTGATTGGAATTTTAGGTTATATGAGGTCATTATCTATAATTTAAAGTTAAGGATGAACTAGCAATTCCACACATTCGATGTATATAAATGTCTTACTGTATAAACATATTGATTAGAAATTTTTATGAATATATATTTTATAATTTTTTTTAATATACTAACTAAATTATAATAAATAAATGATAGGTAGCATAATATAGTATCATATTAATAATTAAACTAAATAATTAAAAATATATGTTGATAGCGATAAAAACTATATAAAAAAGAAAAGAAAAATAATTGCAGGGATGAGAGAGAAAATAGAAATTAAGAAAAGGTGGTTGGAGTTATGAAAAAATAAAGAGCACAAGAAATAAAATTGGACAAAAATATTATTATTTAAATACAATTTTCATGTTACTATTTACTTTTAATTATCTTTAATATGATTATAAATAAATGAATAACTAAAATAAAATAATATTAGGTTAATAAAAAATAAGATAAAATAGTAAGTAAAAAATATGAGAAAAAGAATAAAAGAATATAATAGAGAAAACTAGAGTGAGGTGAGAAAAAAATATGTTAAGAGAGAAATAAAAAACAATATATGTGAAAGTAGTGAAAAAAGAAAAAAATATTTGCCAAAAACTAAACGATTACGAAAAAGATTAATGTTATAGGAGAGAAAAAGAGAGTTAAGAGATAATATGATAATAAATAAATAAAAAAAAAAACAAGGAAGAAAAAGGTCAGGGGTAGAAAAAAAAAGAGTTCAAGACACCAAAACGGTTTTTATCTACCCCTTAATATAATAGTATAGATTATATTTTGAGACAATTATCTGAATAAATATTTCAAAAGTTTATTTATTACATGTAAATAAATAATTAACCAATAACGATAAGAAATGGTATTAAGAGCATCAATCTTATCATATTTCTTTCTCTCCATCATATATACACCATGAATTTAATAAATAAGATTTTTAGGAGAACACGAACTCATTGATCAACTATTAGTGAAGGAAATGGAAGAACTAATCCCCAGCATTATTCATCCCGTCCACGTTGATATTATAATGTGGCAAGAAATTTCACCGAAAACATGGAATATGCAAGATACGTATTGCCAATGCCTAAATATGCAAGTATTGTCAGGCATCATGGTGAAACTTCGCAACTTTGTTGCCGAAATGGAAGAGTATCATTGGAACTAATACCGACACCAACTACATTACGTGAAGTATTTACTGCACTGTAGCACCCGAGTGCCTGACACCATATCCCCCGCACCAAGACCCGACCCGTATATGAAATGGGGAATCTATACACTTGCCGAATCAGGGCGAACGGGGACACAATACACTCACTATGGTAGGCGTGAGCTAACATGAGACAATAAAGATCAGAGCAATTCCATAAAAGCGAAAGCATATTGTAGAACATAGTATATACAATGAGCTTTCAAGCTTCAAATACCAAAAATAATTACGAGTATTAATGGCCACACGGCCTATCATATAGAAAATTCGCCCAAAGCGTTCATAAACATAATACAAAAATAATATCAATGTAAGCATGACAAAAGAAATGTTGAACCCGAATAGAAGATACTAAAATGATTCGGATTCCCACCTAGCACTCCCTTCTGCAAGCAGAAACTAAACACAAAATACATTTAGTCTAGAGGAGACTGGTGGGTATAAAACAAAGCATAATACGTAAGTATCGCGGAATTTAAACATATGCATGGAAGCTATAATCCCGTACCTGATTTTTATAACATCTCTCAAGTAGGTAAAATAAAGAAAAGCATCGAACGGGATTATAACAGTCATATTCATTCATTAGGTCATTCGTGAGCCCGGCGAGAGGGCTAAGTCTCCAACCTTCACCTTGTGTAACCATTAACATTATTCATTAGTTATCACACACATAATCTTTCGTGCACATTCATTTGATTATTCATAATCGTTCAAATACACCTTTTTCCACTGGGTGGTGGACGGGTTTGCAAGGCCCGGTCACCCATTCATTATGGCTAGTGGGGTACATGAATCCCCAAGAGCCCAGTTCCTACTCCTCGCTAATCTCCTAGCGAGGGCCAATATCGCCGTAGTTTTGGTGGAACTAGCATACGGGGTTCACCGTTAGCTCATGCTTCCCCGGATAGCCACGTATACTAAGTCCCAGGGTCTCCATTCAGTGCATTCATTCAACTCGCCAAAACATTAGGTACGATACATAAAAGAAAAGGCTTTAATTTAAAAATCATTTACTCTGAAAAGACTGGATATATAAATATAATAAGTTGGCTCAAAACTTTACACATTGGGGATATATCAGGTAAATTTAACTAGTAGAAGGGATACCCACCTTGAATTCAAAAGGAATGGCACAACAACCTGAAGGACCGGTCTCGCCTCCGTTCATACCAAAATCTGTGCAAAAGAGGTGAAGTGAGACTTAATAGGACCAAGAACGACGCTCGGTAAATGCAATGAACATGATATGAAATGCATATGAGACATTAACATGTGATGAAGATGTTCATGTGCACAATTAATGTTACATAGACATATAAACGATTAATGCATTAATATACAGAGAAATCGTATTCATTCATAACCATTTATTCAAACAATTTCCAATTCATGCCAAGTTTGTAACACTTAACCAAATTGCACGTATACATATCAATTCTATAACATATTCGTAATCAATCATAATATAATTTATTAGCATAATTAAGGCTAGAATAAAACATAAAAGAAATAAAATCAAACAATACATAAACACAATCACCAAACGTGTATGCCCCGTTACTCCCCTCAAGAAGAAAAGGTGTAACGGGTGTTAACAGAGGCAAACATTTCCTCTTGCATGGTAACGGGGGTTACCATGCTGCTATGTTGTGTGGTTAACGGGGGTTACCCCTGGCAGCAGCCCTCCCCTACATTCGTTAGGAGTATTGCCCTAGAAAGCCGATTGTATATCCGCTTTGTGCTTTTCCTTATTGTAATCACAGACAATCTTTGAATGAAATAACAAATTGAGGCAACACTTCTTTATATGCTCTTGTTTGGTATGCATTTACTTTTTTTGTGCATGTATGAGAACTCCCCTAATCCTGATGACTTTAGGACTATACCATTTAGGTGAAATGGTTCATGAAACGAGCCCTATATCACATAAGTCATGATTAGTAAAATACTCCAGGCCGATGAGTCCTACCGACAATGGGAGTGTCAACCTGACTCCTCTAAGGCTTGCTTGTGGGATCACGCCCTTAAGAAGGACCACCTTGGTTCATGGAGGTGCAAAGTGTATAGTTGATACGTGCGTGATACATGAGGGTGCTTACTTTAATAAGTAAGTTCACTGAGGTGCCCCGTGTGAGAACATTTCTAAATGGGAAAGGAAGTTTCTATTTCAGGAAATGGAAACTTCCAGATTACGAAATATCTCACGAGTCATTGATGTGATTAATTGATCCTTGGACTTGAGGTTCCTTGTCACTTTATGAGTTAACTCTGTAGTCTTAGGTATAAGCTTTAAAGGGTGTCGCCTTAGACAACTGATTCAAGGCTTATGCTGGGGCTGCACAAGTGATTCATGAAAGTGAATGAGAATCAAGAAAGGACCTACACTTGCATTTGCAAGGTGATCTCTTATTGTGTAAGTCATTCATATGCCATATGGAGTCCTTGGCCAAGGCAGTAGATCAAGATATCAAGAAAAGGGTTTCTTGGATTGAGATCAAATGGATATGAAATGGACTTAGCTTTAAGCCCGGATTATTAGGGTTCTGATTATCCCTTGCCCTAGATCTTGGTTGAGAGATAGTAAGTAGGAGGATTGTATCTCACATGAATCTATGACTTAAAGGTTCTGTCGAATCCGAACATTCCAATTCAGCTATGGGTTAAACACCTGTTGCTAGACGATGGTCGTTTAATATGTGGACTGATTAATTAATTAGTGAATTAATTAATTAGGGTCACTGCTAATTGAATTGAGAACCTAGAGGGTCACACACAACAACTTGGTTACATGAGTTAAGGCTTTAAAATGATTAAACGAGTTAATCAAGCCAAGAGGGTTCCACACGTGTGAAGCCACACGTGTGGGTCACGTGAGTGACACGTATCCTTGTGACACGTATCCCACACGTGAAAATATATATATTGTGTATATATATATTAAATAATTAATTTGTTAATTATTTAATAGACTTTGGTTTAATTTTGAATTAAAAAGAAAGTCTAATTTTGGAGAAAAATAATCTAGTTAATTAATTACGAATTAATTAATTAGATAAAATAAGTTATTTATTTTAAATAAATAAAGTATAAAATTATCCAAAAATAGTTTGGATATTTTTATCTCTCTTGAAAGTTGATTTCAATTAGAATTCAAAGTCAAAGTCAAAGTTACTTGATGATCCAGTAATAGGAGAGAGAGAGAGAGACCAAAACCCTAGCCCATACAGGACTAGGATTGTCGGTCCTCCCCTCATTATAAATAGGGGAGCTCGAGCTCCCCTTAGAGCTAATTGGCAATTCTTTTGGTTCATGTGTTGAACACCATCCTTTCTCCAAGATAAACGAAACCCTAGGTTAAGCTTAAACACTAACAAGAGAACTTGCATCGTTACTAGTTAGATTGTGATCAAGTTGGTGGACTATCTCTAGAGAGCTTCAAGTTAGAAGTTTGAAGATTCGAGCTTTACCAAGGAGAGGGGATCAAGCCGCGAGAAGAGCGTTCTTGGGTGGCTTGAAACGCTTCAAGAAAGAATAAAAGAAAAGTAAGTTTCATATCTCTACGAATTTGGATACACGATTGCGAGTCGAAGGTCCTTTTGTTGGGAAAATTTTTTAAATTCCGCTGCTTTCTGATTCGTATTTTCCAACAAGTGGTATCAAAGCCACCTCGTTAATCGTGTTTCTGATTCGTCTCAATTATTCTGAATTTTGGTAGAAATTCTTAGGCTTAGATGCGAATTGAGTATTCTTGAGTTCTTTTAGAAAGCCTGAAATATGAAACTGTAATTTTTCCTGAATTTCTAAAACTGTTTTTCTTAAATCGTGGTTTTGAAAATCGTTTTAAGTGAAATTTATCTAAATCGAATTTTTTAATTTTGGATTGAATTGGTTTTGAGAAACCTAGACACGAAACGAGACGCGAAACAAACACGCGGGATTGGGACGTGCCAATGTGTAGCACGCCCCAGGCCTGCGCGCCCACGTCGCCCAGCCCCTTCCGCAATCGCGCGGGAGCCATCCTGGGCGTGCCGCCCAGTCCGTCCCGCAACCGCGCGGGACGCCTGCGCAACTCGCCTAGTCGCGGCGGGCGCGCTCAGCGTGCGCACGCGTGCGGCAACTGCCGCGCGCTGTGCGCGCTGCTGGCGCGAGTCCGTGCGCGTTGCTGCGCGGCGGTGCCTCGCGCGGCTGGGCAGTTTTCGGGCTCGTTTCCGTGTTTCGTGTTTTATCGTGTTTTCGGTCCTTAAAATCCCGATTTAATTTTATTTTAATTTTATCTTTTAAAATCAGTTTTGATAATATAAAATTATTTAAAATTTTTTATTAAATTGGGATTTTGAGAAATTAAAGCGATTTTGAATTTTGGGAAAATTATGAACTTTATTTTTTGAAAATAATGAAAGAATAAAATTATTAATTTTTGGAATCACATCTAAGTCGTGTTTTAAGCTAATAGAGCTTAAAGCGAGAATTTTAATTTATTGGTTAAATTTAAATTCTTGCAAAAGCATGTTAGGTGATCATGGGTTTAGACTTATGTATATTTTTAATTTATGCACATGGATGGTTTAAATTGGGGTTGGAGCCCTATAGTTGCGTTTTTCAATTGAGGTTGGAGCCTCACTTATGTGCGTACTGTTGTGTGATTTATTATGTGGCTTTCCATATTACTGTTTTTGAGGCCGGGATATGCCCCTTGTAATTGTCTAAGACCAATATGAAGATTGAGCCTTATTACTTTATGTCTTTTTCTTTTTATTGTAATTTGGGAGTAGAGATAGGTGGTGAGGTTTTATTTTCATTTTGGAGACAATGCACCCATGGAGTAAGATGGACCACATTCAAGTAACAAGGAGGCCATCAGTGAAGACCCCTCAAAATGTTAGGTAGGGGAATCTCAATTGTTAAAATGTAATAGAGATAGGGCTCGTATTTTGTTACTGCTTTCCCTTATGTGATTTAAATTGTTTATGTGGCATGTATGTTAGAACTTGTGATTGTGGAGTGGCTCCCACATATCACGCATAAGATAGGTAAAACCGATGATCATTACAAGTTAGTATAATGATAGGACATGTTATCTGTTTATGTGCTTGTTTGAAATGCATTTAAGTGTACTTGCATTAATCAAGACTAATAAAATTGGATAACATATATGTTGGTGAGGTCGAACCGGACAACCCTCCGGTTGATTCGAAAATTCCCATTAAATATTAAGCTAATTTCGAACAAATAGGTATTTAATTCGAGATGCAAATTTTGAATTAAATTCCTAGCATTCCATCAATAGGTTTTAAGTTTAGTAAGTGAAGCTAGTTATGGTCCGCGAGTCGTGGGATAGCTAGTGGAGCTTATTAGTTCTTAGTTACCCAATTGATCATTTTAAATGGTCAATATTTCGTGGTCAATTTTGGCAAGGGCGATGTCCGCGAGTCGTGGGTCGTTTGAACTAAGTTTTGATCATGATCTTACGATTGATGGGTCTAGCTTAACGCCTAAGTAAATATGGATGTCGCACAGGTCGTGGGTCCATATTGAAAGATAGGTGATGCAAAAATAATTACTAAGAGTTCTAAGGTGTTAGAATTGGAAAGTTGTACCTACCTAGGGTTCTTACTTAGAATGTCCGTGAGTTGTGGGTTCGAGGTAAAATCCCTAGGATCTTAGTACCCATTGGGAAACGTGTTCCTCTTAGATCTTTGGGAATTATACATCTTTGAAAAACAGTGGGAGCTACATTAGATTAAAGACCTTATCTTTTGTATATCATTATAATTCAGCATGCTCACTAGTTCTCTGTTTTACCTTTTAGGTCATAGATTCTGTGATTCTCTACATGTTTTGAAATGGCAACCAAAAACCCTCTTGTATCGATCCTCGAGTCAAACAAGTTGACTGGTCCCAACTATTCTGATTGGCTGAGGAATCTAAAAATCATTTAAGATTCTGAGAAGAGAACTTATGTTCTCTTCGAAGGGGGGGCCTAGTCCCGAAGGGGAGGCTCCCACTCGGGCCGAGCGGGATGCGATTCAGAAGTGGAAGGATGATAATCTCCAAGCCCGTTGCCTTATGTTGGCTAACATGTCTCCGGACTTGCAAAGGCAACATGAGGCCATGGAATTCGCTTGGGAGATTTACGACCACTTAGAGAAACTTTACCGCCCTCATGAACGTGTTACAAGGTATAACACTTCAAAGGAATTGTTCCACTTGAGAATGAGGGAAGGTTCAAGTGTCCATGAATACGGACTCAAGTTTCTCGCCCTTACTGAGAAACTTGCTTCCATGGACATGCCACTGAAAGGTGAGCTTTCAGTGGATTTGATGCTAGTTTCGCTCCCACCATCATTCAACACATTTGTCCTTAACTTCAACATGAATCATGCTGGTGCTACTGTAGCTGAGTTGATTAGTCAGTTTCTGACTGCTGAAAGCACGATCAAGAAGGACAATAAGGTTTTGATGGTGAATGCTCCATCTTCCTCTTCTGGTGGCGTTTCGAAGGGGAAGGCCCAAAAGAAGAAGCGAGATCAGAAAGAGGATGTTTGCTTCCATGGTGGCAAAGCGGGACATTGGAGGAGAAACTGCCCAGAGTACAAGACTACTCTAAAGAAAGGTATCTTTCTCGTTGAAGTAAATCTTTCTATTAATTCTAGTTCTTGGGTACTTGATACCGGTTGTGGAACTCATATTTGTAATGATGTACAGATGCTAAGTAAAGTCCAACAACTCAAAGAAGGAGAATGTGTCTTGAAGATCGGTGATGGCTCAAACGTTGAAGCTCGAGCTTTAGGCACAATTAGATTAGATTTAGGTAGTTTTGAGTTAGTCTTAAATAAAGTCCTTTATATACCGAGCATTATTCGTAATATAATTTCACTTCCAATATTAGATTGTGAAGGTTATGAAACTTATATTAAGAATGGTAAATACTTTATCAAACGGAACAACTCTTCCGTTCACATCGGTACTCTAAGTAATGGACTTTATCTAACTCAGAATATCAATATTATGAATATACAATGAGAAACGAAGTGTAAGAGAGATGACAAAGTTTCAGCTCCCTCATGGCACGCTAGATTAGGACACATTTCCAAGAACAGAATTAGCAAGATAAACACTTTAGGATCATTCTCTGAAAATGATCTTAAGGAGTTAACTTCTTATGAATCTTGTCTCAAAGGAAAAATGTCCAAAGTCCCTTTTAAAGGAACTGTGGAACGTGCCATTAAGGTTTTGGATTTGATCCATACTGATGTTTGTGGACCGCTTAGTGTAAGCACAAGAAACAATCATCAGTATTTCATAACCTTTACCGATGACTTTAGTCGATATGGTTATGTATACTTAATGAAGTATAAATCTGAAGCTTTTGAGAAGTTCTTAGAATTTCAAAAGGAGGTTGAGAACCAAACTGGTCACAAGATCAAAGTACTTCGATCTGATCGAGGAGGCGAGTATCTTAGTGAAGAATTCCTTAATCATCTCAAAGATAATGGGATTATCTCTCAGTGGACTCCTCCGATGTAACAGCCCAAAACAGGGCCTGGATGAAAACAGTAAGTTAAGGGCATTGGTAAAGCCTTTATAGACCGTGATCCAACTTTTTGAATCATCATGCATTGCATTCTTACATGAACCTTGTGCTCGTATATGATCTGACATGTTTTAAGGGGGAATTCTTGACCTTTGATATAGTTTACTATTCATAATCCGAGCCTACATTGTTCATATTGCTACTCGAACCCTAGAGGTTCATCACACATGTTTCCCTATCGTTTGAACTTGTTTCCCGAGTTCAAAAAGTCTTTCTTGAACCATAAGGGTATTTTTGGAACTTACCGACCAAAGTTACTATTCATCCAAAAATGAGCTTTTGATTCTGATACCTTTTCTACCCAAGTTTACAGTCAAATCGATCCTTGAGTCGAGACGAGTCTTTTGAAATCATTCTTGGCTTGGAAATCTATTCTGAAACTTTGTTTTATTGAAAACGTTTTTGAAAACCCTAGTTCACTATTTCTTCTACGAACGGTTTTCATTCGGAAAATGTTTTCTCTTCGGATTTGCACTACTTGAACTATTTCAAGATTTTTGAGATGTTTTACAACTCTTGATTCAAACCCTAGATTGAAATTTTGAAGCGTACGTTCGTACGTAAGAATTCACTATTCACTCTACGTTTTCAACTTTTTAACGGTAGAACGTTTTATAGTCGATTTTGGACTCAAAACGCTTCTCGATTTATTTCTTGAATTTTGGAAACAACCCGGACTTGAAAATCATTCTAGAAAGTCGTTTTTCACTCGTGTTGAGTTTCGAGCTCAAAACTTTTATTCACTAAAACTAATGTATCTTTCAAACGGTAAATCCGATTTCGACGAAAGAATATGCGTTTCGAAGCTAATTTTCTTGCCGTCGGAATGGTTATACTTCCAGTGACTTATCCTCGAGCCTTGGGAAATTAAATTACAGAAATACCCCGAGCAGTCCCATTTTTTGCCTTCATATGCCTAAAGATTCTAGAAGATACAAGTGGATGAACTCTTATTTTGCTCTCCTAACCTGAAGCCATCTTTATTTGCAAGGTGAGGGGCTTCTTCACAACTATAAATACCCCTCTCATGGAATTTCATTCCTTGCTCAATGTTGTGTTAACAACACCCTTTCTTCTCTCCCTCTTCCCCCTCTTGCAGTCGGCCACCCCCCCTCCCTTAGCTAGGTTAGTTTGTTTTGTTTTATGTTATGTTTAGTTAGTTTATGTTTTTATGTTATGGTATGTTTATATTATGTTTAGGTTGGGTCTTAGGGTCTTCCCTAAGCCATATAGGATTTTATTTTATGCATTTATTATATAGTTTTCATGATATGTTTTGATAGTTGTTTATATGTTTTAATTGTTTAGTATATGCTTGAATATGTTATGAATTACTCTAGTATATGCTATGATCATGTGATATGATTGTTATATTATGAGAATTGATGCATGATTATGGAATTTGAATTATATTCATGCATGCTAGCTAATGGAATAGTGATTTACAATTAATTATGTCACAACTTGTTACATGTTGGTATTGAATTAAATTGTTACATGTTACATGCCTAAAGGTTCATGATATATGATATGATATGATATATGTTGTGACATGTTGTCACATGTTATATGATTCTTGAATTATGAATTGAGCTTATGATATGATATGGATTAATGGATTAGTGCCTTGATCATATGTTATACACTTTAATAGTGTCACATGTTATAACCTAAGATAGAATAGTATTTCATAACTTGATCTTATGCCTTAATTGGATCTCTTAACCATAGGTTATACCTTTAACCTAGATCACACTTGATTATATTAACATGAACTTGAAACTATAGGTTATAATCAAGATCATAATTTAATTAGGGTGTGTGTGTGTGTGTGCATGCCGTGTGTGTGTGTGTGTGTTCGTGCATGGTGTGGGTGTGTGTGTATAGTAAGGGTTTGACCCGACCCTTTGACCCGACATGTGAATAGTAATCTTGAATAGTACTTTTGAATAGTGCTTTTGAATAGTAAAAGTGAAATAAAACTTGTGCTTTCGTAATAGACATTTGCACCTAGGGTTTCCATATCCAGGGTCTAAAATGCATTTTCAAAATGAGTTTCTTTCGTGGACTTCTTTCATAACTTAAGGTTTGCGATAGGATTCATAAATTGACTAAAGCTTAATCGGTTATTGTAAGATCATAGTCTAACGTTGAGAGTAACTCAATTAACGTATTCCTTTGTGTGTTACCTTTCTTGAATACCTTAAAGGGTATTAGTCTCTTATGTTACATGTTCTTTATATGATCCTTGTTCATTGTTTCGTGCATTTCATATGCATCTTGGTTAGTAGTGGGTCTTAGTTCTTATGCTCACTCTAGTACACCACCTACAGGAGTTAAAGTTGAGCACTGGGATCCCCAGGGCACCGCATAATCTGTCTACCTACCTTTTGTTACTATTAGGTGAGGTGAAGTTATAAATGTTTTCCAACTGGAACCACGATTATACTATCGTATCATATGTTTTGAAATTCAAAGCTAAACCTCGTTTTGAACTATCCCTTTTATCGGGACATTCTTTTGAAAGGATCATTCATACTTTAATAGTATACCTTGATCTACAGCACATGTTTTCCAAAGTTCTGCATTCTTGTTCGAAGACATTTACCTGATCTGCATATGTTTTCAAAGTACAGTTTACAGACAGTTTCACATGTTTTACAGACAGAATCACATGTTTACAAACAGAATCATATGTTTTACAGACAACATCATATGTTACAGTTACAGTTTCACATGTTATAGTTAGCATACTGGAGTGGTACTCTGGTCACTGCTAATCTTAAATCCAAGCATACAGTTTACAGTTTGGGCCCGGCGGTTATGTGTGGAGGTGATGCTCGGGAGGTGAGCGCCAACGTCATCACCAATACCGGCCGCCACACTTAGACAATTGACACCGACTTTTAACAGGAGGTTTGTTAAGTCAGGACAATCTGTCTAGGAACGGACATCAAATATGTTCCCTTTACATGTTTACAGGTCGCCTAGGGCTAGCTACCCGAAGTGACAACCGGTGGAGAATGGTGCATGTTTGTATGTGTTGGTAAGTGTAACGCCCCCCGTTTTTCGTTTTAACTAATGTGTCGTTTTGTTTATAAATTGCGCAATTTAATTATTTAATGATATGTTAATTGTTTAAAAATGTTCCTATTTGATTTTAAAACTATAAATTGTTGTTATTTTAACTTAATTTGATATTTAGTGTTTAACTTCTTAATTAAGGTTCCATGTTACCATTGATATTTCAGTAATTTCGTTAATTAATTTCAACATGTTATTAGTTGGCTTTAATTTATTTAAAATGGAATTTAAGTTTTAGTAATTAATTTATAATGTTATGAATTCATTCTTACGCATGAGTGTTCTATTTGGGCCTCGTTCTTATATGTAATGATATCGGAATGTTATGGAAATTTAGTATGTCGTAAATATGTGTGTTATGAACATGTCTATATGCTCGGTTTATGTTTTCGGATTCATTTGACGTGTTAACGAATTTAATTTTGATTGTGGAACCAAATCGGGGGCTAACGAGTAATTAGCGCACCCTTGGTTCCGTACGTGATATCTTGAGCTCGGGAATTCGGA
Source organism: Lantana camara (assembly GCA_037501455.1). NCBI lineage: Eukaryota > Viridiplantae > Streptophyta > Magnoliopsida > Lamiales > Verbenaceae > Lantana > Lantana camara. The sequence continues at coordinate 59,791,772 of CM074855.1, forward strand.
TTCGAATTCTGACACCTCCGTTGCCTTCGTATCGACGATTCAGAGACAATGGAACAAGACTCATACCTTTTTGAAATCATTAACACCTCCGAAATCCAACCGTAACGAGCAACTCGTGCAAGAAGAGCTCCTTTTGTTGACTAGTCTTCATGGTGGGACCCTTTTTACTCAACCTAACCTAACTAAAGCTTAACCATGACTTTTGTACCTTGAGTTAAGGCCTTTCTTCCCCCTTTTAGCAGCAAAAACCGACCCAAATATCTTCCCTTGCTGCTGCAACTGATCGAGATAGAGGAAGAGAAGAAGAGGAAGAAAAACCCTTGGCCATTCTTGTGATTTTGAGCTCAAATCACCTCCATTCTTCTTCCAATCTTCAAGGTATGAATATTTATGTCTTCTATACTCTATTATACTTGATTTCATCTACTTAATACATGAATTGGATCAGATTTGGTTAGGGTTTGAGTGATGAGTTTGATATGAACTTTTAGGGATTTTTGTTCTTGTGACCTATTTACTTGTGTAGCTGATTTTCTTGCTTATACATGATTATATGAGCTTGTTTCTACGCCTATTTCTTTCCTAACTAATATTATATGAAGTTAGGAGGATTTTATCTCTTGACCCTTTGATAAAATTATGAGATTTGGAGCTTCAAACTTGATGTTCAAAACTGCCTCCCCTGTTTCGGGACTGCTGTGTGGAATTATGGTTTGTTGCTTGATCTTATGGTCTCCATTTCGTGTGAAATTGCATGGATATGATGTACACTCATTGCTCTATAGGTTAGCATTCATGTTGCAAGTATTTGGATCCATTTTAAGCCCCAAAACCGAAAGACATGGCCTGTTCTTATGCATGATCTATGACAGACCTGCTGCTGTTGAGTTTGGTGAGTTGTTGGTCATTCTAATGTGCTTTAATTCGAGCCATTTTTCATATATATGATGTAAATTAGTCGTTTAGTATGTTATCATGCTTTCCCCAAGGTTTCAGTTCCAAATTCAGCTCCTAAGTACTTGATCATGGCTTGATTAAAACAATAGGGCTCTTATGTACGATTTTGGCGACCCAGTTTTTCTGCATGATTTAGATGCCCTTAATGTCTGATTTAGCCTTTGCACTCTAAATGAAATATGTTCCTTACATGCTAAATATGTTGTATATTAAGTTTCATAGCATTTGGAGTTGATTTGGTATGCTTTTGGATTGATTTTGAATTGGATCAGTTTTGCCGGTAGAGCCTTGTGTGCGATTTTTGTTCTGTACAGTGACACCCCCGTGTCTCATTTACACTAAAATGTGAGACACGGGCGTGTCACACCTTTTGGGCATGTTTGAACTGAGCCACGGTCGTAGCTCAGTGTAGCTAAGGTGGGTGACGCCCCCGTGTCCCTTCCCCTGCGCAGTCCTTGTTGCTTCCTTTTCGGTTTTTGATTTGTTTCATCTCTTTAATGACTTTATCTCCTTTTGTGTTGAACTATGAACTTGTTTTGTTATGTGTTAGGAGTATTGTTGTTTAATTTCATAGCATTCGGATGAGGTTTAAAGCATGCTTTTGGTGAATTGCTATGACGTGGTTTGAGTGCTTCTATATGGAATATTAAGTACCTTCTTGCATTCTTTTGATGTCTTAACTGATGCTCTTTGCCTTTTTATTTATCATACTCAATGTAAACATGTTGAAAGGTATAATGTGACTATGGTTCCAAGATTTTGTTAGATATTGCGATGAATTATGAAGGATATGAAAAGATGGAACTTGAATGTATATGAACGTTTATAATATCAAATGAATGACTTGGTTATATGAGTTAAATTCCTTAATAGTGCACATGAACATTTTCATGACATAATATCATCTTTTATGCATTCATATTATGCTTGTGCATTGCCGTGCGTCATATATGGTTCATTAAGAGTCTTGAGTCTCACGAACACGTCATGTTGTCTTTTGTACAGTTTATCTCCAGGGTGGAGAGATCTTGATCTTTCAGGCACTCGGTAACTCGTATGCTTGTTTCGTCTTGTACCAGGTGAGGGTGTTTTCGTTCTAGTTACGTATAAAACCCTACAACCGTATGTGACAAGCTTTGGCCAAAAACCTAATATAGTTATATATGGTTTTCAAATTAACGTACCGAGTAAATATTGATCGAGTAAACCCTTTTCAAATGATTTATGAATTATGTTATGTTTCTTATGAATTGATATGTTTGGCAAGACACATTTATGATTTATGATTTATGATAATACGGGCCACGGGACTTAGTATATGTGGCTAACCGAGGAAGCAAGGGCTGACGGGGATCCCATATACTAGTCCCAACCAAACTACGGTGATACCGGCCCTCGCTAGGAGGTTTAGCGAGGAATGGGAACTGAGTGCCCTTGGGGGGTTCATGTACCCCCATTGGCCTATGTATGAACCGGTGGCCGGGTCTTGCAAGACCGTCCACCACCCGGAGGAAGAAGGTTGGAACTGTTTTATGAATATGATTATGTTATGTTATGATTGTTATGCACCGTGCGGGAAGGCCGGGACACGGATTGCCCAAACGAATATGATTTATGATATATCATCTGCATGTATTATGATATATTGCATGATCGCCTAATCAGCATATTAATGATATTTATCGTACACGGTCGGAGTTTGGTTGGAGATTGTGCACGCTCACTCGCCGAGCCTTATGTATATGTATGATTTATGAATGTAATGAATTAATATGATTAGTCATAAAATCCGAGCATTGATTAATCATTCTCATGCCCTTTTTGGGAACTAATTTCAAATAAAACCTTGTTCGGAATTTATGACTTGCATGTGCATGTTTTTATATATGTATATCGCTCCTGCTCACTCAGTCTTCTAGAGACTGACCCTCTCCCTCCCCAACCTTTTAGTGTGCAGGTTTGACTTTGGAGTTTCGAGCTAGGCGGAGGTGTTTGGAGTCTTTAAGTTGGTCAAGTTAGGTTAGGAGAGTCTCTGCACTCACATATGTATTGGAATTATGCATGATTCGATTCTATAGTATCTTGAACTTGAATATTTATGTAATTGTTATTGAATTGCTTTTTTTTTTCTGGGTTTTGCTATGGATTAAAAGAGGCCTGAAGAGCCCAATTCTGGTTATGGTTTGTATGTTTGAACTTTGGCTTTGCGTTGCATTATATTTCGTCGACTGGTTATCATTCCAGGGTCTAGTTCCGCCTAGCTTAGGAAGGTTTTTATGTTTGTCTCCCGTTCGCTAGGGTTTGATACGGGTGCGGATTTACTATTTCGTTACTAGTGTTGAGCCATAGTGCGGGGGATGTGGTGCCTCACGTGCGGGGTGCTACATCCTTAAGTGGTTTCAGAGCCCGGTTGCAAAACCGGTGTTCTCGTGTCGTGTGTGAGCCAGTCTAGATCGTACGACTTAGGGACTATTTGACAATGTGTGCATTCTATCGATCTTGAACGTGAAATTTGGCTTTCCTTTTGAATTTTGTTGGACTATCTGTTGCATTTACATAAGGATCCTTGCATTAATTGTTGAAAATGTGTCATGAGCATGCACTAATCGCATGCATCTACTCTAGAAGTAAGCTGTGATATATAGGTTATGGAGATAATATCAAACCACGGCCATGTTCTACGCCAAAGACGATCGATTGCAAACTTTTCTGAGACATGGAAGATTGGCAGGATACTCCGGGAAGAATGTAGAGAATTAGAGATGTGAGACTTCCCAAATGGAGCTAGAGTTCAAGGATTAGGATTCGGAATGGGAAGATTGAATCTAGAGATGCGGTGGTAGAAGGACACCTGGGGAAATAAGGATTGATTGTGGGATGGTTACGATCTAGAAGATTGACCTATACGGCTCTGCCACATAAGGTACCTTGGATTGGATACACAGGATCTTTCAACCTAAAGAATGAAGTGAACAAACCTTGAAGATATTTTGATTCCGGATTGGATCATTGAAGAGGTATCAATAATTAGGAGAAACTAAGATAAAATGGGTCCGGTAGGAGTTGTGCACCTGGGGTCGACAAAGAAGGATTTCTGACTAAGCCTAGTGAATTGAAATCAAGTCTGTCGAAGTTAAGACCGGGAAGAGTTGGACTTGGGTGCTTTGGATTTCGATCGTGATGGGAAATTTATAAACAATAGTCACAGGAATCTTGATCAAGGTGTTGATTGGGATATGAGTTCGTTTTTCCAAAACCAAGCTGAATTGTCATGTTGAGAAGTTGAAATGGAAGATATGGAGCGACAAATGGAAATAGTAAAGAAAGGCAACCACTCCTTGCAAGGAAATCATGCGCTCAAATGTAAGCAATTGGAGGTGAATTGAATTCACAAAGGATAAGTGCGGGATTCTTGATCGAGGTGACGATTAGAAGTAAAAGGGCGAATTTAGAAAAAAAAAAAAAAGTTGGTTGCTAACTCCTTGGAGGTGGAAGATACAAGTTGATTTACAAAGATGCATGGAAATCTCGAAGACCATGGGAAAGGCAAGGAATAATTACCAAGTCAAGTGACCTTGGGATCGGAAGAGCGAGGAAGGCTACCGAGTTAATAACTTACCTCATTGGTGACAGGTTCCAAAATATTCATAGCACGTGCATCATGCTTAGCATCAGTTATTTATTCTTCTTTATTTATGTTCGTGCGTACAGTTCTATTTGATTTCGTTGCTCTAATGTGTTGCATACCGCTTGATGTAAACGTGATACATACATTGACATCTTTACCCGACATGCATTTTAGTGTTTAGTTGATAGGAAGCTCTCACCTCAATTGTCAAGTATATCTCCGCTTGAACCATATCTGAGTTAGGGGAAAGGAAATAATAGGGTGGCACATGAAAAGAAAGACGATTTGGGAAATAAAGAACTTTAGGTAAGGGGTAGGTTGGTGGAAGGAATCTGAAGGATAGTGAAATTAGAATTGGCTTCGCAGTGTTCGAATGGAATGAGAATAGAGGAAGTAGTTCCGCACCTCAAGAGGAGTTGAAGGGAAATGGAAAGGCGAAAACCTTGGGTCTTCATTGGGGTTAAAACCCTCTATATTGGAAGTGGCTTCTCGAGAATTTCAATGAGAGAAGGATTAATGGAGTTTTACATGTAAGGGCAAAAATTTTAAGGGGGAGAGCACGATCGAGAGATAAAATGGAGGATGGAAGTGGTGCTCAAAGAAATATGGGAGTAGTGACAATGGGGATGCAAATTAAAGAGGATCTGGAAATCCTAAAGGTGATCATTGGAAATGAATAAGACGACTGTAATGGTTAAGTTGTTAAGAGATAAGTTACGATGCCAAATTCGGGGGAAGATTTTTCGAGATATAAAGAAAAAGGGTTTATTGAACATTTCTATGTCTGGAATTCCGATTTGGGGGTGATGAAATTATAAGGGATGTTTCTGTGACCTCCTAAGTTGGAATTAACAGGGGAAAATTGAATCAAGCTATTATATGAGGGGATGGTGTCGATCAAGATTTATTCAATAAAGTATGAAGGGGTCCGAGACAATATTATTAAGTTATCGGTTATATCAAAGGTGATCCAGAAGGAAACTTAAGAAGGGACCAAATAGAAAATGATGATAATTGGAAGATTACATCAAGCGTCAGGAATCATTAAGAACATTTTGTCTTCGATTCAAGAAATTTGGGGCCAATTACCGAATATAACTTTAAAGGGGTTAAAGAGAATAAATGGATGACATGAACAGAAGATGGGAAAGAAATCATAATAATAAATATCTCAAGATCGGTACTGAGCCGTCTGTGTTGCCAGGAGTAGCTATTTTGAGAATATGTTAGACTCCGATATGGGTAAAGGTAGTAACTATGGATCGGATTTCGGGACAGACAATTTAAGGGCATTCGGGGAGTTTAAGCTCTGTTGATTAAAAAGAGTTGATTGGGCGAATGAGGATTAAAAGAACATGATGGAAACTGGAAGCGGTACAATTCAGAAGGGATCGTAGAGTATAATCCTTAAAAGATTCATCAATCGCTTTACCGAGGAACCCTGAAGAGGTTCAAGACAAGCTGATTACTGAGCTATTTTCAGGACGGATCATACTCTGGACAACGACAACTCTCAATTCTAAATTTTGCAACTACGGTGAACGGTACTTATAACATCCATGATACATGCATCCATGCAAATTTAATTCAAATAATTTGTTTGTTATGTGTTCCGACTTCTTATCGTGTCAAATTACTTGGAGTAATTGATAATCAACGTGGGCGTTTACGTGATTTTAATTTTGGTTTTGCATGTGTTGCTTGGGAGTATTGGAGACTTCCTTGCTTTACTTTTGTTTGAGAGACGGGGTGCTCTCGTTGTTTGTAAGAGACGGGGATGCTCTTATTTTTGTTTGAGAGACGGGGTGCTCTCGTTGTTTGTAAGAGACGGGGATTCTCTTATTTTCGTTTGAGAGACGGGGTACTCTCTTTACTTGCGAGAGACGGGGTTCTCTCATTGCTGCTCGAGAGACGGGGCTCTCTCCTTGTTGCTTGTGAGAGACGGGGAATCTCTCATTGTTTGTTTTCAGGCGTGTTGTGAATCCGAGGACGGATTCTTTTTAAGGGGGAGAGATTGTAACGCCCCGGTTTTTCGTTTTAACTAATGTGTCGTTTTGTTTATAAATTGCGCAATTTAATTATCTAATGATATGATTGATTATTTAAAAATGTTCCTATTTGATTTTAAAACTATAAATTGTTGTTATTTTAACTTAATTTGATATTTAGTGTTTAACTTCTTAATTAAAGTTCCATGTTACCATAGATATTTCAGTAATTTCGTTAATTAATTTCAACATGTTATTAGTTGGCTTTAATTTATTTAAAATGGAATTTAAGTTTTAGTAATTAATTTATAACGTTATGAATTCATTCTTGGGCATGAGTGTTCTATTTGGGCTTCGTTGTTATATGTAATGATATCGGAATGTTATGGAAATTTAGTATGTCGTAAATATGTGTGTTATGAACATGTCTATATGCTCGGTTTATGTTTTCGGATTCGTTTGACGTGTTAACGAATTTAATTTTGATTGTGGAACCAAATCGGGGGCTAACGAGTAATTAGCGGACCCTCGGTTCCGTACGTGATATCTTGAGCTCGGGAATTCGGATTCGAATTCCGACACCTCCGTTGCCTTCGTATCGACGATTAGGAGGCAATGGAACAAGCTTCATACCTTTTTGAAATCATTAAGACCTCCAAAATCCAACCGTAACGAGCAACTCGTGCAAGAAGAGCTCCTTTTGTTGACTAGTCTTCATGGTGGGACCCTTTTTACTCAACCTAACCTAACTAAAGCTTAACCATGACTTTTGTACCTTGAGTTAAGCCCTTTCTTCCCCCTTTTAGCAGCAAAAACCGAGCCAAATATCTTCCCTAGGTGCTGCAACTCATCGAGATAGAGGAAGAGAAGAAGAGGAAGAAAAACCCTTGGCCATTCTTGTGATTTTGAGCTCAAATCACCTCCCTTCTTCTTCCAATCTTCAAGGTATGAATATTTATGTCTTCTATACTCTATTATACTTGATTTCATCTACTTAATACATGAATTGGATCAGATTTGGTTAGGGTTTGAGTGATGAGTTTGATATGAACTTTTAGGGATTTTTGTTCTTGTGACCTATTTACTTGTGTAGCTGATTTTCTTGCTTATACATGATTATATGAGCTTGTTTCTTGGCCTATTTCTTTCCTAACTAATAGAATATGATGTTAGGAGGATTTTATCTCTTGACCCTTTGATAAAATTATGAGATTTGGAGCTTCAAACTTGATGTTCAAAACTGCCTCCCCTGTTTCGGGACTGCTGTGTGGAATTATGGTTTGTTACTTGATCTTATGGTCTCCATTTCGTGTGAAATTGCATGGATATGATGTACACTCATTGCTCTATAGGTTAGCATTCATGTTGCAAGTATTTGGATCCATTTTAAGCCCCAAAACCGAAAGACATGGCCTGTTCTTATGCATGATCTATGACAGACCTTCTGCTGTTGAGTTTGGTGACTTGTTGGTCATTCTAATGTGCTTTAATTCGTGCCATATTTCATATATATGATGTAAATTAGTTGTTTAGTATGTTAGCATGCTTTCCCCAAGGTTTCAGTTCCAAATTTAGCTCCTAAGTACTTGATCATGGCTTGATTGAAACAATAGGGCTCTTATGTACGATTTTGGTGACCCAGTTTTGCTGCATGATTTAGATGCCCTTAATGTGTGATTTAGCCTTTGTACTCTAAATGAAATATGTTCCTTACATGCTAAATATGTTGTATATTAAGTTTCATAGCATTTGGAGTTGATTTGGTATGCTTTTGGATTGATTTTGTATGGGATCAGTTTTGCCGGTAGAGCCTTGTGCGCGATTTTGGTTCTGTACAGTGACGCCCCGTGTCTCATTTACACTAAAATGTGAGACACGGGCGTGTCATACCTTCTGGGCATGTCTGAACTGAGCCACGACCGGCGTGTCGCACCTTCTGGGCGTGTCTGAACTGAGCCACGGTCGTGGCTCATTGTAGCTAAGGTGGGTGACACCCCCGTGTCCCATCCCCTGCGCAGTCCTTGTTGCTTCCTTTTCGGTTTTTGATTTGTTTCACCTCTTTAATGACTTTATCTCCTTTTGTGTTCAACTATGAACTTGTTTTTTTATGTGTTAGGAGTATTGTGGTTTAATTTCATAGCATTTGGATGAGGTTTAAAGCATGCTTTTGGTGAATTTCTATGACGTGGTTTGAGTGCTTCTATATGGAATATTAATTACCTTCTTGCATTCTTTTGATGTCTTAAGTGATGCTCTTTGCCTTTTTATTTATCATACTCAATGTAAACATGTTGAAAGGTATAATGTGACTATGGTTCCAAGATTTTGTTAGATATTGCTATGAATTATGAAGGATATGAAAAGATGGAACTTGAATGTATATGAACGTTTATAATATCAAATGAATGACTTGGTTATATGAGTTAAATTCCTTAATAGTGCACGTGAACATTTTCATGACATAATATCATCTTTTATGCTTTCATATCATGCTTGTGCATTGCCGTGCGTCATATATGGTTCATTAAGAGTCTTGAGTCTCACGAACACGTCATGTTGTCTTTTGTACAGTTTATCTCCAGGGTGGAGAGATCTTGATCTTTCAGGCACTCGGTAACTCGTATCCTTGTTTCGTCTTGTACCAGGTGAGGGTGTTTTCATTCTAGTTATGTATAAAACCCTACAACCGTATGTGAAAAGCTTTGGCCAAAAACCTAATATAGTTATATATGGTTATCAAATGAACGTACCGAGTAAATATTGATCGAGTAAACCCTTTTCAAATGATTTATGAATTATGTTATGTTTCTTATGAATTGATATGTTTGGCGAGACACATTTATGATTTATGAATTATGATTATACGGGCCACGGGACTTAGTATATGTGGCTAACCGAGGAAGCAAGGGCTGACGGGGATCCCATATACTAGTCCCAACCAAACTACGGTGATACCGGTCCTCGCTAGGAGGTTTAGCGAGGAATGGGAGCTGAGTGCCCTTGGGGGATTCATGTACCCCCATTGGCCTATGTATGAACCGGTGGCCAGGTCTTGCAAGCCCGTCCACCACCCGGAGGAAGAAGGTTGGAACTGTTTTATGAATATGATTATGTTATGTTATGATTGTTATGCACCGTGCGGGAAGGCCGGGACACGGATTGCCCAAACGAATATGATTTATGATATATGATCTGCATGTATTATGATATATTGCATGATCGCCTAATCAGCATATTAATGATATTTTTCGTACACGGTCGGAGTTTGGTTGGAGATTGTGCACGCTCACTCGTCGAGCCTTATGTATATGTATGATTTGTGAATGTAATGAATTAATATGATTAGTCATAAAATCCGAGCATTGATTAATCATTCTCTTGCCCTTTTTGGGAACTAATTTCAAATAAAACCTTGTTCGGAATTTATGACTTGCATGTGCATGTTTTTATATATGTATATCGCTCCTGCTCACTCAGTCTTCTAGAGACTGACCCTCTCCCTCCCTAACCTTTTAGTGTGCAGGTTTGACTTTGGAGTTTCGAGCTAGGCGGAGGTGTTTGGAGTCTTTAAGTTGGTCAAGTTAGGTTAGGAGAGTCTCTGCACTCACATATGTATTGGAAATATACATGATTCGATTCTATAGTATCTTGAACTTGAATATTTATGTAATTGTTATTGAATTGCTTTTTTTTTCTGGGTTTTGCTATGGATTAAAAGAGGCCTGAAGAGCCTAATTCTGGTTATGGTTTGTATGTTTGAACTTTGGCTTTGCATTGCATTATATTTCGTCGACTGGTTATCATTGCAGGGTCTAGTTCCGCCTAGCTTAGGAAGGTTTTTATGTTTGTCTCCCGTTCGCTACGGTTTGATACGGGTGTGAATTTACTATTTCGTTACTCGTGTTGAGCCATAGTGCGGGGGATGTGGTGCCTCATGTGCGGGGTGCTACAGTAAGAGTTGTTGTTGACCTTGGTCCAATAGTCTACTGTGTGCGGAGTTGTTGTTGACCTCGGTCCAATGCTCTACTTTATGTGGGGTTATTGTTGATCTTTGTCCGATACTCTACTATACGTGGAATTATTGTTGACCCTGGTCTGATGCTCTACCAAATCATGTTTTCTGGAGTAAGGATGGAGGAGCCTAGCTTGCGGGTAAAATTCTGTTTCATAAAGGATGGTTCGTATCTGGAAAAGTTCACTTTACCCTTATCCCGTTTTATGAAAGAACTATGAACCATCGACAGCATATGTGTGCGCGTGTGATAGCATTCATGAAAATGTTTTAAAACGTGCATACTTTTACAGCATTGCGTTCAAAAGAGTTTTATCAACTGAACTTGTTTCAAGTTCTTCTTTAAAGCATTGCAATTGATAGTTCTAAACTTTACTTCAAGTTCTTTATTACTCAGTACTTCCTTTAAGGTATTCCCTCACTTAGTCCTTTTGACTAATACCTCTCCCGTTTTCATGCCTCGTGGTTTCAGGTCTTGCAGCCGCAGTCTAGAGGTATCTTGAAGCTCTAGATTGTCATTTTTATCTCAGTCAGGACTTAGTAATACTTCCTTTTGTGTCCTGCATATGTTTTATGGCTGCATCACTTTATGTTTCTGTATATGTTTCTGAATACTTAAGTATCTTTGTTATACTTTTTCTGCTACTCTGTTACCGATATTTTGAGCTCTGCTGTATCGGTACTTATTTGTGAATATGTTATATGTTCTGATATGCCGAGTCTCTCTTACACGATCGATATGTTCATGTTTGTTACATGCCATCACGCACATGTTTTGAAAAGTTTTAAAATACTCTGATTTTCCACTGTAGAGCCACATCATTGTACATGTATAGTTCTGATAGACAGCTGTTCGCTGGAGTATTTCTTGAGTGATGGCTCACACCATTACTTGAGAGGTGCTTCAGTGCGGGGGTTGAGACGCCGCTCTCCTCTTGTTCTGGTACGGGTGGGGGCGTTACATCCGGGAACTCCTCAGCTTAATGGAGTTTCTGAGAGAAGGAATCGAACCCTACTTGATATGATTCGTTCTATGATGAGTTTCACTGACTTACCACTTTCTTTCTGGGGTTATGCCCTAGAAAGTGCAGCAAAGATTTTGAATCTAGTCCCCTCTAAGTCAATCCCTAAAACGACCTATGAAATGTGGCATGATAAAATCCCTAGTTATTCTTACTTAAGAATTTGGTGTTGTCCGGCTTACGTGAAGAGGACAGTGGGAGATAAGTTAGAATCTCGTTCTAACTTATGCTACTTTGTAGGTTATCCTAAGGAATCACTAGGATACTACTTCTATGATCAATCTGAGCAAAAAGTGTTTGCTTCCAGAAATGCCACTTTTCTAGAGGAACCGTTCCTTAAAGAAAAGAAAGGCAAGATCATAGAATTAGAAGAAGTACAAAGTGATCCCACACCACCCACTGAAGAGCCGTCCCCTTCTGACCAACCATACTCAATCATGAATTTCGATACACACGAAAATCCTCCTCTAAGGCGTTCTGAACGCACTCCTAGACAGCCGGAGAGATGGTATGGATTCTTCCATGAAATCTCTCAAAAGGATAATGATCCTTTAACATATGAGGAGACACTTTCAGATTCTGACTCTGAACAGTGGATAGAAGCCATGAAATCCGAAATAGATTCCATGAACTCCAACCAAGTTTGGACCTTGGTAGATTTGCCTGATGGGGTCAAACCCATAGGTTGCAAATGGATCTTTAAGAGAAAGCTTGGACTTTGATGAAACCTTTTCACCAGTTCCAATGCAAAAGTCTATTCGGATCATGCTTGCCATTGCTGCGTATTATGACTACGAGATATGGCAAATGGATGTGAAAACTGCCTTTCTCAATGGTGACATTGATAAAGACATTTGTATGGAGCAACCCATAGGTTTCACATTCAGTGAGAGTGAGCAAAAGGTTTGCAAACTCCAAAGATCAATCTATGGATTGAAACAGGCTTCTAGGAATTGGAATATTCGATTTGATGAATCAGTCAAAGCGTTTGGCTTCATTCAAATTTCGAATAAATCATGTGTGTATAGAAAGGAATTGGAGACCTCAGTGCAATTCTTAGTAATTTATGTTGATGACATCCTTCTTATTGGGAATTCGAAGGATGACATGAAAGTGACTAAGTTATGGTTATCGAACCAATTCGAGATGAAAGATCTGGGTGATGCGTCCTATATCCTTGGAATTAAAATCGATAGAGATAGATCTAGAAGGTTAATAGGACTATCACCGTCGATGTACATTGACAAAGTATTGAAGAGATTCAATATGGAGCAGCAAAGGTTAAGAACCTTCCTATGAGTGTAGGAACATGTCTTTCAAAGAAGATGTGTCCTAAGACTAACCTTGAGAAGGAAAGAATGACTCATACACCTTATGCATCAGCAATAGGTAGCATAATGTTTGCAATGTTATGTACTCGACCGGATGTGGCTTATGCACTTAGTGTAACTAGTCGTTTCCAATCTGAGCCTGGAGATGGTCACTGGGCTGCCGTGAAGAATATTTTTAAGTACTTGAAAAGTACTAAAGATTTATTCTTAGTTTACGGAGTTCTGAAAGATCTTACTGTCGAAGGATACTGCGATGCAAGCTTTGCATCTGACTTAGATGATTTTAAGTCAATGTCAGGATACATTTTCTGCCTAAACGGCGGAGCAGTGAGTTGGAAGAGTTCTAAGCAAACTACCACTGCAGATTCGACCACTGAGGCCGAATACTTAGCTGCAAATGATACAGCTAAGGAAGGTGTTTGGATTAGAAACTTCATTCAAGAGTTAAATGTTGTTCCTAGCATGAAAGACCCCATTTATGTGTTTTGTGACAACACTGGGGCGGTTGCTCAAGCAAGAGAACCAAGATCTCACCAACGGACCAAGCACATTATGAGGAAGTATCACCTAATCCTTGATATTATCAAAAGAGGAGATGTGCAAATTGAGAGGGTCACATCAGCAGAGAACGTGGCAGATCCACTTACTAAACCCCTTAGTCGAGAAGCTTTCCAAGGTCATCTTCCGAAGATGGGACTTAGAGTAGCTTTAGAATGGCTTTGACGGGCGAGTGGGAGATTGTTAGGAATAGTGCCCTAGAAAGCCGATTGTATATACGCTTTGTGCTTTTCCTTATTGTAATCACAGACAATCTTTGAATGAAATAACGAATTGAGGCAACACTTCTTTACAGCTCTTGTTTGGTATGGGTTTACTTTATCTGTGCATGTATGAGAACTCCCCTAATCCTGATGACTTTAGGACTCTACCATTTAGGTGAAATGGTTCATGAAACGAGCCCTATATCACATAAGTCATGATTAGTAAAATACTCCAAGCCGATGAGTCCTACCCACAGTGGGAGTGTCAACCTGACTCCTCTAAGGCTTGCTTGTGGGATCACGCCCTTATGAAGGACCACCTTGTTTGATGGAGGTGCAAAGTGTATAGTTGATACGTGCGTGATACATGAGGGTGCTCACTTTAATAAGTAAGTTCACTGAGGTGCCCCGTGTGAGAACATTCCTAAATGGGAAAGGAAGTTTCTATTTCAGGAAACGGAAACTTCCAGATTAGGAAATATCTCACGAGTCATTGATGTGGTTAATTGATCCTTAAGACTTGAGGTTCCTTGTCACTATATGAGTTAACACTGTAGTCTTAGGTATAAGCTTTAAAGGGTGTCGCCTTAGACAACTGATTCAAGGCTTATGCTGGGGTTGCACAAGTGACTCATGAAAGTGAATGAGAATCAAGATAGGACCTACACTTGCATTTGCAAGGTGATCTCTTATTGTGTAAGTCATTCATATGCCATATGGAGTCCTTGGCCAAGGCAGTAGATCAAGACATCAAGAAAAGGGTTTCTTGGATTGAGATCAAATGGATATGAAATGCACTTAGCTTTAAGACCGGATTATTAGGGTTCTGATTATTCCCTTGCCCTAGATCTTGGTTGAGAGATAGTAAGTAGGAGGATTGTATCTCACATGAATCAATGACTTAAAGGTTCTGTCGAATCCGAATTATTTAATAGACTTTGGTTTAATTTTTGAATTTAAAAGAAAGTCTTATTTTGGAGAAAAATAATCTAGTTAATTAATTATGAATTAATTAATTAGATAAAATAAGTTATTTATTTTAAATAAATAAAGTATAAAATTATCCAAAAATAGTTTGGATATTTTTAGCTCCCTTGAAAGTTGATTTGAATTAGAATTCAAAGTCAAAGTCAAAATTACTTGATGATCAAGTAATAGGAGAGAGAGAGACCAAAACCCTAGCCCATAAAGGACTAGGATTTTCGGTCCTCCCCTCATTATCAATAGGGGAGCTCGAGCTCCCCTTAGAGCTAATTGGCATTTCTTTTGGTTGATGTGTTAAACACCATCCTTTCTCCAAGATAAACGAAACCCTAGGTTAAGCCTAAACACTAACTAGAGAACTAGCATCCTTACTAGTTAGATTGTGATCAAGTTGGTGGACTATCTCTAGAGAGCTTCAAGTTAGAAGTTTGAAGATTCGAGCTTTACCAAGGAGAGGGGATCAAGCCGCGAGAAGAGCGTTCTTGGGTGGCTTGAAACGCTTCAAGAATGAATAAAAGAAAAGTAAGTTTCTTATCTCGACGAATTTGGATACACGATTGCGAGTCAAAGGTCCTTTTGTTGGGAAAATTTTTAAATTTCGCTGCTTTCTGATTCGTATTTTCCAACAAATGATTCGAAGCTTTTAGGTTAAATTGATGCATGAATTCTTGAAGAAATTGAAGTTATGTGTTGAGATTATCTAGGAGCTTGAACTGATGATTCTTTGTAATTAATGAGTGATATGAGTATTTATAGTGGTTTTATTACACTTTAAGCATGCATATATGTTTTCTTGCATGAATTCTAGCATTTGGAAGTGAATTATAAGTGTTTTGATGAGATTTGGGATGTGTTCGTGCCTCCCCTGTTCTTCTGCTCTGTTTTCTGCATTTCCTGCATGATGGAAACGGCCCTTCCCATTCCATTTGTAATTGGGAACGAGCGTTCACATGTTTGAATGATTGCATGGCGGCAAGGATGGGAACGATCGATCCCACTTCGGCTTACAGCCGGGAACGGCCCTTCCCATCTTCGGGGCGCAGTGCCAGGAGGCTGGCAATGGCCCTTCCGATTTTGTACAAAAATCCGGAACGGCCGTTCCCAGGTCGTTGGAGAGGCAGAAACATTATGCATAAATATTAGACTTGCAATTCCATTCCATTACCTTTATTTGATCCCAATATGCTATTATATGATTAATTAAATGCAATAATATGATTATATCATACTACATTTGATAATGCATGTCATCTCGTTATATGATTACGCCGTGCGTCGTATTTGGTATCATTCTTGAGTTATTATCTCACGCGTACACGCGTACACATTGTCCAGTTCTTCTCCAGGGCGGAGATTATTGATCAATGAGCACGTTCATGTATCCCTGAGTCATCGTGTCGTCTGTCAGGTGAGGTTTAATTTCTAGTTATATAGTACCTATACAACCTTTATGTGAGATTTCGGCCAAAAGGTATTTATATCTATAATTTTCCACGATATTACTCATGATTTCAAGCAAGCCAAGTTTATTGAAAGCAAGTCATGTTCATTGCAAGCAAGCCATGTTATTGTCATGAATCAAGCATGTTTGGTGAGTAATCA
Organism: Lantana camara; assembly: GCA_037501455.1. NCBI lineage: Eukaryota > Viridiplantae > Streptophyta > Magnoliopsida > Lamiales > Verbenaceae > Lantana > Lantana camara. Next base: position 59,808,057 of record CM074855.1, read on the forward strand.
TGTTCACTTTGGGCCCGAGGGTTAGTGTACGAGCCAACTGGGAAAGCATAGGTCTGACGAGTAACTCTGCACTCCCCTCATCATGTGGGATCACCCCTGAATCCACCAGGAGGTTTGATGGAGGAAGGACTTCCGTGCGTGGGAGTCAAGTTACTGACGTACACCATGTCGTGGATGGTGAAGGCTAGCTACCTTCCCATCATTGGAGGGAGAAGGAGACTAGGGTCGGGTCCGGCACCACGGGCTTGTTAGGAATAGTACCCAACAAAGCCGATTAGTCATAATCCGTTTTGGGACTTTCCTAGTATCACAGACAATCTTTGATTAATATACGATTGATTAATATCATAGGCAAACACTTCTTTATATGCTCTTGTTTGGTATGCGTTTACTTTAGCTGTGCATGTATGAGAACTCCCGTAATCCTGATGACTTTAGGACTCTACCATTTAGGTGAAATGGTTCATGAAACGAGCCCTATATCACATATGTCATGATTAGTAAAATACTCCAAGCCGACGAGTCCTACAGACAGTGGGAGTGTCAACCTGACTCCTCTAAGGCTTGCTTGTGGGATCACGACCTTAAGAAGGACCACCTTGTTTCATTGAGGTGCATAGTGTATAATTGATACGTGCGTGATACATGAGGGTGCGTACTTCAATAAGTAAGTTCATTGTGATGCCCGTGTGAGAACATTCCTAAATGGGAAAGGAAGTTTCTATTTCAGGAAATAGAAACTTCCAGATTAGAAAATATCTCACGACCCATTGATGTGATTAATTGATCCTTAAGACTTGAGGTTCCTTGTCACTTTATGAGTTAACTCAGTAGTCTTAGGTATAAGCTTTAAAGGGTGTCGCCTTAGACAACTGATTCAAGGCTTATGCTAGGGCTGCACAAGTGATTCATGAAAGTGAATGAGAATCAAGAAAGGACCTACACTTGCATTTGCAAAGTGATCTCTTATTGTGTAAGTCATTCATATGCCATATGGAGTCCTTGGCCAAGGCAGTAGATCAAGACATCAAGAAAAGGGTTTCTTGGATTGAGATCAAATGGATACGAAATGCACTTAGCTTTAAGACCAGATTATTAGGGTTCTAATTATTCCCTTACCCTAGATCTTGATTGAGAGATAGTAAGAAGGAGGATTGTATCTCACATGAATCAATGACTTAAAGCTTCTGTCGAATCCAAACATTCGAATTCGGCTAGGGGTTAAACACCTGTTGCTAGACTATGGTCGTTTAATCTGTGGACTGATTAATTAATTAGTGAATTAATTAATTAGGGTCACTGCTAACTGAATTGAGAACCTAGAGGGTCACACACAACAACTTGGTTACATGAGTTGAGGCTTTAAAATGATTAAACGAGTTAATCAAGCCAAGAGGGTTCCACACGTGTGAAGCCACACATGTGGGTCACGTGAGTGACACGTGTCCTTGTGACACGTGTCCCACACGTGTAAATATATATATATTGTATATATATATATTAAATAATTAAATGTATTAATTATTTAATAGACTTTGGTTTAATTTTGAATTAAAAAGAAAGTCTTATTTTGGAGAAAAATAATCTAGTTAATTAATTATGAATTAATTGATTAGATAAAAATAAGTTATTTATTTTAAATAAATAAAGTATAAAATTATCCAAAAATAGTTTGCGTATTTTAGCTCTCTTGAAAGTTGATTTGAATTTGAATTCAAAGTCAAAGTCAAAATTACTTGATGGTCAAGTAATAGGAGAGAGGGACCAAAACCCTTAGCCCATAAGGACTAGGGATTTTAGGCCACTCCCTTATTATAAATAGGGGAGCTCGAGCTCCCCTTAGAGCTAATTGGTAATTCTTTTGGTTCATGTGTTGAACACCATCCTTTCTCCAAGATAAACAAAACCCTAGGTTAAGCCTAAACACTAACTAGAGAACTAGCATCCTTACTGGTTAGATTGTAGTCAAGTTGGTGGACTATCTCTAGAGAGCTTCAAGTTAGAAGTTTGAAGATTCGAGCTTTATCAAGGAGAGGGGATCAAGCCGCGAGAAGAGCGTTCTTGGGTGGCTTGAAACGCTTCAAGAAAAACAATTAAGAAAGTAAGTTTCTAATCCCTACGAATTTGGTTACACGATTGCGAGTCCTAGATCCTTTTGTTGGAAAAATTTTAAATTTCCGCTCCTTTCTGATTCGTGTTTTCCAACAAGTGGTATCAGAGCCACCTCGTTAATCGTGTTTCTGATTCGTCTCAATTAAATTGAATTTGGTAGAAATTCTTAGGCTTAGATGCGAATTAGGTATTCATGAGTTGTTTTAGAAAGCCTGAATTACGAAACTGTGATTTTTCTTAAATTTATGAATGTGTTTTCTTAAATTGTGTTTTTGAAAATCGTTTTGATTGAAATATATTTAAATCGTATTTTTCTTATTTTTGGATTGAACCGGGTTTTGGAGAAATCTAAAATACGAAACGGAACACGAAAAGGACGAGCCTAGGCGTGCTAGCACGTCGCACGCCCAGGCCCCGTCACCGCCGCCCTTCCCTCCCGCAACCGCGCGGGAGGCCGTCCTACGCCCGCCTAGGTGATCCTGCCTACGCCTCCCGCAACCGCGTGGGAGCGTCCGCCCGGGGACGTGCGGGACTGCCCGCTCACGCCGCGTGCATGCTGGTTGCATTCGCTGCCGGCTGTGCGCGCACCTTGCGCTGCTGCGCAGCGGGCGGGCGATCCCGCGTCGTCTCGGGCCCGTGTTTTTCATGTTTTCGTGTTTCGTGTTTTCGGTCCTTAAAATCCCATTTAATTTTATTTTAATTTTATCTTTTGAAATCAGTTTTGCTAAAATAATATTATTTTAAAATTTTGATTAAATTGGGATTTTGAGAAATTGATCGATTTAAATTTTGGGAAAAATTGCAAACTCAATTTTCTGAAAATATTGAAAGAATAAAATTATTAATTTTAAGAAATTAATTGGAATTTTATTAGTTTATTGTTTTTCGGGTTTTATTGAAAAGACTCTTGAACAAGAATTGCATCTAAGTCGTGTTTTAAGCTATTAGAGCTTAAAGCGAGAATTTTAATTTATTGGTTAAATTTAAATTCTTGCAATTTATGCATGTTAGGTGATCATGGGTTTAGACTTACGTATGGTTTTAATTTATGCACATGGATGGTTTAAATTGAGGTTGGAGCCATATAGTTGCGTTTTTCAATTGAGGTCAGAGCCTCACTTATGTGCGTACTGTTATGTGATTTATTATGTGGCTTTCCATATTACTGTTTTGAGGCCGGGGTATGCCCCGTGTAATTGTCTAAGGCCAATATGAAGATTAGCCTTATTACTTTATGTCTTTTTCTTTTTATTGTAATTTGAGAGTAGAGATAGGTGGTGAGGTTTTATTTTCATTTTGGAGACAATGTACTCATGGAGTAAGATGGACCACATTCAAGTAACAAGGTTGCCATAAGTGAAGACCCCTCAAAATGTTAGGGAGGGGAATCTCAATTGTAAAAATGTAATAGAGATAGGGCTCGTATTTTGTTACCGCTTTCCCTTATGTGATTTAAACTGTTTATGTGGCATGTATGTTAGAACTTATGATTGTGGAGTGGCTCCCACATATCACGCATAAGATAGGTAGACCCATGATCATCTCATGTTAGTATCATGCTAGGACATGTTATCTGTTTATGTGCTTGTTTGAAATGCATTTAAGTTGTACTTGCATTAATCAAGACTAATAAAATTGGATAACATATATGTTGGTGAGGTCCAACCGAACAACTCTTCGGTTGATTCGAAAATTCCCATTAAATATTAAGCTCATTTCGAATAATAGGTATTTAATTTGAGATGCAAATTTTGAATTAAATTCCTAGCATTCCATCAATAGGTTTTAAGTTTAGTAAGTGAAGCTAGTTATTGTCCGCGAGTCCTGGGATAGCTAGTGTAGCTTATTAGTTCTTAGTTACCTAATTGATCATTTTAAATGACCAATATTTCGTGGTTAATTTTGGCAAGGGCGATGTCCGCGAGTCGTGGGTCGTTCGAACTAAGTTTTCATCATGATCTTATGATTGATGGGTCTAGCTTAACGCCTAAGTAAATATGGATGTCGCACGAGTCGTGGGTCCATATTGAAAGATAGGTGATGCAAAACAATTACTAAGAGTTCTAAAGGTGTTAGAATTGGTAAGTTGTACCTAACTAAGGTTTTACTTAGAATGTCCACGAGTCGTGGGTTCGAGGTAAAATGCTTAGGATCTTAGTACCCATTCGGAAACGCGTTCCTCTTAGATCTTTGGGAATTATAGATCTTTGAAAAATAGTGGGTGCTACACTAGATTAAAGACCTTATCTTTTGTATATTGTTATAATTCAACATGCTCACTTTTTCTCTGCTTAGCATCTAGGTTGTAGTTCTATGATTCTCTACAATATGAAATGCAAACCCATTCGTATCCATCCTAAAGTCAAAAGAGTTGACTAAGTCCTAACTAACTCGAATTGGCTTCGGACCCTAAAATTCGTTTTAGATTCCGAATAGAGAAAGGTGTTCTCTGAAGGGCGAAATTTTCAATTGTGAAAATTCGACCCGGGCCAAAAAGGGAAGCAATCTGAGGTGAATGGATTTCTCCAAACCACTTAAGAGCAATTGAACCACCTCATAAAATGTTACAAGGTATAACATTATGGATCTATTCAATATTCGAAATGAGGAAACAAGTGCGCACAAACAAGGTCTAAAGATCTCATTTGAAGATCTTGTGGTCTCGATCATTAACTGAGAAAAAAGTTCTCAATGCACTGATTGCTTACATTGCTTCCACCATCATTCAAACCCTTTATGCTCAACTAGAACGATGTTAATGTAGCATAGTTAATCATTTAGTTGATAATGGTTGAGAGCATCCTTAAAAAGGAATAAAAGGTTGTGATGGTTAATTCTTCTTCTAAACTCACTAAGTTAAAGGCTTGAAGGCCTAAAGAAGAAGAAACCCTTAAGAGCCCAATGGAGGGGCATGTAAGGGGTACGCCCAAAAGACACTAGAGATCAAATTTGTCGTTTGCTTCTATGGTAGCAATTAAGGACTTTGAAAGGGAACTGCAAAGAGTATGAGTACTCTGAAATGTTACCTCGTTAAGTAATTCTACTAGGAATAGAATTCACAAGTCTTGAGTTGATTCTGCATAATTTGTTGTGCAAAGACTCAAAGCACTAATGTTCTGAACATACAACGAGATAACAAAAGTAAGTAAGATGACAAAGCTTCGAATTACTTTGGAATGTTGAGACATAAAAGGATTAGCAAGTCAGACATCTTAGGATCATTTTACGAAAATGAACTTAGAGAGTTAACTTCCTATGAATCCTATCTTGAAGGGAAACGTTCCCGAAACATGGTTTAGGTGAAACGTCGAACGTGCCAAAATTCTAGTGGATTTTGATCCATGCTGATGAGTGTAAGATGCTTAATGTAAGCACTAGATACAATCGTAAGTTTAATCATTATGAATGAATGTACTTGTTGAAGTACAAATTCGAAACTTATATGAAATTCTTGGAATTTCAAAAGGAGGTTAGAAACCGAAGTAGTCATAAGTTATAGGTAAATCGAAATGATTGAGATAGCCAATATCTTAGCAACTAATTCCTTTGTCATCTTAGAGATAATAGGATTATCTCTCAGTAAACTAATTCGAGAACACCTTAGTGCTTCCGAATGAGGGAATGAAACCTAGTGCAATATGGTCCATTCCATAGCAAGCTTTACTGACTTATAATCATTCTAGGAATAAACCCCCAGAATATGCAGTTAGAGATTTTGAATTTAGTACCTTCCAAAAAGCAGTCCTTTAGTTGCACTATGCAATGTGGCATACTAAATTCCCGAATTATTCTTGTCCAAGAATATAGTGGAATCCTCTTAAGTGAAGAGGATAGTGGGAGATAAGCTTGAAACGAGCTCAAGTTTATACAACAATATAGGATATCGTTTCTGTGATTCCCTTGAACAAAGGTTGTTTTTCTCAAGGAATGTACCTTTCTTAAGGAATCGTTCCTATAGAAGAAGAAAGTCAAGCAAGCAGACCTCAAAGAAATTTGAGGATAAATATCCACGTCACATATAGAAGAAACGAGCCCATCTGATAAAACTTAGCGAAATTTTAGAGTATGTACACGTGTGAAACCCTTCTCTTAAGACGTGTTTAGAACGCGTTCCTGGATAGCCAAGGAATTACTTGAAGAGGAGACACTGTCAGATTTGGAATCTGAGTAGTGTAAGCAAGCCTTGAAATCCAATATGGATTCCATATACTCAAACCAAGTTTTGACCTTGGTTGATCCACCTGATAGGATCAAGCTCGTGGAGCTTCGAGTGAATGAAAGCATTACAACCTTCTTGACGGTTGAAATGCAAAGGTCCATTTGGATTGTGTTTACCACATCCTCATATTCTGACTATGAGATATGAAAAATGAATATGAGAACTATCTTGTTCAACAAGAGATTGAAAGAGACTGAAATTAGGTATTTCTATAAATCTCATATTCAGTGGGAGTATGCATAAGGTTTGCAAATCCCTGAGTCAATTTGTGGATAGATAAAGGCTTCTAGGAGTTAGACAATTCGATTCCATAGTCAAATCGTTTGACACAGATGGAAGTCGAACAAGTCTCAGAGTGTACATATGAAAGTTTGTGAAGTAAGAGTCAATTACGGTTCTTTTGAAGACGACGTCCTTCTCATTAGGAATGTCAAGGATGACGTGAAAGTTACCAATTCTTGTTTAAGAAACAATTTGACATGAAAGATGTTAGTGATTATCCTAAATTCTCGACATTGAAATCTATAGAAGATAGATCTAAGAGAATAAAAGGATTATCACAAAACGAGTACATAACCATAATACTAAAAGGTGTTTAGCATGGACAATGGAACATCTCTTTTGAAGAGTATGTGTCCTAAGACAACTTTAAGAAAGTTAGAATGTCCAAAATCCCTTTAAGTGAAAGCGTGCATAATGTATGAAATGTCATGTACTAGACTTGATATGGCGCAGCACTAAGCGTAGTGGGTCGAATCCAATATGACCTCAGAGAACGTCATTAGATTCCTGTAAAGGATGTCCTCAGAGTACTTAAGAAGAAATGAGGATATGTATTAGTTTGCAGAGCCCAAAAGATCTTGTTGTTAGAAGGATATTTGATGTAACCGTTCATCAAACATAGAAGATTATGAAATCATTGACAGGATACAACTTCTACCAGAATGGTAATGCAATGTGTTGGAAAGGAGTTCCAAGGACGGACATTACAAAACTCGACTATCGTAGTTGAGAACTTAGTCGTATTATATAACGCTAAGTTAAGTGTTTGGGTAAGAAACTCCATCTAACTGGTTAGATGAATTTCCTAGCATGAAACAACTCCTTTATCATATTATATGATAAAAAGGATGGTTGCTGAAGTAAGAGAACCAAGACCTCACCAAGAGACTGAACACGTGATTACAAATCATTTTTTAAGGAAAAGGTGTTTCCAAAGAGATGTGTACACAAGAGGGTCACATCAGCAGAGAATATAGCAGATCCACTTTGGAAACGCCCAAATTCAATAGGCTCTCAAAGTGCATCTTGAGAAGATGGGACTTAGAGTACCTAAATGGCTTTTACGGGCAAGTGGGATTTTGTTAGGAATAGTGCCCTAGAAAGCCGATTAGTCATAATCCGTTTTGGGACTTTCCTAGTATCACAGACAATCTTTGAATAATATACGATTGATTAATATCATAGGCAAACACTTCTTTATATGCTCTTGTTTGGTATGCGTTTACTTTAGCTGTGCATGTATGAGAACTCCCCTAATCCTGATGACTTTAGGACTCTACCATTTAGGTGAAATGGTTCATGAAACGAGCCCTATATCACATAAGTCATGATTAGTAAAGTACTCCAAGCCGATGAGTCCTACAGACAGTGGGAGTATCAACCTGACTCCTCTAAGGCTTGCTTGTGGGATCACGCCCTTAAGAAGGACCACCTTGTTTCATGGAGGTGCAAAGTGTATAGTTGATACGTGCGTGATACATGAGGGTGCTTACTTCAATAAGTAAGTTCACTGTGATGCCCCGTGTGAGAACATTCCTAAATGGGAAAGGAAGTTTCTATTTCAGGAAATAGAAATTTCCAGATTAGGAAATATCTCACGAGTCATTGATGTGATTAATTGATCCTTAAGACTTGAGGTTCCTTGTCACTTTATGAGTTAACTCTGTAGTCTTAGGTATAAGCTTTAAAGGGTGTCGCCTTAGATAACTGATTCAAGGCTTATGCTGGGGCTGCACAAGTGATTCATGAAAGTGAATGAGAATCAAGAAAGGACCTACACTTGCATTTGCAAGGTGATCTCTTATTATGTAAGTCATTCATATGCCATATGGAGTCCTTGGCCAAGGCAGTAGATCAAGACATCAAGAAAAGGGTTTCTTAGATTGAGATCAAATGGATATGAAATGCACTTAGCTTTAAGACCAGATTATTAGGGTTCTAATTATTCCCTTACCCTAGATCTTGGTTGAGAGATAGTAAGAAGGAGGATTGTATCTCACATAAATCAATGACTTAAAGGTTCTGTCGAATCCGAACATTCCAATTCGGCTAGGGGTTAAACACCTGTTGCTAGACTATGGTCGTTTAATCTGTGGACTGATTAATTAATTAGTGAATTAATTAATTAGGGTCACTGTTAATTGAATTGAGAACCTAGAGGGTCACACACAACAACTTGGTTACATGAGTTGAGGCTTTAAAATGATTAAACGAGTTAATCAAGCCAAGAGGGTTCCACACGTGTGAAGCCACACGTGTGGGTCACGTGTCCTTGTGACACGTGTCCCACACGTGTAAATATATATATATTGTATATATATATTAAATAATTAAATGTGTTAATTATTTAATAGACTTTGGTTTAATTTTGAATTAAAAAGAAAGTCTTATTTTGGAGAAAAATAATCTAGTTAATTAATTATGAATTAATTGATTAGATAAAAATAAGTTATTTATTTTAAATAAATAAAGTATAAAATTATCCAAAAATAGTTTGGATATTTTAGCTCTATTGAAAGTTGATTTGAATTTGAATTCAAAGTCAAAGTCAAAATTACTTGATGGTCAAGTAATAGGAGAGAGGGACCAAAATCCTTAGCCCATAAGGACTAGGGATTTTCGGCCACTGCCTTATTATAAATAGGGGAGCTCGAGCTCCCCTTAGAGCTAATTTGCAATTCTTTTGGTTCATGTGTTGAACACCATCCTTTCTCCAAGATAAACAAAACCCTAGGTTAAGCCTAAACACTAACTACAGAACTAGCATCCTTACTGGTTAGATTGTAGTCAAGTTGGTGGACTATTTCTAGAGAGCTTCAAGTTAGAAGTTTCAAGATTCGAGCTTTACCAAGGAGACGGGATCAAGCCGTGAGAAGAGCGTTCTTGGGTGGCTTGAAACGTTTCAAGAAAGACAGTTAAGAGTAAGTTTCTAATCCCTACGAATTTGGTTACACGATTGCGAGTCCTAGATCCTTTTGTTAGAAAAATTTTAAATTTCCGCTGCTTTCTGATTCGTGTTTTCCAACAGGGCTGTCCTCGGGTTACTGCATGGATTTCATTCATTGATTGTATTGACTGAACACTATCGCACTACTACACTGTAATTGAATTGCATGATCACTTGTTAAATTAATAAAGCAAGCATGTATTGTTCACTATTGGTGTAAGGTTGGAGATTGCCCTTACTCGCCGGGCCACGTATTGTATGAAACTGAATTTAATGAAGTGTTGAATTGGATAGTTGTATTCTCGGGCGAAGAATATTCCATTCTTGAACTTATATTATTTTCCTTCAAAACTTTACCCGAGAATATAACTTGCATGTTATGTGCGCTAATATTTATTTATACCCCTCACTCAGTCTTCATAGACTGATGCCTCCACCTTTCAGGTTCGCACAGGTACATGCTAGGCGGGAATCGAGTCAGGTCCAGTCTTTGTAGTCGAGTCATGCACGATTCATTTATTTATTATTGCGTATGATTTATTGTTTATCGTTAGTTATTATGTATTTTAGAGATGACAATGTATGGATAGTGCAAATAGCATGCTGTTGTTATTTGTAATGGATATAGAACATATTATGCTTTCATTTTATTTTGATGCATGTTGGATTGATTAATTGGTTTGGGGTTAGTCCCGCCTAGCTAGTTGTCATTTATTTTTATTGTCTCCCGTGCGCTATAGTTTAGTTCATGTATGGGTCGTCCATCTCATATGTGGATTGAGCTATAGTGCGGGGATGTGACATCTTTGCGCTTCGGGTGCTACAACTTCGGGTGCCATCGATCGAGGCGCGATCAACCGAGGCAGAGATGTCGACCTTGGGTTCTAAAAAGAAGTAGGAGGGGCCCTAAATAACCGTTCTTTTCCATTCATAAACCTCGAGTGCGGTTTCTGACAAGGACATAGAGGAGCTACAGGGGATCCTTATAGGTTACGGCTGATCGCGAGAGGGTCAGTGGCCCAGAGAGGGCTATGAAATTATAAAGCCCGATGAGGATCAAAGGATGGGCAATCCCCCTACCAAACTACATAGTTGTGACGACGTATGCCATCAAGTATGGGATGAGGGTCCCTCTTGACCCAGACTTTTTAGCACTTCTCAATGCCCTGGATATTGCTCCTATACAACTTCTGCCGGCGGCGTACCAACTAGTGAATACGTTTGGACTTCTGCTACACTACCTAAAACTTCCTGCCTCTCTTGCCAATTTCGGAGAAGTTTTCCTGGCCTCGACCACCCTAGTGTCCTCTACGACGGTCGAGGTTTTGTAAAGTTGCAAGCTAGTCCCAATTTCCAAATCGTTAGGGCCCACAGTACCACTCACAAGCTCGGCTGGAAACACAATTTGGTATATATAAAGTCTCCGATTGGATACGCCGGATTGCAACATACCTCTTGGATTGGGCCGATGTGTGCTCAATTTTAAGTCAGCCTCAACTCATAGTCAAGGCGGGGATGGGCCCAGGGACCCTTAGATACAGGTGCTTCACTTCGGGTACAAGTGATATTGTCTGCAATTTCAATCAGCCAAGCACATTTTTTGCTGACCTCTCAATTTCTTTTAATGGTTTAAGATTGCCCTTCCAGGTAATCCAATCTTTCACCAATCGATTTTGCTTCTTTCATGTAGGTACGGTCCTGATGGCTTCCAGAAAAGAGATCCTAGCGGATGAATAAGGATCAACCCCCAGTTCTAGAGGTAGAAGTGGCCGCCCAAGAGCAGGAGGCTCGAAGGGCGGTCGAAACTGTTCTTCAAGTTGCAGCCCAATTCCCTAACTTTCAAGCCCCTACAGATAATCCCCAAGGCTCGGGTCAAGGGAAGAGAAAATACACTGATGTCGGAGACTCCCGATCGAAGAAGAAAGCTTCTGGCACCCTAACCGAAGAGAAAACGAGCCCCGGCCATCGACTGGGTCTGGCTCGAGTGCTGCGAGATATGGTCAAACAATGCCTCCCCTAGCTCCTGTGTTCGGGTCTTTCGGCTACCGCACCCACATTACTTCTCCAAAAAAAGGGAAGAGAGTTGATTGGACACCCGACCCGATGATTCTAAAAAGTTCTTTGAGTACGCTTGAATGAACAAGCCTACACACCCGGGGGGACTCCCATCGCTTCGACCGGACGGGAGCGAGCAAGTGATTGTGGGTGACCCCTATGATCTGAATGCCGAGCGCCATTTCTATTATGCCATGCAGACGGAGGCCGACCACAAGCTACTATGGCAAGACGACGACTAGGCGACTTTGATAACTTCGTCCGTGACCTCTTCTTTGTCAGTTTTATTGTTGCTTGTGTTTTCATTTATAGCCCTTCATTTTAATTCTCGTCGTTGGAAAGCTTGCAAAGCCGCTCGAGCCTAGATGGAAAAAGATAACACCGAGCGGTGGGACATTTGCTAGGTGACCGGCGAGGTTAAGGGGCAGCTCGAGACCGAGAAGAGGGTCACGGAGAAACTGAGGGGTAAGCTAGCGGAGAAGGAGGAGGCACTCAAAAAGGTTGATGCAAAGCTGGTGCAGGCTGTTCAAGGGAACTTTGCACTTCAGGTGAATGTGAAAGACTTGAAGGTGAAGCTCAAGAAGGCTCAACTCGATTCTGATGAGGCATGGCTCGAGGGTTATAAGGTCGGGATCGCGGAGGGACCTAAGAATGGCGTCCTTGTGGCCAAGGAGACCTATGAATATTTGCTCCTGGGGATCGAGAACTATGTGGTCTTTCGGTTTGCTGAGAGCCTCATGTTCACCCGCGTCGCCATGATAAAAGGTGTTGTCAACTTTGACGATGGGTTCGAGCTCTACATGGCTCAAATGAGGGAGGCAGGATATCTTCCAGTGAGCTATGATACTGACAAGGTTGGGACCGAGTGGCCCAACTCCAAGCTAGAGATAGATAAGCCGACAGGCCCCTGGAATGAGGAGCCTAATTAGGAGGAGATGGAATTTCAACTTCACACTTGAGCAGGTTAGAGCCCAAGTTGCGAGCCTAAGGATTCCCGACGACATGCCTGATGCGTTCGATTTGGAGAGCACCATGGTGAAAAAGATGAAGTCGTACAAATCAACCTAGGGATCCAACAAAGCCTTGACCTGTCAGACTGATGCGTCCTAGAGGTAGGCCCCCCCCCAGTAACGAAACTTTTCAACAACCAACTCTTTCCCGGAATGTGGTTTTAATTTACTTGTTTGTTTTAGGTTAGTTTTAGGTAGCGTAGGTAAATGGTCGATGCTTCTACAGACCGATCTATTTTGTGTCGGCCTGGGTGGGTTTGACGAGTGCTCCCAACTTACAAAATCCAAATGCAACACCCATATCGGCCCGGGTGGGCCCACGAGTGCTCCCCCTAGGGAAAATCTAAAGATCCTTTAGCTCAACTTTTGTAACTTCCTTTATCATTTAAAAAGTTATCTTTTCTGATCGAATTAGCATCGTTCATTGTGCATGTTTGATTTCTTGTTGTTTATTATAGTTTTGCCTTATTGCTTGAATTAACGTTTACTTATAACGTATATTTGAACAAAAGGCGGAATGATCGACTGAATTAGCATCTACTAATGAAGCATGTTCAATTCTACTGGATAAAATTTAAGGACGAATAATGTATTAAAGACAATAATCGATCTATGAATAAGGTTTCTTCATTGAAGTGTAAGTTCATGCTTACAAACAGTACTTAAATAAAAAAACGCGTCAAGTTATGGGCATTCCATGATCGAGGAATTGGGCCTTCGTCGATCACTTCCAGGTGACAGGACTTGTCTTTCCTAACCTTGCAAATGCAGAATGGGCCTTCCCTGCTGGGGTCGAGTTTGCCCACATATCTGGTAACATCGATCCTTTTTAGGACCAAACCTCCCACTTTAAATTCTTTGGCCAAGACCTTCTTGTTGTAACTTCGAGCGGCAGATGCTCAATACTACTGCATGCGCCGATATGTTCTCTCTCTTTTTTCCTCAATGTGCTGGAAAGGCCCCGTTCTCGTTGTTTCGGTCCAATTGATAATGTGATATTCGAGCGGTTTGAAGTAATACTTTAGTTGGGATCACCGCCTCTTATCCAAAAATGTGTGAAAAGGGAGTTTCACCAGTGGCCGTTCGAGGAGTCGTTCGATAGGCCCACATGACTTTGTCGAGCTCATCCGCCCATGCGCCTTTGTTGGCTTCAAGGCGAGTCTTTAGATTCTGGACGATGATTCGATTGGTTACTCCCATTTGACCATTTGCTTGAGGATGTCCGACCGAAGTAAAACATTAGTTGATCCCCATGTCTGAACAATACGGTCGAAGTTGTTTGCTCCTGAATTTAGGCCCATTGTCACAGATGAGAACCTTTGGAATGCCAAAGCGGCATTTTATGTTTTTCCATAAGAAATGTATTATCACTTGGAACATGATCTTTGGGACCGCTGCCATCTCGACCCACTTGGACAAGTACTCAACGCAAACAATCACAAACTGACATTATCGAGGAGCTAGGGGAAAAGGTCCCACGATATCGATCTCTCACTGATCGAAAGGCCAAACGACATTGATCGGGATCATCTCGGCTGGATGCTGGTGAGAGATGTTTGAATGCCTTTGGCAATTCGGGCACTTTTTTAAGAAATTGATTGAATCCTTGATCATAGTGGGCCAGTAAGACCCCCTTCGACCAATCTTTTTAGCTAACGACTTGCCTCCGGAATGGTTTTGTCAAGATCCTCCATTTATTTCTTCTAGCACATCTCTTGCTTGGGATAGTTGAAGGTATCTCTTAGCTAGGTCACAGTCTAAGATTTTTTGAGCAGCTTCCCATCGGGATTGAGCACGTAGTTAGCCACTCGTGCTATCAACCGGCGTCTTTTTCTTCGATTTTTTGGAAATCCCCTATCTATTAAAAACAGGATGATTTCGTCAAGTCAACAGGGCTCAGCTGATGGTCATGATCCCTGGCACGGCATCGATTACTCTAGCAGAAGGGGATACGAAGGTGATGGCTCTATGTCTGGTTCCCCTTAGCCCATTTACGACCTTGGATAGGGCATTCACTCTCTCATTTTCTTCCCAGGGTACCTATTTGAGCTTGAAATCCTTAAACTCTTCTGCTAATGTCTTAACCTTGGCCAGATACTTCACCATCATTTCTTCTATGGCCTCGTAGGTCCTAGCCACTTGACTAGCCACGAGTTGAGAGCCTGTGAGGACCGTAAGCATCTCAATTCCTTGCTCTCGAGTGATTTTCATTTCGGCGAGAAGTGCTTCATACTCAGCCTCATTGTTTGTGGCTGGAAAATTCAAACAGATGGCGAAGCTCATCTCCACTGGTATTTCTCAGGGATACCCCACTCCTCCCCCAGACGTGGTTGAAGAGCCATCGACAGTAAGGATCTAGGTGGTCGAGGCATCTGGGGACCATATTGGGCCTCCTACTTGATCAAAAAGCCTGCAATGATTTGCGTCTGATAGGCGGTTCGAGGTTGATAGCTTAAATCATACAGTCCTAGCTTGACCGCCCACTTTATTAACCTCCAAGATGCGTCTGGTTTCTCGAGTACCTGCCTTAAAGGTTTGTCAGTTAAAATAGTTATAGAATGGGCTTGGATGTAAGGTTTCAGCATTTGAGCTGTGTGTACCAAAGTCAAAGCAAATTTCTCAATATCCAAATATCGAACTTCCGCTCCATGGAGGATTTTACTGATATAGTACACCGACATGTGTTTCTTCTCCTGAATGGCGACCAATACAGAGTTGATCGCCTGATCAGAGATGGCTAGATACATGTACAACCTTTTCCCTTGTTCGGGCTTCGCGAGTAGGGCGGAGATTCTAAATAGGCTTGTGATTCCTCGAAAGCCTGATCACATTCTTCCATCCACTCAAAGTTTTTAATGTTCCTCAGGATTTTGAAGAAGGGGAGGTTCCTTTCAACTGATCTTGCGATGAATCGATTGAGCGAAATAATCCTTCCCACCAAGTATTGTCCTTTTGATACGGTTTGGGGTCGATAAAACAACGTGATAGTCTTTTGATCTTTTCGGGGATTCGCCTCTGTAGCACCCTGGAGCGCAGAGCACTACATCCCCCGCACCATAGCCCAACACGTGTAACGGAATGGGAACTCCGCACATGTATTAAGGTACGGTGAATGGGAGAGAAACAAAATCTTTCCTATGCTAGGCAGTCTAGACCCAAAATCAGAGTGCGCAATCAAACCAAATATCACATGCGGAAGCACCAGGATTCAAACAAACAAACAATCATGCTCGAAATAAGAATCAAGTATACAAAATAAAGCGAGTCAGTTTATAAAATTATTCCAAATTTGAATTCATAATCATATAAATGCTTCAAGAGTTGAAAAGTACAAAATTAAACTGAATAAAATGCATGAGACACACTAAACTACCCAAAACTCAAAAGAAGACCGCCGCCTAGCACAAACTCTCCAAACGGGTACCTGCAACTCAAAGAACAACAGGGGGAAAAGAAAACAATGAGGAGGGGTCAGTCCTAAAGACTGGTGAGGCGGCTAACACACACACACGTACATATATGTAAGAGCATAGCATATTCAAACTAAAGAGTTCATGAACTGGGGCATGGTTTTTGCATTCTAAATCATTTTAGCCCATGATACTATATATAAGGAAAAGGTTTAAGGCCGGAGGCCAAAATTAACCAATTCTATAAATTACAAGTCCACTCCCGTTTTATGAACCATATTCTCAATAAAAATCGAAATAACTCGGCGAGAAAAAGTTTCAAACCAACCTAACTCCTTTCATAAACGTAATCAAAATGGAATACACATAAAGTTCATAATCAATCCACCTTATACAAAGCGTTTTCAAACTCTTATAACAAATGGGGCAATCCCGAAACATATGTATCATACACATATTTACCATATATTATACGTATTCGCATGCGAGGTTTCAAATCAAATAGGGTTATAGGTCGAATAACTAAAAGAAGAAAAACCTTACCTTGTCAAGGTGCGTAGTGGAGACAAAAGTGTGACAACCGGACACCTACGGAGCAAGCTCGTCCTCTACGGGAAGATCCTCTGAACAAGACAAACAACAAGGAACTCTTAGACTCAATATGAACCACATTGATGCTCGGTACATGCATATATATGATTATGATGTAAATGATATGAGATGAATCCACATTTATGCCATTTACGAGCAAACAATTTATATAAGAACATATATCACAAACGAGGACGTAAATCAAA
Organism: Lantana camara; assembly: GCA_037501455.1. NCBI lineage: Eukaryota > Viridiplantae > Streptophyta > Magnoliopsida > Lamiales > Verbenaceae > Lantana > Lantana camara. Next base: position 59,824,889 of record CM074855.1, read on the forward strand.
ACACAAATTCATAAAATAAGGCTTAACACATAATATGACAAGTTAATCAAGCATATATATAAAAACGAGGCAAGAAGAAACAACAAGAAGCAACGAAAAGGCGAAAGAAATCTCCTCGGATGCCACCCTGTTGGACACGGCCGTGTCAGAACACAAAGGGGAACGGACACGGCCGTGTCAGGCAAACAAATTCGAAGAAAACATTTCCGAGGGCTCAACAAGTTCGTGTCCATTTTCCCTTGTAACCTGACACGGCCGTGTCAGGCATTCAGGCTGGAAAAAAAAAACGGAGCAACACCGAATTTTGAAGGCAAAAACAGGGATTTGCGGTCCAAGGCTTCAAGGGGACTCTTATGCCATCCAACATACACACAACATACATGAAAATAACACCAAGCCACCAAAGATTCATGTAACGCCCCAGCTTTCGACAATTCAGGTATGAACGACACGTGTGCATTTGAGAGTTGTAACTTAATTATTAATTGATCATTTAATTCATTTTCCTATCATTACATCATTTTATAAAAAATTATGTTCTCAACATTTTATTGAAAATTCATATCATATCATATTTTTCGGATAAATTGAACGTGATTGCAATGTGAATTATTTTCCCGAATGTGATTTATTTCTTGTACGTCCTTAATTGCTCAATTGCGTGAATATGGGATCTAATTGAATTGGACTTGATTGATCATTTAATAATGGGATTTGGACTTAATTGCATAACTTAATAAATGAAGGGATTTAATTGCAAATTGGCCATTTCTTCTTGTTTCATAGCAGCAACATCACGTACCATTTGCTTCTTTCTTCATACAAAAATATCATCTTTGTTCCATTTCTTCCCTTGCTCAACCGATCAAACCCTCACTTTGAAGAGTGAAGATTTCATCTTGCAAGCATCAATATTTGTGGGATTTGTGACCATACAAGCATCATCAACATCACTTCATCATCTTAGCTTTCATTTCTTCCATTTGAGGTAAATATGGAGTTTGAATGATTTTCTTGTAAAAATGGTATATCTAGGGCTTTGTTATACATTGAATGAATTGTGTATTGGTTGTTGGAAATATGTTTGTGTTCATTAAGCATGAGTTTGATGTATATATCTTGAGTTCTATGAACTTGGAGCATGATGGAGTGTGTGGGTTTGGATTGATGAATTCTTGATGATCTAATGTGCAAATATGTGTTTTTATGACTTGTTATTGATCAATATGTATGTTAGCATATTTATTGCATCTAATATTTGCATTTGAACTTGGCTTGAAGCCATTTTTGTGGTTGTTTGTTGTGATTGCCATGGCTGCTCTGTTCTGCTCTTCTTCTTCTTCAGCTCACGTATTCTGGGAACGGCCATTCCCAGCCCCAGTTCAAAACTGGAACGGCCGTTCCCATGATGCTGAGACTAGGCCAGCGAGACTGGGAACGGCCGTTCCCACTTTGGCCTGTGAGCCGGAACGGCCCTTCCCAGCCAAAACGCGTTTTACATTTTTAAAACGCTGGCGCGTTTTCTTCAGCCATGGGAACGGCCATTCCCATTTTCAAAGGAAGGCCGGAACGGCCGTTCCCACAGCGATTGCAGAGCAAAAGCTACTGCATAAAATTAAAATTTTAGCATCATCCTCCAATCGTTTCTTTGACCCCTAATTGATGTTATATGATCGCATACATGTTGAAACGTGATATTTTCAAGGTGTATTGTACTTTTCCCGTCGTTTCGTTGCATTTTGTCGTTCGTCATATTTGGTACATATTGAGTCGTGTTTCACGGACAATTGTCTTTCTTGCACAGACCAGCTTCCTGGTGACGAGGAGCAGGCCCCGTGAGCTGTTTCCTTGGTTTATTGTGGGTCGTTCAAGTGAGGTTTAATTTTAGATACCTAGAACCCGTACAACCCTATGTGAATTTTAAGCCAAAACCTATATAGTTATACTTATAGTTTTCAAATGAAATTGGTTTTCAAATGTTTTATCGAATCATCGAAGAAATTGATTGATTGATTGATTGTTTTGGCGAGTATTGTATTGCACTGTGGGCCCGAGGGTAGTGACTCGAGCCAACCGGGAAAACATGGGCTGACGGGTAACTCGAGAGCTATCCTCACCAAACTGGGATGACCCCTGAACCCTCTACGAGATTAGGGGAGGAAGGAGTTCCGGGCTTAGGGATTCATGTACCCTCTGCCCAGATTGATTGGATGGTGGGGCCTTGCAATCCCACCATCACCCGGAGGAAGAAGGTGTTATTGAAACTGCTAATTGTGCACATTAATGAATTGCTTGATCACCTAATCACCTAATAATTGATTGATTGATTGTACACAGTCGGTGTAAGGTTGGAGAATTGCCCCACTCGCCGGGCCACTATTGATTGTATTGAATTGATTGAATTAAAATTGGATTAGTTGTAATCTCGGGCGATAGTATCTCTTTTAACCTATTAGATTGTATTGTTTTTCCAAAATTATTACCCGAGGTTATAACTTGCATGTATGTGCGCTTATATTTATTTATACCCCTCGCTCAGTCTGTGTTGGACTGACACCTCAACTTTTCAGTGTTTTGCAGGGCGTGCTAGGCGGGAATTTAGAGTCTAGTGGTCTTTAAATTTGGGTCTAGCACACTTCATCCCACATTTTGTATGTATAGCTATTTGGGATATTTTGCATATCGCCTTGTTATCTATATTGGTGGAAGATGATAATGTATTGATAGTGTGAATATTGGTAACTATAAGTAAATAAATAAATATGGTACCTATACGTATGTAATGAATGTTATTGCTTCCGCTTTTAATACTCTGACTTGATTGTTGGTTCGTTTTAAATTGAGGGTACCCGCCTAGCCTTGAGTCATTTTATTGTCTCCCGTTCGCTATAGCTTTGATTCATGTATGGATAGTCCATTTCATATGTGGATTGGAGCTATAGTGCGGGGGATGTGGTGCCTGGCGTTCCGGGTGCTACATCCTACGGTGGTATCAGAGCCCGGTTGCAAAACCGGGTCTCTAGTGTCGTGTCTTGTGAGTCTAGGTCGCACGGCATAGGAACTAATTGTCAATTTGAGAGTCTTGCATTGTTATTTGGTACGTGAACCTACTTGACTTATTTGAATTGGGATGACCTGTTAAATTTCTGAATTTATGTGCAATTTATGAATTACTTGCACACATTGGCATTACTAATCGAACATGCATAATAGTGACTTGATTTCAGGATGGCTCGTGATAGATATCATCGGGATCGTTCTCCTAGACATCGACATCATCGACATCGTCGCAGGGAGAGATCACCACCTCCTCCTCCACCTCCTCAGGCTCAGCCACAGGACTTTATGAACGCAGTGGTGGGCCTTATTGATCAGAGAGTTCAGGATTATGTTCCTCCACCACCACCAGTTGCACCACCACAGCCTGGAGGCCAGATTTCAGCTGTTTTCAGGGAGTTTCAGAACCAGCATCCTCCCAAGTTTTACAAAGGAAATGATATTCAGGCTGAGCAGTGGCTGAAAGAGATTGAGAGGATATGGGAGCTTATCCCGTGTGAGTCCAGGGAGAAGGCCCGTTGTACCATTTCTTTGATTCAGGGTGAGGCCTACTCTTGGTGGGAGAGTGCTCGGATTGTGTTGGATGCTGCAGGCGAGGAAGTGAACTGGGAAGTGTTTATCAGAGAATTTCAGAACAAGTTCATTCCTCCATCTTCTCGCACTAGGAGATTGAAGGAATTTACAGAATTGAAGCAAGGAAACAGGTCGGTCTCAGAGTACATCGCCGAGTTTGAGAGGTTGTCCCGCTATGCCCCTAATATAGCGAGTGATGATTTCCATAAGGCGATGCAGTTTGTTCAGGGCCTTAGACCGGATATTCAGGTAGCAATTGAGGCGGTCAACACGAGTACCTGGGTGAAGGCTACCAAGAAGGCTCTATTGGTTGAGGATTCAGTGAATGCGAGGCGGACTACTTACCGTTCAGGTTCAGGTTCGGGCTTAGGGTCAGTATCGGGATTCAGAGGTTCTGGATCAGGTTTCAGAGGTGCCGGATCAGGGTATAAGGGTTCTGGCTCGGGTTCTGCTTCAGGCAAGAGGCCGATGGGTCATTCTTCTTCACCACCAGCTCCACAGGGCCCAGGGAAGAAGCCCCGACTAGCAGGTCCAGTGATTCGAGCTCCAGTTGCTCCAGCTTTGCCACCACCACCCGAGAGACCTTATTGTACCTTATGTGGACAGAGGACACACATCTATGATAACTGCAGGAGGCGTTTGGGTTTATGCCTACTTTGTGGGAGCGATGAGCATTTGGTAGATGGTTGTCCCGATCGCAGGATACCACCACCGGGGGCACCGAGACCACTGATTAGGGCTCGGGCGTATGCTTTGGATGGTGAGCAGCAGGATGCTGATATTGATCCAGCCGCGGTAGTTGAAGGTACCATTTGCATACATGGCACGAACATACATACCTTGTTTGATCCGGGAGCTACTCACTCCTTTCTTTCGAGTGCTATATCTGTTTCTTTGCCTTTGCCTGTTTCTCGTTCTTCTGCATGTTATGTGGTTAGTACTCCTTTTGGTGGTAGTTTAGAATCTGATCGGGTGTTCAGAGAGGTTCCGGTGAGCATCGAGGGTCGAGTTTTCTTGTCAGACTTCATTGAGCTGCCGATGACTTGCTATGGATCTATTCTGGGTATGGATTGGTTGTACAGACATTCTGCCACAATTGATTGTAGAGCGAAGAAGGTTCAGTTGGGATCAGATTTGGTAGTAGGATGGAGTTCCAAGACTGTACCGCTACTTTCTTTTTCTGAAGCTCATAGATTGGTTCGAGAAGGAGCCACGGGTTTCATTGCTTATATCCTTAACAAACCTAAGGATCAGAGTAAGCTGGAAGAAACGGAAGTAGTGAAGGAGTTTCCCGAGGTCTTTCCTGAGGAATTGGATTCTTTACCTCCAGAACGGGAAATTGAGTTTGTGATCGATTTGTACCCTAACGCAGAGCCGTACTCCAAGACTCCGTATCGTATGGCTCCGGCCGAGTTGAAAGAGTTGAAGACTCAACTTGATGCGTTGTTGGAGATTGGGTACATTAGACCGAGTTCTTCTCCTTGGGGTGCACCGGTTTTGTTTGTAAAGAAGAAGGACGGAACCTTGAGAATGTGTATAGACTATAGGGAGTTGAACCGGATGACGATCAAGAACAAGTATCCTCTTCCACATATCGAGGAGTTGTTTGATATACTTCAGGGTTCGAAAGTCTATTCGAAATTGGATTTGAGACAAGGTTACTACCAGCTGCGTATCCGAGCAGGGGATATTCCTAAGACAGGATTTAATACTCGGTATGGGCATTATGAGTTCGTTGTGATGCCGTTTGGTTTGACTAATACCCCAGCAGCTTTTATGGATATGATGCACAGGATTTTCAGGCCTTTTCTGGATAAGTTCGTAGTCATTTTTATTGATGATATCCTGGTTTTCTCGAAGTCTGCCGAGGAGCATGCAAGACACCTTCAATTGGTATTAAGGACTTTGAAGGAGCATCAGTTGTTTGCTAAGTTTAGCAAGTGTGAGTTCTGGATTGATAGGGTGTCATTCTTGGGTCACGTGATTTCGGGCAACGGTTTGGAAGTCGATCCTTCCAAGATTGAGTCGGTTTTGAAGTGGGAGAAACCTAGGAATGCCTCTGAGATTAGGAGTTTCTTGGGATTGGCAGGTTATTACCGGAGGTTTGTTAAGGATTTCTCCAAGTTAGCAGCTCCTTTAACCCGGTTGACGAAGAAGAATGTGAAATTTGATTGGAATGAAGATTGTGAGAAGAGTTTCACTTTCTTGAAGGAAAAGTTAGTGTCTGCTCCAGTGTTAGCCCTTCCGGAAGGTTCTGAAGGATATGCTGTTTATACAGATGCTTCTAAGGAAGGCTTGGGATGTGTGTTGACTCAGAAGGGTAAAGTGATTGCTTATGCGTCACGGAAGTTGAAAGAGCATGAGAAGAATTATCCGACACATGATCTTGAGCTTGCTGCCGTAGTCTTTGCACTTGGAAAGTGGAGACATTATTTGTACGGGGTGTCCTTCGAGATTTTCACCGACCACAAAAGCCTCCAGTATTTATTCACTCAGAAGGATTTGAATATGAGGCAACGGCGTTGGATGGAAAGGTTGGAAGATTATGATTGCACGATCAAGTACCATCCCGGCAAAGCCAACGTGGTCGCCGATGCACTTAGTAGGAAGGCTAGTGTGTCGAGCTTGGAAGTGGGTGAAAGTAGTGGAATCGAGCCAATTGTTTTAAAGGCTCGAGTTTCTAATATTTCGGTCCAACCAGAGTTGAAGCACAAGTTGTTTGAGGCTCAGAGTACAGATTTGGAAGTTCAGAGATTGGTGGCTAAGGCAAGAGCTGATCCAGAGTGTCCATTCGGGTTCGATGAAACCGGTCTTCTTCGTTTCAAGAACCGAGTGGTTGTGCCCGAAGAGTTGAAACGGGTATTGCTCGAGGAAGCTCACAGATCGGCTTATTCTATCCACCCCGGAGGAAACAAGATGTATAAGGACTTAAGGCAATATTATTGGTGGCGTGGATTGAAGAAAGATGTGGCCGAGTTTGTGAAGCATTGTCTCACTTGTCAGAAAGTGAAAGCCGAGCATCAGAAACCGGGAGGTCTTCTTTAGCCGTTACCTATTCCTGAGTGGAAGTGGGAACAGGTGACGATGGATTTCGTGTCCGGATTACCTAAGGTGAAAGGTGGATTTGATGGGATTTGGGTGATTGTGGACCGTTTGACGAAGTCTGCACATTTTCTGCCGGTTCGGATGTCGTATAAGATTCGCAAGCTAGCCGAGCTTTATAACCGGGAGATTGTTAGGCTTCACGGGATTCCGATTAGTATAGTTTCTGACAGAGATCCACGGTTCACTTCGAGGTTGTGGCGTGAATTGCAAGAGGTTTTGGGCACGAAGCTCCAGTTTAGTACAGCTTTTCATCCTCAGACGGATGGTCAGTCCGAGAGAGTAATAAGGTATCTCGAGGATTTACTTAGAGCTTGTTCTTTGGATTTTCAGTCTTCTTGGCATGATCAGCTACCTTTGATTGAGTTCGCATACAACAACAGTTTTCAGGCTTCGATTGGAATGGCACCGTATGAGCTACTTTATGGACGGAAGTGTCGTTCTCCGTTGTTCTTTGACTTGGAAGAGTGGAAATGGACTAAGCAGGAAGGTGTTAAGAAAGGTGAGAAATTGGAAAAACCTTCCAAGGCCGTTGAAGCTATGATTGAGAAAGTCCAATTAATAAAACAACGGATGAAATCAGCTCAGGACAGACAGAAGAGCTACGCCGATCGTCGCAGAAGGGATCTCGAGTTTGAGGTTGGAGACCGGGTATTCTTGAAGGCGTCTCCACGTAAAGGAATTGCTCGGATTGGGAAAGGAGGTAAACTTAAACCTCGTTATTTATGTCCTTATGAGATTTTGGAAAGAGTTGGAGAAGTTGCTTACCGATTGGACCTACCACCGAGCCTCACGGGGATTCATAACGTATTTCACGTGTCTCAACTGAGGAAATACTACCCCGATGAAACCGAGATCATTCCTGTTGAAGAAGTGGAATTGGAACCGAGTCTTACCTTTGTTCAGAAACCGGTTAAGATTTTGGATAAGAAGTTTCAGGAATTAAGAAACCGGAGGATTCCCATGGTTAAGGTTCTTTGGAGAAGTGATAAGACCGAAGAAGCCACGTGGGAGACCGAAGACAAGATGAGACGGTTCCATCCAGAGTTGTTCCCTTCCGATCAGTGAATCTGGGGACCAGATTCTTTAAGGAGGGAGGATTGTAACGCCCCAGCTTTCGGCAATTCAGGTATGAACGACACGTGTGCGTTTGAGAGTTGTAACTTAATTATTAATTGATCATTTAATTCATTTTCCTATCATTACATCATTTTATAAAAAATTATATTCTCAACATTTTATTGAAAATTCATATCATATCATATTTTTCGGATAAATTGAACGTGATTGCAATGTGAATTATTTTCCCGAATGTGATTTATTTCTTGTACGTCCTTAATTGCTCAATTGCGTGAATATGGGATCTAATTGAATTGGACTTGATTGATCATTTAATAATGGGATTTGGACTTAATTGCATAACTTAATAAATGAAGGGATTTAATTGCAAATTGGCCATTTCTTCTTGTTTCATAGCAGCAACATCACGTACCATTTGCTTCTTTCTTCATACAAAAATATCATCTTTGTTCCATTTCTTCCCTTGCTCAACCGATCAAACCCTCACTTTGAAGAGTGAAGATTTCATCTTGCAAGCATCAATATTTGTGGGATTTGTGACCATACAAGCATCATCAACATCACTTCATCATCTTAGCTTTCATTTCTTCCATTTGAGGTAAATATGGAGTTTGAATGATTTTCTTGTAAAAATGGTATATCTAGGGCTTTGTTATACATTGAATGAATTGTGTATTGGTTGTTGGAAATATGTTTGTGGTCATTAAGCATGAGTTTGATGTATATATCTTGAGTTCTATGAACTTGGAGCATGATGGAGTGTGTGGGTTTGGATTAATGAATTCTTGATGATCTAATGTGCAAATATGTGTTTTTATGACTTGTTATTGATCAATATGTATGTTAGCATATTTATTGCATCTAATATTTGCATTTGAACTTGGCTTGAAGCCATTTTTGTGGTTGTTTGTTGTGATTGCCATGACTGCTCTGTTCTGCTCTTCTTCTTCTTCAGCTCACGTGTAGCACCCTAGACCCCAAGGCGCCACATCCCCCGCACCGTAGCCTCAATCCACGTATGAAATGGACAGTTCATACATAAACCAAGACCACAGCGAACGGGTGACAACCAAAATGACGCTCTAGGCGGGACACTCTCCCCAACAAAATCAAACAAACATGAATAGAAAGGCGGAAGCAATAAAGTCATTCATATATATATGTAGGTACCATATTTATTACATAGATACATATAGGTACCAATTCCCTATTACTACAATGTCATATCTTAATAATATACATCATTACATATCCCAAAAGTCGTCAATCGTGAGCATAACACAATATCCGACAACATATGTACATGAAAGGTGCAACACTAGACCCGTGATAATGCAGGACTCGACCAACTCCCGCCTAGCACAACCACGCTCAAAAGGTACCTGAAAAGTGGAGTATCAGTCTACCGAAGACTGAGTGAGGGGCAATAAATATATATAACACACGTCACATGCAAGTTGTAGCCTCGGGTAAAGACTTTTAGAAAACAATAATTATATAGTTCAAGAATCTCATCCTTTGCCCGAGATTACAACTATCCGTTTTAACCCGTTTAATTAATCATGCTTGTCAATATCATGAACATGTGGCCCCGGCGAGTAAGGGCAATCTCCAACCGAACTCCCAATCGTGAACAATACGTGATCATGCTTGCTTGCTTGATAAATAAGTGATCATGCAATTCATTGAGTGCTCACATACACAATTTCATACTTGAAAACATGCAATAACCCGAGGATAACCCGACATTCCGGATTAATCCCCAGTCTCCTTCTTCCTCCGGGTGATAGCGAGTTTGCAAGGCTCGACTATCCACGACATGGTGTGTGTAGAGGACATGACCCTCTAGACACGGAACTCCTTCCACCACTAATCTCCTAGTGGCTTCGGGGTTGATCCCAACAATGTGAGGATAATTCAGGAGTTACCCGTCAGCCCTTGCTTTCCCGGTTGGCTCAAGAATTACCCTCGGGCCCACGTGCAATCATGTACTCGCCAACATGCTTGAAAATCATTACAATCGATACATTCTTGCGTGAAATGTTTATTACTTTGGAAACGGTTATAAATATAATAGGTTTTGGCCGAAAACTAGCACGTACGGGTGGTAGGGTTCGTTTTACCAAAACAAAACCTCACCTTTCTTGCAAAATAGAATAAAGTAGCGTTCTAAGGAGCTTGCTCCTCGTCCACGCCCTCGTGACCTGTGCAAATACGACATATGAGCATGAGACATGGACTAAAATGGCCAAAATAGGACGAACGGCGAAAACGTGTCGAGACGACCATGAAAATGCAATGTGGTATTATAACTTTTCGTTTCACATCATATTGACAAGTATTATAGCAATTCGGGGTCAAAGAAGTCGTTGGATCGAGGGGTCATTTTCGTAATTTTATGCAGTGAATTTTACACTGCATTACAGGTGGGAACGGCCGTTCCGTTCCCCTTTGGAAAATGGGAACGGTCGTTCCCAAGAGTTCCCCAAAACGTGCCCGCGGTTTTCCCCTTAAAGCGCGCCTTTGAGCTGGGAACGGCCCTTCCGGCGCAAGGCCAAAATGGGAACGGCCGTTCCCATGCTCGGCCGCCCATATTTTGAAAAGGAATGGGAACGCCCGTTCCCACCAAGCCTTGAGGCTGGGAACGGTCGTTCCCTGCTTCTGCAACTGAAAAACAGAGCAGAAATAGGGGAAGCTCTCGGGAAGAAACAACAAAGCAACAATCACTTCATACTTGAACCCCAAATGCTATAATTTCTAGGAATATGATGTATACAACCTCAATACATGATAATATATCACTTAGACACCTAAACCATGAAATATCATCAAGAATTCATGCTTTCAAGTTCATGAGCAAACTTGATCATCCAAGCCATATATCCAAGAATTCAAGTTATAAATCATGCTATAATTCCATATATGATCACATAATCACACATTGATCACCAATATCTCATTTAGCACCTAAGTCTTAAACCCTAGCTTAGGCAAATATGATCAACAACCATGGCTTTCATGCAAACCAACCTTAAAAAGAAAGAGATGGATGAAGAAGATGATGAACTCTTAATTTCTTGCAATATTTCTTGATGATTCTTGAGATGAATGATGAAGATCACTTCTTCCCTTTTCTTCTTTGGAATACCGAGAGTGAGAAAGAATGAAATGGATGAAAAATGCTCATGGAAGAAGGGAGAAGAGATGATACGTAATTCATCATCTTGATTTTGGTGAAATTGCCAAATTGCCAATTCATCCTTGAAGTCCTAAAGTTATGCAATTAAGTATGCCATGATTTAAAATATGCTCAATTTGGTCCTTAGAAATCATGCAATTAAGTCCCTAAGATTTTAGAAAATATTTAACTAGGGACAATTTGGTAATTTTATCACTCTCGGTAATTGATTTCATGCGAGAAAATATTTTCCGTGTCATGAAACAATATTTTGAATGATATGAAATCAAATAATTGATATAATTAATGTTTCATGAATTTTATAAAATATGAATGCCACGTATGAATATCATGAAATTAAAAGAAATAAAACAAAACCTACGCTCAAACTCACACGTGGCGTGCTTACCTGTTCATCCGGAAACTGGGGCGTTACAACTCTCCCCCCCTTAGAAGAATCTGGTCCCCAGATTCTCTAATCTTGCTCGAACAACTCCGGGTGGAACCGTTTCATTTTATCCTCTGTTTCCCAAGTGGCTTCTTCGGTTTTGTCACTTCTCCACAACACCTTAACCATGGGAATCCTCCGGTTTCTTAGTTCCTGAAATTTCCGATCCATGATCTTAACCGGCCTCTGAACAAACGTCAAATTCGGTTCCAGTTCAACTTCTTCCACGGGGAGAATCGTAGTCTCATCGGGGTAGTATTTCCTTAGTTGCGAAACATGAAACACATTGTGAATCCCCGTAAGACTCGGTGGTAGGTCCAGTCGATAGGCTACTTCGCCTATTCTTTCAAGAATTTCAAATGGACCTAGGTAGCGAGGATTAAGCTTTCCTCCTTTCCCAATCCGGGTGAAACCCTTTCTTGGTGACACCTTCAAGAATACCCGGTCACCCACTTCAAATTCTAGATCCCTTCGGCGCTTATCTGCATAGCTCTTTTGCCTGTCCTGCGCGGCTTTCATCCGTTGTTGAATCATTTGAACCTTTTCAATCATAGCCTGAACGACTTTGGAAGGCCTTTCGAATCTTTCCCCTTTCTTTACCCCTTCCTGTTTCGACCATTTCCATTCTTCCAAGTCGAAAAACAACGGAGATCGGCACTTTCTTCCATAAAGTAACTCGTAAGGAGCCATCCCGATCGAAGCCTGAAAGCTGTTGTTATAAGCAAACTCGATCAAGGGAAGCTGTTCTGACCACGAGTTCTGAAAATCCATCGCGCAAGCCCGAAGAAGATCTTCCAAATATCTGATTAATCTTTCAGTCTGACCGTCTGTCTGAGGGTGAAATGTTGTACTGAACTTGAGCTTCGTACCCAAAACGGCCTGTAACTCCTGCCACAATTTCGAAGTAAACCTCGGGTCTTGATCCGATACTATGCTCACCGGAATACCATGAAGTCGAATGATCTCTCTGTTATAGATCTCGGCCAACTTCGGGATCTTATAGGACATCCGGACCGGTAGAAAGTGAGCAGACTTTGTGAATCTATCCACAATCACCCAAATTCCATCAAACCCGCCTTTAACCTTCGGTAATCCTGAAACGAAGTCCATCGTTACTTGTTCCCACTTCCACTCAGGAATAGGTAACGGTTGTAGAAGTCCCGCGGGTTTTTGGTGCTCAGCTTTCACTTTCTGGCAAGTCAGGCAATGTTTCACGTACTCTGCCACGTCTCTCTTCAACCCGTTCCACCAATAAAATTGCTTCAAATCCTTATACATCTTATTTCCTCCTGGGTGGATCGAGTAGGCTGACTTGTGAGCTTCCTCGAGTAGGACCCGTCTCAATTCTTCAGGTACTACCACTCTGTTCTTAAATCGAAGCAACCCGGTTTCATCAAATCCAAACGGACTCTCCGGGTCATCCTTAGCCTTACTTGCAAGTTTCTGTACTTCCGGATCCCTATTCTGGGCCTCAAACAACTGATTCTTCAATTCCGGCTGAATTGTGATATTAGAAACCCGAGCCTTTAACACAATCGGGGCAACTTCCTGACTTTCCTTTATTTCCAGACTCGATACACTCGCCTTCCTGCTAAGTGCATCGGCGACCAAATTGGCTTTCCCCGGATGATACTTAATTGTACAATCATAATCTTCCAACTTTTCCATCCAACGCCGTTGCCTCATATTCAGATCCTTCTGCGTGAATAAATACTGGAGGCTCTTATGGTCGGTAAAAATCTCAAAGGAAGTCCCGTAAAGATAATGTCTCCATTTCCCGAGCGCAAAGATCACTGCTGCAAGCTCTAGGTCGTGTGTTGGATAATTCCTTTCATATTCCTTTAGCTTTCGAGAAGCATAAGCGATCACTTTTCCTTTCTGAGTCAAAACACAACCTAAGCCTTCTTTAGAAGCATCTGTATACACTGCATACTCTTCTGAACCCTCGGGAAGCGTTAACACCGGAGCTGAGACTAATTTTTCTTTCAAAAAGTTGAAACTTTGATCACATTTCTCGTCCCAGACAAACTTAACATCCTTCTTTGTCAACCGGGTTAACGGTGCCGCAATCTTGGAGAAATCCTGAACAAATCTCCTGTAATAACCGGCCAATCCCAAGAAACTTCTAATCTCCGAGGCATTCTTTGGTTTCTCCCACTTAAGCACGGCCTCAATTTTCGAGGGATCGACTTCCAATCCTTTCCCTGAAATCACATGCCCCAAGAAAGAAACCCGATCTATCCAAAACTCACACTTACTGAACTTAGCAAACAACTGATGCTCTTTTAGTGTCTGAAGAACGAGCCTAAGATGTCTCGCGTGCTCCTCGGCTGATTTCGAGAAAACCAGAATATCATCAATAAATATCACCACAAACTTGTCGAGGAAAGGCCTGAATATCCGGTGCATCATATCCATGAAAGCTGCAGGGGCATTAGTCAATCCAAAAGGCATAACCACAAACTCATAATGCCCGTACCGAGTATTGAATCCTGTCTTAGGAATGTCCTCTGCTCGGATTCGCAGCTGATAGTATCCCTGTCTTAAATCCAATTTTGAATACACCTTGGAACCCTGGAGTATATCGAATAACTCCTCAATATGTGGAAGGGGATACTTGTTCTTAATAGTCATCCTGTTCAACTCCCTGTAATCGATGCACATTCTTAGAGGCCCGTCCTTTTTCTTTACAAACAACACTGGTGCTCCCCACGGCGAAGAACTTGGCCGAATATACCCAACTTCCAATAAAGCCTCAAGCTGCACTTTTAGTTCCTTTAATTCGTCTGGATCCATCCGGTAAGGAGTCTTTGAATACGGCTCAGCATTCGGGAAAAGATCAATCACGAACTCAATCTCCCGCTCAGGAGGCAAAGAATCCAATTTCTCTGGGAATACCTCGGGGAATTCCTTTACCACTTCGGTGTCCTCTAACTTCACCTGATCCTTGGGCTTGTTCAGAATGTAAGCAATGAACCCTGTGGCCCCGTCTCTGACTAGCTTCTGAGCCTCTGAAAATGAAAGTAAGGGTACAGTCTTCGAAGTACAACCCGTAACAACCTCTGAACCCAACTGAACCTTCTTAGCCCGACAATCCACTGTAGCACAATGCCTGTATAACCATTCCATCCCCAGTATAGCCCCGTATCTCTCCATCGGCATCACAATAAAGTCTGTCAGAAATTCCCTGCCTTCAATCACAACTGGAACATCCCTGTAAACCTGATCCGTCTCTCGCCTACTACCGAAAGGAGTACTAACTATATAGCGCACAGAAGTACACATAGCAGGCAAAGACAAGGTAATAGCAATAGAATGCGCAAGAAAGGAGTGTGTAGCTCCTGGATCAAATAATGTATGGATGTTCGTGCCATGGATGCAAATAATACCTTCAACTACTGCAGCGGGGTCAATATCAGCCTCCTGCTCCTCTCCAGCAAGTGCATAAGCTCGAGCTCTCACCAATGGTCTCGGTCCTGCAGGGGGTGGATCCTGGCGATCCGGACAACCATCAACCAAGTGCTCGTTACTCCCACAAATCAAACACAAGCCTAACCGACGCCTGCAGTTATCATAGGTGTGCGTAGGATGTCCACACCATGTGCATCTCGGTCTCTGAGGTGGCTGGGTTGGTGCTGGAGCTCTCGGGCCTCTCAGTAACGGCCCTGCACTCTTCTGTGACGATCCTACAGTCTTAAACTTCTTCCCAGAGTCCCTCTGTGCTGGAGGTGCAGAATAAACCATCGGCCTTTTTCCTGAGCTCGAACCCTGGCCTGATCTCGAGCCTGAAGCCTGTCCTGCTCGCTGAGTAGCCCTCCTAGCACTATCAGAATCCTCAACCTTCAGGGCCTTTGCAGTAGCCTTTGCCCAAGTACTGGTATTAGTCGCTTTCAGTGCATCCTGGATGTCCGGCCTCAACCCCTGAACAAACTGCATCGCCTTGTGAAAGTCATCGTTCGCTATGTTAGGTGCATAGCGAGAAAGCCTCTCGAACTCGGCGATGTACTGGCCCACAGACCTGCCTCCCTGTTTTAATTCTGTAAACTCCCTCAACCTGCGGGTACGGGAAGCTGGAGGAATATACTTGTTCCTGAACTCCCGTACGAAAACCTCCCAGGTAATCTCGGTCCCTGCTGCCTCCAGAACGATCTCTGTGCTCTCCCACCAGGAGTAAGCCTCGCCCTGAATAAGAGTGAGTGTACAGCGGGCCTTCTCCTGACTGTCGCAAGGAATAAGCTGCCAAACCCTCTCAATCTCCTTCAACCACATCTCTGCCTGTATGTCGTCTCCCTTATAGAACTTCGGGGGACGCTGATTCTGGAACTCTCGCAAGATAGCAGAAATGGGATTCTCTGGAGGTGCTACCTGCGCTGGTGGTGGTGGTGGAGGTACCCGTTCCTGTAACCTCTGATCAATCAGCCCTACCACTGCATTCATGAAATCCTGGGGCTGTGCCTGGGCAGGTGGAGGAGGTGGTGATCTCTCGCGGCGATGATGTCGGCGATGATGATGCCTGTGCCTCGAGGATCGATCACTGTAGTGTCTATCGGGCTCCATCCTGAAATCAGATCACTAAACATGCGTGGCTTGATCAATAAATGCAAATGTGTGCATAGAATTTCCATAATATCAAATAACACATATTCAAGGAAGATCAAGTAGTGCAATTAATGCGAATAAGGGAGTAAATCAGGTAAATCAGCCCAATGCAGACTCCCAAATACCACATAATCCTATGCCGTGCGACCTAGACTGACTGGACACGACTCAAGAACCTCGGTTTTGCAACCGGGCTCTGATACCACCTGTAGATGTAGCACCCTAGACCCCAAGGCGCCACATCCCCCGCACCGTAGCCTCAATCCACGTATGAAATGGACAGTTCATACATAAACCAAGACCACAGCGAACGGGTGACAACCAAAATGACGCTCTAGGCGGGACACTCTCCCCAACAAAATCAAACAAACATGAATAGAAAAGCGGAAGCAATAAAGTCATTCATATATATATGTAGGTACCATATTTATTACATAGATACATATAGGTACCAATTCCCTATTACTACAATGTCATATCTTAATAATATACATCATTACATATCCCAAAAGTCGTCAATCGTGAGCATAACACAATATCCGACAACATATGTACATGAAAGGTGCAACACTAGACCCGTGATAATGCAGGACTCGACCAACTCCCGCCTAGCACAACCACGCTCAAAAGGTACCTGAAAAGTGGAGTATCAGTCTACCGAAGACTGAGTGAGGGGCAATAAATATATATAACACACGTCACATGCAAGTTGTAGCCTCGGGTAAAGACTTTTAGAAAACAATAATTATATAGTTCAAGAATCTCATCCTTTGCCCGAGATTACAACTATCCGTTTTAACCCGTTTAATTAATCATGCTTGTCAATATCATGAACATGTGGCCCCGGCGAGTAAGGGCAATCTCCAACCGAACTCCCAATCGTGAACAATACGTGATCATGCTTGCTTGCTTGATAAATAAGTGATCATGCAATTCATTGAGTGCTCACATACACAATTTCATACTTGAAAACATGCAATAACCCGAGGATAACCCGACATTCCGGATTAATCCCCAGTCTCCTTCTTCCTCCGGGTGATAGCGAGTTTGCAAGGCTCGACTATCCACGACATGGTGTGTGTAGAGGACATGACCCTCTAGACACGGAACTCCTTCCACCACTAATCTCCTAGTGGCTTCGGGGTTGATCCCAACAATGTGAGGATAATTCAAGAGTTACCCGTCAGCCCTTGCTTTCCCGGTTGGCTCAAGAATTACCCTCGGGCCCACGTGCAATCATGTACTCGCCAACATGCTTGAAAATCAATACAATCGATACATTCTTGCGTGAAATGTTTATTACTTTGGATACGGTTATAAATATAATAGGTTTTGGCCGAAAACTAGCACGTACGGGTGGTAGGGTTCGTTTTACCAAAACAAAACCTCACCTTTCTTGCAAAATAGAATAAAGTAGCGTTCTAAGGAGCTTGCTCCTCGTCCACGCCCTCGTGACCTGTGCAAATACGACATATGAGCATGAGACATGGACTAAAATGGCCAAAATAGGACGAACGGCGAAAACGTGTCGAGACGACCATGAAAATGCAATGTGGTATTATAACTTTTCGTTTCACATCATATTGACACGTATTATAGCAATTCGGGGTCAAAGAAGTCGTTGGATCGAGGGGTCATTTTCGTAATTTTATGCAGTGAATTTTACACTGCATTACAGGTGGGAACGGCCGTTCCGT
Source organism: Lantana camara (assembly GCA_037501455.1). Lineage (NCBI taxonomy): Eukaryota > Viridiplantae > Streptophyta > Magnoliopsida > Lamiales > Verbenaceae > Lantana > Lantana camara. The sequence continues at coordinate 59,842,623 of CM074855.1, forward strand.
TCCCCTTTGGAAAATGGGAACGGTCGTTCCCAAGAGTTCCCCAAAACGTGCCCGCGGTTTTCCCCTTAAAGCGCGCCTTTGAGCTGGGAACGGCCCTTCCGGAGCAAGGCCAAAATGGGAACGGCCGTTCCCATACTCGGCCGCCCATATTTTGAAAAGGAATGGGAACGCCCGTTCCCACCAAGCCTTGAGGCTGGGAACGGTCGTTCCCTGCTTCTGCAACTGAAAAACAGAGCAGAAACAGGGGAAGCTCTCGGGAAGAAACAACAAAGCAACAATCACTTCATACTTGAACCCCAAATGCTATAATTTCTAGGAATATGATGTATACAACGTCAATACATGATAATATATCACTTAGACACCTAAACCATGAAATATCATCAAGAATTCATGCTTTCAAGTTCATGAGCAAACTTGATCATCCAAGCCATATATCCAAGAATTCAAGTTATAAATCATGCTATAATTCCATATATGATCACATAATCACACTTTGATCACCAATATCTCATTTAGCACCAAAGTCTTAAACCCTAGCTTAGGCAAATATGATCAACAACCATGGCTTTCATGCAAACCAACCTTAAAAAGAAAGAGATGGATGAAGAAGATGATGAACTCTTAATTTCTTGCAATATTTCTTGATGATTCTTGAGATGAATGATGAAGATCACTTCTTCCCTTTTCTTCTTTGGAATACCGAGAGTGAGAGAGAATGAAATGGATGAAAAATGCTCATGGAAGAAGGGAGAAGAGATGATACGTAATTCATCATCTTGATTTTGGTGAAATTGCCAAATTGCCAATTCATCCTTGAAGTCCTAAAGTTATGCAATTAAGTATGCCATGATTTAAAATATGCTCAATTTGGTCCTTAGAAATCATGCAATTAAGTCCCTAAGATTTTAGAAAATATTTAACTAGGGACAATTTGGTAATTTTATCACTCTCGGTAATTGATTTCATGCGAGAAAATATTTTCCGTGTCATGAAACAATATTTTGAATGATATGAAATCAAATAATTGATATAATTAATGTTTCATGAATTTTATAAAATATGAATGCCACGTATGAATACCATGAAATTAAAAGAAATAAAACAAAACCTACGCTCAAACTCACACGTGGCGTGCTTACCTGTTCATCCGGAAACTGGGGCGTTACATCACGTATTCTGGGAACGGCCATTCCCAGCCCCAGTTCAAAACTGGAACGACCGTTCCCATGATGCTGAGACTAGGCCAGCGAGACTGGGAACGGCCGTTCCCACTTTGGCCTGTGAGCCGGAACGGCCCTTCCCAGCCAAAACGCGTTTTACATTTTTAAAACGCTGGCGCGTTTTCTTCAGCCATGGGAACGGCCATTCCCATTTTCAAAGGAAGGCCGGAACGGCCGTTCCCACAGCGATTGCAGAGCAAAAGCTACTGCATAAAATTAAAATTTTAGCATCATCCTCCAATCATTTCTTTGACCCCTAATTGATGTTATATGATCGCATACATGTTGAAACGTGATATTTTCAAGGTGTATTGTATTTTTCCCGTCGTTTCGTTGCATTTTGTCGCTCGTCATATTTGGTACATATTGAGTCGTGTTTCACGGACAATTGTCTTTCTTGCACAGACCAGCTTCCTGGTGACGAGGAGCAGGCCCCGTGAGCTGTTTCCTTGGTTTATTGTGGGTCGTTCAGGTGAGGTTTAATTTTAGATACCTAGAACCCGTACAACCCTATGTGAATTTTAAGCCAAAAACTATATATTTATACTTATAGTTTTCAAATGAAATTGGTTTTCAAATGTTTTATCGAATCATCGAAGAAATTGATTGATTGATTGATTGTTTTGGCGAGTATTGTATTGCACTGTGGGCCCGAGGGTAGTGACTCGAGCCAACCGGGAAAGCATGGGCTGACGGGTAACTCGAGAGCTATCCTCACCAAACTGGGATGACCCCTGAACCCTCTAGGAGATTAGGGGAGGAAGGAGTTCCGGGCTTAGGGATTCATGTACCCTCTGCCCAGATTGATTGGATGGTGGGGCCTTGCAATCCCACCATCACCCGGAGGAAGAAGGTGTTATTGAAACTGCTAATTGTGCACATTAATGAATTGCTTGATCACCTAATCACCTAATAATTGATTGATTGATTGTACACAGTCGGTGTAAGGTTGGAGAATTGCCCCACTCGCCGGGCCACTATTGATTGTATTGAATTGATTGAATTAAAATTGGATTAGTTGTAATCTCGGGCGATAGTATCTCTTTTAACCTATTAGATTGTATTGTTTTTCCAAAATTATTACCCGAGGTTATAACTTGCATGTATGTGCGCTTATATTTATTTATACCCCTCGCTCAGTCTGTGTTGGACTGACACCTCAACTTTTCAGTGTTTTGCAGGGCGTGCTAGGCGGGAATTTAGAGTCTAGTGGTCTTTAAATTTGGGTCTAGCACACTTCATCCCACATTTTGTATGTATAGCTATTTGGGATATTTTGCATATCGCCTTGTTATCTATATTGGTGGAAGATGATAATGTATTGATAGTGTGAATATTGGTACCTACAAGTAAATAAATAAATATGGTACCTATACGTATCTAATGAATGTTATTGCTTCCGCTTTTAATACTCTGACTTGATTGTTGGTTCGTTTTAAATTGAGGGTACCCGCCTAGCCTTGAGTCATTTTATTGTCTCCCGTTCGCTATAGCTTTGATTCATGTATGGATAGTCCATTTGATATGTGGATTGGAGCTATAGTGCGGGGGATGTGGTGCCTGGCGTTCCGGGTGCTACAATTCATGCCATAAAAGGTGAGATAACTTCAGCTCCAAAAATGTAAGCAAACAAGGCAAGAATGAGAGGGAATGCATCAAGTTCTATCTCCAAAAGCTCAAACACTCATTAATGGAAAATTGATCATATCTCAACAACCATGAAAGGAGATGCAATAAATTTTAAAAATCATGGCTCTAAAAGTCATATATCATCATCATATATCAAGGAAACAAGAATGGAGCAAGAACCAATCAATAATTTCCCCCAAGTACTACTATTCACATGCTTGCTCTATTTCATAAATCAACCAAGGAAATGAACTCAAGATCACATAAAAGAGAGAAGAGGGAGTGTAGATTACAACCATGAACTTACCTTTCAAATTTGAGAAGCTAAGGATAAGATTTGAGCTCAAAATCACAAGGTTAGCCAAAGGTGTTTTCCTTCTCTTCTTTTCCCTTGCTTGTCGATCGTTATTGTTGAGTGAGGGGGAGAATGGATCGGTAATTTGGGGGTTAAGGGCTGAAATGGATAGTTAACTCAAGTATAACTCATGGTTAAGGCTTGGTTGGGGTTTAAGTGGGGTCCACAAGCCTTAATTAGGTCAAAAGGGATCTTTCAAGCGTAAGAGGCTCGTTAAGGGTGAAATTCGAAGATCTTAATGAACTTACAAAAATGCGAGGCTTGTCCCATTGAACCCGAATCATCGAAACGAGTTTAACGGAGGTAACGGAATGCGAATCCGAATTCCCGAGCTCAAGCTACGCATCCCGGAACCCAAGGTTCGCTAAATGCTCTTTAGCCTCCTTTAGGTCCCGTCTCCAAAACGAACCCAAAAAGGCAATCAAAACAAATACCAAACAAGAAAGTTAAACGTTTAAACGCTTAAACAAATTCATACCAAAGCAATTAAGTTTAAATAACTTCAATTAATCCACGTTAGCAATTAAATATCACATAATCACTTAAAGAAATAATTAAATAGCGCACATAATAGCTTACCTGAAAGTCTGATCAGTCGGGATGTTACACGAGATTACATACCACTTCTCCGGGCCCAATTCATAAGTCAAAAGATCTAAATTTTTGAAGTTTCAGAATTTTACGGACTCCTATTTCAAAGTCCAAAGCTCGCTAGTATGAAAATCACACATGCCAACCCTTTTCAAATCAAACAAACGAAAATATAGTTTACGTATATATATAAAAGCGTTTTTCAAACGATTCATAACAAAACGGGTAAATTCCCATAAAATACTAAACAAACACGTATTTACATAAGTATATATATACATAGGTCATATGCGGGCTTAAAATTCACTTGGGGTTGTAGGTCATACTAACTAAAAGAAAGAAACCTCACCTTGTGGACCAAACCGAACGAGACGCACCCAAAACGCCTCTAAGAGACCTCCTCATCACCCACGGAACGAACCTAAGGACAAGGTAAAGAGAAAACAACGAACTTAGACTCAAAATGAACCAATTAGACGCTCAGCAAATACATATGGATGCTAATGATGCAATGCACTTCACATTGGTTCAAGCTAGGACATACAAAGCACTTAACATATTAACATGTATGCAGCGCGTAATTCAAACACATGACATGTCAACCAAACTCATAGAATATCAAATTATATCATATATCATGCATGGACAAGTTTAGAGAACATAAACAAGGCAAGGGATACATGGAAGCTTCATAGATTGCGCATAAACGTTCGTGCACTCTTGTCTCGTTTACACTTAGCGTATAAGACATAAAACTTAATATAACAATAACACACATAATATACACATTCATTAACATGTTGGGATCAAGATTGGGGAGGGAGAAATCAAATATAATCAAGAACAAGGCAAGAAAAAAAAGTAAACAAAGCACAACAACACAAACGAGCAAGGAAAGCGGCCCGGGAAAGCCACACGTACAGCAGCCAATACATGGCTGCTACTCCCAGGGACACGCCCGTGTCTCTCTTGCAACAAAGGGAGACATGGGTGTGTTCAAGGATAGAACCTTAGTCCCAAGGTGACACAGGGGTGTCACCTACAAAACAAGAGGACTGACAGAGGCGTGTCGCCGCTGCGCTGCTGATCATCTTCTTCATTCAAGATGTAAAATAGGGGAGAAAAAGGGGCAAAGAAGGGGCAACATCTAACACACTCATATGCACATAATCATGGATCAGATGCTCAAGAAAAATAACACAAAACCTCACGAAATCAGTCCCAAAACCGAACACTAGATAGGATGCAAAAAGAATGGAGTTCATGATTATTTCTTCAAGATTTTCATGATGTGCAGCCATGGTGGTTCAAAAAATACTCAAGAACTATGATTTGGATTACATATCACTCATCAATTCAAGAAACAAAGCAAAGATGGTGTGAATTCATCAAACAAATACAAATAACCTAACTATTCACTTCCCAGTTCATATCATGCATAATATTCCAAGAGAATCAGTCAATGTATGCTTAAAATAAAGGAGAGCAAGTTCATGGACTTATCTTTCAAATTTGAGGCGAATAGGAGGAGTATTGAGCTTGAAAGTTAAAATATGAATAGTGTAAATCCCCTTCCTTTGTCCCTCTCAGTTTGGTTGTTTCTCTTCCTTCTTCTTGGCTGCTGGTTGAAATGAGGGGGTGGAAGAAGTATAGAGGGGTAAGTTAGTGGAGTGTGGGCCTAAGAATCACTTAATTTGGTCATGGGATGAGAAAGATATAGCTATTTTAGTGAAGGGTGGCAAATCTGCACTAAGGCTAGGTACGGGTGAAATTCGGAGGATCAAACGGGGTTAGAAAAATGTGAGGCCAAGTTCCCTAGCTCCCATTCTTTTTTATGAGTCCGACACTTATTCTAGAATTCAAATCCAAATTTCCGATCTCGAGTTACGCCTTCCGGAACCCAAGGCGCATTAAAACAAGTAAGGCCCTTAAGTCCCTAACAATTAAAACAGTTCGAAAACCGTATCAAACGAACTCAAAAACATGCAGCGAACATGAAAACACATTCATAAAACATATAAGTCATGTATAGAAAGTTGTCATAAAAATAGAAACTAAAACGGGAGCATACGGGTCGAAAATTAAACGGGCAAAACGTTCAAAAATTCACAAATAAATCTTAACAAATAATTTTATATAATTCAAGAATTATCATATATTAATGTAATTAACAACATAATTGCATGAATGAATAATTTAAATGCGCATTTAGATCACTCGTGAAGGCATACCTGTATGGCCGGACGAGCGGGATGTTACAGCCTCGATGCCTCGATGACTCACCATGTATCCCAAGAATTTTCCTCCTTCAACCCCGAAAAGACATTTGCTTGGGTTGAGTTTCAATTGATATTTCCGAACGAGGTCGAATGCTCGACCCATGTCCGCTAAATAATCACAAGACTTTATGCTTCGTACAATCATATCATCCATGTAAACCTCCATAGTTCTCCCAATTTCTTCTTCGAAAACCTTGTTAACAGGTCTTTGATATGTGGTTCTAGGATTTTTAAGTCTAAAGGGCATTACTTTGAAAGAGTAAATTCCTTTTACAACTATGAAAGTTGTCCTCTCTTTGCCTTCTGGGGCCATGAAGATTTGGTAGTACCACTGAAAGGCGTCGATCATGCTTAATAGTTTGCAAGCCGCTGTCGAATCGACCCGTTGGTCGATTTGTGGTAATGGGTAGGGGTCTTTGGGCTAAGCCTTGTTTGAATTGGTAAAGTCATTGTACATCTTCCATTTGCTCTCTGTTTTGGCCACCAAAACGACATTACACAACCAATCCACATACTTCTTAGGCGTGATATACCGTACCTCGAGTAGCTTGTTAACCTATTGTTCGATGCTCTTGTTCTGGGCCATGCTTTTATTTATTAGTTTTTGTTTGATTGGCTTGAAGGTGGGGTCGACATTCAGAGGGTTCATGATCACGCTTGAGTCAACTCCCTCTAGATCGGAAGCACTCTATGTGACACACGTCCGCATTCTCTTGCAAGAATTGGATTATTATATAGTGTTTCGACCTCTTTACCTTTGCGGGATACTCCCATGTTGCTAGTTTTCTCTGGGTGGCCCAGAACCAGAACGATCTGTTGGGTTTTATTGGTTGACTCGATCTTCCCATCGAACAGCTTCCTCCTTTTGGCTGCTAATGCTGAGGTCACTTTGTATGATCTTTCGGTATTGAGCAGATCTCGATCTACTAGATCCTCGTCATCCAGATTCGGTAGAGAGACCACGGGCAACACTTGTTTGTTTGGAAATTTCACCTTTTCCATGGAAATCGAGTAGCATGCCGAAGACATTAGGATATCACACTTCAACTCTGCTATGCCCTCCGAAGTTTGTAATTTGACAAGCTGTTGATAAGTTGAAATAATAGCTCTAAAATTGATCAACCTAGGTCGCATGAAGATGATATTGTATACCGATGGTTGATCGACTACGAGGTCCTCGATTTCCAGCGTCGCCCTATTAGGCAGAGTTCCCATGGAGGTGATCAGCCGGATCCGAACCATGGGATATAGCTCAGAGCCACCGAAACCTATTAAACGGGTCCAGATAGTCTCGAATTGGATGCGTTTATGAAGTTCATTTTTTCGAGAGTCGAGTAAAAGATAATGTTTGTTGAGCTTCCATTATCAATTAAAGTTTTTGATACAGAAAAGTTAGCGACATCATATTCAACATTTATCTACTTATATATATAATATTTAAACACATACGAGGCTCGACAACTTCATATAAAGGCTTTAGGTCAATAACTATACAAAATCCTAAACTTCCCCTTGTGCTTGTAGAGAAAAGGAGTGACAGTGATCAAAGCTATGCCTCTGGCTCGTTACTGACAACCTCGCCAGAAAAGAAAACACGAAAGTCCAAGATTTAGACTCTATATGAACCAAATACAATGCACGAAAAATGTAGAGTATGCATCATATCTCATGCAAGTCACACATTATTCAAAATGCACACACTTGGTCAATTAAACACACGGTATTTAAAACTCATGCATAAACAAGTCATACGGTAAATTACGATTGGAAAAGTATCAAATTATCATGCATAAAAGACATATAAAAGCAATTAAGGACAAAGGAATCAAACTGGAAAAGTTCAAAATTACAAATGTTACAACGGCCCTTGAAACGTCCGTTTCCAATACTAGAACAACCTCCAAACGATCGTTTCAGTCGCCGCTGCCCAAACCCGAGAGCTCCAAAACGACCGTTTCCATTTTTAGTACAAAACCCAAATGGCCGTTTCAGATGCTACTGACCTTCCCTGAAGCTCAAAACGGCCGCTTTGAGACCTGGGTTTTTCCTATAAGGCAAACGACCGTTTGGACTTTACAAAGGAGTCCGGAACGGTTGTTTGGCCTGGAGTTGTAGAACAGGTCTGTTTCGTGAAAAACAGGGGAATAAGGAAAAAAGGGCCAAAAATAGCCAAAACTCACCCATCAAACTCGAAATTGAAACATAACCACAAACAACATGCAAGAATCACATATATATGCATAAAACTTGAGAAAAACGAGAGAAAGCCATATTGATCAAAATCCGCATTCAAGAATTGGAACGTCATTAATGGTAACAAGCATTTAATCCATCCAATAACCGATTTCATGAAATTAATACGACATACTCTTCATGTAGAACTCATGTATGAAGGCAAATTCCAATAAAAACTGAGATATATGACATAATCTAAAAGTTTGCAAAAACCCTTACTATTCACTTAGTTGATCATACACAATCATACACATCACCAAAGTTTAAAATTAAGGCATAAAAACGAAGGGAATATCACGAGGAATCCGTAGCTTACCTTGGCTCGTGAAAAGATGGAGTATCGAGAGAGATATGAGCTATTGAAGTTGGATGAAGGGCTTAAGGGTTCGGCTTCTCTTGGAGCTCCTTTCTTGCTGCTTCTCACGTATAAAATGAAGAAGGAAAAAGAATGGTTAAGCCTTTATAGCTGAACCGGTTTGGTTCAAGGAGAAATGGTTCGGTTCAAAAGTCTCTAGTCCAGTTGGACCGATTTTAAAAGGTAGAGGGTTCAAACCGCTTCCGAAAATTATGGAATCAATTTCATTGAATCCGATTCGTCGAACCGAGTTAAATGGCGGGGTCAAAATTCGAATCTGAATTCCTGAGCTGATATTAGTTCAAACGAACCCGAAATCACCTAATTGTAATTAGGTCCAAAACTAACAAGAAATTAAAAATAGGCCTAAGTCCTATTTCAATTAAATCAAGTATGCAATTATGTCCTTAAAGCATATTATTTCATATAATTCAAGTGTAAATAGAATTAAGACATCAAATATAAAATAAATCACATAATCATAAGTGATGTCATACCTGTATGAAATGTAGATCGGGGCTTCACATAATCACATAATGAAATCACATAATCATAAGTGATGTCACTGTGGACAAGACTACTAAGACTCCGGGGAGGTTTCAGGGTTGAAGTTTTCTTGGAGAGAGCTAGGTTGCATGGACCGAATTCTCTACGTTATGGATGCTCGGGGGGTGCACACCCTCGACATCAAAGGTGTAAAGGTTGGATTGGTTTGATTTCTTGGTTTGGGAAGATCGGATGGAGTGCTCGTTCTCGCCGAGCCGGTTATGTATAGTTTATGATCCATATTTTTCTAAAACTTGCATTTACTTTGAAAATAAGTTGGATCATGAATACCTTTGATTTGAGCATGCTTTGAACCTTCTTATGTTAATTATAATATTTATAATTCTCCTCACCGGTTCCGTTTGAACTGATCTCCTTTACCTTTCGTGTCCGCAGGTTGCTTTTGGAATCATGCTAGGCGGGAGTCTTTCTTGAGAGTCTTGTCTAGTTGTCTAGTCATGTTTGTTGCTTTTACTTTGGTTTTGTTACCTTGGAGTTGTTTCGGATTTAGCATGTATGTTATCGGATTTATTATCTTGTTAGTTGGACCGTGGCGGTCTCTAGGATGATTTACATTCCCGTATTTTGAGCATTTCATGCTGGACCGTGTTGGTCACTTAATTGATGATTTAATCTTTCGCATTTGTTTTCATTTGACTTGAAAAGGTCTGAAGTGCGTATATTGAATTTGAACTCTTATGCATGTGGTATGTTTTAAGCTTCCGCGTATTTGTGTTTGTTTTAATTCTCTTGATGTGAGTCTAGTACCGCCTAGCTAGGATGTCCGTTTGTCACCGCTTGCTACGATCTTGGTGGGTATATGGATAGCAATTCTATATACAAGCTAGGCTCGTACCGCGGGATAGGCGTGGGATGCCCTTGTTGGGGCGTTACACCCCTATTTGGTTGGTATCAGAGACGAAGGTTTTAAATCGGGCTCTTGAGTCGTCTCGAGTCGTCTAGGTCTTACGTCAATAGGAACAACTTGCTTATGTGCTTTAAATTGATTCATTTTGCATATGCTACATTGTTGATTAACATAATTGTTCTTGCATTACATGTACATCTTGATTGAATATGTTGACCCTTTTGTCAACTACTTGCCTATATCACTTAACTTGTAACTACTTTGTTGTACTTAAATTAACTTCGTGCTTATGTGTTGGTTTGTTTTCATATATGAATGTCCTCATGATACGTATATCTTGTTAACTATTGCTTCTAAATTATGCAATTGCATTTCTTACTTGACAATATGTGACATGAGCATATGACTAATCGACATGCATACATGATAAGATTGCGTGTAGGATGCCTCCTCGTAGAAGTGATCGCTCTCCGGCACGCCAAAATGAGCAAGACCCTCCGGCAGAAAATCAAATTGCACCACCAATGCCGCCTCTGAATGTCAATGAATTGCACACTATTATGATTTAGATTTTGCAACTCCTACAAGCACCGCAAACCTTATTGGCACCTCCGGCGTTGATACCTACGCCCACCGTCAAGGAACAAGGGTTTCGAACTAAGGGAGTAGTTTCCGGATTGGGGTCTGAGGGATCACCATCCTTGATGGCACCTTCGACTTCTCGAGTACCACATAAGGGGTTAGGAGATAGAAAGGCTAAAAATTTTGCATCCGGATCAGTGTCCCCTTTGGCTATTAAGGGTCGAAACTCGTACAAGCATTATGGGAGCGCCAATCACTTCGGGGATAACTACCGAAAAGGACACGGGAAGTGTTTTATAAGTTGTAGCAACCCAAAATGTAAAGCTAAGGATTGCGATCAGAGGAGAGGCCACCATATCGATGAGAAGGGTAAGGCTAAGATTTGTACATCTCAAGTACAAGCCCCTCAAGTTACTACGAGCCATGACCCGTGTGAGCATTGTGGTCGTGCTACACACTTTGGGGAAGATTGTTGGTGGAAACAAGGTAACTATTTCAAGTGCGGCAGCACCAAACACTGGGTAAAGAATTGTGATAAATCGGGAACTAGAGGTTCATATGAACATCATAGTGACATTAACCATAAGGGAGACGAATGTTGGGGAAAGCTTGGAAGATGCTTTAGTTGTGGAAATTCAGCACTTTGGGTAAGGGATTGTAATCAAGAGGATGGATCGACAGAATTTGGAAGGGCTTCGTGGGAAGTTAGCAAAGACCTTTACTCAGGAAAAAACCAACGATTGGGCCACCGCTACCGAGCTAGCTATGGAAGCGGAAGCGGAAGAACAAAGACTTGGAACAAAGACGTGGAAAAAGGGTCACGTGATGGTTAACAAAGGGAAAGGAAAGGAGATCCTATCCACTGCACAAGGGCGTAAACCTTGTGATCATTGTGGTAGCATCACTCATCGTGAGGGAAATTGTTAGAAGAAGCTTGGTAGATGTTTGAATTGTGGGAGCACCGGACACATAGCAAGGAATTGTACCGAACCTAAGACTAAGGGACTGGATGATGAGATAAGGCTCGTGGCACATGCACGTGCCTATGCCTTGAATGGCGGGGCAAGAGGATGATGAGCATGATTTCATTACTACGGTGAAAGGTACGGATTGCATTCACGACATTGCACTCATACATTTTGATTTGGATATTATTTATACCCGATTGTTACACTTGTGACGTTCTATGCTAGAATGTGATTATTTGATATGCATGTGACTTGCGTTACTAATTGCTTTAAGTGCCAATGTGAATACGGTAAGTTAGAAATTGATTGTTCTTTACCTGGTGGTGTACTTTATAGTTGATACATGCACTCTACCTAAACTTGGATTATTTTGTAGCCTCTCTTATGCTATGTCGGTAATGATTGACATTAAATGTTACGTTTGTATTTAGCTTGTCTCCTACTTGTGCAAATTGCATAAATGCTTTCCTTGATCAGTTGTGCTACCATGTGATAACTCTAGTAACCCTTGCATTAATGCAACCTTGAGATTTACGAGCTATGTTGAACGGATGTAAAGCATGAATAAGTACTTGTGAGACCATGTTGTTTACTTGTTTTCGGGATGCATGATTATTGTTGAAATTATGTCGAAATTTTTATTTATGGGGAACTTTCATGTAATTGAAGAATCATGCTTAATTAGTTAACAAATGGATGGTTTATGTCAAGTTGCTAGGAACCTTAAAGGATGTTTTGTATTAATTCCAAACTTATGTGAATCGCCTAGGGGGATCTAATTGTAATATCTCTAAACCTTGAATTTGTGTAAAAAAAAAAAATTAAGTTTATGCTCCGATGCATGTTACGAATTCGTAAGACATGATTAAATGAATTGAGAATTTACCGCTTACTTAAACATGACTTTATGTGATTAAATTATGTTGTTCATTTGAGCATGATAATATGGGATGACGATGTATACACTCATCTACGATTTCGAATATGAGACTTGAATTGATCATTAGAGGGTGATATAAGGAATCGAGAATATGTTGTTTACCTTGGAAGTATGACCTTATGTGAATAAATGTATGTCTTATATGTATTGAGCATGACGTACGTATATTTGAGCGCTGCATATACTTATACATGATTAAGATTACGACATCTTGATTAGTACTACTTGAATCTATCGTTAAAGTACGACTTGTAATTGCTATGTTTAGATACTTACAACTTCATGTACGTTAAATGCTCAAATTGACTTTATCTATGCATGTTAATACGAGACTTGAGCTTGGAAATTGAGTCAAATGACCTTTCTATGCATACTACTACTAGGTACGAAGTTAGTAACCGAATCGCAAGATCTTGGATACTTTGGTGAACTTGTATGATGTAAGTATGAGTTAATTCTCTTGACTTTTGTAACCTTGGATATTGTACATGCTCGATTTTGTGCACTTTGTTACGGTGAGCTGTGAGGGACGCCTTTGATGCGACGTAGCCTTTACCTCACCGATGGAGAACGACTCAACCGTACCGTGGTCCCTTGTCGTGTGTCTTGTTTGTGCTTTGCATGTTTTGGATCCGAGTAGTTGTCTATGTGCTTTTGTGCTCGGGTGTTGTAGGGTTCGCCCTCTTTTGTGTTCGGGGGATCTTGGTTCCCCTTGGTTTTAGTCATTTGGGAATGTTACCTCCTCCCGAATTTAGGAGTTTGTGAGATGTTAACTCTTTCAAACTTAGATGTTTGAGGGATACGGGATTCCTTCGAACTTAGGATGAGAGACGGGGTTCTCTCGTTGCTTGTTGAGAGACGGGGTTCTCTCATTGCTTGTTGAGGGACGGGGTTCTCTCATTGCTTGTCGAGAGACGGGATTCTCTTGTTGTGTGTCTCGTCCCGTTGGCCAGCGCGCTCAGATGACTCCGTTCAGAAGGGATCTTTTGAAGTGCATAAGCGAGATCAAAATGGACCGAAGGAGTATGCACCAACTAAGATCTTTTGCATCAACAAGTGTGGAAGGATATGCCACATGTGGGAATGGTATAAGACCAACAATAGAGTTGTGCCACATGAATGAGGAAAGAATTTGATTCGAAGACGGTGACCAAGTCTTCTTAGAGGCAACACCAAGAAGGAGTTTCTCACAAATCAATAAGGGCGGTGACCTAAACCCGAGATCTATCGAGCCGCTTGGAGCTATGAATGGATTGAGAAAGTATTTCCGAGAGGAGATGGGGACTATTCCGATGAAAGAGGTACACTTGGATCAGGACTTGACAATTAACAACCGGGAAAGATTTTAGACGAAATACCATGGATTAAGAATTCATCTAACTCCTTTGGATAAACCCTATGGAGAGATCTCAAGCAGAAGCAACTTGGAAGACAGAAGAGAAGGTGCAGAGTTTCCACACTGAATCTTTTCCGCTGGTAAATCTGGGGACCAGATTTCTTTAAGGAGGGGAGGTTGTGACGCCCCACTTCTCGATCAAGGTAGGGCTTGGCACGAGAGTGTACGATTTACCTTTCTATGCATGATTTATGTGGATTTATGCCTTAATTTGATAGACATTTGGTGCTTATGTGAAAAACTTGATTTACATGACTTATGTGGCTATTTGATATGATAAGTATGTGCTTGTATTGTGCTTAAAGAGTTTTGATAGCATGCTTTCTGGTTAAACGAAATAATGTGTTTATTTGGATATTAAAGCATAATTTAGGGACTAAATGGTAAATTTATTTTCTCAGCCTGGAACTGGTTAGAACTTAATGAAATTGAGTAGATAATTTGATTATGAGTTTGTTCTTGAACCGCTCAATTCGGAGTTCGGACGAAGAAGTTATGGCCATTCTATGAAGAGTCAACCCTTTTAAGCCTAAATGTTGACCTGCGACCCAATTTCAATCCTGACCCAATTTGAGATCCAATTTCACTTAAATCCGACCCGTATGACCCCCTCCATGATCCTATTCAGCTGACCCAAATCAGATCCTAAACACCAAACATAAGTTACGTTATTTTCCAAGAATCATATTCATTCTCTCCCAACACTTTTTCAAAGTCTATTCATATTCTCTGAAGAACTTCAAGCCATCTTCAAGAGCCACGAGTGAAGGTTAAAGCTGGAGATTCAAGACTAAAGAACAAGATTTCTTCTTCGATTTTCATCTCTCAAGGTAAGCTTATGTGCTCTTTTCATGGGTTTGTGTTCTTGAAGCTTTTAAGCTTGAATATGAATCTAGGGTTCATGTTAGATGGATTAGATCCGAATTTTATGATGGAAATATGTTTATCTTGATGGTAGGAATGATTTGATATAAGAATTTCTTGTTTTCATGTTGATATGAAGATTTCACCATTAAAACACTTTGAAGCTTTTCATAAGAACTTATGCATGTTCATGCCCTAGCTTGTTTTAACTTGATTTGATAATGGATTCATGTTCCTTATGTGCTTTTATGAAGAATAGGATAGGTTTCCTTGAGTTTCATGCTTATTTGAAGAATCCACCATTGATGACCTTTGAAGCTTTCTTCAGAATTCTTGCATGTTTATGTTCTTGTGTGATTTTACTTGATTTGATGATCGATTCTTGTTCCTTGAGAAATTCCATGAAGAATGTGATTAAGTCCTTTGAGTTTCTTGCATGATTGTTGATTTCACCATTGTTATGCTTAAAGCTTTCATGAAACTTGTAGAAGATGAAGTTCTTGTATGAATTGCTAGCTTTCTTGATGTTTATATGTTCCTAAGTGCTTTATTATGTAACTTGATGATTTATGATGCTTATTTGTGGTTTTGGAAGTTTAATTTCCTGTTTTGGGGTGTTTTGAACTCATTCCCGTCGAGTTTGAAGTTGCTGCCACTTTTTTTTTTAAGTTCTGGGCAGAATCCACTAGGGTGGATTTTTGCTGTGTAAAAATCCATGGGGGTGGATTTAAGGCAGTAGCTTCTGGACCAAATCCGCAAGGGTGGGTTTTTGTGAAGGAAACTCCATGGGGGTGGATTGTCCCCAGCCCTGTTTTCTTGCTTCGTTTCACTTGTTTTGCCTCACGTTTGTTCCTTACTTATTTATATTATGTCTCTAATGTATTGTGACCTCGTTAGATGTTGTGACATCTCATGCATGCCTTATATTATGATCTTTATACCTCAATCATGCTTAAGTTATCTTAATTGACTAAGTTATGCGTTTAATTAAATTGTGTTAAGTATGATTCGTAGGTCGCTTATTACATATGACTTGAGAACTTGATACATGACTTATATGATGCAGTGTGATCATAATTCCCAATATATACCATCGTCGAACATTCCTTGCACATCATTAGCAAATTTGCATTCATGTCAAAGCCGTGCGTCGTCTTGTTGGGTTTCGAGTCAAGTCTTACCTTTGTTGGTATATTATCTTGTTAGGTGGTGAGTCTCCGGACATGTAACTTTCCTTATTCGTGCTTGATCTTCGAGGTTCTTGGTAAAGGTGAGGAGTTATATATATGTAAAATGTTTTCAAAACTGTGGTCACCTATAGCCTTTCATATTTATTGGTTTTAAACTCCCGTTTTCAAACGTGTATATATACAGGCTTAATAAGCCATGTTTTGTGAGCTATGCTCATATATTGGATATTCTCTTATGGTAATGGTTTACAAGTAGAACTTGAGTTTTCGTATAAGGGATAAGTACCCAAAATGCCTTTGGAACTTTTATTTGGATATTATGTATGTGTGAGCTGTGTAGCGAGGTTATGATGTACCTCGCAAGGACGCTTGCTTGGGGCAATCGAATTTGAGCTCGGGGATGGAGGTGAGAGATATTCCGGGAAGGCAAGGGCCGATGGATGTCCTTATCCAAAGTTCCCACTGTGGATAAGACTACTAAGACTCCGGGGAGGTTTCGGGGTTGAAGTTTTCTTGGAGAGAGCTAGGTTGCATGGACCGATTTCTCTACGTTATGAATTCTCGGGGGGTGCACACCCTCGACATCAACGGTGTAAAGGTTGGATTGGTTTGATTTCTTAGTTTGGGAAGATCGGATGGAGTGCTCATTCTCGCCGAGCCGGTTATGTATAGTTTATGATCCATATTTTTCTAAAACTTGCATTTACTTTGAAAATAAGTTGGATCATGAACACCTTTGATTTGAGCATGCTTTGAACCTTCTTATGTTAATTATATTATGTATACTTCTCCTCACCGGTTCCGTTTGAACTGATCTCCTTTACCTTTCGTGTCCGGAGGTTGCTTTTGGAGTCATGCTAGGCGGGAGTCTTTCTTGAGAGTCTTGTCTAGTTGTCCAGTCATGTTTGTTGCTTTTACTTTGGTTTTGTTACCTTGGAGTTGTTTCGGATTTAGCATGTATGTTATCGGATTTATTATCTTGTTAGTTGGACCGTGGCGGTCTCTAGGATGATTTACATTCCCGTATTTTGAGCATTTCATGATGGACCGTGTTGGTCACTTAATTGATGATTTAATCTTTCGTATTTGTTTTCATTTGACTTGAAAAGGTCTGAAGTGGGTATATTGAATTTGAACTCTTATGCATGTGGTATGTTTTAAGCTTCCGCGTATTTGTGTTTGTTTTAATTCTCTTGATGTGAGTCTAGTACCGCCTAGCTAGGATGTCCGTTTGTCACCGCTAGTAATTCTACATACAAGCTAGGCTCGTATCGTGGGATAGGCGTGGGATGCCCTTGTTGGCGCGTTACAAGTTTCCTTATGTTAAATATGGAAGTAAGGTTGGAAGCTCCTTACTCGCTCGAGCATTATGATTATGTCTTGGAATTATGAAACGGGGATTGTTTTATGAAATGATTTTTATTAAGTATATCTATATGTATGGGTTTTCTTTTAAAAATGCTTGGTGTTAAAACCTATTCCCGGTTCATGATTCCTCCTTTTGATACGTGCTTTGCTCTATTATGTATATTGTGTGGGTGTGCGTTAGCCCCCTCACTCAGTCTTTGGACTGACCCCTCCTCTTTATGTTTTTAGTTGCAGGTTCTGGTTATTAGAGTTCGTGTTAGGCGGCGATGTGTCGTGTCTGTTGAGTCTGTGTCTGTTAGTTTAAGTTTGTTCAGTACTTTGTTCTGAATTATGATTCGTAAATTCTGTATAAGATATATTCTGGGCCGGTTTGCATTTATGATTTAAATGTATGGATTTCGGGACAGGTTACGATAGGTTTTCCTGATTTCTTGAACCCGTTGATTTATGATATCTGTTTGATTTCGGGATTAGGTATCCATGCTAATTGAACCCGTCAACTGTTCTTGCATGATCTAATTTGATTTAAATGCTTCCGCTTCAACACTCATTTCATGTTTTGATTTTGAAGTTAAGGGTCTACGTTCCGCCTAGCATAGGTTGGATTTTCGTTTGCACTAGTTCGCTGTGACATGGTACGTGTGCGGACTTTCCATTTCGTACACGTGTCGGGTTATAGTGCGGGGGTGTGGCGCCCCACCGCTCGGGGTGCTACATCTTAAGTGGTATCATGTGCTCTGGAGTCGTGTCGTGTCAGTCTAGGTCGTACGACATAGGATTATGTGCGCATTGCATTTGTTTGGCATGAGATTTTGATTCATCATCATGAATTTTATAGAATTATGTGATTGTTTGTGCCATATGACTATAATTGTGCAATATTTTTATTAATGTGCTTTTAATTACATATAACTGATGCACTTATGTGCCTTAATTGTTACATTTCATCTGCATCTCAACCAGCATACACCAACTTTAGTGTTTTAATTGCAGGATTACAACACCACCCTGAACGGTACACTAAGCATCCATCGTGTGAACATACATGCATTGTTTACTTAATAAACTCTTGTTATTTTGTGATCTAATTGCCAAGGTGATATGTGTTCGTTGTTGTGATTTTTTATTCTACTTTTGTGCTTGAGTGAGACGGAGATTTAATTCTCTCTGATTATGTGCCAGGAAGATGTGGATTCTCCCAGTTTGTGTGTTAGAGAGATGTTGGATTCTCTCTAAATTATGTGACAGAAAGATGTTGGATTCTTTTTGAGTTTTGTAAACGAGATATGTTTGATTCTCTTGTACTTAGGTATTCGAGGGATGCTGGATTCCCTTGGATTTAGGGGTTTGAGAATTGCCGGATTTTCTCAAACTAGAATGTCTGGGAGATGTGGAATCTGTCAGACTTAGGTTGAGAGACGGGGTTCTCTCGATTCTGTGTTTGAGAGACGGGGCTCTCTCAATTATGTGCCTGAGAGACGGGGTTTCTCTCTTCTGTGTGTGCTGAGGGACGGGGTTCTCTCACTTGCGTGTTGAGAGTTGGGATTCTCTCTTGTTTGTTGTAACATCCCTATTTTTTGTTCATACAGGTATGACGTATGTGTATTAATTACGCAATTTAAATTAATTAATTATGTGATTATTTGGTTATTTTTTTAATTTAATTTTAAATTAATTATTTAATTTCGTTAGTTTTAATTAATTAATTTCGTAATTAGATTAATTAATTTTATTTAATTACGTTAATGTTTAGTTATTATGTTAATTATGTGTTTATATGTTAATTATGCATTAATTATTATCATTTTGCTAATTACGTGTCATTATGAATTAATTGTATAATTATTTGAATTAACGAATTACTTAACGAAACTCGTGGGATTTATTTGAATTTTGTGAACAAGTTATTTGATGCCATTGAAACGTGCGCCGTTCGTGTCCAAATTCAATTCCAATTTTTGTGAATTTTTGATATGTGTAACTTATGTGAGTTATGTTTATGTGTGTATGCCCGACGCTTGTTTTCGATCTCGTTTTACGTGTTTTCGGATTTAATTTCTTTTACGGGACCAAATGGACGTTAAAGGGCATTTAGCACACCTTGGGTTCCGGAAGCCGTAACTTGAGTTAGGGAACTCGGATTCGAGTTCCGTCACCTTCGCTGAACTCGTATCGAGAATTCGGGTTGAACAAAACCGGCCTTATATTTTTCTAAACCCGTTTGGACCTTTGAAATTCGACCGAAACTTGATGCGACTAAAATTGTACCCTCTCCAGCTATTAAATTAATACTTAGCCCATACTCTAACCTAAATCCACCTAACCTTGAACATATTACACCAACTCCATCACATTTCAGACCACCTATCACCTCAGCCCCGTCACTGTTCAGAGAAGCAAGGATTCAGCCGATTTTGAAGCTCCTTCTCCATTTCTTCGTTCCTTGGCCGAGAGAAAAGAATCCAGCTTCTATCTTCTTCTTCCTCATTTCTTTCTTGCAAGTGATGTGTTGTTTGTGTTTAGTTTACATATTTAATCTTTCCTACCGATTGAATTTGGCAGTGATTCAGTTTTGTGGATTTTGGAGCAATTTCGTGAACAGTGTGAATCTGGGAGATTTTGAATCTGCACAACTTGGTCTGTTGTTCCGTGTTGAATTAATGACTATGTATGAACATATGAACATGATTTATGATATATGGACTGTTTTTGAGTGGTTTAACTATACCCTCGTTAGATTTGAAATTTGCTTCTCTATTTCTGGAATCTGTGCCTGCTCATGCGTCTGTCTCTGAGTCTGCCGTGTTTCCTTGGTGATTGTTGTTATTTCTTGTGCATTTTGGCATGAATTTATGCTTGAGTTTAGCCCTTAAATTGCTGCTTATGCCTGCTCTGCTGCTGTTATGATTTGCTCTGTTTTCCTGCTCTAAAATCCGCTGCTGCTGCTGTAAATATGGACTGAAAGTTGCTGTGTTTCTGTAACGGCCCGAATTTCAGACAGTCAGGTACGCTCGACACGTGTGAGTTTCGAGCGTTAGGATCTTATTTTAGTATTTTATTATTTTATTTATTCAATTTACAAGTGTTATGTTAATTTTATAAATTGTGATTTAACTTGATTACATGAATTAATTGTCCAATTTGAATTAATTGCCAAATTGTCCTTAAGTGTTCATTTCCTTTTCTTTAAGGACTTAATTGCATGAAATATTAGGGGACTAAAGTGAACATTTCCCAAACTTGATACACTCAATTGAATGACTTATGGAGTTAGTGGATTTAATCGTAATTATCACATATTTCCCCAAATATATCACGTTATATGCATCTCTCTCTCAATCATCTTCATTTTCATACCAATCCTTCCATGTTTGCTTCTCTCCACCGAACCACCATCCTTCAAGAAAGGAAATGGAGAAATCATCACCTTCAAGCTAGAATTTGTTAGGGAAATTCATGATTCGAGCTTAAGCATCCATGATCATCCATCTTTCTTCCTCCAAGTTCATGTAAGTGAGGATTATGTGATTTCTTGAATTATGTATGAAGCTAGGGTTTATAATTCAAGCTTGATAATTCATGATTTAATGTTAGAAGCATGATTAGGAGCCTTAGGCTTGAATTCCAAGTATGATTCTTGAAGAATATGAGATTATGTGATAAATTTATATATATGCTCAAGTTGGTGATTATGGTGATTAAAGCATGATTTATATGTTTTGATGGCATATTAAGGTATATTGAGCATGTATACATGCATATTTCCAGAATTCTTGCATGTTGGGATGATTTTGGAAAGATTGGGGATGCTTGGTTTTGTCCCGAGAGCATCCCCTGTTTTGTTCTGTTCTCTGTTCTTCCTGCGTAACGGGAACGGCCCTTCCCGTTCCCTTTGTAAGTAGGGAACGGCCGTTCCCATTGTTTGAATGATATGCTTGGCGGCGAGGACGGGAACGACCGTTCCCATTTTGGCTTGCTAGCCGGAACGGCCGTTCCCATCTTCGGGGAACCCGACAGCGGGAACGGCCCTTTCCACTTTGAACTGGAACCTGGAACGGCCGTTCCCAGCTCTCTGGTAGTGCAGAAATATTCTGCACAAAATTACAATTTTGGCCCCTCGTTCCAATGGCTTGTTTGATCCCGAATTGCTATTATATGATTGATTATATGTCGAAACAACATGTTTTCATGCTACATTGTGTATTACTCGATGTCTCGTGTATGATTATGCCGTGCGTCATTATATGAATAATATGATTGAATTATGGTCTCATGCACGCACATTGTCCCGTTTCTTGTCCAGTTATTCTCCAGGGCGGAGATTGTGGCTCCTGAGCACGTTCACGCATTCACGAGTCGTGTGTCGCCTGTCAGGTGAGGTTTAATTTCTAGTTACATAGAACCCGTATATCCCTTATGTGATATTTCGGCCAAAAGGTATTTATAATTATAATTTCCATAAACTATGGACCACGAATTATAGCTACATTTTATCAAGTCATATATCATTTCACGCAAGTCATGTTTCAAGCAAGTAAGCCATGATTGTCCATGTTCATGATTTCAAACCTGTTTAGGCGAGTAGCATGATCGTTCACGATGGGCCCGAGGGTAGTGACTAGAGCCAACCGGGAAAGCAAGGGCTGACGGGTAACTCTGGTGCTATCCTCACCACATTTGGGGTCACCCCTGAATCCACTAGGAGGTTAGTGGAGGAAGAAGCTCCGGGCTTAGGGATTCATGTACCCTCTGCTCAACATGTCGTGGATGGTGAAGGCTAGCTACCTTCCCATCACTGGAGGGAGAAGGAGACTGGGGACGAGTCCGGCACCACGGATGCGCCTCGGGTTATTTCATGATTGTTACTCCATGAACATGTTACCTGATTACACTATTGCACGATAGCACGATAATTGATTGCATGATCACCTCTTGATTAATAAACAAGCAAGCATGTTTCTGTTCATTTGGAGTAAGGTTGGAGACCGCCCTCACTCGCCGGGGCCATGTATTGATTGATTGCATGACAATGAACAAGTATTTAATATTGACAGTTGTATTCTCGGGCAAAGCTATGTTATTATTGAACTTGTATAATTATCTTTTATAAACCTTTACCCGAGAATATAACTTGCATGTTATCTGCGCTAATATATATGTAAACCCCTCACTCGGTCTTCACAGACTGACGCCTCCACCTTTCAGGTATTGCAGGTGCACGCTAGGCGGGAGTGAGTCGAGTCGGGTCCAGTTCATGTAGTCGTGTCATCCGTGGTTCGTGCATTTAATTATTAGTGTTAATTCTGGAATTGTAGTTATTGTTATTCTTTAATGGAAGATGATAATGTATTGATATGATAGTCTAGATTATGCACTACTTGATAAATGAGATATGTCATGATTGAACTGAAGGAAATAATTGCTATTGTTGAAGTATGCTTCCGCTTTATCATGTCGCATGTTTAAGTTTCCCGCCTAGCTTGTCGTGTATTGCATGGTCACCCGTTCGCTATAGGTTGGTTCATGTACGGATTGACCGTTTCGTATGTGGATTGACCTATAGTGCGGGGGTGTGGCACCTCCACGTGTACCGGGGTGCTACCGTTTCGTTGCTTCTTGTACCTGTGTTATGGCTGTGATTGTGTGGAGTTGTTGTTGTTGCGTGCTTGTGTTGTGTTGTGTTGAATGAATTGCTGCTGTGTTGTTGTTGTGTGAAACTGCTGGTGGCGTGATGTTGCTGTGCTACTGTTGCCGTAATTGTGGTGCATGTATAGCATACGTATGTGTGTGTATATATATACATAATATGTCTGTCCATGTGTATTTAATATATCTAGTGTGTGTGTTGTTTGGGATCTGTGTGTGTATGCATGAGCTGCGTGCGTGTGTGTGTATATGTATAACTATATATTATGCATGTAATATATATATAATTGCATGCATGAGTTCGTGCATGTGTGTGTTTATATATTATAGTATAATGCATGCATGCATTTGTAATGTATATAATTGTATTAAATGTATTATATGTATAAGTATGCATTGTATTATATTGTATATATTTTAATATTCTGTATGTATATGTATGTATGTCTTTTATAATTAATATTTTATGTGTAACAGCCCAAAACAGGGTCTGGATGAAAACAATAAGTTAAGGGCATTGGTAAAGCGTTTATAGACCGTGATGCAACTTTTTGAATCATCATGCATTGCATTCTTACATGAACTTTGTGCTCGTATATGACCTGACATGTTTTAAGGGGGAATTCTTGACCTTTGATACAGTTTACTATTCATAACCCGAGCCTACCTTGTTCATATTGCTACTCGAGCCCTAGAGGTTCATCACACATGTTTCTCTATCGTTTGAACTTGTTTCCCTAGCTCAGAGAGTCTTTCTTGAACCACAAGGGTATTTTTGGAACATACCGACCAAAGTTACTATTCATCCAAAAATGAGCTTTTGATTCTGATGCCTTTTCTACCCATGTTTACAGTCGAATCGATCCTTGTGTCGAGACGAGTCTTTTGAAATCATTCTTGGCTTGGAAATCTATTCTGGAAATTTGTTTTATTGAAAATGTTTTCGAAAACCCTAGTTCACTATTCCTTCTACGAACGGTTTTCATTCGGAAAATGTTTTCTCTTCGGATTTGCACTACTTGAACTATTTCAAGATTTTTGAGATGTTTTACAACTCCTGATTCAAACCCTAGCTTGAAATTTTGAAGCGTACGTTCGTACGTAAGAATTCACTATTCACTCTACGTTTTCAACTTTTTAACGGTAAAACGTTTTATAGTCGATTTTGGACTCAAAAAGCTTCTCGATTTATTTCTTGAATTTTGGAAACAACCCGGACTTGAAAATCATTCTAGAAAGTCGTTTTTCACTCGTGTTGAGTTTCGAGCTCAAAACTTTTATTCACTAAAACTAATGTATCTTTCAAACGGTAAATCCGATTTCAACGAATGAATATGCGTTACGAAGCTAATTTTCTTGCCGTCGGAATGGTTATACTTCCAGCCACTTATCCTCGAGCCTTGGGCAACGAAATTATAGAAATACCCCCAGCAGTCCCATTTTTTGCCTTCATATGCCTAAAGCTTCTAGAAGATACAAGTGGATGAACTCTTATTTTGCTCTCCTACCCTTAAGCTATCTTTATTTGCAAGGTGAGGGGCTTCTTCACAACTATAAATACCCATCTCATGGCATTTCATTCCTTGCTCAATGTTGTGTTAACAACACCCTTTCTTCTCTCCCTCTTCCCCCTCTTGCCTTCGGTCACCCCCCTCCCTTAGCTAGGTTAGTTTGTTTTGTTTTATGTTATGTTTAGTTAGTTTATGTTTTTATGTTATGGTATGTT
Source organism: Lantana camara (assembly GCA_037501455.1). NCBI lineage: Eukaryota > Viridiplantae > Streptophyta > Magnoliopsida > Lamiales > Verbenaceae > Lantana > Lantana camara. Next base: position 59,867,384 of record CM074855.1, read on the forward strand.
TATATTATGTTTAGGTTGGGTCTTAGGGTCTTCCCTAAGCCATATAGGATTTTATTTTACGCATTTATTATATAGTTTTCATGATATGTTTTGATAGTTGTTTATATGTTTTAATTGTTTAGTATATGCTTGAATATGTTATGAATTACTCTAGTATATGCTATGATCATGTGATATGATTGTTATATTATGAGAATTGATGCATGATTATGGAATTTGAATTATATTCATGCATCCTAGCTAATGGAATAGTGATTTACAATTAATTATGTCACAACTTGTTACATGTTGGTATTGAATTAAATTGTTACATGTTACATGCCTAAAGGTTCATGATATATGATATGATATGATATGATATATGTTGAGACATGTTGTTACATTGTTATATGATTCTTAAATTATGAATTGAGCTTATGATATGATATGGATTAATGGATTAGTGCCTTGATCATATGTTATACAATTTAATAGTGTCACATGTTATAACCTAAGATAGAATAGTGTTTCATAACTTGATCTTATGCCTTAATTGGATCTCTTAACGATAGTTTATACCTTTAACCTTGACCACTCTTGATTATTATAACATGAACTTGAAACTATAGGTTATAATCAAGATCATAATTTAATTAGGGTGTGTGTGTGTGTGCATGTCGTGTGTGTGTGTGTGTTCGTGCATGGTGTGGGTGTGTGTGTATAGTAAGGGTTTGACCCGACCCTTTGACTCGACATGTGAATAGTAACATATGAATAGCAATCTTGTATAGTACTTTTGAATAGTGCTTTTGAATAGTAAAAGTGAAATAAAACTTGTGCTTTCGTAATAGACATTTGCACCTAGGGTTTCCATATCCAGGGTCTAAAATGTGTTTTCAAAATGAGTTTCTTTCGTGGACTTCTTTCATAACTTAAGGTTTGCGATAGGATTCATAAATTCACTAAAGCTTACTCGGTTATAGTAAGATCATAGTCTCACGTTGAGAGTAACTCACTTTAACGTATTCCTTTGTGTGTTACCTTTCTTGGATACCTTAAATGGTATTACTCTCTTGTGTTACATGTTCTTTAGATGTTCCTTGTTCATTGTTTCATGCGTTTCATATGCATTATGGTTAGTAGTGGCTCTTAATTCTTAAGCTCACTCTAAGTACACCACCTACAGGGGTTAAAGTTGAGCACTGGGATCCCCAGGGCACCGCATAATCTGTCTACCTACCTTTTGTTACTATTAGGTGAGGTGAAGTCATAAATGTTTTCCAACTGGAACCACGATTATATTATCGTATCATATGTTTTGAAATTCAAAGCTAAACCTCGTTTTGAACTATACGTTTTATCGGGACATTCTTTTGAAAGGATCATTCATACTTTAATAGTATACCTTGATCTACAGCACATGTTTTCCAAAGTTCTGCATTCTTGTTCAAAGACAGTTACCTGATCTGCATATGTTTTCAAAGTACAGGTTACAGACAGTTTCACATGTTTTACAGACAGAATCACATGTTTACAGACAGAATCATATGTTTTACAGACAACATCATATGTTACAGTTACAGTTTCACATGTTATAGTTAGCATTCTGGAGTGGTACTCTGGTCACTGCTAATCATAAATGCAAGCATACAATTTACAGTTTGGGCCTGGCAGTTATGTGTGGAGGTGATGCTCGGGAGGTGAGCGCCAACGACATCACCAATACCGGCCACCACACTTAGACAATTGACACCGACTTTTAACAGGAGGTTTGTTAAGTCAGGACAATCTTTCTGGGAACGGACAGCAAATCTGTTCCCATTACATGTTTACGGGTCGCCTAGGGCTAGCTACCCGAAGTGACAACCGGTGGAGGATGGTGCATGTTTGTATGTGTTGGTAAGAGTTGTTGTTGACCTTGGTCCAATAGTCTACTGTGTGTGGAGTTGTTGTTGACCTCGGTCCAATGCTCTACTTTATGTGGGGTTATTGTTGATCTTGGTCTGATACTCTACTATACGTGGAATTATTGTTGACCCTGGTCTGATGCTCTACCAAATCATCTTTTATGGAGTAAGGATGGAGGAGCGTAGCTTGCGGGCAAAATTCTGTTTCATAAAGGATGGTTCATATCTGGAAAAGTTCACTTTACCCTTATCCCGTTTTATGAAAGAACTATGAACCATCGACAGCATATGTGTGCACGTGTGATAGCATTCATGAAAATGTTTTAAAACGTGCATACTTTTACAATATTGCGTTCAAAAGAGTTTTATCAACTGAACTTGTTTCAAGTTCTTCTTTAAAGCATTGCAATTGACAGTTCTAAACTTTACTTCAAGTTCTTTATTACTCAGTACTTCCTTTAAGGTATTCCCTCACTTAGTCCTTTTGACTAATACCTCTCCCGTTTTCTTGCCTCGTGGTTTCAGGTCTTGCAGCCGCAGTCTAGAGGTATCTTGAAGCTCTAGATTGTCATTTTTGTCTCAGTCAGGACTTAGTATTACTTCCTTTTGTGTCCTGCATATGTTTTATAGTTGCATCACTTTATGTTTCTGTATATGTTTCTGAATACTTGAGTATCTTTGTTATACTCTTTCTGCTACTACGTTACCGATATTTTGAACTCTACTGTATCGGTACTTATTTGTGAATATGTTATATGTTCTGATACGCCGAGTCTCTCTTACACGATCGAAATGTTATTGCTTGTTACATGCCATCACGCACATGTTTTGAAAAGTTTTAAAATACTCTGATTTTCCGCTGCATAGCCACATCGTTGTACATGTATAGTTCTGATAGACAGCCGTTCGCTGGAGTATTTCTTGAGCGATGGCTCACACCATTACTTGAGAGGTGCTTCAGTGCTGGGGTTGAGCCGCCGCTCTCCTCTTGTTCTGGTACGGGTGGGGGCGTTACAACTTGAGGTGGTATCAGAGCTTCGGGTTAAGTAAGAAGAGACTTAACCTAGATTGCTCTCATGTTGCATCATAGATTGTTCACGCATTGCATCCAGGATCATTCTCATATTGCATCGAGACCGGATATTTGGGGATTGCATGGTTCTGTTGTCTGGATTTCATATCTGTGGTATCTTCTGTATAGCTATGGCAGTTCAGCCGCACCAGGATCCTAATCAGCAGATGGATGAGGCTTTCTTTGAGCAGTTTGAGGCCCCGCGTACTGTGGCAGTTTCTCGCCGTGGAGGCACTCGTTTATACACCTGGCGCAGGTCTAGGAACAGTGGCAGGCCTGGGTATTCCTATCCTAATAGAGTTGTGCACTATCTCGAGTCTGAGAGAGATGGTTACTTTCAGGAGTATCAGAGGACCCCATGAGGTCAGGTTGGAGTCTATGCGCCATCAGGATCAGTCACTGCAGTACCAGAATGATAGGGACAACGCTCGTGAGCATGCTGCAGAGATGACTCATATTGCTGATCAGAGGGCTGCTCGTATTGCTGAGCTGGAGGCAGATCTTATGCAGATGACTATCGATCGCGACACCTCTATGGAGCATCACCAGCACTACCGTGAACGCGTGAGAGCTCGCCTATATGATACCTATCACTTATCCGATGAGCAGGCAGTTGAGGAGGTCGAGGGTCAGGATGTCTGTAACAGCCCAAAACAGGGCCTGGATGAAAATGGTAAACTAAGGGCATTGGTAAAGCGTTTATAGACCGTGATCCAACTTTATAAACCTTCATGCATTGCATTCTTACATGAACTTTGTGCTCAAATGTGATCTGACATGTTTCAAAGGGGAATTCTTGACCTTCGACACAGTTTACTATTCATTTTCCAAGCCTATATTACCCAATGCCTCACTGGAACCCTATAGGTTCATATCACATGTTTTCCTATCCTTTGAACTTGTTTTGCAAGCTCCGGAAACCTTTCTTGAACTATAAGGGCATTTTGGGAACTTACCGACCAAAGTTACTATTCATCTAAAAATGAGCTTTTGATTCTGATATCTTTCCTACCCAAGTTTACAGTCAAATCGATCCTTGAGTCGAGACGAGTCTATTGAAATCAATCTTGACTTGAAAATCTATATTGAACTTCGTTTTATTGAAAATGTTTACGAAAACCCTAGTTCACTATTTCTTCTACGAACGGTTTTCATTCGGAAAATGTTTTCTCTTCGGATTTGCACTACTCGAGCTATTTCAATATTTTTGAGATGTTTTACAACTCTTGATTCAAACCCTAGCTTGAAATTTTGAAGCGTACGCTTGTACGTAAGAATTCACTGTTCATTCTACGTTTTCAACTTTTTAACGGTAAAACGTTTTATAGTCGATATTGGATTCAAAACGCTTCTCGATTTATTTCTTGAATTTTGGAAACAATCCGGACTTGAAAATCATTCTAGAAAGTCGTTTTTCACTCATGTCGAGTTTCGAGCTCAAAACTTTTATTCATTAAAACTAACGTATCTTTCAAATGGTAAATCCGATTTCGACGAATAAATATGCGTTTCGAAGCTAATTTTTGCCCGGTCGGGATGGTTATACTTCCAGCCACTTATCCTTGAGTCTTGGGGGACGAAATTACAGAAATACCCCCAGCAGTCCCATTTTAGCTTCAAGAACAAAGTTAGCTTCCAAGAGAAGTTTTACCATTTTGCTCTCCTACCCTTCTCTACATTTTATTTCCAAGGAGAGGGGCTTCCCAACACCTATAAATACCCCCCTCATGCCATTGAATTCCTTGCTCATTTGTTGTGTTAACAACTCCCTTTCTTTCTCTCCCTCTCCCCCTCTTGCCGTGAGGCACTCCCCCCCTTGCTAGGTTAGTTGTTTTTATTTTATGTTATGTTTTTATGTTATGTTTTAGTTTAGTTTATGTTTTTATGTTATGGTATGTTTATATTATGTTTAGGTTGGGTCTTAGGGTCTTCCCTAAGACATATAGGATTTTATTTTATGCATTTATTATATAGTTTTTATGATATGTTTGTTAGTAGTGAATTATGATTTTATTGTTTAGTATATGCTATGAAATGTTATGAATTGCTTTAGTATATGGTATGATCATGTTATGGAGCTATAATATGATGATAATTGAGGCAGGATTATGATATTTAATTTATGTTCAAGCATATTATGCAATGGAATAATAACCTATGATCAATTATATTATAACTTGTTACATGTTACTATATGGTCTCAATTGATAAATATTACATGATTAATGGTCTTGATATGCTATGACTTATGTCTATGATATGTTATTACATTGTTACAATGTTACATGACTCATATGTTATGACTTGAGCTTATGATATGATATGGATTAATGGAATAGTGCTTTGATTATATGTTATACACTTTGATAGTGTCACATGTTATAACCTAAGATAGAATAGTGTTTCATAACTTGATGTTATGCTTTAATTAGACCTCTTAACCATAGGTTATGCCTTTAACCTAGATCACACTTGCTTATAATAACATGAACTTGAAACTATAGGTTACAATCGAGATCATAATTGGATTAGGGTGTGTGTGTGCATGCCGTGTGTGTGTGAGTGTGCTCGTGTGTGTGCATGAGTGTGTGTTTAGTGTGTGGGTTTGACCCGACCCTTTGACCCGACAAGTGAATAATAACATGTGAATAGTAATTCGTGAATAGTAATCTGGAATAGTAACTGTGAATAGTACTTTTGAATAGTAAAAGTGAATTAAAACTTGTGCTTTCTTAATAGACATTTGCACTTAGGGTTTTCAAATCCGGGGTCTAAAATGTGATTTCAAAATGTGTTTTCTTTCGAGGACTTGTTTTATAACCTTAAGGTTTACGTTTAGGATTCATAATTTGATTAATTCCTAATCGATTATAGTAAGATCATAGTCCCACATTAATGATAACTCACTTTAAGGATTCCTTTATGTGTTATCCTTCTCTAATACCTTAAATGGTATTACTCTCTTGTCATTACATGTTCTGTACTTGTTTTATATGTTTATGTGCATCGTGATAGAAGTGTGTCTTAGCTCACCTTAGTACACTTACAGGAGTTAAGGTTGAGCACTGGAATCCCCAGGGCACTGCATAATCTGTCCTACCTACTGTTATTAATAGGTGAGGTTAAACTATTTCAACTGGAACCATGAATACTTAATGATTCAATCATTTTGAAACTCTTAGCCTAGTGCTTTACATTCTTGTTTTGAAATATCCTTTATAAGGGATGATTCTTCAAAGAACCCAGACCTATCCATATTCATTGATCAAGGGCACATGTTTTCAAAGTACAACATCAATGGTTCATGTTTTCAAAGTAATGCATCAATGGTTCAATGTTTTCAAAGTATTGCATCAATGGTTCAATGGTTCAATGCATATGGTCAATGGTTCATACATTCGGATTTATTCTGGATGTCATCAATGGTGCAAGCAATCAATGGTTAATGGTATGGGCCCAGCGGTTATGTGTAGAGGTGATGCTCGGGATTTGAGCGCCAATGACATCACTAATACCAGCCGCCAGACTAGGCGATTGATACCGACTTTAATCAGGAGGTTTGGTTAAGTCAGGACAATTGTCGGGAATAGACCACAAATCTATTCCCAAATCAATGGTTAATGGTCACCTAGGGGTCGCTCCCCGAAGTGAAACTTGCTGGAGGATGGTGCATGTGTGTATGTATTAGGGTGTTGTTGATCTCGGTCCGACACCCTATTAATGGTCATGTTTTCTGGAGTAAGGATGGAGAAGCCTAGCTTGCGGGCATCAATGTTTTCATAAAGTTGGTTCATATCTTGCAAAGTTGTTCCCTACCCTTATCCCGTTTTATGAAAATCATATGAACCAAATCATAGCATATGTGTGCGCGTTTGATAGCATTCATGAAAGTGTTTTGAAAACTCTCATTTCTTATAGCATTGCATTAAAGGGTTTTATCACTTGAACTTATTCTTAAGTTCTTCATTAAAGCTTTGCATTAAAGGTTTTACCTTATGAACTTCACTTCAAACGTTTACTTTAAGTACTTTCTTTTAAAGATATCCCTCACTTAGTCACTTTGACTAATACCTCTACCTGTTTTCTGGCCTCATGGTTTCAGGTCTTGCAGCCGCAGTCTAGAGGTATCTTGAAGCTCTAGAGTGTTCATTTTGTTTGAGTCAGGACTTTACTTTATTAATCTATTTTTGTGCCCTGTATATGTTATATGGCTGCATTGATACTTTACCTTATGCTTTTGTAATAATCCTTCTGCTACTTGGATACTGCTACAATTGCTATCTTATGCTCCCGTGACAACGTTCAATTGATACAGTAATGTTAATAGTCTCTTCTGCTTAACGATCAGTACTTGCTTGTTTATATGCCATCACTCACATGTTTTGAAAAGTTTTAAAATACTCTGATTTTCCGCTGCATAAGCCACATAGTTAAACACTATTTGTTAATCGTTAATGGATATGCCGTTCGCTGGGGTATTTCTTGAGTGATGGCTCACACCATTACGTGAGGGGTGCTTCAGTGCGGGGGTTGGGGCGCCGCTCTCTACCAGCAAAGTGGGGGCGCTACAGCCTGAAGTGGTATCAGAGCGCCAGGTTAAGTAAGAAGAGACTTGACCTAGATTGCTCACAGCATGGAAGCTTGTTTGACGTTGCATGGTTCTATCTTCTGGCATTCATATCCGTGGTTCTCTGTATGGCCATGGCAGTTTAGCCACATCTCGATCCTAACCAGCAGCAGATAGAGGAGGCCTTTTTCAAGCAGTTCGAGGCTTCACGTACTGTGATTGTTTCTCACCGAGGAGGTACTCACTTCTATACTTGGCGTCAACCAAAGAACAGAGGCAGGACTAGGAGCAGTCTAATGGAGGTAATGATGGTTCTGTTGATGAAGAGGCTGATCTAGTAGGGCATGGACAGGATTGTTTGGCGAAGGGGATGTATAGCTTTGGTAGAAGACCCTTAAATTTTGGCACCACGGATGACAAATTTCAGACGACATGGAACCACAAGAGGTATTTTGCACTTGGTTTGGATGAATGGTAAGGCCTGAATGGGAGTCGACTCGATGGTATCGGGTCCTCCTTATTTTAAATTCTTGTTTAAAAATGTGGCCTAATGTAGAAAATTTTTCCAAACCTTACACGTTTATGACACATTCGGATTTATAATGGATATCTGTTTACTGCTTTCCATAACTGTCATTGCATGAGTCTTAGAGTTGCTTCAAGATACCATTAGGGCCGTTATAGGATCATGCCATTTCATTGATTGTTATCATACTTGATATGTTTTACATGTTTGTGAATTGTCAATGGTAATGGATAATGGAACAATGGATCAATGTTGATATGATGTTCATGCTTATAAGTTGCTCTTACCTATGTGGTAATGCAATAATGGATTATTGTTGATATCTTGTTGTGGGAATGTGTTATTCTCATGATTATATGTGACTACGTGGAAATGTGAATACGTGGTTACCAATTATGTGGATCATCTTTAATGTCATGCATTATACACATGTCTAAATGCTTGAAACTTCAGTATCATCATGCCACCAAGAAGAGCACCACGTAATCGCGAACCGCCACCGCCACCCCAAAGAGAAGTCACGCCATAACGGGATCTTACACCGCCAAGGGATGTTACGCCACCACCTCCTAGAAGGGAGGAAGTTCCTGATTTAGCTGACGTGTTGCGACAATTCGTGAGGGCTTGCAATTCTCCTAATGGGAAAACACTAGAAAAGTTTCTAAGAATGAACCCGCCTAAGTTTTATGGCGAACCCAACGACTTGAAGGCTGAAAATTGGTTAACTAGTCTCGAAAAGATCTTTGAAGCTATGGATATCAACCCTGAAGATAGTGAACGAGTTCAGTATGCTGCATTTCTGATGGAAGGAGCGGCGTTTAACTGGTGGAGGCATACTCAACATATGTGGATTGAGAACAACGTTGATGGAAACTGGACTGAGTTTGTGAAGGAGTTTCAGCAGAAATACACTCCTCAGGTAACACGTGATGCAAAAGAAGCTGAATTTATGAGTTTGGTTTAGGGAACTATGAATGTGATGGAGTATGAGGCTAGGTTTGTGAGGCTGATCAAGTATGCACCTCATATTCTAAATGATGAGCGTCGCAAGACGAAGAGGTTTATTGATGGTCTGAAACCTGAGCTCCGTTGGGCACTAGCTTCTTTGGATGACGAGACCTACACTAGAGCAGTTGATAGAGCATTGAAGGTCGAGGCAACCCATAAGGATATCCGGATGACCTTTAGTCGTCAAGAGCCTTCTAGCCCTAAGACTTTTCATGGAACAAAGAGACCTGCCGGATCTTCCTTTCAGGGAAACGGGAAGAAACCAATGATAGCACCGCAACAACAACAAAGGGCACCTCAGCAGTATGAAACAACTCAGCCCACTCAAGAGGAGATAGTCTGTGACTACTGTAGCCGTAAAGGACACACTGAGGAAAATTATCGTAAGAAGAATGGTCAGTGTTATTGGTATGGTTCCCCTGAGCATATAAGGGAACATTGTCCTATCAGGATTAAAAGATTTGGGGTTCAAAACAAGGGTAAAGCGGTGGTGGGTACGACGAGCAAACCGGTGGTTAAAGGAAGAGCATATGCAATGGATGGTAATGAGGAGGTTGATCCTTCGTCTGATGTGGAAGGTACTGTGCACATTCTTAACACGCTAGTTAAGGTCTTATAGACCCTGGTGCCATGCATTTATTCATTGCATCTAATTTATGTGCGCATTTACAATTTCCACTTGAATAATTGTCATATAAAATTGAAGTAAGTTCTCCTTTGGGGACTTACCTCGTTACGGATCAAGTATATAAACGCTGCCCTAAATGCATTGGTAATTGCTACTACCCGTCAAATCTCATTGAGTTGCCTATGACGAGATATGGAATTATCCTTGGAATGGATTGGTTGTTTAAGTACCATGTTAATCTGGATTGTTACAAGAAGGAAGTCATCTTGGAAGAATTGAGAAAATAATTGGACGACATTTTGGTGTTCTTAAAGACACCAGAGGAGCACGCCGAGCATATCCGAATTGTGCTGAGCACTTTGCTGGATCACAAGCTATATGCCAAGTTCAGCAAATGCGAGTTTTGGCTAGAAAGAGTTACATTTCTCGGACACATCATTTTCAGAACTGGAGTTGAAATAGATCCATTAAACTTGAAACAGTGATGAAGTGAAAGACACCGAAGAAAGGGTTTACTCGAATTGAGAAAGGTGGTAAATTAAACCCATGATATGTTGGAGTCTTCCAGATAATGGAACAAGTTGGAGAAACTACTTACAGATTGGATTTACCTGCAAGTCATACAACGATCCACAATGTATCCTATATATCTCAGATTCGCAAGTGGTTTTGGATGAAAAAGAGATAGTACCAGTGGAAGAATTACCGACAGAACCAAACTTGACTTATATGTTGAAACCGGTAAAGATCTTCGACAGAAGGTTCTAGGAGTTAAGGAATAAGAAGATTCCTTTGGTAAAAGTCCTTTGGAGGGAACATGGTACAGAAGAGGTAATGTGGGAAACAGAGGATAAGATGCAGAAACATTACCCCGAGCTGGTTGCAGAAGAAACTGAGGACAGATTCTCTTTAAGGAGGGGTGATTGTAACAGCCCAAAACAGGGCCTGGATGAAAATGGTAAACTAAGGGCATTGGTAAAGCGTTTATAGACCGTGATCCAACTTTATAAACCTTCATGCATTGCATTCTTACATGAACTTTGTGCTCAAATGTGATCTGACATGTTTTAAGGGGGAATTCTTGACCTTCGACACAGTTTACTATTCATTTTCCAAGCCTATATTACCCAATGCTTCAATGGAACCCTATAGGTTCATATCACATGTTTTCCTATCCTTTCAACTTGTTTTCCAAGCTCCGGAAACCTTTCTTGAACTATAAGGGCATTTTGGGAACTTACCGACCAAAGTTACTATTCATCTAAAAATGAGCTTTTGATTCTGATATCTTTCCTACCCAAGTTTACAGTCAAATCGATCCTTGAGTCAAGAGGAGTCTATTGAAATCAATCTTGACTTGAAAATCTATATTGAACTTCGTTTTATTGAAAATGTTTACGAAAACCCTAGTTCACTTCTTCTACGAACGGTTTTCATTCGAAAAATGTTTTCTCTTCGGATTTGCACTATTCGACCTATTTCAATATTTTTGAGATGTTTTACAACTCTTGATTGAAACCCTAGCTTGAAATTTTGAAGCGTACGCTTGTACGTAAGAATTCACTATTCATTCTACGTTTTCAACTTTTTAACGGTAAAACGTTTTATAGTCGATATTGGATTCAAAAAGCTTCTCGATTTATTTCTTGAATTTTGGAAACAATCCGGACTTGAAAATCATTCTAGAAAGTCGTTTTTCACTCATGTCGAGTTTCGAGCTCAAAACTTTTATTCATTAAAAGTAATGTATCGTTCAAACGGTAAATCCGATTTCGACGAATGAATATGCGTTTCGAAGCTAATTTTTGCCCGGTCGGGATGGTTATAATTCCAGCCACTTATCCTTGAGTCTTGGGGGACGAAATTACAGAAATACCCCCAGCAGTCCCATTTTAGCTTCAAGAACAAAGTTAGCTTCCAAGAGAAGTTTTACCATTTTGCTCTCCTACCCTTCTCTACATTTTATTTCCAAAGTGAGGGGCTTCCCAACACCTATAAATACCCCCCTCATGCCATTGAATTCCTTGCTCATTTGTTGTGTTAACAACTCCCTTTCTTTCTCTCCCTCTCCCCCTCTTGCCGTGAGGCACTCCCCCCCTTGCTAGGTTAGTTGTTTTTATTTTATGTTATGTTATTATGTTATGTTTTAGTTTAATTTATGTTTTTATGTTGTGGTATGTTTATATTATGTTTAGGTCGGGTCTTAGGGTCTTCCCTAAGACATATAGGATTTTAGTTTATGCATTTATTATATACTTTTGATGATATGTTTGTTAGTAGTGAATTATGATTTAATTGTTTAGTATATGCTATGAAATGTTATGAATTGCTTTAGTATATGGTATGATCATGTTATGGAGCTATTATATGATGATAATTGATGCAGGATTATGATATTTAATTTATGTTCAAGCATGTTATGCAATGGAATAGTAACCTATGATCAATTATATTATAACTTGTTACATGTTACTATATGGTCTCAATTGATAAATATTACATGATTAATGGTCTTGATATGCTATGACTTATGTCTATGATATGTTATTACATTGTTACAATGTTACATGACTCATATGTTATGACTTGAGCTTATGATATGATATGGATTAATGGAATCGTGCTTTGATTATATGTTATACACTATGATAGTGTCACATGTTATAACCTAAGATAAAATAGTGTTTCATAACTTGATGTTATGCTTTAATTAGACCTCTTAACCATAGGTTATGCCCTTAACCTAGATCACACTTGCTTATAATAACATGAACTTGAAACTATAGGTTATAATCGAGATCATAATTGGATTAGGGTATGTGTGTGCATGCCGTGTGTGTGTGAGTGTGCTCGTGTGTGTGCATGAGTGTGTGTTTAGTGTATGGGTTTGACCCGACCCTTTGACCCGACAAGTGAATAGTTGTAGCACCCCGCACGTGAGGCACCACATCCCCCGCACTATGGTTCAACACGAGTAACGAAACAGTAAATCCGCACCCGTATCAAACCATAGCGAACGGGAGACAAACATAAAAACCTTCCTAAGCCAGGCGGAGCTAGACAACGGTTACCAATCCACAAAATATAATGCAGAAAAGCCAGAGTTCAAACATGCCAATCATAAACGAAATTTGGGCTCTTCAGGCCTCTTTTAAAATCATAGCCAAACTCAGTAAAGTCAGTCCAATAACAATTATATAAATATTCAAGTTCATGATATAATAGAATGAATCATACAATACTCCAATACATAAATGAGTGCAGGGACTCTCCTAACTAACTCGACCCACATAAAGACTCCAGACCTCCGCCTAGCTCGAAACTCCCAAGCCAAACCTCCACACTAAAGTGTTGGGGAGGGAGAGGGTCAGTCTCTAGAAGACTGAGTGAGCAGGAGCGATACATATATATAAAACATGCACATGCAAGTCATAAATCCCGAGCAAGGTTTTAATTGAATTTAGTTCCCGAAAAGGGCAAGAAGATAGATAGACAATGCTCGACTTTTATGACTAATTCATATTAAATTCATTCCATTCATAAATCATACATAAATATAAGGCTCGGCGAGTGAGCGTGCACAACCTCCATCCAAACTCCGACCGTGTACATAAATATCAATAATATATTGATTAGGCGATCAGGCAATATATCATAATACACACAGACCATAAATCATATCATAAATAGATGCGTTTGGGCAATCCGTGTCCCGGCCTTCCCGTACGGTGCATAATTCTATCAAAATATATACATAAGAAGAGGCATAAATCCTAACCAACCTTCTTCCTCCGGGTGGTGGACGGGCTTGCAAGACCCGGCCACCGGTTTATACATGGGCCAATGGGGGTGCATGAATTCCCCAAAGGCACTCAGCTCCCATTCCCCGCTAAAGCTCCTAGCGAGGGCCGGTATCACCGTAGTTTGGTTGGGACTAGTATATGAGATCCCCGTCAGCCCTTGCTTCCTCGGTTAGCCACATATACTAAGTCCCGGGGCCCGATAAGTAATAAGTAATAAATGTGTCTCGCCAAAACATAACAATCATAAGTACATACCATAATTCATAAATCATTTGAAAAGGGTTTACTCGATCAATACATACTACAAGAAATCATACCTTACCGTGTAATTCGGCATATGCTATATACGTACCTCTCCGTGTCATCCGAATCCGTAGCTAGCATGAAGACACACGGTTTGGAGCATAGCCTCATTACAAAACCATTTTCAAGCTTATATACGCTCATACGTATAACTCAGAAGGATTTACTCGATAACTCCATTTGAAAATCATATATATATATAATCATAAGGTTTTGGCCAAAGCTTTTCACATAAGGGTTGTAGGGTTTGTTACATAGCTAAAACAAAAACCACCCTCACCTGAACCGTGAAGAAACAAGGATCGAGCACCAAGTGCCTGAACGATCAAAAGCTCTCCACCCTGGAGACAAACTGTACAAAAGACCACAAGACGTGTTCGTGAGACTCAAGACTCTAAATGAACCATATATGACGCACGGCAATGCATAAGCATGATATGCAGGCATAAAGATCATATTAAGTCATGAAAATCATATAACCAATTCATTCACTTGTTCGATCATAGATCATTCAATTCATATCTCCATTCAATTTATTCAAGAACTCAAATAGAAGCATAGAACATGTTCAAACTCTCCCAACATGCTACTACATACTTCATATTACATAACATAGCATATATCCAAGGTCTGACGACAAGAAGAAATCATATGATATAGAAAATAAGTGATGCAATTCATAAACGACATATAAGCACACATAAACGGCAATAAGCAAAAGCATACCTATAACTCATCCAAATGCCACGAAATTGAACCACAATACTCCTAACACAAAGAAAAACAAGTTCATAGTTTAACACAAAAGGAGATAAAGTCATTAAGGAGGTGAAATAAATCAAAAACCGAAGAGGAAGTAACGAAGACTGCGCATGGGAAGTGACACGGGGGTGTCACCAACCCTTGCCCAACTGAGCCACGGGCGTGGCTCAGTACAGAGCTGCCCAGAAGGTGTGATACGCCCGTGTCTCACTCTTATGAGTAAATGAGACACGGGGGTGTCACGGTACAGAACCAAATCACACGTAAAATTTTACCGGCAAAACTGAACTCATACAAATTCAATCCAAAGGCATACCAAATGAACTCCAAATGCTCTGAAACTTAATATACAACATATTTGGCATGTTATGAACATTTTTCATTTAGAGTGAAAAGGCTAAATCACACGTTAAGATCATCGAAACTATGCAACAAAACTGGGTCGCCAAAATCGCACATATGAGACCTAATGATTCTATCATGCCTTGATCACGTACTTAGTGCTTGAATTTGGATCTGAAACTTTGGGGAATGCATGCTAACATACCAAACAACTAATATACATCATATATATGCAAAATGGTACAATTTAAAGCACATTAGAAGGACCAACAAGTTACCAAACTCAACAGCAACAATTCTGTCAAAGATCATGCATAAGAACAGGCCATGTCTTGCGGTTTTGAGGCTTCAAATGGAACCAAATACTTAAAGCATGAATGCTAACATATAGAACAATGAGTGTACATCAACTCCATGCATTTTCACACGAAATGGAGGCCATATGATCATGCAACAACACCAAATCTCACACAGCAGTTCGAAAACAGGGGAAGTAGTTTGATCATCAAGTTTGGAGCTCCATATCTCATAATTTCATAAAAGGAGCAAGAGATGAAATCCTCCTAACATCATATACTATCAGTTAGGAAAGAAATAAGCCAAGAAACAAGTTCATATGATCACATATAAGCAAGAAATTCAGCCACACAAACATATAGGTCACAAGAGCAACAATCCCTAAAAGTTCATACCAATCTCATAATTCAAACCCTAATCAAATCTGATCCAAAACATGATTTAAGTAGATGAAATCAAGTATAAAAGAGTAGAGAAGACATAAATATTCATACCTTGAAGATTTGGTGAAGAAAAATGGTGATTTGAGCTCCAAAATCACAAGATTGGCCAAGTTTTCCTCTCTTCTCCTCTATCTCTCTCTCTCGATCAGTAGTTGCAGAAATGAGGAGGATATGGTTCGGTTTTTGCTGCTAAAAGGGAGAGGAAAGAGTTAACTCTAGGTACAAAAGTCATGGTTAAGCTTTGGTTAAGTTTGGTTAAGTAAAAAGGGTCCCACCAAGGAGACTAGTCAACATGAAGAGCTCTTCTTGCACGAGTTGTCCGTTACGGTTGGATTTCGGAGGTCTTAATGATTTCAAAAAGGTATGAGACTTGTTCCATTGTCTCCGAATCGTCGATACGAAGGCAACGGAGGTGTCGGAATTCGAATCCGAATTGCCGAGCTCAAGATATCACGCACGGAACCAAGGGTGCGCTAATTGCTCGTTAGCCCCCGATTTGGTTCCACAATCAAAATTAAATTCATAAACACGTCAAATGGATCTGAAAACGTAAACCGAGCACATAGGCATGTTCATAACACACATATTCACAACATATTAAATTTCCATACCAATCCGATATCATTACACATATGAACGAAGCACAAATAGAACACTCATGCGCATAAACGAATTCATATTGTTATAAATAATTTACTAAACCTAAATTCCACATTAACTAAATTAAAACCAACTAATAACATGTTGAAATTAATTAACGAAATTACCGAAATATTTAAGGTAACGTGAAACCTTAATTAAGAAATTAAACACTAAGTATCAAGGTAAAATAAAATGAATCAAATTAAATATTAATAGATTATAGTTTAAAACAAATATAAACATTTATAAACAATTAATCATATAATTAAATAATTAAATAGCGCAATTTATAAACAAATACGCCACATTATTTAAACTGAAAAACTGGGGCGTTACAATCTCTCCCCCTTAAAAGGAATCCGTCCTCGGATTCAAAACACGCTTGAAATCAAACAATGAGAGATTCCCCGTCTCTCACAAGCAACAAGGAGAGAGCCCCGTCTCTCGAGCAGTAATGAGAGAACCCCGTCTCTCCAACAACAATGAGAGAACCCCGTCTCTCGCAAGCAAAGAGAGTACCCCGTCTCTCAAACGAAAATAAAGCAAGGAAGTCTCCAATACTCCCAAGCAACTCACGCAAACCAAGTTTGAAATCACGTAAGGCACCCAAAGCAAGTAATAAACATCATCCATATTGATTACTAATTATTCCAAGTAATTCAACACAGTACAGATCAAAACACCTAACATAAGAATTATAAAAGTTAAATTTGCATGGATGCATGTATCATGAATGCTATAAGTACCGTTCACCGAAGTCTCAAAGTTTAGAACTGAGAGTTGTCGTTGTCCAGTGTAGGATCTATCCTGAAGATAGTTCAGTGGTCAGCTTGTCTTGAACCTCTTCAAGGTTCCTCGGTGAAGCTATTGATGAATTCTTTTTGGATTATTCTTAGATCCCTTTTTGACTTGTACTGCTTCCAGTTTTCACCATTTCCCTCAATCCTCATTCGCCCAACCAACTCTTTTTAATTAACCACGCTTGGCCTCCCGAATACACTTAGATCATCTGTCTTGAAGTTAGACCCATAGGCTACTATCTTACTCATATCAAAGTTTAAAATACCCTCGAGAATAACTACCCCTGACCACCTTAACGATCCAATCCCTACCTTGAGGTATCTATCAATAGGATCTACCTTAACACGAATCCTTTTTCGTCTTCTGTGCATATTATCCATTCATTCCCTTTAACCCCTTAAGGTTACACTCGGCATCAGGCCCCACATTTCTTGTATTGAAGATAGAATGTTCTTGATGATTCTTGGCGTTTGATGTAAATCCTCCAATGATCATCTTTTCCGGTTTGGTTTCTTCGTGGATTTCCTTCCGGATCACCTTTGATAGAACCGATAACTTAATAATGTTGTCTCGGATCCCTTAATACTTCTACTAAATAAATCTTGGCCGACAACATCCCCTCATATAATAGATTGATCCAATTTTCCTTTAGTTAATTCCATCTTAGGAGGTCACAGAAACTCTCATATAATTTCATTACTCCCAATTCGGACTTCCAGGCCCTAGAGTCGCTCAATAAACTTTCTTCTTTATCTCGAAAAATCTTCCCCCGAATTTGGCATTGTCACTTCTCTCTTAACAACTTAACCATTACCGTCCTCTTATTCCTTTCCAATGGCCACCATTAGGATATCCAGATTCTCCTTAATTTGCATCCCCGTTGTTGCTATTGACATATTTATTCGAGCATTACTTCCATCCTCCATTTTATCTCTCGGTTGTACTCTCCCCCTTAAAATTTTTGCTCTTTCATCGAACTCCCTCAATCTCTCTTCCCCATTCTTATTCGATCCGAACACTCCAAAGATGAATCTAATCTGACTTTCCTTCGGGGTCCTTTCTACTAACCTATCCCTTACCTAAAGTTCTTTATTTCCCAAATTCACCTTCCTCATAACTCAGATGCGGCTCAATTGTACTGATACTTGATAGCTGAGGCGGAAGGGCTTCCTATCAAGTAAACACTAAAATGCATGTTGGGTTAAAATGACCATGCATGTGTCACGTTTACATCAAGCAATTATACAATACCTTAGCGCAACGAAACCAATTAGAAATGCACGGATAAAATAAGGTTAAAAGAATAAATAATTAATGTAGAATATGATGCACGTGCTATGAATGCTTTGGAACCTGTCACCGATGTGGGAAGTTATTAGCTCGGTAGCTTTCCTCGTTCTTCCGATCCCAAGGTCACTTGACCTGGCAATTATTCCTTGTCTTTCCCACGGTCTTCGAGATTCCCATGCATCTTTGTAAATCAACGTGTATCCTCCACTGTCCGAGATTGCAATTTCTTGATCCCTAATTCTTTCACGTCCACTGAGTTAGCATCCACCCTTCTCCTCGCAATTCGACCTTTACTTCTAATCGTCACCTTAATCAAAAATCCCGTGCCTATCCTTTGTGAATTCAATTCACCTCCAATTGCTTACATTTGAGCGCATGATTTCCTTTCTTTACCATTTCCATTTGTTGCTTCATATCTTCCATTTTACTTCACAACATGGCAATTCAGCTTGGTCTTGGAAAAACAAGCTCATCTCCCACTAAACACCTTGCTCAAGATTACCGTGACTATTGTTTATGAGTTTCCCATCACGATCGAAATCCAAAGCACCCAAGTCCAACTCTTCCCGGTCTTAACTTCGATAGACTTAATTCCAATTCACTAGGCTTAATCAGAAATCCTTCTTGTCGACCCCAGGTACACTGCTCCTACCGGGCCCATTTTATCTGAGTCTCTCCTAACTATTGAGACCTCTTCAACGATCTCATCCGGGATCAAAATATCTTCAAGGCTCGTTCACTTCATTCTTTAGGTTGACAGATCTTGCTGAATCCAGTTAAAACACTCCAAGTAGCAAATTCTCATAATTTAGTCTTTTGAGTCCCAACAATCCCATGATTATCTCCTATTCCGATTTCATCAAATGTCTCTTTGCCATCGCATCTCTAGATTCAATTTTCCCATTCCGAATCCTCATCCTTGACTCTAGCTCCATTTGGGAAGTCTCACATCTCTAATTCTCTACATTCTTCCCAGAAAATCCTGCCCATCTTCCATGTCTCAGAAAAGTTTGCAATCGATCTTCTTTATCGTCGAACTTGGCCGTGGTTTGATATTATCTCCATAACCTATAAATAATACTTACTTCAAGAATAGATGCATGCGATTAGTGCATGCTCATGACACATATTCAATACGAAAGACAAGAATAAAAAAAAATGCAACAAATAATTCAACGAAATTCTTAAAGGAAACCAAGTTCCAAAATCAAGATCGATGCAATGCACATAATATCACATAGTCCCTATGCCGTTCGACTTAAACTGACTCCGACACGACTCAAGAACACCGGTTTTGCAACAGGGCTCTGATACCACTTAAGGATGTAGCACCCCGCACGTGAGGCACCACATCCCCCGTACTATGGTTCAACACGAGTAACGAAACAGTAAATCCGCACCCGTATCAAACCATAGCGAACGGGAGACAAACATAAAAACCTTCCTAAGCCAGGCGGAGCTAGACAACGGTTACCAATCCACAAAATATAATGCAGAAAAGCCAGAGTTCAAACATGCCAATCATAAACGAAATTTGGGCTCTTCAGGCCTCTTTTAAAATCATAGCCAAACTCAGTAAAGTCAGTCCAATAACAATTATATAAATATTCAAGTTCATGATATAATAGAATGAATCATACAATACTCCAATACATAAATGAGTGCAGGGACTCTCCTAACTAACTCGACCCACATAAAGACTCCAGACCTCCGCCTAGCTCGAAACTCCCAAGCCAAACCTGCACACTAAAGTGTTGGGGAGGGAGAGGGTCAGTCTCTAGAAGACTGAGTGAGCAGGAGCGATACATATATATAAAACATGCACATGCAAGTCATAAATCCCGAGCAAGGTTTTAATTGAATTTAGTTCCCGAAAAGGGCAAGAAGATAGATAGACAATGCTCGACTTTTATGACTAATTCATATTAAATTCATTCCATTCATAAATCATACATAAATATAAGGCTCGGCGAGTGAGCGTGCACAACCTCCATCCAAACTCCGACCGTGTACATAAATATCAATAATATATTGATTAGGCGATCAGGCAATATATCATAATACACACAGACCATAAATCATATCATAAATAGATGCGTTTGGGCAATCCGTGTCCCGGCCTTCCCGTACGGTGCATAATTCTATCAAAATATATACATAAGAAGAGGCATAAATCCTAACCAACCTTCTTCCTCCGGGTGGTGGACGGGCTTGCAAGACCCGGCCACCGGTTTATACATGGGCCAATGGGGGTGCATGAATTCCCCAAAGGCACTCAGCTCCCATTCCCCGCTAAAGCTCCTAGCGAGGGCCGGTATCACCGTAGTTTGGTTGGGACTAGTATATGAGATCCCCGTCAGCCCTTGCTTCCTCGGTTAGCCACATATACTAAGTCCCGGGGCCCGATAAGTAATAAGTAATAAATGTGTCTCGCCAAAACATAACAATCATAAGTACATACCATAATTCATAAATCATTTGAAAAGGGTTTACTCGATCAATACATACTACAAGAAATCATACCTTACCGTGTAATTCGGCATATGCTATATACGTACCTCTCCGTGTCATCCGAATCCGTAGCTAGCATGAAGACACACGGTTTGGAGCATAGCCTCATTACAAAACCATTTTCAAGCTTATATACGCTCATACGTATAACTCAGAAGGATTTACTCGATAACTCCATTTGAAAATCATATATATATATAATCATAAGGTTTTGGCCAAAGCTTTTCACATAAGGGTTGTAGGGTTTGTTACATAGCTAAAACAAAAACCACCCTCACCTGAACCGTGAAGAAACAAGGATCGAGCACCAAGTGCCTGAACGATCAAAAGCTCTCCACCCTGGAGACAAACTGTACAAAAGACCACAAGACGTGTTCGTGAGACTCAAGACTCTAAATGAACCATATATGACGCACGGCAATGCATAAGCATGATATGCAGGCATAAAGATCATATTAAGTCATGAAAATCATATAACCAATTCATTCACTTGTTCGATCATAGATCATTCAATTCATATCTCCATTCAATTTATTCAAGAACTCAAATAGAAGCATAGAACATGTTCAAACTCTCCCAACATGCTACTACATACTTCATATTACATAACATAGCATATATCCAAGGTTTGACGACAAGAAGAAATCATATGATATAGAAAATAAGTGATGCAATTCATAAACGACATATAAGCACACATAAACGGCAATAAGCAAAAGAATACCTATAACTCATCCAAATGCCACGAAATTGAACCACAATACTCCTAACACAAAGCAAAACAAGTTCATAGTTTAACACAAAAGGAGATAAAGTCATTAAGGAGGTGAAATAAATCAAAAACCGAAGAGGAAGTAACGAAGACTGCGCATGGGAAGTGACACGGGGGTGTCACCAACCCTTGCCCAACTGAGCCACGGGCGTGGCTCAGTACAGAGCTGCCCAGAAGGTGTGACACGCCCGTGTCTCACTCTTATGAGTAAATGAGACACGGGGGTGTCACGGTACAGAACCAAATCACACGTAAAATTTTACCGGCAAAACTGAACTCATACAAATTCAATCCAAAGGCATACCAAATGAACTCCAAATGCTCTGAAACTTAATATACAACATAGTTGGCATGTTATGAACATTTTTCATTTAGAGTGAAAAGGCTAAATCACACGTTAAGATCATCGAAACTATGCAACAAAACTGGGTCGCCAAAATCGCACATATGAGACCTAATGATTCTATCATGCCTTGATCACGTACTTAGTGCTTGAATTTGGATCTGAAACTTTGGGGAATGCATGATAACATACCAAACAACTAATATACATCATATATATGCAAAATGGTACAATTTAAAGCACATTAGAAGGACCAACAAGTTACCAAACTCAACAGCAACAATTCTGTCAAAGATCATGCATAAGAACAGGCCATGTCTTGCGGTTTTGAGGCTTCAAATGGAACCAAATACTTAAAGCATGAATGCTAACATATAGAACAATGAGTGTACATCAACTCCATGCATTTTCACACGAAATGGAGGCCATATTATCATGCAACAACACCAAATCTCACACAGCAGTTCGAAAACAGGGGAAGTAGTTTGATCATCAAGTTTGGAGCTCCATATCTCATAATTTCATAAAAGGAGCAAGAGATGAAATCCTCCTAACATCATATACTATCAGTTAGGAAAGAAATAAGCCAAGAAACAAGTTCATATGATCACATATAAGCAAGAAATTCAGCCACACAAACATATAGGTCACAAGAGCAACAATCCCTAAAAGTTCATACCAATCTCATAATTCAAACCCTAATCAAATCTGATCCAAAACATGATTTAAGTAGATGAAATCAAGTATAAAAGAGTAGAGAAGACATAAATATTCATACCTTGAAGATTTGGTGAAGAAAAATGGTGATTTGAGCTCCAAAATCACAAGATTGGCCAAGTTTTCCTCTCTTCTCCTCTATCTCTCTCTCTCGATCAGTAGTTGCAGAAATGAGGGGGATATGGTTCGGTTTTTGCTGCTAAAAGGGAGAGGAAAGAGTTAACTCTAGGTACAAAAGTCATGGTTAAGCTTTGGTTAAGTTTGCTTAAGTAAAAAGGGTCCCACCAAGGAGACTAGTCAACATGAAGAGCTCTTCTTGCACGAGTTGTCCGTTACGGTTGGATTTCGGAGGTCTTAATGATTTCAAAAAGGTATGAGACTTGTTCCATTGTCTCCGAATCGTCGATACGAAGGCAACGGAGGTGTCGGAATTCGAATCCGAATTCCCGAGCTCAAGATATCACGCACGGAACCAAGGGTGCGCTAATTGCTCGTTAGCCCCCGATTTGGTTCCACAATCAAAATTAAATTCATAAACACGTCAAATGGATCTGAAAACATAAACCGAGCACATAGGCATGTTCATAACACACATATTCACAACATATTAAATTTCCATACCAATCCGATATCATTACACATATGAACGAAGCACAAATAGAACACTCATGCGCATAAACGAATTCATATTGTTATAAATAATTTACTAAACCTAAATTCCACATTAACTAAATTAAAACCAACTAATAACATGTTGAAATTAATTAACGAAATTACCGAAATATTTAAGGTAACGTGAAACCTTAATTAAGAAATTAAACACTAAGTATCAAGGTAAAATAAAATGAATCAAATTAAATATTAATAGATTATAGTTTAAAACAAATATAAACATTTATAAACAATTAATCATATAATTAAATAATTAAATAGCGCAATTTATAAACAAATACGCCACATTATTTAAACTGAAAAACTGGGGCGTTACAATAGTAACATGTGAATAGTAATTCGTGAATAGTAATCTGGAATAGTAACTATGAATAGTACTTTTGAATAGTAAAAGTGAATTAAAACTTGTGCTTTCTTAATAGACATTTGCACTTAGGGTTTTCAAATCCGGGGTCTAAAATGTGATTTCAAAATGTGTTTTCTTTCGAGGACTTGTTTTATAACCTTAAGGTTTACGTTTAGGATTCATAATTTGATTAACTCCTAATCGATTATAGTAAGATCATAGTCCCACGTTAATGATAACTCACTTTAAGGATTCCTTTATGTGTTATCCTTCTCTAATACCTTAAATGGTATTACTGTCTTGTCATTACATGTTCTGTACTTGTTTTATATGTTTATGTGCATCGTGATAGAAGTGTGTCTTAGCTCACCTTAGTACACTTACAGGAGTTAAGGTTGAGCACTGGAATCCCCAGGGCACTGCATAATCTGTCCTACCTACTGTTATTAATAGGTGAGGTTAAACTATTTCAACTGGAACCATGAATACTTAATGATTCAATCATTTTGAAACTCTAAGCCTAGTGCTTTACATTCTTGTTTTGAAATATCCTTTATAAGGGATGATTCTTCAAAGAACCCAGACCTATCCATATTCATTGATCAAGGGCACATGTTTTCAAAGTACAACATCAATGGTTCATGTTTTCAAAGTAATGCATCAATGGTTCAATGTTTTCAAAGTATTGCATCAATGGTTCAATGGTTCAATGGATATGGTCAATGGTTCATACATTCGGATTTATTCTGGATGTCATCAATGGTGCAAGCAATCAATGGTTAATGGTATGGGCCCGGCGGTTATGTGTAGAGGTGATGCTCGGGAGGTGAGCGCCAATGACATCACTAATACCGGCCGCCACACTAGGCGATTGATACCGACTTTAATCAGGAGGTTTGGTTAAGTCAGGACAATTGTCGGGAATGGACCGCAAATCTATTCCCAAATCAATGGTTAATGGTCACCTAAGGGTCGCTCCCCGAAGTGAAACTTGGTGGAGGATGGTGCATGTGTGTATGTATTAGGGTGTTGTTGATCTCGGTCCGACACCCTATTAATGGTCATGTTTTCTGGAGTAAGGATGGAGAAGCCTAGCTTGCGGGCATCAATGTTTTCATAAAGTTGGTTCATATCTTGCAAAGTTGTTCCCTACCCTTATCCCGTTTTATGAAAATCATATGAACCAAATCATAGCATATGTGTGCGCGTGTGACAGCATTCATGAAAGTGTTTTGAAAACTCTCATTTCTTATAGCATTGCATTAAAGGGTTTTATCACTTGAACTTATTCTTAAGTTCTTCATTAAAGCTTTGCATTAAAGGTTTTACCTTATGAACTTCACTTCAAACGTTTACTTTAAGTACTTTCTTTTAAAGATATCCCTCACTTAGTCACTTTGACTAATACCTCTACTTGTTTTCTGGCCTCATGGTTTCAGGTCTTGCAGCCGCAGTCTAGAGGTATCTGGAAGCTCTAGAGTGTTCATTTTGTTTGAGTCAGGACTTTACTTTATTAATCTATTTTTGTGTCCTGCGTATGTTATATGGCTGCATTGATACTTTACCTTATGCTTTTGTAATAATCCTTCTGCTACTTGGATACTGCTACAATTGCTATCTTATGCTCCCGTGACAACGTTCAATTGATACAGTAATGTTAATAGTCTCTTCTGCTTAACGATCAGTACTTGCTTGTTTATATGCCATCACGCACATGTTTTGAAAAGTTTTAAAATACTCTGATTTTCCGCTGCATAAGCCACATAGTTAAACACTATTTGTTAATCGTTAATGGATATGCCGTTCGCTGGGGTATTTCTTGAGTGATGGCTCACACCATTACTTGAGGGGTGCTTCAGTGCGGGGGTTGGGGCGCCGCTCTCTACCAGCAAAGTGGGGGCGCTACAATGCCAGTCAGGCCTCTCAGGAGCTCGAGCCTATGCAGGATCAGTCAGATGGAGGCGATGGAGGATCTGATGATGATGATGATGGCGGAGACGAGCCAGCAGGACACGGACAGGGTGAGGCCATTGTTAGGAATAGTGCCCTAGAAAGCCGATTCGACGTAATCTGCTTTGGGACTTTTCTTGTATCACAGACAATCTTTGAATAATATATGATTAATTATAGGCAAACACTTCTTTATATACCAATACGTGTTTTGTGTGTTTCCATTACGTGCGCATGTATGAGAACTCCCCTAATCCTGATGACTTTAGGACTCTACCATTTAGGTGAAATGGTTCATGAAACGAGCCCTATATCATATAAGTCATGAGTCCTACAGACAGTGGGAGTGTCAACCTGACTCCTCTAAGGCTTGCTTGTGGGATCACGCCCTTAAGAAGGACCACCTTGTTTCATGGAGGTGCAAAATGTATAGTTGATACGTGCGTGATACATGAGGGTGCTTACTTTAATAAGTAAGTTCACTGAGGTGCCCCGTGTGAGAACATTCCTAAATGGGAAAGGAAGTTTCTATTTCAGGAAATGGAAACTTCCAGATTAGGAAATATCTCACGAGTCATTGATGTGATTAATTGATCCTTAGACTTGAGGTTCCATGTTACTTTATAAGTTAACTCTGTAGTCTTTGGTATAAGCTTTAAAGGGTGTCGTCTTATACAACTGATTCAAGGCTTATGCTGGGGCTGCACAAGTGACTCATGAAAGTGAATGTGAATCAAGAAAGGACCTACACTTGCATTTGCAAGGTGATCTCTTATTGTGTAAGTCATTCATATGCCATATGGAGTCCTTGGCCAAGGCAGTAGATCAAGACATCAAGAAAGGGTTTCTTGGATTGAGATCAAATGGATATGAAATGCACTTTAGCTTTAAGACCAGATTATTAGGGTTCTAATTATTCCCTTACCCTAGATCATGGTTGAGAGATAGTAAGTAGGAGGATTGTATCTCACATGAATCAATGACATAAAGGTTTTGTCGAATCCGAACATTCCAATTCAGCTAGGGGTTAAACACCTGTTGCTAGACTATGGTCGTTTAATCTGTGGACTCATTAATTAATTAGTGAATTAATTAATTAGGGTCACTGCTAATTGAATTGAGAACCTAGAGGGTCACACACAACAACTTGGTTACATGAGTTGATGCTTTAAAATGATTAAACGAGTTAATCAAGCCAAGAGGGTTCAACACGTGTGAAACCACACGTGTGGCTCACGTGAGTGACACGTGTCATTGTGACACGTGTCACACACGTGTATAAATATATGTGTATATTTATTTATGTATTAAATAATTAATGTGATTAATTATTTAATAGACTTTGGTTTAATTTTGAATTAAAAAGAAAGTTTTATTTTGGAGAAAAATAATCTAGTTAATTCATTATGAATTAATTAATTAGATAAAATAAGTTATTTATTTTAAATAAATAAAGTATAAAATTATCCAAAAATAGTTTGGATATTTTTAGCTCTCTTGAAAGTTGATTTGAATTAGAATTCAAAGTCAAAGTCAAAATTACTTGATGATCAAGTAATAGGAGAGAGAGAGACCAAAATCCTAGCCCATTAAGGACTAGGAATTTCGTCCCTCCCCTTTCTTATATATAGGGGAGCTCATGCTCCCCTTTAGAGCTAATAGACAATTCTTGGTTCATGTGTTGAACACCATCCTTTCTCCAAGATAAAAGAAACCCTAGGTTAAGCCTAAACACTAACTAGAGAACTAGCATCCTTACTAGTTAGATTGTAGCCAAGTTGGTGGACCATCTCTAGAGAGCTTCAAGTTAGAAGTTTTGAAGATTCGAGCTTTACCAAAAGGTGGGGATCAAGCAAAACGATCAGAAGGGATGATGTAACGATTCTGAACCCGACGTGAAGCGAATGAAAAAATCGAACCAAAGAAGATGGCGAAAACCGTTCGTCCATATCCTGAAGGATGAATTTTTTCACGAGGGTTTTGTGACTGGCAGTTTTCTACTTTCGCAAAAATGTTTTCGAAGGGAGTTTCAATCCTGCTTTTCTCGTTTCATGTTTCTTTCTTTATGTTATATTGTTAAGAACATCTCTAACATGAATTGAATCTAGGTTGGTGTGGATTGCTATCCCGACAATGGATTCTGAAGTAGAAAGAGACTTTCGAGGGACGGGTTGTCAAGCCGCGAGAAGAGCGTTCTTGGGTGGCTTGAAACGCTTCAAGAAAGAATAAAAGAAAAGTAAGTTTTCTATCTCTACGAATTTGGTTACACGTTTGCGAGTCCAAGATCCTTTTGTTGGAAAAATTTTTAAATTCCGCTGCTTTCTGATTCGTGTTTTCCAACAGTCATTGATGTTTCTGATGACACCACCAGGGGTTCTTTGGACCACAGTTATCAGGGTTGATCGCGGATGGGATTTTTCTGTATATAGTACTGATGCATATATATCTATCTATGGATGGCGGACGTATAGCCGGGACAGTTCAGGACTGACTTTTGGATGAGGGGATGTATAGCTATGGTAGATGATCCCCGACTTTTGGCACCACCGATGACGGTTCAGATGACTTGGTACCTACTAGGTTATTTTCAGCAGGGTTGGACAGATTGGTAAGGCCTGTAAGGGAGTCAACTCGATAGTATTGGGTCCTCCCCATTTTGAATTAATACTGTTAACATGTGGCCTGTAGTAAATTTTACCAAACCTTGCACAGTTATAACACTTTCGGCTTCATGTTGGATATCTGTTTACTGCTTTCCGTAACTGTCATTGCATGAGTCTTAGAGTTGCTTCAAGATACCATTAGGGCCGTTGATAGGATCATGCCATTTCATTTATTGATAGCATGCTATTATTCTTGATACGTTGAATACGCTTCTGGATATGTTGACCATACTTCTGATCATGTTACAGTTCTTGTGGATATGACAGTACACGTTCTGTTCCCGTTTACATGTTGATCATGTTTTGGGATATGTTATACATGTTTTTGATATGTTGATATGTTACCCGAGCTTCTGTTCCCGTTTATATGTTGTCTGATAGTTGTTTCTGATTATATGATATGTGTGGAGATCTTGAATCTTTGCTGACATGTTGTTATGGGAATGTGTTGTTCTCATACTTATGTGTGACTACGTGGGAATGTGAATACTTGGTTACGGATTCTGTGAATCATTATATATCATGCATCGAATATATATATCTGAATTCTTATGAATTCAGTAACAACATGCCACCAAGAAGAGCACCCCGGAATCGTGTACCACCACTGCCACCCCAAAGAGATGTCACGCCACCCCTTGAAAGGGAAGGAACTCCAGAGTTAAGGGATGTGCTACGACAATTCGCAAGAGCTTGTAATCAGAGACATAATCCTCATAATGAAAGGTCACTGGAAAATTTTCTGAGGATGAATCCACCTAAGTTCTATGGAGAACGGAACGACCTAAAGGCTGAGAATTGGATTACTAGTCTTGAGAAGATTTTCGAGGCTATGGAGATCTACCCAGAGGATCGTGAACGAGTTCGGTATGCTACTTTTCTTATGGAAGGAGCTGCATACAATTGGTGCAAGCATGTTCAGCATATGTGGATTGAAAATAACGTTGAAGGAAGTTGGGATGAGTTTATCAGAGAGTTTCAGCAGAAGTACATGCCTCAAGTGACTCGTGATGCACTCTAGGTTGAGTTTATGAGTCTGGTTCAGGGAACTATGAATGTGATCGAGTATGAAGCTAGGTTTGTGAGGCTGATTAAGTATGCGCCTCATCTTCTGAATGATGAGCGTCGCAAGACGAAGAGGTTTATTGATGGACTGAAGCCCGAACTTCGGTTGGCACTTGCTTCTTTGCACATTGAGACCTACAACTGGGCTGTTGATAGAGCGCTAAGGGTTGAGGCTGCACACAAGGAGATCAAGATAACTACTGCACGTCAAGGACCTTCTAACCCTAAGCCTTATCAAGGTAATAAGCGACCTTCCGGATCTTTTCCCCAAGGAACTGGAAAGAGGCTAATGGTAACACCACAGCGTCAGTAGCAGAACGCTCCACCAAAACAGCAAGCACAGAAGCAGAAAGCGCCACAGGAGTACCAGAGGGCGCCACAACAGCGGAGAGCACCTCAGCCAGGTCCAGAGGAAATTGTTTGCTGATATTGTCGGCGAACGGGACACACTGAGGAGAACTGTCGCAAGAAAGCTGGACAGTGTTTCGCGTGTGGTTCCCCTGAGCACCAGATGGATAGTTGCCCGCACAAGATCAGGAGATTTGGGGTCCAGGATAAAGGAAAAGGAGTGGTGGGTACGACGAACAAACCGGTGGTCAAAGGCAGAGCTTATGCTTTGGATGGTAAGGAGGAGATTGATCCTTCGTCTGTTGTGGAAGGTATTGTGCACATTCTTAAAACGCCAGTTAAGGTCTTGCATGACCCTGGTGCTACGCATTCATTTGTTGCATCTAAATTATGTGCGCATTTACAGTTTCCACTTGAATACTTGCCATATAAATTTGAAGTGAGTTCTCCTTTGGGAACTTGCCTTGTTACGGATCAAGTATATAAACGCTGCCCTATATGTATTGGTACCCGTTGTTACCCGACGGATCTTATTGAGTTACCGATGACAAGATACGATGTTATACGTGGTATGGATTGGTTGTCTAAGTACCGAGCTAAGTTGGATTGTTACAAGAAAGAGATCATCTTGGAGAAAGATGAAAGTGGGACATCAGAAGGGAAAGTTGAGAAGTTATCAGTGATTTCTTCGATGGAAGCTAAGAAGTTGATTCAGAAAGGAGCTAGCGGATTTGTTGCGTACCTTTTGAATAGACCGAAAGATTAACTTAAGATCGAAGAAGTGGAAGTGGTGAACGAATTCCTAGATGTGTTTCCCGAGCATTTGGATTCGTTACCTCCTGACCGAGAGTTGGAGTTTACGATCGAGACGATATCAGGAGCTGAGCCGTACTCACAGACACCTTACAGAATGGCTCCAGCTGAATTGGAAAAACTGAGGAAGCAATTGGACGAACTGATAGAGTCTGGATATGTTAAACCGAGCACATCACCGTGGGGAGCGCCTGTGCTTTTCATTAAGAAGAAGGATGGATCATTGCGATTATGCATTGACTATCGGGAGCTGAACAGGATGACTATCAAGAATAAGTACCCTCTCCCTCATATCCAAGAGCTGTTCGATATACTTCAAGGATCGAAGGTCTACTCCAAGTTAGATCTTAGACAAGGGATTTATCAATTGAAGATCAGGGAAGCAGATATTCCGAAGACTGCTTTCAACAGCCGATACGGACATTATGAGTTTGTGGTAATGCCATTTGGTTTGACGAACGCACCAGCTGCATTCATGGATATGATGCACCGTATATTCAAGCCGTTTCTCGATAAGTTTGTAGTGATCTTCATCGATGATATTTTGGTATTTTCGAAGACACCGGAGGAACATGCTGAACATCTTCGAATCGTGTTACGCACTTTGCTGGATCACAAGCTATATGCAAAGTTCAGCAAATGTGAGTTCTGGCTTGAGAGAGTTACGTTTCTCGGACACATCATATCAGGATCAAGAATCGAAGTAGATCCCTCGAAGATCGAAACGATCATGGATTGGAAGTCACCGAAGAATCCTTCAGAAGTGAGAAGTTTTCTAGGATTAGTTGGTTACTACCGGAGGTTTGTCAAAGATTTCTCGAAGATAGCTACACCTCTCACTAAGTTGAGAAAGAAAGAAGGGAAGTTTGAATGGACGGAGAAGTGCGAGCAAAGTTTTCAAAGATTGAAGGAGATGCTAACAACTGCACCCGTGTTAGCGTTACCTGAAGGAAATGAAGGTTATACAGTCTACACCGATGTTTCGAAAGAACGATTAGGAGGACTTTTGATGCATAATGGAAAAGTGATTGCCTATACATCAAGGAAACTCAAAACGCATGAAGTTAACTACCCGACACAAGATTTGGAGTTAGCCGCGATAATTTTTGCTCTGGGAAAGTGGAGACATTACCTGTATGGAGTTACATTTGAGATCTTTACTGATCATAAGAGCCTGCGATATCTATTCTCTCAGAAGGAGTTCAATATGCGACAGAGGAGATGGATGGAATTTCTGGAGGACTACGATTGCATTATTCAATACCATCCAGGAAAGGCGAATGTTGTAGCCGATGCACTAAGCAGGAAAGTTCATTTGGCACAGATTTCTGCCAACCCCGAGGTTGATCAAAGAGAAAGAATAGAGGTGATAACTAAAGCTCGAGTTGCAAACGTTGTGATGATATCACCGCTGAAAGAACAAGTGTTGGAAGCTCAGAAGAACGATGAGTGGATCAACAAATGTCTCGAATCTAAGGAGAAGAGTGATGAGACCAAGTTCAGGGTTGATGAACATGGAATATTGAGGTACAAAGGTCGAGTATGCGTACCAACTGTTTTGAGGAAAGAGATTCTCGACGAAGCGCACAAGACTAAGTACACGATACATCCCGGAGGTACTAAGATGTATCAAGATGTTAAGACGCATTTCTGGTGGAATGGAATGAAGAGAGACATAGCCAACTATGTCAAGAAGTGCTTAACTTGTCAGAAAGTTAAAGCTGAGCACCAGAAACCGAGTGGGAAGTTGGAACCATTACGGATTCCGACATGGAAATGGGAGCAAATCACGATGGATTTTGTCAATGGATTACCCAAAGTCAGAGGAGGACAAGATAGTATCTGGGTGATCATTGATCGATTGACAAAGTCAGCGCACTTTTTGCCAGTAAAGACAATGGATAAGGTCAGCACGTTGGCAAAGCTGTATCAGCAAGAGATTGTCAGATTACATGGAGTCCCGAACAGTATAGTCTCGGACAGAGATCCGAAATTCACGTCGCACTTGTGGAAATAAATTCAGACTTTGATGGGAACAAAGTTGAACTTCAGTACTGCAGCGTATCCTCAGACGGATGGACAATCAGAAAGGATGATTAAGTACTTGGAAGATATGTTAAGAGCTTGCGCTTTGGACTTCCAGGAAAGTTGGAAAGAGTGTTTAGCTCTTGTGGAGTTTGCATACAACAATAATTATCAAGCTTCTATTAAAGCTGCTCCATATGAAGTTCTGTATGGAAGGAAATGTAGATCCCCGTTATACTGGGATTTGGATGAAGCGAGATGTACTGAGGAAGGACAGATCAGAGTGAATTCAGCTAAATGGATAAGAGAAGCGACAGAAAAGATTCAGATCATTCGCCAGAGAATGAAAGCTGCCCAGGACCGGCAGAAGAGTTATGCTGATCGACGAAGAAGGGATTTGGAATTCGCAGTGAGCAAAAAGGTATTTCTGAAGGCGTCGCCAAGAAAAGGGTTTTCCCGAATTGGAAAAGGAGGAAAGCTAAACCCGAGATATGTTGGACCGTATGAGATACTAGAATGAGTTGGACCGACTGCTTATAGATTGGATTTGTCTGTAGGTCTTACAGGAATCCACAACGTATTTCATGTATCTCAGCTTCGCAAGTGTTTCTCGGATGAGACAGAGGTTGTGCCGGTAGAAGAGATACCGTTGGAACCGGATCTGACTTATGTTTTGAAGCCCGCTAAGATTCTAGATAGGAAGTTTCAAGAGCTGAGGAATAGGAAGATTCCTTTGGTTAAAGTCCTTTGGAAGGGACATGGGACAGAAGAGGCAACCTGGGAGACAGAAGAGAAAATGCAGAAGCATCACCCTGAGTTATTTGCGGTTACAGCGGAAGAATCTGAGGACAGATTCTCTTTAAGGATGGGGTGATTGTAACAGCCCAAAACAGGGCCTGGATGAAAACAGTAAGTTAAGGGCATTGGTAAAGCGTTTATAGATGGTGATCCAACTTTTTGAACCATCATGCATTGCATTCTTACATGAACTTTGTGCTCGTATATGATCTGACATGTTTTAAGGGGGAATTCTTGACCTTTGATACAATTTACTATTCATAACCCGAACCTACCTTGTTCATATTGCTACTCGAACCCTAGAGGTTCATCACACATGTTTCTCTATCGTTTGAACTTGTTTCCCTAGCTCAGAGAGTCTTTCTTGAACCATAAGGGTATTTTTGGAACTTATCGACCAAAGTTACTATTCATCCAAAAATGAGCTTTTGATTCTGATGCCTTTTCTACCCAAGTTTATAGTCGAATCGATCCTTGAGTCGAGACGAGTCTTTTGAAATCATTCTTGGCTTGGAAATCTATTCTGGAACTTTGTTTTATTGAAAATGTTTTCGAAAACCCTAGTTCACTATTCCTTCTACGAACGGTTTTCATTCGGAAAATGTTTTCTCTTCGGATTTGCACTACTTGAACTATTTCAAGATTTTTGAGATGTTTTACAACTCCTGATTGAAACCCTAGCTTGAAATTTTGAAGCGTACGTTCGTACATAAGAATTCACTATTCATTCTACGTTTTCAACTTTTTAACGGTAAAACGTTTTATAGTCGATGTTGGACTCAAAACGCTTCTCGATTGATTTCTTGAATTTTAGAAACAACCCAGACTTGAAAATCATTCTAGAAAGTCGTTTTTCACTCGTGTTGAGTTTCGAGTTCAAAACTTTTATTCACTAAAACTAATGTATCTTTCAAACGGTAAATCCGATTTCGACGAATGAATATGCATTTCGAAGCTAATTTTCTTGCCGTCAGAATGGTTATACTTTCAGCCACTAATCCTCGAGCCTTGGGCAATGAAATTACAGAAATACCCCCAGCAGTCCCATTTTTTGCCTTCATATGCCTAAAGCTTCTAGAAGATACAAGTGGATGAACTCTTATTTTGCTCTCCTACCCTTAAGCCATCTTTATTTGCAAGGTGAGGGGATTCTTCACAACTATAAATACCGCTCTCATGGCATGTCATTCCTTGCTCAATGCTGTGTTAACAACACCCTTTCTTCTCTCCCTCTTCCCCCTCTTGCCGTCGGCCACCCCCCTCCCTTAGCTAGGTTAGTTTGTTTTGTTTTATGTTATGTTTAGTTAGTTTATGTTTTTATGTTATGGTATGTTTATATTATGTTTAGGTTGGGTCTTAGGGTCTTCCCTAAGCCATATAGGATTTTATTTTATGCATTTGTTATATAGTTTTCATGATATGTTTGAATAGTTGTTTATATGTTTTAATTGTTTAGTATATGCTTGAATATGTTATGAATTGCCCTAGTATATGGTATGATCATGTGATATGATTGTTATATTATGAGAATTGATGCATGATTATGGAATTTGAATTATATTCATGCCTACTAGCTAATGGAATAGTGATTTACAATTATTTATGTCACAACTTGTTACATGTTGGTATTGAATTAAATTGTTACATGTTACATGCCTAAAGGTTCATGATATATGATATGATATGACATATGTTGTGACATGTTGTCACATTGTTATACGATTCTTGAATTACGAATTGAGCTTATGATATAATATGGATTAATGGATTAGTGCCTTGATCATATGTTATACACTTTAATAGTGTCACATGTTATAACCTAAGATAGAATAGTGTTTCATAACTTGATCTTATGCCTTAATTGGATCTCTTAACCATAGGTTATACCTTTAACCTAGATCACTCTTGATTATTATAACATGAACTTGAAACTATAGGTTATAATCAAGATCATAATTTACTTAGGGTGTGTGTGTGTGCATGCCGAGTGTGTGTGTGTGTTCGTGAATGGTGTGGGTGTGTGTGTGTGTGTTCGTGCATGCTGTGGGTGTGTGTGTATAGTAAGGGTTTGACCCGACCCTTTGACCCGACATGTGAATAGTAACCTATGAATAGTAATCTTGAATAGTACTTTTGAATAGTACTTTTGAATAGTAAAAGTGAAATAAAACTTGTGCTTTCGTAATAGACATTTGCACCTAGGGTTTCCATATCCAGGGTCTAAAATGTGTTTTCAAAATGAGTTTCTTTCGTGGACTTCTTTCATAACGTAAGGTTTGCGATAGGGTTCATAAATTGACTAAAGCTTACTCGGTTATAGTAAGATCATAGTCTCACTTTGAGAGTAACTCACTTTAACGTATTCCTTTGTGAGTTACCTTTCTTGGATACCTTAAATGGTATTACTCTCTTGTGTTACATGTTTCTTGTTCATTGTTTCATGCGTTTCATATGCATCATGGTTAGTAGTGGCTCTTAATTCTTAAGCTCACTCTAAGTACACCACCTACAGGAGTTAAAGTTGAGTACTGGGATCCCCAGTGCACCGCATAATCTGTCTACCTACCTTTTGTTACTATTACGTGAGGTGAAGTTATAAATGTTTTCCAACTGGAACCACGATTATACTATCGTGTCATATGTTTTGAAATTCAAAGCTAAACCTTGTTTTGAACTATCCCTTTTATCAGGACATTCTTTTGAAAGGATCATTCATACTTTAATAGTATACCTTGATCTACAGCACATGTTTTCCAAAGTTCTGCATTCTTGTTCAAAGACAGTTACCTGATCTGCATATGTTTTCAAAGTACAGTTTACAGACAGTTTCACACGTTTTACAGACAGAATCACATGTTTACAGACAGAATCATATGTTTTACAGACAGCATCATATGTTACAGTTACAGTTTCACATGTTATAGTTAGCATACTGGAGTGGTACTCTGGTCACTGCTAATCTTAAATGCAAGCATACAGTTTACAGTTTGGGCCCGGCGGTTATGTGTGGAGGTGATGCTCGGGAGGTGAGCGCCACAATTGACACCGACTTTTAACAGGAGGTTTGTTAAGTCAGGACAATCTGTCTGGGAACGGACAGCAAATCTGTTCCCATTACATGTTTACAGGTCTCCTAGGGCTAGCTACCCGAAGTGACAACCGGTGGAGGATGGTGCATGTTTGTATGTGTTGGTAAGAGTTGTTGTTGACCTTGGTCCAATAGTCTACTGTGTGCGGAGTTGTTGTTGACCTCGGTCCAATGCTCTACTTTATGTGGGGTTATTGTTGATCTTGGTCCGATACTCTACTATACGTGGAATTATTGTTGACCCTGGTCTAATGCTCTACCAAATCATCTTTTATGGAGTAAGGATGGAGGAGCCTAGCTTGCGGGCAAAATTTTGTTTCATAAAGGATGATTCATATCTGGAAAAGTTCACTTTACCCTTATCCCGTTTTATGAAAGAACTATGAACCATCGACAGCATATGTGTGCGCGTGTGATAGCATTCATGAAAATGTTTTAAAACGTGCATACTTTTACAACATTGTGTTCAAAAGAGTTTTATCAACTGAACTTGTTTCAAGTTCTTCTTTAAAGCATTGCAATTGACAGTTCTAAACTTTACTTTAAGTTCTTTATTACTCAGTACTTCCTTTAAGGTATTACCTCACTTAGTCCTTTTGACTAATACCTCTCCCGTTTTCTTGCCTCGTGGTTTCAGGTCTTGCAGCCACAGTCTAGAGGTATCTTGAAGCTCTAGATTGTCATTTTTGTCTCAGTCAGGACTTAGTATTACTTCCTTTTGTGTCCTGCATATGTTTTATGGCTGCATCACTTTATGTTTCTGTATATGTTTCTGAATACTTGAGTATCTTTGTTATACTCTTTCCGCTACTCTGTTACCGATATTTTGAACTCTGTTGTATCGGTACTTATTTGTGAATATGTTATATGTTCTGATATGCCGAGTCTCTCTTACACGATCAATATGTTCTTGCTTGTTACATTCCATCACGCACATGTTTTGAAAAGTTTTAAAATACTCTGATTTTCCGCTGCATAGCCACATCGTTGTACATGTATAGTTCTGATAGACAGCCGTTCGCTGGAGTATTTCTTGAGTGATGGCTCACACCATTACTTGAGAGGTGCTTCAGTGCGGGGGTTGAGACGCCGCTCTCCTCTTGTTCTGGTACGGGTGTGGGCGTTACATTATGTTTTGAATATGTATGAATTTGATGAAATTGTAAATGTGTGCATTAAATGTTTAAATTGAATTATGTGTCTTATTTCATTTATCTTATGACAATAAATTGTGTTATTGAATATTGAATTGATATATGCGATTCGAAATGTGATATATATGATTTATAATGTGACGCCCCAGCTTTCGGCATTTCAGGTACGATCGACACGTGTGAGTTTCAGAGTTAGATTTTAATTATTAATTGATCATTTCTTTGATTTTCATGTCATGACATAATTTTATAAAATTATATTCTTATTATTTTTATTGAAATTCATATCATATTATAATTGTCGCATATATCGAACGTGATTTAATTCATTATGGCCTTACTTGCTCATTTTCATGATTTAGGGGACATAATTGCATTGGACCTAATTGATCAATTGTTTTGGAATTGAAGCTAATTGCATGACTTAAATAATGGAAGGACTTAATAGCAATATTGTCCAATTTCTTCTCCTTCGTAGCAGCATTTCACGTACCATGCCTTCCCATTTCATATACTTTGTTCTTGCTTTCCTTGCTCAACCGAGACAAACCCTTGTGAAGGAGTACGGAGATTTCATCTTACAAGCTTCATATTTGTGGGTTCTGTGATCATTCAAGCATCATCAACATCATATCTTCTTCTCATCTTCCATTTCTCTCCTTTGAGGTAACTTTGGAGAATAGATGATTTTCTTGAAAATATGGTATAGATAGGGCTTTGTATTGAATTGGTTAAATTGTGTATTTGTTGTCGGAAACTTATTTATGAACTTTGAGCTTAAGTTGGATGCATTATCTTGAGTTTTATTGAGCTTGGAGCATGAATGATGAAATGGGTTTCATTTGATGAATCTTTGATGATCTACCTTGGAATTATGTGTTTTATGAATTGTTATTGGTCTATATGTAAGCTAGTATGTTTATTGCATGATATATATGCGTTTGTACTAGAGTATGGATCATTTTGTTGGTTGTTGTTGTTGTTTCGTTGTTGTTCTGCTGATTGCCCTGTTTTTCTGCTGCGTACAGTTGACACGAGCGTGTCAACTTTACCTTGTACTGCGTGACACGGGGGTACTTGATGGTCTGGTTTTTCTGTGCCGTGACACGGGGGTGTCACGGTTTGCTTTGTAAGGGTGACACGGGCGTGTCACCTTCTATTTTCATGCATATTGTCCGCTGTACCCCGACACGGGGGTGTCACGACTTAGTGTATATTGGTGACACGCCTCTGTTTTTCATATATTTTGTTTTGCATGCATGGCTGTATGTATGCTTGCATTATATGATTGCATACATGTTAGAACGAGATATTTTCATGGTACATTCTATCATACTCGTTGCATTTCCGTCGTTCGTCCTATTCGGCACATTTTTAGTCGTGTCTCACGGAAAATTGTCTTTCTTGCACAGACCAGCTTCCTGGTGACGAGGAGCAGGCCCCGTGAGCTGTTTCCTTGTTTGTTTGGGTCGTTCAGGTGAGGTTTAATTCTAGATACATAGAACCCGTATAACCCTATGTGAAGTTTTAAGCCAAAACTTATCTATATATCTATAGTTTTCAAATGAGATTGGTTTTCAAATGATTTATCAAACTATTGAAGGAATTGATTGATTGATTGACTGGGCGAGTATTGTATTGCACTGTGGGCTCGAGGGTAGTGGCTCGAGCCAACCGAGAAAGCATGGGGTGACGGGTAATTCGAGAGCTACTCTCACCAAATTGGGATGACCCCTGAACCCCCTAGGAGATTAGGGGAGGAAGGAAGAAGGAGGAAGAAGGATGGACTGAAACTGTTATTGTGCACCGTAATGAAAATCATGATCACCTAACTATTGAATAATTGATTGATTGATTGTACACAGTCGAAGTAAAGTTGGAGATTTACCCTCACTCGCCGGGCCACAGATTGATTGTATTGAAGTGTTAAGTTAATAAATTGAATTAGTTGTAACCTCGGGCGATAGTATCTCTTATTCTATTAAATTGTGTTATTTTTCAAAAAATTATTACCCGAGATTATAACTTGCATGTATGTGCGCTTATATTTATTTATACCCCTCGCTCAGTCCGTGTTGGACTGACACCTCAACTTTTCAGTTGTGTTGCAGGGCGTGCTAGGCCGGAATTAGAGTCTAGAGTGTCTTTAATTCGGGTCTAGCACACTTTATCTCACATTTTGTTCATGTATTGATACTTCTGTTTTGTAGCATGCCTCGTGGCTTCTTTTGGAGATCATATTGTATTGATGATGTAAATGTTGGTATCTATTAGTAA
Source organism: Lantana camara (assembly GCA_037501455.1). Taxonomy (NCBI): domain Eukaryota; kingdom Viridiplantae; phylum Streptophyta; class Magnoliopsida; order Lamiales; family Verbenaceae; genus Lantana; species Lantana camara. The sequence continues at coordinate 59,907,296 of CM074855.1, forward strand.
ATAAATAAATATGGTACCTATAAGTATTGATTGAATTATTGCTTCCGCTTTTATTACTCTGAATTGATTATGTGGTTTGGTGTTAGTCTCGCCTAGCCTTGTGTAGTGTTTTTTTTATTGTCTCCCGTTCGCTATAGCTTTGGTTCATATATGGATTGACCATTTCATATTGTTAGGAATAGTGCCCTAAAAAGCCGATTGTATATCCGCTTTGTGCTTTTCCTTATTGTAATCACAGACAATCTTTGAATGAAATAACGAATTGAGGCAACACTTCTTTATATGCTCTTGTTTGGTATGCGTTTACTTTAGCTGTGCATGTATGAGAACTCCCCTAATCCTGATGACTATAGGACTCTACCATTTAGGTGAAATGGTTCATGAAACGAGCCCTATATCACATAAGTCATGATTAGTAAAATACTCCAAGCCGATGAGTCCTACAGACAGTGGGAGTGTCAACCTGACTCCTCTAAGGCTTGCTTGTGGGATCACGCCCTTAAGAAGGACCACCTTGTTTCATGGAGGTGCAAAGTGTATAGTTGATACGTGCGTGATACATGAGGGTGCTTACTTTAATAAGTAAGTTCACTGAGGTGCCCCGTGTGAGAACATTCCTAAATGGGAAAGGAAGTTTCTATTTCAGGAAATGGAAACTTCCAGATTAGGAAATATCTCACGAGTCATTGATGTGATTAATTGATCCTTAGACTTGAGGTTCCTTGTCACTTTATGAGTTAACTCTGTAGTCTTAGGTATAAGCTTTAAAGGGTGTCGCCTTAGACAACTGATTCAAGGCTTATGCTGGGGCTGCACAAGTGATTCATGAAAGTGAATGAGAATCAAGAAAGGACCTACACTTGCATTTGCAAGGTGATCTCTTATTGTGTAAGTCATTCATATGCCATATGGAGTCCTTGGCCAAGGCAGTAGATCAAGACATCAAGAAAAGGGTTTCTTGGATTGAGATCAAATGGATATGAAATGCACTTAGCTTTAAGACCGGATTATTAGGGTTCTGATTATTCCCTTGCCCTAGATCTTGGTTGAGAGATAGTAAGTAGGAGGATTGTATCTCACATGATTCAATGACTTAAAGGTTCTGTCGAATCCGAACATTCCAATTCAGCTAGGGGTTAAACACCTGTTGCTAGACTATGGTCGTTTAATCTGTGGACTGATTAATTAATTAGTGAATTAATTAATTGGGGTCACTGCTAATTGAATTGAGAACCTAGAGGGTCACACACAACAACTTGGTTACATGAGTTGAGGCTTGAAAATGATTAAACGAGTTAATCGGACCAAGAGGGTTCCACACGTGTGAATTCACACGTGTGGATCACGTGAGTGACACGTGTCACTGTGACACGTGTCACACACGTGTATATATATATATATTATATATATATTAAATAATTAATTAGTTAATTATTTAATAGACTTTGGTTTAATTTTGAATTAAAAAGAAAGTCTAATTTTGGAGAAAATAATCTAGTTAATTAATTATGAATTAATTAATTAGATAAAATAAGTTATTTATTTTATAATAAATAAAGTATAAAATTATCCAAAAATAGTTTGGATATTTTTTAAGCTCTCTTCAAAGTTGACTAGAATTAGAATTCAAAGTCAAGGTTGAAAATACTTGATCCTCAAGTAATAGGAGAGAGGGACCAAAATCCTAGCCCATAAAGGACTAGGAATTTCGGCACTCCCTTGCCTATATATAGGGGAGCTCGAGCTCCCCTTTAGAGCTAATAGACAATTCTTGGTTCATGTGTTGAACACCTTCCTTTCTCCAAGATTAAATTAAACCCTAGGTTAAGCCCAAACACTAACTAGAGAACTAGCATCCTTACTAGTTAGATTGTGATCAAGTTGGTGGACTTTCTCTAGAGACTTCAAGTTAGAAGTTTGAAGATTCGAGCTTTACCAAGGAGAGGGGATCAAGCCGCGTGAAGAGCGTTCTTGGGTGGCTTGAAACGCTTCAAGAAAGAATAAAAGAAAAGTAAGTTTTCTATCTTTACGAATTTGGTTACACGATTGCGAGTCCTAGATCCTTTTGTTGGGAAAAATTTTTAAATTCCGCTGCTTTCTGATTCGTGTTTTCCAACAAGTGGTATCAGAGCCACCTCGTTAATCGTGTTTCTGATTCGTCTCAATTATTCTGAATTTGGTAGAAATTCTTAGGCTTAGATGCGAATTAGGTATTCATGAGTTCTTTTAGAAAGCCTGAATTACAAAACTGTAATTTTTCCTGAATTTCTAAAACTGTTTTCTCAAATCGTGTTTTTGAAAAATTGTTTTAGTTGAAATTTGTTTAAATCGAATTTTTTAATTTTGGATTGAAACGGGTTTTGGAGAAACCCGGAAATACGAAACGGGACACGAAAAGAATGGGATTGGGCGTGCTAGCACGTCGCACGCCCAAACCCCATTACCGCCGCCCAGCCCTCCCGCATCCGCGCGGGAGGCCTCCCCGCCCGCCTAGGCGCCCTGCTCGCCTGTCCCGCAACCGTGCGGGACAGCCGCCTGCTCCTCCCGCAACCGCGCGGGAGCGCCCGCCCAGGGATGGGCGGGACTGCCTGCCCGCGCCGCACATCTGCGCGCAAGGGCGCGCCTGGCGCGCGCACTCTGGCGGCAATCGCTGCCGGCTGTGCGCAGCGCTGGCGCGCGCCTAGCGCGCGCTCCTGCACGGCGGGCGGGCGATCCCGCGTCATGCCGGGCCCGTGCATTCGTGTTTTCGTGTTTCGTGTTTTTCGGTCCGAAAAATCCCGATTTAATTTTATTTTAATTTTATCTTTTAAAATCAGTTTTGGTAAAATAAAATTATTTTAAAATTTTGATTAAATTGGGATTTTTGAGAAATTAAAGCGATTTGGTTTTTTGGAAAAATTATGAATATTATTTTCTGAAAATAATGAAAGAATAAAATTATTAATTTTGGAAATTAATTGGAATTTTATTAGTTTAATGTTTTTCGGGTTTTATTGAAAAGGCTCTTGAACAAGAATTGCATCTAAGTCGTGTTTTGAGTCATTAGGACTTGAAACGAGAATTTTAATTTATTGGCTAAATTTAAATTCTCGCAAAAGCATGTTAGGTGATCATGGGTTTAGATCTATGTATGGTTTTAATTTATGCACATGAATGGTTTCAATTGGGGTTGGAGCCCTATAGTTGCGTTTTTCAATTGAGGTTGGAGCCTCACTTATGTGCGTACTGTTATGTGATTTATTATGTGGCTTTCCATATTACTGTTTTTGAGGCCGGGGTATGCCCCGTGTAATTGTCTAAGGCCAATATGAAGATTGAGCCTTATTACTTTATGTCTTTTTCTTTTTATTGTAATTTGAGAGTAGAGATAGGTGGTGAGGTTTTATTTTCATTTTGGAGACAATGCACCCATGGAGTAAGATGGACCACATTCAAGTAACAAGGAGGCCATAAGTGAAGACCCCTCAAAATGTTAGGGAGGGGAATCTCAATTGTTAAATGTAATAGAGATAGGGCTCGTATTTTGTTACCGCTTTCCCTTATGTGATTTGAACTGTTTATGTGGCATGTATGTTAGAACTTGTGATTGTGGAGTGGCTCCCACATATCACGCATAAGATAGGTAGAACCCATGATCATTACATGTTAGTATCATGCTAGGACATGTTATCTGTTTATGTGCTTGTTTGAAATGCATTTAAGTGTACTTGCATTAATCAAGACTAATAAAATTGGATAACATATATGTTGGTGAGGTCGAACCGGACAACTCTCCGGTTGATTCGAAAATTCCCATTAAATATTAAGCTAATTTCGAACAAATAGGTGTTTAATTCGAGATGCAAGTTTTGAATTAAATTCCTAGCATTCCATCAATAGGTTTTAAGTTTAGTAAGTAAAGCTAGTTATTGTCCGCGAGTCGTGGGATAGCTAGTGGAGCTTACTAGTTCTTAGTTACCTAATTGATCATTTTAAATGATCAATATTTCGTGGTCAATTTTGGCAAGGGCGATGTCCGCGAGTCGTGGGTCGTTCGAACTAAGTTTTGGTCATGATCTTATGATTGATGGGTCTAGCTTAACACCTAAGTAAATATGGATGTCGCACGAGTCGTGGGTCCATATTGAAAGATAGGTGATGCAAAAACAATTACTGAGAGTTCTAAAGGTGTTAGAATTGGTAAGTTGTACCTACCTAGGGTTCTTACTTAGAATGTCCGCGAGTCGTGGGTTCGAGGTAAAATGCCTAGGATCTTAGTACCCATTGGGAAACGTGTTCCTCTTAGATCTTTGGGAATTCTAGATCTTTGAAAAACAGTGGGAGCTACAATAGATTAAAGACCTTATCTTTTGTATATCGTTATAATTCAGCATGCTCACTAGTTCTCTGTTTCACCATTTAGGTCGTAGATTCTGTGATTCTCTACGTGTTTTGAAATGGCAACCAAAAACCCTCTTGTATCGATCCTCGAGTCAAACAAGTTGACTGGTCCCAACTATTCTGATTGGCTGAGGAATCTAAAAATCATTTTAGATTCTGAGAAGAGAACTTATGTTCTCTTCGAAGGGGAGCCTACTCCTGAAGGGGAGGCTCCCACTCGGGCCGAGCGGGACGCGATTCAGAAGTGGAAGGATGATAATCTCCAAGCCCGTTGTCTTATGTTGGCTAACATGTCTCCGGACTTGCAAAGACAACATGAGGCCATGGAATTTGCTTGGGAGATTTACGACCACTTAGAGCAACTTTACCGCCCTCATGAACGTGTTACAAGGTATAACACTTCAAAGGAATTATTCCACTTGAGAATGAGGGAAGGTTCAAGTGTCCATGAATATGGACTCAAGTTTCTTGCCCTTACTGAGAAACTTGCCTCCATGGACATGCCGCTGAAAGATGAGCTTTCAGTGGATCTGTTGCTAGCTTCGCTCCCACCATCATTCAACCCATTTGTCCTTAACTTCAACATGAATCATGCTGGTGCTACTGTAGCTGAGCTGATTAGTCAGCTTGTGACTGCTGAAAGCACGATCAAGAAGGACAATAAGGTTTTGATGGTGAATGCTCCATCTTCCTCTTCTGGGCCTTCTAAAGGTAAGGGCAAGAAAGCCCAAAAGAAGAAGAAGAAACCCCTTAGGCCCACTGGTGGCATTTCGAAGGGGAAGGCCCAAAAGAAGAAGCGTGATCAGAAAGAGGATGTTTGCTTCCATTGTGGCAAAGCGGGACATTGGAGGAGAAACTGCCCAGAGTACAAGGCTACTCTAAAGAAAGGTATCTTTCTCGTTGAAGTAAATCTTTCTATTAATTCTAGTTCTTGGGTACTTGATACCGGTTGTGGAACTCATATCTGTAATGATGTACAGATGCTAAGTGAAGTCCAACAACTCAAAGAAGGAGAATGTGTCTTGAAGATCGGCGATGGCTCAAACGTTGAAGCTCGAGCTTTAGGCACAATTAGATTAGATTTAGGTAGTTTTGAGTTAGTATTAAACAAAGTCCTTTATGTACCGAGCATTATTCGTAATATAATTTCAGTTCCAATATTAGATTGCGAAGGTTATGAAACTTATATTAAGAATGGTAAATACTTTATCAAACGGAACAACTCTTCCGTTCATATCGGTACTCTAAGTAATGGACTTTACCTAACTCAAAATATCAATATTATGAATATACAACGAGAAACAAAGCGTAAGAGAGATGACAAAGTTTCAGCTCCCTTATGGCACGCTAGATTAGGACACATTTCCAAGAACAGAATTAGCAAGATAAACACTTTAGGATCATTCTCTGAAAATGATCTCAAAGAGTTAACTTCTTGCGAATCCTGTCTCAAAGGAAAAATGTCCAAAGTTCCTTTTAAAGGAACTGTGGAACGTGCCTCTAAGGTTCTGGATTTGATCCATACTGATGTTTGTGGACCGCTTAGTGTAAGCACAAGAAACAATCATCAGTATTTCATAACCTTCACTGACGACTTTAGTCGGTATGGTTATGTATACTTAATGAAGTATAAATCTGAAGCTTTTGAGAAATTCTTAGAATTTCAAAAGGAGGTTGAGAACCAAACTGGTCACAAGATCAAAGCACTTCGATCTGATCGAGGAGGCGAATATCTTAGTGAAGAATTCCTTAATCATCTCAAAGGTAATGGGATTATCTCTCAGTGGACTCCTCCGGGAACTCCTCAGCTTAATGGAGTTTCTGAGAGAAGGAATCGAACCCTACTTGATATGGTTCGTTCCATGATGAGTTTCACTGACTTACCGCCTTCTTTCTGGGGTTATGCCCTAGAAAGTGCAGCAAAGATTTTGAATCTTGTTCCCTCTAAGTCAGTCCCTAAAACGCCCTATGAAATGTGGCATGGTAAAATCCCTAGTTATTCTTACTTAAGAATTTGGGGTTGTCCTGCTTACGTGAAGAGGACAGTGGGAGATAAGTTAGAATCTCGTTCTAACTTATGCTACTTTGTAGGTTATCCTAAGGAATCCATAGGATACTACTTCTATGATCAATCTGAACAAAAGGTGTTTGTTTCCAGAAATGCCACTTTTCTTGAGGAACCGTTCCTTAAAGAAAAGAAAGGCAAGATCATAGAATTAGAAGAAGTACAAAGTGACCCCATACCACCCACTGAAGAAACGTCCCACTCTGATCAACTACAACCAATCACGAATTTCGATACACATGTAAATCCTCCTCTAAGGCGTTCTGAACGTACTCCTAGACAGCCGGAGAGATGGTATGGATTCTTCCATGAAATCTCTCAAAAGGATAATGATCCTTTGACATATAAGGAGGCACTTTCAGATTCTGACTCTGAACAGTGGATAGAAGCCATGAAATCCGAAATGGATTCCATGAACTCCAACCAAGTTTGGACCTTGGTAGATTTGCCTGATGGGGTCAAACCCATAGGTTGCAAATGGATCTTTAAGAGAAAGCTTGGAGTTGATGGAAGCATTGCAGCCTACAAAGCAAGACTGGTTGCAAAAGGATTCACTCAGAGACCCGGCGTGGACTTTGACGAAACCTTTTCACCAGTTGCAATGCAAAAGTCCATTCGAATCATGCTTGCCATTGCTGCATATTATGACTATGAGATATGGCAAATGGATGTGAAAACTGCCTTTCTCAATGGTGACATTGACAAAGACATTTATATGGAGCAACCCATAGGTTTCACATTCAGTGGGAGTGAGCAAAAGGTTTGCAAACTCCAAAGGTCAATCTATGGATTGAAACAGGCTTCTAGGAATTGGAACATTCGATTTGATGAATCGGTCAAAGCGTTTGGCTTCATCCAAATTTCGAATAAGTCATGTGTGTATAGAAAGGAATTGGAGACCTCAGTGCAATTCTTAGTACTTTATGTTGATGACATCCTTCTTATTGGGAATTCGAAGGATGACATGAAAGTGACTAAGTTATGGTTATCGAACCAATTCGAGATGAAAGATCTTGGTGATGCGTCCTATATCCTTGGAATTAAAATCTATAGAGATAGATCTAGAAGGTTAATAGGACTATCACAGTCGATGTACATTGACAAAGTATTGAAGAGATTCAATATGGAGTCAGCAAAGGTTAAGAACCTTCCTATGAGTGTAGGAACATGTCTTTCAAAGAAGATGTGTCCTAAGACTAACCTTGAGAAGGAAAGAATGACTCATACACCTTATGCATCAGCAATAGGTAGCATAATGTATGCAATGTTATGTACTCGACCGGATGTGGCTTATGCACTTAGTGTAACAAGTCGTTTCCAATCTGACCCTGGAGATGGTCACTGGGCTGCCGTGAAGAATATTCTTAAGTACTTGAAAAGTACTAAAGATTTATTCTTAGTTTACGGAGGTCAGAAAGATCTTACTATCGAAGGATACTGCGATGCAAGCTTTGCATCTGACTTAGATGATTTTAAGTCAATGTCAGGATACATTTTCTGCCTAAACGGCGGAGCAGTGAGTTGGAAGAGTTCCAAGCAAACTACCACTGCTGATTCGACCACTGAGGCCGAATACTTAGCTGCAAATGATGCAGCTAAGGAAGGTGTTTGGATTAGAAACTTCATTCAAGAATTGAATGTTGTTCCTAGCATGAAAGACCCCATTACTGTGTTTTGTGACAACACTGGGGCGGTTGCTCAAGCAAGAGAACCAAGATCTCACCAACGGACCAAGCACATTATGAGGAAGTATCACCTAATCCGTGATATTATCAAAAGAGGAGATGTGCTAATTGAGAGGGTCACATCAGCAGAGAACGTGGCAGATCCACTTACTAAACCCCTTAGTCGAGAAGCTTTCCAAGGTCATCTTCAGAAGATGGGACTTAGAGTAGCTTTAGAATGGCTTTGACGGGCAAGTGGGAGATTGTTAGGAATAGTGCCCTAAAAAGCCGATTGTATATCCGCTTTGTGCTTTTCCTTATTGTAATCACAGACAATCTTTGAATGAAATAACGAATTGAGGCAACACTTCTTTATATGCTCTTGTTTGGTATGCGTTTACTTTAGCTGTGCATGTATGAGAACTCCCCTAATCCTGATGACTATAGGACTCTACCATTTAGGTGAAATGGTTCATGAAACGAGCCCTATATCACATAAGTCATGATTAGTAAAATACTCCAAGCCGATGAGTCCTACAGACAGTGGGAGTGTCAACCTGACTCCTCTAAGGCTTGCTTGTGGGATCACGCCCTTAAGAAGGACCACCTTGTTTCATGGAGGTGCAAAGTGTATAGTTGATACGTGCGTGATACATGAGGGTGCTTACTTTAATAAGTAAGTTCACTGAGGTGCCCCGTGTGAGAACATTCCTAAATGGGAAAGGAAGTTTCTATTTCAGGAAATGGAAACTTCCAGATTAGGAAATATCTCACGAGTCATTGATGTGATTAATTGATCCTTAGACTTGAGGTTCCTTGTCACTTTATGAGTTAACTCTGTAGTCTTAGGTATAAGCTTTAAAGGGTGTCGCCTTAGACAACTGATTCAAGGCTTATGCTGGGGCTGCACAAGTGATTCATGAAAGTGAATGAGAATCAAGAAAGGACCTACACTTGCATTTGCAAGGTGATCTCTTATTGTGTAAGTCATTCATATGCCATATGGAGTCCTTGGCCAAGGCAGTAGATCAAGACATCAAGAAAAGGGTTTCTTGGATTGAGATCAAATGGATATGAAATGCACTTAGCTTTAAGACCGGATTATTAGGGTTCTGATTATTCCCTTGCCCTAGATCTTGGTTGAGAGATAGTAAGTAGGAGGATTGTATCTCACATGATTCAATGACTTAAAGGTTCTGTCGAATCCGAACATTCCAATTCAGCTAGGGGTTAAACACCTGTTGCTAGACTATGGTCGTTTAATCTGTGGACTGATTAATTAATTAGTGAATTAATTAATTGGGGTCACTGCTAATTGAATTGAGAACCTAGAGGGTCACACACAACAACTTGGTTACATGAGTTGAGGCTTGAAAATGATTAAACGAGTTAATCGGACCAAGAGGGTTCCACACGTGTGAATTCACACGTGTGGATCACGTGAGTGACACGTGTCACTGTGACACGTGTCACACACGTGTATATATATATATATTATATATATATATTAAATAATTAATTAGTTAATTATTTAATAGACTTTGGTTTAATTTTGAATTAAAAAGAAAGTCTAATTTTGGAGAAAATAATCTAGTTAATTAATTATGAATTAATTAATTAGATAAAATAAGTTATTTATTTTATAATAAATAAAGTATAAAATTATCCAAAAATAGTTTGGATATTTTTTAAGCTCTCTTCAAAGTTGACTAGAATTAGAATTCAAAGTCAAGGTTGAAAATACTTGATCCTCAAGTAATAGGAGAGAGGGACCAAAATCCTAGCCCATAAAGGACTAGGAATTTCGGCACTCCCTTGCCTATATATAGGGGAGCTCGAGCTCCCCTTTAGAGCTAATAGACAATTCTTGGTTCATGTGTTGAACACCTTCCTTTCTCCAAGATTAAATTAAACCCTAGGTTAAGCCCAAACACTAACTAGAGAACTAGCATCCTTACTAGTTAGATTGTGATCAAGTTGGTGGACTTTCTCTAGAGACTTCAAGTTAGAAGTTTGAAGATTCGAGCTTTACCAAGGAGAGGGGATCAAGCCGCGTGAAGAGCGTTCTTGGGTGGCTTGAAACGCTTCAAGAAAGAATAAAAGAAAAGTAAGTTTTCTATCTTTACGAATTTGGTTACACGATTGCGAGTCCTAGATCCTTTTGTTGGGAAAAATTTTTAAATTCCGCTGCTTTCTGATTCGTGTTTTCCAACACATATGTGGATTGGGGCTATAGTGCTGGGGATGTGGTGCCTAGCGTTCCGGGTGCTACATCCTACGGTGGTATCAGAGCCCGGTTGCAAAACCAGGTCTCTTGTGTCGTGTCTTGTGAGTCTAGGTCACACGGTATAGGAACTAAGTGTCAACATGAGAGTCTTGCATCATTATTTGATATATTTGAACCTACTTGACCTATTTGAACTCGCTTGAATTTGGTGAATTGTTCGAATTTTCTTTGAGTTTATGTGCAATTTGTGAATTATTTGCACACATTTGCACCTACTAATTGAACATGCATAATAGTGCCTTGATTTTAGGATGGCTAGCGATAGACATCATCGTGCTCGTTCTCCTACACATCGACATCGTCGTCATCATCGCCAGGAGAGATCACCACCTCCTCCTCCACCTCCTCAGGCTCAGCCACAGGACTTTATGAACGCCCTGTTGGGTCTTATTGATCAGAGAGTTAGGGATTATGTTCCTCCACCACCACCAGTTCCACCACCACAGCCGGGAGGCCAGATTTCATTAGCTTTCAGGGAGTTCCAGAACCAGCATCCTCCCAAGTTTTATAAAGGGAATGATATTCAGGCTGAGCAGCGGCTGAAGGAAATTGAGAGGATATGGGAGCTTATCCCGTGTGAGTCTCAGGAGAAGGCCCTATGTACTATTTCTTTGATTCAGGACGAGGCATATTCATGGTGGGAGAGTGCCCGGATTGTGTTAGAAGCTGCAGGCGAGGAAGTGAATTGGGCAGTATTCGTCAGGGAGTTCAAGAACAAGTTTATTCCTCCATCTTCTCGCACTCGAAGATTGAAGGAGTTTACAGAACTTAAGCAAGGAAGCCAGTCAGTTTCAGAGTATATCGCCGAGTTTGAGAGATTGTCCCGCTATGCTCCTAATATAGCGAGTGACGATTTCCATAAGGCGATGCAGTTTGTTCAGGGCCTTAGAACGGATATTCAGGTAGCGATTGAGGCGGTCAACACGAGCACATGGGTGAAGGCCACCAAGAAGGCATTATTAGTTGAGGATTCAGTGAATGCGAGGCGGTCTACTTATCGTTCAGCTTCGGGCTCAGGTTCCGGATCGGGTTTCAGAGGTTTCGGATTGGGGTATAAAGGTTCAGGTTCGGGTTCTGCTTCAGGCAAGAGGCCGATGGTTTATTCTTCTCCACCACCAGCTCCGAAGGGCCCAGGGAAGAAGCCCCGACCAGCGGGACCAGTGATTAGAGCTCCATTTGCTCTAGATTTGCCACCACCACCCGAGAGGCCTGCTTGTACTTTATGTGGTCAGAGGACGCACATCTATGATAACTGCAGGAGGCGTCTGGGTTTTTGTTTGATTTGTGGGAGCGACGAGCATATGGTCGACGGATGTCCAGCCCGCAGGATGCCACCGCCGGGAACACAGAGACCACTGATCAGGGCTCGTGCTTATGCTTTGGACGAAGAGCAGCAAGATGCTGATGTTGATCCAGCCGCGGTAGTTGAAGGTACCATTTCCATACATGGCTCGAACATTCATACCTTATTTGATCCGGGAGCTACTCACTCCTTTCTTTGGAGTGCTATATCTGTTTCTTTGCCTTTGTCTGTTACTCGCTCTTCTGCATGTTATGTGGTTAGTACTCCTTTTGCTGGTAGTTTAGAATCTGATCGGGTGTTCAGAGAGGTTCCGGTGAGTATCGAGGGTCGAGTTTTCTTGTCAGACTTCATTGAGCTGCCGATGACTTGTTATGGATCCATCTTCGGCATGGATTGGTTGTACAGATATTCTGCCACCGTGGATTGCAGGGCGAAGAAGGTTCAGTTGGGATCAGATTTGGTAGTGGGTTGGAGTTCCAAGACCGTACCTCTACTTTCTTTCTCTGAAGCTCATAGGTTGGTTCGAGAAGGAGCCACGGGTTTTATTGCTTACATTCTCAACAAACCCAATGACGAAAGTAAGTTGGAAGAAATGAAAATATTTAAGGAGTTTCCCGAGGTCTTTCCTGAGGAATTGGATTCGTTACCTCCAGAATGGGAAATTGAGTTTGTGATCGATCTGTACCCTAGTGCAGAGCCGTACTCCAAGACTCCGTATCGTATGGCTCCGACCGAGTTGAAAGAGTTGAAGACTCAACTTGGTGCGTTGTTGGAGAGTGGGTACATTAGACTGAGTTCTTCTCCCTGGGGTGCACCGGTTTTGTTCGTAAAGAAGAAGGACGGGACTTTGAAGATGTGTATAGACTGTAGGGAGTTGAACCGGATGACGATTAAGAATAAGTATTGTAGCACCCCGCATGTGAGGCACCACATCCCCCGCACTATGGCTCAACACGAGTAACGAAACAATAAATCCGTACCCATATCAAACCATAGCGAACGGGAGACAAACATTAAACCCTTCCTAAGCTAGGCGGAACTTAGACCCTACGATAGCAACCAATCAACAAAATATAGTGGCCCAGAAAACTAAAACTCAAACATACAAAACATAAGCAGACTTGGGCTCTTCAGGCCTCTTTTAAACTCATAATCCAAGCCCAACAAAAGCAATTTATTAGCAATTATACAAGAATCAATTTCATGATCTTACAAGGTCGAATCAATCACAATTTAAATGCATAAGGTGAATACAGAGACGCTTCTAACTTAACTTAACCGACTCAAATTCAACACAAATCCGCCTAGCCCGAGACTCGAAAGCCAAACCTGCACGCTAAAGTGTTGGGGAGGGAGAGGGTCAGTCTCTACAAGACTGAGTGAGCAGGAGCGATACATATATATGTAACACATGCACATGCAAGTCATAAATCCCGAGCAAGGTTTTATTTAGAATTAGTTCCCAAAAAGGGCAAGAGAATGACCAAGCAATACTCGGATTTTACGACTAATCATATTAATTCATTACGTTCATAAATCATACATAAACATAAGGCTCGGCGAGTGAGCGTGCATCATCTCCAACCAAACTCCGACCGTGTACGACAAATATCAATAATATTTTAAGTAGGTGATCATGCAATACATCATAATACACACAAATCATATATCATATCCTAAACATATTCGTTTGGGCAATCCATGTCCCGGCCTTCCCGCACGGTGCCTATCAATCATAACATAATCATAATCATAATCATAATCATAAATAAGTTCCAACCTTCTTCCTCCGGGTGGTGGACGGGTTTGCAAGGCCCGACCACCCAATCATATCAATGCGGCTATGAGGTTCATGAGGCCTCAAAGCCCGGTTAGCGTTTCCCCGTCAAAAACTCCTTGACGAAGTCAGTTTCGCTGTAATTGGTTGGAACTTTTATATGGGATCCCCGTCAGCCCTTGCCTCCTCGGTTAGCCACATATACTAAGTCCCGGGGCCCGTACAATTATAAATCATAAATGTGTCTCGCCAAACATATCAATTCATAAGAAACATAATAAAATTCATAAATAATTTGAAAATGGTTTACTCGATCAATATTCACTCGATACTTATCATTTGAAAACCAAATATATCTATATTAGGTTTTTGGCCAAAGCTTGTCACATACGGTTGTAGGGTTTAATACATAACTAAAACGAAAGCACCCTCAGCTGAACCGTGACGATACAAGGAACGAGTACCAAGTGCCTGAACGATCAAGATCTCTCCACCGTGGAGATAAACTGTACAAAAGACAACATGACGTGTTCATGAGACCCGAGACTCCAATGAACCATATAAGACGCACGACATGCAATGGACATGATATGAATGCGTAAAAGATGGTATTATATCATAAAAATGTTCATGTGCACTATTAAGGAATTTAAAACATATAATCAAACCATTCGTTCATATATTTCATTCAATTTCATAAATTCATAAATTCATAACATTCATAATGCATATCAATCAATTTAAAATTTCATTTAATAACCATAACACATAATATTCATATTCACAATTAGGAATAAATTAAATAAAACGTTCAATCAAGAATCGGCAATTTAAATACGCGAAATAGTGATCAATTAATTTCAAGAATTGAATTAAATCAAATAATATTTAAAATATATAATAAATTTATATAATATAATAATAAACATATATAAGATAATAAATATATAATAATTATATAATAACATAACTGTATATAATATATATATGTATACGTACTCACACATGCATGCACACACTAATATATATAATATATACATGCATGCAAACATTCCATGCACACTCAACTTCATGCATAATTACACAGCCATGCACACACACCAATACATAGCCATGCATGCACAATAACACACTCACTGCACATATATAAACAACAACAAACACACATACAAACAAGGAAGAAGAAGACGCAGGCAAAGCTCAGGAAAAACGGGGTGACACCCCCGTGTCACCTCCCAAGCACAGACCGAGACACCCCCGTGTCACGGTACAGCAACCTCAGGCCCAGTTCGCACCCCCGTTCCTCGCTGGAACGAGCAAAATGACACCCCCGTGTCTCGCTGCAGCAGTCCCTGTTTTCAGACAGCAAACACGCGCAGAAAAGGGCAGCCAAACCAGCAAGAAATGCAGGCAACAGAAGCAACAACACTCAGCATGAAAAGCTGCAAGAACTCAACAAGAATGATCCCACAATGCCATGAAACTAACAGCAAAAGCAAGGAGAAACGTAGCAGCTATGACAGCAACACATCCAAGGCAACACAGAGCAAAAATCTCGAAGAAAAACAGAGCATGAAGATCTCCAACCATCCCAACAAGTTCAGGTCACAAAGGCTATCAAATGTCCAGCAAAACAACTTAAACTCAACACATAATTCAGTTCCAAAATAGTTCAACCAAGAGGAGAAGGCATACGTGACATTCAAGTGAATTTTCTCAAGGTGTCATAAATGGTATCTCATCAATATCTCAACCACCATGAAATTAATGACCATAAATGATATGAGGATGTCAAAATAATCATTCTCAAGCTTGGAATCAATCAAAACCAACAAGAATCGAATGAGATGAACAAAATGCCCAAAGTTCTTTATTTTCAAAAATAGCCCAGAAATTCTTGAAACCATGCTCAAATTTGTGAATGAAAGGATGGAAATGAATAGAAATGAACATATATTACAACCCTAAACTTACCTTGTTGATTGAATGAAGTTTGGATGAGATTTGAGCTCCAAAATCTCTAAGGAATGAAGGGTTACGGGACTGCTTGTGATTCCAGTGACTTTGGCTGAGTTTTGGGGATTGTGTGAGGATTTGTTTGGTTAGGGCATGATATGTTAGGATAGGTGGTTGAGTTAGGGATCAATAGAATCAAACCATGGTTAATTTGGTTAACGTTTGGATGAGATATGGCTATTTTTGTACAGCAAGGTCAGTTTAATCTCCGTTTCGTTTTTTTGGTTGAATTTCGGAGGTTCAAATGACTTAGGGAAAATATAAGGCTAAGTTTACTAAACTCGAATTTTCGTTACGAGTTCAGCGGAGTTAACGGAACTCGAATCCGAGTTCCCGAGCTCAAGATATTAAATTCGGAACCAAGGGTACGCTAAGTGCTTGTTAGCCCCCAATTTGGTTCCACGATTCAAATTAAATTCGTTAACTTATCAAATAAATTCGAAATCCTAAACCGAGCATATAAGCATGTTCATAACACCTACATTTACGACATACTACAAATTCACGGCAATTCGATATCATATCATATAAGAACGACACACCAAGTAAGCAACCATGCACATTTTCATTAAGGTTCATGCATAAATAAAATTTAGACCAAATAAATAAACTCTAATATTAAATAAAATTTGAAGTCAAACGTATATATATATATATATATTTGAATAATTTAATTAATATGGTTAAACATGCTTAATTAACAACATAATTAACATTAATCATTAAATTAACAATAATTAAAGAAATATATATATATATATATATATATACTTAATGTACGAAATATTTAAAATAATATTGAATTAAAAGAAAATATAATAAAATAAAATTATAACGATTTATAATAAAATTAAATATGAAACACGTAAAAACAATTAATCACATAATCAAATAATTAAATTGCGCAATTTAGAAACAAATACGACATATTAATAAAATTGAAAAATCGGGGTGTTACAAGTATCTTCTTCCACATATCGAGGAATTGCTTGACTTACTTTAGGGATCTAAAGTCTACTCGAAATTGGATTTGAGACAAGGATACTACCAGCTGCGAATCCGAGCAGAGGATATTTCTAAGATAGGATTTAATACTCGGTATGGGCATTACGAGTTCGTAGTAATGCCGTTTGGTTTGACTAACGCCCCAGCAGCTTTTATGCATATGATGCACAGGATTTTCAGGCCTTTTCTGGATAAGTTCGTGGTTATCTTCATTGATGACATTTTGGTTTTCTCTAAGTCTGCCGAGGAGCATGCAAGGCATCTTCAGTTGCTATTGAGGACTTTGAAGGAGCATCAGTTATTTGCCAAATTCAGTAAGTGTGTGTTTTGGATTGACAGGGTCTCATTCTTGGGTCACGTGATTTCAGGCAATGGTTTGGAGGTTGACCCTTCTAAGATTGAGTCGATTTTAAAGTGGGAGAAACCTAAGAATGCCTCGGAGATCAGGAGTTTCGTGGGATTGGCAGGTTATTACCGGAGGTTTGTTAAAGATTTCTCCAAGTTAGCAGCTCCTTTAACACGGTTGACGAAGAAGAATGTGAAATTCGATTGGGATAAAGGTTGTGAGAGGAATTTCACTTTCTTGAAAGAGAAGTTAGTTTCTGCTCCAGTGTTAGCCCTTCCGGAAGGTTCTGAAGGATATGCTTTTTTTACGGATGCTTCTAAGGAAGGCTTGGGATGTGTGTTGACTCACAAGGGTAAGGTAATTGCTTATGCATCCCGGAAGTTGAAAGAGCATGAGAAGAATTATCCGACACATGATCTGGAGCTTGCCGCCGTAGTCTTTGCACTTGGAAAGTGGAGACATTATCTGTATGGGGTGTCTTTCGAGATTTTCACCGACCACAAAAGCCTCCAGTATTTATTCACTCATAAGCATTTGAATATGAGGCAACAGCGTTGGATGAAAAGGTTGGAAGATTATGATTGCATGATCAAGTACCATCCCGGCAAAGCCAACGTGGTCACCGATGCACTTAGTAGGAAGGCTAGTGTGTCGAGCTTTGAACTGAATGAAAGTAGTGGAATCAAGCCAATTGCTTTAAGAGCTTGAGTTTCTAGTATTTCGATTCAGCCGGATTTGAAGCACAGGTTGTTTGAAGCTCAGAGTACGGATGTGGAAGTTCAGAAATTGGTAGCTAAGGCAAGAGCTGATCCGGAATGTCCATTCAGGTTTGATGAAACCAGTCTTATTCGTTTCAAGAACTGAGTGGTTATACCCGAAGAGTTGGAACGGGTATTGCTCGAGGAAGCTCACAGTTCGGCTTATTCTATCCACCCTGGAGGAAACGAGATGTATAAGGATCTAAAGCAATATTATTGGTGGCGTGGATTGAAGAAGGATGTGGCCGAGTATGTGAAGCACTGTCTCACTTGTCAGAAAGTGAAAGCCGAGCATCAGAAACCGGGAGGTCTTCTTCAGCCGTTACCTATTCCTGAATGGAAGTGGGAATAGGTGACAATGGATTTCGTATCCGGATTACCTAAGGTGAAAGGTGGATTCGATGGAATTTGGGTGATTGTGGACCGTTTGACGATGTCTGCACATTTTCTGCCGGTTCAGATGTCGTTTAAGATTCGCAAGCTAGCCGAGCTTTATAACTGGGAGATTGTTAGACTTCACGGGACTCCGGTTAGTATAGTCTCAGATAGAGATCCACGGTTCACTTCGAAGTTGTGGCGTGAATTGCAAGAGGTTTTGGGTACGAAGCTCCAGTTTAGTACATCATTTCATCCTCAGACGGATGGTCAGTCCGAGAGATTAATAAGGTATCTCGAGGATTTGCTTCGAGCTTGTTCTTTGGATTTTCAGTCTTCTTGGCATGATCAGATACCTTTGATTAAGTTTGCTTACAACAACAGTTTTCAAGCTTTGATTGGAATGGCACCGTATGAGCTACTTTATGGTCGGAAGTGTCATTCTCCGTTGTTCTTTGACTTGGAAGAGTGGAAATGGACTAAGCAAGAAGATGTTAAGAAAAGTGAGCAATTGGAAAAACCTTCTAAGGCTGTTGAAGCTATGATTGAGAAAGTCCAATTAATAAAACAACGGATGAAATCAGCTCAGGACGGACAGAAGAGCTACGCCGATCGTCGTAGAAGGTATCTCGAGTTTGAAGTTGGAGACCGGGTATTCTTGAAGGTGTCTCCACGTAAAGGATTTGCTCGGATTGGAAAAGGAAGTAACCTTAAGCCTCGTTACCTAGGTCCCTATGAGATTTTGGAAAGAGTTGGAGAAGTTGCTTACAGATTGGACCTACCACCGAGCCTCACGGGGATTCATAATATATTTCACGTCTCTCAGTTAAGGAAATACTACCCTGATGAAACTGAGATCATTCCCGTTGAAGAAGTGGAATTGGAACCGAACCTTACCTTTGTTCAGAAACCGGTTAAGTTATTGGATAAGAAGTTTCAGGAATTAAGAAACCGGAAGATTCCCATGGTTAAGGTTCATTGGAGAAGTGACAAGACCGAAGAAGCCATGTGGGAAACCGAACACAAGATGAGACGGTTCCATCCAGAGTTGTTTCCTTCTGATCAGTGAATCTGGGGACCAGATACTTTTAAGGAGGGAGGATTGTAACGCCCCAGCTTTCGGCATTTCAGTTATGATCGACACGTGTGAGTTTGAGAGTTAGATTTTAATTATTAATTGATCATTTCTTTGATTTTCATGTCATCACATAATTTTATAAAATTATATTCTTAGTATTTTTATTGAAATTCATATGATATTATAATTGTCGCATATATCGAACGTGATTTAATTCTTTATGCCCTTACTTGCTCATTTTCATGATTTTGGGGACTTAATTGCATTGGACCTAATTGATCAATTGTTATGGAATTGAACCTAATTGCATGACTTAAATAATGGAAGGACTTAATAGCAATATTATCCAATTTCTTCTCCTTCATAGTAGCATTTCACGTACCATGCCTTCCCATTTCATACAAAACATTTCATATACTTTGTTCTTGCTTTCCTTGCTCAACCGAGACAAAACCTTGTGAAGGAGTAGGGAGATTTCATCTTACAAGCTTCATATTTGTGGGTTTTGTGATCATTCAAGCATCATCAACATCATATCTTCTTCTCATCTTCCATTTCTTTCCTTTGAGGTAACTTTGGAGAATAGATGATTTTCTTGAAAATATGGTATAGATAGGGCTTTGTATTGAATTGGTTAAATTGTGTATTTGTTGTTGGAAACATATTTATGAACTTTGAGCTTAAGTTGGATGCATTATCTTGAGTTTTACTGAGCTTGGAGCATGAATGATGAAATGGGTTTCATTTCATGAATCTTTGATGATCTACCCTGGAATTATGTGTTTTATGAATTGTTATTGGTCTATATGTAAGCTAGTATGTTTATTGCATGATGTGTATGTGTTTGGACTTGAGTATGGACCATTTTGTTGGTTGTTGTTGTTGTTTCGTTGCTGTTATGTTGATTGCCCTGTTTTTCTGCTGCGTACAGTTGACACGGGCGTGTCAACTTTGCCTTGTACAGCGTGACACGGGGGTACTTGATGGTCTGGTTTTTCTGTACCGTGACACGGGGGTGTCACGGTTTGCTTTGTAAGGGTGACACGGGCGTGTCACCTTCTATTTTCACGCATATTGTCCGTTGTACCCCGACATGGGGGTGTCACTGCTTAGTGTATATTGGTGACACGGGCGTGTCACCCTCTGTTTTTCATGCATTTTGTTTTGCATGCATGGCTGTACGTATGCATGCATTATATGATTGCATACATGTTAGAACGAGATATTTTCATGGTACATTCTATCATACTCGTTGCATTTCCGCCGTTCGTCCTATTCGGTACATTTTGAGTCGTGTCTCACGGACAATTATCTTTCTTGCACAGACCAGCTTCCTGGTGACGAGGAGCAGGCCCTGTGAGCTGTTTCCTTGTTTGTTTAGGTCGTTCAGGTGAGGTTTAATTCTAGATACATAGAACCCGTATAACCCTATGTGAAGTGTTAAGCCAAAACTTATCTATATATCTATAGTTTTCAAATGAGATTGGTTTTCAAATGATTTATCAAACTATTGAAGGAATTGATTGATTGATTGACTGGGCGAGTATTGTATTGCACTGTGGGCCCGAGGGTAGTGGCTTGAGCCAACCGGGAAAGCATGGGCTGACGGGTAACTCGAGAGCTACTCTCACCAAATTGGGATGACCCCTGACCCCATAGGAGATTAGGGGATGAAGGAGTTCCGGGCTTAGGGATTCATGTACCCTCTGCCCGGACTGATTGGATGGTGGGGCCTTGCAATCCCACCATCACCCGGAGGAAGAAGGATGGACTGAAACTGCTAATTGTGCACCGTAATGAATTGCATGATCACCTAACTATTGAATAATTGATTGATTGATTGTACACAGTTGAAGTAAGGTTGGAGATTTGCCCTCACTCGTCGGGCCACAGATTGATTGTATTGAGTTGTTAAGTTAATAAATTGAATTAGTTGTAACCTCGGGCGATAGTATCTCTTATTCTATTGAATTGTATTGTTTTTCCAAAAATTATTACCCGAGATTATAACTTGCATGTATGTGCGCTTATATTTATTTATACCCCTCGCTCAGTCCATGTTGGACTGACACCTCAACTTTTCAGTTGTGTTGCAGTGCGTGCTAGGCGGGAATTAGAGTCTAAAGTGTCTTTAATTCGGGTCTAGCACACTTCATCTCACATTTTGTTCATGTATTGATACTTCTGTTTTGTAGCATACCTTGTGGCTTCTTTTGGAGATCGTATTGTATTGATGATGTAAATGTTGGTATCTATTAGTAAATAAATAAATATGGTACCTATAAGTATTGATTGAATTATTGCTTCCGCTTTTATTACTCTGAATTGATTATGTGGTTTGGGGTTAGCCCCGCCTAGCCTTGTGTAGTGTTTTTTTTAATTGTCTCCCGCTCGCTATAGCTTTGGTTCATGTATGGATTGACCATTTCATATGTGGATTGGGGCTATAGTGCGGGGGCTGTGGTGCCTAGAGTTCCGGGTGCTACATATAAATTATGGAACGTATGAACGTGAAACCATTGTGAATGAAATGTATTAATTGAATTAATTGTATATTTGAATTCATTTCATGAATTATAAATTGTATGCATTTCATATCATATGCATAACATTGCCGTGCGTCGTAAGTGGTCATTTTGAGTCTTACACTGTCTCTTTTGCACAGATTCGGGTAAGGTTGGAGACGAGGGCGAGCCTTGAGTTGCTTGTGCCTAATTTTTGTGTTATTCGAGGTGGGTTTCTCTTCTATTAGTTAAGATGACCCGATATAGCCCTACTTGAAAAGTTTTAAGCCAAAAATTATAATATATGTATATCGAGTCTTTTTATCGAGTAAATGATTTTTAAACGTGAACCCTTTTTTGTATGAATTCCTACCTGATTTTGTCGAATGCATGATATGATAATGAATCATACGGGCCCCAGGACTTAGTGCACGTGGCGATCCGGGGAGGCGAGGGCCGACGGTGATCCCGTGTACTAGTTCCACCAAACTAACGGTGACTCCGGACCTCGCTAGGAGATTGGCGGGGAATGGGAGCCGAGTGCCTTTGAGGGATTCATGTACCCTCATTGTGCCTATGTATGAACCGTTGGTCAAGTCTAGCTAACTTGTCCACTAACCGGAAGAAGAAGGAGTATATGTATGATTATGAATCGTATGACTGTGCACAAAAGATTGATTATGCATGATAACGAATGAATATTGATTATGAATAATGATTATGATTACACGAGGTGTTGGTTGGAGATAATGCACACCCCTCGCTAGGGCTAAGAATACCTTTATGAATGAAAATGATTGTGGTAATCCCGAAGATGTCTTTCTTTGTTTTCACCCACTTGGTAAATTCTTCTAAAACTTCGTCGGGATTACTACTTGCATAATTATGTTTCAAATTCCGCGATATTTATATATTATGCCCCGTTTTATACCAACCAGTCTCCTATAGACTGAACCCATATTGTTTTCAGTTGTGTTATGCAGGTTTTGGAGTGCTAGGCGGGAATACGAGTCGTCTAGGTCTTGCATTTGTACTTAGCACTCACTACATACTTTATTTTGTCATACTCTACTATATGATATGAATTATTATGAATTCGGGCGTACTTGTTTTGTAGGCTGTGTGGCCACGTTGATTATGACTTATGACTTATGATTATGCTTCCGCATATTTATCATTTTGACTCTGATTATATAAACCTGTTGGTGCTTGATTGGTTTAAGGGTTAGCTCCCACCTAGCTTAGCGTGTGTGTTGTGTCCCCGTTCGCCGTGATTCTGCACGTGTATGGACTTCCATTTCATCTGCGGGTCGGGTCACGGTGCGGGCGATGTGGTACCTTACGCTCGGGTGCTACATTTGTCGTAGTTGTGTTTCGCGTGGCCTGACGACAATCTACAAGCAACGAAAATACGACAGTATCGAGCTTGGGGTGCAGTGGCCTAGTGGGGATCAACGAAAATACAAGGAGAGTAAACTTCACAGTCAGGGCTATGACTCTACACGATTTCGGGGAGATGGATTGAAGTATTCCAGTTCGAAGCTTCACGCCTCAGTAATAGGACCTGACGACAAGTCCTTTTGAAGGAGGAGAGATTGTAACACCCCGCTCGTCCTACAAATAAGGTACGCCAGGTTTCAACCTTTTTATGTGTTTAATTATATGATTTTCTGTTTCGCGTGACCCTATTTTGAACTCTTTTAGAGTTTAGGGGCCCCTTTGTAATTTTCTCTTTTTAGGGGTTTTTCGGTCACTTCTCGTTCGATTCAGATTTTGACCATTTTGACCCGTTAAACGGGTTCGGGCCAGCGAAACGAGTCCGTAGACTATAAGTTTGCCCATTTCTAACATCGTTAATCCCTTCTTCTGACCATTTTTACGTACAAGGACCCAAGATATAATACCCGGATCCTCGTAATTCGTGCCATAACGCAGCAGACTTCAGCTCTCTCTCTTCTCCAGTGATGTCATCACTGTTCACACACAGTCGAGGTGTGAAAACACACACTACTCCAAACTCGGCCAATACTCGACGGAATTCGACGAAGGAATAGTCCATTTTGAAGAACTCGACCACGTGGTCACAACCGTACCAAGATCTTGGCCCGATGACAAGCGGAGGTGGCTCAAACCACCGCGACGTTGCCGCCCCCTCGTGGCGGATTCCGGCGATACTCTTGGACCACGCTCCCCATGGCCAGAGGGAGAAGTTCCTGGCGTTCCATTTGCCGTTGACGGCGTAGCCAACGGCCGGCAGACGGTGGCACACGCGCCGCCTGAAGTGGATGCGGCTAAGGCGCGTGACTGTAGCAGCTTCTCCTGCCGTTTTTCGACGGCTTTTTTCGACGAGGCTTGACGATTTCCCATCTTTTTCGACCCCCTGAGCTCGTTTTCGGCGTCAGTTTGAGCAATTCGTGACCGTAGGTGGTGGAACGGCAGCGGCGCAGCAGCGGTTCGTGGTGCAGGCCTGTTCCATGGATATTTTTCGACGACCACTATGTGGCTTTCGAATAGCTCGTCACGGGTAAGACAATGCCTCTTACGGATTCGATTTTCGTTCTCCGATTTGGAAGTAATTGGATTTTGAAGATTTTAGGGTTTCGTGTTGTGAGATTTGAAATTGGATATGTTTGTCTTGGAATTTTCAGAGATTGATCGAGGATTTCGAATGAGCATAGGAATACATGGATGAGTAAATTTTGGGGATTTTTCCGGCAATCGGCCACTGTTTCGGTGGCTCCGAAGGCAGCATTCCGGCGGTCTTCGGACAGTTTGTCCGCCTCGTTGTGGTCAGTCCAATGCCACTTTCCGTTCGTCAATCGGATGCCCGATTGATTTATTGTGATTTATTTTGTGTAATTTTAATATTTGAAATTAATTGTCTTAATTGCAATAAGGTGTTAATTGCTTGATTTGTCGATCAATATGAATTCCAATGTACACGAAATCATGTATTAAACGAATTATGAAATATATTGATGCTTTGATTTTCAATTTGAATTTCGATATGTCGTATTTGAGCTATTTGTCTAACTTTAAAGGGGTGTATGTGTAATTTCGCTAAACATATAAATTATATGACTTCAATTAATTAATCCTTATCGATTGATAAACAAATATGCTAACTATGATTTTGATTAGGAGAAGTTATTATGCCTAATCTTGAATCTTTTTAATTAGTCTAATCACTTAAATTGAATTGGAATTTATTATATGATATAAGAATTTGTTATGCAATTTATGATTTGGCAAGAATTGAATAGTTAATTGTCCTAGTCGGATTTTGGTATGTGCTACATGAATTGATATGAAATAATGTGACTTGTATTGCCTTTCCATTTTGTTTGTTTGAATTAATTGTTTACTTTGAATTGCCCGAACCTTGTTCTTTGAAAACGATCATGCTATTCTTGATAATTTAGAAATAATTTACCGTGCTATATTTGATTCAATTGACAACTGTTGGAAGTAAGAAATGATTAATTCGTAAATATGAATTGGTTATATAATGAATGAATATGTCCCAATATTTAATATGGTTTGATTGAACTATATAATTTTTTCTTTTCCGTGTAATTGATATGAATTTGAATCCTGCTTATGTGATTGCATCCTTAAGTGCTTGATCATTGTCGTGCGTCTCTGTGTGGTTGTCAGAGTCTGAGTCTGAGCCCTGTGTTGTGTTTTGTGTGTCCAATTGGCTCAGGTGTACCCGGGGTTGTGACGAGTGGGTCGTGTAGGTTCCGGGGTGAACCATTTGCTGTGTCTTCTGCTTTGTCTGGTACCAGGTGAGGGTTAGGATCTTTTCTTTTAGCTAAACGACCTATAACCCTTATGCGCTCATGTTTCTAGCCCGCATTCGACTATATATTATATATATAGTTAAATATATACTAAGTATGATATGTTATGATCTAGTGAACACCTTTGGATTTTCAATGTATGTATACGAGCGTATGTAAGCTTAAGCTTTGAAACCTTTATGATATGATATGTTACGATATGATATCATCCGATATGCTAAGTTATGATATGTAAGCGAGTTAAGCCATGAAAGATTGGTATATGTATGTTATGTTCCGTATGATTAGGCCCCGGAGCTATGAGCGAGACCACCCGGGACGGTATCGGGCCGTCTGGAGCATCACTCCTTAGCATAGTTCCATATGATCCGAATTGTCACGCACGACCCTGGGAGTTTGGGGAAGGCGTTCTCTTCGACCTCGCGGTGTAAAATTCGAGAATGACTCGTAGTCGGATTGCGACCCCTCGAGGTTTTGTATGTATGGATAGTTTGGGTTTACGTAGCGCTTCTATCTCGGAGCTTGGGTGGTTTGGTATGTATGATTTCGGTTTCCTTATGTTGAATATGGAAGTAAGGTTGGAAGCTAGTTACTCGCTCTAGCATTATGATTATGTCTTGGAATTATGAAACGGGGATTGGTTTATGAAATGATTTTTATTAAGTATATCTATATGTATGGGTTTTCTTTTAAAAATGCTTTGGTGTACAAAACCTATTCCCGGTTCATGATCCCTCCTTTTGATACGTGCTTTGCTCTATTATTTATATTGTGTGGGTGTGCGTTAGCCCCCTCACTCAGTCTTTGGACTAACCCCTCCCATTTATGTTTTTAGTTGCAGGTTCAGGTTATTGGAGTTCGTGTTAGGCGGCGGTGTGTCGTGTCTGTTGAGTCTGTGTCTGTTCGTTTAAGTTTGTTCAGTATTTTGTTCTGAATTATGATTCGTAAATTCTGTATAAGATTTTTATGGGCAGGTTTGCATTTATGATTTAAATGTATGGATTTCGGGATAGGCTAGGACAGGTTTTCCTTGTTAGTTGAACCCGTTGATTTATGATTTCTGTTTGATTTCGGGATTAGGTATCTATGCTAGTTGAACCCGTCAATTGTTGTTGCATTATCTAATTTGATTTGAATGCTTCCGCTTCTACACTCATTTCATGTTTTGATTTTGAAGTTCAGGGTCTACGTTCCGCCTAACATAGGTTGGATTTTCGTTTGTCACCCGTTCGCTGTGACGTGGTGCGTGTGCGGACTTTCCATTTCGTACATGTGTCGGGTCATAGTGCAGGGGTGTGGTGCCCCACCGCTCGGGGTGCTACACTCCTCCCTTCAGAGAACCTGGTCCTCAGGTTCCCCGCTCGACCCGAGAAAAACTCTGGATACAACTGTCTCATCTTCTCCTAGTTCTCCCAAGTGGATTCTTCGGATTTCTGACCTCTCCACGACACTCTGACCAAGGGAATTTACATGTTTCTCAACACTTGCATCTTTCGGTCTTGGATCTCAACCGGGTGCTTCACAATTGTCAAATCAGGCAAAAGTTGTACCCCTTCAACAGAGAGTATGGTTGCTTCATCAGGATTGTATTTATGGAGTTGTGAGACATGAAACTCATTGTGTATCCCTGTAAACCTTATTGGTAGGTCTAGCCTATATGCCACTTCTTCGATTTTCTCAAGGATTTCAAAAGGCCCGAGGTATTTTGGATTAAGCTTCCTATCTCGACCTTTTCGAGAAAGCCCTTTCTAGAAGATGCTGTAACGCCCCGTGTTTTCACACGTGCAGGTAAGTGTTACGTGCACACTTTTATTTAATTATGTGATTTTATAAATTGATTTGCTAATTGAATTCGTTTCTAATTTGATTTATTTGATTAAATTCTATATGAATTCCAATGTGTGCTATGAATATATGAATGATTTTGTGAAAATGTGAATTTTGTGAATTCGGTGTTAATTGAATGAAATTACATGTTTCGTGCAATCCGTGGGCTTGATTGTAACTTATTTGAATGTTTTGGACTCAATTGGAAATTGAGTTTGGGCTTAATTGCCACTTTTTGAAAGTTTAGGGACCTATTTGTATATAGGCAACCCCGAACGGTTTTCGCGATATCTTGAGCTCCGGACCTCGAAACCGAGATCCGTAACCGGCGTTGAACTTGTTTCGACGTTACCTATTCATTAAACTTGACCTCGTACTTTTTCGATATCATTTGAACCTTCGACAACGAACTTTTCCTTAACCTCGACCTTATAACTTATTTGAACCGTTTAATCATCGAACCGGACTTGAACCGACCCGTATCCTACCCATTTTATCACTAAATATCAGCATTTCTATCTCCTTGCTTCCACTCTTGATCGATCATCCTCTCCACAAGACGGAAAGGAAGAGAGCTCCAAGAAACCCTTGTTTTTGATCACCCAAACTTTGAGCACAAGCTTGACCAGTCCTCCATCTCCTTTCAAGGTAATTAGTGATTTAAAATTTCCACCTTCTCCTCTATCTTTTCTCCCATGAATAACTTGGCATCAGTGAAGGATTCTTGTGTTTTGAGTATGAGCATGATTTGAGGGTTTAATCTTGAACTTTGGATTCTCTTGGTTTAATTGGAAATTGATGCATGAAAGATGATCCTTATAACTTCCTCATCATTTCTATATCTTCAAATCTCATGTTGGATATGTATTACATGATATGCCGTTATTGAAGCTTGAAGCTTCCATGGATGAAAGCTTGATGTTGAGTGATCTTTTGCCAACTTTATGTATAAGTTCTTGTATATATGAATGAATTACATGATTTATGTGAATTATATGGATTGAATTCATGTCTAAGTGCAATATATGAGCTTCCTTATTGCTGCCCTATTTTGCAAAGCTTTTCCTATGCTCTGTTTCTCTTTGAAAACGATGAGCTGACACGGCCGTGTCAGCTTTGAACTGAAAATGGACATGGCCGTGTTGGGCTCTCAACTTTGAATTTTTCTGATTTTAACCTCGGACACGACCGTGTCCAATTCCTTTGAAAACTCAACACGCCCGTGTCAAGCTCTCGACTTTGAATTTTTGGATTTTAAACCTCGGACACGACCGTGTCCGTTTCCTTTGAAAACTCAACACGGCCGTGTCATTTGAAATGGCAGCGTTGGGGAACCTCTTTTCTTGCTTATATCTCGTTTGTGGTTCGTATTAGTGGATAATATGTAACGTGATTATGTTAAAGCTATGTTTTATGATTGACATATGATTTTTATAACCTTATGAATGCAAGTATGAAAGTATGAACGATATGAACGGGAACGAATACGATTTTTATCGTACAATGAATGAAACTTGATGAATTATCTGTTTAATTGGATTCCATGACATTCATGACCATATTTGAACATATTATTACATTTTAAGCGTTCCTTAACATGATATTGCATAGACGATCGTCAAATGTGGTCATATTGAGTCTCACACTACCTTTGTCACACAGATCCTGATCCAGTGGGTGACGAGATCGGGCAGTGAGACCTTTGTCGGGTTCTTTTGTCTACCAGGTGGGTTTTTCTTCTATTAGTTAAAATATGACCCCAAACCACCCAATGTGTAAGTTTTGGGCCAAAATCCTATATAGGTATTTATACCAAGTTTGAACGAACAAATGTTTTCGAACGAAAGCCTTTATTATGATTGTCCTACCAAAATTTTGGCGAGAAATGAATGTTCACAATGAATGGGGGCCCGGGACTTAGTGTAGTGGTGAACCGGGGAAGCTTGGGCTGACGGGAATCCATTTATACTAGTTCCAACAATTTCGGCAACCTGGATTTCACTAGGAGATTAGTGAATGAAAGGGGACCCGCGCTGTTGGGGATTCATGTACCCCTCTAGCATTAATGAATGAGGGTTCGGGCCTTGCAAACCCGTTCCCTACCCGGAGGAAGAAGGTGGTATATGATCGATTGAATGAATGATCGAATGTATGTGCACGAAAGAATGAAATGTATGAACGAACGAATGAATGAATGAATGACTAATGAATTACACGAGGTTATGGTTGGAGATAATGCACGCCCTCTCGCCGGGCCACTAATGACCTAATGAATGAAATGAATTGTTATAATCCTATTCGTTGTATGTTATTTCCCACTTGGGAAAAATACTTCTAAACCTCGAATAAGGATTATAAATTGCATGTATGTGTTTAAATTCCGCGATATTATGATATTATGCCCATCTTTTTATACCCACCAGTCTGTCTAAGACTGAACCCGGAGTTGTTTCAGTTGTTTTTGCAGGAAGGGATGCTAGGCGGGATACATGTCTGAGAGAGAGTGTTGCATCGTGTCTAGCCTTTCTTTTCTTTACACGCATTTGGTTAGGTTTATGCTATACTCTATGATACTTTTGGATTTTGTGTATGTATGGAGCGTACATGTATATGGTACCTATATGTATCTTATTCAGACTTAAATGTTGGTACCTAGAGCATATAGCTCAATATATGGAATACATGTTGGTACCTAGAGCATCTAGCTCAGTATATAGTATATGAATGATTGCTTCCGCCTTTCTGTTACTCTGATTGTTGTTGTTGTTGTTGGGGTTTAAGTTATAGGTTAGTCCCGCCTGGCTTAGCGAGTGTGTATGTCTCGGTTCGCTATGGTTCGGCTCGTGTGTGGAAATCCATTTCATATATGGGTCGGGTCATGGTGTGGGGGGATGTGACGTCTCGCGCTCGGGCGTTACATCCTTTTAGTGGTATCAGAGCCCAGGGTTTTCCAAAACTAGGGTTCTAGTGTTGTGTTGAGTCAGTAGGTCGTTCGGCTGTAGGAATTACTTGCTAATATGGGGCATTTGCATTTTTATATGATAAGGTGTTTTGATTTTTGACTTGAATGCTTGATTGAATTTAATGCATTGTCATGCATGAACTAAAATTAGCATGCATATTAGTGTTTGAGTGAACAGGATACCTCCTAGAAGACATCGGGAAAGGTCTCCGGGTCATCATCATCATAGAGATCGTTCTCCTAATCCTCCACAACCGCCTATGAATATGGAACACTTTATGGAGGTGGTATATAACTACGTGGAGCATAGAAGGGCTCAGGATCCTCCAGTACAACCGCAGGCTGAACAACAAGCACCTCCTCCAAATAACCCGAGAGATCATCATGGGTTATTTTTGAGTTACAATCCTCCGAGATTTTCGGGTTCTGTAGATGATGCGATATCAGAGGGATGGTTAACCAGAATTGAGAGGATTTTCAATGTCAGACAATTTACCTCTCAAGAGTAAGCTCAATTCGCTATTTTCCAACTGGATGGAGAGGCTTATGATTGGTGGGAACGTACACGAGAGAAGCTTGAAGTGAAAGGGGAAGAAGTCAATTGGGAAGTCTTTGTAAGAGAATTCAGAGAGGCTTTTGTTCCTGAAGTTGTCCGAGAAAGAAAAGAACAAGAATTTATGGATTTGAAACAAGGAACTCGAACGGTGGCTCAGTATCTTTCTCTTTTCAATAGGCTAGGGAAATATGCACCCCATATTACAAGGGATGAAAAGAGAGAGGGAAAGAGGTTTATAGCTGGATTGAGACAGGATCTCCAACACGGGCATGCAGGCCATAATTTTGAGTCGTTTGCTGACACTGTACAAAGGGCTCTGGTATTGGAAGAGGAGTATAAGAAAAAGGACCCCTTACGTCGTATGAAAATGGGACAAGGATCGGGGTTTGGAAAGGGGAAAAGGCATATGGTATCTCCTCCTCAGCCATTTCAAGGGCAAAATAAGAAGTTTAGAGCTGCAGGAACTGCACCGCCAAAGCCACAAGCACCTCCGGCTACTTCTGATCCTCGACATGATAGGTCACCATGTTTATATTATGGAGGCCCTACTCATACCTACAACACTTGCAGAAGGACGTTGGGTCAGTACCTGATATGCGGGAAGAAAACACATATGGCCAATACTTGTCCAGATAAGACTCTGGGCTATCAACCAGGAGCTCAGAGACCGATGATCCCAGCTCGTGCTTATGCTCTTGCGGGTGAAGAGCAAAAAGTGGAAGCCAATCCCAATGCCATGGTGGAAGGTATGATATGCATCCATAACACGAACATACATGCATTATTTGACCCTGGCACTACTCATTCTTTTATTTCTTGCAAATTAGTTGATACTTTGTGTTTACCTGTTATGTGTTTGAATGCTTGTTATGTGGTGAGTTCGACGTTGGGTGGAAGTCTTGAGACGGATCAGGTGGTCAGAGATTGTGTGTTTGGGTTTGAAGGCAGAGAGTATCAGGCAGATTTGGTGGTAAAGCCGATGAACAGAAATGGGGTTATTCTGGGAATGGATTGGTTGTTTCGGTACCACGCCACGGTTGATTGTTTCACCAAGACAGTGAAGTTGGGAGAAGAAGTGACAGTGGGGATAGAATCAGAGATTACGCCTCTTTTGTCGTTTACTGAGGCTCATAAGTTGATAAGGAATGGGGCAACGGGATTCATTGCCTATATCTTGAATAAGCCGAAAGATCAGGCGAAACTCGAAGAGACAGAAGTGGTGAAGGAATATCTTGAGGTGTTTCCCGAAGTTTTAGGTTCTTTGCCTCCGGATCGAGAGATCGAATTTGTAATAGACTTATATCCGGGATCTGAACCTTATTCTAAGACTCCTTACCGGATGGCACCGGCAGAGTTACAGGAGTTAAAAGTTCAGCTGGAAGATCTTCTCAAGAATGGTTATATTCAACCGAGTTCATCACCGTGGGGCGCGCCTGTTCTCTTTGTTTAGAAGAAAGATGGAACCTTGAGGATGTGCATTGACTACCGGGAGTTGAATCGGCTGACTGTAAAGAATAAATATCCATTGCCTAATATAGAGGATTTGTTTGATGTGCTACAAGGGTCAAGAGTGTATTCCAAGATCGATTTAAGGCAGGGATATTATCAGTTAAAGATCAAGGAGGAAGATATTCCTAAGACAGGATTTAATACCCGGTACGGACATTATGAATTCGTCGTGATGCCATTTGGATTAACTAATACACCGGCAGCTTTTATGGACATGATGCATCGGATTTTCCGGCCGTATTTGGATAAGTTTGTTGTGATCTTCATTGATGATATTTTGGTATATTCAAGGTCAAAAGAGGATCATGCTCGGCATTTGAGATTGGTATTGGAGACTTTAAGAGATAACCAACTCTATGCCAAATTCAGTAAATGCGAGTTTTGGATTGACAGGGTGAGTTTCTTGGGACATATCATTTCGAGCAAAGGATTAGAAGTGGATCCTTCGAAAATAGAGGCAGTTTCACAGTGGCAGAGTCCTAAGAATGTTTCTGAGATCCGAAGTTTCTTGGGTTTAGCCGGTTATTACCGAAGATTTGTTAAGGATTTCTCTAAGATTGCGGCTCCGTTAACCCGATTAACCAAGAAAGACTTTCGGTTTAAATGGGATGATAAGTGTGAAGCTAGTTTTCAGCTCTTGAAGGATAAGTTAACTTCTGCACCGATACTTGCACTTCCGGATGGTATTGAAGGGTTTGTGGTGAATACGGATGCTTCCCATGAAGGCTTAGGTTGTGTTTTGATGCAGAATGGGAGAGTAATTGCTTATGCTTCTAGGAAATTGAAAGAGCATGAGAAGAATTATCCCACTCACGACCTGGAACTTGCAGCGGTGATTTTTGCCTTGGGGAAATGGAGACATTATTTGTATGGAACTTCTTTTGAGATTTTCACCGATCATAACAGTCTTCAGTATTTGTTTTCTCAAAAGGATTTGAATAGAAGGCAACGAAGGTGGATGGAGACTCTCGAGGATTATGACTGTGTGATTAAGTATCACCCGGTAAAGCTAATGTGGTCGCGGATGCATTGAGCAGGAAGGCTAGTGTATCCAATTTGAAGGTAAATATTCGACAACCAATGGAGTTGGTTAAGATAAAGGCTCGTATTGGTAGCATCCCAGTACGTCCAGAGTTAAGGCAACAAATATTTGAGGCACAATGGACGGATGTTGAGATTCAGAAGTTGAATGAGAAGGCTCGATCAGACTCTGAGTGTCCGTTTAGATTCGATGATACGGGAATCTTTCGATTTAAGAACAGAGTGGTAGTTCCAACAGAACTGAGAAGAGCTATTTTGGATGAAGCTCATAAAACTGTTTATTCGGTACATCCTGGTGGAAACAAGATGTATCGGGACTTGAAACAGTATTATTGGTGGAACGGGCTAAAAAGAGACGTAGTGAATTATGTGAAGCAATGTCTGACTTGTCAGTTAGTGAAAGCTGAGCATCAGAAGCCGTCAGGATTATTACAACCACTACCTATTCCCGAATGGAAATGGGAACCGATAGCAATGGATTTTCTATCGGGTTTACCTAGAGTGAAGGGTGGATTCGATGGAATTTGGGTAATCGTGGACAGGTTAACCAAGTCAGCACATTTTCTTGCAGTTCGGATGTCAGATAAGATAGGTAAGTTGGCTAAGAGGTATTGTGATGAGATTGTTCGGTTACATGGAGTGCCAGTTAGTATTGTTTCAGACAGGGATCCAAGATTCACTTCCAAGTTCTGCCAAGAGTTACAGAAGTGTCTAGGGACTAAGCTCCAGTTCAGTACAGCTTTTCACCCACAGAGTGACGGGCAATCTGAAAGGTTAATCAGATATCTTGAGGATATGTTAAGGGCGTGTGCGTTGGATTTCTCGAGTTCATGGAATGAACAATTGCCCTTGATTGAGTTTGCCTACAATAACAGTTATCAAGCTTCTATAGAGATGGCACCGTATGAGTTTCTTTATGGAAGAAAGTGCCGATCCCCGTTGTTTTTCGATTTGGAGGAATTGAAGTGGAGTAATCAAGAAGGGGTACAAAGAGGTGAAAGGAAAGATAAACCTTCTAAGGCTATTCAGGATGCTATTGAAAAGGTCCAGATTATTCGACAACGGATGCAAGCAGCTCAAGATCGACAGAAGAGTTATGCAGATAAGCGAAGGAAAGATCTGGAATTTGAAGTTGGGGATAGGGTATTCCTGAAAGCTTCACCTCGGAAAGGATTTACCCGAATTGGAAAAGGAGGAAAGCTGAATCCCCGATATTTGGGACCTTATGAGATTTTGGAAAGAATAGGAGATACAACTTATAGATTGGATTTGCCTCCAAGTTTAACGGGTATTCACAATGTCTTCCATGTATCACAACTTCGGAAGTACTACCCCAATGAATCAGTGGTACTACCGGTTGAATAGATTGAGCTTGAACCGAATCTCACTTTCGTTCAGAAACCAGTTAAGATTTTGGATCGGAAATTTCAAGAATTTCGAAATAGACGGTTTTCCTTGGTGAAAGTGTTGTGGCAAAGTGATAAGACGGAAGAAGCCACGTGGAAACGGAAGAGAAAATGAAGAAGTTCTACCCCGAATTGTTTCCGACCGAGCAATGAATCCGAGGACGGATTCTCCTTAAGGGGGAGAGGTTGTAACGCCCCGTGTTTTCACACGTGCAGGTAAGTGTTACGTGCGCACTTTTATTTAATTATGTGATTTTATAAATTGATTTGCTAATTGAATTCGTTTCTAATTTGATTTATTTGATTAAATTCTATATGAATTCCAATGTGTGCTATGAATATATGAATGATTTTGTGAAAATGTGAATTTTGTGAATTCGGTGTTAATTGAATGAAATTACATGTTTCGTGCAATCCGTGGGTTTGATTGTAACTTATTTGAATGTTTTGGACTCAATTGGAAATTGAGTTTGGGCTTAATTGTCACTTTTTGAAAGTTTAGGGACCTATTTGTATATAGGGAACCCCAAACGGTTTTCGCGATATCTTGAGCTCCGGACCTCGAAACCGAGATCCGTAACCGGCATTGAATTTGTTTCGACGTTACCTATTCAGTAAACTTGACCTCGTACTTTCTCGATATCATTTAAATCTTCGACAATGAACTTTTCCTTAACCTCGACCTTATAACCTATTTGAACCGTTTAATCATCCAACCGGACTTGAACCCACCCGTATCCTACCCATTTTATCACTAAATATCAGCATTTCTATCTCCTTGCTTCCACTCTTGATCGATCATCATATCCACAAGACGGAAAGGAAGAGAGCTCCAAGAAACCCTTGTTTTTGATCACCCAAACTTTGAGCTCAAGCTTGACCAATCCTCCATCTCCTTTCAAGGTAATTTGTGATTTAGAATTTCCACCTTCTCCTCTATCTTTTCTCCCATGATTAACTTGGGATGAGTGAAGGATTCTTGTGTTTTGAGTATGAGCATGATTTGAGGGTTTAATCTTGAACTTTGGATTCTCTTGATTTAATTGGAAATTGATGCATGAAAGATGATCCTTATAACTTCCTCATCATTTCTATATCTTTAAATCTCATGTTGGATATGTATTACATGATATGCCATTAATGAAGCTTGAAGCTTCCATGGATGAAAGCTTGATGTTGAGTGATCTTTTGCCAACTTTATGTATAAGTTCTTGTGTATATGAATGAATTACATGATTTATGTGAATTATATGGATTGAATTCATGTCTAAGTGCAATATATGAGCTTCCTTATTGCTGCCCTATTTTGCAAAGCTTTTCCTATGCTCTGTTTCTCTTTGAAAACGATGACGTGTCAGCTTTGAACTGAAAATGGACACGGCCGTGTTGGGCTCTCAACTTTGAATTTTTCTGATTTTAACCTCGGACACGGCCGTGTCCAATTCCTTTGAAAACTCAACACGCCCGTGTCAAGCTCTCGACTTTGAATTTTTGGATTTTAAACCTCGGACACGGCCGTGTCCGTTTCCTTTGAAAACTCAACACGGGCGTGTCATTTGAAATGGCAGCATTAGGGAACCTCTTTTCTTGCTTATATCTCGTTTATGGTTCGTATTAGTGGATAATATGTAACGTGATTATGTTAAAGCTATGTTTTATGATTGACATATGATTTTTATAACCTTATGAATGCAAGTATGAAAGTATGAACGATATGAACGGGAACGAATACGATTTTTATCGTACAATGAATGAAACTTGTTGAATTATGTGTTTAATTGGATTCTATGACATTCATGACCATATTTGAACATATTATTACATTTTAAGCATTCCTTAACATGATATTGCATAGCCGAGCGTCAAATGTGGTCATATTGAGTCTGACACTACCTTTGTCACACAGATCTTGATCCAGTGGGTGACGAGATCGGGCAGCGAGAGCTTTGTCGGGTTCTTTTGTCTACCAGGTGGGTTTTTCTTCTATTAGTTAAAATATGACCCCAAACCACCCAAGTTTTAACGAACAAATATTTTCGAACGAAAGCCTTTATTATGATTGTCCTACCAAAAGTTTTGGCGAGAAATGAATGTTCACAATGAATGGGGGCCCGGGACTTAGTGTAGTGGTGAACCGGGAAAGCTTGGGCTGACGGGAATCCATTTATACTAGTTCCAACAATTTCGGCAACCTGGATTTCACTAGGAGATTAGTGAATGAAAGGGGACCCGTGCTTTTGGGGATTCATGTGCCCCTCTAGCATTAATGAATGAGGGTTCGGGCCTTGCAAACCCGTTCCCTACCCGGAGGAAGAAGGTGGTATATGATCGATTGAATGAATGATCGAATGTATGTGCACAAAAGAATGAAATGTATGAACGAATGAATGAATGAATGAATGACTAATGAATTACACGAGGTGATGGTTGGAGATAATGCACGCCCTCTCGCCGGGCCACTAATGACCTAATGAATGAAATGAATTGTTATAATCCTATTCATTGTATGTTATTTCCCACTTGGGAAAACTGCTTCTAAACCTCGAATAAGGATTATAACTTGCATGTATGTGTTTAAATTCCGCGATATTATGATATTATGCCCATCTTTTTATACCCACCAGTCTGTCTAAGACTAAACCCGGAGTTGTTTCAGTTGTTTTGCAGGAAGGGATGCTAGGCAGGATACAAGTCTGAGAGAGAGTCTTGCATCGTGTCTAACCTTTCTTTTCTTTACACGCATTTGGTTAGGTTTATGCTATACTCTATGATACTTTTGGATTTTGTGTATGTATGGAGCGTACATGTATATGGTACCTATATGTATCTTATTCAGACTTAAATGTTGGTACCTAGAGAATATAGCTCAATATATGGAATACATGTTGATACCTAGAGCATCTAGCTCAGTATATAGTATATGAATGATTGCTTCCGCCTTTCTGTTAGTTTGATTGTTGTTGTTGTTGTTGTTGTTGGGGTTTAAGTTATAGGTTAGTCCCGCCTGGCTTAGCGAGTGTGTATGTCTCCGTTCGCTACGGTCAGGGTCAGGGTGCGGGGGGATGTGAAGTCTCGCGGTCGGGCGTTACAGATGCTTTCAAGAAGAACCGATCTCCTGCCTCAAACTCGAGGGGCCTTCTCCTTTTTTCTGCATAGCTCTTCTGACAATCCTGAGCTGCCTTCATTCTTTACTGAATAAGTTTAACTTTGGCAGTGGTTTTATCAATCTTCTCCCGAGGTGTTACTCTCCCGAGCTTATCCTCTTCAGTCCATCGCCAATCCATAATATCCCAAAAGAGAGGCGACCTAAACATTCTTCCATAAACTGCCTCGTAAGGAGCCATGCCAACAGAAGCTTGGTAACTGTTATTGTAGGCAAACTCGACCAGAGTTTTATACTTCTCCCACTTCTCTTTGAAATCCAAAACACACGCTCTCAAGAAATCCTCGATGTACTTAATCAACCTCTTTGATTACCCATCTGTCTGAGGATACGAAGCGGTGCTAAACTTGAGTCTCATACCCAACCGTTTATGAAGATCTTGCCAGAACTTAGTTGTAAACCGGGGATCACGATCTAAAATGGTACTAGCAGGAACTCTATTTAATCTTACAATCTCATCACAATACATGTGACGCCCCGACATTTCGGCCGTACAGGTATGACGTAATTGTTTACCAAAATGCGCGAAATAATTAATTATGTGTGTTTTATGTATTTAATTTTATTTTAATTATATTAAATGTTAATTATTTTAATTTAATGTTATTAATATTAATTACATTATATAATATAAATATATATACATATATATATAAACGTACGTGTGTGCATGGATTTAAAATTATGCATGCATAATTAGTTATAAATCATATTTGCATGCATTATATAATTATAACATATATATTTGCATGCATGTAATTATATATATTATATACGTATGCATGCATATTATATGTAATATATTGTAAATGAAATTAGTTGGTTATTTTGTTAATGTTATGGCTTTTATTGTTTCATTGCGTTTGAGTGCTTCGTTTCTATTTGAATTGATACCGGAATTTTGTGCGAATTTAATATGTTGAACTTATACGTGTCTTGTACATGAATATTTGTTCGTTTCGTAATTTGGAATTCATTTGCTTGTGTTTTGGATTTAATTTGAATTTTGGAATCCAAGTCGGGGGCTAACGAGCACTTAGCGCACCCTTGGTTCCGTATTTAATATCTTGAGCTCGGGAACTCGGATTCGAGTTCCGTCAACTCCGCTGAACTCGTAACGAAAATTCGAGTTTAGTAAACTTAGCCATATATTTTTCCCAACTCATTTCAACCTCCGAAATTTAACCGAAAAACCTACACGGAGCCAAAACTGCCACCTTTCACCAAAATAGTCATATCTCTTACCATACTTGACCAAATTAACCATGGTTTGAACCTATGAGACCCTAACTCAACCACCTAGCTGATCATTATCCTCCCCAACCGAATTAGTCTCTCATACTTAGAGAAAATCAGCCCTCTTTCCTCTGTTTTCCAGAAATCCCGTAGCCAAGCCAACCTCTTGAGATTCAAGCTCAAATCTCTTTCAAACCTCCATTAATCCACAAGGTAAGCTTGGTTATGTTATGTACATCCATCATGAGTCATTTTCATTCATTCATCCCTGAATTTGAGCATCAATTCGTGAGCTTTTGACAGAAATGAACATATATAGAATTAGGTTTGAAATTGGTTGATCTTCTTCCATACTTGAGCTTTTTGGATGATTCCAAGCTTGAGAATGATTGTTTTGATATCTTCTTTTCATTTATGATCATTAATTGCATGGTAGTTGAAGTATTTATGAGATATCAACTTTGGATCATTGAGAAAACTTTGAAGAAAAGTCACGTGTGACAGCCTTCCATGTTTGAACTGTTGTGGGACTGATTTATATGTTGAATTTGTGGTGTTTTGCTGCACATATGACAACCTAACTCGCATGAACGTGTTGGGATTACTTGAGATCATTTCTTGCCCTGTTTCTCGCGTTTAATACCCTGTTTTTGGGCCTGGAAAATTTCTGTCAGCAGCTGCATTCTTCCCTTGATGTTGCTGTCATTTTTGTACATTATTAGGGCTGGTTTTAGGCTGCATTTCATGTCTTCTTCTTGCTACATATGTTGCCTCTTTGTTGCTGGTGTTGTTGCTGCGTTTAAGCTAGAGAAACAGAGGTTGTTTGCGCTTTTGTTGCTGCTGCGTCCGCTGCGACACGGGTGTGTCGTTCTTGCTTGTTTCAACTGGAACGGGGGTGTTTCTTGGGTGGCTAGTTCTGTACCGAGACACGGGGGTGTCTCGGTTTGCTCCTTGAAGGTGACACCCCCGTGTCACCTTGTTTTTCATGTTGTTTTGCTGATTGATGCGAGCCGCTGCTGCTGTGTTCATTTCATTCCCTTTTCTTCCTGCATGAAAATTGATTGTTAAATGTTTGCATGCATTCTATTATTAATTGCATGCATGTTATGGTTTGCATGCATTTTTGTATTAATTTGCATGCATGTTTGTTTGGTTACATGTATATTTATACGTATATATATGTATATATACTATAGTATACGTATATATGTATATATATAATATAGTACGTATATATGTATATATATTATAGTATATGTATATGTATTTATATATATTGAATATATTATATATATATTTATTAAATATTAATTGTTATTTGATTTAATTGAAATATAGAATTTAAAAGTTACCTATTTCATGTTTTATTTAATTTCCTAAATTTAATTGAATGTATTTAATTGTTTAATTTCTAATTGTAAATGCGATTGAATATGTTTAAATGTTTATGTTCTAATTTTAAATGTGATTTAATTTGTACTTTGATTATATTTGAATTTCTTGAATAAAGTTGATTGAAAATGTGAAATTATGGAAGTGAATGACTTGATTATATGATTTAAATGTATTAATAGTGCACATGAACATTTCCATAACATAATTTAATCTTTTATACATTCATATCATGATCATTGCATTGTCGAGCGTCTTATTTGGTCATATTGAGTCTCACTTCACTTTTCTTGCACAGATTTCGATCACGTTGGAGACAAGGCCAATCCTTGAGGCTTTCGTATCTTCTTTTGTCGGTACAAGGTGGGTTTCTCTACTACTTAGATAAAACGACCCGATATATCCCCCTATGTGAAAAGCTTTAAGCCAAAGTGATACGGTATATATATATATTGAGTCTTTTATCGAGTAAACGATTGCAAACGTAAAGCCCTTATTTCTTGAATCCTACCAAATGTTTTGGCGAGTATTGATTGATTGATTGCACTGATTGGGGCCCGGGGTTCTTGGTGTGAGTGGCTATCCGAGGAAGCATGGGCTGACGGTGATCCCTCACACTAGTTCCCACTATTGAACAGCGGTACCGGACCTCGTCAGGAGATTGGCGGGGAAAGGGAGCTGAGTGCCATCTGGGGAGTCATGTAACCCCTTTTGGCCAATGATTGGGTGGACGGGTCTTGCAAGCCCGCCCACCAACCCGGAGGAAGAAGGTGTATATGACCGATTGAATAGAATCGATTGATTGAGCACAAAAGAATGATATGCATGAAAGACTTAATGAATGAATGATTGATTGAATCACACATGGTGTTGGTTGGAGTTGATGCACGCCCACTCGCCGGGCCACTAATGACCTATTGTAAAATTGATCATTATAATCCCTTTAGATGATTCCTTTATTTCTCCCACTTGGGAACCGTTTCTAAAACCTCTCTTGGGATTATAATATGCATGTGATTGTTTAAATTCAGTTATATATTATATTTATGCCAATGTTTTATACCCACCAGTCCCTTTTGGACTGAACCCGTTTGGTTTTCAGCTGTTTGGTGCAGGTGTCGAGAGAGCTAGGCGGGAATACGAGTCCTAGGTCTTGCATTCGTCTCTAGCTCTATATCTTGGTCTTACACTTACATCTCACCCTTTTGATTATTGTATATGGATATGTTATTGGAGCGTACACATGTTTTGGGCCGTGATGGCTTGCATTGATGTATATGAATTGTATTTTGGAGCTTGGATGCTCGTGGTATATATATGATATGCTTTGCTCATTTATTGCTTCCGCTTTATTGATTTTCTCTGATTCGTATGGTTAAGGGTTAGCCCGCCTAGCATAGAGTGTGAGTTTGTCCCCGTTCGCCGTGATTTAGCTCGGGTATGGATCGTTCATTTCATATTCGGGTCGGGTCTCGGTGCGGGGGATGTGACACCTTACGCTCGGGTGTTACATCCTTAAGTGGTATCAGAGCTTAGGGTTGCAAAACCCGGGCTCTAGTGTCGGGTGAGTCAGTTTAGGTCGTTCGGCTCTAGGGACTACTTGACAATGTGATT
This sequence comes from Lantana camara, assembly GCA_037501455.1. Lineage (NCBI taxonomy): Eukaryota > Viridiplantae > Streptophyta > Magnoliopsida > Lamiales > Verbenaceae > Lantana > Lantana camara. Next base: position 59,949,363 of record CM074855.1, read on the forward strand.
GCATATGCATCCTTTTAGTGCTTCTGTGCTCTAATTGTTGAAATTTGAGTGAATTAATTGCATTTTCATGCATGGACTAAGAGAAGCATGCATGTCAGTGTTTCTTGATCAGGATGCCTCCCCGTAGACATCGTGAGAGATCACCGGGACGACAAGGACATCGTGATCGTTCTCCTATATCACCAGAACAACAACCACAGCCGCCGCCGATGGATATGGGAAATTTTATGGAAGCCGTTTTCAATTATGTTGAGCATAGGAGAGCTCAAGCTCCACCACCACAACCTGTTGAGCAACCGGCTCCACCAAATAACAATCATAGGGATCCTCATGGGGTGTTTTTGAGTTACAATCCCCCTAGATTTTCTGGTTCTATTGATGACGCGGTTTCAGAGGGGTGGTTGACTCGATTGGAGAGGATTTATGGGGTTCGGCAGTTCACTACCCAAGAACAGGCTCAGTTTGCTATATTCCAATTGGACGGAGAGGCGTTTGAGTGGTGGGAGAGAACAAGAGAAAAGTTGGAGGTAGATGGAGAGGAGATCACATGGGAAGTTTTTAAACGGGAATTTCGGGAGTGCTTTGTACCCGAGGTTGTTCGGGAGAGAAAAGAGCAAGAATTTATGGACTTGAAGCAAGGAAATCGTTCTGTGGCTCAATATATTGCAATTTTCAACCGACTTGGGAAGTATGCTCCACATATTACCCGGGATGAGAAGAGGAAGGCGAAGAAGTTTATTGCTGGGTTGAGGCAGGATTTGAGGCACGGTCAAGCAGGCCATAATTTTATATCTTTTTCAGATACGGTGCAAAGGGCCTTAGGGCAAGAAGAAGAGTATAAAAAGAGGGATCCAATCTTCAAAGCACCAATGGGACAAGGTTGAGGCTCAGCTTCGGGATCGAGCATGAGATTCAATCCGGGGAAAAGGCCTATGACTTCGGCAGCTCCTTCTCAGAAAGAATATTTCAAGAAGCCACGAACTGGAGGTCAGCATGCTCCTCAGGCTGCTCGAGTACCTCAGGCATTACCGGCTCCCCCGAGAGATCGACGAGATGTACCTCCGTGTACTCATTGTGGAGGACCGACCCACTCTTATAGCAATTGCAGAATAAGATTGAAATTGTGCTTGATTTGTGGGAAGGGAGATCATATGGCTTTCGCATGTCCTGATAAGAGACCGGGGTTTCAAGCTGGGGTATAAAGACCGATGATCCAGGCCCGGGCTTATGCCCTTGAGGGCGAGGAACAAAATGTGGAAGCTGATCCGAATGCCGTGGTGGAAGGTACCGTTTGCATTCATAACACGAGCATTCACGCATTATTTGATCCGGGTGCCACGCATACTTTTATATCTTCTGATCTATGTGCTTCTCTGTGCCTATCTGTTATTTGCTCAAATTCTTGTTATTATGTGAGTTCGCCTCTTGGAGGTAATTTGCAGACAGACCGGGTTGTTAGAGGTTGTTCAGTTTTGTTAGAGGGGAAAGATTATCCGGCAGACTTCATTGTTATGCCTATGAAGAAATATGGGGTAATCTTCGGGATGGATTGGTTATATCGGCACCGGGCCGAGGTTGATTGTTTTAGAAAGAAGATAAAATTGGGAGCAGAGTTGATTGGAGAAGTGGGGTCGAAGAATGTACCTCTCTTATCGTTTATGGAAGCTCGCAAGTTAGTGAAAGATGGAGCCACGGGATTTATTGCCTATCTTCTTAACAAACCAAAGGATCAATTAAGTTTTGAGGATACGGATGTGGTAAAGGCATATCCCGACGTATTTCCGGAAAATTTAGGTTCTTTACCACCGGATCGGGAGATTGAATTTGTTATTGATTTATATCCGGGATCAGAACCTTATTCTAAGACGCCGTATAGAATGGCTCCGGCAGAGTTGAAGGAGTTGAAGATTCAACTCGAAGAGTTACTTAAGATTGGATATATTCGACCGAGCTCATCTCCGTGGGGTGCTCCGGTTCTCTTTGTCAAGAAGAAAGATGGATCGTTGAGAATGTGTATAGATTACCGGGAGCTTAATCGGATGACTATCAAGAATAAGTACCCGTTGCCCCACATTGAGGATTTATTTGATATGTTGCAAGGTTCAGGGGTTTATTCGAAATTGGATCTAAGACAAGGCTACTACCAATTGAAAATCCGGGAAGAGGATATACCTAAGACAGGATTCAATACCCGGTATGGGCATTATGAGTTCGTAGTGATGCCCTTTGGTTTGACGAATGCCCCTGCAGCATTTATGGATATGATGCATCGGATTTTTCGGCCATATTTGGATAAATTCGTCGTAATCTTCATTGATGACATTCTCGTGTATTCCAAGACTCCGGAAGATCATGCTAAGCATCTCGAATTGGTATTGGAGACATTGAGAGAGCACCGGTTGTATGCGAAGTTTAGTAAGTGTGAGTTTTGGATCGACCGGGTTGCTTTTCTAGGTCATATTGTCTCAAGTAAGGGTTTGGAAGTAGATCCTTCAAAGATTGAGACAGTTATTCAGTGGCAGAGTCCGAAAAATGCTTCCGAGGTCAGAAGTTTCTTGGGTTTGGCTGGGTATTATCGGAGATTCGTTAAGGACTTCTCTAAGATTGCAGCTCCTTTGACTCGTTTGACAAAGAAGGAAGTCAAGTTTGTTTGGGATGAGGCGTGTGAGGCAAGTTTCCAACTTTTAAAAGAGAAGTTGACCACTGCACCAATATTAGCACTTCCTGAAGGAACTGAAGGATACATGGTTTATACGGATGCCTCGAAAGAGGGACTGGGATGTGTTTTGATGCAGAAGGGTAGGGTGATAGCCTACGCCTCGAGAAAACTGAAGGATCATGAACAGAATTATCCCACTCACGATCTCGAGCTAGCGGCAGTGATCTTTGCTTTGGGGAAGTGGAGACACTACTTGTATGGAATTCCTTTCGAGATCTTTTCTGACCACAAAAGTCTTCAATACTTGTTTTCTCAAAAGGAGTTAAATAAGAGACAATGGCGATGGATGGAGACTTTAGCGGATTACGAGTGCACAATCCGATACCATCCTGGAAAAGCTAATGTGGTCGCGGATGCACTTAGCAGGAAGGCTAGTGTATCTAGTGTGAAAGTGGAAGTTGGATATGAACCCGAGTCTTTCAAGTTAAGAGCAAGTATTCGGAATATTACAGTACAACCGGATCTTCAACCAAGATTATTTGAAACTCAGAGAAGAGATTCCGAAGTGCAGAAATTAGCTCAGAAAGCTAGAGATGATCCCGAATGTCCATTTGGGTTCGATGACACGGGACTCTTAAGATTTAAGAACAGGATTGTGGTTCCGGATGAATTGAAGAGGATTATTTTGGAAGAACCTCACAGATCAGGGTATTCGATACATCCTGGAGGTAATAAGATGTACAAGGATTTGAAGCAGTTCTATTGGTGGAATGGACTTAAGAGGGATGTAACTGATTTTGTGAGACATTGTCTGACTTGTCAAACCGTGAAAGCCGAGCATCAGAAGCCATCAGGGCTACTTCAACCGCTACCTATCCCAGAATGGAAATGGCAACAGGTGGCGATGGATTTCGTTTCGGGTCTTCCTAGAGTGAAGGGTGGTCTTGATGGGATTTGGGTGATCGTGGATAGACTAACGAAATCGGCACATTTTCTGGCTGTTCGGATGTCGGATAAGGTACCTAAGTTAGCCAAGAAGTATGTTGATGAAATTGTTCGACTTCATGGTGTGCCTACCAGTATTGTATCAGATCGAGATCCGAGGTTCACTTCTAGGTTTTGGCAAGAATTGCAAAGAAATCTGGGAACAAGGCTCCAATTCAGCACAGCTTTCCATCCTCAGACAGATGGTCTGTCGGAAAGATTAACCAAATATTTGGAGGATATGTTGAGGGCTTGTGCATTGGATTTCTCGAGTTCGTGGAATGAGCAGTTATCCCTGATTGAGTTCGCCTATAATAACAGTTTTCAGGCTTCGATAGGAATGACACCTTATGAAGCCCTTTATGGACGAAAGGGTAGATCCCCCTTATTTTTCGACCTTGAAGAGTGGAATTGGACGAAACAAGAGGGAGTGAAACGAGGTGAAATGAAGGAGAAGCCTTCCAAAGCCGTACAAGCTGCAATTGATAAGGTTCAAATCATTCAACAAAGAATGAAAGCGGCTCAAGATAGACAGAAAAGCTATGCGGATCGACGGAGAAAGGATCTTCAGTTCGAAGTTGGTGATAGGGTGTTCTTGAAAGCTTCGCCGCGAAAAGGATTTTCAAGAATTGGAAAAGGAGGTAAGTTGAATCCTCGCTATCTGGGTCCGTATGAGATTCTGGAAAAAGTTGGAGATACTGCTTATCGCTTGAATCTACCCCCGAGTTTGACGGGAATCCACAACGTATTTCATATCTCCCAGCTTCGCAAGTATTATCCGGATGAGTCCGAAATCCTACCTGAGGAAGAGGTAGAAATTGAGCCTAATCTCACCTTCGTTCAAAAACCGGTTAAGATTTTGGATTGGAAATTTCAAGAATTAAGAAACCGGCAAATCCCACTAGTTAAAGTGTTATGGAGAAGTGATAAAACAGAAGAGGCTACGTGGGAGACGGAGGATAAAATAAGGAAGTTTCATCCCGAATTGTTTCCGGACGATCAATGAATCCGAGGACGGATTCTTTTAAGGGGGAGAGGTTGTGACGCCCCGACATTTCGGCCGTACAGGTATGACGTAATTGTTTACCAAAATGCGCGAAATAATTAATTATGTGTGTTTTATTTATTTAATTTTATTTTAATTATATTAAATGTTAATTATTTTAATTTAATGTTATTAATATTAATTACATTATATAATATAAATATATATACATATATATATAAACGTACGTGTGTGCATGGATTTAAAATTATGCATGCATAATTAGTTATAAATCATATTTGCATGCATTATATAATTATAACATATATATTTGCATGCATGTAATTATATATATTATATACGTATGCATGCATATTATATGTAATATATTGTAAATGAAATTAGTTGGTTATTTTGTTAATGTTATGGCTTTTATTGTTTCATTGCGTTTGAGTGCTTCGTTTATATTTGAATTGATACCGGAATTTTGTGCGAATTTAATATGTTGAACTTATACGTGTCTTGTACATGAATATTTGTTCGTTTCGTAATTTCGAATTCATTTGCTTGTGTTTTGGATTTAATTTGAATTTTGGAATCCAAGTCGGGGGCTAACGAGCACTTAGCGCACCCTTGGTTCCGTATTTAATATCTTGAGGTCGGGAACTCGGATTCGAGTTCCGTCAACTCCGCTGAACTCGTAACGAAAATTCGAGTTTAGTAAACTTAGCCATATATTTTTCCCAACTCATTTCAACCTCCGAAATTTAACCGAAAAACCTACACGGAGCCAAAACTGCCACCTTTCACCAAAATAGTCATATCTCTTACCATACTTGACCAAATTAACCATGGTTTGAACCTATGAGACCCTAACTCAACCACCTAGCTGATCATTATCCTCCCCAACCGAATTAGTCTCTCATACTTAGATAAAATCAGCCCTCTTTCCTCTGTTTTCCAGAAATCCCGTAGCCAAGCCAACCTCTTGAGATTCAAGCTCAAATCTCTTTCAAACCTCCATTAATCCACAAGGTAAGCTTGGTTATGTTATGTACATCCATCATGAGTCATTTTCATTCATTCATCCCTGAATTTGAGCATCAATTCGTGAGCTTTTGACAGAAATGAACATATATAGAATTAGGTTTGAAATTGGTTGATCTTCTTCCATACTTGAGCTTTTTGGATGATTCCAAGCTTGAGAATGATTGTTTTGATATCTTCTTTTCATTTATGATCATTAATTGCATGGTAGTTGAAGTATTTATGAGATATCAACTTTGGATCATTGAGAAAACTTTGAAGAAAAGTCACGTGTGACAGCCTTCCATGTTTGAACTGTTGTGGGACTGATTTATATGTTGAATTTGTGGTGTTTTGCTGCACATATGACAACCTAACTCGCATGAACGTGTTGGGATTACTTGAGATCATTTCTTGCCCTGTTTCTCGCGTTTAATACCCTGTTTTTGGGCCTGGAAAATTTCTGTCAGCAGCTGCATTCTTCCCTTGATGTTGCTGTCATTTTTGTACATTATTAGGGCTGGTTTTAGGCTGCATTTCATGTCTTCTTCTTGCTACATATGTTGCCTCTTTGTTGCTGGTGTTGTTGCTGCGTTTAAGCTAGAGAAACAGAGGTTGTTTGCGCATTTGTTGCTGCTGCGTCCGCTGCGACACGGGTGTGTCGTTCTTGCTTGTTTCAGCTGGAACGGGGGTGTTTCTTGGGTGGCTACTTCTGTACCGAGACACGGGGGTGTCTCGGTTTGCTCCTTGAAGGTGACACCCCCGTATCACCTTGTTTTTCATGTTGTTTTGCTGATTGATGCGAGCCGCTGCTGCTGTGTTCATTTCATTCCCTTTTCTTCCTGCATGAAAATTGATTGTTAAATGTTTGCATGCATTCTATTATTAATTGCATGCATGTTATGGTTTGCATGCATTTTTGTATTAATTTGCATGCATGTTTGTTTGGTTGCATGTATATTTATACGTATATATATGTATATATACTATAGTATACGTATATATGTATATATATAATATAGTACGTATATATGTATATATATTATAGTATATGTATATGTATTTATATATATTGAATATATTATATATATATTTATTAAATATTAATTGTTATTTGATTTAATTGAAATATAGAATTTAAAAGTTACCTATTTCATGTTTTATTTAATTTCCTAAATTTAATTGAATGTATTTAATTGTTTAATTTCTAATTGTAAATGCGATTGAATATGTTTAAATGTTTATGTTCTAATTTTAAATGTGATTTAATTTGTACTTTGATTATATTTGAATTTCTTGAATAAAGTTGATTGAAAATGTGAAATTATGGAAGTGAATGACTTGATTATATGATTTAAATGTATTAATAGTGCACATGAACATTTCCATAACATAATTTAATCTTTTATACATTCATATCATGATCATTGCATTGCCGAGCGTCTTATTTGGTCATATTGAGTCTCACTTCACTTTTCTTGCACAGATTTCGATCACGTTGGAGACAAGGCCAATCCTTGAGGCTTTCGTATCTTCTTTTGTCGGTACAAGGTGGGTTTCTCTACTACTTAGATAAAACGACCCGATATATCCCCCTATGTGAAAAGCTTTAAGCCAAAGTGATACGGTATATATATATATTGAGTCTTTTATCGAGTAAACGATTGCAAACGTAAAGCCCTTATTTCTTGAATCCTACCAAATGTTTTGGCGAGTATTGATTGATTGATTGCACTGATTGGGGCCCGGGGTTCTTGGTGTGAGTGGCTATCCGAGGAAGCATGGGCTGACGGTGATCCCTCACACTAGTTCCCACTATTGAACAGCGGTACCGGACCTCGTCAGGAGATTGGCGGGGAAAGGGAGCTGAGTGCCATCTGGGGAGTCATGTAACCCCTTTTGGCCAATGATTGGGTGGACGGGTCTTACAAGCCCGCCCACCAACCCGGAGGAAGAAGGTGTATATGACCGATTGAATAGAATCGATTGATTGAGCACAAAAGAATGATATGCATGAAAGACTTAATGAATGAATGATTGATTGAATCACACATGGTGTTGGTTGGAGTTGATGCACGCCCACTCGCCGGGCCACTAATGACCTATTGTAAAATTGATCATTATAATCCCTTTAGATGATTCCTTTATTTCTCCCACTTGGGAACCGTTTCTAAAACCTCGCTTGGGATTATAATATGCATGTGATTGTTTAAATTAAGTTATATATTATATTTATGCCAATGTTTTATACCCACCAGTCCCTTTTGGACTGAACCCGTTTGGTTTTCAGCTGTTTGGTGCAGGTGTCGAGAGAGCTAGGCGGGAATACGAGTCCTAGGTCTTGCATTCGTCTCTAGCTCTATATCTTGGTCTTACAGTTACATCTCACCCTTTTGATTATTGTATATGGATATGTTATTGGAGCGTACACATGTTTTGGGCCGTGATGGCTTGCATTGATGTATATGAATTGTATTTTGGAGCTTGGATGCTCGTGGTATATATATGATATGCTTTGCTCATTTATTGCTTCCGCTTTATTGATTTTCTCTGATTCGTATGGTTAAGGGTTAGCCCGCCTAGCATAGAGTGTGAGTTTGTCCCCGTTCGCCGTGATTTAGCTCGGGTATGGATCGTTCATTTCATATTCGGGTCGGGTCTCGGTGCGGGGGATGTGACACCTTACGCTCGGGTGTTACAATACAAGTCTGCTAGCTTAGGAGTCTTGAAAGACATCTAAACCTTGAGAAAATGGGCTGGCTTGGTTAAACGGTCGACTATAACCCATATCCCATCATACCCTTCTCTGGACCTTGGCAAGCCGGACAAGAAGTCCACTGTCACTTGCTCCTACTCCCATTCAGGAATCGAAAGTGGCTGGAGGGTTCCTCCTGGTTTTTGGTGCTCACTCTTAACCATTTGGCACGTGAGACATTGCTTCAGGAAGTTCACGACATCCCTCTTCATGCCACTCCACCAAAATAATTCCTTCAAATTTCGATACATCTTAGTACCACCAGGATGAAGGGAATATCCAGAACGGTGTACTTCATCAAGTATTAACCTTTTGAGCTCTTCTGGCGCACACCCCTTTGTCTTGAACCTGAACAAACCCAAACTTCATCTCCGGATCAACTCTCGAACGGGCTATCAATCGTTGAATCTCTGCATCCGTAGTCTGAGCATTAATCAACCTTTGTTTTAAGTCAGGCTGAACTATGATGTTAGCTAACCGAGCCACTGAAACCATAACTTCTGAACCCTGCCTTGAAGACTCTACACACAATCCTAAAACACTTGCATTCCTACTAAGAGCATCGACAACCACATTTACTTTATCTGGGTGGTATTGCATCGTGCAATCATAATCCTCTATAAACTCCGCCCAACGCCTCTATCTATTATTAAGCTCCTTCTAAGTAAACAAATACTTGAGGCTCTTATTATCGGTAAATATCTCAAAACTGTACCGTAGAGAGAGTGGCGCCATTTAGACAATGCAAACACGACCGCTGCAAGCTCAAGATTATGAGTGGGGTAGTTCTTTTTGTGATACTTCAAGTCCTTTGAAGCATGGGCCATCAATCGGCGATCTTGCATCAACACACATCCGAGGCCCTCCTTCGAAGCATCCGTGCAAACCGAATAGCCTTTGGATCCCTCAGGTAGGGTAAGAACTAGTGCTAAAGTTAATCTTTCCTTTAAAGTTTGGAAACTTCTCTCACACTCGTCATCCCACTCAAAGTTTACCTCCTTTATTATTAACCTAGTCACCGGGCATGCAATCTTGGAGAAATCCTTCACAAATCTGGAAGGATCAACTTCAATTTCTCCAATTGAACAACAGTCTAATTCTTGGAAGGATCAACTTTAATTCCATTGCCACTGAAACCATAACTTCTGAACCCTGCCTTGAAGACTCTACATACAAACCCAAAACACTTGCTTTCCTACTCAGAGCATCGACAACCACATTTACTTTATCGGGGTGGTATTGGATCGTGCAATCGTAATCCTCTAGAAACCCCACCCAACGCCTCTGTCAATTAGTAAGCTCCTTCTAAGTAAACAAATACTTGAGGCTCTTATGATCGGTAAATATCTCAAAACTAGCACCGTAGAGATAGTGGCACCATTTAGACATCGCAAACACGACCGCTGTAGCTCAAGATTGTGAATGGGGTAGTTCTTTTTGCGTTACTTCAAGTTGTTTGAAGCGTAGGCCATCAATCGGCCATCTTGCATCAACACACATCCGAGGCCCTCCTTCGAAGCATCCGTGCAAACCGAATAGCCCTTGGATCCCTCAGGTAGGGTAAGAACGGGTGCTGAAGTTAATCTTTCCTTTAAAGTTTGGAAACTTCTCTCGCAAACGTCAACCCACTCAAGCTTTACCTCCTTCTTTGTTAACCTAGTCAACGGGCATGCAATCTTGGAGAAATCCTTCACAAATCTGGAAGGATCAACTTCAATTTCTCCAATTGAACCACAGTCTAATTCTTGGAAGGATCAACTTTAATTCCATTGCCACTGAAACCATAACTTCTGAACCCTGCCTTGAAGACTCTACACACAAACCCAAAACACTTGCTTTCCTACTCAGAGCATCGATAACCACATTTACTTTATCGGGGTGGTATTGGATCGTGCAATCATAATCCTATAGAAACTCCATCCAACACCTCTGTCTATTAGTAAGCTCCTTCTAAGTAAACAAATACTTGAGGCTCTTACGATCGGTAAATATCTCAAAACTAGCACCGTAGAGATAGTGGCGCCATTTAAACAACGTAAACACGACCGCTGCAAGCTCAAGATTATGAATGGGTTAGTTCTTTTTGTGTTACTTCAAGTCCTTTGAAGCATGGGCCATCAATCGGCCATCTTGCATCAACACACATCCGAGGCCTTCCTTCGAAGCATCCGTGCAAACCGAATAGCCCTTGGATCCCTCAGGTAGGGTAAGAACTAGTGCTAAAGTTAATCTTTCCTTTAAAGTTTGGAAATTTCTCTCACACTCGTCATCCCACTCAAAGTTTACCTCCTTCATTATTAACCTAGTCAACGGGCACGCAATCTTGGAGAAATCCTTCACAAATCTGGAAGGATCAACTTCAATTTCTCCAATTGAACAACAGTCTAATTCTTGGAGGGATCAACTTTAATTCCATTGCCACTGAAACCATAACTTCTGAACCCTGCCTTGAAGACTCTACACACAAACCCAAAACACTTGCTTTCCTACTCAGAGCATCGACAACCACATTTACTTTATCGGGGTGGTATTGGATCGTGCAATCGTAATCCTCTAGAAACCCCACCCAACGCCTCTGTCAATTAGTAAGCTCCTTCTAAGTAAACAAATACTTGAGGCTCTTATGATCGGTAAATATCTCAAAACTAGCACCGTAGAGATAGTGGCACCATTTAGACATCGCAAACACGACCGCTGTAGCTCAAGATTGTGAATGGGGTAGTTCTTTTTGCGTTACTTCAAGTTGTTTGAAGCGTAGGCCATCAATCGGCCATCTTGCATCAACACACATCCGAGGCCCTCCTTCGAAGCATCCGTGCAAACCGAATAGCCCTTGGATCCCTAAGGTAGGGTAAGAACTGTTGCTGAAGTTAATCTTTCCTTTAAAGTTTGCAAACTTCTCTCGCACTCGTCATCCCACTCAAGCTTTACCTCCTTCTTTGTTAACCTAGTAAACGGGCATGCAATCTTAGAGAAATCCTTTACAAATCTGGAAGGATCAACTTCAATTTCTCCAATTGAACCACAGTCTAATTCTTGGAAGGATCAACTTTAATTCCATTGCCACTGAAACCACAACTTCTGAACCTTGCCTTGAAGACTCTACACACAAACCCAAAACACTTGCTTTCCTACTCAGAGCATGGACAACCACATTTACTTTATCGGGGTGGAATTGGATCGTGCAATCATAATCCTCTAGAAACTCCACCCGACGCCTCTGTCTATTATTAAACTCTTTCTAAGTAAACAAATTCTTGAGGCTCTTATGATCGGTAAATATCTCAAAACTAGCACCGTAGAGAGAGTGGCGCCATTTAGACAATGCAAACATGACCGCTGCAACCTCAAGATTATGAGTGGGGTAGTTCTTTTCGTGTTACTTCAAGTTCTTTGAAGCATGGGCCATTAATCTGTTAGGAATAGTGCCCTAGAAAGCCGATTAGTCATAATCTGTTTTGGGATTTTCCTAGTATCATAGACAATCTTTGAATAATATACGAGTGATTCATATCATAGGCAAACACTTCTTTATATGCTCTTGTTTGGTATGCATTTACTTTAGCTGTGCATGTATGAGAACTCCCCTAATCCTGATGACTTTAGGACTCTACCATTTAGGACAAATGATTCATGAAACGAGCCCTATATCACATAAGTCATGATTAGTAAAATACTCCAAGCCAATGAGTCCTACAGACAGTGGGAGTGTCTACCTGACTCCTCTAATGCTTGCTTGTGGGATCACACCCTTAAGAAGGACCACCTTGTTTCATTGAGGTGCAAAGTGTATAGTTGATACGTGCGTGATACATGAGGGTGCTAACTTTAATAAGTAAGTTCACTGAGGTGCCCCGTGTGAGAAGATTCCTAAATAGGAAAGGAAGTTTCTATTTCTGGAAATGGAAAGTTTAAGATTAGGAAATATCTCACGAGTCATTGATGTGATTAATTGATCCTTAAACTTGAGGTTCCATGTCACTTTATGAGTTAACTCTGTAGTCTTAGGTATAAGCTTTAAAGGGTGTCGCCTTAGACAACTGATTCAAGGCTTCTGCTGGGGCTGCACAAGTGACTCATGAAAGTGAATGAGAATAAAAAAAGGGTTTCTTGGATTGAGATCAAATGGATATGAAATGCACTTAGCTTTAAGACCTGATTATTAGGGTTCTAATTATTCCCTTACCCTAGATCTTTGTTGAGAGCTAGTAATAGGAGGATTGTATCTCACATGTATCAATGACTTAAAGGTTCTGTCAAATCCGAACATTCCAATTCAGCTAGGGGTTAAACACCTTTTGCTAGACTATGGACGTTTAATCTGTGGACTGATTAATTAATTAGTGAATTAATTAATTGGGGTCATTGCTAATTGAATTGAGAACCTAGAGGGTTACACACAACAACTTGGTTACATGAGTTAAGGCTTTAAAATGATTAAACGAGTTAATCAGGCCAAGAGGGTTCCACGCGTGTGAACCACACGTATGGCTCACGTGAGTGACACGTGTCCTTCTGACACGTGTCTCACACGTGTGTAAATATATGTGTATATTTATTTATGTGTTAAATAATTAATGTGATTAATTATTTAATAGACTTTGGTTTAATTTTGAATTAAAAAGAAAGTCTTATTTTGGAGAAAAATAATCTAGTTATTTAATTATGAATTAATTAATTAGATAAAATAAGTTATTTATTTTAAATAAATAAAGTATAAAATTATCCAAAAATAGTTTGGATATTTTAGCTCTCTTGAAAGTTGATTTGAATTTGAATTGAAAGTCAAAGTCAAAATTACTTGATGATCCAGTAATATGAGAGAGGGACCAAATCCTTAGTCCAGAAGGACTAGGATTTTCGATTACTCCCAGCCTATATATAGGGGAGCTCGAGCTCCCCTTAGAGCTAATGGAGAATTCTTTTGGTTCATGTCTTTAACACCTTCCTTTCTCCAAGATAAACGAAACCCTAGGTTAAGCCTAAACACTAACTAGAGAAGTACCATCCTTACTAGTTAGATTGTAGCCAAGTTGGTGGACTATCTCTAGAGAGCTTCAAGTTAGAAGTTTTGAAGATTCGAGCTTAACCAAGGAGTGGGGACCAAGCAAAACGACCAGAAGGGATGATGAAACGATTCTGAACCCAACAGAAAACGAGTGAAAAAATTGAACCAAAGAAGATGGCGAAAACCGTTCGTCCATATCCTGAATGATGGATTTTTTCACGAGGGTTTTGTGACTGGTAGTTTTCTACTTTCGCAAAACTGGTTTTCGAAGGGAGTTTCAATCATGCTTTTCTCGTTTCATGTTTCTTTCTTTATGTTATATTGTTAAGAACTTCCCTAACATGATTTGAATCTAGGTTGGTGTGGATTGTTATCCCTACAATGGATTCTGAAGTAGAATGAGACTTTCGAGGGATGGGTTGCCATTACAGCATGAAGCGCGTTTGAGGGCGGCTCAAAACGTGTCAAGAAAGCTACTACCCAAGTGAGTTTCTTGACCTCTACGAATTTGGATTCACGATTGCGAGTCTAAGATCCTTTCGTTGGAAAAATTTTAAATTTCCGCTGCTTTCTGATTCCTGTTTTCGAACAAGTGGTATCAGAGCCACTTCGTTAATCGTGTTTCTGATTAGTCTCAATTAAACTGAATTTCGTAGAAATTCTTAGGCTTAGATGCGAATTAGGTATTCATGAGTTCTTTTAGAAAGCCTGAATTACGAAACTGTAATTTTTCTTGAATTTCTGAAAACTGTTTTCTTAAATCTGTTTTTGAAAAGCTGTTTTAGTTGAAATTCGTTTAAATCGTAATTTTTAATTTTGGATTGAATTAGGTTTTGGAGAAACCTGTGATACGAAAAACGAAACGCGAAACGAACACGCGGGATTGGGACGTGCCAATGTGTAGCACGCCCGAACCCCGCGAGCATCTCTCGCAACCGCACGGGAGCCGCCTAGGTGTACCCGCACAGGCGTCCCGCAACCGTACGGGACGTCCCGCACATTGCTCCCGCAACCGCGCGGGAGCGCCCAGCCACTCCGCCCGCCACGCCGCGCATGGCTGCGCGCGATGCACGCACGGCATGCGCACATTGTGGCGTGCTCGTTTGCGTGCATTGCTGCGCGGTTTCGGGGGTGCTCCGGGGCATTTTGGCCTATTTTCGTGTTTTCGTGTCCTTCGTATTTTCGGTCCTTGAAATCCCAATTTACTTTTTCTGAAAAATTTTGTTTTATTAAATTTGAATTATTTTTGAAATAATTGTTTAAATTGGGATTTTGAAAATTTAATCGATTTAAATTTTGGAAAAATTACAAACTTTATTTTATGAAAATATTGAAAGAATAAAATTATTAATTTTCAGAAATTAATTGGAATTTTATTAGTTTATTGTTTTTCGGGTTTTATTGAAAAGGCTTTTGAACAAGAATTGCATCTAAGTCGTGTTTTAAGCTATTAGAGCTTAAAGCGAGAATTTTAATTTATTGGTTAAATTTAAATTCTTGCAATTTATGCATGTTAGGGGATCATGGGTTTAGACTTATGTATGGTTTTAATTTATGCACATGGATGGTTTAAATTGGGGTTGGAGCCCTATAGTTGCATTTTTCAATTGAGGTTGTAGCCTCACTTATGTGCGTACTGTTACGGTATGCCCCGTGTAATTGTCTAAGGCCAATATGAAGATTGAGCCTTATTACTTTATGTCTTTTTCCTTTTATTGTAATTTGAGAGTAGAGATAGGTGGTGAGGTTTTATTTTCATTTTTGAGACAATGCACCCATGGAGTACGATGGACCACATTCAAGTAACAAGGAGGCCATAAGTGAAGACCCCTCAAAATGTTAGAGACGGGAATCTCAATTGTGAAATGTAATAGAGATAGGGCTCGTATTTTGTTACCGCTTTCCCTTATGTGATTTAAACTGTTTATGTGGCATGTATGTTAGAACTTGTGATTGTGGAGTGGCTCCCACATAATGTTGGAAAACACGAATCAGAAAGCAGCGGAATTTAAAAATTTTTCCCAACAAAAGGATCTAGGACTCGCAATCGTGTAACCAAATTCGTAAAGATAGAAAACTTACTTTTCTTTTATTCTTTCTTGAAGCGTTTCAAGCCACCCAAGAACGCTCTTCACGCGGCTTGATCCCCTCTCCTTGGTAAAGCTCGAATCTTCAAACTTCTAACTTGAAGTCTCTAGAGAAAGTCCACCAACTTGATCACAATCTAACTAGTAAGGATGCTAGTTCTCTAGTTAGTGTTTGGGCTTAACCTAGGGTTTAATTTAATCTTGGAGAAAGGAAGGTGTTCAACACATGAACCAAGAATTGTCTATTCGCTCTAAAGGGGAGCTCGAGCTCCCCTATATATAGGCAAGGGGTGCCGAAATTCCTAGTCCTTTATGGGCTAGGATTTTGGTCCCTCTCTCCTATTACTTGAGGATCAAGTATTTTCAACCTTGACTTTGAATTCTAATTCTAGTCAACTTTGAAGAGAGCTTAAAAATATCCAAACTATTATTGGATAATTTTATACTTTATTTATTATAAAATAAATAACTTATTTTATCTAATTAATTAATTCATAATTAATTAACTAGATTATTTTCTCCAAAATTAGACTTTCTTTTTAATTCAAAATTAAACCAAAGTCTATTAAATAATTAACTAATTAATTATTTAATATATATATAATATATATATATATACACGTGTGTGACACGTGTCACAGTGACACGTGTCACTCACGTGATCCACACGTGTGAATTCACACGTGTGGAACCCTCTTGGTCCGATTAACTCGTTTAATCATTTTCAAGCCTCAACTCATGTAACCAAGTTGTTGTGTGTGACCCTCTAGGTTCTCAATTCAATTAGCAGTGACCCCAATTAATTAATTCACTAATTAATTAATCAGTCCACAGATTAAACGACCATAGTCTAGCAACAGGTGTTTAACCCCTAGCTGAATTGGAATGTTCGGATTCGACAGAACCTTTAAGTCATTGAATCATGTGAGATACAATCCTCCTACTTACTATCTCTCAACCAAGATCTAGGGCAAGGGAATAATCAGAACCCTAATAATCCGGTCTTAAAGCTAAGTGCATTTCATATCCATTTGATCTCAATCCAAGAAACCCTTTTCTTGATGTCTTGATCTACTGCCTTGGCCAAGGACTCCATATGGCATATGAATGACTTACACAATAAGAGATCACCTTGCAAATGCAAGTGTAGGTCCTTTCTTGATTCTCATTCACTTTCATGAATCACTTGTGCAGCCCCAGCATAAGCCTTGAATCAGTTGTCTAAGGCGACACCCTTTAAAGCTTATACCAAAGACTACAGAGTTAACTCATAAAGTGACAAGGAACCTCAAGTCTAAGGATCAATTAATCACATCAATGACTCGTGAGATATTTCCTAATCTGGAAGTTTCCATTTCCTGAAATAGAAACTTCCTTTCCCATTTAGGAATGTTCTCACACGGGGCACCTCAGTGAACTTACTTATTAAAGTAAGCACCCTCATGTATCACGCACGTATCAACTATACACTTTGCACCTCCATGAAACAAGGTGGTCCTTCTTAAGGGCGTGATCCCACAAGCAAGCCTTAGAGGAGTCAGGTTGACACTCCCACTGTCTGTAGGACTCATCGGCTTGGAGTATTTTACTAATCATGACTTATGTGATATAGGGCTCGTTTCATGAACCATTTCACCTAAATGGTAGAGTCCTATAGTCATCAGGATTAGGGGAGTTCTCATACATGCACAGCTAAAGTAAACGCATACCAAACAAGAGCATATAAAGAAGTGTTGCCTTAATTCGTTATTTCATTCAAAGATTGTCTGTGATTACAATAAGGAAAAGCACAAAGCGGATATACAATCGGCTTTCTAGGGCACTATTCCTAACAATCTCCCACTTGCCCGTCAAAGCCATTCTAAAGCTACTCTAAGTCCCATCTTCTGAAGATGACCTTGGAAAGCTTCTCGACTAAGGGGTTTAGTAAGTGGATCTGCCACGTTCTCTGCTGATGTGACCCTCTCAATTAGCACATCTCCTCTTTTGATAATATCACGGATTAGGTGATACTTCCTCATAATGTGCTTGGTCCGTTGGTGAGATCTTGGTTCTCTTGCTTGAGCAACCGCCCCAGTGTTGTCACAAAACACAGTAATGGGGTCTTTCATGCTAGGAACAACATTCAATTCTTGAATGAAGTTTCTAATCCAAACACCTTCCTTAGCTGCATCATTTGCAGCTAAGTATTCGGCCTCAGTGGTCGAATCAGCAGTGGTAGTTTGCTTGGAACTCTTCCAACTCACTGCTCCGCCGTTTAGGCAGAAAATGTATCCTGACATTGACTTAAAATCATCTAAGTCAGATGCAAAGCTTGCATCGCAGTATCCTTCGACAGTAAGATCTTTCTGACCTCCGTAAACTAAGAATAAATCTTTAGTACTTTTCAAGTACTTAAGAATATTCTTCACGGCAGCCCAGTGACCATCTCCAGGGTCAGATTGGAAACGACTTGTTACACTAAGTGCATAAGCCACATCCGGTCGAGTACATAACATTGCATACATTATGCTACCTATTGCTGATGCATAAGGTGTATGAGTCATTCTTTCCTTCTCAAGGTTAGTCTTAGGACACATCTTCTTTGAAAGACATGTTCCTACACTCATAGGAAGGTTCTTAACCTTTGCTGACTCCATATTGAATCTCTTCAATACTTTGTCAATGTACATCGACTGTGATAGTCCTATTAACCTTCTAGATCTATCTCTATAGATTTTAATTCCAAGGATATAGGACGCATCACCAAGATCTTTCATCTCGAATTGGTTCGATAACCATAACTTAGTCACTTTCATGTCATCCTTCGAATTCCCAATAAGAAGGATGTCATCAACATAAAGTACTAAGAATTGCACTGAGGTCTCCAATTCCTTTCTATACACACATGACTCATTCGAAATTTGGATGAAGCCAAACGCTTTGACCGATTCATCAAATCGAATGTTCCAATTCCTAGAAGCCTGTTTCAATCCATAGATTGACCTTTGGAGTTTGCAAACCTTTTGCTCACTCCCACTGAATGTGAAACCTATGGGTTGCTCCATATAAATGTCTTTGTCAATGTCACCATTGAGAAAGGCAGTTTTTCACATCCATTTGCCATATCTCATAGTCATAATATGCAGCAATGGCAAGCATGATTCGAATGGACTTTTGCATTGCAACTGGTGAAAAGGTTTCGTCAAAGTCCACGCCGGGTCTCTGAGTGAATCCTTTTGCAACCAGTCTTGCTTTGTAGGCTGCAATGCTTCCATCAACTCCAAGCTTTCTCTTAAAGATCCATTTGCAACCTATGGGTTTGACCCCATCAGGCAAATCTACCAAGGTCCAAACTTGGTTGGAGTTCATGGAATCCATTTCGGATTTCATGGCTTCTATCCACTGTTCAGAGTCAGAATCTGAAAGTGCCTCCTTATATGTCAAAGGATCATTATCCTTTTGAGAGATTTCATGGAAGAATCCATACCATCTCTCCGGCTGTCTAGGAGTACGTTCAGAACGCCTTAGAGGAGGATTTACATGTGTATCGAAATTCGTGATTGGTTGTAGTTGATCAGAGTGGGACGTTTCTTCAGTGGGTGGTATGGGGTCACTTTGTACTTCTTCTAATTCTATGATCTTGCCTTTCTTTTCTTTAAGGAACGGTTCCTCAAGAAAAGTGGCATTTCTGGAAACAAACACCTTTTGTTCAGATTGATCATAGAAGTAGTATCCTATGGATTCCTTAGGATAACCTACAAAGTAGCATAAGTTAGAACGAGATTCTAACTTATCTCCCACTGTCCTCTTCACGTAAGCAGGACAACCCCAAATTCTTAAGTAAGAATAACTAGGGATTTTACCATGCCACATTTCATAGGGCGTTTTAGGGACTGACTTAGAGGGAACAAGATTCAAAATCTTTGCTGCACTTTCTAGGGCATAACCCCAGAAAGAAGGCGGTAAGTCAGTGAAACTCATCATGGAACGAACCATATCAAGTAGGGTTCGATTCCTTCTCTCAGAAACTCCATTAAGCTGAGGAGTTCCCGGAGGAGTCCACTGAGAGATAATCCCATTACCTTTGAGATGATTAAGGAATTCTTCACTAAGATATTCGCCTCCTCGATCAGATCGAAGTGCTTTGATCTTGTGACCAGTTTGGTTCTCAACCTCCTTTTGAAATTCTAAGAATTTCTCAAAAGCTTCAGATTTATACTTCATTAAGTATACATAACCATACCGACTAAAGTCGTCAGTGAAGGTTATGAAATACTGATGATTGTTTCTTGTGCTTACACTAAGCGGTCCACAAACATCAGTATGGATCAAATCCAGAACCTTAGAGGCACGTTCCACAGTTCCTTTAAAAGGAACTTTGGACATTTTTCCTTTGAGACAGGATTCGCAAGAAGTTAACTCTTTGAGATCATTTTCAGAGAATGATCCTAAAGTGTTTATCTTGCTAATTCTGTTCTTGGAAATGTGTCCTAATCTAGCGTGCCATAAGGGAGCTGAAACTTTGTCATCTCTCTTACGCTTTGTTTCTCGTTGTATATTCATAATATTGATATTTTGAGTTAGGTAAAGTCCATTACTTAGAGTACCGATATGAACGGAAGAGTTGTTCCGTTTGATAAAGTATTTACCATTCTTAATATAAGTTTCATAACCTTCGCAATCTAATATTGGAACTGAAATTATATTACGAATAATGCTCGGTACATAAAGGACTTTGTTTAATACTAACTCAAAACTACCTAAATCTAATCTAATTGTGCCTAAAGCTCGAGCTTCAACGTTTGAGCCATCGCCGATCTTCAAGACACATTCTCCTTCTTTGAGTTGTTGGACTTCACTTAGCATCTGTACATCATTACAGATATGAGTTCCACAACCGGTATCAAGTACCCAAGAACTAGAATTAATAGAAAGATTTACTTCAACGAGAAAGATACCTTTCTTTAGAGTAGCCTTGTACTCTGGGCAGTTTCTCCTCCAATGTCCCGCTTTGCCACAATGGAAGCAAACATCCTCTTTCTGATCACGCTTCTTCTTTTGGGCCTTCCCCTTCGAAATGCCACCAGTGGGCCTAAGGGGTTTCTTCTTCTTCTTTTGGGCTTTCTTGCCCTTACCTTTAGAAGGCCCAGAAGAGGAAGATGGAGCATTCACCATCAAAACCTTATTGTCCTTCTTGATCGTGCTTTCAGCAGTCACAAGCTGACTAATCAGCTCAGCTACAGTAGCACCAGCATGATTCATGTTGAAGTTAAGGACAAATGGGTTGAATGATGGTGGGAGCGAAGCTAGCAACAGATCCACTGAAAGCTCATCTTTCAGCGGCATGTCCATGGAGGCAAGTTTCTCAGTAAGGGCAAGAAACTTGAGTCCATATTCATGGACACTTGAACCTTCCCTCATTCTCAAGTGGAATAATTCCTTTGAAGTGTTATACCTTGTAACACGTTCATGAGGGCGGTAAAGTTGCTCTAAGTGGTCGTAAATCTCCCAAGCAAATTCCATGGCCTCATGTTGTCTTTGCAAGTCCGGAGACATGTTAGCCAACATAAGACAACGGGCTTGGAGATTATCATCCTTCCACTTCTGAATCGCGTCCCGCTCGGCCCGAGTGGGAGCCTCCCCTTCAGGAGTAGGCTCCCCTTCGAAGAGAACATAAGTTCTCTTCTCAGAATCTAAAATGATTTTTAGATTCCTCAGCCAATCAGAATAGTTGGGACCAGTCAACTTGTTTGACTCGAGGATCGATACAAGAGGGTTTTTGGTTGCCATTTCAAAACACGTAGAGAATCACAGAATCTACGACCTAAATGGTGAAACAGAGAACTAGTGAGCATGCTGAATTATAACGATATACAAAAGATAAGGTCTTTAATCTATTGTAGCTCCCACTGTTTTTCAAAGATCTAGAATTCCCAAAGATCTAAGAGGAACACGTTTCCCAATGGGTACTAAGATCCTAGGCATTTTACCTCGAACCCACGACTCGCGGACATTCTAAGTAAGAACCCTAGGTAGGTACAACTTACCAATTCTAACACCTTTAGAACTCTCAGTAATTGTTTTTGCATCACCTATCTTTCAATATGGACCCACGACTCGTGCGACATCCATATTTACTTAGGTGTTAAGCTAGACCCATCAATCATAAGATCATGACCAAAACTTAGTTCGAACGACCCACGACTCGCGGACATCGCCCTTGCCAAAATTGACCACGAAATATTGATCATTTAAAATGATCAATTAGGTAACTAAGAACTAGTAAGCTCCACTAGCTATCCCACGACTCGCGGACAATAACTAGCTTTACTTACTAAACTTAAAACCTATTGATGGAATGCTAGGAATTTAATTCAAAACTTGCATCTCGAATTAAACACCTATTTGTTCGAAATTAGCTTAATATTTAATGGGAATTTTCGAATCAACCGGAGAGTTGTCCGGTTCGACCTCACCAACATATATGTTATCCAATTTTATTAGTCTTGATTAATGCAAGTACACTTAAATGCATTTCAAACAAGCACATAAACAGATAACATGTCCTAGCATGATACTAACATGTAATGATCATGGGTTCTACCTATCTTATGCGTGATATGTGGGAGCCACTCCACAATCACAAGTTCTAACATACATGCCACATAAACAGTTCAAATCACATAAGGGAAAGCGGTAACAAAATACGAGCCCTATCTCTATTACATTTAACAATTGAGATTCCCCTCCCTAACATTTTGAGGGGTCTTCACTTATGGCCTCCTTGTTACTTGAATGTGGTCCATCTTACTCCATGGGTGCATTGTCTCCAAAATGAAAATAAAACCTCACCACCTATCTCTACTCTCAAATTACAATAAAAAGAAAAAGACATAAAGTAATAAGGCTCAATCTTCATATTGGCCTTAGACAATTACACGGGGCATACCCCGGCCTCAAAAACAGTAATATGGAAAGCCACATAATAAATCACATAACAGTACGCACATAAGTGAGGCTCCAACCTCAATTGAAAAACGCAACTATAGGGCTCCAACCCCAATTGAAACCATTCATGTGCATAAATTAAAACCATACATAGATCTAAACCCATGATCACCTAACATGCTTTTGCGAGAATTTAAATTTAGCCAATAAATTAAAATTCTCGTTTCAAGTCCTAATGACTCAAAACACGACTTAGATGCAATTCTTGTTCAAGAGCCTTTTCAATAAAACCCGAAAAACATTAAACTAATAAAATTCCAATTAATTTCCAAAATTAATAATTTTATTCTTTCATTATTTTCAGAAAATAATATTCATAATTTTTCCAAAAAAACAAATCGCTTTAATTTCTCAAAAATCCCAATTTAATCAAAATTTTAAAATAATTTTATTTTACCAAAACTGATTTTAAAAGATAAAATTAAAATAAAATTAAATCGGGATTTTTCGGACCGAAAAACACGAAACACGAAACACGAAAACACGAATGCACGGGCCCGGCATGACGCGGGATCGCCCGCCCGCCGTGCAGGAGCGCGCGCTAGGCGCGCGCCAGCGCTGCGCACAGCCGGCAGCGATTGCCGCCAGAGTGCGCGCGCCAGGCGCGCCCTTGCGCGCAGATGTGCGGCGCGGGCAGGCAGTCCCGCCCATCCCTGGGCGGGCGCTCCCGCGCGGTTGCGGGAGGAGCAGGCGGCTGTCCCGCACGGTTGCGGGACAGGCGAGCAGGGCGCCTAGGCGGGCGGGGAGGCCTCCCGCGCGGATGCGGGAGGGCTGGGCGGCGGTAATGGGGTTTGGGCGTGCGACGTGCTAGCACGCCCAATCCCATTCTTTTCGTGTCCCGTTTCGTATTTCCGGGTTTCTCCAAAACCCGTTTCAATCCAAAATTAAAAAATTCGATTTAAACAAATTTCAACTAAAACAATTTTTCAAAAACACGATTTGAGAAAACAGTTTTAGAAATTCAGGAAAAATTACAGTTTCGTAATTCAGGCTTTCTAAAAGAACTCATGAATACCTAATTCGCATCTAAGCCTAAGAATTTCTACCAAATTCAGAATAATTGAGACGAATCAGAAACACGATTAACGAGGTGGCTCTGATACCACTTGTTGGAAAACACGAATCAGAAAGCAGCGGAATTTAAAAATTTTTCCCAACAAAAGGATCTAGGACTCGCAATCGTGTAACCAAATTCGTAAAGATAGAAAACTTACTTTTCTTTTATTCTTTCTTGAAGCGTTTCAAGCCACCCAAGAACGCTCTTCACGCGGCTTGATCCCCTCTCCTTGGTAAAGCTCGAATCTTCAAACTTCTAACTTGAAGTCTCTAGAGAAAGTCCACCAACTTGATCACAATCTAACTAGTAAGGATGCTAGTTCTCTAGTTAGTGTTTGGGCTTAACCTAGGGTTTAATTTAATCTTGGAGAAAGGAAGGTGTTCAACACATGAACCAAGAATTGTCTATTCGCTCTAAAGGGGAGCTCGAGCTCCCCTATATATAGGCAAGGGGTGCCGAAATTCCTAGTCCTTTATGGGCTAGGATTTTGGTCCCTCTCTCCTATTACTTGAGGATCAAGTATTTTCAACCTTGACTTTGAATTCTAATTCTAGTCAACTTTGAAGAGAGCTTAAAAATATCCAAACTATTATTGGATAATTTTATACTTTATTTATTATAAAATAAATAACTTATTTTATCTAATTAATTAATTCATAATTAATTAACTAGATTATTTTCTCCAAAATTAGACTTTCTTTTTAATTCAAAATTAAACCAAAGTCTATTAAATAATTAACTAATTAATTATTTAATATATATATAATATATATATATATACACGTGTGTGACACGTGTCACAGTGACACGTGTCACTCACGTGATCCACACGTGTGAATTCACACGTGTGGAACCCTCTTGGTCCGATTAACTCGTTTAATCATTTTCAAGCCTCAACTCATGTAACCAAGTTGTTGTGTGTGACCCTCTAGGTTCTCAATTCAATTAGCAGTGACCCCAATTAATTAATTCACTAATTAATTAATCAGTCCACAGATTAAACGACCATAGTCTAGCAACAGGTGTTTAACCCCTAGCTGAATTGGAATGTTCGGATTCGACAGAACCTTTAAGTCATTGAATCATGTGAGATACAATCCTCCTACTTACTATCTCTCAACCAAGATCTAGGGCAAGGGAATAATCAGAACCCTAATAATCCGGTCTTAAAGCTAAGTGCATTTCATATCCATTTGATCTCAATCCAAGAAACCCTTTTCTTGATGTCTTGATCTACTGCCTTGGCCAAGGACTCCATATGGCATATGAATGACTTACACAATAAGAGATCACCTTGCAAATGCAAGTGTAGGTCCTTTCTTGATTCTCATTCACTTTCATGAATCACTTGTGCAGCCCCAGCATAAGCCTTGAATCAGTTGTCTAAGGCGACACCCTTTAAAGCTTATACCAAAGACTACAGAGTTAACTCATAAAGTGACAAGGAACCTCAAGTCTAAGGATCAATTAATCACATCAATGACTCGTGAGATATTTCCTAATCTGGAAGTTTCCATTTCCTGAAATAGAAACTTCCTTTCCCATTTAGGAATGTTCTCACACGGGGCACCTCAGTGAACTTACTTATTAAAGTAAGCACCCTCATGTATCACGCACGTATCAACTATACACTTTGCACCTCCATGAAACAAGGTGGTCCTTCTTAAGGGCGTGATCCCACAAGCAAGCCTTAGAGGAGTCAGGTTGACACTCCCACTGTCTGTAGGACTCATCGGCTTGGAGTATTTTACTAATCATGACTTATGTGATATAGGGCTCGTTTCATGAACCATTTCACCTAAATGGTAGAGTCCTATAGTCATCAGGATTAGGGGAGTTCTCATACATGCACAGCTAAAGTAAACGCATACCAAACAAGAGCATATAAAGAAGTGTTGCCTTAATTCGTTATTTCATTCAAAGATTGTCTGTGATTACAATAAGGAAAAGCACAAAGCGGATATACAATCGGCTTTCTAGGGCACTATTCCTAACACATAACACACATAAGATAGGTAGAACCCATGATCATCTCGTGTTAGTATCATGATAGGACATGTTATTTGTTTATGTGCTTGTTTGAAATGCATTTAAGTTGTACTTACATTAATAAAGACTAATAAAATTGGATAACATATATGTTGGTGAGGTCGAACCGAACAACACTTCGGTTGATTCGAAAATTCCCATTAAATATTAAGCTCATTTCGAGTAATAGGTATTTAATTCGAGATGCAAATTTTGAATTAAATTCATAGCATTCCATCAATAGGTTTTAAGTTTAGTAAGTAAAGCTAGTTATTGTTCCCGAGTCGTAGGATAACTAGTGGAGCTTATTAGTTCTTAGTTACCTAATTGATCATTTTAAATGATCAATATTTCGTGGTTAATTTTGGCAAGGGCGATGTCCGCGACTCCTGGGTCGTTCGAACTAGGTTTTGATCATGATCTTATGATTGATGGGTCTAGCTTAACGCCTAAGTAAATATGGATGTCGCACGAGTCGTGGGTCCATATTGAAAGGTGGGTGACGCAAAACAATTATTAAGAGTTCTAAAGGTGTTAGAATTGGTAAGTTGTATCTACCTAGGGTTTTACTTAGAATGTCCGCGAGTCGTGGGTTCGAGGTAAAATGCTTAGGATCTTAGTACCCATTGGGAAACGCGTTCCTTTCGAGGTTTGTGACTGGCAGAAAACGAGCGAAAAAATCGAACCAAAGAAGATGGCGAAAACAGTTTGTCCATATCCTGAAGGATGGATTTTTTCACGAGGGTTTTGTGACTGGCAGTTTTCTACTTTCGCAAAACTGGTTTTCAATGGGAGTTTCAATCATGCTTTTATCGTTTCATGTTTCTTTCTTTATGTTATATTGTTAAGAACTTCCCTAACATGATTTCAATCTAGGTTGGTGTGGATTGTTATCCCTACAATGGATTCTGAAGTAGAATGAGACTTTCGAGGGATGGGTTGCCATTACCGCATGAAGCGCGTTTGTGGACGCCTCAAAACGTGTCAAGAAAGCTACTACCCAAGTGAGTTTCTTGACCTCTACGAATTTGGATTCACGATTGCGAGTCTAAGATCCTTTTGTTGGAAAAATTTTAAATTTCCGCTGCTTTCTGATTCCTATTTTCCAACACAATCGGCCATCTTGCATCAACACACATCCGAGGCCCTCCTTCGAAGCATCCGTGCAAACCGAATAGCCCTTGGATCCCTCAGGTAGGGTAAGAACTGGTGTTGAAGGTAATCTTTCCTTTAAAGTTTGGAAACTTCTCTCACACTCGTCATCCCACTCAAACTTTGCCTCCTTCATTATTAACCTAGTCAGCGGGTGTAACAGCCCTAACCTGGGCCGAGTTGGAAAAGGTAAAGTAAAGGGGTTATTCAAGAAGCCCTTATAATCTCGGTCCTTATTTATTCTCTTCATGCATTACATTCTATGTGACTTATGTGCTTTTATGTGTTACAATTTAATTAAATGATTGTAGATTTAATTATTTCCTTTATTTAACTCGTACCTTGAAACTCTTCTCATAAAATCCTAGAATTCTATTATTGCATTCCCCTATCATAGTTTTGTAAGTTTTTTTAAATTATAAAATTTCCGCTGCAGTGTGTTAATACTATGATATTGTATAGCACTGTCCGTTCGCCGGAGTGTTTCTCGGGTGCTAGGCCTCACATCCACTCGGGAGATACTTTGGTACGGGGTTGTAGTGTATAGGGGCGCTACAACTAAAGTGGTATCAGAGCAACCTGGTTACTCTAGTACCCTAGGTGCTCTTTCTTGAAAAATTTAAGTTTTTCAAAAATACGACACTTTAAAATACTTTATTGTTACTCTTCTGCATGTTCATATCTCGAGTCCTAGGAATTGCTTCAAGATACCCGTAGGGCCGTTAGTGAATCATGCTTATTCCTTGTACATATTACGTGTTCATAATTTCAGTGTTATATTTGAATTTATTACTTTGTGTCAATCTGTGAATCATTATTTAACCTCCATGCATTATATTTTCCAATGCGATTGTGATTCTAGCATCATAATGTCACCACCAAGGACTCCACAAAATCAGACACCATCAGCCACAACAACTCCTATAGGAGCACTAGATATAGCAGAGGCCTTTAGACAGTTTATGCAGACATACGTGCCAGTACCTAGTCATGGAAATGAAAGAACCTTGGAAAAGTTTCTTCAGTTGAATCCACCAAAGTTCTTCGGGGAACCCAATGACCTTAAGGCAGAAAATTGGATTGCAAGCCTTGAAAAGATATATGAGGCAATGGATATTTACCCCGAAGATCCAAAACGAGTACAATATGAAACCTTCTTATTGGAAGAGGCAGCATTAAGTTGGTGGAAGCATGTCAAGCGGAGATGGTTGGATACCGGAGTTCAAAGTAATTGGATTGAGTTTGTAAGGGAATTTCAGCATAAGTACATTCCTCAAGTAACTAGGGATGCTCGAGAGGCCGAGTTCATGAATTTAGTACATGGGTATATGTCAGTAGCCGAATACGAGGCCAAGTTTGTTAGGTTAATACAATATGCACCACACATCTTGAGCGACGAGCGTCGCAAAACAAAGAGATTTGTTGATGGATTGAAACCGGATCTACGATGGGCATTAGCTCCTTTTGATATTGAGGGGATATACCTGGGCTGTGGATAAAGCCCTAAACACTGAGGCAACACACAAGAGTATTCGCCTGAATTCAAAACATCAAGACCCAACTAACGAAAAATTACCACAAGGAGAAAAACGAGTTGCCAGCCACATTGCTCATATACAAAAGAAGAAACCTAGGCATACCCAACAACAATCCTCGGAAGTACCCCTAAAGGTCCAAGATGAAACCATTTGCCACTTCTGTCATGGGCCGCGACATACTGAAGTGAATTGCTGGAAAAAGGCCGGCTTATGTTTGCGATGTGGTAGTAATGAACACCAGATCCGTGAATGCCCAAAGAAAGCCAAACAAAGACAACCAAGGAGAGGAAAAACTATTGTCGGAACTTCAAGAAATCCATTAGGAAAAGGCAGGGCCAACACTATGGACGGAGATGTGCATCCCAAACCTTCAAGTAATGTGAAGGGTACGGTCCATGTTCTTCACACGCCAGTTAAGGTCCTATGACCCTGGCGTCACGCATTCATTCATTGCATTACAATTATGTGCTTATTTATTTTCTGAGTGCCTTTTCTAGGGATTTAGGTCATTATGATATATATATAAACACTTCTCTTCTGGGCTAGTAATCATTCCTACCCCATAGTTTATGAAGTTATTAATGACAAAATATGAGATCATCCTAGAAAAGGATGAAAAATACTATCAAAATTATTTTATGACAAAATGAGAATCTGAGGACAGATTCTTTTTAAGGGGGGTGGATTGTAACAGCCCTAACCTGGGCCGAGTTGGAAAAGGTAAAGTAAAGGGGTTATTCAAGAAGCACTTATAATCTCGGTCCTTATTTATTCTCTTCATGCATTACATTCTATGTGACTTATGTGCTTTTATGTGTTACAATTTAATTAAATGATTGTAGATTTAATTATTTCCTTTATTTAACTCGTACCTTGAAACTCTTCTCATAAAATCCTAGAATTCTATTATTGCATTCCCCTATCATAGTTTTGTAAGTTTTTTTAAATTATAAAATTTCCGCTGCAGTGTGTTAATACTCTGATATTGTATAGCACTGTCCGTTCGCCGGAGTGTTTCTCGGGTGCTAGGCCTCACATCCACTCGGGAGATACTTTGGTGCGGGGTTGTAGTGTATAGGGGCGCTACAGCGGGCATGCAATCTTGGATAAATCCTTCACAAATCTGGAAGGATCAACTTCGATTTCTCCAATTGAACCACAGTCTAATTCTTGGAAGGATCAACTTTAATTCCATTGCCACTGAAACCATAACTTCTGAACCCTACCTTGAAGACACTACACACAAACCCAAAACACTTGCTTTCCTACTCAGAGCACCGACAACCACATTAACTTTATCGGGGTGGAATTGGATCGTGCAATCATAATCCTCTAGAAACTCCACCCAACGCCTCTGTCTATTTTTAAGCTCCATCTAAGTAAACAAATACTTGAGGCTCTTATGATCGGTAAATATCTCAAAACTAGCACCGTAGAGAGAGTGGCGCCATTTAGACAATGCAAACACGGCCGCTGCAAGCTCAAGATTATGAGTGGGGTGGT
Organism: Lantana camara; assembly: GCA_037501455.1. Classification (NCBI taxonomy): domain Eukaryota; kingdom Viridiplantae; phylum Streptophyta; class Magnoliopsida; order Lamiales; family Verbenaceae; genus Lantana; species Lantana camara. The sequence goes on from CM074855.1 coordinate 59,979,135, forward strand.
TCTTTTTGTGTTACTTCAAGTTCTTTGAAGCATGGGCCATCAATCGACCATCTTGCATCAACACACATCCGAGGTCCTCCTTCGAAGCATCTGTGCAAACGGAATAGCCCTTGGTTCCCTCAGGTAGGGTAAGAACTGGTACTGAAGTTAATCTGTCCTTTAAATTTTGGAAACATCTCTCGCACTCGTCATCCCACTCAAACTTTACCTCCTTCATTATTAACCTAGTCAACGGGTATGCAATCTTGGAGAAATCCTCCACAAATCTGGAAGGATCAACTTCAATTTCTCCAATTGAACCACAGTCTAATTCTTGGAAGGATCAACTTTAATTCCATTGCCACTAAAACCATAACTTCTGAACCCTGCCTTGAAGACTCTACACACAAACCCAAAACACTTGCTTTCCTACTCAGAGCATCCACAACCACATTTACTTTATCGGGGTGGTATTGGATCGTGCAATCATAATCCTATAGAAACTCCACCCAACGCCTCTGTCTATTAGTAAGCTCCTTCTAAGTAAACAAATAATTGAGGCTCTTATGATCGGTAAATATCTCAAAACTAGCACCGTAGAGATAGTGGCACCATTTAGACAACGCAAACACGACCGCTGCAGCTCAATATTGTGAATGGGGTAGTTCTTTTTGCGTTACTTCAAGTTGTTTGAAGCATGGGCCATCAATCGGCCATCTTGCATCAACACACATCCGAGGCCCTCCTTCGAAGCATCCGTGCAAACCGGATAGCCCTTGGATCCCTCAGGTAGGGTAAGAACTGGTGCTGAAGTTAATCTTTCCTTTAAAGTTTGGAAACTTCTCTCGCACTCATCATCCCACTCAAGCTTTACCTCCTTCTTTGTTAACCTAGTCAACGGGCATGCAATCTTGGAGAAATCCTTCACAAATCTGGAAGGATCAACTTCAATTTTTCCAATTGAACCATAGTCTAATTCTTGGAAGGATCAACTTTAATTCCATTGCCACTGAAACCATAACTTCTGAACTGTAACACCCCGCATTTTCAGAGCAAGATACGATGTCGTTTTCGTGCGATTAGATTGTTATTTATTTAACTCTTCTTGTGTTTGAATGACTTTAATCATGTTTTAATTGTTTAATTGACTCAATTGTAATCTTATGGAAATATGTGAACTTAATTGAAATATGCATTTAGTGTCTAATTGCTCTTTAGATTAAATTATGTGGGCTAATCTGAAATTAATAAAGTTGGGGATCTATTTCTAATTATGAGAAATTCAATTTGGACTTATTTGAACACTACTCTAAATCTTGGGGGTACTTTTATAATTTCTTAAACTTTAACTGGACTTAATTGACTTTTGTATGGAACTTGGGGACTCAATCGCATCAACTAATTCTTGAGGGACTTAATCGCAATTTTGGGCGAATCGGTCCCTTCTTAACCAAGAACCCTAAGTGCTGCCTTCATTTCCTCTTCATCCCCTCTCACTCCAGGAACCAGTCACCCAACCCTAGCAGTCCCACTTTCGTTTCTTCTCCTCCCATACGAGACCTTCAACAGCGGCGCAACCATTCCCTTTCCTCCGTCTTCGCCTCTCGCCGCCTGTTGCGAGGAAGGAGGCCAGTCCGCGTGCCACCACTTCTACCGGCGAACCCCACCACCGGCCATTCTCTCTTTCTCTCCCTCCTCCGCCACTACGAGCCACCCCGGTGAACAAGGAGAGAAAAACAGGGCAAGCAGCAACATCACTGTCGCCAACCGCCATCACGCCATCGTTCAGACACCACCGTGACCTTTCTACTGCCGCTACCTTTTCCGACAACCCATCACCATCATCTCCCCCAAATCTCCTCCTCTCACCACCGGAGATTCAGCACCTCATCGTCGTCGTCTCCGTCTTCCACCCATCCGGCGAATCTCTTCATCTCCCATTTCAGAAGACAAGAAACCGCATTGCCGCCACCCCCGTCTTCTCTCTAGTACCAGATCCGAAAAATGGAGGAATCCCCTGCTACCGCCATCATCTCCTTCCACCCTTCTTCTCTGCGGATCCCGGTCAAGAAGCAACAACAACCCAACCATTTCTCTCTCTATCGCCTAGATCTGGAAAGGAGGCTAAACACGCGCCACCACTTTCGCCGGCCATACCCTTGCTCCTCCATCGCCACCACCGCGCATCCACTTTCTCCCTCTCCTGTTTCAGAGAACAAGAGTAGCGCCACCACTCAGCCTCTGAGTCTTTGCAAATCAGCCACCATAACGCCATCATTTAGTCATTTTCAGCTAGCGACGCCACCCTTGTAACAACCGGCAGACTTCACTCCAGCTACCCTAACCCAGCCGCTGCACTTCCTCTTGAAGATGTAATGCCTTTTTCTTTTAATCTCTAATTAAGCTCTCTGTTTGGTTGAGTTACAGTACTGTGATTGTGTAATTGTAAGAATTCAATTGTGTATATCTTGGATTTTGTAAGGTAAGAATAATTGATTGATTAAGTTTGTTTTGTGCGATGCAATTTTGTCAAAATGCTTTCAGTATGTTGCGTTTCCGTCACTGGATGGGTTTAATTGGCATGTAATTATTATGTGAACTTTAAATGCTATTAGTGACTAAACAAATTTGATACTTATATGATTGTAATTCTAATATATGATATGGATTTAGTTACAATCCCACGCTTGATAAATAAGAATTTTGATGAATAAGAATTGAGGTTGGAAAAATTAAATACTATGAAGTACTGGTGTATGTAATTGTGAGTTGGTGTGAGTCTCGGTATAATAAGGACTGGAATCGCCTTTTGCTGTTGCCGCTTTTGTTGCATGTTACAACAACAATAATTCACCCTGTGGTTATTCTGAAATTTTCATATTAAATATAGTGTTTAGGTGACAGTAGTTGTTTTAATGTTTGTATGTTATTAATTAAATTGTTTCGTGCGTATACATATCTCTAGGTACATGTTCGGTTGTTTGGTAATTTATGATTTGAGCTTCACTTAGCTTTTAACTTGAATTTGTGGCTCGGGTTGTTACATGGTTGACTAAAAGTTGGATATGTCGGATGATTGGTAAAAGTGTGATCAACAGGTTTATGTATATTAATCGGGATCTTGAATGTTGGGTATAGAGTATAGACTAAGCAGCTAACAGTACTGGAATAAGGCATGATTTTATCTATTTGGTCAATTGAATTTATGGTGATCCAATTACAATTTAATGGTCTTGTTTGTATTATTATTTTATTCTTAAACTGAAATGAACTCTTACAACTTAAAAGGGAACTTTATTAATTGTTAAATGAATTAATGTTTATAATATGACCAAATCTTGAATCGTGCAAATGAGTGTAATTAATTAAATGGGGTAATTGAGCATGAACTTACTTGATATAATATAATCCTTATTTAATCCTCTAACTCGTCCGAATATTCTTCTTCGTCTTCGACCATGCATTTATGCCTTGTATATGAACTTGATGCTTGTATATTTACTCTGTGGAGCATTAATTGTGCACATGAACACATTCATGACATATAATGCTGTTTCATGATCTCATATGCATGTCATAGCAATTAAGATCACCTTATGTCACTTCATGAATATCGTCGTGCGTCTGTGTGGTTCATGTTTGAGTCGTGTCTCATGAGTACTTCGTGTTCCTCTTCTGTACAGTGATCTCCAGAGTGGAGACAACCTGATCGAGTATGCATTCATCTTGTCAGTTCTGGTATCTCGTCGTTTCTCAGGTGAGGTATAGGATTTTGTATAGTTACGCGACCTATGGCCTTAATATGCTGATTTCAACCCTTGCATGCGAGTATATCTATTATAAATACGTATGTGTTGGATATGATATGTTTATGACCTTCTGAATCAACTCTGTTTGGAAAAGTAAATATGAAAGCATATATAAGCTGTTTTGAAAAGTACTTTACGTTATGTTGTGTAGCGAGATTGCCATGAAAGATTAGCGTATGTGATCCGTCGTGATCTGTTATGTTGTGATCCGTTGTGATCTGTGTGTGGATCGATCCTGGTGAGCTGCGGAATGGGTACCCCCGGGACGGTTAGGGCCGTCGGGGCATTTATCCATTGCGTAGTTCCATTTGAGATATCATTGTGCGACCTTGGGGTGATGAGGAAGGCGTGGTATCTTGAGCCTTCGGCTAAGGCCGGGGAGGACTCTTGTGGGTTCGCAACCCCTTGAGGGTGAGTCTATTTTAGACGGTTTATTCTCGATGGTATGGGGACGGTACATCTCCTCCATCATTGGTGTAGAGGTTGGATTGATTTTGATTTATGTTATGAGGAGTTGAGGTTGGAAGCTCGTACTCGCCGAGCAGTTGATTAGTTTATGTTATGGAATTATGAATCGGGATAGAGTCTTTCTGGAAAATGATTTCCAAACTTATATCTATATCTTATTTGGGTTCTTTCAAAATGTTTTGGTATGTAACACCTACTCCAGGTTCATGAGTCCGTCCTTTTTATTCTGTGCTATGCTCCTTATATATATTGTGGGTGTGCGTTAGCCCCCTCACTCGGTCAAGTTGACTGACCCCTCATTTACACTTTTAGTTGCAGGATTGTTGGCGTTTGCTAGGCGGAAGTGAGTCCTTTGAGTTGCACTTCGTCGGTCAAGTCTTTCTATTTGCATTTGTCTTTTCATACACTTTATTTATGCTTTGACTTGTAGACTTGAGATTATACTTTACTATTCGGTATCCCTGCGTGGCACTCTAATTCGGCCCTTGTGGCACTTGATGATTATTACTTTATGTTGATATTCGGGAATAAGGATTTATGCTAGTTGAACCCGTCACTTGTTATGTTTGTTGATCTATTATTCGGGATTAGGTATCTATGCTAGTTGAACCGTCACCTGCTTTGTATGTTTTGTTTTAAATGCTTCCGCTATCTATTGTTGTTGGTTTTAATTGCTTCCGCACTCTGAGTTTTGGTCAAGTTAGATCCGCCTAGCCTAGTGTGTGAGTTGGTCTCCCGTTCGCTCTGATTCGGATTCAGGCATGGACTTTCATTTCATGTTCCGGGTCTGGGTCATAGTGCGGGGGATGTGGCACTTCTCCGTTTGGGGTGTTACATCCTTAAGTGGTATCAGAGCTCTAGGTTGCAAAACCGAGCTCTAGTGTCGTGTTGTGTCTGTCTAGGTCGTACGGCATAGGAATAACTGCGCATTGCATTTGTTTGACTTGATACTTTGACCCTTCGGCATGAATTGTTTCGTGATTATATGATTGTGTGCACATTATGACTTTGATTATGCAACGTCTTATTTTATGTGCTTTATAAATTACAACTAAATGTTGCATTTTTGTGATATACTTGTTACATTTCATTTGCATCTTAATCCGCATGCATCGAATTTAGTGTTTGAATTTCAGGGTGTCATCTGAGTCAGCACTGAGATTTCCCTCCGTCAACACTACTTATTAGCACTACAACGAGAACACGCCGTAATTCGAAGATGAAAGGATTCTTTACCAGGATCGATGGTCATGAAAAGCTTCAGAGTTGAAGGAATGAGATTTACTATATTGACTTACTATCTTAAAGTCAATTGAAAGATGAAGTTTGACGAATTTTCATCTTGAGGATTCGTTCATTTAAAGGTAGTCAACTTGATTAGGGAAATGAGTAAATGGAGGAGAATCTGATCAAGTAGAACCAATTTGAAGGAGTTTGATGAGCTTTCGTCTAGATGATTCGCTTATTTGAAAGTAGTCACCTTGTTGATTGAAACGAGTCAATGTAGAAGAATCCAATCAAATAAGATCCGATCAAGTTCAAGGGATGTGGATACATGTTACTTAAGCAACGAGCTACAAACCATCGGTGAGTGTTGAAGGTTTTGGTGCCGTTTAGAGTTAACAAGACAAGATTGGTTGTTAGCTCTCTGGGTGTTTTCTTCAAGGTGAGATGGAAGTTTCTGCTGAGATGGAAGATTCTGCTGAGGTGGGAATAGATCACATAGATGCCGAAAGACTTTACTCAAGTTTTAGAATCGAAACCCATGAGTTGCTTTGGGAAGTGCCTAATACCACGACTATCCAACGTAGCTCTGAGATGGATTTCTGATTGGCAATCGAATTATGGGCAATTCCTTGAGGATGAGCAGACTAAGGTTTAACACATAAGTCAAGAGTTCTTGAAGGAGACTGTGGATGATTCTTGTTGGGCAAGGATTATGGTTTAGTAGAGAGTTGGATGATGAACATAATTGACAAATTACTTCTTCACATCAAAAGATTTAAGACAAGAAGTTCAGATGACGGAGGTTGCATCATTATCGGCTTAATCAACTCCTACCACTTCGTCTCAACTTCCTGTCAAGAGTTTGACACTACGGTGATCGGTACGCCAAGCATTCATGGCATTTGCACACATGCATCGCTGAAATACTCTTACCTTGTTTTGCTTCATGTGGGTGATGACTATTGTTGTTTTAATTGTGATAACTTGGATACTTGATCTAGTATTTGTAACTTGAAATTTCTACTTGTATGAACTATTGCTGAAATGAATGAGTTATGTACTTATGTGAACTATTCATGCCTATGTGATTTAAAACTCTCTTGATTGCTCACTAACTTCTCATATAACACACATACCTACTGTGACCTTGTTTTATAGGGATTCCATCGCGATATCCCCCTTGAGTTGAGGTATGAGCATTGAATCTATACTCAAGGGACACCGATATCAGTTGTATAAGGTACACCAAACATGCATTGCATACTTTTCGTCAAGTGTTACTCTGATGTGTGTATGTATGATTAACTAATCAGTGGATTTAAGTGCAAGAGAGACCTTAGGTTCCCTCTTTTTACGTGTTGGAGAGATGTAGGATTCTCTCTATTTATATGATAGAAAGCTGTTGGATTCCTTCTAAGTTTTGTGCACGAGAGATGTTGGATTCTCTTGTACTTAGACATTCGGAGATGTTGGATTCTCTTGAATCTAAGGGTTTGAGAAATGATGGATTTTCTCAAACTAGAATGTTTGGGAGATGTGGAAATCTTTCAGACTTAGGTTGAGAGATGGGGTTCTCTCATTATATGTTTGAGAGACGGGGATTCTCTCAATTGTGTGCTTGAGAGACGGGGTTCTCTCAATTACGTGTGCGAGAGACGGGGTTCTCTCTCTTGTGTGTGCCGAGGGACGGGGCTCACTCACTTTACGTGCAGAGAGATGGGATTCTCTCTTGTTTGTTGAGGTTGTAATACACATTGTCCTGACAACGGTCTTCAAGTGACGAGTTTGCGACGCAATCGAAGTTGAGTGCAGTGATGACTGTTCGTCTCACGAGAATGGTCGAACAGCTTGATGAAAGCAACGGTCCAGTACTCAAACAGATCCCAATGACAAAGAGATATCGCGAGAAAGGTCCAGTAAAGACAATGAGAGTAAACTTCACAACGGAGGCTATGTTTTACGCAACTCCTTGAGAAGGGTTAAGACACTATCAACTCGAAGCTCTTCTAGCTCAGGAGTGGAACCTGGGGACTAGGTTCTCTTAAGGGGGGAAGGGTGTAACACACCGCATTTTCAGAGCAAGATACGATGTCGTTTTCGTGCGATTAGATTGTTATTTATTTAACTCTTCTTGTGTTTGAATGACTTTAATCATGTTTTAATTGTTTAATTGACTCAATTGTAATCTTATGGAAATATGTGAACTTAATTGAAATATGCATTTAGTGTCTAATTGCTCTTTAGATTAAATTATGTGGGCTAATCTGAAATTAATAAAGTTGGGGATCTATTTCTAATTATGAGAAATTCAATTTGGACTTATTTGAACACTACTCTAAATCTTGGGGGTACTTTTATAATTTCTTAAACTTTAACTGGACTTAATTGACTTTTGTATGGAACTTGGGGACTCAATCGCATCAACTAATTCTTGAGGGACTTAATTGCAATTTTGGGCGAATCTGTCCCTTCTTAACCGAGAACCCTAAGTGCTGCCTTCATTTCCTCTTCATCCCCTCTCACTCCAGGAACCAGCTGCCCAACCCTAGCAGTCCCACTTTCGTTTCTTCTCCTCCCATACGAGACCTTCAACAGCGGCGCAACCATTCCCTTCCCTCCGTTTTCGCCTCTCGCCGCCTGTTGCGAGGAAGGAGGCCTGTCCGCGCGCCACCACTTCTACCGGCGAACCCCACCACCGGCCATTCTCTCTTTCTCTCCCTCCTCCGCCACTACGAGCCTCCCCGGTGAACAAGGAGAGAAAAACAGGGCAAGCAGCAGCATCACTGTCGCCAACCGCCATCACGCCACCGTTCAGACACCACGGTGACCTTTCTGCCGCCGCTACCTTTTCCGACAACCCATCACCATCATCTCCCCCAGATCTCCTCCTCTCACCAACGGAGATTCAGCACCTCGTCGTCGTCGTCTCCGTCTTCCACCCATCCGGCGAATCTCTTCTTCTCCCATTTCAGAAGACAAGAAACCACATCGCCGCCGCCCCCGTCTTCTCTCTAGTACCAGATCCGAAAAATGGAGGAATCCCCTGCTACCGCCATCATCTCCTTCCACCCTTCTTCTCTGCGGATCCCGGTCAAGAAGCAACAACAACCCAACCATTTCTCTCTCTATCGCCTAGATCTGGAAAGGAGGCTAAACACGCGCCACCACTTTCACCGGCCATACCCTTGCTCCTCCATCGCCACCACCGCGCATCCACTTTCTCCCTCTCCTGTTTCAGAGAACAAGAGTAGCGCCAGCACTCAGCCTCCGAGTCTTTGCAAATCAGCCACCATAACGCCATCATTCAGTCATTTTCAGCTAGCGACGCCACCCTTGTAACAACCGGCAGACTTCACTCCAGCTACCCTAACCCAGCCGCTGCACTTCCTCTTCAAGATGTAATGCCTTTTTCTTTTAATCTCTAATTAAGCTCTCTGTTTGGTTGAGTTATAGTACTGTGATTGTGTAATTGTAAGAATTCAATTGTGTATATCTTGGATTTTGTAAGGTAAGAATAATTGATTGATTAAGTTTGTTTTGTGCGATGCAATTTTGTCAAAATGCTTTCAGTATGTTGCGTTTCCGTCACTGGATGGGTTTAATTGGCATGTAATTATTATGTGAACTTTAAATGCTATTAGTGACTAAACAAATTTGATACTTATACGATTGTAATTCTAATATATGATATGGATTTAGTTACAATCCCACGCTTCATAAATAAGAATTTTGATGAATAAGAATTGAGGTTGGAAAAATTAAATACTATGAAGGACTGGAATCGCCTTTTGCTATTGCCGCTTTTGTTGCATGTTACAACAACAACAATTCACCCTGCGGTTATTCTGAAATTTTCATATTAAATATAGTGTTTAGGTGACAGTAGTTGTTTTAATGTTTGTATGTTATTAATTAAATTGTTTCGTGCGTATACATATCTCTAGGTACATGTTCGGTTGTTTGGTAATTTATGATTTGAGCTTCACTTAGCTTTTAACATGAATTTGTGGCTCGGGTTGTTACATGGTTGACTAAAAGTTGAATATGCCGGATGATTGGTAAAAGTGTGATCAACAGGTTTATGTATATTAATCGGGATCTTGAATGTTGGGTATAGAGTATAGACTAAGCATCTAACAGTACTGGAATAAGCCATGATTTTATCTATTTGGTCAATTGAATTTATGGTGATCCAATTACAATTTAATGGTCTTGTTTGTATTATTATTTTATTCTTAAACTGAAATGAACTCTTACAACTTAAAAGGGAACTTTATTAATTGTTAAATGAATTAATGTTTATAATATGACCAATTCTTGAATCGTGCAAATGAGTGTAATTAATTAAATGGGGTAATTGAGCATGAACTTACTTGATATAATATAATCCTTATTTAATCCTCTAACTCGTCTGAATATTCTTCTTCGTCTTCGACCATGCATTTATGCCTTGTATATGAACTTGATGCTTGTATATTTACTCTGTGGAGAATTAATTGTGCACATGAACACATTCATGACATATAATGCTGTTTCATGATCTCATATGCATGTCATAGCAATTAAGATCACCTTATGTCACTTCATAAATATCGCCGTGCGTCTGTGTGGTTCATGTTTGAGTCGTGTCTCATGAGTACTTCGTGTTCCTCTTCTGTACAGTGATCTCCAGAGTGGAGACAACCTGATCGAGTATGCATTCATCTTGTCAGTTCTGGTATCTCGTCGTTTCTCAGGTGAGGTATAGGATTTTGTATAGTTACGGGACCTATGGCCTTAATATGCTAATTTCAACCCTTGCATGCGAGTATATCTATTATAAATACGTATGTGTTGGATATGATATGTTTATGACCTTCTGAATCAACTCTTTTTGGAAAAGTAAATATGAAAGCATATATAAGCTGTTTTGAAAAGTACTTTACGTTATGTTCTGTAGCGAGATTGCCATGAAAGATTGGCGTATGTGATCCGTCGTGATCTGTTATGTTGTGATCCGTTGTGATCTGTGTGTGGATCGATTCTGGTGAGCTGCGGAATGGGTACCCCCGGGACGGTTAGGGCCGTCGGGGCATTTATCCATTGCGTAGTTCCATTTGAGATATCATTGTGCGACCTTAGGGTGATGAGGGAGGCATGGTATCTTGAGCCTTCGGCTAAGGCCGGGGAGGACTCTTGTGGGTTCGCAACCCCTTAAGGGTGAGTCTATTTTAGACGATTTATTCTCGATGGTATGGGGACGGTACATCTCCTCCATCATTGGTGTAGAGGTTGGATTGATTTTGATTTATGTTATGAGGAGTTGAGGTTGGAAGCTCGTACTTGCTGAGCAGTTGATTATGTTATGTTATGGAATTATGAATCGGGATAGAGTCTTTCTGGAAAATGATTTCCAAACTTATATCTATATCTTATTTGGGTTCTTTCAAAATGTTTTGGTATGTAACACCTACTCCCGGTTCATGAGTCCATCCTTTTTATTCTGTGCTATGCTGCTTATATATATATTGTGGGTGTGCGTTAGCCCCCTCACTCGGTCAAGTTGACTGACCCCTCATTTACACTTTTAGTTGCAGGATTGTTGGCGTTTGCTAGGCGGAAGTGAGTCCTTTGAGTTGCACTTCGTCAGTCTAGTCTTTCTATTTGCATTTGTCTTCTCATACACTTTATTTATGCTTTGACTTGTAGACTTGAGATTATACTTTACTATTCGGTAGCCCTGCGTGGCACTCTCATTCGGCCCTTGTGGCACTTGATGATTATTACTTTATGTTGATATTCGGGACTAGGGATTTATGCTAGTTGAACCCGTCACTTGTTATGTTTGTTGATCTATTATTCGGGATTAGGTATCTATGCTAGTTGAACCCGTCACCTACTTTGTATGTTTTGTTTTAAATGCTTCCGCTATCTATTGTTGTTGGTTTTAATTGCTTCCGCACTCTGAGTTTTGGTCAAGTTAGATCCGCCTAGCCTAGTGTGTGAGTTGGTCTCCCGTTCACTCTGATTCGGATTCGGGCATGGACTTTCATTTCATTTTCCGGGTCTGGGTCATAGTGCGGGGGATCTGGCACTTCTCCGTTTGGGGTGTTACATGAACCCTGCCTTGAAGACTCTACACACAAACCCAGAACACTTGCTTTCCTACTCAGAGCATCGACAACCACATTTACTTTATCGGGGTGGAATTGGATCGTGCAATCATAATCCCCTAGAAACTCCACCCAACGCCTCTGTCTATTCTTAAGGTCCTTCTAAGTAAACAAATACTTGAGGCTCTTAAGATCGGTAAATATCTCAAAACTAGCACCGTAGAGATAGTGGCGCCATTTAGACAACGTAAACACGATCGCTGCAAGCTCAAGATTATGAGTGGGGTAGTTCTTTTTATGTTACTTCAAGTTCTTTAAAGCATGGGCCATCAATCGGCCTTCTTGTATCAACACACATCCGAGGCCCTCCTTCGAAGCATCCGTGCAAACTGAATAGCCCTTGGATCCCTCAGGTAGGGTAAGAAGTGGTGCTGAAGTTAATATTTCTTTTAAAGTTTGGAAACTTCTCTCGCACTCATCATCCCACTTAAACTTTACCTCCTTCTTTGTTAACCTTGTCAACGGGTATGCAATCTTGGAGAAATCCTTCACAAATCTGGAAGGATCAACTTCGGTTTCTCCAATTGAACAACAGTCTAAATCTTGGAAGGATGAACTTCAAGTCCATTGCCTGAAATTATATGGCCCAAGAACGTAACTCTGTCGATCCAAAACTCGTACTTTCTAAATTTAGCATAAAGCTTGTGCTCTCTACGTGTCTCCAAGATAATCTAGAGGTGATGTTCATGCTCTTCTACGGACCTCGAATACACCAAAATGTCGTCAATGAAAATCACCAAAAACTTGTCAAGGAACAGTCTAAACACTCTGTGCATCATGTCCATGAACACGACTGGGACATTGGATAACCCAAACGGCATCACCACAAACTCAAAGTGCCCATACCGTGTATTAAACCCGGTCTTGGAAATATCTTCCTCCCGAATGCATAGCTTTTAGTAACCTTGCCTCAAATCTAACTTAGAGTACACTTGTGAACCTTGCAAGAGATCAAATAATTCTTCGATGTGAGGCAATGGGGACTTATTCTTCACCGTCATCCGGTTCAGCTCGCGATAATCTATGCACATCCTCAAAGTTCCATCCTTCTTCTTCATAAACACAACAGGAGCACCCCACGGAGAAATGCTCGAACGGATGTACCCGCAAGCTAACGGCTTATCAAGCTATATCTTTAACTCCTTCAACTCAGCAGGAGCCATCCGGTAAGGTCCCTTAGAGAAAGACTCAGCTCCGGGATAAAGGTCAACCACAAACTCGATGTCCCTCTCCGGTGGAAAAGAACCCAAAATCTCAGGGAACTCATCGGGAAATTCTCGTACAACCTCCGTCTCCTCAAGTTTGGCTTGGTCCTTCGGTTTGTTAAGAAGGCAAGCCACGAAACCAGTCGCACCGTCTTGGACGAGCTTGCTTCCATAAAAGACACAAACGGGCTGGACTTCAACGTCCCACCCATAAACACCATAGAACCCAAAGAGACCTTCTTCTCGTGGGAATCCATCATAGCTCGGGGTCTGAAAAGCTAATCCATCCCAAGGATTGCTCCATACCTCTTCATCGGTATCTTTATCAAGTCTACAGAGAGGACACAACCCTCAAAAATCACCGAGCACCCCCGAAACACTTGGTCTATCTCTAAGCGTCCCCCCAGAGGAGAACTCACCACAAATACCTGCGCAGATATATCGCCAAGCAAATGCAAAGAAGCAACAACATCCCGGGAAATAAAAGAATGTGTGGCCCCGGGATCAAATGTTGGATGTAATGATATACTATGAATGTTTATTGTACCTTCCACTGCGGCATTTTGATCGATGTCAGCAACTTTCTCCTCTCCATGAAGGGCATAAGCATGAGCCTGAAGAGGCGGCCTCTTGTTCGGGCAGGTGTCAATTTTATGCTCAGAAGACCAGCACGCATAACACTTTCGCAATAACTTCAAACATTTCTCCACGGCATACTTCCCTTTGTAATAGGAACACTGAATAGGAGCAGGAGCAGGCGAAGCTAGAGGTACAGGAGACAATCCGGGACCGACAATACGGGGCTTTTTATTCCTGAAACCTTGGGAATGAAAAGCCGGAGTAAAAGTAATCTGAAGAACATGAGAAATGGGCCTCTTACCCGATCCAGAGCCGGATCCCAAGCCATGGCTAGAAGAGAAAGGTGGAGGCTTCAATCTTTGCATTTGGGCCTCTACTTGAATTGCCCTCTTGATAACTTTGGCCCATGTACTCACAGTAACGGCTTGCAAAGCCACTTGAAGTTCCATGCACCGGGCTTTGTGAGTATCATTGTCGGTGATATGAGTGGCATATGGTGTGAGCCTCTCAAACTCTAATTTATACTCCTCCACCGTCCAAGTACCTTACTTTAAATCAAAGAACTCTTGGAGTCGACGGTCTTGTGGACTAAGAGGAATATACTTCTCACGGAATTCTTGCACAAAAGTCTCCCAATTGAAGTACCTCTCCCAGTCCTCTCCAACTTGGAACGCACGCGCTTAATTCAATAAGCCGCTTGCCCTTGAATAAAACGACTGGTGGAAACGGCTTTATGTTTAGAGCTCCCCGGACATATCTCCCAAATTCCTTTAATCTCGGCCATCCACTCCTCTGCCTTTATACCATCTCCTCCATACCATTTTTCAGGATTGTTGTTTTGGAATTCCTTATGCACATTGGAGACCTCTTGTCCTTCAAACGGAGGCGTTTGTTACCTCTGATTTTGCTGTAATTGGTTGAGAAGGGCTTGGACAATATTCTCCGTATTCATGGGTGGTGGCAGAGGTAAATTTTGTGGAGGCGGTTGATTCAAATCCGGTGCTTGTTCACGATCCCTTCTTCTAGGAGGCATCCTGAAATTCACAAATTCAAGCAATATAGATGCATGTAGGTTAGTACATGTTCATGTGTACGATTAATAAAATAAACAAGTGTCAGAGTAATCAAGTCACATAATCACATTGTTCTAAGCCGTATGACCTAGACAGACTCTACATGACACTAGAGCTCCGGTTTTACAACCCAGAGCTCTGATACTAGTTAACGATGTAGCACCCAAACATGGGGAACACATCCCCCGCACTAAGACCCAAACCCAGGTATGAAATGGAAACTCCATACCCAAATCCAAATCATAGCGAACGGGAGACCAACTCAATCACTAGGCTAGGTGGAGCTAACAAAAACACAAACTCAGAGTGCACGGAAGCAATAAGTTAAAACCACAACATGATATATACAATATGTACATTGGCCCATACGCCCTCATAAAGAACAAAAGTATCAAATCTTCAAGTATCAAAACATAGATATACAAAATAATAAACAGTGTATGTAAGTATGCATCCTAAGAAGACCTAGACCAACAAGTGCGACTGGGTAGACACACTTCTCCGCCTAGCTCAAGTCCAAAACCTGCAACTAAAAGATAAAATGAGGGGTCAGTTAACTGATTGAGTGAGGGGGCTAATGCACACCTACACGCTATATATATAAAGTAGAGCACTTAACAAAGGTCGACTTATGAACTGGGAATAGGTCTTACAAACCAAATATTTCAAAACAAAAGTATATACTTAGAAACCATTTTCATAATCTCTATTCCAATTCATAATTCCCATATCATAACATATCATATGCTCGGTGAGTACGAGCTTCCAACCTTTACTCATCGTACCATATTAAAACATAAATCATAAATATATCCAACCGCCACACTAATGATGGAAGAGCCCTAACCATCCATATCATTTACAAACCCACGTGGGGTAGCTAACCCACGATGTGTCCTCCCCAGCTTTCACCGAAGCATTAAAATACCACGCTTTCCCTAGCTCTCGAGGTCGCACGTGATTTCTTGGAGGGAAACTATGCACAGGCCGAGCCCCGACGCCCCAGTACTATCCCGGGGATCCCTTACCCATAGCGCCCAATGGCCCACATTTACATATACATTCACAGAACCAATCTTTCAGGGAAAACCTCGCTACAGAACTTGAATATAAACAAAATTCCCAAAGTAGCTTACATATGCCTTCATATTTAACTTTTAAAATCAAACTTATTTCATAAGGTCATAAACATATCATATCAATCTTATCTACTTATATATATAATATATAAACACATGCGAGGCTCCAAAACTTCACATAAACGCTTTAGGTCGATAACTATACAAAATCTTAAACCTCACCTTGTGCTTGTAAAGAAAAGGATTGAGAGTGATCAAAGCTATACCTCAGACTCGTTACCGGCAACCTCATTCGAAAAGAAAACACGAAAGCCCAAGACTTAGACTTTATATGAACCAAATACGATGCACGGTAAATATAGAGTATACATTAGCTATGATGCAAGTCACATATTATTCAAAATGCACACATTTAGTCAATTAAACAAGCGGTATTTAAAACTCATGCATAAACAAGTTATACGGAAAGTTACAATTGGAAAAGTATCAAATTATCATGCATGAAAGACTTATAAAAGCAATTAAGAAGCAAAGGAATCAAACCGGAAAAGTTAGAAATTACACAAGTTACAGCAGCCTTTAAAACCCCCGTTTCTAAACGTAGATCAACCTCCAAACGGTTGTTTCAGTTGTTGTTGCCCAAACCCGAGAGCTCCGAAACGACCATTTTCATTTTTAGTACAAAACCCAAACTGCCATTTCAGATGCTACTGACCTTGCCCGAAGTTTCGAACAAAGCTTAAAACCCCAAACGGCCGTTCCGAGACCTAAACCTGGGTTTTCCCACAAAGGCAAACGACCATTTGGCCTTTACAAAGGAGTCCTCAATGGCCGTTTGGCCTGTAGTTACAGAATAGGTCTATTACGTTAAAAATAGGGGAAGAAGGGAAAATGACCAAAAATGGCCAAAACTCACCCAACCAACTTTAAATTGACACATAACCGCAAACAACATGCAAGAATCACATATATATACATAAAACTCGGGAAAAACGAGAGTCAAATCCATATTGCTCAAAACTCAAATTCAACAATTTGAACATCATTAATGTTAACAAGCATTTAATCCATCCAACAACCGATTTCATGCAATTAATACGACCTACCCTTCACGTAGAACTCATATATGAAAGCAAATTCCAATAAAAACTAACACATATCACATAATCTCAAAATTTTCAAAAACCCTTACTATTCATTAGTTGATCATACACATCACCAAAGCTCAAGATTAAGGCATAGAAATGGAGAGCACATGACGAGGAATCCGTAGCTTACCTTGGCTAGCTAATGGATAGAGTATCGAGAGAGATATGAGCTCTTGAAGTTCGATGAAGGGCTTAAGGGTTTGGCTTCCTTTGGAGCTCCTTTCTTACTGCTTCTCACGTACAAAATGAAGAAGGAAAACGAATGGTTCAGCCATGGTTCAAGGAGAAATGGTTAGGTTGAAAAGTCTTCGGTACGGTTGGACCGATTTTAAAGGGGAGAATGTTCAAACGGCTTCCGAATAATATGGAATCAATTCCATTGAATCCGATTCGTCGAACTGAGTCCAATGGTGGGGTCGAAATTTGAATCTTAATGACCGAGCTCATATTAGTTCAAACGAACCCGAAACCACCTAATTGCAATTAGGTCCAAAACCAACAAGAAATTACAAATAGGCTCAAGTCCTATTTCAATTAAATCAATTATGCAATTAAGTCCATAAAGCATATTATTTCATATAATTCAAGTGTAAATAGAATTAAGACATCAAATATGAATTAAATAACATAATTACGTAAAGAAACACACAAGTGACATCGTACCTGTACGAACTGTAGATCGGGGCGTAACACGTGAGTTTCCCTAATTTGAGATTTATTCTTTTATATATATATATAGGGGTGTATGTAGCGCCCGAGCGCGTGACGCCGCATCCCCCGCACTGAGACCCGACCCGCATATGAAATGGGGAATCCATACACATGCCGAATCGAAGCGAACGGGCACACAACTCACTTGCTAGGCTAGGCGGAAGCTAAAACTTCAAAACCAAATAAACAAACTAACAAAACAAATGCACGTGCGGAAGCAGAATATAAAATCAATCACAACTACGAGCAATAAATGATAGGTTCCACTAGCATTGATACCTAGTCCCAAAAATTCGAACATAAATCATAAATCATGGGTTCAATCTATCCCTAGAAGCCTGTCCCGAATACAAAATCATAATGAATAACATTCTTACATTTTTACATACAAACTGATTCAAATTAGAATATGCGTATAAAGACTCAAACTCGACTTCCCGCCTAGCAATCCAAACCTGCAAGAAAACAAGAAATAATCCGGGTGCAGTCTATAAGAGACTGGTGGGTATAAAACAAGAGCTTAAACTATATATAGAGCAGAAATTAGACATCCACACATGCAAGTCATAATCCCGTACGGGGTTTTGCTAAATTTCCCAAGTTGGTGAAAACAAAGAAACAACGCTCGGGATTACAACAATCAATTTTATTCATTCATTCATTAGGTCATTACGTGAGCTCGGCTAGTAGGCGAATTCTCTAACCTTCTCCTCGTGTGTGCATTGTATCTATTTATTCATTCATTAGGGATAATACAACATTCATTCATTAACGTTCATAATCATTCATGCATTAACATTCGTCCATAATCATTTATTGCATAAGCAATTACTCCTTTTTCCTTCGATTAGAAACGCGTCCTTGGATGAGATGTACCTTCCCACCCAATAATATTGTCCACCTGGCTGCCGTGTACCAACCCACCAGGGGTCTTGTCCCCGCTGATGTGTCCCATCCCATGGGACGCATTCCCCATGCATTACGGCTAGTGAGGTACATGAATCCTCAAAAGCCTGGTTCCCCTTTATTGCCAAATCTCCTAGCGAGGTTAGTTTCGCCGTAGATTGATTGAAACTAGTACATGGGATCATCGTCGGCCCTTTCCTCCCCGGATAGCCACATACATTAAGTCCCTGGGCCCGAGCTTGCATTCATGCTCTCACCAAAAATCATTAGGTAGGGATTCATAAAAGAAAGGTTTTACGTTGAAAATCATTTACTCTAAAGAGACTGAATATATAAATAAAATACTTTGGTTCAAAACTTTTCAAATTAGGGATTTATCGGGTCAATTTAGCTAATAATACAGAAACCCACCTGGCTACACCTTACCGAACAAAACCAAGAAGAAAATAAGACTTTAAGATATCCTACGAACCCGGCAATGTCCCCGCCCTGGAGAAAACTATACAAAAGACAATGAGATGCATTCATGAGACTCAAAACTCCAAATGAACCATATATGATGCACGGAAATGCATTAACGTCATATGACATGCATAAGAAACAACAATGTGCTATGAGAATGTTCATGTGCACAATTAATTCCACTTAGACACATAAACAATTCAATCGAATAGATCTTGCCCGCTATATCATTCGTTCAGTTCATACAATATCATAATACATGTATATAAATCATTTACAGGTGTAAGGTTTCCATTAAACACATAAGGGAATGCTATAATAGTAAACAAGGTCACATTGTAGCACTTAGATGTTCATATATTCATTTCAAATTTACATGTTGAATTTCATAACTTAAAATTCATAAACTTGTCGTACCATATCATATATATATTCTTCAATTTGTATTATAAAATAAAATTAGAAGCACAAGAAATTATTCAAAACGTCAAACGAATGCCAAAAATATACCTACGACGTCGAAACTCGTAATTAAGTTAAGTTATTTAAGTTATATCTCGTAAAACTCGTATCAAATCATCTCGAAAAATTGATACGAGAAACATAACAGATAATTTAATAATATAAATGAATCATGATCGGAACGGGAAAAGATAACGAAAACAATTAAAACACATAATAAATATCAAAATTCAGTCACGTACTCATTAATTGGTTGTATGGGCATGCATTAAAATGCATGCGTGGCTACAATCAGTTAATAGTTCCAATTAAACACCCCGAACCATGTTGCACGGCCGCACACTGAAAGCTTCAAAATGATGCATATCCGCATAGCTAAAAAATGCAAAGTCCCGAGTCTATCCGCGTGGCCTCGCGCTTTACAAGCTATAATGTTGTGGGCCGGGCGACTTCACCTTGCCCAAAAATATAACAGCAGCAACAGCTGTTTTCATGCAGCAAAGCAGGGGATCGAAGCAGTAGTAGCAGGGCAGTTAATGAGCAACAATTAACCGCAAGAAGTTAGCAAATAATCAAGACAAGAAATGCAGCAGTTCACGTAGCAAGACAACGAGATAACAACTCACAATCATGCTTCCATTCATTCCATTTTCTGCCACGGTTCAATCTCCATACATGGTGAAACTTCACAAACTCATAATTCATGATTGTAAGAGCAAGAATTAAGATTAAGAAGCTCGAAGAAACAAGAATCATGCATGAAAATCCATAAATACCGAACCTAAGGTCAGGAATTCAAGAAATCAAGTTTAACTTAACTATTCATCATCATTCCATAGCGTGCTTAAATCTGAAGGAAAAATATGCAAATGATAGCTTAAAATAATTCGAATGAGATGAAAAACAAGAATCCGTGCTTACATCTTAAACCGGAGAAAAAACGGTGAAGAAACGAGCTTGAAATCAAAGAAAGTGAATAGTGACGGGTCTCTTTCATCTTCTTCTCCCTTTTCTCCATCTCTGTTGGTTTCCTTGGGCTCTAGGCCAAAATGGCTGAAGATATCAGATAGGGTTATGAGTTAGGGTGATATAGGTTCAAGAATTGCGTCAAACGGAGTTAAAACGAATAAATTACGGGCAAAACAGTGAAGGGGTGTCACACGCACCGTTCGGGCAAATTTCGGAGTTTCAAATGGGCTTAGAAAAATACACGGCTATGTTCTTAAGCTCCCATATTTCATTACGAATCTAGTGCGACTTCTGGAATTCGAATCCGAATTCTTGAGCTCAAGTTACGGCTTCCGGAACTTAAGGTGCACTAAAACTCCGTTAGGCCCTCGATTCCCAAAACATAAAAATGGTAAAAGACCACGTCAAACGAGTCCGAAAATATAAAACGAGTACGTAAAAAAGTTCATAACACATAAATATCATGCATAGTAAGTAAGCACAAAAATCAGAATTGGCAATGGAGGCATATGGATCGAAAACGGAGCTAAACGGGCAAAAACGTTCAAAATTCACATATAAACACTTAACAAATAATTCCATATAAATTCAATTAGCATAAAAGCATTAAGATTAACATATAAAGACATAATTAAATAATGAAAAACACAAATATCGAACCCTGTGACGTCATACCTGTACGTAAGAAGATGCGGGGCGTTACAACCTCTCCTCCTTAAAAAGGACCTATCCTCAGGTCCACTGCCTCGAGTATTGCACTCTAAGCAAAACTTTCCCATGTTCATCCCATGCGGGGTTAACAACTTCCCAACAGGAATTAGTTTGGGCTAGGTCTTCAAGCAACAAAAAAATCTTCAAAGTGTCACGGTCACGATTCGAGTTGAGACACTTGAACCATCCTCAAACGACATAAAAAGTCTCCAAAGACATGTCTAAAGTACGTTGTTAGCTACGACTCTCGACTCATCGAAAGCTTAAACACCAGAGATTCTAAGCTTCCACAAGAGGTAAGCTAAACAAGTAGCAACCAACGAAGAAAGAACCCCGTCTCTCAAACAACAAAGAGAGAACCCCGTCTCTCAAACAACAAAGCAAGAATGGCTCTAAGGTACAAAATATAGTTACATTAAAGAACAAACACCCCGAAGAAGGCATCAAACAACAATTATAACAATTAACAACCACAAAAGCCAAATAGGGAGAGAGTAACAGGTATCATTTACATCAAATATCAATCACCGTAAAGAACAAAAAGATATAGTCAATTAGCAAAGTACATAGCATCAAGAAATCCTTTAAATTGAAACTGCATGTATGCATATGCCATGGATGCTTTATGCACCATTCACCTTGGTAAGGGATTTGAAGTTGAAAATTTCATGGCCCAAATGCATGGTCTGATCCAAAGCTGACTCGATTCTTGGCTTGTCTTTAATATCTTTAGTGTGTCCGCTAGAGAAGATGATAGACCCTCGATTGATCCTATGCTTGATTCCACTCTGACACCTACCCCTTTTTGTCTTCTTCTATTTGGTGAAGTTTTTGGAATTCAAATCTTCTATCCTCGTACTAGAATCTACCCTATTCAAAGGCATCTACTATTGATGATCCTTAAAGTTAGATCCCGATCATAGAATAGTCACCATCCCGGAATATGGTAATCTGATCTATTTTCCTTTCTCCTGATATAACCTATAAGTTCAGCAGAAGGTCCCTCATAATTCCATCCTCTTTAGAATTTGAGACACGATTATGTAAAGAATCAATCAATTATGTAAAGAATCAATCACTTCAAGCTTGTGAGGTTGAATTTGTACATGTCTCCTAACAGGAGATCGGCGGTGTCATATCTCTTGTTGTTCCCTCAGAAAAATTATCCCCGCTTTGAAGGTCTTAGTTTGATAAATTGTCTTACTCTTTCCTCTTCAATATTATTAGAACCTTCATACCTACCGAAACTTGCATTTTCGTTGTTCCTGCTAGAAATAATTTCTTCAAGCACAACCGTACATTTAACTTTGCTTCTCGGTCGTGTTATCCCCCTTAAGACTTTCGCTTTCATATGTTGAACGCTATCCGTCATTCTATAACCGAGATTATTGATCTCCCCGGAGTTATTTTCTTGGGAAGAGCAGCTCCAGATAGGAAATGTGCTAGATAGTCTAGCTCATGTTTACTTTGACGTGCTTGATCGGAATAACGACCCTAGACCTTTGGTTCCCAATTTCTCTTTGAACCCTTTTCAAATCTGGAACCCCACATTTCTTTTCTTGTGCAGTTTGTGCCACTCCGAAATCATTTTCAACTCCTTTCCCTGAAACTTTACTTTTATCTCTGCCTTAACCCTATTTCCAAAACACTCTTCTTTAATTTGATTCGACCGAACTTTGATTGAATCGGTAGTTAAAGTGTCAAATGAGGAAGGCATCCTAATAAATAAACACTGAAATAATGCATGTCGAGTTAAGATGCTAATGTTATGAAATGCGTATTTCACATTAAAACATGCAACACGTATGAAAATTATAATATTAAAGTTCATAAACTAAAATCACGATATTTCAATGCAATATATGGTGCACATTCCATGAATGCTATGAACCTGTCACCATAATAGTGGTTTAGCACGACATCGTGTCCTTTGATCCCGATGTTGGCAGTATAGTTGTAAGGTTTGAGCACTGCTCGGTCATTGATGATGCTTTCCAATCCTTTCTCGCTTCCTTGTATCACCGTATGTCCCAAAGTCCCTAGAATATGATACAATCTAAATTCTACAATGCTCCTTACTATCTCTGCTTTGCATTCATTCATTGATCCACGATTGTAGTCGTATCAATTAAGCTTCCTTATATAGCCCCGTTATGGAACCACATGATTGACGACTCTCTATTCCATGCATCTTTGTTGGAAATCCTTGTAACACACCTTACATCTATATCCGAACTGGATGTTATCCATGAGCTTCCAAATTTTATCTTCGTTTTCAATTGATTACTTCAACCTGAAGGGTCTAGATGTTGAACTTTGAGTGGTTCGATCTTGCATCGAGTGTCTTCATAATTTGTTGGTGGTAAGCTCCACGCTTATCCTATTATCTCGCATACCTTTAAGTTAGTGATTTGAGTTCCCACGTTGCACGTACGTTGATAATCTGCAAGGTTTGTAGAGAGAATGAGATTGATGAACTTCTCCATGGTCAAAGCCTTCTCTCATGATGCCGAGCAATGAAATGTAGTTCCATTTTGTAATCCATGAAGATGCAACGCCCAATCTTCAAATCCTGTTAGCTCCATAATCCCTTCATTGGTTTAGTAGGAGAAACTTGTAGTTGAGGTTGATAGTAGCTTTGTTAGCATGATAACAACCTATAATCAAAGACTCAACTCGAATATAGATGCATCTGGATCAAAATATATGCTTAGGGCATATATTTTGAGCAATAACCACATATGAAATGTAAAGAGCAACACATAAAGCAACGAAATTAAAAGCAAATCAATATAACAAGTAATTTTTGATAGTTTGTAACAATTAACTATGAAAATTCAATGCAATGGATATGTTGACAAATTGTTCCTATGCCGTAAGACCTCAACTGACTCAATCACGACACAAGAACTCCGGTTTTAACCTGGAGCTCTGATACGACTTAAGGATGTAGCGCCCGAGCGCTTGACAGCACATCCCCCACACTGAGACCTGACCTGCATATGAAATGGGGAATCCATAGACGTGCTGAATTGAAATGAATGGGGACACAACTCACTCGCTAGGCTAGGCGGGACCTAAAAACTCGAAACCAAATATACAAACCAACAAAGCAAATACACGTGTGGAAGCACAACATAAAGTCAATCACAACTACAAGTAATAAATGACGGGTTCCACTAGCGCAGATACCTAATCCCGAAAATTCAAACATAAATCATAAATCACAGGTTCACTCTATCCCTTGAAGCCTGTCCCGAATACAAAATCATAATGTAAAACATTCATACATTTTCACATGTAAACTGGTTCAAATTACAATATGCGCGTAAAGACTCAAAACTTAAATAACAGACTTGACAAACTCGGCTTCCCACCTAGTACTCCAAACTTGCAAGTGAAAACAATCCGGGTGCAGTCTATAAGAGACTGGTGGGTATAAAACAGGGGTTTAAACTATATGTAGAGCATAAATTAAACACCCAAATATGCAAGTAATCTCGTACGAGGTTTTGAAACATTCCCCAAGTGATTGAAAACAAATAAACAACGCTCGGGATTATAACAATCAATTTTATTCATTCATTCATTAAGTCATTACGTGAGCCCGGCAAGTGGGCGAATTCTACAACCTTCTCCTCGTATGTGCATTATCCATTCATTCATTCATTAGTGATCATACAACATTCATTCATTAACGTTCATAATCATTCATGTATTAACATTCGTTCATAATCATTCATGGCATAAGCAATTACTCATTTTTCCTCCGATTAGAAACGCGTCCTTGGGTGAGGTGTACCTTCCCACCCAATGAAATTGTCCGCCTACCTGCCGTGTACCGACCCACCAGGGATCTTATCCCCGCTGATGTGTCCCATCCCACGGGACGCGTTCCCCAATTTTTATGGCTAGTGAGGTACATAAATCCTCAAAAGTAAGTACTCCATTTTCCTCCGATTAGAAACGCGTCCTTGGCTTAGGTGTACCTTCCCACACAACAATATTGTCCGCCTGGCTGCCGTGTACAAACCCACCAGGGGTGTTATCTCGCTTGATGTGTCCCACCCCATGGGATGCGTTCCCCATTCATTATGGCTAGTGAGGTACATGAATCCTCAAAAGACTGGTTCCCCTTCTTCCCTAAATCTCCTACTGAGGTTAGTTTCGCCGTAGATTGATTGGAACTAGTACATGGGATCACCGTCGGCCCTTGCCTCCCCAGATAGCCATATGCACTAAGTCCCTAGGCCCGTGCTTGCATTTATGCTCTCGCCAAAAAACATTAGGTAGGGATTCATAAAAGAAAGGGTTTACGTTGAAAATCCTTTACTCAAAAGAGACTCAATATATAAATATAATACTTTGGTTTAAAACTTTTCACATTAGGGATATATCGGATCTATTTAGCTAATAGTAGAGAAACCCACTTGGCTACACCTTACCGAACAAAACCAAGAAGAAAAGAAGACTTGAAGATATCCTATGAAGCCGACAATGTCTCTGCCTTAGAGAAAACTGTACAAAAGACAATGCGATGCATTCATGAAACTCAAAACTCCAAATGAACCATATATGAGGCACGACAATGCATTAACGTGATATGACATGCATAAGAATTAACAATGTGCTATGAGAATGTTCATGTGCACAATTAATGCCACTTAGACACATGAACAATTCAATCTTTCATTACACGAATAGATTCATGGAAAACGGGAATCAGAAAGCATTGAAAATTTAAAAATTTTCCAACAAAAGAATCTTAGACTCGCAATAGTGAATCGAAATCCGTAGAGATTAGAAACTCACTTTGCAATAATCTTTCTTTAAGCGTTTCAAGCCACCCAAGAACGGTCTTCTCGCGGCTTGATCCCCTCTCCTCGGTAAAGCTCGAATCTTTAAAACTTCTAACTTGAAGCTCTCTAGAGATAGTCCACCAATATAACTACAATCTAAATAGTAAGGATGCTAGTTCTCTAGTTAGTGTTTAGGCTTAACCTAGGGTTTATTTTATCTTGGAGAAAGGATGGTGTTCAACACATGAACCAAAAAAATTCAATCACTCTCTAAGGGAAGCTCGAGCTCCCCTATATGTAGCAAGAGGGGGACGCCGAACCTAGTCCTATTGGACTAAGGATTTGGTCCCTCTCTCTTATTACTTGGTCATCAAGTAATTCTAAACCTTGACTTTGAATTCTAATTCAAATCAACTTCTAAGATAGCTAAAAATATCCAAACTCCTTTTGGATAATGTTATACTTTATTTATTAATAAATAAATAACTTATTTATCTAATTAATTAATTCATAATTAATTAAATAGATTAATTTCTCGAAAATAAGACTTTCTTTTTAATTCAAAAAATTAAACCAAAGTCTATTAAATAATTAACACATTAATAATTTAATCACATATACAATATATATATACACGTGTGAGACACGTGTCCCAAGGACACGTGCCACTCACGTCACCCACACGTGTGATTCACAAGTGTGGAACCCTCTCGGCATGATAAACTTGTTTAATCATTTTAAAGCCTTAACTCATGTAACCAAATTGTTGTGTGTGACCCTCTATGTTCTCAATTCAATTAGCAGTGACCGTAATCAATTAATTCACTGATTAATTAATCAGTCCACAGATTAAACGACCATAGTCTAGCAACAGGTGTTTAACCCCTAGCTGAATTGGAATATCTCGATTCGACAGAATCTTTAAGTCATTGATTCATGTGAGATACAATCCTCCTACTTGCTATCTTTCAAAAAAGATCTAGGGTAAGGGAATAATCAGAACCCAAATAATCTAGTCTTAAAGCTAAATGCATTTCATATCCATTTGATCTCAATCCAAGAAACCCTTTTCTTGATCTCTTCATCTACTGCCTTGGCCAAGGACTCCATATGGCATATGAATGACTTACACAATAAGAGATCACCTTGCAAATGCAAGTGTAGGTCCTTTTTTTATTCTCATTCACTTTCAAGAGTCACTTGTGCAGCCCCAGCATAAGCCTTGAATCAGTTAGCTAAGGTGAAACCCTTTAAAGCTTATACCTAAGACTACAGAGTTAACTCATAAAGTAACATGGAACCTCAAATCTAAGGATCAATTAATCACATCAATGACTCGTGAGATATTTCCTAAACTGGAAGTTTCTATTTCCTAAAATAGAAACTTCCATTCCCATTTAGGAATCTTCTCACACGGAGGACCTCAGTGAACTTACTTATGGAAGTGAGCACCCTCATGTATCACGCACATATCAACTATACACTTTGCACCTCCATGAAACAAGGTGGTCCTTCTCAAGGGCGTGATCCCACAAGCAAGCCTTAGAGGAGTCAGGTTGACACTCCCACTGTCTGTAGGACTCATCGGCTTGGAGTATTTTACTAATCATGACTTATGTGATATAGGGCTCGTTTCATGAACCATTTCACCTAAATGGTAGAGTCCTAGAGTCATCAGGATTAGGGGAGTTCTCATACATGCACAATTAAAGTAAACGCATACCAAACAAGAGCATATAAAGAAGTGTTGCCTCAATTCGTTATTTTATCCAAAGATTGTCTGTGATTACAATAAGGAAAAGTGCAAAGCGGATATACACTCGGCTTTCTAGGGCACTATTCCTAGCAATCTCCCACTTGCCCTCAAAGCCATTCTAAAGCTACTCTATGTCCCTTCTTCTGAAGATGACCTTGGAAAGCTTCTCGACTAAGGGGTTTATTAAGTGGATCTGCCACGTTCTCTGTTGATGCGACCCTCTCAATTTGCACATCTCCTCTTTGGATAATATCACGGATTAAGTGATACTTCCTCATAATGTGCTTGGTCCGTTGGTGAGATCTTGGTTCTCTTACTTGAGCAACCGCCCCAGTGTTGTCGCAAAACACAGTAATGGGGTCTTTCATGCTAGGAACAACATTCAACTCTTGAATGAAGTTTCTAGTCCAAACATCTTCGTTAGCTGCATCATTTGCAGCTAAGTATTCGGCCTCAGTGGTCGAATCTGCAGTGGTCGTTTGCTTGGAACTCTTCTAACTCACTGCTCCACCGTTCAGGCAGAAAATGTACCCTGACATTGACTTAAAATCATCTAAGTCAGAGCAAAGCTTGCATCACAGTATCTTTCGATAGTAAGATCTTTCTGACCTCCGTAAACTAAGAATAAATCTTTAGTACTTTTCAACTACTTAAGAATATTCTTCACGGCAGCCCAGTGACCATGTCTAGGGTCAGATTGGAAACGACTTGTTACACTAAGTGCATAAGCCACATCCGGTCGAGTACATAACATTGCATACATTATGCTACCTATTGCTGACGCATAAGGTGTATGAATCATTCTTTCCTTCTCAAGGTTAGTCTTAGGACACATCTTCGTAGAAAGACATGTTCCTACACTCATAGGAAGGTTCTTAACCTTTGCTGACTCCGTATTGAATCTCTTCAATACTTTGTCAACGTACATCGACTGTGATAGTCCTATTAGCCTTCTAGATCTATCTTGATAGATTTTAATTCCAAGTACATAGGACGCATCACCTAGATCTTTCATCTCGAATTCGTTCAATAACCATAACTTAGTTACTTTCATGTCATCCTTCGAATTCCCAATAAGGAGGATGTCATCAACAAAAAGTACTAAGAATTGTACCGAGGTCTCCAATTCCTTTCTATACACACATGATTCATTCAAAATTTGAATGAAGCCAAACACTTTGACTGATTCATCAAATCGAATGTTCCAATTCCTAGAAGTCTGTTTCAATCCATAGATTGATCTTTGAAGTTTGCAAACGTTTTGCTCACTCCCACTGAATGTGAAACCTTTGGGTTGCTCCATATAAATGCCTTTATCAATGTCACCATTAAGAAAGGCAGTTTTCACATCCATTTGCCATATCTCATAGTCATAATATGCAGCAATGGCAAGCATGATCCGAATAGACTTTTGGATTGCAACTGGTGAAAAGGTTTCATCAAAGGACGCCGGGTCTTTGAGTGAATCCTTTTGCAACCAGTCTTGCTTTGTAGGCTGCAATGCTTCCATCAACTCCAAGCTTTCTCTTAAAGATCCATTTGAAACCTATGGGTTTGACCCCATCAGGAAAATCTACCAAGGTCCAAACTTGGTTGGAGCTCATGGAATCCATTTCGGATTTCATGGCTTCTATCCATTGTTCAGAGTCAGAATCTGAAAGTGCCTCCTCATATGTTAAAGGATCATTATCGTTTTGAGAGATCTCATGGAAGAATCCATACCATCTATCCAGTTGTCTAGGAACGCGTTTAGAACGCCTTAGAGGAAGATTTACGTGTGTATTGAAATTCGTGATTGGTTGTAGTTGATCAGAGGGGGATGTTTCTTCAGTGGGTGGCGTGGGGTTAGTTTGTACTTCCTCTAATTCTATGATCTTACTTTTCTTTTAATTAAGGAACGGTTCCTCAAGAAAAGTAGCATTTCTAGAAAACAAACACCTTGTGCTCAGATTGATCATAGAAGTAGTATCCTATGGATTCCTTATGATAACCTACAAAGTGGCATAAGTTAGAACGAGATTCTAAGTTATCTCCCACTGTCCTCTTCACGTAAGCAGAACAACCCCAAATTCTTAAGTAAGAATAACTAGGGATTTTACCATGCCACATTTCATAGGGCGTTTTAGGGAGTGACTTAGAGGGAACTAGATCCAAAATCTTTGCTGCACTTTCTAGGGCATAGCCCCAGAAAGAAGGTGGTAAGTCAGTGAAACTCATCATGGAACGAACTATATCGAGTAGGGTTTGATTCCTTCTCTCAGAAACTCCATTGAGTTGAGGAGTTCCCGGAGGAGTCTACTGAGAGATAATCCCATTATCTTTGATATGATTAAGGAATTCTTCACTAAGATACTCGCCTCCTCGATCAGATCGAAGTGCTTTCACCTTGTGACCAGTTTGGTTCTCAACCTCCTTTTGAAATTCCAGGAATTTTTCAAAAGCTTTAGATTTATACTTCATTAAGTATACATAACCGTACTGACTAAAGTCATCGGTAAAGGTTATGAAATACTGATGATTGTTTCTTATGGTTACACTAAGCGGCCCTCAAACATCAAAATGGATCAAATCCAAGACCTTAGTGGCACGTTCCACAGTTCCTTTAAAAGGAACTTTGGACATCTTTCCTTTGAGACAGGATTCGCAAGAAGTTAAATCTTTGAGATCATTTTCAGAGAATGATCCTAAAGTGTTTATCTTGCTAATTCTGTTCTTGTAAATATGTCCTAATCTAGCGTGCCATAAGGGAGTTGAAACTTTGTCATCTCTCTTACGTTTAGTTTCTCGTTGTATATTCATAATATTGATATTTTGAGTTAGATAAAGTCCATTACCTAGAGTACCGATGTGAATGAAAAAGTTGTGCCGTTTGATAAAATATTTACCATTCTTAACATAAGTTTCAAAACCTTCACAATCTAAAATTGGAACTGAAATTATATTACCAATAATGGTCGGTACATAAAGGACTTTATTTAAAACTAACTCAAAACTACCTAAATCTAATCTAATTGTGCCTAAAGCTCGAGCTTCAACATTTGAGCCATTGCCGATCTTCAAGACACATTCTCCTTCTCTGAGTTGTTGAACTTCATTTAGCATCTGTACATCATTACAGATATCAACTCCACAACCGGTATCAAGTACCCAAGAACTAGAATTAATAGAAAGATCTACTTCAACGAGAAACACACCTTTCTTTAGAGTAGCCTTGTACTCTGGGCAGTTTCTCCTCCAATGTCCTAATTTTCTACAATGGAAGCAAACATCCTCTTTCTGATCACGCTTCTTCTTTTGGGCTTTCCCTTGCGAAATGCCACCAGTGGGCCTAAGGGGTTTCTTCTTCTTCTTTTGGGCTTTCTTGCCCTTACCTTTAGAAGGCCCAGAAGAGGAAAATGGAGCATCCACATTCAGAACCTTATTGTCCTTCTTAATCGTGCTTTCAGCAGCCACAAGCTGACTAATCAGCTCAGCTACAGTAACACCAGCATGATTGATATTGAAATTAAAGACAAATGGATTGAATGATGGTGGGAGCGAGGCTAGCAACAAGTCCACTAAAAGCTCATCTTTCAGTGGAATGTCCATGGAAGCAAGTTTCTCAGTAAGGGCGAGAAACTTGAGTCCATATTTATGGACACTTGAACCTTCCCTCATTCTCAAGTGGAACAATTCCTTTGAAGTGTTATACCTTGTAACACGTTCATGAGGGCGGTAAAGTTTCTCTAAGTGGTCGTAAATCTCCCAAGCAAATTCTATGGCCTCATGTTGCCTTTGTAAGTCAGGAGACATGTTTGGTAACATAAGGCAACAGGCTTGGAGATTATCATCCTTCCACTTCTGGATCGCGTCCCGCTCGGCCCGAGTGGGAGCTTCCCCTTCGG
The DNA here is from genome assembly GCA_037501455.1 of Lantana camara. NCBI lineage: Eukaryota > Viridiplantae > Streptophyta > Magnoliopsida > Lamiales > Verbenaceae > Lantana > Lantana camara. The sequence goes on from CM074855.1 coordinate 60,010,514, forward strand.
GACTAGGCTCCCCTTCGAAGAGAACATAACTTCTCTTCTCAGAATCTAAAATGATTTTTAGATTCCTCAGCCAATCAAAATAGTTAGGACCAGTCAGCTTGTTTGACTCGAGGATCGATACAAGAGGGTTTTTGGTTGCCATTTCGAAACACGTAGAGAATCACAAAATCTACGACCTAAATTGTAAAACAGAGAACTAGTGAAAATGCTGAATTATAACGATATACAAAAGATAAGGTCTTTAATCTAATGTAACTCCCACTGTTTTTCAAAGATCTAAGAGGAACACGTTTCCCAATGGGTACTAAGATCCTAAGCATTTTACCTGACATTCTAAGTAAAACCCTAGGTAGGTACAACTTACCAATTCTAACACCTTTAGAACTCTTAGTAATTATTTTTGCATCACCTATCTTTCAATATGAACCCCGACTCGTGCGATATCCATATTTACTTAGGCGTTAAGCTGGACCCATCAATCATAAGATCATGATCAAAACTTAGTTCAAACGACCCACGACTCGCGGACATCGCCTTTGCTAAAATTGACCACGAAATATTGATCATTTAAAATGATCAATTAGGTAACTAAGAACTAATAAGCTCCATTAGCTATCCCAAGACTCACGGACAATAACTAGCTTCACTTACTAAACTTAAAACCTATTGATGGAATGCTAGGAATTTAATTCGAAATTTGCATCTCGAAGTAAACACCTATTTATACGAAATTAGCTTAATATTTAATGGGAATTTTCGAATCAACCGGAGAGTTGTCTAGTTCGACCTCACCAACATATATGTTATCCAATTTTATTAGTATTGATTAATGCAAGTATAATTTAAATGTATCTCAAACAAGCACATAAACAGATAACATGTCCTAGCATGATACTAACATGAGATGATCATGGGTCTATCCTATCTTATGCATGAAAAGTGGGAGCCAGTCCACTATCACAATTCTAACATACATGCCACATAAACAGTTTATATCACATAAGGGAAAATTGTAACAAAATACGAGCCCTATCTCTATTACATTTTTCAATCGAGATTCCCCTCCCTAACATTTTGAGGGGTCTTCACTTATGGCCTCCTTCTCACTTGAATGTGGTCCATCTTACTCCATGGGCGCATTGTCTCCAAAATGAAAATAAAAACTCACCACCTATTCTACTCTAAAAAAAACGAAAAAGTACTGAAAAGTAATAAGGCTCGATCTTCATATTGGCCTTAGACAAATACACGGGGTATACCCCGGCCTCAAAAAAGTAATATGGAAAGCCACATAATAAATCACATAATAGTACGCACATAAATGAGGCTACAACCTCAATTGAAAAACGCAACTATAGGGCTCCAACCCCAATTTAAACCATACATGTGCATAAATTAAAACCATACGTAAGTGTAAACCCATGATCACCTAACACGCATAATTTGCAAGAATATAAATTTAACCAATAAATTAAGATTCTCGCTTCAAGCTCTAATAGCTTAAAACACGACTTAGATGCAATTCTTGTTCAAGAGCCTTTTCTATAAAACCCAAAAAACTATAAACTAATAAAATTCTAATTAATTTCTGAAAATTAATAATTTTATTCTTTCAATATTTTCATAAAATAAAGTTTGCAGTTTTCCCAAAATTTCAATCCCTTAATTTTTCAAAATCCCAATTTAAGCAATTATTTCAAAAATAATTCAAATTTAATAAAACTAAAATTTTTCAGAAAAATTAAATCGGGATTTCAAGGACCGAAAACACGAAAACATAAACACGCGAAATCCGGGCCCGGAACCGCCCTGAACGAGCAGCTGCTCGCCGGGCAACGTCGCGAGCTAGGAACGCAGCCTGCGTGCAACGCGCACAACTCGTTGTTGCTCGCGTGCCGATGATGCTGGGCAGGTGATCCCATGCGGTTGTGGGAGCGTGCGGGAGGCTGTCCCGCGCGGTTGCGGGACAGGCGAGCTGTTCGTTTCGTGTTTCGTTTCATATCTTAGCTTTCACCAAAACCCGGTTCAATCCAAAATAAAAATACCATTTAAACAGATTTAAATTAAAACGGTTTTCAAAAACACAATTTAAGAAAACAGTTTAAGAAATTCAAGAAATTTACAGTTTCGTAATTCAGGCTTTCTAAAAGAACTCTTAAATACCTAATTCGTATATAAGCCTAAGAATTTCTACCAAATTCAGAATAATTGAGACGAATCAGAAATACGATTAACGAGGTGGTTCTGATACCACTTATTAGATAACGGGAATCAGAAAACAGCGAAAATTTAAAAATTTTCCAATAAAAGGATTTACACTCGCAATCGTGAATCCAAATTCGTAGAGATTAGAAACTCACTTTTCAATAATCTTTTTTGAAGCATTTCAACCCACCCAAGAACGCTCTTCTCGCGGCTTGATCCCCTCTCCTCGGTAATGCTCGAATCTTCGAAACTTCTAACTTGAGCCCTCTAGAGATAGTCCACCAACTTGACTACAATCTAACTAATAAGGATTCTAGTTCTCTAGTTAGTGTTTAGGCTTAACCTAGGGTTTATTTTATCTTGGAGAAAGGATGGTGTTCAACACATGAACCAAAAGAATTCATTTACTCTCTAAGGGGAGCTCGAGCTCCCCTATATATAGCAAGAGGGGGACGCCGAACGTAGTCCTATTGGACTAAGGATTTGGTCCTTCTCTCTTATTACTTGATCATCAAGTAATTCTAAACCTTGACTTTGAATTCCAATTCAAATCAACTTTTAAGAGAGCTAAAAACAACCAAACTCCTTTTGGATAATGTTATACTTTATTTATTAATAAATAAATAACTTATTTATCTAATTAATTAATTCATAATTAATTAAATAGATTAATTTCTCCAAAACAAGACTTTCGTTTTAATTCAAAAAATTAAACCAAAGTCTATTAAATAATTGACACATTAATTATTTAATCACATATACAATATATATATACACGTGTTAGGCACGTGTCCCCAGGACACGTACTCACGTGACCCACACGTGTCATTCACACGTGTGGAACCCTCTCGGCATGATCAACTCGTTTAATCATTTTAAAGCCTTAACTCATGTAACCAAGTTGTTGTGTGTGACCCTCTAGGTTCTCAATTCAATTAGCAGTGACCCTAATTAATTAATCAGTCCACAGATTAAACGACCACAGTCTAGCAACAGGTGTTTAACCCCTAGCTGAATTGGAATGTCTCGATTCGACAGAACCTTTAAGTCATTGATTCATGTGAGATACAATCCTCCTACTTACTATCTCTCAACCAAGATCTAGGGCAAGGGAATAATCAGAACCCCAACAATCTTGTCTTAAAGCTAAGTGCATTTCATATCCATTTGATCTCAATCAAAGAAACCCTTTTCTTGATGTCTTGATCAACTGCCTTGGCCAATGACTCCATATGGCATATGAATGACTTACACAATAAGAGATCACCTTGAAAATGCAAGTGTAGGTCCTTTCTTGATCCTCGTTCACTTTCATGAGTCACTTGTGTAACCCCAGCATAAGCCTTAAATCAGTTGTCTAAGACGAAACCCTTTAAATCTTACACCTAAGACTACAGAGTTAACACATAAAGTGACGTGGAACCTCAAGTCTAAGATCAATTAATCACATCAATGACTCGTGAGATATTTCCTAATCTGGAAGTTTCCATTTCCTGAAATAGAAACTTCCATTCCCATTTAGGAATCTTCTTATACGGGGCACCTCAGTGAACTTACTTATGGAAGTAAGCACCCTCGTGTATCACGCACGTATAAACTATACACTTTGCACCTCCATGAAACAACGTGGTCCTTCTTAAGGGCGTGATCCCACAAGCAAGCCTTAGAGGAGTCAGGTTGACACTCCCACTGTCTGTAGGACTCATCGCCTTGGAGTATTTTACTAATCATGGCTTATGTGATATAAGGCTCGTTTCAAGAAGCATTTCACCTAAATGGTAGAGTCTTAAAGTCATCAGGATTAGGGGAGTTCTCATACATGCACAATTAAAGTAAACGAATACCAAACAAGAGTATATAAAGAAGTGTTACCTCAATTCGTTATTTTATCCAGAGATTGTCTGTGATTACAATAAGGAAAAGTACAAAGCCGATATGCAATCGGCTTTCTAGGGAACTATTCCTAACATAGATCGTGCCCGCTATATCATTCGTTCAATTCATAACATATCATAATCCATGCATATGAATCATTTAAAGGTGCAAGGATTTCATTAAACACATAAGGGAATGCAATAATAGTAAACGAAGGTCACATTGTAGCACTTAGACGTTCATATTTTCATTTCAAATTTACAAGTTGAACTTCATAGTTTATAATTCTTAAACTTGTCGTGACGTATCATATATTCATCAATTTATATGATAAAATAAAATTAGAAACACAAGAAATTATTTAAAACGTCAAACGAATGCCGAAAATACACCTACAATGCCAAACCGTAGCATTTACGTTATTTAAGTTGTATCTCGTAAAACTCGTATCAAATCATCCCGAAAAATTAATATGGGAAAAATAACATAGAATTTTACAATTTAATAATATATACGAGTAATGATCGGAATGGGAAAAAACAACGAAAATAATTAAAACACATAATAAATATCAGTTAAAATGCATTAAAATATATGCATGGCTGCAATTAGTTAATAGTTCAAATTAAACACCCCGAACCATGTTGCACGACCGCACACTCAAAGCTTCAAAATACTGCGCGACCACACAGCTAAAAAAATGCATAGTCCCGAGTTTTCACGCAGCAAGACAGGGGATCGAAGCTATAATGCTTCAAAATACTGCACGGCCTCGCACTCAAAGCTTCAAAATACTGCGCGCCCTCGCGCGTTACAAGCTATAATGCTTCGCGGCCGCACGACTTCACCTTGCCTATAAATATAACAACAGCAGGAGCAGTTTTCATGCAGCAAGACAAGGGATCGAAGCAATAATATCAAGGCAGGTAATGAGCAACAATTAATAGAAAGGAGGCGGCAAATAATTAAGACATGAAAGGTAGTACTTCACGCAGCAAAACAACAAGATAATAACTCACAATCATGCTTCCATTCATTCCATTTTTAGCCATGGTTCAATCTCCATACATGGTGAAAATTCACAAACTCATAATTCATGATTATAGGAGAAATAATTCAGAAAAAGAAGCTCAAAGGAACAAGAATCATGCATGAAAATCCATAAAAACATAACTCAGGGTCAAGAATTCAAGAAATCAAGTTTAACCTAACTATTCATCATCATTCCATAGCATGCTTAAATGTGACACCCCGTTCGATAATTTGTACATGTATGCGTCACGAGAGAGTTTACTTTACGCATGTATGTGGGTTAATTCCCTTTGACGTGTTTAAATCCCAACATTGATTAAATATGTGACTTAGTTGGCTAAAATGGGAAAATATAAAATATGAAGTCTTGCATGACAACTTGAGAATTAATGGATTAATAGGAAATGTGGCTACTTGAATTTAATTGTTGGTCTTGAATTTAAATGGGACTTGGGCCTATTTTGCGTTTGGACCTAACTTAAGTTTGGAGGATTGGGTTGTTCAAACCGATATGAGCTCAGGAATTCAAATTCCAATTTCGACACCACCATTAGACTCGATTCGGTGATTTGGATCCAATGGAATTGATTTCATATTTTTCGTATGCTGTTTGGACATTAAACCTTTTAATTTTGACCTATTGGGCCGAAATTCATTTAATTGAGCCCAACTCCTAATAAAGCCTTTAGCCCACATATTATATCTTGGAAACCCTAACCTAGGTTCATTTCAAACCTCATTCCACACAAGACATATCCTCTATGGAGAGCTTCAAGGAAGAATGAAGATCAAAGACTTTCCCACATCTTCAAGAGCTCATATCTCCCCTGTTTCTTCATCATTTCAAGAGCCAAGGTAAGCTACGGATTTTTCTTGATATTTATTTCATTTCTATCCATGAATATTAGCATGAAATTGAATGTATGAGCTTGTATGAGAAAGTCTTGTGAAAATGGTGATTTATGCCCAACCTCGAGAATATGGCCTATATGATGAATCCTTGAGTTCTTGAGCATGAATATGTGTTTCTCCATGTTGAATATATGATATAGTTGCCGATGGTATGATAGGGGGGTGAGTTTGAATGCTTCTTTCCATGGTTGAAGCTAGGTTTTCAGGAAAATGGGTTGTATAAGTTTTTGCCAAAATCACCCTTGTTCTTGAGCTAAATTGATATTTATGTGATAAGCATGATTTATCTGATAATATTTATGATTTTCGTGGAAATTTTATGGTTTATTTGGTGTGAAATCGGCCATTTTTGGCCATGGTTGTCTTCATCCCGAAGCTGTGAAGTTCCTGCACAGACTGCACCAGATCTGAGGCCGGAACGACTATTCCCATTTGGACTTGGTGCCCGGAACGGCCCATCCCACAAAGGGTTGATGTCGGCAGGCGAGAACGGGAAGGGCCATTCCCGTTTTTGCCTTGAGATGGGTGAAGATGGGGATAAAGAGTAAGGATTGGAGCCCTACAAACTAAGCATGGGAACGACCGTTGCCAAAAGCTACCTAGCGAGCATGGGAACGGCCGTTCCCCTTTTTACCTTGAGATGGGAATGGTCGTTCCCATGCTCGCTAGGTGGCTTCGGGGAAGGACCATTCCCATGCTTAGTTATGTATGGGAATGGCCGTTCCGGAGCTACTGTTACACTTTGCCCTTGTCTTTTTCGTGTTTGCTTCATCCATTTGAGTTGTTTTATGAATTATGTGTTATGATACGACTTCAATGGCATTCTTAGATGATAGTACTTCATTTAATTTAATAATTTCGTATGAGTACTTGTCTTATGTTATGCTACTTGATCTATGTGATCCATATCATTTCATGATGCATTTCATGCATGATTATATGTTGTCGTGCGTCTTACTTGGTTCATATAGAGTCTAAGTCTTGGGTTGTTATATATTTTGTTTAAGAGTTTGGTGCTGGTGGTCAGCCCGAGGCTTAAGGTGTCTGTTTCTATACTCTTTCTTCAAGCACAAGGTGTGGTGTAGGATTTTTGTATAGTTAAGCGACCTATGACCTTAATATGATAATTTCAATCCTTGCATGCGATTACATACTATTTATGATTAGATATGTGTTGTATATGATATGATTATGACCATGTGGACCATCCTTGGTTTTGGAAAATTAATTATTAAGATATATGTAAGCTATTTTGGAAAATTTAGATATGTTATGTTTCTGTAGCGAGTTGGCCATAAAATATTATCATTTGTCTATCTGTTTGTTTATGGATCCGAGGAGCTATGGGTAAGGAGCCCCCAGGACGGTTAGGGTCATTGGGGATAAAGCTGTGCGTAGTTCAATTTGAGATATCATTGCGCGACTGAGGGAGATAGGGGATGCATGATATCTTGAGCCTTCCGAACAACCGGGGAGGGCACTTGTGGGTTCGCTACCCCCTGTGAGTGAGTATGTGTGGATGGTTAGGGCCAACGCGAGCCTCTTCCATCACCGGAGTAGGGGATGGATTTATTTCTGTATTTTCGTTCTGTTCTATTATGAGGAGTAAAGGTTGGAAGCTCGTACTCATCAAGCCTGTGATGTAATCTATTTTGGGAATCATGAATTGGAATAAGGTTTTTCTAAAAAATACTTTCTAAGTATCAGTATGTTTTGTTTTCAAACGCTTTGGTGTGCAAACCCTTATATCCGGTTCATGAGTCCACCCTTCTGTTATATGCTATGCTCTATATATATTAGTGTGCGGGTGTGCGTTAGCCCCCTCACTCAATCAGTTGACTGACCCCTCGTTTTATCTTTTAGTTTGCAGGTTTCCTTTTGGCTTGAGCTAGGCGGAAGTGAGTCTCCTGAGTCACACTCGTCAGTCTAGTTGGTGTTAGGATGCATTTGTCGCATATTCTATTTATGTTATGTATTCATATTTCATATTTGGAGATTATGTTTTAAGCTATACTTAGACTTGAACCCATGTGGGGTTAGTAAGCTAGTACTTGGATAATGTTGGATATTTTGATGATACTTATGCTGGTTTATTATGTTGGGTTAAGAATTGATATTTGGGACTAGGTATCTGTGCTAGTTGAACCCGTCACCTGCTTTGCATGTTGATTTAATTGCTTCCGCTATTTGTTGTTGTTGTTTTTATTTTTTTATTTATTTTTTTTGCTTCCGCACTCTGAGTTTCGTTGAGTTAGTTCCGCCTAGCCTAGAGTGTGAGTTGGTCTCCCGTTTACTATGATTCAGATTCGGGCATGGACTTCCTATTTTATGACCGGGTCTGGGTCCTAGTGCGGGGGATGTGGTATCCTCCGACTGGGGTGCTACATTAAATCTCAAGGAAAAATATGAAAATGATAGCTTATAAGAATACCAACGAGATGGAGAACAAGAATCTGTTGTTTCATCTTAAATTGGAGAAGAAACGACGAAGAAATAAAGAAAGTGAAAAGTGACGGGTCTCTTTCAATCTTCATCTCCCTTTTCCCCATCTCTCTCGGTTTTCTTGGGTTCTGGGCCAAAATGGCTTAGGGTAGAAGATAGAGTTATTAGTTAAGGTGCTATAGGTTCAAGAACCGGGTTAAACAGAGTTAAAACGAATAAATTACGGGCAAAACAGTGAAGGGTGTCACACTCGCACGAGGCTGACGGTTAGGGAAAATTTCAGAGTTTCAAACAGGCTTTGAAAAATACACGGGTATGTTCTCAAGATCTCAAATTTTGTTACGAGTCCAGCGCCACTTCCGGAATTCGAATCCGAATTTCTCGAGCTCAAGTTACGGCTTCCGGAACTCAAGGTGCGCTAAAACTCTGTTAAGCCCTCAAGTCCCAAAACATAAAAATGCTTAAAGACGACGTCAAACGACTCCAAAAATATAAAACGAGTACGTAAACAAGTTCATAACACATAAATATCACGCATAGCAAGTAAGTACAAAAATCGGAATTGAAAACGGAGGCATACGGATCGAAAACGAACTATAAATTCAATAACAAATAATTCTATATAAATTCAGGAGATAATGATTTTTGCCCATCCGAACTATAGGCCATTTTGCAATTCACCCTCGACACTATTTCGACCGCAATACCACCATCTAAACTATTAATTCGTGACAAACCACCATCCCAAAGATGTTTTGACTATTTTTTCTGCGGGTTTTGACTGTTTTTTCAGCCGCTATGAATATTTTAACACATGTAAATTTGTCTCTCTTTTTTATTTTTCCATAGATTTACCCTTGGTGTTCTCACACCATGTCACATTGTGGTATTTTTGAGTGAAAACCGCTGAAAACTAATCAAAACCGCTTTGGGATGGTGGTTTGTCACGAATTAATAGTTTAGATGGTGGTTTTGGGTCGAAATAGTTTGAAGGCTGAATTGAAAAATGGCCTATAGTTCGGATGGGCAAAAATCATTATCTCTAAATTCAATTAGCATAAACGTATTAAGATTAACATATAAAGACATACTTAAATAATTAAAAGCGCAAATATCGAACCCTGTAACATCATACCTGCACGTACAACGATGCGGGGCGTTATAGTGTAAATGGATAATAAACTGATCAGATGTGCAATATCTGAATCCGGACTCGTTTAGCATACCCTCTATCCGAATCCGTATCCGTTATCCGACGGATAAGGAAAATGTTATGCTTATCCGAATCCGACGGATATTATCCGAATATCGGATTATCCATATCCGTGAGAATATCCGTTTAGTGAATTATATGATATCTGAATCCGTTTACCTATTTTAAATACATTTTCTAATAAAAATAATAGATTAAAATTTCATAACACAATTAAATATTAAATAAATACAAATATTAATATAACTAACTATAAAACTATTAAATTTATACACACATTAACTCATAAGTATGATATATAATTTATTTATATGTTCACTTATATTCATAAAGTTTATTATTATAAATGATATGATATATGTTTATTGCTATTATATTTTTTTTAATTTTCAAAGAATTATATAATGCATATATTAATATATGTTTCATTAAGGTATAAAAAATGTATATAGATATATACATTATCCAATGCGGATTACGGATAACAGATATATCTAACGGATGTATAAACGCATCAGATGTGAAATGGATTGGATGTGTAATTACCATTTCTTTATCCGTTTATAATTTGGATGTCTATAATCTAATACGGATAATATTCTCTTACTTAGTAGCAGTAAGAGAAAAAGAAAAGATTATTTTGTTAAAGCAATATCCATTTTAGTACTAATTCAGGAACAGTGGATTAATTAATCAAAACATAAAGATTCTATTCTTTATGCTGGCGGTGAAGCGATCGTGAACGTAATTGAATGAGCATTAAAATATGATGCCTTAACGTGCATAGGGGATATCCACGCTAACATGAAACTATACGTAATGAATACGGTACTTTTAAAAGGGTAAATCACAAATCCCCCCCCCCCTCCCAGTCCTTTGGTCCTTGGCGCGGATTGCCCCCTATCCTTTGATTTAGGGCGATTTCTCCCCTACCCTTTCGTAATTGTTACACTTTGCCCCTTTATGACGTTTCCGGCGGTATCTTTTTGGAATATTTCGTTCATGAAACAAAACGTTTTACTGATCCCCCCTATCCTTTGCCCCCACGAGCGGATTGCCCCTGTCCTTTGATTTTGGAATGTTTCGTAATTGTTTTGCAATTGAACCTTCTATCCTGACTTTTTATAAGTAGATAAGCCTTCGAACACTCTCATTATACACCATCAAATCAAATAATGTAACTAACATTTTGGTGTCGTATTATATTTGATATTTAAATTCTCAAATATTTGCATTATTTATCCGGTGTTTACCAAATTCAATTGACGTGAATTTTTAATGCTAATAATATATATATATATATCACATTAATTTTGTATCGTATCCGAGTTATATTTTTTTTAACTTAATTATGTAAAGTGATATTTTTAGAAGTAAAAAAAAATAAAAAAAATTAGAAGAAGTGATTTCAAGAATGCTTCAGTAAACTTTCATAAGAAATATCGGTATTTTTTTAATACGACATTTATATGAGTTGAATCGGGTTAGACCAATTTGATATAAAAGTTTCTCCTGCAAGTTATAGTTATTGTAACGCCCCGACTTTTCGGACGTAAAGGTACGACGTATGTGTTTACCAATTTGCGCGAATTAATTGTTTTTACGTGTTTTATATTTAATTTTATTATAATTGTTATTATTTTACTATATTATATTATATTATTTTATTTTAATATTATTAATTTTATATATATATATTTCGTATTATATATATATATATGTTTAATTATTTTATTATTAATTTAATTATTATGCTAATTATATGTTATGTTAATTAATCATGTTTAATCATATTAATTAATTATTCATATATTTAAATATACGTGACTTTATTTGATTTATTTAATATTAGAATTTATTTATCTATTTATTTGAATTCTGCATGGGAATTATTTATGCATGGATTTTGTTGAATTTTTGCATGGGAATTATAATTTATGCATGGAAATTATATGGAATATGCTTGAATTGCATGAATGAGTTTGTTTGCTCATTTTGTGCATTGTTCTTATATGAAATGATATTGAAATGCCATGAATTTGTAATATGTCGTAAATATATGTCTTGTGAACATGATTTTATGCTCGGTTTATGTTTTCGAACTCATTTGATTTGTTAACGAATTTAATTTGAATCGAGGAACCAAATCGGGGGCTAATGAGCACTTAGCGTACCCTTAGTTCCGAATTTAATATTTTGAGCTCGGGAACTCGGATTCAAATTCCGTCAACTCCGCTGAACTCGTAACGAAAATTCGAGTTTAGTAAACTTAGCCTTACATTTTTCCTAAGTCGTTTGAACCTCCGAAATTCAACCGAAAAACGAATCGGCGACCAATTTTACCTTGTTGTACAAAATCAGTCATATCTTGTCCAAACCATAACCAAATTAACCATGGTTTGATTCCTTAGATCCCTAACTCGACCGCCTATCATGACATATCAAGCCCTAACCAAGATAACCCTCACACAGTCCCCAACACTCAGCCAAAGCTACTGCTCTTCATTACAGTCCCGTAACCCTTCATCCCTTGGAGATTTTGGAGCTCAAATCTCATCCAAACTTCATCCAATCATCAAGGTAAATTAATGGTTGTATTATATGTTTATTTCTGAGCATTTTCATCCTTTCATTCATGAATTTGAGCATGGTTTCATCAAGTCTGGGCCATTTTTCCGAAAATGGGGTGATTTTGGGCAAATGTTGATCTCCTTCGATTTTCAATGGTTTTGATTGATTCCAATCTTGAGATTGATTGTTTTGATATCCTCATATCATTTATGGTCATTGATTTCGTGGTTGTTGAGATATTTATGAGATATCATTTATGAAATTTTGAGAAAATCCCACATGTATGTCACGTACGGTTGTTTTCTTGTTTGAGCTTGTTTAGGACTGAACTATGTGTTGGATTTATGATGTTTTACTGCACATTTGAGGGACTTATGGACCTGAACTAAGTCGGATTAATTGTATGCAAGCATGCCCTGTTTTCTTCGAGCCTTGCTCTATTTTCTGACGTGATTTTCAGCTGCGAAGCTGCTGCGTTTCCTTCATGCTTTTGCTGTTAATTTCTTGGCCTTGTAGCATGTGTTTTAACTGAGTTCTTGCAGCTCTTTTGTACCTTGTATAGCTGCCTTTGTTGCTTGTTTTTCTTGCTGGTTTAGCTGCCCTGTTTCTGCGTCTGTTTCTGTTAAACCAGAGCTGTTTCTGGTTCGTGGCACGGGGGTGCCATTTCTGGCCGTTCCAGCGAGGAACGGGGGTGCAGTCTCGGCCTGGATTTGCTGTACCGAGACACGGGGGTGTCTCGGTCTAGGTTTGGAGGGTGACACGGGGGTGTCACCCCGTTTTCCTTGGACTGTCTTGCTGCGTGCCTTGGTCTGCTGCTGCTGTATGAATATGCATGGTTGTGTTTGGTGCTGTGTGTGTTGTGTGCATGCATGGCTATTTGATTGTGTGTGTGTTGCATGTATATAATATATAGTACATATGTAATATATGTATATATGTATTTAATATATAATATATATGCATGCATGGGTATGTTTGTGTGTGTGTACGTATATATATATATATATAATGTATATACATATGTTATTATATTCTATTATATATATATATATATTATATTATATATATTTATTATATATTTTAAATATTATTTGATTTAATTTAATTATGGAAATTAATTGATTTCCATTTCGCGTATTTAATTACCAACTATTGATTGAACGTTTTACTTATTTTATTCCTAAATGTGAATTTGAATATTATATGTCATGCTTATTAAATGGATTTATAAATTTACGAATATTATGAATTTATGAATTTATGAAATTGAATGAAATATATGAACGAATGATGTGGTTATATGATTTAAATCTCTTAATAGTGCACATGAACATCTTCTTGATATAATATGATCATTTATGCATTCATGTCAGATTCACTTCATTGCCGAGCGTCATATGTGGTCATTGAGTCTCATACCTTTTCTTTTGCTCAGATTCGGGTTTGGTCGGAGACGAGGGCGAGCCTTGAAACGCTTGTACCTTTCTTTTGCTTTGGTAAAGGTGGGTTTTTCTTCTATTAGTTAAAACAACCATATATATTCCTTATGTGCAAAGTTTTAAGCCAAAATCGTATATTTATATATATCGAGTCATTTCGGGTAAATAATTTCAAACGTATGACCCCCTTTCTTTTATTTATGAACCCTACCATATGTTTGGCGAGATATTTATGATTTATGATTGCACCGGCCCCGGGACTTAGTATATGTGGCTAACCGAGGAAGCAAGGGCTGATGGGGATCCCATATACTAGTTCCAACCAAACTACGGTGATACCGGCCCTCGCTAGGAGTTTTAGCGAGGAATGGGAGCTGAGTGCCCTTGGGGGATTCATGTACCCCCATTGGCCTATGTATGAACCGGTGGTCGGGTCTTGCAAGCCCGTCCACCACCCGGAGGAAGAAGGAGTATATGAATGATTATGATCATGTATTTATGAGCACAAAAGATTTATGTATGATAATGAATGATTGAATAATTAATTATGATTACACGAGGAGTAGGTTGGAGATGGTGCACGCCCACTCGCCGGGCCATAAACCCTTATGAACAATTATGAATGAATATGAACGTCGTAATCCCGTTTATGCTTTCTTTTTGTGTTAACCACTTGGTAGATTCTTATCAAACTTCACACGGGATTAGGGCTTGCATGTATGTGTTTAATTTATGCGATATTATATATTTTATGCCCCGTTTTTATACCCACCAGTCTCTTTTAGACTGAACCCGGTTGTTTTCAGTTGTTTTGTGCAGGTATAGGAGTGCTAGGCGGGAATACAAGTCGTCTAGGTCTTGCATTTATGTTTAGCACTTCTTTTCAGTCACATATGTTCATACTCTCATTACTTTTGTATTTGATCTTAGTGTTCTTGGAGCATTATGATTTTTGTAGGCCATGAGCGCCGTTGAATAATGCAATGCTTTTGTATATCTATTTTTGGAGCTTGGTGGCTCATTGTTTATATGCTATGTTATTCTTGCTTCCGCGTATCATTTTAACTCTGATTTTATGATTCTTGAGTTGATTGGTTTAAGGGTTAGTCCCGCCTAGCATAGCGTGTGTGTTGTGTCCCCGTTCGCCGTGGATTTGGCACGTGTATGGACTTCCATTTCATATACGGGTCGGGTCCCGGTGCGGGGGATGTGGTACCTCACGCTCGGGCGCTACATCCTTATGTGGTATCAGAGCTTAGGGTTGTAAAACCCGGGCTCTAGGGTCGTGTTGAGTCAGTTAAGTCGTTCGGCTTTAGGAACAACTTGTCAATGTGTTGCATATGCATTGTTTACGTGCTTGTGTGCTTTAAATCTCGAATTTTGATCGAATTAATTGCACTTGCATGCATGGACTAAAAATAGCATGCATTTCAGTATTTCTTGAACAGGATGCCTCCGCGTAGACACCGTGAGAGATCTCCCGGACATCGTCGTCATCATGATCGATCTCCTATGCCTCCACCCCAACCACAAGCACCACCGATGGATATGGGGAATTTCATGGAAGCGGTTTTCAATTATGTAGAGCATCGGAGGGCTCAAGCTCCCCCACCACAACAAGCAGAACAATCGGCGCCTCCACCAAATCATAATAACAATAGAGACCCTCATGGGGTGTTTCTGAGTTACAACCCCCCTCGGTTTTCTGGTTCTATTGACGATGTGGCCTCGGAGGGTTGGTTGATTAGATTAGAGAGGATATTTGGGGTCCGATAGTTTAGTACGCAAGAGAAGGCTCAATTGGCTATATTCCAACTCGATGGAGATGCCTATGAATGGTGGGAACGAACAAGGGAGAAGCTCGAGGTGGATGAAGAGGAAGTGACTTGGGAGGTTTTCAAGAGAGAATTCCGGGAATGCTTTGTACCGGAAGTGGTAAGAGAGAGGAAAAAGCAAGAATTCATGGAGTTAAAGCAAGGGGCTCGTACGGTGACTCAATACCTCGCCGTATTCAATAGACTTGCGAAATATGCTCCTCATGTCACCCGGGATGAGAAGAGGAAATCAAGGAAATTCATAGCGGGATTGAGACAAGATTTGAGACACGGTCAAGCGGGTCACAATTTCGAGTCATTTGCCGACACCGTGTAAAGGGCTTTGGTTCAAGAGGAGGAATTCAAGAAGAAGGATCCGAAGTTTAGAGCTCCAACGGGAAGAGGTTCCGGATCGAATTCAGGAAAGAGGCCGATGATTCAAGCTAGTCCACCTCCTAAGGGTCCGTTTAAGAAGCCTCGGTTTGGAGGACAGGGTTCTCAGGCCGCACCGACTCGACCAAAGGCTCTACTTATGGCACCGGTACCTACAAATTCACGCCCTGATGTACCTCCATGTACTCCTTGCGGGGGACCGACCCATACCTATAATAATTCTCAGAGAAGGTTGAATTTGTGCCTCATATGTGGAAAAAGTGACCATATGGCGGAGACATGTCCCTACAAGAACACCGGATTTCAGAAAGGAGTTCAAAGGCCAATGATTCAGGCTCGTGCTTACGCCCTCGAGGGTGAGGAGCAAGATGCAGAGATTGATCCCACATACATAACATGAACATTCATGCACTCTTTGATCCGGGTGCCACGCATTCGTTTATTTCTTGTGATATAGTTGCCACTCTGTGCTTGCCTGTTATCTGTCTTTCTTCTTGTTATTTGGAGAGTTCGCCACTTGGAGGGAGTCTTCAGACAAATCAGTTGGTTCGGGAGTGTTCAGTTCTGATTGAAGGGAAAGAATATCCGGCTGATTTAATTGTCATGCCTATGAAGAGGTATGGAGTTATCTTGGGTATGGACTGGTTGTCCAGGCATCGGGCCAATGTTGATTTTTTTCGAAGAAGGTGATTTTGGGGAAAGAATTGGTGATTGGTAGTGGATCAAGAACGGTATCTCTCTTGTCTTATATGGAAGCTCACAAGTTGATAAGAGAAGGAGCAACGGGATTTATTGCTTATCTTCTTAATAGGCCGAAAGATCAAGTTAAGTTGGAGGATACCGCGGTTGTTAAGGATTTCTCCGATGTGTTTCCGGAGAATTTGAGTTCTTTACCACCAGACCGTGAGATTGAGTTCGTTATTGACTTACATCCAGGATCCACACCGTATTCTAAGACTCCGTATCGGATGGCACCGGCCGAGTTGAAAGAGTTAAAGATTCAATTAGAGGAATTGCTCAAAGTTGGATATATTCGGCCAAGTTCGTCACCTTGGGGTGCTCCGTTTCTCTTTGTTAAGAAAAAGGATGGAACCCTAAGAATGTGTATAGATTACCGGGAGCTTAATCGGATGACCGTAAAGAATAAGTATCCTTTGCCCCATATTGAGGATTTATTTGACATGTTACAAGGTTCGGGGATTTACTCAAAATTGGACTTGAGACAAGGATATTATCAATTGAAGATCCGGGAAGAGGACATTCCGAAGACGGGATTTAACACCCGGTATGGACACTACGAATTCGTAGTGATGCCTTTTGGATTGACTAATGCTCAGGCTGCTTTTATGGATATGATGCATCGAATTTTCCGGCCCTATTTGGATAAGTTTGTGGTAATCTTCATCGATGACATCTTGGTTTATTCGAGAACTCCGGAGGATCATGCAAGGCACCTCAGGATTGTGTTGGAAACCTTAAGGGAACATCGGTTGTATGCTAAGTTTAGCAAATGCGAGTTTTGGATTGATCGGGTAGCATTTTTAGGTCATATTATTTCAAGGAAAGGTTTGGAAGTAGACCCTTCTAAGATTGAGATGGTTATTCAATGGCAAAGCCCGAAAAATGCTTCAGAAGTAAGGAGTTTCTTGGGTTTGACAGGCTACTATCGGAGATTTGTACAGGTTTTCTCAAAGATTGTGGCTCCTTTAACCCGATTGACTAAAAAAGCGGTTAAGTTTGAGTGGGACGAGGCATGTGAAGCTAGCTTTCAACTTTTAAAGGAGAAGTTGACCACCGCTCCTGTATTAGCACTTCCCGAAGGTACAGAAGGATATACAGTTTATACGGACGCCTCAAAAGAAGGTTTGGGATGTGTGTTGATGCAGAATGGAAGAGTAATCGCCTATGCCTCAAGGAAATTGAAAGAGCATGAACAGAACTACCCCACTCACGATTTGGAATTAGCGGCAGTGATCTTTGCTTTGGGTAAGTGGAGAAACTATCTTTATGGAATTTCGTTCGAGGTCTTTTCCGATCACAAGAGTCTCCAATACTTATTCTCGCAAAAGGAATTGAACAAGAGACAACGGCGTTGGATGGAACTTTTGGCGGATTATGAGTGTACAATCCGATACCATCCCGGCAAAGCCAATTTGGTCGAGGATGCGCTGAGTCGGAAAGCTAGCGTGTCCAATGTGAAAGTGGAAATTGGAGATGAGAATGAGTTCTTCAGACTGAGGGCTAGTGTTCGGAATATCACGGTTCAACCAGATCTTAAACAGAGATTATTTGATGCTCAGAGGATTGATCCCGAGGTTCAGAAATTAGCTGAGAAAGCTCGAGCTGATTCAGAGTGTCCGTTTGGGTTTGATGATACGGGACTTCTAAGGTTCAAGAATAGAGTTGTTGTCCCGGTAGAGTTAAAAAGGATTATTCTTGAGGAAGCCCATCGGTCAGGGTATCCGATACATCCCGGAGGGAACAAAATGTATAAGGATCTTAAGCAATTCTATTGGTGGAATGGATTGAAACGGGATGTTATCAACTTCGTGAAACATTGTATGACTTGTCAAGTGGTAAAGGCAGAACATCAAAAGCCATCGGGGCTACTTTGACCATTGCCTATCCCGGAGTGGAAATGGGAACAAATAGCTATGGATTTTGTTTCGGGATTACCAAGAGTGAGAGGAGGTTTCGATGGAATTTGGGTTATTGTGGACAGGTTGACAAAATCAGCTCATTTTCTTGCTATCAGAATGTTCGATAAAGTGAGTAAGTTGGCCAAGAGATACAATGATGAGATTGTCAGGCTTCATGGTGTACCTGTTAGTATTGTTTTGGATCGGGATCCCAGATTTACTTCACGGTTATGGCAAGAATTACAGAAGTGTTTGGGAACAAGGCTTCAATTCAGCACAGCTTTCCATCCTCAGACCGACGGACAATCAGAAAGGTTAATTAAGTACCTGGAGGATTTGTTGAGAGCATGTGCATTGGACTTTCAAAGCTCGTGGAATGAACAGTTGTCGTTAATCGAGTTTGCTTACAACAATAGCTATCAAGCCTCGATTGAAATGGCCCCTTATGAAGCTCTTTATGGACGTAAATGTCGATCACCGTTGTTCTTTGACTTAGAGGAATGGAATTGGACCAAGCAAGAAGGGATTAAAAGAGGGGAAAAGAAGGAAAAACCCTCTAAGGCTGTACAAGAAGCTATTGATATGGTCCAGATAATTAGACAACGGATGAAGGCCGCTTAGGATCGACAAAAGAGTTATGCAAATCTTCGGAGAAAGAATTTGGAGTTTGAGATTGGAGATAGGGTTTTCTTAAAGGCTTCCCCACGAAAAGGGTTCTCAAGGATTGGACGAGGAGGAAAATTAAACCCTCGGTATATGGGACCGTATGAGATTTTGGAGAAGATTGGGGATACGGCCTATCGACTGGACTTGCCTCCGAGTTTGACTGGAATTCATAACGTGTTTCATGTTTCGCAGCTCCGAAAGTATTATCGAGACGAGTCCGAGGTTCTACCGGTTGAAGGAGTGGAATTAGAACTGGATCTCACCTTCGTTCAGAAGCCGATTAAGATATTGGATCGAAAGTTTCAGGAACTCCGAAATCGGCGTATTCCACTAGTCAAGGTTCTTTGGAGAAGTGATAAAACCGAAGAGGCTACGTGGGAGACGGAGGAAAAGATGAAAAGGTTTCACCCCGAGTTGTTTCCGAGCGAGTAATGAATCCGAGGACGGGTTCTTTTAAGGGGGAGAGATTGTAACGCCTCGACTTTTCGGACGTAAAGGTACAACGTATGTGTTTACCAATTTGCGCGAATTAATTGTTTTTACGTTTTTTATATTTAATTTTATTATAATTGTTATTATTTTACTATATTGTATTATATTATTTTATTTTAATATTATTAATTTTATATACATATATTTCGTATTATATATATATATATATATATGTTTAATTATTTTGTTATTAATTTAACGATTATGCTAATTATATGTTATGTTAATTAATCATGTTTAATCATATTAATTAATTATTCATATATATAAATATACGTGACTTTATTTAATTTATTTAATATTAGAATTTATTTATCTATTTATTTGAATTCTGCATGGGAATTATTTATGCATGGATTTTGTTGAATTTTTGCATGGGAATTATAATTTATGGATGGGAATTATATGAAATATGCTTGAATTGCATGATTGAGTTTGTTTGCTCATTTTGTGTATTGTTCTTATATGAAATGATATTGAAATGCCATGAATTTGTAATATGTCGTAAATATATGTGTTATGAACATGATTTTATGCTCGGTTTATGTTTTCGAATTCATTTGATTTGTTAACGAATTTAATTTGAATCGAGGAACCAAATCGGGGGCTAACGAGCACTTAGCGTACCCTTGGTTCCGAATTTAATATCTTGAGCTCGGGAACTCAGATTCGAATTCCGTCAACTCCGCTGAACTCGTAACGAAAATTCGAGTTTAGTAAACTTAGCCTTACCAAATTGACCTTGTTGTACAAAATCAGCCATATCTTGTCCAAACCATAACTAAATTAACCATGGTTTGATTCCTTAGATCCCTAACTCAACCACCTATCATGACATATCAAGCCCTAACCAAGATAACCCTCACACAATCCCCAAAACTCAGCCAAAGCTACTGCTCTTCATTCCAGTCCCGTAACCCTTCATCCCTTGGAGATTTTGGAGCTCAAATCTCATCCAAACTTCATCCAATCATCAAGGTAAGTTAAGGATTGTATTACATGTTTATTTCTGAGCATTTTCATCCTTTCATTCATGAATTTGAGCATGGTTTCATCAAGTCTGGGTCGTTTTTCCGAAAATGGGGTGATTTTGGGCAAATGTTGATCTCCTTCGATTTTCAATGGTTTTGATTGATTCCAAGCTTGAGATTGATTGTTTTGACATCCTCATATCATTTATGGTCATTGATTTCGTGGTTGTTGAGATATTTATGAGATATCATTTATGAAATTTTGAGAAAATCCCACATGTATGTCACGTACGGTTGCTTTGTTGTTTGAGCTTGTTTGGGACTGAACTATGTGTTGGATTTATGATGTTTTGCTGCACATTTGAGGGACTTATGGACCTGAACTAAGTGGGATTAATTGAATGCAAGCATGCCCTGTTTTCTTCAAGCCTTGCTCTGTTTTCTGGCGTGATTTTCAGCTGTAAAGCTGCTGCGTTTCCTTCATGCTTTTGCTGTTAATTTCTTGGCCTTGTAGCATGTCTTTTATCTGAGTTCTTGCAGCTCTTTTGTACCTTGTATAGCTGCCTTTCTTGCTTGTTTTTCTTGCTGTTTTAGCTGCCCTGTTTCTGCGTCTGTTGCTGTTAAACCAGAGCTGTTTCTGGTTCCTGGCACGGGGGTGCCATTTCTGGCCGTTCCAGCGAGGAACGGGGGTGCAGTCTCGGCCTGGATTTGCTGTACCGAGACACGGGGGTGTCTCGGTCTAGGTTTGGAGGGTGACATGGGGGTGTCACCCCGTTTTCCTTGGACTGTCTTGCTGCGTGCCTTGGTCTGCTGCTGCTGCTGTATGAATATGCATGGTTGTGTTTGGTGTTGTGTGTGTTGTGTGCATGCATGGCTGTTTGATTGTGTGAGTGTTGCATGTATATAATATATAGTACATATGTAATAGATATATATATATGTATTTAATATATAATATATATGCATGCATGGGTATGTTTGTGTGTGTGTACTTATATATATATATATAATGTATATACATATGTTATTATATTATATTATATATATTTATTATATATTTTAAATATTATTTGATTTAATTTAATTATTGAAATTAATTGATTTCCATTTCGCGTATTTAATTACCGACTGTTGATTGAACGTTTTATTTATTTTATTCCTAAATGTGAATTTGAATATTATATGTCATGCTTATTAAATGGATTTTAGATTAATTGATATGCATTATGAATTATGAATTTATAAATTTACGAATATTATGAATTTATGAATTTATGAAATTGAATGAAATATATGAACGAATGATGTGATTATATGATTTAAATCTCTTAATAGTGCACATGAACATCTTATTGATGTAATATGAACATTTATGCATTCATGTCATATTCACTTCATTGCCGAGCGTCATATGTGGTCATTGAGTCTCATACCTTTTCTTTTGCTCAGATTCGGGTTTGGTCGGAGACGAGGGCGAGCCTTGAGACGCTTGTACCTTTCTTTTGCTTTGGTAAAGGTGGGTTTTTCTTCTATTAGTTAAAACAACCATATATATTCCTTATGTGCAAAGTTTTAAGCCAAAATCGTATATTTATATATATCGAGTCATTTCGGGTAAATAATTTCAAACGTATGACCCCCTTTCTTTTATTTATGAACCCTACCATATGTTTGGCGAGATATTTATGATTTATGATTGCACGGGCCCCGGGACTTAGTATATGTGGCCAACCGAGGAAGCAAGGGCTGATGGGGATCCCATATACTAGTTCCAACCAAACTACGGTGATACCGGCCCTCGCTAGGAGTTTTAGCGAGGAATGGGAGCTGAGTGCCCTTGGGGGATTCATGTACCCCCATTGGCCTATGTATGAACCGGTGGTCGGGTCTTGCAAGCCCGTCCACCACCCGGAGGAAGAAGGAGTATATGAATGATTATGATCATGTATTTATGAGCACAAAAGATTTATGTATGATAATGAATGATTGAATAATTAATTATGATTACACGAGGAGTAGGTTGGAGATGGTGCACGCCCACTCGCCGGGCCATAAACCCTTATGAACAATTATGAATGAATATGAACGTCGTAATCCCGTTGATGCTTTCTTTTTGTGTTAACCACTTGGTAAATTCTTATCAAACTTCACACGGGATTAGGGCTTGCATGTATGTGTTTAATTTATGCGATATTATATATTTTATGCCCCGTTTTTATACCCACCAGTCTCTTTTAGACTGAACCCGGTTGTTTTCAGTTGTTTTGTGCAGGTATAGGAGTGCTAGGCGGGAATACAAGTCGTCTAGGTCTTGCATTTATGTTTAGCACTTCTTTTCAGTCTCATATGTTCATACTCTCATTACTTTTGTATTTGATCTTAGTGTTCTTGGAGCGTTATGATTTTTGTAGGCCATGAGCGCCGTTGAATAATGTAATGCTTTTGCATATCTATTTTTCGAGCTTGGTGGCTCATTGTTTATGTGCTATGTTATTCTTGCTTCCGCGTATCATTTTAACTCTGATTTTATGATTCTTGAGTTGATTGGTTTAAGGGTTATTCCCGCCTAGCATAGCGTGTGTGTTGTGTCCCCGTTCGCCGTGGATTTGGCACGTGTATGGACTTCCATTTCATATACGGGTCGGGTCCCGGTGCGGGGGATGTGGTACCTCACGCTCGGGTGCTACAGTTATATTCTCAAAAACTTGAACAAGAAATTTTTAGTTAAGCTAATATAACACCGAAATGTTAAGTTACATTATTTGATTTGATGGTGTATAATGAGAGTCGGGATAGAAATTAAAGTTGAAAAACAATTACGAAATATTCTAAAATCAAAGGACAGGGGGCAGTTCGACCGTGGGGCAAAAGGACCGGGGGGAGGGGGGATCTATACCCCCTAATCTTTCGTGATGGAATATTCCAAAAAGATGCCGCCGAAAACGTCATAAGGGGCAAAGTGTAACAATTACAAAAGGTTAAGGGGGAAATCAGCCAAAATCAAAGTATAGGGCGGCAATCCGCCCCAAGGGCCAAAGGACGCGCGGGGGGATGGGGGGGATTTGTGATTTACCCTTTTTAAAATTTGTCATGTTGTAGGAGGTTGATATATATGTCCAACTTAGTAAATATGATACGATCTATATGACAAAGTAATACGATCAAGATACAATAAAAATACTACGATATAAAAATATTTTGTTTCATATTAGCATATAATTGGTGTTCCATATAATATGATTATTCAATACAAATATTCCACATAACACTACAAAATAAAATAAAATAACTAATTTTAGTGTGTTGTTGGGTCATAGGCTCGTAGCTAAACAATGTAAAAAATTAGTTGAACTTCTATGCTTTTTCCCCAAGGCCCCAGCAATAAGAATACCTATCTTGCTAGTACTGTGACGCGCCGTTTTCCTTACAAACCAGGTATGACGTCATGAGTGGGTTTAGTGTAGCACCCGCAGCGCCGGGTCACCACATCCCCCGCACTAGACCCGAACCCACATATGAAATGGATTTCCATACATAAGTCCAAGTCTAAGAGAACGGGGACCTACAGTCACACACTAGGCTAAGCGGGGCTAAACCAAACAGACCGCGCAAAACAGACAGATACATAAGCGGAAGCAACAAACAGGATCCATAAAAGAGCTCAATAAAGCATATAACTTATACACAAGGGCCACACGGCCTAAAATAGATCGAGTATTCAAAACTACTATAATACAAATCCATATATAGAAACATAAAGGAGTAAGAATATCCAAAATGCAATATGAACATATGCAGACTCGACCTAAACCAAGAAGTACGACTCTAGACGACGCACTTCCCCGCCTAGCTCGGTCCACCTGGGGGGGGGGTTAAAGGAGAGGGTCAATCTACAACTCGACTGAGTGAGGGGGCTAATGCACACCCAAACACATAAGTAAGTATATAACAAAGCATGTATCAAACGGGGTAGTCATGAACCGGTCTAGGGTTTTGCATACCAAAACGCTTTAAAACTTAGCATATCATACATAAAGAAAGCCTACCCCGATTCACAAACATCTCCTCATAATATAACATAACATCAAATACATAAATCATAAATATCAATCCAACCCCAACATCAACGGTGATCGGGAATCAAACCCTTTCCACCTATAATACATATACATGTGGGGTAGCTAACCCACACTATGCCTTCCTTGGTTGTCCACCGAGGGCTCAAAGTACCATGCCTTCCCTACCTCCCCGAGTCGCAAGTGAATACTTCAAGATGAGAGCATGCACAGGCCAAACCCAATGGCCTTGCCATCCCGGGCATTCCTTACCCATAATTCCCGGGGCCCATCATACCAACACCTACCGAACATCCCATATTTCAGAGCATACCTTGCTCATACAAAACATAAACGTACAAAAAGGGGATCCAAAACTTAAGCTCACGTATGCTCATACTTATCTCGTTTTCATAAATTTCAACGGGGTTTATAAGATCATAAACATAGCTTAAGCACTCATATTTACTATATAATAAATATATAGTTGCATGCGGGGTGAGAACTCATCACATATAGGCCATAGGATTCATATTCTAAAAGAAAAGTGCTAAACCTCACCTTAGCAAAAGAGTAGGAGCAAAGGGGCCAAAACGAGCAGACACCCACCTAAACCTAGGGTTCGTTGACTTTCGGAAGAGGCTCTGAAACACAAGAACACAACACCCAAGACTTTGACTCAGTTATGTACCAATTAGAGGCCTGGCAATGCTCATGAGAGCATGCATATGAAGTGCAAGAATGCAACACTTAAGCCATTCATGTTCATATCTTACAAATAACTTATCAAACCAAGAGACAAACCTAATACGGATCTCATATCACATAAATAATAGAGTACACAAAGCATACATATCACATATTAGTCAAGGAAGGGGCATATAAAGCAAGAAAGAAAACAAACATCACACAACCACACAACATAAGGGCTAACGGCCCTTAGCCCCAAGAAGCACAAAAGGCCCTAACGTTCGTTACCTAGGTCAGAAACTTCTGGCCTAGGACTAACGACCGTTACCCTCCCTAACACTAAAAAGGGTCATCGCCCGTTAATGGGGTCAGTGGCCAGGGGTGTTGGGGTAACGACTGTTACTCCTCGGAGTGCACTTATGCCCTAATGGGCGTTAGTCCCTCCGGGGTTAGACTAAGTGCAATTACCAGCCCTAAACACCCCAAAAACTCACACCAAAGCTCCACAACTTCAAAGGGAAGAAATTAGGCATGCTAAGGCCTCAATTAGACAAGGTTTCATTCATCAAAACTTCATAAACTCAAGCAATAAGGAAGAGTATAGGTAGGGTTCATGCTAAGGCATGAAGTGGGTTCAAATTCTTGCAAGAATTCATAAGCACATTAATGGAAACTCATCAACCAAACTTCTAACATTAAATAGGACTCGAGATATGAAATTAATACTCACTCATGCTCATCATATCAATCTCTAAGTTAACAAATAGGCAACAAATGCATATAAGCTTCAAAAACTCCAAAACCTAACTATTCATCATGATATTCGAATTCCACCAATTCTAGCATATAATCAAGGTTCAAGGAGTGAGAAATGATCACCATACCAAGGTGAGCAAGAATCATGGATTACCTTAAGAGTTGGAGCAAGAAATGACACAAAACTTGAGCTTAAGGGTCCAAAAATGGAGGTTTATGCTTGGAGCTTTCTTCTTCCCTTTTCCTTCCCTCTTTAGTTCGAAATCTAAGGTATGGGGAGAGAGACATGGCTGAGTTTGGTTGGGAGAAGTCAAGGAGAGTACAAGAGAAATGATGGACTAGTCTCCAAGTGACTCATATGGGCGTTTTTGGGTACGTAGGGCGAAATCTGCATCATTAGGGGGTCGAAACAATATCAAAAAAGGACAAGGCTTGTTCCATTGGCTCCAAATCGTCGATTCAAGTCCAATGGCGAAGATATAACTCAATTTCGAGTTCCCTAGCTCAATTTACGAATTAAGGACTCAATAATGGCCAAATTGCAAGTTGGCCCCAAAAGATAAAACAATGAGCAACTGAGTCCACTAACGAAAAATCAAGTCCAAAATGAGTTTAAAGCTTGCGAATAAGCCTGACAAACACATACGTCACATAATTCACAAAATTGGCATGCTCAAGATTCAAAATTATAAATCAAGACTTACACGTATTGCAATAATTCATAGCATAGAGTCACGTAGGGCAAAAATCGTATCCAATAATCCAAAGAGTTACAAAAGAATATAAATCAAGTAATAAATGCATCAAATAACATGCAAGAAAAGAAAATACGAAAAATTAAACTCATACGTGGCACGAACATGTACGTGTGGTCGCCCAGGGTGTCACAACCTCCTCTTCTTCAGAGAACGTATTCTCCTCAACACTGAATAACTCTGGGTACAACGCCATCATCTTCTCCTCGGTTTCCCAAGTCGACTCTTCAGACTTCTGATCTCTCCAAAGAACTCTGACCAAAGGAATCTACCGATTTCTTAACTCTTGCAACTTTCGGTCCTGAATCGCAACCGGGTGCTTCTTGATCGTCAAATCCGGCTCAACTGAACGTTTTCAATAGGGAGAATAGTTGCCTCGTCGAGATAGTACTTACAAAGCTGAGAGACATGAAACACGTTGTGTATTCCGATCAAACTTGGTGGTAGGTCTTATCTATACGCCGTCTCCCAAATCCGTTCTAGAATTTCGAAAGGCCCAAGGTATCGTGGATTGAGCTTTCCTCCTATACCTATTCGAGTGAAGCCCTTCCTAGGAGATGCCTTTAAAAAGACTCTATCTCCAACCTCGAACTCCAAAGGCCTTCTTCTCTTATCAGCATAACTCTTCTGACAAGCCTGAGTTGCTTTCATCCGTTGTCGGACTTGCTGAACCTTGTCAATGGTAGTAGCAATTTTCTCCTTAGGCTCATCTCTCTCGAGCTTATTTTCCTCGGTCCACCTCCAATCCTAAATGTCCTAAAATAGAGGAGACCTACACTTGCTCCCATAAAGTGACTCGTACGGAGCCATCTTGATCGAAGCCTAAAAACTGTTGTTGTAAGTAAATTCAACCAAGGGTAGGTGCTCGTCCCACTTATCTTGAAAATCCAGAGCACACGCCCTAAACATATCCTCGAGATACTGAATTGGCCTTTCAGATTGTCCGTCGGTCTGAGGATGCGAAGTGGTGCTAAACTTGAGCCGGGTACCCACACACTTCAGAAGATTTTGCCAAAAGATAGAAGTGAACCTTGGATCTCGATCCGAAAAAATGCTAGCCGGAACTCCATGCAATCTTACAACCTCCCGAACATAGAACTCAGCTAGCTTAGGAACCTTATCGGACATCCGAACCTTGAGGAAATGGGCTGACTTAGTGAGTCGGTCGACAATTACCCATATTCCATCAAACCCTCCTTTAACTCTAGGCAAGCCGGACACGAAGTCCATAGTCACTTGCTCCCACTTCCATTCGGGAATAGGAAACGATTGGAAAGTTCCTCCCGACTTCTGGTGCTCTGCCTTCACCCTTTGGCACGTTAGACATCGGTTATGAAGTTCGCGATATCCCTTTTTATGCCACTCCACCAGAATTGTTGTTTCAAGTCTCGATACATCTTGGTACCTCCTGGATGGATCGAGTACCTCAAGCGATGTGCCTCCTCAAGTATAAGCCTCTTGAGCTCTTCTGGGACACATATTCTCGCTTCAAATCTTAACAATCCCGAGTCATCTAAACTGAACTTGGAATTCAGATCCACTCTTGATCGGGCAACGAATTTCTAAATCTCGGCATCCAAAGTCTGAGCTTCCAACAACTGTTGTTTCAAATCCGGCTTAACAGTGAGATTAGACAAGTAAGTCCCCGACACTAACAAATCTGAACCTTCTGAACCAGAACTCGAAGAACCAGCTTCCAAACTAGCCACACCCTCCTTCCTACTCAAGGCATCGACTACCACATTGGCCTGACCGGGGTGGTACTGAATCGAGCAATAGTAGTCCTACGAAAACTCCATCCAACTCCTTTGTCTCACGTTAAGATCCTTCTGAGAAAATAGATACTTGAGGCTTTGATGATCAGTAAACACATCGAAAGTCATAACATACAAGTAATTTCGCCACTTCAACAATGCAAACACAACGACATCTAACTCAAGATCATGGGTAGGGTAGTTCTTCTCATGCTCCTTCAATTTTCTCGGAGCAGAAGCTACCACCCTACCATTCTACATCAACACACAACCGAGACCTTCTTTGGAAGCATCCGTATACACTGCATTTTAAAAACATTTTCTAATGGAAATAATAGATTAAAATTTCTGTGATACCCCGGTATACAGTTGGTAGAGGTAAATGTGTGATTTAATTGCTAATGGCGCTTTAATTTAATTATTTGAACTTAATTGAATCTATTTGAATTACTTGAATTATGTAAATTATGTGATTTTTGGCTCGTTGGAGCCTTAACCGTTCAAACCAAACTAAACCAAACCCGAAAGCTTTGAACCGAACCCGGTCCAGCCTATAAAGGCGGAACCAATCTCCTTTCTTCCTCATTTTATGCGATTTCATCTCAAGCCAAGGAAGAAGAAAGCCAAGGCCAACTCTCCATTTCTTTGATTAAAGCTTCAATAACCAATATCTTCCCCATTTCTTCGCCAAACTTCGAACTTGAGTAAGTTTCAAAAACCTCACGTTATGCTCTTTGATTTCATACCCCAATCTTCTTCTCTTTTTGTGATTTCATTTGAATTTGATCCATCTTCATGAATAGTAAGGGTTTGAGCCATTTTGATGATTTTGTGACTTTGGTTGGATTCCTTGAGTAGTTGACTTCATTTATGAGCTATCTATGTTGCCTTTGTTACATTTATTGCATGAGTTTGGTGCTTGGATGAATTGAATGCATGATTTCAACTTTAAGCTTGAATTCCTTCAAAATGGGGTTTGATCAATATGCTTTTAATTCTCGTTTTTCTTTATATTTTTGCATGTATTTGTGATTCTTGCATTATCTTTATGCTTGTGTATGAGTTTGGCTCGTTTTGGTTGAGTTTTTGAGTGTTTGCTTCGTTCCCCTGCTTTCCCGAGCTATTTCTGCTCTGTAACTCCAGGGCAAACGCCCGTTTGGTCCTCTTTTGAAAATACCAAACGGTCGTTTGCATTAGCAGGAAAATTTGATTTCAGCCTTGGAAACGGGTTTTTGGTGTTCGAACTGGTTTTGTAAACGCCCGTTTCGAGTTATAGGGGAGGGTCAGTAGCTTTTCACACTGGCGTTTGGTGTTTGTTCTGTGTTTGCAAACGCTCGTTTGGGAACTACTTTGTCATGGCAGTAGCTTCCGAAACGCCCATTTGGAGTTTTTTTTTCCGCACTAAACAGCCGTTTTGAAGCCACTGTCCGGTTTTGGGTTTTGCGACTTTCTCAGTTTGATTCCTTTGCTTCCTATTTGTTCTTATATGCCTTCAATGATTTTAAATTGTTACTTTTACATTGTTTAACTTGTTTATGCACGAATGTGGAGTTTGATGGAATTATATGACATTCATTGCATCTGATGCATACTTTCGAAATTACCGTGCGTCGTTTTGGTTCATATAGAGTCTACGTTTTGGGCTTTTGTGTTTCTTTTCAGAGGAGGTTCCCGTTGACAAGCCCGAGACCTAAGCTTTTGTGATATTTTGATGCCTCTGATGTAAAAGCCAGGGAGGACACGTCGTGGATTAGCTACCCTGCGTGAGTTTGTTAAGATAAGCTAAGGATGGTTTGAGCTACGCGCGTGGCTCTTCCATCATCGGAGGAGAGGATGGATTTATTTATGATTTCTGTTTCTGTTCTGTTATGAGAAGTAAGGTTGGAAGCTCGTTCTCGCCGAGCATGTGTTTTGTTCTATTATGGGAAGTATGAATCGGGATAGCATTTTGAAAGTATTCTAGTATATGTTTGTTTATCAGGATTTGGTATGAAAAACCTATTCCAGATCATAATTCCATCTTTTGATAAGTGGATTGCTTTATATATATAGGGTGTGGGTGTACGTTAGGCCCCTCAATCAGTCAGTTGACTGACCCCTCTTTCCTTTTCAGTTTCAGGTGCTTTCTTGACCGAGCTAGGCGGAGAAATTTTTCTTCCCTTTTGCACTTATCGGTCTAGGTCGTTGTAGATGCACTTTACATACCCTTTATCACGTTTTGCATAGCTATGAGTCTTATATCCGTAGATTTAGATTTATTTTGTTTTGTTGAGGTCGGGATGGCCATTGAATACTTTGTTTAGGTTTATATGTTAGTACCTATATGTAAATACAATATGTATATATTTACGTGATGGTACCTATAAGTAATTATCCGTTGCTTCTCTTGTTTGTTTATTGCTTTTGCCCACTCTGAGTCCGTTTTAGCTCCGCCTGGCTTAGTGAGTGAGTTGTTCTCCCGTTCTGGGGTTTGAATTCGGGTATGGATCTTTTATTTCATAACCAGGTATGGATCTTGGTGCGGGGGATGTGGTCCCTACGTTTGGGTGCTACATCCTTAAGTGGTATCAAAGCGCGGTTGCAAAACCGGGCTCTAGTGTCGTGTGGGTCTGTCTAGCTCATATAGATTAGGAGAATGTGATTACGTGATTAAGTAATTATGTGACTTGATTATTTGACTTGATTACTTGTTTCCTCCAAATATTTGATTAATCTCTCGGATTGCTCGTCTGTCTGAGGATGGAAAGTTGTGTTGAATTGAAGCCTTGTTCCCAGATTCCTTTGCAATTCTTGCCAAAACCTAGAAGTGAACCTCGGATCCCGATCTGATACAATACTAACCGGTACACCATAAAGTCGCACAATTTCATCAACATATTTCTTAGCCAATTTCTTCACCTTATCCGACATCCTAATAGCCAGAAAGTGTGCTGATTTCGTTAATCGATCCACTATCACCCAAATTCTATCGAAGCCACCTTTTACTCGTGGAAGACCCGTAACGAAATCCATCGCCACTTGCTGCCATTTCCATTCTGGGATAGGTAACGGTTGAAGTAACCCCGATGGTTTCTGATGTTCTGCTTTCACAACTTGGCAAGTCAAACAATGCCTCACGAAATCGATCACATCCCGATTAAGTCCATTCCACCAATAAAATTTCTTTAAATCCTTATACATCTTATTTCCCCCGGGATGTATTGGATACCCTGATCGATGAGCTTCTTCCAACAACAACCGTTTCAATTCTTCCGGAACCACAACTCTGTTCTTGAACCTTAGAAGCCCGGTGTCATCAAACCCGAACGGACTCTCTGAATCATTTCTAGCTTTCTGCACTAACCTCTGAACCTCGGAATCCACTCTTTGCGCTTCAAACAATCTTTGCTGAAGGTCCGGTTGAACCGTAATATTCTGAATACTAACTCTCAACTTGAAAGACTCAGATTCTTCTCCAACTTCCACTTTCACACTAGACACACTAGCCTTCCTGCTAAGTGCATCCGCGACCACATTAGCTTTTCCGGGGTGGTAACGAATCGTACATTCATAATCCGCCAACATCTCCATCCAACGCCTCTGTCTCTTGTTTAATTCCTTCTGAGAGAACAAATATTGAAGACTCTTGTGGTCGGAAAAGATCTCAAAAGAAACTCCGTAAAGATAGTGTCTCCACTTTCCCAAAGAGAAGATCACTGCTGCAAGCTCGACATCGTGCATGGGATAATTCTGTTCATGATCCTTCAATTTCCTCGAAGCATAAGCTATCACCTTACCCTTCTGCATCAAAACACATCCCAAACCTTCTTTCGAGGCGTCTGTATAAACAATGTATCCTTCAGTGCCCTCGGGAAGTGCTAATACCGGTGCAGTGGTTAATTTTTCCTTCAAGAGTTGGAAACTCGCTTTATATGCCTCGTCCCACTCAAATTTTGCTTCCTTCTTAGTTAATCGAGTTAAAGGACCGGCTATCTTAGAAAAATCCTTCACGAACCGGCGGTAATAACCTGCCAATCCCAAGAAACTTCTTACCTCGGAAGCATTCTTCGGACTCTGCCATTGAGTAACTGTTTCAATCTTTCAAGGATCAACTTCCAAGCCCTTTCTCGAAATAACATGGCCTAGAAAAGTAACCCGGTCGATCCAAAACTCGCACTTACTAAACTTCGCATACAACCGGTGCTCTCTCAACGTCTCCAATACCAACTTGAGATGCCTAGCATGATCTTCCGGAGTCTTTGAATACACGAGAATGTCATCAATGAAAATTACAACGAATTTATCCAAATAAGGCCGAAAAATCCGATGCATCATATCCATAAATGCTGCAGGGGCATTTGTCAATCCAAACGGCATCACTACGAATTCGTAATGCCCATACCGGGTATTGAATCCTGTCTTTGGTATATCCTCTTCCCGGATTTTCAACTGGTAGTAGCCTTGCCTTAAATCCAACTTCGAATAAACCCTTGAACCTTGCAGCATATCAAATAAATCCTCGATGTGGGGCAACGGGTACTTATTGTTGATAGTCATCTGATTAAGCTCCCGGTAATCTATACACATTCGCAACGACCCATCTTTCTTCTTGACAAAGAGAACCGGAGCACCCCACGGAGATGAACTCGGTCGGATATATCCATTCTTGAGTAGTTCCTCGAGCTGAACCTTCAACTCTTTCAACTCTGCCGGAGCCATTCTATAAGGAGTCTTGGAATAAGGTTCTGATCCCGGATATAAATCAACAACAAATTCAATCTCCCGATCCGGTGGTAGAGAACCCAAATTCTCTGGAAATACGTCGGGATATTCCTTTAGCACAGCTATCTCCTCAAAACTTGATTGATCCTTTGGTTTATTAAGGAGATAGGCTATAAATCTCGTGGCTCCATCCTTCACCAATTTACGAGCTTCCATAAACGACAGTAGAGATATATTCTTCGACCCAACTTCTCCAATCCGCTCATCACCCAATTTAATCTTTTTCTTAAAACAATCCACTTCGGCCCGGTGCCGATACAACCAATCCATCCCGAAGATTACCCCATACTTCTTCATAGACATCACGATGAAATCTGCCGGATAATCTCTCCCTTCTATCAAAACTGAGCAACCCCTAACAACCCGATCTGTCTGCAAACTACCTCCAAGAGGCGAACTCACATAATAACACGAATTTGAACAAGTAACAGATAAGCACAGAGGGGCACATAAATCAGAAGATATGAAAGAATGAGTGGCACCCGGATCGAATAATACGTGAATGCTCGTGTTATGAATGCAAACGGTACCTTCCACCACAACATTTGGATCAGCTTCAACTTTCTGCTCCTCACCCTCAAGGGCATAAGCTCATGCCTGAACCATCGGTCTCGAAGCTCCAGCTTGATACCCTGGTGTCTTATCCGGGTATGAAAAAGCCATATGATCCCCTTTTCCACATATCAAGCACAACCTCAATCTCTTTCGGAAATTGTTGTAAGAATGGGTTGGCCATCCACAATAAGTACACGGAGGTTGATCATTGCGAGATCCCTTAGGAGCCGGTGGAGCTTGAGGTGGTCGTGGAACAGGTGCAATCTGATCTCCTGCTCTAGGCTTCTTAAAAGGTCCTTTTGATGGTGGAGCTGGTAAATTCATCGGCCTCTTCCCTTTGTTAAATCCCGAGCCGAATCCTGACCCTTGTGCCTGGCGGTAAGCTGGACTCCTAGCATTTACAGAATCCTCAACCTTTAAGTCTTTCGAAGTAGCCTTCGCCCAAGTACTCGTATTAACCGCCTCAAGAGCTGCCTGGATATTTGGTCGCAGTCCCTGAACAAACTGCATA
Organism: Lantana camara; assembly: GCA_037501455.1. NCBI lineage: Eukaryota > Viridiplantae > Streptophyta > Magnoliopsida > Lamiales > Verbenaceae > Lantana > Lantana camara. The sequence continues at coordinate 60,045,015 of CM074855.1, forward strand.
GCCTTATGAAAGTCATCACCCGCTATATTCGGCGCATAGCGAGACAATCTCTCATAATCCGAAATATACTCGGCCACAGATCTCGGTCCCTGCTTCAATTCGGTGAATTCCCTCAATCATCGAGTACGGGAGGAGGGAGGAATAAATTTGTTCTTGAATTCCGGTGTAAATACTTCCCAGTTAATCTCTTCTCCAGCTGCTTCCAAGACAATCCGTGTGCTTTCCCACCAAGAGTAGGCTTCCCCTTGTATCAAAGTAAAAGTGCATCGAGCCTTATCTCGGGACTCACTTCGAATGAGCTCCCATATCCTCTCGACTTCTTTCAACCACATTTCTGCCTGCGCATCATTTCCCTTAAAGAACTTGGGAGGTCTTTGGTTCTGAAACTCCCTAAGTATAACAGAAATCGGTGCCTCTTGCGGTACAGCAGGTACAGGTGGTGCCGGAGGTGCTGGTGATACATAATCTCGAAGCTTTTGGTCTATAATATTGATAACCGAATTAACAAAGGCTTCTGCCGGCTGTGGCTGTGGAGGAGGAGGGGTAGGAGTACGATCACGATGGTGACGTCGTCCTGGAGATCTATCACGGTGTCTACGTGGAGGCATCCTGTCAATAATTACAGAAAATGCGTGTTAGGTTTAGTTTATGCATGATAATGCAATCAATTCCATCAAAATTCGAAATTTAAATCAATTAAGCACAAAAGAGATGCATATGCAACACAGGATCAAGTAGTTCCTAAGCCGAACGACCTAGACAAACTCACATGACACGAAAGCCCGGGTTTTGCAACCCTAAGCTCTGATACCACTTAAGGATGTAACACCCGAGCGCAAGGTGTCACATCCCCCGCACCGAGACCCGACCCGAGTATGAAATGGATGATCCATACCCGAGCCAAATCACGGCGAACGGGGACACACACACACATCTAAGCCAGGCGGGACTAGCCTATCACTTAAACCCCAAAACCACAACAACCAAAGTAGCGGAGTAATAGGAAAAAGCGGAAGTAATAAGTCATATATCATAGATTGAGCTCTACGCTCTAGTACCAACAGTTATTCCATTTATTGAGCTCTACGCTCTATGTACCAACATTTACGTTCCAAATCATAACCAACATACACATGCCATCACGGCCCAAAACAACATTTATATACAATAATTAAAAGTGTGAATATGCAAGTGTAACAACAAAATATAAAAGCTAGAGGCGAATGCAAGACCTAGGACTCGTATTCCCGCCTAGCTCTCTCAACACCTGCACAAACAACTGAAAACCAAACGGGTTCAGTCCAAAAGGGACTGGTGGGTATAAAACAGGGCATAAATAGTATATATGACGATAATTAAACAATCACATGCAAGCCATAATCCCAAGTGAGGTTTTAAAGAATTTCCCAAGTGGGTGAATAAAGATCATCAAAAGGGATTATAATGAATCATTAACATTAGGTCATTGTTGGCCCGGTGAGTGGGCGTGTATTATCTCCAACCAACACCTTGTGTAAAACATTTAAACATTCATTCTTTCATTCTTTCATTCTTTTCATGCTATCATTCTTTTGTGGACATTCATTAACATTTACACCTTCGTCCTCCGGTTTGGTGACGGGCTTGCAAGACCCGACCACCCATTCATTGACCAAAAGGGGTTACATGACTCCCCAGATGGCGCTCAGCGTCCATTCCTCACTAACTCCTAACGAGGTCCGGTTACGCCGTTAATTTGGTGGAACTAATGAGAGGGATCACCGTTGTCCCATGCCTTCCCAGATAGCCACTCACACTAAGTCCCTGGGCCCCATTCGTGCATAACATTCATTCTTTCTTTTCTCGCCAAAACATTTGGTAGGATATATAAAATAAGGGCTTTACGTTGGAAACATTTACTCTTTGAAAATTACTCTATATATATATACACTTTGGTCGAAAACTTTTCACGTTAAAGGTATTTATAGGGTCATATAGCTGAGTAGAAGAAAAACCCACCTCGAACTGCAAAAGAAGAGTACACGAGCCTCACTGACCGGCCTCGTCTCCAAAGGAATCAAGATTTGTGCAAAACAGGTAAAGTGAGACTCAAATGACCAAATAAGACGCTCCGCAATGCCATGCTTATGATATGAACGCATAAAACAAATATAATGGACATGTTCGTGTGCACTATTAATGTCAGAAAGCATATAACCGTGCATAACTTTCATTCTTGCATTTATATAACAATCATGAACATAGCTTAACTTGAAGTCACGTTCGATATCAACCACCAATACGAGTCACGCATGCAATTCAAGCAAGAAAAGAGACTTCCCAAGGCTGCCATTTCAAATGACACGGCCATGTTGAGTTTCAATGGGAAATGAACACGGCCGTGTCCGAGGTTTAAAAATCAAAAATTTCAAAGTCGATGGCTTGACACGGCCGTGTTACATTTTCAAAGGATTTGGACACAGCCGTGTCCGAGGTTAAAATCAGAAAAATTCAAAGTCGATGGCCCAACACGGCCGTGTCCATTTTCACTTCAAAGCTGACACGGCCGTGTCAGCTCATCGTTTTGAAAGAAATAACAGAGCATCAGCTCTGTTACGTGAGGGAAAAGCTTTGCAAAACAGGGCAGCCATCAAGAAGCTCTCAAACCACACTTAGACAAGCTATCAAGCCATAAAACTCATGCAATTCACATCACTCATTCATACAAGCAAGAATTCAACCACAAAGTTGGCAAAAGATCAACCAAATATCAAGCTTTCAATCATGGAAACTTCAAGCTTCAACAATGGCCTAACATGCCCTACTCATTCAACCTTGAATTTAAACATGTAAGAAGGATAGAAAGCTTACAAGAATCATTTATCAAGCATCAAGTTGCACCTTAAACCATCAAAACCAATGATCCAACCCAAACCCTCAATTCATTCTCATATATTAAAACACATGAATCCTCAACTTCTATCATGCCACAATTAGATGAAAATATAGAGGAGGAGATGGAGGTTATAATTCACCAATTACCTTGGAGGAAGATGGAGGATTGGTTAAGCTTGATCTCAAAGCTTGGATGATCCAAAAATGTAGGGTTTCTTGGCTTCTCATCCTTGCTCTTTGCCTTGGCTGATTTGATCGGTCAAAATGGGAAGAAAAGGGTAGGAATGCTGATATCTAGTAGAGAAATGGGTAGGATATAGGTTGGTCCAAGTCGGGTTCGTTTAAGAAAAGGTTCAACCAAGTTATAAAGTTGAGGTTATGAAAAGGTTCGTTGTCGAAGATTCAAATGATACCGAAAAGATACAAGGTCAAGTTCAAAGGATAGGTAACGTCGAAACAAGTTCAACGACGGTTACGGATCTCGATTTCGAGGTCCAGAGCTCAAGATATCGCGAAAACCGTTCAGGGTGGCCTATTATACAATTAGGTCCCTAAACTTCAAAAAGTGGCAATTAAGCCCAAACTCAATGTCCAAAACATTCAAATACATTACAATCAAGCCCACGGATTACACGAAACACGTAAGTTCATTCAATTAACACCACATTCACGGAATTTACATTTTCACAAATCCGATAATATATTCATAGCTCGTATAAACAATCATAAGAAATTTTAAACAAATAAGTCAAATTATAACGAATTCAATTAACAAATCAAAATATAAAAAAAAATCATATAATTAAATGTAAATGCGCACGTAACACTTACCTGCACGTGTGAAAACTCGGGGCGTCACAACCAGAGTTCGTATGAGGGAGAAACGGGCGTTTAGAAAGGCTCGGGGGAGGCAGTAGGTTCCTAAACGGGCGTTTGGTGTTATAACTAGAATTCCAAACGGGCGTTTCCAAGTATTCTGGCCGAAAAACAGGGGAAAAACAGGGCCTAAGCACGGGAGTTGGCTCCCAAGCCATATAAACACCAAATCAATGCAAGAATCAACTCAAAACTAACATATATCATGCATATAACTCATATATATCAATTAAGCACCAAACCAACCAGTAAATATGCATCAATTATCAAGGAATCATCATTCAAAACCCCATATATTCTCATATCATCCAACTTTCATACAACTTCGTGTTTTCATGCAAGCTTTGGAATATAAGGCCCTAAACATGCTTCTAATCATTTGCACACAAGAAAACATCAAATATCCATCAAACCCTACACATATAACATTCAAGAGATCAACCAAATCATCCATTTCTACCTTGAAATGAAAGAAGAAGTAATGGAGTGATGAGATGAGTATGATGCTTCCACTTATGTAAATTATCTTCCTTGAATTATGGGTTGAAAATGGATGAAATCTTCTTCTCCTTCTTTGGTGTTTGGACCGTAATTTAGTGTGTGTGTATGTGTGAGATTTTGATGAAATGAAATGGAAGAAATGAGATGCAATAGATATTTTAAAAGTCTTCCACTCAAATGCATGAATCACCTCATTTTGCAATTAAGTCCCTAGTCTATATGAATGAATACAATGAAATCTCATCTCATGGAATATGATCACTTAACTCCAATTCATGTTATGCAATTAAGTCATTAAATTTATGAAATGGTTAAATAAGGTCACATAATATCAATAAGACACGTTATCAATTAATTCACGTAAATTTCACTTTAATAGAAGTTCATATAAATATATGAGAACATAAGGCATATAATGTTACGAAAGTTAATATATCACATATGTATAAATTGAAAACGGGGTGTTACAATTCTCCCCCTTTAAAAGGACCTGGTCCCGAGGTCCACTGTCGAGTTTTAAAATGAGGCACAAGCAATAAGAGAGCCCTGTCTCTTAGACAAGTAATGAGAGAGCCCCCGTCTCCCTAACGCGAAATGAGAGCACCCCATCTCTCCAACAAGAAATGAGAGAACCCCGTCTCTCAAACAAGAAATTAGAGAACCCCGTCTCTCAAATAAGAAATGAGAGAACCCCGTCTCTCAAACACACCCCAAATAACGATTCAAGGAAACACTTAGAGAAACATTTATGGAAATGTTACATAGGGCAAGTAGAAACAAGTTAATCACATAACTAACATTTATACACAATTAAGTTGCAACTAACAATAAAATAAATACAACAACAACAACAAAATTCGTGAAGCACGTGATATGCGTGGTTAAGTGTACTGTTCACCATTGGTTGTGCCATGAATATAGTTGGTACCTTCCACTCCTATAGTCGGGTCCACGTTTGCATGTTGCACCTTTCTCTCTAGAGCATTTGCACGGGCTTAAAGAAACAGTCTCGGACCCCTAAAAGTCATCTCTCGACGCTTCGGACACGTATCCACTAGATGCTCTTTGCTCCCACAACGCATACATAAACCCAACTGCCATCTACAACCCTCAAAAGTATGGTTGTCCCGTCCACAATAAGCACAAAGAGGCTTCCCCGAAGGTAATATTGAGGACGAGGTATGTGAAACTCTCAAACCCGTTCCAATGGCTTGATTCTTCTTCTTCTTCTTCTTCTTCTTCTTATGAGACCCTTCTTGATGTAACAGAGCATGATATTGGATAGACCTCTTTCCATTGTTAAAGTCTTGTTCTAATTCTGAACTTGCAGCCTGTACGGGGTAAGCAATAGGCCTCCTTGCATTCACCGAATCCTCAACCTTAAGAGCCTTTGAGGTGGCCTTTCTCCAAGTACTAGTATTGATGGCCTGAATTGCTGTTTGTATGCCGGGCCTCAATCCTTGCACAAATTGCATACCTTTATGGAAGTCGTCACTTGCAATGTTCGGTGCATACTTAGATAACATCTCAAACTCGGCTATATACTCCGCTACAGACATTCCTCCTTGTTTAAGTTCCGTAAACTCCTTCAGTCTATAAGTCCGAGAAGATGGAGGAATGAACTTGTTTTTGAACTCCCTTAAAAAAACCTTGTAACGTGTGACGCCCCGTATTCTCGAAGGGCGTCCTGACGACATTAACAAGTAAGTCTCTACACTTGTGTGTGTTTAATTTAAGAGTTCTTGAATTATGTGATTTAATGTAAATCCAATTTAATATGTGTTCATTCGAATTATTCTAAGATTAATTGTCAACTTGATTAATTACGAGCATATTTAACCCTAACTATCTAATTTGATTTAATTCAAATTTATTCCATGAAATAATTGTTAAATTGATTTTAAATCCATCATGTTACTTAACTTGTTTAATTTCGGTTTACTTGAATTCCTTGAGATAAATTGTCAATCATGTGTTTACAAAGTGTCGTTAAATTATACGAAAGATTTTTAAAAATTAAATTGAATTAAACTCTAATTGATAAATCTATCTTTTTCATTTTAATTTGTAAAATTAATTCGGAGCTTGGATGTTTATTCGTAACTTTACCAATTTTATTTACGATTATTTGTACCCGCTATTACTTGCTACGCGTTAAGGATACCCGGTTGTATATAGCTTTTGCACAAGACACATTTCTCCCAATCTCTTTTCTCTCTCTCTCTCTCTCCTCTCCCACTCTCTCTCCCTTGGGTCACTATGCGCGGCTTCGGTTACGAGCCCATAACTCGATTGTTTCTCGACGGAATTCAACAAACGAATAGTCCATTTCGATTATCTCGGTGAGGCCGACGTAAGAGTACCAACTTCACGGCCTAAAAATGAATGGTGGAGGAGTTATGGCCGGATTTCAGTAGCAGCGGCGGAGCTGTCAGACCTCCGCCACTTCGCCGGCGTTTCGCGGAATTTTTCGCCCACTTCCTTGGTACACGTGCCGAAGACCCAGCAAGAGGACTTCCCGGTGCAGCGGTTGACATCGGCGGTGCGGCCATCGGAGCAGAGACGGCGCCGCACGCGCCGCCCAAAGCTTGCGGCGGCGGCAGAAACTTCGACGGCCAACTGGGGCCTTTTCAGGCCATCTTCTGGTCTCGGGGTCTTCACGAAAGTTGTTCGAAATGACGAGAACTAGTGACCTGTGATCAGGCGACTCCAGATTCGGTGGTTTGGCGGCGGATCGGCGGTGGCACAATGGCGGTGCAACGGCGGCACTAGCTCCGAGGATTTTTCCGGAAAGCTACCTTAGGGCTTTCGAAGAGCTCGTCATGGGTAAGACAACGCCTCTTTCGGATTGCATTTTGGTTCACCGGTTTGGAAGTAATTTGAGTTTGAAGATTTAGGGTTTTCGTGTTCTTAGATTTCAGATCTAGGACAATCGGCTTGGAATTTCCAGAAATTGATCTAGGATTCGGAACGGGCACGAAGACTTCATTCAGGACTGATTTTTCGGGATTTTTCCGGCGACTTTTGACGGCGGCCCGGTTGCGGCCCGGCGAATTTCCGGTGGCTCCGGTGGCGGCACTCCGGCGACTTTCGGACAAAATGTTCGTCTCGTTGTGGTGTGTTCAACGCCACTTTTCGTTCATTAATCGGACACTCGATCTATTTATTACGTATTATTTTGCGTAATTGTGATTATTTGAATTAATTGTTTTAAGTGCAAATAAATTGGTTATTGTTGGTTTGTTGATCGAGATGTCTTCCAATCATATTCGAAAACATGTATTGAATGGATTGTGATATGCATGATAGGAGTTAGAATTGTAATATCTTGATTTACTCTTACTACTTGAAAATGGTATATTATGAATTACGATAAATTGATAATTGTAATGCTTGTAAGTAATTAATTCCTAGTTGACTAATTGTATAAACACTTTAAATGAACAATTGTGCTTAGTAATCAACTAAGGGGATGTATGTGTAATAATTCTAAACTTTTATAAATAACTTAGGGGATGTAAGTGTAATATTTATGAAACTATGTATGTGACTTGAGCTTGTGCACCAAACATGTTGTGAAGTTGTAAAGTATGATCTTAAGTGAATTAAATGCACTCTTTATTTGTATCAAGCATGCCATCTACATACAACAACCTTGTATGTTTATATGATCAAGTTGCTCTTACTTATGCACTTTATAACTCGACAAGAACTTGATGCTTAATTCTAATATTATAATTGAACCCTGTGACATTGGATGATTTAATATGCATTTCGTGAATACATTGACTTCCTAAATTGATCTTTCATCTTTGGATATGGAATTGCATGATGGTTGCTTGTAAATATGATCTTGTTGAGCATTGATATGCCTTGATTGACCACGACACCTTATCCAAGCACAACATGAACACTTATGTATAACCACGATCATGTTGAGCAACGCCGTGCGTCTTGTTTGGTTCATATAGAGTCTAAGTCTGGGCTTCTGTATGTCTTGTCACAGAGTTTGGTGGTGCCGGTGGGCCCGAGGTTTAGAGTGTTTGGCCCTTCACACTCTCAGACTCTACTTTCACGAGGTGAGGTTTAGGATTTTGTATAGTTATGCGACCTATGGCCTTTACATGCTGATTTCTACCCCTGCATGCGAGTATACCTTGTAATAGTTATGTATGTGTTGAATATGATATTTTTATGATCTTATGCTTGCACTTCTCCGTGGGCGGGCTATCCCTGCAGCGTGGGAATGTAAGTGTGTGAGTCCTGCGTGGGCGGGCTATCCCTGCAGCGTAGGAATATATATATAAAAACCAGTTTTTGAAGCATATGTAAGCTATTTTGGGAAAAACAGTGTGTTGTGATTATGTAGCGAGTTGGCCATGAAATATTGGCATCTATATGTATGTATGTATGTATATGGATCCGAGGAGCTATGGGTAAGGAGCCCCCGGGACGGTTAGGGCCGTCGGGGATATACCTGTGCGTAGTTCCATTTGAGATATCTTCACGCGACCCGTGCTGTAGGGAAGGTGTGGTATCTTGAGCCTTCGGCTAAGGCCGGGGAGGACTCTTGTGGGTTCGCTACCCCTTGAGGGTATGTCTGTTATGGATGGTTTGGGGACGGTACATCTCCTCCATCATTGGTGTGACGGTTGGATTGATTTTATATTTTATGATATGTTCTGAGGAGTAAAGGTTGGAAGCTCGTACTCGCCGAGCATGTGTTCTGTTCTGTCTGGGAATCATGAATCGAGATAGAGTTTCTGAAATGTTTTCTAAAGCTTATACTTATAACTATCTTTTGGGTACTTTTGGAAATGTCTTTGGTATGCAACACCTATCTCATGAGTCCACCCTTCTGATATGTGCTATGCTCCATATATATATACAGTGGGTGTGCGTTAGCCCCCTAACTCAGTCAAGTTGACTGACCCCTCATTTACACTTTTAGTTGCAGGTTGTTGGCGTTTGCTAGGCGGAAGTGAGTCATTTGAGTTGCACTTCGTCGGTCTAGTCTTTCTATTTGCATTTGTCCTCTCATACACTTTACTTATACTTAAGACTTGTAGACTTGAGATTATACTTTACTATTCGGTAGCCCCTTGTGGAACCCTCATTCGGCCCCTTGTGGCACTTGATGATTATTAATTTATGTTGATATTCGGGACTAGGGATATATGCTAGTTGAACCCGTCACCTGCTTTGCATGTTTTGTTTTAAATGCTTCCGCTATCTATTGTTGTTGGTTTTAATTGCTTCCGCACTCTGAGTTTTGGTCAAGTTAGATCCGCCTAGCTTAGTGTGTGAGTTGGTCTCACGCTCGCTCTGATTAGGATTCGGGCATGGACTTTCATTTCATGTTCCGTGTCTGGGTCATAGTGCGGGGGATGTGGCACTTCTCCGTTTGGGGTGTTACATAACGCCCCAACTTTTCAGTTTTTAAAATGACATATGTGTTTATTAATCTGCGCAAACTAATTGGTTTTTAGTGTTTTCTATAATTAAATTTCATTGTTTAATTGTTAAATAAGTGATTAATTGAAATATATGCAATATTTGAATTTGAATTTATATGAATAACTTGTGTGCTCCTTAATTGCGCGAAACAATTATTTCTACGTGTTTATATATTTAATTTTATGTTATTTATATTAAAAGTTAATTACTTTATTTTAATAATATTAATATCAAATATATACAAATATATATATATGTTAATTGTGTACGTGTGCATGAATATAGTAGTGCATGCATTTTACATTTATAAATTATTTACGCATGCATGTATTATAAATTATATATATGTACGTATGCATGCATTATTATTTATAATATATTATATACGAATTAAATTGCATATTATTGTAAATATTATGAATTCTATTGGTACATTGCGTATGAGTGACATTTACGTGCTTCGTTTCTATATGAATTGATACCGAAATTTCATACATTTTTAATATATTGAACTTATACGTGTCTTGTATGTGAATATATGTTCGTTTCGTATTTTCGAATTTATTTGCTTGTGTTTCGGATTTAATTTGAATTTTGGGATCCAATCGGGGGCTAACGAGCAATTACCGCACCCTTGGTTCCGTATTTATTATCTTGAGCTCGGGAACTCGGATTCGAGTTCCGTCAACTTTGCTGAACTCGTAACGAAAATTCGGGTTTAGTGAACTTAGCCTTATATTTTTCTAACGTCATTTAAACCTCCGAAATCCAACCGAAAAATGAAACGGCGACGAAACTTACCTTGTTGCACTAAAATGACCATAACTTATTCATTTGTCGACCAAATTAACTATGGTTGGATGCTAGGGAAACCTAACTCAACCACCTCACCTGCTATACAATGCCCAAACCGAACCAACCCTTCCCACTTGCTCAAAATATCCCAAACATCTTCTCCTTCCCAGTCTCTCCCTTAACTCAAGCTTTACCAAGAGATTCATGCTGAAATCTCCTTCCATACCTCCATTAATCAACAAGGTAATCTTAGATATGTTATGTACATTCAGTATGAGTCATTTTTATCTATTCATCCCTAAATTTAAGCACGATTTTATGAGGTTTTGGCAGAGATGTATATATATTAGGTTTTGAGCATTTTGGTTGATCTCTTTCAATTCTTGAGCTTTTTGAATGATTCCAAGCCTGAAAATGATTGTTTTAACATCCTCTTCTCATTTATGATCATTGATTACATGGTATTTGAGGTATTTATGAGATATCAGTTATAGCATGTTGAGAAAATTTCCATGTAATGTCACGTATGACAGCCTTACACGGTTGAACTATTTTGGAACTGATATACATGTTGAATTTGTGTTGTTTTGCTGCACATTTGATAGCCTAAACTGATTTGAATATGTGGAGATGAAGAGAATCCATCATGCCCTGTTTTTCGTGACTTTCTGCTCTGTTTTTGGGACTGGAATTGTGTTGTCAGCTGCTGCGTTCTTCCCTTGCGGTTGCTGTCATTTTTGTGCATGGTTAAGGCTGAATTGTTGCTGCATTTCGTTCCTTGTATTGCTGCATCTCCTGCTTGTTTGTTGCTTTAATTGATGCTGTGTTTTTAAGCTAGAAACAGGGGTTTATACCTGCGTTTTTGGTTGAGTTGCTACGTTCCGACACGGGGGTGTCTTTCTGTCCCTTTTCAGCTTGTAACGAGGGTGCACGCGGGACGGTTTTCTCTGTACCGAGACACGGGGGTGTCTCGGTTTGTTCTGTGATGGTGACACGGGGGTGTCACCTTGTAATTTCCATGTATGTGTGTTGCTGTGAAGATGCTGCTGCTGGTTTCCTTTTCTTTCTTGCATGAAATGTTCATTGCATGCATGAGCTTGCATGTATTGTATTTAAACGTTAGCATGCATATATGTATATATATATATACCTAAACTATTGCATGCATGTATTATAATTGCATGGAAATTTCATGCATTTTGTGTGGGGTGTGTTCGTTGCATGCATGTGGTATATATATATATATATATAATATAATATAATATATTTAGGTATATTTAATTATATATATTTATATAGGTTTATTAAATATTAAATGTTATTTGATTTAATTGAATTATAGAATTTAATTGTTACCTGTTTCATACTTGATTTAATTTTCTAAATTTAATTGAATGTATTTAATTTTTTTTTTCTAATTGTAAATGCGATTGAATGTGTTTAATTGTTTATGTTTTAATTTTAAATGTTAATTAATACGTGCTATGCTCCTACTTGAATTCTTCAATTAAATTGATTGAAAATGTGGAATTATGACTTCGAATGAAAGTGAACGAAAGATCGAATGACTTGATTACATGATTTAAATTCATTTAACGTGGAATGTGAAGGATATGAACTCGTTTGAATACGAATGCTTCATTGAATGAATGAATTGAATGTTTATAAGTCTTTAAGATTTTAATAGTGCACATGAACATTTTATGATATAATATCATCTTTTACGCATTCATATCATGATCTTTGCATGCCGTGCGTCTTATATGGTTCATTGGAGTCTCGAGTCTCACGAACACGTCATGTTGTCTTTTGTACAATTTATCTCCAGGGTGGAGAATCATGATCAACTAGGCACTCGGTAACTCGTTCCTTGTATCGCCATGTTCCAGGTGAGGGTGTTTTCGTTCTAGTTACATATTAAACCCTACAACTTTATGTGACCAGCTTTGGCCAAAACCTTATATATATATATATAAGTTACTTCTAAAGTAAAGTTATCGAGTAAATATTGATCAAGTAAACCCTTTTCAAAGGAATTATGAAATATGATATGTTACACATGAACTGATATGTTTTGGCGAGATTATGCATGTACGTTATGTTCACGGGCCCAGGAATTAGTACATGTGGCTATCCGGGGAGGCAAGGGCCGATGGTGATCCCATGTGCTGATTCCATTATGTAACGGCGAAACGGACCTCGTCAAGGAGGTTTTGACGAGGAAACGCTAGCCGGGCTTTGAGGCCTCATGAACCTCATAGCCACAATGATATGTTTAGGTGGTCGGGCCTTGCAAACCCCTCCACCACCCGGAGGAAGAAGGTTGGAACTTATTTTATGTTTATGATTATGTTTGTGATTGATTTGCACCGTGCGGGAAGGCCGGGACACGGATTGCCCAAACGAATATGTTTTATGATATGATATATGACCTGCGTTGTAGCACCAGGAACGCCAGGCACCACATCCCCCGCACTATAGCCCCAATCCACATATGAAATGACCAATCCATACATGAACCAAAGCTATACCGAACGGGAGATAATAAAAAAAATACTACAAAAGGCTAGGCGGGACTAACCCCAAACCAACAATCAACAATTCAGAGTAGATACAAGCGGAAGCAATACATCATTCAATAATTATAGGTACCATATTTATTTATTTACTAATAGATACCAACAATCCATATCAATACAATATCATCTCCAAAATAAATAACAAGGCATGCTACAAAATAGGTAGTGTATCTGTACATGAACAAAATGTGAGATGAAATGTGCTAGACCCGAATTAAAGACACTCTAGACTCTAATTCCCGCCTAGCACGCCCTGCAAAACAACTGAAAAGACGAGGTGTCAGTCCAACATGGACTGAGCTAGTGGTATAAATAAATATAAGCGCACATACATGCAAGTTATAATCTCGGGTAATAATTTTGGGAAACAACAATACAATTTAATAAAGCAAAAGATATAATCGCCCGAGGTTACAACTAATTCAGTTTATTAATTAATCAATTCAATACAATCAATTGTGGCCCGACAAGTGAGGGTAATTCTCTAACCTTACTCCAACTGTGTACAATCAATCAATCAATTATTCAATAGTTAGGTGATCATGCAATTCATTACGGTGAACAATTAGCAGTTTCAGTCCATCCTTCTTCCTCCGGGTGATGGTGGGATTGCAAGGCCCCACCATCCAATCAATATGGGCAGAGGGTACATGAATCCCTATGCCCGGAACTCCTTCCTCCCCTAATCTCCTAGAGGGTTCAGGGGTCATCCCAATTTGGTGAGAATAGCTCTCGAGTTACCCGTCAGCCCATGCTTTCCCGGTTGGCTCGAGCCACTACCCTCGGGCCCACAGTGCAATACAATACTCGCCCAATCAACCAATCAATCAATCAGTTCCTTCAAAAGTTTGATAAATCATTTCAAAACCAATCTCATTTGAAAACTATAGCTATATAGATAGGTTTTGGCTTAAAACATCACATAGGGTTATACGAGTTCTAGGTAGCTACAAATTAAACCTCACCTGAACGACCCAAAACAAACAAGGAAACAGCTCACGGGGCCTGCTCCTCGTCACCAGGAAGCTGGTCTGTGCAAGAAAGATAATTGTCCGTGAGACACGACTCAAAATATACCAAGTAGGACGAACAGCGAAAATGCAACGAGTATGATATGAATATGTAACAGACAAGATTATGTTCATGTGAACTATTAAGAAATTAAATCATACGTTCAAGTCATCCATTCAATTCATTCGAACTCACAATTAGGGAATAATAAATTAAATACAGTCAATTAAACCAAATAACAATTAATATATAACCAACATATATGTATATATAACACATACACGTACAACCATGCATGCAAAGCAATATGCATGAAAATGGAGGGTGACACGCCCGTGCCACAAAAATAAACTAAGCCGTGACACCCTCGTGTCACAGTACAGCGGACAACATGCATGCGAACCTAAGGGACACCCCCGTGTCACCAGTACAAAGCAATCCGTGATACCCCCGTGTCACGGTACAGAAAAACAAAGCCATCATGCACCCACCGTGTCACGCTGAAGAAGGGAAAGTTGACACGCCCATGTCAACTGTGCGTAGCAGAAAAAAAACAGAGTAAACAGCAGAACAACGACGTACCAAAGCTCCAACACCCAAAAATGGATTCAAACCAAGATGAAATGCATATATATCATGCAATACGTATACTATCATACATATAAATTAACAACAATTCATATAAACACTCATTTCCACATTAGATAATCCAAAATTCATGAAATGAAACCCATTCCATCATCCATGCTCCAAGTTCAATATCCACAAGTTGAATGCATATAACTTAAGCTCAAAGTTCCTAAACATATTTCCAAAAACCAATACACAATTTAACCCATCCAATACAAAGCCCTATCAAAGTCATAAATCCAAGAAATTCATCAATTCTCCAAAGTTACCTCAAATGAAAGAAATGGATGCTAAGGTGAAGATATGATGTTGATGATGCTTGAATGTCCACAAAATGATGCTAGAATGATGAAATCTCCCACTCCCCTTGGTAGGGTTTTGTCACGGTTGAGCAAGGAAGAAAATGGAGCAAGTATGAAATGTTTGTATGAAAGGAAATGTAATGGTACATGATTGCTGCTAAGTAAGGAGAAAGAAATGGCCAATTTGCTATTAAGTCCTCCAATTATTTAAGTCATGCAATTAGGTTCAATTCCATAACGAATGGTCAATCATGTCCAATGCAAGTAAGTCCCCACATTCAAGAAAATGAGCTAGTAAGGCCATAAAAGAATTAAATCACGTTACAATCACGTTCAATGTATGCGACAATTATAATATGATATGAATTTCAATAAAATACTAAGAATATAAATTTTATAAAATTATGTCATGACATGAAAAGTTAAAGAAATGATCAATTAATAATTAAAAATACAACTCTCAAACCCACACGTGTCGCTCATACCTGAAATGCCGAAAGTTGGGGCGTTACAATCCTCCCTCCTTAAAAGAATCTGGTCCCCAGATTCACTGATCTGGGTTTCATCGGTGTAGTATTTCCTTAACTGAGAGACGTGAAATACATTATGAATCCTCGTGAGGCTCGGTGGTAGGTCCAATCTATAAGCAACTTCTCCAACTCTTTCCAAAATCTCATAAGGACCTAAGTAACGAGGCTTAAGCTTACCTCCTTTCCCAATCCGACCAAATCCTTTACGTGGAGACGCCTTCAAGAATACCCGGTCTCCAACTTGAAACTCGAGATCCCTTCTACGACGATCGGCGTAGCTCTTCTGTCTGTCCTGAGCTGATTTCATCCGTTGTTTTATTAATTGGACTCTCTCAATCATAGCTTCAACAGCCTTAGAAGGTTTTTCGAATTGCTCACTTTTCTTAACACCTTCTTGCTTAGTCCATTTCCACTCGTCCAAGTCAAAGAACAACGGAGAACGACACTTCCGTCCATAAAGTAGCTCATACGGTGCCATTCCAATCGAAGCCTGAAAACTGTTGTTGTAAGCAAACTCAATCCAAGGTAGCTGATCATGCCAAGAAGCCTGAAAATCCAAAGAACAAGCTCGAAGAAAATCCTCGAGATATCTTATTAATCTCTCGGACTGACCATCCGTCTGAGGATGAAATGCTGTACTAAACTAGAGCTTTGTACCCAAAACCTCTTGCAGTTCACTCCACAACTTCGAAGTGAACCTTGGATCTCTGTCTGAAACTATACTAACCGGAATCCCGTGAAGTCTAACAATCTCCCGGTCATAAAGCTCGACTAGCTTGCGAATCTTAAACGACATCCGAACCGGCAGAAAATGTGCAGACTTCGTCAAACGGTCCACAATCACCCAAATTCCATCGAATCCACCTTTCACCTTAGGTAATCCGAACACGAAATCCATCGTCACCTATTCCCACTTCGACTCAGGAATAGGTAACGGCTGAAGAAGACCTCCCGGTTTCTGGTGCTCGGCTTTCACTTTCTGACAAGTGAGACAATGCTTCACATACTCGGCCACATCCTTCTTCAATCCACGCCACCAATAATATTGCCTTAAATCCTTATACATCTTATTTCCTCCGGGCTGGATAGAATAAGCCGACTTGTGAGCTTCATCGAGCAATACCCATTTCAACTCTTCGGGTACAACCACTCGGTTCTTGAAACGAAGATGACAGGTTTCATCAAACCCAAATGGACACTCCGAATCAGCTCTTGCCTTAGCTACCAATCTCTGAACTTCCACATCCGTACTCTGAGTCTCAAACAACCTGTGCTTCAAATCCGGCTGAACCGAAATATTAGAAACTCTAGCCCTTAGAACAAGTGTCTCGATTCCACTACTATTTTAACCCACTTCCAAGCTCGACACACTAACCTTCCTACTAAGTGCATCTGTGACCACGTTGGCTTTTCTTGGATGGTACTTAATCGTGCAATCATAATCTTCCAATCTTTCCATCCAATGTCGTTGCCTCATATTCAAATCCTTCGGAGTGAATAAATACTGGAGGCTTTTGTGGTCGGTGAAAATCTCAAAAGACACCCCGTACAAATAATGTATCCACTTTCCAAGTGCAAAGACTACGGCGGCGAGCTCAAGATCATGCGTCCGATAATTCTTCTCGTGCTCTTTTAACTTTCGGGATGCATAAGCAATTACGTTACCCTTCTGAGTCAACACACATCCCAAGCCTTCCTTAGAAGCACCCGTATAAACAACATATCCCTCAGAACCTTCCGGAAGGGCTAACACTGGAGCAGACACTAACTTCTCCTTCAAGAAAGTGAAACTCCTCTCACAATCCTCATCCCAATCGAATTTCACATTCTTCTTCGTCAACCGTGTTAAAGGAGCTACTAACTTGTAGAAATCTTTAACAAACCTACGGTAGTAATCTGCCAATCCCAAGAAACTCCTTGTAACAGCCCTACTCAGGGCCAAGTCGAGAAAGGTAAAAGGGGTAACTCAGGAAGTGTATTAATTCTCTTCATGCATTGCATATTATGTGACTTATGTGCTTTAATATGTTATAGTTTAATAAAAAGCTCGTGAATTTAATTCCTTCTTCTATTTAACTTGTACCTTGAAACTCTTTTCATAAAAACTTAGAATTCTAATATTCATTCCCTTCTAGCACCTAAAACCCCTTCATATGTTTCAAAACCCATTCCTACAGTTTTAGGATTGGAAATTACGAAAATACCCCTACAGCTCAAAAATATTCCTACATTTCCCGAAATACTTTCATTACCCAATATTTTAACCAAAAGAATCCTCACATTATTTCGAGGATCGTGATACTCTCCGAGAACCATAATTCCCATCCTAACTCCCGTAGTATCAAAAACCGGCGAAAACCCTAGCTTATGATTCGATCATCAATAAATCCTTACACTTCTACTTTTTGATATTCAAAATTATAACCAAAACGATCCTCAAATTATTTCATGAATTTTCATGCATTTACCAAAAACTCGATTTCACCATAGCATATTTTATAAATATTTTCCTTTCTAAAAATCACCATTTTATTTTAAACGATTAGCTTTTATTCAATAGTCGAAATTATACTTGAAACGATCCTTGAATTTTCCTCTACATTATGGTGATTTTTCCAAACTTTAAACTTCATCCTAGCTTCGATTATATAATTTTCTCATGATTTTCATCATCTTCAATGTTCATAATTTATAAACAAAAACTCCAAATATTTCATGTTTATAATCAAAACGAAGCTCACTTTTCACTCATTCTATTATTAATTCACTACATCAAAATTTTATCTCTCGACTCTTGAATAAATTTTATATTATTTTTACATTTATTTTTATTCCAAATGACATCATCCATGACCTCATGCTCTTCTAGAAGAAATGAACAAATGAACATAATTTCTCCACATTTCCTAACTAATTACCTAGCATTTGTTCAACATATTATTTAACCACATCTCCTAATTAATCACCAAGCATTTGTATGAATTAGGAGACATCCACATCTCCCTTAAACTTTCATTTATTGCTTAGAGACCCCTCATGACTACCTATAAATACCCCCTCAAGCCTCATTTATACTTCACAAATCAACACACAAAAATCACTCTCTTCTCTCCCCTAGCTCACGCCACTTTCTCCCTCTCTCTACAAGGTGAGTTTTTCTTCTATTATTTCATGTTTTATATAATGTTCTTAGTATAGAAATAATAGTAGTATGCCTAGGATTATTTAAATTATGCTTTAGGAATTTATTTTATGAAATATGTGCATAGTTGATAGTTTAAATATAATGTGAGCACATTATGAAATTTTATTTATTTATATACATGAATTATGATATGATATAATGTGATTATGTATTTAAATGTTTATGATCTTGTTCATGCTTAGAATAATTTATTTAGAATTATTTTTCATAGAGAATTCATATATTTTGCTATATTGTGCTTCAATCTTATGTTATGAATATGAATATGATAGAACATGTTACATACCCTCTTTGAATATTCAAATAAGCTCAAGAACATGTTCATAATGTTCTTGAATATGTGTGTGCATGTGTGTGCCGTGATCAATATGTGTGTGTGTGTGTGAATTTGATTTTGTGTTATAAAGTGTTTAATTCACATGAAATTGAATAGTAAATGTTTCCAATAGTAATTTTGACTTTTTGGTCAACCAAAATACTATTAATTTCGAAATTATTATAAAAATAATTATAAAATGAGTTTTGGAATTTTAAAGAAAGATTTTTCCCCGAATTTTCCAAAAATCGGTAAAAAAAAATGTACTATTTTCAAAAGATAACCTACATTGTCAAATTTAACCATAAATCTTATTTCAAATCTTATAATTATAATTATCATATGGTATATATATATTTGATTAGCTAAAGATCCCATTAACCCTAAATTATTAATCAAATTCCCTTAAACGGGTAAATTTAGGGTTTACCGGGAAATCTTTAACATATTACATGATGTGTACTTTATGATGTGTATGATTGATTAAGTTGAATATTAGAACCAAGTTCTAAGCCAGTAGTAGTTATTACTTTCAGGCGAGGATATAATTGAACAGTGGAATCCCAAGGATTTTATCTAGACCGTCAAGACACTCGGTGAGGGTTAAAATGTTTTCAACTGGAATCATGCTATATATATGTATCTATATAAAAACTATTTTCAAGCCTACCCATCTTATTGATTTACTGCCATATATATATATATATATATATATATATTACTTTACTACACTATCCCTTTTAAGGGAAAAATACTTTCTTGCCGGAATCAACATTTTTCTAGAACATTATATATTTCAAGTCCATTTTATCAAAACATTGATTCCGGGTTATGCAAGCAAAATATTGTTCTCGATTCCTGTTATGGGCCCCGGCTGTATCCGTAGCGAGCAATTACCCGGAAGGTATCGGGCCGAGGGTATTGTTGGTGCTGCGGACTGCCACCACCTCTTGGTAGCGGTTTAACTGGAGGTTAGTTACTCCACGCCAAGGGATGAGGGAGAGATAGCTGCCTCCCGAATCTAGTTCATGGTCTCTAGGGTTGGCTCCCCTATTGACACCAAGGAGTAGCGGAGTTATTGTCTTATTGGTTTTATTGAAGTATCGGTGTCTTGATCAACACCGTTACTATTTTATCATGATTTAAGGAGTTACGGATGGAGAGGCCTAGCTTGCGGGCATTCAAGTTCTTGTTACAACGGTTCATATTTTTTTTACAAAGATTTCCAAATACCCTTATCCCTATTTTACAAATATTATGAACCGTTCCCTATTTGCTATATCCTATTGCCAATATTTTGATCAAGATCTTCTTGATTAGATAAATATATATATACATATACTTATACTTATAATTTATTACACCCCCTTCACTTAGTCACTTTGACTAACCCTCTCGCCCGGTTTTAAAATGCATGATTTCAGGAATCCACGGAGCGACGCCTTAGAGGTATCTTGAAGCTTTAAGGTGTCATATCTTAGTCAATCAGGATTATACTAAGAGTGCATGTACCTATGTCAATAAGCACTCTCCTATGAAATTAGATCTTTCGCTGTAATTACTTATCCCACTTAATGATATGTGTTTCGTCATGTATTGTCCCCTTATATTGCTCAAGTTTATTTTCCGTTGCGTTTCAATTTCATACTCTGGTATTGTATAGTCTTGTCCGTTCGCCGGAGTATTTCTCGAGTGCTAGGTCTCACATCCACTCGGGAAGTACAACGGTGCGGGGTTGTAGTGTTAAGGGGCGCTACAACTAAAGTGGTATCAGAGCCCGGTTAAGTTAAGAAGAGACTTAACTGAAAGGGTGCTCTATCCTCTTGTCTGTTGCACTATGTGTTAAGGTTGCTTCAAGATACCAGTAGGACCGTAAGTTAACATGTTATTCTTCTGTGTCTTTATATGCCTTATCTGTGCTACTATTTATGTGATATTACGTGTATTGATTGTCACTACTTGGAAAATTTCTACTTAAGTGATTATCTGCAAGTCATTCTTAACCATCATGCATCATATTCTCTCTACAAGTACATTACAGCTCATAATGTCTCCCCGAAGAACCGCCCAAGAAAGCACTCCACCAAGAGAAGATATATCCTCAGCCGGAGGAAATTCTGAGCTAGTAGATGCTTTAAAAGAGATAGTGCAAACCTGCGCTAATGGATCAAAAGGTAACAATGAGAAGTCCTTAGAAAAGTTCCTACGGATGGATCCACCTAAGTTCTTCGGAGAACCCGATGATGTGAAGGCAGAAAACTGGATAGCAAGTCTTGAGAAAATTTTTGAAGCAATGGGTATTAGTCCTGAAGAACCCGAAAGAGTTCAGTATGCTGTCTTCATGCTAGAAGAAGCGGCCCTAAGTTGGTGGAAATATACAAAACGAGTCTGGGCAGAAAATCAGGTGAATCATGGGTGGAATGACTTTGTGAGAGTGTTCTATGACAAGTATATTCCCCAGGTGACTAGGGATGCCCGAGAAGAAGAGTTTATGAATCTAGTTCAAGGCAAAGAATCGGTGGCCGAATATGAAGCTCAGTTTGTTAGGCTAATCCAGTATGCCCCACATATCCTACATGATGAACGCCGCAAAATTAAACGGTTTGTTGATGGTCTTAGATCCAATCTTCGATGGGCCTTAGCTCCATTTGAATTGGGAACCTACACCAAGGCTGTAGAAACGGCCATGAAAACGGAGGCCACACATAAGGAAGTCCATCTGGCAAACAATCGTTCCGAGCCACCCTATAAGTCATCCCAGGAATCCAAACGTCCCGCTGAACCATTTAAGTCAACTTCCGGAAAGAAACAAGTACAGTCCTGGCCCAAGCCCCAACAGGCACCACCAAAACTTCAGGAAGAGATTATTTGTGAGTACTGTCAGAGGCGGGGGCATACTGAGGAGGAATGTCGAAGGAAGGCTGGTACATGTTTATGGTGCGGAGACCCTGATCATCAAATAGAAAATTGTCCAAAAAGACCAAAACCAAGAAATAAAGGGAAGACTATGGAAGGAACATCTGGGAAACCGATGGTCAAAGGACGAGCTTATGCTGTGGAAGGAAACATGAAACCAAATCTTGCCAATAATGAGGGTACGATACACATTCCAAACACGCCAGTTACTACTTAATATGGTACTGGCGACACGCATTCATTGCATCACTTATGTGTGCATCTAAATTTCTTATCTGAACAATTGTCATATGTGTTTAAAGTAAAGTTCTCCTTTGGAAACTAATTTATCATGAATAGAGGATACAAACATTATCTAAAGCTATTATGAAACATGAGTAGAATCTGAGGACAGATTCTTTTAAAGGGGGGAAGATTGTAACAGCCCTACTCAGGGCCAAGTCGAGAAAGGTAAAAGGGGTAACTCAGGAAGTGTATTAATTCTCTTCATGCATTGCATATTATGTGACTTATGTGCTTTAATATGTTATAGTTTAATAAAAAGCTCGTGAATTTAATTCCTTCTTCTATTTAACTTGTACCTTGAAACTCTTTTCATAAAAACTTAGAATTCTAATATTCATTCCCTTCTAGCACCTAAAACCCCTTCATATGTTTCAAAACCCATTCCTACAGTTTTAGGATTGGAAATTACGAAAATACCCCTACAGCTCAAAAATATTCCTACATTTCCCGAAATACTTTCATTACCCAATATTTTAACCAAAAGAATCCTCACATTATTTCGAGGATCGTGATACTCTCCGAGAACCATAATTCCCATCCTAACTCCCGTAGTATCAAAAACCGGCGAAAACCCTAGCTTATGATTCGATCATCAATAAATCCTTACACTTCTACTTTTTGATATTCAAAATTATAACCAAAACGATCCTCAAATTATTTCATGAATTTTCATGCATTTACCAAAAACTCGATTTCACCATAGCATATTTTATAAATATTTTCCTTTCTAAAAATCACCATTTTATTTTAAACGATTAGCTTTTATTCAATAGTCGAAATTATACTTGAAACGATCCTTGAATTTTCCTCTACATTATGGTGATTTTTCCAAACTTTAAACTTCATCCTAGCTTCGATTATATAATTTTCTCATGATTTTCATCATCTTCAATGTTCATAATTTATAAACAAAAACTCCAAATATTTCATGTTTATAATCAAAACGAAGCTCACTTTTCACTCATTCTATTATTAATTCACTACATCAAAATTTTATCTCTCGACTCTTGAATAAATTTTATATTATTTTTACATTTATTTTTATTCCAAATGACATCATCCATGACCTCATGCTCTTCTAGAAGAAATGAACAAATGAACATAATTTCTCCACATTTCCTAACTAATTACCTAGCATTTGTTCAACATATTATTTAACCACATCTCCTAATTAATCACCAAGCATTTGTATGAATTAGGAGACATCCACATCTCCCTTAAACTTTCATTTATTGCTTAGAGACCCCTCATGACTACCTATAAATACCCCCTCAAGCCTCATTTATACTTCACAAATCAACACACAAAAATCACTCTCTTCTCTCCCCTAGCTCACGCCACTTTCTCCCTCTCTCTACAAGGTGAGTTTTTCTTCTATTATTTCATGTTTTATATAATGTTCTTAGTATAGAAATAATAGTAGTATGCCTAGGATTATTTAAATTATGCTTTAGGAATTTATTTTATGAAATATGTGCATAGTTGATAGTTTAAATATAATGTGAGCACATTATGAAATTTTATTTATTTATATACATGAATTATGATATGATATAATGTGATTATGTATTTAAATGTTTATGATCTTGTTCATGCTTAGAATAATTTATTTAGAATTATTTTTCATAGAGAATTCATATATTTTGCTATATTGTGCTTCAATCTTATGTTATGAATATGAATATGATAGAACATGTTACATACCCTCTTTGAATATTCAAATAAGCTCAAGAACATGTTCATAATGTTCTTGAATATGTGTGTGCATGTGTGTGCCGTGATCAATATGTGTGTGTGTGTGTGAATTTGATTTTGTGTTATAAAGTGTTTAATTCACATGAAATTGAATAGTAAATGTTTCCAATAGTAATTTTGACTTTTTGGTCAACCAAAATACTATTAATTTCGAAATTATTATAAAAATAATTATAAAATGAGTTTTGGAATTTTAAAGAAAGATTTTTCCCCGAATTTTCCAAAAATCGGTAAAAAAAAATGTACTATTTTCAAAAGATAACCTACATTGTCAAATTTAACCATAAATCTTATTTCAAATCTTATAATTATAATTATCATATGGTATATATATATTTGATTAGCTAAAGATCCCATTAACCCTAAATTATTAATCAAATTCCCTTAAACGGGTAAATTTAGGGTTTACCGGGAAATCTTTAACATATTACATGATGTGTACTTTATGATGTGTATGATTGATTAATTTGAATATTAGAACCAAGTTCTAAGCCAGTAGTAGTTATTACTTTCAGGCGAGGATATAATTGAACAGTGGAATCCCAAGGATTTTATCTAGACCGTCAAGACACTCGGTGAGGGTTAAAATGTTTTCAACTGGAATCATGCTATATATATGTATCTATATAAAAACTATTTTCAAGCCTACCCATCATATTGATTTACTGCCATATATATATATATATATATATATATTACTTTACTACACTATCCCTTTTAAGGGAAAAATACTTTCTTGCCGGAATCAACATTTTTCTAGAACATTATATATTTCAAGTCCATTTTATCAAAACATTGATTCCGGGTTATGCAAGCAAAATATTGTTCTCGATTCCTGTTATGGGCCCCGGCTGTATCCGTAGCGAGCAATTACCCGGAAGGTATCGGGCCGAGGGTATTGTTGGTGCTGCGGACTGCCACCACCTCTTGGTAGCGGTTTAACTGGAGGTTAGTTACTCCACGCCAAGGGATGAGGGAGAGATAGCTGCCTCCCGAATCTAGTTCATGGTCTCTAGGGTTGGCTCCCCTATTGACACCAAGGAGTAGCGGAGTTATTGTCTTATTGGTTTTATTGAAGTATCGGTGTCTTGATCAACACCGTTACTATTTTATCATGATTTAAGGAGTTACGGATGGAGAGGCCTAGCTTGCGGGCATTCAAGTTCTTGTTACAACGGTTCATATTTTTTTTACAAAGATTTCCAAATACCCTTATCCCTATTTTACAAATATTATGAACCGTTCCCTATTTGCTATATCCTATTGCCAATATTTTGATCAAGATCTTCTTGATTAGATAAATATATATATACATATACTTATACTTATAATTTATTACACCCCCTTCACTTAGTCACTTTGACTAACCCTCTCGCCCGGTTTTAAAATGCATGATTTCAGGAATCCACGGAGCGACGCCTTAGAGGTATCTTGAAGCTTTAAGGTGTCATATCTTAGTCAATCAGGATTATACTAAGAGTGCATGTACCTATGTCAATAAGCACTCTCCTATGAAATTAGATCTTTCGCTGTAATTACTTATCCCACTTAATGATATGTGTTTCGTCATGTATTGTCCCCTTATATTGCTCAAGTTTATTTTCCGTTGCGTTTCAATTTCATACTCTGGTATTGTATAGTCTTGTCCGTTCGCCGGAGTATTTCTCGAGTGCTAGGTCTCACATCCACTCGGGAAGTACAACGGTGCGGGGTTGTAGTGTTAAGGGGCGCTACACTCCTGATTTCTGAGGCATTCTTAGGTTTCTCCCACTTCAGAACCGACTCAATCTTTGAAGGATAGACCTCCAAACCATTGCCCGAAATCACGTGACCCAAGAATGACACCCTGTCAATCCAAAACTCACACTTGGTGAATTTGGCAAATAACTGATGCTCCTTCAAAGTCCTCAATACCAACTGAAGATGCCTTGCATGCTCCTCGGCAGACTTAGAGAAAGCCAGAATGTCATCAATGAAGATGACCACAAACTTATCCAGAAAAGGCCTAAAAATCCTGTGCATCATGTCCATAAAAGTTGTTGGGGCGTTAGTCAAACCAAACAGCATCACGACGAACTCATAATGCCCATACTGAGTATTAAATCCTATCTTAGAAATATCCTCAGCTTGGATTCGCAGCTGGTAGTATCCTTGTCTCAAATCCAACTTCGAGTAGACTCTAGATCCCTGAAGTATGTCAAACAACTCCTCGATATGCGGAAGAGGATACTTATTCTTGATCGTTATCCGGTTCAACTCCCTATAGTCTATGCACATCCTCAAAGTCCCGTCCTTCTTCTTTACGAACAAAACTGGAGCACCCCAGGGAGAAGAACTCGGTCTGATGTACCCAATCTGTAACATCCCGACTGATCGGACTTTTCAGGTAAACTATTATGTGCGCTATTAAATTATGTCCTTATGTGATATTTTATTGCTAACGTGAATTATTGAAGTTATTTGAACTTATTTGCTTTAATATGAATTTGGTTACCCTTGAAAGTTTAATTTTCCTTGCTTTGCATTTGTTCGTCTTGGATCCGTATTTAATTTTGATTTCTGTGAATTTGTGACATGTGTTAATTATATGCTTTATGAACTCGATTATGTGCTCGTTACATGTTTTGGTATTTGTTTTGCTTGCCTTTTTTGGTTCGTGTTGGAGTCGGGACCTAGAGGAGGCTAAAGAGCATTTAGCGCACCTTGGGTTCCGGGACGCGTATCTTGAGCTCGGGAATTCGGATTCGAATTCCGTCACCTCCATTGAACTCGTTTCGACGATTCGGGTTCGATGGGACAAGCCTCACATTTTTCTAAGTTCATTAAGACCTTCGAATTTCACCCGTAAAGAGCCCCTTATGCTTGAGAGACACCTTTTGACCTAATAAGACCTTGTGGACCCCATTTGAACCATAACTAAGCCTTAACCTTGGGTTATACTTGAGTTAACTTACCATTTCAGCCCCAAAGCCTCCCTTAACCGATCCACTCTCTCCCTTTTCCACAAATATCGATCAGCCAAGCAAAGCAAGGAGGAAGAAGAAAACCCCTTGGCCATTTCTTTGATTTTGAGCTCAAATCTTCACCCAAGCTTCTCCAAATTGAAAGGTAAGTTCATGGTTGCAATCTTCACTCTCTCTTCTCTCTTTTACGTGATCTTGAGTTGGTTTCCATGGTGGGTTTATGAGATTGAGCAAGCATGTGAATAGTAGGTGTTGGGAGAAATTGTTGATTCTTGCTTCCATTCTTGTTCCTTGAGATTTGGTGATGATATCTTCCTTATAAGTCATGATTCTTGACATTTATTGCATCTTCTTTCATGGTTGTTGGATTATGATCATTTGCCATTAATGAAGCTTGAGCTTTGATGATATACTTGATCATTTCTTTCCCCTTTTCTTGCCTTGATTACTTGCATTTTTTTGGAGCTGAGATTGTGGCTACTTGTTGGGCATGAAATGTTGATGAATTGGTGTCATTTTGATGCATGTTATATGTATTTTGAAAGGCATAAGAGTCTCCTTGAAGTCCCCAACCGAAAACCCCTGTTTTTGCTTCCATTTTCGCTCCTTTTTCGCCAAAATTTTTCCAGGCCGAAGGCCAGACACGGCCGCGTCAAGTTTCAAAGGAAAATGGACACCGCCGTGTTGAGCCCTCGACATTGTTTTTTCTGAATTTTTCCGCCTGACACGGCCGCGTCAGTTTACAAAGAAAAATGGACACGGCCGTATCAAGCTCTCGGAAATGTTTTTTTTTCGAATTTATTTGCCTGACACGGCCGTGTCCGTTTTCCTTTGTTTTCTGACAAGGCCGTGTCAATCAGGGTGCATCCGAGGAGATTTCTTTCGCCTTTTCGTTGCTTCTTGTTGGTCTTTCTTGCCCCGTTTGTGATATGTATGCATGATTAGCTTGTGATATTATGTGTTAAGTCTTATGTTATGAATTTGTGCTTTGATTTACATCCTCGTTTATGATATGTGCTCTTATATGAATTATTTGCTCGTGAATGGCATTAATGTGAATTCATTTCATATCATTGGCATCATAAGCATACATATTCATGTACCGATCGTCAATGTGGTTCATATTGAGTCTAAGAGTGTTCCTTGTTGTTTGTCCTATCTAGAGGATCTTCCTGTTGGGGACGAGCTTGCTCCGTAGGTGTCTGGTTTTCCCTTTTTGTCTCCACTTGGTCCGTTGAAAGGTGAGGTTTTTGTTCTTTTAGTTATTCAACCTATAACCATACTTGATTTGCGGCCTCGTATGTGGATACGTATAATATATGGTAAATAAGTGTATGATACTTATGTTGCGGGATTTATCCCATTTGTTATATGAGTTTGAAAACGTTTTGTATAAGTATATAAGCTATTTTGCTTTCGTTTGAAAAGTTTAGTTTTGTACAAGTGTGTGTGCGTAAGCGAGATGTGGCTTTCAAAGATAAGCTTTGAGGTATGTTTGTGTGACTTTCGTGATATGTTTGGGCCCCGGAGAGTGGTATGGTAATCTCGGGTCGGCCGAGGGGTCGCCGAGCTCTTCCATCAACACCTCCATTTGAGAGTCTCACCCAACCTTAGGAGGTTGAGGAAGGGTGTTTCTCTTGAGCCGGTGGAGGCAACCGCCGAAGGTTTGAAGGTAGTAATTAAACGTTTTCACGTTTCTGTGTATGGATAGTTAGGGCCGATCAACCCTTCTACCAACCGGAGTTGGGAATGGATTATGTTTTGTTTTGTTTTGCTTTGTCTTTCGGATCTGGTAGTTTGGAGTGTAACTCGTACTCGCCCAGTTGGTATAGCTTTGTATGATCTATGAAACGAGAGTGGATTTCTAAGTACCTAAAAATTTGGCTTCTTGCTCCTTTTGCCTTTCCTTTAATCTAAGTATATCTATATCACGGGAATTAATTTGGCTTGCAAAAACCACTCTCGGTTCAAGGATCCTTCCGTTTCGATTAATTGTTCTGCTCTATATATGTATATCGGGTGCGTGCGTTAGCCCCTCAGTAGTCATTAGGACTAACCCTCGTTGTTCTTTTCCCCTCTTTCCCTTTCTTTTGAGTTTGCAGGTCTTCCTAGTCAAGCTCGGCGGCAAGTGTCTTTTGGGGTTACTTGTGGTATAGCTTGAGTCGTCATGCATCGTAGTGGATCACTTCTACTTTTACTGATGTATTTTGGATTATGTATTTACGATTACACTTTCGCTTTTGAGCCATGATGGCATTGTATATTCTATATATGAACTAGCATGAATATTTGACCCTTCCCCACTTTTGAAATGTATATGTGATCTTGGGAATTATGTTGGTTATATATTGCTTCCGCTACTCTGATTTTATTTTGCGCAGTTCTTGAGGGTCTAGGCCGCCTAGTGAGGGTGTGAGTTTTGTGTGTCTCCCGTTCGCTACGGTTTGATACGGGTGCGAACTTGCATTTCGTTACTCGTGTTGGACCTTAGTGCAGTGGATGTGGCACCCTTCGCTCCGGGGGTGTTACATCCTTGCGTGGTATCAGAGCTCTCGGTTGCAAAACCGGAGCTCTTGAGTCATTTTGAGTCTGTCTAGGTCGTTCGGTTTAGGAGTACGTGATTATTTGCATTCATTTACATCTCTATATGATTTATTTGTTTTTAATTCTTGATGATTGACTACATGATCATAAACTGAACCCCCATGCATCGATATTTTCTTGATCCGTGTATTTTCAGGATGCCTCCAAGAAGAAGAGGAGATAGAGAGCAAAAACCGGATCTGAATCAACCTCCTCCACAAGCACCTCCACCTCCTCCATTGAATGCTGAGAATATAGTGCAGGCTCTTTTGAATCAACTTCAGCAGAATCAACGAGATAATCATCAGGGCGAAGGACAAGAAGGACATGTTGCACCGGTATATCGTGAATTCAGTAACAACAATCCTCCTAAATGGTTTGGGGGAGATGACATTCAAGCAGAGGAGTGGCTATCCGAGATTAATGGAATATGGGAGATTTATCCGGCCCCTTCTCAAGATAAAGCAATATGTACCGGTCGTTTCATCCAAGGTCAGGCTTCAAGATGGTTGAAAGCTACGAGGGCAAGATTGGAAAGAATGAGCGAGGAATTCAATTGGGAAAACTTTGTTCGAGAATTCCATAACAAGTACATCCCACCGAGTGCACTGGAAAGGAGACTCCAGCAATTTTCTGACTTGAAGCAAGGGAATAGGACGGTGGAAGAGTATATCATTGAGTTCGAGAGGTTGGCTCCCTATGCTACCCATATCACCGATGTGGATTCTCTGAAGGCCCGAAATTTTATTCACGGTTTGAAAAAGGAAATTCAAGAAGCTTTGGAAGCAGTCTCCGTTGATACTTGGGAGAAAGCTACACGGAAGGCTTTAAAGGTGGAAGCTCAGAAATTGAGGCTTAGGCCCCCAGTGTTTCCTTCGGGGCAAGGTTCGGGTTCAAGCTCTTATTTGGGTAAGAGACCCTCCGTTCAAAGTGGATCTCCGGTTTTCAAGCCCAAAGGTCCTATCAATTTCAACAAGAAACCCCGGCCTCAAGGACAAGCTATGGTACCCACTCTACTGAAGCAACTTGAGTGCTCCTATTGCAAGGGTCCAAATCACACCGAGGAGAATTGTCGGAAGAAATTAGGAAGATGTTACGGATGTGGTGAGCCCGGTCATATAGTCAACGCGTGTCCTAAGAGGAGAGATCCGAGGCCTCTTAATGTTATTCCTCCGAGAGCACCGATCCAAGCGAGGACTTATGCTTTGGAGGGCAAGGAACAGAATGTAGAGGTGGATGCCAACACCGTTGTTGAAGGTACCATCCACATTCATGGCATTCCATTACATGCATTGTTTGATCCGGGAGCAACGCATTCATTTATTGCTTCCCGGCTTGCTTCTATTCTTCCTTTGCCTGTTGCTTGCCTAGATGATTCCTTTATTGTTTCTTCTCTCCTTGGTGCTACCTTGTCTACGAATTATGTTTACAGTGGTTGTCCGGTGGTCGTGGAAGGTATAGAGTATCCGACAGATTTGATCGTGATGCCTATCAAGAAGTATGGGGTGATTCTGGGAATAGACTGGTTGTACCGTTACCGAGCCATGATGGATTGTTTTGCCAAGAGAGTGACTTTGGGTTCTACGGTCTTTGCGGGTCAGAGGTTGAAGACCTGCCCGTTTATTTCCTTTATGGAAGCAAGTAGATTGTTCCGGGACGGTGCGACGGGCTATGTGGCCTACCTTTTGAATAAGCCAAAGGATCAGGCCAAGCTCGAAGAGACGAAGATCGTGAAGGAATTCCCCGATGTGTTTCCGGAGAATTTGGGATCTTTACCTCCGGATCGGGACGTCGAGTTTGTAATAGATCTCTATCCCGGAGCAGAACCGTATGCGAAATCTCCCTATAGGATGGCTCCAGCCGAGTTGAAGGAGTTGAAGACGCAATTGGATGAGCTCTTAGAATGTGGTTACATTCGCCCGAGCACTTCTCCGTGGGGTGCTCTGGTCCTGTTTGTAAAGAAGAAAGACGGGACTTTGCGAATGTGTATTGACTACCGTGAGCTGAACCGGTTAACGGTTAAGAACAAATACCCGCTACCTCACATTGAAGAGTTGTTCGATCTCCTACAAGGTTCAAGTGTTTATTCCAAGTTGGATTTAAGGCAAGGGTATTACCAGTTACGGGTTTCAACACAAGATATGGGCATTTCGAGTTTGTGGTCATGCCTTTTGGTCTTACCAATACCCCAGCCGCGTTTATGGATATGATGCACCGAATATTCCGGCCTTACCTCGATAAATTCGTGGACATCTTTATAGATGATATTCTGGTGTATTCGAGGTCCGAGGAAGAGCACGCGCGGCATTTGAGTATTGTTTTGTCTACACTTCGGGAGCACAGATTGTTTGCCAAGTTCAATAAGTGCGAATTCTGTTGGATCGAGTTTCTTTTTTGGGTCACTTCATTTCTGGGAATGGTATTGAAGTGGATCCGGCAAAGATTGAGACGGTGATGCTTTGGAAGCAACCTAAGAATGCCTCAGAAGTGAGAAGTTTTCTCGAGTTAGCAGGGTATTATAGGCGCTTTGTGAAAGATTTCTCGAAGATTGCCTCCCCGTTGACCCGATTAACTAAGAAAGAGGTGAAATTCGAGTGGGATGAGGCGTGTGAGAAGAGTTTCCAAACTCTTAAGGGAAGATTGACCACTGCACCGGTTTTAACCCTACCCAAGGGTTCGGAAGGCTACTCAGTTTACACCGGTCCTTCGAAGGAAGGTCTTGGTTGTGTGTTGATGCAGAATGGCAAAGTGGTAGCCTACGCCTCAAGGAAATTAAAGGATCATGAGAAGAACTATCCCACTCATGACTTGTAACTCACGGCAGTAGTGTTTGCTTTGATGAAATGGCGATATTATCTTTATGGACTCACTTTTGAAGTGTTCACCGACCACCAGAGTCTTAAGTATCTGTTTACCCAGAAGGATTTGAACGTGAGACAGAGAAGATGGATGGAGCTACTTGAGGATTATGATTGTAAGATTCAGTACCATCCGGGTAAAGCCAATGTGGTGGCGGATGCTTTGAGTAGGAAGGCTAGTGTCTCCGGTTTGGAAGCCGGTTCTAGTAGGCAAAATTCAGTGGTTATGGTTCCAAAGGCTCGTTTGGCTAACATTTCGGTTCAACCGGTTTTGAGGCAAAAGTTGTTAGAGGCTCAGTCTGTCGATCCCGAGATTCAGAAATTGGTAGCTAAGTCAAGGGTCGATCCGGAAACCAAGTTTGGATTTGATGATTCGGGATTGTTTCGATTTAAGGCTCGGGTTTGTGTCCCTGAAGGATTTAAGCAGTTGGTACTTGATGAAGCTCACAAGTCATCATATGCAGTACATCCCGGTACCACCAAAATGTACAAGGATTTAAGGACTTCATATTGGTGGAACGGCATGAAGAGAGACGTTGCTAACTATGTTAGAAGATGTCAAACATGCCAAGTTGTGAAAGCAGAACCCCAGAAACCGGGAGGGACTCTCCAACCACTTCCGATACCCGAGTGGAAGTGGGAGCAAGTGACAATGGACTTTGTGTCCGGCTTGCCAAGGACCAAAGGAGGTTCCGATGGGATTTGGGTGATTATTGATCGGTTAACGAAGTCAGCACATTTTCTTAAGGTGAAAATGTCCGATAAGGTTCCTAAGTTGGCCCGGTTATATCGGAAAGAGATTGTCAGATTACATGGTTGCCCGGTCAACATTGTTTCAGATAGGGATCCTCGGTTTACGTCCAGTTTTTGGCAGGAGTTACAGAAGTGTTTGGGTACAAAGCTTCAGTTTAGTACTGCATTTCACCCACAGACGGATGGCCAGTCAGAAAGGCTAATAAGGTATCTCGAGGACATGCTTCGTGCTTGTGCCTTGGATTATCCGGATTCGTAGGATGAACAGTTGGATTTGATTGAGTATGCCTACAATAACAGCTTTCAGTCTTCTATTGGCATGGCACCGTATGAGGCTTTGTATGGAAGGAAGTGCCGATTCCCTCTCTTTTGGGATATTGATGAATGGAGATGGACTAAAGACGGAAAACTCGAAAGGGCTAAGAAACCTAAGGAGATTCAGAACACCATCGAGAGGGTGAACGTGATTAGACAGAGATTGAAAATAGCTCTAGACCGGCAGAAAAGTTATGCAGATAAGAGAAGACGACCCTTAGAGTTTGAGAAAGGAGATAAGGTCTTTTTAAAGGCATCTCCTAGAAAAGGGTATGCTCGGATTGGTAAAGGCGGGAAGCTTAACCCTCGCTACTTAGGCCCCTTTGAGATCCTTGATCGAGTTGGGGAAGTAGCCTACAGACTTGATTTACCACCGAGCTTAACCGGGATTCATAATGTGTTTCATGTCTCGCAGCTTCGGAAACATTATCCCGATGAGTCTTCTATTCTTCCAGTCGAGAAAGTTCAGTTGGAACCGGACTTGACCATTAAAAGATATCCAGTTCAGGTGTTGGACCGGAAAATGCAAGAGTTGAGGAATAGGCAAATCCCTCTTGTGAAAGTCTTGTGGCGTGATCAAGAATCCGAGGAAGCCACTTGGGAGACTGAGAGTAAGATGAAGCAGTTGCATCCGGAGCTTTTTAAGACCCCGCCTCGGACCTGAGGACAGGTCCTTTTGAAGGAGGGAGGTTTGTAACATCCCGACTGATCAGACTTTCCAGGTAAACTATTATGTGCGCTATTCAATTATGTCCTTATGTGATATTTCATTGCTAACGTGAATTATTGAAGTTATTTGAACTTATTTGCTTTAATATGAATTTGGTTACGCTTGAACGTTTAATTTTCCTTGCTTTGCATTTGTTCGTCTTGGATCCGTATTTAATTCTGATTTCTGTGAATTTGTGATATCTGTTAATTATATGCTTTATGAACTCGATTATGTGCTCGTTACATGTTTTGGTATTTGTTTTGCTTGCCTTTTTGGGTTCGTGTTGGAGTCGGGACCTAAAGGAGGCTAAAGAGCATTTAGCGCACCTTGGGTTCCGGGACGCGTATCTTGAGCTCGAGAATTCGGATTCGAATTTCGTCACCTCCATTGAACTCGTTTCAACGATTCCGGTTCGATGGGACAAGCCTCACATTTTTCTAAGCTCATTAAGACCTTCGAATTTCACCCGTAACGAGCTCCTTATGCTTGAGAGACACCTTTTGACCTAATAAGACCTTGTAGACCCCATTTGAACCATAACTAAGCCTTAACCTTGGGTTATACTTGAGTTAACTTACCATTTCAGCCCCAAACCCTCCCTTAACCGATCCACTCTCTCCCTTTTCCACAAATATCGATCAGCCAAGCAAAGCAAGGAGGAAGAAGAAAACCCTTTGGCCATTTCTTTGATTTTGAGCTCAAATCTTCACCCAAGCTTCTCCAAATTGAAAGGTAAGTTCATGGTTGCAATCTTCACTCCCTCTTCTCTCTTTTACGTGATCTTGAGTTGGTTTCCAAGGTGGGTTTATGAGATTGAGCAAGCATGTGAATAGTAGGTGTTGGGAGAAATTGTTGATTCTTGCTTCCATTCTTGTTCCTTGA
The DNA here is from genome assembly GCA_037501455.1 of Lantana camara. Taxonomy (NCBI): domain Eukaryota; kingdom Viridiplantae; phylum Streptophyta; class Magnoliopsida; order Lamiales; family Verbenaceae; genus Lantana; species Lantana camara. The sequence goes on from CM074855.1 coordinate 60,080,113, forward strand.
GATTTGGTGATGATATCTTGCTTATAAGTCATGATTCTTGACATTTATTGCATCTTCTTTCATGGTTGTTGGAGTATGATCATTTGCCATTAATGAAGCTTGAACTTTGATGATATACTTGATCATTTCTTTCCCCTTTTCTTGACTTGATTACTTGCATTTTTTTGGAGCTGAGATTGTGGCTACTTGTTGGGCATGAAATGTTGATGAATTGGTGTCATTTTGATGCATGTTATATGTATTTTGAAAGGCATAAGAGTCTCCCTGAAGTCCCCAACCGAAAACCCCTGTTTTTGCTTCCCCAGACACGGCCGCGCCAAGTTTCAAAGGAAAATGGAAACGGTCGTGTTGAGCCCTCGACATTGTTTTTTCTGAATTTTTCCGCTTGACACGGCCGCGTCAGTTTACAAGGGAAAATGGACACGGCTGTGTCAAACTCTCGGAAATGTTTTTTTTTCGAATTTATTTGCCTGACAGGGCCGTGTCCGTTTCCCTTTGTTTTCTGACACGGCCGTGTCAATCAGGGTGCATCCGAGGAGATTTCTTTCGCCTTTTCGTTGCTTCTTGTTGGTCTTTCTTGCCCCGTTTGTGATGTGTATGCATGATTAGCTTGTGATATTATGTGTTAAGTCTTATGTTATGAATTTGTGCTTTGATTTACATCCTCGTTTATGATATATGCTCTTATATGAATTATTTGCTCGTAAATGGCCTTAATGTGAATTCATTTCATATAATTGGCATCATAAGGCATACATATTTATGTACCGAGCGTCAATGTGATTCATATTGAGTCTAAGAGTGTTCCTTGTTGTTTGTCCTGTCTAGAGGATCTTCCTGTTGGGGACGAGCTTGCTCCGTAGGTGTCCGGTTTTCCCTTTTTGTCTCCACTTCGTCCGTTGAAAGGTGAGGTTTTTGTTGTTTTAGTTATTCGACCTATAACCCTACTTGATTTGAGGCCTCGTATGTGGATACGTATAATATATGGTAAATAAGTGTATGATACTTATGTTGCGGGTTTATCCCATTTGTTATAAGAGTTTGAAAACGTTTTGTATAAGTATTTAAGCTATTTTGCTTTCGTTTGAAAAGTTTAGTTTTGTGCTAGTGTGTGTGCGTAAGCGAGATGTGGCTTTCAAAGATAAGCTTTGAGGTATGTTTGTGTGACTTTCGTGATATGTTTGGGCCCCGGAGAGTGGTATGGTAATCTCGGGTCGGCCGAGGGGTCGCCGAGCTCTTCCATCAACACCTCCATTTGAGAGTCTCACCCAACCTTAGGAGGTTGAGGAAGGGTGTTTCTCTTTAGCCGCGGAGGCAACCGCCGAAGGTTTCAAGGTAGTAATTAAACCTTGTCACGTTTCTGTGTATGGATAGTTAGGGCCGATCAACCCTTCTATCAACCGGAGTTGGGAATGGATTATGTTTTGTTTTGTTTTGCTTTGTCTTTCGGATCTGGTAGTTTGGAGTGTAACTCGTACTCGCCGAGTTGGTATAGCTTTGTATGATCTATGAAACGAGAGTGGATTTCTAAGTACCTAAAAATTTGGCTTCTTGCTCCTTTTGCCTTTCATTTAATCTAAGTATATCTATACCACGTGAATTAATTTGGCTTGCAAAAACCACTCTCGGTTCAAGGATCCTTCTGTTTTGATTAATTGTTCTGCTCTATATAAATATATCGGGTACGTGCGTTAGCCCCTCACTAGTCATTAGGACTAACCCTCGTTGTTGTTTTCCCCTCTTTCCCTTTCTTTTGAGTTTGCAGGTCTTCCGAGTCAAGCTAGGCGGCAAGTGTCTTTTGGGGTTACTTGTGGTATAGCTTGAGTCGTCATGCATCGTAGTGGATTACTTCTACTTTTACTGATGTATTTTGGATTATGTATTTACGATTACACTTTCGCTTTTGGGCCATGATGGCATTATATATTCTATATATGAACTAGCATGAATGTTTGACCCTTCCCCACTTTTGAAATGTATATGTGATCTTGGGAATTATGTTGGTTATATATTGCTTCCGCTACTCTGATTTTATTTTGCGCAGTTCTTGAGGGTCTAGGCCGCCTAGCAAGGGTGTGAGTTTTGTGTGTCTCCCGTTCGCTACGGTTTGATACGGGTGCGAACTTCCATTTCGTTACTCGTGTTGGACCTTAGTTCGGGGGATGTGGCACCCTTCGCTCAGGGGGTGTTACACAATCTCCAACAATGCATCAAGTTGAGTCTTCAAATCTTTCAACTTGGCCGGAGCCATACGATACGGGTTCTTGGAGTACGGCTCTATGTTAGGGTACAGATCGGTCACAAACTCAATTTCCCGTTCTGGAGGTAACGAATCCAATTCCTCAGGAAAGACCTCGGGAAACTCCTTCACTACTTCCGTTTCTTCCAACTTACTCTGACCCTTGGGTTTGTTGAGAATGTAAGCAATGAAACCCGTGGCTCCCTCTCGAACCAACTTATGAGCTTCTGAGAAAGAAAGTAGAGGCACAGTCTTGGAACTCCAACCCACTACCAAATCTGATCCCAACTGAACCTTCTTCGCCCTGCAATCTACGGTGGCGGAATGTCTGTACAACCAATCCATGCTCAAAATGGATCCATAACAAGTCATCGGCAGCTCAATGAAGTGTGACAAGAAAACTCGACCCTCGATGCTCACCGGAACCTCTCTAAACACCCGATCAGATTCTAAACTACCACCAAACGGAGTACTAACCACATAACATGCGGAAGAGCGAGTAACAGACAAAGGCAAAGAAACAGATATAGCACTCGGAAGAAAGGAGTGAGTAGCTCCCGAATCAAACAAGGTATGAATGTACGTGTCATGTATGCAAATGGTACCTTCAACTACCGCGGCTGGATCAACATCAGCATCCTGCTGCTCTTCGCCCAAAGCATAGGCACGAGCCCTGATCAGTGGTCTCTGTGCTCCCGGTAGTGGCATCCTGCGGTCTGGACATCCGTCTACCATATGCTCGTCGCTCTCACAAATCAAGCATAAACCCAGACGCCTCCTGCAGTTATCATAAATGTGTGTCCTCTGACCACATAAGGTACAAGCAGGCCTCTCGGGTGGTGGTGGCAAAGCTGGAGCAACCGGAGCTCTAATCAATGGTCCCGCTGGTCGGGGCTTCTTCCCTGGGCCCTTTGGAGCTGGTGGTGGAGAAGAAAAAACCATCGGCCTCTTGGCTGAAGCAGAACCCGAACCTGAACCTTTATACCCCAATCCGGAACCTCTGAAACCCGATCCCGAACCTGAACGATAAGTAGACCACCTCGCATTCACTGAATCCTCAACTAACAATGCCTTCTTGGTAGCCTTCACCCATGTGCTCGTGTTGACCGCCTCAATCACTGCCTGAATATCCGGTTTAAGGCCCTGAACAAACTGCATCACCTTACGGAAATCGTCACTCGCTATATTAGGAGCATAGCAGGACAATCTCTCAAACTCGGCGATATACTCTGAAACTGACCGGCTTCCTTGCTTAAGTTCTGTAAATTCCTTCAATCTTCGAGTGCGAGAAGATGGAGGAATGAACTTGTTCTCGAACTCCCGGGTAAAAACCTCCCAATTAACTTCTTCGCCTGCAGCATCTAACACAATCCGGGCACTCTCCCACCATGAATATGCCTCGCCCTGAATCAAAGAAATAGTACATCGGGCCTTCTCCTGGGACTCACACGGGGTAAGCTCCCATATCCTCTCAATTTCCTTCAGCCACTGCTCAGCCTGAATATCATTCCCTTTACAAAACTTGGGAGGTTGTTGGTTCTGGAACTCCCTGAAAGCTAATGAAATCTGGCCTCCCGGCTGTGGTGGTGGAACTGGTGGTGGTGGAGGACCATAATCCCTAACTCTCTGATCAATAAAACCCACCACTGCGTTTATAAAGTCCTGTGGCTGAGCCTGAGGAGGTGGAGGAGGAGGTGGTGATCTCTCACGACGATGATGACGACGATGTCGATGTCTAGGAGAACGATCACGATGATGTCTATCGCGAGCCATCCTGAAATCAAGGCACTATTATGTATGTTCAATTAGTAGGTGCAAATGTGTGATAATAATTCACAAATTACACATAAACTCAAAGAAAATTCGAACAATTCACCAAATTCAAGTGAGTTCAAATAGGTCAAGTAGGTTCAAATATATCAAATAACAATGCAAGACTCTCAAGTCGACACCTAGTTCCTATGCCGTGCGACCTAGACTCACAAGACACGACACAAGAGACCCGGTTTTTCAACCGGGCTCTGATACCACCGTAGGATGTAGCACCCGAAATGCCAGGCACCACATCCCCCGCACTATAACCCCAATCCACATATGAAATGACCAATCCATACATGAACCAAAGCTATAGCGAACGGGAGACAATAACAAAAACACTACAAAAGGCTAGGCGGGACTAACCCCAAACCAACAGTCAACAATTCAGAGTAGATAAAAGTGGAAGCAATACGTCATTCAATACTTATAGGTACCATATTTATTTATTTACTAATAGATACCAACAATCCATATCAATACAATATCATCTCCAAAATAAATAACAAGGCATGTTACAAAATAGGTAGTGTATCTGTACATGAACAAAATGTGAGATGAAGTGTGCTAGACCCGAATTAAAGACACTCTAGACTCTAATTCCCGCCTAGCACGCCCTGCAAAACAACTGAAAAGTCGAGGTGTCAGTCCAACAAGGACTGACCGAGGGGTATAAATAAATATAAGCACACATACATGCAAGTTATAATCTCAGGTAATAATTTTGGGAAACAACAATACAATTTAATAAAGCAAAAGATATAATCGCCCGAGGTTACAACTAATTCAGTTTATTAATTAATCAATTCAATACAACCAATTGTGACCCGACGAGTGAGGGCAATTCTCCAACCTTACTCCAACTGTGTACAATCAATCAATCAATTATTCAATAGTTAGGTGATCATGCAGTTCATTACGGTGCACAATTAGCAGTTTCAGTCCATCCTTCTTCCTCCGGGTGATGGTGGGATTGCAAGGCCCCACCATCCAATCAGTCTGGGCAGAGGGTACATGAATCCCTATGCCCGGAACTCCTTCCTCCCCTAATCTCCTAGTGGGTTCAGGGGTCATCCCAATTTGGTGAGAGTAGCTCTCGAGTTACCCGTCAGCCCATGCTTTCCCGGTTGGCTCGAGCCACTACCCTCGGGCCCACAGTGCAATACAATACTCGCCTAATCAATCAATCAATCAATCAGTTCCTTCAAAAGTTTGATAAATCATTTGAAAACCAATCTCATTTGAAAACTATAGCTATATAGATAGGTTTTGGCTTAAAACATCACATAGGGTTATACGGGTTCTAGGTAGCTACAAATTAAACCTCACCTGAACGACCCAAAACAAACAAGGAAACAGCTTACGGGGCCTGCTCCTCGTCACGAGGAAGCTGGTCTATGCAAGAAAGATAATTGTCCATGAGACACGACTCAAAATGTACCATGTAGGACGAACGGCGAAAATGCAACGAGTATGATATGAATATGTAACAGACAAGATTATGTTCATGTGCACTATTAAGAAATTAAATCATATGTTCAAGTCATCCATTCAATTCATTCGAACTCACAATTAGGGAATAACCAATTTAATACAGTCAATTAAACCAAATAACAATTAGTATATAACCAACATATATGTATATAGAACACATACACGTACAACCATGCATGCAAAGCAATATGCATGAAAACGGAGGGTGACACGCCCGTGCCACCAAAATACACTAAGTCGTGACACCCCCGTGTCACAGTACAGCGGACAACATGCATGCGAACAGAAGGTAACAAGCCCGTGTCACCATTACAAAGCGATCCGTGACATCCCTGTGTCACGGTACAGAAAAACCAAGACATCATGCACCCCCGTGTCACGCTGAAGAAGGGAAAGTTGACACGCCTGTGTCAACTGTGCGTAGCAGAAAAAAAACAGAGTAAATAGCAGAACAACTATGTACCAAAGCTCCAACACCCAAAAATGGATTCAAACCAAGATGAAATACATATATATCATGCAATACGTATACTATCATACATATAAATTAACAACAATTCATATAAACACTCATTTCAACATTAGATCATCCAAAATTCATCAAATGAAACCCATTCCATCATCCATGCTCCAAGTTCAATATCCACAAGTTGAATGCATATAACTTAAGCTCAAAGTTCCTAAACATATTTCCAACAACCGATACACAATTTAACCCATCCAATACAAAGCCCTATCAAAGTCATAAATCCAAGAAATTCATCAATTCTCCAAAGTTACCTCAAATGAAAGAAATGGATGCTAAGGTGAAGATATGATGTTGATGATGCTTGAATGTCCACAAAATGATGCTAGAATGATGAAATCTCCCACTTCTCTTAGTAGGGTTTTGTCACGGTTGAGCAAGGAAGAAAATGGAGCAAGTATGAAATGTTTGTATGAAAGGAAATGTAATGGTACGTGATTGCTGCTAAGTAAGGAGAAAGAAATGGCCAATTTGCTATTAAGTCCTCCAATTATTTAAGTCATGCAATTAGGTTCAATTCCATAACAAATGGTTAATTAAGTCCAATGTAAGTAAGTCCCCACATTCAAGAAAATGAGCTAGTAAGGCCATAAAAGAATTAAATCACGTTACAATCACGTTCAATGTATGCGACAATTATAATATGATATGAATTTCAATAAAATACTAAGAATATAAATTTTATAAAATTATGTCATGACATGAAAAGTTAAACAAATGATCAATTAATAATTAAAAATACAACTATCAAACCCACACGTGTCGCTCATACCTGAAATGCCGAAAGTTGGGGCGTTACATGCGTGTATTATGATATATTGCATGATCACCTATTTAAAGTGTTAATGATATGTGTTGTACATAGTCGGAGTTGGTTGGAGATGATGCACGCTCACTCACCGAGCCTTATGTTTATATATGAATTATGAACGTAATGAATTAATATGATTAGTCGTAAAATCCGAGTATTGCTTGGTTATTGTCTTGCCCTTCGGGAACTAATTTCAAATAAAACCTTGCTCGGGATTTATGACTTGCATGTGCATGTTTTATATATATGTATATCGCTCCTGCTCACTCAGTCTTCTAGAGACTGACCCTCTCCCTCCCCAACACTTTAGTGTGCAGGTTTGGCTTTGAAGTTCGAGCTAGGCGGGGTTGTGTTGAGTTCGAGTTGGTTAAGTTAAGTTAGTACCGTCTCTGCATTCACTTATGTATTTAAATGGTGTATGATTCGACCCTGTGTCATTATGAACTTGAATCTTATGTAATTGTCATTGTATTGCCTTGTCGGGCTTGTTAGGTGTTAAAAGAGGCCTGAAGATCCCAATTATGCATATGGTTTGTGTGTTTGAACTTTAGTTTTCCGAAGCATTATATTTTGCTGATTGGTTATCATTGCAGGGTCTAGGTTTCGCCTGGCTTAGGAAGGTTATTTTGTTTGTCTCCCGTTCGCTATGGTTGGATACGGGTGTGGACTTTCCATTTCGTTACTCGTGTTGAGCCATTGTGCGGGGGATGTGGTGCCTCACGTGCGGGGTGCTACATCTTTAAGTGGTATCAGAGCCCGGTTACAAAATCGGTGTTCTCGAGTCATATTTGAGTCAGTCTAGGTCGTACGGCTTAGTGACTATGTGACCGTGTTTCTTTTGAATTTTGTCGAACTATTTGCTACATTATTATGTGGATCCTTGCCTTTAGTGTTGAATATGTGCCATGAGCAAGCACTAATCGCATGCATCTATTCTAGAAATGAGTTATGATTTCTAGGTTACGAAGATGATATCAAACCACGGCCAAGTTCTACAACCACAACACTCTATTACAAAAATTTTTCTGAGGCACGGAATGTAGGAAGGATGTATCGGGGAGAATATAGCGAATTCGAGCGCGTGCTTTTCATAGATGGAGTCAGAGATAATGACTAAGAGTTGGAATGGAGGATCGTTTAGGAGATGCAAGACTAGAGAGGCATTTGATAAGATAAGAAGTTGTTCTGGGAATGTTGTTGACCCCGAAGATTGATAAATGTAGCCTTCAACCTAAAATACAATAATCGGATTCAACGGGATCGTTCAATCTAAGGAATGAATCTTGAAAGTATTGGTTTAGGTCTTCGGTTATTGAAGAGTCAAGATAAAATGGATCCGGTACGAGTCATGCATCAAGGGACATTAAGAAAGGGTTTCTGAATAAACCTATTGAATAGAACTTGAGTGGTAGAAGTCAAGATTGGGAAGAGTTCGGATTTGGGTGTTTTAGATTTCGATTAAGATGGAAGACGAGTCAGGAAGGGATTGAAGAAAGGCAAGTAAGGTGATAAGTACAAATTCATGGAAGGTGACAATACTGAGGACAGGATTTGAGTTCATTATCTAAATCCAAGTTGAATTGTCATGTGGTGAGGTGGAATTGGGAAAAATGGAGCAACAAATGGAAACGGATAAGCACGGGAGTCTTGATCATGGTGATGATGAGAAGTAGAGTTCAGAACTACCTTAGGGTGCAACTGTGTAAGAGAACTTGGGCAAAGTTGAGGGTGATCCCGAGGAGAAATTTAGATGCTAATTCAGTGAACATCAAAGCGATCAGGGATCGTGAAATTGCAATTCTGGACTGGGAAAGGTACAAGTGATGCACAAAGATTCATGGAAAACTTGAAGATAGTAGAAAAGATGAAGCATGATCAGCAAGTCAAAGTGACCTCGTGATTGGAGGAACGAGGAAAAGCTACCGAGCTAACAACTTACCACATTGGTGATAGGTTCCAAAACATTCATAGCATGTGCATCATACTTTGCATCACTTACTTATTCTTCTTTACTTATGTTCGTGCGCGTGTTTTTATTTGATTTTGTTGTACTAATGTGAGGCATATTTAATTGTTGCAAAGTGTGCCACGTGCATTGTCATTTTAACACGACATGCATTTTGATGTTTATTTTATAAGGTGTTCTTTCATCGCATTTCTCAAGTATCTCTTTGTACGGGACACATCTGAATTAAGAGGAAAAGAATTAATGGGATGGGGCATTTTAAGGATAGGTTGGTGGAAAGGAATTTTCAGAAGGAAAAATACAATCGGAGTTAGCTTTGGAGTGCCCAGATCGAACAAGAATAAAAAAAAGGGGTTTGAATATTAACAGCGATAGAGGAAAAGTGGAAAAGCTAAGACTATGGGTTGCTACGTCATTTAAAACCCTCCCAATAAAACTTCCATCAGGAATTTCGTGGAAAGAAGGTTCGAAGGAGTTCGATGTACAACGATAAAAATTTTAAGGGGGTGAGCATGACCAGGAGGCGAATTCAAAACTTGAGGTCGGAACCGAAGGACTAAAAATAACAGAAGTGTAATTAAGGAAGATTTGGGGATTATTTTTTTTATGTTGACGAGCGGAGATGAATAAGATAACTTTATGGGATGATCAGTAAAATGAGAGCTAGATCACTGGATTCGGGCTGAAGATTTTCACGAGTAATGGGGAAGATAGATCGTTGACTTGTTCTGTGTATGCAAGTCGAGTTGAAGACAAAAGAGTTATGAAGGAGCTTGGGGAAATTTTCTAAATTGAATTGTCAAGAGGAAACTGATTCAAATTATCATAGAAAAGTATATTGTCAATGAAGCTTGATTCCATGAGTGGTAAGGAAATTTAAGAAGCAATAAATCGGCAAGGACGAACCTTGGAAAGGCTAAATCAGAGTTCCAAGATCACCAAGAACATCTTATCTTCGATTAAAGAATGCTAGGGGCCGAATATCAAATTCCACCATAGAAATTTAAAGATAGTAAAAAGGAGAGATTGAACGGAAGTTAGTAGGAGATTGTGTGACATATATATTCAGGTCGGGAAAGAACTGTTAGGGGCGCTAAGGGTAGTTATCTTTGATAGTTTCTTAGATTTTCATATGGACAAAGGAGAATAGCATTGGATTTAATTTCGGGATGGGTGATCTAACAGTAGACGGGGGATCAAAGCTCGGGTATTAAGAGTTGGTTTGATTGAATGAAGATTATGGGAAATGATTAAAGATCGAAGAGGATTTATCATGGCTTCACCGGGTTCCATTGAAGAAATTAAAGATAAGGTAAATGCTGAGCTCACTCTCGGGGCAGATCATACAGGGGATAACAAACTCATAGCCCTAAACTACGCAACGACGGTGAACGGTACTTGTGGCATCCATGATACATGCATTCCTGCAAATTTAATTGAAATAATTTCTATGTTATGTTCTTTGATTTCTTACCTTGTCCAATTTGATTGGAGTAGTTGACAGTTAACGTGAACGATATTTGTTACTTGCTTCGAGTGCCTTATATGATTTTAATTATGATCTTGCGAGAGTTGCTTGGGAGTATTGAGAACTTCCTTGCTTTATTTTTGTTTGTTTGTTTATTTTTGTTTGAGAGACGGGGTGCTCTCTTTGCTTGCGAGAGACGGGGCTCTCTCATTGTTGTTTGTGAGAGACGGGGCTCTCTTCGTGTTGTTTGTGAGAGACGGGGCTCTCTCCGTGTTGCTTGTGAGAGAGGGGAATCTCTCATTGTTTGTTCGATCGATTTAGTTAATCCGAGGATGGATTCTTTTTAAGGGGGTGAGTTTGTAACGCCTCAACTTTTCAGTTTTTAAAATGACATATGTGTTTACTAATCTGCACAAATTAATTGGTTTTTAGTGTTTTCTATAATTAAATTTCATTGTTTAATTGTTAAATAAGTGATTAATTGAAATATATGCAATATTTGAATTTGAATTTATGTGAATAACTTGTGTGCTCTTTAATTGCGCGAAATAATTATTTCTACGTGTTTATATATTTAATTTTATTTTATTTATATTAAATGTTAATTACTTTATTTTAATAATATTAATATCAAATATATACCTATATATATATATATGTTAATTGTGTACGTGTGCATGAATATAGTAGTGCATGCATTTTACATTTATAAATTATTTATGCATGCATGTATTATAAATTATATATATATACGTATGCATGCATTATTATTTATAATATATTATATACGGATTTAATTGCATATTATTGTAAATATTATGAATTCTATTGATACATTGCTTATGAGTGACATTTACGTGCTTCGTTTCTATATAAATTGATACCGAAATTTCGTGCATTTTTACTATGTTGAACTTATACGTGTCTTGTATGTGAATATATGTTCGTTTCGCATTTTCGAATTTATTTGCTTGTGTTTCGGATTTAATTTGAATTTTGGGATCCAAGTCGGGGGCTAACGAGAAATTAGCGCACCCTTGGTTCCGTATTTATTATCTTGAGCTCGGAAACTCGGATTCGAGTTCCGTCAACTTCGCTGAACTCGTAACGAAAATTCGAGTTTAGTGAACTTAGCCTTATATTTTCTAACGTCATTTGAACCTCAAAAATCCAACCGAAAAATGAAAGGGCGACGAAACTGACCTTGTCGCACTAAAATGACCATAACTTATTCATTTGTTGACCAAATTAACTATGGTTGGATGCTATGGAAACCTAACTCAACCACCTCACCTTCTATACCATTCCCAAACCGAACCAACCCTTCCCACTTGCTGAAACTATCCCAAACATCTTCTGCTTCCCAGTCTCTCCCGTAACGCAAGCTTTACCAAGAGATTCATGCTCAAATCTCCTTCCAAACCTCCATTAATCCACAAGGCAAGCTTAGATATGTTATGTATATTCATTATGAGTCATTTTCATCTATTCATCCCTAAATTTAAGCATGGTTTTATGAGGTTTTGGCAGAGATGTATATATATTAGGTTTTGAGCATTTTGGTTGATCTCTTTCAATTCTTCAGCTTTTTGAATGATTCCAAGCCTGAAAATGATTGTTTTAACATCCTCTTCTCATTTTTGATCATTGATTACATGGTAGTTGAGGTATTTATGAGATATCAGTTATGGCATGTTGAGAAAATTTCCATGTAATGTCACGTATGACAGCCTTACACGGTTTTGGAACTGATATTCATGTTGAATTTGTGTTGTTTTGCTGCACATTTGATAGCCTAAACTGATTTGAATATGTGGAGATGAAGAGAATCCATGATGCCCTATTTGTCGTGACTTTTTGCTCTGTTTTTTGGACTGGAATTGTGCTGTCAGCTGCTCCGTTCTTCCCTTGCGGTTGCTGTTTGTTGCTTGTATTGTTACTGCATTTCGTGCCTTGTATTACTGCATCTCCTGCTTGTTTGTTGCTTGAATTGCTGCTGTGTTTTTAAGCTAGAAACAGGGGTTTACACCTGCGTTTTTGGTTGAGCTGCTGCGTTCCGACACGGGGGTGTCTTTCTGTCCCTTTTCAGCTTGTAACGGGGGTGCACAAGGGACGGTTTTCTCCGTACCGAGACACGGGGGTGTCTCGTTTTGTTCTGTGATGGTGACACGGGGGTGTCACCTTGTAATTTCCATGCATGTGTATTGCTGTGAAGATGTTGCTGCTGGTTTCCTTTTCTTTCTTGCATGAAATGTTGATTGCATGCATGAGCTTGCATGTATTGTATTTAAACGTTAGCATGCATATATGTATATATATATATACCTAAACTATTGCATGCATGTATTATAATTGCATGGAAATTTCATGCTTTTTGTGTGGGGTGTGTTCGTTGCATGCATGTGGTGTATATATATATATATATATATATATATAATATAATATAATATATTTAGGTATATTTAATTATATATATTTATATATGTTTATTAAATATTAAATGTTATTTGATTTAATTGAATTATAGAATTTAATTGTCACCTATTTCATACTTGGTTTAATTTCCTAAATTTAATTGAATGTATTTAATTGTTTATTTTTCTAATTGTAAATGAGATTGAATGTGTTTAATTGTTTATGTTTTAATTTTAAATGTGAATCAATACGTGCTATGCTCCTACTTGAATTCTCGAATTAAATTGATTGAAAATGTGGAATTATGACTTCGAATGAAAGTGAACGAAAGATGGAATGACTTGATTATATGATTTAAATTCCTTTAACGTGGAATGTGAAGGATATGAACTCGTTTGAATACGAATGCTTCATTGAATGAATGAATTGAATGTTTATATGTCTTTAAGACTTTAATAGTGCACATGAACATTTTATGATATAATATCATCTTTTACGAATTCATATCATGTTCATTGCATGCCATGCGTCTTATATGGTTCATTGGAGTCTCGAGTCTCACGAACACGTCATGTTGTCTTTTGTACAGTTTATCTCCAGGGTGGAGAATCTTGATCAACTAGGCACTTGGTAACTCGTATCCCTGTATCGCCATGTTCCAGGTGAGGGTGTTTTCGTTCTAGTTACATATTAAACCCTACAACTTTATGTGACCAGCTTTGGCCAAAACCTTATGTATATATATATAAGTTACTTTTGAAGTAAAGTTATCGAGTAAATATTGATCGAGTAAACCATTTTCAAAGGAATTGTGAAATATGATATGTTTCACATGAAATGATATGTTTTGGCGAGATTATGCATGTATGTTATGTTCACGGGCCCAGGAATTAGTACATGTGGCTATCCGGGGAGGCAAGGGCCGAGGGTGATCCCATGTGCTGATTCCATTATATAACGGCGAAACGGACCACGTCAAGGAGGTTTTGACGAGGAAACGCTAACCGGGCTTTGAGGCCTCATGAACCTCAGAGCCACAATGATACGTTTAGGTGGTCGGGCCTTGCAAACCCGTCCACCACCCGGAGGAAGAAGGTTGGAACTTATTTTATGTTTATGATTATGTTTGTGATTGATTTGCACCGTGCGGGAAGGCCGAGACACGGATTGCCCAAACGAATATGTTTTATGATATGATATATGACCTGCGTGTATTATGATATATTGCATGATCACCTATTTAAAGTATTAATGATATGTGTCGTACACAGTCGGAGTTCGTTGGAGATGATGCACGCTCACTCGCCAAGCCTTATGTTTATGTATGAATTATGAACGTAATGAATTAATATGATTAGTCGTAAAATCCGAGTATTGCTTGGTTATTCTCTTGCCCTTCGGGAACTAATTTCAAATAAAACCTTGCTCGGGATTTATGACTTGCATGTGCATGTTTTATATATATGTATATCGCTCCTGCTCACTCATTCTTCTAGAGACTAACCCTGTCCCTTGCCAACACATTAGTATGCAGGTTTGGCTTTGAAGTTCGAGCTAGGTGGGGTTGTGTTGAGTTCGAGTCGGTTAAGTTAAGTTAGTAGCGTCTCTGCATTCACTTATGTATTTAAATGGTGTATGATTCGACCCTGTGTCATTATGAACTTGAATCATATGTAATTGTCATTGTATTGCCTTGTCGGGCTTGTTAGGTGTTAAAAGAGGCCTGAAGAGCCCAATTCTGCTTATGGTTTGTGTGTTTGAACTTTAGTTTTCCGATGTATTATATTTTGTTGATTGGTTATCATTGCAGGGTCTAGGTTTCGCCTGGCTTAGGAAGGTTATTTTGTTTGTCTCCCGTTCGCTATGGTCGGATACGGGTGCGGACTTTCCATTTCGTTACTCGTGTTGAGCCATAGTGCTGGGGATGTGGTGCCTCACATGCGGGGTGCTACAAACCTCCCAGGTGACTTCTTCCTCGGCGGCATCTACAACAATTTTGGTGCTTTCCCACCAAGAGTAAGCTTCGCCCTGTATTAGCGAGATGGTGCACCGGGCTTTCTCTTGTGATTCACACGAAATCAACTCCCAAATCCTCTCAACTTCTCTCAACCATTGTTCCACCTGTATATCATTTCCTTTGTAGAACTTTGGGGGTTTCTGGTTTTGGAATTCCCTGAGTACATCCGAAATCTGTGTTGGTTGTGGCGGTGGTGCTGGAGGAATAAAATTTCTTATCCTCTGATCGAAAAGTCGAACTATAGAATTGAGAAAATCTTGTGGTTGAGCTGGAGGAGGTGGATGTGGAGGGACCCTAGGAGATAGGTCACGGTGATGTCTCCTATGACCTGGAGAATGTTCATGGCGAGGGCGACCTCGAGGCATCCTGTAATCAAGACAATAGATATGCATGTGGGATTAGTGGATGCAAATGAATACATCTAAAATCCCAAGATACAAATAACGCACATAATTCACATAATTCAACTAGTTCAAATAAGTCAAGTAAGTTCAAATAAGGTACAAGACTCTCAAGTTATCAAATAATCCTATGCCGCACGACCTAGACTCACGAGACACGACGCTTGAACCGCGGTTTTGCAACCGGGCTCTGATACCACCTAAGATGTAGCACCCGGAACGCCGAGATGCCACACCCCCACTCTATAGCTCAGTCCACATACGAAATGGAAAAATCCGTACATGAACCGAGACTATAGCGAACGGATGACAAGAGAAAATAAATCTCTAGCTAGGCGGGACTAACCCTCAATTAATACCATCATGCATAAACAATAAAATGAAAACATAAAATTCAATATTTCCATCTCTTCAATGCAAACCATCTTCCAAAATTTTCATAAAGTTGAATAACGATACATATACTTAAGCATCAATAATGTACATGAAAATGAGACCGACAAGTGCTAGACCCACAAAACAGAAGACCTGACTCGATCCCGCCTAGCATGCAACCTGCAGACCTGAAAATATTGAGGTGTCAGTCTACCAACGACTGGGTGAGGGGTTTATAAATAAATATTAGCGCAATTAACATGCAAGTTATAATCTCGGGTAGGGTTTTAATAAAGAAAACAATATAAGTTCAATAATAAAATAGATCCCGCCTGAGATTACAACTAAATCCATTTAACATTACAGTCATTCTCAATTCATTTCGTGGCTCGGTGAGTGAGGGAAATTCTCCAACCTTAGACCAAAAGTGAACAATCAATAATTAGGTTTCAATTCAATAATTATCATGCAAGTGATTACAGTGCACAATTAGCAGTTTCAAGAACCCTTTTCCCTCCGGTGATGGTGGGTTTGCAAGACCCAACCATCCATGCACTATGTACTTTAGGAGCATGACTCCTACGTACAGGATTTCTTCCTCCACCAAACCTCCTGGTGGATTTAGAGTTGATCCCAAAAGAGTGAGGGTGGTGCAAGAGTTGCCCATCAGCCTTTGTCTCCCCGGTTGGCTCAATATACTACCCTCGGGCCCAACGTGAACATGCTTTACTCACCAAAACACTATCAATCATGATAAGTTCAATGTCACGAAAACCATTTGCAATCCATAAGGTTTTGAGAAATATATATATAAATATATATATATATATATCTATATCTATGTTTATATTTTGGCCGAAAGCATCACGTAGGAGTTGTACGGGTTCTATATATCTAGTAATTAAACCCCACCTGTGTCGACAATTAACAAGGATACAACTATGGACCTTGCTCCTCGTCAACGGAAAGACAATATGTGTAAAAAGGGACAACTGATCGTAAGACACGACTCGCATGAACCATTTACGATGCACGACAAAGTCATGATCAGTACGTCATGCAATCACAATTAAGGAATGTCAAATAAGAGCATAATTATCAATTAACTAAGCATATATGTCATATAATTCACATACGGAAGCCAATAAAGTGAAAAGAATGCAATAAGAGACATTTTGGTGAGGTCGGGATGACCATTAAATACTTTGTACAAGTTTATATGTTGGTACCTATATGTAAATACAGTATGTATAAATTTACGTGATGGTACCTATAACTAATTATCTATTGCATCTCTTGTTTGTTTATTGCTTTTGCGCACTCTGAGTCCATTTTAGCTCCGTCTGGCTTAGTGAGTGAGTTGGTCTCCCGTTCGAATTCGGGTATGGATCTTTTATTTCATAACCAGGTTTGGATCTTGATGCGGGGGATGTGGTCCCTATGTTTGCATGCTACAATTTCATAACACAATTAAATATTAAATACATACAAATATTAATATAACTAACTATAAAACTATTAAATTTATACAAACATTAACTCATAAGTATGATATATAATTTATATATATGTTCACTGTTATTCATAAAGTTTATTATTATAAATGGTATGATATATGTTTATTGCTATTATATTTTTTTATAATTTTCAAAGAATTATATAATGCATATATTAATATATGTTTCATTAAGGTATAAAAAATGTATATAGATATATATGTTATCCAATGCGGATTACGGATAACGAATATATCTAACGGATGTATAAACGGATCGGATGTTAAATGGGTTGGATGTGTAATTACCAATTCTTTATCGGTTTATAATTTGGATGTCTATAATCTGATATGGATAATATCCTCTTTGAACTAATACGGAAAATAACATCTTTAAACGAATTCGGATGTGAACGGATATCGAATTTTCGGATATCCATTACAGCCTTATATATATGTATATATGTGGTGACATTCAAAACGTTCTAAATCTTAATTATATGATATAATTGCAAAATCAAACTCCGACAAAATTGTAAAAACAATATATTTATCCAACCAAATTTATATTTATGCATTCCCAACATTTAAAATAAATTTGAAAAACTTTCAAAAATCATACCTAAATATTACATCACACGTAATTTCTGAATATTTAACACTTGTACTATATATATCAAAACATAATTATGCAGTAATTTTTCAAATAAGATACATTAACTTATAATTTAAGGTAATTCCACAACCACAACAACCACAACAACAACAACCACAACAACAACAACAATAATAATAATAATGCGCCCTCAAGTTTTTAGGTCTAAAAACTAAAAATTAATTACATAAGATTTCGCAGATTTGCTTAACAAAGTAAAATTAAAGTGCAAATATTCCACAAAAAGAAAAATATATAAATAAATAGGTAAGTAGTAAATGTTCTCGGCCTATAAAGTATAAATGCAACTACTTAGTAGCAATAAGAGAGAAAGAAAACATTATTTTGTTAAAGCAATATCCATTTTAGTACTAATTCAGGAACAGTGGATTAATTAATCAAAATATAAAGATTCTATTCTTTATGATGGTGGTGAAGCAGTCGTGAACATAATTGAATGAGCATTAAAATATGATGCCTTAACGTACATAGGGGATATCCACGCTAACATGAAACTATACATAATGGATATGGTATTTTTAAAATTTGTCATGTTGTAAGAGGTTGATATATATGTCCAACTTAGTAAATACGATACGATCTATATGAAAATGTAATACGATCAAGATATAATAAAAATACTATGATATAAAAATATTTTGTTTCATATTAGCATATAATTGGTATTCCATATAATATGATTATTCAATACAAATATTCCACATAACACTACAAAATAAAAAAAAATAACTATTTTTAGTGTCTAGTTTGGTCGTAGGCTCGTAACTGAACAATGGAAAAAATTAGTTTAACTTCCGTACTTTTTCCCTAAGGCCCCAACAATAAGAATACCTATCTTGCTAGTACTGTAACGCGACGTTTTCCTGACAAGCTAGGTATGACGTCCTGAGTGGGTTTAGTGTAGCACCCGCAACGCCGGGTCACCACATCCCCCGTACCTAGACCCGAACCCACAGATTAAATGGATTTCCATACATAAGCCAAAGTCTAAGAGAACGGGGACCTACGGGCACACACTAGGCTAAGCGGGGCTAAACCAAACAGAGCGTGCAAAATAGACAGATACATAAGCGGAAGCAACAAACAGGATCCATAAAAGAGCTCAATAAAGCATATAACTAATATACAATGGCCACACGGCCCATAATAGATCGAGTATTCAAAAGTACTATAATACAAATCCATATGCAGAAACATAAAGGAGTAAGAGTATCCAAAATACAATATGAACAAATGCAGACTCGACCAAAGCCAACAAGTATGACTCTAGACGACGCACTTCCCCGCCTAGCTAGGTCAACCTGAAAAGAAGGGGGGGGGGGAGGGTAAAGGAGAGGGTCAGTCTACAACTCGACTGAGTGAGGGGGCTAATGCACACCCACACGCATAAATAAGTATATAACAGAGCATGTATCAAACGTGGTAGTCGTGAACCGGGCTATGGTTTTGCATACCAAAACACTTCAAAACCTAGCATATCATACATAAAGAAAGCCTATCCCGATCTGAAAACTACCAAAACAAATATAAGCATACGTCCGGTGATTACGGACCTCCAACATCTCCCCATAACATAACAGAAGATAAAATGCATAAATCATAAATATCAATCCAACCCCAACATCAACGGTAATTGGGTATCAAACTGTAACGCCTCGACCTTTTGGCCATACAGGTATGACGTCACAGTGGGTTAGACCGAGAGTTTTGTGACTTATATGTGTTTTAATTGCTAAGTGATTATTTAATTTATTAATTTCTTGAACTAATTGCTACTATGTGATTTTTATGTGTTTTAAGTGCCACTTGGATGTTCTTGGAATTAATTGCCATTACGTGATTTATATGAATTATGTGATTTGTGACTAATGTTACTCAAATTTAGTTGTTACTTATATATTTGCTAATTAATATTTTCTGTCGAATATGTACGTATTTGATCTTATATGAAATCCTTGGACTCAATCGAACATTGAAATTGGACCACAATTACCCAACTATCAAACCTTGGGGCCCTAGTTATGACACTTAAATTGCTCAAGGGCCGAAGTGCAAATTCCCCTTTTCTTTCCCCATTTCACACGATGTAAACCCTTCCCCAATATCATTCTTCTTCTTCTCTCATTTTCTCTCCCAAGAGATTCCCAAACCCTTCATCCATTCCTTCCAAAATCAAGCTAAGTGAGAAGCAAGAAGGCAAGACAAGTTCATCCAAAATCAAGCAAGAATTCAAGCTCGTCTTCTTCCTCTTCATCTCCTTTCTTCTCCAAGGTATTATCTGCATACATATATATGTGTGTTTTATATATATATGTTAATTAAGATGGAGTTTTGTGATCTTGCCTAATAACTTGAACTCTTATGTGAATATGTATGAATACATGATGAGCTATAACTTGTATGATTGATTGTTGGAAATTCTTTGAGTAAGAATGTGTATATATGAATATGTTCATATATGTGTATATATATAGGTGTGTATATGAATGTGGGTTTATGAAATTTGATGATTTAATTCATGAATTTATGAGTGATATGTGTATATATGTTGTAGTTGGTTGTTGTTGTGTGATTTTGGATGAAATTGGAGCTCCTTTGGCCTTCTTAAAGCTATCTTTCGTCACTCCCCTATTTCTTCTCGGTTTTCAGCTGAAAGCCTTCTACCCGGGTGGGTAAATTCATGAAAAAAAACTACCCGGGTGGGTAGAGCTTGTGCAGAAAGTTCTGCACAAGTTTTCCCCGGCCGGGTAGATTTTACCTTGTATTTTCCCCGGACGGTTACTCCCTCATCCGAACTCCGAATTACCTGATTTTTGAGCCGTTAGAAATATTTTTAAGTTGAATAACACCTACAATTGGAATCAAATTAATATATTTTCTAATTTCTGAGTTATGATCGTTTGAAAATTGTGTCGCTACTTCGCCGAAACACTGCACTCACCCAAATTCGAACCTTCTCCATTTTCACCTCGTTTTGAACCATGATTCATGCCATATATCCTTGGATAGGCCTATTTGTCTAGTTTCATTCCCAACAAACAAAACTCAATTCCAACTTCTACAACTCAAGATATTTCCATTTTCCTACAGCTTGTGCAATTTCGATTATTGTCAACTTTTACCGAACTTTGACTAAACCCCCCTTCTTGCGTTCCTTTCACTCCCTTGGCTCCCGTATGTGAATTTTATGACTTGTATGCATGATTGGTTGATAATATATGATATTTTTGATTATTTATTCTAATTTTAGTGTTTCTTTGATAAGTGTAGATGTGACTTGAATAAATGAACGTTTAAATGACACGTTTGAAGCTTTCTTGTATCCCCTTGCCTCTATAATTATTGTATGCATTGTAAACATGTTAAAAGGTGTAATATGATGATAGTTTGAAGATTTGGCTCTATTTGATATGATTCATGAAAGATATGGAATGAATGAATATGAACCCTTCATGTATTGAACGTTTTGAATGAATTAATTGGTTATATGACATCATAACATGAGTTATGCTCTTTATGCATCTCATATCATGTAAATCACATGCCGTGCGTCCATGTGGTTTCATAAATGTTACTTTTAAAGTACAGTCTTTGGCCAAAACCTTATGTTTATATATATATGTTTCTTTTAAAGTAGAGTCATCGAGTAAATTGTTATCAATTAAACCCTTTTCAAATGAATTATAAAATATGTTATGTTTTCATTAATTGAAATATTTTGGCGAGATTGCATGTATGTATGAACACAGGCCCACAAATTTAGTACACGTGGCTATCCGGGGAGGCATTGGGCCGACGGGGACCGCGTGTGCTAATTCCAACTATGTTTTAAGACGAATACCGATCTCGTTCAAGAGTTTTGACGAGAAAAGGCTAGTCGGGCTTTTGGGGCCTCATGAACCCCTCTAGCCATTATGAATGAGGTTGTCGGGTCTTGCAAGCCTGTCTACCACCCGGAGGAAGAAGGTTGGAAGTTATTTTATGATTATTATTATGATTATGATATGATTGTTATGCACCGTGCTGGAAGGTCGGGACATGGATTGCCCAAACGACTATGTCTTATGTTATGATTTATGATCTGTGTGTATTATAATATATTGCATGTTCACGTATTTAAGGTATTAATGATATTTGTCGTACACGGTCGGAGTTTGGTTGGAGATAATGCAAGCTCACTTGCCGAGCCTTATGTTTATCTATGAATTATGAACTTAATTAATTTAATATGATTAGTTATAAAGTCCGAGTATTGCCTAGTTATTCTCTTGCCCTCTTCGGAACTAACTTTAAATAAAACCTTGCTCGGGATTTATGACTTGCATGTGGATGTTTTTTCTTTTAAATATATGTATCGCTCCTGCTCACTCAGTCTTCTAGAGACTGACCCCTCTCTCCCACTTTTCAGTTTTTGCAGGTTTTGCTAGGCGGAGGTCATGTTTTAATTCTCTTGTCAAGTCACACTTGTACACTCGAGTCACATTTCATATTGTTATGTTTTACATTATAATGCCTTTATGTTTCGGGCCTGCGTGCCAATTATGATTATTGTTGGATATTGATCCGGGACAGATCACATGTTTAGTTGAACCCGTGGTTAGGATGCATGATGGATTTAATTTATATATTGGAATTTTCAGACTTGTTGTCATGGTTGTAATGTATGATTTACACGTTATTGTTTCCGCATAGCACTCTTGGTTATTTTTGATTTAATTGGTACAGGGTTAGTTTCCGCCTAGCTAGGATACTTTTTATTTTATCTCCCGTTCGCTATGAGTCTGGTTCATGCTTGGATTAACCATTTCACGTGTGGACTAGACTTGTAGTGGGGGGGATGTGGTGCCTATCGTTGAGGGTGCTACACAAACCCTTTCCACATACAATACATATTCATACGGGGTAGCTAACCTGCACTATGCCTTCCCCGGGTATCCATCGAGGTCTCAAAGTACCACGCCTTCCCTACCTCCACGACTCGCGCGTGAATACTTCAATATGGAAGCATGCACAGGACAAACCCGATGGCCCTTACGGTGCTGGGCATTCCTTACCCATAACTCCCAAGGCCCATCATACCAATAACTACCGAACTTCCCATATTTCAGGGCATACCTCGCTCATACCAAACATAAACGTACAAAAAGGGGATCAAAAACTTAAACTCACGTATACTCATACTTATACCATTTTCATAAATTCCAAGGGGATTCATAAGATCATAACTATAGCTTAAGCACTCATATTTACTATATAATAAGTATATAGTCGCATGTGGGGTGAGAATTCATCACATATAGGTCATATGATTCTTATTCTAAAAGAAAAGTCTTAAACCTCACCTTAGCAAAAGAGTAGGAACAAAAGGGCCAAAACGAACGGACACCCTATAATATCCAATATCGGTTGCGAAGGAGAACGAAGCCTTCCTTATAATAGGGGGTGGAAACCTTTCCTTGTGGACGCGTTCTGTGGGGGTGGGCGCCTGCGGGCTTAAATTCCATCGCGTGGGAACAAACCCCTTGCCTGGGCTATTCCAGTGGCGGGACAATATTCACTTACTGGGTCGATCCTATTATTCACGGTTCTGGTATTAGAGCCGGTTCCAGAAAGCTGGTGTGTCAGCGAGGATGCTGGACTCTCGTTAGGGGGGGTGGATGTAATATACCATATCGGTTGGGAAGGAGAACGAAGCCTTCCTTATAAAAGGGGATGGAAACCTTTCCTTCGGGATGCGTTCTGCGTGGGTGGGCGCATGCGGGCTTAAATTCCATCGCGTGGGAACAAAACCCATCATGGGCTATTCCAGTGGCGGGACAATATTCACTTACTGGGCCAATCCTGTTATTCCCGTATTTAATTTCCCTAACTTGATTTTAATTCGTGAATATGTGATATACTTAAATTATTTGACTCTTGAACTTGTTCACGTGTTTATTTTATTCGATCATCGCACTGAATTTGATGAGAAAATTTTTTCAAACTTTTGTGAAGAAAATGACTATTATCACGAATTCTCTGCTCTTAAAACCCTCCAACAAAATGGTGTTGTAGAAAGAAAGAATCGCATTTTTCAAGAAATGACTAGAACAATGATTAACGAATATGATTTGCCAAAATCCTTTTGGGGAGAAGCCATCAGCACCGCTTACTACATTTCTAATCGAGTTTTTCTTAGACCTATCTTCAAAAGGACCCCCTATTAACTCTGGAACAATAAAATCCCAAATATATCTTATTTTCATGTGTTCGGGTGTAAGTGTTTCATTCTAATGATAGAGATAACCTGGGAAAGTTCGATTCTAAAACTGATGAAGGTATCTTTGTTGGATATTCCAGTCATAGTAAAGCTTACAGAGTGTTTAACAAACGCAAAAGAACTGTTCAAGAATCTATAAATGTCATATTTGATTAATCTCACCCCCTAGCCAAGGTACCCTTGAGCAATATTTATGCAGATGTCATTGAAGTTCCAACAGAACTTCTCCTGGAACCAGAAGATCCCAAAGAAGAAGAGCAGGTTCCAGAAACCTCCGATAATCAAGTACCAGTAGATAAAGTGCACAAGTCATCCCCTAAACAACATCATCGGAGATCCCAACCAACGCTTGATAACCCGATCCAAAAGTATCTCTGAAGAACACAACACGTCGGATCAACAGGCGTTTGTCTCCATGGTGGAACCAAAAAATATCAAAGATGCCCTGAAAGACCAAAACTGGGTCTCTGCCCTGAAAGAAGAACTCAGTCAATTCGACAAATGCAATATCTAGACTCTAGTGGAAAAACCAGCCGATCGCACCATCATCGGAACAAAATGGGTGTTCAGAAGCAAACTCGATCAACATGGTAAGCTCACTAGAAATAAAGCTCGGCTCGTAGCCAAAGGGTACAGTCCACAGGAAGGTATCGATTTCGATGAAACTTTTGCCCCAGTTGCTAGACTGGAATCTATCAAGATGTTACTAGCGTTTTCTTGCTTAAAGAAATTTTTGCTTTACCAAATGGACGTTAAAAGTTCATTTTTAAATGGTAAAATTTCTGAAGAAGTCTATGTCCTACAGCCCCCAGGATTTGAAAACTCAACTTTTCCTAATCATGTTTTCAAACTCAACAAAGCTCTTTATGGACTCAAACAAGCCCCTCGGGCCTGGTATAACTGCTTAAAAAATTATATTCTTTCAAAACACTTCACCATTGGTACTATTGACTCCACACTCTTTACGAAAAACCAAGGTGATAATCTTCTTCTTGTTCAAATTTATGTCGACGATATTATTTTTGGTAGTACCAGTTCACAATTGTGCCAGGAATTTTCCTAGTGCATGCACCAGGAGTTTGAGATGAGCCTAATGGGGGAGCTATCCTATTTTCTTGGACTCCAAATCAATCAACGTGAGAAAGGAATCTTCCTCAGTCAAGAGAAATACACCAAAGAAATTCTAAGCAAGTTCCAGATGAGTGATTGCAAACCTGCACCTACATCTATTAGTGCCTCTACAAAACTGGATCTTGATCCAGAAGGTAAGGAAGTGCCAGAGACGGTATACAGAGGTATGATCGGTAATCTTCTTTATCTTACGGCAAGCAGGCCTGATATACTTTTTGCCACTGCTCTTTGCGCAAGGTTTCAATCTATTCCTAAAGACTCTCATCTCAAAGCAGTCAAAAGGATACTTCAGTATCTCCGGGGAACCTCAGACCTTGGTCTCTGGTACCACCGGATTGACACTGCTAGCCTGACTGGTTTTTCAGATACAGACTATGCAGGTTACGCGGTTGAAAGAAAAAGTACCAGCGGGTCTTGTCAGCAGCTGAATAATTACCTCGTCAGCTGGTCCAGCAAAAAGCAAACAGTGGTTGCTTTGTCAACCACCGAGGCTGAATATATGGCTCTGGGAAACTGTTGTGCTCAACTTGAGCACTTCTCTGGATGAAAAGAACCCTTATTCTCCTCTTCACTTCTTCTTTCCGCCTTCCCAAAGAAAACCCTAAATCTTCCTCCATGGCGAAAGGATCAGCTTCCCGGTCAAAGAAAGTACCCACCAGAAAAAGTCAGCGCAAACTCACAGGAGTTAAACGCGAAAGATCTATGCACTCTGATGGGAACATGTAGCACCCTAACCCCCAGGGCACTACATCCCCCGCACTGTAGCCTCGATCCACGTATGAAATGGAAAATCCATACATAAACCAAAACTATAGCGAACGGGTGACAATAAAAATGACGAACTAGGCGGGACACTCCCCAACAAAAAGAGCCAACCATGAATTCAAAAGCGGAAGCAATAAAACAGTCATACATATAGGTACCATATTTACCGAATAGATACGTATAGGTACCAACTTAATTATCAATACATGGCGAACTCCAACTGTACATGAACATGCTTGCTTGATTATTAAACAATAAGTGATCATGCAATTCAGTTATCGTGCAATCGTGCATGTGTAATCATATAGCACGTTCATGGAATGGAAATCATGTAATAACCCGAGGGAAATCTGCGGTGCCGAATTCATCCCCAGTCTCTTTCGACTCATGATAAGGTTTTGTTTCTCCTGTGGTTGGACGGACAACCACCAGCTCTAAGACCAGCCCAGCGCCCTCACCAAGGAGAACCTGGCCAGGAGAACACATGTACACGATGGGCTTTGTTCTTCCTGTGATTGGACGGACAACCACCAGCCCGAAGACCAGCCCAACACCCTCACTAGGGAGGACCTGGCTGGGAGAACACATTTACTAGATAGGGTATTGTTCTTCCTGTGGTTGGACGGACAACCACCAGCCCGAAGACCAGCCCAGCGCCCTCACCAAGGAGAACCTGGCCAGGAGAACGCATTCACACGATAGGGCTTTCATGACATGACTTGCTTGATTCCTGCACACTAACATAACCTACTTGCTTGATTCATGAACAATAACATAACTTGAAAGGATAAGTGCTTTCATGAAATTATAATATAAATACCTTTGGCCAAAAATCACGTAAAGGTTATACAGGTTCTATATAACTAGAAATTAAACCTCACACGTGGCGTGCTTACCTATTCATCCGGAACCGGGGCGTTACAGAACACCTCTCCCATCTTCTTTGAAGACACCGAGACAGAGATCGTTGATATTAAACCTTCCCCATGGGACACCTTTTCGCCGGAATTCAAGTTTGCCACCACCGCTGCATCAATCTGTTCCACAACTTTTTCAGCCTGGTTGAAGTCAATCGTGGGCGTGCGGTAAATTTTTTTGATATCTCTCCTTTTTTCTGGGGTGGGAACCATTTCTGTCTCTCGATGAAGCCACCTATCCGCTTGATGTCAAGCTGTTCTACTCAAATGCCAATTTCCCCACCAGCCCTAAGAGTGGGAACATCGTTGCCAAATTTGTGGTTCAGGGAAAGGAGGTTCTCTTTGATGTAGAGAAAATCAATCGTCTACTGGGACTTCCCAACAATGGTGAGCGAGTATTCGGCTATGGTAAATGGCCTGATGAAAGTACTTGGACAGAAGCAAAGGAGATTTTCTGGAATGGTGCAGAGTATCCCTTGTCCGGAGGAGAAGGGATGAAAAAGTTACAGACCATCGATCTACTTTTCTGGCACAAAGTCATCCATCTCTGTGTTCTCTCAGCCTCAACAGACAGCCTCAATCACTATACCAACATGTCCTGCCTATCTGCCTATCTTCTGTACAAAGTCGCCAAGGGTGAGCCTGATAATCTTTGTAGTGCCCCCACTTTGCTGGTAGAGAGCGGCGCCCCAACCCCCGCACTGAAGCACCCCTCAACTAATGGTGTGAGCCATCACTCAAGAAATACCCCAGCGAACGGCATATCCATTAACAATTAACAATAACAGTGTTTAACTATGTGGCTTATGCAGCGGAAAATCAGAGTATTTTAAAACTTTTCAAAACATGTGCGTGATGGCATATAAACAAGCAAGTACTGATCGTTAAGCAGAAGAGACTATTAACATTACTGTATCAATTGAACGTTGTCACGGGAGCATAAGATAGCAATTGCAGCGGTATCCAAGTAGCAGAAGGATTATTACAAAAGCATAAGGTAAAGTATCAATGCAGCCATATAACATATGCAGGACACAAAAAAGATTAATAAAGTAAAGTCCTGACTCAAACAAAATGAACACTCTAGAGCTTCAAGATACCTCTAGACTGCGGCTGCAAGACCTGGAACCATGAGGTCAGAAAACAGGTAGAGGTATTAGTCAAAGTGACTAAGTGAGGGATATCTTTAAAAGAAAGTACTTAAAGTACACGTTTGAAGTAAAGTTCATAAGGTAAAACCTTTAATGCAAAGCTTTAAAGAAGAACTTAAGAATAATTTCAAGTGATAAAACCCTTTGATGCAATGCTATAAGTAATGAGAGTTTTGAAAACACTTTCATGAATGCTGTCACACGCGCACACATATGCTATGATTTGGTTCATATGATTTTCATAAAACGGGAGAAGGGTAGGGAACAACTTTGCAAGATATGAACCAACTTTATGAAAACATTGATGCCCGCAAGCTAGGCTTCTCCATCCTTACTCCAGAAAACATGACCATTAATAGGGTGTCGGACCGAGATCAACAACACCCTAATACATACACACATGCACCATCCTCCACCAAGTTTCACTTCGGGGAGCGACCCCTAGGTGACCATTAACCATTGATTTGGGAATAGATTTGTGGTCCATTCCCGACAATTGTCCTGACTTAACCAAACCTCCTGATTAAAGTCGGTATCAATTGCCTAGTGTGGCGGCCGGTATTAGTGATGTCGTTGGCGCTCACCTCCCGAGCATCACCTCTACACATAACCGCCAGGCCCATACCATTAACCATTGATTGTTTGCACCATTGATGACATCCAGAATAAATCCGAATGTATGAACCATTGAACATATGCATTGAACCATTGAACCATTGATGCAATACTTTGAAAACATAAACCATTGATGCATTACTTTGAAAACTTGTGCCACTGATGCTATACTTTGAAAACATAAACCATTGATGTTATACTTTGAAAACTTGTGCCTTTGATCAATGAATAACAAATAGGATTGGGTTCTTTAAAGAATCATCCCTATAAAGGGTATTTCAAAACAAGAATGTAAAACACTAGGCTTAGAGTTTCAAAACGATTGAATCATTAAGTATTCATGGTTCCAGTTGAAAACATTTATAACCTCACCTATTAGTAACAGTAGGTAGGGTAGATTATGCAGTGCCCTAGGGATTCCAGTGCTCAACCTTAACTCCTGTAAGTGTGTACTAAGGTGAGCTAAGACACACTTCTATCACGATGCACATAAACATATGAAACAAATACAGAACATGTAATGATAAGAGAGTAATACCATTTAAGGTATTAGATAAGGATAACACACAAAGGAATCCTTGAAGTGAGTTATCATTAATGTGGGACTATGATCTTACTATAATCGATTAGGAATTAATCTATGAATCCTATCGCAAAACCTTAGGTTATAAAACAAGTCCTCGAAAGAAAACACATTTTGAAAAGATATTTTAGACCCCGGATTTGAAAACCCTAAGTGCAATTGTCTATTAAGAAAGCACAAGTTTTAATTCACTTTTACTATTCAAAAGTACTATTCACAGGTTACTATTCACAAAGGGTCGGGTCAAACCCACATACTAAACACACACTCATGCACACACACGAGCACACTCACACACACACGGCATGCACACACACACCCTAATTCAATTATGATCTCGATTATAACCTATAGTTTCAAGTTCATGTTAGAATAAGCAAGTGTGATCTAGGTTAAAGGCATAACCTATGGTTAAGAGATCTAATTAAAGCATAACATCAAGTTATGAAACACTATTCTATCTTAGGTTATAACATGTGACACTATCAAAGTGTATAACATGTGATCAATGTGATCAAGTACTATTCCATTAATCCACATCATATCATAAGCTCAAGTCATAATATATGAGTCATGTAACATTGTAACAATGTAATAACATATCATAGACATAAGTCATAGCATATCAAGACCATTAATCATGTAGCATTCATCAATTGAGACCATATAGTAACATGTAACAAGTTATAATATAATTGATCATAGGTTACTATTCCATTGCATAACATGCTTGAACATAAATTAAATATCATAGTCATGCATCAATTATCATCATATAATATCTCCATAACATGATCATACCATATACTAAAGCAATTCATAACATTTCATAGCATATACTAAACAATCAAATCATAATTCACTACTAACAAACATATCACAAATTGTAGCACCCGGGACGATAGGCACCACATCCCCCGCACTATGAGTCTAATCCACATATGAAATAGGCAGTCCACACATGAATCGGACTCACAGCGAACGGGTGACAATCAAAAGTACAGTCCTGACTAGGCGGAAGCTAACCCTGGAACCAACAACCAAAAACCAAAATGCGGAAGCAAGGAAATCATTTATGTAATATCCATGAAACAAATGAAATCCAATAAAATACAAATACGGGTTCAACTAACTCCAGAACCTGTCCTAACCTGTCCCGAATCAATATCAATTCAATAAGGCACACCGGCCAACAATAATAAATCGATCATTAATCAATACAGTATTTAAAAACAATATAATATGCAGTGAGTGTAAATGAGTGAGACTAGAACAAAGACTCGACACTCTAACTCCGCCTAGTAACCAACACCTGCAAAAGAAACTGGAAAAAGGGGGAAAGAGGGGTCAGTCTCTAGAAGACTGAGTGAGCAGGGGCGATACATATCATATAGAAACATGCACATGCAAGTCATAAATCCCGAGCAAGGTTTTATTTAAAGTTAGTTCCCAAAAAGGGCAAAAGAATGACTCAGCAATGCTCAGACTTTACGACTATTCATATTAAATCCATTAAGTTCATAAATCATACTCAATCAATAAGGCTCGGCGAGTGAGCGTGCACAATCTCCAACCAAACTCCGACCGTGTACGACAAATATCATTAATACATTAAATAGGTGATCATGCAATATATCATAATACACACAGATCACATGCCATGTCCTAAATATATTGTTTGGGCAATCCGATGTCCGGCCTTCCCGCACAGTGCCTATCAATCGAAATCCATCAATCAATCAATCAGTCAATCATTTTCAATCATAAATAAGTTCCAACCTTCTTCCTCCGGGTTGGTGGGGGGTTTGCAAGGCCCGACCACCCTGTCACTGACCAAAAGGGGTTACATGACTCCCCAGATGGCACTCAGCTCCCTTTCCCCGCCAATCTCCTGACGAGGTCCGGTACCGCTGTTCTGTAGTGGGACTAGTATATGGGATCCCCGTCAGCCCTTGCTTCCTCGGTTAGCCACATATACTAAGTCCCGGGGCCCGTTCTGTGATAAGTGATAAATGTGTCTCGCCAAAACATTTGATCTATGAGAGTCATATCATATCCATCATTATCCATTTGAAAAGGGTTTACTCGATCAATATTTACTCGATCAATCAGTATTTACTCGATGACTCCACTTTTAAAAGTAACATATATATAATCATAAGGTTTTGGCCAAAGCTTTTCATATAAGGGTTGTAGGGTTTGATATGTAACTAGAACGAAAACACCCTCACCTGGAATACCACGAGACAAGAAACAAGAGCAATACAGGTGCCTATTCAATTTGGAAGTCTCCGCCCTGGAAACAAGCTGTATAAAACAAGGAACAATGTGTACTTGTGAGAATTGACTCAATATGAAACCACATAGACGCACGGCCATGCTAAACACATGATATGAGATGTAAAAGAAGTAAAATGATGTTATGAAGTTACATAATCAAGTAAGTTACATAATCAAGTAATTCGTTCAAGTACATTCCATACATGAGAGTTTCAAGCCCAATCATTTCATATCTTTCATAATTCATAGCAAATCGAGTCATGAACTTCATATAACATTTACAATTCAAGTATATCAAGTTGACAATTGTAAAATAAACAAAATAGAGACATTCTAATCATTTAAATCTCACAAAGTCGCATATCAAATCCAACTATATCAATAACAATATGAATTCATACATTCATAATTTATTACATGTTTTCAAATGCCATATAATGCATATTCATTAATGATCAAGCATCTAAGAACAAATTACATTTTAAGACAATTAACAATTAATACAATTTCGGCATAACGGGATTCAAATTGCAAATCAAAGCATCAACATAAATCATAGTTCATTTAATACATGCTTTCGTACACATTGGAATTCATATGGATCGGCAATTCAAGCAATTAACAATTCATTGCAATTAAAACAATTAATTTCAAATAAATAGAAATACACAAAATAAATCACAACAAATCAACCGGGCGTCCGATTGACGAACGGAAAGTGGCGTTGGACTCACCACAACGAAAGGAACCTCCTGTCCGAAGGTCACCGGAATGCCGCTACCAGAGCCGCCGGAACAGTCACCGGCCGCCACCGGAATACCGTCTCCGGTGGTCGGAAAAATCCCCGGAAGGACAGGAACGTGCGTCTCGGCCTGCTCAACAAAAGCCCTCAATCAATTTCAGAAAATGCCAAACACGCAGGACTTCGTTGACGAAAAACCGAATCAAATCCCAATGACGAAAACTGAAATTAAACGAAAACCGTAAAACCAAACTGAAATCCGAGCATACCGTTGGAAAGCTTGTAACAAGCCCTACGAAAGCCCCAAGTGAAATCGCCGGAAAAACCGCCGGAAAATCGGACCGCCGGTCCAGGCCCGGTCCGCCACCGGTCTGCCGCCGCCGGCCGGTTCTCTGACCGCCACGACCACGAGTAGATCGGACTCGACCTCAGGAACAACTTTTGTGAAGATGTCATCACCAAAACCGGCCGGAAAATGGCCGAACCGCCACTCCAAAGTCGCGCCGCTGTGTCATCGCCGGAACCACCACTTCCGCCGCGATTCGCTTGAAAAGGAGGCCGGAAATGGAACGAGAAGGGTCGAAAACATAGGATAGGGTGGTTGTTGGCCGGCGAGAGTCGCCGGAACGCCGCCGGCGTGGAGGTGGCGCAATCCCGCCACCGTCGGACCTCCGCTGCTCCGCCGCTGGTCACTTTCAGCCCACGAAATTGGTACGGTTGGGACGGGCTCGTCGAGCTAATAAATTTCCACTATCAATTCGTCGAGTTCCGTCGAGAAACGAGGGAGAACGGGCTAGTGCGTGAAAACGCACCTTCACTGCGTGAATAGTAACGGGTCGCGGGAGGAAGACGATGAAGCTGCTGATCTGATCTTTTCACGCAAAACGAGGAAACCCGAGTATATATATCCGGTCCTCGTACGCAAAAGCAATCGGAAGGACGGGCTAACGAAGTCAGAATGGGGCAAACTTAGAGTCTACGGACTCGTCTCGATGCCCCGGACGCAAAGAAGGGGTCAAAGAAGTCAAAATCTCTACCGAACGAGAAGTGACCGGAAAACCCCCTTAAAAGAAGAAAATTACAAAAAGGGCCCTAACTCTAAAAGAGTTCAAAAGTGGGCCACACAACGCACCAAACACAAAATTAAATACATAAAAAGGTTGAAAGGTGACGTACCTTATTTATCGAATGAGCGGGGCGTTACAATCTTCCCTCCTTCAAAAGGACCTGTCCTCAGGTCCTACTGCTGGACCTGAAAAGTTACAAACTGAAATGTCTCAATCTATTTCCCGAAATTGCGTAGCATCTTAGCCCTGGTTGCGAAGTTCACTCTCCTTATTTGTATCAACCTCTTTAGAGTCTGGTAGTCAGAAGAATCTGCTCGAACGCTTGGCCGTTAGTCACTTCAAAACTCGTTCGACTGCTACTAGTCCATTGCCTCGTCACTTGTTAACCGTTGTCTGTCCAGGCGTAACGCAAACACGGCAAACAAGAGAGAATTCCATCTCTCAACACACAAGTGAGGAAACCCCGTCCCTCAACACACACAAAAGAGAGAACCCCGTCTCTCGGGCACAAAATTGAGAGGACCCCGTCTCCCAAACACAGAACTAAGAGAACCCCGTCTCTCAGCCTAAGTCTGTCAGATTCCACATCCTTCCAGACAATCTAGTTTGAGGAAATCCAGCATTTCTCAAGCTCCTAAATCCAAGAGAATCCAACATCCCTCGAATACCTAAGTACAAGAGAATCCAGCATCTCTCGTGCACAGAAACCAGAAAGAATCCAGCATCTTTCTATCACACAATCAGGGAGAATCCACATCCTCCTGACACATAATCAGAGAGAATCAAATCTCCCTTCCACTCAAGCACACAAACAGAAGCAAGGTTCACAATAATCAACACCCACCCCACTAGTCAGGGTATCACATAACAAAAATTTAAATATGTCAACGATGCATGTATGCTCGTGCGATGGATGCTTAGCGTACCGTTCACCGTAGTAATGGAATTGATGTTGTGACTGAGAAAGTCAGACCCTTGGTTGATCCTATTCTCGATTCCATTCGGATCCTTAATCACAGTTATCTTCTGCAATTAACCGAGCACCAGTTTACTCCGCCTACGATCAGAACATTTATCTTTGTACTCTGTTCAATCTATTATCTTTGGCCGTACCAGAATTTTAAACTTTAACTCCCACTTCATACATTATCACCAACTGGTTAAATTCTTTGTTGAAGTTTTGGTCATCTGGAACTAGTTGACATCCTTCTTAAAAGTGATAAATTTTGACCAATTTTCCTTTCTTGAAACTAATTTAGAAATCCATCAAAAGTTCCCTGATAATATCATCATCCTCGAGCACCACTGTGAATTTAAGTTTCATGTCCGGTCGTGTTCTTCCCCAAGAAATTCTATCTCAACTCCTTAAACTTTTTCTACCGCTTCTCGGATCAAAACACCTCAATTTCTTCAACTTAGCTTCCTCGGTATAAGTGGTTTAATCACGCCACTTATCTAGTGATAGTCCTCACATTTCCTTTGAAGCAATTAGTAGGAATGAAACCCTGCTTCTCCCGTTCCCACTTTCGATTCTATTTTCCCAAACCTCAGAATTTTCATTTCCTTTTTAACCACCCAGTACCACCCAGACTTTCTTCTTTTCTTGATCCCAGCAAGAATCAGTCGGAGTATCACTTGATAAATAAGATGTGGGGGATACCTATCAAGTAAACACTAAGATGCATGTCGGATTAGGGTGCCAATGCAATATCACACTTGTAAACAATTAAGGATACAACACATTGGAACAATTATACAAATTAGAGATGCGCATATAAATAGAGAAATTTAAATAATTAAAACGACGTATGATGCACGTGCTTATGAATGCATAGAACCTGTCACCGTAGTTGTAAACTTTAACTTGGCATATTTCTTTGCTTCTCAAATTGCAGGGTTTGTCTTGAATTAATTGTTCCCCTCTTCTTTACCCACGGTCTTTCAAATCTTCAAAGTTCCCGCGTATCAACTTATGGATCTCCCAAGTCCGAGATTGAAATCTCTTGAACCCAATTTCTTCAACACCCATGAAATTGGCATCTTGACTTCTCTTGAAAAATCGATCTCCAATTGTTTACATTTGAGTACATAATTTCCCTCCAATAGTTCTTTGTCTTTCTTTATCGTTTCCATTTGTTGCTCCAGAGCTCTTAATTCAATCTCACAACTCGACACTTCATCTTGAATTTGGAAGATGAACTCATATCCGGCCGAAGATAAAATCCTTAGCATTGTCATTTTCCATGAATTTATACTTATCACGTTGACTAATTTTCTTTAATTCTTCTCAATTCGACTCCTATCTCGTCTCGATTCTGAAGTATGTGAATTCCCTCTTCGTAGTCTCCTCATCCTTTTTCATCGATCTAAATCCCAAGCTATATTATTCTTCATATTTCCTCTCCCCTCTTTCTCAGGTTAGATGGTCTTTACTGCTTCTCAACCACGAACCTACTTTACTTTAATTCCCTTGAAGGTCATCGTCTCCACGTTAATAGAAACCTCGAATCTAAAACATCCTCGAGATTTCTCTTCTTTGGAATCTGGTTGACAAATCTTCGTAGTGTAAACAAACATGTTGATCTCGTGAAACCAAATCATTACACGCCACAAATCCCATCTCATCATGGATTCCCCATCGGTAATAGAGCTGGCAAACTTTTCCTTCGAACCGACCTCTTATTCTGGACTTTGTCACTCGAGCCCTAACCTCATATTAGAAAAGGTTTGACTCTCCAATTTCTGTAGAAATCCCCAAGGCATTCCTTACAGCTTCCGAGCTAAAAGAAGAGCTTGTGGTAGCCTGTGGTTGTCGTAAAAATTGGCCGTGGTTTAATATTGTCTTCATATCCTACGAATCACAGCTCATTTTGAAAATAAATGCATGCGATTAGTATATGCTCATGCCACATAATTACCACCAAAAGAATGGATTCAATGCAAAATGCAACAAATAATCGAATAAAGTTTGAAGAAATCACAATTCAGTATTCAAGAATGATGCAATGCGCACATTGACAATTAGTTCCTATGCCGTGCGACCTATACTCGAGACAACACGACCCAGAGCACCGGTTCTGAACCTGGTAGCTCTGATACCACCTAAAGATGTAGCACCCGGGACGATAGGCACCACATCCCCCGCACTATGAGTCTAATCCACATATGAAATAGGCAGTCCACACATGAATCGGACTCACAGCGAACGGGTGACAATCAAAAGTACAGTCCTGACTAGGCGGAAGCTAACCCTGGAACCAACAACCAAAAACCAAAATGCGGAAGCAAGGAAATCATTTATGTAATATCCATGAAACAAATGAAATCCAATAAAATACAAATACGGGTTCAACTAACTCCAGAACCTGTCCTAACCTGTCCCGAATCAATATCAATTCAATAAGGCACACCGGCCAACAATAATAAATCGATCATTAATCAATACAGTATTTAAAAACAATATAATATGCAGTGAGTGTAAATGAGTGAGACTAGAACAAAGACTCGACACTCTAACTCCGCCTAGTAACCAACACCTGCAAAAGAAACTGGAAAAAGGGGGAAAGAGGGGTCAGTCTCTAGAAGACTGAGTGAGCAGGGGCGATACATATCATATAGAAACATGCACATGCAAGTCATAAATCCCGAGCAAGGTTTTATTTAAAGTTAGTTCCCAAAAAGGGCAAAAGAATGACTCAGCAATGCTCAGACTTTACGACTATTCATATTAAATCCATTAAGTTCATAAATCATACTCAATCAATAAGGCTCGGCGAGTGAGCGTGCACAATCTCCAACCAAACTCCGACCGTGTACGACAAATATCATTAATACATTAAATAGGTGATCATGCAATATATCATAATACACACAGATCACATGCCATGTCCTAAATATATTGTTTGGGCAATCCGATGTCCGGCCTTCCCGCACAGTGCCTATCAATCGAAATCCATCAATCAATCAATCAGTCAATCATTTTCAATCATAAATAAGTTCCAACCTTCTTCCTCCGGGTTGGTGGGGGGTTTGCAAGGCCCGACCACCCTGTCACTGACCAAAAGGGGTTACATGACTCCCCAGATGGCACTCAGCTCCCTTTCCCCGCCAATCTCCTGACGAGGTCCGGTACCGCTGTTCTGTAGTGGGACTAGTATATGGGATCCCCGTCAGCCCTTGCTTCCTCGGTTAGCCACATATACTAAGTCCCGGGGCCCGTTCTGTGATAAGTGATAAATGTGTCTCGCCAAAACATTTGATCTATGAGAGTCATATCATATCCATCATTATCCATTTGAAAAGGGTTTACTCGATCAATATTTACTCGATCAATCAGTATTTACTCGATGACTCCACTTTTAAAAGTAACATATATATAATCATAAGGTTTTGGCCAAAGCTTTTCATATAAGGGTTGTAGGGTTTGATATGTAACTAGAACGAAAACACCCTCACCTGGAATACCACGAGACAAGAAACAAGAGCAATACAGGTGCCTATTCAATTTGGAAGTCTCCGCCCTGGAAACAAGCTGTATAAAACAAGGAACAATGTGTACTTGTGAGAATTGACTCAATATGAAACCACATAGACGCACGGCCATGCTAAACACATGATATGAGATGTAAAAGAAGTAAAATGATGTTATGAAGTTACATAATCAAGTAAGTTACATAATCAAGTAATTCGTTCAAGTACATTCCATACATGAGAGTTTCAAGCCCAATCATTTCATATCTTTCATAATTCATAGCAAATCGAGTCATGAACTTCATATAACATTTACAATTCAAGTATATCAAGTTGACAATTGTAAAATAAACAAAATAGAGACATTCTAATCATTTAAATCTCACAAAGTCGCATATCAAATCCAACTATATCAATAACAATATGAATTCATACATTCATAATTTATTACATGTTTTCAAATGCCATATAATGCATATTCATTAATGATCAAGCATCTAAGAACAAATTACATTTTAAGACAATTAACAATTAATACAATTTCGGCATAACGGGATTCAAATTGCAAATCAAAGCATCAACATAAATCATAGTTCATTTAATACATGCTTTCGTACACATTGGAATTCATATGGATCGGCAATTCAAGCAATTAACAATTCATTGCAATTAAAACAATTAATTTCAAATAAATAGAAATACACAAAATAAATCACAACAAATCAACCGGGCGTCCGATTGACGAACGGAAAGTGGCGTTGGACTCACCACAACGAAAGGAACCTCCTGTCCGAAGGTCACCGGAATGCCGCTACCAGAGCCGCCGGAACAGTCACCGGCCGCCACCGGAATACCGTCTCCGGTGGTCGGAAAAATCCCCGGAAGGACAGGAACGTGCGTCTCGGCCTGCTCAACAAAAGCCCTCAATCAATTTCAGAAAATGCCAAACACGCAGGACTTCGTTGACGAAAAACCGAATCAAATCCCAATGACGAAAACTGAAATTAAACGAAAACCGTAAAACCAAACTGAAATCCGAGCATACCGTTGGAAAGCTTGTAACAAGCCCTACGAAAGCCCCAAGTGAAATCGCCGGAAAAACCGCCGGAAAATCGGACCGCCGGTCCAGGCCCGGTCCGCCACCGGTCTGCCGCCGCCGGCCGGTTCTCTGACCGCCACGACCACGAGTAGATCGGACTCGACCTCAGGAACAACTTTTGTGAAGATGTCATCACCAAAACCGGCCGGAAAATGGCCGAACCGCCACTCAAAAGTCGCGCCGCTGTGTCATCGCCGGAACCACCACTTCCGCCGCGATTCGCTTGAAAAGGAGGCCGGAAATGGAACGAGAAGGGTCGAAAACATAGGATAGGGTGGTTGTTGGCCGGCGAGAGTCGCCGGAACGCCGCCGGCGTGGAGGTGGCGCAATCCCGCCACCGTCGGACCTCCGCTGCTCCGCCGCTGGTCACTTTCAGCCCACGAAATTGGTACGGTTGGGACGGGCTCGTCGAGCTGATAAATTTCCACTATCAATTCGTCGAGTTCCGTCGAGAAACGAGGGAGAACGGGCTAGTGCGTGAAAACGCACCTTCACTGCGTGAATAGTAACGGGTCGCGGGAGGAAGACGATGAAGCTGCTGATCTGATCTTTTCACGCAAAACGAGGAAACCCGAGTATATATATCCGGTCCTCGTACGCAAAAGCAATCGGAAGGACGGGCTAACGAAGTCAGAATGGGGCAAACTTAGAGTCTACGGACTCGTCTCGATGCCCCGGACGCAAAGAAGGGGTCAAAGAAGTCAAAATCTCTACCGAACGAGAAGTGACCGGAAAACCCCCTTAAAAGAAGAAAATTACAAAAAGGGCCCTAACTCTAAAAGAGTTCAAAAGTGGGCCACACAACGCACCAAACACAAAATTAAATACATAAAAAGGTTGAAAGGTGACGTACCTTATTTATCGAATGAGCGGGGCGTTACACAAATACTATATAATAAATGCAAAAAATAAAATCCTATATGTCTTAGGGAAGACCCTAAGACCCAAACAAAACATAATATAAACATACCATAACATAAAAATATAAACTAAACTAGAACATAACATAAAAACATAACATAAAATAAAAACAACTAACCTAGCAAAGGGGGGAGTGCCTCACGGCAAGAGGGGGAGAGAGGGAGGGAGAAAGGGAGTTGTTAACACAACATATGAGCAAGGAATTCAATGGAATGAGGGGGGTATTTATAGGTTTTGGGAAGCCCCTCACCTTGGAAATAAAATGTAAGGAAGGGTAGGAGAGCAAAATGGTAAAACTTCTCTTGGAAGCTAACTTTGTTCTTGAAGCTAAAATGGGACTGCTGGGGGGTAATTCAGTAATTTCGTGGCCAAGACTCGAGGATAAGTGGCTGGAAGTATAACCATTCCATCCAGGAAAAAATTAGCTTCGAAACGCATATTCATTCGTCGAAATCGGATTTACCGTTTGAAAGATACATTAGTTTTAATGAATAAAAACTCGACACGAGTGAAAAACGACTTTTGAAAATGAATTTCGAGTCCGGATTGTTTCCAAAATTCAAGAAATAAATCGAGAAGCGTTTTGAATCCAACATCGACTATAAAACGTTTTATCGATAGAAAGTTGCAAACGTAGAATGAATAGTGAATTCTTACGTACATACGTACGCTTCAAAATTTCGAGCTAGGGTTTGAATCAAGAGTTGTAAAACATTTCAAAAATCTTGAAATAGCTCGAGTAATGCAAATCCGAAGAGAAAACATTTTCCGAATGAAAACCGTTCGTAGTAGGAATAGTGAACTAGGGTTTTCATAAACATTTTCAATAAAACAAAGCTCAATATAGATTTTCAAGTCAAGATTGATTTCAATAGACTCGTTTCGACTCAAGGATCGATTTGACTGTAAACTTGGGTAGGAAAGATATCAGAATCAAAAGCTCATTTTAAGATGAATAGTAACTTTGGTCGGTAAGTTCCCAAAATGCCCTTATGGTTCAAGGAAGGTTTCCCGAGCTTGGAAAACAAGTTCAAAGGATAGGAAAACATGTGATATGAACCTATAGGGTTCCATTGAAGCATTGGGTAATATAGGCTTGGAAATGAATAGTAAACTGTATCGAAGGTCAAGAATTCCCCCTTAAAACATGTCAGATCACATATGAGCACAAAGTTCATGTAAGAATGCAATGCATGAAGGTTTATAAATTTGAATCACGGTCTATAAACGCTTTACCAATGCCCTTAGTTTACCATTTTCATCCAGGCCCTGTTTTGGGCTGTTACAATCACCCCTCCTTAAAGAGAATCTGTCCTCAGATTCTTCTACAAACAGTTCGGGGTAATGTTTCTGCATCTTATCCTCTGTTTCCCACATTGCCTCTTTTGTACCATGTCCCTTCCAAAGGACTTTTGCCAAAGGAATCTTCTTATTCCTTAACTCCTGGAATTTTCTGTCGAAGATCTTTACCGGTTTTAACTCATAAGTTAAGTTTGATTCTGTCGGTAATTCTTCCACTGGTACTAGCTCTTTTTCATCCAAAACCACTTGCGAATCTGAGATATATAGGATACATTGTGGATCGTTGTATGACTTGCAGGTAAATCCAATCTGTAAGTAGTTTCTCCAACTCGTTCCATTATCTGGAAGACTCCAACATATCTTGGGTTTAATTTACCACCTTTCTCAATTCGAGTAAACCATTTCTTCGGTGTCTTTCACTCCATCACTGCTTCGACTTTGATGGATCTACTTTAACTCCGGTTCTGAAAATGATGTGTCCGAGAAATGTAACTCTTTCTAGCCAAAACTCGCATTTGCTGAACTTGGCACATAGCTTGTGATCCAGCAAAGTGCTCAGCACAATTCGGATATGCTCGGCGTGCTCCTCTGGTGTCTTTAAGAACACCAAAATGTCGTCCAATTGTTTTCTCAACTCTTCCAAGATGACTTCCTTCTTGTAACAATCCAGATTAACATGGTACTTAAACAACCAATCCATTCCAAGAATAATTCCATATCTCGTCATAGGCAACTCAATGAGATTTGACGGGTAGTAGCGATTACCAATGCATATAGGGCAACGTTTATATACTTGATCCGTAACGAGGTAAGTCCCCAAAAGAGAACTTACTTCAAATTTCATATGACAATTATTCAAGTGGAAATAGTAAATGCGCACATAAATTAGATGCAATGAAAATGCAAGGCACCAGGGTCATATAAGACCTTAACTGGCGTGTTAAGAATGTGCACAGTACCTTCCACATCAGACGAAGGATTAACCTCCTCATTACCATCCATTGCATATGCTCTGCCTTTAACCACTGGTGTGCTCGTCGTACCCACCACCGCTTTACCCTTGTCTTGAACCCCAAATCTTTTAATCCTAGTAGGACAGTGTTCCCTTATATGCTCAGGGGAACCACACCAATAGCACTGACCATTCTTCTTACGACAATTTTCCTCAGTGTGTCCTTTACGGCTACAGTAGTCACAGACTATCTCCTCTTGAGTGGGCTGAGGTGTTTCATACTGCTGGGGTGCCCTTTGTTGTTGTTGCGGTGCCATCATTGGCTTCTTCCCGTTTCCCTGAAAGGAGGATCCGACAGGTCGCTTTGTTCCTTGAAATGTCTTAGGGTTAGAAGGCTCTTGACGACTAACGGTCATCCGGATGTCCTTATGGGCTGCTTCGACCTTCAATGCTCTATCAACTGCTCTAGTGTAGGTCTCGTCATCCAAAGAAGCTAGTGCCCAACGGAGCTCAGGTTTCAGACCATCAATGAACCTTTTAGTCTTACGACGATCATCACTCAGAATCTAGGGTGCATACTTGATCAGTCTGACAAACTTAGCTTCATACTCCATCACGTTCATAGATCCTTGGACCAAATTCATAAATTCAGCTTCTCTTGCAACACGTGTTACCTGAGGAGTGTATTTCTGCTGAAACTCCTCCACAAACTCAGTCCAGTTTCCATCAACGTTATTCTCTGTCCACATGTGTTGAGTATACCTCCACCAGCTAAACGCCGCTCCTTCCATCAGAAATGCAGTATACTGAACTCGTTCACGATCTTCAGGGTTGATATCCATAGCTTCAAAGATCTTTTCGAGACTAGTTAACCAATTTTCAGCCTTCAAGTCGTTGGGTTCACCATAAAACTTAGGCGGGTTCATTCTTAGAAACTTTTCTAGTGTTTTCCCATTAGGAGAATTGCAAGCCCTCACGAATTGTCGCAACACATCAGCTAAATCTGGAACTTCCTCCCTTCTAGGAGGTGGTGGCGTAACATCCCTTGGCGGTGTAAGATCCCGTTGTGGCGTGACTTCTCTTTGGGGTGGCGGTAGCGGTACGCGATTACGTGGTGCTCTTCTTGGTGGCATGATGATACTGAAGTTTCAAGCATTTAGACATGTGTATAATCCATGACAGTAAGGATGATTCACATAATTGTTAACCACGTATTCACATTTCCACGTAGTCACATATAATCATGAGAATAACACATTCCCACAACAAGATATCAACGATAATCCATTATGACATTACCACATAGACAAGAGCAACTTATAAGCATGAACAACATATCAACATTGATCCATTATTCCATTATCCATTACCATTGACAATACATGAACATGTATAACATATCAAGTATGATAACAATAAATGAAATGGCATGATCCTATAACGACCCTAATGGTATCTTGAAGCATCTCTAAGACTCATGCAATGATAGTTATGGAAAGCAGTAAACAGATATCCAATATAAAGCCGAATGTGTCATAAACATGTAAGTTTTGGAAAAATTTTCTACATTAGGCCACATTTTTAAACAAAATTTAAAATAAGGAGGACCCGATACCATTGAGTTGACTCCCATTCAGGCCTTACCATTCATCCAAACCAAGTGCAAAATACCTCTTGTGCTTCCATGTTGTCTGAAATCCATCATCTGTGGTGCCAAAATTCGGGGATCTTCTACCAAAGCTATATATCCCCTTCGCCAAACAATCATGTCCATGTCCTGCTAGATCAGCCTTATCATTATCAGATCCATCATTACCTCCATTAGGCTGCTCCTAGTCCTGCCTTTGTTCCTTGATCAGCACCAAGTATCGAACTGAGTACCTCTTCGGTGAGAAACAACCACAGTACGTGAAGCCTCAAACTGCTCGAAAAAGGCCTCGCCTATCTACTGCTGGTTAGGATCGAGATATGGCTAAACTGCCATGGCCATACAGAGAACCACGGATATGAATCCAGAAGATAG
This sequence comes from Lantana camara, assembly GCA_037501455.1. Taxonomy (NCBI): domain Eukaryota; kingdom Viridiplantae; phylum Streptophyta; class Magnoliopsida; order Lamiales; family Verbenaceae; genus Lantana; species Lantana camara. The sequence goes on from CM074855.1 coordinate 60,124,088, forward strand.
AACCATGCAACGTCAAACAAGCTTCCATGATGTGAGCAATCCAGGTCAAGTCTCTTCTTACTTAACCTGGCGCTCTGATACCACTTCAGGCTGGAGCGCCCCCACTTTGCTGGTAGAGAGCGGCGCCCCAACCCCCGCACTGAAGCACCCCTCAAGTAATGGTGTGAGCCATCACTCAAGAAATACCCCAGCGAATGGCATATCCATTAACAATTAACAATAACAGTGTTTACTATGTGGCTTATGCAGCGGAAAATCAGAGTATTTTAAAACTTTTCAAAACATGTGCGTGATGGCATATAAACAAGCAAGTACTGATCGTTAAGCAGAAGAGACTATTAACATTACTGTATCAATTGAACGTTGTCACGGGAGCATAAGATAGCAATTGCAGCAGTATCCAAGTAGCAGAAGGATTATTACAAAAGCATAAGGTAAAGTATCAATGCAGCCATATAACATATGGAGGACACAAAAAAGATTAATAAAGTAAAGTCCTGACTCAAACAAAATGAACACTCTAGAGCTTCAAGATACCTCTAGACTGCGGCTGCAAGACCTAAAACCATGAGGTCAGAAAACAGGTAGAGGTATTAGTCAAAGTGACTAAGTGAGGGATATCTTTAAAAGAAAGTACTTAAAGTAAACGTTTGAAGTAAAGTTCATAAGGTAAAACCTTTAATGCAAAGCTTTAAAGAAGAACTTAAGAATAATTTCAAGTGATAAAACCCTTTGATGCAATGCTATAAGTAATGAGAGTTTTGAAAACACTTTCATGAATGCTGTCACACGCGCACACATATGCTATGATTTGGTTCATATGATTTTCATAAAACGGGAGAAGGGTAGGGAACAACTTTGCAAGATATGAACCAACTTTATGAAAACATTGATGCCCGCAAGCTAGGCTTCTCCATCCTTACTCCAGAAAACATGACCATTAATAGGGTGTCGGACCGAGATCAACAACACCCTAATACATACACACATGCACCATCCTCCACCAAGTTTCACTTCGGGGAGCGACCCCTAGGTGACCATTAACCATTGATTTGGGAATAGATTTGCGGTCCATTCCCGACAAATGTCCTGACTTAACCAAACCTCCTGATTAAAGTCGGTATCAATTGCCTAGTGTGGCGGCCGGTATTAGTGATGTCGTTGGCGCTCACCTCCCGAGCATCACCTCTACACATAACCGCCGGGCCCATACCATTAACCATTGATTGTTTGCACCATTGATGACATCCAGAATAAATCCGAATGTATGAACCATTGAACATATGCATTGAACCATTGAACCACTGATGCAATACTTTGAAAACATAAACCATTGATGCATTACTTTGAAAACATGTGCCATTGATGCTACACTTTGAAAACATAAACCATTGATGTTATACTTTGAAAACATGTGCCTTTGATCAATGAATAACAAATAGGATTGGGTTCTTTAAAGAATCATCCCTATAAAGGGTATTTCAAAACAAGAATGTAAAGCACTAGGCTTAGAGTTTCAAAACGATTGAATTATTAAGTATTCATGGTTCCAGTTGAAAACATTTATAACCTCACCTATTAGTAACAGTAGGTAGGATAGATTATGCAGTGCCCTACGGATTCCAGTGCTCAACCTTAACTCCTATAAGTGTGTACTAAGGTGAGCTAAGACACACTTCTATCACGATGCACATAAACATATGAAACAAATACAGAACATGTAATGACAAGAGAGTAATACCATTTAAGGTATTAGAGAAGGATAACACACAAAGGAATCCTTGAAGTGATTTATCATTAATGTAGGACTATGATCTTACTATAATCGATTAGGAATTAATCAAATTATGAATCCTATCGCAAAGCCTTAGGTTATAAAAGAAGTCCTCGAAAGAAAACACATTTTGAAAAGATATTTTAGACCCCGGATTTGAAAACCCTAAGTGCAATTGCCTATTAAGAAAGCACAAGTTTTAATTCACTTTTACTATTTAAAAGTACTATTCATAGTTACTATTCTAGATTACTATTCATGGATTACTATTCACAGGTTACTATTCACTTGTCGGGTCAAAGGGTCGGGTCAAACCCACATACTAAACACACACTCATGCACACACACGAGCACACTCACACACACACGGCAAGCACACACACACCCTAATTCAATTATGATCTCGATTATAGCCTATAGTTTCAAGTTCATGTTATAATAAGCAAGTGTGATCTAGGTTAAAGGCATAACCTATGGTTAAGAGAACTAATTAAAGCATAACATAAAGTTATGAAACACTATTCTATCTTAGGTTATAACATGTGACACTATCAAAGTGTATAACATGTGATCAAGTACTATTCCATTAATCCACATCATATCATAAGCTCAAGTCATAATATATGAGTCATGTAACATTGTAACAATGTAATAACATATCATAGACATAAGTCATAGCATATCAAGACCATTAATCATGTAGCATTCATCAATTGAGACCATATAGTAACATGTAACAAGTTATAATATAATTGATCATAGGTTACTATTCCATTGCATAACATGCTTGAACATAAATTAAATATCATAATCATGCATCAATTATCATCATATAATAGCTCCAGAACATGATCATACCATATACTAAAGCAATTCATAACATTTCATAGCATATACTAAACAATTAAATCATAATTCACTACTAACAAACATATCATAAATACTATATAATAAATGCATAAAATAAAATCCTATATGTCTTAGGGAAGACCCTAAGACCCAAACTAAACATAATATAAATATACCATAACATAAAAACATAAACTAAACTAGAACATAACATAAAAACATAACATAAAATAAAAACAACTAACCTAGCAAAGGGGGGAGTGCCTCACGGCAAGAGGGGGAGAGAGGGAGGAAGAAAGGGAGTTGTTAACACAACATATGAGCAAGGAATTCAATGGCATGAGGGGGGTATTTATAGGTGTTGGGAAGCCCCTCACCTTGGAAATAAAATGTAAGGAAGGGTAGGAGAGCAAAATGGTAAAACTTCTCTTGGAAGCTAACTTTGTTCTTGAAGCTAAAATGGGACTGCTGGGGGGTAATTCAGTAATTTCGTGGCCAAGACTCGAGTATAAGTGGCTGGAAGTATAACCATTCCATCCAGGAAAAAATTAGCTTTGAAACGCATATTCATTCGTCGAAATCGGATTTACCGTTTGAAAGATACATTAGTTTTAATGAATAAAAGTTTTGAGCTCGAAACTCGACACGAGTGAAAAACGACTTTTGAAAATGAATTTCGAGTCCGGATTGTTTCCAAAATTCAAGAAATAAATCGAGAAGCGTTTTGAATCCAACATCGACTATAAAACGTTTTATCGATAGAAAGTTGCAAACGTAGAATGAATAGTGAATTCTTACGTACATACGTACGCTTCAAAATTTCGAGCTAGGGTTTGAATCAAGAGTTGTAAAACATTTCAAAAATCTTGAAATAGCTCGAGTAATGCAAATCCGAAGAGAAAACATTTTCCGAATGAAAACCGTTCGTAGTAGGAATAGTGAACTAGGGTTTTCATAAACATTTTCAATAAAACAAAGCTCAATATAGATTTTCAAGTCAAGATTGATTTCAATAGACTCGTTTCGACTCAAGGATCGATTTGACTGTAAACTTGGGTAGGAAAGATATCAGAATCAAAAGCTCATTTTAAGATGAATAGTAACTTTGGTCGGTAAGTTCCCAAAATGCCCTTATGGTTCAAGGAAGGTTTCCCGAGCTTGGAAAACAAGTTCAAAGGATAGGAAAACATGTGATATGAACCTATAGGGTTCCATTGAAGCATTGGGTAATATAGGCTTGGAAATGAATAGTAAACTGTATCGAAGGTCAAGAATTCCCCCTTAAAACATGTCAGATCACATATAAGCACAAAGTTCATGTAAGAATGCAATGCATGAAGGTTTATAAATTTGAATCACGGTCTATAAATGCTTTACCAATGCCCTTAGTTTACCATTTTCATCCAGGCCCTGTTTTGGGCTGTTACAATCTTGGTTTTATTATACTCAATTATATGCATCACTACTTTGAACAGAGAAACATGAATCTCCCCTACGGGATGATTCTCTCCTATCTGCTGGCCCAAGAAGGAGTCATTTTGCCCACCTTCATGAAAGAAGATGCCGCAGAGTATAAAATCTTAGACAAAAAGAGCCTTAGCAAGATGCGGATTCAATGGTCTGAGAGTGGTATTTGGCAAAAGGGTACCAAGAAGTCACTGGAAGAGTCAGCTCTGATGGAAGTTCAACCGGATGTCTCCTCAGACTCCCTTTCCTCTAATCTCCGGTTTCTCAAAGCCCAGGTGGTCAACATCAACAAACGCCTGGAGATTATTCAACAACGACTTCGTGCTGGACCGCCGGAGCACTCTGCCACCTTTTTTTGCTAATGAAGGGTGTGACGACAACAGAGACGGAGATGCCAAGATCCAGGATGACAAGGAACAGGACAAGACCCAGGATGACTAGGAACAGGATGCGAACAACTAATCTGCCTTTTATATTACTCTATTTTCATATCTTATGATTCACTTTTGCTGCTCTTTACTTTTTGGGTCTGTAAGCACTTAAACTGCTATTACTTTTGCTACTGCTGGTACTTTGCTTCTGTTGATGGTAGTTAAATGGCTTTTTAGTTAGTCTTGAATTCTCTCATTGATAGGGGGAGACTTACAATGGTTATTAGTGTCAGGGGGAGCTTACTGCCTTTCATGTCTCTTGTTGTTTGTACTTGTATCTTGATCTTGTTTTGCCGGTCTTAAAACTCTTCTTGATCATCAGCAAAAAAGGGGGAGATTGTTAGCATTTTTGCTATTGATTTGCCTTCTTAATATAGAACCAAATCTGCCTCCAAAGATCAAGGAATTTCTCCAGACAAGATCCCCACCACTTAAGGAAGCAATACGACAATCAAAACACAAATTGATTGACCAACGGATTCCTTCCTTTCAAAGCCAATCCAACAGGGTTATAAGAGCAGGATTCTTACAAAGAAGGGTCAAGCTTTTTGAGTGATCTTAAAGTGCATCTGTGAGTCTGAGTGCCTTCTAAGAGTCTAAGAAAAAGCAAGAAACATCTTAGGTTTCTGGATACCAACTGCAGTGAGTCACTGTGAGTTGTGGATTAGAGAGAGTTATTCTCTGGTAGATCAGATACTAGATTGGTATTTGAGATATTTTTCTTAAGTGTGTGTTGGTAAGATAGATAGAGTTAAAGGGATTTATCTATCCTACGTGTGGTGTAAGAATTCGCAGAGATTGGCTGTGAATTCCAAATTCTCAATAAAAGTTCCCTTTAAAAACTCCCAAGTTAATCACTTGGGGACAGGAGTAGGCTTGTCGAACCTGTATAAATTACTGCGTACTTTGTCTCAAACCTTTTTGGCCTGTTTTGCTTCAGTTTTAATTACTGTGAAAGTTCCAATTGGGGTTCAGGAATATCAATATACTTGAGCTTTTTCATTGCAAGAACTTGAGGTTTATGCATGCTTGCCTTGAGCTAGCTTGTACCATGTGAATATGTGATGAATGTGCATGATTTTGAGTGTTTTGATGCTTCATTTCGTGCCTATATGTGTTGTTTTGTTGCCCTTCCTTCCTTCCCATCGAAACCACCCTGCTGCTGCTCTTATTCCCGCTGTCAACCTCTCCCCGGGCGAGGAGATTTTGTGAAGAAAAGTCCCCGGGCGGGTACTTTTAGTGCAGAAAGTTTCTGCACTGATTTCCCCGGCTGGGTAAATTTTTGTCTTGTTTTTCCTCGACCGAGTACCCCTTCATACGAACTACGTTTGACCTGAATTTTGGTCGCAATCAACCTCTTTGAGTCTAGAACAATAAACAGTTGGATTAACCTCAAAATTCGTTCTAGATTGTGAGATATAATCGTCTTATTTTGGTGTCGCCACTTCGCCTAAATTCCACACTCGTTCAACTTCAGACCTCCGGCATTTTTGGATCCCTTTGAACCACGATTCGTGCCATATATCATTGGAAATCCCTATCTATCTAGTTTCATTTCCAAGAAACAAAACTTGATTCCCATTTTTCAAATTCAAGTTATATTCCATTTCCTACAGCTTGTTCGTGTTGGCCTATTTTCACTCGGAGCCCTATTTTGCATTTCTATTCCATTTTTCCCGTATCTTCTCACCCCAATTGTTATCCTAATATGTTAATATGTTGTAATATGTTATGTTTCATTAGTTATTTCAAGTTTATGACCTTGTTTGCTAAGTGTAATTTTGACGTGAATTCATGATCGATATATGAAACGGTTAATGCTTTCTTGCATCTCTTGTTATTTCCTTGAACTTTGATCTTATGAATGTATATGGTATGTTAATATATGATAAATTATCAGCTTATTTAATATGACATGAGTTTAATTCTTGAAATTCCTCATGTGAAATTCCAATATTTGCTCTATATGCCTAAGTATAAATGTATAGGGCGTGTATTGTATCCATTGCATTCTTATACGTTGTCATGTGTCTAATTAGTTCATGATCGAGTCTAAGTCATGAGTATATGTTTGTTTGTCTCAGATTTGAGTTCGAGAGGTGTCGGATCCACTATTTAGCTTATTCTTGATCGTCAACGCTTATCCGTGAGCACTTTGGTAAAAGGTGAGGTTTAGGTTTATTTTCTTTTAGTTAAGTGACCTACAACCCTACGTGCTCATTTTCAAGCCCGCATACGACTATACTATTATATTTATATAATAGGTAAGTGTTTTTAAGATATGTTCATGATCTTGTTATAAGATTTAATAGTTTTGAACTACACATACGAGCATAAGTGAGCTTGAAATGTTTTGCAACAAGGCTATGCTCCAAACCGTGTTTTTCGTGCAAGCTTTCCTCTTATTCAACATGCAAGGACTTAGGATGACATGGAGAGGTACGTTAAAAGCATAGGCCGAGTTACAAGGTAAGGTATGCTAAGGTATGTAAATTCATTATGTTCTCAGTATGATAAGTACGATATGTTGCGAGTTACAATTTGTTGAGCTCTGTTCAGATTTACGGGGCCCAGGGGATTGTGGGTAAGGAAGCCCGGTAAGGCAAGGGCTGTCGGGTTAAGCCTGTACACGATTCCCATTTGAAGTACTCACGCGCGACTCTTGGAGGTTGAGGAGGCGTGGTGCTTCAAGCACAATGTGGGTTAGCTACCCCTTCTGCATTGGTAATTAGGTGGAGAGGGTTAGACTCCCGAACACCGTCGGGCATAAGAATTCATTAAGATATGTTGATTATAAAACAGGATAGGAGAGCTCCCTTATGTTATAATACGAATATGTTAAGTTTGATATGTTTTGATAAGTATAAGTTTAAGTTTGATTCGAAAATGACTTTAGTATGCAAAACCCTATCCCGGTTCATAGTCTTTGCTTTAATACGTACTTTGCTCTATATGTATACGTGTTTGGGTGTGCGTTAGCCCCCTCACTCAGTCGGTGGACTGACCTCTCCTTTCAACTTTTCAGGTTGCAGGTTGTGGTTTGTGTTAGGCGGAGTTGTGGGTCGGTCGAGTCCTAGTCTAGTATCTCGAGTTGCATTTTCATTTGCATTCGATCACATTTCGTATATGATTCGATTTTGATAATTGAAGTACGTATATTTTATACATTTGTTAATGAATTATTTATGAATTCTTGATTTGCATATGTTAACGAACTTTATATGAACTTATGGATTCTTGTTTCATATATTCGGGATAGACTTCTAGGGATAGTTGAACCCTTTTTGTGGATTTATCTTCTTAGAATTTATTATATACTTCCGTTTTCTTCTTGGTATGTTTGGTCCTGTCTTAGCTCCGCCTGGCTTAGCGTGTGTGTGTAGGTTCCCGTTCGTTTAGTCTTGGGCTCATGTATGGATTTCTATTTCATATGTGGGTTCGGGTCTAGGTACGGGGGATTTTGTGGCTCGCGGCTCCGGGCGCTACACACTCACCTAAACCTCGGGTTCGTTGGCTTCCGGAAGAGGCTCTGAAACACAAGAACACAACAACCAAGATTTAGACTCAATTATGTACCAATTAGACGCCGGACAATGCTCATGAGTGCAAGGTATGCCTATGCAGTGCAAGAACGCAACACTTAAGTCATTCATGTTCATATCTTACAAATAACTTATCAAATCATGACACAAACTTAATACGGATCTCATATCACATCAATAAGTGAGTATACAAACCATACGTATCACATACGAATCAAGGAAAGGGCATACAAAGCAAGAAAGCAAGAAAACATCACACAACCACACAACAGAGGGGCTAACAACCGTTAGGCCCAAGACGCACAAAAGGCCCTAAAGGCCGTTACCTAGGTCAGAGACTTCTAGCCTAGGACTAACGACCGTTACCCTCTCTAGCACTAGAAAGGGCTAATGCCCGTTAACGGGGTCAGTGGCCAGTGGTGATGGGGCAATGGCCGTTACCACTCAGAGTGCACTTATGCCCTAATGGGCGTTAGTCCCTCCGGGGCTGGAATAAGTGTAATTACCAGCCCTAAACACCCCCAAAACTCACACCAAAGCTCCACAACTTCAAAGGTAAGAAATTAGGCATTCTAATGCATCAATTAGACAAGGTTTCATGCATCAAAACTTCATAAACTCAAGAAATAAGAAAAAGTATAGATAAGGCTCAAGTTAAGGCATGAAGTGGGTTCAAATTCTTGCAAGAATTCATAAGCAAATTAATGGAAACTCAACAACCAAGCTTCTAATATTAAATAGGATTTAAGATATGAAATTAATACTAACTCATGCTCATCATATCAGCGTCCAAGTTAACAGATAGGCAAAAGATGCATATAAGCTTCAAAAGCTGCAAAACCTAACTATTCATCATGCAATTCAAATTCCACCAATTATAGCATATAATCAAGGTTCAAGGAGTGGAAAATGATCGCCATACCAAGGAGAGAAAGAATCATGGATTACCTTAAGAGTTGGAGAAAGAAATGGCACAAAACTTGAGCTTTAGGGTGCAAAAGTGGAGGTTTGTGCTTGGAGCTTTCTTCTTCCCTGTTCCATCCCTCTTTGAATCGAAATCTAAGGTATGGGGAGAGAGAGATGGCTGAGTTTGGTTGGGAGAAGTCAAGGATAGTACAAGAGAAATGATGGGCTACTCTCCAAGTGGCTCATAGGGGCGTTTTAGGGTACGTACGGTGAAATCTGCATCATTAGGGGTCGAAACGATCAAAAAAGGACAAGGCTTATTCCATTGATACCAAATCATCGATTCAAATCCAATGGCAAAAACAGAACTCGATTTTGAGTTCCCTAGCTCAAGTTACGAATTAAGACTCAAGAATGGCCAAATTGCAAATTGGCCCCAAAAGATAAAACAAAGAGCAATTGAGTCCACTAACGAACAATCAAGTCCAAAATGAGTTTAAAGTTGCAAATAAGTCCAAGAATCACATGCATCACATAATTCATGAAATTAGCATGCTCGGGATTCAAAATTATAAGTCAAGACTTACACGTATAGCATGAATTCCTAACATAGAGTCACATAGGGCAAAAAAAGTTTCAAATAATCCAAAGAGTCACAAAAGAATATAAATCAAGTAATAAATGCATCAAATAACATGGAAGAAAAGAAAATACGAAAAATTAAACTCACATATGGCACGAACCTATACGTGTGGTCGGCCGGGGTATCACATTTAGGCCGAGGGTTATGTGACTTATATGTGTTTTAAATGCTAAGTGGATGTTTATTATATTTTACTTTCGTGAATTAATTGCCATTACGTGACCTAAATGATTTATATGACCTTTGACTATGCTATTTAAATTCATTTACTACTTCTTTACTTGGTAAATTAATGTTTTTGTTTTGATTATGCACCTATTTGATCTTATATGAAATCCTTGGACTCAATCGAACTTTGAATTGGACCCCAATTGATCACCTACCAAACCTTGGGGCCCTAATTAAATCATTTAAATTCTCAAAGGACCAAAATGCAAATTCTTCCCTTTTTCTTCTCCATTTACACGATATACACACCCCCACACCCCATTCTTCTTCTTCTTCTCATTTTTCTCCCAACACACAAGGCTCCAAACCCCTTTTTCTTCTCCTCTTCAATCAATCCAAGCAAGGCCAGCGAAGACAAGGATTTCAAGCTCTATTCTTCTCCCTCAAGCTCAAGCTTCAAGATCTCCATCTTCTTCTTCTCCTCCTCCTTTCATCCAAGGTATAATGTGGGTTTTGTGTACATATGTTAAATAAGATAGGGTTTGAATTCCTTGGTGTTTAAAGCATGATTTTGTATGTGTTTGATGCTCTAATACTTGAATCAATGAGTTTTATGCTTGATTGTTTGAATCCTTGGAGCAAGAATGTGTGTATATGTAGGTGTATATTTCTATATGTATATATATATATATATTTGTTTTGTTGTGGGTTTGTGAATTAATGTGTTCTAAATAGCTTTAAACTTGCATTTGATGTTCCTACATGGTATATTACATGTTGTAAGTGTTTTGGGTTGAGTTTTGAGGTGTTTTGGTGTTGGTTGTTTTCTCCCACGAATGCCCTGATCTTTCTGCGTATTTTTAGCCCTGGAATGAATCCACGGTCATGGGTTTCTGTGACTTGAGAAATCCACGGGGGTAGATTTGAGGCAGGACCTCTGGATCCTCCCCTGTTTTCTGATTGAGTTTGTTTTGTTCAGTTGGCCCTTCATTCGAACTCCGTTTGTCCTAAATTTCGAACCAAAGAAACCTTTTGAAGTCTATAATATTCTCCAATTGGAATCACCTCATTATCCTTTCTAATTTGTGGGATAATAATCAATCTATTTAGGTGTTGCCACTTCACCAAAAATCTGCATTCATCCAACTCGGGCCTACGCCATTTTTACCTCGCTTTGAACCACGATTCCAACTATATATCTTTGGAAATCCCTATTTATCTAGTTTCATATAATTTAGAGAACTCTAGATATTCTCAATTTTCTACGGGTTGCGCCTTTCCGAAAACTGTCAGCTTTTCCTAAACTTTGCCTAAACCTCTCTCTTTGCATTTCTTTCACTTCTTTGATCCCCGTATGTGATTTATATGACTTGTATGCTTGATTAAGTGATTTAACTATGTCTTAATATTATATTGCACGATAAAATAGCACACGTACACTTGAATTATATGCCTATTTGATATATGGAACATTAATGATGCACATGAACATTATCATAACATAGCACACCATTATATAATTCTCGCGCACATGTTGTATCATTTCATATCATTCCACGGCACCTCATATCAATGCCGCGAGTCCTAATTGGTTTCATATTGAGTCATCTCTCATGAGTACACATTGTTCCTTCTCTTGTACAGTTCGTTTCCTGGGCGGAGACTTCCAGATTGAATAGGGACCCGTATTACTCATGTTTCTTATCCTGTGGTATACCAGGTGAGGGTGTTTTCATTCTAGTTATGTATCGAACCCTATAACCTTATGTGAAGTGTTTTGGCCCAAAACCTTATGTATATATATATATATATATATATTCTTTTAAAATGGAGTCATCGAGTAAATTATTTCCCATGGATTTGAATTGTATTATATTTCTCATGACTTGAATGTTTTGGCGAGATTATGCACATTGATCATGCACATGTATTGGGCCCCGGGGAAATGTGTGAATGGAGACCGGTTCTGTATCGGGTCGACGTATAGCTAAGCCATTGCACAAAGTACGCATTGATAATCTCTCACGCGACCGTGTAGTGTGGAAGGTGAATTATTCTTGAGCCGATGGTTAACCCATCGAACGAACGGGTAGGAGTCATGAGCCCCCGTCTCGATATTGTTATGAATAAGTGGTTCGGGTCTGTAGGCCTGACCATTATGGAGGGAGAAGGTTGAGACTATTTTATGATCATGTTCATGTTATTATTATTATGCACCGTGCGGGAAGGCCGGAACACAGATTTCCCAAATGTCTCATGTATTTATGTCTTGCATGTATTATTATGTATTTCATGATCGTGTATTCAAACGTATTAAGTCATGTTTATTATAAACGGTTGGAGTTTGGTTGGAGAATTATGCACGCTCACTCGCCGAGCAATTATGATTATTATAAATTATGAACTTAATGAATTTAATATAAATTAGTCATAATGTCCGCGCATTGCTTAGTTATTTTCTTGCCCTTCATAGAAACTAACTTTAAATTAAACATTGCTTGGGATTTATGACTTGCATGCGCATGTTTTTATATATATGTATAACTCCTTCTCACTCAATTTTCTAAAGACTGACCCCTCTTTCCACTCTTCCAGTTTCTTGCAGGTTTAGTTAGGCGGGAGTCGGCTCTTAGCTTGCTTGATTGAGTCACTTGTACACTTGAGTCACATTTCACATTGTTATGAATTAAGTTGTATCTTTTTATGTATTTGGGCCTGTGTGCCAATTTTGATATTATTAAATTTGACTCGGGACAGGTTGCATGCTTAGTTGAACCCATCGTTAGGTTACATGTTAGATTTAATTTACGTTTTTGAATTGTTGGACTTGTAGCTATTGTCGGAATTATATATGATATTATTGCTTTCGCACCGTATTTTGGGATTGTTGATTAATTGGTACAGGGTTAGATTCCGCCTAGCCAACATGGTTTTATTTTGTCACCCTTTCGCTATGAGTCTGGTTCATGCTTGAACTATCCCTTTCATGTGTGGACTAGACTTGTAATACGGGGGATGTGGTGTCTATCGTTGAGGGTGCTACAAGTACAGTTTAGTAGGCAAACGTATAAAACATTCAAGATTCATCACCGTTCATCGACAAAATACTTTTCGACAAATTAAGTTTTTTATGTTATGTTGGTTATTAATATACTAAATATCTTAATAGGAGCAATATAAAGTTAATAGTTATGTAAAAGTTAATAACATTATCTATTGAAAAGTTACCAATAAACTTCTTTAAATTATAATTGAAATATAAAAAATCACTTTTATATTGGTTACTATAATTACTATAATCTTTTCCGAACACATACATACTCCGTTTTTAATAGCTTTTAGCACTTCAATATAAATTTTCGTGTATTCGTATTAAATATTGAGTAAACATAAGCCATTTATCTTAGGCAAGGTGATAAATTAATTTAAAGGTTATATTCGTTTTTGATAATAGTGGCCTACTTAATTTAACTAGATTTCATATAGCATCCGCAGTATACATTTCTCATACTCGTTCTCTCTTTTTGAAATCTGAAATTACATTATTTTGCTTGCACACAAGCATATTTTCTATCTCTTGTCGCTGAAAAATATTTTTTAGAAAAAAACTATTTCAAAAAGTAACTTAATTACTAAATATAGTTATTGAGATATTAGAGTCAACTATGCCAAGGGATGAGATGTTTAAGTATCAATAATTTTTTTTTGAGATAAATATTTTTTGGCATACAAATTATAACATTTTCTGCATGTATTTCACAAAATAAGTTATTTCAACTTGTAAACCCCCATCTAATGTTTGAATTTGTGATATTCCATCATTTAAAATTAATTTTTAGTGGTTTTAACTAAAAAACAACAAATATAGTGAATCTATAATATATACATGTCAGCTATTTTTTGGCCAAAACAAATAAAAAATGACTCTACATGATGGTATGTCATAAATGCAACCACAATTACTTAAAAAAAAAAAAAAGGCTAGAACTCGAATTTTTAAAAAACAAATTATCTCATTTTTTTAAGGAAGGTATCAATAATTCAATTGCTTAAAATTTTGAATTTTGATCATGCGGTTTTCGAATGATATCAAAGGCAGACAAAAAACTATGATTGTTCTCTCCTTCTCACATGAGAACAACCTCTGTAACCCTAGTTCAGACTCTAAGTATTCGTTGGTGCCATCTCTGAGTGCTGCTATTCACCACGTCGCCGTCCCCGGAGCCTTCCTCCATTCCCCTTTCTCTAGTTCTCTTTATAGTGTTCTTTTCTCTTAGTCTCATTTACTGTTATCACTTATGCTCATCTTTTATCCTTTGTCTTTAGGTGTTGTAGCCGTCAGAAACCCCCGGCCGGCAAAGTCGTTATTGTTGGAAAACAACAGTAGAAAGGCAGCGGAAATTTAAAATATTTCCAAAAGATTGATCATGGACTTGCAATTCTCGTATCGTATCTTAGGGTGTTTAGAAACTTACATGGACTGAAGCTTTCTAGTGATGTCAATACCACCTACTGAACACCCTTCAAGCGGAATGTCCCTCGAATGGTTCTCGATAGATCCCAAAGCAGCGATCCTCTAAAGCGTATCCACACCAGTCCTTGAACACGATCAAGCAAGTGAGAATGCTAGTCCTCGAACAGTTTTCTTTTATTTTTCTCAAAAACTTAACACTTCGTGTGTGTTGGTCTAAAGAATAAGAGAAGCACCACCACTAGTATTTATATTAGTGTGGATCAAGCCCCTTAGGGTTTCCTAAACCTAATGGACTTTGTTTTCTTGCTCACTAATTAACTAATTAATTGTTTAATTTAATTGGAGAAAACCTACTTGTTCTCCAATTCTTGCAAGAATAACTTTCTCTCTCCTACAATAGGAAGTTGGAGTTTTCAACTTTCCTCAAGCTAAAAGTCAAGATTCAATAAATAAATTAATTCTCAATTAATTATTTATTAGGTTAAGCTTGAGAAATAAAATCGTAATAATTAATTCAAAATTAATTAAAAGACTTAAATTAATTAATTATAATTTAATAAATTAATCCAAGAAAAGAATTCGCGTGTAATAAAATTACACGCTTAAAGACACGTACGTGCCACGTGTGCATGACCACACTTAGTCACATTGACTAACCTCGTACTTTATAAATCATGGTTTCAGGTTCAACAGACGCTTACTAGAAGGTATCTTGAAGCTTAGTGTGTCTTTCGTTTGGCATGACAGTTCAAGGTTTTTTAGAATAAGTTAGATTTACGAGCTTGTAATTACCTAATACGGCCATTACATGGTCACTACCTTTGACATCTATATTATGCCATCACTGGCTTGCTTATTCCCCTATCATAGTTTTAAAAGTTTTAAATTATCGAAATTTCCGCTGCAATGTTTTAATACTCTGATATGGTAAAGCACTGTCCGTTCGCCGGAGTGTTTCTCGGGTGGTAGGCCTCACATCCACTCGGGAGATGCTGCGGTGCGGGGTTGTAGTGTATAGGGGCGCTACATATTCTTAGCTCGCACTTACATACATATATAGAGAAGGCTTATACTCGCATGCAAACATACCGGTCATATTTCATTACGGTATATCTATAACCTAACCTCATCTTACACCGACGAAAATGGGCAAACGGAGACAAAACCAACGCCTATGGAGCGATCTCGTCACCAACGGGATACTCCTCTGAACAAGACAGACATCAAAGATAACCTTAGACTCAAAATGAACCATATAAACGCTCGGCACATGCGTATGAGTGCGAATGATAAAATGCAAGTCATAATCATTTCACTCTTAAGCAAAGTCGGATTATTAAGGACATATCACTTAAACAACACTTGAATCAAGCACATAACAAGCTAATCAAACATAATATTCATCAGATAGCATCATATCATATCACATCACATTCCAAGCACACTCAAGAACAAGACATACAAGAGAAGCAATTAGGTGCGAAGAGACATTACACATTGCAATTAGGGTAAACAAACACACAACTCGCAATGAAGCATCGAAATCATAGCAAAATGAACATATACACGTCATAACACATTATTCATACATGAAACACATCAAAATCACACGTTAACAAGTCATAACATATCATATCATGCATATAAACAAGTATATATCACATTAAGATCAAGATCGGGGGGGGAAACGAGCAAAACTGTGACGCCCCGATAATTCGGCCGTACAGGTGTGACGTAAGTGTTTACCAAATTGCGCGAAATAATTATTTTTAGTGTTTATATAGTTAATTTTATTTTAAATATATTAGATGTTAATAATGTTGATTATGTTAATGATTATATCAAATTCATATCAAATTGATATTTATTGCATAAATCGAACCTGATTGCAACGTGAATTAACTTCCCGAACTTGATTTAATTTCTTCTATGGCCTTACTTGCTCATTTTCATGAATGTTGGGACTTGATTGTATTAGATATAAATGATCCCCTATCTTGGAATTGTGGCTAATTGCATAACTTAATAAATGGGAGGACTTAATAGCAATTTGAGAATTTCTTCTTGATACATAGCAGCATATCACGTACCATTTGCTTCCTTTACATACAAACACATTACATACACATTGTTCTTTCTTCCTTCTTCAACCGAACCGAACCCTATCAAGATAAGTGGAAGATTTCTTCATTCAAGCTTCATATTTGTGGACATTGAAGCATCATCAACATCATCTCTTCATCTTAGCTTCCATTTCGTTCATTTAAGGTAATTTTGGAGCATGGATGATTTTCTTGAATTTATGGTATGAATAGGGCTTTGCTATATGTTGGTTAATTGGTGTATTGCATGTTGGAAATATGTTTGTGAATTTTAAGCTTAAGTTATATGCATTTAACTTGTTGATTTAGGACTTGGAGCATGAGTGAGTATATGGGTTTCATTTGTTGAATCTTTGATGATCTAATGTGGAAATATCTGTTTTTATGAATTTTTATTGATCTATTTGTATGCTAGTAGGTGTATATCATGATAATTGAGCATTTAAACGTGAGTTTGATCCATTTTTGGGTGATTGAGATTTGGTACGTTATTGTTCTGCTGTTGTGCTCTGTTTTTTTCTACTGCGTTCTTTTGACACGGGCGTGTCAACTTCTCCTTCTTCAGCATGACACGGGGGTACGTGTTTGTCTGGTCCCGCTGTACCGAGACACAGGGGTGTCACGGTTTGCTTGGTAATGGTGACACGGGCGTGTCACCTTCTGATTTCATGCATATTGTGGTTGCATGCTACTGTACGTGCATGTGTTATATATATGTATAAATGTTTAGTAAATATTAAATATTATTTGAATTAATTTGATTGAAAATGTGGGATTATGAATTCGAATGAAAGTGAATGAATGACTTGATTATATGATTTAAATTCCTTAATAGTGCACATGAACATTTTCATAACATAATCTTATCTTTTACATATTCATATCATGATCATTGCATTGCCGAGAGTCTTATTTGGTCATATTGAGTTTCACTTCACCGTTCTTGCACAGATTTTGATCCAGTTGGAGACGAGGCCGGTCCGTGAGGCTCTTGTGCTTCATTTTTCGTTTTGAGGTAGGTTTCTCTTCTATGTAGATATAAGACCCTATATATACCTTGAATGTGAAAGTTTTCGACCAAAAATTATATATATAGAGAGAGTCGTTTTAAAGAGTAAATGTTTTCAACGTAAAGCCTTGTTTTATGAATCTTACCTAATGTTTTGGCGAGAAATGAACGAATGCACCAATGGGGCCCAGGGACTTAGTGTGAGTGGCTATCCGGGGAGGCATGGGCCGACGGTGATCCCTCCCACTAGTTCCACCAATGAAGGGCGTAACCGGACCTCGTTAGGAGTGAGCGAGGAATGGACGCTGAGCGCCATCTGGGGAGTCATGTAACCCCTTTTGGTCAATGAATGGGTGGTCGGGCCTTGCAAACCCACCACCAACCCGGAGGAAGAAGGTGTAAATGTTAATGAATGTGCACAAAAGAATGATATAAATGAAAAGAACGAATGAATGAATGTTTAAATGGTTTACACAAGGTGTTGGTTGGAGATAATGCACGCCCACTCGTCGGGCCAATAATGACCTAATGTAATTGAATCGTTTTAATCCCTTTTGATGATTTCTCTATTTCACCCACTTGGGAAATTCTTTGAAAAACTTCACTTGGGATTATAACCTGCATGTGAATGTTTAATTACCGCTTTATATTATATTTATGCCCTGTTTTTATACCCACCAGTCCCTTTTCGACTGAACCCGTTTGGTTTTCAGCTGTGTCGTGCAGGTGTCGAGGGAGCTAGGCGGGAATACGAGTCATAGGTCTTGCATTCGTTTCTAGCTCTGTATTTTGGGTTTTACACTTGCATACACTAGTTATGATTTGGTATATGAGTACTCTACTTTTGATTCTTGTATATGGAGCGTACTTGTTTTGACCCGTGAAGGCAATGGATGATGTATATGACTTATTTTTGGAGCTGTGATGCTCATTGTTTATATATATGATGTATGTTCGTTTATTGCTTCTGCTTTAATGTTTAATTCTGATTTTATGGTTCAAGGGTTAGTCCCGCCTAGCATAGAGTGTGTGTTTGTCCCCGTTCGCCGTGATTTGGCTCGGGTATGGATCGTCCATTTCATATTCGGGTCGGGTCTCGGTGCGGGGGATGTGATACCTTGCGCTCGGGTGTTCCAAAAACGAACCAGAAAACTAGTACGAGCGCAAGGTATGACCGTACCCAAATTCATGGCCGTGGATTTTTAACAAAGGGGAGATCCACGGCCGTGGATCTCAGTCCAGAAACACCCCAACTTCTGTCCTTCAAATCCACGGCCGTGGGTGGATTTTAGTGTAAAAAACCACGGCCGTGGGTCTTCTCCAGCAGCAAAACTCGAGGTTTTTGGCCCCTAAACACCAAGAAATCAATCTAAACTCAAATCAACACATTGTACAAGAGTTATGCAGCCATTATTCAAAGATTCATGCCCTAATTCAAGCAAAAGGAAGAGATGCATCAACAAGATCATGTTCTTCAAATTCATCAAAGGTACTTCCATGAATCCTCATCCAACATACAAATCAAGTTCACATAACTCTTAAAGGAAGTCTTAGAAGCAATTACCATGCATCAAGCCCAAAGAAATTGCAAGGAATCATGTAAGAATCATCAAATTTCTAAAAACCCTCACTATTCAAGCAGTAGGCCATAACTCATGCAATCCTAGGTTAAAACTCATCAAATTAAAATTAAAAGCACCACAAAGACATGGAGAATCCAAAAATGGACTTACCTCTTCATTTGGAGAAGAAATGGTGTTGTGGATCTCCCAAAATTTGGACAAAGGCTTGCTTCCCCTTTCTTTCTCCTCTTCTCTTCCTTGGAGCTGGTGTTGCTGCACTTTTCCTTCTCTCTCTTGGGGTGTGGGACGAAATGGGGGTGTGGGAAGAGTGAGGGATGGGTTTGTGGCATATAAGTCAAGGTTAGAAGCTTAATTGGGGTTAAATGGGGCCCACAAGTGAAGACTAGTCAACAAAAGGTTACTCTTGGCGCAAGGTGTTAGTTCCAGGTGAAAACGGGGGATCAAATGGACTTAGAAAAATGTGAATCTTGATTCCTTGTCTTTCTTTCTTCGTTACGAGTCCAGCGCATCTTTCAGAATTCGAATCCGAGTTCCCGAGCTCCAGGTACGCCGCCCGGAACCCAAGGTGCACTAAATGCTCTTCAGCCCCCTTTAAGTTCCGTTACACCAAACCAATTAAAAATCAAATAAACAAGTTATAAAATGCATATAAATCATATAAGAACAATTATAACTCACATATTTCATGCATGGCAAGTTGTCATCAAACATAAGTCATATAACAAATATTCAAATATTCACATAAATCGAACAATAGCATGCTTAATTAATTAAATACGCACTTAGCACAGTCGTGACGTTCGTACCTGGAAAGCCGAAGGATCGGGATGTTACAATCTCCGCCCCCCTTAAAAAGGACCTGGTCCTCCAGGTCCAACCGCTAGCAACTCTCCCGTATTCACCCAAGTTCGAGGTTTATGACGTCCGGACGAGGGTTAGCTCGAGAAAGGTCTTCAAGAGTTGATGGGGGTCTCCTTCACAACTTGATTCCGGCTAGGAGCAACTCAATTTGTCTCGCAAGGTGAGAGGGTCTAAACGAGATTCAACACCTACCGTTTGATCTATTTCAAGTCAAGTCAAGAGCTCGGAGTTACAGGAATGGTGTAGTCACAGGACTTCCACCACTCACACCTTCTTGCAGTTGTAGAATCACCTAGAAAGCTCGATTAAAGCACGACCCTCGACTTACCGTAGAGCTAAAGCACTCGTACTCTCAAAGCCGTCTCTCCTGAGATAATTAAACAACAACAATCACACGCGCAAGTAATAAAGAAAGAAGAGAGACACACACAAATAAGGGCACACGCATAAAGAGACAAGTACACAAATAGGTGGGTTACCCCAAAATTTAAACGATGCGTGAAATGGAATTCTATGAATGTTTATAGTACTTTGCACCACGACAATGGCATTAGGCTTGGTCTCGACTTCAACATTCACTTCCTCATCGACTTCCACCATATTGGCTTAAGCTTGTTCCGGAGATCTTGGAGGCATCATATTCAAGGGCTTCGGATTCGGATTTGTAGGACAAAATCTTACCTTGTGTCCCATCTCTCCACATCCAAATCAGGTTCTCAACTTCTTCCTAGAAGTTTCCTTCGTGTGGTTTGGTCTCTCGCAAAAGGAGCATCGAATAGATACCGGTGGAATGGGTGTCGGATTCGGAGTTGGAAGTCGGCGCTTCTTGATAGCATCGAGAAATTCTCCGGGGTCGAAGGTTTGAGGTTTATCTTGAAATACCGGTCTCTTTCCCAAACCCGAACTTCATTCGGATTCTAACTCTGAGTAGTAAGTTTGGCGTTCCAAGCGTTGTTGTCGAGCCTCAACTCTAATAGCTTTCTTTGTCGCCTTTGCCCATGTATTCACCGTAGCAGTTTACAAGGCCCACTGGATGTCTTCTCTTAATCCTTGTATAAAGTTTCGGGCTTTCAACTCATTATCATCCGTAATGTGAGAGGCATAAGGAGCAAGCCTCTCAAATTCGAGGATATAATCTTCAACAGTTCGGTCTCCTTGTTTGAGATCCAGCTCGGAGGGATATACTTGACACGAAATTCCCTAACAAAGCTCTCCCAATTGAATTCCTCACCTTTCCTTTCCAACCGAGCTCTTATTCCCTTCAACCAATTTAAGGTTTGTCCTTGAATTTAGCGAGCGGTACATACATCCTTATCTTGTGAAGTACCGGGGCAAATCTCCCAAATCCCCGTGATTTCGGTTAACCAGTCTTCCACCTCGATGTCATTATCTCCGAGCCATTTTGGACGGTTGTTCTCCCGAAATTCTTTTTGAACCGCATTGGCGACTCTTCCTTGTCCTTCACCTTGAGGGTTAAGTGGTTGTGGATTTCGTTGAAGATAATCTAGGAGGGCTCGTATGATACTCTTTGCAGTGGGTGGTGGTGGCTGAGGAGTATTCTCGCGAGTTCTTCTTCTTGGAGGCATCCTAAAGAAGCACAATTTCAAGAGAATATCGATGCATTAAGAGTTTAATGTATGCTAATATGAACAATTAATACAAATAAGAGAAAATAATACAGTTAAGAGCATAAAAGTCACGTTAAAGTGAAAGTGAATGCAATCAGAGGCACACATAATCCTAAGCTGAACGACCTAGACAGACAGACACGACACAGGAACTCCGATTTTGCAACCCGGAGCTCTGATACCACTTTAGATGTAACACCCCGAGCGTAAGGCGCAACATCCCCCGTACTAGAGCCCGACACGTGTAACGAAACGGAGAATCCGTACACGTACCAAGCGCTAGCGAACGGGTGACAAACAAAAGACTTTCCTAAGCTAGGCGGCCTAAACCCTCAAACAGAGTGCACATAAACAAAAAATCATATAAAGAAGAAGCGTTGAATCAAACTTAAGAAAAGTAAAGCAAAGCATTAAGGTTACAACCCACTTAAAACGGATTATACATAACTTGCATAACGGAGCTCAAAGTAACAAATACAAATTCATAACGCAAATTACAAGCTTCAAAAGTACAAATGCAACATGTACTAAATACAAAATGCAGACTTCTCTAAACCGACAAGACTCCAAGAGAAAGCAAAGTAAAAACCGCCTAGCTCGAACCAACGGACTGAAACCTGCAACTAAAACGAAAAAGGGAGTGGTCAGTCACACTGACTGAGTGAGGGGTTACACACGCACCCATATATACATATACGAAGCACAGCACATATCATAGGTGAAAGTCTATGAACCGGGGCGTGGTTTTTGCATTCTAAATTATTTTCTCACGTGATACTAAATATAGGGGATAAAAGATTTAAGCCGAAGGCCAAAACAACCAAATTTTAATAATTAAGAATCCACTCTCGTTTCACTAACTATTTCTTAACTAACTAACATAAAGGTAATAAAACATAACCCACACATCATCCGTCGACCTAAAATAAGCCATCCCGGATGCATAACACACCCAAACACATATCCGTCGACCTAAAATCAGCCGTCCCGGACTCACAACACATACACAGACATAACGGAAGCAGAGTCTTACCATAAACCGAGCAAAACGAGGTCCACGACCTATTGCATATCATACCGGAGGTACACAACCTCAAGAACATAGCATAAGCGGAGGCATAAGCATAAACATATCATAATCATAAAGCGTTACATAACCCTAGCATATTCATAATTCAACTTATTCATATTCCAACACTTTCCTAACATGTTACCAGCATAACATAGCATGACATATTCTAACATGTCGCTTAACATGATCATAATTCTAACATAATCATAGTCCTAGCATAATCTTACTTATACTTAACATAATCCTGTTTCCAGCATAGTTATATTCCTAGCATATTCATACCTTATACTTAGCACAATCATATATCTAACATAATCATATTCTAAAGCATATCACGTAAGCACACGTATTTTTATCTCGCACTTACATACATATATAGAGAAGGCTTATACTCGCATGCAAACATACCGGTCATATTTCATTAGGGTATATCATAACCTAACCTCACCTTACACAGACGAAAACGGGCAAACAGAGACGAAACCAACGCCTATGGAGCGATCTCATCACCAACGGGATACTCCTCTGAAGAAGACAGACATCAAAGATAACCTTAGACTCAAAATGGACCATATAAACGCTCGGCACATGCTTATAAGTGCGAATGATGCAATGCAAGTCATAATCATTTCACTCTTAAGCAAAGTCGGATCATTAAGGACCTATCACTTAAACAACACTTGAATCAAGCACATAACAAGCTAATCAAACATAATATTCATCAGATAGCATCATATCATATCACATCACATTCCAATCACACTCAAGCACAAGACATATAAGAGAAGCAATTAGGTGTGAAGAGACATTACACATTGCAATTAGGGTAAACAAACACACAACTCGCAATCAAGCACCGAAATCATAGCAACACGAACATATACACGTCATAACACATAATTCATACATGAAGCACATCAAAATCACACATTAACAACTCATAACATATCATATCATGCATATAAACAAGTATATATCACTTTAAGATCAAGATCGGGGAGGGAAACGAGCAAAACGAACCAGAAAACTAGTACGAGCGCAAGGTATGAGTGTACCCACATCCATAGCCGTGGATTTTTAACAAAGGGGAGATCCACGGCCGTGGATCTCAGTCCAGAAACACCACAAGTTCTGTCCTTCAAATCCTCGGCCGTAGGTGGATTTTAGTGTAAAAAAACACGGCCGTGGGTCTTCTCCAGCAGCATAACTCGGGGTTTTTGGCCCCTAAACAGCAAGAACTCAATCTAAACTCAAACCGACACATTATACAAGAGTTATACAACAATTATTCAAAGATTAGTGCCCTAATTCAAGCCAAAACAGAGCTAAAGTGACGCAAAAGGAAGAGATACATCCACATGATCATGTTCTTAAAATTCATCAAAGGTACTTCCATGAATCCTCATCCAACATACAAACCAAGTTCATATAACTCTTAAAGGAAGTCATAGAAGCAATTACCATGCATCAAGCTCAAAGAAATTGCAAGGAATCATGCAAGAATCATCAAATTTCTACAAACCCTCACTATTCAAGCAATAGGCCATAACTCATGCAATCCTGGGTTAAAACTAATCAAATTGGAATTAAAATCACCACAAAGACATGGGGAATCCAAAAATGGACTTACCTCTTGATTTGGAGAAGAAATGGTGGTGTGGATCTCTCAAAACTTGGACAAAGGCTTGCTTCCCCTTTCTTTCTCTTCTTCTCTTCCTTGGAGCTGATGTTGCTGCACTTTTCCTTCTCTCTCTTGGGATGTGGGACGAAATGGGGGTGTGGGAGAGAGTGAGGGATAGGTTTGTGGCATATAAGTCAAGGTTAGAAGCTTAATTGGGGTTAAATGGGGCCCACAAGTGAAGACTAGTCAACAAAAGGTTACTCTTGGCGCAAGGTGTTCGTTCCGGGTGAAAAACGGGGGATCAAATAGGCTTAGAAAAATATGAATCTTGATTCCTTGTCTTTCTTTCTTCGTTATGAGTCCAACTCATCTTTCAAAATTCGAATCCGAATTCCCGAGCTCAAGGTACGCCGCCCGGAACCCAGGGTGCGTAATGTTCTTTAGCCCCTTTAAGTTCCGTTACACCAAAGCAATTAAAACTCAAATAAACATGTTATAAAACGCATATAAATCATATAAGAACAATTATAAGTCACATATTTCATGCATGGCATTTTGTCATCAAAACGGGATTAAAAACAGGGTTAAACAAGCTTCAAACGAGTGAATAGAAAGGTTAAAACGTTTAAAACTTAAACATAAATCATATAACAAATATTCAAATATTCACATAAATCAAGCAATAGCATGCTTAATTAATTAAATAAATACGCACTTAGCACACTCGTGACGTCCGTACCTAGAAAACCGAAGGATCGGGATGTCACAGTTCCCATTTGGGAAGATTGAAATCTTGTTAAATTTGTTTTCTTGCCGGAGATCTCGGACTAAAATCAATTTTGGGTTTAAAATCCATTAAATAGAAAAATTTATTTCTGAAGGAGTTATATCTGCATCATTAATATTATAAACACCTTTCACAATGTTGTCAAGTTAAATTTTTAATTCTTCAATCTTTCCAAAATCAGATTCTTCAAAAAATTTTGTTTCTCTTATCTGAAAAATAGATATTCTTGAAGCAGATTGAGTATAATAATTAACAGGAGAAATATGGTAATGATGAGATTTAGATCTGGAATAGGATCTAAAAGATTCTCCTATAGATCTCATAGATTGTTCAAAACTTATTTGAACATTTCCTTCAGGGTTTGGATAATATTAGTAGGATTATGACTAATATTGGGTTGAGCAGGAACTGCTTGCTCTATAACCAAAATTTCTGGAAAAGTTATTTCTTCCCCTTTAATAGATCTACCATTAGTAATCTCAGATCTACTAAAATTGGTTTCTATAACAATAGTTTCATCTAATGGTTTTTCAACAATCTTGCATTGGGGATTAAGGGTTTGCAGGGGTTTATAATAAATTCTAAAACAAACACATATAACTTCAGATCCAGGGACATAATTATACCCATGAGTCTTTATATTACGAGTTAAAGCATCCAAAATATTAACATCAGATAAAGATAATTATATATTCAGATAAACATTAAAATAAACAGGGCCATGAGCCAAACAGGATTGTATAATACCTATTAAAAATTGTTTCCATATTAAATTTCTTCCATCTCTAAGAGCTGTTATGAAACTCTCAGGTAAACCTTCTAAAGTTAAAGGTTTAAAAGCAGGGCCATGAGCCAAACTGGATTGTATAATACCCATTAAAGATTGTTTCCATATTAAATTTCTACCATCTCTAAGAGTTGCTATGAAACTCTCAGGTAAACCTTCTAAAGTTAAAGGTTTAAAAGCAACTTGGACTAAGCCAATATGAATAAACTTATAAATACCTTTGTATTTATTCAGATCTCTATTAGTGAGTAATTTAACAATCATTTCCTCATTATTAAGAGAAATAGTTTATTAAGTGCTTTTAACCATCTACTTAAAACTGAACCTATCAAAAGTTCAAAATTTATAAATAATTTTTGGATCTATTTTGGGAATAGTCCATTTATTCAACAAATCTAAATTCTGAGGAATATCATATTGCTCTTCAATACTATTTTTAACATTAGCACTTTTCCTTATGATATTCATCATAAAAGATTGTGTTGAACAACACCAGAAACCGAAATCAATACCCATGGCTCTGATACCATATTAGGGGATCTTTTATTAAGGCGGAAATTAAATACAAAAACTAACTCATTTGGCGAGACCATATCAAAGATTAGCACTTTTCCTTATGATATTCATCATAAAAGATTGTGTTGAACAACACCAGAAACCGAAATCAATACCCATGGCTCTGATACCATATTAGGGGATCTTTTATTAAGGCGGAAATTAAATACAAAAACTAACTCATTTGGTGAGTCCATATCAAAAACTTTTATACTCTACATGGGTGATTTTAGAAAATTATAACAGGCTAGAGATTTAGTTCTTAACAAGTCTTGGAGGCAAGCCCTAAAAACGCCTAAAACATGGCAACAAAGTGGGCGAATCCAGACTTTGGTATTATACCTAATCTCTACTTATTTTAACTCTAACCATCCAAGAAATAAAAATTTTTGAACTGGTAATCTTTTTTTTTTTTTTTTTTTGTGATATCAAAAAAATAAAAAAATTTATTTTTTAATTTGGAGTCACCAATCAACTAAGTTAGAGTATATGAGTGATTAAAATAAGAGATAAAATAATTAAAATAAAATATATACTTTGAAATATGAAATTCAATATCTATAAATCACAAAGCCCCATGTTGGGCGAAATCAATATAAATTTGTTACATATCTTGTCGGGATTTGATAGTTTCATGAATGCATTGAATTAAATAAAAATGTTATGCTGAAAAATTAGCTTCACATAGTTGGAAGTTTACGAAATTATTTCTCCACCCCGCATGCCTCATCAGTCTCTCCAAACCAACAACCTCAACAACAGATTTCTTCTCCCATCACTTTTACCCCCCAACCCTCTCTCTCTCTCTCTCTCTCTTGTCCAAAATCATTATTCCCCTCGTTATACCGGTTTGACCGAGCTAGGCTCGGGCTAAACTTTAAAAATAATTTATTTTCCATTTATTTTATTCCACTATTTCATTAACCGCTTTTTCTTCATTCTAAAATTTCTTTTTTTTTATTTGTTTTTACTCCACTCTCACACAACATTACATTTTAATTTATCTCTTTACTTTTTTTCTAAGCTCATTCAAATTTTTTATATTATATTTTTTTATCTTTTTCCCCGTTTTTTCAAATTTCTATTCTAAATATCATTTTATACTAATGTGATACTATTTTATTATATTTACAGACATTTATTTATCATAAATTATAATTATACTAAAGAGAATTACTAAATAAATATTATCATGAAGAATTCAATTTTAATATATATCTGAGTAGTAATAATAATTTACTTGTACACACAATTGAGTGTGCAGGATTACTAGTATTATATTAAGTGAAAAGGATGGGTAAAAATCGTTTTGGTGTCTCGGATTTTTTACTTTTCGATCCTTTATTCTTCAATTATTTGTTTTTTACCACTTTTTTGTCTTTAAAACTCTTTATTTATTTAATTTACTATTACATGTATTATCTCTAAACTTTCTTTTCTCTCATATCTTGATAATTTTTTTCTTTTAATAATTTTTATATATTTTTATTATCTTTTTTAACTATGATATTATCAAATTTATTTATTAATATAAAAAATTTAATTTTAATCTATTTTAATAATAATATTTTATTTTTTGACACACCCAAGTATTAATTACTTCCGCTCCATTTAATTTAGTTTTAATATTTTTCTTGCCCACCCTTTCTCTCTATAAAACAGGCCATTTGTCTTCAAAATAAACCTCTTCCTCTTATCTTTGTTTTCCTCTCCCTAGATTCAGTTTAGTCTTCTCTAGTTATACTGTTATTCTACTTCTATCTTTTCCAAATTGTTTTTCTTGAATCTTCTTGTTTTTCGAAAACCTAATTGAATATTTTCATCTTTGGGATTTCTGGCTGTTCTTCTACCATTAACCCAAATATATATTTAAATCTGTGAAAATATTGATGCTGCAGATATTTCTATTGATGTTTCAGATTAATGTCTCCTGTACTTAGTGAAATCCTCAGGTCCGGGTTTATGATCAATTATGCCTTAAGGCTTATGACTCATCTTGTTCAATCTTTTTCACTTGTTTTCCTGTACTGGTTCTGAGTTTTCTCATAAATATTTTTCTTCTTCTTTTTCTGAACAAGCAGCTCAAGATATATCTACATATATATTTTTACAATTTGTCATACAAATATCAAAATAATTAATAGATTCAAGAAATAAACCCGAAAGATCTCGTCAATACGGTGAGAAACACAAACAGATGGCCGCTTCTACTGGAAACTGTTTCTCCGATTCGCCTCCACCAGTTGGGAAATCCAGTTCTGAGGGAGATATGCAGACCGTGATGGATTAGAAGAAGAGAAAACGAATGTAATCGAATCGGGAATCGGCTCGACGGTCCAGGTACAGGAAACAGAAACATTTGGATGATCTGATGGGTCAAATTGCTCAGCTGAAGAAGGAAAACAACTAGGTCTAAACAAGCATAAATGTTACCACACAACACTATATCAATGTTGAATCTGAAAATTTGGTCTTAAGCGCTCAATTGATGGAGCTCACTCAGATACACAACTCTCTCAACGAAATCCTGAATTACATCAACTCCTCCACCACCGCCGCCACTGCCGCTAGAGGAGGAGGAAGCTGCATGTATGAGGCGGAGGAGTTTCAACATCTAGGTTTTGCTGAAAGCTTCCTGAATAATCCTTAGAACATGATGGGGCCTAATGACCATCTGATCTTGGCATCTGCTGAGATGATTGATTTCTGATCGTTAGATTGGTGGTGATGGTGTTTTGATATTAGTTGTGTAACACCCCGCTCGTCCTACAAATAAGGTACATCACTTTTCAACCTTTTTATGTGTTTAATTATGTGATTTTATGTTTTGTGTGGCCCTATTTTGAACTCTTTAAGAGTTTAGGGGCTTGTTTGCAATTTTCTCTTTTAAGGGGTTTTTCGGTCATTTTTCATTTGGTCGAGAGTTCGACCTTTTTCACCCCTGCTTTGCGTTCGGGGCATCAAAACGAGTCCGTAGACCTCAAGTTTGCCCCATTTTGACTTCGTTAGCCCGTTCTTTCGACCGTTTTTGCGTACTAGGACCCGAGATATATACCCTGGATCCTCGTTTTGTATGCCAGAACTTCAACTCCAGCCTCAGTCGTCTTCCTCCCGCGATCCGGCACTATTTATGCAGTGGAGGTGTGAAAACACACACATATCCGTTGTTACTCGTTTCTTGACGGAATTCGACGTTTGAGTAGTGAAAATTTATCAACTCGACGAGCCCGAGACGATGGTACAAGAATCGTAGCCTGAAACTCAATGATGGTGGCGCTACGGCAGAGCAGCGGCGGCGAAACTGACACCCGCCACTTCGCCGCCTTTCGCGGTAGTTTCCGACGACCATTCGACGACACGCGCTACCCCACCTGTTAGAAGACGTCCCGGTGCAGTGGATGGTGTTGGCGGCACAACCATCCGGCCAGCGGAGGCGGCTCATGCGCCGCCTGAAAGTCACGGCGGGCGGCGGCGTTACTGTAGCGGGGTGGTTCATCGCGTTCCGGTAAGCTTTTCAGTCGACCTTTGATGCTACCCTACCATTTTCGACGTCCTGAATCCATTTCCAGCCTCAGATCGGAGTGAGTTGTGGCGGAGATGGGTTTTTCCGGCTAGAAGCATCGGCCGAGCTAGAGACGGCGATTCGGCCTTTTTTCGGCGGGTTTTGGTGGTGATCTGTAGCACCCGAGCGCAAGGTACCACATCCCCCGCACCGACACCCGAGCCGAATATGAAATGGACAATCCATAACTGAGCTAAATCACGACGAACGGGCACACACACACTCGCTAAGCTAGGCGAAAACTAACTTTCGCAACCAAACAAACATTACAATAGAAATAGTACCAGTGCGGAAGCAAAGTACATTGATAAATATCAAGGCAAGCAAAGAGTAACGGGTTCAACTAACGTAGATACCTAATCCCGAAATTTAATAAAATCACAAAACATCAATTACGGATTCTTTCTGTTCTTATAAGCTTATTCAGAATTCATGATGGTAGCAATAATCAATACAAATCATATATTCTTCATAATTTAAACAAATCATGATACACTATGCATAAGAACAGGCTCTGACTTGACCGAAAGACTTAACAAACTCGACTTACCGCCTAACACTCCAAACCTGCAAGAAAACTGAAAACAAACCGGGTTTAGTCTATAGGAGACTGGTGGGTATAAAATGAGGCATAAGTAGCATATACAACAATATTTAAACATTCACATGCAAGTTATAGTCCCAAATGAGGTTTTTAGAGCATTTTCCAAGTGGGTGAAATAAATAAGTCATCAAAAGGGATTATAACGTTCATTTTTCATTAGGACGTTTGTGGCCCGGGGAGTGGGCGTGCATTATCTCCAACCAACACCTCGTGTAGTTCATTAAACATTCTTTCTTTCTTTCTTTCATTCATGCATAACATTCTTTTGTGCAGATTCATTAACATTTACGCCTTCTTCCTCCGGGTGATGGCCGGGTGATCGGCCCGAACCATCCATTCATTGACCAAAAGGGGAATATGACTCCCCACATGGCACTCAGTGTCCATTCCTCGCTAACTCCTAACGAGGTCCGGTTACGCTGTTCATTGGTGGGACTAGTGTGAGGGTTCACCATCAGCCCATGCCTCCTCGGGTCAACACTCACACGAAGTCCCTGGGCCCCATTCTGTGCATAACATTCATTCTTTTCTCGCCAAAACATTTGGTAGATTCACAAACGTTGAAATCATTTACTTTTGAAAATGACTCTATGTACATATATTAATTTTTGGTCGAAATCTTTGCTCATTGAAAGAATATAGGGTTGTTTAACTAAATAGTAGAGAAACCCACCTGTCGTTAGCTTACCAACCAACACTAAGAAGAAACAAGAGGACTCGGAAGTGTCCAAAGAACCCTGCAAGTCTCCACCCTGGAGAAAACTGTACAAAGGACAAAATAGTGTACACGTGAGACTCAAGACTCCAAATGAACCAAATACGACGCACGACAATGTAATGAATATGATATGAATGCATAAGAGATTGTAAGTATCATGGAAACATTCATATGCACAATTCATTACTTAAAGTCACGTAAAGAAGTCATTCATTCATTCCAAGAGACGTACATATCCGTTCGAGTTCATAACTTCCATATTTCATACCGAATAAATCCGATAAATTCAAATAATAATCCTAACACATGATATAACATGTGTACATATCATACAAGTCATAAAATAAGAGTTACAAAAGCAATTAGGGTGCACATTGAGAGCCAAAATCCATGCATGCGCAGATTAGCAGTAATGATGACACATTGAGGCATAACTCGTAATATTCTACAAAAAAAATCATAAAACTTCATAACACACAAGATAAAACATGATAGCAATGTATATGAAGTAAAAATCATGTCAAGAAGGCACCTTATCACATAATTCATTCAAATACATTCAATACATAGGGTTATCAAGTTCCTTCGTTCATAACTTTCATATTTCATAGCAATTCAAGTCATAAACTTCATACATTAATCAAAACACCTCGTAAAACATGTTAGTATAGCTTAGAAGTCAAAAAAGAGGCGGAGCAAGATCAAACGAGCGAAGAAAGATGGAACCAGAGTAACAAAAATGGGCAAGGCAGAATCCACCCCAATGGATTCTGGTCAGAAACACTACTGAGTCAAATCCACCCTCGTGGATTTAGGTCAGTGGCGAAAAACACAAAACAAGCAGGGCAAAACTCATGCCAAACCACATAAACATCAAACTAACACATATAGGTAAGTCAAGGCCGCAAGAATTCATGTATTTCTAGCCAAGTAATGGTCCAAAGTTGCAACAAATCATGCAATGAAAGAAGAAAGAACAAGTTCATGCAAAACCTCCAAATTTCCTTAATGGTAAAATCATGAATCCTAATCCACCACCTAAACCAAGGTCATACATATCACAAATGATGTCTTAGGAACAAAATACATGCTTCATACTGCAAGAATTAACAAGATCTCATGCAAGAATCATCAAAATTTCACAAACCCTTACTATTCATCTTCTCCAATCTTAACTCAAAACATGGTAAAATCATGCAATATGGGACTTAAAATAACTACAAGAAGATACACAACATAAAAATAAGCTTACCTTTCAAATTGGAGAAGAAATGGATGTGAGATGAGCTCAAAATCTCAAATGGGGCAAAAGGGTTCTTGTTTCTCTTCCTTTCTTCCTTCTCTTCTTTCATTTGGCTGAAAATATCTTGTTTTGGGGGGTGGGATTTCCTGTGAGGGCTGATAGGGAGAGAGATGGAGTGTGCAAGTGGGGTTGGGGTCAATGGCTAGGTCATAGGTGTGTTAATTTAGGTCCGTAGCTTAGGTAGAGTCATGAATGGCCGTTTTAGACGCGAGTTGCTCATTTCGATTGAAATTTGGGGGTCCAAATGGTATTAGAAAAAATATGATGCTTGACCCATTGTCTTCTAATCATCGATACGAATCCAATGGAGGTGACGAAACTCGATTCCGAGTTCCCGAGCTCAAGATATGCCGCCCGGAACACAAGGTACGCTAAATGCTCTTTAGCTCCCTTTTCGGTTCCGATAACACAAACGAACACAAAACTCACACATGCGAGAACGAAGTCATGAAACAAGAAAATAAACATGATCATAAGACACATAATTCACTCATGCCAATTTTCACCAAAAACGAAAATCAAATCGAATAAGAACGATACTTAAACATAAGCATATATGCATAGTTCAAGAATTCATATTCAAACAATAAAACTAATAAAAGAATCCATAATAAAATCATATATAATTAATTTAATTTCACATATTGGTAAACACATACGTCATGCTTAAACCACTGAAAAACGGGGGCATTACAACCTCACCCCCTTAAAAAGAATCCATCCTTGGATTCATTATATCCTATGCAAACAATGAGAGAACCCCGTCCCTCGAAAGCAACAAAGAGAGAGCCCCGTTTCTCAAACAACAAAGAGAGAGAGCCCCATCTCTCAAACAACAAAGAGAGAACCGCGTCTCTCAAACAACAAAGCAAGGGACTCTCCAATACTCCCGAGCAACACAACACAAATAGTTACATGAAAGTGCAAACGTCAAGAAGGAGGCATCAAATATCAATTACAACAGTTAAGATCATATAGGACACATAAGACCAAACAATATATATGTATATATATAACAAGCACGTAAATTATCAATTA
The DNA here is from genome assembly GCA_037501455.1 of Lantana camara. Taxonomy (NCBI): domain Eukaryota; kingdom Viridiplantae; phylum Streptophyta; class Magnoliopsida; order Lamiales; family Verbenaceae; genus Lantana; species Lantana camara. The sequence continues at coordinate 60,157,572 of CM074855.1, forward strand.
TACAAAACGGTTATCACGATAGGGAATCAAAGCACACAACATAAAAATCATTTGGATCAAAATTACATGTATGCATGTGCCATGGATGTTTCTTATACCGTTCACCGTAGCAATGAGGTTGAAGGTTGATAATTCATAATGCGGTTGGAGGATCCGATTTGGGCTCTTGATGAATTATTGGAGTTCTTTTTGCTCGCAGTAATAAGTTTTGGAATCCTCAGCGTGTTGACATTGTAACAACTACCCGACTCCCATTCCATAGCCAAACTTCATCCACGAATTATACTTAACCCTTTCTCGGATGCTTGCATTCATTATTTCGTCCGAATAGCATTCCCAGATCACCATGGAAAACTGTTAAAGGGCTGATAGCCCATCTGGTTAAGATTATAACATCTCCCAGATATTCCACTTTCATCACCTAATCGCAATAACTCTCACTCAATCGGTCACCAATTATAGTGATTGGTCCGGTTTCTCTTATTCACTACCTTTCTTAACAACTCCACCTAATCCTTCTCAAACCCCTCATCTCTAAGGTATAAAACACGGTAGCCCAACATCATCACATCACACCTGGGAAATTGAATTCGTATTGTTCCAGTAGCAAGACCAGCCATAACATTTTACATCTACAATTAGCATCGGTTATCCTTCATCTCCTCCTATCATTTCAATTCTCGATCATTCCTTAAACTCATGCCTCCCCTTCTTAAAATACTTATTCCACCATTATTCCAGAAGTTTCATGTACATTGGCTTTTTTTTTTTTCCTGAAATTGTAGCAAGTGCTAATCCCTCCATTTTATCCCTTATCACTTATGTAGAGTTTCCGTTGCTTGTTGTCTCTTGCATCTTCATTATTTCAACTAGAAGTAATCCCTTCAAGTAACGAAAAGGATTTGTATCATCTCCTAATCGGTGCTTCCCCTATTTGGAAATTTTCATTCTTGTTCGTTGAACTCGTTTCTTCGCTTTTTAGATTAAGAATTCCCAAACTCTTCACCTTAGCTTCTCCGATGTAGGTGGTTCTAGCTAAGCCATGTACCCGGTGATCTTTCTTACATTCACTTTAAAGTGATTGGTAGGGGTAAACACCCACTTCTCCTATTTTAACTCGGATTCTACTTTCCCAAGTCTCCACATTCCTTCCTTTCCTTTTTAGTTCACACTATGCGACCCCCAAAATATTATCTTTATCTTGATCCAAGGCAAGACCCGATCGGAGTAACACTTGATCAACGAAGTAGAGCAATTCCTAGCAAATAAACACTAGTAATGCATGTTGGGTTAGGATGCCAATGCTCGTAGTAGACAATTAATGGTGCTACACATTGGAGCAAATATATTAATTAAAGATACATGCGCATATAGATAAAGGAATTAGGTAATTTAAAGCGATGTATGATTCACGTGCCATGAATATGGTAAACCTGTCACCGTGGTGGTAAGATTTTAGCTTGGCAACTTGTTCTTCATTTCTTGAATTACAGCTTGCTTTGAATTCATTGATCATTTCTTATTTTTCCCACGGCCCGTAATTTCGTTTGATCCCAAAACTTATATCCATGGAACCGATCTCTTAATTCTTTCCCAATTTGTTAAAATCTTCTCCATGGGCATTACCTTACCCAGAGTTATCTTGTTCTATCCTTTCCGAGTTCATACGAGGAAATGAACTCTCACCCTCCATAATTAAGTAATCTTATTTCTTCCACTCCGATCCGGATACCGAACTTAAATGCCAACTAGGATATCTTAATTTCCCATGGCTCCTAAATCCTCAAAGTTTCTTGTATCAACTTACGTGCATCTAGGGTCCGAAATTCCATAATTCTTGAACCTAAATTCTTCTTACTCAAAGTCCTTTGCCTTGTCCCTTGCGAATTCAAATTGGTTGAATGACTCGTCCTCCGACTGTTTACACTAGAGCACAAGATTTCCTTCCAAAATCTCTTTGCCTTTCTTTATCGTTTCTCTTTATTGCTCCATACCTTTGTGTTGCTTGACTTTCTTTAATCTTCTCCAAATTCGGTTCTTATCTTTTCCGGAATCCAAAGTATCCCAAGTCACCACTTCTTTCTCCTTGTTTCCTAGACTTAATTCCTAATGACTTGATTTATTCGAACAATCTTCCTTGGCAATTCGTATTGCTCACTTCTTAGCCAATCTCTTTACCTTAAGTCCTCTTGGTTCTCATCACCCCTTTCTCCTATCCAAACCTTGAAATGAAGGACCTTTGAGGGTTCCCTTTGATTCTTTCTTGAATTAAGTAATCCAAAGACATCCAATTAATTAACCCCGAGGGTGTAGATGTATGTGTTGATCTCGTGAATGGTAAACATCATACAACTACCACTATCCTTACGAATAATCCTCAACCTTAGTAGAATTTGTCAATTATTCCCACGAATCGAGTTTATCCATCTAGAATTCTATCACTCGAATCATAACCCAATTAAGAAAAACCACGACTCCCGAGTTCTTGTATAAAATCCCAGGTGTATTCCTTACATCCTCCAAGCTTGAAAGTAAAGCTCAAGGTGAGATGTTGTGGTCGTGAGAATTGGCCGTGGTTTGATATTGTGAGAATATCCTACAATCACAACTTTTCTCAAATATGAATGCATGCCGATTAGTAAGTGCATATGGCATATACTTAGCACTAAGAGCACGTATTTGATGCAAAATGCAGCACATAAGTCAACAAAGTTAAAATTAAGTCACGTGTAACAAGTAATTTTCCAACAATTAGTAGCAATTTGACAATTAAATCAATGCAATGCATACGTAGACAAGTTATTTCTATGCCATACGACCTAAACCGACTCAATCACAACATGAGAACCCGGGTTTTACAACCCTTGGCTCTGATACCACTTAAGGATGTAACACCCGAGCGCAAGGTACCATATCCCCCGCACCGAGACCCGACCCGAATATGAAATGGACAATCCATACCCGAGCTAAATCACGGCGAACGGGGACACACACACCCGCTAAGCTAGGCGGGAACTAACTTTCGCAACCAAAGAAACATTACAATGGAAATAATACCAGTGCGGAAGCAAAGTACATTGATAAATAGCAAGGTAAGCAAAGAGTAACGGGTTCAACTAACATAGATACCTAATCCCGAAATTTAACAAAATCATAAAACATCAATTACAGATTCTTTCTGTTCCTACAAGCTTATTCAGAATTCATGATGGTAGCAATAATCAATACAAATCATATATTCTTCATAATTTAAACAAATCATGATACACTATGCATAAGAACAGACTCTGACTTGACCGAAAGACTTAACAAACTCGACTTCCCGCCTAGCACTCCAAACTTGTAAGAAAACTAAAAACAAACCGGGTTCAGTCTATAGGAGACTGGTGGGTATAAAATGAGGCATAAGTAGCATATACAACAATATTTAAACATTCACATGCAAGTTATAATCCCAAATGAGGTTTTTAGAGCATTTCCCAAGTGGGTGAAATAAATAAGTCATCAAAAGGGATTATAACGTTCATTTTTTATTAGGTCGTTTGTGGCCCGACGAGGGGGCGCGCATTATCTCCAACCAACACCTCGTGTAGTTCATTAAACGTTCTTTCTTTCTTTCTTTCATTCATGCATAACATTCTTTTGTGCACATTCATGAACATTTACGCCTTCTTCCTCCGGGTGATGGTCGGGTGATCAGCCCGAACCATCCATTCATTGACCCAAAGGGGAACATGAATCCCCATATGGCACTTAGCGTCCATTCCTTGCTAACTCCTAACGAGGTCCGGTTACGCCGTTCATTGGTGGGACTAGTGTGAGGGTTCACCGTCAGCCCATGCCTCCTCGGGTCACCACTCACACCAAGTCCCTGGGCCCCATTCTGTGCATAACATTCATTCTTTTCTCGCCAAAACATTTGGTAGATTCACAAACGTTGAAATCATTTACTCTTCAAAACGACTCTATATACATATATTAATTTTTGGTCGAAATCTTTACACAGTGAAAGTGTATAGGGTTGTTTAACTAAATAGTAGAGAATCCCACCTGTCCTTAGCTTACCAACCAACACGAAGAAGAAACAAGAGGACTCGAAAGTGTCCTAAGAACCCGGCAAGTCTCCACCCTGGAGAAAAGTGTACAAAGGTCAAAATAGTGTACACGTGAGACTCAAGACTCCAAATGAACCAAATACGACGCACGACAATGTAATGAATATGATATGAATGCATAAGAGTTGATATAGTATCATGGAAACATCATATGCACAATTCATTACTTAAAGTCATGTAAACAAGTCATTCATTCATTCCAAGAGACGTTCATATCCATTCGAGTTCATAACTTCCATATTTCATACCAAATAAATCCGATAAGTTCAAATAATAATCATAACACATGATATAACATGTGTACATATCATACAAGTCATAAAATAAGAGTTACAAAAGCAATTAGGGTGCACATTGAGAGCCAAGATCCATGCATGCGCATATTAGGAGCAATGATGACACGTTGAAGCACAACTCGTAATATTCCACAAAAAAAATCATAAAACTTCATAACACACAAGATAAAACATGTTAACAATGTATATGAAGTAAAAATCATGTCATGAAGGCACCTTATCACATAATTCATTCAAGTACATTCAATACATGGAGTTATCAAGTTCCATCGTTCATAACTTTCATATTTCATAGCAATTCAAGTCGTAAACTTCATACATTAATCAAAACACCTCATAAAACATGTTAGTATAGCATAGAAGTCATAAAAGAGGCAGAGGAAGATCAAACGAGCGAAGAAAGATGGAACTAGAGTAATAAAAATGGGCAAGGCAGAATCCACCCCCATGGATTCTGGTCAGAAACACTACTGACTCAAATCCACCCTCGTGGATTTAGGGCAATGGCGAAAAACACACAACAAGCAGGGAAAAACTCATGCCAAACCACATAAACATCAAACTAACACATATAGGTAAGTTAAGGCAGCAAGAATTCATATATTTCAAGCCAAGTAATGGTCCAAAGTTGCAACAACTCATGCAAGGAAAGAAGAAAGAACAAGTTCATGCAAAACCTCCAAATTTCATTAATGGTAAAATCATGAATCCTAATCCACCAACTAAACCAAGGTCATACATATCACAAATGATGTCTTAGGAACAAAATATATGCTTCATACTACAAGAATTCATAAGATCTCATGCAAGAATCATCAAATTTTCACAAACCCTTATTATTCATCATCTTCTCCAATCCTAACTCAAAACATGGTAAAATCATGCAATATGGGACTTAAAATAACTACAAGAAGATACAGACCATAAAAATATGCTTACCTTTCAAATTGGAGAAGAAATGGATGTGAGCTGAGCTCAAAATCTCAAATGGGGCAAAAGGGTTCTTCTTTCTCTTCCTTTCTTCCTTCTCTTCTTTCTTTTAGCTGAAAATATCAAATGGGGCAAAAGGGTAGAGTCACGAATGGTCGTTTTAGACGTGAGTTACTCATTTCGGTTGAAATTTGGGGGTCCAAATGGTATTAAAAAAAATATGATGCTTGGCCCATTGTCTCCGAATCATCGATACGAATCCAATGGAGGTGACGGAACTTGATTCCGAGTTCCCGAGCTCAAGATATGCCGCCCAGAACACAAGGTACGCAAAATGCTCTTTAGCTCCCTTTTCGGTTCCGATCACACAAACGAACACAAAACTCACACATGCGAGAACGAAGTCATGAAACAAACGAATAAACATGATCATAAGACACAAAATTCACTCATGCCATGTTTTTACGAAAAACAAAAATCAAATCGAATAAGAACGATACTTAAACATAAGCATATATGCATAAACGTTCAAGAATTCATATTCAAACAATAAAACTAATAAAAGAATCCATAATAAAATCATATATAATTAATTTAATTGCACATATTGGTAAACACATACGTCATGCTTAAACCACTGAAAAACTGGGGCGTTACATGATCCCTTTACAAAAGTTGTTCCTCACATCAAGGCCGAGCTTTTCGCGTAGGTGGTGGCCCGAGAACCGGCCGTTGGCGGCGGACCGGCGACTCTCTTTTCTGGTGATTTTTTCGGTAATTTGGTTAGGGGCTTTCGAAGGCCTCGCTACGGGCTTTCCAACGGTATGTTCTGATTTCCTTTTCGTTTTACGGTTTGTGTTTAATTTCAGTTTTCGTCGTTGGGATTTAGTTCGGTTTTTCATCTGCGAAGTCCGGCGTGTTTGATATTTTCTAAAATTGGTTGAGGGCTTTTGTCGAACAGGCCGAGGCGCATGTTTCAGTCCTTCCAGGGAATTTTCCGACCACCGGAGGTGGTGGTCCGGCGGCTGTACGTGGCGGTTCGGCTGGTTCCAGTGGCGGCGTTCCGACACCCTTTGGACAGCAAGTTCCTCTTGTCGTGGTGAGTCCAACGCCACTTTCCGTTCATTAATCGGGTACCCGGTTGATTTGTTGTGATTTATTTTGTATAATTTGAATAATTGAAATTAATTATTTTGATTGCTAATTGCTTGATTTGTCGATCGAATTGTATTCCAATGTGTATGAAATCATGTATTCAATGAAATTTGATATGTATTGATGCTTTGAATTGTAAATTCAACCCTTTTTATGCCGAAATTGTATTAGTTGTTAATTGTTTTAAAATGTAATTCGCTCTTGTATGCTTGATAAATTAACGAATATGCATTGTATGGAATTTGGAAATATGTAATGAATGATGAATGTATGATTTCATGATTGTTGTTGATATTAGTTTCGTTTCATGCAATTAGATTTAATATAGCCTTGTAGAAGGGGTGTTTGTGTAATTTTAGAAAATGTAAATTTGTATAACTTGAAATAACTGAACCTTATCCTTTTGAAAACGATTATACTAATTTTGATTAACTAAAAATTGCTTTATTATGCCTTGGATAATTAAATTTGAGACTTTTTCAATTAACGTTTAATTACCTAAATTGAATTTGAATCTATGATCCAATGTATCAAATGTATGAACTTTGAATGATTAAATGGCTTAGTCGAAATTTGGTATGTAACCCCGTGGGTCTAAATGAATCCGTCACATGCTATTATATGATTCAATTGGCCTTGTAATATGTGGATTTTGTATAAAATGTTAAATATGACTTGAATTGGAATTTATTATTTGATATATGAATTGTATGAAACTTATATGATTAAATTAGAAACTTTTGCACGTAAGAAATAAGTTATTCGTACGAATATGAATTGGTTATTTGATATATGAATTTATATGAAATAATGTGACATGCATTGAATTTCCATTTTGTTTGTTTAAATTAATTGTGCATAAGAACACCTCTTAATGTGTTTTATGAATATGTTGAGTTTTGTGATATTTTATTTTGCAAGGAACTAGTATGAATGTGAACTTTGCTTATGTGATTGCATTTCTTAAGTACTTGAGCATGTGCCGTGCGTGTTTATATGGTTGTCTGAGTCTGAGTCTGACTTCTGTACTTTGTTTTGTGTATTCAGTTGGTATAGATGCACCAGGGGTGGTGACTTGTGGTCGTGCAGGTTCCGGGGTGGACCATTTGCTTGGGTTTGGCTTTGTCGGCTACCAGGTGAGGGTGTTTTCGTTCTAGTTACATACCTAATCCTACAACCTCATATGACAAATTTGGCCAAAATCTTATGTATATATATATATATATATATATGTTATTTTCAAGTGGAGTCATCGAGTAAATTATTATCGAGTAACCTTTTCTCCAAAATTATGGAATATGTTATGTATCTTATGAATTGAAATGTTTTGGCGAAATTATGCATGTATGTTATGTTCACGGGCCCAGGAATTTAGTACATGCGGCTATCCGGGGATGCAAGGGTGGACGGTGATCCCATATGCTAATTCATCTATGTTTTACGACGGAACGGACCTCGTTAGGAGTTTTGATGAGGAAACGCTAGTCGGGCTTTTGGTGCCTCATGATCCCCTTTAGCCATTATGAATGAGGTGGTCGGGTCTTGCAAGCTAGTCCACCACCCGGAGGAAGAAGGTTGAAACTTATTTTATGATTATGATTATGTTATGATTGTTATGCACCGTGCGGGAAGGTCGGGGCACGGATTGCCCAAATGACTATGTCTTATGTTATGTTATATGACTTGTGTGTATTATAATATATTGCATGATCATGTATTCAATGTATTAATGGTATTTATCGTACACGGTCGGAGTTTGGTTGGAGATTGTGCACGCTCACTCGCCGAGCCTTATTGATTTTGTATGAATTATGAACTTAATGAACTTAATATGATTAGTCGTAAAGTTCGAGCATTGTTTAGTTATTCTCTTACCCTCTTGGGAACTAACTTTAAATAACACCTTGCACGGGATTTATGACTTGCATGCGCATATTTGTATATTTATGTATCGCCCCTGCTCACTCAGTCTTCTAGAGACTGACCCCTCTTCCCCATTTTTCAGTTCTTGCAGGTTTGAGCTAGGCGGCTGTCAGTGTCTGTTAAGTCTGTATCTGTTCATTTAAGTTGTTAAATACGTTGCTTCGGTTTATGTTTGAAATCTTGGTTATGTAAGTTGTGTCAGTCCGTCTGAGTTTGTTATGTACTTTGCTTTAATTTATGATAACATTACTTATGATATGGTTTTGCACAGGTTTATAATTATGATTCGAATGTATGAATTTCGGGACAGGTTAGGACAGGTGCTCGGTTTAGATGAACCCGTTTTCATTATATGTTTGATCGGGACAGGTTTCTAGGGCCAGTTAAACCCGTTTAGTTGATGTTGATTTACTTTTTGAAATATATGGATTATGGTTGCTGGTTAAAGTTTTTGAGAATTCGTATTTTGTATCACTTCCGCATTCAGGTTTTGCATATTTGCACTTGTACAGGGTTTAGGTACCGCCTAGCTTAGGTTTGTTTTTCTTTTGTCACCCGTTCGCTGTGATTTGGTAGGTGTGCGGACTTCCATTTCGTACACGTGTCGGGTCATAGTGCGGGGGTGTGGTGCCCCACCGCTTGGGGTGCTACATCTTAAGTGGTATCAGAGCTACCAGGTTCAGAACCGGTGCTCTGGAGTTGTGTCGTGTTAGTTTAGGTCGTACGGTATAGGAATACTTGTGCATTGCATTCGTCTGATGTGAAATTTTGACTCCTTTGCATGAATTTGTCTGAGCTTATGTGATTGTGTGCACACTATGATTACGATTTTTGCCAAATTATCACTGCTATGCTTTAAATTTTATTAAGTTACGTATTGCATCTGCATTACTTAAGTGTTCTTAATTGCTTTTATTACTTGACATATCCACGTACTAACCCGCATACATAGATATTTATTCAATTTGTGAATTACAGGGTGACATCTCGGTGTCAAATTGTAAATGATCATGACAATTCTTCCCACTTCTAAAAATCCTTGACAGGAGATTCAAAGCAGCCATACTCTAATGAGAGATAATGGACCTCTACAAAAATTCAAAATAAGGAATCAATGCTATCGTTATGAAAACGGGTATTATGCATTCATGGCACGTGCATCATGCATTGGAGTAAATTTTAATTATTTCGAACATTTGCTCTACGTGCCTGATTGCCTTCTTTGTTGGATATGAGTGCATACCATTTACATCCCTAATCCTGCATGCATTAGCTTCGTGGTTGCAATTTAGGTGTTCCCCTATCTGATCCACTAAGTACTGTCTTGGTCGAAGTAATATTGGGATTTGAACGGGGTTGACCAGAAGATGTATGATCGAGCTAACACAATCAGGGTATTGGGTGGATAAAAGAAGATACTCGAATACGAGAGAGATAAGAGATCCTTTAACTATCATGGTGCTTTCAGCCTATGTACTTACTACTTGGAGGTGCTCGGGAGTAACATGTTTTATAAGAAAGCCAGAATTTATAACTCTGGATGATGTGAGGTGACAATGAAGAAATCAAGGCACTTGTACCATTCAGAGAATTCCAAGTAGGAAATCGGATTACTATTATAAAGACACCCACCAGAGTAGTTACACTTACACAAAAGGAAAAAGGGAAAAATTGTGTAAGCTATGGAATTTTGTGCCGAGGACATTGAAGATCAACTCCACCAAATAATGAGGATAAGGACATCATTTAGAACGATGGTGTACTAAGCAAGACTGTTCAAAAATTTTTCATTTATCTCTCCACGATTATCCTGAGAGATTTTATCGTTGAAAGAAATAGCAATTCCCGTTCACCGAGGATTTTAGTGGGATTTCAAGAGATTCCACAGATCACTATACTCCGAGAATCAAGTGAGATGGTCCAAGACCATTTGGGTACCCGAGAATCTGAGAAAATACTAAAGAATGCAAGTTTGAACTAAGGGTTAGAACCACTGCTAGTCAAGGATTCGATTATCCTTCCAAATTAAAGAATTGCCAACCCTGACTTCATTTCCACAGTGAACGGTACCTTAAGTATTCATGGCATTTGCACCCTTGCATTTCATAAGTAATTATATTTTATTTTGCTTGACATATCTGACAACTTGTAATGTTTGATGTTGCTCGATTGCAATAACGTGACTAACTTCTTTAATTTTCATAACTTAAAATTTGTTGTTGTGGTGAATTCTTGAAAACTGAATGGACTACATGCTTGCGTGAACTATTCGTGCTTCAGTGCTTATAATTTCTTTGGTTACTCACTAACCCTTCAAGCCAATACAAACATATTGTGATTTTATCTTACAGTGATCCCATCGCGATATCCCCCTTGAGTTGAGCATGGATGATGAGTTTATACTCTAGAGACACCGATATCAGTCGTGTAAAGGTACACTACACATCCATCCCATGTTTTACATCAAGTGTCACTTTGATGTGTGTATTTTGAATGCTGAATAAGTGAACTTATGTGCTAGAGAGTTGTTGAGATCTCTCTATTTACGTGTTAGGGAGATGTGGGATTCTCCCTATTTATGTGATAGAAAGATGTTGGATTCTTTCTAAATAATGTGAGCAATAGATGTTGGATTCTCTTTGAGTTAGATATTTGGGAGATGCTGGATTCTCCCGAATTTAGGGGTTTGAGAAATATTAGATTTTCTCAAACTAGAATGTTTGGAAGATGTGGAAGTCTGCCAGATGTAGGTTGAGAGACGGGGCTCTCTCGATTACGTGGGTGAGAGACGGGGTTCTCTCAATTCTGTGTCTGAGGGACGGGGTTCTCTCTTTTCATGTGCCGAGAGACGGGGCTCTCTCTCTCTTACGTGCTGAGAGATGGGATTCTCTCTTGTTTGTCGCGGTTGAGTCGTGTATGGCCTGATGTTGGTTTGCAATCGAAGAGGAAGCGATGGTATCGAGCTTTGGGTGCAGTGGCGTAGTGGGTGATCGAATGAGTTTGAAGCGACCAACGGTCAAGTGTTTGAACAAACCTCTATGACTACGGAAATCTGAAGGGAGTTGATGCAAACAAGGAGAGTAAACTTCACAGTCAGGGTTATGACTCCACGCAATTTCGGGGAGATGGATTGAAGTATTCCAGTTCGAAGCTTCACGAATCAGTAATAGGACCTGAGGACAGGTCCTTTTGAAGGAGGGGAGATTGTAACACCCCGCTCGTCCTACAAATGAGGTACGTCACTTTTCAACCTTTTTATGTGTTTAATTATGTGATTTTGTGCTTTATGTGGCCCTATTTTGAACTCTTTAAGAGTGTAGGGGCTTGTTTGTAATTTTCTCTTTTAAGGGGTTTTCCAGTTATTTCTAGTTCGATCGAGAGTTTGACCTTTTTGACCCCTGCTTTGCGTTCGGGCCATCGAAACGAGTCCCTAGAATCTAAGTTTGCCCCATTCTGACATCGTTAGCCCGTTCTTCCGCCCGTTTTTGCGTACGAGGACCCGAGATATATACCTCGGATCCTCGTTTTGTGTGCCAGAACTTCAGCTCCAGCCTCAGTCATCTTCTTCCCATGATCCGGCACTATTCACGCAGTGAAGGTGTGAAAACATACTCATGTCCGTTCTCACTTGTTTCTCGACGAAATTCGACGTTTGAGTAGTGGAAATTTATCAACTCGATGAGCCCAACACGATGGTACAAGAATCATAGCCTGAAACTCAGCGGTGGTGGAGCTACGGCAGAGCAACGACGGTGGAACGGACACCCGCCACTTCGCCGCCCGCGGCAGTTTCCGGCGACCATTCGACGACACGCGCCACCCCACCTATTAGAAGACATCCCGGCGCAGTGGATGGTGTTAGCGGCGCAACCATCCGGCCAGTGGAGGCGCTCACGCGCCGCCTGAAAATCACGGCGGGCGGCGGCGTTACTGTAGCGCGGTGGTTCGCCGCGTTCCCACAAGCTTTTCAGTCGACCCTTAATGCTACCCTACCATTTTCGACGTCTTGAATCCATTTCCGGCCTTAGATCGGAGTGAATCGAGGCGGAGATGGGGTTTTTCCGGCGAGAAGCAGCGGCGGAGCTAGAGGCGGGGGTTCGGCCTTTTTTCGGCGGGTTTTGGTGGTGATCCCTTTAAAAAAGTTGTTCCTCACGTCAAGGCCGAGCTTTTCACTTAGGTGGCGGCCCGAGAACCGGCCGTTAGTGGCGGACCGACCGTGGACCGGCGACTCTCTTTTTCGGCGATTTTTTCGGCAATTTGGTTAGGGGCTTTCGAAGGCCTCGCTACGGGACTTCCAATGGTATGCTCGGATTTCGTTGGGATTTAGTTCGGTTTTTCATCAGCGAAGTCCGGCGTGTTTGGTATTTTCTGAAATTGGTTGAGGGCTTTTGTTGAGCAGGCCGAGGCGAATGTTTTTGTCCTTCTAGGGAATTTTCTGACCACCGGAGGTGGTGGTCCGGCGGCTGTACGTGGCGGTTCGGTTGATTCCGGTGGCGGCATTCCGACGCCCTTTGGACAGCAAGTTCCTCTTGTCGTGGTGATTTATTTTGTATAATTTGAATAATTGAAATTAAATGTTTTGATTGCTAATTGCTTGATTTGTCGATCCAAGTGTATTCCAATGTGTATGAAATCATGTATTAAATGAAATGCGATATGTATTGATGCTTTGAATTGTAAATTGAACCCCTTTATGCCGAAATTGTATTAGTTGTTAATTGTTTTAAAATGTAATTCGCTCTTGTATGCTTGATAAATTAATGAATATGCATTGTATGGTATTTGGAAATATGTAATGAATGATGAATGTATGATTTCATGATTGTTGTTGATATTAGTGTCGTTTCATGCAATTAGATTTAATATAGCCTTGTAGAAGGGGTGATTGTGTAATTTTAGAAAATGTAAATTTGTATAACTTGAAATAGTTGTACCTTATCCTTTTGAAAACGATTATACTAATTTTGATGAAGTAAAAGTTGCTTTATTATGCCTTGGATAATTAAATTTGAGACTTTTGCAATTAACGTTTAATTACCTAAATTGAGTTTGAATCCATGTTGCATTGTATGAATTGTATGAACTTTGAATGATTAAATGGCTTAGTCGGAATTTGGTATGTAACCCCGTGGGTCTAAATGAATTCGTCACATGATATTATACGATTCAATTGGCCTTGTAATATGTGGATTTTGTATAAAATGTGAAATATTACTTGAATTGGAATTTATTATTTGATATATGAATTGTATGAAACTTATATGATTAAATTAGAAACTTTTGCACGTAAGAAATAAGTTATTCGTACGAATATGAAATGGTTATTTGATATATGAATTTATATGAAATAATGTGACATGCATTGAATTTCCATTTTGTTTGTTTAAATTAATTGTGCATAAGAACACCTCTTAATGTGTTTTATGAATATGTTGAGTTATGTGATATTTTATTTTGCAAGGAATTAGTATGAATGTGAACTTTGCTTATGAGATTGCTTTTCTTAAGTACTTGAGCATGTGCCGTGCTTCTTTATATGGTTGTCTGAGTCTGAGTCTGAGTTCTGTACTTTGTTTTGTGTGTTCAGTTGGTACAGATGCACCCGGGGTGGTGACTTGTGGTCGTGCAGGTTCCGGGGTGGACCATTTGCTTTGGGTTTGGCTTTGTCTGGTACCAGGTGAGGGTGTTTTCGTTCTAGTTACATACTAAACCCTACAAGATTATGTGACAAATTTTGCCAAAATCTTATGTATATATATATATATATATATATATATATATATATGTTATTTTCAAGTGGAGTCATCGAGTAAATTATTATCGAGTAACCTTTTTTCCAAAATTATGGAATATGTTATGTATCTTATGAATTGAAATGTTTTGGCGAGATATGCATGTATGTTATGTTCACGGGCCCAGGAATTTAGTACATGCGGCTATCCGGGGAGGCAAGGGCCGACGGTGATCCCATATGCTAATTCCATCTATGTTTTACGACGGAACGGACCTCGTTAGGAGTTTTGATGACGAAATGCTAGTCGGGATTTAGGGGCCTCATGAACCCCTTTAGCCATTATGTATGAGGTGGTCGGGTCTTGAAAGCCCGTCTACCACCCGGAGGAAGAAGGTTGGAACTTATTTTATGATTATGATTATGTTATGATTGTTATACACCGCACGGGAAGGCCGGGACATGGATTGCCCAAATGACTATGTCTTATTTTATGTTATATGACTTGTGTGTATTATAATATATTGCATGATCATGTATTCAATGTATTAATGGTATTTGCCGTACACAGTCGGAGTTTGGTTGGAGATTGTGCACGCTCACTCAACGAGCCTTATTTATTTTGTATGAATTATGAACTTAGTGAAATTAATATGATTAGTCGTAAAGTCCGAGCATTGCTTAGTTATTCTCTTGCCCTCTTGGGAACTAACTTTAAATAAAACCTTGCTCGGGATTTATGACTTCCATGTGCATGTTTCTATATTTATGTATCGCCCTTGCTCACTCAGTCTTCTAGAGACTGACCCCTCTTCCCCAATTTTCAGTTCTTGCAGGTTTGAGCTAGGCGGCTGTCAGTGTCTGTTAAGTCTGTATCTGTTCATTTAAGTTGTTAAATACGTTGCTTCGGTTTATGTTTGAAATCTTGGTTATGTGAGTTGTGTCAGTCCGTCTGAGTTTGTTATGTACTTTGTTTCCATTTATGATAACATTACTTATGATATGGTTTTGCACAGGTTTATAATTATGATTCGAATGTATGAATTTCGGGACAGGTTAGGAAAGGTGCTCGGCTTAGATGAACCCGTTTTTATTGTATGTTTGATCGGGACAGGTTTCTAGGGCCAGTTGAACCCGTTTAGTTGATGTTGATTTTCTTTTTGAAATATATGGATTATGGTTACTGATTAATGTTTTTGAGAATTCATATTTTGTATCGCTTCCGTATTCAGGTTTTGCATATTTGCACTTGTACAGGGTTTAGGTACCGCCTAGCTTAGGTTGGTTTTTCTTTTGTCACCCGTTCGTTGTGACTTGGTGCGTGTACGGACTTCCATTTCGTACACGTGTCGGGTCATAGTGCGGGGGTGTGGTGCCCACCGCTTGGGGTGCTACATCTTAAGTGGTATCAGAGCTACCAGGTTCAGAACCGGTGCTCTGGAGTTGTGTCGTGTTAGTTTAGGTCGTACGGCATAGGAATACTTGTGCATTGCATTCGTTCGATGTGAAATTTTGACTTCTTTGCAAGAATTCGTCTGAGCTTATGTGATTGTGTGCACACTATGATTACGATTTTTGCCAAATTATCACTGCTATGCTTTAAATTTTATTAAGTTATGTATTGCATCTGCATTACTTAAGTGTTCTTCATTGCTTTTATTACTTGACATATCCTGTAGCACCCGGAACGCTAGGCACCACATCCCCCGCACTATAGTTCGATCCACATATGAAATGGCAATTCATATATGAATCAAGCCTATAGCGAACGAAAGACAATAAAAAAAACTCAAAAGCTAGGCGGGTACCCTCAATTAATACCAATAAACAAATCGGAGCAATAAAAGCGGAAGCAATAACATTCAATACTTATAGGTACCATATTTACATATTTATTTATAGATACCAACATTTACATATCAATACATTATCATACCACTTATCAAGACCAAAGACATGAAGCATAAGTATCAATAAGGTACATGCCAAAGTTAAATGACAATGCTAGACCCAAAGCGATAAAACTGGACTCGACCCCGCCTAGCACACAACCCTGCAAACTGAAAATGTGAGTGGGTCAGTCTACAACAGACTGAGTGAGGGGTTTATAAATAAATATTAGCGCAATTACCATGCAAGCCATAATCTCGGGTAAGGTTTTATAAAATGAAGCAATATAATTTCAATAAATAGAACTCGCCCGAGATTACAACTAATCAATTTAACAATTCAATCCAGATCAATTCAATACGTGGCCCGGCGAGTGAGGGCAATTCTCCAACCTTTCTCCAAAAGTGTGCAAGTGTGAACAATACATGCTTGCTTTATTAGTCAATAGGTGATCATGCAATTCAATTATAGTGCAGTCGTGCGGTAGTGTATTCAAGCAATACAATCAATGAATGAGAATCATGCAATAACCCGAGGATAATCCGTGGTGCCGGACCCGTCCCCAGTCTCCTTCTCCCTCCGGGTTATAGGGGGATCGCAAGGCCCCACCATCCAATCATGGTGTACGTCGGGAACATGACTCCTACGCACGGGATTTCTTCCTCCACCAAACCTCCTGGTGAATTCAGAGGTGATCCCACAATGGTGAAGATAGTGCAAGAGTTACCCGTCAGCCCTTGCTTTCCCGGTTGGCTCAATACACTACCCTCGGGGCCCAACGTGAACAATAGTTACTCGCCAAAACAATCAATCAATCAATCAATCCGTTCATTTCATGAAATCCGTTGTAAATCAATAAGATTTGAAAACTACAAATATATATATACTTTTGGGCGAAAACAACACATAGGGTTGTAAGGGTTCTAGGTATCTAGAATTAAACCTCACCTGACAAGCGACGGGACAAGACAAGGCATTCAAGAAATTGCCCAGACGATCCATGATCTCCGTCCTGGAGAAAAACTGGACAAGAAAGGGAATAGTGGAAACCCGTGAGACGAGACTCAATATGAGACCAAGTATGACGCACGGACATGCTCATGTAAATAAATAAAATAAGCAATCAAGTGACATCTAGCATGTATGAAAACCAATTAACACCTAAGAGGTGAAATTAATATCAAGAAATCATGTATTCATATCATTCAATTATTTCAAGTTTAATTCATATAAGACATGGAGTCACGCAATCACGTCTGAGCAATTAAGTACCAAGAAGTGTCAAGTAGGAGCATATTTATCAATTAATCAATTATATACATCATATAATTCACATATGGGAGCCAAGAGAGTGAAAGGAATGTAATAAGAAAGGTTTTGGTGAAGTTTGGCAAAAACGGACAATTTTAGGAAACGCACATGCTATAGGAAAACTGGAATATCTTTAATTCTAGAAGTGGGAATTGCTTTTTGTTTGTTGGGAATAAAACTAGACACAATGACCTTTAAAATGATATATGACTTATTTTCTAGTTCAAAGCAATGTGAAAATGGCGGAAGCTTGAAGTTGGGTGAAGGCAGTTTTCTGGCGAAGTGGCGACATAATTTTCAAATGATTATAACTCACAATTGAGAAAAGATATTGAGGTGATTCCAATTGGAGGATGTTCTAGACTTTAACAGGTTTCCGTGAGTTCAAAAATCAGGTCAATCTGAGTCCAATTGAATAGTGAACGGTCATTTGAATTCCATGCACAAAACCAGGAACGACCGTTCGGAGGCTGAACGGTTCTGTTCGGATGAACGGTCGTTCACGAAGGACGAACGCCCGTTCGGTGACCTCTGGGTCGAAAAACAGGGCATACTCATGGGAATTGGCTCCCAATCCAATCCAACACCAAACCAAAGCAAGAAAGCAACTCCAAACTAATATATAACATGTATGTGATCATATATATCAATTAAGAAACATTTAATCCATGGAAACATGTATAGATCATCAAGAATTCTTCAACCAAACCCTATATATCTTCATATCATCCAACCTTCATATCCATCAAGAATTCATGCGAGTTTAGAGGTTTAATGATCCTAGTCATGCTTCTAACCACAACTAATCATGAAATAACATCAAGATTCTCAAACCCTACTTCAACATGAATTCAAGACTTCAATCGTAAACCCACTCTACCTTGAATGAACGAAGAAAGAATGAAGATGTGATGATGATGATGAAGATGCTCCCAAATATGCAATTTTCCCTTGAAACCAAGCTAGAAATGATGAAATCTCCTTCTCCTCTTCCATGGTGTAAAAACCGATTCTTTGTGTGTGTGTGTGTGTGTGTAGTTCTTGTATCAAATTGAGGAATGAATTATGTGAGAGGTGAAATGTATATGATATATTATAAGTCTTCCACTAACTCTCATAAATCACCATTATTTGCACATAAGTCCTTGAAATATATGAATGGATGCAATTAAGTTTTATTCCATAAAAATTGATCATTTAGTTTCAAGTCATGTTATGCAATTAAGTCTATATAGTTAGGAAATGATCAAGTCAAGTCATGTAGAAGCATTTAATCACTTATCAATTAATTCACGTATTTTCCACACTAGTAACAATTCATACAAATTCATAAAAGTATATGATGCACATAATGTCATGAAAGTTATAAATAAATAAGTAAAATAATTCCCAAGTTAGGGAAAATGATCAATTAAAGACAGTTAATCAAATAAGACATGTTCGGCAATTATTTCACATAAATTCTCACGTTAACAATATTTTCATGGAAACAATTAGTAATATAATATCACATAATATCATGTAATGTGTAATTGAAAATTGGGGCGTTACAACTCTTTCCCCCTTAAGAGGACCTGGTCCCCAGGTCCATACTCGAGTTCTAAATCTTTAAAGTAAGCGGTGAGAGAGCCCCGTCTCTTAGGCAAGTAACGAGAGCACCCCGTCTCTCAAACAAACAATGAGAGAACCCCGTCTCTCAACAAGCAATGAGAGAACCCCGTCTCTCAAACAAACTATACACCACCTAAGATCAAATGAATAAGCACTCACACACAATCCGCCACATCAGGAACACGTATAAGAGGTCAAGTATTCCAAATAGTCATACAAATAATTAACGAATACAAAGAACCATAGATGATAATAATGAAATGCATAGTGCACATGATATGCATGTTTAGATGTACCGTTGACCGATGTAATGAAGTTTGAAATTGATAACTTTCTAATATCGTTGCATAGTTTGATCCCTAACTGGCTCGATCCCTCAACATGCCCACGGTATATATTAAATTTCCTCTCAATCTTCATCCCACGATTAACTTCTTTATCCTTTCCCGCTACAACAACCCGAAGTTTCAACTCATGAATGTGCACTTGGTACTAATCCAACCCACTCATTCTTTCCACAAATTATAGTTAACTTCCTCCGAAGCCCGAGTTAATTACTTGATAGCTCGAAGTTTGGTTTCTATCCTTTTAATAATCCCGGTTCATCACAGAAAATGATTGATGACTTGGTAATCTATCTTGTTCATGTAGTGATTTCCATTTTAAGAATTCCATTTCCAATACTCAGTTGAATTAACTCCCATGTGATCCTTTGGGGTATATGCTGACCCCATCAAGCTGCAGTTATCTCGCGCCCTTATAATAGCGCCACACCTTTTTGATCCCTTCGCGCCGATCTTGAATGATAATCGTCTTCCTTGTAGAATTCTCATTTATGATCAAGGTATGTTCTCTCGACTTGTAAAAACCATTATCTCTCCCATTTCTCATCAAATTTCTTTTTGTTTCAGCTCGGCTTAAGATATGCCTACTTATGGCTTTAGGAATCTCCATTTGAGAACTTTAGCCGCATGAGCTTTAAGTTATTGAAGACTTCGTTCACATGGTTCTGATAGAGGGAAAGAAAGAACCACTTTTCCTGGCCGGCTCTCCTCCTTTAAGAAAATAAAACATATATATATTCCATCTCACTTCTTGAACTTGTTCTACCATTCCTCAAAGCAAGAAACCTCTTCTTTCTAATTTTCTTGAAGTACCTATCACTTCCGACTTTGCTCCCAAATTCATCTACTCCTGTTGGAAATTAAACAAGTACTAGAGCTACCATCCTTTCTTGGATACTCCTCTCCGGTTCTTAAAGCACCTAACTTTCTCTAAAATTATTCTCACATAATTTCATCTGAATCTAGAAAGTCATCAAGTGTTAAAATCTTCTGATTCTTTCCCTTTTTACTATCTTCAAGAGATCCCGTTGTTGTTGATTCTTGCAACGTTGTTACTTATTTTGAAAGTAATCCATTTGAGTCAATCCATAAATTTGAAGTCATCCTCCGGTCGACTCTCCCCCTTAAGAATGCCTATACTTATTTGTCGGCTCCCAACATCGCCTCTTACTTTAAGGATTCTTGATTCCTTAAATTTAGCTTCTTTGGTCTAAATAATTCCAATCATGCCTCTTGTCCCGAAAGTTTCTAATGTTCACCCTTAAAGCGATTTGTAGGAATAGCGATCCATTTCCTCCATTCCAACTCCCAACAACTTTTCCCGGCCTCTCAATAACTCTTCCCCATTTTGGTCTTTACTTTGCAACCCAATTATTTCCCTTATCATACCTCGGTTTATCTTGGTTGAAGTAGAGTTCCTATCAAGCAGACACTTAAAATGCATGTTGGGTTAAGATGCACATAACACTTATAAGCAATTAAAGATGCAGTACGTAGTAACAATTATATCCATTAAAGATATGCACATAAATAGAGAAATTTAAATAATTTCAAACAACATATGATGCAAGTGCTATGAATGTGTTGAACCTGTCACTGTAGTTGTGGTAAGCTTTGACCCGACACTTATTTCTCATTGCTTCAATTATGGCTTTTCTCAAGTTGATTAATTGTTTCTTGTTTACCCACGGTCTTCTAATCTTCAAAGCTTCCCATGTCTCCACTTATACATTTCCAAGGCTCAAGATTGAAATTTCTTTAACTCAATTCCTTTCCCCGAGTATTCCTTTCAAATTGTTGATTCTAAGTGTTGCTTGACCCTTCACCTTAAACATCTTCTTGTTCGAAGTTTCCTTATCTCAACTCGTATAACTTGGTGATCAAATTATGATTCTTGAATTCCAATGCTTCTACTTCCGTGAAATTGATAACTTGCCTTCATTCAAATAAATAATCTCTAATTGTTATCCGAAGTCTTCACCTAGCTATCACCTCAATCGAAATCCTCGATTTAATTTGTATAAGCTTAAATAGTTGAACGAACTCACCCTCCAATTGCTTATCCTCAAGCACATAGTTTTCTTTTATAAGCTTGTTACCTTCTTTCACCGTTTCCATTTGTTGCTCCATATCTCCCAATTAAACCTCCCCACATAGTAATTCATCTTGGATCCAAAATCAAATCAATTGAACCAAAGATGGAACGATGAATATCTTGACTTTCCATGAACTTGAAACCATTATCTCTACCCTTCTCTTTAAGTTCCACTTATCCGACTTCTTTCTTTACCCAAAATCCATAGTATCTCGATTCCCGGTAGAGCTACATTGGTTACCTCCATATTCTACTCTTCTCTCTCTTGCATTAAACAATCCTCTTGTCCCCGGTTAACCAACTTTTTTAATAATATAATCTAACATGTTTATTTTGCAAGTTATAAACATCACTTCTTGGTATTGGAACTCCCAACCTAAGAATCTTTGAGACTTTGCTCACTTTTCTCTTTTATCCTCTAACTTCGTAAAGCTTGTGAACTATTCCCACAATTCCTTCTTCTATCCCGGATCTTATCACTTAAATTATAACCCGAATAAAGAGGGTCATGGCTCTTGAATTCTTGTATGAAATTCCCTGGGGCATTCCTTACAACTCCAAAGCTAGAGAGAGAAACTTGCGGTAGATTGAGATTATCGTAGAAATTGGCCGTGGTTTGATATGATCTTTATAGCCTATAAGTTAGAAATCAATCCAAAGCTAAATGCATGCGGTTAGTGCATGCTCATGTCACATAATTAGCACTTAAACATATATTTGATGCAAAATGTAAAGATTAATTCAACTAAATTAGAGAGAACACATTAACCATATAAATTCTAAACCATAGAAGGTCAATTAATCATCAAGTAGTAACATAAATCAATGCAATGAACAAGTCATCAAGTAGCTCAAGGATGTTCAAATAAATTCAAATAAGTTCATGTAGTTCCAATTAAGATGCAAGACTAGCATATTATCAATTAATCCTATGCCGTTCGACCTAGACTTGACACGACACGACACTAGAACCGCGGTTTTGCAACCGGGCTCTGATACCACCTTAGGATGTAGCACCCGGAACGCTAGGAACCACATCCCCCACACTATAGTTCGGTCCACATATGAAATGGCAATTCATACATGAATCAAGCCTATAGCGAACGGAAGACAATAAAAAAAACTCAAAAGCTAGGCGGGTACCCTCAATTAATACCAATAAACAAATCGGAGCAATAAAAGCGGAAGCAATAACATTCAATACTTATAGGTACCATATTTACAAATTTATTAATAGATACCAACATTTACATATCAATACATTATCATACCACTTATCAAGACCAAAGACATGAAGCATAAGTATCAATAAGGTACATGCCAAAGTAAAATGACAATGCTAGACCCAAAGCGATAAAACTGGACTCGACCCCGCCTAGCACACAACCCTGCAAACTGAAAATGTGAGGGGGTCAGTCTACAACAGACTAAGTGAGGGGTTTATAAATAAATATTAGCGCAATTACCATGCAAGCCATAATCTCGGGTAAGGTTTTATAAAATGAAGCAATATAATTTCAATAAATAGAACTCGGCCGAGATTACAACTAATCAATTTAATAATTCAATCCAGATCAATTCAATACGTGGCCCGGCGAGTGAGGGAAATTCTCCAACCTTTCTCCAAAAGTGTACAAGTGTGAACAATACATGCTTGCTTTATTAGTCAATAGGTGATCATGCAATTCAATTATAATGCAGTCGTGCGGTAGTGTATTCAAGCAATGCAATCAATGAATGAAAATCATGCAATAACCCGAGGACAATCCGTGGTGTCGGACCCGTCCCCAGTCTCCTTCTCCCTCCGGGTTATAGGGGGATTGTAAGGCCCCACCATCCAATCATGGTGTACGTCGGGAACATGACTCCCACGCACGGGATTTCTTCCTCCACCAAACCTCCTGGTGAATTCAGAGGTGATCCCACAATGGTGAGGATAGTGCAAGAGTTACCCGTCAGCCCTTGCTTTCCCGGTTGGCTCAATACACTACCCTCGGGGCCCAACGTGAACAATAGTTACTCGCCAAAACAATCAATCAATCAATAAATCCGTTCATTTCATGAAATCCGTTGTAAATCAATAAGATTTGAAAACTACAAATATATATATACTTTTGGCCGAAAACAACACATAGGGTTGTAAGGGTTCTAGGTATCTAGAATTAAACCTCACCTGACGAGCGACGGGACAAGACAAGGATACAAGAAAGTGCCCAAACGATGTAAATAAACTAGACAAACTGGACAAGACTCAATATGAGACCAAGTATGATGCACGGCCATGCTGATGTAAATAAATAAAATAAGCAATCAAGTCACATCTAGCATGTATGAAAACTAATTAACACCTAAGAGGTGAAATTAATATCAAGAAATCATGTATTCATATCATTCAATTATTTCAAGTTTAATTCATATAAGACATGGAGTCACGCAATCACGTCTGAGCAATTAAGTACCAAGAAGT
Organism: Lantana camara; assembly: GCA_037501455.1. Taxonomy (NCBI): domain Eukaryota; kingdom Viridiplantae; phylum Streptophyta; class Magnoliopsida; order Lamiales; family Verbenaceae; genus Lantana; species Lantana camara. The sequence goes on from CM074855.1 coordinate 60,181,440, forward strand.
GTCAAGTAGGAGCATATTTATCAATTAATCAATTATATATATCATATAATTCACATATGGGAGCCAAGAGAGTGAAAGGAAAGCAATAAGAAAGGTTTTGGTGAAGTTTGGCAAAAACGGACAATTTTAGGAAACGCACATGCTATAGGAAAACTGGAATATCTTTAATTCTAGAAGTGGGAATTAATTTTTGTTTGTTGGGAATAAAACTAGACACAAAGACCCTTAAAATGATATATGACTCATTTTCTAGTTCAAAGCAAGGTGAAAATGGCGGAAGCTTGAAGTTGGGTGAAGGCAGTTTTCTAGCGAAGTGGCGACACAATTTTCAAACGATTATAACTCATAATTGAGAAAATATCTTGAGGTGATTCCAATTGGAGGATGTTCTACACTTTAAGAGGTTTCTGTGAGTTCAAAAATCAGGTCCATCTGAATCGAATTGAATAGTGAACGGTCGTTTGAATTCCATGAACAAAACCAGGAACGACCGTTCGGAGGCTGAACGGTACTGTTCGGATGAACGGCCGTTCACGAAGGACGAACGCCCGTTCGGCGACCTCTGGGTCGAAAAGCAGGGTAAAAACGGGGCATATTCACGGGAATTGTCTCCCAAACCAATCCAACACCAAACCAAAGCAAGAAAACAACTCCAAACTAATATATAACATGTATGTGATCATATATATCAATTAAGAAACATTTAATCCATGGAAACATGTATAGATCATCAAGAATTCTTCAACCAAACCCTATATATCTTCATATCATCCAACCTTCATATCCATCAAGAATTCATGCAAGTTTAGAGATTTAATGATCCTAGTCATGCTTCTAACCACAACTAATCATGAAATAACATCAAGATTCTCAAACCCTACTTCAACATGAATTCAAGACTTCAATCATAAACCCACTCTACCTTGAATGAAAGAAGAAAGAATGAAGATGTGATGATGATGATGAAGATGCTCCCAAATACGCAATTTTCCCTTGAAACCAAGCTAGAAATGATGAAATCTCCTCCTCCTCTTCCATGGTGTAAAAACCGATTCCTTGTGTGTGTGTGTGTGTGTAGTTCGTGTATCAAATTGAGGAATGAATTATGTGAGAGGTGAAATGTATATGATATATTACAAGTCTTCCACTAACTCTCATAAATCACCATTACTTGCACATAAGTCCTTGAAATATATGAATGGATGCAATTAAGTTTCATTCCATAGAAATTGATCATTTAGCTTCAACTCATGTTATGCAATTAAGTCTATATAGTTAGGAAATGATCAAGTCAAGTCATGTAGAAGCATTTAATCACTTATCAATTAATTCACGTATTTTCCACACTAGTGACAATTCATACAAATGCATAAAAGTATATGATGCACATAATGTCATGAAAGTTATAAATAAATAATTAAAATAATTCCCAAGTTAGGGAAAATGATCAATTAAAGACAGTTAATCAAGTAAGACATGTTCGGCAATTATTTCACATAAATTCTCACGTTAATAATATTTTCATGGAAACAATTAGTAATATAATATCACATAATATCATGTAATGTGTAATTGAAAATTGGGGCGTTACATATCCACGTACTAACCCGCATGCATAGATATTTATTGAATTTGTGAATTACAAGGTGACATCTCGGTGTCAAATTGTAAATGATCGTAACAATTCTTCCCACCTCTAAAAATCTTTGACAGGAGATTCAAAGCAGCCATACTCTAATGAGAGATAATGGACCTCTACAAAAATTCAAAATAAGGAATCAATGCTATCGTTATGAAAACGGGTATTATGCATTCATGGCACGTGCATCATGCATTGGAGTAAATTTTAATTATTTCGAACATTTGCTCTACGTGCCTGATTGCCTTCTTTGTTGGATATGAGTGCGTGCCATTTACATCCGTAATCCTGCATGCATTAGCTTCGTGGTTGCAATTTAGGTGTTCCCCTATCTGATCCACTAAGTGCTGTCTTGGTCGAAGCAATATTGGGATTTGAGGCGAGGTTGACCAGAAGATGTATGATCGAGCTAACACAGTTAGGGTATTGGGTGGATAAAAGAAGATACTCGAATACGAGAGAGACAAGAGATCCTTTGACTATCAAGGTGCCTTCAGGCTATGTACTTACTACTTTATAAGAAAGCCAGAATTTCTAACTCTGGATGATGTGAGGTGACAATGAAGAAATCAAGGCACTTGTACCATTCAGAGAATTCCAAGTAGGAAATCGGATTACTATTATAAAGACACCCACCAGATTAGTTACACTTACACAAAAGGAGAAAGGGAAAAATTGTGTAAGCTATGGAATTTTGGGCCAGTCAAGGATTCGATTATCCTTCCAAATTAAAGAATTGCCAACCTCGACTTCATTTCCACAGTGAACGGTACCTTAAGTATTCATGGCATTTGCAACCTTGCATTTCATAAGTAATTATATTTTATTTTGCTTGACATATGTGACAACGTGTAATGTTTGATGTTGCTCGATTGCAATAACGTGACTAACTGCTTTAATTTTCATAGCTTAAAATTTGTTGTTGTGGTGAATTCTTGTAAACTAAATGGACTACATGCTTGCGTGAACTATTCGTGCTTCAGTGCTTATAATTTCTTTGGTTACTCACTAAGCCTTCATGCACATACAAGCATATTGTGATTTTATCTTACAGTGATCCCATCGCGATATCCCCCTTGAGTTGAGCATGGATGATGAGTTTATACTCTAGGGACACCGATATCAGTCATGTAAAGGTGCACTACACATGCATCCCATGTTTTACATCAAGTATCACTTTGATGTGTGTATTTTGAATGCTGAATAAGTGAACTTATGTGCTAGAGAGTTGTTAAGATCTCTCTATTTACGTGTTAGGGAGATGTGGGATTCCCCATATTTATGTGATAGAAAGATGTTGGATTCTTTCTAAATTATGTGAGCAACAGATGCTGGATTCTCATGGAGTTACATATTTGGGAGATGCTGGATTATCTCGAATTTAGGGGTTTGAGAAATATTGGATTTTCTCAAACTAGAATGTTTGGAAGATGTGGAAGTCTTCCAGACTTAGGTTGAGAGACGGGGCTCTCTCGATTATGTGGTTGAGAGACGGGGTTCTCTCAATTCTGTGTCTGAGGGACGGGGTTCTCTATTTTGATGTGCCGAGAGACGGGGCACTCTCTCTCTTACGTGCTGAGAGATGGGATTCTCTCTTGTTTGTCGTGGCTGAGTCGCGTGTGGCCTGATGTTGGTTTGCAATAGACGAGGAAACGATGGTATCGAGCTTTGGGTGCAGTGGCCTAGTGGGGGATCGAATGAGTTTGAAGCGACCAACGGTCAAGTGTTTGAACAAACCTCTGTGACTACGGAACTCTGAAGGGAGTTGATGCAAACAAGGATAGTAAACTTCACAGTCAGGGCTATGACGCTACGCGTTTTCGGGGAGATGGATTGAAGTATTCCAATTCGAAGCTTTACGACTCTGTAATAGGACTTGAGGACAGGTCCTTTTGAAGGAGGGGCGATTGTAACACCCAGCTCGTCCTACAAATATGGTACGTCACTTTTCAACCTTTTTATGTGTTTAATTATGTGATTTTGTGCTTTGTGTGACCCTATTTTGAACTCTTTAAGAGTTTAGGGGCTTGTTTGTAATTTTCTCTTTTAAGGGGTTTTCGGGTTATTTCTCGTTCGGTCGAGAGTTTGACTTTTTTAACCCCTGCTTTACGTTCGGGGCATCCGAACGAGTCCCTAGACTCCAAGTTTTCCCCATTCTGACTTCGTTAGGCCGTTCTTCCGACTGTTTTTACGTACGAGGACCTGAGATATATACCCCGGATCCTCGTTTTGTGTGCCAGAACTTCAGCTCCAGCCTCAGTAGTCTTCCTCCCGCGATCCGGCACTATTCACGCAGTGGATGTGTGAAAATATACACATGTCCGTTGTCACTCGTTTCTCGACGGAATTCGACGTTTGAGTAGTGGAAATTTGTCAACTCGATGAGCCCAACACGATGGTACAAGAATCGTAGCCTGAAACTCAGCGGTGGTGGCGCTACGGCAGAGCAGCGGTGGCAGAACGGACCCCCGCCACTTCGTCGCCCGCGGAAGTTTCCGGCGACCATTCGACGACACGCGCCACCCCACCTGTTAGAAGACGTCCCGGCACAGTGGATGGTGTTGGTTGCGCAACAGTCTGGCCAGCGGAGGCGGCTCATGCGCCGCCTGAAAGTCACGGCGGGAGGCGGTGTTACTGTACCGAGGTGGTTCGCCGCGTTCCGGCAAGCTTTTTACTGGACCCTTGATGCTACCCTACCGTTTTCGACGTCCTGAATCCATTTCCGGCCTCAGATCGGAGTGACTCGAGGCGGAGATGGGGTTTTTCCGGCGAGAAGCGGCGGTTCAGCCTTTTTTCGGCGGGTTTTGGTGGTGATCCCTTTACAAAAGTTGTTCCTCACGTCAAGGCCAAGCTTTTCGCGTAGGTGGCGGCCCGAGAACCGGCCGTTGGCGGTGGACCGGTGGCGGACTGGCCGTGGACCGGTGGCTCTCTTTTTCGACGATTTTTCCGACAATTTGGTTAGGGGCTTTCGAAGGCCTCGCTACGGGCTTTCCAACGGTATGTTCGGATTTCGTTTTCATTTTACGGTTTGTGTTTAATTTCAGTTTTCATCGTTGGGATTTAATTAGGTTTTTCGTCAACGAAGTCCGGCGTGTTTGGTATTTTCTGAAATTGGTTTAAGGCTTTTGTCGAGCAGGCCGAGGCTCATGTTTCTGTACGTGGCGGTTCGGCTGGTTCCGTTGGCGGCGTTCCGACGCCCTTTCGACAGCAAGTTCCTCTTGTCGTGGTGAGTCCAACGCCATTTTTCGTTCGTCAATCGGGTGTCCGGTTGATTTGTTGTGATTTATTTTGTATAATTTGAATAATTGAAATTAATTGTTTTGATTGCTAATTGCTTGATTTGTCGATCGAATTGTATTCCATTGTGTATGAAATCATGTATTAAATGAAATGTGATATGTATTAATGCTTTGAATTGTAAATTGAACCCTTTTATGCCGAAATTGTGTTAGTTGTTAATTGTTTTAAAATGTAATTCGCTCTTGTATGCTTGATAAATTAATGAATATGCATTGCATGGTATTTGGAAATATGTAATGAATGTTGAATGTATGATTTCATGATTGTTGTTGATATTAGTTTCGTTTCATGCAATTAGATTTAATCTAGCCTTGTAGAAGGGGTGTTTGTGTAATTTTAGAAAATGTAAATTTGTATAACTTGAAATAATTGAACCTTATCCTTTAGAAAACGATTATGCTAATTTTGATGAAGTAAAAATTGCTTTATTATGCCTTGGATAATTAAATTTGAGACTTTTGCAATTAACGTTTAATTACCTAAATTGAATTTGAATCTATGATGCAATGTATGAAATGTATGAACTTTGAATGATTAAATGGCTTAGTCGGAATTTGGTCTGTAACCCCGTGGGTCTAAATGAATTCGTCACATGCTATTATATGATTCAATTGGCCTTGTAATATGTGGATTTTGTATAAAACGTGAAATATGACTTGAATTGGAATTTATTATTTGATATATGAATTGTATGAACCTTATATGATTAAATTAGAAACTTTTGCACGTAAGAAATAAGTTATTCGTACGAATATGAATTGGTTATTTGATATATGAATTTATATGAAATAATGTGACATGCATTGCCTTTCCATTTTGTTTGTTTAAATTAATTGTGCATAAGAACACCTCTTAATGTGTTTTATGAATACGTTGAGTTATGTGATATTTTATTTTGCAAGGAATTAGTATGAATGTGAACTTTGCTTATGTGATTGCATTTCTTAATTACTTGAGCATGTGCCGCGCGTCTTCATATGGTTGTCTGAGTCTGAGTCTGAGTTTTGTACTTTGTTTTGTGTGTTTAGTTGGTATAGATGCACCCGGGGTGGTGACTTGTGGTCGTGCAGGTTCCGGGGTGGACCATTTGCTTTGGGTTTGGCTTTGTCTGGTACCAGGTGAGGGTGTTTTCGTTCTAGTTACATACTAAACCCTACAACCTTATGTGACAAATTTGGCCAAAATCTTATGTATATATATATATATAAATATATATATATATATGTTATTTTCAAGTGGAGTCATCGAGTAAATTATTATCGAGTAACCTTTTCTCCAAAATTATGGAATATGTTATGTATCTTATGAATTGAAATATTTTGGCGAGATTATGCATGTATGTTATGTTCACGGGCCCAGAAATTTAGTACATGCGGCTATCCGGGGAGGCAAGGGCCGACAGTGATCCCGTATGCTAATTCCGTCTATGTTTTACAATGAAACAAAGCTCGTTAGGAGTTTTGACGAGGAAACGCAAGTCAGGCTTTTGGGTCCTCATAAACCCCTCTAGCCATTATGTATGAGGTGGTCGGGTCTTGCAAGCCCATTCACCACCCGGAGGAAGAAGGTTGGAACATATTTTATGACTATGATTATGTTATGATTGTTATGCACCGTGCGGGAAGGCCAGGACACGGATTGCCCAAACCACTATGTCTTATGTTATGTTATATGACTTGTGTGTATTATAATATATTGCATGATCACGTATTCAATGTATTAATGATATTTGTCGTACACGGTAGGAGTTTGGTTGGAGATTGTGCACGCTCACTCACCGAGCCTTATTGATTTTGTATGAATTATGAACTTAATGAATTTAATATGATTAGTCGTAAAGTCCGAGCATTGCTTAGTTATTCTCTTGCCCCTTTGGGAACTAACTTTAAATAAAACCTTGCTCGGGATTTATGACTTCCATGCACATGTTTCTATATTTATGTATCGCCCCTGCTCACTCAGTCTTCTAGAGACTGACCCCTCTTCCCCATTTTTCAGTGCTTTCAGGTTTAAGCCAGGCCACTATCAGTGTCTGTTAAGTCTGTATCTGTTCATTTAAGTTGTTAAGTACATTGCTTCGGTTTATGTTTGAAATCTTGGTTATCTAAGTTGTGTCAGTCCGTCTGAGTTTGTTATGTACTTTGTTTCAATTTATGACAACATTACTTATGATATGGTTTTGCACAGGTTTATAATTATGTTTCGAATGTATGAATTTCTGGACAGGTTATGACAGGTGGTCGGTTTAGAAGAACCCGTTTTGATTATATGATTGACCGGGACAGGTTTCTAGGGCCAGTTGAACCCATTTAGTTGAAGTTGATTTACTTTTTGAAATATATGGATTATGGTTGCTGATTAAAGTTTTTGAGAATTCGTATTTTGTCTCGCTTTCGCATTCCGGTTTTGCATATTTGCACTTGTACAGGGTTTAGGTACTGCCTAGCTTAGGTTTGTTTTTCGTTTGTCACCCGTTCGTTGTGACTTGGTGCGTGTGCGGACTTCCTTTTCGTACACGTGTCGGGTCATAGTGCGGGGGTGTGGTGCCCCACCGCTTGGGGTGCTACAAGTTAGGAGAAAGAACTTTGGTTTGTGGTGGTTCCTATTGTAATTTTATTTATGATTTAGTTAAGTTGGGGCAGGGAGAATTGTTAAATAATCAGTATAATTATTATTACCAGTTTATGAACTGAATAACATTGGCAAATATTAGTAGTACATACTAATAATATATGTATGTGTGGATGCAAGTCTCCCGAGTTGGCTTCTTAGTTAGGATGTATTATAAATTTTCCATTTTATCGGACCAACATCAAGTCGTTATTTATGTTTGTGGTTGTATATTATACGTCAAATTGGTTTAGGTTATCTTTTTTCTTTTTCAAAATTTGGTTTATTAGGTCTTTAAAGTTTTATTATGTTATTACGTAATTTTTTTTAAAGTACCCCAAGTGGATTTTGAATTGGGTCATTATTCTGAAAAATGAACCTGATGGTGCAGGAATCTGAGCTCCGAAAATGCAACAACACTTTCAATATTTGTATGAAGAGGGGAAGACCATCACAGGCGTTTGAGCCTTAGGGCCTGTGTTTTCGATGTGCGTGGGTTCTTCCAGCTAGGATAACACCAGTTTATGTAATGGGAATGCAACAGGAAATGATGAAATGCAGGAAGTTTGATGAAGATGCCGGGAAAATGCAATGGAATAGCCCAAAAAAAGTGCAAGGTTTCTTGTGGAAGAAGATGACTTGGGGGATAATGCAGGTGTTCTCTCTTATTTATACACGTGGTGGCCTGTGATGGCATGAGAGTGATGCCTCTGAAAAGCAGGCGGCGTGTCATGTACAAGGTGTGCACTGCCCTTGTATCAGAGGTTGTTGGCGAGGGACGTGCGTTGGGAAAGCTCAAGGTCCGCCTTGCAGGAGTACGGATGCCCTACAGGGGAGAAGATCCTATGTGAGCACTGGTGATGCTCGAAGGGCGCACGAATGGGTTTCCCACGGTAGATGAACCTTAAGCGTCAACTATACGAACGTCAAAAAGCGGGTACCCTCGTGTAGATGCCCCCCTTCTCTGAGGACCGTGGTGTGAGCGTCAGGTCTGACACCCTGAGTTTCTTGCTTGAACGGTGGGCCGAGGGTCGTAGGCCTGTATTAGTCAACAAGGGAATGGGCTAGGTCGACCTGCGAGCCCATTGAATCGAGCGTCCAAGCTCTAGGTCAATGGATGGCGACAAGTCGATGGCTCTGATACGAGCGTGATTTTATGCCTCATCATTTTGCCCCCCAAATTCTGTAATATCGCTTGAGCGTACTATAGAATTTAAGAGAAGCGGGCCTTGAATTTTTGAATTTCCGAGGGTCAAGCTTCTGCAAGAGAAGTGACCGCTTGGCTTCCATAACGGACACGTTCTGACATTGCATTAAATGAATTCTTGTCTGCATTAAATGCTGAGAGGGAACGTGGGCGCGTGTACTCCAGGAGACGTGAGGATGTTACCAAAAGTGGGGGGTTTTCAAGGCGGGAAATGATTGCATTTTTCAATTCCCAAACCCTAACTGATGCCGGTCTCTCCCTTATAAATAGGTGTTGCAAACCTTTCCCCATTCTTTTACGCATTCAAAGAGTTCTTAAGCAAAAGAGCAACAAAATCTTCTGCAATTCCTACAATCCTCAGCGGTTTCCAGCAACTCCTTCTTCACTCTTTAGGTAATTCTCCCAAAACCCTTATTTGTCTGTACTAACTTTAGATTTAGGTTGTGTGTGACCGATCCTTCTAAGTGAGGAATCCTTTTCTAAAATCGAATTCTTTCCAGAATTCTCCTCATTCATTGAACTTCTTTGTGAAAAGCTGCGACTTCAAGGATCAGAATCCAGATATGGTGGACAACAACGCAGACGCTTATGTGAGGGAGATAGATGAAATGGCAGTGGGGAGTTCTTTCCCCCATGATAATGTTCCTGTAGCCGTTCCTTTGGTGAGGGCTTCCCCAGGTGATGCTATTCCGATTGCCATCCCAGTGGCTAGGGCTCCGAAAGAGGCTGGGGATGAGGAGCTTGATGCCGCCGTTCAGGGGATGAACGAGCGTGATCCTGATGGAGTAAATGACCTTTTTGAAGAGATGCATAAGGTGATGGAGATGCATAGGCAAGGAGAAAGAGTACTTCCAGTATCGAGAAGCGCTGTAAGGCCTCAAGACCACCAGATTACAGTGGCAATAGCGGCTCCCGAAGGAGATACAGGGCCATCCTGGCATCCAGTTGATGGTGAGGCCCCTCGTAAATGACAGAGAAAGGGGAAGGAGCCGATGACCCGGGTGAGGCAAAACAACCCTCATCAAACTGATAGATCCCCAGACGAGATTGAGAGCATTCTGACGCTCGACGATTTGGAGGCCTTGAGGGCAAAGGTATACTTGGATAGAGCCAACCAGCCGGCCCCGGGGATGATGACCGTCTACTTGGATACGGTCCTAGCTGGGGGTCTGAGATTTCCAATCCCGCCCGCTGTTGCCACCATCGGCAACCACCTTAGGCTCAGCCCTTCTCAGATCCTCCCGAAAGACATTGCACTAACAAATAATTTTGTGATGCTGATGAGGGCCATAGGCCATGAGCCTTTTGTAAACAAATTGGACAGCTTGATCCAGGTGGCCCGCTCGCCGTGCTCGTCCCCCACAGATGGGTTTTACTACGTCCAGGCTAAGTCTGCCGTTAAAATGATAGACTCTCCCTCCACCTCATATGGCGATCATTGGAAGGAGAAGTATTTCTTCGTGGGAGCACCCGAGGGGATTTTCAGGGCCAATAGAGGGTGGATAGTACATGGCGAGGGGCCATTGATTAGAGACAGGTCCAAGAATAAAGTTTTCGAGGATTGGGTAAAGGGTTTGGTTATCGTAATGAGGAATGAGAAAAAAAATGGATCAATGTTGAGGTGTTGATGAAGAATGAAGATGTCTTATTCCACTATGGCCTCTCAAATCCCCCAAGCATGATAACCAATCCTCCTGCTCAAATTATGGCCCTCGATGGTTAGATCCTAGGAACTAACTTCTCTACCTCTTAGGATAGCCACTAACTTTGTTTGATTTGTAACGTTTTTTATAGCCACCAACCAAATAGTGATCTCTTAACGCTCGTGCTTTCTATTTTGCAGACATTCAAATACTAACAACAGGGATACACGCCGAGAGTGTTGCCCAGATGATGCACGCTCAAAGGGCGGGTGCTAACCCGCAACCACAACAGCAGCAGCAGGCTCAACCGCCCAACGCCCCGAGGGGGAGAGGAGCCCGCCGAGGAGCTGGGCGAGGCAATGGAGGTAGAGGTGCTCGCGGGGGCACCGGGAATGAAGTTCCAATTGTTGTCCCTACAGAAGATCTATCCTTGGACGGCACTCGAGAGGCCACTCGTCCTCCGGCCGCTCCTGAAGGGCCAATTGCGCTCAGTTCCAGCAACTCCCGTAACCGCTCGGGAGAGTTAGCCCGCTTTCACGATGTAATAAGGGTTGACCGCCTTGGGAAAAGGAAGAGGTTGCCAGACTCTGTCCCCATTTCTGGGAAAGGGAAGGAGGTGGTCGTGGGCTACCGTGGCGAGCGCAGCAATACCTCATCGTTTGAGGATGAGGATTTTTGGAAATTAGGCTGCCGAGGGGACGCTCGATATAAGCGCCAGTGGACGGACGACCCTGTCCTTCTGAAGAAGAGCGGGGCCACCGTTAACCTGGTTTCAGATATCATCGGAAAACTTCAATTTTTCGGTGATCACGACAAGCTGAACGAGCATAATACTGCTCGGGTTGCGGATGATGCTTGCCACGCACTCTTGACAGTAAGTCTCCAATTCCCTTTGTAAAGTTCCAACGCTTTCTATTCTAACTCTGATAGTGACCCTCGCTTCTAGCTTTTCAGGAGGTAATCCCGAGGCTGAAGAACTTGCAGGGTCGAGCGCAAGCCTATTCTGAGGACAAGGCCAAATGCAAAAAGTTGTTGCGCATCTCTGACCCCGATCAGTTGCAGGAGGATTACAATACCGTTTGCGCTCAATTGACTGACGCCAACCTTGAGAAGCATAGGTTGAAAGAAGACTTGAAGCGGGCAGATGATGCATACTTGGTCCTCGATGATCGCCACAAGAAGCTCAAGGATGAGCGCGGCCAGCTGGGGGTTCAGAATGGGGAGCTGGGTGAGCAGTTGGCCGAGAGCACTCGCCAAAATGAGATAACAAAGAAGACCCTCGCCGAACTACATGAGAAGGTAGCTGGTTTAGAATCAAAAGTGGCATGGGATGCGGTGGTAAAGTTTGTGTGTTCGAAGGCCTTCGTTTTTGCTGCCGACCTCCATTGCTTTGACAACGCTCAGCGCTTCTTTTATAAGGCGATTGGGCAAATGGTGAGGCTGGGGCTGGCCCCTGAGAGCGCTCGGACTGACGACTGCCTGAGCATGGACTTGGACGAGAACTGCAAGCTTATTGTCCACGATAGGGATCCCTCGGAGAGCCTGGCGGAGCCGGAGTATCAGGAGCTTGTGACGATGCTCTAGGGGGAGTTCATGGCGGCAAATCCCATAGATCCTGAGCCCCTTCAGATTGAGGACGATGGTATTACCATAGACGCTCAAGACGACGAAGATCCAAGTGATGCGCAAAATTTCAATGCTAATGTGTTGGCTCCAGTTCCTCTATCAACTGCCCTTCCTGAACCCGAGAGTCAAGACCCTTGATGCCCCTCCAACTGCTGCTTCCAGTTTACACTTATTTACTTTCAACTTCTGTGCATGAACATCTTCACTTCTGCACTTGATTTCTGTACCTTTGATAATGTATCTGAACTTGTTTCGTTGTCTTTTGCTTGAATGCCTCTCACTAAATGAATTTTAATTCCCTTCATCTTCGAATGCTTTAGCGCTGTTGTCGCTCTATGTATGATGCTCGTATGTATATTTACTTTGATGCTTGAATATCTGCGACGAGCATGTACACGCACGAGGGTGTTTTTGGAGGGTACTCTGGCGATAAGAATTTCAGAAATGCCTGATCATTCGAGGGTTAGATGTATGGGCGCGAGGGTGTTCCTTATCAGTGTGCCCTGGCCATATTCATAGTGAGGCTCGAATTTTGGACTTAGAAACCTCCTGTGGATTTGACTAAGTATGGAATTAAGGCGAGTGTAGCTATAACGTTAGCTTCGTACTTAAGCATCCACGTGAGGACTAGCTCAGAGTCTGCTACTTACGAGTGCACTTTTACATAAGAAAGTGAGGGTCATTGGGGGTTTACGAGCGCGAACTGGCGTGGTTAATATCCAGTTAGTGTAAATTAAGCATTGAGCATCCCACCTTTTGGCACACTCATTCTTGGGATTTACACGCTTATGAGAGCCAATGTATCTAATGCGGAGAATTCTTAACACACAACTAGCGTTGATTTGAAATTAATGGGGAGTTCACTAAGTCGTTCGACGTGGAGAATGCTCAACACGGAGTAGGCTTCTAGCGCAAGCGATTACGCATACTACTAATCAAATAAAAAGCAAATAAACGACATAATAATTGGCAAAATGCTTATTGCCATGCTTGCAATTAATAGCAACTGTTATGCTCTCTGTCAAAAGAAAGTACAAGATGCCACGAGCGGGCGACTACAAAGACTGACACTTACGCGTAAAACCGTCTAAGGTTACATGCATTCCACGGTCTAGGGAGACGCTCGCCTTGCAGAGTCTCTAGCAGGTAGGTGTTGTTCGCGCGTACCTGAATAACTTTGAAGGGGCCCTCCCAATTGGGGTCCAACTTACCTACATGTTTAGAAACTTCAACTTTTTTGAGGACCAAGTCTCCTAGTTGGAAGGTCCTCTCTTTAACATGCTTGTTGTACTGGTGGGCTACGGTCGCTTTATACTTATGGATCCGAGCCTAAGCAGTATTCCTTCTTTCGTCCAGTAAATCCAATTTGAACGTTCGATTGGCCTTGTTGACTGCAGGCTAAAAATAGGCAACGCGTGCGGATTCTTAAGCAATCTCCGCAGGTATCATAGCCTCAGAACCATAGACGAGGGAGTAAGGGATCTCCCCTGTCACCGCTCGAGGGGTAGTATGGTACGCCCAGAGAGCTCCTTGAAGCTCTTCTACCCACTCCCCCTTCTTACTTTTGAGCATTGTCTTCAAATGCTGGAGTATGGTTCGGTTGGTCACTTCACCTTGACCGTTGGCCTGAGGGTGGCCCACGAAACTGAAGCGTTGCTCAATCCCAAGTTCATAGCACCAATCTCGTGTGTCAGCGGGGATGAATTGGGAACCATTATCCGAGATGAACAGCCTCGGGATACCATATCTGCAGATGATGTTCTTCCAAATGAAGTCCCTCACAACTTTGAACGTTATCTTCGCGACCGCTTCGGCTTCTGCCCATTTGGTGAAATAGTCCACAGCGAGGATCACAAATTTCCTTTGTCCGACCTCCATAGGGAGGGGGCCCACTATGTCAATGCCCCACTGGTCAAACGGCCACGAAACGTCAATAGGGATCATTTGGGCCGCCGGCAGTTGAGGGGTGTTGGAGTGAAACTGGCATTTAGGACACCTTTTGGAATAGCTGATGGCATCACGCAGTAACTAGGGCCAATAGAACCCGCTTCTCAAAACTTTCTTTGCTAGAAAATGGTTCCCACAACTCCTATTGTGCACATGCTCTAACACTTCTTTAGCCTGCGAGGGTCTCAAGCATCTTAAAGGTGGACCCTGGAAAGACCGCTTAAATAGCCACCCGTCGTTTTCAAGAGAGAAGCGAGGGGCCTTACTCCTAACCTTCCGTGCTTCCACTTTATCGCTCGGGTAGGTTCCATCCCTTAGAAACCTAATGATGTCATCAAGCCAACAAGGTTCAGAGGGATCAATCATGTTCACCCCACCCGAGAGTTCGGCTTCGCGAATCAACGGCTTCTCCATTCTGAGGAATGTGACTGACCACTTGCAGGAATCTTCCAGAGCGGATGCAAACTTGGAAAGAGCGTCTGCATGCTCGTTTTCTGTTCTTGGGATCTGCAACAAGTGGATCTCCTGGATTAGAGCCTCGTATTCAGCCTAGTTATTGGTGACCGGAAACGCCAGTTTGATAGCATAATCAACTTCTACACCGTGAGGGTCTCTGAGGGTCACCCCAGCTCCCCCCCCCCCTCCCCCTTGTGAGGTCGAGGAACCATCTATGTGCAGAAGCCACAGTCCCTCTTCCAATGAGGGCGTAGCATCTAGATTGAAGCGTTCCACCAGTAAATCTGCCAGTGTCTAAGCCTGTATTGTCGTGCGAGGCTCGAAAGTGATGTCGAAATGACTGAGTTCAATTGACCATTTAATTAACGTTCCTGAAACGTCTGGCTTTGCGAGGACCTGTTTGAGGGGTTGGTCTGTGAGCACTAACCACCAGATTTACTGTGATATACCGACAGATTTGCGCTTGTTAACGCCGGTATATTATTTGAGCTTACAAATGCAAACTTCTCTATCTCCATATATCTTTTCTCCGTTCCTTGCAAAGTTTTGCTTAAATAATATACCGGCGTATGTTTACGCTCTTGTACTACCACGAGGACGGTGCTCGTAGCTTCTGAGGATACTTAGAGGTAAACGAACAGGTTTTCCCCTAGGTTGGGCTTGGTTAGTAATGGTGCACTCGCGAGATATTGCTTCATCTCCTGCAATGCCTTCTCACATTCCTCGCTCCAGGAAAAGTTACGAGTGTTATGCAAAATTTTGAAGATAGGTAAATTCCTGTCCGCCGAGCGGGAGATGAACCTGTTTAATGAAATGATCTTTCCCATCAGTACTTGCACCTCTCTCACATTCCGAGGGGATGAAATATCCAGGATTGCTTTAATCTTCTCTGGGTTAGCCGCTATACCTCGCTGACTGACCATGTAACCTAAGAATTTGCCTCCACAAATGCCAAACGTACACTTTGAAGGGTTTAGCTTCATTCCATAGTGACGTAGGACGTTAAACGTTTGCTTGAGATCCTCCAGATGGGAACGTTGATGCTCGCTCTTGACAATCATGTCATCGACATAGACCTCCATGGACTTTCCAATTTCGCACTCAAACGTCCTGTTGACAAGGCGTTGATACGTCGCCCCTGCATTTTTTAGCCCGAAGGGCATAACCTAGAAGCAGTAAACACCCACATGGACCACGAATGAAGTTTTAGGGCGATCCTCGGGCGACATGAAGATCTGGTAATACCCCTGGAAGGCGTCCATCATACTCATAAGGTCACAGCCAGCCGTTGAATCCACCAATTGATCGATCCTCGGGAGTGGATATGGGTCCTTCGGGCACGCCTTGTTAAGGTCTGTGAAGTCATTACACATGCGCCATTTATTAGCACTCTTGGGCACTAGAACAACGTTACAGAGCCACTCCGGGTATAAATTCTCCTCAATGTACTGAGCGTCAAGGAGTTTGCTGACTTCTTCTTCGATGACTTGCCTCCTGAAACCGAGAACGTCCCTCTTCTTTTGCTTGATGGGCTTAAAGGCTGGGTCCACATTGAGTCGGTGAACTATGACACTCGGATCTTTTCCAGTGAGGTCGGAGGCCCTCCATGCGAACACGTCGAGGTTTTCCCGGAGAAAATTGATCATCATGATCTGGGAGGGACCGTCGAGGTTTGAACCAATCTGGGTAGTTTTGTCTGGATTCCCAGGTTCCAACTCAATGGTCAAGAATTTTTTGACGGGCTCAATACGTATTTCTGGCCGGGGAGCCTCGAGCGCTCGCTTCTTCCAAATAAGTTTATCGATACTCTCATTCGAGGGCCCATCACCCTCGTTCTCGGAGGACGATCCTTCGACGGCCCCCGGTGGGCCATCCTCAGCATGTTGTGCCCCGCTCGGGACCTTCTTTCTGTTATTCTTCTTGTAAAGTTTGGCCTTCTTACGCTCGGGACCATCTTCATCCAATTTGGGAAAGTCAACCGATTTTTTGGTGGACCCGGCCTGAATGGTTTGCTTGGGCTTGTGGCTTCGAAGGGAAAGGATGTAGCATTCCCAAGCCTCTTTAACATTGCAAAGAACTTCGCACGTTCCCTCGGGGGTGGGGAACTTGATTTTCTGATGATATGTCGAAATTACTGCTTTAAAATCCACGAGCGCCGGGTGTAACAGCCCGTATCAGGACCTAGCTGAAAACAGTAAATCAAAGAGGACAAGAATGCGTTTATATACCTTGGTTCACCTTTACAAATGTTCATGCATTGCATTCTTATGTGAACAATGTGCATTCACTATTCATTTCCCGAGCCTACCTTGCCCTAGCATCTCATTGGAACCCTAGAGGTTCATAACTCATGCTTCCCAGTCATATGAACATGTTTTCGAAGCTTCGAAATCCTTTCTTGATCATTAGGGGTATTTTGGGAAATTTTGTTAAAAGTACTATTCATTTTCCGAACCAGCACTACGCCATTTTATGCGAGAGACCTCAAAGAACCTATACGTACTTTCTTGGAATTTTTCAACTCTCTTTTCAATGGTTTGAGGTTTCGTTTATGTGTCCAGAGCAATTGAAGAATTTATTTTCAAATAAAAGTTTCCGTCGGTTGAATATATTTCCTTCGTTAGAATGATTTAGCCCTTGAGATCATCGCCATAACGTTCCTCAATTTTTTCTATATTTTTGGAAAGCCTTTCGGACCTTCAAATTTCATCCTAGTATTTATTTCATAATTAAATTAATTTTCGAAATTCAAGAAAATCAAATCTTCCGAAGCTTATAACTTTTGAACCGTATGTCCGATTTTGATCCGTGAGTAACCTTTTAGAAGCTAATTTTATTTCCTAGCTCTTGGGCACTTTTCTAGCTCCAAAAATACGCCGGAGGAAGGTGAAATTACCAGATTACCCCTGCTGTAACAATTATACTAAAGAGCAAACCTATTTTTGGAAATTTCATTAAATGCCCCACCTCAAGTCCCTAGAATAAATATTATTTGCACCCTAGTCCTTCCCAACAACTATAAATAAGTGTGTTGGGGTCTCATTCTCTCCCTCACACCTCCAAACTCACGTCTCCCCCCCTTGAAGAATAGGTATGTTTTCTTATTTTTTTTATGTTTTAATCAGTTTAATTTATGTTTTATTTTATGTTTTAATTTATTTATTAATTATGCTAGGTTTAGGATTTAATTTATGTTTTATTTTATGCATGAAATATGTGATTATGGGTGTCGGGGTCCTAACGGATCTCGATACCAACTTTGTAAATGTTTTGAGGAGTAAAGGATGGATATGGCCTAGCTTGCGGGCAAACTTTGGTTTTAAAGTCTGGTTCATACTTTTGGAAAATATCCCGTACCCTGTTCCCGTTTTAAAGTATATATGAACCAGAACCTCCGATGTGTGTGCTTGTAAAAAAAAATCCCGTTTTAAGATGAAAGAGTTTCTTTCCGGTTTGAGGAAAGTCGCTAAGAAAGTCTTTCAAAACCCTTCCAGTCCAATTACTATTTCTTACTGCAAATTACCTCACTTAGTCCCTTTTGACTAATACCTCTTCCCTGTTTTCTAACCTCATGGTTTCAGGTAGGCAGCCTGGCGCTTCCTAGAGGTATCTTGAAGCTGTAGGAGGTCTTTTGTTAAGTCAGGATTGCTAGTTACTTTTCCTTTGTCCTGCATAGTCGTGGTTACCTCTACCTTTACGTTGCACGTTTTACTATGAGAACTTCTTCAGGCTACGACCTGAATTACTTGGACTCCGTTTTTATTATGTTTCTTTGTTTTCCTACTGGACTAATGTTTTATGTTAATATTATGGCTACTTGTTTCTGTGGTTATGCATATACTACTGTGTTGCATTCATGTTTTCAAAATTTTAAAATTATTCTGAAATTCCGCTGCGTTGGCAACACTGGTTACTCTGATCTTTATAATGGTCTGTCCGTTCGCCGAAGTATCTCTCGAGTAATAAAGCTTCCTAGTTACTTGGGTGATATAACGGTGCGGGGTTGTGGCGTTGGGGCACTACAGAGAAGGTGGTATCAGAGCCTCAGGTTGAGTAAGAAGAGACTTAACCTGGGAGCTCGAAGCATAGAGGATGTTTTGAGTTTACTTACTCTATATCTTGGTATTCATATCTGTGCTTACTCTGTAGTTATGGACAGTGCAAGTCTGCGTGCTTTCACTATAGTTATGGACAGCCTGAGTCAGCGAGAGCAGGATCAGGCATATTTTGAGGAGCTTGAGCCCCCTCGTACAGTAGCAGTAGTTCGCCGGGGTAGGGCCCGTTACTATACATGGCAGCGAGCGCAGGAGAGGGGACACCCGGGGTATTCGTACCCTAATAGGGTCGTTCATCAGCTGGAAACTGAACGGGATGAATACCTACAGGATAGCTTGAGATTGAGAGAGGTTCGGTTGGAGGCTATTCGTTACCATGATTTGGCAGCACAGCACCGGACTGATCGGGATATTGCCCGGGAGCATGCCAGAGAGATGGAGGCTCGATTGACAGAGGAACGCCAGGCCAGAGCCCAGCAGGCATCCCGTATTGCACAGTTAGAGGCAGACTTGGCATATATGACTACTGATAGGGATTTTGCTATGGAGATGCACCATCGTTATCAGAGCCGGATTAGGGCCCGACTTTGTGAGACTTTCTACCTCACCGATGAGCAGGCGGCTTTGGAGTACGAGGGACCAGTATACAGTGAGCCAGCTGCTCCAGGGGACCCTATGGACACACATGCAGGAGAGGATCAGGAGACAGAGGGATCATCTGAGGAGGAGAGCCCATCTCCAGCACGACAGGGAGATTTCATTGCTGTATTTGATGATAGCGATGGAGCCAGTCATAGCCAGCAGTAGAGGAGCTGAGTCCGGACCGTTGGGACTTGTATATAGAGGCAGGTAGCAGTAGCATATATATACTCAGCAGGTATGCAGCATGTTATGACAGATAGGGTGACTTCCGACAGGTGCAAAGGGGATTATATATACCCCCAGCGATCCCTGCTTTTAGTAGATTATGACAGTTGACAGATGATGTTTTGGAGAGCTTAGGCTGTACGGGAGCAACTCGACTTAGCATCGGGTCCTCCCCCTCTTTGTCTTTTTGGTCAGATATAGCCTTTGTATAAAAGCTTTTCCAAATTTTGCATATATGACATCATCTTTTGCGGCTTTAGTCATATCATTGCATGTTACCGTTTTCTATATCTATCATGTCATGAGTTTGAGAAATGCTTCAAGATACCATTAGGGCCGTGCATGGATCATACCATTTCATTTTGTGCATCTATATATATGACTGTTTTCTGTTACTTGTGAATAATGATTGCTTAATGGATTAAATTGGGACACTTTGAATTGATGACTACGTGCCTAATTGCAACTTTGATGATTGATTGTTATTTACTGATGTGGAACATTGAGTATATGGACCATTCTTATCGCCATGCATTATATCTGTTTGGGGTGATATTATGAATACAGTGACAATATGCCCCCGAGAAGAGCTCCACGTGAACGCATTCCACCACCACCGCCACCACCTGAGGAATTTCCCCGTCCTCCACCGATACCACAAGAACAACCAGAAATTGGGGAGACTTTGAGGCAATTTGCTCGGGCTTACAACTCAGTTAATGAAAAGACACTTGAAAAGTGTCTCCGAATGAACCCCCAGAAGTTATTCGGAGAGCCCAATGATCTTAAAGCTGAAAACTGGATTGCAAGCTTAGTGAAGATCTTCGAAGCCATGAACATCTTTCCGGAGGATAGAGAGCGAGTTCAATTTGCGACCTTCCTCCTCGAAGGAGCAGCGCTGAATTGGTGGAATCATACGAAGAATGTGTGGATTGAAAATGGGATAAGGTACGGTTGGACTGAGTTTGTAAGAGCATTTGAGGACAAGTTTATTCCGCAAGTTGCTCGGGATGCCTGGGAATCCGAGTTTATGAATCTTACCCAAGGAACACTATCTGGGGCAGAGTACGAGGCCAAGTTTGTGAGACTGATACAATATGCACCGCATATTCTGTACAATGAGCGTAGGAAGACCAAACGCTTCATCAATAGACTCAAGTCAGAATTACGATGGGCTTTGGCACCTCTGAATCTTGAAGGATACACTCAGGCAGTTGAAACTGCTCTGAGTACTGAAGCAGCCCATAGAGAGATCAGGATGACCGCCAACCATGCGAAGCCATATCAATCGAAACCACCACAGGGATTCAAACGCTCAGCCAATCAGTTAAATTTTAGATCAGGAAAGAGACCAATGATGGCACCCCCGCAAGCACCACTTGCCCCTCAGAACGAGATTGAATGTGAATCTGCCATATGCCAGGGCATACCGAAGCAACCTGTAGAAAGAAAACTGGCCAGTGCTTCTATTGTGGAAGTCCTGACCACAAGCTCGGGAATTGTCCAAAAGCAAAAGGTAGGCCAGAACGGCAAGGGTATCAAGGCAAAGGTAAGGTGGTGGCGGGAAATGCAAACAAGCCAATGGTCAGGGGAAGGGCTTATGCTCTGGATGGATGCGACGACCCAGATCCTACGGCTGTTGTGGAAGGTACGGTAAATGTTCTTGACATGCCAGTTAAGGTCCTATACGACCCTGGTGCCACGCATTCATTCATTGCATCCAAATTATGTGCGCGTTTACGATTTCCACTTGAGCAATTGCCATATCTTTTCGAAGTAAGTTCTCCTTTAGGAACTTGCCTTAAAACGGATCAAGTATATAAATGCTGCCCTATTAGAATCAATGGTCAGTTTTATCCCTTGGATCTTGTTGCACTACCAATGACAAAGTATGGGATTATTTTGGGAATGAATTGGCTTCATAAGTACCGAGTCAAGCTGGATTGTTTTAAGAAGAAAGTTATCTTAGGGAAGGATGAAGATCAGACATCAGATGGACAAGGAAGACAAACACCAATGATTTCGGCAATGGAAGCAAAAAGAATGATTCAAAAGGGAGCTACAGGATTCGTTGCTTACCTCTTAAATAGACCAAAGGATCAGAGCAAAATAGAAGAAGTGGAGGTTGTCAACGAGTTCCCAGAAGTGTTTCCTGAACACCTAAACACCTTACCACCAGACCGTGAACTAGAGTTTGTGATTGAGACAGTTCCAGGAGCCGAGCCATACTCTAAGGCACCCTACCGGATGGCACCGACTGAACTTCAGGAGTTGAGGAAACAACTTGATGAATTACTAGAGGCAGGATACATCCGCCCTAGTACTTCTCCTTGGGGAGCACCTGTGTTATTTGTTAAGAAGAAAGATGGGTCGTTACGACTTTGCATTGACTATCGAGAACTTAACAGGATGACGATGAAGAATAAGTACCCTCTTCCTCACATCGAGGAGTTATTCGATGTACTTCAAGGATCTCAAATATACTCCAAGCTAGATTTGAGGCAAGGGTACTATCAATTGAAAATTAGAAATGAGGATATTCCTAAGACAGCTTTCAATAGTCGTTACTGGCATTTTGAGTTCGTAGTAATGCCCTTTGGGCTAACAAATGCCCCAGCTGCATTTATGGATATGATGCATCGAATTTTTCGGCCGTTTCTTGATAAGTTCGTGGTGATATTTATTGATGACATTTTGCTCTTTTCCAAGACACCAGAAGATCATGCCATTCATCTTCGGTTAGTGTTGAGCACTTTGCTGGATCACAAACTTTATGCAAAATTCAGCAAATGTGAGTTTTGGTTGGAAAAGATCTCATTTTTAGGACATATCATATCTGGTTCAGGAGTCGAAGTGGATCCCTCGAAAATTGGAACGATTTTGGACTGGAAACAACTAAGGAATCCTTCTGAGGTAAGAAGCTTTTTGGGACTCGCAGGATACTATCGAAGATTCATGCAGGATTTTTTCGAGGATAGCTGCACCACTTACTCAGTTAACCAAGAAAGAAGGAAAGTTCATATGGACAGAGAAATGAGAACAGAGCTTTCAGGAATTAAAGAAAAGATTAACTACCGCACCTATACTAACATTACCAGAAGGGAAGGAAGGTTACACCGTCTATACCGATGCTTCAAAAGAAGGGTTAGGATGCGTTCCGATGCTGCATGGAAAGGTGATAGCATATGTATCTAGGAATCTTAAACCACGTGAAGTCAACTATCCCACCCATGATTTGGAACTAACAGTGATGGTCTTGCCCTCGCAAAATGGAGACATTACTTGTATGGGGTAACCTTTGAAATATTCACGGATCATAAAAGTTTGCGGTACTTTTTCACTCAAAAAGAGCTAAACATGAGACAGAGAAGGTGGATGGAATTCCTGGAAGACTATGATTGTATAATTCAATACCATCCTGGAAAGGCTAACGTGGTGGCTGATGCATTGAGTCGAAAGGCTAGTGCATTGCATGTCGAAGGACACCCAACGGAGTGTGGAAGGAAACCAGCTCAAGTGATTCCTAAAGTTAAGTTGGCAAATCTAATAATTTCGTCACCGCTGAAGGATCGGTTGATAAAGACGCAAGCTATAGACGGATGGATTAAGAAGTGTCTCAAATCCAAGGAGAAAGATGATGAGACAAAATTCAGTAAAGGTGAAGGTGGAATCTTGAGATATAAGAACCGAGTTTGGGTACCCTCATGTAGCACCCCCTTACACGTGGAGGTGTCACACCCCCACACTATAGCCTCGATCCACGTATGAAATGGAAGGTCCATACATAAATCAAAACTATAACGAACGGGTGACAATGCAATACCAACAAGCTAGGTGGGAACTAAACTACACATGCAATAAAATAAAGCGGAAGCACCGAATAATTCATAGGTATCAATACTGTACTTAACTATCAATACATTATCATCTTCCAGATAACATTCACATAGACGTACTTAGGACTATCAACATGATTCTCTGAACTATTAATACATGAGAAGAAGAGCTAGGCTAGACTCAGCTGGACAGAACGACACGACCTGACTCCCGCCTAGCACGCCGCGAACAAAACCTGAAAGGTGGAGGCGTCAGTCTGGGAAGACCGAGTGAGGGGCAATATATATATATAAACACAAGTAACATGCAAGTTATAATCTCGGGTAAGGTTTTGTAATTAAAATAATATAGGTGCAAGGATAACATAAAACTCGCCCGAGATTACAATTATTAGGTTTAACACGATAATCACGTTTATTATAACAATCAGTGGCCCTGGCGAGGGGCGTGCACGATCTCCAACCAACCTTGACAGTGAACACGGGTTGCACTTTCATTTAATTAAGTTATCATGCAAGTCATTAAAGTGCACACGATCAATAACATGAAATCCATTCTTCACTCCATTGGTGGTGGGTTTGCAAGGCCCGAACCACCCACGATATCACGGTGCACGTAGGGAGTATGACTCCCACGTACGGGACTCCTTCCTCCACCAAACCTCCTGGTGGATTCAGGGGGCATCCCCACGGTGTGAGAGAGGTGTTATGAGTTACCCGTCAGCCCTATGCCTTCCCGGTTGGCTCAAACACTCACCCTCGGGCCCATAAACACGATACACGATACACGGTACACGATAGTTCGCCAAACACGATCACGGTAACACGATGACACGATTCATGACTTGATTATAAACACGATACACGATTTGCTTGTCGTGAGCATGATTAGTTTCAAGAAACGCGATATGTAATATGTTATACGAGTAGGTATTAAATCCCTTGAAGTTGGAAAACGATTATAAGGATATACGCACGTGTAATTTGGCCGAAATCCATATAAGGGTTATAGGGTTCTAGATAATTAAAAACTAAACCTCACCTTTACCGACAAAGTGTAAGCCAAGACACGGCCTACGGCCCCTGCTCCACGTCACAAGAAATGGATCTGTGCAAACACGACGTGTACACGTGAGACATGACTCTAAAATAGACTAAAT
Source organism: Lantana camara (assembly GCA_037501455.1). Classification (NCBI taxonomy): domain Eukaryota; kingdom Viridiplantae; phylum Streptophyta; class Magnoliopsida; order Lamiales; family Verbenaceae; genus Lantana; species Lantana camara. The sequence continues at coordinate 60,205,786 of CM074855.1, forward strand.
ATGACGAACGGTGGAAATGTGTCGAGACGACCATGAAATTACAATGTGGCATGATAACATGTTGTTTCACTACATATTAGCACATATTAAAGCAAATCGGGGCCAAAGAAGTCGTCGGATCGAGGGGCTAAAATTGTAATTTTATGCAGAATATTTTGTTCTGCATGTCAGGTGGGAACGGCCGTTCCAGCTTCCCTTTGTAAATGGGAACGGTCGTTCCCATAACCCCAAAGACGCGGCAACGATTTTAAATACCGAAGGGCGCCTTTAGTTGGGAACGGCCCTTCCGGCACCAAGGCCAAAATGGGAACGGCCGTTCCCATGCTCGGCCGCCTAGTTTATTTGCTGTGGGAACGCCCGTTCCCACAAAGCTTTGAGGCTGGGAACGGTCGTTCCCAGTTCTGCAACTGGAGAGAAACAGAGAAGAACAGAGCATGGCTACGGGAAACAACAAAGCAAGGCACAAATTCCATTCCCAATCAACAAAGCTATGATTTTCTGGAAGTATGATACACATATGTTCAATAGTTGATAACATAACACTTAAGCATATCAACCATGGAAAAATCATCAAGAATTCAAGATTCATGTTCATGATCAAACTTGATCATTCAAGCTCAATATTCAATAATTCATGCCTCAAACTATGCCATCATTCAAGATATGATCACATAAGCATGCTTTGAACACTTATAATCCATAAATTCATAAGTTCATAAACCCTAGCTAAACCAAATATGCTCAAGATTCATCAATTCATGCAAAGCCAACCTTGAAGATAAAATATGGAGGAAGTGGATGATGATGATGATTATACTCCAAAACCTCAAATATTTACTGAAAACTTGATGAATCTCGGATGAAATCTCTCTTCTCTTTTTGCTTGGAGGAACCGAGAATGAAAGGAAGCAAAGTTGTTGGGAATTCTTGGATGAAATGAGAGTATGGAAGCTTGGAGATGCAAATAACGATTCATCCATTTTTGAAACATGTGAAATGCCACTATTTACAATCTAATCCTTGAAATGTTTAAGTTATGCAATTAAGGATACAAGGTTTTGAGAAATAATCAATTAGGCCCTTGAAAACTATGCAATTAGGTCCCTAAAGTTTAAGGAAATAATCAAGTAGGGACAATTCGGCAATTGATGCACCCTCGGGTTTTGTTCCACGTGATAATTATTTCCAAGTTATGAAATAAATTTATTTTCAATATAAATTCATGGAGTTTCATGAAAGTTTGATAAAATATAATTTATAAAATCGTAATGAACATAAAATTATGATTAATAGAATTTGGGGCGTTACAACTCTCCCCCCCTTAAAAGGACCTGGGGACTGTCACGTTTAAATAATGCATGAGCCATAAGAGACCCCGTCTCTGAACAAGAATGAAAGAACCCCGTCTTTCAACAAGAAGTGAGAAAACCCCATTTCTCCACAAGAGGTGAGAGAACCCCGTCTCTCAACAGGAAATGAGAGAGCCCCGTCTCTCACGCACATGGAAGTAATTCAAGGAGCAAATTTGGAGAAGCAGTGATATGCATGTTACATGGTCAAATAGAGTCATTTTAATCATATACTCATCGCTCATAATTATTTAATTTACAACGAGCACGAAATTAACTACAATAAGATCCATGATGCACGTCAGATGCATGGTTAAAGGTACCGTTCACCGTAGTTCTTGCCTGTTAAGTGAGCTCTGGCCCCTGGTGGGCCGCTCTTTCCGTTTCGGACACGTATCTATCTGATGCTCAGAACTTCCACAACGGAAACATAACCGCAAACGCTTTCTACATCCATCATAGGTATGGGTGTCCCATCCATAATAGGTACAGAGTGGCTTCCCTGATTGTGATGGTGATGTCCTAACAGAACCCCTCTTTGAACTTGATCTATCAATTTGAGACTTTTTCTTTTTCGACCTTTCCTGGGAGGATAAGATGGAGGCAGCATTGGACCTTTTCATTGTAACAGGGTCCTGTTCAGATCCCGAAGCTGGATCCGAATCGAATAGTCTCGACCTCCTTACATTGTCCGAATCCTCGACTTTCAATGCTTTAGTGGTAGCCTTGGCCCAGGTACTTGTATTAGCAGCTTTCAAGGCATCCTGGATGTCCGGCCTAAGTCCCTGCACGAATTGTGTTGCCTTGTAGAAGTCATCGTTCGCTATATTGGGAGCGTAACGAGACAATCTTTCAAACTCTGCAATGTACTCGCCAACTGATCTTCCTTCTTGTTTCAACTCAGTAAATTCCCTTAACCTACGAGTACGGGAGGCTGGTGGAATGAACTTATTTTTAAATTCCCGAACAAATATTTCCCAAGTAATAGCTTCCCCAGCAGCCTCTAATACAATCTGGGTACTTTCCCACCATGAGTAGGCCTCGCCCTGAATCAAGGTGAGGGTGCAACGAGCTTTTTCCTGAGTATCACACGGAATAAGTTGCCAAATCCTTTCTATCTCCTTTAACCACATCTCTGCCTGGATATCATCACCCCTATAAAACTTGGGAGGTTGTTGATTCTGAAATTCCCGTAGTATAGCAGAAATAGGGTTTTCCTGTGGGGCTATTGGTGCAGGTGGTGCTAGAGGAACCCGTTCTTGAAGGCTCTGATCAATTAACCCGACCACCGCATTCATAAAATCTTGTGGCTGAGCATGAGGGGGTGAAGGAGCACGTGGAGAATGATCATGATGATGTCTACTATGTCGAGGCATCCTGTAATTAAAACACTAGATATGCATGTTGGATTAGAAAATGCTAATGAACATATTTAAGATCATAGAATACAAGTATAACACATAATTCAAGATCAACTAGTTGGCAATTAATAGCAAAATCAATGCAAGGCACAACTTATTGAGTAATTTAGCTAATTCAAGTAATTTCAGGTAAGTCCAAGTAGCTCCAAATAAGATGCAAGACTCACCAAGTATCAATTAATCCTATGTCGTTCGACCTAGACTGACCCGACACGACTCGAGAACCTCGGTTTTGCAACCGGGCTCTGATACCACCTTAGATGTAGCACCCCCTTACACGTGGAGGTGCCACACCCCCGCCCTATAGCCTCGATCCACGTATGAAATGGAAGGTCCATACATAAATCAAAACTATAGCGAACGGGTGACAATGCAATACCAACAAGCTAGGCAGGAACTAAACTACACATGCAATAAAATAAAGCGGAAGCACCGAATAATTCATAGGTATCAATACTGTATTTAACTATCAATACATTATCATCTTCCAGATAACATTCACATAGACGTACTTAGGACTATCAACATGATTCTCTGAACTATTAATACATGAGAAGAAGAGCTAGGCTAGACTCAGCTGGACAGAACGACACGACCCGACTCCCGCCTAGCACGCCACGAACAAAACCTGAAAGGTGGAGGCGTCAGTCTGGGAAGACCGAGTGAGGGGCAATATATATATGTAAACACAAGTAACATGCAAGTTATAATCTCGGGTAAGGTTTTGTAATTAAAATAATATAGGTGCAAGGATAACATAAAACTCGCCCGAGATTACAACTATTAGGTTTAACACGATAATCACGTTTATTATAACAATCAGTGGCCCTGCCGAGGGGCGTGCACGATCTCCAACCAACCTTGACAGTGAACACGGGTTGCACTTTCATTTAATTAAGTTATCATGCAAGTCATTAAAGTGCACACGATCAATAACATGAAATCCATCCTTCACTCCATTGGTGGTGGGTTTGCAAGGCCCGAACCACCCACGATATCACGGTGCACGTCGGGAGTATGACTCCCACGTACGGGACTCCTTCCTCCACCAAACCTCCTGGTGGATTCAGGGGGCATCCCCACGGTGTGAGAGAGGTGTTATGAGTTACCCGTCAGCCCTATGCCTTCCCGGTTGGCTCAAACACTCACCCTCGGGCCCATAAACACGATACACGATACACGGTACACGATAGTTCGCCAAACACGTTCACGGTAACACGATGACACGATTCATGACTTGATTATAAACACGATACACGATTTGCTTGTCGTGAGCATGATTAGTTTCAGGAAACGCGATTTGTAATATGTTATACGAGTAGGTATTAAATCCCTTGAAGTTGGAAAACGATTATAAGGATATACGCACGTGTAATTTGGCCGAAATCCATATAAGGGTTATAGGGTTCTAGATAATTAATAACTAAACCTCACCTTTACCGACAAAGTGTAAGCCAAGACACGGCCTACGGCCCCTGCTCCACGTCACGAGAAATGGATCTGTGCAAACACGACGTGTACACGTGAGACATGACTCTAAAATACACTAAATATGACGAACGGCGGAAATGTGTCGAGACGACCACGAAATTACAATGTGGCATGATAACATGTTGTTTCACTACGTATTAGCACATATTAAAGCAAATCAGGGCCAAAGAAGTCGTCGGATCGAGGGGCTAAAATTGTAATTTTATGCAGAATATTTTGTTCTGCATGTCAGGTGGGAACGGCCGTTCCAGCTTCCCTTTGTAAATGGGAACGGTCGTTCCCATAACCCCAAAGACGCGGCAACGATTTTAAATACCAAAGGGCGCCTTTAGCTGGGAACGGCCCTTCCGGCACCAAGGCCAAAATGGGAACGGCCGTTCCCATGCTCGGCCGCCTAGTTTATTTGCAAAGGTGGGAACGCCCGTTCCCACAAAGCTTTGAGGCTGGGAACGGTCGTTCCCAGTTCTGCAACTGGAGAGAAACAGAGAAGAACAGAGCATGGCTACGGGAAACAACAAAGCAAGGCACAAATTCCATTCCCAATCAACAAAGCTATGATTTTCTGGAAGTATGATACACATATGTTCAATAGTTGATAACATAACACTTAAGCATATCAACCATGGAAAAATCATCAAGAATTCAAGATTCGTGTTCATGATCAAACTTGATCATTCAAGCTCAATATTCAATAATTCATGCCTCAAACTATGCCATCATTCAAGATATGATCACATAAGCATGCTTTGAACACTTATAATCCATAAATTCATAAGTTCATAAACCCTAGCTAAACCAAATATGCTCAAGATTCATCAATTCATGCAAAGCCAACCTTGAAGATAAAATATGGAGGAAGTGGATGATGATGATGATTATACTCCAAAACCTCAAATATTTACTGAAAACTTGATGAATCTCGGATGAAATCTCTCTTCCCTTTTTGCTTGGAGGAACCGAGAATGAAAGGAAGCAAAGTTGTTGGGAATTCTTGGATGAAATGAGAGTATGGAAGCTTGGAGATGCAAATAACGATTCATCCATTTTTGAAACATGTGAAATGCTACTATTTACAATCTAATCCTTGAAATGTTTAAGTTATGCAATTAAGGATACAAGGTTTTGAGAAATAATCAATTAGGCCCTTGAAAACTATGCAATTAGGTCCCTAAAGTTTAAGGAAATAATCAAGTAGGGACAATTCGGTAATTGATGCACCCTCGGGTTTTGTTCCACGTGATAATTATTTCCAAGTTATGAAATAAATTTATTTTCAATATAAATTCATGGAGTTTCATGAAAGTTTGATAAAATATAATTTATAAAATCGTAATGAACATAAAATTATGATTAATAGAATTTGGGGCGTTACACCTCAGCTATCCGAAAAGAAATACTTGATGAAGCACACAAAACACGCTATACAGTACACCCTGGAGGAACAAAGATGTACCAAGATCTCCAGAAGAAGTTTTGGTGGAATGGAATGAAAAGAGATATTGTTGAATATGTCAAGAAATGCTTAGCTTGTCAAAAAGTTAAAGCAGAACACCAAAAGCCAGCAGGAAAGTTATTACCACTACCAATTCCTACATGGAAGTGGGAGCAAATAACCATGGACTTTGTTACTGGGTTACCTAAAGTTAAGGGAGGACAAGACAGTATATGGGTCATAGTTGACAGATTGATTAAATCAGCACATTTCTTATCGGTTAAGATAGCAAATAAGGACAACTCTTTGGCAAAACGGTATCGGGAGAAGATTGTGAGATCTCATGGAGCACCTGCTAATATAGCGGCTGATAGAAATCCAAAGTTTACATCATAATTTCGGCAGAGTATTCCAGAGTTATGGGTAGAAACTTAGACTTCATCATAACAGGCCATCCTTAGACATATGGATAGTCACTAAGGATGTTAAAGGGTCTAGAGGACATGATGAAGGTATGTGCACTAGACTCTCGGGTACCATGTAGAGACGTTCTAAGTTTTGTTAATGAAGGAAGTACCATAAGGATCAAGCTCAACCGATGGTTTAATCCAAATAAAGATTTTTGGAAATAAAGTTACTTGGTTTGAGATATTGGAAAATTACCTAACAAAGATCCTGAGAAAAAGACATGACATTTGGAAAGTAATGTGGTAACCAAAGAAAGATACAAGAACATCACCCGAAGTTATCCCCGGAACGGTTGTGGAATCTGAGGACAGATTCCTTTTAAGGGGGGAAGATTGTAACAGCCCGTATCAGGACCTAGCTGAAAACAGTAAATCAAAGAGGACAAGAATGCGTTTATATACCTTGGTTCACCTTTACAAATGTTCATGCATTGCATTCTTATGTGAACAATGTGCATTCACTATTCATTTCCCGAGCCTACCTTGCCCTAGCATCTCATTGGAACCCTAGAGGTTCATAACTCATGCTTCCCAGTCATATGAACATGTTTTCGAAGCTTCGAAATCCTTTCTTGATCGTTAGGGGTATTTTGGAAAATTTTGTTAAAAGTACTATTCATTTTCCGAACCAGCACTACGCCATTTTATGCGAGAGACCTCAAAGAACCTATACGTACTTTCTTGGAATTTTTCAACTCTCTTTTCAATGGTTTGAGGTTTCGTTTATGTGTCCAGAGCAATTTAAGAATTTATTTTCAAATAAAAGTTTCCGTCGGTTGAATATATTTCCTTCGTTAGATTGATTTAGCCCTTGAGATCATCGCCATAACGTTCCTCGATTTTTTCTATATTTTTGGAAAGCCTTTCGGACCTTCAAATTTCATCCTAGTATTTATTTCATAATTAAATTAATTTTCGAAATTCAAGAAAATCAAATCTTCCGAAGCTTATAACTTTTGAACCGTACGTTCGATTTTGATCCGTGAGTAACCGTTTCGAAGATAATTTTATTTCCTAGCTCTTGGGCACTTTTCCAGCTTCAAAAATACGCAGGAGGAAGGTGAAATTACCAGATTACCCCTGCTGTAACAATTATACTAAAGAGCAAACCTATTTTTGGAAATTTCATAAAATGCCCCACCTTAAGTCCCTAGAATAAATATTATTTGCACCCTAGTCCTTCCGAACAACTATAAATAAGTGTGTTGGGGTCTTATTCTCTCCATCACACCTCCAAACTCACGTCTCCCCCCCTTGAAGAATAGGTATGTTTTCTTATTTTTTTTATGTTTTAATTAGTTTAATTTATGCTTTATTTTATGTTTTAATTTATTTATTAATTATGCTAGGTTTAGGATTTAATTTATGTTTTATTTTATGCATGAAATATGTGATTATGGGTGTCGGGGTCCTAACGGATCTCGATACCAACTTTGTAAATGTTTTGAGGAGTAAAGGATGGATATGGCCTAGCTTGCGGGCAAACTTTGGTTTTAAAGTCTGGTTCATACTTTTGGAAAATATCCCGTACCCTGTTCCCGTTTTAAAGTATATATGAACCAGAACCTCCGATGTGTGTGCTTGTAAAAAAAAATCCCGTTTTAAGATGAAAGAGTTTCTTTCCGGTTTGAGGAAAGTCGCTAAGAAAGTCTTTCAAAACCCTTCCAGTCCAATTACTCTTTCTTACTGCAAATTACCTCACTTAGTCCCTTTTGACTAATACCTCTTCCCTGTTTTCTGACCTCATGGTTTCAGGTAGGCAGCCTGGCGCTTCCTAGAGGTATCTTGAAGCTGTAGGAGGTCTTTTGTTAAGTCAGGATTGCTAGTTACTTTTCGTTTGTCCTGCATAGTCGTGGTTACCTCTACCTTTACGTTGCATGTTTTACTATGAGAACTTGTTCAGGCTACGACCTGAATTACTTGGACTCCGTTTTTATTATGTTTCTTTGTTTTCCTACTGGACTAATGTTTTATGTTAATATTATGGCTACTTGTTTCTGTGGTTATGCATATACTACTGTGTTGCATTCATGTTTTCAAAAGTTTAAAATTATTCTGAAATTCCGCTGCGTTGGCAACACTGGTTACTCTGATCTTTGTTATGTTCTGTCCGTTCGCCGAAGTATCTCTCGAGTAATAAAGCTTCCTAGTTACTTGGGTGATATAACGGTGCGGGGTTGTGGCGTTGGGGCGCTACACCGGGCGTCCGATGATGATGTTGTACGGGAGGTCCACTTCGACCAATGTGTAAAGAACGCTCAAAGTCTTTCGCTGTAGGGCGCGATCAAAAGAGGTGGCCAAGGGAATTTGTCCGCGAGGGAAAATCTCGGAACCCCTAAAGCCGACGAGGGCTGTCCTAAGGGGTTCGAGTGGAATGTTTGTTATATTCATCTTTTGAAACGTGGTGTAAGGGAGAACGTTCACAGAGCTTCCACTATCAATTAAGACCCTCTTTACAACATGCTACTGGACATCTAAGCTAACCACCATGGGACAGTCAGAGGGTTCACCAATCCCATGGGGTGTTACAATGTGTTCCAGGTCTTTCTCTGCGAACCCTACAGCGTCATTTTCCTTCGAGCGCGGAGTGTTGGTGACTGTCAGTATAGGATTGGGCTGGGAAGGCCTCTGATCATAGCTTCGAACATTGCGGCGCCGGGAAGCATTGGAGTCACCACCTGAGGGTCCACCGTCGATCATGTGGATCACCGCAAACGGTTGGTTTTCCACATCAGTAGCTTTTCCTTTGCCGCTGTAACGCCCTCACCCGTACCAGAATAAGAGGAGATTGGCGTCTCAACCCCCGCACTGAAGCACCTCTCAAGTAATGGTGTGAGCCATCACTCAAGAAATACTCCAGCGAACGACTATCTATCAGAACTATACATGTACAACGATGTGGCTATGCAGCGGAAAATCAGAGTATTTTAAAACTTTTCAAAATATGTGCGTGATGGCATGTAACAAGCAAGAACATATTGATCGTGTAAGAGAGACTCGGCATATCAGAACATGTAACATTTTCACATATAAGTACCGATATAGCAGAGTTCAAAATATCGGTAACAGAGTAGCAGAAAGAGTATAACAGAGACACTCAAGTATTCAGAAACATATACAGAAACATAAAGTGATGCAGCCATAAAACATATGCAGGACACAAAAGGAAGTAATACTAAGTCCTGACTGAAACAAAAATGACAATCTTGAGCTTCAAGATACCTCTAGACTGCGGCTGCAAGACCTGAAACCACGAGGTAAGAAAACGGGAGAGGTATTAGTCAAAAGGACTAAGTGAGGGAATACTTTAAAGAAAGTACTGAATTAAAGAACTTGAAGTAAAGTTCGAAACTGTTAATTGCAATGCTTTAAAGAAGAACTTGAAACAAGTTCAGTTGATAAAACTCTTTGAATGTGATGCTGTAAAAGAATGCACGTTAAAAATATTTTCATGAATGCTATCACACGCGCACACATATGTTGCTCATGGTTCATAATTCTTTCACAAAACGGGATAAGGGTAAAGTGAACTTTTCCAGATATGAACCATCCTTTATGAAACAGAATTTTGCCCGCAAGCTAGGCTCCTCCATCCTTACTCCAGAAAAACATGACTCGGTAGAGCATCGGACCAGGATCAACGATAATTCCATGTTTAGTAGACTATCGGACCAAGATCAACAATAACCCCACATATAGTAGAGCATCGGACCAAGGTCAACAACAACTCCGCACCTAGTAGAATATCGGACCAAGGTCAACAACAACTCTTACCAACGCATACAAACATGTACCATCCTCCACCGGTTGTCACTTCGGGTAGCTAGCCCTAGGCGACCTGTAAACATGTAATGGGAACAGATTTGCTGTCCATTCCCAGACAGATTGTCCTGACTTAACAAACCGCCTGTTAAAAGTCGGTGTCAATTGTCTAAGTGTGGCGGCCGGTATTGGTGATGTCATTGGCGCTCACCTCCCGAGCATCACCTCCACACATAACCGCCGGGCCCAAACTGTAAACTGTATGCTTGCATTTAAGATTAGCAGTGACCAGAGTATCACTCCAGTATGCTAACTATAACATGTGAAACTGTAACTGTAACATATGATGCTGTCTGAAAACATATGATTCTGTCTGTAAACTGTGATTCTGTCTGTAAAACATATGAAACTGTCTGTAAACTGTACTTTGAAAACATATGCAAAACATGTAACTGTCTTTGAACAAGAATGCAGAACTTTGGAAAACATGTGCTGTAGATCAAGGTATACTATTAAAGTATGAATGATCCTTTCAAGAGGATGTCCCGATAAAAGGGATAGTTCAAAACGAGGTTTAGCTTTGAATTTCAAAACATATGATACGATAGTATAATCGTGGTTCTAGTTGGAAAACATTTATAACTTCACCTCACCTAATAGTAACAAAAGGCAGGTAGACAGATTATGCGGTGCCCTGGGGATCCCAGTGCTCAACTTTAACTCCTGTAGGTGGTGTACTAGAGTGAGCTTAAGAACTAAGACCCACTACTAACCAAGATGCATATGAAATGCATGAAACAATGAACAAGGAACATGTAAAGAACATGTAACACAAGAGAGTAATACCATTTAAGGTATTCAAGAGAGGTAACACACAAAGGAATACGTCAAAGTGAGTTACTCTTAACGTTAGACTATGATCTTACTATAACCGAGTAAGCTTTAGTCAAATTATGAATGCTATCACAAACCTTAGGTTAAGAAACAAGTCCACGAAAGAAAACACATTTTGAAAACACATTTTAGACCCTGGATATGGAAACCCTAGGTGCAAATGTCTATTAAGAAAGCACAAGTTTTAATTCATTTTTACTATTCAAAAGCACTATTCAAAAGTACTATTTAAGATTACTATTCATGATTACTATTCACATGTCGGGTCAAAGGGTCGGGTCAACCCTTTACTATACACACACCCACATACACACGGTATACACACACACCATGCACGAACACACACACACACACATCCTAATTAAATTATGATCTTGATTATAACCTATAGTTTCAAGTTCATGTTAAAATAATCAAGTGTGATCTAGGTTAAAGGTATAACCTATAGTTAAGAGATCCAATTAAGGCATAAGATCAAGTTATGAAACACTAATTATCTTAGGTTATAACATGTGACACTATTAAAGTGTAAAACATATGATCAAGGCACTATTCCATTAATCCAAATCATATCATAAGCTCAATTCATAATTCAAGAAGCATATACCAATGTGACAAAATGTCACAACATATATCATATCATATCATATCATATCATATATCATGAACCTTTGGGCATGTAACATGTAACAATTTAATTCAATACCAACATGTAACAAGTTGTGACATAATTAATTGTAAATCACTATTCCATTAGCAAACATGCATGAATATAATTCAAATTCCATAATCATGCATCAATTCTCATAATATAACAATCATATCACATGATCAAAGCATATACTAGAGCAATTCATAACATATTCAAGCATATACTAAACAATTAAAACATATAAACAACTACACAAACATATCATGAAAACTATATAATAAATGCATAAAATAAAATCTTATATGGCTTAGGGAAGACCCTAAAACCCAACCTAAACATAATATAAACATACCATAACTTAAAAACATAAACTAAACTAACATAACATAAACTAAAGCAAAAAATAAAACAAACCTAGCTCGAGAGGGGGGGGGAAGGGGGAGGAGTGCCGACGGCAAGAGGGGGAAGAGAGGGAGAGAAAGGGTGTTGTTAACACAACTTTGAGCAAGGAATGAAATGCCATGACCCTCTATTTATAGTTGAAGAGAAGCCCCTCACCTTGGAAATAAAATGTGGAGAAGGGTAGGAGAGCAAAAATTGGATAGATTCTTTTGGAAGCTTTAGGCATATGAATCTAAAATGGGACTGCTGGGGGTATTTCTGTAATTTCGTCCCCCAAGACTCGAGGATAAGTGGCTGGAATTATAACCATTCCGACGGCAAGAAAATTAGCTTCGAAACGCATATTCATTCGTCGAAATCGGATTTACCGTTTGAAAGATACATTAGTTTTAGTGAATAAAAGTTTTCAGCTCGAAACTCGACATGAGTGAAAAATGACTTTCTAGAATGATTTTCAAGTCCGGATTGTTTCCAAAATTCAAGAAATAAATCGAGAAGCGTTTTGAGTCCAAAATCGACTATAAAACGTTTTACCGTTAAAAAGTTGAAAACGTTGAGTGAATAGTGAATTCTTACGTACGAACGTACGCTTCAAAATTTCAAGCTAGGGTCTGAATCAAGAGTTGAAAAACATCTCAAAAATCTTGAAATAGCTCAAGTAATGCAAATCCGAAGAGAAAACATTTTTCGAATGAAAACCGTTCATAGAAGAAATAGTGAACTAGGGTTTTCGAAAACATTTTCAATAAAACAAAGTTCCGGAATAGATTTCCAAGCCAAGAATGATTTCAAAAGACTCGTCTCGACTCAAGGATCGATTTGACTGTAAACTTGGGTAGAAAAGGCATCAGAATCAAAAGCTCATTTTCTAATGAATAGTAACTTTGGTCGGTAAGTTCCAAAAATACCCTTATGGTTCAAGAAAGACTCTCTGAGCTCGGGAAACAAGTTCAAACGATTGGGAAACATATGTGATAAACCTCTAGGGTTCGAGTAGCAATATGAACAAGGTAGGCTCGGGTTATGAATAGTAAACTGTATCAAAGGTCAAGAATTCCCCCTTAAAACATGTCAGATCATATACGAGCACAAAGTTCATGTAAGAATGCAATGCATGAGGATTCAAAAATTTGGATCACGGTCTATAAACGCTTTACCACTGCCTTAACTTACTGTTTTCATCCAGACCCTGTTTTGGGCTGTTACAATCACCCTTCCTTAAAGAGAATCTGTCCTCAGATTCTTCCGCTGTAACTGCAAACAACTCAGGGTGATGCTTCTGCATTTTCTCTTCTGTCTCCCAGGTTACCTCTTCTGTCCCATGTCCCTTCCAAAGGACTTTAACCAAAGGAATCTTCCTATTCCTCAGCTCTTGAAACTTCCTGTTCCAACGGTATCTCCTCTACCGGCACAACCTCTGTCTCATCCGAGAAACACTTGCGAAGCTGAGATACATGAAATACGTTGTGGATTCCTGTTAAACCTGTAGGCAAATCCAATCTATAAGCAGTCGGTCCGACTCTCTCTAATATCTCATACGGTCCAACATATCTCGGGTTTAACTTTCCTCCTTTTCCAATTCGGGAAAACCCTTTCCTTGGTGATGCCTTCAGAAATATCTTTTCACCCACTGCGAATTCTAAATCCCTTCTTCGTCGATCAGCATAACTCTTCTGCCTGTCCTGGGCAGCTTTCATTCTCTGGCGAATGATCTGAATCTTTTCCGTCGCTTCTCTTATCCATTTAGCTGAATTCACTCTGATCTGTCCTTCCTCAGTACATCTTACTTCATCCAAGTCCCAGTATAACGGGGATCTACATTTTCTTCCATACAGGGCTTCGTATGGAGTAGCTTTAATAGAAGCTTGATAACTATTATTGTATGCAAACTCCACAAGAGGTAAACACTCTTTCCAACTTTCCTGGAAGTCCAAAGCGCAAGCTCTTAGCATATCTTCCAAGTATTTGATCATCCTTTCTGATTGTCCATCCGTCTGAGGATGCGCTGCAGTACTGAAGTTCAACTTTGTTCCCATTAAAGTCTGAATCTCTTTCCATAATTGCGGCGTGAATTTCGGATCTCTGTCCGGTACTATGCTGTTTGAAACTCCATGTAGTCTAACAATCTCTTGTTGATACAGCTTTGCCAACGTGCTGACCTTATCCGTTGTCTTAACTGGCAAAAAGTGCACTGACTTTGTCAATTGATCAATGATCACCCAGATACTATCTTGTCCTCCTCTGACTTTGGGTAATCCAGTGACAAAATCCATCGTGATTTGCTCCCACTTCCAAGTCGGAATCGGTAATGGTTGTAACTTCCCACTCGGTTTCTGGTGCTCAGCTTTAACTTTCTAACAAGTTAAGCACTTCTTGACATAGTTGGCTATGTCTCTCTTCATTCCATTCCACCAGAAATGCGTCTTAACATCTTGATACATCTTAGTGCCTCTGGGATGTATCGTGTACTTAGTCTTGTGCGCTTCGTCGAGAATCTCTTTCTCACAACAGTTGGTACGCATACTCGACCTTTGTACCTCAATATTCCATGTTCATCAACCTTGAACTTAGTCTCATCATCTTTCTCCTTAGATTCGAGACATTTCTTAATCTACTCGTCGTTCTTCTCTGCTTCCAGCACTTGTTCTTTCAAAGGTGATATCATTACAACGTTCGCGATTCGAGCTTTAGTTATCACCTCCATTCTTTCTCTTTTATCAGTCTCGGGGTTGGCAGAAATCTGTGCCAAATGAACTTTCCTGCTTAGTGCATCGGCTACAACATTCGCCTTTCCTGGATGGTATTGAATAATGCAATCGTAGTCCTCCAGAAATTCCATCCATCTCCTCTGTCACATATTCAACTCCTTCTGAGTGAATAGATATCGCAGGCTCTTATGATCAGTAAAGATCTCAAACGTAACTCCATACAGGTAATGTCTCCACTTTCCAAGAGCAAAAATTATCGCGGCTAACTCCAAATCATGTGTCGGGTAGTTAACTTCATGCGTTTTGAGTTTCCTTGATGCATACGCAATCACCTTTCCATTCTGCATCAAAACTCCTCCTAATCCTTCTTTCGAAGCATCGGTGTAGACTGTGTATCCTTCTTTTCCTTCTGGTAATGTTAACACGGGTGCAGTTGTTAGCATCTCCTTCAATCTTTGAAAACTTTGCTCACACTTCTCCGTCCATTCAAACTTCCCTTCTTTCTTTGTCAACTTAGTGAGAGGTGTAGCTATCTTCGAGAAATCTTGGACCAACCTCCGGTAGTAACCAGCTAATCCCAGAAAACTCCTCACTTCTGAAGGATTCTTAGGTGACTTCCAATCCATGATCGTTTCGATCTTCTCCTCACTTCTGAAGGATTCTTAGGTGACTTCCAATCCATGATCGTTTCGATCTTCGAGGGATCTACTTCGATTCCAGATCCTGATATGATGTGTCCGAGAAACGTAACTCTCTCAAGCCAGAACTCACATTTGCTGAACTTTGCATATAGCTTGTGATCCAGCAAAGTGCGTAACACGATTCGAAGATGTTCAGCGTGTTCCTCCGGTGTCTTTAAAAATACCAAAATATCATCGATGAAGATTACTACAAACTTATCGAGAAACGGCTTGAATATACGGTGCATCATATCCATGAATGCAGCTGGTGCGTTTGTCAAACCAAACGGCATTACTACAAACTCATAATGTCCGTATCGGCTGTTGAAAGCAGTCTTCGAAATATCTGCTTCCCTGATCTTCAATTGATAATACCCTTGTCTTATATCTAACTTAGAGTAGACCTTTGATCCTTGTAGTATGTCGAACAGCTCTTCGATATGAGGGAGAGGATACTTATTCTTGATTGTCATCCTGTTCAGCTCCCGATAGTCAATGCATAATCGCTATGATCCATCTTTCTTATTAACGAAAAGAACAGGCGCTCCCCACGGCGATGTGCTCGGTCGAACATATCCAGACTCAATCAGTTCATCCAATTGCTTTCTCAGTTCATCCAATTCAGCTGGTGCCATTCTGTAAGGTGTCTTTGAGTATGACTCAGCTCCTGATATCGTCTCGATCGTAAACTCCAACTCTCGGTCAGGAGGTAACGAATCTAAATGCTCAGGAAACACATCTAAGAATTCGTTCACCACTTCCACTTCTTCGATCTTAAGTTGATCTTTCGGTCTATTCAAAAGATAAGCCACAAATCCAATAGCTCCTTTCTGAATCAACTTCTTAGCTTCCATAGAAGAAATCACTGATAACTTCTCAACTTTCCCTTCTGATGTCCCACTTTCATCTTCTTCCAAGATGACCTCTTTCTTGTAACAATCCAACTTAGCTCGGTACTTAGACAACCAATCCATACCAAGTATAACATCGTATCTTGTCATCGGTAACTCAATAAGATCCGTCGGGTAACAACGGGTACCAATACATATAGGGCAGCGTTTATATACTTGATCCGTAACAAGACAAGTTCCCAAAGGAGAACTCACTTCAAATTTATATGGCAAGTATTCAAGCGGAAATGGTAAATGCGCACATAATTTAGAAGCAACAAATGAATGCGTAGCACCAAGGTCATACAAGACCTTAACTGGTGTTTTAAGAATGTGCACAATACCTTCCACCACAGACGAAGGATCAACCTCCTCTTTACCATCCAAAGCATAAGCTCTGCCTTTGACCACCGGTTTGTTCGTCGTACCCACCACTCCTTTTACTTTATCCTGGACCCTAAATCTCCTGATCTTGTGCGGGCAACTATCCATCTGGTGCTCAGGGGAACCACACGCGAAACACTGTCCAGCTTTCTTACGACAGTTCTCTTCAGTGTGTCCCGTTCGGCGACAATATCGGCAAACAATTTTCTCTGGACCTGGCTGAGGTGCTCTCTGCTGTTGTGGCGCCCTCTGGTACTGCTGTAGCGCTTTCTGCTTCTGTGCTTGCTATTTCGGTGGAGCGTTCTGCTGCTAACGCTGTGGTGTTACCAGTGGCTTCTTTCCAGTTCCTTGGGGAAAAGATCCGGAAGGTCGCTTAGTCCCTTGATAAGGCTTAGGGTTAGAAGGTCCTTGTCGTGCAGTAGTTATCTTGATCTCCTTGTGTGCAGCTTCAACCCTTAGCGCTCTATCAACAGCCTGGTTGTAGGTCTCAATGTCCAAAGAAGAAAGTGCCAACCGAAGTTCGGGCTTCAGTCCATCAATAAACCTTTTTGTCTTGCGACGCTCATCAGTTAGAATATGAGGCGCATACTTGATTAGCCTCACAAACCTAGCCTCATACTCCATCACATTCATAGTTCCCTGAACCAGACTCATAAACTCAGCCTCTCGTGCATCACGAGTCACTTGAGGCGTATACTTCTGCTGAAACTCCCTGATAAACTCATCCCAACTTCCTTCAACGTTATTCTCGATCCACATGTGCTGAACGTACTCCCACCAATTGTATGTAGCTGCTTCCGTAAGAAAAGTAGCATATCGAACTCGTTCACGATCCTCTGGGTAGATCTCCATAGCCTCGAAAATCTTTTCAAGACCAGTAATCCAATTCTCAGCCTTTAGGTCATTCGGTTCTCCATAGAACTTAGGCGGATTCATCCTCAGAAACTTCTCCAATGACCTTTCATTAGGAGGGTTATCTCTCGGTGCACAAGCCCTCATAAATTGTCGTAGCACATCCCTTAATTCCGGAGTTCCTTCCCGTTCAGGGGGTGGCGTGACATCTCTTTGGGGTGGCAGTGGTGGTACACGATTCCGGGGTGCTCTTCTTGGTGGCATGTTGTTACTGAATTCACAAGCATTCAGATACATATATTCGATGCATGACATATAATGATTCACAGAATCCGTAACCACGTATTCACATTCTCACGTAGTCACACATAAGTATGAGAACAACACATTCCCATAACAACATGTCAGCAAAGATTCAAGATCTTCAAACATCTCATATAATCAAAAACAATTGTCAGACAACATATAAACGAGAACAGAAGCTCGGGTAACATATCAACATATCAGAAACATGTATAACATATCCCAAAAGATGATCAACATGTAAAACGGGAACATAACGTGTACTGTCATATCAACCAGAACTGTAACATGATCAATATATCCAGAATTGTATCCAACATATCAAGAATAATAGCATGCTAACAATAATTGAAATGGCATGATCCTATCAACGGTCCTAATGGTATCTTGAAGCAACTCTAAGACTCATGCAATGACAGTTATGGAAAGCAGTAAACAGATATCCAACATAAAGCCGAAAGTGTTATAACTGTGCAAGGTTTGGTAAAATTTACTACAGGCCACATGTTAACAGTATTAATTCAAAATGGGGAGGACCCGATACTATCGAGTTGACTCCCTTACAGGCCTTACCAATCCGTCAAACCCTGCTGAAAATAACCTAGTAGGTACCAAGTCATCTGAACCGTCATCCGTGGTGCCAAAAGTCGGGGATCATCTACCAGAGCTATACATCCCCTCATCCAAAAGTCAGTCCTGAACTGTCCCGGCTATACGTCCGCCATCCATAGATAGATATATATGCATCAGTACTATATACAGAAATCTCCCATCAGCAATCAACCCTGATAACTGTGGTCCAAAGAACCCCTGGTGGTGTCATCAGAAACGACAACGACCTCACCCTGTCCGTGTCCTGCTGGCTCATCTCCGCCATCATCATCATCATCAGACCCTTCATCGCCTCCATCAGACTGATCCTGCATAGGCTCGGGCTCTTGAGAGGCCTGACTGACATCCTGACCCTCGACCTCCCCAACTGCCTGCTCATCGGATAAGTGATAGGTATCATACAGGCGAGCTCTCACGCGGGCACGGTAGTGCTGGTGACGCTCCATAGAGGTGTCGCGATCGATAGTCATCTGCATAAGATCTGCCTCCAGCTCAGCAATACGAGCAGCCCTCTGATCAGCAATATGAGTCATCTCTGCAGCATGCTCACGAGCAATGTCCCTATCAATCTGGTACTGCAGTGATTGATCCTGATGGCGCATAGACTCCAACCTGACCTCACGGGTCGTCTGATACTCCTGAAAGTAACCATCTCTCTCAGACTCGAGATCATGCACAACTCTATTAGGATAGGAATACCCAGGTCTGCCACTATTCCTAGACCTGCGCCAGGTGTAGAAACGAGTGCCTCCACGGCGAGAAACTGCCACAGTACGCGGGGCCTCAAACTGCTCAAAGAAAGCCTCATCCATCTGCTGATTAGGATCCTGGTGTGGCTGAACTGCCATAGCTATACAGAAGATACCACAAATATGAAATCCAGATAACAGAACCATGCAATCCCCAAATATCCTGTCTCGATGCAATATGAGAATGATCCTGGATGCAATGCGTGAACAATCCATGATGCAACATGAGAGCAATCTAGGTTAAGTCTCTTCTTACTTAACCCGACGCTCTAATACCACCTCGGGCTGTAACGCCCCCACCCGTACCAGAACAAGAGGAGAGCGGCATCTCAACCCCCGCACTGAAGCACCTCTCAAGTAATGGTGTGAGCCATCACTCAAGAAATACTTCAGCGAACGGCTATCTATCAGAACTATACATGTACAACGATGTGGCTATGCAGCGGAAAATCAGAGTATTTTAAAACTTTTCAAAACATGTGCATGATGGCATGTTAGCAAGAACATATTGATCGTGTAAGAGAGACTCGGCATATCAGAACATGTAACATTTTCACATATAAGTACAGATATAGCAGAGTTCAAAATATCGGTAACAGAGTAGCAGAAAGACTATAACAAAGATACTCAAGTATTCAGAAACATATACAGAAACATAAAGTGATGCAGCCATAAAACATATGCAGGACACAAAAGGAAGTAATACTAAGTCCTGACTGGAAGAAAAATGACAATCTAGAGCTTCAAGATACCTCTAGACTGCGGCTGCAAGACCTGAAACCACGAGGCAAGAAAACGGGAGAGGTATTAGTCAAAAGGACTAAGCGAGGGAATACTTTAAAGAAAGTACTGAATTAAAGAACTTGAAGTAAAGTTCGAAACTGTTAATTGCAATGCTTTAAAGAAGAACTTGAAACAAGTTCAGTTGATAAAACTCTTTGAATGTGATGCTGTAAAAGAATGCACGTTAAAAACATTTTCATGAATGCTATCACACGCGCACACATATGTTGTTGATGGTTCATAATTCTTTCACAAAACGGGATAAGGGTAAAGTGAACTTTTCCAGATATGAACCATCCTTTATGAAACAGAATTTTGCCCGCAAGCTAGGCTCCTCCATCCTTACTCCAGAAAAACATGATTCGGTACAGCATCAGACCAGGATCAACGATAATTCCATGTTTAGTAGAGTATCGGACCAACATCAACAATAACCCCACATATAGTAGAGCATCGGACCAAGGTCAACAACAACTCCGCACCAAGTACACTATCGGACAAAGGTCAACAACAATTCTTACGAACGCATACAAACATGCACCATCCTCCACCGGTTGTCACTTCGGGTAGATAGCCCTAGGCGACCTGTAAACATGTAATGGGAACAGATTTGCTGTCCGTTCCCAGACAGATTGTCCTGACTTAACAAACCTCCTGTTAAAAGTCGGTGTCAATTGTCTAAGTGTGGCGGCCGGTATTGGTGATGTCGTTGGCGCTCACCTCCCGAGCATCACCTCCACACATAACCGCTGGTCCCAAACTGTAAACTGTATGCTTGCATTTAAGATTAGCAGTGACCAGAGTATCACTCCAGTATGCTAACTATAACATGTGAAACTGTCACTGTAACATATGATGCTTTCTGAAAACATATGATTCTGTCTGTGAACTTTGATTCTGTCTGTAAAACATATGAAACTGTCTGTAAACTGTACTTTGAAAACATATGCAAAACATGTAACTGTCTTTGAACAAGAATGCAGAACTTTGGAAAACATGTGCTGTTGATCAAGGTATACTATTAAAGTATGAATGATCCTTTCAAGAGGATGTCCCGATAAAAGGGACAGTTCAAAACAAGGTTTAGCTTTGAATTTCAAAACATATGATACGATAGTATAATCGTGGTTCCAGTTGGAAAACATTTATAACTTCACCTCACCTAATAGTAACAAAAGGCAGGTAGACAGATTATGCGGTGCCCTGGGGATCCCAGTGCTCAACTTTAACTCCTGTAGGTGGTGTACTAGAGTGAGCTAAAGAACTAAGACCCACTACTAACCAAGATGCATATGAAATGCATGAAACAATGAACAAGGAACATGTAAAGAACATGTAACACAAGAGAGTAATACCATTTAAGGTATTCAAGAGAGGTAACACACAAAGGAATACGTCAAAGTGAGTTACTCTTAACGTTAGACTATGATCTTACTATAATCGAGTAAGCTTTAGTGAAATTATGAATCCTATCGCAAACCTTAGGTTAAGAAACAAGTCCACGAAAGAAAACTCATTTTGAAAACACATTTTAGACCCTGGATATGGAAACCCTAGGTGCAAATGTCTATTAAGAAAGCACAAGTTTTAATTCATTTTTACTATTCAAAAGCACTATTCAAAAGTACTATTCAAGATTACTATTCACAGGTTACTATTCACATATCCGGTCAAAGGGTCGGGTCAAACCCTTACTATACACACACCCACACACACACGGTACACACACACACCATGCACGAACACACACACACACACGGCCTGCACACACGCACACACCCTAATTAAATTATAATCTTGATTATAACCTATAGTTTCAAGTTCATGTTAATATAATCAAGTGTGATCTAGGTTAAAGGTATAGCCTATAGTTAAGAGATCCAATTAAGGCATAAGATCAAGTTATGAAACACTATTCTATCTTAGGTTATAACATGTGACGCTATTAAAGTGTATAACATTTGATCAAGGCACTATTCCATTAATCCAAATCATATCATAAGCTCAATTCATAATTCAAGAAGCATATACCAATGTGACAACATGTCACAACATATATCATATCATATCATATCATATATCATGAACCTTTGGGCATGTAACATGTAACAATTTAATTCAATACCAACATGTAACAAGTTGTGACATAATTAATTGTAAATCACTATTCCATTAGCAAACATGCATGAATATAATTCAAATTCCATAATCATGCATCAATTCTCATAATATAACAATCATATCACATGATCAAAGCATATACTAGAGCAATTCATAACATATTCAAGCATATACTAAACAATTAAAACATATAAACAACTACACAAACATATCTTGAAAACTATATAATAAATGCATAAAATAAAATCCTATATGGCTTAGGGAAGACCCTAAGACCCAACCTAAACATAATATAAACATACCACAGCATAAAAACATAAAGTAAACTAACATAACATAAACTAAAGCATAAAATAAAACAAACCTAGCTCTAGAGGGGGGGGAGTGCCGACGGCAAGAGGGGGAAGAGAGGGAGAGAAAGGGTGTTGTTAACAAAACTTTGAGCAAGGAATGAAATGTCATGAACCCTCTATTTATAGTTGAAGAGAAGCCCTCACCTTGGAAATAAAATGTGGAGAACGGTAGGAGAGCAAAAATTGGATAGATTCTCTTGGAAGCTTTAGGCATATGAAGCTAAAATGGGACTGCTGGGGGTATTTCTATAATTTCGTCCCCCAAGACTCGAGGATAAGTGGCTGGAAGTATAACAATTCCAACGGAAAGAAAATTAGCTTCGAAACGCATATTCATTCGTCGAAATCGGATTTACCGTCTGAAAGATACATTAGTTTTAGTGAATAAAAGTTTTGAGCTCGAAACTCGACATGAGTGAAAAACGACTTTCTAGAATGATTTTCAAGTCCGGATTGTTTCCAAAATTCAAGAAATAAATCGAGAAGCGTTTTGAGTCCAAAATCGACTATAAAACGTTTTACCGTTAAAAAGTTGAAAACGTAGAGTGAATAGTGAATTCTTACGTACGCACGTACGCTTCAAAATTTCAAGCTAGGGTTTGAATCAAGAGTTGTAAAACATCTCAAAAATCTTGAAATTGCTCAAGTAATGCAAATCCGAAGAGAAAACATTTTCCGAATGAAAACCGTTCGTAGAAGAAATAGTGAACTAGGGTTTTCGAAAACATTTTCAATAAAACAAAGTTCCGGAATAGATTTCCAAGCCAAGAATGATTTCAAAAGACTCGTCTCGACTCAAGGATCGATTTGACTGTAAACTTGGGTAGAAAAGGCATCAGAATCAAAAGCTCATTTTCTGATGAATAGTAACTTTGGTCGGTAAGTTCGAAAAATACCCTTATGGTTCAAGAAAGACTCTCTGAGCTCGGGAAGCAAGTTCAAACGATTGGGAAACATATTTGATGAACCTCTAGGGTTCGAGTAGCAATATGAACAAGGTAGGCTCGGGTTATGAATAGTAAACTGTATCAAAGGTCAAGAATTCCCCCCTTAAAACATGTCAGATCATATACGAGCACAAAGTTCATGTAAGAATGCAATGCATGAGGATTCAAAAAGTTGGATCACGGTCTATAAATGCTTTACCGCTGCCTTAACTTACTGTTTTCATCCAGGCCCTGTTTTGGGCTGTTACAGCCGCGATCGCTTGTCTCAGTGTGATGGTGAAGCGGGCTCCTCGAGCGAGAACGACTCCTTCCTCTAATGAGTGCTCGCTCAGCGCAGTACTCGTCGTACTTCTCCAGTATCTTTACAAACTCTTTAAGATGCCCCCTAATGATGAGCCTCTGGATCTCTCTCTCAAGCTGGAGGCATTCGTTGGTGTCGTGCCCATTCTGCTTATGGAAGGCGCAGTACTATCCCGAGCGCTTTTGAGCCTCGGTTTCCCTCAACTTTGGCGGCCTTTTGAAAAGCTTTTTGTCCACCATGGAGTATACTTCCACAGTGGGCCTGTTGAGGGGAATGCGCTCGAACCGGCGAGGGGGGGGTAGAGAGTTCTTTCGAGCAGGCACCGGGCTGCGGCGGTGGTTCTTGGGCTCTCTGTCCTCCGGCCCTCTGCTTGGCCGAGGGGCATTGGCAAGCTTCTGATCCCTTGCCAAGTACATGTCCTCAAGAGTGAAGAAGGAATCAGCTATATCCCTGATCTCCATTAACGAGCGCGGCTTCTTCTTGGCCACCTCCTCCACGAATTCTTTCCTAACATAACTCTTCATATTGATCGCTCCAAAAAGTGCATGCCTCAAAAAATCCATCGAGGGCCTCTCAACTTACAGGATCTCTTTGTTAAACCTCCCCATAAAGGATCTAAGCCTCTCATTTGACCCCTGGACAAGGCTGTAGAGAGCCGTCGTAGCAGGTGCTGGAGCTTTCGTGGAATTAAAGTGGCTCATGAATGCGCTGGTCAAATCTTCGTACCCTCGGATGGAGCAAGGGGGTAGCTTCTTTTACCATTCCTGGGCCGTCCCTACGAGCGAGGTGACAAAGACCTTGGCGCAATAGTTGCTGGGGTGCTCGTATAAGTGCATCAAGTGCACCAAGTGGTCCAGGTGTTCGGCTGGGTCGGTCGTCCCATCGTACCGATTGACAGATGAGGGGATTTTACCCTTTCCCGCACGAGTCATCAGCACCTCGTCGATGAGACGGGAAGCACCCGCCAAAGGCCTATAGTTCCCACCGTCGTGGCTCTGGTCCTCATCATTTTCCTCTCTCCAATGGCGCGGCGTCGGGCTGCGTAGATTGCGAGCGTCTCTGGCCTTGGACCTCTCGCCCCCAGCACGGGGAGCTTGAGACCGCGCTCGAGAGAGCTGCTCCACCAGGTTCTGGAGCCCATTCAATTGATTATGTACTGCGGCCAGTTGAGGGTCGTCGGCATTTCTGCGGCTTGCCCTCTCGGTGGCCCTTGACTTGACCTCTTCATTCCCAGCCCTCTCATTCCGGGGGGCTCTTTCATTTTCTACAGGTTACTTCCCTTGAGGGACCCTCGGGGGGTCTTCATTTTCTGGAGTTGGCGGCAGTGGAGGCGGCTGACCCCTCAGCACATTTTGGGCAGCTGTTAAGGGATGAAACTGTAGTCCCCCCAAAGGTGCTGCCATCTGGGCCCCTGCGTTCGAGAGGAAGTACATAGAGGTAAAGTGCATCCTTGCCTTCTGAGCGGCCTGTACCTCGCACTGCGCGTAGATCGCCTGAAGCTGCTGCTGGGTTAGCTGGGGTGCCTCCACTCCTTGAATTTCACCCTGCAAGGATACAGGGAGTTGTAGGGTGCCCACTGGGTAGGGCGGTATTACGGGCACCATGCTTGGTACCACCCCGGGCGTCACTCCGGGTTGTACATACGAGTATCCCGGGGGTGGTATGGCTATAGAGTATACTCCGGGATGGGAGGCTGGAACAGAAGGGATGAAAGCCGGTGGAGGAGGAATAGAGCCAGATCCTCCTACCCCGTTTCCATTGGTAGGGAGAGCTGTAGCAGCGATCTCTGTGTTCCTAGCCCCATTTTCTGCAGTTGGTAGGGGCGTACCTCCAGCGGGGGTGTTGGTATCCACGTTTCCTTCTTGATCAGGAGGAAGAACACCCCTGTGACCCACAACACCAGACCTAATCGCAGTTACCATATTTAGAGCAAAAGGTGTTACAGCTCAACTAGCTCAAAGAAAGATCCGATGAAGATGAAGATGATGGTGATGGATTTCCCACAGACCGCGCCAAAAATGATGGTGCAGGAATCTGAGCTCCTAAAATGCAACAACACTTTCAATATTTGTATGAAGAGGGGAAGACCATCACAGGCGTTTGAGCCTCAGGGCCTGGGTTTCCGATGAGCGTGGGTTCTTCCAGCTAGGATAACACCAGTTTATGCAATGGGAATGCAACAGGAAATGCTGAAATGCAGGGAGTTTGATGAAGATGGCGGGAAAATGCAGCAGAATAGTCCAGAAAAAGTGCAAGGTTTCTTGTGGAAGAAGATAACTTGGGGGAGAATGTAGGTGTTCTCCCCTATTTATATGTTAGGGGTGAGGGCAGTTTGGATAATAATATCGTGTGGTCCCAAACTTGTGTTGCCCTAACACGTGGTAGCCTGTGATGGCATGAGAGTGACGCCTCTGAAAAGTATGCGGCGTGTCAGGTACAAGGTGCGCACTGCCCTTGTGTCAGAGGTTGTTGGCGAGGGACGTGCGTTGGGAAAGCTCAAGGTCTGTCTTGCAGGAGTATATATGCCCTACAAAGGAGAAGATCATATACGAGCGCTGGTAACGCTCGAAGGGCGCACGAATGGGTCTCCCACGGTAGATGGCCCTTGAGCGTCAACTATACGAACGTCAAAAAGCTTGTACCCTCGTGTGGATGCACCCATGGGAAGGGTGGCCCTAAGGACCGTGGTGTGAGCGTCAGGTCTGACACGCTGAGTTTCCTGCTCGAATGGTGGGCCGAGGGTCGTAGGCCTGTATTAGTCAACAAGGGAATGGGCTAGGTCGGCCTGCGAGCCCATTGAATCGAGCGTCCAAGCTCTAGGTCAATGGATGGCGACACGTGGACGGCTCTGATACGAGTGTGATTTTATGCCTCATCAGAACCCATTAAATACGTAAATAAACCCCTTTTGGCAAAGTCTTATTAGTTTATCTTTTTGACACACCTTATTATTTTAATTGAAAGCCAACAACGATCATTTTGACAAAAAAATAAAAACGGTTTTAAAGTTTCTTGTATTATTTTAGATCCCAAAAATTCTAAAAATAACAATTCGGTCTCTCAAGTTAATAATTTATCTTACTTATATCTTTCGAGCCAAACTCTTGATATTTCTATAATTTGACTTTTTGAATTCAAAAATGATCCCAAAAATTTTATGTTTGTGTCAGCTCCAGCACCAAATATTCTTGAATTAGCAATTCAGTCACTAAAATTAATTATTCATCTTTCATAAATCCTTTTAATTAAAATTATTAATTTGTTAATTTCACATGAAAGAGATACAAATAATACTACAAGTAAAACCAATAGTTTTAATTGTCAAAAATCGTTGTGCAAAGGGAAAATTCTCTCAGGACAAAATAACGAGATAATTTTGCCGCAAGGCCTACTGCAGTCTCCCTAAGATCTACCGCCACGACCAATAAATCACACTACCTCCCCGTAGATCCGCCATACCATCAAATCATGTTGTGTATTGATCTTCTCCTAGGAAGTTTGAGTGTAACGCCCAGCGTTTTCGTACGTACAGGTATAACGTCACAGGGTTGGATACTTGCATTTTTTATTATTTAAGTATGCCTTTATTTGTTAATTTTAATGTTTATATGCTAATTGAATTTATATGAAATTAGTTATTGAATTATGAAAATGAATTTTGAACGTTTAAACTACTATGACTTCGTTTTCGATCCGTATCTGTCTAAATTTAATTCCAACTTTTGTGATAACTTGCTATGCATGAGATATATGAGTTATGAACATGTTTTAATGTTCGTTATATGTTTTTCGGTTTGTTTGTTGAGGGTTTTAACCGTCGGTGCTTGACAGGGTATTTGAGGGACCTAAAGGGGCTAACTCGTTTTAGTGCACCTTGGGTTCCGGATGGCATAACTTGAGCTCAGGAATTTGGATTCAAATTCCGGAAGTGGCATTGGACTTGCAACCAAAATTGGAAGCTAATGAACTAAGCCTTGTATTTTTCTATGACCTTTTGAACCTCCGAAATTCGACCGAAACAAGCACCTTGTAGTAAAATGACTATCTTTGACCATTCTTGTACTTGTGGGAGCAAGACACCTCTTTATTGCCCCAATATTTGACCTATACATACAAGAACCATCCCTCTCTCTTCCCTGTCAGCTGAATTTCGAACCGAAAACCAAAAAGAAAGGAAAAGGAGCTGCTACAACAAGAAGAAAAAGAAGAGAAGAGAAACACTTTTCTGACCTTGTGAAATTGAGCTCATTTCACCTCCATACTTCATCATCTCATGAAGGTAAATATATATTTGGATTTCTGGCTCTTCTATGGTTCTTTTACTCCATGAAGTTTGTGATTTGAGCTTGGTTTGATTGGGTTTTGGAGATATGCAAGAATAGTAAGGGTTAGAACTTGATTTTGAAATCCATGTCTTAGCTTGTGTTTTGAGATGATTTGATACATATTTATTTATCACTTGAGCTTCTTATCTTCAATTTATGACCCCTAATTCATGGTATTTAAGAAATGAATGATTATGAATGAATGATAATGCATGAATGATTATGAACGATAATGAAGGAATGAATGATTAATGCACACACGAGGAGAAGTTTGGAGAATTCGACCACTCGTTGGGCTCACGTAATGACCTACGGAATGAATTAGTGAAATTGATCGTTGTAATCCCAAACGTTGTTTTTCTTTGTTTTCACCCACTTGCGAAATGTTTTAAAACCTCGTACAGGATTATAACTTGCATATGTGGGTGTTAATTTCTCCACTATTTATATAATAAGCCCCTGTTTTATACCCACCAGTCTCTTATAGACTGAACCCGGTTTGTTTTCAGTTTTCTTGCAGGTTTGGAGTTGTAGCACCCCGAGCGAACGACACCACATCCCCCACACCAAAGCCTGACACGTGTAACGGAATGGGAACTCCGCACATGCACCAAGCCATGGCAAACGGGTGACACACCAAAAATACACAACCTAGCTAGGCGGTCTAGACCCTAATACAGAGCGCGCAGTAAACATAATTCATGGAAGCGAAAAACTTCAAATCATAATATGCTAGTAATTATCATAACACAACTATCATATTCAACTTATACAAATTTGGATACATGACAAATATACGAAGCTAATCCCAGGCCAAATTCTAAGTATCAAATTATACATATTTCAAAACTAGCAAAATGCATAAAGTACACGAAATACAATGCATGCGACTCGAGCTATCCTCAACCAACGACACAAGCACAACCGCCTAGCTCAAACCTCCAAAAGCACCTGCAACTCAAAAGAAAGGGGAAAAGGGAATATAAAAAACGAGGGTCAGTCCTAAAGACTGTTGCGGGGGCTAACACACACACCCATATATGTATAGAGCCAAGCACATAGCAATTCGAAAAGAATCCATGAACCAGGGATGGTTTTTGCAAGCTAAATCATTTCCCGTGATAATATATATATAAGAGGTTAAAGGCCAAAGGCCAAAACAACCAATTTTAAGTATTTAAGAGCCCATTTCCATGTCATAGATTTATGCATAATCCCACTAACTCGGTGAGTACGAGTTCTCATCCCAAATTTCCATATTTAAAGGCATACACATATAAACAAAACAAAAATCATAAACCATCCTTTCTCTGGGCGATAGAAGGGGAGCATGCCCTAACTATCGGCAAAATGCACAGGAGAAAACGTTTAGTTACGTCCTTAAAACCTTCGGCGATCGCTACGGCCGGCTCAAGAGAAGAACCCTTCCTCAACCTCCAAAAGTCGGGTGAGACTCTCACATGGAAAGTGTTGATGGAATAGCTCGGTGACCCCACGGTCATCCCGAGATACCATACCACTCTCCGGGGCCCATTGCATAACTCAAAAAGCATAATTTTCACAAAGCTTATCTTTTAAAATGCAAATCTCGCTAACACACACACACACACACACACACACACACTCATCAACGGTTTTCAAATCAAACGTAAAATAGCTTATATACGTATACAAACCGTTTTCAAAGACATACAACAAATGGGACAAGCCCTCAAAGTATATATCATACACGCATCTAACGTATAATATATATATGATGTTCTTAGACTCAAAATGTACCAAATTGACGCATATACTCGCATGCGGTGTTCAAAACAAGTAGGGGTTTAGGTCACTATATCTAAAAGAACGAAATCTCACCTTTCCAACGTAGTGGAGCAAAAGGATATAAGACGGACGCAAACGGACGCTTAAAGGACCTCCTCGTTACCCACTGGACCAAGCTCTGAACAAGGGAAACAACAAAGGATGTTCTTAGACTCAAAATGTACCAAATTGACACTCGGCGGATGCATATGATGCATATAATGCATATGAAATATAACACTTAAGGCATATGCGTTCATATTTCATGTATTTCATATTAAACGGTCCTATAAATTCAATACTTTCAAGTTAACACATAAATTAACATGTCATCATATCATTCAAGTCATAAAAGAAATAAGAGTTTAGCATATTAGGCAAATAGACAAAGTTCTAACTCATTCATGCACATTGGAAAGCACTTAAGTCACTTCAGAGCACATAAGAGTATAAATAAAAAACGAGCATCTAAAATCAGTCATAAATTCATATTATGCAAAGCAACACATAATAAAACATGTTATCTATGCATGTATATTATAAAAGTAGCAAGAAGAGAACATACGAGGTGAATAAATGGAGCATTAATTTCAAGTATGCACATAGGGTAGCATATAGGGCATAAGAGATCATAACTTGGAAACGAGCATGTAAAACGAGCCATAAATTCATAACATATAACCTAACATATAATATTACATGTCAACATAATATACGAGTCATAAACGAACCATAAAAAGTAAATAAAACACAAACGAACGAAGGAAAACATCACACATGTGCAAGAAGGGAGGTCGCGGCCGTTACCATTTTTCTATATGAAAAGGTCACACCCGTGACGACAAACTCGAAACTAAGGCTAAATTGGGTCGCGGCCATGACCCAAAATACACTGAAAATGGTCGCGGGCATGACCAAGGTCGAAACAAGAGGAAAAATGGGTCGTAGCTGTGACAAAAAATGAACTTGTCGCGATCGCGACCACTGGCGGCAGCAGGGCAAAACACGAAAAACAAGCACAAAACGCACTCTAATCTCAACCTAAATCATCCCAAAACTCTAAAGTAAGATAAGGCCACAAAATATATGTAAAAAGAGCTCAAAAACTAGGCTAAAACAGCTGCAAATCAAGGGATGAAGGCAAGAAACGTAATCAATTTTCCTGTTTATGCAAAAACTTTTTTGTTCTTCAAATGAAACCTAAAAATTCCTAAACTATCATGCAATATAAGTTCATAAAAGTTAAGAAGGATGTCTTAGGCTCTGATATGATGCATCAAATCCAAAGGAAATACAAGGGATCATGCAAATTCTCCAAGAAAGCCCAAACCCTTACTATTTAAGTCTCTCACCAAAACTCAATCAATTGTCCGTGAAATCTAACAACGAAGGAGTCAAATTAACGAGGAGGATCTCTAGAAAACATTCATGGACTTACCTTTCAAATTTGGAGTGATTTGGTGAAGTATTGAGCTCAAAAGATAAAATTGGAATAGTGTTCTTCCTCCTCCCGTTTGGATTTCGGGTTGCAGAGCAAAACCCCCTTTTTCCCTTCTATTGGCTGACTTGAACGAAATGAGGGGTGTTAGGGGCTGATAGGGGGTTAAGTCAAGGGAATATGGGGCCAAGAATTACTTAATTTGGTCAAGTATTTCTCAAGATATGACTAAAAGAGTAACAAGGGGTCCAAATTGCACGTGAGGCTCGGTTCGGTAAAATTTCGGAGGTTCAAACGGGCTTAGAAAATTATAAATTTGGGTTATATGTCTTTCATTCTTCATTATGAGTACCACGCTTCTTCTGGAATTCGAATCCGAATTCCCGAGCTCAAGTTGTGGCGCCTGGAACCCAAGGTACGCTACAGCTAGTTAGGCCCTCGAGTCCCTCACAAATCCCGTCTTTACAAAAAAAGCCAAGAACCAAATAAAACAAACTCTAAAACACATAACAAGCATGCAAGCATGTTCATAACTCACATATTTCATACATACCAAGAGTTCACAAAATTCGAAATTAAATCTGGACATGTAGAAAGCAAATTCCGAGGCAAGTAGATATCAACTTTTAAAATTCAAGTTATAAGTCAAACAAATAATTATAATTAATTTCAAATAATCACATAATCATTAAAATAACATATATTTTCATAATTAAATAAATTAAATGCACAAATAACACTCTCATTAGGGCGTACCTATATGGTCGAAAAAATTGGGATTTTACAGGAGTTCTAGGCGGGATTTCGTGTCTGTCGAGTCTTATGGTTAAGTCTGAGTCACTTCACGCACATATTGTAAATTGAATAAGTTATATAGAGAATGTATGAGTTGTTATGTTTATATTATTATGAATTCGGGACAGACTTCTAGGGATAGATTGAACCTATCATTTATTGCTTGTATCTATGATTGATTATATGTTCTACTTCCGCACGTACATTTGTTTTGTTGATTTGTTTATTTGGTTTCGAGGTTTTAGCTCCCGCCTAGCCTAGCGAGTGAGTTGTTTCCCCGTTCGCTTTGATTCGGCACGTGTATGGATTCTCCATTTCATAAGCGGGTCGGGTCTTAGTGCGGGGGATGTGGCGTCATGCGTTTGGGCGCTACATTGAGACTTCTTTTAGTGTTCAATTATTTCAGGTCTCTCCAACCGTGAGGGAAAATAAAGTTATCAGTCAAATTCCGACCATCAGGCACGCGTTGGAACTGGCACTCTCCTAGGATCATCTGTAATTGTCTTTTATTCCCCACAATCTCTTAGCCCTCTTACCATTTAGTTTTCTTAAATTTTATATTTTATATTTTACAATTTTTTCCTATGTTTTTCATTTAATCTCTTTGGAAGATTTTAAATGAAAAAAATTATACAGTTTGAAGAACCAAAGAGATGAGAAAATTTATAAGAAATTAGATTGGAGTGTTTAGAAAAACAGATTTGGGTTCTCAAATAAAATCTCGTCCAAGCAGTGTTCAGTTCCAAGTTGACATATTGATGACGACACCGTCTTCGCGATGGTTGAGACCGATACTTTTGCCGATGCCAAAGAAAGTGAAGGCTATTGCCGCCCTTGCGGTAATTATGTTAGATCGTGACTACGGATGGGGAAATATTCTAATTGAAGGAGATTGCTTATCCTTAGGTTCTTGTTCTTTTACTTATATTCAACGTGAGGATAATAGCATAGCCCATTAATTTTTTAAAAATGCTACAGTGTGACACCCGATTATTTTTGGACTGGGTACGCATCGTTTTGTGCGAGTTCGATCTAATTTTGTGCGATTCTATTTTATACTGATTAACTGCTTCGTGCCTATTTGAATCTTATGTGCCCAATGTTATTTAGGTGTTTAATTTGGATTTATGCTCATTGATCATATGCTTGTATTGTTGGTGTGGTGCTTTATGTACATAATTGCATTAATTGGGTGTTTATAGAGATTTTGGAAGTTAGGGGATTAAAAGTGTAAATTAGGGATAAAATGGTAAGTTTGCTTTCGAACATGCAAATTGAGTACTTAAACATGGAATGTGTCAAGAATTTAATTTTAAGTTTGTGCGAGTTAGTTTCATTCGATTTCGAGATCGTTTGTTATTTTAACGTTGAAGTACGAAAGCTCGTTTCTTAGTCACAATATTTAATTTTGACTCAACCAATGTCGACTCGTACTTTGACCTGACCCAATTGTGACCTAGGACTAGGTTCTTATTATTCTAATCAAGTAAGCACATAAAGTACATAAAGTGTAACACGTTAAAGAAATTCGGCAAACCCTAATTTTAATCGTTTTAAGTGAATTTCTTTAATCACATAGGTCTTATGAATTCATTAGTTAACCTAGGATTTATTAATGACATTATGCTCCTAGTTATAAGATTTGAAATGATAATTTAGGCTTAATTTGGCCACTTAAGACATGATTTAGAAAACGTTTACAAAATCACCGTTTTTTTGGAAATTTTGGATAAAATCATTCTTTAAAATTTCAAAAACATAATTTTTAATTATTTTAAAATAAAATCTGAATCATTTAGGTCGAATGTTGACCAACAAGTGAAAGTTACTATTGAATACATTTACTATTCAAATTTCTAAGAATTAAACACTTTATAACATAAAATTAGACACACACACACACACTATCACGCGTGCAATTATTTTAATTCAAGAACTTTAATAACATGTTCTTAGACTTATTTATTTGTTCATATCACTTCATGATCATGCTTAATAAATTTTATGTTCGTAACACGTAATTAAACTTAAAATGTAACATTTTATGTAAGTTTAATCATAAAAATAAATCTAAGCAATTATGCATATAATTCATAAAACAAAATTACTAGAGGCATAAATTAATTAAATCTAAGCATGCTATAATCTTAATATACTAAAAATATTATATAAAGCATGAAATAATAAAAGAAAAGGATTCATAACTTAGAAAGAGAGAGAGCTAGTTCGAGAGTTTTGAGAGAGAAAGAGTGATTTTTTTGTGTTCTTGGAAATGAAATTTGACAGCTATTTATAGGTATGTTTTTGGGGACATAAGAGGTATTCTTGATTTGTTAGGTAGTGACTAAGGCTCCTAAGGTAGCAAGGTGTATAATTATAGGGTATTAAGGTTTATTGTCCGTGTATAAATGATGTAAGTTCATATGTATACATGTATGATCTTATATGTAACGGCCCGATTTTTCAGACGTAAAGGTATGACGTATGTGTTTACAAATTTACGCAAATTAATTGTCTTTACGTGTTTTATATTTAATTTTATTATAAATCGTTATTATTTTACTTTATTATATTTTATTTTAATTTAATATCATTTTAAAATAATTCGTATATTAAGTATATATATAAATATATATATATATATATTTCTTTAATTGTTGTTACTTTAATGATTAATGTTAATTAAGTGTTATGCTAATTAATCATGCTTAACCATATTAATTAATTTATTCAAATGTAATCTTTGACCTTAATATATATTTGAATTTAATTTAATTTATTTGGTTAAATTTTATAATGCATGAATTTTATGAAAATGTGCATGGTCGTTTAATATGTGCATCGTTCTTATATGAAATGAAATCGAAATATCGTGAAATTGTAATATGTCGTAAATATATGTGCTATGAACATGCCTATATGCTCGGTTTATGTTTTCAAATTCATTTGATATGTTAACGAATTTAATTTGAATCGTGGAACCAAATCGGGGGCTAACGAGCACTTAGCGTACCCTTGGTTCCGAATTTAATATCTTGAGCTACGAAACTCGGATTCGAGTTTCGTCAACTTCGCTGAACTCGCAACGAAAATTTGAGTTTAGTAAATTTAGCCTTATATTTTTCCAGAATCATTTGAACCTCCGAAATTCAACCGAAACATGCAACGGGAACTCAATCTGCCACCTTTTACCAAATAAATCATAACTTATTCATTTGTTGATCAAATTAACCATGGTTTAAGTCTTTGGAACCCTAACTCAACCCTTTATTCATCCATTAATTCCCCAAACCGAGATACCCTTCCCACTTGGAGTAAATTGGCCAAACATCCTCTGTTTTCCAGAAATCCCGTAGCTCAAGCCAATTCTTGGAGATTCAAGCTCAAATCTCTTCCAAACCTCCATTAATACACAAGGTAAGCTAGGATATGTTATGTACATTCAATATGAGTCATTGTCATTCATTTATCCCTAAATTTGAGCATGGTTTCATGAGTTTTTGGCAGAGATGGTTATATATTTAGGTTTTGATCATTTTGATTGATCTCTTCCAATTCTTGAGCTTTTTGAATGATTCCAAGCATGAAAATGATTGTTTTGATCTCCTCTTTACATTTATGGTGATGTATTAGCTGGTAGTTGAGGCATTCATGAGCTACTATTAATGAAACCTTGAGGTTATATTATGAAAAGAGCACCCTTGCCTTCACCTCACGCATGATCCTTCTTGGGGCTGGATTGAATGTTGTTTTGGAATATTTTTGATGCATAATTGTTGCCTTGCCTTACCTGATTTTGTTGGATTGAAGTTGATGTGTTGTGCTCTGTTTTCTTCTCCGTTCTCTGCGTCAGTTTTGCTGTATCACGCAGGGTCGCGCCCGCGACCCTAACTGGATGAAAATCAGTCGCGCCCGCGACTGATATTTGGGCTGCTCTCGTATTCTGAAAATGGGATGAAAATTCCAAAAATTATGGGTAGCGGCCGCTACCATTTCATGAAGAAAATGGGTCGTGGCCGCGACCCCTGTTTTTCTGCAAATTTTTCCACTGCTTCTTCTTCCTTCTTTTTCTTTTCTTTCTTGTTGCTGCTGTCTTTCTCCTTTGATTCAGAGTGTGTGTGTGTATATACATATATATATGCATGAGTGTTGTTTGTGTTGTTGTGCATGCATGTGAATATATATATATATATAGTATATATGTTAGCTATAATTATGCATGCATGTATAATATACATATATATATGTATATACGTGTGGTTATATGTACATATATGTATATATCTATATTATTATTATATATTTATATTTATTATATATTTTAAGTATTATTTGATTTAATTCAATTTTAGAATTAATTGATAACTATTTCACGTATTTAATTTACCGATTATTGCTTGAACGTTTTATTTATTTTATTTCTAATTATAAACATGAATAGTACGTGTTATGGATATTAAATGAATTCTTAGGTTAATTGATATGAAATATGAATTTATGAATTTGAATGAATTGTATGAACGAATGTTTTGATTATGTGCTTTAAATTCCTTAATAGTGCACATGAACATTTTCATGGCATAATATTATCTTTTATGAATTCATGTCATATTCACTTCATTGCCGAGCGTCATATCTGGTCATTTTGAGTCTCATACCTTTCTTTTGTACAGATTCGGGTTTGGTCGGAGACGAAGGCGAGCATTGAGACGCTTGTGCCTTTCTTTTGTTTGAAAAAGGTGGGTTTTTCTTCTAAATAGATAAATTGACCCGATATATCTCCCTATGTGAAAAATTTTAAGCCAAAGTACTATGATTATATATATATTGAGTCTTTTCTCGAATAAATGATTGCAAATGTATAACCTTTCTTTTATGGTAACCTACCTTATGTTTTGGCGAGATTGCATGTATGCTATGATCACGGGCCCCGGAGCTTAGTGTATTGTGGTGAGCCGGGGAGGCAAGGGCCGACGGTGAACCCGTGCACTAGTTCCAACCATTTTACGTCGAAATGGATCTCGTCAGGAGTTTTGACGAGAAAACGCTAGTCGGGCTCTTGAGGATTCATGTACCTCACTAGCCATTATGTATGAGGTGGTCGAGTCTTGCAAACTCGTCCACCGCCGGAGGAAGAAGGTGTATATGAATGATTATGATCATTATGTATGTGCACATATGTTATGTATGATAACTTATGAATTTATGAATATGATTACACGAGGAGAAGGTTGGAGATGATGCACGCCCACTCGTCGGGCCTTAAACCCTATATTAATTATGAATGAAAATGATAGTCGTAATCCCATTGATGTTTTAATTGTTTAGCCCCTTGGGAAATTTCTTATCAAACTTCTATGGGATTAGGGCTTGCATGTGTATGTTTCAATTCCGCGATATTTATACTTATGCCCCGCTTTTATACCCACCAGTCTCTTTTAGACTGAACCCAGTTTGTTTTCAGTTGTTTTATGCAGGTATAGGAGTGCTAGGCGGGAATACAAGCCGTCTAGGTTTTGCATTGTTGTTTAGCACTTCTTTTCAGTCTCATACTCTTGTTGCTATTTTGTATATGATCATAGTATGGAGCATTATGATTTTGTAGGCCGTGTGGCCTTGAATACTTGAAGGATTTTGTATATCCATTTTGGAGCTTGGTGGCTCGTTGTATATATTATATGTTGATCTTGCTTCCGCGTTTCATTCTAACTCTGATTTTATATTGTCTTGAGTTTAAATGGTTTAAGGGTTAGTCCCGCCTAGCATAATGTGTGTGTTGTGTCCCCATTCGCCGTGGATTTGACACGTGTATGGACTTCCATTTCATATACTGGCCGGGTCTCGGTGCGGGGGATGTGGTACCTTACGCTCCGGTGCCACATCCTTATGTGGTATCAGAGCTTAGGGTTGCAAAACCCGGGCTCTCGTGTCGTGTTGCGTCGGTTAAGTCGTTCGGCTTTAGGAACAACTTGTCAATGTGCTGCATATGCATTGTTTGCGTGCTTATGTGCTTTAAATTTTGAATTTTGATTGAATTACTTGCACTTGCATGCATGGACTAAAATTAGCATGCATTTCAGTGTTTCTTGAACAGGATGCCTCCACGTAGACATCGTGAGAGATCTCCAATGCACCGCCGTCATCGTGACTGATCCCCTACGCCTCAACCACAACCACAAGCGCCTCCAATGGATATGGGGAACTTCATGGAAGCAGTTTTCAATTATGTTGAGCATCGGAGGGGTCAAGCTCCCCCACCACAACAAGCGGAACAATTGGCTCCTCCACCAAACCATAATAATAATAGAGACCCTCATGGGGTGTTTCTGAGCTACAATCCCCCTCGGTTTTCTAGTTTTATTGATGATGCGATCTCGGAGGGTTGGTTGATTCGATTGGAGCGGATATTTGGAGTCCGACAGTTTACTACGCAAGAGAAGGCTCAATTTGTCATCTTTCAATTAGATGGTGATGCTTATGAATGGTGGGAAAGAATGAGAGAAAAACTTGAAGTGGATGAAGAGGAAGTTACTTGGGAGGTTTTCAAGAGAGAATTCCGGGAATGCTTTGTACCGGAAGTGGTAAGAGAGAGAAAGGAGCACGAGTTCATGGATTTAAAGCAAGGTGCGCGTACGGTGACTCAATATCTCGCCATATTTAACAAGCTTGGGAAATATGCCCCTCACGTCACCCGGCATGAGAAGAGGAAGTCAAGGAAATTCATTCCGGGATTAAGACAAGATTTGAGACCTGGCCAGGCGGGTCACAACTTCGAGTCATTTGCCGACACCGTGCAACGAGCTTTGGTTCAAGAGGAAGAGTTCAAGAAGAAGGATCCGGTTTTTAGAGCTCCCATGGGAAGAGGTTCCGGATCGAATTCGGGGAAGAGACCGATGATTCAAACTACTCCCCACCTAAGGGTCCTTTTAAGAAGCCAAGAATGGGAGGACTAACTCCACCGGTTCTAAAAGCTTTGCCTGCACCAACGAGGGATCGACAAGGTCTAAGTGAGGCTAGATTGGCTCAATCTCCTTGTACACATTGTGGAGGACCAACTCACAATTTCTATAATTGTCGGAGAAGATTGAATTTGTGTCTTATATGTGGAAAGGGTGACCATATGGCGGATACTTGTCCTGACAAGGACCCTGGATTTCAAAAACGAGTTCAAAGGCCAATGATTCCGGCTCGTGCTTATGCCCTCGAGGGTGAGGAGCAAGATGCAGAGATTGATCCTACAGCTGTGGTGGAAGGTACTCTATACATACATAACATGAACATTCATACACTCTTTGATCCGGGTGCCACACATTCCTTTATTTCATGTGATTTAGTTGCCACTCTGTGCTTGCCTGTTATTTGTTTATCTTCTTGTTATTTGGTGAGTTCGCCACTTGGTGGGAGTCTTCAGACAGATCAGTTGGTTCGGGAATGTTTAGTTCTGATTGAAGGGAAAGAATATCCGGCTGATTTAATTGTTATGCCTATGAAGAGGTATGGAGTTATCTTGGGTATGGACTGGTTGTCCAGGCATCGGGCCAATGTTGATTGTTTTACGAAGAAGGTAACTTTGGGTGATGATTTGGTGATTGGTAGTGGCTCAAGATCGATAACTCTCTTGTCCTACACGGAAGCTCATAAGCTGATGAGAGAAGGAGCAACGGGATTTAGTGCTTATCTTCTTAATAGGCCGAAAGATCAAGTCAAGTTGGAGGATACCGCGGTTGTTAAAGATTTTCCCGATGTGTTTCCGGAGAATTTGAGTTATTTACCACCAGACCGTGAGATCGAATTTGTTATCGACTTATATCCGGGATCCAAACCGTATTCTAAGACCCCGTATCGGATGGCACCAGCCGAATTGAAAGAGTTAAAGATTCAGTTAGAGGAATTACTCAAAGTTGGATATATTCGGCCAAGTTCGTCACCTTAGGGTGCTCCAGTTCTCTTCGTTAAGAAAAAGGATGGAACCTTAAGAATGTGTATAGATTACCGGGAACTTAACCGGATGACCGTAAAGAACAAGTATCCTTTGCCCCATATTGAGGATTTATTTGATATGTTACAAGGTTCGGTGATATATTCGAAATTAAACTTGAGACAAGGATACTATCAGTTGAAGATCCGGGAAGAGGACATTCCGAAGACGGGATTTAATACCCGGTATGGGCACTATGAGTTTGTCGTGATGCCGTTTGGACTGACTAATGCCCTGGCTGCTTTTAAAGATATGATGCACCGAATTTTTCGGTCCTATTTGGATAAGTTTGTAGTGATATTCATCGATGACATCTTGGTTTATCCTAGAACTCCGGAGGATCATGTCAGGCACCTCAGATTTGTGTTGGACACCTTAAGAGAACATCGATTGTATGCTAAGTTTAGTAAATGTGAGTTCTGGATTGATCGGGTAGCATTTCTGGGCCATATTATCTCAAGGAAAGGTTTGGAAGTAGACCCTTCTAAAATTGAGACGGTTATTCAATGGCAAAACCCGAAAATTGCTTCAGAAGTAAGGAGTTTCTTGGGTTTGGCAGGCTACTATCGAAGATTCGTACAGGATTTCTCAAAGATTGCGGCTCCTTTAACCCGATTGACTAAGAAGGCGGTTAAGTTTGAGTGGGACGAGGCATGCGAGGCTAGCTTTCAACTTTTAAAGGAAAAGTTGACCACCGCCCCTATATTAGCGCTTCCCGAAGGTACGGAAGGATATACAGTTTATATGGACGCTTCAAAAGAAGGATTGGGGTGTGTGTCGATGCAGAATGGAAAGGTAATCGCATATACCTCAAGGAAATTAAAGGAACATGAACAGAACTACCCCACTCACGATTTGAAATTAGCGGCTGTGATTTTTGCTTTGGGTAAGTGGAGACACTATCTTTATGGAATATCATTCGAGGTGTTTTCCGATCACAAGAGTCTCCAATACTTATTTTCACAAAAGGAATTGAATAAGAGATAACGACGTTGGATGGAACTTTTGGCGGATTATGAGTGTACAATCCGATACCATCCCGGCAAAACCAATTTGGTCGTGGATGCGCTTAGTAGAAAAGTTAGCGTGTCCAATGTGAAAGTGGAAATTGGAGATTAGAATGAGATGTTCAAACTAAGGGCTAGTATTCGGAATATCACGGTTCAACCGGATCTTAGACAGAGATTATTTGATGCTCAGAGAATTGATCCCGAGGTTCAAAAATTAGCTGAGAAAGCTCGAGCTGATTCAGAATGTCCGTTTGGGTTTGATGACATGGGACTTCTAAGATTCAAGAATAGAATTGTCGTGCCGGAAGAGTTAAAAAGGATTATTCTTGAAGAAGCCCATCGGTCAGGGTATTCGATACATCCCGGAGGGAACAAAATGTATAAGGATTTAAAGCAATTCTGTTGGTGGAATGGTTTGAAACGGGATGTTATCAACTTTGTGAAGCATTGCATGACCTGTCAAGTGGTAAAGGCAGAACATCAAAAGCCATCGGGGCTACTTCAACCATTGCCTATTCCGGAGTGGAAGTGGGAACAAATAGCCATGGATTTTGTTTCGGGATTACCGAAAGTGAAAGGCGGTTTTGATGGAATTTGGGTGATTGTGGACAGATTGACAAAATCAGCTCATTTCCTTGCTATCAGGATGTCCGATAAAGTGAGTAAATTGGCTAAGAGATATAATGATGAGATTGTCAGGCTTCATGGGGTACCTGTTAGCATTGTCTCGGATCGGGATCCAAGATTTACTTCACGGTTATGGCAAGAATTACAGAAATGTTTGGGAACAATCAATTCAGCACAACTTTCCATCCTTAGACCGACGGACAATCAGAGAGGTTGATTAAGTATCTGGAGGACATGTTGAGAGCATGTGCATTGGACTTTGAAAGCTAGTGGAATGAACAGTTTCCGTTAATTGAGTTTGGTTACAATAATAGCTATCAAGCCTCGATTGAAATGGCCCCTTATGAAGCTCTTTATGGACGTAAATGTCGATCTCCGTTGTTCTTTGATTTGGAGGAATGGAATTGGACCAAGCAAGAAGGTGTTAAACGATGGGAAAGGAAGGAAAAACCCTCTAAGATGGTAGAAGAGGCTATTGACAAGGTCCAGATAATTAGATAACGGATGAAGGCCGCTCAGGATCGGCAAAAGAGTTATGCCGACCTTCGGAGAAAGAATCTTGAATTTGAGGTTGGAGATAGGGTTTTCTTAAAGGCATCTCCACGAAAAGGGTTCTCAAGGATTGGACGAGGAGGAAAATTAAATCCTCGGTATAGGGGACCATATGAGATTCTACAGAAAGTTGGGGATACGGCCTATCGATTGGATTTGCCCCCGAGTTTAACCGGAATTCATAACGTGTTTCATGTTTCAGAACTTCGGAAATATTATCGAGACGAGTCCGAGGTTCTACCGGTTGAAGAAGTGGAATTAGAACCGGATCTCACCTTCGTTCAAAAGCCGATTAGGATATTGGATCAGAAATTTCAGGAACTTCGAAATCGGCGTATTCCACTAGTCAAAGTTCTTTGGAGAAGTGATAAAACCGAAGAGGCTACGTGGGAGACGGAGGAAAAGATGCGGAAGTTTCACCCCGAATTGTTTCCGAGCTAGCAGTGAATCCGAGGACGGATTGTTTTAAGGGGGAGAGATTGTAACGCCCCGATTTTTCAGACGTAAAGGTATGACGTATGTGTTTACAAATTTGCGCAAATTAATTGTCTTTACGTGTTTTATATTTAATTTTATTATAAATCGTTATTATTTTACTTTATTATATTTTATTTTAATTTAATATCATTTTAAAATAATTTGTATATTAAGTATATATATAAATATATATATATATATATATTTCTTTAATTGTTGTTACTTTAATGATTAATGTTAATTAAGTGTTATGCTAATTAATCATGCTTAACCATATTAATTAATTTATTCAAATGTAATCGTTGACCTTAATATATATTTGAATTTAATTTAATTTATTTGGTTAAATTTTATAATGCATGAATTTTATGAAAATGTGCATGGTCGTTTAATTGGTGCATCGTTCTTATATGAAATGATATCGAAATGTCGTGAAATTGTAATATGTCGTAAATATATGTGCTATGAACATGCCTATATGCTCGGTTTATGTTTTCGAATTCATTTTATATGTTATCAAATTTAATTTGAATCGTGGAACCAAATCAGGGGGCTAACGATCACTTAGCGTACCCTTGGTTCCGAATTTAATATCTTGAGCTAGGAAACTCGAATTCGAGTTTCGTCAACTTCGATGAACTTGAAACGAAAATTCGAGTTTAGTAAATTTAGCCTTATATTTTTCCAGAATCATTTGAACCTCCGAAATTCAACCGAAACATGCAACGGGAACTCAATCTGCCACCTTTTACCAAATAAATCATAACTTATTCCTTTGTAGATCAAATTAACCATGGTTTAAGTATTTGGAACCCTAACTCAACCCTTTATTCATGCATTAACTCCCCAAACCGAGATACCCTTCCCACTTGGAGTACATTGGCCAAACATCCTCTGTTTTCCAGAAATCCCGTAGTTCAAGCCAATTCTTGGAGATTCAAGCTCAAATCTCTTCCAAACCTCCATTAATCCACAAGGTAAGCTAGGATATGTTATGTATATTCAATATGAGTCATGTCCATTCATTTATCCCTAAATTCGAGCATGGTTTCATGAGTTTTTGGCAGAGATGGTTATATATTTAGGTTTTGAGCATTTTGATTGATCTCTTCCAATTCTTGAGCTTTTTGAATGATTCCAAGCATGAAAATGATTGTTTTGATCTCCTCTTTACATTGATGGTGATATATTAACTGGTAGTTGAGGCATTCATGAGCTACCATTAATGAAACCTTGAGGTTATATTATGAAAAGAGCACCCTTGCCTTCACCTCACGTATGATCCTTCTTGGGGCTGGATTGAATGTTGTTTTGGAATATTTTTGATGCATAATTGTTGCCTTGCCTTACCTGATCTTGTTGGATTGAAGTTGATGTGTTGTGCTCTGTTTTCTTCTCCGTTCTCTGCATCAGTTTTGCTGTATCGCGCAGGGTCACGCCCGCGACCCTAACTGCATGAAAATCAGTCGCGCCCGCGACTGATATTTGGGCTGCTCTCGTATTCTGAAAATGGGATGATAATTCGGAAAATTATGGGTAGTGGCCGCTACCATTTCATGAAGTAAATGGGTCGCGGCCGCGACCCCTGTTTTTCTGCAAATTTTTCCGCTGCGTCTTCTTCCTTCTTTTTCTTTTCTTTCTTGTTGCTGCTGTCTTTCTCCTTTGATTCAGAGTGTGTGTGTGTATATACATATATATATGCATGAGTGTTGTGTGTGTTGCTGTGCATGCATGTGAATATATATATATATATATATATATATATATATATATGTAGTATATATATTAGCTATAATTATGCATGCATGTATAATATATATATATATATATATATATATATATATATATATATATATATGTATATACGTGTGGTTATATGTATATATATGTATATATCTATATTATTATTATATATTTATATTTATTATATATTTTAAGTATTATTTGATTTAATTCAATTTTAGAATTAATTGATAACTATTTCACATATTTAATTTATCGATTATTGCTTGAACGTTTTATTTATTTTATTTCTAATTGTAAACATGAATAGTACGTGTTATGGATATTA
Organism: Lantana camara; assembly: GCA_037501455.1. Classification (NCBI taxonomy): domain Eukaryota; kingdom Viridiplantae; phylum Streptophyta; class Magnoliopsida; order Lamiales; family Verbenaceae; genus Lantana; species Lantana camara. The sequence goes on from CM074855.1 coordinate 60,250,418, forward strand.
AATGAATTCTTAGGTTAATTGATATGAAATATGAATTTATGAATTTATGAATTTGAATGAATTGTATGAACGAATGGTTTGATTATGTGCTTTAAATTCCTTAATAGTGCACATGAACATTTTCATGGCATAATATTATCTTTTATGCATTCATGTCATATTCACTTCATTGCCGAGCGTCATATATGGTCATTTTGAGTCTCATACCTTTCTTTTGTACAGATTCGGGTTTGGTCGGAGACGAAGGCGAGCATTGAGACGCTTGTGCCTTTCTTTTATTTGAAAAAGGTGGGCTTTTCTTCTAAATAGATAAATTGACCCGATATATCTCCCTATGTGAAAAATTTTAAGCCAAAGTAATATGATTATATATATATTGAGTCTTTTCTCGAGTAAATGATTGCAAACGTATAACCTTTCTTTTATGGTAACCTACCTTATGTTTTGGCGAGATTGCATGTATGCTATGATCACGGGCCCCGGAGCTTAGTGTATTGTGGTGAGCCGGGGAGGCAAGGGCCGACGGTGAACCTGTGCACTAGTTCCAACCATTTTACGTCGAAACGGATCTCGTCAGGAGTTTTGATGAGAAAACGCTAGTCGGGCTCTTGAGGATTCATGTACCTCACTAGCCATTATGTATGAGGGAATACTTTAAAGAAAGTACTGAGGTATCTTGAAGCTCTAGTTGTCACTTTTGTTTCAGTCAGGACTGAGTATTATTTCTCTTTTGTGTCCTGCATATGTTTTACGGCTGCATGACTATATGTTTCTGAATACTTGAGTATCTTCGTTATACTCTTTATGTTACTCTGCTACCGATACCTTAAACTCTGTTATATTGGTATCGATATGTGAATATGTTATATGTTATGATATGCCAAGTCTCTCTTACACAATCAATATGTTCTTGCTTGTTACATGCCATCACACACATGTTTTGAAAAGTTTGAAAATACTTTGATTCTCCGCTGCATAGCCACATCGTTATACATGTATAGTTCTGAGATAGAAAACCGTTTACTGGAGTATTTCTTGAGTGATGGCTCGCACCATTACTTGAGAGGTGCTTTAGTACGGGGGTTGAGACGCTGCTCTCCTCATGTTCCAGTACGGGTGCGGGCGTTACATTTTCGATGAATATAAACACTTAACTTTCAAACGTTTCAAGTTAAAGCAGTAAGCATTCGAAAATTTGAGAAATGTGATAAAATACATAAAACGAAGCTAGGATGAGAATTAATTTCCAAGAAAATGGTCATTTTTCATAAAATAATTTAAGGATTATTTTGAGTGTAATATTGGATAGCAAACTCCTTACGGTGTCAAAGTTAGTTTTTACGACGGAAATAGTACTTTGCAAAAAATAGAAAAATTTTATAAAATGAGATAGGATTTGAACTAGGGATTGAAAAAAGTTCTAAAATTTATAAAATAATTCAAGGATCGTTTTGGTTATAATATCGGATAGGGAAAGTGTTTGAATATGAAATACTTGAAACTCGGGTTTTTAGATTGTTGTTGATACTATGGGTGTTAGAATGAGAATTATGCTTCTAGAAGGTTACAACAATTCATAAAATTTTAAAAGGATTCATCCGACCCCTATATTTGATAGGTAAATGTATCCAGGTAAATTTCTACATTTGGGAAATGAATAGTAACTAGGGACCTAATGGGAATTTTTGGCTAACAAATTTCAAGCTGTATCTCGGGATAACAAAAGCTAAGATATGAATCTGTAAATATGAAATCTAATTTTGTAAGGTTTCGTGGGGAATATGTGAAGGCTTAGGTTCGGTGAATGAATAATGATATGTGTCTTAGGATAAGATATTGTTAAAAATCAATCATCAAAGCACATAGTTGACATAAAATTCAATGCATAATGGATTGAGGCTATAAACACTTTCTTTTAACCCTTTATTTACCTGTTTCTTCTTGGCCCCAAATCAGGGTTGTTACAATCCTCCCCCCTAAAGGGAATCTATCCTCAGATTCTACTCCGGTTTCAAAATAACTTTAGGTAGTATTTATATCCTCTATCCATGATAAGACAAGGTTCCAAAGGAGAACTCATTTTAAGCGTATAAGGTAATTGTTCAAGTGGAAAGTTAAACGCGTACATAATTGTGATGTACTGAATGAATGCCTGGCGTGTTTAGAATGTGTATCATATCTTCGACAACATTGGCAGTGTTACACCCCGGAGCAAAGGGCGCCACATCCACCGCACCATAGCCCAACGAGTGAAATGAAATGGGGACTCCGTCTACGCATCAAGCCATGGCGAACGGGCTGACAAACAAAAATCCAACCTAAGCTAGGCTGTCTAGACCCTACCCAGAGTGCGCAATAAACAAAATCGCGGAAGCCAACAAATAAAAAGTTACAGCATGCAAGCACAAATCATATCTTGTTCCCTACAAAATCCTTATACAATCTTAGATACAGAGCAAGTATACAAAACTGAATCCCAGGACAGAACTAAGTAGCAAATTAGTACATATTTCAAAACTAACAAATTGCGTAAACTAAACGAAATACAATGCATGGGACTCAAGCTCCCCAAAACCAAGACTCAAAGACAACCACCTAGGTCCAAATCCCACAAAACGGGTACCTGCAAACTCAAATCGAAGGGGGAAAAAGATAGAAATAACGAGGGTCAGTCCTAGAGACTGGTGAGGGGGCTAACACACGCACCCATACATATACATATTAGCAAAGCATATACAAAGCTGAAAGGGTTCATGAACCGGGCACGGTTTTTGCATTCTAAAACATTTAACTCGTGGTAATATATATAAAGAAAGAAGTTTGGGGCCGAAGGCCAAATCCAGTCAAGCTTTAGATTTTAGAAATTCACCCCCGCTTCACAACCATAAACGAAACATAATGAACCGAAATCTTAAATCCCACCCACTTACTCCAGAAGCAAAGGCAAAGCAAAAACAAAATGAATCATAAATCATTTCCACCCCAACACCGTTTGGGGAAGAGAGGTGCCCCTCTCAACCCCCACATATAAACATAATGAGACGGGGGATCCACCCGGTCCTTCGACGGGTCACGTAGCACGCCGTCGGCTCAAGAAGACCCGTTTTCCTCTCGACCTCCCGAGGATGAGCTAAGTCTCCCTTTTGTGGAGAAGTGCATAGGGGTTGCAACCGGCGACCCCATGGCCGTCCCGGGTCTCCCTTACCCACGACTCCGGGGCCCATCACCCATGTACATATACTTACACTTATTACACTTACCATATGAAGCTTATCCACAAGTCATATCACGCTTACACACACACACACTCTTAACAAAGCTTGTCAATGTAAACGAAAATATAGCTTATATACTTATAAAAGCGTTTTCAAAGTCTCAAGACAAACGGGAGAAATCCCACAAAATACGCATCCAAAAAAATATCTATATATATACTTATGTAAGTCGCATTCGGGTTTGAAATCCAATTAGGATTTTAGGTCATCATATCTAAAAGGAAAGAAAACCTCACCTTGTCGACCAAACCGAAAAAAACGGATCAAGAGCAACCAAAAGAACCTCCTCCTTAACAACGGAACGAACCTAAGAGCAAAACAAAGGGCAAGAGGCGAACTTAGACTCAAAATGGACCATAATGATGCTCAGCGAATGCGTATGAATGCGAGTGATGCATATCAATCTTAACAAATTGGCATATAATGCGTACACGTTCATATTTAATCATAAGTCTCATAAATCGCCCTAAACGAATTCACAAGTTTCATATAACAAACATATCATATCATGCCACATGTTATCAAAGCATTCATATCATACAAAGGGCAAGAATTGATCATGCAAGGCATATAAACGAGGCACAAGGTCATACATGCACATTAGAGGAGCATATCGCACATATGAGATCATAATTCGAAACCGAGCAAGCAAATCAAGTCATAAATTCATATAATACAAGTTAACATACAATACATTAAGCCAACAATGCATATAGGTCACAAACGAGATAAGAGAAGGCAAAGAAAAGTAACGAAACGATGAAAGAAACTCCCCCGGGGCGCTACCGTGGCACATGACACGGCCATGTCCAAAACATAAAGGAAACGGACACGGCCGTGTCCGAATTAAATGAAATGAGGTGCCCAAGTCGAACAAATGACACGGCTGTGTCAAGAATCAGCACAAATTGGACACGGCCGTGTCCAGTTCAAAATTCTGAAAAAAAACAGCTTTTGGCGCAGCAACATTTTCGAAGGCAAAACAGGGCATTTTTGCAGGAGCTCTTAGGGACTTTCTTAGGCCTCAAACACACACAAAACATGCATGAAATACACACCATTTCAACACCAAATCATGCACAAAAAATGCAGCAATAGCCGCACAAAGTTGAACCACCAAATCTGTCACAAAGAAGGAATGAGTGCAGCAGGCCATATACTTCAAGTCTGGAGCTAAAACAGAGGATGAAAGCTTGTAAAAACATATCTAACATGTAGAGCAACTCATATACTTCATGTACATGCAATTTCACACGAAATTGAGCTCAAGAAGTCATTAAACCATGCACAAAATCTGACAGCAGTTCAAACCGGGAAGAGCAGATTATATTCTCATGTTTAAGGTTGAAATGAAGCATGAAATCAAGACAAAACAAAACATATTCATAGAGTAACATGTGGAACACATAATCATGCATTAGTAAACGAAATTAGATGCAAGAATTCATGCATTACAGTTCAAAAACATCACAACAGCAGCAGATCACGTAGAGCAGGTTGTATACCAAGTTTCATGCTCAAAACTCAATATTTCCTCAAAGGTTTTAATGGAAAAACATCCCTTACATAACTACCAATTATTAAGAATAAAAAATGGAGTATAATAAGTTCATATGATCAGCTTTTGAGCACCCAAAACAGCCACACAAAACTGATGCAATGAGGGCATGAAAACAAGTCATGTTCTAACTCATATATGTAGTTGAAAAGGGGCATGAAATCAGGGGAAAACAGGGCATATTGATATAGCAACATGTATATTACATAACCATACATTAGTACACGAAATTGTAGGTAAGAAATCATCAAACAAACTTCAAAAACATGACAGCAGTTCGGTTCAAAGAGAGCAGATTTGCAGCAGTTCGAATTCCAGTTTTCATGGTTAAAAACTGAAGCTTTTCTTCAAGTTATCAATGGTAGATCATATATTACACAACTAACATGAATTATAAGTCATATATTGAGGTTAAGAAGCTCAAATAGTCAGTTAACATGCATCAAACCTCCATAAAACTCAAGCTAAGACAAGGATTCAAAAATGAAGTCCAAACCTAACTATTCATGCAAGCCTCCATACCCTTATTAAATCTGATGCATTTCATTAATTTCAAGGATCAAATGAAGCATATAAGAGAGGAGAATACATAAATATACTTACCTTTAAGATATGAAGAAGTATGGAGAAGATTGTCTTCAAAATCTCAAGACATGGAAAGGGGCTTCTTTCTTCTTCTTTTCTCCATGGATCAGCTGCTCTTTCCTTCTCTCTTGGGTGTATTGGACGAAATGAAAGGGTAGGGAAGGGATAGGGCTGAGTTAATATCATATAAACCACGGTTAAAGGCTTGAGTATGGTTAAATTGGCCCCACAAGTACAAGACTAGTCAATATGTTGGCTTTAGCACAAGTTGTTCGTTCCGGGCGGAAAACGAAGGTCCAAATGGTCTTAGAAAAACACCAAACTAGGTTCAAAAGTTTCCTTTCTTCGTTACAAGTCCGACGCATCTTCCGGAATTCGAATCCGAATTCCCGAGCTCAAATTATGGCCTCCGGAACCCGAGGTGCGCTAAAGCCAGTTAGGCCCTCGAGTCCCTCATCAAATACTTAAGGTTTAAAACCTCGACAAACGAACCGGAAAACTTAAAACGAGCATGAAAACATAGTCATAACTGACATATATCACGCATAACAAAATTTCACAAAAATTGGAATTGAATTCCGGCACATAACGAGCATGCAAACTTAAACGTTTAAAAATTCAAAGTCCATAATATAAATAATTAATTTCATATAATTTCAAATAATCATAAAAGCATTAAAATAACACTCAAATACGTAATTAAATAATTTAAAGCACATAAAACCCTCTCGTTACGGCGTACCGGGAAATCCGAACGATCGGGATGTTACAGGAAGGGTTTGTATCTGGTTCCGTTTCTCCTTCCACAACATAAGCTCGTCCTTTGACCATTGGCTTTCCAGATTTTCCTTACGTAGCCTTTCTTTTATTCCACTGTCCTAGCTTCTTTGGGCAGTTTAGGAATTGATGTTCAGGGTTTCCACACCACGTACACGTGTCAGCTTTCCTTCGGCATTCTTCCTGTGTATGCCCTTTCTTGTGACAATATTCAGAAATGATCTCTTCTTAAGATTTTGGTGGTGCCTATTGAGGTCAGGGCCAGGATTGCACTAGTTTTTTTTTTTTTTGGATTTGACTTAGATGGTTTAGGAGGATGTTTGGATCCCTGGGATGACTTATTGTGACGCCCCGTGTTTTCACTGTACAGGTACACAGGCCACACGTGTGAGTTCTTGAGAATTAGAATTATTGAATGCTTTTTTTGAACTATGTGTCTAAGTGAATTATATGATTTAAATTGACTATCTGAAGACCTTAATTTTATTTGCATCTATTTTATTTCCTAACGTATACATATTTCATTCCATCTTATTTCATAATATATACATATTTCATAAAGCCCATTCATTTCATTTCATAAGCATTGCATATTTTTCTAACTTATATATATATATATATATATATATATATATATATATATATATACTAAAACTAATTTATAAAATAGTGTCATTTTATAATTCATATTCATGCATACTTATATATATATATATATATATATACACACACACACATTACATATTATACTATAAAGTACATGTACTTATATACTTATAATATTCATATTTTACTTTATACATAAAATTAATATATCTATACATATATCATACATTACATTACATACATACACACCTATTATATATCTTACACTTTATACATACACATATACATACAAATTTATTATATCATCTAATATAATAAATAAATACACGACACCCAACAATTACACAACCACTATACACACACACACACTAAATCTCTAACACACAAACAAACACTCTTTCTCTCAACTCTTCACACACATACACACTCCATTTGATTCAAGCAAGAAGAAGGAAAAGGAGTAATCAAGGCTTCATCATCATTTTAGTTGAAGGTTTGTATATATATATATATGTGTGTGTGTGTGTCTATGTGTATGTGTGAATGTGTGTTTTGTTAGAAATCTTAGGATTTGAGTTTAAATTCTTGTGGCTAAGCATGTCTACATGTATTTATATGAGAATCCATGGATTAATTGCTCAAATGCCTTGGTTGTTGAATTATTTAATGAACTTGTATATATTTGAGGGTTTTGTGAATAGTATTGGTTGAAAGTTGGTCTTAACATGTGTTATTTGATGTCTATGCGAGATATAATGTGTGTATTTAAGTGTTAAGCATGTTGGGACTTCATATTTATAGTTTGGTCATGTTTGGATTGGGTTTTGGTTGCATTTCCGTGACTTCCCTACACATTTCCCCTACTGTCGTACATTGGTTCCCGGGCCTGGAACCTTTTTTTGGGTATTTTGATCCCGGCCGGATCCCTTTGCAGGTTTATAAACTGATCAGTGATCCCGGCCAGGATCCTTTTCAGTTCAAAACAAATCCCAGCCCGGAGGGTGTGGCAAGAAAGTTTTCAGACAAGGTGTCCCGGCCAGGAGGATTTTTGTCTAGGCTGGGATGGCCATGTAGACATAGCTGTTGGAGATATGTCCCGGCCGGGATCCATTTTACACTAAAACTCATACTGCCCAGTTTGCAGCCCTGGGAAGCTTATATGTGTTAATTTAATTCTTTTCGTTGCATAACTTGTTTACGTGATCCGTGAGACATTAATTGTGCACATGAACATTTTATAAATTATTTACATCAAAATATCATATCATATCATCTCATAAGCATGTTGTTCGTCGATTATTTGGTTCATAAGTGTAAAGTCTTATGTACACTTGTATTTCTTGCATAGAGTTCGATCCTGTTAGCGAGGAGCAGGGTCCATAGGATTCTCTTCTTCATTCTCTCTATCTGGTCAAGGTCAGGTTTTGTAACGCCCCGAATTTTCACACGTGCAGGTAAGTGTTACGTGCGCATTTACATTTAATTATATGATTTTATATTTTGATTTATTAATCGAATTCGTTTATAGATTGATTTATTTGTTTAAATTTCATATGAATGTCAATGTGAGCTATGAATATATGAATGAAATTGTGAGAATGTGGATTTCGTGAATTTAGCGTTAATTGAATGAAATTACGTGTTTCGTGTAATCCGTGGGCTTGATTGTAATTTATTTGAATGTTTTGGACTCAATTGGAAATTGAGTTTGGGCTTACTTGCCACTTTTTGAAAGTTTAGGGACCTATTTGTATAATAGGCAACCGAGATCCGTAAACGGCGTTGAACTTGTTTCGATTATACCTATCCTTTAAACTTGACCTTCTACCTTTTCGATATCATTTGAACCTTCGACAATGAACCTTTCCATAGCCTCGACTTTATAACTTGTTTGAACCATTTCTTAAACGAATCAGACTTGGATCGACCCGTATCCTACCCATTTCTTTACTAAATATCAGCATTCCTTTCTCCTTGCTTCCATTTTTGATCGATCAATTCATCATCTCAAGAGATAAGGAAGAAGCTCCAAGAAACCCTTATTTTGATCAACCAAACCTTGAGCTCAAGATCAACCAATCTTCCATCTTCTTCCAAGGTAAGATATGTATTGTTTTCTCCTCATTCTCCTCTCCATTTTCTCCCGATTGTATCTTGAGTTGGGTTGGAGAACCATGTGCTATGAAGAAAAGCTTGAATTTGAACAAATGATATGAATTCTTGATTCTATGATTTTCCTTGGTTTAAAGTGAGAGTTGATGCATGCAAATTGTTGCTTCAAGCTTCCTTATCATTTCTATATGCTTGAATTTTATATTGGGAGAGTATAACATGGTATGCCATTGTTGAAGCTTGAAGCTTCCATGATTGAAAGCTTGATATTGAATGATCTTTTGCCAACCTTATGCATTAATTCTTGTAAATATGAATGAGTTATATTGTTTGCCTGAGTTTTGTGGCGTGAGTACATGTCTAAGTGTGGTAGAAGAGCTTCTATGTGGCTGCCCTGTTTTTCAAGCTTTTCCCTTTCTCTTGTCAAGACGACGAGCTGACACGGTCATGTCAGCTTTGAACTGAAAATGGACACGGCCGTGTTGGGCTCTCGACTTTGGAAAATTATTTTCAGAAAATCGGACACGGCCGTGTCCAAATGCTTTGAAAACTCAACACGGCCGTGTCAAGCCCTCGATTTGGGAATTTTATTATTTTTAACCTCGGACACGGCTGTGTCGAATCCTTTTGAAAACTCAACATGGCCGTGTCATTTGAAATGGCAGCTTCGGGGAGTCTCTTTTCTTGCTTGTATCACGTTTATGGTTCGTATTTGTGAATTATATGTAACGTGACTCCAATTAAGCTATGTTTTATGATTGATATATGAGCTCAAGGACTATATGAATGCAAGAAGGAAAAGTATGAAAGCTACGAACGTTATGAACGGGAATGAATACGATTTTATCGTATATTGAACGAAACTTGGTGAATTATGTGTTTAATTGAATTCCATGGTATTCATGAGCATATTTGGACATGTTTTTATGTTTCAAGCATTCCATAGCATGTCATTGCATTGCCGAGCGTCAAATGTGGTCATAATCGAGTCTCACACTACCTTTTTCACACAGATATTGACCCAGTGGGAGACGAGGTTGAGCAGTGAGAGCTTTGTCGGGTTCTTTTGTCTACCAGGTGGGTTTTTCTTCTATTAGTTAAAAATATGACCCCAATATACCCAATGTGCAAGATTTTGGCCAAAGATACAAATATCTATATCGAGTTTTCAACGAATCAATGTTTTCAACGTTAAGCCTTTAATTTGAATATTCTACCAAAAGTTTTGGCGAGAAATGAATGTTCACAATGAATGGGGGCCCGGGACTTAGTGTATTGGTGAACCGGGGAAGCTTGGGCTGACGGGAAACCACATATACTAGTTCCATCAATTTCGGTAACCTAGACTTCACTAGGTGATTAGTGAAAGAAGGGGGACCCGCGCTTTTGGGGATTCATGTACCCCTCTAGCACCAATGAATGAGGGTTCGGGCCTTGCAAACCCGTCCCTAACCAGAGGAAGAAGGTGTATATGAATGATCGAATGAATGCGCACGAAAGAATGAATGCATGAACGAATGAATGAATGAATGATTAATGAATTACACGAGGTGTTGGTTGGAGATAATGCACGCCCTCTCACCGGGCCACAAATTACCTAATGAATGAAATGAATTGTTATAATCCTATTCGTTGTATTTTATTTCCCACTTGGGAAAAATGCTTCTAAACCTCGAATAAGGATTATAGCTTGCATGTATCTATTTAAAATTCCGCCATATTATGATATTATGCCTATTTTTATACCCACCAGTCAGTCTAAGACTGAACCCGGAGTTGTTTCAGTTTCTTTTCGCAGGAAGGGATGTTAGGCGGGATACAAGTCTGGGAGAGTCTTGCATGGAGTCTAGCCTTTCTTTCCTTTACACGCATCTGCTTACTTTTATGATCATTTTGGATATTGTATATGTATTCGAGCGTAGATGTATTGGGTTTTGACTTCCTTGAACTTAAATGTTGGTACATAGAGCGTATAGCTCAATATATGGAATATGAATGATTGCTTCCGCTTTTCTGTTACTCTGATTGTTGTTGTTGTTGGGGTTTAAGTGATAGGCTAGTCCCGCCTGGCTTAGCGAGTGTGTATGTCTCCGTTTTCTATGATTTGGCACGTATATGGAAATCCATTTCATATACGGGTCGGGTCATGGTGCGGGGGATGTGATATCTCGCGCTCGGGCATTACATCCTTTGAGTGGTATCAGAGCCCAAGGTTGAAAAACCAGGATTCTAGTGTCGTGTTGAGTCAGTTAGGTCGTTCGACTTTAAGAATTGTTTGCTAATGTGAAGTAATTGCATTTTCGCGTGATAATGTGCCTTGATTCTTGACTTGAGCGATTGATTGAATTTATTGCATTGTCACGTATGGACTAAATCTGGCATGCATGTTAGTGTTTGAGTGAACAGGATGCCTCCTAGGAGACACCGGGAGAGGTCTCCGGGTCATTATCATCATAGAGATCGTTCTCCTAATCCACCATAGCAGCATATGAATATGGAGCATTTTATGGAAGCCGTGTACAATTATGTTAAACATAGAAGGGCTCAGGATCCTCCTATACAACAACCAGCGGAGCAACAAGCACCTCCTCCAAATAACCCGAGAGATCATCATGGGTTGTTTTTGAGCTATAGTCCTCCAAGGTTTTCCGGTTCGGTTGATGATGCAATATCGGAAGGATGGCTCACTCGGATTGAGAGGATTTTCAATGTTAGACAATTTACCTCTCAAGAGAAAGCTCAGTTTGCCATCTTTCAACTGGATGGAGAAGCATACGATTGGTGGGAACATACTCGAGAGAAGCTTGAAGTGGAAAGAGAAGCGGTTAATTGGGAAGTCTTTGTAAAGGAATTTCGAGAAGCTTTTGTGCCTGAGGTCATTCGAGAAAGAAAAGAACAAGAATTTATGGATTTGAAACAGGGCACTTCAACAGTGGCGCAGTATCTCTCTCTTTTCAATAGACTTGGCAAATATGCATCTCATATCACACGGGATGAAAAGAGAAAAGCGAAGAATTTTATTACTGGATTGAGACAGGATCTCCGACACGGGTATGCAGGCCATAATTTTGAGTCTTTTGCTGATACTGTACAGAGGGCGTTGGTGTTGGAAGAGGAATATAAGAAAAATGACCCTATTCCACGACTGCAAATGGGACAAGGATCCGGATTAGGAAAAGGGAAAAGGCCTATGGTATTCCCCTCTCAACCATTCCAAGGACAAAACAAGAAGTTTCGAGTTGCTGGAATTGCACCACCAAAGCCACGAGTACCTCCGGCTACTTCTGATCCTCGATATGATAGGTCACCATGTTTATATTGTGGAGGCCCTACTCACACCTACAACACTTGCAGAAGGAGGTTGGGTCAGTGTTTAATAAGCGGGAAGGCAACACATATGGCTAATACTTGTCCAGATAAGACTCCGGGCTATCAACTGGGAGCTCAGAGGCCAATGATACCAGCTCGTGTATATGCCCTTGCGGGTGAAGACCAAGATGTGGAAGCCAATCCCAATGCCATGGTGGAAGGTACAATATGCATCCATAACACGAACATACATGCATTGTTTGACCCTGGCGCTACTCATTCCTTTATTTCTTGCAAATTAGTTGATACTCTGTGTTTGCATGTTATGCGTTTAAATGCTTGTTATGTGGTGAGTTCGCCTTTGGGTGGAAGTCTTGAGATGGATCAGGTGGTTAGAGATTGTGTGATTGGGTTTGAAGGCAGAGTATATCAAGCAGATTTGGTGGTAATGCCGATGAACAGATACGGGGTTATTCTGGGAATGGACTGGTTATTTCGGTATCACGCCACGGTTGATTGTTTTACCAAGAAGGTTTAGTTGGGAGAAGAAGTGACAGTGGGGAAAGAATTGAATATTGCTCCTCTTTTGTCATTTACTGAAGCTCACAAGTTGATAAGAAACGGAGCTACGGGATGTATCGCCTACATCTTGAATAAGCCGAAAGATCAGGCGAAACTTGAAGAGACAGAAGTGGTGAAGGAATATCTTGAGGTGTTTCCAGAGGTTTTAGGTTCTTTACCTCCGGATTGAGAGATTGAATTTGTAATAGATTTATATCCGGGATCTGAACCTTATTCTAAGACTCCTTACCGGATTGCACCGGCAGAGTTACAGGAGTTAAAAGTTCAGTTGGAAGAACTTCTCAAGAATGGATATATTCGACCGAGTTCATCACCGTGGGGCGCACCAGTTCTCTTTGTTAAGAAGAAAGATGGAACTTTAAGGATGTGCATTGACTACCAGGAGTTAAATCGGATGACTGTAAAGAACAAATATCCTTTGCCTAATATAGAAGATTTGTTTGATATGCTACAAGGGTCAAGGGTGTATTCCAAGCTCGATTTAAGGCAAGGATATTATCAGTTAAAGATCAAGGGGGAAGATATTCCTAAGACAGGATTTAATACCCGGTATGGACATTATGAGCTCGTGGTGATGCCATTTGGGTTAACTAATGCGCCGACAACTTTTATGGACATGATGCACCGAATTTTCCGTCCCTACCTCGATAAGTTTGTTGTGATCTTCATTGATGATATTTTGGTATATTCAAGGTCGGAAGAGGACCATGCTCGCCATCTGAGATTGGTGTTGGAGACTTTAAGGGATAACCAGCTTTATGCCAAGTTCAGTAAATGTGAGTTTTGGATTGACAGGGTGAGTTTCTTGGGTTACATTATTTCGAGCAAAGGCTTAGAAGTAGATCCTTCGAAAGTAGAGACAGTTTCTCAGTGGCAGAGTCCTAAGAATATCTCCGAGATTCGAAGTTTCTTGGGTTTAGCCGGTTATTATCGAAGATTTGTTAAAGATTTCTCCAAGATTGCGGCTCCATTGACCCGATTAACCAAGAAAAAGGTTCAGTTTAAATAGGATGAGAAGTGTGAAGCTAGTTTTCAGCTCTTGAAAGATAAGTTAACTTCTGCACTGATATTAGGCCTTCCGGATGGTATTGAAGGGTTTATAGTGTATACCGATGCTTCTCATGAAGGTTTAGGTTGTGTTTTGATGCAGAATGGGAGAGTAATTGCTTATGCCTCTAGGAAATTGAAAGAGCATGAGAAAAATTATCCCACTCACGATCTTGAACTTGCAGAGGTGATTTTTGGCTTAGGGAAGTGGAGACACTATTTGTATGGAACTTCTTTTAAGATTTTTACGGATCATAAGAGCCTTCAGTATTTGTTCTCTCAAAAGGATTTGAATAGGAGACAACGTCGTTGGACGGAAACTCTCGAAGACTATGATTGTGTGATTAAGTATCACCCTGATAAGGCTAACGTGGTCGCGGATGCATTAAGCAGGAAGGCTAGTGTACCCAATTTGAAGGTAAATATTGGAAAACCAATGGAGTTGGTTAAGATAAAGGCTCGTATTGGTAACATCTCAGTACGTCCAGAGTTAAGGTAACAGATATTTGAAACACAACGGACAGATAGTGTGATTCAGAAGTTGATTGAAAAGGCTCGATCAAACTCTGAGTGTCCATTTGGATTTGATGACACGGGAATTTTCCGATTCAAGAACAGAGTGGTAGTTCCAACAGAGTTAAGAAGAGCTATTTTGGATGAAGCTTATAAAATAGCTTTTTCGGTACATCCTGGCGGAAATAAGATGTATCGGGATTTGAAACAGTATTATTGGTGGAACGGGCTGAAGAGAGATGTGGTGAATTATGTGAAGCAGTGTCTGACTTGTCAGTTAGTGAAAGCTGAGCATCAGAAGCCGTCAGGATTGTTACAGCCACTACCTATTCTAGAATGGAAATGGGAGCAGATAGCAATGGATTTTGTATCGGGTTTACCCAGAGTGAAGGGTGGATTCGATGGAATTTGGGTAGTTGTGGACAGATTGACCAAGTCAGCGCATTTTCTTGCAATTCAGATGTCAGATAAGGTAGGTAAGTTGGCTAAGAAGTATTTTGATGAGATTGTTCGGTTGCATGGGGTGCCAGCTAGCATTGTCTCGGATAGGGATCCAAGGTTCACTTTTAAATTTTGGCAGGAATTACAGAAGTGTCTGGGGATCAAGCTTCAGTTCAGCACAACTTTTCATCCACAGACTGACGGGCAATCTGAAAGGTTAATCAGATATCTTGAGGATATGTTAAGGGCGTGTGCGTTGGATTTCTCGAGTTCGTGGAATGAACAATTGCCCTTGATTGAGTTTGCCTACAATAACAGTTATCAAGCTTCAATAGAAATGGCACCGTATGTGTTTCTTTATGGAAGAAAGTGCCGATCTCCGTTGTTTTTCGATTTAGAAGAGTGGAAGTGGAGTAAGCAAGAAGGGGTAAAAAGGTGTGAAAAGAAAGAAAAACCTTCCAAGGCTATTCGGGATGCTATCGAAAAGGTTCAAATTGTTCAGCAAAGAATGAAAGCAGCCCAAGATCGACAGAAGAGTTATGCAGATAGGCAAAGGAAAGATCTTAAATTTGAAGTTGCGGATAGAGTGTTCTTGAAAGCTTCACCTCGAAAAGGATTCACCCGAATTGGAAAGGGAGAAAAGCTGAATCCCCGACATTTGGGACCTTATGAGATTCTAGAGAGAATCGGAGATACAGCGTACAGATTGGATTTACCTCCAAGTTTAACGGGTATCCACAATGTCTTCCATGTGTCACAACTTCAGAAGTACTATCCCGATGATTCAGTGATCATACCGGTTGAAGAAGCGGAGCTTGAAACGAATCTCCCTTTTGTTCAGAAACCAGTTAAGATTTTGGATCGAAAATTCCAAGAACTTCGAAACAGACGGTTTCCCTTGGTAAAAGTATTGTGGCGAAGTGATAAGACGGAAGAAGCCACGTGGGAAATGGAAGAGCAAATGAAGAAGTTCTATCCCGATTTGTTTCCAAATGAGCATTGAATCAGAGGACAAATTCTCTTTAAGGGGGAGAGGTTGTAACACCCCGAATTTTCACATGTGCAGGTAAGTGTTACGTGCGCATTTACATTTAATTATATGATTTTATATTTTGATTTATTATTCGAATTCGTTTATAGATTGATTTATTTGTTTAAATTTCATATGAATGTCAATGTGAGCTATGAATATATGAATGAAATTGTGAGAATGTGGATTTCGTGAATTTGGTGTTAATTGAATGAAATTACACGTTTTGTGTAATCCGTGGGCTTGATTGTAGTTTATTTGAATGTTTTGGACTCAATTGGAAATTGAGTTTGGGCTTAATTGCCACTTTTTGAAAGTTTAGGGACCTATTTGTATAATAGGCAACCCTGAACGGTTTTCGCGATATCTTGAGCTCCGGACCTCGAAACCGAGATCTGTAAATGGCGTTGAACTTGTTTCGACGATACCTATCCTTTAAACTTGACCTTGTACCTTTTCGATATCATTTGAACCTTCGACAATGAACCTTTCCATAGCCTCGACTTTATAACTTGTTTGAACCATTTTCTTAAACGAATCGGCCTTGGATCGACCCGTATCATACCCATTTCTTTACTAAATATCAGCATTCCTTTCTCCTTGCTTCCATTTTTGATCGATCAATCCATCATCTCAAGAGACAAGGAAGAAGCTCCAAGAAACCCTTATTTTGATCAACCAAACCTTGAGCTCAAGATCAACCAATCTTCCATCTTCTTCCAAGGTAAGATATATATTGTTTTCTCCTCATTCTCCTCTCCATTTTCTCCCGATTGTATCTTGAGTTGGGTTGGAGAACTATGTGCTATGAAGAAAAGCTTGAATTTGAACAAATGATATGAATTCTTGATTCTATGATTTTCCTTGGTTTAAAGTGAGAGTTGATGCATGGAAATTGTGGCTTGAAGCTTCCTTATCATTTCTATGTGCTTGAATTTTATGTTGGGACAGTATAGCATGGTATTCCATTGTTGAAGCTTGAAGCTTCCATGATTGAAAGCTTGATATTGAGTGATCTTTTGCCAACCTTATGCTTGAATTCTTGTAAATATGAATGAGTTATATTGTTTGCATGAGTTTTGTGGTGTGAGTACGTGTCTAAGTGTGGTAGAAGAGCTTCTTCGTGGCTGCCCTATTTTTCAAGAGCATTTGGACACGGCCGTGTCCGATTTTCTGAAAATAATTTTTCAAAGTCGAGAGCCCAACACGACCGTGTCCATTTTCAGTTCAAAGCTGACACGGCCGTGTCAAGCCCTCGACTTGGGAATTTTATTATTTTTAACCTTGGACACGGCCGTGTCCAATCGTTTTGAAAACTCAACATGGCCGTGTCATTTGAAATGGCAGCTTCGGGGAGTCTCTTTTCTTGCTTGTATCACGGTTATGATTCGTATTTGTGAATTATATGTAACGTGACTCCAATTAAGCTATGTTTTATGATTGATATATGACCTCAAGGACTATATGAATGCAAGAATGAAAAGTATGAAAGCTACGAACGTTATGAACGGGAATGAATACGATTTTATCGTATATTGAACGAAACTTGGTGAATTATGTGTTTAATTGAATTCCATGGTATTCATGAGCATATTTGGATATGTTTTTATGTTTCAAGCATTCCATAACATGTCATTGCATTGCTGAACGTCAAATGTGGTCATAATCGAGTCTCACACTACCTTTGTCACACAGATATTGACCCAGTGGGAGACGAGGTTGAGCAGTGTGAGCTTTGTCGGGTTCTTTTGTCTACCAGGTGGGTTTTTCTTCTATTAGTTAAAAATATGACCCCAATATACCCAATGTGCAAGATTTTGGCCAAAGATACATATATCTATATCGAGTTTTCAATGAATCAATGTTTTCAATGTTAAGCCTCTAATTTGAATATCCTACCAAACGTTTGGGCGAGAAATGAATGTTCACAATGAATGGGGGCCCGGGACTTAGTGTATTGGTGAATCGAGGAAGCTTGCGCTGACGGGAATCCACACATATACTAGTTCCATCAATTTCGGTAACCTAGACTTCACTAGGAGATTAGTGAAAGAATGGGGACCCGCACTTTTGGGGATTCATGTACCCCTCTAGCACCAATGAATGAGGCTTCGGGCCTTGCAAACCTGTCCCTAACCGGAGGAAGAAGGTGTATATGAATGATCGAATGAATCATCTAATGAATGTGAACGAAAGAATGAATGCATGAACGAATGAATGAATGATTAATGAATTACACGAGGTGTTGGTTGGAGATAATGCACGCCCTCTCGCCGGGCCACAAATGACCTAATGAATGAAATGAATTGTTATAATCCTATTCGTTGTATTTTATTTCCCACTTGGGAAAAATGTTTCTAAACCTCGAATAAGGATTATAGCTTGCATGTATGTGTTTAAAAATCCGCCATATTATGATATTATGCCTATTTTTATACCCACCAGTCTGTCTAAGACTGAACCCGAAGTTGTTTCAGTTTCTTTTTGCAGGAAGGGATGCTGGCGGGATACAAGTTTTGGAGAGTCTTGCATGGTGTCTAGCCTTTCTTTCCTTTACACGCATCTGCTTACTTTTATGATCATTTTGGATATTGTATATGTATTCGAGCGTAGATGTATTGGATTTTGACTTCCTTGAACTTAAATGTTGGTACATAGAGCGTACAGCTCAATATATGGAATATGAATGATTGCTTCCGCTTTTCTATTACTCTGATTGTTGTTGTTGTTGGGGTTTAAGTGATAGGCTAGTCTCGCCTGCCTTAGCGAGTGTGTATGTCTCCGTTCGCTATGATTTGGTATGTGTATGGAAATCCATTTCATATACGGGTCGGGTCATGGTGCGGGGGATGTGACGTCTCGCGCTCGGGCGTTACAGGTTTTCATTCTAGTTAATTAGAACTTGTAATACCTCGTGTGACTATTGAAGCCAAAATGTAGTACTTATACATATATTTTGGAAAATGATTACTTATGCAAATGTTTTCAAAAAAATTTTTTTGCGAGAATTATTCACGTATTATTGGGCCCGGTGAAATGTGTGAATGGACCCGGTACATCGGGCCGTCGGACAATCCATTTCATATAAAGTACCCTTTGAGAACATCCTCGCGTGACTTGGATGGTCGGGAGGTGGGATATTCTTAAGCCAGTGGTGTTACCCCATCGAAGGAGCAGGTAGGAGTCGTGATCCCCGGACTCGATACAGACCAACAAGGTGGTAGGGCCTTGCAAATCCTTCCACCACCCCAGAGGAAGAAAGATGGAAAATTATGTTTTCAACTGCGATTACGATCATGATTACAATTACGTTTATAATTACGAACGTGCATAAACGCCTTATAAATTGAACTTAATCCACATACTATGGGAGTAAGGTTGGAGAATTACCCTCTCGCCGGGCCAAGTATTCTTATCACGAAATTGTAACATAATTAATTGATATTCGTAATTTTGAGCGATGCATTTCCCTAACTTTCCCACTTGGAATTTTATAAAACTTTACTCGGAGTTATGAATTGTATGTACATGTGTTATATTAATTATGCCCCTCACTCAGTCTTTCGACTGACCTGCGCGTTGTTTTTAGATCTTTTGCAGGTATGCTATGTGACGTGCCACTTCTCAATCAAGGTATGTTTTGGTACGTGAGCGAACGATTTACTTTTTATGCATGAATTATGTGGAATTATGCCTTAATTTGATAATCGTTTTGTGCTTATGTGAAATATATGATTTTTATGGTATATGAGACTTCTTAATATGATAATTATGTGCTCGTATTGTTCTTATTGAGCTTTGATAGCATGCTTTGCGATTAAATGAACAATGTGCTTATTTGGACATTTAAGGTATAATTAGGGAAAAATTGGTAAATTTACATTTTCCATCGTGGAACTGGACATAACTTATTGAATTTGAGTAGATAATTCGATTACGAGTTCGTGGGTTCTTGAATCGTTCAATTCGAAGTTCGGACGAAGAAGTTATGGCCATTTTATGAAAAGTCGATCTTTTTACTTAACCCAGTTGACCAGCGACTCAATTTCGAATTTAACCCAATTTGAGACTCAATTTCACTTATAACCCACTCCAATTGACCCAGTCGTGACCCTAATAGCTGACCCAAGATACCATTTCAGATTTTAACACACAAACCCTCACATTACGGTAAAACATAAGATTCAAACCCTTCTCTCAAAACATTCTCTACAACCTATTCATATTCTCTCTAAGAACACCAAGAACACCTCCAAGCATTTCCAAGAGACAAGATTGAAGATTACATCTGGAGATTCGAGACTAAAGAACAAGCTCTCCTCTTCGATTTTGAGCTTTGAAGGTAAGATTAAGTGTTCTTTTGTTTTGGTTATGTTCTTGAAGTTTCTAAGAATGAATATGAACCTAGGGTACTTGTTGATTAGATTAAACTCGAATTTTTCGATGGAAATATGTCTCTTATGTTGTTAAGGACAATTTGATGTAAGAATTTTTTCATTTTCATGCCTGTTTGAAGATTCCACCATTGTTGACCTTTTAAGCTTTTATGAAGAATTCTTGCACGTTCATGTTCTTGTGTGTTTTGCTTGATTTTGTGATGGATTCTTGCTCCTTGAGCAATTTCATGAAAAATGTGATTAATTTCCTTAAGTTTCTTGCATGATTGAAGATTCCACCATTGTTGAGCTTGAAACTTGAATGACTTGAAAAAGATGATGTTCTTGTGTGAAATTATTGAATTTCTTGATGATTATGTGTTCTAAGGTGTCCTTGACCTGTTATTCGATGTTAATTGATGTTTATTCGTATTTCATAAGTTCAAAGCATGATTTTGGAGGGTTTAGAATGCATTTTCATCATTTTTTAGCATATATTCGTATTTGAGGTTTTGCACGAGTTGTGTCTCTGTACCGAGACACGACCATGTCTCAATTTTGGCTTAGGGAGAGACACGCCCGTGTCTCAAGGTAGATTTTGAACCATTTTGGTTCTGTACCGAGACACGGCCGTGTCTCACTTTGCACTGCGGGGTAGATATAGCTGCGTCTCACCTCTTTTGTGTGACTGCTGTTCATTTTGCTTTTCGTTCGCTTGTTTCATTAATTCCTTGCTTTGTTTTCACTTCCATTACACTTCCTACACCCCTAGCACGATATATATGACTTGTAATCATTTTTATATATTTTTTAATGTCTTATATGCCTCGATTATGTGTAAGGATGTGCTAAGTATGATTCATACGTTATTAATTGCTTATCTTATGACTTGAAAGCATATTATATGACTCATATGATGTTATTTGTTAATACTTGCTGAACCGTACCATAATTGGATGATCATTTGCACATCATTAGCACATTTGGATTCATTTTGAAGCCGTGTGTCGTCTGAGTTGGTTTTGAGTCGTGTCTTACTTTTGTTGATACGTTTGTCTTATTAGGTGGTGAGTCTCCGAACGAGTAGCTTGTTTGCTTGTGGTTGGCCTTTGAAGTTCTTTGTAAAGGTGAGGATTTATGAGATAAAATGTTTTCAAAACTGTGGGCACCTATAGCCTATCATGTTTGATGGTTTAAACTCCAGTTTTCAAAATGTATATGTAGGCTTTATAAGCCAAGTTTTGTGAGCTTTGTTTGTATTATGGATATTTGCTTATCGAAAATGGTTTACAAGTAAAAATTGAGTTGGTATATGGGATAGGTACCAAAAATGCTTTTGGAACTTTTATAGAATATTATGTACATACGAGTGGTGTAGCGAGGTTATGATGTACCTTGCAAGGACGCTTGCTTGGGGAATCCTTTGATTGAGCTCGAGGATAAAGGTTAGTGATATTCCAGGAAGGCAAGGGCCGACGGATGTGCTCATACAAAGTTCCCACTATAGGCAAGATTACTAAGACTGTGAGGAGGTTTCGAGGTTGAGGTTTTCTTGGGGAGAGCTAGATTTCATGGACCGAACTCTCTATGTCATGGATGATTGGGGGCCGTACACCCTCGACATCAATGGCGTGACGGATGGTTTGATTTGATTTCTTGGATTGGGAAGTTCGGATGGAGTGCTCACTCTTGCCGAGCCATTTATGTGAGTGATTCATGATACGTATTTTATAAAGCTTGCATTGTTTTGGAAAACTAATTTGGATCATGAAGCCCTTGTTTTGAGCATGAAATGATCCCTCTTATATCACTTATATTATGTATACTTCTCCTCACCGGTTCCTTTTGAGCTGATCTCCATTACCTTTCGTGTTCGCAGGTTGCGTTTTGGAGTCAAGCTAGGCGGGGTCTTGTTGAGAGTCTTGTCTTTGAGTCTAGTTTGTACTCGTTATGCTTGTACTAAACTTTATGGTTTCTGTTATGCTTTCGGATTTACTTTGGATTAGTATGTATGGTGTTGATGATGTTTTATTATGCTAGTTTGGACCGTGTTGGTCATTAGGTTGATTTACATTCCGCACTTCGAGCATTTTGTGCTGGACCATGATGGTCACTTTATTTGATGAATGAATGAATCTTATACACTTGTTATGTTTTGATTTAAGCTTCGACATACTTGTGTTTGATTTACTTGCTTTGTGAGTCTAGAACCGCCTAGCTAGGTTGTCCATTTGTCACCGCTTACTTCGAGCTTGGAGAGTATATGATAGCAATTCTATATACCAGCAAGGTCCGTAGCGCGGGATAGGCGTGGATGTCCTCATTGGGACGTTACATGCTAGGTGGGGAATACAATCTTAAGGAGTCTTTATTTTGGTCTAGCACGTCTTATGTTCATCACTTATATTTTTGCTACTTTTGGATTATGTATTATTCTATTTTGGAGTTGTAATATTTGGGCCGTGTAGGCCATTGCTACTATGATTTGGTGATTGTATGTGGAGTTGCACTCTCTTATTATGCTAATATAATACTTATGCTTCCGCATTTAATTGTTGCATCATAATGTAATTGGTTAAGGGTTAGCCTTGTTTAGCTAGGTTGAGTTATTTTATCTTGTCACCCGTTCGCCACGTGCTTCATTCATGTATGGATGGGACTCATGGTATGGGGGATGTGGCGTCAATCGATGCGGGTGCTACATCCTAAAGTGGTATCAGAGTCTAGGTTACAAAATCGGGCTCTTGAGCCGTGTCTTGTCGGTCTAGGTCGTATGGCTTAGGAACTCCTCGTCAAGTTGAAAGTCTTGCATTATTATATGATAATTTCTTGATTAATTATTTGGTGCACCTTAATTGCATATCACGAATATTATCTAACCTGGCATGCCTTTCTTAATATTTATTTGTAGATGCCTCGTGGTCGACCTGTACATAGAGATAGGAGATCTCCATCACCTCCTAGACATCAACACTAACAACTACCGCCTCATATGAAATCTTTTTTACGGAGGTTGTGTACACTTATGTGGAGCAAAGGAGTGCTCAAACTCCACCACCACCACCTCCACCGATTCAGCCGCCACCACCACCACTGCTAGTTAGGGATGCTCAGAGAAAAAACCCCTGAGATTTGCGGGTACCACGGATGATGTCGTGGCGGAAGATTGGTTGTCCCGTTTGGAGAGGATTTTTGATATTCACCAATTCGCCCCACTTGAATGAGCTCAGTTTGCTATCTTTCAACTAGACGGGGAAGCATTTGATTGGTAGGAGAGGACCCGGGAGAAGCTCGAGGTTGCCAGTGAGGAAGTTACTTGGGATGTCTTCAAGAGGGAGTTTCGAGGGGGTTTTGTTCCCGAGGTTATCCGAGAGAGAAAGGAGCAAGAATTTATGGAGTTGAAGCAGGGGGGCCGATCAGTAGATCAATATTTGGCCGTCTCAATAGGCTTGGGAAGTATGCTCCACAAATCACAAGGGCTGAGAAGAAGAAAGCTAGGAAATTCATTGTCGGTTTGAGAGAGGATTTGAGGCATGGACAAGTCGGGCACAACTTTGAGTCTTTCGCCGATACCGTCCAATGTGCCCTTATCCAAGAGGAGGAATATAGGAAGAAGGACCCCGTCCCTAGATCACATTAACCGGGATAAGGTTCGGGATCCGACTCCAAGAGGCCCATGTATATGGTGGCTCCACCCACCAAAGCTCCCATTGTTAAAGGCCCATGGAAGAAGGCCAAAACAGCGGGTCCAACACTACCACCACCGCAAGTACCTCTACTGCATCAACAATCCAAGCCTTGTACTTATTGTGGAGGTCCCACTCCCACTTGGGAGACTTTCTGTCGTCGCCTTGGTACTTGTTTGATTTTTGGATCCATGGAGCACCAATTGAGTGGATGTGCCCAATGCAAACCTGTTGGGAATAGTGAACTAGAAAGCTTTATGCTTTGGGACTTTCCCTATATCACAGACAATCTTTGGATAATATACGAACGATTGTAATCGCAGGCGAACACTTCTTATCTGACATTATGTGTTTTGAGTGTTTCCATTACGCGTGCATGTCTAGAACTCCCCTAATCCGATGAGGCCGTTAAGGACTTTGTCATTATGGAAATGACACATGAAACAAGTTCTTAATTCCATAGGCGAGGATTAGAAACTTCTTCAAGTCAATGAGGCTAACAGACAGTGGGAGTGTCCTTAACAAGGATCATCCTGTTTCATGGGGTGTAAAGTGCATAAGTTGATGCGTACACAATATACAAGGGTGCTTGTTGTAAGAAAAAGTTCACTGAGTGTGACACCCTAGACGGAGGGCACCACATCCCCCGCACTATGAGCCCCGTCCACCCATGAAATGAAAAGTCCATACATGAACTAAGCTCATAGCGAACGGAGACAGAAATAAAAAAAACAACCTAGTGGTAGGCAAGACTAGACCCTACCAACAAATCAACAGGAACAGAGCAGCAGGAATAAGGCAGTCATGTATTCACAACCAATACATAATAACAATACAAGCAAGAAAGTAAAACGGGTTCAACTAAAGAAAATACAACCTGTCCTAAACTGTCCCGAATTCAATAAAGAAAAAGTGGAATACATTGGCCAACAAGGCCTAAAATAAAGCAAGAAATGCGAATGCGGTATAATGTAGTGCTAGCTAGACCAAGACTCGAACAAGAACCTCAAGAGACTCCCGCGTAACGACCACAGAACCTGCAAGACAAGACTAAAACAACGAGAGAGAGGGGTCAGTCAACTGACTGAGTGAAGGGGGGTACACACGCATATATATATATAGACAGGTGATCAGGCAGGCATAATTCCACTGTACATTATTAGTTATTAAAACAGGCGACAGAAATCATAAGTAAATCAATACGTACGGGTGGAATTATGTTTAAGCATGCAGGTCAGTTAAACGGGATATAATATGCATGTGTTGATATCCGTACGCCCTCTGTTGAAGCCTATTTTACCTTGCCGATCCACGAACTCAGGTGTTGAACAGGGACTGGAGGCCTACCAGAGGTTACGGATATCTATGTTTAACATTTTAAGGGGACCCGGCGAGAACGGGTACTTATTCCATCCTGGACTCCACTTTTCACTTATTAAATGACAAGCAGGAAATAGGAGTTATAATTAATTATCAGGCGGGAAAAATAAATATAAATTAATCTCCTTTCTCCGGGTGCAATGTGGCCGGTAGCTAACCTCCACATCCGCGCATCAGGATGATCTTCGGGTTCATGACTGCCTCAGATCGGAGCCCCATCTCCCACCAAACCTCCTGGTGGGTGTCCGGGTAGTCCAACAGGATGGGACCTGTGCAAGAGTTCACCGTCGGCCCGATGCCTCCCCGGTTCCCTCAATACACAAGCCCCTGGGCCCCGGGAACAGGTACAAGATCCACACCAGCTAGCCCAGTGCTAGGAAAGCCGGGGGCAATCAGGAATATCTCGCAAAACGGGCTAGGATTAACACTATGCAGTTTATAAATCATTTCCGGTACATAGCCGGTATAAAAGATATGGTTAACTTTGATATGAAAACCATTTGGCATACATTTAATTCATGCAAGGTTATAGGACTTTTATAAAGAAAACCCTCACCTCCATGTGCAAGAAAGACCCAGAGAGAGATACCACGAATCCCAAAAATCTCCACTGAGGAGATCACTAAATAAGAAAGAAGATACAGTGTACTTGTGAGACACGACTCAAAATGGAACCAAGTAGGACGCACGGAAAGAATGTTTATGAAGTGATAAAACTTTTCATGACGTGTTTCAATATGAATAAAGCATAAGAATTTCATGGAATGGTGTGATCGTGTTCATATGCTCAATTACTCGGACGAATTCAATTCATATATAAAGCACGAGTTCACACAATCAAGTTTAGGCAAGTAAAGACCAATGAGTGTCACATAGGAGCATAAATACCAACTAAGAAAGCATATAATTCATATAAGTCACATACGGTGTGACGCCCCGTATTCTCGAAGGGCGTCCTGACGATATTAACAAGTAAGTCTCTACACTTGTGTCTCTTTAATTTAAGAGTTCCTAAATTATGTGATTTAATGTAAAACCAATTTAAAATGTGATCATTTGGATTATTCTAAAATTAATGGTTAAGTTGATTTTAAATCCATCATGTTACTTAACTTGTTTAATTTCAGTTTACTTGAATTTCTTGAGATTAATTATCAATCATGTGTTTACGAAGTGTCGTTAAATTGTATGAAAGGTTTCTAAAATTAAATTGAATTAAACTCTAATTAGTAAATCTATCTCTTTCATTTTAATTTATAAAATTAATTCGGAGTTGAATGTTTATTCGTAACTTTACCAATTTTATTTACGATTATTTGTACGCGATATTTCACTTTGCTATGCGATAAGGATACCCGGTTGTATATAGCTTGTGCACAAGACACATTTCTCCCAATCTCTTTTCTCTCTCCCTCTCTCTTCTCTCTCTCTCCTCTCTCTCTCCTCTCCGACTCTCTCTCCTGTGGGTACTATGCGCGGCTTTGGTTACGAGCCCATAACTCGATCGTTTCTCGATGGAATTCAACAAACGAATAGTCCATTTCGATTATGTCGGTGAGACCGACGCAAGAGTACCAATTTCATGGCCTAACGACGAACAGTGGCAGAGTTATCGCCGGAATTCAGAAGCAGCGGCGGAGGTGTCGGACCACCGCCACTTCACCGGCGTCCCGCGGTAGTTTCCGGCCACCATTTGAGGCACGCGCCTCAGATCCAGAAACTAGATCTCCCGTACGCACCGCCTGAAGCTCACGACGACGTTTTTCGACGGGGCTTGATGGTTTCCAAGGTTTTTCGACCCCCTGAGTTCATTTTCGGCATCAATTTCACCAGATCTTGGCCGTAGGTGGTGGTTCCGTCGATGTGGGCGGCGACAGAAACTTCGGCGGCCAACGGGGCCCTTTTTCGGCCATCTTTTGGCCTCGGGCTCTTCACGAAAGTTGTTCGGAGCGACGAGAACTAGTAACCTGTGATCAAGCGACTCCAGATTCGGCGGTTTGCCGGCGGATCGCGACTGTGCAGTGGCGGCGCAACGGCGGCGCTAGCTCCGAGGATTTTTCCGGCGAGACACCTTAGGGCTTTCGAAGAGCTCGTCATGGGTAAGACAACGCTTCTTTCTGATCGCATTTTGGTTCACCGGTTTGGAAGTAATTTGAGTTTGAAGATTTTAGGGTTTTCGTGTTCTTAGATAAGAAATTTGAGGAGATTGACTTGGAATTTCCAGAAATTGATCGAGGATTCGGAATGGGCACGAAGACTTCATTCAGGACTGATTTTTTAGGATTTTTCCGGCGACTTTCCGGCGGCGGCACTCCGACGACTTTCGGACATAATGTTCTTCCCGTTCTGGTGAGTTCAATGCCACTTTTCGTTCGTTAATCGGACACTCGATCTATTTATTATGAATTATTTTGCGTAATTGTGATTATTTGAATTAATTGTTTTAAGTGCAAATAAATTGTTTATTGTTGGTTTGTTGATCGAGATGTATTCCAATCATATTCAAAAACATGTATTGAATGGATTGTGATATGTATGAATGTTTCGATTTACAATTTGAATCCCAATTTGATGAATTTATGCTATGTGTTTAGATACGAAGGGGTGTTAGTGTAATATTTAGAAACTAATTTCTTATGTGACTAAATGAACTTGAATGATATTTTAGAAGAACGAACATGTTGTGATTTCTCTATATGAATTTGAGACGTTTTCAATTATAAGGTTGTTGTAAATTGTGTTTCAAATATAAAATCGAGATACATGAAGGATGCTTGAACAACTTGAGACTTGATGCATGATAGGAGTTAGAATTGTAATATCTTGATTTACTCTTACTACTCGAAAATGGTATATTATGAATTACGATAAATTGATATTTGTCATGCTTGTAAGTAATCAATTCCTAGTTGAATAATTGTATAAACACTTTAAATGAACAAGTATGCTTAGCAATCGAATAAAGGGATGTATGTGTATTAATTCTAAACTTTTATAAATGACTTAGGGGATGTAAGTGTAATATTCATGAAACCATGGATGTGACTTAAGCTTGTGTACCAAACATGTTGTGAAGTTGTAAAGTATGATCTTAAGTGAATTAGATACACTCTTTAGTTGTATCAAGCATGCCATCTACTGACAACAACCTTGTATGTTTATATGATCAAGTTGCTCTTACTTATGAACTTTATAACTCGACATGAACTTGATGCTTAATTATAATATTACAATTGAACCCTGTAACATTGGATGATTTAATATGCATTTTATGAATACATTGACTTCCAAAATTGATCTTGCATCTTTGGATATGGAATTGCGTGTCGGTTGCTTGTAAATATGACCTTGTTGAGCATTGATATGCCTTGAATGACCATGACACCTTATCCAAGCACAACATGAACACTTATGCATAACCACAATCATGTTGAGCAACGCCGTGCGTCTTGTTTGGTTCATATAGAGTCTAAGTTTGGGCTTCTGTATATCTTATCACAGAGTTTGGTGGTGTCGGTGGGCCCGAGGTTTAGAGTGTTTGGCCCTTCACACTCTCAGACTTTACTACTACGAGGTGAGGTTTAGGATTTTGTATAGTTATGCGACCTATGGCCTTTACCTGATGATTTCTATCCTTGCATGCGAGTATACCCTACTATAAATACATACGTGATGGATATGATATGTTTATGATCTTGCGTGAGTCCTGCGTGGGCGGGCTATCCCTGCAGCGTAGGAATATATATAAAAACCAGTTTTTGAAGCATATGTAAGCTATTTTGGAAAAACAGTTGTGTTGTGCTTTTGTAGCGAGATTGCCATGAAAGATTGGCGTATGTGATCCGTTGTGATCTGTTCTGTTGTGATCCGCAGTCATCTGTTCTATTGTGATCCGTTGTGATCTGTGTGTGGATCTGATCCTGGTGAGCTGCGGGAATGGGTACCCCCGGGACGGTTAGGGCCGTCGGGGTATTTATCCATTGCGTAGTTCCATTTGAGATATCTTCCCGCGACCCGTGCTGTAGGGAAGGTGTGGTATCTTGAGCCTTTGGCTAAGGCCGGGGAGGACTCTTGTGGGTTCGCTACCCCTTGAGGGTGAGTCTATTTTTAGACGATTTTATAGATGGTTTGGGGACGGTACATCTCCTCCATCACTGGTGTAGCGGTTGAATTGTTTTTGATTTATGATTCTGAGGAGTAAAGGTTGGAAGCTCGTACTCGCCGACCATGTGTTCTTTTATGTTATGGAATTATGAATCGGGATAGAGTCCTCCTAGAAAATGGTTTCTAAACTTATATCTATATTTATTTGGGTTATTTCAAAATATTTTGGTATGTAACACCTATCCCCGGTTCAAGAGTCCATCCTTTGATTCTGTGATATGCTCTCTCTATATATATATTATGGGTGTGCGTTAGCCCCCTCACTCGGTCAAGTTGACTGACCCCTCATTTAAACTTTTAGTTGCACGTCTGTTGGCATTTGCTAGGCGGGAGTGAGTCATTTGAGTTACACTTCGTCGGTCTAGCCTTTCTAGTTGCATTTATCATTCATACACTTTACTTATGTCATGATTTGTAGACTTGAGATTATACTTTACCTTTCTGTAGCCCTTTGTGGCATTCGTATTCGGCCTTGTGTGGCACTTGATGATTATTGTGTTATGTTGATCGGACATTCGGGACTAGATATTTATGCTAGTTGAACCCGTCACCTGTTATGCTTGTTGATATTCGGGACTAGGTATCTATGCTAGTTGAACCCGTCACTTGTTTTGATTGTTGATTTAAATGCTTCCGCTATCTTGTTTTGAATGTTTGAATTGCTTCCGCACTCTGAGTTTGTCGAGTTAGATCCGCCTAGCATAGTGTGTGCGTTTGTCTCCCGTTCGCTCTGATTCGGATTCGGGCATGGACTCCCATTTCATGACCGGGTCTGGGTCTCAGTGCGGGGGATGTGGCATCCTCCTTTTGGGGTGTTACATCTTTAAGTGGTATCAGAGCTCTAGGTTGCAAAACCGAGCTCTTGAGTCATGTTGAGTCTGTCTAGGTCGTATAGCATAGGAATAACTGCGCATTGCATTTGTTTGACTTGATATTTTGACCATTCGGTATAAATTATTTCGTGATTATATGATTGTGTGCACATTATGACTTTGATTATGCAACATCTTATTTCATGTGCTTTATAAATTGCAACTAATTGTTGCATTTACGTGGTATACGTGTTACATTTCATTTGCATCTTTAACCCGCATGCATCGAATTTAGTGTTTGAATTTCAGCATGCCCTATGAGTCAACACTAAGATTTCCCTCCGTCAACACTACCTATTAGCACTACAACGAAAACACGCCATAATTCGAAGATGAAAGGATTCTTTACCAATATCAATGGTCATGAAAAGGTTCAGAGTTGACGGAATGAGATTTGCTATGTTGACTTACTATCTTAAAGTCAATTGAAAGATGGAGTTTCATGAATTTTCACATTGAGAATTCATTCATTTGAAAGTAGTCACCTTATGGATGGAAATAAGTCAATGGTGGAGAATCTCAGCAAGTAGAACCCGTTTTGAAGGAGTTTGATGAGCTTTCCCCTTGATGATTCATTCATTTGAAAGTAGTCACCTTGTGGATGGAAATGAGTTAATGGAGGAGAATCTGATCAAGTAGAACCATTTTGAAGGAGTTTGATGAGCTTTCGCCTTGATGATTCGTTTATTTGGAAGTAGTCACCTTGTTGAGGAAATGGGTCAATGGAGGAGAATCTGGTCAAGTAGAACCGTTTTGAAGGAGTTTGATGAGCTTTCGCCTTGATGATTCGTTTATTTGGGAGTAGTCACCTTGTTGAGGAAATGAGTCAATGGAGGAGAATCTGATCAAGTAGATGAACGAGTTTGATGAGCTTTCGCCTTGATGATTCATTTATTTGTGAGTAGTCACCTTGTTGATGGAAACGAGTTAATGTAGAAGAATCCGATCAAATAAGATCCGATCAAGTTCAAGGGACCATGTTACTTAAGCAACGAGCTACAAACAATCGGTGAGTGTTGAAGGTTTTGGTGCCGTTTAGAGTTAACGAACGACAAGACAAGATTGGTTGTTAGCTCTTTGGGTGTTTCTCCAAGATGAGATGGAAGACATTGTTGAGGTGGGGATAAAACACTTAGATGTCGAAAGGCTTTATTCAAGTTTCAGAATTATATACCATGGATTGCTTTGGGAAGTACTTAGCACTATGATCATCCAACGAAACTCTGAGGTAAATATCTAATTGACAAACGAATCATGGACAACTCCTTGAAGATGAGCGGACTAAGATTTAACACATAAATGAGAATTCTTGGGAGAAAGTGAGGATGATTCTAGTTGAGCAAGGATTACGGTCTAGTAAGGGGTTTGGTGATAAACGAGCTTTGCTGAGTTACCACTTTATGAAAAGACTCAAGACAAAGAAGTTCAGATGATGAGGGTTGCATCATTACTGGCTTAATCAACTCCTACTGCTTGATCTCGACTTTATTGTAAAGATTGTTACACTTCGGTTAACGGTACGCCAGGCATTTGCATACATGCATCGTTTAAATACTCTTACCTTGTTTTGCTTGATGTGGTTGATGACTATTGCTATTTTAATTGTGATAACTTGGATACCTGATCTTGTATTTGTAACTTGAAATTTCTACTTGTTATGAACTGTGCTTGAATGAATGAGTTATGTACTTATGTGAACTATTCATGCCTATGTGATTTCTAACTCTCTTGATTGCTCACTAACTTCTCATATAACATACATACATACTGTAACCTTGTTTTATAGGGATTCCATCGCGATATCCCCATTGAGTTGAGGTATGAGCGTTGAATCTATACTCAAGGGACACCGATATCAGTTGTATAAGGTACACCAAACATACATCGCATACTTTTCGCCAAGTGTTACTATGATGTGTGTATGTACGAATAACTGATCAATAGATTTATGTGCAAGAGAGACCTTAGGTTCCCTCTTTTCACGTGTTGGAGAGATGTAGGATTCTCTCTATTTATGTGGTAGAAAGATGCTGGATTCTTTCTAAGTTTTGTGCATGAGAGATGTTGGATTCTCTTGTACTTAGATATTCGGAGATGCTGGATTCTCTTGGATCTAGGGGTTTGAGGAATGCTGGATTTTCTCAAACTAGAATGTTGGCAGATGCTGGAATCTGTCCAACTTAGGTTGAGAGACGGGGTTCTCTCAATTATGTGCTTGAGCGACGGGGTTCTCTCTTTTATATGTGGTCGAGAGATGGGGTTCTCTCTCTTATGGGTGCTGGGGGACGGGGCTCTCTCACTTACGTGTTGAGAGATGGGATTCTCTCTTGTTTGTTGTGGTTGCGTTACGCGTTGATCTGACTTCGGGTAACAAGTGGTGCATCTGAGACGACTAACGGATCAAGTACTTGCAAGGACTCGACGATAACAAGCCACCCTAAAGGAGGTTCGGTGTAGATGACAGGAGTAAGCCTCACCATTAGAGTTATGATCTCACGCGAGTTCGGGAGAAGGGTTGGAGCACTACAACTCGAGGATCTACATTTTAGCAGTGGAACCTGGGGACCAGGTTCTCTTAAGGGGGGAAGGTTGTGACGCCCCGTATTCTCGAAGGGCGTCCTGACGATATTAACAAGTAAGTCTCTACACTTGTGTGTGTTTAATTAAAGAGTTCTTGAATTATGTGATTTAATGTAAATCCAATTTAATATGTGATCATTTGGATTATTCTAAAATTAATTATTAAGTTAATTTTAAATCAATCATGTTATTTAACTTGTTTAATATCGGTTTACTTGAATTTCTTGAGATTAATTATCAATCATGTGTTTAAGAAGTGTCGTTAAATTGTACGAAAGGTTTCTAAAATCAAATTGAATTAAACTCTAATTGGTAAATCTATCTCTTTCATTTTAATTTATAAAATTAATTCGGAGCTTGAATGTTTATTCGTAACTTTACCAATTTTATTTACGATTATTGGTACGCTATATTTCACTTTGCTACGCGATAAGGATACCCGGTTGTATATAGCTTGTGCACAAGACACATTTCTCCCAATCTCTTTTCTCTCTCTCTCCTCTCCCACTCTCTCTCCCGTGGGTACTATGCGCGGCTTTGCTTACGAGCCCATAACTCGATTGTTTCTCGACGAAATTCAACAAACGAATAGTCCATTTTGATTATCTCGGCGAGATCGATGCAAGAGTACTAATTTCACGGCCTAACGAAGAACTGTGGCAGAGTTATCGCCGGAATTCAGAAGTAGCGGCGGAGGTGTCGGACCACCGCCACTTCACCGGCGTCCCGCGGTGGTTTCCGGCCACCATTTGAGGCACACGCCCCAGATCCAGAATATAGATCTCCCGACGAACCGTTTAACGTCGGCGGCGCGGCCATCCGGGCCGCGTTACTGTAGCGGCGCGATTTTGCCGCTTCCGGCGGCGTTTTTCGACGGGGCATGATGGTTTCCAAGGTTTTTCGACCCCCTGAGTTCATTTCTGGCATCAATTTCACCAGATTGGCCGTAGGTGGTGGTTCCGGCGACGTGGGCGGCGGCAGAAACTTCGGCGGCCAACGACGCCCTTTTCCGGCCATCTTTTGGCCTCGTGCTCTTCACGAAAGTTGTTCGGAACGGCGAGAACTAGTAGCCTGTGCTTACGCGACTCCAGATTCGGCGGTTTCCCGGCGGATCACGGCTGTGCAGCGGCGACGCAACGGCGGCGCTAGCTCCGAGGATTTTTCTGGCCAGCTACCTTAGGGCTTTCGAAGAGCTCGTCATGGGTAAGACAACGCTTCTTTCTGATCGCATTTTGGTTCACCGGTTTGGAAGTAATTTGAGTTTGAAGATTTTAGGGTTTTCGTGTTCTTAGACCTAAAATTGGAGGAGATTGACTTGGAATTTCCAGAAATTGGTCGAGGATTCGGAATGGGCACGAAGGCTTCATTCAGGACTGATTTTTCGAGATTTTTTCGGCGAATGTCGACGGCGGCCCGGTGAATTTTCGGCGGCTCCGGTGGCGACACTCCGGTGACTTTCGGACAGAATGTTCTTCTCGTTGTGGTGAGTTCAACGCCACTTTCCGTTCGTTAATCGGACACTCGATCTATTTATTACGAATTATTTTGCGTAATTGTGATTATTTGAATTAATTGTTTTAAGTGCAAATAAATTGTTTATTGTTGATCGAGATGTATTCCAATCATATTCAAAAACATGTATTTAATGGATTGTGATATGTATGAATGTTTCGATTTACAATTTGAATCCCGAAGGGGTGTTAGTGTAATATTTAGAAACTAATTTCTTATGTGACTAAATGAACTTGAATGATATTTTAGAAGAACGAACATGTTGTGATTTCTCTATATGAATTTGAGACGTTTTCAATTATAAGATTGTTGTAAATTGTGCTTCAAATATAAAATCGAGATACATGAAGGATGCTTGAACAAGTTGAGGCTAGATGCATGATAGGAGTTAGAATTGTAATATCTTGATTTACTCTTACTACTCGAAAATGGTCTATTATGAATTATGATAAATTGATAATTGTCATGCTTGTAAGTAATTAATTCGTAGTTGAATAATTGTATAAACACTTTAAATGAACAAGTATGCCTAGCAATCGACTAAAGGGATGTATGTGTAATAATTCTAAACTTTTATAAATGACTTAGGGGATGCAAGTGTAATATTCATGAAACCATGGGTGTGACTTAAGCTTGTGTACCAAACATGCTGTAAAGTTGTAAAGTATGATCTTAAGTGAATTAGATGCACTCTTTAATTGTATCAAGCATGCCATCTACGAACAACAACCTTGTATGTTTATATGATCAAGTTGCTCTTACTTATGCACTTTATAACTCGACATGAACTTGATGCTTAATTATAATATTACAATTGAACCCTGTAACAGTGGATGATTTAATATGCATTTTATGAATACATTGACTTCCTAAATTGATATTGCATCTTTGGATATGGAATTGCATGTCGGTTGCTTGTAAATATGACCTTGTTGAGCATTGATATGCCTCGAATGACCACGACACCTTATCCAAGCACAACATGAACACTTATGCATAACCACGATCATGTTGAGCAACGCCGTGCATCTTCTTTGGTTCATATAGTGTCTAAGTCTGGGCTTCTGTATGTCTTGTCACAGAGTTTGGTGGTGCCGATGGGCCCGAGGTTTAGAGTGTGTAGCCCTTCACACTCTCAGACTCTACTACTACGAGGTGAGGTTTAGGATTTTGTATAGTTATGCGACCTGTGGCCTTTACCTGCTGATTTCTATCCTTGCATGCGAGTATACCCTACTATAAATACATATGTGTTCGATATGATATGTTTATGATCTTGCGTGAGTCCGGCGTGGGCGGGCTATCCCTGTAGCGTAGGAATATATATAAAAACCAGTTTTTGAAGCATATGTAAGCTATTTTGGAAAAACAGTTGTGTTGTGATTATGTAGCAAGATTGCCATGAAAGATTGGAGTATGTAATCCGTTGTGATCTGTTCTGTTGTGATCCGTAGTGATCTGCTATGTTGTGATCCGTTGTGATCTGTGTGTGGATCTTATCCTGGTGAGCTGCTGGAATGGGTACCCCCGGGACGGTTAGGGCCTTCGGGGCATTTATCTATTGCGTAGTTCCATTTGAGATATCTTCACGCGACCCATGCTATAGGGAAGGTGTGGTATCTTGAGCCTTCGGCTAAGGTCGGGGAGGACTCTTGTGGGTTCGCTACCCCTTGAGGGTGAGTCTATTTTTAGACGGTTTTATAGATGGTTTGGGGACGGTACATCTCCTCCATCACTGGTGTAGCGGTTGGATTGTTTTTTATTTATGATTTTGAGGAGTAAAGGTTGGAAGCTCGTACTCGCCGAGCATGTGTTCTTTTATGTTATGGAATTATGAATCGGGATAGAGTCCTCCTGGAAAATGGTTTCTAAACTTATATCTATATTTATTTGGGTTATTTCAAAATGTTTTGGTATGTAACACCTATCCCCGGTTCATGAGTCCATCCTTTGATTCTGTGCTACGCTCTATATATATATATATTGTGGGTGTGCGTTAGCCCCCTCACTCTATCAAGTTGACTGACCCCTCATTTAAACTTTTAGTTGCAGGTCTGTTGGCGTTTGCTAGGTGGGAGTGAGTCATTTGAGTTACACTTCATCGGTCTAGCCTTTCTAGTTGCATTTGTCTTTCATACACTTTACTTATGTCTTAATTTGTAGACTTGAGATTATACTTTACCTTTCTGTAGCCCTGTGTGGTATTCGTATTCGGCCCTGTGTGGTACTTGATGATTATTGTGTTATGTTGATCGGACATTCGGGACTAGGTATTTATGCTAGTTGAACCCGTCACCTGTTATGCTTGTTGATATTCGGGACAAGGTACCTATGCTAGTTGAACCCGTCACTTGTTTTGAAAGTTGATTTAAATGCTTCCGGTATCATGTTTTGAATGTTTGAATTGCTTCCGCACTCTGAGTTTGTCGAGTTAGATCCGCCTGGCATAGCGTGTGCGTTTGTCTCCCATTCGCTCTGATTCGGATTCGGGCATTGACTCCCATTTCATGACCGGGTCTGGGTCTCAGTGCGGGGGATGTGGCATCCTCCTTTTGGGGTGTTACATATGGGAGCCAAAGGGGTGAAAGGAATGCAAGAAGAACTGTTTTGGCGAAGTTTAGGAAAAGCTGACAGTTTTTGGGGATGCACAAGCTGTAGGAAAATGGAAATATCTTGAGTTCTATAAATTGGAATTGGGTTTTTTTTCTTGGGAATGAAACTATACACATAGACCTTTAAAATGATATATGACACCACATTTGGTTCAAAGCGAGGAGAAAATGGCTTAAGCTTAAACTTGGATGAAAGCAGATTTCCGGCGAAGTGGCGATACCAAAAATAATTGACTATATCTCACAAATGACAAAAGATATTGAGATGATTCTAATTGTAGGTTTTTCTAGACTTCAATAGGTTTCCAACGGTTCAAAAGTCAGGTCAATCGGAGTTCGGATGAGGGAGTACCCGGCCGGCGAAAATACAAGGCAAAATCTACCCGGCCGGGGAAAAAGAGTGCAGAAACTCTCTGGATTAAACTACCCGCCCGGGTACTTTTCAGTACAAAGAAGTACCCGCCCGAGTAGTCCTTCTGGGCGAGAAAAAGAAGTAAAATAGGGGGTTTGTGCGTGGAGGGAAGAAAAGGGGCAAAAACCACTCCAAAGCGTATCCTACCATATATCTCAATTAGACATCAAAAGAACCAAAGATATCATACATTAATTCATCAAGATCTCTATATGAAACCCTTAAAAAGAAATGATCACACATGGCTTAAGCTTCACATAAATCATACTAGACACATATGAATCAACTCAAGATCACCATATAAGCTTCATATAATGTCATGGGATGCAAAGAATCCTAAAGCCCTAACATAGCTCAAGATTCCATCAAATACAAATGTATGATCTTACCTTGAATGAGTGAAGAGATGGAGAAGATGAGGAGATGATGGTAAGAAGCTTGAATTTGTTGAAAAGAGAAGAAAGTATTGGCCTCCTTGCATCCTTCGTGGATCAGGATTGGGAGAGAAGAGAATGGAAGGGTTCTTGTTTTGTCTTGTGTATGAAAGCAGAAGAAGAAGTGTGTATATATGTATGTATATGTGATATATCGTGAATGAGGAGAGGAAGAA
This sequence comes from Lantana camara, assembly GCA_037501455.1. Lineage (NCBI taxonomy): Eukaryota > Viridiplantae > Streptophyta > Magnoliopsida > Lamiales > Verbenaceae > Lantana > Lantana camara. The sequence continues at coordinate 60,288,457 of CM074855.1, forward strand.
AAAGGGGAAATTGCAACTTGGTCCTTAATAAATTTGAATGAATGAAATCAAGTATCAAAGATATGAATGTGAAAATTAAGTCATTCTCAAAATATCAATTAAGTTCAACAATTTTATAAAGTTTCAATTAAGGACGAATGAAGCATGAACTCTTTCTATTACGTAAAATTAAACACCTAAACATGCTCGGGGGAAAAATTAGACATATAATTTACGTAATAAAATTCATGAAAGAAGAAATTAGAAATCATATAATCACAAGAATTCAAATTAAATAAATCCTAAATCTCAAAACTCACACGCGTGGCGCGCGTACCTATATGGTCGAGAAATTGGGGTGTCACACTGAGAGTGCCCCACGTGAGAAGATTCCTAAATGGGAAAGGATGTTACTAGAACTTCCAGATTAGGAAATATCTCACATGTCAATGACGTGAGGAATTAATCCTTAGACTGGAGATTCCACATTGTCTCATATGAGCAAACTCTGTAATCTTTGAAATAGTCTCAAAAGGGTATCGCCAGATAGACACCTGAACCACGGCCTATGTTGGGATTACACAAGTGGCATATGAGAATTGTTGGAATCAATAAAGGACTTACACTTTCTGTAGGCAAGATGATCTCTTATTACACAAGTTATTCATGTTCCATCCAAAAATCCTTGCGAAAGGTGGTTAGATCAAGACATCAAGAAAATGGGGTTTTCTGGGATTGAGATCAAATGGAATATGAAGGGAACTTTGTTTTAAGATTAAGATCAGTAGGGCTCTCTATATTGCCATGTCCTAGATCTTAATCGAGAGATAGGATGGTAGGAGGATCGTATCCCACATGATGTCATTGACTGGAAGGTTCTTTCTAATATACATTCATATTTCGGGTAGGGGTCACACACCTGTTACTAGACTATGGTTATGTGATTTGTGAGATAATTAATTAATAAAGAGTATTAATTAATTAGGCTCACTGCTAACTGAAATTGAACCTAGAGGGCTACATATAAATGCTAGGTTCAAAGGGTATTACGGAAAGATCAAATAGTTGATCGAAACGAGACCACAGTGTAAGGTACATGTGTGGAAGTCCAGAGCATGTTTGGGACGTTGGTTCCAATTGAGGAATTGAACCATGTGTTAATTAATTGGAGAATTAATTATTAAGCTCAAAGATAATTAATTAGTGAATTATTTGTAAAGCCACAATATAATTAATTAGTGAATTAATTGTATAGCCCAAAATGAAATTAATGAAGAATTAATTTTATCCCATTAGAATTAATTAGTGAATTAATTCTAAACACTTTATTGAATTAATTGGAGAATTAATTCAAGATATTTAATTATTTAATTATTCTAATTTGATTAGAATAAATAAATAAGTTAAATATAAAATATATTCTATTTATTATTAACTCTAATTTGATTTGTAACACCCCGGAGCGAAGGGCGCCACATCCCCCGTACCATAGGCCAACATGTGAAACGAAATGAGGACTCCAGCCACGCATCAAGCAATGGCGAATGGGTGACAAACAAAAATCCAACCTAAGCTAGGCGGTCGAGACCCTACTCAGAGCGCATAGTAAAAACAAATAACGAATGCGGAAGCACCAGAATCCCAAAGACTAACATACATGCTCGAAACATAATCAATATATATCAAATATAGTGAGACAAGTTATACAAACCCTTACAAGTTCGAATTAAAGACATAACTTATACATATTTCAAAACTAGCAAAATGCATAAGGAAAAAAAAATACAATGCATGAGACTCGAGCTATCCTCAACCACGACACAAGACAACTGCCTAGCTCTAACTCCAAACAGATACCTGCAACCTCAAATCAAAAGGGGGAAAAGGAGAGAAACAACGGGGGTCAGTCCTAGAGGCTGTTGAGGGGGCTAACATACACACCCGTACATATACATAAGAGCAAAGCATATACAAAGCGGAAAGGGTTCATGGACCGGGCACGGTTTTCGCATTCTAAAACATTTTAACCCGTGGTAATAGATATATAAAGAAAGAAGTTTGAGGCCGAAGGCCAAAATCAACCTACTTTTAGAGTTTAGAAATCCGCCCCCGTTTCACAACCATAACAAAAGCATAACATACCGAACTGAAAGCTCGAAATGTAACCCACTTACTTCATAAGCAAAGGCGAAGCGAAAACAAAACGAATCATAAATCAATCCCACCTCCACACCGTTTGGGGGAAGAGAGGTGCCCCTCTCAACCCCCATATATATATACATAACATGAGTCGGGGGATAATGCCCCCTCCTTCGACGGGCCTGCCACTCAACAACCCCATGGAGTCGTGTTGATGAGAGAGCATGGGAGAACTAAGTCTCCCGCAAGTGGAGTCGGCTTGATGAGAGAGCCCGACAACCCCATGGCCGACCCGAGATCACATACCACTCCTCCGGGGCCCAAACTTACACTTATCAAACTTATACTTATCAAACGAAGCTTAAACACAACTCATATCACACTTATAAATACTCACACTTATCAAAGCTTTGCAAAGTAAACGAAAATAGTGCTTAGATACCTATAAAAGCATTTTCAAAGTCTCATAAGAAACGGGACAAATCCCACAAAATACGTATCAAACACATATCTATATATATACATATATAAGTCGCATGTAATAACTAAAAGGAAAGAAAACCACACCTTGTCGACCAAACCGAACAAAACGGACGAAAGCAAACTAAAGAACCTCCTCCTCAACAACGGGATGAACCTAAGAGCAAAACAGAGAACAAGAGATAAACTTAGACTCAAAGTGAACCATTTTGACGCTCGGCGAATATGTATGAATGCAAGTGATGCGTATGAAGCTTAACAAATTAACATATAATGGATACACGTTCATATCGTATCATAAGTCTCATAAATCACATTAAACGAATTCATAATTTCCATATAACATGCATATCATATTATACAACATGTTATCAAAGCTTTCATACCATATAAGGATCAAGAAATGATAATGCAAGGCATACAAATGAAACATGAAGTCATAAATGAACGTTAGAGTGGCATACTTCACATATGAGATCAATCACACACACAAATATGAGATAAAACAAGTTACAAGTTGGAAAAGTACAAGCAAAATGGAAGAAAACACAAAAAGGTGGCTCCGGGCGAAAAGAGGTCAAAAACAGGAAATTTTCGAAACGAACAGGCTGTGGAAAACTGAGAATATCTTGTGATTGGGAAGTGGAAATTGAGTTTGGTTTTTTGGGTAATAAACTAGACAAATAGACCTTTCCAATGGTATATGGCTCGAATCATGTTTCAAGGGGAGGTGAGAATGGCGTAGGCCCGAAGTTGGATGAATGCAGTTTTCCGAAGAAGTAGCGACACCGAAAACAGTTGATTATATCTCACAAATGAGATAAAATAATGAGTAAATTCCAATTGGAGAATATTCTAGACTTTAAGAGGTTTCCGTGGGTTCAAAAATCAGGTAAATCGGAGTTTTTTTTAGGGGTAAACGAAACAAAACAAACTCAGGCTGAAAACAGAGAAGGATCCACGGCCGTGGATTTCTCCATGTACAAAAATCCATGCCCGTGGATTCTTCTAGCCGAAAATCCCAAGTTTCTGGACACAAATCCACGGTCGTGGATCCCGCTCCAGTAGGAAAATGAAGTAAAAAACAGGGCAATAACAAAGTGGGAGGCTAAAATGCATGAAACCAACTCAAAACTCAACCAAATGCATACTATATCAGGTCATAAACTCATGCATACATGCTATATCACATTCTATCATCACAAGCTCAAGGAAGTCATCAAAACTCAAACACTAACCCATCTCTTCAAGCTTTATTAATGACAACTCATTCCGAACATAACTACCATGTGTTAAGCATCAAAAAATGGAGCATAACAAGTTTATATTATCAGCTTTCATGTATCAAATGCCCACAAAACTCAAACTAAGACAAGGAAGCAAGAATTCAAGCAACCCTAACTATTCATGTATATCTTCAAACCCTTATCAAATTTGATGCATTTCATGAATTTCATGGATTAAAAGAAGCATAACAGAGAGGAGAATACACAAATATACTTACCTTCAAGAGTTGATGGAGTAAGGAAGAGATTAGGCTTCAAAATCACAACGTATGAAAAGGGTTCCTCTTTCTCCTTCTTCTTCCTTCCTTGGATCTGATCTTTTCTCCTTTCTTAGGGTAAGGAACACGAAATGGGGCTGAAAAGAGAGGGTGAGGGATGACTCTAGTTAATAAAAGTCATGGTGTAAGGCTTGGTTAGGTTAAGGTGGTCCCACAAGTGTAAGACTAGTCAAAGAAGGTTGCTTTGGTGCAAGCTGCTCGTTCCGGGCAAAAAATGGGGGTCCAAATGGGCTTAGTAAAATACCAGACCTGGTTCAAAAGTTTCCTTTCTTCATTTCGAGTCTGACGCTTCTTCCGAAATTTAATTCCAAATTTCCAAGCTCAAGTTATGGCCTCCGGAACACGAGGTTCGCTAAAGCTAGTTAGGCCCTCGAGTCCCTCATCAATTACTTAAGGTTTAAAACCTCGACAAACGAACCCAAAAACTTAAAACGAGTATGGAAACACATTCATAACTCACATATATCACACATATCAAAATTTCACAAAAATCAGAATTGAATTCCGGCACATAACGAGCAAATTACGTGCATGCAAACTTAAACGTTTAAAAATTCAAAGTCCATAATATAAACAATTAATTTCATATAATTTCAAATAATCATATAAGCATTAAAATAACACGTAATTTCATAATTAAATAATTTAAATGCGTATATAACCCTCCCGTTACGGCATACCTGGAAATCCGAGAGATCGGGATGTTACATGATTAGAATAAGATATTATGAAGACAAGATATTTAATTATTATTGGAATATTTAACTTGTAACGCCCCGAATTCCGGTTATTCAGGTACGTACGACACGTGTGAGTTTTCGAGGGTTAGGATTTATTTTAATTCTTTCATTTATTAATTCTTACCTCTAATGAAAATTATATGAATTATATTTCAACCTGTTTACGTGAAAATATGTGAAAGTGTTGTTAATTAGTGAATTACTGTATGATTCGTAATTTCTTGGTGTGTGAATTAATTTCCGAACATGTCTTATTTGATTAATTGTTTTTAATTGACCATTTTCTCTGACTTGAGAATTATTACATGATTTATTTCTCGTTGATACGTGAAATAATTGTCGAACGTAACTTAATTGCCTATGTGTCTTCAATTGATTATTCATTCAGATGAGAGGACTTAATTGCATTGGATTGATTTGAACCTACATCATAAGACTTATACTTAATTGAATTAACTAAAGATCTTGAGGGGCATGATTGCAAATTGTGGCCATTTCATCTTTTATATGCAAGACTTGGGTTTTATCCTCATTCATACATACATACACACAAACATATTTGTTCCCATTTTCACGGTTCAAATTCAAGAGGAATGAGAAGAGGATTTCATCATTTCCAAGCTAAATATAAAGGGGGAATTGCATACTTTGAGGCTCAGCCATCTTTATCACATCAGTCCTTTTCTTATCTTTCTTATTAGAGGTAAAGATGATAGAAGGATTGAATTCTTGAATGGAGGATTAAAGCTAGGGTTTATGATTTTGGAGTGGATCACTTGTGTGTAAATTGTTAGAAGCATGATCATGATCATTGAACTTGAAAGATTGCTTGAATTCTTGAATTATATCAAGGTTGGAAGTCATGGAAATATATGGGTTTGAATGTTAATTTCTTGATGGTCAAAGCATGCTCCTTTGGATTAAATGTTTCTTAATTGATATATATGATCAAATACATGTTATATGTTAGTTTGTGGTTGAATTCTAGCTTTTGTTTGGTGTGAAAGTGGTTTGGGAGGCAAAAATCGAGTTTTGCCCTGTTTTCCCGAAGCCTTTCGTGACTGCTGGAATTTGGAGTCGCACCTGCGGCCATTTCGTGACCATTTTTGGTCGCAGCCGCGACCAACATCTCGAGAACTGGCCAGTTTTCGGTCACAGCCGCGACGGATTTTCAGTGCAATTTTGTCACGGCCGCGAATCCTTTGTCCGAACTCCAATTGGCCCGATTTTTAAACTAAAGGAAGCCTCTTGAAGTCTAGAACAACCTCCAATTGGAATCAACTCAATATCTCTTCGCAGTTGTGAGATATAATTAATTATTTTAAGTGTCGCTCTCTTCCCGACAAACTGCACTGGCTTAACTTCGGACTTATGCCATTTTCTCCTCACTTTGAACTAAAATACGAGCCATATATCCTCGGAAAGGTATTTGTGTCTAGTTTCATTCCCAACAAACAAAACTTAATTCCCACTTCCAGAATTAAAGAAATTCTAGTTTCCCTACAGCGTGTGCGTTTCCTAAAATTGTCCATTTTTGCCAAACTTCACGAAAACCTTTCTTATTGCATTCCTTTCGCTCTCTTGGCTCCCATATGTGAATTATATGATAATTATACTTGATTAATTGATAAGTACGCTCCAACTTGACACTTCTTGGTACTTAATTGCTCAAACGTGATTATGTGACTTCATACCTTATACAAATTGAACTTGAAATGATTGAATGGTATGAATATGTGGCTCCTTGAGTTTTATTTCATCTTTAAGTATTAATTAGTTCTCATACATGTTTGAGTGACATTTGATTACCAATTTATGTGATTATTACCATGTTGGATAATTTTATGTATTGACATGAGCATTGCCGTGCGTCATATTTGGTCTCATATTGAGTCTAGTCTCACGAGTTCCCGTTATTTCTTTTCTTGTCCAGTTTTCTCTAGGGCGGAGATCATTGTTCGTATGGACGCTTTCTTGTATCTTTGTTTTGTCCCGTCACTCGTCAGGTGAGGTTATTTCTAGTTATAAAAGAGCCCTACAACCCTATGTGATTTTGGACCAAAACCAATAATTATATCTATAGTTTTTCGAAAATTGAATTGTTATTTCATTGATCGATTGATATTGTACGGAGTGATTGTTATTGATATTGAATTGAATTGATTGATTGATTTGGCGAGTAAAGCATGTTCACGTTGGGCCCCGAGGGTAGTGTATTGAGCCAACCGGGGAAGCAAGGGCTGACGGGCAACTCTTGCACTATCCTCACCATGTAGGGACAAACTCTGAGTCCACCAGGAGGTTTGGTTGGATGATGAAAACCCGAGGGTTTGAGTGTTCGCGCTCCCCTCATCTGATTGGATGGTTGGGTCTTGCAAGCCCGCCATCACCCGGAGGAGGAAGGATTTATTGATTGAAATTGCTAATTGTGCACGGAATGGTTTGTGTGATCACCTAATCCACTAATAAATTGAAGTATTGTACACAGTCGGTGAAAGGTTGGAGATTTTCCCTCACTCGCCGGGCCACAAATTGATTGTAGTAAATTGATTAAATTGATAAATTGGATTAGTTGTAACCTCGGGCGATAGTATCTCTTCTTTTCTGAATTGTATTATTATTTTCTGAAATTATTACTCGAGATTATAACTTGCATGTATGTGCGCAAATATTTATTTATACCCCTCGCTCAGTCCGTGTTGGACTGACACCTCAACCTTTCAGCTTTTGCAGGTTCGTGCTAGGCGGGAATTAGAGTCTTTCATTTTGGGTCCATTATAGCTCATGTAAATTATTGATGCATTTCTATTACTTATGAACAGTGTTGGTACTTATGTATATTATAAATGGTTTATGGATAATTGATATTGTATATGAATAAAAGTGATAGACATGGACTTGATTGATGGTAATGAAGTGAATGTAAATTAGCATGCTTGCGTTTATTGATTATGCATGTTAGTATTGATTGAGGGTTAGTCCCGCCTAGCTAGAGTGTCTTTTTTTTTTATGGTCTCCCGTTCGCTATAGGCTTGATTCATGTATGGGTGCTCGTTCCATATGTGGATTGAACCATAGTGCGGGGGATGTGGCTACCTAGCGTTCCGGGTGCTACATAACTCTTCCTAATTTGATTAGAAGGACCTCTTTATATAAGAATGGTCTCCCGTTCGGTATAGGCTTGATTCATGTATGGGTGCTCGTTCCGTATGTGGATTGAACTATAGTGCGGGGGATGTGGCTACCTAGCGTTCCGGGTGCTACATAACTCTTCCTAATTTGATTAGAAGGACCTCTTTATATAAGAATAATATCTTCTTTAGATAAGAAGTTATTGCTTGGAGAGAAAGAAAAATAGAAGAAAAATCAAACTAGGAATCCTGTTCCAAACCTGACTTGGGGTTTAAGAAACCCCATAATACATGAAGGGCGCGTGGGATAAGGTCAAGCCCGACATAATCCAATTGAAAAAATATCAGTTTCTTAGAAAAACATGATCAGTTCGTGCGTTTGAGGATCGGACGAATTTTTTCAAAGGGGCTTAGGCGTGGCAGATTTAATCTTCATTAAATAGGAGTTTTTGAAGAGAGATTTAATCTTGCTCTTAATTTAATCTTGTTTCTTGTTTCTTTAATACACATGTAATAGTACTAGCATACTCACTAACATGATTTGAATCTAGGTTACTGTGGATTATTACGCTAAAGGATTTCTACTTTGGAATCTCGAAGAAATAATCAAGAAACGGGGGTATTCATGTTGTATAGAGAACGTTTGAGGGCGGCTCAATACGTTTCAAGAAAGCTTCAATTCTTGTAAGTTTCTTAAATCCCAAATGTTTTGAAACGAACATTGCAAGATCACGATCCGTTTTGGAAAAATTTTTAAACTTCTGTTGCTTTTAACTATGTCTTTTCCAACAAGTGGTATCAAAGCCACCTTGCAACTTTCGTTTCGAAACGTTACTATTTTGAGTTTTAACAGAAAATTCTTGAATTTGGGTGATAGTTATGTATTCTTGGTTTTTGTTTAAAATACGAATCTATCGGATCTAAACTGTTTCTTGGAAATTGTGACATACTATTTTCGTATTATTCTGATTCAAAACAGTTTAAATCTGAATTTTTCTAAACTACGATTTTGGTTCAACAAAAGTGAATTCTGAAAATTTAGATTTTGCACGAAAAAATACGGAACAAGATTCCAGCCGCTCGTCATTGCGTACGACCTTAGCGTGCATTGTACGCGCATGGGGCAGGATCACGCTGCCCCGCCTAGGGCATCTCGGGGGGAGTATGCCGAGCTGCCACCCGGGCTGACGCCCGCCTATTTCGCTACCCTTCCGGGGCGCCCTTGCTCGCCTGTGCAGGCCGTGAGCACAGCAGCTGCGCTGCTCGCGCGCCTGTGCACGCCCGTGCGGCTTGTTCGGGTGTTCGTTTTTTTCGTTCGTATAACTTTTAGTTTTAGATCCCTAATTTAAATTCAGATTTTTATTGTAAAATTATTTATATTTGAAATAAATATTAAATTTGGATTTTATGAATTAAAATTGAGTTTTTATTTTTCAAGAAATTAATAATATCACCTTGAATGATATTTTTGACAAAAATTTAATTCTTGAATTAATTGAGGTTTTGTCATAATCCGAGTTCGATTTTGAATAAATTCTTGAATAGTGAACTATATTCGAATTACTTAAGTTGTTAGAACTTGAAGTCAATGGAATTTTAAATTTAATCGGTAAATTTAAATTTCAAGCGGATTATCCAAGTTTAGGTGGTCATAGGTTAGTCTTTTGAATGTTGTAATTTATGCACATAGATGATTTCGATTGGGCTCGGAGCCCCATAGTTACGTTATATCAATTGGGGTTGGAGCCCTACTTATGTGCGCGCTTTGCTTGATTTATTATGTGGCTTTCCTTATTCTTGTTTTTGGGCCGGGGTATGCCCCGTGTATTTGTCTATGGTCAATATGAAGATTGAGCCATATTAATTTATACAAAGAGAGTAGAACTAAGGAAGTGAGGTTTTCTTTCATTTTGGAGACAAACACTCAAGGAGCAAGATGGATCCACAAATCAAGGAGAAGGGTGTTATAATTGAAGACCCCTCAAAATGTTAGGGAGGGTTGTTTCTATTAATGTAACGCTCCGATTTCTAGGCAGGTCAGGTATGACGTCACGAGTGGGATTAGACCCAGAGTTATGTGACTTATATGTGTTTTATATGCTAAGTAGACTTTTAATATACTTTACTTTCATGAATTAATTGTCATTAGGTGATCTCTACATGATTTAGCTGATCTTTGGCTACGTTATTTAAATTCATTTACTACTTGTATACTTGTTAATTAATGTTTTGCTTCACTTATGCACTTATTAGAAATTATATGAAATCCTTGGACTCAATCAAACCTTGTTTCAGACCTCAATCGTTCCCCAACTAAACCTCGCTAAGCTAATTGAAGCACTTAAATTCTTGGAGGACCAAATTGCAAATTCCCTCATCTCTTCTCCCTTAATACACGATCCAACCCACCTTGTCTTCTCATTCTTCTTCTTCTTCATTTCTTTTCTCAACACACAAAGCTTCCAAACCCTCCAATCTCTCTTCCCCATCAACGAGCCATCATCCAAGCAAGGAAGACGAGAAATTCGTGCTCCATTCTCCTCTCTCAAGTTCAAGACCCAAGCTCTACATCATCTCTCTTCTCTTGTCCATCCTTTTTCTTCCAAGTTATATTGTGGGTTTGTATATTTATGTTTAGTAAGTCAGGGTTTGAATTCCTTGGTTTTCAAAGAATGATTTTGTATGTGTTTGATGCTTTGATACTGGAATCCATGAGTTTTATGTTTGATTGTTTGAATCCTTGGAGCAAGAATGTGTATGTATATGTGTGTATGTAGATGTGTATATATATATATGTGTGTGTGTGGGTTTGTGAATTAATGTGTTTTAATTGTTCTAAACTTGCATTTGACATTCCTACATGATATATTACATGTTTTAAGTGAATTGGGTTGAGTTTTGTTGTGATTTTTGCCCCCTTTCTTCCCTCCACGATCAACTCCCTGTTTTGCTTCTTTTTCTCGCCAGAAGGACTACACAGGCGGGCAGTTTTTGGTACTGAAAAGTACCCGGGCGGGTACTTTAGTCCAGAGAGTTTCTGCACTCTTTTTCCCCGGCAGGGTAGATTTTGCCTTGTATTTTCCCCGGCTGGGTACTCCCTCATCCGAACTCGGATTGACCTGATTTTTGAACCGTTGGAAACCTTGTGAAGTCTAAAACAACCTCCAATTAGAATAACCTTAATATCTTTTCTCACTTATGAGATGTGATCATTTGAAAATTGTGTCGCCACTTCACCAAAGTTCTGCATTGACCCAACTTCAAACCTACACCATTTTCACCTCGATTTGAACCATGATTTGACCCACATACCATTGAAAATATCTATGTGTCTAGTTTCATTTCCAATACACAAAACCTAATTTCAACTTCTATAACTTGAGATATCTCCAATTTTTTACAGCTTGTTCATTTCGGAAAAACTATCAATGTTCTTGCGTTCCTTCCACCCCCTTGTCTTTTGTATGTGTTTTAATTGATCCATATGCTTATTTAACATGTTTTATTATGTGTTAGGTTGTATATTTCAAATTTATGGCCTGTGTTACCTTGTATCGCTTCCTTTGTATTCGTTGCCCTTATACGAACTTTAACTTTAGGAATTCCCAATGTATGCTATTATATGCATTTTAAACATGTTTTAATACTTGCTATGAAAACTATATGAATTTTATGGCCCGATTTGATTTGAATCTTGAAAGATATGAAATGCATGAATATGAAACCACCATGTATTGAACGTTTTGAATGAATTACTTTATTATATGACATCATAACATGATCTATACTCCTTATGCATCTCATACCAAGTGCATAACATGTCGTGCGTCTATGTGGTTTCATGTTGAGTCAATTCTCACGAGTACACATTGTTCCTTCTCTTGTACAGTTCGTTTCCAGGGCGGAGACTTCCGAATTAAATAGGCAACCGTATTACTCATGTTTCTTGTCTCGTGGTATTCTAGGTGAGGATGTTTTCGTTCTAGTTACGTATCAAACCCTACAACCCTTATGTGTTAAGTTTTGGCCAAAAACCTTATATAAATGTATATATATATACCATTTTCAAAGTGGAGTCATCGAGTAAATTATTATCGAGTAAACCTTATCTTATAAATGATGAAATGTATTATGTTTCTCTTGATTAGAAATGTTTTGGCCAGAACATGATTATGAACATGATTATGGATGCACAGGCCGAGGGACTTAGTGCCAGTGGCTATCCAGGGAGGCAAGGGCCGACGGTGATCCCTTGTACTAGTCCTACCATATTTACGATGATACCGGCCCTCGCTAGAAGGTTTAGCGGGGAATGGGAGCTGAGTGCCCTTGGGGGATTCATGTACCCGCATTGGCCTATGTTTGGACCAGTGGTCGGGTCTTACAAGCCCGTCCACCACCCTGAGGGAGAAGGTTGGAACATATTTTTATGATTATGGTTATATTATTGTTATACACCGTGCGGGAAGGCCGGGACACGGATTGCCCAAACTACTATGTCTTATGTTATGTTTTTTGGCTTGCGAGTATTACAATGTATTGCATGATCGCGTATTCAATATAATAATGATATTTGTCGTACACGGTCGGAGTTTGGTTGGAGATTATGCACGCTCACTCGTCGAGCCTTAATGATTATGTATGAATTTTGAACTTAATGAATTTAATATGAATTAGTCGTAAAGTCCGAGCATTGCTTATTTACTTTCTAGCTCTTCGTGGAACTAACTTTAAATAAAACTTTGCTCGGGATTTATGGCCTGCATGTACATGTTTCTATATATATGTATAGTTCCGGCTCACTCAGTCTTCTAGAGACTGACCCCTCTTTTCACTCTTCTAGTTCTTGCAGGTTTTGCTAGGCGGGAGTTGAGTCTTAGCTTTATTGTCCGAGTCACTTGTACACTTGAGTCACATTTTACATTATTATGATTAATTATATCTCTTTATGTATCCGGCCCTGTGTGCCATTTATGATTCTTGATTATGGATTCGGGAGAGGTTGCATGCCTAGTTGAACCCGTTGTTAGAATGCATGTTGGAACTTAATTATGTTATGAAATGTTTAAGCTTGAAGCTATTATTGGACTTCATGCATGGTATTGTTGCTTTCGCACTACGTTTCGGCATTTTGATTTATTTGTTACAGGGTTAGATTCCGCCTAGCTAGGATATCTTTTATTTTCTCTCACGTTCGCTATGAGTCCGATTCATGCTTGGACTATCCATTTCATGTGTGGACTAGACTCGTAACGCGGGGGATGTGGTGTCTATCGTCCCGGGTGCTACAATTAATGTAATAGAATAGGGTTTTCCATTAAATTCTGCTCCCTTATGTGAAATATCTGTTTGTGCGGCATGTAGGTTAGAACTAGCAATTATGGAGTGGCTCCCATAATTGTATATAAGATAGGATACCTATGATCATCTTATATTAGTGTCATGCTTGAACATGTTATCTGCTAATTGCTTCTGTGATGCATTTTATGTGAAACTGCATTAATGAAGATAATTAAAAATGGATAACTGTACATGTTGGTGAGGTCAAAACCGGACAACTCTTCGGTTAATTCGAAAATCCCTAATTAAAATATTGAGCAAGTTTCGAATAAATAGGTATTCTACTACGGTAATAAAATTCCTAGCATTCCAACAATAGGATTTAAGAGTTAATAGGTAAGCTAATTGTTGTTTCACGAGTCATGGGGTAATTAGTGCAACCTATTAAATCTTAGTTTCTTGATTGATCACCTTAGGTGATTGATATTTCTTGACCTACCTAAAGATTCTTAGACCTTTCAATGTCTCACGAGTCGTGCATCGAAAAGTAGGAATGCTTGGGATCCTAGTACCTACTGAGAAAACAATTTTCTTCTAAGGTCGTTTGGGATTTATAGACCTTATAAAAAAAGTGGGAGCCACATACGCTAAAAGACTTAATCCAATGTGTTACGTTATTATTCAATATGCTCACATTTTATCTGCTTAGAATTTAGGCTGTAGTTATGTAATTATCTAGAAGTTGAAATGCAAACCATTTGTATCCATCCTTGAGTCAAATAAGTTGACTAAAGTCCTAACCACTCTGATTGACTTCGAATCTTAAAATTCCTTTCAAGATTCCAAAGGAGAAAATTGTTTTGTAGCAGCCCAAAACAGGGCCTGGATGAAAACAGTAAGTTAAGGGCATTGGTAAAGCGTTTATAGACCGTGATCCAACTTTTTGAATCATTATGCATTGCATTCTTACATGAACTTTGTGCTCGTATATGATCTGACATGTTTTAAGGGGGAATTCTTGACCTTTGATACAGTTTACTATTCATAATCCGAGCCTACCCTGTTCATATTGCTACTCGAACCCTAGAGGTTCATCACACATGTTTCTCTATCGTTTGAACTTGTTTCCCTAGCTCAGAGAGTCTTTCTTGAACCCTAAGGGTATTTTTGGAACTTACCGACCAAAGTTACTAATCATCCAAAAATGAGCTTTTGATTCTGATGCCTTATCTACCCAAGTTTATAGTCGAATCTATCCTTGAGTCAAGACGAGTCTTTTGAAATCATTCTTGGCTTGGAAATCTATTCTGGAACTTTGTTTTATTGAAAATGTTTTCGAAAACCCTAGTTCAATATTTCTTCTACGAACGGTTTTCATTCGGAAAATGTTTTCTCTTCGGATTTGCACTACTTGAGCTATTTCAAGATTTTTGAGATGTTTTACAACTCTTGATTCAAACCCTAGCTTGAAATTTTGAAGCGTACGTTCGTACGTAAGAATTCACTATTCACTCAACTTTTTCAACTTTTTAACGGTAAAACGTTTTATAGTCGATTTTGGACTCAAAACGCTTCTCGATTTATTTCTTGAATTTTGGAAACAACCCGGACTTGAAAATCATTCTAGAAAGTCGTTTTTCACTCGTGTTGAGTTTCGAGCTCAAAACTTTTATTCACTAAAACTAATGTATCTTTCAAACGGTAAATCCGATTTCGACGAATGAATATGCGTTTCGAAGCTAATTTTCTTGCCGTCGGAATGGTTATACTTCCAGCCACTTATCCTCGAGCCTTGGGCAACGAAATTACAGAAATAGCCCCAGCAGTCCCAGTTTTAGATTCATATGTCTAAAGCTTCCAAGAGAAGCTATTCCATTTTGCTCTCATACCCTTCTCCACATTTTATTTCCAAGGTGAGGGGCTTCTCTTCATTCCTTGCTCAATGTTGTGTTAACAACACTATTTCTTCTCTCCCTCTTCCCCCTCTTGCCGTCGGCCACCCCCCTCCCTTAGCTAGGTTAGTTTGTTTTGTTTTATGTTATGTTTAGTTAGTTTATGTTTTTATGTTATGGTATGTTTATATTATGTTAAGGTTGGTTCTTAGGGTCTTTCCTAAGCCATATAGGATTTTATTTTATGCATTTATTATATAGTTTTCATGATTTGTTTTGATAGTTGTTTATATTTTTTAATTGTTTAGTATATGCTTGAATATGTTATGAATTACTCGTGTATATGCTATGATCATGTGATATGATTGTTATATTATGAGAATTGATGCATGATTATGGAATTTGAATTATATTCATGCATGCTAGCTAATGAAATAGTGATTTACAATTAATTATGTCACAACTTGTTACATGTTGGTATTGAATTAAATTGTTACATGTTACATGCCTAAAGGTTCATGATATATGATATGATATGATATGATATATGTTGAGACATGTTGTTACATTGTTATATGATTCTTGAATTATGAATTGAGCTTATGATATGATATGGATTAATGGATTAGTGCCTTGATCATATGTTATACACTTTAATAGTGTCACATGTTATAACCCAAGATAGAATAGTGTTTCATAACTTGATCTTATGCCTTAATTGGATCTCTTAACCATAGGTTATACCTTTAACCTAGATCACACTTGATTATATTAACATGAACTTGAAACTATAGGTTATAATCAAGATCATAATTTAATTAGGGTGTGTGTGTGTGTGTGTTCGTGCATGGTGTGTATGTACCGTGTGTGTGGGTGTGTGTGTATAGTAAGGGTTTGACCCGACCCTTTGACCCGACATGTGAATAGTAACCTGTGAATAGTAATCGTGAATAGTAATCTAGAATAGTACTTTTGAATAGTGCTTTTGAATAGTAAAAAAATGAATTAAAACTTGTGCTTTCTTAATAGACATTTGCACCCAGGGTTTCCATATCCAGGGTCTAAAATGTGTTTTCAAAATGTGTTTTCTTTCGTGGACTTGTTTCTTAACCTAAGGTTTGCGATAGGATTCATAATTTGACTAAAGCTTACTCGGTTATAGTAAGATCATAGTCTCACGTTAAGAGTAACTCACTTTAACGTATTCCTTTGTGTGTTACCTTTCTTGAATACCTTAAATGGTATTACTCTCTTGTGTTACATGTTCTTTATATGATCCTTGTTCATTGTTTCGTGCATTTCATATGCATCTTGGTTAGTAGTGGGTCTTACTTCTTAAGCTCACTCTAGTACACCACCTACAGGAGTTAAAGTTGAGCACTGGGATCCCCAGGGCACCGCATAATCTGTCTACCTACCTTTTGTTACTATTAGGTGAGGTGAAGTTATAAATGTTTTCCAACTGGAACCACGATTATACTATCGTATCATATGTTTTGAAATTCAAAGCTAAACCTCGTTTTGAACTATCCCTTTTATCGGGACATTCTTTTGAAAGGATCATTCATACTTTAATAGTATACCTTGATCAACAGCATATGTTTTCCAAAGTTCTGCATTCTTGTTCAAAGACAATTACATGTTCTGCATATGTTTTCAAAGTACAGTTTACAGACAGTTTCACATGTTTTACAGACAGAATCACATGTTTACAGACAGAATCATATGTTTTACAGACATCATCATATGTTACAGTTACAGTTTCACATGTTATAGTTAACATACTGGAGTGGTACTCTGGTCAGTGCTTATCTTAAATGCAAGCATACAGTTTACAGTTTGGGCCCGGCGGTTATGTGTGGAGGTGATGCTCGGGAGGTGAGCGCCAACGACATCACCAATACCGGCCGCCACACTTAGACAATTGACATCGACTTTTAACAGGAGGTTTGTTAAGTCAGGACAATCTGTCTGGGAACGGACAGCAAATCTGTTCCCGTTACATGTTTACAGGTCGCCTAGGGCTAGCTAACCGAAGTGACAACCGGTGGAGGATGGTGCATGTTTGTATGTGTTGGTAAGAGTTGTTGTTGACCTTGGTCCAATAGTCTACTGTGTGCGGAGTTGTTGTTGACCTCGGTCCAATGCTCTACTTTATATGGGGTTATTGTTGATCTTGGTCCGATACTCTACTATACGTGGAATTATTGTTGACCCTGGTCTGATGCTCTACCAAATCATGTTTTCTGGAGTAAGGATTGAGGAGCCTAGCTTGCGGGCAAAATTCTGTTTCATAAAGGATGGTTCATATCTGGAAAAGTTCACTTTACCCTTATCCCGTTTTATGAAAGAACTATGAACCATCGACAGCATATGTGTGCGCGTGTGATAGCATTCATGAAAATGTTTTAAAACGTGTATACTTTTACAACATTGCGTTCAAAAGAGTTTTATCAACTGAACTTGTTTCAAGTCCTTCTTTAAAGCATTGCAATTAACAGTTCTAAACTTTACTTCAAGTTCTTTATTACTCAGTACTTCCTTTAAGGTATTCCCTCACTTAGTCCTTTTGACTAATACCTCTCCCGTTTTCATGCCTCGTGGTTTCAGGTCTTGCAGCCACAGTCTAGAGGTATCTTGAAGCTCTAGATTGTCATTTTTGTCTTAGTCAGGACTTAGTATTACTTCCTTTGGTGTCCTCCATATGTTTTATGGCTGCATCACTTTATGTTTCTGTATATGTTTCTGAATACTTGAGTATCTTTCTTACACTCTTTCTGCTACTCTGTTACCGATATTTTGAACTCTGTTGTATCCGTACTTATTTGTGAATATGTTATATGTTCTATGTTCTGATATGCCGAGTCTCTCTTACACGATCAATATGTTCTTGCTTGTTTCACGCCATCACGCTCATGTTTTGAAAAGTTTTAAAATACTCTGATTTTCCGCTGCATAGCCACATCGTTGTACATATATAGTTCTGATAGACAGCCGTTCGCTGGAGTATTTCTTAAGTGATGGCTCACACCATTACTTGAGAGGTGCTTCAGTGCGGGGTTGAGACGCCGCTCTCCTCTTGTTCTGGTACGGATGGGGGCGTTACAGCCTGAGGTGGTATCAGAGCTTCGGGTTAAGTAAGAAGAGACTTAACCTAGATTGCTCTCATGTTGCATCATGGATTGTTCACGCATTGAATCCAGGATCATTCTCATATTGCATCGAGACAGGATATTTGGGGATTGCATGGTTCTGTTATCTGGATTTCATATCTGTGGTATCTTCTGTAGAGCTATGGCAGTTCAGCCACACCAGGATCCTAATCAGCAGATGGATGAGGCTTTCTTTGAGCAGTTTGAGGCCCCGCGTACTGTGGCAGTTTCTCGCCGTGGAGGCACTCGTTTCTACACCTGGCACAGGCCTGGGTATTCCTATCCTAATAGAGTTGTGCACTATCTCGAGTCTGAGAGAGATGGTTACTTTCAGGAGTATCAGAGGACCCGTGAGGTCAGGTTGGAGTCTATGCGCCATCAGGATCAGTCACTGCAGTACCAGATTGATAGGGACATCGCTCGTGAGCATGCTACGGAGATGACTCATATTGCTGATCAGAGGGCTGCTCGTATTGCTGAGCTAGAGGCAGATCTTATGCAGATGACTATCGATCGCGACACCTCTATGGAGCGTCACCAGCACTACCGTGCACGCGTGAGAGCTCGCCTGTATGATACCTATCACTTCTCCGATGAGCAGGCAGTTGAGGAGGTCGAGGGTCAGGATGTCAGTCAGGCCTCTCAGGAGCTCGAGCCTATGCAGGATCAGTCAGATGGAGGCGATGGAGGATCTAATGATGATGATGATGGCGGAGACGAGCCAGCAGGACACGGATAGGGTGAGGTCGTTGTTGTTTCTGATGACACCACCAGGGGTTCTTTGGACCACAGTTATCAGGGTTGATTGCTGATGGGAGTTTTTTGTATATAGTACTGATGCATATATATCTATCTATGGATGGCGGACGTATAGCCGGGACAGTTCAGGACTGACTTTTGGATGAGGGGATGTATAGCTATGGTAGATGATCCCCGACTTTTGGCACCACGGATGACGGTTCAGATGACTTGGTACCTACTAGGTTATTTTCAGCAGGGTTGGACGGATTGGTAAGGCCTGTAAGGGAGTCAACTCGATAGTATCGGGTCCTCCCCATTTTGAATTAATACTGTTAACATGTGGCCTGTAGTAAAATTTTACCAAACCTTGCACAGTTATAACACTTTCGGCTTTATGTTGGATATCTGTTTACTGCTTTCCATAACTGTCATTGCATGAGTCTTAGAGTTGCTACAAGATACCATTAGGACCGTTGATAGGATCATGCCATTTCGTTTATTGATGGCATGCTATTATTCTTGATATGTTGAATACGCTTCTTGATATGTTGACCATACTTCTGATCATGTTACAGTTCTTGTGGATATGATAGTACACGTTCTGTCCCCGTTTACATGTTAATCATGTTTTGGGATATGTTATACATGTTTCTGATATGTTGATATGTTACCCGAGCTTCTGTTCCCGTTTACATGTTGTCTGACAATTGTTTCTGATTATATGAAATGTGTGGAGATCTTGAATCTTTGCTGACATGTTGTTATGGGAATGTGTTGTTCTCATACTTATGTGTGACTACGTGGGAATGTGAATACGTGGGTACGGATTCTGTGAATCATTATATGTCATGCATCGAATATATATATCTGAATGCTTATGAATTCAGTAACAACATGCCACCAAGAAGAGCACCCCGGAATCGTGTACCACCACTGCCACCCCAAAGAGATGTCACGCCACCCCCTGAACGGGAAGGAACTCCGGAATTAAGGGATGTGCTACGACAATTTATGAGGGCTTGCGCACCGAGAGATAACCCTCCTAATGAAAGGTCATTGGAGAAGTTTTTGAGGATGAATCCGCCTAAGTTCTATGGAGAACCGAATGACCTAAAGGCTGAGAATTGGATTACTCGTCATGAGAAGATTTTTTAGGCTATGGAGATCTACCCAGAGGATCGTGAACGAGTTCGGTATGCTACTTTTCTTATGGAAGGAGCTGCATACAATTGGTGGAAGCATGTTCAGCATATGTGGATTGAAAATAACGTTGAAGGAAGTTGGGATGAGTTTATCAGAGAGTTTCAACAGAAGTACACGCCTCAAGTGACTCGTGATGCACGAGAGGCTGAGTTTATGAGTCTGGTTCAGGGAACTATGAATGTGATGGAGTATGAAGCTAGGTTTGTGAGGCTGATTAAGTATGCGCCTCATATTCTGAATGATGAGCGTCGCAAGACGAAGAGGTTTATTGATGGACTGAAGCCCGAACTTCGGTTGGCACTTGCTTCTTTGGACATTGAGACCTACAACTGGGCTGTTGATAGAGCGCTAAGGGTTGAGGCTGCACACAAGGAGATGAAGATAACTACTGCACGTCAAGGACCTTCTAACCCTGAGCCTTATCAAGGTAATAAGCGACCTTCCGGATCTTTTCCCCAAGGAACTGGAAAGAGGCCAATGGTAACATCACGGCGTCAGCAGCAGAACGCTCCACCGAAACAGCAAGCACATAAGCAGAAAGCGCTACAACAGTACCAGAGGGCGCCACAACAGGAGAGAGCACCTCAGCCAGGTCCAGAGGAAATTGTTTGCCGATATTGTCACCGAACGGGACACACTGAGGAGAACTGTCACAAGAAAGATGGACAGTGTTTCGCGTGTGGTTCCCCGGAGCACCAGATGGATAGTTTCCCACACAAGATCAGGAGATTTGGGGTCCAAGATAAAGGAAAAGGGGTGGTGGGTACGACGAACAAACCGGTGGTCAAAGGCAGAGCTTATGCTTTGGATGGTAAGGAGGAGGTTGATCCTTCGTCTGTTGTGGAAGGTATTGTGCACATTCTTAAAACGCCAGTTAAGGTCTTATATGACCCTGGTGCTACGCATTTATTTGTTGCATCTAAATTATTTGCCCATTTACAGTTTCCACTTGAATACTTGCCATATAAATTTGAAGTGAGTTCTCCTTTGGGAACTTGCCTTGTTACGGATCAAGTATATAAACGCTGCCCTATATGTATTGGTACCCGTTGTTACCCAACGGATCTTATTGAGTTGCCGATGACAAGATACGATGTTATACTTGGTATGGATTGGTTGTCTAAGTACCGAGCTAAGTTGGATTGTTACAAGAAAGAGATCATCTTGGAAGAAGATGAAAGTGGGACATCAGAAGGGAAAGTTGAGAAGTTATCCGTGATTTCTTCGATGGAAGCTAAGAAGTTGATTCAGAAAGGAGCTAGCGGATTTGTTGCGTACCTTTTGAATAGACCGAGAGATCAACTTAAGATCGAAGAAGTGGAAGTGGTGAGCGAGTTCCTAGATGTGTTTCCTGAGCATTTGGATTCGTTACCTCCTAACCGAGAGTTGGAATTTACAATAGAGAAGATATCAGGAGCTGAGCCGTACTCAAAGACACCTTACAAAATGGCACCAGTTGAATTGGAAGAACTGAGGAAGCAAATGGATGAACTGATTGATTCTGGATATGTTCGACCGAGCACGTCACCGTGGGGAGCACCTGTTCTTTTCGTTAAGAAGAAGGATGGATCATTGCGATTATGCATTGACTATCGGGAGCTGAACAAGATGACTATCAAGAATAAGTACCCTCTCCCTCATATCGAAGAGTTGTTCGATATACTTCAAGGATCGAAGGTCTACTCCAAGTTAGATCTTAGACAAGGGTATTATCAATTGAAGATCAGGGAAGCAGATATTCCAAAGACTGCTTTCAACAGCCGATACGGACATTATGAGTTTGTGGTAATACCGTTTGGTTTGACAAACGCACCAGCTGCATTCATGGATATGATGCACCGTATATTCAAGCCGTTTCTCGACAAGTTTGTAGTAATCTTCATCGATGATATTTTGGCATTTTCGAAGACACCGGAGGAACATGCTGAACATCTTCGAATCATGTTACGCACTTTGCTGGATCACAAGCTATATGCAAAGTTCAGCAAATGTGAGTTCTGGCTTGAGAGAGTTACATTTCCCGGACACATCATATCAGGATCTCGAATCGAAGTAGATCCCTCGAAGATCGAAACGATCATGGATTGGAAGTCACCGAAGAATCCTTCAGAAGTGAAAAGTTTTCTGGGATTAGCTGGTTACTACCGGAGGTTTGTCAAAGATTTCTCGAAGATAGCTACACCTCTCACTAAGTTGACAAAGAAAGAAGGGAAGTTTGAATGGACGGAGAAGTGCGAGCAAAGTTTTCAAAGATTGAAGGAGATGCTAACAACTGCACCCGTGTTAGCGTTACCAGAAGGAAAAGAAGGTTATACAGTCTACACCGATGCTTCGGAAGAAGGATTAGGAGGAGTTTTGATGCAGAATGGAAAAGTGATTGCGTATGCATCAAGGAAACTCAAAACGCATGAAGTTAACTACCCGACACATGATTTGGAGTTAGCCCCGATAATCTTCGCTCTGGGAAAGTGGAGACATTACCTGTATGGAGTTACGTTTGAGATCTTTACTGATCATAGGAGCCTGCGATATATATTCTCTCAGAAGGAGTTGAATATGCGACAGAGGAGATGGATGGAATTTCTGGAGGACTACGATTGCATTATTCAATACCATCCAGGAAAGGCGAATGTTGTAGCCGATGCACTAAGCAGGAAAGTTCATTTGGCACAGATTTCTACCAACCCCGAGGTTGATCAAAGAGAAAGAATAGAGGTGATAACTAAAGCTCGAGTCGCGAACGTTGTGATGATATCACCGTTGAAAGAACAAGTGTTGGAAGCTCCGAAGAACAATGAGTGGATCAAGAAATGTCTCGAATCTAAGGAGAAGAGTGATGAGACTAAGTTCAGTGTTGATGAACATGGAATATTGAGGTACAAAGGTCGAGTATGCGTACCAACTGTCTTGAGGAAAGAGATTCTGGACGAAGCGCATAAGACTAAGTACACGATACATCCCAGAGGTACTAAGATGTATCAAGATGTTAAGACGCATTTCTGGTGGAATGGAATGAAGAGAGACGTAGCCAACTATGTCAAGAAGTGTTTAACTTGTCAGAAAGTTAAAACTGAGCACCAAAAACCGAGTGGGAAGTTGCAACCATTACCGATTCCGACATGGAAATAGGAGCAAATCACGATAGATTTTGTCACTGGATTACCCAAAGTTTGAGGAGGACAAGATAGTATCTGGGTGATCATTGATCGATTGACAAAGTCAGCGCACTTTATGCCAGTTAAAACGGCGGATAAGGTTAGCACGTTGGCAAAGCTGTATCAGGAAGAGATTGTCAGATTACATGGAGTCCCGAACAGTATAGTCTCGGAAAGAGATCCGAAATTCACGTCGCACTTGTGGAAAGAAATTCAGACTTTGATGGTAACAAAGTTGAACTTCAGTACTGCAGCGCATCCTCAGACGAATGCATAATCAGAAAGGATGATTAAGTACTTGGAAGATATGCTAAGAGCTTGCGCTTTGGACTTCCAGGAAAGTTGGAAAGAGTGTTTACCTCTAGTGGAGTTTGCATACAACAATAGTTATCAAGCTTCTATTAAAGCTGCTCCATATGAAGCTCTGTATGGAAGGAAATGTAGATCCCCGTTATACTGGGATTTGGATGAAACGAGATGTACTGAGGAAAGACAGATCAGAGTGAATTCAGCTAAATGGATAAGAGAAGCGACGGAAAAGATTCAGATCATTCGCCAGAGAATGAAAGCTGCCCAAGATCGGCAGAAGAGTTCTGCTGATCAACGAAGAAGGGATTTGGAATTCGTAGGGAGCGAAAAGGAATTTCTGAAGGCGTCGCCAAGAAAAGGGTTTTCCTGAATTGGGAAAGGAGGAAAGCTAACCCCGAGATATGTTGGACCGTATGAGATACTAGAAAGAGTCGGACCGACTGCTTATAGATTGGATTTGCCTGTAGGTCTTACAGGAATCCACAACGTATTTCATGTATCTCAGCTTCGCAAGTGGTTCTCGGATGAGACAGAGGTTGTGCCGGTAGAAGAGAAACCGTTGGAACCGGATCTGACTTATGTTTTGAAGCCAACTAAGATTCTAGAAAGGAAGTTTCAAGAGCTAAGGAATAGGAAGATTCCTTTGGTTAAAGTCCTTTGGAAGGGACATGGGACAGAAGAGGCAACCTGGGAGACAGAAGAGAAAATGCAGAAGCATCACCC
The DNA here is from genome assembly GCA_037501455.1 of Lantana camara. NCBI lineage: Eukaryota > Viridiplantae > Streptophyta > Magnoliopsida > Lamiales > Verbenaceae > Lantana > Lantana camara. The sequence goes on from CM074855.1 coordinate 60,312,945, forward strand.
CGAGTTATTTGCGGTTACAGTGGAAGAATCTGAGGACAGATTCTCTTTAAGGAGGGGTGATTGTAACAGCCCAAAACAGGGCCTGGATGAAAACAGTAAGTTAAGGGCATTGGTAAAGCATTTATAGACCGTGATCCAACTTTTTGAATCATTATGCATTGCATTCTTACATGAACTTTGTGCTCGTATATGATCTGACATGTTTTAAGGGGGAATTCTTGACCTTTGATACAGTTCACTATTCATAATCCGAGCCTACCTTGTTCATATTGCTACTCGAACCCTAGAGGTTCATCACACATGTTTCTCTATCGTTTGAACTTGTTTCCCTAGCTCAGAGAGTCTTTCTTGAACCATAAGGGTATTTTTGGAATTTACCGACCAAAGTTACTATTCATCCAAAAATGTGCTTTTGATTCTGATGCCTTTTCTACCCAAGTTTACAGTCGAATCGATCATTGAGTCGAGACGAGTCTTTTGAAATCATTCTTGGCTTGGAAATCTATTCTGGAACTTTGTTTTATTGAAAATGTTTTCGAAAACCCTAGTTCACTATTTCTTCTACGAAAGGTTTTCATTCGGAAAATGTTTTCTCTTCGGATTTGCACTACTTGAGCTATTTCAAGATTTTTGAGATGTTTTACAACTCTTGATTCGAACCCTAGCTTGAAATTTTGAAGCGTACGTTCGTATGTAAGAATTCACTATTCACTCTACGTTTTCAACTTTTTAACGGTAAAACGTTTTATAGTCGATTTTGGACTCAAAACGCTTCTTGATTTATTTCTTGAATTTTGGAAACAACCCGGACTTCAAAATCATTCTAGAAAGTCGTTTTTCACTCGTGTTGAGTTTCGAGCTCAAAACTTTTATTCAGTAAAACTAATGTATCTTCCAAACGGTAAATCCCATTTCGCCGAATGAATATGCGTTTCGAAGCTAATTTTCTTGCCGTCGGAATGGTTATACTTCCAGCCACTTATCCTCGAGCCTTGGGCAACAAAATTACAGAAATACCCCCAGCAGTCCCATTTTTAGCTTCATATGCCTAAAGCTTCCAAGAGAAGCTATTCCATTTTGCTCTCATACCCTTCTCCACATTTTATTTCCAAGGTGAGGGGCTTCTCTTCAACTATAAATACCCCTCTCAATGTTGTGTTAACAACACCCTTTCTTCTCTCCCTCTCCCCCCTCTTGTCGTCGGCCACCCCCCTCCCTTAGCTAGGTTAGTTTGTTTTGTTTTATGTTATGTTTAGTTAGTTTATGTTTTTATGTTATGGTATGTTTATATTATGTTTAGGTTGGGTCTTAGGGTCTTCCCTAAGCCATATAGGATTTTATTTTATGAATTTATTATATAGTTTTCATGATATGTTTTGATAGTTGTTTATATTTTTTAATTGTTTAGTATATGCTTGAATATGTTATGAATTACTCTAGTATATGCTATGATCACGTGATATGATTGTTACATTATGAGAATTGATGCATGATTATGGAATTTTAATTATATTCATGCATGCTAGCTAATGGAATAGTGATTTACAATTAATTATGTCACAACTTGTTACATGTTGGTATTGAATTAAATTGTTACATGTTACATGCCTAAAGGTTCATGATATATGATATGATATGATATGATATATGTTGAGACATGTTGTTACATTGTTATATGATTCTTGAATTATGAATTGAGCTTAAGATATGATATGGATTAATGGATTAGTGCCTTGATCATATGTTATACACTTTAATAGTGTCACATGTTATAACCTAAGATAGAATAGTGTGTCATAACTTGATCTTATGCCTTAATTGGATCTCTTAACCGTAGGTTATACCTTTAAACTAGATCACACTTGATTATATTAACATGAACTTGAAACTATAGGTTATAATCAAGAAAATAATTTAATTAGGGTGTATGTGTGCATGCCGTTGTTAGGAATAGTGCCCTAGAAAGCCGATTAGTCATAATCCGTTTTGGGACTTTCCTAGTATCACAGACAATCTTTGAATAATATACGATTGATTAATATCATAGGCAAACACTTCTTTATATGCTCTTGTTTGGTATGCGTTTACTTTAGATGTGCATGTATGAGAACTTCCCTAATCCTGATGACTTTAGGACTCTACCATTTAGGTGAAATGGTTCATGAAACGAGCCCTATATCACATAAGTCATGATTAGTAAAATACTCCAAGCCGATGAGTCCTACAGACAGTGGGAGTGTCAACCTGACTCCTCTAAGGCTTGCTTATGGGATCACGCCCTTAAGAAGGACCACCTTGTTTCATGAAGGTGCAAAGTGTATAGTTGATAAGTGCGTGATACATGAGGGTGCTTACTTTAATAAGTAAGTTCACTGAGGTGCCCCGTGTGAAAACATTCCTAAATGGGAAAGGAAGTTTCTATTTCAGGAAATGGAAACTTCCAGATTAGGAAATATCTCATGAGTCATTGATGTGATTAATTGATCCTTAGAGTTGAGGTTCCTTGTCACTTTATGAGTTAACTCTGTAGTGTTAGGTATAAGCTTTAAAGGATGTCGCCTTAGACAACTGTTTCAAGGCTTATGCTGGGGCTGCACAAGTGATTCATGAAAGTGGATGTGAATCAAGAAAGGAACTACACTTGCATATGCAAGGTGATCTCTTATTGTGTAAGTCGTTCATATGCCATATGGAGTCCTTGGCCAAGGCAGTAGATCATGACATCAAGAAAAGGGTTTCTTGGATTGAGATCAAATGGATATGAAATGCACTTAGCTTTAAGACCGGAGTATTAGTGTTCTGATTATTCCCTCACCCTAGATCTTGGTTGAGAGATAGTAAGTAGGAGGATTGTATCTCACATGAACCAATGACTTAAAGGTTCTGTCGAATCCGAACGTTCCAATTCAGCTAGGGGTTAAACACCTGTTGCTAGACTATGGTTGTTTAATCTGTGGACTGATTAATTAATTAGTGAATTAATTAATTAGGGTCACTGCTAATTGAATTGAGAACCTAGAGGGTCACACACAACAACTTGGTTACATGAGTTGAGGCTTTAAAATGATTAAACGATTTAATCGAGCCTAGAGGGTTCCACACGTGTGAAACCACACGTGTGGGTCACGTGACTGGACACCTGTCATTGTGACACGTGTGCCACACGTGATTGTTTAATAATATATTAAATAATTAATTTGTTAATTATTTAATAGACTTTGGTTTAATTTTGAATTAAAAAGAAAGTTTTATTTTGGAGAAAAATAATCTAGTTAATTATTTATGAATTAATTAATTAGATAAAAATAAGTTATTTATTTTAAATAAATAAAGTATAAAATTATCGAAAAATAGTTTTGATATTTTTAGCTCTCTTGAAAGTTGATTTGAATTAGAATTCAAAGTCAAAGTCAAAATTACTTGTTGATCAAGTAATAGGAGAGAGGGACCAAATCCTTAGTCCATAAGGACTAGGATTTTCGGCCACTCCCATCCTATATATAGGGGAGCTCGAGCTCCCCTTAGGGCTAATTGACAATTCTTTTGGTTCATGTGTTGAACACCATCCTTTCTCCAAGATAAATAAAAACCCTAGGTTAAGCCTAAACACTAACTAGAGAACTAGCATCCTTACTAGTTAGATTGTAGCCAAGTTGGTGGACTATCTCCAGAGAGCTTCAAGTTAGAAGTTTCGAAGATTCGAGCTTTACCAAAAAGTGGGGATCAAGCAAAACGATCAGAAGGGATGATGAAACGATTCTGACCCCGACATGAAACGAATGAAAAAATTGAACCAAAGAAGATGGCGAAAACCGTTCGTCCATATCCTGAAGGATGAATTTTTTCACGAGGGTTTTGTGACTGGCAGTTTTCTACTTTCGCAAAATTGGTTTTCGAAGGGAGTTTCAATCCTGCTTTTCTCGTTTCATGTTTCTTTCTTTATGTTATATTGTTAAGAACTTCCCTAACATGAATTGAATCTAGGTTGGTGTGGATTGTTATCCCTACAATGGATTCTGAAGTAGAAAGAGACTTTCGAGGAACGGGTTGCCATTACCGCATGAAGCGCGTTTGAGGGCGGCTCAAAACGTGTCAAGAAAGCTACTACCCAAGTGAGTTTCTTGATCTCTACGAATTTGGATACACGATTGCGAGTCCAAGATCCTTTTGTTGGAAAAATTTTTAAATTTCCGCTGCTTTCTGATTCCTGTTTTCCAACAAGTGGTATCAGAGCCACCTCGTTAATTGTGTTTCTGATTCGTCTCAATTATTCTGAATTTGGTAGAAATTCTTAGGCTTAGATGCGAATTAGGTATTCATGAGTTCTTTTAGAAAGCCTGAAATACGAAACTGTAATTTTTCTTGGATTGAATTGGGTTTGGAGAAACCTGTGATACGAAAAACGAAACGCGAAACGAACACGCGGGATTGGGACGTGCCAATGTGTAGCACGCCCTAACCCCGCAAGCACCTCCCGCAACCGCTCGGGACGCCCAGGCGGAATCCCCCCCAGCCCGCACACGCATGCGGCAACTGCCGCACGCTGTGCGCGCTGCTGGGGCGCGCGGCGGTGCTTCGCATTCCGGGGTTCCAGGCCGTTTTTCGTGTTTTCGTGTTTTTCGTATTTTCGGTCCTTGAAATCCTGATTTGATTTTTCTAAATAATTTTGTCTTATTAAATTAAATTTATTTTTGAAATAATTGTTTAAATTGGGATTTTGAAAATCTAAGCGATTTAAATTTTGGAAAAATTACAAACTTTATTTTATGAAAATATTGAAAGAATAAAATTATTAATTTTCAGAAATTAATTGTGTAACACCCCTGACACGTGGAGGTGCCACACCCCCGCACTATAGATCAATTCACATACGAAATGGCCAATCCGTACATGAACCAACCTATAGCGAACGGGTGACAATGCAATACTCGACAAGCTAGGCGGGATAACTAAGCAAAAGAATAAAGCGGAAGCATAATGTAAACACTCTCACTTATTTTCATTTATCATTCATGTCTTTTCACGTTTTCCAAACAAATGGATTCTAACTTATCATATCAATACATTATCATCTCCAATTTAACAATAACAATAACTACAATTCCATAATAAATAAATACACGAACCACGGATGACATGACTACATGAACTGGACTCGACTCGACTCAACTCCCGCCTAGCGTGCACCTGCAATACCTGAAAGGTGGAGGCGTCAGTCTGTGAAGACTGAGTGAGGGGTTTACATATATATTTGCGCAGATAACATGCAAGTTATATTCTCGGGTAAAGGTTTATAAAGGATAATTATACAGTTTAATAATAACATGGCTTCGCCCGAGAATACAACTATCAATCTTAATCACTAGTTCATTTTCACGCAATCAATAAACATGCTTGCTTACTTGTTAATCATTAGGTGATCACTCAAGTCCGTTATCATGCAATCATGCAGGTGTATTCAATTAGCACATTCATGGAATGGGAATCATGCAATCGGTACATGGCGTGCTTGTAACATGATAGGGTTTGTTCCTCCTGTGATTGGACGGACAATCATTGGCACGAAAACCAATCCAGTGCCCCACTAAGAAGGACCTGGCCAGGGGACACTCAGGTACACGATAGGGTTTTGTTCTTCTTGTGGTTGGACGGACAACCACTGGCAGGACCAGTCCAGCGCCCTCACTAAGGAGAACCTGGCCAAGAGAACGCACGTACACGGTAGGGTATTGTTCATCTTGTGATTGGACGGACAATCATTGGCACGAAAACCAATCCAGCGCCCCCACTAAGGAGGACCTGGCCAAGAGAACACACTTGCTTGCATTCATGAACATGGCATGCTTTGATGCGTGAACACTAACATGCTTTACTTGCTTGATTAATGAACAATAATATAACTTGGAACGATAAATGATTTCATGAAAATATAACTATAAATACCTTTTGGTTAAAACAGTCACGTAAAGGTTATACGGGTTCTATATAACTAGAAATTAAACCTCACCTGACAGGCGACACACGACTCGTGAATGCGTGAACGTGCTCATGATTCACAATCTCCGCCCTGGAGAATAACTGGACAAGAAACGGAACAATGTATGTGCATGAGACCACAATTCTAGCATATTATTCCATATAACGACGCACGGCGTGATCATATACGAGACATCGAGCAATATACAATGTAGCATGATAACATGTTGTTTCGACATATAATCAATCATATAATAGCAATTCGGGATCACTTAAGCCATTGGAACGAGGGGCTAAAATTGTAATTTTGTGCAGAAACTTTCTGCACTTCCAGTGGCTTGGGAACGGCCGTTCCAGGCTTTAGTACAAAATGGGAAGGGCCGTTCCCCAGTCCCGAAGTGCTCCCCGAAGATGGGAACGGCCGTTCCCGTCTGTAAGACAAAGTGGGAACGGGCGTTCCCGTCCTCGCCGCCTGACACATAATTCAAACAATGGGAACGGCTGTTCCCCAATTGCAAAGGGGACGGGAACGGCCGTTCCCGTTACACAGAAGGTTCAGAAACAGGGGAGAAGAACAGGGGAGCTACGGACCAAGCTCCCAAAGCTCCCAAAACTCTCCTCATCCATCCCACATATTATAAATCATAGAAGGAAACATATATACATGCTTTAGGTACAATAAAACACAATATGAACACACAATCCATGCTTTAATCATCATAATCTCCAACTTGAGCATATATATAAATTCATCATATAATCCCATAAACGTCAAGATTTGAGCATGGATTTCAAGCTATAACTATGTAATCATATTTCTAACAACTCATACACAACATATCACATTCAATTCATAAACCCTAGCTTCACATGTTAATTCAAGAAATCCTATATCTCCACTTACATGAACTTGGAGGAAGAAAAATGGATGATCATGGATGCTTAAGCTTGAATCATGAATTTCCCTAACAAATTCTAGCTTGAAGATGATGATTTCTCCATTTCTTTTCCTTCTTGAGTGAGTACCGAGAGTGAAAGAGATGATTGGAAAATGGAATGAAGATGATTGAGGAAGAGATGTGTATATAACGATATATTTGAGGAAATATGCAATATTATAATCCAATCCCCCAAGTTTTATAAGTCATGCAATTGAGTATAAAAGGTTTGGAAAGTGATCAATTAGGTCCCCAAAAGGTTTGTATGCAATTTAGTCCCTCAATTGCAAGAAATGAGCATTTAAGGACAATTTGGTAATTACGTCAAATTGGACAATTTACTCATGTAACAATTAAATTCCATGCATACTAGAATTCTCATATTGCAATGAATATCATATAATTTTCACACAATCATGTTGTACATATTGCATAAAAATTAATCTAACACGTTTAAATGAAATAAACGAAAATAATAAATCAAAGTCCTAACGCTCCAAAACCCACACGTGTGGAGCGTACCTGATGGTCTGAAAATCGGGGTGTTACAACTCTCTCCCCCTTAAGAGAATCCGTCCTCGGATTCATTGTCCTGAATTCCTGGAATTTAATTGGCTCTTACGTGTTCATCCCACGCGGGTTAGCTACTCCCCGTCAGGGATTAGTTTGAAAGAGGTCTTCATTCCACAAAGTCTTCCAATGGTTGAGAGCACGACCCTCAACTTCCGGAGTCTAATTACTCGAAAGAAAATCTAACCTTCCACTAGAACAACTTGACAAATAGTGGAAAATACTGAGAGTGCCCCGTCTCTCAAACAATCAACGAGAGAACCCCGCCTCTCGAGCAAGTAACAAGAGAACCCCGTCTCTTGACAACCCTGAGAGAATCCCCGTCTCCCACACACACGAATAAATTTCAAGCAAGCACTTAGACAAATATTAACACTTACCACACAAGGATCAAGTAAAATTATCATTTATGCAAATAATTGTTCACATTACAATTAATAATAAACAAGGATTCATATGCAAGAATAATAATAATAATAATAAAATAATCAACAATTAATAACAAATAAGAATTCAGGTATAAAATAGCAAGATAATGATAACGAGAAATGAATAATGCACGTGATATGCATGATTAGGTGTACCGTTCACCGAGGGTTGAAATTCTGGTACTGAATTAATTCGGTTGAATACTTGATTCTTTAGTTGAGATTTTCCCGCTTTGCACCACTACGGTTCGATATTCCCATTCTTGATAGCCATTTCTGCCATTGTGCTATTTTCTAACATAATCCGTAAATCATCATTAATCACCACATCTTCAGACCCGTCTGAATTACAGATTTGCCGGTTGAACCATTCTTGCACTGATTTTCACATTTACTTTCCGATTCCAGAATTGAAAACACCCTGATATTCTTGTTAGAGTGTAATTGCCTGTTCAAGCTTAAAAGACTGACTTTGTGTTCCAAGCAAGCTCTTGTCCAACGAGCAGAGAAAACAGGTGTTACCATTTCTCCGACCTCAGTAATTAAAGTAAATCTTTTCCCGAAGCAACATTCCTGACTTCTTGTTTGCAATCTGAAAGTCGAGCTCTTACTCCCTTAGTTAACAATACGGTGGATATTTGCAATAGAGGAATCAAGGTCGTCATCCCGTGAGAGTAATTCAGCAAGCACACTTGCATAGAAAGCGAAAGAATCAGGTCCTAGTGAAACATCTTCCTTTGGCCCCTGAAATTTGATAACATACCCCACAATTCCACGAAATATCTTGAAAGAGAGGATCACTCGAACTTCCATCTCTCTGAAGGGTTCATAGTAAACTGGTGTACTCATGGAGGCGACGGCAACCACACGAATGGAAGCACGATGAGCATTCCCAAACATCTCTAGGGTACAAGTAACAACTTCGTAAGAAAACTCTTGTCGGAGTTAACCTATCAAAACTTGAGATTGGTTCCGGATATCGCCCAAACTGAATCCTTTTCTATTTACTGAGTCAAATGATATCCTGAGGTTGTCGGAGGATTGCAAACAGTGTACCCACTTTCCTGAAAATGATAATAGAACGAGGTACTGTCGATGATGGGACTTTTCTTTGTGTAAGAGGGAGGAAAGCTTAACTTATTGAAGACTTCTTTCACACGGTTCTGATAGAGGTTTCCAGGAAGAATTGATTCTCTCAAAATTCCAACTTTCCCAAATGCTATCTAGCTTCTGATTTAAGTTTACTTACAGACCGGCTCTCCCCCTTAAGAAAATGGAGATTTTCTAAGTTCTTTAAATGTGTTTCGTCCTTTCCCACTTGCAAGCTTCTCTGCTGATTTAATTCCCGTAACCTTTTCCTCGTCTTACTTGTCATTGATCAAGATTTTGGTTAGTGGTTCTTTTCTAATCTTTCCGTTAAAGACATATCCCGCTTGAAATTCCCTGACCGTCACCACTCTGATTTGATATTAAATTTTCCAATATCCTACAATCACCTAATACTTCCCGGGACTTGACATTTACAAGGTTAATACCAAAACCCCAGGTATAAAAGGTTCATTCTCCTATATATACTGAAATTCCAAAATGCTATGCAATTCCTGAAGGTTGAAAGACCCACTGAACATTTATCTGCTGGAACTTATCATCATTTTCCAGTTTCCCCAAAATTTTCCAATAATTACTTCACACCTCCTGCTCTTACCGAATCCCGAACAAATTCTTCTCGCAACCCCAAAATTTTTCTAAACTCTCAATCCAAATCAAATAACCCGGTTACCACCATGGTACCCAATGATTCAAAAATCTCCTTCTTTTAAATTCAAGTTGGTAGAGATAAAGGCAAGGATTGTGCAAAGCATAAAGAAGGCCTATTAATCAACAAACACTAAATAATGCATGATGGTTAAAATGTCAGTGCATATAGCATGCCTATCAACAAGGTTAAAATGCAACATGTTGGGATAATTATATCACTTTCAAAATATTCTTATAAGTAAAGAAATGTAATGAATGTAAATAATTTGAACATGTATCCAAGGCATCATGTAGGAAATTCCAAATACAATTAAAACAACATTTATAACTAATAAGCAATTTTAATTAACAATTAGGATGCACGTGCTTATGAATGCATTGAAGAACCTGGCACCGTAGTAACATTGAGCTCGATTTCGATGTCCACTCTTGGTTGACCGAATTGCAACTTGATTCGAACGGCTGATCCATTTCTGAAATCCTCAAATCCTCCAGTCTTGATTCATATATTTTCAAAACCTGTTACTCACAACTCATTTGAAACTAAATGCATGTGGATAAGGCATGCTCATGCCACATAGCTGCCGTGTAGTTGTCACATACTCGACGTCGATAACAAGAATTTAATAGAAAATTCGGTAAGTAATTCATCGATACTTAAATAAAACACGTTGGTCACATAAATTCAAGCAATTCAAGATCAATTAGTGCGACGCCCCAACGGAATCCCCGGACCTGGAGGGCCCCGTGGAGTGCCGCCCGCACGGCCTAGTCAAGGTTTGCTAAGTGCTTACCCTGATTCAGCCGCAAAGCGAAAAAAAACGAAACTACGGTAATCTAGAGTAACAACTCAGAGTGAAAACCAAAACAACTGAAAATAGCGGAAACGAACATAACTTAATATGAAAGGTAGTGGTCCTAATACAAGAGTCCAAAACAAAATAAAATAGCTGAACTTACACACCGACCCTGAGGAAGATAACGACAAAACAAGCACCAGACAAAAGTGAACGCTTTCGCCCTTATACGGGGCTTAAGCTTACAAACCAAATAGCCATATACATCCCCTGAGGTGGGGTGTTGTACATCAACAACAAAACAGCAGGCAAGACAGCTCTAACGTCTCTAATCCAAGGGCCGCTCACCTAACTCCGGGCCTCGCTCAAAAAGATCTGAAATACGGGTCAAAAGAGAGGAGTAAGTCAAACTGACTTCGTGAGGTGGTGGAAGAATACAGAACAGTAAATAATGGCAAAACCATAATCGATGCATGAGCAGGCAAGGAACAGTATACATAAGATATACATGCGTATGAACGAGCTATGAACAATCTCTCCCCTTTTATCGCCTAAAACCAAAATCATTGAATAACTCCAAACACCAGTGTCGGGGTATCCCCCAACTAACAGAGGTCGAGAGTCCCACGTGCCCGTGAGATCATCTCTTCGGCTCACCACTCGAGACCATCTCCGAATCTCCAAATGGCAGCGTCAACATGTGGGCATTACCTCGCACAGTTACAACCGCGGCCCGATACCGCCCAGCCGGTCTGATGTTGAGAGTAACCCCGTGGCCAAGAACTACCCCGTGGGCGTCCCCACGAGTGCAATCAAATAGTAAAAGAACCGAATAGCTCGTTAACAAGAACGGTAGATTCTTTTCAAATAAAACGAAGGATTTGATGCAGTACTTATAGGTAAGAACCTATGTTTAATAACCAAATCATTTGTCTTAAAACCAGTAATCGATAAACAACTATTTACATACATAGGTATAACATGAAGGGAATAGAAATCGAAATCGTCAAATAAAGGTCTTACGAAGGCTGGTATAATAATATAAATATACGTATTTCAGTTTTAAAGGTAAAATTTCCTCACCGTACTGATTCGCAACTGGTTCTGGTTCACCTAACAAAAGACAAACACGGTTCTAGGTCAAACAACGTTAAATCTATAGATCCTCGTCTGACCTTATTACTAACGGTAAAAATAATTAAGTTGCAATCACATTTACATTTCACATATATGCCTGCAAAATACTCGGTACATGTACACACGCATTCAATCAACTGAATTTAAATAATTAAGGTACAGGACTCCATGGACACTATCTAATTCTTTAAATGGCCACATATCATTTATAAATTTTAAATTAGTCAAAAGCAACAAGGTAAGTTCCATTATTACTCCCATGCATTTAAACCATGTTTGAATATAATATCATAACCCTATAATATAGAATTAGTAGGTTAATTAATTAATTAATTCGTTTACTTATTTTAATTAAAACAAAATTTCCGATAAGCTACCTGTACAAGAAATATATGAACCATTAAATAAAATTTCAAGAAATCACTTAATTAAGCTAAGTAATCACGTTAATGTCAAAATAATAAAATTTAACTAATTAATTGTTTACTCTAATTAAATTATACTTTAGACTTACGTAATTTGGGTAACAATATACATTTAATTAGTCCGTAACCACCATGAACATCATCGTTGTTATTAAAATAAAACATATTACCATTAGTAAATGAAAGACGGGCATTTTATTAATTATTCTTACTAACTATCTAAAGTTAACATTAAATTTCCATTTAATTGTACATAAATAAAGGTGCCTACATAAAATCAGACATGTGTATAAGAGAAAAGTCAATTCATGAGTTTAGGTGATGTTCTTGAATTCAAATAAGTAATATTAAATTAGGAACATGCATGTTAATGAATTAACTTCACCGAATTAAGAAAGAAACAAAATGATCATATATGTTTACCTGAAATTATAGGAGAAAGCCTTACCTTTTCTCTTTTCTATTTTGAGGACGAAAGAGGAAGTTGGAAATGAAGGAAAGGTAAAGCTATTTAGTTAAATTCATTTTTGAATATGCGCTGAGTCATGCAAAGAATGAGGTGGCTTATGGTAATTAAAGGGATAAAAGACACACGTCCCATATCTTAAAGGCTAAGGAGATGCATGTTAGTATTGTTTTCTTTATTTTATTATTTCATTTCATTCATAAAGTGTATAATAAAATTAAATGTAAATTTTGTGAAATAAAAGATAAATATGCATACCGATGAGTTACGCAGCAAGTGATCATACCAATATTTTAATGGATGAGAGATTTTTAGGAATTGTTAACATTAAATCCTAATTTTTGAAATTCGTGCACATATAAAGTTAGCAAGATACATTTATTGAATTCTTGTTCATCATAACATAAATATCTATTCCATGCATGTACTTATAAAAATCTCAAATTACATATGAAAATTTTTTCGTAACTTAAATATAAAATTGTTTCAAAATTTTAATTTAATCAAAGTTGTATTAAAATTAAATAAATAAATTGCGTAGTTGATATGCCACGTAATATGTATGCATGTTATGATGCAATATTTTCCTAATTTATCTTTTCTTACGTTTCTAGATATCGGGGTGTCACAACTCTCCCCCTCTTGAAAGAATCTGGTCCCCAGATTCTATCTGCTGCAGGTAAACAATCCCGGATAGTGTTTCTTCATCTTCTCTTCCAGTTCCCAGGTAGCTTCTTCTGTCTTTTGATTTCTCCACAGTACTTTTACCATTGGAATCCTTCTATTCCGGAGTTCTTTATACTTGCGGTCCAAAATACGCACTGGTTTCTCTGTATATGTGAGATTTGGTTCTAATGGTATCTCTTCGGATGGTATTATATGAGATCCATCGGGGTGATATTTGCGTAGTTGCGAGATGTGGAAAACATTGTGAATTCCTGTAAGGTTTGGTGGTAGATCCAATCGGTATGCTACTTCTCCAACCCGTTCAGTGATCTCAAATGGTCCGATGTATCGTGGGCTCAGCTTTCCTCCTTTACCAAATCTTTGGATTCCTTTTCTAGGAGAGAGTTTGAGGAATACTCGATCACCTACTTCAAACTCCAATTTCTTTCTCCGGCGATCGGCATAACTTTTCTGGCGGTCTTGGGCAATCTTCATTTTCAATCTGACGGCTTGTACTTTCTCAATTGCGTCCTGAATTAGTTCTGGTTTTGTTGCTCGATGGTGTCCATTCTCAGTTTGTCTCCATTCATCTAAATCCCAATATAGGGGTGATCGACACTTTCTCCCGTATAAAGCTTCATATGGGGCCATCTGGATAGAGGATTGATAACTGTTGTTGTAGGCGAACTCTATCAATGCTAGTTGCTTGTGCCAACTCTCATTATAGTCAAGGACACACATCCGAAGCATGTCTTCGAGGTACCCAATTAATCTTTCTGATTGGCCATCTGTCTGGGGGTGTGCAGCCGTACTAAATTGTAGCTTCGTGCCTAGTTGTTCTTGAATATCTTGCCATAACTTGGATGTGAATTTGGGATCCCGGTCGGATACGATACTAGCAGGAATTCCATGTAACTTGACGATTTCTTGTATGTACAGATCCGCTAACTTCTTCACATTATATGTGGTCTTGACATGTAGGAAATGAGCTGACTTCGTTAATCGGTCAACGATAACCCAAATGCTATCATATCCACCTCTGACCCTTGGTAATCCGACCAGAAAATCCATTGTAATCTCATCCCATTTCCAGGTTGGTATTGGAAGAGGTTGTAAAAGTCCTGCAGGTTTTTGATGCTCTCCTTTGACCTTCTGGCAAGTTAAACATACTTTTACAAAATCTGCTATGTTACGCTTCATTCCATTCCACCAATATTGTTTCTTGAGGTCCCTATACATCTTGGTTCCGCCAGGGTGTACGGTGTACCTTGATTTGTGAGATTCATCCAATATCACACTTCGAAGAGAGGGTGGAACATATATCCTATCGCGGTGTCTGGCGATTCCCAAGTTATCTAGTTGTAGAGTAGCTTGTGGATCAGTTTCGGCTCGTGTCAACTGCTCCTGGCACCAATCATCTGCTATCTGAGCCCCCTTTATTTGTGTTGTGAGTTCTGGTTGTATGACAAGACTCATGAATTGTGCGCGAGGTTGCATTTTCAGCTTGTCTCTCGAACTGATAGAGCTTGTGGAGTTAACTGAAATGTGAGATACTTCAACCTTCCTGCTAAGTGCATCTGCCACCACATTAGCTTTACCAGGGTGATATAAAATTTTGCAATCATAGTCCTGTAATAGTTCCATCCATCGGCGTTGACGCATGTTCAGGTTCTTCTGGGTAAATAAGTACTTCAAGCTCTGATGGTCAGTATATATGTCAAAAGTCACTCCGTACAGGTAGTGTCTCCACTTGGTTAAGGCAAAAACAACTGCGGCAAGCTCCAAATCATGGGTAGGATAATTTTGTTCATGTGGGTGAAGTTTTCTCGAAGCATAAGCAATTACTCTACCCCGTTGCATTAAAACACATCCTAGTCCTTCCAGTGAGGCATCAGTGTACACCACTAGGTCATCTGGTCCATCTGGTAGTGCTAATATGGGTGTCGTAGTCAAACATCTTTTTAACTCTTGAAAACTTGCTTCGCATTTGTCACTCCATAGGAAAGAAGTCTCCTTGCGTGTTAATCGAGTCAATGGATCAGCTATCTTTGAGAAATCTTTAACAAATCGTCGGTAGTAGCCTGCAAGTCCTAGGAAACTTCTGACTTCAGTGGGTGTCTTTGGTTACCTCCAATTACTCACGGCTTCGATTTTGGATGGATCTACTCCAACTCCTTCATCAGATATCACGTGTCCCAAAAATGCGACTCGGTCTATCCAAAATTCACACTTACTAAACTTTGCATAAAGTTTATGTTCCTCTAGAGTCCGTAGCACAATACGTAAGTGATCGGCATGATCTTCTGGAGTTCTTGAGTATATCAGTATATCATCGATGAAAATGACCACGAACTGATCCAAATATGGTCGAAAGATACGATGCATCATATCCATAAAGGCTGCAGGTGCGTTGGTTAACCCGAATGGCATAACCATAAATTCAAAATGGCTATATCGCGTGTTGAAGCCAGTCTTGGGTACATCCTCCTCTTTGATACGAAGTTGATAGTATCCTTGTCTCAAGTCCAATTTAGAATATACTTTCGACCCTTGTAATGAGTCAAATAGTTCTTCAATATGTGGCAACGGATACTTGTTCTTGATTGTCAGTCGGTTTAATTCCCGATAGTCGATACACATTCGCAACGTCCCATCCTTCTTTTTCACAAATAATACTGGAGCTCCCCACGGTGATGTGCTTGGACGAATGTATCCGATCTTTAGCAGTTCTTCTAATTGAGTCTTCAACTCTTGTAGCTCGGGCAATGCCATTCGATATGGAGTCTTGGAATAAGGTTCGGCTCCAGGAGTAAGATCTATTACAAACTCAACTTCTCGTGCTGGTGGTAAAGACTCCAAGGTTTCTGGGAAAATTCCAGGAAATTCATTGACCACGGGTACTTCTTCCATCTTAACTTGATCCTTCGGCTTATTTAGTATATAGGCTATAAATCCGGATCCTCCTTCCTTAATGTACTTCTTGGCTTCTGAGGATGTTATTAATGGGGCGATCTCAGCAACCCTGTTTATCACTTCTGAATCTTGAATCCTATCTTCTCCCAATTTGACTCGTTTGTTATAACAATCCAATTGCGCTTTGTAACGGTACAACCAATCCATACCAAGTATTACTTCATAACCCTGAACTGACAGCTCGATTAGATCTGCTGGATATCGGTTGCCTTCAAACTCAATAGGGCAATCTCGAACAATCTTGTTGGTGAGGGATCGAGGACCCATTGGTGAAACCACTTCGTAATGGTACGGTAATAATTTTACATCTAAAGGGAGTTGATGCGTGAGATGTGATGATATAAATGAATGCGTAGCACCCGGATCAAATAAAGCTTTAATATGCGTGCCATGGATGCAAAGCATACCTTCCACGACAGCATTGGGATCGGGATTTTCTCCACCTCCTAGGGCGTATGCTCGGGCCTGTACATTTGGTCTTCCAGGTCTGTTTGCCATCGGTTGGCCACGACCAAGCCCAGGTACGGGACGATTTCCCATATATCCCTGTTTAGTTGTAGCTTTAGGGCATTGGTTCTTCTGATGTTGATCACTCCCACATACTAAACATCTCCCAGCCTTTTTCCAACAATTTGCTTCAATGTGATTAGGATTGCCACAGTGGGCACAACTCCTTCCCCCAAATCCGAATCCTTGCCTTCCATCGGATGCTTTAGCTGGCTTCTGGCCTACTCCTTTCATTGATCTATTGAATGGTTTTCCTCGATTCTCTGATCCTGATGCTCGATTCCTATCTATCTTCTGGTTGATCAGACGAATATTCTGAAGCTTAGCCTCTACCTCCAGAGCTTTCTCAACAGCTGTGGTGTAATCCGGGAGGTCTGCTGTCATCAAGGGATACTATAGGTCAGTTCTTAGGCCATCAACAAACTTCTGAACCTTACGTCGTTCATCTGTCATTATGTGTGGTGCATAAGGAAGTAGGCGAGTGAAATTTGCCTCATACTGAACCACTGAGGATACTCCTTGTATCAAACTGAGGAACTCCTTTTCTCGGGCATTCTTCTTAACAAGTGGGATGAACTTTCTGGTAAATTCAGCCTTGAAATTATCCCAAGTTTGAGGAATATGTTCCCTGATCCACTTTTCTTCGGTGAGACGCCACCAATGAGATGCAGCATCATCCATCACGTATACAGCACACTCGATTTTCTTTTCGTTCGTACAGTGGAGCACATAGAAGTTTTTCTCCAAAGCAAAGAGCCAGTTCTCTGCTTTTCTATCGTCTGGCTCCCCATAGAACTTGGGTGGTTGAAGCCTCAAGAATCTATCTATTATTTGTTCCTGCTGGTTGTATTCAATTGGCCGTGGTGGAGGGGGTGGTGGTTGTTGTTGTTGCTGTTGTAGATATTGTTGTTGCTGTTGAACAACCTGTGCCAATTGCCGAACTGCATCAACCAATTCAGCAGTCTCATTATTACGCCGCCTCTAATTGGATGGCCCAGCTTTATCACCATTGTCTGTTAGGGCATCAGGGTGTTGGCGTGTTCTTCTAGAAGCCATTCTATTATGCATGTAACAGTTTATCGGATGATGTTAAAAAAATTAGGACAAAAAACGTATTTAACATAACCATCAACTATATACATAGGATTTCAAAAGATGGAATTATACATCAGGTCATAGGGTACCGCCCTGGGTTACCCGAACATCATGCACTAGTCACAGAAGTAGACACTTTCACATATGTACAACTATACAAGTGATAAGACCTACGGTGCATGGCACAAAATATATATACAAGACAAAACACTAGCGTGACAGCTTAGCAAGCAAAAGCATATAAACAAGTATCCTATAACACTCTAGACTCGAATCCCTGACTATTTGTCAGGAATTCAAACTCCCAAACTCCAGGTTTCCCCAACCTAGAGCTCTGATACCACCACTGCGACGCCCCAACGGAATCCCCGGACCTGGAGGGCCCCGTGGAGTGCCGCCCGCACGGCCTAGTCAAGGTTTGCTAAGTGCTTACACTGATTCAGCCGCAAAGCGAAAAAAAACGAAACTACGGTAATCTAGAGTAACAACTCAGAGTGAAAACCAAAACAACTGAAAATAGCGGAAACGAACATAACTTAATATGAAAGGTAGTGGTCCTAATACAAGAGTCCAAAACAAAATAAAATAGCTGAGCTTACACACCGACCCTGAGGAAGATAACGACAAAACAAGCACCAGACAAAAGTGAACGCTTTCGCCCTTATACGGGGCTTAAGCTTACAAACCAAATAGCCATATACATCCCCTGAGGTGGGGTGTTGTACATCAACAACAAAACAGCAGGCAAGACAGCTCTAACGTCTCTAATCCAAGGGCCGCTCACCTAACTCCGGGCCTCGCTCAAAAAGATCTGAAATACGGGTCAAAAGAGAGGAGTAAGTCAAACTGACTTCGTGAGGTGGTGGAAGAATACAGAACAGTAAATAATGGCAAAACCATAATCGATGCATGAGCAGGCAAGGAACAGTATACATAAGATATACATGCGTATGAACGAGCTATGAACAATCTCTCCCCTTTTCTCGCCTAAAACCAAAATCATTGAATAACTCCAAACACCAGTGTCGGGGTATCCCCCAACTAACAGAGGTCGAGAGTCCCACGTGCCCGTGAGATCATCTCTTCGGCTCACCACTCGAGACCATCTCCGAATCTCCAAATGGCAGCGTCAACATGTGGGCATTACCTCGCACAGTTACAACCGCGGCCCGATACCGCCCAGCCGGTCTGATGTTGAGAGTAACCCCGTGGCCAAGAACTACCCCGTGGGCGTCCCCACGAGTGCAATCAAATAGTAAAAGAACCGAATAGCTCGTTAACAAGAACGGTAGATTCTTTTCAAATAAAACGAAGGATTTGATGCAGTACTTATAGGTAAGAACCTATGTTTAATAACCAAATCATTTGTCTTAAAACCAGTAATCGATAAACAACTATTTACATACATAGGTATAACATGAAGGGAATAGAAATCGAAATCGTCAAATAAAGGTCTTACGAAGGCTGGTATGATAATATAAATATACGTATTTCAGTTTTAAAGGTAAAATTTCCTCACCGTACTGATTCGCAACTGGTTCTGGTTCACCTAACAAAAGACAAACACGGTTCTAGGTCAAACAACGTTAAATCTATAGATCCTCGTCTGACCTTATTACTAACGGTAAAAATAATTAAGTTGCAATCACATTTACATTTCACATATATGCCTGCAAAATACTCGGTACATGTACACACGCATTCAATCAACTGAATTTAAATAATTAAGGTACAGGACTCCATGGACACTATCTAATTCTTTAAATGGCCACATATCATTTATAAATTTTAAATTAGTCAAAAGCAACAAGGTAAGTTCCATTATTACTCCCATGCATTTAAACCATGTTTGAATATAATATCATAACCCTATAATATAGAATTAGTAGGTTAATTAATTAATTAATTCGTTTACTTATTTTAATTAAAACAAAATTTCCGATAAGCTACCTGTACAAGAAATATATGAACCATTAAATAAAATTTCAAGAAATCACTTAATTAAGCTAAGTAATCACGTTAATGTCAAAATAATAAAATTTAACTAATTAATTGTTTACTCTAATTAAATTATACTTTAGACTTACGTAATTTGGGTAACAATATACATTTAATTAGTCCGTAACCACCATGAACATCATCGTTGTTATTAAAATAAAACATATTACCATTAGTAAATGAAAGACGGGCATTTTATTAATTATTCTTACTAACTATCTAAAGTTAACATTAAATTTCCATTTAATTGTACATAAATAAAGGTGCCTACATAAAATCAGACATGTGTGTAAGAGAAAAGTCAATTCATGAGTTTAGGTGATGTTCTTGAATTCAAATAAGTAATATTAAATTAGGAACATGCATGTTAATGAATTAACTTCACCGAATTAAGAAAGAAACAAAATGATCATATATGTTTACCTGAAATTATAGGAGAAAGCCTTACCTTTTCTCTTTTCTATTTTGAGGACGAAAGAGGAAGTTGGAAATGAAGGAAAGGTAAAGCTATTTAGTTAAATTCATTTTTGAATATGCGCTGAGTCATGCAAAGAATGAGGTGGCTTATGGTAATTAAAGGGATAAAAGACACACGTCCCATATCTTAAAGGCTAAGGAGATGCATGTTAGTATTGTTTTCTTTATTTTATTATTTCATTTCATTCATAAAGTGTATAATAAAATTAAATGTAAATTTTGTGAAATAAAAGATAAATATGCATACCGATGAGTTACGCAGCAAGTGATCATACCAATATTTTAATGGATGAGAGATTTTTAGGAATTGTTAACATTAAATCCTAATTTTTGAAATTCGTGCACATATAAAGTTAGCAAGATACATTTATTGAATTCTTGTTCATCATAACATAAATATCTATTCCATGCATGTACTTATAAAAATCTCAAATTACATATGAAAATTTTTTCGTAACTTAAATATAAAATTGTTTCAAAATTTTAATTTAATCAAAGTTGTATTAAAATTAAATAAATAAATTGCGTAGTTGATATGCCACGTAATATGTATGCATGTTATGATGCAATATTTTCCTAATTTATCTTTTCTTACGTTTCTAGATATCGGGGTGTCACAATTAGTGTGACAACTAATAGCATGATTCAAGTACTTCACGAAGTTCAGGTAGTCAACAAATTCAACTAAAATGCAGGACTCTCACATTGTCAAGTAATTCCTATGCCGTACGACCTAGACTCGACATGACACGACACTAGAACCTCGGTTTTGCAACCGGGCTCTGATACCACCTTAGATGTAACACCCCTGACACGTGGAGGTGCCACACCCCCACACTATAGATCAATTCACATACTAAATGGCCAATCCGTACATGAACCAACCTATAGCGAACGGGTGACAATGCAATACTCGACAAGCTAGGCGGGATAACTAAATCGTGCAAAAGAATAAAGCGGAAGCATAATGTAAACACTCTCACTTATTTTCATTTATCATTCATGTCTTTTCTCGTTTTCCAAACAAATGTATTCTAACTTATCATATCAATACATTATCATCTCCAATTTAACAATAACAATAACTACAATTCCATAATAAATAAATACACGAACCACGGATGACATGACTACATGAACTGGACTCGACTCGACTCAACTCCCGCCTAGCGTGCACCTGCAATACCTGAAAGGTGGAGGCGTCAGTCTGTGAAGACTGAGTGAGGGGTTTACATATATATTTGCGCAGATAACATGCAAGTTATATTCTCGGGTAAAGGTTTATAAAGGATAATTATACAGTTTAATAATAACATGGCTTCGCCCGAGAATACAACTATCAATCTTAATCACTAGTTCATTTTCACGCAATCAATAAACATGCTTGCTTACTTGTTAATCATTAGGTGATCACTCAAGTCCGTTATCATGCAATCATGCAGGTGTATTCAATTAGCACATTCATGGAATGGGAATCATGCAATCGGTACATGGCGTGCTTGTAACATGATAGGGTTTGTCCCTCCTGTGATTGGACGGACAATCATTAGCACGAAAACCAATCCAGCGCCCCACTAAGAAGGACCTGGCCAGGGGACACTCAGGTACACGATAGGGTTTTGTTCTTCTTGTGGTTGGACGGACAACCACTGGCAGGACCAGTCCAGCGCCCTCACTAAGGAGAACCTGGCCAAGAGAACGCACGTACACGGTAGGGTATTGTTCATCTTGTGATTGGACGGACAATCATTGGCACGAAAACCAATCCAGCGCCCCCACTAAGGAGGACCTGGCCAAGAGAACACACTTGCTTGCATTCATGAACATGGCATGCTTTGATGCGTGAACACTAACATGCTTTACTTGCTTGATTAATGAACAATAATATAACTTGGAACGATAAATGATTTCATGAAAATATAACTATAAATACCTTTTGGTTAAAACAGTCACGTAAAGGTTATACGGGTTCTATATAACTAGAAATTAAACCTCACCTGACAGGCGACACACGACTCGTGAATGCGTGAACGTGCTCATGATTCACAATCTCCGCCCTGGAGAATAACTGGACAAGAAACGGAACAATGTATGTGCATGAGACCACAATTCTAGCATATTATTCCATATAACGACGCACGACGTGATCATATACGAGACATCGAGCAATATACAATGTAGCATGATAACATGTTGTTTCGACATATAATCAATCATATAATAACAATTCGGGATCACTTAAGCCATTGGAACGAGGGGCTAAAATTGTAATTTTGTGCAAAAACTTTCTGCACTTCCAGTGGCTTGGGAACGGCCGTTCCAGGCTTTAGTACAAAATGGGAAGGGCCGTTCCCCAGTCCCGAAGTGCTCCCCGAAGATGGGAACGGCCGTTCGCGTCTGTAAGACAAAGTGGGAACGGGCGTTCCCGTCCTCGCCGCCTGACACATAATTCAAACAATGGGAACGGCTGTTCCCCAATTGCAAAGGGGACGGGAATGGCCGTTCCCGTTACACAGAAGGTTCAGAAACAGGGGAGAAGAACAGGGGAGCTACGGACCAAGCTCCCAAAGCTCCCAAAACTCTCCTCATCCATCCCACATATTATAAATCATAGAAGGAAACATATATACATGCTTTAGGTACAATAAAACACAATATGAACACACAATCCATGCTTTAATCATCATAATCTCCAACTTGAGTATATATATAAATTCATCATATAATCCCATAAACCTCAAGATTTGAGCATGGATTTCAAGCTATAACTATGTAATCATATTTCTAACAACTCATACACAACATATCACATTCAATTCATAAACCCTAGCTTCACATGTTAATTCAAGAAATCCTATATCTCCACTTACATGAACTTGGAGGAAGAAAAATGGATGATCATGGATGCTTAAGCTTGAATCATGAATTTCCCTAACAAATTCTAGCTTGAAGATGATGATTTCTCCATTTCTTTTCCTTCTTGAGTGAGTACCGAGAGTGAAAGAGATGATTGGAAAATGGAATGAAGATGATTGAGGAAGAGATGTGTATATAACGATATATTTGAGGAAATATGCAATATTATAATCCAATCCCCCAAGTTTTATAAGTCATGCAATTGAGTATAAAAGGTTTGGAAAGTGATCAATTAGGTCCCCAAAAGGTTTGTATGCAATTTAGTCCCTCAATTGCAAGAAATGAGCATTTAAGGACAATTTGGTAATTACGTCAAATTGGACAATTTACTCATGTAACAATTAAATTCCATGCATACTAGAATTCTCATATTGCAATGAATATCATATAATTTTCACACAATCATTTTGTACATATTGCATAAAAATTAATCTAACACGTTTAAATGAAATAAATGAAAATAATAAATCAAAGTCCTAACGCTCCAAAACCCACACGTGTCGAGCGTACCTGATGGTCTGAAAATCGGGGCGTTACAAATTGGAATTTTATTGGTTTACAGTTATTCGGGTTTTATTGAATAGGCTCTTGAACAAGAATTGCATCTAAGTCGTGTTTTAAGCTATTAGAACTTAAAGCGAGAATTTTAATTTATTGGTTAAATTGAAATTCTTGCAATTTATGCATGTTAGGTGATCATGGGTTTAGATCTATGTATGGTTTTAATTTATGCACATGGATGGTTTAAATTGGGGTTGGAGCCCTATAGTTGCGTTTTTCAATTGAGGTTGGAGCCTCACTTATGTGCGTACTGTTATGTGATTTATAATGTGGCTTTCCATATTACTGTTTTTGAGGCCGGGGTATGCCCCGTGTAATTGTCTAAGGCCAATATGAAGATTGAGCCTTATTACTTTATGTCTTTTTCCCTTTTATTGTAATTTGAGAGTAGAGATAGGTGGTGAGGTTTTATTTTCATTTTGGAGACAATGCACCCATGGAGTAAGATGGACCACATTCAAGTAACAAGGAGGCCATAAGTGAAGACCCCTCAAAATGTTAGGGAGGGGAATCTCAATTGTTAAATGTAATAGAGATAGGCTCGTATTTTGTTACCGCTTTCCCTTATGTGATTTGAACTGTTTATGTGGCATGTATGTTAGAACTTGTGATTGTGGAGTGGCTCCCACATATCACGCATAAGATAGGTAGAACCCATGATCATTACATGCTAGTATCATGCTAGGACATGTTATCTGTTTATGTGCTTGTTTGAAATGCATTTAAGTGTACTTGCATTAATCAAGACTAATAAAATTGGATAACATATATGTTGGTGAGGTCGAACCGGACAACTCTCCGGTTGATTCGAAAATTCCCATTAAATATTAAGCTAATTTCGAACAAATAGGTGTTTAATTCGAGATGCAAATTTTGAATTAAATTCCTAGCATTTCATCAATAGGTTTTAAGTTTAGCAAGTAAAGCTAGTTATTGTCCGCGAGTCGTGGGATAGCTAGTGGAGCTTATTAGTTCTTAGTTACCTAATTAATCATTTTAAATGGTCAATATTTCGTGGTCAATTTTAGCAAGGGCGATGTCCGCGAGTCGTGGGTCGTTCGAACTAAGTTTTGGTCATGATCTTATGATTGATGGGTCTAGCTTAACGCCTAAGTAAATATGGATGTCGCACGAGTCGTGGGTCCATATTGAAAGATAGGTGATGCAAAAACAATTACTAAGAGTTCTAAAGGTGTTAGAATTGGTAAGTTGTACCTACCTAGGGTTCTTACTTAGAATGTCCGCGAGTCGTGGGTTCGAGGTAAAATGCCTAGGATCTTAGTACCCATTGGGAAACGTGTTCCTCTTAGATCTTTGGGAATTCTAGATCTTTGAAAAACAGTGGGAGCTACAATAGATTAAAGACCTTATCTTTTGTATATCGTTATAATTCAGCATGCTCACTAGTTCTCTGTTTTACCATTTAGGTCGTAGATTCTGTGATTCTCTACGTGTTTTGAAATGGCAACCAAAAACCCTCTTGTATCGATCCTCGAGTCAAACAAGTTGACTGGTCCCAACTATTCTGATTGGCTGAGGAATCTAAAAATCATTTTAGATTCTGAGAAGAGAACTTATGTTCTCTTCGAAGGGGAGGCTCCCACTCGGGCCGAGCGGGATGCGATTCAGAAGTGGAAGGATGATAATCTCCAAGCCCGTTGCCTTACGTTGGCTAACATGTCTCCGGACTTGCAAAGGCAACATGAGGCCATGGAATTTGCTTGGGAGATCTACGACCACTTAGAGCAACTTTACCGCCCTCATGAACGTGTTACAAGGTATAACACTTCAAAGGAATTGTTCCACTTGAGAAGGAGGGAAGGTTCAAGTGTCCATGAATATGGACTCAAGTTTCTTGTCCTTACTGAGAAACTTGCTTCCATGGACATGCCACTGAAAGATGAGCTTTCAGTGGATTTGTTGCTAGCTTCGCTCCCACCATCATTCAACCTATTTGTCCTTAACTTCAACATGAATCATGCTGGTGCTACCGTAGCTGAGCTGATTAGTCAGCTTGTGACTGCTGAAAGCACGATCAAGAAGGACAATAAGGTTTTGATGGTGAATGCTCCATCTTCCTCTTCTGGGCCTTCTAAAGGTAAGGGCAAGAAAGCCCAAAAGAAGAAGAAGAAACCGCTTAGGCCCACTGGTGGCATTTCGAAGGGGAAGGCCCAAAAGAAGAAGCGTGATCAGAAAGAGGATGTTTGCTTCCATTGTGGCAAAGCGGGACATTGGAGGAGAAACTGCCCAGAGTACAAGGCTACTCTAAAGAAAGGTATCTTTCTCGTTGAAGTAAATCTTTCTATTAATTCTAGTTCTTGGGTACTTGATACCGGCTGTGGAACTCATATCTGTAATGATGTACAGATGCTAAGTGATGTTCAACAACTAAAAGAAGGAGAATGTGTCTTGAAGATCGGCGATGGCTCAAACGTTGAAGCTCGAGCTTTAGGCACAATTAGATTAGATTTAGGTAGTTTTGAGTTAGTATTAAATAAAGTCCTTTATGTACCGAGCATTATTCGTAATATAATTTCAGTTCCAATATTAGATTGTGAAGGTTATGAAACTTATATTAAGAATGGTAAATACTTTATCAAACGGAACAACTCTTCCGTTCATATCGGTACTCTAAGTAATGGACTTTACCTAACTCAAAATATCAATATTATGAATATACAACGAGAAACAAAGCGTAAGAGAGATGACAAAGTTTCAGCTCCCTTATGGCACGCTAGATTAGGACACATTTCCAAGAACAGAATTAGCAAGATAAACACTTTAGGATCATTCTCTGAAAATGATCTCCAAGAGTTAACTTCTTGCGAATCCTGTCTCAAAGGAAAAATGTCCAAAGTCCCTTTTAAAGGAACTGTGGAACGTGCCACTAAGGTTTTGGATTTGATCCATACTGATGTTTGTGGACCGCTTAGTGTAAGCACTAGAAACAATCATCAGTACTTCATAACCTTTACTGATGACTTTAGTCGGTATGGTTATGTATACTTAATGAAGTATAAATCTGAAGCTTTTGAGAAATTCTTAGAATTTCAAAAGGAGGTTGAGAACCAAACTGGTCACAAGATCAAAGCACTTCGATCTGATCGAGGAGGCGAATATCTTAGTGAAGAATTCCTTAATCATCTCAAGGATAATGGGATTATCTCTCAGTGGACTCCTCCGGGAACACCTCAGCTTAATGGAGTTTCTGAGAGAAGGAATCGAACCCTATTTGATATGGTTCGTTCCATGATGAGTTTCACTGACTTACCACCTTCTTTCTGGGGTTATGCCCTAGAAAGTGCAGCAAAGATTGTGAATCTAGTTCCCTCTAAGTCAGTCCCCAAGACGCCCTATGAAATGTGGCATGGTAAAATCCCTAGTTATTCTTATTTAAGAATTTGGGGTTGTCCTGCTTACGTGAAGAGGACAGTGGGAGATAAGTTAGAATCTCGTTCTAACTTATGCTACTTTGTAGGTTATCCTAAGGAATCCATAGGATACTATTTCTATGATCAATCTGAGCAAAAGGTGTTTGTTTCCAGAAATGCCACTTTTCTTGAGGAACCGTTCCTTAAAGAAAAGAAAGGCAAGATCATAGAATTAGAAGAAGTACAAAGTGACCCCACACCACCCACTGAAGAAACGTCCCACTCTGATCAACCACAACCAATCACGAATTTCGATACACATGAAAATCCTCCTCTAAAGCGTTCTGAACGCACTCCTAGACAGCCGGAGAGATGGTATGGATTCTTCCATGAAATTTCTCAAAAGGATAATGATCCTTTAACATATGAGGAGGCACTTTCAGATTCTGACTCTGAACAGTGGATAGAAGCCATGAAATCTGAAATGGACTCCATGAACTCCAACCAAGTTTGGACCTTGGTAGATTTGCCTAATGGGGTCAAACCCATAGGTTGCAAATGGATCTTTAAGAGAAAGCTTGGAGTTGATGGAAGCATTGCGGCCTACAAAGCAAGACTGGTTGCAAAAGGATTCACTCAAAGACCCGGCGTGGACTTTGTCGAAACCTTTTCACCAGTTGCAATGCACAAGTCCATTCGAATCATGCTTGCCATTGCTGCATATTATGACTATGAGATATGGCAAATGGATGTGAAAACTGCCCTTCTCAATGGTGACATTGACAAAGACATTTATATGGAGCAACCCATAGGTTTCACATTCAGTGGGAGTGAGCAAAAGGTTTGCAAACTCCAAAGATCAATCTATGGATTGAAACAGGCTTCTAGGAATTGGAACATTCGATTTGATGAATCGGTCAAAGCGTTTGGCTTCACCCAAATTTCGAATGAATCATGTGTGTATAGAAAGGAATTGGAGACCTCAGTGCAATTCTTAGTACTTTATGTTGATGACATCCTTCTTATTGGGAATTCGAAGGATGACATGAAAGTGACTAAGTTATGGTTATCGAACCAATTCGAGATGAAAGATCTTGGTGATGCGTCCTATATCCTTGGAATTAAAATCTATAGAGATAGATCTAGAAGGTTAATAGGACTATCACAGTTGATGTACATTGACAAAGTATTGAAAAGATTCAATATGGAGTCAGCAAAGGTTAAGAACCTTCCTATGAGTGTAGGAACATGTCTTTCAAAGAAGATGTGTCCTAAGACTAACCTTGAAAAGGAAAGAATGACTCATACACCTTATGCATCAGCAATAGGTAGCATAATGTATGCAATGTTATGTACTCGACCGGATGTGGCTTATGCACTTAGTGTAACAAGTCGTTTCCAATCTGACCCTGGAGATGGTCACTGGGCTGCCGTGAAGAATATTCTTAAGTACTTGAAAAGTACTAAAGATTTATTCTTAGTTTACGGAGGTCAGAAAGATCTTACTGTCGTAGGATACTGCGATGCAAGCTTTGCATCTGACTTAGATGATTTTAAGTCAATGTCAGGATACATTTTCTGCCTAAACGGCGGGGCAGTGAGTTGGAAGAGTTCCAAGCAGACTACCACTGCAGATTCGACCACTGAGGCCGAATACTTAGCTGCAAATGATGCAGCTAAGGAAGGTGTTTGGATTAGAAACTTCATTCAAGAATTGAATGTTGTTCCTAGCATGAAAGACCCCATTACTGTGTTTTGTGACAACACTGGGGCGGTTGCTCAATCAAGAGAACCAAGATCTCACCAACGGACCAAGCACATTATGAGGAAGTATCACCTAATCCGTGATATTATCAAAAGAGGAGATGTGCGAATTGAGAGGGTCACATCAGCAGAGAACGTGGCAGATCCACTTACTAAACCCCTTAGTCGAGAAGCTTTCCAAGGTCATCTTCAGAAGATGGGACTTAGAATAGCTTTAGAATGGCTTTGACGGGCAAGTGGGAGATTGTTAGGAATAGTGCCCTAGAAAGCCGATTGTATATCCGCTTTGTGCTTTTCCTTATTGTAATCACATACAATCTTTGAATAAAATAACGAATTGAGGCAACACTTCTTTATATGCTCTTGTTTAGTATGCGTTTACTTTAGTTGTGCATGTATGAGAACTCCCCTAATCCTGATGACTTTAGGACTCTACCATTTAGGTGAAATGGTTCATGAAACGAGCCCTATATCACATAAGTCATGATTAGTAAAATACTCCAAGCCGATGAGTCCTACAGACAGTGGGAGTGTCAACCTGACTCCTCTAAGGCTTGCTTGTGGGATCACGCCCTTAAGAAGGACCACCTTGTTTCATGGAGGTGCAACGTGTATAGCTGATACGTGCGTGATACATGAGGGTGCTTACTTTAATAAGTAAGTTCACTGAGGTACCCCGTGTGAGAACATTCCTAAATGGGAAAGGAAGTTTCTATTTCAGGAAATGGAAACTTCCAGATTAGGAAATATCTCACGAGTCATTGATGTGATTAATTGATCCTTAGACTTGAGGTTCCTTCTCACTTTATGAGTTAACTCTGTAGTCTTAGGTATAAGCTTTAAAGGGTGTCGCCTTAGACAACTGATTCAAGGCTTATGCTGGGGCTGCACAAGTGATTCATGAAAGTGAATGAGAATCAAGAAAGGACCTACACTTGCATTTGCAAGGTGATCTCTTATTGTGTAAGTCATTCATATGCCATATGGAGTGCTTGGCCAAGGCAGTAGATCAAGACATCAAGAAAAGGGTTTCTTGGATTGAGATCAAATGGATATGAAATGCACTTAGCTTTAAGACCGGATTATTAGGGTTCTGATTATTCCCTTGCCCTAGATCTTGGTTGAGAGATAGTAAGTAGGAGGATTGTATCTCACATGAATCAATGACTTAAAGGTTCTGTCGAATCCGAACATTCCAATTCAGCTAGGGGTTAAACACCTGTTGCTAGACTATGGTCGTTTAATCTGTGGACTGATTAATTAATTAGTGAATTAATTAATTAGGGTCACTGCTAATTGAATTGAGAACCTAGAGGGTCACACACAACAACTTGGTTACATGAGTTGAGGCTTGAAAATGATTAAACGAGTTAATCGGGCCAAGAGGGTTCCACACGTGTGAAGTCACACGTGTGGCTCACGTGAGTGACACGTGTCACTGTGACACGTGTCACACACGTGTGTGTATATATATATTATATAGATATTAAATAATTAATTAGTTAATTATTTAATAGACTTTGGTTTAATTTTGAATTAAAAAGAAAGTCTAATTTTGGAGAAAATAATCTAGTTAATTAATTACGAATTAATTAATTAGATAAAAATAAGTTATTTATTTTATAATAAATAAAGTATAAAATTATCCAAAAATAGTTTGGATATTTTTAGCTCTCTTAAAAGTTGACTTGAATTAGAATTCAAAGTCAAAGTTGGAAAATACTTGATGATCAAGTAATAGGAGAGAGAGGGACCAAATCCTTTGTCCATTAGGACTAGGTTCGGCCGCCCCTTCCCTTTCCTATATATAGGGGAGCTCATGCTCCCCTTTAGAGCTAATTGACAATTCTTGGTTCATGTGTTGAACACCTTCCTTTCTCCAAGATTAAATTAAACCCTAGGTTAAGCCTAAACACTAATTAGAGAACTAGCATCCTTACTAGTTAGATTGTGATCAAGTTGGTGGACTTTCTCTAGAGACTTCAAGTTAGAAGTTTGAAGATTCGAGCTTTACCAAGGAGAGGGGATCAAGCCGCGTGAAGAGCGTTCTTGGGTGGCTTGAAACCCTTCAAGAAAGAATAAAAGAAAAGTAAGTTTTCTATCTTTACGAATTTGGTTACACGATTGCGAGTTCAAGGTCCTTTTGTTGGGAAAATTTTTAAATTCCGCTGCTTTCTGATTCGTGTTTTCCAACAGATCTATCATTGCTTCACAGGGGTACCCTGAAGAGCTTAAAGACAAGGCAAGCATTGAGCTCACTTTCGGGGCAGATCATGCATTAGACAACAACGCCCACAATCCTAAATTATGCAACTACGGTGAACGGTACATGAATCATCCATGATACATGCATCCATGCAAATTTAATTTAAATAATTTTTATGCTATGTGCTTTGTTTCCTTATCATGTTAATTACATGGAGTAATTGACAATCAACGTGGATGATATCTATTACGTGACTTTAATTATGGTTCCACGTTGTGTTGCTCCAGAGTATTGGAGACTTCCTTGCTTTGTTTTGTTTGAGAGACAGGGTACTCTCGTTGTTTGTAAGAGACGGGGATTCTCTTATTGTTCTTCGAGAGACGGGGTGCTCTCTTTGCTTGCGAGAGACGGGGTTCTCTCATTGTTGCTCGAGAGACGGGGCTCTCTCCTTGTTGTTCATGAGAGACGGGGAATCTCTCATTGTGTGTTCGGTCGAGTAGTGAATCCGAGGACGGATTCTTTTAAGGGGGAGAGTTTGTAACAACCCAACTTTTTATATTCTAGTGTGACGTATGTGTTTACCAATTTACGCGAATTAATTGTCACTAAGTGTTTAATTATTATTTTATTTCGTCTAATTTTATTACGTTAATATTATTTATTTTATGTTATAAATAATTGAATTAATTGAATTTGAAATTTTATTGAGTTTTGAATAATTTGCGCTTGCATGAATTGTTTACGTGCCGTT
Organism: Lantana camara; assembly: GCA_037501455.1. Lineage (NCBI taxonomy): Eukaryota > Viridiplantae > Streptophyta > Magnoliopsida > Lamiales > Verbenaceae > Lantana > Lantana camara. The sequence continues at coordinate 60,344,725 of CM074855.1, forward strand.
TCTAAATGAAATGAATTCCAAATTTCATGAAAATTTAATATGTTGGATCTATGTGTGTCATGAATGTGTATGTATGCTCGTTTCATGTCTTCGGATTCATTTGCATGAGCTACGAATTTATTTTGATTTTGGAATCCAAAACGGGGGCTAACGAGCAATTAGCTTCCATAAAGTTTCCCATGTCCATCGGCGGCGGTTGTGGTTGTTGTTCTGGTGGTATAGGAGAACGATCACGGTGTCCTTGTCGTCCCGGTGATCTCTCACGATGTCTACGTGGAGGCATCCTGATCAAGAAACACTGAAATGAATGCTTCTCTTAGTCCATGCATGAAAATGCAATTAATTCACTCAAACTTCAACAATTAGAGCACAGAAGCACTGAAAGGATGCATATGCAATCACATTGTCAAGTAGTCCCTAAAGCCGAACGACCTAAATTGACTCAACACGACACTAGAGCCCGGGTTTTGCAACCCTAAGCTCTGATACCACTTAAGGATGTAACACCCGAGCATAAGGTGTCACATCCCCCGCACCGAGACCCGACCTGAATATGAAATGAACGATCCATACCCGAGCTAAATCACGGCGAACGGGGACAAACACACACTCTATGCTAGGCGGGACTAACCCTTGAACCAAAAAATCAGAATTACACATTCTAGCGGAAGCAATAAACGAACAAAGCATATCATATATATACCATGAGCATCCAAGCTCCAAAATATAATTCATATACATCAATGCAAGCCATCACGGCCCAAAACATGTGTGCGCTCCAATATAATATCCATATACAATAATCAAAAGTGTGAGATGCAAGTGTAAGACCAAAATACAGAGCTAGAGACGAATGCAAGACCTAGGACTCGTATTCCAGCCTAGCTCTCTCGACACCTGCACCAAATAGCCGAAAACCAAATGGGTTCAGTCCAAAAGGGACTGGTGGGTATAAAACATTGGCGTAAATATAATATATAACTGAATTTAAACAATCACATGCAGATTATAATCCCAAGAGAGGTTTTAGAAACGGTTCCCAAGTAGGAAAAATAGAGGAATCATCGGAAGGGATTATAATGATCAATTTTACAATAGGTCATTAGTGGCCCGGCGAGTGGGCATGCATCAACTCCAACCAACACCATGTGTGATTCAACAATCATTCATTCATTAAGTCTTTCATGCATATCGTTCTTTTGTGCACTATCAATCGATTCTATTCAATCGGTCATATACACCATCTTCCTCCGGGTTGGTGGGCGGGCTTGCAAGACCCGGCCACCTAATCATTGGCCAAAAGGGGGTACATGACTCCCCAGATGGCACTCAGCTCCCTTTCCCTGCCAATCTCCTGGCGAGGTCCGGTACCGCCGTTCATTAGTGGGAACTAGTGTGAGGGATCACCGTCAGCCCATGCTTCCTCGGATAGCCACTCACACCAAGAACCCCGGGCCCCAATCAGTGCAATCAATCAATCAATACTCGCCAAAACAATCGGTAGGATATTAAAAGAAAAAGGGATTATACGTTTGCAATCATTTACTCGATAAAAGACTCAATATATATATCATATTACTTTGGCTTAAAGCTTTTCACATAGGGAGATATATCGGGTCGTTTTATCTAAGTAGAAGAGAAACCTACCTTGTACTGACAAAAGAAGATACGAAAGCCTCAAGGGTTGGCCTCATCTCCAACGGGATCAAAATCTGTACAAGAAAGGTAAAGTGAGACTCAAAATGACCAATTAAGATGCTCGGCAATGAAATGATTATGACATGAGCGTATAAAAGATAAAATTATGTTATGAAATGTTCATGTGCACAATTAAGAAATTTAATTCATATAATCAAGTCATTCCATCATTCATTCACGTTCGTTCAAATCATAATTCACATTTTCAATCAACTTAATTCAAGAATTTCAATTAAATCTTAGCACAAAGCAAATCACATATAAAATTAAGAATTCGATAATTAAATACATTCAATCACATTTACAATTAGAAAATAAACAAGTAAATACATTCAATTAAATTTAGGAAATTAAATAAAACATGAATTATATAACAATTAAATTCTAAAATTTAAACAAATTAAACCATAATATATATATATATTTATATATATATATATATATATATATATATCATTATTTAAACTTAATATTAATACATATATATAGATATATATATACATATATATGCACGTATGCATGCAAATCATGCATGCAATATAAAAATGAGACTTCACAACTTATGCATGCATGTATTAAAATGGAAATTTACAATTGATGCATGCATTCCATTACTTAAAATTATATTTATGCATGAAATGTTATACATATATATACACACGTCCCACTCCATGCATGCCAGTAAAGAAAGGAAACAAAGTTACAGTTCAAACACATACAGCAAGGTTCGAAGGCTGGAATTTTCAGAAAACAGGGGTCGCGGCTGCGACCCATTTTCTTCATGAAATGGTAGCGGCCGCTACCCTTAATTTCCAGCATTTTTCTCCAATTTTAGAATATGAGAGCGGCGGACTATTCAGTCGCGGCCGCGACCCAATTTACAGGCAACCAAGGTGGCGGCCGCGACCTGCGCGACAACAACAAAAAAAAAGAATGCAGCAGCTAGCGAAACAGAGCAGACCCAAAACCAATTTCTCCCAACAAGATCAGGCAAGTATGGACATGAAATAGACAATAAAACTCAGCACAAACAAGCCTCAAACACTCCTCAACGCAGCAGCCAAAAACTGACGCAGGCACGTAGCGAAAAACAGAGCAACACAACCACCTTCAATATCTCATTAATGATAGCTCATGAAAGCTTCAACTACCAGCTAAACTATTACCATAAATGCCAAGAAGAGATCAAGACAATCATTTTCATGCTTGGAATCATCCAAAAAGCTCAAGTATGGAAAGAGATCAATCAAATTCAAACCTAAATCTATATATATCCATTTCTGCCCAAAAGCTCACAAAATCATGCTCAAATTTAGGGATGAATGAATGAAAATGACTCATAATGGATGTACATAACATAACCAAGCTTACCTTGTGGATTAATGGAGGTTTGGAAGAGATTTGAGCTTGAATCACAAGAGGTTTGCTTGAGCTAGGGATTTCTGGAAAACAGAGGAAAGAGGGCTGAATTTCTCTAAGTAAGAGAGACTATTTCGGTTGGGGAGGATAATGATCAGCTAGATGGTTGAGTTAGGGTCTCATAGGTTCAAACCATGGTTAATTTGGTCAAGTATGGTAAGAGATATGACTATTTTGGTGAAATGTGACAGTTTTGGCGCCGTGTAGGTTTTTCGGTTAGATTTCGGAGGTTCAAATGGGTTGGGAAAAATATGTGGCTAAGTTTACTAAACTTGAATTTTTGTTACGAGTTCAGCGATGTTGACGAAACTCGAATCCCAGTTTCCTAGCTCAAGATATTAAATTCGGAACCAAGGGCGCGCTAAGTGCACGTTAGCCCCCCGACTTGGTTTCACGATTCAAATTTAATTCGTTAACATGTCAAATGAATTCGAAAACATAAACCGAGAATATAAGCTTGTTCATAACACACATATATACGCCAGGTTACAATTGCACGATATTTCGATATCATTTCATATAGGAACGATGCACGTTTTCAACGAATTCATGAATTAACCAAATAAATGAAATCAATTTCAAACATATATATCCTAGTCAACGATTCAATTTGAATAAATTAATTAATATGATTAAACATGATTAATTAACATAATACTTAATTAACATTAATCATTAAATTAATCAACAATTAACGAATTATAAATACATATATATTTATATATATATATATATATATTTATTTAAAATACAAATTATTTTAAAATAAGATTGAATTAAAATAAATTATAATAAAATAAAATAATAACAATTTATAATAAAATTAAATATAAAACACGTAAAGACGATTATTTTGCGCAAATTGGTAAATACATATGTCATACCTTTACGTCTGAAAAGTCGGGGCGTCACATAGCCCTTGGCTATTATACACCTAGACACACTCCTCCCCTCTCCTTTATCAGATCCCTACCGAACCACCCCTGTTCCATTAGCCAAAATTCTGCTAAAAGAAAAGAAAGAGGGAAGAAAGAAGGGAAGAAGAAAGAACTATTCAAACCTTGGAGAATTGAGCTCATCTCCCTACCATTTCTCATCCTTTCTTGAAGGTAAGCTCATATTTGTGTAGTGTATCTTCCTGTAATTATTTTATGCTAAATTTTACATGATTTCACCAAGTTATGAATTAGGATTAGAGAAGATGATGAATAGTTAGGTTTTATGTCATTTTGTTGGTCTCTTTCTTTCGTTGAAGGTTTTGGTTAATTCAAAGCATAAATTTGGTTGTCTTAACTCCCTCTTCGCAATTATGGTAATGTATTATGTGGTAGATGAAGCATTCATGAGTTGCCATTATTGGACATTTGAAGTTTTTGTATGAAATTATCACATCTTCCTTCTCGTCACGTTTGATCACTTTGGGAGCATGTTTAAGTGTTGTTCTAGAGTTGTTTTATTACATATTTGTTGCCTTTACATACCTGGGCATGTTGGTTAAGGTTTGGCTTGAGTTTTTCCCTGCTTGCTGTGTGTTTTTTGCCACTGACCTAAATCCACGAGGGTGATGGATTTGAGTCAGTGGTGTTTCTGACCAGAATCCATGTGGGTGGGTTTTTCCCTTTGGAAAAATCCATGGGGGTGGATTCTGCCCTGCCTATTTTTGTTACTCCAGTTCCGTTTTTCTTCGCTTGTTTGATCTTTCTCCACCTCTTTTATGACTCTTATGCTATACTAACATGCTTTGTGAGGTGTTTTGATTAATGTCTGAAGTTTATGACTTGAATTGCTATGATATATGAAAGTTATGAACGAAGGAACTTGATAACTCCATGTATTGAATGTACTTGAATGAATTATGTGTTAATGTGCCTTCATGGGATGATTTTTACTTCATATACATTGCTAACATGTATTATCTTGGGTATTATGAAATTTTATGATTTTTCATGGAATATTTTACGAGTTATGCCTCAACGTGTCTTAATTTCTCCTAATATGTGCATGCATGGATCTTGACTCTCAATGTGCACCCTAATTGCTTATGTAACTCTTAGTTTATCACTTGTATGACATGTATACATGTTATATCACGTGTTATGATTATTATTTGAATTTCTCGGATCTATTTGGTATGAAATGTGGAAGTTATGAACTCGAACGGATATGAACGTCTCTTGGAATGAATGAATGACTTGTTTACATGACTTTAAGTAATGAATTGTGCATATGAATGTTTCCATGATACCATATCATCTCTTATGCATTCGTATCATATTCATAACATTGTCGTGCGTCGTATTTGGTTCATTTGGAGTCTTGAGTCTTACGTGTACCCTCCATTGTCCTTTGTACAGTTTTCTCCAGGGCGGAGACTTGCCGGGTTCATAGGACACTTTCAAGTCCTCTTGTTTTCTTCTTTATATTGGTCGATAAGGTGTAAAGGTGGGTTTCTCTTCTATTAGTTAACTGACCCTATATACTCCCAATCTGTAAATATTTCGGCCAAAACTATTATACGTATATAGAGTCACTTTTCAAGAGTAAATGTTTGCAACGTAAAGCACTTATTTTATGAACCCTAACAAATGTTTTGGTGAGAATGAAAGAATGAGTGTTATGCACAGAATGGGGCCCAGGGACTTGGTGTGAGTGGTGACCCGAGGAGGCATGTGCTGACGGTGAACCCTCACACTAGTCCCACCAATGAACGGCGTAACCGGACCTCGTTAGGAGTTAGCGAGGAATGGACGCTGAGTGCCATCTGGGGAGTCATGTTCCCCTTTTGGTCAATGAATGGATGGTTCGGGCCGATCACCCGGCCATCCCCCGGAGGAAGAAGGTGTAAATGTTCATGAATGTGCACAAAAGAATGCTATGCATGAAAGAAAGAAAGAAAGAAATAATGTTTAATGAATTACACGATGTGTTAGTTGGAGATAATGCACGCCTACTCGGCAGGCCACAAAAGACCTAAAGAATGAAATTGAACGTTATAATCCCTTTTGATAACTTCTTTATCTTACGCACTTGGGAAAATGCTCAAAAAACCTCATTTGGGATTATAACTTGCATGTGAATGTTAAATATTGTTGTATATGCTATTTATGCCTCATTTTATACCCACCAGTCTCGTATAGACTGAACCCGAATTACTTTCAGTGTTCTTGCAGGTTTGATTCGCTAGGCGGGAAGTCTTGTTTGTTCTATCGTTCGGATAGGTTAGAGTCGGTCCATGTGCATATTGAATCATGATTTGTTTAAGTTATAGAGAATGTATGATTGGTATTGATTGTTACCACTATCATGAATTATGAATGAGTTTACAAGAAACCGTAATGGAAGTGCTATGATTTTAGTAATTTTCGGGATTAGGTACCTATGCTAGTTGAACCCGTTGTTGTTTGCTTATCCTACTATTGATGTATGTATCTTGCTTCCGCTTTGGTAATATTTCGGTTTATTATCTCTTTGGTTGCGAAAGTTAGCTCCCGCCTAGCTGAGCGAGTGTGATTGTCCATTTCATATTCGGGTCGGGCCTCGGTGCGGGGGATGTGGTACCTCGCGCTCGGGTGCTACATCCTTAAATGGTATAAGAGCCCGGTTGGAAAACCGGTGTTCTCGTGTCATGATTGAGTCAGTCTAGGTCGTACGACTTAGGAATTATATGATAATGTGTGCATTGCATTGATTTTAAGCCTGAAATTGCCTTCTCTTTTGAATCTTGATGAATTACGTGTTGCATTCTTGCATTGAATCCGTGCCTTTTGTGTTGAGTATGTTACATGAGCATACACTAATTGCATGCATATCTCCTTTAAATGAGTGATGATTTATAGGTTATGAAGATAATATCAAGCCACGGCCAAGCTTCACGATGGCAACGATCTGTTACAAGTTCTTTCTGATGCACGGAAGATAGGAAGGATGCACCGGGGAAGAATCAAGAGAATTCGAGGTGCATGGCTTTATAAATGGAGCTAAAGTTCTAGGGTTAGGATCCGTAATGAGAGGTTCCACTTTAGAGATACAATGGTAGAGTGACACTTGATAAGATGGGTACATGTAGCTATCCTACATAGGATGCCATAACTGGATTCAACGGGATCCTTCAACTTAAGGAATGAAGTGAATGAGCCTTGAGGGTACTTTAACTTAAGGTTCGGATTATGGGAGAGATAGCGAGGATTGTGAAGATTCAAGTTAAAACACATTCAGTGGGAATTAAGCATCAAGAGTCGTCAAAGAGGAATTTCTAAATAAACCTAATGGTTAGAAAAGAGGTTACAGAGGTCAAGATTGGAAAGAAGTGAGTCCGGGAGCATTAAATTTCAACTAAGATGGAGTCGGGAAAGGATTGGAATGAGCCAAGTGACGTGGAAAATACAAATTCACGGAAGGTGACAATACTATGGACAAGATTTGAGTTTGTTTTTAAAATCCAAGCTAAATTGTGGTGTTGTGGGGTTGAATTGGGAAATATGGAGCAACGAATGGAAACAGTAAAGAAAGGCAAAGACTTTTTTTTTTAAAAAAAAATTATGAGCTCAAGTGTAAGTAATTAGAAAACAAGTTTGATTCATCAATCCAAACTCATAAAAGATAAGCGCGGGAATCTTGATTACGGTGATGATTCGAAGTAGGATTCGGAACCACAATCGGGGTTAATTTTGTAAGAGAGTTCGGGCAATATTGAAGGGTTGATTCTCGGGGGGAAATTCTGATGTTAATTCCGTGAATGTAGAAGAATTTAGGGATCGAGAAATTACAATCTCGGACCGTGAACGGTATAAGTTGATGCACAAGGACTCATGGAAATCTTGAAGACCGTGGGGAAGACAAGGAATGATGGGCAAATCAAAGTAAGCTCGTGAGTGAAGAAACGAGGACAAGCTATCAAGATAACGGTTTGCCATCTTGGTGACAGGTTCAAAGCATTCATGGCACGTGCATCATACTTCGCATCAAATTATTTAATTTTCCTTACCTATACTTGTGCGTGCATTTTTATTTAATTTTGTTGCTCTAAGGTGTTGCATATTCAATTGTTACATGTGTGTCACGTGCATTGACATCTTAACCCGACATGGATTTTAGTGTTTATTTCATAGGAAGTTCCTTCAGCTCATCTATCAAGCATCATTTCAACCGCGCCACATTTGAATTAAGACAGGAAGAATAATGCAGTTGCACATCACGAGGAAGATGATTTCGGGAAATAAAGAACTTCAAGTAAAGAATAAGTTGGTGGAAACGAAGTTTTAGAAACAAAAGCGAGACTAAAGTTGGTTTCGGGGTGTTCGGATTCAACAAGAATAGAGAAGGGGGTTTCGATTATCAAGGGAATGGGAAGGGAAGTTGAGAGGTATAAACTTTAGATTGCTATGTTCGTTAAAATTTCCCCCCCAAATGAAAATTTTCCATCAAGAATTTCGAAGAACAAAAAAAAAAAAAAAAAAAAAAAATCGATTGAAATTCAATGTGTAATGACAGAAATTTGAAGGGGGAGAGCATAACGAAGAGGCAAATTTGAAACTTGACATCGTGATCGAAGAAATAATTAGTAAAATTAACGGAAATGCAATTAGGGAAGATCTGGGAATTTTATGGTGGTGAGCGGAGATGAATAAGACGATTGTAAGGGTTAACCATTAAAGTGTGAGTTAAGCCACTAAATTCGGGTTGAAGATTTTCTCGGGGAGTAAAGAAGATAGCTTGTCGAATCTTTCTATGTACCCAAGCTTGACTTCGAGTTATGAAGGAGTTAAGTAAACTCTTTAGTCTATTTGTCAAGAGAGAACCGATTCAAATTATCTTAGAAAGGGATCCTGTCAATAAAGCTGGGTTCAATAAGTTTGGAAAGAGAGTTTAGAAGAGACAAAACCGGCAAGGATGAACATTGGGAATTTTAAATTAAACTTCAAGAATTATCAAGAACATCCTATCTCCGATTAAATTATTGTAGGGGCCGAATACCAAATTTCACCTTGAAGGTTTAAAGAGAGTAAACAGGGGTCAATTGAATGGAAGAATAGGGAAAGATTTGGGTGATATACTAAGGTCGAGAATAAAATTTTAGGGACGCCAAGGGTAGTTATCTTTGATGGTATGTTAGGCTTTGATTTGGGTGAGGAAAATACCTATGGATCTAATTTCGGGATAGATGATCTAACAGTATACGGGGGATCAAAGCTCGGGTATTAAGAGTTGGTTTGACTGAGGAAACTTATAAGGATGGATGAAGGACCGAAGAAGAAGATTGGGCAGTACAATTCAGAAGGGAATAAAGAATAAAATTCTTAGAGGATCTATCATTGCTTCACCGGGGTACCCTGAAGAGCTTAAAGACAAGGCAAGCATTGAGCTTACTTTCGGGGCAGAGCATGCATTGGACAACAACGCCCACAATCCTAAATTATGCAACTACGGTTGAACGGTACATGGAGCATCCATGATACATGCATCCATGCAAATTTAATTTAAATAATTTGTATGTTACGTGCTTTGATTCCTTATCATGTTATATTACTTGGAGTAATTGATAATCAGCGTGGATGATATCCATTACGTGACTTTAATTATGGTTTCACGTTGTGTTGCTCCGGAGTATTGGAGACTTCCTTGCTTTTTTTTGCTTGAGAGACGGGGTACTCTGGTTGTTTATAAGAGACGGGGATTCTCTTATTGTTGCTCAAGAGACGGGGTGCTCTCTTTACTTGCGAGAGACGGGGTTCTCTCATTGTTGCTCGAGAGACGGGGCTCTCTCCTTGTTGTTCGTGAGAGACGGGGAATCTCTCATTGTGTGTTCGGTCGAGTAGTGAATCCGAGGACGGATTCTTGTAAGGGGTAGAGCTTGTAACACCCAAACTTTTTATATTCTAGTGTGACGTATTTGTTTACCAATTTGCGCGAATTAATTATCAATAAGTGTTTAATTATTATTTTATTTTGTCTAATTTTATTACGTTAATATTATTTATTTTATGTAGCGCCCCCACTTTGCTGGTAGGGAGCGGCGCCCCAACCCCCGCACTTAAGCACCCCTGAAGTAATGGTTTGAGCCATCACTCAAGAAATACCACAGCGAACGGCATGTCCATTAACGATTAACAATAATAGTGTTTAACTATGTGGCTTATGCAATGGAAAATAAGAGTATTTTACAACTTTTCAAAACATGTGCGTGATGGTATTAAGTCATGATATGAATACACAAAGATGATATTAAGTCATGAAAGTGTTCATGTGCACTATTAAGGCATTTAAATCGTATAACCAAGTCATTCACTCATTCATTCATTTTCATTCAAATTCATCAATTCATATCTCCAATCAAATTAATTCAAGAATTCAAATAGGAGCATAGAACATATTCAAGCTCTCCCATAATGCTACCACATACTTCATATTACATAAGATCGCATATTTCCAAGGTTTGACAACAAGAAGGAATCATATGAAATAGAAAATGAGTTACGCGCTTCATAAACGACATATAAACACACATAAACGGCATTAAGCAAAAGCATGCCTAAAACTCATCCAAATGCCATGAAATTACACCATAATGCTCCCAACATATAGAAAAACAAGTTCATAGTTCAACACAAAAGGAGATAAAGTCATTCAAGAGGTGAAACAAATCAAAAACCGAAAAGGAAGCAACAAGGACTGCGCAGGGGAAGGGACATGGGGGTGTCACCTTCCTTAACTAAACTGAGCCACGACCGTGGTTCAGTACAGTCCTGCCCAGAAGGTGTGACACACCCGTGTCTCACACTTAAGTGTAAATGAGACACGGGGGTGTCACGGTACAGAACTTAACCGTTCACAATGTTTTACAGGCAAAACTGATCCCATACCAAATCAATCCAAAAGCATACGAAATCAACTCCAAATGCTATGAAACTTAATATACAACATATTTGGCATGTAAGGAACATATTTCATTTAGCTGCAAAGGCTAAATCACACATTATGAGCATCTAAAGCATGCAGCAAAACTGGATCGCCAAAATCGCACATAAGAACCCTATTGTTTAATCATGCCATGATCAAGTATTTAGGGGTTGAATTTGGATCTGAAACTTTGGGGAATGCATGCTAACATACTAAAAAGCTAATATACTTCATATATATGCAAAATGGCACAATTTAAAGCACATGAGGGTGACCAACAACCACACAATTGCAACAGCAACAAGTCTGTCATAGATCATGCATAAGAACAGGCCATGTCTTTCGGTTTTGAGGCTTAAAATGGATCCAAATACTTAAAACATGAATGTTAACATATAGAGAAATGAGTGTACATAAGATCCATGCAATTTCACATGAAAAGAACATCATTTGATCAAGCAACAAAGCAAAATGAACAGCAGCAGTTCAAAAAACAGGGGAAGCAGTTTGATCATCATGTTTGGAGCCCCATAACTCATAATTTCATCAAAGGGTCAAGAGATAAAATCCTCCTAATATCATATAATATCAGTTAGGAAAGAAATAGGTCAAGAAACAAGTTCATATGATCATGTATAAGCAAGAAAATCAGATACACAAGCAAATAGGTCACAAGAGCAAAAATCCCTAAAAGTTCATACCAAACTCATCACCCAAACCCTAATCAAATCTGATCCAAATCATGATGTAAGTAGATGAAATCAAGCATAATAGAGTAGAGGAGACATAAATATTCATACCTTGAAGATTAGAAGAAGAAGGGAGGTGATTTGAGCTCCAAAATCACAAGGATGGCCAAGGGTTTTCTCTCCTTTCTTCTCTCTTTCTCTCTCGATCAGTTCCAGCAATGAGGGGAGATATTTTGGCTCGGTTTTCAGAGGTAAAGGGGGAATAAAGAGCTTAACTCAAGGTACATAAGTCATGGTTAAGGTATGGTTAGGTTAGAGGAGTGTTAAGGGTCCCACCATGAAGACTAGTCAACAAAAGGAGCTCTTCTTGCACGAGTTGTCCGTTACGGTTGGATTTCGAAGGTCTTAATGATTTCAAAAAGGTATGAGGCTTGTTCCATTGTCTCCGAATCGTCGATACGAAGGCAACGGAGGTGACGGAATTCGAATCCGAATTCCCGAGCTCAAGATATCACGTAAGGAACCAAGGGTGCGCTAATTGCTCTTTAGCCCCCGACTTGGTTCCACAAATCAAATTAAGTTCGTTAACACGTCAAATGAATCCGAAAACATAAACCGAGCATAAAATCATGTTCATAACACACATATTTACGACATACTAAATTTTCATGCCATTCCGATATCCTTACATATAAGAACGAAGTACAAATAGAACACTCATGCGCATGAATGAATTCATAACGTTATAAATTAATTACTAAAACTTAATTTCCATTTTAATTAAATTAAAGCCAACTAATAACATGTTGAAATTAATTAACAGCATTACCGAAATAGTTAGGGTAATATGAAACCTTAATTAACAAATTAACACTAAGTATCAAAGTAAAATAAAATGAATTAAATTAAAGTAACAATAGTTTATAGTTTAAATCAAATATAATCATTTATAAACAATTAATCATATAATTAAATAATTAAATTGCGCAATTTATAAATAATTACGCCACATTATTTTAAACTGAAAAACTGGGGCGTTACACTAAGACCCAACCTAAACATAATATAAACATACCATAACATAAAAACACAAACTAAACAAGAACAAAACATAAAACATAACAAAATAAGACAACATCTAACCTAAGAGAGACGGGGAGGCCGCCGGCCACAAGAGGGGGAGGAGGAAGAAAGAAAGGGAGTTGTTAACACAACATTGAGTAAGGAAAATGAATGGCTTGAGGGCTCTATTTATAGTTGTTGGGAAGCCCCTCACCTTGTAATAAAAGAATAGGTAAGGGTAGGAGAGCAAAATGGTAAAACTTCTCTTGGAAGCTAACTTTGTTCTTGGAGCTAAAATGGGACTGTTGGGGGGTATTTCGGTAATTTCAGCTCAACACGTGAAGGTGAGTGAATGGAAGTATAACCATTCCGTCCGGGCAAAAATTAGCTTCGAAACGCATATTCATACGTCGAAATCGGATTTACCGTTTGAAAGATACATTAATTTTAGTGAATAAAAGTTTTGAGTCCGAAACTCAACACGAGTGAAAAACGACTTTCGAGAATGATTTTCAAGTCCGGATTGTTTCCAAAATTCAAGAAATAAATCGAGAAGCGTTTTGAATCCAATATCGACTATAAAACGTTTTACAGTTAAAAAGTAGAAAATGTAGAATGAATAGTGAATTCTTACGTACAAATGTACGCTTCAAAATTTCAAGCTAGGGTTTGAATCAAGAGTTGTAAAACATTACAAAAATCTTGAAATAGCTCGAGGAATGCAAATCCAGAGAGAAAACATTTTTCGAATGAAAACCGTTCGTAGTAGGAATAGTGAACTAGGGTTTTTCGTAAACATTTTCAATAAAACAAAGTTCGGAATAGATTTTCAAGTCAAGAATGATTTCAATAGACTCGTTTTGACTCAAGGATCGATTTGACTGTAAACTTGGGTAGGAAAGATATCAGAATCAAAAGCCCATTTTTAGATGAATAGTAACTTTGGTCGGTAAGTTCCCAAAATGCCTTTATGGTTCAAGGAAGGTTTATGGAGCTTGGAAAACAAGTTCAAAGGATAGGAAAACATGTGATATGAACCTATAGGGTTCCATTGAAGCATTGGGTATTATAGGCTTGGGAAATGAATAGTAAACTGTATCAAAGGTCAAGAATTCCCCCTTAAAACATGTCAGATCACATATGAGCACAAAGTTCATGTAAGAATGGAATGCATGAAGGTTTATAAACTTGGATCACGGTCTATAAACGCCTTACCAATGCCCTTAGTTTACCGTTTTCATCCAGGCCCGGTTTTGGGCTGTTACAATCATCCCTCCTTAAAGAGAATCTGTCCTCAGATTCTTCTGCAAACAGGTTAGGGTAATGTTTCTGCATCTTATCCTCTGTTTCCCACATTGCCTCTTCTGTACCATGTCCGTTCCAAAGAACTTTTACCAAAGGAATCTTCTTATTCCTTCACTCCTGGAACTTTCTGTCGAAGATCTTTACCGGTTTTAACTCATAAGTTAAGATTGTTTCTATCTGTAATTCTTGCACTGGTACTATCTCTTTCTCATCCAAAAAGCACTTGCGAAGCTTTGCAAACTCGAGTAAACCATTTCTTTGGCGATGCTTTCAAGAACACTCTCTTGCCCACAGTGAATTCTAAATCTCTCTTTCTTCTATTAGTGTAACTCTTCTATTTATAGTAACCTGCCAGTCCGAGAAAGCTTCGTACTTCGGTAGGGTTCTTTAGTGTCTTCCACTCCATCACTACTTCGACTTTGATGGATCTACTTCAACTCCGGTTCTGAAAATGATGTGCCCGAGAAATGTAACTCTTTCTAGCCAAAACTCGCACTTGTTGAACTTGGCATATAGCTTGTGATCCAGCAAAGTGCTCCACACAATTCAGACATGCTCAGCGTGCTCCTCTGATGTATTTAAAAACACCAAAATGTCGTCCAATTGTTTTTATCAACTCTTCCAAGATGACTTCCTTCTTGTAACAATCCAGATTAACTTGGTACTTAAACAACCAATCCATTCCAAGGATAACTCCATATCTCGTCATAGGCAACTCAATGAAATCTGAAGGGTAGTAGCGATTACCAGTGCATATGGGGCAGCGTTTATATACTTGATCCGTAATGAGGTAAGTCCCCGAAGGGGAACTTACTTCAATTTTATATGACAATTATTCAAGTGTAAATTATAATTGCGCCCATAAATTAGATGCAATGAATAAATGCATGACACCAGGGTCATATAAGACCTTAACTGGCGTGTTAAGAATGTGCACAATACCTTCCACAGTAGACGAAGGATCAACCTCCTCATTTCCATCCATTGCATATGCTCTACCTTTAACCACTGGTTTGCTCGTCGTACTCACCACCGCTTTACCCTTGTCTTGAACCCCCAATCTTTTAATCCTGGTAGGACAATGTTCCCGTATATGCTCAGGGGAACCACACCAATAACACTGACCATTCTTCTTACGATAATTTTCCTCAGTGTGTCATTTACGGCTACAGTAGTCACAGACTATCTCCTCTTGAGTGGGCTGAGTTGTTTCATACTGCTGAGGTGCCCTTTGCTGTTGTTGCGGTGCCATCATTGGTTTCTTCCCAGTTCCTTGAAAGGAGGATCCGGCAGGTCGCTTTGTTCCTTGAAAAGTCTTAGGGTTAGAAGGCTCTTGACGACTAACGGTCATCCGGATATCCTTATGGGCTTCCTCGACCTTCAATGCTCTATCAACTGCTCTAGTGTAGGTCTCATCATCCAAAGAAGCTAGTGCCCAACAGAGCTCAGGTTTCAGACCATCAATGAACCTTTTAGTCTTACGACGTTCATCACTCAGAATGTGGGGTGCATACTTGATCAGCCTAACAAACTTAGCTTCGTACTCCATCACGTTCATAGATCCTTGGACCAAATTCATAAATTCAGCTTCTCTTGCATCACGTGTTACCTGAGGAGTGTATTTCTGCTGAAACTCCTTCACAAACTCAGTGCAGTTTCCATCAACGTTGTTCTCAATCCACATATGTTGAGTATGCCTCCGCCAGTTGAATGCCGCTCCTTCCATTAGAAATGCAGCATACTGAACTCGTTCACGATCTTCAGGGTTGATATCCATAGCTTCAAAGATCTTTTCGAGGCTAGTTAACCAATTTTCAGCCTTCAAGTCGTTGGGTTCGCCTTAAAACTTAGGCGGGTTCATCCTTAGAAACTTTTCTAGTGTTTTCCCATTAGGAGAACTGCAAGCCCTCATGAATTGTCGCAACACATCAGCTAAATCTGGAACTTCCTCCCTTCTAGCAGGTAGTGGCGTAACATCCCTTGGCGGTGTAAGATCCCGTTGTGGCATGACTTCTCTTTGGGGTGGCGGTGGTGGTACGCGATTACATGGTGCTCTTCTTGGTGGCATGATGATACTGAAGTTTCAAGCATTTAGATATGTGTATAATGCATGACAGTAAGGATGATTCACATAATTGGTAACCACGTATTCACATTTCCACGTAGTCACATATAATCATGAGAATAACACATTCCCACAGCAAGATATCAACACTAATCTATTATCACATTACCACATAGGCAAGAGCAACTTATAAGCATGAACAACATATCAACATTGATCCATTGCTCCATTACCATTGACAATTCACGAACATGTATAACATATCAAGTATGATAACAATAAATGAAATGGCATGATCCTATAACGACCCTAATGGTATCTTGAACCAACTCTAAGACTCATGCAATGACAGTTGTGGAAAGCGATAAACAGATATCCATTATAAAGCCGTAAAGTGTCATAAACGTGTAAGGTTTGAAAAAAATTTCTACATTAGGCCACATTTTTAAACAAAATTTAAAATAAGGATGACCCGATACCATCGAGTTGACTCCCATTCAGGCCTTACCATTTATCCAAACCAAGTGCAAAATACCTCTTGTGGTTCCATGTCGTCTGAAATTTGTCATCCGTGGTGCCAAAATTTAGGGGTCTTCTACCAAAGCTATACATCCCCTTCGCCAAAATAATCCTATCCATGCCCTACTAGATCAGCCTCATCATCATCAGATCCATTAGACTGCTCATAGTCCTGCCTCTATTCCTTGATCGGCACCAAGTATAGAAACGAGTACCTCCTCAGTTAGAAATAGGCATAGTGCGTAGAGCCTCGAGCTGCTTGAAAAAGGTTTCATCCATCTGCTGCTGATTCGGATCATGATACAGCTGAACTACCATGGCTATACAGGAGATACCACGATTATAAACACAAGAGATAGAACCATGCAACTCCAAAAAATCTTCCACGATGTGAGCAATCCAGTTCAAGTCTCTTCTTACTTAACCTGGTGCTCTGATACCACTTCAGGCTGTAGTGCCCCCACTTTGCTGGTAGAGAGCGGCGCCCCAACCCCCGCACTGAAGCACCCCTGAAGTAATGGTGTGAGCCATCACTAAAGAAATACCCCAGCGAACGGCATGTCCATTACCGATTAACAATAATAGTGTTTAACTATGTGGCTTATGCAGCGGAAAATCAGAGTATTTTAAAACTTTTCAAAACATGTGCGTGATGGCATATAAACAAGCAAGTACTGATCGTTAAGTAGAAGAGACTATTAACATTACTATATCAATTGAACATTATCACGGGAGCATATGATAGCAATTGTAGCAGTATCCAAGTAGCAGAAGGATTATTACAAAAACATTAAAGCGAGGTATCAACGCAGCCATATAACATATGCAGGACACAAAATAGATTAATAAAGTAAAATCCTGACTCAAACAAAATGAACACTCTAGAGCTTCAAGATACCTCTAGACTGCGGCTGCAAGACCTGAAACCATGAGGCCAGAAAACAGGTAGAGGTATTAGTCAAAGTGACTAAGTGAGGGATATCTTTAAAAGAAAGTACTTGAAGTAAACGTTTGAAGTAATGTTCATAAGGTAAAACCTTTAATGCAAAGCTTTAATGAAGAACTTCAGAATAAGTTCAAGTGATAAAACCCTTTAATGCAATGCTATAAGAAATGAAAGTTTTCAAAACACTTTCATGAATGTTGTCACACGCGCACACATATGCTATGATTTAGTTCATGTGATTTTCATAAAACGGGATAAGGGTAGGGAACAACTTTGCAAGATATGAACCAACTTTATGAAAACATTGATGCCCGCAAGCTAGGCTTCTCCATCCTTACTCCAGAAAACATGACCATTAATAGGGTGTCGGACCGAGATCAACAACACCCTAACACATACACACATGCACCATCCTCCACCAAGTTTCACTTCGGGGAGCGACCCCTAGGTGACCATTAACCATTGATTTGGGAATAGATTTGCGGTCCATTCCCGACAATTGTCCTGACTCAACCAAACCTCCTGATTAAAGTCGGTATAAATCACCTAGTGTGGCGGCCGGCATTAGTGATGTCGTTGGCGCTCACCTCCCAAGTATCACCTCTACACATAACCGCCGGGCCCATACCATTAACCATTGATTGTTTGCACCATTGATGTCATCCAGAATAAATCCGAATGTATGAACCATTGAACATATGCATTGAACCATTGATGCAATACTTTGAAAACATTGAACCATTGATGCACAACTTTGAAAACATGAACCATTGATGTATTACTTTGAAAACTTGTGCCCTTGATCAATGAATATGGATAGGTCTGGGTTCTCTGAAGGATCATCCCTTATAAAGGGTATTTCAAAACAAGAATGTAAAGCACTAGGCTTAGAGTTTCAAAACGATTGAATCATTAAGTATTCATGGTTCCAGTTGAAAACATTTATAACCTCACCTATTAATAACAGTAGGTAGGATAGATTATGCAGTGCCCTGGGGATTCCAGTGCTCAACCTTAACTCCTGTAAGTGTGTACTAAGGTGAGCTTAAGAACTAAGACACCCTTCTATAACGATGCACATATAAACATATAAAACAAAAACAGAACATGTAATGAAAGAGAGTAATACCATTTAAGGTATTAGAGAAGGATAACACACAAGGGAATCCTTAAAGTGAGTTATCATTAACGTGGGACTATGATCTAAGTATAACCGATTAGGAATTAATCAAATTATGAATCCTATCGCAAAACCTTAGGTTATAAAACAAGTCCTCGAAAGAAAACACATTTTGAAATCAAATTTTAGACCCCGGATTTGAAAACCCTAAGTGCAAATGTCTATTAAGAAAGCACAAGTTTTAATTCACTTTTACTATTCAAAAGCACTATTCACAATTACTATTCCAGATTACTATTCACGGATTACTATTCACTTATCGGGTCAAAGGGTCGGGTCAAACCCACACACTAAACACACACTTATGCACACACACTCACACACTCACACACACACGGCATGCACACATACACACACACTAATTCAATTATGATCTTGATTATAACCTATAGTTTCAAGTTCATGTTATAATAAGCAAGTGTGATGTAGGTTAAAGGCATAACCTATGGTGAAGAGGTCTAATTAAAGCATAACATCAAGTTATCAAACACTATTCTATCTTAGGTTATATCATGTGACACTATGAAAGTGTATAACATATGATCAAGTACTATTCCATTAATCCATGTCATATCATAAGGTCAAGTCAAAACATATGAGTCATGTAACATTGTAACAATGTAATAACATATCATAGACATAAGTCATAGCACATCAAGACCATTAAGCATGTAACATTAATCAATTGAGATCATATAGTAACATGTAACAAGTTATGATATAATTGATCATAGGTTACTATTCCATTGCCTAACATGCTTGAACATAATTAAAATATCATAAACATGAATCAATTATCATCATATAACAGCTCCATAACATGATCATACCATATACTAAAACAATTCATAACATTTCATAGCATATACTAAACAATTAAATCATAATTCACTACTAAGAAACATATATATCATAAAAACTATATAATAAATGCATAAAATAAAATCCTATATGTCTGAGGGAAGACCCTAAGTGTAGCACCCCGCACATGAGGCACCACATCCCCGGCACTATGGTTCAACACGAGTAACGAAACAGTAAATCCGTACCCGAATCAAACCATAGCGAACGGGAGACAAACATAAAAACCTTCCTAAGCCAGGCGGAACTAGACCCTGCAATGATAACCAATCCACAAAGTATAAGGCATAGCAAAGCTAAAGTTCAAACATATCAACCATAAGCAGAATTTGGGCTCTTCAGGCCTCTTTTACATCATAGCAAATCCCAATAAAGTCAATTCAATAATAAGTTCATAAATATTCATGTTCAGGATACTATAGAATCGAATCATACATAATTCCAATACATGGGTGAGTGCAGAGACTCTCCTAACCTAACTCGACCCACCTAAAGACTCCAAACACCTCCGCCTAGCTCGAAACTCCAAAGTCAAACCTGCACACTAAAAGATTGGGAAGGGAAAGGGGTCAATCTCTAGAAGAGTGAGTGAGCAGGAGCGATATACATATATAAAAACATGCACATACAAGTCCTAAATTCCGAACAAGGTTTTATTTGAAATTAGTTCCCAAAAAGGGCAAGAGAATGACTAATCAATGCTCGGATTTTATGACTAATCATATTAATTCATTACATTCATAAATCATACATATACATAAGGCTCAGCGAGTGAGCGTTCACAATCTCCAACCAAACTTCGACCGTGTACGACCACTATCATTAATAAGTTGATTAGGTGATCATGCAATATCTCATAATACACGCAGAACATAAATCATATCATAAACATATTCGTTTGGGCAATCCGTGTCCCGGCTTTCCCGCACGGTGCATAATCATAAACATAAACATAAGCATAATCATAAATCATAACCAACCTTCTTCCTCCGGGTGGTGGACGGGCTTGCAAGACCCGGCCACCTAACATATCAATGTGGCAATGAGGTTCATGAGGCCTCAAAGCCCGGTTAGCGTTTCCCCGTCAAGAACCTCCCTTGACGAAGTCCGTTTCGCCGTAAGTGGGAACTAGTATATGGGATCCCCGTCAGCCCTTGCTTCCACGGTTAGCCAGATATACTAAGTCCCGGGGCCCGTGCAATCATAACATACATAACATGATCTCACCAAAACATATCAATACATATATACGATACGTACTATAAGAAATCATACTTTACCGTGTAACTCGGCATATGCTATATACGTACCTCTCCGTGTTATCCTAATCCGTAGCTAGCATGAAGACACACGGTTTGGAGCATAGCCTCATTACAAAACCATTTATAAGCTTATATATACGCTCATACGTATAATTCAGAAGAATTTACTCGATAACTTCACTTGAAAACCATATATATATAATCATAAGGTTTTGGCCAAAGCTTTTCACATAAGGGTTGTAGCGTTTGTTACATAGCTAAAACAAAACCACCCTCACCTGAACCGTGACGACACAAGGAACGAGTTACCAAGTGCCCGAAGGATCAAGATCTCTCCACCCTGGAGATAAACTGTACAAAACACAACATGACGTGATCGTGAGACTCAAGACTCTAAATGAACCACATATGACGCACGACAATGCTCAAGCATGATATGAATACACAAAGATGATATTAAGTCATGAAAGTGTTCATGTGCACTATTAAGGCATTTAAATCGTATAACCAAGTCATTCACTCATTCATTCATTTTCATTCAAATTCATCAATTCATATCTCCAATCAAATTAATTCAAGAATTCAAATAGGAGCATAGAACATATTGAAGCTCTCCCATAATGCTACCACATACTTCATATTACATAAGATCGCATATTTCCAAGGTTTGACAACAAGAAGGAATCATATGAAATAGAAAATGAGTTACGCGCTTCATAAACGACATATAAACACACATAAACGGCATTAAGCAAAAGCATGCCTACAACTCATCCAAATGCCATGAAATTACACCATAATGCTCCCAACATATAGCAAAACAAGTTCATAGTTCAACACAAAAGGAGAACAAGTCATTCAAGAGGTGAAACAAATCAAAAACCGAAAAGGAAGCAACAAGGACTGCGCAGGGGAAGGGACATGGGGGTGTCACCTTCCTTAACTAAACTGAGCCACGACCATGGCTCAGTACAGTCCTGCCCAGAAGGTGTGACACACCCGTGTCTCACACTTAAGTGTAAATGAGACACGGGGGTGTCACGGTACGGAACTTAACCGTTTACAATGTTTTACAGGCAAAACTGATCCCATACCAAATCAATCCAAAAGCATACGAAATCAACTCCAAATGCTATGAAACATAATATACAACATATTTGGCATGTAAGGAACATATTTCATTTAGCTGCAAAGGCTAAATCACACATTATGAGCATCTAAAGCATGCAGCAAAACTGGATCGCCAAAATCGCACATTAGAACCCTATTGTTTAATCATGCCATGATCAAGTACTTAGGGGTTGAATTTGGATCTGAAACTTTGGGGAATGCATGCTAACATACTAAAAAGCTAATATACTTCATATATATGCAAAATGGCACAATTTAAAGCACATTAGGGTGACCAACAACCACACAATTGCAACAGCAATAAGTCTGTCATAGATCATGCATAAGAACAGGCCATGTCTTTCGGTTTTGAGGCTTAAAATGGATCCAAATACTTAAAACATGAATGTTAACATATAGGGAAATGAGTGTACATAAGATCCATGCAATTTCACATGAAAAGAACATCATTTGATCAAGCAACAAAGCAAAATGAACAGCAGCAGTTCGAAAAACAGGGGAAGCAGTTTGATCATCAAGTTTGGAGCTCCATAACTCATAATTTCATCAAAGGGTCAAGAGATAAAATCCTCCTAATATCATATAATATCAGTTAGGAAAGAAATAGGTCAAGAAACAAGTTCATATGATCATGTATAAGCAAGAAAATCAGATACACAAGCAAATAGGTCACAAGAGCAAAAATCCCTAAAAGTTCATACCAAACTCATCACCCAAACCCTAATCAAATCTGATCCAAATCATGATGTAAGTAGATGAAATCAAGCATAATAGAGTAGAGGAGACATAAATATTCATACCTTGAAGATTAGAAGAAGAAGGGAGGTGATTTGAGCTCCAAAATCACAAGGATGGCCAAGGGTTTTCTCTCCTTTCTTCTCTCTTTCTCTCTCGATCAGTTCCAGCAATGAGGGGAGATATTTTGGCTCGGTTTTCAGAGGTAAAGGGGGAATAAAGAGCTTAACTCAAGGTACATAAGTCATGGTTAAGGTATGGTTAGGTTAGAGGAGTGTTAAGGGTCCCACCATGAAGACTAGTCAACAAAAGGAGCTCTTCTTGCACGAGTTGTCCGTTACGGTTGGATTTCGAAGGTCTTAATGATTTCAAAAAGGTATGAGTCTTGTTCCATTGTCTCCGAATCGTCGATACGAAGGCAACGGAGGTGACGGAATTCGAATCCGAATTCCCGAGCTCAAGATATCACGTACGGAACCAAGGGTGCGCTAATTGCTCTTTAGCCCCCGACTTGGTTCCACAAATTAAATTAAATTCGTTAACACGTCAAATGAATCCGAAAACATAAACCGAGCATAAAAGCATGTTCATAACACACATATTTACGACATACTAAATTTTCATGCCATTCCGATATCCTTACACATAAGAACGAAGTACAAATAGAACACTCATGCGCATGAATGAATTCATAACGTTATAAATTAATTACTAAAACTTAATTTCCATTTTAATTAAATTAAAGCCAACTAATAACATGTTGAAATTAATTAACAGCATTACCGAAATAGTTAGGGTAATATGAAACCTTAATTAAGAAATTAACACTAAGTATCAAAGTAAAATAAAATGAATTAAATTAAAGTAACAATAGTTTATAGTTTAAATCAAATATAATCATTTATAAACAATTAATCATATAATTAAATAATTAAATTGCGCAATTTATAAACAATTACGCCACATTATTTTAAACTGAAAAACTGGGGCGTTACACTAAGACCCAACCTAAACATAATATAAACATACCATAACATAAAAACATAAACTAAACAAGAACATAACATAAAACATAACAAAATAAGACAACATCTAACCTAAGAGAGAGGGGGAGGCCGCCGGCCACAAGAGGGGGAGGAGGAAGAAAGAAAGGGAGTTGTTAACACAACATTGAGTAAGGAAAATGAATGGCTTGAGGGCTCTATTTATAGTTGTTGGGAAGCCCCTCACCTTGTAATAAAAGAATAGGTAAGGGTAGGAGAGCAAAATGGTAAAACTTCTCTTGGAAGCTAACTTTGTTCTTGGAGCTAAAATGGGACTGCTGGGGGGTATTTCGGTAATTTCAGCTCAACACGTGAAGGTGAGTGAATGGAAGTATAACCATTCCGTCCGGGCAAAAATTAGCTTCGAAACGCATATTCATACGTCGAAATCGGATTTACCGTTTGAAAGATACATTAATTTTAGTGAATAAAAGTTTTGAGTCCGAAACTCAACACGAGTGAAAAACGACTTTCGAGAATGATTTTCAAGTCCGGATTGTTTCCAAAATTCAAGAAATAAATCGAGAAGCGTTTTGAATCCAATATCGACTATAAAACGTTTTACCGTTAAAAAGTAGAAAATGTAGAATGAATAGTGAATTCTTACGTACAAATGTACGCTTCAAAATTTCAAGCTAGGGTTTGAATCAAGAGTTGTAAAACATTACAAAAATCTTGAAATAGCTCGAGGAATGCAAATCCAGAGAGAAAACATTTTTCGAATGAAAACCGTTCGTAGTAGGAATAGTGAACTAGGGTTTTTCGTAAACATTTTCAATAAAACAAAGTTCGGAATAGATTTTCAAGTCAAGAATGATTTCAATAGACTCGTTTCGACTCAAGGATCGATTTGACTGTAAACTTGGGTAGGAAAGATATCAGAATCAAAAGCCCATTTTTAGATGAATAGTAACTTTGGTCGGTAACATGTAACAAGTTATGATATAATTGATCATAGGTTACTATTCCATTGCCTAACATGCTTGAACATAATTAAAATATCATAAACATGCATCAATTATCATCATATAACAGCTCCATAAGATGATCATACCATATACTAAAACAATTCATAACATTTCATAGCATATACTAAACAATTAAATCATAATTCACTACTAAGAAACATATATATCATAAAAACTATATAATAAATGCATAAAATAAAATCCTATATGTCTGAGGGAAGACCCTAAGTGTAGCACCCCGCACGTGAGGCACCACATCCCCGGCACTATGGTTCGACACGAATAACGAAACAGTAAATCCGTACCCGAATCAAACCATAGCGAACGGGAGACAAACATAAAAACCTTCCTAAGCCAGGCGGAACTAGACCCTGCAATGATAACCAATCCACAAAGTATAATGCATAGCAAAGCTAAAGTTCAAACATATCAACCATAAGCAGAATTTGGGCTCTTCAGGCCTCTTTTACATCATAGCAAATCCCAATAAAGTCAATTCGATAATAAGTTCATAAATATTCATGTTCAGGATACTATAGAATCGAATCATACATAATTCCAATACATGGGTGAGTGCAGAGACTCTCCTAACCTAACTCAACCCACCTAAAGACTCCAAACACCTCCGCCTAGCTCGAAACTCCAAAGTCAAACCTGCACACTAAAAGATTGGGGAGGGAAAGGGGTCAGTCTCTAGAAGAGTGAGTGAGCAGGAGCGATATACATATATAAAAACATGCACATACAAGTCCTAAATTCCGAACAAGGTTTTATTTGAAATTAGTTCCCAAAAAGGGCAAGAGAATGACTAATCAATGCTCGGATTTTATGACTAATCATATTAATTCATTACATTCATAAATCATACATATACATAAGGCTCAGCGAGTGAGCGTTCACAATCTCCAACCAAACTTCGACCGTGTACGACCACTATCATTAATAAGTTGATTAGGTGATCATGCAATATCTCATAATACACGCAGAACATAAATCATATCATAAACATATTCGTTTGGGCAATCCGTGTCCCGGCTTTCCTACACGGTGCATAATCATAAACATAAACATAAGCATAATCATAAATCATAACCAACCTTCTTCCTCCGGGTGGTGGACGGGCTTGCAAGACCCGGCCACCTAACATATCAATGTGGCAATGAGGTTCATGAGGCCTCAAAGCCCGGTTAGCGTTTCCCCGTCAAGAACCTCCCTTGACGAAGTCCGTTTCGCCGTAAGTGGGAACTAGTATATGGGATCCCCGTCAGCCCTTGCTTCCTCGGTTAGCCAGATATACTAAGTCCCGGGGCCCGTGCAATCATAACATACATAACATGATCTCACCAAAACATATCAATACATATATAGGATACGTACTATAAGAAATCATACTTTACCGTGTAACTCGGCATATGCTATATACGTACCTCTCCGTGTCATCCTAATCCGTACCTAGCATGAAGACACACGGTTTGGAGCATAGCCTCATTACAAAACCATTTATAAGCTTATATATACGCTCATACGTATAATTCAGAAGAATTTACTCGATAACTTCACTTGAAAACCATATATAAAAAATCATAAGGTTTTGGCCAAAGCTTTTCACATAAGGGTTGTAGCGTTTGTTACATAGCTAAAACAAAACCACCCTCACCTGAACCATGACGACACAAGGAACGAGTTACCAAGTGCCCGAAGGATCAAGATCTCTCCACCCTGGAGATAAACTGTACAAAACACAACATGACGTGATCGTGAGACTCAAGACTCTAAATGAACCACATATGACGCACGGCAATGCTCAAGCATGATATGAATACACAAAGATGATATTAAGTCATGAAAGTGTTCATGTGCACTATTAAGGCATTTAAATCGTATAACCAAGTCATTCACTCATTCATTCATTTTCATTCAAATTCATCAATTCATATCTCCAATCAAATTAATTCAAGAATTCAAATAGGAGCATAGAACATATTCAAGCTCTCCCATAATGCTACCACATACTTCATATTACATAAGATAGCATATTTCCAAGGTTTGACAACAAGAAGGAATCATATGAAATAGAAAATGAGTTACGCGATTCATAAACGACATATAAACACACATA
The DNA here is from genome assembly GCA_037501455.1 of Lantana camara. Lineage (NCBI taxonomy): Eukaryota > Viridiplantae > Streptophyta > Magnoliopsida > Lamiales > Verbenaceae > Lantana > Lantana camara. The sequence goes on from CM074855.1 coordinate 60,371,623, forward strand.
AACGGCATTAAGCAAAAGCATGCCTACAACTCATCAAAATGCCATGAAATTACACCATAATGCTCCCAACATATAGCAAAACAAGTTCATAGTTCAACACAAAAGGAGATAAAGTCATTCAAGAGGTGAAACAAATCAAAAACCGAAAAGGAAGCAACAAGGACTGCGCAGGGGAAGGGACATGGGGGTGTCACCTTCCTTAACTAAACTGAGCCACGACCGTGGCTCAGTACAGTCCTGCCCAGAAGGTGTGACACACCCGTGTCTCACACTTAAGTGTAAATGAGACACGGGGGTGTCACTGTACAGAACTTAACCGTTCACAATGTTTTACAGGCAAAACTGATCCCATACCAAATCAATCCAAAAGCATACGAAATCAACTCCAAATGCTATGAAACTTAATATACAACATATTTGGCATGTAAGGAACATATTTCATTTAGCTGAAAAGGCTAAATCACACATTATGAGCATCTAAAGCATGCAGCAAAACTGGATCGCCAAAATCGCACATAAGAACCCTATTGTTTAATCATGCCATGATCAAGTACTTAGGGGTTGAATTTGGATCTGAAACTTTGGGGAATGCATACTAACATACTAAAAAGCTAATATACTTCATATATATGCAAAATGGCACAATTTAAAGCACATTAGGGTGACCAACAACCACACAATTGCAACAGCAACAAGTCTGTCATAGATCATGCATAAGAAGAGGCCATGTCTTTCGGTTTTGAGGCTTAAAATGGATCCAAATACTTAAAACATGAATGTTAACATATATAGAAATGAGTGTACATAAGATCCATGCAATTTCACATGAAAAGAACATCATTTGATCAAGCAACAAAGCAAAATGAACAGCAGTTCGAAAAACAGGGGAAGCAGTTTGATCATCAAGTTTGGAGCTCCATAACTCATAATTTCATCAAAGGGTCAAGAGATAAAATACTCCTAATATCATATAATATCAGTTAGGAAAGAAATAGGTCAAGAAACAAGTTCATATGATCATGTATAAGCAAGAAAATCAGATACACAAGCAAATAGGTCACAAGAGCAAAAATCCCTAAAAGTTCATACCAAACTCATCACCCAAACCCTAATCAAATCTGATCCAAATCATGATGTAAGTAGATGAAATCAAGCATAATAGAGTAGAGGAGACATAAATATTCATACCTTGAAGATTAGAAGAAGAAGGGAGGTGATTTGAGCTCCAAAATCACAAGGATGGCCAAGGGTTTTCTCTCCTTTCTTCTCTCTTTCTCTCTCGATCAGTTCCAGCAATGAGGGGAGATATTTTGGCTCGGTTTTCAGAGGTAAAGGGGGAATAAAGAGCTTAACTCAAGGTACATAAGTCATGGTTAAGGTATGGTTAGGTTAGAGGAGTGTTAAGGGTCCCACCATGAAGACTAGTCAACAAAAGGAGCTCTTCTTGCACGAGTTGTCCGTTACGGTTGGATTTCGAAGGTCTTAATGATTTCAAAAAGGTATGAGTCTTGTTCCATTGTCTCCGAATCGTCGATACGAAGGCAACGGAGGTGACGGATTTCGAATCCGAATTCCCGAGCTCAAGATATCACGTACGGAACCAAGGGTGCGCTAATTGCTCTTTAGCCCCCGACTTGGTTCCACAAATCAAATTAAATTCGTTAACACGTCAAATGAATCCGAAAACATAAACCGAGCATAAAAGCATGTTCATAACACACATATTTACGACATACTAAATTTTCATGCCATTCCGATATCCTTACACATAAGAACGATGTACAAATAGAACACTCATGCGCATGAATGAATTCATAACGTTATAAATTAATTACTAAAACTTAATTTCCATTTTAATTAAATTAAATCCAACTAATAACATGTTGAAATTAATTAACAGCATTACCGAAATAGTTAGGGTAATATGAAACCTTAATTAAGAAATTAACACTAAGTATCAAAGTAAAATAAAATGAATTAAATTAAAGTAACAATAGTTTATAGTTTAAATCAAATATAATCATTTATAAACAATTAATCATATAATTAAATAATTAAATTGCGCAATTTATAAACAATTACGCCACATTATTTTAAACTGAAAAACTGGGGCGTTACACTAAGACCCAACCTAAACATAATATAAACATACCATAACATAAAAACATAAACTAAACAAGAACATAACATAAAACATAACAAAATAAGACAACATCTAACCTAAGAGAGAGGGGGAGGCCGCCGGCCACAAGAGGGGGAGGAGGAAGAAAGAAAGGGAGTTGTTAACACAACATTGAGTAAGGAAAATGAATGGCTTGAGGGCTCTATTTATAGTTGTTGGGAAGCCCCTCACCTTGTAATAAAAGAATAGGTAAGGGTAGGAGAGCAAAATGGTAAAACTTCTCTTGGAAGCTAACTTTGTTCTTGGAGCTAAAATGGGACTGCTGGGGGGTATTTCGGTAATTTCAGCTCAACACGTGAAGGTGAGGGAATGGAAGTATAACCATTCCGTCCGGGCAAAAATTAGCTTCGAAACGCATATTCATACGTCGAAATCGGATTTACCGTTTGAAAGATACATTAATTTTAGTGAATAAAAGTTTTGAGTCCGAAACTCAACACGAGTGAAAAACGACTTTCGAGAATGATTTTCAAGTCCGGATTGTTTCCAAAATTCAAGAAATAAATCGAGAAGCGTTTTGAATCCAATATCGACTATAAAACGTTTTACCGTTAAAAAGTAGAAAATGTAGAATGAATAGTGAATTCTTACGTACAAATGTACGCTTCAAAATTTCAAGCTAGGGTTTGAATCAAGAGTTGTAAAACATTACAAAAATCTTGAAATAGCTCGAGGAATGCAAATCCAGAGAGAAAACATTTTTCGAATGAAAACCGTTCGTAGTAGGAATAGTGAACTAGGGTTTTTCGTAAACATTTTCAATAAAACAAAGTTCGGAATAGATTTTCAAGTCAAGAATGATTTCAATAGACTCGTTTCGACTCAAGGATCGATTTGACTGTAAACTTGGGTAGGAAAGATATCTGAATCAAAAGCCCATTTTTAGATGAATAGTAACTTTGGTCGGTAAGTTCCCAAAATGCCTTTATGGTTCAAGGAAGGTTTATGGAGCTTGGAAAACAAGTTCAAAGGATAGGAAAACATGTGATATGAACCTATAGGGTTCCATTGAAGCATTGGGTAATATAGGCTTGGGAAATGAATAGTAAACTGTATCAAAGGTCAAGAATTCCCCCTTAAAACATGTCAGATCACATATGAGCACAAAGTTCATGTAAGAATGGAATGCATGAAGGTTTATAAACTTGGATCACGGTCTATAAACGCCTTACCAATGCCTTAGTTTACCGTTTTCATCCAGGCCCTGTTTTGGGCTGTTACATTTTATGTTATAAATAATTGAATTAATTGAATTTGAAATTTTATGGAGTTTTGAATAATTTGCGCTTGCATGAATTGTTTACGTGACGTTTCTATATGAAATGAATTCCCAATTTCATCAAAATTTAATATGTTGGATCTATGTGTGTCATGAATGTGTATGTATGCTCGTTTCATGTCTTCGGATTCATTTGCATGAGTTATGAATTTATTTTGATTTTGGAATCCAAAACGGGGGCTAACGAGCAATTAGCGCACCATTGCTTCCTTATTTGATAACTTGAGCTCGGGAACTCGGAATCGAGTTTCGTCACCTCCATTGGACTCGTATCGACGATTTGGGATCAATGGGCTAAGCCTCATATTTTTCTAAGACCATTTGGATCCTCAAAATTCAATCGAAGTCAGCACCTCGCACTTAAAACGACAACCATTGACCAAGGGGAGAGTACGGCCCTACCCTAACACCCCTAGGCCCTAGCCCACTCCTCCCTCTCCTTTAACAGCTCCCCACCGAACCACCCCTCTCCCATTAGCCAACAGAAAAGAAAGTGGGAAGAAAAAAGGGAAGAAGAAAGAACTATTCAAACCTTGGAGAATTGAGCTCATCTCCCTACCATTTCTCATCGTTTCTTAAAGATAAGCTCATATTTGTGTAGTATATCTTCTTGTAAGTTATGAATTAGGATTGGAGAAGATGATGAATAGTTAGGTTTTATGTCATTTTGTTGATCTCTTTCTTTCCTTGAAGGTTTTGGTTGATTCAATGCATGAATTTGGTTGTCTTAACTCCCTCTTCGCAATTATGGTAATATGTTATGTGGTAGATGAAGCATTCATGAGTTGCCATTATTGGACATTTGTATGAAATTATCACATCTTTCTTCTCCTCACGTTTGATCACTTTGGGAGCATGTTTAGTGTTGTTTTAGAGTTGTTTTGTTACATATTTGTTGCCTTTACATACCTGGGCATGTTGGTTAAGGTTTGGCTTGAGTTTTGCCCTGCTTGCTGTGTGTTTTTCGCCACTGACCTAAATCCACCGGGGTGGATTTGAGTCAATGGTGTTTCTGACCAGAATCCATGGGGGTGGATTCTGCCCTGCCTATTTTTGTTACTCCGGTTCCGTTTTTCTTCACTTGTTTGATCTTTCTCCACCTCTTTTATGACTCCTATGCTATACTAACATGTTTTATGAGGTGTTTTGATTAATGTATGAAGTTTATGTGACGCCCCGTCTTCTCGACAATCCAAGTATGTCCTCACGAGAGAGTTTGATTTGATAATTTTGAGATTTACGTGAATTTGCATGTCTTACGTGTCAATTTGTATCTTATATATTATGTGCGCATTAGAATTTAATTAAATGTTCTTGGACTCAATCGTCCAATAATTGCAAATTAGGGACCTAATTATATTTAAGGTGTTTTAGCCTTCGTGGCTACTTTGGGATTCGAATTCGAATTCTAACCTTGTCATTGAGTTCGTTTCGAGGATTCAGATTCAATGAATTAACTTTTTATTTTCTAAGCCATTTGATAACCCTACCGTTTTAAAATCCGATCCGAGTGGACCGGATACCGTTCGACCCTACCCGTTTGTCCGACCCGTTTTAGCCCTTAAAGGGCTGAAAATATCAGCCCTCTCCCACATTTTCTCACGTGAAGCAAGGGAAGAGGAAGAAAGGAGAGAAAACACCCCTTTGCCCATTCCAAGCTTTCGCTCAAGCTCTTGCCTCGTCCGACCATCCGATCGAAGTTCCAAGGTAAGCAATGTGATCCTCTCATTACGTACTTTATTTCTACCGATTGAATTCCTTTGTTCTTGCTCGATTCCTTGGTTATGGCATATTGATGAATAGTGCCTAAACGTGATAACTTGCTCCCAACGTGTTTATTTACTATTTAAATTGATACTAGTATGTTATAAATGTGTAATTTGATGCATTTTGGTGTAATAATTGGTTGGAATGTGATTTGGGTTGGTTTTGGACCATTTCCTGTCGAACCCCTGCTTCTTTTCGGAGAAGACGGCCCAACACGGCCGTGTCGAACCTTAGTTCATTTCCAACACAGCCGTGTCAGGCTCTCGAGTTTGAATTTTTTTAATCCGACACGGCCGTGTCAGTTTCCAGGTCAATATTGACACGGCCGAGCAGACCTCGTCCGAGCTTCAATTGATCTGATTTTTCAACCCACGGAAACCTCTTGAAGTCTAGAACATCCTCCAATTGAAATCACCTCATTATGTTTTGTCATTTGTGAGATATAATCGTTTGAAATTTGTGTCGCTACTTCGCCTAAATTCTGCATTCGTCCAACTTCGAACCTATGCCATTTTCGCCTCGCTTTGAACCACAATTCGAGCCAACTACCATTTGAAACGTCTATGTGTCTAGTTTCATTCCCAAGAAACAAAACTTAATTCCCATTTCTCAACCTCAAGTTATGATCTTTTTCCCTCACCTTGTCCGCTTTGGAAATCTGTCAGTTTTCCCCGTTTTCACTCGGAACCCTTTTTCGTGTTCTTATTCCATTTTTCTCGTACCTTTCCACCTCCAAACTTGATCCTAACTTGTTTTGTCATGTTTATGCTTATGTATTTGTTCTCATATGCATTATATGTTACTCAAGTAATGTGAATTATTTGAATGACACATATTTGCACTTTGTTACGTATCTCTACCTTGTATTATGCTTTAATTATGCATATGAACGTGACATATGATTATAAATGATTATGATGGGTTATGTAATGTCTTGAATTGCATGGATTTGGTTTGAAAATAAGATTTGCCTAAGTATTTGCATTTCTTTAAGTGTCAATGCATAAGCCGAGAGTCTACGTGGTTCATTGTGAGTCTAAACCTTGTGTTTTGTCTTTAGTTTGTTCAGGTGCACCCGGGGTGGTGTTTCGCAGTCCGTTTTGATTTCGAGGTGAATCACGTGTTTGGTTCTTGGCTTCATCGGTGTAAGGTGAGGTTAGGTTATAGTTAAACCCTATAAATGTGGCCATTTTCAAAGTATGTGAACTATGACCTTCATTATACATAAATATGTGCGAGATATGAAATTTGTAAATGGTAATATGTTTCCAAGTTTAATGAGCAACGTACGAGCCTACGTATGCTTGATTTAATTTGATTGGATTCATTATGATTGGTAATGCTAAACCACGTTTCAAACCGTGTACCTCGTATGAGCCGGGAGCTACGAGCAAAGGAATAGGCTAAGGATTTAACACGGAGAGGTATGTAAAGCATGGTTGTGGCAAGGTAACGAATGTATCTTACGTATGTTATGTTTCTAATTAGTAGCGGGTTAAGATATGATTGATTGAATGAATGAATGAATGGGGCCCAGGAGATGTGGGTAAGGGGGACCCGGGACGACCATAGGGGTCGCCGGTTAACCCTATGCTTACTCTCCACATGATTGATAGGACTAACCCGGAACCCACCAGGAGGTTTGGTTGGATGATGGGAACCCGAGGGTTTGATTGTTCGCGCTCCCCTCGTCTAATTGGATGGTTTGGGTTGCTCAACCCTTCCATCACCGGAGAAGAAGGTATATGATTTTTAAGCATGATTGATTGATATGTTTGCTTGTACGATTCATATGAGAAGCCCAGGATGGGAATTGTTAGTCGTACCCGCCGAGTTTTGCATGTTTGCTTTGTCAAAGTTCATGAAACGGGGATAGATTTTTAACTATGACAAAATATGGATATTTTGAATATGAAAGATAAGAATTGATACGAATTGATATGAATCGTTATGATTTGATTTGACTTGATTCGGTATGATTTGGTACAATATGGGTCCTTGAAGCTTCAATTCGTTCGGTTTTGTTAAGAATACCTATATGTATATATCACGGGCAAAACTTTAGTGTGTAAAAACTATCCCTGAGTTCACGACCTGTATGTGATTGGAATATGCTTTGCTCCTATATATATATATATATCGTGTGTGGGTATCCCCTCACTCAGTCGAGTTGTAGACTGACCCTCTCCCTCCCCAACTTTTTAGTGTACAGGTTTGGCGTTGAAGTTTCAAGCTAGGCGGAGTTGTGTTGAGTCTTTGAGTCGGTCAAGTTGAGTTAGAAGAGTCTCTGCATTCGCATATGTATTCAAATTATGTATGATTCAACTTTGTAAGTTATGAATTTGAATCTTTATGCATTGGTTATTGAATTTCCCTTGCCGGGCTTTGTTATGAGTTAAAAAGAGGCCTGAGGAGCCCAAGTCTGCTTGTGGTTCGTGTGTTTAATTTCTGCATGCCCGTGGCCAATGCATGTGTTTGGATTTTAGTTTCCGCTGCACTCTGTTTTGTTGGTAGGTTATGTTTGCAGGGTCTAAGTTCCACCTAGCTTAGGAGGTTGTTTTATTTGTCTCCCGTTCGCTATGGTAGGATATGGGTGCAGACTTTCCATTTCGTTACTCGTGTTGAGCCATAGTGCGGGGGATGTGGTGCCTCACATGAGGGGTGCTACATCCTCAAATCGTATCAGAGCCCTAGGTTGCAAAACCGGGGTTCAATGTCTTTTGGTGTCTGTCTAGGTCGTACGGCATAGGACAATGTGGTTAAGTCAGTGCATTCGCATCGGATTTGTCAAGTTATGCATTAGATTTTCTTAACACTTATTGATTTTACAACGTGCAATGCATTACATTTCTTAATTGCTATTACTTGACTTGATTATGTGACATATTCATATACTAACTGTAACACCCCGCACGTGAGGCGCCACATCCCCCGCACTATGACCCGACACGTGTACGAAATGGAAGGTCCGCACACGCACCAAGTCACAGCGAACAGGTGACAAACAAAAACACACGCACTAGCTAGGCGGTATCTAACCCTGTACAAAAGAAAATATGCAAAACATGACAGCGGAAGTAGCACGAAATGCCAACTTACAAAAACTTTCATACCTTAAACACACAGTACCATACAAACATCAAAATCAACTAAACGGGTTCGACTAATCCAGCAAACCTGTCGTAACCTGTCCCGAGCAATCATATATTCACAACGGGTTCAACTAATCCGAGCACTTGTCCTAACCTGTCCCGAATTCCATAAATTCAAATCATAATTGCAAACCTGCACAAACATATCTTATATAACATTTACAAATCATAAACCAGAGCTAGAACTTAATAAACTTAAACAGACGGGCACAGACTCGACAGACTCGACACACAGCCGCCTAGCATGAACTCCAACGACCTCCAAAGCAAAGCCTGCGAACTAAAACATAAAAGGGGAGGGGTCAGTCCAAAGACTGAGCGAGGGGCTGACACACGCACACTATACATATATATAGAGCACAGCACAAAGAAGAAGCGACGTTCGTGAACCCGGGGTTAGTTTTTGCACGCCAAAATATTTTCCCGTGATAATATAGATATAGGGAGACTTATCAGACAGACCAAACAAATCTTAAATCAAAAGTTTCTTAAGGCACAACTCGGATTCATGCAGACTTAACACACATATCGGAGCATATCTTATTAACTTAAAAGTATATCAATTTTTATCTTAATTTAACAATCTACCCCCGTTTCACGAACTTATGATAGACCGACAGACAGAACACACTTACCCAAAAACAAAGACAAAGTGAAACACAAAACGAATCATAAATCAATCCCACCTCCACACCGTTTACGGAAGAGAGGTGCCCCTCTCAACCCACCACAGAACGAAACATGTGAACCGGAGGATCCCGTCCGGTTCCTTCGATGGCCAGCCAAAATGCGCTCCGTCGGCATAGGAGAACTAAGTCTCCCATTGGTGGAGAAGTGCACAGGGGTCGTAACCGGCGACCCCGATGGTCGCCCCGGGTCTCCCTTACCCACAACTCCAGGGCCCAAACAGATCAAATCCAACAGAAAATCGGAGACTTGCTTGAATCCGACACAAACGAAACAAAGCCCAAACTTATCACATTTACCAGACGAAACTTATACTCATACACACAGACAGATGAACATATCACATGCATATCGCACTTATCATATCGTACGTACATATCACGCAGACTGACCTCGAAATCATAACAGAACTGAGACAAAGCATACATAGGCTTATACATAGCGATTCATACTTTTCAAATCAAATTATATGACAAAACCAGCAAAATACGTACTTCGCACATATCTACATATACATAAGGCTTATAAACCACATGCATTCGAAAACGGGCATGTTGCAATAGGGTATAACTATATCCTAACCTCACCTGGTACCAAACACATCCGAACACAAAGCAGAAGGTCCACCCTGGAACCTGCACGACTCACTTGTCACCACCCCGGGTGCACCTGAACCAACTGAACACACAAAACAGACCACAAGGCTCAGACTCAGACAGACAACCATATTACACATAAGCAGGATTCAAATTCATATTAATTTCAGGCAAAAAAAAACATTAAGGCATGTCCATAAGCACAATTAATGGAATTAAGGGGACTCGAAAGGCAATGGAATTCACATATATCATTTCGTAAATTTATACATATTATAAAGCCAAACAAATCATATAATAACATGCTACAAATTCTATTTAAAGATCACGAAGTTACATATCCAATTCCAATTTACGTGATTAACATATTTATTTACCAAGTGACAATTTAAAGTTCAATTAATTCAAATCACGCAAGTTTACATATCACATTTCATACAAATTTGCACGTATCACAAAGCTAAACAAATCGTAATAGTAAGCTCCGAATTTTATATAAATCTCACAAGGCTACATATCAAATACCAATCGTACTAAGTTCATATATTTCCTACGTGGCCTGCCCAAATCATATGTTACATAATGGATTCAATTATCAAAGTTGAACTAATCAAATCAAACAAATTCATCCTGTTTCAAAATTACACAAACACCCCCTCTAATCTAATCAATTAGCATAAATTCAATAAATCGGGATTCAATTTACAAATTACAAAGTCCATACATATCATATTTCATATCATACATCATTTCATACACATAGGATTACATTCCGATCGACGATTCAAGCAATTAGCAATTAAAACAATAAATTCCAAATATTCAAGTTATACAAAATAAATCACAACAAATCAACCAGACATCCGATTGACGAACGGAAAGTGGCGTTGGACTCACGACGACGAAAGGAACTCGTTGTACGAAGGGCGCCGGAACGCCGCCGTCGGAACCCGTCGGACCGCCACGTGCAGCCGCCGGACCACCACCTCCGGTGGTCGGAAAATTCCCCGGAAGGACAGAAACGTACGCCTCGGCCTGCTTGACAAAAGCCCTCAACCAATTTCAGAAAATACCAAGCACACCGGATTTTGTTGACGAAAAACCGAACTAAAATCCTAGTACGAAAACTGAAATTAAATACAAACCGCTAAACGAAAATAAAATCCGAAAATACCGTTGGAAAGCCTGTAACGAGCCCTACGAAAGCCCCCAAAGCCAAACCCCGGAAAAATCATCGGAAAATCGGACCGTCGGTCCAGGCCCGGTCCGACGCCGCCGGCCGGTTCTCTGGCCGCCACCACCACGAATAACTCGGACTAGTCAACAGGAGCAACTTTTGTAAAGGAGTCATCACCAAAACCGGCTGGGAAAAGGCCGAACCGCCGCCTCGAAGCTGCGCCACCGCTGCCATCGCCGGAACTGCCACCTACGCTGCGATTCGCCCCAAACTGAGGCTGGAAATGGGTTCAGGAGGTCGAAAACGTTCGGCAACCACCAAGCCCCGTCGAAAAAGGTTGCCGGAACGCGGCAAAACTCGCCGCTACAGTAGCGCCGCCGCCCGTCGTCCGCGTGCGGCCTCCTCGCTGCCCCGATGGCGGCACCGCTTGTCCAGAAAGATACGCCGGGAGCTCCTCGTCATGGGTTGGGGGCGCGTGTCGTCGGAAGGTGGCCGGAAGCCGCTGCAAGTGGGCGGCGAAGTGGCGGCTCCGCCACCCCTCTTCCGCCGCATCTGAAATCCGTCGGCCATCCGCCGCCGGTCGCCGGTTGGCCGAGTTCTTCGTACGGTTGTGACGGCGTCGTCGAGCCCGTCGAAATGGACTAGTGGTTCGTCGAAATCCGTCGAGAAACGGGCAAGTTTGGACGTCTGTGTGAAAACACACCTCAAGTGTATATGTGTGTGTCGTGAGAGAGGAGAGAGAAGCAGCGGGAGAAGAGAGAGAGGGCTACTGATCCGTTTGCTCGAAAAACGAGGATTCGGGTGTTTTACCCCCGGGTCCCCGTGCGTAAAGCGAATGGTAAAAGGGGCAAACGACGTCAGAATGGGGCAAACTCGGAGTCTACGGTCCCGTCTCGATGCCCCGAACGTGTTGAAGACGCCAAAAAGGTCAAAAACTCGATCGAACGAGAAATGACCGAAAGACCCCTAAAAAGAGAAAATTACAAAAGGGCCCCTAAACTCTAAAAGTGTTCAAAATAGGGCCACGAAAAATAAAAAATCACATAATTAAGCACATTAAAAGATTGAAACGTGGCGTACCTTATAAATCGGACGAGCGGGATGTTACAAACTCCCCTCCTTCAAAAGGACCTGTCCTCAGGTCCTAAGATCAGATCTTGAACGACGCTGAAACGAATTTCCACTTTAAGCTTCCGCTGCGCAACTCTGATCTAGGCGAACTGCAATCTCTGCAGGATACTTCTCCCTTGGTTGGCATGAACTCCCTTCATAGTGATTTGTTGTCACTAAAGTTCCACTGAGCATTTGACCGTTGGCCACTTCCAGCTCATTTGATCACCACTAGGCCATTGCACCCGAAGCTTGATACGGTCACGTCCTCGTTGCTCGCAAACTGTCGTCTGGCCAGAAGTAACGCAACCGCAACAAACAAGAGAGAGAATCCCATCTCTCGACACACAAGCGAAGGAACCCCGTCCCTCGGCACACAAAAGAGAAAATCCCGTTTCTCAACACACAAAAGAGAGAAGCCCGTCTCTCAGGCACACAATTGAGAGAACCCCATTTCTCAGCCTAAGTCTATCAGATTCCACATCTTCCAGACATTCTAGTTTGAGAAAATCCGACATTTCTCAAACCCTAAATCCAAGGGAATCCAGCATCCCTCGAATACCTAAGTACAAGAGAATCCAGCATCTCTTGTGCACAAAACTCAGAAAGAATCCAACATCTTTCTACCACACAAATAGAGAGAATCCTGCATCTCCCTAGCACGTAAACAGAGAGAATTAAATCTCCCTTTCACTCAAGCACAAAAGCAGAATCAAAATCACAACAATCAGTAAGTATCACAATTGACAGATATATCACGTAATATCAAGAATTAATCAAATAAAGAATGCATGTATGCTCATGTCATGCATGCTTAACGTACCGTTCACCGTAGTATTGGAAGCCTTGGCCAAGAAAGGTGATTACATTGTTGCTAAAGCAGCCCTGTAGTTAAAACACTAAGTTGGTGCATGAGGGTTAAGAATGCAAATGTAATGTGGCATTTAAGTCATGTAAGCACAACAATAAAAGCAATTAAGGACACATTGATAAAATGTTGCACAATCGTAATCATATTGCGCACTTAGTCACATAACTCAGTACAATTAAAACTGAGGAAGCAAAATTACAGGCCAAACGGATGCAATGCACACATATTCCTATGCCGTACGACCTAAACTGACACGACACGACTCCAGAGCACCGGTTCTGAACCTGGTAGCTCTGATACCACTTATAGTTGTAACACCCCGCACGTGAGGCGCCACATCCCCCGCATTATGACCCGACACATGTACGAAATGGAAGGTCCGCACACGCGCCAAATCACAGCGAACAGGTGACAAACAAAAACACACGCACTAGCTAGGCGGTATCTAACCCTGTACAAAAGAAAATATGCAAAACATGACAGCGGAAGTAGCACGAAATGCCAACTTACAAAAACTTTCATACCTTAAACACACAGTACCATACAAACATCAAAATCAACTAAACGGGTTCAACTTGTAGCACCCCGCACGCGAGGCACCACATCCCCCGCACTATGGCTCAACACAAGTAACGAAATGGTAAATCCGCACCCGTGTCAAACCATAGCGAACGGGAGACAAACATAAAAAAAACTTTCCTAAGCCAGGCGGAGTTAGACCCTGCAATGAAGCCAATCAACAACGTATAATGCATTGCAAACTCAAATTCAAACATACAACTCATAAGTAGAATTTGGGCTCTTCAGGCCTCTTTTAAACTCATAAATACAACCCAATAAAACAGTTCAATAACAATTACATATTTATTCAAGTTCATGATACCGAAGGCTCGAATCATACATAAATCCAATGCAAATGCGAGTGCAAAGACTCTCCTAACCTAACTCGACCCACCTAAAGACTCCAAACACCTCCGCCTAGCTCGAACTCCAAAATCAAACCTGCACACTAAAAGTTGGGGAGGGAGAGGGTCAGTCTCTAGAAGACTGAGTGAGCCGGAGCGATATACATATATAAAACATGCACATGCGAGTTATAAATTCCGAACAAGGTTTTGGTTGCGATTAGTTCCCTAAAAGGACAAGAGAATGATTAATCAATGCTCGGATTTTATGACTAAACATATTAATTCATTACGTTCATAAATCATACATAAATATAAGGCTCGGCGAGTGAGCGTGCACAATCTCCATCCAAACTCCGACCGTGTACATAAGTATTAATAATATATTGATATGGCGATCATGCAATATATCATAATACACCCAGACCATAAATCATAAAACATATGCGTTTGGGTAATCCGTGTCCCGGCCTTCCCGCACGGTGCATAATTCTATCATAACATATACATAAGAAAAGGCATAAATCCTAACCAACCTTCTTCCTCCGGGTGGTGGACGGGCTTGCAAGACCCGGCCACCGGTTTATACATGGGCCAATGGGGGTACATGAATTCCCCAAAGGCACTCAGCTCCCATTCCCCGCTAAACCTCCTAGCGAGGGCCGGTATCACCGTAGTTTGTTGGGACTAGTATATGGGATCCCCGTCAGCCCTTGCTTCCTCGGTTAGCCACATATACTAAGTCCCGGGGCCCGTTCAATCATAAATCAGAAATGTGACTCGCCAAAACTCAACAATTCATAAGTACATATCATAAGTCATAAATCATTTAAAAGGGGTTTACTCGATCAATACATACTATAAGAAATCATACTTTACCGTGTAATTCGGCATATGCTATCTACGTACCTCTCCGTGTCATCCTAATCCGTAGCTAGCATGAAGACACACGGTTTGGAGCATAGCTTCATTACAAAACTATTTTTAAGCTTATATACGCTCGTACGTATAACTTAGAAGAATTTACTCGATAACTTCATTTGAAAACCATATACATATAATCATAAGGTTTTGGCCAAAGCTTTTCACGTAAGGGTTGTAGGGTTTGTTATATAGCTAAAACGAAAACCACCCTCACCTGAACCGTGACGATACAAGGATACGAATACCAAGTGCCTGAACGATCAAGATCTCTCCATCCTGGAGATAAACTGTACAAAAGACAACAGGACGTGTTTGTGAGACTCGAGACTCCAATGAACCATATGTGACGCTCGGCAATGAAGTGAATATGACATGAATGCATAAATGATCATATTATATCAATAAAATGTTCATGTGCACGATTAAGAAATTTAAAACATATAATCAAATCATTCATTCATATGTTTCGTTCAATTTCATAAATTCATAAATTCATATTTCATAATTTCATAAATTCATAACATTCATAATATTCATAATGCATATCAATTAATCCATGAATTCATTTAATAATCATAACACATAATATTCATATTCACATTTAGGAATAAAATAAATAAAACGTCCAATCAATAATCAGTAAATTAAATACGCGAAATGGAAATCAATTAAATTCAAAAATTGAATTAAATCAAATAATATTTGAAATATATAATAAATATATATATATATATATATAATATAATAATTATATATAATCATACATAATAACATATAATATATATAATATATGTATATATATATATACGTACACATGCAAACATACACATGCAAACCCATGCACACACACAACATAAGATATATATACTATACATTATATACATGCAATTACAAACACAAAGCTATGCACACACCAAAGCCATTCATGCAACACACACACACTGCACACCCAACCATGCATACAAATACAACAGAAATCCCAGGAAAGACGCAGCAAAATAGCAGCCAGCAGCAGTCCAGGAAAACGCAGAAACAGCCAAGAAAAACGGGGTGCCACCCCCGTGTCACCCTCCAAACCTAGACCGAGACACCCCCGTGTCTCGGTACAGAAATTCCAAACCACAATTGCACCCCCGTTCCCGCTGGAACGGAAGAAAAAGACACGCCCGTTCCTCGCCTGCGACAGTCCCTGTTTTTACAGCAGAAACGCAGCAGCAACTACAGCCATGTACAAGCAAGAAAGGCAACAAAAACCATGCATGAAATGCTTCAAGAACTCAGCTAAAACACATCCCAACACGCCATGAAAGTTTACAGCAAAAGCACGCAACGCAGCAGCCCAAACCAGTCCCAAAACAGGACAAGAAAGTCACGGAAAAACAGAGCATGGTTAATCCTCTTCAATCCCACATATTCAGATCCGTTAAGGCCATCAAATGTGCAGCAAAACAACACAAATTCAACCTATAACTCAGTTCCAAACCAGCTCAACCAAAAGAAAAAGGATACGTGACTTTCATGAAAATTTCCTCAAAGTCTCATAAATGATAACTCATGAATACTCTTACTACCAAGAAATCAATGATCATAAATGATATGAGGATGTTAAAACAATCAATATCAAGCTTGGAATCAATCAAAACCATTGAAAAACGAAGAAGATCAAAAATTTGCCCAAAATCCTTCATTTTCGGAAATCTGCCCAGAATGGATGAAACCATGCTCAAATTCATGAATGAAAGGATGAAAATGACTCATATAGTATGTACATAACATATCCAAGCTTACCTTGTGGATTAATGGAGGTTTGGAAGGAGATTTGAGCTTGAATCTAATGGCAAAGCTTGAGTTACGGGAGAGACTGGAGAGCAGAAAGTGTTTGAGATATTTTCAGTAGGTGGGGAGGGTTATCTCGGTTTGGGGGGTTAAGTAATGAATATAGGGTTGAGTTAGGGTTCCATAGCATTCAACCATAGTTAATTTGGTCAAGGTTTGAGCAAGATATGGTCATTTTAATGCAACAAGGTCATTTTGGTCGCCGCCTCGTTTTTCGGTTGAATTTCGGAGGTTCAAATGATTTAGGAAAAATATAAGGCTAGATTTACTAAACTCGAATTTTCGTTACGAGTTCAGCGGAGTTGACGGAACTCGAATCCGAGTTCCCGAGCTCAAGATATTAAATTCGGAACCAAGGGTACGCTAAGTGCTCATTAGCCCCCAATTTGGTTCCTCAACTCAAATTAAATTCGTTAACAAATCAAATGAATTCGAAAATGTAAACCGAGCATAAAATCATGTCCATAACACATATATTTACAACATACTACAAATTCGTGGCAATCCGAAATCATTTCATATAAGAAAGAAGCTCAAAATTAACAATCAAACTCAATCATGCAATAAACATAAACCCCATGCACAATTATAATTTCCCGTGCATAATTATTTTAATTTGCATGCATAATATATGATTTCCATGCATCAAACTTAAATAGATAAATTAAATCCAATATTAAATAATTTATATTAGGTCACGTAATTAATTAACTAAAACATGATTAATTAACATAACACTTAATTAGCATAATCGTTAAATTAATAATAAAATAAATAAACATATATATATATACATATACTTAAATACGAAATAGTTTTTAAAAGAATAATATTGAATTAAAATATAATATAATAAAATAAAACAAACACAATTAATCACATAATTAAATGATTAAATTGCGCAATTTAGAAGCAAATATGACATATTAATAAAATTGAAAGACCGGGGCGTTACAATCTCTCCCCCTTAAAAAGAATCCGTCCTCGGATTCACTGCACGCTTAAAACCACTAATGAGAGATTCCCCGTCTCTCACAAGCAACAAGGAGAGAGCCCCGTCTCTCGAGCAACAATGAGAGAACCCCGTCTCTCGCAAGCAAAGAGAGTACCCCGTCTCTCAAACAAAAATAAGAGAAGCCCCGTCTCTTAGAAACAACGAGAGCACCCCGTCTCTCAAACAAAAATAAGTAAAGCAAGGAAGTCTCCAATACTCCCAAGCAGCACACACAAAACCAAATTCAAAATCACACAAGCCACCTCAAGGCAAGTAACAGATATCAACCACGTTAATCATCAATTACTTCACGTAATTTAACTTGATAAGGAAACAAAGCACATAACAAAGAAATTATTAAATTGAATTTGCATGAATGTATGCTTCATGAATGCTATAAATACCGTTCACCGTAGTCACGAAGTTTTAAAATTGTGAGTTGTCGTTGTTCAGTGTATCATCTGTCCCGAAGATAGATTCAGTGCTCAGTTTGTCTTTAACCTCTTCAGGATACCCTGATAAAACAATTAATGAATCCTTCAGGGATTATACTTCTTAGATCCCTTCTGCCTGGTACTGCTCCCAGTCTCCATCATTCCTCTTAATCCTCATTCAGCCAACTCTTTTTACTTATCCGAGCTTGACCTCCCGAATATCCTTAGACTATCTGTCTCGAAATTAGGTCCCTAGCTACTATCCTACCCATATCGGATTTTAAAATACCCTCGAGAATAACTACCCCTGACAACCTTGACAATTCAATCCCTACCTAGAGGTATTCGTCATTAGGATCTACCTTAACACGAATCCTTTTCCATCTTTCGTTCATGGTATCCATTCATTCCCTTTGACCCCCTTAAGGTTATATTTGGCATCTAGCTCCACATTTCTTGAATCGAAGATAAAATGTTCCTGATGCGTTTTGAAGTTTGATGTAAATCCTCCATTCATCATCTTTTCCAGTTTGGTTTCTTCTTAGATTTCCTTCCGAAGTATCGTGGGACTAACCGAAGACTTGATAATATTGTCATTATTGAACCCCCTTTTTGTACCCTATTGGATTACTCGTGATCGCCATCATTCCATCATATGCCAACATGATTCGACACTCTCTCTTGTCAATTCTGACTTAGGAGTTTCTAGAAGCTCCCTTAAAATTCTGTTATCCCCAGATCCATGTTCTATACATAGGAATATTCTCCAAGCCATTTCCGTTATACCCAATGAGGGACTCCAACCCGAATTGAGTAACTTAACTCTCCTCTTAACAACTTAACCATTCAAGCCATCTTGTTTATTTCTGATCATCACTAATAGGACTCCCAGGTCTTCCTTAATTTCCAATTTCGTTATTCTTACTGAAATATTTCTTCGAGCACCCTTTTAATCGTCCAATTTGTTCCTCGGTCGTGCTCTCCCCCTTAAATTTCTGTTGTCCCGGGTTTAACTCCATCGATTCATCTTTTATCGAAACTCTTGATGAGTAAATCCCATTAGGTGGAGTTTAACTGATATAGAAATCAAAGATTTTGCCTTTCAACTCCTTCCCTAGTTCTCTTGATGTCCGAAACTCCTTTCTTAATCTTGTCCGGAACTCTAGTCTCATTTTTCCTTCTGAATTCTTGTTTCCGTTAACCTATCCCTTAATAGAAGTTCTTATTTCCCAAATTCACCTTCCTTCTAATGTCATCCTATTATTTCTCTTCTCCATAACTCAGATGCGGCTCGGTTGAACTGATACTTGATAGTTGAGGCGAAAGGACTTCAAATCAAGTAAACACTAAAATGCATGTTGGGTTAAAATGACAATGCATGGGTCACGTTTACATCAAGCAATTATACAACACATTAGCGCAACGAAACCAATTAGAAATGCACGGATAAACATAAGTCAAGAGAATAAATAACTAATGCAAGATATGATGCACGTGCTATGAATGCTTTGGAACCTGTCACCAAGTTGATAAGTAGTTAGCTCGGTAGCTTTTCCTCGTTCCTCCAATCCCGAGGTTACTTTGACTTGGTGAGTATCCCTTGCCTTTCCCACGGTCTTCAGGTTTTCCATGAGTCTTTTTGCATCACTCGTATCTTCCACTATCCGAGATTGCAATTTCTTAATCTTTAATTCTTCCACGTCCACATAGTTAGTATCCAAACTTCTCCTCGAAATTCGACCTTTACTTCTAATCGTCACCTCGATCAAGAATTCCGCGCCTATCCTTTGTGAATTTAATTCACCTCCAATTGCTTATACTTGAGCGCATGATTTCCTTTCTTTCCCGTTTCCATTGATTGCTCCATATCTTCCAATTTAACCTCACAACATGACAATTCAGCTTGGATTTGGAAAATGAACTCAAACCCTGTTCTCCATATCGCCACCTTCCCTCTATTCGTGTTTACCCAAATGCTTGCCTTCTAGAACCCGACTTCTAATCACTGGGCTTAGTTCGAAGTCCTTCTTTGTAGACCCTTGATGCATAACCTCTACCAGACCCCTGTTATCTCTACTCCTCTTAGTTTCTAGTACCTCCTCCATGATCCAAATCCGGGACCAATATATCTTCAAGGTTTTGCTCCCTTCATTCCTTAGGTCGCAAGATCCTGTTGAATCCAATTAATGCACTTCAAGTAGTGGATTCACATAAGTTGTTCTTCTGAGTCATAACCATCCTTTGATTAACTCCTATTCTTATTCCCCCAAATGTTCCTCTGCTATCACATCGCCAAGGTCGAACCTCCCATTCTGAATCCCAACCGTTAATTGCAACTCAGTCTACAAAGCCACACAACTAGCATTCTCCACATTCCTCCCCGGGCATCCTTCCTATCTTCCGTGCCTCCGAAGGAATTGTAGTAGATTGTTTTGATCATAGAACTTGGCCGTGGTTTGATATCATCTTTATAACCTGGAAATCATAACTCATTTCAAGAATGGATGCATGCGATTAGTGCATGCTCATGGCACATATTCAATACGAAAGACAAGAATTCATATAAAATGCAACAAGTAATTCAACAAAATTCTTAAGGAAACCAAATTCCATATTCAAGATCGATGCAATGCACACAATATCACATAGTCCTATGCCGTTCGACTTAGACTGACATCGACACGACTCAAGAACACCGGTTTTGCAACCGGGCTCTGATACCACTTAAGGATGTAGCACCCCGCACGTGAGGCACCACATCCCCCGCACTATGGCTCAACACAAGTAACGAAATGGTAAATCCGCACCCGTGTCAAACCATAGCGAACGGGAGACAAACATAAAAAAAACTTTCCTAAGCCAGGCGGAGTTAGACCCTGCAATGAAGCCAATCAACAACGTATAATGCATTGCAAACTCAAATTCAAACATACAACTCATAAGTAGAATTTGGTCTCTTCAGGCCTCTTTTAAACTCATAAATACAACCCAATAAAACAGTTCAATAACAATTACATATTTATTCAAGTTCATGATACCGAAGGCTCGAATCATACATAAATCTAATGCAAATGCGAGTGCAAAGACTCTCCTAACCTAACTCGACCCACCTAAAGACTCCAAACACCTCCGCCTAGCTCGAACTCCAAAATCAACCCTGCACACTAAAAGTTGGGGAGGGAGAGGGTCAGTCTCTAGAAGACTGAGTGAGCCGGAGCGATATACATATATAAAACATGCACATGCGAGTCATAAATTCCGAACAAGGTTTTGGTTGCGATTAGTTCCCTAAAAGGACAAGAGAATGATTAATCAATGCTCGGATTTTATGACTAAACATATTAATTCATTACGTTCATAAATCATACATAAATATAAGGCTCGGCGAGTGAGCGTGCACAATCTCCATCCAAACTCCGACCGTGTACATAAGTATTAATAATATATTGATATGGCGATCATGCAATATATCATAATACACCCAGACCATAAATCATAAAACATATGCGTTTGGGTAATCCGTGTCCCGGCCTTCCCGCACGGTGCATAATTCTATCATAACATATACATAAGAAAAGGCATAAATCCTAACCAACCTTCTTCCTCCGGGTGGTGGACGGGCTTGCAAGACCCGGCCACCGGTTTATACATGGGCCAATGGGGGTACATGAATTCCCCAAAGGCACTCAGCTCCCATTCCCCGCTAAACCTCCTAGCGAGGGCCTGTATCACCGTAGTTTGTTAGGACTAGTATATGGGATCCCCGTCAGCCCTTGCTTCCTCGGTTAGCCACATATACTAAGTCCCGGGGCCCGTTCAATCATAAATCAGAAATGTGACTCGCCAAAACTCAACAATTCATAAGTACATATCATAAGTCATAAATCATTTAAAAGGGGTTTACTCGATCAATACATACTATAAGAAATCATACTTTACCGTGTAATTCGGCATATGCTATCTACGTACCTCTCCGTATCATCCTAATCCGTAGCTAGCATGAAGACACACGGTTTGGAGCATAGCTTCATTACAAAACCATTTTTAAGCTTATATACGCTCGTACGTATAACTTAGAAGAATTTACTCGATAACTTCATTTGAAAACCATATACATATAATCATAAGGTTTTGGCCAAAGCTTTTCACGTAAGGGTTGTAGGGTTTGTTATATAGCTAAAACGAAAACCACCCTCACCTGAACCGTGACGATACAAGGATGCAAATACCAAGTGCCTGAACGATCAAGATCTCTCCATCCTGGAGATAAACTGTACAAAAGACAACAGGACGTGTTTGTGAGACTCGAGACTCCAATGAACCATATGTGACGCTCGGCAATGAAGTGAATATGACATGAATGCATAAATGATCATATTATATCAATAAAATGTTCATGTGCACGATTAAGAAATTTAAAACATATAATAAAATCATTCATTCATATGTTTCGTTCAATTTCATAAATTCATAAATTCATATTTCATAATTTCATAAATTCATAACATTCATAATATTCATAATGCATATCAATTAATCCATGAATTCATTTAATAATCATAACACATAATATTCATATTCACATTTAGGAATAAAATAAATAAAACGTTCAATCAATAATCAGTAAATTAAATACGCGAAATGGAAATCAATTAAATTCAAAAATTGAATTAAATCAAATAATATTTGAAATATATAATAAATATATATATATATATATATATATATATATAATATAATAATTATATATAATCATACATAATAACATATAATATATATAATATATGTATATATATATATACGTACACATGCAAACATACACATGCAAACCCATGCACACACACAACATAAGATATATATACTATACATTATATACATGCAATTACAAACACAAAGCTATGCACACACCAAAGCCATTCATGCAACACACACACACTGCACACCCAACCATGCATACAAATACAACAGAAATCCCAGGAAAGACGCAGCAAAATAGCAGCCAGCAGCAGTCCAGGAAAACGCAGAAACAGCCAAGAAAAACGGGGTGACACCCCCGTGTCACCCTCCAAACCTAGACCGAGACACCCCCGTGTCTTGGTACAGAAATTCCAAACCACAATTGCACCCCCGTTCCCGCTGGAAAGGAAGAAAAAGACACGCCCGTTCCTCGCCTGCGACAGTCCCTGTTTTTACAGCAGAAACGCAGCAGCAACTACAGCCATGTACAAGCAAGAAAGGCAACTGATATTTGCCAAAAATTGACTAAATACCAACACAATTTATTCCCTTGGGAATTCGATCGTATCAAGCTGTAAAATGAAATAACGCGAGAAATAACGTTAAATACAAATGATGAAATGGAGTGATAAATAATCGCAACAAATAAATAATGATAAGATATGTGGTAGGATGATCTTCTGTAATCTTTCTTCAGTCGTACGAATGGCAATTCTCAACAATTCAAAAAGAAGGTCTAAACAATATGGTAATTCTAAACAGAAAAATGGGAGAACTCTTCATGTAAGCGTAGAAAAATGGGTTGAGGGAGAAAACTGAGATGATGATATCTTCTGTCACTAATTACAGAGAAAAATGTGGAGTGTAGGTTTTCCACGTTCAATGTATCTGGTCTCTCCTTTCTTTCTCTCTCCTCCAAGGTTGGTTGCAGCTTTTCCTAAAGTCTTGGCACGTTTGAAATCTCAAACCACGTCACTTCTTCTCCCACCATCTTCTCAACTTCTCTTTTATATAATTAATATTCCTTAATTAAATAATGTGGAAATTAGGTCCACATCATCACTCCCCCCTACTCTTACAGTCGAACAGTGTGGACGACTGTGAGAGTAATGAAGTCTTGGAGAACAACTCTGGGTGTCGGATGTATTAAACCGGTTGATCTCCCTTCCTGGGTATGGTGGTTGCCTCGTTAAAAACCTCACTTGGGAAAACCACGTGGGACAAAACCCTCATGAGTAAAAAGAGTGCAACCGTTGCGTCCCGTACCCAAGGTTTACTTTCGGTTCTGCTTCAGTGATTGGCTCAACATTCTGCTTCTTGGAACCCCTTTTGACTTTCTGCTTAGCGTCTTTGTCCCTTCAGCTTGCTGCTCCTTCCAGCTTGACTGGTTTTCAGCTTAACTGCTTTTTACGTGCTCCTTTCTCCTTTTCTCTTCCTGACAGTTCAATTCCCTTCTGCTCTTCTTTCCAGCCAGCTTAATTATAAACAATTCCTCTTCTTCTCCAAAGTTCGGCGGGAATTCCTGTAACACATATTCTCCAGGTACGATATATTTCCAAGATATGATCATATCTTAAGTCATGAACACGATCATTCCAAAAAATTTCCAAGATAAACCAATAAATCCAACATGACAGATTTTCAGAAATCAACATGGTAAAAATAATTATTAAAAATCTGCCAAACTTATTTTCTCGAATTGAGATATCTTATCAAGATAGCTCTGAGTCTCATATAATCAATTAATTGATTCAAAGTTATCATATAACGATTTACTAACTTCATGAAAAAGAGCGATAAATTAAAGAAAAAGAGAGGATGTCACCGGGATTGGAAGAGTTCTAGTGATATAGGTCTCCTTTTCTTGAATTAATTCAAAACCCCTCTCTATCTCCATTACTCTTCATACGGGATCAGCACCAAAGGGACATTGCAAACATCAGACATACTCTTTCTTTCTTTGGGTAAGAGAGGCAAAACTTCCACCTTTCTTCTCCTCGTCGGCCTACCGTGTCTGCTGCTGCTTCGTAAGCTAGCTCCGTTGCCGTGTCGTCCAGCCGGCTGTCGTGGTCTCGCCGGCGCACAGCTCCCCCATTCTTCTTCCATTTTTTTTTATTTTTGGTTTTCGAACAAGATGGAACTGACGTCCTGTGCTTCTTTCTTTTGCAGCACCGCCCCTACTCCGTCGCCGCGCCGCCGCTGTTCAGGTAAGGGGCCGTCGTTCCCGGCGTCTTTCCCCCTCTTTCTTTCCGCTTTTCGGAGAAATTGGACCTTAGATATGGTAGATCTAAGCGTTTTCTTTGACTTTTTGCAGTGTTGCCTGGGTTCCGCCGCGGTGCCGCCACGTCGCCGCCTCTCGCCGTCTGCACAGGTACGGGCATCAAGCCATCCTTCTTCTCTCCTTCTTTTTCTGGAGATTTCTTGTGAGGGTCGGATCTAGATCTACCGAATCTGACCGCTTCTTGGGATTCTTTTGCAGCGCCGCCACTCCCCGTCGCGACGCCGCCGTTCGCCGCTTGCCCTGGTGAGATCTGGGGTTTTCTCCCTTTCTTTTCTCTCTTTTCTTTTTTTTTGGATATTCGAAATCGGATCTGAAAGGTGGGGGCCTGTTTCGGCCGCCTCTAACCACCACCGCCGGTTGTGAGTGACCGTGCTCGCGGCCGTGGCGAGGTGTCGGGGCTGATGCGCCGCCAATCATCCTCTGCGCAAAAGCCCTGCGGGAGACCTGGCTAGATCTGCCATACTCTCCTCCCTCCTCCTGTAATACCGGCGATTCAACTCTTGTTATCGATTTGCTAAAAATCGCTTTTCCTCTTGTTGTAGATCGGAGGCATACATTGACTCGTTGTTGGCTATTTTAGATAATACCTCCTCCGCTGAGGAAAATTTCCTTGCCGGTAAGCACTTCTTGTGTTGTGGAATGGGTTGAATTTGCTGATGATTGTTAGGGATGTCCCTTGTTGAGAAAAGATAATTGATATTATGAATTCTTGTTGCTTTGTTGGCATGTTGCTTGATGTTGGATGGGTGCTTGTTGCCGAATTGATAATGTCTTCTCGTGGGTATTACTCCAGCTTTCTAAAGGTGAAGATTATGATTTCTCCTTTGAAAATTTGCTGGGTTGTTGCTTGGTTGTAATAAAGATGGTGGATTGTCTTGTAATGAATGTTGGAAGTGATTCTTATAATAAAAGTGTGTTGAAACAACTTTTATAATGCATGTCTTGTGGGGTTGTTGTCGGGAGGATGGCTTCCTTCTCTTTGTCTTGTTTTGGGAAATTACATTTGCATCCCCTTGCCATCTGCTTATTTCCTTGCTGTTGTTGAGCGTGTGTTAAGGGAGGTTGCTGTTTGCCACGTGTATGACATGCTCTTTCCTTCTGTCTTGTTTTCTTGCTTGTATTTTTTTTTTTCATCCCTGCTGCTGGGGGAATTACAGGAATCTCCAGGTATGGATTCCCAAGACAAAGAGCTGGAAGAATATCCTATAGCCTGTCCGGCACCTCTCCTGCTCATGGGCCCTCCTGCTGTTCCCCGCACCATTACGGACCAGGGTCTCCCCGCTGATCCACCAGTTTCGGCTTATGCTCCTGATATCTCTATTAGCAGCCCTGCTGATCCGTCAGCTATCCGCTCTGCTCCTGATCCTGCTACCAGCAGTTCTGCTGATCCGTCAGCTATCCGCTCTGCTCCTGATCTTGCTACTAGCAGCTCTGCTGATCCGTCAGCTACCCGTTCTGCTCCCCTTCCTCCTGCCAGTCTCCCCACGGATGTTACAGGGGCCCTTGAGGTTGATTCTGATGATACGACGGACTCGGATCCTGGAGATGAAGGGGAGTATGATTATAAGTCTTGTACCATGACGGAAGAGCAGTTACGGGGAGTTGTTAGGCGACTAGAGCTTCCTGCTGGTTGGGAGGCATTCCTTCCAGGTCCAGGCGAGGGGCCCGACCATGCACCAGAAGGGGCGGCCTGCTTTTTCGTAGCCCAGGTGGATGCCGGCCTACGCTTCCCGGTCCCTTCGTTCCTGGCTGAGGTATCTGACACCTTTCGCATGAGCCTGGGCCAGTTGTGTCCCAATGCCATGACTCTACTACTTAGCTATGCCGTCCTTACGAGCTATACAGGAGTACCGACAGGGCCTATGGAGTTTCGAGATGATTTCATTTTGCGGATGAACAACTACGGGTTCTATTACATCACCCCTCGGGTGAAACCCGCCTTCCTGCGACTTCGTGATTCTCCACGGGATTGGGATACCCGATATTTCTTCGTGCGCCCTTCTAGCGAGGGATGGGGCAGGCAGATGTATACCGACTGGCGGTCACGTCCTTCCTCTGTTGCCCATACCCAGTTGACGGATATTTCTTCAGAGTCCAAAGCTCGTCGGAAGATATTGCAGGGATATTTATGTACCGCCGTAGAGCTATGCTCCGGTTCCCTCCTTTCATACTTTGGTTTGATCCCCCAGCACGTGCCTCTTGAGAGGCCGATTGGTAGCCTGTTCATTCTTATCCTTTATATGATCTTATCTGCTTTATGTGATAACTTGCATCATACGCCTCCTGCTCTCTTTCTGATATTTGGCTTTCTCCTTACTTCGCAGACGAAATTATGAGGCAATATCGCGTGAAGCGTCGGCCCCCTCCTGCTCAAGTTGAAGAGGATTCTCCAGACGCACCTCCTCGCAGGCATCGCAAGCCACGCTCTGGTGCTGCTGCGGGCTACCAGCAGGCAGGGGGTAGATCCTTCTGGGGGCCTCCCCATCCTGCTCACCGGGCAGGCCGCCAGCTTGACCCTCCTGGTCGTGCATCCCGCAAGCGTTCTCCTCACCGCTCTGACGAGCCCCGCAAGAGGCACCGAGAGGTGCGTAGGTCTCTCAGCCCTCCCGTCGATGAGCAGACCGTCCAGGTCTCTAAAGGGAAAGGGCCTCTTCATCCTCCTGGCGGGCGACAGGACCAGGACCGGAGGAGCAGGGAGAGATTCGTCCCTCCTGCTACTGGCACATCATCTGCAGTTCGTACCTCTGGTCGTCACACTGCTTCCTCTCAGCGCCCGCCTGATCAGGATGATTGTATCTTCTTTGATTCCCAGGGTGATCTGGGATTGAGGCTTTTGAAGGGTCTACCTTCAGCAACAGACAGGGAGTTCATGGCTGGGCTCTCCCGAGAGGCCCTTCCTGCCCGAGCTGCACTCCACCTTGCGCAGGTAAATCCAGCTTTTCACCTCCTCTTTTTGCTTCCACTATGGTGCCGTTCTTGTCTTTTTCCCTCACCCATCCCCCTTTTCGCAGGCGGGGATGCTCCTTGGCTGCTGGCATGATCAGGAGGTGGTCGTCCCTCCTTCTGTTGCCGAGGAGTTGACCAATCTTCAGCGAGAGACAGATACTCTCCGCCATGAGCTTGTGGCGGCCCACGTTTTGAAGAATACTGCAGAAGAGAAATTGAAGGACTTGCAGAAATCCTATGACCAGGAGCGGAGGGAGCGCCTCGCAGCAGCTGCCCCGCAACCCATTTCCCTCCAGGCAGTTGACCAGTTCCTGAAGACGACAGCAGGGAGGGCTCTTTTGGATGGGCGCTTGTTGCTTCGCCAGGCCGAGTACTTGGCTTCTCCCGCATTCCAGCAGGCCGTTGACGAGGCCTCCATGCAGAAAGTTGCAGCAGCTTCTGCTTCTGCTTTCGAGCAGGGCTTTCGTGCTGGTTATGCCCGCCTGGTATCCTTGGGTCTTCTTGCTCCTGGTACCACTCCTTCTGCCACAGATATTCATCATGCTCAGTCTTTCCCTTCAGGTGCGTGTGCCCGTTGGTCTTCATGCTTCATTGTATTATTTCCTTCTCGTTTTTCATGATTTTCCTTCAACTTCTGTTAGTGATCAACTCTTCTTGTTTTCGCTGCAGGTGAGTTCTCTACTCCCCCTCCAGCTAGAGACGCTAGCCTCATGGAGGGACATCACCCCAGCCTGTCGGGGCAAGCGGTTACTGTTGATCTGCATGCTAGCCTGGGAGGGGCCTCCACTTCTGCTCACGGCCCTGCTACTTCCGCGCCTCCTGCTAGTATCCCGCCAGCTCACGTTCCTCCTGCCAGCTATCCTCCAGACACTGCACCTGCTGCTTCCACCATTCCTGCTGCTGCCCCTACTGTCGGGCAGGTAGACCCGCCAGGGCCACAGACTTAGCTTTCTTTACGCCTCTCTCTTTGGACATCTTTCTTTCTTTATTGACTCATCTTTTGCGAGCCGTTGATATTTCCGGCTCTAGACTTAGCATTTTTGGGACTTAGACTCATTGGATTCTGGTTTTCCTTGGTATGCCTTTTGTTTGGATGACTATGTTTTGGCTCATTTTCCTCGAGTATGCACCTGAACTTTCTCTTTCCTGGTTGCCCGGAACATTTGAGGGCTTTTTGAATGGAATATATGGTTGAACACTTGATTTTGTTGTTTTGGCACATGTTTATTGTATTGTATGGGCATCTGGCTGTGTTAGCTTTTCATTGCCTTTGTAACCCACTAGCAGGGAGTAGACAGCCCAAGGAGAAGGTTTGAATGCGGTTCTGGTGTGGGCCTTCTCCCTGTTCTGCTTGTTGCTCTTTTGTTCATTTGAGAATTTGTCCCTCATGCCAGGTTTTCACGGTACAAGGCTGCCAGAGCCGTTCGTGCTGAGGGTATTCTCTCCGACCCTAGCAATAGCTGCCTCCTTCCAGCTAGGTGGCCAACCCAACTGGTGGAAGCAGGTGGAGAATCACTCCCAAGAGCCTTTCTTCCAGCTCTTCCCAAGGCGTATGCGTAATCAACGCGCCTTCCCAAGAGGGACTTATTTGTGTGCCCCCTTTATCCCGGGTAATCATTCATCGAAAATGTTCAGATTTTCGGTAATATAGCCGCGGAGGCTTTGCATGTGCCTGTCTCAAGTGTCAAATTAATAATAATACGGTGCACTCAGAGCGTATCCCAGCATAAGTCATTTTTTCCTCATTACAATGTGTATGCATCGAGGGCATAACACGAGCTGGTTCTTTTTCTCATCATAATGCATTCTCAGAAATCCCATGAAGTTAGTTATTCAAATAAAACATAAACATGAAACATAATCTTCTTCATTCGCATGAATCAAAATATAGAAAATTCTATATAAACAACTATCAAGCATGCGGAAAAGAAAACTTTGGAACCTGGACGTTCTGATCATATGTTCCTCCTTCTGCTCTCCTTCCAGGTGTGCAGGCCGCGTGTCTGCTTAGCAGAAAAACCCCTTCAGGTTTTGATTGGAACCTGGAAGTTCTGGTAATGCGTTCCTCCTTCTGCTCTCCTTCCAGGCGCGGGCTGCGCGCCTGCTTAGCAGAAGAACCTTTTTAGGTTTTGCACGTTCCAAGGTCGTGATAGCTTCTTTCCGTTAGCATCCTCCAGCTCATAAGCTCCTCGACCCACGATCCTTACGACTTTGTAAGGCCCTTCCCAGCTGGGGCCTAGTTTGCCAACAGGTTTCAAGGCATCTGCCCTCCTAAGCACCAAGTCCCCCACCTGGAAGTCGCGCGCTTTCACCTTCCTATTGTAAGCTGCCACCATTTGGTTTTTATACCTCGCCATTCGTATAAGTGCTCGATCCCTTGCCTCTTCTATAGTATCCAAGTTTTCCCTCATTAACGCTTCGTTCTCTTCTTCATTATAGGCTTCCACTCGTGGCGAGGGCATGCCTATCTCAGCAGGAATGACCGCCTCGGCACCGTATACCAGGTTGAAAGGTGTCTCTCCCGTGGTCACACTTGGAGTGGTTCGGTGAGCCCACAGGACTGCGGGTAGCTCGGTAGCCCATTTTCCTCTAGCTCCTTCCACTCTACTCTTGAGACCATGTAAGATGAGTCGGTTCATTACCTCCACCTGTCCGTTTGCCTGCGGATGATAGACCGCTGAAAAGCATTGTCGAATCCCTAGCTGCTGGCACCATTCCTTCAGCTGCGTTCCTATGAACTGTCTCCCATTATCCGAGACCAGCTCTCTCGGGACTCCAAAACGGCACACGATATTTCGTTGTAAGAATTTTATCACTTCTTTCTCCGTGATCTTCACTAAAGCTTCCGCTTCCACCCACTTGCTGAAGTAATCTACGGCCACGATCAGGAATCGTGTTTGCCCTTTCCCAGGGGGAAGCGGGCCAACTATATCGATGCCCCATTTGGCGAAGGGGCATGGTGAGTACATAGCCGTGAGGGGCTCAGCTGGCTGGTGCAGGAGGGGAGCATATTTCTGACATTGCTCACACTTTGCAATGAACTCCTTAGCATCCGTTTTGATGGTCGGCCAAAAATATCCCGCTCTCAACACCTTTCCCGCCAGCGAGGTCCAGCCAGAATGACTTCCACAACTTCCTTCGTGTATCTCTCGCAGCACATAATGGCTTTCCTCCGGCGACAAGCATTTGAGCAACGGCATTGTCACCGATCTTCTATATAGGAAACCTCGCATCGCCACAAATCGGGCAGCTTTTCGTTGCACTCTCAGCGCTTCCTTCCTGTCAGTTGGAAGTATGTCATGTAGCAGGTAATCAAGAATCTCCTCCCTCCAGTCCTGCTCTTCCTGCCCTATCAGCACTTCCTGGTCTGCATTCGCGTCCTGCTCTAGCGCCCCAGCAGGGAGTGTCAGAACCGTAATCTTCCTGGTATGGACACCCTCGAACGAACTAGCCATCTTGGCTAGTCGATCTCCTTTCTTGTTCTCATCTCGTGGTATCTGCTCCAGCTGGAAGGTAACAAATTCTGTCTTCATTTCATTCACTTTAGTTAAGTAGGCCTTCATCCTTTCTTCATGAGCTTCATACTTTCCCTCCACCTGACAGGATACCAGCTGGGAGTCTGAATACACCACCAGGTGTTGCGCTCCAGCTTCTTTGGCTAGCTTCAGCCCCATGATCACTGCCTCGTACTCCGCCTCATTATTGGATGCTTTGAAGTTGAATCTGATAGCAAACTCGAATTCATCTCCTTCGGGGCTGGTTATCACCACTCCAGCTCCGCTCCCCGAGCTGGTGGATGAACCATCAACGTGTAGCAGCCACCTGCGCCCTTCCTGCTCGGGCGTCGTGGTCATCTCTGATATGAAGTCCGCCAGGGCTTGTGCTTTGATTGCTGTCCTTGGGGAATACGATATATCAAATTCCCCTAGTTCCATGGCCCATTTGATTAGCCTTCCTGATGTCTCCGGCTTCCCGAGCACTTGCCTCATGGGATAATTCGTGCGGACCACTATTGCGTGCGATAGGAAGTATGGTCGCAACCTTCGTGCTGTAACCATGAGTGCCAATGCCAGCTTTTCCATATCCGGGTACCGCTGTTCTGCTCCTTTGAGCACCTTGCTAACATAATACACCGGCTTCTGGGTTCCTCCTTCCTCCCGGAGCAGAACGGAGCTGACAGCCTGGCCTGATACTGCCAGGTATACGTATAGAGGCTCTCCTGGTACAGGCTTGACCAGGAGGGGTATTCCTTCCAGGTATACCTTCAGGTCTTCGAAAGCCTTCTGGCATTCCGGACCCCATGCAAACTTGCACGCCTTTCTCAATACTCCAAAGAAAGGGAGGCTTTTTTCTGCTAGCCTCGAGATGAAACGGCTCAGGGCTGCCATCCTCCCCGTCAGGCATTGCACCTCATTCGGTGTTGTCGGGGCCTTCATGTCTCGTATTGCTTGGATTTTTGTAGGGTTTGCTTGAATCCCCCTCTCTGTGACAATGTAACCGAGGAATTTTCCTCCCTTTACCCCAAAGGAGCACTTTAAAGGGTTCAGCTTCATGTTGTATTTGCGCAGGACCTGGAAGGCCTCTTCCAAATCTGCCAGGTGAGTGTCTGACTTCCTGCTTTTCACCAGCATGTCATCTATGTAAACTTCCACGTTTCTCCCTATCTGATCTTTGAACATTCTATCTACCAGGCGCTGGTAGGTTGCTCCTGCGTTCTTCAGCCCGAAAGGCATGACCACGTAGCAATATGTTCCTCCTGCTGTGATGAAGCTCACTCTTCTCTGATCTACCGGGTCCAAAGGGATTTGATGATAGCCCTGCGAGGCGTCCATCATGCTGAGGAGCTCACACCCGGAGGTGGAATCCACCAGCTGATCTATGTTAGGCAGCGGGTAAAAATCCTTGGGGCATGCGTTATTCAAATTTCTGAAATCCACGCACATGCGCCACTTGTTCTCCTTCTTCGGGACCAGGACTACATTTGAGAGCCACTCAGGAAACTGAATTTCCTTGATGTGACCGGCAGCTAGCAGCATGTCCACCTGGTCTTGTATGATCTTATCCCTTTCAGGTCCGTGCGTCCCCTTCTTCTGTTTCACCGGGCGGATCTTTGGGTCTAGATTCAGCCTATGAACCGCCACAGAGGGGTCAATCCCCTCCAGCTGATCATCGGTCCATGCGAAAACATCCACATTCTTCCTGAGGAAACCTGTCAGCTCCTCCTTCAAGTTGGGGTCCAGCTGCGATCCTATCCTTGTTGTCTTTTCGGGATCTCCGGGGACCAGCTCGATGCTCAATAGCTCTTCAGCGGGCTCTATTTTAGGGTGAGGTCCTTCCTGCTTATCTTCCTGCTCGGTTTCTTCCAGCTTTCTTTTTTTATCACTTCGAGCTCTTTTCTCTCCCTCCTTCTTAGCCTCCTGCCTGTCTGCTTGCTGGACAGCTTTGACATAGCACTTCCTGGAGGAATGCTGGTCTGCCGACACCTCTCCAACTCCCTCCAGCGTTGGGAACTTTATCTTCATATGGTAAGTGGAGATAACCGCCTGGAAAGAGTTCATAGCTGGTCTCCCGAGTATGGCATTGTAAGCTGAGGGTTTGTCCACCACTAGGAACCTCACCATCCGGGTCCTCGTCCTAGGCTTGGTTCCCAACGCAACCGGTAGGGAAATCATCCCCATAGGCCGTACCACCTCTCCTCCAAATCCGAACAAGGCGGCCTTTACGGGTTCAAGCTCAATCTTTCCTAGGTCCATCTGTTTATATGCCTCTCGGTAGAGGATGTCTGCTGAACTCCCGCTGTCTATAAAGACCCTTCCCATGCCATAGCTAGCAATGCTGACTGTTATGACCAGAGCGTCATTATGAGGGGCCTGAATTCCCTCCAGGTCTTCTGGTCCAAACTGAAGCGTGGGCTGCGGTCCTGCCTGATCGACCTTCATGATGAACGATCCTGCCTGCGTGTGAAGGGCAGCCTCCTGCGTGTGTGCTCTTCTAGCCCGATGGGAGTCCCCATCCGTCGGCCCTCCTATTATCATGTGAATGAAGCCTTTCTGCTGTGGGGCTTCCTCCTGCTCGCGCCTTCCTGCTCTTGCTGCTTCAGCTGGGGGTGCCTTAATCAGTGGCCTATGAGGTGAGAGGTGCCTTCTTTGCTCCCCCCCCCTTGGTTGGTGATCTCTTCTGCCGTAGTTCTGCCTGGGAGGATTTCCTCCTGGTATCCTCCTTCCTGGTGTACCCCTTCCAGGTCCGTTCCTTCCGGGCAGATTTCTTGCAGGTTGCCTCCCTCCTGCTGCATTCCTCTTTGGGAACATCCCCCAGCCTTTTGGCCGGTCTCGACATATCAGCTCCTGCAAGTAGCCTTCCTGAATCAATCTCTCAATTTCCTCACGCAGGTGGCGACATTCATCCGTGTCATGTCCGTAGTCGTTGTGAAACCGACAAAACCTCTCTGAGGGGGACTTGAGGGGCCCATTTTCCGCATTCCGGGGCCAATTCAAGAGGCCCGTTCCCTGGATCTGCATAAGAGTTTGAGCGGGTGTCGTACGCAGTGGGGTATATCGGTCATACCGGGGCCCAAGGCTCAAAAGGTGCTCTCTCCTTTCAGGTATTCTGATCCTTTTAGCTGGAGCGGGCAGCCGCCCGTCCTCCTTTCTTTCCCTCCTCCTGTCAGCTGCTATTGCTTCGTCCTTCCCCGCTTCTGCTTCTTCCGAATTGATGTACTTTTCCGCCCTGGTTAGGAGATCATCCCAGCTGGTGGGCGGCTTCTTGGAGAGCGAGGTGAAGAACGCTCCTTTCCTCAAGCCCTCTTGGAAGGCACTAGCGCGCACTTCCGCAGTAGCAGAAGGGACTTCCAACACGGCTTTGGTGAACCTGTTGATGTAGCTCCTCAAAGACTCCCCCTCTCTCTGCCTTACCGCGAAAAGAGCATTTGGAGTTTTCTGGTAGCCCCTGCTGCTAGCGAACTGATGTAAAAACAGTGCAGCAAACTGGTCAAAGGAATGTATAGATCCGGGCTCAAGCTGCCGAGCCCATTCTTGCGCATTGTCCGTAAATGTGGTCAAGAATACTCTGCATTTCACCCCTTCACTGTACTGGTACAGGAGGGCCAAGTTCTCGAACCGATCCAAATGCTTTTGGGGATCCGTTGCACCATTGTACTCCGGCAGCCCGGATGTCTTGCAACCTGGCAGGAGTTCGTCAGCCAGGACCCTTTGGCTGAAGGGTCCGCCTCTCCTGGTCACCCTGGCAGGTCCTGCTCTCATTTGCCTCTCCATCTCTTCTAGCCTCTGCTGTAACCTGGCAGCCCAGTCGGGCTGCTCAGGGGGACCTGGCTCTCTTCTCCCCATCTGGTAATTTACGGGTGGCGGTGGCGCCATTGGCTGCCATGCAGCTCTGCCTGCTGCCCCGTTTCCTATCCCGTCTGCTCCTGGCAGCACCAAGGGGTCCCCAACTGGAGGTAAGCCTTCTCCAGCTGAAGGGGGTATCATTCTTCTCATGGTTGGTTCTGTTTCATACAGCGGCGGGGCTGTTCGCGCCCCTGGGCCAACGGCTGGTTTCGCTGCGCCGAAGCAGCAGCTACAGCTGCGTTAATCCACTGCTGGAACTCCTTAGCTGTAAGGTGAATGGGCGCGTCTGGCGGTAAAAAGCCACTTCCTGATCCACCAGCCCCGTCAGCTGCTTGTTTAGCCTGAAACTGCATAGCAGCGACGCTGCTTCCCAACGATACCCCTCCAGGTATATCTGCCACCCTGGTAGTCTGCCGGGGGTTGAAGTTAAGGCTCAGCAATGCCTCCAGCTCTTCCGTAGACGGCTGGTTGCCCGCCTTCCTGTCTGCCCCCACGGGCAGGTTCAGTCCTTCAGGCAGGGACGTCCTTCCAGGTGAGGAGCCTCCTGCACCTGGAGGGGTCAGCCGGCCTGCACCTCCGACTTCGAGGTTATCGCTTCGCGGATTCTTCAAACCTCCCGTCAAGCTGGATTCCGGGAGATCCGCGCAGTCCTTGGGTAGTGGCGCGCCTCCCGTAACCGTAACGACGGTGGAGTCGGTCAACACGGGAATACTTCCGATGAATAGCGGATTTGAAGCACTCCCAACAGCTTTTTCAGTGCTCGTCGTTGTCGGAGCGGACGGGTTGATTGGAGTTGACACACCGCTAGATCCGATCTTGGATGCCATGAAAAACTACGAAACTCACGCCTTTTGCTCGATTTAATCGCTTTCCCACAGACGGCACCAGATGATATTTGCCAAAAATTGACTAAATACCAACACAATTTATTCCCTTGGGAATTCGATCGTATCAAGCTGTAAAATGAAATAACGCGAGAAATAACGTTAAATACAAATGATGAAATGGAGTGATAAATAATCGCAACAAATAAATAATGATAAGATATGTGGTAGGATGATCTTCTGTAATCTTTCTTCAGTCGTACGAATGGCAATTCTCAACAATTCAAAAAGAAGGTCTAAACAATATGGTAATTCTAAACAGAAAAATGGGAGAACTCTTCATGTAAGCGTAGAAAAATGGGTTGAGGGAGAAAACTGAGATGATGATATCTTCTGTCACTAATTACAGAGAAAAATGTGGAGTGTAGGTTTTCCACGTTCAATGTATCTGGTCTCTCCTTTCTTTCTCTCTCCTCCAAGGTTGGTTGCAGCTTTTCCTAAAGTCTTGGCACGTTTGAAATCTCAAACCACGTCACTTCTTCTCCCACCATCTTCTCAACTTCTCTTTTATATAATTAATATTCCTTAATTAAATAATGTGGAAATTAGGTCCACATCAGCAACAAAAACCATGCATGAAATGCTGCAAGAACTAAGCTAAAACACATCCCAACACGCCATGAAAGTTTACAGCAAAAGCACACAACGCAGCAGCCCAAACCAGTCCCAAAACAGGACAAGAAAGTCACGGAAAAACAGAGCATGGTTAATCCTCTTCAATCCCACATATTCAGATCCGTTAAGGCCATCAAATGTGCAGCAAAACAACACAAATTCAACCTATAACTCAGTTCCAAACAAGCTCAACCAAGAGAAGAAAGGATACGTGACTTTCATGAAAATTTCCTCAAAGTCTCATAAATGATAACTCATGAATACTCTTACTACCAAGAAATCAATGATCATAAATGATATGAGGATGTTAAAACAATCAAAATCAAGCTTGGAATCAATCAAAACCATTGAAAAACGAAGAAGATCAAAAATTTGCCCAAAATCCTTCATTTTCGGAAATCTGCCCAGAATGGATGAAACCATGCTCAAATTCATGAATGAAAGGATGAAAATGACTCATATAGTATGTACATAACATATCCAAGCTTACCTTGTGGATTAATGGAGGTTTGGAAGGAGATTTGAGCTTGAATCTCATGGCAAAGCTTGAGTTACGGGAGAGACTGGAGAGCAGAAAGTGTTTGAGATATTTTCAGTAGGTGGGGAGGGTTATCTCGGTTTGGGGGGTTAAGGAATGAATATAGGGTTGAGTTAGGGTTCCATAGCATTCAACCATAGTTAATTTGGTCAAGGTTTGAGCAAGATATGGTCATTTTAATGCAACAAGGTCATTTTGGTCGCCGCCTCGTTTTTCGGTTGAATTTCGGAGGTTCAAATGATTTAGGAAAAATATAAGGCTAGATTTACTAAACTCGCATTTTCGTTACGAGTTCAGCGGAGTTGACGGAACTCGAATCCGAGTTCCCGAGCTCAAGATATTAAATTCGGAACCAAGGGTACGCTAAGGGCTCATTAGCCCCCAATTTGGTTCCTCAACTCAAATTAAATTCGTTAACAAATCAAATGAATTCGAAAATGTAAACCGAGCATAAAATCATGTCCATAACACATATATTTACAACATACTACAAATTCGTGGCAATCCGAAATTATTTCATATAAGAAAGAAGCTCAAAATTAACAATCAAACTCAATCATGCAATAAACATAAACCCCATGCACAATTATAATTTCCCGTGCATAATTATTTTAATTTGCATGCATAATATATGATTTCCATGCATAAAACTTAAATAGATAAATTAAATCCAATATTAAATAATTTATATTAGGTCACGTAATTAATTAACTAAAACATGATTAATTAACATAACACTTAATTAGCATAATCATTAAATTAATAATAAAATAAATAAACATATATATATATACATATACTTAAATACGAAATAGTTTTTAAAAGAATAATATTGAATTAAAATATAATATAATAAAATAAAACAAACACAATTAATCACATAATTAAATGATTAAATTGCGCAATTTAGAAGCAAATATGACATATTAATAAAATTGAAAGACCGGGCCGTTACACAACTAATCCAGCAAACCTGTCGTAACCTGTCCCGAGCAATCATATATTCACAACGGGTTCAACTAATCCGAGCACCTGTCCTAACCTATCCCGAATTCCATAAATTCAAATCATAATTGCAAACCTGCACAAACATATCTTATATAACATTTACAGATCATAAACCAGAGCCAGAACTTAATAAACTTAAACAGACGGACACAGACTCGACAGACTCGACACACATCCGCCTAGCACGAACTCCAACGACCTCCAAAGCAAAGCCTGCGAACTGAAGCATAAAAGGGGAGGGGTCAGTCCAAAGACTGAGCGAGGGGCTGACACACGCACACTATACATATATATAGAGCACAACACAAAGAAGAAGCGACGTTCGTGAACCCGGGGTTAGTTTTTGCACGCCAAAATATTTTCCCGTGATAATATACATATAGGGAGACTTATCAGACAGACCAAACAAATCTTAAATCAAAAGTTTCTTAAGGCACAACTCGGATTCATGCAGACTTGACACACATATCGGAGCATATCTTATTAACTTAAAAGTATAACAATTTTTATCTTAATTTAACAATCTACCCCCGTTTCACGAACTTATGATAGACCGATAAACAGAACACACTTACCCAGAAACAAAGACGAAGCGAAACACAAAACGAATCATAAATCAATCCCACCTCCACAGCGTTTGGGGAAGAGAGGTGCCCCTCTCAACCCACCACAGAACGAAACATGTGAACCGGAGGATCCGACCCGGTTCCTTCGACGGCCAGCCAAAATGCGCTCCGTCGGCATAGGAGAACTAAGTCTCCCGTTGGTGGAGAAGTGCACAGGGGTCGTAACCGGCGACCCCGATGGTCATCCCGGGTCTCCCTTACCCACAACTCTGGGGCCCAAACAGATCAAAACCAACAGAAAATCGGAGACTTGCTTGAATCCGATACAAACGAAACAAAGCCTAAACTTATCACACTTACCAGACAAAACTTATACTCACACACACAGACAGATGAACATATCTCATGCATATCGCACTTATCATATCGTACGTACATATCACGAAGACTGACCTCGAAATCATAACGGAACTGAGACAAAGCATACATAGGCTTATATATAGCGATTCATACATTTCAAATCAAATGATATGATAAAACCAGCAAAATACGTACTTCGCACATATCTACATATACATAAGGCTTATAAACCACATGCATTCGAAAACGGGCACGTTGCAATAGGGTATAACTGTAGCACCCTAACCCCCAGAGCACCACATCCCCCGCACTATAGCCTCGATCCACGTATGATATGGAAAATCCATACATAAACCAAAACTATAGCGAACGGGTGACAAATAAAAATGACGAGCTAGGCGGGACACTCTCCCCAACAAACAGAGCCAACAAAATAATGAAAGCGGAAGAAATAAAATCATTCATACATATAGGTACCATATTTATTGAATAGATACGTATAGATACCAACTTAACTATCAATACATTATCATCTCTTAATAATATACATAACCAAGTATTCCAAAAATACTAATAACGATCAATAACATGAAATGTCCCAAAAGTACTATACATGAAGGTACGGTGCTAGACTCGTGAAAATGCAAAACTCGATCGGACACCCGCCTAGCACAACCCAGCGCTCAAGTACCTGAAAGTTGAAGTATCAGTCTACCGAAGACTGAGTGAGGGGCAATAAATATATATAGCACACATCACATGCAAGTTGTAGTCTCGGGTGAAGACTGTGGAATAAAATAGATATATAATTCAAGAAGTTTAATCTTTGCCCGAGATTACAACCAATCATTTTATCACATTTATTTAATCATGCTTGTCGATGTCATGAATATGTGGCCCTGGCGAGCAAGGGAAAATCTCCAACCGAACTCCCAATCGTGAACAATACGTGATCATGCTTGCTTGCTTGATAAATACGTGGTCATGCAATTTATTTAGTGCTCACATAAACAATTTCATGCTTGAAATCATGTAATAACCCGAGGATAACCCGACATGCCGGATTAATCCCCAGTCTCCTTCTTCCTCCGGGTGATAGTAAGTTTGCAAGGCTCAACCATCCACGACATGGTGTGTGTAGAGGACATGACCCTCTAGACACGGAACTCCTTCCACCACTAATCTCCTAGTGGCTTCGGGGGTGATCCCAACAATGTGAGGATAATTCAGGAGTTACCCGTCAGCCCTTGCTTTCCCGGTTGGCTCAAGAATTACCCTCGGGCCCACGTGCAATCATGTACTCGCCAAACATGCTTGAAATCATGACTTGCTTGCTTGAAATATTCATGGTTTTGAAATCATTTATAAGTATAGTATATTTTGGCCGAAATAGCACATAAGGGTGGTACGGTTCTATATACATAACCTAAAACCTCACCTTTTCTTGCAAAATACAATAATGCAGTGTTCTAAGTAGCTTGCTCCCCGTCCACGCCCTCGTGACCTGTGCAAACACAATGTATATTCGTGAGACATAACCTAGAATGACCAAAATATGACGAACGGCGGAAATGTATCGAGACGACCACGAAAATACAATGTGGCATGATAACATGTTGTTTCACATCATAATAGCACATTTTATAGCAATTCGGGGTCAAAGAAGTCGTTGGATAGAGGGGACATTTTCGTAATTTTATGCAGTGAATTTTGTTTTGCATTCCAGGTGGGAACGGCCGTTCCGGTCCCCTTTGCAAAATGGGAACGGTAGTTCCCATGAGTTCCCCAAAACGCGCCAATGATTTTTAAAATTAAAAGCGCGCCTTTTAGCTGGGAACGGCCCTTCCGGCAGTAAGGCCAAAGTGGGAACGGTCGTTCCCATGCTCGGCCGCCCAGTTCAATTGAAAAGGTGGGAACGCCCGTTCCCTCAATGCCTTGAGGCTGGGAACGGTCGTTCCCAGTTTCTGCAAATTTGAAGAACAGAGCAGAAACAGGGGAGGCTCACGGTAAGGATCAACAAAGCCACCAAATTTCATTTTACAATCAACAAGGTCATGATTTCTAGAAATATACATGTATACTTGCTCAAGAAATGATATTATAACATTCAAACACTCAAAGCATGCAATATTATCAAGAATTCATGATTTATGCCCATGATCAAAACTTGCTCAATATTCAAAGATTCAAACCATAACTCATGCCATAATTCATGAAATGATCTCATAATCATGCTTCCAATTCTAATTCATCCATCTAGCATATAACTTCCAAACCCTAACCACATCAAATACAATCAAGAATCATCACTTCCATGCAACCGACCTTTGAAAGCTAAGAAATGAAGAAGATGGATGAAGAGGATGATCAATTTGCCAAAACTTGGATGATTTCTTGAAATCTTGATGATTGATTGAAAAACTTCTTTCCTTTTCTTTCCTTGGAGAAACCGAGAGTGAGGGAGCAAGTTGTTGGGAAATTTTTGGGATAGAATTGATCAAGGAAGCTTGAAGAAGCTTATACCGTTATATTCCATTCTTGATTTTCGTGAAATATGCTAATTGCCAATTAATCCCTTAATTTGTGAATTTATGCAATCAAGTATGCTACAAATTGAAATTTGTTCAATTAAGTCCTTGGAAGAAGATGCCATCAGGTCCCCAAAGTTTTAAATTGAATATTTAGGCACAAATTTGGTAATTTAAAACACTCTCGGTAATTATTTCATGCAATAAATATTTTCCGTGTCATGAAATAATATTTCCAATGATATGAATTCAAAGAATTGATATAAATAATGTTTTATGAATTTTGTAAAATTATGAGATGCCACGTGAAAAATATATCATAAAGTTAAAGAAATAAAATAAAACTTACGCTCAAACTCACACGTGGCGTGCTTACCTGTTCATCCAGAAACCGGGGCGTTACAACTCTCCCCCCCTTAGAAGAATCTGGTCCCCAGATTCTCTAGTCTTGCTCGAACAAATCCGGGTGGAACCGTTTTATTTTATCTTTCGTTTCCCACGTAGCTTCCTCGGTTTTGTCGCTTCTCCACAACACTTTAACCATGGGAATTCTCCGGTTTCTCAACTCTTGAAATTTCCGATCCATGATTTTAACCGGTCTCTGAATAAATGTCAAATTCGGTTCCAGTTCAACTTCTTCCACAGGGAGAATCGTAGTCTCATCGGGGTAATATTTCCTTAATTGTGAAACATGAAATATGTTATGAATCCCCGTAAGACTCGGTGGTAGGTCCAGTCGATAGGCTACCTCGCCTATTCTTTCAAGAATCTCAGACGGACCTAAGTAGCGAGGATTAAGTTTTCCTCCTTTCCCGATTCGGGTGAAACCTTTCCTTGGTGACACCTTCAAGAATACCCGGTCACCAACTTCAAATTCTAGATCTCTTCGGCGCTTATCGGCATAGCTCTTTTGCCTATCTTGCGCGGCTTTCATCCGTTGTTGAATCATTTGAACTTTCTCAATCATAGCTTGAACGACTTTGGAAGGCCTTTCGAATCTTTCACCTTTCCTTACCCCTTCCTGTTTCGACCATTTCCATTCTTCCAAGTCGAAGAACAACGGAGATCGGCACTTTCTTCCATAAAGAAGTTCATAAGGAGGCATCCCGATCGAAGCCTGAAAGCTGTTGTTATAAGCAAACTCGATTAAAGGAAGCTATTCTGCCCACGAGTTCTGAAAATCCATCGCGCAAGCCCGAAGAAGATCTTCCAAATACCTGATTAACCTTTCAGTTTGACCGTCTGTTTGCGGGTGGAATGCTGTACTGAACTTAAGTTTCGTTCCCAAGACGGCCTGTAATTCCTGCCACAACTTAGAAGTAAACCTCGGGTCTCGGTCTGAAACTATGCTCACCGGAATGCCATGAAGTCGAATAATCTCTCTGTTATAGATTTCCGCCAACTTTGGGATCTTATAGGACATCCGGACCGGTAGAAAGTGAGCAGACTTTGTAAATCTATCCACGATTACCCAAATTCCATCAAATCCACCTTTAACCTTCGGTAATCCAGAAACAAAGTCCATCGTTACTTGTTCCCACTTCTACTCGGGAATAGGTAACGGTTGTAGAAGTCCCGCGGGCTTTTGGTGCTCAGCTTTCACCTTTTGACAAGTCAGGTAATGTTTCACATATTCTGCCACGTCTCTTTTCATCCCGTTCCACCAATAATATTGTTTCAAATCCTTATACATTTTATTTCCTCCTGGGTGGATCGAGTAGGCTGACTTGTGAGCTTCTTCCAGTAGGACCCGTCTCAACTCTTCAGGTATTACTACTCTGTTTTTAAAGCGAAGCAACCCGGTCTCATCAAACCCAAACGGACTCTCCGGGTCATCCTTAGCTTTACTTATAAGCTTCTGCACTTCCGGATCCTTATTGCAGGCCTCAAATAACTGATACTTTAATTCCGGCTGAATTGTGATATTAGAAACCCGAGCTTTTAACACTATCGGGGCAACTTCCTCACTTTCTTTTGTTTCCAAATTCGATACGCTCGCCTTCCTGCTAAGTGCATCGGCGACCACATTAGCTTTCCCGGGATGGTATTTAATTGTACAATCATAATCGTCTAGCTTTTCCATCCAACGCCGTTGCCTCATATTCAAATCCTTCTGTGTGAATAAATACTGGAGGCTCTTGTGGTCGGTAAAAATCTCAAAAGAAGTCCCGTATAGATAATGTCTCCATTTCCCGAGAGCAAAGATCACGGCTGCAAGCTTCAGGTCGTGTGTCGGATAATTCCTTTCATATTCCTTTAGCTTTCGAGAAGCATAGGCGATCACTTTTCCTTTCTGGGTCAAAACACAACCTAAGCCTTCTTTAGAAGCATCGGTGTACACTCCATATCCCTCAGAACCCTCGGGTAAGGTTAACACCGGAGCTGAGACTAACTTTTCTTTCAGAAAATTAAAGCTTTGATCACACTTCTCGTCCCAAACAAACTTAACATCCTTCTTTGTCAATTGGGTTAATTGTTTAGCAATTTTGGAGAAGTCCTGAACAAATCTTCTATAATAACCGGCCAATCCCAAGAAGCTTCTAATTTCCGAGGCATTCTTTGGTTTCTCCCACTTGAGCACGGCCTCGATTTTCGAGGGATCGACTTCCAACCCTTTTCCTGAAATCACATGTCCCAAAAAGGAAACCCGATCGATCCAAAATTCACACTTACTGAACTTAGCAAACAACTGATGGTCTTTCAGAGTCTAAAGAACGAGCCTGAGATGTCTCGCGTGCTCCTCGGCTGATTTTGAGAAAACCAGAATATCATCAATAAAAATCACCACAAACTTGTCGAGGAAAGGCCTGAATATCCGATGCATCATATCCATAAAAGCTACAGGGGCGTTAGTTAATCCAAATGGCATAACCACGAACTCGTAGTGCCCATACCGAGTATTGAATCCTGTCTTAGGAATATCCTCTGCTCGGATTCGCAGCTGATAGTATCCCTGTCTTAAATCCAA
Source organism: Lantana camara (assembly GCA_037501455.1). Lineage (NCBI taxonomy): Eukaryota > Viridiplantae > Streptophyta > Magnoliopsida > Lamiales > Verbenaceae > Lantana > Lantana camara. The sequence continues at coordinate 60,416,311 of CM074855.1, forward strand.
TTTCGAATAAACTTTGGAACCCTGAAGTATATCGAATAACTCCTCGATATGTGGGAGGGGATACTTGTTCTTGATAGTCTTCCTGTTCAACTCCCTGTAATCGATACACATTCTTAAAGTCCCGTCCTTTTTCTTTACAAATAAAACTGGTGCTCCCCAAGGCGAAGAACTCGGTCGAATGTACCCAACTTCCAATAGTGCCTCAAGCTGAACTTTTAATTCCTTTAATTCAGCTAGAGCCATCCGATATGGAGTTTTTGAATACGGCTCAGCATTCGGGAAAAGATCGATCAACAATTCAATCTCTCGTTCAGGAGGCAAGGAATCCAATTTTTCTGGGAATACCTCGGGAAATTCCTTTACCACTTCGGTGTCCTCTAATTTCACCTGATCTTTTGGCTTGTTCAGAATATAGGCAATGAACCCTGTAGCCCCGTCTCTGACTAACTTCTGAGCCTCTGAAAACGAAAGTAGGGGTACGGTCTTTGAAGTACAACCCGTAGTAACCTCTGAACCCAACTGAACCTCTTAGCCCGGCAATCTACAGTAGCACAATGCCTGTATAACCATTCCATTCCCAATATAGCCCCGTATCTCTCCATTGGCAGAACAATGAAATCTGTCAGAAACTCCCGACCTTCAATCACCACTGGAACATCCCTGTAAACCTGATCCGTCTCTCACCTACTAACGAAAGGAGTACTAACAATATAACGCACAGAAGTACACATAGCAGCCAAAGACAAAGTAATAGCAATAGAGTGCACAAGAAAGGAGTGTGTAGCTCCTGGATCAAATAATGTATGGATGTTCGTGCCATGGATGCAAATAATACCTTCAACTACTGCGGCGGGGTCTATCTCTGCATCCTGCTCCTCTCCAGCGAGTGCATAAGCCCGAGCTCTCACCAGTGGCCTCGGTCCTACAGGTGGTGGATCCTGACGATCCGGACAGCAGTCAACCATGTGCTCGTCACTCCCGCAAATCAAACACAAACCTAACCGGCGCCTACAGTTGTCCTAGGTATGTGTAGGAAGTCCACACCATCTGAGCCCGGTCTCTAAGGGGGCTGGGGTGGTACTGGAGCTCTCGGACCTCTCGGTAATGGCCCTGTCACCTTAAGCTTCTTCCCGGGGTTCTTCTGAGATGGGGGTGCAGAGTAAATCATCGGCCTCTTCCCTGAGCTCGATCCCTGACCTGCTCTCGAGCCCAAAGCATGTCCAGTCCGCGAAGTAGATTTCCTAGTAATATCCGAATCCTCAACTTTTAGGGCTTTGGCGGTAGCTTTGGCCCAGGTACTGGTATTGGTTGCTTTCAGCGCATCCTGAATATCTGGCCTGAGTCCCTGGACGAACTGCATCGCCTTATGAAAGTCATCATTCGCTATGTTGGGTGCATAGCGAGAAAGTCTCTCGAACTCGGCGATATACTGACCCACAGACCTGCCTCCCTGCTTTAGCTCGGTGAACTCTCTCAACCTGCGAGTACGGGAAGCTGGAGGAATATACTTGTTTCTGAACTCCCGTACCAATACCTCCCAAGTAATCTCGGTCCCGGCTGCCTGCAGAACGATCTGGGTACTCTCCCACCACGAATAGGCCTCGCCCTGAATAAGAGTAAGTGTACAGCGAGCCTTCTCCTGACTGTCACAAGGAATAAGCTGCCAGATCCTCTCAATCTCCTTTAGCCACATCTCCGCCTGTATATCGTCGCCCTTGTAGAACTTCGGGGGTCGTTGGTTCTGAAACTCTCGCAATATGGCAGAAATAGGGTTCTCCTGAGGTACTACCGGTGCTGGAGATGGTGGAGGAACCCTGTCCTGTAGCCTCTGATCAATTAGCCCCACTACCGCGTTCATAAAATCCTAGGGCTGTGCCTAAGCAGGCGGAGGAGGTGGTGATCTCTCGCGGCGATGATGTCGGCGGTGATGATGCCTGTGCCTCGAGGATCGATCACTGGAACGTCTGTCGTGCTCCATCCTGAAATTAGATCACTAAACATGCGTGGCTTGATCAATAAATGTAAATGGGTGCATACAATTTCCATAATATCAAGTAGCACATGTTCAAGGAAGATCAAGTAGCTCAATTAATGCGAAGAAATGGGTAAATCAGGTAAGTCAACCAAATGCAGACTCCCAAATACCACATAATCCTATGCCGTGCGACCTAGACTGACTTGACACAACTCGAGAACCTCGGTTTTACAATCGGGCTCTGATACCACCTGTAGATGTAGCACCCTAACCCCCAGGGCACCACATCCCCCGCACTATAGCCTCGATCCACGTATGAAATGGAAAATCCATACATAAACCAAAACTATAGCGAACGGGTGACAAAGAAAAATGACGAGCTAGGCGGGACACTCTCCCCAACAAACAGAGCCAACAAAATAATGAAAGCGGAAGCAATAAAATCATTCATACATATAGGTACCATATTTATTGAATAGATACGTATAGATACCAACTTAACTATCAATACATTATCATCTCTTAATAATATACATAACCAAGTATTCCAAAAATACTAATAACGATCAATAACATGAAATGTCCCAAAAGTACTATACATGAAGGTACGGTGCTAGACTCGTGAAAATGCAAAACTCGACCGGACACCCGCCTAGCACAACCCAGCGCTCAAGTACCTGAAAGTTGAAGTATCAGTCTACCAAAGACTGAGTGAGGGGCAATAAATATATATAGCACACATCACATGCAAGTTGTAGTCTCGGGTGAAGACTGTGGAATAAAATAGATATATAATTCAAGAAGTTTAATCTTTGCCCGAGATTACAACCAATCATTTTATCACATTTATTTAATCATGCTTGTCGATGTCATGAATATGTGGCGCTAGCGAGCAAGGGCAAATCTCCAACCGAACTCCCAATCGTGAACAATACGTGATCATGCTTGCTTGCTTGATAAATACGTGGTCATGCAATTTATTTAGTTCTCACATAAACAATTTCATGCTTCAAATCATGCAATAACCCGAGGATAACCCGACATGCCGGATTAATCCCCAGTCTCCTTCTTCCTCCGAGTGATAGTGAGTTTGCAAGGCTCAACCATCCATGACATGGTGTGTGTAGAGGACATGACCCTCTAGACACGGAACTCCTTCCACCACTAATCTCCTAGTGGCTTCGGGGGTGATCCCAACAATGTGAGGATAATTCAGGAGTTACCCGTCAGCCCTTGCTTTCCCGGTTGGCTCAAGAATTACCCTCGGGCCCACGTGCAATCATATACTCGCCATGCTTGAAATCATGACTTGCTTGCTTGAAATATTCATGGTTTTGAAATCATTTATAAGTATAGTATATTTTGGCCGAAATAGCACATAAGGGTGGTAGGGTTCTATATACATAACCTAAAACCTCACCTTTTCTTGCAAAATACAACAATGTAGTGTTCTAAGGAGCTTGCTCCCCATCCACGCCCTCGTGACCTGTGCAAACACGATGTATATTCGTGAGACATAACCTAGAATGACGAAAATATGACGAACGGCGGAAATGTATCGAGACGACCACGAAAATACAATGTGGCATGATAACATGTTGTTTCACATCATAATAGCACATATTATAGCAATTCGGGGTCAAATAAGTCGTTGGATAGAGGGGTCATTTTTGTAATTTTATGCAGTGAATTTTTTTCTGCATTCCAGGTGGGAACGGCCGTTCCGGTCCCCTTTGCAAAATGGGAATGGTCGTTCCCATGAGTTCCCCAAAACGCGCTAACGATTTTTAAAATTAAAAGCGCGCCTTTTAGTTGGGAACGGCCCTTCCGGCAGCAAGGCCAAAGTGGGAACGACCGTTCCCATGCTCGGCCGCCCAGTTCAATTGAAAAGGTGGGAACGCCCGTGCCCTCAATGCCTTCAGGCTGGGAACGGTCGTTCCCAGTTTCTGCAAATTTGAAGAACAGAGCAGAAACAGGGGAGGCTCACGGGAAGGATCAACAAAGCCACCAAATTTCATTTTACAATCAACAAGGTCATGATTTCTGGAAATATACATGTATACTTGCTCAAGAAATGATATTATAACATTCAAACACTCAAAGCATGCAATCATATCAAGAATTCATGATTTATGCCCATGATCAAAACTTGCTCAATATTCAAAGATTCAAGCCATAACCCATGCCATAATTCATGAAATGATCTCATAATCATGCTTCCAATTCTAATTCATCCATCTAGCATATAACTTCCAAACCCTAACCACATCAAATACAATCAAGAATCATCACTTCCATGCAACCAACCTTTGAAAGCTAAGAAATGAAGAAGATGGATGAAGAGGATGATCAATTTGCCAAAACTTGGATGATTTCTTGAAATCTTGATGATTAATTGAAAAACTTCTTTCCTTTTCTTTCCTTGGAGAAACCGAGAGTGAGGGAGCAAGTTGTTGGGAAATTTTTGTGATAGAATTGATCAAGGAAGCTTGAAGAAGCTTATACCGTTATATTCCATTCTTGATTTTTCTGAAATATGCTAATTGCCAATTAATCCCTTAATTTGTGAATTTATGCAATCAAGTATGCTACAATTTGAAATTTGTTCAATTAAGTCCTTGGAAGAAGATGCAATCAGGTCCCCAAAGTTTTAAATTGAATATTTAGGGACAAATTTGGTAATTTAAAACACTCTCGGTAATTATTTCATGCAATAAATATTTTCCGTGTTATGAAATAATATTTCCAATTATATGAATTCAAAGAATTGATATAAATAATGTTTCAAGAATTTTGTAAAATTATGAGGTGCCACGTGAAAAATATATCATAAAGTTAAAGAAATAAAATAAAACCTACGCTCAAACTCACACGTGGCGTGCTTACCTGTTCATCCGAAAACCGGGGCGTTACAATAACTATATCCTAACCTCACCTGGTACCAAACACAGTCGAACACAAAGCAGAAGGTCCACCCCGGAACCTGCACGACTCACTTGTCACCACCCCGGGTGCACCTGAACCAACTGAACACACAAAACAGACCACAAGGCTCAGACTCAGACAGACAACCACACAGGGATGCACGGCAAATGCAATCACATAAGCAGGATTCAAATTCATATTAATTTCAGGCAAAACAATGCATTAAGACATGTCCATAAGCACAATTAATGCAATTAAGGGGACTCGAAAGGCAATGGAATTCACATATATCATTTCGAAAATTTATACATATTATAAAGCCAAACAAATCATATAATAACATGCTACAAATTCTACTTAAAGATCACGAAGTTACATATCAAATTCCAATTTACGTGATTAACTTATTTATTTACCAAGTGACAATTTAAAGTTCAATTAATTCAAATCACGCAAGTTTACATATCACATTTCATACAAATTTGCACGTATTACAAAGCTAAACAAATCGTAATAGTAAGCTCTGAATTTTATATAAATCTCACAAGGCTACATATCAAATACCAATCGTACTAAGTTCATATATTTCCTACGTGGTCTGCCCAAATCATATGTTACATAATGGATTCAATTATCAAAGTTGAACTAATCAAATCAAACAAATTCATCCTGTTTCAAAATTACACAAACACCCCCTCTAATCTAATCAATTAGCATAAATTCAATAAATCGGGATTCAATTTACAAATTACAAAGTCCATACTTATCATATTTCATATCATACATGATTTCATACACATAGGATTGACGAACGGAAAGTGGTGTTGGACTCACCACGACGAAAGGAACTCGCTGTACGAAGGGCATCGGAACGCCGCCTCCGGAACCCGCCGGACCGCCACGTGCAACCGCCGGACCACCACCTCCGGTGGTCGGAAAATTCCCCGGAAGGACAGAAACGTACGCCTCGGCCTGCTTGACTAAAGCCCTCAACCAATTTCAGAAAATACCAATCACACCGGATTTCGTTGAGGAAAAACCGAACTAAAATCCTAGTACGAAAACTAAAATTAAATACAAACCGCTAAACGAAAATAAAATCCGAACATACCGTTGGAAAGCCCGTAACGTGCCCTACGAAAGCCCCCAAAGCCAAACCCCGAAAAAATCATCAAAAAATTTGACCGTCGGTCCAGGCCCGGTCCGCCACCGGTACGACGCCACCGGCAGGTTCTCTGGCCGCCACCACCACGAATAACTCGGACTCGTCAACAGGAGCAACTTTTGTAAAGGATTCATCACCAAAACCGGCCGGGAAAAGGCCGAACCGCCGCCTCGAAGCTGCGCCACCGCTGCCATCGCCGGAACTGCCACCTACGCCGCGATTCGCCCCAAACTGAGGCTGGAAATGGGTTCAGGAGGTCGAAAACGTTCGGAAACCACCGAGCCCCGTCGGAAAAGGTCGCCGAAAAGCGGCAAAACTCGCCGCTACAATAGCGCCGCCGCCCGTCGTCCACTTTGGGCGGCGCGTGTGGCCTCCTCGCTGGCCCGATGGCGGCGCCGCTTGTCCAGAAAGATACACCGGGAGCTCCTCGTCATGGGTTGGGGGCGCGTGTCGCCGGAAGGTGGCCGGAAGCCGCCGCAAGTGGGCGGCGAAGTGGCGGCTCCACCACCCCTCTTCCGCCGCGTCTAAAATCGGCGGTTTCTAAGCCGTCGGTCGCCGGTTGGCCGAGTTCTTGGTACGGTTGTGACCGCATCGTCGAGCCCGTCGAAATGGACTAGTGGTTCGTCGAAATCCATCGAGAAAAGGGCAAGTTTGGACGTGTGTGTGAAAACACACCTCAAGTGTATGTGTGTGTGTCGTGAGAGAGGAGAAAGAAGCAGCGGGAGAAGAGAGAGAGGGCTGCTGATCCGTTTGCTCGAAAAACGAGGATTCGGGTGTTTTACCCCCGGGTCCCCGCCTTTAAAGCGAATGGTAAAAGGGGCAAACGACGTCAGAATGGGGCAAACTCGGAGTCTACGCGCCCGTCTCGATGCCCCGAACGTGTTAAAGGGGCCAAAAAGGTCAAAAACTCGATCGAACGAGAAATGACCGAAAGACCCCTACAAAGAGAAAATTACAAAAGGGCCCCTAAACTCTAAAAGTGTTCAAAATAGGGCCACGAAAAATATAAAATCACATAATTAAACACATTAAAAGATTGAAACGTGGCGTACCTTATAAATCGGACGAGCGGGATGTTACACTAACCGACATGTATATATTTATATTGTAGTTGTGAGAATTTCAGGATGCCACCACGACGTCAATGTAACACCCGGGACGATAGGCGCCACATCCCCCGCACTATGTGTCTAGTCCACACATGAAATGGATAGTCCAAGCATGAACCAGACTCATAGCGAACGGGAGACAAAATAAAAACAACCTTGCTAGGCGGAATCTAACCTCAGACCAAAAAGTCAAGAAAAACCCAATGTGCAATGCGGAAGCAATAACATATAATTCATACTTTTCAACAATTGCTGCAAGCCCAATAATTCCAACACATAATTTAAATCCATCATGCATCCTAACAACGGGTTCAGCTAACATGCAACCTGTCCCGAATCAATAATCAACAATGAATTATAGTTGGCACACAGGCCCAATTACGTCAGGAGATATAATTATAACATATCAATATGAAATGTGACTCGAGTATAGAAGTGTGACTCTATCAATAATGCAATGACTAGACTCCCGTTTAGCCAAAACCTGCAAGAACTGAGAAGTGGGAAAGAGGGGTCAGTCTTTAGAAGACTGAGCGAGCAGGAGCTATACATATATATAAAAACATGCACATGCAAGCCATAAATCCCGAGCAAGGTTTTATTTAAAGTTAGTTCCCACGAGGGCAATAAAAAGACTAAGCAATGCTCGGGTTTTACGACTAATTCAAATTAAATTCATTAAGTTCATAATTCATACATAAACATAATGGCTCGGCGAGTGAGCGTGCATAATCTCCAACCAAACTCCGACCGTGTACGACAAATATCATTAATACATTGAATACGTGATCATGCAATATATATAATACACACAAGTCATATAACATAACATAAGACATAGTCGTTTGGGCAATCCGTGTCTCGGCCTTCCCGCACTATGCATAACAATCATAACATAATCATAATCATAAAATAAGTTCCAACCTTCTTCCTCCGGGTGATGGCCGGGTGATCGGCCAGAACCATCCATGCATGGACCAAAAGGGTTTCATGACTCCCCTAGTGGCACTCAGCCTCCATTCCTCGCTAACTCCTAACGAGGTCCGGTTACGCCATTAATATAATTGGAACTAGTGAAAGGGATCACCGTCGGCCCATGCCTCCCCGGATAGCCTCTAACACAAAGTCCCTGGGCCCCATTGTGCATTCATTCATACATTTCTCGCCAAAACATTTGATTCATACTTAGGATACATACTATAAGAAACATACCTTACCGTGCAACTCGGCATATGCTATACACGTACCTCTCCGTGTCATCCTAATCCGTAGCTAGCATGAAGACACACGGTTTGGAGCATAGCCTCGTTACAAAACCATTTTAAGCTTATATACGCCCATACGTATAATTTCAGAAGAATTTACTCAATGACTCCACTTTGTAAAGTTAACATATATATACATAAGGTTTTAGGCCAAAACTTATCACGTAAGGGTTATAGGGTTTTATACATAACTAGAATGAAAACACCCTCACCTGGAAGAAGGAAATACAAGGATACAAGCTAGGCCAGGTGCCTATTGATCATGATATCTCCTCCCTCGAGATGAACTGTACAAGAGAAAGACATAATGTGTACTCGTGAGAAACGACTCAATATGAAACCAATTAGGACGCACTGAATTAACATGAGGTGTTCGTGAAATGCTATGTCATGATTCAATATACAATGGATCTTAAAATGTCATGAGTTGATGTGATCATGTTCATGCACACCATTAAGTTCATTTTAAATACATAAATGATTCAATCAATCAATCAATTCATAATAAATTACAATACATGTTAACAATGCATAAGGATCAATTAGGCATGCATATAATGCATATAAGTAACATAAGGAGTCTAGGAGGTGCATGGAAGGCGATACAACGAGTTTAGGCCAAGTTTAGCAAAAGTTAGGAAAAGTTGACAATTTATGAAAATGCGCAAGCTGTAGAAAATTGGGTATAACTTGAGTTTGAGAAATTGAAATTAAGTTTTGCTTGTTGGAGGTGAAACTACACACATAGATGTTTTCAAGGATATGTGGCACGAATCCTGGTTCAAAGCGAGGTGAAAATGGCATAGGTTTAAAGTTGGACGAACGCAGATTGTCTAAGAAGTGGCGACACCAAAATTAATTGATCATATCTCATAAATGGGAAAAGATATTAAGATTATTCCAATTGTAGGATCTTCTAGACTTCAATAGGTTTCCGTGGGTTCAAAATTCAGGTCAATCCGAGTTCGTATGAGGGAAAACGAAGCAAAACAATCTCAGGCTGAAACAGGGGAGGGTCCAAAGTTTCTGCCTCAAATCCACTCTCGCGGATTCAGAACAGGGGCAAAAAAAAAGCAGAAAACAGGGCACGGGAGAAGACCAAAAATCACCAAAACACCTCAAAACTCAACCCAAATCACTTAAAACATGTAGTATACCAAGTAGGAACATCAAATGCAAATTTAGGGCAAATTAAAACACCTAAATTCAGAAACCCACATATATATACACATATATACATACACCTTCTTGCCCCAAGAATATCAACAATCAAGCTTAGGATTCAAAGATTATCATCTATTCATGCATATACACACAAAGATTCAAGTTATAAAGCAAGAATTCTCCAACCCTAGTTATCACCCAACATACTCATATATATACACATATACCTTGGAGGAAAAGGATGGAGAAGAAGAAGAAATGGTTGGAGATTGAATTCTTGGACCAAAGCTTGAAGAAATCTCTTGTCTCCTTGCTTGCTTGATGGACCGATCAAAGAGGGAGAAGAGGAAAGGAGTTGGGAGCCTTTGTTTTGATAGAAGAAATGAAAGAAGAAGAATGGATTTGGGGGGGGGGGGGGTTTGATCGTGAATTAAAGGGAAGGAAAGAGGGAAAATCACACTTTGGTCCTTCTACAATTTAAGAGCTCCAATTGGGTCCCGAAAGTTTGGTTGGTGAATAATTGGTGTCCGAATCAAAGTTCGATTGAGTCCAAGGATTTCATATAATTTCAAATAAGTACGTAAGTGAAATAAATATTTAATTGGCAAGTAAACATGTTATAAACATATTCAAATAGCATAATCAAATAAATCATCTAAGTCATATTACTCACATGATAGCAATTTAGTTCATTAAATTAATATGTTAAACGATCACTTAACATTTAAAACACATAAATGTCACATAACTCTCAGTCTAAACCCACTCATGACATCATATCTATATGGCCGAAAAGTCGGGGTGTTACAGTCAAGGTCTCAATCAACCATCACCTCCGCATCACTACAATCAAGAGCAGCCACGTGCCAAAATGCAACCTATGAATCCCATGGCGTCTTTGTATCGACACTTTAGGACATTTAATCCTCCCCAGTTTCGTGAAGGTGATGATATTCGGGCCGAAGAAAGGTTATCCGAGGTTGAAAGTATTTTTGAAGTATGGACATGCAACTCACAAGATATGGCACGCCTTGCTATTTTGCTTCTACAAGGACAAGCGAGGCAATGGTGGAAAAGAATAGCCCCACAATTTGAAGCTACGAGTGAAGGATTAACTTGGGATGCCTTCATTCATGAGTTTAGGAAAAGGTACACACCGGCTATTCTACAAAACCGAAGATTTGAAGAATTCCTCGCCCTCAAACAAGGAGAAGGAACGGTTGTGGAGTACCTCAATGAATTCGAGAAGCTAGGTACTTACGTGCCTCACATTATGGGCAATGATGAGATGAGGGCATAGTATTTTATGGAAGGCCTTCGGGATGAGATTAAGGAAGCTTTAATTACGGAGAATACGAGCACCTGAGATAAAGCTACAACAAAAGCTTTGAGAGTTGAGAACCGAAGATTAACAAACGGTAAGGATGAAAAGAATGTGGGACCAAGAGCTGAATTGGGATTTTGCTCGAACCTGCTTGTGGGAGAAAGATTTCAACATTCCGGTATCCAAGTCAAAAAGAAGATCCGTGGGAGGAAGCATAAGGTTGGAAATTTTTCAAGAGCAAAGAAAGAGTCTCCACCGTATGCATATTGTGGAGGAACTAATCACGCCTACAACATGTGTTGGGACCGATTGGAGAAGTGTTACGCATGCGGGTCAAAGGATCACATGGTTTCGGCGTGTGATCAATCAAGGAATCACAAACAATGGGAACAAAATCAAAGGCTTCAAATTGGACACCAACAAGAATTTGAGGATGGAGATTTCAGTGGTGTCAAGAGGGTTCGGATGTTTAACACTTCGGACTTTAGATCGTGGATGAAGTAGATTCGGCAAGAGCTTGGTTGTACAGAGGCGTGAGTTCGATAACTGCGTCAATCGTGGAATACCGAGCCTTAGAGTTGACTCAATTGAACTCAAACGGTGAGAGCTGAATCTACCTAAGACCCTCTTTATCGCGCGAGTCGAGCGACCAATTCATGACCGGATCGATTTGAAGATTCAGATCCCTTGTACTTGAAGACCTTTCTCGAGCTAACCCTCGTCGGGATGTCATGAACCCCGAACTTGGGTGAATACAAAAAGTTGTACGAGCTTTAAACTCGAGCAGATGAACCTGGGGACCAGGTTCTCTTAAGGGGTGGAGATTGTGACGCCCCGTCTTCTAGACAATCCAGGTATGTCGTCACGAGAGAGTTTGATTTGATAATTTTGATATTTACGTGAATTCACATGTCTTACGTGTCAATTTGTATCTTATATATTATGTGCGCATTAGAATTTAATTAAATGTTCTTGGACTCAATCATCCAATAATTGCAAATTAGGGACCTAATTATATTTAGGGTGTTTTAGCCTTCGTGGCTACTTTGAGCTCGTGATTAGAATTCGAATTCTAACCTTGTCATTGAGTTCATTTCGAGGATTCAGATTCAATGAATTAACTTTTTATTTTCTAAGCCATTTGATAACCCTACCGTTTTAAAATCCGATCCGAGTGGACCGGATACCGTTCGACCCTACCCGTTTGTCTGACCCGTTTTAGCCCTTAAAGGGCTAAAAATATCAGTCCTCTCCCAAGCTTTGGGAAAACACCCCTTTGCCCATTCCAAGCTTTGGCTCAAGCTCTTGCCTCGTCCGACCATCCGATCGAAGTTCCAAGGTAAGCAATTCGATCCTCTCATTACGTACTTTATTTCTACCGATTGAATTTCTTTGTTCTTACTCGATTCCTTGGTTATGGCGGATTGATAAATAGTTCCTAAACGTGATAACTTGCTCCCAACGTGTTTATTTACGATTTAAATTGATACTAGTATGTTATAAATGTGTAATTTGATGCATTTTGGTGCATTAATTGGTCGGAATGTGGTTTGGGTTGGTTTTGGACCATTTCCCGTCGATCCCCTACTTCTTTGCTGCTCTTTTTCGGAGAAGACGACCCAACACGGCCGTGTCGAACCTTAGTTCATTTCCAACACGGCCGTGTCAGGCTCTCGAGTTTGAATTTTTTTAATCCGACACGGCCGTATCAGTTTCCAGGCCAATATTGACACGGCCGTCCAGACCTCTTCCGAGCTCCAATTGATCTGATTTTTGAACCCACGGAAACCTCTTGAAGTCTAGAACATCTTCCAATTGGAATCACCGCATTATCTTTTGTCATTTGTGAGATATAATCGTTTGAAATTTGTGTCGCTATGCCATTTTCGCCTCGCTTTGAACCACAATTCGATCCACCTACCATTTGAAACGTCTATATGTCTAGTTTCGTTCCCAAGAAACAAAACTTAATTCCCATTTCTCAAACTCAAGTTATGATCTTTTTCCCTCACCTTGTCCGCTTTGGAAATCTGTCAGTTATGAGTTTGTTATTGATTTATATCCGGGATCAGAACCTTACTCCAAGACTCCTTATAGAATGGCTCCGGCAGAGTTGAAGGAGCTAAAGATTCAACTCGAGGAATTACTTAAGAGTGGATATATCCGACCGAGTTCATCTCCATGGGGTGCTACGGTTCTCTTTGTCAAAAAGAAAGATGGGTCGTTGAAAATGTGTATAAATTACCGGGAGCTTAATCGGATGACTATCAAGAATAATTACCCGTTGCCCCACATTGAGGATTTATTTGATATGCTTCAAGGTTCAAAGGTTTATTTGAAATTGGATTTAAGGCAAGGCTATTACCAGTTGAAAATCTAGGAAGAGGATATACCAAAGACAGGATTTAATACCCGGTATAGGCATTATGAGTTCGTAGTAATGCCGTTTGGTTTGAAAAATGCCCCCGCAACATTTATGGACATGATGCATCGGATTTTTCGGCCTTATTTGGATAAATTTGTCGTAATCTTCATTGATGACATTCTCGTGTATTCAAAGACTCCGGAAGATCATGTTAGGCATCTCAATTTGGTATTGGAGACGTTGAGAGAGCACCGGTTGTATACGAAGTTTAGTAAGTGTGAGTTTTGGATCGACCGGGTTGCTTTTCTAGGCCATATTATTTGAAGTAAGGGTTTGGAAGTTCACCATTGAAAGATCGAGACGGTTATTCCGTGGCAGAGTCCGAAAAATGCTTCCGAGGTTAGAAGTTTCTTTGGATTGGCGGGTTATTACCGAAGGTTTGTAAAGGATTTTTGAAAGATAGCTGGTCCTTTAACTCGATTAACTAAGAAGGAAACTAAATTTGAGTGGGACGAGGCATGCGAATCGAGTTTTCAACTCTTGAAGGAAAAGTTGACCACTGCACCAGTATTAGCACTCCCTGAAGGCACTGAAGGATACATGGTTTATACGGACGCCTCGAAAGAAGAGTTGGGATGTGTTTTGATGCAGAATGGTAAGGTAATAGCTTATGCCTCGAGGAAATTGAAAGATCATGAACAGAATTATCCCACTCACGATCTCGAGCTTGCAGCAGTGATCTTCGCTTTGGGAAAGTGGAGACACTATCTGTACGGAGTTTCTTTTGAGATCTTTTCCGACCACAAGAGTCTCCAGTATTTGTTTTCTCAGAAGGAATTAAACAAGAGATAGAGGCGTTGGATGGAGATGTTGGCGGATTATGAATGTACGATTCGATACCACCCAAGAAAGGCCAACGTGGTCGCGGATGCGCTTAGTAGGAAAGCTAGCGTGTCAAGTGTTAAAGTGGAAACTATGGATGAATCTGAGTCTTTCAAGCTAAGAGCTAGTATTCGGAATATTACCGTTCAACCGGATCTTCGGCAAAGATTGTTTGAAGCTCAAAGAGTGGACTCCGAAGTTCAGGGGTTGGTGCAGAAAGTTAGAAATGATTCAGAGAGTCCGTTCAGATTTGATGACACCGGACTTCTAAGGTTTAAGAACAGAGTGGTGGTTCAGGAAGAGTTCATACGGTTGATATTGGAAGAAGCTCATCGTTCAGGGTATTCGATACATCCCGGGGGAAATAAGATGTGTAAGGACTTAAAGAAATTTTATTGGTGGAATGGACTTAAACGGGATGTGATCAACTTCGTGAGACATTGCTTGACTTGCCAAGTGGTGAAAGCAGAGCATCAGAAGCCATCGGGGCTACTGCAACCGTTACCTATTCCAGAATGGAAATGGCAGCAAGTGGCGATAGATTTCGTTTCGGGTCTTCCACGAGTGAAAAGTGGTTTAGATGGAATTTGGGTGATAGTGGATCGATTGACGAAATTGGCGCATTTTCTTGCTATTCGGATGTCGGATAAGGTACCTAAATTGGCTAAGAAGTATGTTGATGAAATCGTCCGACTTCATGGAGTACCAGTTAGCATTGTATCAGACCGGGATCCGAGGTTTACTTCTAGATTTTGGCAAGAATTGCAAAGGAATCTGGGCACAAGGCTTCAATTCAGCATAGTTTTCCATCCTCAGACAGACGGGCAATCAGAGAGATTAGTTAAAAATTTGGAGGATATGTTGAGAGCACGTGCATTGGATTTTTCGAGTTCGTGGAACGAGCAATTACCTTTGATTCAATTTGCCTATAATAATAGCTTTCAAGCGTCGATAGAAATGGCTCCATATGAGACTCTCTACGGACGGAAATGCAGGTCACCGTTGTTCTTTGATTTGGAAGAATGGAATTGGACGAAACAAGAGGGTGTGAAACGAGGAGGGAACAAGGAAAAACCCTCTAAGGCCGTGCCAGAGGTAATTGATAAGGTTCAGATAATTCAGCAAAGAATGAAAGCAGCTCAAGATAGACTGAAGAGTTACGCGGATCGGCGAAGAAAGGATCTTAAGTTTGAGGTTGATGATAGGGTATTCTTGAAAGCTTCATCGCGTAAGGGATTCTCGAGGATTGGAAAAGGAGGGAAATTGAATCCTCGGTATCTAGGACCGTATAAGATATTAGAGAAAATTGGAGATACGGCCTACCGTTTGGACCTACCCCCGAGCTTGACCGGAATTCACAATGTATTTCATGTTTCACAACTTCGCAAATATTATCCGGATGAAACGGAGATCTTACCTGAGGAAGAGGTAGAAATTGAGCCTAATCTCACCTTCATTCAGAAACCGATTAAGATTTTGGATCGAAAATTTCAAGAATTAAGAAACCGACGAATCCCACTGGTTAGGGTACTGTGGAGGAGTGATAAAACGGAAGAGGCCACGTGGGAAACAGAGGATAAAATGAAAAGATTTCATCCCGAATTGTTCCCGAGTAATGAGTGAATCCGAGGACGGATTCTTTTAAGGGGGAGAGGTTGTGACGCCCCGATAATTCGGCCGTACAGGTATGACGTAATTGTTTACCTAATTGGTCATATGTGATTTACATGCTTATTTTTATTTTAAATATATTAAATGTGAATATATGTTAATTATATGTCCAAAGTTTTTAATATTTATTATTTTGTGAATTCATTACAATTGATACTTATTGCCTAAATTGAACTTGACTGCAACGTGAATTAATTTCCCGAACTTGACTAAATTTGTTGTGACCTTATTTGATCTTTTCATGAACTTTGTGGACTTAATTTTTCACTTGTCTTGGAATTGTGGCTAATTGCTTGAGATAGTCTTGGACTTAATTGATATTTTTCCATGAGATTTAGGACTTAATTGCATAACTTACTAAGTGAAGGGACTTAATAGCAATTTGAGCAATTCTCCTTGTTTCATAGCAGCATATCACGTTCCATGCCTCTCTTTTTCATACGAACACATTACATACACTTGCTCTTTCTTCCTCCTTTCAACCGAGCCAAACCCTTATCAAGTGGAGGAAGATTTCATCTTTCAAGCTTCCTAATTGTGAGATTTGTGGTCATTGAAGCATCATCTCTTCATCTCTTGTTCCTTTTCTTCCATTTAAGGTAATTTTGGAGTTTTGTTGAATTCTTGCTTTGAATGTGATAGCTAGGGCTTTGGTATGAATTGGTTGATTTGAGTAATTGTTGTTGGAAGCATGTTTGTGAACTTTGAGCTTAAGTTTGATGCATATGTTGTGAAGTTTAGGAGCTTAGATCATAGGTTGGCATGTGGGTCTGATATTGATAATTTTTGGTGATCAATGCATGATACGAGTATATATGTTAGATTTTATGGTGCTTCAAGTATAGATACATGTTTCTTCAAGTTTTGGTTGCATTTGACGTTTGGAATTTGGTGTTTTGGTTGGTTTTTGTTGTTGTCCCAGAACTGCCCTGTTTTTTTGCGTACGTGACACGGGCGTGTCACGTTTTCCTCTTTCAGCGTGACACGGGGGTGCATGTTGGTCTGGGTTTTCTGTACCGTGACACGGGGGTGTCACGGTTTGCTTTGTAATGGTGACACGGGCGTGTCACCTTCTGTTTTCTTACATTTAGTCCGTTGTACCCTGACACGGTGGTATCACTGCTCAGTGTGTAGAGGTGACACGGGCGTGTCACCCTCTGTTTTTCATGCATTTGCTTTGCATGCATGGCTGTACGTATGCATGTACTATATGTATGTATATGTTTTATATAATGTAACATATTTACACGTTATATGTTTAGTGAGTATTTTATATTATTTGGATTTATTTGACTGAAATTGTGGAATTATGAGTTCGAGTGGATTGAATGATTGAATGAATGACTTGAATGTATGATTTAATTCCTTAATAGTGCACATGAACATAATCCTGTCTTTTACATATTCACATCATGATAATTGCATTGCCGAGCGTCTTATTTGGTCATATTGAGCTCACTTCACTTTTCTTGCACAGATTTTGATTCAGTTGGGGACGAGGTCGGTCAGTGAGGCTCGTATTTGCTCCTTTTTGCGGTTTAAGGTGGGTTTTTCTTCTATGTAGATATAAGACCCTATATATATACCTTCGATGTGAAAGCTTTCGACCAAAATTATATATATAGAGAGAGTCGTTTTAAAGAGTAAACGTTTTCAACGTAAAGCTTTGTTTTATGAACCCTACCTAATGTTTTGGCGAGAAATGATCGAATGCACGAATGGGGCCCAGGGACTTAGTGTGAGTGGCTATCCGGGGAGGCACGGGCCGACGGTGATCCCTCACACTAGTTCCACCAATGAACGGCGTAATCGGACCTCGTTAGGAGTTAGCGACGAATGGACGCTGAGCGCCATCTGGGGAGTCATGTAACCCCTTTTGGTCAATGAATGGGTGGTCGGGCCTTGCAAACCCACCACCAACCCGGAGGAAGAAGGTGTAAATGCTAATGATTGTGCACAAATGAATGATTGCATGAAAAGAATGAATGAATGAATGTTTAAATGATTTACACAAGGTGTTGGTTGGAGATAATGCACGCCCACTCGCCGGGCCACTAATGACCTAATGTTAATGATTCGTTATAATCCCTTTTGATAATTTCTTTTCACCCACTTGGGAAAGTCTTTAAAACCCTCACTTGGGATTATAGCTTGCATGTGATTGTTTAATTACCGTCATATATTCTATTTATGCCCTGTTTTATACCCACCAGTCCCTTTTGGACTGAACCTGTTTGGTTTTCAGTTGTTTGGTGCAGGTGATGAGGGAGTTAGGCGGGAATACGAGTCCTAGGTCTTGCATTCGTCTCTAGCCCTGTATTTTGAGTCTTACACTTGCATACTATACTTTTGATTTGTATATGGATGTTATATTGGAGTGTATTTGTTTTGGGCCGTGATGGCATGTGATGATGTATAGGAATTAATTTTGGAGCTTGGATGCTCATGGTATATGTATATATGGTATATGTTCGTTATTGCTTCCGCTTTAACGTTTTATGTTGTTTTATGGTTTAAGGGTTAGTCCCGCCTAGCATAGAGTGTGTGTGTGTCCCCGTTCGCCGGAATTTAGCTCGGGTATGGATGGTCCATTTCATATTCGGGTCGGGTCTCGGTACGGGGGATGTGACACCTTGCGCTCGGGTGTTACATTTTATACCCACCAGTCTCGTATAGACTGAACCCGGATTGTTTTCAGTGTTCTTGCTGGTTTGTAGTGCTAGGCGGGAAGTCTTGTTTGTTCTGTCGTTCGGATAGGTTAGAGTCGGTCCATATGCATAATGAATCATGATTTGTTTAAGTTATAGAGAATGTATGATTGGTATTGATTGTTACCACTATCATGAATTATGAATGAGTTTATAAGAAACCGTAATAGGAGTGCTATGATTTTATTGATTTTCGGGATTAGGTACCTATGCTAGTTGAACCCGTTGTTGTTTGCTTATCCTATTATTGATATATGCATGTTGTGTCACGCCCTGGGTCCGCGGGCCCATTGGACGCGAGCGCAAGTCTCCAAGCCCACCGAGTATAACCTGAAATTGGGCCTAAACCACTGCCCAAAAGGTATATCCATTGGTTATACTTGGACTTTTTAACTTATAAACTGAACTTAACTCTCATATTTTCCCGATGTGGGATAGGGGTATCACAATCACCCCTTCTTCAGAATCGCAACGTCCTCGTCGCGGCATGACATATAGCCCATGACCGACTCATCTGCGTTGGGACTCTAGAGGTGGCTCCTACGGGCTCAAGAGGTGGCTCCCATGTGCATAGCACTTTGCCCTGTATAGCACTTAGCTCCTGCGGCTGACGAGCGGCTCTGATACCATTTGTCACGCCCCGGGTCTGCGGGCCCGTTGGATGCGAGCGCAAGTCTCCAAGCCCACCGAGTATAACCTGAAATTGGGCCTAAACCACTGCCCAAAAGGGATATCCATTGGTTATACTTGGACTTTTTAACTTATAAACTGAACTTAACTCTCATATTTTCCCGATGTGGGACATGGGTATCACATGTTGCTTCCGCTTTGGTAATATTTCGGTTTATTGTCTCTTTGGTTGCGAAAGTTAGCTCCCGCCTAGCTTAGCGAGTGTGTTTGTCCCCATTCGTCGTGATCTATCTTGGGTATGGATTGTCCATTTCATGTTCGGGTCGGGCCTCGGTGCGGGGGATGTGGTACCTCGCGCTCGGGTGCTACACTAAGAGCATCAAATTACTTCATCAATTTAAAATAAGAATCATAACATATCATATTGTATTAAATAACAAGCACTCATGTGTTTCAATTACATAAACAAGGCAAAAGAATGCAAGAAAACTTCACACAGAGCAGTTAAATGTTCATGCACGTACGTCACATTTACACTAATTAGACAAGGCCATAAAATTTAAATAATTAATTAAACATATCATATACTGACATATTAACATATTGGGATCATAATTGGGGTGTGAGAAATCATTTAATAACACAAACGAAGCAAGAAACGAACAACGAAACAAACATAATACACGAAACACACATCAAACGAGAGGGGGTAACGGGGGTTAACAAACCCAAGGTAAAAAGGGGTTAACCCCCGTTAACAAGGTCAGGAGGCAAAGGTCTCCAGCAGCTATGGGGGTAACGAGCATTACCCCCACAAAGCTTCCACGGGTTAATGCCCATTAACGGGCGCAAATCATCCTCTTCCTCGCGCAGCAGCAGCTCTGTTCCTTCATTTCCATGGCAGCAGTAGCAAGGGCTCGTACCCAGCAGTAAAGGCAGCCAAAAGACAAGGAGAACTAGCAAAAACATCACATAACAACCACCAATGACGAACAAACAAAGGAGCAACAAGAATGGAGGTAAGAGATGCACAAATTCAATCATTCATCAAGCTTTCATGGAGTTCATCAATGGTGGTTCGATTTTGAGAATATTTTCCATAAAATTCAGGCTTATAAATGAATTATATAAGTCATCTAGATCACATAATACTCATTAATTCAAGAAATGACCATAAGAAATGGAAGAACTCATCAAATCACTCATATGACCTAACTATTCATATCAATGATCATAGCATGCTCTAAGTTTCATGAAAATGGACAAAATCATATGCAAAATAAAGGTAAGGAGATGGAGATAACAAATATGTACTCACCTTTCGAATTTGAGGCGAATCGGAGGTCGAACGAGCAAGAAACTCCAAGTTGTGAATAGTGTCAGCTCCTCTTCTCTTTTCTCCCCCTTTTCCCTCGTTTTCTGCCCTTTCTAAATGAGAGAGGTAGGGATGGATAGATGGTTGAATAAGGGTCACATGGGCTTAAAAACGGGTCAATTCGGATAAGAAACGGGTCAGATATTAGCAAAACGGGCGAGTGTGGCGAATCTCTCACACGGGTCGAGTTACGGGCCAAAAATCGGAGTATCAAACGAGCTTAGAAAAATGTGAGGCTAAGTTCTCTAGCTTCCATTCTTCATTACGAGTCCTACTCCACTTCCGAAATTCAAATCTGAATTCCCAATCTCAAGTTACGCCTTCCGGAACCCAAGGTGCGCTAAAACGAGTTTGCTCCTTTAGGTCCCTTAAAAGCCCCGTCAAGTACCGACGGTCAAAGAAAACCACAACAAACGAACTCTAAAATGTCCAATGAGCACATAATCATATTCATAACTTACGTAATTCACATATATTAAAAATTCACAAGAAACGGAATTAAATTCAGGCACGTACGGAGCAAATTACAAGACATGCGTACATAAACGTTAAAACCCAAGCTATAAGTTGAACAAATAATTTACAATTAATTACAAATGATCACATTAGCATTAAAATAGCACATAATCGCATAACTAAATAATTAAAAGCGCAAAGAACTCTCTCACAAAAACGTACCTGGAATAGCCAGACGAGCGGGATGCTACATGTTAATTAATTGGAGAATTAATTATTAAGCCCAAATATAATTAATTAGTGAATTAATTATAAAGACATAATATAATTAATTAGTGAATTAATTTTATAGCCCAAAATAAAATTAATAAAGTATCCCATTAGAATTAATTAGTGAATTAATTCTAAACCCTTCATGGAACTAATTGGAGAATTAATTCAGGAAATTTAATTATTTAATTGTTCTAACTTGATTAGAATAAATAAATAGGTTAAATATAAAATATCTTCTATTTAATATTAATTTCAATTTGATTAGAATAGGATATTATTAAGACAAGATATTTAATTATTATTGGAATAATTAAATATTCCTAATTTGATTAGAAGGAGCTCTTTCTAGAAGAATAATATCTTCTTTAGATAAGATGTTATTGCTTGGAGTGAAAGAAAAATAGAAGAAAAGTCAAACTAGGAATCCTGTTCCAAAACTGATTTAGGGCTTAAGAAACCCCATAAATACATAAAGGCCGTGTGGGACGAGTTCATGTGTTTGAGGATAGCAAAAATATCAGTTTCTTGGAAAAACGTGATCAGTTCGTGTGTTTGAGGATCGGACGAATTTTTTTCAAAGGGGTTTAGGCGTGGCACATTCAATCTTCGTTAAACAGGAGTTTTTGAGGAGAGATTTAATCTTGTTCTTAATTTAATCTTGTTTCTTGTTTCTTTAATACATATGTTATAGTACTAGCATACTCACTAACATGATTTGAATCTTGGTTGGTGTGGATTATTATTCTAGAGCATATCTACTTTGGAATCTCGAAGAAAGAATCAAGAAACGGGGATATTCATAGCCCATGAAGAACGTTTGAGGGCGGCTCAATATGTTTGAAGAAAGCTTCAATTCTTGTAAGTTTCTTGAATCCCAAAAGTTTTGAAATGAACGTTGCAAGATCACGATCCGTTTTGGAAAAAATTTTAAACTTCCGCTGCTTTTAACTTTTTGTTTTCCAACAAAAACGGGTCTAAATTGAGCGCAAAGATAGTTGGTCCTGGCTAGAGCTTATGCCATTGATGGTGAGGAGTAGGATGTAGAGGTTGATCCCGATGCCATTGTTGAAGGTACCATATACATTCATGGCACAAGCATACATGCATTGTTTGATCCTGGAGCCATGCATTCTTTTCTTTTGCGTGGTGTAGCTCTTCTATGTGCTTGCCTGTTATGTGTACTTTTGCTTGCTATGTGATTAGTTCCCCGTTGAGGGGGAGCCTTGTAACTGATCGGGTGTTTAAGAGAGTAACGGTGAGCATTGAGGGTCGTGACTTCTTGATGGACTTCATTGAGATGCCCATGAGTCGGTATGGTGTAATTTTGGGTACGGATTGACTTTACAAGCATTGTTCTATGGTTGATCGTCGAGCTAAGACAGTCAAGTTAGGTTCAGAAGTGGTTGTGGGTTCTAGTTCGAAGATACTACCTTTGTTATGTTTCACCGAGGCTCATAAGTTGGTTCGTGATGGTGCTTCGGATTTTATAGCCTATCTCCTTAACAAGCCAAAAGATCACGCTAAACTTGAGGAGACTAAAGTGGTGAAAGATTTTCTCGAGGTTTTCCCAGAGAATTTGGGGTCTTTACCTCCTGAACAGGAAATTGAGTTTGTGATCAACTTGTATCCGGACGGCATGCCATTCTCTAAAACTCCTTATAGGATGCCTCCTGCTGAGTTCAAAGAATTGAAGAAACAACTCGAAGAGTTAATGTCTAGCAAGTACATTCGTCCAAGTTCATCTCCTTGGGGTGCACCGATCCTATTTGGGAAGAAGAAATATTGGACCTTGAGAATGTGCATCGATTATAGAGAATTTAATCGGATGACGGTCAAGAATAAATATCCCCTCCCACATATCGAGGAGTGGTTCGATATAGTTCAAGGTTCAAAGGTCTATTCGAAGCTTGACCTACGTCAAGGATATTACGAATTGCGATTCCGAGAGGAAGATATCCCAAAGACTGGGTTTAACACTTGGTACGGCCATTATGGGTTTGTGGTGATGCCGTTTGGTCTAACAAATGCCCCCGCAGCTTTTATTGACATGATACACAGAATATTCCGACCTTTTCTCCATAAGTTTGTGGTGATCTTCATTAATGATATTCTTGTGTACTCGAGGTCCGCCGAGGAGTATGCAAGACACCTTGAGCTTGTTTTGTAAAGACTCAAGGATAATGAGTTGTTCGTGATGTTCAGTAAGTGTGATTTCTGGATTGATAGGGTTTCTTTCTTGGGTCATATTATATCCGAGAATGGAGTTGAAGTTGACCCCGCAAAGGTTGTGACCGTATCCAAGCGGGAGAAACCAAAGAATACCTTGGAAGTTCGAAGTTTCTTGGGTTAAGCGGGATATTATAGAAGATTCGTGAAGGACTTCTCAAAGATCGCTGGTCCTTTAACCCGATTGACTAGGAAAGAGATGATGTTTGTGTGGGATGAGGCATGTGATGAGATCTTCAATCCCTTGAATGAGAAATTGACTACCACCCCAGTCTTGACACTTCCCGAAGGCTCCGAGGGTTATGTCGTGTATACGGATGCATCAAAGGAGGGATTGGGATATGTACTGATATAAAACGGGAAAGTTGTTGCATATGCCTCTAAAAAGTTAAACAATCATGAGAAGAACTATCCTACACATGATTTGGAACTCACCTCCGTGATATTCGTTCTTGGTAAGTGGAGGCATTGCTTTTATGGGGTTCCTTTCGAGATCTTTACCGACCACAAGAGCCTCCAATATTTGTTCACTCAAAAAGAATTAAATATAAGGCAAAGGCGTTGGATGGAGTTTCTCGAGGATTATGAGTGCACGATCAAATACCATCCCGGCAAAGCCAATGTGGTCGCCGATGCACTTAGGAGGAAGGCTAGTGTGTTGAGTTTGGAAGTGGGTGAAGGAAGTGGAAATGAACTTATTGCCTTCAAGGCTCGCGTTGCCAACATCACTATACAACCAGGGTTGAAGCATCAGTTATTTGAGGCTCAAACTAGTGACCCGGGAGTTCAGAAATTAGTTGCTAAGGCAAGAGCCGATCCAGAGTGTCCGTTTGGGTAAGATGAGACTGGATTATTTCGATTCAAGAACAGAGTTGTAGTACCCGAAGAGTTGAAACGGGTGATACTTGAAGAGGCTCACAATTCAGCTTACTCTATCCACCCCAGAGGTAATAAGATGTGTAATAACGTGAAACAATATTATTGGTGGAATGGTTTGAGGAAGGATGTGGCCGAGTATGTGAAACACTGCAAGACTTGTCAGATGGTGAAAGCCGAGCATCAGAAACCCGAAGGTCTTCTACAGTCATTACCTATCCCCGAGTGGAAGTGTGAGCAAGTGACGATGGATTTTGTATCTGGGTTGCTGAAAGTAAAGGGTGGTTACGATGGAGTTTGGGTAATTGTAGACAGCTGGACTAAGTCAGCTCACTTCCTACCAGTTCGGATGTCCGATAAGATCAACAAGCTAGCCGAACTTTATAACAGAGAAATTATTCGACGCCATGGGATTTCGTTTAGCATTATGTGGGATGGGGCTCCGAGGTTCACCTCAAGGTTGTGGCAAGAGTTGCAAGCTTTTTTGGGTACAAGACTCAAATTTAGCACCACTTTACAACCGCAGACGGATGGTCAATCCGAAAGGTTGATTAAGTATCTTCAGGATTTACTATGGGCTTGTGCTTTGGATTTTCAGACTTCTTGGGATAAACAGTTGGCCTTGATTGAGTTCGCCTACATCAACAGTTACCAAGCCTCAATCGGTATGGCTCCATATGAAGTACTCTATGGTTGGAATTGTAAATTCCGGTTGTTCTTTGATCTTGAAGAATGGAAATGGACTAAGCATGAGGGAGTTAAGAAGGTTAAGAAGAAGGAGAAACCCACTAAGGCCATGTGAGATATGATTGAGAAAGTCCAATTAGTACAACAATAGATGAAAGCGGCTCAAGATAGACAAAAGAGCTATGCCAACCATCTAAGAAGAGATCTCCAAGTTTGAAGTTGGGGATCGGGTGTTCTTGAAGGAGTCTTCTCGCAAGGGATTCGCTCGGATTGGTAAAGGAGGGAAACTTAACCCGCGATATTTGGGTCCATTTGAGATTATTGAAAAGATTGGTGAGTGGCTTACCGTTTGGACCTACTACCAAGCTTAACCGGGATTCACCATGTCTTCCATGTCTCTCAATTAAGGAAGTACTATCCTCATGAGTCCGAGATTCTCCCCATTGAAGATGTCGAAGAAGCCGAGTTGCAACCGGATTTAACTTTTATCCAAAAGTCGGTAAAGATTTTGGAACACATGTTTCAAGTACTGAGAAACCTGAAAATCCTATTGGTAAAGATTTTGTGGAGGACTGGTAAAACTAAGGAAGCCACATGCGAAACCGAGGACAAAATGAAGAGTTTCATCCGGAGTTGTTTCCGTTCGAGCAGTGAATCTGGGGACCAGATTCTTGTAAGGTGGGGAGGTTGTGATGCCCCGTGTTTTCATCGTACAGGTATACGCGCCACACGTGTGAGTTCTTGAGAGTTAGAATTATTGCAAGCTTTATCTTAACTATAAGTGAATTATGTGATTGAAATTGACTATGTGAATACCTTAATTATATTTGCATTCATTTTATTTCCTAACTTATACACATTTCATTCCATCTCATTTCATAACATGTACATATTTCATAAAACCCATTCATCACATTTCATAAGCATTGCATATTATGCATGAATGTGAATTATAAAATTAAATTATATATATATAGGTTAGAATATTATATATATATATACACACATCACATATTATACTATAAAGTACATGTACTTATATACTTATAATATTCATATTTTACTTTATACATATAATTAATATATCTATACATATATCATATATTACATTACATACATACACACCTATTATATATCTTACACTTTATACATGCACATATATATACAAATATATTATATCATCTAACATAATACATATATACACTACACCCAACAATTACACAACCACTATCACTACAAAAAAAATCATTTTTTGTGACAATTTGTAGTGATGAAAAATAATATTGTCACAATAGAGTACATTATAGCGACAATATATACTTTTGTCGCCAAAATATAAATTTTATGTGACAAATATTTGAAATGTCACATAAAACTTTATTTTTTGTGACAAAATATAATTTTTGTCACAAAAGGATGAGATGTATGTCGCGCCAAATAGGACAATGTACTGTGACAAACTTCTTGAGCTCATGTGACGAGCGCTTTGCCATATAAATGTCATATATGTGACAAATTGCTCTTTTGTCACAAGAGATCCACATAATATTTTATTATTTTATAAATTATTTAATTGTGACAAATTATAATACTCATTATACTGATACGATATTGTGACAATTTTACTTGTATCACAATAGGTCGTTTGTGGTGACGAAATCAAATTTTGTCATATAGAATATTTTTACTGTATACAAATTTTTTGTTGTGACAAATGCTCGTTGTCATTATAGAAATACAATATAATGACAAATGCAAGTTTGTCACAATAGATTATTTTGTCTTCACAAAATATATTATTTCCATATAAAGGTTTATTATTTTCTAAATAAATTTATTATCACACATAAATTCGTATTGTCATCTATTCTATATTAAAAAAAAAATATACCTCACAAACTGAAAATTTTTCACTTAAATTATAAATTTACCATCTTAGTTATTCATAAATTAAAGCTCTACGGAAATAAAAAAAATTAGGGATAAAATAGAGATTCATTAAAGATTTTGATAGTTATCATACAAAAAATATGTATACCCAAAATATCCTCTTAGTTATCTTCCATCATTCTATCATCCAGTGGTCTTTTGGTAACACCACTTTGAGAAAGAAAACTAAAAGAATATAAAAAAAATAAAATTGAGATTATAGAAAAGTGGGATTAATAAATAAGTATGTTATGTATGTGATGGAAAAAAATAAATCAATTAAAAAAATAATTAGAAACTAAATTTAAGAGAATGGAAAAAAAAAATTAATTTTAAAAAATTAGAATTTTTTTCCTTTTTTCTCATATTTTTTCCAAAATATTATTAATTATTAAAATATTTTATCACTAAAAATCCATTTCAATTATTTTCCTTCTTCAAAAACGAAATTAATATATATATTGTAGCACCCGAGCGCTAAAAACGAAATTAATTATTTTCCTTCTTCAAAAATCCACTGAGACCCGACCCGAATATGAAATGGACGATCCATACCCGAGCTAAATCACAGCGAACGGGGACAAACACACGCAGTATGCTAGGCGGGCTAACCCTTAAACCATAAAATCAGAGTAAATACATATGCGGAAGCAATAACTAGCCATAATATAAATAATGGTCATTCAAGCTCCAAAATAATCCATATACATCATTAATCGCCGTCAAGGCTCAATCATCAAGTGCACTCCATTATTGTTCATTTACAATGATCAAAAGTGCAATATGGACGTATAAGACCAAAATACAAGGGGTAAAGACGAATGTAAAACCTATGACTCGAAATCCCGCCTAGCTCCCTTGACACCTGCACAACACAACTGAAAACCAAACGGGTTCAGTCCAAAAGGGACTGGTGGGTATAAAAACCGGGCATAAGGATAATATACGACAGTATTTAACAATCACATGCAAGCTATAATCCCAAGTGAGGTTTTTAAAGAATTTCCCAAGTGGGCAAATAGAAATCATCAAAAGGGATTATAACGATTCATTTACATTAGGCCAAGGTCATTAGTGGCCCGCCGAGAGGGCGTGCATTATCCCCAACCAACACCTCGTGTAATTCATTAACATTCATTAATATTCATTAACATTCATTAGCATTCATTCATTCTTTTCATGCAATCATTCTTTCGTGCGCATTCAATAACATTCCACCTTCTTCCTCCGGGTTAGTGGCGGGTTTGCAAGGCCCATCCACCCATTCATTGACCAAAAGGGGAACATGACTCCCCAGATGGCACTCAGCGTCCATTCCTCGCTAACTCCTAACGAGGTCCGATTACGCCGTTCATTGGTAGGACTAGTGTGAGGGTTTCCAGTCAGCCCATGTCTCCTCGGTTCCCCACTCACACCAAGCCCCTGGGCCCCATTCATTGTGAACATTCATTCATTCTCGCCAAAACATTTGGTAGGTTCATGAAAGAAAGGCTTTACGTTGAAATCATTTACTCTAGAAAACGACTCTATATACATATAATAGTTTTTAGCTGAAATCTTTACACGTTGAGGTATGTAGGGTCATTTATCTAATAGTAGAGAAACCCACCTTAAACGGCAACAAGGAGAACACACGAGCCTCACAGACCGGTCTCGTCTGCAACGGACTCAAAATCTGTGCAAGAGAGGTGAAGTGAGACTCAATATGATCAAATAAGACGCTCGGCAATGAAATGATTATGATATGAATGTATAAGAGATGCTATAATGTAATGAACTCGTTCATGTGCACTATTAAAGTCTTAAAGACATATAAACATTCAATTCACTCAATTAATGAAGCATTCGTATTCAAACGAGTTCATATCCTTCACATTTCACGTCAAAGAAAATTTAAATTATATAATCATGTAACGCCCCAATTTCAGGTACGCTCGACACGTGTGAGTTTCGAGCGTTAAGATTTTATTCTATTATTTTCGCTTAATTAATTTGAATGTGCTACATTAATTTCTATAAATTGTGTGCAACATGAATACGTGGAAATATATGAAATATGTGTCAACTTGAGAATTATTGTATCATTGGAATTTATTTATTACCTGAATTAATTGCCCAATTTGATTTAATTGTCAAATTGTCCTTAATCGCTCATTTCCTTCTCTTTGAGGGACTAAATTGCATGAAAACTCTTTGGACCTAATTGATCACTTCCCAAACCTTTTATACCTAATTGCATGATTTATAAACTTAAGGGATTTAATTGCAAATATTACAATATTTCCCAAACATGTCGGTATATGCATCTCTCCCTTGTTCCTTATTTCATTTCATCAAGAATCATCCTCCATTCTTCTCTCTTCCTTACCGAACCAAAACCTCCATGAAGGGAGAAAAGATGTCATCAATTCATCAAGTTTTTCCAAGGGAATTCCATGCTTAGGAGCTCAATCATCTAGCTTCATCACCTTCCTCTTTCTATTTCTCATTCAAGGTATATATGATCATCTATAGGGTTTCTTGATAATTATGCATGAAGCTAGGGTTAGTGCTTAAGCTTGCCAACTTTATTATTTGATGTTAGGAGTATGATTTCATGCTCTGAGTTTGAATTCCTTGCATGGATCTTGAAGAATATGAGATTATATGATGAAATGGTATATATGCTCAAGTTGGTGATTATGATGATTAAAACATGATTTATATGTTTTGATGGCATATTAAGGTATATTGAGCATGTATACATGCATATTTCCAGAATTCTTGTATGTTGGGATGATTTTGGAATGATTGGGGATGCTTGGTTTTGTCCCGAGAGCATCCCCTGTTTTGCTCTGTTCTCTGTTCTTCCTGCGTAACGGGAACGGCCCTTCCCGTTCCCTTTGTAAGTAGGGAACGGCCGTTCCCATTGGTTGAGTGATATGCTTGGCGGCGAGGACGGGAACGACCGTTCCCATTTTGGCTTGCAAGCCGGAACGGCCGTTCCCATCTTCGGGGAGCCCGACAGCGGGAACGGCCCTTCCCACTTTGCACTGAAACCTGGAACGGCCGTTCCCAGCTCTCTGGTAGTGCAGAAATATTCTGCACAAAATTACAATTTTAGCCCCTCGTTCCAATGGCTTAATTGATCCCGAATTGCTATTATATGATTGATTATATGTCGAAACAATATGTTTTCATGCTACATTGTTTATTGCTCATTGTTTCGTGTATGATCACGCCGTGCGTCATTATATGAATAATATGCTTGAATGGTTATCTCATGCATGTACATTGGTCCGTTTCTTGTCCAGTGATTCTCCAGGGCGGAGATTATCAAGCATGAGCACGTTCACGCATTCACGAGTCGTGTGTCGCCTGTCAGGTGAGGTTTAATTTCTAGTTATATAGAACCTGTATAACCTTTACGTGACTGTTTTAGCCAAAAGGTATTTATAGTATATTTTTATGAAATTATTTATCGTTCCAAGTTATATTCTTGTTCGTTAATCAAGCACGTAAAGCATGTTAGTGTTCACTCATCAAATCATGTCATGTTCATGAATGCAAGCAAGTGTGTTCTCTTGGCCAGGTCCTCCTTAGTGGGGGCGCTGGACTGGTCGTGCCAGTGATTGTCCGTCCAATCACAAGAAGAACACTACCCTACCGTGTTCGTGTGTTCTCTTGGCCAGGTTCTCCTTAGTGAGGGCGCTGGACTGGTCCTGCCAGTGGTTGTCCGTCCAACCACAAGAAGAACAATACCCTACCGTGTACCCGTGTTCTCCTGGCCAGGTTCTCCTTAGGGAGGGCGCTGGGCTGGTTTTCAGAGCTGGTGGTTGTCCGTCCAACCACAGGAGAAATAACCCTACCAGGTTACAAGCCAGCCATGTAGTTATTGCATGCACTCCATTCCATGAACGTGTTATATGATTCCACTACTGCATGATTGCACGATAATTGAATTGCGTGGTCACCTAATGATTAACAAACAAGTAAGCGTGTTTATTGATTGCATGAAAAGGAACAAGTATTTAATACTGATAGTTGTATTCTCGGGCGAAGCTACGTTATTGTTAAACTATATATATTATATTTTACAAACCTTTACCCGGGAATATAACTTGCATGTTATCTGCGCTAATATATATGTAAACCCCTCACTCGGTCTTCACAGACTGACGCCTCCACCTTTCAGGTATTGCAGGTGCACGCTAGGCGGGAGTGAGTCGAGTCGGGTCCAGTTCATGTAGTCGTGTCATCCGTGGTTCGTGCATTTAATTATTATTGTTATTGTTTAGTTGAAGATGATAATGTACTGATATGTAATTTTAGAATATGTTTATTGGAAAAATGGAAATGGTTGGTAATAATAGTTTATGCTTCCGCTTTATTTTGTTACATTTAGTAGTAATCCCGCCTAGCCTATTGAATTATCGCATTGTCACCCGTTCGCTGTAGGTTGGTTCATGCACGGATCGCCCATTTCGTGTGTGGATTGACCTATAGTGCGGGGGTGTGGCACCTCCACGTGTCCGGGGTGCTACATCTAAGGTGGTATCAGAGCCCGGTTGCAAAACCGAGGTTCTAGTGTCGTGTCGTGTTGAGTCTAGGTCGTACGGCATAGGAATTACTTGATAATTTGAGGGTCCTGCATTTTATTTGAAATTACTTGGCTATTTGGATTCCTTGAATTACCTGAAATACTTGATAATTTGTGCCCTTGTATTGATTTATGTATTCATTGCCAAGGTATTTATCTTGAATTGCTTGAAATTATGTGATCAACGTGGCTTATTTCAAGTATTGATGAATTGCTTATTGCATTTGTATTAAATTCTCGCTGGTATGAATTATGTGACAACTACGTGCCCTGAACACGCTTTACCCACATGCATCTATTTGCAAAATAAGTTGTGAGTAACAGGTTTTGAAAATATATGAATCAAGACTGGAGGATTTGAGGATTTTAGAAATGGATCAGCCGTTCGAATCAAGTTGCAATTCGGTCAACCAAGAGTGGACATCGAAATCGAGCTCAATGATACTACGGTGCCAGGTTCTTCAATGCATTCATAAGCACGTGCATCGTAATTGTAAATTAAATTATTTCTTATTTATAAATATTGTTCTAATTATATTTGCAACTTCCTACTTGATGCCTTGGATACATGATTTAATTATTTACTTTCTTTACATTCCTTATTCATATGTATACTGTCAAAGTAATGTAATTGCTCTAATATGTCGCATTTTAAATTAGTGGCAATATGTGCATTAACACTTTAATTATCATGCATTATTTAGTGTTTCTTGTCACTAGGCTCTATCTATGCTCTACACAGTTCTTGCTCCTACTTTACCGACTTAATTTTAAAGAAGAGGGTTCTGAATCAGTGGGTACCATGGTGGTGACCGGGTAATTTGATTTGGATTGAGAGTTTAGAAAATTTTAGGGTTGTGAGAAGAATTTGCTCGGGAGTCGGTAAGAGCAGGAGGTGTGAAGTAGATATTAGGAATTTTGGGAAACTGGAAAATGGTGATAAGTTCAAGCAGATAAATGTTCAGTGGGTCTTTCAACCTTCAGGAATTGCGTAGTATTTTGGGAATTCAGTGAGGGTAGGAGAAAGAACTTTCTTGTTTTGGATTAGGATGCTAGCTTGACCGATATCAATTTTAGAAGCAGTAGAGGGTAATTACAGGACACGGCATTTTCATGAATAGCAGAAGGGGTATAGGATATTGAAGAATTTTAAATATCAAATCAAAGTGGTGATAGTCAAAGAGCTTCAAGGGGAGTATGTGGATAACAGAAAGAATTAGAAAGAAATCATTAATCAATATTTTGATTAACGATCAGTAGAACAAAGACAAGGTTACGGGAATTGAATCAGCAGAGAAGCTTGCAAGTGGGAAGGAACCCAAAGGATAAGAAAATTCCATTTTCTTAAGGGGGAGAGCCGGTCTGGGAATGAATTAAATCGGAAGCTGGACAACATTCAGGAGAGTCGGGAATCCTCTATCAGAACCATGTGAAAGAAGTTTCAGTAACTCAACCTTTCCTCCCTCTTACACAAAGAGAAGTCTCATCATCGACAGTACCTTTGTTCTATTATCATTTTCAGGAAAGTGGGTACACTGTCTGCACTCCTCCGACAACCTCAGGATATCATTTGACTCAGAAAATAGAAAAGGATTCAAGTTGGGCGATATCCGGAACCAATCTCAAGTTTTGGTAGGTCAACTCTGACAAGAGTGTTCTTACGAAGTTGTTACTTGTACCCTAGAAATGTTTGGGAATGCTCATCGTGCTTCCATTTGTGTGGTTGCCGTCGCCTCCATGAATACACCAGTTTACTATGAACCCTTTAGAGAGACGGAAGCTCGAGTGATCCTCTCTTTCAAGATATTTCGTGGAATTGTGGGGTATGTTATCAAATTTCAGGGGCCAAAGGAAGACGTGTTCCTAGGCCTTGATTTCTTCGGTATCTATGCAAGTGTGCTTGCTGAATTACTTTCACGGGACGACGACCTTGATTCCTCTATTGCAAATATCCGCCGTATTGTTAACTAAGGGAGTAAGAGCTCAACTTTCAGATTGCAAACAAAGGAGTCAGGAATGCTGCTTCGGGAAAAGGTTTACTTTAAGTACTAAGGTCGGAGAAATGGTAACACCTGTTTTCTCTGTTCGTTGGACAAGAGCTTGCTTGGAACACAAAGTCAGTCTTTTAAGCTTGAACGGGCAATTACACTCTAACAAGAATATCAGGGTGTTCTCAATTCTGGAATAGGAAAGTAAATGTGGAAATCAGTGCAAGGATGGTTCAAACGGCAAATCTGAGATTAATACAGGTCCGGAGATGTGGGGATTAATGATGATTTATGGATTATGTTAGAAAATAGCGTAAGGGCAGAGATGATTATCAGAACTGGGAATATCGAACCGTAACGGTATCCCGCGGGGAAAAATCTCAACTAAAGGAATCAAGTTTTCAACCGAATTAACTCCGTTCCGGAACGTCAATCCTCGATGAACGGTACACCTAATCATGCATACCACATGCATCATTATTTATCATTATCATTATTTTGTTAATTCTATATATGACTCCTTGTTGTTATTAATTGTTAACTATTAATTCGTTAGTCTTGTATATGATTCCTTGTTTATTAATAATTATTACGTGAACAATGACTTGCGTAGATGATAATTTTATCTGATCCTTGTGTATTAATTGTAAGTATGTACCTAAGTGCTCGCTTGAATTTTATTTCGTGTACGTGAGAGACGGGGATTCTCTCAGGGTTGTCAAGAGACGGGGTTCTCTTGTTCCTTGCTCAAGAGATGGGGTTCTCTCGTTAATTGTTTGAGAGTCGGGGCACTCTCAATATTTTCAGCTACTTGCCAATTTGTTTAGTGGAAAGGTTATATTTTCTTTCGAGTGATTAGACTCCGGAAGTTGAGGGTCGTGATCTCAACTATTGGAAGACTTTGTGGAATAAAGACCTCTTTCAAACTAATCCCTGACGGGGAGTGGCTAACCCGCGTGGGATGAACATGTAAGAGCCAATTAAAATTTCAGGAATTCAGGACATGGAATCCGAGGACGGATTCTCTTAAGGGGGAGAGAATTGTAACGCCCCAATTTCAGGTACGCTCGACACGTGTGAGTTTCGAGCGTTAAGATTTTATTCTATTATTTTCGCTTAATTAATTTGAATGTGCTACATTAATTTCTATAAATTGTGTGCAACATGAATACGTGGAAATATATGAAATATGTGTCAACTTGAGAATTATTGTATCATTGGAATTTATTTATTACCTGAATTAATTGCCCAATTTGATTTAATTGTCAAATTGTCCTTAATCGCTCATTTCCTTCTCTTTGAGGGACTAAATTGCATGAAAACTCTTTGGACCTAATTGATCACTTCCCAAACCTTTTATACCTAATTGCATGATTTATAAACTTAAGGGATTTAATTGCAAATATTACAATATTTCCCAAACATGTCGGTATATGCATCTCTCCCTTGCTCCTTATTTCATTTCATCAAGAATCATCCTCCATTCTTCTCTCTTCCTTACCGAACCAAAACCTCCATGAAGGGAGAAAAGATGTCATCAATTCATCAAGTTTTTCCAAGGGAATTCCATGCTTAGGAGCTCAATCATCTAGCTTCATCACCTTCCTCTTTCTATTTCTCATTCAAGGTATATATGATCATCTATAGGGTTTCTTGATAATTATGCATGAAGCTAGGGTTAGTGCTTAAGCTTGCCAACTTTATTATTTGATGTTAGGAGTATGATTTCATGCTCTGAGTTTGAATTCCTTGCATGGATCTTGAAGAATATGAGATTATATGATGAAATGGTATATATGCTCAAGTTGGTGATTATGATGATTAAAGCATGATTTATATGTTTTGATGGCATATTAAGGTATATTGAGCATGTATACATGCATATTTCCAGAATTCTTGTATGTTGGGATGATTTTGGAAAGATTGGGGATGCTTGGTTTTGTCCCGAGAGCATCCCCTGTTTTGCTCTGTTCTCTGTTCTTCCTGCGTAACGGGAACGGCCCTTCCCGTTCCCTTTGTAAGTAGGGAACGGCCGTTCCCATTGGTTGAGTGATATGCTTGGCGGCGAGGACGGGAACGACCGTTCCCATTTTGGCTTGCAAGCCGGAACGGCCGTTCCCATCTTCGGGGAGCCCGACAGCGGGAACGGCCCTTCCCACTTTGCACTGAAACCTGGAACGGCCGTTCCCAGCTCTCTGGTAGTGCAGAAATATTCTGCACAAAATTACAATTTTAGCCCCTCGTTCCAATGGCTTAATTGATCCCGAATTGCTATTATATGATTGATTATATGTCGAAACAATATGTTTTCATGCTACATTGTTTATTGCTCATTGTTTCGTGTATGATCACGCCGTGCGTCATTATATGAATAATATGCTTGAATGGTTATCTCATGCACGTACATTGGTCCGTTTCTTGTCCATTGATTCTCCAGGGCGGAGATTATCAAGCATGAGCACGTTCACGCATTCACGAGTCGTGTGTCGCCTGTCAGGTGAGGTTTAATTTCTAGTTATATAGAACCTGTATAACCTTTACGTGACTGTTTTAGCCAAAAGGTATTTATAGTATATTTTTATGAAATTATTTATCGTTCCAAGTTATATTCTTGTTCGTTAATCAAGCACGTAAAGCATGTTAGTGTTCACTCATCAAATCATGTCATGTTCATGAATGCAAGCAAGTGTGTTCTCTTGGCCAGGTCCTCCTTAGTGGGGGCGCTGGACTGGTCGTGCCAGTGATTGTCCGTCCAATCACAAGAAGAACACTACCCTACTGTGTTCGTGTGTTCTCTTGGCCAGGTTCTCCTTAGTGAGGGCGCTGGACTGGTCCTGCCAGTGGTTGTCCGTCCAACCACAAGAAGAACAATACCCTACCGTGTACCCGTGTTCTCCTGGCCAGGTTCTCCTTAGGGAGGGCGCTGGGCTGGTTTTCAGAGCTGGTGGTTGTCCGTCCAACCACAGGAGAAATAACCCTACCAGGTTACAAGCCAGCCATGTAGTGATTGCATGCACTCCATTCCATGAACGTGTTATATGATTCCACTACTGCATGATTGCACGATAATTGAATTGCGTGGTCACCTAATGATTAACAAACAAGTAAGCGTGTTTATTGATTGCTTGAAAAGGAACAAGTATTTAATACTGATAGTTGTATTCTCGGGCGAAGCTACGTTATTGTTAAACTATATATATTATATTTTACAAACCTTTACCCGGGAATATAACTTGCATGTTATCTGCGCTAATATATATGTAAACCCCTCACTCGGTCTTCACAGACTGACGCCTCCACCTTTCAGGTATTGCAGGTGCACGCTAGGCGGGAGTGAGTCGAGTCGGGTCCAGTTCATGTAGTCGTGTCATCCGTGGTTCGTGTATTTAATTATTATTGTTATTGTTTAGTTGAAGATGATAATGTACTGATATGTAATTTTAGAATATGTTTATTGGAAAAATGGAAATGGTTGGTAATAATAGTTTATGCTTCCGCTTTATTTTGTTACATTTAGTAGTAATCCCGCCTAGCCTATTGAATTATCGCATTGTCACCCGTTCGCTGTAGGTTGGTTCATGCACGGATCGCCCATTTCGTGTGTGGATTGACCTATAGTGCGGGGGTGTGGCACCTCCACGTGTCCGGGGTGCTACAAATCAAGTCGTTCAATCTTTCATTCGAATTGATAATTCCACGTTTCCAATCAATTCAATTCAAGAAATTCAAATAGGAGCATAGCACGTATTAAATCACATTTAAAATTAGAAAATAACAATTAAACACATTCAATTTAAAATTAGAAATTAAATCAAACATGAAATTGGTAACAATTAAATTCTATAATTCAATTAAATCAAATAACAATTAATATTTAGTAAACATATATAAATAAATATATAAATATATAATATATATATATATATTTATATATACATGCATACGTAGCTCATGAATGCAAAAATAACATGCATGCAATAATATTTCTATCCAACAACAACCACATTCATGCATGCAAAAGAAAATTAATATGCATGCAATATCATGCATCAACCAACTTCAATGAATGTAAACATTTCATAAAATGCAGGCAAGCTCATGCATTAACAATTCAACATTTCATGCAGGAAAGAAAAGGAACGAGCAGCAGCAGCTTCATGGCAACACCAAGATATGCATGGAAAATTATAAGGTGACACCCCCGTGTCACCCCCAAATAACAAACCGAGACACCCCCGTGTCAACCGCAACAGCCCCTGTTTTTTTACAGCAAAATACGCAGCAAGAAGGCAGCAACCCAAAGCATGAAATGCAGCAGTAAGAAGGCATGAAATGCAGCACCAAATAGCTCAAATAAACCACTAAAACTGACAGCAAAAGCAAGGGAAGAACGCAGCAATTGACAGCAACTATTCCAAGCCATAAACAGAGCAAAGGTCACGAAAACAGGGCATGAATTATCTCTATTAATCCCAACACGTTCATGTAAGTTAGGTTATCAAATGTGCAGCAAAGCACCACAAATTCAACATATAATTCAGTTCCAAAAGAGCTCAACCAAGAAAAGCTGTCATACGTGACATTTCATGAAAGTTTCTCAAGAAGCCATAAATGGTATCTCATTAATACATCAACCACCATGAAATTAATGATCATAAATGAGAAGAGGATGTCAAAACAATCATTTTCAAGCTTGGAATCAATCAAAACCATCAACAATTGAATAAGATCATCTAATTGGCTCTAAACCTCTTATTTTCGAATTCAGACAAGAATCCCATGAAACCATGATCAAATTTGGGGATGAAAGGATGAAAATGATCAGAAATGAACATATAATACAACCCTAAGCTTACCTTGTTTATTGGATGAAGATTGGATGAGATTTGAGCCCCAAAATCTCCAAGGAAAGCAAGGTTACGGGAGAGAACTGGAGAGCAGTAACTTTGGCTGAGATTTGTGATTTGTGTGAGGGTTGGTTCGGTTAGGGTATGGGATATGAAGTTAGGTAGTTGAGTTAGGGTTCCATAGCCTCAAACCATGGTTAATTTGGTGAAGGTTTGGATAAGTTATGGCTATTTTAGTGCAACAAGGTCAGTTTCGTCGCAGTTTCGTATTTCGGTTAGATTTCGGAGGTTCAAATGACGTTAGAAAAATATAAGGCTAAGTTTACTAAACTTGAATTTTCGTTACGAGTTCACCGAAGTTGACGGAACTCAAATCCGAATTCCCGAGCTCAAGATATTAAATACGGAACCAAGGGTGCGCTAAGTGCTCGTTAGCCCCCCGACTTGGATTCCAAAATTCAAATTAAATCCGAAACACATACAAATGAATCCGAAAATACGAAACGAACAAATATTCATATACAAGACACATATATGTTCAACATATTAAATTTGCACGCAATTCCGGTATCAATTCAAATAGAAACGAAGCACGTAAATGTGACTCATACGCATTGTAACAATAAAATTAACAATATTACAAATAATATACTATAAATACGTATATAATATATTATAATTAATAAGGCATGCATACGTATATATATAATTTATAATACATGCATGCATATATAATTTATAAATATGAAATGCATGCATTAATTATATTCATGCACACGTACACAAATAATATATATAAATATATTATATAAATATATTTAATATTAGTATCATTAAAATGATATATATATATATATATAATATTAATATTATTAAAATAAAATAATTACCATTTAATACATTTAAAAATAAATTAAATATGTAAAACACGTATAAATAATTATTTCGCGCAATTTGGTAAACACATACGTCATGCTGTACTAATAAAAAACCTGGGGCGTTACAACCTCTCCCCCTTAAAAGAATCCGTCCTCGGATTCACTATCTGTCTAAAACAATTAATGAAGGAACCCCGTTCCTCACAAACAACAAAGAGAGAATCCCCGTCTCTCAAACATCAATGAGAGAACCTCGTCTCTCAAGAGCAACAAAGAGAGAACCCCGTCTCTCAAAAACAGCAAAGAGAGAACCCTATCTCTCATAAACAAGCAACGAAGTTCAAAATACAAAATACAGCCATAACGAAGAACAAACACCAAGGAGAAAACATCAAAATATCAAATTACGGCAACTTAGTTACACAATCACATAAAGCCAGAGAACAATCATCACTTACTTACATCCAATATCGATTGTACAACCATAATTAATAAATCAAAGAGTCAAAACGCCAATTAGGAAAATTATTTAAATTAACAATGCGTGTATGCGTATGCCATGGATGTAGCACCCGAGCGTAAGGTACCACATCCCCCGCACCGAGACCCGACCCGTATATGAAATGGAAGTCCATACACGTGCCAAATCCACGGCGAACGGGGACACAACACACACGCTATGCTAAGCGGGACTAACCCTTAAACGAATCAACTCAAGATAATATAAAATCAGAGTTAAAGTAAAACGCGGAAGCAAGAACGACATATAATATATACAACGAGCCACCAAGCTCCAAAAATAGATATACAAAAGCATTCAAGTTCAACGGCACTCACGGCCTACAAATCATGACGCTCCAAGCTATACTATGATCATAAACAAAGTAGCAATAAGAGTATGAACATATGAGACTGAAAAGAAGTGCTAAACATAAATTCAAGACCTAGAAGACTTGTATTCCCGCCTAGCACTCCTATACCTGCACAAAACAACTGAAAACAACCGGGTTCAGTCTAAAAGAGACTGGTGGGTATAAAACGGGGCATAAGATATAATATTGTAGAAATTAAACACATACATGCAAGCCCTAATCCCGTATGAAGTTTGATAAGAATTTCCCAAGTGGTTAAAACGAAAGAAAACATCAACGGGATTACGACGTTCATATTCATTCATAATTGTTCATAAGGGTTTATGGCCCGGCGAGTGGGTGTGCACAATCTCCAACCAACACCTTGTGTATTCATAATCAATTATTCAATCATTCATTATCATACATATATCTTTTGTGCTCATACATAACATGATCATAATCATTCATATACACCTTCTTCCTCCGGGTGGTGGACGGGTTTGCAAGGCCCGACCACCTAATCATATCAATGTGGCTATGAGGTTCACGAGTTCTCAAAGCCCGATTAGCATTTTCTCGTCAAAAACTCCTTGACGAAGTCCGTTTCACCGTAGTTGGTTGGAACTAGTATATGGGATCCCCGTCAACCCTTGCTTCCTCGGTTAGCCACATATACTAAGTCCCGGGGCCCGTGTAACGCCCCGCTCATCCGATAAATAAGGTACGTCACCTTTCAACCTTTTTATATGTTTAATTATGTGATTGTTGCGTTGTGTGGGCCACTTTTGAACTCTTTTAGAGTTAGGGCCCTTTTTGTAATTTTCTTCTTTTAGGGGGGTTTTCCGGTCACTTCTCGTTTGGTAGAGATTTTGACTTCTTTGACCCCTCCTTTGCCTCCGGGGCATCGAGACGAGTCCGTAGACTCTAAGTTTGCCCCATTCTGACTTCGTTAGCCCGTCCTTCCGATTGCTTTTGCGTACGAAGACCCGAGATATATACTCGGATCTCCTCGTTTTGCGTGCCAAAATCAGATATGCTCCAGCCATCGTCTTCCTCCAGCGACAGGCACTGTTCACACACAGTGGAGGTGTGTTTACACACACATGCTCGTTCTCCCTCGTTTCTCGACGGAATTCGACGATCCAATAGTCCACGTTCATCAGCTCGACGAGCCCATCACAACCGTACCAGTTTCGTGGCCTGAAAGTGACCAGCGGCGGAGCAGCGGTGGTCCGACGGTGGCGGGTTGCGCCACCTCCACGCCGGCGGCGTTCCGGCGACCCTCGCCGGCCAACAACCACCCAACCCCACGTTTTTGGACCTTCCCGTTCCATTTCCGGCCTCCGTTCAGCACGAAAACCACCGCAAGTGGTGGTTCCGATGAGACAACAGCGGCAGAAACTTCGCCAGCGATTTCGGCCCTCTTCCCGACCGGTTTTGGTGGTGGAGCCTTCACAAAAGTTGCTTAGAATGACGAAACCTAGTGGATGGCATCGGCGGCGTTCCGAGAACCGGCCGTTGGCGGCGGACCGGCGGTGAACCGGTGGTGAACCGGCGGGTCTGAACCGGTTACTGTTCCGGCGATTTTCCGGCGATTTGACTTGGGGCTTTCGTAGGGCTTGTTACAAGCTTTCCAACGGTATGCTCGGATTTCATTTTGGTTTTACGGTTTACGTTTAATTTCAGTTTTCGTACTAGGATTTAAGTTCGGTTTTTCGTCAACGAAGTCCGGCGTGTTTGACATTTTCTGAAATTGATTGAGGGTTTTTGTTGAGCAGGCCGAGACGTACGTTCCTGTCCTTCCGGGGTTTTTTCCGACCACCGGAGACGGTATTCCGGTGGCGGCCGGTGACTGTTCCGGCGGCTCCGGTAGCGGCATTCCGGTGACTTCCGGACATTGTGTTCCTTTCGTCGTGGTGAGTCTGTCACCGCTTTCCGTTCGTCAATCGGATGCCCGGTTGATTTATTGTGATTTATTTTGTGTATTTCTATTTAATTGAAATTAATTGTTTTAATTGCAATAAATTGTCAATTGCTTGATTTGTCGATCAATATGAATTCCAATGTGTACGAAAGCATGTATTAAATGATCTATGATATATGACAACTCGAATTCTTAACTCATTGATTTTATGGACCTCGTTTCATGTTGATTACTTGTCTTAATTGATTTAATTGAGAATTGTGTGAATATATATGAGTGGGCATAATTATTCCAAATGCTTAATTAATTTGAAAAAGGAACTTAACGTTCATGAATCATACATGTAGCTTTAATTATATGTTTAATTGTTATTTGGAAACTTGAATGTACACCCGAACATTACATGACTTTTGTAATGTTTTATTATATATTGGATTATTGCATAACTTATTGATACCATTTCATGAACATTGCCGTGCGTCTTATTTGGTTCATATTGAGTCTCCTCTCACTGGTACACATTGTTCCCTTTATTGTACAGTTCTTCTCCAGGGTGGAGACTTCTGGATCGAATAGGCAACCGTAGTGCTCTTATTATTGTTCTTGTCTTGTGGTATTCCAGGTGAGGTTTAATTTCTAGATACATAGAACCATTACAACCCTTACGTGAACTTTCGGCCAAAAGGTATCTATATATCTATAGTTTCTAAACTCTATTGATTTTCCACTGATCTATTGAATTGTACTGTATTGATTGATTGATTGATTGGGCGAGTATTGTATTGCACTGTGGGCCCGAGGGTAGTGACTCGAGCCAACCGGGAAAGCATGGGCTGACGGGTAACTCGGGAGCTATCCTCACCAAATTGGGATGACCCCTGAACCCCCTAGGAGATTAGGGCGGGGAAGGAGTTCCGGGCTTAGGGAATCATGCACCCTCTGCCCAGATTGATTGGATGGCGGGGCCTTGCAATCCCCCATCACCCGGAGGAAGAAGGTTGGATTGAAACTGCTAATTGTGCACTATAAATAGATTGTTTGATCACCTAATCACTTAATAACTGAATGATTGATTGTACACTGTCGGAGTAAGGTTGGAGATTTGCCCTCACTCGCCGGGCCACTGATTGATTGATTGAAATTGATTGAAGTGTCTAATCTGATAGTTGTAATCTCGGGCGAGTTCTAAGTATTCTTGAACCTACTTTGTTTCTGTTATAAAACCTTACCCGAGGTTACGACTTGCATGTTATCTGCGCTTATATATTATTACGCCCCTCGCTCAGTCTTGTGGAGACTGACACCTCACTTTTCAGTTTTGCAGGTGGTGTGCTAGGCGGGAGTCAGAGTTGTGTCTTGTCTTCCCTTTCGAGTCTTGTTCCAGTCTCTTCACTTACACTCACTG
Organism: Lantana camara; assembly: GCA_037501455.1. Taxonomy (NCBI): domain Eukaryota; kingdom Viridiplantae; phylum Streptophyta; class Magnoliopsida; order Lamiales; family Verbenaceae; genus Lantana; species Lantana camara. The sequence continues at coordinate 60,459,791 of CM074855.1, forward strand.
CATATTGTATTTTAATTACTGTATTGAACTTGCTATTGGATTAGTATGCTACTTACTGAATTAAATTGAACTCGGGACAGGTTCTAGGGCTTTAGTTGAACCCGTTTTATGTTATTGTATTGAATTGATTCGGGACAGGTTAGGACAGGTTCATTGAATTAGTAGAACCCGTATTTACTTTCATTGAACTTGTATTCATTTTATTGATATTGATTAGATAATTGCCTTACTTCCGCATTGTGGTCACTGTTGATCGTTTCAGGGTTAGATTCCGCCTAGCTAGGGCTGTCTTTTTCATTGTCTTCCGTTCGCTGTGAGTTTAGTTCATGTATGGATCATTCCATTTCATATGTGGACTGAACTCATAGTGCGGGGGATGTGGTGCTCTCGTCGCGGGTGCTACATCTTTAGGTGGTATCAGAGCTCTAGGTTGCAAAACCGGAGTTCTAGTGTCGTGTCGTGTCAAGTATAGGTCGAACGGCTTAGGAACTGTTTGTCAACGTGTGCACCGCATTGAACATAAGTTTTGCTATTGTTATTTGGTATGGAAAATATTGTTACACATGCTTCTTTTAAAATTTTATTGATTTGCAGGTTGTATGTTGCATTGAATCCATGCTTTTGGTGGTGATTATGTGCATGAGCATATACTAAACCCATGCATTTATTCTGGAATGAGTTGTGATTTCTAGGTTATGAAGATAATATCAAACCCCGGCCAATTTCCACAAACAACTACAATATACCCAAACTCCTTTCTTTAGCTTGAAAGTTGGAAGGAATGCATCGGATCGGTGGTTTCTACAAAATTTAAGAGCTAGGATCTTCTCCTCTAAGTGGGTTATGGACCGGGTGTAAAGTCTGGACTGGAAGAATTAATTTGGGAGCAACTTACAAGTTTATGGAAATTGGTGGATACTTGGTGGGAAATTGGTAGGAAGTGATATCTATGAATTACAAGATAACTACATGAGATTTCATTATGAAAGGAAGTGGACCAACCGGGTTTAGAAGACTTATTCAATTCAAGGAAGAATGAAGGAAGCTTTGAGGGTAATAATGATTCAAGGTTCGGATTCATAAACAAATTGAGGATCTTCGGTTAGTTGAACTACGTTCAAGTTGTGGGAGGTAAAGTTTGCAACCTCTAGTGTCCTTGGTGAAGTATCTATAAGATGGGAATTAAAGTGAACCGATTGATCTAATGATTCTAAGTTCAGGAAGAGCTAATATATTAGAGATTCTAGATTCGTGCAGATTGAGTTCATCTTCCAGATCCAAGCTGAATTATCGTATTGTGAGGTTGATTTGGAAGATATGGAATAACAAATGAAGGCGATAAAGAAAGGTCAAGTGTGAGCAGTTGGAGGGTGAGTTCATTTGATTATTGGAACTCATAACAAATAAACCGAGGAAGCTTTGATCAAAGTAACAACTTTGGTAAGGACTAAGACAAGGATTTGAGCTTAAGTCTCCGAGATAAGTTAAGGTTTCAATTTCAGGGGTGTAGAAGCATCTGAGTTCAAGAAGCATAATTTTGGGTTTATAAAGTTGTGCGAGTGATACAAGGAAAACTTTGAGCAAGGAAATATTTATGGTAAAGGTTCGGGTAACGCTTGGAGGTCGGTACATGGAAAGAAATCGGATTCCAGAAATTTCAATCTCGGGTGATGGAGGTGTGTAAGTTGATGATAAAGAATTTTGAAGAATTGGAAGACCGTGGGTAAGAAGAGATGATCAATAAATTCGGGACACGCTTCAATTCAACGAAACATGAACAAGTGTCAAGCTAAAAGATACAACTAAGGTGACAGGTTCAACGCATTCATGGCACGTGCATCATACGTTATTTTAAATTATTTAACTTCTTTTATTTATTTATGTATCTTTAATTGATATAATTGCTCCAACATGTTGCATCTTTAAATTATTTATAAGAGTGATACGTGCATCGGCATTTTTACCCAACATGCATCTTAAGTGTTTTCTTCGTAGGAATTTTCTCCACTTTATCCGGGAAGCATCACTTCAACCGCGACATAACGGAATCTCCTTTGCTTCCCCCTCAAACATTACTCTGACCGAGTCTCATTTGAATCAAGAATAGAAGAAATATTTGAGTTGCAAATCGTGGATCAAAAAGGGAAAAGAGATACCGAGAATTGGAAGGTGGAACCGGAGAATGGAACGATAGAAGTAAATGGCTATTCCTACCTATCATTTTAAGATAGTTGTGAGTGAGATCACCTGGCATGTGGAACAACTAGAATCATTTAAATCAAGGATGCAAAAATGATAAAATTCAGGATATGTGATCCGTGAGGCGGTGTAATAAATTCAAGGAATTAAGATAGAAAATTCTTAAGGGGGAGAGTGCGACTACTCACAAACTTAAATTCACAGTTGTGCTCGAGAAAGTTACTTCTCGTAGCAGAAAAAAAAAATAAATAAATAAATAAATAAAAAATAAATAAATAAATTTGCAAGCCATGACGGACATGAACGACCCAATGATAGTGACAGGAAAAGAATAAGGCGGCTTATCAGTAAACCTTCAAAGTTGAGTTAAGTTAATATAACCGGGATGAAGATCTTCATAAGGCATGGAAGAGAGTGGTTCGTTTGGAAAATTATAAGTACGTGATTCAGACAGCGAGGATGATGATATTATCAGGGAACTTCTGATGGATTTCTAAATTAGTTTCAAGAAAAAAAAAAAAATTGGTCAAAATTTATCACCTTCAAGAAGGATGTCAACTAGTTTCAGATAACCAAATCTTCAACAAAGAATTAAACCAGTTGGTGACAATGTATGAAGTAGGAGTCAAAGTTCAAGATTCTTGTACGGCCAAAGATAATATAATGAACCTGGTACAAAGACAAATGTTCTGATCGTAGGCGGAATAAACTGGTGCTCGGTTAAGTACAGGAGATAACTGTGAGTAAGGATCCGAATGGAATCGAGAATAGGATCAACCAAGGGTCTGACTTTCTCAGTCAAACATATACTGAAGATAGGAAAGACAAGTTGGGAATCAAGCCAGCTAGAGATCAGACTATCCAAATCGTAGAAGTAAAGTCACAACATCAATTCCATTGCTACGGTGAACGGTACACTAAGCATCCATCGCACGAGCATACATGCATCGTTTACATATTTAAATTTTTTTATTATGTGATACCCTGGCCAGTGGAGTGTATGTTGATTGGTGAACCTTGCTTCTGCTTGTGTGCTTGAGTGGAAGGGAGATTTGATTCTCTCTGATTACGTGCCAGGAAGATGTGGATTCTCTCTGTTTATGTGTCAGAAAGATGCTGGATTCTTTCTGTTTTCTGTGCACGAGAGATGCTGGATTCTCTTGTACTTAGGTATTCGAGGGATGTTGGATTCTCTTGAATTTAGGAGTTTGAGAAATGCTGGATTTTCTCAAACTAGAATGTCTGGAAGGATGTGGAATCTGACAGACTTAGGCTGGGAGACGGGGTTCTCTCAATTCTGTGTTTGAGAGACGGGGTTCTCTCAATTCTGTGTTTGAGAGACGGGGTTCTCTCAATTCTGTGCCCGAGAGACGGGGTTCTCTCTTTTGTGTGTGCTGAGGGACGGGGTTTCCTCACTTGTGTGTTGAGAGATGGGATTCTCTCTTGTTTGTCGTGTTTGCGTTACGCCTGGACAGACAACGGATAACAAGTGACGAGGCAATGGACTAGTAGCAGTCGAACGAGTTTTGAAGTGATTAACGGCCAAGTGTTCGAGCAGATCTTTGTGACTACCAGACTCTGAAGGGGTTGATACAAATAAGGGGAGTAAACTTCACAACCAGGGCTAAGATGCTACGCAATTTCGGGAAACAGATCGATACAATTTCAGTTTGAAACTTTTCGGTCTAGCAGTAGGACCTGAGGACAGGTCCTTTTGAAGGAGGGAAGATTGTAACGCCCCGCTCATCCGATAAATAAGGTACGTCACCTTTCAACCTTTTTATATGTTTAATTATGTGATTGTTGCGTTGTGTGGGCCACTTTTGAACTCTTTTAGAGTTAGGGCCCTTTTTGTAATTTTCTTCTTTTAGGGGGGTTTTCCAGTCACTTCTCGTTTGGTAGAGATTTTGACTTCTTTGACCCCTCCTTTGCGTCCGGGGCATCGAGACGAGTCCGTAGACTCTAAGTTTGCCCCATTCTGACTTCGTTAGCCCGTCCTTCCGATTGCTTTTGCGTACGAAGACCCGAGATATATACTCGGATCTCCTCGTTTTGCGTGCCAAAATCAGATATGCTCCAGCCATCGTCTTCCTCCAGCGACAGGCACTGTTCACACACAGTGGAGGTGTGTTTACACACACATGCTCGTTCTCCCTCGTTTCTCGACGGAATTCGACGATCCAATAGTCCACGTTCATCAGCTCGACGAGCCCATCACAACCGTACCAGTTTCGTGGCCTGAAAGTGACCAGCGGCGGAGCAGCGGTGGTCCGACGGTGGCGGGTTGCGCCACCTCCACGCCGGCGGCGTTCCGGCGACCCTCGCCGGCCAACAACCACCCAACCCCACGTTTTTGGACCTTCCCGTTCCATTTTCGGCCTCCGTTCAGCACGAAAACCACCGCAAGTGGTGGTTCCGATGAGGCAACAGCGGCAGAAACTTCGGCAGCGATTTCGGCCCTCTTCCCGACCGGTTTTGGTGGTGGAGCCTTCACAAAAGTTGCTTAGAATGACGAAACCTAGTGGATGGCATCGGCGGCGTTCCGAGAACCGGCCGTTGGCTGCGGACCGGCGGTGAACCGGTGGTGAATCGGCGGGTCTGAACCGGTTACTGTTCCGGCGATTTTTCCGGCGATTTGACTTGGGGCTTTCGTAGGGCTTGTTACAAGCTTTCCAACGGTATGCTCGGATTTCATTTTGGTTTTACGGTTTACGTTTAATTTCAGTTTTCGTACTAGGATTTAAGTTCGGTTTTTCGTCAACGAAGTCCGGCGTGTTTGACATTTTCTGAAATTGATTGAGGGTTTTTGTTGAGCAGGCCGAGACGTACGTTCCTGTCCTTCCGGGGTTTTTTTCGACCACCGGAGACGATATTCCGGTGGCGGCCGGTGACTATTCCGGCGGCTCCGGTAGCGGCATTCTGGTGACTTCCGGACATTGTGTTCCTTTCGTCGTGGTGAGTCTATCACCGCTTTCCGTTCGTCAATCGGATGCCCGGTTGATTTATTGTGATTTATTTTGTGTATTTCTATTTAATTGAAATTAATTGTTTTAATTGCAATAAATTGTCAATTGCTTGATTTGTCGATCAATATGAATTCCAATGTGTACGAAAGCATGTATTAAATGATCTATGATATATGACAACTCGAATTCTTAACTCATTGATTTTATGGACCTCGTTTCATGTTGATTACTTGTCTTAATTGATTTAATTGAGAATTGTGTGAATATATATGAGTGGGCATAATTATTCCAAATGCTTAATTAATTTGAAATACGAACTTAACGTTCATGAATCATACATGTAGCTTTAATTATATGTTTAATTGTTATTTGGAAACTTGAATGTACACCCGAACATTACATGACTTTTGTAATGTTTTATTATATATTGGATTATTGCATAACTTATTGATACCATTTCATGAACATTGCCGTGCGTCTTATTTGGTTCATATTGAGTCTCCTCTCACTGGTACACATTGTTCCCTTTATTGTACAGTTCTTCTCCAGGGTGGAGACTTCTGGATCGAATAGGCAACCGTAGTGCTCTTATTATTGTTCTTGTCTTGTGGTATTCCAGGTGAGGTTTAATTTCTAGATACATAGAACCATTACAACCCTTACGTGAACTTTCGGCCAAAAGGTATCTATATATCTATAGTTTCTAAACTCTATTGATTTTCCACTGATCTATTGAATTGTACTGTATTGATTGATTGATTGATTGGGCGAGTATTGTATTGCACTGTGGGCCCGAGGGTAGTGACTCGAGCCAACCGGGAAAGCATGGGCTGACGGGTAACTCGGGAGCTATCCTCACCAAATTGGGATGACCCCTGAACCCCCTAGGAGATTAGGGCGGGGAAGGAGTTCCGGGCTTAGGGAATCATGCACCCTCTGCCCAGATTGATTGGATGGCGGGGCCTTGCAATCCCCCATCACCCGGAGGAAGAAGGTTGGATTGAAACTGCTAAATGTGCACTATAAATAGATTGTTTGATCACCTAATCACTTAATAACTGAATGATTGATTGTACACTGTCGGAGTAAGGTTGGAGATTTGCCCTCACTCGCCGGGCCACTGATTGATTGATTGAAATTGATTGAAGTGTCTAATCTGATAGTTGTAATCTCGGGCGAGTTCTAAGTATTCTTGAACCTACTTTGTTTCTGTTATAAAACCTTACCCGAGGTTACGACTTGCATGTTATCTGCGCTTATATATTATTACGCCCCTCGCTCAGTCTTGTGGAGACTGACACCTCACTTTTCAGTTTTGCAGGTGGTGTGCTAGGCGGGAGTCAGAGTTGTGTCTTGTCTTTCCTTTCGAGTCTTGTTCCAGTCTCTTCACTTACACTCACTGCATATTGTATTTTAATTACTGTATTGAACTTGCTATTGGATTAGTATGCTACTTACTGAATTAAATTGAACTCGGGACAGGTTCTAGGGCTTTAGTTGAACCCGTTTTATGTTATTGTATTGAATTGATTCGGGACAGGTTAGGACAGGTTCATTGAATTAGTAGAACCCGTATTTACTTTCATTGAACTTGTATTCATTTTATTGATATTGATTAGATAATTGCCTTACTTCCGCATTGTGGTCACTGTTGATCGTTTCAGGGTTAGATTCCGCCTAGCTAGGGCTGTCTTTTTCATTGTCTTCCGTTCGCTGTGAGTTTAGTTCATGTATGGATCATTCCATTTCATATGTGGACTGAACTCATAGTGCGGGGGATGTGGTGCTCTCGTCGCGGGTGCTACAGCCCGTGCAATCATAAATCATAAATATGTCTCGCCAAACATAAGGTAGGGTTTCATAAATAAAAGGGGTCAGACGTTTGAAATCATTTACCCAAATGACTCGATTCATATAATATACTAATTTGGCTTAAATCTTGCACATAAGGGATATATAGGGTTGTTTTAACTAGTAGAAGAAAAACCCACCTTTACAAGCAAAAGAAAGGCACAAGCGTCTCAAAGCTCGCCCTCGTCTCCGACCAAACCCAATCTGTGCAAAAGAAAAGGTATGAGACTCAATGACCACATATGACGCTCGGCAATGAAGTGAATATGACATGAATGCATAAAAGATCATGTTATATCATGAAAATGTTCATGTGCACTATTAAGGAATTTAAAACATATAATCAAACCATTCGTTCATATATTTCATTCAATTTCATAAATTCATATTTCACAATTTCATAACATTCATAAGGCATATCAATTAATCTAAAATTTCATTTAATAACCATAACACACAATATTCATATTCACAATTAGGAATAAAATAAATAAAACGTTCAATCAATAGTCGGTAATTTAAATACGCGAAATAGAGATCAATTAATTTCAAGAATTGAATTAAATCAAATAATATTTAAAATATATAAAATAAACATATATAATATAATAAACATATAATAATATATGATAAACATATGTATATATATAATATATATATATGTATACACGTACTCATGCATATATTTATATATATAGTACATGCATGAATTTAACATATATATACTACATATATAAATGCTCACCCATGCATGTAATGTACACACACAAGTATCACAGCCATGCATGCACACGCACACACAGCACAAATATACATAATATATATACATGCATGCAATTACACACACAAGCATCTATATATATATAATTACAGCAACACATGCATGTAAGGAACAACAAAACACACACAGTACATATATATACAACAGCAACCCAAAAAACGCAGGTAAGATTTTGGGAAAAAAAACAGGGTGACACCCCCGTGTCACCTCCCAAGCCCAAACCGAGACACCCCCGTGTCTCGGTACAGCAACTTCAGGCCAAAATCGCACCCCCGTTCCGCGCTTGAAAGGCAGGAACAACACCCCCGTGTCTCACAGCAGTAGCGTCCCCTGTTTTTGACAGAAACTCAGCAGCAACGAAGGCGATACACAAGCAAGAAAAGCAGCAAAACTAGGCATGAAAAGCTGCAAGAAACTCAGCTAAAACACATCCCACGAAGACAAGAAAATGACAGCAAAAAGCAAAGAGGATCGCAGCAGTTTTGACAGCTGAAACTCAAGCCAAAAACAGAGCAAAGTCATACGGGAAACAGGGCAAGAAGGAATCTCAACATCTCCATCTCTTCATATCAGTTTAGAACAATAAATACTCAGTCAAGCAATACCATTTCAACATATATATCAGTTCCAAACAAGCTCAATCAAGAAAAGGAAGCACACGTGACATTTATGGAAATTTTCTCAAAGTGTCAAAAATGATATCTCATTAATACTTCAACCACCAAGAAATCAATGATCATAAATGATATTAGGATGTCAAAATAATCATTCTCAAGCTTGGAATCAATCAAAACCATTAAGAATCGAATGAGATCAATAATTTGCCTAAAACTCTCTTATTTTCGGAAACAGCCCAGAAATCATGAAACCATGCTCAAATTCGTGAAAGAAAGGATGAAAATGATCAGAAATGAACTTATATTACAACCCTAAGCTTACCTTGTTGGTTGGAAGAAGTTTGGATGAGATTTGAGCTCCAAAATCTCTAAGGAATGAAGGGTTACGGGACTGCCAGATTAAAGCATGATTAATGAACATAACATTTAATTAAAGCATGATTAATTCACATAACATTTAATTAGCATAATCGTTAAATTAATAATAATAAAAAAAATAAACACACATATATATATATACTTAAATACGAAATATATTAGAATTAATAATAAATTAAAATAAAATATAATAAAATAAAATAATAACAATTTATAATAAAATTAAATATAAAACACGTAAAAACAATTAATTCGCGCAAATTGGTAAACACATACGTCGTACCTTTACGTCCGAAAAGTCGGGGCGTTACAATCTCTCCCCCTTAAAAGAATCCGTCCTCGGATTCATTGCTCGCTCAGAAATAATTCGGGGTGAAACATTCTCATCTTTTCCTCCGTCTCCCACGTAGCCTCTTCGGTTTTATCACTTCTCCAAAGAACCTTGACTAGTGGAATACGCTGATTTCGAAGTTCCTGAAATTTTCGATCCAATATCTTAATCGGCTTTTGAACGAAGGTGAGGTCCGGTTCTAATTCCACTTCTTCAACCGGTAGAACCTCGGACTCGTCTCGATAATATTTTCGGAGCTGTGAAACATGAAACACGTTATGAATTCCAGTCAAACTCGGAGGCAAGTCCAATCGATAGGCCGTATCCCCAATCGTCTCTAAAATCTCATATGTCCCATATACCGAGGGTTTAATTTTCCTCCTCGTCCAATCCTTGAGAACCCTTTTCATGGGGAAGCCTTCAAGAAAACTCTATCTCCAATCTCAAACTCCAAATTCTTCCTCCGAAGGTCTGCATAACTCTTTTGTCGATCCTGAGCGGCCTTCATCCGTTGTCTAATTATCTGGACCTTGTCAATAGCCTCTTGTACAGCCTTAGAGGGTTTTTCCTTCTTTTCCCCTCTTTTAATCCCTTCTTGCTTGGTCTAATTCCATTCCTCCAAGTCAAAGAACAACGGTGATCGACATTTACGTCCGTAAAGAGCTTCATAAGGGGCCATTTCAATCGAGGCTTGATAGCTATTGTTGTAAGCAAACTCGATTAACGGCAACTGTTCATTCCATGAACTTTGAAAGTCCAATGCATAAGCTCTCAACAAGTCCTCCAGATACTTAATCAACCTTTCTGATTGTCCGTCGGTCTGAGGATGGAAAGCTGTGCTGAATTGAAGCCTTGTTCCCAAACACTTCTGTAATTCTTGCTATAACCGTTAAGTAAATCTGGGATCCCGATCCGAGACAATACTAACAGGTACACCATGAAGCCTGACAATCTCATCATTGTATCTCTTGGCCAACTTACTCACTTTATCGGACATCCTGATAGCAAGAAAATGAGCAGATTTCGTCAACCTGTCCACGATAACCCAAATTCCATCGAAACCTCCTCTTACTCTTGGTAATCCCGAAACAAAATCCATGGCTATTTGTTCCCATTTCCATTCCGGGATAGGCAATGGTTGAAGTAGCCCCGATGGCTTTTGATGTTCTGCCTTTACCACTTCACAGGTCATGCAGTGTTTCACGAAGTTGATAACATCCCGTTTCAATCCATTCCACCAATAGAATTGCTTAAGATCCTTATACATTTTGTTCCCTCCGGGATGTATCGAATACCCTGACCGATGGGCTTCCTCAAGAATAATCCTTTTTAACTCTTCCGGGATAACAATTCTATTCTTGAATCTTAGAAGTCCCGTATCATCGAACCCAAACGAACATTCTGAATCAGCACGAGCTTTCTCCGCTAATTTCTGAACCTCGGGATCAATCCTCTGAGCATCAAATAATCTCTGCTTAAGATCTGGTTGAACCGTGATATTCCGAATACTAGCCCTCAGTTTGAACAACTCATTCTCATCTCCAATTTCCACTTTCACATTGGACACGCTAGCTTTCCTACTAAGCGCATCTGCGACCAAATTGGCTTTGCCGGGATGGTATCAGATTGTACACTCATAATCCACCAAAAGTTCCATCCAACGCCGTTGTCTCTTATTCAATTCCTTTGTGAGAATAAGTATTGGAGACTCTTGTGATCGGAAAAGACCTCGAACGAAATTCCATAAAGATAGTGTCTCCACTTACCCAAAGCAAAGATCACTGCCGCTAACTCCAAATCATGAGTGGGGTAGTTCTGTTCATGCTCTTTCAATTTCCTTGAGGCATAGGCGATTACTCTTCCATTTTGCATCAACACACATCCCAAACCTTCCTTTGAGGCGTCCGTATAAACTGTATATCCTTCTGTACCTTCGGGAAGTGCTAATACAGGAGCGGTGGTCAACTTTTCCTTTAAAAGTTGAAAGCTAGCCTCACATGCCTCGTCCCACTCAAACTTAACCGCTTTCTTAGTCAATCGGGTTAAAGAAGCCGCAATCTTTGAAAAATCCTGAACAAATCTCCGATAGTAGCCTGCCAAACCCAAGAAACTCCTTACTTCTGAAGCATTTTTTGGGCTTTGCCATTGAATAACTGTCTCAATCTTAGAAGGGTCTACTTCCAAAACTTTCCTTGAAATAATATGACCCAGAAATGCTACCCGATCAATCCAAAACTCGCATTTGCTAAACTTAGCATACAACCGATGTTCCCTTAAGGTGTCTAACACAATTCTGAGGTGCCTGGCATGATCCTCCGGAGTCCTCGAATAAACCAAGATGTCATGGATGAAGATTACCACAAACTTATCCAAATAGGGCCGGAAAATTCGGTGCATCATATCCATAAAAGCAACCGGAGCATTAGTCAATCCAAAAGGCATCACTACGAACTCGTAGTGTCCATACCGGGTGTTAAATCCCGTCTTCAGAATGTCCTCATCCCGGATCTTCAATTGATAGTATCCTTGTCTCAAGTCCAATTTTGAGTATACCCCCGAACCTTGTAACATATCGAATAAATCCTCAATATGGGGCAAAGGATACTTATTCTTTACAGTCATCCGATTAAGATCCCGGTAATCTATACACATTCTTAAGGTTCCATCCTTTTTCTTAACAAAGAGAACCAGAGCACCCTAAGGTGACGAACTTGGCCGTATATATCCAACTTTGAGCAATTCTTCCAATTGAATCTTTAACTCTTTCAATTCGGCCGGTGCCATCCAATACGGAGTCTCAGAATACGGTGTGGATCCTAGATATAAGTCAATAACAAATTCGATCTCACGGTCTGGTGGTAAAGAACTCAAATTTTTCGGAAACACATCGGAAAAATCCTTAACAACCGCGGTATCCTCCAACTTAACATGATCTTTCGGCCTATTAAGAAGGTAAGCAATAAATCCCGTTGCTCCTTCTCTCATCAACTTGTGAGCTTCCGTATAAGACAAGAGAGGTACCGTTCTTGATCTACTACCAATCACCAATTCATTACCCAAAATCACCTTCTTCGCAAAACAATCACCATTGGCCCGATGCCTGGACAACCAGTCCATACCCAAAATAACTCCATACCTCTTCATCGGCATAACAATTAAATCCGCCGGATATTCTTTCCCTTCAATCAGAACTGAACACTCCCGAACCAACTGATCTGTCTGAAGACTACCACCAAGTGGCGAACACACCAAATAACAAGAAGAGAGACAAAAAACAGGCAAGCACAGAGTAGCAACTAAGTCACAAGAAATAAAGGAATGCGTGGCACCCGGATCAAAGAGTGCATGAATGCTCATGTTATGTATGCATAGGGTACCTTCTACCACAATTGTGGGATCAATCTCTGCATCTTGCTCCTCACCCTCGAGGGCGTAAGCACGAGCCGGGAACATTGGCCTTGGAACTCGTCTTTGAAATCCGGGGTCCTTGTCGGGAAAAGTATCCACCATATGGTCACCCTTCCCGCATATGAGACACAAATTTAACCTCCTCTGACAATTATAGAAATTGTGAGTTGGTCCTCCATAATGTGTACAAGGAGCTTGAGCCAATCTCGCCTCACTCGGACCTTGTCGATCTCTCGTTGGTGCAAGCAAAGCCTTTAGAATTGAGGAGTTGGTCCTCCCATTTTTGGCTTCTTAAACGGACCCTTAGGAGGGGGAGTAGCTTGAATCATCGGCCTCTTTCCCGAATTCGATCCAGAACCTCTTCCCATTGGAGCTCTAAACATCGGATCCTTCTTCTTGAATTCCTCCTCTTGAACCAAAGCCCTTTGCACAGTGTCGGCAAATGACTCGAAGTTGTGACCCGCCTGACCGTGTCTCAAGTCCTGTCTTAACCCCGCAATGAATTTCCTTGATTTTCTCTTCTCATCCCGGGTGACATGAGGAGCATATTTCCCAAGTCTGTTAAATACGGTGAGATATTGAGTCACCGTACGCGCACCTTTCCTTAACTCCATAAACTCTTGCTCCTTCCTTTCTCTCACTACCTCCGGTACAAAGCATTCCCGGAATTCTCTCTTGAAAACCTCCCAAGTCACTTCCTCTTCATCCACTTCAAGTTTCTCTCTTGTTCGTTCCCACCATTCATACGCATCTCCATCAAGTTGGAATATAGCAAATTGAGCCTTCTCTTGCATACTAAACTGTCGGACTCCAAATATCCTCTCTAATAGAATCAACCAACCCTCCGAGACCGCATCATCGATAGAACCAGAAAATCGAGGGGGGTTGTAGCTCAGAAACACCCCATGAGGATCTCTATTATTATGGTTTGGTGGAGGAGCTTGTTGTGGTGGGGGAGCTTGAGCCCTCCTATGCTCTACATAATTAAAAACCGCTTCCATGAAATTCCCCATGTCCATTGGTGGTGCTTGTGGTTAGGGTGGAGGCGTAGGGGATCGGTCATGATGACGGCGGTGTCCTGGAGATCTCTCACGGTGTCTACGTGGAGGCATCCTGTTCAAGAAACACTGAAATGCATGCTATTTTTAGTCCATGCATGCAAGTGTAATTAATTCGATCAAAATTCAAAATTTAAAGCACACAAGCACGTAAACAATGCATACGCAACACATTGACACGTTGTTCCTAAAGCCGAACGACTTAACTGGCTCAACAAGACACTAGAGCCCGGGTTTTGCAACCCTAAGCTCTGATACCACATAAGGATGTAGCACCCGAGCGTAAGGTACCACATCCCCCGCACCGAGACCCGACCCGTACATGAAATGGAAGTCCATACACGTGCCAAATCCACGGCGAACGGGGACAGAACACACACGTTATGCTAGGCGGGACTAACCCTTAAACGAATCAACTCAAGATAATACAAAATCAGAGTTAAAATAAAACGTGGAAGCAAGAACGACATATAATATATACAACGAGCCACCAAGCTCCAAAAATAGATATACAAAAGCATTCAAGTTCAACGGCACTCACGGCCTACAAATCATGACGCTCCAAGCTATACTATGATCATAAACAAAGTAGCAATAAGAGTATGAACATAAGAGACTGAAAAGAAGTGCTAAACATAAATGCAAGACCTAGACGACTTGTATTCCCGCCTAGCACTCCTATACCTGCACAAAACAACTGAAAACAACCGGGTTCAGTCTAAAAGAGACTGGTGGGTATAAAACGAGGCATAAGATATAATATTGCAGAAATTAAACACATACATGCAAGCCCTAATCCCGTATGAAGTTTGATAAGAATTTCCCAAGTGGTTAAAACGAAAGAAAACATCAACGGGATTACGACGTTCATATTCATTCATAATTGTTCATAAGGGTTTATGGCCCGGCGAGTCGGCGTGCACAATCTCCAACCAACACCTTGTGTATTCATAATCAATTATTCAATCATTCATTATCGTACATATATCTTTTGTGCTCATACATAACATGATCATAATCATTCATATACACCTTCTTCCTCCGGGTGGTGGACGGGTTTGCAAGGCCCGACCACCTAATCATATCAATGTGGCTATGAGGTTCATGAGTTCTCAAAGCTCGGTTAGCGTTTCCTCGTCAAAAACTCCTTGACGAAGTCCGTTTCGCCGTAGTTGGTTGGAACTAGTATATGGGATCCCCGTCAGCCCTTGCTTCCTCGGTTAGCCACATATACTAAGTCCCGGGACCCGTGCAATCATAAATCATAAATATGTCTCGCCAAACATAAGGTAGGGTTTCATAAATAAAAGGGGTCATACATTTGAAATCATTTACCCAAATGACTCGATTTATATAATATACTAATTTGGCTTAAATCTTGCACATAAGGGATATATAGGGTTGTTTTAACTAGTAGAAGAAAAACCCACCTTTACAAGCAAAATAAAGGCACAAGCGTCTCAAAGCTCGCCCTCGTCTCCGACCAAACCCAAATCTGTGTAAAAGAAAAGGTATGAGACTCATTGACCACATATGACGCTCGACAATGAAGTGAATATGACATGAATGCATAAAAGATCATGTTATATCATGAAAATGTTCATGTGCACTATTAAGGAATTTAAAACATATAATCAAACCATTCGTTCATATATTTCATTCAATTTCATAAATTCATATTTCACAATTTCATAACATTCATAAGGCATATCAATTAATCTAAAATTTCATTTAATAACCATAACACACAATATTCATATTCACAATTAGGAATAAAATAAATAAAACGATCAATCAATAGTCGGTAATTTAAATACGCGAAATAGAGATCAATTAATTTCAAGAATTGAATTAAATCAAATAATATTTAAAATATATAAAATAAACATATATAATATAATAAACATATAATAATAAATAATAAACATATGTATATATATAATATATATATATGTATACACGTACTCATGCATATATTTATATATATAGTACATGCATGAATTTAACATATATATACTACATATATAAATACTCACCCATGCATGCAATGTACACACATAAGTATCACAGCCATGCATGCACACGCACACACAACACAAATATACATAACATATATACATGCATGCAATTACACACACAAGCATCTATATATATATAATTACAGCAACACATGCATGCAAGGAACAACAAAACACACACAGTACATATATATACAGCAGCAACCCAAAAAACGCAGGTAAGATTTCGGGAAAAAAAACAGGGTGACACCCCCGTGTCACCTCCCAAGCCCAAACCGAGACACCCCTGTGTCTCGGTACAGCAACTTCAGGCCAAAATCACACCCCCGTTCCGCGCTGGAAAGGCAAGAACGACACCCCCGTGTCTCGCAGCAGTAGCGTCCCCTGTTTTTGACAGAAAACGCACCAGCAACGAAGGCGATACACAAGCAAGAAAAGCAGCAAAACCAGGCATGAAAAGCTGCAAGAAACTCAGCTAAAACACATCCCACAAAGACAAGAAAATGACAGCAAAAAGCAAAGAGGATCGCAGCAGTTTTGACAGTTGAAACTCAAGCCAAAAACAGAGCAAAGGCTTACGGGAAACAGGGCAAGAAGGAATCTCAACATCTCCATCTCTTCATATCAATTTAGAACAATAAATACTCAGTCAAGCAACACCATTTCAACATATATATCAGTTCCAAACAAGCTCAATCAAGAAAAGGAAGCATTCGTGACATTTATGGAAATTTTCTCAAAGTGTCATAAATGATATCTCATTAATACTTCAACCACCAAGAAATCAATGATCATAAATGATATTAGGATGTCAAAATAATCATTCTCAAGCTTGGAATCAATCAAAACCATTAAGAATCGAATGAGATCAATAATTTACCCAAAACTCTCTTATTTTCGGAAACAGCCCAAAAATCATGAAACCATGCTCAAATTCGTGAAAGAAAGGATTAAAATGATCAGAAATGAACATATATTACAACCCTAAGCTTACCTTGTTGATTGGAAGAAGTTTGGATGAGATTTGAGCTCCAAAATCTCTAAGGAATGAAGGGTTACGGGACTGCCAGAAATTCCAGTGACTTTAGCTGAGATTTGGGGATTGTGTGAGGATTGGTTTGGTTAGGGCATGCTATATCCGGTTAGGGCGTTTAGTTAGGGTTCAATAGAATCAAACCATGGTTAATTTTGTTAAAGTTTGGATAAGATATGGCTATTTTTGTACATCAAGGTCAGTTTAGTCTCCGTTTCGTTTTTCGGTTGAAGTTCAGAGGTTCAAATGACTTAGGAAAAATATAAGGCTAAGTTTACTAAACTCGAATTTTCATTACGAGTTCAGCGGAGTTGACGGAACTCGAATCCGAGTTCCCGAGCTCAAGATATAAAATTCGGAACCAAGGGTACGTTAAGTGCTCGTTAGCCCCCGATTTGGTTCCACGATTCAAATTAAATTCGTTAACATATCAAATAAATTTGAAAACATAAACCGAGCATATAGGCATGTTCATAACACATATATTTACAACATACTACAAATTCCTGGCATTTCGATATCATTTCATATAAGAACGAAGCATAAAATAAACAACATGCACATTTTACAATTTCCATGCATAAAATTTAAATAAATTAATTAATTCTAATATTAAATAAATTAAATTAAAGGCATGTAATTAATTAAAGCATGATTAATTAACATAACATTTATTTAGCATAATCGTTAAATTAATAATAATAAAAAAATAAACTCACATATATATATATATATACTTAAATACGAAATATATTAGAATTAATAATAAATTAAAATAAAATATAATAAAATAAAATAATAACAATTTATAATAAAATTAAATATAAAACACGTAAAAACAATTAATTCGCGCAAATTGGTAAACACATACGTCGTACCTTTACGTCCGAAAAGTCGGGCCGTTACAATGGATGTCTGAGGTACCGTTCAACGTAGTCACGAAATTTAAAATTGTATGTTGTCGTTGTCCAGTATATGATCTGTCCCGAAGATAAACTCAGTGCTCAGTTTGTCTTTAACCTCTTCAGGGTATCTCGGTGAAGCAATTGATGAATCCTTTAAGGATTATACTATTAGATCCCTTCTGACTTTTATTGCTACTCAACTTCTTCAGTCCTTCCTCAACCCCCATTATATTCTTTCAGTCGGACTAACTCTTCCAAGTAATCCAATTGACATTCACTTTTGCGTTTAGAATACTTGTTCCGACGTCCAGTCTATATCTTCCATCCTTCCCCATATCGGTGCTTAACTTATCCTCGAGGATAACCACTCTGGATAACCTTGATGATTCAACCCCGACCTTAAGATGTTTATTCTTATGACCTCTTTCAATACAAATCCTCTCCCATCTTCCGTTCCTATTATCTGTTCATTCCCTTTTGACCCCCTGAAGGTTATATTCGATAATTGATCCCATATTTCTTAAATTGAAGACAGAAGGTTCTTGATGATTCTTGAAGTTTGATGTTAATTCTCGAATCATTATCCTTTTCTATTTGGTCCCTTCTTAAGTTTCCTCCTGGATTACTATTGATATAACCAATAACTCAATAATATTTTCTTGGACCCCTTTGTACTTCATTGAACTACTCTTGATTGACACCATTCCATTATATGCTAACTTGATTCGATTTTCCCTTGTTAATTCTGACTTAGGAGTTCACAGAAAAGCCCTAATAATTCCATCACCCCCAGATCAGAATTCCATACGTAGAAATGTTCAACGAGCCATTTCCCTTATATCCCGTAAAGTCTTCACCCAAATTTAGTAACGTAGCTTCTCTCTTAACAACTTACCCATTACATCCGTCTTATTCATTTCCAATCGCCACCAGTAAGATTTCCAAATTCTCCTTAATTTGCATCCTCGGTGTTACTACTAACATATTCATTCGAGCATCTCTTCCATCCTCCCACTTATCTATCGGTCATGCTCTCTCTCCCTTAAAGTTTTTCTCTTACATGTCGAATTCCCTTAACCCATCTTCTCTATTCTTATTCGATCCGAACACTCCGAAGCCAAATCTAATCTCACTTTCCTTCAGAGTTCCTTTCCACCGACCTACCCCTTACTTAAAGTTCGTTATTTTCCGAAGTCATCTTCCTTATCATGTACCATCCTGTTATTGCTTTTCCTCATCATCCAGATGTAGCCAGTCGAAAAGATACTTGATGAGTGGGGTGAAAGAACTTTCTACCAAATAAACACTAAAATGCATGTCGGGTAAAGATGTCAATGAATAAGTCACGTTAACCCCAAGCCATCATTCAGCACATTAGCGCAACGAAACCAAACAGAAATGCACAGATAAACATAAGGCCGAAAGAATTAATAATTGATGCGATGTATGATGCACGTGCTATGAATGTTTTGAAGTCTGGCACCAATGTGGTAAGTTGTTAGCTCAATAACTTTTCCTCGTTCCTCCAATCCCGAGGTTACTTGACTTGGTGATTATTCCTTGCCTTTCCCACGGTCTTCGAGGTTTCCATGCATCTTTATATATCAACTTGTATCTTCCACTATCTGAGATTGCAATTTCTTGATCCCTAATTCTTCCACGTCCAAGGAGTTAGCATTCAAACTTCTTCTAGAACTTCGACTCCTATCCTAATCATCACCTTGATCAAGATTCCCTTGATTATCGTTTATGAGTTTCAATTGGCGCATTGAACTTGTTTTCCAATTGCTTCTAGTTAAGCGCATGATTTCCTTGCAAAGAGTCTCTCCCCGAGAATAATCCTTCAACCAGTCTTTGCCTTTTTTTAGCGTTCCCATTTGTTGCTCCATATCTTCCAATTCAACTTCTCAACATGACAATTCATCTTGGATTTGGAAAAACGAACTCAAATCCCGTTCTCAATATCGCCACCTTCCCTATATTTGTATTTACCCAGGTACTTGCCTCTCTCTACTCTTCCAGACTCGTTTCCCATCTTAATTGAAATCCAAAGCACCCAAATCCGACTCTTCCCGGTCTTAACTTCAACAAACTTGATTTCAAATCACTAGGCTTAGTCAGAAATCCTTCTTTGTCGACCCTTGGTGCACAACTCCTACCGGACCCATTTTATCTTAACTCCCCTTAATTATTGATACCTCTCCAATGATCCAAATCCGGAATCAAAATACCTTCAAGGTTTGTTCACTTCATTCATTAGATTGAAAGATCTCATTGCATCCAATCCAAGGCACCTTATGTGGCAGAGCCGTACATGTCAATCTTCTAAGTCGTAACCATCTCACAATCAATCCTTATTTCACCAAGTGTCCTTCTACCACCGCATCTCTAAATTAGAACCTCCCATTCCGAATCCTAATCATTGAACTCTAGCTCCATCTAGAAAACCTCACATCTCGAATTCTCTATATTCTTCCCGGGTGTATCCCTCCTAGCTTCCATGCCTCAGGAAGAACTAGCAATAGATCGTCTTTATCGTGGAACTTGGCCGTGGTTTGATATTATCTTTATAACCTGTAAATCATAACTCATTTCGATGGTATGTGCATGTGATTAGTACATGCATATGGCACATATTCAACACGAAAGACACGGATCCAGTATAAAATGCAACAGGTAATTCGACAAGATTAAAAGAAAGATAATTTCATGTTCAAGATCGATGCAATGCGCATATTATCACGTAGTTCCTATGCCGAACGACCTAGACTGACCCACACGACACGAGAGCCCGGGTTTTGCAACCCTAAGCTCTGATACCACTTAAGGATGTAGCACCCGAGCGCAAGGTACCACATCCCCCGCACTGAGACCCGACCCGAATATGAAATGGACGATCCATACCCGAGCTAAATCACAGCGAACGGGGACAAACACACACACTATGCTAGGCGGGCTAACCCTTAAACCATAAAATCAGAGTAAATACATATGCGGAAGCAATAACTAGCCATAATATAAATAATGGTCATTCAAGCTCCAAAATAATCCATATACATCATTAATCGCCGTCAAGGCTCAACCATCCAGTGCGCTCCATTATTGTTCATATACAATGATCAAAAGTGCAATATGGACGTGTAAGACCAAAATACAAGGGGTAAAGACGAATGTAAAACCTATGACTAGAAATCACGCCTAGCTCCCTTGACACCTGCACAACACAACTGAAAACCAAACGGGTTCAGTCCAAAAGGGACTAGTGGGTATAAAAACCGGGCATAAGGATAATATACGACAGTATTTAACAATCACATGCAAGCTATAATCCCAAGTGAGGTTTTTAAAGAATTTCCCAAGTTGGCAAATAGAAATCATCAAAAGGGATTATAACGTTTCATTTACATTAGGTCAATGTCATTAGTGGCCCGGCGAGTGGGCGTGCATTATCTCCAACCAACACCTCGTGTAATTCATTAACATTCATTAATATTCATTAACATTCATTAGCATTCATTCATTCTTTTCATGCAATCATTCTTTCGTGCGCATTCAATAACATTCCACCTTCTTCCTCCGGGTTGGTGGCGGGTTTGCAAGGCCCATCCACCCATTTATTGACCAAAAGGGGAACATGACTCCCCAGATGGAACTCAGTGTCCATTTCTTGCTAACTCCTAACGAGGTCCGGCTACGCCGTTCATTGGTGGGACTAGTGTGAGGGTTTCCCGTCAGCCCATGCCTCCTCGGTTCCCCACTCACACCAAGCCCCTGGGCCCCATTCATTGTGAACATTCATTCATTCTCGCCAAAACATTTGGTAGGTTCATGAAAGAAAAGCTTTACGTTGAAATCATTTACTCTAGAAAACGACTCTATATACATATAATAGTTTTTAGCTGAAATCTTTACACGTTGAGGTATGTAGGGTCATTTAGCTAATAGTAGAGAAACCCACCTTAAACGGAAACAAGGAGAACACAGAGCCTCACAGACCGGCCTCGTCTCCAACGGACTCAAAATCTGTGCAAGAGAGGTGAAGTGAGACTCAATATGATCAAATAAGACACTCGACATTGAAATGATTATGATATCAATGTATAAGAGATGCTATAATGTAATGAACTCGTTCATGTGCACTATTAAAGTCTTAAAGACATATAAACATTCAATTCACTCATTTAATGAAGCATTCGTATTCAAACGAGTTCATATCCTTCACATTTCACGTCAAAGGAAATTTAAATTATATAACCAAGTCGTTCAATCTTTCATTCGAATTCATAATTCCACGTTTCCAACCAATTCAATTCAAGAAATTCAAATAGGAGCATAGCACGTATTAAATCACATTTAAAATTAGAAAATAACAATTAAACATATTCAATTTAAAATTAGAAATTAAATCAAACATGAAATAGTTAATAATTAAATTCTATAATTCAATTAAATCAAATAAAAATTAATATTTAATAAACATATATAAATAAATATATAATATATATATTTATATATACATATATACGTAGCTCATGCATGCAAAAATAACATGCATGCAATAATATTTCTATCCAACAACAACCACATTCATGCATGCAAAAGAAAATTAATATGCATGCAATATCATGCATCAACCAACTTCAATGCATGTAAACATTTCATAAAATGCAGGCAAGCTCATGCATTAACAATTCAACATTTCATGCAGGAAAGAAAAGGAACGAGCAGCAGCAGCTTCACGACAAAACCAAGATATGCATGGAAAACTACAAGGTGACACCCCCGTGTGACCCCTAAAGAACAAACCGAGACACCCCCGTGTCTTTGTACAGAAATTCAGACCAAATACACACCCCCGTTTCACGCTGGAACAAACAAGAACGACACACCCGTGTCAACCGCAACAGCCCCTGTTTTTTTACAGCAAAATACGCAGCAAGAAGGCTGCAACCCAAAGCATGAAATGCAGCAGTAAGAAGGCATGAAATGCAGCACAAAATAGCTCAAATAAACCACTAAAACTGACAGCAAAAGCAAGGGAAGAACGCAGCAGTTGACAACAACTATTCCAAGCCAAAAACAGAGCAAAGGTCACGAAAACAGGGCATGAATTATCTCTATTAATCCCAACACGTTCATGTAAATTAGGCTATCAAATGTGCAGCAAAACACCACAAATTCAACATATAATTCAGTTCCAAAAGAGCTCAACCAAGAAAAGCTGTCATACGTGACATTTCATGAAAGTTTCTCAAGAACCCATAAATGATATCTCATTAATACATCAATCACCATGAAATTAATGATCATAAATGAGAAGAGGATGTCAAAACAATCATTTTCAAGCTTGGAATCAATCAAAACCATCAAGAATTGAATAAGATCATCAAATTGGCTCTAAACCTCTTATTTTCCAATTCAGACAAGAATCCCATGAAACCATGATCAAATTTGGGGATGAAAGGATGAAAATGAACAGAAATTAACATATAATACAACCCTAAGCTTACCTTGTTGATTGGATGAAGATTGGATGAGATTTGAGCCCCAAAATCTCCAAGGAAAGCAATGTTACGGGAGAGAACTGGAGAGCAGTAACTTTGGCTGAGATTTGTGATTTGTGTGAGGGTTGGTTCGGTTAGGGCATAGGATATCAGGTTAGGTGGTTGAGTTAGGGTTCCATAGCCTCAAACCATGGTTAATTTGGTCAAGGTTTGGATAAGTTATGGCCATTTTAGTGCAACAAGGTCAGTTTCATCTCCGTTTCGTTTTTCGGTTAGATGTCGGAGGTTCAAATGACGTTAGAAAAATATAAGGCTAAGTTTACTAAACTCAAATTTTCGTTACGAGTTCAGCGAAGTTGACGGAACTCGAATCCGAGTTCCCGAGCTCAAAATATTAAATACGGAACCAAGGTGCGCTAAGTGCTCGTTAGCCCCCGACTTGGATTCCAAAATTCAAATTAAATCCGAAACACATGCAAATGAATCTGAAAATACGAAATGAACAAATATTCGTATACAAGACACGTATAAGTTCAACATATTAAATTTGCACGTAATTCCGGTATCAATTCAAATAGAAACGAAGCACGTAAATGTGACTCATACGCAATGTAACAATAAAATTAACAATATTACAAATAATATACTATAAATACGTATATAATATATTATAATTAATAAGACATGCATACGTATATATATAATTTATAATACATGCATGCATGTATAATCAATGGCGGAGCCACTTTGATTTGAGGGGGTACAATTGACCCCCCTCAAATTTTTATTTTTTTTTTAATTATATATATATATATATATATATATATATATTTGTGTATTGTGTATATAATTTTTTTGTATTTTTTTATTATTGACCCCCCCCAATAAAATTAAAATTAATACTAATGAGTGTCAATTTAATAAATTAATATTAATTGAGATAAAAAAATAAAATAATAATAATTGGAATAAAAAAATAAAATATTCTATATATATATATATATATATATAGCCCAAAGATTAATGGGCCAAAGAAAAAAATACAAACTCAATAGACTAGTGGGCCAAAAAAAATATACAAAGAGCCCACTTAGCAAGCCCAATTAAAACCCAATTTTGTTCAAAAATTTAAAACTTAAAATTCCCCCATAGCAACAGCCTGCGCACGAGAAAGGGAGTCAAAACCAAATCCCTCATTCTTGCATCTTGATTCTCCCTTTATTTTGACAATTAGTGGGGTGGCTTTGTTCTTAATATCAAGGTTCATAATTTTATTTTATTTACATATATTTTGGTTCTTTTTCCTTTAGCATATATATTTTTTTTTTTTGTCTTTTAACTGGGGTTTGTTTTATCAATTATCAATATGGAAAAATTTCTTATTAAAAAGCCAAAGGATTCGATTCAATCAGTTCCACCTCCTCAAGAAAGTCAAAAGAACAAAAGGATACGAATCGAATTGAGTGAGCTTCCAAGTGATCCGGGATTAAGAAATAAAATTTGCGAATATGATCCAAATCAACAAGATTAAATTAGAAGAGCTTGCCTCCAAAGAGGACCTTGTCAACCACGAAGCATAAGTTTCCACAAAGAAATATCGGTAATGTTATGCGTCGTTTTAATCCCGAGTGGTTTAATATTTATAGTAGTATTATGCTTTGGTCGACCCCCCTGAATAAATTTTCTGGCTCCGCCACTGTGTATAATTTATAAATATGAAATGCATGCATTAATTATATTCATGCACACGTACACAAATAATATATATAAATATATTTAATATTAGTATCATTACAATGATATATATATATATATATATATATATATATATATATATATATATATATATATATATATATAATATTAATATTATTAAAATAAAATAATTAAAATTTAATATATTTAAAAATAAATTAAATATGTAAAACACGTATAAATAATTATTTCGCGCAATTTCGTAAACACATACGTCATGCTGTACTAATAAAAAAACTGGGGCGTTACATATATATTATTAAGAACGAAGGCGTGAGGGTTTAAAGGCATGAGTCTGAAAGCGCACTTATATATACATATATATATTATTAAGAATGAATGATTAAACCCTCAAGTGCGCCTTCACAAATCAATTTCAGACTCACGCCTTTAAACCCTCACGCCTTCATTCTTAATAATATACTAGCCATTCTGGCACACTCTATGCGTGTGCAAATAACAAAATTATAATTATTTAAATATATATTAAATTAAAATTTTTATGTTTATATTTGTTTTTAATATGATTAAAGTTTAAAAACTAATACAAAATAGAAATTAGAAAATATGAGAAAAAATAAAAATATATAATAGAACAAAGTGGTTAGTCTCTTAAAAATATTTAAAATATAAATTAAAAAATATTTGAAAAAAAATAAAAGAATATAAAAGAAGAGAATAAAAGTAAGTTGAGAGAAGAGTGGATTTGAAACACGTTCCGTATGAGATGAAAAAAAAATTAATTAATTAAATAAAAAAAGAAATTAGAGACCAATCCAAGAGACCACACTTGGGTCTCGTGCTTAATAATAGAGTAAGATATATATATATATATATATTATTATTATTAAGAATGAAGGATTAAACCCTCACGCCTTCAATCCCAAGTGCACCTTCACAAAACCAATTTCAGACGCTCATGCCTTTAAACCCATTCTCCACAATTCTCTGTTAACTTAGAAAATTAACCCACGGACACTCACGCCACTCACGCCCTCTCGGAGTCTCGACTCTCCATCGTCTTTTTCCCTCTCAACTTCTCGGTTGCTGATCGTCTCCTCCAAGTCTACTCTGAGTCTCAGCCACCGCATATCAAGGTAAGATTTTAACCGTGTACTTTTGGAGAAAATAGAAGTAAAAAATTATTGAAAACCCCAACAAATAGGAAAGAAAACGCAAAAATTGATAGGTACTCGAACTCGATCCAATCGTGCACAAGGTAATTTCAAATCAGATTTCAGTGCCCGACCGATAACCACCGCATTTCCCACGATAACCCAAAACCATGGCACAAAATGCTACAGTAACAATTCGCGCCCTTTCTCTTTTCAAAAAATCAAATCAACCTTTCATCGCCTTTTTCGAATTTCCTTTAATTTGGTTGCTTCTTTATGTTTTGGGTTGATTATTGATAGGTGGGTAGCTTGGAATTTGAATTTTGATGTTGGTATAGGAATCTTGATTATAATTATGCATGTTCGGGGCATCGTATGCATTTTATTAATTTATACCTTAACATTAGGTTATGCTCTCTCGTTATCAAAGACAAGTTGTTTATGGTTGCTGTAAGTTCCTCGAAACTTAAGGAAGAAGCCAAACGCTTACTAAGTGGAAAGATAAAAAAAAGGTGAGATTATTGGTTAGAATATGGTGTGTGTAGGATGCTTTCTTGGTTTGATTTTTACATTTCTATTTTTGCATAGAATTTGATGTTTTAAACATAAGCTAAGTATTTTGTTTATAGATGGGAAAAGGTTTTGTTATTTGATGCAAGAACTAGTTGTCAGCATTACTATGTTAAATAAATTGAACAATCTGTTTTGGACTCTGTATTCCTTTTCGTTTCAATTAATTTAATAAAAGGGTATAGTGTTTTGAACCAAGGTAGTGAGTGCTTTAACTTCATTGTATCTTATCTGCAATAGACAAGTTGTTTCTAGATATCTATTTTTTCGACATCGTTTAAATTTGTACTGTGATCCTCGGATGACTTGGCAATTGCTAAGATTTTCAGTTTATACCACCTCTTGAGTGAGTGAGTAGATTAGTGCCTTTTAGGGGGTGACAATTGAGTAGTCTTGGGATGGTAGAGCAAATGAGTAGTGCATTTAGCCAATGTATTATTCTCTTTGAATCAGGAACGATTAGAACAGTCAGCATCCAATGAATAAAGACTTGTAAAATAAATTCGGTATTGTATGATATTGAAATTTCATATGGGAAAAAGAAAAATTGTAACCCCAGTTTGACTTGTAGTTGTCTTCTCTTCGAAACGGATACTCAAAGTTGAGGAAAAGGAATACTCTGTGGCTGTTGGATTCGAATTGAGTATTACAATTGAAGGTTAGATTTCAATATTTTCTTTGTGCATTCTTTGGAAAATTTATATTTCTCAGTTTCTTGATTTGTTTTAAAATTGTTGAGATTTTTAACATGTGTTACTTGAGCATTAGTGTCCAGTGCATATGGTAGAACTGCAGTTTGCCTTTTAAGTTGAATCAAATTGAATAAAATGCTTAGGAAACTACTATTTACTGTCACTTTACCCGTTTTTGGTTCAATTAGTGCTTGTCTTTGATAATTAGTTACATTGGCTTGTTAGAAATTAAGTCTTGCTTAAAACTCATTTCTTGGATTTTACTATGCTATATTAGGTAAGAACTTCATTGGTTTCTCTTGCAAATTCTATGGATGTACAATAGATGTTTGGGACATTAATTATAAGATTTTAGTTCATATAAAATGAACCAAATGAATGTACGATAGATCTTTGCCAGTCATTTAGCTAAGCATGCACCTACTTTATTTTTTTTCCGTTGAATTATAGACGCTTTAAAATATAAAACAACAACCGAATAAATTTAAAATTACTCTGTAGTTAAAATCACAAATTTTAATTCTTAATATTTTGATAAGATTTGATGAGTTTCTTTCATTCGATTACGCTTCCTATAATGACCTACTTAGTTATTGTTATTATATGTTGTATGGTGATTAATCACTACAAAGTCCTAAGTCTTGATGCATGTTAAAATTATACCAGCCATCACATAGGATAAAATTATGTAGACTGCTAACTCTAGGAATGCTTAGTCTTGGTCCATCATAGTAAAACACATCATAATGTCAAAAAGTAGGGAAAAAATAAACTTCGTACATTAAAAAAACATCAGAAATACCCACCATAGAAAAAACTTTAGTGCTAGGTGCTCCTTCACTGAAACCAACATGGACCGGTTTACTCTTTTGCCCTTGCAACCTGAATTAAATTCTTTGCTATTAATATTAGTACTAGTGCAATAATACTACTGTTTTGACACAATAGACAGCAACAAAGATAATAACACCACTACTACTACTAATAATAATAATAATAATAATATTACTAATAATAATAATATCAGTAATATTAATAATAAACATAATTATAAAAATAAAACTTGAAAACTGATGGTACTAATAATAATATTAATAATAATAATAATATCAGTAATACTAATAATAAACATAATTATAAAAATAAAACTTGAAAACTGATGGTACTAATAATAATAATAATAATAATAATAATACTTGACAATTACTCATTCTAATACTAATACTAATACAATTAATTATACAAATAATACTCACACTCATACTACAACTATTACCACCACTACTATTACTACTATTCTTTTTGTCCTAATTACTACTACTACTACTACTAATAATAATAGTAGTATATTAGAAATAATAATAAATGATAACAATAATTTATTAATTACAGATATCTCTACTAATAGATAGATAATAATTTATTAATTACATATATACCTCTATGTGTTTCACTGGAATAGTTTGTAATTTTTATGCTATGTTCTTTATTTGTATATATAATGTATTTCACTTAGCAGTATTTTACTTCTATAGGATATGGATAAAAATTGGATTATGGAGAGAAACCCATTCAGTGAATCATATGTTAATGGTGTTCAGTATTTTCTTAATTTTGCAAAACAAAATGTGATGAGTATGGATTATGTTCAATCCTGGTGAGAAAATTCCTTCTAAGTATGAGAATGAATTTGCAGAGGCGATCGGTATTGTGATCAGAACAAGTGCAGAACTTGTTGGAGTATCTATGTGGAAACAAATTCCACAAACTAGCAAGGAAGTTTGTCATCGTCATTTATTGGTAACTTAAACTAGTTCTGAATAATGTATTATCTTTTATAAACTTTTTTTGAACATGATGTGGTATCAATTTGATGCTTTTAAATTTTATAGCAATGGTTTGAAATTGAGGATTAGAATAGTACACGTGTTCAAGGAATAATAGATAAGGAGTTCCAGACTAGTTATAGACATTGGAGGAACCGACTATGTACTGAGTATGCAAAGCTTGTGAAGAAAGGACTTAATCCACGGGAACAAAGTCCACGTTTGGAGGTAACACTTCCACAATGACAATCGATATGCGATTAGGTTGAAAGTGATAAATTTAAGGTAACACAAAACGATAAGAATTTGAACAATGTTTTCACATAATGTTTATAGGTTTAATACATACATTTGATGTTATGATTGTAGGCTTTTATCTTTTTTTTTTGTTGCAGAATCGGTCCAAAACCAATTTAGCAAATCGTAAATCATTGCCCTTCACCCATACTTCAGGAAAAGTTCGATATCTTACTCGTTATAGGAAAATGGTATATTATGACCTTCTAATTACAATTGTTATTCTAAAATAAACTTGGACAGTCACTGTTAATACATGTTGTAGGCCAATCCTAGAAAAATCCAATTGTGGAAGAATATTCACATTAAAAAGGATGGACAATTTGTGAGTCCTGAAGCTGAAGCGAAATTTGTATGTTTATTTACATCTAATTATTGATATGTAATACAGTACATCAAAATAAACTTTTAGCTATCTATGCCTTATCATAATACTTTATATCTTGTTAGTCTGATATAGTGAAATAACATACAAATATTTGATACAAAACTCATTGTAGGTTCAATTGAGCCGTTTAGAGGAGGAATTTATGGAGGAAGGAGGAGAGCCTATGTTTGAGGATTAAATTCTTGTTTCTACACTTGGCCGAAAAGGAATGAGAGGTGCTATAGAGGTACCTCGTGGAAGTTCATTAAGTGCTCAACAAGATCCCAAACTTGTTGAGGAGTTGACGGCGACTAAGAATGAACTTGATGTGGCTAATAAAAAATTTGATAACCTCAGTCAAGATTTGGAGGAGCAGAAAGAAATAAACAAAAGCAATGAAGCCAAGATTGAGGCCCTGCAAGTGCAAATGCAACAAATGCAAGAATTATGGTCGAAGATGCAAGCCATGAACAAAAAGTGAGTAATATTTTAAAGTTTTTTGTAATTTGAAAAGGGGTTTCCTATAAAATAACTTAATTTGTTTTGGTCGGTTGTGCTTAATGTCTTTTGTGCATGTTATTTATGTGGTTAATTGTGTATTCTTGGACTAATGCCTTGTGTAGAGTTTATTTGTCTGGACAATTGTGATTTGGGTTTTCTTTTTCATAATAATTTAAATTTCTTGAATGCAGGGAATGATTCCATCACATGATTGTCATTTTGGAAAGAACGGAGAAGAAGAAAAAATAAGTTGATAAATAATGTTTGGACTTTAGTAAGTTTTGAGACATTTAGTTGATAATTTTGTTATTAATGCACTGCATGTACTTTTGGATTTTCTAATTTACTGTTGACATGAATATTATCGAACGATATTATATAATTCAATATCTTTGTTTGGTTGAGTTGGTATCTTCGTATTGTATGAGAGTTAATTATTTCGATGACAAATGAAATTTTATTGCAATAGAAAATTAGTTTAAACTTTGTGCGACAAAATAGTTTGTCACTACAGGCAACACATATTAACATATTGACAAAAAATAATTTGTCACTAAAAATTAAATTTGATATTTTTAGCGATAAATTATTTTGTCACTTAACATAAGAGGTTTTCTTTATTTGATAAAAAATATAACATTTTGTGATGAATTGGTTGTCACGATAAATATGTTATGGTGACAAATATATTTGTCACAATATAATATGACCTGGTGACAAAGATGCTTGTCACGATAAAAACGTTGTAGTGACAAATATATTTGTCACGACAAAACATGATGTGGTGACAAATATATTTTTCGTAAGAGATGCCAACTAACGTTGTTGTAGTAACAAATATTTGGCTATGATGACGAAAAGAATGCAAATATATGGCAAAATATTTGTCACATTAGAACATATTGTTGTCACAAAAATATTTGTCATAATAAGTTGTCATCTGGTTGAGCTTTCATGACAAATCAAATTGCAGTGACAATATGTATAAGCTATTGTGACAACAATTTTGTCACAAGAACAGAGTTTTTCGTGACAAATACACTTTTTTCACAAACCTTCTGCGACAAACATAAAAATTGTCACCCAGGAGTTTATACGACGGGCCTATCGCGACAGTAACCTCGACAAAAAAAATTGTCACAATAGATATATTGTGACGAAATGTTCATGTCTTGCGACAAACTGCTTTTTTTTTTTTTTGTAGTGTTTATACACACACTAAATCTCTAACACACACACAAACACTCTTTCTCTCAACTCTTCACACACACACACATACACTCCATTTGATTCAAGTAAGAAGAAGGAAAACGAGGAATCAAGGCTTCATCATCATCATCTTCATCATTTCCATCATCTCATTCTCCCATTTCTTCATTTTCATTTAAGGTTTGTATATATACATATATATATATATATATATATGTATGTGTGTGTGTGTGTGTGAGAGAGAGAGAGAGTGTATGTTTTGTTAGAAATCTTAGGATTTGAGTTTAAATTCTTGTTTCTAAGCATGCCTACATGTATTTATATGAGAATCCATGGATTTATTACTCAAACGCCTTGGTTGTTGAATTATTTAATGAACTTGTATATATTTGAGCGTTTTGTGAATAGTATTGATTGAATCTTAGTCTTAACATGTGTTATTTGATGTCTATTTGAGATATAATGTGTGTATTGAAGTGTTAATCATGTTGGTATTTATTATTTGCAGCTTCGTCATGTTTGGATTGGGTTTTGGTTGCATTTTCGTGACTTCCCTGCACATTTCCCCTGCTGTCGAACTTTGGTTCTCGACCTGGAACCTTTTTTGTGTATTTTGATCCCGGTCGGATCCCTTTTGCAGGTTTATAAACTGATCAGCGATCCCGACCGGTATCCTTTTCAGTTCAAAACTAATCCCGACCGGGAGGGTATGGCAGGAAAGTTTTCGGACAGGGTGTCCCGGTCGGGACGATTTTTGTCCAGGCCGAGATGGCCATGCAGACATAGTTGTTGGAGCTATATCCCGATCGGGATCTATTTTGCACTAAAACTTATCCCGGCCGGGATGCAACCCTGGGAAGGCTATATGTGTTAGTTTAATTCATTTCGTCGAATAAATTTTTTACGTGGTCCGTGAGACATTAATTGTGCACATGAATATTTTTACAAATTATTGACATCAAAATCTCATATCAAGTCTAGAGTCTTATGTACACTTGTATTTCTTGCACAGAGTTCGATCTCGTTGCTGAGGAGCAGGGTCCCTGGGCTTCTCTTCTTCATTCTCTCTCTCTTGTCAAGGTGAGGTTTTAATTCTAGTTAATTAGAACCCATAATAACTCGTGTGACTATTGAAGCCAAAATGTAGTACTTATACGTATATTTTGGAAAACGATTACTTATGCAAATGTTTTCACGAAAATTTTTTGGTGAGAATTATTCACGTATTATTGGGCCCCAGAGAAATGCGTGAATGGACCCGGTACGACATTGGGCCATCGGACAATCCATTTCATATAAGGTACCCTTTGAGAATATCCTCGCGCGACTTGGGTGGCCTACAGGCAGGATATGTAACACCCCAAGGGGTGAGGCACCACACCCCCGCACTATGACCCGACACGTATACGAAATGAAGAGTCCGCACACGCACTAAGTCACAGCGAACGGGTGACTAACAAAAAAAAAAAATCAAACCTAAGCTAGGCGGTACCTAACCCTGTATGAATGAAAATAAGCAAAATCTAAATGCGGAAGCGATACAAAATACGAATTTTCAAAAACTTTAGTCAACAATCACAATTCATATATTGCAGAAAGTAGATAAACTTCCACTAAACGGGTTCAACTAAACAAGTAAACCTGCCCTAACCTGTCCCGAATAACATACAACATTAACGGATTCAACTAATTCCACGAACCTGTCCTAACCTGTCCCGAAAATTCATGCATACAAAATTAATCATAAGGCTGTACAAAATAACATAGCATAGTTAATAAATTAAACTTATATGCTACACAACTTATATCAAATTCAAAAGAATGCAAAACGTATACAAACACAAAGACTAGATTCAACTCGGACAAAACCAAAAGACTCGACTCAACCGCCTAGCACCAACGGACTCCAAAGCACAGCCTGCAAACTAAAAACATAAAAGGGGAGGGGTCAGTCCTAAGAGTGAGCGAGGGGTTAACACACGCACGCTATACATATATATAGACCACAACACAAAGTAGAAACAATATTCGTGAACCCGGGGTTAGTTTTTGCATGCCAAAACATTTTCCCGTGATAGTATACATATAGGGAGACTTATCAAACAAATCTTAAATCATACGTTTCTTAAGGCATAAACTCAGATTCATGCAGACTTAGCAAACATACTGGAACATAACTTTTAGGTTGAAAGCATAACCATTTTTATCTTAACTTAAGAGTCTAACCCCGTTTCACGAACTTATAACCGACAAACATGACGAAACTCGGCGGGTACGAGTGCACAACCAACCAACTCCTTAGCAAAGCAAAGCGAAGACAAAGCAAAAGGATAAACCAATCCAACATTTCTCCGTTTGGGGAAGAGAGCGACCACTCTCGACCCCCACAGATATCTTATCTTATAATGGTGGAGTCGGGGGATCCTACCCGATCCTGACGGGTTATACCGCCGGCAAATGAGACCCGCTTTCCCCTCGACCTCCCGAGGATGAGCTAAGCCTCACATTGGTGGAGAAGTGCACAGCGGTTGCAACCGGCGACCCCATGGCCGTCCCGGGTCTCCCTTACCCACAACTCCGGGGCCCATCACACATTTAAAAACACATATCTCATAAACTTAACCCGCCACACACAGACAGACAGACATATCTCATGCATATCATACTTATCATTTCGTATGTACATACCACACATACTCTTATTTCAAAACCATATCAAAACAGAGCTTAAGCATACATAGGCTCATACATAGCGTTCTTAATTTCAAACTTACGATAAAACCAACAAAATACGTATCTCGCACATATTTACGTATACATAGAGGCTTATAAGTCGCATGCATTCAAAACGAGCACATTGCAATAGGGTATAACTATATCCTAACCTCACCTGGTACCAAATACAGCCGAAGACACAACAAATAGTTCACCCCGGAACCTGCACAACTCACTTGTCACCACCCCGGGTGCACCTGAACAACTGAACACACAAAACAAAATACCGAGCTTAGACTCAGACTCAGACAACCACACAGAGACGCACGGCGATGCTCAAGCACTTAAGAAACGTAATCATATAAGCAAGAGTCAAATTCATATTAATTATATGCAAAACAAAACTTTAAGGCATGTTCATACGCACAATTAATGCAATTAAGGGAACTTGAAAGGTAATGGAACTCATATTATTTCATATCAATTCATATAATGCACATTTACAAATCAATCAAATCAAATTCACATATAACATTTCATAAAAATTACACGTATTACAAAGGCAAATAAATCATATGATAACATGCTACGAATTCTATTCAAAGATCACGAAGTTACATATCAAATTCCAATTGAATCATAGAAGCACAAACGACGAACATTAAGTTATTCAATTATGCAAGGTTTCATATAATTTTGTAATGCATAACGAATTCATAAATTTCATATTAGATTAAATTCTAATTTACCTGATTAAACCTTAATTCAAAGTTTCAAGGTTAGACATATTAATTTCTTATAACGAAATTCTAATTAGCATATTTGTTTATCAAGTAGCGAGGTTTAATTAATTCAAGTCATATAATTTCATATTATACAAAAATTACACTAACACCCCTTCTACATGAGCTATATTAAATCAAATGGCATGAAACGAAACTAACTTCATACATTCATAATTCATTACATATTTTCAAATACCATACAATGCATATTCATTAATTTATCAAGCATAAAAGAACGAATTACATTTTAAAATAATTAACAACTAATACAATTTCGGCATAACGGGGTTCAATTTACAATTCAAAGCATCAATACATATCATATTACATTTAATACATGATTTCATATACGTTGGAATTACATATCGATCAGCAATTTCAACAATAAACGATTTATTGCAAATAAAACAATTAATTTCAAATAACCAAGTTACACAAAAAATAAATCACAACAAATCAACCGGACACCTGATTGAGGAACGGAAAGTGGCATTGGACTCACCACGACGAGAGGAATTTGTTGTCCGAAGGGCGTCGGAACGCCGCCACCGGAACCAGCAGAACCGCCACATAAGGCCACCGGACCACCACCTCCGGTGCGCGAAAAATTCCCCGGAAGGACAGAAACATGCGCCTCGGCCTGCTCGACAAAAGCCCTCTACCAATTTCAGAAAATAGCAAACACGCCGGACTTCGTTGACGAAAAACTGAACTAAATCCCAAAGGCGAAAACTGAAATTAAACGCAAACCGTGAAACGAAAACGAAATCCGAACATATCGTTGGAAAGCCTGTAGCGAGATCTTCGAAAGCCCCTTGGTAATTTGCCAGAAAAAATCACCAGAAAAGAGAGTCGCCGGTCCACGGTCGGTTCGCCATCGGTTCGCCGCCAACCACCGGATTTGGAGTCGGGGCGAACGCCATCAGCTATGTTTCATCATTCTAAGCAACTTTCATGAAGGAACCACCACCAAAACCGGCCGAAAAAAGGTCCCAAACCGCCGTCGAAAGTCCACCGCTGCGCCACTTACCGGTTCAGCCACCTCTGGCGTTCGTTTGCTCAAACCGACCCCGGAATCGGACTCAGGAGGCCAAAATATGTCGGAAACCACCAAGAGTCGGCCGTGAATCTCGTCGGAGCACCGCCGTGTCACTGTTCATGCGGCGGCCGCATGAGCTTCAGGCGGCGCGTGAGCCGTCGTCCGGTGGCCAATGGCCGTACCGCCAACGTCATTCGATGCGTCGGGAGATCTCCTTTCTGGGTCTGGGGCGCATGTCCCAAAAGCGCCACCATAAGCCATCGAAAAGGGGCGATGAAGTGGCGGTGGTCCGTCCCCCTGTGAAAATGACAGAAAAATCCCACCCCCGCTTGTCGTCGGGCCACGATCTTGGTACGGTTGTGACCGCATCGTCGAGCTCTTCGAAATGGACTATTGGTTCGTCGAATTCCGTCGAGAAACGAGCGAGTTTCGGGTTGTGTATGAAAATACACCTCAAGTGTGTGTGAGTGTAACATGAGAGAGGAGAGAGAAGCAGCGATGAAGAGAGAGAGGGAGCTGCTGATCCGTTTGCTCGAAAAACGAGGATTCGGGTGTTTTATCCCGGGTCCTCGCATGTGAAACGAACGGTAGAAGGCGCAAACGACGCCAGAATTGGGCAAATTTAGAGTCTACGGACTCATTTCGATGCCCCGACCGCGAAGAAGGGGTCAAAGAGATCAAAATCTCGATCGAACGAGCAGTGACCGAAAAACCCCTAAAAAGAGAAAATTACAAACAAGCCCCCAAACTCATAAAGAGTTCAAAGTGTGATGCCCCGTTTTCTCGAAGGGCGTCCTGACGGTATTAACAAGTAAGTCTCTACACTTGTGCGTGTTTAATTTAAGAGTTCTGGAATTATGTGATTTAATGTAAAACCAATTTAATATGTGATCATTCGGATTATCCTAGGATTAATTGTCAAGTTGATTTTAAATCCATTATGTTACTTAACTTGTTTAATTTCTGTTTACTTGAATTCTTTGAGATTAATTGGCAATCATGTGTTTACGAAGTGTCGTTAAATTGTACGAAAGATTTCTAAAATTAAATTGAATTAAACTCTATTTGGTAAATCTCTCTTTCATTTTAATTTATAAAATTTATGCGGAGATTGAATGTTTAGTCGTAACTTTATCGATTTTATTTACGATTATTTGTACGCGTTATCTCACTTTGCTGCGCGATAAGCATACTCGGTTGTATATAACTTGTGCACAAGACACATTTCTCCCAATCTCCTCTTATCTCTCTTGGTTCTCTCTCTCATTCCCGCACACACACTACACCTAAAACACACACTAATCGTAACTTGGTCGTTTCTTGACGGAATTCGACGAATGAGTAGTCCATTTCGAAGATCTCGACAAGAGGATCATTATGATACAAAGGTCTCAGCCAAACAATGAATGATGGAGGAGATATCTGCAATTTTTAGACATGGCTGCTCAAAAATTCGAAATTCGCGACTGGATGACCACAGCAACTTCGACAGCCTCGTACGGCCTCCTCCGACATCGAAATCTAGCAAAAATGGTATGAAAATCGAACGTCTCGATAAGATCTAGAATATGGAAGTGGTGTCGCGGTCATTGGGTCAGCGGTGGTGCCACACGCGCCGCCCGAAGCTCACGCCACTGGTGGTGGATCTGGGCAAACTTCGCCAGCCGTTTTCGGCGATTCTGGCGGCGGTTTTGGGCCGATGAGGTACCGATATGAAGGTCTTCTCAATGAGAATCAATTCTGGGCTGGTGGCGCGAGCATCTGAGTGGAGGTGGCAGCGACACGCAACTGTAGTAATCACGTTTGGTGTTTTGCGGCCACTTTTTCTGGCATTCGACTTGGGGGTTTCGAAGAGCTCGTTATGGGTAAGTCGATGCTTTTTACGGATTTCATTTTCATTCACCGGATTGGAAGTAATTTGATTTTGATGTTTTTGGGGTTTTCGTATTCATGGACTCAAGATCTAGGACGATTGGCTTGAAATTTTCAGAAATTGATTGAGGATTCGGAACGAGCATGAAGACTACTTTCTCGGGTATTTTTTCGGGATTTTTCCGGTGACTTTCGGCTGCGGCACGATGGCGGCACTCCGCCTTTCCGGCGGCTCCGATGGCGGCACTTTCGGACAGAATGTCGGTCTCGATGCGATGAGTCCGACGTCGCTTTCCGTTCGTTAATCGGACACTCGGTTTATTTATTACGAATTATTTTGCATAATTATAATTATTTGAATTAATCGTTTTAAGTGCAAATAAATTGTTTATTGTTGGTTTGTTGATCGAGATGTATTCCAATCATATACAAAAATATGTATTGAATGAATTGTGATATGCATGAATATTTTGATTTACAATTTGAATCCCGGTGTGATGAATTTACGCTATTTGTTAAGTACGAAGGGGTGTAAGTGTAATATTTAGAAATTAATCTTTTATGTGACTAAATGAACTTGAATGATATTTTAGAAGAACGAACATGTTGTGATTTCTCTATATGAATTTGAGACGTTCTCAATGCTATGTTTGTTGTAAATTGTGTTTCAAATATAAAATTGAGATACATGAAGGATGCTTGAACAACTTGAGACTTGATGCATGATAGGAGTTAGAATTGTAATATCTTGATTTACTCTTACTACTCGAAAATAGTATATTATGAATTACGATAAATTGATAATTGTCATGCTTGTAAGTAATTAATTCATAGTTTAATAATTGTATAAACACTTTAAATGAACAATTATGCTTAGCAATCGACTAAGGAGATGTATGTATAATAATTCTAAACTTTTATAAATGACTTAGGGGATGTAAGTGTAATATTTATGAAACTATGAATGTGTCTTGAGCTTGTGTACCAAACATGTTTTGAAGTTGTAAAGTATGATCTTAAGTGAATCAAATGCACTTTTATTTGTATCAAGCATGCCATCTACGTATAACAACTTTGTATGTTTATATGATCAAGTTGCTCTTACTTATGTACTTTATAACTCGACATGAACTTGATGCTTAATTATAATATTATAATTGAACCCTGTGACATTGGATGATTTAATATGCATTTTGTGAATACATTGACTTCCTAAATTGATCTTGCATCTTTGGATATGGAATTGCATGATTGTTGCTTGTAAATATGACCTTGTTGAGCATTGATATGCCTTGAATGACCACGACACCCTATCAAAGCACAACATGAACACTTATGCATACCCACGATCACATTGAGCAACGCCGTGCGTCTTGTGTGGTTCATATAGAGTCTATGACCGGGCTTCTGTATGTTCTGTTTTAGAGTTTGGTGGCGGTGGTGTGCCCGAGGTTTAGGAGTGTTTGTCCTTCACACTCTCAGACTCTACTTTCACGAGGTGAGGTTTAGGATTTTGTATAGTTATGCAACCTATGGCCTTTACATGCTGATTTCTACCCCTGTATGCGAGTATACTTTATTATAAATACGTATGTGTTGGATATGGTATGTTTATGACCTTGTGCGTGCGTTGTAACGCCCCGGTTCCGGATGAACAGGTAAGCACGCCACGTGTGAGTTGAGCGTAGGTTTTATTTTATTTCTTTAATTTTATGATATATTTTTACGTGGCATCTCATAATTTTACAAAATTCATGAAACCTTATTTATATCAATTCTTTGAATTCATATCATTGAAAATATTATTTCATGACACGGAAAATATTTATTGCATGAAATAATTACCGAGAGTGTTTTAAATTACTAAATTGTCCCTAAATATTCAATTTAAAACTTTGGGGACCTGATTGCATCATCTTCCAAGGACTTAATTGAACAAATTTCAAATTGTAGCATACTTGATTGCATAAATTCACAAATTAAGGGATTAATTGGCAATTAGCATATTTCACAAAAATCAAGAATGGAATATAACGGTATAAGCTTCTTCAAGCTTCCTTGATCAATTCTATCAAAAAATTTCCAACATATTCATCTCTCCCTCACTCTCGGTTTCTCCAAGGAAAGAAAAGGAAAGAAGTTTTTCAATCAATCATCAAGATTTCAAGAAATCGTCCAAGTTTTGGGAGATTGATCATCATCTTCATCTATTTTCTCCATATTTTCATCTTCAAGGTTGGTTTGCATGGAAGTGATGATTCTTGATTGTATTTGATGTGGTTAGGGTTTGGAAGTTATATGCTAGATGAATGAATTAGAATTGGAAGCATGATTATGAGATCATTTCATGAATTATGGCATGAGTTATAGCTTGCATCCTTGAAAATTTGGCATGAATGATCAAGTGTGATCATGAACTTGAAATCATGAATTCTTGATAATATTGCATGCTTTGAGTGTTTGAATGTTATAATATCATTTTTTGAGCAAGTATACATGTATATTTCCAGAAATCATGACTTTGTTGATTGTAAAATGGAAATTGGTGGCTTTGTTGATCATTCCCGTGAGCATCCCCCGTTTTTGATCTGTTCTTCAAATTTGCAGAAACTGGGAACGACCTTCCCAGCCTCAAGGCATTGAGGGAACGGGCGTTCCCACCTTTTCAAATGAACTGGGAGACCGAGCATGGGAACGGCCGTTCCCACTTTGGTCTTGCTGCCGGAAGGGCCGTTCCCAGCTAAAAGGCGCGCTTTTATTTTAAAAATCGTTGGCGCGTTTTGGGGAACTCTTGGGAACGACCGTTCCCATTTTTGCATAGGTCACCGGAACGGCCGTTCCCACCTGGAATGCAGAACAAAATTCACTGCATAAAATTACAAAAATGACCCCTCGATCCGATGACTTCTTTGACCCCGAATTGCTATAATATGTGCTAATATGAAGTGAAACAACATGTTATCATGCCACATTGTATTTTCGTGGTCGTCTCGATACATTTCCGCCGTTCGTCATATTTTGGTCATTTTAGGTCATGTCTCACGAATATACATCGTGTTTGCACAGGTCATGAGGGCGTGGACGGGGAGCAAGCTCCTTAGAACACTACATTATTGTATTTTGCAAGAAAATGTGAGGTTTTAGGTTATGGATATAGAACCCTACCACCCTTATGTGCTATTTTCGGCCAAAACCTATTTTAATTATAAACGTTTTCCAAGTTATAAACATTTCAAGCAAGAAAGTATTGATTGTCATGATTTCAAGCAAGTTTGGCGAGTACATGATTGCACGTGGGCCCGAGGGTAATTCTTGAGCCAACCGGGAAAGCAAGGGCTGACGGGTAACTCCTGAATTATTCTCACATTGTTGGGATCACCCCCGAAGCCACTAGGAGATTAGTGGTGGAAGGAGTTCCGTGTCTAGAGGGCCATGTCCTCTACACACACCATGTCGTGGATAGTCGAGCCTTGCAAACTCGCTATCACCCAGAGGAAGAAGGAGACTGGGGATTAATCCGGCATGTCGGGTTATCCTCGGGTTATCGTATGATTTCAAGCATGAAGTTGTCTATACGAGCACTAAATGAAATTGCATGATCATGTATTGAATTGATAAAGCAAGCACGTATTGTCACGTTTGGTGTTAAGGTTGGAGATTCGCCCCTACTCGCCGGGGTCACATGTTCATGAAATGTTTAAGTTAAAAGGTTAAAGTAATTGGTTGTAATCTCGGGCAAAGATTAATTCTCTTGAATTATATTCCTTTTCATTTCCAAAGTCTTCACCCGAGGCTACACCTTGCATGTGATGTGTGTTATATATATTTATTGCCCCTCACTCAGTCTTCGGTAGACTGATACTTCACTTTTCAGGTACCCTTTGAGCGTGGTCGTGCTAGGCGGGAGTTGTTCGAGTCTTGCATTTCCACGGGTCTAGTTTCATACCCTTTTTGTATAGTCTTATGCTAGTTTCATGTTGTGATTAGTATTGTCACGTTTTGGATACTTGAATATGTATATTATCAAGAGATGATAATGTATTGATAGTTAAATTGGTATCTATAAGTATCTATTCGGTAAATATGGTACCTATATGTATGAATGATTTAATTGCTTCCGCTTTCATTATCATGTTTGCTTTGGTGTTGTTGGGGAGAGTGTCCCGCCTAGCTCGTCATTTTTATTGTCACCCGTTCGCTATAGTTTTGGTTTATGTATGGACTTTCCATTGCATACGTGGATCGAGGCTATAGTGCGGGGGATGTGGTGCCCTGGGGGTTAGGGTGCTACATCTACAGGTGGTATCAGAGCCCGGTTGCAAAACCGAGGTTCTCGAGTCGTGTCAAGTCAGTCTAGGTCGCACGGCATAGGATTATGTGGTATTTGGGAGTCTGCATTTGGTTGACTTACCTGATGTACTCATTTCTTCGCATTAATTGAGCTACTTGATCTTCCTTGAACATGTGCTACTTGATATTAGGGAAATTGTATGCACACATTTGCATTTATTGATCAAGCCACGCATGTTTAGTGATCTAATTTCAGGATGGAGCATGACAGACGTTCCAGTGACCGATCCTCGAGGCACAGGCATCGTCACCGCCGACATCATCGCCGCGAGAGATCACCACCTCCTCCGCCTGCTCAGGCACAGCCCTATGATTTTATGAACGCGGTAGTGGGGCTAATCGATCAGAGGCTACAGGAAAGGGTTCCTCCACCACCTCCAACACCGGTAGCACCTCAGGAGAACCCCATTTCTGCCATATTGCGAGAATTTCAGAACCAGCGTCCCCCGAAGTTCTACAAGGGCGACGATATTCAGGCAGAGATGTGGCTGAAAGAGATCGAAAGGATTTGGCAGCTTATCCCTTGTGACAGTCAGGAGAAGGCTCGCTATACACTTACTCTTATTCAGGGCGAGGCCTATTCTTGGTGGGAAGCCACACAGATTGTTCTAGAGGCAGCCGGGACCGAGATTACTTGGGAGGTATTCGTACGGGAGTTCAGAAATAAGTTCATCCCTCCAGCTTCCCGTACCCGCAGGTTGAGAGAGTTCACCGAGTTAAAGCAGGGAGGCAGGTCTGTGGGTCAGTATATCGCCGAGTTCGAGAGACTTTCTCGTTATGCACCCAACATAGCGAATGATGACTTTCACAAGGCGATGTAGTTCGTCCAAGGACTCAGACCGGATATCCAGGATGCCCTGAAAGCAGATAATACGAGCACCTGGGCAAAACCTACCACTAAGGCCCTAAAAGTTGAGGATTCGTATACTGCTAGGAAAGCTACTTCGCGGACTGGACAGGCTTCGGGCTCGAGAGCAGGTCAGGGATCGAGCTCAGCGAAGAGGCCGATGATTTACTCTGCACCTCCAGCTCAGAAGAACCCCGGGAAGAAGCTTAAGGCGACAGGGCCATTACCGAGAGGTCCGAGAGCTCCAGCACCACCCCAGCCACCTCAGAGACCGGGCTGCAGATGGTGTGGACTTCCTACACATACCGACGACAACTGCAGGCGCCGGTTAGGTTTATGTTTGATTTGCGGGAGTGACGAGCACATGGTTGACGGCTGTCCGGATCGCCAGGATCCACCACCTGCAGGACCGAGGCCACTGGTGAGAGCTCGGGCTTATGCACTCGCTGGAGAGGAGCAGGATGCTGAGATAGACCCCGCCGCGGTAGTTGAAGGTATTATTTGCATCCATGGCACGAACATCCATACATTATTTGATC
Organism: Lantana camara; assembly: GCA_037501455.1. Classification (NCBI taxonomy): domain Eukaryota; kingdom Viridiplantae; phylum Streptophyta; class Magnoliopsida; order Lamiales; family Verbenaceae; genus Lantana; species Lantana camara. The sequence goes on from CM074855.1 coordinate 60,503,319, forward strand.
CAGGAGCTACACACTCCTTTCTTGCACACTCTATTGCTATTACCTTGCCTCCGCCTGCTATGTGTACTTCTGTGTGTTATTTAGTTAGTACTCCTTTCGGTAGTAGGCGAGAGACGGATCAGGTTTATAGGGATGTTCCAGTGGTGATTGAAGGCCGGGAGTTTCTGACATATTTTATTGTTATGCCGATGGAGAGATATGGAGCTATATTGGGGATGGAATGGTTATACAGGCATTGTGCTACCGTAGATTGCCGGGCTAAGAAGGTTCAGTTGGGTTCAGAGATTACTACGGGTTGTACTTCAAAGACCGTACCTCTACTTTCTTTTTCAGAAGCTCAGAAATTAGTCAGAGACGGGGCTACAGGGTTTATTGCTTATATTCTGAACAAGCCAAAAGATCAGGTGAAGTTAGAGGACACTGAAGTGGTAAAGGAGTTTCCCGAGGTTTTTCTGGAAAAATTGGATTCTTTGCCTCCTGAGCGAGACATAGAGTTTGTGATCGATCTTTTTCCGAATGCTGAGCCGTATTCAAAGACTCCATACCGGATGGCTCCAGCTGAATTAAAAGAATTAAAAGTCCAGCTGGAAGCATTGTTGGAAGTTGGGTACATTCGGCTAAGTTCTTCGCCGTGGGGAGCACCAGTTTTATTTGTAAAGAAAAAGGACGGGACTTTAAGTATGTGCATCGCTTGCAGAGAGTTGAACAGGATGACTATTAAGAACAAGTATCCCCTCCCACATATCGAGGAGTTATTCGATATACTTCAGGGTTCCAAAGTTTATTTGAAATTGGATTTAAGACAGGGATACTATCAGCTGCGAATCCGAGCAGAGGATATTCCTAAGACAGGATTCAATACTCGGTACGGGCACTACGAGTTCGTGGTTATGCCATTTGGATTCACTAACGCCCCTGCAGCTTTTATGGATATGATGCACCGGATCTTCAGGCCATTCCTCGACAAGTTTGTGGTGATTTTTATTGATGATATTCTGGTTTTCTCCAAAACGGCCGAGGAGAATGCAAGACATCTCAGGCTCGTTCTTCAGACTTTGAAAGAACATCAATTATTTGCTAAGTTTAGCAAGTGTGAATTTTGGATTGATCGGGTTTCATTCTTGGGACATGTAATTTCAGGAAAAGGGTTGGAAGTAGATCCCTCGAAAATCGAGGCCGTGCTCAAGTGGGAGAAACCAAAGAATGCCTCGAAAATTAGAAGCTTTTTGGGATTGGCCGGTTATGATAGAAGATTTGTTCAGGACTTCTCCAAGATTGCTGCACCGTTAACCCGATTAACAAAGAAAGATGTTAAGTTCGTCTGGGAAGAGAAGTGTGATCAAAGCTTCAACTTTTTGAAAGAAAAGTTAGTCTCAGCTCCGGTGTTAACCTTACCCGAGGGTTCAGAGGAGTATGCAGTGTACACAGATGCTTCTAAAGAAGGCTTAGGTTGTGTTCTGACTCAGAAAGGAAAAGTGATCGCCTATGCTTCTCGAAAGCTAAAGGAATATGAAAGGAATTATCCAACACACGACCTAGAGCTTGCAGCCGTGATCTTTGCTCTTGGGAAATGGAGACATTATCTTTACGGGACTTCCTTTGAAATTTTTACCGACCACAAGAGTCTCCAGTATTTATTCACACAGAAAGAGTTGAACATGAGGCAACGGCGATGGATGGAAAAGCTAGAGGATTATGATTGTACAATTAAATACCATCCAGGAAAAGCAAATGTGGTCGCCGATGCACTTAGCAGGAAGGCGAGTGTGTCGAGTTTGGAAATAAAGGAAAGTAAGGAAGTTGTCCCGATTGTTCGAAAAGCTCGGGTTTCTAATATCACAATTCAGCCGGAATTAAAGAATCAGTTGTTTGAGGCTCAGAATAAGGATCCGGGAGTGCGGAGGTTGGTAAGTAAGGCTAAAGATGACCCGGAGAGTCCGTTTGGGTTTGATGAGACCGGGTTGCTTCGGTTTAAAAACAGAGTAGTAGTACCGGAAGAATTGCGGCGGGTCCTACTTGAAGAAGCTCACAAGTCAGCCTACTCGATCCACCCAGGAGGAAATAAAATGTATAAGGATTTGAAGCAATATTATTGGTGGAACGGGATGAAAAGAGACGTGGCAGAATATGTGAAACATTGCCTGACCTGTCAAAAAGTGAAAGGTGAGCACCAAAAGCCCGCGGGACTTCTACAACCGTTACCTATTCCCGAGTGGAAGTGGGAACAAGTAACGATGGACTTTGTTTCTGGATTACCGAAGGTTAAAGGCGGGTTTGATGGAATTTGGGTAATCGTGGATAGATTTACAATGTCTGCTCACTTTCTACCGGTCCGGATGTCCTATAAGATCCCGAAGTTGGCTGAAATCTATAACAGAGAGATTATTCGACTTCATGGTATTCCGGTGAGCATAGTTTCAGACCGAGACCCGAGGTTTACTTCTAAATTGTGGCAAGAGTTACAGGCTGTCTTGGGAACGAAACTTAAGTTCAGTACAACATTCCACCCACAAACAGACGGTCAAACTGAAAGGTTAATCAGGTATTTGGAAGATCTTCTTCGGGCTTGCACGATGGATTTTCAGAACTCGTGGGCAGAACAACTTCCTTTGATTGAGTTTGCTTATAATAACAGCTTTCAGGCTTCGATCGGGATGGCTCCTTACGAGTTACTTTATGGAAGAAAGTGCCGATCTCCGTTGTTCTTCGACTTGGAAGAATGGAAATGGTCAAAACAGGAAGGGGTAAAGAAAGGTGAAAGATTCGAAAGGCCTTCCAAAGTCGTTCAAGCTATGATTGAGAAAGTTCAAATGATTCAACAACGGATGAAAGCCGCGCGAGATAGGCAAAAGAGCTATGCCGATAAGCGCCGAAGAGATCTAGAATTTGAAGTTGGTGACCGGGTATTCTTGAAGGTGTCACCAAGGAAAGGTTTCACCCGAATCGGGAAAGGAGGAAAACTTAATCCTCGCTACTTAGGTCCGTTTGAGATTCTTGAAAGAATAGGCGAGGTAGCCTATCGACTGGACCTACCACCGAGTCTTACGGGGATTCACAACGTGTTCCATGTTTCACAATTAAGGAAATATTTCCTTGATGAGACCACGATTCTCCCCGTGGAAGAAGTTGAACTGGAACCGAATTTGACATTTATTCAGAGACCGGTTAAAATCATGGATCGGAAATTTCAAGAGTTGAGAAACCGGAGAATTCCCATGGTTAAAGTGTTGTGGAGAAGTGACAAAACCGAGGAAGCTACGTGGGAAACGGAAGATAAAATGAAACGGTTCCACCCGGAGTTGTTCACACAAGACTAAAGAATCTGGGGACCAGATTCTTTTAAGGGGGGAAGAGTCGTAACGCCCCGGTTCCGGATGAACAGGTAAGCACGCCACGTGTGAGTTGAGCGTAGGTTTCATTTTATTTCTTTAATTTTATGATATATTTTTACATGGCATCTCATAATTTTACAAAATTCATGAAACCTTATTTATATCAATTCTTTGAATTCATATCATTGAAAATATTATTTCATGACACGGAAAATATTTATTGCATGAAATAATTACCGAGAGTGTTTTAAATTACCAAATTGTCCCTAAATATTCAATTTAAAACTTTGGGGACCTGATTGCATCGTCTTCCAAGGACTTAATTGAACAAATTTCAAATTGTAGCATACTTGATTGCATAAATTCACAAATTAAGGGATTAATTGGCAATTAGCATATTTCACAAAAATCAAGAATGGAATATAACGGTATAAGCTTCTTCAAGCTTCCTTGATCAATTCTATCAAAAATTTTCCAACATATTCATCTCTCCCTCACTCTCGGTTTCTCCAAGGAAAGAAAAGGAAAGAAGTTTTTCAATCAATCATCAAGATTTCAAGAAATCATTCAAGTTTTGGGAGATTGATCATCATCTTCATCTATTTTCTCCATATTTTCATCTGCAAGGTTGGTTTGCATGGAAGTGATGATTCTTGATTGTATTTGATGTGGTTAGGGTTTGGAAGTTATATGCTAGATGAATGAATTAGAATTGGAACCATGATTATGAGATCATTTCATGAATTATGGCATGAGTTATAGCTTGCATCCTTGAAAATTTGGCATGAATGATCAAGTGTGATCATGAACTTGAAATCATGAATTCTTGATAATATTGCATGCTTTGAGTGTTTGAATGTTATAATATCATTTTTTGAGCAAGTATACATGTATATTTCCAGAAATCATGACTTTGTTGATTGTAAAATGGAATTTGGTGGCTTTGTTGATCATTCCCGTGAGCATCTCCTATTTTTGCTCTGTTCTTCAAATTTGCAGAAACTGGGAACGACCGTTCCCAGCCTCAAGGCATTGAGGGAACGGGCGTTCCCACCTTTTCAAATGAACTGGGGGGCCGAGCATGGGAACGGCCGTTCCCACTTTGGTCTTGCTGCCGGAAGGGCCGTTCCCAGCTAAAAGGCGCGCTTTTATTTTAAAAATCGTTGGCGCGTTTTGGGGAACTCATGGGAACGACCGTTGTGACAAGATTTGTGGATAAGCTTCGTTGGTAAGTGTGATAAGTAAGCTTTGTGATCCGTGTGAGGGCCCCGAAGAAGTGGTATGTGGTCTCGGGTCGGCCATGGGGTCACCGGGCTCTCTTGTCAACACGACTCCATTTACGGGAGACTTAGTTCTCCTGTGTTGGCGGAGCACTTTAAGGTTGGCCGTCAAAGGAACCAGGCGGGATCCTCCGGTTCACAAGTTTCGTTCTGTGGAGGGTTGAGAGGGGCACCTCTCTTCCCCAATGGTGTAAAGGTGGGATTGTTTTACGAGTTTTTCTTTGGTATGAGTAAGTGTGTGAGAGCTCGTTCTCGCCGAGTTATTTATGTATTGTATATGGTTATGAAACCGGAGTGGCTTTCTAACTTTAAAAACTTGGTTGATTTTGGCCTTCGGCCTTAAACCTCTTTCTTTATATATCTATTACCACGAGTTAAAACGTTTTAGAATGCAAAAACCACGCCCGGTTCATCAACCCCTTCAGCTTTGAATATGCTTTGCTCTTATGTATATGTACGTGTGCGTGTGTTAGCCCCGTCACCAGTAGTTAGGACTGACCCCTCTTCGTTGTTTCTTTTTCCCCTTTTCTTTGTTTGAGTTGCAGGTTGCTTTTGGAGTTCGTTGGTGCTAGGTGGTTGAGTCGAGTCTTTCGTTTTTGTCCAAGTTGAGTTTGGTCTTCGCATTTGTATATGTCTTGCATACATTTGAATTTGTTATACGTTGTAATTTGTATAAGTTTAATTCATTCGTTACGATATGATATTCGGGACAGGTTAGGACAGGTTCTGAATTAGTTGAACCCGTTTTGTTGTATGTTATTCGGAACAGGTTAGGACAGGTTTCCTTGACTAGTTGAACCCGTTTAATTGATGTTGATTTATTTTCTGGAATGTATTGAATATGTTTCTTGTTTGGAGTTTTTGATAATTTGTATTTTGTACCGCTTTCGCTTTCGGATTTTTATATATTTTCACTTGTACAGGGTTTAGGTACCGCCTACCTTAGGTTGGATTTTTGTTGGTCACCCGTTCGCCATGGCTTGATGCGTGGCCGGAGTTCCCATTTCGTTTCACGTGTTGGGCTATGGTGCGGGGGATGTGGTGCCCCACCGCTTGGGGTGTTACATCTGGAGCGGTATGAGAGCCCCAGGTTGTAAAACCGGGGTTCGATGTCGTGTCGTGTCTGTCTAGGTCGTAAGGCATAGGATAATTTGGTTATGTGCACGTTTGCATCATGGTTTGATACCTTTTGCTTGCGTAAATTCTAATATTTGGTTGATTTTATATTATGCAATGCATTGAATTTTAATTGCTCTCAGTGGATTTTACTACGTGACATAGGCACTTACTAATGAACACGCATATATCTCTATTGTAGTTGTGATATTTGCAGGATACCACCACGTTGTTAACACTACGATTAACTTCCTCTCCGACACCCGTATAATCAACAGCAATCCTTAACCGAAGCATTCTCTATGAATTCGATAGCAATGAAATATCGGGAGTTCAAGGTATTTGACCCTCCCCAGTTCCGAGAAGGAGATGATATAAAAGTCGAGGAATGGCTCTCGGAGATAGAAAGCATATCCGAGTTACGGCCGTGTAATTCTCAAGATATGGCGCGTCTTGCAACACAACTTCTACAAGGACAAGCTAGGCAACGTTGGAAAGGAATTACCCAACAATTAGAGGCATCAAATGAAGAAATGACGTAGGATGTGATCGTTCGAGAGTTTAGGAAAAAGTTTGCACCAGCGGTTTTGCAAGAACAATGACTTGAAGAATTCCTCGCATTAAGACAAGGAGATAAACGGTCATGGAGTACTTGGAGGGATTTGAGAGATTGGGCGTGTTGTTAGGAATAGTACCCTAGAAAGCCGATTGTATATCCGCTTTGTGCTTTTCCTTATTGTAATCACATACAATCTTTGAATGAAATAACGAATTGAGGCAACACTTCTTTATATGCTCTTGTTTGGTATGCGTTTACTTTATCTGTGCATGTATGAGAACTCCCCTAATCCTGATGACTTTAGGACTCTACCATTTAGGTGAAATGGTTCATGAAATGAGCCCTATATCACATAAGTCATGATTAGTAAAATACTCCAAGCCGATGAGTCCTATAGACAGTGGGAGTGTCAACCTGACTCCTCTAAGGCTTGCTTGTGGGATCATGCCCTTAAGAAGGACCACCTTGTTTCATGGAGGTGCAAAGTGTATAGTTGATACGTGCGTGATACATGAGGTTGCTTATTTAATAAGTAAGTTCACTGAGGTGCCCCGTGTGAGAACATTCCTAAATGGGAAAGGAAGTTTCTATTTCAGGAAATAGAAACTTCCAAATTAGGAAATATCTCACGATTCATTGATGTGATTAATTGATCCTTAAGACTTGAGGTTCCTTGTCACTTTATGAGTTAACTCTGTAGTCTTAGGTATAAGCTTTAAAGGGTGTCGCCTTAGACAACTGATTCAAGGCTTATGTTAGGGCTGCACAAGTGATTCATGAAAGTGAATGAGAATCAAGAAAGGACCTACACTTGCATTTGCAAGGTGATCTCTTATTGTGTAAGTCATTCATATGCCATATGGAGTCCTTGGCCAAGGCAGTAGATCAAGACATCAAGAAAAGGGTTTCTTGGATTGAGATCAAATGGATATGAAATGCACTTAGCTTTAAGACCAGATTATTAGGGTTCTGATTATTCCCTTACCCTAGATCTTGGTTGAGAGATAGTAAGTAGGAGGATTGTATCTCACATGAATCAATGACTTAAAGGTTCTGTCGAATCCGAACATTCCAATTCAGCTAGGGGTTAAACACCTGTTGCTAGACTATGGTCGTTTAATCTGTGGACTGATTAATTAATTAGTGAATTAATTAATTAGGGTCACTGCTAATTGAATTGAGAACCTAGAGGGTCACACACAACAACTTGGTTACATGAGTTGAGGCTTGAAAATGATTAAACGAGTTAATCGGGACAAGAGGGTTCCACACGTGTGAAACCACACGTGTGGGTCACGTGAGTGACACGTGTCTCACGTGAATATATATATATATATATATATATATATTAAATAATTAATTTGTTATTTAGTTAATCGACTTTGGTTTAATTTTGAATTAAAAAGAAAGTCTTATTTTGGAGAAAAATAATCTAGTTAATTAATTACAAATTAATTAATTAGATAAAATAAGTTATTTATTTTAAATAAATAAAGTATAAAATTATCCAAAAATAGTTTGGATATTTTTAGCTCTCTTAAAAGTTGACTTGAATTAGAATTCAAAGTCAAAATTGGAAAATACTTGATCATCAAGTAATAGAAGAGAGAGAGAGACCAAATCCTTAGTCCATAAGGACTAGGAATTTCGGCCACTTCCCTCACCTATATATAGGGGAGCTCGAGCTCCCCTTATAGCAAATTGGCAATTCTTTTGGTTCATGTGTTGAACACCATCCTTTCTCCAAGATAAACCAAACCCTAGGTTAAGCCTAAACACTAACTAGAGAACTAGCATCCTTACTAGTTAGATTGTGATCAAGTTGGTGGACTATCTCTAGAGAGCTTCAAGTTAGAAGTTTGAAGATTCGAGGTTTACCAAAGAGAGGGGATCAAGCTGCGAGAAGAGCGTTCTTGGGTGGCTTGAAACGCTTCAAGAAAGAATAAAAGAAAAGTAAGTTTCTTATCTCTACGAATTTGGTTACACGATTGCGAGTCCAAGGTCCTTTTGTTGGAAAATTTTTTAAATTTTCGCTGCTTTTTGATTCGTGTTTTCCAACAAGTGGTATCAGAGCCACCTCGTTAATCGTGTTTCTGATTCATCTCAATTATTCTCAATTTGGTAGAAATTCTTAGGCTTGATGCGATTGAGTATTTGTAATTGTTTTAGAAAGGCTGAATTACGAAACTGTATTTTTCCTGAAAGTTTATGAAAATTGGTTTTTGCAAAATTTCATTTTTGAAAACTATTTTAGATTTGAAACTATATAAACTGTTTTTGGATTTCATGGATTGGTTTTGCTTTTGAACGAAAACACGAAACGAAAATAAGGAATACGACGAACACGCGAAACCCCGCGGGCGAAGGTGTCGCGCGCACCGGCCGCCTGCCCAGGCGCGTGCAGGGCGTCCCGCCCAGCACCTCCCGTAAGCCGTGCGGGAGCCTTCCGGGCACGCCTAGGCGCGCCCGCCCAGGGCGGCCGTCGCCCGCACATGGCCGAGATTGGGCACGCGCGCGCACACCTGCGACGTGCGGCTGTAACGCCCCAGTTTTTCAGTTTTAATAATGTGATGTATTTGTTTATAAATTGCGCAATTTAATTATTTAATTATATGATTAATTGTTTATAAATGTTTATATTTGATTCGAACTATAAACTATTGTTATTTTAATCTAGTTCATTTTATTTCAACATTGATATTCAGTGTTTAACTTCTTAATTTATGTTTCGTGTTACCTTAACTATTTCGGTAATTTCATTAATTTAATTTCAATATGTTATTAGTTGGTTTTAATTTAATTAATATGGAAATTAAGTTTTAGTAATTCATTTATAACAATATAAATTCGTTCATGCGCATGAGTGCTCTATTTGCGCTTCGTTCATATATGTAATGATATCGGATTGGTATGGAAAATTAATATGTCGTAAATATGTGTGTTATGAACATGCCTATATGCTCGGTTTATGTTTTCGGATTCATTTGACGTGTTTACGAATTTATTTTGATTTTTGGAACCAAGTCGGGGGCTAATGAGCAATTAGCGCACCCTTGGTTCCGTGGGTGATATCTTGAGCTCGGGAATTCGGATTCGAATTCCGACACCTCCGTTGCCTTCGTATCGACGATCCGGAGACAATGGAACAAGCCTCATACCTTTCTGAGATCATTAAGACCTCCGAAATCCAACCGTAACGAGCAACTCGTGCAAGAGGAACTTCTTTTGGTTGACTAGTCTCCATGGTGGGACCCCATAACACCTCTTAACTTAACCATACCTTAACCATGACTTTTACACCTTGGGTTAAGCCTTTCTCCTACCCTTTTAGCAGCAAAAACCGAACCAATCTCCATCATTTTCTGCTGGGTCTGATCGAGAAAGGAAGAGGGAAGAAAGGAGAAGAAACCTTGGCCATTTTGTGGTTTTGGAGCTCAAACCACCACCTTTTTCTCCCAAATCTTCAAGGTATGAATATTTATGTCTTCTCTACTCTATTATACTTGATTTCACCTATTTAATACATGATTTGGATCAGATTTGATTAGGGTTTGAATTATGAGATTGGTATGAACTTTTAGGGATTTTTGCTCTTGTGACCTATATGTTTGTGTGGCTGAATTTCTTGCTTATATGTGATCATATGAACTTGTTTCTTGGCTTATTTCTTTCCTAACTGATAGTATATGATGTTAGGAGGATTTCATCTCTTGACCCTTTTATGAAATTATGAGATATGGAGCTCCAAACTTGATGTTCAAACTGTTTCCCCTGTTTTCGAACTGCTGTGTGAGATTTGGTGTTGTTGCATGATCATATGGCCTCCATTTCGTGTGAAAATGCATGGAGTTGATGTACACTCATTGTTCTATATGTTAGCATTCATGCTTTAAGTATTTGGTTCCATTTGAAGCCTCAAAACCGCAAGACATGGCCTGTTCTTATGCATGATCTTTGACAGAATTGTTGCTGTTGAGTTTGGTAACTTGTTGGTCCTTCTATTGTGCTTTAAATTGTACCATTTTGCATATATATGATGTATATTAGTTGTTTGGTATGTTATAATGCATTCCCCAAAGTTTCAGATCCAAATTCAAGCCCTAAGTACTTGATCAAGGCATGATAGAATCATTAGGGCTCATATGTCCGATTGTAGCGACCCAGTTTTGTTTCACGGTTTTGATGATCTTAACGTGTGATTTAGCTTTTTCACACTAAATGAAAAATGTTCATAACATGCCAAATATGTTGTATATTAAGTTTCAAAGCATTTGGAGTTCATTTGGTATCCCTTTGGATTGAATTTGTTTGAGTTCAGTTTTGCCGGTTAGGTCTTGCATGCGCCTCAAGTTCTGTACCGTGACACCCCCGTGTCTCATTTACTCATAAGAGGGAGACACGGGCGTGTCACACCTTCTGGGCAGCTCTGTACTGAGCCACGCCCGTGGCTCAGTTGGGCTAGGGTTGGTGACACCCCCGTGTCACTTCCCATGTGCAGTCTTTGTTGCTTCCTTTTCGGTTTTTGATTTGTTTCACCTCCTTAATGGCTTTATCTCCTTTTGTGTTGAACTATGAACTTGTTATGCTATGTGTTAGGAGTATTGTGATTTAATTTCGTGGCAATTGGATGAGTTATAGGTATGCTTTTGCTTATTGCCGTTTATGTGTGTTTATATATCGTTTATGAATCGCATCACTTATTTTCTATATCATATGATTTCTTCTTGTCGTCAAACCTTGGATATATGCTATGTTATGTAATATGAAGTATGTAGTAGCATGTTGGGAGAGTTTGAACATGTTCTATGCTGCTATTTGAGTTCTTGAATTATTGGATTGGAAATATGAATTGAATGATAATGAATGACTTGGATATATGAGTTAAATACCTTAATAATTCACATGAACATTTTCATGACTTAATATGATCTTTATGCCTTCATATCACGCTTGTGCATTGCAGTGCGTCATATATGGTTCATTTAGAGTCTTGAGTCTCACGATCACGTCTTGTGGTCTTTTGTACAGTTTACCTCCAGGGTGGAGAGCTTTTGATCGTTCAGGCACTTGGTGCTCGATCCTTGTTCTTCACGGTTAAGGTGAGGGTGTTTTCGTTTTAGCTACGTAATAAACCCTACAACCCTTATGTGAAAAGCTTTGGCCAAAACCTTATGATTATATATATATGATTTCCAAATGAGTTATCGAGTAAATTCTTCTGAATTATACGTATGAGCGTATATAAGCTTAAAAATGGTTTTGTAATGAGGCTATGCTCCAAACCGTGTGTCTTCATGCTAGCTATGGATTAGGATGACACGGAGAGGTACGTATATAGCATATGCCGAGTTACACGGTAAGGTATGATTTCTTATAATATGTATCATATGTATGTATGAATTATGGTATGTATTTATGATTGTTATGTTTTGGCGAGACACATTTATTACTTATTACTTAACGGGCCCCGGGACTTAGTATATGTGGCTAACCGAGGAAGCAAGGGCTGACGGGGATCCCATATACTAGTCCCAACTTATATACGGTGATACCGGCCCTCGCTAGGAGGTTTAGCGGGGAATGGGAGCTGAGTGCCCTTGGGGGAGTCATGAAACCCCATTGGCCTATGATTGAGGTGGTCGGGTCTTGCAAGCCCGTCCACCACCCGGAGGAAGAAGGTTGGTTATGATTTACGCCTTTTCTTATATATGTTATGTTATGATTGATAGGCACCGTGCGGGAAGGCCGGGAAACGGATTGCCCAAACGAATATCATTTAGGATTTGATATATGAATTGTGTGTATTATGATATATCGCATGAACACCTAATCAACTTATTACTAATATTTGTCGTACACGGTCGGAGTTTGGTTGGAGATTGTGCACGCTCACTCGCCGAGCCTTATATTTATGTATGATTTATGAATGTAACGAATTTAATATGAATTAGTCGTAAAAGTCGAGCATTGTTTATCTATTTTCTTGCCCTTTTTGGGAACTAAATTCAAATAAAACCTTGCTCGGGATTTATGACTTGCATGTGCATGTTTTATATATATATCTATCGCTCCTGCTCACTCAGTCTTCTAGAGACTGACCCTCTCCCTCCCCAACACTTTAGTGTGCAGGTTTGACTTTGGAGTTTCGGGCTAGGCCGAGGTGTTTGGAATCTTTATGTGGTCGAGTTAGTTAGAAGAGTCTCTGCACTCACTCATGTATTAGATTTATGTATGATTCGATTCCTTAGTATCCCGAACTTGAATATTTATGAAATTATTATTGAATTGATTTTATTGGGATTTGCTATGTTTTAAAAAGAGGCCTGAAGAGCCCAAATTCTACTTATGGTTTGTATGATTGAACTTTGGTTTTACTATGCATTATATTTTGTTATTTGGTTATCACTGCAGGGTCTAGCTCCGCCTGGCTTAGGAAGGTTTTTATGTTTGTCTCCCGTTCGCTATGGTTTGATACGGGTGCGGATTTACTGTTTCGTTACTCGTGTTGGGCCATAGTGCGGGGGATGTGGTGCCTCACGTGCGGGGTGCTACAGCGGCCCTCTTCGCGTACGGGCCCCGTTTTTCCTTTGTAATCCGTTTTCGTGTTTCGTGCAATCCAGTCCCAATTTTTATTTTAATTTTAAAATTTTATTTTTTGAATATTTATTTTAATTTTTGAATAAAACTTAAAATTGGGATTTTTTTTTGAGAAATAGAAACGGTTTATATTTTGGGAAAATACATCATTAATAAAATTATTAATTTTCAGAAATTAATTGGAATTTTATTTGTTTTGATAATTTGGGATTTATTGAAAACTTTTATAAATAAGACTCGCATCAAGTCGTGTTTTAAGTCATTAAGACTTGAAACGGGAATTTTAATTTATTGGCTAAATTTAAATTCTCGCAAAAGCATGTTAGGTGATCATGGGTTTAGACTTATGTATGGTTTTAATTTATGCACATGGATGATTTAAATTGGGGTTGGAGCCCTATAGTTGCGTTTTTCAATTGAGGTTGGAGCCTCACTTATGTACGTACTGTTCTGTGATTTATTATGTGGCTTTCCATATTACTGTTTTTGAGGCCGGGGTATGCCCCGTGTAATTGTCTAAGGCCAATATGAAGATTGAGCCTTATTACTTTATGTCTTTTCCTTTTATTGTAATTTGAGAGTAGAGATAGGTGGTGAGGTTTTATTTTCATTTTGGAGACAATGAACCCATGGAGTAAGATGGACCACATTCAAGTAACAAGGAGGCCATAAGTGAAGACCCCTCAAAATGTTAGGGAGGGGAATCTCAATTGTAAAAATGTAATAGAGATAGGGCTCGAATTTTGTTACCGTTTTCCCTTATGTGATTTAAACTGTTTATGTGGCATGTATGTTAGAACTTGTGATTGTGGAGTGACTCCCACATATAACGCATAAGATAAGTAGAACTCATGATCATTACATGTTAGTATCATGCTAGGACATGTTATCTGTTTATGTGCTTGTTTGAAATGCATTTAAGTGTACTTGCATTAATCAAGACTAATAAAATTGGATAACATATATGTTGGTGAGGTCGAACCGGACAACTCTCCGGTTGATTCGAAAATTCCCATTAAATATTAAGCTAATTTCGAACAAATAGGTATTTAATTCGAGATGCAAATTTTGAATTAAATTCCTAGCATTCCATCAATAGGTTTCAAGTTTAGTAAGTGAAGCTAGTTATTGTCCACGAGTCGTGGGATAGCTAGTGGAGCTTATTAGTTCTTAGTTACCTAATTGATCATTTTAAAATGGTTAATATTTCGTGGTCAATTTTAGCATGGGCGATGTCCGTGAGTCGTGGGTCGTTCGAACTAAGTTTGATCATGATCTTATGATTGATGGGTCTTGTAACACCCCAAGCGGTGGGGCATCACACCCCCACACTAGGACCCGACACATGTACGAAATGGAGAGTCCGTACACGTACCAAGTCACAGCGAACGGGTGACAGACGAAAAACACACCCACTGGCTACGCGGTATCTAACCCTATACAAGTGAAAGAATGCAAAACATGACAGCGGAAGCAATACAAAATGGCCACTTTAAAAAACTTTCAAACGTTAAACATATTGAGCAGCACAGAAATCAAAATCATCTACACGGGTTCAACTAATCGATCCAACCTGTCCTATCCTGTCCCGAACAATTACACAGCAAGACGGATTCAACTAATCCGAGCACCTGTCCTAACCTGTCCCGAAATTCCAAACATTCAAATCATACGTGCAACCTGCTCACAACACAACTTATACAAAATTACAAAACATAAATCGATTCAAAAGCTTAACAAACTCAGACAGACCGACACCGACTCAACAGACACGACAGACAGCCGCCTAGCACGAACTCCAAAGATCTCCAAAGCAAAGCCTGCAAACTAAAAACATAAAAGGGGAGGGGTCAGTCCAAAGACTAAGCGAGGGGCTATACACACGCACGTATATACATATACAGAGCACAACACATACGATAAAGGGGAGTTCGTGAACCAGGGCGTGGTTTTTGCATTCTAAAATATTTCACACGTGATACTAGATATAGGAGAGTAAAAGAGTTAGGCCAAAGGCCAAAACAATCCCAATTTTATTAATTAGAAATCCACTCCCATTTCCCGAACAATTTCCTAACAAACTAACTTAACGAAAACAAACACACCAAGCAAACGTTCAGACAAAAGGGGAAAATATGCACAGGAGTAATACTCGACGCTCCGAGGGTCCTTACCCACATCCCGATGATCATGCACAGGAGTAATACTCGACGCTCCGAGGCTCCTTACCCACAATCACCAGGCCCCAAACAAAGCAGAGTCAAACCATCAAATCAGAGGGGAAATGTGCAAAGGAGTAATACTCGACGCCCCGAGGCTCCTTACCTACATCCCGATGATCATGCACAGGAGTAATACTCGATGCCCCGAGGCTCCTTACCCATAATCACCGGGCCCCCCAAACAAAGCAGCGTCGGAAACATACCAGAATCAGAGGCACAACAAGGTCCAAGGCAAGCGCAAATCATATCCGCAGGCATATCAGAGGCATATCATATCAGTAGTCAAAGCATAGGCATTACCATAGCATATTCATAATCCTATCATATCAGATCCTAGCATAATCAGATTCTAGAACATAATTCATATCAGGCGTATCCACTTACTAAACCCCTTAGTCGAGAAGCTTTCCAAGGTTATCTTCAGAAGATGGGACTTAGAGTAGCTTTAGAATGGCTTTGACGGGCAAGTGGGAGATTGTTAGGAACAGTGCCCTAGAATGCCGATTGTATATCCGCTTTGTGCTTTTCCTTATTGTAATCACAGACAATCTTCGAATGAAATAACGAATTGAGGCAACACTTCTTTATAAGCTTTTGTTTGGTAAGCGTTTACTTTATCTGTGCATGTATGAGAACTCCCCTAATCCTGATGACTTTAGGACTCTACCATTTAGGTGAAATGGTTCGTGAAACGAGCCCTATATCACATAAGTCATGATTAGTAAAATACTCCAAGCCAATGAGTCCTACAGACAGTGGGAGTGTCTACCTGACTCCTCTAAGGCTTGCTTGTGGGATCACACCCTTAAGAAGGACCACCTTGTTTCATGGAAGTGCAAAGTGTATAGTTGATACGTGCGTGATACGTGAGGGTGCTTACTTTAATAAGTAAGTTCACGGAGGTGCCCCGTGTGAGAACATTCCTAAATGGGAAGGGAAGTTTCTATTTCAGGAAATAGAAACTTCCAGATTAGGAAATATCTCACGAGTCATTGATGTGATTAATTGATCATTAAGACTTGATGTGACGCCCCGATAATTCGGCTGTACAGGTATGATGTAATTGTTTACCTAATTGCGCAAAATAATTATTTTACGTGTTTATATAGTTTATTCTATTTTGAATGTATTAAATGTTATCTCCTTTATTTATTATTGATATAATTATATGTATATATATATATATCTGTTAATTGTGTACGTATTTAATGTGAAGTATTTTGTGAATTCTTTACAACTTGATATTTATTGCTTCATTCGAACTTGATTGCAACGTGAATCAATTTCCCGATCTTGACTTAATTTCGTTATGACCTTAATTGAGCATTTCATGGAATTTGAGGACCTAATTGCATGGATTTAATTGATTACATTTCAAAAGCTTGAGGTTTCAATTGCATAACTTAAATAATGGAGGGACTTAATAGCAAATTTGGCCCTTTCTTCTTGATGCAAGCAGCATATTACGTTCCTTTCTTTCTTTCTTTCATACATACATTACGTACACATTTGCTCCTCCTTCCTTGTTCAACCGATCAAACCCTTGCCAAAGTGGTGGGAGATTTCTTCTTACAAGCATCATAATTGTGAGTTTTGTGATCAATCAAGCATCATCAACATCATCTCTTCTTCTCTTCTTCCATTTCTTCCATTTGAGGTATCTTTGGAACTTTGATGAAATTCTTGGATTTATGTGATTGATAGGGCTTGGTTATGAATTGGTTAATATATGTAATTGCTAGTGGAAATATGTTTAGGAACTTTGAGCTCAAGTTGTATGCAATTATCTTGTGAAGTTTGGACTTGGAAACATGAGTGAGCATATGGGTTTCATTTGATAGACTCTTGATGATCAATGCATGATATGAGTATATAAGCTACATTTTATTGTGTTTTAAGTATGGTCACATGTTTATTCAAGTTTTGGTTGCATTTGTTGATTGAAAATTTGGGGTTTTGGTTGGTGTTGTTGCTGTCCGAAAACTGCTCTGTTTTTCTCTATTAAGCACAGTGACACGGGCGTGTCACTTTTGCCTTGATCGGCGTGACACGGGGGTGCATGTGTGGTTGGGCTGATTTTCTGTACCGTGACACGGGGGTGTCACGGTTTGCCTTGTTTTTGTGATACGGGCGTGTCACCTTATTTTTCATGCATGTTTTTCCGCTGTACCGTGACACGGGGGTGTCACGACTTAGTGCATTTCGGTGACACGAGCGTATCACCCTCTGATTCTCATGCATTTTGTTGCATGCTACTGTACATGCATGTGTTTGTATATATTGGATATGTATTAAGTGTTATTTGATTTAATTGAATATATGTAATTGTTTGTCCCAATTTGAATGTGATTTAATTTGTGCTTCGATTCTATATGAAGTTCTTGAATCAATGTGCTTGAAAGTGTGGAATTATGAGCTCGAATGAATTGAACGATTAATTGAATGACTTGAATATATGATTTAAGTGTATTGATAGTACACATGAACATAATTTTATCTTTTATATATTCATATCATGATCATTGCATTGCCGAGCGTCTTATTTGGTCATATTGAGTCTCACCTCACCTTCCTTGCACAGATTTTGTTCCTGTTGGAGACGAGGCCGCTCAGTAAGGCTTTTGTGTCTTCTTTTGTCGGTTTTAGGTGGGTTTCTCTTCTATTCAGATAAAACGACCCGATATATCTCCCTATGTGAAAGGTTTTAAGCCAAAGTAATATGATTATATATATATATATATATTGAGTCTTTTCTCGAGTAAATGACTGTGAACGTATAACCTTCTTTTAAGAATCCTACCCTATGTTTTGGCGAGATATGATTGATATGATTGTTATGATTTCAGGGACCCTGGAACTTAATACATGTGGCTATCCGGGGAGGCAAGGGCCGACGGGGATCCCATGTGTTAGTTCCAGCCAAGAACGGTGATACCGGACCCCGCTAGGAGATTAGCGGGGAATGGGAGCTGAGTGCCTTTGGGGGATTCATGTACCCCCTCTGGCCTATGTATGGACCGGTGGTCGGGTCCTGCAAACCCGTCCACCACTTGGAGGAAAAAGGTGTATATGTATGATTATGAATCGTATGATTGTGCACAAATATGATATGTATGAAAACCAATGAAACTAGGAATATGAATACACAAGGTGTTGGTTGGAGATTATGCACGCTCACTCGCCGAGCTTGAAACCCTATGAATAATGATGAATGAATATGAACATCGTAATCCCGTTGATGTTTCCTTTTGTTTTGACCACTTGGTAAATTCTTATCAAACTTCACGCGGGATTAGGGCTTGCATGTATATGTTTAATTTATGCGATATTATATCTTATGCCTGTTTTATACCCACCAGTCCCTTTTGGACTGAACCCGTTTTGTTTCAGCGACTTTTGTGCAGGTTAAGGAGTGCTAGGTGGGAATACAAGTCGTCTAGGTCTTGCATTAGTATTTAGCACTCTTATTTTGTTACACCCGCACTCATGATACCCCTTTCTGTATTTGAATTTGGTCATGGAGCGTTATGTTGTCAGAACTTGTAATACTTGGTTGAATTCTATTTTTTGAGCTTGAAAGCTCATGGTCTATATATATATATGATTGTTTTTGCTTCCGCTTTATTGATGTAGCTCTGAATTATGGTTTAAGGGTTAGTCCCGCCTAGCCTAGAGAGTGTGTGTGTCCCCGTTTGCCGTGACTTAGCTCGTGTGTGGATTACCCATTTCATATACGGGTCGGGTCTCGGTGCGGGGGATGTGGCACCTTGCGCTCGGGTGTTACATCCTCATGTGGTATCAGAGCCTAGGGTTGCAAAACCCGGGCTCTCGTGTCGTGTTGAGTCAATTAGGTCATTCGGCTTTAGGAACAACATGACAATGTGATTGCATATGCATTTTCTATGTGTTTATATGCTCTAATTTTTGAATTGTGATTGAATTGATTGCACTCTCATGCATAGACTAAAGGTAGCATGCATTTCAGTGTTTCTGTAACAGAATGCCTCCTCATAGACATCGTGAGAGATCACCGGCGCGACGCCGTCACCATGATCGTTCCCCTACACCACAAAAACAACAACCACAACCGCCTCCGATGGATATGGGGAATTTTATGGAAGCGGTCTTTAATTATGTGGAACATCGACGAGCTCAAGCTCCACCACCACAACCCGTTGAGCAACCGGCTCCACCGAACAATAATCGAGATTCACATTGGGTGTTTTTGAGCTATTATCCCCCTCGGTTCTCAGGCTCTGTTGATGATGCAGTTTCAGAAGAGTGGTTGACTCGGTTAGAAAGAATTTATGGAGTTCGGCAGTTTACCACACAAGAAAGGGCTCAATTCGCCATATTTCAGCTTGATGGTGAAGCATATGATTGGTGGGAAAGAGCGAGGGAGAAATTAGAAGTTGAAAGGGAGGAAGTCACTTGGGAAGTTTTCAAAAGAGAGTTTTGGGAATGTTTCGTGCCGGAAGTGGTTCGGGAAAGGAAAGAGCAAGAATTTATGGAGCTGAAGCAGGGTAATCGTTCTGTGGCTCAATATATTGCAACCTTTAATAGACTTGGGAAGTATGCTTCACATATTACTCGGGATGAGAAGCGGAAGGCGAAAAAGTTTATTGCCGGGCTGAGACAAGATTTGAGGCATGGTCAGGCTGGGCATAATTTTATATCTTTCTCAGACACGATGCAAAGGGCTTTGGAGCAAGAAGAGGAATATAGGAAAAAGGATTTGATTTTCAAAGCACCAATGGGACAAGGTAGAGGCTCGGCATCGGGATCAAGTATGAGATACAATCCGGGCAAGAGGCCTATGACTCCAGCAGCTCCTCTTCAGAAAGAATATTTTAAGAAGCCGCGAACTGGAGGTCAGAATGCACCTCAGGTTACTCGAGCACCTCAGGCTTTGCCAGCTCCTACGGGAAATCGCCGAGACGTACGTCCATGTACTCATTGCGGGGGACCAACTCATACTTATAACAATTGCCGAAGGAGGTTGGGTTTATGCCTCATTTGTGGGAAAGATGACCATTTGGCGGATACTTGTCCCGATAAAGCTCCAGGGTTCCGAGGAGGTGTTCCGAGACCTA
This sequence comes from Lantana camara, assembly GCA_037501455.1. Classification (NCBI taxonomy): domain Eukaryota; kingdom Viridiplantae; phylum Streptophyta; class Magnoliopsida; order Lamiales; family Verbenaceae; genus Lantana; species Lantana camara. Next base: position 60,523,518 of record CM074855.1, read on the forward strand.
TGATTCAGGCACGTGCATATGCCCTTGAGGGCGAGGAGCAGGATGCTGAAGTGGATCCGACAGCAGTGGTGGAAGGTACCATATGTATTCACACCACGAACATTCATGCATTATTTGATCCGGGTGCTACCCATTCTTTCATATCTAGTGATCTATGCGTTTCTCTGTGCCTACCTGTTTTATGTGCCAATCTTTATTATTTTGTGAGTTCTCCTCTTGGAGGAAATTTGCAGACGGATCAAGTGGTTCGGGGTTGTTCATTTTTGATAGAAGGGAAGGATTATCCAGCCGATTTCATCGTAATGTCTATGAAGAGATATGGGGTAATCTTTGTGATGGATTGGTTATACCGGCATCGGGCCGAGGTTGATTGCTTTAAGAAGAAGATTAAGTTGGGGAAGGAGGTGATTGGTGAAGTGGGAGTGAAGGATGTGCCACTCTTATCTTTTATGGAAGCTCATAAACTAATGAGAGAAGGGGCTATGGGATTCGTTGCTTATCTTCTCAATAAGCCGAAGGATCAAATTAAATTTGAGGAAACCGCAGTGGTTAAGGATTTTCCCGACATGTTTCCGGAGAATTTGGGTTCATTGCCACCGGATCGTGAGATAGAATTCGTTATAGACTTATATCCGGGATCAGAACCGTACTCTAAGACTCCATATAGAATGGCTCCAGCGGAGTTGAAGGAATTGAAAATTTAGCTAGAGGAATTACTTAAGATTGGATATATTCGGCCGAGTTCTTCTCCGTGGGGTGCTCCGGTTCTCTTTGTTAAAAAGAAAGATGGAACGTTAAGGATGTGTATAGATTACCAGGGGCTTAATCGGAGCACTATCAAGAATAAATACCCGTTGCCCCACATCGAGGACTTGCTTGATATGTTACAAGGTTCAGGAGTTTATTCGAAATTGGATCTCAGGCAAGGGTACTATCAGTTGAAAATCCGGGAAGAGGACATACCTAAGACAGGATTCAATACCCGGTATGGACACTACGAGTTCATAGTAATGCCTTTCGGTTTAACTAATGCTCCTGCAGCATTCATGGATATGATGCATCGGACTTTTCGGCCTTATTTGGATAAATTCGTAGTGATCTTCATCGATGATATTCTGGTTTATTCGAAGAATCCGGAAGATCATGCAAGGCATCTCAGATTGGTATTGGAGACATTGAGAGAGCACCAGTTGTATGCGAAGTTTAGTAAGTGTGAGTTCTGGATCGACCGGGTTGCTTTTCTAGGTCATATTGTCTCGAGTAAAGGCTTCGAAGTTGATCCTTCAAAGATAGAGACTGTTATTCAGTGGCAGAGTCCAAAGAATGCTTCCGAGATCAGGAGTTTCTTGGGTTTGGCTGGATACTACCGAAGATTTGTTAAGGATTTCTCTAAGATTGCAGCTCCTTTAATGCGGTTGACGAAGAAGGAAGTTAAGTTTGAGTGGGACGAGGCATGTGAGGCGAATTTCCAACTCTTGAAGGAGAAGTTGACCACTGCACCGGTACTAGCACTTCCTGAAGGCACGGAAGGATATATGGTTTATACGGATGCCTCGAAAGAAGGATTGGGATGTGTTTTGATGCAGAAGGGTAGGGTGATAGCCTATGCCTCAAGGAAATTGAAGGATCATGAACAGAATTATCCCACTCACGATCTCGAGTTAGCAGCAGTGATCTTTGCTTTGGGAAAGTGGAGACACTACTTATATGGAATTCCTTTCGAGATCTTTTCGGACCACAAGAGTCTCCATTATTTGTTCTCTCAGAAGGAGCTGAACAAGAGACAAAGGCGTTGGATGGAGACTTTAGCGGATTATGAGTGTACCATCCGATACCATCCCGGGAAAGCTAATGTGGTCGCGGATGCACTTAGCAGGAAAGCGAGTGTGTCTAATGTGGAAATGGAAGTTGGAGAGGAATCTGAGTCTTTCAAGTTAAGAGCAAGTAATCGGAATATTACGGTACAACCAGATCTTCAACAGAGGTTATTTGAGGCTCAGAGAAAGGATCCCGAGGTTCGGAAACTAGCTGAGAAAGCTAGGGTGGATCCCGAGTGCCCGATAGGATTTGATGATACGGGACTCTTAAGGTTTAAGAACAGGATAGTGGTTCCAGATGAATTGAAGAGGATTATTTTGGAAGAAGCTCACCGTTCAGGGTATTCGATACATCCCGGAGGTAATAAAATTTATAAGGACTTGAAGCAGTTCTATTGGTGGAATGGACTTAAAAGAGATGTGATAAATTTTGTAAGACATTGTTTAACTTGTCAAACCGTGAAAGCCGAGCATCAGAAGCCATCAGGGCTACTTCAACCGTTACCTATTCCAGAATGGAAGTGGCAACAGGTGGCGATGGATTTCGTTTCAGGCCTTCCTAGAGTGAGGGGTGGTCTTGATGGGATTTGGGTGATCGTGGATAGGTTAACGAAATCGGCACATTTTCTGGCTGTTCGAATGTCGGATAAGGTACCTAAGTTGGCAAAGAAGTATGTTGATGAGATTGTTCGACTTCATGTTGTGCCGGGCAGTATTGTGTCAGATCGAGATCCGAGGTTTACTTCTAGGTTTTGGCAAGAATTGCAAAGGAACCTGGGAACAAGACTTTAATTCAGCATAGCTTTCCATCCTCAGACAGATGGCCAATCGGAGAGATTAATCAAGTATTTGGAGGATATGTTGAGAGCGTGTGCATTGCACTTTTCGAATTCATGGAACGAACAGTTGCCTTTAATTGAGTTTGCCTATAATAACAGTTTTCAAGCTTCGATAAAAATGGCACCTTATGAAGCCCTTTATGGACGAAAGTGTAGATCTCCCTTATTCTTCGACCTTCAGGAATGGAATTGGACAAAACAAGAGGGAGTAAAACGAGGGGAAAAGAAAGAGAAGCCTTCTAAATCCGTGCAGGCAGCGATTGACAAGGTTCAGATAATTCAGCAAAGAATGAAAGCAGCTCAAGATAGACAGAAAAGTTATGCAGATCAGTGAAGAAAGGATCTTAAGTTTGAGGTTGGTGATAGGGTGTTTCTGAAAGCTTCGCCACAAAAAGGATTTTCGAGGATTGGAAAAGGAGGTAAATTGAATCCTCGTTATCTGGGTTCGTATGAGATTCTTGAGAAAATTGGAGACACGGCTTATCGCTTGAATCTACCTCCGAGTTTGACGGGAATCCACAATGTATTTCATGTTTCACAACTTCGCAAATATTATCCGGATGAAACCGAGATCCTACCCGAGGAAGAGGTAGAAATTGAACCTAATCTCACCTTCATTCAGAAACCGGTTAAGATTTTGGATCGAAAATTTCAAGAATTAAGAAACCGGCGAATCCCAATGGTTAAGGTATTATGGAGAAGCAATAAGACGGAAGAGGCCACGTGGGAAACGGAGGATAAGATGAAGAAGTTTCATCCTGAGCTGTTTCCGAGCAATCAATGAATCCGAGGACGGATTCTTTTAAGGGGGAGAGGGTATGATGCCCCGATAATTCGGCTGTACAGGTATGATGTAATTGTTTACCTAATTGCACAAAATAATTATTTTACGTGTTTATATAGTTGATTCTATTTTAAATGTATTAAATGTTATCTCCTTTATTTATTATTGATATAATTATATGTATATAAATATATATCTGTTAATTGTGTACGTATTTAATGTTACGTATTTCGTGAATTCTTTACAACTTGATATTTATTGCTTCATTCGAACTTGATTGCAACGTGAATCAATTTCCCGATCTTGACTTAATTTCCTTATGACCTTAATTGAGCATTTCATGGAATTTGAGGACCTAATTGCATGGATTTAATTGATTACATTTCAAAAGCTTGAGGTTTCAATTACATAACTTAAATAATGGAGGGACTTAATAGCAAATTTGGCCCTTTCTTCTTGATGCAAGCAGCATATTACGTTCCTTTCTTCCTTTCTTTCATACATACATTACATACACATTTGCTCCTCCTTCCTTGTTCAACCGATCAAACCCTTGCCAAAGTGGTGGGAGATTTCTTCTTACAAGCATCATAATTGTGAGTTTTTTGGTCAATCAAGCATCATCAACATCATCTCTTCTTCTCTTCTTCCATTTCTTCCATTTGAGGTATCTTTGGAACTTTGATGAAATTCTTGGATTTATGTGATTGATAGGGCTTGGCTATGAATTGGTTAATATATGTAATTGCTAGTGTAAATATGTTTAGGAACTTTGAGCTCAAGTTGTATACAATTATCTTGTGAAGTTTGGACTTGGAAACATGAGTGAGCATATGGGTTTCATTTGATAGATTCTTGATGATCAATGCATGATATGAGTATATATGCTAGATTTTATTGTGTTTTAAGTATGGTCACATGTTTATTCAAGTTTTGGTTGCATTTGTTGATTGAAAATTTGGTGTTTTGGTTGGTGTTGTTGCTGTCCGAAAACTGCTCTGTTTTTCTCTGTTACGCACAGTGACACGGGCGTGTCACTTTTGCCTTGCTCGGCGTGACACGGGGTTGCATGTGTGGTTGGGCTGATTTTCTGTACCTTGACACGGGGGTGTCACGGTTTGCCTTGTTTTTGTGACACGGGCGTGTCACCTTATTTTTCATGCATGTTTTTTCGCTGTACCGTGATACAGGGGTGTCACGGCTTAGTGCATTTTGGTGACACGGTGTAGCACCCGAGCGCTAGGTACCACATCCCCCGCACCGTGACCCGACCCGTATATGAAATGGAAGTCCATACACGTGCCAAATCCACGGCGAACGGGGACACTACACACACGCTATGCTAGGCGGGACTAACCCTTAAACCAGTCAGTGCAAGAATCATAAAATCAGAGTTAAATAAAATTCGCGGAAGCAAGAATAACATAGCATATATATATACAGTGAGCCACCAAGCTCCAAAAATAGATATACAAAAGCATTACATAATCAACGGCGCTCATGGCCTACAAAAATCATAACGCTCCAAACTAAAACTATAGTCATACTCAAAGTATCGACAAGAGTATGAATATGAGACAAAAGGAAGTGCTAAACATAAATGCAAGACCTATACGACTTGTATTCCCGCCTAGCACTCCTATACCTGCACAAAATAGCTGAAAACAACCGGGTTCAGTCTAATAGAGACTGGTGGGTATAAAACGGGGCATAAATATATAATATCGCATAATTTAAACACATACATGCAAGCCCTAATCCCGTGTGAAGTTTAGTAAGACTTTACCAAGTGGTTAAAACAGAAAGGAAACATCAACGGGATTACGACGTTCAGATTCATTCATAATTGTTCATAAATGTTCATAAGGGTTTATGGCCCGGCGAGTGGGCGTGCACAATCTCCAACCTACTCCTCGTGTAATCATAATTAATTATTCAATAATTCATTATCATACATAAATCATTTGTGCTCATAAATACATGATCATAATCATTCATATACTCCTTCTTCCTCCGGGTGGTGGACGAGTTTGCAAGGCTCGACCACCTAATCATATCAATACGGCTATGAGGTTCATGAGTCCTCAAAGCCCGGTTAGCGTTTCCCCGTCAAGAACCTCCCTTGACGAAGTCCGTTTCGCCGTAATTGGTTGGAACTAGTATATGGGATCCCCGTCAGCCCTTGCTTCCTCGGTTAGCCACATATACTAAGTCCCGGGGCCCGTGCAATCATAAATCATAAATATCTCGCCAACATAAGGTAGGGTTCATAAATAAAAGAAAGGGTTCATACGTTTGAAATTATTTACCCGAAATGACTCGATATAAATATATATACGATTTTGGCTTAAAACTTTGCACATAAGGAATATATCAGGTTGTTTTAACTAATAGAAGAAAAACCCACCTTAATCAAATCAGAATAAAGGCACAAGCGTCTCAAGGCTCGCCCTCGTCTCCGACCAAACCCGAATCTGTGCAAAAGAAGAGGTATGAGACTCAATGACCACATATGACGCTCGGCAATGAAGTGAATATGACATGAATGCATAAATGATCATGTTATCTTATAAAAATGTTCATGTGCACGATTAAAGAATTTAAATCATATATAATCATTCATTCGTTCATATATTTCATTCAATTTCATAAGTTCATAATATTCATAAACTCATAATTCATAATTCATATCAATTAATCTAACATTCCATTAATAAGCATATCACATATAATATTCATATTCACATTTAGGAATAAAATAAATAAAACGTTCAATCAATAATCAGTAAATTAAATACGCGAAATAGAAATCAATTAATTTCAATAATTAAATAAAATCAATTAATATTTAAATATATAATAAATATATAGAATATAATATATATATATATAATAATACATAATCATATGCATATATATAATATAATATATAAATAATCATATATATAACTAATCATATATATCATAATATACAATATATATATATAATATATACATATATACACGTATACACTCACACACACATGCATGCAATATATATTTTACATGCATATAATCACAAACCATGCATGCAATATAAACACAACACACACCACATATATATATATACATAATCACGTACACACACACAAACATGCATGCATATATACACAAAACATACATGCATATATACTATATATTATACAGCCATGCATGCAAAATTCCACAATCAAAGCACACACAACACCACTCCTATGCATGCAACACACACACGCTGCACATCAAGTATATATATATATATTAGCAGCAGCAGTAACAGAAAGACGCAGAAACAATTCAAGAAAAACGGGGTGACACCCCCGTGTCACCCACAAAGCTTAGGCCGAGACACCCCCGTGTCTCGGTACAGAAGTCCCAGGCCAAGTTTGCACCCCCGTTCCGCGCTGGAAAGCCCATGACTGGCACGCCCGTGTCGTGCAGCAGCAGCAGCCTCTAATCGCAGCAGAAAAGTGCAGAAACAGAGCAAGAAAATCCCAGCAAGAAAGAAGGCAACAAAAGCACATTACAAGGTCCAAATTGCTGCAAGAACTCAACAAGAATACATGCTAAAAGGCCAGGAAAATGGACAGCAACAACATGAAAGAATCTCAGCAAATTGACAGCAAATCTGCGTGAAAGAAAACAGAGCAAAACGCGAAGGAAAACAGGGCAAGTTTGAGCTCAATCAATCCGATTTCATTCAAGTCCAAAAGTCCATCAAATGTGCAGCAAAATATCATATATTCAACAAGGAAATCAGTTCCAAAAGTGATCAATCAAGACATGAAGGTGTACGTGACATTCAAGTGAAATTTTCTGAAAATTGTCATAAATGATATATCATAAATACTTCAACAACCACGAAATCAATGATCATAAATGAGATGAGGATGTCAAAACAATCATTCTCATGCTTGGAATCGATCAAAACCGTTAAGAATCGAAGAAGATCACGAATTTGTCCAAAAACCTTCAGTTTCGGTAAAATGGCCAGAAAATCATGAAACCATGCTCAAAATCATGAATGGAAGAATGAAAATGAACAGAATTAATCATATAATACAACCCTTAACTTACCTTGATGATTGGTTGAAGTTTGGATGAGATTTGAGCTCCAAAATCTCCAAGGTTGAAGGGTTACGGGTCTGGAATTCAGAACAGAAACTTTGGCTAAGTTTTGGGCATTGTGAGAGGATTATCTTGGTTAGGGATTGTTATGTCATGGTAAAGGGTTGAGTTAGGGTTTCAAAGAATCAAACCATAGTTAATTTGGTTATGGTTTAGCCAAGATATAGCTGAATTAGTGTAACAAGGTCAAGTTGGTCTCCGTTTCGTTTTTCGGTTGGATTTCGGAGTTTCAAATGACTTAGGAAAATTATAAGGCTAAGTTTACTAAACTCGAATTTTCGTTACGAGTTCAGCGGAGTTGACGAAACTCGAATCCGAGTTCCCGAGCTCAAGATATTAAATTCGGAACCAAGGGTACGCTAATTGCTCGTTAGCTCCCGTTTTGGTTCCTCAAATGAAATTAAATTCGTTAACCTATCAAATGAATTCAAAAACATAAATTGAGTATAAAATCATGTTCATAACACATATATGTACAACATATTACAAAATCGTAGCAATTTGATATCATATCATATAAGAACGAAGCACAAAATAAACGAACAAACTTAATCATGCAATTCATGCATAATGTATAAAATTCCCATGCACAATTATGATTTGCATGCATGCATATTTAATATTCTCCATGCATACATTTGATTTCATGCATATATTAATCCCACGTATAAAATATATATAAATAAGTAATTAATTAAAACATGTTTAATTAATATAACATATAATTAGTATAATCATTAAATTAATAATATAATAATTAAACATATATATATATATATACATATAATACGAAATATATATATATATATATAATTAATAATATTAAAATAAAATATTATAATATAATATAATAAAATATAATAAAATATTAACAATTATAATAAAATTAAATATAAAACACGTAAAAACAATTAATTCGCGCAAATTAGTAAACACATACATCGTACCTTTACGTCCGAGAAATCGGGGCGTTACAATCTCTCCCCCTTAAAAGAATCCGTCCTCGGATTCACTGCTCGCTCGGAAACAACTCGGGGTGAAACCTTTTCATCTTATCCTCTGTCTCCCACGTAGCCTCTTCGGTTTTATCACTTCTCCAAAGAACCTTGACTAGTGGAATACGCCGATTTCGAAGTTCCTGAAACTTCCGATCCAATATCTTAATCGGCTTCTGAACGAAGGTGAGATCCGGTTCTAATTCCACTTCTTCAACCGGTAGAACCTCGGATTCATCTCGATAGTATTTTCGGAGCTGGGAGACGTGAAACACGTTATGAATTCCAGTCAAATTCGGAGGCAAGTCCAATCGGTAGGTCGTATCCCCAATCTTCTCCAAAATCTCATACGGTCCCATATACCGAGGGTTTAACTTTCCTCCCCGTCCAATCCTTGAGAACCCTTTTCGTGGGGAAGCCTTTAAGAAAACCCTATCTCCAATCTCAAACTCCAAATTCTTCCTCCGATGATCTGCATAACACTTTTGTCGATCCTGAGCAGCCTTCATCCGTTGTCTAATCATCTGGACCTTATCAATAGCCTCTTGTACAGTCTTAGAGGGTTTTTCCTTCTTTTCCCCTCTTTTAATCCCTTCTTGCTTGGTCCAATTCCATTCCTCCAAGTCAAAGAACAACGGTGATCGACATTTACGTCCATACAGAGCTTCATAAGGGGCCATTTCAATCGAGGCTTGATAGCTATTATTGTAAGCAAACTCGATTAACGGCAACTGTTCATTCCACGAGCTTTGAAAGTCCAATGCACATGCTCTCAACAAATCCTCCAGATACTTAATCAACCTTTCTGATTGTCCGTCGGTCTGAGGATGGAAAGCTGTGCTGAATTGAAGCCTTGTCCCCAAACACTTCTGTAATTCTTGCCATAACCGTGAGGTAAATCTGGGATCCCGATCCGAGACAATGCTAACAGGTACACCATGAAGCCTGACAATCTCATCATTGTACCTCTTGGCCAACTTACTTACTTTATCGGACATTCTAATAGCCAGAAAATGAGCTGATTTTGTCAACCTGTCCACAATAACCCAAATTCCATCGAAACCTCCTCTCACTTTTGGTAATCCCGAAACAAAATCCATAGCTATTTGTTCCCATTTCCATTCCGGGATAGGTAATGGTTGAAGTAGTCCCGATGGCTTTTGATGTTCTGCCTTTACCACTTGACAAGTCATACAATGCTTCACGAAGTCGATCACATCCCGTTTCAATCCATTCCACCAATAGAATTGCTTAAGATCCTTGTACATTTTGTTCCCTCCGGGATGTATCGAATAACCTGACCGATGGGCTTCCTCAAGAATAATCCTTTTTAACTCTTCCGGGACAACAACTCTATTCTTGAATCTTAGAAGTCCCGTATCATCAAACCCAAACGGACACTCTGAATCAGCTCGAGCCTTCTCAGCTAATTTCTGAACTTCGGGATCAATTCTCTGAGCATCAAATAATCTCTGTTTAAGATCTGGTTGAACCGTGATATTCCGAACACTAGCCCTCAGTCTAAACAACTCATTCTCATCTCCAATTTCCACTTTCACACTGGACACGCTAGCTTTCCGACTAAGCGCATCCGCGACCAAATTGGCTTTGCCGGGATGGTATCGGATTGTACACTCATAATCCGCCAAAAGTTCCATCCAACGCCGTTGTCTCTTATTCAATTCCTTTTGCGAGAATAAGTATTGGAGACTCTTGTGATCGGAAAAGACCTCGAACGAAATTCCATAAAGATAGTGTCTCCACTTACCCAAAGCAAAGATCACTGCCGCTAATTCCAAATCGTGAGTGGGGTAGTTCTGTTCATGCTCTTTCAATTTCCTTGAGGCGTAGGCGATCACTCTTCCATTCTGCATCAACACACATCCCAAACCTTCCTTTGAGGCGTCCGTGTAAACTGTATATCCCTCTGTACCTTCGGGAAGTGCTAATACAGGAGCAGTGGTCAACTTTTCCTTTAGAAGTTGGAAACTAGCCTCACATGCCTCGTCCCACTCAAACTTAACCGCTTTCTTAGTCAATCGGGTTAAAGGAGCCGCAATCTTTGAGAAGTCCTGAACGAATCTCCGATAGTAACCTGCCAAACCCAAGAAACTCCTTACTTCTGAAGCATTTTTCGGGCTCTGCCATTGAATAACCGTCTCAATCTTAGAAGGGTCTACTTCCAAACCTTTCCTCGAAATAATATGACCCAGAAATGCTACCCGATCAATCCAGAACTCACATTTGCTAAACTTAGCAAACAACCGATGTTCCCTTAAGGTCTCCAACACAATTCTGAGATGCCTTGCATGATCCTCCGGAGTTCTCGAATAAACCAAGATGTCATCGATGAAAATTACCACAAACTTATCCAAATAAGGCCGGAAAATTCGATGCATCATATCCATAAAAGCAGCCGGAGCATTAGTCAATCCAAAAGGCATCACTACGAACTCGTAGTGTCCATACCGGGTGTTAAATCCCGTCTTCGGAATATCCTCTTCCCGGATCTTCAATTGATAATATCCTTGTCTCAAGTCCAATTTTGAGTAAACCCCCGAACCTTGTAACATGTCGAATAAATCCTCAATATGGGGTAAAGGATACTTATTCTTTACAGTCATCCGATTAAGCTCCCGGTAATCTATACACATTCTTAAGGTTCCATCCTTTTTCTTAACAAAGAGAACCGGAGCACCCCAAGGTGACGAACTTGGCCGAATATATCCAACTTCGAGCAATTCCTCTAATTGAATCTTTAATTCTTTCAACTCGGCCGGTGCCATCCGATACGGAGTCTTGGAATACGGTGTGGATCCTGGATGTAAATCAATAACGAACTCGATCTCACGGTCGGGTGGTAGAGAACTCAAATTCTCCGGAAATACATCGGAGAAATCCTTAACAACCTCGGTATCCTCTAACTTAACTTGATCTCTTGGCCTATTAAGAAGGTAAGCAATAAATCCCGTTGCCCCTTCTCTCATCAACTTGTGAGCTTCCATATAAGACAAGAGAGATACCGTTCTTGATCCACTACCAATCACCAATTCTTTCCCCAAAATCACCTTCTTCGCAAAACAATCAACATTGGCCCGATGCCTGAACAACCAGTCCATACCCAAGATAACTCCATACCTCTTCATGGGCATAACAATTAAATCAGCCGGATACTCTTTCCCTTCAATCAAAACCGAACACTCCCGAACCAACTGATCTGTCTGAAGACTCCCTCCAAGTGGCGAACTCACCAAATAATAAGAAGAAAGACAGATAACAGGCAAGCACAGAGTGACAACTATATCACAAGAAATAAAGGAATGCGTGGCACCCGGATCAAAGAGTGCATGAATGCTCATGTTATGTATGCATAGGGTACCTTCTACCACGGCTGTGGGATCAATTTCTGCATCTTGCTCCTCACCCTCGAGGGCGTAAGCACGAGCTTGGATCATTGGCCTTTGAACTCGTCTTTGATATTCGGGGTCTTTGTCGGGACAAGTATCCGCCATATGGTCACCCTTCCCGCAAATGAGACACAAATTCAACCTCCTCCGACAATTATAAAAGTTGTGAGTTGGTCCTCCACAATGTGTACAAGGAGCTTGAGCCAATCTCGCCTCACTCGGAACTTGTCGATCCTTCGTTGGTGCCATGGGTAGAGCCTTTGGTCGAGTCGGTGCGGCCTGAGAACCTTGTCCTCCAAACCGAGGTTTCTTAAATGGACCCTTAGGAGGCGGACTAGCTTGAATCATCGGCCTCTTTCCCGCATTCGATCCGGATCCTCTTCCCATAGGAGCTCTAAACATCGGATCCTTCTTCTTGAATTCCTCCTCTTGAACCAAAGCCCTTTGCACGGTGTCGGCAAAAGACTCGAAGTTGTGCCCCGCTTGCCCATGCCTCAAATCCTGTCTCAATCCCGCTATAAATTTCCTTGCTTTCCTCTTCTCATCCCGGGTGACATGAGGAGCATATTTCCCAAGTCTATTGAATACGGCGAGGTATTGAGTCACCGTACGAGTCCCTTGCTTTAATTCCATGAATTCTTGCTCCTTCCTTTCCCTTACCACTTCCGGTACAAAGCAATCCCGGAATTCTCTCTTAAAAACCTCCCAAGTGACTTCCTCCTCATCGACTTCAAGCTTCTCCCTTGTTCGTTCCCACCATTCATATGCATCCCCATCGAGTTGGAAGATAGCAAATTGGGCCTTCTCTTGCGTACTGAACTGTCGGACCCCAAATATCCTTTCCAATCTAATCAACCAACCCTCCGAGACCGCATCGTCAATAGAACCAGAAAACCGAGGGGGGTTGTAACTCAGAAACACCCCATGAGGGTCTCTATTGTTATTATGATTTGGTGGAGGAGCTTGTTGTTCTGCTTGTGGTGGTGGGGGAGCTTGAGCCCTCCTATGCTCCACATAGTTGAAAACTGCTTCCATGAAATTTCCCATATCCATCGGTGGTGCTTGTGGTTGGGGTGGAGGCGTAGGAGATCGATCATGATGACGACGATGCCCGGGAGATCTCTCACGGTGTCTACGCGGAGGCATCCTGTTCAAGAAATACTGAAATGCATGCTATTTTTAGTCCATGCATGCAAGTGCAAGTAATTCGATCAAAATTCAGGATTTAAAGCACACAAGCACGTAAACAATGCATATGCAACACATTGACAAGTTGCTCCTAAAGCCGAACGACCCAACTGACTCAACTCGACACTAGAGCCCGGGTTTTGCAACCCTAAGCTCTGATACCACATAAGGATGTAGCACCCGAGCGCTAGGTACCACATCCCCCGCACCGTGACCCGACCCGTATATGAAATGGAAGTCCATACACGTGCCAAATCCACGGCGAACGGGGACACTACACACACGCTATGCTAGGCGGGACTAACCCTTAAACCAGTCAGTGCAAGAATCATAAAATCAGAGTTAAATAAAATTCGCGGAAGCAAGAATAACATAGCATATATATATACAGTGAGCCACCAAGCTCCAAAAATAGATATACAAAAGCATTACATAATCAACGGCGCTCATGGCCTACAAAAATCATAACGCTCCAAACTAAAACTATAGTTATACTCAAAGTATCGACAAGAGTATGAATATGAGACAAAAGGAAGTGCTAAACATAAATGCAAGACCTATACGACTTGTATTCCCGCCTAGCACTCCTATACCTGCACAAAATAGCTGAAAACAACCGGGTTCAGTCTAAAAGAGACTGGTGGGTATAAAACGGGGCATAAATATATAATATCGCATAATTTAAACACATACATGCAAGCCCTAATCCCGTGTAAAGTTTAGTAAGACTTTACCAAGTGGTTAAAACAGAAAGGAAACATCAACGGGATTACGACGTTCAGATTCATTCATAATTGTTCATAAATGTTCATAAGGGTTTATGGCCCGGCGAGTGGGCGTGCACAATCTCCAACCTACTCCTCGTGTAATCATAATTAATTATTCAATAATTCATTATCATACATAAATCATTTGTGCTCATAAATACATGATCATAATCATTCATATACTCCTTCTTCCTCCGGGTGGTGGACGAGTTTGCAAGGCTCGACCACCTAATCATATCAATACGGCTATGAGGTTCATGAGTCCTCAAAGCCCGGTTAGCGTTTCCCCGTCAAGAACCTCCCTTGACGAAGTCCGTTTCGCCGTAATTGGTTGGAACTAGTATATGGGATCCCCGTCAGCCCTTGCTTCCTCGGTTAGCCACATATACTAAGTCCCGGGGCCCGTGCAATCATAAATCATAAATATCTCGCCAACATAAGGCAGGGTTCATAAATAAAAGAAAGGGTTCATACGTTTGAAATTATTTACCCGAAATGACTCGATATAAATATATATACGATTTTGGCTTAAAACTTTGCACATAAGGAATATATCAGGTTGTTTTAACTAATAGAAGAAAAACCCACCTTAATCAAATCAGAATAAAGGCACAAGCGTCTCAAGGCTCGCCCTCGTCTCCGACCAAACCCGAATCTGTGCAAAAGAAGAGGTATGAGACTCAATGACCACATATGACGCTCGGCAATGAAGTGAATATGACCTGAATGCATAAATGATCATGTTATCTTATAAAAATGTTCATGTGCACGATTAAAGAATTTAAATCATATATAATCATTCATTCGTTCATATATTTCATTCAATTTCATAAGTTCATAATATTCATAAACTCATAATTCATAATTCATATCAATTAATCTAACATTCCATTAATAAGCATATCACATATAATATTCATATTCACATTTAGGAATAAAATAAATAAAACGTTCAATCAATAATCAGTAAATTAAATACGCGAAATAGAAATCAATTAATTTCAATAATTAAATAAAATCAATTAATATTTAAATATATAATAAATATATAGAATATAATATATATATATATAATAATACATAATCATATGCATATATATAATATAATATATAAATAATCATATATATAACTAATCATATATATCATAATATACAATATATATATATAATATATACATATATACACGTATACACTCACACACACATGCATGCAATATATATTTTACATGCATATAATCACAAACCATGCATGCAATATAAACACAACACACACCACATATATATATATACATAATCACGTACACACACACAAACATGCATGCATATATACACAAAACATACATGCATATATACTATATATTATACAGCCATGCATGCAAAATTCCACAATCAAAGCACACACAACACCACTCCTATGCATGCAACACACACACGCTGCACATCAAGTATATATATATATATTAGCAGCAGCAGTAACAGAAAGACGCAGAAACAATTCAAGAAAAACGGGGTGACACCCCCGTGTCACCCACAAAGCTTAGGCCGAGACACCCCCGTGTCTCGGTACAGAAGTCCCAGGCCAAGTCTGCACCCCCGTTCCGCGCTGGAAAGGCCATGACTGGCACGCCCGTGTCGTGCAGCAGCAGCAGCCTCTAATCGCAGCAGAAAAGTGCAGAAACAGAGCAAGAAAATCCCAGCAAGAAAGAAGGCAACAAAAGCACATTACAAGGTCCAAATTGCTGCAAGAACTCAACAAGAATACATGCTAAAAGGCCAGGAAAATGGACAGCAACAACATGAAAGAATCTCAGCAAATTGACAGCAAATCTGCGTGAAAGAAAACAGAGCAAAACGCGAAGGAAAACAGGGCAAGTTTGAGCTCAATCAATCCGATTTCATTCAAGTCCAAAAGTCCATCAAATGTGCAGCAAAATATCATATATTCAACAAGGAAATCAGTTCCAAAAGTGATCAATCAAGACATGAAGGTGTACGTGACATTCAAGTGAAATTTTCTGAAAATTGTCATAAATGATATATCATAAATACTTCAACAACCACGAAATCAATGATCATAAATGAGATGAGGATGTCAAAACAATCATTCTCATGCTTGGAATCGATCAAAACCGTTAAGAATCGAAGAAGATCAAGAATTTGTCCAAAAACCTTCAGTTTCGGTAAAATGGCCAGAAAATCATGAAACCATGCTCAAAATCATGAATGGAAGAATGAAAATGAACAGAATTAATCATATAATACAACCCTTAACTTACCTTGATGATTGGTTGAAGTTTGGATGAGATTTGAGCTCCAAAATCTCCAAGGTTGAAGGGTTACGGGTCTGGAATTCAGAACAGAAACTTTGGCTAAGTTTTGGGCATTGTGAGAGGATTATCTTGGTTAGGGATTGTTATGTCATGGTAAAGGGTTGAGTTAGGGTTTCAAAGAATCAAACCATAGTTAATTTGGTTATGGTTTAGCCAAGATATAGCTGAATTAGTGTAACAAGGTCAAGTTGGTCTCCGTTTCGTTTTTCGGTTGGATTTCGGAGTTTCAAATGACTTAGGAAAATTATAAGGCTAAGTTTACTAAACTCGAATTTTCGTTACGAGTTCAGCGGAGTTGACGAAACTCGAATCCGAGTTCCCGAGCTCAAGATATTAAATTCGGAACCAAGGGTACGCTAATTGCTCGTTAGCTCCCGTTTTGGTTCCTCAAATGAAATTAAATTCGTTAACCTATCAAATGAATTCAAAAACATAAATTGAGTATAAAATCATGTTCATAACACATATATGTACAACATATTACAAAATCGTAGCAATTTGATATCATATCATATAAGAACGAAGCACAAAATAAACGAACAAACTTAATCATGCAATTCATGCATAATGTATAAAATTCCCATGCACAATTATGATTTGCATGCATGCATATTTAATATTCTCCATGCATACATTTGATTTCATGCATATATTAATCCCACGTATAAAATATATATAAATAAGTAATTAATTAAAACATGTTTAATTAATATAACATATAATTAGTATAATCATTAAATTAATAATATAATAATTAAACATATATATATATATATACATATAATACGAAATATATATATATATATATAATTAATAATATTAAAATAAAATATTATAATATAATATAATAAAATATAATAAAATATTAACAATTATAATAAAATTAAATATAAAACACGTAAAAACAATTAATTCGCGCAAATTAGTAAACACATACATCGTACCTTTACGTCCGAGAAATCGGGGCGTTACAATCTCTCCCCCTTAAAAGAATCCGTCCTCGGATTCACTGCTCGCTCGGAAACAACTCGGGGTGAAACCTTTTCATCTTATCCTCCGTCTCCCACGTAGCCTCTTCGGTTTTATCACTTCTCCAAAGAACCTTGACTAGTGGAATACGCCGATTTCGAAGTTCCTGAAACTTCCGATCCAATATCTTAATCGGCTTCTGAACGAAGGTGAGATCCGGTTCTAATTCCACTTCTTCAACCGGTAGAACCTCGGATTCATCTCGATAGTATTTTCGGAGCTGGGAGACGTGAAACACGTTATGAATTCCAGTCAAATTCGGAGGCAAGTCCAATCGGTAGGCCGTATCCCCAATCTTCTCCAAAATCTCATACGGTCCCATATACCGAGGGTTTAACTTTCCTCCCCGTCCAATCCTTGAGAACCCTTTTCGTGGGGAAGCCTTTAAGAAAACCCTATCTCCAATCTCAAACTCCAAATTCTTCCTCCGATGATCTGCATAACACTTTTGTCGATCCTGAGCAGCCTTCATCCGTTGTCTAATCATCTGGACCTTATCAATAGCCTCTTGTACAGTCTTAGAGGGTTTTTCCTTCTTTTCCCCTCTTTTAATCCCTTCTTGCTTGGTCCAATTCCATTCCTCCAAGTCAAAGAACAACGGTGATCGACATTTACGTCCATACAGAGCTTCATAAGGGGCCATTTCAATCGAGGCTTGATAGCTATTATTGTAAGCAAACTCGATTAACGGCAACTGTTCATTCCACGAGCTTTGAAAGTCCAATGCACATGCTCTCAACAAATCCTCCAGATACTTAATCAACCTTTCTGATTGTCCGTCGGTCTGAGGATGGAAAGCTGTGCTGAATTGAAGCCTTGTCCCCAAACACTTCTGTAATTCTTGCCATAACCGTGAGGTAAATCTGGGATCCCGATCCGAGACAATGCTAACAGGTACACCATGAAGCCTGACAATCTCATCATTGTACCTCTTGGCCAACTTACTTACTTTATCGGACATTCTAATAGCCAGAAAATGAGCTGATTTTGTCAACCTGTCCACAATAACCCAAATTCCATCGAAACCTCCTCTCACTTTTGGTAATCCCGAAACAAAATCCATAGCTATTTGTTCCCATTTCCATTCCGGGATAGGTAATGGTTGAAGTAGTCCCGATGGCTTTTGATGTTCTGCCTTTACCACTTGACAAGTCATACAATGCTTCACGAAGTCGATCACATCCCGTTTCAATCCATTCCACCAATAGAATTGCTTAAGATCCTTGTACATTTTGTTCCCTCCGGGATGTATCGAATAACCTGACCGATGGGCTTCCTCAAGAATAATCCTTTTTAACTCTTCCGGGACAACAACTCTATTCTTAAATCTTAGAAGTCCCGTATCATCAAACCCAAACGGACACTCTGAATCAGCTCGAGCCTTCTCAGCTAATTTCTGAACTTCGGGATCAATTCTCTGAGCATCAAATAATCTCTGTTTAAGATCTGGTTGAACCGTGATATTCCGAACACTAGCCCTCAGTCTAAACAACTCATTCTCATCTCCAATTTCCACTTTCACACTGGACACGCTAGCTTTCCGACTAAGCGCATCCGCGACCAAATTGGCTTTGCCGGGATGGTATCGGATTGTACACTCATAATCCGCCAAAAGTTCCATCCAACGCCGTTGTCTCTTATTCAATTCCTTTTGCGAGAATAAGTATTGGAGACTCTTGTGATCGGAAAAGACCTCGAACGAAATTCCATAAAGATAGTGTCTCCACTTACCCAAAGCAAAGATCACTGCCGCTAATTCCAAATCGTGAGTGGGGTAGTTCTGTTCATGCTCTTTCAATTTCCTTGAGGCGTAGGCGATCACTCTTCCATTCTGCATCAACACACATCCCAAACCTTCCTTTGAGGCGTCCGTGTAAACTGTATATCCCTCTGTACCTTCGGGAAGTGCTAATACAGGAGCAGTGGTCAACTTTTCCTTTAGAAGTTGGAAACTAGCCTCACATGCCTCGTCCCACTCAAACTTAACCGCTTTCTTAGTCAATCGGGTTAAAGGAGCCGCAATCTTTGAGAAGTCCTGAACGAATCTCCGATAGTAACCTGCCAAACCCAAGAAACTCCTTACTTCTGAAGCATTTTTCGGGCTCTGCCATTGAATAACCGTCTCAATCTTAGAAGGGTCTACTTCCAAACCTTTCCTCGAAATAATATGACCCAGAAATGCTACCCGATCAATCCAGAACTCACATTTGCTAAACTTAGCAAACAACCGATGTTCCCTTAAGGTCTCCAACACAATTCTGAGATGCCTTGCATGATCCTCCGGAGTTCTCGAATAAACCAAGATGTCATCGATGAAAATTACCACAAACTTATCCAAATAAGGCCGGAAAATTCGATGCATCATATCCATAAAAGCAGCCGGAGCATTAGTCAATCCAAAAGGCATCACTACGAACTCGTAGTGTCCATACTGGGTGTTAAATCCCGTCTTCGGAATATCCTCTTCCCGGATCTTCAATTGATAATATCCTTGTCTCAAGTCCAATTTTGAGTAAACCCCCGAACCTTGTAACATGTCGAATAAATCCTCAATATGGGGTAAAGGATACTTATTCTTTACAGTCATCCGATTAAGCTCCCGGTAATCTATACACATTCTTAAGGTTCCATCCTTTTTCTTAACAAAGAGAACCGGAGCACCCCAAGGTGACGAACTTGGCCAAATATATCCAACTTCGAGCAATTCCTCTAATTGAATCTTTAATTCTTTCAACTCGGCCGGTGCCATCCGATACGGAGTCTTGGAATACGGTGTGGATCCTGGATGTAAATCAATAACGAACTCGATCTCACGGTCGGGTGGTAGAGAACTCAAATTCTCCGGAAATACATCGGAGAAATCCTTAACAACCTCGGTATCCTCTAACTTAACTTGATCTCTTGGCCTATTAAGAAGGTAAGCAATAAATCCCGTTGCCCCTTCTCTCATCAACTTGTGAGCTTCCATATAAGACAAGAGAGATACCGTTCTTGATCCACTACCAATCACCAATTCTTTCCCCAAAATCACCTTCTTCGCAAAACAATCAACATTGGCCCGATGCCTGAACAACCAGTCCATACCCAAGATAACTCCATACCTCTTCATGGGCATAACAATTAAATCAGCCGGATACTCTTTCCCTTCAATCAAAACCGAACACTCCCGAGCCAACTGATCTGTCTGAAGACTCCCTCCAAGTGGCGAACTCACCAAATAATAAGAAGAAAGACAGATAACAGGCAAGCACAGAGTGACAACTATATCACAAGAAATAAAGGAATGCGTGGCACCCGGATCAAAGAGTGCATGAATGCTCATGTTATGTATGCATAGGGTACCTTCTACCACGGCTGTGGGATCAATTTCTGCATCTTGCTCCTCACCCTCGAGGGCGTAAGCACGAGCTTGGATCATTGGCCTTTGAACTCGTCTTTGATATTCGGGGTCTTTGTCGGGACAAGTATCCGCCATATGGTCACCCTTCCCGCAAATGAGACACAAATTCAACCTCCTCCGACAATTATAAAAGTTGTGAGTTGGTCCTCCACAATGTGTACAAGGAGCTTGAGCCAATCTCGCCTCACTCGGAACTTGTCGATCCTTCGTTGGTGCCATGGGTAGAGCCTTTGGTCGAGTCGGTGCGGCCTGAGAACCTTGTCCTCCAAACCGAGGTTTCTTAAATGGACCCTTAGGAGGCGGACTAGCTTGAATCATCGGCCTCTTTCCCGCATTCGATCCGGATCCTCTTCACATAGGAGCTCTAAACATCGGATCCTTCTTCTTGAATTCCTCCTCTTGAACCAAAGCCCTTTGCACGGTGTCGGCAAAAGACTCGAAGTTGTGCCCCGCTTGCCCATGCCTCAAATCCTGTCTCAATCCCGCTATAAATTTCCTTGCTTTCCTCTTCTCATCCCGGGTGACATGAGGAGCATATTTCCCAAGTCTATTGAATACGGCGAGGTATTGAGTCACCGTACGAGTCCCTTGCTTTAATTCCATGAATTCTTGCTCCTTCCTTTCCCTTACCACTTCCGGTACAAAGCAATCCCGGAATTCTCTCTTAAAAACCTCCCAAGTGACTTCCTCCTCATCGACTTCAAGCTTCTCCCTTGTTCGTTCCCACCATTCATATGCATCCCCATCGAGTTGGAAGATAGCAAATTGGGCCTTCTCTTGCGTACTGAACTGTCGGACCCCAAATATCCTTTCCAATCTAATCAACCAACCCTCCGAGACCGCATCGTCAATAGAACCAGAAAACCGAGGGGGGTTGTAACTCAGAAACACCCCATGAGGGTCTCTATTGTTATTATGATTTGGTGGAGGAGCTTGTTGTTCTGCTTGTGGTGGTGGGGGAGCTTGAGCCCTCCTATGCTCCACATAGTTGAAAACTGCTTCCATGAAATTTCCCATATCCATCGGTGGTGCTTGTGGTTGGGGTGGAGGCGTAGGAGATCGATCATGATGACGACGATGCCCGGGAGATCTCTCACGGTGTCTACGCGGAGGCATCCTGTTCAAGAAATACTGAAATGCATGCTATTTTTAGTCCATGCATGCAAGTGCAAGTAATTCGATCAAAATTCAGGATTTAAAGCACACAAGCACGTAAACAATGCATATGCAACACATTGACAAGTTGCTCCTAAAGCCGAACGACCCAACTGACTCAACTCGACACTAGAGCCCGGGTTTTGCAACCCTAAGCTCTGATACCACATAAGGATGTAGCACCCGAGCGCTAGGTACCACATCCCCCGCACCGTGACCCGACCCGTATATGAAATGGAAGTCCATACACGTGCCAAATCCACGGCGAACGGGGACACTACACACACGCTATGCTAGGCGGGACTAACCCTTAAACCAGTCAGTGCAAGAATCATAAAATCAGAGTTAAATAAAATTCGCGGAAGCAAGAATAACATAGCATATATATATACAGTGAGCCACCAAGCTCCAAAAATAGATATACAAAAGCATTACATAATCAACGGCGCTCATGGCCTACAAAAATCATAACGCTCCAAACTAAAACTATAGTTATACTCAAAGTATCGACAAGAGTATGAATATGAGACAAAAGGAAGTGCTAAACATAAATGCAAGACCTATACGACTTGTATTCCCGCCTAGCACTCCTATACCTGCACAAAATAGCTGAAAACAACCGGGTTCAGTCTAAAAGAGACTGGTGGGTATAAAACGGGGCATAAATATATAATATCGCATAATTTAAACACATACATGCAAGCCCTAATCCCGTGTAAAGTTTAGTAAGACTTTACCAAGTGGTTAAAACAGAAAGGAAACATCAACGGGATTACGACGTTCAGATTCATTCATAATTGTTCATAAATGTTCATAAGGGTTTATGGCCCGGCGAGTGGGCGTGCACAATCTCCAACCTACTCCTCGTGTAATCATAATTAATTATTCAATAATTCATTATCATACATAAATCATTTGTGCTCATAAATACATGATCATAATCATTCATATACTCCTTCTTCCTCCGGGTGGTGGACGAGTTTGCAAGGCTCGACCACCTAATCATATCAATACGGCTATGAGGTTCATGAGTCCTCAAAGCCCGGTTAGCGTTTCCCCGTCAAGAACCTCCCTTGACGAAGTCCGTTTCGCCGTAATTGGTTGGAACTAGTATATGGGATCCCCGTCAGCCCTTGCTTCCTCGGTTAGCCACATATACTAAGTCCCGGGGCCCGTGCAATCATAAATCATAAATATCTCGCCAACATAAGGTAGGGTTCATAAATAAAAGAAAGGGTTCATACGTTTGAAATTATTTACCCGAAATGACTCGATATAAATATATATACGATTTTGGCTTAAAACTTTGCACATAAGGAATATATCAGGTTGTTTTAACTAATAGAAGAAAAACCCACCTTAATCAAATCAGAATAAAGGCACAAGCGTCTCAAGGCTCGCCCTCGTCTCCGACCAAACCCGAATCTGTGCAAAAGAAGAGGTATGAGACTCAATGACCACATATGACGCTCGGCAATGAAGTGAATATGACATGAATGCATAAATGATCATGTTATCTTATAAAAATGTTCATGTGCACGATTAAAGAATTTAAATCATATATAATCATTCATTCGTTCATATATTTCATTCAATTTCATAAGTTCATAATATTCATAAACTCATAATTCATAATTCATATCAATTAATCTAACATTCCATTAATAAGCATATCACATATAATATTCATATTCACATTTAGGAATAAAATAAATAAAACGTTCAATCAATAATCAGTAAATTAAATACGCGAAATAGAAATCAATTAATTTCAATAATTAAATAAAATCAATTAATATTTAAATATATAATAAATATATAGAATATAATATATATATATATAATAATACATAATCATATGCATATATATAATATAATATATAAATAATCATATATATAACTAATCATATATATCATAATATACAATTTATATATATAATATATACATATATACACGTATACACTCACACACACATGCATGCAATATATATTTTACATGCATATAATCACAAACCATGCATGCAATATAAACACAACACACACCACATATATATATATACATAATCACGTACACACACACAAACATGCATGCATATATACACAAAACATACATGCATATATACTATATATTATACAGCCATGCATGCAAAATTCCACAATCAAAGCACACACAACACCACTCCTATGCATGCAACACACACACGCTGCACATCAAGTATATATATATATATTAGCAGCAGCAGTAACAGAAAGACGCAGAAACAATTCAAGAAAAACGGGGTGACACCCCCGTGTCACCCACAAAGCTTAGGCCGAGACACCCCCGTGTCTCGGTACAGAAGTCCCAGGCCAAGTCTGCACCCCCGTTCCGCGCTGGAAAGGCCATGACTGGCACGCCCGTGTCGTGCAGCAGCAGCAGCCTCTAATCGCAGCAGAAAAGTGCAGAAACAGAGCAAGAAAATCCCAGCAAGAAAGAAGGCAACAAAAGCACATTACAAGGTCCAAATTGCTGCAAGAACTCAACAAGAATACATGCTAAAAGGCCAGGAAAATGGACAGCAACAACATGAAAGAATCTCAGCAAATTGACAGCAAATCTGCGTGAAAGAAAACAGAGCAAAACGCGAAGGAAAACAGGGCAAGTTTGAGCTCAATCAATCCGATTTCATTCAAGTCCAAAAGTCCATCAAATGTGCAGCAAAATATCATATATTCAACAAGGAAATCAGTTCCAAAAGTGATCAATCAAGACATGAAGGTGTACGTGACATTCAAGTGAAATTTTCTGAAAATTGTCATAAATGATATATCATAAATACTTCAACAACCACGAAATCAATGATCATAAATGAGATGAGGATGTCAAAACAATCATTCTCATGCTTGGAATCGATCAAAACCGTTAAGAATCGAAGAAGATCAAGAATTTGTCCAAAAACCTTCAGTTTCGGTAAAATGGCCAGAAAATCATGAAACCATGCTCAAAATCATGAATGGAAGAATGAAAATGAACAGAATTAATCATATAATACAACCCTTAACTTACCTTGATGATTGGTTGAAGTTTGGATGGGATTTGAGCTCCAAAATCTCCAAGGTTGAAGGGTTACGGGTCTGGAATTCAGAACAGAAACTTTGGCTAAGTTTTGGGCATTGTGAGAGGATTATCTTGGTTAGGGATTGTTATGTCATGGTAAAGGGTTGAGTTAGGGTTTCAAAGAATCAAACCATAGTTAATTTGGTTATGGTTTAGCCAAGATATAGCTGAATTAGTGTAACAAGGTCAAGTTGGTCTCCGTTTCGTTTTTCGGTTGGATTTCGGAGTTTCAAATGACTTAGAAAAATTATAAGGCTAAGTTTACTAAACTCGAATTTTCGTTACGAGTTCAGTGGAGTTGACGAAACTCGAATCCGAGTTCCCGAGCTCAAGATATTAAATTCGGAACCAAGGGTACGCTAATTGCTCGTTAGCTCCCGTTTTGGTTCCTCAAATGAAATTAAATTCGTTAACCTATCAAATGAATTCAAAAACATAAATTGAGTATAAAATCATGTTCATAACACATATATGTACAACATATTACAAAATCGTAGCAATTTGATATCATATCATATAAGAACGAAGCACAAAATAAACGAACAAACTTAATCATGCAATTCATGCATAATGTATAAAATTCCCATGCACAATTATGATTTGCATGCATGCATATTTAATATTCTCCATGCATACATTTGATTTCATGCATATATTAATCCCACGTATAAAATATATATAAATAAGTAATTAATTAAAACATGTTTAATTAATATAACATATAATTAGTATAATCATTAAATTAATAATATAATAATTAAACATATATATATATATATACATATAATACGAAATATATATATATATATAATTAATAATATTAAAATAAAATATTATAATATAATATAATAAAATATAATAAAATATTAACAATTATAATAAAATTAAATATAAAACACGTAAAAACAATTAATTCGCGCAAATTAGTAAACACATACATCGTACCTTTACGTCCGAGAAATCGGGGCGTTACACACGGGGGTGTCACCCTCTGATTCTCATGCATTTTGTTGCATGCTATTGTACATGCATGTGTTTGTATATATTGGATATGTATTAAGTGTTATTTGATTTAATTGAATATTTGTAATTGTTTGTCCCAATTTGAATGTGATTTAATTTGTGCTTCGATTCTATATGAAGTTCTTGAATCAATGTGCTTGAAAGTGTGGAATTATGAGCTCGAATGAATTGAACGATTAATTGAATGACTTGAATATATGATTTAAGTGTATTGATAGTACACATGAACATAATTTTATCTTTTATATATTCATATCATGAACATTGCATTGCCGAGCGTCTTATTTGGTCATATTGAGTCTCACCTCACCTTCCTTGCACATATTTTGTTCCTGTTGGAGACGAGGCCGCTCAGTGAGGCTTTTGTGTCTTCTTTTGTCGGTTTCCGGTGGGTTTCTCTTCTATTTAGATAAAACGACCCGATATATCTCTCTATGTGAAAGGTTTTAAGCCAAAGTAATATGATTATATATATATATATATATTGAGTCTTTTCTCGAGTAAATGATTGTGAACGTATAACCTTCTTTTAAGAATCCTACCCTATGTTTTGGCGAGATATGATTGATATGATTGTTATGATTTCACGGGCCCTGGAACTTAATACATGTGGCTATCCGGGGAGGCAAGGGGCGACGGGGATCCCATGTGTTAGTTCCAACCAAGAAAGGTGATACCGGACCCCGCTAGGAGATTAGCGGGGAATGGGAGCTGAGTGCCTTTGGGGGATTCATGTACCCCCTCTGCCCTATGTATGGACCGGTGGTCGGGTCCTGCAAACCCGTCCACCACTTGGAGGAAAAAGGTGTATATGTATGATTATGAATCGTATGATTGTGCACAAATATGATATGTATGAAAACTAATGAAACTAGGAATATGAATACAGAAGGTGTTGGTTGGAGATTATGCACGTTCACCCGCTGAGCTTGAAACCCTATGAATAATGATGAATGAATATGAACGTCGTAATCCCGTTGATGTTTCCTTCTGTTTTGACCACTTGGTAAATTCTTATCAAACATCACGCGGGATTAGGGCTTGCATGTATATGTTTAATTTATGCGATATTATATCTTATGCCTGTTTTATACCCACCAGTCCCTTTTGGACTGAACCCGTTTTGTTTCAGCGACTTTTGTGCAGGTTAAGGAGTGCTAGGTGGGAATACAAGTCGTCTAGGTCTTGCATTAGTATTTAGCACTCTTATTTTGTTACACCCGCACTCATGATACCCCTTTCTATATTTAAATTTGGTCAAGGAGCGTTATGTTGTCAGAACTTGTAATACTTGGTTGAATTCTATTTTTGGAGCTTGAAAGCTCATGGTGTATATATATATATGATTGTTTTTGCTTCCGCTTTATTGATGTAGCTCTGAATTATGGTTTAAGGGTTAGTCCCGCCTAGCCTAGAGAGTGTGTGTGTCCCCGTTCGCCGTGACTTAGCTCGTGTGTGGATTACCCATTTCATATGCGGGTCGGGTCTCGGTGCGGGGGATGTGGCACCTTGCGCTCGGGTGTTACACTTGAGGTTCCTTGTCACTTTATAAGTTAACTCTGTAGTCTTAGGTATAAGCTTTAAAGGGTGTCGCCTTAGACAACTGATTCAAGGCTTATGCTGGGGCTGCATAAGTGATTCATGAAAGTGAATGAGAATCAAGAAAGGACCTACACTTGCATTTGCAAGGTGATCTCTTATTGTGTAAGTCATTCATATGCCATATGGAGTCCTTGGCCAAGGTAGTAGATCAAGACATCAAGAAAAGGGTTTCTTGGATTGAGATCAAATGGATATGAAATGCACTTAGCTTTAAGACCGGATTATTAGGATTCTGATTATTCCCTTACCCTAGATCTTGGTTGAGAGATAGTAAGTAGGAGGATTGTATCTCACATGAATCAATGACTTAAAGGTTCTGTCGAATCCGAACATTCCAATTCAGCTAGGGGTTAAACACCTGTTGCTAGACTATGGTCGTTTAATCTGTGGACTGATTAATTAATTAGTGAATTAATTAATTAGGGTCGCTGCTAATTGAATTGAGAACCTAGAGTATGACGCCCCGCTTCTCGATCAAGGTAGGGTTTGGAACGAGAGTGTACGATTTACGTTTCCTTGCATGATTTATGTGGAATTATGCCTTAATTTGATAATGGATTTGTGCATATGTGAAATATATTAAGTGTGCGATATATGTGGTTTTATGACATATTAATTATATGCTTGTATTGCTATTATTGAGCATTGATAGCATGTTTTATAGTTTGACGAAACAATGTGCTTATATGGATATTAATGCATAATTTAGGGACTATACGGTAAATTTATTTTCCAAGCCTGGACCTAGTTAGAACTTAATGAAATTGAGTAGATAATTCGATTACGAGTTCGTGGGTTCCTGAATCGCTTAATTTGGAGTTCGGACGAAGAAGTTATGGCCATTTTACGAAAAGTCAACCTTTTAAGCCTAAATGTTGACCTGCGACCCAATTTCAATTCTGACCCAATTTGATATCCAATTTCGCTTAAATTCGACCCATATGACCCGCTCCACGAACCTATTCAGCTGACCCAAATCAGATCCTAAACACCAAACATAAGTTAAGTTATTTTCTAAGAATCATATTCATTCTTTCCCCACACTTTTTCAAAGTCTATTCATATTCTCTCAAGAACTTCAAGCCATCTTCAAGAGCCAAGAGTGGAGACTAAAGATGGAGATTCAAGACTAGAGAACAAGATTCCCTCTTCGATTTCCAGCTCCCAAGGTAAGATTTGTGTGCTCTTTTCATGGGTTTGTGTCCTTGGAGCTTTAAACTTGAATGTGAATCTAGGGTTAATGTTAGATGGATTAAATCCGAATTTTATGATGGAAATATGTTTCTTATGATGTTGGGAGTGATTTGATGTAAAAATTTCTCATTTTCATGATTGTTTGAAGAAACCACCATTGTTGACCTTTGAAGCTTTTATGAAGAATTCTTGCATGCTCATGTTCTAGCTTGTTTTAGCTTGATTTGATGATGGATTCTTGTTCCTTATGTGTTTTTATGGAGAATGTGATAGATTTCCTACAATTTCTTGCAATGATTGTTGATTTCACCATTGTTATGCTTGAAGCTTTCTTGAAACTTGTAGAAGATGAAGTTTTTGTATGAATTGCTAGGTTTGTTGATGTTTATATGTTTCTAAATGCTTTATTATGTAACTTGATGATTTATGATGCTTATTTGTGGTTTTGGAAGCTTAATTTCATGTTTTGGGGTGTTTTGAACTCATTCCCGTCGAGTTTTAAGTTGCTGTCACGTTTTTTTTAAGTTCTGGGCAGAATCCACTAGGGTGGATTTTTGCTGTGTAAAAATCCATGGGGGTGGATTTAAGGCAGTAGCTTCTGGACCAAATCCGCGAGCGTGGATTTTTTGTGAAGGAAAATTCGTGGGGTGGATTATCCCCAGCCTTGTTTTGTTGACTCGTTTCACTTGTTTTGCCTCTCGTTTGTTCCTTACTTACTTATATTATGCCTCTAATGTATTGTGACCTCGTTATATGTTGTGACATCTCATGCATACCTTATATTATGATCTTTATACCTCAATGAACTTGATACATGACTTATATGATGCAATGTGATCATAATTCCCAATATATACCATCGTCGAACATTCCTTGCACATCATTAGCATATTTGCATTCATGTCAAAGTCGTGCGTCGCCTTGTTGGGTTTCGAGTCGAGTCTTACCTTTGTTGGTACATTGTCTTGTTAGGTGGTGAGTCTCCGAACGTGTAACCTTCCTTGTTCGTGCTTGATCTTCGAGGTTCTTGGTAAAGGTGAGGAGTTATATATATGTAAAATATTTTCAAAGCTGTGGACACCTATAGCCTTTCATATTTATTGGTTTTAAACTCCCGTTTTCAAACGTATATAAATATAGGCCTAATAAGCGATGTTTTGTGAGCTATGCTCATATATTGGATATTCGCTTATGGTAATGGTTTACAAGTAGAACTTGAGTTTTCGTATATGGGATAAGTACCCAAAATGCCTTTGGAACTTTTATTTGGATATTATGTATGTGTGAATTGTGTAGCGAGGTTATGATGTACCTCGCAAGGACGCTTGCCTGGGGCAATCGAATTTGAGCTCGGGGATGGAGGTGAGAGATATTCCGGGAAGGCAATGGCCGACGGATGTCCTTATCCAAAGTTCCCACTATGGACAAGACTACTAAGACTCCGGGGAGGTTTCGGGGTTGAAGTTTTCTTGGAGAGAGCTAGGTTGCATGGACCGAATTCTCTACGTTATGGATGCTCGGGGGGTGCACACCCTCGACATCAACGGTGTAAAGGTTGAATTAGTTTGATTTCTTGGTTTGGGAAGATCGGATGGAGTGCTCGTTCTCGCCGAGCCGGTTAAGTGTGGTTTATGATCCATATTTTTCTAAAACTTGCATTTACTTTGAAAATAAGTTGGATCATGAACACCTTTGTATTGAGCATGCATTAAACCCTCTTATATCACTTATATTATGTACACTTCTCCTCACCGGTTCCTTTTGAGATGACCTCCATTACCTTTCGTGTCCACAGGTCGCGTTTTGGAGTTAAGCTAGGCGGGGTCTTTTGAGAGTCTTGTTTCGAGTCTAGTTTGTACTCGTTATGTTGTAGCGTACTTTATGACTTATGTTATGTTTTGGGATGTATGGATTTAGTATGTATGATATGTTATTATGCTAGTTTGGACCGTGATGGCCCTTAAGATGATTTTGCATTCTCGCACTTGAGCTTTTCGTGTTGAACCGTGTTGGTCACTTAGTTGATGAATTTATGATTATCCCCTCGTGATATTTGATTTGTGAAGAATTGTGAAACGCATGTATGATTGTTGATGAATCCATATGCAAGTATTATGTTTTATGCTTCCGCGAACTTATGTTCGTTTTATTACTTGTTGTGAGTCTAGTACTGCCTAGCTAGGATGTCCGTTTCTCACCGCTTGCTTCGGTTTTGGCGGGTATATGGATAGTAATTCTATATACAAGCTGGGCCCATAGCGCGGGATAGGCGTGGGATGCCCTCGTCGGGGCGTTACACCCCTATTTGGTTGGTATCAGAGCCGAAGGTTTAAAAACGGGCTCTTGAGTCGTCTCGAGTCGTCTAGGTGGTACGACAATAGGAACAACTTGCTTATGTGCTTTAAATTGATTCATTTTGCATATGCTACATTGTTGATTAACATAATTGTTCATGCGTTACATGTACATCTTGATTGAATATGTTGACCCTTTTGTTAACTACTTGCCTATATCACTTAACTTGTAACTACTTTGTTGTACTTAAATTAACTTCGTGCTTATGTGTTGGTTTGTTTTCATATATGAACATCCTCATGATACGTATATCTTGTAACTATTGCTTCTAAATTATGCAAATGTATTGCTTACTTGACAATATGTGACATGAGCATATGACTAATCGACATGCATACATGATAAGATTGCGTGTAGGATGCCTCCTCGTAGAAGTGATCGCTCTCCGGCACGCCAAAATGAGCAAGACCCTCCGGCAGAAAATCAAATTGCACCACCAATGCCGCCTCTGAATGTCAATGAATTACTCACTATTATGATTCAGATTTTGCAACTCCTACAAGCACCGCAAACCTTATTGGCACCTCCGGTGTTGATACCTACGCCCACCGTCAAGGGACAAGGGTTTCGAACTAAGGGAGTGTTTTCCGGATTGGGGTCTGAGAGATCACCATCCTTGATGGCACCTTCGACTTCTCGAGTACCACTTAAGGGGTTAGGAGATAGAAAGGCTAAAAATTTTGCATACAGATCAGCGACCCCTTTGGCTATTAAGGGCCGAAACTCGTACAAGCATTATGGGAGCGTCAATCACTTCGGGGATAACGACCGGAAAGGACACAGGAAGTGTTTTATATGTTGTGGCAACCCAAAATGTAAAGCTAAGGATTGCGATCAGAGGAGAGGCCACCATATGGATGAGAAGGGTAAGGCTAAGATTTCTACATCTCAAGTACAGGCCCCTCAAGCTACTAAGGGCCATAACCCGTCTGAGCATTGTGGTCGTGCTACACACCGTGGGGAAGATTGTTGGTGGAAACAAGGCAACTGTTTGAAGTGCGGCAGCACCAAACACTGGGTAAAGAATTATGATAAACCGGGAACTAGAGGTTCGTATGAACATCATAGTGACATTAGCCATAAGGGAGACGAATGTTGGGGAAAGCTTGGAAGATGCTTTACTTGTGGAAATTCAGCACTTTGGGTAAGGGATTGTAACCAGAAGATGGACCGACAGAATTTGGAAGGGCTTCATGGGAAGTTAGCAAAGACCTTGACTCAGGAAGAAACCAACGATTGGGCCACCGCTACCGGGCTAGCTATGGAAGCGGAAGCGGAGGAACAAAGACTTGGAACTAAGAAGAATGTTGCTAATCCTTGTTTCAGTTCGGGTCTTAAGAGAGTTGTCCCTAGTTCTTTCTCTCAACCTCCATCGCGGAAAAAGGGCCACGTAATGGTTAAGAAAGGGAAAGGAAAGGAGATCCTATGAACTACACGAGGGCGTAAACCTTGTGATCATTGTGGTAGCATCACTCCTCGTGAGGGAAATTGTTGGAAGAAGCTTGGTAAATATTTCAATTGTGGGAGCACCGGACACATATCAAGGAATTGTACCGAACCTAAGACTGAGGGACCGGGTGATGAGATAAGGCCCGTGGCACATGCGTGTGCCTATGCGTTGAATGGCGGGCAAGAGGATGATGAGGATGATTTCATTACTACGGTGAAAGGTACGGACTGCATTCACGGCATTGCACTCATACATTTTGATTTGGATATTATTGTTACCCGATTGTTACACTTGTGACGTTATATGCAAGAATGTGATTATTTTATATGCATGTGAATTGCGTTGCTAATTGCTTTAAGTGCCAATGTGAATACAGTAAGTTAGAAATTGATTGTTCTTTATCGGGTGGTGTACTTGATAGTTGATACATGCACTCTACCTAAACTTGAATTATTTTGTAGCCTCTCTTATGCTTCGGTAATGATTGACAATAAATGTTACGTTTGTATTTAGCTTGTCTCCTACTTGTGCAAATTGCATAAATGCTTTCCTTGATCAGTTGTGCTACCATGTGATAACTCTAGTAACCCTTGCATTAATGCAACCTTGAGATTTATGAGCTATGTTGAATGGATGTAAAGCATGAATAAGTACTTGTGAGACCATGTTGTTTATTTGTTTTCGGGATGCATGATTATTGTTGAAATTATGTCGAAATTTTTTTATTTATGGGGCACTTTCATGTAATTGAAGAATCATGCTTAATTAGTACCTTAAAGGATGTTTTGTATTAATTCCAAACTTATGTGAATCGCCTAGGGGGATCTAATTGCAATATCTCTAAACCTTGAATGTGTGTAAAAAAAAAAAAAAAAACTTAAGTTTATGCTCCGATGCATGTTACGAATTCGTAAGGCATGATTAAATGAATTGAGAATTTACGGCTTACCTTAAAAACATGACAATATGTGATTAAATTATGTTGTTCATTTGAGCATGATAATATGGGATGACGATGCATACACTCATCTACGATTTCGAATATGAGACTTGAATTGATCATTAGAGTGTGATATAAGGAATCGAGAATATGTTGTTTACCTTGGAAGTATGACCTTATGTGAATAAATGTATGCCTTATATGTATTGAGCATGACGTACGTATACTTAAGCTGCATAGACTTATACATGACTAAGATTACGACATCTTGATTAGTACTACTTGAATCAATCGTTAAAGTACGACTTGTAATTGCTATGCTTAGATACTTACAACTTCATGTACGTTAAATGCTCAAATTGACTTTATCTATGCATGTTAATACAAAACTTGAGCTTGGAAATTGAATCAAATGACCTTTCTATGTATGCTACTACTAGGTACGAAGTTAGTAACCGAATCGCATGTTCTTCGATACTTTGGTGAACTTGTATGATGTAAGTATGAGTTAATTTTTGTAACTTTTGTAACCTTGTATGTTGTACATGCTCGATTTTGTGCACTTTGTTACGGTGATCCATGAGGGACGTCTTTGACACGACGAAGCCTTTACCTCACCTATGGAGAACGACTCAACCGTACAACGGTCCCTTGTCGTGTGTCTTGTTTGTGCTTTGCATGTTTTGGATCCGAGTAGTTGTGCATGTGCTTTTGTGCTCGGGTGTTGTAGGGTTCTCCCTCTTTTGTGTTCGGGGGATGTTGGGTCCCCTCGGTTTTAGTCATTTGGGAATGGTACATCCTCTCGAATTTTGGAGTTTGTGAGACGTTAACTCTTTCAAACTTAGATGTTTGAGGGGTGCGGGATTCCTTCGAACTTAGGATGAGAGACGGGGTTCTCTCGTTGCTTGTTGAGAGACGAGGTTCTCTCGTTGCCTGTTGAGAGACGGGGTTCTCTTGTTGTATGTCTCGTCTCGTTGGCTAGCGGGCTCAGATTGCTCCGATCAGAAGGGATCTTTTGAAGAGGTTAAGCGAGATCAAGATAGACCGAAGGTGTATACAGCAACTAAGATCTTTTGCATTGACAAAGTGTGAAGTTTAAACCACATGTGGGAGTGGTATAAGACTGGCAATGGAGTTATGCCAAGCAAAGGAGGAAAGACTTTGAATTCGAAGATGGTGACTGTAACACCCCTTGCGTAGGGCGCCACATCCCCCGCACTAGGACCCGACACGTGTAACGAAATGGGGAATCCGCACACGCACCAAGCACTAGCGAACGGGTGACAAACAAAAACTTTCCTAAGCTAGGCAGTCAAAACCCTCAAACAGAGAGCGCAACACAAAGTAAACGAGAACGAAAAAA
This sequence comes from Lantana camara, assembly GCA_037501455.1. Classification (NCBI taxonomy): domain Eukaryota; kingdom Viridiplantae; phylum Streptophyta; class Magnoliopsida; order Lamiales; family Verbenaceae; genus Lantana; species Lantana camara. The sequence goes on from CM074855.1 coordinate 60,558,399, forward strand.
ACAAACAAGCTAAAACAATCCAACCGAACAGGGTTACATAACTCTAGAACATAAAAAATACAAACGTGCCACTCCGGGCTCAAACTTAACAATTGCAAATTCAAATCTCAAAGTTACAAATGTAAAATGCAATACATGCCCTAAACAAAATGCAGACTCAAACAACCCGACCAAGACTCAAAAGACAGGAAACCGCCTAGCACGAACCAACGGACAGGAACCTGCAAACTAAACACGTAAAAGGGAGGGGTCAGTCACACAGACTGAGTGAGGGGTTACACACGCACACACACATACGTATAGAGAGCACCGCACATAACATAGAGGGGATGTTCATGAATCGGGGCGTGGTTTTTGCATTCTAAAACGTTTTCACACGTGATACTAGATATAGGGATTAAAAGAGTTAGGCCGAAGGCCAAAACGACCAACTTTTATTAATTAAGAATCCACTCCCGTTTCAAGAACTATTTCATAACTAACTAACATAACATAACATAACTTAAACACAACATACCCCGCAAACATCATCCGTTGACTTAAAATCAGTTGTCCCGGATGCAGAACCCACACACATACCCCTCCGTCGACCTAAAATGAACCGACCCGGAGTCAGAACGCACACACCAGACGTAATCAGAATTGGAGGCTTACTATGCTCCAAATCATACTTCACCGTACCCGCATCATACCATAACATAACACACATATAGCATATCATAAGCACAACATAACCACAATTAAGTTCATACTTCTAGCATACTTAAATCCTAACATAATCCTAGTCTAAACATACGCACAACCCTACATATTCCTAGCAGATTCCTAATCATATTTCATAGCATACATATACATTGCATAATCTAATCTAAAGACTAATTCATAACGTACATAATCATAGTTCATACATAGGTTTATTTCGCATGCAAACATATAGAACACATATCATTAGGGTATAACTATAAACTAACCTCACCTTACCCTGACGAACCGGGCCGAAAAGAACCAAAACAGAAGCCTACGGAACAACCACGTCACCAACGTGATTCTCCTCTGAACAAGACAAACATCAAAGACATACTTAGACTCATAATGAACCATATAAACGCTCGGCAGATGCATATGGATGCAAATGATGCGATGCAAGTCACAAACATTCAAACTTATACACAATAAACCAATTACCAAGTTATCATATCAACAACACTTAGATCAAACTCATAACGAATCCCATGTAGAAATTCAAGAGCATATACGAAGTTAAAACACATAAAAAAGTAACAAGAGATCACATAATATAACACTTTATATCACAACACATGCATATTCAAGTTTAAGCCACGTAAAGAAGGTAAGAGATGCAAAGAGATATCATTCGTATCACTTAAACGCATATCAATTCAAATCACGTGTACACTTATCAAATGAAGTCATAATATTAGAATAGCTAAACAAACATATCATATAATAACATATTAACACGTTAGGATCATAATTGGGGTGGGAGAAATTAAATAAAAGTGAAAAGAACCAAGAAAATAAAGTTCCGAGAAAAGGGAGCTACTGCCCCAAATCCACCCCGACGGATTATTTTCAAAGGAAAAATCCACCCCGGTGGATTCAGGTCAGAAACTTTAAAAAGGGGGACTGCCTCAAATCCACCCCCATGGATTTTCGCCTGGGCCAAAATTTTCGAGAGAAAAGCTTGCAAACACCCTAAAAACTCCAAACAAACCACATAAACACCAAGCTAACACATAATACAAGAAATATGCAACAAACATTCAAGAGTTTATGCCCTAGATCATGCCAAAATCGAACCTAAAGTGAGAAGAAAGAAAGATGCATCAACAAACTCAAGTTCTTCAAACTCAACAATGGTAACTCCATGGATTCTCAACCAATAAGCAAACCAACTTCATATAACTCAAATATGATGTATAAGAAGCAAATATGATGTTTTAAGCTCAAATAAAATGGAAGGAATCAAGCAAGAATCAAGAAAATGCCTCTACTCTACACTATTCATCAAGTTGGGCAAAGAAGGAGCAAACATGGAAGAGAACTCATGAAATTGCACTTAAAGGAACCATAGAATCATGGAGAATCCAAAAATGGGCTTACCTCTTGATTTGGAGAAGAAATGATGGAGCTTGAAGGCAATTCTTGAAGCAAATGGCCAAACCCTTCTTCTCTTCTCTCTTCTTCCTCTCTTCTCTTCACTTTTGGCCAAAATATCTAATGGGGAAGGTGGTTGTCCGATTTGCTGCCAAAAAAGGGGAAAAAGGGGACTAACTCAAGTCATTAAACCAAGGTTAGGGGTTGGTTAGGGTTTAGGATGGCCCACAAAGTTTGACTAGTCAAGAAAGGTGGCTAAAGGCATAAGGGGCTCTTTCCGGTTGGATTTAGGAGGATCAAACGGGCTTAAAAAGTTACAAACTTGGGTTCTTTGGATTTCTCTCTTCGTTACGAGTCTGACGCATCTTCCGGAATTCAAATCCGAATTCCCGAGCTCAAGTTACGGCTTCCGGAGCACAAGGCGCGCTAAATCAAGTTAGGTTCTCGTGCCCCTAATAAATCCCGTTTTTACAAAACGAGTCAAGAACCAAATAAAACAAACTCTAAAACAAGTACAAAGCATATAGACACATTCATAATTCACATAATTCATGCATGGGATGTTGCTACAAAATCGGGATAGAAAACGGGATCGAAACGAGTTAAAACTAGTTAAAAAGGGCTAAAACGTTAACTTTTAAAATCCTAAAGTGCAAAATGCATAATCGAAGGCCACTTAAATCATATAATCCCATAAATAATTAATTAAAAGCGCACTTAGTACTCTCGTAACGTCCGTACCTGGAATGCCGAAAAGTTGGGATGTTACAAACTACCCCCCCTTAAAAAGGACCTGGTCCTCCAGGTCCGCTTGCTCAAACAAGAACAATGAGCAACTTTCTCATATTCACCCAAGTTCGAGGTTCATGACGTCCCGACGAGGGTTAGCTCAAGAAAGGTCTTCTAGCACAAGGGGTTTGATTCTTCAAGCGTTGAAGTAGGGCTCCTTCCGAAACTTGGTTCCGGCTAGGAGCAGCTCGATTTGTCTCGCACGATGAGAGGGTCTAAAAGAGATTCAACACCCACCGTTTGATTCCTTTCTAAGCTAACTCAAGAGCTCAGAGTTACACGATTGGAGTTATCACCGAACTACGACTCGCACCTTCTCACGTTGTTGACTTACCTCGAAAGCTCAGTAGAACCACGACCCTCGACTTACCGTAGAGCTAGATCACTCGTACCCTCAAAGTCGTCTCTCGAGACAACTAAGCAGCAATAAGCACAAGCGCAAGAAATAAGAAGGAAAAGAGCACCAAGCGCAAATAACGGGCACACGCACAAAATAGACAAATAAGCAATCCAAATAGGTGGGTTACCCCAAAAACAAACGATGCATGAAATGAAATGCTATGAATGTTTTAAAGTACCTTGCACCTCGACGATGGCATTAGCCTCGGCCTCAACTTCGGCATTCATTTCATCATCCACCTCCACCACATTAGCTCGAGCTTGTTCCGGAGACCCTAGGGGCATCATATTCAAAGGCTTCGGATTCGGATTTGTAGTGCAAAATCTCACCTTGTGACCCATCTCTCCACATCCAAAGCAAGTTCCTAGCTTCTTCCTATAAGTTTCCTCCGTGTGATTCTCTCTTGCAATAGGAGCACCGAATAGGTTCCGGTAGAGCGGGTATCGGATCCGGAGTCGGGAGTCGGGGTTTCTTGGTAGCATAGAAAAGTCCTTCCGGGTCAAAATCTTGAAGCTCATCTTGATAAATCGGCCTCTTTCCAAAATTCGAACTTGATCCGAACTCTTGCCCCGAGTGAAAGGTTTGGGATTCTAATCGTTGTTGTTCGAACTCGACCTTAATAGCTTTCTTCGTAGCCTTAGCCCATGTATCCACCCTAGCAGCTTACAAAGACCGTTGAATGTCTTCTCTCAACCCGTTTACAAAATTTCGGGTCTTCAATGTATCATCATCCGTAATGTGAGAGGCATAAGGTGCAAGCCTCTCAAACTCGAGGATATAGTCTTCCATGGTCCGGTCTCCTTGTTTGAGGTCCATAAATTCTTACAATCTTCTCTCCCGTGAACTTTGAGGGATGTACTTGTCATTAAATTCCCTCACAAAATTTTCCCAATTAAATTCTTTGCCATTCCTTTCCAAATGAGTCCTTGTTCCCTTCAACCAATTTGAAGCTTGTCCTTGGATATAGCGAGCAATGCAAACGGCCTTCTCTTGTGAAGGGGTCGGGCAAATCTCCCAAATCCCAATGATCTCGGTTAACCATTCTTCTGCCTCAATATCATTACCTCCAAGCCACTTTGGAGGGTTGTTCTCCCGAAATTCTTTATAAATTGAATTGATAACACTTCCTTGTTCTTCTCCTTGAGGAATAGTTGTTGGTGGATTTCGTTGAAGATGTTCAAGGAGGGCTCGTACAATAACTCCGGTAATAGGAGGTGGTGGCGGTGGAGCATTCTCACGATCTCTTCTCCTTAGAGGCATCCTGTAGAAGCACAAATTCAAGGAAATATCGATGCGTGGGGGGTTTAATGTATGTTCCAATGAACAATTAACACATTAAAAAGCAAATAATACAATTAAGAGCACATAAATCACGTTAAAGTGAGAGTGAATGCAAACATTTACACACATAATCCTAAGCTGAACTACCTAGACAGACAGACACGACACTAGAACTCTGATTTTGCAACCTGGAGCTCTGATACCACCTTAGATGTAACACCCCTTGCGTAGGGCGCCACATCCCCCGCACTAGGACCCGACACGTGTAACGAAATGGGAAATCCGCACACGCACCAAGCACTAGCGAACGGGTGACAAACAAAAACTTTCCTAAGCTAGGCGGTCAAAACCCTCAAACAGAGCGTGCAACACAAAGTAAACGAGAACGAAAATAACAAATAAGCTAAAACAATCCAACCGAACAAGGTTACATAACTCTAGAACATAATAAATACAAACGTGCCACTCCGGGCTCAAACTTAACAATTGCAAATTCAAATCTCAAAGTTACAAATGTAAAATGCAATACAAGCCCTAAACAAAATGCAGACTCAAACAACCCGACCAAGACTCAAAAGACAGCAAACCGCCTAGCACGAACCAACGGACAGGAACCTGCAAACTAAAAACGTAAAAGGGAGGGGTCAGTCACACTGACTGAGTGAGGGGTTACACACGCACACATACATACGTATAGAGAGCACCGCACATAACATAGAGGGGATGTTCATGAATCGGGGCGTGGTTTTTGCATTCTAAAACGTTTTCACACGTGATACTAGATATAGGGATTAAAAGAGTTAGGCCGAAGGCCAAAACGACCAACTTTTATTAATTAAGAATCCACTCCCGTTTCACGAACTATTTCATAACTAACTAACATAACATAACATAACTTAAACAAAACATACCCCGCAAACATCATCCGTCGACTTAAAATCAGTCGTCCCGGATGCAGAACCCACACACACCCCTCCGTCGACCTAAAATGAGCCGACCCGGAGTCAGAACGCACACACCAGACGTAATCAGAATTGGAGGCTTACCATGCTCCAAATCATACTTCACCGTACCCGCATCATACCACAACATAACACACATATAGCATATCATAAGCACAACATAACCATAATTAAGTTCATACTTCTAGCATACTTAAATCCTAACATAATCCTAGTCTAAACATACGCACAACCATACATATTCCTAGCAGATTCCTAATCTTATTTCATAGCATACATATACATTGCATAATCTAATCTAAAGACTAATTCATAACGTACATAATCATAGTTCATACATAGGCTTATTTCGCATGCAAACATATAGAACACATATCATTAGGGTATAACTATAACCTAACCTCACCTTACACCGACGAACCGGGCCGAAAAGAACCAAAACCGAAGCCTACGGAACAACCACGTCACCAACGGGATTCTCCTCTGAACAAGACAAACATCAAAGACATACTTAGACTCATAATGAACCATATAAACGCTCGGCAGATGCATATGGATGCAAATGATGCGATGCAAGTCACAAACATTCAAACTTATACACAACAAACCAATTACCAAGTTATCATATCAACAACAATTAGATCAAACTCATAAGGAATCCCATGTAGCAATTAAAGAGCATATACGAAGTTAAAACACATAAGAAAGTAACAAGAGATCACATAATATAACACTTTTTATCACAACACATGCATATTCAAGTTTAAGTCACGTAAACAAGGTAAGAGATGCAAAGAGATATCATTCGTATCACTTAAAAGCATATCAATTCAAATCACGTTTACACTTATCAATATGAAGTCATAATATTAGAATAGCTAAGCAAACATATCATATAATAACATATTAACACGTTAGGATCATAATTGGGGTGGGAGAAATTAAATAAAAGTGAAAAGAACCAAGAAAACAAAGTTCGGAGAAAAGGGAGCTACTGCCCCAAATCCACCCCGGCGGATTATTTTCAAAGGGAAAATCCACCCCGGTGGATTCAGGTCAGAAACTTTAAAAAGGGGGACTGCCTCAAATCCACCCCCACAGATTTTTTTTTTTCAAAGGAAAAATCCACCCCCCATGGATTTTCGCCTGGGCCAAAATTTTCGAGAGAAAAGCTTGCAAACTCCCTAAAAACTCCAAACAAACCACATAAATACCAAGATAACACATAATACAAGAAATATGCAACAAAGATTCAAGAGTTTATGCCCTAGATCATGCCAAAATCGAACCTAAAGTCAGAAGAAAGAAAGATGCATCAACAAACTCAAGTTCTTCAAACTCAACAATGGTAACTCCATGGATTCTCAACCAATAAGCAAACGAACTTCATATAACTCAAATATGATGTATAAGAAGCAAATATGATGTGTTAAGCTCAAATAAAATGGAAGGAATCAAGCAAGAATCAAGAAAATGCCTCTACTCTATACTATTCATCAAGTTGGGCAAAGAAGGAGCAAACATGGAAGAGAACTCATGAAATTGCACTGAAAGGAACCATAGAAGCATGGAGAATCCAAAAATGGGCTTACCTCTTGATTTGGAGAAGAAATGATGGAGCTTGAAGGCAATTCATGAAGCAAATGGCCAAACCCTTCTTCTCTTCTCTCTTCTTCCTCTCTTCTCTTCACTTTTGGCCAAAATATCTAATGGGGAAGGGTGTTGTCCGATTTGCTGCCAAAAAAGGGGAAAAAGGGGACTAACTCAAGTCATTAAACCAAGGTTAGGGGTTGGTTAGGGTTTAGGATGGCCCACAAAGTTTGACTTGTCAAGAAAGGTGGCTAAAGCCATAAGGGGCTCGTTCCGGCTGGATTTAGGAGGATCAAATGTGCTTAAAAAGTTACAAACTTGGGTTCCTTGGATTTCTCTCTTCGTTACGAGTCTGACGCATCTTCCGGAATTCAAATCTGAATTCCCGAGCTCAAGTTACGGCTTCCGGAGCACAAGGCGCGCTAAATCAAGTTAGGTTCTCGTGCCCTAACAAATCCCATTTTTACAAAATGAGTCAAGAACCAAATAGAACAAACTCTAAAACAAACTCTAAAACAAGTATAAAGCATATAGACACATTTATAATTCACATAATTCATGCATGGGATGTTGCTACAAAATCGGGATAGAAAACGGGATCGAAACGAGTTAAAACGAGTTAAAAAGGGCTAAAACGTTAACTTTTAAAATCCTAAAGTGCAAAATGCATAATCGAAGGCCACTTAAATCATATAATCGCATAAATAATTAATTAAAACCGCACTTAGTACTCTCGTAACGTCCGTACCTGGAATGCCGGAAAGTTGGGATGTTATAGTGACCGAGTCTTCCTAGAGGCAACAAGAAGGAGTTTCCCCCAAATCAATGCGAGCAGTAACCTAAACTCGAGATCTAGCGAGCCGCCTGGAGCTGTGGAACAGATTGAGGAAGTATTTCTGAGAGGAGATGGAGACTATATCGATGAACGAGATACACTTGGATCAAGACTTGACACTTGTACCACAACCGGGGAAGATTTCAGATGGAATACCCAGGGATTATGGGTTCTGCTAAACTCCTTTGGATAAAGCCTATGGAGAGATCTCAAGCAGAAGAAGCAACTTGGAAGACATAAGAGAAGGTACAGAGTTTCCACACTAAGTCTTTTCCGCTGGTAAATCTGGGGACCAGATTTCTTTAAGGAGGGGAGGTTGTGACGCCCCGCTTCTCGATCAAGGTAGGGTTTGGCACGAGAGTGTACGATTTACCTTCCCTTGCATGATTTATGTGGAATTATGCCTTAATTTGATAATGGATTTGTGCATAAGTGAAATATATTAAGTGTGCGATATATGTGGTTTTATGACATATTAATTATATGCTTGTATTGCTATTATTGAGCATTGATAACATGTTTTATAGTTTGACGAAACAATGTGCTTATATGGACATTAAAGCATAATTTTGGGACTATATGGTAAATTTATTTTCCAAGCCTGAAACTAGTTAGAACTTAATGAAATTGAGTAGATAATTCGATTACGAGTTCGTGGTTCCTGAATCGTTCGATTTGGAGTTCGGACGAAGAAGTTATGGCCATTTTACGAAAAGTCAACCTTTTAAGCCTAAATGTTGGCCTACGACCCAATTTCAATTCTGACCCAATTTGATATCCAATTTCACTTAAATTCGACACGTATGACCGGTTCCATGATCCTATTCAGCTGACCCAAATCAGATCCTAAACACCAAACATAAGTTACGTTATTTTCTAAGAATCATATTCATTCTCTCCCAACACTCTTTCAAAGTCTATTCATATTCTCTCAAGAACTTCAAGCTATCTTGAAGAGGCAAGAGTGGAGACTAAAGATGGATATTCAAGACTAGAGAACAAGATTCCCTCTTCGATTTCCAGCACCCAAGGTAAGATTTGTGTGCTCTTTTCATGGGTTTGTGTCCTTGGAGCTTTAAACTTGAATGTGAATCTAGGGTTAATGTTAGATGTATTAAATCCGAATTTTATGATGGAAATATGTTTCTTATGATGTTGGGAGTGATTTGATGTAAAAATTTCTCATTTTCATGCTTGTTTGAAGAAACCACCATTGTTGACCTTTGAAGCTTTTATGAAGAATTCTTGCATGTTCATGTTCTAGCTTGTTTTAGCTTGATTTGATGATGGATTCTTGTTCCTTATGTGTTTTTATGGAGAATGTGATAGATTTCCTACAATTTCTTGCAATGATTGTTGATTTCACCATTGTTATGCTTGAAGCTTTCTTGAAACTTGTAGAAGATGAAGTTCTTGTATTAATTTCTAGGTTTCTTGATGTTTATATGTTTCTAAATGCTTTATTATGTAACTTGATGATTTATGATGATTATTTGTGGTTTTGGAAGCTTAATTTCATGTTTTGGGGTGTTTTGAACTCATTCCCGTCGAGTTTGAAGTTGCTGTCACGTTTTTTTTAAGTTCTGGGCAGAATCCACTAGGGTGGATTTTTCTGTGTAAAAATCCATGGGGGTGGATTTAAGGCAGTAGCTTCTGGGCCAAATCCGCGAGGGTGGATTTTTTGTGAAGGAAAATCCGTGGGGGTGGATTATCCCCAGCCTTGTTTTCTTGATTCGTTTCACTTGTTTTGCCTCTCGTTTGTTCCTTACTTATTTATATTATGTCTCTAGTGTTTGTGACCTCGTTATATGTTGTGACATCTCATGCATACCTTATATTATAATCTTTATACCTCAATCATGCTTAAGTTATCTTAATTGATTAAGTTATGCGTTTAATTAAATTGTGTTAAGTATGATTCATAGGTCGCTTATTACATATGACTTGAGAACTTGATACATGACTTATGTGATTCAATGTGGTCATAATTCCCAATATATACCATCGTCGAACATTCCTTCCACATCATTAGCATATTTGCATTCATGTCAAAGCCGTGTCTCGCCTTGTTGGGTTTCGAGTCGAGTCTTACCTTTGTTGGTACATTGTCTTGTTAGGTGGTGAGTCTCCGGAAGTGTAACCTTCCTTGTTCGTGCTTGATCTTCGAGGTTCTTGGTAAAGGTGAGGAGTTATATATATGTAAAATGTTTTCAAAACTGTGGACACCTATAGCCTTTTATATTTATTGGTTTTAAACTCCCGTTTTCAAATGTATATATATATAGGCTTAATAAGCCATGTTTTGTGAGCTATGCTCATATATTGGATATTCGCTTATGGTAATGGTTTACAAGTAGAACTTGAGTTTTCGTATATGGGATAAGTACCCAAAATGCCTTTGGAACTTTTATTTGGATATTATGTATGTGTGAATTGTGTAGCGAGGTTATGATGTACCTCGCAAGGACGCTTGCTTAGGGCAATCGAATTTGAGCTCGGGGATGGAGGTGAGAGATATTCTGGGAAGGCAAGGGCCGACGGATGTCCTTATCCAAAGTTCCCACTGTGGACAAGACTACTAAGACTCCGAGGAGGTTTCGGGGTTGAAGTTTTCTTGGAGAGAGATAGGTTGCATGGACCGAATTCTCTACGTTATGGATGCTCGGGGGGTGCACACCGTCGACATCAACGGTGTAAAGGTTGGATTAGTTTGATTTCTTGGTTTGGGAAGATCGAACGGAGGGCTCGTTCTCGCCGAGCCGGTTATGTGTGGTTTATGATCCATATTTTTCTAAAACTTGCATTTACTTTGAAAATAAATTGGATCATGAACACCTTTGTTTTGAGCATGCATTAAACCCTCTTATATCACTTATATTATGTACACTTCTCCTCACCGATTCCTTTTGAGCTGACCTCCCTTACCTTTCGTGTCCGCAGGTCGCATTTTGGAGTTAAGCTAGGCAGGGTCTTTTGAGAGTCTTGTTTCGAGTCTAGTTTGTACTCGTTATGTTGTAGGGTACTTTATGACTTATTTTATGTTTTGGGATGTATGGATTTAGTATGTATGATATGTTATTATGCTAGTTTGGACCGTGATGGTCCTTAGGACGATTTTGCATTCTCGCACTTGAGCTTTTCGTGTTGAACCGTGTTGGTCACTTAGTTGATGAATTTATGATTATCCCCTCGTGATATTTGATTTGTGAAGAATTGTGAAACGCATGTATGATTGTTGATGAATCCATATGCGAGTATTATGTTTTATGCTTCCGCGAACTTATGTTTGCTTTATTACTTGTTGTGAGTCTAGTACGGCATAGCTAGGATGTCCGTTTGTCACCGCTTGCTTCGGTTTTGGCGGGTACCCATAGCGCGGGATAGGCGTGGGATGTCCTCGTCGGGGCGTTACATAGAGGGTCACAAACAACAACTTGGTTACATGAGTTGAGGCTTGAAAATGATTAAACGAGTTAATCAGGCCAAGAGGGTTCCACACGTGTGAAACCACACGTGTGGGTCACGTGAGTGACACGTGTCATTGTGACACGTGTCTCACGTGAATATATATATATATATATTATATATATATTAAATAATTAATTTGTTAATTATTTAATAGACTTTGGTTTAATTTTGAATCAAAAAGAAAGTCTTATTTTGGAGAAAAATAATCTAGTCAATTAATTACGAATTAATTAATTAGATAAAATAAGTTATTTATTTTAAATAAATAAAGTATAAAATTATCCAAAAATAGTTTGGATATTTTTAGCTCTCTTAAAAGTTGACTTGAATTAGAATTCAAAGTCAAAGTTGGAAAATACTTGATGATCAAGTAATAGGAGAGAGAGAGACCAAATCCTTAGTCCATAAGGACTAGGAATTTCGGCCACTTCCCTCACCTATATATAGGGGAGCTCGAGCTCCCCTTAGAGCGAATTGGCAATTCTTTTGGTTCATGTGTTGAACACCATCCTTTCTCCAAGATAAACGAAACCCTAGGTTAAGCCTAAACACTAACTAGAGAACTAGCATCCTTACTAGTTAGATTGTGATCAAGTTGGTGGACTATCTCTAAAGTGCTTCAAGTTAGAAGTTTGAAGATTCGAGCTTTACCAAGGAGGGAGGATCAAGCCGCGAGAAGAGCGTTCTTGGGTGGCTTGAAACGCTTCAAGAAAGAATAAAAGAAAAGTAAGTTTCTTATCTCTATGAATTTGGTTACACGATTGCGAGTCCAAGGTCCTTTTGTTGGAAATTTTTTTAAATTTTCGCTGCTTTCTGATTCGTGTTTTCCAACACGTGTATGTGCCTCACATATCGAGCAACGGCGAGATGAAGGCTAGGAATCTTATTGAAGGTCTTCGGGATGAATTCAAGGAAGCTTTAATTACGAAGGACACAAGTATATGGGATAAAGTCACGAGGAGAGCTTTGAAAGTCGAAATGTGGATTATGACAAGAGGTACAGAAAAGGATGAATCGGAGCTTAGACTTGAATCGAGTCTATACTCCATTGTACAAGTAGAAGAAAGATCTTGCCAATCCGGGAATCGAACCAAGAAGATCCGTGGGAAGAAGCAGAAGATCGGGAATTCTTCAAAACCAAAGAAAGAGTTTCAACCATGTACCCATTGTGGAGGAAGCAACCATGCCTACGACGTGTGTTGGGATAGGTTGAGAAGATACTATGCTTGCGGATCAATTGAGCACAAGGTCTCCAAGTGTGATAGATGGAAAGCTAATAGGCACCTAATGCAAGGACAAAGGCTTTAAATTGAAGACTTACTTGAACCTGGGGATTAAGGTACTTGCATTCATGGCACGTGCATTCATAACATATTAAATTTTGTAATTAAATTTCTCTACGTGTTATAATCCCAATGTGTAGCATTTTCTACGTGCTCGAGTGACTTTATGATGCATTTCATCTATACATATAACCCGACATGCATATCTAGTGTTTAATTGTAGAATGTTGATTCACTCATACGGCCGAGTTTCAAGTCCTATGAAGTGGGAAGAGATGGTTGAAGTGAGGGTCGAATTAAAGGTCTTCCTTGAGATTTGATTGCCAACTATGGGGTGATACGAAGATATGTCAAGTAAGTAGGATCGAGAAACCTATATACCGGGTTGAAGAAATGGGATCCGAGAGTGCTTTGAAGAAAAGTTGAAACTCATCTTCCGAAGAAGGCATTTTGGCATTTCTACAAGAAGCTTATTGGTGAAGAACTTGGACTTAGAGGTCGTCGAGAAACCACCGGATTCAAGAATTATACAAGAATTTAACCAAGAACTGAAGGATCCAATTCTTTGAAATAAAATCAGGACCAAGAGAACACTCAAGCGAGGAATCTAGGGCTAAGGTGATTGGCTAAAGATAGAACTCAATTATGAAATGAATTCCACGATGATATTTGAGGAAACAAGTAGGACAAGGATCGAATTGAGGACCTTCTTTGGGGATTGAGATTGCCGAAGATAGGGTGACACCAAACGAATCGAGGAGAAGATCGAATTTTAGGAATTTATACATAGAGTTGAAGATTTCAAATCAAAGGATACGACATTGAGAAGGACCCCAAGTACGGTGTAACTTTGGAAAAACATCACCGGGAGTTAGAACAAGGATCCAGCTTGGGGATTGAGAGCAAGTGTAACCAACCGCAAATCCAGGGCATGGGGATTTATTCAATTGTATCTTGGAAGGAAAGAGCGAATTGTCAAAAGTTCAGGTTCGAGGATTAACAATGGTTCCGGGATTTTTCAATTGTTCCTAAGAGAAGGAGGTCCCAAGGGACCTTGAGTTTCAGAAGACGAAGGAGATGGGATTGTTTCTTGACCCCTTTTTCAAAGAAACATCCGAGCAAAGGAAAAGGCGGGGTTGGGGAAAGAATTCAAGAGTAGATAACAACCGTGGAATGAAAGTAATGGAAAGTGTTAAAGTGACAAGTGCATCTAGGATTTCAACATGGTGGGCAAAAGATTTCGGCGATGATCAAATCCTCACGAACACTCATACATCGGTGAACGGTACACTTAAACATACATATCACGTGCATCATGTATCTTTTAACCTTGTTTTGTGTGTTGTGTGAGTTGTTCGTTACCCTACGGGGTAGTTTGAGCGAACGGGTGCTTTTGTTTTGGGTAAGTTGAGGGTCGTGCTTTGCAAGGGTCTACTCAATGAACTTCCAAGAGTCTTCAGTTAGAGGCAAGCAACAGTTCGAACGTCAACTTCGAACCACGGGTTGAAGTGGTGTTAGAAGGCCCGTTCGGGTTGGAGAACAAATTGTGGAAGTTCTTTAACGACCCCATTCGTGATTCCGAGTTCTGCGTGGTTTGGATGGATTTAAACGGTGGGAGTTGAATCATTTTTGGACCCTCCTATCGTGCGAAAACGTCTGAGTTATTCCAAGTCGGGATCAAGTTCGCGTAGAGCTTGGAGTGAAGATCAAACCCCTTGGTTCTTGAAGACCTTTCTCGAGCTAACCCTCGTCGGGACGTCATGAACCTCGAACATGGGTGAATACGGTAGAGTTGCTCGTAGTTCTTACTCGAGCAGTAGAACCTGGGGACAGGTCCTCTTTAAGTGGGAGAGTTTGTAACATCCCGCTACGCCGGAATTTCCAGGTACACGTCACGAGAGAGTTTAATTCCGTATTTATGTTATTCGCATGCTTTAAAGGTCAACGTGTAATTTATTTAAGCTTCGTGCGCTTTAGAATTTAATTAAATTGTTTGGGCTCGAATGCCCGATACTTGAAGTTTAGGGACCTAATTAATTAGGGTGCTTTGGCCTTCATGGAAATCTTGAGCTCGGGAATTCGAATTTCAATTCCGACCCCTTCATTGAGTTCGTTTCGACGATTCGGATTTGATGAAATTAACTTTATATTTTCAAAGCCGTTTGTTAGCCCTACTGTTTTAAAATCCGATCCGAATGGATCGGACACCGTTTGAACCGACCTGTTTCTTGGCCCTACAAGAGAGGACCGAACCCTCTTTCTCCCCATTTTGGTTCGATCCAAGCAAGAAAGAAGGGAGAGGAGAAGAGAAGAGAAGAGAAGCTACCCAACGCATTTTGAGCTCAAGAACCCCGACCCCGTTTGCCCGATCAACGATCTAAGGTAAGCAATGTGATCCTCTCCTTACGTGTTTCGATTCTACCGATTGAATCTTGCTTTATTGCCTTAATTCTTGAGTTTGGAGATGATGATGAATAGTATAGATTTCGTGTTTTAGGTGTTCGGACTCATTTTGGAGTCCAATTTATGTTCTAATATGATATACATAAGTGATATACCTTGAATTTGAGTGTTTTCGGTGTATTATGTGATCGGAATGTGGTTTGGGATGGTTTGGGAACCACCCCCGTTGAGCTTTTTCTTTGCTGCTATGTTTTTTTGGAAAAGACGACCCAACACGGCCGTGTCAGCCCCTAGTTCATTTCCGAAACGGCCGGGTCAAGCCCTCGACTTTGAATTTTTTTATTCGGACACGACCGTATCAGCTTCCAGGCCAATTTTGACACGGCCGTGCTGACCTTGTTTGAACTCAGCTTAGCCTGATTTTTGAACCCACGGAAACCTCTTGAAGTCTAGAACATCTTCCAGTTGGAATCAATTCCAAATTCATTCTAGACTATGAGATATAACCGTTTTCAATTTGTGTCGCCATCTCGCCGAAAATCTGCTTTCGTCCAAATTAAAAAGTGCGCCATTTTCGCCTCGATTTGAACCACGTTTTGATCCACCTACCATTTTAAAGATCTGTGTGTCTAGTTGCATTTCGAAGAAACAAAACTCAATTCTCATTTCTCAAACTCAAGTTATGATCGTTTTTCTACAGCTTGTCCATTTTGGAAAATTTCCAGCTTTTGCCCGTTTTTGCTCGGAACCTTTTCTTCCGCTTTTCTTGCACCTTGCCACCTCTGAACCCATTCCCAACTTGTTTTCACTTTCTTATGCATATGAATGTGTTGTTATATATGTTTTATGTTGCTTGAGTAATATGAATTATTGCACGAAACACCTATCCACCTTGTAATATGCATTAATTGTGCACTTGAACGTGTTATATGATTATCAATGAATATGTTAAGCTATGTAATGTCTTGGATTGCATGTAATTGATTCGAATATGTGTTGTACTTACGTATTGGCATCTCCTACATGCTTGATCATACGCCGTGCGTCTATGTGGTTCATTCTTGAGTCTAAGTCTTGTCTTTTGCCTTCAGTTTGTTCAGGTGCACCCGGGGTGGTGTTTTGTTTGTCAAGTTGATTCCGGGGTGAATCAAGTGCATTGTCTCCGGCTTCGTTTAGTGTCAGGTGAGGTTTTCTTTCCTTTTAGCTATTCTGACCTAAAACCCTATTTGTATTTCGAACCCGCATGCGACTTATCTATGTATATATATAGATATGTGTTTGGATACGTATTTTGTGGGTTTTGTCCTGTTTGTCTTAAGACATTGAAAACGCTTTTATAAGTATATAAGCTCTATTTTCGTTTGCTTTGACAAGCTTTGGTAAGTGTGTGTGTGTAAGCATGACAAGATTTGTGGATAAGCTTCGTTGGTAAGTGTGATAAGTAAGCTTTGTGATCTGTGTGTGGGCCCCGGAGAAGTGGTATGTGATCTCGGGTCGGCCATGGGGTCGTCGGGCTCTCTCATCAACACGACTCCATTTACGGGAGACTTAGTTCTCCTATACCGACGGAGCACTTTAAGGTTGGCCGTCGAAGGAACCGGGCGGGATCCTCCGGTTCACAAGTTTCGTTCTGTGGAGGGTTGAGAGGGGCACCTCTCTTCCCCATTGGTGTAAAGGTGGGATTGTTTTATGAGTTTTGCTTTGGTATGAGTAAGTGTGTGAGAACTCGTTCTCGCCGAGTTATTTATGTATTGTATATGGTTATGAAACGGGAGTGGCTTTCTAACTTTAAAAACTTTGTTGATTTTGGCCTTCGGCCTTAAACCTCTTTCTTTATATATCTATTACCATGGGTTAAAACGTTTTAGAATGCAAAAACTATGCCCGGTTCATGAACCCCTTCAGCTTTGAATATGCTTTGCTCTTATGTATATGTGCGGGTGCGTATGTTAGCCCCCTCACCAGTCGTTAGGACTGACCCCTCTTCGTTGTTTCTTTTTCCCCTTTTCTTTGTTTGAGTTACAGGTCGGTTTTGGAGTTCGTTCGTGTGAGGCGGTTGAGTCGAGCCTTTCGTTTTTGTTCAAGTCGAGTTTGGTCTTCGCATTAGTATATGTCTTGCATACATTTGAATTCGTTATACGTTGTAATTTGTATAAGTTTAATTCATTTGTTACGATATGATATTCGGGACAGGTTAGGACAGGTTCTGAATTAGTTGAACCCATTTTGTTGTATGTTATTCGGGACAGGTGAGGACAGGTTTCCTTGACTAGTTGAACCCGTTTAATTGATGTTGATTTATTTTCTGGAATGTATTTAATATGTTTCTTGTCAGGAGTTTTTGATAATTCGTATTTTGTACCGCTTTCGCTTTCGGATTTTTGAAAATTTTAACTTGTACAGGGTTTAGGTACCGCCTAGCTTAGGTTGGATTTTTGTTGGTCACCCGTTCGCCATGGCTTGATGCGTGGACGGAGTTCCCATTTCGTTTCACGTGTTGGGTTATGGTGCAGGGGATGTGGCGCCCCACCGCTTGGGGTGTTACAGAGAGCCCCACTAATCTTAATCATAAAGTTAAGTTTGTTTCATATCCATTTGATCTCAATCCACGAAACCCTTTTCTTGATGTCTTGATCCGCTACCGCGGTTGAGGGTTTAGGATCGTATATGAACGACTTATACAATAAGAGATCCTCTTGCACTCAAGCAAGTGTAGGTCCTTTGTTGATTCTCATATACTTCCATGTGCCACTTATGTAGCCCCAGCATAAGCCTTGAATCAACTGTATTGGGAGAAATCCTTTAAAGCTTATACTAAAGACTACAGAGTTAGCCCACAAAGCATCAATGGAATCTCAAGTCAAAGGATAACTTTACTCATGCCATTGACCTGTGAGATATTTCCTAATCTGCAAGTTTCCACTTCATTGACCTGCGAGATATTTCGTAATCTGGAAGTTTCCTCTTCCTGAAGTGGAAACTTCCTTTCCCATTTAGGAATCTTATCACGCGGGACACCTCAGTGTACTCGTTCTAAAAACGACAACCCTCATGTATTCATACGCATCAAGTTATGCACTTTACACCCCATGAAACAGGATGCTCCTTCTTAAGGATGCAATCCCACGAGCAAGTCTCAGTCGAGCCTAATCAACACTCCCACTGTTTGTTGGACTCACCGACTTCGAGTGGTTTCTAAACTGGCCTTGAGTTAGGGCTTGTTTCATGTGTTATTCACCTAATGACAAAGTCCCCAACAGCCTTATAGATTAGGGGAGTTCCAATACATCTGCACATAATGGAAACACACAAAACATGTATTGTATATAAAGAAGTGTTTGTCGATGATAATAATAAATCGTATATTATTCAAAGATTGTCTGTGACATAAGGAAGTCCCTAAGCAGATTATAACTAATCGGCTTTCTAGGGCACTATTCCCATCACCCCGGAGGAAGAAGGATGGAAAATTATGTTTTTAATTGCAATTTCGATCACGATTACGATTATGTTTATGATTATGAACGTGTATAAACACCTTATAACTTGAACTTAATACAAACAATATGAGAGTAAGGTTGGGGAATTGTCCTCTTGTCGGGCCACGTATTATTATTACAAGATTGTAACGTAATTAATTGAAATTAATAATTTCGAGTGATGCATTTCCTTAACTTTCCGACTTGGGATTTTATAAAACTTTACTCAGAGTTATGAATTATATGTGCATGTGTTATATTTACTTATGCCCCTCACTCAGTCTTTCGACTGCCCCCCACGTTGTTTTTAGATCTTTTGCAGGTATGCAAATGGGGAATAAAATCTTAAGGAGTCTTTATTTTGGGTCTAGCACGTCTTATGTCCATCCCTAATATTTTTACTACTTTTGGATTATGTAATATTCTATTTTGGAGTTATAATATTTGGGCCGTGCATGCCATTGCTACTATGATTTGGTGATTGTATGTTGGAGTCGCACTGTAACACCGTAGACGGAGGGCCCCACATCCCCCGCACTATGAACCCGGTCCACACATGAAATGGAAAGTCCATATATGAACCAAGCTCACAGCGAACGGTGACAAAATAAAAGAAACTCGGCGTTAGGCGGGAGTAGACCCCTGTACCAACCAATCAGTAAAACAGTAATGCGGAAGCAAGACAATCAAGTATCCAATGTAAGAAAGGAATGCAATTCAAACAAGAATGTAAATATGGGTTCAACTAAGGCCCAAGAATCCTGTCCTGTGACGCCCCGTATTCTCGAAGGGCGTCCTGACGATATTAACAAGTAAGTCTCTACACTTATGTGTGTTTAATTTAAGAGTTCTTGAATTATGTGATTTAATGTAAATCCAATTTAATATGTTTTCATTCGAATTATTCTAAGATTAATTGTCAACTTGATTAATTACGCGCATATTTAACCCTAACTGTCTAATTTGATTTAATTCAAATTTATTCCATGAAATAAATGTCAAGTTGATTTTAAATCCATCATGTTACTTAACTTGTTTAATTTCGGTTTACTTGAATTCCTTGAGATTAATTGTCAATCATGTGTTTACAAAGTGCCGTTAAATTATACGAAAAGTTTCTAAAATTAAATTGAATTAAACTCTAATTGGTAAATCTCTATTTCATTTTAATTTGTAAAATTAATTCGGAGCTTGAATGCTTACTCGTAACTTTACCAATTTTATTTACGATTAATTGTACGCGATATTCTTTGCTACGCGATAAGGATACCCGGTTGTATATAGCTTGTGCAAGACACATTTCTCTCAATCTCTTTTCTCTCTCTCTCTCTCTCTCCTCTCCCACTCTCTCTCCCGCGGGTACTATGCACGGCTTCAGTTACGAGCCCATAACTCGATCGTTTCTAGATGGAATTCAACAAATGAATAGTCCATTTCGATTATCTCGGCGAGACCGACGCAAGAGTACCAATTTCACGGCCTAAAGATGAACGGTGGTGGAGTTATGGTCGGATTTCAGTAGCAGCGGTGGAGGTGTTAGACCGCCGCCACTTCGTCGGCCTTCGCGGCGGTTTCCGGCCCTTTCCTTGGTGCACGCGCCCCATGCCCAGAAAGAGAACTTCCCGGCGCAGCGGTTGACGTCGGCGGCGTGGCCATCGGAGCAGAGACGGCGCCGCACGCACCGCCCAAAGCTCGCGGCGGCGGGGCGAGTTACTGTGGCGGCGGGTTTCGCCGCCTTCCGGCGATGGTTTTCGACAGGGCTTGTTGGTTTCCAAGGTTTTTCGACCCCCTGAGTTCATTTCCAGCATCAATTTCACCAGATCTTGGCCGTGGTGGTTCCGGCGACGTGGACGGCCGCAGAAACTTCGGCGGCCAACTGGGGCCTTTTCCGGCCATCTTTTGGTCTCGGGCTCTTCACGAAAGTTGTTCGGAACGACGAAAGCGAGTGGCCTGTGATCACGTGACTCCAGATAATGTGGTTTAGCAGCGGCTCGCGGCGGCATAGTGGCGGTGCAATGGCGGCGCTAGCTCCGAGGATTTTTCCGTCGAGCTACCCTAGGGCTTTCGAAGAGCTCGTCATGGGTAAGACAATGCCTTTTACGGACCGCATTTTGGTTCACCGGTTTGGAAGTAATTTGAGTTTGAAGATTTAGGGTTTTCGTGTTCTTAGATTTCAGATCTAGGACAATCGGCTTGGAATTTCCAGAAATTGATCGAGGATTCGGAACGGGCACGAAGACTTCATTCAGGACTGATTTTTCGGGATTTTTCCGGTGACCTTCGGCAGCGGTCCGGCCAAATTCCGGCAGCTACAATGGTGGCGTTCCGGCGGCGTCTGGTCAGAATGTTCGTCTCGTAGTGGTGAGTGCAACGCCACTTTCCGTTCGTTAATCGGACACTCGATCTATTTATTACGAATCATTTTGCATAATTGTTATTATTTGAATTAATTGTTTAAGTGCAAATAAATTGTTTATTGTTGGTTTGTTGATCGAGATGTATTCCAATCATGTACGAAAACATGTATTGAATGTATTGTGATATGCATAAATGTTTCGATTTACAATTTGAACCCCAATGTGATGAATTTATGCTATGTGTTTAGATATGAAAGGGTGTTAGTGTAATATCTAGAAACTAATCTTTTATGTGACTAAATGAACTTGAATGATATTTTAGAAGAACGAACATGTTGTGATTTCTCTATATGGATTTGAGACGTTCTCAATGTTATGTTTGTTGTAAATTGTGTTTCAAATATAAAATTTAGATACATGAAAGATGCTTGAACAACTTGAGACTTGATGCATGATAGGAGTTAGAATTGTAATATCTTGATTTACTCTTACTACCCGAAAATGGTATATTATGAATTACGATAAATTGATAATTGTCATGCTTGTAAGTAATTAATTCCTAGTTGAATAATTGTATAAACACTTTAAACGAACAATTATGTTTAGCAATCAACTAAGGGGATGTATGTATAATAATTCTAAATTTTTATAAATGACTTAGGGGATGTAAGTGTAATATTTATGAAACTATGAATGTGACTTGAACTTGTGTACCAAACATGTTGTGAAGTTGTAAAGTATGATCTTAAGTGAATTAAATACACTCTTTATTTGTATCAAGCATGCCATCTACGTACAACAATTTTGTATGTTTATATGATCAAGTTGCTTTTACTTATGCACTTTATAACTCGACATGAACTTGATGATTAATTCTAATATTATAATTGAACCCTGTGACATTGGATCTTCCTGAATTGACCTTGCATATTTGGATATGGAATTGCATGATGGTTGCTTGTAAATATTACCTTGTTGAGCATTGATATGCCTTGAATGACCACAACACCTTATCCAAGCACAACATGAACACTTATGCATAACCACGATCATCTTGAGCAACGCCGTGCGTCTTGTTTGGTTCATATAGAGTCTAAGTCTGGGCTTCTGTATGTCTTGTCAAAGAGTTTGGTGGTGCCGGTGAGCCCGAGGTTTAGAGTGTTTGGCCCTTCACACTCTCAGACTCTACTTTCACGAGGTGAGGTTTAGGATTTTGTATAGTTATGCGACCTATGGCCTTTACATGCTGATTTCTACCCTTGTATGCGAGTATATCTTATTATAAATACATACGTGTTGGATATGATATGTTTATACCCTTTGCGTGCGTCCTGCGTGTGTGGGAGCCTTCGTGGCTTAAATTCCATAGCGTGGGAATATATAAAAACCAGTTTTTGAGGCATATGTAAGCTATTTTGGAAAATTCAGTTGTGTTATGAGTCTGTAGCGAGTTAGCCATAATATATGGTATCTGTTCTATTCTGTACTATTCTGTTGTGGATCCGAGGAGCTACGGGTAATGGGGTCCACCGGGGCGGTTAGGGCCATCGGGGTTTCAACCATGTGTGTATGTTCCATTTGAGATATCATTGCGCGACTCAGGGAGATAGGGAAGGCATGATATCTTGAGCCTCCGGCTAAGGATGGGGAGGACTCTTGTGGGTTCGCTACCCCCTTGAGGTCGAGTCTAATTTAGACGGTGTTATTATAGATGGTTTTGGGGACTGTACATCCCCTCCATCATTGGTGTAGAGGTTGGATTGATTGTGATTTCTGTTCTGAGGAGTAAAGGTGGGAAGCTCGTACTCACCGAGTAGTTGATTATGTTATGTTATGGAATTATGAATCGGGATAGAGTCTTTCTGGAAAATGGTTTCTAAACTTATATCTATATCTTATTCGGGTTCTTTCAAAACGTTTTGGTATGTAACACCTATCCCCGGTTCATGAGTCCATCCTTTTTATTCTGTGCTATGCTCCTTAGATATATATATATATTGTGGGTGTGCGTTAGCCCCCTTACTCGGTCAAGTTGACTGACCCCTCATTTACACTTTTAGTTGTAGGTTGTTAGCGTTTGCTAGGCGGAAGTGAGTCCTTTGAGTTGCACTTCGTCGGTCTAGTCTTTCTATTTGCATTTGTCTTTTCATACACTTTACTTATGCTTTGACTTGTAGACTTGAGATTATACATTACTATTCGGTAGCCCTGCGTGGCACTCTCATTCGGCCCCTTGTGGCACTTGATGATTATTACTTTATGTTGATATTCGGGACTAGGGATTTATGCTAGTTGAACCCGTCACCTGCTTTGCATGTTTTGTTTTAAATGCTTCCGCTATCTATTGTTGTTGGTTTTAATTGCTTCCGCACTTTGAGTTTTGGTCAAGTTAGATCCGCCTAGCCTAGTGTGTGAGTTGGTCTCCCGTTCGCTCTGATTCGGATTCGGGCATGGACTTTCATTTCATGTTCCGGGTCTGGGTCATAGTGCGGGGGATGTGGCATTCTCCGTTTGGGGTGTTACATGTCCCGAGTTCAGTAGAAAATAAAGATACAAGATGGTTTACAAACTCATATACAAAGCAGGAAATGAAAGTGTGATACAAAGTAGTGTATGCTGGACCAGGACTCGAACGAATACCTCAAACGACTCCCACCTAACGACCACAGAACCTGCAAGACAGAACTAAAAACAATGAGAGAGATGGGTTAGCTAACCGATTGAGTAAAGTGGTTACACACACATATATATATATAAGCAGGCAATCAAGCAGGCGTAATTCCACTGTACGTTTATTTGTTATGAAAGCAGGTGATAGGAATCATGAATCAATCACT
Organism: Lantana camara; assembly: GCA_037501455.1. Lineage (NCBI taxonomy): Eukaryota > Viridiplantae > Streptophyta > Magnoliopsida > Lamiales > Verbenaceae > Lantana > Lantana camara. The sequence goes on from CM074855.1 coordinate 60,582,201, forward strand.
ACGTACGGGTGGAATTACGTTCATTCATGCGGAAGCAGGTAAACAGGATACACAATGCATGTTTCGATATCCGTACGCCCTCTGTTGATGCCCAATTTACCTTAACGTTCCACGAACTCCAGCTACTGAACAGGGATTAGGGGCATGCCAGAGGTTACGGATATATATATATTACATTTTAGGGAACCCGATGGGAACGGATATTTATTCGATCCTGGACTCCACTTCTCATTTACTAAATGACAGGAACAGGGATAAATAAATAGTCAGGTAAGCAGGAATATGAGTTTGTTAATAGCGGGAAAACAAGTATAATTAACCTCCTTCTCCTGATGGTTCAGGCAGCTAACCCTAGCAATCCATGCGGTATGACCTTCAGGTTCATGAAACCCTCGGATCGGAGCCCCATCTTCCACCAAACCTCCTGGTGAATATCAGGGAAGTCCAACAGTATGGGACTTGTGTAAGAGGTCACCGTTTGTAACACCCCGCACCATGGGATGCCACATCCCCGCACCTAGACCTAGTCCACATGCGAGATGGAAGCCCACACATGAACCGAGCATAGGGGAACGGGACATACACACACACACGAAAGCTAGGCGGGACGCAGAGACCACGAAAAACAAAATGCAAAGTTCATGTAATGCCCCGGGTTTTTCAATTTTATTAATATGTCTTATTTGTTTCTAAATTGCGCAATTTAATTATTTAATTATGTGATTAATTGTTTTTACGTGTTTCATATTTAATTTTATTATGAATCGTTATAATTTTATTTTATTATATTTTATTTTAATTCAATATCATTTCAAATATTTCGTATATTAAGTATATATATATACATATATATATATATATATTTCTTTAATTATTGTTAATTTAATGATTAATGTTAATTATTTTATTTTAATAATACTAATATTAAATATAGTTATGTAATATAAATGTATATGTGTTGTGAGGTACGTATGCATGAATATATTAATGCATGCATATTATATTTACAAATTATTTTGCATGCATGTTTATAAACCATATATATATATACGTATGCATGCATTTATATTTATGAATTCTATATGTATTCATTTTATATTAATTGTAGTATTATGCATTTCATTGTTACATTTCGTATGAATGATATTTACGTGCTTCGTTTCTATTTAATTTAATAACGAAATTTCGTGCAAATTTAATATGTTGAACTTATACGTGTCTTGTATATGAATATTTGTTCGTTTTGTATTTTCGGATTCATTTGCATGTGTTTCGGATTTAATTTTAATTTTGGAGTCCAAGTCGGGGGCTAACGAGCAATTAGCACACCCTTGGTTCCGTATTGAATATCTTGAGCTCGGGAACTCGGATTCGAGTTCCGTCAACTTCGCTGAACTCGTAACAAAGATTCGAGTTTAGTAAACTTAGCCTTATATTTTTCTAGCTTCATTTGAACCTCCGAAATTCAACCGAAAAACGAGACGGCAACCAAACCGACCTTGTTGCACTAAAATGACCATATCTTGCTCAAACCTTGACCAAATTAACTATGGTTAGACTCTATGGAACCCTAAGTCAACCCTTTATTCATACATTAACCCCCCAAACCGAGAGAACCCTTCCCACTTGCTGAAAATATCTCAAACATCTACTGCTTCCCAGTTTTTCCCGTAGCTCAAGGCCTACCTTGATATTCAAGCTCAAATCTCTTTCTAAACCTCCATTAATCAACAAGGTAAGCTTAGGGTTGTAATATATGTTCATTTCTGATCATTTTCATTCTTTTATTCCCAAATTTGAGCATGGTTTCATGAGATATTGGGCTGCCTTCGTAAATAATGTGTTTTGGGCAAATTGTTGATCTCATTCGATTCTTAATGGTTTTGATTGATTCCAAGCTTGAGAATGATTGTTTTGACATCCTATTTTCATTTATGATCATTGATTACCTGGTAGTAAGAGTATCCATGAGATATCATTTACGAGACTTTGGAAAAATTTCATGAAATGGGCGTGTGTGTCTGCGTCTTGCGTCTGAGCTTCCTTGGGGCTGACTTGTATGTTATTTTGGAGTTGTTTCGCAGTAATTTTGATGGCTTAGCTTACCTGAACACGTTGGGGATTAATGAGATCAGTATACTCTGTTTTTCGTGGGATTTTATTCTGTTTTTGGGACTGAAATTGTGGCTGTCAGCTGTTGCATCTTCTTGTTCTTGTTGCTGTCAGTTTTGTGTGTTGTTAGGCCTGAGTTGTTGTTGCATTTCATGCCACGAGTTGCTGCTTATCTTGCTTGCATTTCATGCTGGAGTTGCTGCTCTTTTTCTGTGTCTTTTGCTGTCATAAAACAGGGGCTGCTGCTGCGAGACACGGGTGTGTCGTTCATGGCCTTTCCAGGGTGAAACGGGGGTGCGGGTTGGCCTGAAATTTCTGTACCGAGACACGGGGGTGTCTCGGTTTGTGCTAGGTTGGTGACACGGGGGTGTCACCTTGTTTTTCAAACTCTTGCCAGCGTTTTCTTCCTCCGTTTGCCTGCATGTGTGTAATTGTTTTTCCTTCCTTTAAACTGCTGCTGCTAGTCTCCAGTTTGCATGGTATTGTACTATATATATATATATATTATGCAGATTTGTGTGTGCATGGGGTGCTTTAAGTGTATGTGTGTTGCTGTACGTATTATATATATATATATCTATACATATGATCATGCATGAAATGTTAAATGCATGAGTTGCATGTGCATGCCTAATTATCTTTGTAGTGTAAAATGCATGCATGGGATTTGTTAAATTTGTATTTTGCATGCATATTGTTTTGTGGTTGCATGCATGAACTGTAAGTGCATGTGTTATATGTATATATATACGTGCATGTGTTATATATTTAAAAATATATGATATAATATATGTATGTATAATTATTATATATTTATATATATATGTTTATTAAATATTAAATGTTATTTGATTTAATTGAATTATAGAATTTAATTGTTACCTATTGCATGTTTAATTTAAGTTCCTAAATTTAATTGAATGTATTTAATTGTTTATTTTCTAATTGTATATGCGATTGAATGTGTTTAATTGTTTATGTTCTAATTTTAAATGTGATTTAATACGTGCTATGCCCTATTTGAATTCTTGAATTAAATTGATTGAAAATATGAAATTATGAAATAGGAATTTATGAATTATGTATTTGAATGATATGAATGAACGAATGGGTTGATTATATGTTTTAAATTCTTCAATGGTGCACATGAACATTTTATGACATAATATCATTTGTTACGCATTCATATCATGTTCATGGCATGCCGTGCGTCTTATATGGTTCATTGGAGTCTCGAGTCTCACGAACCCGTCATGTTGTCTTTTGTACAGTTTATCTCCAGGGTGGAGAGATATTGATTGTTCAGGCACTTGGTACTCGTTCCTTGTATCGTCACGATTCAGGTGAGGGTGGTTTTTGTTCTAGCTATGTAACAAACCCTACAACCTTTATGTGAAAAGCTTTGGCCAAAACCTTATGATTATATATATATGATTTTCAAATGAAGTTATCGAGTAAATCCTTCTGAATTATGCGTATGAGCGTATATAAACTTAAAAATGGTTTTGTAATGAGGTTATGCTCCAAACCGGGTGTCTTCATGCTAGCTACGGAATAGGATGACACGGAGAGGTACGTATATAGCATATGCCGAATTACACGGTAAGGTATGATTTCTTATAGTATGTATTGGTCGAGTAAACCCTTTTCAAATGATTTATGAATTATGATATGTACTTATGAATTGACTTGTTTTGGCGAGACACATTTATGATTTATGATTGAACGAGCCCCGGGACTTAGTATATGTGGCTAACCGAGGAAGCAATGGCTGACGGGGATCCCATATACTAGTCCCAACCAACTACGGTGATACCGGCCCTCGCTAGGAGGTTTAGTGGGGAATGGGAGCTGAGTGCCCTTGGGGGAGTCATGAAACCCCATTGGCCCATGATTGAGGTGGTCGGGTCTTGCAAGCCCGTCCACCACCCGGAGGAAGAAGGTTGGATATGATTTATGATTTATGTTATGATTTTATTATGTTTATGCACCGTGCGGGAAGGCCGGGACACGGATTGCCCAAACGAATATAATTATGATTTATGATTCATGATCTGTGTGTATTATGATATATTGCATGATCGCCTAATCAATATATTAATGATATTTGTCGTACACGGTCGGAGTTTGGTTGGAGATTGTGCACGCTCACTCGCCGAGCCTTATATTTATGTATGATTTATGAATGTAATGAATTTAATATGAATTAGTCATAAAATCCGAGCATTGATTAACCATTCTCTTGCCCTTGTTGGGAACTAATCGCAAATAAAACCTTGTTCGGAATTTAAGACTTGCATGTGCATGTTTATATATATATATATATCGCTCCTGCTCACTCAGTCTTCTAGAGACTGACCCCTTTCCCTCCCAATCTTTTAGTGTGCAGGTTCGACTTTGGAGTTTCGAGCTAGGCGGAGGTTTTGGAGTCTTTAAGTTGGTCGAGTTAGGTTAGGAGAGTCTCTGCACTCATTCATGTATTGAATTTATGTATGATTCGATTCCATAGTTTCTTGAACTTGAATAATTATGTAATTGTTATTGAATTGCTTTTAGTGGGTTTTGTTATGTTTTAAAAGAGGCATGAAGAGCCCAAATTCCGTTTATGGTTTGTATGTTTGTAGTTGGGCTTTGCCATGCATTATATATTGTGGTGTGGTTGTCATTGCAGGGTCTAGCTCCGCCTGGCTTAGGAAGGTTTTTATGTTTGTCTCCCGTTCGCTAGGGATTGGTACGGGTGCGGATTTACCATTTCGTTACTCGTGTTGAGCCTTAGTGCGGGGGATGTGGTGCCTCACGTGCGGGGTGCTACATCCTTAAGTGGTATCAGAGCCCGGTTGCAAAACCGGTGTTCTCGAGTCGTGTTGGAGTCAGTCTAAGTCGAACGGCATACGGACTACGTGATATTATGTGCATTGCATCGATCTTGAACATGGAATTTGGTTTTCCTTAAGAATTTTGTTGAATTACTTGTTGCGTTTTATATGGATTCTTGCCTTTCGTACTGAATACATGCCATGAGCATGCACTAATCGCATGCATATATTCTCGAAATGAGTTATGATTTCCAGGTTATAAAGATAATATCAAACCACGGCCAAATTCTATGATCACAACAATCTATTACAATTTTTTTTTTCGGAGGCACGGAGGATAGGAGCTAATCACGGGATGGTTGTAACTCAGAAGATCAATTTATGTGAATCCATGACTTAGGATGCTTCACTTGGATCCAGGAGATTGCTCAACCTAAGGAGTGGGGTATATCAGCCTTGAAAGTATTTTAGTCAGGGTTCAGGTAAAAGGGATCTGGATGGAATTAAGCCCAAGGGTGGTCGAAAGGCTTCTAAATCAAACTGGTAATTAGAAATCGAGTTTTAGAAGTCAAGATTGGAAAGAGGTATCAATAATTAAGAGGAGTCGAGGTAAGATGGGAAACAAGTCGAGAAGGGGTTCGAGAAAGATAAGTAATAGGATAACTACAATCCATAGAGGGTGATGATGCTAGGGACAGGACTTGAGTTCATTTTTCCAAATCCAAGCTGAATTGTTATGTTGTGAGGTTAAATTGGAAGATATGGAGCAACCAATGGGAACTATAAAGAAAGGTGAAGCCTGGTAAAGGATGGTCCTCGGGAGAAATTCAGATACTAACTCAAGGGGATGTAGAAGAAATTAGGGATCGTGAAATTTTAACTACGGATGGTGGAAGGTACAAGCTGGTATACCAGAATTCTTGGAAAACTTGAAGACCGTGGGAAAAGGCAAGGAATAATCACCGGGTCAAAGTAACCTCGGGATTGGAGGAACGAAGAAAAGCTACTGAGCTAATAGCTTACCACATTGGTGACAGGTTCCAAAACATTCATAGCACGTGCATCACATTTTGCATTAATTATTTATCCTTTTGACCTTATGTTATCCGTGCAATTCTAATTGGTTTCGTTGCGCTAATGTGTTGTATAATTGCTTTATGTAAACGTGACACATGCACCGTCATTTTAACCCGACATGCATTCTAGTGTTTATTTGATAGGAAGCTCATTCACCTCACCTATCAAGTATTACTTAGCCAAGCCCCCCCCGAATCCGATGACGATGACTTCGGGGAAACAAATAATTACAAGTAAGGGATAGGTTAATGGAAACGAGAATTCATAAAGAAGAAGCAAGATTAGAGTGGATTGCGGGGTGTTTGGATCGGACGAGAATAGGAAAGGGGTTTCGGATATTAAGCGAATTAGAAGGGAAGTTGAAATGCAAAACCTTGGGGTTGCCTTTTGATCAAAATCCTCCCTAATGGAAATTATTCAACAAGAACTTCGACAAAATGAGAATTAATGGAGTTCAACATGTGACAATAGAAATTTAAGGGGGAGAGCACGACCGAGGAACAAATTGGACGATTGAAGGGGTGCTCGAAGAAATATTTTAGTAGGAATAACGAAATTGCAAATTAAGGAAGACCTGGGAGTCCTATTAGTGATGATCAGAGATAAATAAGGCGGCTTGAAGGGTTAAGTTGTTAAGAGGAGAACTAAGTTACTAAATTCGGGTTGGAGTCCCTCACCAGGTATAAAGGAAATGGCTTGGAGAATATTCCTACGTATAGAATATGGATCTGGGAATAACAAAATTATAAGGGAGCTTCTGTGAACCCTATGTCAGAATTGACAAGAGAGAGTGTCGAATCAAGTTAACATATAATGGAATGATGGCGATCAAGAGTAATCCAATAGAGTATAAAAAGGGGGTTCAATAATGATAATATTATCATGTCTTCGGTTATTTGCACGATAATTCAGAAGGAAATTTAAGAAGAAACCAAACCGGAAAAGATGATCATTGGAGGATTTACATCAAACTTCAAAAATCATCAAGAACATTCTATCTTCGATTTAAGAAATGTGGGGCCAGATGCCGAATATAACCTTAAGGGGGTTAAAGAGAATGAACGGATAACAGAAATGGAAAATGGAAAAGGATTTGTGTTGAGGGAGACCATAAGGATAAACATCTTAGGGCCGGGATGGAATCATTAAGTTGCCCAGAGTGGCAATACTCGGGGGTATGTTAAGCACCGATATGGGTAAGAATGGAAGATATGATCTGGACATCGGAACAAATGTTCTAAACGCAAAAGTGAATGTCAATTGGATTACTTGGAGGAGTTAGTCCGACTGAAAGAATATAACAGGGGTTGAGGGAGGATTGAAGAAGTCGAGTAGCAATAAACGTCAGAAGGGTTCTAAGAGTATAATCCTTAAAGGATTCATCAATTGCTTTACCGGAATAACCTGGAGAGGTTAAAGACAAGCTGAGCAATGAGCCTATCTTCAGAACAGATCACACACTGGACAACTTACAAATTTAAATTTCTTAACCACGGTGAACGGTACATAAAACATTCATGGCACAAGCATACATACAATTTAATTTAATTGATTCTTAATATTCTGTACCTTACTAATTGATTATTTCCGTTGTACTTGGTTATATTGTAATTGAGGTTTATTACATGTCCTTGTGTGATTTTGAATTTGGTTTTTTGCGTGTGTTGCTTGGGAGTATTGGAGACTTCCTTGATTTATTTATTTTTGTTTGAGAGACGGGGTGCTCTTGTTGTTTCTAAGAGACGGGGATTCTCTTATTTTATTTGAGAGACGGGGTACTCTCTTTGCTTGCGAGAGACGGGGTTCTCTCATTGTTGCTCGAGAGACGGGGCTCTCTCCTTGTTGCTTGCGAGAGACGGGGAATCTCTCATTGGTGGTTTTAAGCGTGCAGTGAATCCGAGGACGGATTCTTTTTAAGGGGGAGAGATTGTAATGCCCCGGGTTTTTCAATTTTATTAATATGTCTTATTTGTTTCTAAATTGCGCAATTTAATTATTTAATTATGTGATTAATTGTTTTTACGTGTTTCATATTTAATTTTATTATGAATCGTTATAATTTTATTTTATTATATTTTATTTTAATTCAATATCATTTCAAATATTTCGTATATTAAGTATATATATATACATATATATATATATATATTTCTTTAATTATTGTTAATTTAATGATTAATGTTAATTATTTTATTTTAATAATACTAATATTAAATATAGTTATGTAATATAAATGTATATGTGTTGTGAGGTACGTATGCATGAATATATTAATGCATGCATATTATATTTACAAATTATTTTGCATGCATGTTTATAAACCATATATATATATACGTATGCATGCATTTATATTTATGAATTCTATATGTATTCATTTTATATTAATTGTAGTATTATGCATTTCATTGTTACATTTCGTATGAATGATATTTACGTGCTTCGTTTCTATTTAATTTAATAACGAAATTTCGTGCAAATTTAATATGTTGAACTTATACGTGTCTTGTATATGAATATTTGTTCGTTTTGTATTTTCAGATTCATTTGCATGTGTTTCGGATTTAATTTTAATTTTGGAGTCCAAGTCGGGGGCTAACGAGCAATTAGCGCACCCTTGGTTCCGTATTTAATATCTTGAGCTCGGGAACTCGGATTCGAGTTTCGTCAACTTCGCTGAACTCGTAACAAAGATTCGAGTTTAGTAAACTTAGCCTTATATTTTTCTAGCTTCATTTGAACCTCCGAAATTCAACCGAAAAACGAGACGGCGACCAAACCGACCTTGTTGCACGAAAATGACCATATCTTGCTCAAACCTTGACCAAATTAACTATGGTTAGACTCTATGGAACCCTAACTCAACCCTTTATTCATACATTAACCCTCCAAACCGAGATAACCCTTCCCACTTGCTGAAAATATCTCAAACATCTACTGCTTCCCAGTTTTTCCCGTAGCTCAAGGCCTACCTTGATATTCAAGCTCAAATCTCTTTCTAAACCTCCATTAATCAACAAGGTAAGCTTAGGGTTGTAATATATGTTCATTTCTGATCATTTTCATTCTTTTATTCCCAAATTTGAGCATGGTTTCATGAGATATTGGGCTGCCTTCGTAAATAATGTGTTTTGGGCAAATTGTTGATCTCATTCGATTCTTAATGGTTTTGATTGATTCCAAGCTTGAGAATGATTGTTTTGACATCCTATTTTCATTTATGATCATTGATTACCTGGTAGTAAGAGTATCCATGAGATATCATTTACGAGACTTTGGAAAAATTTCATGAAATGGTCGTGTGTGTCTGCGTCTTGCGTCTGAGCTTCCTTGGGGCTGACTTGTATGTTATTTTGGAGTTGTTTCGCAGTAATTTTGATGGCTTAGCTTACCTGAACACGTTGGGGATTAATGAGATCAGTATACTCTGTTTTTCGTGGGATTTTATTCTGTTTTTGGGACTGAAATTGTGGCTGTCAGCTGTTGCATCTTCTTGTTCTTGTTGCTGTCAGTTTTGTGTGTTGTTAGGCCTGAGTTGTTGTTGCATTTCATGCCACGAGTTGCTGTTTATCTTGCTTGCATTTCATGCTGGAGTTGCTGCTCTTTTTCTGTGTCTTTTGCTGTCATAAAACAGGGGCTGCTGCTGCGAGACACGGGTGTGTCGTTCATGGCCTTTCCAGGGTGAAACGGGGGTGCGGGTTGGCCTGAAATTTCTGTACCGAGACACGGGGGTTTCTCGGTTTGTGCTAGGTTGGTGACACGGGGGTGTCACCTTGTTTTTCAAACTCTTGCCTGCGTTTTCTTCCTCCGTTTGCCTGCATGTGTGTAATTGTTTTTCCTTCCTTTAAACTGCTGCTGCTAGTCTCCAGTTTGCATGGTATTGTACTATATATATATATATATTATGCAGATTTGTGTGTGCATGGGGTGCTTTAAGTGTATGTGTGTTGCTGTACGTATTATATATATATATATCTATACATATGATCATGCATGAAATGTTAAATGCATGAGTTGCATGTGCATGCCTAATTATCTTTGTAGTGTAAAATGCATGCATGGGATTTGTTAAATTTGTATTTTGCATGCATATTGTTTTGTGGTTGCATGCATGAACTGTAAGTGCATGTGTTATATGTATATATATACGTGCATGTGTTATATATATAAAAATATATGATATAATATATGTATGTATAATTATTATATATTTATATATATATGTTTATTAAATATTAAATGTTATTTGATTTAATTGAATTATATAATTTAATTGTTACCTATTGCATGTTTAATTTAAGTTCCTAAATTTAATTGAATGTATTTAATTGTTTATTTTCTAATTGTATATGCGATTGAATGTGTTTAATTGTTTATGTTCTAATTTTAAATGTGATTTAATACGTGCTATGCCCTATTTGAATTCTTGAATTAAATTGATTGAAAATATGAAATTATGAAATAGGAATTTATAAATTATGTATTTGAATGATATGAATGAACGAATGGGTTGATTATATGTTTTAAATTCTTCAATGGTGCACATGAACATTTTATGACATAATATCATTTGTTACGCATTCATATCATGTTCATGGCATGCCGTGCGTCTTATATGGTTCATTGGAGTCTCGAGTCTCACGAACCCGTCATGTTGTCTTTTGTACAGTTTATCTCCAGGGTGGAGAGATATTGATCGTTCAGGCACTTGGTACTCGTTCCTTGTATCGTCACGATTCAGGTGAGGGTGGTTTTTGTTCTAGCTATGTAACAAACCCTACAACCTTTATGTGAAAAGCTTTGGCCAAAACCTTATGATTATATATATATGATTTTCAAATGAAGTTATCGAGTAAATCCTTCTGAATTATGCGTATGAGCGTATATAAACTTAAAAATGGTTTTGTAATGAGGCTATGCTCCAAACCGTGTGTCTTCATGCTAGCTACGGAATAGGATGACACGGAGAGGTACGTATATAGCATATGCCGAATTACACGGTAAGGTATGATTTCTTATAGTATGTATTGGTCGAGTAAACCCTTTTCAAATGATTTATGAATTATGATATGTACTTATGAATTGACTTGTTTTGGCGAGACACATTTATGATTTATGATTGAACGAGCCCCGGGACTTAGTATATGTGGCTAACCGAGGAAGCAAGGGCTGACGGGGATCCCATATACTAGTCCCAACCAACTACGGTGATACCGGCCCTCGCTAGGAGGTTTAGTGGGGAATGGGAGCTGAGTGCCCTTGGGGGAGTCATGAAACCCCATTGGCCCATGATTGAGGTGGTCGGGTCTTGCAAGCCCGTCCACCACCCGGAGGAAGAAGGTTGGATATGATTTATGATTTATGTTATGATTTTATTATGTTTATGCACCGTGTGGGAAGGCCGGGACACGGATTGCCCAAACGAATATAATTATGATTTATGATTCATGATCTGTGTGTATTATGATATATTGCATGATCGCCTAATCAATATATTAATGATATTTGTCGTACACGGTCGGAGTTTGGTTGGAGATTGTGCACGCTCACTCGCCGAGCCTTATATTTATGTATGATTTATGAATGTAATGAATTTAATATGAATTAGTCATAAAATCCGAGCATTGATTAACCATTCTCTTGCCCTTGTTGGGAACTAATCGCAAATAAAACCTTGTTCGGAATTTAAGACTTGCATGTGCATGTTTTTATATATATATATATCGCTCCTGCTCACTCAGTCTTCTAGAGACTGACCCCTTTCCCTCCCAATCTTTTAGTGTGCAGGTTCGACTTTGGAGTTTCGAGCTAGGCGGAGGTTTTGGAGTCTTTAAGTTGGTCGAGTTAGGTTAGGAGAGTCTCTGCACTCATTCATGTATTGAATTTATGTATGATTCGATTCCATAGTTTCTTGAACTTGAATAATTATGTAATTGTTATTGAATTGCTTTTAGTGGGTTTTGTTATGTTTTAAAAGAGGCATGAAGAGCCCAAATTCCGTTTATGGTTTGTATGTTTGTAGTTGGGCTTTGCCATGCATTATATATTGTGGTGTGGTTGTCATTGCAGGGTCTAGCTCCGCCTGGCTTAGGAAGGTTTTTATGTTTGTCTCCCGTTCGCTAGGGATTGATACGGGTGCGGATTTACCATTTCGTTACTCGTGTTGAGCCTTAGTGCGGGGGATGTGGTGCCTCACGTGCGGGGTGCTACAGTTCACGAATGCGGAAGCTTAACATGCCAATCATAAAATTTCAATCACACAAACAACGGGTTCTACTAGCATAAATCCCTAATCATGAAAATCAAACATAAACATAAATCATAATTCACAAATCAAACGGGTTCATACTAGTCCTAGAACCCTGTCCCGCATATTCACATAAGTTAAACAACATATTCATATACATAAACATGATCATATCTTACAAACTTACACAATTCAAATGCAAAATGTAAAAAGACTCCAAATTTATACAGAGACTCGAAACCAAAACAGACTTCACGACCGACACAGGCCGCCTAGCTCGAACCTAAAGCAAACCTGCAAAGCTAAAAACATGGGGAGGGAGGAGGGTCAGCCCAAAGACTGAGTGAGGGGTTACACACGCACACTTACATGTATATATAGAGCATAGCATGTAGTTGAAGCAATGTTCGTGAACCCGGGGTTAGTTTTTACATGCTAAAACACTTTACCGTGATAATATACATATAGGGAGCTTATCAAACAAACCGAGCAAATCTTAGTTCATACTTTTCTTAAGGTATAAGCTTAGATTCATACAGACTTATCACACACATACCAGAACATAACTTATTAGGTTAAAAGCAAAACAAATTTTATCTTAGCTTAAGAGTCTAACCCCGTTTCATGAACTTATGACCGACAAACATAACTTCACAAAACTCGGCGGGTACGAGTGCAAAACCAATCAACTCCTTCATAACACACGAAGACTTAAGCACACAAAATCATAATACACATACCTCCACTTACTCCGGTTGATGGGTGGGTTGTACATATCCAAGCCATCCTTGCTTATATGTATGGGTCGTGAGTTTCATGACACTTACGCTCGAGGATTCGATTCCCCAACCAACCTCCTGGTGGGGTCTGGGTTGATTCTAAGTTAGAGAAGTGTACAGGGGTTGCAACCGGCGACCCCTTGGTCATCTCGGGTCTCCCATTACACACAACTCCGGGGCCCAATACGAAAGTCACGCTTATAAACACACCAAAATCGGAAGCTTAAACCCGCTAGACTCACACTTATACATAGCACATGCATATCGTACTTATCATATCATACGTACATATCACACCGACCTCAAAAGCATCACAAAAATCAAAGCTAAGCATACATAGACTTATACATAGCTTCATACTTTCAAACTTAAGGCAAGGCCAACATATACGTATCTCACACATATCTACAAATATATAGATGTTTATAGGTCACATGCATTCAAAAACCGGCACGTTTCATTAGGGTATAACTATATCCTAACCTCACCTTACACCGACAAACCCGAAGACACACGGTCGATTCACCCCGGAATCAACTTAATGAACAAAACACCGCCCCGGGTGCACCTGAACAAAACTGAAGCCAAACACAAGACTTAGACTCACAATGAACGATATAGACGCATGACATATGCTTTCACACTTAAGGAATACAAACACTAAGGTAAAGTTCATGTTCTTGTGCACAATTAAGGTAAAGTGAGCAAATGAGATAGCAAAAGGTAACATTCAATCAATCAAGAGCACACGAAACACGTAATACTTAATAACACGCTTATAAACCACATAAGGCATCATATCATATCCATTCATATTCATATACGAGCATATAACAAGTTCAAGTCAAGTAAAGAAGGCAAATAGGCACAAAGAGGCATCACACGTATCACTTAAAGCAAACGAATTCAAAGCTTTCATGCATACTTCGAAATTATACCAAAACAAGTGCATACACAACATAACACATAATTCTAACATAAAACATATCAAAATCAACAACCAACAAGTCATAACATAGCATATCATGCATATAAGTAAGCACATAACACATTAGGATCAAGATCGGGGAGGGAAACGAGAAAAACGAGCAAGAAAACAAGTTCGGGAACAAGGTACGACCGTACGTTAGACCCACACCCATGGATTTTTGTCAAAGAACAGATCCACAGCGGTGGGTTTGCTGCAGCCCTAAAAATCCGAGGTTTTAGCCCCTAAACACACCAGGAACTCATCCCGCACTCAAGCTAACACATAATGGAAGGTTAATGAAGCAAAACTCATGTATTCCAAGCCATAAAATCGGACCAATGAAGTAACAATCAAGCAAGAAATGAAATAGAAGTAAGCTTATGCAAAACCTTCAAATTCATTAATGGCAAAGTCATAAATTCTAACCTACCAACCAAATTAAGTTAAAAAATATCATAAATTAGGTCTTAGGATATAAAAGCATGGTTCAAACCAAAAGAAATTACAAGGAAGCAAGCAAGAATCATGAAATTCATACAAACCCTCACTATTCATCACATATGCCATAAATCATGAAATCCATGGTGAAAACATGCAAAATGTGACTTAAAACAAACATATAAGCATGGAGGAGTCAAAAGTGAGCTTACCTCTTCAAATGGACGAGAATTGATGGAGCTAGAGATCAAAGCATGAAGAAAATGAATAGTACCTCTTCTTCTCTTCTTTCTTCACTTTGGGGCTGATTTTTTGTGTTGGGGAGAGAGGGGTCCGAAATGGGGCTGGAAAAGAGAGAGAGAGAAGTGTATATGGAGTATAAAAGTAAAGGTTAGGCTTAACTTGGGTTAAAATGAGACCCACAAGCAAGACTAGTCAACAAAGGTATCTTTTGGGGAAAGGGGTTCGTTTCGGCTGAATTTCCGAAGATCAAATGGGCTTAGAAAATTGCAAAGTTGGGTTCCCTGGTTTTATCTCTTTGTTACGAGTCCAACTCATCTTCCTGAATTCAAAACCGAATTCCCGATCTCGAGTTATGCCTCCCGGAACACAAGGTGCGCTAAAACAAGTTAGGCCCTCGTGCCCCTAACAAATCCCGTTTTTACAAAACGAGTCAAAAACCAAATAAAGAAAACTCTAAAACAAGTATAAACCATATAAATACGTTCATAGTCCACATAATTCATGCATCGCAAGTTATCACAAAAATCGGGGTTGAAACAAGTTAAAACGAAGTAAAAGGGGCCTAAAACGGAAACTTTTAAAACATGAAACACATAATGCTCATTCAAAAGGCACATATGTCATATAATTGCATGCTTAATTAATTAAAAGTGCACTTAGCACACTCGTGACGTTCGTACCTGGAGAGTCGAAGAGTTGAGATGTTACACAATCGACCCGATACCTCCCAGGTTCGCTCCATACACTTGCCCCCGGGCCCAAGAACAGGTACAAGAATCCACACCGGCTAGCCCAGTGCTAGGACAGCTGGGGGTAGTTAGGTTCTCGCAAAACAAGCTTAGGGTTAAAACTTATACAAGTTCTAAAGCATTCCTGATACATATTCGGTATAAAAGATATGTCAGTTTAATATAAAAACCATTTGACTTATTTAGAGCATGCAAGGTTATAGGTCATTTATAAAAGAAAACCCTCACCTCCATGTGCAAGAAAGACCAAGAGAAGGACCACGAGGCAGGAAATGTCTCCACCGTGGAGATCACTGTACAAGAAAGAAGACACAGTGTACTTGTGAGACACGACTGAATATGGAACCAAGTAGAATGAAAGGAAATGTTCATGAAGTGATGTATCAAGTCAGGGAATGATTGAATATGCAATATAACTCAAGGAGGTCATATATTCATGTCATTTAATCATACAAATTCATTTCATATATAAAGCACGAGTTCAAACAATCAATTTTAAGCAAGTAAAGACCAATGAGTGTCAAATAAAAGCATAATTACTACTCAACTAAGCATACAATTCATATAAGTCACATACGGGAGTCAAATGGGTGAAAGGAATGCAAGAAGAGTTTTGGCGATTTTGGCAAAAGCTGACAATTTTCCAAAATGCTCATGCTGTAGAAAATGGGAATATCTTGATTTCTAGAAGTTAGAATTAGTTTTTGTTTATTAAATATAAAACTAGACAAGTATACCTTTAAAATGGTATATAGCTCGAATCATGTTTCAAAGCGAATTTAAAATGGCGTATGGTTGAAGTTGGGCGAAAGCAGAGTTTTGGTAAAGTGGCGACACAAAATGGAAATGGTTATATCTCACAAACCAGAAAAGGTATTGAGGTGATTCTAATTGGAGAATACGCTAGACTCGAAAAGGTTTGTATAGTTTGAATTTCAGGTCAATCGGAGCACATTTGAGGGGGGGGGGTGTGGCCGCGACAAAGTTTAACTGAAAAACAGTCACGGCCGCGAAGGCAAGTCAGTAGCTCCTGAAACCAGGCGAGAGACTTCGCAAATCGAAAGAAGAATGCAGGGGAGCTCAAGATCCGGCAACGCACCAAGATACTCAAAACAACCAAATACAACATATATATGCATAAAACATCATCAATTCATGAATTAATCCACAAGTACACAAAACCAAAAAAATACATATATACCTATATAGACAAATATACACATTATACCATAGTGAATGAAAGGGAAGATAAAGGAGATGAAAATCGAGCTTGTTCTTGGATTGAAAATGAAGAATCCTCTTGCTTCCTTCTCTTAGATTGGATATGTTTTGAAGAGAAGGGATGAAGGGGTTTGAAGCTTTATGTGTTAAGAAAATGAGAGAAGAAGAATGAGAAGGGGTGTGGTGTGTGTATATCGTGTATAACAAGAGGAGAAAAGGGGTAAATTGCATTTTGGTCCCTCAAATGTTTAAGTGACTCAATTAGGGCCCCAAGGTTTGGTAGGTGAGCAATTGAGGTCCAATTCAAAGTTCTATTAAGTCCAAGAATTTCATAAGATTTCAAATAAGCACATAATCAAAATAAAACATTTATGTAGCAAGTAAGCATGTTATAATTGAATTTAATTAACATAGTCATAGGTCAAATGAATCATATACGCCACATAATGGCAATTAATTCATGAAATTAAATATTAAACATTCACTTAACACTTAAAATATTGTTAAATCATATAACACTTAGCCTAAACCCACTCATGACGTCATACCTGACTTGTCTGAAAATACGGGGTGTCACAATCTCTTCCCCTTAAGAGGACCTAGTCCCCAGGTCCACAGCCTCGAGTTCTAGACTCTAAGCAGACTCTCCCGCATTCATCCCACGCGGGTTAGTAACTCCCCGTCAGGATTAGATCGGAATAGGTCTTCAAGTAACAAGGGGTCTTCAATTACAACACGATCACACTTCGATGTTGGGACACTCAAATCGTCTTCATGGAGTGTCAAAAATCTTTATAGGCGTTTCATGAAGCTTGTTGTGAAGTCCCGACCCTTAACTTACCAAAACCTAAACAGCAAAACTTCTAAACTGCAGTCGGTGGCAAGCTAAACATGTAGTAAGAAACAAATGAGAGAATCCCCGTCTCTCACAAAACAACAAGAGAACCCCGTCTCTCAAAAAACAACGAGAGAACCCTGTGTCTCGAACAAACAACGAGAGAACCCTGTGTCTCGAACAAATAACGAGAGAACCCCATCTCTTAAACAACAGCAAGAGAGCCCCGTCTCTCGAACAAACAACGAGAGAACCCCGTCTCTCAAACAATAGGGAGAGAACCCAGTCTCTCAAATAACAGACACAACAACACAGGAGAATAATTAAATAAATAATCATGCAAATACCACTCAACGAACAGGTAAGAAATATCAAATACATCGTGTATCAATCAAACTAAACAGTTAGTACAACAGGCGGTCAAAGGACATAGCATCATGAAATTGTTCAAATTTAAGTTTCATGTATGCACATGCCATGAATGCTTGATGTACTGTTCACCATAACAATGAGATTGGAAGTTGATAACTTTCCGGCACGATAACATGGTCTGATCCTTAGCTAGCTCGGTTTCCGACTTGTCTTTTATTCTTTAGTGTGTGCTTGTATGGAAGGATATATAGACCCTTGGTTGACCCAATTCTCGATTTCAATTCTGATCCTCTCCAATGGTTATTGATGTGAATCATAAAACAAGGCCACACTTTGATCCAAATGATGATATGATCACAACTCAAAATGAACCAACTTATGTTGGACCTATCACAAGGTCACGGTCGAAAAGAATGCAAGAGGAAGTTCAATCTATTTTGATCCAAATAACTCAAGAAGAGCCCCAAGAAGATAAGTATTCAGCTGGATCCAATCCACTTTGTTTCAATGTCTTAGTGATCGAATTTTAAGCCCAAATTGTGTTAAGCTTATTGTAATTTGGCCCTGAACTATTATATTATACTTTGGGCCATCTTTTTATTTATTTTCCATGCATTTAGATTAGGTGAAGCCCATTTTTATTCAGCCTACAAGGAAGGTGACGGGATTAACTTGTCTCTTTGAATTCTGAATTGTCTCTTAGAATTCCCATGCATGCATCTTTATATTTGAGCCTTGTATTTCGTTTTTTTTTCTGTCAACTCTTAATGAATTTGTGATTCAAGTGAGTTAAACTCTCTAGTTCTTGGCTGAACGTCATTAGGGTTTCAAACCCTCCACCGGATAATGTCATTTCCCGACTCATTATAGTCGACGGGGTGCATTACTTTTCAAATCTGATAGTGTTTGGTTCCTTGCTCATTATAGCAAACGGGTCACACTCCTCAATTTTAACCTTTAAGTGGACGATCGAAAATCAAGAACTCCAAGTATTGGTATAGGGTTTCACGGCAAGTACGTGGAGTTCGTATCATTTGGTATCAGAGCTTAGGTTTCCATACAAGGTTACTTATCCTTATCTTTATTTTTTGTGTAATTTCGTTTCTCTTGTTATTTTGGCTGCAAAAAGATCAAAAAAAAAAAAAAAAAAAAGAGAAGATCTTCGAAAAAGGCTGAAAAACGCATACAAAAAAAAAGAGAAGTAAAAGCCGCGTTTAAAAAGAAAAAAGAAGAAAGAGGGCAGCTTTGTTTCGGTAATATTCAAATCACATAGTTACGTTTGTTTGGAGCATTTAAACGGTTCATTTGTGTCAGATTTTCGCACCCTTTTTAATTCATCTTAAGGGATTATTTGGTTGAGGAATTTGAAACTTCTTGTGACTTTCTTCAAAGAATTGAGAGTAAAGAGTGGAAAAAGGCGTGAGATTGTGAGCTTAGTAGAGGAAAAAAAAAGCCATAATTTGAGTGATACACGAGGGGAGTGAACACCAAAAGAGTGTAAACACGTAAGGGAGTGTTTGTGAGGTGTTTTTGCTAACCTTTGTTTAGCAGGTAAAATATGGCCGAAAATCAACCTCCAATGGACCTAGCTTTTACATTACAAGCTAAGCAACAACAATTTGAACGAATGAATTTGCAATTCAATGAGATCCGAGACCGTTTGGATCAAAATGATGAAAGGATGACTCAAATTCAAAATAGAAGGGCAAATCAAAGGCAACATAATCCACGGAATGAATTTGAGGATGATTCCTTTGATGATGCAGCCTCAAGTGCATCCTCAAGAAGAGACCGTAGACGACCAAGGCACCATCAGCCACGTAGGGGAAGAGAGGGAATTGATAACAATCTTGGTTCTATTAAACTCTCTATTCCTTCATTTAAAGGACAAATTGATCCTGAGGCCTATATTGAATGGGAGAAAAAACGTAAATGGTGTTTGAGTGTCATAACTACTCAGAGGAAAAGAAGGTTAAGCTTGCAACCGTGTCCTTCACGGAATTTGCCATTGTATGGTGGGACCAATTGATGCTAAATAGGAGGAGAAGCGGTGAGTATCCTATTGATAATTGGAATGATATGAAAGTGGCCTTAAGGAAACGTTTTGTACCTCCTCATTACTACCGTGACTTACACCTCAAATTACAAAGTTTGAGGCAAGGATTCAAGACCGTAGAGGAGTACCCCAAAGAAATGGAGATGGCCATGATTAGGGAAAATATGGAGGAAGACCGAGAGGCAACTATGGCTCGGTTCATATGTGGTCTCAACCGAGAGCTTGCAAACATAGTGGAGCTTCTTCACTATGTTGAACTTGATGAAGGGTTCATATGGCTATCAAAGTTGAAAGGCAACTCAAGAAGGGGCGTACGGTTTGTGATGAACAAAACCCTTCTAAAGTTAAGTGAATTTCTACTTCAAAAGCACCCGAAAAACAGCCCAAACCTAAGGAGGATCCACCCGTGGCTAAGGGATCATTTGAGAAAGGTAATACTTCTACTCAACGCTCTCGTGATATTAAATGTTTCAAGTGTCATGGATCAGGTCATATTATGTCCCAATGTCCAAATAAGAAGGCCATGATCATGTTGGATAATGGAGAGATTGAAACTGAAAGTGAGGGCCATGAAGTAGACCATGATTCACCGGATGAGGAGAGTGATGTTGAGCATGCTGTTGTAGGGCAAAGTTTGGTGATACTTAGGGCTTTACACATGCAAATCCTAGAGGATAAGGATGAACAACAAGGAGAGAACATCTTTTACACTCGGTGTCATGTTAGGGAACGAGTGTGTGGATTGATCATTGATGGAGGGAGTTATGTGAATGTTGCTAGCAAATTTTTGGTAGAGAGGCTCGGACTCAAAACCTTGAAGCATCCGAAACCATACAAGCTCCAATGGCTGAATGAACATGGTGAAATGAAGGTAACAAAACAAGTTCTTATCCCCTTTTCAGTTGGCAAATACATGAATGAGGTTCTTTGTGATGTCATACCAATGCAAGCTGGCCATATATTGCTTGGAAGACCATGGCAATTTGATAGACGAACAGTGCATGATGGCTACAAGAATCGATATAGTTTTACCAAGGATGGGCGAAACATCACCTTGGCACCTTTACCACCAAGTCAAGTGTATGAAGATCAGTGCCAAATTAAGAAATCCATTTCAGCTTCTTCTAAACGAAATG
Organism: Lantana camara; assembly: GCA_037501455.1. Lineage (NCBI taxonomy): Eukaryota > Viridiplantae > Streptophyta > Magnoliopsida > Lamiales > Verbenaceae > Lantana > Lantana camara. Next base: position 60,603,252 of record CM074855.1, read on the forward strand.
ATTGTAATAGTGAATGTGAAAAAGAAGGAGAAAAAAAAGTAGTTGAAAAGAAAGAAAGTCAAAAAGGAGGAAAAAAAGGAATTGAAAAGAAAGAAAGTGAAAAAGGAGGAAAAAAAGAAGTTGAAAAGAAAGAAAAGAAGAAAATGAGTTTCATCACAAAAGAAAAAGAAATTGAGAGTGTTTTTAAAAAAGGAAAGTTGGTGATGATAATGATGTATAAGAAGACCTTCTTATCTTCTAACGACACCCCTCCCCTACCTAGTATTGCTTCCTCTCTTTGCAGGAGTTCAAAGATGTGTTTCCGGAGGAAATTCCACCCGGATTGCCTCCAATTCGTGGGATAGAGCACCAAATTGACCTAATTTCGGGGGCTGCAATTCCAAATTGACCTAATTCCGGGGGCTGCAATTCCAAATCGACCCGCCTATAGAAGCACCCCTCAAGAAGCTAAGGAACTCCAAAAACAAGTCGAGGAATTACTTGAGAAAGGGTATGTACGTGAGAGTATGAGTCCATGTGTTGTTCCTGTTCTTTTGGTGCCTAAAAAGGATGGTACTTGGCGAATGTTCGTGGATTGTAGGGCTGTCAACAAGATCACGGTAAAGTATCGTTATCCCATACCTCGCCTTGTTGATATGATTGATGAATTTCATGGTTCTACAATTTTCTCTAAGATTGATTTGAAAAGGGGATATCATCAAATACGCATGCTGTAGCACCCCTTAACACGTGGAGGTACCACACCCCCGCACTATAGGTCAATCCACCTACGAAATGGCCACTCCGTACATGAATCAACCTATAGTGAACGTGTAACAATGCAATAAACGACAAGCTAGGCGGGACTAACTCATGCATTTAACAGAAAATAAAACGGAAGCTTACTACTATTCGTTTGTCATATAACAATTATTCAAAGATCCAGGTATTAATACATTATCATCTCCCATAGTTTACATGCAAAAGTTTCTAACTGTTAACCACGAACATAATGTACTGTCTCTGGAAATGTAAATGTCGGCATCATGGAATGCATAAAGTGCTAGACTCAGCTGGGTGACTCGACACGACTTTGACTCCCGCCTAGCACATGACCTCAACAACCTGAAAGGTGGGGCGTCAGTCTACAAAAGACTGAGTGAGGCTTAATTACATTAGAGCAATAACCTGCAAGTTATAACTATCAATATCAACAGTTTATAAACAAATATGCAAGCATGCCATTCAAGTACACGGCACCCGTGTCAATATCACGGACCCCCATCACTCCAACAACTCCATCACCCCAAGAGCTACATCACTCCAATAAACTCCATCACTCCAATAACTCCATCACTCCATGAACTACATCACTCCAATAACGGGAAGGTTGCGAGCCTTCACCATTCATGATAACACGGTAACATGATCATGATTCAGTCACGGTAACATGGTACACGATTTGTAACAAGGTATACCATTTGACTTGAGTTTCATGCGAGATTGTACGAGTTTCCTGCAATTAACAGTTAAACCTCACCTTTACTGATATAATGCGAGTAGGTCACGGCCTACGGCCCTGCTCCTTGTCACGGGAAAACCGATCTGTGTAAATGGACTTATACATGTGAGACATGACTTTAAATGGCCTAAATATGACGAACAACGAAAATGTAGCGAGATGATAAGAAAAATGCAATGTGGCAAGATAACATCTTGTTTCAGTACATATTGGATCAGATAATAGCAATTCGGGGTCAAAGAAGTCGTTGGATCGAGGGGTTAAAAATGTAATTTTGTGCAGAAAGTTTTGTTCTGTCAGCGAGGCGGGAACGGCCGTTCCGGCTTCCCTTTGTAACTGGGAACGGTCGTTCCCGTTCCTCCCCAAAAGCGTACCAACGTTTTCCCATTTAAAACCCGCTGAAGCTGGGAACGGCCCTTCCGGCACGCAGGCCAAAATGGGAACGGCCGTTCCCAGTCTCGGCCGCCCATTTATTTGAAAAGGTGGGAACGCCCGTTCCCACAAAGCCTTAAGGCTGGGAACGGTCGTTCCCAGTTTCTGCAATTTACAGAAACAGAGCAAAACAGGGGAGGCTGTCGGGTATGAACAACAAAGCCACCAAAATTCCATTTTTGATCAACAAAGCTATTAATTTCTGGAGACATGATACATATATGTTCAAAGAATGAATATATAACACTTAAACTTATAAATCATGGAATATTAGCAAGAACTCAAGATTTCCTAACCATGCTCATGCTTGATCATTCAACTAAATATCCAAGAATTTCATACCCAAACCATGCCATAATTCTTGAGATGATCATATAATCATGCTTTGAACACTCATGATCCATAATTTCATAAGTTCCTAACCCTAGCTAAATCATTTTTACACAAGAATCATTAATTCATCTAAAGCCAACCTTGAAATTGGAAAAGAATGGAAGATGAGGATGAGGATGACGATGATGATGCTTCAAGCTTGAAATTCCCTTGAATTCTTGGATGTAAATGATGAAATCACTCCTTCCTTTTTAGAGAATGATGTCTCGGTGATGAGGGAAAGCAAATGTGATGCAAAGATCAACAATGAAGCAACCTTGGAAGCATGGAGATGATATATCGTGATTCATCATCCTTGATTTATGTGAAGATTGCTAATTTGCCAATGAATCCTTCAACTTATGAGGTTATGCAATTAAGGATGTAAGGTTTTAAAATATGCTCAATTAGGTCGTTAAAAGTTTATATAGTTAAGTCCCCAAAGTTTTAGAAATGAATATTTAGGGACAAGTTGGTAATTCGAAATACTCTCAGTAATTATTTCACGAAATAAATATTTTCAAGTTACGAAATAAATTCTAATTTTAATATAAATTCATGAAATTTTATGACAGTTTGATAAAATGCAATTTATAAAATTATAATAAACGAAAGAATGTAATTAATAAAATTCGGGGCGTTACAATTCTCCCCCCTTAAAAGGACCTGGTCCCCAGGTCCATTGTCGAGTTTCAATGATGCATAAGCCATAAGAGAACCCCATCTCTTTAAACAAGAGATGGAAGAACCCCGTCTTTCCACAAGAAGGAGAGCACCCCGTCTCTCCAGAATACCAAGAGCACCCCATCTCCTGACAAGCAATGAGGGAATCCCATCCCCCCGAACAATATTACTAGGATCTCTGCTTCTTATACACATGGAATTGGTGGTGGATACAAGTGCAAAATATCACATAAACAAGTAGAATCATATTGGTCACATAAATAACCAATCACACCGATGATAATTTTAAGTTTAACAACAATAAAATTCATGATGCACGTGATATGCATGATTAGGTGTACCGTTCACTGTGGGTTGTGTCGTGTATATGATTGGTACCTTCGGCTACCACATTCAGATTAGCACCCCTGACCGGCGCTCTCCATCGCCTAGGACACATGTTTGCTAGGTGCTCATTGCTCCCGCATCGCATGCACAAATTTAGACGTTTTCTACAAGTCTCAGCCGTATGGTTATCACGTCCACAGCAAGCGCATAGGGGCTTCCTTAACTGTGATGGTAACGTCTTGGTAAGAGCATTCTCTGAGGTCGATCTACCAATATGGGGCTTCTTCTCTTTAGGTCTTTCCTAAGATGGTGAAGTTAAATCAGTAGTGGACCTTTTTGGGGCATTAAATTCCTGTCCTGATCCTGAAGTTAGGTCCTGATCAAAGTGAGGGATAGGCTTGCTTGCATTGTCTGAATCCTCGACCTTCAAAGCTTTACTAGTAGCTTTGGCCCAGGTACTTGTGTTTGCAGCTTTCAAGGAGTCCTGTATATCCGGCCGGAGCCCCTGCACAAAGTGCACTGCCTTGTGGAAATCATCACTTGCTATATTATGGGCGTAGCGAGATAATCCTTCAAACTCCGCGATGTACTCGCCCACAGATCTGGCTCCTTGTTTCAATTCAGTAAACTCCCTTAACCTACGAGTACGCGAAGCTGGTGGAATGAATTTATTTCTGAACTCCCGAACAAATACTTCCTAAGTAATAGTTTCCCTGGCTGCCTCTAACACAATCTGAATACTCTCCCACCAGGAGTAAGCCTCTCCCTGAATCAAAGTAAGAGTGCAACGAGCTTTCTCTTGGGTGTCACAAGGGATAAGCTCCCAGATCCTATCCACTTCCTTTAGCCACATCTCTGCCTGAATGTCATCACCTTTATAAAACTTGGGAGGTTGCTGATTTTGAAATTCCCGAAGTATAGTAGAAATAGGATTCTCTACTGGAACTGGTGGTGCAGGTGGTGCTGGGGGCACATAATCTCGAAGTCTCTGATCAATTAACCCAACTACGACATTCATGAAATCTTGTGGCTGAGCAGGAGGGGGTGGAGTAACCTGAGGAGGATAATCATGACGATGTCTCCTATGTCCAGGAGTACGCTCACGACGAGGTCTACCTCGAGGCATCCTGTGACTTAAAACACTTGATATGTATGTTGGGTTAATAGATGCTAATGAACATAACTAAATCATAAACACAAGTGAAACACATTCTTCACATAATTCATGAATTCAACTAGGTTCAAGTAATCTCATATAATAAGCAGGACTTACAATTCTCAGATAATCCTATGCCGTTCGACCTAAACTTGACACGACACGACACTAGAACCTCGGTTTTGCGACCGGGCTCTGATACCACCTTAGATGTAGCACCCCTTAACACGTGGAGGTACCACACCCCCGCACTATAGGTCAATCCACCTACGAAATGGCCACTCCGTACATGAATCAACCTATAGCGAACGGGTAACAATGCAATAAACGACAAGCTAGGAGGGACTAACTCATGCATTTAACAGAAAATAAAATGGAAGCTTAATACTATTCGTTTGTCATATAACAATTATTCAAAGATCCAGGCATTAATACATTATCATCTCCCATAGTTTACATGCAAAAGTTTCTAACTGTTAACCACGAACATAATGTACTGTCTCTGGAAATGTAAATGTCGGTATCATGGAATGCATAAAGTGCTAGACTCAGCTGGGTGACTCGACACGACTTTGACTCCCGCCTAGCACATGACCGCAACAACCTGAAAGGTGGGGTGTCAGTCTACAAAAGACTAAGTGAGGCTTAATTACATTAGAGCAATAACCTGCAAGTTATAACTATCAATATCAACAGTTTATAAACAAATATGCAAGCATGCCATTCAAGTACACGGCACCCGTGTCAATATCATGGACCCCCGTCACTCCAACAACTCCATCACCCCAAGAGCTACATCACTCCAATAAACTCCATCACTCCAACAACTCCATCACTCCATGAACTACATCACTCCAATAACGGGAAGGTTGCGAGCTTTCACCATTCACGATAACACGGTAACATGATCATGATTCAGTCACGGTAACATGGTACACGATTTGTAACAATGTATACCATTTGACTTGAGTTTCATGCGAGATTGTACGAGTTTCCTGCAATTAATAGTTAAACCTCACCTTTCCTGATATAACGCGAGTAGGTCACGGCCTACGGCCCTGCTCCTTGTCACGGGAAAACCGATCTGTGTAAATGGACTTATACATGTGAGACATGACTTTAAATGGCCTAAATATGACGAACGACGAAAATGTAGCGAGATGATAAGAAAAATGCAATGTGACAAGATAACATCTTGTTTCAGTACATATTGGATCAGATAATAGCAATTCGGGGTCAAAGAAGTCGTTGGATCGAGGGGTTAAAAATGTAATTTTGTGCAGAAAGTTTTGTTCTGTCAGCGAGGAGGGAACGGCCGTTCCGGCTTCCCTTTGTAACTGGGAAAGGTCGTTCCCGTTCCTCCCCAAAAGCGCACCAACGTTTTCCCATTTAAAACCCGCTGAAGCTGGGAACGGCCCTTCCGGCACGCAGGCCAAAATGGGAACGACCGTTCCCAGTCTCGGTCGCCCATTTATTTGAAAAGGTGGGAACGCCCTTTCCCACAAAGCCTTAAGGCTGGGAACGGTCGTTCCCAGTTTCTGCAATTTACAGAAACAGAGCAAAACAGGGGAAGCTCTCGGGTATGAACAACAAAGCCACCAAAATTCCATTTTTGATCAACAAAGCTATTAATTTCGGGAGACATGATACATATATGTTCAAAGAATGAATATATAACACTTAAACATATAAATCATGGAATATTAGCAAGAATTCAAGATTTCCTAACCATGCTCATGCTTGATCATTCAACTAAATATCCAAGAATTTCATACCCCAAACCATGCCATAATTCTTGAGATGATCATATAATCATGCTTTGAACACTCATGATCCATAATTTCATAAGTTCCTAACCCTAGCTAAATCATTTTTACACAAGAATCATCAATTCATCTAAAGCCAACCTTGAAATGGGAAAAGAATGGAAGATGAGGATGAGGATGAAGATGATGATGCTTCAAGCTTGAAATTCCCTTGAATTCTTGGATGTAAATGATGAAATCACTCCTTCCTTTTTAGAGAATGATGTCTCGGTGATGAGGGAAAGCAAATGTGATTAAAAGATCAACAATGAAGCAACCTTGGAAGCATGGAGATGATATATCGTGATTCATCATCCTTGATTTATGTGAAGATTGCTAATTTGCCAATGAATCCTTCAACTTATGAGGTTATGCAATTAAGGATGTAAGGTTTTAAAATATGCTCAATTAGGTCCTTGAAAGTTTATATAGTTAAGTCCCCAAAGTTTTAGAAATGAATATTTAGGGACAAGTTGGTAATTCGAAATACTCTCAGTAATTATTTCACGAAATAAATATTTTCAACTTACGAAATAAATTCTAATTTTAATATAAATTCATGAAATTTTATGAAAGTTTGGTAAAATGCAATTTATAAAATTATAATAAACGTAAGAATGTAATTAATAAAATTCAGGGCGTTACACATGCAAGAAGGTGATGAATGGAAAACGACATTTAAAACAAAGCATGGATTGTATGAATGCTTAGTAATGCCATTCGGTTTAACTAATCCACCTAGTACATTCATGAGATTGATGAATCATGTGTTACGTGCTTATATTGGCAAGTTTTTAGTCGTTTATTTTGATGATATATTAATTTACAGCCATAAGTTGAATGAACATGTTGAACATTTGAAAATGGTACTTGAGGTGTTAAGAAAAGAGAAATTGTATGCTAACCTCAAAAAGTGTAATTTTTGCATGGATAGAATTGTGTTTCTTGGATTTGTTATAAGTGCAGGTGGTATTGAAGTAGATGAAGAGAAGGTGAAGGCAATTAAAGAGTGGCCTACACCTAAGTCCATTACGGAAGTTCGAAGCTTTCATGGCTTGGCCGGATTTTATAGGAGATTTGTGCCCAATTTCAGCACCATTGCAGCTCCTTTGACGGAAGTTATCAAGAAGAGTGTTGGATTCAAAGTGTTGGAAAGGATTAATGATAATGCATACAAGATTGATCTTCCGGGTAAGTATAGTGTAAGCGCAACTTTTAATGTGGCTGATTTAACTCCTTTTGATGCAGATTTTGATTCGAGGTCGAATCCTTTTCAAGAAGGGGAGGATGATGTGAATCATAAAACAAGGCCACACTTTGATCCAAATGATGATATGATCACAACTCAAAGTGAACCAAGTTATGTTGAACCTATCACAAGGTCACAGTTCAAAAGAATGCAAGAGGAAGTTCAATCTCTTTTAATCCAAATAACTCAAGAAGAGCCCCAAGAAGACAAGTATTCAGCTGGATCTAATCCACCTTGTTTCAATGTCTTATTGATCGAATTTTAAACCCAAATTGTGTTAAGCTTATTGTATTTTGGCCCTGAACTATTATTTTATACTTTGGGCCATCTTTTTATTTATTTTCCATGCATTTAGATTAGGTTAAGCCCATTTTTATTCGGCCTACAAGGAAGGTGATGGGATTAGCTTGTCTCTTTGAATTCTGAATTGTCTCTTAGAATTCCCATGCATGCATCTTTATATTTCAGCCTTGTATTTCGTTTTTTTCAATCAACTCTTAATGAATTTGTGATTCAATTGAGTTCAACTTTCTAGTTCTTGGCTGAACGTCATTAGGGTTTCAAACCCTCCACTGGATAATGTCATTTCCCGACTCATTATAGTCGACGGGGTGCATTACTTTTCAAATCTGATAGTGTTTGGTTCCTTGCTCATTATAGCAAACGGGGCACACTCCTCAATTTTAACCTTGAAGTGGACGATCGAAAATCAAGAACTCCAAGTTTTGGTATAGGGTTTCACGGTAAGTACGTGGAGTTCGTATCAGTTATCTTCACTAATTTCGTGAAGCTCTTAGAATTCAATTAGATCTTTCGAACGTAACGGCCTCTGTTTTCTCTAGCATGATCAACCCTTTAGTTAACCGAGCTCTAACTTATATTATATACCTTCAGAACATTCATCCCTGTACCAGATTCAATTCTCCTATCTTTGACCATACCGAGCACTACCACGTACTCGTCTCTAGAAACGGTTAAATGATATCTCAAAAGTTTTGTGAAAATATATAACTTTTCTTTTTCCTGGAGAGTTGAGAAAATCCGTGTAACAGCCCAAAACAGGGCCTGGATGAAAACAGTAAGTTAAGGCAGTGGTAAAGCGTTTATAGACCGTGATCCAACTTTTTGAATCATCACGCATTGCATTCTTACATGAACTTTGTGCTCGTATATGTTCTGACATGTTTTAAGAGGGAATTCTTGACCTTTGATACAGTTTACTATTCATAACCCGAGCCTACTTTGTTCATATTGATACTCGAACCCTAGAGGTTCATCACACATGTTTCCCTATCGTTTGAACTTGTTTCCCGAGCTCAGAAAGTCTTTCTTGAGCCATAAGGGTATTTTTGGAACTTACCGACCAAAGTTACTATTCATCAAAAAATGAGCTTTTGATTCTGATACCTTTTTCTACCCAAGTTACAGTCGAATCGATCCTTGAGTCGAGACGAGTCTTTTGAAATCATTCTTGGCTTGGAAATCCATTCCGGAACTTTGTTTTATTGAAAACGTTTTTGAAAACCGTAGTTTACAATTCCTTTTACGAACGGTTTTCATTCGGAAAATGTTTTCTCTTCGGATTTGCACTACTTGAGCTATTTCAAGATTTTTGAGATGTTTTACAACTCTTGATTCAAGTCCTAGCTTGAAATTTTGAAGCGTACGTTCATACGTGAGGATTCACTATTCATCCTACGTTTTCAACTTTTTAACGGTAAAACGTTTTATAGTCGATTTTGGACTCAAAACGCTTCTCGATTTATTTCTTGAATTTTAGAAGCAATCCGGACTTGAAAATCATTTTAGAAAGTCGTTTTTCACTCATGTCGAGTTTCGAGCTCAAAACTTTTATTCACTAAAACTAATGTATCTTTCAAACGGTAAATCCGATTTCGACGAATGAATATGCGTTTCGAAGCTAATTTTCTTGCCGTCGGAATGGTTATACTTCCAGCCACTTATCCTTGAGTCTTGGGGGACGAAATTACAGAAATACCCCCAGCAGCCCCATTTTAGCTTCAACATGCCTAAAGCTTCCAAGAGAATCTATCCAAATTTTGCTCTCCTACCCTTAAGCCATTTGTATTTGCAAGGTGAGGGGCTTCTTCACAACTATAAATACCCCTCCATGGCATTTCATTCCTTGCTCAAAGTTGTGTTGACAACACCCTTTCTCTCCCTCTCCTCCCCCTCTTGCCGTCGGCACCCCCTTTTTGTAGCTAGGTTAGTTTGTTTTGTTTTTATGTTATGTTAGTTTAGTTCATGTTTTTATGTTATGGTATGTTTATATTATGTTTAGGTTGGGTCTTAGGGTCTTCCCTAAGCCATATAGGATTTTATTTTATGCATTTATTATATAGTTTTTATGATATGTTTTGATAGTTGTTTATATGTTTTAATTGTTTAGTATATGCTTAAATATGTTATGAATTTCTCTAGTATATGCTATGATCATGTGATATGCTTGTTATATTATGAGAATTGATGCATGATTATGGAATTTGAATTATGTTCATGCATGCTTGCTAATGGAATAGTGATTTACAATTTATTATGTCACAACTTGTTACATGTTGATATGGAATTAAATTGTTACATGTTACATGCCTAAAGGTTCATGATATATGATATGATATGATATGAGATATGTTGTGACATGTTGTCACATTGTTATATGACTCTTGAATTATGAATTGAGTTTATGTTATGAGTTGGATTAATGGATTAGTGCCTTGATCATGTTATACACTTTAATAGTGTCACATGTTATAACCTAAGATAGAATAGTGTGTCATAACTTGATCTTATGCCTTAATTGGATCTCTTAACTATAGGTTATACCTTTAACCTAGATCACACTTGATTATATTAACATGAACTTGAAACTATAGGATATAATCAAGATCATAATTTGATTAGGGTGTGTGTATGTGTGCATGCCGTGTGTGTGTGTGTTCGTGCATGGTGTGTGTGTGTACCGTGTGTGTGTGGGTGTGTGTATAGTAAGGGTTTGACCCGAACCTTTGACCCGACATGTGAATAGTAACCTGTGAATAGTAATCGTGAATAGTAATCTGAATAGTACTTTTGAATAGGGCTTTTGAATAGTAAAAATGAATTAAAACTTGTGCTTTCTCTATAGACATTTGCACCTAGGGTTTCCATATCCAGGGTCTAAAATGTGTTTTCAAAATGTGTTTTCTTTCGTGGACTTGTTTCTTAACCTAAGGTTTGCGATAGGATTCATAATTTGACTAAAGCTTACTCGGTTATAGTAAGATCATAGTCTAACGTTAAGAGTAACTCACTTTGATGTATTCCTTTGTGTGTTACCTTTCTTGAATACCTTAAATGGTATTACTCTCTTGTGTTACATGTTCTTTACATGTTCCTTGTTCATTGTTTCTTGCATTTCATATGCATCTTGGTTAGTAGTGGGTCTTAGTTGTTAAGCTCACTCTAGTACACCATCTACAGGAGTTAAAGTTGAGCACTGGGATCCCCAGGGCACCGCTTAATCTGTCTACCTACCTTTGTTACTGATAGGTGAGGTGAAGTTATAAATGTTTTCCAACTGGAACCACGATTATACTATCGTATCATATGTTTTGAAATTCAAAGCAAAACCTTGTTTTGAACTATCCCTTTTATCGGGACATCCTCTTGAAAGGATCATTCATACTTTAATAGTATACCTTGATCAACAGTACATGTTTTCCAAAGTTCTGCATTCTTGTTCAAAGACAGTTACATGATTGGCATATGTTTTCAAAGTACAGTTTACAGACAGTTTCACATGTTTTCAGACAGAATCATATGTTACAGTTACAGTTTCACATGTTATAGTTAGCATACTGGAGTGTTACTCTGGTCACTGCTAATCTTAAAATGCAAGCATACAGTTTACAGTTTGGGCCCGGCGGTTATGTGTGGAGGTGATGCTCGGGAGGTGAGCGCCAACGACATCACCAATACCGGCCGCCACACTTAGACAATTGACACCGACTTTTAACAGGAGGTTTGTTAAGTCAGGACAATCTGTCTGGGAACGGATAGCAAATCCATTCCCATTACATGTTTACAGGTCGCCTAGGGCTAGCTACCCGAAGTGACAACCGGTGGAGGATGGTGCATGTTTGTATGTGTTGGTAAGAGTCGTTGTTGACCTTGGTCCAATAGTCTATTGTGTGCGGAGTTGTTGTTGACCTTGGTCCAATGCTCTACTTTGTGTGGGGTTATTGTTGATCTTGGTCTGATACTCTACTATACGCGGAATTATTGTTGATCCTGGTCCGATGCTCAACCAAATCATGTTTTCTGGAGTAAGGATGGAGGAGCCTAGCTTGCGGGCAAAATTCTGTTTCATAAAGGATGGTTCATATCTGGAAAAGTTCACTTTACCCTTATCCCGTTTTATGAAAGAACTATGAACCATCAACTGCATATGTGTGCGCGTGTGATAGCATTCATGAAAATGTTTTATAACGTGCATTCTTTTACAGCATCGCATTCAAAGAGTTTTATCAATCGAACTTGTTTCAAGTTCTTCTTCAAAGCATTGCATTTAACAGTTTCGAACTTTACTTCAAGTTCTTTAATTCAGTACTTTCTTTAAAGTATTCCCTCACTTAGTCCTTTTGACTAATACCTCTCCCGTTTTCTTGCCTCGTGGTTTCAGGTCTTGCAGCCGCAGTCTAGAGGTATCTTGAAGCTCTAGATTGTCATTTTTGTTTCTGTCAGGACTTAGTATTACTTCCTTTTGTGTGCTGCATATGTTTTATGGCTGCATCACTTTATGTTTCTGTATATCTTTTTGAATATTTGAGTATCTTCGTTATACTCTTTCTGCTACTCTGTTACCGATATTTTGAACTCTGCTGTATCGGTACTTATATGTGAATCTGTTATATGTTCTGATATGCCGAGTCTCTCTTACACGATCAATATGTTCTTGCTTGTTACATGCCATCACGCACATGTTTTGAAAAGTTTTAAAATACTCTGATTTTCCGTTGCATAGCCACATCGTTGTACATGTATAGTTCTGATAGACAGCCGTTCGCTGGAGTATTTCTTGAGTGATGGCTCACACCATTACTTGAGAGGTGCTTCAGTGCGGGGGTTGAGACGCCGCTCTCTTCTTGTTCTGGAACGGGTGGGGGCGTTACAGCTCTGAGGTGGTATCAGAGCATCGGGTTAAGTAAGAAGAGACTTAACCTAGATTGCTCTCATGTTGCATCATGGATTGTTCACGCATTGCATCCAGGATCATTCTCATATTGCATCGAGACAGGATATTTGGGGATTGCATGGTTCTGTTATCTGGATTTCATATCTGTGGTATCTTCTGTATAGCTATGGCAGTTCATCCACACCAGGATCCTAATCAGCAGATGGATGAGGCTTTCTTTGAGCAGTTTGAGGCCCCGCGTACTGTGGCAGTTTCTCGCCGTGTAGGCACTCGTTTCTATACCTGGCGTAGGTCTAGGAACAGTGGCAGACCTGGGTATTCCTATCCTAACAGAGTTGTACACTATCTCGAGTCTGAGAGAGATGGTTACTTTCAGGAGTATCAGAGGACCCGTGAGGTCAGGTTGGAGTCTCTGCGCTATCAGGATCAGTCACTGTAGTACTTGATTGATAGGGGCATCGCTCGTGAGCATGCTGCAGAGATGACTCATATTGCTGATCAGAGGGCTGCTCGTATTGCTGAGCTGGAGGCAGATCTTATGCAGATGACTATTGATCGCGACACCTCTATGGAGCGTCACCAGCACTACCGTGCCCGTGTGAGAGCTCGCCTGTATGATACCTATCACTTATCCGATGAGCAGGCAGTTGAGGAGGTCGAGGGTCAGGATGTCAGTCAGCCCTCTCTGGAACCCGAGCCTATGCAGGAGCAGTCTGATGGAGGCGATAGAGGGTCTGATGATGATGATGATGGCGGAGATGAGCCAGCAGGACACGGACAGGGTGAGGTCATTGCCGTTTCTGATGACACCACCAGGGGTTCTTTGGAACACAGTTTTCAGGGTTGATTGCTGATGGGAGATTTCTGTATATAGTACAGATGCATATATATATCTATCTATGGATGGCGGACGTATAGCCGGGACAGTTCAGGACTGACTTTTGGATGAGGGGATGTATAGCTCTGGTAGATGGTCCCCGACTTTTGGCACCACGGATGACGGTTCAGATGACTTGGTACCTACTAGGTTATTTTTAGCAGGGTTGGACGGATTGGTAAGGCCTGTAAGGGAGTCAACTCGATAGTATCGGGTCCTCCCCATTTTGAATTAATACTGTTAACATGTGGCCTGTAGTAAATTTTACCAAACCTTGCACAGTTATAACACTTTCGGCTTTATGTTGGATATCTGTTTACTGCTTTCCATAACTGTCATTGCATGAGTCTTAGAGTTGCTTCAAGATACCATTAGGACCGTTGATAGGATCATGCCATTTCATTTATTGATAGCATGCTATTGTTCTTGATATATTGGATACGCTTCTGGATATGTTGATCATGCTTCTGATCATGCTACAGTTCTTGTTGATATGACAGTACACGTTTTGTTCCCGTTTTACATGTTAATCATGTTTTGGGATATGTTATACCCGTTTCTGATATGTTGATATGTTACCCGAGCTTCTGTTCTCGTTTACATGTTATCTGATAGTTGTTTCTGATTATATGATATGTTTGGAGATCTTGAATCTTTGCTGACATGTTGTTATGGGAATGTGTTGTTCTCATACTTATGTGTGACTACGTGAGAATGTGAATACGTGGTTACGGATTCTGTGAATCATTATATGTCATGCATCGAATATATGTATCTGAATGCTTGTGAATTCAGTAACAACATACCACCGAGAAGAGCACCCCGGAATCGTGTACCACCACTGCCACCCCAAAGAGATGTCACGCCACCCCCTGAAAGGGAAAGAACTCCGGAATTAAGGGATGTGCTACGACAATTTATGAGGGCTTGTGCACCGAGAGATAATCCTCCTAATGAAAGGTCATTGGAGAAATTTTTGAGGATGAATCTGCCTAAGTTCTATGGAGAACCGAACGACATAAAGGCTGAGAATTGGATTACCAGTCTTGAGAAAATTTTCGAGGCTATGGAGATCTACCCAGAGGATCGTGAACGAGTTCGATATGCTACTTTTCTTATGGAAGGAGCTGCATAAAATTGGTGGAAGCACGTTCAGCACATGTGGATTGAGAATAACGTTGAAGGAAGTTGGGATGAGTTTATCAGGGAGTTTCAGCAGAAGTATACGCCTCAAGTGACTCGTGATGCACGAGAGGCTGAGTTTATGAGTCTGGTTCAGGGAACTATGAATGTGATGGAGTATGAAGCTAGGTTTGTGAGGCTGATCAAGTATGAGCCTCATATTCAGAATGATGAGCGTCGCAAGACGAAGAGGTTTATTGATGGACTGAAGCCCGAACTTCGGTTGGCACTTGCATCTTTGGTTGTTGAGAACTACAACCGGGCTGTTGATAGAGCGCTAAGGGTTGAGGCTGCACACAAGGAGATCAAGAGAACTACTCCCGTCAAGGACCTTCTAACCCTAAGCCTTATCAAGGTAATAAGCGACCTTCCGGATCTTTTCTCCAAGGAACTGGAAAGAGGCCAATGGTAACACCACAGCGTCAGCAGCAGAATGCTCCACCGAAACAGCAAGCACAGAAGCAGAAAGCGCCACAGCAGTATCAGAAGGCGCCACAACAACAGAGAGCACCTCAGCCAGGTCCAGAGGAAATTGTTTGCCGATATTGTCGCCGAACGGGACACACTGAGGAGAACTGTCGCAAGAAAGCTGGACAGTGTTTCGCGTGTGGTTCCCCTGAGCACCAGATGGATAGTTGCCCGCACAAGATCAGGAGATTTGGGGTCCAGGATAAAGGAAAAGCAGTGGTGGGTACGACGAACAAACCGGTGGTCAAAGGCAGAGCTTATGCTTTGGATGGTAAGGAGGAGGTTGATCCTTCGTCTGTTGTGGAAGGTATTGTGCACATTCTTAACACGCCAGTTAAGGTCTTGTATGACCCTAGTGCCACGCATTCATTTGTTGCTTCTAAATTATGTGCACATTTACAGTTTCCGCTTGAATACTTGCCATATAAATTTGAAGTGAGTTCTCCTTTGGGAACTTGCCTTGTTACGGATCAAGTATATAAACGCTGCCCTGTGTGTATTGGTACCCGTTGTTACCCGACGGATCTTATTGAGTTACCGATGACAAGATATGATGTTATACTTGGTATGGATTGGTTGTCTAAGTACCGAGCTAAGTTGGATTGTTACAAGAAAGAGATCATCTTGGAAGAAGATGAAAGTGGGACATCAGAAGGGAAAGTTGAGAAGTTATCAGTGATTTCTTCGATGGAAGTTAAGAAGTTGATTCAGAAAGGAGCTAGTGGATTTTTGGCTTATCTTTTGAATAGACCGAAAGATCAACTTAAGATCGAAGAAGTGGAAGTGGTGAACGAGTTCCTAGATGTGTTTCCTGAGCATTTGGATTCGTTACCTCCTGACCGAGAGTTGGAGTTTACGATCGAGACGATATCTGGAACTGAGCCGTACTCCAAGACACCTTATAGAATGGCACCAGCTGAATTAGATGAACTGAGAAAGCAATTGGACGAGTTGATTGAGTCAGGACATGTTCGACCGAGCACCTCGCCGTGGGGAGCGCCTGTACTTTTAGTTAAGAAAAAGGATGGATCATTGCGTTTATGCATTGACTATAGGGAGCTGAACAGGATGACAATCAAGAATAAGTATCCTCTTCCTCATATAGAAGAGCTGTTCGACATACTACAAGGATCAAAGGTCTACTCCAAGTTAGATCTAAGACAAGGGTACTATCAGTTGAAGATCAGGGAAGCAGATATTCCGAAGACTGCTTTCAACAGCCGATACGAACATTATGAGTTTGTAGTAATGCCGTTTCGTTTGACGAACGCACCAGCTGTGTAACGCCCCGGCGAGGGCATCCACGCCTATCCCGCGCTACGGACCTAGCTTGTATATAGAATTGTTATCCATATACCCGCTAAGGCCGAAGCAAGCGGTGACAAACGAACAACCTAGCTAGGCGGTGCTACACTCACAAAGCGAGAATAAAAAAAACACAAGTATGCGGAAGCTTAGATCAAAACATAATACGTGCATAAGTCAATTCATTCAACAATTAAGTGACCATCACGGTCCAGCACAAAATGCCCAAAATACGGAATGTAAAATCAACCTAGCGACCAACCCGGTCCAAACTAACATAATAATTCATCATACAAGCCGGATCTATAAATCCAAAAGCGGAACGTAAAACATAAAGTATATTACGACACAATAAGTAAAGCTAGACTCGACAACAACTCTCAAGCAAGACCCCGCCTAGCAAGACTCCAAAGTACGACCTGCGGACACGAAAGGTAAAGGAGATCAGTTCAAACGGAACCGGTGAGGAGAAGTGTACATAATATAAGTGATATAAGAGGGTTTAATGCATGCTCAAAACAAAGGTGTTCATGATCCAACTTATTTTCAAAGTAAATGCAAGTTTTAGAAAAATATGGATCATAAACCACACATAACCGGCTCGGTGAGAACGAGCACTCCATCCAATCTTCCCAAACCAAGAAATCAAACCAATCCAACCTTTACGCCATTGATGTCGAGGGAGTGCACCCCCCCGAGCATCCCTTTTGCCTTTTGAGTGGAGAATTCGGTCCATGTAACCTAGCTCTCTCCAAGAAAACTTCAACCCCGAAACCTCATCGGAGTCTTAGTAGTCTTGTCCACAGTGGGAACTTTGGATAAGGACATCCGTCGGCCCTTGCCTTCCCGGAATATCTCTCACCTCCATCCCCGAGCTCAATTTCGATTACCCCAAGCAAGCGTCCTCGCAAGGTACATCATAACCTCGCTACACAACTCACACATACATATATAATATTCGAATGAAAGTTCCAAAATAGCATTTTGGGTACCTATCCCATATACCAATTCAAATTCTACTTGTAAACCGTTTTCCATAAGCAAATATCCATAATACGAGCAAAGCTCACAAAACATGGCTTATAATGCCTACATATACGTTTCGAAAACGGGAGTTTAAAACCAATAAATATGAGAGGCCATATGTGTCCACAGTTTTGAAAACATTTTGATATTATAACTCCTCACCTTTACCAAGAACCTCGAAGATCAAGCACGAACAAGGAAGGTTACACGTCCGGAGACTCACCACCTAACAAGACAACGTACCAACAAAGGTAAGACTCGACTCGAAACCCAATAAGACGACGCACGGCTTGGACATGAATGCAAATATGTTAAAGGTGTGCAAGGAATGTTCAATGATGGTATAGATTGGCAATTATGATCATATTGCATCATATAAGTCATATATCAGTTTCCCAAGTCATAAGTAATAAGCGACATATGAATCATACTTAACACAATTTAATTAAACGTATAACTTAGTCAATTAAGATAACTTAAACATGATTGAGGTATAAAGATCATGATATAAGGTATACATGAGATGTCACAACATATAACGAGGTCACAATACATTAGAGACATAATATAAATAAGTAAGGAACAAACGAGAAACAAAACAAGTGAAACGAATCAAGAAAACAAGGCTGGGGAAAATCCACCCCCATGGATTTTCCTTCACAAAAAAATCCACCCTCGCGGATTGTCCAGAAGCTACTGCCTCAAATCCACCCCCATCGATTTTTTACACTGCAAAAATCCACCCTAGCGGATTCTGCCCAGAACTTAAAAAAAACGTGACAGCCACTTGGAATTCGACGGGAATGAGTTCTAAACACCCCAAAACATGAAATTAAGCTTCCAAAACCACAAATAAGCATCATAAATCATCAAGTTACATAATAAAGCACTTAGGAACATATAAACATCAAGAAAGCTAGTAATTCATACAAGAACTTCATCTTCTACAAGTTTCATGAAAGCTTCAAACATAACAATGGTGAAATCAACAATCATGCAAGAAACTCAAAGGAATTAATCACATTTTTCATGGAATTTCTCAAGGAACAAGAATCGATCATCAAATCAAGTTAAATCACACAAGAACATAAACATGCAAGAATTCTCAAGAAAGCTTCAAAGGTCATCAATGGTGGATTCTTCAAATAAGCATGAAACTCAAGGAAACCTATCTTATTCTTCATAAAAGCACATAAGGAACATGAATCCATTATCAAATCAAGTTAAAACAAGCTAGGGCATGAACATGCATAAGTTCTTATGAAAAGCTTCAAAGTGTTTTAATGGTGAAATCTTCAAATGAACATGAAAATAAGAAATTCTTACATCAAATCACTCCCAACATCATAAGAAACATATTTCCATCATAAAATTCGGATTTAATCCATCTAACCAAGAACCCTAGATTTCAAACTCAAGCTTCAAGTTTAAAGAAGAAGACCCACATAAGCATTCAAGCATTTATTACCTTAAGAGCTGAAAATGGAAGAGGGAATCTTGCTCTTTAGTCCTGAATCTCCAGCTTTAGTCTCCACTCTTGTCTCTTGAAAATGGTTGAAGGTGTTCTTGAGAGAAGATGAATGGGTTGAGAGAAAAGTGAGGGAGAGAGAACTTGAATCTCTTGTGAAATATCGTAAAATGAGTTTAGGGTGTTATAATCTGATTTGGGTCAGCTGAATAGGATCATGGAGCGGGTCATACGGGTCGGATTTAAGTGAAATTGGATCTCAAATTGGATCAGAATTGAAATTGGGTCGCAGGTCAACATTTAGGCTTAAAACGGTTGACTTTTCGTAGAATGGCCATAACTTCTTCGTCCGAACTCCGAATTGAGCGATTCAAGAACCCACGAACTCGTAATCGAATTATCTACACAATTTCATTAAGTTCTAACAAGTTCCAGGCTTGGAAAATAAATTTACCATTTAGTCCCTAAATTATGCTTTAATATCCAAATAAGCACATTATTTCGTTTAACCATAAAGCATGCTATCAAAACTCTTTAAGCACAATACGAGCACATACTTATCATATCAAATAGCCACATAAGTCATGTAAATCATGTTTTTCACATAAGCACCAATGTCTATCAAATTAAGGCATAAATCCTCATAAGTCATGCAAGGAAAGGTAAATCGTGCACTCTCGTACCAAACTTTACCTTGATCGAGAAGCGGGGCGTCACAAGCTGCATTCATGGATATGATGCACCGTATATTCAAGCCGTTTCTCGATAAGTTTATAGTAATCTTCATCGACGATATTTTGGTATTTTCGAAGACACCGGAGGAACATGGTAAGCATCTTCGAATCGTGTTACGCACTTTGCTGGATCACAAGCTAAATGCAAAGTTCAGTAAATGTGAGTTCTGGCTTGAGAGAGTTACATTTCTCGGACACATCATATCAGGATCTGGAATCGAAGTAGATCCCTCGAAGATCGAGACAATCATGGATTGGAAGTCACCGAAGAATCCTTCAGAAGTGAGGAGTTTTCTGGGATTAGCTGGTTACTACCGGAGGTTTGTCCAAGATTTCTCGAAAATAGCTACACCTCTCACTAAGTTGACAAAGAAAGAAGGGAAGTTTGAATGGACGGAGAAGTGTGAGCAAAGTTTTCAAAGATTGAAAGAGATGCTAACAACTGCACCCGTGTTAGCGTTACCAGAAGGAAAGGAAGGATACACAGTTTACACCTATGCTTCGAAAGAAGGACTAGGAGGAGTTCTGATGCAAAATGGAAAGGTGATTGCGTATACATCAAGGAAACTCAAAACGCAAGAAGTCAACTACCCGACACATGATTTGGAGTTAGCCGCGATAATTTTTGCTCTTGGAAAATGGAGACATTACCTGTATGGAGTTACGTTTGAGATCTTTACTGATCATAAGAGCCTGCGATATCTATTCACTCAGAAGGAGTTGAATATGCGACAGAGGAGATGGATGGAATTTCTGGAGGACTACGATTGCATTATTCAATACCATCCAGGAAAGGCGAATGTTGTAGCAGATGCTCTAAGCAGGAAAGTTCGTTTGGCACAGATTTCTGCCAACCCCGAGACTGGTAAAAGAGAGAGAATGGAGGTGATAACTAAAGCTCGAATCGCGAACGTTGTGATTATATCACCTTTGAAAGAACAAGTGCTGGAGGCACAGAAGAACGACGAGTGGATTAAGAAATGTCTCGAATCTATGGAGAAGGATGATGAGACTAAGTTCAGGGTTGATGAACATGGAATATTGAGGTACAAAGGTCGAGTATGCGTACCAACTGTTTTGAGGAAAGAGATTCTCGATGAAGCGCATAAGACTAAGTACACGATACATCCCGGAGGCACTAAGATGTATCAAGATGTTAAGATGCATTTCTGGTGGAACGGAATGAAGAGAGACATAGCCAACTATGTCAAGAAGTGCTTAACTTGTCAGAAAGTTAAAGCTGAGCACCAGAAGCCGAGTGGGAAGTTGCAACCATTACCGATTCCGACATGGAAGTGGGAGCAAATCACGATGGATTTTGTCACTGGATTACCCAAAGTCAGAGGAGGACAAGATAGTATCTGGGTGATCATTGATCGATTGACAAAGTCAGCACACTTTTTGCCAGTAAAGACGACGGATAAGGTCAGCACGTTGGCAAAGCTGTATCAACAAGAGATTGTTAGATTACATGGAGTTCCGAACAGTATAGTGTCGGACAGAGATCCGAAATTCACGTCGCACTTATGGAAAGAAATTCAGACTTTGATGGGAACAAAGTTGAACTTCAGTACTGCAGCGCATCCTCAGACGGATGGACAATCTAAAAGGATGATCAAATACTTGGAAGATATGCTAAGAGCTTGCGCTTTGGACTTCCAGGAAAGTTGGAAAGATTGTTTACCTCTTGTGGAGTGTGCATACAATAATAGTTATCAAGCTTCTATTAAAGCTGCTCCATATGAAGCTCTGTATGGAAGGAGATGTAGATCCCCGTTATACTGGGATTTGGATGAAGCGAGATGTACTGAGGAAGGACCGATCAGAGTGAATTCTGCCAAATGGATAAGAGAAGCGACAGAGAAGATTCAGATCATTCGCCAGAGAATGAAAGCTACCCAGGATAGGCAGAAGAGTTATGCTGATCGTCGAAGAAGGGATTTGGAATTCGCAGTGGGCGAAAAGGTATTTCTGAAGGCATCGCCAAGAAAAGGGTTTTCCCGAATTGGGAAAGGAGGAAAGTTAAACCCGAGATATGTTGGACCGTATGAGATACTAGAGAGAGTCGGACCGACAACGTATTTCATGTATCTCAGCTTCGCAAGTGTTTCTCGGATGAGACAGAGGTTGTGCAAGTAGAGGAGATACCGTTGGAACCGGATTTGACTTATGTTTTGAAGCCCGCTAAGATTCTTGATAAGAAGTTTCAAGAGCTGAGGAATAGGAAGATTCCTTTGGTTAAAGTCCTTTGGAAAGGACATGGGACAGAAGAGGCAACCTGGGAGACAGAAGAGAAAATGCAGAAACATCACCCTGAGTTGTTTGCAGTTACAGCGGAAGAATCTGAGGACAGATTCTCTTTAAGGAGGGGTGATTGTAACAGCCCAAAACAGGGCCTGGATGAAAACAGTAAGTTAAGGCAGTGGTAAAGCGTTTATAGACCGTGATCC
The DNA here is from genome assembly GCA_037501455.1 of Lantana camara. Taxonomy (NCBI): domain Eukaryota; kingdom Viridiplantae; phylum Streptophyta; class Magnoliopsida; order Lamiales; family Verbenaceae; genus Lantana; species Lantana camara. The sequence goes on from CM074855.1 coordinate 60,625,482, forward strand.
AACTTTTTGAATCATCATGCATTGCATTCTTACATGAACTTTGTGCTCGTATATGTTCTGACATGTTTTAAGGGGGAATTCTTGACCTTTGATACAGTTTACTATTCATAACCCGAGCCTACTTTGTTCATATTGATACTCAAACCCTAGAGGTTCATCACACATGTTTCCCTATCGTTTGAACTTGTTTCCCGAGCTCAGAAAGTCTTTCTTGAGCCATAAGGGTATTTTTGGAACTTACCGACCAAAGTTACTATTCATCAGAAAATGAGCTTTTGATTCTGATACCTTTTTCTACCCAACTTATAGTCGAATCTATCCTTGAGTCGAGACGAGTCTTTTGAAATCATTCTTGGCTTGGAAATCCATTCCAGAACTTTGTTTTATTGAAAACGTTTTTGAAAACCCTAGTTTACTATTCCTTTTACGAACGGTTTTCATTCGGAAAATGTTTTCTCTTCGGATTTGCACTACTTGAGCTATTTCAAGATTTTTGAGATGTTTTACAACTCTTGATTCAAGTCCTAGCTTGAAATTTTGAAGCGTACGTTCGTACGTGAGGATTCACTATTCATCCTACGTTTTCAACTTTTTAACGGTAAAACGTTTTATAGTCGATTTTGGACTCAAAACGCTTCTCGATTTATTTCTTGAATTTTAGAAGCAATCCAGACTTGAAAATCATTTTAGAAAGTCGTTTTTCACTCATGTCGAGTTTCGAGCTCAAAACTTTTATTCACTAAAACTAATGTATCTTTCAAACGGTAAATCCGATTTCGAAGAATGAATATGCGTTTCGAAGCTAATTTTCTTGCCATCGGAATGGTTATACTTCCAGCCACTTATCCTTGAGTCTTGGGGGACGAAATTACAGAAATACCCCCAGCAGCCACATTTTAGCTTCAACATGCCTAAAGCTTCCAAGAGAATCTATCCAAATTTTGCTCTCCTACCCTAAGCCATTTCTATTTTCAAGGTGAGGGGCTTCTTCACAACTATAAATAACCCTCCCATGGCATTTCATTCCTTGCTCAAAGTTGTGTTGACAACACCCTTTCTCTCCCTCTCCTCCCCCTCTTGCCGTCGGCACCCCCTTTTTGTAGCTAGGTTAGTTTGTTTTGTTTTTATGTTATGTTAGTTTAGTTTATGTTTTTATGTGATGGTATGTTTATATTATGTTTAGGTTGGGTCTTAGGGTCTTCCCTAAGCCATATAGGATTTTATTTTATGCATTTATTATATAGTTTTTATGATATGTTTTCATAGTTGTTTATATGTTTTAATTGTTTAGTATATGCTTGAATATGTTATGAATTGCTCTAGTATATGCTATGATCATGTGATATGCTTGTTATATTATGAGAATTGATGCATGATTATGGAATTTGAATTATGTTCATGCATGCTTGCTAATGGAATAGAGATTTACAATTTATTATGTCACAACTTGTTACATGTTGATATGGAATTAAATTGTTACATGTTACATGCCTAAAGGTTCATGATATATGATATGATATGATATGAGATATGTTGTGACACGTTGTCACATTGTTATATGACTCTTGAATTATGAATTGAGTTTATGTTATGAGTTGGATTAATGGATTAGTGCCTTGATCATGTTATACACTTTAATAGTGTCACATGTTATAACCTAAGATAGAATAGTGTGTCATAACTTGATCTTATGCCTTAATTGGATATCTTAACTATAGGTTATACCTTTAACCTAGATCACACTTGATTATATTAACATGAACTTGAAACTATAGGATATAATCAAGATCATAATTTGATTAGGGTGTGTGTGTGTGTGTGCATGCCGTGTGTGGGTGTGTGTTCGTGCATGGTGTGTGTGTGTACCGTGTGTGTGTGGGTGTGTGTATAGTAAGGGTTTGACCCGAACCTTTGACCCGACATGTGAATAGTAACCTGTGAATAGTAATCGTGAATAGTAATCTGAATAGTACTTTTGAATAGTGCTTTTGAATAGTAAAAATGAATTAAAACTTGTGCTTTCTCTATAGACATTTGCACCTACGGTTTCCATATCCAGGATCTAAAATGTGTTTTCAAAATGTGTTTTCTTTCGTGGACTTGTTTCTTAACGTAAGGTTTGTGATAGGATTCATAATTTGACTAAAGCTTACTCGGTTATAGTAAGATCATAGTCTAACGTTAAGAGTAACTCACTTTGATGTATTCCTTTGTGTGTTACCTTTCTTGAATACCTTAAATGGTATTACTCTCTTGTGTTACATGTTCTTTGCATGTTCCTTGTTCATTATTTCTTGCATTTCATATGCATCTTGGTTAGTAGTGGGTCTTAGTTGTTAAGCTCACTCTAGTACACCACCTACAGGAGTTAAAGTTGAGCACTGGGATCCCCAGGGCACCGCTTAATCTGTCTACCTACCTTTGTTACTGATAGGTGAGGTGAAGTTATAAATGTTTTCCAACTGGAACCACGATTATACTATCGTATAATATGTTTTGAAATTCAAAGCTAAACCTTGTTTTGAACTATCCCTTTTATCGGGACATTCTCTTGAAAGGATCATTCATACTTTAATAGTATACCTTGATCAACAGTACATGTTTTCCAAAGTTCTGCATTCTTGTTCAAAGACAGTTACATGATTGGCATATGTTTTCAAAGTACAGTTTACAGACAGTTTCACATGTTTTCAGACAGAATCATATGTTTTACAGACAGCATCATATGTTACAGTTACAGTTTCACATGTTATAGTTAGCATACTGGAGTGTTACTCTGGTCACTGCTAATCTTAAAATGCAAGCATACAGTTTACAGTTTGGGCCCGGCGGTTATGTGTGGAGGTGATGCTCGGGAGGTGAGCGCCAACGACATCACCAATACCGGCCGCCACACTTAGACAATTGACACCGACTTTTAACAGGAGGTTTGTTAAGTCAGGACAATCTGTCTGGGAACGGACAGCAAATCTGTTCCCATTACATGTTTACAGGTCGCCTAGGGCTAGCTACCCGAAGTGACAATCGGTGGAGGATGGTGCATGTTTGTATGTGTTGGTAAGAGTCGTTGTTGACCTTGGTCCAATAGTCTACTGTGTGCGGAGTTGTTGTTGACCTTGGTCAAATGCTCTACTTTGTGTGGGGTTATTGTTGATCTTGGTCCGATACTCTACTATACGTGGAATTATTGTTGATCCTGGTCCGATGCTCAACCAAATCATGTTTTCTGGAGTAAGGATGGAGGAGCCTAGCTTGCGGGCAAAATTCTGTTTCATAAAGGATGGTTCATATCTGGAAAAGTTCACTTTACCCTTATCCCGTTTTATGGAAGAACTATGAACCATCAACTGCATATGTGTGCGCGTGTGATAGCATTCATGAAAATGTTTTATAACGTGCATTCTTTTACAGCATCGCATTCAAAGAGTTTTATCAATCGAACTTGTTTCAAGTTCTTCTTCAAAGCATTGCATTTAACAGTTTCGAACTTTACTTCAAGTTCTTTAATTCAGTACTTTCTTTAAAGTATTCCCTCACTTAGTCCTTTTGACTAATACCTCTCCCGTTTTCTTGCCTCGTGGTTTCAGGTCTTGCAGCCGCAGTCTAGAGGTATCTTGAAGCTCTAGATTGTCATTTTTGTTTCTGTCAGGACTTAGTATTACTTCCTTTTGTGTCCTGCATATGTTTTATGGCTGCATCACTTTATGTTTCTGTATATGTTTTTGAATATTTGAGTATCTTCGTTATACTCTTTCTGCTACTCTGTCACCGATATTTTGAACTCTGCTGTATCGGTACTTAAATGTGAATCTGTTATATGTTCTGATATGCCGAGTCTCTCTTACACGATCAATATGTTGTTGCTTGTTACATGCCATCACGCACATGTTTTGAAAAGTTTTAAAATACTCTGATTTTTCGCTGCATAGCCACATCCTTGTACATGTATAGTTCTGATAGACAGCCATTCGCTGGAGTATTTCTTGAGTGATGGCTCACACCATTACTTGAGAGGTGCTTCAGTGCGGGGGTTGAGACGCCGCTCTCCTCTTGTTCTGGTACGGGTGGGGGCGGTACAATCCGACTTCGACCTAATCTCCATTTAATTGATATTTCAAGAGATCACTTGTTAATTGAGTATTTAATGTGTTTATATGATTGAGCTTGAATTTCCATTTAATGATCCTTAGCTTTAATTCATGATATACTTGAGTGTTATGCAATCATACATGTTCCATATGATTTATATGAATTATTGGCTTCAAATGGTAAGTTGTTGCAGGTCTTTGGTATTGGTTTTGGCCATTTTTGACAAAATTTGGAGCTTCCCCTGTTGCTGTAACAAAAATGCTCTATTTTGTATTTCAAAACAGGCCGGAACGGCCGTTCCCGTCCCAGCTTTAAACTGGGAACGACCCTTCCTGGCATTTCAAATGTGTTTTCCCGAAAATGGGATAGCAGTTCCCAGTTTGTATTGGGGATGGGAAGGGCCGTTCCTAAGGGCCAAAGTGGCCAAATCTTTACAGACGCGTGGGGAGAAATCGAGTAGTTGGCAACGGCCATTCCAATTTCATTTTTTAGGCCAGAACGACCGTTCTCATATTCTAGAAACTTTTAAAGCGAACACGGGACCGACCGTTCCCTACAGTTAAAGGGCCTTTCCCATCCTTCCCGAGACCTGCGAGCTGCTACTACTTCTCTTTTCCTTAATTATACATTTGTATGACTTTTATTGTTAATCTTTTGCATGATTCATGGTATTACTTTATTTTAATTGCATGATAAATTGTAAATAATTTCGATATGGGATGATATGTGAATTATATGATGCATTTCATATTATTTTATATTCTTCATGAATTATGCATTGGTCGAGCGTCTTCATTGGTTCATGTAGTGTCTAAGTCTTGGGCTCTCGTGTTCTCTTTTCAGACGGTATTGCTGGGGACGAGTCCAAGGCATAGTTTGATCACTCCCACTCCTTTCTTTTCTACGCACAAGGTGAGGTTTAGGACTTGTGTAGTTATTGACCTAAAGCATTTACGTGATGTTTTCGTGCCGTGCATGCGAGTATGTTATATATACTTATATAAGTGTTGAATATGATATGTTTATAACCTTATGAAACAAGTTTACTTTGGAAATGTTAATTATGAAGGTATATATAAGCCATTTTCGCAAAGTTTGATGTTGTTTAAGCTTTTTAGCAACTAAAGCCATGAAACACTGGTATATGATATGTATATGTATATGTGGATCCAAGGTGCTATGGGTAAGGAATCCCCGGGACAGTATTGGGCCGCCAGAGCTCGGCCTGTGGATATTTTCCATCCAAGATATCGTACGCTACCCCTAGAGCTAGGGAAAGTGTGATATTTTGATGCCTTCGGTGTGGATACTGGGGAGGGCACCTTGTGGGTTAGCTACCCCGTGTGAGTTTGTTAAGTTAAGGATGGTTTGAGCTACTCGCGTGGCTCTTCCATCACCGGATGAGAGGCTGGATTTGTTGATGATTTCGATTTTAGTTTGATATAGGGAGTAAAGATTGGAAGCTCGTTCTCGCCGAGCATTTGTTATGATTTGATATGGGAATTATGAATTGGAATAGAGTTTATGAATGATTGTAAGTATATATGTTTGTTTTGAAACGTTTAGATTGCAAAACCTATTCCGGTTCATACATCCATTGTTGATAAGAGCTTTACTTTATATATATAGTGTGTGGGTGTGCGTTAGCCCCCTCACTCAGTCAGTTGACTGACCCCCTCGTTTCTCTTCAGTTTCAGGTGCTTCTTTCGACCCCGAGCTAGGCGGAGAAGTGTGTGTACTTTATGCACTTGTCAGTCTAGGTCTTGTTGCATATTCTACATACACTTCAGCATACTTTGTATTTATGACCCGAGTAGTTAGGGATTTGATGCACTTTATTTTGATAGGTCGTGGGCCATCGTATATGTTGTTTATTAATGTTTGTACCTATAAGTAAATATGATACGAATATATTTGATGGTACCTATATGTATCTCTGTTATGCATCTACCTGCTTTGGTTTTATTTTTAGCTTTCGCGCACTCTGAGTCTGTTGTTAGCTACGCCTGGTTTTATTTGATGGTCTCTCGTTCTCTAAGGTTTGGATTCGGGTATGGACTTTCCATTTCATAACCGGATTTGGATCTTCGTGCGGGGATGTGGTCCCTACGTTTGGGTGCTACAGATATTGAGGTGATTCCAATCGGAGAATACTCTAGACTCAAAAAGGTTTCTACAGTTCGAATTTCAAGTCAATTGGAGCACGTTTGAGGGGTGGTGCGGCCGCGACAAACTTGAATTGAAAAACGATCGTGGGCGCAAAGGCAAGTCAGTAGCTCCTAAAAAGGGTGGTCGCCGCCATGCCAATTTTAAGGGCAAAAAGGGTCGCAGGCGCGACCCTGTATCAGGCGAGAGACTTTACAAATCGAAAGAAGAATGTAGGGGAGCTCATCTGGAGCTCCCGTATGATCCGGCAACGCACCAAGATACTCAAAACAACCAATGACAACATATATATGCATAAAAACATCATCACTTCATGAATTAATCCACAAATACACAAACCCTCAAAAATATATATATACCTATATACACAAATATACACATTATACCTTGGTGAATGAAAGGAGAAATGAAAGAAATGAAATTGGAGCTTGTTCTTGGATTGAAATTGAAGAATCCTTTTGCTTCCTTGTCTTAGCTTGGATCGGTTTTGAAGAGAAAGGATGAAGGGGTTTGAAGCTTTGTGTGTTAAGAAAATGAGAGAAGAAGAATCAGAAGGGGTCTGGTGTGTGTATATCGTGTATAACAAAGAAGAGAAAAGGGGAAAATTGCATTTTGTTCCCTCAAGAGTTTAAATGATTCAATTAGGGCACCAAGGTTTGGTAGGTGAGCAATTGAGGTCCAATTCAAAGTTCGATTACGTCCAAGGATTTCATAAAATTTCAAATAAGCACATAATCAAAATAAAACATTTATTTAGCAAGTAACCATGTTATAATTGAACTTAATTAACATAGTTATTGGTCAAATAAATCATATACGTCAAATAATGGCAATTGATTCATGAAATCGAATATTAAACATTCACTTAACACTTAAAACACAGTTAAATCACATAACACTCAGCCTAAACACACTCGTGATGTCATACCTAGCTTGTCTGAAAATACGGGGTGTCACATGCACTCTCTTATTGTGCTAGTATAATGCTTATGCCTCCGCATTTAATTGTTGTATCATAATGTAATTGGTTAAGGGTTAGCCCCGCTTAACTAGGTTGAGTTATTTTATCTTGTCACTCATTCACCACGTTTTTGATTCATGAGAGGGATGAAATGAGCAAGAATGGCTGCAAAAATGGTTAAGAAATGATCTCCAAGTCAAGGTGGGTCCCCTTCTCGAATTCCGGGTCGTTAGAACTAGAAAAAGGCTCTGTTGGGGGTTCAAATGATACCGAAAAAGGACGGGATTAATTCCATCAAACCCGAATCTTCGAATTGAGTTAAATGGCAATGACGGATCTCGAATCCGAGTTCCCTAGCTCAAGATACGGAACAACGAAGTTGAAGGGTCCTATTTTCAAATAGGTCCCTAAACTTTTAAAAAGTGTAAAATAGGCCAAAAGCCTATTTTCAACTAAGTCCTCAAACATTTAAATAATATGCAATCAAGTCCAAATCACTACAATTCAATTAAACGCATATAGTTCATGAATTGATCGAGCAAGACAATTAAGCCCGTATCATATAATTGTAACTAAACACTTAAGCATAACTTGGCAATTAAATCAATTAATACATGTAATCGTATTTCCATGTAAAAGATAAAAGTGTTATATAAGAATATAATTAAATCAAAGCATGAAAGTAAAAGCAAGTTTGGAAAGTAAACGCACACGTGGCCCGAACCTGTATGGGCGAACAGACGGGGCGTTACATTTATTCTGCTAATTTTGTGAAACAACGTGTTTACTACTTGTCATTACTTGGAAATCTATATTTATGTGATGTAACATCCCGAATTTCGAGGCTAAGAGGAAATAGGTAAATCAAAGATTAGAAGGAAGCACTAATTCATTATGCATTTCATTTTATGTGAATAATATGCTTTTACGCCTCGATTATTAAATGTTATTTCATTACAAGACTCATATCACTATTCATTCACCGAGTCGAAAACTTCACATATTCCTTATCAAACCTTAGAAAATCATATTTCACATTTTTCGGACTCATATCTTAGTTTTTTTTTTCCTCTAAACACACTTTGAAAATTGTTTATCAAAAATTCCCATTAGGTCCCTAGTTACTATTCATTCCTAAACATAAAAATTTTCCAGGACACCTTTACCTATTAAATATTGGGTTCAAATGAATCCTTACAAAATTTTATTAATTATGATATCATTCCCAAATCCTAATTCTCATTATAGTACCCGTAGTAGCCAAGACGGGCCAAAAACCCTATGTAACCCTAATTTAGGTATTTTCGAATTTAAACACTTTCCCCATCCAATATTATAACCGAAACAATCCTTGAATTATTTTATAAATTTTAAGACCTTTTCCAAACTCTAGTTCAAACCCTAGTTCATTTTATAAATTTTTCCTATTTTTCCTAAAGTACTATTCCCGCCGTAAAAACTAACTTTTAAACCGTACACATTTGGTATTCAATATTATACTCAAAATAATCCTTAAATTATTTTAAGAATCATGAACACTTTCACAAAAATTAATTCACATCGTAGCTCTATTTTAAGTTTTTTCTCCTATTTTTCAAAATTCCGAATGCCTACTACTTTAATTTTAGACGTTTAAACGTTAAGTGCTTATAATCATCGGAAAGCTCTTTCAATTCCCTTTCTTTTGCAATTTTTCTCACTTCAAACTAAAATTTAGATATTCTTCTATGTTTCTATTATTATTATTACCCTATTTTAGAATTAATTTTATTTAATGTATTTATGATGTATTTATGATATAATTATGTATACATATGCACTTACCTCACGTGTATACCTCGCTATACACCTTAGCACCATATAATTATACACCTAGCTATCCTACACCCTTATTCACTACCCTAAACTATAGGAAATTTCAACTTAAGCCCTCAAACCATACCTATAAATACCCCTCCAAGCTCACTTTCAAGATCACACAAAAATCACTCTTTTTCTCTCTGGGTTCGAGCTCCCCACTTCTCTCTAAGGTGAAATTAGGACCGAGCAGTGGAATCAACATTACATTTTCTGAATACCGGTATAGGAATCAAGGAACAACTAGAGTTATCTTGAAGCATTGTGATAGTAGGTTAGAACTGATCCTAAGAGCACACTGTCTTGAGTCTATTCTCCTCAGAAATGGGCTATCTCATACTTGTCCTTACATGCCATCCTGTTATACTGTTCTCCGAACAATTTGATCAGTAATAATAATCCCTGTTCTTTACACGTTATCCTCCCCGTTTATTAGCAAAGTTTTGAATCTCTTTATCTTTCGTTGTACTGTGTCATACACTTTACTCATATATTATCTTAACCATTCGCCGTAGTATTTCCTGAGTGTTGGGTCTAACCTCCACTTGGGGAGTATTGCGGTGCAGGGGTTGTAGTGTTGGGGAGGTGCTACATGTGATCATTTGCAACACATTCTTAACCATCATGAACTATATTCTTTATAAAAATGATTGCAGTTCAAAATGTCTCCCCGAAGGACCGTTAAAGATGTCACTCTCCCAAGAGAAGATGCGTCCTCGGCTGGAGAAAATTCCGATGCTTTAAAGGAAATAGTGCAAACGTGTGCCAATGGATAATAATGAGAAGGCTCTAGAAAAGTTTCTGCGGATAAATCTACCTAAGTTCTTCGAAAAACCCAACGATGTTAATGGCGAAAATTAGATAGCAAGTATTGAGAAAATCTTCGAGGAAATGAGTATCTCTCTCGAAGAACCTAAGAGGCTTCAATATGCAGTTTTCATGCTAGAACGAGCGGCCTTAAGTTGGTGGAAATAGATAAAGCAAGTCTGGGCAGAAAACCAAGCTAATTACGGATAGGCTGATTTTGTAAGAATGTTTCATGACATGTACATCCCTCAAGTAATTAGGGATGCCCGAGAAGCGAAATTTATAGATATTGCATAAGGAAATGAATAAGTTAAAACGAAGCTAGGATGAGAATTATTTTTCGAGAAAATGGTCATGGTTCAAAAAATAATTTAAGGATTAGTTTGAGTGTAATATTGGATACACTACTACAAAAACTGTATGTTGTGATGCTTTTTAAAAGGCGTCATAATATACTACCTGTTTAGACACTTTTTGTAGATCCGTTTTATTAGATTTAATTTACTTTATCTATCAAACAATTTATTAACTAAATTAATAATAATAAGACACTTTTACATAAGGCGTCACAATATAATAAATTCATTGTGACACTTTTAATAAAGGGTCTTAATATGGTATATTTTTTATGACATTTTTAAACAAAGGTCATAACATATTATTATTATTATTTATTCAACATATATGTTAGAATGTAATAGAATTGAAAATTTGGCGGTTTCCAAAAAAAAAACGAGGGAACCGAAAATCAACGAAAAAAAGGGCCTCTGCTCCCCATTCTTGAACATTTAATTTTGCTGAAAGTCAAGAGCACAAAAATGAAGTCCACCGTTCCTATTTTCACAACAATAATCAAGTGTTAAACTTTTCAGCCAATGAATCTCGGTCGGAATCGGACTGAAGAAGCTCGACGGGAATTGGATTACAGAAGGTCGGATGGGAATCGGAGGGGAAGACGACGGAACGCGATTTGAAGACCACAATCTGGGTTTCTATCATTTTCTTTTGAGGAGAAAGATTTTGCGCTCACTTCAGCTGAAATAGCCACGGTAGGTTTCAGGTAACCTAACTTTTGTCTAAGATTTTGTGTATGTGGGTTTAAAATTTTTTAACTCAATTTTTCAGTGTTTCTATTCCAGGGTTTTAATTTATGTGCTTGGAATCTTAAATCTATTTGGTCAAATCTGTATGTGTAAGCTGAAATTTGTTGTTCTTTTTGAACGTAGAGAATCCGATTTGGAATGTCTAGTTTAATTTGAGTGTTGTACCTATAATCAACTTTGAGCTTGGATTAGTAACATAGAAGATTACAGAAACTAACATTGGCAATGCTTCGTTTATAGAAATTTAGGTGCTAAAAGTGGTCTTGATCGTACGTGTGGTCAGTTGCGACTGTCGCTGTTACCTCCGACGCTGTAAGTCCTATCTCGTAGTATCTCAGCTCTATTTTGTTTTTTATCGTACTTGTTTGGATGTGAAGTTAATGTGTGGCATAAGAAGAAAGTGTAGTTTACTTAATGAATTTCTTAGTTAAGTATTTGTGTGGAGGTAATCGATTAATTAAGCTTGAAGCTAGTGTAATTCAAACGGTTTAGTGTTCTGGTACTTCAAAATTGCCATTCATATTTAATCTTTGAAGTACTCTTTTCTTCCCCATCAAAATCTGCAATCAATCAACCAAATAGGATTTCGATGGATTCTATTACAATTGGTTAATGGGTTTTCACTGTGTTCAAAATGCGTACCTTGTTTTGGGTTTGCGATTTCTGCTTGCCTTTGTACTTGAGCAATTTAATAACAAATGGTTAATTTGAGGAGCAACTCATTATGGCCTTAGCCTGCAAATGGAGATGTTGAAGTACAGTGCTCACAATAATTTCTTTCAAAGTGTTTGTGTAAGTAAATATATTCCATTGATCATGTTTATTTCTTTCTTTTTCTAGATTGTGATGATTATATGAACTTTTGCCCATTTATTTATGTGTAAAAGTGAAGATGAGTTGCAAGATTTATGATAAAATCTTCCTTGATTCTTGATATCTTTAGTTAATTGACCCCAAAGAGACGGCTTAACAAAGCATATAGTGTTTGCATGCATAACTTGGTATATTTTAATGGTATATCCATTGTTTGGTGTTTATTTAATGTGTAGAAGGTCCATCTCATTCTCCTGGATTCTTGAGTTGTATGTCTATGTGTGCTTAATTAAACCTGCTTAACTACACATATAACACTGTCATGATTTGGTTTTTGGGACTTGGACTTGTTGAAAATGTGCTCATTTTTATCTTTGTCTTGCAGAATTTATTATTCTCATTTCATTAGAATCCAGTGAAGTCTGTAACAAGGAAGTGTAAAGAACAACTGCACCAGAACATGTGCTTAAGGCCTTAGAGGTTTCTTATCTAACACTATACTATTTTTTGTTTCTCCTTTGTCGGAGTACATTGTTAGTTGTGTGTCTGACTTATAGATAACAAACCCAAATTTATCGTCTCCTTTGAAGTAATTATGTCCGACTTATAGATAACACAACACTCCAACAAAAATTAAATCAAGTCAGTCTGAAAATTATCTATTATAATTTGAACATGTTGCAGCTTGTTTTGTATGTTGATCGAGCATTGTTAGTTGTATGTTAAATGAATTAATATGTTTTCAAGGAGAAGATAAATTTGAATGTGTTAAATGCCTGACATATATAAGTTTTGAAACACTTTTATTAGACTAAACAAACTTTCATTTGTTCACGAAAAATAATATAGAACTTAGAGACTGATTCTTAGTTGCTTATTATTGAAGTACCTTTGTTAGCATTTTATGAAACATGCTGATTTATTAAGTATATTTTTATATATCAGATCCAATCTTTTCAAATCCTTTTTCTGAACATACTAATTATTGTTTCATTAGGCATCCAATGTTTATACGGAAGCCGAAGTTTCATACCACAACAAGAGAACTGACTGTTCGAACATCATAAGCGAAAAGGTTTTCTTTCTTTCACAAGAATCTCTTTTAATTGTGTTGTTTTAATTTTGACTTTATCTCTGACATGATTCTAATTTGTAATTTTTAGTAATTACTAACCTTTTAGCATCATGATGGTTACTATTGCCTTATTAATCTGGTTAAATCCAAAAGAGCCTGTCAAACTTAGTTATTGGGGATCTTCTTGAACTTACATCTCGAGGTTGAGTCTAATCAGACAAACTTTTGCCGAAATTAGAGATATTGTGAAGAAAATTCATACTATGAAGTTAGGATAAGTTTTGCGTAATTACTTATGTTTTGGGGGAAATTTCTGTAATCTGTTGAAGATAGGATAATTATTTGTGTAATATTCCAAACCTTAGGGGGAGGTTTCTGTAATTAGGTGAAGACATATTAGTGACTTTATAAGAGACTTTTGAGGATTTTTTAGGCTTATTTATTTATATCATTTTATGAAATTCTCTGGCACGGATCCAGATATAAGTAAATTCTTAGGCTTGGAATTGTTTTTGTGTTTTCTGAAATCTCGGAAGAAGTTTGTGCATTTTTGGATCAAATCTGATAGTATGATAGTATATTTAATCCTATACATTTACTTCATTAAAAACAGACACTATTATTGTTATGGATAAACGATGGATGGATTTCCTGAGGGCAAGTAGTGAATATCATAATGGATTGAAATATTTTTTGAATTTCGCCTGTTTAAATCAGATGGGGGGATGATTTTATGTCCGTGTAAAAAGTGTATGAATACCTTATGTAAAAATAGGAATGTAGTTGAAGAATATCTTCTTTGGAATAGATTTTTGAGTGGGTACACTAAGTGGATAATACACGGTGAGTTATCATCTAATGAAGAACATATGACTTATGATTATGGTGCTGGAAATAGTTCAGATAATATGCCGGAGATGTTGAATGATGTGTTTGGGATGCAAAATCAAGTTAACGATGTAGAGGGAATTCCAGGAGTTGAGCAAGCAAAAAAAACCTTACGAAGAAGCGGAAAAATTTTATAAGCTTATGGAGAATGCATAACAGGAACTTTACTCGGGTTGCCACAAGTGTTCTAAACTTTATTTTATTATTCGATTGCTCCAAATCAAGTGTCTCGGTAACTGGAGTGATAATTCATTTACTTTGATATTTGATTTGTTACGTGAATCATTTCCAGAAGGTGTTCAGTTGCATAACAATTACTATGAATCTAAAAAGATTCTAAGGGATTTAGGCTTGAATTAGAATAAGATAGATGCTTTCCGCATTGATCGTATGTTATATTGGGGTAACAATGAAAGGAAAAATAGATGTGACACCTGTGGCAAAGCCCGATGGATAACGCCTGAACCTGAATCAAATTCAGCTGAATCAACGAATCGTAAAGGTGGCAAAAAAATTCCTGTGAAGCTTATTTGGCATTTTTCATTAATTCCAAGGTTACAAAGACTCTTTATGAAAAAGGAAATGACATCCCTTATGAGGTGGCATGATGAAGGACGCACTAAGGATGGTGTAATGCGACATCCAGGAGATTCTCTAGCTTGGAGTACATTCGATTTTAAGCATCCTAAGTTTGCTAAAGGCTCACGTAATGTACGGTTGGGTTTGGCCACAGATGGTTTTAATCCTTTCAGAACTATGAATGTTGCGCACAGTACATGGCCACTCATTTTCATTCCATATAATTTACCCCCTGGCGATTGTATGAAGAAAATATTACTTTTTATTGTCATTACTTATACCGGGCCCTACTGGACCAGCTAATAATCTCGATATTTTTTAACAACTAGACATTGCTGAGGTGACAAAGTTATGGAAAACTGGGTTACATACGTATGATGCTTCTTCTAAAGAGAATTTTCAAATGCGAGCAGCATTATTATGGACTATCAGTGATTTTCCAGGGCTTGCTGCCATATCGGGGTGGAGTACTAAGGGACAATTAGCATGTCCAGTGTGTTACATGGATTCTAACTGTGTTTGGCTAGATCACTCTCGCAAATTTTGCGACACGACTATCGTATCTTGTTGCCCGAGGATCATCCTTATCGAAATGATAAAGGATCATTTGATGGATCAGAGGAGCATCAAAAAGCGGGGCAGTATTTGAGAGGATCTACAACATATAATAATGTAAAGGAAATTGAAAATATGTTTGGGAAAAAGGTTGGTGATCTGAAACTACCTTCTAACTGGAAGAAGAAAAACATTTTATTTGATTTGTCGTATTGGGAAACAAACTTAGTGAGACATAATCTGGATCTTATGCATATTGAAAAGAATGTATGTGATAAGATCTTGCATACATTAGTTGATTCTGATAAGTCAAAGGACAACTACAATACTCGTTTGGACATGAAGAAGATGGGAATAAGAACAAGACTCCATCCTTTTGTAGATGAGTCTGGGCGAGAATGGTTTCCAACAACATCATTTGCATTGGACAAAAAAGAGAAGGAATATTTCTATAAACTATTCCAAAATGTTAATGTTCCTGATGGCTATGCATCAAATATTTCTAGGTGTGTACATTTAAAACCACCTAAGATTTTCGGTCTCAAGAGTCATGACAACCATGTGTTAATGCAACAATTACTACCTTTATCTTTACGTAAACTTTTGCCAAAGCCAATACGTTCGTCACTTATTCAACTGAGTCGTTACTTTAGAGACCTATGATAAAAAACACTCCCCACAAGGAGTTGGCTCGATTAGAAAAAGATATTGTTGTCATACTGTGTATGTAGCACCCACAACGATAGGCACCACATCCCCCGCACAATAATTCTAGTCCATGCATGGAATGGGTAGTCCATACATGAACAGGACTCATAGTGAACGGGTGACAAAGAAAAACTTCTCTAGCTAGGCGGATTCTAACCCTGTACCAATCAGTCAAATAATACAAAATGCGTTGTGGAAGCAGTCAAGAATAATTTAAATATCAATAAAATCCAATAGCAACGACAATGGATTCAAGCCTAATTCAAGATATAAATAACCAGTTCAGCATGCAACCTATTGACGGGTTCAACTAGACATGCAACCTGTCCCGAATCAACATACATCAATAAATAGAAACTAGCTTTTGAGCCCGAGCAAGAATTTAGTACAATAAGCAATCCAATAAAATGTAACAATATAAAATGTGACTCAAGTGTACAAGTGTAACTCAACAAGGACACTAAGACTCTATTCCGCCTAGCAAAACCTGCAAGAAAACTAGAGAAGTGGAAAGAGGGGTCAGTCTCTGGAAGACTGAGTGAGCAGGGATTATACATATATATAGAAACATGCACATACAAGTCATAAATCCCGAGAAAGGTTTTACTCGGACTTTACAACTATATAAATTTATAAGCATTTTCAATACAATAGGGTGATCAATGGCGGGCAAGTGAGCGTGTACAATTCTCCATCCTTACTCCGGCCGTGTACATTCATTGGGTAATATTTATTGAAAACGCGATCATGCAAATAATGATACAATCAGGCAGTCATTCAGTACGTTCATCAGCAAACAGGAGCAATACAATCCAACCTCCTAGCTAGGGGTGATGGTCAGGCCTGCAAACCCGAACCATCTATCACTACAGTATGAGACAGGGGCTCATGACTGCTACCCGCTCCTTCGATGGTATGGGAACCACGGGTGTAGGAATACCCCACCTTCCCGTCTCCTAGGTCGCGTGTGTAACACCCCAAGCGGTGGGGCATCACATCCCCGCACTATGACCCAACACGTGTGCAAAATGGAGAGTCCGCACACGCACCAAGCCATAGCGAACGGGTGACTCACAAAAACACACCCACTAGCTAGGCGGTACCTAACCTTGTACGAATGAAAGAATGCAAAACCATCACAGCGGAAGTAGTATTAAATGCCAATTTTTAAAAACTTAACACATCAAGCATACAACGCAGTACATACATCAGAATCAAATACATGGGTCAACCTGTCCTATCCTGTCCCGAATAATTACACAACAAAACGAGTTCAACTAATCCAAGCACTTGTCCTAACCTGTCCCGAATTCCATACATTACCGACATAACATAAATTTGTTCAGAACAACATAACACAATGAATGGATTAAATTTATAATTAAACAACTGAAATCAAACTCAAACGAATGCAAACCTACACAAATACAAAGACTGAACGCAACCCAAACAAAACGGAAGACTCGACTCAACCGCCTAGCTCGAACAAACTCCAAAGCAAACCTGTAACTCAAACAAAAGAAGGGGGAAAAAGAAACAAAGAAGAGGGGTCAGTCCTAACGACTGGCGAGGAGGCTAACACACGTAGGAGCAAAACATATATCACATTTTAAAAGATCATGAATCGGGGCGTGGTTTTTGCAATCTAAGGCATTTTTCACGTGATACTATATATAAGGAAAGTAGTTTAAGGCCAAGAGCCCAAAATTATCCAAGTTTTACAATTTAAAAGCCACTCCCGTTTCATAACCATAAACTAAAGCATAAACTTACCAACTCGGAGAGTTCACGCTTAACACACACTTGCTGAAAGCATAAACAGAAGCAAAACTCATAAACAATCCGACCGCCACACCATTGGGGAAGAGAGGTGCCCCTCTCCACCCTCCACAGAACGAAACATGTGAACCGGAGGATCCCGCCCGGTTCCTTCGATGGCCAACCAAAATGCGCTCCGTCGGCATAGGAGAACTAAGTCTCCCGTTGGTGGAGAAGTGCACAGGGGTCGTAACCGGCGACCCCGAAGGTCATCCCGGGTCTCCCTTACCCATAACTACGGGGCCCAAACAGATCGAAACCAACAGAAAATCGGAGACTTGCTTGAATCCGATACAAATGAAACAAAGCTTAAACTTAACACCCTTACCAGACGAAACTTATCCGCAAATCATGTCCTGCTTATACTGACACACACTTACACACACTCACACTTATCGAAGCTTTTCCAAACAAACGTAAAATAGCTTATATACATATACAAAACGTTTTTCAAGATCTTATAGCAAACGGGACAAATCCCACAAAATACGTATCAAGCATATATTTAAATACATATAAATAAATAGTCGCATGCAGGGATCAAAACACAGAGAGGGTTGTAGGTCGATATGACTAAAACAAAGAAAACCTCACCTGGCACCAAACGAAGCCAAAGACAAAGTAAACAGTTCACCCCAGAACCTGCACGACTCACTGTCACCACCCCGGGTGCACCTGATCCAACTGAACCTACAAAACACAAGACTCAGACTCAAATCACAACCACAAAGACGCACGACCATGCTCACGAATACAAATGATGCAACATATAATCCATATCTATTCACTCAAGTCATTCAGGTCATATTATAATTCATATTCCATATCAAAAGATGTATAACTTATAAAATTCATAACATTAATTACATAAAATAAAGTAGGACATTAAGAATTCAAATCATATCATGCACCAAGTTTCACGAAATTAAACGTGAGTTACATAACAATTTATATACAAATTACACATTGACATATTTCATGATATTCTAACAAATAGCATGCTTAAGCAATCCATTTAAATTAAAACGAAGTATCTATTCCTAGTTCATTTCTTACGTTTCATAAATTTTCATAATCAATTAGTTTCTAAAAATTACATTAACATCCCCTTAAATAAATATTCTCAAGTAAATAGGCGTAAAACGAGGCAAATAAATTCCATAAATCATGAATCGAACTTTCATACATCATAATGTATTTCCAAGTATCATACAACTCATAATTTCAATTTATAATTCATACAAGATCGAAAATTACAATTAAAACAATTAACGAAAATAAATACAATAACTTAAAAAATTCATAACAAATCAACCGGGCATCCGATTGACGAACGGAAAGTGGCGTTGGACTCACCACAACGAAACGGACCTACTGTCAGAAAGTCGTCGGAATGCCGCCACCGTAGCCGGCCGAACAGCCACTGGCCGCCACCGGAATACCGCCTCCGGTGGTCGGAAAAATCCCCGGAAGGACAGAAACGTACGCCTCGGCCTGCTTGACAAAAGCCCTCAACCAATTTCAGAAAATACCAAACACACCGGACTTCGTTGACGAAAAATCAAACTAAAATCCTAGTACGAAAACTGAAATTAAATACAAACCGCTAAACGAAAATAAAATCCGGACATACCGTTGGAAAGCCCATAATGAGCCCTACGAAAGTCCCAAAGCCAAACCCATAAAAAGTCACCGAAAAATCGGACCGCCGGTCCATAGCCGGTCCGCCACCAGTTCGCCGCCGCCGGCCGGTTCTCGAGTCGGGGCCAATGCCATCCGCTATATTCCATTATTCTGAGCAACTTCCGTGAAGGAACCACCACCAAAACCGGCCGGAAAAAGGTCCCAAACCGCCGTCGAAAGTCCGCCGGTGCGCCACTCGCCGGTTCAGCCATCTCCGCCGCGATTCGCTCAAAAAGGAGGCCGGAAATGAGTTCAGGGGGTCGAAATAAGTCGGAAACCACCAAGGCTCGTCGGAAAATGCCGCCGAAAAGCGGCGGAAGAAGACGCTACAGTAGCGCCGCCGCCTACTGTGAAGTTCAGGCGGCGCGTGCGGCGCCGTCCGGCCACCGTTGGCCACGCCGCTTGAGCTGGGGGTTGCGCCGGAATGTCCTTGTAACGCCCCCACCCGTACCAGAACAAGAGGAGAGCGGCGTCTCAACCCCCGCACTGAAGCACCTCTCAAGTAATGGTGTGAGCCATCACTCGAGAAATACGCCAGCGAACGGCTGTCTATCAGAACTATACATGTACAACGATGTGACTATGCAGCGGAAAATCAGAGTATTTTAAAACTTTTCAAAACATGTGTGTGATGGCATGAAACAAGCAAGAACATATTGATCGTGTAAGAGAGACTCGGCATATCAGAACATATAACATATTCACATATAAATACCGATATAGCAGAGTTCAATGTATCGGTAACAGAGTAGCAGAAAGAGTATAACAATGATACTCAAGTATTCAGAAACATTTACAGAAACATAAAGTGATGCAGCCATAAAACATATGCAGGACACAAAAGAAAGTAATACTAAGTCCTGACTGAAACAAAAATGACAATCTAGAGCTTCAAGATACCTCTAGACTGCGGCTGCAAGACCTGAAACCACGAGGCAAGAAAACGGGAGAGGTATTAGTCAAAAGGACTAAGTGAGGGAATACTTTAAAGAAGTACTGAATGATAAAGAACTTGAAGTAAAGTTTAGAACTGTTAATTGCAATGCTTTAAAGAAGAACTTGAAACAAGTTCAGTTGATAAAGCTCTTTTGAATGCAATGCTGTAAAGTATACACGTTTTAAACATTTTCATGAATGCTATCACACGCGCACACATATGCTGTCGATGGTTCATAGTTCTTTCATAAAACGGGATAAGGGTAAAGTGAACTTTTCCAGATATGAACCATCCTTTATGAAACAGAATTTTGCCCGCAAGCTAGGCTCCTCCATCCTTACTCCAGAAAACATGATTTGGTAGAGCATCAGACTAGGTTCAACAATAATTCCACGTATGGTAGAGTATCGGACCAAGATCAACAATAACCCCACATAAAGTAGACCATTGGACCGAGGTCAACAACAACTCCGCACACAGTAGACTATTGGACCAAGGTCAACAACAACTCTTACCAACATATACAAACATGCACCATCCTCCACCGGTTGTCACTTCGGGTAGCTAGCCCTAGGCGACCTGTAAACATGTAATGGGAACAAATTTGCTGTCCGTTCCCAGACAGATTGTCCTGACTTAACAAACCTCCTGTTAAAAGTCGGTGTCAATTGTCTAAGTGTGGCGGCCGGTATTGGTGATGTCGTTGGCGCTCACCTCCCGAGTATCACCTCCAAACATAACCGCCGGGCCCAAACTGTAAACTGTATTCTTACATTTAAGATTAGCAGTGACCAGAGTACCACTCCAGTATGCTAACTATAACATGTGAAACTGTAACTGTAACATATGATGCTGTCTGTAAAACATATGATTCTGTCTGAAAACATGTGATTCTGTCTGAAAACATATGATTCTGTCTGTAAACATGTGATTCTGTCTGTAAACTATACTTTGAAAACATATGCAGATCATGTAACTGTCTTTGAACAAGAATGCAGAACTTTGGAAAACATGTGCTGTAGATCAAGGTATACTATCAAAGTATGAATGATCCTTTCAAAAGAATGTCCCGATAAAAGGGATAGTTCAAAACGAGGTTTAGCTTTGAATTTCAAAACATATGATACGATAGTATAATCGTGGTTCCAGTTGAAAAACATTTATAACTTCACCTCACCTAATAGTAACAAAAGGTAGGTAGACAGATTATGCGGTGCCCTGGGGATCCCAGTGCTCAACTTTAACTCCTGTAGGTGGTGTACTATAGTGAGCTTAAGAACTAAGACCCACTACTAACCATGATGCATATGAAATGCATGAAACAATGAACAAGGAACATGTAAAGAACATGTAACTCAAGAGAGTAATACCATTTAAGGTATCCAAGAAAGGTAACACACAAAGGAATACGTTAAAGTGGGTTACTCTCAACGTGAGACTATGATCTTACTATAACCGAGTAAGCTTTAGTCAATTTATGAATCCCATTGCAAACCGTAAGTTATGAAAGAAGTCCATGAAAGAAACTCATTTTGAAAACACATTTTAGACCCTGGATATGGAAACCCTATGTGCAAATGTCTATTAAGAAAGCACAAGTTTTAATTCATTTTTACTATTCAAAAGCACTATTCAAAAGTACTATTCTAGATTACTATTCACGATTACTATTCACATGTCGGGTCAAAGGGTCGGGTCAAACCCTTACTATACACACACTCCCATACACACGGTACACACACACACCATGCACGATAACACACGCACACACCCTAATTAAAGTATGATCTTGATTATAACCTATAGTTTCAAGTTCATGTTATTATAATCAAGTGTGATATAGGTTAAAGGTATAACCTATAGTTAAGAGATCCAATTAAGGCATAAGATCAAGTTATGAAACACTATTCTATCTTAGGTTATAACATGTGACATTATTAAAGTGTATAACACATGATCAAGGCACTAATCCATTAATCCATATCATATCATAAGCTCAATTCATAATTCAAGAATCATATAACCATGTAACAACATGTCTCAACATATGTCATATCATATATCATGAACCTTTAGGCATGTAGCATGTAACAATTTAATTCAATACCAACATGTAACAAGTTGTGACATAATTAATTGTAAATCACTATTCCATTAGCTAACATGCATGAATATAATTCCAATTCCATAATCATGCATCAATTCTCCTAATATAACAATCATATCACATGATCATAGCATATACTAGTGCAATTTATAACATATTTAAGCATATACTAAACAATTAAAACAAATAAACATCTATTGAAACATATCATGAAAACTATATAATAAATGCATAAAATAAAATCCTATATGGCTTAGGGAAGACCCTAAGACCCAACCTAAACATAACATAAACATACCATAACATAAAAACATAAACTAACTAAACATAACATAAAACAAAACAAACTAACCTAGCTACAAAGGGGGGAGGCCGACGGCAAAAAGGGGGAGAGGGAGAGAAAGAAAGGGTGTTGTCAACACAACTTTGAGCAAGGATTCAAGTGCCTCTTGCCCTCTATTTATAGTTGAAGAGAAGCCCCTCAACTTGGAAATAAAATGTGGAGAAGGGTATGAGAGCAAAATGGGATAGCTTCTCTTGGAAGCTTTAGGCATATGAAGCTAAAAATGGGACTGCTGGGGGGTATTTCGGTAATTTCACTGCCAAGACATGAAGGTAAGTGGGTGGAAGTATAACCATTCCGACGGAAAGAAAATTAGCTTCGAAACACATATTCATTCGTCGAAATCGGATTTACCGTTTGAAAGATACATTAGTTTTAGTGAATAAAAGTTTTGAGCTCGAAACTCAACACCAGTGAAAAACGACTTTCTAGAATGATTTTCAAGTCCGGATTGTTTCCAAAATTCAAGAAATAAATCGAGAAGTGTTTTGAGTCCAAAATCGACTATAAAATGTTTTACCGTTAAAAAGTTGAAAACGTAGGATGAATAGTGAATTCTTACGTACGAATGTACGCTTCAAAATTTCAAGCTAGGGTTTGAATCAAGAGTTGTAAAACATCTCAAAAATCTTGAAATAGCTCAAGTAGTGCAAATCCGAAGAGAAAACATTTTCCGAATAAAAACCGTTTGTAGAAGGAATAGTGAAGTAGTGCAAATCCGAAGAGAAAACATTTTCCGAATAAAAACCGTTCGTAGAAGGAATAGTGAACTAGGGTTTTCGAAAACATTTTCAATAAAACAAAGTTCCAGAATGGATTTCCAAGCCAAGAATGATTTCAAAAGACTCGTCTCGACTCAAGGATCGATTCGACTGTAACTTGGGTAGGAAAAGGTATCAGAATCAAAAGCTTATTTTCTGATGAATAGTAACTTTGGTCGGTAAGTTCCAAAAATACCCTTATGGTTCAAGAAAGTCTCTCTGAGCTCGGGAAACAAGTTCAAACGATAGAGAAACATGTGTGATGAACCTCTAGGGTTCGAGTAGCAATATGAACAAGCTAGGCTCGGGTTATGAATAGTAAACTGTATCAAAGGTCAAGAATTCCCCCTTAAAGCATGTCAGATCATATACGAGCACAAGGTTCATGTAAGAATGCAATGCATGATGATTCAAAAAGTTGGATCACGGTCTATAAACGCTTTACCAATGCCCTTAACTTACTGTTTTCATCCAGGCCCTGTTTTGGGCTGTTACAATCCTTTATTTGGGTAGGAGCCGCGTGTCACCGGAATGTCACCGGAAACCGCTGCTACTGTGCCGTAGCGCCACCACCGCTAAGTTTCGGGTCTCGATTCTTGTATCATCGTGATGGGCTCGTCGAGTTGATAAACTTTGACTATTCATTCGTCGAATTCCGTTGAGAAACGAGCGAGAACGGGCTTATGTGTGTTTTGACACCTCCACTGCATGAATAGTGCCTAATCGCTGGAGGCAGACGCTGGGGCTGGAGCTGAAGTTCTGGTACGCAAAACGAGGATCAGGGGTATATACCTCGGGTCCTCGTACACAAAAACGGTCGGAAGAACGGGCTAACGAATTCAGAATGGGGCAAACTTAGAGTCTACGGACTCGTTTCGATGCCCCGAACACGAAGCAGGGATCAAAAAGGTCGAACTCTCGACCGAACGAGAAATGACCGGAAAACCCCTTAAAAGAGAAAATTACAAACAAGCCCCTAAACTCTTAAAGAGTTCAAAATAGGGCCACACAAAGCACAAAATCGCATAATTAAACACATAAAAAGGTTTAAAAGTAACGTACCTTATACGTCGGACGAGCGGGATGTCAGAAACTCCCCTCCTTCAAAAGGACCTGTCCTCAGGTCCTATTACTTAGTCGTAAAGCTTCGAACTGGAATACTTCAATCCATCTCCTGAAATCGTGTAGAGTCATAGCCCTGGTTGTGAAGTTTACTCTCACTGATTGCATCAACTCTCTTCAGAGTTCCGTAGTCACAGAGGTTTGTTCAAACACCTGACCGTTGGTCGCTTCAAACTCGTTCGATTCCCCACTAGACCACTGCACCCAAAGCTCGATATCGTCGCTTCCTCGTCGATTGCAAACCAACAACAGGCCACACGTAACTCAGCCGCGACAAACAAGAGAGAATCCCATCTCTCAGCAAGCAAGAGAGAGAGACCCGTCTCCCGGCACATCAAAAGAGAGAGAGAACCCCGTCTCTCAATCACATAATCGAGAGAGCCCCGTCTCTCAACCTAAGTCTGGCAGACTTCCACATCTTCCAAACATCCTAGTTTGAGAAAATCCAGCATTTCTCAAACCCTAGATTCAAGAGAATCCAACATCTCTCAAACATCTAACTCCAAGAGAATCCAGCATCTCTTGCTCAAATAATTTAGAAAGAATCCAACATCCTTCTATCACATAAATAGGGAGAATCCCACATCTCCCTAACACGTAAATAGAGAGATCTCAACCACTCTCTAACACACAAGTCTACTTACTCAGAATTCAAACATACACACATCAAAATACCACTGGATGCAAAACATGGGATGCATGTATAGTGTACCTTTACACAACTGATATCGGTGTCCCTAGAGTATAGACTCATCATCCATGCACAACTCAAGGGGCATATCGCGATGGGATCACTATAAAATAAGATTGCAATGTACTTGTATGTGCATGAAGGGTTAGTGAGCAATTAGGAAATTATAAACACTAAAGCAAGAACAATCCACGCAAACACATAATCCATTCAGTTTACAAGAGTTCACAACAACAATAAATCTCAAGTTATGGAAATTAAATCAATTAGCCACGTTATTACAATCAAGGCAATATCACGCACTACATGTCGTCACAAATGTCGAGCAAAATAAAATATAATCACTTACGAACTGCATGTGTGCAAATGCCATGAATGCTCGATGTACCGTTCACCGAAGTAGTGGAGTCGAGGTTGACAAATCTTTAACTTGAGGGGGATAATCGAATCCTTGAATGGTAGTGGTTCCAACCCTTCGTTCAAACTTGCATTCTTTAGTATTCCCTCAGATTCTCGGGTACCCAAATGGTCTTGAACCGTCTCACTTGATTCTCAAAGTATATTGATCCGTGGAGTCTCTTGAAATCCCAATAGAATCCTCGGTAATCGGGAATTGCCATTTCTTTCAAATGTGAAATATCTCGGGACAATCGTGGAGAGATAAATAAAGAATCTTCAAACAATCCTGCTTCACATACCGTCGTTTAAATGATGTCCCCCATCCTTAATATTTGGTGAAGTTAGCCCTCAATGACATCATCATCAAAATTCTGTAGTTTATATATAGTTTATCCTTTTCCTTTCGTACAGGTATAGGTGCCCTTGGTGTCTTTACAATAACCTGACCTCCACCTGAGAATCTCCAAATGGTACTAGTGTCTCGACTCCTTCATTACTACCTCACGTTATCCAGAGTTAGAAATTTTGAGGTCTTTATAAAGCATGTTACTCCTGAGCACCTCCAAGTATGTAGAGTATATATATATCCTTAAGGCACCTTGATAGTTAAAAGATTTCTTGTTACCCTTGTATACAAACATCTTCTTTTATCCATCCTATACCCTGAGTTTTGTTAAATCAACTGTACACTTTCTGATCCACCCCTGTTCAAATCCCAAAGCAGCTCCCACTAAAATCAGCACTCGTTGGAACAGATAAGGAAGTCACCTAAATATAACCACGAAACTAATGCATGCGGGATTAGGGATGTGAATGGCATGCACTCGTATCCAGCAAAGAAACCAGTCACGCACGTAGAACGAATGGTCGAAATAATTATAGTTAACACAAAACATGATGCACGTGCTATGAATGCATGGTACCTGTTTCCATAATATCCGCATCTAGCTAATGTTGAATTCTTGTAGAGATTCATTTGCTTTTCATCCAAGTAATCAGAAGATGGAAGTTTCAAATCCTCTTTCATAATTTGTAGAAGTGGGAAGTGTTGTCACGATCAATTTCAATTTTTTTCTTTGCATCAAGCCAACGCCCTACAATTCATAAATTGGATAAATATCTATGCATGTGGGTTAGAACGTGGGTATGTCAAGTAATGAAAGCAATTAAGAGCACCTAATTAATGCAGATACAACACGTAATCTACTAAAATTTAAACTGTAATAATGATAAATTTGCAAAAATCGTAATCATAGTGTGCACACAATTACATAAGCTCAAACAAATTCGTGCAGAGAAGTCAAAACTTCACATCATACGAATGCAATGCACAAGTATTCCTATGCCGTACAACGTAAACTGACACGACACGACTCCAGAGCACCGGTTCTGAACCTGGTAGCTCTGATACCACTCAAGATGTAACACCCCAAGCGGTGGGGCATCACACCCCCGCACTATGACCCAACACGTGTACAAAATGGAGAGTCCGCACACGCACCAAGCCATAGCGAACGGGTGACTGACAAAAACACACCCACTAGCTAGGCGGTACCTAACCCTGTACGAATGAAAGAATGCAAAACCATCACAGCGGAAGTAGTACTAAATGCCAATTTTCAAAAACTTAACACATCAAGCATACAACACAGTACATACATCAGAATCAAATACACGGGTTCAACTAGTTCAGCAACCTGTCCTATCCTGTCCCGAATAATTACACAACAAAACGGGTTCAACTAATCCAAGCACTTGTCCTAACCTGTCCCGAATTCCATACATTACCGATATAACATAAATTTGTTCAGAACAACATAACACAACGAATAGATTAAATTTATAAATTAAACAACTGAAATCAAACTCAAACGAATGCAGACCTACAAAAATACAAAGACTGAACTCAACCCAAACAAAACGGAAGACTCGACTCAACCGCCTAGCTCAAACAAACTCCAAAGCAAACCTGCAACTCAAACAAAAGAAGGGGGAAAAAGAAACAACGAAGAGGGGTCAGTCCTAACGACTGGCGAGGAGGCTAACACACGTACCCATACATATACGTAGGAGCAAAGCCTATATCACATTTTAAAAGATCATGAATCGGGGCGTGGTTTTTGCAATCTAAGGCATTTTTCACGTGATACTATGTATAAGGAAAGTAGTTTAAGGCCAAGAGCCCAAAATTATCCAAGTTTTACAATTTAAAAGCCACTCCCGTTTCATAACCATAAACTAAAGCATAAACTTACCAACTCGGAGAGTTCACGCTTAACACACACTTGCTCAAAGCATAAACAGAAGCAAAACTCATAAACAATCCCACCGCCACACCATTGGGGAAGAGAGGTGCCCCTCTCGACCCTCCACAGAACGAAACATGTGAACCGGAGGATCCCGCCCGGTTCCTTCGACGGCCAGCCAAAATGCGCTCCGTCAGCATAGGAGAATTAAGTCTCCCGTTGGTGGAGAAGTGCACAGGGGTCGTAACCGGCGACCCCGATGGTCGTCCCGGGTCTCCCTTACCCACAACTCCGGGGCCCAAACAGATCGAAACCAACAGAAAATCGGAGACTTGCTTGAATCCAATACAAACGAAACAAAGCTTAAACTTAACACGCTTACCAGACGAAACTTATCCGCAAATCATGTCCTGCTAATACTCACACACAGTTACACACACTCACACTTATCGAAGCTTTTGCAAACAAACGTAAAATAGCTTATATACATATACAAAACGTTTTTCAAGATCTTATAGCAAACGGGATAACTCCCACAAAATACGTATCAAGCATATATTTAAATACATATATGTACATAGTCGCATGCAGGGCTCAAAACACAGAGAGGGTTGTTGGTCGATATAACTAAAACAAAGACTCAGACTCAAATCACAACCACAAAACACAAAACACAAGACTCAGACTCAAATCACAACCACAAAGACGCGCGGCCATGCTCACGAATACAAATGATGCAACTTATAATCTATATCTATTCACTCAAGTCATTCAGGTCATATTATAATTCATATTCCATATCAAAAGATGTATAACTTATAAAATTCATAACATTAATTACATAAAATAAAGTAGGATATTAAGAATTGAAATCATATCATGCACCAAGTTTCACGAAATTAAACGTGAGTTACATAACAATTTATATACAAATTACACATTGGCATATTTCACGATATTCTAACAAATAGCATGCTTAAGCAATCCATTTAAATTAAAATGAAGTATCTTTTCCTAGTTCATTTCTTATGTTTCATAAAATTTCATAATCAATTAGTTTCTAAAAATTACATTAACATCCCCTTAAATAAATATTCTCAAGTAGATAGGCGTAAAACGAGGCAAATAAATTCCATAAATCACGAATCGAACTTTTATACATCATAATATATTTCCAAGTATCATACAACTCCTAATTTCAATTTATAATTCATACAAGATCGAATATTACAATTAAAACAATTAACGAAAATAAATATAATAACTTCAAAAATTCATAACAAATCAACCGGGCATCCGATTGACGAACGGAAAGTGGCGTTGGACTTAGCACAACGAAACGGGCCTACTGTCCGAAAGTCGCCGGAATGCCGCCACCGTAGCCGGCCGAACAGCCACCGGACGCCACCGGAATACCGTCTCCGGTGGTCGTAAAAATACCTGGAAGGACAGAAACGTACGCCTCGGCCTGCTTGACAAAAGCCCTCAACCAATTTCAGAAAATACCAAACACACCGGACTTCGTTGAGGAAAAACCGAACTAAAATCCTAGAACGAAAACTGAAATTAAATACAAACCGCTAAACAAAAATAAAATCCGGACATACCGTTGGAAAGCCCGTAATGAGCCCTACGAAAGCCCCAAACCCAAACCCCGAAAAAGTCACCGAAAAATCGGTCCGCCGGTCCAGAGCCGGTCCGCCACCAGTTCGCCGCCGGCCGGTTCTCGAGTCGGGGCCAATGCCATCCGCTATATTCCATTATTCTGAGCAACTTCCGTGAAGGAACCACCACCAAAATCGGTCGGAAAAAGGTCGCAAACCGCCACCGAAAGTCCGTCGGTGCGCCACTCACCGGTTCAACCATCTCCGCCGCGATTCGCTCAAAAAGGAGGCCGGAAATGAGTTCAGGGGGTCGAAATAAGTCGGAAACCACCAAGGCTCGTCGGAAAACACCGCCGGAAAGCAGCGGAAGAAGTCGCTACAGTAGCGCCGCCGCCTGCCGTGAAGTTCAGGCGGCGCGTGCGGCGCCGTCCGGCCACCGTTGGCCACGCCGCTTGAATTGGGGGTTACGCCGGAATGTCCTTTATCTGGGTAGGAGCCGCGTGTCACCGGAATGTCGCCGGAAACCACCGTAAGAAGGCGGCGAAGTGGCGGATGTCCGTTTCGCTGCCACTGTTGTTCCGTAGTGCCACCACCACTAAGTTTCGGGTCTCGATTCTTGTATCATCGTGACGGGCTCGTCGAGTTGGTAAACTTTGACTATTCATTCGTCGAATTCCATTGAGAAACGCGCGCGAACGAGCTTGTGTGTGTTTTCACACCTCCACTGCATGAATAGTGCCTAATCGCTGGAGGCAGACGCTGGAGCTGGAGCTGGAGCTGAAGTTCTGGCACGTAAAACGAGGATCCGGGGTATATACCTCGGGTCGTCGTACACAAAAACGGTCGGAAGAACGGGCTGACGAAGTCAGAATGGGGCAAACTTAGAGTCTACGGACTCGTTTCGATGCCCCGAACGCAAAGCAGGGATCAAAAAGGTCGAACTCTCGACCGAACGAGAAATGACCGGAAAACCCCTTCAAAGAGAAAATTACAAACAAGCCCCTAAACTCTTAAAGAGTTCAAAATAGGGCCACACAAAGCACAAAATCACATAATTAAACACATAAAAAGGTTTAAAAGTAACGTACCTTACACGTCGGACTAGCGGGATGTCACAGCGTGAAGGTATTCCCAATGGGTACTACGTGCAAGGTTCTTTCTGACGACCCGATAATGTTTCGGTCACCAATCCCACGTTTTCCCTGCGCCCATAGTATAGTACAGTGTAGTGCAATTCTTGCCAAAACAGTAGAGAATCAGTAATCATTTCAGTACATGGGAAACAATTTAATACTTTTAAAACATTTACTCGATATCGGGCCGAAAACAATATAAATATACCATAAGGTTTTTGGCCAAAACATTCACATTTGGATTATAGGGTTTAATAGATAACTAGAACGGAAACACCCTCACCTGGAAGACGACGATACAAGGATACGAGCTATACCGGGTGCCTATTTTATCACGATATCTCCGCCCTTGAGACGAACTGTACAAGAAGGGAAACAATGTATACTCGTGAGATACGACTCAATATGAAACCACATAGACGCTTGGCAATGCCCATGAAGTGGTATGACATGTTATGAGATAATACGATAGATAATAATCATAAATTGTCATGGAGTGGCACATAAATGATTCCATCATTCAATTCGTAATATATTACAATACATGTTAACAACGCATATGAATCAATTAGAAGTGGAAAAAACTTATTAAACACATAAAGAATGCAAGTAAGAACCGTAGAGTGTTAATAACAACATAATAATCACTTACTCAAGCATGCAAGTGATATAAATCACATACGGGGGGTCAAGGAAGTGAAGAGAAAGCAAGAAGAGAGGTTTAGGCAAAGTTTAGCAAAAGCTGACAGTTTTCGGAAACGCAGGATGTATAAAGTTAGGAATATCTCGAGTTCTAGGAGATGGAATGGAGTTTGGTTTGTTGGGTATGAGACTGGACAAATCGGGCTTTCCAAGGGTATATGGCTCGAATCGTGGTTCAAAGCGAGGTGAAAATAGCGTAGGCCCGAAGTTGGATGAATGCAGATTTTCGGCGAAGTGGCGACACCAAAATTAATTGATCATATCTCACAAATTAGAGAGGATATTGAGGTGATTATAATTTGAGAATATTCTAGACTTCAAAAGGTTTCTGTGGTTAAAATGTCAGGTCAATCGGAGTTTGTTTGGGTAGGTAAGGAAGAATAAAATGGTACAAATGTGCAGGCAGGGGGAGACACGGGCGTGTCACCCCTCGAGGCAAAAGTTCGACATGGCCCTATCAGAGTACAGGCGTGAAAAGGGCTAAAGACATGGTCGGGGCTCATTTTCTTCACAAGGGAGACATGGGCGTGTCTCCCCGTCGTACTCTAGCTCCGAAAGCTTAAAAATGGCGAAAAATGGAGGAAAAACAAGATAATAACACCACCAAGACCCCGATTTGCACAAAAATCATACCACGAGACATATATCATACGTAGATCACATATTTGCACATTATAGCTCGTGAAACGAGCATCATCTTCCCCATAAAGCCACAACATCACATATTCGAGGCATGAAAGAAGTATTAAATGGAAGCACGTAATGAAAGGATCACAAATCTTAACTTAGGTCATTGATCGGACGTGTAACGCCCCCACCCGTACTGGAACATGAGGCGAGCGGCGTCTCAACCCCCCGCACTGAAGCACCTCTCAAGTGATGGTGAAAGTCATCACTCAAGAAATACTCCAGTGAACGGATGTCTGTCTCAGAACTATACATGTATAACGATGTGGCTATGTAGTGAAAAATCAGAGTATTTTAAAACTTTTCAAAACATGTGCGTGATGGCATGTAACAAGCAAGAACATATTGATCGTGAGAGAGAGACTTGGCATATCAGAATATTGTTTGAATGCAATGTTGTAAAAGAATACGAGCTTCAAAACTCTTACATGAATGCTATCACACGCGCACACATATGCTGTAGATGGTTCATAGTTCTTTCATGTGATGGCCCGCTTCTCGATCAAGGTAAAGTTTGGTACGAGAGTGCACAATTTACCTTTCCTTGCATGACTTATGTGGATTTATGCCTTAATTTGATAGACATTTGGTGCTTATGTGAAAAACAGGATTTACATGACTTATGTGGCTATTTGATATGATAAGTATGTGCTGGTATTGTGCTTAAAGAGTTTTGATAGCATGCTTTATGGTTAAACGAAATAATGTGCTCATTTGGATATTAAAGCATAATTTAGGGACTATATGGTAAATTTAATTTCCAAGCCTGGAACTGGTTAGAACTTAATGAAATTGAGTAGATAATTCGATTACGAGTTCGTGGGTTCCTGAATCGCTCGATTTGGAGTTCGGACGAAGAAGTTATGGCCATTTTACGAAAAGTCAACCTTTTAAGCCTTTAAATGTTGACCTGCGACCCAATTTGAGCCCCAATTTCACCTAAATCCAACCCGTATGACCCGCTCCAAAACCCATTCTTACGTTATTTCAAGATTGAAACACAGTCTCTCCCTCACTTTTCTCAAGAGACCATCCATATTTTCTCAAGAACTTCAAGCCATCTTCAAGAGCCAAGAGTGGAGACTAAATTTGGAGATTCAAGACTAAAGAACAAGATTCCCTTTTCCATTTTCAGCTCTTAAGGTATGAAATGCTTGAATGCTTATGTGTGTCTTCTTCTTTGATCTTGAAGCTTGAGTTTGAAATCTAGGGCTATTGGTTAGATGGATTAAATCCGAATTTTATGATTGAAATATGTTTCTTATGATGTTGGGAGTGATTTGATGTAAAAATTTCTCATTTTCATGCTTGTTTGAAGAAACCACCATTGTTGACCTTTGAAGCTTTTATGAAGAATTCTTGCATGTTCATGTTCTAGCTTGTTTTAGCTTGATTTGATGATGGATTCTTGTTCCTTATGTGTTTTTATGGCGAATGTGATAGATTTCCTACAATTTCTTGCAATGATTGTTGATTTCACCATTGTTATGCATGAAGCTTTCTTGAAACTTGTAGAAGATGAAGTTCTTGCATGAATTGTTAGATTTCTTGATGTTTAAATCTTCCTAAATGCTTTATTATGTAACTTGATGATTTATGATGCTTATTTGTGGTTTTGGAAGCTTAATTTCATGTTTTGGGGTGTTTTGAAGTCATTCCCATCGAGTTTGAAGTTGGTGTCACGTTTTTTTTAAGTTCTGGGCAGAATCCGCTAGGGTGGATTTTTGCTGTGTAAAAATCTATGGGGGTGGATTTAAGGCAGTAGCTCTGGACCAAATCCGCGAGGGTGGATTTTTTGTGAAGGAAAATCTATGGGGGTGGATTTTCCCCAGCCTTGTTTTCTTGATACGTTTCACTTGTTTCGCTTTTCGTTTGTTCCTTACTTATTTATATTATGTCTCTAGTGTATTGTGACCTCGTTATATGTTGTGACATCACATGTATACCTTATATTATGATCTTTATACCTCAATCATGCTTAAGTTATCTTAATTGACTAAGTTATGCGTTTAATTAAATTGTGTTAAGTATGATTCATATGTCGCTTATTATTTATGACTTGGGAAATTGATATAAGACTTATATGATGCAATATGATCATAATTGCCAATCTATACCATCGTTGAACATTCCTTGCACACCATTAACATATTTGCATTCATGTCCAAGCCGTGCGTCGTCTTGTTGGGTTTCGAGTCGAGTCTTACCTTTGTTGGTACGTTGTCTTGTTAGGTGGTGAGTCCCCGGACGTGTAACCTTCCTTGTTAGTGCTTGATCTTCGAGGTTCTTGGTAAAGGTGAGGAGTTATAATATCAAAATGTTTTCAAAACTGTGGACACATATGGCCTCTCATATTTATTGGTTTTAAACTCCCGTTTTTGAAATGTATATGTAGGCATTATAAGCCAAGTTTTGTGAGCTTTGCTCGTATTATTGATATTTGCTTATGGAAAACGGTTTACAAGTAAAACTTGAGTTTTGGTATATGGGATAGATACCCAAAATGGTTTCGGAACTTTCATTTGAGTATTATGTACGTGTGAGTTGTGTAGCGAGCCTTTGTTATACCTTGCGAGGACGCTTGCTTGGTCGGTTCTTTTGATAGCGCTCGGGGCGGAGTAAGCGGTGATGCCGGGAACGCAAGGGCGGATGGTTGATCCGTTATGAAGTTTGCTAAGACTCCGAGGAGGATTCGGGGTTAAGGTAGGCTTGGGGGAAGGTCTGTTTCATGGACCCACTTCTCCATGGTTCTTTTGCGATGATCGGGGGGTGCACACCCTCGACATCAATGGTGTTAAGGATGGATTGGTTTGATTTCACTTGGTTTGGGAAGTAAGGATGGAGTGCTCGTACTCGCCGAGCCGGTGCTTTGGTTTATGATCCGTATTTTTATAATATCTGCATTGTTTTCTAAAAACGTTAACGGATCATGAACACCTTTGATTTGAGCATGCATTGAACCTTTTTATGTTAATTATATTATGTATACTTCGCCTCACCGGTTCCGTTTGAACTGATTTCCTTTACCTTTCGTGTCCATAGATTGCTTTTGGAGTCATGCTAGGCGGGAGTCTTTCTTGATAGTCTTGTCTAGTTGTCTAGTTATGTTTGTTGCTTTTACTTTGGCTTTGTTACCTTGGAGTTGTTTTGGATTTAGCATGTACGTTATCGGATTTATTATCTTGTTAGTTGGACCGTGGCGGTCTCTAGGATGATTTACATTTCCATATTTTGAGCATTTCATGCTGGACCGTCTTCGTCACTTAATTGATGATTAATCTTTCGCATTTGTTTTCATTTGATTTGAGAAGGTCTGAAGTGGGTATATTGAATTTGAACTCTTATGCATGTGGTATGTTTTAAGCTTCCGAGTATTTGTGTTTGTTTTAATTCTCTTGATGTGAGTCTAGTACCACCTAGCTAGGATGTCAGTTTGTCACCGCTTGCTTCGATCTTGGCGGCTATATGGATAGCAATTCTATATACAAGCTAGGCCCGTAGCGCGGGATAGGCGTGGGATGCCCTTGTTGGGGCGTTACACCCCTATTTGGTTGGTATCAGAGCCGAAGGTTCAAAACTGGGCTCTTGAGTCGTCTCGAGTCGTCTAGGTCGTACGGCAATAGGAACAACTTGCTTATGTACTTTAAAGTGACTCGTTTTGCATATGCTACGTTGTTGATTAACCTAATTGTTCTTGCATTACATGAGTATCTTGGAGCGACTACCTTGTTTCTATTGTGGCTATTACATATTGATTACTTGCTTATGTCACCTAAGTTGTAATTATTTTGTTGTGCTTAATTAACTTCACACTTATGTGCTGGCTTGTTTCAATTTGACTACAATCTTATGATATGTATATCTTGTTAATTATTGCACTTAAATTATGCAATTACATTGCTTGCTTGATATTATGTGACATGAACATATGACTAATCGACATGCATACATGATAAGATTGTGTGTAGGATGATGCCTCATCGCAAAAGTGATTGCTCTCTGGCACGCCAAAATGAGCAAGACCCTCCGGCAGAAAATCAATATGCACCACCAACGCCGCCTTCGAATGTTAATGATTTGCTCACTATTATGATTCAGATTTTGCAACTCCTACAAGCACCGCAAACCTTACTGGCACCTCCTGCGTTGATACCTACGCCCACCGTCAAGGAACAAGGGTTTCGAACTAAGGGAGTAGTTTCCGGATTGGGGTCTGAGAGATCACCATCCTTGATGGCACCTTCGACTTCTCGAGTACCACATAAGGGGTAAGGAGATAAAAAGGCTACAAATTTTGCATCCGGAGCAACGACCCCTTTGGCTATTAAGGGCCGAAACTCTTACAAGCATTATGGGAGCACCAATCACTTCGGGGATAACTACCGGAAAGGACACAGGAAGTGTTTTATATGTTGTAGCAACCCAAAATGTAAAGCTAAGGATTGCGATCAGAGGAGAGGCCACCATATGGATGAGAAGGGTAAGGCTAAGATTTCTACATCTCAAGTACAGGCCCCTCAAGCTACTAAGGGCCATGACCCGTGTGAGCGTTGTGGTCGTGCTACACACCTTGGGGAAGATTGTTTGTGGAAACAAGGCAACTGTTTCAAGTGCGGCAGCATCAAACACTGGGTAAGGAATTGTGATAAACCGGGAACTAGAGGTTCGTATGAACATCATAGAGACATTAGCCATAAGGGAGACGAATGTTAGGG
Source organism: Lantana camara (assembly GCA_037501455.1). NCBI lineage: Eukaryota > Viridiplantae > Streptophyta > Magnoliopsida > Lamiales > Verbenaceae > Lantana > Lantana camara. The sequence continues at coordinate 60,662,031 of CM074855.1, forward strand.
AAAGCTTGGAAGATGCTTTACTTGTGGAAATTCAGCACTTTGGGTAAGGGATTGTAATCAGAGGATGGACCGATAGAATTTGGAAGGGCTTCGTGGGAAGTTAGCAAAGACCTTGACTCAGGAAGAAACCAACGATTGGGCCACCGCTTCCATAGCAGCGGAGGAACAAAGACTTGGAACTAAGAAGAATGTTGCTAATCCTTGTTTCAATTCGGGTCATAAGAGTGTTGTCCCTAGTTCTTTCTCTCAACCTCCACCACGAAAAAATGGCCACGTAATGGTTAAGAAAGGGAAAGGAAAGGAGATCCTATCAACTGCATAAGGGTGTAAACCTTGTGATCATTGTGGTAGCATCACTCATCGTGAAGGAAATTGTTGGAAGAAGCTTGGTAAATGTTTCAATTGTGGGAGCACCGGACACATAGCAAGGAATTGTACCGAACCTAAGACTAAGGGACCGGGTGATGAGATAAGGCCCGTGGCACATGCACGTGCCTATGCGTTGAATGGCGGGGAAGAGGATGATGAGCATGATTTCATTACTACGGTGAAAGGTACGGACTGCATTCACGGCATTGCACTCATACATTTTGATTTGAATATTATTATTACCCGATTGTTACACTTGTGACATTATATGCTAGAATGTGATTATTTGATATGCATGTGACTTGCGTTGCTAATTGCTTTAAGTGCCAACATGAATACGGTAAGTTAGAAATTGATTGTTCTTTACCGGGTGGTGTACTTGATAGTTGATACATGCACTCTACCTAAACTTGAATTATTTTGTAGCCTCTCTTATGCTATGTCGGTAATGATTGACATTAAATGTTACGTTTGTATTTAGCTTGTCTCCTACTTGTGCAAATTGCATAAATGCTTTCCTTGATCAGTTGTGCTACCATGTGATAACTCTAGTAACCCTTGCATTAATGCAACCTTGAGATTTATGAGCTATGTTGAACGGATGTAAAGCATGAATAAGTACTTGTGAGACCATGTTGTTTACTTGTTTTCGGGATGCATGATTATTGTTGAAATTATGTCGAAATTTTTTTTTTGGGAACTTTCATGTAATTGAAGAATCATGCTTAATTAGTTAACAAATGGATGGTTTATGTCAAGTTGCTAGGAACCTTAAAGGATGTTTTGTATTAATTCCAAACTTATGTGAATCGCCTAGGGGGGTCTAATTGTAATATCTCTAAACCTTGAATGTGTGTAAAAACTTGAGTTTATGCTCCGATGCATGTTACGAATTCGTAAGGCATGATTAAGTGAATTGAGAATTTACCGCTTACCTTAAAAACATGACTTTATGTGATTAAATTATGTTGTTCATTTGAGCATGATAATATGGGATGACGATGCATACACTCATCTACGATTTCGAACATGAGACTTGAACTGATCATTAGAGGGTGATATAAGGAATCGAGAGTATGTTGTTTACCTTGGAAGTATGACCTTATGTGAATAAATGTATGCCTTATATGTATTGAGCATGACGTACGTATATTTGAGCGCTGCATAGACTTATATGTGACTAAGATTATGATATCTTGATTAGTGCTACTTGAATCAATTGTTAAAGTACGACTTGTAATTTCTATGTTTAGATACTTACAACTTCATGCACGTTAAATGCTCAAATTGACTTTATCTATGCATGTTAATACAAGAGTTGAGCTTGGAAATTGAATCAAATGACCTTTCTATGCATGCTACTACTAGGTACGAAGTTAGTAACCGAATCGGATGATCTTGGATACTTTGGTGAACCTGTATGATGTAAGTATGAGTTAATTCTTCTGACTTTTGTAACCTTGGATGTTGTACATGCTCGATTTTGTGCACTTTGTTACGGTGAGCTATGAGGGACGCCTTTGATGCGACGAAGCCTTTACCTCACCGATGGAGAACGACTCAACCGTACAGCTGTCCCTTGTCGTGTGTCCTGTTTGTGCTTTGCATGTTTTGGATCCGTGTAGTTGTGTGTGTGCTTTTGTGCTCGGGTGTTGTAGGGTTCTCCCTCTTTTGTGTACGGGGGATGTTGGGTCCCCTCGGTTTTAGTCATTTGGGAATGTTACATCTTCCCGAATTTAGGAGTTTGTGAGATGTTAACTCATTCAAACTTAGATGTTTGAGGGATGCGGGATTCCTTCGAACTTAGGATGAGAGACGGGGTTCTCTCGTTGTTTGTTGAGAGACGGGGTTCTCTCATTGCTTGTTGGGGGATGGGGTTCTCTCGTTGCTTGTTGAGAGACGGGGTTCTCTCATTGCTTGTTGAGGGATGGGGTTCTCTCGTTGCTTGTTGAGAGACGGGGTTCTCTGGTTGTGTGTCTCGCCCCGTTGGCTAGCGCGCTCAAGATGGACCGAAGGAGTATGTACCAACTAAGATCTTTTGCATCGACAAGTGTGGAAGGAGAAGCCACATGTGGGAATGGTATAAGACCAACAATAGAGTTGTGCCACACGAATGAGGAAAGAATTTGATTCGAAGACAATGACCAAGTCTTCTCATAGGCAACACCAAGAAGGAGTTTCTCACAAATCAATAAGGGCGGCGACCTAAACCCGAGATCTATCGAGCCGCTTGGAGCTGTGAATGGATTGAAAAAGTATTTCCGAGAGGAGATGGGGACTATTCCGATGAAAGAGGTACACCTGGATCAGGACTTGACACGTAACAACCGGGGAAGATTTTAGACGAAATACCATGGATTAAGAATTCAGCTAACTCCTTTGGATAAAGCTTATGGAGAGATCTCAAGCAGAAGAAGCAACTTGGAAGACAGAAGAGAAGGTGCAGAGTTTCCACACTGAGTCTTTTCCTCTGGTAAATCTGGGGACCAGATTTCTTTAAGGAGGGGAGGTTGTGACGCCCCGCTTCTCGATCAAGGTAAAGTTTGGTACGAGAGTGCACGGTTTACCTTTCCTTGCATGACTTATGTGGATTTATGCCTTAATTTGATAGACATTTGGTGCTTATGTGAAAAACATGATTTACATGACTTATGTGGCTATTTGATATGATAAGTATGTGCTGGTATTGTGCTTAAAGAGTTTTGATAGCATGCTTTATGGTTAAACGAAATAATATGTTTATTTGGATATTAAAGCATAATTTAGGGACTATATGGTAAATTTATTTTCCAAGCCTGGAACTGGTTAGAACTTAATGAAATTGAGTAGATAATTCGATTACGAGTTCGTGGGTTCCTGAATCGCTCGATTTGGAGTTCGGACGAAGAAGTTATGGCCATTTTACGAAAAGTCAACCTTTTAAGCCTTTAAATGTTGACCTGCGACCCAATTTCAATTCTGACCAAATTTGAGCCCCAATTTCACCTAAATCCGACCCGTATGACCCGCTCCATGACCCTATATGGCTGACCCAATTTACAAAATCAGATTTAACACACCAAAATACATTCTTGCGTTATTTCAAGATTGAAACACACTCTCTCCCTCAGTTTTCTCAAGAGACCATCCATATTCTCTCAAGAACTTCAAGCCATCTTCAAGAGCCAAGAGTGGAGACTAAAGTTGGAGATTCAAGACTAAAGAACAAGATTCCCTCTTCCATTTTCAGCTCTTAAGGTAAGAAATACTTGAATGCTTATGTGGGTCTTCTTCTTTGAACTTGAAGCTTGAGTTTGAAATCTAGTGTTCTTGGTTAGATGGATTAAATCCGAATTTTATGATGGAAATATGTTTCTTATGATGTTGGGAGTGATTTGATGTAAAAATTTCCCATTTTCATGCTTGTTTGAAGAAACCAACATTGTTGACCTTTGAAGCTTTTATGAAGAATTCTTGCATGTTCATGTTCTAGCTTGTTTTAGCTTGATTTGATGATGGATTCTTGTTCCTTATGTGTTTTTATGGAGGATGTGATAGATTTCCTATAATTTCTTGCAATGATTGTTGATTTCACCATTGTTATGCTTGAAGCTTTCTTGAAACTTGTAGAAGATGAAGTTCATGCATGAATTGTTAGATTTCTTGATGTTTAAATGTTCCTAAATGCTTTGTTATGTAACTTGATGATTTATGATGCTTATTTGTGGTTTTGGAAGGTTAATTTCATGTTTTGGGGTGTTTTGAAGTCATTCCCATCGAGTTTGAAGTTGATGTCACGTTTTTTTTAAGTTCTGGGCAGAATCCGCTAGGGTGGATTTTTGCTGTGTAAAAATCCATGGGGGTTGATTTAAGGCAGTAGCTCTTGACCAAATCCGCGAGGGTGGATTTTTTGTGAAGGAAAATCAATGGGGGTGGATTTTCCCCAGCCTTGTTTTCTTGATTCGTTTCACTTGTTTCGCTTCTCGTTTGTTCCTTACTTATTTATATTATGTCTCTAATGTATTATGACCTCGTTATACGTTGTGACATCTCATGTATACCTTATATTATGATCTTTATACCTCAATCATGCTTAAGTTATCTTAATTGACTAAGTTATGCGTTTAATTAAATTGTGTTAAGTATGATTCATATGTCGATTATTACTTATGACTTGGGAAATTGATATATGACTTATATGATGCAATATGATCATAATTGCCAATTTATACCATCGTTGAACATTCCTTGCACACCATTAACATATTTGCATTCATGTCCAAGCCGTGCGTCATCTTGTTGGGTTTCGAGTCGAGTCTTACCTTTGTTGGTACGTTGTCTTGTTAGGTGGTGAGTCTCCGGACGTGTAACCTTCCTTGTTCGTGCTTGATCTTCGAGGTTCTTGGTAAAGGTGAGGAGTTATAATATCAAAATGTTTTCAAAACTGTGGACACATATGGCCTCTCATATTTATTGGTTTTAAAGTCCCGTTTTCGAAATGTATATGTAGGCATTATAAGCCAAGTTTTGTGAGCTTTGCTCGTATTATGGATATTTGCTTATGGAAAACGGTATACAAGTAAAACTTGAGTTTTGGTATATGGGATAGATACCCAAAATGGTTTCGGAACTTTCATTTGAGTATTATGTACGTGTGAGTTGTGTAGCAAGCCTTTGTTATACCTTGCAAGGACGCTTGCTTGGTCGGTTCTTTTGATAGCGCTTGTAAGACCCAGACCCGGTCACGAAATAGAAAGTCCATGCCCGAATCCGAATCATAGCGAACGGGAGACCAACTCACACACTAGGCTAGGCGGATCTAACTTGACAAACTTAGAGTGCGGAAGCAATTAAAACCAACAACAATACATAGCGGAAGCATTTAAAACAAAACATGCAAAGCAGGTGACGGGTTCAACTAGCATAAATACCTAGTCCCGAATCAATTCATAACCCAACATAATAAACAGCATAAGCATCATCATAATATCTACTAACATCCAAATACCAGCTTACTAACCCCACACGGGTTTAAGTCTAAGTAGAACATAAACATAGCCTTCAAGTGTGAAACATAAATACATAACATAAATAAAGTATGCGACAAATGCATCCTAATACCAACTAGACAGACAAGTGTGACTCAGGAGACTCACTTCCGCCTAGCTCAAGCCAAAAGGAAACATGCAAACTAAAAGATAAATGAGGTGTCAGTCAACTGACCGAGTGAGGGGGGCTAACGCACACCCACAATATATATATATACAGAGCACAACACATATCGAAAGGGTGGACTCATGAACCGGGAATAGGTGTTGCATACCAAAGCGTTTCAAAGCAAAACCCAAATATATATATATATATATATATATATACTCAGTAAACATTTTCAGAAACTCTATTCCGATTCATGATTCCTATAACATATCATACCATATGCTCGGCGAGTACGAGCTTCCAACCTCAACTCCTCATATCATAACAAAACAGAAATAACATACCAACCTCAACTCCGGGTGATGGTAGGGTTGCGCGACCCTAACCATCCATACAGTCGAGGGGAGTGCTAATGCTACTCAAACCCTCAGGACTCCGTTTCCCAACCAAACCTCCTGGTGGGTCCCGGTACATCCTCTTCATACAGATGGAGACTACGCACAGGCCGAGCCCTGACGGCCCTATACCATCCCAGGGATTCCTTACCCGTAGCTCCTGGGCCCCATAACAGAACAGAACATAATATATACCAACTTTCAAGGCAATCTCGCTACATAATCATAACATAACTTAACTTTTCGAAATGGCTTACATATGCCTTCATACTTAATTTCCAAAACTGAAGTTGTATCATAAGGTCATAATCATATCATATCCAACACATATTTAATCGTATATATAGTATATAATCGCATGCGGGGATTGAAATCATCATATTGGGGTCATAGGTCGTTTAACTATACAAAATCCTAAACCTCACCTGAGAAGTGACGAGATACCAGAACTGACAAGACGAATGCATACTCGATCAGGTTGTCTCCCCCCTAGGGATCACTGTACAGAAAAGGGAATGCAGTGTACTCATGAGACAAGACTCAGACATGAACCACAAAGACGCACGGCGTTGCTCAATATGATAATAGTATGCTTAAGTGTCTAGGTTGTGCTTCTAATGTGGTGTCGTGGTCAATTAAGACATACCAATGCGCAACAAGGTTATATTTACAAGTAGAAATTCTAAATACAAGTACAAGACGAAGTCAAATATTGTACAATATTCAATGTTCCAAATGAATCAAGGTCATATTAAACCAAATAAATTCATGCTCGAATACCCCATCACTCACACTTAACTGCACTCATTACAAAAATCCTCATCTACACATGGAACTCGTTTTTCCACGTACTCTCATAACATGTACACGAGACCAGAAGATATACATGAAGGGTTAAATAATTCAGAGTTCCAAAAGACAATTAGGAACAATTAGATTATAAGATTCCATTCAAATTTACTAAAGTCCATTTTCTTGTTTAATTTTCGAGGATAATTTTAAAATAAGACTTAGGGTCCCTATTTCACATACTTGCAAACAATATATCAATTAAACAATTCCCACACTCATTCTCGACAATTGACATGTCAATTCATTTATTATAATAAAATATCAATAAAATAGATTCTCTTAGTTACATGGTTATAACAATTATGTTATTCAGAAATTCTCACAACATGACAGATTCAAACAAGACTTTTACATTATGAGTAGACTCCTAATTCCGCGAATTCATTTACAACCTTTATTAAGATTATTAGTTCATTAAACCTCACACGTACTGTAACATAAATCCTCAATTGCAAAGTAATTCAAGCTTCTAAACATTAACATTAACCAAGTAATAAGGATAGTATAACGAGATCAGGTTCAGCCAATAATTACATCATATAAAAGCAAGCTTATTTGCCCACTTATTCATTAACTATCCAATTAGATATAAATCTGAGATCCCTAACTTAATTAACAAGATTTGTATACATATTTCATTCAAATTGCCTGTAACAACAACCAAATTGAATAAAACGATTTTCATAATTTCTCAAGAGTCAAATTAACGAAACCCATTCAGTCCACAACAACATGACCGATATTTTACTGTACAAATTCTCTCATACAACAACTACATATATATAAATTCAAAAACTCAGTTCACAGTTATGGAAAAGAATAAATATAATCTTCATCCCATACATAGTTTATATTATAACGAAATTTCAATTAAAAGAAAGATGAAAGGAAGGAAGCCTACAATTCAGAATTGAAAGAGAGGGAATCAGTGGCGATCGTCGACAGTATAAGTTGGAGAAGGCGGTGGTGGTAATATCCAACCATATCTCTTTAGCTTATCCAAATCTGAAAGAGGGAAATGGCCTACGTTGTTATTACTCCGTCACTGTCGCATGATGGTCGGAAGAGAGGGTGGATGACCATGGCTTTTCCGACGGAAGGAGTGGTGGTAGACAGCTGCTTCTTGTCTTCTCAAAGGGGAGAGAGAGGTTCGTCCGTGGGTGATTCCAGGAGCTTCGGTGGTGGCCGTCTCGTCAGAGATGACGAAGGTAGCAGGGGATTCCTCCATTTTCTGGATCTACAACAATGGAGAAGACGGAGGCGGCGGCGATGTGGTGTCGCTGGAGAACTTCTTCGCCCGCTGCTACTCGAGAAAGGAATGGTGGTGCTTGGTCGCTGCGTATCGCCGGAGAAGATGGAAATCAGGCAGCAAGAAGGGTGGTGGTGGCGCTGAATCGCCGGGAGTCGGTGTAGAGGGAGAGATGGCTTGCTAAAGAGGCGATGCTGGTGCTTCCCTTCTCAGATCTGGAACGGGGAAGAGAGTCAGAGATTGAAGGTGGTGGTGGCTGGGTGGAGCGGCGGAGGTGGGGCTGAATCGCTACCGTGGCGAGGAGATCTCGGAAGAGAAAATCGCTGCACCACTGCTGAAGCTCATCGAAGACAAAGGGGAAGAAGAAACAGGGTGGTGCTGTGGCATGGTGCGAGGTGCCGGCGAAAAATGGTGGTCAGCGGCGGTGGTATGGCTGTCGGAGAGGGGTGGCGCCGCTGTTGCTGCTTGAAGAAACCGAAAGGGGGTCTGGGGAGGGAGAAAAGCTCGCGCAGCTGAAGTCCCAAGGGAGAAGAAGAAATAAAATGGGCTGCTAGGGTTTCGTATATCCAAGGGTCCCCGTTTCGGAAATTGTGATTAGGTCCCTCGAAAAATAAGTCGATGCAATTGAGTCCCCATGAATTTCAATCATGCAATTAAGTCCATGGATTTTAGATAGGTTCAATTAAGCCCAAATTATAGATTTTAGAATTATAAATTCAGCCTCAAGATTTAAAGTTGTTTCCATATAAAATCTGCATTGTTTTCTAAAAACGTTAACGGATCATGAACACCTTTGATTTGAGCATGCATTGAACCTTTTTATGTTAAATATATTATGTATACTTCTCCTCACCGGTTCCGTTTGAACTGATCTCCTTTACCTTTCGTGTCCGCGGGTTGCTTTTGGAGTCATGCTAGGCGGGAGTCTTTCTTGAGAGTCTTGTCTAGTTGTCTAGTTATGTTTGTTGCTTTTACTTCGGTTTTGTTAGCTTGGAGTTGTTTTGGATTTAGCATGTACGTTATCGGATTTATTATCTTGTTAGTTGGACCCTGGCGGTCTCTAGGATGATTTACATTTCCATATTTTGAGCATTTCATGCTGGACCGTGTTGGTCACTTAATTGATGATTTAATCTTTCGCATTTGTTTTCATTTGACTTGAGAAGGTCTGAAGTGGGTATATTGAATTTGAACTCTTATGCATGTGGTATGTTTTAATCTTCCGCGTATTTGTGTTTGTTTTAATTCTCTTGATGTGGGTCTAGTACCGCCTAGCTAGGATGTCCGTTTGTCACCGCTTGCTTCGATCTTGGCGGGTATATGGATAGCAATTCTATATACAAGCTAGGCCCGTAGCGCGGGATAGGCGTGGGATGCCCTTGTCGGGGCGTTACATTTCATAAAACGGGATAGGGGTAAAGTGAACTTTTCCAAATATGAACCATCCTTTATGAAACAGAATTTTGCCCTCAAGCTAGGCTCCTCCATCTTTACTCCAGAAAACATGATGAAGTAGAGTATCGGACCAGGATCAACAACAACTCCACATATAGTAGAGCATCGGACCAAGGTCAATAATACTCCACCAACACATACAAACATGCACCATCCTCAACTAGTTGTCACTTCAGGTAGCTAGCCCTAGGCGACCTGTAAAAATGTAATTGGAATAGATTTGCGGTACTTTCCCAGATAGATTGTCCTGACTTAACAAACCTCCTGTTAAAAGTCGGTGTCAATTGTCTAATTGTAGCGGCTGGTATAAGTGATGTCGTTGGGGCATACCTCCCAAACATCACCTCCACACATAACGGTCGGGCCCAAACTGTAAACTGTATGCTTGCATTTTAGATTAGCAGTGACCAGAGCACTACTCCGGGTGCTAACTATAACATGTGAAACTATAAATGTAACATGTGATGCTGTCTGTAAAACATGTGAACATGTGAAACTGTACTTTGAAAACATATGCAGAACATGTAACTGTCTTTGGACAAGAATGCAGAACTTTGGAAAACATGTGCTTTAGATCAAGGTATACTATTAAAGTATGAATGATCTTTTCAAAAGAATGTCCCAATAAAAGGGATAGTTCAAAACGAGGTTTAGCTTTGAATTTCAAAACATATGATACGATAGTGTAATCGTGGTTCAAGTTTGAAAGCGTTTTAGCTTCACCTCACCTAATAGAAACAAAAGGTAAGTAGACAGATTACGCGGTGCCCTGGGGGTCCCAGTGCTCGACTTTAACTCCTATTGGTGGTATACTAGAGTGAGCTTAAGAACTAAGACCCACTACTAACCAAGATGCATATGAAATGCATGAAACAAATGAACAAGGAACATGTAAAGAACATGTAACACAAGAGGGTAATACCATTTAAGGTATTCAAGAAAGGTAACACACAAAGGAATACGTTAAAGTGAGTTACTCTTAACGTTGGACTATGATCTTACTATAACCGGATAAGGATTAATCAAATTATGAATCCTATCGCAAACCTTAGGTTATTAAAGAAGTCCACGAAAGAAAACTCATTTTCAAAACATATTTTAGACCCTGGATATGGAAACCCTAGGTGCAAATGTCTATTAAGAAAGCACAAGTTTTATTTCACTTTTACTATTGAAAAACACTATTCTAAAGTACTATTTAAGATTACTATTCATAGGTTACTATTCACATATCGGGTTAAAGGGTCGGGTCAAACCCTTACTATACACACACACATATACACACGACATACACACAGACCATGCACGTACACACATACACACACGACATACACACACACACACACTAATTCAATTATGATCTTTATTATAACCTATAGTTTCAAGTTCATGTTATATAATCAAGTGTGATCTAGGTTAAAGGTATAACCTATAGTTAAGAGGTCCAATTAAAGCAGAACATCAAGTTATGAAACACTATTCTATCTTAGGTTGTAACATTTGACACGATTAAAGTGTATAACATATGATCAAGGCTCTATTCCATTAATCCATAACATATCATAAGCTCAATTCATAATTCATGAATCATATAACCATATAAGAACATGTCTCAACATAGATCATATGATATCATGAACCTTAGGCATGTAACATGTAACAAGTAAATTCAATACCAACATGTAACAAGTTGTGACATAATTAATTGTAAATCACTATTCCATTAGCTAGTATGCTAGAACATAATTCAAATTCCATAATCATGCATCAATTCTTATAATATAACAACTATATCACATGATCATACCATATACTAGAGCATTTCATAACATATTCAAGCATATACTAAACAATTAAAACATATGCACAACTATTCAAACATATCATAAAGACCATATAATAAATGCATAAAATAAAATCCTATACGGCTTAGGGAAGGCCATAAGACCCAACCTAAACATAATATAAACATACCATAACATAAAAACATAAACTAAACTAAAACATAACATAAAATAAAACAAACTAACCTAGCAAATGTGGGGGGTGGCCGACCGCCAATAGGGGGAGGAGAGGGAGAAAAAGGGTGTTGTTAACACAACCTTGAGCAAGGATTCTAATGCCTCTTTCCCTCTATTTATAGTTGAAGATAAGCCCCTCACCTTGGAAATAAAGTACAAGGAAGGGTATGAGAGCAAAAGTGGAATTGCTTCCCTTGGAAGCTTCATACTCTTGAAGCTTAAAAATGGGCCTGCTAGGGGTATTTCTGTAATTTCACTTCCAAAACGTGAAGGTAAGTGGCTGGAAGTATTACCATTCCTCCCGGGTAAAAATTAGCTTCGAAATGCATATTTATACGTCGAAATCGGATTTACCCTTTAAAAGATACATTAGTTTTAGTGAATAAAAGTTTTGAGCTCGAAACTCAACACGAGTGAAAAACGACTTTCGGGAATGATTTTCAAGTCCGGGACATTTTGAAAAATTATAAAATAAATCGAGAAGCGTTTTGAATCCAATATCGACTATAAAATGTTTTATTGATAAAAAGTTGAAAACGTAGAATGAATAGTGAATTCTCACGTACGAACATATGCTTCAAAATTTCAAGCTAGGGTTTGAATCAAGAGTTGTAAAACATCTAAAAAATCTTGAAATAGCTTGAGTAATGCAAATCCAGATAGAAAACATTTTCCGAATGAAAATCGTTCGTAGAAGGAATAGTGAATTAGGGTTTTCGTAAAGAATGAAAACATTTTCCGAATGAAAGCTCTAGATTAGATTTTTAGTTCAAGAATAACTTCAAAAGACTCGTCTCGACTAACGGATTAATTTGACTGTAAACTTGGGTAGGAAAAGATATCAGAATGGAAAGCTCATTTCAGATGAATAGTAACTTTGGTCGATAAGTTCCAAAAATACCCTTATGGTTCAAGAAAGACTCTCTGAGCTAGGGAAACAAGTTCAAATGATTGGGAAACATGTGTGATGAACCTCTAGGGTTCGAGTAGCAATATGAACAAGGTAGGCTTGGGTTATGAATAGTAAACTGTATCAAAGGTCAAGAATTCCCTCTTAAAACATGTCAGATCACATTCAAGCACAAAGTTTATGTAAGAATGCAATCCATGAAGGTTTAAAAAGTTGGATCACAGTCTATAAATGCTTTACCAATGCCCTTAACTTACTGTTTTCATCCAGGCCCTATTTTGGGCTGTTACAATCACCCCTCTTTAAAGAGAATCTGTCCTCAGATTCATTCACTGTAACTGTAAACAACTAGGGGTGATGCTTTTGCATTTTCTCTTCTGTCCCATGTCCCTTCTAAAGGACTTTAACCAAAGGAATCTTCCTATTCCTTAACTCTTGAAACTTCCTATCTAGAATCTTAGTGGGCATCAAAACATAAGTCAAATCTGATTCCAACGGTATCTCCACTACCCGCACAACCTCTGTCTCATCCGAGAAACATTGTGGATTCCTGTAAGACTTGCAGGCAAATCCAATCTATAAGCGGTCGGTCCGACTCTCTCCAGTATCTCATACGGTCCGACATATCTCGGGTTTAACTTTCCACCCTTCCCAATTCGTGACAATCCTTTCCTTGGCGATGCCTTCAGAAATACCTTTTTGCCCACTGCGAATTCCAAATCCCTTCTTCGACGATCAGGGTAACTCTTCTGCCTGTCCTGGGCAGTTTTCATTATCTGGCGAATGATCTGAATCTTTTCTGTCGCTTCTCTTATCCACTTAGCAGAGTTCACTCTGATTGGTCTCTCCTCAGTACATCTTGCTTCATCCAAATCCCAGTACAATGGGAATCTACATTTTCTTCCATACAGGACTTCATATGGAGCAACTACAATAGAAGCTTGATAACTATTGTTGTATACAAACTCCACAAGAGGTAAACAATCTTTCTAACTTCCTGGAAGTCCAAAGCGAAAGCTCTTAGCATATCTTCCAAGTATTTGATCATCCTTTCAGATTATCCGTCTGTCTGAGGATGCGCTGCAGTACTGAAGTTCAACTTTGTCCCCATCAAAGTCTGAATCTCTTTCCACAATTACGACGTGAATTTCGGATCTCTGTCCGACACTATGCTGTTTGGAACTCCATGTAGTCTGACAATCTCTTGCTAATACTGCTTTGCCAACGCGTTGACCTTATCCGTCGTCTTTACTGGCAAAAAGTGTGCTGACTTAGACAATCGGTCAATGATCACTCAGATACTATCTTATCCTCCTTTGACTTTGGGTAATCCGGTGACAAAATCCATAGTGATTTGTTCGCATTTCCAAGTCGGAATGGTAATGGTTGCAACTTCCCACTCGACTTCTGGTGCTCAGCTTTAACTTTCTGACAAGTTAAGCACTTCTTGACATAGTTGGCTATGTCTCTTTTCATTCTGTTCCACCAGAAATGTGTCTTAACATCTTGATACATCTTAGTTCCTCCGGGATGTATTGTGTACCTAATCTGATGCGCTTCGTCGAGAATCTCTTTCCTCAAAACAGTTGGTAGGCATACTCGACCTTTGTACCTCAATATTCCATGTTTATCCATCCTGAACTTAGTCTCGTCATCTTTCTCCTTAGACTCGAGACCTTTCTTGATCCACTTGTCGTTCTTCTGAGCTTCCAACACTTGCTCTTTCAATGGTGATATCATCACAACATTCGCGATTCGAGCTTTAGTTATCATCTCCATTCTTTCTCTTCGATCAGTCTCGGGATTGGCAGAAATCTGTGCCAAAGGAACTTTCCTACTTAGTGCATCAGCTAGAACATTCGCCTATCTTGGATGGTACTGAATAATGCAATCGTAGTTCTAGCACCGCAGACGGAAGGCACCACATCCCCCGCACTATAACCCAAACTCGGTTATGAAATGGGAAGTCCGTACCCGAATCCGAATCATTGCGAATGGGAGACCACTCACGCACTATGCTAGGCGGGGCTAAACTTCGAAACCAAATAAGCAGTTAACCAAAATTAAATTCACATGCGGAAGCAAACCATAAGGTCAGTCACAACATAAGCAGCAAGTGACAGGTTCAATTAACATAAAGACCTAGTCCCGAAATTCGTACATAATCATAAATCATAATTCCACAATTCTCGAGTTCAACTATCCCTAGAAGCCTGTCCCGAATATCACAAAGTACAATCATAACATTTCATACATTCAATGCATAACTTAATCAATTACATTATACATGCAGTGTGACTCAGACTAGATCCCACGACTTGACAGACCCAAAATCCCACCTAGCACTCCCAAAACCTGTAAAAGAACTGAAAACAAAGCCGGGTTCAGTCTATAGGAGAATGGTGGGTATGAAACGGGGTATAAGTATATTAAATAATGCCGAATTAAACACCCTCACATGCAAGTCATAATCCCGTACGAGGTTTTGAAATAATTTCCCAAGTGGGTGAAAACAAGGAAAACAACGCACGGGATTACAACAGTCAATATCATCCATTCATTACAATCATGCATATTTTCCATCCAAGATATCGTACGCGACCCCTAGAGCTAGGGAAAGTGTGATATTTTGATGCCTTCAGTGTGGATACTGGGGAGGGCACCTTGTGGGTTAGCTACCCCGTGTGAGTTTGTTAAGTTAAGGATGGTTTGAGCTACGTGCGTGGCTCTTCCATCACCGGATGAGAGGCTGGATTTGTTGATGATTTCGATTTTAGTTTGATATGAGGAGTAAAGATTGGAAGCTCGTTCTCGCCAAGCATTTGTTATGATTTGATATGGGAATTATGAATTGGAATAGAGTTTATGAATGATTTTAAGTATATATGTTTGTTTTGAAACATTTAGATTGCAAAACCTATTCCGGTTCATACATCCATTGTTGATAAGAGATTTGCTTTATATATATAGTGTGTGGGTGTGTGTTAGCCCCCTCACTCAGTCAGTTGACTGACCCCCTCGTTTCTCTTCAGTTTCAGGTGCTTCTTTCGACCCCGAGCTAGGCGGAGAAGTGTGTCTACTTTATGCACTTGTCAGTCTAGGTCTTGTTGCATATTCTACATACACTTCAGCATATTTTGTATTTATGACCCGAGTAGTTAGGGATTTGATGCACTTTATTTTGATAGGTCGTGGGCCATCGTATATGTTGTTTATTAATGTTGGTACCTATAAGTAAATATGATACGAATATATTTGTTGGTACCTACATGTATCTCTGTTATGCATCTACCTGCTTTGGTTTTATTTTTAGCTTCCGCGCACTCTGAGTCTGTTGTTAGCTACGCCTGGTTTTATTTGATGGTCTCCCGTTCTCTAAGGTTTGGATTCGGGTATGGACTTTCCATTTCATAACCGGATTTGGATCTTCGTGAGGGGATGTGGTCCCTACGTTTGGGTGCTACAGATATTGAGGTGATTCCAATTGGAGAATACTCTAGACTCAAAAAGGTTTCTACAGTTCGAATTTCAGGTCAATTGCAGCACGTTTGAGGGGTGGTGCGACCGCGACAAACTTGAATTGAAAAACGGTCACGGGCGCAAAGGCAAGTCAATAGCTCCTGAAAAGGGTGATCGCCGCCATGACAATTTTAAGGGCAAAAACGGTCACATGCACGACCCTGTATCAGGCGAGAGACTTTACAAATCGATAGAAGAATGCAGGGGAGCTCATCTAGAGCTCCCGTATGATCCGGCAACGCACCAAGATACTCAAAACAACCAATGAGAACATATATATGCATAAAAACATCATCACTTCATGAATTAATCCACAAATACAAAAACCCTCAAAAATACATATATACCTATATACACAAATAAACACATCATAACTTGGTGAATGAAAGGAGAAGATGAAAGAAATGAAATTGGAGCTTGTTCTTGGACTGGAATTGAAGAATCCTTTCGCTTCCTTGTCTTAGCTTGGATCGGTTTTGAAGAGAAAGGATGAAGGGGTTTGAAGCTTTCTGTGTTAAGAAAATGAGAGAAGAAGAATCAGAAGGGGTGTGGTGTGTGTATATCGTGTATAACAAAGAAGAGAAAAGGGGAAAATTACATTTTAGTCCCTCAAGAGTTTACGTGATTCAATTAGGGGCCCAAGGTTTGGTAGGTGAGAAATTGAGGTCCAATTCAAAGTTCGATTAAGTCCAAGGATTTCATATAATTTCAAATAAGCACGTAATCAAAATAAAACATTTATTTAGCAAGTAAGCATGTTATAATTGAACTTAATTAACATAGTCACAGGTCAAATAAATCATATACGTCACATAATGGCAATTGATTCATGAAATCGAATATTAAGCATTCACTTAGCACTTATAACATAGTTAAATCACATAACACTCAGCCTAAACGCACTCGTGACGTCATACCTAGCTTGTCTGAAAATACGGGGTGTCACATGGTGTAACGCCCCAACTTTTCAGTATATTAACATGACATATGTGTTTACTAATTTGCGCAAATTAATTGGGTTTTAGTGTTTTCTATAATTAAATTTCATTGTTTAATTGTTAAATAAGTGATTAATTGAAATATATGCAATATTTGAATTTGAATTTATATGAATAACTTGCGTGCTCCTTAATTATGAGAAATAATTATTTATACGTGTTCTATATATTTAATTTTATTTTATATGTATTAAATGTTAGTTATTTTACTTTAATAACATTAATATAAAAAATGTATTTAAATGTATATATATATATAAAGTGTGTACGTGTGCATGTAATGCATGCATTTTAGAATTTTTATAAGTAATTATGCATGATGCATGTATTATAATACATTTATATATATATATACGTATGTATGTATTAGTTATAATATATTTAATATGAATTTGATTGCATATGATTGTAAATATTGTGAATTTTAATGTTACTTTGCGTATGAGTGACATTTACGTGCTTCGTTTCCATTTGAATTGATACCGGAATTTCGTGCGAATTTAATATGTTGAACTTATATGTGTCTTGTATGTGAATATTTGTTCGTTTCGTATTTTCGGATTCATTTGCATGTGTTTCGGATTTAATTTTAATTTTGGAATCCATATCGGGGCTAACGAGCAATTAGCGCACCCTTGGTTCCATATTTAATATCTTGAGCTCGGGAACTCGGATTCGAGTTCCGTCAACTCCGCTGAACTCGTAACGAAAATTCGAGTTTATTAAACTTAGCCTTATATTTTTATAACGTCATTTGGACCTCCGAAATTCAACCGAAATACGAAGCTGCGACGAAACTGACCTTGTTACACTAAAATGGCCATAACTTATTCAATTGTTGACCAAATTAACCATGGTTTGATGATATAGAACCCTAACTCAACCATCTAACCTGATGTACCAAGCCCTAACCAAACCAACCCTCTCACAGTTCACAAATCTCAGCTAAAGTCACTGGGTTCCAGTTTCTTCCCGTAACCTAGCATTCCTTGGAGATTTTGGAGCTCAAATCTCATCCAATCCTCATCCAATCAACAAGGTAAGCTTAGGGTTGTATTATATGTTCATTCCTGATCATTTTCATTCATTCATCCCCAAATTTGATCATGGTTTCATGCATTTTTTGGCTGATCTTGAATAGAAGCGATTTTGGGCATTTCTATCGATCTTATCCAATTCTTGATGGATTTGTTTGATTCCAAGCTTGAGAATGATTGTTTTGATATCTTCTTTTCATTTATCATCATTAATTGCATGGTAGTTGAAGTATTTATGAGATATCAACTATGGAACATTGAGAAAAACTTCATGAATGTCACGTATGACAGCTTTACTTCGTTGAGCTTGTTTGGAACTGATTTATAGGTTGAATTTGTTGTCTTTTGCTGCACATTTGTTAGCCTAACTTATATGAATGTGTTGGGATTAATGGAGATCAATCATACCCTGTTTTCGCATGAGTTTTTGCCCTGTTTTGGGCCTGGTATGTTGCTGTCAAAACTGCTGCATCTTCTTGCTCTTTTGCTGTCAGATTTAGGGTAGTTTTGAGCTGAATTCTTGCTGCATTTCATGTCTTCTTCTTGCTAGATATATGGCCTAATTGTTGCTTGAGTTGTGGCTGCGTTTAAGCTAGAAAAATAGGGGTTGTATGCGTTTTGTTGCTGCTGCTACCTGCTGCGACACGGGTGTGTCTTTTTCTTTCCTTATCAGCTGGAACGGGGGTGCATCTTGGGTGGTTTTCTCTTTACCGAGACACGGGGGTGTCTCGGTTTGTTCTTTGAAGGTGACACGGGGGTGTCACCTTGCATTTCATGCCTGTTTTGCTGTTGACGTGAGCTGCTGCCGCTGCTGTTCGTTCTTTTCCTTTTCTTCTTGCATGAGAGTTGGTTGATGCATGATTTGCATGCATTTTAATGTTAGTTGCATGCATGTAATAGTTTTGCATGCATTTTTTTGTGATAATTTGCATGCATGTGTGTATGTTTGCATGTGTATTTATATGTATATATGTATATATAATATAGTATACGTATATATGTATATATAATATAGTATACGTATATATGTATATATAATATAGTATATGTATATGTATGTATATATATTTAATATATTATATATATATTTATTAAATATTAATTGTTATTGATTTAATTGAAATATTAGAATTTAAATGTTACCTATTTCATGTTTTATTTAATTTCCTAAATTTAATTGAAAGTATTTAAATGTTTATTCTCTAAATGTAAATGCGATTGAATATGTTTAATTGTTTATGTTCTAATTTAAATGTGATTTAACTTGTGCTATGATTATACTTGAAATTCTTGAATTGAATTGATTGGAATGTGAAATTATGATTCGAATGAAAGTGAACGCTTCTAATGTCGAATGATAGTAAATGAAAGTGAATGAAAGTGAATGACTTTAATGAATATGAACGATTCTAATGTCGAATGAAAGGATCGATTATATGATTTAAATGTATTAATAGTGCACATGAACATTTTCATAAGATAATTTATCTTTTACATATTCATATCATGAGCATTTCATTGTCGAGCGTCTTATTTGGTCATATTGAGTCTCACCTCACCTCTCTTGCACAGATTTTGAGTCCGTTGGAGACGAGGCCGGTCTGTGAGGCTCGTGTGTTCTCCTTGTTGCCGTTTAAGGTGGGTTTCTCTTCTACTTAGATAAAACGACCCGGTATATCTCCCTACCTGAAAAGTTTTAAGCCAAAGTAATATGATATATATATTCAGTCTTTTATCGAGTAAATGATTGCAAACGTAATGCTCTTATTTCATGAATCCTACCTAATGTTTTGGCGAGAATGATTGAATGTTCACAATGAATGGGGTCCAGGGGCTTGGTGTGAGTGGGGACCCGAGGAGGCAAGGGCTGACGGTAAACCCTCACACTAGTCCCACCAATGAACGGCGTAACCGGACCTCGTTAGGAGTTAGCGAGGAATGGACGCGGAGTGTCATCTGGGGAGTCATGTTCCCCTTTTGGTCAATGAATGGGTGGATGGCCCTTGCAAACCCGCCACCAACCCGGAGGAAGAAGGTGGAATGTTACTGAATGCGCACGAAAGATTGAAATGCATGAAAAGAATGAATGAATGAATGTTAATGAATGTTAATGAATTACACGAGGTGTTGGTTGGAGATAATGCACGCCCACTCGCCGGGCCAATAATGACCTAATCCGACTCTATTCACCCACTTGGGAAATTCCTTTTGATGATTTCTATTCACCCACTTGGGATATTCCTTTTGATGATTTCTATTCACCCACTTGGGAAATTCTTTAAAACCTCACTCGGGATTATAGCTTGCATGTGATTGTTTAAATATTGTTTTATATTATATTATGCCCTGCTTTTATACCCACCAGTCCCTTTTAGACTGAACTTGTTTGGCTTTTAGTTATGTTGTGCAGGTGTCATGGAAGCTAGACGGGATTTCTTGTCATAGGTCTTGTTTTCGTTTCTAGCCCTTTTGTATATTGATCTTACACTTGTGTATTGCACTTGTGGTCATTGTATATGAATGTCGTTGGAGCGTACTTGTTTTGAGCCGTGACGGCAATTAATAATGTATATGACTTATTTTTGGAGTTGTGATGCTCATTGAATGTATATATGATGTATGTTCGTTTATTGCTTCCGCTTTATTGTTTATTCTGATTTTATGGTTCAAGTGTTAGTCCCGCCTAGCATAGAGTGTGTGTATGTCCCCGTTCGCCGTGATTTGGCTCGGGTATGGATCGTCCATTTCATATTCGGGTCGAGTCTCGGTGCTGGGGATGTGACACCTTGCGCTCGGGTGTTACATCCTTAAGTGGTATCAGAGCTTAGGGTTGCAAAACCCGGGCTCTCGTGTCGTGTGGGTCAGTCTAGGTCGTTCGGCATAGGAATTAGGTGATAATGTGTGCATTGCATCGATCTTGAACATGAAATTATATTTCTTTTAATCTTGTCGAATTACCTGTTGCATTTTATACTGGATCCATGTCTTTCGTGTTGAATATGTGCCATATGCATGTACTAATCGCATGCATATACCTTCAAAATGAGTTATGACTTACAGGTTATACAGATAATATCAAACCACGGCCAACTTCCACGATAAAGACGATCTATTGCTAGTTCTTCCTGAGGCATGGAAGATAAGAGGGTTGCACGGGGAAATGATATAGAGGATTCGAGATGCGTGGTCTTCATGGATAGAGCTAGAGTTCAAGGTGAGGAACTGAATTGGAGGTTCGACTTCAGAGATGCAAGTATATAAGGATACTTGGTGAAATAAGGATTGATTGGAAGATGGGTACAACTTAGAAGATTGACATGTACGGCTCTGCCACATAAGGTACCTTTGATTGGATGCAACGGGATCTTTCAACCTAATGAATGAAGCGAACAAACCTTGAAGGTATTTTGATTCCGGATTTGGATCATTGAAGAGGTATCAATAATTAAAGGGAGTTAAGATAAAATGGGTCCGGTAGGAGTTACGTACCAAGGGTCGACAAAGAAGGATTTCTGACTCAGCCTAGTGATTTGAAATCAAGTTTGTTGAAGTTAAGACCGGGAAGAGTCGGATTTGGGTGCTTTGGATTTCTATTAATAGGGGAAACAAGTCTAGAAGGGAGTAGAGAGAGGCAAGTAACTGGGTAAATACAAATACAGGGAAGGTGGCGATATTGAGAACGGGATTTGAGTTCGTTTCTCCAAATCCAAGCTGAATTGTCATGTTGAGAAGTTGAATTGGAAGATATGGAGCAACAAATGGGAATGCTAAAGAAAGGCAAAGACCGGTTGAAGGATTATTCTCGGGGAGAGACTCTTTGCAAGGAAATCATGCGCTCAGGTATAAGCAATCGGAAAACAAGCTTAATTCGTCAATCTAAGTTCATAAAGGATAAGGACGGGAGTCTTGATCACGGTGATGGCGAGAAGTAGGGCTTAGAAGTGCATTAGGGTTCAATCTTGTGAGAGATTTTGGGCAATGTTGAAGAGTGATTCTCGGGGAATAAATGCAGAGGCTAATTCAGTGGATGTCGAAGAAATCAGGGATCGTGAAATCTCAATTCTAGATAGTGGAAGATACAAGTGAGGTGAAAAGATTCATGGAAAACTTGAAGACCATGGGAAAGGATAAGGCACGATTAGCAAGTCAAAGTAATTTTGGGAGTGGAGGAACGAGGAAAAGCTACCAAGCTAACAACTTATTATATAAGTGACAGGTTCCAAAACGTTCATGGCACGTGCATCATATTTCGCATCAAATCACTATTTTCTTTACTTATGTTCGTGCGCGTGTTTTATTTGATTTTACTGTGCTAAGGTGCTGCATATTAAATTGTTGCAAAGTGTGCCACGTACATTGTCATTTTAACCCGACATGCATTTTAGTGTTATTTTATAAGGAGTTCTTTCATCGCATTTCCCAAGTATCTCTTCGTACGGGCCACATTTGAATTAAGAGGAAAAGAATTAATGGGATGGGGCGTTTTAAGGATAGGTTGGTGGAAAGGAAGTTTCAGAATGAAAAATACAACCGGAGTTGGCTTGGAATGCCCGGATTAAACAAGAATGAGGAAAAGAGGTTTGAATATTAACAGCGGTAGAGGAGAAGTGGAAAAACTAAGACTATGGGTTACTATGTCATTTAAAGCCCTCCCAATAAAACTTCCATCAGGAATTCCGAGGAAAGAAGGTTCGATGGAGTTCGATGTACAACGATACAAATTTTAAGGGGGTGAGCATGACCAGGAGGCGAATTCAAAACTTGAGGTCGGAACTGAAGGACTAAAAATAACAGAAGTGTAATTAAGGAAGGTTTGGGGATATTTTTTTTATATATTGGCAAGCGGAGATGAATGAGATAACTTTATGGGATGATCAGTAAAATAAGAGCTAGATCATTGGATTCGGACCGAAGATTTTCATGAGGAATGGGGAAGATAGATCGTTGATTTGTTCTGTGTATATAAGTCGAGCTAAAGACAAAAGAGTTATGAAGGAGCTTGGGGAAAATTTCTAAATTGAATTGTCAAGAGGAAACTGATTCAAATTACCATGGAAAAGTATATTGTCAATGAAGCTTGATTCCATGAGTGGTAAAAAAAAATTTAAGAAGCAATAAATCGGCAAGGACGATCCTTGGAAAGGCTAAATCAGAGTTCCAAGATCACCCAGAACATCTTATCTTCGATTAAGGAATGTTAGGGGCCGAATATCCAATTCCACCATAGAAAGGTAAAGAGAGTAAAAAGGAGAAATTGAACGGAAGATAGTAGGAGATTGTGTAACATATATTAAGGTCGGGAAAGAACTGTTAGGGGCGCTAAGGACGGGGGATCAAAGCTCGGGTATTAAGAGTTGGTTTGATCAAATGAAGATTATGGGAAATGATTAAAGATCGAATAGGATTTATCATGGCTTCATCGGGTTACATTGAAGAAATGAAAAACAAGGTAAATGCTGAGCTCACTCTCGGGGCAGATCATACAGGGGATAACAAACACATAGCCCTAAACTACGCAACGACGGTGAACGGTACTTGTAGCATCCATGATACATGCATTCATGCAAGTTTAATTCAAATAATTTCTATGTTATGTACTTTAATTTCTTACCTTGTCCAATTTGATTGGAGTAATTGATAGATAATGTGAGCGATATTTGTTACTTGCTTCGAGTGCCTCATGTGTTTTTAATTATGATCTTGCGTGAGTTGCTTGGGAGTAGTGGAAACTTCCTTACTTTATTTTTGTTTGTTTATTTGTTTGAGAGACGGGGTGCTCTCGTTGTGTGTAAGAGATGGGGATTCTCTTATATTTGTTTGAGAGACGGGGTGCTCTCGTTATGTGTAAGAGAAGGGGATTCTATTATATTTGTTTGAGAGACGGGGTGCTCCCTTTGCTTGTGAGAGACTGGGCTCTCTCATTGTTGTTTGTGAGAGACGGGGCTCTCTCCGTGTTGCTTGTGAGAGACGGGGAATCTCTCATTGTTCGTAGATCCATTTAGTGAATCCGAGGACGGATTCTTTTAAGGGGGTGAGATTGTAACGCCCTAACTTTTCAGTATATTAACATGACATATGTGTTTACTAATTTGCGCAAATTAATTGGGTTTTAGTGTTTTCTATAATTAAATTTCATTGTTTAATTGTTAAATAAGTGATTAATTGAAATATATGCAATATTTGAATTTGAATTTATATGAATAACTTGCATGCTCCTTAATTCCGAGAAATAATTATTTATACGTGTGCTATATATTTAATTTTATTTTATATGTATTAAATGTTAATTATTTTACTTTAACAACATTAATATCAAAAATGTATTTAAATGTATATATATATATAAAGTGTGTACGTGTGCATGTAATGCATGCATTTTAGAATTTTTATAAGTAATTATGCATGATGCATGTATTATAATACATTTATATATATATACGTATGTATGTATTAGTTATAATATATTTAATATGAATTTGATTGCATATGATTGTAAATATTGTGAATTTTATTGTTACTTTGCGTATGAGTGACATTTACGTGCTTCGTTTCCATTTGAATTGATACCGGAATTTCGTGCGAATTTAATATGTTGAACTTACATGTGTCTTGTATGTGAATATTTGTTCGTTTCGTATTTTCAGATTCATTTGCATGTGTTTCGGATTTAATTTTAATTTTGGAATCCAAGTCGGGGGCTAACGAGCAATTAGCGCACCCTTGGTTCCGTATTTAATATCTTAAGCTCGGGAACTCGGATTTGAGTTTCGTCAACTCCGATGAACTCGTAACGAAAATTCAAGTTTAGTAAACTTAGCCTTATATTTTTTTAACGTCATTTGAACCTCCGAAATTCAACCGAAATACGAAGCAGCGATGAAACTGACCTTGTTACACTAAAATGGCAATAACTTATTCAATTGTTGACCAAATTAACCATGGTTTGATGATATAGAACCGTAACTCAACCACCTAACCTGATGTACCAAGCCCTAACCAAACCAACCCTCTCACAATTCACAAATCTCAGCTAAATTCACTGCCTTCCAGTTTCTTCCCGTAACCTAGCATTCCATGGAGATTTTGGAGCTCAAATCTCATCCAATCCTCATCCAATCAACAAGGTAAGCTTAGGGTTGTATTATATGTTCATTCCTGATCATTTTCATTCATTCA
This sequence comes from Lantana camara, assembly GCA_037501455.1. Taxonomy (NCBI): domain Eukaryota; kingdom Viridiplantae; phylum Streptophyta; class Magnoliopsida; order Lamiales; family Verbenaceae; genus Lantana; species Lantana camara. Next base: position 60,687,148 of record CM074855.1, read on the forward strand.
TCCCCAAATTTGATCATGGTTTCATGCATTTTTCGGCTGATCTTGAATAGAGGCGATTTTGGGCATTTCTATCAATCTCATCCAATTCTTGATGGATTTGTTTGATTCCAAGCCTGAGAATGATTGTTTTGATATCTTCTTTTCATTTATGATCATTAATTGCATGGTAGTTCAAGTATTTATGAGATATCAACTATGGAACATTGAGAAAAACTTCATGAATGTCACGTATGACAGCTTGACTTGGTTGAGCTTGTTTGGAACTAATTTATAGGTTGAATTTGTGGTGTTTTGCTACACATTTGTTAGCCTAACTTATATGAATGTGTTGGGATTAATGGAGATCAATCATACCCTGTTTTCGCGTGAGTTTTTGCCCTGTTTTGGGCCTGGTATGTTGCTGTCAAAACTGCTGCATCTTCTTGCTCTTTTGCTGTCAGATTTGGGGTGGTTTTGAGCTGAATTCTTGCTGCATTTCATGTCTTCTTCTTGCTACATATATGGCCTAATTGTTGCTTGAGTTGTGGCTGCGTTTAAACTAGAAAAACAGGGGTTGTATGCGTTTTGTTGCTCCTGGTACCTGCTGCGACACGAGTGTGTCTTTTTCTTTCCTTATCAGCTGGAACGGGGGTGCATCTTGGGTGGATTTCTCTGTACCGAGACACGGGGGTGTCTCGGTTTGTTCTTTGAAGGTGACACGGGGGTGTCACCTTGCATTTCATGCCTGTTTTGCTGTTGACGTGAGCTGTTGCCGCTGCTGTTCGTTCTTTTCCTTTTCTTCTTGCATGAGAGTTGGTTGATGCATGATTTGCATGCATTTTAATGTTAGTTGCATGCATGTAACAGTTTTACATGCATTTTTTTATGATAATTTGCATGCATGTGTGTATGTTTGCATGTGTATTTATATGTATATATGTATATATAATATAGTATACGTATATATGTATATATAATATAGTATATGTATATGTATCTATATATATTTAATATATTATATATATATTTATTAAATATTAATTGTTATTGATTTAATTGAAATATTAGAATTTAAATGTTACCTATTTCATGTTTTATTTAATTTCCTAAATTTAATTGAAAGTATTTAATTGTTTATTCTCTAAATGTAAATGCGATTGAATATGTTTAATTGTTTATGTTCTAATTTAAATGTGATTTAACTTGTGCTATGATTATACTTGAAATTCTTGAATTGAATTGATTGGAATGTGAAATTATGATTCGAATGAAAGTGAACGCTTCTAATGTCGAATGATAGTAAATGAAAGTGAATGAAAGTGAATGACTTGAATGAATATGAACGATTCTAATGTCAGATGAAAGGATCGATTATACGATTTAAATGTATTAATAGTGCACATGAACATTTTCATAACATAATTTATCTTTTACATATTCATATCATGAGCATTTCATTGCCGAGGGTCTTATTTGGTCATATTGAGTCTCACCTCACCTCTGTTGCACAGATTTTGAGTCTGTTGGAGACGAAGCCGGTCTGTGAGGCTCGTGTGTTCTCCTTGTTGCCGTTTAAGGTGGGTTTCTCTTCTACTTAGATAAAACGACCCGGTATATCTCCCTACGTGAAAAGTTTTAAGCCAAAGTAATATGATATATATATTGAGTCTTTTATCGAGTAAATGATTGCAAACGTAAAGCTCTTATTTCATGAATCTTACCTCATGTTTTGGCGAGAATGATTGAATGTTCACAATGAATGGGGCCCAGGGGCTTGGTGTGAGTGGGGACCCGAGGAGGCAAGGGCTGACGGTAAACCCTCACACTAGTCCCACCAATGAACAGCGTAACCGGACCTCGTTAGGAGTTAGCGAGGAATGGACGCTGAGTGCCATCTGGGGAGTCATGTTCCCCTTTTGGTCAATGAATGGGTGGATGTGCCTTGCAAACCCGCTACCAACCCGGAGGAAGAAGGTGGAATGTTACTGAATGCGCACGAAAGATTGAAATGCATGAAAAGAATGAATGAATGAATGTTAATGAATTACACGAGGTGTTGGTTGGAGATAATGCACGCCCACTCGCCGGACCAATAATGACCTAATGTTAATGAATCGTTATAATCCCTTTTGATGATTTCTATTCACCCACTTGGGAAATTCTTTAAAACCTCACTTGGGATTATAGCTTGCATGTGATTGTTTAAATATTGTCGTATATTATATTATGCCTTGCTTTTATACCCACCAGTCCCTTTTGGACTGAACCCGTTTGGCTTTTAGTTATGTTGTGCAGGTGTCATGGGAGCTAGGCGGGATTTCGAGTCATAGGTCTTGTTTTCGTTTCTAGCCCTTTTGTATATTGATCTTACACTTGCGTATTGCACTTGTGGTCATTGTATATGAATGTTGTTGGAGCGTACTTGTTTTGAGCGGTGACGGCAATTAATAATGTATATGACTTATTTTTGGAGTTGTGATGCTCATTGAATGTATATATGATGTATGTTCGTTTATTGCTTCCGCTTTAATGTTTATTCTGATTTTATGGTTCAAGGGTTAGTCCCGCCTAGCATAGAGTGTGTGTATCCCGCCTAGCATAGAGTGTGTGTATGTCCCCGTTCGCCATGATTTGGCTCGGGTATGGATCGTCCATTTCATATTCGGGTCGAGTCTCGGTGCGGGGGATGTGACACCTTGCGCTCGGGGGTTACACATGCACTCTCTTATTATGCTAGTATAATGCTTATGCCTCCGCATTTAATTGTTGTATCATAATTTAATTGGTTAAGGGTTAGCCCCGCTTAACTAGGTTGAGTTATTTTATCTTGTCACTCATTCACCACGTTTTTGATTCATGAGAGGGATGAAATGAGCAAGAATGGCTGCAAAAATGGTTAAGAAATGATCTCCAAGTCAAGGTGGGTCCCTTTCTCGAATTTCGGGTCGTTAGAGCTAGAAAAAGGCTCCGTTGGGGGTTCAAATGATACCGAAAAAGGACGGGATTAATTCCATCAAACTCGAATCTTCGAATTGAGTTAAATGGCAAAGACGGATCTCGAATCCGAGTTCCCTAGCTCAAGATACCGAACAACGAAGTTGAAGGGTCCTATTTTCAAATAGGTCCGTAAACTTTTAAAAAGTGTAAAGTAGGCCCAAAGCCTATTTTCAACTAAATCCTAAAACATTTAAATAATATGCAATCAAGTCCAAATCATTACAATTCTATTAAACGCATATAGTTCATGAATTGATCAAGCAAGACAATTAAGCCCGTATCGTATAATTGTAACTAAACACTTAAGCATAACTTGGCAATTAAATCAATTAATACATGTAATCGTATTTCCATGTAAAAGATAAAAGTGTTATATAAGAATATAATTAAATCAAAGCATGAAAGTAAAAGCAAGTATGGAAAGTAAACGCACACGTGGTACGAACCTGTATGGGCGAACAGAAGGGGCGTTACATTTATTCTGCTAATTTTGTAAAACAACGTGTTTACTACTTGTCATTACTTGGAAATCTATATTTATGTGATGTAACATCCCGAATTTCGAGGCTAAGAAGAAATAGGTAAATCAAAGATTAGAAGGAAGCACTAATTCATTATGCATTTCATTTTATGTGAACTTCACATATTCCTTATCAAACACTATTCATTCACCGAGTCGAAAACTTCACATATTCCTTATCAAACACTAGAAAATCATATTTCACATTTTTCGGACTCATATCTTAGTTTTTTTTTTTACCTCAAAACACACTTTGAAAATTGTTTATCAAAAATTCCCGTTAGGTCCCTAGTTACTATTCATTCTAAACATAAAAATTTTCCGGGACAACTTTACCTATTAAATATTCGGTTCAAATGAATCCTTAAAAAATTTTATTAATTTTGATATCATTCCCAAATCCTAATTCTCATTATAGCTCCCGTAGTAGCCAAGACCGGCCAAAAACCCTACGTAACCCTAATTTAGGTATTTTCGAATTTAAACACTTTCCCCATCCAATATTATAACCGAAACAATCCTTGAATTATTTTATAAATTTTAAGACCTTTTCCAAACTCTAGTTCAAACCCTATTTCATTTCATAAATTTTTCCTATTTTTCCTAAAGTACTATTCCCGCAGTAAAAACTAACTTTTAAACCGTACACATTTGGTATTCAATATTATACTCAAAATAATCCTTAAATTATTTTAAGAATCATGAACACTTTCACAAAAATTAATTCACATCGTAGCTCTATTTTAAGTATTTTCTCCTATTTTTCAAAATTACGAATGCCTACTACTTTAATTTTAGACGTTTAAACGTTAAGTGCTTATAATCATCGGAAAGCTTTTTCAATTCCCTTTCTTTTGCAATTTTTCTCATTTCAAACTAAAATTTAGATATTCTTCTATGTTTCTATTATTATTTTTACCCTATTTTAGAATTAATTTTATTTAATGTATTTATGATGTATTTCTGATATAATTATGTATACATATGCACTTACCTCACGTGTATACCTCGCTATACACCTTAGCACCATATAATTATACACCTAGCTACCCTACACCCTTATTCACTACCCTAAACTATAGGAAATTGCAACTTAAGCCCTTAAGCCACAGCTATAAATACCCCTCCAAGCTCACTTTCAAGATCACACAAAAATCACTCTTTTCCTCTCTAGGTTCGAGCTCCCCACTTCTCTCTAAGGCGAAATTAGGACCGAGCTGTGGAATCAACATTACATTTTCTGAATACCGGTATAGGAATCAAGGAACAACTAGAGTTATCTTGAAGCATTGTGATAGTAGGTTAGAACTGATCCTAAGAGTACACTGTCTTGAGTCTATTCTCCTCAGAAATGGGCTATCTCATACTTGTCCTTACATGCCATCCTGTTATACTGTTCTCCGAACTATTTGATCAGTAATAATAAGCCATGTTCTTTACACGTTATCCTCCCCGTTTATTAGCAAAGTTTTGAATCTCTTTATCTTCCGCTCTACTGTATCATACACTTTACTAATATATTATCTTGACCGTTCGCCGTAGTATTTCCTGAGTGTTGGGTCTAACCTCCACTTGGGGAGTATTGTGGTGCAGGAGTTGTAGTGTTGGGGAGGCGCTACATGTGATCATTTGCAACACATTCTTAACCATCATGCACTATATTCTTTATAAAAGTGATTGCAGTTCAAAATGTCTCCCCGAAGGACCGTTAAAGATGTCACTCTCCCAAGAGAAGATGCATCCTCGGCTGGAGAAAATTCCGATGCTTTAAAGGAAATAGTGCAAACGTGTGCCAATGGATAATAATGAGAAGGCTCTAGAAAAGTCTCTGCGGATAAATCTACCTAAGTTCTTCGAAAAACCCAACGATGTTAAGGCCGAAAATTAGATAGCAAGTATTGAGAAAATCTTCGAGGCAATGGGTATCTCTCTCGAAGAACCTAAGAGGCTTCAATATGCAGTTTTCATGCTAGAAAGAGCGGCCTTAAGTTGGTAGAAATAGATAAAGCAAGTCTGGGCAGAAAACCAAACTAATTACGGATAGGCTGGTTTTGTAAGAATGTTTCATGACAAGTACATCCCTCAAGTAATTAGGGATGCCCGAGAAGCGAAATTTATAGATATTGCATAAGGAAATGAATAAGTTAAAACGAAGCTCGAATGAGAATTATTTTTCGAGAAAATGGTCATGGTTCAAAAAATAATTTAAGGATTATTTTGAGTATAATATTGGATACACTACTACAAAAACAGTATGTTGTGATGCTTTTTAAAACGCGTCATAATATACCACCTGTTGAGACACTTTTTGTAGATCCGTTTTATTAGATTTAATTTACTTTATCTATCAAACAATTTATTAACTAAATTAATAATAATAAGACACTTTTACATAAGGCGTCACAATATAATAAATTTATTGTGACACTTTTAATAAAGGGTCTTAATATGGTATATTTGTTATGACATTTTTAAACAAAGGTCATAACATATTATTATTATTATTTATTCAACATATATGTTAGAATGTAATAGAATTGAAAATTTGGCGGTTTCCAAAAAAAAACGAGGGAACCGAAAATCAACAAAAAAAAGGGGTTCTGCTCCCCATTCTTGAACATTTAATTTTGCTGAAAGTTAAGAGCACAAAAATGAAGTCCACCCTTCCTATTTTCACAACAATAATCAAGCGTTAAACTTTTCAGCCAATGAATCTCGGTTGGAATCGGACTGAAGAAGCTCGACGGGAATCGGACTGCAGAAGGTCGGATGGGAATCGGAGGGGAAGACGACGGAACGCGATTTGAAGACCACAATCTGGGTTTCTATCATTTTCTTTTGAGGAGAAAGATTTTGCCCTCACTTCAGCTGAAATAGCCACGGTGGGTTTCAGGTAACTTAACTTTTGTCTAAGATTTTGTGTATGTGGGTTTAAAATTTTTTAACTCAATTTATCAGTGTTTCTATTCCAGGGTTTTAATTTATGTTCTTGGAATCTTAAATCTATTTGGTCAAATCTATATGTGTAAGCTGAAATTTGTTGTTCTTTGTGAATGTAGAGAATCCAATTTGGAATGTCTAGTTTAATTTGAGTGTTGTGCCTATAATCAACTTTGAGCTTGGATTAGTAACATAGAAGATTACAGAAACTAATGCTGGCAATGCTTCGTTTGTCAGAAATTTAGGTGCTACAAGTGCTCTTGATCGTTCGTGTGGTCAGTTGCGACTGCCGCTGTTACCTCCAACGCTGTAAGTCCTATCTCGTAGTATCTCAGCTCTATTTTGTTTTTTATCGTACTTGTTTGGATGTTAAGTTAATGTGTGGCATAAGAAGAAAGTGTAGTTTACTTAATGAATTTCTTAGTTAAGTATTTGTGTGGAGGTAATCGATTAATTAAGCTTGAAGCTAGTGTAATTCAAACGGTTTAGTGTTCTGGTACTTCAAAATTGCCATTCATATTTAATCTTTGAAGTACTCTTTTCTCCCCCATTAAAATCTGCAATCAATCAACCAAATAGGATTTCGATGGATTCTATTACAATTGTTTAATAGGTTTTCACTGTGTTCAAAATGCGTACCTCGTTTTGGGTTTGTGATTTCGACTTGCCATTGTACTTGAGCAATTTAATAACACATGGTTAATTTGAGAAGCAACTCATTATGGCCTTAGCCTGCAAATGGAGATGTTGAAGTACAGTGCTCACAGTAATTTCTTTCAAAGTGCCTGTGTAAGTAAATATATTCCATTGATCATGTTTATTGCCTTCTTTTTCTAGATTGTGATGATTATATGAACTTTTGCCCATTTATTTATGTGTAAAAGTGAAGATGAGTTGGAAGATTTTATGTAAAATCTTCCTTGATTCTTGATATCTTTAGTTAATTGACCCCAAAGAGACTGCTTAACTAAGCATATAGTGTTTGCGTGCATAACTTGGTATATTTTAATGGTATATCTATTGTTTGGTGTTTATTTAATGTGTAGAAGGTCCATCTCATTCTCCTGGATTCTTGAGTTGTATGTCTATGTGTGCTTAATTAAACCTGCTTAACTACACATATAGCACTGTCATGATTTGGTTTTTGGGACTTGGACTTGTTGAAAATGTGCTCATTTTTATCTTTGTCTTGCAGAATTTATTATTCTCGTTTCATTAGAATCCAGTGAAGTCTGTAACAAGGAAGTGTAAAGAACAACTGCACCAGAACATGTGCTTAAGCCCTTAGAGGTTTCTTATCCAACAATATTCTATTTTTTGTTTCTCCTTTGTTGGAGTACATTGTCAGTTGTGTGTCTGACTTATAGATAACAAACCCAAATTTATCTTCTCCTTTGAAGTAATTATGTCCGACTTATAGATAACATCAACACTCCAACAAAAATTAAATCAAGTCAGTCTGAAAATTATCTATTATAATTTGAACATGTTGCAGCTTGTTTTGTATGTTGATCGAGCATTGTTAGTTGTATGTTAAATGAATCTATATGTTTTCAAGGAGAAGATAAATTTGAATGTGTTAAATGCCTGACATATATAAGTTTTGAAACACTTTTATTAGACTAAACAAACTTTCATTTGTTTACGAAAAATAATATAGAACTTAGAAATTGATTCTTAGTTGCTTGTTATTGAAGTACCTTTGTTGGCATTTTATGAAACATGCTGATTTATTAAGTATATTTTTGCATATCAGATCCAATCTTTTCAAATCCTTTTTCTGAACATACTAATTATTGTTTCAGTAGGCATCCAATGTTTATACGGAAGCCGAAGTTTCATACCACAACAAGAGAACTGACTATTGGAAAATCATAAACGAAAAGGTTTTCTTTCTTTCACAAGAATCTCTTTTAATTGTGTTGTTTTAATTCTGACTTTATCTCTGACATGATTCTAATTTGTAATTTTCAGGAATTATTAACCTTTTAGCATCATGATGGTTACTATTGCCTTATTAATCTGGTTAAATCCAAAAGAGCCTGTCAAACTTAGTTATTGGGCATCTTCTTGAACTTATATCTCGAGGTTGAGTCTAATCACACAAACTTTTCCCGAAATTAGAGATATTGTGAAGAAAATTCATACTATGAAGTTAGGATAAGTTTTGCGTAATTACTTATGTTTTGGGGGAAATTTCTGTAATCTGTTGAAGATAGGATAATTATTTGTGTAATATTCCAAGCCTTAGGGGGAGGTTTCTATAATTAGGTGAAGACATATTAGTGACTTTATAAGAGACTTTTGAGGATTTTTTAGGCTTTTTTATTTACATCATTTTATGAAATTCTCTGGCATGGATCCAGCTATAAGTAAATTCTTTGGCATGGAATTGGTTTTGTGTTTTCTGAAATCTCAGAAGAAGTTTGTGCATTTTTGGATCAAATCTGATAGTATGATAGTATATTTAATCCTATACATTTACTTCATTAAAAACAGACACTATTATTGTTATGGATAAACGATGGATGGATTTCCTGAGGGCAAGTAGTGAATATCAGAATGGATTGAAATATTTTTTGAATTTCGCCTGTTCAAATCAGATGGGGGGATGATTTTATGCCCGTGTAAAAAGTGTATGAATACCTTATGTAAAAAGAGGAATGTAGTTGAAGAACATCTTCTTTGGAATGGATTTTTGAGTGGGTACACTAAGTGGATACTACACGGTGAGTTATCATCTAATGAAGAACATATGACTTACGATTATGGTGCTGGAAATAGTTCAGATAATATGCCGGAGATGTTGAATGATGTGTTCGGGATGCAAAATCAAGTTAACGATGTAGAGGGAATTCCAGGAGTTGAGCAAGCAAAAAAAAAACCTTACAAAGAAGCGGAAAAATTTTATAAGCTTATGGAGAATGCAGAACAGGAACTTTACTCGGATTGCCACAAGTTTTCTAAACTTTATTTTATTATTCGATTGCTCCAAATCAAGTGTCTCGGTAACTGGAGTGATAATTCATTTATTTTCATATTTGATTTGTTACGTGAATCATTTCCAGAAGGTGTTCAGTTGCATAACAATTACTATGAATCTAAAAAGATTCTAAGGGATTAGGCTTGAATTACAATAAGATAGATGCTTGCCGCATTGATCGTATGTTATATTGGGGTAACAATGAAAGGAAAAATAGATGTGACACCTGTGGCAAAGCCCGATGGATAACGCCTGAACCTGAATCAAATTCAGCTGAATCAACGAATCGTAAAGGTGGCAAAAAAATTCCTGCGAAGCTTATTTGGCATTTTCCATTAATTCCAAGGTTACAAAGACTCTTTATGAAAAAGGAAATGACATCCCTTATGAGGTGGCATGATGAAGGACGCACTAAGGATGGTGTAATGAGACGTCCAGCAGATTCTCTAGCTTGGAGTACATTCGATTTTAAGCATCCTAAGTTTGCTAAAGGTTCACGTAATGTACGGTTGGGTTTGCCCACATATGGTTTTAATCCTTTCAGAACTATGAATGTTGCGCACAGTACATGGCCACTCATTTTCATTCCATATAATTTACCCCCTGGCGATTATATGAAGAAAATATTACTCTTTATTGTCATTACTTATACCGGGCCCTACTGGACCAGCTAATAATCTCGATATTTTTTAACAACTAGACATTGCTGAGGTGACAAAGTTATGAAAAACTGGGTTACGTACGTATGATGCTTCTTCTAAAGAGAATTTTGAAATGCGAGCAGCATTATTATGGACTATCAGTGATTTTCCAGGGCTTGCTGCCATATCGGGGTGGAGTACTAAGGGACAATTAGCATGTCCAGTGTGTTACATGGATTCTAACTATGTTTGGCTAGATCACTCTCGCAAATTTTGTTACACGACTATCGTATCTTGTTACCCGAGGATCATCCTTATCGAAATGATAAAGGATCATTTGATGGATCAGAGGAGCATCAAAAAGCGGGGCAGTATTTGAGAGGATCTACAACATATAATAATGTAAAGGAAATTGAAAATATGTTTGGGAAAAAGGTTGGTGATCCGAAACTACCTTCTAACTGGAAGAAGAAAAACATTTTATTTGATTTGCCGTATTGGGAAACAAACTTAGTGAGACACAATCTGGATCTTATACATATTGAAAAGAATGTATGTGATAAGATCTTGCATACATTAGTTGATTTTGATAAGTCAAAGGACAACTACAATACTCGTTTGGACATGAAGAAGATGGGAATAAGAACAAGACTCCATCCTTTTGTAGATGAGTCTGGGCGAGAATGGTTTCCAGCAGCATCATTTGCATTGGACAAAAAGAGAAGGAATATTTCTATAAACTATTCAAAAATGTTAATGTTCCTGATGGCTATGCATCAAATATTTCTAGGTGTGTACATTTAAAACCACCTAAGATTTTCGGTCTCAAGAGTTATGACAACCATGTGTTAATGCAACAATTACTACCTTTATCTTTATGTAAACTTTTGCCAAAGCCAATACGTTCTTCACTTATTCAACTGAGTCGTTACTTTAGAGACCTATGATCAAAAACACTCCCCATAAGGAGTTGGCTCGATTAGAAAAAGATACTGCTGTCATACTATGTATGTAGCTCCCACAACGATAGGCACCACATCCCCCGCACAATAATTCTAGTCCACGCATGAAATGGGTAGTCCATACATGAACATGACTCATAGCGAACGGGTGACAAAGAAAAACTTCTCTAGCTAGACGGATTCTAACCCTGTACCAATCAGTCAAATAATTCAAAATACGGTGTGGAAGCAGTCAAGAATAATTTAAATATCAATAAAATCGAATAGCAACGACAATGGATTCAAGCATAATTCAAGATATAAACAACCAGTTCAGCATGCAACCTATTGACGGGTTCAACTAGACATGCAACCTGTCCCGAATCAACATACATCGATAAATAGAAACTGGCTTTTGAGCCCGAGCAAGAATTTAGTACAATAAGAAATACAATAAAATGTAACAATATAAAATGTGACTCAAATGTACAAGTGTAACTCAACAAGGACACTAAGACTCGATTCCGCCTAGCAAAACCTGCAAGAAAACTAGAGAAGTGGAAAGAGGGGTCAGTCTCTAGAAGACTGAGTGAGCAGGGATTATACATATATATAGAAACATGCACATGCAAGTCATAAATCCCGAGAAAGGTTTTACTCGGACTTTACAACTATATCAATTTACAAGCATTTTCAATACAATAGGGTGATCAATGGCGGGCAAGTGAGCGTGTACAATTCTCCATCCATACTCCGGCCGTGTACATTCATTGGGTAATATTTATTGAAAACGCGATCATGCAAACAATGATACAATCAGGCAGTCATTCAGTACGTTCATCAGCAATCAGGAGCAATACAATCCAACCTCCTTCCTTGGGGTGATGGTCAGGCCTGCAAACCCGAACCATCTATCACTACAGTATGAGATAGGGGCTCATGACTACTACCCGCTCCTTCGATGGTATGGGAACAACGGGTGTAGGAATACCCCACCTTCCCATCATCTCCTAGGTCGCGTGAAGGTATTCCCAATGGGTACTACGTGCAAGGTTCTTTCTGACGGCCCGATATCATTTCGGTCACCAATCCCACGTTTTCCCTGGGCCCACAGTATAGTACAGTCTAGTGCAATTCTTGCAAAAACAGTAGAGAATCAGTAATCATTTCAGTACATGGGAAACAATTTAATACTTTTAAAACATTTACTCGATATCGGGCCGAAAACAATATAAATATACCATAAGGTTTTTGGCTAAAACATTCACATATGGATTATAGGGTTTAATACATAACTAGAACGGAAACACCCTCACCTAGAAGACGACGATACAAGGATACGAGCTATACCGGGCGCCTATTTGATCAAGATATCTCCGCCCTGGGGACGAACTGTACAAGAAGGGAAACAATATATACTGGTGAGATACCACTCAATATGAAACCACATAGACGCTTGGCAATGCCCATGAAGTGGTATGACATGTTATGAGATAATACGATAGATAATAATCATAAATTGTCATGGAGTGGCGCATAAATGATTCCATCATTCAATTCATAATATATAACAATATATGTTAACAACGCATACGAATCAATTAGGAGTGGAAGAAAGTTATTAAAAACATAAAGAATGCAAGTAAGAACCAGAGAGTGTTAATAACAACATAATAATCACTTACTCAAGCATACAAGTGATATAAATCACATACGGGGGGTCAAGGAAGTGAAAAGAAAGCAAGAAGAGAGGTTTAGGCAAAGTTTAACAAAAGCTGACAGTTTTCGGAAACGCGCAGGATGTATAAAGTTGGGAATATCTCGAGTTCTAGGAGATGGAATGGAGTTTGGTTTGTTGGGTATGAGGCTGGACAAACAGGGCTTTCCAAGGGTATATGGTTCGAATCGTGTTTCAAAGAGAGGTGAAAATAGCGTAGGCCCGAAGTTGGATGAATGCAGATTTTTGGTGAAGTGGCGACACAAAAATGAATTGATTATATCTCACAAATTAGAGACGATATTGAGGTGATTCTAATTTGTGAATATTCTAGACTTCAAAAGGTTTCTGTGGTTAAAATTTCAGGTCAATCGGAGTTTGTTTGGGTAGGTAACGAAGAATAAAATGGTACAAATGTGCAGGCAGGGGGAGACACGGGCGTGTCACCCCTCAAGGCAAAAGTTCGACATGGCCCTGTCAGAGTACAGGCGTGAAAAGGGCTAAAGACATGGTCGGGGCTGATTTTCTTCACAAGGGAGACACGGGCGTGTCTCCCCGTCGTCCTCAAGCTCCAAAAGCTTAAAAATGGCAAAAAATGAAGGAAAAACAAGATAATAACACCACCAAGACCCCGATTTGCACGAAAATCATACCACGAGACATATATCATACGTAGATCACATATTTGCACATTATAGCTCGTGAAATGAGCATCATCTTCCCCATAAAGCCACAACATCACATATTCGAGGCACGAAAGATGTATTAAATCGAAGCACGTAATGAAAGGATCACAAATCTTAACTTGGGTCATTGATCGGACGTGTAACGCCCCCACCCGTACTGGAGCATGAGGAGAGCGGCGTCTCAACCCCCCGTACTGAAGCACCTCTCAAGTGATGGTGAGAGCCATCACTCAAGAAATACTCCAACGAACGGCTGTCTGTCTCAGAACTATACATGTATAACGATGTGGTTATGTAGTGAAAAATCAGAGTATTTTAAAACTTTTCAAAACATGTGCGTGATGGCATGTAACAAGCAAGAACATATTGATCGTGTAAGAGAGACTTAGCATATCAGAACATGTAACATATTCACATATAAGCACCGATGTAGCAGAGTTCAAAATATCGGTAACAGAGTAGCAGAAAGAGTATAACAAGGATACTCAAGTATTCAGAAACATAAAGTGATGTAGCCATAAAACATATGCAGGACACAAAAGAAAGTAATACTAAGTCCTGACTGAAACAAAAGTGACAATCTAAAGCTTCAAGATACCTCTAGACTGTGGCTACAAGACCTGAAACCACGATGCAAGAAATGGGAGAGGTATTAGTCAAAAGGACTAAGTGAGGGAATACTTTAAAGAAAGTACTGAGTGATAAGGAACTTGAAGTAAAGTTTAGAACTGTTAAATGCAATGTTTTTAAAGAAGAACTTGGGAACAAGTTCGATTGATAAAACTGTTTGAATGCAATGATGTAAAAGAATACGAGCTTCAAAACTTTTTCATGAATGCTATCACACGCGCACACATATGCTGTAGATGGTTCATAGTTCTTTCATGTGAAGCCCCGCTTCTCGATCAAGGTAAAGTTTGGTACGAGAGTGCACAATTTACCTTTCCTTGCATGACTTATGTGGATTTATGCCTTAATTTGATAGACATTTGGTGCTTATGTGAAAAACATGATTTACATGACTTATGTGGCTATTTGATATGATAAGTATGTGCTCGTATTGTGCTTAAAGAGTTTTGATCGCATGCTTTATTGTTAAACGAAATAATGTGCTTATTTGGATATTAAAGCATAATTTAGGGACTATATGGTAAATTTTTTTTCCAAGCCTGGAACTGGTTAGAACTTAATGAAATTGAGTAGATAATTCGATTACGAGTTCGTGGGTTCCTCAATCGCTCGATTTGGAGTTCGGACGAAGAAGTTATGGCCATTTTACGAAAAGTCAACCTTTTAAGCCTTTAAATGTTGACCTGCGACCCAATTTCAATTATGACCCAATTTGAGCCCCAATTTCACCTAAATCCGACCCGTATGACCCGATCCATGACCCTATATGGCTGACCCAATTTACAAAATCAGATTTAACACACCAAAACCCATTCTTACGTTATTTCAACATTGAAACACACTCTCTCCCTCACTTTTCTCAAGAGACCATCCATATTCTCTCAAGAACTTCAAGCCATCTTCAAGAGCCAAGAGTGAAGACTAAAGTTGGAGATTCAAGAGTAAAGAACAAGATTCCCTCTTCCATTTTCAGCTCTTAAGGTAAGAAATGCTTGAATGCTTATTTGGGTCTTCTTCTTTGATCTTGAAGCTTGAGTTTGAAATCTAGGGTTCTTGGTTAGATAGATTAAATCCGAATTTTATGATGGAAATATGTTTCTTATGATGTTGGGAGTGATTTGATGTAAAAATTTCTCATTTTCATGCTTGTTTGAAGAAACCACCATTGTTGACCTTTGAAGCTTTTATGAAGAATTCTGGCATGTACATGTTCTAGCTTGTTTTAGCTTGATTTGATGATGGATTCTTGTTCCTTTTGTGTTTTTATGGAGAATGTGATAGATTTCCTACAATTTCTTGTAATGATTGTTGATTTCACCATTGTTATGCTTGAAGCTTTCTTGAAACTTGTAGAAGATGAAGTTCTTGCATGAATTGTTAGATTTCTTGATGTTTAAATGTTCCTAAATGCTTTATTATGTAACTTGATGATTTATGATGCTTATTTGTGGTTTTGGAAGCTTAATTTCATGTTTTGGGGTGTTTTGAAGTCATTCCCATCGAGTTTGAAGTTGTTGTCATGTTTTTTTAAGTTCTGGGCAGAATCCGCTAGGGTGGATTTTTGCTGCGTAAAAATCCATGGGGGTGGATTTAAGGCAGTAGCTCTGGACCAAATCCGCGAGGGTGGATTTTTTGTGAAGGAAAATCCATGGGGGTGGATTTTCCCCAGCCTTGTTTTCTTGATTTGTTTCACTTGTTTCACTTCTCGTTTGTTCCTTACTTATTTATATTATGTCTCTAATATATTGTGACCTCGTTATATGTTGTGACATCTCATGTATACCTTATATTGTGATCTTTATACCTCAATCATGCTTAAGTTATCTTAATTGACTAAGTTATGCGTTTAATTAAATTGTGTTAAGTATGATTCATATGTCGCTTATTACTTATGACTGGGGAAATTGATATATGACTTATATGATGCAATATGATCATAATTGCCAATCTATACCATCGTTGAACATTCCTTGCACACCATTAACATATTTGCATTCATGTCCAAGCCGTGCGTCGTCTTGTTGGGTTTCGAGTCGAGTCTTACCTTTGTTGGTACGTTGTCTTGTTAGGTGGTGAGTCTCCGGACGTGTAACCTTCCTTGTTCGTGCTTGATCTTCGAGGTTCTTGGTAAAGGTGAGGAGTTATAATATCAAAATGTTTTCAAAACTGTGGACACATATAGCCTCTCATATTTATTAGTTTTAAACTCCCGTTTTCGAAATGTATATGTAGGCATTATAAGCCAAGTTTTGTGAGCTTTGCTCGTATTGTGGATATTTGCTTATGGAAAACGGTTTACAAGTAAAACTTGAGTTTTGGTATATGGGATAGATACCCAAAATGGATTCGGAACT
Source organism: Lantana camara (assembly GCA_037501455.1). Taxonomy (NCBI): domain Eukaryota; kingdom Viridiplantae; phylum Streptophyta; class Magnoliopsida; order Lamiales; family Verbenaceae; genus Lantana; species Lantana camara. Next base: position 60,703,536 of record CM074855.1, read on the forward strand.
TTCATTTGAGTATTATGTACGTGTGAGTTGTGTAGCGAGCCTTTGTTATACCTTGCAAGGATGCTTGCTTGGTCGGTTCTTTTGATAGCGCTCGGGGCGGAGTAAGCGGTGATGCCGGGAACGCAAGGGCGGACGGTTGATCCCTTATGAAGTACCCACTTTTGGACAAGTTTACTAAGACTCCATGGTTCTTTTGCGATGATCGGGGGGTGCACACCCTCGACATCAACGGTGTTAAGGATGGATTGGTTTGATTTCACTTGTGTTGGGAAGTAAGGATGGAGTGCTCGTACTTGCCGAGCCAGTGCTTTGGTTTATGATCCGTATTTTTATAAAATCTGCATTGTTTTCTAAAAACGTTAACGGATCATGAACACCTTTGAATTGAGCATGCATTGAACCTTTTTATGTTAATTATATTATGTGTACTTCTCCTCACCGGTTCCGTTTAAACTGATCTCCTTTACCTTTCGTGTCCGCAGGTTGCTTTTGGAGTCATGCTAGGCGGGAGTCTTTCTTGAGAGTCTTGTCTAGTTGTCTAGTTATGTTTGTTGCTTTTACTTTGGTTTGTTACCTTGGAGTTGTTTTGGATTTAACATGTACGTTATCGGATTTATTATCTTGTTAGTTGGACCGTGGCGGTCTCTAGGATGATTTACATTTCCGTATTTTGAGCCTTTCATGTTGGACCGTGTTGGTCACTTAATTGATGATTTATTCTTTCGCATTTGTTATCATTTGACTTGAGAAGGTCTGAAGTGGGTATATTGAATTTGAACTCTTATGCATGTGGTATGTTTTAAGCTTCCGCTTATTTGTGTTTGTTTTAATTCTCTTGATGTGGGTCTAGTACCGCCTAGCTAGGATGTCCGTTTGTCACCGCTTGCTTCGATCTTGGCAGGTATATGGATAGCAATTTTATATACAAGCTAGGCCTGTAACGCGGGATAGGCTTGGGAAGCCCTTGTTGGGGCGTTACATTTCATAAAATGGGATAGGGGTAAAGTGAACTTTTCCAAATATGAACCATCCTTTATGAAACAGAATTTTGCCCGCAAGCTAGGCTCCTCCATCTTTACTCCAGAAAACATGATGAAGTAGAGTATCGGACCAGGATCAACAACAACTCCACATATAGTAGAGCATCGGACCAAGGTCAACAATACTCCACCAACACATACAAACATGCACCATCCTCAACCAGTTGTCACTTCAGGTAGCTAGCCCTAGGCGACCTGTAAAAATGTAATGGGAATATATTTACTGTACATTTCTAGACAAATTGTCCTGACTTAACAAACCTCCTGTTAAAAGTCGGTGTCAATTGTCTAATTGTAGCGGCCGGTATAAGTGATGTCGGCCCCAAACTGTAAACTGTATGCTTGCATTTTAGATTAGCAGTGACCAGAGTACCACTCCGAGTGCTAACTATAACATGTGAAACTATAAATGTAACATGTGATGCTTTCTGTAAAACATGTGATGTTGTCTGTAAAACATGTGATGTTGTCTGTAAAACATGTGAACATGTGAAACTGTACTTTGAAAACATATGCAAAACATGTAACTGTCTTTGGATAAGAATGTAGAACTTTGGAAAACATGTGCTTTAGATCAAGGTATACTATTAAAGTATGAATGATCTTTTCAAAAAAATGTCCCAATAAAAGGGATAGTTCAAAACGAGGTTTAGCTTTGAATTTCAAAACATATGATACGATAGTGTAATCGTGGTTCAAGTTTGAAAGCGTTTTAGCTTCACCTCACCTAATAGAAACAAAAGGTAAGTGGACATATTACGCGGTGCCCTGGGGGTCCCAGTGCTCAACTTTAACTCCTGTAGGTGGTGTACTAGAGTGAGCTTAAGAACTAAGACCCACTACTAACCAAGATGCATATGAAATGCATGAAACAAATGAACAAGGAACATGTAAAGAACATGTAACACAAGAGGGTAATACCGTTTAAGGTATTCAAGAAAGGTAACACACAAAGGAATACGTTAAAGTGAGTTACTCTTAACGTTGGACTATGATCTTACTATAACCGGATAAGGATTAATCAAATTATGAATCCTATCGCAAACCTTAGGTTATTAAAGAAGTCCACGAAGGAAAACTCATTTTGAAAACATATTTTAGACCCTGGATATGGAAACCTTAGGTGCAAATATCTATTAAGAAAGCACAGGTTTTATTTCACTTTTACTATTGAAAAACACTATTCAAAAGTACTATTTAAGATTACTATTCATAGTTACTATTCATACATTACTATTCACATGTCGGGTCAAAGGGTCGGGTCAAACCCTTACTATACACACACACATATACACACGACATACACACAGACCATGCACGTACACACACACAAACACGACATGCACACCCCCCCCCCCAATTCAATTATGATCTTTATTATAACCTATAGTTTGAAGTTCATGTTATATAATCAAGTGTGATCTAGGTTAAAGGTACAACCTATAGTTAAGAGGTCCAATTAAAGCATAACATCAAGTTATGAAACACTATTCTATCTTAGGTTATAACATGTGACACGATTAAAGTGTATAACATATGATCAAGGCTCTATTCCATTAATCCATAACATATCATAAGCTCAATTCATAATTCATGAATCATATAACCATATAAGAACATGTCTCAACATAGATCATATGATATCATGAACCTTAGGCATGTAACATGTAACAAGTAAATTCAATACCAACATGTAACAAGTTGTGACATAATTAATTGTAAATCACTATTCCATTAGCTAGTATGCTAGAACATAATTCAAATTCCAAAATCATGCATCAATTCTCATAATATAACAACTATATCACATGATCATAGCATATACTAGAGCATTTCATAACATATTCAACCATATACTAAACAATTAAAACATATGCACAACTATTCAAACATATCATAAAGACCATATAATAAATGTATAAAATAAAATCCTATATAGCTTAGGGAAGACCCTAAGACCCATCCTAAACATAATATAAACATACCATAACATAAAAACATAAATTAAACTAAAACATAACATAAAATAAAACAAACTAACCTAGCAAATGTGGGGGGTGGCCGACGGCCAAGAGGCGCAGGAGAGGGAGAGAAAGGGTGTTGTGAACACAACTTTGAGCAAGGATTCTAATGCCTCTTTCCCTCTATTTATAGTTGAAGATAAGCCCCTCACCTTGGAAAAAAAGTACAAGGAAGGGTATGAGAGCAAAAGTGGAATAGCTTCCCTTGGAAGCTTCATACTCTTGAAGCTTAAAAATGGGCCTGCTAGGGGTATTTCGGTAATTTCACTTCCAAAACGTGAAGGTTAGTGGCTGGAAGTATTACCATTCCGCCCGGGAAAAAATTAGCTTCGAAATGCATATTTATACGTCGAAATCGGATTTACCCTTTAAAAGATACATTAGTTTTAGTGAATAAAAGTTTTGAGCTCGAAACTCAACACGAGTGAAAAACGACTTTCGAGAATGATTTTCAAGTCCGGGACATTTTAAAAAATTATAAAATAAATTGAGAAGCGTTTTGAATCCAATATCGACTATAAAATGTTTTACTGATAAAAAGTTGAAAACCTAGATAGAAAACATTTTCCGAATGAAAATCGTTCGTAGAAGGAATAGTGAACTAGGGTTTTCGTAAACATTTTCAATAAACAAAGCTCTAGATTAGATTTTCAGTTCAAGAATAACTTGAAAAGACTCGTCTCGACTAAAGGATTAATTTAACTGTAAACTTGGGTAGGAAAAGATATCAGAATGGAAAGCTCATTTCAGATGAATAGTAACTTTGGTCGCTAAGTTCCAAAAATACCCTTATGGTTCAAGAAAGACTCTCTGAGCTAGGGAAACAAGTTCAAATGATTGGGAAACATGTGTGATGAACCTCTAGGGTTCGAGTAGCAATATGAACAAGGTAGGCTGGGGTTATGAATAGTAAATTGTATCAAAGGTCAAGAATTCCCTCTTAAAACATGTCAGATCACATTCAAGCACAAAGTTCATGTAAGAATGCAATCCATGAAGGTTTAAAAAGTTGGATCATGGTTTATAAATGCTTTACCAATGCCCTTAACTTACTGTTTTCATCTAGGCCCTATTTTGGGCTGTTACAATCACCCCTCTTTAAAGAGAATCTGTCCTCAGATTCTTTCGCTGTAACTGTAAACAACTAGGGGTGACGCTTTTGCATTTTCTCTTCTGTCTCCCAGGTTGCCTCTTTTGTCCCATGTCCCTTCTAAAGGACTTTAACCAAAGGAATCTTCCTATTCCTTAACTCTTGAAACTTCCTATCTAGAATCTTAGTGGGCTTCAAAACATAAGTCAAATCTGATTCCAACGGTATCTCCACTACCCGCACAACCTCTGTCTCATCCGAGAAACATTGTGGATTCCTGTAAGACTTGCAGGCAAATCCAATCTATAAGCGGTCGGTCCGACTCTCTCCAGTATCTCATACGGTCCGACATATCTCGGGATTAACTTTCCACCCTTCCCAATTCGGGAAAATCCTTTCCTTGGCGATGCCTTCAGAAATACCTTTTTGCCTACTGCGAATTCCAAATCCCTTCTTCGACGATCAGCGTAACTCTTCTGCCTGTCCTGGGCAACTTTCATTATCTGGCGAATGATCTGAATCTTTTCTGTCGCTTCTCTTATCCACTTAGCAGAGTTCACTCTGATTGGTCTCTCCTCAGTACATCTTGCTTCATCCAAATCCCAGTACAACGGGAATCTACATTTTCTTCCATACAGGACTTCATATGGAGCATCTTTAATAAAAGCTTGATAACTATTGTTGTATACAAACTCCACAAGAGGTAACCAATCTTTCTAACTTCCTGGAAGTCCAAAGCGCAAGCTCTTAGCATATCTTCCAAGTATTTGATCATCCTTTCAGATTATCCATCTGTTTGAGGATGCGCTGTAGTACTGAAGTTCAACTTTGTCCCCATCAAAGTCTGAATCTCTTTCCACAATTACAATGTGAATTTTGGATCTCTATCCGACACTATGCTGTTTGGAACTCCAGGTAGTCTGACAATCTCTTGCTAATATAGCTTTGCCAACGTGTTCACCTTATTCGTCGTCTTTACTGGCAAAAAGTGAGCTGACTTAGACAATCGGTCAATGATCACCCAGATACTATCTTGTCCTCCTTTGACTTTGGGTAATCCGGTGACAAAATCCATAGTGATTTGTTTGTATTTCCAAGTCGGGATCGGTAATGGTTGCAACTTCCCACTCGACTTCTGGTGCTCAGCTTTAACTTTCTGACAAGTTAAGCACTTCTTGACATAATTGGCTATGTCTCTCTTCTTTCTATTCCACCAGAAATGTGTCTTAACATCTTGATACATCTTAGTGCCTCCGGGATGTATTGTGTACCTAGTCTTATGAGCTTCGTCGAGAATCTCTTTCCTCAAAACAGTTGGTAGGCATACTCGACCTTTGTACCTCAATATTCCATGTTAATCCATCCTGAACTTAGTCTCATCATCTTTTTCCTTAGACTCGAGACCTTTCTTGATCCACTTGTCGTTCTTCTGAGCTTCCAACACTTGCTCTTTCAATGGTGATATCGTCACAACATTCGCGATTCGAGCTTTAGTTATCACCTCCATTCTTTCTCTTCGATCAGTCTCGGGATTGAAAGAAATCTGTGCCAAACGAACGAACTTTCCTACTTAGTGCATCGGCTAGAACATTCGCCTTTCCTGGATGGTACTGAATAATGCAATCGTAGTTCTAGCACCCCAGACGGAAGGCACCACATCCCCCACACTATAACCAAAACTCGGTTACGAAATGGGAAGTCCATACCCGAATCCGAATCATAGCGAATGGGAGACCACTCACGCACTATGCTAGGCGGGGCTAAACTTCGAAACCAAATAAGCAGTTAACCAAAATTAAATTCACATGCGGAAGCAAACCATAAGGTCAGTCACAACATAAGCAGCAAGTGACAGGTTCAATTAACATAAATACCTAGTCCCGAAATTCGTACATAATCATAAATCATAATTCCACAATTCTCGGGTTCAACTATCCCTAGAAGCCTGTCCCGAATATCACAAAGTACAATCATAACATTTCATACATTCAATGCATAACTTAATCAATTACAATATACATGCAGTGTGACTCAGACTAGATCCCACGACTTGACAGACCCAAAATCCCGCCTAGCACTCCCAAAACCTGTAAAAGAACTGAAAACAAAGCCGGGTTCAGTCTATAGGAGACTGGTGGGTATGAAACGGGGTATAAGTATAATAAATAATGTCGAATTAAACACCCTCACATGCAAGTCATAATCCCGTACGAGGTTTTGAAATAATTTCCCAAGTGGGTGAAAACAAGGAAAACAACGCTCGGGATTACAACAGTCAATTTCATTCTTTCATTACAATCATGTGGTCAATACGTGAGCCCGACGAGAGGGTGAATTCTCCAACCTCCATCTCATGTGTGCATTTATTCATTTTCGTTCATTAGTGATCACACAATCATTGGTTAATTCATTCATTCATTCATTCAATCATGCATTACACTTACACCTTCTTCCTCCCGGTGGTGGATGGGTTAGCAAGACCCGACCACCTCATTCACTGACCAAAAGGGGTTACATGACTTGTAACATCTCGCTCGTCCGACTCTCCAGGTACGTTGTAACGAGAGTGTTATAGTTGTAACACCCCGACTTTTCGGCCATACAGGTATGATGTCACGAGTGAGTTTAGGTCGAGTGTTATGTGATTTAATTACGTTTTAATTGCTAAGTGAACGTTTAATTTAATAATTTCGTGAAACTAATTGCTATTATGTGACTTAGAAGACTCAAGTGATTATGTTAATTAAACTTGTTTTAATACATTACTTGTAATATGGATGTTTTATTTTGATGTGTACGTATTTGACATTATATGAAATCCTTGGACTTAATCGAATTTTGTGTCGGAGCCCAATCACTCACCAACCAAACCTTGGGGACCCTAATTGAATACTTGAATTGTTGAGGGACCAAAGTGTAAATTCTCCCTTTTTCTTCCCTTCATATCACGATGCAAACACCCCTCCCTTATCTCATTCTTCTTGTTCCAATTTTTCTCCCAACAGCAAAGCTTCAACCCTCCATCCTTTCTTCCCCAAATCGAGCCCCAAGCAAGAGATAAGGAAACAAGGAAATGTTAGGAATAGTGCCCTAGAAAGCTGCCCTAAAAAGCCGATTGTATATCCGCTTTGTGCTTTTCCTTATTGTAATCACAGACAATCTTGGAATGAAATAACGAATTGAGGCAACACTTCTTTATATGCTCTTGTTTGGTATGCGTTTACTTTAGCTGTGCATGTATGAGAACTCCCCTAATCCTGATGACTATAGGACTCTACCATTTAGGTGAAATGGTTCATGAAACGAGCCCTATATCACATAAGTCATGATTAGTAAAATACTCCAAGCCGATGAGTCCTACAGACAGTGGGAGTGTCAACCTGACTCCTCTAAGGCTTGCTTGTGGGATCACGCCCTTAAGAAGGACCACCTTGTTTCATGGAGGTGCAAAGTGTATAGTTGATACGTGCGTGATACATGAGGGTGCTTACTTTAATAAGTAAGTTCACTGAGGTGCCCCGTGTGAGAACATTCCTAAATGGGAAAGGAAGTTTCTATTTCAGGAAATGGAAACTTCCAGATTAGGAAATATCTCACGAGTCATTGATGTGATTAATTGATCCTTAGACTTGAGGTTCCTTGTCACTTTATGAGTTAACTCTGTAGTCTTAGGTATAAGCTTTAAAGGGTGTCGCCTTAGACAACTGATTCAAGGCTTATGCTGGGGCTGCACAAGTGATTCATGAAAGTGAATGAGAATCAAGAAAGGACCTACACTTGCATTTGCAAGGTGATCTCTTATTGTGTAAGTCATTCATATGCCATATGGAGTCCTTGGCCAAGGCAGTAGATCAAGACATCAAGAAAAGGGTTTCTTGGATTGAGATCAAATGGATATGAAATGCACTTAGCTTTAAGACCGGATTATTAGGGTTCTGATTATTCCCTTGCCCTAGATCTTGGTTGAGAGATAGTAAGTAGGAGGATTGTATCTCACATGATTCAATGACTTAAAGGTTCTGTCGAATCCGAACATTCCAATTCAGCTAGGGGTTAAACACCTGTTGCTAGACTATGGTCGTTTAATCTGTGGACTGATTAATTAATTAGTGAATTAATTAATTGGGGTCACTGCTAATTGAATTGAGAACCTAGAGGGTCACACACAACAACTTGGTTACATGAGTTGAGGCTTGAAAATGATTAAACGAGTTAATCGGACCAAGAGGGTTCCACACGTGTGAATTCACACGTGTGGATCACGTGAGTGACACGTGTCACTGTGACACGTGTCACACACGTGTATATATATATATATTATATATATATTAAATAATTAATTAGTTAATTATTTAATAGACTTTGGTTTAATTTTGAATTAAAAAGAAAGTCTAATTTTGGAGAAAATAATCTAGTTAATTAATTATGAATTAATTAATTAGATAAAATAAGTTATTTATTTTATAATAAATAAAGTATAAAATTATCCAAAAATAGTTTGGATATTTTTTAAGCTCTTTTCAAAGTTGACTAGAATTAGAATTCAAAGTCAAGGTTGAAAATACTTGATCCTCAAGTAATAGGAGAGAGGGACCAAAATCCTAGCCCATAAAGGACTAGGAATTTCGGCACTCCCTTGCCTATATATAGGGGAGCTCGAGCTCCCCTTTAGAGCTAATAGACAATTCTTGGTTCATGTGTTGAACACCTTCCTTTCTCCAAGATTAAATTAAACCCTAGGTTAAGCCCAAACACTAACTAGAGAACTAGCATCCTTACTAGTTAGATTGTGATCAAGTTGGTGGACTTTCTCTAGAGACTTCAAGTTAGAAGTTTGAAGATTCGAGCTTTACCAAGGAGAGGGGATCAAGCCGCGTGAAGAGCGTTCTTGGGTGGCTTGAAACGCTTCAAGAAAGAATAAAAGAAAAGTAAGTTTTCTATCTTTACGAATTTGGTTACACGATTGCGAGTCCTAGATCCTTTTGTTGGGAAAAATTTTTAAATTCCGCTGCTTTCTGATTCGTGTTTTCCAACAAGTGGTATCAGAGCCACCTCGTTAATCGTGTTTCTGATTCGTCTCAATTATTCTGAATTTGGTAGAAATTCTTAGGCTTAGATGCGAATTAGGTATTCATGAGTTCTTTTAGAAAGCCTGAATTACGAAACTGTAATTTTTCCTGAATTTCTAAAACTGTTTTCTCAAATCGTGTTTTTGAAAAATTGTTTTAGTTGAAATTTGTTTAAATCGAATTTTTTAATTTTGGATTGAAACGGGTTTTGGAGAAACCCGGAAATACGAAACGGGACACGAAAAGAATGGGATTGGGCGTGCTAGCACGTCGCACGCCCAAACCCCATTACCGCCGCCCAGCCCTCCCGCATCCGCGCGGGAGGCCTCCCCGCCCGCCTAGGCGCCCTGCTCGCCTGTCCCGCAACCGTGCGGGACAGCCGCCTGCTCCTCCCGCAACCGCGCGGGAGCGCCCGCCCAGGGATGGGCGGGACTGCCTGCCCGCGCCGCACATCTGCGCGCAAGGGCGCGCCTGGCGCGCGCACGCTGGCGGCAATCGCTGCCGGCTGTGCGCAGCGCTGGCGCGCGCCTAGCGCGCGCTCCTGCGCGGCGGGCGGGCGATCCCGCGTCATCCCGGGCCCGTGCATTCGTGTTTTCGTGTTTCGTGTTTTTCGGTCCGAAAAATCCCGATTTAATTTTATTTTAATTTTATCTTTTAAAATCAGTTTTGGTAAAATAAAATTATTTTAAAATTTTGATTAAATTGGGATTTTTGAGAAATTAAAGCGATTTGGTTTTTTGAAAAATTATGAATATTATTTTCTGAAAATAATGAAAGAATAAAATTATTAATTTTGGAAATTAATTGGAATTTTATTAGTTTAATGTTTTTCGGGTTTTATTGAAAAGGCTCTTGAACAAGAATTGCATCTAAGTCGTGTTTTGAGTCATTAGGACTTGAAACGAGAATTTTAATTTATTGGCTAAATTTAAATTCTCGCAAAAGCATGTTAGGTGATCATGGGTTTAGATCTATGTATGGTTTTAATTTATGCACATGAATGGTTTCAATTGGGGTTGGAGCCCTATAGTTGCGTTTTTCAATTGAGGTTGGAGCCTCACTTATGTGCGTACTGTTATGTGATTTATTATGTGGCTTTCCATATTACTGTTTTTGAGGCCGGGGTATGCCCCGTGTAATTGTCTAAGGCCAATATGAAGATTGAGCCTTATTACTTTATGTCTTTTTCTTTTTATTGTAATTTGAGAGTAGAGATAGGTGGTGAGGTTTTATTTTCATTTTGGAGACAATGCACCCATGGAGTAAGATGGACCACATTCAAGTAACAAGGAGGCCATAAGTGAAGACCCCTCAAAATGTTAGGGAGGGGAATCTCAATTGTTAAATGTAATAGAGATAGGGCTCGTATTTTGTTACCGCTTTCCCTTATGTGATTTGAACTGTTTATGTGGCATGTATGTTAGAACTTGTGGTTGTGGAGTGGCTCCCACATATCACGCATAAGATAGGTAGAACCCATGATCATTACATGTTAGTATCATGCTAGGACATGTTATCTGTTTATGTGCTTGTTTGAAATGCATTTAAGTGTACTTGCATTAATCAAGACTAATAAAATTGGATAACATATATGTTGGTGAGGTCGAACCGGACAACTCTCCGGTTGATTCGAAAATTCCCATTAAATATTAAGCTAATTTCGAACAAATAGGTGTTTAATTCGAGATGCAAGTTTTGAATTAAATTCCTAGCATTCCATCAATAGGTTTTAAGTTTAGTAAGTAAAGCTAGTTATTGTCCGCGAGTCGTGGGATAGCTAATGGAGCTTACTAGTTCTTAGTTACCTAATTGATCATTTTAAATGATCAATATTTCGTGGTCAATTTTGGCAAGGGCGATGTCCGCGAGTCGTGGGTCGTTCGAACTAAGTTTTGGTCATGATCTTATGATTGATGGGTCTAGCTTAACACCTAAGTAAATATGGATGTCGCACGAGTCGTGGGTCCATATTGAAAGATAGGTGATGCAAAAACAATTACTGAGAGTTCTAAAGGTGTTAGAATTGGTAAGTTGTACCTACCTAGGGTTCTTACTTAGAATGTCCGCGAGTCGTGGGTTCGAGGTAAAATGCCTAGGATCTTAGTACCCATTGGGAAACGTGTTCCTCTTAGATCTTTGGGAATTCTAGATCTTTGAAAAACAGTGGGAGCTACAATAGATTAAAGACCTTATCTTTTGTATATCGTTATAATTCAGCATGCTCACTAGTTCTCTGTTTCACCATTTAGGTCGTAGATTCTGTGATTCTCTACGTGTTTTGAAATGGCAACCAAAAACCCTCTTGTATCGATCCTCGAGTCAAACAAGTTGACTGGTCCCAACTATTCTGATTGGCTGAGGAATCTAAAAATCATTTTAGATTCTGAGAAGAGAACTTATGTTCTCTTCGAAGGGGAGCCTACTCCTGAAGGGGAGGCTCCCACTCGGGCCGAGCGGGACGCGATTCAGAAGTGGAAGGATGATAATCTCCAAGCCCGTTGCCTTATGTTGGCTAACATGTCTCCGGACTTGCAAAGACAACATGAGGCCATGGAATTTGCTTGGGAGATTTACGACCACTTAGAGCAACTTTACCGCCCTCATGAACGTGTTACAAGGTATAACACTTCAAAGGAATTATTCCACTTGAGAATGAGGGAAGGTTCAAGTGTCCATGAATATGGACTCAAGTTTCTTGCCCTTACTGAGAAACTTGCCTCCATGGACATGCCGCTGAAAGATGAGCTTTCAGTGGATCTGTTGCTAGCTTCGCTCCCACCATCATTCAACCCATTTGTCCTTAACTTCAACATGAATCATGCTGGTGCTACTGTAGCTGAGCTGATTAGTCAGCTTGTGACTGCTGAAAGCACGATCAAGAAGGACAATAAGGTTTTGATGGTGAATGCTCCATCTTCCTCTTCTGGGCCTTCTAAAGGTAAGGGCAAGAAAGCCCAAAAGAAGAAGAAGAAACCCCTTAGGCCCACTGGTGGCATTTCGAAGGGGAAGGCCCAAAAGAAGAAGCGTGATCAGAAAGAGGATGTTTGCTTCCATTGTGGCAAAGCGGGACATTGGAGGAGAAACTGCCCAGAGTACAAGGCTACTCTAAAGAAAGGTATCTTTCTCGTTGAAGTAAATCTTTCTATTAATTCTAGTTCTTGGGTACTTGATACCGGTTGTGGAACTCATATCTGTAATGATGTACAGATGCTAAGTGAAGTCCAACAACTCAAAGAAGGAGAATGTGTCTTGAAGATCGGCGATGGCTCAAACGTTGAAGCTCGAGCTTTAGGCACAATTAGATTAGATTTAGGTAGTTTTGAGTTAGTATTAAACAAAGTCCTTTATGTACCGAGCATTATTCGTAATATAATTTCAGTTCCAATATTAGATTGCGAAGGTTATGAAACTTATATTAAGAATGGTAAATACTTTATCAAACGGAACAACTCTTCCGTTCATATCGGTACACTAAGTAATGGACTTTACCTAACTCAAAATATCAATATTATGAATATACAACGAGAAACAAAGCGTAAGAGAGATGACAAAGTTTCAGCTCCCTTATGGCACGCTAGATTAGGACACATTTCCAAGAACAGAATTAGCAAGATAAACACTTTAGGATCATTCTCTGAAAATGATCTCAAAGAGTTAACTTCTTGCGAATCCTGTCTCAAAGGAAAAATGTCCAAAGTTCCTTTTAAAGGAACTGTGGAACGTGCCTCTAAGGTTCTGGATTTGATCCATACTGATGTTTGTGGACCGCTTAGTGTAAGCACAAGAAACAATCATCAGTATTTCATAACCTTCACTGACGACTTTAGTCGGTATGGTTATGTATACTTAATGAAGTATAAATCTGAAGCTTTTGAGAAATTCTTAGAATTTCAAAAGGAGGTTGAGAACCAAACTGGTCACAAGATCAAAGCACTTCGATCTGATCGAGGAGGCGAATATCTTAGTGAAGAATTCCTTAATCATCTCAAAGGTAATGGGATTATCTCTCAGTGGACTCCTCCGGGAACTCCTCAGCTTAATGGAGTTTCTGAGAGAAGGAATCGAACCCTACTTGATATGGTTCGTTCCATGATGAGTTTCACTGACTTACCGCCTTCTTTCTGGGGTTATGCCCTAGAAAGTGCAGCAAAGATTTTGAATCTTGTTCCCTCTAAGTCAGTCCCTAAAACGCCCTATGAAATGTGGCATGGTAAAATCCCTAGTTATTCTTACTTAAGAATTTGGGGTTGTCCTGCTTACGTGAAGAGGACAGTGGGAGATAAGTTAGAATCTCGTTCTAACTTATGCTACTTTGTAGGTTATCCTAAGGAATCCATAGGATACTACTTCTATGATCAATCTGAACAAAAGGTGTTTGTTTCCAGAAATGCCACTTTTCTTGAGGAACCGTTCCTTAAAGAAAAGAAAGGCAAGATCATAGAATTAGAAGAAGTACAAAGTGACCCCATACCACCCACTGAAGAAACGTCCCACTCTGATCAACTACAACCAATCACGAATTTCGATACACATGTAAATCCTCCTCTAAGGCGTTCTGAACGTACTCCTAGACAGCCGGAGAGATGGTATGGATTCTTCCATGAAATCTCTCAAAAGGATAATGATCCTTCAACATATGAGGAGGCACTTTCAGATTCTGACTCTGAACAGTGGATAGAAGCCATGAAATCCGAAATGGATTCCATGAACTCCAACCAAGTTTGGACCTTGGTAGATTTGCCTGATGGGGTCAAACCTATAGGTTGCAAATGGATCTTTAAGAGAAAGCTTGGAGTTGATGGAAGCATTGCAGCCTACAAAGCAAGACTGGTTGCAAAAGGATTCACTCAGAGACCCGGTGTGGACTTTGACGAAACCTTTTCACCAGTTGCAATGCAAAAGTCCATTCGAATCATGCTTGCCATTGCTGCATATTATGACTATGAGATATGGCAAATGGATGTGAAAACTGCCTTTCTCAATGGTGACATTGACAAAGACATTTATATGGAGCAACCCATAGGTTTCACATTCAGTGGGAGTGAGCAAAAGGTTTGCAAACTCCAAAGATCAATCTATGGATTGAAACAGGCTTCTAGGAATTGGAACATTCGATTTGATGAATCAGTCAAAGCGTTTGGCTTCATACAAATTTCGAATGAGTCATGTGTGTATAGAAAGGAATTGGAGACCTCAGTGCAATTCTTAGTACTTTATGTTGATGACATCCTTCTTATTGGGAATTCGAAGGATGACATGAAAGTGACTAAGTTGTGGTTATCGAACCAATTCGAGATGAAAGATCTTGGTGATGCGTTCTATATCCTTGGAATTAAAATCTATAGAGATAGATCTAGAAGGTTAATAGGACTATCACAGTCGATGTACATTGACAAAGTATTGAAGAGATTCAATATGGAGTCAGCAAAGGTTAAGAACCTTCCTATGAGTGTAGGAACATGTCTTTCAAAGAAGATGTGTCCTAAGACTAACCTTGAGAAGGAAAGAATGACTCATACACCTTATGCATCAGCAATAGGTAGCATAATGTATGCAATGTTATGTACTCGACCGGATGTGGCTTATGCACTTAGTGTAACAAGTCGTTTCCAATCTGACCCTGGAGATGGTCACTGGGCTGCCGTGAAGAATATTCTTAAGTACTTGAAAAGTACTAAAGATTTATTCTTAGTTTACGGAGGTCAGAAAGATCTTACTATCGAAGGATACTGCGATGCAAGCTTTGCATCTGACTTAGATGATTTTAAGTCAATGTCAGGATACATTTTCTGCCTAAACGGCGGAGCAGTGAGTTGGAAGAGTTCCAAGCAAACTACCACTGCTGATTCGACCACTGAGGCCGAATACTTAGCTGCAAATGATGCAGCTAAGGAAGGTGTTTGGATTAGAAACTTCATTCAAGAATTGAATGTTGTTCCTAGCATGAAAGACCCCATTACTGTGTTTTGTGACAACACTGGGGCGGTTGCTCAAGCAAGAGAACCAAGATCTCACCAACGGACCAAGCACATTATGAGGAAGTATCACCTAATCCGTGATATTATCAAAAGAGGAGATGTGCTAATTGAGAGGGTCACATCAGCAGAGAACGTGGCAGATCCACTTACTAAACCCCTTAGTCGAGAAGCTTTCCAAGGTCATCTTCAGAAGATGGGACTTAGAGTAGCTTTAGAATGGCTTTGACGGGCAAGTGGGAGATTGTTAGGAATAGTGCCCTAGAAAGCTGCCCTAAAAAGCCGATTGTATATCCGCTTTGTGCTTTTCCTTATTGTAATCACAGACAATCTTGGAATGAAATAACGAATTGAGGCAACACTTCTTTATATGCTCTTGTTTGGTATGCGTTTACTTTAGCTGTGCATGTATGAGAACTCCCCTAATCCTGATGACTATAGGACTCTACCATTTAGGTGAAATGGTTCATGAAACGAGCCCTATATCACATAAGTCATGATTAGTAAAATACTCCA
Organism: Lantana camara; assembly: GCA_037501455.1. Classification (NCBI taxonomy): domain Eukaryota; kingdom Viridiplantae; phylum Streptophyta; class Magnoliopsida; order Lamiales; family Verbenaceae; genus Lantana; species Lantana camara. Next base: position 60,719,247 of record CM074855.1, read on the forward strand.
AGCCGATGAGTCCTACAGACAGTGGGAGTGTCAACCTGACTCCTCTAAGGCTTGCTTGTGGGATCACGCCCTTAAGAAGGACCACCTTGTTTCATGGAGGTGCAAAGTGTATAGTTGATACGTGCGTGATACATGAGGGTGCTTACTTTAATAAGTAAGTTCACTGAGGTGCCCCGTGTGAGAACATTCCTAAATGGGAAAGGAAGTTTCTATTTCAGGAAATGGAAACTTCCAGATTAGGAAATATCTCACGAGTCATTGATGTGATTAATTGATCCTTAGACTTGAGGTTCCTTGTCACTTTATGAGTTAACTCTGTAGTCTTAGGTATAAGCTTTAAAGGGTGTCGCCTTAGACAACTGATTCAAGGCTTATGCTGGGGCTGCACAAGTGATTCATGAAAGTGAATGAGAATCAAGAAAGGACCTACACTTGCATTTGCAAGGTGATCTCTTATTGTGTAAGTCATTCATATGCCATATGGAGTCCTTGGCCAAGGCAGTAGATCAAGACATCAAGAAAAGGGTTTCTTGGATTGAGATCAAATGGATATGAAATGCACTTAGCTTTAAGACCGGATTATTAGGGTTCTGATTATTCCCTTGCCCTAGATCTTGGTTGAGAGATAGTAAGTAGGAGGATTGTATCTCACATGATTCAATGACTTAAAGGTTCTGTCGAATCCGAACATTCCAATTCAGCTAGGGGTTAAACACCTGTTGCTAGACTATGGTCGTTTAATCTGTGGACTGATTAATTAATTAGTGAATTAATTAATTGGGGTCACTGCTAATTGAATTGAGAACCTAGAGGGTCACACACAACAACTTGGTTACATGAGTTGAGGCTTGAAAATGATTAAACGAGTTAATCGGACCAAGAGGGTTCCACACGTGTGAATTCACACGTGTGGATCACGTGAGTGACACGTGTCACTGTGACACGTGTCACACACGTGTATATATATATATATTATATATATATTAAATAATTAATTAGTTAATTATTTAATAGACTTTGGTTTAATTTTGAATTAAAAAGAAAGTCTAATTTTGGAGAAAATAATCTAGTTAATTAATTATGAATTAATTAATTAGATAAAATAAGTTATTTATTTTATAATAAATAAAGTATAAAATTATCCAAAAATAGTTTGGATATTTTTTAAGCTCTTTTCAAAGTTGACTAGAATTAGAATTCAAAGTCAAGGTTGAAAATACTTGATCCTCAAGTAATAGGAGAGAGGGACCAAAATCCTAGCCCATAAAGGACTAGGAATTTCGGCACTCCCTTGCCTATATATAGGGGAGCTCGAGCTCCCCTTTAGAGCTAATAGACAATTCTTGGTTCATGTGTTGAACACCTTCCTTTCTCCAAGATTAAATTAAACCCTAGGTTAAGCCCAAACACTAACTAGAGAACTAGCATCCTTACTAGTTAGATTGTGATCAAGTTGGTGGACTTTCTCTAGAGACTTCAAGTTAGAAGTTTGAAGATTCGAGCTTTACCAAGGAGAGGGGATCAAGCCGCGTGAAGAGCGTTCTTGGGTGGCTTGAAACGCTTCAAGAAAGAATAAAAGAAAAGTAAGTTTTCTATCTTTACGAATTTGGTTACACGATTGCGAGTCCTAGATCCTTTTGTTGGGAAAAATTTTTAAATTCCGCTGCTTTCTGATTCGTGTTTTCCAACAGGAAATTCCATCAAGCTTTAGGACAAGAATCAAGCTCCCATCTTTCTCTTATCCCTCTCTCTTCCAAGGTATATATGAATATATGTATATATGTGTATATATGTGGTAGATTTGTGTAACTTTGAAGTTTTGGATGAAACTTGGGATAATTGGAGAATTAAGTGTTGTAGTTGTTGTCTTGGGCTTTAATCCTTCCTTTTTCCTCCTCTCTTGCAAGGTTTGTGTATATATATGTATATATGTGCATTTGTGTATATATATGTATATATATAGAATTGTATATGGTGGATTGAATGATGATTTGGTGATGATATATGCATATATGTATGATATGTGGTGTATTTTGATGTATATTAGTGCTTGTTTTGGTCCAGATATGACTTGGGGTGGTTTTGGAACATTTCTACTCGAACCCTTGCTCCTTAGCCATAGATTATCGGAGAAGATGACCCAACATGGCCGTGTCCAGCTTCAGTTCATTTCCAACACGGCCGTGTCAAGCTCTCGAGTTGGAATTTTTTTTATTCGGACATGGCCGTGTCAGCTTTCAGGCCAATATTGACACGGCCGTCCTGACTTCGTTTGAACTCCGTTTGACCTGATTTTTTAACCCACAAAAACCTATTGAAGTCTAGAAAATCCTCCAATTAGAATCACCTCATTATCTTTTTCCATTTGTGAGATATGATCGTTTGAAAATGGTGTCGCTACTTCGTCGAGAGTCCGCATTGGTCCAAATTCAAACCTACGCCTTTTTCACGTCACTTTGAAATACGATTTGAGACACCTACCATTTTAAAACCCTATTTGTCTACTTTCATATCCAACAAACAAAACTTAATTTCAACTTCTACAACTTAGGATATGATCAATTCTTTACAGCTTGTTCATTTCCGAAAAACTGTTAACTTTCGCCAACATCCATCTTCTTGCATTCCTTTCACCCCCTTGACATCCGTATGTGTTTTAATTGATCTCTTGTGCTTCAAACTTACATTTATGATATTAATGGATTATTGGATGATGGTTATGAGTATTATGGCTTGATTTGCATTGGACAAACGTGACATGTATGTATAAACGTTTAAGTGCTATAATATGACTCTTTGTGTAATCAATGCATTCCCTCTATGTTTAGTGAATTCCTCACACTTCTAAATGATTCACATGCATGGTTGAGATGTGTAATAATGTATAATTAATTGGATATTGAACGAAGGAATGTTATTGAACAAACGATAATGAACAAACACGATTTACTCGGGTAATGAATGAAAGGCTTGTTTATATGAATAAGTGGCATTAATGGTGACATGAACATCTTATTAGTACATTGTTATTGATCATGCATGTCTCCATATGTTAATGCATTGCCGTGCGTCTTATATGGTTCATTTTGAGTATCGAGTCTCATGATCACACGGTGTTGTCTTTTGTACAGTTTCTCCAGTGTGGAGACGTGCCGGGTTCATAGGCTACCTCAAGTCTCTTTTCCTTTTGGTATTATTCCGTAAGAGATGTAAAGGTGGGTTTTTCTTCTATTAGTTAACAATATGACCCCGAACACCTAATGTGCAAGATTTTGGCCAAAACCCTATATATGTATTTATATCAACTTTTAACGAACAAATGTTTTCGAACGAAAGCCTTTATGATGTTATCCTACAAAAATGTTTTGGAGAGAAATTAATGATCACAATGAATGGGGGCCCGGGACTTAGTGTAGTGGTGAACCGGGGAAGCTTGGGCTGATGGGAATCCATTTATACTAGTTCCAACAATTTCGGCAACCTAGATTTCACTAGGAGATTAGTGAATGAAAGGGGACCCGCGCTTTTGGGAATTCATGTACCCCTCTAGCATTAATGAATGAGGGTTTGGGCCTTGCAAACCCGTCCCTAACCGGAGGAAGAAGGAGTATATGAATCATCGAATGTATGTGCACGAAAGAATGAAATGTATGAATGAATGAATGAATGAATGACTATTGGATTACAAGTGGTGATGGTTGGAGATAATGCACGCCCTCTCGCCGGACCACTAATGACCTAATGAATGAAATGAATTGTTATAATCCTATTCGTTGTATTTTATTTCCCACTTGGGAAAAATGCTTCTAAACCTCGAATAAGGATTATAACTTGCATGTATGTGTTTAAATCCTGTCATATTATGATATTATGCCTATCTTTTTATACCCACCAGTCTGTCTAAGACTGAACCCGAAGTTGTTTCAGTGGTTTTTACGGGAGGGGATGCTAGGCGGGATACAAGTCTGAGAGAGAGTCTTGCATAGTGTCTAGCCTTTCTTTCTTTATACTCATACGTTTACTTTTATGATCATTTTGGATTATTGTATATGATTGCGAGCGTACATGTATTTAGTACCTATATGTATCTTACTTGAACATTATATATTGGTACATAGAGCGTATAGCTCAATATATGGAATACATGTTGGTACCTAGAGCATCTAGCTCAGTATATAGTATATGAATGATTGCTTCCGCCTTTCTGTTACTCTGATTGTTGTTGTTGTTGTTGGGGCTTAAGTTATAGGTTAGTCCCGCCTGCCTTAGCGAGTGTGTATGTCTCCGTTCGCTATGATTTGGCTCGTGTGTGGAAATCCATTTCATATACGGGTCGGGTCATGGTGCGGGGGATGTGACGTCTCGCGCTCGGGCGTTACAATATGCGTATTTAAATTACTTAATTACATACTTATTTGACATTTTAATGTTTATTTGATTAATTGAATTTATTTAAATGTTTATGCCTATTTGCTCAAGAACTTGATCTATATGCGTTCGATTTCAATTCTGATTTTTGCGAGAACTTGGCATGCATGAATTATGTGAGTTATTAACTTTTTGTTATGCTCGTTTTGTGTTTTTGGGTTCATTTGGTTTGTCTTTGTGTTCGTTTTGTTTTTCGGAACCTAGAGGATGGTTAAAGGGTATTTAGCACACCTCGGGCTCCGGGCTGCGTATCTTGAGCTAGGGAATTCGGATTCGAATTCCGTAAGAAGCGTTGGACTTATAATGAAGAAAGGAAACCAAGGAATCAAGATTTATATTTTTATAAGCTCATTTGAACCTCCGAATTTCAACCGGAATGAGCACCTTGTGCCAAGGGTAACCTTTTGTTGACTAGTCTTTCTTGTGGGCCCCACAACACCGCTTTTTAGCCACCAACTATGAATTTTATGCCTTGGACTCAGCTTTAACCCTTCTCCCTCTCCGTCATTCAAGCCACATAAAGAAAAAGAGAAGAAAAAGGTTCCCCAAGTGCAGCACCAAGAGAAAAAGTGGAAGAAGAGAAACCCCTTTCCATTTTTGAAGATTTTGAGCTCTTCACCCCACCATTTCTTCTCCAATCAAAGAGGTAAGTCCATTTTTTACATCTCCATGTCTATATGGTGCTTTTATGTCCAATTTGTTAGGTTTTCGCCATGTTTTGCTCGAGTGTTGGCATATTATGTGAATAGTAAGGGTTTCATGGATTTTGAGTTTTCTAACATGCTCATTTGTGATTTATTTGAGTTTGATGCATGGTATGAGCTTCTATTACATCCTTTATGAGTTATATAAACTTGTATTAAGGGTTAGATAAGAATCCATGCTTCCACCATTGTGGACTCTTGAAGGTTTTGGAGAACTTGAGTTTTTGTCATTTTTGCATGTAGTATAGCATGTATGCATGAGTTTGTGACTTCATATGGTATGCATTTGGTTGAGTTTTGAGTTGGTTTCATGCATTTTGGCCTCCCAGTTTATTCTTGCCTTGTTTTTGCTTCGTTTTTCTATTGGGGAGTGATCCCCGGGAGTGGATTTTGATACCCGGCCGTGGATTTATGTCCAGAAACTTGGGATTTTCGGCAAGAAGAATCCACGGGGATGGATTTTTGTACATGATTTACCTGATTTGTACAAGAACCCCTCAAACAAATTCTGATTTACTTGATTTTTGAATCCACGGAAACCTCTTGAAGTCTAAAATATTCTCTCAATTGGAATTTCCTAAATATCTTTTCCCATTTGTGAGATATAATTAACTCTTTTTGGTGTCGCCACTTCTTCAGAAATCTGCACTCATCCAACTTCGGGCCTCCGCTATTTTCACCTCGCTTTGAACCATGATTTGAGCCATATACCATTTGAAAGGTCTATTTGTTAAGTTTCTTATCCAACCAACTAAACTCAATTCCCATTTCTTAAACACAAGATATTCTTAGTTTTCCACAGCCTATACGTTTCGAGAATTTCCAGTTTTTACCTCTTTTCACCGAGAGCCACCCTTTTTGTGTTTTCTTCCATTTTGCTTGTACTTATCCAACTTATTTGTGTGTGATTGAGCTAATATGCTTTATGTTTTGCATTTATGTTATGACCTCAACTTTTGTATATGTATATGAACTTGATTGCTCGATGTGCAATATATGCTCTTATCTGATATACATGTTACTCCACGTGCTTAATTGAGTTGTACATCCTTCGCTCCGGGGTGTTACATCCTTGCGTGGTATCAGAGCTCTAGGTTGTAAAACCGGAGCTCTAGTGTCGTGTCTGGTTCGTCTAGGTCGTTCGGCTTAGGATTTTGTGTTTGTTTGCATTCATTTTCATCCCTCAGTGACTTACTTCATTTTAATTATATTAATTGTTCACATGAACATGCACTAAATCCTTTGATGCATCGATATTTTCTTGAATTTTGGTCCTTATTCAGGATGTCATCTCAACACACAACCATGAGAGAAGAACAATTGTGTCGATATACCAACAATTCCGGAATTACAATCATCCTATGTGGTTTGGAGGCGATGATGTGAAGGTCGAACACTGGATTACTGAAATTTCATGGATTTGGGATACTCTATCGGAAACATCACAAGACAAAGTGAATTGAACTTCCCATTTACTTCAAGAACAAGCTTCAATTTAGTTTAAGGAAATAAGATTGTGGTTTAAGAGATCCGGGGAAGAGTTGACATGGGAGAATTTTATCCGGGAATTCCACAACAAATACATTCCTTTGAGTGCAAGAGTAAAGAGATTTCAAGAATTTATGGATCTCCCACAAGACTTAAGGATGGCCAAAAATTACATGGAGGAACTAGAGAGATCGGGCCCGTATGCCACACTGGTTATTAATAACTACCGACTTAAGGCCCAAAATTTCATGCAAGCACTAAAGGGTGAAATCCAACAAACCCTCTCTACTTCAACGGTCAACCATTGGTCAGAGGCAATGAAAAAGGTGGTTCTGTAACACCCCGGGGCGAAGGGCACCACATCCCCAGCACCGTAACCCAACACGTGAAGCAAAATGGGAACTCCGACCACGTATCAAGCCACGGCGAACGGGTGACAAACAAAAATCCAACCTAAGCTAGGCAGTCTAGACCCTACTTAGAGCACACAATAAAACAAATAACGAATGCGGAAGCACCAGAATCTTATGAAGCAAATAAACATACTCGAGACATATCAAAATTTTGTTCAAGTTATACAAACTTTTACAATTTCGAATTTAAATCATAACTTAACAAAATGCATAAATAAACAAAATACAATGCATGTGACTCAAGCTCTCCCAAAATAAAGACTCAAAGACAACCGCGTAGCTCCAACTCCTCAGAATGAATACCTGCAAATTGAAATCAAAGGGGGAAAAGGTAGAAATAACGAGGGTCAGTCCTAGAGACTGGTGAGGGGGCTAACACACGCACCCATACATATACATAAAAGCCAAGCATTTACAAAGCTGAGAGGGGTTCGTGAACCGGGCGTGGTTTTTGCATTCTAAGACATTTCACCCGTGGTAATATATATAAAGAAAGAAGTTTGGAGCCGAAGGCCAAATTCAGTCAAGTTTTAGAGTTTAGAAATCCGCCCCCGTTTCACAACCATAAACGAAGACATAACGAACTGAAAGCTTAAATCCATCACCCTTACTTACTCCATACACCAAGGCGAAATGAAAACAAAACAAATCATAACCCAACTCCACCCCAACACCGTTTTGGGGAGAGAGGTGCCCCTCTCAAACCCCACTGATAAACTGAATCAGACGGGGGATCCGCCCGCTCCTTTGACGGGTCACTAAGCACACCGCCGGCTCAAGAAGACCCGCCTTCCCCTCGACCTCCCGAGGATGGGCGAAGTCTTCCTTTTTGTGGAGTCGTTTTGATGAGAGAGCCCGGTGACCCCATGGCCGACCCGGGATCACATACCACTTCTCCGGGGCCCAAACTTACACTTACACTTATACTTGCACTTATCACACTTACCATGCGAAGCTTGTCCACAAATCTTATCACGCTTACACACACACACACTTAACAAAGCTTGTCAAAACAAAAGAAAATAGAGCTTATATACTTATAAAAGCGTTTTCGAATTCTTAAGACAAACGGGATAAATCCCACAAAATACTTATCCAAACACATATCTATATATATACATATATAAGTCGCATGCGGGTTCGAAATTCAATTAGGGTCTTAGGTCATCATAACTAAAAGGAAAGAAAACCTCACCTGGACGACCAAACCAACCAAAACGGACCAAAAGGAGTCAAACGAACCACTTCCTCAACAACGGAACTGTAACACCCCGAGCGTAGGGCGCCACATCCCCCGCACTAGGACCCGACACGTGTAACGAAACAGGGAATCCATACACGCAACAAGCACTAGCGAACGGGTGACAAACAAAAGATCTTCGTAAGCTAGGCGGCCTAAACCCTCAAACAGAGTGCACAAAACAAAAATCAAACCAAGCGGAAGCATAAGACAAACTAAACAGAGCAAAGTATTAAGGTTACAAACCACTTAACTCAGATTACACACGAACTTTACAAAACGGGACTCAAAATAACAAATATAATTCATCACTCATATTACAACTCCAAACGTATAGATGTAACATGATCTAAATACAAAATGCAGACTTCTCTAGACCGACAAGACTCCAAGGAAAGCAAACCAAAACCGCCTAGCTCGAACCAACGGACCAGAACCTACAAACTAAAAACATAAGGGAGGTGTCAGTCCAAAGACTGAGCGAGGGGTTACACACGTACCCATATATACGTATACGGAGCACAACACATAGCGTAGGTGGGAGTCCATCAACCGGGGCGTGGTTTTTGCAATCCAATATCATTTTCACACGTGATACTAAGTATAGGGAATAAAGGAGTTAGGCCGAAGGCCAAAACAACCAAATTTTATTAATTAAGAATCCACTCCCGTTTCACGAACTATTTCTTAAATAACTAAACATAACGAAAAACGTACATAACCCAAACGCACACTCACATCATCCGTCCACCTAAAATAAGCCATCCCGGATGCAGAACAGATCATAACTTATCATATCAGAACCTCCGTCGACCTAAAATAAGCCGTCCCGGAGCATATCACGCACACAAACATACCGGAAGCAGAATCTTACCATAAACAGAGCGTAACTAGGTGCGCGACCTATCCCATATCACAAAGCATAGCAAAAGGCATAAGCGTAAAGCATATCATACCTCGCATAATCATACTCACACGCATTACATATACAAAGGCTTATCTCACATGCAAACATATAGGGCACATATCATTAGGGTATAACTATAACCTAACCTCACCTTTCACCGACGAACCGGGCAAACGGGACCAAAACAAAGCCTATGGAGTAACCACGTCACGAACGGGAGACTCCTCTGAATAAGAAAAACATGAAAAATGAACTTAGACTCAAAAGAGACCACAGAGACGCTCGGCTAATGCATATGGGTGCATACGATGCAAGTTCAAAGCACAAGATCCGACATTTAGGCAAATAAGAGCATTAAAGCAAATTAAGTTCAACACACATTCAAACGTATTCAATCTTTCACAAAACTCTACTACATACATCATATTACCTAATATAACACATTTCCAAAGTTTGAAAACAAGAAGAAGTCATATGATACACTACGGAAGTACATGCATATACCACACATTAAAACTTAGAAGCATTTACAAAAATTAAAACTAAAAAACATATCAAACGGGTTTGAAACTTAATGAAACTTTAACACATGATTCATAATATTACAAAAACATAGCATATCAAATTTCAGATCCATCGGAGTTCATATGATAGGGGAAAAGGGTTACGGAAATCACAAATAACATAAAAACGCACATAAACGGTATTCAGCAAAAACGTGCCTAAATCTCATCCAAACGTTATGAAATTGAACCACAAGACTCCTAACACATAATAAAACAAGTTCATAGTTCAACACAAATGAAGATAAAGGCATTAAAAGAGGTGAAACAATCAAAAACCGAAAAGGAAACAACAAGAGCTGCGCAGGGGGAGGGACACGGGGGTGTCCCTCAACTTAACTAGACTGAGACACGGGGGTGTCTCAGTACAGACCTGAAAAAAGGGCATGACACGGGGGTGTCTCACATTTGAAGGCAAATGAGACACGGAGGTGTCACGGTACAGACCCAAAAACGCAAACAAAGTTTACCGGCAAAACAAACCTTATACAAAATCAGTCCAAAAGCATACCAAATCAACTCCAAATTTTCTGAAACTTGATATACAACATATTTAGCATGTTAGGAGCATATTTAATTTAGAATTCAAAGGCCAAAACACACTTTAAGAGCACCGAATCCATGCAGCAAGTCTGGGGCGTCAAAACCGCACATATGAGTTCGATCATACCAAGATCAAGTACTTAGGGGCTGAATTTGGATCTAAAACATTGGGGAATGCATTCTAACATACTAAAAAACTAATATAAATCATATATATGCAAAATGGTACGAATTGAAGCACATTAAAATGACCAACGAACCATAAAAATGCAACAGCAGCAGGTCTGTCATGGATCATGCATAAGAACAGCTCATGTACATCGGTTTTGGCGCTTAAAATGGATCCAAAGGCTTGCAACATGAATGCTAACATATATAGAAATGAGTTTACATCATATCCATGCAAATTCACACGAAAAGAAGGTCATTTGATCAAGCAACAAAGCATAATTCTACACAGCAGTCCAAAACAGGGGAGGCAGTTTTGATCACTAAGTTTGGAGCTCTATATCTCATAATTTCATCAAAGGGTCTAAAGAAAAAATCATCCTAACATCATATACTATCATTTAGTAAACAAATAGGCCAAGAAACAAGCTCATATAATCATTTAAAATCAAGGAAATCAGCCATAAAGCAAGTTAACTGATAAGAGCAAAAATCCCCAAAAGTCCCTATTCATGCTCCTACCCAAACCCTAATCAAATCTGATGCAAAACAAGTATTAAATGGATCAAAACTTGTATAAAAGGGTAGAGAATACAAAAATATACATACCTTGAAAATTTGGAGAAGAAAGATGATGATTTGAGCTCAAAATCCACAAAAGTGGCGAAGTTCTCTTCTCCTCTCCTCTTCTCTTCTCTCTCGATCAGTTGCAGCACAAAATGAGGGGTTTTGGCTCGGTTTTCAGCTGATAAGGGAGAGGGAGAGACTTAACTCAAGTCAAGACATCAAGGGTTAGGCTTAGGTTGAGTAAAATTGGCCCCACAAGTACATGACTAGTCAATGAAGGTGGCTTAAGCGCGAGCTGTTCGTTCCGGTCAAAAAACGAGTGTCCAAATGATCTTAGAAAAATACCAATCAGGTTCCTTGGCTTCATCCCTTCTTTACGAATCCAACGCATCTTCCGGAATTCGAATCCGAATTCCCTAGCTCAAGTTATGGCCTCCGGAACAAGAGGCGCGCTAAAACTAGTTAGGCCCTCATGTCCCTCGTGAAATACCAAAGGTTTAAAACCTCGATAAACGAATAGGAAAACTTAAAACGAGCATGCAAACGTATTCATAACTCACATATATCACGCATACCAAAATTTCACAAAAATCGGAATTGAAAACGGAGTTAAACGAATCGAAAATGATTAGAAAAGGATTTAAACGTTTAAAGTTTCAAACTTAACACTTATTTCAATTATTCAAATATTCCAAATAATTCATATTTTCACATGCTTAAATAATTAAATGCACACTTAGCACACCCGTGACGTTCGTACATGGAAAGCCGGAGAATCGGGATGTTACAACCTCTCCCCCTTAAAAATGACCTGTCCTGAGGTCCTCTTCGCTCAAGTTTCTAGCAAGAGCAACTTCCCGTATTCATCCCAATTCGAGGTTCATGACGTTCCGACAAGGATTAGCTCGGAAAGGTCTTCAAGCTCAAGGGGTTTGCTATCTCCAAGGTATTGCTGAAAAGCTCCTTCACGACTTGAATCCGGCTAGGAGCAGCTCGATTTGTCTCGCACGGTGAGAGGGTCAAAAGAGATTCATCACCCACCATTTAATTCATTTCAAGCTAGCTCAAGAGCTCGGGGTTACATGAATGGTGTAGTCACCGGACTTCCAGCACTCACACCTTCTTGCGGTTGTAGAATTACCTAGGAAGCTCGATTAAAGCACGACCCTCGACTTACCGTAGAGCTAAAGCACTCATACTCTCAAAGCCGTCTCTCCACGAGACAACTAAACAACAACAATCACACACGCAAGTAATAAAGAAAGAAGAGAGACACACGCAAATAAGAGCACACGTATAAAGAGACAAGTACACAAATAGGTGGGTTACCCCCAAATTTAAACGATGCGTGAAATGGAATGTTATGAATGTTTATAGTACCTTGCACCTCGACAATGGCATTAAGCTCGGCCTCGACTTCAACATTCACTTCCTCATCGACTTCCACCACATTGGCTTGAGCTTGTTCTGGAGATCTTCGGTGCATCATATTTAAGGGTTTCGGATTCGGATTGGTAGGGCAAAATCTCACCTTGTATCCCATCTCTCCACATCCGAAACAGGTTCTCAACTTCTTCCTACAAGTTTCCTCCGTGTGGTTTGGTCTCTTGCAAAAGGAGCATCGAATAGGTTCCGGTGGAGTGCATATCGGATCCGGAGTTGGAAGTCGGGGCTTCTTGATAGCATCGAGAAATTCTTTGGGGTCGAAGGTTTGAGGTTCATCTTGAAATACCGGTCTCTTTCCCAAACCCGAACTTGATTCATATTTTAGCTCCGAGTAGAAAGTTTGACGCTCCAAACGTTGTTGTCGAGTCTCAAATCTAATAGGTTTCTTCGTCGCCTTAGCCCATGTATCCACCGTGGTAGCTCGCAAGGCCCACTGAATGTCTTCTCTTAATCCTTGTACAAAGTTTCGGGCCTTCAACTCATCATCATCCGTAATGTGAGAGGCATAAGGAGCAAGCCTCTCAAACTCGAGGATATAGTCTTCAATTGTTCGCTCTCCTTGTTTGAGATCCACGAACTCTTGTAATCTTCTCTCCCGGGAGCTCGGTGGGATATACTTGTCACGAAATTCCCTAACAAAGCTCTCCCAATTGAATTTCTCACCATTCCTTTCCAATCGAGCTCTTGTTCCCTTCAACCAATTTAAGGCTTGTCCTTGAATATAACGACTGGTACATATGGCCTTATCTTGTGAAGTACCCGGGCAAATCTCCCAAATCCCCGTAATTTCGGTTAACCATTCTTCCGCCTTGATGTCATTGCCCCCGAGCCATTTTGGAGGGTTGTTATCCCGGAATTCTTTATGAATCGCATTGATAACTCTTCCTTGTTCTTGACCTTGAGGATTTGGGGGTTGTGGATTCCTTTGAAGATAGTCGAGGAGAGCTCGTAGGATATCCTCTGCAGTGGGTGGTGGTGGCTGAGGAGTATTCTCGCGAGTTCTTCTTCTTGGAGGTATCCTAAAGAAGCACAATTTCAAGAGAATATCGATGCATGAAGGGTTTAGTGCATGCTCATACGAACAATTAATACAAATAAGAGAAAATAATATAGTTAAGAGCACCTTAGTCACATATAATGAGAGTGAATGCAGACAGAGACACACATAATCCTAAGCCGAACGACCTAGACCGACAGACACGACACACGAACTCCGGTTTTGCAACCCGGAGCTCTGATACCACCTTAGATGTAACACCCCGAGCGTAGGGCGCCACATCCCCCGCACTAGGCCCCGACACGTGTAACGAAACAGGGAATCCGTACACGCACCAAGCACTAGCGAACGGGTGACAAACAAAAGATCTTCATAAGCTAGGCGGCCTAAACCCTCAAACAGAGTGCACAAAACAAAAATCAGACCAAGCGGAAGCATAAGACAAACTAAACAGAGCAAAGTATTAAGGTTACAAACCATTTAACTCAGATTACACACGAACTTTACAAAACGGGACTCAAAATAACAAATATATTTTATCACTCATATTACAACTCCAAACGTACAGATGTAAAATGATCTAAATACAAAATGCAGACTTCTCTAGACCGACAAGACTCCAAGGAAAGCAAACCAAAACCGCCTAGCTCGAACCAACGGACCAGAACCTGCAAACTAAAAACATAAGGGAGGGGTCACTCCAAAGACTGAGCGAGGGGTTACACACGCACCCATATATACGTATACGGAGCACAGCACATAGCATAGGCGGTAGTCCATGAACCGGGGCGTGGTTTTTCCAATCCAATATCATTTTCACACGTGATACTAAGTATAGGGAATAAACGAGTTGGGCCGAAGGCCAAAACAACCAAATTTCATTAATTAAGAATCCACTCCCATTTCATGAACTATTTCTTTAATAACTAACCATAACGAAAAACGGACATAACCCAAACGCACACACACATCATCCGTCGACCTAAAATAAGCCGTCCCGGATGCAGAACAGATCAGAACTTATCATATCAGAACCTCCGTCGACCTAAAATAAGCCGTCCCGGAGCATAGCACGCACACAGACATAGCGGAAGCAGAATCTTACCATAATCAGAGCGTAACTAGGTGCGCGACCTATCCCATATCATAAAGCATAGCAAAAGGCATAAGCGTAAAGCATATCATACCTCGCATAATCATACTCACACGCATTACAAATACAAAGGGTTATCTCACATGCAAACATAAAGGGCACATATCATTAGGGTATAACTATAACCTAACCTCACCTTTCACCGACGAACCGGGCAAACGGGACCAAAACAAAGCCTATAGAGCAACCACGTCACGAACGGGAGACTCCTCTGAACAAGACAAACACGAAAAATAAACTTAGACTCAAAAGAGACCACAGAGACGCTCGGCTAATGCATATGGGTGCATACGATGCAAATTCAAAGCACAAGATCCGACATTTAGGCAAATAAGAGCATTAAAGCAAATTAAGTTCAACACACATTCAAACGTATTCAATCTTTCACAAAACTCTACTACATACATCATATTACCTAATATAACACATTTCCAAAGTTTGAAAACAAGAAGAAGTCATATGATACACCAACGAGTCTACGGAAGTACATGCATATACCACACATTAACACGTAGAAGCATTTACAAAAATTAAAACTCAAAAACATATCAAACGGGTTCGAAACTTAATGAAACTTTAACACATGATTCATAATATTACAAAAAGATAGCATATCTAATTTCAGATCCATCGGAGTTCATATGATAGGGGAAAAGGGTTACGGAAATCAAGAATAACATAAAAACGCACATAAATGGCATTCAGCAAAAGCATGCCTAAATCTCATCCAAATGTTATGAAATTGAACCACAAGACGCCTAACACATAATAAAAAAAGTTCATAGTTCAACACAAACGAAGATAAAGGCATTAAAAGAGGTGAAACAAACAAAAAGCGAAAAGGAAACAACAAGAGCTGCGCAGGGGGAGGGACACGGGGGTGTCCCTCAACTTAACTAGACTGAGACACGGGGGTGTCTCCGTACAGACCTGAAAAAAGGGCATGACACGGGGGTGTCTCACATTTCAAGGCAAATGAGATACGGGGGTGTCACGGTACAGACCCGAAAACGCAAACAAAGTTTACCGCCAAAACAAACCTTATACAAAATCAGTCCAAAAGCATACCAAATCAACTTCAAATCTTATGAAACTTGATATACAACATATTTAGCATGTCAGGAGCATATTTAATTTAGAATGAAAAGGATAAATCACACGTTAAGAGCACCGAATCTATGCAGCAAGTCTGGGGCGTCAAAACCGCACATATGAGTTCGATCATACCAAGATCATGTACTTAGGGGCTGAATTTGGATCTAAAACTTTGGGGAATGCATTCTAACATACTCAAAAACTAATATATATCATATATATGCAAAATGTTACGAATTGAAGCACATTAAAATGACCAACGAACCACAAAAATGCAACAGCAACAGGTCTGTCATGGATCATGCATAAGAACAGGTCATGTACTTCGATTTTGGGGCTTAAAATGGATCCAAAGGCTTGCAACATGAATGCTAACATATAGAGAAATGAGTGTCCATCATATCCATGCAAATTCACACGAAGAGAAGGTCATTTGATCAAGCAACAAAGCATAATTCCACACAGCAGTCCAAAACAGGGGAGGCAGTTTTGATCACTAAGTATGGAGCTCTATATCTCATAATTTCATCAAAGGATCTAAAGAGAAAATCATCCTAACATCATATACTATCATTTAGGAAACAAATAGGCCAAGAAATAAGCTCATATAATCATTCAAAATCAAGGAAATCAGCCATAAAGCAAGTTAACTCATAAGATCAAAAATCCCCAAAAGTCCCTATTCATGCTCCTACCCAAACCCTAATCAAATCTGATGCAAAACAAGTATTAAATGGATCAAAACTTGTATAAAAGGGTAGAGAATACAAAAATATACATACCTTGAATATTTGGAGAAGAAAGATGATGATTTGAGCTCAAAATCCACAAAAGGGGCAAAGTTCTCTTCTCCTCTCCTCTTCTCTTCTCTCTCGATCAGTTGCAGCAAAAAATGAGGGGGTTTGGCTCGGTTTTCAGCTGATAAGGGAGAGGGAGAGACTTAAGTCAAGTCAAGACATCAAGGGTTAGGCTTAGGTTGAGTTAAATTGGCCCCACAACTACATGACTAGTCAAAGAAGGTGGCTTAAGCGCAAGCTGTTTGTTCCGGTTGATCTTAGAAAAATACCAAATCAGGTTCCTTGGCTTCATCCCTTCGTTACGAGTCCAACTCATCTTCTGGAATTCGAATCTGAATTCCCTAGCTCAAGTTATGGCCTCCGGAACAAGAGGCGCGCTAAAACTAGTTAGGCCCTCATGTCCCTCGTCAAATACCAAAGGTTTAAAACCTCGATAAACGAACACGAAAACTTAAAACGAGCATGAAAACGCATTCATAACTCACATATATCACGCATACCAAAATTTCACAAAAATCAGAATTGAAAACGGAGTTAAACGAATCGAAAATGATTAGAAAAGGATTTAAACGTTTAAAGTTTCAAACTTAACACTTATTTCAATTATTCAAATATTCCAAATAATTCATATTTTCACATGCTTAAATAATTAAATGCGCACTTACCACATCCGTGACGTTCGTACCTGGAAATCCGGAGAATCGGGATGTTACAAGAACGAACCTTGAAGATTTGGAGAAGAAAGATGATGATTTGAGCTCAAAATCCACAGAAGGGCCAAAGTTCTTCTCTTCTCTTCTCCTCCTTGGTCTCGATCAGTTGCTGCACAAAATGAGGGGGTTTGGCTCGGTTTTCAGCTGATAAGGGAGAGGGAGAGACTTAACTCAAGTCAAGTTATCAAGGGTTGGGCTTAGGTTGAGTTAAATTGGCCCCACAAGTACATGACTAGTCAAAGAAGGTGGCTTTAACACAAGCTGTTTCTTCCGGTCGAAAAATGAGGGTCTAAACGAGCTTAGAAAAATACCAAATCAGATTCCTTGGCTTCATCTCTTTGTTACGAGTCCGACGCATCTTCCGAAATTCGAATCCGAATTCCCTAGCTCAAGGTATGGCCTCCGGAACAAGAGGCGCGCTTAAACTAGTTAGGCCCTCATGTCCCTCGTCAAAAACTTAAGGTTTAAAACCTCGATAAACGAACATGAAAAGTTAAAATGAGCATGCAAACACATTTAACTCATACATATCACACATATCAAGGTTTCACAAAAATCGGAATTGAATTCCGGCACATAACGAGCAAATTACGAGCATGCAAACTTAAACGTTTAAAATCAAAGTTCAAGAATATAAACAATTAATTTCTTATTAATTCAAATAATCCTATAAGCATTAAAATAACATTGAAATACGTAATTAAATAATTTAAAGCACATAAAACCCTCTCGTTAAGGCGTACTTAGAAATCCGAACGATCGGGATGTTACAAACTCCCCTCCTTCAAAAGGACCTGTCCTCAGGTCCTAAGGAGAATCTTGAACGGCTTAGAAGACAAGCCCAACTCCACACTTCCGTTGCGCCACTCTGATCACAACTTCTCGAGACCCTATCTCCTTAATTGGCGAATCGGACACAAAGTCCTAGTCGTTTGCCCCCACTTCCAAAAAAAAAATCCGGGAGTAGTTGGAGAATCCTCAACCGTTGCCACATAGACATTACTACACAAAGTCCATAACGTCTTTCTTATGCCATAACAACTCGTTTCCCAAGACTCCGAACTACCTCAACCCTGAGTGGGATAAAATCGTGACCTTGCACTCCTTAAGGCGTAGGCTACCGTTCTTCTACAAGCAACACACAACAAAGGCCTTCCTTTGTGCCTCGGTTGGAAATAAGGTAGCCTTTGGACTTCCGGTTAGGCAAGAGCCAATACTGTAGGTAACTCTCTTCAACCGCCTCTTCCCACTCAAAACCGTACCTCTTACTCTGAGGCAATCCTCGGTTCTTCTACGAGGAATATCAACGGGTTAGCCTTCAATCTAATACCCGAAAATATCGTTGAGTCCCTGACGGACCTCCTAAAAGCAACATCCAACTCAACGGGACCTAAGCACCTCCAAACCGCTCACCGGAAGCAGCTCGACCCTCGCAACTCACCTAACGCTCTCGAGCACTCAACGTACCAAACTCTCTCCAAAAGAGAGTTAACATAAAAGGAAAAGAAAGCACGCAACAAGGAAGAACTAAGAAGAAAAGGAAACATATACCTAGTAAGAGCCAAGAAGCACCAAGGAATAAATAAGAAGGCAGTAAACACTTAGGTTTTCCCAAGATTAAAATATGCATGAAATGAGATGCCATGAATGTTTCGTGTACCTTTCACCGAAGTAGTGGGGTTAAGATTAGCTTGCCCTTGGGTTGGAATCGGAATCCCGGAGTTACGGCTCGTTGAAGGTCTTAGCTTGAATTGGTATGGGCAACTATTTACCATATGTCCAATCTCACCACACTTAAAGCAAGCACCTAACTTCTTCCGACATTGCCCTTCCACATGATTCGGACCCTTACAAAAAGCACATCGAATTGGAGCCGTTAGGGTAAGCTCCGGATTCGGTTTTGATTGTCGTGGTTTCTTCTTCTTCTTGGATGGTTTAACATCATGAGAATCATGGGGCTTTTCTTGTGGTACCGGCCTGTTGCCCAACCTTGAGCTCGAACCGGATCCTTGTCCCAATTGAAGAGTGTGGGATTTAAAATGTTGCTTATCCATCTCGCGTTGAACCACCTTTTTCATTGCCTCCGGAACAAGAGGCGCCCTAAAACTAGTTAGGCCCTCATGTCCCTCGTAAAAAACTTAAGGTTTAAAACCTCGATAAACGAATGCGAAAACTTAAAATGAGCATGCAAACACATTTATAACTCATACATATCACACATATCAAGGTTTCACAAAAATCGAAATTGAATTCTAGCACACAACGAGAAATTTGGATGCTAATTCCTTGGAGGTAGAAGAAGTTAGGGATTGACAAATTGCAATCCCGGATCGTGGAAGGTACGAGTTGATGCACAAAGATTCGTGGGAAATTTGAAGACCGTGGGAAAGACGAAGCATGATTAGCAAGTCAAAGTAACCTCGTGATTGGAGGAACGAGGAAAAGCTACTGAGCTAACAGCTTACCATATTGGTGACAGGTTCCTAAACATTCATAGCACGTGCATCATACTTCGCATCAATTATTTATTCTTCTTTACTTATGTTCGTGCGTGCGTTTCTATTTGATTTCATTTCTCTAATGTGTTGCATATTTTCTTGCTGTAAGCGTGACACGTACATTGACATCTTTACCCGATATGTATTTTAGTGTTTACTTCGTAGGAAGTTCTTTCACCTCACTTATCAAGTATCTCTGCGACTGGGCCACACCTGAGTTAAGAGGAAAAGAAATAGTGGTATGGTACATGACAAGAAAGATGATTTCGGGAAATAAAGAACTTCAGGTAAGGGATAGGTCGGTGGAAAGGAACTCCGAAGGAAAGTAAGACTAGATGTGGCTTTGGGGTGTTGGGATCGAATAAGAATAGAGAAGGGGGATTCGATTATCAATAGAATTGAAAAGGAAGATGATAGGATTTCGATGAAAGAAGGATCGATGGAGTTCAAAGTGTAACAACATAATTTTTAAGGGGGAGAGCATAACCAAGAGGCAAAAATTGAAACTTGAAGTGGTGGCCGAAGAAATAATTAATAGAGATAACGGGAATGCAATTAGGGAAGATTTGGGAATTTTATGGTGGTGAGCAGAGATGAGTAAGACCACTTTAAGGGTAGACCATTTAAATGAGAGCTAAACCACTAAATTCGGGATGAAGATTTTCAAGGGAAATAGAGAAGATAGTTCGTTGAATCTTTCTATGTAGGTAAGTTGATTTGAAGATAAAGGAGTTGTGAAGGAGTTGAGGGAAACTCATGAGCTGAGTTGTCAAGAGGGAACCAAATCAAGTTATCATAGAAAGGGATGCTGTTAATAAGGATTGGTACAATGAGTTCGGAAAGAGATTTTAGAAGCGACAAACCGTCAAGGATAAACATTAGAAATATTTAAATCAAACTTCAAGGATCAACAAGAAAATCCTTTCTCCCATTAGAGAATTGTAGGAGCCGAATACTAAATTTCACCTTAGAGGTTTAAAAAAGCAAAAGGGCGGGGGGGGGGGGGCAATCGAATGGAAAATAGAAGAAGATTTGTATAGCATATATATATATTAAGGTCGGGAATGAACTTTTAAGGACTAAGGCTAGCTATCTTCGATGGTATGTTAGGTTTTAAGATGAAAAAGGAAATAACTATGGATATGATTTCTGGACAGAGGGTTTAAGGGTATTCGGGGAGGTCAAGCTCGACTAAGTAAAAAGAGTTGATTGGTCGAATGAAGATTATGGGAAATGATGAAAGATCGAAGAAGACTAGAAGCAAGACAAGTCAGAGGGGAATAAAGAATAAAATCCTTAGAGGATCTATCAATTGCTTTGCTGGGGTACCCCGAAGAGCTTAAAGACAATTAGAGCACTGAACTCACTTTTGGGGCAGATCACGCCTTGGACAACGAAACTTACCATTCTAAACTATGCAATTACGGTGCACGGTACATGAAGCATCCATGATACATGCATCCATGTAAATTTAATTTAAATAATTCTTATGTTATGTGCTTTGATTCTTTACCATGTTAAATTATTTGAAGTAATTGATAATCAACTTGGATGATATCTATTACCTGTTTTGGGTGTCTTACGTGAGTTTAATTATTGTTTCGCGTTGTGTTGCTCGGGAGTATTGGAGACTTCCTTGCTTTGTTGTTGTTTGAGAGACGGGGTACTTTCTTTGCTTGCGAGAGACGGGGTTCTCTCTGTTGGAAAACACGAATCAGAAAGCAGCGGAATTTAAAAAATTTTCCCAACAAAAGGATCTTGGACTCGCAATCGTGTAACCAAATTCGTAGAGATAAGAAACTTACTTTTCTTGTATTCTTTCTTGAAGCGTTTAAAGCCACCCAAGAACGCTTTTCTCGCGGCTTTATCCCCTCTCCTTGGTAAAGCTCGAATCTTCAAACTTCTAACTTGAATCCCTCTAGAGATAGTCCACCAACTTGACTACAATCTAACTAGTAAGGATGCTAGTTCTCTAGTTAGTGTTTAGGCTTAACCTAGGGTTTTGTTTGTCTTGGAGAAAGGATGGTGTTCAACACATGAACCAAAAGAATTGCCAATTAGCTCTAAGGGGAGCTCGAGCTCCCCTATTTATATTAAGGGAGTGGCCGAAAATCCCTAGTCCTTATGGGCTAAGGATTTTGGTCCCTCTCTCCTATTTCTTGATCATCAAGTAATTTTGACTTTGACTTTGAATTCAAATTCAAATCAACTTTCAAGAGAGCTAAAATATCCAAACTATTTTTGGATAATTTTATACTTTATTTATTTAAAATAAATAACTTATTTTATCTAATTAATTAATTTATAATTAATTAACTAGATTATTTTCTCCAAAATTAGACTTTCTTTTTAATTAAAAATTAAACCAAAGTCTATTAAATAATTAATACATTTAATTATTTAATATATATATACAATATATATATTTACACGTGTGGGACACGTGTCACAAGGACAAGTGTCACTCACGTGACCCACACGTGTGGTTTCACACGTGTGGAACCCTCTTGGCTTGATTAACTTGTTTAATCATTTTAAAGACTCAACTCATGTAACCAAGTTGTTGTGTGTGGCCCTCTAGGTTCTCAATTCAATTAGCAGTGACCCCAATTAATTAATTCACTAATTAATTAATCGGTCCACAGATTAAACGACCATAGTCTAGCAACAGGGGTTTAACCCCTAGCTGAATTGGAATGTTCAGATTCGACAGTACCTTTAAGTCATTCATTCTTATGAGATACAATCCTCCTACTTACTATCTCTCAACCAAGATCTAGGGTAAGGGAATAATTAGAACCCTAATAATCCGGTCTTAAAGCTAAGTGCATTTCATATCCATTTGATCTCAATCCAAGAAACCCTTTTCTTGATGTCTTGATCTACTGCCTTGGCCAAGGACTCCATATGGCATATGAATGACTTACACAATAAGAGATCACCTTGAAAATGCAAGTGTAGGTCCTTTCTTGATTCTCATTCACTTTCATGAATCACTTGTGCAGCCCCAGCATAAGCCTTGAATCAGTTGTGTAAGACGACACCCTTTAAAGCTTATACCTAAGACTACACAGTTAACTCATAAAGTGACAAGGAACCTCAAGTCTTAAGGATCAATTAATCACATCAATGACTCGTGAGATATTTCCTAATCTGAAAGTTTCTATTGCCTGAAATAGAAACTTCCTTTCCCATTTAGGAATGTTCTCACTCGGGGCACCTCAGTGAACTTACTTATTAAAGTAAGCACCCTCATGTATCACGCACGTATCAACTATACAATTTGCACCTCCATGAAACAAGGTGGTCCTTTTTAAGGGCGTGATCCCACAAGCAAGCCTTAGAGGAGTCAGGTTGACACTCCCACTGTCGGTAGGACTCATCGGCTTGGAGTATTTTACTAATCATGACTTATATGATATAGGGCTCATTTCATGAACCATTTCACCTAAATGGTATAGTCCTAAAGTCATCAGGATTAGGGGAGTTCTCATACATGCACAGCTAAAGTAAAAGCATACCAAACAAGAGCATATAAAGAAGTGTTGCCTCAATTCGTTATTTCATTCAAAGATTGTCTGTGATTACAATAAGGAAAAGCACGAAGCGGATATACAATCGGCTTTCTAGGGCATCACCCCGGAGGAAGAAGGTGTAAATGTTCATGAATGTGTACAAAAGAATGTTATGCATGAATTGAAGAAAGAAAGAAAGAATGTTTAATGAACTACACGAGGTGTTGGTTAGAGATAATGCACGCCTACTCCCGGGCCACAAAAGACCTAAAGAATGAAAATGAACGTTATAATCCCTTTTGATGGTTTCTTTGTTTTAACCACTTGGGAAATGCTCTAAAAACCTCATTTGGAATTATAACTTGCATGTGAATGTTAAATATTGTTGTATATGCAATTTATGGCTCATTTTATACCCACCAGTCTCGTATAGACTGAACCCGGATTGTTTTCAGTGTTCTTGCAGGTTTGGAGTGCTAGGTGGGAAGTCTTGTTTATTCTGTCGTTCGGTTAGGTTGGAGTCGGTCCATGTGCATAATGAATCATGATTTGTTTAAGTTATGGAGAACGTATTATTTGTATTCATTAATACTATTATCGTGAATTCAGGATAACCTTACAGGAATAGAAAGAATCTGGTATTGACATTTTATGATTTTATTGAATTTCGGGATTAGGTATCTATGCTAGTTGAACCCGTTGCTCTTTGCTTATCTTGTTATATATGTATGTACATTACTTCCGCATTCGTAATATTTCCGTTTAACTATCTCTTTGGTTTCCGAAAGTTAGTTCCCGCCTAGCTTAGCGAGTGTGTATGTTCCCGTTAGCCGTGATTTAGCTCGGGTATGGATTGTCCGTTTCATATTAGGGTCGGGTCTCGGTGCGGGGGATGTGGTTCCTTGCATTCGGGTGCTACATTTAATGTAAAATATGTGAAATATGAACTCACATGACTTAAGTGTTACATTCCAGTTGCATCATATGAATTTGCCGAGCGTAAATTTGGTACATTTTGAGTCTAAGGGTATCCCTTGTCATTTCTTTTGTTTAGCTCTTTGTCCCGTGAGTAGCGAGGAAGTTCCTTAAGCGTCCATTTGCATCCGTTGCATATCTTTTTGCTCCTCTTACGTGGAGAGGTGAGGTGTTGTTCTTTTAGTTAATATGACCTACAACCCTAATTTGTATTTTGAACCTACATGCGATGTATATATTTATGTATATAGATACGTGTTGAATAAGTATTTTGTGGGATTTATCCCGTTTTATCCTGAGACTTTGAAAAAGCTTTTATATGTATATACACTCTATTTTTCATTGCTCTCTTGAAAATCTTTAGTAAGTGTGTGTGTGTAAGCGAGATAAGCTTTGTGATAAGTGTAAGTGTAAGTTTGGGCCCCCGGAGGAGTGGTATGTGATCTCGGGTCAGCTATGGGGTCGCTGAGCTCTCTCATCAACATAACTCCACAAAGGGGAGGCTTAGCCCATCCTCGGGAGGTCGAGGGGAAGACGGGTCTTGTTGAGCCGACAGTGTGCTACGTGACCCGTCGAAGGAGCGGGCGGATCCCCCGTCTCATTAAGTTTATAAATGGGGTTGAGGGTAGCGCCTCTCTCTCCCCAAATGGTGTTTAGGTGGGATTGATTTATGAGTTTTGCTTATGTTATGGAGTAAGTAGGTTGGAACTCATTCTTTCCGAGTTACTTATGCTTTGTTTATGGTAATGAAACTGGGGTGGATTTCTAAACTTTAGAACTTGGTTGATTTTGGCCTTCGGCCTTATACCCACTTCCTTATACGTAGTACCACGGGATAAAATGGTTTAGATTGCAAAATCCACACCCGGTTCATGATCCCCCTTCAGCTTTGATTATGCTTTGTTCTTATATATATACGTATGGGTGTGTGTGTTAGCCCCCTCACCAGTCTTTAGGACTGACCATCGTTGTTGTTTCCCCTTTTTCCCCCTTTTTGAGTTCCATGTGCTTGGAGGTTGAGCTAGGCGGTTGTCTTGTGTCGTAGTTGTGGATAGCTCGAGTCCCATGCATTGTATTTTTGTTTCCTATCGCATTTTGCTAGTTTTGAAATATGTATAAACTCATGCTTTAGAATTTTGGATTTTGGATAATTGTATGACTTAATTTGACCCGAGTTGGGCATGGCATGTTTAATTGTTTTAGTTACCCTTAGTTGGAAAGCATGTATGTTTGGCTATTTGAAATCCTAGTGCTTCCGCATTCGTTATGTATTTTTATTGCGCACTCTGAGTAGGGTCTAGACCGCCTAGCTTAGGTTGTGCTTTGTTTATCACCCGTTCGCCATGGCTTGATGCGTGGGCGGAGGCCCCATTTTGTTTTACATGTCGGGCTATGGTGCTGGGGATGTGGCGCCCTTCGCTCCGGGGTGTTACATGACTGCCCAGATGGTGCTCAGCGTCCATTCCTGGCTAACTCCTAACGAGGTCCGGTTACACCGTCGTTCATTGTGGGACTCACACACAAAGTTCTTCGTCAGCCCTTGCTTCCCCGGATCCCTCTAAGCATAAGTCCCGGGCCCATCATTCATTGTGATCACTGATCTCGCCAAAACATTAGGTTAGGGATTCAATAAATAAGAAAGGGGGTTTAACGTGAAATCAATAACTCTTTTGAAATGAATCGATATAAATATATACTTACTTTGGCTTAAAACATACACGTTGAGGGATATCGGGTCATTATTTAACTAGTAGAAGAGAAACCCACCTTACACCTTACCGAACAATACCAAGAAAGAAAGAAGACTTGAAAGAAGCCTAAGAACACGGTATGTCTCCGCCCTGGAGAAAACTATACAAGAAGCAACACGGTGCACTCGTGAGACTCAAGACTACATACGAACCAATTATGATGTAGGACAATGAAATGCCCATGGTAGGAAGTGCATACTATAGGTAATCATGTCACAATGGTACATAAAGGATCAATCATTCAAGTTCAATCAATATAGGAAGGTTTGAAGTTCATCCGTTCCATATCGGTCATGAATCGTAGCAAATCGAGCCATAACCTTAAAACAATGATCAAAATACCATAGCAACATGTTTACAATACATAAAATAAATATAAAGACAATAAGATTCACTTAGTACATCGAAAGAACACAACAAAGTACTTAACATTTCATATAGAAGCACATAAGCCACGTTATAGCATATTAGCTTGTTACCCGACAAAATCATATCGACACTCCACAACTAACACACAATAATTATAACACATAATGCAACGTATCACAACAAATCATGGGCATTCATGAGTTTAAAAATACATAAGATAAGCAAAGGATACAAAAAAGTTTCAAATGTGTCATATAAACGTTCATTTATTCAAGTCATGTTTATACTTATCAAATGAAACCATAAAATTAAATTAAGTAAGAAAAAATATCATGCTATATCCATTAATCATATCATGGGTTAATCACGTACCGAAGCTTGTAATTCACATAGACGAATCAAATTAAATTACACAAACACCCCTTGAAAAATTCCATTATGCGACGTTAATGGGGGTTAACGAATTTCAGGCTAAAATTGTTAATGGGGGTTAACGGAGACAGTAGATTGTTAACGGGGGTTAACATTTCCAAGGCAAAAATGGTTAATGGGCGTTAATGGAGACAGGCGGTCCAAGAGACAGGGTAACGGGCGTTAACAATTTAAAGCATAAGAAGGGGTAATGGGCGTTACTCGCCCTCGGACTGCAACTCCAAGTTTCGCCTCCAATGGCGGAAAAACACCCCAAACACACACAAGCACCACAAAACAACTCAAAATCACCCAAAATTCATACCACAAGTCACGTACGACACGTAGATCATATATTCGCAAGTTAGAGCTCATAAAACGGGCTTGAACACATCAAATCCCGACCCCCTACACTATTCATCATCTCCCCCAAAGAAGCACTTAGACATGGATCCAAGTCACAAGGTACATGTAGAATTAAATCACGTAGCGTGAGGAATACAATGGTTACCTTAGGTCGTTGATCGGAAGGGTTGGATCTCGAAAATCCCGAGCTCAAGGGTTCATGGCCAAAAAGGGGAAAATCCTTCTCTTCTCTCTTCTTCCTTGATTGTACATAAAAAATGAAAGAGGGAGGAAGACTTGGCTCCTTTTTGGGGCTGAGTTAAACGGGTCGGATTATACGGTTAGGGTCAAACAGTATCCGATCCATCCGGATCGGATTTTAAAACGGTTGGGCCATCAAATGGCTTTAAATATTTAAAAGGTTAATTCATTGAATCCGAATTACCAAAACGAACTCAATGTTAAGGTTGGAATTCGAATTGGAATCCTGAGCTCAAGGTAGCCACAAACGGCCCCCAAAACACCCTAATTATGATTAGGTCCTCAACGAGCAATTATTGGATAATTGAATCCAAGAACAGTTTAAATAATTCTAAGGTGCACGAAATTAAAATGACCTCACGTTGGCAAATAGACATGCGACATCATATAAATCACACAATTACTGAATTAAACTCTCACGTGGCCTCGTACCAGGCGTGCTAGAAAACTGGGTCGTTACAGTAGTCCTCCAGAAATTCCATCCATCTTCTCTGTCACACATTCAACTCCTTCTAATTGAATAGATATTGCAGGCTCTTATGATCAGTAATGATTTCAAACGTAACCCCATACAGGTAATGTCTCCACTTCCCAAGAGTGAAAATTATCGCGACTAACTCCAAATCATGTGTCGGGTAGTTAACTTCATGTGTTTTGAGTTTCCTTAATGCATACACAATCACTTTTCCATTATGTATCAATACTCCTCCTAGTCCTTCTTTCGAAGCATCGGTGTTGTAGCACCCGAGCGCAAGGTACCACATCCCTCACACCGAGACCGAACCCGAATATGAAATGGACGATCCATACATGAGCTAAATCATGGCGAACGGGGACATACACACACTCTATGCTAGGCGGGCTAACCCTCAAAACCATAAAACCAGAGTAAACATTTGTGCGGAAGCAATAATTGATCCTAAAACATATAGGTATATCATGAGCATCAACAATTCCAAAATTAAATCTTAACATTATCCAAGGCCATCAAGGCCCAAAACATGTACGCTCCATAATATTAATCATATACATTTATCCAACGTGTAATATTTAAGTGTAGGACCGAAAATACAAGAGCCAAAAGCAAATGGAAAACCTATGACTCGAAATCCCGCCTAGCTCCCTTGACACCTGCACAACACAACTGAAAACCAAACCGGTTCAGTCCAAAAGGGACTGGTGGGTATAAAAATCGGGCATAAATGTAATATACGACAGTAATTAAACATTCACATGCAAGCTATAATCCCAAGTGAGGTTTTGAAGAATTTCCCAAGTGGGCAAATAGAAATCATCAAAAGGGATTATAAAAATTCATTAACATTAGGTCATTATTGGCCCGGCAAGTGGGCGTGCATTATCTCCAACCAACACCTCGTGTAATTCATTAACATTCATTCATTCATTCATTCTTTTCATGCATTTCATTCTTTCGTGCGAATTCAATAACATTCCACTTTCTTCCTCCGGGTTGGTGGCGGGTTTGCTAGGCCCATCCACCCATTCATTGGCCAAAAGGGGAACATGACTCCCCAGATGGTACTCAGCGTCCATTCCTCGCTAAGTCCTAACGAGGTCCGGTTACGCCGTTCATTAGTGGGACTAGTGTGAGGGTTTCCCGTCAGCCCATGCCTCCTCGGTTCCCCACTCACACCAAGCCCCTGGGCCCCATTCATTGTGAACATTCATTCATTCTCGCCAAAACATTAGGTAGGATTCATGAAATAAGGGCTATACGTTGAAAACATTTACTCTTGAAAACGACTCTATATACATATATATACTTTTGGCCGAAATCTTTGTACATTAGGAGTATATAGGGCCATTTAACTAGATAGTAGAGAAACCCACCTTAAACCAACAAAAGAGAGCACAAGAGCCTCACCGACCGGCCTCGTCTCCAACGGGATCAAAATCTGTGCAAGAGAGGTGAAGTGAGACTCAATATGACCAAATAAGCCGCTCGGCAATGAAATGATTATGCTATGAATGCATAAAAGATCATATTATATCATGGAAATGTTCATGTGCACTATTAAGGAATTTAAATCACATAATCGAGTCATTCAATCATTCGTTCACTTTCATTCAATTCATAAATTGACGTTTCCAATCAATTCAATTCAAGAAATTCAAATAAGAGCCTAGCACGTATTCAATCTTTCGCAAAACGCTACCACATACATCATATTACATAATATAACATATTTCCAAAGTTTGAAAACAAGAAGAATTCATATGATAAGGAAAATGGTTATGGAAATCCCAAACGACACAAAAACGCACATAAACGGCATTCAATAAAAGTATGCCTAAATATCATCCAAATGTTATGAAATCAAACCACCATACTCTCAACACATAGTAAAACAAGTTCATAGTTCATCACGATTGAAGATAAAGGCGTTACGGAGGTGAAACAATCAAAAACCGAAAAGGAAAAGACAAGAGTTGCGCAGGGGGAGTGACACGGGGTTGTCTCACATTAAAAGGCAAATGAGACACGGGGGTGTCACAGTACAGGCATGCTAAAAGGGCATGACACGGGGGTGTCGCACAATACAAGGCAAATGAGACACGGGGGTGCCTCGGTACAGACCCAAAAATGCAAACAAAGCTTACCGGCAAAACAATCCTATACAAAATCAGTTCCAAAAACATACCAAATCAACTCCAAATTTTATGAAACTTGATATAAAACATATCTAGAATGTTAGGAGAATTTTTCATTTAGAAATCAAAGGCCAAATCACACGTTAAGAGCACCAAAACCAGGCAGCAAATCTGGGGCGCCAAAACCGCAAATATGAGCTCAATTGTTCAATCATGCCTTGATCAAGTACTTAGGGGTTGAATTTGAAGCTGAAACTTTAGGGAATGAATACTAACATGATAAGAAACTAATATAATCCATGTATATGCAAATTGACACGAATTGGAGCACATTAGGATGACCAACAAACCACAAAAATGCAACAGCAGCAGTCCAGTTCTGTCATGTATAAGAACAGGTCATGTATTTCGGTTTTGGGTATTAAAATGGATCCAAAACCTTGAAATATGAACTCCAAAATATATAAAAATGAGTGTACATCATCTCCATGCAATTTCACACGAAAAGAAGGCCATTTGGTCAAGCAACAAACCACAATTCCACACAGCAGTCCTGAAATAGGGGAGGCAGTTTTGATCTCTAAGTTTGGAGCTCTATATCTCATAATTTCATCAAAGGGTCTAAAGAGAAAATCATCCTAACATCTTATACTATCAGTTAGGAAACGAATAGGCCAAGAAACAAGCTCATAAACTCAGTTTAAAGCCACGAAATCAGCTGCACAACCAAGCAAGGTCACAAGAGCAATTACCCCCAAAATTTCATATCAAGCTCATCACTCAACCCTATCCAAATCTGATCCAAAGCATGTATTAAATGGATGAAATCATGTATGAAAGAGTAGAGGATACATAAATACACATACCTTGAAGATATGGAGAAGAAACGAAGTGATTTGAGCTCAAAATCATAAGGCCAAGGGTTTTGTTTTCCTTCTTCTTCTCTCCACTCTCTCTCGATCTGTTAAGGGGGGGGGGGGGTGTTTGGCTCGGTTTTTCTGACTAATAGGGAGAAGAAAGGGGTTAACTCAAGCACACAAGTCATGGGTTAAGGTTTGGTTAAGTTAGAGAGGTGTTAAGGGTCCCACCAAGAAGACTAGTCAACAAAAAGGGTTCTTCTTGCACGAGTTGCTTGTTACGGTTGGAATTCGGGGGTCTTAATGATCTCAAAAAGGTATGAGGCTGGTTCCATTGTCTCCGAATCGTCGATACGAAGGCAACGGAGGTGACGGAATTCGAATTTCGAATTCCCGAGCTCAATATATGACGTCCGGAACACAGGGCGCGCTAAAAGTGTTTTAAGCCCCATAAGTTCCGTCTCCAAAAACCGAAATCAAAACTAAATCAAACGAGCGTAAAATTACAACGTAAGCATGTAAACACGTTAATAACTCACATAATTCAAGTATACCAAGTTGGCACAACAATCGGAATTGAAAACGGAATTAAACAAATCAAAAACGGTTCGAAAAGGATTTAAACGTTTAAACTTCAAACCTAATAACTTAATATCAATATTCAAATATTCCAAAACTCAATCAATTGAATCCGAAATCATGAAACGAACATATATTCATATACAAGACACATATAAGTCCAACATATTAAATTTGCACGAAATTTAGGTATCAATTTAAATAGAATCAAAGCACGTAAAGGAAGCTCATATACAATGCAACCATGAAATTCATAATATTACAACTAATGTAAAATCACATACGTATATAATTTATAATGTCATGCATGCATAATTAATTAACATGGATTGCATAAGTTCATGCAAATGATAAAACAATTCGTGCCACAATTAACATATATATATATATATATATATATGTTTGATAATAATAACATTAAAATAAAGTAATTATCATTTAATACATTTAAAATAAAATTAAATATAAAACATTTATAAATAATTAATCACAAAATTAAATAATTTAATTGCACATTTTATAAACACATATGGGATATTGGTATAAATGAAAACCCGGGGCGTTACAACCTCTCCCCATTAAAAGAATCCGTCCTCAGATTCACTACTCGCCCAAACAAACAATGAGAGATTCCCCGTCTCTCGCAAATAATTAGGAGAGAGCCCCATCTCTCAAGAAACAATGAGAGAACCCCGTCTCTCCAACAACAATGAGAGAACCCCGTCTCTCAAGCAACAATGAGAGAACCCCGTCTCTCCAACAACAATGAGAGAACCCCGTCTCTCGCAAGCAAAGAGAGCACCCCATCTCTCGAACGAAAATAAGAGAATCCCCGTCTCTTACAAATAACAACAAAGTAAGGAAGTCTCGAATACTCTCGAGCAACACAACACAAAACAATAATTAAAATCACGTAAAACGCCTAAAGCAGGTAATAGTTATCATCCACGTTTATCAACAATTATTCCAAGTTAACATGATAGGGAATCAAAGCACATAGCACAAAACTATTTGAATTAAATTCGCATGGATGCGTGTATCATGGATGCTTCAGGTACCGTTCACCGTAGTTGCATAATTCAGAATGGTAAGTTTCGTTGTCCAAAGCGTGGTCTGCCCCGAAAGTGAATTCAATGCTCGACTTGTCTTTAAGCTCTTCAGGGTACCCCAACCAAGCAATTGATAGATCCTCTAAGGATTTCATTTTTGATTCCCTTCTGACTTGTACTGTTTCTAGTCTTCTTCGATCTCTCGTCATTTCCCATAATCTTCATTCGACCAACCAACTCTTTTTAATTAACCGAGCTTGACCTCCCCGAATCCCCTTGATCATCCGTCCCGAATTTCAGATCCATAGTTATTTCCTTTACCTATACCAAAACCTAACCTACCATTGAAGATAACTACCCTTGGCGTCTTTAAAAGTTCATTCCCGACCTTAAAATACATGCTATACAAATCTCTTTCTTTCTTCCATTCGATTGGGCCCTTTTCACTCTCTTTAACCCTTTAGGGTGAAATTTAGTATTCGGCCCCTAAAATTCCTTTACCGAAGAGAGGATGTTCTTGATGATTTTTTAAGTTTGATTTAAATCTTCCTAATGTTCATCCTTGTCAGTTTATTGCTTCAGAAATCTCTTTCCAAATTCATTGAACCAAGCTTTATTAACAACATCTCTTTTCTACGGTAACTTCAATCGATTACCTCTTGCCATCGCAACGTAGGAGTTCCTTAAACTCCCTCATAACTCCCTTGTCTTCCTAAATGTATCTCCGTTGTTTCTATTCATTATTTCTTCAGCCACAACTTCAAGTTTAAATTCTCCTCTCAGTCATCCTCTCCCCTTTAAAATTTTGTCGTTACACCTTGAACCTCATCAGTCCTTCTTTCATCGAAATCCTTGATAAGAGAATCTCATTAGGGGGAGGGGGGGGGGGGATTTAACGAACCTAGTAACCCAAAATTTATACCTCTCATCTTCCCTTTTAATTCCCTTGGTAATCGAAACCCCCTTCTCTATTCTTGTTCCATCCCAACACCCTCGAGAACAAATCTAATCTCACGTTCCTTCGGAGTTCCTTTTCACCATCTTATCCCTTACTTGAAGTTCTTTATTTACCAAAGTCATCTTCCTTGTTAGGTGTTACCCTATTATTTCTTTTCCTCTTAACTCAGAGGTGGCCAGTCGAAAAGATACTTGATAAGTGAGGTGAAAGAATTTCCTTCCAAGTGAACACTAAAATGCATGTCGGGTTAAAATGACGATGCATGTGGCACACTTACGACAATGAAATATGCAACACCTTAGAGCAATGAAATCAAATAGAAAAGCGCGCACGAACATAAATAAAGAAGAATAAATAATTGATGTGAAGTATGATGCGCGTGCTATGAATGTTTTGGAACCTGTCACCAATGGGGTAAGTTGTTAGCTTGGTAGCTTTTTCTCGTTCCTCCAAGCACGAGGTTACTTTGACTTGCTGATCATGCTTCGTCTTTCCCACGGTCTTCAAGATTTCCAAGAATCCTATGCACCACTTGTATCTTCCACGGTCCGGGATTGCAATTTCCCGATCCCTCAATTCTCCCACAACATGATCAAGGTTCCCGCACTCATCCTTTATGAGCTTGAATTGGCGACTTGAACTTGTCTTCCAATTGCTTCCACTTGAGCGCATGATTTCCTTCCAAAACGTCTTTGCCTTTCTTTACCGTTTCCATTCGTCGCTCCATATTTCCCAATTCACCTTCCATGAACTTGTATTTCCCACGCTACTTGGCTCCTTCAAATCCCTCCTCGATTCGTTATACATCTTAGTTGAAATCCAGAGTACCCAAGTCCAAACTCTTCCCAATCTTGACGTCTACAAGCTCGACTTCTAATTACTAAATTATTTAGAAGCCCTTCTTTGACAACCCAGAGTGCTTAATTCCCACCGAACCCATTTTACCTTAAATCCTCTTTATCACAGATATCCCTCCAATGATCCAGACCCCGAACTAAATTACCTCCAAGGTTCATATACTCCACTCTTTAGGTTAGGAAATCCCTTGATTCCAATTAAAGCACTCTAAGCAGTGGGTTCACATAAATTGATTTTCTGAGTCACAACTACCTCACGATTGACCCTTTATTTTCACCAAAAGTCCCTCTACCATCGCATCTCCAACGTCGAACCTCCCATTCCGGTTCCTATCCTTTACTCTAACTCCATCTATGAAGCCACGCATCTAGCATTCTCTATACTCATCCCCGTTGCATCCTTCCTATCCTCTATGCCTCAAAAGGAGCTTGCAATAGGGCGTTGTTAACACGATACTTGACCGTAGTTTGATAGTATCTTCGTAACCTGTAATTCATAACTTACTTCAAGGGTAGATGCATGCGATTAGTGAATGCTCATGGCACTTATTTGACATGAAAAGCACTGATCCAAAGCAAGAATGCAATAGATAAGTCAACATATTTCAAAAAGCAAGACAATTCATATTCAAGATCGATGCAATGTGCACATTATCACATAGTTCGTAAGCCGAATGACCTAAACTGACTCAATCACGACACTAGAACACCGGTTTTGCAACCGGGCTCTGATACCACTTAAGGATGTAGCACCCTAGCGCAAGGTACCACATCCCCCGCACCGAGACCCAACCCGAATATGAAATAGACGATCAATACACGAGCTAAATCACGGCGAACGGGGACATACACACACTCTATGCTAGGCGGGCTAACCCTCAAAACCATAAAATCAGAGTAAACATTTGTGTGGAAGCAATAATTGATCCTAAAACATATAGGTATATCATGAGCATCAACAATTCCAAAATTAAATCTTAACATTGTCCAATGCCACCAAGGCCCAAAACATGCACGCTCCATAATATTAATCATATACATTGATCCAACGTGTAATATTTAAGTGTAGGACCGAAAATACAAGAGCTAAAACCGAATGGAAAACCTATGACTCGAAATCCCGCCTAGCTCCCTTGACAACTGTACAACACAACTGAAAACCAAACGGGTTCAGTCCAAAAGGGACTGGTGGGTATAAAAATAGGGCATAAATATAATATACGACAGTAATTAAACATTCACATGCAAGCTATAATCCCAAGTGAGGTTTTGAAGAATTTCCCACGTGGGCAAATAGAATCATCAAAAGGGATTACAACAATTCATTAACATTAGGTCATTATTGGCCCAGCGAGTGGGCGTGCATTATCTCCAACCAACACCTCGTGTAATTCATTAACATTCATTCATTCTTTTCATGCATTTCATTCTTTCGTGCGCATTCAATAACATTCCACCTTCTTCCTCCGGGTTGGTCGCGGGTTTGCAAGGCCCATCCACCCATTCATTGACCAAAAGGGGAACATGGCTCCCCAGATGGCACTCATCATCCATTCCTGGCTAACTCCTAACGAGGTCTGGTTACGCTGTTCATTAGTGGGACTAGTGTGAGGGTTTCCCGTCAGCCCATACCTCCTCGGTTCCCCACTCACACCAAGCCCCTGGGCCCCATTCATTGTGAACATTCATTCATTCTCGCCAAAACATTAGGTAGGATTCATGAAATAAGGGCTATACGTTGAAAACATTTACTCTTGAAAACGACTCTATATACATATATATACTTTTGGCCGAAATCTTTGTACATTAGGAGTATATAGGGCCATTTAACTAGATAGTAGAGAAACCCACCTTAAACCAACAAAAGAGAGCACAAGAGCCTCACCGACCGGCCTCGTCTCCAACGGGATCAAAATCTGTGCAAGAGAGGTGAAGTGAGACTCAATATGACCAAATAAGCCGCTCGGCAATGAAATGATTATGCTATGAATGCATAAAAGATCATATTATATCATGGAAATGTTCATGTGAACTATTAAGGAATTTAAATCACATAATGGAGTCATTCAATCTTTCATTCAATTCATAAATTCACGTTTCCAATCAATTCAATTCAAATAAGAGCCTAGCACGTATTCAATCTTTCGCAAAATGCTACCACATACATCATATTACATAATATAACATATTTCCAAAGTTTGAAAACAAGAAGAATTCATATGATAAGGAAAATGGTTATGGAAATCACAAACGACACAAAAACGCATATAAACGGCATTCAATAAAAGTATGCCTAAATATCATCCAAATGTTATGAAATCAAACCACCATACTCTCAACACATAGTAAAACAAGTTCATAGTTCATCACGATTGAAGATAAAGGCGTTAAGGAGGTGAAACAATCAAAAATCGAAAAGGAAAAGACAAGAGTTGTGCAGGGGGAGTGACACGGGGGTGTCTCACATTACAAGGCAAATGAGACACGGGGGTGTCACAGTACAGACATGGAAAAAGGGCATGACACGGGGGTGTCACACAATACAAGGCAAATGAGACATGGGGGTGTCTCGGTACAGACCCAAAAATGCAAACAAAGCTTACCGGCAAAACAACCCTATACAAAATCAGTTCCAAAACATACCTAATCAACTCCAAATTTTATGAAACTTGATATACAACATATTTAGCATGTTAGTAGAATTTTTCATTTAGAAATCAAAGGCCAAATCACACGTTAAGAGCACCAAAACCAGGCAGCAAATCTGGGGCGCCAAAACCGCACATATGAGCCCAATTGTTCAACCATACCATGATCAAGTACTTAGGGGTTGAATTTGAAGCTGAAACTTTAGGGAATGAATACTAACATGATCAGAAACTAATATACTCCATGTATATACAAATTGACAAGAATTGGAGCACATTAGGATGACCAACAAACCACAAAAATGCAACAGCAGCAGTGCAGTTCTGTCATGCATAAGAACATGTCATGTATTTCGGTATTGGGTATTAAAATGGATCCAAAAGCTTGCAATATGAACTCCAACATATATAAAAATGATTGTACATCATCTCCATGCAATTTCACACGAAAAGAAGGCCATTTGATCAAGCAACAAACCATAATTCCACACAGCAGTCCCGAAACAGGGGAGGCAGTTTTGATCTCTAAGTTTGGAGCTCTATATCTCATAATTTCATCAAAGGGTCTAAAGAGAAAATCATCCTAACATCTTATACTATCAGTTAGGAAACGAATAGGCCAAGAAACAAGCTCATAAACTCAGTTTAAAGCCACGAAATCAGCGGTACAACCAAGCAAGGACACAAGAGCAATTACCCCCAAAATTTCATATCAAGCTCATCACTCAACCCTATCCAAATCTGATCCAAAGCATGTATTAAATGGATGAAATCATGTATAAAAGAGCAAAGGATACATAAATACACATACCTTCAAGATATGGAGAAGAAAGGAAGTGAGTTGAGCTCAAAATCACAAGGCCAAGGGTTTTCTTTTCCTTCTTCTTCTCTCCACTCTCTCTCGATCTGTTGCAGACATAAGGGGGGGGGGGTGTTTGTCTCGGTTTTTGTGACTAAAAGGGAGAAGAAAGGGGTTAACTCAAGCACACAAGTCATGGGTTAAGGTTTGGTTAAGTTAGAGAGGTGTTAAGAGTCCCACCAAGAAGACCAGTCAACAAAAAGGGTTCTTCTTGCACGAGTTGCTTGTTACGGTTGGATTTCGGGGGTCTTAATGATATCAAAAGGGTATGAGGCTGGTTCCATTGTCTCCGAATCGTCGATACGAAGGCAACGGAGATGACGAAATTCCAATCCGAATTCCCGAGCCCAAGATATGACGTCCGGAACCCAAGGCGCGCTAAAAGCATTTTAAGCCCTATAAGTTCCGTCTCCAAAAACCGAAATCAAAACTAAATCAAACGAGCGTAAAATTACAACGTAAGCATGTAAACACGTTAATAACTCACATAATTCAAGTATACCAAGTTGTCACAACAATCGGAATTGAAAACGGAATTAAACAAATCAAAAACGGTTCGAAAAGGATTTAAACGTTTAAACTTCAAACCTAAGAACTTAATACCAATATTCAAATATTCCAACACTCAATCAATTAAATCCGAAATCATGAAATGAACATATATTCATATACAAGACACACATAAGTCCAACATATTAAATTTGCACGAAATTTCGGTATCAATTTAAATAGAATCAAAGCACGTAAAGGAGGCTCATATACAATGCAACCATGAAATTCATAATATTGCAACTAATGTAAAATCACATACGTATATAATTTATAATGTCATGCATGCATAATTAATTAACATGGATTGCATAAGTTCATGCAAATTATAAAACAATTCGTGCCACAATTAACACACACACACATATACATATATATATATATATATATATATATATATATATATATATATAAATATGTTTGATATTAATGACATTAAAATAAAGTAATTATCATTTAATACATTTAAAATAAAATTAAATGTAAAACATTGATAAATAATTAATCACATAATTAAATAATTTAATTGCACATTTTATAAACACATATGGGATATTGGTATAAATGAAAACCCGGGGCGTTACAGGTGTAGACAGTGTAACCTTCTTTTCCTTCTGGGAACGCTAACACGGGTGCAGTCGTTAGCATCTCCTTCAATCTTTGAAAACTTTGCTCACACTTCTCGCTCCATTCAAAATTTTCTTCCTTCTTTGTCAACTTAGTGAAAGGTGTAGCTATCTTTGAAAAATCTTTGACAAACCTTCGGTAATAACCAGTTAATCCCAGAAAACTCCTCACTTCTGATGGATTCTTCGGTGACTTCCAATCCATAATCGTTTCGATCTTCGAGGGACCTACTTCGATTCCAGATCCTGATATGATGTGTCTAAGAAACGTAACTCTCTCAAGACAGAACTCACATTTGCTGAATTTTGCATATAGCTTGTCATCCAGCAAAGTGCGTAGCATGATTCGAAGGTGTTCAGCATGTTCCTCCGGTCTCTTTGAAAACACCAAGATATCGTCGATGAAGATCACTACAAACTTGTCGAGAAACGGTTTGAATACACGGTGCATCATATCCATGAATGCAGCTGGTGCGTTCGTCAAACCAAATGGCATTACTATAAATTCATAATGTCTGTATCGGCTGTTGAAAGCAATCTTCGGAATATCTGCTTCCCTTATCTGAGATCTAACTTGAAGTAGACCTTCGATCCTTGTAGTATATCGAACAACTCTTCGATATGAGAGAGAGGATACTTATTCTAGATTGTCATCCTGTTCAGCTCCCGAGTCAATGCATAAACGTAATGATCCATCCTTCTTCTTAACGAAAAGCACAGGCGCTCCCCACGGCGATATGCTCGGTCGAACATATCCAGACTCTATTAGTTCGTCCAATTGCTTCCTCAGTTCTTCCAATTCAGATAGCGCCATTTTGTAATGTGTCTTTGAGTATGGCTCGGCTCCCGATATGGTCTCGATTGTAAATTCCAACTCTCGGTCAGCAGGTAACGAATTCAAATGTTCGGGAAACACATCTAAGAATTCGTTCACCACTTCCACATCCTCAATCTTCAGTTGATCTTTCGGTCTATTCAAAAGATAAGCAACAAATCCACTAGCTCCTTTCTAAATCAACTTCTTAGCTTCCATCGAAGAAATCACTGACAACTTATCAACTTTTCCTTTCTTATATCCCGCTTTCATCTTCTTCCAAGATGATCTCTTTCCTTTAACAATCCAACTTAGCTCGGTACTTAAACGGGCCAATCCATACTGAGTATAACGTCGTATCTTGTCATTGGCAACTCAATAGGATCCATCGGGTAACAACGGGTATCAATACATATAGAATAGCGTTCATATACTTGATCCGTAACAAGGCAAGTTCCCAAAGGAGAACTCACTTCAAATTTATATGGCAAGTATTCAAGTGGAAATTGTAAATGCTCGCAGAATTTAGATACAACAAATGAATGCGTCGCACCAGGGTCATACGAGACCTTAACTGGCGTGTTAACAATGTTTACACTACCTTCCACAACAGACGAAGTATCAACCTCCTCATTACCATCCAAAGCATAAGCTCTGCCTTTGACCACCGGTTTGTTCGTCGTACACACCACCGCTTTTCCTTTATCCTGGACCCCAAATCTCCTGATCTTGTTCAGGTAGTTCTCCAACTGGTGCGCAGGGGAACCACACACGAAACACTATCCAGCTTTCTTGCGATAGTTCTCTTCAGTGTGTCCCGTTCGACGATAATATCGACAACAATTTCCTCTGGACCTAGCTGAGGTGCTCTTTGCTGCTATGGCGCCCTCTGTTGTTGTTGTGGCGCTTTCTGCTTCTGTGCTTGCTGTTTCTGTGGAGCCTTCTGATGCTGATGCTGTGGTGTTACCATTGGCTTCTTTCTAGTTCCTTGGGGAAAAGGTCCGGAAGGTCGCTTGTTCCCTTGATAAGGCTTAGGGTTAGAAGGTCCCTGACGTGCAGTAGTTATCCTGATCTCCTTGTGGGCTGCTTCAACCTTTAGTGCCTTGTCAACGACCCTGTTGTAGTTCTCAATAACCAACGAAGTAAGTGCCCACCGAAGTTCGGGCTTCAGTCTATCGATAAATCTCTTTGTATTACGACGTTCATCATTCAAGATATGAGGCGCATACTTGATCAACCTCAAAAACCTAGCCTCATACTCCATTACATTCATAGTTCCCTAAACCAAACTCATAAACTCAGCCTTTCGTGCATCACGAGTCACTTGAGGGGTGTACTTCTATTGAAATTGCCTGATAAACTTATCCCAACTTCCTTCAACGTTGTTCTCAATCCTCATATACTAAACGTGCTTCCACCAATTGTACGCAACTCGTTCCATAAGAAAAGTAGCATACCGAACTCGTTCACGATCCTCTGGGTAGATTTCCATAGCCTCGAAAATCTTCTCAAGACTAGTAATCCAATTCTCAACCTTTAGATAGTTCGGTTCTCCATAGAACTTAGGCGGATTCATCCTCATAAACTTTTCCAGTGACCTTTCATTTGGAGGATTATCCCTCGGCGCGCACGCCCTCATAAATTATCGTAGCACATCCCTTAATTCTAGAGTTCCCTCCCGTTCAGGGGGTGGCGTGACATCTCTTTGTGGTGGCGGTGGTGGTACATGATTCTGGGGTGCTCTTCTCGGTGGCATGTCGTTACTGAATTCATAAGCATTCAGATACATATTCTATGCATGACATATAATGATTTACAGAATCCATAACCACGTATTCACATTCCCACGTAGTCACATATAAGTATGAGAACAAGACATTCCCATAACAACATATCAGCAAAGATTCAAGATCTCCACACATATCATATAATCAGAAACAACTGTCAGATAACATGAAAACGGGAACAGAAGCTCGTGTAACATATCAACATATCAGAAACATGTATAACATATCCCAAAACATGATCAACATGAAAACGAGAACAGAACATGTACTATCATAATAACCAAAACTGTAACATGTATAACATGATCAGAAGCATGATCAATCCAATAACAAGCATATCAGCATGCTAACAATAAATGAAATGGCATGATCCTACTGTCATCCCTAATGGTATCTTCAAGTAACTCTAGGACATGTAATGACAGTTACGGAAAGCAGTAAACAGATATCTAACATAAAGCTGAAAATGTAGCACCCCGCACGTGAGGCACCACATCCCCCGCACTATGGCTCAACACGAGTAACGAAATAGCTAATCCGCACCCACATCAAACCATAGCGAACGGGAGACAAACATACAAACCTTTCTAGGCCAGGCGGAACTAGACCCTGCAATGATAACCAATCAACCAAAATATAATGCATTGCAAAGCCAAAATTCAAACATACAAACCATAAGTGGAATTTGGGCTCTTCAGGCCTCTTTTAAACTCATAATTACAGTCCAACAAACCAATCAAATAATAATTACATAATTATTCAAGTTTATGATACTGCAGAATCGAATCAAACCTAAATCTAATACAAGAGTGAGTGCAGAGACTCTCCTAACCTAACTCGACCCACCTAAAGACTCCAAACGCCTCCGCCTAGCTCGAAACTCCAAAATCAAACCTGCACACTAAAAAGTTGGGTAGGGAGAGGGTCAGTCTCTAGAAGACTGAGTGAGCAGGAGCGATATACATATATAAAAACATGCACATGCGAGTCATAAATTCCGAACAAGGTTTTGGTTGCGATTAGTTCCCAAAAAGGGCAAGAGAATGATTAATCAATGCTCGGATTTTATGACTAATCATATTAATTCATTACATTCATAAATCATACATAAATATAAGGCTCGGCGAGTGAGGGTGCATCATCTCCAACCAAACTCCGACCGTGTACGAAAAATATCAATAATATTTTAAATAGGTGGTCATGTAATACGTTATAATACACACAGACCATAAATCATATCATAAACATATTCGTTTGGGCGATCCGGATCCCGGCCTTCCCGCACGGTGCATAACCATAACATAAACATATTCATAAGCATAATCAGAAATCACAACCAACCTTCTTCCTCCGGGTGGTGGACGGGCTTGCAAGACCCGGCCACCGGTTCAAACATAGGCCAATGGGGGTACATGAATCCCCCAAGGGCACTCAGCTCCCATTCCCCACTAAACCTCCTAGCGAGGGCCGGTATCACCGTAGTTTGGTTGGGACTAGTATATGGGATCCCCGTCAGCCCTTGCTTCCTCGGTTAGCCACATATACTAAGTCCCTGTGCCCGTGAACATAACATATATGAAATCTCGCCAAAACATATCAATACATACATATGATACATACTATAAGGAATCATACCTTACCGTGTAATTCGACATATGCTATATACGTACCTCTCCGTGTCATCCTAATCCGTAGCTAGCATGAATACACACGGTTTGGAGCATAGCCTCAATACAAAACCATTTTTAAGCTTATATACGCTCATACGTAATATTTCAGAAGAATTTACTCGATAACTACATTTGAAAACCATATACATATAATCATAAGGTTTTGGCCAAAGCTTTTCACATAAGGGTTGTAGGGTTTAATACGTAGCTAAAACGAAAACACCCTCACCTGAACCGTGACGATACAAGGATACGAATACCAAGTGCCTAAACGATCAAGATCTCTCCACCCTGGAGATAAACTGTACAAAAGACAACATGACGTGTTTGTGAGACTCGAGACTCCAATGAACCATATATGACGCTCGACAATGAAGTGAATATGACATGAATGCATAAATGATCATATTATATCAATAAAATGTTCATGTGCACGATTAAGAAATTTAAAACATATAATCAAATCATTCATTCGTATGTTTCGTTCAATTTCATAAATTCATAAATTCATATTTCATAATTTCATAAATTCATAACATTCATAATATTCATAATGCATATCAATTAATCCCTGAATTCATTTAATAATCATAACACATAATATTCATATTCACATTTAGGAATAAAATAAATAGAACGTTAAATCAATAGTCGGTAAATTAAATACGCGAAATAGAAATCAACTAATTTTCAAAATTGAATTAAATCAAATAATAATTGAAATATATAATAAATATATATAATCATTATATATAATATGTAATAACATATAATGTATATAACATATATATATATATATACACGTACACACACATTACATATCCATGCATGCATATAGATATATACTCAATACATAATATATATACTATATATTACACACATGCATGCATTCACACAATCAAACACCCATGCATGCACACAACACACACAGCACATTACTAACACGGCCACCTACAAAGAACAACAACAGCAGCCAAGCACGCAATTACAGTAGCAGCAACAACACACATCACGCAGGGAAGAAGAA
Source organism: Lantana camara (assembly GCA_037501455.1). NCBI lineage: Eukaryota > Viridiplantae > Streptophyta > Magnoliopsida > Lamiales > Verbenaceae > Lantana > Lantana camara. The sequence continues at coordinate 60,763,487 of CM074855.1, forward strand.
GAAGACGCAGGAACAGTTCTGAAAAACGGGGTGACACCCCCTTGTCACCCTCCAAACCTATACCGAGACACCCCCGTGTCTCGGTACAACAACTCCAGGCCACGTTGCTCCCCCGTTCCTCGCTGGAACGGACAGAAGTGGCACGCCCGTGACGTGCAGCAGCAGCAGCCTCTGCTACAGACAGCAACACGCAGAAACAGAGCAGCAAACCAGCAAGAAAACAGGCAACCAAAGCAACATTACAAGGGTACAAATTGCTGCAAGAACTCAACAAGAATGATCCCTCAAAGCCAAGAAAATTGACAGCAAAACATGAAGGAAACGCAGCAGCTTTGACGGCTGAAAATCATGCCAGAAAACAGAGCAACCAACGCGGAAAAAAACAGGGCAAGAACAAATCACTCCTTCTCCATCTATACACCTCAGTTAAGGCCAACAAATAAGCAGCAAAACATCATGAATTCAACAAGTAAATCAGTCCCTAACAAGCTCAAACAAGAAAACAACCGTACGTGACATTCATGGAAGGTTTTCTCAAAGTACCGTAGTTAATATCTCATTAATTGTAGCACCCCGCACGTGAGGCACCACATCCCCCGCACTATGGCTCAACACAAGTAACGAAATGGTAAATCCGCACCCGTGTCAAACCATAGCGAACGGGAGACAAACATAAAAAAAACTTTCCTAAGCCAGGCGGAGTTAGACCCTGCAATGAAGCCAAACAACAACGTATAATGCATTGCAAACTCAAATTCAGACATACACCTCATAAGTAGAATTTGGGCTCTTCAGGCCTCTTTTAAACTCATAGCAAATCTCAGTAAATCCAATTTCATAATAAATACATAGGTATCCAATGTCACGATATAACTGAAATGAATTATACATAATTCCAGTATAGATGCGAATGCAGAGACTCTCCTAGCCTAACTCGACCCACTTACAGACTCCAAACACCTCCGCCTAGCTCGAAACTCCAAAATCAAACCTGCACACTAAAAGTTGGGGAGGGAGAGGGTCAGTCTCTAGAAGACTGAGTGAGCAGGAGCGATATACATAAATAGAAACATGCACATGCAAGTCGTAAATTCCGAACAAGGTTTTTATTTGAAATTAGTTTCCAAAAAGGGCAAGAGAATGACTAATCAATGCTCGGATTTTATGACTAAGTCATATTAATTTCATTACATTCATAAATCATACATAAATATAAGGCTCGGCGAGTGAGCGTGCACAACCTCCATCCAAACTCCGACCGTGTACATAAATATCAATAATATATTGATTAGGCGATCAGGCAATATATCATAACACACACAGACCATAAATTATATCATGTCCTAAATATATTTGTTTGGGCAATCCGATTCCCGGCCTTCCCGCACAGTGCCTATCAATCGATAATCAATCAGTCAATCAATCATTTCAATCGTAAATAAGTTCCAACCTTCTTCCTCCGGGTTGGTGGTGGGTTTGCAAGGCCCGACCACCCGATCTTTGACCAAAAGGGGTTACATGACTCCCCAGATGGCACTCAGCTCCCTTTCCCCGCCAATGTCCTGACGAGGTCCAGTACCGCTGTTTAAAAGTGGGACTAGTATATGGGATCCCCGTCAGCCCTTGCTTCCTCGGTTAGCCACATATACTAAGTCCCGGGGCCCGTGAACATAACCTCTTTACATAATCTCGCCAAACATATCATTACATACATATGATACATACTATAAGAAATCATACCTTACCGTGTAATTCGGCATATGCTATATACGTACCTCTCCGTGTCATCCCAATCCATAGCTAGCATGAAGACACACGGTTTGGAGCATAGCCTCATTACAAAACCATTTTTAAGCTTATGTACGCTCATACGTATAATTCAGAAGGATTTACTCGATAACTTCATTTGAAAACCATATATATATAATCATAAGGTTTTGGCCAAAGCTTTTCACATAAGGGTTGTAGGGTTTGTTACATAGCTAAAACAAAAACCACCCTCACCTGAACCGTGACCATACAAGGATACGAGTAACAAGTGCCTGAACGATCAAGATCTCTCCACCCTGGAGATAAACTGTACAAAAAGACAACATGACGTGTTTGTGAGACTCGAGATTCCAATGAACCATATATGACGCTCGGCAATGAAGTGAATATGACATGAATGCATAAATGATCATATTATATCAATAAAATGTTCATGTGCACGATTAAGAAATGTAAAACATATAATCAAATCATTCGTTCATATGTTTCATTCAATTTCATAAATTCCTAAATTCATATTTCATAATTTCATAAATTCATATAAATTTCATAAATTCATAAATTCATAATGCATATCAATTAATCTAAAATCCAATTAATAAGCATAACACATATTATTCAAGTTCACATTTAGGAATAATATAAATAGAACGTTCAATCAAAAGTCAGTCGAATAAATACGCGAAATAGAATTCAATAATTAAATTAAATCAAATAATATTTAAAATATATAATAAATATACATAATATAATATATATACATAACCATATATAATAATATACAATATATATATTATATACATATATAAACACGTACACACACAAACACACCCATGCATGCATTCACAAATATATATATTATATATACATGCATGCAAATTAATATACAAAGCTATGCATGCAACACACACAATTACTAAATATATGCATATATATATTTGTACACACTCACACGTACACAGCCATGCATGCATAGCAAACACACACAGCACATTTATATATATATAATCAGCAAACACCCATGCAAAGGAAGGAGAAAACGCATGTAAAAATTTCAGGAAAAACTAAGGTGACACCCCCGTGTCACCACCTAAGCACAAACCGAGACACCCCCGTGTCTCGGTACAGAAATTTCAGGCCAACCCGCACCCCCGTTCCGCGCTGGAAAGAAGAAAATGGAACGCCCGTTCCTCGCAGCAGCAGCAGTTCACACACGCAGACTTACCCCTGTTTTTTGACAGCAATTAACGCAGACGAAGGGCAGCAACCAGAGCACGAAATGAGGCAAGAAGAAGGCATGAAAGCAGCACAAAACCAGCCCTAACAAGACACTAAAACTGACAGCAAAAGCAAGGAGTAACGCAGCAGTTGACAGCAACTTTTCCAGGCCAAAAACAGGGCAAAAGGTCTCGAAAACAGGGCATGGCTGATCCTCTTCAATCCCACATAATCATATCAGTTCAGGCCATCAAATGTACAGCAAAACAACACAAATTCAACATATAATTCAGTTCTAAAAGAGCACAACCAAGAGAAGCTGTCATACGTGACTTTCATGAAAATTTCCTCAAAGTACCATAACTGATATCTCCTTAATACTTCAACCACCAAGAAATCAATGATCATAAATGATATGAGGATGTCAAAATAATCATTCTCATGCTTGGAATCAATCAAAACCATTAAGAATCGAAGAAGATCAACAATTTGCACAAAACATCACATTTTCGGATGTAGTCCAGAAATCCCGTGAATCCATGCTCAAATTTGGAAAAGAAAGGATGAAAATGATCAGGAATGAACATATAATACAACCCTAAGCTTACCTTGTTGATTGGATGAAGTTTGGATGAGATTTGAGCTCCAAAATCTCCAAGGAAAGAAGGGTTACGGGACTGGACTGGAAGACAGTAGCTTTGGCTGATATTTGGGGATTGTGTGAGACTTGGTTCGGTTAGGGCTTCATATATCTGGTTAGGTGGTTGAGTTAGGGATCATTTGAATCAAACCATGGTTAATTTGGTCAACAATTGAATGAGTTATGGCCATTTTTGTGTAACAAGGTCAGTTTGGTTGCTGTTTCGTTTTTCGGTTGGATTTCGGAGGTTCAAATGACGTTAGAAAAATATTAGGCTAAGTTTACTAAACTCAAATTTTCGTTATGAGTTCAGCGGAGTTGACGGAACTCGAATCCGAGTTCCCGAGCTCAAGATATTAAATACGGAACCAAGGGTGCGCTAATTGCTCATTAGCCCCCGTTTTGGTTCCAAGAATCAAATTAAATTCATAACATATCAAACAAATTTGAAAACACAAAACGAGCATACAGGAATGTTCATAATACACATATTTACAACATACTACAATTTCATAGCATTTCAAAATCATTTCATATAAGATCGATACACATTCTAAGCAACCATGCACATTCATACAAATTCATGCGCGTTTCATGCAATTCATGTATATTTACATTAAAATGCATGCACAATTTATACAATCATGCACGTATCATATAAATCCATGCATAATTAAAATTTAATCAATTAAATCTGATATTAAATAAAATTGAAAAATCCACGTTTATATTATAAAATTAATTAATATGGTTAAACATGATTAATTAGCATAATATTTAATAAACAACATAATTAACATTAATCATTAATTTTACAATATTTAAAGAAATATATATATAGATATGTATTTATACTTAAAATACGAATTAGTTTTTAAAATAATATTGAATTAAAATTTAATATAATAAAATAAAAGAATAACAATTTATAATAAAATTAAAATATAAAACAGGTAAAACAATTAATCCCATGATTAAATAATTTAATTGCGCAATTTAGAAACAAATAAGACATATTAATATAAATGAAAAACCGGGGCGTTACAATCTCTCCCCCTTAAAAAGAATCCGTCCTCGGATTCACTGCACGCTTAAAACAACCAATGAGAGATTCCCCGTCTCTCGCAAGCAAAGAGAGTACCCCGTCTCTCAAACAAAATAAATAAAGCAAGGAAGTCTCCAATACTCCCAAGCAGCACACGCAAAACCAAATTCAAAATCACACAAGCCACCTCAAGGTAATCATCAGATATCATCCACGTTACTCATCAATTACTTCAGGTAATTTAACTTGTTAAGAAACAGAGCATATAACAAAGAAATTATTAAATTGAATCTGCATGAATGTATGCTTCATGAATGCTATAAATACCGTTCACCGTAGTCACGAAGTTTTAAAATTGTGAGTTGTTGTCGTTCAGTGTATAAGCTGTCCCGAAGATAGATTCAGTGCTCAGTTTGTCTTTAACCTCTTCAGGGTACCCCAATGAGACAATTGTTGAATCCTTTAAAGGTTATATTCAGTATCTGGTCCCACATTTCTTGAATCGAAGATAGAATGCTCTTGATGATTCTTGAAGTTTGATGTAAATCCTCCAATGATCATCTTTTTTTCGGTTTGGCTTCTTCTTAAATTTCCTTCCGAAGTAACGTGGGACTAACCGAAGACTTAATAATATTGTCATTATTGAACCCCCTTTTGTACCCTATTGGATTACTCGTGTTCGCCATCATTCCATCATATGCCAACTTGATTCGACTCTCTCTCTTTTGTCAATTCTGACTTAGGAGTTTCCAGAAGCTCCCTTATAATTCTGTTATTCCCAGATCCATGTTCTATACATAGGAACAGTTTCCAAGCCATTTCCGTTATACCTAATGAGGGACTCCAACCCGAATTGAGTAACTTAACTCGTCTCTTAATAACTTAACCATTCAAGCCGTCTTGTTTATTTCTGATCATCACTAATAGGACTCCCCAGGTCTTCCTTAATTTGCAATTTCGTTATTCTTACTGGAATATTTCTGCGAGCACCCTATCAATCGTCCAATTTGTTCCTCGGTCGTACTCTCCCCCTTACATTTCTGTTGTCCTGGGTTGAACTCCACTGATTCTTCTTTTGTCGAAAGTCTTGATGAGTAATTCCCATTAGGTGAAGTTTAACTGATATAGACTTCAAAGATTTGGCCTTTCAACTCCTTCCCTAGTTCTCTTGATGTCCGGACTCCTTTCTTAATCTTGTCCGGAACTCTAGTCTCACTTCTCTTTCTGAATTCTTGTTTCCTTTAACCTATCCCTTAATAGAAGTTCTTATTTCCCAAATTCTCCTTCCTTCTAATGTCATCCTATTATTTCTCTTCTCCATAACTCAGATGCGGCTCGGTGGAACTGATACGTGATAGTTGAGGCGAATGGACTTCCTATCAAGTAAACACTAAAATGCATGTTGGGTTAAAATGACAATGCATGGGTCACGTTTACATCAAGCAATTATAGAACACATTAGCGCAACGAAACCAATTAGAAATGCACGAATAAACATAAAGTCAAGAGAATAAGTAACTAATGTAAAATATGATGCACGTGCTATGAATGTTTTGGAACCTGTCACCAAGGTGATAAGTAGTTAGCTCGGTAGCTTTTCCTTGTTCCTCCAATCCCGAGGTTACTTTGACTGGGTGATTATCCCTTGCCTTTCCCACGGTCTTCAAGTTTTCCATGAGTCTTTTTGCATCACTTGTATCTTCCACTATCCGAGATTGCAATTCTTTAATCCTTAATTCTTCCACGTCCACAGAGTTAGTATCCAAACTCCTTCTCGAAATTCGACCTTTACTTCCAATCATCACCTCGATCAAGAATTCCGCGCTTATCCTTTGTGGATTTAATTCACCTCCAATTGCTTATATTTGAGCGCATGATTTCCTTTCTTTACCGTTTCCATTTGTTGCTCCATATCTTCCAATTTAACCTCACAACATGACAATTCAGCTGGGATTTGGAAAAATGAACTCAAATCCTGTTCTCCATATCGCCACCTTCCCTCTATTTGCGTTTACCCAAATGCTTGCCTTCCAGAACCTGACTTCTAATCACTAGGCTTAGTTCGAAGTCCTTCTTTGTAGACCCTTGATGCATAACCTCTATCGGACTCCTGTTATCTCTACTCCTCTTAATTACTAGTACCTCTTCCACGATCCAAATCCGGGACCAATATATCTTCAAGGTTTTGTTCCCTTCATTTCTTAGGTTGCAAGATCCTGTTGAATCCAATTAATGCACTTCAGGTAGTGGGTTCATATAAGTTGTTCTTCTGAGTCACAACCATTCTTTTGATTAACTCCTATTCCTATTCCTCCAAATGTTCCTCTGCCATCGCGTCGCCAAGGTCGAACCTCCCATTCTAAATCCCAACCGTTAATTGCAACTCAGTCTACAAAGCCACCCAACTACCATTCTCCATATTCCTCCCCGGCATCCTTCCTATCTTCCGTGCCTCCGAAGGAATTATAATAGATTGTTGTGATCATAGGACTTGGCCGTGGTTTGATATCATCTTTATAATCTGGAAATCATAACTCATTTCAAGAATGGATGCATGCGATTAGTGCATGCTCATGACACATATTCAATACGAAAGACAAGAATCCATATAAAATGCAACAAGTAATTCAACGAAATTCTTAAGGAAACCAAATTCCATATTCAAGATCGATGCAATGCACACAATATCACATAGTCCCTATGCCGCTCGACTTAGACTGACTCCAACACGACTCAAGAACACCGGTTTTGCAACCGGGCTCTGATACCACTTAAGGATGTAGCACCCCGCACGTGAGGCACCACATCCCCCGCACTATGGCTCAACACAAGTAACGAAATGGTAAATCCGCACCCGTGTCAAACCATAGCGAACGGGAGACAAACAAAAAAAAAACTTTCCTAAGCCAGGCGGAGTTAGACCCTGCAATGAAGCCAAACAACAACGTATAATGCATTGCAAACTCAAATTCAGACATACACCTCATAAGTAGAATTTGGGCTCTTCAGGCCTCTTTTAAACTCATAGCAAATCTCAGTAAATCCAATTTCATAATAAATACATAGGTATCCAATGTCACGATATAACTGAAATGAATTATACATAATTCCAGTATAGATGCGAATGCAGAGACTCTCCTAGCCTAACTCGACCCACTTACAGACTCCAAACACCTCCGCCTAGCTCGAAACTCCAAAATCAAACCTGCACACTAAAAGTTGGGGAGGGAGAGGGTCAGTCTCTAGAAGACTGAGTGAGCAGGAGCGATATACATAAATAGAAACATGCACATGCAAGTCGTAAATTCCGAACAAGGTTTTTATTTGAAATTAGTTTCCAAAAAGGGCAAGAGAATGACTAATCAATGCTCGGATTTTATGACTAAGTCATATTAATTTCATTACATTCATAAATCATACATAAATATAAGGCTCGGCGAGTGAGCGTGCACAACCTCCATCCAAACTCCGACCGTGTACATAAATATCAATAATATATTGGTTAGGCGATCAGGCAATATATCATAACACACATAGACCATAAATTATATCATGTCCTAAATATATTTGTTTGGGCAATTCGATTCCCGGCCTTCCCGCACAGTGCCTATCAATCGATAATCAATCAGTCAATCAATCATTTCAATCGTAAATAAGTTCCAACCTTCTTCCTCCGGGTTGGTGGTGGGTTTGCAAGGCCCGACCACCCGATCTTTGACCAAAAGGGGTTACATGACTCACCAGATGGCACTCAGCTCCCTTTCCCCGCCAATCTCCTGACGAGGTCCAGTACCGCTGTTTAAAAGTGGGACTAGTATATGGGATCCCCGTCAACCCTTGCTTCCTCGGTTAGCCACATATACTAAGTCCCGGGGCCCGTGAACATAACCTCTTTACATAATCTCGCCAAACATATCATTACATACATATGATACATACTATAAGAAATCATACCTTACCGTGTAATTCGGCATATGCTATATACGTACCTCTCCGTGTCATCCCAATCCATAGCTAGCATGAAGACACACGGTTTGGAGCATAGCCTCATTACAAAACCATTTTTAAGCTTATGTACGCTCATACGTATAATTCAGAAGGATTTACTCGATAACTTCATTTGAAAACCATATATATATAATCATAAGGTTTTGGCCAAAGCTTTTCACATAAGGGTTGTAGGGTTTGTTACATAGCTAAAACAAAAACCACCCTCACCTGAACCGTGACCATACAAGGATACGAGTAACAAGTGCCTGAACGATCAAGATCTCTCCACCCTGGAGATAAACTGTACAAAAAGACAACATGACGTGTTTGTGAGACTCGAGATTCCAATGAACCATATATGACGCTCGGCAATGAAGTGAATATGACATGAATGCATAAATGATCATATTATATCAATAAAATGTTCATGTGCACGATTAAGAAATGTAAAACATATAATCAAATCATTCGTTCATATGTTTCATTCAATTTCATAAATTCCTAAATTCATATTTCATAATTTCATAAATTCATATAAATTTCATAAATTCATAAATTCATAATGCATATCAATTAATCTAAAATCCAATTAATAAGCATAACACATATTATTCAAGTTCACATTTAGGAATAATATAAATAGAACGTTCAATCAAAAGTCAGTCGAATAAATACGCGAAATAGAATTCAATAATTAAATTAAATCAAATAATATTTAAAATATATAATAAATATACATAATATAATATATATACATAACCATATATAATAATATACAATATATATATTATATACATATATAAACACGTACACACACAAACACACCCATGCATGCATTCACAAATATATATATTATATATACATGCATGCAAATTAATATACAAAGCTATGCATGCAACACACACAATTACTAAATATATGCATATATATATTTGTACACACTCACACGTACACAGCCATGCATGCATAGCAAACACACACAGCACATTTATATATATATAATCAGCAAACACCCATGCAAAGGAAGGAGAAAACGCATGTAAAAATTTCAGGAAAAACTAAGGTGACACCCCCGTGTCACCACCTAAGCACAAACCGAGACACCCCCGTGTCTCGGTACAGAAATTTCAGGCCAACCCGCACCCCCGTTCCGCGCTGGAAAGAAGAAAATGGAACGCCCGTTCCTCGCAGCAGCAGCAGTTCACACACGCAGACTTACCCCTGTTTTTTTACAGCAATTAACGCAGACGAAGGGCAGCAACCAGAGCACGAAATGAGGCAAGAAGAAGGCATGAAAGCAGCACAAAACCAGCCCTAACAAGACACTAAAACTGACAGCAAAAGCAAGGAGTAACGCAGCAGTTGACAGCAACTTTTCCAGGCCAAAAACAGGGCAAAAGGTCTCGAAAACAGGGCATGGCTGATCCTCTTCAATCCCACATAATCATATCAGTTCAGGCCATCAAATGTACAGCAAAACAACACAAATTCAACATATAATTCAGTTCTAAAAGAGCACAACCAAGAGAAGCTGTCATACGTGACTTTCATGAAAATTTCCTCAAAGTACCATAACTGATATCTCCTTAATACTTCAACCACCAAGAAATCAATGATCATAAATGATATGAGGATGTCAAAATAATCATTCTCATGCTTGGAATCAATCAAAACCATTAAGAATCGAAGAAGATCAACAATTTGCACAAAACATCACATTTTCGGATGTAGTCCAGAAATCCCGTGAATCCATGCTCAAATTTGGAAAAGAAAGGATGAAAATGATCAGGAATGAACATATAATACAACCCTAAGCTTACCTTGTTGATTGGATGAAGTTTGGATAAGATTTGAGCTCCAAAATCTCCAAGGAAGGAAGGGTTACGGGACTGGACTGGAAGACAGTAGCTTTGGCTGATATTTGGGGATTGTGTGAGACTTGGTTCGGTTAGGGCTTCATATATCTGGTTAGGTGGTTGAGTTAGGGATCATTTGAATCAAACCATGGTTAATTTGGTCAACAATTGAATGAGTTATGGCCATTTTTGTGTAACAAGGTCAGTTTGGTTGCCGTTTCGTTTTTCGGTTGGATTTCGGAGGTTCAAATGACGTTAGAAAAATATTAGGCTAAGTTTACTAAACTCAAATTTTCGTTATGAGTTCAGCGGAGTTGACGGAACTCGAATCCGAGTTCCCGAGCTCAAGATATTAAATACGGAACCAAGGGTGCGCTAATTGCTCATTAGCCCCCGTTTTGGTTCCAAGAATCAAATTAAATTCATAACATATCAAACAAATTTGAAAACACAAAACGAGCATACAGGAATGTTCATAATACACATATTTACAACATACTACAATTTCATAGCATTTCAAAATCATTTCATATAAGATCGATACACATTCTAAGCAACCATGCACATTCATACAAATTCATGCGCGTTTCATGCAATTCATGCATATTTACATTAAAATGCATGCACAATTTATACAATCATGCACGTATCATATAAATCCATGCATAATTAAAATTTAATCAATTAAATCTGATATTAAATAAAATTGAAAAATCCACGTTTATATTATAAAATTAATTAATATGGTTAAACATGATTAATTAGCATAATGTTTAATAAACAACATAATTAACATTAATCATTAATTTTACAATATTTAAAGAAATATATATATAGATATGTATTTATACTTAAAATACGAATTAGTTTTTAAAATAATATTGAATTAAAATTTAATATAATAAAATAAAAGAATAACAATTTATAATAAAATTAAAATATAAAACACGTAAAACAATTAATACCATGATTAAATAATTTAATTGCGCAATTTAGAAACAAATAAGACATATTAATATAAATGAAAAACCGGGGCGTTACATTAATACTTCACCCACCAAGAAATAAATGACCAAAAATGATATAAGGATGTTAAAACAATCAATATCAAGCTTGGAATCAATCAAAACCATTGAGAATCGAAGGAGATCAAGAAATTGCCCAAATTTTCTTATTTTCGGAAAAATGCCCAGAAATGATGAAACCATGCTCAACTTCATGAATGAAAGGGTGGAAATGATCATAAATGAACATATAATACAACCCTAAGCTTACCTTGTTGATTGGTTGAAGTTTGGATGAGATTTGAGCTCCAAAATCTCCAAGGATGGAAGGGTTACGAGACTGGAATGACTGCAGAAGCTTTGGCTGAGTTTTTGGGGATTGTGTGAGGGTTATCTCGGTTAAGGCTTAATATGTCATGATAGATGGTTGAGTTAGGGTTTTAAAGAATCAAACCATGGTTAATTTGGTTATGGTTTGGATAAGATATGGCTCATTTTGTACAGCAAGGTCAAATGGATGTCGTTTCGTTTTTCGGTTGGATTTCGGAGGTTCAAATGATTTAGGAAAAATATAAGGCTAAGTTTACTAAACTTGCATTTTCGTTACGAGTTCAGCGGAGTTGACGGAACTCGAATCCGAGTTCCCGAGCTCAAGATATTAAATTCGGAACCAAGGGTACGCTAAGTGCTCGTTAGCCCCCCGATTTGGTTCCTCAATACAAATTAAATCCGTTAACATATCAAATGAATTCGAAAATATAAATCGAGCATAAAATCATATTCATAACACATATATTTACGACATACTAAATATTCGTGGCAATCCGAAATCATTTCATATAAGAACGAAGCTCAAAATTAACAAACTCATTCATGCAATTCATACATATTCAAATAAAATCCATGCATGAATATTATAATTCCCATGCAAAATATAATTTCCCATGCATAATTATTATAAATAATAAATTAATTCTAATATTAAATAAATTATATTAGGTCACGTAATTAATTAACTAAACATGATTAATTAGCATAACATATAATTAGCATAATCATTAAATTAATAATAATGTAAATAAACGTATACATATATATACTTAAAGAAATATATATATATATATATATATATATATATATATAATACGATATATATATATATATATTAGAATTAATAATAAATTAAAAATAAAATAATAACAATTATAATAAAATTAAATATAAAACACATAAAAACAATTAATCACATAATTAAATAATTTAATTGCGCAATTTAGAAGCAAATATGACATATTAATAAAATTGAAAAACCGGGGCGTTACAATCTCTCCCCCTTAAAAAGAATCCGTCCTCGGATTCACTGCACGCTTAAAACCACTAATGAGAGATTCCCCGTCTCTCACAAGCAACAAGGAGAGAGCCCCGTCTCTCGAGCAACAATGAGAGAACCCCGTCTCTCGCAAGCAAAGAGAGTACCCCGTCTCTCAAACAAAAATAAGAGAAGCCCCGTCTCTTAGAAACAACGAGAGCACCCCGTCTCTCAAACAAAAATAAATAAAGCAAGGAAGTCTCCAATACTCCCAAGCAGCACACGCAAAACCAAATTCAAAATCACACAAGCCACCTCAAGGTAAATATCAGATATCATCAACGTTAATCATCAATTACTTCACGTAATTTAACTTGATAAGGAAACAAAGCACATAACAAAGAAATTATTAAATTGAATTTGCATGAATGTATGCTTCATGAATGCTATAAATACCGTTCACCGTAGTCATGAAGTTTTAAAATTGTGAGTTGTCGTTGTTCAGTGTATCATCTGTCCCGAAGATAGATTCAGTGCTCAGTTTGTCTTTAACCTCTTCAGGATACCCCGATGAAACAATTAATGAATCCTTCAGGGATTATACTTCTTAGATCCCTTCTACCTGGTACTGCTCCCAGTCTCCATCATTCCTCTTAATCCTCATTCAGCCAACTCTTTTTACTTATCCGAGCTTGACCTCCAGAATACCCTCAGACCATCCGTCTCGAAGTTAGGTCCCTAGCTACTATCTTACCCATATCGGAGTTTAAAATACCCTCGAGAATAACTACCCCTGACAACCTTGACGATTCAATCCCTACCTAGAGGTATTCGTCATTAGGATCTACCTTAACACGAACCCTTTTCCATCTTCCGTTCATGGTATCCATTCATTCCCTTTGACCCCTTAAGGTTATATTTGGTATCTAGCTCCACATTTCTCGAATCGAAGATAAAATGTTCTTGATGCGTTTTGAAGTTTGATGTAAATCCTCCAATGATCATCTTTTCCCGTTTGGTTTCTTCTTAGATTTCCTTCTGAAGTATCGTGGGACTAACCGAAGACTTGATAATATTATCATTATTGAACCCCCTTTTGTACCCCATTGGATTACTCGTGATCGCCATCATTCCATCATATGCCAACTTGATTCGGCACTCTCTCTTTTGTCAATTCTGACTTAGGAGTTTCCAGAAGCTCCCTTATAATTCTGTTATCCCCAGATCCATGTTCTATACATAGGAATATTCTCCAAGCCATTTCCGTTATACCTAATGAGGGACTCCAACCCGAATTGAGTAACTTAACTCTCCTCTTAACAACTTATCCATTCAAGCCGTCTTATTTATTTCTGATCATCACTAATAGGACTCCCAGGTCTTCCTTAATTTGCAATTTCGTTATTCTTACTGAAATATTTCTTCGAGCACCCTTTCAATCGTCCAATTTGTTCCTCGGTCGTGCTCTTCCCCTTAAATTTCTGTTATCCCGGGTTGAACTCCATCGATTCTTCTTTTATCGAAACTCTTGATGAGCAAATCCCATTAGGTGGAGTTTAACTGATATAGAAATCAAAGATTTGGCCTTTCAACTCCTTCCCTAGTTCTCTTGATGTCCGAAACTCGTTTCTTAATCTTGTCCGGAACTCTAGTCTCACTTCTCCTTCTGAATTCTTGTTTCCGTTAACCTATCCCTTAATAGAAGTTCTTATTCCCCAAATTCACCTTCCTTCTAATGTCATCCTATTATTTCTCTTCCTCATAACTCAGATGCAGCTAGATTGAACTGATACTTGATAGTTGAGGCGAAAGGACTTCCTATCAAGTAAACACTAAAATGCATGTTGGGTTAAAATGACAATGCATGGGTCACGTTTACATCAAGAAATTATACAATACATTAGCGCAACGAAACTAATTAGAAATGTACGGATAAACATAAGGTCAAAAGAATAAATAATTAATGCAAAATATGATGCACGTGCTATGAATGTTTTGGAACCTGTCACCAAGGTGGTAAGCTATTAGCTCGGTACCTTTTCATCGTTCCTCCAATCCCGTGGTTACTTTGACTTGGTGATTATCCCTTGCCTTTCCCACGGTCTTCAAGTTTTCCATGAGTCTCTTTTTTTTTTTTTTTTTTTTGCATCACTTGTATCTTCCACTATCCGAGATTGCAATTCCTTAATCCTTAATTCTTCCACGTCCACAGAGCTAGTATCCAAACTTCTTCTCGAAATTCGACCTTTACTTCTAATCGTCACCTCAATCAAGAATTCCGTGCTTATCCTTTGTGGATTTAATTCACCTCCAATTGCTTCTACTTGAGCGCATGATTTCCTCTCTTTCTCGTTTCCATTTGTTGCTCCATATCTTCCAATTTAACCTCACAACATGACAATTCAGCTTGGATTTGGAAAATGAACTCAAATCCTGTTCTCCATATCACCACCTTCCCTCTATTTGTGTTTACCCAAATGCTTGCCTTCTAGAACCCGACTTCTAATCACTAGGCTTAGTTCGAAGTCCTTCTTTGTAGACCCTTGATACATAACCTCTACCGGACCCCTGTTATCTCTACTCCTCTTAATTACTAGTACCTCTTCCACGATCCAAATCCGGGACCAATATATCTTCAAGGTTTTGTTCCCTTCATTCCTTAGGTTGCAAGATCCTGTTGAATCCAATTAATGCACTTCAAGTAATGGATTCACATAAGTTGTTCTTCTGAGTCACAACCATCCCTTGATTAACTCCTTTTCCTATTCCCCCAAATGTTCCTCTGCCATCGCATCGCCAAGGTCGAACCTCCCATTCTGAATCCCAACCGTTAATTGCAACTCAGTCTACAAAGCCACACAACTAGCATTCTCCACATTCCTCCCCGGGCATCCTTCCTATATTCCGTGCCTCCGAAGGAATTGTAATAGATTGTTGTGATCATAGAACTTGGTCGTGGTTTGATTTCATCTTTATAACCTGGAAATCACAACTCATTTCAAGAATGGATGCATGCGATTAGTGCATGCTCATGGCACATATTCAATACGAAAGACAAGAATTCATAGAAAATGCAACAAGTAATTCAACAAAATTTTTAAGGAAACCAAATTCCATATTCAAGATCGATGCAATGCACACAATATCACATAGTCCCTATGCCGTTCGACTTAGACTGACTCCAACACGACTCAAGAACACCGGTTTTGCAACCGGGCTCTGATACCACTTAAAGATGTAGCACCCCGCACGTGAGGCACCACATCCCCCGCACTATGGCTCAACACGAGTAACGAAACAGCTAATCCACACCCATATCAAACCATAGCGAACGGGAGACAAACATACAAACCTTCCTAGGCCAGGCAGAACTAGACCCTGTAATGATAACCAATCAACCAAAATATAATGCATTGCAAAGCCAAAATTCAAACATACAAACCATAAGTAGAATTTGGGCTCTTTAGGCCTCTTTTAAACTCATAATTACAGTCCAACAAACCAATTCAATAATAATTACATAATTATTCAAGTTTATGATACTGCAGAATCGAATCAAACCTAAATCCAATACAAGAGTGAGTGCAGAGACTCTCCTAACCTAACTCGACCCACCTAAAGACTCCAAACACCTCCGCCTAGCTCGAAACTCCAAAATCAAACCTGCACACTAAAAAGTTGGGTAGGGAAAGGGTCAGTCTCTAGAAGACTGAGTGAGCAGGAGCGATATACATATATAAAAACATGCACATGCCAGTCATAAATTCCGAACAAGGTTTTGGTTGCGATTAGTTCCCAAAAAGGGCAAGAGAATGATCAATCAATGCTCGGATTTTATGACTAATCAAATTAATTCATTATATTCATAAATCATACATAAATATAAGGCTCGGCGAGTGAGCGTGCATCATCTCCAACCAAACTCCGACCGTGTATGACAAATTTCAATAATATTTTAAATAGGTGGTCATGCAATACGTCATAATACACACAAACCATAAATCATATCATAAACATATTCGTTTGGGCGATCCGGATCCCGACATTCCCGCACGGTGCATAACCATAACATAAACATATTCATAAGCATAATCAGAAATCATAACCAACCTTCTTCCTCCGGGTGGTGGACGGGCTTGCAAGACCCGGCCACCGGTTCATACATAGGCCAATGGGGGTACATGAATACCCCAAAGGCACTCAGCTCCCATTCCCCGCTAAACCTCCTAGCGAGGGTCGGTATCACCGTAGTTTGGTTGGGACTAGTATATGGGATCCCCGTCAGCCCTTGCTTCCTCGGTTAGCCACATATACTAAGTCCCTGGGCCCGTGAACATAACATATATGAAATCTCGCCAAAATATATCAATACATACATATGATACATACTATAAGGATGTTGGAAAACACGAATCAGAAAGCAGCGGAATTTAAAAATTTTTCCCAACAAAAGGATCTAGGACTCGCAATCGTGTAACCAAATTCGTAAAGATAGAAAACTTACTTTTCTTTTATTCTTTCTTGAAGCGTTTCAAGCCACCCAAGAACGCTCTTCACGCGGCTTGATCCCCTCTCCTTGGTAAAGCTCGAATCTTCAAACTTCTAACTTGAAGTCTCTAGAGAAAGTCCACCAACTTGATCACAATCTAACTAGTAAGGATGCTAGTTCTCTAGTTAGTGTTTGGGCTTAACCTAGGGTTTAATTTAATCTTGGAGAAAGGAAGGTGTTCAACACATGAACCAAGAATTGTCTATTAGCTCTAAAGGGGAGCTCGAGCTCCCCTATATATAGGCAAGGGAGTGCCGAAATTCCTAGTCCTTTATGGGCTAGGATTTTGGTCCCTCTCTCCTATTACTTGAGGATCAAGTATTTTCAACCTTGACTTTGAATTCTAATTCTAGTCAACTTTGAAGAGAGCTTAAAAAATATCCAAACTATTTTTGGATAATTTTATACTTTATTTATTATAAAATAAATAACTTATTTTATCTAATTAATTAATTCATAATTAATTAACTAGATTATTTTCTCCAAAATTAGACTTTCTTTTTAATTCAAAATTAAACCAAAGTCTATTAAATAATTAACTAATTAATTATTTAATATATATATAATATATATATATATACACGTGTGTGACACGTGTCACAGTGACACGTGTCACTCACGTGATCCACACGTGTGAATTCACACGTGTGGAACCCTCTTGGTCCGATTAACTCGTTTAATCATTTTCAAGCCTCAACTCATGTAACCAAGTTGTTGTGTGTGACCCTCTAGGTTCTCAATTCAATTAGCAGTGACCCCAATTAATTAATTCACTAATTAATTAATCAGTCCACAGATTAAACGACCATAGTCTAGCAACAGGTGTTTAACCCCTAGCTGAATTGGAATGTTCGGATTCGACAGAACCTTTAAGTCATTGAATCATGTGAGATACAATCCTCCTACTTACTATCTCTCAACCAAGATCTAGGGCAAGGGAATAATCAGAACCCTAATAATCCGGTCTTAAAGCTAAGTGCATTTCATATCCATTTGATCTCAATCCAAGAAACCCTTTTCTTGATGTCTTGATCTACTGCCTTGGCCAAGGACTCCATATGGCATATGAATGACTTACACAATAAGAGATCACCTTGCAAATGCAAGTGTAGGTCCTTTCTTGATTCTCATTCACTTTCATGAATCACTTGTGCAGCCCCAGCATAAGCCTTGAATCAGTTGTCTAAGGCGACACCCTTTAAAGCTTATACCTAAGACTACAGAGTTAACTCATAAAGTGACAAGGAACCTCAAGTCTAAGGATCAATTAATCACATCAATGACTCGTGAGATATTTCCTAATCTGGAAGTTTCCATTTCCTGAAATAGAAACTTCCTTTCCCATTTAGGAATGTTCTCACACGGGGCACCTCAGTGAACTTACTTATTAAAGTAAGCACCCTCATGTATCACGCACGTATCAACTATACACTTTGCACCTCCATGAAACAAGGTGGTCCTTCTTAAGGGCGTGATCCCACAAGCAAGCCTTAGAGGAGTCAGGTTGACACTCCCACTGTCTGTAGGACTCATCGGCTTGGAGTATTTTACTAATCATGACTTATGTGATATAGGGCTCGTTTCATGAACCATTTCACCTAAATGGTAGAGTCCTATAGTCATCAGGATTAGGGGAGTTCTCATACATGCACAGCTAAAGTAAACGCATACCAAACAAGAGCATATAAAGAAGTGTTGCCTCAATTCGTTATTTCATTCAAAGATTGTCTGTGATTACAATAAGGAAAAGCACAAAGCGGATATACAATCGGCTTTTTAGGGCACTATTCCTAACAATCTCCCACTTGCCCGTCAAAGCCATTCTAAAGCTACTCTAAGTCCCATCTTCTGAAGATGACCTTGGAAAGCTTCTCGACTAAGGGGTTTAGTAAGTGGATCTGCCACGTTCTCTGCTGATGTGACCCTCTCAATTAGCACATCTCCTCTTTTGATAATATCACGGATTAGGTGATACTTCCTCATAATGTGCTTGGTCCGTTGGTGAGATCTTGGTTCTCTTGCTTGAGCAACCGCCCCAGTGTTGTCACAAAACACAGTAATGGGGTCTTTCATGCTAGGAACAACATTCAATTCTTGAATGAAGTTTCTAATCCAAACACCTTCCTTAGCTGCATCATTTGCAGCTAAGTATTCGTCCTTAGTGGTCGAATCAGCAGTGGTAGTTTGCTTGGAACTCTTCCAACTCACTGCTCCGCCGTTTAGGCAGAAAATGTATCCTGACATTGACTTAAAATCATCTAAGTCAGATGCAAAGCTTGCATCGCAGTATCCTTCGATAGTAAGATCTTTCTGACCTCCGTAAACTAAGAATAAATCTTTAGTACTTTTCAAGTACTTAAGAATATTCTTCACGGCAGCCCAGTGACCATCTCCAGGGTCAGATTGGAAACGACTTGTTACACTAAGTGCATAAGCCACATCCGGTCGAGTACATAACATTGCATACATTATGCTACCTATTGCTGATGCATAAGGTGTATGAGTCATTCTTTCCTTCTCAAGGTTAGTCTTAGGACACATCTTCTTTGAAAGACATGTTCCTACACTCATAGGAAGGTTCTTAACCTTTGCTGACTCCATATTGAATCTCTTCAATACTTTGTCAATGTACATCGACTGTGATAGTCCTATTAACCTTCTAGATCTATCTCTATAGATTTTAATTCCAAGGATATAGGACGCATCACCAAGATCTTTCATCTCGAATTGGTTCGATAACCATAACTTAGTCACTTTCATGTCATCCTTCGAATTCCCAATAAGAAGGATGTCATCAACATAAAGTACTAAGAATTGCACTGAGGTCTCCAATTCCTTTCTATACACACATGACTCATTCGAAATTTGGATGAAGCCAAACGCTTTGACCGATTCATCAAATCGAATGTTCCAATTCCTAGAAGCCTGTTTCAATCCATAGATTGACCTTTGGAGTTTGCAAACCTTTTGCTCACTCCCACTGAATGTGAAACCTATGGGTTGCTCCATATAAATGTCTTTGTCAATGTCACCATTGAGAAAGGCAGTTTTCACATCCATTTGCCATATCTCATAGTCATAATATGCAGCAATGGCAAGCATGATTCGAATGGACTTTTGCATTGCAACTGGTGAAAAGGTTTCGTCAAAGTCCACGCCGGGTCTCTGAGTGAATCCTTTTGCAACCAGTCTTGCTTTGTAGGCTGCAATGCTTCCATCAACTCCAAGCTTTCTCTTAAAGATCCATTTGCAACCTATGGGTTTGACCCCATCAGGCAAATCTACCAAGGTCCAAACTTGGTTGGAGTTCATGGAATCCATTTCGGATTTCATGGCTTCTATCCACTGTTCAGAGTCAGAATCTGAAAGTGCCTCCTTATATGTCAAAGGATCATTATCCTTTTGAGAGATTTCATGGAAGAATCCATACCATCTCTCCGGCTGTCTAGGAGTACGTTCAGAACGCCTTAGAGGAGGATTTACATGTGTATCGAAATTCGTGATTGGTTGTAGTTGATCAGAGTGGGACGTTTCTTCAGTGGGTGGTATGGGGTCACTTTGTACTTCTTCTAATTCTATGATCTTGCCTTTCTTTTCTTTAAGGAACGGTTCCTCAAGAAAAGTGGCATTTCTGGAAACAAACACCTTTTGTTCAGATTGATCATAGAAGTAGTATCCTATGGATTCCTTAGGATAACCTACAAAGTAGCATAAGTTAGAACGAGATTCTAACTTATCTCCCACTGTCCTCTTCACGTAAGCAGGACAACCCCAAATTCTTAAGTAAGAATAACTAGGGATTTTACCATGCCACATTTCATAGGGCGTTTTAGGGACTGACTTAGAGGGAACAAGATTCAAAATCTTTGCTGCACTTTCTAGGGCATAACCCCAGAAAGAAGGCGGTAAGTCAGTGAAACTCATCATGGAACGAACCATATCAAGTAGGGTTCGATTCCTTCTCTCAGAAACTCCATTAAGCTGAGGAGTTCCCGGAGGAGTCCACTGAGAGATAATCCCATTACCTTTGAGATGATTAAGGAATTCTTCACTAAGATATTCGCCTCCTCGATCAGATCGAAGTGCTTTGATCTTGTGACCAGTTTGGTTCTCAACCTCCTTTTGAAATTCTAAGAATTTCTCAAAAGCTTCAGATTTATACTTCATTAAGTATACATAACCATACCGACTAAAGTCGTCAGTGAAGGTTATGAAATACTGATGATTGTTTCTTGTGCTTACACTAAGCGGTCCACAAACATCAGTATGGATCAAATCCAGAACCTTAGAGGCACGTTCCACAGTTCCTTTAAAAGGAACTTTGGACATTTTTCCTTTGAGACAGGATTCGCAAGAAGTTAACTCTTTGAGATCATTTTCAGAGAATGATCCTAAAGTGTTTATCTTGCTAATTCTGTTCTTGGAAATGTGTCCTAATCTAGCGTGCCATAAGGGAGCTGAAACTTTGTCATCTCTCTTACGCTTTGTTTCTCGTTGTATATTCATAATATTGATATTTTGAGTTAGGTAAAGTCCATTACTTAGAGTACCGATATGAACGGAAGAGTTGTTCCGTTTGATAAAGTATTTACCATTCTTAATATAAGTTTCATAACCTTCGCAATCTAATATTGGAACTGAAATTATATTACGAATAATGCTCGGTACATAAAGGACTTTGTTTAATACTAACTCAAAACTACCTAAATCTAATCTAATTGTGCCTAAAGCTCGAGCTTCAACGTTTGAGCCATCGCCGATCTTCAAGACACATTCTCCTTCTTTGAGTTGTTGGACTTCACTTAGCATCTGTACATCATTACAGATATGAGTTCCACAACCGGTATCAAGTACCCAAGAACTAGAATTAATAGAAAGATTTACTTCAACGAGAAAGATACCTTTCTTTAGAGTAGCCTTGTACTCTGGGCAGTTTCTCCTCCAATGTCCCGCTTTGCCACAATGGAAGCAAACATCCTCTTTCTGATCACGCTTCTTCTTTTGGGCCTTCCCCTTCGAAATGCCACCAGTGGGCCTAAGGGGTTTCTTCTTCTTCTTTTGGGCTTTCTTGCCCTTACCTTTAGAAGGCCCAGAAGAGGAAGATGGAGCATTCACCATCAAAACCTTATTGTCCTTCTTGATCGTGCTTTCAGCAGTCACAAGCTGACTAATCAGCTCAGCTACAGTAGCACCAGCATGATTCATGTTGAAGTTAAGGACAAATGGGTTGAATGATGGTGGGAGCGAAGCTAGCAACAGATCCACTGAAAGCTCATCTTTCAGCGGCATGTCCATGGAGGCAAGTTTCTCAGTAAGGGCAAGAAACTTGAGTCCATATTCATGGACACTTGAACCTTCCCTCATTCTCAAGTGGAATAATTCCTTTGAAGTGTTATACCTTGTAACACGTTCATGAGGGCGGTAAAGTTGCTCTAAGTGGTCGTAAATCTCCCAAGCAAATTCCATGGCCTCATGTTGTCTTTGCAAGTCCGGAGACATGTTAGCCAACATAAGACAACGGGCTTGGAGATTATCATCCTTCCACTTCTGAATCGCGTCCCGCTCGGCCCGAGTGGGAGCCTCCCCTTCAGGAGTAGGCTCCCCTTCGAAGAGAACATAAGTTCTCTTCTCAGAATCTAAAATGATTTTTAGATTCCTCAGCCAATCAGAATAGTTGGGACCAGTCAACTTGTTTGACTCGAGGATCGATACAAGAGGGTTTTTGGTTGCCATTTCAAAACACGTAGAGAATCACAGAATCTACGACCTAAATGGTGAAACAGAGAACTAGTGAGCATGCTGAATTATAACGATATACAAAAGATAAGGTCTTTAATCTATTGTAGCTCCCACTGTTTTTCAAAGATCTAGAATTCCCAAAGATCTAAGAGGAACACGTTTCCCAATGGGTACTAAGATCCTAGGCATTTTACCTCGAACCCACGACTCGCGGACATTCTAAGTAAGAACCCTAGGTAGGTACAACTTACCAATTCTAACACCTTTAGAACTCTCAGTAATTGTTTTTGCATCACCTATCTTTCAATATGGACCCACGACTCGTGCGACATCCATATTTACTTAGGTGTTAAGCTAGACCCATCAATCATAAGATCATGACCAAAACTTAGTTCGAACGACCCACGACTCGCGGACATCGCCCTTGCCAAAATTGACCACGAAATATTGATCATTTAAAATGATCAATTAGGTAACTAAGAACTAGTAAGCTCCACTAGCTATCCCACGACTCGCGGACAATAACTAGCTTTACTTACTAAACTTAAAACCTATTGATGGAATGCTAGGAATTTAATTCAAAACTTGCATCTCGAATTAAACACCTATTTGTTCGAAATTAGCTTAATATTTAATGGGAATTTTCGAATCAACCGGAGAGTTGTCCGGTTCGACCTCACCAACATATATGTTATCCAATTTTATTAGTCTTGATTAATGCAAGTACACTTAAATGCATTTCAAACAAGCACATAAACAGATAACATGTCCTAGCATGATACTAACATGTAATGATCATGGGTTCTACCTATCTTATGCGTGATATGTGGGAGCCACTCCACAATCACAAGTTCTAACATACATGCCACATAAACAGTTCAAATCACATAAGGGAAAGCGGTAACAAAATACGAGCCCTATCTCTATTACATTTAACAATTGAGATTCCCCTCCCTAACATTTTGAGGGGTCTTCACTTATGGCCTCCTTGTTACTTGAATGTGGTCCATCTTACTCCATGGGTGCATTGTCTCCAAAATGAAAATAAAACCTCACCACCTATCTCTACTCTCAAATTACAATAAAAAGAAAAAGACATAAAGTAATAAGGCTCAATCTTCATATTGGCCTTAGACAATTACACGGGGCATACCCCGGCCTCAAAAACAGTAATATGGAAAGCCACATAATAAATCACATAACAGTACGCACATAAGTGAGGCTCCAACCTCAATTGAAAAACGCAACTATAGGGCTCCAACCCCAATTGAAACCATTCATGTGCATAAATTAAAACCATACATAGATCTAAACCCATGATCACCTAACATGCTTTTGCGAGAATTTAAATTTAGCCAATAAATTAAAATTCTCGTTTCAAGTCCTAATGACTCAAAACACGACTTAGATGCAATTCTTGTTCAAGAGCCTTTTCAATAAAACCCGAAAAACATTAAACTAATAAAATTCCAATTAATTTCCAAAATTAATAATTTTATTCTTTCATTATTTTCAGAAAATAATATTCATAATTTTTCCAAAAAACCAAATCGCTTTAATTTCTCAAAAATCCCAATTTAATCAAAATTTTAAAATAATTTTATTTTACCAAAACTGATTTTAAAAGATAAAATTAAAATAAAATTAAATCGGGATTTTTCGGACCGAAAAACACGAAACACGAAAACACGAATGCACGGGCCCGGCATGACGCGGGATCGCCCGCCCGCCGTGCAGGAGCGCGCGCTAGGCGCGCGCCAGCGCTGCGCACAGCCGGCAGCGATTGCCGCCAGAGTGCGCGCGCCAGGCGCGCCCTTGCGCGCAGATGTGCGGCGCGGGCAGGCAGTCGCAGGCGGCTGTCCCGCACGGTTGCGGGACAGGCGAGCAGGGCGCCTAGGCGGGCGGGGAGGCCTCCCGCGCGGATGCGGGAGGGCTGGGCGGCGGTAATGGGGTTTGGGCGTGCGACGTGCTAGCACGCCCAATCCCATTCTTTTCGTGTCCCGTTTCGTATTTCCGGGTTTCTCCAAAACCCGTTTCAATCCAAAATTAAAAAATTCGATTTAAACAAATTTCAACTAAAACAATTTTTCAAAAACACGATTTGAGAAAACAGTTTTAGAAATTCAGGAAAAATTACAGTTTCGTAATTCAGGCTTTCTAAAAGAACTCATGAATACCTAATTCGCATCTAAGCCTAAGAATTTCTACCAAATTCAGAATAATTGAGACGAATCAGAAACACGATTAACGAGGTGGCTCTGATACCACTTGTTGGAAAACACGAATCAGAAAGCAGCGGAATTTAAAAATTTTTCCCAACAAAAGGATCTAGGACTCGCAATCGTGTAACCAAATTCGTAAAGATAGAAAACTTACTTTTCTTTTATTCTTTCTTGAAGCGTTTCAAGCCACCCAAGAACGCTCTTCACGCGGCTTGATCCCCTCTCCTTGGTAAAGCTCGAATCTTCAAACTTCTAACTTGAAGTCTCTAGAGAAAGTCCACCAACTTGATCACAATCTAACTAGTAAGGATGCTAGTTCTCTAGTTAGTGTTTGGGCTTAACCTAGGGTTTAATTTAATCTTGGAGAAAGGAAGGTGTTCAACACATGAACCAAGAATTGTCTATTAGCTCTAAAGGGGAGCTCGAGCTCCCCTATATATAGGCAAGGGAGTGCCGAAATTCCTAGTCCTTTATGGGCTAGGATTTTGGTCCCTCTCTCCTATTACTTGAGGATCAAGTATTTTCAACCTTGACTTTGAATTCTAATTCTAGTCAACTTTGAAGAGAGCTTAAAAAATATCCAAACTATTTTTGGATAATTTTATACTTTATTTATTATAAAATAAATAACTTATTTTATCTAATTAATTAATTCATAATTAATTAACTAGATTATTTTCTCCAAAATTAGACTTTCTTTTTAATTCAAAATTAAACCAAAGTCTATTAAATAATTAACTAATTAATTATTTAATATATATATAATATATATATATATACACGTGTGTGACACGTGTCACAGTGACACGTGTCACTCACGTGATCCACACGTGTGAATTCACACGTGTGGAACCCTCTTGGTCCGATTAACTCGTTTAATCATTTTCAAGCCTCAACTCATGTAACCAAGTTGTTGTGTGTGACCCTCTAGGTTCTCAATTCAATTAGCAGTGACCCCAATTAATTAATTCACTAATTAATTAATCAGTCCACAGATTAAACGACCATAGTCTAGCAACAGGTGTTTAACCCCTAGCTGAATTGGAATGTTCGGATTCGACAGAACCTTTAAGTCATTGAATCATGTGAGATACAATCCTCCTACTTACTATCTCTCAACCAAGATCTAGGGCAAGGGAATAATCAGAACCCTAATAATCCGGTCTTAAAGCTAAGTGCATTTCATATCCATTTGATCTCAATCCAAGAAACCCTTTTCTTGATGTCTTGATCTACTGCCTTGGCCAAGGACTCCATATGGCATATGAATGACTTACACAATAAGAGATCACCTTGCAAATGCAAGTGTAGGTCCTTTCTTGATTCTCATTCACTTTCATGAATCACTTGTGCAGCCCCAGCATAAGCCTTGAATCAGTTGTCTAAGGCGACACCCTTTAAAGCTTATACCTAAGACTACAGAGTTAACTCATAAAGTGACAAGGAACCTCAAGTCTAAGGATCAATTAATCACATCAATGACTCGTGAGATATTTCCTAATCTGGAAGTTTCCATTTCCTGAAATAGAAACTTCCTTTCCCATTTAGGAATGTTCTCACACGGGGCACCTCAGTGAACTTACTTATTAAAGTAAGCACCCTCATGTATCACGCACGTATCAACTATACACTTTGCACCTCCATGAAACAAGGTGGTCCTTCTTAAGGGCGTGATCCCACAAGCAAGCCTTAGAGGAGTCAGGTTGACACTCCCACTGTCTGTAGGACTCATCGGCTTGGAGTATTTTACTAATCATGACTTATGTGATATAGGGCTCGTTTCATGAACCATTTCACCTAAATGGTAGAGTCCTATAGTCATCAGGATTAGGGGAGTTCTCATACATGCACAGCTAAAGTAAACGCATACCAAACAAGAGCATATAAAGAAGTGTTGCCTCAATTCGTTATTTCATTCAAAGATTGTCTGTGATTACAATAAGGAAAAGCACAAAGCGGATATACAATCGGCTTTTTAGGGCACTATTCCTAACAAAGGAATCATACCTTACCGTGTAATTCGACATATGCTATATACGTACCTCTCCGTGTCATCCTAATCCGTAGCTAGCACGAATACACACGGTTTGGAGCATAGCCTCAATACAAAACCATTTTTAAGCTTATATACGCTCATACGTAATATTTTAGAAGAATTTACTCGATAACTTCATTTGAAAACCATATATATATAATCATAAGGTTTTGGCCAAAGCTTTTCACATAAGGGTTGTAGGGTTTAATACGTAGCTAAAACAAAAACACCCTCACCTGAACCGTAACGATACAAGGATACGAATACCAAGTGCCTGAACGATCAAGATCTCTCCACCCTGGAGATAAACTGTACAAAAGACAACATGACGTGTTTGTGAGACTCGAGACTCCAATGAACCATATATGATGCTCGGCAATGAAGTGAATATGACATGAATGCATAAATGATCATATTATATCAATAAAATGTTCATGTGCACGATTAAGAAATTTAAAACATATAATCAAATCATTCATTCATATGTTTCGTTCAATTTCATAAATTCATAAATTCATATTTCAAAATTTCATAAATTCATAACATTCATAATATTCATAATGCATATCAATTAATCCCTGAATTCATTTAACAATCATAACACATAATATTCATATTCACATTTAGGAATAAAATAAATAGAACGTTAAATCAATAGTCGGTAAATTAAGTACGCGAAATAGAAATCAACTAATTTTCAAAATTGAATTAAATCAAATAATAATTAAAATATATAATAAATATATATAATCATTATATATAATATGTAATAACATATAATGTATATAACATATATATATATACACGTACACACACATTACATATCCATGCATGCATATAGATATATACTCAATACATAATATATATACTATATATTACACACATGCATGCATTCACACAATCAAAAACCCATGCATGCACACAACAGACACAGCACATTACTAACACAGCCACCTACAAAGAACAACAACAGCAGCCAAACACACAATTACAGTAGCAGCAACAGCACACATCACGCAGGGAAGAAGAAGAAGACGCAGGAACAGTTCTGAAAAACGGGGTGACACCCCCGTGTCCCCCTCCAAACCTATACCGAGAAACCCCCGTGTCTCGGTACAGTAACTCCAGGCCACGCTGCACCCCCGTTCCTCGCTGGAACGGACAGAAGTGGCACGGTCGTGACGTGCAGTAGCAGCAGCCTCTGCTACAGACAGCAACACGCAGAAACAGAGCAGCAAACCAACAAGAAAACAGGCAACCAAAGCAACATTACAAGGTACAAATTACTGTAAGAACTCAACAAGAATGTTCCCTCAAAGCCAAGAAAATTGACAGCAAAACATGAAGGAAACGCAGCAGCTTTGACGGCTGAAAATCATACCAGAAAACAGAGCAACCAACGCGGAAAAAAACAGGGCAAGAACAAATCACTCCTTCTCCATCTATACACCTCAGTTAAGGCCAACAAATAAGCAGCAAAACATCATGAATTCAACAAGTAAATCAGTCCCTAACAAGCTCAAACAAGAAAACAACCGTACGTGACATTCATGGAAGGTTTTCTCAAAGTACCATAATTAATATCTCATTAATACTTCACCCACCAAGAAATCAATGATCATAAATGATATGAGGATGTTAAAACAATCAATATCAAGCTTGGAATCAATCAAAACCTGTAACGCCCCGACTTTTCGGACGTAAAGGTAAAGCGTATGTGTTTACCTAATTGCGCGAATTAATTGTTTTTACGTGTTTTATATTTACTTTTATAATAATTGTTATTATTTTATTACATTATATTATATTATCTTATTATAACATTATTAAATTTTATATATATGTTTCGTATTATATATATATATATATATGTTTAATTATTTATATATATATATATTTATACGTTGGAAACTATATATGCATGAGAAAATATATTTATGCATGAAGATTTTATATATGCATGCAAAGTAATATTTTTGCATGAAGATTATATTTTTGCATGAAAATTTATATTGCATGGAGTTAATATATTGCATGGGAATTTTATGTATTTATGCATGAATTGTTTGGAATGCGCATGTTGTTCATTTTGGTGCTTCGTTCTTATATGATATGATATCAAATTGCTACGATTTTGTAATATGTTGTACATATATGTGTTATGAACATGATTTTATGCTCAAATTATGTTTTTGAATTCATTTGATTAGTTAACGAATTTAATTTGTTTCGAGGAACCAAAACGGGAGCTAACGAGCACTTAGCGTACCCTTGGTTCCGAATTTAATTTCTTGAGCTCGGGAACTCGGATTCGAGTTCCGTCAACTCCGCTGAACTCGTAACGAAAATTCGAGTTTAGTAAACTTAGCCTTATAATTTTCCTAATTCATTTGAATCTCCGAAATCCAACCGAAAAACGAAACGGAGATCAACTTGACCTTGCTGCACTAATTGAGCCATATCTCATCCAAACCATAACCAAAGTAACCATAGTTTGATTCATTTAAACCCTAACTCAACCACTTATCTAGATATTTCAAGCTTTAACCGAGATAACCCTCATACCATCCCCAAAAACGCAGCAAAAGCTACTACTCTCAGTCCAGTCCCGTAACCCTTCACCATTTGGAGATTTTGGAGTTCGATTCTCATCCAAACTTCAACCAATCATCAAGGTAAGCTTAGGGTTGTAATATATGATTAATTCTGAGCATTTTCATCCTTTCATTCATGATTTTGAGCTTGGTTTAATCATTTCTGGACTGTTTTACCGAAAATAGAGGATTTTGACAAATTCTTGATCCTCTTCGATTCTTAATGATTTTGATTGATTCCAAGCCTGAGATTAATTGTTTTAACATCCTCATATCAATTATGATCTTTGCTTTCGTGTTTGTTGAGAAAAATATGAGAGATCATTTATGAAATTTTCAGAAAATTCCACGGGAAGGTCACGTATGCTTCTATGCTTTGATTGATCACTTTTGGAACTGATTTACTTGTTGATTATATGATATTTTGCTGCTAATTTGATGGCCTTAACTGAGTTGTATAGATGGAGAAGGTTCGAGTTCAAGCTTGCCCTGTTTTCATCGATTTTTGCTCTGTTTTTCTGGACTATTTTTGCTGTCAAAAACTGCTCATTTCCTTCCTTCTTCTTGCTGTCAATTTCGTGATCTTGTAGCATGTATTCTTGTTGAATTTTGCTGCCTTTCATGCCTTGTTTTGTTGCTCGTATGGCCTGCTATTCCTGCGTACTTAGTTGCCCTGTTTTCTGCGTTTTTGCTGTCGAAACTGGGCTGCTGCTGCTGCTGTCACGGGCGTGTCAATTCTCCTCGTTCCAGCGAGGAACGGGGGTGCAGAATGGTCCGGACTTGCTGTACCGAGACACGGGGGTGTCTCGGTATAAGCTTTGTGGGTGACACCCCCGTGTCACCCCATTTTCTCTGAACTATTCCTGCGTCTTCTTCTTCTTCTCCTGCGTGTGTGTATGCTACTGTGTTGCTGCGCTTTACTTGTTGCTGCTGCTGTAAATATGTTATGCATGGTTGTGTTTGTATTTGCATGTGTATGTAGGTAATATATATATAGTATATATTATATGCATGTAGAATGTGTAAATGCATGCATGACTGTGTATAAATATATATATGTAAGGTGTTGTTAATTGTGTGTGCATGTATATTTACATAATATATAATATATTTATGCATGCATGTTGTGTGTGTGGGTGTGTGGTGTTGCATGCATGTGTAGTATATATGTAATATTTGTGTATCTATGCATGCATGGTTGTGTGTGAGTGTACGTGCATGTATATATATATATAGTATATATATATATTGTATATTAAATATATGATTACTTATATATATATAATGTATTATAAATATTTATTATATATTTTAAATATTATTTGATTTAATTTAATTACTGAAATTAATTGATTCCATTTCGCGTATTTAACTATCGACTTTTGATTGAACGTTCTATTTATTTCATTCCTAAATGTGAATATGAATATTATATGTTGTGCTTATTAAATGAATTTTAGATTAATTGCTATGTACTATGAATGATTTGAATTTATGAAATTTATATGAACCTATGAACGTTATGAATTTATGGACTTAATATGAATTTATGAAATTATGAAATTGAATGAAATATATGAACGAATGAATGATTATATGTTTTAAATTTATTAATCGTGCACATGAACATTTTTATAATATAACATGATCATTTATGCATTCACGTCATATTCACTTCATTGCCGAGCGTCATATGTGGTCATTGAGTCTCATACCTTTTCTTTTACACAGATTCGGGTTTGGTCGGAGACGAGGACGAGCATTGAGACGCTTGTGCCTTTACTTTGCTTTGGTAAAGGTGGGTTTTTCTTCTATTAGTTAAAACAACCCTATAAATCCCTTATGTGCAAAGTTTTAAACCAAAATTATATATTTATATAAATCGAGTCATTTTGGGTAAATAATTTCAAACGTATGACCCCTTTTTAATTAGGAAACCCTACCTTATGTTTTGGCGAGATTGTATGGATGTTATGTTCACGGGCCCCGGGACTTAGTATATGTGGCTAACCGAGGAAGCAAGGGCTGACGGGGATCCCATATACTAGTTCCAACCAAACTACGGTGATACCGGCCCTCGCTAGGAGTTTTAGCGAGGAATGGGAGCTGAGTGCCCTTGGGGGATTCATGTACCCCCATTGGCCTATGTATGATCCGGTGGTCAGGTCTAGCTAACTTGTCCACCACCCGGAGGAAGAAGGTGTATATGTATGATTATGATCATTTATGTATGTGCACGAAAGATATGTATGACAGCCATTAATTATGATATGATTACACGAGGAGAAGGTTGGAGATTGTGCACGCTCACTCGCCGAGCTTAAACCCTTATGAACAATTATGAATGAAAATGATCGTCGTAATCCCGTTGATGTTTTCTATTGTTTTAACCACTCGGTAAATTCTTATCAAACTTCACACGGGATTAGGGCTTGCATGTATGTGTTTAAATTACGCGATATTATATATCTTATGCCCCATTTTTATACCCACCAGTCTCTTTTAGACTGAACCCGGTTGTTTTCAGTTGTTTTGTGCAGGTATAGGAGTGCTAGGCGGGAATACAAGTCGTCTAGGT
Source organism: Lantana camara (assembly GCA_037501455.1). Taxonomy (NCBI): domain Eukaryota; kingdom Viridiplantae; phylum Streptophyta; class Magnoliopsida; order Lamiales; family Verbenaceae; genus Lantana; species Lantana camara. The sequence goes on from CM074855.1 coordinate 60,796,036, forward strand.
CTTGCATTTATGTTTAGCACTTCTTTTCAGCCTCATATGCATTTTCTGGTTGCTACTTTTGTATTTAATCATAGTTTAGATTGGAGCGTTATGATTTTGTAGGCCGTGAGTGCCGTTGGATATTCGAATGCTCTTGTATATCCATTTTTGGAGCTTGTTAGCTCATTGTATATATGTTATGTAGTTCTTGCTTCCGCATTCTATTTTAACTCTGATTTTATGATTCCTGCACTGATTGGTTCAAGGGTTAGTCCCGCCTAGCATAGCGTGTGTGTTGTGTCCCCGTTCGCCGCGGATTCGGCACGTGTATGGACTTCCATTTCATATACGGGTCGGGTCTCGGTGCGGGGGATGTGGTACCTTACGCTCGGGTGCTACATCCTTAAGTGGTATCAGAGCTTAGGGTTGCAAAACCCGGGCTCTAGTGTCGTGTTGAGTCAGTTAGGTCGTTCGGCTTTAGGAACAATTTGTCAATGTGTTGCATATGCATTGTTTACGTGCTTGTGTGTTCTAAATCTTGAATTTTGATTGAATTAATTGCACTTGCATGCATGGACTAAAGATAGCATGCATATTAGTGTTTCTGGAACAGGATGCCTCCACGTAGACATCGTGAGAGATCTCCAGGACATCGTCGTCATCATGATCGATCCCCTACGCCTCCACCTCAACCACAAGCACCACCGATGGATATGGGGAATTTTATGGAAGCAGTTTTCAACTATGTAGAGCATAGGAGGGCTCAAGCTCCCCCACCACAACCAGCAGGACAACAAGCTCCTCCACTAAACCATAACAATAGAGATCCTCATGGGGTGTTTCTGAGTTACAACCCCCCTCGGTTTTCTGGTTCTATTGACGATGCGGTCTCGGAGGGTTGGTTGATTCGACTAGAGAGGATATTTGGGGTCCGACAATTCACCACGCAAGAGAAGGCCCAATTTGCTATATTCCAACTCGATGGGGATGCATATGAATGGTGGGAACGAACAAGAGAGAAGCTTGAAGTCGATGAAGAGGAAGTAACTTGGGAAGTTTTCAAGAGAGAATTCCGGGAATGCTTCGTACCGGAAGTGGTAAGGGAAAGAAAGGAGCAAGAATTCATGGAGTTAAAGCAAGGAGCGCGTACGGTGACCCAATATCTCACAGTATTCAATAGGCTTGGGAAATATGCTCCTCATGTCACCCGGGATGAGAAGAGAAAGTCAAGGAAATTTATTGCGGGGTTAAGACAGGATTTGAGACACGGTCAGGCAGGTCACAATTTTGAGTCTTTTGCCGATACGGTACAGAGGGCTTTAGTTCGAGAAGAGGAGTATAAGAAGAAAGATCCGATTTTTAGGCCACTGATGGGGCGAGGTTCTGAAACAAGTTCGGGAAAGCGACCTATGGTTCAAGCTACTTCCCCTTCAAAGGGTCCGTTTAAGAAGCTAAGAGTGGGAGGACCAACTCTACCGGTTCCAATAGCTTTGCCTGCACCAACAAGGGATCGACAAAGTTCGAGTGAAGCACGATTCTCCAAGCCACCATGTACATATTGTGGAGGGCCAACCCACAATTATCACAATTGCTGGAAGAGGTTGGGTTTATGCTTAATATGTGGAAAAGCTGATCATAGGGCGGATACATGCCCCGACAAGACTCCGGGATTTAAAAAGGGAGTTCAAAGGCCAATGATCCAGGCTCGTGCTTACGCCCTTGAAGGTGAAGAGCAAGATGCAGAAATCGATCCCCCAGCAGCGGTAGAAGGTACCCTATGCATACATAACATGAGCATTCATGCACTCTTTCATGCACTTTTTGATTCGAGTGTCGCGCATTCTTTTATTTCTTGTGACTTAGTTGCTATTCTGTGCTTGCCTGCTATTTGCTTTTTCTTCTTGTTGGTTGGTGAATTCGCCACTGGGTGGTAGTCTTCAGACAGATCAGTTGGTTCGGGAGTGTTCAGTTCTGATGGAAGGATAAGTTGTGGTAATCTCCTTCGATGACATTTGGGTTTATTCGAGAACTCCAGAGGATCATGCAAGGCACCTCAGAATTTTGTTGGAGACCTTAAGAGAGCATCGGATTGTATGCTAAGTTTAACAAAGGCGAGTTTTGGATTGATCAGGTAGCATTTCTGGGTCATATTATTTCAAGGAAAGGTTTGGAGGTAGACCCTTCTAAGACTGAGACGGTTATTCAATGGCAAAGCCCGAAAACTGTTTCAGAAGTAAAGCGTTTCTGGGGTTTGGCAGATTACTATCGAAGCTTTGTACAGGATTTTCGAAGATTACAGCTTCTTTAACCCGATTGACTAAGAAGGTGGTTAAGTTTGAGTGGGACGAGGCATGAGGATAGCTTTCAACTTTTAAAGGAAAAGTTGACCACCGCTCCTGTATTAGCACTTCTTGAAGGTACAGAAAGATATACAGTTTTACGGACGCCTCAAAAGGAAGTTTGGGATGTGTGGCGATGCAAAATGGAAGAGTGATCGCCTATGCCTCAAGGAAACTGAAAGAGCATGAACAGAACTACCCCACTCACGATTCGGAATTAGTGACAGTGATCTTTGCTTTGAGTAATGAAGGGGACTTGGAAGTATTAAATACAGTGGATTTGCTGCTCAAGGCATTTAGAAACATGGAAGTGGTTAAAATTAATGGCAGAGAACAGGTAGTAATAAATGAAGACGAGGAAAGGTGAGAGACCTGAAGGAGAATTACGGTAAGGGAATTTTCGAAGCTGTGACATCAGCTCTGTTTGAGGTAAACGAATACAACCCGAGTGGACGATACATTATTTCAAAAATGTGGAACTACAAGGAAGGTAGAAGAGCTAACCTGACAGAAGGTGTTGAGGTTTTATTGAAGCAATTCTATTGATGGGATTTGAGTTATCGTGGACAGGTGGACAAAATCCGCTCATTTTCTTGCTATTGGGATATCTGATAAAGTGAATAAGTTGGCCAAGAGGTACAATGCTGAGTTTGTCAGGCTTCATGGTGTACTTGTTAGTATTGTCTCGGATCGGGATCCCAGATTTACTTCAAAGTTATGGCAAGAATTGCAGAAGTGTGTGGGAATAAGGCTTCAATTCAGCACAGCCTTCCATCTTCAGACCGACGGACAATCAGAAATATTGATTAAGTATCTGGAGGACCGGTTGAGAGCATGTGCATTGGACTTGCCTCCGAATTTAACTGGAATGCATAACATGCTTCATGCTTCGCAGCTCCGAAAGTATTACCGAGACGAGTCCGAGGTTCTACCAGTTGAAGAAGTGGATTAGAACCGGATCTCACTTTCGTTCAGAAGCCGATTAAGATATTGGATCGAAAGTTTCAGGGACTTCGAAATCGGCGTAGTCCACTAGTCAAGGTTCTTGGAGAAGTGATAAAACCGAAGAGACTACGTGGGAGACGGAGAATAGGATAAAAAGGTTTCATCCTGAGTTAATTCCGAGCGAGCAGTGAATCCGAGGACGGATTCTTTTAAGGGGGAGAGATTGTAACGCCCCGACTTTTCGGACGTAAAGGTAAAGCGTATGTGTTTACCTAATTGCGCGAATTAATTGTTTTTACGTGTTTTATATTTACTTTTATAATAATTGTTATTATTTTATTACATTATATTATATTATCTTATTATAACATTATTAAATTTTATATATATGTTTCGTATTATATATATATATATATATGTTTAATTATTTATATATATATATATTTATACGTTGGAAACTATATATGCATGAGAAAATATATTTATGCATGAAGATTTTATATATGCATGCAAAGTAATATTTTTGCATGAAGATTATATTTTTGCATGAAAATTTATATTGCATGGAGTTAATATATTGCATGGGAATTTTATGTATTTATGCATGAATTGTTTGGAATGCGCATGTTGTTCATTTTGGTGCTTCGTTCTTATATGATATGATATCAAATTGCTACGATTTTGTAATATGTTGTACATATATGTGTTATGAACATGATTTTATGCTCAAATTATGTTTTTGAATTCATTTGATTAGTTAACGAATTTAATTTGTTTCGAGGAACCAAAACGGGAGCTAACGAGCACTTAGCGTACCCTTGGTTCCGAATTTAATTTCTTGAGCTCGGGAACTCGGATTCGAGTTCCGTCAACTCCGCTGAACTCGTAACGAAAATTCGAGTTTAGTAAACTTAGCCTTATAATTTTCCTAATTCATTTGAATCTCCGAAATCCAACCGAAAAACGAAACGGAGATCAACTTGACCTTGCTGCACTAATTGAGCCATATCTCATCCAAACCATAACCAAAGTAACCATAGTTTGATTCATTTAAACCCTAACTCAACCACTTATCTAGATATTTCAAGCTTTAACCGAGATAACCCTCATACCATCCCCAAAAACGCAGCAAAAGCTACTGCTCTCAGTCCAGTCCCGTAACCCTTCACCATTTGGAGATTTTGGAGTTCGATTCTCATCCAAACTTCAACCAATCATCAAGGTAAGCTTAGGGTTGTAATATATGATTAATTCTGAGCATTTTCATCCTTTCATTCATGATTTTGAGCTTGGTTTAATCATTTCTGGACTGTTTTACCGAAAATAGAGGATTTTGACAAATTCTTGATCCTCTTCGATTCTTAATGATTTTGATTGATTCCAAGCCTGAGATTAATTGTTTTAACATCCTCATATCAATTATGATCTTTGCTTTCGTGTTTGTTGAGAAAAATATGAGAGATCATTTATGAAATTTTCAGAAAATTCCACGGGAAGGTCACGTATACTTCTATGCTTTGATTGATCACTTTTGGAACTGATTTACTTGTTGATTATATGATATTTTGCTGCTAATTTGATGGCCTTAACTGAGTTGTATAGATGGAGAAGGTTCGAGTTCAAGCTTGCCCTGTTTTCATCGATTTTTGCTCTGTTTTTCTGGACTATTTTTGCTGTCAAAAACTGCTCATTTCCTTCCTTCTTCTTGCTGTCAATTTCGTGATCTTGTAGCATGTATTCTTGTTGAATTTTGCTGCCTTTCATGCCTTGTTTTGTTGCTCGTATGGCCTGCTATTCCTGCGTACTTAGTTGCCCTGTTTTCTGCGTTTTTGCTGTCGAAACTGGGCTGCTGCTGCTGCTGTCACGGGCGTGTCAATTCTCCTCGTTCCAGCGAGGAACGGGGGTGCAGAATGGTCCGGACTTGCTGTACCGAGACACGGGGGTGTCTCGGTATAAGCTTTGTGGGTGACACCCCCGTGTCACCCCATTTTCTCTGAACTATTCCTGCGTCTTCTTCTTCTTCTCCTGCGTGTGTGTATGCTACTGTGTTGCTGCGCTTTACTTGTTGCTGCTGCTGTAAATATGTTATGCATGGTTGTGTTTGTATTTGCATGTGTATGTAGGTAATATATATATAGTATATATTATATGCATGTAGAATGTGTAAATGCATGCATGACTGTGTATAAATATATATATGTAAGGTGTTGTTAATTGTGTGTGCATGTATATTTACATAATATATAATATATTTATGCATGCATGTTGTGTGTGTGGGTGTGTGGTGTTGCATGCATGTGTAGTATATATGTAATATTTGTGTATCTATGCATGCATGGTTGTGTGTGAGTGTACGTGCATGTATATATATATATAGTATATATATATATTGTATATTAAATATATGATTACTTATATATATATAATGTATTATAAATATTTATTATATATTTTAAATATTATTTGATTTAATTTAATTACTGAAATTAATTGATTCCATTTCGCGTATTTAACTATCGACTTTTGATTGAACGTTCTATTTATTTCATTCCTAAATGTGAATATGAATATTATATGTTGTGCTTATTAAATGAATTTTAGATTAATTGCTATGTACTATGAATGATTTGAATTTATGAAATTTATATGAACCTATGAACGTTATGAATTTATGGACTTAATATGAATTTATGAAATTATGAAATTGAATGAAATATATGAACGAATGAATGATTATATGTTTTAAATTTATTAATCGTGCACATGAACATTTTTATAATATAACATGATCATTTATGCATTCACGTCATATTCACTTCATTGCCGAGCGTCATATGTGGTCATTGAGTCTCATACCTTTTCTTTTACACAGATTCGGGTTTGGTCGGAGACGAGGACGAGCATTGAGACGCTTGTGCCTTTACTTTGCTTTGGTAAAGGTGGGTTTTTCTTCTATTAGTTAAAACAACCCTATAAATCCCTTATGTGCAAAGTTTTAAACCAAAATTATATATTTATATAAATCGAGTCATTTTGGGTAAATAATTTCAAACGTATGACCCCTTTTTAATTAGGAAACCCTACCTTATGTTTTGGCGAGATTGTATGGATGTTATGTTCACGGGCCCCGGGACTTAGTATATGTGGCTAACCGAGGAAGCAAGGGCTGACGGGGATCCCATATACTAGTTCCAACCAAACTACGGTGATACCGGCCCTCGCTAGGAGTTTTAGCGAGGAATGGGAGCTGAGTGCCCTTGGGGGATTCATGTACCCCCATTGGCCTATGTATGATCCGGTGGTCAGGTCTAGCTAACTTGTCCACCACCCGGAGGAAGAAGGTGTATATGTATGATTATGATCATTTATGTATGTGCACGAAAGATATGTATGACAGCCATTAATTATGATATGATTACACGAGGAGAAGGTTGGAGATTGTGCACGCTCACTCGCCGAGCTTAAACCCTTATGAACAATTATGAATGAAAATGATCGTCGTAATCCCGTTGATGTTTTCTATTGTTTTAACCACTCGGTAAATTCTTATCAAACTTCACACGGGATTAGGGCTTGCATGTATGTGTTTAAATTACGCGATATTATATATCTTATGCCCCATTTTTATACCCACCAGTCTCTTTTAGACTGAACCCGGTTGTTTTCAGTTGTTTTGTGCAGGTATAGGAGTGCTAGGCGGGAATACAAGTCGTCTAGGTCTTGCATTTATGTTTAGCACTTCTTTTCAGCCTCATATGCATTTTCTGGTTGCTACTTTTGTATTTAATCATAGTTTAGATTGGAGCGTTATGATTTTGTAGGCCGTGAGTGCCGTTGGATATTCGAATGCTCTTGTATATCCATTTTTGGAGCTTGTTAGCTCATTGTATATATGTTATGTAGTTCTTGCTTCCGCATTCTATTTTAACTCTGATTTTATGATTCCTGCACTGATTGGTTCAAGGGTTAGTCCCGCCTAGCATAGCGTGTGTGTTGTGTCCCCGTTCGCCGCGGATTCGGCACGTGTATGGACTTCCATTTCATATACGGGTCGGGTCTCGGTGCGGGGGATGTGGTACCTTACGCTCGGGTGCTACAAAACCATTTAGAATCGAAGGAGATCAAGAAATTGCCCAAATTTTCTTATTTTCGGAAAAATGCCCAGAAATGATGAAACCATGCTCAACTTCATGAATGAAAGGGTGGAAATGATCATAAATGAACATATAATACAACCCTAAGCTTACCTTGTTGATTGGTTGAAGTTTGGATGAGATTTGAGCTCCAAAATCTCCAAGGATGGAAGGGTTACGGGACTGGAATGACTGCAGAAGCTTTGGCTGAGTTTTTGGGGATTGTGTGAGGGTTATCTCGGTTAAGGCTTAATATGTCATGATAGATGGTTGAGTTAGGGTTTTAAAGAATCAAACCATGGTTAATTTGGTTATGGTTTGGATAAGATATGGCTCATTTTGTACAGCAAGGTCAAATGGATGTCGTTTCGTTTTTCGGTTGGATTTCGGAGGTTCAAATGATTTAGGAAAAATATAAGGCTAAGTTTACTAAACTCGCATTTTCGTTACGAGTTCAGCGGAGTTGACGGAACTCGAATCCGAGTTCCCGAGCTCAAGATATTAAATTCGGAACCAAGGGTACGCTAAGTGCTCGTTAGCCCCCCGATTTGGTTCCTCAATACAAATTAAATCCGTTAACATATCAAATGAATTCGAAAATATAAATCGAGCATAAAATCATATTCATAACACATATATTTACGACATACTAAATATTCGTGGCAATCCGAAATCATTTCATATAAGAACGAAGCTCAAAATTAACAAACGAACTCATTCATGCAATTCATGCATATTCAAATTAAATCCATGCATGAATATTATAATTCCCATGCAAAATATAATTTCCCATGCATAATTATTATAAATAATAAATTAATTCTAATATTAAATAAATTATATTAGGTCACGTAATTAATTAACTAAACATGATTAATTATCATAACATATAATTAGCATAATCATTAAATTAATAATAATGTAAATAAACGTATACATATATATACTTAAATAAATATATATATATATATATATATATATATATATATATATAATACGATATATATATATATTAGAATTAGTAATAAATTAAAAATAAAATATAATAAAATAAAATAATAACAATTATAATAAAATTAAATATAAAACACATAAAAATAATTAATCACATAATTAAATAATTTAATTGTGCAATTTAGAAGCAAATATGACATATTAATAAAATTGAAAAACCGGGGCGTTACAGAAAGTGTTATAACTGTGCAAGGTTTGGTAAAATTTACTACAGGTCACATGTTAACAGTATTAATTTAAAATGGGTAGGACCCGATACTATCGAGTTGACTCCCATACAGGCCTTACCAATTCGTCCAACCCTGCTGAAAATAACCTAGTAGGTACCAATTCATCTGAACGGTCATCTGTGGTGCCAAAAGTCGGGGATCATCTACCATAGCTATACATCCCCTCATCCAAAAGTCAGCCCTGAACTGTCTCGGCTATACGTCCGCCATCGATAGATAGATATATATGCATCAGTACTATATACAAAAACCTCCCATCAGCAATCAACCTTGATAACTGTGGTCCAAAGAACCCCCGGTGGTGTCATCAGAAACAGCAACGATCTCACCCTGTCCATGTCCTGTTGGGTCATCTCCGCCATCATCATCATCAGAACCTCCATCGCCTCCATCGGACGACTTCTACATAGGCTCGGGCTCCTGAGAGGCCTGACTGACATCCTGACCCTCGACCTCCTCAACTGCCTGCTCATCGGACAAGTGATAGGTATCATACAGGTGAGCTCTCACGCGTGCACGGTAGTGCTGGTGACGCTCCATAGAGGTGTCGCGATCGATAGTCATCTGCATAAGATTTGCCTCCAGCTCAGCAATACGAGCAAGCCTCTGCTCAGCAACATGAGTCATCTCTGCAGCATGCTCACGAGCAATGTCCCTATCAATCTGGTGCTGCAATGACTGATCCTGATGGCGCATAGACTCCAACCTGACCTCATGGGTCCTCTGATACTCCTGAAAGTAAACATCTCTCTCAGACTCGAGATAGTGCACAACTCTGTTAGGATAGGAATACCCAGGTTTGCCATTATCCCTAGACCTACGCCAGGTGTAGAAACAAGTGCCTCCACGGCGAGAAACTGCCATAGTACGTGGGGCCTCAAACTGCTCAAAGAAAGCCTTGTCCATCTGCTGATGAGTAGGATCACGATGCCGCTGAACTGCCATAGCTATACAGAAGATACCACAAATATGAAATCCAGATATCTGAACCATGCAATCCCCAAATATCCTATATCGATGCAATATGAGAATGATCTTAGATGCAATGCGTGAACAATCCATGATGCAACATGAGAGCAATCTAGGTTAAGTCTTTTCTTACTTAACCCGATGGCTTTGATACTACCTCAGGCTGTAACGCCCCCACCCGTACTGGAACATGAGGAGAGCGGAGTCTCAACCCCCGCACTGAAGCACCTCTCAAGTTATGGTGTGAGCCATCAATCAAGAAATACTCCAGCGAACGGCTGTCTATCTCAGAACTATACATGTATAACGATGTGGCTATGCAGCAGAAAATCAGAGTACTTTAAAACTTTTGACAACTTGTGCATGATGGCATGTAACAAGCAAGAACATATTGATCGTGTAAGATAGACTTGGCATATAAGAACATGTAACATATTCACATATAAGCACCGATATAGCAGAGTTCAAAATATCGGTAACAGAGTAGCAAAAAGAGTAGAACAAGGATACTCAAGTATTCAGAAACATAAAGTGATGCAGCCATAAAACATATGTAGGACACAAAAGAAAGTAATACTAAGTCCTGACTGAAACAAAAGTGACAATCTAGAGCTTCAAGATACCTCTAGACTGTGGCTGCAAGACCTGAAACAACGAGGTAAGAAAACGGGAGAGGTATTAGTCAAAAGGACTAAGTGAGGGAATACTTAAAAGAAAGTACTGAGTGATAAAAAAACTTGAAGTAAAGTTTAGAACTGTTAAATGTAATGCTTTTAAAGAAGAACTTGGAACAAGTTCGATAGATAAAACTGTTTGAATGCAATGCTGTAAAAGAATACGAGTTTCAAAACTCTTTCATGAATGCTATCACACGCACACACATATGCTATAGATGTTTCATAGTTCTCTCATAAAACGGGATAGGGGGTAAAGTGAACTTTTCCAAATATGAACCATCCTTTATGAAACAGAATTTTGCCCACAAGCTAGGCTCCTTCATCCATACGCCAGAAAACATGATAAAGTAGAGTATCGGACCAGGATCAACAATAACTCCACATATAGTAGAGCATCGCACCAAGGTCAACAATACTCCACCAACACATACAAACATGCACCATCCTCCACCGGTTGTCACTTCGGGTAGCTAGCCCTAGGCGACCTGTAAACATGTAATAGGAATAGATCTGTGGCCCATTCCCAGACAGATTATCCTGACTTAACAAACCTCCTGGTAAAAGTCGGTGTCAATTGTCTAATTGTGGCGGCCGGTATTAGTGATATCGTTGGCGCACACCTCCCGAACATCACCTCTACACATAACTGTTGGGCCCAAACTGTAAACCGTATGCTTGCATTTTAGATCAGCAGTGACTATAGTACCACTCCGGGTGCTAACTATAACATGTGAAACTGCAAATGTAACATGTGATGCTGTATGTAAAACATGTGATGTTGTCTGTAAAACATGTGAAAAAGTGAAACTGTACTTTGAAAACATATGCAGAACATGTAACTGTCTTTGAACAAGAATGCAGAGCTTTGGAAAACATGTGCTTTAGATCAAGGTATACTATTAAAGTATGAATGATCCTTTCAAAAGAATGTCCCGATAAAAGGGATAGTTCAAAACGAGGTTTAGCTTTGAATTTCAAAACATATGATACGATAGTATAATCGTGGTTCCAGTTTGAAAGCGTTTTAGCTTCACCTCACCTAATAGTAACAAAAGGTAGGTAGACAGATTACGCGGTGCCCTGGGGATCCCAGTGCTCGACTTTAACTCTTGTAGATGGTGTACTAGAGTGAGCTTAAGAACTAAGACCCACTACTAACCAAGATGCATATGAGATGCATGAAACAAATGAACAAGGAACATGTAAAGAACACTAGGTTATGAAAGAAGTCCACGAAAGAAAACTCATTTTGAAAACACATTTTACACCCTGGATATGGAAACCCCAGGTGCAAATGTCTATTAAGAAAACACATGTTTTATTTCACTTTTACTATTCAGAAGCACTATTCAAATATACCATTTAGGATTATTATTCATAATTACTATTCACAGTTACTATTCATATGTTACTATTCGCAAGTCGGGTCAAAGGTCGGGTCAAACGCTTACTATACACATACACACCTACACACGTCACACACACACACCATGCACACACACACACACACACCATGCACACACACACACACACACCATGCACACACACACACCCCCTAATTCAATTATGATCTTGATTATAACCTATAGTTTCAAGTTCATGTTATATAATCAAGTGTGATCTAGGTTAAAGGTATAACCTATAGTTAAGAGGTCCAATTAAAGCATAACATCAAGTTATGAAACACTATTTTATCTTAGGTTATAACATGTGACACTATTAAAGTGTATAACATATGATCAAGGCTCTATTCCATTAATCCATATCATATCATAAGCTCAATTCTTAATTCATGAATCATATAACCATATAAGAACATGTCTAAACATATATCATATCATATCATGAACCTTAGGCATGTAACATGTAACAATTAAATTCAATACCAACATGTAACAAGTTGTGACATAATTAATTGTAAATCACTATTCCATTAGCTAGTATGCTAGAACATAATTCAAATTCCATAATCATACATCAATTCTCATAATATAACAACTATATCACATGATCATAGTATATACTAAAGCATTTCATAACATATTCAAGCATATACTAAACAATTAAAACATATGCACAGCTATTCAAACATATCATAAAGACCATATAATAAATGCATAAAATAAAATCCTATATGGCTTAGGGAAGACCCTAAGACTCAACCTAAACATAATATAAACATACCATATCATAAAAACATAAACTAAACTAAAACATAACATAAAATAAAACAAACTAACCTAGCAAATGTGGGGGGTGGCCGACGGCCAAGAGGGGGAGGAGAGCGAGAGAAAGGGTGTTGTCAACACAACTTTGAGCAAGGATTCTAATGGCTCTTTCCCTCTATTTATAGTTGGAGATAAGCCCCTCACCTTGGAAATAAAGTATAAGGAAGGGTATGAGAGCAAAAGTGGAATAGCTTCCCTTGGAAGCTTCATACTCTAGAAGCTTAAAAATGGGGCTGCCGGGGGTATTTCCTTAATTTCACTACCAAAACGTGAAGATAAGTGGCTGGAAGTATAACCATTCCGTCTGGGAAAAAATTAGCTTCGAAACGCATATTTATACGTCGAAATCGGATTTACCGTTTAAAAGATACATTAGTTTTAGTGAATAAAAGTTTTGAGCTCGAAACTCAACACGAGTGAAAAACGACTTTCGGAAATGATTTTCAAGTCCGGAACATTTTGAAAAATCATAAAATAAATCGAGAAGCGTTTTGAATCCAATATCGACTATAAAACGTTTTACCGATAAAAAGTTCAAAACGTAGAATGAATAGTGAATTCTCACGTACGAACGTACGCTTCAAAATTTCAAGCTAGGGTTTGAATCAAGAGTTGTAAAACATCTCAAAAATCTTTAAATAGCTCGAGTAATGCAAATCCAGAGAGAAAACATTTTCCGAATGAAAACCATTCGTAGAAGAAATAGTGAACTAGGGTTTTCGTAAACATTTTCAATAAAAGAAAGTTCCAGATTAGATTTCCAGATCAAGAATAATTTCGAAAAACTCGTCTCGAATCAAAGATCCATTTGACTATAAACTTGGGTAGGAAAAGATATCGGAATCAAAAGCTCATTTTTAGATAAATAGTAACTTTGGTCGGTAAGTTCCAAAAATACCCTTATGGTTCAAGAAAGACACTCTGAGCTAGGGAGACAAGTTCAAATGATTGGGAAACATGTGTGATGAACGTCTAGGGTTCGAGTAGCAATATGAACAAGGTAGGCTCGGGTTATAAATAGTAAACTGTATCAAAGATCAAGAATTCCCCCTTAAAACATGTCAGATCACATTGAAGCACAAAGTTCATGTAAGAATGCAATGCATGAAGGTTTAAAAAGTTGGATCACGGTCTATAAACGCTTTACCGATGCCCTTAACTTATTGTTTTCATCCAGGCCCTGTTTTGGGCTGTTACATGATGGTTGGATCTTGCGGAACTCGAGCTCAAAGGCTTGAGGCCAAAATGGGGGAAAAATTCTCCTTCTCTCTTCCGTGCTCTATGCTTCGTGTGAGAAATGGGGAGAAAGGCGAACGCGTGACAAACGAAGAACGCACCCACTAGCTAGGCGGTACCTAACCCTATACGAAAGAAAAGATGCATAACATGATAGCGGAAGCAATGCGAAAAGCCAACTTTCCAAAAACTTTTCATACTTTAAACATACCACACATTAAGCATAAAATCAATTACACGGGTTCAACTAATCCAAGCACCTATCCTAACCTGTCACGAATTCCCATCAATCAAATCATACGTGCAACCTGCTCACAACATATCTTATGTAAAATTTACAAATTATAAATCAGAACAAAATACTTAACAAACTGAAACGTGCAGACACAGACTCAAAAGACACGACACACCGCTGCCTAGCACGAACTCCAACGCGAACCAAAAATCGAAACCTGCACACTAAAAACCTAAATGGGGAGGGGACAGTCCGAAGACTGAGCGAGGGGCTAACACACGCACACTACATACGTATATGGAGCACATCACATAACATATAGAGAGTTCGTGAACCAGGTCGTGGTTTTTGCATTCTAAAACATTTCTCACGTGATACTAGATATAGGGGAGTAAAAGAGTTAGGCCAAAGGCCAAAAAAATCCAAATTTTATTAATTAGAAATCCACTCTCGTTTCCCAAACAATTTCGTAACAAACAAGCCTAACGGAAATCAAACACACAAAGCAAACGTTCAAACAAAAAGTGGAAATGTGCACAGGAGTAATACTCGTCACTCCGAGGCTCCTTACCCACATCTCAATGATTATGCGCAGGAGTAGTACTCCTTACCCATAATCATCGGGCCCCAAGCAAAGCAGAGTAAAACCAAAGTCAAATCATATTTCTAGTCATAACACAGGCATAATCATAGCATATTCCCAATTTTAGCCTATTCATAGTCTTAGCATATTCAAATTCTAACATATTCGGATTTCAGCATATTCATAGCTCACACATACGTACATATATAAAAGGGCTTATATTCGCATGCAAACATAATGGTCATATTTCATTAGGGTGTATCTATAACCTAATCTCACCTGGCACCAAACACTGCCGAAGACACAACAGATGGTTCACCCCGGAACCTACACGACTCACTTGCCACCACCCCGGGTGCACCTGAACAAACTGAACATACAAAACAGATCACAAGGCTCAGACTCAGACAGACAACCACACAGGGACGCATGACAAATGCAATCACATAAACAGGATTCAAATTCATATATTACACATTTACAAAGCAATCAAATTAAATTCACATATACATTTCATAAAATTGCACATATTACGAAGCCAAAAAAATCACATAATAACATGCTACGAATTCATTTAAATCCACGGGGTCTTAAGCAACTTACAACTAAGTCACATAATCATTCAAGTCCTCATATAATTTTCCGATGCATAACAAATTCATAAATATTACATAATAGATTAAATTCCAATTTACGTGATTAAACCTTAATTCAAAGTTTCAATGTTAGACATAATAATTTCTTTAACATATTCGTAGGTGTCCGGTTTCCTCTTTTGACTCCGCTTCGTTTGTTGCCAAGGTGAGGTTTTGTTCTTTTAGTTATTCGACCTATAACCCTACTTGATTTGAAGCCTCGCATGTGGATATGTATAATATATGGTAAATAAGTGTATGATACTTATGTTGCAGGATTTATCCCATTTGTTATAAGAATTTGAAAACGTTTGTATAAGTATATACGCTATTTTGCTTTTGTTTGAAAAGTTTAGTTTTCCGCAAGTGTGTGTGTGTGTGTGAGCGAGATGTGGCTTTGAAAGATAAGCTTTGAGGTATATTTGTGTGACTTTCGTGATATGTTTGGGCCCCGGAGTGTGGTATGGTAATCTCGGGATGGCCGGGGGGGTCGCCGAGCTCTTCCATCAACACCTCCATTTGAGAGTCTCGCCCAACCTTAGGAGGTTGAGGAAGGGTGTTTCTCTTGAGCCGGCTGAGGCAACCGCCGAAGGTTTCAAGGTAGTAATTAAACCTTGTCTCGTTTGTGTATGTGGATAGTTAGGGCCGATCAACCCTTCTATCAACCGGTGTTGGGGATGGATTCTGATTTGTTTTGCTTTGCTTTGTTCTTCGTATTTGGAAGTTGGGGATATGTGTGACTCGTACTCGCCGAGTTGGTTAAGCTTTGTATGATCTACGAAACGAGAGTGGATTCTTAATTCACCTAAAACTTGGAATCTTGTTTTGCCCTTTTCCCTTTTCTTTTAACTTATATATATATCTATATCACGGCAATTAATTTGGCTTGCAAAAACCACTCTCGGTTCAAGGATCTTTCGTTTTGGTTAAGTGCTTTGCTCTATATATTTATCGGGTGCGTGAGTTAGCCCCTCACTAGTCGCTAGGACTAACCCTCGTTGTTGTTTTCCCCTTTTTCCTTTCTTTTGAGTCTGCAGGTTCTTCCGAGTCAAGCTAGGCGGCAAGTGTCTTTTGGGTTTACTTGTGGTTTAGCTTGGGTCTTCATGCATTCGTAGTGGATTACTTCTACTCTTATTGCTGTATTTTGGATTATGTATTTATGATTACACTTACTCTATTTTGGGCCGAGATGGCATTATTTATTCTGTTTATAAACTGGCGTGAATGGTTGACCCTTCCCCACTTTTGAAATGTATATGTGATCTTGGGATATATGTTGATTATAAATTGCTTCCGCTACTCTGATTTTAATTCTTGCAGTTCTTGGGGGTCTAGGCGGCCTAGCGAGGGTGTGAGTTTTGTGTGTCTCCCGTTCGCTATGGTCTGATACGGGTGCGGACTTCCATTTCGATACTCGTGTTGGACCTTAGTGCGGGGGATGTGGCACCCTTCGCTCTGGGGGTGTTACAACCTGGCTCTATGTTTATAAACTGGCGTGAATGGTTGACCCTTCCCCACTTTTGAAATGTATATGTGATCTTGGGATATATGTTGATTATAAATTGCTTCCGCTACTCTGATTTTAGTTCTTGCAGTTCTTGGGGGTCTAGGCCGCCTAGCGAGGGTGTGAGTTTTGTGTGTCTAACGTTCGCTATGGTCTGATACGGGTGCGGACTTCCATTTCGATACGCGTGTTGGACCTTAGTGCGGGGGATGTGGCACCCTTCGCTCTGGGGGTGTTACATCCTGGCGTGGTATCAGAGCTCTCGGTTGCAAAACCAGAGCTCTGGAGTCGTGTCGAGTCTATCTAGGTCGTTCGGAATAAGAGTATGTGACTATTTGCATTCATCTACATCTCTACGTGACTTATTTGCTTAAATTGGTGATAATTGACTTCATGATCACGAACTGAACTCCATGCATCGATATCTTCTTGATTTGTGTATTTTCAGGATGCCTCCAAGAAGGAGAGCAGATAGGGAACAGACTCCTGATCTTAATCAACCCCCTCCACAAGCACCTCCACCTCCTCCGATGAATGCTGAGAATATTGTGCAGGCCCTTCTGAACCAGCTTCAGCAGAACCAAAGGAATAATCCACCATGGGAAGGACAAGGTGGGCAAGTAACTCCGGCCTTTAAGGAGTTCAGAAACAACAATCCGCCGAAGTGGTATGGAGGAGATGACATCCAAGCCGAGGAGTGGTTGTCGGAAGTTGCGGGAATTTGGGAAATTTGCCCCCTCCTTCGCATGAGAAAGCTGTTTGTACGACCCGGTTTGTTCAAGGTCCCGCATCCAATTGGCTCAAAGCTATGAGAGCTCGATTGGAGAGGAATGGAGAGGAATTCGATTGGGAAAGCTTTGTGAGAGAGTTTCGTCATAAGTATGTTCCATCAAGTGCGCGTGAGAGAAGGTTGCAACAATTTACAGAACTGAGACAAGGGAATCGCTCGGTTGAAGAGTATATTCTGGAATTTGAGAGACTTGCACCGTAGGCCCCGCACATCACCAATGATGATACCCAGAAGGCCCGGAACTTTATTCATGGTTTAAGATATGAAGTCCAGGATGCTCTTAAGGCGGGTACAGTGGATACATGGGAGAAGGCTACGAGGAAGGCAATTAAGGTGGAAGCCAACAACAAGAGATTGAGGCAGACTTACTCTTCGGGCCAAGGTTCGAGCTCTAATTTGGGGAAGAGGCCTGTATCCTATAGTGGGCCTCCGGTCTTCAAACCCCAAGGTCCTACTACTTCAGTCAAGCAAGCTCGACCTCTGGTACCGACGACACTAGCTTTACCGGCCCCGATTCAGTGTAGTTATTGCAAGGGTCCCAACCACACCGAGGAGAATTGCCGGAAGAAATTGAGAAGATGTTATAAGTGTGGAGAGCCCGGCCATATGATCAGTACTTGTCCTCAAGTGAGAGCACCTCAGCCTCGAGTTCCTCCGCCGTTGAATGTGATGCCTCCGAGAGTACCGATCCAAGCGAGAGCCTATGCTTTGGAGGGCGAGGAAGAAAATGTAGAGGTGGATGCCAATACCGTTGTTGAAGGTACTATCTACATTCATGGCATTCCATTGCATGCATTGTTTGATCCGGGAGCAACGCATTCATTTATTGCTTCCCGGCTTGCTTCTACTCTTCCCTTGCCTGTTGCTTGCCTAGATGATTCCTTTATTGTTTCTTCTCCCCTTGGTGCTACTTTGTCTACGAATTGTGTTTATCGAGGTTGTCCGGTGGTTGTGGAAGATCATGAGTATCCGGCAGATCTGATCAAGATGCCTATCAAGAAGTATGGGGTAATTCTGGGAATGGACTGGTTATACCGTTACCGAGCCATGATGGATTGTTTTGCTAAGAGGGTGACTTTGGGCTCTACGGTCTTTGCGGGTCAGAGGTTGAAGACCTGCCCGTTTATTTCCTTCATGGAAGCAAGTAGACTGTTTCGGGACGGTGCGACGGGCTATGTGGCCTACCTTTTGAATAAGCCAAAGGATCAGGCCAAGCTCGAAGAGACGGAGATCGTGAAGGAATTCCCCGATGTGTTTCCGGAGAACTTGGGATCTTTACCTCCGGATCGGGACGTCGAGTTTGTGATAGATCTCTATCCCGGAGCAGAACCGTATGCGAAATCTCCCTATAGGATGGCTCCAGCCGAGTTGAAGGAGTTGAAGATGCAATTGGACGAGCTCTTAGACTGTGGTTACATTCGCCCGAGCACTTCTCCGTGGGGTGCTCCGGTCCTGTTTGTAAAGAAGAAAGACGGGACTTTGCGAATGTGTATTGACTACCGTGAGCTGAACCGGTTAACGGTTAAGAACAAATACCCGCTCTCTCACATTGAAGAGTTGTTCGACCTCCTGCAAGGTTCGAGGGTTTATTCCAAGTTGGACTTAAGGCAAGGGTATTACCAGTTGCGTATCCGGGAGGGAGATATACCGAAGACGGGTTTCAACACGAGATATGGGCATTTTGAGTTTGTGGTCATGCCTTTTGGTCTGACCAATGCCCCAGCCGCGTTTATGGATATGATGCACCGAATATTCCGGCCTTACCTCGATAAATTCGTGGTCATCTTTATAGATGATATTCTGGTGTATTCGAGGTCCGAAGAAGAGCACGCGCGGCATTTGAGCATTGTCTTGTCTACACTTCGGGAACACAGATTGTTCGCCAAGTTCAGTAAGTGTGAGTTCTGGTTGGATCGAGTTTCCTTTTTGGGTCACTTCATTTCAGGGAATGGTATAGAAGTGGATCCGGCGAAGATCGAAACGGTGATGCTTTGGAAACCACCGAAGAATGCGTCGGAAGTGAGAAGTTTTCTCGGGTTAGCAGGGTACTATAGGCGCTTTGTGAAAGATTTCTCGAAGATTGCCTCCCCGTTGACCCGGTTAACTAAGAAAGAGGTGAAATTCGAGTGGGATGAGGCGTGTGAGAAGAGTTTCCAAACTCTTAAGGAGAGATTGACTACTGCACCGGTTTTAACCCTACCCGAAGGTTCGGAAGGCTACTCAGTTTACACCGATGCTTCGAAGGAAGGTCTCGGTTGTGTGTTAATGCAGAATGGTAAGGTTGTAGCCTACGCCTCAAGGAAGTTAAAGGATCATGAGAAGAACTATCCCACTCATGACTTGGAACTCGCCGCAGTGGTGTTTGCTTTGTTGAAATGGCGGCATTACCTTTATGGAGTTACTTTTGAAGTGTTCACCGACCACCAGAGTCTTAAGTATCTGTTTACCCAGAAGGATTTGAACGTAAGACAGAGGAGATGGATGGAGACACTCGAGGATTATGATTGTAAGATTCAGTACCATCCGGGTAAAGCCAATGTGGTGGCGGATGCTTTGAGTAGGAAAGTGAATGTTTCAGGTTTGGAAGCAGGTTCTAATAGACAGGGTTCAGTGGTTCTGGTTTCAGAGGCTCGATTGGCTAATATTTCGGTTCAGCCGGTTTTGAAGCAGAGACTGATAGAAGCTCAATCTATGGATCCAGAGATTCAGAAATTGATAGCGAAGTCAAGGATTGATCCTGAAACCGAGTTTGGATTTGATGATTCGGGATTGTTTCGATTTAATGCTCGGGTTTGTGTCCCTGAAGGATTTAAGCAGTTGGTACTTGATGAAGCCCACAAGTCAGCGTATGCAGTACATCCCGGTACCACCAAAATGTATAAGGATCTAAGGACTTTATACTGGTGGAACGGCATGAAGAGAGACGTTGCTAACTATGTTAGGAGATGTCAAACATGCCAGGTGGTGAAAGCAAAACACCAGAAACCGGGAGGAACTCTCCAACCACTTCCAATACCCGAGTGGAAGTGGGAGCAAGTGACAATGGACTTCGTGTCCGGCTTGCCAAGGACCAAAGGAGGTTCCGATGGAATTTGGGTGATTATTGATCGGTTGACGAAGTCGGCGCATTTTCTTAAGGTGAAGACGTCCGATAAGGTTCCTAAGTTGGCCCGGTTATATCGGAAGGAGATTGTTAGATTGCATGGTACCCCGGTCAGCATTGTTTCAGATAGAGATCCTCGGTTCACATCCAGTTTTTGGCAGGAATTACAGAAGTGTTTGGGGACGAAGCTCCACTTTAGTACTGCGTTCCACCCACAGACGGATGGCCAGTCAGAAAGGCTAATAAGGTATCTCGAGGACATGCTTCGTGCTTGTGCCTTAGATTATCAGGATTCGTGGGATGAACAGTTGGATTTGATTGAGTATGCCTACAACAACAGCTTTCAATCTTCTATTGGCATGTCACCGTATGAGGCTTTGTATGGAAGAAAGTGCCGATCCCCTCTCTTTTGGGATATTGATGAGTGGAGATGGACTAAAGATGGAAAGCTCGAAAGGGCTAAGAAACCTAAGGAAATTCAAGATACCATCGAGAGGGTGAAAGTGATTAAACAGAGGTTGAAAGTGGCTCAAGACCGGCAAAAGAGTTATGCAGATAGGAGAAGACGACCCTTAGAGTTCGAGAAAGGAGATAAGGTCTTTTTAAAGGCATCTCCTAGAAAAGGGTATGCTCGGATTGGTAAAGGTGGGAAGCTTAACCCTCGCTATTTAGGCCCCTTTGAGATCCTTGATCGAGTTGGGGAAGTAGCTTACAAACTTGATTTACCGCCGAGTTTGACCGGGATTCACAATGTGTTCCATGTCTCGCAGCTTCGGAAACATTACCCCGATGAGTCTTCTATTCTTCCAGTTGAGAAAGTTCAGTTAGAGCCGGACTTGACTTTTAAGAAGTATCCAGTTCATGTGTTGGATCGAAAGATGCAAGAGTTGAGGAATAGACAGATCCCTCTTGTGAAAGTCTTGTGGCGTGATCAAGAATCCAAAGAAGCTACTTGGGAGACCGAGGGTAAGATGAAACAGTTGTATCCGGATCTTTTCAAGACCTCGCCTCGGACCTGAGGACAGGTCCTTTTGAAGGAGGGAGGTTTGTAACATCCCGACTGATCAGACTTTTCAGGTAACCTCTTATGTGCGCTATTTAGTTAGTTCTTTAAGTGATTATGTGATATTAATTGTCAACGTGGATCATTTGAAGTTATTTGAACTTAATTGCTTTGGTATGGACTCGTTTATATGCTCGGTATATGTTTTGGTATTTGTTTTGGTTGCCTTTTTTTTTTTTTCGTTTTGGAGACGGGACCTAAAGGAGGCTAAAGAGCACTTAGCGCACCTTGGGTTCCGGGACGTGTATCTTGAGTTCGGGAATTCGGATTCGTATTCCGTCACCTCCATTGAACTCGTTTCGACGATTCGGGTTTAATGGAACAAACCTCACATTTTTCTAAGCTCGTTAAGACCTTCGTATTTCAACCGTAATGAGCCCCTTTTTGTTTGGAAGCTATCCTTTGACCTAATAGACCTTGTGGACCCCACCTTAACCCAACCAAGCCCTTAACCTTGGAATACACTTGAGTTAAGCTCTCTCTCTTGCCCTTTTGCTGCTAAACCAAGCCAAACCCCTCTCTCTCTCCCTAGAATCGATCAGCCAAGCAAAGCAGGGAGGAAGAAGAAAACCTTTTGGCCATATCTTTCATTTTGAGCTCAAAACTTCATCAAGGCTTCTCCAAATTTGAAGGTAAGTCCATGGTTGTCATCTACTCTCTCTCTTCTCTCTTTTATGTGTTCTCGAATTCATTTCCATGGTTGGTTGTTGAGTTTGGGCAAGCATGTGAATAGTATATGTTGGAAGATTTGATTGATTCCTACTCCTTTCATGTTTCCTTGAGATTTGTTGTTGATAGTATGCTCCTAAGACTTGATTCCTAGCATTTGTTGCTTTTCCTTGCTTGGTAGTTGGAGTTTGGGGGGTTGGGTTTTGTTTTGGGTTTGCTGAGTTTCTGTTGAGCAGCCTGCGTTTTTCTGTACCGTGACACGGGGGTGTCACGGTTTGCCCTTTGTTGGTGACACGGGCGTGTCACCTTTTGATTTCGTCTTCACTTTTCTGTACCGAGACACGGGGGTGTCTCGGCTTGCCTTGTTTCGGTGACACGGGCGTGTCACCTCCTAGTTTCCGTTGTTTAGTTCTGTACTGAGACACGGGGGTGTCTCAGCTTGCCTTTCCCGGGGGACACGGGCGTGTCTCCTAGGAACTCTAGTTTCGTTCGTTTTGTTTGCTTTCCGTTGTTTCTTGTTGTTTATTCTTGCCTCGTTTATGATATATGTTTGATTATGCTTTGAATGCTCATAAATGATCTAAATGTGGACTCATTTCATATCATTTGCATCATAACCATACATACACATGTACCGAGCGTCAATGTGGTTCATATTGGGTCTAAGAGTGTCTCTTGTTGTTTGCCTTGTTCAGAGGATCTTCCTGTAGGGGACGAGCTTGCTCCGTAGGTGTCCGGTTTCCTCTTTTGACTCCGCTTCGTTTGTTGCCAAGGTGAGGTTTTGTTCTTTTAGTTATTCGACCTATAACCCTACTTGATTTGAAGCCTCGCATGTGGATATGTATAATATATGGTAAATAAGTGTATGATACTTATGTTGCAGGATTTATCCCATTTGTTATAAGAATTTGAAAACGTTTGTATAAGTATATACGCTATTTTGCTTTTGTTTGAAAAGTTTAGTTTTCCGCAAGTGTGTGTGTGTGTGTGAGCGAGATGTGGCTTTGAAAGATAAGCTTTGAGGTATATTTGTGTGACTTTCGTGATATGTTTGGGCCCCGGAGTGTGGTATGGTAATCTCGGGACGGCCGGGGGGGTCGCCGAGCTCTTCCATCAACACCTCCATTTGAGAGTCTCGCCCAACCTTAGGAGGTTGAGGAAGGGTGTTTCTCTTGAGCCGGCGGAGGCAACCGCCGAAGGTTTCAAGGTAGTAATTAAACCTTGTCTCGTTTGTGTATGTGGATAGTTAGGGCCGATCAACCCTTCTATCAACCGGTGTTGGGGATGGATTCTGATTTGTTTTGCTTTGCTTTGTTCTTCGTATTTGGAAGTTGGGGATATGTGTGACTCGTACTCGCCGAGTTGGTTAAGCTTTGTATGATCTACGAAACGAGAGTGGATTCTTAATTCACCTAAAACTTGGAATCTTGTTTTGCCCTTTTCCCTTTTCTTTTAACTTATATATATATCTATATCACGGGAATTAATTTGGCTTGCAAAAACCACTCTCGGTTCAAGGATCTTTCCTTTTGATTAAGTGCTTTGCTCTATATATTTATCGGGTGCGTGAGTTAGCCCCCTCACTAGTCGCTAGGACTAACCCTCGTTGTTGTTTTCCCCTTTTTCCTTTCTTTTGAGTTTGCAGGTTCTTCCGAGTCAAGCTAGGCGGCAAGTGTCTTTTGGGTTTACTTGTGGTTTAGCTTGGGTCTTCATGCATTCGTAGTGGATTACTTCTACTCTTATTGCTGTATTTTGGATTATGTATTTATGATTACACTTACTCTATTTTGGGCCGTGATGGCATTGTTTATTCTGTTTATAAACTGGCGTGAATGGTTAACCCTTCCCCACTTTTGAAATGTATATGTGATCTTGGGATATATGTTCATTATAAATTGCTTCCGCTACTCTGATTTTAATTCTTGCAGTTCTTGGGGGTCTAGGCCGCCTAGCGAGGGTGTGAGTTTTGTGTGTCTCCCGTTCGCTATGGTCTGATACGGGTGCGGACTTCCATTTCGATACTCGTGTTGGACCTTAGTGCGGGGGATGTGGCACCCTTTGCTCTGGGGGTGTTACAACTCGTCCTTGAGTAATACGAAAATAAGACAACACATCCCCATCAAACCTCGCCTTAAAAGCGATCATCAAACCATCGCCTAAACAAGTCTAGCTCAACAAACCAACTACTCTTAAACACAAGCTCATCAAAAATAGTATGAAAAATATACCCATGTGTAGTGTGTGAATTCGAACAAAACAATGTATAAAGATTAGAATGCTAAATTCGCAATCTCCTCCTAAGTTCTAGTTACCAACCGTGTAATACACTCTTCGCACCTATCTCCACTAATGGAATTAAATCATGACTCAGGATGGGTAGGTCTTTCGAGCTTGTAATGTAGGCTTTGGGTAAGGTTAAATCATTCAATCTATACAAAACAAGGCACTTTCATTTGCCATTAAGCACATTTCCCCATACTTGGACTTCTGTATCTTACTCTTTCAATTCCACACTTCGCATAAATTTTTCTTTTCTTTTGCTCTTTCCTTTCTTTTTTTTTTTTTTTTTTTTTTTTCATATCGTATCTTTTACACCACTTTCTCTCTTTCTTTTTTCTTTCTTTACATATATCTCTCAATTTCACTCACAAGAACAATCAAAAGGGGTTCAAAGATAAATATTCAGTACAAGATCAAACGAGCAAGCCTTGGTGTAAAATTAACACGGTGGGTTACTGTTGTTGTGCATTAGGCTTATAATGTTGCTACAAAAATCTTTCCACAACAATTAGGCTTCAATAAGATCACGTTATTTAGTGAAAAACGGTTAAAAGAAAGGTTTATAATCCTCTGACAATGAATGCGTACTTCACTTCCTGAATCTATTATCAACTCAAAATTTTTGCCTCAATAGGACTAAAGTGCATCCTAATCAATTCTTAGACATATTTGGAAATCATCAATTCACCTATCTAAGCAAAGTATATTATCCCGTTCGAAAGTGCTAAAAAATATAAGGGAATACTAACACACTATGTAACAGCCCTAACCTGGGCCGAGTTGGAAAAGGTAAAGTAAAGAGGTTATTCAAGAAGCACTTATAATCTCGGTTCTTATTTATTCACTTCATGCATTACATCTTATGTCACTTATGTGCTTTTATGTGTTACGCTTTAATTAAATGATCGTAGATTTAATTATTTCCTCTATTTAACTCATACGTTGAAACTCTTCTCATAAAATCCTAGAATTCTAGTATTCATTCCCTTCTAGCACCTAAAACCCTTTCATATGCTTCAAAACCCATTCCCACAGTTTTAGGTTGGAAATTACAAAAATACCCCTACAGCTCAAAAATATTCCTACGTCTCCCGAAGCACTTTCACTACCCAATATTGTAAGCAAAAGAATCCTCACATTATTTCAAGGATCGTGATACTCTCCGTGAACCATAATTCTCATCCTAACTCCCGTAGTGTAAAAAATCGGCGAAAACCCTAGCTTATGATTCGATCATCAATAAATCCTTACTCATCTACTTTTTTTATATTCAATATTATAACCAAAACGACCCTTAAATTATTTTATGAATTTTCATGCATTTACCAAAGACTCGATTTCACCATAGCATCTTTTATAAATATTTTCCTTTTTAAAAAATCATCATTTTATTTTAAACAATTAGCTTTTATTCAATATTCGAAATTTTACTTAAAACGATCCTTGAATTTTCCTCTACATTATAATGATTTTTCCAAACTCCAAACTTTATCATAGCTTTGTTTATATAATTTTCTCATGATTTTCACCATCTTTAACCATCATGACTTGTAAACGAAAAGTCTAAATATTGCACATTTATAATCAAAACGAAGCTCGTTTTTCATTCATTCTTTCATTAATTCACTACTTCAAGCTTCTACCTCTCGACTCTTGAATAAATTTTATATCATTTTACATTTATTTTTATTCAAGATGACATCATTCATGACCACATACTCTTCTAGAAGGATTAATTAAATGAGCATAATTTCTCCACATTTCCTAAGTAATTACCAAGCATTTGTTCATAATATAATTTAACCACATCTCCTAATTAATCACCAAGCATTTGTATGAATTAGGAGACATCCACATCTCCCTTAAACTTTTATTTATTGCTTAGAGACCCCTCATGACTACCTATAAATACCCCCCTCAAGCCTCATTTATAACTCACAAATCAACACACAAAAATCACTCTTTTCTCTCCATTCCTCACGCCATTCCCACTCTCCCTCTCTAAGGTATGTTTTTCTTCTATTATTTCATGCTTTATATTATGTTCTTAAGTATAATAATAATAGTAGCATGTCTAAGATTAATTAAATTAGGCTTTAGGAATTTTATTTTATGAAATATGTGCATAATTGTTAGTTAAATACAATGTGTGCACATTATGGAATTTTATTTAATTAAATGCATGAATTATGATATGATATAATGTGAGTATGTATTTAAATGATTATGATCTTGTTTGATTAAATTCATGCCTAGAATAATTTATTTAGAATTATTTTTCATAGAGAATTTATATATTTTGCTATATTATGCTTCAAATCTTATGTTATGAATATGAATATAATCAAGCATGTGTAGAACATTTTATGAATACTTGAAGATATGAATAAATTCATGTTTAGGAATTTATTTATGAATCATATTTCATGAAAAGTTTATATATTATCCTCATTTATTCTTTAATCTTATGTTATGACTATGAATTTGATCAAGAATGCCTAGAACATCTTATGAATATTCAAACATGATGAAGAACATGTTCTTGATGTTCTTGAAATATGTGTGTACCGTGTGCTAGTGTGTGTAAGTGTGTGTTTGATTTTATGTTTAAAAATATTTAATCCCCTATGTTTAATTAGTAACCGTTTTTCAATAGTGACCTTGACTTTTGACTTTAAATATGAATTTTGACCAATAATCTCATGTAGTAATTTTAAGAATTAATATGACATAAAAATTTGGGTTTTTATGAAAGGATTTTATCTAACGATTTTAAAATTGGGGATTAAATAACATTTTCAAAATCGAGTTCACTTTTATTAAAAATAAAACCTTAACTTGGATTCATGATTTGAATAAGAATTTTTTGGTTAATTCGGTTGTATGACTTTGGTATCAGTGTGCCTTACAATAATATTCTAGATTACCGAATTTCCTGTACCTTACTGTTACCACATGCCTTAATTGTGCTCATTCATGTGTCGCATTAGTATACAAAGAACATAGTTCTCTAAGTCCGTAGTAGTTCACTACTTTCAGGAACTAGGTCTGGACAGTGGAACCCCGAATACTTTACTTGATTCCGTATCGTAGCGGGTGAGGTTAAAATATTTTCAACTTGGATCATGAATCTACATATAAAATATTTTATTATTTATCCCAATAAGGGATCAGTCTTATTTTTCCTTAATTATAGTATTATCCCCTTCCTGGGGAAGTATCTGATATAAGGATATCTATTATCCTATTATATAAAACAAAATCCTTGTTTAAGTATAAGTTACAAACATATCATACTCAAGTCCATTTTGGTGAGTATTGATATGATGTAACTCTATTCTGTATTTAAAATGCAAGATCTGTATCTGTATCTGTATCTGTTGGGCCCAGTGGTACGGTAGAACTAATAGCCGGGTGGCAAGGGCCATCGTCTATTACTATACCTGCCGCCAAATCTGATCTTAATGTTGGTTTAACTGGAGGTTAGTTATTCCACATTAAGTGATGGGAAAGGTACGTCCCTCCCTCTGTCTATATCTGGATCTCGAGGGGTTGCTCCTGACAGATCATGGAGGAAGAAGACTGGATTGATTCTGTTATTTCTGATTTCATTCTGTTTAAGGAGTAAAGGATGGAGAACGCCTACTTGCAGGACATTAATACTTTATTATCGTACGGTTCATATTTTCAAGAATCTGATACCTAGTCCCCTTATTCCCCTTTTTCTCAAATTAAATATGAACCAAATGTTTGTATTGATTATTGTTTTATTGATTTCCGGTATAATACTATTAATCTATTATTTTATTAATAGTATCAAACTCCAACTTTTATAGTCAAACACCTTTTCAAATATACCTATACGTATTTATGTAGTTCCAACTACCCCCTCACTTAGTCACTTTGACTAACCCTCGCACTTTACAACTCATGGTTTCAGGTTTAACGAACGCTTACTAGAAGGTATCTTGAAGCCTAGTGTGTCTTCTCGTTAGCATAATAGCTCAAGGTTCTTTAGAATAAGTTATGCTTCCGAGCTTGTAATTATCTATTTCGGCATGATCACTACTTTGATATCTATACTATGCCATTACTGGCTTATTTATTGCATTCCCCTATCATAGTTTTGAAAGTTTTTAAATTATAAAATTTCCGCTGCAGCGTTCTAATACTCTGATATTGTATAGCACTGTCCGTTCGCCGGAGTGTTTCTCGGGTGCTAGGCCTCACATCCACTCGGGAGATACTTTGGTGCGGGGTTGTAGTGTATAGGGGCGCTACAACTAAAGTGGTATCAGAGCAACCGGGTTACTCTAGTACCCTAGGTGCTCTTTCTTGAAAATTTTAAGTTTTTCTAAAATACAACACTTTAAAATACTTTATTGTTGCTCTCCTGCATGTTCATATCTCGAGTCCTAGGAATTGCTTCAAGATACCAGTAGGGCCGTTAGTGCATCATGCATTCCCTGTACATATTATGTGTTCATAATTTCAGTGTTATATTTGAATTTATTACTTTGTGTCAATCTGTGAATCATCATTTAACCTCCATGCATTATATTTTCCAATGCGATTGTGATTCTAGCATCATAATGGCACCACCAACGACCCGACACAATCAGACACCATCAGCCACAACAACTTCCACAGGAGCATTAGATATAGCGGAGGCCTTTAGACAGTTTATGCAGACAGACGTGCCAGTACCTAATCATGGAAATGAAAGAACTTTGGAAAAGTTTCTTCAGTTGAATCCACCAAAGTTCTTCGGGGAACCTAATGACCTTAAGGCAGAAAATTGGATTGCAAGCCTTGAAAAGATATATGAGGCAATGGATATTTACCCCGAGGATTCAAAACGAGTACAATATGCAACCTTCTTATTGGGAGAGGCGGCATTAAGTTGGTGGAAGCATGTCAAGCAGAGATGGTTGGATACTGGAGTTCAAAGTAATTGGATTGAGTTTGTAAGGGAATTTCAGCATAAGTACATTCCTCAAGTAACCAGGGATGCTCGAGAGGCCGAGTTCATGAATTTAGTACAAGGGTATATGTCAGTAGCCGAATACGAAGCCAAGTTTGTCAGGTTAATACAATATGCACCACACATCTTGAGTGACGAGCGTCGCAAAACAAAGAGATTTGTTGATGGACTGAAACCGGACCTACGATGGGCATTAGCTCCTTTTGATATTGAGGGATATACCCGGGCTGTAGATAAAGCCCTAAACACTGAGGCAACACACAAGAGTATTCGCCTGAATTCAAAACATCAAGACCCAACTAACGATAAACTACTACAAGGAGAGAAACGAGTTGCCAGCCAAATTGCTCATATGCAAAAGAAGAAACCTAGGCATACCCAACAACAATCCTCGCAAGTACCCCTAAAGGTCCAAGATGAAACCATTTGTGACTTCTGTCATGGGCCGCGACATACTGAAGAGAATTGCTGGAAAAAGGCCGGCTTATGTTTACGATGTGGTAGTGATGAACACCAGATCCGTGAATGCCCAAAGAAAGCCAAACAAGGGCAACCAAGGAGAGGAAAAACTATTGTCGGAACTTCAAGAAATCCATTAGGAAAAGGCAGGGCCAACGCTATGGACGGAGATGTGCATCCCAAACCTTCAAGTAATGTGAAGGGTACGGTACATGTTCTTCACACGCCAGTTAAGGTCCTATGACCCTGGCGTCATCCATTCATTCATTGCATTACAATTATGTGCTTATTTATTTTCTAAGTGCCTCTTCTGGGGATTTAGGTCATTATGATATATATATAAACACTTCCTTTCTGGGCTAGTAATCATTACTACCCCCTAGTCTATGAAGTTATTAATGATAAAATACGAGATCATCCTAGAAAAGGATGAAAGATATTAACAAAATTATTTTATGACAAAATGAGAATCTGAGGACAGATTCTTTTTAAGGGGGGTGGATTGTAACAGCCCTAACCTGGGCCGAGTTGGAAAAGGTAAAGTAAAGAGGTTATTCAAGAAGCACTTATAATCTCGGTTCTTATTTATTCACTTCATGCATTACATCTTATGTGACTTATGTGCTTTTATGTGTTACGCTTTAATTAAATGATCGTAGATTTAATTATTTCCTCTATTTAACTCATACCTTGAAACTCTTCTCATAAAATCCTAGAATTCTAGTATTCATTCCCTTCTTGCACCTAAAACCCTTTCATATCCTTCAAAACCCATTCCCACTGTTTTAGGTTGGAAATTACGAAAATACCCCTACAGCTCAAAAATATTCCTACGTCTTCCGAAGCACTTTCACTACCCAATATTGTAACCAAAAGAATCCTCACATTATTTCGAGGATCGTGATACTCTCCGTGAACCATAATTCTTATCCTAACTCCCGTAGTGTCAAAAACCGGCGAAAACCCTAGCTTATGATTCGATCATCAATAAATCCTTACTCATCTACTTTTTTTATATTCAATATTATAACCAAAACGACCCTTAAATTATTTTATGAATTTTCATGCATTTACCAAAGACTCGATTTCACCATAGCATCTTTTATAAATATTTTCCTTTTTAAAAAATCATCATTTTATTTTAAACAATTAGCTTTTATTCAATATTCGAAATTTTACTTAAAACGATCCTTGAATTTTCCTCTACATTATAATGATTTTTCCAAACTCCAAACTTTATCATAGCTTCGTTTATATAATTTTCTCATGATTTTCACCATCTTTAACCATCATGACTTGTAAACGAAAAGTCTAAATATTGCACATTTATAATCAAAACGAAGCTCGTTTTTCACTCATTCTTTCATTAATTCACTACTTCAAGCTTTTACCTCTCGACTCTTGAATAAATTTTATATCATTTTACATTTATTTTTATTCAAGATGACATCATTCATGACCACATACTCTTCTAGAAGGATTAATTAAATGAGCATAATTTCTCCACATTTCCTAAGTAATTACCAAGCATTTGTTCATAATATAATTTAACCACATCTCCTATTTAATCACCAAGCATTTGTATGAATTAGGAGACATCCACATCTCCCTTAAACTTTCATTTATTGCTTAGACACCCCTCATGACTACCTATAAATACCCCCCTCAAGCCTCATTTATAACTCATAAATCAGCACACAAAAATCACTCTTTTCTCTCCATTCATCACGCCATTCCCACTCTCCCTCTCTAAGGTAGGTTTTTCTCCTATTATTTCATGCTTTATATTATGTTCTTAAGTATAATAATAATAGTAGCATGTCTAAGATTAATTAAATTAGGCTTTAGGAATTTTATTTTATGAAATATGTGCATAATTGTTAGTTAAATACAATGTGTGCACATTATGGAATTTTATTTAATTAAATGCATGAATTATGATATGATATAATGTGAGTATGTATTTAAATGATTATGATCTTGTTTGATTAAATTCATGCCTAGAATAATTTATTTAGAATTATTTTTCATAGAGAATTTATATATTTTGCTATATTATGCTTCAATTCTTATGTTATGAATATGAATATAATCAAGCATGTGTAGAACATTTTATGAATACTTGAAGATATGAATAAATTCATGTTTAGGAATTTATTTATGAATCATATTTCATGAAAAGTTTATATATTATGCTCATTTATTCTTTAATTTATATTATAACTATGAATTTGATCAAGAATGCCTAGAACATCTTATGAATATTCAAACATGATGAAGAACATGTTCTTGATGTTCTTGAAATATGTGTGTACCGTGTGCTAGTGTGTGTAAGTGTGTGTTTGATTTTATGCTTAAAAATATTTAATCCCCTGTGTTTAAATAGTAACCGTTTTTCAATAGTGACCTTGACTTTTGACTTTAAATATGAATTTTGACCAATAATCTCATGTAGTAATTTTAAGAATTAATATGACATAAAAATTTGGGTTTTTATGAAAGGATTTTATCTAACGATTTTAAAATTGGGGATTAAATAACATTTTCAAAATCGAGTTCACTTTTATTAAAAATAAAACCTTAACTTGGATTCATGATTTGAATAAGAATTTTTTGGTTAATTCGGTTGTATGACTTTGGTATCAGTGTGCCTTACAATAATATTCTAGATTACCGAATTTCCTGTACCTTACTGTTACCACATGCCTTAATTGTGCTCATTCATGTGTCGCATTAGTATACAAAGAACCTAGTTCTCTAAGTCCGTAGTAGTTCACTACTTTCAGGAACTAGGTCTGGACAGTGGAACCCCGAATACTTTACTTGATTCCGTATCGTAGCAGGTGAGGTTAAAATATTTTCAACTGGGATCATGAATCTACATATAAAATATTTTATTATTTATCCCAATAAGGGATCAGTCTTATTTTTCCTTAATTATAGTATTATCCCCTTCCTGGGGAAGTATCTGATATAAGGATATCTATTATCCTATTATATAAAACAAAATCCTTGTTTAAGTATAAGTTACAAACATATCATACTCAAGTCCATTTTGGTGAGTATTGATATGATGTAACTCTATTCTGTATTTAAAATGCAAGATCTGTATCTGTATATGTATCTGTTGGGCCCGGTGGTACGGTAGAACTAATAGCCGGGTGGCAAGGGCCATCGTCTATTACTATACCTGCCGCCAAATCTGATCTTAATGTTGGTTTAACTAGAGGTTAGTTATTCCACATTAAGTGATGGGAAAGGTACGTCCCTCCCTCTGTCTGTATCTGGATCTCGAGGGGTTGCTCCCGACAGATCATGGAGGAAGAAGGCTGGATTGATTCTGTTATTTCTGATTTCATTCTAGCAGGGCATTAATACTTTATTATCGTACGGTTCATATTTTCAAGAATCTGATACCCAGTCCCCTTATTCCCCTTTTTCTCAAAGTAAATATGAACCAAATGTTTGTATTGATTATTATTTTATTGATTTCCGGTATAATACTATTAATCTATTATTTTATTAATAGTATCAAACTCCAATTTTTATAGTCAAACACCTTTTCAAATATACCTATACGTATTTATGTAGTTCCAACTACCCCCTCACTTAGTCACTTTGACTAACCCTCGCACTTTACAACTCATGATTTCAGGTTTAACGAACGCTTACTAGAAGGTATCTTGAAGCCTAGTGTGTCTTCTCGTTAACATAATAGCTCAAGGTTCTTTAGAATAAGTTATGCTCCCGAGCTTGTAATTATCTATTTCGGCATGATCACTACTTTGATATCTATACTATGCCATTACTGGCTTATTTATTGCATTCCCCTATCATAGTTTTGAAAGTTTTTAAATTATAAAATTTCCGCTGCAGCGTTCTAATACTCTGATATTGTATAGCACTGTCCGTTCGCCGGAGTGTTTCTCGGGTGCTAGGCCTCACATCCACTCGGGAGATACTTTGGTGCGGGGTTGTAGTGTATAGGGGCGCTACACACTAAGTTATCCAATGTCATGCAAATTTTCCCCAATTCAAATAGCCTACCTCATTCTAGCAAAAGCTCAACAATCAACTTCAAAGAAAAAGTTCAAAATGGGGGAAAATTTTCAAAATCCTCGCAATTTCTCAATTCCTAACAATTCACAAGGTTAAGAATTACGGTTCTAGGCAACAAGCATTCATATAATTCACAATCAAACATATACTCCTTCCCCACACTTAAACCTTGCAATGTTCGCATGCAAATTAAAGAGTTAAAGGTCAATAGAACTCCCTTATCGATTGAAGACCCGACAACATGCTAACAAAGCTTCCATGACCTGAGCTATGTGACTAGAAAACATAGATCAAGTGGAAAGGCAATTGATAATCAACATGCATTCAACAACTAACACACAAGTCACAAATTCAAGTAAGGGAAGGGCACATTACATCAAAATTAAAAGTGTTTAGACATAAGCAAAGAAAAAGGTTGCAAGAGTATCAAGAGAATTCAGAAGTATCAATAATACAGATGCAAATAGAAAAACAAGAAATATAACCCAACTAAGGGCAACAAGATCACTGCTCATGGGGATGTTGCGGGGCACCGAATTACTGATCCAGGCGCTGATGGAGGCCCTGAAACTGCTCATCAACATGAGTCTCCCAAGTATCGAACCTCTGATCCACAAGAGCTCTGAAATCTCCCATGTTAGTCCTCCACTGTGTCATCCTTGTCTCAAGCCTCGCTAAGCGAGCATTTAAATCTACCAAATCCATTCTCATAGCTGCCAAACTGGTATTCAAGGAGCGCACAGACATAGGTTCGTCACTCTCCACCTGAGGAACCTGTCTCGGGGCATCGTTCCCTTGCTCAGGCGCGTCTGGAATCTGATCAAAAGATGCCTTAAGCTGATCGGGCATCTCATCATATGTAGCAAAGCCCCAAGAATACATTTGTGTAAACCTATCTCGCGCCCTCTTTGGCCACCAAGGTAGCAACCTTCCTTTTAGGGGCCCCTCTTGCCATCCTAAAATCAAACCCATATGCTTCCAATTGGCCTCATCCAACAATGGGTACATAGTCAATGGTTCAGCCTTTCTGGGCTTCCAGCCCACGCTTTTGGCAATGATGGTCACATAAGCCCCATGTCCTATCGCACATGTGGCTTTGTTCGCCACATCCAGCATTCTCTCAATCAAATCCCAAGTACGATAAAACAACTTCCCTTCCTTGATCATCCACATGATACCCAGTTCAGTAGCTTGTATGTTGCCCTCACTCTCATTCCGAGCACAGAAGCTACAACTCAAGATCTTATGCATAATTCTCCACCACCACATTATCCAAATGTGTAGCCTTCGTGTTCCGCACGTGATAGTTGGGTGTGTCGAGCTTCAACGGGAATGACCTCAAAATTTCCTCTCTTACGTCACGGCTCCAATTAGGGAGCCGGGTGTCGCCTTCTTCAAGAAAACCAAACACATCTTCAATGTGTGAAGGGGAAGATCATTTGACCGTCTACCATCCAGAGAAAATGATAGGGGTTTATTCAACCCGGGCTCCCACTTCATTGTGGTAAAGAATGCGGCGGTAAGTTCCGGATATGTATACGCGACTTCCTCCAAAAACCCTAACCACCCGATGTTGTTAAACAGCCTTTTAATCTCATCCCACACTCCCATTCATTGCAAAACTTCCCTTTTGAGGAATTTTGTGGGGAAGATTATCCTAGAGAGGGTTCGATCATACGGATTCCCTGCATTTTCTACAACCACATTCCTAGTTTCACTTTGTGGGCGAGCCCTAGAAGTTCCTGAACTTGATGCCCCATCGGTGCGAGCACGCTTCGAATGGACCATCTTACCTGAAATAAAGCAATGTACCAAGGCAAAGTACACAAATAGCAATCAAAGTTCACTCAGACAAAACATCAAACACTTTGGGGGTTCTATACTAGGGTATGAGTTTTGGCTCAAATCTCTCAATCTACCCAAATGAAAGCAACAAGACCCCACATTAGCTAAAATCTATTTAAAAATCACCCACATTCTATCCCCAAATTCATACTCAATCCACAATGAACGGTTAGAAATTAGGGCAGTCTCCAATTCAACCTAATTCAACTGAAATTTAAACCAATTCAGGAACACTAATTCTATCATGTAGAGTTTCTCCAAATTCAGCAAATCCACCCCAATTGCCATCCCAAAATTTCAAATTCTAGGTTTAGTGTTCAAGTTCTAGTGTGAGGGAACTATTGCAACACTACTAACGAGGGGGATAAAAACTTACTAACTAGAAGAGAGTAGGAAAGTATGTGTGTGGTGTCTGTGGTGGCGCCGGAAAGCTAGCGGCGGCAGCGGCAGGTTGGCGGCGCAGTGGTGGTGGTGTGGTGCGAAGAGAAACTGCTGCTGCTATAGTGGGTCATATATTTGTGTGTTTGTAAAAGGAGGGAGGAGGGCTGAGGTTAAACATTTGGAATTTAAATCTAACAACGTGTTTAAGTCAGACACTGAAAATGGCGATTTAGCCCGGTAATGGTCGTTACCAGATTAATACTCCCTAGGACTAATGCCCCCTTACTCCCCCTGCCTAGTGTATATGTACTGATTAACGGGCGTTACTGAAAATAAACTGAAATAGTGTAAAGCCCATTACCATCTCTGCCCAAAGCTCCTGACTCCGTTAACAGGCGTTACAAGAGAACGCTTAGAAGGGTGTAACGCCCATTACTACAGATTTCGCCCAATAGCTTAAGTTAGACACAAACACAATTTGGATGGTGCTTGATCACGATAATGAACACAACTTAACTTAGTGAAAATCAAGCTCAACCATAGTGCACCAATCTCAAAAACACATCCACACCTTAAAGCACATATTGCAATAAATTGCATCAATTCATTCTCCACACCAGAAATTCAATCTCATGCACAAGTAACACACAAACAAAAGAAATAAATCGACCTCAACATTGACATTTAAGCTCAAATCACGGTCCTTGCATTCAAATAAAACTGCAACGCCTCGTATGCCTCTACTAACCTCCAAAACGAGAGAGAAAGCCAAAATTATCACGAGAAAAACATGTACAAAAGAACGAAAAGAAAAGAAAAGGAAGAAAGGAGATAAAAAATAGTTCTAAGTTATAGTCGTTAGCTTGACTTTGGAACAGTCGATGTTTTCCTTTGCTTATTTCTTAAATTAGATGATCCCGTTTGTAACGCCCCAATTTTCGGAAAGTCAGGTACGCTCGACAGGGGTGAGTTTCGAGCATTAGGATTTTAATTATTACTTTAGTTTATTCAATTCATATTAATTTTAGTTAAATCTTACAAACTGTATTTTAACATGATTATGTGAAATATGTCTCAACTTGGGAATTATTGTATAAAGTGAATTTAATTGTTGCATGGATTAATTGCCCAACTTGTATTAATTGCTTATTTGTCTCTAAATGATTATTCTTGTAAATGTGAGGACTAGATTGCATAATTAATTCTTGGGTTTAATTGATCAATTTGCAAACTTTGCATCCTTCATTGCATGACTTATGTATTTGGAGGATTTAGTTGCAAATAACATATTTTTCCTTGATATATCACGGTACATGCATCCCTTCCACAAACTTCATTTCATTTCATCAAATTAATCTCCATATTTGCTTTCTCTTCACCGAACGAAACCATGAAGAAGGGAAGAGCAGATTTCATCAAATTCATCAAGTTTTCCAAGAAAATTAGGAGTTTTGGAGCTCAATCATTCATTTCCATCATCTTCTTCCATTTATTTTCACCTCAAGGTATATATGAGCATATATGTGATCTTTCAGCCAAAAGGTATTTATATCTATAATTTTAAATGAAATCACTTATCATTTCAAGCAAGTCATGTTCATGAAAAGCAAGCAAGCAAGCAAGCCATGTATCGTGCATGTGTTAGGCGAGTAGCATGACCGTTCACGTTGGGCCCGAGGGTAGTAGCTTGAGCCAACCGGGAAACCGAGGGCTGACGGGTAACTATCGCGCTATCCTCACCACATTGGGATGACCCCTGAATCCGCTAGGAGATTAGTGGAGGAAGGAGTTCCGGGCTTAGGGATTCATGTACCCTCTGCTCAATGAGATTGGATGGTGGGGCCTTGCAATCCCACCATCACCCAGAGGAAGAAGGAGACTGGGGGCGGGTCCGGCACCACGGATTGTCCTCGGGTTATTGCATGATTTTCATTACTTGAACGTGTTACTTGATTGCACTATCGCACCTACACACAATAATTGAATTGCATGGTCATTTGTTAAATAAGCAAGCAAGCATGTTTCATGTACATTTGGAGTAAGGTTGGAGACTGCCCTCACTCGCCGGGGCCATGTATTGAATGCATGAAAATGATCAAGTATTTAATCTTGACAGTTGTATTCTCGGGCGAAGATATCTTATTATTGAACTTATACATTTATCTTTTCTAAAACATTACCCGAGGGTATAGCTTGCATGTTACCTGCGCTAATAATAATTTAAACCCCTCACTCAGCCTTCACAAACTGACGCCTTCACCTTTTAGGTTATTGCAGGTGCACGCTAGGCGGGAATCGAGTCAAGTCCAGTCCATGTAGTAGAGTCAGACACGGTGCATTTATTTGTTTATTTATCATTGCCTACAACATTATTATTATAGTTAATTGTTATATATTCGGAGATGATAATGTATTGATATGTGAACTAGTATATATATAAGTTATCGAATAAATGATCCAAGATATAGCATGTTTTAAATAGTTGTATTTGCAAGTGAATCGACTACATAGGAAAGAATTATTAATTTGAGAATCTTGCATATTATTTGAATTTCCTGACCTATTTGAATTTCTTGAAGTATTTGAATTATGTAATAATTTGAGCATTGCATTGCTTCTTGTCCATAATTGTCGGTTAATTGGGCCTACACTACTTGAAGAATTATATGTTCCATGTGTTAATCATCCGTTTTATTGAATTAATTGTTGTTTTTGCATTTGAGTTCTGTTTTGGTGACAATTCTGTGACATGAGCATACCTTACCCACATGCATTTATATTTCAAAGAAAATGGTGAGTTACAGGTTGGGGTAATAATATCAAACCACGGCTAATTTGCGTGACAACCACAACATATAACAAGTTATTTTCTTCAACTTGGGAAGCATAAAATCCGAAAATTCATACAAAGCTTCAAGAATCATTATATTCCCTATTGAGTTAAAATTTAAGTGATGGGATCCGAAAAAGAGAAATCCAGCGTGGAACTCATTTACACGATTCGCGAAGTTGGAAAAAAAAATTTCGAAGATGCTTAGGCCGGAGAAGTTTAAAGAGGTAAAAGACCGTGGGGAAAATTAAAGAATGATCAACCGTTCGAATCAAGCTTGCAATTTGGCCAACAAGAAATGGATATCGGATCCAAGTTTAATATTTCTACGATGACAGGTTTTTCAATGCATTCATAAACACTTGCATTATATTTATTCATGAATTACTCTTGTTTATACATGTTGCCATAATTATTATTTTAAGATTTCATACTTGATGTGTTAAATGTGTTGTTTAAATTACGTATGTTAATTAAACTTGTCATGGATACATATATGTTTTTTTAAATTCACATAATTTTTTGAAAGTGTTACATTTAAAATTGTTGAATATGTAATGTGTACATTAACATCTTAACTGGCATGCATTATTTAGTGTTTACTATGACAGATTCGGTTCTCTCTCCAATTCTATTTCAATTATCGTCTCAACTAAGGTTATATGGAATCAAGAGATTGGAAGAAATTTATGTTCGAGTATTATTGGGAAGGTTATTGGGATCTAGGAAAAATGCTGATAAGTTTCAAGTAGATAAATGTTCAGTGGTTCCTCCGGCCTTCAGAAATTAGTTAGCATCTTGGAAATGCAGTGGGGCAGGAGAATGAACTTTTTTGCTCCAGGTCATGGTGTTGATCTTGCAAATGTCAACTCTCTGGAAGAAATATGTGGCAAGTACAGGAATATTGCATTTCATGGATAGCAGGAATCTACAACCATCACCTAAAGAACTTTAATGGCTGATCATGTTTTGTCGGATTGTGGGATGTCAGAAAATTTCAGTTATCAGATCAGAGTGGTGACAGTCGGTGAGCTCCAAGTTGAGTATGTCGTTAACCGAAAGGACTATAAAAGAACCATTAATCAAAATCTTGATTTACAGCAAGTACGACGAGGAAAAGGTTACGGGATTTGAACCCGCAGAGGAGCTTGCAAGTGGGAAAGGACAGAACAAATTTAAAGAATTAGAATTTTCCAATTTCTTAAGGGGGAGAGTCGGTTGGGAAACTTCAAGAAAATTAATTCTTCCTGGAGCCTTTATCGGAATCATGTGAAGGAAGTTTCAATACCTCAAGTCTTTTTCTCCCTCTTACACAAAGAAAAGTCCCATCATCGACAGCATCTGTAACGCCCCAACTTTTCCGTATTCTAAATGACGTATGTATTTAGTGATTTGCGAGAATTAATTGGCTATAAGTGTTTTCTATATTTAAATTTCATCAATTAATTGTTAAATATGTGATTAATTGAAGTATATGCAATATTTGAATTGGAATGAATATGATTACTTGAAACACTTGTGCATGAATAATTTATGTGTTCCCTAATTGCGCGTTTAAATTATTTAATTGCTTAATTAATCATTTTGGTAATTACTAATTGTAATTTTAATTAATTTTCTATAATATGTATTTAGGTTTATTTTTATTTTTTAATAAATATTTAAAATGGATTCTTAAATTTCTTTTGAAATTTCAAATTGTATGAATTCTTGGTCGATTTGCATTTACGTGACAAGTTGCGCGAATTAATTGTTTATAAGTGTTTTGTATATAAAATTTTATATTAAATATTATAATGTTCAATGATTATATTTTAAGTTTATCGGTATTAAAATTTCATTTGAATTCGTTGACCTCATTTTCATTTAAAATAAATTTAAATTTTGTTAGTTATTATTAAATGTTATGAATTTATTTATGTATGGCGTGTGAGTGTTATAAACATGCTTCCTTTTTATATCATTTGATATCGACATTTCGTGAAAATTTAATATGTCGAAGATATTCGTGTCATGAATATGTACGTATGCTCGTTTCATGTTTTCTGATTCGTTGGATTGCGTTTTAAATTTATTTTGTGTGATTGGAACCAACCGTGGGCTAACAAGCACTTAGCGCACCTTTGGTTCCGTATGTGATATCTTGAGCTCGGGAACTCGAAATCGAGTTCCATCAACTTCGTTGAACTCATAACGAAAATTTGGGTTCAATGAACTTAGCCTCATATTTTTCTTAGACCATTTGAAACCCCAGAATTCAACCGAAAAACGAGACGGCCGTTAAATTGCCACACTTAGCCATTTTCTTCATATCTCCTTCAATCCTTGACCAAATTAACCATGGTTGGAGGATATGGAATCCTAGTTAAGCCCACTATCTGATACCTATCTCCTTCAACCGAACCAACCCTCACACATAAGAGAAAATCAGCAAAAAAGCCCCTGCTCCTGTCCATTACCCGTAACCTTGCCAAAGCTTGGAGATTCAAGGCTCAAATCTCTTCCATCTTCCATCCAATCCACAAGGTGAGTTTAGGGTTATGATATACATTCAATATGTGTCATTTTAAGCTATGCATCCCCAATTTTTAGCTTGAATCCATGGAGATTTGAAGGCATGAGTGAATAGTTAGGTTGAATCTCTTTTTCTTGAATTCATTGTTAAATTTCCATATTTCTTGAGAATTAACGCATTGAACTTGACCACTCTAGCATTCTTTAGACATTCATGAACTTGATTTTGATTTGTGTGAGGTGTGTGTGGGTATGGCATGATCGAAAATGTGAATTTTGAAGCTTTTGGGATTGAATTTGCTTCCATGCCTGCTGCAGCATTGTTGAGGCTGTTGCGTGTGTGTGTGTGTGTTGTGTTATGGCATGTTTGCTGCATTCTTTCCTCGCCTTTAGGTGTTGGTTTGTTGCTACTTTGATGGTTGAAGAAATCCCCTGCTACTACTGCAAAAATAATGAGAAACAGGGGAGTTGCTGCGTCATTTTTTCCGTCATGTACAGGGTCGCGCCGGCGACCTGACTTAAATGTAATTGGTGTCGTGGCCGCGACTCAAATTCGGGCTGCTCACGTATTCTGCATAATTGGAAGGAAAATTTAGATTTTAAACGGGTAGCGGCCGCTACCATTTCTTGAAGAAAATCGGTCGCGGCCGCGACCCTGTTCAGTTCTGCAAATTTCAGTCTTTCAAACTCAGTTGCATGCCTTTAATTCCTTCTAATTATCCAATTTTACAAGCATGATGGTCACGTAATTATATATATATATATATATACACGTAAATGTTGCATGCATGATGTTATGATTTAATTTGGTTAATGCATGCTTTAAATTTACATTGTTTTGTTTTAAGTTTTGCATGCATATTTGTTCATGTTGTACGTACATTAATGAATATATATATATATATATATATATGTAGATATGAATCTATATAAATATATATTATTATTAAGGCATGTTTAATGATATATATATTTAATTATTGTTTAATTTAATTAAATTTTAGAATTTAGTTATTATTTTAATTTGTGTTATATAATTCCCGAACATGACTTAAATGTTTCTATTTGCCTATTTTCCTAATTGTAAACATGTTATCCTACGTGTTATAATCGTATTTGAAATTCTTGGATCAATTTGATTTAAATGTTAAAATTATGAACTTGAATGGACTTAAACGTTTCTTGAAATGAATGAAATGAATGTTTATATGTCTTTTAAGACATTAATAATGCACATGAACGTGTTCATTACATAAAATGATCTTTTATACATTCATATCATGATCAATGCATTGTCGTGCGTCGTATATGGTTTATTGGGAGTCTTCAGTCTCATGAATTCATTGCATTGTCCTTGGTACAGTTTTCTCCAGGGTGGAGATGCCGGGTTCCTAGGTTTCCTCAAGTCCTCTTGTTTTCTTGGTTTTGGTAAGGTGTAACAGGTGGGTTTCTCTTCTATTAGATAAAACAGACTCGATATATTGCAATGTGTATATTTCAAGCCAAAGGTAATATATAGATATATCGAGTCGTTTTCAACAAGTCTATGATTTTGGTTGTCAATCCCTTTTCTTTTATGAACACTTACCGATTCTTTTGGCGAGGACATGATTGATTGCACAGGCCCAGGGACTTGGTACATGTGGCTATCCGGGGAGGCAAGGGCCGACGGTGATCCCATGTGCTAGTCCCATATCGTAGCGGCGATACCGGCCCTCACTAGGAGTTTTAGCGGGGAATGGGAGCTGAGTGCCAATTGGGGAATTCATGTAACCCCTTTTGGTCAATGATTGGGTAGACGCGTCCTCCTGGGTCGGTACACGGCAGGGAGGAACAAAACCTGTCCAGTGAGGACAATATCGTTGGGGCGGGAAGGTACACTTCAACCCTAAACGACGCGTCCACCACCCGGAGGAAGAAGGAGTAATTGTTATGTATGAATGAATGATAATGATTGAATGATCGAATTAATGAAATGATTGTTGCATGATCGGTAATGAATAAAGTTTTTGACACACGAGGTGTAGGTTGCAGATTTTACCCCCCCTCGCCGGGCTCACGTTTTGACCGATTGAATTATTGAATTAAATTGGTGGTTGTAATCCCGAGCGTTGTTTTATTTTGTTTTCACCCACTTGGGAAATATTCTAAAAACCTCGCACGGGATTATAGCT
The DNA here is from genome assembly GCA_037501455.1 of Lantana camara. Classification (NCBI taxonomy): domain Eukaryota; kingdom Viridiplantae; phylum Streptophyta; class Magnoliopsida; order Lamiales; family Verbenaceae; genus Lantana; species Lantana camara. Next base: position 60,839,894 of record CM074855.1, read on the forward strand.
TGCATGCGTGGGTGTTTAAATTCTGCAGTATTATAGTAATATGCCCCGTTTTATACCCACCAGTCTCATATTGACTGAACCCGGATTGTTTTCAGTTGTCTTGCAGGTTTGGAGTGCTAGGCGGGAGTCAAGTCTGTTAAGTTTTCGGTTAAGTCAGAGTCAGTTCGTAGGCATATTGTGCCTTGATTTGTTACGTTAAGATTGTAAGGTTTGTATTTATTATTACTATATCATCGCATATTTGACCTTTTATGATTTTATTGAATTTTTGGGAATAGGTACCTATGTTAGTGGAACCGTGGTTATGATTGACTTAATTTCTTGAATTTTGTTCCACGTCCGTAATTGCATTCTTTTTATTGAAATTGTTTTAATTGGTTGCGAAGTTTAGTTCTCGCCTACCCTATGGAGTGTGTGAGTGTGTTAACCCCTCACTCAGTCGAGTTAAGACTGACCCCTCCTCTCTTTTGTTTAATTTGTAGGTTTTGCTTGAAGTTCGTGCTAGGCGGAGTGTGTCTGTCCTTTGGAGTCTGTTTCTCGAGTCTTTTATTTAGTAGGTTGTCTTGCATTTGCATTCCTTTCATTCGGTTTGTGTATAAGATATGTATGAATGTTATAGTTGGAATGTAAATATGTATTGATATGTATATTTCGGGACAGGTTAGGATAGGTTGCTTGAATTAGTTGAACCCGTTGGATTTATGATTATTGTTGATGTTCGGGATTAGGTATTTATGCTAGTTGAACCCGTGAACTGCTTATGAATGTTTTGATTATTGCATGGCTTGTTTCGCTTCCGCATTGTATTGTCTGTTTGGTTTTAATTGTTCAGGGTCTACGTTCCGCCTAGCTTAAGTGTGTGTCTGTCGGTCTCCCGTTCGCCACTGTTTGGTTCATGTATGGACTCTCCATTTCATATGTGGATCGGACTTTGGTGCGGGGGATGTGGTGACCCACCGTGCGGGTGCTACATGCACGATCATCATTAACGCCCTTTACAAGCCAAAAATCGGAATAACGCTTTTATAAGTGGTAACGAGCGTTACCACTTTCCTTCTGGCCAGGGGTAACGGGCGTTACCCCTCCAGCGCCAAAGATCTCCTCCTACTGCCTCTGGTAACGGGCGTTACCAGAGTTGTACTGCCAGGGAGTAATGGGCGTTACTCCCATACTTAGCCAAAAGCGATGCTCCTGTGTCCGTTAACGGGGGTTAACAATATTACTCTCCCAAGGAGTAAAGGGGGTTACTCCTAATTTCTCCAAAAATACGTTAATTCACCTCATTTCGCTGTTTCTTAACTCCAACTCTCAAAACACCTAAATGGAGCAAAAATAAACACATACACACATCAAACGACACAAAAATATACTCTAATTAATGCTAGAATTCATGCAAATTCTACACTCAACAAATTCCCCCACACTTGCCCATTACTCGTCCTTGAGTAATACGAAAATAAGACAACACATCCCCATCAAACCTCGCCTTAAAAGCAATCATCAAACCATCGCCTAAACAAGTCTAGCTCAACAAACCAACTACTCGTAAACACAAGATGATCAAAAATAGTATGAAAAGTATACCCTTGTGTAGTGTGTGAATTCGAACAAAACAATGTTTAAAGATTAGAATGATAAATTCGCAATCTCCTCCTAAGTTCTAGTTACCAACAGTGTAATACACTCTTCGCACCTATCTCCACTAATGGAATTAAATCATGACTCAGGATGGGTAGGTCTTTCGAGCTTGTAATGTAGGCTTTGGGTAAGGTTAAATCATTCAATCTTTACAAAACAAGGCACTTTCATTTGCCATTAAGCACATTTCCCCATACTTGCACATCTGTATCCCACTCTTTCAATTCCACACTTCGCATAAATTTTTCTCTTCTTTTGCTCTTTCCTTTCTTTTTTTTTTTTTTTTTTCATATCGTATCTTTTACACCACTTTCTCTCTTTCTTTTTTCTTTCTTTACATATATCTCTCTATTTCACTCACAAGAACAATCAAAAGGGGTTCAAAGATAAATATTCAGTACAAGATCAAACGAGCAAGCCTTGGTGTAAAATTCACACGGTGGGTTACTGTTGTTGTGCATTAGGCTTATAATGTGGCTACAAAAATCTTTCCACAACAATTAGGCTTCAATAAGATCACGTTATTTAGTGAAAAACGGTTAAAAGAAAGGCTTATAATCCTCTGACAATGAATGCGTACTTCACTTCGTGAATCTATTATCAACTCAAAATTTTGCCTCAATAGGACTAAAGTGCATCCTAATCAATTCTTAGACTTATTTGGAAATCATCAATTCACCTATCTAAGCAAAGTATATTATCCCGTTCGAAAGTGCTAAAAAATATAAGGGAATACTAACACACTAAGTTATCCAATGTCATGCAAATTTTCCTCAATTCAAATAGCCTACCTCATTCTAGCAAAAGCTCAACAATCAACTTCAAAGAAAAAGTTCAAAATGGGGGAAAATTTTCAAAATTCTCGCAATTTCTCAATTCCTAACAATTCACAAGGTTAACAATTACGGTTCTAGGCAACAAGCATCCATGTAATTCACAATCAAACATATACTCCTTCCCCACACTTAAACCTTGCAATGCTCGCATGCAAATTAAAGAGTTAAAGGTCAATAGAACTCCCTTATCGATTGAAGACCCGATAACATGCTAACAAAGCTTCCATGACCTGAGATATGTGACTAGAAAACATGGATCAAGTGCAAAGGCAATTGATAATCAACATGCATTCAACAACTAACACACAAGTCACAAATTCAAGTAAGGGAAGGGCACATTACATCAAAATTAAAAGTGTTTAGACATAAGCAAAGAAAAAGGTTGCAAGAGTATCAAGCGAATTCAGAAGTATCAATAATACAGACGCAAATAGAAAAACAAGAAAAATAACCCAACTAAGGGCAATAAGATCACTGCTCATGGGGATGTTACGGGGCACCGAATTACTGATCCAGGCGCTGATGGAGGCCCTGAAACTGCTCATCAACATGAGTCTCCCAAGTATCGAACCTCTGATCCACAAGAGCTCTGAAATCTCCCATGTTAGTCCTCCACTGTGTCATCCTTGTCTCAAGCCTCGCTAAGCGAGCATTTGAATCTACCAAATCCATTCTCATAGCTGCCAAACTGGTATTCAAGGAGCGCACAGACATAGGTTCGTCACTCTCCACCTGAGGAACCTGTCTCGGGGCATCATTCCCTTGTTCAGGCGTGTCTGGAATCTGATCAAAAGATGCCTTAAGCTGATCGGGCATCTCATCATATGTAGCAAAGCCACAAGAATACATTTGTGTAAACCTATCTCGCGCCCTCTTTGGCCACCAAGGTAGCAACCTTCCTTTTAGGGGCCCCTCTTGCCATCCAGTAATCAAACCCATATGCTTCCAATTGGCCTCATCCAACATTGGGTACATAGTCAATGGTTCAGCCTTTCTGGGCCTCCAGCCCACGCTTTTGGCAATCATGGTCACATAAGCCCCATGTCCTATCGTACATGTGGCTTTGTTCGCCACATCCAGCATTCTCTCAATCAAATCCCAAGTACGATAAAACAGCTTCCCTTCCTTGATCATCCACATGATACCCAATTCAGTAGCTTGTATGTTGCCCTCACTCTCATTCCGAGCACAGAAGCTACAACTCAAGATCTTATGCATAATTCTCCACCACCACATTATCCAAATGTGTAGCCTTCGTGTTCCGCACGTGATAGTTGGGTGTGTCGAGCTTCAACGGGAATGACCTCAAAATTTCCTCTCTTACGTCATGGCTCCAATTAGGGAGCCGGGTGTCGCCTTCTTCAAGAAAACCAAACACGTCTTCAATGTGTGAAGGGGAAGATCATATGACCGTCTACCATCCAGAGAAAATGATAGGGGTTCATTCAACCCGGGCTCCCACTTCATTGTGGTAAAGAATGCGGCGGTAAGTTCCGGATATGTATACGCGACTTCCTCCAAAAACCCTAACCACCCGATGTTGTTAAACAGCCTTTTAATCTCATCCCACACTCCCATTCGTTGCAAAACTTCCCTTTTGAGGAATTTTGTGGGGAAGATTATCCTAGAGAGGGTTCGATCATACGGATTCCCTGCATTTTCTACAACCACATTCCTAGTTTCACTTTGTGGGCGAGCCCTAGAAGTTCCTGAACTTGATGCCCCATCGGTGCGAGCACGCTTCGATTGGACCATCTTACCTGAAATAAAGTAATGTACCAAGGCAAAGTACACAAATAGCAATCAAAGTTCACTCAGACAAAACATCAAACACCTTGGGGGTTCTATACTAGGGTATGAGTTTTGGCTCAAATCTCTCAATCTACCCAAACCAAAGCAACAAGACCCCACATTAGCTAAAATCTATTTGAAAATCACCCACATTCTACCCCCAAATTCATACTCAATCCACAATGAACGGTTAGAAATTAGGGCAGTCTCTAATTCAACCTAATTCAACTAAAATTTAAACCAATTCAGGAACACTAATTCTATCAAGTAGAGTTTCTCCAAATTCAGCAAATCCACCCCAATTGCCATCCCAAAATTTCAAATTCTAGGTCTAGTGTTCAAGTTCTAGTGTGAGGGAACTATTGCAACACTACTAACGAGGGGGATAAAAACTTACTAACTAGAAGAGAGTAGGAAAGTATGTGTGTGGTGTCTGTGGTGGCGCCGGAAAGCTAGCGGCGGCAGCGGCAGGTTGGCGGCGCAGTGGTGGTGGTGTGGTGCGAAGAGAAACTGCTGCTGCTATAGTGGGTCATATATTTGTGTGATTGTAAAAGGAGGGAGGAGGGCTGAGGTTAAACATTTGGAATTTAAACCTAAAAACGTGTTTAAGTCAGACACTGAAAATGGCGATTTAGCCCGGTAATGGTCGTTACCAGATTAATACTCCCTGGGACTAATGCCCCGTTACTCCTCCTGCCTAGTGTGCATGTACTGATTAACGGGCGTTACTGAAAATAAACTGAAATAGTGTAAAGCCCAGTACCATCTCTACCCAAAGCTCCTGACTCCATTAACAGGCGTTACAAGAGAACTCTTAGAAGGGTGTAACGCCCATTACTACAGATTTTGCCCAATAGCTTAAGTTAGACACAAACACAATTTGGATGGTGCTTGATCACGATAATGAACACAACTTAACTTAGTGAAAATCAAGCTAAACCATAGTGCACCAATCTCAAAAACACATCAACACCTTAAAGCACATATTGCAATAAATTGCATCAATTCATTCTCCACACCAGAAATTCAATCTCATGCAAAAGCAACACACAAACAAAAGAAATAAATCGACCTCAACATTGACATTTAAGCTCAAATCACGGTCCTTGCATTAAAATAAAACTACAACGCCTCGTATGCCTCTACTAACCTCCAAAACGAGAGAGAAAGCCAAAATTATCACGAGAAAAACATGTACAAAAGAACGAAAAGAAAAGAAAAGGAAGAAAGGAGATAAAAAATAGTTCTAAGTTATAGTCGTTAGCTTGACTTTGGAACAGTCTATGTTTTCCTTTGCTTATTTCTTGAATTAGATGATCCCGTTTGTAACGCCCCAATTTTCGAAAAGTCAGGTACGCTCGACACGGGTGAGTTTCGAGCATTAGGATTTTATTTTATTACTTTAGTTTATTCAATTCATATTAATTTTAGTTAAATCTTACAAATTGTATTTTAACATGATTATGTGAAATATGTGTCAACTTGGGATTTATTGTATAAAGTGAATTTAATTGTTGCATGGATTAATTGCCCAACTTGTATTAATTGCTTAATTGTCTCTAAATGATTATTCTTGTAAATGTGAGGACTAGATTGCATAATTAATTCTTGGGTTTAATTGATCAATTTGCAAACTTTGCATCCTTCATTGCATGACTTATGTATTTGGAGGATTTAGTTGCAAATAACATATTTTTCCTTGATATATCACGGTACATGCATCCCTTCCACAAACTTCATTTCATTTCATCAAATTCATTTCCATATTTGCTTTCTCTTCACCGAACGAAACCATGAAGAAGGGAAGAGCAGATTTCATCAAATTCATCAAGTTTTCCAAGAAAATTAGGAGTTTTGGAGCTCAATCATTCATTTCCATCATCTTCTTCCATTTATTTTCACCTCAAGGTATATATGAGCATATATGTGATCTTTCAGCCAAAAGGTATTTATATCTATAATTTTAAATGAAATCACTTATCATTTCAAGCAAGCCATGTTCATGAAAAGCAAGCAAGCCATGTATCGTGCATGTGTTAGGCGAGTAGTATGACCATTCACGTTGGGCCCGAGGGTAGTAGCTTGAGCCAACCGGGAAACCAAGGGCTGACGGGTAACTCTCGCGCTATCCTCACCACATTGGGATGACCCCTGAATCCGCTAGGAGATTAGTGGAGGAAGGAGTTCCGGGCTTAGGGATTCATGTACCCTCTGCTCAATGAGATTGGATGGTGGGGCCTTGCAATCCCACCATCACCCTGAGGAAGAAGGAGACTGGGGACGGGTCCGGCACCACGGATTGTCCTCGGGTTATTGCATGATTTTCATTACTTGAACGTGTTACTTGATTGCACTATCGCACCTACACACAATAATTGAATTGCATGGTCATTTGTTAAATAAGCAAGCAAGCCTGTTTCATGTACATTTGGAGGCATGTATGCAATGCATGAAAATGATCAAGTATTTAATCTTGACAGTTGTATTCTCCGGCGAAGATATCTTATTATTGAACTTATACATTTATCTTTTCTAAAACATTACCCGAGGGTATAGCTTGCATGTTACCTGCGCTAATAATTATTTAAACCCCTCACTCGGCCTTCACAAACTGATGCCTTCACCTTTCAGGTTATTACAGGTGCACGCTAGGCGGGAATCGAGTCAAGTCCAGTCCATGTAGTGGAGTCAGACACGGTGCTTTTATTTGTTTATTTATCGTTGCCTACGACATTATTATTATAGTTAATTGTTATGTATTCGGAGATGATAATGTATTGATATGTAAACTAGTATATATATATAAGTTATCGAATAAATGATCCAAGATATAGCATGTTTTAAATAGTTATATTTGCAAGTGAATCGACTATGCTTCCACTTTATTATGTTGCATGTGTGAGTTAGTCCCGCCTAGCTTGTGATTCTATTGCATTGTCACCCGTTCGCTATAGGTTAGTTCATGTACGGATTACCCGTTTCGTATGTGGATTGACCTATAGTGCGGGGGTGTGGCATCTCCATGTGTAGGGGTGCTACATCTAAGGTGGTATCAGAGCCCGGTTTCAAAACCGAGGTTCTAGTGTCGTGTCGTGTCAAGTCCAGGTCGAACGGCATAGGAATTAATTATTAATTTGAGAATCTTGCATATTATTTGAATTTCCTGACCTATTTGAATTTCTTGAAGTATTTGAATTATGTAATAATTTGAGCATTGCATTGCTTCTTGTCCATAATTGTCGGTTAATTGGGCCTACACTACTTGAAGAATTATATGTTCCATGTGTTAATCATCCGTTTTATTGAATTAATTGTTGTTTTTACATTTGAGTTCTGTTTTGGTGACAATTGTGTGACATGATCATACCTTACCCACATGCATTTATATTTCAAAGAAAATGGTGAGTTACAGGTTGTGGAAATAATATCAAACCACGGCTAATTTGCGTGACAACCACAACATATAACAAGTTATTTTCTTCAACCTGGGAAGGATAAAATCCAAAAATTCATACAAAGCTTCAAGAATCATTATATTCCCTATTGAGTTAAAATTTAAGTGATGGGATCCGAAAAAGAGAAATCCAGCGTGGAACTCATTTACACGATTCGCGAAGTTGGAAAAAAAAAATTCGAAGATGCTTAGGCCTGAGAAGTTTAAAGAGGTAAAAGACCGTGGGGAAAATTAAAGAATGATCAACCGTTCGAATCAAGCTTGCAATTTGGCCAACAAGAAATGGATATCAGATCCAAGTTTAATACTTCTACGATGACAGGGTTTTCAATGCATTCATAAACACATGCATTATATTTATTCATGAATTACTCTTGTTTATACATGTTGCCATAATTATTATTTTAAGATTTCATACTTTATGTGATAAATGTGTTGTTTAAATTACGTATGTTAATTAAACTTGTCATGGATATATATATGTTTTTTTAAATTCACATAATTTTTTGAAAGTGTTACATTTAAAATTGTTGAATATGTAATGTGTAGATTAACATCTTAACTGGCATGCATTATTTAGTATTTACTATGACAGATTCGGTTCTCTCTCCAATTCTATTTTAATTATCGTCTCAACTAAGGTTATATGGAATCAAGAGATTGGAAGAAATTTGTGTTCGAGTATTATTGGGAAGGTTATTGGGATCTAGGAAAAATGCTGATAAGTTTCAAGTAGATAAATGTTCAGTGGTTCCTCCGGCCTTCAAAAATTAGTTAGCATCTTGGAAATGCAGTGGGGCAGGAGAATGAACTTTTCTTGCTTCAGGTCATGGTGTTGATCTTACAAATGTCAACTCTCTGGAAGAAATAAGTGGCAAGTACAGGAATATTGCATTTCATGGATATCAGGAATCTACAACCATCACCTAAAGAACTTTAATGGCTGATCATGTTTTGTCGGATTGTGGGATGTCAGAAAATTTCAGTTATCAGATCAGAGTGGTGACAGTCGGTGAGCTCCAAGTTGAGTATGTCGTTAACCGAAAGGACTATAAAAGAACCATTAATCAAAATCTTGATTTACAGCAAGTACGACGAGGAAAAGGTTACGGGATTTGAACCCGCAGAGGAGCTTGCAAGTGGGAAAGGACAGAACAAATTTAAAGAATTAGAAATTTCCAATTTCTTAAGGGGGAGAGTCGGTTGGGAAACTTCAAGAAAATTAATTCTTCCTGGAGCCTTTATCGGAGTCATGTGAAGGAAGTTTCAATACCTCAAGTCTTTTTCTCCCTCTTACACAAAGAAAAGTCCCATCATCGACAGCATCTGTAACGCCCCAACTTTTCCGTATTCTAAATGACGTATGTATTTAGTGATTTGCGAGAATTAATTGGCTATAAGTGTTTTCTATATTTAAATTTCATTAATTAATTGTTAAATATGTGATTAATTGAAATATATGCAATATTTGAATTGGAATGAATATGATTACTTGAAACACTTGTGCATGAATAATTTATGTGTTCCCCAATTGCGCGTTTAAATTATTTAATTGCTTAATTAATCATTTTGATAATTACTAATTGTATTTTTAATTAATTTTCTATAATATGTATTTAGGTTTATTTTTATTTTTTAATAAATATTTAAAATGGATTCTTAAATTTCTTTTGAAATTTGAAATTGTATGAATTCTTGGTCGATTTGCATTTACGTGACAAGTTGCGCGAATTAATTGTTTATAAGTGTTTTGTATATAAAATTTTATATTAAATATTATAATGTTCAATGATTATATTTTAAGTTTATCGGTATTAAAATTTCATTTGAATTCGTTGACCTCATTTTCATTTAAAATAAATTTAAATTTTGTTAATTATTATTAAATGTTATGAATTTATTTATGTATGGCGTGTAAGTGTTATAAACATGCTTCCTTTTTATGTCATTTGATATCGACATTTCGTGAAAATTTAATATGTCGAAGATATTCGTGTCATGAATATGTACGTATGCTCGTTTCATGTTTTCTGATTCGTTGGATTGCGTTTTAAATTTATTTTGTGTGATTGGAACCAACCGTGGGCTAACAAGCACTTAGCGCACCTTTGGTTCCGTATGTGATATCTTGAGCTCGGGAACTCGAAATCGAGTTCCATCAACTTCATTGAACTCATAACGAAAAATTGGGTTCAATGAACTTAGCCTCATATTTTTCTAAGACCATTTGAAACCCCGGAATTCAACCGAAAAACGAGACGGCCGTTAAATTGCCACACCTAGCCATTTTCCTCATATCTCCTTCAATCCTTGACCAAATTAACAATGGTTGGAGGATATGGAACCCTAGTTAAGCCCACTATCTGATACCTATCTCCCTCAACCGGACCAACCCTCACACATAAGAGAAAATCAGCAAAAAAGCCCCGACTCCAGTCCATTCCCATAACCTTGCCAAAGCTTGGAGATTCAAGGCTCAAATCTCTTCCATCTTCCATCCAATCCACAATGTGAGTTTAGGGTTATGATATACATTCAATATGTGTCATTTTAAGCTATGCATCCCCAATTTTTAGCTTGAATCCATGGAGATTTGAAGGCATGAGTGAATAGTTAGGTTGAATCTCTTTTTCTTGAATTCATTGTTAAATTTCCATATTTCTTGAGAATTAACGCATTGAACTCGACCACTCTAGCATTCTTTAGACATTCATGAACTTGATTTTGATTTGTGTGAAGTGTGTGTGGGTATGGCATGATCGAAAATGTGAATTTTGAAGCTTTTGGGACTGAATTTGCTTCCATGCCAGCTGCAGCGTTGTTGAGGCTGTTGCGTGTGTGTGTGTGGGTTGTGTTATGGCATGTTTGCTGCATTCTTTCCTCGCCTTTAGGTGTTGGTTTGTTGCTACTTTGATGGTCGAAGAAATCCCCTCCTACTACTGCAAAAATAATGAGAAACAGGGGAGTTGCTGCGTCATTTTTTCCGTTATGTACAGGGTCGCGACGGTGACCTGACTTACATGTAATTGGTGTCGCGGCCGTGACTCAAATTCGGGCTGCTCACGTATTCTGCATAATTGGAAGGAAAATTTAGATTGTAAACGGGTAGCGGCCGCTACCATTTCTTGAAGAAAATGGGTCGCGGCCGCGACCCTGTTCAGTTCTGCAAATTTCAGTCTTTCAAACTCAGTTGCATGCCTTTAATTGCTTCTAATTCTCCAATTTTACATGCATGATGGTCACGTAATTATATATATATATATATACACGTAAATGTTGCATGCATGATGTTATGATTTAATTTGGTTAATGCATGCTTTAAATTTACATTGTTTTGTTTTAAGTTTTGCATGCATATTTGCATATTTGTTCATGCTGTACGTACATTAATGAATATATATATATATATGTAGATATGAATCTATATATATATATATATATATTATTAAGGCATGTTTAATGATATATATATTTAATTATTGTTTAATTTAATTAAATTTTAGAATTTATTTATTATTTTAATTTATGTTATATAATTTCCGAACATGACTTAAATGTTTCTGTTTGCCTATTTTCCTAATTGTAAACATGTTGTCCTACGTGTTTTAATCGTATTTGAAATTCTTGGATCAATTTGATTTAAATGTTAAAATTATGAACTTGAATGGACTTAAACGTTTCCTGAAATGAATGAAATGAATGTTTATATGTCTTTTAAGACATTAATAATGCACATGAACGTGTTCATTACATAAAATGATCTTTTATACATTCATATCATGATCAATGCATTGTCGTGCGTCGTATATGGTTTATTGGGAGTCTTGAGTCTCATGAATTCATTGCATTGTCCTTGGTACAGTTTTCTCCAGGGCGGAGATGCCGGGTTCCTAGGTTTCCTCAAGTCCTCTTGTTTTCTTGGTTTTGGTAAGGTGTAACAGGTGGGTTTCTCTTCTATTAGATAAAACAGACTCGATATATTCCAATGTGTATATTTCAACCCAAAGGTAATATATAGATATATCGAGTTGTTTTCAACAAGTCTATGATTTTGGTTGTCAATCCCTTTTCTTTTATGAACACTTACCGATTCTTTTGGCGAGGACATGATTGATTGCACAGGCCCAGGGACTTGGTACATTGGCTATCCGGGGAGGCAAGGGCCGACGGTGATCCCATGTGCTAGTCCCATATCGTAGCGGAGATACCGGCCCTCACTAGGAGTTTTAGCGGGGAATGGGAGTTGAGTGCCAATTGGGGAATTGATGTAACCCCTTTTCGTCAATGATTGGGTAGACGCGTCCTCCTGGGTCGGTACACGGCAGGGAGGAACAAAACCTGTCCAGTGAGGACAATATCGTTGGGGCGGGAAGGTACACTTCAACCCTAAACGACGTGTCCACCACCCGGAGGAAGAAGGAGTAATTGTTATGTATGAATGGATGATAATGATTGAATGATCGAATTAATGAAATGCTTGTTGCATGATCGGTAATCAATAAAGTTTTTGACACACGAGGTGTAGGTTGCAGATTTTACCCCCCTCGCCGGGCTCACGTTTTGACCGATTGAATTATTGAATTAAATTGGTGGTTGTAATCCCGAGCGTTGTTTTATTTTGTTTTCACCCACTTGGGAAATATTCTAAAAACCTCTCACGGGATTATTGCTTGCATGCGTGGGTGTTTAAATTCTGCAGTATTATAGTAATATGCCCCGTTTTATACCCACCAGTCTCATATTGACTGAACCCGGATTGTTTTCAGTTGTCTTGCAGGTTTGGAGTGCTAGGCGGGAGTCAAGTCTGTTAAGTTTTCGGTTAAGTCAGAGTCAGTTCGTAGGCATATTGTGCCTTGATTTGTTACGTTAAGATTGTAAGGTTTGTATTGATTATTACTACATCATGAACACGCATATTTGACCTTTTATGATTTTATTGAATTTTTGGGAATAGGTACCTATGTTAGTGGAACCGTGGTTGTGATTGACTTAATCTCTTGAATTTTGTTCCACGTCCGTAATTGAATTCTTTTTATTGAAATTGTTTTAATTGGTTGCGAAGTTTAGTTCCCGCCTAGCCTATGGAGTGAGTGAGTCCCCGTTCGCTGTGAGCTAGGTTCATGTATGGACTTCCCATTTCATGCGTGGACCGGGCTCATGGTGCGGGGGATGTGGCGCCTTCCGGTTGGGGTGCTACAACATCTTTGACTTATTACTGTTCTCAGAGTGTGGATGCCTTTGAGTGATGTGTGGGTAGCCTCGGGATACTAGTTGACTCAGTAAATAGAAAAGGATTCAACTTGGTTAATACTCGGAACCAATCCCAAGCTTTAATGGATCAACTTCGACAAGAGTTTCTTATGAAGTTGTTACTTATACCCGAGAGATGCCTATAACTGCGCATCATCCCTTTTGTTCATGTTTTCGGCGTCGTTTCCATAAAAATACTAGTTGTCGTGAACCCATCTGAGAAGATTGAAACCAATCGATCATCTCTTTCAAGATCTTCTGCCGAGTTGTTGGGTATGTCATCAAATTTTAGGAACTAAATGGAATGAGCAGGGTAAACAACTCGACTAAAAATAGTCGTGGAACCAAAGATACTAACGGTATTAATGATTTCGCCCTGTTATTTTCTAATGGAATAGGAGCTCAACTTCGGATCCGAAAAGGTAATCGTGGGAATCAACCTAAGAATGGTTCGACCAACAAGTTTGAGATTGAAATCGCACAGAGATGTGATGATTAATAATGATTTACGGATTATGTAAGAAAATAGTTTGGGACTGAGGTAGTTGTCAGGGATTGACATTCGAGTTCGGGTGCCAGAAAAGATATAGATTTGAATTCGAAATGAGGATGAAGGGGTTATTGAAGTATATGTAGCTACTGAGTAATCAAGGATTGACATTCGGGGTAGAAGGAATTTTAATTCAAAAACCAATCAGTCAACTAAACAACCGCAACACGAGAGTTGCAATCCCCAGTGAACGATACATTTAATCATGCATATCACGAGTATCATTTATTTTATTATTACCATACGTGATTCCTTGTTTACTATTAATTTTTTTTGTGTGAATAATAAGTTGCATAATTGATATTTCTATCTGCTCCTTGTGTGCTAATTGTAAATGTTTACCTAAGTGCCTACTTGAATTTTATTTTGTGTGCGTGAGAGACGGGGATTCTCTCAGGGTTGTCAAGAGACGGTGTTCTCTTGTTACTTGCTGGAGAGACGGGGTTCTCTCGTTGGTTGGTTGAGAGATGGGGCACTCTCATTATTTCCAGCCACTTGTCAACTTGTTGTAGTGGAAGGTTAGATTTTCTTTCAAGTGTTTAGGCTCCGAAAAGTTGATGGTCGTGATTTCACCACGTTTGGAGGACCCCTGTGGATTGAAGACCTCTTTCTAACTAATCCCTGACGGGGAATGGCCAACCAGCGTGGGATGAAAATGGAAGAGTCAATTAACTTCCAGGAATTCGAGACAATGAATCCGAGGACTGATTCTCTTAAGTGGGAGAGAGTTGTAATGCCCCAATTTTCGGAAAGTCAGGTATGCTCGACACGTGTGAGTTTCGAGCGTTAGGATTTTATTTTATTACTTTAGTTTATTCAATTCATATTAATTTTAGTTAAATCTTACAAATTGTATTTAATTGTTACATGAATTAATTACCCAACTTGTATTAATTGCTTAATTGTCTCTAAATGATTTTTCTTGTAAATGTGAGGACTAAATTGCATAATTAATTCTTGGGTTTAATTGATCAATTTGCAAACTTTGCATCCTTAATTGCATGACTTATGTATTTGGAGGATTTAGTTGCAAATAACATATTTTTCCTTGATATATCACGGTATATGTATCCCTTCCACAAACTTCATTTCATTTCATCAAATTAATCTCCATATTTGCTTTCTCTTCACCGAACCAAACCATGAAGAAGGGAGGAGAAGATTTCATCAAATTCATCAAGTTTTCCAAGAAAATTAGGAGTTTTGGAGCTCAATCATTCATTTCCATCATCTTCTTCCATTTATTTTCACCTCAAGGTATATATGAGCATATATGTGATCTTTCGGCCAAAAGGTATTTATATCTAAAATTTTAAATGAAATCAATTATCATTTTAAGCAAGTCATGTTCATGAAAAGCAAGCAACCAAGAAAGCCATGTATCGTGCATGTTTTAGGCGAGTAGCATGATCGTTCACGTTGGGCCCGAGGGTAGTAGCTTGATCCAACCGGGAAAGCAAGGGCTGACGGGTAACTTTCGCGTTATCCTCACCATATTGGGATGACCCCTGAATCCGCTAGGAGATTAGTGGAGAAAGGAGTTCCGGGCTTAGGGATTCATGTACCCTCTGCTCAATGAGATTGGATGGTGGGGCCTTGCAATCCCACCATCACCCGTAGGAAGAAGGAGACTGGGGACGGGTCCGGCACCACGGATTATCCTCGGGTTATTGCATGATTTTCATTACTTGACCATGTTACTTGATTGCACTATCGCACCTACGCACGATAATTGAATTGCATGATCGTTTGTTAAATAAGCAAGCAGGCATGTTTCATGTACATTTGGAGTAAGGTTGGAGACTGCCCTCACTCGCCGGGGCCATGTATTGAATGCATGAAAATGATCAAGTATTTAATCTTGACAGTTGTATTCTCGGGCGAAGATATCTTATTATTGAACTTATACATTTATCTTTTCTAAAACTTTACCCGAGGGTATAGCTTGCATGTGACCTACGATAATAATTATTTAAACCCCTCACTCGGTCTTGACAGACTAACGCCTCCACCTTTCAGGTTATTGCAGGTGCACGCTAAGCGGGAATCGGGTCAAGTCTAGTCCATGTAGTCGAGTTAGGCACGATGCATTTATTTGTTTATTTATCATTGCCTACGACATGATTATTATAGTTAATTGTTATGTATTTGGAGATGATAATGCATTGATATGTGAACTAGTATATATATAAGTTATCGAATAAATGATCCAAGATATAGCATGTTTTAAATAGTTATATTTGCAAGTGAATCGACTATGCTTCCGCTTTATTATGTTGCATGTGTGAGTTAGTCCCGCCTAGCTTGTCATTCTATTGCATTGTCACCCATTCGCTATAGGTTAGTTCATGTATGAATTACCCGTTTCGTATGTGGATTGACCTATAGTGCGGGGGTGTGGCATCTCCACGTGTAGGGGTGCTACACCGTTTAATCCAGTTATATAATCTTCGTAAAGTAGACTTACATGTTGATAGGGTGAATTGTAAATATGATACGTCCCATCGCCATCTCGTCAAGTATCCACCAACTACGATAGAATCCATAAATTGTTGCCACATACCGAGGCTTCTATTCCGGATCATAACCTTCAACCGTAGCCCTATTTAGGAAAGGTCGATTCTCAAATCCTTGTATATAATTCCTGGTGCATTCTTTTCATCATCCAAGCTTGAAAGTAGTGCTCATGATGAATCGATGTTGTTGTAGAAGTTGGCCATGGTTTGATATTATCTTAGTAACCTACAATCACAACTCATCTTCGATGTAAATGCATGAGGTTAGTGCATGCTAATGCCACATAATTAGCACCAAAGGCAAGGATTCGATGCAAAATGCAACAATTAATTTAACAAATTTTAAGTTAAACCCATTTAACAATGTATTTCACGTTGACATGTTGTTCTTAAGCCGTTCGACCTATACTTGACACGACATGACGCTATAAACCCCAGTTTTGCAACCTGGGGCTCTGATACCACTTTACGATATAGCACCCGCAACGATAGGCAGCACATCCCCTGCACCATAAGTCTAGTCCACGCATGAAATGTGTAGTCCATACATGAACCGGTAGCGAACGGGTGACAAAGAAAAACTTCTCTAGCTAGGGGGACTCTAACCCTGAACCAATCAATCAAATAATACAAAATACTGTACGGAAGTAGTCAAGAATAATTTAAATCACAATAAAATCCATTAGCAACGACGATGGCTTCAAGCCTAATTCAAGACATAAATAACCAGATCAGCATGCAACCTATTGACGGGTTCAATTAGACATTCAACGTGTCCCGAATCAACATACATCAATAAATAGAAATTGGTTTTCGAGCCAGACCAAGAATTTAATGCAATAAACAATACAATAAAATGTAACAATATAAAATGTGACTCAAGTGTACAAGTGTTGTGACGCCCCGCTATTTCGGATTTTCAGGTACGACTTGTGTGCTCTTTAAGTGTGCGTTTAAATTATTTTAATTACTTGATTATATGATATATATTTATTCTTATTTCAAATTCTTTACATATTTGAACTATTTGAATTGAAATTATATGAATTTCTTGAATATTTGCGCATGCGTTAAATGTTTATGTGCCGTTTCCGTATTTAATGAATTCGAAACTTTGTGGAATTTTAATATGTTGGATTTATGTGTGTCTTTCATATGAATATATGCTCGTTTTATGTTTTCGGATTTATTTGATTGTGTTTTGAATTTATTTTGTGCATTTGGAACCAAAACGGGGCTAACGGGAAATTAGCGCACCTTTGGTTCCGTACGTGATATCTTGAGCTAGGAAACTCGGATTCGAGTTTTTTCAACTTCGTTGAACTTGTATCGAAAATTTGAGTTCAATGAACTTAGCCTTATATTTTTCTAATATCATTTGAACCCCCGAAATTCAACCAAAACTCGCAACGGGAGCCAAATCTGCCACACATTGCCAAAAATGCCATAACTCCCTCATACCTTGACCAAATTAACCATAGTTTGAACCTATGTGACCCTAGTTAACCCCACTATCACCCCATACACCCCCATACCGAACCAACCTCAGCAACTAAGCTAAAATCAACTAAACTGGCCCTCCTCTCCAGAAAATCCCGTAACCCTTGCCCTCCTTGGAGATTCAAGCTCAAATCTCCATTTTTCCTCCATTCAATCCACAAGGTGAGTTTAGGATCATGTTATAAATTCAATATGGGTCATTTTAAGCTTTTCATCCCCAATTTTGATCATGTATTGATGGGGTTTTAGATGTATGGATGAATAGGTAGGTTATATGATAATTTGTTGATCTCTTTCATTCCTTGGTTGTTTTGGTTGATTCCATGCTTGAATATGGTTGCCATGACACCTTCTTTGCATTTATGGTGAAGTATTAGATGGTAGTTGAAGCATTCATGAGTTACCATTAATGTATATTTGAAGTTTTTACATGAAATGATCCTTACCTCCTTATCATGTTTCAACACTTTGGGAGCACGTTTGTGTGTTGTTGTGGAGTGGTTTTCTTGCATATTGGTGATCTTAACTTACCTGAGTATGTTGGTTGGAGATAGAATGGTGTTGCTCTGTTTTTCTGCTGCGTTTTTTTTTTTTTTTTTTTTTGCTGCAGACTTAAATCCACGGGGGTGGATGTTTCCTTTGGAAAAATCCGCGGGGGTGGATTTGAGTCAGTAGGTCTGGACCAAATCCATGGGGGTGGATTTTTCCCATAGGGGTGGATTCTATCCAGTTTTTTTTATTGCTCCGGTTTCGTTTTTTCTTGTTTTTCTTCGCTTGTTTTATATTCCTCCACCTCTTTTATGACTTCTATGCTATGCTAACATGTATTATCTTGAGTGTTATGAAATTTTATGATTTTTCTTGGAATATTTTACGAGTTATGCTTCAATGTGTCTTCTTTGCTCCTAATGTGCGCATGCATGGACTTTGCTCTTAAGTTTGAACCCTAATTGCTATTTATTCCTTATTTAATGACTTGTATGATACGTATACATGTTATACTACGTGTTATGATCGTTATTTGAATTGCTTGGACTAATTTAGTATGATTTATGGAGATGTTGAACTTTAACAAATTTGAACGCTTCAGGAAAAGAATGTAATGAATGTTTATATGTCTTTAAGACATTAATAGTGCACATGAACGTGTCCATTACATAATATCATCTTTTATGCATTCTGTCATGATCATTTTATTACCGAGCGTCTTATTTGGTCATTTTGAGTCTCACACCACTTTGTTCGCATAGATCCGGGTCTGGTTGAAGGTGAAGGCGATCCTTGAAGCTTGTTCTCCTTTTATTTTATCTTTGAAGGTGGGTTTCTCTTCTACTTAGTTAAATGACCTTATATACCTCTTATGTGTAAAGATTTCGGCCTAAAATTATATATATATAGAGTCCTTTTTATCGAGTCTATGATTTTGAACTTAAAGCCCTTCTTTTATGAACCCTACCTAAATGTTTTGGCGAGAAATGATCGAATGCACAGAATGGGGCCTAGGGACTTAGTGCTAGAGGCTATCCGGGGAAGCATGGGCCGACGGTGATCCCTTTCACTAGTCCCACCAATCTAACGACGTAACCGGACCTCGTTAGGAGTTAGCGAGGAATGGACGTTGAGTGCCATCTGGGGAGTCATGTAACCCCTTTTGGTCAATGCATGGGTGGTCGGGTCTTGCAAACCCGTCCACCAACCCGGAGGAAGAAGGAGTATATGTTATGTATGTGCACAAAAGAATAGTATGCATGAAAAGAATGATTGAATTGAATGTTTTATTGAAATACACAAGGTGTTGGTTGGAGAGAATGCACGCCCACTCGCCGGGCCACTAAAGACCTAATGAATTTGAGTGTTATAATCCCGATTGATGATTTCCTTATTTCACTCACTTGAGAAATGTTTTGAAAACCTCACTTGGGATTATGGCTTGCATGTACTTGTTTAATTATCGTTTTATCTATATTTTTGCCCTGTTTTATACCCACCAGTCCCCTTTGGACTGAACCCGGATTGTTTTCATTTTTTGTTGTGCAGGTGTAAGGGGAGCTAGGCATTTTGTTTACACTTGCATACTCATACTTATGGTCTTGGTATTTTGTATATGACTTGGGGAATTATATATTTTGGGCCTTTTAGGCATGTGACTTATCATATATTCTTTTGGACCGTGATGCTCAATGTACAGCTTATATGTTATTTATGCTTCCGCTTTATTGTCTATTCTTGTATTTCTTGGTTTAAGGGTTAGTCTCGCCTAGCATAGAGTGTGTGTATGTCCCCGTTCGCCGTGATCTAGCTTGAGTATGGATTATCTATTTCATATTCAGGTGGGGTCTCGGTACGGGGGATGTGGTACCTTGTGCTCGGGTGCTACATCCTAATGTGGTATCAGAGCTTCGGGTTGCAAAACCGGGCCCTAGTGTCGTGTGAGTTGGTCTAGGTCGTTCGGCTATAGTAATTACTTGTCAACGTGTCTCTTTTGCATCTCTAATGTGCCTATGTGCTTAATTATCGCATTTTGATTGAATTATCTTCTCTTTTCATGCATGAACTAAACATAGCATGCATTTTCCGTGTTTTATTAATAGGATGCCTCCTAGAAGATATCGATCTCCGGAACGGCGTCATCGGCGAAATCATTCTCCTACACCTCCTCCACCACCACCACAACCGGCTGAAGCTTTTGTGAATTCAGTCATAAATGTTATTGATCAAAGGCTTCGGGACTATGTGCCTCCTACACCTCCAGCACCACCTGCACCCGCAGTACCACAAGAGACTCCACTTTCTGCTATCCTTAGAGACTTTCAAAACCAACATCCCCCGAAATTCTTCAAGGGAAATGATATACAAGCGGAGATGTGGCTCAAGGAAGTGGAGAGGATTTGGGAACTTATTCCATGCGAGTCTCGGGAGAAGGCCCGATGTACTATTACTCTAATTCAAGGTGAGGCCTACTCATGGTGGGAAAGTACTATGATTGTTTTAGCTGTAATGGGAGAAGAGGTTAATTGGGAGGTTTTCACAAGGGAATTCAAGAACAAGTTTATTCCTCCCGCATCCCGCACGTGAAGATTGAAGGAATTTACGGAATTGAAGCAGGGATCGAGGTCGGTTAGTGAATACATTTCAGAGTTTGAGAGGTTATCCCGCTATGCCCCCAATATAGCGAGTGATGACTCTCATAAGGCCATGCAATTCGTTCAAGGACTTCGGCCTGATATTCAGACATCTCTTGAAGCCGTTCACACGAGTACTTGGGCGAAGGCGACTGTGAAAGACTTAAAAGTGGAAGATTCTGTGAATGCCCGAAGGTCTTCTTACCGGTAGGGACAAGGATCCGGTTCCGGATCGGGGTATAATCAAGGAAAGAGACCTATGACTTTCTCAACTCCTCAACAAAAAGGACCGTTCAAGAAGCCCTTTGTACCAAAGCAAGCTCCACGGGCACCTCAAGTTCCCCAAGCTCCTACAGGACCTCGCAAAGATCATCCTCCGTGTATGTATTGTGGAGGACCAACCCATTCTTATAACACTTGCAGTAGAAGACTCGGGTTGTGTCTGATTTGTGGAAAGGCGGATCATATAGCCAATGTTTGCCCCGACAAAATTCCAGGTTTTCAGGGAGGAGCTCAAAGGCCACTAGTTCGAGCACGAGCTTATCCCCTTGAGGGCGAGGAACAAAATATCGAGGCCGACCCAAATGCCCTGGTGGAAGGTACCGTTTGCATTCACAACATGAACATACATGCATTATTCGATCCGGGTGCCACGCATTCCTTTATCTCTCGTGATCTATGTGCTACTCTTTGCCTACATGTTATTTCTGTGGATATTTGCTTCCTAGTTAGCTCCCCTCTCGGGGGAAATCTTGTATCAGACAGGGTGGTGAAGAATTGTGTTGTGAAGATGGAAGACCGGGTTTATTCAGCTAATTTTATCGTTGTGCCAATGAAGAGATACGGGGTGATATTGGGCATGGATTGGTTGTACAAGCACCGGGCCATGGTTGATTGCTTTTCTAAAAAGGTCTATTTGGGTAAAGAAATAATTGTGGGGTTTGGTTCGAAATCAGTGCCGCTTTTGTCTTTTACCGAAGCTCACAAATTGATTAGAGATGGAGCTACGGGATATGTTGCCTATCTTCTTAATAAACCTAAGGATCAAGTTAAGTTCGAAGATGTGGCCGTGGTTATGGAGTATCCCGATGTGTTCCCGTAAAGTTTGAATTCGTTGCCACTGGATTGAGAGATAGAATTTGTTATAGATTTGTATCCGGGATCAACGCAGTATTCCAAGACCCCTTACAGAATGGCACCGGATGAATTGAAGGAATTAATGATTCAATTGGAAGAACTTCTTAAGAATGGATTTATTCGGCCAAGTTCTTCACCGTGGGGTGCTCCGATTTTATTTGTTAAGAAAAAGGACGGAACAGTAAGGATGTGCATCGATTACCGAGAGTTAAACAGAATGACTATCAAGAATAAGTATTCTTTACCCCACATCAAGGATTTGTTTGATACGTTGCAAGGTTCAGGGGTATACTCGAAACTGGATTTGAGGCAGGGATATTATCAATTAAAAATCCGGGAAGGAGACATTCAAAAGACGGGATTCAACACCCGGTATGGGCATGACGAGTTCGTAGTCATGCCATTTGGTCTAACTAATGCCCCTGCAGCATTTATGGATATGATGCATAGGATTTTCCATCCCTACCTCGATATGTTTGTGGTGATCTTCATTGACGACATTTTGGTGTATTCAAGAACCGTAACATCCCGACCTTCCGGATCTACAGGTATGCATTTACGGGGTGTTAATTGTGCTTTTATTTATTTAATTATGCCTTTTATTACTTTTAATGTTCTTAATTAATTAAACTTACTTGTTTAATTGCTATTTGAATTTTGAACGTTTATGTTCTTTTCTTTGTATTTTGTTTCTTACGTGCCCTTCTTTGATTCCGACTTTTGTGAATTCTTGATATACGTGACCTATGTGAGTTATTTACGTGTTAGCTTGCTCGTTTGGTGTTTCGGGTTTTGTTTGGTGTGGCTTTGTGCTCGTTTTGTTTTTCGGAACCTAGAGGATGGTTAAAGAGCATTTAGCGCACCTCGGGTTCCGGGCGGCGTATCTTGAGCTAGGGAATTCAGATTCAAATTCCGGAAGAGGCGTTTGACTCGTGACAAGATTTGAAAGCTTTGGAACCTACCCTCATATTTTTCTAAGCCCATTTGGATCCTCGAAAATCGACCGGAATGAGCCCTTGTTGCATGAAAGCCCTCATTCGTTGACTAGTCAATACTTGTGGACCCCTAAACTTAACCAAACCCTCCCTTAACCTTGGTTAATGACCTAAACTCAGTATATACTCTCTCTCCCTCTCCCATCTCATGTAAACCACCCCCAAGAAACAAGAAAAGTTCCCCAAATTCAGCTCCAAAGAGAAACCAAGGAAGAAGATAGAGCACTATTGCATTTTGAAGGTTTTGGCCAATCTACTCCTCCTTTTCTTCTCAAATTTTGAAGGTAAGCATATTTTTGAGTTCTCCAAGCTTGTATGGTTCTATTAAGTGTAATATGTTGAGCTTTATCTTTGAATTTCATGAGTATGAGCATACCACATGGATAGTAAGGGTTTTGTAGGTTTTGAGTTCTCTAGCATGTTTCCTTGTGATTTATTTGAGCTTGATGCATGATTATGATTCCTTAGTCATCCCTTTTGAGTTTTATGGACTTGTTTCAAGTGTTGGAGTTGATTGCATCAATCCACCATTTATGTTCTTGAAGTTTTAGAAGAGTTATGCTTGTGTATTGCTTCCTTTTCATTCCTATAAGTTGCTGCTCGATTTGATCAAGTTTGGTGGAGTTTTTATGTTTTTTGTTGCCTTACTTCATGCCCTAACATGCCTAGATGAGTTGGTTTTGGATTGGGAAGGTTTGCAGGGCTGAACAGGGGTGAAACCACCATTTCCCGTGACTAGAATGGTCTCTCCGGGCGGGGAGATTTTTGGCCTGGGCAGTACCCGACCGGGTACTCCTTATGCAGAAACCTTCTGCATGTCATACCCGGGCGGGGAGATGAGCTTTGGGTACAATCGTACCTTACACACTAGCCTTCTCGAGAATTTCTTTTGTTGATTCCATTGCTTTTGTTAGCTTTCTTGTCTTGTATATGACTTGTTTTATACCCTCGTTTGTGAATTATGATCTTATATGCAATGTATGCTCTCGTATGACTTAAGTGTGAATTTGTTTTATGTCCTTTGCATCATGAACATACATATGCATTTACCGAGCGTCAATGTGGTTCATTTTGAGTCTAAGAGTATCCCTTTTGTTGTTTGTTTTGTTCAGAGGTTCTTCCCGTGGACGACGAGGTTGCCCCCTAGGTGCCCGGTTACTTTCTTTTGTCTCCGTTAGCGGTGTTAAGGTGAGGTTTTATTTCTTTTAGTTATTTGACCTACAACCCCTATATGGTTTGAAGCCTCGCATGCGAAATACGTGTATTATATGATAAATAAGTGTAAGATATGTATCTTGAGGGCTTGTCCCATTTTGTCATGTGATCTTGAAAACGCTTTGTACAAGTATATAAGCTATTTTGCCTTTGGTTTGAAAGTCTTTGATTAAGCGTGTGTGTAAGCGAGATAGGTGGCTTTGAAAGATAAGCTTTGATCTTTATGTGGTTTGTGTGATATGTTTGGGCCCCGGAGAATGGTATGGTAATCTCGGGTCAACCGCGGGGTTGCCGAGCTCTTCCATCAACATTTTCCCTTTGAGAGACTCACCCAACTTCGGGAGGTTTGGAGAAGGGTGTTTCTCTTGAGCCGGCGGAGGCAACCGTCGAAGGTTTCAAGGTCGTAATTAAGCCTTGTCTCTTGTGATTTTTGGATAGTTAGGGCCGTCAACCCTTCTATCATCCGGTGTGAAGGTTAGATTTTGTTTTGTTTTGCTTTGTTTTGTCCCTTTGTTTATGGAAGTTTGGAGATGTGACTCGTACTCGCCGAGTTAGTGGATCTTGTAAATTTATGGAACGGGAAAGGATTTATAAGTGCTTAAAACTTATTGTTTGGCCTCCGGCCCTTGTTTTCTCTAAAGTATGTATATATCTATAACACGGGAAAACACTTTAGCTTGCAAAAACCATTCTCGGTCCATGGATTCTTTATATTGTTAAGTGATATGCTCTATATGTATATCGGGTGTGTGAGTCTAACACCCTCACTAGTCTTTAGGACTAAGCCTCGTTGTTTTTCCTTCTTTTCCCCCTTTCTTTTGAGTTGCAGGTACCTTTGAGTCGAGCTAGGCGGCAAGAGTCTGTCGAGTTATCTTGTGGTGTAGCTCGGGTCTCATGCATTTGTTTTTGGATTATGTACCTTACCCCCCTTTTTGCACTTTTGATTTTTGTTCTTTATTACTCATGCAATTTTGGCCCCGGATGGGCATTGTATATGATGTGTATATACATATTTGTTCTCATAGTTTATCTTGACAACTTAAACACTCATATGCTATGATTTGAGATATTGGGATTTATGTATGCATGTTTACGCTTCCGCTACTCTCGTTTTAATTTGCTCAGTTCTTGAGGGTCTAGGCCGCCTAGCGAGGGTATTTTGTGTGTCTCCCGTTCGCTATGGTTTGATTCGGGTGCGAACCCTCCATTTCGTTACTCGAGTTAAACCTTAGTGCGGGGGATGTGGCGCCCTTCCCTCCGAGGGTGTTACATCCTTGCGTGGTATCAGAGCTCCTGGTGCAAAACCGGAGCTCTGGCGTTGTCTTGAGTTGTCTAGGTCGATCAGCTTAGGAGTATGTGATTGTTTGCATTCATTTGCATTTTATGTGACTTATTTGTTTAAAGTGATGACGTTTGATCTCATGAACATGTACTGAACTTCATGCATCGATATTTCTTGAAATTGTGATTTTCAGAATGCCTCCACGAAGAAGAGTGGATAGGGAGCAAACTCCGGATCTTAATGAACCGCCTCCACAAGGTCAAGGACCACCACCTCCACCTCCCTTGAATGCCGAAAATATTGTACAGGCTCTCTTGAATCAGTTACAACAAAATCAGAGAAACAACCCTAATTGGGAGGGGCAAGAAGGACAAGTAACTCCAGCCTTCAAGGAGTTCAGGAACAATAACCCTCCTAAATGGTATGGAGGCGATGATATTAAAGCAGAGGAATGGTTGTCAGAAATTTCAGGAATATGGGAAATCTGCCATGCTCCCTCACATGAGAAAGCCGTTTGCACGGCTCGGTTCATTCAAGGACCCGCTTCAAATTGGCTCAAGTCTATGAGAGCCCGGTTGGAAAGAGAAGGGGAAGAATTCAATTGGGAAAGTTTCACAAGAGAATTTCGCCACAAATATATTCCTCCGAGTGCCCGAGAGAGAAGACTCCAGGAATTCACGGAGATGAGACAAGGAAACCGGACAGTTGAGGACTACATCTTGGAATTTGAAAGGCTTGCACCATATGCTCCCCACATGACAAATGATGATACTCAAAAGGCCCGAAATTTTATTCATGGATTGAGATATGAAATTCAGAATGCTCTTAAAGCTGTTACTGTAGACACTTGGGAAAAGGCTACAAGGAAGGCATTGAAAGTGGAAGCTAATAATACGAGATTGAGGCCCCCGGCTTATTCTTCGGGGCAAGTTTCGGGATCTCACTTGGGTAAGAGGCCTACCTCTCAAAGTGGGCGTCCGATCTTCAAAGCCCAAGGTTCCAACACTTCTTTCAAGAAAGCCCAACCTCCTTTACCGGCAGCAACCGCTCTACCGGTGCCGATACGATGTGCCTATTGTAAGGGTCCCAATCACACCGAGGAGGTTTGCCGGAAGAAACACATGAGATGTTATAGATGTGGAGAAGCCGGTCACTTGATCAACACTTGCCCTCAATTGAGAGCCCCTCAACCTCGAGCTCCTCAACCTTTGAACGTGATGCCTCCGAGAGCTCCTATCCAAGCACGAGCTTATGCTTTGGAGAGTGAAGAGGAGAATGTGGAAGTGGATGCCAACGCCGTCATTGAAGGTACCGTTAGCATACATGGCATTCCATTGCATGCATTGTTTGATCCGGGAGCAACGCATTCATTTATTGCTTCCCGTCTTGTTCATACTCTTTCCTTGCCTATTGCTTGTTTTGATGATTCTTTTGTTGTTACTTCTCGTCTTGGTGGTAACTTGGTTACGAATTGTGTCTTCCGTGGTTGTCCGGTGGTTGTGGAAGATCAAGAGTATCCGGTCGATTTGATTAAGATGCCTATAAAGAAGTTTGGGGTGATTTTAGACATGGATTGGTTGTCTCGACACCGAGCAGAGATGGATTGTTTCGCGGAGAAAGAGACTTTGGGTTCTACGGTATTTTTGGGTCAGAGATTGAAGGCTTGGCCGTTGGTTTCCTTTGTGGAAGCTAGCAAGATGTTTCGGGATGGTGCGACGGGCTACGTGGCTTATCTTTTAAATAAGCCGAAGGAACAAGCCAAGCTCGAGGAGACGGAGATCTTTAAGGATTTTCCCCATGTCTTTCCGGAGAGTTTGAGGTCTCTACCTCTGGATCGAGACATTGAGATTGAAATTGATCTCTATCCCGGAGCAGACCCGTATGCGAAGTCTCCCTATAGGATGGCTCCAGCTGAGTTGAAGGAGCTGAAGGCGCAACTTGATGAACTTCTAGAATGTGGTTACATCCGTCCGAGTGCCTCTCCATGGGGTGCTCCAGTCTTGTTTGTAAGGAAGAAAGATGGGGCGTTATGGATGTGTATTGACTATCGGGAGTTGAACCGGTTAACGGTTAAGAACAAATACCCGCTTCCTCATATAGAAGAGTTGTTCGATCTTCTCCAAGGTTCGTGTGTCTACTCCAAGTTGGATTTGAGGCAAGGGTATTATCAATTGCGCATCCGGGAGGAAGATGTACCTAAGACAGGTTTGAACACGCGCTATGGGCATTTTGAGTTCGTAGTTATGCCCTTTGGTCTTACTAATGCTCCATCCGCGTTTATGGACATGATGCACCGAATATTCCGGCCTTACCTCGATAAATTCGTGGTCATCTTTATAGATGATATTTTGGTGTATTCGAGGTCAGAAGAAGAGCATGCGCGGCACTTGAGGATGCTTTTGTCTATTCTACAAGAGCACCGCTTGTTTGCCAAGTTCAGTAAGTGCGAGTTTTGGTTGGATCGGGTTTCGTTCTTGGGTCACTTCATCTCAGGGAAAGGTGTAGAGGTGGATCCGGCGAAGATTGAGTCGGTAATGCTTTGGAAGCAACCGAAGAATGCCTCAGAAGTGAGAAGTTTTTTGGGTTTGGCAGGGTATTATAGGCGCTATGTGAAAGATTTCTCGAAGATTGGCTCCCCGTTGACCCGGTTGACAAAGAAAGAGGCGAAATTTGAGTGGGATGAGGCGTGTGAGAAGAGTTTCCAAACTCTGAAAGAGAAGTTGACTACTGCACCGGTCTTAACCTTACCCGAAGGTTCCGAAGGCTACTCAGTTTACACCGATGCTTCTAAGGAAGGGCTCGGTTTTGTGTTGATGCAGAAGGGTAAAGTAGTGGCCTACGCCTCGAGGAAGTTAAAGGATCATGAGAGAAATTATCCCACTCATGAGTTGGAACTCGCCGCGGTTGTGTTTGCCTTGTTGAAGTGGCGCCATTATCTCTATGGGGCTACCTTCGATGTGTTTACCGATCACCAGAGTTTGAAGTATTTGTTCACCCAAAAAGATTTGAATGTAAGGCAACGACGTTGGGTGGAACTCCTTGAGGATTATGATTATCGGATCCAATACCATCCGGGTAAAGCCAATGTGGTTGCAGATACTTTGAGCCGCAAAGCGAGTGTTTTGGGTTTGGAAGCAGGTTCTAGTAAGAAGGTTTCGGTAACTCTAGTTTCGGAAGCTCGCCTAGCAAACATCTCGGTTCAATCGGTCTTGAAGAAAAGATTGATTGAAGCTGAATCTAATGATCCGGGAATACAGAAATTAGTGGTGAAAGAAAAGATTGATTCGGAAACTAAATTTGGATTTGATGATTCCGGTTTATTTCGGATTAAGGCTCGGGTTTATGTTCCGGAAGAGTTGAAGAAGGTGGTTTTGGACGAGGCACATAAGTCGGCTTACACGGTACATCCCGGTACCACCAAGATGTATAGAGATTTGAAGACTCTATATTGGTGGAATGGCATGAAGAGAGATGTGGCTAACTATGCTAGAAGATGTCAAACGTGCCAAGTGGTGAAAGCCGAACACCAAAAACCGGGAGGAACTCTCCAACCGCTTCCAATTCCAGAATGGAAGTGGGAGCAAGTGACAATGGACTTTGTGTCCGGCTTGTCGAGGACCAAAGGAGGTTTCGATGGGATATGGGTCGTTATTGATCGGTTGACGAAGTCGGCCCATTTTCTCAAGGTTCGAATGTCCGACAAGGTGCCTAAGCTTGCCCGGTTGTACCGGAAAGAGATTGTTAGACTTCATGGTGCTCCGGTAAGTATTGTTTCGGATAGGGATCCTCGGTTCACCTCAAGTTTTTGGCAAGCGTTACAGAAGTGTTTGGGTACGAAGCTTCAGTTTAGCACCGCATTTCACCCACAAACGGACGGACAATCCGAGAGGTTGATAAGGTATCTCGAGGACATGCTTCGTGCTTGTGCCTTGGATTTTCAAGATTCGTGGGATGAGCAGTTGGATTTGGTTGAGTACGCCTACAATAACAGCTTTCAGTCCTCAATTGGTATGGCTCCATATGAAGCTTTGTATGGAAGAAAGTGTCGATCGCCACTCTTTTGGGATATTGATGAGTGGAGATGGGCCAAGGATGGAAATCTCGAAAGAGCTAAGAAACCGAAGGAGATCCAAGATACCATTGAGAAGGTTAAGGTAATTAAACAGAGGTTGAAAGCGGCACAGGACCGACAGAAGAGTTATGCGGATAAGAGGAGACGCCCCTTGGAGTTTGAAGTCGGAGATAAGGTCTTTTTAAAGGCATCTCCTAGAAAAGGGATTGCTCGGATTGGTAAAGGTGGGAAGCTTAACCCGCGCTACTTAGGTCCCTTCGAGATCCTTGATCGAGTTGGGGAAGTAGCTTACCGTTTGGAATTACCACCGAGCTTAACCGGGACACACAACGTTTTCCATGTTTCTCAGTTAAGGAAATTCTATCCCGACGAGTCTTCTATTCTACCGGTTGAAGAGGTGCAACTTGAGCCGGATTTGACAATCAAGAAGCACCCGGTTAAGATTTTGGACCGAAAGATGCAAGAATTGAGGAACCGGCATATACCTCTTGTTCAGAAATATCATCCGAATGATTCAGAAATCCTACCCTAGGAAGAAGTGAAAATTGAGCCTAACCTTACCTTCGTTCAGAAACCGGTTAAGATTTTGGATCGAAAATTTCAAGAACTTCGAAACCGGCAAATCCCACTAGTTAAGGTCCTATGGAGAAGTGATAAATCGGAAGAGGCTACATGGGAGACGGAGGATAAGATGAGTAAATTCCATCCCGAGTTATTTCCGGACAATCAGTGAATCCGAGGACGGATTCTTTTAAGGGGGAGAGGTTGTGACGCCCCGCTATTTCAGATTTTCAGGTATGACTTGTGTGCTCTTTAAGTGCGCGTTTAAATTATTTTAATTACTTGATTATATGATTTATATTTATTCTTATTTGAAATTCTTTAAATATTTGAACTATTTGAATTGAAATTATATGAATTTCTTGAATATTTGCGCATGCGTTAAATGTTTATGTGCCGTTTCCGTATTTAATGAATTCGAAACTTTGTGGAATTTTAATATGTTAGATTTATGTGTGTATTTCATATGAATATATGCTCGTTTTATGTTTTCGGATTTATTTGATTGTGTTTGAATTTATTTTGTGCATTTGGAACGAAAACGGGGCTAACGGAAAATTAGCGCACCTTTAGTTCCGTACGTGATATCTTGAGCTAGGAAACTCGGATTCAAGTTTTGTCAAATTCGTTGAACTCGTATCGAAAATTTGAGTTCAGTGAACTTAGCCTTATATTTTCCTAATATCATTTGAACCCCCGAAATTCAACCGAAACTCGCAACGGAAGCCAAATCTGACACACATTGCCAAAAATGCCATAACTCCCTCATACCTTGACCAAATTAACCATGGTTTGAACCTATGTGACCCTAGTTAACCCCAATATTTACCCATACACCCCCATACCGAACTAACCTCAGAAACTAAGCCAAAATCAACCAAACTTGCCCTGCTCTCCAGAAAATCTAGTAACCCTTGCCCTCCTTGGAGATTCAAGCTTAAATCTCCATTTTTCCTCCATTCAATCCACAAGGTGAGTTTAGGATCATATTATACATTCAATATGGGTCATTTTAAGCTTTGCATCCCCAATTTTGATCATGTATTGATGGGGTTTTGGATAAATGGATGAATAGGTACGTTATATGCCAATTTGTTGATCTCTTTCATTCCTTGGTTGTTTTGGTTGATTCCAAGCTTGAATATGGTTGCCATGACACCTTCTTTGCATTTATGGTGAAGTATTAGATGGTAGTTGAAGCATTCATGAGTTACCATTAATGTATATTTGAAGTTTTTACATGAAATGATCATCCTTACCTCCATATCATGTTTCAACACTTTGGGAGCATGTTTGTGTGTTGTTGTGGAGTGGTTTTCTTGCATATTGGTGATCTTAACTTACCTGAGTATGTTGGTTGGAGATTGAATGGTGTTGCTCTGTTTTTCTGCAGCGTTTTTTTCTTTTTTTTTTGGCTACAGACTCAAATCCACGGGGGTGGATTTTTCCTTTGGAAAAATCCGCGGGGGTGGATTTGAGTCAGTAGGTCTGGACCAAATCCATGGGGGTGGATTTTTCCCATGGGGGTGGATTCTGTCCAGTTTTTTTTATTGCTCCGGTTTCGTTTTTTCTTGTTTTTCTTCGCTTGTTTTATATTCCTCCACCTCTTTTATGACTTTTATGCTATGCTAACATGTATTATCTTGAGTGTTATGAAATTTTATGATTTTTCTTCGAATATTTTACGAGTTATGCTTCAATGTGTCTTCTTTGCTCCTAACGTGCACATGCATGGACTTTGCTCTTAAGTTTGAACCCTAATTGCTATTTATTCCTTATTTAATGACTTGTATGATAAGTATACATGTTATACTACGTGTTACGATCGTTATTTGAATTTCTTGGACTAATTTAGTATGATTTATGGAGATGTTGAACTTTAACAAATTTGAACGCTTCATGAAAAGAATGTAATGAATGTTTATGTGTCTTTAAGACATTAATAGTGCACATGAACGTGTCCATTACATAATATCATCTTTTATGCATTCATATCATGATCATTTTATTGCCGAGCATCTTATTTGGTCATTTTGAGTCTCACACCACTTTGTTCGCACAGATTCGGGTCCGGTTGAAGGTGAAGGCGATCCTTGAAGCTTCTACTCCTTTTATTTTATCTTTGAAGGTGCGTTTCTCTTCTACTTAGTTAAATGACCTTATATACCTCTTATGTGTAAAGATTTCGGCCTAAAATTATATATATATAGAGTCCTTTTTATCGAGTCTATGATTTTGAACGTAAATCCCTTCTTTTATGAACCCTACCTAAATGTTTTGGCGAGAAATGATCGAATGCACAGAATGGGGCCTAGGGACTTAGTGCTAGAGGCTATCTGGGGAGGCATGGGCCGACGGCGATCCCTTTCACTAGTCCCACCAATCTAACGACGTAACCGGACCTCGTTAGGAGTTAGCGAGGAATGGACGTTGAGTGCCATCTGGGGAGTCATGTAACCCCTTTTGGTCAATGCATGGGTGGTCGGGTCTTGCAAACCCGTCCACCAACCAGGAGGAAGAAGGAGTATATGTTATGTGTGTGCACAAAAGAATAGTATGCATGAAAAGAATGATTGAATGAATGTTTTATTGAAATACACAAGGTGTTGGTTGGAGATAATGCACGCCCACTCGCCGGGCCACTAAAGACCTAATGAATTTGAGTGTTATAATCCCGATTGATGATTTCCTTATTTCACTCACTTGTGAAATGTTTTGAAAACCTCATTTGGGATTATGGCTTGCATGTACTTGTTTAATTATCGTTTTATCTATATTTATGCCCTGTTTTATACCCCCCAGTCCCCTTTGGACTGAACTCAGATTGTTTTCAGTTTTTGTTGTGCAGGTGTAAGGGGAGCTAGGCGGGAATTCGAGTCTAGAGTCTTGCATTTGCTTCTAGCTCTTGTATATTTTGTTTACACTTGAATACTCATACTTATGGTCTTGGTAGTTTATCTATGACTTGGGGAATTGTATATTTTGGGCCTTTTAGGCATGTGACTTATGATATATTCTTTTGGAGCATGATGCTCAATGTACAGCTTATATGTTATTTATGCTTCCGCTTTATTGTCTATTCTTATATTTCTTGGTTTAAGGATTAGTCCCGCCTAGCATAGAGTGTG
Organism: Lantana camara; assembly: GCA_037501455.1. Classification (NCBI taxonomy): domain Eukaryota; kingdom Viridiplantae; phylum Streptophyta; class Magnoliopsida; order Lamiales; family Verbenaceae; genus Lantana; species Lantana camara. Next base: position 60,872,941 of record CM074855.1, read on the forward strand.
TGTATGTCCCCGTTCTCCGTGATCTAGCTTGAGTATGGATTATCTATTTCATATTCGGGTGGGGTCTCGGTGCGGGGGATGTGGTACCTTGCGCTCGGGTGCTACAAGTGTAACTCGAACAAGGACACTAACACTCGATTCCGCCTAGCAAGACCTACAAGAAAATTGGAGAAGTGGAAAGAGGGGTCAGTCTCTAGAAGACTGAGTGAGCAGGGGTTATACATATATATAGAAACATGTACATGCAAGTCATAAATCCCGATAAAGGTTTTATTGAAGTTAGTTCCTGTAAGAGGCCTAAAACAGTTATTAATGCTCGGACTTTACAACTATATCAATTTATAAGCATTTTCAATACAGTAGGGTGACCAATGGCTCGGCGGGTGAGCGTGCACAATTCTCCATCCTTACTCCGATCGTGTATAATCATTGGGCAATATTTATGAAAAATACGATCATGCAAACAATGATACAATCAGGCAGTCATTCAGTACGTTCATTAGCAATCAGGAGCAATACAACCCAACCTCCTTCGTCGAGGTGATGGTCAGGCCTGAAGACCCAAACCATCCATCAGTACAGTGTGAGACGGGGGCTCATGACTCCTACCCGCTCCTTCGATGGTATGGGAGCCAACAATGTGGGAATACCCCGACTTCCCGTCTCCTAGGTCGCGTGAAGGTATTCCCAATGGGTACCACGTGTAAGGGTTCTTTTCGACGGCCCAATGCCGTTCAGGTTGCAAATCCCATGTTTCCCCTGGGCCCACAATACAGTGTAATGCAGTGCAATTGTAGCGCCCCTTAACACTACAACCCCGCACCATTGTACTTCCCGAGTGGATGTGAGACCTAGCACTCGAGAAATACTCTGGCGAACGGACAAGACTATACAATACCAGAGTATGAAATTTAAACGCAACGGAAAAATAAACTTGAGCAATAAAATGGGACTATATATAACGAAACACATATTATTAAGTTGGATAAGTAATTACAACGATAGGTCTAACTTCACAGGAGAGTGCTTATTGAGAGATGTACATGCACTCATGATCACTCTAAGTAACTAAAATGTGACACCTTAAAGCTTCAAGATCCCTCTAAGGCGTCGACGCATAGATTCCTAAAATCATGAGTTAAGAGAGTAGGAGGGTTAGTCAAAATGACTATGTGACGGGGGGTTTGAGGTTTATGATGATAAGTAAGGTTTTTCTTTTGAAATCTTTTGACCAAGAAAATCTTGGTTTAAAAATATACTATATAGTAACAAATAATTATATGACAATAATATCCGGTTCATATTATTTTCAAACAGTAGGAGTAGGGGGAATATAAGTTATACTTTTAGAAAACTTATAAACCGTTTTGAAGAAAACATTTTGATGCCCGCAAGCTAGGCTTCTCCAACCTTAACTCCTTAAAATCCAGGAAAAATAGTAACGACACTGATCAAGGTGTCGGTACTTAATAAAACAAATACGAGAATACCATGCTTCACCCCTTAGTGTCACGTAGGGTTGCAAGCCCTAATGATGATGAACAATATTGTGGGAGGGACGTACCTTTTCCTGTCACTTGATGTGGAATAACCAACCTCCGGTTAGACCATCATCAAGATCTAGTTGGCGACTGGTATAATAGTACATCTCGGCCCGTGCCTCCCGGACTACTACTTCTACTAAGACCACCGGGCCCATAGGAAAAACAATAATTTTACTTGCAAGACGAGAATATTTACCGGTAAGAAAGTACTAAGTACTTTCGAGTAAATATATGTTTTTGAATAATTAATAAGAATTATTTTCCCATAAAGGGAATAAGATCATGAAAGGAAATTGAAGGAAATAAAGTAAAATATTTTATCATGATTTCAGTTGAAAAGATTTAAACCCTCACCGAGTACCGAGATTTAAGTGGAATTGTGAGGATTCCACTCTTCGATCCTATTGTCGCTTGAAAGTAATAACTACGACTGACTTAGAACTAGGTCCTTAGTTCCTAACTAATCTAATTGCACACAATATCATAATGAAATAATTATAGAAGGTACATATTATGTAATACGTTAAAGATTTCCCGATAAACCCTAAATTCACCCGTTTTATTAATAAATTCAGGGTTTATGGGATCTTTAACTAATTAAATATTTATTAACTATATTATAATTCTAATTGTAAGATTTTAAATGAAATTTAAGGTTTAATTTGACAAGGTAGGTTATCTTTTGAAAATATTATATAGTGTACCGGTTTTTGGAAAATTTAGGAAAAATCTTTCTTTAAAAATTCCAAAACCCATTTTATAATTATTTTTAAAATAATTTCGAAATTAATTAAATTTTAGTTGACCAAAAAGTTAAAATTACTATTGAAAACATTTACTATTGAATTTCTTATGAATTAAACACTTTATAAAACAAAATCAAACTCACACATACACACACACTAATCACGGCACACACACACACACACACATCCAAGAACATTAAGAACATGTTCTTGAGCTTATTTGAATATTCAAAGAGGGTGTGTAACATGTTCTATCACATTTATATTCATAACATAAGATTGAAGCATAATATAGCAAAATATATGAATTTTCTATGAAAAATAATTCTAAATAAATTACTCTAGGCATGAATTTAACCAAAAAATATCATAATCATTTAAATACATACTCACATTATATCATATCATAATTCATGCATTTAATTAAATAAAATTCCATAATGTACACACATTGTATTTAAACTAACAATTATGCACATATTTCATAAAATAAATTCCTAAAGCATAATTTAATTAATCCTAGACATGCTAATATTATTATTATACTAAGAACATTATATAAAGCATGAAATAATAGACGAAAACATACCTTGTTGAGAGAGAGAGTGTTGGGGCATGAGTCTAGGGAGAGAAAGGGAGTGATTTTTGTGTTGATTTGCGAGTTATAAATGAGGCTTGAGGGGGGTATTTATAGGTAGTCATGAGGGGTCTTTGAGCAATTTATGAAAGTTTAAGGGAGATGTGGTTGTCTATTATTTCAACAAATCCTAGGTAATTATTTAATAGATGTGGTTAAATTATATTTTGAACAAATGCTTGGTAATTATATAGGTAATGTGGAGAAATTACACTCATTTAATTAAATCTTCAAGAGTCGAGAGATAAAAACTTGAAGTAGTGAATTAATGAAAGTATGAGTGAAAAATAAGCTTCGTTTTGATTATAAATGTGGAATATTTAGAGTTTTCGTTTATAAATTATGAATATTAAAGATGATGAAAATCATAGGAAAATTAAATAAATGAAGCTATGATAAAGTTTAAAGTATGGAAAAATCACTATAATTTAGAGAAAAATTCAAGAATCGTTTTAAGTTTAATTTCGAATATTGAATAAAAGTTATTTTGTTTAAAATAAAATGATGATTTTCAAAAGAAAAATATTTATCAAATATGCTATGGGTGGAATCGAGTTTTGGTAAATGTATGAAAATTCATAAAATAATTCAAGGATCGTTTTGACTATAATATTGGATAGGAAAAGTATTTCAGAGAATGTAGGAAAATTCTAGGGCTTTAAGGGTATTTTTGTAATTTCCAACCTAAAACTGTAGGAATGGGTTTTGAAGCATATGAAGGGGGTTTAGGTGCTAGAAGGGAATGAATACTAGATTTCTAGGATTTTATGAAAAGAGTTTCAAGGTACGAGTTAAATAGAGGAAATGATTAAATCTACGAACATTTAATTAAACTATAGCACATAAAAGCACATAAGTCACATAAAATGCAATGCATGAAGAGAATTACTAGGGATCGAGGTTATAAACGCTTTCGGTGTAACCCTTTACTTACCTCTCTCGACTTGGCCCTGAGTACGGCTGTTACAATCTTCCCCCCTTTAAAAGAATCTGTCCTCAGATTCTATTACTGTCCCAGAACAATTCTGGATAATGTTTCAACATCTTTTTCTCTGTTTCCCAAGTCTGTTCTTCTGTACCATTTCTTTTCCATAAGATTCTAACAAGAGGAATTCTTCGGTTTCTCAATTCTTGGAATTTCCTATCCAAGATTCTGACTGGTTTCACTTCATAAGTAAGATCAGGTTCTAGTGCTACTTCTTCAATTGGTAGAATGTGTGAATCATCAGCAAAGTACTTTTGGAGATGGGACACATGGAATAAGTTATGTATCCTAGTAAGACTTGCTGGTAGGTCAAGGTGGTAGGCTGTTGGACCGATACGTTCTAGTATCTCAAAAGGTCCAATATACCGAGGATTTAACTTTCCTCCTTTTCCAATTCGTATAAACCCTTTTCTTGGGGATGCTTTCAAGAATACCTTTTTGCCTACTGCAAATTCTATGTCCCTTCTCCGGTTATCGGCATAGCTTTTCTGCCGATCTTGGGCAGCTCTCATTCTCTGTTTGATGATTTCAACTTTTTCTGCTGCTTCTTCTACCCAACTCTTACCAATATTCCCTTGGGGTTTCCTTTTAACTCCTTTGGTTTCATCCATGTCCCAGTATAATGGAGATCTGCATTTCCTTCCATATGAGGCCTCATAAGGTGCAGCCTGGATAGAAGCCTGATAACTGTTGTTGTATGCAAACTCAACAAGGGGTAGGCAATCTTTCCAGTTATCTTGGAAATCTAAGGCACAAGCTCTCAAGGTATCTTCCAGGTATCTAATGGTTCTTTCAGATTGTCCATCGGTTTGAGGATGTGCTGCTGTGCTGAAGTTTAGCTTGGTACCCATCATTTCTTTAATGTTTTGCCAAAGTTGTGAGGTGAACTTTGGGTTCCTGTCTGAAACTACTCCAATAGGTACTCCATGCTACCGAATAATTTCCTTTTGATAGAGCTTTGACAGGTAAGAAATGTGCGGATTTTGTTAATCTATCGATGATAACCCAAATACCATCAAATCCTCCTTTAACCCTTGGCAATCTGTAAACAAAATCCATGGTTACCTGATCCCATTTCCAAGTACGGATAGATAATGGTTGCAACAATCCTCCAGGTCTTTGATGTTCTGCTTTAACTCGTTGACAAGTTAGACATTTCTTGATGTAATTGGCTATTTTTCTTTTCATACCATTCCACCAAAAATGTCTCTTGAGGTCTTGATACATCTTAGTTCCTCCAGGATGTATCGAATAACGAGTTTTGTGTGCCTCGTCCAATACTTCCTTTCGAACGATACTAGTCACGCAGACCCGATCCTTGTACCTTAAAATCCCTTGATCATCGATTTTGAATTTTCCCTCGAGATCCCTTTCTTTGGATTTGAGGCATTTCTGAATCCATTCATCTTGAACTTGAGCTTCTTTTATCTTCTCTTTTAGTGGTGGTAGAACCACTAAATTCGCTAATCGAGCCTTTCAGACTACTTTCACGGGTTTTCTTAGGTTACTTGAAGGCTTTCCTGGAAGTGATGCTAAGCTTGATTTTCGACTTAAAGCGTCAGCCACTACGTTAGCTTTTCCTGGATGGTACTGGATTATACAGTCGTAATCCTCCAGAAATTCCATCCACTTCCTTTGGCACATATTTAACTCCATTTGTGTAAAAAGGTACCGTAGGCTCTTGTGATCGGTGAAAACTTCAAAAGTAACCCCGTAGAGATAATATCTCCATGTAACACCCGGAACGCCGAGATGCCATACCCCCACACTATAGCTCAGTCCACATACGAAATGGATGATCCGTACATGGGCCAAAACTATAGCGAACGGGTGACAATAAATATTCAAAGGCTAGGCGGGTACCCTCAATTAATACCAATAAACAATTCGGAGCAATAAAAGCGGAAGCAATAAATTCAATACTTATAGGTACCATATTTACTTATTTACTAATAGATACCAACATTTACATATCATTACAATATCGTATCCAACATGAATAAGGCCTGATACAAAATATAAGAAGTATCAATACATGAACCAAAATATGAGGTGAAGTACTAGACTCGAATAAAAGACAAGCTAGACTCTAATTCCCGCCTAGCACGATCCTGAAAAACTGAAAAGTTGAGGGGTCAGTCCAACACGGACTAAGCGAGGGGTATAAATAAATATATGCGCAATTACCATGCAGGCTATAATCTCGGGTAAGATTTTATAAAAGAAGGCAATATAAGTTCAATAGAAAAGTAGGACTCGCCTGAGATTACAACTAATCAATTTAATAATTCAATCATGATCACTTCAATACATGGCCCGGCGAGTGAGGGCAAATCTCCAACCTTTCACCAAAAGTGTACAATCATTTAATTCATTAGTGAGTTAGGTGATCACACAAACAATTTCGTGCACAACTAGCAATTTCAATCAATACATCCTTCTTCCTCCGGGTGATGGCGGGCTTGCAAGACCCAACCATCCAATCATGGTGTACGTCGGGAACATGACTCCCACGCACGGGATTTCTTCCTCCACCAAACCTCCTGGTGGATTCAGAGGTGATCCCACAATGGTGAGCGTAGTGCAAGAGTTACCCGTCAGCCCTTGCTTCCCCGGTTGGCTCAATACACTACCCTCGGGGCCCAATGTGAGCAATAGTAACTCGGCAAAACATTCAATCAATCAATCAATCAATCCGTTCAATTCATGAAATCCGTTGTAAATCAATAAGATTTGAAAACTATAAATATACGTAAACTTTTGGCCGAAAACACACGTAGGGTTGTAAGGGTTCTAAGTAGCTAGAATTTAAACCTCATCTGACGAGTGACGGGAAAAGATAAGGCTACAAGACAATGCCTATACGATCCATGATCTCCGCCCTGGAGAAAAACTGGATAAGAAAGGGAATAGTAGGAACTCGTGAGACATGACTCAATATGAGACCAAGTATGACGCACGACAATGTTCTTGTAATTTAAATAAAACCAAGCAATCAATTAACACTAAGCATGTATAAACACCAAATAACACCTAAGAGGTGAAATTAATAACAAGAAATCATGTATTCATATCATTCAATTATTTCAAGTTCAATTCATATAAGGCATGAAGTCAACCAATAACGTTTGAGCAATTAAGTACCAAGAAGTGTCAAGTAGGATCATACTTATCAATTAATCAAGTATATATATCATATAATTCACATATGGGAGCCAAGAGAGTGAAATGAATGCAATAAGGAAGGTTTTGGTGAAGTATGACAAAAATGGGCAATTTCTGGAAATTCACACGTTGTAGGAAAACTGGAATATCTTGAGATATAGAAGTTGGAATTGAGTTTTAATTGTTGTGTAGGAAACTAGACATGAGGACCTTTCCGATGATATATGGCTCGTTTTCTAGTTCAAAGCGAGGAGAAAATGGCGTAGGCTTGAATTTGGCTGAATGCAATTTGTCGGTAAAGCAGCGACACCAAAAAGAATTCATAATATCTTACAAATAGGAAAATATATAGAGATGATTCCAATTGTATGTTGTTCTAGACTTCAAGATCTTTCCAGCGGTTCAAAAATCAGGTCATTTGGAGTTCGGATGAGGGAGTACCCGGCCGGGTAAAATTCAAGGGAAAAGTTCCCCGACCGGATAAAGCAATCCAGAAGCTTTACGGGGAAAAAGTACCCGCTACTTTTTATGCACAAAAAGTACCCGCCCGGGTACTGTTCCAGAGCTGGAAAAAGGGGAAAAACAGGGGTAGCTTCGGGGAAGAAAGAAAAGGAATGAAAACCCAAAGTAAACTCAACCAAAATGCTCCAAAATAATCATATAACATGTATATAACTTAAAGACATCAATTAGGTAGCATATAAACCATGAAACATGCATCAATCATCAAGAATTCATCGTTCAAAACCCCTAAAATATCATGTTAACCAACTTTCCTCTTATTCAAGAATTCATGCAAGTTATGAGATATAATGATCCTAAACATGCTTCTAAGCACTTATAACCCAAGGAATCATATCATATTTAGCAAACCCTACTCAAATATATCTCAAGGGATTCAATCAAATTCTCCATATACCTCAAGATGGAAGAAGAAATGGATGAAATGATGAGATGATGAAGATGATGCTTCTAACTTCATAAATCCTCCAAGAATCTTGCTTGAAAAAGAGATGAATACTTCCTTCCCTTCTTGGTGTGTTTGGATCGATATATGTGGGCGTGAGTGTGTGTATATATGATGAAAATGTATGGAATGAAATGTGGGAGAGAGATATACCTATGCTATATTATATCTTCCAGTAACCAAGATGAATCATCACATTTTGCAACTAAGTCCTTGAAATAATTGAATTCATGCAAGCAAGTTTCATTCCATGGCAATTAATCATCTAACTCCAAATCATGTTATGCAATTAAGTCCACATATTTATGAAATGAACAAGTAAGACCACATAATAGTAATTAGACACGTTAGCAATTAATTTACATAAATTTCACGGTAATGAAAATTCATATAAATACATATAATGTTATGAAAATTATAAGTGAAAACCGGGGCGTTACAATTCTCTCCCCCTTAAGAGGACCTGGTCCCCAGGTCCACTGTCGAGTTCTAAAATTATGCACAAGCAACAAGAGGGCCCCGTCTCTTAGACAAGTAATGAGAGAGCCCCGTCTCCCTAACATGAAATGAGAGCACGCCGTCTCTCCATAAGAAATGAGAGAACCCCGTCTCTCAAAAAAGAAATGAGAGAACAAATTGTAACAGATTCACATAAATGACACATAGAGCAAGTAGAGTCACGTTAATCACATAGCTAACACTTATATACCATCAAATTGCTATCAACAAGAAATCAAATACAACAATAATAAAATTCATGATGCATGTGATATGTATGATTAAGTGTACCGTTCACCATTGTTCGGGAATCTTCCATGGTAGTGATCCGTTTCAACACTCGATTTGATGTTGGAGATTCCTCCACCCATAGCATCGAACATGAAATCCCTGAAATCCAATACTTAAATGACAATTTAATCCTGCTTCCATGATCAATTCTCTTATCCGGTACCTTCCTTACCAAAATTTTTCCTCGAAGTTCTCTTTCGTCCCCATCCTTTCCAAGATAAGAAACACGTTATATAGAGAGCTCAATCCGTTCAACCTTGGAAGACTTGAATTCATACGTGTCCGGTGTTAAGACTCCAATGATGTTAATATTTCAACCCAAGTCGTCATCGTTCATTCTTTACTCTACCTTGTCATTTCAATTCCCAAACACTTCTTGAATACTCACCTTCTACTCTTGAAGCACGTACCTCTTCCGATATTATTCTGAAAATTTTACCCTGTCTTATCCATTAACTTTTCAACTCTCTTTGAATCCATACCTTCATCTCTCGAGGCACTCGTCTCTTTCAATATTATTCCCGAAGTCTTCCTTACCTTGATCTTCAAATTTCACCGAGTGCTAATTCTCCTACCATTTCTTGAATACCCATTTCCAGTTCTTGAAGTGCTTCTCCTTCTTTAAATTATTCTCAAGATTTTCTCACCCCAAACTTAAGGGTCATCGAATATCATAATCATCTAATTCTTTTCCTTTTTCCAATTTCGAGAAATCCCATTATGGTTAACTCTTGCATTTTTGTTGCCTCTACTGCAAGTAATCCGTTCGAGCCAATCCATGAATTTGAGGTTATTTCCCGGTCGACTCTCCCCCTTAAGAATTCCTATCCTTATTCGTTAATTCGTAACATCACTTTTAAATTTTTCTTAAAGGTTCTCAAATTCTTTAACTTACTTCCTTGGCACAAACGATTCAAATCTCGCCACTTGTCCAGAAATTTTCTCACATTTACCCTTGAAACGATTGATAGGAATAGTGACCCACTTCTTTCATTCCAACTTCCGAATACTTTTCCCGACCTCTCAACTACTCTTTCCCTTTTGACCCATACTTTGCCATCCCTTTATTTTCCTTATCATAAGTCGGTTGTGTCTCGGTTGAAGTATTGCTTGATAAGTGAGGTGGGGAGAGTTCCTATCAAGAAAACACTTAAAATACATGTTGGGTTAAGATGCCGATGCACATATCACACTTGTAACTAATTAAAGATGCAACACATTAGAATCGTTAAGCTCAATTAATATACGTATATAAATGGTAGGATTTAAACGATTTAAAATAATGTATGATGCACGTGCTTATGAATGCGTTGAACCTGTCACCGTAGTTGCATCTATTAGCTTGATACTTGTTCCTTGTTTGTTGATTTTCAATCTTGCCTCGAATTGATTGGTCATTTCTTGTTACCCACGGTCTCCCAATTCTTCAAAATCCCTAACATCAACTTGCACATTTCCATTACTTGAGAATGGAAATTTCTTGAACTCGATTCCGTCCCCAAACATTCCTTCTAAAGTATTGATTTCTAAGTGTTGCTCGAACCTCCTTTTTGAACATCTTCTTCATCAAAGATTCCTTGTATCAATTCGCATAACTTTATAACCAAAATTATGATTCTTGCTCAAATACTTCCACTTCAATGCAATTGATACCTTGCCTTCTTTCGAAGAAGTAATCTCTAATTGTTTTCTGAATTCTTCCCTAGCCATCACCTCCATTGAAGTCCTAGGTTTATCCTTTATGAGTGCGAATAGTTAAATGGACTCACCCTCCAATTGCTTACACTGGAGGACCTAATTTCCCTTTATAAATTCTTCGCCTTTCTTTATCGATTCCCTTGTAGCTCCATATCTTCCAATTCAACCGCTCAATACGACAATTAGCTTGGATATGGAAAATAGACTCAATCTGACCGAAGGTAAAATCTTTAGCACTTTAGTTTACCATAACTTGAAATCGCCATATCAGTCGTTCTCTTTAACTCTTCCCATCCGACTTCTTTCTTAACCCGAAATCCAAAATATTTCAATTCCTTGTAGACCTACCTCAATTACCTCGTTATTCCATCCTTCCAATTTATCATTTTTTCAAACCCAACATCGCTCAACTTCTTACATTTTTCAAGTTGATCCAAATCCTATTTCAAAGCTCGAAGGGTCTCGACTCATCCTAAACTTAATTCCCAATTATTACTTCGACATGAATCACTTGAGTTACTTTCTTCTCATACCTTGATTTTTGTTCCAACGAACCGAAGATCCTCAATTTGCTCACAAATCCGAACCTTGAATTATTCGTACCCTAAAATCTCCTTCACCTCTTCCTTGAGTTAAATAAGTCTCCTAAGCCCGGTTGATCACCCTCTTTTATAATGTAAACCCACGTGTCTATTTTGCAAGTTATAAACATCACTTCTTGGTGTTGGAACTCCCAACCTAAAAGTCTTCGAGACTTTGCTCACTTTTCTCATGGGTGAAGGTTCCTACAAATATCCAGTTGAAAAGTTTTCTTAGCGTGGCATACATGTGGATCTTATGAATAAAATCATTACACCCCAACTTTCCACCATATTGAGGTTCACCCTTGATACCATAGTTGGAGAACTTTCCTCTAACTTCCTAGAGCTTGTGAATTACTCCCACAATTACTTCTTTTATCCGAACCTTATGACTTAAATCTTAACTTGATGAATGAAGACCACGGCTCTTGAATCATTGGATGAATTTTTCCACGGTGCGTTCCTTTACCCTTCTAGCCTATAGAAAAGATCTTGTAATAGGTTGAGGTTGTCGTAAAGATTGTCCGTGGTTTGATATTATCCTCATAACCTGAACTCACAACCATCTCAAGAATAAATGCATGCGGTTAATACATGCTCATGCCGCATAATTGATGCCAAGGACATAGATTTGATGTAAAATGCAACCAATAACTCAATAAGATTTAAAGTAAAACACGTTAAACACATAAATTCCAAGCCGTAGCAGGTCAATTAATCATCAAGTAATAACATGAATCAACGTCATGCACAAATCATCAGGTAGCTCAAAGATATTCAGGTAAGTTCAAATGGATTCAAATAAGTTCAAGTAGTTCCAAATAAGATGCAAGACTCGCAAATTATCAAATAACCCTATGCCGTATGACTTAGACTCACAAGACACGACACGAGAACCTCGGTTTTGCAACCGGGCTCTGATACCACCTAAGCTGTAACACCCGGAACGTCGAGATGCCACACCCACGCACTATAACTCAGTCCACATACGAAATGGATGATCTGTACATGAACCAAAACTATAGCGAACGGGTGACAATAAAAATTCAAAAGCTAGGCAGGTACCCTCAATTAATACTAATAAACAATTCGGAACAATAAAAGCGGAAGCAATAACATTCAATACTTATAGGTACCATATTTACATATTTACTAATAGATACCAACATTTACATATCAATACAATATCGTATCCAACATGAATAAGGCATAATACAAAATATAAGAAGTATCAATACAAGACAAGCTAGACTCTAATTCCCGCCTAGCTAGATCCTGAAAAACTGAAAAGTTGAGGGGTCAGTCCAACACAGACTGAGCGAAGGGTATAAATAAATATATGCGCAATTACCATGCAAGCTATAATCTCGGGTAAGATTTTATAAAAGAAGGCAATATAAGTTCAATAGAAAAGTAGGAGTCGCCCGAGATTACAACTAATCAATTTAATAATTCAATCATGATCACTTCAATACGTGGCCCGGCGAGTGAGGGCAAATCTCCAACCTTTAACCAAAAGTGTACAATCATTCAATTCATTAGTGAGTTAGGTGATCACACAAACAATTCCGTGCACAATTAGCAATTTCAATCAATACATCCTTCTTCCTCCGGGTGATGGAGGGCTTGACAGACCCAACCATCCAATCATGGTGTACGTCGGGAACATGACTCCCACGCACGGGATTTTTTCCTCCACCAAACCTCCTGGTGGATTCAGAGGTGATCCCACAATGGTGAGGGTAGTGCAAGAGTTACCCGTCAGCCCTTGCTTCCCCGGTTGGCTCAATACACTACCCTCGGGGCCCAACGTGAACAATAGTTACTCGCCAAAACATTCAATCAATCAATCAATCAATCCGTTCAATTCATGAAATCCGTTGTAAATCAATAAGATTGGAAAACTATAAATATACGTATACTTTTGGCCGAAAACACACGTAGGGTTGTAAGGGTTCTATGTAGCTTGAATTTAAACCTCACCTGACGAGTGACGGGACAAGATAAGGATACAAGACAATACACACACGATCCATGATCTCCGCCCTGGAGAAAACTGGACAAGAAAGGGAATAGTAGGAACTCGTGAGACATGACTCAATATGAGACCCAGTATGACGCACGGTAATGTTCATGTAATTTAAATAAAACCAAGCAATCAATTAAAACTAAGCATGTATAAACACCAAATAACACCTAAGAGGTGAAATTAATAACTAGAAATCATGTATTCATATCATTCAATTATTTCAAGTTCAATTCATATAAGCATGAAGTCAATCAATAACGTTTGAGCAATTAAGTACCAAGAAGTGTCAAGTAGGAGCATACTTATCAATTAATCAAGTATATATATCATATAATTTACATATGGGAGCCAAGAGAGTGAAAGGAATGCAATAAGGAGGATTTTGGTGAAGTATGACAAAAGGGCAATTTCCGGAAACGCACACGTTGTAGGAAAACTGGAATATCTTGAGATATAGAAGTTGGAATTTAGTTTTGATTGTTGGGTATGAAACTAGATATAAGGACCTTTCTGATGATATATGGCTCGTTTTCTGGTGCAAAGCGAGGAGAAAATGGCGTAGGCTTGAAGTTGGGTGAATGCAATTTGTCGGTAAAACAGCGATACCAAAAAGAATTGATAATATCTCACAAATGGGAAAATATATTGAGATGATTCCAATTGTAGGTTGTTCTAGGCTTCAAGATCTTTCCAAAGTTAAAAAATCAGGTCATTTGGAGTTCGGATCAGGGAGTACCCGACCGGGTAAAATTCAAGGGAAAAGTTCCCCGACCGGGTAAAGCAATCCAGAAGCTTTACTGGGAAAAAGTACCCGCCCGGGTACTGTTCCAGAGCTGGAAAAAGGGGCAAAACAGGGGTAGCTTCGGGGAAGAATGAAAAGGAATGAAAACCCAAAGTAAACTCAACCAAAATGCTCCAAAATAATCATATAATATGTATATAACTTAAAGACATCAATTAGGTAGCATATAAACCATGAAACATGCATCAATCATTAAGAATTCATCATTCAAAACCGCTGAAATATCATGTTAACCAACTTTCCTCTTATTCAAGAATTCATGCAAGTTTTGAGACGTAATGATCCTAAACATGCTTCTAAGCACTTATAACCCAAGGAATCATATCATATTTGTCAAACCCTACTCAAATATATCTCAAGGGATTCAATCAAATTCTCCATATACCTCAAGATGGAAGAAGAAATGGATGAAATGATGACATGATGAAGATGATGCTTCTAACTTCATAAATCCTCCAAGATTCTTGCTTGAAAAAGAGATGAATACTTCCTTTCCTTCTTGGTGTGTTTGGATCGATATATGTGGGCGTGAGTGTGTGTATATATGATGAATATGTATGGAATGAAATGTGGGAGAGAGATATACCTATGATATATTATATCTTCCACTAACCAAGATGAATCATCACATTTTGCAACTAAGTCCTTGAAATAATTGAATTCATGTAAGCAAGTTTCATTCCATGACAATTAATCATCTAACTCCAAATCATGTTATGCAATTAAGTCCACATATTTATGAAATGAACAAGTAAGGTCACATAATAGTAATTAGACACGTTAGCAATTAATTTACATAAATTTCACGGTAATGAAAATTCATAGAAATACATATAATGTTATGAAAATTATAAGTGAAAACCGGGGCGTTACAATTCTCTCTCCCTTAAGAGGACCTGGTCCCCAGGTCCACTGTCGAGTTCTAAAATTATGCACAAGCAACAAGAGGGCCCCGTCTCTTAGACAAGTAATGAGAGAGCCCCGTCTCCCTAACACGAAATGAGAGCACCCCCTCTCTCCATAAGAAATGAGAGAACCCCATCTCTCAAAAAATAAATGAGAGAACAAATTGTAACAGATTCACATAAATGACATATAGATTAAGTAGAATCACGTTAATCACATAGCTGTTGGAAAACACGAAACAGAAAGCAGCGAAAATTTAAAAAGTTTCCAACAAAAGGACCTTGGACTCTCAATCGTGTAACCAAATTCGTAGAGATAAGAAACTTACTTTTCTTTTTATTCTTTCGTGAAGTGTTTCAAGCCACCCAAGAACGCTCTTCTCGCGGCTTGATCCCCTCTCTTTGGTAAAGCACGAATCTTCAAACTTCTAACTTGAAGCTCTCTAGAGATAGTCCACCAACTTGACTACAATCTAACTAGTAAGGATGCTAGTTCTCTAGTTAGTGTTTAGGCTTAACCTAGGGTTTATTTGATCTTGGAGAAAGGATGGTGTTTAACACATGAACCAAAAGAATTGCCAATTAGCTCTAAGGGGAGCTAGAGCTCCCCTATTTATAATAAGGGAGTGGCCGAAATTCGTAGTCCTTATGGACTAGGGTTTTGGTCTCCCTCTCTCCTATTACTTGATCATCAAGTAATTTTGACTTTGACTTTGAATTCTAATTCAAATCAACTTTCAAGAGACCTAAAAATATGCAAACTATTTTTGGATAATTTTGTACTTTATTTATTTAAAATAAATAACTTATTTTATCTAATTAATTAACTCATAATTAATTAACTAGATTATTTTCTCCAAAATTAGACTTTCTTTTTAATTCAAAATTAAACCAAAGTCTATTAAATAATTAACAATTTTAATTATTTAATATATATATATATACAATATATATATTCACGTGTGAGACACGTGTCACAAAGACACGTGTCACTCACGTAACCCACACGTGTGGTTTCACATGTGTGGAACCCTCTTGGCTCGATTAACTCGTTTAATCATTTTAAAGCCTCAACTCATGTAACCAAGTTGTTGTGTGTGACCCTCTAGGTTCTCAATTCAATTAGTAGTGACCCTAATTAATTAATTAACTAATTAATTAATCAGTCCACAGATTAAATGGCCATAGTCTAGCAACAGGTGTTTAACCCCTAGCTGAATTGGAATGTTCGGATTCGACAGAACCTTTAACTCATTGATTCATGTGAGATACAATCCTCCTACTTACTATCCCTCAACCAAGATCTAGGGTAAGGGAATAATCAGAACCCTAATAATCTGGTCTTAAAGCTAAGTACATTTCATATCCATTTGATCTCAATCCAAGAAACCCTTTTCTTGATGTCTTGATCTACTGCCTTGGCCAAGGACTCCATATGGCATATGAATGACTTACACAATAAGAGATCACCTTGCCTATGCAAGTGTAGGTCCTTTCTTGATTCTCATTCACTTTGATGAGTCACTTGTGCAACCCTAGCATAAGCCTTGAATCAGTTGTCTAAGGCGACACCCTTTAAAGCTTATACCAAAGACTACAGAGTTAACTCATAAAGTGACATGGAACGTCAAGTCTAAGGATCAATTAATCACATCAATGACTCGTGAGATATTTCCTAATCTGGAAGTTTCCATTTCCTGAAATAGAAACTTCCTTTCCCATTTAGGAATCTTCTCACACGGGGCACCACGGTGACTTACTTATTGAAGTAAGCACCCTCATGTATCACGCACGTATCAACTATACACTTTGCACCCCCATGAAACAAGGTGGTCCTTCTTAAGGGCGTGATCCCACAAGCAAGCCTTAGAGGAGTCAAGTTGACAATCCCACTGTCTGTAGGACTCATCGGCTTGGAGTATTTTACTAATCATGACTTATGTGAAATAGGGCTCGTTTCATGAACCATTTCACCTAAATGGTAGAGTCCTAAAGTCATCAGGATTGGCGGAGTTCTCATACATGCACAGCTAAAGTAAACGCATACCAAACAAGAGCATATAAAGAAGTGTTTGCCTGTGATATTAATCATTCGTATATTATTCAAATATTGTCTGTGATACTAGGTAAGTCCCAAAACGGATTATGGCTAATCGGCTTTCTAGGGCACTATTCCTAACAATCTCCCACTTGCCCGTAAAGGCCATTTAGGTACTCTAAGTCCCATCTTCTCAAGATGCACTTTGAGAGCCTATTGACTTTGGGCATTTCCGAAGTGGATCTGCCATATTCTCTGCTGATGTGATCCTCTTGTTAACACATCTTTTAGGAAACACCTTTTCCTTATCAAGTGATTCGTGATCACGTGTTCAGTCTCTTGGTGAGGTCTTGGTTCTCTTACTTGAGCAACCAACCATTTTATCATATGATATGATAATGGTGTTGTTTCATGCTAGGAACTTCATCTAACTAGTTAGATGGAGTTTCTTACCCACACACTTACCTTAGCTATATTTAATACGACTAAGTACTCAACTACAATACTCAAGATTTTGCCACGTTCGTGCTTGGAATGTTTCCAACACGTTGCTTTGCCATTGAGGCAAAAATTGCATCCTTTCAATGATTTACAATCATCTATGTTTGATGCAATAATTACATCAAAATATCCTTTCTATGATAAGATCTTTTGGGCACTGTAAACTAATACATATCCTCATTTCTTCTCAAGTACTCTGAGGACATCCTTGACAGAGATCTAATGACCTTCTCTGAGGTCATGTTAGATTCGGCCCACTACACTTAGTGTTGCGCCATATCTAATTTAGTACATAACTTTTCATACATTATGCACCCTTTCACTTAAAGGGATTTTGGACATTCTAACTTTCTCAAAGTTATCTTAGGACACATACTCTTCAAAAGAGATGTTCCATTGTCCATACTAAACTCCTTTTAGTACCGTGGTTATGTACTCGTTTTGTGATAATCCATTTATGCTCTTACATCTATCTTCTAGAGATCTGAATGTCGAGAATTCAGGATAATCACTAAGATCTTTCATGCCGAATTGTTTCTTAAACTAGAATTGGTAACTTTCACGTCATCCTTGATATTCCTAATGAGAAGGATGTCGTCTTCTAAAGAACCAAAAATTGGCTCTTACATCACTAACTTTCATATGTACACTTTTGAGACTTATTCGACTTCCATCTGTGTCAAACGATTTGACTATGGAATCGAATTGTCTAACTCCTAGAAGCCTTTATCAATCCACAGATTGACTTAGGGATTTGCATACCTTATGCATACTCCCACTGAATATGAGACTTATAGAAATACCTTATTTCAGTCTCTTTCAATCTCATATTGAACAAGATAGTTCTCATATTCATTTATCATATCTCATAGTCAGAATATGAGGATGTGGTAAACACAATCCAAATGGACTTTTGCATTTCAACTGTCAAGAAGGTTATAATGCTTTCCATTTACTCGATGCTCTATTAGCTTGATCCAGGTGGATCATCCAACGTCAAAACTTGGTTTGAGTATATGGAATTGGATTTCAAGGCTTGCTTACACTTTTCAGATTCCAAATCTGACAATGTCTCCTCTTCAAATATTTCCTTGGCCATCTAGGAACGCGTTCTAAACGCGTCTTAAGAGAAGGGTTTCACACGTGTACATACTCTAAAATTTGGCTAAATTTTATCAGATGGGCTCGTTTCTTCTATATGTGGCGTGGATATTTATCCTCAATGGTTGCCTTTCTTCTTCTATAGGAACGATTCCTTAAGAAAGGTACATTCCTTGAGAAAAACAACCTTTGTCCAAGGGAATCGCAGAAACGATATCCTTTATTGTTGTATAAACTTGAACTCGTTTCAAGCTTATCTCCCACTATCCTCTTCACTTATGAGGATTCCACTAGATTCTTGGATAAGAATAATTAGGGAATTTAGTATGCCACATTGCATAATGCAACTAAAGGACTGATTTTGGAAGGTACTAAATTCAAAATCTCTAACTGCATATTCTGGGAGTTTATTCGTAGAATGATTATAACTCAGTAAAGCTTGCTATGGAATGGATCATATCCTATAAGGTTTCATTCCCTCATTCGGAAACACTAAGGTGTTCTCGAATTAGTTTACTGATAGATAATCCTATTATCTTTAAGATGGATAAGGAATTAGTTGCTAAGATATTGGCTATCTCGATCATATCGATTTACCTATAACTTATGACTACGTCGGTTCCTAACCTCCTTTTGAAATTCTAAGAATTTCATATAAGTTTCGAATTTGTACTTCCATAAGTATATTCATTCATAATGATTAAACTGAAGATTGTATTTAGTGCTTATATTAAGCATTTTACACTCATCAGCATGGATCGTGTAGCACCCTTCACGTATGGATGCCACACCCCCGCACTATAGTTTAGTCCACATACGAAATGGGTAATCCGTACATGAACCAAACTATAGCGAACGGGTGACAAAGAAAAAAAACCAAGCTAGCTAGGCGGGAAGAACTTAAACGTGCGATGGAATTAAGCGGAAGCATAATAATTTTCAATATTAATTTCCAAGTATTCAAGTTATACTATCTTCTAACTCCATATATTAAAACATTATCATCTCCCAAACTACATAACATGTCCAAAAGTAATAGATACAATGCATGAACGTGTAGTGCTAGACTCGACTGAAAACACAACAGGACTCTGACTCCCGCCTAGCACGAACCTGCAAAACACTGAAAGGTTGAGGTGTCAGTCCAACACGGACTGAGCGAGGGGTATGAGTAAATATTAGCGCAATTAACATGCAAGTTCTAATCTCGGGTAAGGTTTTTTAATAAAGGAAACAATATAAGTTCAATATTAGAATAGATCTCGCCCGAGATTACAACTAATCCATTCAACCAATATAAACGTTATCAATTCAATTCAATTCACTCAGTGGCCCGGCGAGTGAGGGCAATCTCCAACCTTGCTCCAATTAGTGAACAATACCATCTTTAGGTTTTATTTCAATAATTATCATACAATCATTAGTGCACACTTAGCATTTTCAATAACACCTTTTTCCTCCGGTGATGGTGGGATTGCAAGGCCCAACCATCCATGAACGGTGTACGTCGGGAACATGACTCCCACGCACGGGATTTCTTCCTCCACCAAACCTCCGGGTGGATTCAGAGGTGATCCCAAAATTGGTGAGGATAGTGCAAGAGTTACCCGTCAGCCCTTGCTTCCCCGGTTGGCTCAATACACTACCCTCGGGCCCATGTGAACACGATATGCTTACTCGCCAAAACACGATCAATCACAATAACACGATTATTCAATAGATCATGAAATCATTTGCAATCGGTAGAGATTTTGGGAAAGATATATATACATATATATATATATACATTTTGGCTGAAAACATCACGTAGGGTTGTAAGGGTTCTATATATCTAGTAATTAAACCTCACCTGACGACCCAAAACAAACAAAAGAAACAGCTCACGGGGCCTGCTACTCGTCACCAGGAAGCTGGTCTGTGCAAGAAAGACAACTAACAGTGAGACACGACTCAAAATGTACCAATTAGGACGAACGGCGAAAATGCAACGAGATGACGAGTATGATGGAATGTGCCATGAAAATATCTTGTTCTAGCATGTATTCTATCATATAATAGCAATTAGGGGTCAAAGAAATGATTGGAACAAAATGTGACATTAATACAGAAAATTTTCAAGATGCGCATGTTGTAATCAAATGAGCATAACTCTTTATCGGAATGAATTTTAACGAACCGCAAAATTCCTAGAAAACTAGACAAACATATCATTACAACAATGTAAGGCTCACATCCTAGTTCATCCTGAGCAAATACCAGATTTCGTTTGAATATGACCCAAAGCAGAAAATTTCCTGCAGCGCTAGTAGTGAAAAATGATCGTCGTTCCCTTATCAAACGAAGTCGAAACGATCTAAAAATCGGTGGAAATACTTATAACATATCCAGAAATACCCCCGTAAAACAGTTTTAAAAACTTCGACCATTTAGTCTCTCTGATCAAGCCAACACCGAAATATGAAAACAGGGGACAGCAGGGAATGTTGCTATTTTTCTCGGGGTTCAAATCAATTCGGATTGACACCAATTTTTGCAGAGAACCTCTATAATATATCAAGATTATCCCCATAAAACAGTTTTCAAAAACTCCAACTCAACTAGCCACAATTCGATTTTAAATTGGGTTAACGCAGATTCGCGACAGTTTGGCGGCACCAAATTAAAACGGCCATTAACTCACAAACGAAAATAGATATTGACGAGCCGTAAAAAGGAGAGTGTTCTACACTTCAAATACTTACTACAATAGAAAAACCAGAGCATTTGGACCAGGGGAGGGGCGTCGGGAAAACAGGGGAAGCATAAACACATTCCAAATCTCACCAAAACTTCCACCAAATGCATTAAATCATATAAGAAACATACTTATATAATTAAGGTACAGCAAAAACTAACCTAAACACTTATTCGATGCTTTAATTCCCAAGAATCATCAAGAACAAGCTCACCCAAGTTCATGAATTTCTACTTCACAACTTCAAGAATTCTTGCATAAATTCGAGTTAAAAGCTTAGGATCATGCTTCTAACAATTAAAACACAAGTTATTCAATCAAAACCATAACCCTAGCTTCATCTATTGATAGCAAGAAATCACATATAAGCCCAAGTATACCTCAAACAAGAAAGAAGAAGGAAGGAGATGGTGATTGAGCTTCAAATATACAATTCTCTTGGAAAATTTTAGCTTCAAGATGATGATTCCCAATTTTTCCTTTCTTCTTCCATGGCTGATCGAGAGAGAGATTTGGAGAGCAAGATGTATGTATGAATATGTCTTGTGTAGTATGAATTAGAATATAATATAAATGAAGATATTAATGCTTCCCACTTTATGAGTCATCCTAATTAATTACACATAAATCCTCCCATTTTATTAGTTAAGCAATCAAGTACAAGTTAGAGAAGTTAAATAATCAAAGACCAAGCCCTCTTATGCAATTAATCCCATAGTTCAAGGAAATGATCAATTAAGAACATATAAGAACATTTAATCACATTAATAAATAATTCACATAATTTCATGTTAACGCTAATTCATGTAAATCTATATAAACATAATGCATATAATGTTATGAAAATTATAAAATACATATAATATCACATAATGATTGAATGGAAAAATCGGGGCGTTACAATTCTCCCCCCTTTAAAAGGACCTGGTCCCCAGGTCCACTGTCGAGTTTTAAAATGATGCATAGGCAATAAGAGAACCCCGTCTCTCAAACAAGTAATGAGAGAACCCCGTCTCTCACACACACGCCAAAACAACGATTCAAGAAAGCAAATTGTAGAAATATTCACGTATATGTCACATAAAGCAGGTGGCATCACGTTAATCACATAACTAACGCTTTTATACAACCAAAATTGCCACTAACAAGAATTAAATACAATAGCAATAGAATTCATGATGCACGTGATATGCATGGATAGGGGTACCGTTCACCGTTGATTATGTCATAATATAGTTGATACCTTCGGCTACCACATTCGGATGAGCATTCATATTGTGCACCTCTCTCTCCAGAGCATATGCACGAGCCTGAACAAGTGGCCTCTGTCCCCCGGCAGACAACTCTCGTCGCTTCGGACACGTGTCTACTAGGTGCTCATTGCTTCCACAGCGCAGACATAGATTCAAACGTTTCCTACAAGCCTCATAAGTATGTGTATCACGTCCGCAATAGGTGCAAAGAGGTTTTCCCGAAGATGATGTTGAAGTTGGTACACTTGGAGCTTTCGAGGCTGATCCTATTGATCGAGCCTTTTTCTGAGATCCTTCCTGAGGTGGCGAGGATTGATAAGAAATAGGCCTCTTTCCGTTATTAGAATTTTGTCCGGAGTGAGGTACAGGCCTTCTCGCATTCACCGAGTCTTCAACTTTCAAAGCTTTCGTGGTGGCCTTGACCCAAGTACTCGTGTTAACTGCTTCCAAGGCTCTCTGTATGTCTGGTCGGAGTCCTTGTACGAACTGCATAGCTTTGTGAAAATCATCACTCGCTATATTGGGTGCATAGCGAGACAATCTTTCATACTCGGATATGTACTCAGAAACGGACATTTCTCCTTGCTTTAGCTTAGTAAATTCCTTCAACCTCCGAGTCCGAGAAGATGGAGGGATAAACTTGTTCTTGAACTCTCTCTCAAAAACCTCCCATGTAACCTGCTCCTCAGCGGCATCAAGGACAATTTTGGTACTCTCCCACCATGAATACGCTTCTCCCTGAATGAGGGTAAGAGTGCACCGAGCCTTTTCTTGAGACTCACATGGAATAAGTTCCCATATACGCTCAACTTCTTTAAGCCATTGCTCGGCTTGAATATCATTTCCCTTTAGGAATCTCGGTGGATGTTGATTCTGAAATTCCCTTAAAATAGCGGAGATAGGTGCCTGTTGTTGTGGGGGAGGAGCTGGCGGCGCTGGAGGCACATAATCCCGTAACCTCTTATCTATGAGTTGCACCATGGAATTTAAGAAATCCTGGGGTTGAGCCGGAGGGGGTGAATGTGGAGGAACCCTAGGGGATCGATCACGGCGATGTCTCCTATGACCTGGAGAATGTTCACGGCGAGGACGGCCTCGAGGCATCCTGAAATCAAGACACTAGATATGCATGTTGGATTAGTGGATGCAAATGATTACAATTAAGGTCAAAAGATGCAAATAAAACACATAACTCAATTAATTCAAATAAGTGCAAGTAATTCAAGTAGGTTCAATTAAGTTAAAGTGAGTTCAAAATGTTCAAATAAGATGCAAGACTCTCAAGTTATCAACAAATCCTATGCCGTACGACTTAGACTTGACACGACACGACACTAGAACTCCGGTTTTGCAACCTGGAGCTCTGATACCACTTAGGATGTAGCACCCTTCACGTATGGATGCCACACCCCCGCACTATAGTTTAGTCCACATACGAAATGGGTAATCCGTACATGAACCAAACTATAGCGAACGGGTGACAAAGAAAAAAAACCAAGCTAGCTAGGCGGGAAGAACTTAAACGTGCGATGGAATTAAGCGGAAGCATAATAATTTTCAATATTAATTTCCAAGTATTCAAGTTATACTATCTTCTAACTCCATATATTAAAACATTATCATCTCCCAAACTACATAACATGTCCAAAAGTAATAGATACAATGCATGAACGTGTAGTGCTAGACTCGACTGAAAACACAACAGGACTCTGACTCCCGCCTAGCACGAACCTGCAAAACATTGAAAGGTTGAGGTGTCAGTCCAACACGGACTGAGCGAGGGGTATGAGTAAATATTAGCGCAATTAACATGCAAGTTCTAATCTCGGGTAAGGTTTTTTAATAAAGGAAACAATATAAGTTCAATATTAGAATAGATCTCGCCCGAGATTACAACTAATCCATTCAACCAATATAAACGTTATCAATTCAATTCAATTCACTCAGTGGCCCGGCGAGTGAGGGCAATCTCCAACCTTGCTCCAATTAGTGAACAATACCATCTTTAGGTTTTATTTCAATAATTATCATACAATCATTAGTGCACACTTAGCATTTTCAATAACACCTTTTTCCTCCGGTGATGGTGGGATTGCAAGGCCCAACCATCCATGAACGGTGTACGTCGGGAACATGACTCCCACGCACGGGATTTCTTCCTCCACCAAACCTCCGGGTGGATTCAGAGGTGATCCCAAAATTGGTGAGGATAGTGCAAGAGTTACCCGTCAGCCCTTGCTTCCCCGGTTGGCTCAATACACTACCCTCGGGCCCATGTGAACACGATATGCTTACTCGCCAAAACACGATCAATCACGATAACACGATTATTCAATAGATCATGAAATCATTTGCAATCGGTAGAGATTTTGGGAAAGATATATATACATATATATATATATATACATTTTGGCTGAAAACATCACGTAGGGTTGTAAGGGTTCTATATATCTAGTAATTAAACCTCACCTGACGACCCAAAACAAACAAAAGAAACAGCTCACGGGGCCTGCTACTCGTCACCAGGAAGCTGGTCTGTGCAAGAAAGACAACTAACAGTGAGACACGACTCAAAATGTACCAATTAGGACGAACGGCGAAAATGCAACGAGATGACGAGTATGATGGAATGTGCCATGAAAATATCTTGTTCTAGCATGTATTCTATCATATAATAGCAATTAGGGGTCAAAGAAATGATTGGAACAAAATGTGACATTAATGCAGAAAATTTTCAAGATGCGCATGTTGTAATCAAATGAGCATAACTCTTTCATCGGAATGAATTTTAACGAACCGCAAAATTCCTAGAAAACTAGACAAACATATCATTACAACAATGTAAGGCTCACATCCTAGTTCATCCTGAGCAAATACCAGATTTCGTTTGAATATGACCCAAAGCAGAAAATTTCCTGCAGCGCTAGTAGTGAAAAATGATCGTCGTTCCCTTATCAAACGAAGTCGAAACGATCTAAAAATCGGTGGAAATACTTATAACATATCCAGAAATACCCCCGTAAAACAGTTTTAAAAACTTCGACCATTTAGTCTCTCTGATCAAGCCAACACCGAAATATGAAAACAGGGGACAGCAGGGAATGTTGCTATTTTTCTCGGGGTTCAAATCAATTCGGATTGACACCAATTTTTGCAGAGAACCTCTATAATATATCAAGATTATCCCCATAAAACAGTTTTCAAAAACTCCAACTCAACTAGCCACAATTCGATTTTAAATTGGGTTAACGCAGATTCGCGACAGTTTGGCGGCACCAAATTAAAACGGCCATTAACTCACAAACGAAAATAGATATTGACGAGCCGTAAAAAGGAGAGTGTTCTACACTTCAAATACTTACTACAATAGAAAAACCAGAGCATTTGGACCAGGGGAGGGGCGTCGGGAAAACAGGGGAAGCATAAACACATTCCAAATCTCACCAAAACTTCCACCAAATGCATTAAATCATATAAGAAACATACTTATATAATTAAGGTACAGCAAAAACTAACCTAAACACTTATTCGATGCTTTAATTCCCAAGAATCATCAAGAACAAGCTCACCCAAGTTCATGAATTTCTACTTCACAACTTCAAGAATTCTTGCATAAATTCGAGTTAAAAGCTTAGGATCATGCTTCTAACAATTAAAACACAAGTTATTCAATCAAAACCATAACCCTAGCTTCATCTATTGATAGCAAGAAATCACATATAAGCCCAAGTATACCTCAAACAAGAAAGAAGAAGGAAGGAGATGGTGATTGAGCTTCAAATATACAATTCTCTTGGAAAATTTTAGCTTCAAGATGATGATTCCCAATTTTTCCTTTCTTCTTCCATGGCTGATCGAGAGAGAGATTTGGAGAGCAAGATGTATGTATGAATATGTCTTGTGTAGTATGAATTAGAATATAATATAAATGAAGATATTAATGCTTCCCACTTTATGAGTCATCCTAATTAATTACACATAAATCCTCCCATTTTATTAGTTAAGCAATCAAGTACAAGTTAGAGAAGTTAAATAATCAAAGACCAAGCCCTCTTATGCAATTAATCCCATAGTTCAAGGAAATGATCAATTAAGAACATATAAGAACATTTAATCACATTAATAAATAATTCACATAATTTCATGTTAACGCTAATTCATGTAAATCTATATAAACATAATGCATATAATGTTATGAAAATTATAAAATACATATAATATCACATAATGATTGAATGGAAAAATCGGGGCGTTACAGATCGAAATCCACTAGAATTTTGGCACGTTCTACGTTTCACCTAAACCATGTTTCGGGAACGTTTCCCTTTAAGATAGGATTCATAGGAAGTTAAATCTCTAGGTTCATTTTCGTAAAAATGATCCTAAGATGTCTAACTTGCTAATCCTTTTATATCTCAATGGTCCAAAGTAATTCGAAGCTTTGTCACCTCACTTACTTTTGTTATCTCGTTGTATGTTCAGAACATTAGTGCCTTGAGTCTTTGCACAACAGATTATGCAGAATTGACTCAAGACTTGTGAATTCTATTCCTAGTAGAATTACTAAACGAGGTAACATTTCAGAGTACTCATACTCTATGTTGTTCCCTTTCAAAGTCCTTATTTGCTACCGTAGAAGTAAACGTCCAATTTGATCTCTAGTGTCTTTTGGGCGTACCCCTCACATGCCTCTCCATTGGGCTCTTAAGGGTTTCTTCTTCTTTAGGCCTTCAAGCCTTTAACTTAGGAAGTTTAGAAGAAGAATTAACCATCACAACCTTTTATTCCTTCTTAAGGATGCTTTCAACCATTATCAACTAAATGATTAACTATGCTACATTAGCATCATTCTAGTTGAGCATAAAGGGTATGAATGATGGTGGAAGCAATGTAAGCAATCAGTGCATTGAGAACTCTTTTCTCAGTTGATGATCGAGACCATAAGATCTTCAAATAAGATCTTTAGACCTTGTTCGTGTGCACTTGTTTCCTCATTTGGAATAATGAATAATTCCATAATGTTATACCTTGTAACATTTTTATGAAGTGGTTCAATTGCTCTTAAGTGGTTTGGAAAAATCCATTCACCTCAGGTTGCTTATCTTTTGGCCCGGGTCGAATTTTCAAATAAATGACAATCTCGCCTTATAGAGAACAATTTCTCTTTTCGGATTCTAAAATGAATTTTAGGATCCGAAGCCATTTTAGAGTTAGTTAGGACTTAGTCAACTCTTTTGACTTAAGGATGGATACGAATGGGTTTGCATTTCATATTGTAGAGAATCATAGAACTACAACCTACATGCTAAGCAGAGAAAAAGTGAGCATGCTGAATTATAACGATATACAAAACATAAGGTCTTTAATCTAATGTAACTCCCACTGTTTTTCAAAGATCTATAATTCCCAAAGATCTAAGAGGAACTCGTTTCCCAATGGGTACTAAGATCCTAAGCATTTTACCTCGAACCCACGACTCGCGGACATTCTAAGTAAAACCCTATGTAGGTACAACTTACCAATTCTAACACCTTTAGAACTCTTAGTAATTGTTTTGCATCACCTATCTTTCAATATAGACCCACGACTCGTGCGACATGCATATTTACTTAGGCGTTAAGCTAGACCCATCAATCATAAGATCATGATCAAAACTTAGTTCGAACGACCCACGACTCGCGGACATCGCCCTTGCCAAAATTAACCACGAAATATTGATCATTTAAAATGATCAATTAGGTAACTAAGAACCAATTATGTAACGCCCCGGTTTTTCAGTTAACCTAACGTGGCGTATTTGTTTATAAATTGCGCAATTTAATTATTTAATTATATGATTATTTGTTTATAAATGTTTATATTTATTCTAAACTATAAACTATTGTTATTTTAATTTAATTCATTTCATCTTAATTTGATCTCTAGTGTTTAACTTCTTAATTAAGGTTTCATGTTACCTTAACTATCTCGTTAATTTCGTTAATTAATTTCAACATATTATAAGTTGGCTTTAAATTTATTTAAAATGGAATTTAAGTTTTAGTAATTAATTTATAATGATATGAATTCATTCATGCGCATGAGTGTTCTATTTGTGCTTTGTTCTTATATGTAATGATATCGAAATGTCGTGAAAATTTAGTATGTCGTAAATATGTGTGTTATGAACATTTCTATATGCTCGGTTTATGTTTTTGGATTCATTTGACGTGTTAACGAATTTAATTTGATTTGTGGAACCAAGTCGGGGGCTAATGAGCAATTAGCGCACCCTTGGTTCCGTACGTGATATCTTGAGCTCGGGAATTCGGATTCGAATTCCGTCACCTCCGTTGCCTTCCTATCGACGATTTGGAGACAATGGAACAAGCCTCATACCTTTTTGAAATCATTAAGACCTTCGAAATCCAACCGTAACAGACAACTCGTGCAAGAAGAGCTCCTTTTGTTGACTAGTCTTCATGGTGGGACCCGTTAACACCTCCTTAACCTAACCATGCTTTAACCATGACTTGTGTACCTTGAGTTAAGCCCTTTATCTTCCCTTTAGCTCTGAAAACCGATATAATATCCCCCTTTTTCTGCTGGAACTGAACGAGAGAGAGAAGAAGAGGAGAAGAGAGGAAAAACCTTGGCCCTTTGTGATTTTGAGCTCAAATCCCTTCCCTCCTTCACCAAATCTTTAAGGTATGAATATTTATGTCTTCTCTACTCTATTATGCTTGATTTCATCTATTTAATACATGATTTAGATCAGATTTGGGTAGGGTTTGAATTATGGGTTTGATATGAACTTTTAGGGATTTTTGCTCTTGTGACCTAATTACTTGTGTAGCTGATTTTCTTGCTTATACATGATTATATGAACTTGTTTCTTGGCCTATTTCTTTCCTAACTGATAGTATATGATGTTAGGAGGATTTTATCTGTTGACCCTTTAATGAAATTATGAGTTATGGAGCTCCAAACTTGATGATCAAAGTGTCTCCTTTGTTTTGTGATTGCTGTGTGAATTTATGTGTTGTTGCTTGATCATATGGCCTCCTTTTCGTGTGAATTTGTATGGAGATGATGTACACTCATTTCTCTATATGTTAGCATTCATGTTGCAAGTATTTGGATCCAATTTAAGCCTCAAAACCGAAATACTTGATCTGTTTTTATGCATGCTCCGTGACAGATTTGCTGCTGTTGCAATGGTGTGCTTGTTGGTCATTCTAATGTGCTTCAATTCGTGCCATTTTGCATATATATGAGGTATATTAGTTGTTTAGTATGTTAGCATGCATTCCCCAAGGTTTCAGATCCAAATTCAGCTCCTAAGTACTTGATCAAGGCATGATTTAATCAATAGGGCTCATATGTTCAGTTTTTGGCGACCCAGTTTTTGTTGCAAGATTTAGGTGCTCTTAATGTGTGATTTAGCCTTTTTACTCTAAATGGAATATGTTCCTAACATGCTAAATATGTTTTATATTAAGTTTCAGAGCATTTGGAGTTGATTTGGTATGCTTTTGGATTCATTTTGTATGGGATCAGTTTTGCCGGTAAGGTCTTGTGCGCAACAAAGGGAACGGGAAGGGCCGTTCCCGCTTTACAGAAGCTGCAGAAGAACAGGGGACGAAATAGGGGAGGCACGAAACCACCTCCAATCCTCAACAAACTCACATAATCCAATTCCAAACACAATAATTCATGAAGGGAAATATACATATATGCTTAAAGTGCAATAAAACACAATATAAACCCATGTTTCATGCCTTGATCATCACAATCATCCACTTCAAGCTTATAATTGAGTTTAGCATATAACATCAAATTCTTCAAGAATTCCACCATAAATTCAAGCTAAAAGCATGAAATCATATTCCTAACATCACATAATCAAGTTGGCAAACTTAAACACTAACCCTAGCTTCATGCATAATTATCAAGAAATCATATAAATGATCAAAGGTACCTTGAGATGAAAATAAGTGGAAGAAAATGATGAACATGGATGATTGAGCTTGAATCATGAATTTCCTAGCAAACTCTAGCTTGAAGATGATGATTTCCCAATTTCTTCCTCCTTGGGTGAAAGAACCGAGAAAGAGAGAGAGCAATGGAGATGAATGATTGTCTGATATGATCAACATGAAGGTTGTGGAAGAGATGTATATGATATACCGATTTATTTGGGAGAATTATGTAATATTTATGATTAAATCCTCCACCTCCATAAGTCATGCAATTGAGTATATCAAGTTTGGAAAATGATCAATTGGGTCCAAAAGATTTTCATGCAATTAAGTCCTTAAAGAAAAGGAAATGAGCAATTAAGGACAATTTGGCAATTAAATCAAATTAGACAATTAATTCATGTAACAATTAAATTCCATTCATAAAAGGATTTTCAAATGAAATGAATTTCATACAATTTCCAGGTAATCATGTTGAAAACAATTTATAAGAATTAATATAACACGTTTAAAGTAATTAAACGAAATTAATAAAATAAAGTCCTAACGCTCGAAACCCACACGTGTCGAGCGTACCTGACTGTCTGAAAATCGGGGCGTTACAACTCTCTCCCCCTTAAGAGAATCCGTCCTCGGATTCCTTGTCTTGAATTCTTGGAATTTAATTGGCTCTTACATGTTCATCCCACGCGGGTTAGCTACTCCCCGTCAGGGATTAGTTTGAAAGAGATCTTCATTCCACAAAGTCTTCCAATGGTTGAGATCACGACCCTCAACTTTCGGAATCTAATCACTCGAAAGAAAATCTAACCTTCCACTAAAACAAGTTGACAAGTAGTAGAAAATACTGAGAGTGCCCCATCTCTCAAACAATTAACGAGAGAACCCTGTCTCTCGAGCAAGTAAGAAGAGAACCCCGTCTCCTGACAACCCTGAGAGAATCCCCGTCTCTCAAGCACACGAAATAAAAGTTCAAGCGAGCACTTAGATAAAATTTGCAAATAACACACAAGAATCAAATAAAAGTATCACTTATGCAACTATTAGTTCACATTACAATTAATAATAAACAAGGAATCATATACAAGAATAATAATAATAAAATAATCAACAATTAATAACAAACAAGGATTCATGTATAGAAATAGCAAGATAATGATAATGAGAAAATAATAATGCATGTGATATGCATGATTGAGTGTACCGTTCACCGGGGATTGAAATTCTGGAACTGAATTAATTCGGTTGAACACTTGATTCTTTAGTTGAGATTTTCCCGCTTGGCACCACTACTGTTCGATATTCCCATTTCTGATAACCGTCTTTGCCGTTGTGCTATTTTCTGACATAATCCGTAAATCATCCTTAATCACCACATCTTCCGACCCGTTTTAATTCCAGGTTTGCCAGTTTAACCCCTTTCCCACACTGACTCTCACATTCACCTTCCGGTTTTGGAATTGAAATATACCCTAGATTTCTTGTCCTGGAGGGATTGTGTATTCAAGCTTAAAAGACTGACTTTGTGTTCCCCGTGAGCTTTTATCCGTTTTACAGAGAGAACAACTTTTACCATTTCCTTGACCTTGTAATTGAATTGAAGCATTTTCCCGAAGCAAAGATCTTAAACTCTTTATTTGAAATCCGAACGTTGGGCTCTTATTCTCTTAGTAAGTAGCAAGGCGGATATGTACTATAAAGGAATCAAGGTCATCATCCCATGAGAGTAATTCAGCAAGCACACTTGCATAGATACCGAAGAAATCAAGTCCTAGTGAAACGTCTTCCTTTGACCCCTGAAATTTGATGACATACCCAACACTATGCGATATATCTTGAAGGAAATGATCGTTCAATCATCCATCTTTCTGAAGTGTTCATGGTAAACTGGTATCTTTATGGAGACGATGGCGACAACATGGATGAGAGCACGATGTGCTATCACAGGCATCTCTAGGGTATAAGTAATAACTTCGTAAGAAAACTCTTGTCGGAGTTAACCTACCAAAACTGAAGATTGAGTCCGAGTATTACCCAACTGAATCCTTTCCATTTACTGAGTCAAATGATATCCTGAGACTATCGGAGGATTGCAGACGGTGTACCCACTTTCTTGAAAATGATGAGGGAACAACGGTACTGTCGATGATGGGACTTTTCTTGGTGTAAGAGGGAGAGAAGCTTAAATTATTGAAAACTTCTTTCACATGGTTCTGCTAGAGGTTTCCAGTAAGAATCGATTTTCTCAAAATTCCAACTTCCCTAATTTGTTTTACTCCACTTCCTCTTATTTTCATGCCGACTCTCCCCCTTAAGAAAATAGAAATTTTCTTATTTTTCCCCACTTGCAAGCTTCTCTGCTGACTTGATTCCCGTAACCTTTTCCTCGTTCTACTTGTTATTAATTAAGATTTTGATTGATGATTCTCTTCTCATTCTTTCTGCTATCACATACTCAACTTGAAGCTCCCTGACTGTCACCACTTTACTTTAATATTAAAATTCTTCAACATCCTACACCCCTTCTGCTATTCATGAAAATGCAATATCCTGTATTTACCCTCTACTGCTTCTAAAGTGGATACCTGTCAAGTTAGCACCCTGATCCAGAGCAAGAAAAATTCTTTCTCCTACCCTTACTGAACCCCCAAAACGCTGATTAATTTCTGAAGGTAGGAAGACCCACTGAACATTTATCTGCTTGAACTTATCAACATTTCCAGTTCCAGAATTTTCCAATATTTATCATACCCACTCCTACCGAATCCCGGATCAATAAATTCTCACAGTCCCAAATATTCCTAATCTTCAAGCAAACTCAAATGACCCGATTCCCAACATGATAGCCAATGACTCAAAAATCTCCTCTTCAAAATTCAAGTTGGTAGAAAGAGAGGCAAGGATTGTACAAAGTGTTGGGAGAACCTATTGCCAATAAACACTAAATAATGCATGATGGTTAAAGTGTTAATGCACATAATATACTTACCAACAATTTACAATGCAACACATTGGAACAATTATATTAATTTCAAGAAGTACTCATGACAAAAAGGGTTTAAATATTTCAAATTCAAGCATATATTTAATGCATCAAATAGGTAATCTAGAGAGCACCTATAACAATATTTATAAATGAGAAGCAGATAGCAACTATGATGCACGTGTTTATGAATGCATTGGAGAACCTGGCACCGTAGAAATGTTAGACTCGATTCCAGCGTCCATTCCTTGTTGGCCAAATTGCAACTTTAGCCCAAGCGGTTGACCAGTCTCTTTAATCTTCAAGATCCTCCGGTTTTAATTCATACATTTTCAATGCCTGTCACTCACAACTCAATTGAAACTAAATGCATGCGGGTAAGACATGCTCATGTCACATACTTGTCACATAGTTGGGCCAATAACGAGAATTCAATATAAAATGTAACAACTAATTCATAAATGTTCGAACAAAACACGTTGCTCATATAGGTTTCAAGCAATTCAAGATAAATAAATTGGAAATGAATACATAAACCAATATAAGAGCGCAGGTTATCAGGTATTTCAATCAATTCAAAGAGTTCAAGTAGATCAAGACATTCAGATACAATGCAAGACTCTCAATTTGTCAAGTAATTCCTATGCCGTACCACCTAGACTTGACACGACACGACACGAAAACCTCGGTTTTGCAACCGGGCTCTGATACCACCTTAGATGTAACACCCCGGACACGTGGAGGTACCACACCCCCGCACTATAGGTCAATCCATACATGAACCAACCTATAGCGAACGGGTGACAATGCAATACACGACAAGCTAGGCGGGATTACTAATACATACAACAAAATAAAGCGGAAGCATAAACTAGTTTCTATGAAATATTTCCATTTATCCGATCATGACATTTCTCGTTTACCAAATAAAATATATTTCAAATTATCATATCAATACATTATCATCTTTCTTTAGGACAATAATAATAACTATAATTCCATGATTAAAAATAATAAATAAATACACGAACCATGGATGACACGACTACATGAACTGGACTCGACTCGACTCGAGTCAACTCCCGCCTAGCGTGCACCTGCAATACCTGAAAGGTGGAGCCGTCAGTCTGTGAAGACCGAGTGAGGGGTTTAAATACATATTAGCGCAGATAACATGCAAGTCATATTCTCGGGTAAAGATTTATAAAAGATAATTATACAAGTTCAATAATAATATAGCTTCGCCCGAGAATACAACTATCAGTATGAAATACTTGTTCTTTCATGCAATCGATAAACATACTTGCTTGCTTGTTAATCATTAGGTGATCATGCAATTCAGTTATCATGCAATCATGCAATAGTGTAGTCATATAACACGTTCATTGAATGGAAATCATGCAATCACTACATGGCTTGCTTGTAACATGACAGGGTTGTTCCTCCTGTGGTTGGACGGACAACCACCGGCTCTAAGACCAGTCCAGCGCCCTCTCTAAGGAGAACCTGGCCAGGAGAACACATGCACACGATAGGCCTTTGTTCTTCTTGTGGTTGGACGGACAACCACCGGCCCGAAGACCGGTCCAGCGCCCTCTCTAAGGAGAACCTGGCCAAGAGAACACACGAACACGATACGGTATTGTTCTTCCTGTGATTGGACGGACAATCACAGGCACGAGGACCAGTCCAGCGCTCTCACTAGGGAGGACCTGGCCAGGAGAACACATGGCTTGCTTTCATGACATGAAATGCTTGATTCATGCACACTAACATAACCTACTACTTGATTCATGAACAATAACATCCTTGGAATAATAAGAGCTTTCTTGAAACTATAAATATAACTACCTTTGGCCAAAAACCCACGTAAAGGTTATACGGGTTCTATATAACTAGAAATTAAACCTCACCTGACAGGCGACACACGACTCGTGAATGAGTGAACATGCTCATGATCCACAATCTCCACCCTGGAGAATAACTGGAAAAGAAACGGGACAATGCACGTGCATGAGACCACAATTCAAGCAAATTATTCATATAATGACGCACGGCATGATCATACATGAGACATCGAGCAATACACAATGTAGCATGATAACATGTTGTTTCGACATATAATCAATCATATAATAGCAATTTGGGATCAAATCAGCCATTGGAACGAGGGGCTAAAAATGTAATTTTGTGCAAAAACTTTCTGCACTTCCAGTGGCTTGGGAACGGCCGTTCCAGGTTTTAGTGCAAGAATGGGAAGGGCCGTTCCCCAGTCCCGAAATGCTCCCCGAAGATGGGAACGGCCGTTCCCGTCTGTGAGACAAAGTGGGAACGGTCGTTCCCCTCCTCGCCGTCTGCATTTTATTCAAATCAATGGGAACGGCCGTTCCCCAATTACAAAGGGAACGGGAAGGGCCGTTCCCGCTTTACAGAAGCTGCAGAAGAACAGGGGACAAAACCGGGGAGGCACGAAACCACCTCCAATCCTCAACAAACTCACATAATCCAATTCCAAACACAATAATTCATGAAGTGAAATATACATACATGCTTACAGTGCAATAAAACACAATATAAACCCATGTTTCATGCCTTGATCATCACAATCATCCACTTCAAGCTTATAATTGAGTTTAGCATATAACTTCAAATTCTTCAAGAATTCCACCATAAATTCAAGCTAAAACATGAAATCATATTCCTAACATCACATAATCAAGTTGGCAAACTTAAACACTAACTCTAGCTTCATGCATAATTATCAAGAAATCATATAAATGATCAAAGGTACCTTGAGATGAAAATAAGTGGAAGAAAATGATGAACATGGATGATTGAGCTTGAATCATGAATTTCCTAGCAAACTCTAGCTTGAAGATGATGATTTCCCAATTTCTTCCTCCTTGGGTGAAAGAACCGAGAAAGAGAGAGAGCAATGGAGATGAATGATTGTATGATATGATCAACATGAAGGTTGTGGAAGAGATGTATATGATAAACCGATATATTTGGGAAAAATATGTAATATTTATGATTAAATCCTCCACCTCCATAAGTCATGCAATTGAGTATATCAAGTTTGGAAAATGATCAATTGGGTCCAAAAGATTTTCATGCAACTAAGTCCTTAAAGAAAAGGAAATGAGCAATTAAGGACAATTTGGCAATTAAATCAAATTAGACAATTAATTCATGTAACAATTAAATTCCATTCATACAAGGATTTTCAAATGAAATGAATTTCATACAATTTCCAGGTAATCATGTTGAAAACAATTTATAAGAATTAATATAACACGTTTAAAGTAATTAAACGAAATTAATAAAATAAAGTCCTAACGCTCGAAACCCACACGTGTCGAGCGTACCTCACTATCTGAAAATCGGGGCGTTACAGGGAATCTCTCATTGTTTGCTTTCAAGCGTGCTTTGAATCCGAGGACGGATTCTTTTTAAGGGGGAGAGATTGTAACGCCCCGGTTTTTCAGTTAAACTAACGTGGCATATTTGTTTATAAGTTGCGCAATTTAATTATTTAATTATATGATTATTTGTTTATAAATGTTTATATTTGTCCGAAACTATAAACTATTGTTATTTTAATTTAATTCATTTTATCTTAATTTGATCTCCAGTGTTTAACTTCTTGATTAAGGCTTCATGTTACCTTAACTATCTCGTTAATTTCGTTAATTAATTTCAACATATTATAAGTTGGCTTTAAATTTATTTAAAATGGAATTTAAGTTTTAGTAATTAATTTATAACGATATGAATTCATTCATGCGCATGAGTGTTCTATTTGTGCTTCGTTCTTATATGTAATGATATCGAAATGTCGTGAAAATTTAGTATGTCGTAAATATGTGTGTTATGAACATGTCTATATGCTCGGTTTATGTTTTCGGATTCATTTGACGTGTTAACGAATTTAATTTGATTTGTGGAACCAAGTCGGGGGTTAACGAGCAATTAGCGCTCCCTTGGTTCCGTACTTGATATCTTGAGCTCGGGAATTCGGATTCGAATTCCGTCACCTCCGTTACCTTCGTATCGAAGATTCGGAGACAATGGAACAAGCCTCATACCTTTTTGAAATCATTAAGACCTTTGAAATCCAACCATAACGGACTACTCGTGCAAGAAGAGCTCCTTTTGTTGACTAGTCTTCGTGGTGGGACCCCTTAACACCTCCTTAACCTAACCATGGTTTAACCATGACTTGTGTACCTTGAGTTAAGCCCTTTCTCTTCCCTTTAGCTCTGAAAACCGAGATAATATCCCCCTTTTTCTGCTGGAACTGAACGAGAGAGAGAAGAAGAGGAGAAGAGAGGAAAAACCTTGGCCCTTTGTGATTTTGAGCTCAAATCCCTTCCCTCCTTCACCAAATCTTTAAGGTATGAATATTTATGTCTTCTCTACTCTATTATGCTTGATTTCATCTATTTAATACATGATTTGGATCAGATTTGGGTAGGGTTTGAATTATGGGTTTGATATGAACTTTTAGGGATTTTTGCTCTTGTCACCTAATTACTTGTGTAGCTGATTTTCTTGCTTATACATGATTATATGAACTTGTTTCTTGGCCTATTTCTTTCCTAACTGATAGTATATGATGTTAGGAGGATTTTATCTATTGACCCTTTAATGAAATTATGAGTTATGGAGCTCCAAACTTGATGATCAAAGTGTCTCCTTTGTTTTGTGATTGCTGTGTGAATTTATGTGTTGTTGCTTGATCATATGGCCTCCTTTTCGTGTGAATTTGTATGGAGATGATGTAAACTCATTTCTCTATATGTTAGCATTCATGTTGCAAGTATTTGGATCCAATTTAAGCCTCAAAACCGAAATACTTGATCTGTTTTTATGCATGCTCCGTGACAGATTTGCTGCTGTTGCAATGGTGTGCTTGTTGGTCATTCTAATGTGCTTCAATTCGTGCCATTTTGCATATATATGAGGTATATTAATTGTTTAGTATGTTAGCATGCATTCCCCAAGGTTTCAGATCCAAATTCAGCTCCTAAGTACTTGATCAAGGCATGATTTAATCAATAGGGCTCATATGTTCAAGTTTTGGCGACCCAGTTTTTGTTGCAAGATTTAGGTGCTCTTAATGTGTGATTTAGCCTTTTTACTCTAAATGGAATATGTTGCTAACATGCTAAATATGTTGTATATTAAGTTTCAGAGCATTTGGAGTTGATTTGGTATGCTTTTGGATTGATTTTGTATGGGATCAGTTTTTGGTTCTGTACCGTGACACCCCCGTGTCTCATTTACACTAAAATGTGAGACACGGGCGTGTCACACCTTCTAGACAGGTCTGTACTGAGCCACGGTCGTGGCTCAGTTTAGCTAAGGAGGGTGACACCCCCGTGTCCCTTACCCTGCGCAGTCCTTGTTGGTTCCTTTTCGGTTTTTGATTTGTTTCACCTCTTGAATGATTTTATCTCCTTTTGTGTTGAACTATGAACTTCTTTTGCTATATGTTAGGAGCATTGTGGTTTAATTTCATAGCTTTTGGATGAGGTTTAAAGCATGCTTTTGGTGAATTGCTATGACGTGGCTGGAGTGCTTCTATATGAAATATAAAGTACCTTCTTGCATCCTTTTGATGTCTTAAGTGATTCTCTTTGCCTTTTTATTTTTCATACTCAATGTAAACATGTTGAAAGGTATAATGTGACTATGGTTCCAAGATTTTGTGAGATATTGCTATGAATTATGAAGGATATGAAAAGATGGAACTTGAATGTATATGAACGTTTATAATATCAAATGAATGACTTGGTTATATGAGTTAAATTCCTTAATAGTGCGCATGAACATGTTCATTACATAACATTATTTCTTATGTACTTATATCATGATTCATTGCATGTCGTGCGTCATAATTGGTTCATTTAGAGTCTTGAGTGTCACGAACACGTCATGTTGTCTTTTGTACAGTTTATCTCCAGGGTGGAGAGATCTTGATCTTTTAGGCACTCGGTTACTCGTATCCTTGTATGGTCATGTTTCAGGTGAGGGTGTTTTCGTTCTAGTTATGTATAAAACCCTACAACCGTATGTGACAAGCTTTGGCCAAAAACCTAATATAGTTATATGTGGTTTTCAAATGTACGTACCGAGTAATTATTGATCGAGTAAACCCTTTTCAAATGATTTATGAATTATGTCATGATACTTGTGAATTGATATGTTTGGCGAGACACATTTATGATTTATGATTGTACGGGCCCCGGGACTTAGTATATGTGGCTAACCGAGGAAGCAAGGGCTGACGGGGATCCCTTGTACTAGTCCCACTATGTTACGGCGAA
This sequence comes from Lantana camara, assembly GCA_037501455.1. Taxonomy (NCBI): domain Eukaryota; kingdom Viridiplantae; phylum Streptophyta; class Magnoliopsida; order Lamiales; family Verbenaceae; genus Lantana; species Lantana camara. Next base: position 60,912,692 of record CM074855.1, read on the forward strand.
ACGGACTTCGTCAAGGGAGGTTCTTGACGGGGAAACGCTAACCGGGCTTTGAGGCCTCATGAACCTCATAGCCGCATTGATATGATTGGGTGGTTGGGCCTTGCAAACTCGTCCACCACCCGGAGGAAGAAGGTTGGTTATGCTTTATGATTATGCTTATGAATATGTTATGATATGATATGATTATGCACCGTGCGGGAACGCCGGGACACGGATTGCCCAAACGAATATGTTTATGATATGATTTATGGTCTGTGTGTATTATGATATATTGCATGATCACCTAATCAACATATTAATGATATTTGTCATACACGGTCGGAGTTTGGTTGGAGACTGTGCACGCTCACTCGCCGAGCCTTATGTTTATATATGATTTATGAACGTAATGAATTAATATGATTAGTCGTAAAATCCGAGTATTGCTTGGTCATTCTCTTGCCCTTTTTGGGAACTAATTTCAAATAAAGCCTTGTTCGGAATTTATGACTTGCATGTGCATGTTTTTATATATGTATATCGCTCCTGCTCACTCAGTCTTCTAGAGACTGACCCTCTCCCTCCCCAACCTTTTTAGTGTGCAGGTTTGGCTTTGGAGTTTCGAGCTAGGCGGAGGTGTTTGGAGTCTTTAAGTTGGTCAAGTAGGTTAGGAGAGTCTCTGCACTCACATATGTATTGGAACTATGTATGATTCATTTCTATTATATCATGAAATTGGATACCTATGTATTTATTATGAAATTGGCTTTACTGAGTTTTGCTATGAATTTAAAAGAGGCCTGAAGAGCCCAATTATGCTTATGATTTGTATGTTTGAATTTGAGTACGCCGATGCATTATATTTTGTTGATTGGTTATCATTGCAGGGTCTAGTTCCACCTAGCTTAGGAAGTTTTTATGTTTGTCTCCCGTTCGCTATGGTTTGATACGGGTGTGGATTTACCCTTTCGTTACTCGTGTTGAGCCATAGTGCGGGGGATGTGGTGCCTCACGTGTGGGGTGCTACAAATAAGCTCCACTAGCTATCCCACGACTCGCGGACAATAACTAGTTTCACTTACTAAACTTAAAACCTATTGATGGAATGCTTGGAATTTAATTCAAAATTTGCACCTCGAATTAAACACCTATTTGATTGAAATTAGCTTAATATTTAATGCGAATTTTCGAATCATGCTAGGACATGTTATCATGGGTTCTACCTATCTTATGCGTGATATGTGGGAGCCACTCCACAATCACAAGTTCTAACATACATGCCACATAAACAGTTTAAATCACATAAGGGAAAGAGGTAACAAAATACGAGCCCTATCTCTATTACATTTAACAATTGAGATTCCCCTCCCTAACATTTTGAGGGGGTCTTCACTTATGGCCTCCTTGTTACTTGAATGTGGTCCATCTTACTCCATGGGTGCATTGTCTCCAAAATGAAAATAAAACCTCACCACCTATCTCTACTCTCAAATTACAATAAAAAGAAAAAGACATAGAGTAATAAGGCTAAATCTTCATATTGGCCTTAGACAATTACATGGGGCATACCCCGGCCTCAAAACAGTAATATGGAAAGCCACATAATAAATCATATAACAGTACGCACATAAGTGAGGCTCCAACCTCAATTGAAAAACGCAACTATAGGGCTCCAACCCCAATTTAAACCATCCATGTGCATAAATTAAAACCATACATAAGTCTAAACCCACGATCACCTAACATGCTTAAATTACAAGAATTTAAATTTACCAATAAATTTTAAATTCCTTTAACTTTAAGTTCGACTAACTCAAAGTAATCTGAAAAACAGTTCCTTGTTCAAGAATAATTTCAAAATCAAAAGCCAGAATCTGATAAAATTCAAGTTAATAAAAAAATTAACAATTTTATTAAAATCATTATTTCAAAAATAATAATTATAATTTTCCCGAAAAATTAAAATTGACTTTGATTACCGAAATTCCCAAATTATAATTTTATTTTAAAATAATTTTAAAATAGAATTTGGGCCAAAAAACACGAAAAGTCGCATCGCGTCACATCCGCCCGCAAGCGTGCGGGAGATCGCACAGACTGGGCGGACGCTTGCAGGGGCGATCCCGCACAGGGTTGTGCGGGCGTGTGCGGGCGATCCCGCACAGCCCCGCGCAGGAGTGTGCGGGCGATCCCACACAGGCTGTTCCGGACGCCTGCGGGCAGTCACGCATAGCGGTGTGCGGGCGATCCCGCAGAGGGCTGGGCGGACTCGTGCAGGCAGTCCCGAACATGGGTGTGCGAGCGATCCCGCACAGGCTGTTTCGGCCTCGTCCGGACTAGTCCGCGTGAGGCGACGACGAGCGACAAACTCGCTTGGTCCTCGTCGTCCCGCACCGTTTACCGTACAAAATTTTCGTCTCGATTCGGGAATCAAAATCACGATTTTAATAAATCTTAAACAAAACCCTATTTATTTATTTATTTATTTATTTTTTTAGAAAACGATTTTCTCAATTTATCAGGAAACCTCTCAGATTCAAAAGCTCAGATTACGATACAAATTCAAGAATACCTAACTGTAACTCAGATTCAAGAATTTCTCAAAATTCAGTTTAATTGAGACAAATCAGAAACGCGATTAACGAGGTGACTTTGATACCACTTGTTGAAAAACACGAAATAGAAAGCAGCGGAAATTTAAAAAGTTTCCAACAAGAGGACCTTGGACTCGTTGTAACGCCCCCGTTTTTCTTATTCCGTATAGCATGAAGTATGTATTTATCCAATTGCGCGAATAATTAATTATACGTGTTTTACATATTTAATTTATTTTAAATGTACTAAATGTGAATTATTTTATCTAATGTTACTAATACTAAATATATTTATATAATATAAATATATATATATATATATATATATATTATTGTGTACGTGTGCATGAATATAATTATGCATGTATTTATATTTATAAATTATATATGCATGCATGTATTCATTATATATATATATACGTATGCATGCATTATTAATTATAATATATTATATACGTATTTATAGTATATTATTTGTAATATTTTAAATTTTATTGTTACATTGCGTATGAGTGACATTTACGTGCTTCGTTTCTATTTGAATTGATACCGAAATTGCGTGCAAATTTAATATGTTGAACTTATACGTGTCTTGTATATGAATATTTGTGCGTTTTGTATTTTCGGATTCATTTGCATATGTTTAGGATTTAATTTGAATTTTGGAATCCAAGTCGGGGGCTAACGAGCACTTAGCGCACCCTTGGTTCCGTATTTAATATCTTGAGCTCGGGAACTCGAATTCGAGTTCCGTCAACTTCGGTGAACTCGTAACAAAAATTTGAGTTTAGTAAACTTAGCCTTATATTTTTCTAACGTCATTTGAACCTCCGAAATTCAACCAAAAAACGAAACGGCGACGAAACTGACCTTGTTGCACTAAAATGGCCATAACTCATTCATTTGTTGACCAAATTAACCATGGTTTGATGCTATAGAACCTTAACTCAACCACCTAACCAGATATACCATGCCCAAACCGAACCAACCCTCACACAAATCACAAATCTCAGCCAAAGTTACTGCTCTCCAGTTCTTTCCCGTAACCCTTGTTTCCTTGGAGATTTTGGAGCTCAAATCTCATGCAATCCTCATCCAATCAACAAGGTAAGCTTAGGGTTGTATTATATGTTCATTCTGGGTCATTTTCATTCATTCGTCCCCAAATTTGATCATGGTTTCATGAATTTCTTGACTGAATTCGAAAATAAGGGATTTAGAGCTTTTTGTTGATCTCATTCAATTCTTGATGGTTTTGATTGATTCCAAGCTTGTAAATGATTGTTTTGACATCCTCTTCTCATTTGTGAGCATTGATTTCATGGTAGTTGAAGTATTTATGAGATATCAATTATGGAACTTTGGGAAAAACTTCTTGTAATGTCACGTATGCTTTCTCTTCATGTTCGAACTCTTTTGGAACTGATATACATGTTGAATTTGTGTTTTTTTGCTGCACATTTGATAACCTAAACTGATCTGGAATTGTGGAGATGAAGAGGATCATTCTATGGCCTGTTTTTGCGTGAGTTTTGCCCTGTTTTTTGGCCTGAAAGTTGCTGTCAAAACTGCTGCGTTTCCTCCTTGCTTTTGCTGTCAATTTTCTGCATTGTTAAGGCTGATTTGTTGCTGCATTTCATGCCTTATATTGCTGCATCTCCTGCTTGTTTGTGGCTTTAGTTGTTGCTGCGTTTTATGCCAAGAAAACAGGGGAAAGTCTGCATTTGTTGCTGCTGCTGAACGGGTTGACACGGGTGTGTCGTTCTTGTTTGTTCCAACGTGAAAAGGGGTGTTTTTGTGGTCTGAATTTCTGTACCGAGACACGGGGGTGTTTCGGTTTGTTCATTGGGAGTGACACGGGCGTGTCACCTTGTAATTTCCATGCATTTCTGTTACCGTGAAGCTGCTGCTGTTGGTTGCTGCTTGTTGCTATGTTTTGCTTTTCTTTTCCTTGCATGGTTGTTAGTTGTAGGAATGCATGAAATGTTGATTGCGTGCATGAGCTTGCATGTATTGTATTTAAATGTTTGCATGCAAATATGTATATATATATATACCTAAACTATTGCATGCATGTGTTTTAATTTCATGAATTTGGATTGATTTGCATGTATGGTTTGTACGTGCATGCATATATGTATGTGTACGTTTATATATTTAATATATATTATATATATTTATTATATATTAAATAATATTTGATTTAATTGAAATATAGAATTTAATTGTTACCTATTTCATGTTTTATTTAATTTTCGATATTTAATTGAATGTATTTAATTGTTTAACTTCTAATTGTAAATGCGATCGAATGTGTTTAATTGTTTATGTTCTAATTTTAAATGTGATTTAATACATGCTATGCTCCTATTTGAATTCTTGAATTAATTTGATTGGAAATGTGAATTGATGAATTCGAATGAAAGATTGAACGACTTGATTATATAATTTAAATTTCCTTTGACGTGAAATGTGAAGGATATGAACTCATTTGAATACGAATGCTTCATTGAATGAATGAACTGAATGTTTATACGTCTTTAAGACTTTAATAGTGCACATGAACGTGTCCATTACATTATAGCATCTCTTATACATTCATATCATAATCATTTCATTGTCGAGCGTCTTATTTGGTCATATTGAGTCTCACCTCACCTCTCTTGCACAGATTTTGAGTCCGTTGGAGACGAGGCCGGTCTGTGAGGCTCGTGTGTTCTCCTTGTTGCCGTTTAAGGTGGGTTTCTCTTCTACTTAGATAAAACGACCCGATATATCTCCCTATGTGAAAAGTTTTAAGCCAAAGTAATACGATATATATATATATTGAGTCTTTTCTCGAGTAAATGATTGCAAACGTAAAAGCCTTTCTTTCGTGAACCTACCAAATATTTTGGCGAGAATGAATGAATGTTCACAATGAATGGGGCCCAGGGGCTTGGTGTGAGTGGGGAACCGAGGAGGCATGGGCTGACGGGAAACCCTCACACTAGTCCCACCAATGAACGGTGTAACCGGACCTCGTTAGGAGTTAGCGAGGAATGGACGCTGAGTGCCATCTGGGGAGCCATGTTCCCCTTTTGGTCAATGAATGGGTGGATGGGCCTTGCAAACCCGCCACCAACCCGGAGGAAGAAGTTGGAATGTTATTGAATGCGCACGAATGAATGATTGCATGAAAAGAATGAATGAATGCTAATGATTGTTAATGAATATTAATGAATGTCAATGAATTACACGAGGTGTTGGTTGGAGATAATGCACGCCCACTCGCCGGGCCACTAATGACATTGACCTAATGTAAATGAATCGTTATAATCCCTTTTGATGATTTCTATTTGCCCACTTGGGAAATTCTTTAAAAACCTCACTTGGGATTATAGCTTGCATGTGATTGTTAAATACTGTCGTATATTATCCTTATGCCCAATTTTTATACCCACCGGTCCGTTTTAGACTGAACCCGTTTGGTTTTCAGTTGTGTTGTGCAGGTGTCAAGGGAGCTAGGCGGGATTTCGAGTCATAGGTCATGCATTTGCTTTTATCCTTGTAATTTGGTCTTACACTCATATATTGCACTTTTGATCATTGTATATGAATATTTTTATGGAGCGTACTTGTTTTGAGCCGTGACGGACATTAACGATGTATATGGATTATTTTGGAGCTTGAATGACCATTATTGATAATATGGATGGTTATTGCTTCCGCATATGTAATTACTCTGATTTTTTTTGGTTCAAGGGTTAGTCCCGCCTAGCATAGAGTGTGTGTATGTCCCCGTTCGCCGTGATTTGGCTCGGGTATGGATCGTCCATTTCATATTCGGGTCGGGTCTCGGTGCGGGGGATGTGACACCTTGCGCTCGGGGGTTACATCCTTAAGTGGTATCAGAGCCTCGAGTTGCAAAACTCGGGCTCTCGTGTCGTGTGGGTCAGTCTAGGCCGTTCGGCATAAGAACTACGTGATAATGTGTGCATTGCATCAATTTTGAAAATGAAATTATCTTTCTTTTAATCTTGTCGAATTACCTGTTGCATTTTATACTAGATCCGTGTCTTTCGTGTTGAATATATGCCATATGCATGTACTAATCGCATGCACATATCATGGAAATGAGTTATGATTTATAGGTTATAAAGATAATATCAAACCACGGCCAAGTTCCACGATAAAGACGATCTATTGCTAGTTCTTCCTGAGGCATGAAAGCTAGGAGGTTCGAATTTAGAGATGCGATGGTAGAAGGACACTTGGTGAAATAAGGATTGATTGTGAGACGGTTATGACCTAGAAGATTAACATATATGGCTCTGCCACATGAGGTGCCTTCGATTGGATGCGACGGGATCTTTCAACCTAATGAATGAAGTAAACAAACCTTGAAGGTATTTTGATTCCGGATTTGGATCATTGAAGAAGTATTAATAATTAAGAAGAGTTGGATTGAGGTGCTCTGGATGCCGATTACTGATGGGAAACGAGTCTGGAAGGGAGTGGAGAGAGAGGCAAGTAATTATGCGAATACAAATTTAGAGAAGGTGGCGATATTGAGAACGGGATTTGAGTTCGTTTTCCAAATCCAAGCTGAATTGCCATGTTATGAAGTTGAATTGGAAGATATATGGAGCAACAAATGGGAACGCTAAAGAAAGGCAAAGACGGGTTGAAGGATTATTCACGGGGAGAGACTCTTTACAAGGAAATCATGCGCTTAAGTAGAAGCAATTGGAAAACAAGTTCAATGCACCAATTGAAACTCATAAATGATAATCATGGGAATCTTCATCAAGGTGATGATTAGGGTAGGAGTCGAAGTTCGAGGAGAAGTTTGAATGCTAACTCCTTGGACGTGGAAGAATTAGGGATCAAGAAATTGCAATCTCAGATAGTGGAAGATACAAGTTGATTATAAAGATTCATAGAGACCTCGAAGACCGTGGGAAAGGCAAGGAATAATCACCAAGTCAAGTAACCTGGGGATTGGTGGAACGACGAAAAGCTACTGAGCTAATAGCTTACCACATTGGTGACAGGTTCCAGAACATTCATAGCACGTGCATCATATTTCGCATTAATTATTTACTCTTCTGGCTTTATGTTTATCCGTGCATTTCTATTTGATTTCGTTGCGCTAATGTGATGCATAATTGCTTGATGTAAACGTGACGCCTGCATCATCAATTTTAACCCGACATGCATTCTAGTGTTTAATTGATAGGAAGTTCTTTCATCCCAACTATCAAGTATTGCTTAACCGAGCCACTTTCGAATTCAATGAAGATGACTTCGGGAAAACAAAGAATTTCAATTAAAGGATAGGTTAATGGAAACGGGAATTTATAAAGAGAAGCAAGATTAGAGTTGATTGTGGGGTGTTTGGATCAGACGAGATTAGGAAAGGGGTTATGGCATCAAGCGAAGTAGAAGGGAAGTTGAAAAGCAAAACTTTGGGGTTGGCCTTTTGATTAAATCCTCCCTAATGGGAATTATTCATCCAAAACTTCGACAAAAGAAGAATCGATGGAGTTCAACACGTGACAATAGAAATTTAAGGGGGAGAGCACGACCGAGAAACAAATTGGAAGATTGAAGTGGTACTCGAAGAAATATCTTAGTAAGGAATAGCAGAATTTAAAATTAAGGAAGATCGGGAAGTCCTAATGGTGGTGATTGGAATAAATAAAGAACCTTAATGGTTAAACTGATAAGGTGAGCGTTAAGTATTAAGTTAGTGTTGAAGGCCACCACGGGATATTGAGGAGAGGGTTTCGCGAGCATTTCTATACATGGGATTTAGATTTTGGAAAATAATGGAATTATGGAAGAGCTTCGGCGAGACCATTAAATCGCCTCAGGGAACAAAGATTAAATCCAATTAATGCGTTCGTGATGGTAACCATAGAGGGTAATCTGGCTAAGTATTGGAGGAGTTCGGACATCAAGTAACACAATAAAACCCTACAGCATCGCTAGTCGTTTTCCATAACAAGTTAGAAGGAATTTGAGCAGAAAGGAATCAGAAAGAAATAACTATAGAAGGACTTGAATTGAATCTTAAGAAGTGTCAAGGAAGTTTCCCCTCGATTAGAAATTTGGAGTGGACCGAAATCTAATGAATGCTTATTGGCTTTAGGAGGATGAAAGGATGAGGAAACGATCCACGAAGAGATTAATCCAAAAAATTTTGTGAGCCGGTGATCACAATCCGATTTGGAAAGAACTCAACAAGAAGGCTGTGATTATTAATCTATAAGGGTATTAAATTGCAAGGGTTTCACCAAATTATAGAAGTAGGCATGAACCGTGAAAAGACTAGCCTGGAATCTGAAGATGTAGGGAAAACCTCATCGGGAAAAGCAAGTTAATTAGATCAGGGTTAACGTATAACCGAGAAATGGAAGAAGGTGGACAAATTGAAGATATTAAAGACAAGCCAAGAGTCGAGCTAGCTTTTGGGTTCAGACCATACCTTGGGACCAGAAAGGTTTTGGCTTCAAATTCATTTCCATGGTGAACTGTACCTCTGACATCCATGGCATACGCATACACGCATTGTTAATTTAACTAATTTTGCTAATTTGCGCTTGGACTCTTTTATTTATTAATTATGGTTGTATGATCGATATTGGATGTAAGTAAGTGATGATTGTTTCCTGGTTTTATGTGATTGTTTAACTAAGTTACCGTAATTGGATATTTTGATGTTTTCTCCTTGGTGTTTGTTCTTCGTTACGGCTATATTTTGTATTTTGAACTTCGTTGCTTGTTTACGAGAGACGGGGTTCTCTCTTTGTCGTTTTCTACAGACGGGGTTCTCTCTTTGTTGCTCTTGAGAGACGGGGTTCTCTCATTAATGTTTGAGAGCCGGGGTTTCTCTCCTTGTTGTTGGTGAGGAACGAGGTTCATTCATTAATTGTTTTCAGGCAGATAGTGAATCCGAGGACGGATTCTTTTAAGGGGGAGAGGTTGTAACACCCCCGTTTTTCTTATTTCGTATAGCATGAAGTATGTGTTTATCCAATTGCGCGAATAATTAATTATACGTGTTTTACATATTTAATTTATTTTAAATGTATTTAATGTTAATTATTTTATTTAATGTTATTAATATTAAAAATATTTATATAATATAAATATATATATATATATTATTGTGTACGTGTGCATGAATATAATGCATGCTTTTATATTTATAAATTATATATGCATGCATGTATTCATTATATATATAGACGTATGCATGCATTATTAATTATAATATAATATATACGTATTTATAGTATATTATTTGTAATATTGTTAATTTTATTGTTACATTGCCTATGAGTGACATTTACGTGCTTCGTTTCTATTTGAATTGATACCGAAACTGCGTGAAAATTTAATATGTTGAACTTATACATGTCTTGTATATGAATATTTGTTCGTTTCGTATTTTCGGATTCATTTGCATATGTTTCGGATTTAATTTGAATTTTGGAATCTAAGTCGGGGGCTAACGAGCACTTAGCGCACCCTTGGTTCCGTATTTAATATCTTTAGCTCGGGAACTCGGATTCGAGTTCCGTCAACTTCGCTGAACTCGTAACGAAAATTTGAGTTTAGTAAACTTAGCTTTATATTTTTCTAACGTCATTTGAACCTCCGAAATTCAACCGAAAAACGAAACGGCGACGAAACTTACCTTGTTGTACTAAAATGGCCATAACTCATTCATTTGTTAACCAAATTAACCATGGTTTGATGCTATAGAACCTTAACTCAACCACCTAACCAGATATACCATGCCCAAACCTAACCAACCCTCACACAAATCACAAATCTCAGCGAAAGTTACTGCTCTCCAGTTCTTTCCCGTAACCTTTGTTTCCTTGGAGATTTTGGAGCTCAAATCTCATCCAATCCTCATCCAATCAACAAGGTAAGCTTAGGGTTGTATTATTTGTTCGTTCCTGATAATTTTCATTCATTCATCCCCAAATTTGATCATGGTTTCATGAATTTCTTGACTGAATTCGAAAATAGGTGATTTGGAGCTTTTTGTTGATCTCATTCAATTCTTGATGGTTTTGATTGATTCCAAGCTTTAAATGATTGTTTTGACATCCTCTTCTCAGTTGTAAGCATTGATTTCATGCTAGTTGAAGTATTTATGAGATATCAATTGTGGAACTTTAGAAAAACTTCATGTAATGTCACGTATGCTTTCTCTTCATGTTCGAACTCTTTTGGAACTGATATACATGTTGAATTTGTGTTGTTTTGCTGCACATTTGATAACCTAAACTGATCTGGAATTGTTGAGATGAAGAGGATCACTCTATGCCCTGTTTTCGCGTGAGTTTTGCCTTGTTTTTTTGCCTGAAAGTTGCTGTCAAAACTGCTGCGTTTCCTCCTTGCTTTTGCTGTCAATTTTGTACATTGTTAAGGCTGATTTGTTGCTGCATTTCATGCCTTGTATTGCTGCATCTCCGGCTTGTTTGTGTCTTTAGTTTTTGTTACGTTTTATGCCCAGACACGGGTGTGTCGTTCTTGTTTGTTCCAACGTGAAAGGGGGTGTTTTTGTGGTCTGAATTTCTGTACCGAGACACGGGGGTGTCTTGGTTTGTTCATTGGGGGTGACACGGGGGTGTGACCTTGTAATTTCCATGCATTTCTGTTACCGTGAACCTGCTGTTGTTAGTTACTGCTTGTTGCTATGTTTTGCTTTTCTTTTCCTTGCATGGCTGTTAGTTGTAGGAATGCATGAAATGTTGATTGCATGCATGAGCTTGCATGTATTGTATTTAAATGTTTGCAAGCAAATATGTATATATGTATATACCTAAACTATTGCATGCATGTGTTTTAATTTCATGAATTTGGATTGATTTGCATGCATGGTTTGTACATGCATGCATATATGTATATGTACGTATATATATTTAATATATATTATATATATTTATTATATATTAAATAATATTTGATTTAATTGAAATATAGAATTTAATTGTTACCTATTTCATGTTTTATTTAATTTTCGATATTTAGTTGAATGTATTTAATTGTTTAACTTCTAATGGTAAATGCGATCGAATGCGTTTAATTGTTTATGTTGTAATTTTAAATGTGATTTAATACATGCTATGCTCCTATTTGAATTCTTGAATTCATTTGATTGGAAATGTGAATTGATGAATTCGAATGAAAGATTGAACGACTTGATTATATAATTTAAATTTCCTTTGACGTGAAATGTGAAGGATATGAACTCGTTTGAATACGAATGCTTCATTGAATGAATGAATTGAATGTTTATATGTCTTTAAGACTTTAATAATGCACATGAACGTGTCCATTACATTATAGCATCTCTTATACATTCATATCATAATCATTTCATTGCCGAGCGTCTTATTTGGTCATATTCAGTCTCACCTCACCTCTCTTGCACAGATTTTGAGTCCGTTGGAGACGAGGCCTGTCTGTGAGACTCGTGTGTTCTCCTTGTTGTCGTTTAAGGTGGGTTTCTCTTCTACTTAGATAAAACGACCCGATATATCTCCCTATGTGAAAAGTTTTAAGCCAAAGTAATACGATATATATATATATTGAGTCTTTTCTCGAGTAAATGATTGCAAACGTAAAAGCCTTTCTTTCATGAACCTACCAAATGTTTTGGCGAGAATGAATGAATGTTCACAATGAATGGGGCCCAGGGGCTTGGTGTCAGTGGGGAACCGAGGAGGCATGGGCTGACGGGAAACCCTCACACTAGTCCCACCAATGAACGGCGTAACCGGACCTCGTTAGGAGTTAGCGAGGAATGGACGCTGAGTGCCATCTGGGGAGTCATGTTCCCCTTTTGGTCAATGAATGGGTGGATGGGCCTTGCAAACCCGCCACCAACCCGGAGGAAGAAGGTGGAATGTTATTGAATGCGTATGAAAGATTGATTGCATGAAAAGAATGAATGAATGCTAATGAATGTTAATGAATATTAATGAATGTTAATGAATTACACGAGGTGTTGGTTGGAGATAATGCACGCCAACTCGCCGGGCTACTAATGACATTGACCTAATGTAAATGAATCGTTATAATCCCTTTTGATGATTTCTATTTGCCCACTTGGGAAATTCTTTAAAAACCTCACTTGGGATTATAGCTTGCATGTGATTGTTAAATACTGTCGTATATTATCCTTAAGCCCGGTTTTTATACCCACCAGTCCCTTTTGGACTGAACCCGTTTGGTTTTCAGTTGTGTTGTGCAGGTGTCAAGGGAGCTAGGCGGGATTTCGAGTCATAGGTCTTGCATTTGCTTTTATCCTTGTAATGTGGTCTTACACTCATATATTGCACTTTTGATCATTGTATATGAATATTTTTGTGGAGCGTACTTGTTTTGAGCCGTGACGGCCATTAATGATGTATATGGATTATTTTGGAGCTTGAATGACCATTATTGATATTATGGATAGTTATTGCCTCCGCATATGTAATTACGCTGATTTTTTTTGGTTCAATGGTTAGTCCCGCCTAGCATAGAGTGTGTGTATGTCCCCGTTCGCCATGATTTGGTTCGGGTATGGATCGTCCATTTCATATTCGGGTCGGGTCTCGGTGCGGGGGATGTGACACCTTGCACTCGGGTGTTACACTCGCAATCGTGTAACCAAATTCGTAGAGATAAGAAACTTACTTTTCTTTTTATTCTTTCTTGAAGCGTTTCAAGCCACCCAAGAACGCTCTTCTCGCGGCTTGATCCCCTCTCCTTGGTAAAGCTCGAATCTTCAAACTTCTAACTTGAAGCTCTCTAGAGATAGTCCACCAACTTGACTACAATCTAGCTAGTAAGGATGCTAGTTCTCTAGTTAGTGTTTAGGCTTAACCTAGGGTTTATTTGATCTTGGAGAAAGGATGGTGTTCAACACATGAACGAAAAGAATTTCCAATTAGCTCTAAGGGGAGCTCGAGCTCCCCTATTTATAATAAGGGAGTGGCCGAAATTCCTAGTCCTTATGGACTAGGGTTTTGGTCTCTCTCTCTCCTATTACTTGATCATCAAGTAATTTTGACTTTGACTTTGAATTCTAATTCAAATCAACTTTCAAGAGAGCTAAAAATATCCAAACTATTTTTGGATAATTTTATTCTTTATTTATTTAAAATAAATAACTTATTTTATCTAATTAATTAATTCATAATTAATTAACTAGATTATTTTGTCCAAAATTAGACTTTCTTTTTAATTCAAAATTAAACCAAAGTCTATTAAATAATTAACACTTTTAATTATTTAATATATATATATATACAATATATATATTCATGTGTGAGACACGTGTCACAATGAAATGTGTCACTCACCTGACCCACACCTGTGGTTTCACACGTGTGGAACCCTCTTGGCTCGATTAACTCGTTTAATCATTTTAAAGCCTCAACTCATGTAACCAAGTTGTTGTGTGTGACCCTCTAGGTTCTCAATTCAATTAGCAGTGACCCTAATTAATTAATTAATTCACTAATTAATTAATCAGTCCACAGATTAAACGGCATAGTCTAGCAACAGGTGTTTAACCCCTAGATGAATTGGAATGTTCGGATTCGACAGAACCTTTGAGTCATTGATTCATGTGAGATACAATCCTCCTACTTACTATCCCTCAACCAAGATCTAGGGTAAGGGAATAATCAGAACCCTAATAATCTGGTCTTAAAGCTAAGTGCATTTCATATCCATTTGATCTCAATCCAAGAAACCCTTTTCTTGATGTCTTGATCTACTGCCTTGGCCAAGGACTCCATATGGCATATGAATGACTTACACAATAAGAGATCACCTTGCATATGCAAGTGTAGGTCCTTTCTTGATTCTCATTCACTTTCATGAGTCACTTGTGCAGCCCCAGCATAAGCCTTGAATCAGTTGTCTAAGGCGACACCCTTTAAAGCTTATACCAAAGACTACAGAGTTAACTCGTAAAGTGACATGGAACCTGAAGTCTAAGGATCAATTAATCACATCAATGACTCGTGAGATATTTCCTAATCTGGAAGTTTCCATTTCCTGAAATAGAAACTTCCTTTCCCATTTAGGAATCTTCTCACACGGGGCACCACAGTGAACTTACTTATTGAAGTAAGCACCCTCATGTATCACGCACGTATCAACTATACATTTTGCACCTCCATGAAACAAGGTGGTCCTTCTTAAGGGCGTGATCCCACAAGCAAGCCTTAGAGGAGTCAGGTTGACACTCCCACTGTCTGTAGGACTCATCGGCTTGGAGTATTTTACTAATCATGACTTATGTGAAATAGGGCTCGTTTCATGAACCATTTCACCTAAATGGTAGAGTCCTAAAGTCATCAGGATTAGGGGAGTTCTCATACATGCACAGCTAAAGTAAACGCATACCAAACAAGAGCATATAAAGAAGTGTTTGCCTGTGATATTAATAATTCGTATATTATTCAAAACGGATTATGACTAATTGTCTTTCTAGGGCACTGTTCCTAACAATAGCTAACACTTATATACCATCAAATTGCTTGTAACACCCCAAACGGAGGATGCCATATCCCCCGCACTAAGACCCAGACCCGGTCACGAAATGGAAAGTCCATGCCCGAATCCGAATCAAAGCGAACGGGAGACCAACTCACACACTAGGCTAGGCGGATCTAACTTGACAAACTCAGAGTGCGGAAGCAATTAAAACCAACAACAATAGATAGCGGAAGCATTTAAAACAAAACATGCAAGGCAGGTGACAGGTTCAACTAGCATAAATCCCTAGTCCCGAATATCAACATAAAGTGGTAATCATCAAGTGCCACAAGGGGCCGGATGAGAGTGCCACAAGGGGCTACCAAATAGTAAAGTATAATCTCAAGTCTACAAGTCAAAGCATAAGTAAAGTGTATGAAAAGACAAATGCAAATAGAAAGACTAGACCGACGAAGTGCAACTCAAAGGACTCACTTCCGCCTAGCAAACGCCAACAATCATGCAACTAAAAGTGTAAATGAGGGGTCAGTCAACTTGACCGAGAGAGGGGGCTAACGCACACCCACAATATATATATATATAAGGAGCATAGCACAGAATAAAAAGGATGGACTCATGAACCGGGGATAGGTGTTACATACCAAAACGTTTTGAAAGAACCCGAATAAGATATAGATATAAGTTTAGAAACCATTTTCCAGAAAGACTCTATCCCGATTCATAATTCCATAACATAACATAATCAACTGCTCGGCGAGCACGAGCTTCCCACCTTTACTCCTCAGAACATAAATCACAATCAATCCAACCGCTACGCCAATGATAGAGGGGATGTACAGTCCCCAAACCATCTAATAATAAACCGTCTAAAAATAGACTCACCCTCAAGGGGTTGCGAACCCACAAGAGTCCTCCCCGGCCTTAGCCGAAGGCACAAGATACCACGCCTCCCTCATCACCCTAAGGTCGCACAATGATATCTCAAATGGAACTACGCTATGGATAAATGCCCCGACGGCCCTAACCGTCCCGGGGGTACCCATTCCGCAGCTCACCAGGATCGATCCACACACAGATCACAATGGATCACAACATAACAGATCACAACGGATCACATACGCCAATCTTTCATGGCAATCTCGCTACATAATCATAACATAACTTAACTTTCCGAAACAGCTTACATATGCTTTCATATCTAATTTTCCAAAACATAGTTGTTTCACAAGGTCATAAACATATCATATCCAACACATACGTATATAATAGATATACTCGCATGCAGGGGTTGAAATCA
Source organism: Lantana camara (assembly GCA_037501455.1). Taxonomy (NCBI): domain Eukaryota; kingdom Viridiplantae; phylum Streptophyta; class Magnoliopsida; order Lamiales; family Verbenaceae; genus Lantana; species Lantana camara. The sequence continues at coordinate 60,929,066 of CM074855.1, forward strand.
GCATATTAAGGTCATAGGTCGCATAACTATACAAAATCCTAAACCTCACCTCGTGAAAGTAGAGTCTGGGAGTGTGAAGGGCCAAACACTCTAAACCTCTGGCCCACCGGCACCAGCAAACTCTGTGACAAGACATACAGAAGCCCAAACTTAGACTCTATATGAACCAAACAAGACGCACGACGTTGCTCAACATGATCGTGATTATGCATAAGTGTTCATGTTGTGCTTGGATAAGGTGTCGTGGTCATTCAAGGCATAACAATGCTCAACAAGATCATATTTACAAGCAACCATCATGCAATTCCATATCCAAGGATGCAAGATCAATTTAGGAAGTCAATGTATTCACAAAATGCATATTAAATCATCCAATGTCACAAGGTTCAATTATAATATTTGAATTAAGTATCAAGTTTATGACGAGTTATAAAGTGCATAAGTAAGAGCAACTTGATCATATAAACATACAAAGTTATTGTACGTAGATCGCATGCTTGATACAATTAAAGAGTGCATCTAATTCACTTAAGATCATACTTTACAACTTCACAACATGTTCGTTCTTCTAAAATATCATTCAAGTTCATTTAGTCACATAAAAGATTAGTTTCTAAATATTACACTAACACCCCTTCGTATCTAAACACATAGCATAAATTCATCACATCGGGATTCAAATTGTAAATCGAAACATTCATGCATATCACAATTCATTGAATACATGTTTTCATATATGATTGGAATACATCTCCATCAACAAACCAACAATAACCAATTTATTTGCACTTAAAACAATTAATTCAAATAATCACAATTACGCAAAATAATTCGTAATAAATAGATCGAGTGTCCGATTAACGAACGGAAAGTGGCGTTGAACTCACCACAACGAGACGAACATTCTGTCCAAAATTCGTCGGAGTGCCGCCACCGGAGCCGCCGAAAAGTCGCCGGGCCACCACCGGGCCGCCGTCAAAAGTCACCGGAAAAATCCCAAAAAATCAGTCCTGAAAGAAGTCTTCGTGCCCGTTCCGAATCCTCGATCAATTTCTGGAAATTCCAAGCCGATTGTCCTAGATCTGAAATCTAAGAATACGAAAACCCTAAATCTTCAAACTCAAATTACTTCCAAACCGGTGAACCAAAATGCGATCCGAAAGAGGTGTTGTCTTACCCATGACGAGCTCTTCGAAAGCCCTAAGGTAGCTTTCCGGAAAAATCCTCGGAGCTAGTGCCGCCGTTGCACCGCCACTTTACCGCCGCCGATCTGCCGCCAAACCACCGAATCTGGAGTCGACTGATCACAGGTCACTAGTTCTCGTCGTTCCGAACAACTTTCATGAAGAGCCTGAGACCAAAAGATGGCCGGAAAAGGCCCCCGTTAGCCGCCGAAGTTTCTGCCGCCGCTGCTACAGTAACTCGCACCGCCGCCTCGAGCTTTGGGCGGCGCGTGCGGCGCTGTCTCTGTTCCGATGGCCGCGCCGTCGACGTCAACCGCTGCGCTAGGTAGTCCTCTATCTGGGCATGTGGCGCGTGTAACAAGGGGATGGCCGGAAACCGCCACGAAACGCCGGCGAAGTGGCGGCGGTCTGACAGCTCCGCCGCTGCTACTGAAATCCATCCATAACTCCTCCACCGTTCGTTGTTAGGCCGTGAAATTGGTACTCTTGCGTCGGTCTCGCCGAGATAATCGAAATGGACTATTCGTTTGTTGAATTCCATCGAGAAACGATCGAGTTATGGGCTCGTAACCGAAGCCGCGATAGTAACCCGCGGGAGAGAGAAAGTGGGAGAGGAGAGAGAGAGAGAGAAAAGGGATTGGGAGAAATGTGTCTTGTACACAAGCTATATACAACCGGGTATCCTTATCGCGTAGCAAGTAATAGCGCGTACCAATAATCGTAAATAAAATTGGTAAAGTTACGAATAAACATTCAAGCTCCGAATTAATTTTACAAATTAAAATGAAAGAGATAGATTTACCAATTAGAGTTTAATTCAATTTAATTTTGGAAACCTTTCGTACAATTTAACGACACTTCGTAAACACATAATTGATAATTAATCTCAAGGAATTCAAGTAAATCGAAATTAAACAAGTTAAGTAACATGATGGATTTAAAATCAACTTAACAACTGTTTCATGGAATAAATTTGAATTAAATCAAATTAGACAGTTAGGGTTAAATATGCATGTAATTAATCAAGTTGACAATTAATCTTAGAATAATTTGAATGAACACATATTAAATTGAATTTACATTAAATCACATAATTCAAGAACTCTTAAATTAAACACACACAAGTGTAGAGACTTACTTGTTAATATCGTCAGGACGCCCTTCGAGAACACGGGGCGTTACAACCTTCCCCCCTTAAGAGAACCTGGTCCCCAGGTTCCACTGCTAAAATGTAGATCCTCGAGTTGTAGTGCTTCAACCCTTCTCCCGAACTCGCGTGAGATCATAACTCTAATGGTGAAGCTTACTCCTGTCATCTACACCGAACCTCCTTTAGGATGTCTTGTTATCGTCGACGTCGGTGCGAGTACTTGATCCATTAGTTGTTTCAAACTCGGTCAGTCATTCCCATGATCGGATAGCTGCAACTACACCCAAACTCGATGTCGTCTCAGATGCACCACTTGCTACCCGTAGTCAGATCAACGCGTAACGCAACCACAACAAACAAGAGAGAATCCCATCTCTCCACACGTAAGTGAGAGAGCCCCGTCCCTCAGCACCCACAAGAGAGAGAACCCCGTCTCTCGAGCACATAATTGAGAGAACCCCGTCTCTCAAGCACATAATTGAGAGAACCCCGTCTCTCAACCTAAGTCGGGCAGATTCCAACATCTCCCAACATTCTAGTTTGAGAAAATTCAGCACTCCTCAAACCCCTAGATTCAAGAGAATCCAGCATCTCCGAATATCTAAGTACAAGAGAATCCAACATCTCTCGTGCACAAAACTTAGAAAGAATCCAACATCTTTCTACCACATAAATGGAGAGAATCCTACATCTCTCCAACACGTAAAAAGAGGGAACCTAAGGTCTCTCTTGCACATAAATCTACTGATCAGTTATTCAAACATACACACATCATGGTAACACTTGACGAAAAGTATGCGATGCATGTGTGGTGTACCTTATACAACTGATATCGGTGTCCCTTGAGTATAGATTCAATGCTCATACCTCAACTCAAGGGGGATATCGCGATGGAATCCCTATAAAACAAGGTTACAGTATGTATATATGTTATATGAGAAGTTAGTGAGCAATCAAAAGAGTTTTAAATCACATAAGCATGAACAGTTCACATAAGTACATAACTCAATCATTTCAACAACAGTTCATAACAAGTAGAAATTTCAAGTTACAAATACTAGATCAGGTATCCAAGTTATCACAATTAAAATAGCAGTAGTCATCACCCACATCAAGCAAAACAAGGTAGGAGTATTTAAACGATGCATGTATGCAAATGCCATGAATGCTTGGCGTACCGATCACCGAAGTGTCAAACTCTTGACAGGAAGTTGAGATGAAGCGGTAGGAGTTGATTAAGCCGACAATGATGCAACCCTCGTCATCTGGACCTCTTTGTCTTGAGTCTTTTCATAAAGTGGTAACTCAGCAAAGCTCATTTATCACCAAACCCCTTACTAGACCGTAATCCTTGCTCAACTAGAATCATCCTCAGTTTCTCCCAAGAATTCTCATTTATGTGTTAAATCTTAGTCTGCTCATCTTCAAGGAGTTGTCCATGATTCATTTGTCAATTAGATATTTACCTCTGAGTTTCGTTGGATGATTGTGGTGCTAAGTACTTCCCAACACAATCCATGGTATATAATTCTGAAACTTGGATAAAGTCTTTCTTCATTTAGGTATTCCATTCCCACATCAACAATGTCTTCCATCTCATCTTGAAGAAACACCCAAAGAGCTAACAATTAATCTTGTCTTGCCGTTCGTTAACTCTAAACGGCACCAAAACCTTCAACACTCACCGATGGTTTGTAGCTCGTCGTTTAAGTAACATGGTTACCTATCCACATTCCTTGAACTTGCTCGGATCTTATTTGATCTGATTCTTCTACATTAACTCGTTTCCATCAACAAGGTGACTACTTCCAAATAAATGAACCATCAAGGCGAAAGCTCATCAAACTCCTTCAAAACGGTTCTACTTGGTCAGATTCTCCTCCATTGACTCATTTCCTCAGCAAGGTGACTACTTCCAAATAAACGAATCATCAAGGTGAAAATTCATCAAACTCCATCTTTCAATTGACTTTAAGATAGTAAGTCAACATAGAAAATCTCATTCCTTCAACTCTGAACCTTTTCATGACCATTCATCTTGGTGAAGAATCCTTTCATCTTTGAATCATGGTGTGTTTTTGTTGTAGTGCTAATAGGTAGTGTTGACGGAGGAAAATCTTAGTGTTGACTCATAGAGCACCCTGAAATTCAAATACTAAATTCGATGCATGCGAATTAGGATGCAAATGAAATGTAACAAGTATATCATGTAAATGCAACAATTTGTTGTAATTTATAAAGCACATAAAATAAGATGTTGCATAATCAAAGTCACAATGTGCACACAATCATATAATCACAAAACAATTCATGCCGAAGGGTCAAAATATCAAGTCAAATAAATGCAATGCGCAGTTATTCCTATGCCGTACGACCTAGACAGACTCAACACGACTAAAGAGCTCGGTTTTACAACCTAGAGCTCTGATACCACTTAAGGATGTAACACCCCAAACGGAGGATGCCACATCCCCCGCACTAAGACCCAGACCCGGTCACGAAATGGAAAGTCCATGCCCGAATCCGAATCAAAGCGAACGGGAGACCAACTCACACACTAGGCTAGGCGGATCTAACTTGACAAACTCAGAGTGCGGAAGCAATTAAAACCAACAACAATAGATAGCGGAAGCATTTAAAACAAAACATGCAAGGCAGGTGACGGGTTCAACTAGCATAAATCCCTAGTCCCGAATATCAACATAAAGTGGTAATCATCAAGTGCCACAAGGGGCCGGATGAGAGTGCCACGCAGGGCTACCAAATAGTAAAGTATAATCTCAAGTCTACAAGTCAAAGCATAAGTAAAGTGTATGAAAAGACAAATGCAAATAGAAAGACTAGACCGACGAAGTGCAACTCAAAGGACTTACTTCCGCCTAGCAAACGCCAACAATCCTGCAACTAAAAGTGTAAATGAGGGGTCAGTCAACTTGACCGAGTGAGGGGGCTAACGCACACCCACAATATATATATATATAAGGAGCATAGCACAGAATAAAAAGGATGGACTCATGAACCGGGGATAGGTGTTACATACCAAAACGTTTTGAAAGAACCCGAATAAGATATAGATATAAGTTTAGAAACCATTTTCCAGAAAGACTCTATCCCGATTCATAATTCCATAACATAACATAATCAACTGCTCGGCGAGCACGAGCTTCCCACCTTTACTCCTCAGAACATAAATCACAATCAATCCAACTGCTACGCCAATGATAGAGGGGATGTACAGTCCCCAAACCATCTAATAATAAACCGTCTAAAAATAGACTCACCCTCAAGGGGTTGCGAACCCACAAGAGTCCTTCCCGGCCTTAGCCGAAGGCTCAAGATACCACGCCTCCCTCATCACCCTAAGGTCGCACAATGATATCTCAAATGGAACTACGCTATGGATAAATGCCCCGACGGCCCTAACCGTCCCGGGGGTACCCATTCCGCAGCTCACCAGGATCGATCCACACACAGATCACAATGGATCACAACATAACAGATCACAACCGATCACATACGCCAATCTTTCATGGCAATCTCGCTACATAATCATAACATAACTTAACTTTCCGAAACAGCTTACATATGCTTTCATATCTAATTTTCCAAAACATAGTTGTTTCACAAGGTCATAAACATATCATATCCAACACATACGTATATAATAGATATACTCGCATGCAGGGGTTGAAATCAGCATATTAAGGTCATAGGTCGCATAACTATACAAAATCCTAAACCTCACCTCGTGAAAGTAGAGTCTGGGAGTGTGAAGGGCCAAACACTCTAAAACTCTGGCCCACCGGCACCAGCAAACTCTGTGACAAGACATACAGAAGCCCAAACTTAGACTCTATATGAACCAAACAAGACGCACGACGTTGCTCAACATGATCGTGATTATGCATAAGTGTTCATGTTGTGCTTGGATAAGGTGTCGTGGTCATTCAAGGCATATCAATGCTCAACAAGATCATATTTACAAGCAACCATCATGCAATTCCATATCCAAGGATGCAAGATCAATTTAGGAAGTCAATGTATTCACAAAATGCATATTAAATCATCCAATGTCACAAGGTTCAATTATAATATTTGAATTAAGTATCAAGTTTATGACGAGTTATAAAGTGCATAAGTAAGAGCAACTTGATCATATAAACATACAAAGTTATTGTACGTAGATCGCATGCTTGATACAATTAAAGAGTGCATCTAATTCACTTAAGATCATACTTTACAACTTCACAACATGTTCGTTCTTCTAAAATATCATTCAAGTTCATTTAGTCACATAAAAGATTAGTTTCTAAATATTACACTAACACCCCTTCGTATCTAAACACATAGCATAAATTCATCACATCGGGATTCAAATTGTAAATCGAAACATTCATGCATATCACAATCCATTCAATACATGTTTTCATATATGATTGGAATACATCTCCATCAACAAACCAACAATAACCAATTTAATTGCACTTAAAACAATTAATTCAAATAATCACAATTACGCAAAATAATTCGTAATAAATAGATCGAGTGTCCGATTAACGAACGGAAAGTGGCGTTGAACTCACCACAACGAGACGAACATTCTGTCCAAAATTCATCGGAGTGCCGCCACCGGAGCCGCCGGAAAGTCGCCGGGCCACCACTGGGCCGCCGTCAAAAGTCGCCGGAAAAATCCAAAAAAATCAGTCCTGAATGAAGTCTTCGTGCCCGTTCCGAATCCTCGATCAATTTCTGGAAATTCCAAGCCGATTGTCCTAGATCTAAAATCTAAGAATACGAAAACCCTAAATCTTCAAACTCAAATTACTTCCAAACCGGTGAACCAAAATGCGATCCGAAAGAGGTGTTGTCTTACCCATGACGAGCTCTTCGAAAGCCCTAAGGTATCTTTCCGGAAAAATCCTCGGAGCTAGTGCCGCCGTTGCACCGCCACTTTGCCGCCGCCGATCCGCCGCCAAACCACCGAATCTGGAGTCTCCTGATCACAGGTCACTAGTTCTCGTCGTTCCGAACAACTTTCGTGAAGATCCCGAGACCAAAAGATGGCCGGAAAAGGCCCCCGTTAGCCGCCGAAGTTTCTGCCGCCGCTCCTACAGTAACTCGCGCCGCCGCCTCGAACTTTGGGCGGCGCGTGCGGCGCTGTCTCTGTTCCGATGGCCGCACCGCCGACGTCAACCGCTGCGCCAGGAAGTCCTCTATCTGGGCATGTGGCGCGTGTAACAAGGGGATGGCCGGAAACCGCCACGAAACGCCGGCGTAGTGGCGGCGGTCTGACAGCTCCGCCGCTGCTACTGAAATCTGTCCATAACTCCGCCACCGTTCGTCATCAGGCAGTGAAATTGGTACTCTTGCGTCGATCTCGCCGAGATAATCAAAATGGACTATTCGTTTGTTGAATTCCATAAAGAAACGATCGAGTTATGGGCTCGTAACCGAAGCCGCGATAGTAACCCGCGGGAGAGAGAAAGTGGGAGAGGAGAGAGAGAGAGAGAAAAGGGATTGGGAGAAATGTGTCTTGTACACAAGCTATATACAACCGGGTATCCTTATCGCGCAACAAGTAATAGCGCGTACAAATAATCGTAAATAAAATTGGTAAAGTTACGAATAAACATTCAAGCTCCGAATTAATTTTACAAATTAAAATGAAAGAGATAGATTTACCAATTAGAGTTTAATTCAATTTAATTTTGGAAACCTTTCGTACAATTTAACGACACTTCGTAAACACATAATTGACAATTAATCTCAAGGAATTCAAGTAAATCGAAATTAAACAAGTTAAGTAACATGATGGATTTAAAATCAACTTGACAACTGTTTCATGGAATAAATTTGAATTAAATCAAATTAGACAATTAGGGTTAAATATGCATGTAATTATTCAAGTTGACAATTAATCTTAGAATAATTTGAATGAACACATATTAAATTGAATTTACATTAAATCACATAATTCAAGAACTCTTAAATTAAACACACACAAGTGTAGAGACTTACTTGTTAATATCGTCAGGACGCCCTTCGAGAACACGGGGCGTTACATTGCTATCAACAAGAAATCAAATACAACAATAATAAAATTCATGATGCGTGTGATATGCATGATTAACTGTACCGTTCACCATTGTTCGGGAATCTTCCATGGTAGTGATCCATTTCAACACTCGATTTGATGTTGGAGATTCCTCCACCCATAGCATCGAACATGAAATCCCCGAAATCCAATACTTAAATGACAATTTAATCCTGCTTCCATGATCAATTCTCTTATCCGGTACCTTCCTTACCAAAATTTTGTTGGAAAACACGAATCAGAAAGCAGCGGAATTTAAAAAATTTTCCCAACAAAAGGACCTTGGACTCGCAATCGTGTAACCAAATTCGTAGAGACAGAAAACTTACTTTTCTTTTGTTCTTTCTTGAAGCGTTTCAAGCCACCCAAGAACGCTCTTCTCGCGGCTTGATCCCCTCTCCTTGGTAAAGCTCGAATCTTCAAACTTCTAACTTGAAGTCTCTAGAGAAAGTCCACCAACTTGATCACAATCTAACTAGTAAGGATGCTAGTTCTCTAGTTAGTGTTTAGGCTTAACCTACGGTTTATTTGATCTTGGAGAAAGGAAGGTGTTCAACACATGAACCAAAACAATTGCCAATTATCTCTAAAGGGGAGCATGAGCTCCCCTATATATAGGAAAAGGGAGAGGGGCGCCGATCCTAATCCTTGTTGGGCAAGGATTTGGTTCCTCTCTCTCCTATTACTTGATCATCAAGTATTTTCCAACTTTGACTTTGAATTCTAATTCAAGTCAACTTTTAAGAAAGTTAAAAATATCCAAACTATTTTTGGATAATTTTATACTTTATTTATTTAAAATAAATAACTTATTTTATTATCTAATTAATTAATTCGTAATTAATTAACTAGATTATTTTCTCCAAAATAAGATTTTCTCTTTAATTCAAAATTAAACCAAAGTCAATTAAAAAATTAACACATTTAATTATTTAATACATATATATATTCACACGTGTGTGACACGTGTCACTCACATGAGCCACACGTGTGATTTCACACGTGTGGAACCCTCTTGGCCCGATTAACTCCTTTAATCATTTTCAAGCCTCAACTCATGTAACCAAGTTATTGTGTGTGACCCTCTAGGTTCTCAATTCAATTAGCAGTGACCCTAATTAATTAATTCACTAATTAATTATTCAGTCCACAGATTAAACGACCATAGTCTAGCAACAGGTGCTTAACCCCTAGCTGAATTGGAATGTTCGGATTCGACAGAACCTTTAAGTCATTGATTCATGTGAGATACAATCCTCCTACTTACTATCTCTCAACCAAGATCTAGGGCAAGGGAATAATCAGAACCCTAATAATCCGGTCTTAAAGCTAAGTGTATTTCATATCCATTTGATCTCAATCCAAGAAACCCTTTTCTTGATGTCTTGATCTACTGCCTTGGCCAAGGACTCCATATGGCATATGAATGACTTACACAATAAGAGATCACCTTGCAAATGCAAGTGTAGGTCCTTTCTTGATTCTCATTCACTTTCATGAATCACTTGTGCAGGCCCAGCATAAGCCTTGAATCAGTTGTCTAAGGCGACACCCTTTAAAGCTTATACCTAAGACTACAGAGTTAACTCATAAAGTGAGAAGGAACCTCAAGTCTAAGGATCAATTAATCACATCAATGACTCGTGAGATATTTCCTAATCTGGAAGTTTCCATTTCCTGAAATAGAAACTTCCTTTCCCATTTAGGAATGTTCTCACACGGGGCACCTCGGTGAACTTACTTATTAAAGTAAGCACCCTCATGTATCACACACCTATCAACTATACACTTTGCACCTTCATGAAACAAGGTGGTCCTTCTTGAGGGCGTGATCCCACAAGCAAGCCTTAGAGGAGTTAGGTTGACACTCCCACTGTCTGTAGGACTCATCGGCTTGGAGTATTTTACTAATCATGACTTATGTGATATAGGGCTCGTTTCATGAATAATTTCACCTAAATGGTAGAGTCCTAAAGTCATCAGGATTACGGGAGTTCTCATACATGCACAGCTAAAGTAAACGCATACCAAACAAGAGCATATAAAGAAGTGTTGCCTCAATTCGTTATTTCATTCAAAGATTGTCTGTGATTATAATAAGGAAAAGCACAAAGCGGATATACAATCGGCTTTTAGGGCACTATTCCTAACAATCTCCACTTGCCCGTCAAAGCCATTCTAAAGCTACTCTAAGTCCCATCTTCTGAAGATGACCTTGGAAAGCTTCTCGACTAAGGGGTTTAGTAAGTGGATCTGCCACGTTCTCTGCTGATGTGACCCTCTCAATTTGCACATCTTCTCTTTTGATAATATCACGGATTAGGTGATACTTCCTCATAATGTGCTTGGTCCGTTGGTAAGATCTTGGTTCTCTTGCTTGAGCAACCGCCCCAGTGTTGTCACAAAACACAGTAATGGGGTCTTTCATGCTAGGAACAACATTCACCTCTTGAATGAAGTTTCTAATCCAAACACCTTCCTTAGCTGCATCATTTGCAGCCAAGTATTCGGCCTCAGTGGTCGAATCTGCAGTGGTTGTTTGCTTGGAACTCTTCCAACTCACTGCTCCGCCGTTTAGGCAGAAAATGTATCCTGACATTGACTTAAAATCATCTAAGTCTGATGCAACGCTTGCATCGTAGTATCCTTCGACAGTAAGATCTTTCTGACCTCCGTAAACTAAGAATAAATCTTTAGTACTTTTCAAGTACTTAAGAATATTCTTCACGGCAGCCCAGTGACCATCTCCAGGGTCAGATTGGAAACGACTTGTTACATTAAGTGCATAAGCCACATCCGGTCGAGTACATAACATTGCATACATTATGCTACCTATTGCTGATGCATAAGGTGTATGAGTCGTTCTTTCCTTCTCAAGGTTAGTCTTAGGACACATCTTCTTTGAAAGACATGTTCCTACACTCATAGGAAGGTTTTTAACCTTTGCTGACTCCATATTGAATCTCTTCAACACTTTGTCAATGTACATCGACTGTGATAGTCCTATTAACCTTCTAGATCTATCTCTATAGATTTTAATTCCAAGGATATAGGACGCATCACCAAGATCTTTCATCTCGAATTGGTTCGATAACCATAACTTAGTCACTTTCATGTCATCCTTCGAATTCCCAATAAGAAGGATGTCATCAACATAAAGTACTAAGAATTGCACTGAGGTCTCCAATTCCTTTCTATACACACATAATTCATTCGAAATTTGCATGAAGCCAAACGCTTTGACTGATTCATCAAATCGAATGTTCCAATTCCTAGAAGCCTGTTTCAATCCATAGATTGATCTTTGGAGTTTGCAAACCTTTTGCTCACTCCCACTGAATGTGAAACCTATGGGTTGCTCCATATAAATATCTTTGTCAATGTCACCATTGAGAAAGGCAGTTTTCACATCCATTTGCCATATCTCATAGTCATAATATGCAGCAATGACAAGCATGATTCGAATGGACTTTTGCATTGCAACTGGTGAAAAGGTTTCGTCAAAGTCCACGCCGGGTCTTTGAGTGAATCCTTTTGCAACCAGTCTTGCTTTGTAGGCTGCAATGCTTCCATCAACTCCAAGCTTTCTCTTAAAGATCCATTTGCATCCTATGGGTTTGACCCCATCAGGCAAATCTACCAAGGTCCAAACTTGGTTGGAGTTCATGGAATCCATTTCGGATTTCATGGCTTCTATCCACTGTTCAGAGTCAGAATCTGAAAGTGCCTCCTCATATGTTGAAGGATCATTATCCTTTTGAGAGATTTCATGGAAGAATCCATACCATCTCTCCGGCTGTCTAGGAGTGCGTTCAGAACGCCTTAGAGTAGGATTTACATGTGTATCGAAATTCATGATTGGTTGTGGTTGATCAGTAGGGGACGTTTCTTCAGTGGGTGGCGTGGGGTTACTTTGTACTTCTTCTAATTCTATGATCTTGCCTTTCTTTTCTTTAAGGAACGGTTCCTCAAGAAAAGTGGCATTTCTGGAAACAAACACCTTTTGCTTAGATTGATCATAGAAGTAGTATCCTATGGATTCCTTAGGATAACCTACAAAGTAGCATAAGTTAGAACGAGATTCTAACTTATCTCCCACTGTCCTCTTCACGTAAGCAGTACAACCCCAAATTCTTAAGTAAGAATAGCTAGGGATTTTACAATGCCACATTTCATGGGGCGTTTTAGGGACTGACTTAGAGGGAACTAGATTCAAAATCTTTGCTGCACTTTCTAGGGCATAACCCCAGAAAAAAGGTGGTAAGTCAGTGAAACTCATCATGGAGCGAACCATATCAAGTAAGGTTCGATTCCATCTCTCAGAAACTCCATTAAGCTGAGGAGTTCCCGGAGGAGTCCACTGAGAGATAATCCCATTATCTTTGAGATGATTAAGGAATTCTTCACTGAGATATTCGCTTCCTCGATCAGATCGAAGTGCTTTTATCTTGTGACCAGTTTGGTTCTCAACCTCCTTTTGAAATTCTAAGAATTTCTCAAAAGCTTCAGATTTATACTTCATTAAGTATACATAACCATAACGACTAAAGTCATCAGTAAAGGTTATGAAATACTGATGATTGTTTCTAGTTCTTACACTAAGTGGTCCACAAACATCAGTGTGGATCAAATCCAAAACCTTAGTGGCACGTTCCACAGTTCCTTTAAAAGGGACTTTGGACATTTTTCCTTTGAGACAGGATTCGCAAGAAGTTAACTCCTTAAGATCATTTTCAGAGAATGATCCTAAAGTGTTTATTTTGCTAATTCTGTTCTTGGAAATGTGTCTTAATCTAGCGTGCCATAAGGGAGCTGAAACTTTGTCATCTCTCTTACGCTTTGTTTCTCGTTGTATATTTATAATATTGATATTTTGAGTTAGGTAAAGTCCATTACTTAGAGTACCGATGTGAACGGAAGAGTTGTTCCGTTTGATAAAATATTTACCATTCTTAATATAAGTTTCATAACCTTCACAATCTAATATTGGAACTGAAATTATATTACGAATAATGCTCGGTACATAAAGGACTTTATTTAAGACTAACTCAAAACTACCTAAATCTAATCCAATTGTGCCTAAAGCTCGAGCTTCAACGTTTGAGCCATCGCCGATCTTCAAGACACATTCTCCTTCTTTGAGTTGTTGGACTTCACTTAGCATCTGTACATCATTACAGATATGAGTTCCACAACTGGTATCAAGTACCCAAGAACTAGAATTAATAGAAAGATTTATTTCAACGAGAAAGATGCCTTTCTTTAGAGTAGCCTTGTACTCTGGGCAGTTTCTCCTCCAATGTCCCGCTTTGCCACAATGGAAGCAAACATCCTCTTTCTGATCACGCTTCTTCTTTTGGGCCTTTCCCTTCGAAATGCCACCAGTGGGCCTAAGGGGTTTCTTCTTCTTCTTTTGGGCTTTCTTGCCCTTACCTTTAGAAGGCCCAGAAGAGGAAGATGGAGCATTCACCATCAAAACCTTATTGTCCTTCTTGATCGTGCTTTCAGCAGTCACAAGCTGACTAATCAGCTCAGCTACAGTAGCACCAGCATGATTCATGTTGAAGTTAAGGACAAATGGGTTGAATGATGGTGGGAGCGAAGCTAGCAACAAATCCACTGAAAGCTCATCTTTCAGTGGCATGTCCATGGAAGCAAGTTTCTCAGTAAGGGCAAGAAACTTGAGTCCATATTCATGGACACTTGAACCTTCCCTCATTCTCAAGTGGAACAATTCCTTTGAAGTGTTATACCTTGTAACACGTTCATGAGGGCGGTAAAGTTGCTCTAAGTGGTCGTAAATCTCCCAAGCAAATTCCATGGCCTCATGTTGCCTTTGCAAGTCCGGAGATATGTTAGCCAACATAAGGCAACGGGCTTGGAGATTATCATCCTTCCACTTCTGAATCGCGTCCCGCTCGGCCAGAGTGGGAGCCTCCCCTTCGGGACTAGGCTCCCCTTCGAAGAGAACATAAGTTCTCTTCTCATAATCTAAAATGATCTTTAGATTCCTCAGCCAATCAGAATAGTTGGGACCAGTCAACTTGTTTGACTCGAGGATCGATACAAGAGGGTTTTTGGTTGCCATTTCAAAACACGTAGAGAATCACAGAATCTACGACTTAAATGGTAAAACAGAGAACTAGTGAGCATGCTGAATTATAACGATATACAAAAGATAAGGTCTTTAATCTATTGCAGCTCCCACTGTTTTTCAAAGATCTATAATTCCCAAAGATCTAAGAGGAACACGTTTCCCAATGGGTACTAAGATCCTAGGCATTTTACATCGAACCCACGACTCGCGGACATTAAGAACCCTAGGTAGGTACAACTTACCAATTCTAACACCTTTAGAACTCTTAGTAATTGTTTTTGCATCACCTATCTTTCAATATGGACCCACGACTCGTGCCACATCCATATTTACTTAGGCGTTAAGCTAGACCAATCAATCATAAGATCATGACCAAAACTTAGTTCGAACGACCCATGACTCGCGGACATCGCCCTTGCTAAAATCGATCATGAAATATTGATCATTTAAAATGATCAATCAGGTAACTAAGAACTAATAAGCTCCACTAGCTATCCCACGACTCGCGGACAATAACTAGCTTCACTTACTAAACTTAAAACCTATTGATGAAATGCTAGGAATTTAATTCAAAATTTGCATCTCGAATTAAACACCCATTTGTTCGAAATTAGCTTAATATTTAAGGGAATTTTCGAATCAACCGGAGAGTTGTCCGGTTCGACCTCACCAACATATATGTTATCCAATTTTATTAGTCTTGATTAATGCAAGTACACTTAAATGCATTTCAAACAAGCACATAAACAGATAACATGTCCTAGCATGATACTAACATGTAATGATCATGGGTTCTACCTATCTTATGCGTGATATGTGGGAGCCACTCCACAATCACAGGTTCTAACATACATGCCACATAAATAGTTCAAATCACATAAGGGAAAGTGGTAACAAAATACGAGCCCTATCTCTATTACATTTAACAATTGAGATTCCCCTCCCTAACATTTTGAGGGGTCTTCACTTATGGCCTCCTTGTTAATTGAATGTGGTCCATCTTACTCCATGGTGCATTGTCTCCAAAATGAAAATAAAACCTCACCACCTATCTCTACTCTCAAATTACAATAAAAAGAAGTAATAAGGCTCAATCTTCATATTGGCCTTGGACAATTACACGGGGCATACCCTGGCCTCAAAAACAGTAATATGGAAAGCCACATAATAAATCACATAACAGTACGCACATAAGTGAGGCTCCAACCTCAATTGAAAAACCCAACTATAGGGCTCCAACCCCAATTTAAACCATTCATGTGCATAAATTAAAACCATACATAGATCTAAACCCATGATCACCTAACATGCTTTTGCGAGAATTTAAATTTAGCCAATAAATTAAAATCCTCGTTTCAAGTCCTAATGACTTAAAACACGACTTAGATGCAATTCTTGTTCAAGAGCCTTTTCAATAAAACCCGAAAAACAATAAACCAATAAAATTCCAATTAATTTCCAAAATTAATAATTTTATTCTTTCATTATCTTCAGAAAATAAAATTCATAATTTTCCCAAAATCCAAATCGCTTTAATTTCTCAAAAATCCCAATTTAATCAAAATTTTAAAATAATTTTATTTTAGCAAAAATGATTTCTAAAATAAAATTAAATCGGGATTTTCAAGGACTGAAAACGCGAAACACGAAACACGAAGATTGGCCCGAAACCATCCGCCCAAAGGAGGGCACCGCCACGCGGCATCAGGTGAACGCGCACGCGCCAGCTGCGCGCACAGCGTGCCGCAATTGCCGCCTGTGTGCGCGCTAGGTGCGAGCCTCGTGCGCTTGTCCCGCGTAGCGATGCCCGCCCGATGGCGGGCGGTCTCGGCCAGGGCATCCCGCTCTGTTGCGGGACGGTGCGGGCGGCTGTCCCGCGCGGTTGCGGGGCAGGCGAGCAGTCGCGCCTAGGCGCGGGCGGGAGGGCCTCCCGCGCGGTTGCGGGAGGGCTGCGCGGAGGCGACGGGCTGGGCGTGCGACTTGCTAGGACGCCTAGGCTCGTCCTGTTTCGTGTTCGTTTCGTATTTTTAAAGTTTCTCCAAAACCCGTTTCAATAAAAAATTCGATTTAGATAAATTTCAACTAAAACAATTTTCAAAAACACGATTTGAGAAAACAATTTTAGAAATTCAGGAAAAATTACAGTTTCGTATTTCAGGCTTTCTAAAAGAACTCATGAGTACCTAATTCGCATCTAAGCCTAAGAATTTCTACCAAATTCAGAATAATTGAGACGAATCAGAAACACGATTAACGAGGTGGCTCTGATACCACTTGTTGGAAAACACGAATCAGAAAGCAGCGGAATTTAAAAAAATTTCCCAACAAAAGGACCTTGGACTCGCAATCGTGTAACCAAATTCGTAGAGATAGAAAACTTACTTTTTTTTGTTCTTTCTTGAAGCGTTTCAAGCCACCCAAGAACGCTCTTCTCGCGGCTTGATCCCCTCTCCTTGGTAAAGCTCGAATCTTCAAACTTCTAACTTGAAGTCTCTAGAGAAAGTCCACCAACTTGATCACAATCTAACTAGTAAGGATGCTAGTTCTCTAGTTAGTGTTTAGGCTTAACCTAGGGTTTATTTGATCTTGGAGAAAGGAAGGTGTTCAACACATGAACCAAAAGAATTGCCAATTAGCTCTAAGGGGAGCATGAGCTCCCCTATATATAGGAAAAGGGAGAGGGGCGCCGATCCTAATCCTTGTTGGGCAAGGATTTGGTTCCTCTCTCTCCTATTACTTGATCATCAAGTATTTTCCAACTTTGACTTTGAATTCTAATTCAA
This sequence comes from Lantana camara, assembly GCA_037501455.1. Classification (NCBI taxonomy): domain Eukaryota; kingdom Viridiplantae; phylum Streptophyta; class Magnoliopsida; order Lamiales; family Verbenaceae; genus Lantana; species Lantana camara. The sequence goes on from CM074855.1 coordinate 60,946,374, forward strand.
GTCAACTTTTAAGAGACCTAAAAATATCCAAACTATTTTTGGATAATTTTATACTTTATTTATTTAAAATAAATAACTTATTTTATTATCTAATTAATTAATTCGTAATTAATTAACTAGATTATTTTCTCCAAAATAAGACTTTCTCTTTAATTCAAAATTAAACCAAAGTCTATTAAATAATTAACACATTTAATTATTTAATACATATATATATATAATATATATATATTCACACGTGTGTGACACGTGTCACTCACGTGAGCCACACGTGTGATTTCACACGTGTGGAACCCTCTTGGCCCGATTAACTCGTTTAATCATTTTCAAGCCTCAACTCATGTAACCAAGTTGTTGTGTGTGACCCTCTAGGTTCTCAATTCAATTAGCAGTGACATTAATTAATTAATTCACTAATTAATTAATCAGTCCACAGATTAAACGACCATAGTCTAGCAACACGTGTTTAACCCCTAGCTGAATTGGAATGTTCGGATTCGACAGAACCTTTAAGTCATTGATTCATGTGAGATACAATCCTCCTACTTACCATCTCTCAACCAAGATCTAGGGCAAGGGAATAACCAGAACCCTAATAATCCGGTCTTAAAGCTAAGTGCATTTCATATCCATTTGATCTCAATCCAAGAAACCCTTTTCTTGAAGTCTTGATCTACTGCCTTGGCCAAGGACTCCATATGGCATATGAATGACTTACACAATAAGAGATCACCTTGCAAATGCAAGTGTAGGCCCTTTCTTGATTCTCATTCACTTTCACGAATCACTTGTGTAGCCCCAGCATAATCCTTGAATCAGTTGTCTAAGGCGACACCCTTTAAAGCTTATACCTAAGACTACAGAGTTAACTCATAAAGTGACAAGGAACCTCAAGTCTAAGGATCAATTAATCACATCAATGACTCGTGAGATATTTCTTAATCTGGAAGTTTCCATTTTCTGAAATAGAAACTTCCTTTCCCATTTAGGAATGTTCTCACACGGGGCACCTCAGTGAACTTACTTATTAAAGTAAGCACCCTCATGTATCACACACGTATCAACTATACACTTTGCACCTTCATGAAACAAGGTGGTCCTTCTTAAGGGCGTGATCCCACAAGCAAGCCTTAGAGGAGTCAGGTTGACACTCCCACTGTCTGTACGACTCATCGGCTTGGAGTATTTTACTAATCATGACTTATGTGATATAGGGCTCGTTTCATGAACCATTTCACCTAAATGGTAGAGTCCTAAAGTCATCAGGATTAGGGGAGTTCTCATACATGCACAGCTAAAGTAAACACATACCAAACAAGAGCATATAAAGAAGTGTTGCCTCAATTCGTTATTTCATTCAAAGATTGTCTGTGATTATAATAAGGAAAAGCACAAAGCGGATATACAATCGGCTTTTAGGGCACTATTGCTAACAAATTTTTCCTCGAAGTTCTCTTTCGTCCCCATCCTTTACAAAATAAGAAACACGTTATATAGAGAGCTCAATCCGTTTAACCTTGGAAGACTTGAATTCATACGTGTCCGGTGTTAAGAGTCCAATGATGTTAATATTTCAACCCAAGTCGTCATCGTTCATTCTTTACTCTACCTTGTAATTTCAATTCCCAAACACTTCTTGAATACTCACCTTCTACTCTTGAACCACTTACCTCTTCCGGTATTATTCCGAAAATTTTACCCTGTCTTATCCATTAACTTTTCAACTCTCTTTGAATCCATATCTTCATCTCTCGAGGCACTCGTCTCTTTCAATATTATTCCCGAAGTCTTCCTTACCTTGATCTTGAAATTTCACCGAGTGTTAATTCTCCTACCATTTCTTGAATACTCATTTCCAGTTCTTGAAGTGCTTCTCCTTCTTTAAATTATTCTCAAGATTTTCTCACCCCAAACTTAAGGGTCATCGAATATCATAATCGTCTAATTCTTTTCCTTTTTCCACTTTCAAGAAATCCCATTGTGGCTAACTCTTGCATTTTTGTTGCCTCTATTGGAAGTAATCCGTTCGAGCCAATCCATGAATTTGAGGTTATTTCCCGGTCGACTCTCCCCCTTAAGAATTCCTATCCTTATTCGTTAATTCGTAACATCACTTTTAAATTTTTCTGAAAGGTTCTCAAATTCTTTAACTTACTTCCTTGGCACAAACGATTCAAATATCGCCACTTGTCCAGAAATTTTCTCACATTTACCCTTGAAACGATTGATAGGAATAGTGACCCACTTCTTTCATTCCAACTTCCGACTACTTTTCCCGACCTCTGAACTACTCTTTCCCTTTTGACCCATACTTTGCCATCCCTTTATTTTCCTTATCGTAATTCGGTTGTGTCTCGGTTGAAGTATTGCTTGATAAGTGAGGTGGGGAGAGTTCCTATCAAGAAAACACTTAAAATACATGTTGGGTTAAGATGCCGATGCACATATCACACTTGTAACTAATTAAGATGCAACACATTAGAATAGTTAAGCTCAATTAATATACGTATATAAATGGTAGGATTTAAACGATTTAAAACAATGTATGATGCACGTGCTTATGAATGTGTTGAACCTGTCACCGTAGTTGCATCTATTAGCTTGACACTTGTTCCTTGTTTGTTGATTTACAATCTTGCCTCGAATGGATTGGTCATTTCTTGTTACCCACGGTCTCCCAATTCTTCAAAATCCTTAACATCAACTTGCACATTTCCATTACTTGAGAATGGAATTTTCTTGAACTCGATTCCGTCCCCAAACATTCCTTCTAAAGTATTGATTTCTAAGTGTTGCTCGAACCTTCTTTTTCAACATCTTCTTCATCAAAGTTTCCTTGTATCAATTCGCATAACTTTATAACCAAAATTATGATTCTTGCTCAAATACTTCCACTTCAATGCAATTGACACCTTGCCTTCTTTCAAAGAAGTAATCTCTAATTGTTATCTGAATTCTTCCCTAGCCCTTACCTCCATTGAAGTCCTCGGTTTATCCTTTATGAGTGCGAATAGTTAAATGGACTCACCGTCCAATTGCTTACACTGGAGCACCTAATTTCCATTTATAAATTCCTCGCCTTTCTTTATCGATTCTGTTGTAGCTCCATATCTTTCAATTCAACCGCTCAATACGACAATTAGCTTGGATATGGAAAATAGACTCAATCTAACCGAAGGTAGAATCTTTAGCACTTTAGTTTACCATAACTTGAAATTGCCATATCAGTCGTTCTCTTTAACTCTTCCCATCCGACTTCTTTCTTAACCCGAAATCCAAAATATTTCAATTCCTTGTAGACCTACCTCAATTACCTCGTTATTCCATCCTTCCAATTTATCATTTTTTCGAACCCAACATCGCTCAACTTCTTACATTTTTCAAGTTGATCCAAATCCTATTTCAAAGCTCGAAGGGTCTCGACTCATCCTAAACTTAATTCCCAATTCTTACTTCGACATGAATCACTTGAGTTACTTTCTTCTCACACCTTGATTTTTGTTCCAACGAACCGAAGATCCTCAATTTGCTCACAAATCCGAACCTTGAATTATTCGTACCCAAAAATCTCATTCACCTCTTCCTTGAGTTAAATAAGTCTCCTAAGCCCGGTTGATCACCTCTTTTATAATGTAAACCCACGTGTCTATTTTGCAAGTTATAAACATCACTTCTTGGTGTTGGAACTCCCAACCTAAACGTCTTCGAGACTTTACTCACTTTTCTCATGGGTGAAGGTTCCTACAAATATCCAGTTGAAAAGTTTTCCTAGTATGGCACACATGTGGATCTTATGAATAAAATCATTACACCCCAACTTTCCACCATATTGAGGTTCACCCTTGATACCATAGTTGGAGAACTTTCCTCTAACTTCCTAGAGCTTGTGAATTACTCCCACAATTACTTCTTCTATCCGAACCTTATGACTTAAATCTTAACTTGATGAATGAACACCACGGCTCTTGAATCATTGGATGAATTTTTCCCCGGTGCGTTCCTTTACCCTTCTAGCCTATAGAAAAGATCTTATAATAGGTTGAAGTTGTCGTAAAGATTGTCCGTGGTTTGATATTATCTTCATAACCTGAACTCACAACCATCTCAAGAATAAATGCATGCGGTTAATATATGCTCATGCCGCATAATTGATGCCAAGGACATGGATTTGATGCTAAATGCAACCAATAACTCAATAAGATTTAAAGTAAAACACGTTAAACACATAAATTCCAAGCCGTAGCAGGTCAATTAATCATCAAGTAATAACATGAATCAACGTCATGCACAAATCATCAGGTAGCTCAAAGATATTCAGGTAAGTTCAAATGGATTCAAATAAGTTCAAGTAGTTCCAAATAAGATGCAAGACTCGCAAATTATCAAATAACCCTATGTCGTACGACTTAGAATCACAAGACACGACACGAGAACCTCGGTTTTACAACCGGGCTCTGATACCACCTAACATGTAACACCCGGAACGCCGAGATGCCACACCCCCGCACTATAGCTCAGTCCACATACGAAATGGATAATCCGTACATGAACCAAAACTATAGCGAACGGGTGACAATAAAAATTCAAAAGTTAGGCGGGTACCCTCAATTAATACCAATAAACAATTCGGAGCAATAAAAGCGGAAGCAATAACATTCAATACTTATAGGTACCATATTTACATATTTACTAATAGATACCAACATTTACATATCAATACAATATCGTATCCAACATGAATAAGGCATAATACAAAATATAAGAAGTATCAATACATGAACCAAAATATGAGGTGAAGTGCTAGACTCGAATAAAAGACAAGCTAGACTCTAATTCCCGCCTAGCTCGATCCTGAAAAACTGAAAAGTTGAGGGGTCAGTCCAACACGGACTGAGCGAAGGGTAAAAATAAATATATACGCATTTACCATGCAAGCTATAATCTCGGGTAAGAATTTATAAAAGAAGGAAATATAAGTTCAATAGAAAAGTAGGACTCGCCTGAGATTACAACTAATCAATTTAATAATTCAATCATGATCACTTCAATACGTGGCCCGATGAGTGAGGAAAAATCTCCAACCTTTCACCAAAAGTGTACAATCATTCAATTCATTATTGAGTTAGGTGATCACATAAACAATTCCGTGCGGAATTAGCAATTTCAATCAATACATCCTTCTTCCTCCGGGTGATGGCGGGCTTGCAAGACCCAACCATCGAATCATGGTGTACGTCGGGAACATGACTCCCACGCACGGGATTTCTTCCTCCACCAAACCTCCTGGTGGATTCAGAGGTAATCCCACAATGGTGAGGGTAGTGCAAGAGTTACCCGTCAGCCCTTGCTTCCCCGGTTGGCTCAGGGCCCAACGTGAACAATAGTTACTCGCCAAAACATTCAATCAATCAATCAATCAATCCGTTCAATTCATGAAATCCGTTGTAAATCAATAAGATTTGAAAACTATAAATATACGTATACTTTTGGCCGAAAACACACGTAGGGTTGTAAAGGTTCTAAGTAGCTAGAATTTAAACCTCACCTGACTAGCGAAGGGACAAGATAAGGCTACAAGACAATGCCCACACGATCCATGATCTCCGCCCTGGAGAAAAACTGGACATGAAAGGGAATAGTAAGAACTCGTGAGACATGACGCAATATGAGACCCATTATGACGCACGACAATGTTCATGTAATTTAAATAAAACCAAGCAATCAATTAACACTAAGCATGTATAAACACCAAATAACACCTAATAGGTGAAATTAATAACAAGAAATCATGTATTCATATCATTCAATTATTTCAAGTTCAATTCATATAAAGCATGAAGTCAACCAATAACGTTTGAGCAATTAAGTACCAAGAAGTGTCAAGTAGGAGCATACTTATCAATTAATCAAGTATATATATCATATAATTCACATATGGGAGCCAAGAGAGTGAAAGGAATGTAATAAGGAAGGTTTTGGTGAAGTATGACAAAAATGGGCAATTTCCAGAAACGCACACGTTGTAGGAAAACTGGAATATCTTGAGATATAGAAGTTAGAATTGAGTTTTTATTGTTGGGTATGAAACTATATATAAGGACCTTTCCGATGATATATGGCTCGTTTTCTAGTTCAAAGCGAGGAGAAAATGGCGTAGGCTTGAAGTTGGATGAATGCAGTTTGTCGGTAAAGCAACGACACCAAAAAGAATTGATAATATCTCACAAATGGGAAAATATATTGAGATGATTCCAATTGAAGGTTGTTCTAGACTTCAAGATATTTCCAACGGTTCAAAAATCAGGTCATTTGGAGTTCGGATGAGGGAGTACCCGGCCGGGTAAAATTCAAGGGAAAAGTTCCCCGACCGGGTAAAGCAATCCAGAAGCTTTACGGGGAAAAAGTACCCGCCCGGGTACTGTTCCAGAGCTGGAAAAAGGGGCAAAACAGGGGTAGCTTCGGGGAAGAAAGAAAAGGAATGAAAACCCAAAGTAAACTCAACCAAAATGCTCCAAAATAATCATATAACATGTATATAACTTAAAGACATCAATTAGGTAGCATATAAACCATGAAACATGCATCAATCATCAAGAATTCATCATTCAAAACCCTTAAAATATCATGTTAACAAACTTTTCTCTTATTCAAGAATTCATGCAAGTTATGAGATATAATGATCCTAAACATGCTTCTAAGCACTTATAACCCAAGGAATCATATCATATTTATCAAACCCTACTCAAATATATCTTAAGGGATTCAATCAAATTCTCCATATACCTCAAGATGGAAGAAGAAATGGATGAAATGATGAGATGATGAAGATGATGCTTCTAACTTCATAAATCCTCCAAGAATCTTGCTTGAAAAAGAGATGAACACTTCCTTTCCTTCTTGGTGCGTTTGGATCGATATATGTGGGCGTGAGTGTGTGTATATATGATTGAAATGTATGGAATGAAATGTGGGAGAGACATACACCTATGATATATTATATCTTCCACTAACCAAGATGAATCATCACATTTTGCAACTAAGTCCTTGAAATAATTGAATTCATGCAAGCAAGTTTCATTCCATGGCAATTAATCATCTAACTCCAAATAATGTTATGCAATTAAGTCCACATATTTATGAAATGAGCAAGTAAGGCTACTTATTAGTAATTACACACGTTAGCAATTAATTTACATAAATTTCACGGTAATGAAAATTCATATAAATACATATAATGTTATGAAAATTATAAGTGAAAACCGGGGCGTTACACTCCACTTGGTAAGAGCAAACACAATTGCTGTTAATTCCAAGTCGTGAGTAGGGTAGTTTTCCTCATGAGGTTTGAGCTTTCTTGAGGCATAGGCTATAACTTTTCCTTGTTGCATCAATACACAACCTAGCCCTTCTTTAGTGGCATCGGTATAAACCGTATAACCTTCCTTTCCTTCAGGTAAGGTTAGTACTGGTGCAGATGTCAATCGTTGCTTTAATTCTTGAAAACTTTGTTCGCACCGTTCAGTCCATTCAAATTTTCTTTCCTACTTCGTTAACTTTCTGAGAGATGTAGCTATCTTAGAGAAGTCCTTTACAAACCTGCGATAATAGCCTGCAAGTCCTAGGAAGCTTCTCACCTCTGATGGATTTCTTGGTATTTTCCAGTTTGTAATTGCTTCAATCTTCGAAGGATCTACCTCAACTCCAGATCCCGAGAATACATGTCCGAGGAATGCAACTTTTTCTATCCAGAACTCACATTTACTGAACTTAGCATATAACTTATGATCTCGCAAAGTGCTTAGCACTATGCGAAGATGTTCAGCATGTTCCTCGAGCGTTTTTGAATATACCTGAATATCATCAATGAAAATGACCACAAATTTATCCAGATATGGTTGGAATATCCGATGCATCATGTCCATGAATGCGGCGGGTGCATTAGTCAATCTAAAAGGCATTACTATGAACTCAAAGTGTCCATAGCGGGTATTGAAAACTGTTTTAGGGATATCCTCCTCCCTAATCTTTAATTGATAATACCCCTGGCTTAAATCTAACTTGGAATAGACTCGAGATCCTCGAAGGACATCAAATAACTCCTCTATATGGGGTAGAGGGTATTTGTTCTTTATGGTCATTCGGTTAAGTTCTCGGTAGTCGATGCACATCCGTAATGACCCATCTTTCTTCTTTACAAACAACACTGGTGCTCCCCAAGGTGATGTACTGGGACGGATATATCTTGATTCAATCAAGTCATAAAGTTGTTTTCTCAACTCCTGAAGTTCGGTTGTGGCCATTCGATAAGGGGTTTGAGAGAAAGGGTCTGCCCCAGGAATTATATCGATTACAAATTCTAACTCGTGATCTGGAGGTAGCGAGTTTAAATATTCTGGGAATACATCGAGAAACTCATTTACCACTTCTACCTCCTCAACCTTGAGTTGGTCCTTTGGCATATTTATGAGATAGGCAACCAATCCTGTAGCTCCCTTCTGAATCAACTTCTTAGCTTCTGTCATAGAAATCATTGCCACTGATCTCTTGTCTTCAGAAATCCAACTTTCATCTTGTCCTAAGATGATTTTTGTAGAACCCCGCACGTGAGGCACCACATCCCCCGCACTATGGCTCAACACGAGTAACGAAATGGGAAGTCCGCACCCGTATCAAACCGTAGCGAACGGGAGACAAACCAAACAAACCTCCCAAGCTAGGCGGAACTTAGACCCTGCAATTATAACCAACCAACAAAACATAATGCAACGGGAAACAAAATCCGATCACATGCATTGCCCACTGTTAGGAATAGTGCCCTAGAAAGCCGATTCGACGTAATCTGCTTTGGGACTTTTCTTGTATCACAGACAATCTTTGAATAATATACGATTAATTATAGGCAAACACTTCTTTATATGCCAATACGTGTTTTGTGTGTTTCCATTACGTGCGCATGTATGAGAACTCCCCTAATCCTGATGACTTTAGGACTCTACCATTTAGGTGAAATGGTTCATGAAACGAGCCCTATATCACATAAGTCATGATTAGTAAAATACTCCAAGCCGATGAGTCCTACAGACAGTGGGAGTGTCAACCTGACTCCTCTAAGGCTTGCTTGTGGGATCACGCCCTTAAGAAGGACCACCTTGTTTCATGGAGGTGCAAAATGTATAGTTGATACGTGCGTGATACATGAGGGTGCTTACTTTAATAAGTAAGTTCACTGAGGTGCCCCGTGTGAGAACATTCCTAAATGGGAAAGGAAGTTTCTATTTCAGGAAATGGAAACTTCCAGATTAGGAAATATCTCACGAGTCATTGATGTGATTAATTGATCCTTAGACTTGAGGTTCCATGTTACTTTATGAGTTAACTCTGTAGTCTTTGGTATAAGCTTTAAAGGGTGTCGCCTTAGACAACTGATTCAAGGCTTATGCTGGGGCTGCACAAGTGACTCTTGAAAGTGAATGAGAATCAAGAAAGGACCTACACTTGCATTTGCAAGGTGATCTCTTATTGTGTAAGTCATTCATATGCCATATGGAGTCCTTGGCCAAGGCAGTAGATCAAGACATCAAGAAAGGGTTTCTTGGATTGAGATCAAATGGATATGAAATGCACTTTAGCTTTAAGACCAGATTATTAGGGTTCTAATTATTCCCTTACCGTAGATCATGGTTGAGAGATAGTAAGTAGGAGGATTGTATCTCACATGAATCAATGACTTAAAGGTTCTGTCGAATCCGAACATTCCAATTCAGCTAGGGGTTAAACACCTGTTGCTAGACTATGGTCGTTTAATCTGTGGACTGATTAATTAATTAGTGAATTAATTAATTAGGGTCACTGCTAATTGAATTGAGAACCTAGAGGGTCACACACAACAACTTGGTTACATGAGTTGAGGCTTTAAAATGATTAAACGAGTTAATCAAGCCAAGAGGGTTCCACACGTGTGAAACCACACGTGTGGCTCACGTGAGTGACACGTGTCATTGTGACACGTGTCACACACGTGTATAAATATATGTGTATATTTATTTATGTATTAAATAATTAATGTGATTAATTATTTAATAGACTTTGGTTTAATTTTAAATTAAAAAGAAAGTCTTATTTTGGAGAAAAATAATCTAGTTAATTAATTATGAATTAATTAATTAGATAAAATAAGTTATTTATTTTAAATAAATAAAGTATAAAATTATCCAAAAATAGTTTGGATATTTTTAGCTCTCTTGAAAGTTGATTTGAATTAGAATTCAAAGTCAAAGTCAAAATTACTTGATGATCAAGTAATAGGAGAGAGAGAGACCAAAATCCTAGCCCATTAAGGACTAGGAATTTCGTCCCTCCCCTTTCTTATATATAGGGGAGCTCATGCTCCCCTTTAGAGCTAATAGACAATTCTTGGTTCATGTGTTGAACACCATCCTTTCTCCGAGATAAAAGAAACCCTAGGTTAAGCCTAAACACTAACTAGAGAACTAGCGTCCTTACTAGTTAGATTGTAGCCAAGTTGGTGGACCATCTCTAGAGAGCTTCAAGTTAGAAGTTTTGAAGATTCGAGCTTTACCAAAAGGTGGGGATCAAGCAAAACGATCAGAAGGGATGATGTAACGATTCTGAACCCGACGTGAAGCGAATGAAAAAATCGAACCAAAGAAGATGGCGAAAACCGTTCGTCCATATCCTGAAGGATGAATTTTTTCACGAGGGTTTTGTGACTGGCAGTTTTCTACTTTCGCAAAAATGTTTTCGAAGGGAGTTTCAATCCTGCTTTTCTCGTTTCATGTTTCTTTCTTTATGTTATATTGTTAAGAACATCTCTAAAATGAATTGAATCTAGGTTGGTGTGGATTGCTATCCCGACAATGGATTCTGAAGTAGAAAGAGACTTTCGAGGGACGGGTTGTCAAGCTGCGAGAAGAGCGTTCTTGGGTGGCTTGAAACGCTTCAAGAAACAATAAAAGAAAAGTAAGTTTTCTATCTCTACGAATTTGGTTACACGATTGCGAGTCCAAGATCCTTTTGTTGGAAAAATTTTTAAATTCCGCTGCTTTCTGATTCGTGTTTTCCGACAAGTGGTATCAGAGCCACCTCGTTAATCGTGTTTCTGATTCATCTCAATTATTCTGAATTTGGTAGAAATTCTTAGGCTTAGATGCGAATTAGGTATTCATGAGTTCTTTTAGAAAGCCTGAAATATGAAGCTGTAATTTTTCCTGAATTTCTGAAACTGTTTTCTTAAATTGTGTTTTTGAAAACCGTTTTGATTGAAATATGTTTAAATCGAAGTTTTTTAATTTTGGATTGAATTGGTTTTGAGAAACCGAAACACGAAACGGAACACGAAAAGGACGAGCCTAGGCGTGCTAGCACGTCGCACGCCCAGGCCCGCCGCTGCCGCCCAGCTCCTCCCGCAACCGCGCTGGAGCCGTCCCGGGCGCGCCTAGGCGCGCCCGCCCAGGCCGTCCCGCAACCGCGCGGGACGCCTGCCCAGCCCGCCTAGTCGCGGCGGGTGCTGCTGCGCGCTGCTGCGCGAAAGTGCCTCGCGCGGCTAGGCCCCTTTTCGGGCCCGTTTTCGCGCGCGGGATGCCTGCCCAGCCCGCCTAGTCGCGGCGGGCGCTGCTGCGCGCTGCTGCGCGAAAGTGCCTCGCGCGGCTAGGGCCCTTTTCGGGCCCGTTTTCGTGTTTCGTGTTTTTGTGTTTTCGGTCCGTAAAATCCTGATTTAAATTTTATTTTAATTTTATCTTTTCAAATCAGTTTTGCTAAAATAAAATTATTTTAAAATTTTGATTAAATTGGGATTTTTGAGAAATTAAGCGATTTAAATTTTGGAAAAATTACAATCTTTATTTTCTGAAAATAATAAAAGAATAAAATTATTAATTTTGGAAATTAATTGGAATTTTATTGGTTTGTTGTTTTTCGGGTTTTATTGAAAAGGCTCTTGAACAAGAATTGCATCTAAGTCGTGTTTCAAGTCATTAGGACTTGAAACGAGAATTTTAATTTATTGGCTAAATTTAAATTCTCGCAAAAGCATGTCAGGTGATCATGGGTTTAGATCTATGTATGGTTTTAATTTATGCACATGGATGGTTTAAATTGGGGTTGGAGCCCTATAGTTGCGTTTTTCAATTGAGGTTGGAGCCTCACTTATGTGCATACTGTTATGTGATTTATTATGTGGCTTTCCATATTACTGTTTTTGAGGCCGGGGTATGCCCCGTGTAATTGTCTAAGGCCAATATGAAGATTGAGCCTTATTACTTTATGTCTTTTTCTTTTTATTGTAATTTGAGAGTAGAGATAGGTGGTGAGGTTTTATTTTCATTTTGGAGACAATGCACCCATGGAGTAAGATGGACCACATTCAAGTAACAAGGAGGCCATAAGTGAAGACCCCTCAAAATGTTAGGGAGGGGAATCTCAATTGTTAATTGTAATAGAGATAGGGCTCGTATTTTGTTACCGCTTTCCCTTATGTGATTTGAACTGTTTATGTGGCATGTATGTTAGAACTAGTGATTATGGAGTCGCTCCCACATATCACGCATAAGATAGGTAGAACCCATGATCATTACATGTTAGTATCATGCTAGGACATGTTATCTGTTTATGTGCTTGTTTGAAATGCATTTAAGTTGTACTTGCATTAATCAAGACTAATAAAATTGGATAACATATATGTTGGTGAGGTCGAACCGAACAACTCTTCGGTTGATTCGAAAATTCCCATTAAATATTAAGCTCATTTCGAATAATAGGTATTTAATTCGAGATGCAAATTTTGAATTAAATTCCTAGCATTCCATCAATAGGTTTTAAGTTTAGTAAATAAAGCTAGTTATTATCCGCGAGTCGTGGGATAGCTAGTGGAGCTTATTAGTTCTTAGTTACCTAATTGATCATTTTAAATGATCAATATTTCGTGGTTAATTTTGGCAAGGGCGATGTCCGCGAGTCGTGGGTCGTTCGAACTAAGTTTTGATCATGATCTTATGATTGATGGGTCTAGCTTAAACGCCTAAGTAAATATGGATGTCGCACGAGTCGTGGGTCCATATTGAAAGATAGGTGATGCAAAAACAATTACTAAGAGTTCTATAGGTGTTAGACTTGGTAAGTTGTACCTACCTAGGATTTTGCTTAGAATGTCCGCGAGTCGTGGGTTCGAGGTAAAATGCTTAGGATCTTAGTACCCATTGGGAAACGTGTTCCTCTTAGATCTTTGGGAATTATAGATCTTTGAAAAACAGTGGGAGCTACGTTAGATTAAAGACCTTAGCTTTTTTATATCGTTATAATTCAGCATGCCCACATTTTCTTTACTTAGCATTTAGGTTGTAGTTCTGTGATTCTCTACAATATGAAATGCAAACCCATTCGTATCCATCCTTAAGTCAAATAAGTTGACCAAGTCCTGACTAACTCTAAATGGCTTCGGATCCTAAAATTCATTTTAGAATCCGACTAGAGAAAGGCGTTCTCTAAAGGGCAAAGTTTTCAATTGTGAAAAGTCGACCCGGGCCAAAAGAGAAGCAATCTGAGGTGAATGGATTTTTCCAAACCACTTAAAAGCAATTGAACCACCTCATAAAAATGTTACAAGGTATAACATTATGGAATTATTCAATATTCCAAATGTGGAAACAAGTGCACGCGAACAAGGTCTAAAGATCTTATTTGAAGATCTTATGGTCTCGATCATCAACTGAGAAAAGAGTTCTCAATGCACTGATTGCTTACATTGCTTCGACTATCATTCAAACCCTTTATGCTCAACTAGAATGATGCTAATGTAGCATAGTTAGTCATTTAAGTTGATAATGGTTGAGAGCATCCTTAAGAAGGAATAAAAGGTTGAGATGGTTAATTCTTCTTCTAAAAAGTTAAAGGCTTGAAGGCCTAAAGAAGAAGAAACCCTTAAGAGCCCAATGGAGGGGCATGTAAGGGTTGCGCCCAAAAAGTCACAAGATATCAAATAGGACGTTTTCTTCTATGGTAACAAATAAGGACTTTGAAAGGGAACTGCATAGAGTATGAGTACTCTGAAATGTTACCTCGTTTAGTAATTCTACTAGGAATAGAATTCACTAGTCTTGAGTCAATTCTGCATAATCCGTTGTGCAAAGACTCAAGGCACTAATGTTCTGAACATACAACGAGATAACAAAAGTAAGATGACAAAGCTTCGAATTACTTTGGAACGTTGAGATATAAAAGGATTAGCAAGTCAGACACCTTAGGATCATTCTATGAAAATGAACCTATAGTGTTGACTTCCTGTGAATCCTGTCATGAGGGAAGCGTTCCTGAATCCCGTTTATAAGAAACATGGAACGTTCCAAAATTATAGTGGATTTCGATCCATGCTGATGAGTGTAAGATGCTTAATGTAAGCACTAGATACAATCGTCAGTTTTAATCATTATGAATGAATCTACTTGTTAAAGTACAAATTCGAAACTTATATGAAATTCTTAGAATTTCGAAAGGAGGTTAGGAACCGAAGTAGTCATAAGTTATAGGTAAATCGATATGATCGAGATAGCCAATATCTTAGCAACTAAATCCTTAGTCATCTTAGAGATAATAGGATTATCTCTCAGTAAACTAATTCGAGAACACCTTAGTGTTTCCGAATGAGGGAATGAAACCTTATAGGATATGGTCCATTCCATAGCAAGCTTTACTGACTTATAATCATTCTAGGAATAAACTCCCAGAATATGCAGTTAAAGATTTTGAATTTTGCACCTTCCAAAATCAGTCCTTTAGTTGCACTATGCAATGTGGCATACTAAATTCCCTAATTATTCTTGTCCAAGAATATAGTGGAATCCTCTTAAGTGAAGAGGATAGTGGGAGATAAGTTTGAAATGAGTTCAAGTTTATACAACGATATTGAATATCGTTTCTGCAATTCCCTTAGACAAAGGTTGTTTGTCCCAAGGAATGTATCTTTCTTAAGGAATCGTTCCTGTAGAAGAAGAAAGACAAGCAAGCAGACCTCAAAGAAATTTGAGGATAAATATTCACGCCACATATAGAAGAAACGAGCCCATCTGATAAAACTTAGCCAAATTTTAGAGCATATACACGTGTGAAACCCTTCTCTTAAGACGTGTTTAGAACGCGTTCCTAGATAGCCAAGGAATTACTTGAAGAGGAAACACTGTCAGATTTGGAATCTGAGTAGTGTAAGCAAGCCTTGAAATCCAATATGGATTCCATATACTCGAACCAAGTTTTGACCTTGGTTGATCCACCTGATAGGATCAAGCTCATGCAGCTTCGAGTGAATGAAAGCATTACAACCTTCTTGACAGTTGAAATGAAAAAGGTCCATTTGGATTGTGTTTATCACATCCTCATATTCTGACTATGAGATATGATAAATGAATATGAGAACTATCTTGTTCAATATGAGATTGAAAGAGACTGAAATAAGGTATTTCTATAAATCTCATATTCAGTGGGAGTATGCATAAGGTATGCAAATCCCTAAAGTCAATCTGTGGATTGATAAAGGCTTCTAGGAGTTAGACAATTCGATTCCATAGGATAGTCAATTCGTTTGACACAGATGGAAGTCGAATAAGTCTCAAAAGTGTACATATGAAAGTTAGTGATGTAAGAGTCAATTTTGGTTCTTTAGAAGACGATGTCCTTCTCATTAGGAATGTCAAGGATGACGTGAAAGTTACCAATTCTTGTTTAAGAAACAATTTGACATGAAAGATCTTGGTGATTATCCTATATTCTCGACATTCAGATCTATAGAAGATAGATCTAAGAGAATAAAAGGATTATCACAAAATGAGTACATAACCACGGTACTAAAAGGAGTTTAGTATGGACAATGGAACGTCTCTTTTGAAGAGTATGTGTCCTAAGATAAACTTTGAGAAAGTTAGAATGTCCAAAATCCCTTTAAGTGAAAGGGTGCATAATGTATGAAAAGTTATGTACTAAATTAGATATGGCACAACACTAAGCGTAGTAGGCCGAATCTAATATGACCTCAGAGAAGGTCATTAGATCTCTGTAAAGGATATCCTCAGAGTACTTGAGAAGAAATGAGGATATGTATTAGTTTACAGAGCCCAAAAGATCTTGTTGTTAGAAGGATACAACTTCTACCAGAATGGTAATGCATTGTGTTGGAAAAGGTTCCAAGGACGGACATTGCAAAAACTCGACTGTCGTAGTTGAGAACTTAGTCGTATTATATAACGCTAAGTTAAGTGTTTGGGTAAGAAACTCCATCTAACTAGTTAGATGAAGTTCCTAGCATGAAACAACTCCTTTATCATATTGTATGATAAAATGGATGGTTGCTCAAGTAAGAGAACCAAGACCTCACCAAGAGACTGAACACGTGATTACGAATCACTTTATAAGGAAAAGGTGTTTCCTAAGAGATGTGTAAACAAGAGGGTCACATCAGCAGAGAATATAGCAGATCCACTTTGGAAACGCCCAAAGTCAATAGGCTCTCAAAGTGCATCTTGAGAAGATGGGACTTAGAATACCTAAATGGCTTTTACGGGCAAGTGGGAGATTGTTAGGAATAGTTCCCTAGAAAGCCGATTCGACGTAATCTGCTTTGGGACTTTTCTTGTATCACAGACAATCTTTGAATAATATACGATTAATTATAGGCAAACACTTCTTTATATGCCAATACGTGTTTTGTGTGTTTCCATTACGTGCGCATGTATGAGAACTCCCCTAATCCTGATGACTTTAGGACTCTACCATTTAGGTGAAATGGTTCATGAAACGAGCCCTATATCACATAAGTCATGATTAGTAAAATACTCCAAGCCGATGAGTCCTACAGACAGTGGGAGTGTCAACCTGACTCCTCTAAGGCTTGCTTGTGGGATCACGCCCTTAAGAAGGACCACCTTGTTTCATGGAGGTGCAAAATGTATAGTTGATACGTGCATGATACATGAGGGTGCTTACTTTAATAAGTAAGTTCACTGAGGTGCCCCGTGTGAGAACATTCCTAAATGGGAAAGGAAGTTTCTATTTCAGGAAATGGAAACTTCCAGATTAGGAAATATCTCACGAGTCATTGATGTGATTAATTGTTCCTTAGACTTGAGGTTCCATGTTACTTTATGAGTTAACTCTGTAGTCTTTGGTATAAGCTTTAAAGGGTGTCGCCTTAGACAACTGATTCAAGGCTTATGCTGGGGCTGCACAAGTGACTCATGAAAGTGAATGAGAATCAAGAAAGGACCTACACTTGCATTTGCAAGGTGATCTCTTATTGTGTAAGTCATTCATATGCCATAAGGAGTCCTTGGCGAAGGCAGTAGATCAAGACATCAAGAAAGGGTTTCTTGGATTGAGATCAAATGGATATGAAATGCACTTTAGCTTTAAAACCAGATTATTAGGGTTCTAATTATTCCCTTACCCTAGATCATGGTTGAGAGATAGTAAGTAGGAGGATTGTATCTCACATGAATCAATGACTTAAAGGTTTTGTCAAATCCGAACATTCCAATTCAGCTAGGGGTTAAACAACTGTTGCTAGACTATGGTCGTTTAATCTGTGGACTGATTAATTAATTAGTGAATTAATTAATTAGGGTCACTGCTAATTGAATTGAGAACCTAGAGGGCCACACACAACAACTTGGTTACATGAGTTGAGGCTTTAAAATGATTAAACGAGTTAATCAAGCCAAGAGGGTTCCACACTTGTGAAACCACACGTGTGGCTCACGTGAGTGACACGTGTCACACACGTGTATAAATATATGTGTATATTTATTTATGTATTAAATAATTAATGTGATTAATTATTTAATAGGCTTTGGTTTAATTTTGAATTAAAAAGAAAGACTTATTTTGGAGAAAAATAATCTAGTTCATTAATTATGAATTAATTAATTAGATAAAATAAGTTATTTATTTTAAATAAATAAAGTATAAAATTATCCAAAAATAGTTTGGATATTTTTAGCTCTCTTGAAAGTTGATTTGAATTAGAATTCAAAGTCAAAGTCAAAATTACTTGATGATCAAGTAATAGGAGAGAGAGAGACCGAAATCCTAGCCCATTAAGGACTAGGAATTTCGTCCCTCCCCTTTCTTATATATAGGGGAGCTCATGCTCCCCTTTAGAGCTAATAGACAATTCTTGGTTCATGTGTTGAACACCATCCTTTCTCCAAGATAAAAGAAACCCTAGGTTAAGCCTAAACACTAACTAGAGAACTAGCATCCTTACTAGTTAGATTGTAGCCAAGTTGGTGGACCATCTCTAGAGAGCTTCAAGTTAGAAGTTTTGAAGATTCGAGCTTTACCAAAAGGTGGGGATCAAGCAAAACAATCAGAAGGGATGATGTAACGATTCTGAACCCGACGTGAAGCGAATGAAAAAATCGAACCAAAGAAGATGGCGAAAACCGTTCGTCCATATCCTGAAGGATGAATTTTTTCACGAGGGTTTTGTGACTGGCAGTTTTCTACTTTCGCAAAAATGTTTTCGAAGGGAGTTTCAATCCTGCTTTTCTCGTTTCATGTTTCTTTCTTTATGTTATATTGTTAAGAACATCTCTAACATGAATTGAATCTAGGTTGGTGTGGATTGCTATCCCGACAATGGATTCTGAAGTAGAAAGAGACTTTCGAGGGACGGGTTGTCAAGCTGCGAGAAGAGCGTTCTTGGGTGGCTTGAAACGCTTCAAGAAAGAATAAAAGAAAAGTAAGTTTTCTATCTCTACGAATTTGGTTACACGATTGCGAGTCCAAGATCCTTTTGTTGGAAAATTTTTTAAATTCCGCTGCTTTCTGATTCGTGTTTTCCAACAGCCACGGCCTGCAGAAATTAAATACACTAATCACACGCAGGCTTGGGCACCTCAGGCCTCTTTTAATTCCTAACGAAGCCCGGCAGCGCAATTTTAATATGAAATACATAAAGATTCAAGTTCATCATTTACAAGGCCGAATCATATACAATTCAAATACATAAGCGAGTGCAAAGACTCTTCTAGATTAACCTGACCGACTCAAAGACTCAACACAAATCCGCCTAGCTCGAAACTCCAAAGCCAAACCTGCGCACTAAAAGATTGGGGAGGGAGAGGGTCAGTCTCTAGAAGACTGAGTGAGCTGGAGCGATACGTATATATAAGAAACATGCACATGCAAGTTATAAATTCCGAGTAAAGGTTTTATTTGAAATTAGTTCCCAAAAAGGGCAAGAGAATGATTAATCAATACTCGGATTTTATGACTAAACATATTAATTCATTACTTTCATAAATCATACATAAACATAAGGCTCGGCGAGTGAGCGTGCACAATCTCCAACCAAACTCCGACCGTGTACGACAAATATCATTAATATGTGGATTAGGTGTTCATGCGATATATCATAATACAGGCAGACCATAAATCATAAATCATATTCGTTTGGGCAATCCGTGTCCCGTCCTTCCCGCACGGTGCATAACAATCACAACATAACATAGCCATAAATCATAAATCAAGTTCCAACCTTCTTCCTCCGGGTGATGGCCGGGTGATCGGCCCGAACCATCCATTCATTGACCAAAAGGGGTTACATGACTCCCCAGATGGCACTCAGCTCCCTTTCCCCGCCAATCTCCTGGCGAGGTCCGGTACCACCGTAGTTTGGTTGGGACTAGTATATGGGATCCCTGTCAGCCCTTGCTTCCTCGGTTAGCCACATATACTATGTCCCGGGGCCCGTGTAATCATAAATCATAAATCATAAATGTGTCTCGCCAAAACATTTGATTCATAAGAATCATAACATATATCATAATCCATTTGAAAAGGGGTATACACGATCAATATTTACTCGATCAATCAATATTTACTCAATCAATATTTACTCGATGACTTTACTTTAAAAGTAACATATATATATAATTATAAGGTTTTGGCCAAAGCTTTTCACATAAGGGTTGTAGGGTTTAATATATAACTAGAACGAAAACACCCTCACCTGGAAGACCACGAGACATAAGGCATAAGTATGGCGGGTGCCTATTCCAAACGGAAGTCTCCGCCCTGGAGACGAACTGTACAAATGAAGAAACAATGTGTCCTTGTGAGAATCGACTCGAAATGAGACCACATAGACGTATGGCATACTATACCCATGATATGAGATGCATCAGAAGCATAAATCATGTGATGAGGTCATATAATCAAGTGATTCATATTCATATGTTTCATATCTTTCATAAATCATATCAAATAAACCAAGGGATTCAAATAATACATATAACACCTAGTATTCTATGCATATAGTTCATATAAGCCCTTATGAAGAAATAGGAAGTCATTTAAGATTCAAATATGAAGCATCAAAGCATACTTGTAACATTTAAACTCGTTTAGGTTCACATTCTTCATATATCAAGCCAAATCAATCCAAGAATTCCAATTAACAAGCATAACACATCATATAGTGTGTACAGATATCATACAAGTCATAAAATAAAAGATAGCAAGCAATTAGGGTTCATCTTAGACGCAAAAGATCCATGCAAGCATGCATTAGGA
Source organism: Lantana camara (assembly GCA_037501455.1). Lineage (NCBI taxonomy): Eukaryota > Viridiplantae > Streptophyta > Magnoliopsida > Lamiales > Verbenaceae > Lantana > Lantana camara. The sequence goes on from CM074855.1 coordinate 60,966,951, forward strand.
GCAATAAAGACATATGAAGCCACAACTCGGAAAATAATTCACGAAAAATTATAAAACTTCATAACATACGAGTTAACACATTATATGACATTTTAATGAAGTGAAGGAACCAAAAACAATCCAATAAAGCCATGCAAATGGGGTTTGAAAAATGAATTTTCATGCAGCCATGTAGGGGTCGCGGGCGCGACCCACATTACTCATGAAATGGTCGCGATCGCGACCGAATAAAATCCGATTTTTCATGCAAATTTATGCAATTAACGAGAGCAAATGTGTACAGTGGTCGCGGGCGCGACCTGAAATGCAAAGGATTCAGGTCGCGGGCGCGACCTGAGAGACACAACCACAACACGCACACACGAGTTGCGGCCGCGACCAAGATTGTTCTTGGTCCGATCGCGGCCACGACCTGCTCAAACTGGAGCAGAACGCAGCAAGAAACAGGGTAAAACGAGGCCAATCTTTAACCAACATACTCAGCTAAGGAATGATCACAAATATGAGATGAAACAACTCCAAAACATCATGCAAAACATGCTTCCCAAAGATTGAAACGTGAGATGAAGGATGAAGTGATCAATTCATACATTTTCTTCAAAATCTCATTAATGGCAACTCATGAAATACTTATCCCCCATAAAATACATGATCATGGATGTAAAGAGGAAGTTTAAACAATCATATTCATGCTTGGAATCAACTTAAATCATCAAAGAATGAGAGAGATCATCATATTGGCATAAAACCTAACTATTTCTTCACATCCTCAAAATCTCCTCCACACATGCTCAAAATTGGGGATGCATAGCTTAAAATGATACATTTTGAATGTATAATAAAATCCTAAACTCACCTTCAAGGTTGGATGAAAGATGAAAGAGATTTGAGCTTGAATCTCCAAGGTTGGGCATGGTGACGGGAATGAAACTGGAGTAGAGGTTGGGGCTGATTTTTCTCTTGTTTGTGAAGGTTATTTCGGTTTAGGGGTATAACGATCATATAGTGGGTTTAACTAGGGTTCCATAGCCTCCAACCATGGTTAATTTGGTCAAGGTTTGAGGGAGATATGTTGAAAATGGTTAAGGGTGGCCGATTTGCACTTGTTTCGGTTTTCGGTTGAATTTCGGGAGTCCAAATGATCTTAGTAAAATATGAGGTTAAATTTATTGAACCCAAATATTTGTTATGAGTTCAACGGAGTTGACGGAACTCGATTCCGAGTTCCCAAGCTCAAGATATCACATACGGAACCAAGGGTGCGCTAATTGCTCGTTAGCCCCCGGTTTGGTTCCAATCAAACCAAATTAATTTAAAAAGCAATTAAACAAATCCGAAAACGTAAAACGAGCATACGTACACATTCATGACACACATATCTACAACATATTAAATTTCCACCAAATTTCGAATTCATTCATATAGTAACGACGCGCAACTTGTCACGTGAATGCAAATCGTTTCGAGATTTCAAATATTCCAAAATTCAATTAAAATTAAGAATCCATTTAAAGTATTTAATAAAATTATAAAAAATGCATATAATGGAAAATTGATGAAAGTAACGATTAATAATTAGCAAAGGCGATTAATTCAGCAATTACATAATTTAAACGCGAAATTACGGGGCACACAAGTTACTCATATAAATTCCAATTTTAATATTGCATATATTTAAATTACTCACTTATTTAACAATTTAAACAATGAAAGTTAATTATATAACACTGAAAGCCAATTAATTTTGTGCAAATTAGTAAACACATATGTCATTTTAAAAATACTGAAAAACTGGGGCGTTACAATTTCTTTCTTGAAACAATCCAATTTAGCATGATATTTGTAGAGCCAATCAATTCCCAGAATGATTCCATATCTTGTCATCGGGAGTTCAATGAGGTCCATAGGGTAGTATTGGTCACGGATTTGTATAGGGCAGCGTTTATATACTCAATCCGTTATGAAACGAGCTCCCAAAGGGGAACTTACTTCAAAATTATATGATGAACACACAAGTGGATAATTTAAACCCGCACATAAATTTGATGTAATGAATGAATGCGTAGCACCAGGGTCATATAAGACCTTAACGGGCGTGTTTAGAATGTGTACCGTACCTTCGACAACATCTGAAGGGTCTGGGTCCTTGTTTCCATCCAATGCATAGGCTCTACCTCGGACCAATGGCTTTCCTGGCTTTCCCACAGCTTTCTCCTTTTCCTTAGATCCCGGTCTCTTTGGGCCTGTATTAAACTGATGATCAGGGCTTCCACACCATAAACACGTGCCAACTTTCTTTCGACATTCTTGTTCAGTATATCCCGGCTCGTGACAATATTCACAAGTGATCGCTTCTTGTGAATGAGAAGGGACCGACTTAGGCTTTTGCGGGGCTGGTGTGGGTTTCTTCCCAAATTTCTAGCTAGATGATCCAGCGGAACATTTCATTCCTTGAGAAGGTTTATTTTGAGGGGGACCAGGGCGATTAGCTGCCAAACGAATATTCTTATGAGCTGCTTCAGTTTTCAGGGCATTATCTACCGCCTTATTATAAGTTTCAATATCCAATGAAGCTAAAGCCCACCGAAGGTCTGGTTTGAGTCCATCAATGAATCACTTGGTCTTTCGTCGTTTATCATTCAGAATATGTGGAGCATACTGAATTAGTCTCACAAACTTAATTCATGAATTCAGCCTCTCGAGTATCTCTTATCACTTGAGGAATTTATTTATTCTGAAGCTCCTTTACAAATTCCGCCCAACTGTAATCAGTCTGGTCTTCTATCCAGGTTAGTTTGACATGCTTCCACCAAAGCATGTCCTTCTAAGAGAAAGGCTGCATACTGCACTCGTTCTCGTTCCTCTGGAAATATATCCATAGCCTCATAAATCTTTTCTAAACTGGCTATCCAGTTTTCAGCCTTTAGGTCATTAGGTTCTCCAAAGAATTTTGGGGGATTCATTCGGAGAAACCTTTCTAAGGATCGGTCGTTGGTAGGGTTATTCCCAGGTGTACAGGTTCGAACAAACTGCCTTAAGGCTTCTACAAGTTCTGGGTGTCCTGGTGGGTCTTGTGGCGATGGTGAGTTGTTTCGTAGTGTTTTTCGTAGAGGCATTTTGAATGCTGAAATCACAATCACATAGGAAATATAATGCATGTGGGGTAAGAATGTCTCAAAGATTATCATAGAACAATAATCACCAAATAACATGAATCATCAAACATAAAGTACAGAAAGAAATAACATTAGTACTCGCGGTGCTGCTGGTATCTTGAAGCGACTCTAAGACTCATGATACAAGAAATGTAACGCAACATGAAATAACAGTGTAAGATGATGAAAATGTGTCATATATATGGATCAAGATTAGTATGCTTCAAGAGCTACAAAAGTAAAAGCAAAAAGAGGGGGTGGACCCGATCTACCTCGAGTTACACCCTACAAGTACTGTCACTCCTAGTAAGTCAAAGCTGCTACTGTCCGCTGCTGCTACTATGTACTGCTGCAAAAATGGGGAGTGTCTCTACTGGCTGCTATATACATACCCCTGAATAACTATCCTATCTATTGTATCCCCCGATTTGAACTCAATCCTCTCCAGTACTATCCGCCTCAAGGTCAACTGTATCATCTGAATCCGGAACCCTAATAGGACTCCACTCCTCGCTGGACTCAGCACTGTCCTCCTCCTCGGGAACAACCTGCAATCCGTCAGAGTACTCGCCGATCTCACCAACCTGCTGGGGCTCCTCCTCATCATCAGAATGGACTATAGCCTCTGAGGCCCCACTATCTCCTCCGGGCTACATCTCTAAAACCTGCTCCATGATCTGTGTATCGTTCAGGTGAAGTGCATCCTCTGGACGGCTCCTCATCTGGGCTCGGTACTGGTCGTGGATCACAATAGAAGCCGCATGGTCCAAAGTCAAACTGACCACATCCTTCTCGAGCTTAGCTATGCTTGATGCCAACTCAGAAATAGCAATCTGAGATGCTGCTAACTGGTCCCGGGCATGATCACGATCCACTACTGTCTATCTAGACATCTCTCTGGTCCTCTCAGCATCCAGTCGGTACTCACCAGTCCTCTGATACTCATAGAAGTAAGCATCTCTCTCGGTCTCTAATAAATGGACTACTCTGTTCGGATAAGCATATCCGGGAAAGGCCTCCTGATGTGAGTCCTGACTATGCTGCCTAATCCTCTGCCAGGGATAGTATCTAGGACCCCCACTACGAGTAACATCTATGCTGTTAGAATGTGGAAGCCCACCGTAGCTACCCATTTTTACTCTAAGAAAAACACTTTACGAATTATTAAAGTGAAGAGATTACAGTGAAATACTTTCTCTACCTAATGTTCAAGTTAAGTTCTCTCTATCTGAACCTGACGCTCTAATACCACCTTAGCTGTAGTGCCCCTTAACACTACAACCAGCACCATTGTACTTCCCGAGTGGATGTGAGACCTAGCACTCGAGAAATACTCCGGCGAACGGACAAGACTATACAATACCAGAGTAAGAAATTTAAACGCAACGGAAAAATAAACTTGAGCAATAAAAGGGGACTATATATAACGAAACACATATTATTAAGTTGGATAAGTAATTACAACGATAGGTCTAACTTCACAAGAGAGTGCTTATTGAGAGATGTACATGCACTCTTGATCACTCTAAGTAATTGAAATGTGACACCTTAAAGCTTCAAGATACCTCCAAGGCGTCGACTCATAGATTCCTGAAATCATGAGTTAAGAGAGTAGGAGGGTTAGTCAAAATGACTAAGTGACGGGGGGTTTGAGGTTTATGATAATAAGTAAGGTTTTTCTTTTGAAATCTTTTGACCAAGAAAATCTTGGTTTAAAAATATACTATATAGTAACAAATAATTATATAACAATAATATCAGGTTCATATTATTTTGAAACAGTAGGAGTAGGGGAAATATAAGTTATACTTTTAGAAAACTTATGAACTGTTTTGAAAAAATGATTTTGATGCCCGCAAGCTAGGCTTCTCCAACCTTAACTCCTTAAAATCCAGGAAAAATAGTAACGACACTGATCAAGGTGTCGGTACTTAATAAAACAAATATGAGAATATCATCCTTCACCCCTTAGTGTCACGTAGGGTTGCAAGCCCTAGTGACGATGAACAATATTGTGGGAGGGACGTACCTTTTCCCGTCACTTGATGTGGAATAACCAACCTCCGATTAGACCATCATCAAGATCTAGTTGGCGGCTGGTATAATAGTAGACCTCGACCCGTACCTCCCGAACTACTACTTCTACCAAGACCACCGGGCCCATAGGAAAAACAATAATTTTACTTGCAAGACGAGAATATTTACCGGTAAGAAAGTACTAAGTACTTTCGGGTAAATATATGTTTTTGAATAATTAATAAGAATTATTTTCCCATATAGGGAATAATAACTTGAAAGGAAATTCAAGGAAATAAAGTAAAATATTTTATCATGATTTCAGTTGAAAAGATTTAAACCCTCACCGAGTACCGAGATTTAATTGGAATTGTGAGGATTCCACTTTCGATCCTATTGTCGCCTGAAAGTAATAACTACTACTGACTTAGAACTAGGTCCTTAGTTCCTAACTAATCTAATTGCACACAATATCATAATGAAATAATTATAGAAGGTACATATTATGTAATACGTTAAAGATTTCCCGGTAAACACTAAATTCACCCGTTTTGTTAATAAATTCAGGGTTTATGGGATCTTTTGTAACACCCCAAGCGGAGGGCGCCACATCCCCCGCACTAGAGCCCAACACGTGTGACGAAATGGGGAATTCGTGCACGCACCAAGCACTAGCGAACGGGTGACAAACAAAAGACCTTCCTAAGCTAGACAGCCTAAACCCTCAAACAGAGTGCGCGAAATAAAATCGTACAAAAACGGAAGCACTAAACGAACTTAACCAAACCAAAGCATTAAGGTTACAAACCACTTAAGTCGAATTACACACGAACATACCAAAACAAGACTCAAAGTACCAGATACAAATCCATATCTCAAATTACAAACTTAGAAAGTACAAATGCAGAATGAACTAAATAAGAAAATGCAGAATTCACTAGACCGACAAGACTCCAAGAGAAAGCAAATCAAAAACCCCCTAGCTCGAACCAACGGACCGAAACCTGCAAACTAAAACGTAAGATGGAGGGGTCAGTCTAAAGACTGAGTGAGGGGCTACACACGCACTCATACATACGTATAGAGAGCATAGCACATATCATAGATGGGAGTTCATGAACCGGGGCGTGGTTTTTATATTCTAAAGCATTTTCACACGTGATAATAGATATAGGGATTAAAAGAGTTAGGTCGAAGGCTAAAACAACCAAATTTTATTAATTGAGAATCCACTCCCATTTCATGAACTATTTCTTAACAAACAAACATAACAGAAATCAAACGTAACCCACACACACACCATCCGTCGACCTAAAATGAGCATCCCGGATTCAGAACACACGCACACATCCGTCGACCTAAAATGAGCCATCCCGGTTTCAGAACGCACACGCACATCAGAATCAGAGTTCAGAACCAGAGTCTTACCGTATTCAGATACATACCTCCTTCATATCCATAATTATAATCACCACCACATCATACTCATAATCCAAACGTATCATAAAATAATCATAACCACAACATAACCATAATTCTAATATATACCCATTCATAGCATAATCACATCTTAGCTAGTTCCTAATCACAAACTAATCATACCATAATTCTGTTCATAATTCAAGCATACTCTTATTCTAGCATAATCATATCCTTATATGTTCATAGCATATTCTTAATCTTGTGTTCATATCATATTCATACTTTGCAAAACATATTCGCTAACTTAATTCATGTCATACATAATCATAATTCACACGTATTACATAGGCATAGGCTTATTTCGCATGTGAACATATAGAGCACATATCATTAGGGTATAACTATAACCCAACCTCAACTTACACCGACGAAACCGGACAACCGGGGGCAAAACCAAAACTTACGGAACAAACTCTCCACCAACGGGATACTCCACTGAACAAGACAAACATTAAGGACAACCTTAGACTCAAAATGAACCACATGAATGCTCGGTAAATGCATATGGATGCAATGCAAGTCACAAACATTCAAACTTATACACAACGAGCCAATTACCATGTTATCATATCAATATTACATAGATCACTCTCATAAGGCATCCCATGTAGCATATACGAAGTTAAAACACATAAGGAAACAACAAGAGATCACATATGGAGTATACAAGTTCACATCTTGCATAAAGGCATCGAAATTCCATAAACGACACGTAAAAAAAACAAATAACGTGTCAAATAATCACATAGTATCTCACTTTATATCATAACACATGCATACTCAAGTTTAAATGACATAAACAAGGTAAGAGATGCAAAGAGATATCAATCGTATCACTCAAATGCATAACGATTCAAATTAAATTTACACTTATCAAATGAAGTCATAAAATTAGATTAAATAAGCAAACATATCATATAATAACATATTAACACTTTAGGATCATAATTGGAGTGGGAGAAATCAAATAAAAGTGAAGTGAACCAAGCAAACAAAGTTCGGAGAAAAGGGAGATACAGCACCAAATCCACCCCGGCGGATTATTTTCAAAGGGAAAATCCACCCCGGTGGATTAGGGTTAGAGGCCAAATGTAGTAGCCCAAAGACCGACCCAGTATGCAGATATTGTCCGCTTTGCACGCCCTTAATCGAAACGGCCTCACGGATTTGTTCTTCCCAGTGGGTTGGGCCACTGGGAAAACGCGTCTGCAAGGAAAGGTTTCCATCCCCCCTTATAAGGAGGACTTCGTTCTCCTTCCCAACCGATGTGGGATGGGCACACATCCACCCCCCCTAAGAGGAGCTCAGCGTCCTCGCTGAGGACCTGACACATCAGCTTCCTGGCACCGGCTCTGATACCACATGTAGTAGCCCAAAGACCGACCCAGTATGCAGATATTGTCCGCTTTGCACGCCCTTAATCGGAACGGCCTCACGGATTTGTTCTTCCCATTGGGTTGGGCCACTGGGAAAACGCGTCTGCAAGGAAAGGTTTCCATCCCCCCTTATAAGGAGGACTTCGTTCTCCTTCCCAACCGATGTGGGATGGGCACACATCCACCCCCCCTAAGAGGAGCTCAGCGTCCTCGCTGAGGACCTGACACATCAGCTTCCTGGCACCGGCTCTGATACCACATGTAGTAGCCCAAAGACCGACCCAGTATGCAGATATTGTCCGCTTTGCACGCCCTTAATCGAAACGGCCTCACGGATTTGTTCTTCCCAGTGGGTTGGGCCACTGGGAAAACGCGTCTGCAAGGAAAGGTTTCCATCCCCCCTTATAAGGAGGACTTCGTTCTCCTTCCCAACCGATGTGGGATGGGCACACATCTTACAGTAACAGCCCTAAGACCCGCCCTTCGATATTGTCCGCTTTGGTCCAAGCCGCACGGTTTTACGTTTCGAACCACTGGTTACCCCAGTGGCCCAAAAGGCCTCTACTCAGGGGAGGGGAACTCCACTACTTATAAAGCAGCTTCAATCCACCCTCCAATCCGATGTGGGATATTACATCCACCCCCCCATAGGGGCCCAGCGTCCTCGCTGGCACACCGAACCCGGGCCCTGGCTCTGATACCATTACAGTAACAGCCCTAAGACCCGCCCTTCGATATTGTCCGCTTTGGTCCAAGCCGCACGGTTTTACGTTTCGAACCACTGGTTACCCCAGTGGCCCAAAAGGCCTCTACTCAGGGGAGGGGAACTCCACTACTTATAAAGCAGCTTCAATCCACCCTCCAATCCGATGTGGGATATTACATCGATGTGTGCCCATCCCACATCGGTTGGGAAGGAGAACGAAGTCCTCCTTATAAGGGGGGATGGAAACCTTTCCTTGCAGACGCGTTTTCCCAGTGGCCCAACCCACTGGGAAGAACAAATCCGTGAGGCCGTTTCGATTAAGGGCGTGCAAAGCGGACAATATCTGCATACTGGGTCGGTCTTTGGGCTACTACATGTGGTATCAGAGCCGGTGCCAGGAAGCTGATGTGTCAGGTCCTCAGCGAGGACGCTGAGCTCCTCTTAGGGGGGGTGGATGTGTGCCCATCCCACATCGGTTGGGAAGGAGAACGAAGTCCTCCTTATAAGGGGGGATGGAAACCTTTCCTTGCAGACGCGTTTTCCCAGTGGCCCAACCCACTGGGAAGAACAAATCCGTGAGGCCGTTTCGATTAAGGGCGTGCAAAGCGGACAATATCTGTATACTGGGTCGGTCTTTGGGCTACTACACCAAAAACTTGAAGAAAAGCTTGCAAACTCCCAAAAAACTCCAAACAAACCACATAAATACCAAGCTAACACATAATGAAAGGTTTAAGCAAGTAGAATTCATGCATTTCTAGCCATTACATGATTCAAATTCACAACAAGGCAAGGTACAATTGAAAAGAGATCAAATTCATACAAAACCCCTAAACTCATCAATGGCAAAGTCATGAATTCCTAACCAACACTCAAAAAAAAGTTCATATATATCAAATAGGATTCCTTAGGGTCATATATCATGATTCACATAAAAAGAATTCACAAGAAAACATGCAAGAATCAAGAAAATGCATCAAACCCTTACTATTCACAACTATTCATGCTCATCCTTAAAACCCTAGCTAAACATGCTCAAAATCTGAAATTCATGGATGAAAAGAACTACCAAAGGATGTAGATAGCAAATATATGCTTACCTTGATGATTGGATGGAAAATGGAAGAGATTGGAGCTCAAAATCTCAAGGGTTGGAATTGTGACGAGATTTTCCTTTTCTTCTTGCTTCAATTGCAATTCCTCCTCTTTTTGGTGTGTGGATCGAAATGGGAGAGAGAGGGATGGATAAGAGCTGAGTTGGGGTCAAGTGGGCCCAAGAATCACTTCATTTGGTCAAGAAATGAGCAAGTTATGGTCAAAACCGTAAAAGGTGATCGTTATGAGCGCGAGGCTCGGTTCGGCCGAAAATTCGCGAGGCTAAACGGGGTTCGAAAAATACAAGTCTTGTTCCATCGAACCCAAATCATCGAAACGAGTCCAATGGTGGTGTCGGAATTCGAATCCGAATTCCCGAGCTCAACGTACGCTGTCTGGAACCCAAGGTGTGCTAAATGCTCTTTAGCCCCCGTTAAGTTCCGTTACACCAAAGCAATTAAAACTCAAATAAACAAGTTATAAAACATATATAAAGCATATAAGAACAATTAAAATTAACATATTTCATGCGTGGCATGTTGACATAAAAAACGGGATTAAAAACGGAGTTAAACAAGCTTGAAACAAGAAAAAGGGGATTAAAACGTTTAGAACTTAAACATAAAATATATAACGAATATTCAAATATTCAAATAAATTACATAATGGCGTGCTTAATTAACTAAATGCGCACTTAGCACACTCGTGACGTAGTACCTGGAAAGCCGAAGAGTTGGGATGTTACAAACTACCCCCCTTAAAAAGGACCTGGTCCTCCAGGTCCGCCTGCTCAAGTAAGAACTATGAGCAACTCTCTCGTATTCACCCAAGTTCGAGGTTCATGACGTCCCGACGAGGGTTAGCTCAAGAAAGGTCTTGTAGCGCTAGGGATTTGATTCTTCAACTGTTGACGAAAGGCTCCGCTCCTTCACGACTTGGTTCCGGCTAGGAGCAGCTCGATTTGTCTCGCACGATGAGAGGGTCTAAACGAGATTCAACACCCACCATTTGATTCATTTCAAGCTAACTCAAGAGCTCGGAGTTACACGAGTGGCGTTGTCACCGGATTTAGTTGAACCGCCTTGGAAGTTCGGTAGAATCACGACCCTCGACTTACCGGAGAACTAGATCACCCTTACACTCAAGGTTGTCTCTCAGGACAACCAAACAACAACAAGCAAAAGCGCAAGAAATACCAAGGAAAAAGAAAAGAACCACACGCAATTAAAGGGCACACGCACGGAGTACGTAAATAAGCAACACAAATTGGTGGGTTACCCCAAAATCAAACAATGCATGAAATGAAATGCTATGAATGTTTTAAAGTACGTTGCACCTCGACGATAGCATTAACCTCGGCATCAACCTCGACGTTAACTCCGTCATCACCCTCCATTGCGCTAACTTGAACTTGTTCCGGGGGTATCGGAGCCATCATGTTTAAGGGCCTCGGATTTGGGTTTGTGGGGTAAAATCTCACCGTGTGTCCTAATTCTCCACATCCAAAGTAGGTTCTCAACTTCTTCCTACAATTTTCCTCTGTGTGATTCGGTCTCTTGCAAAAGGACCATCGAATAGGTTCCGATGGAGCGGGTATCGGATCCGGAGTTCGAAGTCGGGGCTTCTTGGTAGCATCGAAAAGTCCTTCCGGGTCGAAGTCTTGAAGTTCATCTTGAAGTACCTGTCTCTTTCCCAAACTCGAACTTGATCCCGGGTGATGGGTTTGGGGTTCCAATCTCCGTTGTTCGGCCTCGACTTTAATAGCTTTCCTTGTTGCCTTAGCCCATGCATTCACCGTAGCAGCTCACAAAGCCCGTTGAATATCTTCTCTTAACCCGTGTATAAAATTTCGGGCCTTCAAAGTGTCATTGTCCGTAATGTGAGAGGCATAAGGAGCAAGCCACTCGAACTCTAGGATATAATCCTCAACGGTCCGGTCTCCTTGTTTGAGGTCCATAAATTCTTGCAATCTTCTCTCCCGCGAGCTTTGAGGGATGTACTTGTTACGAAATTCCCTCGTAAAATTTTCCCAATTAAATTCTTCGCCATTCCTTTCCAAACGAGCCCTTGTCCCCTTTAACCAATTTGAAGCTTGTCCTTGGATATATCGAGTGGTGCATACGGCCTTTTCTTGTGAAGGAGCGGGGCAAATCTCCCAAATTCCCATGATTTCGGTGAACCATTCTTCCTCCTCTATGTCATTACCTCCAAGCCACTTTGGAGGGTTATTATCCCCGAATTCTTTATAAGCCGATTTGACAACTCTTCCTTGTTCTTGGCCTTGAGGAACCGGTTGTGGCGGATTTTGTTGTAGATGATCAAGTAGTGCTCGTACAATATCTTCTGCGGTAGGGGATGGTGGACGAACATTCTCATGGTTTCTTCTCCTTGGAGGCATCCTGTAGAAGTACAAATTCAAAGAAATATCGATGCGTGGGGGTCTAGTGCATGTTCATGTGAACAATTAATACACTTAAGAGAAATTAATTCAATTAAGAGCACACAAGTCACGTAAAAGTTAAAGTGAATGCAAACAAACACACATATTCCTAAGCCGAACTACCTAGACAGACAGACAAGACACAAGAGCCCCGGTTTTGCAACTCGGAGCTCTGATACCACCTTAGATGTAACACCCCAAGCGGAGGGCGCCACATCCCCTGCACTAGAGCCCAACACTTGTGACGAAATGGGGAATTCGTGTACGCACCAAGCACTAGCGAACGGGTGACAAACAAAAGACCTTCCTAAGCTAGGCGGCCTAAACCCTCAAACAGAGTGCGCGAAATAAAATCGTACAAAAACGGAAGCACTAAACGAACTTAACCAAAGCAAAGCATTAAGGTTACAAACCACTTAAGTCGAATTACACACGAACTTGCCAAAACAAGACTCAAAGTACCAGATACAAATCCATATCTCAAATTACAAACTTAGAAAGTACAAATGCAGAATGAACTAAATACGAAAACGCAGACTTCACTAGACCGACAAGACTCCAAGAGAAAGCAAATAAATAACCACCTAGCTCGAACCAATGGACCGAAACCTGCAAACTAAAACACAAGAGGGAGGGGTCAGTCTAAAGACTGTGTGAGGGGCTACACACGCACTCATACATACGTATAGAGAGCATAACACATATCATAGAAGGGACTTCATGAACCGGGGCGTGGTTTTTGCATTCTAGAGCATTTTCACACGTGATAATAGATATAGGGATTAAAAGAGTTAGGCCGAAGGCTAAAACAACCAAATTTTATTAATTGAGAATCCACTCCCATTTCACGAACTATTTCATAACAAAATAACATAACAGAAATCAAACGTAACCCACACACACACCATCCGTCGACCTAAAATGAGCCGTGCCGGATTCAGAACACACGCACACATCCGTCGACCTAACATGAGCCATCCCGGATTCAGAACGCATACACACATCAGAATCAGAGTTCAGAACCAGAGTCTTACCGTATTCAGATACATACCTTCTTCATATCCATATTTATAATCACCACCGCATCATACTCATAATCCAAACATATCATAACATAATCATAACCACAACATAACAATAATTCTAATATATACCCATTCATAGCATAATCACATCTTAGCTAGTTCCTAATCACAAACTAATCATACCATAATTATGTTCATAATTCTAGCATATTCTTATCCTAGCATAATCATATCCTTATATGTTCATAGCATATTCTTAATCTTGTGTTCATATCATATTCATACTTTGCATAACATATTCTCTAACTTAATTCATGTCATACATAATCATAATTCACACGTATTACATAGGCATAGGCTTATTTCGCATGCGAACATACAGAGCACATATCATTAGGGTATAACTATAACCTAACCTCACCTTACACCGACGAAACCGGACAACTTGGGGCAAAACCAAAGCTTACAGAACAAACTCTCCACCAACAGGATACTCCACTGAACAAAACAAACATTAAGGACAACCTTAGACTCAAAATGAACCATATAAAAGCTCGATAAATGCATATGGATGCAAATGATACAATGCAAGTCAGAAACATTCAAACTTATACACAACGAACCAATTACCATGTTATCATATCAATAACACTTAGATCACTCTCATAAGGCATCCCATGTAGCATATCAAGAGCATATACGAAGTTAAAACACATAAGGAAGCAACAAGAGATCACATATGGAGTATACAAGTTCACATCTTGCATAAAGGCATCGAAGTTGCATAAACGACACGTAAAACAAATAAATAACGTGTCAAATAATCACATAATATCTCACTTTATATCATAACACATGCATACTCAAGTTTAAATCACGTAAACAAGGTAAGAGATGCAAAGAGATATCAATCGTATCACTCAAACGCATAACGATTCAACTTACATTTACACTTATCAAATGAAGTCATAAAATTAGATTAAATAAGCAAACATATCATATAATAACATATTAACACTTTAGGATTATAATTGGGGTGGGAGAAATCAAATAAAAGTGAAAAGAACCAAGAAAACAAAGTTCGGAGAAAAAGGAGCTACTGCACAAAATCCACCCCGGCGGATTATTTTCAAAGGGAAAATCCACGCCGGTGCATTCAGGTCAGAAAATTTTCAAAGAGGGTCTGCCTGAAATCCACCCCGGTGGATTATTTTCAAAGGGAAAATCCACCCTGGTGGATTTGGGTCAGAGGACAAAAACTTGAAGAAAAGCTTGCAAACTCCCCAAAAACTCCAAACAAACCACATAAATACCAAGCTAACACATAATGAAAGGTTTAAGCAACTAGAATTCATGCATTTCAAGCCATTACATGATTCAAATTCACAACAAGGCAAGGTACAATTGAAAAGAGATCAAGTTCATACAAAAGCCCCAAACTCATCAATGGCAAAGTCATGAATTCTTAACCAACACTCAAAAAAAAGTTCATATATATCAAATAGGATGCCTTAGGGTCATATAACTTGCTTCACATAAAAAGAATTCATAAGAAAACATGCAAGAATCAAGAAAATGCATCAAACCCTTACTATTCACAACTATTCATGCTCATCCTTAAAACCCTAGCTAAACAAGCTCAAAATCTGAAATTCATGGATGAAAAGAAATAGCAAAGGATTTAGATAACAAATATATGCTTACCTTGAAGATTGGATGGAAGATGGAAAAGATTGGAGCTCAAAATCTCAAGGGTTGGAATAGTGACGGGATTTTCCTTTTCTTTTTGCTTCAGCTGCAATTCCTCCCGTTTTTGGTGTGTGGATCGAAATGGAGAGAGAGGGATGGATAAGAGCTGATTTGGGGTCAATTGGGCCCCATAATCACTTGATTTGGTCAAGAAATGAGCAAGTTATGGTCAAAACCGTAAAAGGTGGTCATTAGGGGCACGAGGCTCGATTCGGGCCAAAATTCGGGCCAAAATTCGAGAGGCCAAACGGGGTTTGAAAAATACAAGGCTTGTTCCATCGAACCCGAATCGTCGAAACTAGTCCAGTGGTGGTGTCGGAATTCGAATCCGAATTCCCGAGCTCAAGGTACGCTTTTTGGAACCCAAGGTGTGCTAAATGCTCTTTAGCCCCCTTTAAGTTCCATTACACCAAAGCAATTAAAACTCAAATAAACAAGTTATAAAACACATATAAAGCATATAAGAACAATTAAAATTCACATATTTCATGCGTCGCAAGTTGACATAAGAAACCGGATTAAAAACGGAGTTAAACAAGCTTGAAACAAGAAAAAGGGGATTAAAACGTTTAGAACTTAAACATAAAATATATAACGAATATTCAAATATTCAAATAAATTACATAATGGCATGCTTAATTAATTAAATGCACACTTAGCACACTCGTGACGTAGTACCTGGAAAGCCGAAGAGTTGGGATGTTACATCTTTAACTAATCAAATATTTATTAACTATATTATAATTCTAATTGTAAGATTTGAAATGAAATTTATGGTTTAATTTGACAATGTAGGTTATCTTTTGAAAATATTATATAGTTTACCGGTTTTTGGAAAGTTTGGGAAAAATCTTTCTTTAAAAATTCCAAAACATATTTTATAATTATTTTTAAAATAATTTCGAAACTAATTAAATTTTTGTTGTCCAAAAAGTCAAAATTACTATTGAAAACATTTACTATTGAATTTCTTATGAATTAAACACTTTATAACACAAAATCAAACTCACACATACACACACACTAATCACGACACACACACATACACACATCCAAGAACATTAAGAACATGTTCTTGAGCTTATTTGAATATTCAAAGAGGGTGTGTAACATGTTCTATCACCTTTATATTCATAACATAAGATTGCAGCATAATATAGCAAAATATATGAATTTTCTATGAAAAATAATTCTAAATAAATTACTCTAGGCATGAATTTAATCAAACAAGGTCATAATCATTTAAATACATACTCACATTATATCATATCATAATTCACGCATTTAATTAAATAAAATTCCATAATGTACACACATTGTATTTAAACTAACAATTATGCACATATTTCATAAAATAAATTCCTAAAGCATAATTTAATTAATCCTAGACATGTTAATATTATTATTATACTAAGAACATTATATAAAGCATGAAATAATAGAAGAAAACATACCTTGTTGAGAGAGAGAGAGTTGGGGCGTGAGTCTAGGGAGAGAGAGGGAGTGATTTTTGTGTTGATTTGTGAGTTATAAATGAGGCTTGAGGGGGGTATTTATAGGTAGTCTTGAGGGGTCTTTGAGCAATTTATGAAAGTTTAAGGGAGATGTGGTTGTCTATTATTTCAAAAAATGCTTGGTAATTATTTAAGAGATGTGGTTAAATTATATTTTGAACAAATGCTTGGTAATTATATAGGTAATGTGGAGAAATTACAATCATTTAATTAAATCTTCTAGAAGCTCATGTTGTCATCAATGATGTCATTTTGAATAAAAATAAATGTAAAATAATATAAAATTTATTCAAGAGTTAAGAGATAAAAACTTGAAGTATTGAATTAATGAAAGTACGAGTGAAAAATAAGCTTCGTTTTGATTATAAATGTGGAATATTTAGAGTTTTCGTTTATAAATTATGAATATTAAAGATGACGAAAATCATAGGAAAATTATATAAACGAAGCTATGATAAAGTTTAAAGTTTGGAAAAATCACTCTAATTTAGAGAAAAAATCAAGAATCGTTTTAAGTTTAATTTCGAATATTGAATAAAAGTTACTTTGTTTAAAATAAAATGATGATTTTAAAAAGAAAAATATTTATGAAATATGCTATGGGTGGAATCGAGTTTTGGTAAATGTATAAAAATTCATAAAATAATTCAAGGATCGTTTTGACTATAATATTGGATAGGAAAAGTATTTCGGAGAATGTAGGAAAATTCTAGGGCTTTAAGGGTATTTTTGTAATTTCCAACCTAAAACTGTAGGAATGGGTTTTGAAGCATATGAAGGGGTTTTAGGTGCTAGAAGGGAATGAAAACTAGATTTCTAGGATTCTATGAAAAGAGTTTCAAGGAACGAGTTAAATAGAGGAAATGATTAAATCTACGAACATTTAATTAAACTATAGCACATAAAAGCACATAAGTCACATAAAATGCAATGCATGAAGAGAATTACAAGGGATCGAGGTTATAAACGCTTCCGGTGTAACCCTTTACTTACCTCTCTCGACTTGGCCCTGAGTACGGCTGTTACAGCAATTCTCGTCAAAATAGTAGGAAATCAGTAATCATTTCAGTACATGGGAAACAATTTAATATTTTTAAAACATTTACTCGATGAACCTTTGAAAACAATATAAATATACCATAAGGTTTTTGGCCAAAACATTCACATATGGATTATACGGTTTAATACATAACTAGAACGGAAACACCCTCACCTAGAAGACGACGATACAAGGATACGAGCTATACCGGGTGCTCATTTGATCACGATATCTCTGCCCTGGAGACGAACTATACAGGAAGGGAAACAATGTATACTCGTGAGATACGACTCAATATGAAACCACATAGACGCTCAGCAATGCCCATGAAGTGGTATGACATGTTATGAGATAATACCATAGATAATAATCATAAATTGTCATGGAGTGGCACATAAATGATTCAAACATTCAATTCATAATACATTACAATACATGTTAACAACGCATATGACTCAATTAGAAGTGGAAGAATGTTATTAAACACATAAAGAATGCAATTAAGAACCATAGAGTGTTAATAACAATATAATCATCACTTACTCAAGCATACAAGTCATATAAATCAGATACGGGGGGTCAAGGAAGTGAAAGGAACGCAAGAAGAGAGGTTCAGGCAAAGTTAGCAAAAGCTGACAGTTTTCGGAAACGCCCAAGCTGTATAAAGTTGGGACTATCTCGAGTTCTAGGAGATGGAATGGAGTTTGTTTTCTTGGGTATGAGACTAGACAAATAGGGTTTTCCAAGGATATATGGCTAGAATCGTGGTTCAAAGCGAGGTGAAAATGGCGTAGGCCCGAAGTTGGATGAATGCAGATTTTTGGTGAAGTGGTGACACTAAAATGGATTGATTATATCTGACAAATTAGAAATTATATTGAGGTAATTGCAATTGGAGAATATTATAGACTTCAAAAGGTTTCTGTGGTTAAAATTTCAGGTCAATCGGAGTTTGTTTGGGTAGGTAACGAAGAACAAAACGGTAAAAATGTGCAGGCAAGGGGAGACACGGCGTGTTACCCCTCAAGAAAAAAGTTTGACACGACCGTGTCATGGTATATGCGTCAAAAAGGGCTAAAGGAACGGGTGTGTCTCATTTTCTTCACTAGGGAGACATGGGCGTGTCACCCCGTCGTCCCCAAGCTCCAAAAGCTTAAAAATGGCGAAAAAGGAGGAAAAACAAGATAATAACACCACCAAGGGCCCGATTCCTACAAAAATCATTAGAGCTCACGAAACGAGCTCGAACACACCAAACTCCAAACCCGTTACTATGTATCATCTTCCCCCAAAGCCATAAAATCACATGTTCGAGGCACGAAAGAAGTATTAAATCGAAGCACGTAATGAAAGGATCACAAATCTTACCTTGGTCGTTGATCAGACGGTTGGATCTTGCGAAACCCTAGCTCAAAAGCTTGATGCCAAAATGGGCGAAAAATTCTCCTTCTCTCTTCCTTGCTCTATGCTTCAAGTGAGAAATGGGGAGAAAGGGGAGAGATTTCTCCCTTTTCTTGGGCTGAAATGGGTCGGCCAAAAACAGGTTGGGTCGACGGTATCCGGTCCATTCGCATCGGATTTTAAAACGGTAGGACAATCAAATGGCTTTAGAAAAATAAAAGGTTAATCCATTGAATCCGAATCATCGAAACGAACTCAATGAGAAGGTTGGAATTCGAATCCGAATTCCCGAACTTAAGATAGCCACGAATGGACCATAATACCCTAATTATAATTAGGTCCCTACCTTGCAATTATTGGACAACTGAGTCCAAGTACATTTTAAATAAATTCTAATGCGCATAAAACTCAAAATTAAATTGCAAATTGACATTCAAGGCATGTGAGGGCATATAATTCACAGAGCATGGAATTAAACTCTCTCGTGATTCCTTACCTAGATTGCCAAAGAGACGAGGCATTACAACCTCTCGCCCTTAAGAAGGACCTGTGCTCAGGTCCACTGCCTCGAGTCTTAGCTTCTGAACAAACTTTTCTATGTTCATCCCACACGGGTTAGCAACTCCCCATCAGGGACTAGTTCGGAATAGGTCTTCAAGCAACAAAGGGAAAATTTCAAAGCACTACAATTATGGCTTGATGTCGGGGTACTCGAACTGTCTTCAAGAAGTGTCAAGAATCTTCATAGGCGTTTCGTGAATCTTGTTGTCTAGTCACGACCCTCATTTCACCGTGAGGCCTAAGTACCCGAAAATCTAAGATGCCACCAGTTGACCAGCGAACCAGGTAAGAAGACACAAATGAGAGAATCCCCGTCTCCCGTCTCTTGAACGAACAATAAGAGAACCTCGTCTCTCAAACAACTAATGTGAGAACCCCGTATTTCTAACATAAAGTAAGAGAGTCACCAAGCACAACACGAAAGGGCTTAACGCCCCTCGGCACAAAGCAAAACAAGCACCAAAACGCAAAATACAGTTACATCACACAGCAAGCACACAAGAAGCAAGTAAAAGATATGAAGTACATAGATTATCATACTAAAGCAGTTAATACAATTAGTAATCAAGGCACATAACATCATGAAATTGTTCAAATTATAGTTTCATGTATGCATATGCCATGAATGTACGATGTACCGTTCACCGTAGTAATAGAAATCTTCCATTGTGATGATCCAAATTCCACACTTGATCCGTTGTTATAGATGTAACACCACAAACGGAGGATGCCACATCCCCCGCACTAAGACCCAGAACCGGTCACGAAATGGAAAGTCCATGCCCGAATCCGAATCAAAGCGAACGGGAAACCAACTCACTCACTAAGCTAGGCGGATCTAACTTGACAAACTCAGAGTGCGGAAGCAATTAAACCAACAACAATAGATAGCGGAAGCATTCAAAACAAAACATGCAAAGCAGATGACGGGTTCAACTAGCATAAATACCTAGTGCCGAATCAATTCATAATCCAACATAATAAGCAGCATATGTATCATCATAATATCTACTAACACCCAAATACTAGCTTACTAACCCCGCATGGGTTTAAGTCTAAGTAGAACATAAACATAACCTTCAAGTGTGAAACATAAATACATAACATAAATAAAGTATGCGACAAATGCATCCTAATACCCACTATACTGACAAGTGTGACTCAAGGGACTCACTTCCGCCTAGCTCAAGCCAAAAGGAAACCTGCAAACTAAAAGATAAATGAGGTGTCAGTCAACTGACTGAGTGAGGGGGCTAACGTACACCCACAATATATATATACAGAGCACATCACATATCAAAAGGGTGGATTCATGAACCGGGGATAGGTGTTGCATACCAGAACATTTCAAAACAACCCAAAATAGATATAGATGTAAGTTTAGAAACCATTTTCAGAAAGACTCTATCCCGATTCATGATTCCCATAACATATCATATGCTCGGCGAGTACGAGCTTCCAACCTCAACTCCTCATATTATAACAAAACAGAAATAACATACCAACCTCAACTCCGGGTGATGGTAGGGTTGCGCGACCCTAACCATCCATACAGTCGAGGGGAGTGCTGATGCTACTCAAACCCTCAGGACTCCGTTTCCCAACCAAACCTCCTGGTGGGTCCCGGTAGATCCTTTTCATACAGATGGAGACTACGCACAGGTATAACCCCGATAGCCCGATACCGTCCCGGGGGCTCCTTACCCGTAGCTCCTGGGCCCCATAACAGAACAAAACATAACATATACCAACTTTCATGGCAATCTTGCTACATAATCATAACATAACTTAACTTTCCGAAATAGCTTACATACGCCTTTATACTTAATTTCCAAAACTGAAGTTGTATCATAAGGTCATAATCATATCATATCCAACACATATTTAATCGTATATATAGTATATAATCGCATGCGGGGATTGAAATCATCATATTGGGGTCATAGGTCGTTTAACTATACAAAATCCTAAACCTCACCTGAGAAGCGACAAGACGCAGACACTGAGAAGACAATGCAAACTTGATCACGTTGTCCCCACTCTGGAGACCACTGACAGAAGAAGAAACACAAGTACTCATGAGACACGACACAGACATGAACCACATAGACGCACGGTAATGTTCATTGAATGGCGTGATGTGATATGAAATATTAAAACATGTTATGAACTCGTTCATGTGTACAATAATGTCCCACTCAATAAGTGAACATGCATCACTCTCATACACAAGGCATAAATGCATGATAGAAGACAATAAAGGATTTTCTGACAAGTATGACAATTTATCAATGTCATATTATATCGAATAGATCCATACCCAATCATCTCATTTAATTACAATTAAATGCACTTATTTACAAAAATTTTGATCTAAAACAAGGAACCAATTTAACAAGACCGTGTTAATCACATTCAAATTATACAACTTTCAAATTGTGAGTTTACAACCAAATTTCACAAGATGTAATAAATTCACTTTGCATATTACAACTTTCTAAGTCAACTTCAGTACAGGACATAAGAGCACACGGGGAACCATATTTCAATTTAACATCATTCAATTATAATTATAATAACAGCAGCCTTTATTTGATACCCCAAGGATTAGACATTTCGCAACATAATAATTTGTAAATAAATACATTTATGAAATTTCGTACATTAACATTCGAGACGCAATTTGTGAGTAATGAAGCTCATTGTCCCCAATTTATTACATTCTGTATAGATTTAAAGTTTACTAAAATCTCAATTCAAATTAGGCTAACAAAGATGTATGTTATGTTTAATTGATCTAATTCTTTCAAATTATAATCAGAGATATTCAGTCACAACTTGCTTACAAAATTTCACATGGTAAAATGTATTGACAATCCTATAATTGTACAAAATTAGGAAATCACAATTCTATACGATTTATTCTGTACATTTTAATTATAACCATAATTACTTTGACAAATGCAAACTTTGAAATCAAATGAAATTAGAATACATAGTTCAGATTATGTAACAAATATATAACATTGACAACAATTCAATAATGAATTACGAAGTAAATATACAATCGTATCCTAAGTATTCAAGAAACATACTAATTACAATACTCAGCCCTCAATTAAATTGGGTGCAACTACATTATTAAATTTAAGTTAACCGATTTAATAAATTGATAACAGAATCCAGATTCGAACAGTGATCACATGATTCACGGTTTAGACAAAATCTCAACTACCAATTCATATAAGTCTCATATCCAGAACACAGATCTATAAACAATCTCAATACATACAGTCCCAAACTTGAAATATTGAAATATACATTACAATTCTAATGGACTAACGAAATTACAGTCCATTCACGCAGAAAAGGAGATGAATGTCTGTTGCTTACAATTTGGACCGAACAAGGAGGAGGTCTGTTTGGATTCCGTTGCTGAACTCCGCAGGAATAATTACTCCCAGCTGCTGCTTAGGATCATCCTTGCCTCGTTCCCCTCTTTCGTAACCCGCATGGTTGGTGTCGGCAAAGGGAAGAAAACAGGGGAGAAATGGTGGTGGTTGTGGCTATCAAAACGGTGGTTGCCTAGTGGTGATTAAGGGCTGGCCGTCCGTTGCTGGAGCTGAACAAAGGCGAGGGCTGCTCTCGATGTCTCCTCTCTCAGATCTGAAAGAGAGTAGATCGAAGGTGGCTTTGTTTCCCATTGAGGCAAAATATAGAAACAGGGAGCTGCTAACTGCTGGAATCCATGGTGGTTGGCGACAAATCAGAGTTCTGATGATCGGTGGTAGTGGCTGGATCCAAGAACAAGAGGTGGAGTGAGAATGGTGATTCGACGGTGGTGGAAAGGGGATGCTCAGATCTGGTCCGATCTGGGCGAGGTGGCCGGATCTGAGTGGTGCTGGCCGCGAATCGTCATCGGCGACGGTGTGCGGTCGGTGGCGAGTTCATCAGTGGGAGAGAGAATGATGGCGGGGTTGCGCCAGCATCATGAGAAAGGCGAAGGTGGCGCCGCTGCTTTGGAGTGAGAGAGAGAGAGTTTGAGAGGGTGAGGGAAAGGGGGTGCCGGCATCTTGGAACGGCAGTGACGGAGCGGAGGCGACGGAGCGGCGGCGTTTGGCGATGATCGTACGGCGGCAGTAGCACCGCTGTTGCTGCTGAGTCGCTGAACAACGAAAGGGAGAAGAAGAATGAAATGGCAGCACTAGGGTTTCGGTATAAAAGAAGGGTTTTCTCCCAAAATTACAATTAAGCCCTTCGAGGGTTTCAGTCAAGCAATTAAGTCCACAGATTTAAGTAAAATTTAGATCAAGCCTAAATAAAGTTTCGATAATTATAAAATCACCCCCATAATTAAAGATAAAGTCTAAATAAGCCCAAATTGAATTTCACATAATTAGAAATAGATCCCCAACTGTTATTAATTTCAAATTAGCCCACATAATTTAAATTAAAAGACAATTAAGCACTAAACATATACTTCAATTAAGTACACATATTTTCATAAGGTTGCAATTGAGTCAATTAGACTATTAAAACATGAATAAGGCAATTCGAGCACAAACCGAGTTACATAAATAACAATCCAATCGCACGAAAACGACATCGTATCTTGCTCCAAAAATGCGGGGTGTTACAGTAGATTCCTCTACCCATAGTGTTATGCTTCAAAATAGTCCGTTGTGTTGATGCCTCAATAACTACTAGGTCCCCATTCCACAGTGGGTCTTTTTATCCATACTAATAGCACGGTCCGAGGTTCTAATCTCTAGTGTGAACCTGATCTTAATCCAATCAACTTATTCTCCACCAAAGATTTATATTCGGCCTCCTTAGATTTTCAAGGTAGTCTTTAGTAGTTCAAATTCTAGTTCCCAATCCTAATAGCGTTCCCGACTTGTAACACCCCGGCGGAGGGCAATCACATCCTACCCCGCGCTAAGAGTCTAACTCGTATATGAAACTGACGTCCATATACGTGCCATTCCCAAAGCAAGTGGTGACGGACGAAAAACCTGGCTAGGCGGTACCTAAACAACTCGACTCAACGCGCCGTCAAGAAAGCAACAGACATGCGGAAGCGAGCGTAAATTTTTTTTTTCAACAAACATGTAGCATGCAATTGGAATCTATTCATTAACGTCAATAAACACGATAAATCACGCATCACACAGTTCAACGGGTTCAACCTGTCCCGATAAGAAATAATATAAAAACTGGTTCCACTTCCTAGGCACCTGTCCCGACAAAATAATATATTCAAATATCATTGGATCATCACGATCCCAACCTGTACAATTCTCATAAACGGAATTCATACAAGAATGTAGCATTTCCAACTTTACCATAATGCCCACCAAGGCTAATGAAAGCATTAAACCATAACAACATACATGAACATCAACTTAAAGTAAATGCAGACTCAACATAACTTCTACGAGCCAAGACTCTATGACACACCGCCTAGCAAAACTCCAGAAAACCTACAAACAATACAAAGGTTGAAGAGTCAGTTGAAAAGGAAATGGTGAGGATATAATATATGAAATATAATAAAAGGGGTACAATGCATGCTATATCGAAGGCGTTCATGATCCGTTTAACTTTTTAAAAACAATGCAAGGGTTTTCAAAACAACGGATCATAAACTACAACAAACCAGCTCGGCGAGAACGAGCACTCCATCCAAACTCCCCAAACCAATCAAAAACCAAACCAATCCATCCATTACTCTGTGATGCCGAGGGTGCGCACCCCCGAACATCGTTCCAAAACAAGTTGAGAAGTGGGTCCATGACTCCCAACATCTCCCGAGATCACTTCAGCCCCGAACACTCCGTCGAAGCCTTAGCAATGCTCGTCCAAAACATGGGAACTTGGTAAGGGATCAACCATCAACCCTTGCTTTCCCGGTATCACCACTTACTCCATCCCCGAGTTCTCAAATCCAAATCCGACCATGCAAGCGTCCCTGCAAGCACCAATCTCCATACCACTTTCATAGCATGGTCCAAAACATCTCGCCAACAGAACTCACACGTACTTGGATATATGTCGTTTTCAAAACCAAAACAATTTGGGTACCTATCCCATATACCAAGATTCATACTCTACTTGCAAACCATTTTCAGTAAGCAACTACATAGGTATAACAGGCCAAGCTCCCGAAAACCGGCATATATAAAGCCTATATATATAGTTTTGAAAATGGATATTGGAAACAATTCATGAAGGCTATACGGTATTGTCCACAGTTGAAAACATTTTAATAATATAACTCGTTACCTTGACCGATGTTCCCAAGAAGAAGTTGACCAAACGAACAACATGCACTTGACCTCCTGTGGCTCACCACCAATACAAGACATACACACATACCCCACAATTAAAACTTAACTCAAAAGACAACTTAACATGAAGCACGGCGAAGTATCATGTTTACCATGAGGTTTATGAATGCAAGGATGGCTCTATCGTGCATACATGATATGTCATGGCCAAATAGAGCATAAAGAATGCACAACAAGTCATGGATAGGTATAATATTAACAACTTAAATCATGAGAGGTGAATGGTCATGTTTGTAACCTTAACAAGTATCGATCATACATAAACGACACATGAGAGTCCAATTTCCATAAGTTATCCAGTTGATTGAATGTACATGAGCAAGTAATTTCAAGCACGTACTCGAAGCATTCAAGATTTCACATATATGAATATGATTCCAAATAAGATAAATCATTAACGGGGGTTGGGAAGAGTATTGGAAGTAAAAACAAGGCAAAATGGTCAAGAAACATAAGACACAAGAATTCAACCCGAGAGTATTCACACGGCCGTTTAGCTTTTAAGTTCATTTATGAAACGGGCATTTAAGGCTTCTCAGCATAGAACAGTAGGCGTCCACATGGCCGCTTGGGGATTTAGTTGTAGCACCCGGAACGCCAGGCACCACATCCCCCGCACTATAGCCCCAATCCACATATGAAATGACCAATCCATACATGAACCAAAGCTATAGCGAACGGCAGACAATAAAAAAAACACAAGGCTAGGTGGGACTAACCCCAAACCAACAATCAACAATTCAGAGTAGATAAAAGCGGAAGCAATACGTCATTCAATACTTATAGGTACCATATTTATTTATTTACTAATAGATACCAACAATCCATATCAATACAATATCATCTCCAAAATAAATAACAAGGCATGCTACAAAATAGGTATTGTATCTGTACATGAACAAAATGTGAGATGAAGTGTGCTAGACCCGAATTAAAGACACTCTAGACTCTAATTCCAGCCTAGCACGCCCTGCAAAACAACTGAAAAGTTGAGGTGTCAGTCCAACACGGACTGAGCGAGGGGTATAAATAAATATAAGTGCACATATATGCAAGTTATAATCTCGGGTAATAATTTTTGGAAAATAACAATACAATTTAATAGAATAAGAGATATAATCGCCCGAGGTTACAACTAATTAAGTTTATTAATTAATCGATTCAATACAATCAATTGTGGCCCGACGAGTGAGGGCAATTCTCCAACCTTACGCCAACTGTGTACAATCAATCAATCAATTATTCAATAGTTAGGTGATCATGCAATTCATTACGATGCACAATTAGCAATTTCAGTCCATCCTTCTTCCTCCAGGTGATGGTGGGATTGCAAGGCCCCACCATCCAATCAGTCTGGGCAGAGGGTACATGAATCCCTAAGTCCGGAACTCCTTCCTCCGCTAATCTCCTAGAGGGTTCCAGGGTCATCCCAATTTAGTGAGAGTAGCTCTCGAGTTACCCGTCAGCCCATGCTTTCCCGGTTGGCTCGAGCCACTACCCTCAGGCCCACAGTGCAATACAATACTCGCCTAATCAATCAATCAATAAACCAGTTCCTTCAGAAGTTTGATAAATCATTTGAAAACCAATCTCATTTGAAAACTATAACTATATAGATAGGTTTTGGCTTAAAACTTCGCATAGGGTTATACGGGTTCTAGGTAGCTAGAAATTAAACCTCACCTGAACGACCCAAAACAAACAAGGAAACAGCTCACGGGGCCTGCTCCTCATCACCAGGAAGCTGGTCTGTGTAAGAAAGACAATTGTCCGTGAGACACGACTCAAAATGTACCATGTAGGACGAACGGTGAAAATGCAACGAGTATGATATGAATATGTAACAGACAAGATTATGTTCATGTGCACTATTAAGAAATTAAATCATACGTTGAAGTCATCCATTCAATTCATTCGAACTCACAATTAGGGAATAAACAATTAAATACAGTCAATTAAACCAAATAACAATTAGTATATAACCAACATATATGTATATATAACACATACACGTACAACCATGCATGCAAAGCAATATGCATGAAAACGGAGGGTGACACGCCCGTGTCACCAAAATACACTAAGCCGTCACACCCCCGTGTCACAGTACAGCGGACAACATGCATGCGAACAGAAGGTGACACGCCCGTGTCACCATTACAAAGCAAACCGTGACACCCCCATGTCACGGTACAGAAAAACCCGGACCACTATGCACCCCCGTGTCACGCTGAAGAAGGGAAATGTGACACGCCCGTGTCAACAGTGCGTAGCAGAAAAACAGGGCAAAATACGGACAACACCAAAATCCAACCAAAACACCAAATTTCAATCATTAAATGCAATCAAAACTTGGAAAAACATGTATCCATAGTTGAAGTGTAACGCCCCGACTTTTTGGCCGTACAGGTTTGACATCACGAGTGGGTTTAGACCGAGGGTTATGTGATTTATATGTGTTTTAATTGCTAAGTGACTGTTTAACTTATTAGTCATAGACTAATTGCTACTACGTGACCAATATGACTTAATTAATTATGTTATTGGAACTCGCTTTAATATGTAAACTTGTTATTAGATGTATTATTTTGAATATGTACTTATTTGATCTTATATGAAATCCTTGGACTCAATCGAATTTTGAATTAGACCCCAATTGCTCACCTATCCAAACCTTGGGACCCAAATCGAACAATTAAATTGTTAAGGGACCAATGTGCATTTTTTTCCTTTTTCCCTCTTGCATTACACGATATACACACACCCCCTCACACCCCATTCTTATTCTTCCATTTTCTCCCAACACCAAACTCCAAACCCTTCCATTCTCCTCCCCCAAAATCGAGCCAAGCAACAAACAAGGAGACAAGAGGATTTCTTCAAGTTTTGGCCCAAGGACTCAAGCTCTATTCTTCTTCATTCTAGACAAGAACTCAAGCTCTCATCATCATCTTCTTCTCTTTCCATTCCCTCCAAGGTATATGTGTTTATATATATGGCTTTGTTAGATGATAACTAGGATTGTGTGATTCTTCCTTAATAACTTGGAATTTTGTGTGACTATGCATGAATACATGTTAATTCATGAGTTTAAAGAATTCTTGGAGCAAGTTGTATATATATATATGTGGTGTATGTATGTATATGTGTGTATATATATGTGGGTTTATGAATTTAGGTGTTTTAATTTGCCCTAAATTTGCATTTGATGTTCTTACTTGGTATACTACATGTTTTAAGTGATTTGGGTTGAGTTTTGAGGTGTTTTGGTGATTTTTGGTCTTCTCTCACGTTTGTGCCCTGTTTTCTGCATTTTTTTCGCCACTGACCTAAATCCACGAGTGTGGATTTTTCCTTTTCGAAAAATCCACGGGGGTTGATTTGATGCAGAAACGGGTTTCGGCCTGAGATTGTTTTGCTTCATTCTCCCTCATACGAACTCGGATTGACCTGATTTCTGAACCCAAGGAAACCTCTTGAAGTCTAGAACCCCCTCAAATTGGAATCATCTTAATATCTTTTCCCAATTATGAGATATGATCAACTCATTTTGGTGTCGCCACTTCTTCGACAATCTGCATTCGTCCAATTTGAAACCTATGCCATTTTCACCTCGCTTTGAACCATGATTCGTGCCACATATCCTTGAAAACATCTATGTGTCTAGTTTCACCTCCAACAAGAAAAACTTAAGTCCAATGTCTCAAACTCAAGATATACCCATTTTTCTACAGCTTGCGATTTCCGAAAATTGTCAATTTTTCCTAACTTTTGCTAAACTTTGCCAAAACTCGTTCTATCGCCTTCCTTGCACCTCCTAGACTCCTTATGTGACTTATATGCATTATATACATGCCTAATTGATCCATATACCTTGTTAACATGTATTGTAATATATTACGAATTGAATGATTAAAACATGTATGTGTCTAAATGGCTTTATTGGTGTGCATGAACATGATCACATCAACTCATGACATCTTATGATCTATTGTATATTGAAACATGACATAGAATTTCACGAACACCTCATGTTAATGCCGTGCGTCCTAATTGGTTTCATATTGAGTCGTTTCTCATGAGTACACATTATGTCTTTCTCTTGTACAGTTCATCTCCAGGGTGGAGATATCGTGATCGATAGGCTCACGGCCTAGCTTCTATCCTTGTATCGTCATCTTCCAGGTGAGGGTGTTTTCGTTCTAGATATGTATTAAACCCTACAACCTTATGTGATAAGTTTTGGCCAAAAACCTATGTATATCTATATATTGTTTTCAAATGGAGTCATCGAGTAAATCTTTTCTCAATGATTATGAAAGGGAATAAGTATGTTATAAATGTATTATGTTTCTCATGAACTGAACGTTTTGGCGAGAACATGAATGAATGCACGGGCCCGGGATCTAGCACATGTGGCTACCCGGGGAGGCAAGGGCCGACGGTGATCCCATGTGCTAGTCCCAACCATTTAACAGAGACCGGACCTCGCTAGGAGATTAGCGTGGAATGGTAGCTGAGCGCCCTTGGGGGATTCATGTACCCCCCTGGGTCAATGCATGAGGTGGCCGGGTCTTGCAAGCCCGTCCACCACCCGGAGGAAGAAGGTTGGAACATATTTTATGATTATGATTATGTTTATGTTATGATTGTTATGCACCGTGCGGGAAGGCCGGTACACGGATCGCCCAAACGCCTATATCTTAGGTTATATGGATTGCATGTATTATAAGATATTGCATGATCACGTATTCAATATATTATTGATATTTGTCGTACACGGTCGGAGTTTGGTTGGAGATTATGCACGCTCACTCGCCGAGCCTTTATGATTATGTATGAAGTATATAACGAATTTAATATGAATTTAGTCATAAAGTCCGAGCATTGCTCGTTAATTTGTTGCCCTTCGTGGGAACTAACTTTGAATAAAATCTTGCTCGGGATTTATGGCTTGCATGCGCATGTTTCTATAGTATATGTATCGCTCCTGCTCACTCAGTCTTCTAGAGACTGACCCCTCTTTCCCACTTCTCAGTTTCTTGCAGGTTTTGCTAGGCGGAGGTCAAGTTTTACTTCTTTTGTTAGATCACTTGTACACTCGAGTCACATCTTACATTATTATGTTCTAATTGGATATTCCAATGTAATTGGGCCTTTGTGCTAGTTATGGAATTATTGGATATTGATTCGGGACAGGTTGTGTGCTTAGTTGAACCCGTTGTTAGGATGCATGATGGATTTAATTTTATGTATTGGAAATTCGAGCTTGTAGCCTTTGCTGAAATCTATGAATTGCACATTAATGCTTCCGCACAGCATTTTGATTATATGGTACGGGGTTAGTTTCCGCCTAGCAAGGTTGTTTTTATTTTGTCACCCGTTCGCTATGAGTCTGGTTCATGCTGAACTATCCATTTCATGTGTGGACTAGACTCATAGTGCGGGGGATGTGGCGCCTATCGTCCCGGGTGTTACATCCTTAAGTGGTATCAGAGCCCTCGGTTGCAAAACCGGGGTTCCTTGGGTCGTGTCGTGTCAAGTATAGGTTGAACGGCTTAGGAGGAATGTGTCAACGTGTGCACCGCATGAGCATTGTTATTGAAATTGACATGGAAAATTTATTATTAAATGTGTTCAACTTAAATTTTGTTAATTTACGTGTTGCATTTTACATTAATGTGTGCTTTTAATTTTAATTATGTGTCATATGCACTCACTAACCGGCATGCATTTATATTGGAGATGAGTTGTGATTGTAGGATATTCTTACAACATCAAACCACGGCCAAATTCTCACAATCACAACAAATTGCTATGAGCTTTCTTTCAAGTGTGGGTGATTGAAGAAAACTTCGGAGATTTAGAAGAACTCGGGTAATTGGTGATCCTTATGATAAGGTGATAGGTGGGGAGTTCAAGCTCGAGATGGGAATTAAATCGTGCAAGAAATTTAGAATCCGGAATAGAAGACTCCGTGTGTGGCTACAATTTATGGATTTTATTATAGTTGGCATATACTTGATGAGACGATGGAGGGGCGTGTAATGTTTGCAAATTCATAGCATCCACATGCCCACCTACTATAGGAAGCTTATATAACCGGATTCAATGGGATCCTCTAATTCACGAAAGAAGTAAAGGAAAACCTTGAAGGTGCTTTAGTTTGGGGTTCGGATCAACAAAGAGGTGTTGATAGTTAAGAGGAATCGAAGTAAAATCGAATGCCGAAAGATAAGCAACAAAGGCTATCGAAGATGAGTTTCCAAGTGAATCAAGCTAATTGGTTTCAAGTTCGGAGTAGAAGGTTCGGGATATATCAGGATTTGTGAATGGAAACCGAGGCAAATCGGCGAAGTTGAACTTCCAAATAAATCAAGCTTGAGAAGCCGAGTTTGGGAAAAAGCTGAATTTGAAAAGAGTTAAAGAAAATCGATCCAACATGGTGAATGCAAAGCTATGGGAGGTAACAATGCCAACGGTTTTATCTTTGGCCGGATTGGAGTTTAACTTCCAGATCCAAGATGAATTGTCGTGTTGTGAGGTTGAATTGGAAGATATGGAATAGCAAATGGAAACGGTAAAGAAAGGCAAAGAGCTTTTGGAGGAAATTGTGAAATCAAGTTTAAGCAAGTGGGAGGATGAGTTCATTCTACCAATCTGAACTCATAAAGTATAAGTCAAGGGAATTTCAGATAGAGTAACAACCAGGTGGAAGATTCTAGATAACAATTGGAAATCCAATTTTGGGAAAGGATCAAAATACCCAATTTTGTGACCGTAGAAGACTTTGGAATCAAGAATTGTGATATCGGGCCATGGCAACACACAATTTGATACAAGAACACTTTAAGGATTTAGAAGACCGTGGGAAAATGAGAGATGATCAACAAGCTCAAACCAAAGCCGTAATTAAGGAAATGGAGAACAAAATTTTTGGGCTAAAGCTTACCACCACGGTGACAGGTTCGACACATTCATGGCACGTGCATCATACACTGTATTAAATTATTTAATCTTCTATATTTATATATATGTGTGTA
Organism: Lantana camara; assembly: GCA_037501455.1. Classification (NCBI taxonomy): domain Eukaryota; kingdom Viridiplantae; phylum Streptophyta; class Magnoliopsida; order Lamiales; family Verbenaceae; genus Lantana; species Lantana camara. The sequence continues at coordinate 60,999,903 of CM074855.1, forward strand.
CATCTTTACTTGACATGCTTGCTCTAATGTGTTGCATCTCAAATTGTTGGCTATGTGCATTGGCATCTTAATCCAACATGCATGGTTTAGTGTTTATTTGATAGGGAATTTTCTTCCTCTCCGTTTATCAAATACTACTTCAACCAAGCCATATTCGAATCGAGCTAAGGAGGAATTTTGGGTGGTAAAGTGTGGATTAAAGGAAGGAAAGAAAGGTGGAGGCTTGGAAAGTAGAACTGGTGGTTAGAATAGATGAAGGAGGTGGTTATCCCTATCAAATCATTTCAACGTAAGTGTGAGCAATATCTACGGACATGTGGCTTGACTATGACCTTGATACCAAGGAAGTTAAGATGAAGAAGTTGGGAGTCTCATATTCCATGAGTGATAAAATAAGTTCACAAGTTTGGGATAGAAACTTTTAAGGGGGAGAGTTGACCGGGAAATAAATTGAATTCACGGTTGTGCTCGGATGAGTTACTTTTAAAAGAGACAATGGTAATTCAAGACCCCAAGCAACGAGATTCTACAAGGAATGACAAGAGATGAAATAGAAGATTATGATAATTGACGAATTTTAAGATCAAAATGGAAAACTTCAAGACTGCCATAAGAAAGTTTCGGTAACAGTTTCAAGAAGGGTAAGTGCTTCAAGGGTTGAAAATAGGTGGGCGAGAAATAATGGGAATTAAGGTGATAAGACAAGGCAAAGGGAGGATTTATGGTAACTGCGGTTGAAGAAGTAACCTTGTTGGTTTCTGAACATGAGAAGTACAAGCTAAATCTCCGCAGGTTGGAAAAGATCGTATATGGTATAACGTGATTCATGCTTATGAACATGGGGCCGTGAAGGAATTTCATGAATTGGCGAAGAAAGTATGGGGTAAAGGAAAAAGCCGATCAGGTCATCATATTCCGAGATGGGCAAGTGAAAGTCAATTCAGAAGGGCGTTGGAAGTGGATGGTCTAGGAGAGACCACGACTTAAACAACATGAGAATCCTAGCTCGACAGTCATTTTTCCATGATGAGCTAAGGATGTTACTAGAATGAAAAATAGGAATTCGGGCTACTAAAACCTAGCTCGGGCATTCAATAAGGGTTGAGTTTAATTCGTAGAGAATGATGAATTAATTAAGTTGAGTTCAAGCACACACTCAAGATTAGAGGATCGACCGTGAATCGAAGACCGGGTGATCATTGAAGCCTTGAACACATCGTGCATTTTACGCCATGGCACTAGGGATAAAAAGGAATCTCCAACAAGAATCCTGCTTTGAATCGAATCACTATAATGGAAGATTCCCGAACAATGGTGAACGGTACAACAAGCATCCATGACATATGCATACATGCAACTTTTAGCTTGAATAATTTTATGAAGCTAAGTACTTTCATTGCTTGTTGTATTAACTGCTTTTGCACGATTGATACTTGACGTGTTTGATATCTTCTACTTTCTTCTTGTGTGGTTGTTGTGTGATTATTTATTTATTTGTTGTTTTGGGAGCTTGAGAGTTTCTCTTTCTTTCTGTTTGAGAGACGGGGTGATCTCACTAGTTGTTTGAGAGACGGGGTTCTCTTTTTGCCGTTTGAGAGAGACGGGGTTCTCTCCTTCCTGCTCGAAAGACGGGGTTCTTTTGTTGCCTGCTACCTGTTAGACTTGCGAGTGCCTAGGTTTCGGTGAGTTGAGGGTCGTGACGTAACAACAATTGATGACCCGTTGTGCTTGAAGAACTTTTCCGAACTAATTCCTGACGGGGAGTTGCTAACCCGCGTGGGATGAACACGGGAAAGTTTACTCAGAGTTCAGAATACAAGGCAGTGGACCTGGGGACCAGGTCCTCTTAAGGGGGAGAGGTTGTAACGCCCCGACTTTTTGGCCGTACAGGTTTGACGTCACGAGTGGGTTTAGACCGAGGGTTATGTGATTTGTATGTGTTTTACTTGCTAAGTGACTGTTTAACTTATTAGTCATAGACTAATTGCTACTACGTGACCAATATGACTTAATTGATTATGTTATTGGAACTCGCTTTAATATGTAAACTTGTTATTAGATGTATTATTTTGAATATGTACTTATTTGATCTTATATGAAATCCTTGGACTCAATCGAATTTTGAATTAGACCCCAATTGCTCACCTATCCAAACCTTGGGACCCAAATCGAACAATTAAATTGTTAAGGGACCAATGTGCATTTTTTTCCTTTTTCCCTCTTGCATTACACGATATACACACACCCCCTCACACCCCATTCTTATTCTTCCATTTTCTCCCAACACCAAACTCCAAACCCTTCCATTCTCCTCCCCCAAAATCGAGCCAAGCAACAAACAAGGAGACAAGAGGATTTCTTCAAGTTTTGGCCCAAGGACTCAAGCTCTATTCTTCTTCATTCTAGAGAAGAACTCAAGCTCTCATCATCATCTTCTTCTCTTTCCATTCCCTCCAAGGTATATGTGTTTATATATATGGCTTTGTTAGATGATAACTAGGATTGTGTGATTCTTCCTTAATAACTTGGAATTTTGTGTGAATATGCATGAATACATGTTAATTCATGAGTTTAAAGAATTCTTGGAGCAAGTTGTATATATATATGTGGTGTATGTATGTATATGTGTGTATATATATGTGGGTTTATGAATTTAGGTGTTTTAATTTGCCCTAAATTTGCATTTGATGTTCTTACTTGGTATACTACATGTTTTAAGTGATTTGGGTTGAGTTTTGAGGTGTTTTGGTGATTTTTGGTCTTCTCTCACGTTTGTGCCCTGTTTTCTGCATTTTTCTCGCCACTGACCTAAATCCAGGATGGTGGATTTTTCCTTTTGGAAAAATCCACGGGGGTGGATTTGATGCAGAAACGTTGGACCCTCCCCTGTTTCGGCCTAAGATTGTTTTGCTTCGTTCTCCCTCATACGAACTCGGATTGACCTGATTTTTGAACCCAAGGAAACCTCTTGAAGTCTAGAACATCCTCAAATTGGAATCATCTTAATATCTTTTCCCAATTATGAGATATGATCAACTCATTTTGGTGTCGCCACTTCTTCGACAATCTGCATTCGTCCAATTTGAAACCTATGCCATTTTCACCTCGCTTTGAACCATGATTCGTGCCACATATCCTTGAAAACATCTATGTGTCTAGTTTCACCTCCAACAAGAAAAACTTAATTCCAATGTCTCAAACTCAAGATATACCCATTTTTCTACAGCTTGCGATTTCCGAAAATTGTCAATTTTTCCTAACTTTTGCTAAACTTTGCCAAAACTCGTTCTATCGCCTTCCTTGCACCTCCTAGACTCCTTATGTGACTTATATGCATTATATACATGCCTAATTGATCCATATGCCTTGTTAACATGTATTATAATATATTACGAATTGAATGATTAAAACATGTATGTGTCTAAATGGCTTTATTGGTGTGCATGAACATGATCACATCAACTCATGACATTTTATGATCTATTGTATATTGAAACATGACATAGAATTTCACGAACACCTCATGTTAATGCCGTGCGTCCTAATTGGTTTCATATTGAGTCGTTTCTCACGAGTACACATTATGTCTTTCTCTTGTACAGTTCATCTCCAGGGTGGAGATATCGTGATCGATAGGCTCACGGCCTAGCTTCTATCCTTGTATCGTCATCTTCCAGGTGAGGGTGTTTTCGTTCTAGATATGTATTAAACCCTACAACCTTATATGATAAGTTTTGGCCAAAAACCTATGTATATCTATATATTGTTTTCAAATGGAGTCATCGAGTAAATCTTTTCTCAATGATTATAAAAGGGAATAAGTATGTTATAAATGTATTATGTTTCTCATGAATTGAACGTTTTGGCGAGAACATGAATGAATGCACGGGCCCGGGATCTAGCACATGTGGCTACCCGGGGAGGCAAGGGCCGACGGTGATCCCATGTGCTAGTCCCAACCATTTAACAGAGACCGGACCTCGCTAGGAGATTAGCGTGGAATGGTAGCTGAGCGCCCTTGGGGGATTCATGTACCCCCCTGGGTCAATGCATGAGGTGGCCGGGTCTTGCAAGCCCGTCCACCACCCGGAGGAAGAAGGTTGGAACATATTTTATGATTATGATTATGTTTATGTTATGATTGTTATGCACCGTGCGGGAAGGCCGGTACACGGATCGCCCAAACGCCTATATCTTAGGTTATATGGATTGCATGTATTATAAGATATTGCATGATCACGTATTCAATATATTATTGATATTTGTCGTACACGGTCGGAGTTTGGTTGGAGATTATGCACGCTCACTCGCCGAGCCTTTATGATTATGTATGAAGTATATAACGAATTTAATATGAATTTAGTCATAAAGTCCGAGCATTGCTCGTTAATTTGTTGCCCTTCGTGGGAACTAACTTTGAATAAAATCTTGCTCGGGATTTATGGCTTGCATGCGCATGTTTCTATAGTATATGTATCGCTCCTGCTCACTCAGTCTTCTAGAGACTGACCCCTCTTTCCCACTTCTCAGTTTCTTGCAGGTTTTGCTAGGCGGAGGTCAAGTTTTACTTCTTTTGTTAGATCACTTGTACACTCGAGTCACATCATACATTATTATGTTCTAATTGGATATTCCTATGTAATTGGGCCTTTGTGCTAGTTATGGAATTATTGGATATTGATTCGGGACAGGTTGTGTGCTTAGTTGAACCCGTTGTTAGGATGCATGATGGATTTAATTTTATGTATTGGAAATTCGATCTTGTAGCCTTTGCTGAAATCTATGAATTGCACATTAATGCTTCCGCACAGCATTTTGATTATATGGTACGGGGTTAGTTTCCGCCTAGCAAGGTTGTTTTTATTTTGTCACCCGTTCGCTATGAGTCTGGTTCATGCTGAACTATCCATTTCATGTGTGGACTAGACTCATAGTGCGGGGGATGTGGCGCCTATCGTCCCGGGTGTTACATGAAGCACCATAAATTCTAACATATATACCCATATCATACATTGATCATCAAGATTCCTAAAATGAAACCCATAAAATTTCATATATTCCAACTTAAACATAACTTCATGTTTCATGCAAGAAATGAAGAAACAAGGACCTAAACATGCTTCTAATCATGAATAAGCATGAAAACATCAATCAATCATCAAACCCTACTCAACTAAATAATAAAAAACTCAAGCAATTCTTCCTTTTATACCTTGAAATGGAGGAAGAGAAATGATGAGGTGAAGATGTGATATGTTGATGATCTTAGCTCCAAAGTTCTTCAATTATAGCATGAAGTTAGATGAAATCTTCCTTCCTCTCTTGATGGTGTAAAAACCGATCCTTAGTGTGTGTGTGTGTGTGAAGTTCTTGTATGAAGATGTATTGTATGAGAGTGTGGGAGAAGAATACATATATGATATATTATATCATCCACTACAAGCATAATAACTCTTCATTTTGCATAATAGTCCCTCATGCATTTAAATGAATGCAATCAAGTATCATCTCTAAAAATTAGGCATTTAACTCCCAATTCATGAAATGCAATTAAGTCCATAAATTTAAGAGATGATCAATTATAGTCGTATAAGACAATTAAGCACATTATCACTCAATTCACAATTTCACATTAAAAGTTAAAATATATAAATACATAGGAATGTATAATGCACATAGTAATGCAATGAAATTATAATAAGCAAGTAAATATATAAAATTAAACCCCCAACTCTCGGAGACCCGTACGTGGCGTGCTTACCTGAACTTCCGGAATTTGGGGCGTTACATTAGTTGAAAGATGAAACGGTCGTTTTGGGCCATCTGTCCAACACGAAAATAAGGTTTCAAGCATAGTATAAAGTATGTTCCAAGTTCATAAGATTATAAGAATGATGTCACATTTTGTATAATTGCATCATACAAATCCATCAAAGTCCAACAAAGTTCATTCATTCAAAATACTAAGTTCATGTCTCATGTGAAATGCATAAATAAGAACAACTCAGTCATTTAACATATGTGAAGCTTGCAAGATTTTAAACATTGCAAATACAAGTCATACTTTGATAATTATTTCAAGTATTATGCATAAGAGATCATAATCTTAGTCATGGATAAGTGTATGCAACGTTATTACATTCATACGTCATGCTCAATATGAATAAGGCATATATTTACTCACATAAAGTCATGCTTTTAAGCGTAACGGCATATTCTCGATTCATTTATATCATACTTTATGAATTCATAACATGTTTTGGCATACGAGCTCAATCATAGTATAATTCATAGTTTCATGGGAATTACACAAACATCCCCTAAGCAATTCATAAAGGTTTAGGAAAATTACACAAACATCCTCTATGTTATTCTTTTAGTTTCTAAGTCACAACATGAATACCCCTTATGGTTTCTAGCAACATTACACAAACACCCCCCATAATTAAACAAGCATGAATTCAAGATTTATACATATCATTTAAATAAACAATTCTACATGGTTTGATCTATTAAAGTGCAAGTCCTAATTTCAACATTCCAACAAGATTTCATATATCAAAAAATATATATATATATATATGTATTCCATGAAGCAATTTCACATAATTCTAATATATGAAACAAAATAAAGCGGAAGCATAAAGTAAACACTATCACTTATTTCCATTTATCATTCATGTCCTTTCTCGTTTACCAAATAAAATATATTCTAACTTATCATATCAATACATTATCCTCTTCAAGTAAAACAATAACAATAACTATAATTTCATAACTAACAATAAATAATCAAATACGCGAACCATGGTTGACTCGACAACATGAACAGGACTCGACTCGACTCAACTCCTGCCTAGCGTGCACCTGCAATAACCTGAAAGGTGGAGGTGTCAGTCTGTGAAAACCCAGTGAGGGGTTTAAATACATAATCAATACATTATCCTCTTCAAGTAAAACAATAACAATAACTATAATTTCATAACTAACAATAAATAATCAAATACGCGAACCATGGTTGACTCGACAACATGAACAGGACTCGACTCGACTCAACTCCTGCCTAGCGTGCACCTGCAATAACCTGAAAGGTGGAGGTGTCAGTCTGTGAAAACCCAGTGAGGGGTTTAAATACATATTAGCGCAGATAACATGCAAGTTATATTCTCGGGTAAAGATCTATAAAAGATAAATATATGAGTTCAACTATAGTATAGCTTCGCCCGAGAATACAACTATCAATATTAAACACTTTTGTTCCCTTTCATGCAATCAATACATGGCGAACTCAAAATGTACATGAACATGCTTGCTTGTTTATTAAACAATAAGTGATCATGCAATTCAGTTGTCGTGCAATCGTGCATGTATAATCATATAGCACGTTCATGGAATGGAAATCATGCAATCAATACATGGCTTGCTTGTACCACGATAGGGATTGTTCCTCCTTTGGTTGGACGGACAACCACCAGCTCTAAAACCAGCCCAGCGCCCTCACTAAGGAGAACCTAGCCAGGAGAACACAGGTACACGATAAGGCTTTGTTCTTCTTGTGGTTGGACGGACAACCACCAGCCTAAAGACCAGTCCAGCGTCCTCACTAAGGAGGACCTAGCCAAGAGAACACACCTACACGATAGGGTATTGTTCTTCCTGTGGTTGGACGGACAACCACCAGCCCGAAGACCAGCCCAGCGCCTTCACTAAGGAGGACCTGGCCAGGAGAACGCATTTACTTGCTTTCATGAACATGACATGCTTGATTCGTGTACAATAACATACTTGAAATAATAAGTGATTTCATGAAATTATAACTATAAATACCTTTGGGCAAAAATCACGTAAAGGTTATACGGGTTCTATATAACTAGAAATTAAACCTCACCTGACAGGCGACACACGACTCGTGAATGCGTGAACATGCTCATGCTCGACAATCTCCGCCCTGGAGAAAAACTGGATAAGAAACGGGACAATGTACGTGCATGAGACCTCAATTCAAGAATATTACTTCGTATAAGACGCACGGCGTGACCAAGTCCGAGACATCGCGCAATAAACAATGTAGTATCTAAATATCACGTTTTGGCATGTAATCAATCATATAATTCACATATGGGAGCTAAGAGAGTGAAAGGAATGCAATAATAGAGGTTTTGGTGAACTTTGGCAAAAACGGACAATTTTAGAAAATGTACATGTTGAGGGAAAACTGGAATATTTTTAATTCTAGAAGTGGGAATTTAGTTTTGTTTATTGGATATGAAACTACACACAAAGACCTTTCCAACGCTATATGCCACGTTTTCTAATTCAAACCGAGGTGAAAATGGCGTTGGTTCGAAATTGGACAAAATGCAGTTTCTGGCGGGGGTCGCGGGCCCGACCAAAATCCTTCACAAAATGGTCACGGCCGCGACCAAGTATTTTTCTGAAATTTTCATGAAATTTTCCAAAACTCAAAACTTGGCCAAATTGGGGTCGCGGGCGCGACCTGTTTTATGTGTATTTCAGGTCGCGGGCGCGACCTTCAATTTCTGGAGAAAAAAACAGAGCAGAAAACAGGGGATCGTCTCGGCCCAAAGCAAAACCAACCCAAAACAAGAATTTCCAAGCTCTAAAATCCCATTTTTCTGGAAATTAACATGCATATATGTTCAGGATACAATAAAATTCCATAAAAACACATGAATCACACAAAATTATCAAAGATCACAAGCTTCAAGTTCTTGTATGAATTTATCATATGAGCTCAAATTCTTCAACAATTCATGCATCTTTTCAAGTTGTAATCACGTATTCATACTTCAAACAACATATAATCCATATTTTCCATAATATCACTAACCCTAGCTTCTCAAAGATTAACAAGAATCATCCATACAAGCTCATACATATACCTTGAAGAAGAGGTGAAAGAAGATGGGATGATGATGATGATGAAGCTTCAAGCTTTCATTTCCTTCAAGAATTATAGCTGAAAATAATGAAATTCCCTTTTCCTTTCTTGATGGTATGGCTCGGTGAGAGAAGGAAGCAATATGGTGTTTGTATGAAAGTGAAATTGATCATGGAAGATGATAGAAATATCCATTTTCACGAATCATCATTTTGAATTTGATGAAAAGCCATAATTTGCGATTTAGTCCCTCAAAATTATGAGTCATGCAAGCAAGTTTCATTCCTACAATTTTACTCACTTTGGTCCAAGAATTGTTTATGCAATTTGGTCCTCGAATTTAAAAGAATGATCACTTAAGGACAATTTGACAATTAAATCACTTCCGGTAATTATTTCACGTAACAAGTATTTTCACGTGAACACGTTAAAATATAATCCATTTAATTTTCATGAAATGTAAGAATTTAATAAACGAAAGGATTAAAATAAATCCTAACTCTCAGAAAATCTCACGTGTCGTGCGTACCTGAACGTCTGGAAAATTGGGGCGTTACAACACAAGTAAGGACTAATTATTTGTAAGCATAATAATCATCATTGAACATCCACCAACATAAAAATGGAAGCTATTTACATACAACCGGAGTTCAGGAAGAATTCGTATATTAAAGATTGTCAATTCTTATACCATCGGCACAAAACGAGCAAAACAACCTATCAAAGAGGGCAACCGAACTCATGTCAATTATCAAATATACCCATCAACATTTATACAATCATATTCTAGCTCAAAGAAGTCATACCGGCACGAAAAGCAATTAAAACGACATATAAACGACAATTCCAACAATTGAAGAAACACCAAATAAATCATAACAAATTAACCGAGTGTCCAAACGACGAATGGAAGATGGCGTTAGACTCACCACATCGAGCCGGACGTTCTGTCAGAAGGCCACCAGAGTACCACCACTATAGCTACCGGAAAAGCCGTTGGCCGCCGCCGAATGTTGTCGGAAAAATCCCAAAATAAGTCCCAAATGTATTCCTCGTGCTCGTTCCGAATCTCCAATCAATTTCTGAAAATTCCAAGTCGTTTGTCTCCAATTTCAGATCTAAAAATACGAAACCCGGAAAACTTCAAATCGCGACTTCTCCTAAACCGCTAAACGAAATTCAAAACCGTAAAAAGCAATGGCTTACCCATGTCGAGCTCTTCGAAATGCATATGATATTCGCGAAAAATGTTCACCGAAAATCACCGTCGCCGTACACAGCCACCGCGCGACTTCGCCGCCTGATTCCTCCCGTTCCAGGGAGCTCCAGGTTGCGCCGCTGCTGTTGATGGCTTCAACATGTTGAACTGAGCATTTCCCCTAAGGTTCCACCATCGGAGGATGGCCGGAGTGGCCATCCCGCGACCTGCGCGGTGACAGCGCCGCCGCGCTGCTGCTGTTGATCGTTGAGGTGATGAAGATACACTACAAGTTCGTCGGATTCCGTTGCTGGTGGTCGCCGGAAAGCTGCTGTAAAAGGGATAAAAATCAGCGATTTTCGGAGCTCTGTTCTCTGTCGTCGGCTGTCGGATTTTTATTCCGAGTATACGGTTGTGTTCCTTATTCCGAGTACTTCGATTTCGATAATTGAATGCCCAATTTGGAGAAGGATTGATGAAGTTCAAACTTGAGAAATGGGGGCTTCTTGTCTCGTGTTCAGCCGAGAGAGAGAGGAGAGATAGTGTGTGGGAGAAAATTACAAGAAATGTATCTAGATACATGCTATATACAAACCGGATAGTCTTAACAAGTAGAAAAGTAAAATAACTCATCCAATTAATCGCAAAATAATTCTAGTGAAGTCTCGTTTAAACATACAAGCTGCAAATCAATTTTACAATTTAAATTGGAAATAATTTTACCAATTAGAGCTTAATTCAATTTAATTTTAGAAAATATTTCCTACAAATTAACGACACCCAGGAGCATTTAATTTACAATTAAATCACAAAGAATTCGAATAAATTCAAATTAAACAAGTTAAATAACATAATAGATTTAAACTCAAGTTTAGCAATTATTTCATAGAAATAAATTCGAAATAAATTGAATTAAACGTTTCAAGGCACGTACGCACGTAATAAATTAAATTAGCAATTAATCATAGAATTATTCGAATAATCACATATCAAGTCGAATTCAGATTAAATCATATAAGACACAAAATTCTAAAATCAAACATACAAGTTCGAAGACTTACTTGAAACATTATCGGGTTGGTGCTTCGGAGACGGAGGGCGTCACACGACTCATCATGGAAAACGACTGATGAGCCGACAACCCATCTTGTTCATGTTGTATAATCTCCCCTAATTTTCAACTTTCAAAGTTTGGTTGCATTAACTCTGTAACGCCCCAGTTTCCGGATGATCAGGTAAGCACGCCACGTGTGAGTTTGAGTGTAGGTTTTATTTTGTTTCTTTTAATTTCATAATATTCATACGTGGCATTCATATTTATAAAATTCATGAAACATTATTTATATCAATTCTTTAAATTCATATCATTGGAAATATTATTTCATGACACGAAAAATATTTATTGTACGAAATCAATTACCGAGAGTGATAGAATTACCAAATTGTCCCTAGTTAAATACTTCTAAAATATTAGGGACTTAATTGCATGATTTCTAAGGACCAAATTGAGCATATTTTAAATCATGGCATACTTAATTGTATAATTTAGGAACTTCAAGGATTGATTAACAATTTGGCAAATTTCACAAAAATCAAGGGGATGAATTACGTATCATCTCTTCTCCCACATTCCTTGATCATTTCTATCCAAAATTGCCAAACATATTCATCTCTCTCTCGGTTCAAAGAAAGGAAAAAGGGAAGAAGATAATTTTCATTTCAATCATCAAGATTTCAAGAAGTGTTCCAAGAAATTGAGAATTCATCATCACCATCATCCATTTCTTCATTTCTTTCCATCTTTAAGGTTGGTTTGCATGAGTTGATGATTCTTGATCATATTTTCCTTGGCTAGGGTTTAGGAATTTCATGCTATATGAGTTATGGGTTGTGCAAAGCATGATTAAAGAATCATAACATGAATTATGGCATGATTATTTCATGGATTTATGGGGAAATTGAACTTGATTGCTCAAGTTGGCCATGAACATGATACCTTGAAACTTTGAGGATATTGCATGTTTTATAGGTTTAAATGTTATATTATCATTTATGGAAGTTGTTTGCATCATATTTCCAGAAATTATTGCATTTGGGGTTCAAAAATGGATTTTGGTTGCTTTGTTGCTTTCTTCCCGAGAGCATACTCTGTTTTGCTCTGTTTTTCCCAGTTGCAGAACTGGGAACGACCGTTCCCAGCCTCAAGGCATTGCGGGAACGGGCGTTCCCTTCTTTTGATTCAAATGTGCGCGGCCGACTATGGGAACGGCCGTTCCCATTTTGGCCTTGGAGCCGGAAGGGCCGTTCCCGCCTAAGCGCGTTTTAAAAATGGAAAAACGTTACCGCGTTTTCTGGGCAACGGGAACGACCGTTCCCAGTTTTCAAAGGAAGCCTGGAACGGCCGTTCCCAAGGGGCTGAAAGAACAAAATTCACTGCATAAATTTACGATTTTGACCCCTCGATCCAACGACTTCTTTGACCCCGAATTGCTATAATACGTGTTAATATGATGTGAAACGAAAAGTTATCATACCACATTGCATTTTCGAGGTCGTCTCGACACGTTTTCGCCGTTCGTCATATTTTGGCCATTTTAGTCCATGTCTCATGTTCATATGTCGTATTTGCACAGGTCACGAGGGCGTGGACGGGGAGCAAGCTCCTTAGAACGCTTATTTATTATATTTTGCAAGAAAGGTGAGGTTTTGTTTTGGTAAAACGAACCCTATAACCCTTATGTGCTAGTTTCGGCCAAAACCTAATATACTTATAAACGTTTTCAAAGTGATAAACATTTCAAGCAAGAGTGTATCGATTGTCATGATTTTCAAGCATGTTTGGCGAGTACATGATTGCACGTGGGCCCGAGGGTAATTCTTGAGCCAACCGGGAAAGCAAGGGCTGACGGGTAACTCCTGAATTATCCTCACATTGTTGGGATCACCCCCGAAGCCACTAGGAGATTAGTGGTGGAAGGAGTTCCGTGTCTAGAGGGTCATGTCCTCTACACACACCATGTCGTGGATAGTCGAGCCTTGCAAACTCGCTATCACCCGGAGGAAGAAGGAGACTGGGGATTAATACGGCATGTCGGGTTATCCTCGGGTTATTGCATGATTTCAAGCATGAACTTGTTTATGTGAGCACTAAATAAATTGCATGATCACTTCTTTATCAAGCAAGCAAGCCTGATCACGTATTGTTCACGATTGGGAGTTCGGTTGGAGATTGCCCTTGCTCGCCGGGGCCACATGTTCATTACATTGACAAGCATGATTAACTAAATGTGTTAAAATGGTTGGTTGTAATCTCGGGCAAAGATTAAACTTATTGAATTATATATCTCTTATATTTTATGCTAAAGTCTTCACCCGAGGCTACAACTTGCATGTGACGTGTATTATATATATTATTGCCCCTCACTCAGTCTTCGGTAGACTGATACTCCACTTTTCAGGTACCTTTTGAGCGTGGGTGTGCTAGGCGGGAGTTGGTCGAGTCTTGCATTTCCACGGGTCTAGTTTCACACCTTCATGTATATTACTTTTGGAACATGTCATGTTATGGATCGATATTAGTATTTTGGATTCATGGTTATGTATATTATTAATAGACCATAATGTATTGATAGTAAATGGTACCTATATGTATCTATGTGATAAATATGGTACCTATATATATACGAATGATTTTACTGCTTCCGCTTTTCTATTCATGTTTGCTTTAATTATGTTGGGGAGAGTGTCCCGCCTAGAGCGTCGTTTTGTTGTCACCCGTTCGCTGTGGACTTGGTTTATGTATGAACTATCCATTTCATACGTGGATCGAGGCTACAGTGCGGGGGATATGGCGCCTTGGGGTCTAGGGTGCTACATCTACAGGTGGTATCAGAGCCCGGTTGCAAAACCGAGGTTCTCGAGTCGTGTCCAGTCAGTCTAGGTCGCACGGCATAGGATTATGTGGTATTTGGGAGTCTGCATTGGGCTGATTTACTTGATTTACTCCCTTATTCGCATTAATTGAACTACTTGATTTTCCTTGAATATGTGTTACTTGATATTATGGAAATTCTGTGCACACATTTGCATTTATTGATCAAGCCACGCATGTTTAGTGATCTAATTTCAGGATGGAGCCCGATAGACATTACAGTGATCGATCCTCGAGGCACAGGCATCATCATCGCCGACATCATCGCCGCGAGAGATCACCACCTCCTCCACCTGCTCAGGCACAGCCCCAGGATTTCATGAATGCAGTGGTGGGGCTTATTGACCAGAGGTTACAAGAAAGGGTACCTCCACCGCCACCACCAGTGCAGGTAGCACCTCCGGAGAACCCCATTTCTGCTATTTTGCGTGAGTTTCAGAATCAGCGTCCCCCGAAGTTCTATAAGGGAGACGATATACAGGCAGAGATGTGGTTGAAAGAAATTGAAAGGATTTGGCAGCTTATTCCTTGTGACAGTCAGGAGAAGGCTCGCTGTACACTTACTCTTATTCAGGGCGAGGCCTACTCCTGGTGGGAGAGTACAGAGATTGTTCTGGCGGCAGCAGGGACAGAGATTACCTGGGAGGTCTTTGTACGGGAGTTTAGAAACAAGTATATTCCTCCATCTTCCCGTACTCGCAGGTTGAGAGAGTTTACTGAGTTAAAGCAGGGAGGCCGATCCGTGGGTCAGTATATCGCCGAGTTCGAGAGGCTTTCTCGCTATGCACCTAACATAGCGAACGATGACTTTCACAAGGCGATGCAATTTGTTCAGGGGTTGAGGCCGGATATCCAGGATGCACTGAAAGCGACTAATACCAGTACCTGGGCAAAGGCTACAGTAAAGGCCCTAAAGGTTGAAGATTCTGATAGTGCTAGGAGGGCTACTCAGCGAGCAGGACAGGCTTCAGGCTCGAGATCAGGCCAAGGTGCGAGCTCAGGAAAAAGGCCGATGACTTATCCTACACCTCCAGCACAGAAGGACTCTGGGAAGAAACCTAAGTATACCGGGCCATTTCCGAGAGGTTCGAGAGCTCCAGCACCACCCCAGCCACCTCAGAGACCGAGATGCACGTGGTGTGGACATCCTACACATACCTACGATAACTGCAGACGCCGGTTGGGCTTATGTTTGATCTGTGGGAGTAACGAGCACTTGGTTGATGGTTGTCCGGATCGCCAGGATCCACCCCCTGCAGGACCGAGGCCACTGGTGAGAGCCCGAGCTTATGCACTCGCGGGAGAGGAGCAGGAGGCTAATATTGACCCCGCTGCAGTAGTTGAAGGTATTATTTGCATCCATGGCACGAACATCCATACATTATTTGATCCAGGAGCTACACACTCCTTTCTTGCGCACTCTATTGCTATTACTTTGTCTTTGCCTGCTATGTGTACTTCTGTGCGCTATATAGTTAGTACTCCTTTCGGTAGTAGGCGAGAGACGGATCAGGTCTACAGGGATGTTCCAGTTGTGATTGAAGGCCGGGAGTTTCTGACAGACTTTATTGTGATGCCGATGGAAAGATACGGATCTATTTTGGGGATGGAATGGTTATACAGGCATTGTGCTACAGTGGATTGTAGGGCTAAAAGGGTTCAGTTGGGTTCAGAGGTTGTTACGGGCTGTACTTCGAAGACCGTACCCCTACTTTCGTTTTCAGAAGCTCAGAAGTTAGTCAGAGACGGGGCTACAGGGTTCATGCTTACGTTCTGAACAAGCCGAAAAATCAGGTGAAGTTAGAGGACACCGAAGTGGTAAAGGAATTCCCCGAGGTATTTCCAGAGAAATTGGATTCATTGCCGCCTGAACGAGAAATTGAATTTGTGATTGATCTTTTTCCGATTGCTGAGCCGTATTCGAAGACTCCTTACCGGATGGCTCCAGCCGAGTTGAAGGAATTAAAGATTCAGCTTGAGGCTTTACTGGAAGTTGGGTACATTCGGCCAAGTTCTTCGCCGTGGGGAGCACCGGTTTTGTTTGTAAAGAAAAAGGACGGGACTTTGAGAATGTGCATCGATTACAGAGAGTTGAACAGGATGACTATCAAGAACAAGTATCCCCTCCCACATATCGAGGAGTTATTCGATATACTTCAGGGTTCCAAAGTGTATTCGAAATTGGATCTAAGACAAGGATACTATCAGCTGCGAATCCGAGCAGAGGACATTCCAAAGACAGGATTCAATACTCGGTACGGGCACTACGAGTTCGTGGTTATGCCTTTTGGGTTGACTAACGCCCCTGCAACTTTTATGGATATGATGCACCGGATATTCAGGCCTTTTCTCGACAAGTTCGTGGTGATATTTATCGACGACATTCTGGTTTTCTCGAAATCAGCCGAGGAGCACGCGAGACATCTCAGACTCGTTCTTCAGACACTAAAAGAGCATCAGTTATTTGCCAAGTTCAGCAAGTGTGAATTTTGGATCGATCGGGTTTCATTCTTGGGGCATGTGATTTCAGGAAAAGGATTGGAAGTCGATCCCTCGAAAATTGAGGCCGTGCTCAAGTGGGAGAAACCAAAGAACGCCTCAGAGATTAGAAGCTTCTTGGGATTGGCCGGATATTACAGGAGGTTCGTTCAGGATTTTTCCAAGATTGCTGCACCGTTAACCCGGTTGACAAAGAAGGATGTTAAATTTGTCTGGGATGAGAAGTGTGATCAAAGCTTTAATTTTCTGAAAGAAAAGTTAGTCTCAGCTCCGGTATTAACCTTACCCGAAGGTTCAGAAGAGTATGCAGTGTATACAGATGCTTCTAAAGAAGGCTTAGGTTGTGTTTTGACTCAGAAAGGAAAAGTGATCGCCTATGCTTCTCGGAAGCTAAAGGAATACGAAAGGAATTATCCGACACACGATCTAGAGCTTGCAGCCGTAATCTTTGCGCTCGGGAAATGGAGACATTATCTTTACGGGACTTCCTTCGAGATATTTACCGACCACAAGAGCCTCCAGTATTTATTCACACAGAAGGATCTGAATATGAGGCAACGGTGTTGGATGGAAAAGTTGGAAGATTATGATTGTACAATTAAGTATCATCCCGGGAAAGCCAATGTGGTCGCCGATGCACTTAGCAGGAAGGCGAGTGTATCAAGTTTGGAAATAAAGGAAAGTGAGGAAGTTGTCCCGATTGTATTAAAGGCTCGGGTTTCTAATATCACAATTCAGCCGGAATTGAAGAATCAGTTGTTTGAGGGTCAGAATAGGGATCCGGAAGTACAGAAACTTGCAAGTAAAGCTAAGGATGACCCGGAGAGTCCGTTTGGGTTTGATGAGACCGGGTTGCTTCGGTTTAAAAATAGAGTAGTAGTACCTGAAGAGTTGAGACGGGTCCTACTCGAGGAAGCCCACAAATCAGCCTACTCGATCCACCCAGGGGGGAACAAGATGTACAAGGATTTGAAACAATATTATTGGTGGAACGGGTTGAAGAGAGACGTGGCAGAGTACGTGAAACATTGCTTGACTTGTCAGAAAGTGAAAGCTGAGCAGCAAAAACCCACGGGACTTCTACGACCGTTACCTATTCCCGAGTGGAAGTGGGAACAAGTAACGATGGACTTTGTTTCCGGATTACCGAAGGTTAAAGGCGGGTTTGATGGAATTTGGGTAATCGTGGATAGATTTACGAAGTCTGCTCACTTTCTACCGGTCCGGATGTCCTATAAGATTCCGAAGTTGGCTGAACTCTATAACAGAGAGATTATTCGACTTCATGGTATTCCGATGAGCATAATATCGGATCGAGACCCGAGATTTACTTCTAAGTTGTGGCAAGAATTACAGGCTGTCTTGGGAACGAAGCTTAAGTTCAGTACAGCATTCCACCCGCAAACAGACGGTCAAACGGAAAGGTTAATCAGGTATTTGGAAGATCTTCTTCGGGCTTGCGCGATGGATTTTCAGAACTCGTGGTCAGAACAGCTTCCCTTGATCGAGTTTGCTTATAATAACAGCTTTCAGGCTTCGATCGGGATGGCTCCTTATGAGTTACTCTATGGACGAAAGTGCCGATCTCTGTTGTTCTTCGACTTGGAAGAATGGAAATGGTCGAAACAGGAAGGGATAAAGAGAGGTGAAAGATTCGAAAGGCCTTCCATAGTCGTTCAAGCTATGATTGAAAAGGTTCAAATGATTCAACAACGGATGAAAGCCACACAAGATAGGCAAAAGAGCTATGCCGATAAGCGCCGAAGAGATCTCGAGTTTGAAGTGGGTGACCGGGTATTCCTGAAGGTGTCACCAAGGAAGGGTTTCACCCGGATCGGAAAAGGAGGAAAGCTTAATCCTCGCTACTTAGGTCCGTTCGAGATTCTTGAAAGAATAGGCGAGGTAGCCTATCGACTGGACCTACCACCGAGTCTTACGGGGATTCACAACGTGTTTCATGTTTCACAACTAAGGAAATATTACCCCGATGAGACTACAATTCTCCCCGTGGAGGAAGTTGAACTGGAACCGAATTTGACATTTGTTCAGAGGCCGGTTAGAATATTGGATCGGAAATTTCAAGAGTTGAGAAACCGGAGAATTCCCAAGGTTAAGGTTTTGTGGAGAAGCGATAAAACCGAGGAAGCCACTTGGGAAACAGAGGATAAAATGAAACGGTTCCACCCGGAGTTGTTCGAACAAGACTAGAGAATCTGGGGACCAGATTCCTCTAAAGGGGGGAGAGTTGTAACGCCCCAGTTTCCGGATGATCAGGTAAGCACGCCACGTGTGAGTTTGAGTGTAGGTTTTATTTTGTTTCTTTTAATTTCATAATATTCATACGTGGCATTCATATTTATAAAATTCATGAAACATATTTATATCAATTCTTTAAATTCATATCATTGCAAATATTATTTCATGACACGAAAAATATTTATTGCACGAAATCAATTACCGAGAGTGATAGAATTACCAAATTGTCCCTAGTTAAATACTTTCTAAAATATTAGGGACTTAATTGCATGATTTCTAAGGACCAAATTGAGCATATTTTAAATCATGGCATACTTAATTGTATAATTTAGGAACTTCAAGGATTGATTAACAATTTGGTAAATTTCACAAAAATCAAGGGGATGAATTACGTATCATCTCTTCTCCCACATTCCTTGATCATTTCTATCCAAAATTGCCAAACATATTCATCTCTCTCTCGGTTCAAAGAAAGGAAAAAGGGAAGAAGATAATTTTCATTTCAATCATCAAGATTTCAAGAAGTGTTCCAAGAAATTGAGAGTTCATCATCACCATCATCCATTTCTTCATTTCTTTCCATCTTTAAGGTTAGTTTGCATGAGTTGATGATTCTTGATCATATTTTCCTTGGCTAGGGTTTAGGAATTTCATGCTATATGAGTTATGGGTTGTGCAAAGCATGATTAAAGAATCATAACATGAATTATGGCATGATTATTTCATGGATTTATGGGGAAATTAAACTTGATTGCTCAAGTTGGCCATGAACATGATACCTTGAAACTTTGAGGATATTGCATGTTTTATAGGTTTAAATGTTATATTATCATTTATGGAAGTTGTTTGCATCATATTTCCAGAAATTATTGCATTTGGGGTTCAAAAATGGATTTTGGTTGCTTTGTTGCTTTCTTCCCGAGAGCATACTCTGTTTTGCTCTGTTTTTCCCAGTTGCAGAACTGGGAACGACCGTTCCCAGCCTCAAGGCATTGCGGGAACGGGCGTTCCCTTCTTTTGATTCAAATGTGCGCGGCCGACTATGGGAACGGCCGTTCCCATTTTGGCCTTGGAGCCGGAAGGGCCGTTCCTGGCTAAGCGCGTTTTAAAAATGGAAAAACGTTGCCGCGTTTTCTGGGCAACGAGAACGACCGTTCCCAGTTTTCAAAGGAAGCCTGGAACGGCCGTTCCCAAGGGGCTGACAGAACAAAATTCACTGCATAAATTTACGATTTTGACCCCTCGATCCAACGACTTCTTTGACCCCGAATTTCTATAATACGTGTTAATATGATGTGAAACGAAAAGTTATCATACCACATTGCATTTTCGAGGTCGTCTCGACACGTTTTCGCCGTTCGTCATATTTTGGCCATTTTAGTCCATGTCTCATGTTCATATGTCGTATTTGCACAGGTCACGAGGGCGTGGACGGGGAGCAAGCTCCTTAGAACGCTTATTTATTATATTTTGCAAGAAAGGTGAGGTTTTGTTTTGGTAAAACGAACCATATAACCCTTATGTGCTAGTTTCGGCCAAAACCTAATATACTTATAAACGTTTTCAAAGTGATGAACATTTCAAGCAAGAGTGTATCGATTGTCATGATTTTCAAGCATGTTTGGCGAGTACATGATTGCACGTGGGCCCGAGGGTAATTCTTGAGCCAACCGGGCAAGCAAGGGCTGACGGGTAACTCCTGAATTATCCTCACATTGTTGGGATCACCCCCGAAGCCACTAGGAGATTAGTGGTGGAAGGAGTTCCGTGTCTAGAGGGTCATGTCCTCTACACACACCATGTCGTGCATAGTCGAGCCTTGCAAACTCGCTATCACCCGGAGGAAGAAGGAGACTGGGGATTAATCCGGCATGTCGGGTTATCCTCGGGTTATTGCCTGATTTCAAGCATGAACTTGTTTATGTGAGCACTAAATAAATTGCATGATCACTTCTTTATCAAGCAAGCAAGCCTGATCACGTATTGTTCACGATTGGGAGTTCGGTTGGAGATTGCCCTTGCTCGCCGGGGCCACATGTTCATGACATTGACAAGCATGATTAACTAAATGTGTTAAAATGGTTGGTTGTAATCTCGGGCAAAGATTAAACTTATTGAATTATATATCTCTTATATTTTATGCTAAAGTCTTCACCCGAGGCTACAACTTGCATGTGACGTGTATTATATATATTATTGCCCCTCACTCAGTCTTCGGTAGACTGATACTCCACTTTTCAGGTACCTTTTGAGCGTGGGTGTGCTAGGCGGGAGTTGGTCGAGTCTTGCATTTCCACGGGTCTAGTTTCACACCTTCATGTATATTACTTTTGGAACATGTCATGTTATGGATCGATATTAGTATTTTGGATTCATGGTTATGTATATTATTAATAGACCATAATGTATTGATAGTAAATGGTACCTATATGTATCTATGTGATAAATATGGTACCTATATATATACGAATGATTTTACTGCTTCCGCTTTTCTATTCATGTTTGCTTTAATTATGTTGGGGAGAGTGTCCCGCCTAGAGCGTCGTTTTGTTGTCACTCGTTCGCTGTGGACTTGGTTTATGTATGAACTGTCTATTTCATACGTGGATCGAGGCTACAGTGCGGGGGATGTGGCGCCTTGGGGTCTAGGGTGCTACATCTACAAACTCGCACTTCATCCTCACGGAATATGCTGATTAGATTGGCTTTGATTATCCAATACCCTCCTTACCAATTTTGCACATTCCTTCTCGATCCCCTCATCTTTAAGGTATGAAACACGTTAAGCCAAACACAATCGTTTCACACTTGGGAGATTGAGTTCGTATAGGTCCCGTAGCAGAACCAACGATGTAAATTTTGCACCCACAGTTGCCATCGATCATCCTTTACCAGGTCTTGTCGTTCTAATTCCCATTATTTGTTGAATACCCATTTTCGACTCTTGAAGTACTTACCCTTCCTAAAATTATTCTCGAAATTTCCTCATCTCAGTCTTGAACTTCATCGAGCGTTAGAATCTTCTAATGCATCCCTTGCCATTACAGTAGGGTCTTATGACTTGTTGATTCTTGCATTCCATTATTTCTACTAAATGTAATCAGATCGAGCACAAACGTAAATTTAAGTCATCTCTCGGTTATGCTCTGCCCCTTAAGAGTTCCAATATCCAACCATTGAACTCGTTACCTCGCTCCTTGGATCGATGATTCTTACCTCCTTCATCGCAGATTCATTGGTGTAAACGGTTCTAGCTAGGTTATGTGACACCCCGCTTTTCCGATCGTCCGAGCAGACACTACGTGTTGATTTCCTTGTGTGCTTAATTACTAAATTTACTTTTGCTTATTGCTTAACATGCTTTTATGTTTCTAATTCTGTGATTTCACGTATTGTGTGGCCCTATTTTAATCTCTTTAAGAGTTTAGGTGCTTGTTTATAATTTTTTCTTTTTAGGGGTTTTTCAGTCATTTCTCATTCGATCGAGGTTTCGACCTTTTGGACACCTTCAACGCGTTCGGGGCATTAGACGAGTCCTTACAGTCTAAGTTTGCCCAATTTCGACGTCGGTAACCCTTCTTTCGGCCATTCCATACGTTGAGGACCCGGGATAAAAAACCTGGGTCTTCGTTTTACGTGCAAACTCCATCTCTCTCTCTCTCTCTCTCTCTCTCGTTCTCTCTCGTTCCAGCGACAAACATACACACTCATACCTTAAACACACACAAGCCCATAACTTACTCGTTTCTCGATGAAATTCGACGTGTGAGTAGTGGAAATTGGTCAGCTCGACGAGCCCGACACGATGATATAAGAATCTTGGTCAGAAACCCAGCAGTGGCAGAGATATCACTAGTTACAGGCGGTGGGAATTGGGCCACGATTTTCAAGGCAGCGCACGACGGTTTTCGGCGATGTTTTCGGGACACGACCGCCGAGGTCTGGAGGGCAACCTCCTGGTGGTCCCTTTTGCGTTGGAGGTGCGATGATTGAAGGTCGAACGGCAGCACACGCGCCACCTGAATTCTTGATGAAGGTTGGTGCTTTCCTATGTTTTTCGTCCCCCTGAGTTCATTTCCGCCATCGGTTTGAGCAAAAAATGGCCGTAGGTGGTGGTTTTGGGTGTTGCCGCGGTGGTAGAAACATCGGCGACCATCGGGTGTCTTTTGGCGACGGACTCTTCATGGAAGTTGTTCGGAACGATGAGAACTATAATTCCCCATTCGCTCGACTCCAGATTCCACCATTTAGGTGGTGGGCAGCGGCGGCACGTAGCGGTCAAACGCCGCTCATCTTTCCGGTGACTTTTCGGGTAATTGAGTTGGGCATTTTGAAGTGCTCGACGAGACCTTTACAATGGTATGTTCGGATTTTGTTTTCATTTTACGGTTTATGTTTGTTCTAAGTTTTCATTCTAGTGATTTAGTTCGGTTTTTCACCAATGAAATCCGGTGTGTTTGGTATTTTCTGAAATTGTTTGAGGGCTTTTGTCGAGCAGGCCGAGGCACAAGTTTCTGTGCTTCCGGGGATTTTTTTCGACCACCGGAGGCGGTGTTCAGGTGGCAGCTGGTGGCTGTTCGGCCGACTGCGACGGTGACATTCCGGTGACTTTCGGTTAGCGGGTTTGTTTCGTCATGGTGAGTCCAACGCCACTTTCCGTTCGTTAATCGGATGTCTGGTTGATTTGTTTTGAATTTTTGAAGTTATTGTATTTTATTCGTTAATTGATTTTAATTATGCAATTTGATCATGTATGTGCTATTGATTGAAATTACGAGTTGTATGATGTATGAATATATGTTTAGATATATGATAGGTTTGATTCTTGATTTATTGAATTTAATTGCCACGTTTATGTCGCTCCTTGTATATGTTTCTTGCTTTTAAGGGATGTTAGTGTAATTTTAGAAACTAAATTGATTATGAAACCTATTTAATAAATTATGAAAACATACGTCGTATTTAATTTAAATGAATTGGTTAAGTATGCTAATTGTTAGAATATTGTGAAATACGGCAATATGTATTTACGTGCAAAATTTTCATATAAATTGCGTTTATCCTTTTGAGACTTGGTGTATGATAGGAACTAAATTCATAATGTCTTGACTTATTTTATGAAATTTATGTTATGAATTTTTATAAGCTAGGCATCTCTTGATATGTAATATGAACTGTAATATGCTATGAATGACTTAATTGTTTAAACGTGAATTATATGTTGTCTCTTTTGTGCTCATTTGCATGGCTGTGCATCTTTTGTGGTTATTGTTGGAGTCTGAGTCTTGTGTTCTGTGTACTCAGTCGTTTATGGGTTCTTCAGGGAGTGTCTATCAGCTTTTTGGGTTCAGTGGGACTCCTTTGCCTGTGTCATCCGTTCTCGTCGGTGTAAGGTGAGGTTTTAGGATTTTTGTTTTAGTGAAAGCGACATATAACCCTCTGTACTCGTTTTCAAGCTTGCATACGATTATTCTATTAGATTTATATAATAGATATGTGTTTATACGATACGTTTATGATTTTGTCATACGATTAAAAGTTTTCGAACTGTATATGTACGAGCATATTTAAGCTTAAAATGTTTTGCAATGAGGCTATACTCCAAACCGTGTATCTTCATGCCAGCTACGGATTAGGATGACACAGAGAGGTACGTTTATAGCATGCTAAGTTGCAAGGTATGGTATGTCTGATCAGGTACGTAAGTCTGTTATGATTTGATAAGTATGATATGTAGTTAGTTAAGATCTATTTTGCTCCGTTCTAATTTGTTGGGCCCCGAGAATTGTGGGTAAGGACGACCGGGACGGTAAGGGTCGTCGGGTTAAGCCTGTGCATGATTCCCATTTGAAGTACTTACGTGCGACTCTTGGAGGTTAAGGAGGCCTGGTGCTTCAAGCACATCATGGGATAGCATCCCCGTGTGCATTGGTAATTATGTGGAGAGGGTCTGACTCCCCGAACACCGTTGTTGTTGGGGTCGATTGGTTTAAGATTTATGTTTTCTGTTTTGATACGTCTGCTAATAATTGGGAAGTTAGAGTAAGTCCCATACTCGCCGGGTATTATAATATGATTTGTTATGTTGATTATGAAACGGGATAGGAGATTTTTCTTTTGATATGATATGATTATGCTCAGTTCGTTAAGTTTCGAATAAGATAAGATATGAATAAGTTTGATTTGAAAATGGTTTTGGTATATAAAACCCTACGACCAATTCATAGTCTTTCTTTTGATACGTGCTCTGCTCCTTATTATGTATAGCGTGTGTGAGTTTAGCCCCCTCACTTAGTCAGTGGACTGATCCTCGCCCCACCTATGTTTTTAGTTTGCAGTGCAGGTTTTGGGAGTTCGAGCTAGGCGACGGTGTGTCGAGTCTGTGTCTTTTGTTAAGTTTGTTAAGGTTCTGTTTCAGTTATGTTTGTAATTTGTAAACGTATATACCCTATACAGGTTTATACTTATTGATCGTGTGTATGGAATTCGGGACAGGTTAGGACAGGCTCTTGGATTAGTTGAACCTGTCTTTATTGTGATTATTTCGGGATAGGCATCTAGGACCAGTTGAACCCGTGTAGCTGCTACTGCTTGAATTGATATGTTTGATGATTTAAAGTTTCTAAAAATTCGTATTCTTTGCTTTGCTTCCGCTTTCAGTTTCTGTTTTATCTACTATAAATGGTTTAGGTACCGCCTAGCTTAGGCAGGGTCTTGTTTGTCAACCGTTCGCTACTGCTTGGTTCGTGTACGGATTTCCCATTTCGTATGCGGATTGGGATTTAGTGCGAGGGATGTGGTGACATAGCGTTCCGGGCGATACAGTTTAAGTGTCCGGTTGTCTTGCTCACATTCACTTTGAAGTGATTAGTTAGAATAGGTACCAAATTTATTTCGTTCCCAATTCTCTCCATCCAAATCCTCTAGCTCCTAAAACCCTCTTTCATTCCAATTTCCTCTCTACAACCCCGAAATTCTTCTATTAATCTGATCACAGCTCGACTAAAAACTCAAGATGAGTGGAGCGAAGAAGACTTCCTACCAATCAAACACATAGCTATGCATGTTAGGTAAGAATGCTCGATGTATGCCGCACATTTTCAATAATTAAGAGATGCAACAATTTAAGCAATTATATCAATTAGAAATGTGCATATAAATAAAATAATTTAAATAATTTAAAGCGATGCATGATGCACCTGCCATGAATGTAATATACCTGTCACCTTAATGGTAAGCTTTAGCTCGATAACTTGTTCTTCATTTCTTCAATTAGGGGCTTGTCTCGAACTTGTTAATCATCTCTTGTTTACCTAGGGTCTTCTGAATCTTCAAAGTTTCCTGTATCGACTTGGGTGTCTCCATGGTCTGCAATTTTGTGATTCTTGAGCCCAAACTCTTCTACATCCATGAAATTGGTATCTTGATTTTTTTTTCCCCAGTTTCGATCTCTAAAAGTTTTTCTAACTCCTCACCATAGTTATTACCTTGATTAAAGTCCCTTTTGAATCATCCCTTATGAGTTCAAATTGGTGGAATGGCTCGTCCTCCAATTACTTACACTTGAGCACATAATTTCTTTCCAAAAGCTCTTTGCCTTTCTTTATCGTTTCATGGGTCTGTGTCTTCCGCGTCGATTGGTTTTCTCTAGCTCCTCCAAATCCGGCTTCCATCTCACCTGAAATTCGAAGTATCTCAATTCCATCTTCTTTTCCTTCTTCCCGAACATAGCTCTTAAGAACTTGACTTAATCGGAAATTCCTCCTTGATGATTGTATTACTCACCATTCACAAACTCTATTATATTTCGAACCTTCTTCGGTGATCTTTGTCATTTATCACCCAACAAGCCTATTTTACCTTCAATTATCTTGAAGGTCTTCGCCTCCTTGTTGGTCTAAACCTCGAACTAAAACACCATCGAGGTTTTCCTTTGCTTCTTTCTTGAATAAGATGATCCCGTTGAATCCGGTTATATAATCTTCGTAAAGTAGGCATGCATGTTGATAGGGTGAATTGTAAACGTCACATGCCCCATAACCATCTCGTCAAGTATCCACCAACTACGATAGAACCCATAAATTGTTTCCACATACCGAGCCTTCTATTCTGGATCATAACCTTCAACCCTAGCCCTATTTTAGCCCTAACCCTAACCTTCTATGATACCATACTTGTTTTTCAAACCGAGCCCCAAGAGTTAGGTCGTAATGGACTTAAGCAATGAGAGATGAATCCTTCGGACCCTCTTATTGTACGAGTCCGATGGAGCTACTCGCTTAACGCCGGATTAAGTTCGAGGATGAATCTTCTGTACAACGAAGTCAAGAACCCCTGTTGCTTGAAGACCTTTTCCGAACTAATTCCTATTGGGATATCGCGAACCCCGCGTGGGATGAACATGGAGAAGTGGTGCTTAGAGTCCAGAACTCGAGTCATCAGACCTGAGGACAAGTCCCTCTTAAGGGGGAGAGGTTGTGACACCCCGTGTTTTTATCGTACAGGTACGAACACCACACGTGTGATTTTTTCGAGAGTTAAGCTTAACTGTTTATTTAATTTCATACTCGCATGCATTATTATTTGATAACCTCACTTGAATTATTTGATTTATTTGAATTAAGTGGCTAAGTGAATTATGTGATTTATTTTCCTCATGTGAATACCTTAATTGTAATTACATTCATTTTATTTCCTAACTTATATACATTTCATTCTATTACATATACATATTCCATTTCATTTCATAATTTTTCCAACTTATTTATATACATATACTAAAACTATTTTATAAAATAGTAGCCTTATATGACTCATATTTATGCATACATACATGTATATATATATCATATCTACACTTATATATATAACTATACATCATATAAATTTCATACATACATTATATATACTAGGTTATAAAGTACTTGTACATATATATTTATAATATCACATTTCACTTTACATACAACTAATATATATATGTATATATAAAATATCTTTCAATACATTACATACATAAACCTATACATACAAACATATCATATCATATAAAACCTATATACACAATCACATAAACACTATATACATACACACTAAATCTCTAACACATATACACCTCTCTCTTTCTCTCGAACCCTTCACATACACACATCTCCATTTTTTATCCAAGCAAGATGAAGGAGAAGGGGGAATCAAGGTATCATCATTATCATCTTCACCATCTGCATCATTTCATTCTTCCATTCTTCATTTCATTCTTAGGTTTGTATATATATATATATATATATATATATATATGTATATGTATATATATATATATATATGTATATGTATATAAGTGCGTGAATGGGTGTTTTTGCTAGCGCTTTTATAATCTAAGTTTAGATTTTTGTTTCTTGATGATTTTATGCTAATATTTGTTAGGATCTATGAATTTATTGAAAGAGTTTGGTTGATGTATATGTGTATATAGATGTGTGTATATATATGTGTGTGTTTTGATATGGGTTTGTGGATTAATGCGTTCTAATTGCCCTAAACTTGCATTTGATGTTCCTACATGCCATATTACATGTTTTAAGTAATTTGGGTTGAGTTTTGAGGTCGTTTGGTTTTTGGTTGCTTTCTCCCGTGGATTCCCTATTGTTGCTCTATATTTTTGGGCCTGAAACGAATCCACGGTCGTGAATGTTTAGTTTTCAAGAAATCCACGGGGGGTGGATTTGAGGCAGGGACTTAGGATTCCTTCCCTATTTTCTGTTTGAGTTTGTTTTGTTCCGTTGACCCTCCATCCAAGCTTTGATTGACCTGAATTTTTAACCACAGACCTTTTGAAGTCTATAGTATTCTCCAATTGGAATCACAACAATATCGTTTCTAGTTTGTGAGATATAATCGACCCATTTTGGTGCCGCCACTTCACCAAAAATCTGTATTCATCCAACTTCGGGGCCTATGCCATTTTCACATCGCTTTGAACCACGATTCAAGCCATATATCATCGGAAAGGCCTATTTGTCTAGTTTTATACCCAACAAATAAAACTCCATTCCAACTTCTTGAAATTTAGATATTCCCATTTTCCTACAGCCTGGGCGTTTTCGAAAATTGTCAGCTTTCGCTAAACTTTTCCTAAACAACTCTTCTCGCGTTCCTTTAACTTCCTTGACTTCCGTATGTGATTTATATGAATTTTACACTTGATTAAGTGATAATTATGTTATTTATTGGGACTCTATGGTTTTTAATTGCTTAAACTCGATTGTAACTTTGTGCTTTATATGAATTGAATTTGCATGATTGAAGTGTATTTTTATGTGACCTCCTTGGACTTAATTACATCTCTTATACGTTAATTGAATGTCGTGCATGTTAAGTGTCACTTTCTTGATAATTTATTTAATTATGAAGGTGTTGGTATTGCTCTTTGTATTTACACGAACACTATCATAACATAGCATATGAATTTATAATTCTCTCACATATGTTATATCATTTCATATCATTCCACGACACCTCATATCAATGCCGTGAGTCCTATTTGGTTTCATATTGGGTTATTTGTCAAAATTACACATTGTTCCTTCTCTTGTACAGTTCGTTTCCAGGGAGGAGACTTCCAAAACGAATAGGCACCCATATTGTTCATGTTTCTTGTCTCCTCGTATCCCAGGTGAGGGTGTTTTCGTTCTAGTTACATATTGAACCCTACAACCCTATGTGAGGAGTTTTGGCTAAAAACCTTATGTATATGTATATTGTTTTAAGTGTTTTCTTGATAGGAACTCTCCCCACCTCATTTATGAAGCAGTACTTCAACTGAGACACAACCAAAGTATGAAAAGGAAATAATTGGGTTGCAGAGTGTGGACAAAAAGGGAAAGAACAACTGTGAGGCTAGGAAAAGTAGTCAGGAGTTGGATTGGTGGAAGTGGGGTTGTTACTCCTACCGATCGTTGCAGAAGTAACGTGAGAAGATTTTCGGCCAAGTAGCGTGGTTAGAATCATTCATACCAAGGAAGCAAAAGAAAGAATTGAGGTTCTTCAAATTAGGGATTGGTGCCACGAGTCCAACGGATAAGAATAGGCATTCTTAAGGGGAGAGTTGACAGCGAAGTAACCTCAAATTTATGGATTAGCTCAAACGGACTACTTTCAATAGAAGCAACAAAAATGCAATAGTTACCACCCATGGGATCTCTTGGAAGTGGAAAAGGAAAAGAATTAGATGATTCTGACATTTGATGATCTTTAAGGTTGGGATGACAAATTTTTAGAAGAATTTTAACAAAGAGAAGCACTTCAAGGACTGGAAATAGGTGTTCAATAAATGGTGGGAGATTTAACACTTGGTGAAATTTCAAGACCGAGATGAGGAAGACTTCGGGAATTATATTAGAAGAGACAGTGCCTTGACAAATAAAGATACGGATTCAAAAAGGGTTGAAAACTTAATGGATAAGATAGGGTAAAACTTCCAAAATAATATTGGAAGAGGTAAGTGCTTCAAGAGTTGAAGGTGAGTATTGAATAAGGGTTTGGGATTTGAAATGACAAGGTAGAGTAAAGAATGATCGATGACAACTTGGGTTGAAGGATCAACATTATTTGACTCTTATCTCCGGACATGCACGAATTTAAATTTTCCTAAAGATTGACCGATTGAGTTCTCTATATAACATGTTACTTATTTTGGAAATGATGGAGTTGTGAGAGAACTTCAAGGAAAAGATTGGTAAGGGAAGGTACTGAATAGATGATGCCAATCAAATTATCACTATTTCGTGATAGACAAAGTAAGAGTTAATGTAACCCAGCGTGGAAGTAGTATACCGAGAAAAGGAATCAATCGTAAAATGAGGACCGAGTGGTCATTGAAGTATTGAGTACATCGGGCATTTTCCGGCAGGACACCATGGGCAAAAGGAATCTCCAACATCACATCAAGTGTTGGAACGGATCACCACTATAGAAGTTTCTAAAGCAATGGTGAACGGTACATCTAAACAAGCATATCACATGCATCACATATTTTATTATTGCTGTATGTGATTACTTGTTAATTGTTAATTGCTTTTGTATGACTAATTGGTGTACTTGATCTCCTATATCTACTCCGTATGTGAATGCTTTGTATAAGTGTTATTTAAATGTTCTTTTGAATTGCTATATTGTGTATTAGAGAGACGGGGTCCTCTCTTTGCTTTTTGAGAGACGGGCTGCTCTCATTGCTTGTGTGAGAGATGGGGTTCTCTCATTGCTTGTTTGAGAGATGGGGTTCTCTTGTTGCTTGTTTGAGAGACGTGGCCCTCTCATTGCTTGTTTTAAAGTTCAGAACTCGAGTATGGACTTGGGGACCAGGTCCTCTTAAGGGGGAGAGAATTGTAACGCCCCATTTTTCCAGTTATGCATTACGTGACATTATATGAATTATATTCTTATATGTTTATGTGAAAATATGTGATATTATTCTCAAATCATGAATTATTGCACAACTCGTTTTGAGTGATACGTGAATTAATTGTCGAACGTGACTTATTTGATTATATGACCTTACTTGATCTATTTCCATAATTTGAGGACTTAATTGCATAAGATTCTTTGGACTAAATTGATCAATTACATAAGTTGAAACCCAATGGCATTCCTTTAAATTTCATGAGGACCAAGTGGCAATTTCCCTTTCTTTCCCCCATTTCGGATCGATATATCTTATACATACAGATATACATACATCTTATTCTCTTTTCCTCAATCAAGAAAAACAAGAGAATCATCTCTTCCTCACTTTCTCCATGTCTGTTGATCCAAGGAAGCTAGAAGCCAAGATTTTCATCTAATTTCTTCTAGGAATCAAGCTTCATACCTTCATCTCTTCTTTCCCCTTCATTTCTTCTTTCATCCAAGGTAAGATCAAGCATGTATCTTTGTTAATTCATGAAGTTTGATTAGGGTTTGTAACTCTTTTAGATTCCATGTTTAAATATGAAGCTTGTATGATGATTTGAGGTGATTTCCCACCATTATAACTTGAATTCATGATTTTTTTATATTAACCTCATCTCTTAAGTGTTAATTGGTTCTCATACATGTTTAAGTATTACTTGATTATCAATTTACTTGGTGATTACAGTGTTGGGATAGTTTACTTATTTACATGAGCATTGTCGTGCTTCATACTTGGTCTCATTATTGAGTCTTGTCTCACGAGTTCCCATTATTTCATTTCTTGTCCAGTTCTTCTCCAGGGCGGAGATCTTTGACCGAATACACACCTTCTTGTATCCTTGTCCTGTTCCGTCGCTCGTCTGGTGAGGTTTAATTCTAGATATATAGAACCCATATAACCCCTACGTGATGTTTTCGGCCAAAATGTATCTATATATCTATAGTTTTCCAAACCTTATTTATTTTCAACTTATTTCACGGGACTAATTGATTGATTGATTGATTGGGCGAGTAAAGCATGTTCACTTTGGGCCCGAGGGTAGTGTATTGAGCCAACCGGGGAAGCAAGGGCTGACGGGTAACTCTTGCACTATCCTCACCAATTTTGGGATCACCTCTAAATCCACCAGAAGGTTTGGTGGAGGAAGAAATCCCGTGCGTGCGAGTCATGTTCCTGACGTACAACATGCATGGATGGCTGGGTCTTGCAAACCCACCATCAGGAGGATGAAGGGTTCAAGAAACTGCTAATTGTGCATTGTAATAACTTGCATGATAACCATTGAATTGAAACCTAAATATTTATTGTACACTTTTGGAGAAAGGTTGGAGAATTACCCGCACTCGCCGGGCCACGAATTGAATTGATCATGATTGAATTATTAAATTCATTAGTTGTAATCTCGGGCAAGAATTAATTTAATATTTGAATTATATTGTTTCTTTTATGAAAACATACCCGAGATTATAGCTTGCATGGTAATTGCGCTTATATTTATTTAAACCCCTCACTCAGTCTTCGGTAGACTGACACCCTCACTTTTCAGGTATTCACGGTCGTGTGGTAGGCGGGAGTCCGAGTTGTGTCTTTTGTTCAGCTGAGTCTAGCATCGTATTTTCATGTTCTTGGTATTTCCGGCTTTATCATGTTGGGGTTCGTGTTAGTTTTGGAGACTTATGCATGTATAATATGTTGGAGATGAAAATGTATTCATATATGATCTAGAATAGGATGAACTTTTGGATAATTGGTATAAGATTTTGAAATGTTAGTGTTTATTCTTCCGCTTTCGAATTTTCATGTATTGGATTTAATTGAATTGGGGTCTAGTCTCGCCTAGCTAGTGGTTTCTTTTTTTTTGTCACCCGTTTGCTATAGTCTTAGTTCATGTACGGATTATCCATTTCGTATGTGGACTGAGCTATAGTGCGGGGGTGTGGCATCTCGGCGTTCCGGGTGCTACAATCGGGCATTCAAGTTGGTAAAGGTACAAGCTCAAGAGATAATTAAGAATCGTATCAACAAGGAGGAAGAGGAATGATCGAGAATTGAGAACAACACCGTTGACATGTAATTTAAGGCACATACGAATTCAACCTTTCATGTTTTAAACACTACAAGAAAACAGTGAAATTCCGACGAACACAGTCGTCGGAAATCCGTCGAAAATCCCTCGGATCACAGTATTTCCGACGAAGTTCAGACGGATTACCAACGGAGAACAATTGTCGGACAACACTTCCTCGGAAATATTTTCCGATGGATTTCCGACAGGTTTCCGACGGAACCCAATAGGACTAATTTACGGCCTTCCGATGGAATTTCCGTCGGAAATCCGTCGGAAAATATATACCCGAAAAATATACTGTTTATTTACCGACGGAATTTCCGTCGAAAATTCGTCGGAAAATTCACGCTTTCCGGTGGGTTTTCCGTCGAAAATGTTTAATTTGGAAAAATTAATTATTTAGTTTTCCGACTGATATTCCGTCGGAAAGCCGCCGGAGAAGTTTAATTTGAAAAAAAAATTATTTATTTCCCGACGGATATTCCGTCGGAAATCCGTTGGAAATCTTTAATTTGAAAATTAACTTTTTTATTTTCCGACGGATACTCCGTCGGAAATCCGTCGGAAATCTTTGATTCGGAAAAATGTTTTTGTATTTCCGACGGCATTTCCGAGGGCATTTATGTCGGAAATCTTTCATTTGAGAATAAATTGTTCATTTCCGACGGATATTCCGTCTGTAATCCGTCGAAAAAAATTTAAATTTCTTTTAATAATTTTTGTTTTGATTCGTCCCTGTTCAAAATAATTATATTATCTAGCCATTCAATCCCAACAAATTCAACTAATATCCATCAACTCAATAATATCACATTCCAAAAGGTGTGATCAACAACTAGCAATAACAGTTTGATAAACAACTACTACTAATGCCATCAACAACAAAATAGTTATAACTACTAACATGTGACGCCCAGAGCGGTGGGCCACCACATCCCCCGCACCTAAACCCGAACCCACATATGAAATGGATTTCCATACATGAGTCCAAGTCTAAGCGAACGGAACCTACACTCACTCCTTAGGCTAAGTGGGGCTAAAACTCGGATAGAGCGCGCAAAACAAACATATAAATGCGGAAGCAACAACATAAGGATCGAAAAGAGCTCTATAACTAACATTTACATAATTTACAATGGCCTCACGACCCAAAAGATCGAGTATATACATCAAATTCCCATAATTGAGCAAAATATAATTCTAACATCAAATACATAATAAGAGTATCCAAAATGCAAGAAGTATGAATGCAACTCGACCTAGACACACAAGTACAAGACCAAGACTCGCACTTCTCCGCCTAGCTCGAAACAACCTGCACTGAAGGTGGGAAAAGAGAGGGGTCAGTCAAAACTCGACTGAGTGAGGGGGCTAAACGCACACCCACACCTAAATACATATAGAGCAGAGCATATTACAAAGGTGATAGTCATGAATCGAGGCTAGGGTTTTACATACCAAATCATTTTCCAAAGATAACATATAATATAAAGGAAAACCTATCTCGATCCATAATCTATCGAACATAACATAAAATCGAATTCAAATCACATGCACCCCACATCCATGGTGCATCGGGAATCAAACCCTAACACCTACATTACCAAACACATACGGGGCAGCTAACCCACAATATGCCTTCCCCGGTTATCCACCGAGGGCTCAAGATACCACGCCTTCCCAACCTCCATAGGTCGCACGTGAATATCTCAAATGAGAACGTGTACAGGGGTCATAACCGGCGACCCCGTGGTCGTCCCGGGTCTCCCTTACCCACGTCTCCGGGCCCAGCAAACCAAATCAAACCAAACTCCCATCTTTCAGGGTAACTCGCTCATACATATCATATACGAATAACGAATTTCAAAACATAGCTTACTTATGCCAATACTTATACCAATTTCGAAAACGTAAAGCTTATTTCACAAAATCATAACATAGCTTACGCACTCGTATTTAATATATATATATATATATAAAAGGTATATATTCGCATACGGGGTAAGAAAACAACACGTAATAGGTCTTAGGTCGCTTATCTAATATAAAGGATCATAACCTCACCTTTACAAGAGTAGTGGAAAAGGAAGGCAAACGGGCAAACGAGCACTTAAACCTCGGGCTCACGAACTTCCGGAAGAGGCTCTGAAACAAAAGAAGATAAGACCCGAGACTTAGACTCAATAATGTACCAATTAGACGCCCGACAATGTTCATGGATGCAAATGATGCAAATAAAATGCAAGAATGCAACACTTAAGTCATTTAGATTCAAAACTGGCAAGAAACGTATCAAATAAATTCATAATCGTAATTCATAACATATAACAATCAATTTAGATCACACATTTCATACATAGGAATTCATATAAAATCATAGGGTCATATTTAAAATAAAATAACAAATTGAAGCACCTAATTAATTAAACATATAATATAATATATATATTTCTATATAAATCATATATTACATATATACATATATTATCCATTTAATATACATATACAATACACGTACATGCAGCCCCCCCCCCCTCCCTTCAAACACATTTAATGTCATCAAATAGGCAAGGAAAAATCCATGCAAGGTTCACGTAACCTTCATGCAAAACAATTAGTAACCATGCACATCTCGCAAATATTAAGGAAGCAAATGAAACAATCCAGTTGTAGAATCATCTCCCCGCCCAGGGGAGATTTTCTTCACAGAAGTACACTCCCGGGTACCTGATGCAGTAGGATTCTGCATAAACACTCCCCGGCCGGGTACTTTCCAAAGCAAAATCTCCCCGGCCGGGGAGACATGTCCAGCTGCGAGAAAAGGGCATTCCTCCCCTGTTCGGCCCTGCACTCCCAAACCAATCCAAATACCAACTCAAAGAGGCAAGTTAACGCACGAAATAGGGCAGCAATTCAGATCTAAAACTCCAGCAATTGAAGCAAAACGAACAACAGGCTGGAAGGAGCAGAAATGGCACCAAACTCATGCAAAATCAACTTGAAACCACAAGAATATTAGTGGTAACTCTCCTATACCTCAACTACCATCAAATTCAGGTAGAAATAACAATAAATGAAGCATAATAGATCACCTTTCATGCATCAATTCAAGCCATAACTCAAAGAAAGTCATAGAATTCAAAAAAAAGAGCAAAACCTAACTATTCACTTCAAGGTTCCAAAACTCAATCAAAAGTGGTTCAAATTCTGAATTTAATAGATGAAAATGATCATATAAGCATGTACATATCACATATAAGCTTACCCCTTGAAGATGTTCGAAGAAAATGGAGATTGGAGCTCAAAATCTCCTCTAGGGTGAAGGTTATGCGATTTCACTGTTGCAGCTCAAAAACTCAGATTTTCCTCTCCTTTCTTGTGTATGGATCGGTATGAGAGGTATGGGAGGTGATAATAGGCTGATTTAGTGGAGTGTGGGTCCAGGTTTCATGTGAAAAGCTCAAAAGATGAGGGACTTATGTGCAAAATGGTGAAAGGTGGTCATATGAGCGCGAGATGAAGTTACGGGCTTCTTTCGGGGTATCAAACGAGGTCGAAAAATTACAAGGCCTGATCCATTGCACTCGAATCGTCGAAACGAGTTCAGCGGAAGTGACGGAATTAGAATCCGAATTCCCGAGCTCAAGTTACACTACCCGGAACCCAAGGTGCGCTAAGTACATGTTAGCCTCCTTTAGGTTATCCCAACAAAACGAGTCCCGAAAACCCAACAAATAAACCCGAAAACATGTAACGAGCACGTATTCAAGTTCACGACTCATAAAAATCCAACATATTAAAAAGGCACGAAATTTCGATCTCAATTCGAACACGAACGCAACTCATTTCAACAAAAGAGCATGTCATTCCAATAATAAAATTCAAATTCAAGAATTAATAAATAAAATAAATAAAATAAAATCAATTTTAACGAATTAAAAATAATTAAAATTTTATTGAAAAGGCTATTTTCAATTAAGTCCAAAACTCTTAAAAAGTGTCAAATAAGTCCAATTCAACTTTTCAATTAAGTCCAATATTAAATAAAATCGCTCAATTACGTCCTTAATTCATATAAATCACATAATTTACGAAATTAGCTTGTTCGGGAATTAAATTCACATATCATAAATCATTTAAGGCAAATTTTTGACATATAATTCAAATATTTCATATAAATTCAAATAATTCATATAAGAATTAGAATTAAATAATTCAAATAAACAATTAGAGTAAATATAAAATGCGTAAATAATGATTTTAAATGCGCACATACGTCATACCTGTACGGTCTGAAAGTAGGGGTGTCACATAACATCTAACATTTATATATAATACTACAATTAATATTGCACTTCATCAACATACAAACCATCTAATACCTCACTCGCTACCATCACTTTCTTCATCTTCATCTTCATAGGGTATAGGTGTTCTTTTCTTGCTCTTACCTCTACCCTTGTCTTTTTTCTTTGTGCGGGATTGTGATGCTTGCAACATCTCACTAAATTGACTCATTTGTTCTTGCATAGTTTCGTTTAATTGTTGTTGCATTGAATTCATCACATTAGTTGCCGACCTATCAGCCGCCTCATTAATAGCTTGAGAAAGCTCCTCTCTCGTCACATAAGGTCCGGTCTGAGATGAAGAGACACTTGATGAATGGGCAGAAAATCTCGAGGGGCCTAAGATGTGTTTCATGTGGTTTAGCCCGAGAATACGACCTTTCTTATCCCATCCTCCAGCAGCCTTTATCCACAACTCTGTGTCGTCAAGCACCGGACTGTTGGGGTCCTCCAACAGCCTTTGGGTCTGCTCGGCCTTCAACTCTTCAAATTTTGCCTATATGGACGTATAAATTAAATTAAAACACTAAATATATTGTAACTAATTTAGAAGAAACTTTAAAACAATAAATGCACCTCAGTATCACGTCCCTTGGTTGGAGGCAAATCTGCAACTACTTTATCCCTATCCTCTCACCTCACATAGCCGACTCTATGTATCTCCCTCATCCCCATACGCTGTTGAGTTTGTTGTTCTGTTATGGCAATGTGTGTGTCCATGCTAATGGAACCCCCAGTGTAAACAGATGCCCCTTTATTTGATTTTCTATTGCGTGCATTTATTTCACACTTAGCAATAAAGTTAGGGTCCTTCCATTGAAGAGACAATGAAGCATACACCTCATCGAGCATCCATTCCGGCTTCTTCTTAGTATGTCGGATAACGTAATACATATCAGACATCCTTAGCGCTACGTCATGCTTAAATGCTGTGTACATATGAGCTTCATGTTCAGGCAGCCAATCACAATATTTCTGCATAATAAAATTAAAAAAATTAGATGCAATGGAAAAAAAAAAGAATTATCTTGGTGAGATCTTTCAATTTAAATTACATCATAGCAGAAAATATCATAATTACCTTCCAGTCTTCGAACCAACTCAACCATTCTTGTTCAGTCAAATCAGAGGCTTTGGCGTAGGCTCGAGTTAGTTGGCATTTCAATACATTAACTAATGAACTCGTCCCTTCTCTGCTGTGAACATAGCTAAATCAAACAAATAGAACAATTTTCAGTTTTTAGAAGAATATTAATTAAAAATGTTATTCAAAATTTAAAATAAATATAAACTCACTTGAATCTCCCTTTAGGTTGTAAGAAGTATTTTGTAGAAGGTGTCAAATTCGGGCGGTTATATGCAATACGTATCCTAGTAGGTCCAATTGGTTGCCCCCCCTCCTCCTGTTCTTCCTTTTCCACTACTTCTTCATCTCGTAGATTTTTATTCCGGATAAGATCAGGAGATGAAGTCAAATGATCATCATTAAGTGAGGATGCTGGGTTATTATTAGGTGATGAAGTGGTGGTAGTGGAGAATGTGGACATGTGAGAAAGACGAGTTGTGGATCTCATCGCTGCATTTGGAGCATATACACCACGTTTCTTCTTAACACCACTCGCACC
Organism: Lantana camara; assembly: GCA_037501455.1. Classification (NCBI taxonomy): domain Eukaryota; kingdom Viridiplantae; phylum Streptophyta; class Magnoliopsida; order Lamiales; family Verbenaceae; genus Lantana; species Lantana camara. Next base: position 61,039,176 of record CM074855.1, read on the forward strand.
ACCTCTTAATCCACCATATGGTCCCTTGGACTGCCGATTGTCCATCTGCATTAAATTAAATAACAAATCCATAAGTATATTATATACAAACAATAACATCATTCAATAAAAATTAAACATCTTATGAATTAAATGCACACAAAATAAACTAACCAATCATTATAGTCAGTATCATCAGATTGTAAGTATTCATCGTCATCAGATTCTTCATCCTCTGATGTCGATTGATTAACACACGAATTAAGAGCGTTAAATTCCCCCTGGAGAACATCATTTATAATTCGGACATTATCCCTTAAATTTCCAACATCATCATCACAAGAAACTACATTTACAATAGCATCACCGTCATTTTGGTACGCCACTTTGAGGGACTCTTCAATTTCCAATAATTCTTTTGGTTTTGTTTTTATTACAGCCAGCCATTGTGCTTTATCCCCCTTCCGAACTGGATATGGAACATAATACACCTGACGAACGTGTTGAGTAACTATAAATGGATCATACCCTCGGCATTTTCCATTACGCTTAACCTCAACAATCATGCATTCTGGATTGCCAATACGTGTTCCTACTCGAGGGATTGGATCAAACCACTCACACTTAAATAAAACAACCTTCTTTATGGGTTCTCCAGGATATTCTAATTCGATGATTTCATCCAACATACCATAATAATCAGCATCCTCATTTTCTCCATCAAAATTTCCTTTGACAAACACCCCATTGTTCATTGTTTTCTTTCCAACTCCCCAAGCTCTGGTGTGAAATTTGAAACCATTTACAAAATATTTTTGCGAAGTTCTAATCTTTATACCAGGCCCCCAAGAGAGCTGGTGTAAAAATATATCACAAATTCCATTATTTTTATTTTGAACCTATATTCAATCAAAAACTTGGTATTAAAACTCATTATAAATATAATTAGTCATATGGTAGATGAGTAAATTATAAATACAAAACTTACGTATTCTCTGAACCATCTTGCAAATTTATTTATGAGCATCTCACTTTTATCTTCACCATCTTTGATTTCATGGGCAAGAAAATAGCTACAGTTGTCACAATAATTAAAATTTAATTAACAAATAATAAAGACTTATTTATAATTAAGATTATTTAATTAACCAAATAATAAAGGCTTACGTACTTTCGATATATTGAGACCTCTTCCCAGTTCAATAGGACATGTAGTAAGGCTGCATTATATTCTTTATCCTTCATATAACGAAAATTACATGCCCCAAATGCACGTCCCGGTTGGTTGAAAATCGAAAGAGTTGGTGTAATTGATTCATCAACTCCACCATCGTCATTCTGACCGACTCTATTCCTCATGGAGCTAACGTGATCTTCAAAATAATACGAGCAAAAAGTCGATGTTTCACGTCGCAAATATGCCTCACAAATAGATCCTTCCACTCGTGATTTGTTTTTCACGGTTCTCTTGATCTTTCCGAGAAACATGTGTATTTGCATAAATATATATGTATATATATAATTAGTTTATCATTAATATATTATTTTTAAGTTTAGCATATATTTATATTATTTAAGTTTAAAATAAAAAAAGGGAAACACCTTTCAAACGGATACATCCATCTAAAATGAACCGGACCTCCATTACGAGCTTCCTCGATCAAATGAATTGGTGAATGCTCCATCACATAAAAAAATGCCAGTGGGAAAACTCTTTCAAGTTTGCAAAGAATAATGGGAATATTTTTCTCCATTGTATCAAGATCTTCAAGTTTTAAAGTACTTGACCACAAATCTTTGAAGAACTTGCTCAATTCTGCTAATGGTTTCCAAACATCATCCGACAATTCTTTGAATGCAATCGGCAAGAGCTGCTCCATGAAAATATGACAATCATGGCTCTTCATTCCATGTATCTTAGCTTGCCTCGGGTCAACACATCTTCCCAAGTTAAATGAATAACCATCTGGCATGCGTAGTTCTTTTATCCATGCACATATCATTCTTTTTTGTTCTATTGTGAATGCATATTTAGCTTTTGGTTTTCCCACATGTCCATTTGCCGTAGTCACCAAATGTAACTCCGGCCTATTACACAACACTGCTAGGTCCTCTCGTGCATTTGCATTGTCCTTGGTCTTACCCGGTATGTCCATAACTGTATTGAAGATATTATCAAAAACATTCTTCTCAATATGCATTATATCCAAGTTATGGCGCAATAGGAGATCCTTCCAATACGACAAATCGCAAAAGATACTACGCTTCTTCCAATTGTGCCACTCACCAACACCGGGGATTGTCGGAGTATTAGGGTTCTCCGCGACTTTAGGAAAGTTGCACACTTGCTCCCACAATTCATGCCCACTCCACTTATAAGGAGGATGATCAGTTTCCGTACGATTCCTTTTAAAATTAATTTTATTCCGCCGATAAGGAAGAATCATCGGTGACAATCAAACCAACTTACTTTTCTCCCATTCTTCAAGTAAGTTGCCTTACTCTCACTCATGCAATATGGGCATGCTAATTTACCTGCAGTACCCCATCCCGACAACATGGCATAAGCAGGAAAGTCGTTAATAGTCCACATGACGGCAGCTCTCACTTGAAAATTTTGTTTTGTTGATGCATCATATGTACAAACACTGACTTCCCACAACTCTTTTAACTCATCAATCAATGGTTGCAAATATATATCAATATTCTACTTCGGGTTTTTAGGTCCAGGAATAATACATGTCAAGAACATGTACGGCATAGTCATACACAGTTCTGGAGGTAAATTGTATGGAGTCACAATAACCGGCCAACATTAGTAGGGAGCTGCAGACGTGTTATAAGGAGTAAAACCATCGGTACATAAAGCAAGCCTGACATTTCTAGGTTCACTAGCAAAATCTGGATAGGTTTCATCAAAATGTTTCCAGGCTTTCCCGTCGGACGGATGGGATATTACCCCTTCTGGACGTCGGGTTTTCGCATACCATGTCATGTGTGGGGCAGAGCTCATTGAGGCGTAGAGCCTTTTGAGTCTTGGGATGAGAGGCAGGTAATGCATTCTCTTAACAGGAATTTGTTTTCGCTCACCTGTTTTCTTAACCTTTTTTACCTTGTACCGATCAGCACCACAAAACTTGCAACATGTGGCATCTTCATCAGTTTTCTAGTACAACATGCATCCGTTCACACAACAATCAATCTTTTGCACGTCCAATCCCAACTCTTTTATTACTTTTAGTGCCTCGTAGTAGTTCGTAGGACCAGTATTCCCTGACGGGGCACAATCAGTAAAAAATTGAATAAATCTATCCATTCCCTCATGAGCCACATTAAAATCACTCTGAAGGCTCATCATTGTCACAACAGCAGACAAAGGCGAATGTTTGTTGCATCCGTCCCACAAAGGCCTGTTAAGCTCTTTCAGAGTGTCGTAAAACTTCTGAGTTTCTGGATTAGGAGGTTCTTCTTGGAAACTTCTATATCCACCGTCAACATTTTGTCGAGCGGCATCAACAAACATTTCATTGTACTTATTTAGGTGATCTTCGTAATCCATAGCTTGAGTACCTGACGGTTCATCAACCACATTCTGGGGATTAGAAGTTACACCATACTCGAAGTACGGGTCTTTCTCGCCATGATCCGTCCAGTACCAATAATTTGGTTTAAAATCATGTCTGTACAAATGATCTCTCACTTCATCAGGTAGTTTAAATTAGAATTTTGTTCGACACTTATTGTACGGACATCGAATTTTTCCTTCAGCTATAAATGGATACAACTTGCTAGCATGTTCGATGAAAGTCTCAACCACGTTCATAAATTCAATTTTGGTGCCTCCACGTGTGACACCCCGTCCGATAAATCGTGCAAGTATGCGCCACGAGAGAGTTTACTTTACGCACTTACGTGATTTAATTCTCTTTTATATGTTTAATTCCAACTTTGATTGAAAATGTGACTTAATTGACTAAAAACCTAAAATGGTAAAATATAAATTCTTGCATGACAACTTGGGAATAGAACTTGGATGAATCTTAATTAATTGCTGGAATTTGGATTTAAATAGGACTTGGACCTATTTGTGTGTTTTGGGCCTAACTTGAATTAGGTGAGTTCGGGTAATTCGGGACCAATATGGGCTCGGGAATTCGAATTCGAATTCCGACACCACCATTGGACTTGAATCGTTGATTCGGGTCCAACGGAAATCATTTAATATTTTTCAGAAACCATTTAGACTTTAAACCTTTTAATTGTGACTTATTGGGCCGAAGGTCATTTATTTGAGCCCAAATCCTATTCAAGCCTTTAGTCCCACATTTTATTTTGGAAACCCTAACCTTGACCTAAAACTATTAGCCACCATATAAATAGCTTTATCCCCTTTTCATTTCATTTCAAACCACACAAGTTAGCTTCCAAGAGATTCGTGGAGAAATTTCAAGAGAAGATCAAGACTTGAACCATCTTTCATTCTAAGAGCCCATATTCCTTGATTTCTCACTCCTTCACAAGACAAGGTAAGCTTTGGATCTCTTTTAATGAGTATTTCATTTCTATTCTTGGATTGGAGCATGAAATTTGTTGGTATGAACTTGAATGATGAGCTATTGAATTACTTGAGCAAGCTTGAGGGTATATATATTAACTAATTAATTTAGGCTAGAAATTATCCCTGTTCGTGCGCTTTTCTTGCTGAAATCGAGAGCAGCTGCTTGCGTTGGACATGAAAATGTCAAAGGAAAATCATGATTCTCAAATTATGCCATTCTGTATTGTTTACACTTGGGTACCGTGACGATTACATAGAAATGGAATTTGGAGATCTGGACGAAATGATACAATTTCAAACCTTCAGTTCTTGTGTTTTGGATTTAAATAATGTTGGATAGTTGTACTAAAGTTGAAAACCATTTTTGCTGCGTGAGTGGGCCTTGGGTACCGTGATAATTTGCTTGGATTTTTTTAAACTTGGCTGGTGTAAGTTTCGGATTGTGGTATGTATATTAACAAAAGTTTGGAAATTAAAAGTCAACATGTTGCTCAGTTGTTGCCGACATCATGATCCTTTCTAATAAAATGTTTCTGTGAGAAAGAATGATATTTATTAATAAAAGTTTGGTTTAATGCTAGTGGGTGTAAGTAATAGGATTGTAATGATTGTTTGATTTGAGAATTTGGTGGTGTGAACACCTGGGTCTATCCGAAACAACTCATTCATTTCTTTGAATTTGAGGATTGATTTTTCCAAGATTTTAATTATTAATACATGCATCAATTAATGTGGGACACACAAAAGAAATGGCATAGCTGATTATCTTATTTCGTTCCTTTGCTACGTGAAGATGAGCATTGAAAACCGTGACATTTGTTGCTTGGTTTTGGGATTGGGTAATGCAGAAATCTTTTGGCATTAACATGTGCAAGGAAGTACAATTATCCCCACAGCCCCCACGTGACCACTTGCTTCCTTTTCATTAAATTGGATGATGAAATTCTTCGATTTAATTTATTAAGGCATGCTACTACCTAAAATTAAGATGCATCAATTCTTCTGTATGCTACGTGAATTATGTGATGATTTTGATTGGAAATTTGTCTCACATGAATTTAAATATAAATGTCCAATTGCTACAGTATGCCTTTTCTTTGCATTTTTAGATTATAATACTTCATTTGATCGAATGATTTATGTGAACCTCGATCTTCTCCTTTTATTATTTATTATTATTTTAATAATTAAATGAATTATTTTAAATATTAATAATATGACTTTAATTTACGTTCTAAACTTTAATACTTTATTTTAATTGAATAATTTCGTATGAAAGCTTATCCTATGTTATGCTATGTGACCTATGTGAACACTTCATTCCATTTTCCATATGATACATCTCTTGGTACGCTGTGCGTCTTACTTGGTTCATGTAGAGTCTAAGTTTGGACTTCCGTATGTCTTGTCACAGAGTTTGGTGGTGCCGGTGAGCCCGAGGTTTAGAGTGTTTGGCCCTTCACACTCTCAGACTCTACTACTATAAGGTGAGGTTTACGATTTTGTATAGTTATGCGACCTATGACCTTAATATGCTGATTTCAACCCTTGCATGTGAGTATATCTATTATAAATACGTATGTGTTGGATACGATATGTTTATAACCTTGTGAATCAACTCTGTTTTTTGGAAAATTAGATCTTAAAGCATATGTAAGCTGTTTTGAAAAGTCATGTTATGTTATGCTTCTATAGCGAGTTGGCCAAGAAATATTGGCATCTGTATGTATGTATGTATGTGGATCCAGGAGCTAGTACGAGTGGAGCCCGGTACGGCATAGGGCAGTCGGAGATATCATTGCGCGACCTTAGGGTGATGAGGGAGGCGTGATATCTTGAGCCTTCGTTGTTTTATCCGGGGATGACTCTGTGGGTTCGCTACCCTCTTCAGATCGAGTCTATTTTAGACGGTGTTATTATAGATGGTTTTGGGGACTGTACATCCCCTCCATCATTGTTGTAGCGGTTGGATTGATTGTGATTTGTGTTCTGAGGAGTAAAGGTGGGAAGCTCGTACTCGCCGAGCAGTTGATTATGATATGTTACGGAATTATGAATCGAGATAGAGTCTTTCTGGAAAATGGTTTCTAAACTCATATCTATATCTTATTCGGGTTCTTTCAAAACATTTTGGTATGTAACACCTATCCCCAGTTCATGAGTCCATCCTTTTTATTCTGTGTTATGCTCCTTATATATTTATAATGTGGGTGTGCGTTAGCCCCCTCACTCGGTCAAGTTGACTGACCCCTCATTTACACTTTTAGTTGCAGGTTGTTGGCGTTTGCTAGGCGGAAGTGAGTCCTTTGAGTTGCACTTCGTCGGTCTAGTCTTTCTATTTGCATTTGTCTTTTCATACACTTTACTAATGCTTTGACCCATAGACTTGAGATTATATTTTACTATTCGGTAGCCCTTCGTGGCACTTTTCATTCGGCCCCTTGCGGCACTTGATGATTATGGCTTTATGTTGATATTCGGGATTAGGTATCTATGCTAGTTGAACCCGTCACCTGCTTTGCATGTTTTGTTTTAAATGCTTCCGCTATCTATTGATGTTGGTTTTAATTAGTTCAGCACTCTGAGTTTTGGTCAAGTTAGTTCCGCCTAGCCTAGTGTGTGAGTTGGTCTCCTGTTCGTTCTGATTTGGATTCGAGCATGGACTTCCTATTTCATGCTTCGGGTCTGGGTCATAGCGTGGGGGATGTGGCATCCTACGTTTGGGGGTGTTACATCCTTAAGTGGTATCAGAGCTCTAGGTTGCAAAACTGAGCTCTTGAGTCGTGTTGAGTCTGTCTAGGTTGTACGGCATAGGACAATGTGGTTATATGTGCATGAACATCTCATTTCGATAAGCTATACATTTGAATTTTCATCATTTTGCTAAATTTATATAATGTGAAACATTACTTGCCTTTGATTTTGATGATTGATTTATTATGTGACATGAGCATTTACTGACCGACATGCATATACCTGTACTGGAATTGTTGAGATCTTTAGGATGCCTCCTAGACGCCGTGACCGAGAGGCTTCACCGGATGCGCCTAATCCGCCTCCGCCACCACCACTAAATGAGGAGAACATTGTTCAGGCACTTCTCAATCAGTTACAACAGAATCAGAGACAGCAGACACCACCAGTTGATGGTCAGGATGGTACTATCTCAGCTGTATATAGGGAGTTTCGGAACAACAACCTGTTGGAAAACACGAATCAGAAAGCAGCGGAATTTAAAAATTTTTCCCAACAAAAGGATCTAGGACTCGCAATCGTGTAACCAAATTCGTAAAGATAGAAAACTTACTTTTCTTTTATTCTTTCTTGAAGCGTTTCAAGCCACCCAAGAACGCTCTTCACGCGGCTTGATCCCCTCTCCTTGGTAAAGCTCGAATCTTCAAACTTCTAACTTGAAGTCTCTAGAGAAAGTCCACCAACTTGATCACAATCTAACTAGTAAGGATGCTAGTTCTCTAGTTAGTGTTTGGGCTTAACCTAGGGTTTAATTTAATCTTGGAGAAAGGAAGGTGTTCAACACATGAACCAAGAATTGTCTATTAGCTCTAAAGGGGAGCTCGAGCTCCCCTATATATAGGCAAGGGAGTGCCGAAATTCCTAGTCCTTTATGGGCTAGGATTTTGGTCCCTCTCTCCTATTACTTGAGGATCAAGTATTTTCAACCTTGACTTTGAATTCTAATTCTAGTCAACTTTGAAGAGAGCTTAAAAAATATCCAAACTATTTTTGGATAATTTTATACTTTATTTATTATAAAATAAATAACTTATTTTATCTAATTAATTAATTCATAATTAATTAACTAGATTATTTTCTCCAAAATTAGACTTTCTTTTTAATTCAAAATTAAACCAAAGTCTATTAAATAATTAACTAATTAATTATTTAATATATATATAATATATATATATATACACGTGTGTGACACGTGTCACAGTGACACGTGTCACTCACGTGATCCACACGTGTGAATTCACACGTGTGGAACCCTCTTGGTCCGATTAACTCGTTTAATCATTTTCAAGCCTCAACTCATGTAACCAAGTTGTTGTGTGTGACCCTCTAGGTTCTCAATTCAATTAGCAGTGACCCCAATTAATTAATTCACTAATTAATTAATCAGTCCACAGATTAAACGACCATAGTCTAGCAACAGGTGTTTAACCCCTAGCTGAATTGGAATGTTCGGATTCGACAGAACCTTTAAGTCATTGAATCATGTGAGATACAATCCTCCTACTTACTATCTCTCAACCAAGATCTAGGGCAAGGGAATAATCAGAACCCTAATAATCCGGTCTTAAAGCTAAGTGCATTTCATATCCATTTGATCTCAATCCAAGAAACCCTTTTCTTGATGTCTTGATCTACTGCCTTGGCCAAGGACTCCATATGGCATATGAATGACTTACACAATAAGAGATCACCTTGCAAATGCAAGTGTAGGTCCTTTCTTGATTCTCATTCACTTTCATGAATCACTTGTGCAGCCCCAGCATAAGCCTTGAATCAGTTGTCTAAGGCGACACCCTTTAAAGCTTATACCTAAGACTACAGAGTTAACTCATAAAGTGACAAGGAACCTCAAGTCTAAGGATCAATTAATCACATCAATGACTCGTGAGATATTTCCTAATCTGGAAGTTTCCATTTCCTGAAATAGAAACTTCCTTTCCCATTTAGGAATGTTCTCACACGGGGCACCTCAGTGAACTTACTTATTAAAGTAAGCACCCTCATGTATCACGCACGTATCAACTATACACTTTGCACCTCCATGAAACAAGGTGGTCCTTCTTAAGGGCGTGATCCCACAAGCAAGCCTTAGAGGAGTCAGGTTGACACTCCCACTGTCTGTAGGACTCATCGGCTTGGAGTATTTTACTAATCATGACTTATGTGATATAGGGCTCGTTTCATGAACCATTTCACCTAAATGGTAGAGTCCTATAGTCATCAGGATTAGGGGAGTTCTCATACATGCACAGCTAAAGTAAACGCATACCAAACAAGAGCATATAAAGAAGTGTTGCCTCAATTCGTTATTTCATTCAAAGATTGTCTGTGATTACAATAAGGAAAAGCACAAAGCGGATATACAATCGGCTTTTTAGGGCACTATTCCTAACAATCTCCCACTTGCCCGTCAAAGCCATTCTAAAGCTACTCTAAGTCCCATCTTCTGAAGATGACCTTGGAAAGCTTCTCGACTAAGGGGTTTAGTAAGTAGATCTGCCACGTTCTCTGCTGATGTGACCCTCTCAATTAGCACATCTCCTCTTTTGATAATATCACGGATTAGGTGATACTTCCTCATAATGTGCTTGGTCCGTTGGTGAGATCTTGGTTCTCTTGCTTGAGCAACCGCCCCAGTGTTGTCACAAAACACAGTAATGGGGTCTTTCATGCTAGGAACAACATTCAATTCTTGAATGAAGTTTCTAATCCAAACACCTTCCTTAGCTGCATCATTTGCAGCTAAGTATTCGGCCTCAGTGGTCGAATCAGCAGTGGTAGTTTGCTTGGAACTCTTCCAACTCACTGCTCCGCCGTTTAGGCAGAAAATGTATCCTGACATTGACTTAAAATCATCTAAGTCAGATGCAAAGCTTGCATCGCAGTATCCTTCGATAGTAAGATCTTTCTGACCTCCGTAAACTAAGAATAAATCTTTAGTACTTTTCAAGTACTTAAGAATATTCTTCACGGCAGCCCAGTGACCATCTCCAGGGTCAGATTGGAAACGACTTGTTACACTAAGTGCATAAGCCACATCCGGTCGAGTACATAACATTGCATACATTATGCTACCTATTGCTGATGCATAAGGTGTATGAGTCATTCTTTCCTTCTCAAGGTTAGTCTTAGGACACATCTTCTTTGAAAGACATGTTCCTACACTCATAGGAAGGTTCTTAACCTTTGCTGACTCCATATTGAATCTCTTCAATACTTTGTCAATGTACATCGACTGTGATAGTCCTATTAACCTTCTAGATCTATCTCTATAGATTTTAATTCCAAGGATATAGGACGCATCACCAAGATCTTTCATCTCGAATTGGTTCGATAACCATAACTTAGTCACTTTCATGTCATCCTTCGAATTCCCAATAAGAAGGATGTCATCAACATAAAGTACTAAGAATTGCACTGAGGTCTCCAATTCCTTTCTATACACACATGACTCATTCGAAATTTGGATGAAGCCAAACGCTTTGACCGATTCATCAAATCGAATGTTCCAATTCCTAGAAGCCTGTTTCAATCCATAGATTGACCTTTGGAGTTTGCAAACCTTTTGCTCACTCCCACTGAATGTGAAACCTATGGGTTGCTCCATATAAATGTCTTTGTCAATGTCACCATTGAGAAAGGCAGTTTTCACATCCATTTGCCATATCTCATAGTCATAATATGCAGCAATGGCAAGCATGATTCGAATGGACTTTTGCATTGCAACTGGTGAAAAGGTTTCGTCAAAGTCCACGCCGGGTCTCTGAGTGAATCCTTTTGCAACCAGTCTTGCTTTGTAGGCTGCAATGCTTCCATCAACTCCAAGCTTTCTCTTAAAGATCCATTTGCAACCTATGGGTTTGACCCCATCAGGCAAATCTACCAAGGTCCAAACTTGGTTGGAGTTCATGGAATCCATTTCGGATTTCATGGCTTCTATCCACTGTTCAGAGTCAGAATCTGAAAGTGCCTCCTTATATGTCAAAGGATCATTATCCTTTTGAGAGATTTCATGGAAGAATCCATACCATCTCTCCGGCTGTCTAGGAGTACGTTCAGAACGCCTTAGAGGAGGATTTACATGTGTATCGAAATTCGTGATTGGTTGTAGTTGATCAGAGTGGGACGTTTCTTCAGTGGGTGGTATGGGGTCACTTTGTACTTCTTCTAATTCTATGATCTTGCCTTTCTTTTCTTTAAGGAACGGTTCCTCAAGAAAAGTGGCATTTCTGGAAACAAACACCTTTTGTTCAGATTGATCATAGAAGTAGTATCCTATGGATTCCTTAGGATAACCTACAAAGTAGCATAAGTTAGAACGAGATTCTAACTTATCTCCCACTGTCCTCTTCACGTAAGCAGGACAACCCCAAATTCTTAAGTAAGAATAACTAGGGATTTTACCATGCCACATTTCATAGGGCGTTTTAGGGACTGACTTAGAGGGAACAAGATTCAAAATCTTTGCTGCACTTTCTAGGGCATAACCCCAGAAAGAAGGCGGTAAGTCAGTGAAACTCATCATGGAACGAACCATATCAAGTAGGGTTCGATTCCTTCTCTCAGAAACTCCATTAAGCTGAGGAGTTCCCGGAGGAGTCCACTGAGAGATAATCCCATTACCTTTGAGATGATTAAGGAATTCTTCACTAAGATATTCGCCTCCTCGATCAGATCGAAGTGCTTTGATCTTGTGACCAGTTTGGTTCTCAACCTCCTTTTGAAATTCTAAGAATTTCTCAAAAGCTTCAGATTTATACTTCATTAAGTATACATAACCATACCGACTAAAGTCGTCAGTGAAGGTTATGAAATACTGATGATTGTTTCTTGTGCTTACACTAAGCGGTCCACAAACATCAGTATGGATCAAATCCAGAACCTTAGAGGCACGTTCCACAGTTCCTTTAAAAGGAACTTTGGACATTTTTCCTTTGAGACAGGATTCGCAAGAAGTTAACTCTTTGAGATCATTTTCAGAGAATGATCCTAAAGTGTTTATCTTGCTAATTCTGTTCTTGGAAATGTGTCCTAATCTAGCGTGCCATAAGGGAGCTGAAACTTTGTCATCTCTCTTACGCTTTGTTTCTCGTTGTATATTCATAATATTGATATTTTGAGTTAGGTAAAGTCCATTACTTAGAGTACCGATATGAACGGAAGAGTTGTTCCGTTTGATAAAGTATTTACCATTCTTAATATAAGTTTCATAACCTTCGCAATCTAATATTGGAACTGAAATTATATTACGAATAATGCTCGGTACATAAAGGACTTTGTTTAATACTAACTCAAAACTACCTAAATCTAATCTAATTGTGCCTAAAGCTCGAGCTTCAACGTTTGAGCCATCGCCGATCTTCAAGACACATTCTCCTTCTTTGAGTTGTTGGACTTCACTTAGCATCTGTACATCATTACAGATATGAGTTCCACAACCGGTATCAAGTACCCAAGAACTAGAATTAATAGAAAGATTTACTTCAACGAGAAAGATACCTTTCTTTAGAGTAGCCTTGTACTCTGGGCAGTTTCTCCTCCAATGTCCCGCTTTGCCACAATGGAAGCAAACATCCTCTTTCTGATCACGCTTCTTCTTTTGGGCCTTCCCCTTCGAAATGCCACCAGTGGGCCTAAGGGGTTTCTTCTTCTTCTTTTGGGCTTTCTTGCCCTTACCTTTAGAAGGCCCAGAAGAGGAAGATGGAGCATTCACCATCAAAACCTTATTGTCCTTCTTGATCGTGCTTTCAGCAGTCACAAGCTGACTAATCAGCTCAGCTACAGTAGCACCAGCATGATTCATGTTGAAGTTAAGGACAAATGGGTTGAATGATGGTGGGAGCGAAGCTAGCAACAGATCCACTGAAAGCTCATCTTTCAGCGGCATGTCCATGGAGGCAAGTTTCTCAGTAAGGGCAAGAAACTTGAGTCCATATTCATGGACACTTGAACCTTCCCTCATTCTCAAGTGGAATAATTCCTTTGAAGTGTTATACCTTGTAACACGTTCATGAGGGCGGTAAAGTTGCTCTAAGTGGTCGTAAATCTCCCAAGCAAATTCCATGGCCTCATGTTGTCTTTGCAAGTCCGGAGACATGTTAGCCAACATAAGACAACGGGCTTGGAGATTATCATCCTTCCACTTCTGAATCGCGTCCCGCTCGGCCCGAGTGGGAGCCTCCCCTTCAGGAGTAGGCTCCCCTTCGAAGAGAACATAAGTTCTCTTCTCAGAATCTAAAATGATTTTTAGATTCCTCAGCCAATCAGAATAGTTGGGACCAGTCAACTTGTTTGACTCGAGGATCGATACAAGAGGGTTTTTGGTTGCCATTTCAAAACACGTAGAGAATCACAGAATCTACGACCTAAATGGTGAAACAGAGAACTAGTGAGCATGCTGAATTATAACGATATACAAAAGATAAGGTCTTTAATCTATTGTAGCTCCCACTGTTTTTCAAAGATCTAGAATTCCCAAAGATCTAAGAGGAACACGTTTCCCAATGGGTACTAAGATCCTAGGCATTTTACCTCGAACCCACGACTCGCGGACATTCTAAGTAAGAACCCTAGGTAGGTACAACTTACCAATTCTAACACCTTTAGAACTCTCAGTAATTGTTTTTGCATCACCTATCTTTCAATATGGACCCACGACTCGTGCGACATCCATATTTACTTAGGTGTTAAGCTAGACCCATCAATCATAAGATCATGACCAAAACTTAGTTCGAACGACCCACGACTCGCGGACATCGCCCTTGCCAAAATTGACCACGAAATATTGATCATTTAAAATGATCAATTAGGTAACTAAGAACTAGTAAGCTCCACTAGCTATCCCACGACTCGCGGACAATAACTAGCTTTACTTACTAAACTTAAAACCTATTGATGGAATGCTAGGAATTTAATTCAAAACTTGCATCTCGAATTAAACACCTATTTGTTCGAAATTAGCTTAATATTTAATGGGAATTTTCGAATCAACCGGAGAGTTGTCCGGTTCGACCTCACCAACATATATGTTATCCAATTTTATTAGTCTTGATTAATGCAAGTACACTTAAATGCATTTCAAACAAGCACATAAACAGATAACATGTCCTAGCATGATACTAACATGTAATGATCATGGGTTCTACCTATCTTATGCGTGATATGTGGGAGCCACTCCACAATCACAAGTTCTAACATACATGCCACATAAACAGTTCAAATCACATAAGGGAAAGCGGTAACAAAATACGAGCCCTATCTCTATTACATTTAACAATTGAGATTCCCCTCCCTAACATTTTGAGGGGTCTTCACTTATGGCCTCCTTGTTACTTGAATGTGGTCCATCTTACTCCATGGGTGCATTGTCTCCAAAATGAAAATAAAACCTCACCACCTATCTCTACTCTCAAATTACAATAAAAAGAAAAAGACATAAAGTAATAAGGCTCAATCTTCATATTGGCCTTAGACAATTACACGGGGCATACCCCGGCCTCAAAAACAGTAATATGGAAAGCCACATAATAAATCACATAACAGTACGCACATAAGTGAGGCTCCAACCTCAATTGAAAAACGCAACTATAGGGCTCCAACCCCAATTGAAACCATTCATGTGCATAAATTAAAACCATACATAGATCTAAACCCATGATCACCTAACATGCTTTTGCGAGAATTTAAATTTAGCCAATAAATTAAAATTCTCGTTTCAAGTCCTAATGACTCAAAACACGACTTAGATGCAATTCTTGTTCAAGAGCCTTTTCAATAAAACCCGAAAAACATTAAACTAATAAAATTCCAATTAATTTCCAAAATTAATAATTTTATTCTTTCATTATTTTCAGAAAATAATATTCATAATTTTTCCAAAAAACCAAATCGCTTTAATTTCTCAAAAATCCCAATTTAATCAAAATTTTAAAATAATTTTATTTTACCAAAACTGATTTTAAAAGATAAAATTAAAATAAAATTAAATCGGGATTTTTCGGACCGAAAAACACGAAACACGAAAACACGAATGCACGGGCCCGGCATGACGCGGGATCGCCCGCCCGCCGTGCAGGAGCGCGCGCTAGGCGCGCGCCAGCGCTGCGCACAGCCGGCAGCGATTGCCGCCAGAGTGCGCGCGCCAGGCGCGCCCTTGCGCGCAGATGTGCGGCGCGGGCAGGCAGTCCCGCCCATCCCTGGGCGGGCGCTCCCGCGCGGTTGCGGGAGGAGCAGGCGGCTGTCCCGCACGGTTGCGGGACAGGCGAGCAGGGCGCCTAGGCGGGCGGGGAGGCCTCCCGCGCGGATGCGGGAGGGCTGGGCGGCGGTAATGGGGTTTGGGCGTGCGACGTGCTAGCACGCCCAATCCCATTCTTTTCGTGTCCCGTTTCGTATTTCCGGGTTTCTCCAAAACCCGTTTCAATCCAAAATTAAAAAATTCGATTTAAACAAATTTCAACTAAAACAATTTTTCAAAAACACGATTTGAGAAAACAGTTTTAGAAATTCAGGAAAAATTACAGTTTCGTAATTCAGGCTTTCTAAAAGAACTCATGAATACCTAATTCGCATCTAAGCCTAAGAATTTCTACCAAATTCAGAATAATTGAGACGAATCAGAAACACGATTAACGAGGTGGCTCTGATACCACTTGTTGGAAAACACGAATCAGAAAGCAGCGGAATTTAAAAATTTTTCCCAACAAAAGGATCTAGGACTCGCAATCGTGTAACCAAATTCGTAAAGATAGAAAACTTACTTTTCTTTTATTCTTTCTTGAAGCGTTTCAAGCCACCCAAGAACGCTCTTCACGCGGCTTGATCCCCTCTCCTTGGTAAAGCTCGAATCTTCAAACTTCTAACTTGAAGTCTCTAGAGAAAGTCCACCAACTTGATCACAATCTAACTAGTAAGGATGCTAGTTCTCTAGTTAGTGTTTGGGCTTAACCTAGGGTTTAATTTAATCTTGGAGAAAGGAAGGTGTTCAACACATGAACCAAGAATTGTCTATTAGCTCTAAAGGGGAGCTCGAGCTCCCCTATATATAGGCAAGGGAGTGCCGAAATTCCTAGTCCTTTATGGGCTAGGATTTTGGTCCCTCTCTCCTATTACTTGAGGATCAAGTATTTTCAACCTTGACTTTGAATTCTAATTCTAGTCAACTTTGAAGAGAGCTTAAAAAATATCCAAACTATTTTTGGATAATTTTATACTTTATTTATTATAAAATAAATAACTTATTTTATCTAATTAATTAATTCATAATTAATTAACTAGATTATTTTCTCCAAAATTAGACTTTCTTTTTAATTCAAAATTAAACCAAAGTCTATTAAATAATTAACTAATTAATTATTTAATATATATATAATATATATATATATACACGTGTGTGACACGTGTCACAGTGACACGTGTCACTCACGTGATCCACACGTGTGAATTCACACGTGTGGAACCCTCTTGGTCCGATTAACTCGTTTAATCATTTTCAAGCCTCAACTCATGTAACCAAGTTGTTGTGTGTGACCCTCTAGGTTCTCAATTCAATTAGCAGTGACCCCAATTAATTAATTCACTAATTAATTAATCAGTCCACAGATTAAACGACCATAGTCTAGCAACAGGTGTTTAACCCCTAGCTGAATTGGAATGTTCGGATTCGACAGAACCTTTAAGTCATTGAATCATGTGAGATACAATCCTCCTACTTACTATCTCTCAACCAAGATCTAGGGCAAGGGAATAATCAGAACCCTAATAATCCGGTCTTAAAGCTAAGTGCATTTCATATCCATTTGATCTCAATCCAAGAAACCCTTTTCTTGATGTCTTGATCTACTGCCTTGGCCAAGGACTCCATATGGCATATGAATGACTTACACAATAAGAGATCACCTTGCAAATGCAAGTGTAGGTCCTTTCTTGATTCTCATTCACTTTCATGAATCACTTGTGCAGCCCCAGCATAAGCCTTGAATCAGTTGTCTAAGGCGACACCCTTTAAAGCTTATACCTAAGACTACAGAGTTAACTCATAAAGTGACAAGGAACCTCAAGTCTAAGGATCAATTAATCACATCAATGACTCGTGAGATATTTCCTAATCTGGAAGTTTCCATTTCCTGAAATAGAAACTTCCTTTCCCATTTAGGAATGTTCTCACACGGGGCACCTCAGTGAACTTACTTATTAAAGTAAGCACCCTCATGTATCACGCACGTATCAACTATACACTTTGCACCTCCATGAAACAAGGTGGTCCTTCTTAAGGGCGTGATCCCACAAGCAAGCCTTAGAGGAGTCAGGTTGACACTCCCACTGTCTGTAGGACTCATCGGCTTGGAGTATTTTACTAATCATGACTTATGTGATATAGGGCTCGTTTCATGAACCATTTCACCTAAATGGTAGAGTCCTATAGTCATCAGGATTAGGGGAGTTCTCATACATGCACAGCTAAAGTAAACGCATACCAAACAAGAGCATATAAAGAAGTGTTGCCTCAATTCGTTATTTCATTCAAAGATTGTCTGTGATTACAATAAGGAAAAGCACAAAGCGGATATACAATCGGCTTTTTAGGGCACTATTCCTAACACAACCCTCCTAAGTGGTTTGGAGGAGATGATATTAAGGCTGAGTAGTGGTTAGCTGAGATCAGTGGTATTTGGGAGATTTGCCCAGGGAGTTCTCAGGACAGGGCTGTTTGTACTGCTCGATTCATTCAGGGACAGACAGCTAACTGGCTCAAGGGAGTTCGATCCAGACTTGAGAGGAGTGGTATGGAGTTCACTTGGGAGACTTTTGTGCATGAGTTCCACGAGAAGTATATACCTCATAGTGCACGAGAGCGCAGACTTCAGGAGTTCTCTGAGCTGAAGCAGGGATCCAGATCTGTTGAGGACTACATTCTGGAGTTTGAGAGACTTGCTCCCTATGCTACCCACATCACTGATATCGATGCACATAGAGCCCGTCACTTTCTTCATGGGCTTCGAGAGGATATTCAGAGAGCTCTTCAGGTTGTCGATGTTAGCACATGGGATGAGGTTACCAAGAGGGCTATTCAGGTCGAGGCTCAGAGAAGGAGGTTGGGGCCCCCATCATTCTCTTCGGGGCATGGTTCGGGTTCCGATTCGGGCAAGAAGCCCGCTACTCATGATTTTACTACTTCTACACCAGCTTGCCGTCCACAGGGCTTTATCAACAAGAAGCCCCGAACTACTACACCCGCAGCACCTCCAGCTTTACCGGCCCCAGCTCAGGCCCGTTGCTTTCACTGTCAGGGTTCTCAACCATTGGAGAAGTGTTGGAGGTATTTGGGTATGTAACGCCCCGATTTTCAGACAGTCAGGTACGCTCGACACGTGTGGGTTTCGAGCGTTAGGACTTTATTTTATTATTTTCGTTTATTTAATTTAAATGTGTTAGATTAATTTCTATAAATTGTGTTCAACATGATTACGTGAAAATTATGTGATATTCATTTCATTTTGAGAATCCTTGTATGGATGGGATTTAATTGTTACATGAATTAATTGTCCAATTTGATTTAATTGCCAAATTGTCCTTAAATGCTCACTCATTTCAATTGAGGGACTAAATTGCATACAAATCTTTTGGGACCTAATTGCTCATTTCCAAACTTGATATACTTAACGGCATGACTTATAAACATTAGGGATTTAATTGCAAATATTGCATATTTTCCCCAAATATACCGATATATGCATCTCTTCCTTGCTCTTCATTTCATTCATCAAGAATCATCATCCTCTCTCTCGGTATTCACTCAAGAAGAAAGGGAAATTGAGAAATCATCACCTTCAAGCTAGAAATTGCTAAGGAATTGCATGATTCAAGCTCAAGCATCCATGTTCATCATTTTCTTCCAATATTTTCCCTTCAAGGTATAGTTGAGCATGTATGTGAATTCTTGGGAATAATTCATGAAGCTAGGGTTATGATTTTGGTGTAACAACTTGTCTATATGATGTTAGAAGCAATACTCAGAGCTTTAGACTTGAAAATATGCATGAAGTCTTGAAGAATATAAGATTATAGGATGAATTTATATATAACCTAAAGTTGGTGATTGTGATGATTAAAGCATGGATTATGTGTTTTATTGTCCGAAACCAATTTCATGTTTTGGTAGATTAACTCTGACAAGAGTTTTCTTACGAAGTTGTTACCTATACCCTGTAGATGCCTGTAAATGCACACCGTGTTTTCATCCGTGCAGTCGTCATCACCTCCATAAAACTTACCAGTTTACCATGAACACTTCAGAAAAGGTGGAAGATTAATTTATCCTTTTCTTCAAGATATTTCACGGAGTTGGTAGGTATGTCATAAACCTTCAGGAGTCAAATGGGAAAAAGGCGTTTCACCAGGACCTGATTCTTTCAGTCTCTATGCAAGTGTGCTTGCTGAATTACTCTCACGTGATGATAACCTCGATTCTTTTGTAATAAATATTCGCCGTATGGTTAATTAAGGGAATAGGAGCTTAACTTCCGGGCTTCAAATAAAGAGTTAAGATCTATGCTTTAGGAAGATGTTTTACTTGGATTACTGAGGTATAGAAAATAGTAAAACCTGTTCTCTCGGTTTGTTGGAAAAGAACTTGTTTGGAACCCAAAGTCAGTCTTTTAAGCTTGAACGGGCAATTACACTCTAACAAGAAAATCAGGGTGTTCTCAATTCTGGAATCAAAAAGTAAATGTGAAAATCAGTGCAAGAATGGTTCAACCGGCGAATCTGGGATTAAAACGGGTTTGAAGACGTGGTGATTAAGGATGATTTACGGATTATGTTAGAAAATAGCACAAGGGCAGAGATGGTTATCAGAGATGGGAATATCGAACCGTATTGGTACAAAGCGGGAAAGAAATCGCAACTAAAAGAATCAAGATTTCAACCGAGTTATTTCAACATCGGAACTTCAATCCTCGGTGAACGGTACACTTAATCATGCATACCACGTGCACCATTACCTAATCATTATTTTAATATTCTTGTACGTGATTCCTTGTTTATTAGTATTATTTCATTGTTCCCGTATATAATTCCTTGATTGTTATTACTTGTTTACATGAACCATTATTTGTAAATTATAAATTTTTAAGTGAGCCTTGTGTGTTAATTGCAAATTTTATCTAAGTGCTCGCTTGAACTTTCATTTCGTGTGCGTGAGAGACGGGGATTCTCTCAGGGTTATCAGGAGACGGGGTTCTCTTGTTACTTACTCGAGAGACGGGGTTCTTTCGTTAATTGTTTGAGAGACGGGGCACTGTCAGTATTTTCAACTACTTGTCAACTTGTTTTAGTGGAAGGTTAGATTTTTTTTTCGAGTGTTAAATTCCGAAAAGTTCAGGGTCGTAAATTTACACATGGGAGAACATTGTGGATCGAAGACCTCTTTTGAACTAATCCATGACGGGGAGTAGCTAACCCGCGTGGGATGAACACGAAAGAGCCAATGAAATTCCAGGAATTCAGGACAAGGAATCTGAGGACGGATTCTCTTAAGGGGGAGAGAGTTGTAACGCCCCGATTTTCAGATAGTCAGGTATGATCGACACGTGTGGGTTTCGAGCGTTAGGACTTTATTTTATTATTTTCGTTTATTTAATTTAAACGTGTTAGATTAATTTCTATAAATTGTGTTCAACATGATTACGTGAATATTATGTGATATTCATTTCATTTTGAGAATCCTTGTATGAATGGAATTTAATTGTTACATGAATTAATTGTCCAATTTGATTTAATTGCCAAATTGTCCTTAAATGCTCATTCATTTCAATTGAGGGACTAAATTGCATACAAATCTTTTGGGACCTAATTGCTCATTTCCAAACTTGATATACTTAATGGCATGACTTATAAACATTAGGGATTTAATTGCAAATATTGCATATTTTCCCCAAATATACCGATATATGCATCTCTTCCTTGCTCTTCATTTCATTCATCAAGAATCATCATCCTCTCACTCGGTATTCACTCAAGAAGAAATGGAAATTGAGAAATCATCACCTTCAAGCTAGAAATTGCTAAGGAATTGCATGATTCAAGCTCAAGCATCCATGTTCATCATTTTCTTCCAATATTTTCCCTTCAAGGTGTAGTTGAGCATGTATGTGAATTCTTGGGAATAATTCATAAAGCTAGGGTTATGATTTTGGTGTAACAACTTGTCTATATGATGTTAGAAGCAATACTCCAAGCTTTAGACTTGAAAATATGCATGAAGTCTTGAAGAATATAAGATTATAAGATGAATTTATATATAAGCTAAAGTTGGTGATTGTGATGATTAAAGCATGGATTATGTGTTTATATTGTGTTTTATTGCACTTTAACCATGTATATATGTTTCCTTCTATGAATTATAAAATATGGAATGGATTATGAGTGTTTTGGGAGCTTTGGGAGCTTGGTTCGTAGCTCCCCTGTTCTTCTCCCCTGTTCTTCTCCCCTGTTTTCTGAACCTTCTGTGTAACGGGAACGGCCGTTCCCGTCCCCTTTGCAATTGGGGAATAGCCATTCCCATTGTTTGAATAATGTGTCAGGCGGCGAGGACGGGAACGCCCGTTCCCATCTTCGGGGAGACCGACAGCGGGAACGGCCATTCCCACTTTGAACTAAAACCTGGAACGGCCGTTCCCAGCTCTCTGGTAGTGCAGAAACTTACTGCATAAAAATGGAATTTTGGGACGTTGTTCCAACGGGTTATTTGACCCCAAATTGTTATTATATGAATGATTACATGCCAAAACGTGATATTTACATGCTACATTGTGTATTGCTCGATGTCTCGTATATGATCGTGCCGTGCGTCTTATATGGAGTAATATGATTGAATTATGGTCTCATGCATGTACATTGTCCCATTTCTTGTCCAGTTATTCTCCAGGGCGGAGATTGTCAAGCATGATCACGTTCACGCCATCATGAGTCGTGTATCGCCTGTCAGGTGAGGTTTAATTTCTAGTTATATAGAACCTGTATAACCTTTACGTGATTATCATTTATAGTTATAATTTCATGAAATCAATTATCATTTCAAGTATCTTAGTGTTCACGAATCAAGCCTGTCATGTTCATGCAAGCAAGTAGTTGCGTTCTCCTGGCCAGGTCCTCCTTAGCAAGGGCGCTGGGCTGGTCTTCGGGCTGGTGATTGTCCGTCCAATCACAGGAAGAACATAGTCCTATCGTGTAAACGCGTTCTCTTGGCCAGGTCCTCCTTAGTGAGGGTGCTGGGCTGGTCTTCGGGCTGGTGGTCGTCCGTCCAACCACAAGAAGAACAAAGCCCTATCGTGCACCTGTGTTCTCCTGGTCAGGTTCTCCTTAGTGAGGGCACTGGGCTAGTCTTAGGGCTGGTGGTTGTCCGTCCAACCACAGGAGGAACAAACCCTATCGTGTTACAAGCAAGCCATGTATTGATTGCATGATTTCCATTCCATGAATGTGCTAATTGAGTACACTATCACACGATTGCATGATAATTGAATTGCGTGATCGCCTATTAAATTATAATCTAGCAAGCATGTTTATTGATTGCATGAAATGAACAAGTGATTAATATTGATAGTTGTATTCTCGGGCGAAGCTATATTATTATTGAACTTGTATATTTATCTTTTATAATCTTTACCCGAGAATATGACTTGCATGTTATCTGCGCTAATATGTTTATGAAACCCCTCACTCGGTCTTCATAGACTGACACCTCCACCTTTCAGGTTATTGCAGGTGCGTGCTAGGCGGGAAGTGAGTCGAGTCCAGTTATTAGAGTTGAGTCAAACATGGTGCATTTATTTGATTGTTTATTTATTGTTCGAGAAAATCATGTTTACGGTTATATGTTATGTATTTTAGGAGATGATAATGTATTGATATGTAAGTTAGAATATATATTATTTGGAAGACGAGAAATGTCATGATTGGATAAATAGAAATAGTTGATAATGTTAAGTTTATGCTTCCGCTTTATTATGTCGTGTGTTCGAGTATCCCGCCTAGCTTGTCGTGTATTGCATTGTCACCCGTTCGCTATAGGTTGGTTCATATACGGATTGGCCATGTCGCATGTGGATTGACCTATAGTGCGGGGGTGTGGTATCTCCACGTGTCCGGGGTGCTACATCTAAGGTGGTATCAGAGCCCGGTTGCAAAACCGATGTTCTAGTGTCGTGTCGTGTCGAGTCTAGGTCGTACGGCATAGAAATTATTTGATAATCTGATAGTCTTGCATTTTATTTGAAATTACTTGGCTACTTGGATTCATTGAATTACCTGAAATACTTGATAGCTTGTACTTTGTATTAATTCATGCTATTAATTGCCATTGAGTGATCTTGAATTGTTTAGAAATTTATATGACCAACGTGTTTATTTTAAATATTGATGAAATACTTGTTTCAATTTATATTAAATTCTTGTTATCAGCATCAATTATTTGCTCGACGTGTTTTATTCCAAGCATTGGTAAATTAATTGTTGTATTATATATTAAATTCTCGCTGGTATTAATTATGTGACAATTACTTGACATGAACACGCTTCACCCACATGCATTTGTTTGGAAAGCAAGTTGTGAGTGACAGGTTTTGGAAAGGTATGAATCAAGGCTGGAGGATGTGAAGACTTAAGAGACTGATCAACCGCTTGGACCAAGTTGCAATTCGGTCAAGCGAGAATGAACACCGGGATCGAGCCCAACATTACTAAGGTGCCAGGTTCTTCAACGTATTCATAAACACGTGCATCATAATTGCTTTTTGCTTCTCATTTATAAATATTGTCATAGATGCTTTTTAGATTACCTACATGATGCATTAAATATATGTTTGAATTAGTTGAAATATTTAAATCCTTTTGTTATGAGTGCTTCTTTAAATCAATATAATTATCCCAACGTGTTGCATTGTAAATTGTTGGTAAGTATATTATATGCATTGACACTTTAACCATCATGCATTATTTAGTGTTTATTGTCAATAGGCTCTCCCTGTGCTCTGCACAATCTCTGCTCTTATTTCTACCAATTTGAATTTAAAGAAAAGATTTCTGAATCATTGGGTATCGGTTTGGGAACCGAGTCATTTGATTTTTGCTTGAAGCTTGGAAATGTTTGGGATTGTGAGAATTTACCGATCCAGGATTTAGTAGGAACAGGGGTATGAAATAAATATTGGAAAGTTTTGGGAACCGGAAAATGATGATAAGTTCAAATAGATAAATGTTCAGTGGGTCTTTCCACCTTCAGAGATTAATCAGTCCTTTGGGGGTTCACTAAGGGTAGGAGAAAGAACTTTTCTTGCTCTGAATCAGGGTGTTCACTTGACAAACATGAATCTAGAAGCAGTAGGTGGTAAGTACAGGATATGACATTTTCACGAGTAGCAGAAGGGTTGTGGGATGCTGGAAAATTTAATATCAAATCAAAGTGGTGACAGTCAGGGAGCTTCAAGTTGAGTATGTTGCTAGCAGAAAGAATTAGAAAAGGATCCTCAATCCAAAATCTTGATTAATAACAAGTAGAATAAGGAAAGGTTACGGGAATTGAGTCAGCAGAGAAGCTTGCAAGTGGGAAAAGATAGAATGAATTCAAAGGATAAGAAAATCTCCATTTTCTTAAGGGGGAGAGCCGGCCCGAAAATCATTTTAGGTCGGAGATTCGATAGCACTCGAAGAAGTTGAGAAATTCTAGGAAAACCGATTTTCCTGGAATCCTCTATCAGAACCATGTGAAAGAAGTTTTCAATAATCTAAACCTTTCTCCCTCTCATACAAAGAAAGTCCCATCATCGACAGTACCTTTGTTCCATTATCATTTTCCAGAAAATGGGTAAACTGTCCGCAGTTTTTCGATAGTCTCAGGATGTCATTTGACTCAGTAAATGGGAGAAGGGATCCGATCCGGCTAAATTTGGATAGTAAATCTTGAATCTTAATCCCTCTTGCTATCGGAATGTCTACAGTAAATCGAAAGGAAGAAAGTGGGAAATAGAAAGGATTCAGTTTGGGTGATATCCGGAACCAATTTCAAGTTTTGGTAGATTAACTCTGACAAGAGTTTTCTTACGAAGTTGTTACTTATACCCTGGAGATGACTGTAAATGCACACCGTGTTTTCATCCATGCTGTCGTCGTCACCTCCATAAAACTTACCAGTTTACCATTAACACTTCAGAAAGGTGGAAGATTAATTGATCCTTTTCTTCAAGATATTTCACGGAGTTGGTAGGTATGTTATAAACCTTCAGGAGTCAAATGGGAAAAAGGCGTTTCACCAGGACCTGATTCTTTCGGTCTCTATGCAAGTGTGCTTGCTGAATTACTCTCACGGGATGACAACCTCGATTCTTTTGTAATAAATATTCGCCGTATGGTTAATTAAGGGAATAAGAGCTTAACTTCCGGGCTTCAAATAAAGAGTTAAGATCTATGCTTTAGGAAGATGTTTTACTTGGATTACTGAGGTATAGAAAATAGTAAAACCTGTTCTCTCGGTTTGTTGGAAAAGAACTTGTTTGGAACCCAAAGTCAGTCTTTTAAGCTTGAACGGGCAATTACACTCTAACAAGAAAATCAGGGTGTTCTCAATTCTGGAATCAGAAAGTA
The DNA here is from genome assembly GCA_037501455.1 of Lantana camara. Lineage (NCBI taxonomy): Eukaryota > Viridiplantae > Streptophyta > Magnoliopsida > Lamiales > Verbenaceae > Lantana > Lantana camara. The sequence continues at coordinate 61,065,103 of CM074855.1, forward strand.
AATGTGAGAATCAGTGCAAGAATGGTTCAACCGGCGAATCTAGGATTAAAACGAGTTTGAAGACGTGGTGATTAAGGATGATTTACGGATTATGTTAGAAAATAGCACAAGGGCAGAGATGGTCATCAGAGATGGGAATATCGAACCGTATTGGTACAAAGCGGGAAAGAAATCGCAATTAAAAGAATCAAGATTTCAACCGAGTTATTTCAACATCGAACTTCAATCCTCGGTGAACGGTACACTTAATCATGTATACCACGTGCACCATTACTTAATCATTATTTTAATATTCTTGTACGTGATTCCTTGTTTATTAGTATTATTTCATTGTTCCCGTATATAATTCCTTGATTGTTATTACTTGTTTACATGAACCATTATTTGTAAAATATAAATTTTTATGTGAGCCTTGTGTGTTAATTGCAAATTTTATCTAAGTGCTCGCTTGAACTTTTATTTCGTGTGCGTGAGAGACGGGGATTCTCTCAGGGTTGTCAGGAGACGGGGTTCTCTTGTTACTTGCTCGAGAGACGGGGTTCTTTCGTTAATTGTTTGAGAGACGGGGCACTGTCAGTATTTTCAACTACTTGTCAACTTGTTTTAGTGGAAGGTTAGATTTTTTTTTCGAGTGTTAAATTCCGGAAAGTTGAGGGTCGTGAATTTACACATGGGCGAACATTGTGGATCGAATACCTCTTTTGAACTAATCCCTGACGGGGAGTAGCTAACCCGCGTGGGATGAACACGGAAGAGCCAATTAAATTCCAGGAATTCAGGACAAGGAATTCGAGGACGGATTCTCTTAAGCGGGAGAGAGTTGTAACGCCCCGATTTTCAGACAGTCAGGTATGATCGACACGTGTGGGTTTCGAGCGTTAGGACTTTATTTTATTATTTTCGTTTATTTAATTTAAACGTGTTAGATTAATTTCTATAAATTGTGTTCAAGATGATTACGTGAAAATTATGTGATATTCATTTCATTTTGAGAATCCTTGTATGAATGGAATTTAATTGTTACATGAATTAATTGTCCAATTTGATTTAATTGCCAAATTGTCATTAAATGCTCATTCATTTCAATTGAGGGACTAAATTGCATACAAATCTTTTGGGACCTAATTGCTCATTTCCAAACTTGATATACTTAATGGCATGACTTATAAACATTAGGGATTTAATTGCAAATATTGCATATTTTCCCCAAATATACCGATATATGCATCTCTTCCTTGCTCTTCATTTCATTCATTAAGAATCATCATCCTCTCACTCGGTATTCACTCAAGAAGAAATGGAAATTGAGAAATCATCACCTTCAAGCTAGAAATTGCTAAGGAATTGCATGATTCAAGCTCAAGCATCCATGTTCATCATTTTCTTCCAATATTTTCCCTTGAAGGTATAGTTGAGCATGTATGTGAATTCTTGGGAATAATTCATGAAGCTAGGTTTATGATTTTGGTGTAACAACTTGTCTATATGATGTTAGAAGCAATACTCCAAGCTTTAGACTTTAAAATATGCATGAAGTCTTGAAGAATATAAGATTATAGGATGAATTTATATATAAGCTAAAGTTGGTGATTGTGATGATTAAAGCATGGATTATGTGTTTATATTGTGTTTTGTTGCAATTTAAGCATGTATATATGTTTCCTTCCATGAATTATAAAATATGGAATGGATTATGAGTGTTTTGGGAGCTTTGGGAGCTTGGTTCGTAGCTCCCCTGTTCTTCTCCCCTGTTTTCTGAACCTTCTGTGTAACGGGAACGGCCGTTCCCGTCCCCTTTGCAATTGGGGAACAGCCATTCCCATTGTTTGAATAATGTGTCAGGCGGCGAGGACGGGAACGGCCGTTCCCATCTTCGGGGAGACCGACAGCGGGAACGGCCATTCCCACTTTGAACTAAAACCTGGAACGGCCGTTCCCAGCTCTTTGGTAGTGCAGAAACTTTCTGCATAAAAATGGAATTTTGGGACGTTGTTCCAACGGGTTATTTGACCCCAAATTGTTATTATATGAATGATTACATGCCAAAACGTGATATTTACATGCTACATTGTGTATTGCTCGATGTCTCGTATATGATCGTGCCGTTCGTCTTATATGGAGTAATATGATTGAATTATGGTCTCATGCATGTACATTGTCCCATTTCTTGTCCAGTTATTCTCCAGGGCGGAGATTGTCAAGCATGATCACGTTCGCGCCACCATGAGTCGTGTGTCGCCTGTCAGGTGAGGTTTAATTTCTAGTTATATAGAACCTGTATAACCTTTACGTGATTTTTGGCCAAAGGTATTTATAGTTATAATTTCATGAAATCACTTATCATTTCAAGTATGTTAATGTTCACGAATCAAGCCTGTCATGTTCGTGCAAGCAAGTAGTTGCGTTCTCCTGGCCAGGTCCTCCTTAGCAAGGGCGCTGGGCTGGTCTTCGGGCTGGTGATTGTCTGTCCAATCACAGGAAGAACATAGTTCTATCGTGTAAACGCGTTCTCTTGGCCAGGTCCTCCTTAGTGAGGGTGCTGGGCTGGTCTTCGGGCTGGTGGTTGTCCGTCCAACCACAAGAAGAACAAAGCCCTATCGTGTACCTGTGTTCTCCTGGTCAGGTTCTCCTTAGTGAGGGCGCTGGGCTAGTCTTAGGGCTGGTGGTTGTCCGTCCAAACACAGGAGGAACAAACCCTATCGTGTTACAAGCAAGCCATGTATTGAATGCATGATTTCCATTCCATGAATGTGCTAATTGAGTACACTATCACACGATTGCATGATAATTGAATTGCGTGATCGCCTGCTAAATTATAATCTAGCAAGCATGTTTATTGATTGCATGAAATGAACAAGTGATTAATATTGATAGTTGTATTCTCGGGCGAAGCTATATTATTATTGAACTTGTATATTTATCTTTTATAATCTTTACCCGAGAATATGACTTGCATGTTATCTGTGCTAATATGTATATGAAACCTCTCACTCGGTCTTCATAGACTGACACCTCCACCTTTCAGGTTATTGGAGGTGCGTGCTAGGCGGGAAGTGAGTCGAGTCCAGTTATTAGAGTTGAGTCAAACATGGTGCATTTATTTGATTGTTTATTTATTGTTCGAGAAAATCATGTTTACGGTTATATGTTATGTATTTTAGGAGATGATAATGTATTGATATGTAAGTTAGAATATATATTATTTGGAAGATGAGAAATGTCATGATTGGATAAATAGAAATAGTTGATAATGTTAAGTTTATGCTTCCGCTTTATTATGTCGTGTGTTCGAGTATCCCGCCTAGCTTGTCGTGTATTGCATTGTCACCCGTTCGCTATAGGTTGGTTCATATACGGATTGGCCATGTCGCATGTGGATTGACCTATAGTGTGGGGGGGTGGTATCTCCACGTGTCCGGGGTGCTACATCTAAGGTGGTATCAGAGCCCGGTTGCAAAACCGATGTTCTAGGGTCGTGTCGTGTCGAGTCTAGGTCGTACGGCATAGGAATTATTTGATAATCTGAGAGTCTTGCATTTTATTTGAAATTACTTGGCTACTTGGATTCCTTGAATTACCTGAAATACTTGATAGCTTGTACTTTGTATCAATTCATGCTATTAATTGCCATTGAGTGATCTTGAATTGTTTAGAAATTTATGTGACCAACGTGTTTATTTTAAATATTGATGAAATACTTGTTTCAATTTATATTAAATTGTTGTTATCAGCATCAATTATTTGCTCGACGTGTTTTATTCCAAGCATTGGTAAATTAATTGTTGTATTATATATTAAATTCTCGCTGGTATTAATTATGTGACAATTACGTGACATGAACACGCTTCACCCACATGCATTTGTTTGGAAAGCAAGTTGTGAGTGACAGGTTTTGGAAAGGTATGAATCAAGGCTAGAGGATTTGAAGACTTAAGAGACTGATCAACCGCTTGGACCAAGTTGCAATTCGGTCAAGCGAGAATGAACACCGGGATCGAGCCCAACATTACTACGGTGCCAGGTTCTTCAATGTATTCATAAACACGTGCATCATAATTGCTATTTGCTTCTCATTTATAAATATTGTCATAGATGCTTTTTAGATTACCTACATGATGCATTAAATATATGTTTGAATTAGTTGAAATATTTAAATCCTTTTGTTATGAGTGCTTCTTTAAATCAATATAATTATCCCAACGTGTTGCATTGTAAATTGTTGGTAAGTATATTATATGCATTGACACTTTAACCATCATACATTATTTAGTGTTTATTGTCAATAGGCTCTCCCTATGCTCTGCACAATCTCTGCTCTTATTTCTACCAATTTGAATTTAAAGAAAAGATTTCTGAATCATTGGGTATCGGTTTGGGAACCGAGTCATTTGATTTTTGCTTGAAGCTTGGAAATGTTTGGGATTGTGAGAATTTACCGATCCAGGATTTAGTAGGAACAGGGGTATGAAATAAATATTGGAAAATTTTGGGAACCGGAAAATGATGATAAGTTCAAACAGATAAATGTTCAGTGGGTCTTTCCACCTTCAGAGATTAATCAGTCCTTTGGGGGTTCACTAAGGGTAGGAGAAAGAACTTTTCTTGCTCTGAATCAGGGTGTTCACTTGACAAACATGAATCTAGAAGCAGTAGGTGGTAAGTACAGGATATGACATTTTCACGAGTAGCAGAAGGGTTGTGGGATGCTGGAAAATTTAATATCAAACCAAAGTGGTGACAGTCAGGGAGCTTCAAGTTGAGTATGTTGCTAGCAGAAAGAATTAGAAAAGGATCCTCAATCCAAAATCTTGATTAATAACAAGTAGAATAAGGAAAGGTTACGGGAATTGAGTCAGCAGAGAAGTTGGCAAGTGGGAAAAGATAGAATGAATCCAAAGGATAAGAAAATCTCCATTTTCTTAAGGGGGAGAGCCGGCCCGAAAATCATTTTAGGTCGGAGATTCGATAGCACTCGAACAAGTTGAGAAATTCTAGGAAAACCGATTTTCCTGGAAACCTCTATCAGAACCATGTGAAAGAAGTTGTCAATAATCTAAACCTTTCTCCCTCTCATACAAAGAAAGTCCCATCATCGACAGTACCTTTGTTCCATTATCATTTTCCAGAAAATGGGTAAACTGTCCGCAGTTTTTCGATAGTCTCAGGATGTCATTTGACTCAGTAAATGGGAGAAGGGATCCGATCCGGCTAAATTTGGATAGTAAATCTTGAATCTTAATCCCTCTTGCTATCGGAATGTCTACAGTAAATCGAAAGGAAGAAAGTGGGAAATAGAAAGGACTCAGTTTGGGTGATATCCGGAACCAATTTCAAGTTTTGGCAGATTAACTCTGACAAGAGTTTTCTTACGAAGTTGTTACTTATACCTTGGAGATGCCTGTAAATGCACACCGTGTTTTCATCCGTGCTGTCGTCGTCACCTCCATAAAACTTGCCAGTTTACCATTAACACTTCAGAAAGGTGGAAGATTAATTGATCCTTTTCTTCAAGATATTTCACGGAGTTGGTAGGTATGTCATAAACCTTCAGGAGTCAAATGGGAAAAAGGCGTTTCACCAGGACCTGATTCTTTCGGTCTCTATGCAAGTGTGCTTGCTGAATTACTCTCACTGGATGATATACTCGATTCTTTTGTAATAAATATTCGCCGTATGGTTAATTAAGGGAATAAGAGCATAACTTCCGGGCTTCAAATAAAGAGTTAAGATCTATGCTTTAGGAAGATGTTTTACTTGGATTACTGAGGTATAGAAAATAGTAAAACCTGTTCTCTCGGTTTGTTGGAAAAGAACTTGTTTGGAACCCAAAGTCAGTCTTTTAAGCTTGAACGGGCAATTACACTCTAACAAGAAAATCAGGGTGTTCTCAATTCTGGAATCAGAAAGTAAATGTGAGAATCAGTGCAAGAATGGTTCAACCGGCGAATCTAGGATTAAAACGGGTTTGAAGACGTGGTGATTAAGGATGATTTACGGATTATGTTAGAAAATAGCACAAGGGCAGAGATGGTCATCAGAGATGGGAATATCGAACCGTATTGGTACAAAGCGGGAAAGAAATCGCAACTAAAAGAATCCAGATTTCAACCGAGTTATTTCAACATCGGAACTTCAATCCTTGGTGAACGGTACACTTAACCATGCATACCACGTGCACCATTACTTAATCATTATTTTAATATTCTTGTACGTGATTCCTTGTTTATTAGTATTATTTCGATGTTCCCGTATATAATTCCTTGATTGTTATTACTTGTTTACATGAACCATTATTTGTAAATTATAAAATTTTATGTGAGCCTTGTGTGTTAATTGCAAATTTTATCTAAGTGCTCGCTTGAACTTTTATTTCGTGTGCGTGAGAGACGGGGATTCTCTCAGGGTTGTCAGGAGACGGGGTTCTCTTGTTACATGCTCGAGAGACGGGGTTCTTTCGTTAATTGTTTGAGAGACGGGGCACTCTCAGTATTTTCAACTACTTGTCAACTTGTTTTAGTGGAAGGTTAGATTTTTTTTTCGAGTGTTAAATTCCGGAAAGTTCAGGGTCGTAAATTTACACATGGGAGAACATTGTGGATCGAAGACCTCTTTTGAACTAATCCATGACGGGGAGTAGCTAACCCGCGTGGGATGAACACGAAAGAGCCAATTAAATTCCAAGAATTCAGGACAAGGAATCCGAGGACGGATTCTCTTAAGGGGGAGAGAGTTGTAACGCCCCGATTTTCAGACAGTCAGGTACGATCGACACGTGTGGGTTTCGAGCGTTAGGACTTTATTTTATTATTTTCGTTTATTTAATTTAAACGTGTTAGATTAATTTATATAAATTGTGTTCAACATGATTACGTGAAAATTATGTGATATTCATTTCATTTTGAGAATCCTTGTATGAATGGAATTTAATTGTTACATGAATTAATTGTCCAATTTGATTTAATTGCCAAATTGTCCTTAAATGCTCATTCATTTCAATTGAGGGACTAAATTGCATACAAATCTTTTGGGACCTAATTGCTCATTTCCAAACTTGATATACTTAATGGCATGACTTATAAACATTAGGGATTTAATTGAAAATATTGCATATTTTCCCCAAATATACCGATATATGCATCTCTTCCTTGCTCTTCATTTCATTCATCAAGAATCATCATCCTCTCTCTCGGTATTCACTCAAGAAGAAAGGGAAATTGAGAAATCATCACCTTCAAGCTAGAAATTGCTAAGGAATTGCATGATTCAAGCTCAAGCATCCATGTTCATCATTTTCTTCCAATATTTTCCCTTCAAGGTATAGTTGAGCATGTATGTGAATTCTTGGGAATAATTCATGAAGCTAGGGTTATGATTTTGGTGTAACAACTTGTCTATATGATGTTAGAAGCAATACTCCAAGCTTTAGACTTGAAAATATGCATGAAGTCTTGAAGAATATAAGATTATATGATGAATTTATATATAAGCTAAAGTTGGTGATTGTGATGATTAAAGCATGGATTATGTGTTTATATTGTGTTTTATTGCACTTTAAGCATGTATATATGTTTCCTTCTATGGATTATAAAATATGGAATGGATTATGAGTGTTTTGGGAGCTTGGTTCGTAGCTCCCCTGTTCTTCTCCCCTGTTTTCTGAACCTTCTGTGTAACGGGAACGGCCGTTCCCGTCCCCTTTGCAATTGGGGAATAGCCGTTCCCATTGTTTGAATAATGTATCAGGCGGCGAGGACGGGAACGCCCGTTCCCACTTTGTCTCAAAGACGGGAACAGCCGTTCCCATCTTCGGGGAGCCCGACAGCGGGAACGGCCATTCCCACTTTGAACTAAAACCTGGAACGACCGTTCCCAGCTCTCTGGTAGTGCAGTAACTTTCTGCATAAAAATGGAATTTTAGGATGTTGTTCCAACGGGTTATTTGACCCCAAATTGTTATTATATGAATGATTACATGCCAAAACGTGATATTTACATGCTACATTAAGTATTGCTCGATGTCTCGTATATGATCGTGCCGTGCGTCTTATATGGAGTAATATGATTGAATTATGGTCTCATGCATGTACATTGTCCCATTTCTTGTCCAGTTATTCTCCAAGGCGGAGATTGTTAAGCATGATCACGTTCACGCCATCATGAGTCGTATGTCGCCTGTCAGGTGAGGTTTAATTTCTAGTTATATAGAACCTGTATAACCTTTACGTGATTTTTAGCCAAAGGTATTTATAGTTATAATTTCATGAAATCACTTATCATTTCAAGTATGTTAATGTTCACGAATCAAGCCTTTCATGTTCATGCAAGCAAGTAGTTGCGTTCTCCTGGCCAGGTCCTCCTTAGCAAGGGCGCTGGGCTGGTCTTCGGGCTGGTGATTGTCCGTCCAATCACAGGAAGAACATAGTCCTATCGTGTAAACGCGTTCTCTTGGCCAGGTCCTCCGTAGCACCCAGCACGTGGGGCACCACATCCCCCGCACTATGGCTCAACACGAGTAACGAAATGGTAAGTCCGCACCCGTATCAAATCTTAGCGAACGGGAGATAAATATAAAAGCCTCCTAAGCTAGGCGGAACTTAGACCCTGCAATAACAACCAATCAACGAAATATAGTGCCTCGAAATTCTAAAACTCACACCTACAAACCATATGCAGACTTGGGCTCTCCAGGCCTCTTTTAAACTAAAAAACACAGTCCAACAAAACAATTCAATAGCAATTATACGAGATTCAACTCCAAGAACCTACAAGGTCGAATCATTTACAACATAAATACATGAGGTGAATGTAGAGACGCTTCTAACTTGACTTGACCGACTCCAACTCAACATAAGTCGGCCTAGCTCGGACTCCAAAGCCAAACCTGCACACTAAAGTGTTTGGGAGGGAGAGGGTTAATCTCTAGAAGACTGAGTGAGCAGGAGCGATACGTATATATAAGAAACATGCACATGCAAGTCATAAATTCCGAACAAGGTTTTATTTGAAATTAGTTCCCAAAAAGGGCAAGAGAATGATTAATCAATACTCGGATTTTATGACTAAACATATTAATTCATTACTTTCATAAATCATACATAAACATAAGGCTCGCCGAGTGAGCGTGCACAATCTCCAACCAAACTCCGACCGTGTACGACAAGTATTATTAATATGTTGATTAGGTGTTCATGCAATATATCATAATACATGCAGATCATAAATCATAAATCATATTCGTTTGGGCAATCCGTGTCCCGGCCTTCCCGCACGGTGCACAATCATAACATAACATAATATAATCATAAATCATTTCCAACCTTCTTCCTCCGGGTAATGGCCGGGTGATCGGCCCGAACCATCCATTCATTGACCAAAAGGGGTTACATGACTCCCCAGATGGCACTCAGCTCCCTTTCCCCGCCAATCTCCTGGCGAGGTCCGGTACCGCCGTTAAACATAAATGGAATCAGCACATGGGATCACCGTCGGCCCTTGCCTCCCCGGATAGCCACATGTACTAAATTCTGGGGCCCGTACAATCATAAATCATAAATGTGTCTCGCCAAACATTTCAATTCATAAGAACATAACATAATTCATAAGTCATTTGAAAAGGGTTTACTCGATCAATATTTACTCGATGAATTTACTTTAAAAGTAACATAGATATATAATCATAAGGTTTTGGCCAAAGCTTTTCACATGAGGGTTGTAGGGTTTTTTTTTTTTTTTTACATAACTAGAACGAAAACACCCTCACCTGAACCGTGACGAAACAAGGATACGAGTACCAAGTGCCTGAACGATCAAGATCTCTCCACCCTGGAGATAAACTGTACAAAAGATAACATGACGTGTTCGTGAGACTCAAGACTCCAAATATGACGCACGACATGTTATGCTCATGATATAAGATGCATACGAGGTATAAATCATGTTGAGAAGTCAAATTACCAAGTATTTCATCCAACATGTTTCATACATGAAAGTTTCATATTCAACGTTTCATAATTCATAGCAATTCAAGTCATGAATTTCATGTAACCATTAAAACTCAAATATATCGAAGGTACAATTATAAATTAAACAAAACAAGGGCACTCAAATCATTTAAATATGCAAAACATAAAATACATAACAATCGATTTTATAAGTCAAGTCCATAAGTCGTAACCTAAAATTCCACCATTAAAAAGGCACATTTTATAACAAATGAATCCAAAATTTTCATATAACAATTATAACACATACTATTTCACGTTTAAAATTAAAAATTAGGCAAATAATTACATTCAAATCAAGTTCGGAAATTAAATAAAACATGAAATAGGTAACAATTTAAATCCTATAATTCAATTAAATCAAATATTATTTAATATATAATAGACATATATATTTATACAAATATATATATATACGTACCATACCATGCATGCATTAACATATATATATATACCCATACACAAAATATTAAATTTCATGGATGCAAATTCTACTAATTAAACATACATGCAAATACTACAAATCAAACATGCATGCAATATTTCTATACTTAAACATGCATTTAAATAATATAACCATATCTAAATATATATATATATATATATATATATATATATATATATATATATACATAGCATGCATGCATGTATTTACAATAAAATAAATCAAATTAAATAACTCATGCATGCAAACATGCATATACCTACGTAGCCTACATGCATGCAATACAAACAAAAACGCATGCAGCAACAATATTTAACTACAAGCAGCAGTTCACGAGAAGGAGCCCAAACAAGGTCGCGGCCGCGACTGAGGTTCAACATAAAATGGGTCGTGGTCGCTACCATATTTTCCAGCAATTATCCAGCAGCTTCAGGTTGAGACATGGGTAAATTTGGGTCGCGGGCGCGACCCAAAACAGCCTTCCTGCAGTCGCGCCCGCGACTGCGCGTTGCAGTCGCGTAACAGGGCTTCCAGCCCCTGTTTTCTCCTCCAGCACAAAGCAGCAGCAACCAGGCTCGAAAGGCACCAACACAGCAGCAAATAGGCACGAGAAGGAAGTGAAACAAACAGCTAAAACTCCCCAATACAACAAACACACTCACGTAACAGACAAGGAGGCAAATCTGTCACACACCCTCAAAGCTTCAAAGATCAAGAAATCTCATCAATGGTGGTTCGAATTACAATTAAAATCCATGAAATAATTCATCACTCATGCATTAAGGAAGTCAAGGGGATCATATATCCAGCTCCAAACCAAGGATTTCATCAAAGAAAGGCAAGAATTCATCAATTTATCACATAGACCTAACTATTCACTCATACCTTCTAATCTCCAAGAATTCAGGTTTAAAATTAGGGATGAATAGATCAAAATGACCACAAATGAATGTATATTACAACTCTAAGCTTACCTTGTGGATTGAATGGAAGATGGGAGAGATTTGAGCTTGAAATCTCCAAGGCATGGCATGGTTACGGGAGAAACTGGAACAGGGGATAATTTGCTGATTTTTGCTTTGTTGCTGAGTGTGGTTCGGTGGGGGAGTGGTATGGGAGGATAATGGACCTAACTAGGGTTACATAGTCACCAACCATGGTTAATTTGGTCAAGGTTTGAGTGAGATATGGTTAATTTAGTAAACTGTGGCAGTTTTGGCTTTCGTTGCATGTTTCGGTTGATTTTCGGAGGTTCAAATGGTCTTAGAAAAATATGAAGTTAAGTTCATTAAACTTGAATTTTCGTTACGAGTTCGGCGAAGTTGACGAAACTCGAATCCGAGTTTCCTAGCTCAAGATATCACATACGAAACCAAGGGTGCGCTAATTGCTCGTTAGCCCCCGATTTGGTTCCACAAATCAAAATAAATTCGTTACCCCGTCAAACGAAATCGAAAACATATAACGAGCATATACAGATGTTCATAACACATAAATCTACAACATACTCAATTTTCATGAATTTTTGATATCCACTCATATAAAAACGAAGCACGTTTATAACACTCATGAGCAACACATAAATAAATTCATAACATTCATAAAATAAAACAAAATTTAAAGTCATTTATATATAATAATCTAAAGTGCTCGAATTGAATATATATATATATATACACATTTAATATTACTACCGTTTAGACATAATTAACAACTAATTACCATAATTTCAACATTAATAACTTAAATATGAATAATTAACATTTTGACATTTAAACAAGTCAACATATAATAAATTTAATATTAAAGAAATTAAAATATAAATATTTAACATTTTATATATAAGTTAAACGTAGAAAATACTTATAAACAATTAATTCGCGCAAATTGATAAACACATACGACACGTTAGCACGAATGAAAAACCGGGGCGTTACAACCTCTCCCCCTTAAAGGAATCCGTCCTCGGATTCACTACACGCCCAATCAAACAACGAGAGATTCCCCCGTCTCTCACAAACAACAAGGAGAGAGCCCCGTCTCTCGAGCAACAATGTGAGAACCCCGTCTCTCGCAGGTATAGAGAGCACCCCGTCTCTCAAACAAAATAAGAGAATCCCCGTCTCTTACAAACAACGAGAGCACCCCGTCTCTCAAACAAAAATAAAGCAAGGAAGTCTCCAATACTTCCGAGCAACACCACGCAAAACCATAATAAAAAAAATCACGTAAGACACCCAAAGCAGGTAGTAGATAGCATTCAACTTGATTATCAATTACTTCAAATAATTTAACATGGTAAGGAATCAAAGCACATAACACAAGAATTATTTAAATTAAATTTGCATGGATGCATGTATCATGGATGCTTCAGGTACCGTTCACCGTAGTTGCATAATTTTGAACTGTGAGTTTTGTTGTCCAATGCATGATCTGTCCCGAAATGGAGTGCAATACTTACCTTTTCTTTAATTTCTTCAGTGTGCCCCGGTGAAACCATGATAGATCTTCTTTGAATTTTATTCTTGATTCCCTTCTGACTTTTACTACTTCTAATCCCCTTCGATCCTTCATAATTTCCCATAATTTTTAATCAGCCAAACTAACTCTTTTAAGTAAACGCGTTGATCTCCCCATATACCATTTGATCATTCGTCCCCAAAGTCCTGTTCATAGCTGCTATCTTTACTCTTCTAACATATCATCGAAGATAACTACCTTGGGCAACCTTGAAAGTCCATTCTTGATCATGAAATATTTGTTATTAACACGAATCTTTTCCTCTCTTCTGTTTAGGTTATTCCTTCATACTCTTTAAACCTTTGAAGTTACATTCGGTATTCAGTCCCTACCACTCTTTATTCGAGGGTGGAACATCCTTGATGATTCTTGAAGTTTGATTCACTCCTCCAATAATCGCCCCTTTACGGTTTTGTCTCTTCTTAAATTTTCCTTCCGAATTATCATTGAAATAACTGACGACTCAATAATATTGCCCTTGTTGGACCCCTCGGTACTTCATTAAATTAATCTTGATTGACACCGTCCATTAAGTAATAACTTGATTCGACTTCCTCTCGTCAATCTGACTTAGGAGTTCACAGAAACTCCCTTATAACTCCATCACCTCCATTGGAAATTCCAGATCTCCCTCAATTTGCAATTTTGTTGTTCCTACAAAATATTTCTTCGATCGCGACCTCAAGTTTCAAAATTGTCTCTTGGTGGTGCTCTCCCCCTTAAAATTTCTACCTTCATATGCTGAACTCCAGCTATTCTTCCTTCATCAAAATTCTTGATGGAAAATTTTCATCAGGGAGGATCTTAACTGATATAGCAATCCCAAGATTTTACCTTTCAACTTTCCTCCAACCCTCTTGATAATCGAATCCCTCTTCTCTATTGTTATTCGATCCGCACACCCCGAAGCCAAATCTAATCTTCTCTGAAATTCTATTTCCATCAACCTATTCCTTACTTGAAGTTCCTTATTTCCCAAAATCATCTTTATTGAATTCGAAAGTGGCTCGGTCAAGTAATACTTGATGGTTGAGGCGAAAGAACTTCCTATCAATTAAACTCTAAATGTATGTCGGGTTAAAATGACGATGCATGTGTCAAGTTTACATCAAGCAATTATACAACATATTAGCGCAACGAAACCAATTAGAAATGCACGGATAACATAAGGTCAAAAGAATAAATAATTAATGCAAAATATGATGCACGTGCTATGAATGTTTTGGAACCTGTCACCAATGTGGTAAGCTATTAGCTCAGTAGCTTTTCTTCGTTCCTCCAATCCCGAGGTTACTTTGACTTAGTGATTATTCCTTGTCGTTCCCACGGTCTTCAAGTTTTCTATGAATCTTTGTAAATCACTAGTACCTTCCACTACCTGAGATTGTAATTCTTGATCCCTAATTCTTCCACGTCCACGGAGTTAGCATCCACACCTCTCCTCGAAATTCGACCTTTACTTCTAATTGTCCTCTCAATCCAGAATTTCGCACTTATCCTTTGTGAATTCAACTCACCTCCAATTGCTTATATTTGAGCGCATGATTTCTTTGCAAGGAGTGTTTGACTTTCTTTACCATTTCCATTGGTTGCTCCATATCTTCCAATTCAACCTCACAACACGACAATTCAGCTTGGATTTGGAAAACGAACTCAAATCTTGTCCGTGGTATTATCACCTTCCATAAGCACCTATTTACCATGTACTCGGATTTTCCAAATCCCTTCCTGACTTGTTCTCCCTATCTTAGTTGAAATTCAGAACTCCCGAATCCAACCTCTTCTCGTTCTTGCCCTCTACACTCGCTTTCTAGCCATTAGATTTATTTAGAAATCCCTCATTGACGACCCTCGAGACTGAATTCCCGCTGAATGTATTTTAACTTGAATCTTTGCAATCCTCGCAATCTTTTCCATAATCCGAACTCTGAATTAAAGTACCCTCACAGTTCATTCACTCCATTCATTAAGTTGAATGACCCCATTGAATCCAATGATGACATCCAATGGAAGAAAGCCATATACATCAATCTTCGAAGTCGTAAGTATTCCCATATCAGCTCCTATTTCACCAATTATCCCTCTATACATGCATCTCTAAAGTCGAATTTCCATCTTAGCTCCTAACCATCGAACTCTAACTTTATCCATGAAGACCACACCTCTCGAATCCTCCATATCCTTCTTCGGTGCATCCCTCCTATCTTTCATGCCTCAGAAAGGACTTGCAACAAAACGTTGTTATCATAGAACTTGGCCGTGGATTGATATTATCTTCATAACCTATAAATCATAACTCAGGTCAAGAATATATGCATGCAATTAGTGCATGCTCATAGCACGTATTTAACACGAAAAACACTGATCCAAAGTAGGAATGCAACAGATATGTCAACAAAATTCAAAAAGGAAAGGCAATTCATATTCAAGATTGATGCGATGCACACATTATCACGTAGTTCCTAAGCCGTACGACCTAGACTGACTCAAACACGACACGAGAACACCGGTTTTGCAACCGGGATCTGATACCACTTAAGGATGTAGCACCCAGCACGTGGGGCACCACATCCCCGGCACTATGGCTCAACTCGAGTAACGAAATGGTAAGTCCGCACCCGTATCAAACCATAGCGAACGGGAGACAAACATAAAAGCCTCCTAAACTAGGCGGAACTTAGACCCTGCAATAACAACCAATCAACGAAATATAGTGCCTCGAAATTCTAAAACTCACACCTACAAACCATATGCAGACTTGGGCTCTCCAGGCCTCTTTTAAACTCAAAAACACAGTCCAACAAAACAATTCAATAGCAATTATACGAGATTCAACTCCAAGAACCTACAAGGTCGAATCATTTACAACATAAATACATGAGGTGAATGCAGAGACGCTTCTAACTTGACTTGACCGACTCCAACTCAACATAACTCCGCCTAGCTCGGACTCCAAAGCCAAACCTGCACACTAAAGTGTTGGGGAGGGAGAGGGTCAGTCTCTAGAAGACTGAGTGAGCAGGAGCGATACGTATATATAAGAAACATGCACATGCAATGTGACACCCCGCCTCTTCGGCATTCCAGGTACGGCATCACGAGAGAGTTTAATTCTATACTTAATTGTCGTTTTATTTCTTATAATTTTCTTACTTGTTCTATTTAAATCTATTTGAACCTATGTGAAATTTGATTATATTGAATTTATGATAATTTTGGACTTCAACCCAACACCTTTTGAACCAAACCAATTGAACCGGGAAACTTTGAACCGAACCGAACCCCCTTGAACCGAACCGGTCCAAGACTTAAAGCCTTGAACCCTCTTCTTCCCCCATTTCCATGTTAAACAAGAGAGAAGAAGGAAGAGAAGCTCTCCCCTTGCTCCCAAGCTTTGGTCACTTTGAATCACCATATCTCCTCCATTTCTTGATCAATTTTCGATCCAAAGTAAGTTCCCAACTCTCCACGACATCCTCCATCTATCTACCGATTGTTTTCTCTTGAGAATGTGATTTTGTTTGAGTTTGGAGAATTATGTGAATAGTGTAGGTTTTGGCTATTTGATGAATTTGGGTGATCTCTTGGAGTTTTGTTGGAAGCTTTGCATCTTTATTGGTCCTAAGACATCCATATGTATAT
Source organism: Lantana camara (assembly GCA_037501455.1). NCBI lineage: Eukaryota > Viridiplantae > Streptophyta > Magnoliopsida > Lamiales > Verbenaceae > Lantana > Lantana camara. The sequence goes on from CM074855.1 coordinate 61,081,711, forward strand.
GTATGGGCTGAGTTTTGCATGAGAAGCTAGAATTCCTTGGTTTTCATTTTGGGGTTTTGGTGAAATATGAACTTGTGTGTATTTCTTGCATTGATTCTTCATTTATCTTCATACTTAGGCTTAAAGATTCCATGAATTTTATGTTTTCTTGTATTATTTTCATCCTAATATGTGTTATGTTGAGTTGGGATTTGATTAATGTTGGTTTGGGGTGATTTTTGGCTTGGAAACGTAACTTTGCCCTGTTCTCGCCAAGGCAGTCGAGGCCGCGACCGTTTTTGCTACTGTTTTGGTCGAGGTCGCGACCACCTGTTTTTTTTCTCTACGACTTGCGGGTAGAGGTCTCGACCAGTTTGTGTGCAAATTTGGTAGAGACCTCGACCCCCCTTTTTATTTTTTCAGTTGTTTTTTTCGGTGTTTCGCGTGCGTTTCTTTGCTTCATATGGTTCATTTAATATTCAAAAATATGTGAACTTATTATTTGAGATTTTAAGCTTCGGGTTATGAATTATACCTATTTTTTTTATGCTTCTAATTTTGATGTTTTTTTTTCGTATTTGCCTTGTATGCCCTCATATGACTTAAGTATGCATTCATTTCATTTCATTTGCATGCATAAGCATTGCCGGGCGTCTATATGGTTCATACTTGAGTCTAAGTCTCGGGTTTTATCCCCTTTTTGTTTCAGAGCCGCTTCCGGACATTGCTAAGCCCAAGGTTTAGGTGGTTCTTCGCCGGTTGCCCCGTTTCTTGTCTCTACTTTTGCTAAGGTGAGGTTTAGGTTCTTTTCTTTTAGTTAAGCGACCTAAGACCCTTAAATGTTCATTTTCTAACCCGCATGCGACTATATATTATATATATAGTTAAATATGTGTAATGTACAATATGTTTATGATCTTGTTATCAAGTTTTGACTTTTGAAAGGGCTATATCTATGAGCATATATAAGCTTATGTTTTAATGAATGTTTAATGTTTATGGAAGTGTAATGCTAATGTTCGTAATGTTAATGGTTTGTAATGAGCGAGAATGCAATGAAAGGAAAGGTAAGGTAAGGTAAGGGTAAGGTTGGGCCCCGGAGATGTGGGTAAGGGGGACCCGGGACGACCATGGGGTCGCCGGTTATTACCCCTGCGCACGTTCTCCATCCAAGGTACTACGTACGACCCTAGGGAGGTTGGGGAAGTCGTGGTGCTCTTGATGCCTTCGGAATGAACCGGGGAGGACTCGTGTGGGCTAGCTACCCCTCGAGGAATGTATAATGTAATGGCACTCGTGTGGGTTAATCACCCCTCAAGGAATGTATAATGGCACTCGTGTGGGTTAATCACCCCTCGAGGAATGTATAATGTAATGGATGGCTAGGGTCGACGGACTCTTCCATCACCGGAGAAGGGGATTGAATGTGATTTCTGTTTTATGTAATGTAATGTAATGAAGAGCCCAGGATGGGATTTCTGCTCGTACTCGCCGAGCTTAATGAAATGGTTGGATTATGAAACGGGAATAGAGACATTATGTTAATGTATTTGTTAAGGAATATGAATTGTATACGTATACGATATGTAATGTCCTTTGCTAATGATTTGGTATGCAAAAACCTATTCCCGGTTCATAACCATTATGTTTTACGTGCTTTGCTCTATTATGTATAGTGTGTGGGTGTGCGTTAGCCCCCTCACTCAGTCGGGATATGACTGACACCTCTCCTTTTCCCACTTTTAGGTTGCAGGTCTTTTGGGCACGAGCTAGGCGGAGAAGTGGGTCGTTCGAGTCTCCCTTTTGGGTTTAGGTCGTGCTAGGTGCATTGCATTCATTTTGTCTTGTATCTAATGAATTGATCATGTTATGAAGTTTATGTTGGAAATACGTATCGTTTGGCTTCGTATATTTGATCACCATGTATATGTTAATCGTGAAATTTTATATTTTTAGAGCTCCTTGCTTCCGCTATTTGTTTATTTATCGTGCGCTCTGAGTTTGTTTTAGCTCCGCCTAGCCTAGTGAGTGTGTGGTCTCCCGTTCTCTTAGACTTGGGCTCGTGTATGGACTTCCCATTTCATATGCGGGTTCGGGTTTAGGTGCGGGGGATGTGGTCGCCCGCGCTCCGGGTGCTACGTCCTAAAGTGGTATCAGAGCTCCGCGTTGCAAAACCAGAGTTCTAGTGTCGTACTGAGTCTGTCTAGGTCGTACGGCATAGGATAACGTGGTTATGTGATTTTATGTGCTCATTTGTTTATCTTTTTGTTAATTGTGCACATGAACATGAATTGACCCGCACGCATATATATTGGAAATTCTTGAACTTTTGCAGAAATATGCCTCCAAGAAGATATCATCGTCGAGATAGATCTCCCGAGCATCGTCATCATCGGGATCACACTCCTCAACAAGGGAATAACAACCCACCACCACTGCAAATGGATCCGGGGAACTTTATGGAAAGGCTCGCGGTATTTTTAGAGCAACGTAACCAAAAAAGGAATAATGCCCCGCCGATCGGTAATCATGGAGGAGCTCTTATTACAACCACCCTTAGGGAATTCAAGAATCAAAACCCACCGGTTTTCATTGGTGGGAATGATATTCAAGCCGAAGAATGGTTGGTCCAAACAAACCGGTTATGGAATCTTATACCTTGTGGACCGGATGAGAAACTTCAATGCACCCTCACCATGATACAAGGACAAGCTTATAATTGGTGGTTAAGTGTTCAAGGGAAATTAGGGGCCTCCGGGGAAGAAATCACTTGGGAAGTGTTCATCCAAGAGTTTAAGAACAAGTATATCCCGAAAGCTACACGGAATAGGCACTTGAGAGAGTTTATGGACCTCAAGCAAGGAGGGATGTCCTTGACGGACTACATAAACGAGTTCGAGAGACTCTCTCGCTATGCCCCTAGTATTGCAAATGACGAGGAGAGTAAGGCCTCCCAATTTCTCGAAGGGCTTCGGGAGGATATGAAGGATGCATTAGAAGCTTCAAATACTAGCACGTAGGCTAAAGTGACGGACAAGGCTTTGAGAGTTGAAGACCGGGTGGTTATGAGAAGAAAGAGTTCACACACCGGCCAAAGCTCTAGCTCGGATACTCCATCAAATCTTGGAAAGAGACCGATGTACGAAGTTCATCCACTTCCTAATCCTCAAAACAAGCAACCCAAACCGACAAATCTAAATCCTCCTTTGGCTATCAAGGGTCCCGAGTGTGTACATTGCCATCGAACAAACCATTTGTCGGAGAATTGTTGGAAGCTTCACCGGAAGTGCTTCGGATGTGGGTCACCGGAGCATATGTTAGATCAATACCCACGAAAGAGGCTGGAATATGTGCCGGGAGGAAATCCAAGGCCCGCGAATCAAGCTCGGGCGTATGCTTTGAGGGGAGAAGGAGAAAGAGCAGCCGAGGTTAATCAAAATGCCGCGGTGGGAGGTACAATTGCATTCATGGCGTAACATCACATGCATTGGTCGATCCCGAGACCATTTATGCATTTATTTTCGGGATGCATTGTTGTGATTGTTGTTGTATTTGTTTTCACTCTCTTGTACGCCCTATTACTTGCGCATGACCTTGTTATGAGTTCCTTTTGAGAGTTCTTAGTGAGATTTCTTTGACGGGAGTGTTCGGTAAGCTTGAGGGTCGAGCTTCCCTTGTCAACCTGTTAGAGCCATCGAGAAGAGGTAAGACTTGAGGTGTAAGATCAAAGAAGGCAAGAGGTCGAAAATCGAAAAGTCAACTCGTGAGATCGATGAGATGATGAGAAGTTGTATCCGGAGTGGTTTGAGGTCCCAAGCCGGACCTGAGGATAGGTCCTTTTTAAGGGGGAGAGTTTGTGACACCCCGCCTCTTCGGCATTCCAGGTACGGCGTCACGAGAGAGTTTAATTCTATACTTTACGTGAATTATGTGATTTAATTGTCGTTTTATTTCTTATAATTTTCTTACTTGTTCTATTTAAATCTATTTGAACCTATGTGAAATTTGATTATATTGAATTTATGATAATTTTGGACTTGAACCCAACACCTTTTGAACCAAACCAATTGAACCGGGAAACTTTGAACCGAACCGAACCCCCTTGAACCGAACCGGTCCAAGACTTAAAGCCTTGAACCCTCTTCTTCCCCCATTTCCACGTTAAACAAGAGAGAAGAAGGAAGAGAAGCTCTCCCCTTGCTCCCAAGCTTTGGTCACTTTGAATCACCATATCTCCTCCATTTCTTGATCAATTTCCGATCCAAAGTAAGTTCCGAACTCTCCACGACATCCTCCATCTATCTACCGATTGTTTTCTCTTCAGAATGTGATTTTGTTTGAGTTTGGAGAATTATGTGAATAGTGTAGGTTTTGGCTATTTGATGAATTTGGGTGATCTCTTGGAGTTTTGTTGGAAGCTTTGCATCTTTATTGGTCCTAAGACATCCATATGTATATGTATGGGCTGAGTTTTGCATGAGAAGCTAGAATTCCTTGGTTTTCATTTTGGGGTTTTTGAAGTTTTTGGTGAAATATGAACTTGTGTGTATTTCTTGCATTGATTCTTCATTTATCTTCATACTTAGGCTTAAAGATTCCATGAATTTTATGTTTTCTTGTCTTATTTTCATCCTAATATGTGTTATGTTGAGTTGGGATTTGATTAATGTTGGTTTGGGGTGATTTTTGGCTTGGAAACGTAACTTTGCCCTGTTCTCGCCAAGGCAGTCGAGGCCGCGACCGTTTTTGCTACTGTTTTGGTCGAGGTCGCGACCACCTGTTTTTTTTCTCTACGACTTGCGGGTAGAGGTCTCGACCAGTTTGTGTGCAAATTTGGTAGAGACCTCGACCCCCCTTTTTATTTTTTCAGTTGTTTTTTTTCGTGTTTCGCGTGCGTTTCTTTGCTTCATATGGTTCATTTAATATTCAAAAATATGTGAACTTATTATTTGAGATTTTAAGCTTCGGGTTATGAATTATACCTATTTTTTTTATGCTTCTAATTTTGATGTTTTTTTTTCGTATTTGCCTTGTATGCCCTCATATGACTTAAGTATGCATTCATTTCATTTCATTTGCATGCATAAGCATTGCCGGGCGTCTATATGGTTCATACTTGAGTCTAAGTCTCGGGTTTTATCCCCTTTTTGTTTCAGAGCCGCTTCCGGACATTGCTAAGCCCAAGGTTTAGGTGGTTCTTTGTCGGTTGCCCCGTTTCTTGTCTCTACTTTTGCTAAGGTGAGGTTTAGGTTCTTTTCTTTTAGTTAAGCGACCTAAGACCCTTAAATGCTCGTTTTCTAACCCGCATGCGACTATATATTATATATATAGTTAAATATGTGTAATGTACAATATGTTTATGATCTTGTTATCAAGTTTTGACTTTTGAAAGGGCTATATCTATGAGCATATATAAGCTTATGTTTTAATGAATGTTTAATGTTTATGGAAGTGTAATGCTAATGTTCGTAATGTTAATGGTTTGTAATGAGCGAGAATGCAATGAAAGGAAAGGTAAGGTAAGGTAAGGGTAAGGTTGGGCCCCGGAGATGTGGGTAAGGGGGACCCGGGACGACCATGGGGTCGCCGGTTATGACCCCTGCGCACGTTTTCCATCCAAAGTACTACGTACGACCCTAGGGAGGTTGGGGAAGTCGTGGTGCTCTTGATGCCTTCGGAATGAACCGGGGAGGACTCGTGTGGGCTAGCTACCCCTCGAGGAATGTATAATGTAATGGCACTCGTGTGGGTTAATCACCCCTCGAGGAATGTATAATGGCACTCGTGTGGGTTAATCACCCCTCGAGGAATGTATAATGTAATGGATGGCTAGGGTCGACGGACTCTTCCATCACCGGAGAAGGGGATTGAATGTGATTTCTGTTTTATGTAATGTAATGTAATGAGGAGCCCAGGATGGGATTTCTGCTCGTACTCGCCGAGCTTAATGAAATGGTTGGATTATGAAACGGGAATAGAGACATTATGTTAATGTATTTGTTAAGGAATATGAATTGTATACGTATACGATATGTAATGTCCTTTGCTAATGATTTGGTATGCAAAAACCTATTCCCGGTTCATAACCATTATGTTTTACGTGCTTTGCTCTATTATGTATAGTGTGTGGGTGTGCGTTAGCCCCCTCACTCAGTCGGGATATGACTGACACCTCTCCTTTTCCCACTTTTAGGTTGCAGGTCTTTTGGGCACGAGCTAGGCGGAGAAGTGGGTCGTTCGAGTCTCCCTTTTGGGTTTAGGTCGTGCTAGGTGCATTGCATTCATTTTGTCTTGTATCTAATGAATTGATCATGTTATGAAGTTTATGTTGGAAATACGTATCGTTTGGCTTCGTATATTTGATCACCATGTATATGTTAATCGTGAAATTTTATATTTTTAGAGCTCCTTGCTTCCGCTATTTGTTTATTTATCGCGCGCTCTGAGTTTGTTTTAGCTCCGCCTAGCCTAGTGAGTGTGTGGTCTCCCGTTCTCTTAGACTTGGGCTCGTGTATGGACTTCCCATTTCATATGCGGGTTCGGGTTTAGGTGCGGGGGATGTGGTCGCCCGCGCTCCGGGTGCTACGTCCTAAAGTGGTATCAGAGCTCCGCGTTGCAAAACCAGAGTTCTAGTGTCGTACTGAGTCTGTCTAGGTCGTACGGCATAGGATAACGTGGTTATGTGATTTTATGTGCTCATTTGTTTATCTTTTTGTTAATTGTGCACATGAACATGAATTGACCCGCACGCATATATATTGGAAATTCTTGAACTTTTGCAGAAATATGCCTCCAAGAAGATATCATCGTCGAGATAGATCTCCCGAGCATCGTCATCATCGGGATCACACTCCTCAACAAGGGAATAACAACCCACCACCACTGCAAATGGATCCGGGGAACTTTATGGAAAGGCTCGCGGTATTTTTAGAGCAACGTAACCAAAAAAGGAATAATGCCCCGCCGATCGGTAATCATGGAGGAGCTCTTATTACAACCACCCTTAGGGAATTCAAGAATCAAAACCCACCGGTTTTCATTGGTGGGAATGATATTCAAGCCGAAGAATGGTTGGTCCAAACAAACCGGTTATGGAATCTTATACCTTGTGGACCGGATGAGAAACTTCAATGCACCCTCACCATGATACAAGGACAAGCTTATAATTGGTGGTTAAGTGTTCAAGGGAAATTAGGGGCCTCCGGGGAAGAAATCACTTGGGAAGTGTTCATCCAAGAGTTTAAGAACAAGTATATCCCGAAAGCTACACGGAATAGGCACTTGAGAGAGTTTATGGACCTCAAGCAAGGAGGGATGTCCGTGACGGACTACATAAACGAGTTCGAGAGACTCTCTCGCTATGCCCCTAGTATTGCAAATGACGAGGAGAGTAAGGCCTCCCAATTTCTCGAAGGGCTTCGGGAGGATATGAAGGATGCATTAGAAGCTTCAAATACTAGCACGTAGGCTAAAGTGACGGACAAGGCTTTGAGAGTTGAAGACCGGGTGGTTATGAGAAGAAAGAGTTCACACACCGGCCAAAGCTCTAGCTCGGATACTCCATCAAATCTTGGAAAGAGACCGATGTACGAAGTTCATCCACTTCCTAATCCTCAAAACAAGCAACCCAAACCGACAAATCTAAATCCTCCTTTGGCTATCAAGGGTCCCGAGTGTGTACATTGCCATCGAACAAACCATTTGTCGGAGAATTGTTGGAAGCTTCACCGGAAGTGCTTCGGATGTGGGTCACCGGAGCATATGTTAGATCAATACCCACGAAAGAGGCTGGAATATGTGCCGGGAGGAAATCCAAGGCCCGCGAATCAAGCTCGGGCGTATGCTTTGAGGGGAGAAGGAGAAAGAGCAGCCGAGGTTAATCAAAATGCCGCGGTGGGAGGTACAATTGCATTCATGGCATAACATCACATGCATTGGTCGATCCCGAGACCATTTATGCATTTATTTTCGGGATGCATTGTTGTGATTGTTGTTGTATTTGTTTTCACTCTCTTGTACGCCCTATTACTTGCGCATGACCTTGTTATGAGTTCCTTTTGAGAGTTCTTAGTGAGATTTCTTTGACGGGAGTGTTCGGTAAGCTTGAGGGTCGAGCTTCCCTTGTCAACCTGTTAGAGCCATCGAGAAGAGGTAAGACTTGAGGTGTAAGATCAAAGAAGGCAAGAGGTCGAAAATCGAAAAGTCAACTCGTGAGATCGATGAGATGATGAGAAGTTGTATCCGGAGTGGTTTGAGGTCCCAAGCCGGACCTGAGGATAGGTCCTTTTTAAGGGGGAGAGTTTGTGACACCCCGCCTCTTCGGCATTCCAGGTACGGCGTCACGAGAGAGTTTAATTCTATACTTTACGTGAATTATGTGATTTAATTGTCGTTTTATTTCTTATAATTTTCTTACTTGTTCTATTTAAATCTATTTGAACCTATGTGAAATTTGATTATATTGAATTTATGATAATTTTGGACTTGAACCCAACACCTTTTGAACCAAACCAATTGAACCGGGAAACTTTGAACCGAACCGAACCCCCTTGAACCGAACCGGTCCAAGACTTAAAGCCTTGAACCCTCTTCTTCCCCCATTTCCACGTTAAACAAGAGAGAAGAAGGAAGAGAAGCTCTCCCCTTGCTCCCAAGCTTTGGTCACTTTGAATCACCGTATCTCCTCCATTTCTTGATCAATTTCCGATCCAAAGTAAGTTCCGAACTCTCCACGACATCCTCCATCTATCTACCGATTGTTTTCTCTTCAGAATGTGATTTTGTTTGAGTTTGGAGAATTATGTGAATAGTGTAGGTTTTGGCTATTTGATGAATTTGGGTGATCTCTTGGAGTTTTGTTGGAAGCTTTGCATCTTTATTGGTCCTAAGACATCCATATGTATATGTATGGGCTGAGTTTTGCATGAGAAGCTAGAATTCCTTGGTTTTCATTTTGGGGTTTTTGAAGTTTTTGGTGAAATATGAACTTGTGTGTATTTCTTGCGTTGATTCTTCATTTATCTTCATACTTAGGCTTAAAGATTCCATGAATTTTATGTTTTCTTGTCTTATTTTCATCCTAATATGTGTTATGTTGAGTTGGGATTTGATTAATGTTGGTTTGGGGTGATTTTTGGCTTGGAAACGTAACTTTGCCCTGTTCTCGCCAAGGCAGTCGAGGCCGCGACCGTTTTTGCTACTGTTTTGGTCGAGGTCGCGACCACCTGTTTTTTTTCTCTACGACTTGCGGGTAGAGGTCTCGACCAGTTTGTGTGCAAATTTGGTAGAGACCTCGACCCCCCTTTTTATTTTTTCAGTTGTTTTTTTTCGTGTTTCGCGTGCGTTTCTTTGCTTCATATGGTTCATTTAATATTCAAAAATATGTGAACTTATTATTTGAGATTTTAAGCTTCGGGTTATGAATTATACCTATTTTTTTTATGCTTCTAATTTTGATGTTTTTTTTTCGTATTTGCCTTGTATGCCCTCATATGACTTAAGTATGCATTCATTTCATTTCATTTGCATGCATAAGCATTGCCGGGCGTCTATATGGTTCATACTTGAGTCTAAGTCTCGGGTTTTATCCCCTTTTTGTTTCAGAGCCGCTTCCGGACATTGCTAAGCCCAAGGTTTAGGTGGTTCTTTGTCGGTTGCCCCGTTTCTTGTCTCTACTTTTGCTAAGGTGAGGTTTAGGTTCTTTTCTTTTAGTTAAGCGACCTAAGACCCTTAAATGTTCGTTTTCTAACCCGCATGCGACTATATATTATATATATAGTTAAATATGTGTAATGTACAATATGTTTATGATCTTGTTATCAAGTTTTGACTTTTGAAAGGGCTATATCTATGAGCATATATAAGCTTATGTTTTAATGAATGTTTAATGTTTATGGAAGTGTAATGCTAATGTTCGTAATGTTAATGGTTTGTAATGAGCGAGAATGCAATGAAAGGAAAGGTAAGGTAAGGTAAGGGTAAGGTTGGGCCCCGGAGATGTGGGTAAGGGGGACCCGGGACGACCATGGGGTCGCCGGTTATGACCCCTGCGCACGTTCTCCATCCAAAGTACTACGTACGACCCTAGGGAGGTTGGGGAAGTCGTGGTGCTCTTGATGCCTTCGGAATGAACCGGGGAGGACTCGTGTGGGCTAGCTACCCCTCGAGGAATGTATAATGTAATGGCACTCGTGTGGGTTAATCACCCCTCGAGGAATGTATAATGGCACTCGTGTGGGTTAATCACCCCTCGAGGAATGTATAATGTAATGGATGGCTAGGGTCGACGGACTCTTCCATCACCGGAGAAGGGGATTGAATGTGATTTCTGTTTTATGTAATGTAATGTAATGAGGAGCCCAGGATGGGATTTCTGCTCGTACTCGCCGAGCTTAATGAAATGGTTGGATTATGAAACGGGAATAGAGACTTTATGTTAATGTATTTGTTAAGGAATATGAATTGTATACGTATACGATATGTAATGTCCTTTGCTAATGATTTGGTATGCAAAAACCTATTCCCGGTTCATAACCTTTATGTTTTACGTGCTTTGCTCTATTATGTATAGTGTGTGGGTGTGCGTTAGCCCCCCCACTCAGTCGAGATATGACTGACACCTCTCCTTTTCCCACTTTTAGGTTGCAGGTCTTTTGGGCACGAGCTAGGCGGAGAAGTGGGTCGTTCGAGTCTCCCTTTTGGGTTTAGGTCGTGCTAGGTGCATTGCATTCATTTTGTCTTGTATCTAATGAATTGATCATGTTATGAAGTTTATGTTGGAAATACGTATCATTTGGCTTCGTATATTTGATCACCATGTATATGTTAATCTTGAAATTTTAAATTTTTAGAGCTCCTTGCTTCCGCTATTTGTTTATTTATCGCGCGCTCTGAGTTTGTTTTAGCTCCGCCTAGCCTAGTGAGTGTGTGGTCTCCCGTTCACTTAGACTTGGGCTCATGTATGGACTTCCCATTTCATATGCGGGTTCGGGTTTAGGTGCGGGGGATGTGGTCGCCCGCGCTCCAGGTGCTACATGCAAGTCATAAATTCCGAACAAGTTTTTATTTGAAATTAGTTCCCAAAAAGGGCAAGAGAATGATTAATCAATACTCGGATTTTATGACTAAACATATTAATTCATTACTTTCATAAATCATACACAAACATAAGGCTCGGCGAGTGAGCGTGCACAATCTCCAACCAAACTCCGACCGTGTACGACAAGTATTACTAATATGTTGATTTGGTGTTCATGCAATATATCATAATACATGCAGATCATAAATCATAAATCATATTCGTTTGGGCAATCCGTGTCCCGGCCTTCCCGCACGGTGCACAATCATAACATAACATAATATAATCATAAATCATTTCCAACCTTCTTCCTCCGGGTGATGGCCGGGTGATCGGCCCGAACCATCCATTCATTGACCAAAAGGGGTTACATGACTCCCCAGATGGCACTCAGCTCCCTTTCCCCGCTAATCTCCTGGCGAGGTCCGGTACCGCCGTTAAACATAAATGGAATCAGCACATGGGATCACCGTCGGCCCTTGCCTCCCCGGATAACCACATGTACTAAATTCCGGGGCCCGTACAATCATAAATCATAAATGTGTCTCGCCAAACATTTCAATTCATAAGAACACCCTCGCCCGGATAGGGTTTTTTTTTTTTTTTTTACATAACTAGAACGAAAACACCCTCACCTGAACCGTGACGAAACAAGGATACGAGTACCAAGTGCCTGAACGATCAAGATCTCTCCACCCTGGAGATAAACTGTACAAAAGACAACATGACGTGTTCGTGAGACTCAAGACTCCAAATATGACGTACGGCATGTTATGCTCATGATATAAGATGCATACGAGGTATAAATCATGTTGAGAAGTCAAATTACCAAGTATTTCATCCAACATGTTTCATACATGAAAGTTTCATATTCAACGTTTCATAATTTCATGTGAGAAAGAATGATATATACATAGCATGCATGCTTGTATTTAAAATAAAATAAATCAAATTAAATAACTCATGCATGCAAACATGCATATACCTACGTAGCCTACATGCGTGCAATACAAACATAAAAGCATGCAACAACAATATTTAACTACAAGCAGCAGTTCACGAGAAGGAGCCCAAACAAGGTCGCGGCCGCGACTGAGGTTCAACTTAAAATGGGTCGCGGTCGCTACCATATTTTCCAGCAATTATCCGACAGCTTCAGGTCGAGACATGGGTAAATTTGGGTCGCGGGCGCGACCCAAAACAGCCTTCCTGCAGTCGCGCCCGCGACTGCAACGCTTCCAGCCCCTGTTTTCTCCTCCAGCACAAAGCAACAGCAACCAGGCTCGAAAGGCACCAACACAGCAGCAAATAGGCACAAGAAGGAAGTGAAACAAACAGCTAAAACTCCCCAATACAACAAACACACTCACGTAACAGACAAGGAGGCAAATCTGTCACACACCCTCAAAGCTTCAAAGTTCAAGAAATCTCATCAATGGTGGTTCGAATTACAATTAAAATCCATGAAATAATTCATCACTCATGCATTAAGGAAGTCAAGGAGATCATATATCCAGCTCCAAACCAAGGATTTCATCAAAGAAAGGCAAGAATTCATCAATTTATCACATAGACCTAACTATTCACTCATACCTTCTAATCTCGAAGAATTCAGGCTTAAAATTAGGGATGAATAGATCAAAATGACCACAAATGAATGTATATTACAACCCTAAGCTGACCTTGTGGATTGAATGGAAGATGGGAGAGATTTGAGCTTGAAATCTCCAAGGCATGGCATGGTTACGGGAGAAATTGGAACAGGGGATAATTTGCTGATTTTTGCTTTGTTGCTGAGTGTGGTTCGGTGGGGGAGTGGTATGGGAGGATAGTGGACCTAACTAGGGTTACATAGGCACCAACCATGGTTAATTTGGTCAAGGTTTGAGTGAGATATGGTTAATTTAGTAAACTGTGGCAGTTTTGGCTTTCGTTGCGTGTTTCGGTTAATTGTCGGAGGTTCAAATGGTCTTTGAAAAATATGAAGTTAAGTTCATTAAACCTGAATTTTCGTTACGAGTTCGGCGAAGTTGACGAAACTCGAATCCGAGTTTCCTAGCTCAAGATATCACATACGAAACCAAGGGTGCGCTAATTGCTCGTTAGCCCCCTATTTGGTTCCACAAATCAAAATAAATTCGTTACCCCGTCAAACGAAGTCGAAAACATATAACGAGCATATACACATGTTCACAACACATAAATCTACAACAAACTCAATTTTCATGAATTTTCGATATCCACTCATATAAAAACGAAGCACGTTTATAACACTCATGAGCAACACCTAAATAAATTCATAACATTCATAAAATAAACCAAAATTTAAAGTCATTTATATATAATAATCTAAAGTGCCCGAATTGAATATATATATATATACACACATTTAATATTACTAACGTTTAGATATAATTAACAGCTAATTAACATAATTTCAACATTAATAACTTAAATATGAATAATTAACATTTTGACATTTAAACTCGTCAACATATAATAAATTTAATATTAAAGAAATTAAAATATAAATATTTAACATTTTATATATAAGTTAAACGTATAAAATACTTATAAACAATTAATTCGTGCAAATTGATAAACACATACGACACGTTAGCACGAATGAAAAACCGGGGCGTTACAGTGCTGGGCTGGTCTTCGGGCTCGTGGTTGTCCGTCCAACCACAAGAAGAACAAAGCCCTATCGTGTACCTGTGTTCTCCTGGTCAGGTTCTCCTTAGTGAGGGCGCTGGGCTAGTCTTAGGGCTGGTGGTTGTCCGTCCAACCACAGGAGGAACAAACCCTATCGTGTTACAAGCAAGCCATGTATTGATTGCATGATTTCCATTCCATGAATGTGCTAATTGAGTACACTATCGCACGATTGTATGATAATTGAATTGCGTGATCGACTATTAAATTATAATCTAGCAAGCATGTTTATTGATTTCATGAAATGAACAAGTGATTAATATTGATAGTTGTATTCTCGGGCGAAGCTATATTATTATTGAACTTGTATATTTATCTTTTATAATCTTTACCCGAGAATATGACTTGCATGTTATATGCGCTAATATGTATATAAAACCACTCACTCGGTCTTCACAGACTGACACCTCCACCTTTCAGGTTATTGCAGGTGCGTGCTAGGCGGGAAGTGAGTCGAGTCCAGTTATTAGAGTTAAGTCAAATACCGTGCATTTATTTGATTGTTTATTTATTGTTCGAGAAAATCATGTTTACGGTTATATGTTATGTATTTTAGGAGATGATAATGTATTGATATGTAAGTTAGAATATATATTATTTGGAAGATGAGAAATGTCATAATTGGACAAATAGAAATAGTTGATAATGTTAAGTTTATGCTTCCGCTTTATTATGTCGTGTGTTCGAGTATCCCACCTAGCTTGTCGTGTATTGCATTATCACCCGTTCGCTATAGGTTGGTTCATGTACGGATTGGCCATTTCGCACGTGGATTGACCTATAGTGCGGGGGTGTGGTACCTCCACGTGTCTGGGGTGCTACAGGGTAGATGCGTGGTGTGTGGTTCTGCTGATCACATGATGGGCACCTGTCCGAAGAAGAGGCCAGCTGTTCAGGCTCGTGCATATGCTCTTGATGGAGAGGATGAAGCAGCAGAGGTTGACCAGAATGCCGCAGTGGGAGGTATAATAAACATTCATAGCACGAGCATACATACATCGTTTAGTTGACTCTAATTGTTATGTGATATACTTGTTAATTATGATATGCATTGATTGTTGTAATTTTCAACTATGCTACTTTGATGTGCGTAGGAACAAGTGCTTCGAATAATTGTATTTTGTGCTAGAGAGATGTCAGGATCTCTCGTTCCCAGTGTGGGGAAGATTTAATTCTCTCTACTTACGTGCTTGGGAGATGTTAATCCTCTCGATTTATGTGTTAGAGAGTCGTAGGATTCTCTGCTTATGTGGTAGAAAGATGCTGGATTCTTGCTAAACTTTGTGCACGAGAGATGTTGGATTCTCTTGTACTTAGATATTCGGGAGATGTCGAATTCTCTTGAACTTAGGGGTTTGAGAAATGCTGGAATTTCTTGAACTAAAATGTTGGAAGATGCTGGAAGCTGCCCAACTTAGGTTGAGAGACGGGGTTCTCTCAATTATTTGCTTAAGACACGGGGTTCTCTCTTTGTGATCGAGAGGCGGGGTTCTCTCGCTTTCTGTGTTCGAGAGACGAGGCTCTCTCACTTACGTGCTGGAAGATGGGATTCTCTCTTGTTTGTTGTGGATGCGCTAAGCGTTGTTTTGACTACGGGTTGCAAGTGGCGAGTTTAAGACGACATTGAGGTTGGGTGCAGTTGCAGCTATCCGACCATGAGAATGACCGACCGAGTTCGAAATACCTAACGGATGTGTCTTGGTTGCGATGCACGTCGACGACTACGGATTATAAGAAGTAAGAACGGGACGTCCTTGAAGAGACGTTGGTCCCACATCGAAGGGACGACTGCTTTTACGATAGAAGAATTACCATTTACTTCGGGCTTGATGGATGTGAGATATCCGGACGAGATTAAAGATCGGGATTGTGGGAAGGATAGAAACCGGAGGAACCAACTTGGGAGATAAATGAGGCAATGAAGAAGTTGTGATCGGGTTTGTTTGAAGCCGAGCAGCGAACCTGGGGACCAGGTTCTCCTAAGGGGGGAGATTGTGACACCTGTCCGATAAATCGTGCAAGTATGCGCCACGAGAGAGTTTACTTTACGCACTGATGTGATTTAATTCTCTTTTATATGTTTAATTCCAACTTTGATTGAAAATGTGACTTAATTGACTAAAAACCTAAAATGGTAAAATATGAATTCTTGCATGACAACTTGGGAATAGAACTTGGATGAATTTAAATTAATTGTTGGAATTTGGATTTAAATAGGACTTGGACCTATTTGTGTGTTTTGGGCCTAACTTGAATTAGGTGAGTTCGGGTCATTCGGGACCAATATGGGCTCGGGAATTCGAATTCGAATTTCGACACCACCATTGGACTTGAATCGGTGATTCGGGTCCAACGGAATTTATTTTATATTTTTCAGAAACCATTTAGACTTTAAACCTTTTAAGTGTGACTTATTGGGCCGAAGGTCATTTATTGGAGCCCAAATCCTATTCAAGCCTTTAGTCCCACATTTTATTTTGGAAACCCTAACCTTGACCTAAAACTATTAGCCACCATATAAATAGCTTTATCCCCTTTTCATTTCATTTCAAACCACACAAGTTAGCTTCCAAGAGATTCATGGAGAAATTTCAAGAGAATATCAAGACTTGAACCATCTTTCATTCTAAGAGCCCATATTCCTTGATTTCTCACTCCTTCACAAGACAAGGTAAGCTTTGGATCTCTTTTAATGAGTATTTCATTTCTATTCTTGGATTGGAGCATGAAATTTGTTGGTATGAACTTGAATGATGAGATCTTGAATTACTTGAGCAAGCTTAAGGGTATATATATTAACTAATTAATTTAGGCTAGAAATTATCCCTGTTCGTGTGCTTTTCTTGCTGAAATCGAGAGCAGCTGCTTGCGTTGGACATGAAAATGTTAAAGGAAAATCATGATTCTCAAATTATGCCATTCTGTATTGTTTACACTTGGGTACCGTGATGATTACATAGAAATGGAATTTGGAGATCTGGACGAAATGATACAATTTCAAACCTTCAGTTCTTGTGTTTTGGATTTAAATAATGTTGGATAGTTGTACTAAAGTTGAAAACCATTTTTGCTGCGTGAGTGTGCCTTGGATACCGTGATAATTTGCTTGGATTTATTTAAACTTGGCTGGTGTAAGTTTCGGATTGTGTTATGTATATTAACAAAAGTTTGGAAATTAAAAGTCAACATGTTGCTCAATTGTTGCCGACATCATGATCCTTTTTAATAAAATTGGTTTAATGCTAGTGGGTCTAAGTAATAGGATTGTAATAATTGTTTGATTTGAGAATTTGGTGGTGTGAACACCTGGGTCTATCCGAAACAACTCCTTCATTTCTTTGAATTTGAGGATAGACTTTTCCAAGATTTTAATTATTAATACATGCATCAATTAATGTGGGACACACAAAAGAAATGGCATAGCTGATTATCTTATTTCGTTCCTTTGCTGCGTGAAGATGAGCATTGAAAACCGTGACATTTGTTGCTTGGTTTTGGGATTGGGTAATGCAGAAATCTTTTGCCATTAACATGTGCAAGGAAGTACAATTATCCCCACAGCCCCCACGTGACCACTTGCTTCCTTTTCATTAAATTGGATGATGAAATTCTTAGATTTAATTTATTAAGGCATGCTACTACCTAAAATTAAGATGCATCAATTCTTGTGTATGCTACGTGAATTATGTGATGATTTTGATTGGAAATTTGTCTCACATGAATTTAAATATAAATGTCCAATTGCTACAGTATGCCTTTTCTTTGCATTTTTAGATTATAATACTTCATTTGATCGAATGATTTATGTGAACCTCGATCTTCTCCTTTTATTATTTATGATTATTTTAATAATTAAATGCATTTTTTAAATATTAATAATATGACTTTATTTTACGTTCTAAACTTTAATACTTCATTTTAATTGAATAATTTCGTATGAAAGCTTATCCTATGTTATGCTATGTGACCTATGTGAACACTTCATTCCATTTTCCATATCATACATCTCTTGGTACGCCGTGCGTCTTACTTGGTTCATGTAGAGTCTAAATTTGGACTTCGGTATGTCTTGTCACAGAGTTTGGTGGTGCCGGTGAGCCCGAGGTTTAGAGTGTTTGGCCCTTCACACTCTCAGACTCTACTACTACGAGGTAAGGTTTAGGATTTTGTATAGTTATGCGACCTATGACCTTAATATGTTGATTTCAACCCTTGCATGCGAGTATATCTATTATAAATACGTATGTGTTGGATACTATATGTTTATAACCTTGTGAATCAACTCTATTTTTTGGAAAATTAGATATGAAAGCATATGTAAGCTGTTTTGAAAAGTCATGTTATGTTATGCTTCTATAGCGAGTTGGCCAAGAAATATTGGCATCTGTATGTATGTATGTATGTGGATCCAGGAGCTGGTACGAGTGGAGACCGGTACGGCATAGGGCCGTCGGATAAGCCACTGTGCTAGTTTCCATTTGAGATATCATTGCGCGACCTTAGGGTGATGAGGGAGGCGTGATATCTTGAGCCTTCAGTGTTTTATCCGGGGATGACTCTTGTGGGTTCGCTACCCTCTTGAGATCGAGTCTATTTTAGACGGTGTTATTATAGATGGTTTTGGGGACTGTACATCCCCTCCATCATTGGTGTAGCGGTTGGATTGATTGCGATTTGTGTTTTGAGGAGTAAAGGTGGGAAGCTCGTACTCGCAGAGCAGTTGATTATGATATGTTATGGAATTATGAATCGGGATAGAGTCTTTCTGGAAAATGGTTTCTAAACTCATATCTATATCTTATTCGGGTTCTTTCAAAACATTTTGGTATGTAACACCTATCTCCGGTTCATGAGTCCATCCTTTTTATTCTTTGATATGCTCCTTATATATATATATAATGTGGGTGTGCGTTAGCCCCCTCACTCGGTCACGTTGACTGACCCCTCATTTACACTTTTAGTTGCAGGTTGTTGGCGTTTGCTAGGCGGAAGTGAGTCCTTTGAGTTGCACTTCGTCGGTCTAGTCTTTGTATTTGCATTTGTCTTTTCATACACTTTACTTATGCTTTGACCCGTAGACTTGAGATTATATTTTACTATTCGGTAGCCCTTCGTGGCACTTTCATTCGGCCCCTTGCGGCACTTGATGATTATTGCTTTATGTTGATATTCGGGATTAGGTATCTATGCTAATTGAACCTGTCACCTGCTTTGCATGTTTTGTTTTAAATGCTTCCGCTATCTATTGATGTTGGTTTTAATTGCTTCCGCACTGTGAGTTTTGGTCAAGTTAGTTCCGCCTAGCCTAGTGTGTGAGTTGGTCTCCTGTTCGCTCTGATTCGGATTCGGGCATGGACTTCCTATTTTATGCTTCGGGTCTGGGTCATAGTGCGGGGGATGTGGCATCCTCCGTTTAGGGTGTTACACCACGGTTAGGGTGAGTCCTATCATACATTCAAAGTCTGTCCTCACGAATATCCATCTATTTGTCAAGAAGACATGTTAATCTTGTTTGAGTAAATTAATTCACAAAGACCTAGTAAATAAATTTGCATATAATACGTAGTGTATACTAAATGAGATGGTTTTTTATAAAATTTGTACAATTTTAATGTATTAATATATACTTAGGAAAAAAATATTTCGACTTGCATATATGCTATATTCTAGTGATATTCAGACTGAGGTCCAAATATTTGTTTTTTATGTTAGAAATATTTTATGGATTAATCATATCTCTTCAGCACCAAAGATTGAGGCCCAAATATTTTATGGATTATTCATATCTCAGCTGTTAATAAAAATTTTATACTCATAAGACAACAATTATAGTAAAAATATGCGTAATTTTCAATTTACAGAAAAAAGGATTTTAAAATCTAACCTTTGGTTAGTGCCACAATGTAACACAAAATAAGAACTGTCAAAGTAGTGTGTCCCATCAAGTTTTTTTGTTGCTGAGCCAATCCTCTCAAGAAGCTGCATTCAATTGAAATTATTGTAGATTAATCCCAATAGTTCATAAGTATATAATCATGCAATTGAGGTATACAAAATCAACTAGAATAAACCGAGTTATATTCAATTGAAATTGAGGTTTTTCAATGTTAGAATTTGAAATACGAAATAAATAGACAAACAGAGATAGCATTTTCTTGAATTCGATCAACATTGATTCTCAAACTCCAAATTTAGTACAAATTATATCACTCTAAACTGAATTTAGTCCATTATCATTCAAAGATGCTCATTATAACATAAACCACCCCTATGAGTATGTAAATTAACATAAACCACCCCTTCTATTGATTTTTATTTGGAAAAGGGCTAATTGTTTATATCTTGAAACTAATTATTGGACCATGAGGAGTAGCAACATGCTTGGTCTTGACTCTTGATGTCATTGGGTGGGGAACTTCAACCTACAACAAAATACTTAAGACATGTTCTCAAAGTCTACAAATTATAATTCCTTTTTATTTAAAAATAGTAAAAGGCACCCGTCTGTTTAAACTGAGATATAATTAAAAGTTTTCTAGTGAAAATGCAAGCTTATTCTACACGAATTCTGCCACCAGTTTAATAACTTGAAAACCGTAAACAAATTCTGCCTCTAATTTAACATCCATCTTTAATAAGTTGAAAACCGTAAATAATTTTGTAAAATTTTTCTTGGGTATTAAACGGGATCGAATGGTCACCAAATTTGACGGGGATAAACTTTAATATGCTATAAATGTCCAGCTAAAACAGTTTTAAAAAAGAACATCACATGAGTTCACAATTTGTATTTAAACTTGCTGCAGACCTGCTGTCAACCGTATTTAAGTATCTAAACACCCTCCTACAAGTGAGAAATCTTCCAAGAAAACCATTTTCAGCACCAAACATCGATCACAACCATTCTTAAACATGTAGCACACTTAAACATTGAAGATTCCAAGCTTGATCTATCAAAATGCACAAATTATGCCAAAATATCTCCACACAAACTCAATTAAGAAAAGATCAATTGATTCATGAAATTCAATCTTTTAACATAATAAAGTCAAGCAAATCATTCGAAATCCATGCTAAAACTATTTTTCATGCTCATACGACTGTCTATAAGTTGAAGAGAAACCCTTTTAATTGATGTAAAAACATCTCCTGCACAAATACAATTAAGACTTACCAAAGAATGATCTATCGCAGAAGATGCTAGAGATGTAACTGCAGCCAAGGTCTCGATCGCTACCCCTGAATAAAACAAATGAGAGTAGGTATGAAAGTTGAGAAGATAATAAACCATAGTTAACAAATTTTAATCCGGATTAAACCTGCTAATGGACAAATAGATAGCATAAGACAGTTCCATAATTACAAAAACCACCCCTGTGAGTATGCAAAATAACATAAACCACCCCTGTGAGTATGTAAAATTTTTGAAACTTTACAAGCACACTCCCAAGACATATGAATCAGATTACATCAATAAATGCTATTCATAAATCCAATCATGGTCATCACAACAGCCAATGCATCTAAATCAAGTACAACAAATCCATAAATCTTTAGAAACAGTGAAAAGCTATACAGTTTTGGAAATTTTCGGGGTATCAAACGGACTCGGATCAACATAAAATTTGGCAGACACAAACTTTGATATGCTAACGATGCATGGTTAAAATAGTTTTGAAAACGGATTTCGTATGAACTCATAATTTATGTCTGAAGTTGCTGCATACAAGCTGTCAGTTTTTGTCATTTAAAAAAGTTTCATATAATTACCCATAGACCCCCTATTGGATTCCAAGTCACCTATTTGCCTGGCTAAAGCTGTGGAAAATGAAGCTGAATTAGGAGGAATGCGAAATTGTCCCTTAAGGTAACTACAGCTGCAACTTTGCCTTTGTTGAATAACTAATGGCGCTACTTTTGCATTTGCCCCATTAAGTTGTGCCATGTCTTTATGCGTAAAATAGAAAGTATTGGAAAAACTTGATCAATCCCTCTAGTATTAGTTTTTGTTATTATCTCTTCTGAATATAAAGTAGCTGAATATTACCTGAATATAAAGCAGCTGATTATCAGTCTTGAGAGAAATAAAATTGGGGAGGAACCAGAGAATGACCTGTAATGCTGCTGTTGTTAGCTCCACATTATTCTTTAGAAGCCACCAACCCTTTCAAATATAGAACACTATATTAATAACCCAATAATTGCACCAAGAAACAGAATAGCTTCATAGCTTTCTATTATAGTATTGGACAAAAGCCTTCAACTAGATTTATAATAACCAACGAAGTCATTAAATGTTTGTTATAATAACCAGATTTTACACTTTGAATCTATCAAGTAATGCCAAGAAATAAGTTCAGGTTATATTAAATAGATTCAGAAAATGCATTCATGTCTATAAGCTATCAGATTTGTGTTATGCATTCCTTAATTATAAGCAAGCAAGAACTCAACCAAAACCATCAAAACTCATGCAAAAACAGACCTATAACATTCCCTAACCTTTAAATTAAACACACACTCAAATGTTCATGATTTAATCCAAAAAGAGCCATATAATTGAGATCAAGACAGTTATGAGAAAACAAAGGCAAACATAGCTCCTTGAAATTTAAACATAGCTTTATCAGTTGTTTTGCACAATGGAGAAATTAAATTCCTGCTACTGATTGCTTCATACTATAGATCCTGATAAAGAAAGATCCTTGTTGCTTCAGTTGTTCTATTAGGGACTATGATGTAATAACAATTGTAACCTCATATCATGAAGGATGCATTCTAAATCCATTCAAAAGAATATTAACATCATATTGTTGTCTCCCTTGTTGTACAACAACAGATTTTGTCAACTTGGTGAAAATCAAAGCCAATGATCTCCTAGACTATGGCACAACTATTAGATGTATATAAAAGCAAATACAGTAATTATTATACAATAATTATATCCAGAAAACAATAGGTTAGGTCACCTTAGCTGTGGCTTATGCATATTAAACTTTACTAATACTAGACAATATGCAAGAAAAGTATGCTATAAACCTGAACAATATAACTGGCGTCGAGCTCAAGCCACTACGGGAAACAGACGAGTCATACAGCCTGCTGCACTGATCTAATCTTTGGCTCTCATCCCTGTACGCCAATATTCTCTCCCTACACAAACAGAACAATTTAATTCCTAATTGAGCAAAATAAAAGCGAATTGAAAATAGAACCCACCAAACGCCTCAAGGGAAGAGAGAATTTAATCAATTTGAAGTAGGACTTTCTGCGAATCAGGATGAAGGTCGGTCCATTTGGTTCAACTGCGGGGGGAGAGACACGGAGGGAGAGAGAGAGAGGGCAACAGAGTTTTACAATTGGTGGGCGGCGGCCGCGGCAGAGACGGAGGACGCTGACGCAGAGACGGTGGCTAGGCGGAGGTCTGAAACCGCATAACAATGCGCCAATAGAGAGAGAAAGAAAGAGGGAGAGAGAGAGCTGAGATGGAGAGGGCTGACTTACCTGTGCGGCGGACGGCTGAGATGGCGGCGGACGGATGAGACGGCGGAGACAGAGAGGGCGAAGGCGTGAACTCAAAATTGGGGGAGAGGGTTTAATTATTCTCGCCTCAGTAAGTTGGTAAAGATATTAAATGAGGAGAAATATTTTTTTTTAGTTTTCCGACGGAATACCGACGGATTTTCCATCGGTAGTCCGCCGGTAAATTTAAAAATCAAATAAAATATAACGTTAAATAAATTTTTTGGTTCCAGGATAGGTGAAAGATTTAAATGCGACATATACCGACGATTTTTAAAATTAAATAATTTTGGTTGCCGCGGTGGGTGAAAGCATCAAGTGCACCAAAAAAATTTTGTTTTTCAATTTAATACGTTCCGACGGATTACCCACGGACACTCCGTCGGAAATTTTTTTAATAATTTCAATCAGTATTCGTCGGTAATTCGTCGCTAACCCGTCGGTAAAATCTTGAAACTATATAAAAAAATAACTTTAAAATTTTGTAAACATTATTGGCGACAATTTGCATTTAAATTTTGATAGTTTCCCCGAATTTAATATTTCTATGATATTCAGTCGGTAAATCATCGGTAATCCGTCGGTAAAGTTTAAAATTATGTATAAAAGAATTTTACAATCTTGGAAACAATTTACTGATAATTTTAACAATTTACCGATGGAATTTCCGTCGGTAATATTATTTATTTGTTTTATCGGTTTTCGTGGGTAATCCGTCCCTAATCCGTCGGAAATATTTATTTTTCCGACGGAATGGTTTCCGTCGGAAAATAATATTTCCGACGGAATGGTTTCCGTCGGAAAATTCCGTCGGAAAAACACAGATTTCTTGTAGTGAAAAAGGGTTGAGTTTGTATTGCAAGTTTCGAAGACCAAGTTTAAAGGAGGCATGAAGGAAATACGAAATGGTGGAGAAAATATCGGGTAAGAAAAGCAGATTAGATTTATCATATTCTGTGATAGTGAAAGTGATAGTCAATTCAATCGTGCATTGAAGGTTTAACAATGTGACAAGAGCAAGATGAATTACCGGTTCGTCAACCCATTTTCCATGATGAACCGGGATTACCACAAGAGTTGGAAATCAAAATTCGAGCTCCTAGAATAGTGGCTCGAACAACCAAGGACACCGAACCTAACTGTTTGGAAGCGGATCAATTTGGACTGATGCCGATCATGGAATCAAGAAATTGAAATAATAACAAGGAAGGCAAACATCGAATCAATCTTGGAAAGAAATGTTCGTGCAAGCTTGGATTATCAATACCAATTCCCATTTCAGTCTTCGGTGCACGGAACATTAAAACATTCATGACACATTTATACATACATTATTTATTGTTTAACTTCCGTTAGAGATTACATGTGTGTGAAGAATATTTCTTATGCATGCCGTGTGCGTGAGTTTGCATGTTGTTGACTAGCTAGCCACTGGAGGTGTAGCACCCCGAAGCGTAGAGCAGTACACCCCCCGTACCATAACCCGACACGTGTAGTGAAATAGAGACTCCGCACATGCATCAAGCCACGACGAACGGGTGACAAACAAAAACACACACACACTAGCTATCTAACGCCCCAATTATTCGGCCGTACAGGTATGACGTATGTGATTAAGTAATTGTGCATTTAAATTAATTAATTATGTAATTAGCTATTTATTATAATTATTCTTTTAATTATTTCATTTTTTTTAATTCGTTATAAATTTTTTTTTATGAATATTTTTAAAATGGAATTTATTTCTATTGTTTAATTATGATTATGATTACGAAATGTGTGTCGTTCTTATTCGAATTCAATTCTGATTTTTGCGAAAACTTTGTATGTAGGAATTATGTGAGTGATGATTATGCTCATATGCTCGACGTTTGATTTCGAACTTCTTTGACTTTGTTTTAGATTTATTTTGTTTAACGGAACCAAAAAGGGGCTAAAGAGCATTTAGTGCACCTTTGGTTCTGTGCTTCATAACTTGAGCTCAGGAACTCGGATTTGAGTTCTGTCACTCTGTTGAACTCGTATCAAATATTCAGGTTCAATGGAACAAGGCTTATATTTTTGTATGCCCATTTGAACCTCCAAAATTCAACCGAAAGAAGTTTCGCTAGTAGATTTGCCATCCTTAGCTATTTTCTCCATAACTTAGCCAATATTCCACAAAATTATGCAAACTTGGGACCCACCACTATGGAGAGAGAGAGGAAATTCAGCCAAACTTGGAGAAAGAACAGTATTCCCATTACTATTCCATTCTTGAGATTTTGAGCTCAAATCTTTTCCAACCTCAACCGAATTCAAGAGGTAAGTTTATGATTGTTTTCTCCATTCAACTGTGGTCATTTTATTCCTTGGATTTCAGATTTTGCTTACTATTGATTGAGATATGAATATTTGAATGAACAGTAAGGGCTTATGTTCATTTGATGAATCTTCCATGTTTCCTTGGGATTTCTTTAAGTTTAATGCATGGAAAATGATCCTAAGACTTCCATTTATACTCCTTTAGACTGATTCTGCTTGGTAGTTGAGAATAATTAATGATTCCATAAATGAACTTTGGAGAAATGGATGAACTTAAACTCTTTTCTTCCTTGCTCATGTGTGTGCTTGTTGTTGTGATTTGAGCTTGGTTTGGGACTGGAATTGTTGAGTTTTTGTTACTTCTTCATACCTTAATTTGTTAGCTAAGTGTTGATTGAAGCCTTGTGAGTTTGCTCCCATGTTTTGCTATCGTTACCCTGTAGTTACTGCTGCGTGTGTCTAGAGGAAAAAGGAGATGCGGGGCCGCTCGGTTTGCCTGCATGAACCGGGCACGGTCGTGAGCTGGAGTTCGACTTTGGGGAGATCTGTACTGCCTTCCTGCACGGCCACAAGGCTGGGCTCGACTTGTTGTGTATGTGTAGAGCTTTGGACTGCCAATTTACTGCAATTTGAATTTTTATTGTTATGTGCTAGTATGTGTACGTGTATATATATATATATATATATATATATATTTGTATGCATGAGTTTCGTGTTTTTGTGCATGTTGAGTATGTATATATACATATGATGTATGTGCATATGTATATAATATATTGTGCATGTGTGTGCATGTAAATATATAATATATGTATATTATACGAAATATGCATGCATGTGTACGTACATATACATATGTGTGCCTGTGAATGTGTATATATTATATATAAGATAATAATTCACAGAATTATATATTATATTGTTTAATTTATTTGAATGTCTTTGCTTTGTCTGATTTATAATTGTTATATGAAATTCATGACTTGAATTGCTATGAATTATGAAACGATTGAATATGAAACCTTCATGTATTGAATGTACTTGAATGAATTACTTGATTATGTAACTTCATGAGATCATTTTACTTCTTATATATCTCATATCATGTGCATAGCACTACCGTGTGTCATATATGGTCATTTTGAGTCTCACACTACCTCTTTTGTACAGATTTGTGTCCGGTCGGAGACGAGGGCGATCCTTGAGACTTTTGTGCTTCTTCTTTTGCTCTTGCAAGGTGGGCTTCTCTTCTAATAGCTATGATGACTCGATATATCCCCTTATATGAAAATTTTTAAGCCAAACTAGTATATCTATATATCAAGTCTTTTAGAGTAAATGATTTGAAACGTAAACCTTTCTTTTATGTAACCCAATCTATGATTTTGGCGAGAACATGATTATGAAAAAACAGCCCCAGGGACTTAGTACACGTAGCTATCCGGGGAGTCAAGGGCCGACAGTATTCTCATGCACTAGTTCCAACTAAACTACAGTGATATCGGCCCTCGATAGGAGATTAGTAGGGAATGGGAACTGAGGCTTTTGGGGGATTCGTGTACCCCCACTTGCCGTTATGTATGGGTGGCCGAGCCTTGCAAACCCGTCCACCACCCAGAGGAAAAAAGTGTATATGTATGATTATGATTATGAATGCGTACGAAAGATTATATGAATGATAACAAATGAATTATGTTATGGTTACACAAGGTGTACGTTAGAGATTATGCATGCCCACTCGCCGGGACATGAATACCCAAATGAATGAATACGATAGTCATAATCCCATTGATGTCTTCTTTGTTTTGCACACTTGGGAAATTGTTATCAAACTTCACACGAGATTAGGGCTTGCATGAATGTGTTTAAATTCCACGATATTATATTAAATGCCCCTTTTTATACCCACCAGTCTCCTTTAGACTGAACTCGGTTTGCTTTCAGTTGTGTTGTGCAGGTTAGAGAGTTCTAGGTGGGAATACGAGTCATCTAGGTCTTGCATTTGGGTCTAGCACTTTATTTTACACTCATACGCTCTTCTTATTGCTATTTTGTATGATGATTATGATCATATTGGGCGTTTATGGATTTAAATGTATACCTGAACCGTGTGTATATTTAAATGTTTTTGGATCATGGATGCTCATTGTAAATGTTATATAAGATGATAGGCTTCTGCTTTTATGGTTTTGCTCTGATGTTGTTACTTCTCGTGCTTGTATGGTTTAAGGGTTAGCTCTCGCCTAGCTTAGCGTGTGTGTTGTGCCCCCGTTCGCCCTGATTTGGCACGTGTATGGACTTTCTGTTTCATATATGGTCCAGGTCACGGTGCGGGGGATGTGGTATCTTGCGCTCGGGTGCTACATCCTTAAGTGGTATCATAGCCTAGGGTTGTAAAACTCGGGCTCTCGTGTCGTGTTTTGTTAGTCTAAGTCGTACGACTTTAGGAACAACTTCTGAATGTGTTTCATATGCTTTTCTCATGCATGGACTAAAAATTCTTGATTTTTGCTTGAATTATTTTCACTCTCATGCTATGGACTAAAATTTGCTCGCATTTTAGTGTTTCTTTGATAGGATGCCTCCAGGAACATACAAACAGAAATCTCCGGAGCGACGCCATCATCGTGACTGTACTCCTACACCACAACAACAAGAGCCACAACAACCACAGCTGCCTCCAATGAATATGGAGAATTTTATGGAAGCAGTCTTTAATTATGTTGAACATCGTAGAGCTCAAGCACCACCACTACAACAACCGGTTGAGCAAGCAACACCTCCACCAAATAATAGGGATCCTTATAGGGAATTTCTAAGTTATAATCCCCCTCGGTTTTCTGGTTCTATAGACGATGCCGTTACCAAAGTGTGGTTGATTAGAATTAAGAGGATTTTCAGCGTCCGACAGTTTACAACACAGGAGAAGGCTCAGTTCGCCATATTCCAACTTGCTGGTGAAGTATATGATTGGTGGGAGAGAACGAGGGAAAAGCTACAAGTTGATGGAGAAGAGGTAACTTGGGAAGTATTCAAAAGGGAATTTTGGGAATCATTTGTACCCGAGGTCATACGGGAAAGGAAAGAGCAGGAATTCATAAACTTGAAGCAAGGGAATCACACTGTGGCTCAATACCTTACTATATTAAACTGAATCGGGAAATATGCTCCTCAAATAACCCGATATGAAAAGAGGAAGGCAAGGAAGTTTATTGCTGGATTGAGATGGAGCCTAAGGCATGGTCACACCGGCCACAATTTCGAGTCCTTTGCAGATACAGTGGAACGGGCCATGGTACAAGACGAGGAATGCAAGAAGAAGGATCTGGTTTTCAGGGTCCTTCCAAGAAACCTCACAACACAGGACCTGTGATGCCCCGTATTCTCGAAGGGCGTCCTGACGACATTAACAAGTAAGTCTCTACACTCGTGTGTGTTTAATTGAAGAGTTCTTGAATTATGTGATTTAATGTAAATCCAATTTAATATGTTATCATTTGGATTATTCTAAAATTTATGGTTAAGTTGATTTTAAATCCATCATGTTACTTAACTTGTTTAATTTCGGTTTACTTGAATTCCTTGAAAGGTTTCTAAAATTAAATTGTATGAAAGGTTTCTAAAATTAAATTGAATTAAACTCTAATTGGTAAATTTCTCTCTTTCATTTTAATTTATAAAATTACTTCAGAGCTTGAATGTTTATTCGTAACTTTACCAATTTTATTTACGATTATTTGTACGCGATATGTCTCTTTGCTACGCGATAAGGATACCCGGTTGTATTTAGCTTGTGCACAAGACACATTTCTCCCAATCTCTTTTCTCTCTCTCTCTCTCTCTGTCTTCTCTCTCTCTCCCGCCGGTACTATGCACGACTTTGGTTACCAGCTCATAACTCGGTCGTTTCTCGACGGAATTCAATAAATGAATAGTCCATTTCGACTATCTCGGCGAGACATACACAAGAGTACCAATTTCACGGCCTAACGACGAACGATGGCTGAGTTATGGCTGGATTTCAGTAGCAGCGGCGGAGGTGCCAAACCTCCTCGATGCACGTACCGGAGACCCAGAAAGTAGACATCCCGGCGCTTCGGTTGACGTCAACGGCGCGGCCATCCGGGCCGCGAAGGCGCCGCACGCGCCGCCCGAAGCTCGCAGCGGCGGCGGCGGCGGTGACTGTAGCGGCACAATTCCGCCCCTTCGGGCAGTGGTTTTCGACGGGGCTTGATGGTTTCCAAGGTT
Source organism: Lantana camara (assembly GCA_037501455.1). Taxonomy (NCBI): domain Eukaryota; kingdom Viridiplantae; phylum Streptophyta; class Magnoliopsida; order Lamiales; family Verbenaceae; genus Lantana; species Lantana camara. The sequence goes on from CM074855.1 coordinate 61,111,556, forward strand.
TTTCGACCCCCTGAGTTCATTTCCGGCATCAATTTCACCAGATCTTGGCCGTAGGTGGTGGTTCCGACGACGTGGGCGGCGGCAAAAACTTCGGCGGCCAACGGGGGCCTTTTCCGGCCATCTTTTGGTCTTGGGCTCTTCACGAAAGTTGTTCGGAACAACGAGAACTAGTGGCCTGTGATCAGGCGACTCCAGATTCTGTGGTTTGGCGGTGGATCACGGCGGTAAAGTGGCGGTGCAACGGCGACGCTAGCTCCGAGGATTTTTCCGGCGAGCTACCTTAGGGCTTTCGAAGAGCTCGTCATGGGTAAGACAATGGCTTTTACGGATCGCATTTTGGTTCACCAGTTTGGAAGTAATTTGAGTTAGAAGATTTAGGGTTTTCGTGTTCGTAGATCTGAAATTGGAGGAGATTGACTTGGAATTTCCAGAAATTGATCGAGGATTCGGAACGGGCACGAAGGCTTCATTCAGGACTGATTTTTTGTGATTTTTTCGGCGACTTTCGGCGGTGGCCGGCCAAATTTCGGTAGCTACAGTGGTGCCGTTCCGGCGGCGTCTGGTCAGAATGTTCGTCTCGTTGTGGTGAGTTCAACGCCACCTTCCGTTCGTTAATCGGACACTCGATCTATTTATTACGAATTATTTTACGTAATTGTGATTATTTGAATTAATTGTTTTAAGTGCAAATAAATTGGTTATTGTTGGTTTGTTGATCGAGATGTATTCCAATCGTATACGAAAACATGTATTGAATGGATTGTGATATGCATGAATGTTTCGATTTACAATTTGAATCCGATGTGATGAATTACGCTATTTGTTAAGTACGAAGGGGTGTTAGTGTAATATTTAGAAACTAATCTTTTATGTGACTAAATGAACTTGAATGATATTTTAGAAGAACGAACATGATGTGATTTCTCCATATGGATTTGAGACGTTCTCAATGTTATTTTTGTTATAAATTGTGTTTCAAATATAAATTTAGATACATGAAGGATGCTTGAACAACTTAAGACTTGATGCATGATAGGAGTTAGAATTGTAATATCTTGAGTTACTGTTACTACTTGAAAATGGTATATTATGAATTATAATAAATTGATAATTGTCATGTTTGTAAGTAATTAATTCCTAGTTTATTAATTGTATAAACACTTTAAACGAACAATTATGCTTAGTAATCAACTAAGGGGATGTATGTGTAATAATTCTAAACTTTTATAAATAACTTAGGGGATGTAAGTGTAATATTTATGAAACTATGAATGTGACTTGAGCTTGTGTACCAAACATGTTGTGAAGTTGTAAAGTACGATCTTAAGTGAATTAAATGCCCTCTTTATTTGTATCAAGCATGTCATCTACGTACAACAACTTTGTATGTTTATATGATCAAGTTGCTCTTACTTATGCACTTTATAACTTGACATGAACTTGATGCTTAATTCTAATATTATAATTGAACCCTGTGACATTGGATGATTTAATATGCATTTTATGAATACATTGACTTCCTAAATTGATCTTGCATCTTTGGATATGGAATTGCATGATGGTTTCCTGTAAATATGATCTTGTTGAGCATTGATATGCCTTGAATGACCATGACACCTTATCCAAGCACAACATGAACACTTATGCGTAACCACGATCATGTTGAACAATGTCGTGCGTCTTGTTTGGTTCATATAGAGTCTAAATCTGGGCTTCTGTATGTCTTGTCACAGAGTTTGGAGGTGCCGGTGGGCCCGAGGTTTAGAGTGTTTGGCCCTTCACACTCTCAGACTCTACTTTCACGAGGTGAGGTTTAAGATTTTGTATAGTTACTTGACCTATGGCCTTTACATGTTGATTTCTACCCTTGCATGCGAGTATACTCTATTATAGATATGTATGTGCTGAATATGATATGTTGATGATCTTGTGTGGGTCCTGCGTGGATGGAGGTCATGAGGCTTAAAGTTCCATCGCGTAGGAACGGTGTAAATATGAAACCAGTTTTGAGGCATATGTAAGGTATTTTTGGAAAATCCAGTTGTGTTATGATTCAGTAGCGAGATTGCCATGAAAGATTGGCGTATGTTCTGTTCTATTATGTTATGGATCCTAGGAACTACAGGAATGGGTACCCCCGGGACGGTTAAGGACGACGGGGCATTTATCCATTGCGTTCCGAGGAGCTGCGGGAGTGGGTACCCCCGGGACGGTTAGGGCCGTCGGGGCATTTATCCATTGCGTAGTTCCATTTGAGATATCATTGCGCGACTCTAGGGTGATGGAGGAGGCGTAATATCTTGAGCCTTCGGCTAAGGCCGGGAGGACTCTTGTGGGTTCGCTACCCCTTGAGGTCGAGTCTATTTTAGACGGTTTTACTATGGATGGTTAGGGTCGTGCAACCCTACCATCACCCGGAGTTGAGGTTGGTATGTTATTTATGTTTTGTTATGATATGAGGAGTTGAGGTTGGAAGCTCGTACTCGCCGAGCATATGATATGATATTTTATGGAATTATGAACCGGGATAGAGTCTTTCTGAAAAATGGTTTCTAAACTTATATCTATATTTATTTGGGTTATTTCGAAATGTCTTTGGTATGCAACACCTATCCCCGATTCATGAGTCCATCCTTTTTATTCTGTGCCATGCTCCTTATATATATATATTGTGGGTGTGCGTTAGCCCCCTCACTCGGTAAAGTTGACTGACCCCTCATTTACACTTTTAGTTGCAGGTTGTTGGCGTTGTTAGGCGGAAGTGAGTCCTTTGAGTTGCACTTCGTCAGTCTAGTCTTTCTATTTGCATTCGTCGTTTCACACACTTTACTTATGCTTTGATTTGTAGACTTGAGATTATACTTTACTATTCGGTAGCCCTGCGTGGCACTCTTATTCGGCCCTTGTGGCACTTGATGATTATTACTTTATGTTGATATTCGGGATTAGGTATCTATGCTAGTTGAACCCGTCACCTGCTTTGCATGTTTTGTTTTAAATGCTTCCGCTATCTATTGTTGTTGGTTTTAATTGCTTCCGCACTCTGAGTTTTGGTCAAGTTAGATCCGCCTAGCCTAGTGAGTGAGTTGGTCTCCCGTTCGCTCTGATTCGGATTCGGGCATGGACTTTCATTTCATGTTTCGGGTTTGGGTCATAGTGCGGAGGATGTGGCACTTCTCCGTTTGGGGTGTTACAGGACCGGTTCCACAAGCTCCTCAGGCATTATCGGCACCTACGGTACCATGCCGGGATAAACCCCCATGTATCCATTGTGGAGGACCAGCCCACACTTACAACAATTACCCAAAGAGGTTGGGATTATGCCTCATATGCGGGAAAGATGATCATAGGGTGGATGCATGTCCAGATACGACTCCGGGTTTTCAAGCTGGAGTCCTGAGGACAATGATCTAGGCACGTGCATATGCCCTTGAGGGCGATCCTACCACCATCGTGGAAGGTACCATATGCATTCATAACATGAAAATCCATACACTTTTTGATCCGGGTTCCACGCATTCCTTTATTTTGTGTGATCTAGCTGCTACTCTGTACTTGCTTGTTACCTGTTTAAATTCTTGTTACTTGGTGACTTCTCCTCTCGGGGGAAGTTTGCAGACAGATCGGGTTATTCGGGGTTGTTCAGTAGGTTTGGAAGGCCGAGACTACCCGCCAGATTTCATTATAATACCTATGAAGAGATACGGGGTAATTCTGGGAATAGATTAGTTGTTCAAACATCGGGCTACAGTTGATTGTTTTCCAAAGAGAGTCAAGTTGGGTGAAGAGTTGATTGTCAGTGTTGGTTCGAAGACGGTACCACTTTTGTTATTTACAGAAGCCCACCAATTTGTAAGAGAGGGAGCCACTGGATTTATTGCTTATCTTCTTAATAAGCCGAAGGATCAAGCAAAGTTTGAGGATACCACAGTGGAAAATTTGGGTTCTTGGCCACCGGATCGGGAGGTTGAATTTGTAATAGACTTGTATCCTAAAGCAGAGCCGGACTCCCTACCGAATGGCACCAGCTGAAATGAAAGAATTGAAGATTCAACTTGAAGAGCTACATAAGATTGGGTATATTCGGCCGAGTTCATCAGCCTGGGGTGAACCGGTTGTTTTTGTTAAGAAGAAGGATGGGACTTTAAGAATGTGTATTGATTACCAAGAGCTAAATCGAATGACGGTAAAGAACAAGTGTCCTTTGCCCCACATTGAGGATTTATTTGACATGCTTGAAGGTTCGGGGGCGTATTCGAAATTGAACTTGAGACAAGGATATTTTCAGTTGAAAATCCGGGAAGAGGATATTCCAAATACGGGATTCAACACCCGGTATGGGCATTATGAGTTTGTAATGATGCCATTTGGATTAACTAATGCCCTAGCAGCCTTAATGGACATGATGCATCGGATTTTTCGGCCTTATCTTGACAAGTTTCTGGTTATTTTCCTCGATGATATTCTTGTGTATTCCAGGACTCCAGAAGATCATGCCCGACATCTCAGAGTGGTTTTGGATACTTTAAGAGAGCACCGTTTATATGCCAAGTTCAGTAAGTGCGAGCTTTGGATCGATCGGGTGACTTTCTTAGGCTACATTGTCTCGAGTAGAGGTCTAGAAGTAGATCCTTCGAAGATTGAGACGGTCTTCAAGTGGAAAAGTCCGAAGAATGCCTCAAAGGTAAGAAGTTTCTTGGGTTTGGCAGGTTATTACCGGAGATTCATGTAGGACTTTTCAAACATAGCTGCCCCTTTGACCCGATTGACTAAGAAAGAAGCTAAATTTGAGTGGGATGAGGCATGTGAGGCGAGTTTCCAACTCTTACAGGAAAAGTTGACAACTGCACCCGTGTTAGCACTTCCCGAAGGTACAGAAGGATATACAATATATATGAACGCCTCAAAGGAGGGTTTGGGATGTGTATTGATGCAGCAAGGGAAAGTAATTGCCTACGCCTCGAGGAAGTTGAAAGAGCATGAACAGACTTACCCCACTCATGATCTCGAGTTAGCAGATGTGATATTTGCTTTAGGCAAATGGAGACACTACCTCTATAGAGTCTCCTTTGAGATCTTTTCCGACCACAAGAGTCTCTAGTGTTTATTTTCTCATAAGGAGTTGAACAAGAGACAAAGGCATTGGATGGAAATTCTTACAGATTTTGATTGTACAGTCCGGTACCATCCCAGCAAAGCCAACGTGGTCGCGGATGCGCTTAGTAGGAAGGCTAGCATATCTAATGTGAAAGTGGAAATTGGGCATGAGGAAGAGTCGTTCAAGTTAAGGGCTAGCATTCCGAATATCACAGTTCAGCTTGATCTTAAGCAGAGATTGTTTGAGGCTCAGAGAACTGATCCCGAGGTTCAGAAACTAGCAGAAAAAGCTCGAGCTGATCCTGGTTGCTTGTTTGAAATCGATGATGTGGGACTTCTAAGGTTCAAGTACATAATTGTGGTGCCGGGAGAATTCAAACGGATTTTCTTGAAGAGGCTCATCGGTCAGGTTATTCAATACATCTCGGAGGGAATAAGATGTACAAGGATTTAAAATAACTTTATTGGTGGAATGGTTTGAAACGGGATGTGATCAACTTTTTAAAACACTGCATGACCTTCCAGTTGGTGAAGGCGGAACATCAAAAGCCATCGGGACTACTTCAACTATTACCGATTCCAAAGTGGAAATGGCAGCAAATTGGTATGGATTTCGTTTTGGGTTTACCAAGAGTGAAAGGTGGTCTTGACGGGATTTGGTTAATTCTGGACCGATTAATGAAATCAGCTCATTTTCTTGCCATCTGGATGTCCGACAAGGTGAGTAAACTAGCCAAGAAGTATTGTGATGAGATTGTCAGACTTCATGGAGTATCGGTGAGTATCGTGTCGGATAGAGATCCAAGGTTTACAACGAGGTTTTAGCAAGAGCTTCAGAAGAATTTGGGATCAAGGGTTCAATCTAGCACAACTTTCCATCCTCAGACAGACGGGCAGTCCGAGAGGTTGATTAAATACTTGGAGGATATGTTGAGAGCATGTGCTTTGGACTTCCAGAGCTCGTGGAATGAGCAGTTGCCATTAATCGAGTTTGCTTGTAATAATAGCTACCAAGCCTCCATAGAGATGGCACCTTATGAAGCTCTTCTCGGACTTAAGTACAGGTCTCCGTTGTTCTTTAATTTGGAATAGTGGAATTGGACCAGACAAGAGGGTGTGAAAAGAGGAGAGAAAGAGGAAAAACCCTCTAAGGCCGTGCAGGAGGCGATAGATAAGGTCCAACTGATTAGACAACGGATAAAAGCAGCTCAAGACCGACAAAAGAGCTATGCTGACCATCGGAGAAAGAATCATGAGTTTGAGGTTGGAGATAGAGTCTTCCTAAAGGCTTCTCCACGAAAAGAGTTTTCAAGGATTGGTCGAGGCCGAAAGTTGAACCCGCTGTATATGGGCCCGTTTAAGATTTTGGAGAAGATTAGGGATACGGGCTACATTTTGGATATGGCTCCGAATTTAATCGGGATTCATAATGTATTGCATGTATCGCAACTCCGGAAGTATTACCGAGATGAATCTAACGTTTTACCGGTTGAAGAAGTGGAACTACAGCCAAATCTCACCTTTGTTCAGAAGCCGATTAAGATTTTGGACCGGAAATTTAAGGAACTCGGAAATCGGCGTATTCCACTAGTCAAGGTTGTTTGGAGAAGTGATAAGACCGAAGAGGCTACGTCGGAAACGGAGGAAAAGATGAAGAAGTTCCACCCCGAGTTGTTTCCGGTGAGTAATGAATCTGAGGACGAATCCTTTTAAGGGGGACAGGTTATAACGCCCCGATTTTTGGCTGTACAGGTATGACGTAAGTGTTTACATAATTGCGCATTTAAATTAATTAATTATGTAATTAGTTGTTTATTATAATTATTCTTTTAATTATTTCATTTTTTTTCTTATTCGTTATAAATTTTTTTTATGGATATTTTTAAAATGGAATTTATTTTTATTGTTGAATTATGAATGAGATGTTGTTATGATTATGAAATGAGTGATATTCTTATTCAAATGCAATTCCGATTTCTGTGAAAACTTAGTATTCATGAATTATGTGAGTTATGATTATGCTCGTATGCTCGAAATTTGATTTTGATCTTGTTTGACTTCATTTCGGAATTATTTTGTTTAACGGAACCAAAAAGGGGCTAAAGTGCATTTGGCGCACCTTTGGTTCCGAGCATCATAACTTGAGCTTGGGAACTCGGATTTGAGATTTGTCACCTCCATTGAACTTATATCGAAGATTCGGGTTCAATGGAACAACCTTATATCTTTCTGTGCCCGTTTGAACCTCCAAAATTCAACCTAAACAAGTTTCCTTCGTAGATTTGCCACCCTTAGCCATTTTCTCCATAACTTATCCCATATTCCACCAAATTATACAAACTTGGAACCCACAAGCTCACAACTTGAAGCTCTACACGATCCCACCTCTCTCATTTGGTTATTTTAATCCTTGGACTCAGATTTTGGATTAGTGTTGATTGAGATATGAATATTTGAATGAATAGTATGGGTTTATGTTCATTTGATGAATTTTCCATGTTTCCTTGGGATTTCTTTGAGTTTAATGCATGGAAAATGATCATAAGACTTCCATTTATACTCCTTTAGACTGATTTTGCTTCGTAGTTGAGAATAATTAATGATTCCATAAATGAACTTTGGAGAAATGGATGAACTTGAACTCTTTTCTTCCTTGCTCATGTGTGTGCTTGTTGCTGCAATTTAAGCTTTGTTTGGGACTGGAATAGCTGAGTTTTTATTGCTCCTTCATAACTTAATTTGTTGGCTAAGTGTTGATTGAAGCCTTGTGAGTTTGCTCCCCTACTTTGCTATCGTTACCCTGCTGCTGCTGCGTGCGTCTGAAGGAAAAGGGAGACACGCGGCCGTGCACTGGAGTTCAACTTTGGGGAGAAGTTTGCTGCGCAACCGTGTAGCATTTGTACTGCCTTCCTGTATGGCTATGTGGCTGGGCTCCACTTGCTCTGTGTGTAAAGCTTTGGGCTGCCAATTTGCTACAATTTGAATTTTTGTTGTGTGTTTTTGTGCATGTTTAGTGCGTATATATATATATGATTTGTGTGTATGTGTACATAATATATGGTGCATATGTGTGCAAGTAAATGTATATATATATGTATATATATATATATATCTGTAAGTATATTATATGAAATATGCATGCATGTGTACGTATATATACACATGTTTGCATGTGAATGTGTATATATTATATATAAGATAATAATTGATAGAATGGTATATTATATTGTTTGATTTATTTGAATGTCTTTGCTTTGTCTGATTTCTGATTGTTACATGAAATTCATGACTTGAATTTCTATGAATTATGAAACGATTGAATATGAAACCATCATGTATTGAATATACTTGAATGAATTACTTGATTATGTGACTTCATGAGATCATTTTATTTCTTATACATCTCATATCACGTGCATAGCACTGCTGTGCATCATATGTGGTCATTTTGAGTCTCACATTACCTCTTTTGCACATATTTGGGTCCGGTCGGAGACGAGGGCGGTCCTTGAAACTTTTGTGCTTCTTCTTTTGCTCTTGCAAGGTGGGTTTCTCTTCTAATAGCTATGATGACCCGATATATCCCCTTCTGTGAAAAGTTTTAAGCTAAACTAGTATATCTATAAATTGAGTCTTTTAGAGTAAATGATTTCAAACCTAAGCCTTTCTTTTATGTAACCCTACCTATGATTTTGGCGGGAACAAGATTATGAAAACTCGGGCCCAGGGACTTATTACATGTGGCTATCCGGGGAGGTAAGGGCCGACGGTGATCCCATGTGCTAGTTCCAACCAAACTGTGGTGATATGGCCCTCGCTAGGAGATTAGCGGGGAATGGGAGCTGAGGCTTTTGGGCGATTCATGTACCCCTACTTCCCGTTATGTATGGGTGGCCGAGGCTTGCAAACCCATCCACCACCCGGAGGAAAAAGGTGTATATATATGATTATGATTATGAATGTGCACGAAAGATTATATGTATGATAACAAATGAATTATGTTTCGGTAACACAAGGGTTAGGTTCGAGACTATGCACGCCCACTCGCCTGGTCATGAATACCCTAATGAATGAATACGATAGTCATAATCCCGTTGATGTGTTCTTTGTTTTGCCCACTTGGGAAATTATTATCAAACTTCACACAGGATTAGGGCTTGCATGAATGTGTTTAAATTCCACGATATTATATTATATGACCCTTTTTATACCCAACAGTCTCCTTTAGACGGAACCCGGTTTGCTTTTAGTTGTGTGGTGTAGGTTGAAGAGTACAAGGTGGGAATACGAGTCGTCTAGGTCTTGCATTTTGGTCTAGCACTTTCTTTCACACTCATACACACTTCTTATTGCTATTTTGTATTATAATTATGATCATAATGGGCGTTTATGGATTTTATAGGCATTGAAGGCCATGGATACCTGAACCTTGTGCATATTTGAATATTTTTGTGGCTTGGATGCTCATTGTAAATGTTATATGAGATGATAGGCTTCCGCTTTTATGGTTTTCCTATGATGTTGTTACTTCTCGTTCTTGTATGGTTTAAGGGTTAGCTCCCGCCTAGCATAGCGTGTGTGTTGTATCCCCGTTCGGCATGATTTGGTACGTGTATGGACTTTCCATTTCATATGCGGGTCGGGTCTCGGTGCGGGGGATGTGGTACCTTGTGCTCGGGTGCTACAAGCTAGGTGGTCTAGACCCTAAATCAGAGTGCGCCAAATAACAAATATCAAATGCGAAGCACCAGAATTCAAATACAAAATACATGCTCGAATTGTTACAAATTATAGACATTCTGCCCATCCACGGCCAAATAAATCATACAAGATCGAAATTCAAATTCCGAATCATACTTATACATATTTATATATAATACCAATGTAGGAAAGTAAAGATGCAAAAGACCCGAACAAGACTCGAACAACTCAAAAGAAAACCACCGCCTAGCTCGAACCGGAACCTGAACCTATAAACTCAAAAGAACCAAAAAGGGAAAAAGTAAAATAACGAGGAGGGGTCAGTCCTAAAGACTGGTGAGGGGGCTAACACCATCACCCGTACATATACTTAGAGCAAATCATATTCCAAAATTAAAGAGTTCATGAACCGGGGTGTGGTTTTTGCAATGTAAAACATTTTAGCACGTGATAGTAAGTATATAGAATACAGTTCAGGTTGAAGGCCAAAATCAACCAAATTTTAGTAATTAATAATCTACTCTCATTTCACGAACTAAGTTCATAACCAAACACACAACTCGGCGACTACGAGTTTCGGACAACCTATCTCCTTTCAATATTCATAAACAAAATCGAAATTCAAACTAAAATAGAATCAAACACATATACCTCTTCTCCGGGTGATGGAAGGGTGGCCAACCCTAACCATCGATCTCATGTCAGAGTCGTGAGTTTCATGACACTCACGCCCAAGGATTTCATCCCCCACTAACCTCCTAGTGGATTCCGGGTTGATCCTTTTTGTGACACCCCGACTTTTCAGACGTCCAGGTATGTCATCACGAGTGAGCTAAGTGCGCTTTTAAATTATTTAATTATGAATTTATGTGTTTATTTTAGTGTTTGTATGCTATATTTGATTTATATGAATTATTTGTTAAATGTTTTATTTCAAATTTTTAACGTTTAGCCCCGTTTTTGTTTCGTTTGACCCCGTATTTGCTTCTAATTTTTCTACCAACTTTCTATGTATGAATTATATGATTTATAAACTTGTTTAGATGCTCGTTCTATGTCTTAGAACTCGTTTGTTGTGGTCTTTGACCATTTATTTGTTTTGGGGACTCGAGGGCCTAACGGAGTTTTAGCACACCTTGTGTTCCGGAGGCCGTAACTTGAGATCGGGAATTCGGATTTAAATTTTGGAAGTGGTGCTGGACTCATAACGAAGAATGGGAGCTAAGGAACCCAATTTTGTATTTTTCTAAGTCCGTGTGAGCCTACGAAAATTTTTCCGAACCGAGCAGCTCGTGCAGATTCGCCACCTTGCAGTATTTTGGCCATTTCTCTCTCATTCCTTAACAAAATGAGTTGACTCTTAAGCTCACTTAACCCTAGTTAAGCCTTATACCTCCCTTCTTAACCCTCATTTTGAACTTAGAAAGGGATCAGGTGAGAGAAGCTGTTGAACCGAAAGAGGAAGAGAAAGGGATTTCTACGCTATTCACTTTTGCAATTTCAAGCTCAATAATTCTCCGATTCGCCTCAAATTGGAAAGGTTAGTCCATGATTTGATTCTTCATCTTCTCTTCTTTCTTTTAAGTGTTGCTTTTCTGAATTTCTTGGAGGTTTGACCATGCAATGAATTTATATGTGAATAGTTAGGTTTTTCTTCAATTCTTGAATCCACTTGATGCATAATATTGTTTCTTTGAGCTCTATAATCTGATTTCTTGCCTCCGTTCTTATGGTTTATGCATGAGTGAAGTTTCACCATTGTTTGGAGCTTGAATGTGGCTGAAATTGGCATGAATTTGATGCATGATTGGAACCTTGTTCTTGTTGGTCTTGGTGCGTGAGTTGCTGTCAATTTTGCCTTTTTAGTTACTGTTTGATGTTGTGTTGTTGCTGTCTTGATACCTTGCTTGTTGTTGTTGTTGGTTTGAGTTCGAACAGGGGAAACATGGTCTGCTGCTGCTCGTTCTTCTGGGCAGAAGGTCTCCCCGGGCGCGGAGATTTGTGGGACTTTCACTTTTTTCTAGCAGTCGGTATTTCCCCGACCGGTGAGTTTGGTTGAGGAAATCTCCCCGGGGGGAGGGAGGGGGGGATTGGAACTGCTGCTGTGCTGCTACTTATGTTGCTGCCTTGTTAATTGCCTTGTTTTTTTTTTTTAATTTTCGAACTTTAATTGGTTTGTACGAATGTAATGTTAGTAATGCATGTTGTGTATATATATGTAATATATATATTGCATGCATGTGTTTTGGTTTATGTGTATGTCGCATGGTTTATTTATGCATGTGTGCTTGTGTAAGTGCATGTTGTGATTTTTTTTAGAAGTTAAACTAATCGTGCAAGTGTACACTTCAGATATACGGGTAGCACAACAGGATCGTACCCACGGGGAAGGGAAATCAATCACTACTCAATATCCTTTTGTAATCTAAAGACCGGACGAAATCAAGTTGTTTATTAATCTACAAAAACAGAATTAAAATAACTAACTAGAATAAAACACAATTAACTACTAACGCACGCGTTGATTAAACTCATTAAACTAAATAGGCTGGGGAGTAATAATTTATACATTCAAGATTCAATATAATACTCATTTGACAAGTGCAATTCTACAACCTAGTCACTTAAATTTATATTATCCTCTCTCAAGGTATAACCAAGTGCTTAATTAATTTTAACGTTGCTCTCGCAATCATTAATAAGCAATTAAACCAATAAGATCAAGAGTAGTTCAAATCTAGTTCTAAGGGCTCGACATGGAATAAGATTTACCGTTGCATAGGTTAAGAACCAAATCTCTTTTCATTCTAAATCTACAAGTTATGAAAACAATCTCAATTACCATTAATTTCTCAATTCTCAAGCAATCATAGATTATGTTAGGGTTGGCCAGACCGTTGCAATTCAATTCAAATCAATTATCAATACTAAGAATTAACACAAGTCATTCAAGTATTATATCGAACACTTATCATGCATTCATCATCACTCCCCTAGCCCTAGGGATTTAGCTACTCATAATTAAATCTAAACTCATAAGAGTAAGGGAAATTGCATTAAATAAATTCATGTTCATCAAGTCTAAACAAAGTTTCAACAATAAAACCCTAAACATTCATAAATCCATAAACGAATCTAACATATGAAACTACTTAAGAAAAAACTTAGAGGAATTAGTTTGATAAGTAAAGCAATAAATAAACCCGAAAAAACTGAAATTGTTTAAGAACTAGATCCTTTTGGCTTCTCGAAATTCTCTGAACAACTCCTCCAAGCTCTGTATCTCTCTCTCCAAGCTAGGTCACGAACCGGAAAAGACTCTCTCAAAAAGACCCCAAAACGAACTTAAATAGCTGCCCAAAATTCTGCTAGCCGCCTTAGATAACGCGCGTTACCTCTCCATGCACAACCATCATTAACGCCCGTTGCACGCCAAATATCGGAATAACGCTTTTGTAAGTGGTAACGAGCGTTACCACTTTCCTTCTACCCAGGGGTAACGGGCGTTACCCCTCCTATTTTAAAGATCTCCTCCAACTGCCTCTAGTAACGGGCGTTACCAGAGTTATACTGCCAGGGAGTAACGACGTTACTCCCATACTTACCCAAAAGTTATGCTCTTGTATCGGTTAACAGGGGTTAACAATATTACTCTCCCAACGAGTAACGGGGGTTACTCCTAATTTCTCCAAAAATGCGTGAATTCACCTTGTTTCGCCGTTAGTTAACTCCAACTCTTAAAACACTTAAATGGTGCAAAAATAAACACATATACGCATCAAACGGCACAAAAATATACTCTAATTAATGCTAGAATTCATACAAATTCTACACTCGACAAATTCCCCCACACTTGCCTATTGCTTGTCGTCGAGTAATACGAAAACAAGACAACACATCCCCATCAACCCTCGCCTTAGAAGAAATCATTAAACCATCGCCTAAACAAGTCTAGCTCATCAAACCAAGTACTTGTAAACACAAGATCATCAAAAACAGTATGAAAAGTATACCCTTTTGTAATGTGTGAATTCGAATGAAACAATGTACAAAGATTAGAATGATAAATTCGCAATCTCTTCCTAAGTTATAGTCACCAACAGCGGAATACACTCTTCGCACCTATCTCCACTGATGGAATTAAATGAAGACTCACGATCGGTAGGTCTTTCGAGCTTGTACTGTAGGCTTTGGGTTAGGTTATGGAATTTTTGGATCAAGTGACTACTTACCAAGCTTACATCATCCGATCTATACAAAACACAGCACTTTCATTCGCCATTAAGCACATTCCCCCACACTTCGACATTTGTATCCCACTATTTCAATTCCACACTTTGCATAAATTTTTCTTTTCTTTTGCTCTTTCGTTTCTTTTTTTTTCATATATTGTCTTTTTCACCACTTTCTCTCATTCTTTTTTCTTTCTTTAAATATATATCTCAATTTCACACACAAGAACAATCAAAAGGGGTTCAAATATAAATATTCACTACTAGATCAAACGAAGCAAGCCTAGGTGTAAAATTAACAAGTTGGGTTACTTTTGTTGTGCATTAGGCTTATAATGTGGTTACAAAAATCTTTGCACAACAATTAGGCTCAAAGGGGTTAAGAAGATCACGTTATTTAGTGAAAAATGGCAAAAAGAAAGGCTTATAATCCTCCGACAACGAATGCCTACTTCACTTCCTGAATCTATCATCAACTCAAAATTTCGCCTCAATAGGACTAAAGTGCATCCTAATCAATTCTTAAACTTATTTGGAAATCATCAATTCACCTATCTAAGCAAAGTACATTATCCCATTCAAAAGTGCTCAAAATATAAGGGCATACTAACTCACTAAGTTATCCAATCTCATGCAAATTTTCCTCAATTCAAATAGCCTACCTCATTCTAGCAAAAGCTCAACAATCAAACTTCAAAGAAAAAGTAAAAAAGGGGGAAAATTTTCAAAATTCTCGCAATTTCTCAATTCCTAACAATTCACAAGGTTAACAAGACATCTACTCATGCAACTATCCAACTAAATCTCATAATCATAACCATCTCCCCCACACTTAGTCTTTGCAATGTCCTCATGCAAATGAAAAGATCAAAGTTCAAGAAAACTCCCTTATCAATTGAAGACCTGACAACATGCTAGCAAAGATTCCCAGACCTGAGATATGTGACTAGAAAACACGGATCAAGTGCAAAGGCAATTGATAATCAACATGCATTCAACAACTAACACACAACTCACAAATTCAAGTAAGGGAAGGGCACATTGCATCAAAATTAAAAGAGTTTAGACATAAGCAAAGAAAAAGGTTGCAAGAGTGTCAAGAGCATTCAGAAGTATCTATAATATAGACCCAAATAGCAAAACAAGAAAAAATACCGAACTAAGGGCAACAAGATCACTGCTCGTGGGGATATTGCGGGGCACCGAAATACTGATCCAGGTGCTTTTGGAGGCCCTGAAATTGCTCATCAACATGAGTCTTCCAATTATCGAACCTCTGATCCACATGAGCTCTGAAATCTCCCATGTCAGTCCTCCACTCTGTCATCCCAGTCTCAAGCCTCGCCAAGCGAGCATCTGAATCTTCCAAATCCATTCACATCGCTGCTAAACTGATATTCAAGGCACGCACAGACATAGGCTCGTCAACCTCCTCCTGAGGAACCTTACTTGGGGCATCATTCCCTCGCTCAGGTGCGTCCGAAATCTGATCAAAAGACGCCTTAAGCTGATCGGGCATCTCTCATATGTAGCGAAGCCCCAAGTATACATATGTGTAAACCAATCTCGCGCCCTCTTCGGCCACCAAGGCAGTAACCTTCCTTTTAGGGCCCCCCCTGCCATTCTGTAATCAAACCCATATGCTTCCAATTGGCCTCATCCAAAAACGGATACATAGTCAATGGTTCATCCTTTCTGGGCCTCCAGGCCACATCAAACATTCTCTCAATCAAATCATAAGTACCATCAAACAGCTTCCCTTCCTTCATCATCCACATGATACCCAATTCAGTAGTTTGTATGTTGCCGTCACTCTCATTCCGACCATAGAAGCTACAACTCAAGATCTTATGCACAATTCTCCACACCACACTATCCAAATGGGTAGCCTTCGTGTTCCGCACATGATAGTTGGGTGTGTCGGGCTTCAACGGGAATGACCTCCAAATTTCCTCTCTCACGTCATGGCTCCAATTAGGGAGCCGGGTGTCGCCTTCTTTAGGAAAGCCAAACACTTTCTCAATGTGTGAAGAGAAAGATCATACCACCATCTACCATCCAGAGAAAATGATAGGGGTTTATTCAACCCAGGCTCCCACTTCATTACGGTAAAGAATGCGGCGGTGAGTTTCGGATATGTATATGCGACTTCCTCCAAGAACCCTAAGCACCCGATGTTGTGAAACAGCCTTTTAATCTCATCCCACACTCCTATTCGTTGCAAAACATCCCTTTTGTATAATTTTGTGGGGAAGATTGTCCTAGAGAGGGTCCGATTATTTGGATTCTCTACGCCTTCTACAACCACATTCCTAGTTTCACTTTGTAGCCGAGCCCTAGAAGTTCCTGAACTTGATGCCCCCATCGGTGCGAGCACGTTTCGAACAGACCATCTTACCTGAAATAAAGCAATGTACCAAGGTAAAATACACAAATATCAATCACAGTTCACGCAGACAAAACATCAAGCACCTTGCGGGCACTATATTAGGGTATGAGTTTTGGGTCAAATCTCTCAATCTATCTAAACCAAAGCAACAAGACCCTACATTAGCTAAAATCTATTTCAAAATCACCCACATTCTACCCCCAAATTCGTACTCAATCCATAATGAACGATTAGAAATTAGGGCAGTCTCCAATTCAACCAAATTCAACTGAAATTTAAACCAATTCAGCAACTCTAATTCTATCATGCCGAGTTTTTCCAAATTCAACAAATCCACCCTAATTGTCATCCCAAAATTTCAAATTCTAGGTCTACTGTTCAACTTCTAGTGCGGGGGAATTATTGCAACACTACTAATAAGGGGGATAAAAACTTAACAAGTAGAGGAGAGTAGGAAAGTATATTTGTGGTGTCTGTGGTGGCACCAGGAAAGCTAGCAGCGGTGGCGGGCTGGCGACGCAGTGGTGGTGGTGTGGTGCGAAGAGAAACTGCTACTGCTATAGTGGGTCGTCTATTTGTGTGTTTGTAAAAGGAGGGAGGAGGGCTGAGGTTAAACATTTTGAATTTAGGCCTAAAAACATGTTTAACTCAGACGCTGAAAATCGCGATTTAGCCCGGTAATGAGCATTACCAGATTAACACTCCCTAGGAGTAACGCCCGTTACTCCCCCTGCCTAGATTGCCTGTACTGATTAACGGGCATTACTGAAAATAAACTGAAAAAGTGTAACGCCCGTTACCATCTCTACCCAAAGCTCCTGACTCCGTTAACGGGCGTTACAAGAGAACGTTTAGAAGGGTGTAACGCCCATTACTACAGATTTTGCCCAAAAGCTTAAGTTAGACACAAACACAATTCGGATGGTGCTTAATCACATTAATGAACACAAATTCACTCAGTAAAAATCAAGCCAAAGCATAGTGCACCAATCTTGAAAACACATTAACACCTTGAAACACATATTGCAATAAATCGCATTAATTAATTCTTCACACCAGCAATTCAATCTCATCCACAAGCAACACACAAATAAAAGAAATAAATGGACCTCAACATTGATATTTAAGCTCAAATCACGGTCCTTGCATTCAAACAAAACTGCAACGCCTCACATGCCTCTACTAACCTACAAAACGAGAGAGAAAACCAAAATTATCACGAGAAAAACGAGAACGACAGAACGAAAAGAAAAGAAAAAAGAGAAAGGAGAGAAAAATTAGTTCTAAGTTATAGTCGTTAGCTTGACTTTGGAACCCGGATCAGTTTGTGGGATAAGTTAACACGCGCGAAGCGTGTTTTTCGATGGGCTCACCTACAAGATACGGCTTCAATCTCTGCCCATTCCCCACAAACGTGTCCGAAGCTTCATTTTCTATCCCCACAGCCCCACTTAGGACCACCTTAATACCCGAAACGGACCGGACCAACGAGACTTGCTTCAACCTACAATTGAACAACAAAACCAGTTGGCCTACTTCAAACTCTTTCACCCGGATATGCTTATCATGCCATCTCTTAGTTCTCTCCTTATAAAGCTTGGCATTTGCATATGCATTGAGTCGAAACTCCTCTAATTCATGTAATTGCAAAGCCCTCTTCTCGCCGGCTTGCTTAAGATCAAAATTAATGGCCCTGATGGCCCAATATTTCCTTATGCTCGAATTCCAATGGGAGATGACATGGTTTTCCATACACTAAATTATAGGGGACGTTCCGGTGGGTGTCTTATCAGCCTTTCTATACACCCATAGTACATCATCTAACTCAGATGCCCAATCCTTTCTTGAGCTACTTACCGTCTTCTCTAGAATCAGCTTTTCCCTATTCAAAATTTCAACTTACCCAGTTGATTGGGAATGATATGGAGTCGCAACTCGATGATGAACTCCATACTTCTTCAAAAGAATCTCAAGAGGGATATTACAAAAATGGGAACCTCCATCACTAATAAGAGCTCGGGGAACTCCAAATCGACTGAAAATATTCTTTCTCAGAAATTTCAACACAACCTTGGCATCATTTGTGGGAGTTGCTATGGCTTCAACCTACTTAGATACATAATCAACTCCCACCAATATGTATTTATTTCCTAGGGATGACGGGAACAGACCCATGAAATCAATGCCCCATACATCGAAAAGCTCAATCTCCAGAATATATCTCAAGGGCATCTCATCTCTCTTCCCTATATTTCCCGTCCTCTCACATGAATCACACTTAGTTACAAAGTCGTGTGCATCCTTAAACAGCGAAGGCCACCAGAATCCAGATTGCAGGACTTTAACGTGACCTCTGTAAGGGCTAGCAAGACACTGATATTGCACCTGCTCGATCTCATCTTGAGGTACACATCTTCTCACCAGGTGATCGGAGCAGTGTCTGCAAAGCAATGGTTCCTCCCAATAGTAGTACTTCGTATCTGAAAGGAACTTCCTCTTCTGGTGGAAACTCAGGTCGGGAGGTATAACTCTACTAACCAAGTAATTCACGAAATCTGCATACCATGGTACTCCGGAATCCACCTTAAACGATTGCTCATCCGGGAAATTCTACACTATAGCTTCATCTTTATCTTCAGCTATCTCTTCAAGCTCCAACCTTGACAAGTGGTCAGCCACCACGTTCTCAGTACCCTTCTTGTCCCGAATCTCCAAATCAAACTCCTGAAGCAACAAAATCCATCTTATGAGGCTTGGTTTGCTATCTTTCTTGGACAAGAGGTACTTAATAGCGGCGTGATCCGTATATACTACGGTTTTACAACCTATCAAATAAGAACGAAATTGGTCAAAAGCATGTGCAATAGCTAAGAGTTCTTTTTCAGTGGTGGCATAATTAAGTTGTGCATCATTAAGTGTTTTGCTAGAATATGCAATAACATGTAAACATTTCTCCCTTCTTTGACCAAGGACAACCCCTATGGCCAAATCAAGAAGATGACACATGAGCTCAACTGATGGGTGCTGAAGCAAGTTCTTTCTTCAACCTGTCAAAAGACATCAAATAGTCATTAGCAAAGATAAACTCAGTATCCTTTTGCAAAATCTTACAAACGGTCAAGGTAATTTTGGAGAAGTCCTTGATAAAACGACGATAAAATCCGGCATGACCAAGGAGACTCGTAACTCCCTTGATGTTCATTGGCAGTGGCAATTTCACAATCACTTTAATCTTGGCTTTGTCAACTTCAATTCCCTTCTCCGAAATCCTATGGCCTAACACAATCCCTTATTTTACCATGAAGTGGCAGCTTTCCCAGTCCAAAACTGGATTAGTTTCTTCACATCTCTACAAAACTTGGGTTAAATTCTGCAAACAAGAATCAATAAAAGAACCAAACATAGAGAAATCAACCATAAATAATTCCATAGTACGCTCAATGAAATCAAAAAAAAGCCGTCATGCATCTCTGAAATGTAGTTGGGGCGTTACAAAATCCAAACGACATTCTCCTAAAGGCAAAAGTACCATAAGGAAAAGTAAAAGTGCAGTTTTCCTGGTCTTCAGGAGCTATAGCTATCTGATTATACCCCGAATACCCATCCAGAAAGCAGTAATATGCATGCCCAGCTAATCTCTCTAACATTTGATCAATGAAGGGAAGGGGAAAATGATCTTTTCGTGTCGTGGTGCTAAGCTTCCTGTAGTCAATGCAAACTCTCCACTCCGTGACTGTCCTAGTAGGAATCAATTCATTGTTTACATTTTTAACCACAGTCATCCCACCTTTCTTAGGTACAACCTGAACAGGACTTACCCACTTACAATCTGAGATGGGATACATGATCCCGGCATTTAATAGTTTAATTACCTCTGCTCTAACAACTTCTTTCATAATCGGGTTTAACCTGCCTTGATGTTCTACAGAGGGTTTATGCTCATCTTCCATCAAAATTTTATGCATGCAAATATTTGGGCCAATCCCCTTAATATCAGAAATAGTCCACCGTATTGCTCTTTTATGATTTCTCAGAACCCTTAATAAAGCATCTAGTTGGATTTCAGACAATTCGGCAGAAACAACAACAAGCAATGTATCAGATTCTCCCAAGAATGCGTATTTCAAATGATTGGGGAGGGGTTTCAATTCCAAACTAGGAGCTTTGACAATCGAAGGAGGAGGAGTGGGCTTACCTGTACCCAACTCCTCATAAACAAACCTTGGCCGAAACAGTACAAATGGGTATACCTCAAGTGCCTTCGAATAGGCAGCAAGTACTCCCCATCTATTCGCTCTTCCATTCCTTGCAAACACAGTTCAAGAGGCGATGTAGCACCCGAGCACAAGGTACCACATCCCCCGCACCGAGACCCGACCCGTATATGAAATGGATAATCCGTACCCGAGCTAAATAACGGCGAACGGGGACACACACACTCGCTAAGCTAGGCGGGAGGTAACTTTCGCAACCAAAGAAACATTACAGTAGAAATAATACCGGTGCGAAAGCAAAGTTCATTCATAAATAACAAGGTAAGCAAAGAGTATCGGGTTCAACTAACATAGATACGTAATCCCAAAATTTAATAAAATCACAAAACATCAATTACGTATTCTTTCTGTTCCTATAAGCTTATTCAGAATTCATAATGGTTGCAATAATCAATACAAATCATACATTCTTCATAATTTAAACAAATCATGATACACTAAGCATAAGAACAGACTCTGATTTGACCAAAAGACTTAACAAACTCGACTTCCCACCTAGCACTCCAAACCTGCAAGAAAACTGAAAACAAACTGGGTTCAGTCTATAGGAGACTGGTGGTTAAAAATTGAGGCATAAGTATAGTATAAGACGATATTTAAATGTTCACATGCAAGTTATAAGCCCAAGTGAGGTTTTCGAAGTATTTCCCAAGTAGGCGAGAGAAAGAATCATCAAAAGGGATTATAACATTCATTATCATTCTTTAGGTCTTTCATGGCCTGGCGAGTAGGCGTGCATTATCTCCAACCAACCCCTTATGTAGTTCATCAAACATTCATTCATTCATTCTTTCTTTCATGTATTACATTCTTTCGTGCACATTCATGAACATTTACACCTTCTTCCTCCGGGTTGGTGGTGGGATTGCAAGGCCCGACCACCCATTCATAGACCAAAAGGGGAACATGACTCCCCAGATGGCTCTCAGCGTCCATTCCTCGCTAACTCCTAATGAGGTTCGGTTACGCCGTTCATTGGTGGAACTAATGTGAGGGATCACCATCGGCCCATGCCTCCCCGGATAGCCACTCACACTAAGTCCCTGGGCCCCATTATGTGCATTCATTCATTCATTCCCGCCAAAATATTTGGTAGGGTTCATAAAATAAGGGCTCTACGTTGCAAACATTTACTCTTGAAACGACTCTATATACATATATAAATTTTTTGGTCGAAATCTTTGCACATTGAAAGTATATAGGGTTGTTTAACTAAATAGTAGAGAAACCCACCTGTCCTTAGCTTACCAACCAACACTAAGAAGAAACAAGAGGACTCAGAAGTGTCCTAAGAACCCGAAAAATCTCCGCCTTGGAGAAAACTGTACAAAGGACAATACAGTGTACACGTGAGACTCAAGACTCCAAATGTACCAAATACGACGTACGACAATGTAATGAATATGATATGAATGCATAAGAGATGATATGGTATCATGGAAACATTCTAATGCACAATTCATTACTTAAAATCATGTAAACAAGTCATTCATTCATTCCAAGAGACGTTCATATCCGTTTGAGTTCATAACTTCCATATTTCATACCAAATAAATCCGATAAATTCAAATAATAATCATAACACATGATATAACATGTTTACATATCATACAAGTCATAAAATAAGAGTTACATAAGCAATTAAGGTGCACATTGAGAGCCAAGATCCATGCATGCCCATATTAGGTGCAATGATGACACGTTGAGGCTTAACTGACAAGATATTCCACAAAAAAATCATAAAACTTTATAACACACAAGATAATACATGTTAGCATAGCATACAAGTCATAAAAGAGGTGGAGGAAGATCAAACGAGCGAAGAAAAACGGAACCGGAGTAACAAAAATAGGCAGGGCAGAATCCAGCCCCATGGATTTTTCCAAAGGGAAAAATTCACCCCCATAGATTCTGGTCAGAAACCCACTGAATCAAATCCACCCCCATGGATTTTTCCAAAGGGAAAAATCCAACCCCGTGGATTTGTGTCTGTGGCGAAAAAAAACACCCAAACAAGGCATGCACCAAAGAGAAGGGAAAAGATGCATGTTACCAACTTAAAAATCAATCAAAAGCATACAAATTCAGTTCATAATCTCATACATACATGCCAAAATCGAAGCTAAATCATGAGAATGGAAGAGATGCTCACATAGGTTCAAGTTCTTCAAGTTTCAAGAAAAACATTAATGGTAACTTCGAAATAACTCATCTATCATGCAATACAAGTTTAGGGAGACATAAATGGAGGTCTTAGGATCATATATCATGCTTCATACTAAAAGAATTCACAAGATCACAAGCAAGAATCATCAAAATTGCCTAAACCCTTACTATTCGTCATCTTCTCCAATACTAAATCAAACCTCGGTGAAATCAAGCAATATGGGACTTAAAATAACTACAAGGAGATACACAACATAAAAATTGGATCACCTTGAATTGGAGAAGAAATGGAGGCAGTATGAGCTCAAATACTCCATGGGTGAATAGTTTCCTTATTTCCCCATCTTTCTTTCTTCTTTCCTTTCTTTTCTTCTCTTTGTGGCTGATATAGGGGGCGAGAGAGAGTGTGGCAAGTGGGCTAGGTCATGGTTAGGTCCTAGTTGTGTCAAGATAGATCCGCAAGCTCACAAAGGTCAACGGGTGTCGTTTTAGGCACGAGATGCTCATTTCGGTTGAAATTCGGGGATCCAAATGGCCTTAGAAAAATACGAGGCTTCACCCATCGGATCCGAATCATCGATACGAGTCCAATGGAGGTGACGGAACTTGATTCCGAGTTCTCGAGCTCAAGATATCACACACGGAACCAAGTGTGCGCTAATTGCTCGTTAGCCCCCGTTTTGGTTCCAAGATCAAAATAAATTCAAAACTCAATTAAAGGAATCCGAAAACGTGAAAAGAGTATAAATACACATTAATAACATATATATCTCCAACATATTAAATTTCCACGAATTTTCGAATTCAAATCATATAAAAACGACATGCAAACAAATCACACATGCACAAGTATTTGATGTAGTCGTATAAATTCCAGTTTAAATATTTCATATATTTCAATTAATCACATACTTAACAATCAGATAATAAAATTAAATAAATAAAACACATATAACAAATTAATTCACACAAGTAGATAAACACATACATCATTCTAAAATACGGAAAAGTTGGGGTGCTACAGGGTTATCTTTCAAAATCAAAATTGAAGTAAAATCTTCTACCTTGAAACGCTTCTCTTCTATCACTGGTCCCTTCATGGTTTTCATCAAGTTAAACTCTACTTGTTCGTCCCCCACTCTTAGAGTTAGCCCTCCATTCTTCACATCAGTCAATGCTCTGGCTGTGGCCAGGAAAGGTCTTCCTAGAATCAAGGGCATATTTTGGTCCTCTTCCATATCCAGCACGAGAAAGTCCACCAGAAGATAAAACTTTCCAACCCTAAGAAGGGCGTTTTCCAAGATTCCAATAAGGTATGTGATTGATCGATCAACTAATTGTAGTGAAACTTTAGTTGGCTTTAGATCCTCCAAACCTAATTTGTTGCAAATAGATAAAGGCATTGAACTCACACTAGCACCAAGATCGCATAAAGCTTTAATGAAAGTTAAATTGCTAATAGTACAAGTGATAGAAAAACTCCCTGGATTTTTAAGTTTCGGGTGAAGCTTATGTTGAATAATAGCACTGCACTCCTCAGTATGTGTAATCATGGCATATTTTTCCAATTTTCTCTGGTTAGAGAGAATCTCCTTCACAAATTTCACATATATCGGCATTTGTGCTCATGCCTCTACGAAAGGAATGTTGATATGCAACTCCTTGAGTATACTCAAAAAAATTTCAAATTGTTTCTCCATCTTCTGCTTCTGCAACCTTTGACGGAAAGGAACTGGTGGCACATAATCCTTAGGTGCTACATTCACCTTTGGTTTTGAAGGGAGCTCTTCCTTGTTTTCCTCTACTTTTCCCTTCTCCGGTTCAACGACCTCTTCCACTTTCTCACTGACAGCATTGTCTACATCAGAATCTGTAGGCAACTTTGGTCCTTCGTACTCCTTACCACTTCTTAAGGATATGGCCTTGCAATGCTCCTTCGGATTATTCCCTGCACCTCTCATATTCAAAGACTGGGTAATCTGACCAATCTGAGTCTCCAAATTCTTGTTCTGATTGACCACCTGTTCTACTTGAGGTTCCAATTTCTGATAACTATCTGAGGACACGACTATTAACTTCTCAAGTACAGCCTCCCATCCCTGTATCTGTTCCTATAGAGGTTGAGTATGAGGAATGTATGGTGGAGGTTGTAGTTTCATAAGGTATGGGCCTGGTCTTTGGAGGAGATTTGGTTGAGGTGGTGCTTGAGGTCTAGGTTGAAATTGTGGTATGGGGTGCTGCCAACCGGGGTTGTACGCATTTGAGTTATTTGCATAATTCACTTGATCTTGCTCCTGCTCACCTGAATCAGTATAAGGAAAAACGTTAAATGCATATGGACCACTATAAATTTCACAAGTTACATGAACTAGTTGGGCTTGTATCCCAACTGTATTCACAGAATGTTGGTCCAGTTTCTTATTAAGGGCCTTAAACTTGGCATTAATGGTGGTTAGACCATCTAGCTCTAAGACTCCTACTGCAACCTTGGTTGGTTGGGAATGGCTCCTTTCTTGCACAAAGACATCATTTTGTAACAGGTTATCTAATAGTTCACCGGCGACTGTTTCAGATTTAGACAAGAAAGCTCCGCCAGCTGCAGCATCCATCGCTCCTCTGAAAGTTGGGGACATCCCATTGTATAATGTCTGAATCAATAGCCACCCGGGAATGCTATGCTGCGGGCACTTCTTCTGTAAATCCTTAAATTGCTCCCAAGCTTCATAGAAGGATTCACCATCTAATTGTCGGAAGCCTTGAATATCATTCCTGTAATTCGTGGTCTTGCTCAGTGGGAAAAACTTAGCTAAGAAAGCCTGAGAAAGTGCCTCCCGGGTCTGTAAGGATTCATCTGATACAGTACTCAACCATGCTTTTGCTCGTTCACTTAGTCAAAAGGGGAAAAGCCTGACTCGGATAGCATCTGTGGTGACATTGTGGATCTTGAAGGTATCACACACCTCAAGAAAGAACTCAAGATGTGATGTCAGATCCTCCATTGGTAATCCCGAAAACGGATTGTTTTGCAGTAAATTGATTATAGTTGGTTTGATCTCAAAATTTTTCGCCGCAATCGGGGGATAGCTTGTGGTTTAAATTGCCCCCGCATTTGGCACATTGTAATCTCTTATGGCCGGTGGTCGTTGATCTTGGGGTGGATTAGCCATCGGTATGGTAGTCGGTTTCTTATCTTTCTTTTGCTTCTTCCTAATAGCACTAAGTGTTCTCTCAATCTCCGGATTGTAAGGTATTAGTTCCGGATCTTGAGATCGTCGCATGCACCGTGGACCTGCACAAAAGGAAAGAGAATCCTGAGTTTAATTCCACAATGACAAAAGACTATGAACACAAAGTAAATGATGGTCTAAAGTACTAGATCAAAATATTTAAGCACATCATCCCCGACAACGGCGCCAAAAACTTGTTGTGAATTTTTTTGTATGTTAAACCAATCGGGTAAGTGTACACTTAAGATATACATGTAGCACAACAGGATCGTACCCAAAGGGAAGGGAAATAAATATCTACTCAATATCCTTTTCTACTCTAAAGACCGGACGAAATCAAGTTGTTTATTAATCTACAAAAACAGAATTAAAATGACTAACTAGAATAAAACACAATTACTAACGCACGCGTTGATTAAACTCATTAAACTAAATAGGCTGGGGAGTAATAATTTATACATTTAAGATTCAATATAATACTCATTTGACAAGTGCAATTCTACAACCTACTCACTTAAATTTGTATTATCCTCTCTCAAGGTATAACCAAGTGCTTAATTTATTTCAACGTTGATCTTGCAATCATTAATAAGTAATTAAACCAATAAGATCAAGACTAGTGCAAATCTAGTTCTAGCAGCTCGGTATAGAATAAGATTTTCCGTTGTATAGGTTAAGAACCAAATCTCTTTGCATTCTAAATCTACAAGTTATGAAAACAATCTCAATTACCATTATTTTCTCAATTCTCATGTAATCCTAGATTATGCTAGGGTTAGCCAGACCGTTGCAATTCAATTCAAATCAATTTTCAATACTAAGAATTAACACAAGTCATTCAAGCATTATATGGAACACCTATCATGCATTCATCATCACTCCCCTAGCCCTAGGGATTTAGCTACACATAATTAAATCTAAACTCATAAAAGTAAGGTAAAATTGCATTAAAGAAATTCATGTTCGTCAAGTCTAAACAAAGTCTCAAGAATAAAACCCTAAACATTCATAAATCTAGAAATGAATCTAACATATAAGACTAATTAAGACAAAACTTAGAGGAATTAGTTTCATAATTAAAGCAATAACTAAAACCGAAAAAAATAAAATTATTTAAGAACTCGATCCTTTCGTCTTCTCGAAATTCTCTGAACAACTCTTCCATGCTCTATGTCTCCCTCTCCAAGCTAGGTCACGAATGGGAAAAGACTCTTATAAAAAGACCACAAAACGAACTTAAATAGCTGCCCAAAATTCTGCTCGCCACCCTAGGTAACGGGCGTTACCTCTCCATGCACGATCATCATTAACCCCCATTACAAGCAAAAAATCACAATAACGCTTTTATAAGTGGTAACGGGCGTTACCCCTTCTGCGCCAAATATCAACTCCTACTGCCTTTGGTAATGGGCGTTACTCCCATACTTAGCCAAAAGTGCTGCTCTTGTGTTCGTTAATGGGGGTTAACAATATTACTCTCAAAAGGAGTAACGGGGGTTACTCCTAATTTCTCCAAAAATGCGTGAATTGGTCTCGTTTCGCCGTTTCTTAGCTCCAACTCTCAAAACACCTAAATGGAGCAAAAATAAACACATACACGCATTAAACGACACAAAAATATACTCTAATTAATGCTAGAATTCATGCAAATTCTCCACTTAACAGTGCATGAATGAGTGTATACATATTTATGTTAGTATATTACGTATATTAAATACATGTGTGCGAATATGTAATATATATATATATATATATATAGTGTATGTATGTATGTAATATATATATGTAAATATTGTAAGATGTGTTATGTATTAAGTTATTTCAGTATTTGATTTATTTTTGTATAGTATGACTTTAATAATTTGATCTTATATATATATGTGAATTTTAACCTTATGGATGCACATGGTATGAAATTTTATGATATGCTATTAGCTTGTTTGATATGTTATGCATTTCTTTGGCGTGTTATGAGTTTGATTCTTGATTTATTCTTGTGATATTATGTTATTTGCTTCGATATGCTGAAGTATGAACTTATATGACTTGCATTGCATCATATGCATCCATATGCATTTGCCAAGTGTTTCGATGGTCCATATGAAGTCTTAGCCTTGTTTCTTATGGTTTGATTGTTCGAAGGGAGTTGCTTGTGGGGTGTTTTGGGTCGTTCGTTCGGGTTGTTCTTCAAGGTGAGGTTTTAGGTTTGTTTCTTTTTAGCTAATGCGACCTACAACCTTGTGTGCTCGTTTTCAATCCCGCGTGCGAATATACTATTATATTTATATAATAGATATGTGCTTATACGATATGTTTATGACTTTGTCAAATGATTAAAGATTTTCAAACTATATATACGAGCGTATGTAAGCTTGAAAATGTTTTGCAATGAGCCTATGCTCCAAACCGTGTGTCTTCATGCTAGCTACGGATTAGGATGACACGGAGAGGTACGTCTATAGCATACGGTAAGTTTCAAGGTAAGGTATGCTCTTATAAGGTACGTAAGTTTTGTAATGTTAATGTTTTGTAATGAGCAAGAATGTAATGTAATGATAATGATAATGATGGGCCCCGGAGTTGTGGGGTCAACGGTTATGACCCCTGTACACCTCTCCACAGTTAGTTTAGATTACCCCTGATCTCACCAGGGAGGTTTGGTGAGTGATGGAAATCCTGAGGGTTTGAGTAGCTTGCACTCCCCTCTACTACAATGGATGGTTAGGGCGTATACACCCTTCCATCACCGGAGAAGGAGGTTTGTTCTTTAATATTACTTTTGTTTTGATTTGTAATATATGTTTTAAGGGTCTCGGGATGGGATTTCAGCTTGTACTCGCCGAGCTTTTATACATTATTTTGATTATGAAACGAGATAGGTCTTTTAAGTTAGGGATACACAATGCTTTTTATATGATATGTATATATTTGTTTTAAAAATGGATTTCGGTGTGCAAAACCCTATTCCCGGTTCATAGTCTTTTGTTTAATACGTGTTATGCTCTATATTTATGTATCATGTGTGTGTGTTCAGCCCCCCTCACTCAGTCGAGCTGTAGACTGACGCCTCTCCTTTTCCCCCTTTAGTTGCAGGTGCAAGGTTCGGTTCGAGCTAGGCAGCGGTCTTTTTTTGGGTCTTTGAGTCTAGTTGTTCGAGTCTGTTGCATTCTGCATCTTTATCCTTATATGTATAAGCTTATGATTATATATAAGCTTATGATTATGTATTGGATAAATCTTATAGATCTGATATGATTTGGGACAGGCTTCTGGGGATAGAATGAACCCCATTCTGCCTTTCTGATATGATTAGGTATCTATGCTAGTTGAACCGGTCACCCGTTTCAATTTGGATCCTATTTCTTCTGCCTTTGATTTTATTTTATTGCGCACTCTGTATTGGGGTCTAGACTGCCTAGCCTAGGGATGTGTTGTGTTTGTCTTCTGTTCGCCATGGCTTGGTGCGTGTACGGAGTTTCCATTTCATTACACGTGTAGGGCTATTGTCCGGGGGATGTGGTGCCCTTCGTTCTGGGGTGCTACAATCTTAAAGTGGTATCAGAGCTCTTGGTTGCAAAACCGGAGCTCTAGTCTCGTGTTGGGTCTGTCTAGGTCGTTTGACTTAGGATTAAGTGTTTGTTTGCATTTATTTGCACCATATCTCTGAATTAATTGTATTATTTACATTAATTGTTCACATGAAAATGCATTTACTAAACCCCATGTATCGATATTTCTTGGAATTGAATTCTGTGTCCGGATGTTCTCTCAATATCAATGGATATCACTGGGAATTGGGCAAAGGAAACAAGAGTCCACAGGATACAAAGAAGTTTGGGAATTTTGATCCTTCGGGGTTGTTTGATGTGGAAGATGTCAGGACTGTGGGATGGCTATTCGAGATTCTGGGATTTGTGAAGTTGTTCGAAATTTACAAAAGAAAGGAGAAGCAATTCTCATTTATTTCAAGGCCGAGTTTCAAGTAGCTCAAGACAATGAGGTTGTAATTGAAACAGTTCAGGAAAGAGTTCATATGGAGGAATTTGTTCGAGAGATTTAACCCGAGTACATCCATTTAAATGTGTCACGCCCTGGGTCCGCGGACCCGTTGGACGTGAGTGCAAGTCTCCAAGCCCACCGAGTATAACCTGAAATTGGGCCTAAACCACTGCCTAAAAGGGATATCCATTGGTTATACTTAGACTCTTTACCTTATAAACTGAACTTAACTCTCATACTTTCCCGATATGGGATAGGGGTATCACAATCACCCCTCCTTCAGAATCGCGACGTCCTCGTGGCGGCATGACATATAGCCTATGACCGACTCGTCTGTGTTGGAACCCTAGAGGTGTCTCATACAGGCTCAAGAGGTGGCTCCCACACGTGTAGCACTTTGCCCCACAGACTCAAGAGGTGGCTCCCATGTGTGTAGCACTTTGCCCCGTATGGCACTTAGCTCCTACGGATGACGAGCGGCTCTGATACCGTTTGTCACGCCCCGGGTTCACGGACCCGTTGGATGCGAATGCAAGTCTCCAAGCCCACCGAGTATAACCTGAAATTGGGCCTAAACCACTGCCCAAAAGGGATATCCATTGGTTATACTTGGACTCTTTAACTTATAAACTGAACTCAACTCTCATACTTTCCCGATGTGGGATAGGGGTATCACAAAGTGCAACGGTAAGAAGATTTCAATAATTCCTAGTTCTTGGACAAGAATTGGAAAAGATGGGTGATTATATTGGGGAACTCCAGAAATAAGGAGTCGATGAAGATTGCCTTAAAATCCAAAGATTTTACAAGGAATCGACATGGAATTCAAGAGTCTTTCCTGTTTCAACCATGCATATTCTGTCCGAGAAAACAAGAAATACGGTTCGAGTGGAAATGTATTAACAATGCTCAAAATTCCATACTTCTTATGTGGGATAAGAACCCGGTTTGAGTTCTAGAACAAGAGAAGGATCCGAATTTCAGGAAAATCTTTATGAACTTCAAGATGTTAACAATATCAAGGACAAGTAGATTTTCTACCAAAGATAGAATCGATGTCCCCCCCTATTGGAATCGAATTAACACTCTCTCGCCGATGTTCGAGTTATATGGAGGAATTCATAGGAATAATTGGAAGGATACTTCAAGTGTGAAGAGTTGGGATATTTGGGGAACGGTTGTTCGAGCAACAAGAATTTGAGACCTTCCAAAGCGCCGTGACATCAACATCCCGGTTCAAGCTCAAGATGATACTTTAGAAGGAAAAGAAATTGATGCCGAGCTCAACTCCACCAGCATGGTGAATGGTACACAAAGCATTCATGGAATTTCATACATGTATATTTTAATCTCGGGGAAACCCACTTGTTTACTTTTCTTTCTCGTTGGTTCTTGAAGTTTCTTTTCATTGTTGTTCTTGTGCTTTATTTATTGTGAACTCTCTTTTGGAGTGAGTTTTAATGAGGAGAGTACTCAAGTGGTTGGTGAGTTTTGAGGGTCGAGGTTGCCCGATGGTCTTGTTTGAAGGCGCCTAGTGAAGTACGGAGCTACCTTAGGCGTGGGTTAGTTGTTTGGGCACTGAGTTGAGTTAGTGTGTTGCTTTAGGAGGTCCGTTTTGGGCTCAACGATATTTTTGGGTAGTAGATTGAAGGCTAGCCCGTTTGCATCCTTCATAGAAGCGATTGTTTAATCCGGGACGGTGCGATGAGCTTTGTGGCTTACCTTTGGGTTAACTGATGGGTCGAGCCAAGCTCGAGGAGACAAAGATCAGAGTAAGGCATTTCGATGTTTCCTTGGAAATTAGGATTCTCTACTACTTGATAGGGATGTTGAGATGTCGTTGATCTTTATCCTGGAGTTGAACTTGTTCGAAGATTCCTTACCAAATGGCTCTAGCGTGGTTGTTGCAGTTGAAGATGTAGTTTGATGAGCTACTAGAAGGTGGTTTCATCCATTGAATACTTCTTCGTGGAGTACTCTAGTGCTACTTATGAAGAGACAGGACCTTAGGGTGAATACCGACTACCGTGAGCTACACAGGTTAACTGTGGAAGATAAATACCCTCTTCTCGCTTTGAACTGTTGGTCGCCCTGCTCCAAAGTCCGTGGTTGGTGCCAAGTTTGGTCTTAGAAAGGGTATAACCTACTACGCATTCGGGTAGAAGAACTGAGAATTACCTCAAAGTAAGAAGTCTCTCGTGTTGACTGGGTATACTAGGCGATTCTTTCCCTTAAGATTGCCAAACTGTTGATTCGCTTGACAAGAAAGAGGCACGGTTTACAGTGGGAAGTGTTAGTAGAAGAGAGTTGCCTTCGTCATCGCCTTTTTCCTAACCCGGGGTACTCAAGACTACTTGTTTACAATCGAGGCACTAAGGAAGGATTTCGCTGTGTGTTGCTTACGGGAGTGTGTAGCCTATGTCTCGAGAAGTATAAGACTACGAGACTTACCCCACTCTTGGTTTAAGTTTGTTTGAGGACTTGAAGAACCGGTAAAGGTGTCTTGGCATAAGGAGAGACGTTGTAGACTTTATGTAGTAATGCCTAAAGTGCCATCGGTTGAAGATCGAGCACCAATAATCCTTCCGACACGGTTCTCCAACTACATCCATATTCTAAGTGGAAGTGGGAGCAAATGGCTACGGACTATGTGTCCGGTTTTCTTTGTTAAGGAGATTTCTATGAGATTGAGTGGTCGCTCGCTTCAACGAGTTGGTCATTTCCTTATGGTTTCGTAGTTCGACAATAGGCTCGTCGTTCATCAGCAACCGGTTAAAGTTTTGGTTCGGCTGAGGTTTCAGACGAAGACTAGAAATTTCCTTTCGGTGAGAGCTCTTGTGGCGGGATTCAAAATCCGAGAAGCCACTTGACAACCGAGTTCGAGTGGTGCAGTGGAAGCGTGGAGTTAAGGTTCTTTCCGGCGTTGATCAAGACCCTGATTTGGACTTGGGGAGAGGTCATTTTTAATGGCTAGAGATTGTGACACCCCGACTTTTCGGACGCCCAAGTATGTTGTCATGAGTGAGCTAACTATGCTTTTAAATTATTTAATTATGCATTTATGTGTTTATTTTAATGTTTATATGCTATATTTGATTTATATGAATTATTTGTTAAATGTTTTACTTAAATTTTTGAATGTTTAGCCTCGTTTTTAATTCGTCTGACACCATACTTATTTTTAACTTTTGTACCAACTTGCTATACATGAATTATATGATTTATAAACTTTTTTAGATGCTCGTTTTATGTTTTAGGACTCGTTTTTTGTGGTCTTTCAGCATTTATTTGTTTTGGGGACTCGAGGGCCTAACCGAGTTTTAGTGCACCTTCTGTTCCGGAGGCTGTAACTTGAGCTCGGGAATTCAGATTTGAATTCTGGAAGTGGCTCTGGACTCATAACGAAGAATGGAAGCTAAAAAACCTAATTTTTTATTTTTCTAAGCCCGTTTGAGCCTCAGAAATTTGTCCGAACCGAGCAGCTCACGTAGATTCTCTACCTAGGAGTATTTTGGCCATATCTCTCTCATTCCTTAACCAAATGAGTTGATTCTTGAGCTCATATAACCCTAGTTAAGCCCTATATCTCCCTCTTTAACCCTCATTTCGAACTCAACAAGGGAACAGGTGAGAGAAGCTGCTGAATTGAGAGAGGAAGAGAAAGGGATTTCTGTAATATTCATTTTTGCAATTTCAAGCTCAATACTTCTCTGATTCGCCTCAAATTGGAAAGGTAAGTCCATCATTTGATTCTCCATATTCTCCTCTTTCTTTTAAGTGTTGGTTTTCTAAATTTCTTGGAGGTTTGAACATGCAATGAATTTATATGTGAATAGTTAGGTTTTTCTTCAATTCTTAAATCCATAGCTGCTGTTTGTTTTTGTGTGAATTAATGCATGAATATTGTTTCTTTGAGCTTTAAAATCTGATTTCTTGCCTTCGTTCTTATGGTTTATGCATGAGTGAAGTTTCACCATTGTTGGGAGCTTGAATGTGGCTGAAATTGGCATCAATTTGATGCACGATTGGAACCTTGTTCTTGTTGGTCTTGGTGCGTGAGTTGCTGTTAATTATGCCTTTTTAGCTATTGTTTGTTGCTGTGTTGTTGCTGCCTTAATACTTGCTTGCTGCTGTTGTTGGTTTGAGGTTCGAACAGGGGAAACATGGTCTGCTGCTGCTCATTCTTCTGGGCAGAAGGTCTCCCCGGGCGCAGAGATTTGTGGGAGGAAAGTCCCCGGACGGGGACTTTCACTCTTTTCTAGCAGTCGGTATTTCCCAGGCCGGGGAGTTAGGTTGAGGAAATCTTCCCGGGAGGGGAGATTGGAACTGCTGCTATGCTGCTACTTACGTTGCTGCTTTGTTAATTGCCTTTTTTTTTTAATTTTGAAACTTTAATTGGTTTGTACGAATGTATTGTTAGTAATGCATGTTGTGTATATATATGTAATATATATATTGCATGCATGTGTGTTTGTTTATGTGTGTGTCACAATGTTTATTTGTGCATGTGCGCTTGTGTACGTACATGTTGTGATTTTTTTATAAGTTAAACTAATCGTGCAAGTGTACACTTAAGATATACGCGTAGCACAACATGATCGTACCCATAGGGAAGGGAAATCAATCACTACTCAATATCCTTTTCTAATCTAAAGACCGGACGAAATCAAGTTGTTTATTAATCTACAAAAACAGAATTAAAATAACTAGCTAGAATAAAACACAATTAACTTCTAACACACACGTTGATTAAACTCATTAAACTAAATAGGTTGATGAGTAATCATTCACACATTCAAGATTCAATATAATACTCGTTTGACAAGTGCAATTCTACAACCTAGTCACTTAAATTTGTATTATCCTCTCTCAAGGTATAACCAAGTGCTTAATTAATTTTAACGTTGCTCTCGCAATCATTAATAAGTAATTAAACCAATAAGATCAAGACTAGTTCAAATCTAGTTCTAAGGGCTCGACATGGAATAAGATTTACCGTTGTGTAGGTTAAGAACCCAATCTCTTTTCATTCTAAATCTACAAGTTCTGAAAACAATCTCAATTACCATTAATTTCTCAATTCTCTGATAATCCTAGATTATGCTAGGGTTGGCCAGACCGTTGCAATTCAATTCAAATCAATTTTCAATACTAAGAATTAACACAAGTCATTCATACATTATATTGAACACTTATCATGCATTCATCATCACTCCCCTAGCCCTAGGGATTTAGCTACACATAATTAAATCTAAACTCATAAAAGTAAGGGAAATTGCATTAAAGAAATTCATGTTCATCAAGTCTAAACAAAGTTTCAAGAATAAAACCCTAAACATTCATAAATCCAAAAACGAATCTAACATATGAAACTAATTAAGAAAAAACTTAGAGGAATTAGTTTGATAATTAAAGCAATAAATAAACACGGAAAAATTGAAATTGTTTAAGAACTAGATCCTTTTATCTTCTCGAAATTCTCTAAACAACTCCTCCAAGCTCTGTGTCTCTCTCTCCAAGCTAGGTTACGAACGGGAAAAGACTATCTGAAAAAGACCCCAAAATGAACTTAAATAGCTGCCCAAAATTCTGCTCGCCGCCTTAGATAACGGGCGTTACCTCTCCATGCACAACCATCATTAACGCCCATTGCAAGCCAAATATCGCAATAACGCTTTTATAAGTGGTAACGAGCGTTACCACTTTCCTTCTGCCCAGGGGTAACGGGAGTTACCCCTCCTATGACAAAGTTCTCCTCCAACTGCCTCTGGTAACGGGCGTTACCAGGGTTGTACTGCCAGGGAGTAACGGGCGTTACTCCCATACTTACCCAAAAGCGATGCTCTTGTATCAGTTAACGGGGGTTAACAATATTACTCTCCCAAGGAGTAACGGGGGTTACTCCTAATTTCTCCTACTTACGTTGCTACCTTGTTTTTTTTTTTTTTTAATTTTCAAACTTTAATTGGTTTGTACGAATGCAATGTTAGTAATGTATGCTATGTATATATATGTAATATATATAATGCATGCATTTGTGTTTGTTTAGGTGTGTGCTGCATGGTTTATTTACGCATGTGTGCTTGTGTACGTGCATGCATGAGTGTATATAGATTTATGTTAGTATATTATGTAATGCCCCGACTTTTTAAACGAATGACCCTTTTTATTTATGAAACCCTACCTTATGATTTTGGCGAGATATGATTATGATTGCACGGGCCCCGGGACTTACTATTTGTAGCTAACCGAGGAGGCAAGGGCTGATGGGGATCCCATGTACTAGTCCCAACCAAACTACGGTGATACCGGCACTCGCTAGGAGGTTTAGCGAGGATTGGGAGTTGAGTGCCCTTGGGGGATTCATGTACCCCCATTGGCCTATGTATGAACCGGTGGCCGGGTCTTGCAAGCCCGTCCACCACCCGGAGGAAGAAGGTGTATATGAATGATTATGATCATGATATGTATGAGCACAAAAGATATATGTATGAATGAATAAATGATTATGAATACACAAGGTGTTGGTTGGAGATGATGCACGCCCCCTCGCCAGGGCCATGAATACCCTAATTATTAAATATGATAGTAGTAATCCCGATGATGCCTTCTTTTGTTTTACCCACTTGGGATAATTACTTTAAAACCTCATTCGGGATTATTACTTGCATGTATATGTTTAATTTCTTTGATATTATATCTTATGCCCCGTTTTTTACCCACCAGTCTCTTTTAGACTGAATCCGGTTTGTTTTCAGTTGTTTTGTGCAGGTATAGGAGTGCTAGGCGGGAATACAAGTCGTCTAGGTCTTGCATTATTGTTTAGCGCTTCTTTTCAGTATCTCATACACTCATACTCCTATTGCTATTTTGTATATGATCTTGATATGGAGCGTTATGGTTTTGTAGGCCGTGTGGCCTTGGATACTTGAATGATTTTGTATATCTATTTTGGAGCTTGGTGGGTCATTGTATATAATATATGTTGATCTTGCTTCCGTATTTTATTATCGCTCTGATTTTATTTTGTCTTGATCCTGAATGGTTTAAGGGTTAGTCCCGCCTAGCATAGCGTGTGTGTTGTGTCCCCGTTCGCCGTGATTTGGCACGTGTATGGATTCCCATTTCATATACGGGTCAGGTCTCGGTGCGGGGGATGTGGTACCTTGTGCTCGGGTGCTACATATTATGTATATTAAATACATGTGTTCGAATATGTAATACATATATATATATATATATATATATATATAGTGTATGTATGTACGTAATATATATATGTAAATATTATAAGATGTAACACCCCCAGAGCGAAGGGCGCCACATCCCCCGCACTAAGGTTCAACACGAGTAACGGAATGGAAGTTCGCACCCGTATCAAACCATAGCGAACGGGAGACACACAAAACTCACACCCTCGCTAGGCGGCCTAGACCCTCAGGAACTGCGAGAATTAAAATCAGAGTAGCGGAAGCAAATCATATACCAAACATGATTCCCAAGATCATCACATAAACATATCAAAATGGGGGAGGGTCAAGTATTCCAAATTCACAAGTTAGCTTACATACAAATGTACAATGCCATCACGGCCAAAAATAATCATAAGGGTAATCATAAGTACGTAAACCAAAATACAACAGTAAGAGTAAAAGTAGTCCACTACGAATGTATGAAGACTCAAGCTAAACCACAAGTAAACTCCAAAAGACACTTGCCGCCTAGCTTGACTCGGAAGAACCTGCAACTCACAAGAAAGGAAAAAGGGGAAAACAACAACGAGGGTTAGTCCTAGTGACTAGTGAGGGGGCTAACTCACGCACTCGTTATATATATATAGAGCAAAGCATTTAATCAAAACTGAAGGATCCTTGAACCGAGAGTGGTTTTTGCAAGCCAAATTAATTCCCGTGATATATATATATATACATAAAGTAAAAGAAGTCAAAAGGAGATATTGCTAAATTTTAAGTACTTAGAAATCCACTCTCGTTTCACAGATCATACAAAGCTAAACCAACTCGGCGAGTACGAGTCTAACACTAAACTCCCAACTTCCATATACAAAGATCAGAGCAAAACAAAACAAATCAGAATCCATCCCCAACACCGGTTGATAGAAGGGTTGATCGGCCCTAACTATCCACACACAGAAACGAGACAAGGTTTAATTACTACCTTGAAACCTTCGGCGGTTGCCTCCGCCGGCTCAAGAGAAACACCCTTCCTCAACCTCCCAAGGTTGGGCGAGACTCTCAAAGGGAGGTGTTGATGGAAGAGCTCGGCGACCCCTCGGCCGTCCCGAGATTACCATACCACACTCCGGGGCCCAAACATATCACGAAAGTCACACAAACATATCTCAAAGCTTATCTTTCAAAGCCACAACTCGCGTACACACACACACTTGCACAAAACTAAACTTTTCCAAACCAAAGCAAAATAGCTTATATACTTATACAAAACGTTTGAAATTCTTATAACAAATGGGATAAATCCCGCAACATAAGTATCATACACTTATTTACCATATATTATACGTATCCACATGCGAGGCTTCAAATCAAGTAGGGTTATAGGTCGAATAACTAAAAGAACAAAACCTCACCTTGTCGACGAACGAAGTGGAGCCAAAAAGAGGAAACCGGACACCTACGGAGCAAGCTCGTCCCCTACAGGAAGATCCACTAAACAAGACAAACAACAAGGAACACTCTGAGACTCAATATGAACCATATTGACGCTCGGTACATGTGCATGTATGCTTATGATGCCAACGATATGAAATGAATTCACATTAAGGCCAATTACAAGCAAATAATTCATATAAGAGCATATATAAAAAACGAGGAGATCAAACAAAACATAAACTCATAACATAAAGCCTAACACGTCAAAATACAAGTCACTTATGCATACACATCACAAACGGGGCAAGAAAGACCAACAAGAAACAACGGAAAGAAAAGCAAAACCAAACAAAGACGAACGAAAAAAAACTGAAGTTCCTAGGAGACACGCCCGTGTCCCCCTGGAAGACAAGCTGAGATACCCCCGTGTCTCAGTACAGAAAACGAACAACAGAATCCCTGAGGTGACACGCCCGTGTCACCAAGAAAAGCCAAACCGTGACACCCCCGTGTCTCGGTACAGAAAATCGAAAACGAAAGGTGACACGCCCGTGTCACCGGCAAAGGGCAAACCGTGACACCCCCGTGTCACGGTACAGAAAAACGAAAACGGGCGAATAGCAACTCAGCAACCCCAAACCCAAAACCAAACACTCATGCTCCAACTACCAAGCAAGGAAATGCAATAAATGCTAGGAAACAAGTCCTAAGAGCACACTAACAACAACAAAACTCAAGGAAACAAGAAAGGAGCAAGAATCAAACAAATTCTCCAAACATCAACTATTCACATGCTATCCAAAACTCATGAATCAACCATGGGGAAGAGATAAAAATCACATAAAAGAGAGAAGGAGGAGTGAAGATGACAACCATGGACTTACCTTACAATTTGGAGAAGCTTAGAAGTTGATTTGAGCTCAAAATCAAAGATATGGCCAAAAGGTTTTCTTCCTTCTTCCTTCTTGCTTGGCTAATCGGTATAGAGGGGAGAGAGAGAGAATGGATCGGTTTTGGGGGGGTTTTAGGGGCTGAAATGGTTAGCTAACTCAAGTATAACCCAAGGTTTAGGCTTAGATAAGGTTTAAGTGGGGTCCACAAAGTCTCATGAGGTCAAAAGATGTCTCTCAACCATAAGGGGCTCGTTACGGTTGAAATACGGAGGTCTTAACGAGCTTAGAAAAATGAGAGGTTTGTCCCATTAAACCCGAATCGTCGAAACGAGTTCAATGGAGGTGACGAAATTCGAATCCGAATTCCCGAGCTCAAAATACGCGTCTCGGAACCCAAGGTGCGCTAAGTGCTCTTTAGCCTCCTTTAGGTCCCGTCTCCAAAACGAACTCAAAAAGGCAATCAAAACAAATACCAAAACATATAACGGGCACATAAACGAGTCCATAAAGCATATGCTTAACACATATCACGAATTCACGGAAATCCGAATCCAATACAAACCCGAAACGAATAAAATACCAAACAAGAAAAGTTAAACGTTCAAGGGTAACCGAATTCATATTAGAGCAAATAAGTTCAAATAACTTTAATAATTCACGTTAGAAATTAAATAGCGCACATAAGAGGTTACCTGAAAAGTCTGATCAGTCGGGATGTTACATAAGATGTGTTATGTATTAAGTTATTTAAGTATTTGATTTATTTTTATGTAGTATGACTTTAATAATTTGATCTTATATATAAATGAATTTTAACCTTATGGATGCACATGGTATGCTATTTTATGATATGCTATGAGCTTGTTTGATATGTTATGAATTTATTTGGCGTGCTATGAGTTTGATTCTCGATTTATTCGTGTGATATTATGTTATTTGCTTTGATATGCCGAAGTGTGAACTTATATAACGTGCATTGCATCATATACATTTGTCGAGCGTTTCTATGGTCCATCTAAAATCTTAGCCTTGTTTCTTATGTTTAGATTGTTCGAAGGGATTTGCTCGTGGGGTGCTTTGGGCCGTTCGTTCAGGTTGTTCGTCAAGCTGAGGTTTTAGTTTTGTTTCTTTTCAGCTACTGTGACCCACAATCTTATGTGCTCGTTTTCAAGCCCGCATGCGAATAAACTATTATATTTATATAATAGATATGTGTTTAGACGATACGTTGATGACTTTGTCAAATGATTAAAGATTTTCAAACTATATATGCGGGCGTATGTAAGCTTGAAAATGTTTTGCAACGACGCTATACTCCAAACCATGTGTCTTCATGCTAGCTACGGATTAGGATGACACTGAGACGTACGTCTATAACATACGCTAAATTTCAAGGTAAGGTATGCTCTGATAAGGTACGTAAGTTTTTTAATGTTAATGTTTTGTAATGAGCGACAAGGTAAAGTAATGATAATGATGGGCCCCGTAGTTGTGGGTAAGGGAGATCCGGGTCAGCCATGGGGTCGCCGGTTATGACCCCGGTACACATCTCCATAGTTAGTTCGGATTACCCCTGATTTCACCAGGAGGTTTGTTGATTGATGGAGAATTGTAATGGATGGTTAGGGCGTATACACCCTTCCATCGCCGAAGAAAGAGGTTTCTTCTTTAATGTTCCTTTTGTTTTGATTTGTAATGTATGTTTTAAGGGGCCTGGGATGGGATTTCTACTTGTACTCGCCGAGCTTTTATATGTTATGTTGATTATGAAACGGGATACGACTTTTAAGTTAAAGATACACTATGCTTTTGATATGATATATATACGTTTGTTTTAAAAATGGATTTCGGTGTGCAAAACCCTATTCCCGTTTCATAGTCTTTTGTTTAATACGTGTTATGCTCTATATTATTGTATCGTATGTGTGTGTGTTCAGCCCTCTCAGTCAGTCGAGTTGTAGACCGACACCTCTCCTTTTACCCCCTTTAGTTGTAGGTGCAAGGTTAGTTTCGAGCTAGGCAGCGGTCTTCTTTTGGGTCTTTGAGTCTAGTTGTTCGAGTCTTTTGCATTCTGCATGTTTATCCTGACGCTTTGGAATTTTGAATATGTATAAGCTTATGGTTATATATTGGATATATCGTATTGATCTGATATGATTCGGGACAGGCTTCTAGGGATAGAATGAACCCGTTGTGTATTTATGTTTTATAATTGAGTTATGGGATTAGGTATTTATGCTAGTTTAACCCGTCACCTATTTCTATTTGATATCTTGCATGAATGTATTTGTTGATTCTGTTGCTTCCGCCTTTGATTTTATTTTACTGCACACTCTATACTAGGGTCTACATCGCCTAGCCTAGGGGCGTGTTGTGTTTGTCTTCCGTTCGCCATGGCTTGGTGTGTGTGGGGAGTTTTCATTTCGTTACATGTGTTGGGCTATAATACGGGGGATGTGGTGCCCTTCTCGCTCTGGGGTACTACACTTTTGAAGTGGAGACCGTACTCGGGAGTTACCAGACAGCCCAACACCGTCCCGGGGCTCCTTTGCACTAATCTCCGAGGCCTTACCAATTGTTCAAATTGTTCGAAAGTTCTAAATTTTCAAAATCAGACTTATTTTTCAAAGCCATAACTCGCTATTTTCAAAACACACACACCAACACCTTTTTAAAACAAACAAACAAAAATATATCATACGTATACATAAAATAATTTTTCAAACGTTTCATAGCAAACGGGCCAATTCCCATAAAATACTTATCAAGCACACATCTAAATACATATACATATACGTAGGTCACATGCGGGGCTTAAATCACAATTAGTGGAAGGCACTACATCCACCGCACCATAGCCCAACACGTGTAACGAAATGGGAACTCCGCACACGTATCAAACTACGGCGAACCGGAGACAAACAAAATCTCTCCTATGCTAGGCGGTCTAGACCCTAAATCAGAGTGTGCAAAATAAACAAATACACAAGCGGATGCACTAGGATTCAAATAATCAAACATACATGCTAGCATACAAAATATACAAGTATCCAAGTTAAAATTTAAATACTTCTTATACAAATTTCTCAATTTCAATACATATTCTCAGATACATAATTTCCATCAGTTTAAAAGTACATAATTAATTAGAAAGATGCATGAAACTAAAAAACAAAAGCCAAGACTCGACAAACAACCACCGCCTACACCAACTCCCCACGAACACCTGTAACTAAAAAAAAAACAAGGGGAAAAAGAAAACAACGAGGAGGGGTCAGGCCCAAAGACTGGTGACGGGACTAACAGATGCACATGTACATATACGTAAGAGCATAGCATATTCAAAAGTAAAAAGTTCAAGAACCGGGCGTAGATTTTGCGTTCTAAAACATTTTATCCCGTGATACTATACATAAGAAAAGAGGGTTTAAGGCCGAAGGCCAAAGTCAACGTGACACCCCATGTGATGCCCCGTTTCTCGATCAAGGTATGCTTTGGTACGAGAGTGAACGATTTACTTTTCTTTGCATGAATTATGTGAATAATATGCCTTAATTGACCGTTATGCTTGAACTTATGTGAAATATATACTTTAGATGAGTTATGTGACTATTTGATATGGTAATTATGTGTTCATATTGTTTTCATTTGGGTTCGATGGCATGTTTCGTGTTTAATCGAAACTATGTGCTTATTTGGACATTAAAGTATAATTTAGGGACTAAATGGTAAATTTATTTTCTAAGCCTGGAACTGGACAGAACTTAATAAAATTGAGTAGATAATTTGATTACGAGTTCGTGGGTTTTTTGAAAAGCTCCATTTGGAGTTCGGACGAAGAAGTTATGGCCATTTTACGAAAAGTCAACCTTTTTATAAAACTTATGACCCAATTCCGAATTTGGCCTAATTTGAGACCCAATTTCACTTATGACCCGCTCTAATTGACCCGGTTCGTGACCCTAATAGCTGACCCAAATCCCTAAATCAGATTTTCACACCCACAATCCATTTTACGTTATTTCACAGAGATTTAAACACAAACTCTCTCTAGCCTATTCATCTT
The DNA here is from genome assembly GCA_037501455.1 of Lantana camara. Lineage (NCBI taxonomy): Eukaryota > Viridiplantae > Streptophyta > Magnoliopsida > Lamiales > Verbenaceae > Lantana > Lantana camara. The sequence continues at coordinate 61,155,230 of CM074855.1, forward strand.
CTCCAAGAACACCAAGAACACCTCCAAGCATCTTCAAGAGGCAAGAGTGGAGATTGAAGATGGGAATTCGAGACTCAAGACCAAGTTATTCTCTTCTATTTTCAGCTCTCAAGGTAAGCTTTATGCGCTACTTCCATGGTTTTATGTTCTTGAGCTTCTTGACTTGAATTTGAACTAGGGTTCTTGTATGTTGGATTGAATTCGAATTTCTTGTTGGAAATATGATTCTTATAGGATTAGGAACAATATGATGTAAGTATTTCTTGATTTCATGCTTGTTTGAAGAATCCACCATTGATGACCTTTGAAGCTTTCTTGAGAAATTCTTACATGTCTAAGATTTACTTGATTTCTTGCAATCTTTGTGTTGTAGAGTGATTATGCTTGAGTTTTTATGAGGTTTGGAATCAATTTTAGTTGAATTCATGCTAGGATTAGAGATTCACCTTTGAAGAGCATGCTTTAACTATGAAGCTTTTATGCATATATGTAATTCTTGCTTAAAGGATTTAATTCTTGGATTTTATGCTTATATTCTGTTCTTATATGATATATAAATGTTTTATGATGCTTAATTGAGGTTGTGGAATCTTAATTTCATGTTTTGCGGTGTTTAGAACTCATTCCCGTCCAGTTCGAAGTGGCTGTCACGTTTTTTTTAAGTTCTGGGCAGAATCCACTAGGGTGGATTTTTGCTGTGTAAAAATCCATGGGGGTGGATTTGAGGCAGTAGCTTCTGGACAATCCGCGAGGGTGGATTTTTTGTGAAGGAAAATCCATGGGGGTGGATTTTGTCCATCCTTGTTTTCTTGACTTGTTTCACTTGTTTTGACTCTTGTATGTCCTTTTCTTGTTTCTATAATACCTTTAATGAGTTGTGGCCGTATTATATGTGGTGGAACCTCTTGCATATCACTTGTTATGATTTTATTGCCTTGATCAAGTTTAAGTTGTTACATTTTGCTAAGTTATGCATTTAGTTGAACTTGTACGACTTCCTACGCTATTTGTGACCTTGACATGCTATACATGCTCATGATTGATCCTCACGTTTCATTAAGTGCATGATATGACTCCATAAGCATTCATAACTCTCATAAGTGACTTGTTACTTAAGTCGTGCGTCGTTTACTTGGTTTGGGTCGAGTCTCACCTTTGTTAGTACGTTTGTCTTATTAGGTGGTGAGTCTCCGACCGAGTAGTCCGTTGCTCGTGGTCAACCTTTGAGGTTCTTGGTAAAGGTGAGGAGTTATATTATTAAAATGTTTTCAAACTGTGGACAAAACCGTACAACCTTCATGATTTGGTTCTCAAATTCCCGTTTTGAAAACTATCTGTATAGGCATAGTATGCCGGATTTTGGGAGCTTGGCTCAATATACTTATATCGTTGCTTATTGAAATCGGTTTGCAATTATAGTATGAATCTTGGTATACGGGATAGGTACCTGAAATGTTTTGGTTTTGAAAAGGATATATATGTACGTATGTGGCGAGATGTTTTGGACCATGCTACGAAAGTGGTATGGAGATTGATGTACCTTGCAGGGACGCTTGCTTGGGGAAATCGAACTTGAGCTCGGGGATGGAGGTGAGTGATATTCCGGGAAGGCAAGGGCCGACGGATGTCCTTATCCAAAGTTCCCACTGTGGACAAGATTACGAAGACTCCGAGGAGGTTTCGGGGTTGAAGTCTTCTTGGAGAGAGCTAGGTTTTATGGACCGAATTCTCTATGTTATGGATGATCGGGGGTACGCACGCTCGACATCAATGGCGTGATGGATGGATTGGTTTCATTTCTTTGGTTTGGGAAGTAAGGTTGGAGGGCTCATTCTCGCCGAGCCAGTTATGTTTCTAGTTTGTGATCCGTTGTTTCGAAAACCCCTTTGCATTGATTTTGGAAAGTTAAACGGATCATAAACACCTGTAATATCGCATGCATTGTACCCCCTTTTTATTATATTCCTTAGAGTAAATCCTCACCGGTCCCTTTTGAGCTGACTCTTCAACCTTTGTATTGTCTGCAGGTCTTCAGGAGTCTTGCTAGGTGGTGTGTCGTACAGTCTTGGCTCGTACAAGTTGTGTCGAGTCTGCATTTACTTAAAGTTCGTGTTGTGTATGTTGTTATGGTTTAATGCTTTCATTATCCTTGGTGGGCATTATGATATAGTTAGAAAAGTTACATTCTTGTATGAATTCCGTTTATGAAAATTGTACAGGTTGGGATCGTGATGATCCAATGATATTTGGATATATTATCGTGTTGGGATAGGTGCTTAGGTCGTTGAACCCGTATTTATGATTTTGTTTTGGGACAGGTGCCTAGGGAGTGGAACCCGTATTTATATTATTCCTTGTCGGGATAGGTTGCATGCTCTTGAACCCGTTGAACTGTGTGATGCGTGATTGATCTTGTTAATTGACGTTAATTAATTGATTCCGATTGCATGCTACACGTTTGTTGAAAAAAATTTATGCTCGCTTCTGCATGTCTGTTGCTTCTTTACGGCGCGTTGAGTCGAGTTGCTTAGTTACCGCCTAGCCAGGTTGTTTGTCTATCACCGTTTTCTTTGGGAACGACGCGTATATGGATGTCAGTTTCATATATGAGCTAGAACCTTAGCGCGGGGTAGGATGTGATTGCCCTCCACCGGGGCGTTACACCCTATTTGTGTGGTATCAGAGCTTAAGGTTCAAAACCGGGCTCTTGAGTCGTCTTGTGTCGATCTAGGTCGTACGGCATCAGAATATTTGTGCATTACATTTACTTGACCTGGCAATTTTGATTAGTTGGCATGAATTTTCTGAATTACTTGATTACATGCTCACATCTTTTAATACACTTGCGCTTATGCTTTTGCTTAGATTGAATCATGCTACGTACAATTGAATTAATTGTGTAAATGCTTTAGAATTCCAGAATTGTTGCTTACCTTTAATTGACTCGTATTGAAAGATTTCATTTTCTTAAATGACAATTTTGATTGCCATAATTGGGAATGCATGCTTATGTGCTTATAGCTTCTCTATAAGTGCTTTTAGCTTGAAATTTGTACTTGTTAGAAGCATGCTTCGAATGTTGAACCTAATGACTTGACTACTTGCCTAATTGCTGTGGAAACTTAAGAACTACATGCTCCTTGTTACTAATATGTTAGAATTCAATTGTTTTATAATCAATTATGCTAGCACCTTAAATATTAGTGTTCTTGCCTTAGATAACTTGAACTCTCCTTGGATAACTTATTTAATTGTCTACTTGCTTTAGCAACTTACAGATTACGTGCTTTTGCACCCATTGAATTGGGCTGTCTGAACTTATGTGCTTAATTAAACATTGCGAGTATCTTATGTTCGAACTATGTACTTATGTGATTACAACAGTTTTGTAATTAAACTGCCTATAGCTATACATAATGCTTACTAACCATCATGCATACATACATATGCTTTACACTGTGTGTTGTATAGGAAATTCCATCGCAATGTCCCCCTTGAGATAGGACATGCATGCGCAACCTATGCTTTAAGGGATACCGACATTAGTTGATTAAAGGTACGAAAAAACATGCACCGCATTTCATTTTAAATATGCAAACCTATGTGTATGCAAATGATTCTTTTATGATGGTTATATATGCCAAGACATGTTAGGGGTTATAGGGACTTCTCTAATGTATGTGCAAGAGAGATGTTGGATTCTCTCTAATTTATGTGCTAGGGAAATGCTGGATTCTCCATAATTTAAGTGTTTGAAGGATGTTGGATTCCTTCAATTTAGGTGTTGGTAATTGTTGGATTTTCCTAACTTAGGTGTTTGAGAAATGTCGGATCTTTTCTCAAACTAGTCTTTCGGGGGATCTCGGATTCTCTTGAACTTAGGCGCTTGAGGGACGGGGTGCTCTCACTTGCGTACTTGAGAGACGGGGTGCTCTCACTTGTGTGCTTGAGAGACGGGGTGCTCTCAATTGTTTGTTTGGAGATGGGGTTCTCTACTCGTTGTTGTGCTTTGTGTTCGGTTTACTTTGGCTACGATCGGAAGCAGGTGGTTTTAGAAGGTGTCGAGATTCCCTCACACTGATGACACGATGCTCGAGAAGGTATCAATCATCCAAACACTAAATAAACACGAGATATGGATACTTTGAGTTCGTTGTGATGCCCTTCGGACTTACCAACGCACCCGCAACTTCTTTGGATTTAATGCACCGTGTTTTCAAGGAGTTCTTGGACAAGTTCGTTGTTATTTTCATTGATGACATCTTGGTTTTCTCTAAGTCGGTTGAGGAACACGCTCTACATCTTCGTTTGGTACTTGAGAAGCTACGTGAACACAAATTGTATGCTAAGTTTAGCAAATGAGATTTTTAGATGGATCGGGTATCATTTTTGGGACATATTATTTCCGGTGATGGGATTTCAGTGGATCCTTCTAAGATAGAAACAGTTTCTCTTTGGGAGCAACCGAAGAATGTGTCGAAAGTAAGGAGTTTTCTTGGCTTAGCAAGTTATTACCGCCGATTCGTCAAGGATTTTTCTAAGATTGCCGCACCTCTCACACAATTAACTAAGAAGGAAACAAAGTTTGTGTGGGATGAAGCTTGTGAAGAGAGCTTCCGTGTGCTTAAGGAGAAATTGACAACGGCTCCGATGTTAACTCTACCGGAAGGTTCGGATGGGTTTTCAGTTTACACCAATGCATCCAAGGAAGGGTTAGGATGCGTGCTTATGCAAAATGGTCGGGTGATTGCTTATGCTTTGAGGAAATTACAGGAGCACGAGCAGAATTACCCAACACATGATCTTGAGTTGGCCGCGGTCATATTTGCCTTAGCGAAATGGCGACACTACCTCTATGGAATTAAGTTTGAGGTATTTACCTACCACAAGAGTCTCCGTTACTTGTTCACACAGAAGGAATTGAACATGAGACAACGACGGTGGATGGAATTCTTGGAAGATTACGATTGTGTCATACAATATCATCCGGGGAAGGCGAATGTAGTTGCAGATGCCTTGAGTCGGAAAGCAAAGATTGCTAATCTTGAGGTTGATTTCGGTAAGGGTGAAACCGAAATCCTTGTTTCGCAATCAAGGTTGGCTAACATCACTATATGGCTGGATTTGAGGCAAAGGATTCTAGATGCACAATCAACGGATGAAAGGATTCAAAGACAAGTGATTCGAGCAAAGGCTAATCCGAAGTCTAAGTTTGGATTTGATGATTTGGGGATCTTTAGGTACAAGGGCCGAGTATGTATACCGGATGGATTGCAAAGGTTAGTGCTTGAAGAAGCACATAGGACCGTCTATACGATGCATCCGGGTGGCAACAAGATGTACTGGGATCTCAAGAAGTACTTTTGGTGACATGGAATGACAAAGGATGTGGCTAATTTTGTTAAGTGATGTCGAGTTTGTCAACAAGTTAAGGCCAAACATCAATTACCGACGGGAAAGTTGCAACCGATACCGATTCCCGAGTGGAAATGGGAACAAGTCACTATGGACTTTGTGACCGGGCTTCCGAGAGTGAAGAAGGGATTTGATGGAATTTGGGTCATTGTAGATCACTTTACAAAATCTGCACACTTTCTACCGATTCGATCAACCGATAAAGTGGAGAAATTAGCGGAGTTGTATCACCGAGAAATTGTGAAACTACATGGGATACCCGCTAGCATTATTTCGGATAGAGATCCTCGTTTCACTTCTAAGTTGTGGAAGGTTCTTAAGAAATTATGGGGTACGAAGTTATGTTTTAGTACCGCATTTCATCCGTAAGCTGATGGACAATCCGAACGGGTGATTAAGTTTCTTGAGGATTTATTAAGGGCTTGTGTAATGGATTTTTCGGTTGAGTGGGATAAACAATTGACTTTGATCGAATTCGCCTGTAATAAGAGTTACAAATCTTCGATCAAGATGGCACCATATGAAGCTTTGTATGGCCGTAAGTGTAGGTCTCCTCTTTATTGGGGTCTTGAGGAATGGAAATGGATCGAGGAAAATGGTTTGGAGCGAGGAACCGAACCCGATTTGATTAAGGGAGAAATTGAAAAAGTGGAAAGGATTAAGCAACACATGAAAGCGGCACAAGATCGGCAAAAGAGTTATGCCGACCGGAGAAGGAAAGATTTGAAATTTGAAGTGGGTGACCGAGTTTTCTTGAAGGCAACACCGAGAAAGGGTTTCTCACGTATTGGAAAGGGTGGTAAGTTGAATCTGAGATTCATTGGTCCGTTTGAGATTGTGGAACGTATCGAGGAAGTTGCTTATCGCTTGGATTTGCCTCCGAATCTCACGGGAATCCATAATGTGTTTCATGTGTCACAATTGAGAAGGTATTTCCGGGATGAGATGGAAAATATGCCTGTTGAAGAGGTACAATTGGAATCAGATTTGACATTTAAACAACAACCGGTAAAGATCTTGGATAGGAAGGTTCAAGAGTTGAGGAATCGACAAATTCCATTGGTTAAGGTACTTTGGAAAGATCTTAAGTCAGCAGAAGCAACATGGGAGATGTACGGAAGAGAAGATGCGAAGATATCATCCTGAGTTGTTTTTCGATGGTAAATCTGGGGACCAGATTTCTTTAAGGAGGGGAGGTTGTGATGCCCCGTTTCTCGATCAAGGTATGCTTTGGTACGAGAGTGAACGATTTACTTTTCGTTGCATGAATTATGTGAATAATATGCCTTAATTGACCGTTATGCTTGAACTTACGTGAAATATATACTTTAGATGAGTTATGTGACTATTTGATATGGTAATTATGTGTTCATATTGTTTTCATTTGGCTTCGATGGCATGCTTCGTGTTTAATCGAAACTATGTGCTTATTTGGATATTAAAGTATAATTTAGGGACTAAATGGTAAATTTATTTTCTAAGCCTGGAACTGGAAAGAACTTAATAAAATTGAGTAGATAATTTGATTACGAGTTCGTGGGTTTTTGAATCGCTCGATTTGGAGTCCGGACGAAGAAGTTATGGCCATTTTACGAAAAGTCAACCTTTTTATAAGACTTATGACCCAATTCCGAATTTGGCCTAATTTGAGACCCAATTTCACTGATGACCCACTCTAATTGACCCGGTTCGTGACCCTAATAGCTGACCCAAATCCATAAACCAGATTTTAACACCCACAAGCCATTTTACGTTATTTCACAAAGATTTAAACACAAACTCTCTCTAGCCTATTCATCTTCTCCAAGAGCACCAAGAACACCTCCAAGCATCTTCAAGAGGCAAGAGTGGAGATTGAAGATGGGAATTCGAGACTCAAGACCAAGTTATTCTCTTCTATTTTCAGCTCTCAAGGTAAGCTTTATGTGTTACTTCCATGGTTTTATGTTCTTGAGCTTCTTCACTTGAATTTGAACTAGGGTTCTTGTATGTTGGATTGAATTCGAATTTCTTGTTGGAAATATGATTCTTATGGTGTTAGGAACAATATGATCTAAGTATTTCTTGATTTCATGCTTGTTTGAAGAATCCACCATTGATGACCTTTGAAGCTTTCTTGAGAAATTCTTGCATGTCTAAGATTTACTTGATTTCTTGCAATCTTGGGGTTGTGGAATGATTATGCTTGAGTTTTTATGAGGTTTGGAATCAATTTTAGTTGAATTCATGCTAGGATTAGAGATTCACCATTGAAGAGCATGCTTTAACTATGAAGCTTTGATGCATATATGTAATTCTTGCTTAAAGGATTTAATTCTTGGTTTTTATGCTTATATTATGTTCTTATATGATGTATGAATGTTTTATGATGCTTAATTGAGGTTTTGGAATCTTAATTTCATGTTTTGGGGTGTTTAGAACTCATTCCCGTCGAGTTCGAAGTGGCTGTCACGTTTTTTTTAAGTTCTGGGCAGAATCCACTAGGGTGGATTTTTGCTTTGTAAAAATCCATGGGGGTGGATTTGAGGCAGTAGCTTCTGGACAATCCGCGCGGATGGATTTTTTGTGAAGGAAAATCCATGGGGGTGGATTTTCTCCAGCCTTGTTTTCTTGACTTGTTTCGCTTGTTTTGACTCTTGTATGTCCTTTTCTTGTTTCTATAATACCTTTAATGAGTTGTGGCTGTATTATATGTGGTGGAACCTCTTGCATATCACTTGTTATGATTTTATTGCCTTGATCATGTTTAAGTTGTTACATTTTGCTAAGTTATGCATTTAGTTGAACTTGTATGACTTCCTACGCTATGTGTGACCTTGACATGCTATACATGCTCATGATTGATCCTCACGTTTCATTAAGTGCATGATATGACTCTATAGGCATTCATAACTCTCATAAGTGACTTGTTACTTAGGCCGTGCATCGTTTACTTGGTTTGGGTCGAGTCTCACCTTTGTTAGTACGTTTGTCTTATTAGGTGGTGAGTCTCCGACCGAGTAGTCCGTTGCTCATGGTCGACCTTTGAGGTTCTTGGTAAAGGTGAGGAGTTATATTATTAAAATGTTTTCAAACTGTGGACAATACCGTATAGCCTTCATGATTTGGTTCTCAAATTCCCGTTTTGAAAACTATATGTATAGGCATAGTATGCCGGATTTTTGGAGCTTCGCTCATTATACTTATATCGTTGCTTATTGAAAACGGTTTGCAACTATAGTATGAATCTTGGTATACGAGATAGGTACCCGAAATGTTTTGGTTTTGAAAAGGATATATATGTACGTATGTGGCGAGGTGTTTTAGACCATGCTACGAAAGTGATATGGAGATTGATGTACCTTGCAGGGATGCTTGCTTGGGGAAATCGAACTTGAGCTCGGGTGTAACGCCCAGACTTTTCGGCCGTACTGGTATGACGTCACGAGTGGGTTTAGACCGAGAGTTATGTGGCTTTACATGTTTTAATTGCTAAGTAATTATTTAATTTAATAATTTCGTGAATTAATTGCTATTATGTGACGTATGTGACTTATATGATTTAATTGAAAGTGTTAGTTTTATTTATTTGTTACTTGTGTACTAGCTAATTAATATTTTGTTTCGATTATGTACTTATTTGAACTTATATGAAATCCTTGGACTCAACCGAACTTTTAATTGGATCCCAATTGATCACCTACCAAACTTTCGGGATACAATCGAAGCACTTAAATTGTTCAAGGATCAAAGTGCAATTTCCCTCCTCTTCCTCCCTTAATTACACGATCAAGACCCCCCTTTTCTCTCATTCTTCTTCCTTCAATTTCTCCCACACACACACAAGCTTTTCAAACCCTTTCTCTTCCATCATTCTTCATTGATCCAATCTCAAGCAAGAGGAAGGCAAGAATCAAGCTCCAATTTCTTCCCTCGATCTCAAGATGTAAGCTCTCAATCGTCTTCCTTCCATTTTTTTTCTTCCCATCTTCTTTCAAGGTATATGTGTGTATATATATGTATATATAAATATATGTGGATTTATGTAATTTGATGGATTAATTGATGAAATTATGAGTGATATGTGTATATATGTTGTATTTGGTTGTTGTTGTATGATTTTGGGTGATTTGGGAGCCAAAATTCGAGCCTTTCCCTGTTTCCCGTCGCCAAACGCAGCTGCTGGAATTAGGGGTCGCGCCCGCGACCGTTTTGTGACCATTTTTGGACTCCCTCGTCTGAACTCGGAATGACCTGATTTTTTAACCCACGGAAACCTCTTGAAGTTTAGAATATTCTCCAATTGGAATCACTTCAATATCGTTTCTCATTTGGGAGATATGATCAATTCTTTTTGGTGTCGCCACTTTACCGGAAAACTGCTTTCACCCAACTTCGGGCCTACACCATTTTCACCTCGTTTTGAACCATGATTCGTGCCATATATCATTGAAAAGCTCTCTGTGTCTAGTTCTATATCCCATAAGCAAAACTTAATTCCAATCTCTACAACTCAAGATATTTCCAGTTTCCTACAGCTCGTTCATTTCGGAAATTGTTAACTTTTGATAAAGCTCACCAAAACTCTTCTTCTTGTGCTCCTTTCACCCTCCTGGCTCCCATATGTGAACTATATGACTCGTATGCTTGATTAATTGATGATATATGATTTAATTTGATTTGATTATGGGTTTTATGCTATCAATTTATTGTGTGAACGTTTAAGTGCTTTAATATGATCTCCTTTGCAACTATTGTTTCCTTTATGTACTTAACGGATTCCTTTCACCTTAAACTGATTCTTAAATATGGTTGACATGTATTATAAAGTCTTATGAATATTTTGTATTATGGGGATGACTTTTGTTATGAAAAATTGATAAGGACATGAGTATGCGTACATGATTGCCATTCTTAATCGCATTCGATATGTGCTTAATAACTTCTAATTGATTGATATGCATTGTCAATATGTATTGTCTTGTATTATGAATTGAATGATTGATCATGTATACACCACTCCATAACCTTTTATGATTTATTCTCTATCATATCATCTCATAACATATCATCCCACATCATGAGGATTGCCGTGCGTCTATGTGGTTTCATATTAAGTCAATTCTCACGAGTACACGTTGTTCCTTCTCTTATACAGTTCGTTTCCAGGGCGGAGACTTCCGAGTTGAATAGGCACCCACATTACTTATGCTTTATGTCTCGTGGTCTTCCAGGTGAGGGTGTTTTCGTTCTAGTTATGAAAAAAAAACCCTACAACCCTCATGTGAAAAGCTTTGGCCAAAACCTTATGATTATATATCTACGTTACTTTTAAAGTAAATACATCGAGTAAATATTGATCGAGTAAACCCTTTTCAAATGACTTATGAATTATGTTATGTTCTTATGAATTGAAATTTTTGGAGAGACACATTTATGATTTATGATTGTACGGGCCCCGGGACTTAGTATATGTGGCTAACCGAGGAAGCAAGGGCTGACGGGAATCCCATATACTAGTTCCAACTTATGTACGGCGATACCGGCCCTCGCTAGGAGGTTTAGCGGGGAATGGGAGCTGAGTGCCCTTGGGGGAGTCATGAAACCCCATTGGCCTATGTATGAGGTGGTCGGGTCTTGCTAACCCTTCCACCACCCGGAGGAAGAAGGTTGGAACTTATTTATGATTATAACTATGATTATGTTATGTTATGATTGTTATGCACCGTGCGGGAAGGCCGGGACACGGATTGCCCAAACGAATATATTTTATGATAAGATTTATGATCTGCGTGTAATATGAGATATTGCATGATCACCTAATCAACTTATTATTAATGATAATTGTCGTACACGGTCGGAGTTTGGTTGGAGATGATGCACGCTCACTCGCCGAGCCTATATGTTTATGTATGATTTATGAACATAATGAATTAATATGATTAGTCGTAAAATCCGAGTATTGCTTGGTTATTCTCTTACCCTTTTGGGAACTAATTTTAAATAAAACCTTGCTCGGGATTTTTGACTTGCATGTGCATGTTTTATACATATGTATATCGCTCCTGCTCACTCAGTCTTTTAGAGACTGACCCCCTTTTCCCCACTTCTCAGTTCTTGCAGGTTTTGGCTAGGCGGAAGTCGAGTCATTGCAATTTTGTTCGAGTCACACTTGTACACTCGAGTCGCATTTCATATTGTTATGTTTTAATTATAGTTCCTTCATGTATGTATTGGGCCTGTCCGCCAATTATGATTATTGTTGGATATTGATTCGGGACAGATTGCATGTTTAGTTGAACCCGTTGTTAGGTTGCATGATGGATTTAAATTATATTGTGGAATTGTCGGACTTGTTACCATTGTTGAATTGTATGAATTACACATTATTGCTTCCATATTGCACTCTTGGTTATTTTGGTTTAATTGGTACAGGGTTAGTTTCCGCCTAGCTAGGTACTTTTTATTTTGGTCTCCCGTTCGCTATGAGTCCGGTTCATGCTTGGATTATCCATTTCACGTGTGGACTAGACTTGTAGTGCGGGGGATGTGGCGCCTGTCGTCCCGGGCGCTACATCCTTAAGTGGTATCAGAGCCCCAGGTTGCAAAACCGGGGTTCCTTGTGTCGTGTTATGTCAAGTGTAGGTCGAACGACTTAGGAACAATGTCTGAACGTGTGCACCGCATTGATCACGAGCATTATTATTGAAATTTGACATGGAAGATACATTATTAATTGTGTTTAACTTAAATTTTGTTAATTTACGTAATGCATTTTGCATTAATGCGTGCTTTTGATGCTAATTATGTGCCATATGCATTTATTAACCGACATTCATTATATTTGAGTTAAGTTGTGAATTGTAGGAAATTATTATAATATCAAACCACGGCCAATCCCTACAAGCACAACTACTTAGCACAAGTTCTTTGTTCGAGCATGGGCGATTTAAAGAGGAGCCTTTGAATTTAGAAGGCTTTGTGTAACGCCCCAGTTTTTCAGTAATAATAATGTGGCTTATTTGTTTATAAATTGCGCAATTTAATTATTTAATTATATGATGAATTGTTTTTAAATGTGTTATATTTGCTTTAAACTATAAACTATTGTTACTTTAATTTAATTCATTTTATTTCAACTTGATATTTAGTGTTTAATTTCTTAATTAAGGTTTCATGTTACCTTAACTATTTCGGTAATTTCGTTAATTAATTTCAATATGTTATTAGTTGGCTTTAATTTATTTAAAAAGGAATTTAAGTTTTAGTTATAACGTTATGAATTCATTCATGCGCATGAGTGTTCTATTTGTGCTTCGTTCTTATATGTAATGATATCGGATTGGTATGGAATTTAGTATGTCGTAAATATGTGTGTTATGAACATGCCTATATGTTCGGTTTATGTTTTCGGATTCATTTGACGTGTTAACGAATTTAATTTGATTTGTGGAACCAAGTCGGGGGCTAACGAGCAATTAGCGTACCCTTGGTTCCGTACGTGATATCTTGAGCTCGGGAATTCGGATTCGAATTCCGTCACTTCCGTTGCCTTCCTATCGACGATACGGAGACAATGGAACAAGCCTCATACCTTTTTGAGATCATTAAGACCTCCGAAATCCAACCGTAACGGACAACTCGTGCAAGAAGAGCTCCTTTTGTTGACTAGTCTTCATGGTGGGACCCTTTTTACTTAACCTAACCTAACCATACCTTAACCATGACTTATGTACCTTGAGTCAAGCCCTTTATTCCCCCTTTAGCTCTGAAAACCGAACCAAACATCTCCCATTTCTGCTGGAGCTGATTGAGATAGAGGAAGAGAGAAAAGGAAGAGAAAACCCTTGGCCATTCTTGTGATTTTGAGCTCAAATCACCTCCCTTCTTCTTCTAATCTTCAAGGTATGAATATTTATGTCGTCTTTACTCTATTATGCTTGATTTCATCTATTTAATACATGATTTGTATCAGATTTGATTAGGGTTTGAGTGATGAGTTTGGTATTAACTTTTAGGGATTTTTGTTCTAGTGACCTATTTGCTTGTGTAGCTGATTTTCTTGCTTATACATGATTATATGAGCTTGTTTATTGGCCTATTTCTTTCCTAACTGATATTATATGATGTTAAGAGGATTTCATCTCTTGACCCTTTAATGAAATTATGAGGTATGGAGCTCCAAACTTGATGATCAAACTGTTTCCCCTGTTTTTTGTACTGCTGTGTGAAATTTTGTGTTGTTGCTTGATCAAATGGTCTCCATTTCGTGTGAAATTGCATGGACTTGATGTACACTCATTGCTATATATGTTAACATTCATGTTTCAAGTATTTGGATCCATTTTAAGCCTCAAAACCGAAAGACATGGCCTGTTCTTATGCATGATCTTTGACAGACTTGTTGTTGTTACAATTGTGTGGTTGTTGGTCACCCTAATGTGCTTTAATTCGTGCCATTTTGCATATATATGAAGTATATTAGTTGTTTAGTATTTTAGAATGCATTCCCCAAAGTTTCAGATCCCAATTCAACCCCTAAGTACTTGATCATGGCTTGATTGAATCAATAGGGCTCATATGTGCGATTTTGGCGACCCAGTTTTACTGCATGATTTGGATGCTCTTAATGTGCGATTTAGCCTTTGCACTCTAAATGAAATATGTTCCTAACATGCTAAATATTTGTATATTAAGTTGCATAGAATTTGGAGTTGGTTTGGTATGCTTTTGGATTGATTTGGTATGAGATCAGTTTTGCCGGTAAAACTCTGTGAACGTTTTAAGTTCTGTACCGTGACACCCCCGTGTCTCATTTACACTTAAGTGTGAGACACGGGTGTGTCACACCTTCTGGGTAGGTCTGTACTGAGCCACGGTCGTGGCTCAGTTTGGCTAAGAAGGGTGACACCCCCGTGTCCCTTCCCTTGCGCAGTCCTTGTTGCTTCCTTTTCGGTTTTTGATTTGTTTCACCTCCTTAATGACTTTATCTTCATTTGTGTTGAACTATGAACTTGTTTTGCTATATGTTGGGAGCATTATGATTTAATTTCATAGCATTTGGATGAGGTTTAAAGCATGCTTTTGGTAAATTGCTATGATGTGGTTTTAGTGCTTCTATATGGAATATTAAGTACCTTCTTGCATTCTTTCGAGGTCTTAAGTGATGCTCTTTGCCTTTTTATTTATCATACTCAATGTAAACATGTTGAAAGGTGTAATGTTACTATAGTTCCAAGATTGTGTTAGATATTGATATGAATTATAAAAGATATGAAAGGATGGAACTTGAATGTATATAAACGTTATGATATCAAATGAATGAATGAATGAATGACTTGGTTATATGAGTTAAATGCCTTAATAATGCACATGAACATTTTCATGACATAATATCATCTTTTATCCATTCATATCATGCTTGTGCATGGCCGTGCGTCATATATGGTCCATTTAGAGTCTTGAGTCTCACGAACACGTCATGTTGTCTTTTGTACAGTTTATCTCCAGGGTGGAGAGATCTTGATCCTTCGAGCATTTGGTAACTCGTATCCTTGTATCGTCTTGTACCAGGTGAGGGTGTTTTCGTTTTAGTTATGTAACAAACCCTACAACCCTTATGTGAAAAGCTTTGGCCAAAACCTTATGATTACATATATGTTACTTTTAAAAGTAAAGTCTTCGAGTAAATATTGATCGAGTAAACCCTTTTCAAATGATTTATGAATTATGTTATGATTGTTATGAATTGATATGTTTTGGCAAGACACATTTATGATTTATGATTGTACGGGCCCCGGGACTTGTGCAAGTGGCTATCCGGGGAGGCAAGGGCCGACGGTGATCCCTTGTACTAGTCCCACCACATTTATGTACGGCGATACTAGCCCTCGCTAGGAGGTTTAGCGGGGAATGGGAGCTGAGTGCCCTTGGGGGAGTCATGAAACCCCATTGGCCCATGTATGAGGTGGTCGGGCCTTGCAAACCCGTCCACCACCCGGAGGAAGAAGGTTGGAAATGATTTATGATTTATGTTATCTTATGTTATGTTATGATTATACACCGTGTGGGAAGGACGGGACACGGATTGCCCAAACGATTATGATTTATGATATATGGTCTGCATGTATTATGATATATTGCATGAACACCTAATCAACATATTAATGATATTTGTCGTACACGGTCGGAGTTTGGTTGGAGATTGTGCACGCTCACTCGCCGTGCCTTATTTATATGTATGATTTATGAATGTAATGAATTAATATGATTAGTCATAAAATCCGAGCATTGATTAATCATTCTCTTGCCCCTTTTTGGGGAACTAATTTCAAATAAAACCTTGTTCCGAATTTATGACTTGCATGTGCATGTTTTATATATGTATATCGCTCCTGCTCACTCAGTCTTCTAGAGACTGACCCTCTCCCTCCCCAACACTTTAGTGTGCAGGTTTGGCTTTGGAGTTTCGAGCTAGGTGGAGTTTTGTTGAGTTGAGTTGGTCAAGTTAGGATAGAAGAGTCTCTGCACTCACATATGTATTGGAATTATGTATGATTCGTTCTATGGTATCCTGAACTTGAATATTTATGAAATTATTATTGAATTGATTTTACTAGGATTTGCTATGATTTAAAAGAGGCCTGAAGAGCCCAAATTCTGCTGATGGTTTGTATGATTGGACTTTGGCTTTGCTATGCATTACATTTTGTTGATTGGTTTTCATTGCAGGGTCTAGCTCCGCTTGGCTTAGGAAGGTTTTTATGTTTGTCTCCCGTTCGCTATGGTTTGATATGGGTGCGGATTAGCTATTTCGTTACTCGTGTTGAGCCATAATGCGGGGGATGTGGTGCCTCACGTGCGGGGTGCTTCATCCTTAAGTGGTATCAGAGCCCGGTTGCAAAACCGATGTTCTTGAGTCGTGTTTGAGTCAGTTCGGTCGCACGGCATAGGAACAACTTGTTAATGTGTACATTGCATCGATTTGGCATGAATATATGATACTAATTGTTGGAAATTGCTTAATACAAGTATACAATCTACTCTCTTATTTAGTTGTTTTAAATGTTGCATTTTGCATTCTATGTGCATTGATTCATTTAACTACGTGCCATAAGCATACACTAATCTTCATGCATCCATATTTGAGTTGATCTTTCTTATATAGGCTACTATCATGCAAACAAAGCTACAGTTCACACCACCTACAATTGACAAAGTAACTTGAAGGCCGAGTGTTCAAATTCCGCGGCTTGCACAATGGAACTACCTATCCTGGCTCGTATGATGGGAGGAAGCTTGGATCACAGGAAGGTTCATCAATCATGCCCTACCTACAAACCTTGAAGGTTCTCAACATACAAGAATTGCAAAGACTCAAGTTTTAACTTGAGGGATGCGTGAGACAACGAGAGGAGTGTGGAACTCTTCACCACCCCGGTTTTGAAGACATTTAATACAAGATTAAATGCTCCAAGGTTCACCGTTGAAGCTCCGAGTCTGGAATGGTTGGGTGATTGGAAGACCAAATTGGGAAGCTTCAAGGAGTCGAATGCAAGATGTGTTAAAAAGGTTCGACTCAACTCAGATGTAAGGATTGGGAGCCGTTAATCATAAAGCTCACTATGAGGTCGAATATGGAAGCTCTCTTGATACGAATATAAGCGTGGGACATCAAATGGACGCAAGGCAAAGAGACTTAAGAGCATCGAGGGATACAAATCGGGTCGTCTTCTTGGAACCTTGGAACATGGAGACATCAAGAAGCAAGCAAGAATGGAAAGTATTATCATGGGTAAATTATGCGCGTAGATCGGAAACAAAGGATAAGCTAAAGGAACTTTAACCGGAGAGGACATCAAGATGAAGATTCGGACGACCTTTGGAGGTCGATGCTTGGAAGTATGTTGAGATGTAAACTCCATTGACAAAGAAGACCTTGGGTTCAAGAATAGCACGTTCGGGCCATGGGATATACAAATGGATGCAAGAAGTAGGGAGATTCGAAAACCATGGAAAGTTAAGGAATTATCAATGTCTCCAAAGAAAGTTACAATTATGGGAATGAGGAACACGTCATCAAGCTAAAAGCTTACCACCTCGGTGATAGGTTCTGCATATTCATGGCATGAGCATCATGCATCGATTTAAATTAATTGCTTTCTTTATCTATATGTACATTTATGTTTAATTAATATAATGGATCCAACGTGTTGCATCTTTAACTGTTTACTATGTGCATTGGCATGTTAATCCAACATGCATAGCTTAGTGTTTAATTGATAGGGAATGGCTCCACCTGTTCATCAATCGATTCTTTGATCAAGGCTTACTCGAATCAAGACGAGAAGAATAGTTGGGTTATATCTTGGGAGTTCCGGGCATGTAACTTAGCTAGCACAATCTACACCGAAGAAACTAAGTTGAAGAGTTTTGGAGAAACCGTAATCTCGGAGGCCAAGTAACGAATTCAACTAAAATTTCCAAATAAGGGAGCATTGATTAGGAAATAATGTAAATCCTTTTCGATCCTAAGGGATTACCTTTAGTTGAAAGAAGGGAAATGCATGAGAGGATTAAATTAGTCTAGATTTCAAGAAGAGCAAGAAAGAGGAGAGTCGGGGATTAGAAGGAAATAATTATTGAAGGGTTTGAATTAAACCTTAGGAGTGAATTAAAGAAGCATAAGTGGCTCAGCAAAAATTTCATTGAAAGAACGATTCATGGAGTTCGACATGTAAGAGTAAAATTTGTTAAGGGGGAGAGCACGACCGAGAGGTGAATTGGAGGTAGGGAGTGGTGCTCGAATGAATATGTTAGGGGTAATGACAGGGAAGCAAATTAAGGAGAATCTGGAAGTCCTAAGGGTGGTGATTAGGAATGAATAAGACGGCGGTTATGGTTAAGCTGTTAAGAGAGAAGCTGCGTATGGAATTCTGATCTGGAGGTGATGAAATCATAGGAGAGTTTCTATGAACTTCTAAGTTAGAATTAACAAGGGAAAATCGAATCAAGCTATCATATAAGGGGATGGTGTCGATCAAGATTTATTCAATGAAGTATGAAGGGGTCCAAGACAATATTATCGAGTTATTAGTTATATCAACGGTAATCCAGAAGGATGATAATTGGAGGATTGGCCTCAAATTTCAAGAATCATCAAGAACCTTCTGTCTTTGATTAAAAAATAAATAAAATATGGGACCAGTTATCGAATATAACATTGAGGGGAAAAAGGGAATGAACGGACAATAGGAACGGAAGGTGGGAAAAGATTTGTATTGAGAGAGACCATAAGAGTAAACATCGTAAGGTCGGGATCGAATCATCAAGTTTGCTCAGAGTGGTTATCCTCGGGGATATGTTGAGCCCCGATTTCGATAAGGATTGAAGAAGTTGGGTAAAGGTAGTAACTATGGATCGGATTTCGGGACGGATAATTTAAGGGCATTCGGGGAGTTCAAGCTCGGTTGATTAAAAAGAGTTGGTTGGACGAATGAGGATTAAAGGGAAATGGTGGAAACTGGAAGCGGTACAATTCAGAAGGGATCTAAGAGTATAATCCTTAAAGAATTCATCAATCGTTTCACCGGGGAACCCTGAAGAGGTTCAAGACAAGCTGGGCACTGAGTTACATTCAGGACAGATCATACCTTGGACAACGACAACTCACAAATCTGAATTTTGCAACTATGGTGAACGGTACTTATAGCATTCATGATACATGCGTCCTTGCAAATTTAACCTACATAATTTTTATGTTAAAGTGCTTTGATCTTGTACTGTGTTAAATTACTTGGAGTAATTGAAAATCAATGTGGGCGACATTTATTACTTGCTTTGGTGCCTTATGTGATTTTAAATTTGGTTTTGCGTGAGTTGCTTGGGAGTATTGGAGACTTCCTTGTTTTATTTTCGGTTGAGAGACGGGGTGCTCTCTTTGTTTATAAGAGACGGGGATTCTCTTATTTTGTTTGAGAGACGGGGTACTCTCTTTACTTGCGAGAGACGGGGTTCTCTCATTATTGCTCGAGTGACGGGGCTCTCTCCTTGTTGCTTGCGAGAGACGGGGTTCTCTCATTGCTGCTCGAGAGACGGGGCTCTCTCCTTGTTGCTTGTGAGAGACGGGGAATCTCTCATTGTTTGTTTTCAGGCGTGTTGTGAATCCGAGGACGGATTCTTTTTAAGGGGGAGAGATTGTAACGCCCCAGTTTTTCAGTAATAATAATGTGGCGTATTTGTTTATAAATTGCGCAATTTAATTATTTAATTATATGATGAATTGTTTTTAAATGTGTTATATTTGTTTTAAACTATAAACTATTGTTACTTTAATTTAATTCATTTTATTTCAACTTGATATTTAGTGTTTAATTTCTTAATTAAGGTTTCATGTTACCTTAACTATTTCGGTAATTTCGTTAATTAATTTCAATATGTTATTAGTTGGCTTTAATTTATTTAAAAAGGAATTTAAGTTTTAGTAATTAAATTATAACGTTATGAATTCATTCATGCGCATGAGTGTTCTATTTGTGCTTCGTTCTTATATGTAATGATATCGGATTGGTATGGAATTTAGTATGTCGTAAATATTTTTGTTATGAACATGCCTATATGTTCGGTTTATGTTTTCGGATTCATTTGACGTGTTAACGAATTTAATTTGATTTGTGGAACCAAGTCGGGGGCTAACGAGCAATTAGCGTACCCTTGGTTCCGTACGTGATATCTTGAGCTCGGGAATTCGGATTCGAATTCCGTCACTTCCGTTGCCTTCCTATCGACGATACGGAGACAATGGAACAAGCCTCATACCTTTTTGAGATCATTAAGACCTCCGAAATCCAACCGTAACGGACAACTCGTGCAAGAAGAGCTCCTTTTGTTGACTAGTCTTCATGGTGGGACCCTTTTTACTTAACCATGACTTATGTACCTTCAGTCAAGCCCTTTCTTCCCCCTTTAGCTCTGAAAACCGAACCAAACATCTCCCATTTCTGCTGGAGCTGATCCAGATAGAGGAAGAGAGAAAAGGAAGAGAAAACCCTTGGCCCTTCTTGTGATTTTGAGCTCAAATCACCTCCCATCTTCTTCTAATCTTCAAGGTATGAATATTTATGTCTTCTTTACTCTATTATGCTTGATTTCATCTATTTAATACATGATTTGGATCAGATTTGATTAGGGTTTGAGTGATGAGTTTGGTATGAACTTTTAGGGATTTTTGTTCTAGTGACCTATTTGCTTGTGTAGCTGATTTTCTTGCTTATACATAATTATATGAGCTTGTTTCTTGGCCTATTTCTTTCCTAACTGATAGTATATGGTGTTAGGAGGATTTCATCTCTTTACCCTTTAATGAAATTATGAGATATGGAGCTCCAAACTTGATGATCAAACTGTTTCCCCTGTTTTTCGAACTGCTGTGTGAAATTTTGTGTTGTTGCTTGATCAAATGGTCTCCATTTCGTGTGAAAATGCATGGAGTTGATGTACACTCATTGCTTTATATGTTAAAATTCATGTTTCAAGTGTTTGGATCCATTTTAAGCCTCAAAACCGAAAGACATGTCATGTTCTTATGCATGATCTTTGACACACTTGCTGCTGTTACAATTGTGTGGTTGTTGGTCACCCTAATGTGCTTTAATTCGTGCCATTTTGCATATATACGAAGTATATTAGTTTTTTAGTATGTTAGAATGCATTCCCCAATGTTTCAGATCCAAATTCAACCCCTAAGTACTTGATCATGGCTTGATTGAATCAATAGGGCTCATATGTGCGATTTTGGCGACCCAGTTTTGCTGCATGATTTGGATGCTCTTAATGTGTGATTTAGCCTTTGAACTCTAAATGAAATATGTTCCTAACATGCTAAATATGTTTTATATTAAGTTTCATAGCATTTGGAATTGATTCGGTATGCTTTCGGATTGATTTGGTATGAGATCAGTTTTGCGGGTAAAACTCTGTGAACGTTTTAAGTTCTGTACCGTGACACCCCCGTGTCTCATTTACAGTTAAGTGTGAGACACGAGCGTGTCACACCTTCTGGGTAGGTCTGTACTGAGCCACGGTCGTGGCTCAGTTTGGCTAAGAAGGGTGACACCCCCGTGTCCCTTCCCTTGCGCAGTCCTTGTTGCTTCCTTTTCGGTTTTTGATTTGTTTCACCTCCTTAATGACTTTATCTTCATTTGTGTTGAACTATGAACTTGTTTTGCTATATGTTGGGAGCATTATGATTTAATTTCATAGCATTTGGATGAGGTTTAAAGCATTCTTTTGGTGAATTGCTATGATGTGGTTTTAGTGCTTCTATATGGAATATTAAGTACCTTCTTGCATTCTTTTGAGGTCTTAAGTGATGCTCTTTGCCTTTTTATTTGTCATACTCAATGTAAACATGTTGAAAGGTATAATGTGACTATAGTTCCAAGATTGTGTTAGATATTGATATGAATTATGAAAGATATGAAAGGATGGAACTTGAATGTATATAAACGTTATGATATCAAATGAATGAATGAATGACTTGGTTATATGAGTTAAATGCCTTAATAATGCACATGAACATTTTCATGACATAATATCATCTTTTATGCATTCATATCATGCTTGTGCATGGCCGTGCGTCATATATGGTTCATTTAGAGTCTCGAGTCTCACGAACACGTCATGTTGTCTTTTGTACAATTTATCTCCAGGGTGGAGAGATCTTGATCCTTCGAGCATTTGGTAACTCGTATCCTTGTATCGTCTTGTACCAGGTGAGGGTGTTTTCGGTTTAGTTATGTAACAAACCCTACAACCCTTATGTGAAAAGCTTTGGCCAAAACCTTATGATTATATATATGTTACTTTTAAAAGTAAAGTCTTCGAGTAAATATTGATCGAGTAAACCCTTTTCAAATGATTTATGAATTATGTTATGATTCTTATGAATTGATATGTTTTGGCGAGACACATTTATGATTTATGATTGTACGGGCCCCGAGACTTATGCAAGTGGCTATCCGGGGAGGCAAGGGCCGACGGTGATCCCTTGTACTAGTCCCACCACATTTATGTACGGCGATACCAGCCCTCGCGAGGAGGTTTAGCGGGGAATGGGAGCTGAGTGCCCTTGGGGGAGTCATGAAACCCCATTGGCCCATGTATGAGGTGGTCGGGCCTTGCAAACCCGTCCACCACCCGGAGGAAGAAGGTTGGAAATGATTTATGATTTATGTTATGTTATGTTATGTTATGATTATGCACCGTGCGGGAAGGCCCGGACACGGATTGCCCAAACGATTATGATTTATGATATATGGTCTGCACGTATTATGATATATTGCATGAACACCTAATCAACATATTAATGATATTTGTCGTACACGGTCGGAGTTTGGTTGGAGATTGTGCACGCTCACTCGCCGAGCCTTATGTATATGTATGATTTATGAATGTAATGAATTAATATGATTAGTCATAAAATCCGAGCATTGATTAATCATTCTCTTGCCCCTTTTTGGGGAACTAATTTCAAATAAAACCTTGTTCCGAATTTATGACTTGCATGTGCATGTTTCATATATGTATATCGCTCCTGCTCACTCAGTCTTCTAGAGACTGACCCTCTCCCTCCCCAACACTTTAGTGTGCAGGTTTGGCTTTGGAGTTTCAAGCTAGGCGGAGTTTTCTTGAGTTGAGTTGGTCAAGTTAGGATAGAAGAGTCTCTACACTCACACATTTATTGGAATTATGTATGATTCGTTCTATGGTATCCTGAACTTGAATATTTAGGAAATTATTATTGAATTGATTTTACTGGGATTTGCTATGATTTAAAAGAGGCCTGAAGAGCCCAAATTCTGCTTATGGTTTGTATGATTGGACTTTGGCTTTGCTATGCATTACAGTTTGTTGATTGGTTTTCATTGCAGGGTCTAGCTCCGCCTGGCTTAGGAAGGTTTTTATGTTTGTCTCCCGTTCGCTATGGTTTGATATGGGTGCGGATTAGCTGTTTCGTTACTCGTGTTGAGCCATAGTGCGGGGGATATGGTGTCTCACGTGCGGGGTGCTACACTTTGGGATATTTGACGATTTTTACGACAAGGGTGTAGGTTGAGAGTTCGATCTCAAGGAGGAATTAAATTTTGGGTGAAGATTTGGAATGGATGAAGTAATAATATGAGGATGTGATGCTTATATCCACAAAAGAAACACATACCTCTTTATACCGTGAAAGGTAGTCAATCAACCGGCCGTGTGATTCGTTTAATTCAAGAAGAAGGCGAAGGAAAATTTGAAGGTACTAAGGGTTCAACATCCGGGGTTAGAGGACTAAAGAAGAAAACCTTTAGTTAAAAAGGAATGATCCGAATTTAAACTATGGACCGAGGAGCTTAATTATGGAGAGAGGAAATTTTATAATTTTAGAATAAGAAGGCAGTTGGAGAAAAGAAACGTGTCGAGATACTTCGTGTTTTGGAATGAGACTAGTGATAATTGGAAGAAAACTAGAAATCGTTCCACTCTCGGAATTTCAAAGAGGACGCCCAAGATAGTTTACTTAACTATTAAATTTATTAAATTTGACCCGGAATGGAGAAATTTTGCAAAGTTTGTAAAGTTGCTCGACCGTCGGAAAATTTTCAAGGTTAGAGCGAGGCGAATCGGTAAAGCAGACCTCTGAATAAATCATGTTGCAGAAGCAGAATTCGGGAAGAAGCTGGATTTGAAAAGAGTTAAAGAAAATCGATCCAACATGGTGAGTGCAAACCTTTGGGAGGTAACAATGCTAACGGTTTTATCTTCAGCCGGATTAGAGTTTAACTTCCAGATCCAAGATAAATTGTCGTATTGTGAGGTTGAATTGGAAGATAGGGAATAACAAATGGAACCGGTAAAGAAAGCCAAAGAGCTTTTGTAGGAAATGGTGAAGTCAAATTTAAGCAATTGGAGGACGAGTTCATTTCACCAATTTGAACTCATAAATATAAGTCAAGGGAATGTTGATCAAGGTCATAATCAAGGTGAAGGTTCAGATAATTTTTGGAAATCGACACTTGGGAAAAGTCAAGATACCGTTTCCACGGTTGTAGAAGACTTTGGTTTAAAGAAATTGTAATCTCGGGCGGTGGAGACACATAAATTGATACAATGAAAACTTATAAACATTTCAAAGACCGTAGGAAAAATGAGAGGTGATCAACAAGCTCAAATCAAATCCGTAATTAAGGAGATGGAGAACAAACTTCCGAGCTAATGCATACCACCATGGTGACAGGTTTAATATATTCATGGCACGTACATCATGCATTGCTTTAAATTATTTAATTTCCTTTATCTATATGTGCTTGCATCATTAATTAATGTAATTTCTTCAATGTGTTGCATCTTTAATTGCTTGCTACGTGCACCGGCATCTTAATACCATGTGCATGTTTTAGTGTTTAATTGATAGGGAATTGGAATTGAAGGAATGATCACTACTCCTAGCAGTCGCTTCAAAGTAAACGTGAGGAAAAGTTACGAATAGTTTATGAGATTGAAACCGTTTATATCGAGGAAGCTAAATTGAAGAGGTCGAGAATCTTTGATCCAAGAGGCGGTAGAACGAGTTCAAAAAGTAGAATTGAAATTCTTAAGGGAGAGAGCCGATCCGAAAGATAATTTAAATCCACGGTTATACTCGAACAGGTCACTTCAAAAAGGAACAACGAAAATGCAAGAATCCACAAGTAACGGAAGTCTACAAAGACCATAGGAGATGACATGGAAGGTCTAGTATCCAATGGAATTTCAAGACCAAGGTGAATGAAGTCTCGAAAATGGTATTGGAAGAGACAAGTGCTCCAAGAGATGAAGATGTGAAGTCAAGGAATGCTTGGAAAATTGAAATGTTAAGATAGGGTAAAAGAGTGATCGTTGATAACTTCAGTTGAAGAATCAACCTTATTGATTTCTTGCTATGAGACTTACAAGTTAAATCTTCCATGATTAAAAGGATAGTAGATGGTATAACATGTCTTCAGCTTGGAAGCATGGGACTGTGAAGGAATTTCAAGAATTGGCAAGGAAAATATTGGGTAAAAGGAAAGCCAATCGGATTATCATATTCCATGATAGATGAAGTTAGAATCAACTCAAGTGTCGAAAATAAAAGTTAATTTGGAAGAGGAATACTTAGAAGGAAAACACATAACATGAAAAGATGGGCTACCATTTAGTCGGGCATTTTCCATGATTAACCGGGGAAGTTATTAGGATTGGAGAATAGAAATTGAGCTAGTAAAGATTAGCTCAAGTATTCAAGTTGGAGGTTAGAATTTAAGCATTTAAAGGCTACCTTGAACAACTAAGAAGGTCGAATACTAATCGTGGTGGACAACGAGCTAATTGGTTTAAGATCAAGTGCACACTAAAAATTAGAGCTTCGGACTATGGTGTTTGGAGAAGATAAGAGAAAAGATTATGTGATGAAGATCGGGTGGTTATTTAAGTATTGAATACATCGGAGATGGCAATGCCTGACACTATGGAAGGAATCAAGTATTGAACCGGATCATTACAATATAAGATTCTTGAGCATCGGTGAACGGTACATCTAGCATTCAGGGCATATACATACATGCAACTTTAGTTTGAATAATTTTAGGATGCTAAGTGCTTGGATTATTTGTTGTATTAGCTATTTTTGTATAATTAATTCTCGATGTATTTAATATCTCCTACTTGTTTCTTGTGTGGTATATGTCCTACGATGTATTTAATTAATTCTTGGTTTGACTATGTTGTTGTTGTAGTTTGAGAGACGGGGTTCTCTCGTTGTCGCTTGTGAGAGACGGGGTTCTCTCCTTGTTGTTCGAAAGATGGGGTTCTTTCGTTGCTTGCTACTTGCTAGACTTTCGAGTGCTTAGGCTTTGGTGAGTTAAGGGTCACGATTTAACAGCAAGTGAAGACCCCTTGTTGCCTGAAGACCTTTTCCGAACTAATTCCTGACGGGGAGTTGCTAACCCGCGTGGGATGAACACGGGAAAGTTTACGTAGAGTTCAGAATTCGAGGCA
Source organism: Lantana camara (assembly GCA_037501455.1). NCBI lineage: Eukaryota > Viridiplantae > Streptophyta > Magnoliopsida > Lamiales > Verbenaceae > Lantana > Lantana camara. Next base: position 61,181,681 of record CM074855.1, read on the forward strand.
ATGGACCTGGGGACCAGGTCCTCTTAAGGGGGAGAGGTTGTAACGCCACGACTTTTCGGCCGTACAGGTATGACGTCACGAGTGGGTTTAGACCGAGAGTTATGTGGCTTTACATGTTTTAATTGCTAAGTAATTATTTAATTTAATAATTTCGTGAATTAATTGCTATTATGTGACGTATGTGACTTATATGATTTAATTGAAAGTGTTAGTTTTATTTATTTGTTACTTGTATACTAGCTAATTAATATTTTGTTTCGATTATGTACTTATTTGAACTTACATGAAATCCTTGGACTCAATCGAACTTTTAATTGGATCCCAATTGATCACCTACCAAACTTTCGGGATACAATCGAAGCACTTAAATTGTTCAAGGACCAAAGTGCAATTTCCCTCCTCTTCCTCCCTTAATTACACGATCAAGACCCCATTTTCTCTCATTCTTCTTTCTCCAATTTCTCCCACACACACACAAGCTTTTCAAACCCTTTCTCTTCCATCATTCTTCATTGATCCAATCTCAAGCAAGAGGAAGGCAAGACTCAAGCTCCAATTTCTTCCCTCTATCTCAAGATGTAAGCTCTCAATCTTCTTCCTTCCATTTTTTTTCTTTCCATCTTCTTTCAAGGTATATGTGTGTATATATATGTATATATAAATATATGTGGATTTATGTAATTTGATGGATTAATTGATGAAATTATGAGTGATATGTGTATATATGTTGTATTTGGTTGTTGTTGTATGATTTTGGGTGATTTGGGAGCCAAAATTCGAGCCTTTCCCTGTTTCCCGTCGCCAAACGCAGCTGCTGGAATTAGGGGTCGCGCCCGCGACCATTTTGTGACCATTTTTTGTCGCGCCCGCGACCAATAATTCGAGACTTGGCCAATTTTCGGTCCCGGCCGCGACTGATTTTTAGTGCAATTTTGTCACGGCCGCGACTCCCTCGTCCGAACTCGGAATGACCTGATTTTTGAACCCACGGAAACCTCTTGAAGTGTAGAATATTATCCAATTTGAATCACTTCAATATCGTTTCTCATTTGTGAGATATGATCAATTATTTTTAGTGTCGTCACTTTACCGGAAAACTGCTTTCACCCAAATTCGGGCCTACGCCATTTTCACCTCGTTTTGAACCATGATTCGTGCCATATATCATTGAAAAGCTCTATGTGTCTAGTTTTATATCCCATAAGAGAAACTTAATTCCAATTTCTACAACTCAAGGTATTTCCATTTTCCTACAGCTCGTTCATTTCGGAAATTGTTAACTTTTGATAAAGCTCACCAAAACTCTTCTTCTTGTGCTCCTTTCACCCTCTTGGCTCCCATATGTGAACTATATGACTTGTATGCTTGATTAATTGATGATATATGATTTAATTTGATTTGATTATGGGTTTTATGCTATCAATTTATTGTGTGAACGTTTAAGTGCTTTAATATGATCTCCTTTGCAACTATTGTTTCCTTTATGTACTTAACGGATTCCTTTCACCTTAAACTGATTCTTAAATATGGTTGACATGTATTATAAAGTCTTATGAATATTTTGTATTATGGGGATGACTTTTGTTATGAAAAATTGATAAGGACATGAGTATGCGTACATGATTGCCATTCTTAATCGCATTCGCTATGTGCTTAATAACTTCTAATTGATTGATATGCATTGTCAATATGTATTGTCTTGTATTATGAATTGAATGATTGATCATGTATACACCACTCCATAACCTTTTAGGATTTATTCTCTATCATATCATCTCATAACATATCATACCATATCATGAGGATTGCAGTGCGTCTATGTGGTTTCATATTAAGTCAATTGTCACGAGTACACGTTGTTCCTTCTCTTATACAGTTCGTTTCCAGGGCGGAGACTTCCGAGTTGAATAGGCACTCGCATTACTTATGCTTTATGTCTCGTGGTCTTCCAGGTGAGGGTGTTTTCGTTCTAGTTATGAAAAAAAAACCCTACAACCCTCATGTGAAAAGCTTTGGCCAAAACCTTATGATTATATATCTACGTTACTTTTAAAGTAAATACATCGAGTAAATATTGATCGAGTAAACCCTTTTCAAATGACTTATGAATTATGTTATGTTCTTATGAATTGAAATGTTTGGCGAGACACATTTATGATTTATGATTGTACGGGCCCCGGGACTTAGTATATGTGGCGAACCGAGGAAGCAAGGGCTGACTGGAATCCCATATACTATGTAACACCCCGCATTTTCGGAGCAAGATACGATGTCGTTCTCGTGCAATTAGATTGTTATTTATTTAACTCTGCTTATGCTTGAATTACATTATTTGTGTTTTAATAGTTCGATTGATTCGATTTCAATCTTATGAAAATATGTGAACTTAATTGGAATATGTGTTTAATACCTATTTGCTCTTTAACTTAAATTATGTGGGTTGATTTGAAATTAACTAAAATTGGTGATCTATTTCTAATTATGAGAAATTCAATTTGGACTTACTAATACTTTCTTTAAAACCTTGGGGATGCTTTTATAATTTCACAATCTCTAATTGGATCTATTTGAACCCTAATTAAATTATAGGACTCAATCGCATAACTTTTAAACTTGAAGGACCTAATCGCAGTTTCCAGAACTGAGACTCTATTTGTAAGCTAAACCCTAGAATTGATAGCAGAGATTTGCATTATTCTTCCTTCTCCCCATTCGAACTCAGCAGCGGCACCAGCACTCACCACCGCGAAGCCGCCACCAACCGCCACTTCTGCCGGAGAGCTTCGACCAGCCACCACCCTTCGCTCCCTCCCGTTCTCCTTTGCCATTTCCGCCACCGTTATCCTTAGTCCTCCACCGCGCTAGATATGGTGCCTCCGCGCCACTCCCCGTCACCACTGCCACCAGTTCGCTTCTCCTTCCCCTTTCGGTTTTAGGTAACGGCGTAACAACTCCTCCATCTCCGCCTTTCCACCACCACCATTCCAGAACCACCGCCGGCCAGATCTGCTCTCGTTCGCCGGTCACCATCTCCAAACTCTAACGCCATCTCGTCGCCAACAGGGGAGGTAGATCCGCAGCAAACGACGGTCTCTCTCTCCCTCGTTTCAGATCCGAAAAATGGAGGAAATCCCTAACAGCCCATCATCAATGATATCTTCTCTCAGCCGCCACCATCTCCGGCGAAACAGGCGTCGACCCGCCATCATCGTCAGCGAACCACCACCCCGTCAAGGCTCTGATTTGTCACGCCCCGGGTCCGCGGGCCCGTTGGACGCGAGCGCAAGTCTCCAAGCCCACCGAGTATAACCTGAAATTGGGCCTAAACCACTGCCCAAAAGGGATATCCATTGGTTATACTTGGACTCTTTAACTTATAAACTGAACTTAACTCTCATATTTTCCCGATGTGGGACAGGGGTATCACAATCACCCCTCCTTCAGAATCGTGACGTCCTCGTCGCGGCATGACATATAGCCCATGACCGACTCGTCTGCGTTGGGACTCTAGAGGTGGCTCCTACGGGCTCAAGAGGTGGCTCCCATACATGTAGCACTTTGCCCCGTATAGCACTTAGCTCCTGCGGCTGACGAGCGGCTCTGATACCATTTGTCACGCCCCGGGTCCCACAACCTGATCGAGTATGCATTCGTCTTGTCAGTTCTGGTATCTCGTCGCTTCTCAGGTGAGGTTTAGGATTTTGTATAGTTAAACGACCTATGACCCCAATATGATGATTTCAATCCCCGCATGCGATTATAAACTATATATACGATTAAATATGTGTTGGATATGATATGATTATGACCTTATGATACAACTTCAGTTTTGGAAATTAAGTATGAAGACATATGTAAGCTATTTCGGAAAGTTAAGTTATGTTATGATTATGTAGCGAGAATTGCCATGAAAGTTGGTATATGTTATGTTCTGTTCTGTTATAGGGCCCAGGAGCTACGGGTAAGGAATCCCTGGGACAGTATAGGGCCGTCAGGGCTCGGCCTGTGCGTAGTCTCCATCTGTGTGAAAAGGATCTACCGGGACCCACCAGGAGGTTTGGTTGGGAAACGGAGTCCTGAGGGTTTGAGTAGCATCAGCACTCCCCTCGACTGTATGGATGGTTAGGGTCGCGCAACCCTACCATCACCCGGAGTTGAGGTTGGTATGTTATTTCTGTTTTGTTATGATATGAGGAGTTGAGGTTGGAAGCTCGTACTCGCCGAGCATATGGTATGATATGTTATGGGAATCATGAATCGGAATAGTGTTTCTGAAAATGTTTTCTAAGTATATATATATATATTTGGGTTTTGCTTTGAAACGCTTTGGTATGCAACACCTATTCCCGGTTCATGAGTCCACCCTTTTGATATGTGATGTGCTCTTTATATATATATTGTGGGTGTGCGTTAGCCCCCTCACTCAGTCAGTTGACTGACACCTCATTTTATCTTTTAGTTTGCAGGTTTCCTTTTGGCTTGAGCTAGGCGGAAGTGAGTCTGCTGAGTCACACTTGTCAGTCTAGTTGGTATTAGGATGCATTTGTCGCATACTTTATTTATGTTATGTATCTATGTTTCGGACTTGAAGGTTATGTTGTATGCTCTACTTAGACTTAAACCCGTGCGGGGTTCGTAAGCTAGAATTTGGATGTCATTAGATATTGATGATACTTATGCTGATATTGTATTGGATTCTGAAATGATATTCGGGATTAGGTATCTATGCTAGTTGAACCCGTCACCTGTTCTGCATGTTGTTTTAAATGCTTCCACTATCTATTGTTGTTGGTTTTAATTGCTTCCGCACTCTGAGTTTGTCAAGTTAGATCCGCCTAGCCTAGTGTGTGAGTTGGTCTCCCGTTCGCTATGATTCGGATTCGGGCATGGACTTTCTATTTCATGACCCGGTCGGGGTCCTAGTGCGGGGGATGTGCCATCCTCCGTTTGGGGTGTTCCATCCTTAAGTGGTATCAGAGCTCTAGGTTGCAAAACCGAGCTCTTGAGTCGTCTTAGAGTCTGTCTAGGTCGTACGGCATAGGAATAACTGCGCATTGCATTTGTTTGACTTGATATTTTGACCCTTCGGCATGAATTGTTCCAAGATTATATGATTGTGTGCACATTATGACTTCGATTATGCAATATCACATTTTACGTGCCTTATAAATTACAATTAATTGTTGCATTTACGTGACATGCATGTTACATTTCATGTGCATCCTTAACCGGCATGCATCGAATTTAGTGTTTGAATTTCAGGGTGTCCTGTGAGTTAACATTGAGATTTCCCTCCATCAACACTACTTATTGGCACTACAACGGAAATACACCATAATTTGAAGATGAAAGGAGTCATCACCAAGATCAATGGTCATGCAAATGTTCAGAGTTGAAGGAATGAGATTTGCAATATTGACTTACTACCTTAAAGTCAATTCATAGATGAAGTTTGACGAACTTTCGCCTTGAGGATTCGTTCATTTGAAAGTAGTCAACTTGTTGAGGGAAATGAGTCAATGGAAGAGAATCTGATCAAGTAGAACCGATTTGAAGGAGGTTGATGAACTTTTGCTTTGATGATTCGTTCATTTGGAGGTAGTCACCTTGTTGATGGAAACGAGTTAATGTAGAAGAATCCGATCAAGTTCGATTCGATCAAGATCAAGGGATGTGGATAGGTAACCATCTTACATAAGCAATGAGCTACAAACCATCGGTGAGTGTTAAAGGTTTTGGTGCCGTTTACAGTTAACGAACGACAAGGCAAGATTGGTTGTTAGCTCTTTGGGTGTTTCTTCAAGATGGGATGGAAGACATTGCTGATGTGGGAATAGAACCCCTAGATGAAGAAAGACTTTATCCAAGTTTTAGAATCATATACCATGGATTGCTTTGGGAAGTGCTTAGCACCACGATCATCCAACGAAACTCTGAGGTAAATATCTAATTGACAAACGAATCTTGGACAACTCCTTGAAGATGAACAGACTAAGATTTAACACGTAAATGAGAATTCTTGGGAGAAACTGAAGATGATTCTAGTTGAGCAAGGATTACGGTCTAGTAAGGGGTTTGGTGATAAACGAGCTTGCTGAGTTACCACTTTACGAAAAGACTCAAGACAAAGAGGTTTAGATGACGAGGGTTGCATCATTGACGGCTTAATCAACCCCTACTGCTTCATCTCGACTTTCCTATCAAGATTTTTACTCTTTGGTTAACGGTACGCCAAGCATTCATGGCATTTGCATACATGCATCGTTTAAATACTCTTACTTTGTTTTGCTTGATGTGGGTGATGACTATTGCTATTTTAATTGTGATAACTTGGATACCTGATCTAGTATTTATAAATTGAAATTTCTAGTTGTTATGAACTGTTGCTGAAATGAATGAGTTATGTACTTATGTGAACTATTCATGCTTATGTGATTTAAAACTCTTTTGATTGCTCACTAGCTTCTCATATAACATGCATACATACTGTAACCCTGTTTTATAGGGATTCCATCGCGATATCCCCCTTGGGTTGAGGTATGAGCGTTGAATCTATACTCATGGGACACCGATATCAGTTGTGTAAGGTACACCAAACATGCATCGCATACTTTTCGTCAAGTGTTACTATGATGTGTGTATGTATGAATAACTGATCAGTGGATTTATGTGTAAGAGAGACCTTAGGTTCCCTCTTTCTACGTGTTGGAGAGATGCAGGATTCTCTCTATTTATGTGGTAGAAAGATGCTGGAATCTTTCTAAGTTTTGTGCACAAGAGATGTTGGATTCTCTTGTACTTAGATGTTCAGGGATGCTGGATTCTCTTGAATCTAGGGGTTTGAGGAATGCTGGATTTTCTCAAACTAGAATGTTGGGAGATGTTGGAATCTGCCCGACTTAGGTTGAGAGACGGGGTTCCCTCAATTATGTGCTTGAGAGACGGGGTTCTCTCAATTATGCGCTTGAGAGACGGGGTTCTCTCTTTTATATGTGCTCAAGAGACGGGGTTCTCTCTCTTGTGTGTGCCGAGGGACGGGGCTCTCTCACTTTACGTGCTGAGAGATGAGATTCTCTCTTGTTGGTTGCGGTTGCGTTACGCGTTGTCCTAGCTACGGTCTGCAAGTGACGAGTTTGCGACGCTATCGAAGTTGAGTGCAGTGACAACTATTCGTCTTATGGGAATGGTCGAACAACTTGATGAAAGCAACAATCCAGTCGTCGAATGGATCCCAATGGCAACGAGACATCGAGATAAAGGTTCAGTAAAGGCAATGAGAGCAAACTTCACAACGGAGGCTAAGTTTTACGCAACTCCCCGAGAAGGGTTAAGACACTATCACTCAAAGCTTTTCCAGCTCAGCAGTGGAACCTGGGGACCAGGTTCTCTTAAGGGGGGAAGGTTGTAACACCCTGCATTTTCGGAGCAAGATACGATGTCGTTCTCGTGCAATTAGATTGTTATTTATTTAACTCTGCTTATGCTTGAATTGCATTATTTGTGTTTTAATAGTTCGATTGATTCGATTTCAATCTTATGAAAATATGTGAACTTAATTGGAATATGTGTTTAATACCTATTTGCTCTTTAACTTAAATTATGTGGGTTGATTTGAAATTAACTAAAATTGGGGATCTATTTCTAATTATGAGAAATTCAATTTGGACTTACTAATACTTTCTTTAAAACCTTGGGGATGCTTTTATAATTTCACAATCTCTAATTGGATCTATTTGAATCCTAATTAAATTATAGGACTCAATCGCATAACTTTTAAACTTGAAGGACCTAATCGCAGTTTCCAGAACTGAGACTCTATTTGTAAGCCAAACCCTAGAATTGATAGCAGACATTTGCATTATTCTTCCTTCTCCCCATTCGAACTCAGCAGCGGTACCAGCACTCACCACCGCGAAGCCGCCGCCAACCGCCACTTCTGCCGGAGAGCTTCGACCAGCCACCACCCTTCGCTCCCTCCCGTTCTCCTTTGCCATTTCCGCCACCGTTGACAGCGATGCAGGGCCACCGTTATCCTTAGTCCTCCACCGCGCCAGATATGGTGCCTCCGCGCCACTCCCCGCCACCACTGCCACCAGTTCGCTTCTCCTTCCCCTTTCGGTTTTAGGTAACGGCGCAACAGCTCCTCCATCTCCGCCTTTCCACCACCACCATTCCAGAACCACCGCCGGCCAGATCTGCTCTCGTTCGCTGGTCACCATCTCCAAACTCTAACGCCATCTCGTCGCCAACAGGGGAGGTAGATCCGTAGCAAACGACGGTCTCTGTCTCCCTCATTTCAGATCCGAAAAATGGAGGCAATCCCTAACAGCCCATCATCGATGATATCTTCTCTCAGCTGCCACCATCTCCGGCGAAACAGGCGTCGACCCGCCATCATCGTCAGCGAACCACCACCCCGTCAAGGCTCAGATATGGAAACCACCCTCTCTTCTTCTCCGTCTCACACTACGGCAGAGTTAGCGCCTCACTCACCATCCTCCGCCACTACGAGTCACCCCTGTAAACAAGGAAAAACAGGGCAAGCAACAGTAGATCCGATGCCTCCCCCTTTCGGTTCAAGCAGCGGTGCAACGACTTCTCCTTCTCCTACAAAAATCGCCACCAGCTGCTCTTTTTGAATTGTAATTTCCAATCTCTGAACAAATTATTTCATACTTAATTGTAATCAATATATTAGTTTAATTATTTCAGTCATTTGAACCTAATTAGATGTTTATGTTAATGGTTGTTAATCATGTAGTTATAAGTTTATTTAATTTCTGAACAAATGGGGTTGTTAAGGATATTAGTGGAACTGCTGTAAAATGTTTGAGCTTGATGATGCTGAATTGCAATTTTGGTTGTGCCATAAGTTGAATTGGTTAACTTGTGTGTTTATGCTAAGTGTATATACTCTTGGGTTTAACATGTTATCTGTGTGTGTGTGCGTCTGGTATATATAGATGTATATATTACGTATGATTAATTGTTAAATTGTGAAGTGAATAATCTGTCCTAATAGTGTAAATCCATGAGTTAGTTTAATTAAGAATTGTATTATTATGTCCGTATATGTTGGGAATGGACTTTAAATTTACTAGTTCAAGTCTAAAGTGTTGGGTTAGGAATGGATACATTTTGGTAATAATCTTTGGATATGCAATTTATTTCGACATCTAAGATATATGAATGACCTTGCATTATTAAATGTATGCTACGAGTGGATCTGTGAAATTTTATTGAATTAATGATTTGGTGTATGTATGTGCGTGCAGCATAGGCTTTATAAGTGTGTGAGTGACCTTATTAGCCGATTGATTTGTGAATTAGTTATTCTGAATCGTGATTCTTTTGAAAGAGGAGTGTGTTAATTGAACTGGAATCTTGAATTGAATATACAATGTATTATTATGAATTAGACTTTCCTATAGGACTAATTGTTTGATTCTTAATCGAGCTCTTGAGTTGTGAAATTATGAAATATTATGTTTACGGATACCTTGTGAATTACGGTATCCTAAATTATTAATAAATTATTAAATCATACTCTGGACCAAATTCACTTAAGCCAATTGATTTGATTCATGGTTAACACCTGTCGAATTTATTATTTGGTTTGCTTGTCCGTGTGAATTGTTTGAGATTAATTACATGTCTATCACAATGTGGAATATTAATTGTGTACATGAGCCCTTTTATGACATTCTTGTAATTTCTATGAACATGTCATATTGTTCCATATCATCTTGCAATAATCGTCGTGCGTCTTTGTGGTTCATGTCTGAGTCTTGTCTCATGAGTACACTGTATTACCTTTTCTGTACAGTGATCTCCAGGGTGGAGACAACCTGATCGAGTATGCATTCGTCTCGTCAGTTCTGGTATCTCGTCGCTTCTCAGGTGAGGTTTAGGATTTTGTATAGTTAAACGACCTATGCCCCCAATATGATGATTTCAATCCCCGCATGCGATTATAAACTATATATACGATTAAATATGTGTTGGATATGATATGATTATGACCTTATGATACAACTTCAGTTTTGGAAATTAAGTATGAAGGCATATGTAAGCTATTTCGGAAAGTTAAGTTATGTTATGATTATGTAGCGAGAATTTCCATGAAAGTTGGTATATGTTATGTTCTGTTCTGTTATGGGGCCCAGGAGCTACGGGTAAGGAATCCCTGGGACGGTATAGGGCCGTCAGGGCTCGGCCTGTGCGTAGTCTCCATCTGTATGAAAAGGATCTACCGGGACCCACCAAGAGGTTTGGTTGGGAAACGGAGTCCTGAGGGTTTGAGTAGCATCAGCACTCCCCTCGACTGTACGGATGGTTAGGGTCGCGCAACCCTACCATCACCCGGAGTTGAGGTTGGTATGTTATTTCTGTTTTGTTATGATATGAGGAGTTGAGGTTGGAACCTCGTACTCGCCGAGCATATGGTATGATATGTTATGGGAATCATGAATCGGAATAGTGTTTCTGAAAATGTTTTCTAATATATATATATATATTTGGGTTTTGCTTTGAAACGCTTTGGTATGCAACACCTATTCCCGGTTCATGAGTCCACCCTTTTGATATGTGATGTGCTCTTTATATATATATTGTGGGTGTGCGTTAGCCCCCTCACTCAGTCAGTTGACTGACACCTCATTTTATCTTTTAGTTTGTAGGTTTCCTTTTGGCTTGAGCTAGGCGGAAGTGAGTCTCCTGAGTCACACTTGTCAGTCTAGTTGGTATTAGGATGCATTTGTCGCATACTTTGTTTATGTTATGTATCTATGTTTCGGACTTGAAGGTTATGTTGTATGCTCTACTTAGACTTAAACCCGTGTGGGGTTCGTAAGCTAGAATTTGGATGTCATTAGATATTGATGATACTTATGCTGATATTGTATTGGATTCTGAAATGATATTCGGGATTAGGTATCTATGCTAGTTGAACCCGTCACCTGTTCTGCATGTTGTTTTAAATGCTTCCACTATCTATTGTTGTTGGTTTTAATTGCTTCCGCACTCTGAGTTTGTCAAGTTAGATCCGCCTGGCCTAGTGTGTGAGTTGGTCTCCCGTTCGCTATGATTCGGATTCGGGCATGGACTTTTTATTTCATGACCGGGTCGGGGTCCTAGTGCGGGGGATGTGCCATCCTCCGTTTGGGGTATTACATCCTAGTTCCAACTTATGTACGGCGATACCGGCCCTCGCTAGGAGGTTTAGCGGGGAATGGTAGCTGAGTGCCCTTGGGGGAGTCATGAAACCCCATTGGCCTATGTATGAGGTGGTCGGGTCTTGCTAACCCTTCCACCACCCGGAGGAAGAAGGTTGGAACTTATTTATGATTATGACTATGATTATGTTATGTTATGATTGTTATGCATCGTTCGGGAAGGCCGGGACACGGATTGCCCAAATGAATATATTTTATGATATGATTTATGATCTGCGTGTATTATGAGATATTGCATGATCACCTAATCAACTTATTAATGATAATTGTCGTACACGGTCGGAGTTTGGTTGGAGATGATGCACACTCACTCGCCGAGCCTATATGTTTATGTATGATTTATGAACGTAATGAATTAATATGATTAGTCGTAAAATCCGAGTATTGCTTGGTTATTCTCTTGCCCTTTTGGGAACTAATTTTAAATAAAACCTTGCTCGGGATTTATGACTTGCATGTGCATGTTTTATACATATGTATATCGCTCCTGCTCACTCAGTCTTCACAGTTCTTGCAGGTTTTGGCTAGGCGGAAGTCTAGTCATTGCAATTTTGTTCGAGTCACACTTGTACACTCGAGTCGCATTTCATATTGTTATGTTTTAATTATAGTTCCTTTAGGTTTGTATTGGGCCTGTCTGCCACTTATGATTATTGTTGGATATTGATTCGGGACAGATTGCATGTTTAGTTTAACCCGTTGTTAGGTTGCATGATGGATTTAAATTATATTATGGAATTGTTGGACTTGTTACCATTGTTGAATTGTATGAATTACACATTATTGCTTCCGTATTGCACTCTTGGTTATTTTGGTTTAATTGGTACAGGGTTAGTTTCCGCCTAGCTAGGTACTTTTTATTTTGGTCTCCCGTTCGCTATGAGTCTGGTTCATGCTTGGATTATCCATTTCACGTGTGGACTAGACTTGTAGTGCGGGGATGTGGCACCTGTCGTCCCGGGCGCTACATCGGGGATGGAGGTGAGTGATATTTCGGGAAGGCAAGGGCCGACGGATGTCCTTATCCAAAGTTCCCACTGTGGACAAGATTACTAAGACTCCGAGGAGGTTTCGGGGCTGAAGTCTTCTTGGAGAGAGCTAGGTTTCATGGACCGAATTCTCTGTGTTATGGATGATCGGGGGTGCGCACCCTCGACATCAATGGCGTGATGGATGGATGGACCGAAGTAAGGTTGGAGGGCTCATTCTCGCCGAGCCGGTTATGTTTCTAGTTTGTGATCCGTTGTTTTGAAAACCCCTTTGCATTGATTTTGGAAAGTTAAACGGATCATAAACACCTTTAATATCGCATGCATTGTACCCCCTTTTTATTATATTCCTTAGAGTAAATCCTCACCGGTCCCTTTTGAGCTGACTCTTCAACCTGTGTATTGTCTGCAGGTCTTCAGGAGTCTTGCTAGGCGGTGTGTCGTAGAGTCTTGGCTCGTACAAGTTGTGTCGAGTCTGCATTTACTTAAAGTTGGTGTTGTGTATGTTGTTATGGTTTAATGCTTTCATTAGCCTTAGTGGGCATTATGATATAGTTAGAAATGTTACATTCTTATATGAATTCCGTTTATGAAAATTGTACAGGTTGGGATCGTGATGATCCAATGATATTTGGATATATTATCGTGTCGGGACAGGTGCTTAGGTCGTTGAACCCGTATTTTTTATTTTGTTTTGGGACAGGTGCCTAGGGAGTGGAACCCGTAATTATATTATTCCTTGTCGGGACAGGTTGCATGCTCTTGAACCCGTTGAACTGTGTGATGCGTGATTGATCTTGTTAATTGACGTTAATTAATTGATTCAGATTGCATGCTACACGTTTGTTGAAAAAATTTATGCTCGCTTCCGCATGTCTGTTGCTTCTTTACGGCGCGTTGAGTCGAGTTGTTTAGGTACCGCCTAGCCAGGTTGTTTGTCCGTCACTGCTTGCTTTTGGAGCGACGCGGGTATGGATGTCAGTTTCATATACGAGCTAGAACCTTAGCGCGGGGTAGGATGTGATTGCCCTCTGCCGGGGCGTTACACCCCATATTCTCGAAGGGCATCCTGAAGATATTAACAAGTAAGTCTCTTCACTTGTGTGTGTTTAATTTAAGAGTTCTTGAATTATGTTATTTAATGTAAAACCAATTTAATATGTGATCATTCGGATTATCTTAAGATTAATTGTCAAGTTGATTTTAAATCCATCATGTTACTTAAGTTGTTTAATTTCGGTTTACTTGAATTCCTTGAGATTAATTGTCAATCATGTGTTTACGAAGTGTCGTTAAATTGTACAAAAGGTTTCTAAAATTAAATTGAATTAAACTCTAATTGGTAAATCTCTCTCTTTCATTTTAATTTATAAAATTAATTCGGAGCTTGAATGTTTATTCGTAACTTTACCAATTTTATTTACGATTATTTGTACGCGCTATTAATCTTTGCTTCACGATAAGGATACCCGGTTGTATATAGCTTGTGCACAAGACACATTTCTCCCAATCTCCTCTTCTCTCTCTTGGTTTTCTCTCTCTCTCATTCCGGCACACACACTACACCTAAAACATACACTAGTCGTAACTTGGCCGTTTCTCAACGGATTTCGATGAATTAGTAGTCAATTTTGAAGAGCTCGACGAGAGGATCAAGATGGTACAAAGATCTTGACCAAACGACCAACGGTGGAGGAGATATCTGTGATTTTCAAACGTAACTGCTCAAAGTTCGGAAAATCGCGACTGCATTGCGACAGCGACTTCGACAGCCTCGTTCGGCTTCCTCCGACATTGGAATATAGCGAAATTGGTTGCAAATGGAACGTCTCGATGAGATCTAAAACATGGAAGTGGTGGCGTATCATTGGGGCAACGGTGGCTCCACACGCGCGGCCTGAATATCACGTCGCTGGTGGTGAATCTGGGCGAACTTTGCTGGCCGTTTCCGGCGATTCCGGCGGCAGTTTTGGGCGGATGACGTGCCGATCTGAAGGTCTTCTCACTGAGAATCAATTCTGGGATGGTGGCGTGACCATCGGAGTAGAGGTGGCGGCGGACGGGCCGCCTGAAGGCGCAGCGATGGCAAGTGACTATAGCAGTCACGTTTGGTGGTTTCTGGCCACTTTTTTCGGTGACCAACTTGGGGATTTCGAAGATCTTGTCATGGGTAAGTCGATGCCTTTTACGGATTTCGTTTTTGTTCGCCGGATTGAAGGTAATTTGATTTGAAGTTTTTGGGGTTTTCGTATTATTGGATTCAAGATCTAGGACGAGTGGCTTCGAATTTTCAGAAATTGATTGAGGATTTGGAACGAGTACGAGGACTACTTTCTCAGATAATTTTTGGGGATTTTTCCGGTGGCGGCCCGATGACTTTCCGGCGGCTCCGGTGGCGGGATCCGGCGACTTTCGGATAAAATGTCGGTCTCGACGCGGTGAGTCCAACACAGCTTTCCGTTCGTTAATCGTACACTCGATCTATTTATTACGAATTATTTTGCATAATTGTGAATATTTCAATTAATTGTTTTAAGTGCAAAAAAAATGGTTATTGTTGGTTTGTTCATCGAGATGTATTTGAATCGTATACGAAAATATGTATTGAATGAATTGTGATATGCTTGAATATTTTGATTTACCATTTGATTCCCGGTGTGATGAATTTACGCTATTTGTTAAGTACGAAGGGGGTGTTAGTGTAATATATAGAAACTAATCTTTTATGTGACTAAATGAACTTGAATGATATTTTAGAATAACGAACATGTTGTGATTGCTCTATATGAATTTGAGACGTTCTCAATGTTATGTTTGTTGTAAATTGTGTTTCAAATATAAAATTTAGATACATGAAGGATGTTTGAACAACTTAAGACTTAATGCATGATAGGAGTTAGAATTGTAATATCTTGATTTATTTTTACTACTCGAAAATGGTATATTATGAATTATGATAAATTGATAATTGTCATGTTTGTAAGTAATTAATTTCTAGTTGAATAATTGTATAAACACTTTAAATGGACAATTACGCTTAGTAATCAACTAAGGAGATGTATATGTAATAATTCTAAACTTTTATAAATGACTTAGGGGATGTAAGTGTAATATTTATGAAACTATGAATGTGACTTGAGCTTGTGTACCAAACATGTTGCGAAGTTGTAAAGTATGATCTTAAGTGAATTAAATGCACTCTTTATTTGTATCAAGCATGGCATCTACGTACAACATGTAACAGCCCGGAGCGAAGGGCGCCACATCCCCCGCACCATGGCCCAACACGTGAAACGAAATGGGGACTCTGTCCACGCATCATGCCACGGCGAACGGGGTGACAAACAAAAAAACCAACCTAAGCTAGACGGTCTAGACCCTACTCAGAGCGCGCAATAAAAACAAAAAGCGAATGCGGAAGCACCAGAATCTCACAAGACAAATAAACATGCTCGAAACATATCAAAAATAACGATTCAAGTTATACAAACCTTTACAATTTCAAATTTAAATCATAACTTATACATATATCAAAACTAACAAGTTGCATAAAGGAAACAAAGTACAATGCATGTGACTTGAGCTATCCTCAACCTTGACTCAAAGACAACCGCCTAGCTCCAACACCTCGAAATGGCACCTGCAAACTCAAATCAAAGCGGGGAAAAAGGGAGAAACAACGAGGGTCGGTCCTAGAGACTGGTGAGGGGGCTAACACACGCACCCATACATATACATAACGATAAAGCATATACAAAGCTGAAAGGGTTCATGAACCGGGCGTGATTTTTGCATTCTGAAACATTTTAACCTGTGGTAATAAATATATAAAGAATGAAGTTTGAGGCCGAAGGCCAAAATCAATCATGTTTTAGAGTTAGAAATCCGCTCCCGTTTCAAAACCATAAACGAAGCATAACGTACCGAAATCTCGAAATCTAACCCACTTACTTCATAAGCAAAGGCGAAGCGAAAACAAAATGAATCATAAATCAATCCTAACTCCTCACCGTTTGGGGAAGAGAGATTCCGTTCTCAACCCCCTTATAAATACATAACTTGAGACGGGGGATCCCACCGTCTCCTTCGACGGGCCTGCCAGTCAGTGCACCGTCGGCATGGGAGAACTAAGCCTCCCGCACGTGGAGTTGTGTTGATGAGAGAGCCTGGTGACCCCATGGCCGACCCGAGATCACATACCACTCCTCCGGGGCCCAAACTTACACTTACACTTATTGAACGAAGCTTAAACACAAGACATATCACGCTTATACACACTCACACTTATCAAAGCTTTGCAAAGTAAACGAAAACAGTGCTTAGATACATAGAAAAGCGTTTTGAAAGCCTCATAACAAACGGGACAATTCCCACAAAATACGTATCAAGCACATATCTATATATATATACATATATAAGTCGCATGCGGGTTCGAAATACAAATAGGGTTTTAGGTCATCATAACTAAAAGAAAAGAAAACCTCACCTTGCCCACCAACCTAACCAAAGGAACCACCTCTACAACCTCGAGACAAACCTAAGAACAAAAGCAAAGAGCAAAGGACAAGGTTAGACTCAATATGAACCAATTAGACGCTCGGCATATGCATATGGGTGGAAATGATGCATATGAAATGTAATAAGATAACACTTAGGTCACATGACATCATATCGAGACATATTGGAGCATAACTCACATATTTCAGGTTCATGAACATCATGCAATGCATATAACATGTCATATAACAACTTAAGAATGTATACAACTCATGCAAGGCAAGAAAATAAGTCTTGAAGTCATACATGCACATAAGAGGGCATTTAGATCACATAATGCACATTTCACGTCCAACGAATTCATAAACTTAACACAACGCGTATTACACATAATTCTAACATACAATATACCAATTCAAGCAATGACAAGCCATAGCATCACATATGATTCATATAAGCAAGCATTCAACACCTTAGGAACAAGGTAGGGGAGGAAAACGAACAAAACGGACAAAGAAACAAAGTTCGGGCATGAAAACTCAAGTTTTCCAGATCCAGGGCCGTGAATATTTTCAAAATGGGAGATCCACGGGCGTGGATCTGGGGACAGAAACGTCCCTGCTGCTGGACTCCTATCCACGGGCGTGGATTTGATCAAGGCCAAAAATCCACGCCTGTGGATCTGCTTCCAGTGACCAAAACTCGATTCTTAGCCCTCAAACTCAACAAGAACCAAAACCAAACCATACTAACATCGAACCAACACAATATACAAGATATCTGCATCAAAGATTCAAAGGTTTATGCCCTAATTCATGCAAGAAAACAAAGCAAGCAAAGACATGAACGTAGCAGGTCATGCTCTTCAAGTTTGAGGCTAAAACATGGGATAAAAGCTTGTAAACACATAGATAACATGTAGAAAAACTCATAGACTTCATGTATATGCAATTTCACATGAAATGCAGCTCAAGAAGTCATCAAACCATGCACAAAATCTCACAGCAGTTCAAACCAGGAAGAGCAGATCATATTCTCACGTTTAAGGTTGAAACGAAGCATGAAATCAAGACGAAACAAAACATATTCAAAGAGTAACAGGTGTAACACATAATCATGCATTAGTACACGAAATTAGATGCAAGAATTCATGCATTACAGTTCAAAAACATCACAGCAGCAGCAAATCACGTAGAGCAGGTTGTATGTCAAGTTTCATGCTCAAAACTCAAGATTTCCTCAAGGTTTTAATGGAAAAATCATTCCTTACATAACTACCAATTATTAAGCATGAAAAATGGAGCATAATAAGTTCATATGATCAGCTTTTGAGCACCCAAAAAAGCCATACAAAACTGATGCAAGGAGGGTATGAAACAAGTCATGTTCTAACACATATAACTCATATATGCAGCTGAAATGGGGCATGAAATCTGGGCGAAACAGGGTATATTCATAGACAACATGTATACTACATTACCAAGCATTAGCACACGAAATTGAAGGCAAGAATTCATCAAGAACAACTCAAAAACCTGACAGCAGTTTGGTGAAAATGAGCAGATTTGCAGCAGCAGTTGAAATTCTAGTTTTCATGGTTAAAAACTCAAGCTTTTCTTCAAGTTATCAATGGTAGATCATATATTACACAACTAACATGAAGTATAAGTCATTTATTGAGGTTAATAAGCTCAAATAGTCAGTTAACATGCATCAAACCTCCATAAAACTTAAGCTAAGACAAGGATTCAAAAATGAAGCCTAACCCTAACTATTCATGCAAGCCTCGATACCCCTATTAAATCTGATGCATTTCATGAATTTCAATGATCAAATGAAGCATATAAGAGAGGAGAATACATAAATATACTTACCTTTAAGATATGAAGAAGTATGGAGAAGATTGTCTTCAAAATCTCAAGATATGGAAAGGGGCTTCTTTCTTCTTCTTTTCTCCATGGATCAGCTTCTCCTTCCATCTCTCTTGGGTGTATTGGACGAAATGAAAGGGTAGGGAAGGGATAGGGCTGAGTTAATATCATATAAACCAAGGTTAAAGGCCACAAGTACAAGACTAGTCAAAGATGGTGGCTTTAGCACAAGTGGTTCATTCCGGGAAAAAAACGAGGGCCAAATGGGCTTAGAAAAATACCAAACCAGGTTTAAAAGTTTCCTTTCTTCGTAATGAGTCCAACGCATCTTCCGGAATTCGAATCCAAATTCCCTAGTTCAAGTTATGGCCGCCGGATCATGAGGCGCGCTAAAGCTAGTTAGGCCCTGATGTCCCTCATCAAATACATAAGGTTTAAAACCTCGATAAACGAACACAAAAACTTAAAACGAGCATGAAAACATATTCATAACTCACATATATCACGTATATCAAAATTTAACAAAAATAGGAATTGAATTCCGGCACATAATGAGGAAATTACGAGCATGCAAACTTAAACGTTTAAAATTCAAAGTTTATAAACATAAACAATTAATTTCATATAATTTCAAATAATTATATAAGCATTAAAATAACACTCAAATACGTAATTAAATAATTAAAGCGCATAGAACCCTCTCGTTACGGCATACCTGGATATCCGAACGATCGGGATGTTACAACCTCCCCTCCTTAAAAACGACCTGTTCTCAGGTCCTAAGGAGAATCTTGAACGGGTCTAGAGACAAGCCAAACTCCACACTTCCACTGCGCTACTCTGATCCTATACTTCTCGAGACCCTATCTCCTTAAATGGCGAACCGGACACAAAGTCCTGGTCGTTTGCCCCCACATCCTAAATAAAGATTCGGGAGTAGTTGGAGAATTCTCAACCTTGGCACATAGACATTACTACACAAAGTCCATAACGTCTTTCTTATTCCATAACAACCGGTTTCCTAAAACTCTGAACAACTCCAAACCCTGAGTGAGATTAACTCGTGACCTTGCACTCCTTAAGGCGTAGGCTACCGTTCTTCTACAAGCAACACACAACAAAGGCCTTCCTTTGTGCCTCGGTTGGAAACAAGGTAGCCTTTTGTACCTCCGATTAGGCAAAAGCCGATACCAAGGGCAACTCTCTTCAACTGCCTCTCCCACTCAAAACCGTGCCTCTTACTCTGAGGCAATCCTCGGTTCTTCTAAGAGGAATATCAACGGGTTAGCCTTCAATCTATACCCGAAAATATCGTTGAGTCCCTGGCGGACCTCCTAAAAGTAACACCCAACTTCAAGGAGTACAAGACACCTTCAGACAAGTTGACCAAAAGCAGCTCGACCCTCACAACTCACCAAACACTCACGAACACTCCGCACCACCAAACTCTCTCCAAAAGAGAGTTAACATAACATAAAATAAAGCACGCAATAAGCAAGAGCTAAGAAGGAAAAGAAATACACAACAAACTGAAGTAGGAAGGAAAGGAAGCACACAACAAGCAAGAGCCAAGAAGGGAAAGAAACACCCAATAAACAAAAGTAAGAAGGAAAGCAATTACATAACAAATGAAATCTTTCCTTGTTTGATATTGGTGGCCTCATGAGATTCTTGAGTTTCTTACTTCCATGTAATTCGAGTCTTTACAATGTATATATTAAATTGCTTCCGGTGAGGAGATGTAAAAATCCATCCATCTTCGGTAATTGAATCTTCTCATACTCGACAACTTTGAAGTCTTAAGTTTCCAAAAATTTATCTTGTCTCTTGGTTTCTCGCATTGTCTTCCAATTATTTAATCTTAAAGTATTCTCCCATCTAACGGGACTTGAAATAATTTCCTAATTCCTCTTAATTTGATCCTTCCACTTCGGCATTGAAATCTTCTTTTCTTGACGTTATTGGTATTTGAAACCTCTCAAAATCTCCTGAAGTTCGGGTTCCTTGTTTGATTTTCTAATCCCAAACCTGTCTTTTCTTCCCTTGAATATTGTGGGAGACTTAATCCCTTGATTACCCATTCCTTCATAGCCCCATGTATCTTGCTTCCTCGGATCATGCACATACTCTTGGAATTTGATAATTTGATAGCATTCCATGTCTATTTTCTTGCAAATGGTTCCGAATTCTAGGATAGTCCTCGATGATACTCGAACTTTCAAACCCTTATTTGAAATCATCCATCAACTTTCATTCTTCAATTTGAAATCTTCTTATCATCAAACTCAGAAGGGAGGTACTTATACAAACTTCTCGAATAGAACTCCCTCATAAGAATTCTTCTCGGACTCCTCCAATCTCGACTCCACTCTATTGATCACCTAGAACTTGACCTTAATATCCTCATTTCAAGTCGCTTCCAAAGAAAAAAAACCCTAAGCCCCTGTGTAGCCCGAATATACCTGTCCCTTTGGTTCTTTTCCCGGTAAAACTTGTTCATGTCAAAGGAATATCCTGAAATAAAATTCAACTCCAAGAAGATATAGATGCATGCGGGGTTTTTAGTGCATGTTCATGTGAACAATTAATGCAAATAATATCAAATAATATCAAGTAGTTCACATAAGTGATGTAGTGAATGCCAACAAACACGCAATCCTAAGCCGAACGACCTAGACAAACCCTACACGACACGAGAGCTCCGGTTTTGCAACCCAGAGCTCTGATACCACTTAAGGATGTAACACCCGGAGCGAAGGGCGCCACATCTCCCGCACCATGGCCCAACACGTGAAACGAAATGGGGACTCCGTCCACGCATCATGCCAAGGCGAACGAGTGACAAACAAAAAAACCAACCTAAGTTAGACGGTCTAGACCCTATTGAGAGCGCGCAATAAAAACAAATAGCGAATGCGGAAGCACCAGAATCTCACAAGACAAATAAACATGCTCGAAACATGTCAAAAATAACGATTCAAGTTGTAGCACCCCGCACGTGAGGCACCACATCCCCCGCACTATGGCTCAACACGAGTAACGAAAAGGGAAGTCCGCACCCGTATCAAACCATAGTGAACGAGAGACAAACAAAACAAATCACCTAAGCTAGGCGGAACTTAGACCCTGCAAAACTATAGCCAACTACAAAGCATAATGCAGTGGAAAAATTAAAATCAAACACATGCATTGGCCACAGGCCTGTAGAAATAAACACACAAACCACACGCAGACTTGGGCACCTCAGGCCTCTTTAATTCATAACAAAGCCCGGTAAAGCAATTTAATAACCAATACATAAAGGTTTAAGTTCATAATCTTACAAAGCCGAATCATATACAATTCGAATACATAGGTGAGTGCAGAGACTCTTCTAACTTAACTTAACTGACTCAACTCAACACAACTCCGCCTAGCTCGAAACTCCAAGGCTAAACCTGTGCACTAAAAGATTGGGGAGGGAGAGGGTCAGTCTCTAGAAGACTGAGTGAGCAGGAGCAATATATATGTATAAAAATATGCACAAGCAAATCATAAATCCCAAGCAAGGTTTTGTTTGAAGTTAGTTCCCACAAGGGCAAGAAAATAACTAAACAATGCTCGGATTTTATGACTAATTCATATTAAATTCACTTCATTCATAATTCATACATAATCAAAATGGCTCGGTGAGTGAGCGTGCATAATCTCCAACCGTGTACGACAAATATCATTAATACATTGAATATGTGATCATGCAGTATATTATAATACACACAAATCATTTATCATATCATAAAACATATTCGTTTGGCCAATCCGTCTCCCGGCCTTCCCGCACGGTGCATATCAATCATAAACATAATCATAATCATAAAATAAGTTCCAACCTTCTTCCTCCGGGTGGTGGACGGGTTAGCAAGACCCGACCACCTCATACATAGGCCAATGGGGTTTCATGACTCCCCCAAGGGCACTCAGCTCTCATTCCCCGCTAAACCTCCTAGCGAGGGCCAGTATCGCCGTAACATAGTGGAACTAGCACATGGGATCACCGTCGGCCCATGCCTCCCCGGATAGCCACATGTACTAAATTCCTGGGCCCGTGAACATAACATATATGCATAATCTCGCCAAAACATTTATTTCATACTTAGGATACATACTATAAGAAAACATACCTTACCGTGCAACTCGGTATATGCTATACACGTACCTCTCCGTGTCATCCTAATCCGTATCTAGCATGAAGACACACGGTTTGGAGCATAGCCTTGTTGCAAAACTATTTTAAGCTTATATACGCCCATACGTATAATTTCAGAAGAATTTACTCAATGACTCCACTTTGTAAAGATAACATATATATACATAAGGTTTTAGGCCAAAACTTGTGACATAAGGGTTATAGGGTTTTATACATAACTAGAACGAAAACACCCTCACCTGGAAGAGCACGAAGCATAAAGCATAAGTATTGCGGGTGCCTATTCCTATCGGAAGTCTCCGCCCTGGATACGAACTGTACAAATGAAGAAACAATGTGTACTCGTGAGAATCGACTCGAAATCAGACCACATAACACACAAGATAACACATTATATGAGATGTTAATGAAGTGTAAGAACCAAAAATGAGCCAAGGTAATCATGCAATTAATGTTTGAAAATCAAATTTTCATGCAGCCCAAGCAGGGGTCGCGGCCGCGACCCATTTCCTTCATGAAATGGTAGCGGCCGCTACCCATTAAAATCCGAATTTTCCCCCCAATTTTGTCAAAACTCGAAAAATGGCCAAAACAGGGTCGCCGCCACGACCAAAAATGAACTAAAAATGGTTGCGGTCGTGACCAAGAGACAAGAGTGAAGAATTAGTCGCAGTCGCGACCAAAAATAAACTGGTCGCGATCGCGGCCGCCACCACTGGTGACAGCAGGGGAAAAAATGCGATTTCAAGCCAAAAACTCCACCAAAACTCACATGAATCTATGATATAATCAAGTTAACAGATAGTAGGATGAATATATGGTAAGAACTCATCAATTCCATGCAAAAATCTAAGCCTAAACATAAAGATACATACGAAGGAATGCAAAAGATACATGTATATACCTTTGTTCATCAAAACTCCCAAAAACCCCAAATGAACTCTAATGATTCCTTGATTTTCATGTAAAATGCTTCCATACAAATATTATATGATGTATTAAGATCCAATAGGTTGCATAAAATCCAATCAATCCCCAAGAGATCATCCAAATTCATCCAAAATATGCCAACCTTTACTATTCACTATATTCTTCATATCATGATCAATTCTCGACCAAATTCAGAAATTAAGGTGTCTAAACAAAGAGGAGAAGATAAATAACTCAATTCCAAGCTTACCTTTCAATTAAGAAGTGATTTGGATGAGAATTGAGCTCAAATGGTTGAAAGTGAATAGTATTATTTTTCTCTTTCAAGGTGGTTTCGGTTCCAGCAGGTTTTTGGCTAAGTTTGGGGGTGAAAAATGTAATGAGACTTAGTATAGCTGATCAAGGGTCAAGAGAGGGTTAATTAGGATCATGTTTCACCTTAATTGGTTAACTATGGTTCAAGTTATGGTCAAATGATTGAGGGGTGGTCATTTTGGACTAATATGCAAGTTCCGGGTGAAATTCGGAGATTCAAACGGGGTTAGAAAAATATGAGACTTAGTTTATTGAATCCACATTTTCGTTACGAGTTCAACGGAGTTGACGGAACTCGAATCCGAGTTCCCGAGCTCAAGATATCACATACGGAACCAAGGGTGCGCTAATTGCTCGTTAGCTCCCGGTTTGGTTCTAATCATACCAACTAAATTTAAAAAGCAATTAAACAAATCCGAAAATGTAAAACGAGCATATGTACACTTTCATAACACACATATCTACAACATATTAAATTTTCACAAAATTCTGAATTCATTTCATATAGTAACGGCGTGCAACATGTCACGTAAATGCAAATTGACCAAGAATTTATATGATTTACAATTTGAAATAAAATCTAGGAATCTATTTCAAATATTTATAATAAATATAATGAAATATATATATTATAGAAAATTAATTAAAAAGTAAAAAAGCAATTATCATAAACGATTAGTTACGAAATTAAATAATTTAAACACACAATTAAGGAACACATAATTATTCGTATTAATTCAAGTTCAAATATTGTATATATTTCAATTAATCACTTATTTAACAATTAAACAATAAAATCTATATTATAGAAAACACTGAAAGCCAATTAATTTGTGGCTATTGTCCGCGAGTCGTGGGATAGCTAGTAGAGCTTATTAGTTCTTAGTTACCTAATTGATCATTTTAAATGATCAATATTTCATGGTCAATTTTAGCAAGGGCGATGTCCGCGAGTCGTGGGTCATTCGAACTAAGTTTTGATCATGATCTTATGATTGATGGGTCTAGCTTAACGCCTAAGTAAATATGGATGTCGCACGAGTCGTGGATCTATATTGAAAGATAGGTGATGTAAAAACAATTACTGAGAGTTCTAAAGGTGTTAGAATTGGTAAGTTGTACCTACCTAGGGTTCTTACTTAGAATGTCCGCGAGTCGTGGGTTCGAGGTAAAATGCCTAGGATCTTAGTACCCATTGGGAAAGGTGTTCCTCTTAGATCTTTGGGAATTATAGATCTTTGAAAAACAGTGGGAGCTACATTAGATCAAAGACCTTATCTTTTGTATATCGTTATAATTCAGCATGCTCACTAGTTCTCTGTTTTACCATTTAGGTCGTAGATTCTGTGATTCTCTACGTGTTTTGAAATGGCAACCAAAAACCCTCTTGTATCGATCCTCGAGTCAAACAAGTTGACTGGTCCCAACTATTCTGATTGGCTGAGGAATCTAAAAATCATTTTAGATTTTGAGAAGAGAACTTATGTTCTCTTCGAAGGGGAGGCAAGTCCCGAAGGGGAGGCTCCCACTCGGGCCGAGCGGGATGCGATTCAGAAGTGGAAGGATGATAATCTCCAAGCCCGTTGCCTTATGTTGGCTAACATGTCTCCAGACTTGCAAAGACAACATGAAGCCATGGAATTCGCTTGGGAGATTTACGACCACTCAGAGCAACTCTACCGCACTCATGAACGTGTTACAAGGTATAACACTTCAAAGGAATTGTTCCACTTAAGAATGAGGGAAGGTTCAAGCGTCCATGAATATGGACTTTGTTGGAAAACACGAATCAGAAAGCAGCGGAAATTTAAAAATTTTCCAACAAAAGAATCTTGGACTCGCAATCGTGTATCCAAATTCGTAAAGATAAGAAACTTACTTTTCTTTTATTCTTTCTTGAAGCGTTTCAAGCCACCCAAGAACGCTCTTCTCGCGGCTTCATCCCCTCTCCTTGGTAAAGATCGAATCTTCAAACTTCTAACTTGAAGCTCTCTAGAGATAGTCCACCAACTTGATCACAATCTAACTAGTAAGGATGCTAGTTCTCTAGTTAGTGTTTAGGCTTAACCTAGGGTTTATTTGATCTTGGAGAAAGGAAGGTGTTCAACACATGAACCAAAAAGAATTGCCAATTCCTCTCTAAGGGGAGCATGAGCTCCCCTATATATAGGAAAGGGAAGGGGCGGCCGAACCTAGTCCTTATGGACTAAGGATTTGGTCCCTCTCTCCTATTACTTGATCATCAAGTAATTTTGACTTTGACTTTGAATTCTAATTCAAATCAACTTTCAAGAGAGCTAAAATATCCAAACTATTTTTGGATAATTTTATACTATATTTATTTAAAATAAATAACTTATTTTATCTAATTAATTAATTCATAATTAATTAACTAGATTATTTTTCTCCAAAATTAGAATTTATTTTTAATTCAAAATTAAACCAAAGTCTATTAAATAATTAACAAATTAATTATTTAATATAGAATTAAATAATCACGTGTGGCACACGTGTTACAATGACATGTGTCCAGTCACGTGACCCACACGTGTGATTTCACACGTGTGGAACCCTCTAGGCTCGATTAACTCGTTTAATCATTTTAAAGCCTCAACTCATGTAACCAAGTTGTTGTGTGTGACCCTCTAGGTTCTCAATTCAATTAGCAGTGACTCTAATTAATTAATTCACTAATTAATTAATCAGTCCACAGATTAAACGACCATAGTCTAGCAACAGGTGTTTAACCCCTAGCTGAATTGGAATGTTCGGATTCGACAGAACCTTTAAGTCATTGATTCATGTGAGATACAATCCTCCTACTTACTATCTCTCAACCAAGATCTAGGGTAAGGGAATAATCAGAACCCTAATAATTCGGTCTTAAAGCTAAGTGCATTTCATATCCATTTGATCTCAATCCAAGAAACCCTTTTCTTGATGTCTTGATCTACTGCCTTGGCCATATGACTTACACAATAAGAGATCACCTTGCAAATGCAAGTGTAGGTCCTTTCTTGATTCTCATTCACTTTCATGAATCACTTGTGCAGCCCCAGCATAAGCCTTGAATCAATTGTCTAATAAGGCGACACCCTTTAAAGCTTACACCTAAGACTACAGAGTTAACTCATAAAGTGACAAGGAACCTCAAGTCTAAGGATCAATTAATCACATCAATGACTCGTGAGATATTTCCTAATCTGGAAGTTTCTATTTCCTGAAACAGAAACTTCCTTTCCCATTTAGGAATGTTCTCACACGGGGCACCTCAGTGAACTTACTTATTCAAGTAAGCACCCTCATGTATCACGCACGTATCAACTATACACTTTGTACCTCCATGAAACAAGGTGGTCCTTCTTAAGGGCGTGATCCCACAAGCAAGCCTTAGAGGAGTCAGGTTGACACTCCCACTGTCTGTAGGACTCATCGGCTTGGAGTATTTTACTAATCATGACTTATGTGATATAGGGCTCGTTTCATGAACCATTTCACCTAAATGGTAGAGTCCTAAAGTCATCAGGATTAGGGGAGTTCTCATACATGCACAAATAAAGTAAACGCATACCAAAGAAGAGCATATAAAGAAGTGTTGCCTCAATTCGTTATTTCATTCAAAGATTGTCTGTGATTACAATAAGGAAAAGCACAAAGCGGATATACAATCGGCTTTCTAGGGCACTATTCCTAACAATCTCCCACTTGCCCGTCAAAGCCATTCTAAAGCTACTCTAAGTCCCATCTTCTGAAGATATCCTTGTAATGCTTCACGACTAAGGGGTTTAGTAAGTGGATCTGCCACGTTCTCTGTTGATGTGACCCTCTCAATTTGCACATCTCCTCTTTTGATAATATCACGGATTAGGTGATACTTCCTCATAATGTGGTTGGTCCGTTGGTGAGATCTTGGTTCCCTTGCTTGAGCAACCGCCCCAGTGTTGTCACAAAACATAGTAATGGGGTCTTTCATGCTAGGAACAACATTCAACTCTTGAATGAAGTTTCTAATCCAAACACCTTCCTTAGCTGCATCATTTGCAGCTAAGTATTCGGCCTCAGTGGTCGAATCTTCAGTGGTCGTTTGCTTGGAACTCTCACTGCTCCGCCGTTTGGGCAGAAAATGTATCCTGACATTGACTTAAAATCATCTAAGTCAGATGCAAAGCTTGCATCACAGTATCCTTCGACAGTAAGATCTTTCTGACCTCCGTAAACTAAGAATAAATCTTTAGTACTTTTCAAGTACTTAAGAATATTCTTCACGGCAGCCCAGTGACCATCTCCAGGGTCAGATTGGAAATGACTTGTTACACTATGTGCATAAGCCACATCCAGTCGAGTACATAACATTGCATGCATTATGCTACCTATTGCTGATGCATAAGGTGTATGAGTCATTCTCTCCTTCTCAAGGTTAGTCTTAGGACACATCCTCTTTGAAAGACATGTTCCTACACTCATAGGAAGGTTCTTAACCTTTGCTGACTCCATATTGAATCTCTTCAATACTTTGTCAATGTACATCGACTGTGATAGTCCTATTAACCTTCTAGATCTATCTCGATAGATTTTAATTCCAAGGATATAGGACGCATCGCCAAGATCATTCATCTCGAATTGGTTCGATAACCATAACTTAGTCACTTTCATGTCATCCTTCGAATTCCCAATAAGAAGGATGTCATCAACATAAAGTACTGAGAATTGCACTGAGGTCTCCAATTTCTTTCTATACACATATGATTCATTCGAAATTTGAATGAAGCCAAACGCTTTGACTGATTCATCAAATCGAATGTTCCAATTCCTAGAAGCCTGTTTCAATCCATAGATTGATCTTTGGAGTTTGCAAACCTTTTGGTCACTCCCACTGAATGTGAAACCTATGGGTTACTCCATATAAATGTCTTTATCAATGTCACCATTGACAAAGGCAGTTTCACATCCATTTGCCATATCTCACAGTCATAATATGCAGCAATGGCAAGCATGATCCGAATAGACTTTTGCATTGCAACTGGCGAAAAAGTTTCATCAAAGTCCACGCCGGGTCTTTGAGTGAATCCTTTTACAACCAGTCTTGCCTTGTAGGTTGCAATGCTTCCATCAACTCCAAGCTTTCTCTTTAAAGATCCATTTGCAACCTATGGGTTTGACCCCATCAGGCAAATCTACCAAGGTCCAAACTTGGTTGGAGTTCATGGAATCCATTTCGGATTTCATCACTTCTATCCACTATTTAGAGTCAGAATCTGAAAGTGCCTCGTCATATGTTAAAGGATCATTATCCTTTTGAGAGATTTCATGGAAGAATCCATACCATCTCTCCGGCTGTCTAGGAGTGCGTTCAGAACGCCTTAGAGGAGGATTTTCGTATGTATCGAAATTCGTGATTGGTTGTTGTTGATCAGGATGAGATGTTTCTTCAGTGGGTGGTGTGGGGTCACTTTGTACTTCTTCTAATTCTATGATCTTGCCTTTCTTTTCTTTAAGGAACGGTTCCTCCAGAAAAGTAGCATTTCTGGAAACAAAGACCTTTTGCTCAGATTGATCATAGAAGTAGTATCCTATGGATTCCTTACGATAACCTACAAAGTAGCATAAGTTAGAACGAGATTCTAACTTATCTCACACTGTCCTCTTCACGTAAGCAGGACAACCCCAAATTCTTAAGTAAGAATAACTAGGGATTTTACCATGCCACATTTCAGAGGGCGTTTTAGGGACTGACTTACAGGGAACTAGATTCAAAATCTTTGCTGCACTTTCTAGGGCATAACCCCAGAAAGAAGGTGGTAAGTCAGTGAAACTCATCATAGAACGAACCATATCAAGTAAGGTTCGATTCCTTCTCTCAGAAACTCCATTAAGCTGAGGAGTTCCCGGAGGAGTCCACTGAGAGATAATCCCATTATCTTTGAGATGATTAAGGAATTCTTCCCTAAGATATTCGCCTCCTCGATCAGATTGAAGTGCTTTGATCTTGTGACCAGTTTGGTTCTCAACCTCCTTTTGAAATTCTAAGAATTTCTCAAAAGCTTCAGATTTATACTTCATTAAGTATACATAACCGTATCGACTAAAGTCATCGGTAAAGGTTGTGAAATACTGATGATTGTTTCTTGTGCTTAACACTAAGCGGTCCACAAACATCAGAATGGATCAAATCCAAGACCTTAGTGGCACGTTCCACAGTCCCTTTAAAAGGAACTTTGGACATCTTTCCTTTGAGACAGGATTCGCAAGAAGTTAACTCCTTAAGATCATTTTCAGAGAATGATCCTAAAGTGTTTATCTTGCTAATTCTGTTCTTGGAAATGTGTCCTAATCTAGCGTGCCATAAGGGAGCTGAAACTTTGTCATCTCTCTTACGTTTCGTTTCTCGTTGTATATTCATAATATTGATATTCTGAGTTAGATAAAGTCCATTACTTAGAGTACCGATGTGAACGGAAGAGTTGTTCCATTTGATAAAGTATTTACCATTCTTAATATAAGTTTCACAACCTTCACAATCTAATATTGGAAGTGAAATTATATTACGAATAATGCTCGGTACATAAAGGACTTTGTTTAAGACTAACTAAAAACTACCTAAATCTAATCTAATTGTGCCTAAAGCTCGAGCTTCAACGTTTGAGCCATCGCCGATCTTCAAGACAAATTCTCATTCTTTGAGTTGTTGGACTTCACTTAGTATCTGTACATCATTACAGATGTGAGTTCCACAACATGTATCAAGTACCCAAGAATTAGAATTAATAGAAAGATTTATTTCAACGAGAAAGATACCTTTCTTCAGAGTAGCCTTGTACTCTGGGCAATTTCTCCTCCAATGTCCCGCTTTGCCACAATGGAAGCAAACATCCTCTTTCTGATCACGCTTTTTCTTTTGGGCCTTCCCCTTCGAAACGCCACCAGTGGGCCTAAGGGGTTTCTTCTTCTTCTTTTGGGCTTTCTTGCCCTTACCTTTAGAAGGCCCAGAAGAGGAAGATGGAGCATTCACCCTCAAAACCTTATTGTCCGTCTTGATCGTGTTTTCAGCAGTCACAATGTAGCACCCGGAACGCCGAGATGCCACACCCCCGCACCATAAGTCTAGCTCACACATGAAATGGGTAGTCCATATATGAACCGGACTCATGGCGAACGAGTGACAATAAAAAAAACTCACTAGCTAGGCGGGACTCATCATTCATGATTTTGAGCATGGATTCATCATTTCTGGGCGGATTTCCGAAAATAAGAGAAGTTGGGCATTTTCTTGATCTCATTCGTTTCTCAATGGTTTTGATTGATTCCAAGCTTGAGATTGATTGCTTTGACATCCTTATATCATTTATGGTCTTTGATTTCGTGGTTGTTGAGATATTTATGAGATATCATTTATGACATTTTGAGAAAATCCACTTCAATGTCACGTATGCTTTCATTTATGGGTTGATCTGGTTTAGAACTGATTTACTTGTTGAATTCGTGTTTCATAGATGAGTATTTATTGTTCTTAACTGGTATGGTTGTGTGGAGATGTAGTGAATCATTCTTGCCCTGTTCCCGTAAGCCTTGCTCTGTTTTTCTGGCGTGTTTAACTGCTGTCAAGTATGCCGTGACCCTTCATGCTTTTTGCTGTCAGTTTTCGTAGCTTTGTAGGATTATTCTTGTTGAGTTCTTGCAGCAATTTGTACCTTGTAATGTTGCATTTGTTGCCTGCTTTTCTTACTGGATTAGCTGCCTTTTTTTCTGCTATTTCTGCTGTCAAAACAGGGGATGTGCTGCTGCGAGACACGGGTGTGTCGTGGTTGCTCGTTCAAGCGAGGAGCGGGGGTGCAGATTGGCCTGGGCTTACTGTACCGAGACACGGGGGTGTCTCGGTCTGGGTTTAGGAGGTGACACGGGGGTGTCACCCCGTTTTTCAGAATTCTTTGCCTGTATTTTCTCCTTTTTTCTGCGATGCTTGAATATGGTTGCTGCTGTTTATATAATCTGTGCAATTGTGTTGTTGCATGCATGTTTGAATAGACTGTTGTGTATATATATATATTCTGAGTGTGTTTGTGTCCCTTGCATGCATTTATATTTACATTATATATATATGCATGGTTTGTGTAATGTGTGTGTGCGTGTGTATGCATGGCTGTGGCTTTGTGTGTGTACGTGTATGCATGCATTTTTATAATATATTGCATGCATGTATAATTATAGTATATATATATATATATATATATATATATATATATTAGTCTAAACATGCATAAGTATATACATATGTTTTGATTAGGTTAAAAATAAATTATGCATGCATGGGTGTGTTGTGTGTGTGTGTACGTGCATGCATGTGTGAGTTTATATATTATATATTATATATGTTTATTATACTGATTATATTATATATTATTAGATATTAAGTATATTATATATATATTATATTATATATATATATTTATTATATATTTTAAATATTATTTTATTTAATTTAATTATTGAAATTAATTGAATTCTATTTCGCGTATTTATTCTACCGACTATTGATTGAACGTTTTATTTATTTTATTCCTAATTGTGAATTTGAATAATATGTGTTATGCTTATTAAATGGATTTTAGATTAATGGATATGCATTATGAATTATGAATTTATGAATTTATGAAATTGAATGAAATATATGAACGAATGATGTGATTATATGATTTAAAGCTCTTAATAGTGCACATGAACATTTTATTGATATAATATGATCATTTATGTATTCATGTCATATGCACTTCATTGCCGAGCGTCATATGTGGTCATTGAGTCTCATACCTTTTCTTTTGCACAGATTCAGGTTTGGTCGGAGACGAGGGCGAGCCTTGAGACGTTTGTACCTTTCTTTTGCTTTGGTAAAGGTGGGTTTTTCTTCTATTAGTTAAAACAACCATATATATTCCTTAGGTGCAAAGTTTTAAGCCAAAATCGTATATTTATATATATCGAGTCATTTCGGGTAAATAATTTCAAACGTATGACCCCATCTTTTTATTTATGAACCCTACCATATGTTTGGCGAGATATTTATTATTTATGATTGCACGGGCCCCGGGACTTAGTATATGTGGCTAACCGAGGAAGCAAGGGCTAACGGGGATCCCATATACTAGTTCCAACCAAACTACGGTGATATCGGCCCTAGCTAGGAGGTTTAGCGAGGAATGGGAGTTGAGTGCCGTTGGGGGATTCATGTACCCCCATTTGCCTATGTATGAACCGGTGGTCGGGTCTTGCAAGCCCGTCCACCACCCGGAGGAAGAAGGTGTATACGAATGATTATGATCATGTATTTATGAGCACAAAAGATTTATGTATGATAATGAATGATTGAATAATTAATTATGATTACACGAGGAGTAGGTTGGAGATTGTGCACGCCCACTCGCCGGGCCATAAACCTTTATGAACATTTATGAACAATTATGAATGAATATGAACGTCGTAACCCCGTTGATGTTTTCTTTTGTTTTAACCACTTGGGAAAGTCTTATCAAACTTCACACGGGATTAGGGCTTGCATGTATGTGTTTAAGTTATGCGATATTATATATATTTTAGGCCCCGTTTTTATACCCACCAGTCTATTTTAGACTGAACCCGGTTGTTTTCAGTTGTTTTGTGTAGGTATAGGAGTGCTTGGCGGGAATACAAGTCGTCTAGGTCTTGCATTTATGTTTAGCACTTCTTTTCAGTCTCATATGTTCATACTCTCATTACTTCTGTATTTGATCTTAGTATTTCTTGGAGCGTTATGATTTTTGTAGGCCATGAGCGCCGTTGAATAATGGGATGCTCTTGTATATCTATTTTTGGAGCTTGGTGGCTCACTGTATATATGCTATGTTATTCTTGCTTCCGCGTATTATTTTAACTCTGATTTTATGATTCTTGAGTTGATTGGTTTAAGGGTTAGTCCCGCCTAGAATAGCGTGTGTGTTGTGTCCCCGTTCGCCGTGGATTTGACACGTGTATGGACTTCCATTTCATAT
Organism: Lantana camara; assembly: GCA_037501455.1. Lineage (NCBI taxonomy): Eukaryota > Viridiplantae > Streptophyta > Magnoliopsida > Lamiales > Verbenaceae > Lantana > Lantana camara. The sequence continues at coordinate 61,215,722 of CM074855.1, forward strand.
ACGGGTCGGGTCCCGGTGTTGGAAAACACGAATCAGAAAGCAGCGGAATTTAAAATTTTTTCCCAACAAAAGGATCTAGGACTCGCAATCGTGTAACCAAATTCGTAAAGATAGAAAACTTACTTTTCTTTTATTCTTTCTTGAAGCGTTTCAAGCCACCCAAGAACGCTCTTCACGCGGCTTGATCCCCTCTCCTTGGTAAAGCTCGAATCTTCAAACTTCTAACTTGAAGTCTCTAGAGAAAGTCCACCAACTTGATCACAATCTAACTAGTAAGGATGCTAGTTCTCTAGTTAGTGTTTGGGCTTAACCTAGGGTTTAATTTAATCTTGGAGAAAGGAAGGTGTTCAACACATGAACCAAGAATTGTCTATTAGCTCTAAAGGGGAGCTCGAGCTCCCCTATATATAGGCAAGGGGGTGCCGAAATTCCTAGTCCTTTATGGGCTAGGATTTTGGTCCCTCTCTCCTATTACTTGAGGATCAAGTATTTTCAACCTTGACTTTGAATTCTAATTCTAGTCAACTTTGAAGAGAGCTTAAAAATATCCAAACTATTTTTGGATAATTTTATACTTTATTTATTATAAAATAAATAACTTATTTTATCTAATTAATTAATTCATAATTAATTAACTAGATTATTTTCTCCAAAATTAGACTTTCTTTTTAATTCAAAATTAAACCAAAGTCTATTAAATAATTAACTAATTAATTATTTAATATATATATAATATATATATATATACACGTGTGTGACACGTGTCACAGTGACACGTGTCACTCACGTGATCCACACGTGTGAATTCACACGTGTGGAACCCTCTTGGTCCGATTAACTCGTTTAATCATTTTCAAGCCTCAACTCATGTAACCAAGTTGTTGTGTGTGACCCTCTAGGTTCTCAATTCAATTAGCAGTGACCCCAATTAATTAATTCACTAATTAATTAATCAGTCCACAGATTAAACGACCATAGTCTAGCAACAGGTGTTTAACCCCTAGCTGAATTGGAATGTTCGGATTCGACAGAACCTTTAAGTCATTGAATCATGTGAGATACAATCCTCCTACTTACTATCTCTCAACCAAGATCTAGGGCAAGGGAATAATCAGAACCCTAATAATCCGGTCTTAAAGCTAAGTGCATTTCATATCCATTTGATCTCAATCCAAGAAACCCTTTTCTTGATGTCTTGATCTACTGCCTTGGCCAAGGACTCCATATGGCATATGAATGACTTACACAATAAGAGATCACCTTGCAAATGCAAGTGTAGGTCCTTTCTTGATTCTCATTCACTTTCATGAATCACTTGTGCAGCCCCAGCATAAGCCTTGAATCAGTTGTCTAAGGCGACACCCTTTAAAGCTTATACCTAAGACTACAGAGTTAACTCATAAAGTGACAAGGAACCTCAAGTCTAAGGATCAATTAATCACATCAATGACTCGTGAGATATTTCCTAATCTGGAAGTTTCCATTTCCTGAAATAGAAACTTCCTTTCCCATTTAGGAATGTTCTCACACGGGGCACCTCAGTGAACTTACTTATTAAAGTAAGCACCCTCATGTATCACGCACGTATCAACTATACACTTTGCACCTCCATGAAACAAGGTGGTCCTTCTTAAGGGCGTGATCCCACAAGCAAGCCTTAGAGGAGTCAGGTTGACACTCCCACTGTCTGTAGGACTCATCGGCTTGGAGTATTTTACTAATCATGACTTATGTGATATAGGGCTCGTTTCATGAACCATTTCACCTAAATGGTAGAGTCCTATAGTCATCAGGATTAGGGGAGTTCTCATACATGCACAGCTAAAGTAAACGCATACCAAACAAGAGCATATAAAGAAGTGTTGCCTCAATTCGTTATTTCATTCAAAGATTGTCTGTGATTACAATAAGGAAAAGCACAAAGCGGATATACAATCGGCTTTTTAGGGCACTATTCCTAACAATCTCCCACTTGCCCGTCAAAGCCATTCTAAAGCTACTCTAAGTCCCATCTTCTGAAGATGACCTTGGAAAGCTTCTCGACTAAGGGGTTTAGTAAGTGGATCTGCCACGTTCTCTGCTGATGTGACCCTCTCAATTAGCACATCTCCTCTTTTGATAATATCACGGATTAGGTGATACTTCCTCATAATGTGCTTGGTCCGTTGGTGAGATCTTGGTTCTCTTGCTTGAGCAACCGCCCCAGTGTTGTCACAAAACACAGTAATGGGGTCTTTCATGCTAGGAACAACATTCAATTCTTGAATGAAGTTTCTAATCCAAACACCTTCCTTAGCTGCATCATTTGCAGCTAAGTATTCGGCCTCAGTGGTCGAATCAGCAGTGGTAGTTTGCTTGGAACTCTTCCAACTCACTGCTCCGCCGTTTAGGCAGAAAATGTATCCTGACATTGACTTAAAATCATCTAAGTCAGATGCAAAGCTTGCATCGCAGTATCCTTCGATAGTAAGATCTTTCTGACCTCCGTAAACTAAGAATAAATCTTTAGTACTTTTCAAGTACTTAAGAATATTCTTCACGGCAGCCCAGTGACCATCTCCAGGGTCAGATTGGAAACGACTTGTTACACTAAGTGCATAAGCCACATCCGGTCGAGTACATAACATTGCATACATTATGCTACCTATTGCTGATGCATAAGGTGTATGAGTCATTCTTTCCTTCTCAAGGTTAGTCTTAGGACACATCTTCTTTGAAAGACATGTTCCTACACTCATAGGAAGGTTCTTAACCTTTGCTGACTCCATATTGAATCTCTTCAATACTTTGTCAATGTACATCGACTGTGATAGTCCTATTAACCTTCTAGATCTATCTCTATAGATTTTAATTCCAAGGATATAGGACGCATCACCAAGATCTTTCATCTCGAATTGGTTCGATAACCATAACTTAGTCACTTTCATGTCATCCTTCGAATTCCCAATAAGAAGGATGTCATCAACATAAAGTACTAAGAATTGCACTGAGGTCTCCAATTCCTTTCTATACACACATGACTCATTCGAAATTTGGATGAAGCCAAACGCTTTGACCGATTCATCAAATCGAATGTTCCAATTCCTAGAAGCCTGTTTCAATCCATAGATTGACCTTTGGAGTTTGCAAACCTTTTGCTCACTCCCACTGAATGTGAAACCTATGGGTTGCTCCATATAAATGTCTTTGTCAATGTCACCATTGAGAAAGGCAGTTTTCACATCCATTTGCCATATCTCATAGTCATAATATGCAGCAATGGCAAGCATGATTCGAATGGACTTTTGCATTGCAACTGGTGAAAAGGTTTCGTCAAAGTCCACGCCGGGTCTCTGAGTGAATCCTTTTGCAACCAGTCTTGCTTTGTAGGCTGCAATGCTTCCATCAACTCCAAGCTTTCTCTTAAAGATCCATTTGCAACCTATGGGTTTGACCCCATCAGGCAAATCTACCAAGGTCCAAACTTGGTTGGAGTTCATGGAATCCATTTCGGATTTCATGGCTTCTATCCACTGTTCAGAGTCAGAATCTGAAAGTGCCTCCTTATATGTCAAAGGATCATTATCCTTTTGAGAGATTTCATGGAAGAATCCATACCATCTCTCCGGCTGTCTAGGAGTACGTTCAGAACGCCTTAGAGGAGGATTTACATGTGTATCGAAATTCGTGATTGGTTGTAGTTGATCAGAGTGGGACGTTTCTTCAGTGGGTGGTATGGGGTCACTTTGTACTTCTTCTAATTCTATGATCTTGCCTTTCTTTTCTTTAAGGAACGGTTCCTCAAGAAAAGTGGCATTTCTGGAAACAAACACCTTTTGTTCAGATTGATCATAGAAGTAGTATCCTATGGATTCCTTAGGATAACCTACAAAGTAGCATAAGTTAGAACGAGATTCTAACTTATCTCCCACTGTCCTCTTCACGTAAGCAGGACAACCCCAAATTCTTAAGTAAGAATAACTAGGGATTTTACCATGCCACATTTCATAGGGCGTTTTAGGGACTGACTTAGAGGGAACAAGATTCAAAATCTTTGCTGCACTTTCTAGGGCATAACCCCAGAAAGAAGGCGGTAAGTCAGTGAAACTCATCATGGAACGAACCATATCAAGTAGGGTTCGATTCCTTCTCTCAGAAACTCCATTAAGCTGAGGAGTTCCCGGAGGAGTCCACTGAGAGATAATCCCATTACCTTTGAGATGATTAAGGAATTCTTCACTAAGATATTCGCCTCCTCGATCAGATCGAAGTGCTTTTATCTTGTGACCAGTTTGGTTCTCAACCTCCTTTTGAAATTCTAAGAATTTCTCAAAAGCTTCAGATTTATACTTCATTAAGTATACATAACCATACCGACTAAAGTCGTCAGTGAAGGTTATGAAATACTGATGATTGTTTCTTGTGCTTACACTAAGCGGTCCACAAACATCAGTATGGATCAAATCCAAAACCTCAGTGGCACGTTCCACAGTTCCTTTAAAAGGGACTTTGGACATTTTTCCTTTGAGACAGGATTCGCAAGAAGTCAACTCTTTGAGATCATTTTCAGAGAATGATCCTAAAGTGTTTATCTTGCTAATTCTGTTCTTGGAAATGTGTCCTAATCTAGCGTGCCATAAGGGAGCTGAAACTTGGTCATCTCTCTTACGCTTTGTTTCTCGTTGTATATTCATAATATTGATATTTTGAGTTAGGTAAAGTCCATTACTTAGAGTACCGATATGAACGGAAGAGTTGTTCCGTTTGATAAAATATTTACCATTCTTAATATAAGTTTCATAACCTTCACAATCTAATATTGGAACTGAAATTATATTACGAATAATGTTCGGTACATAAAGGACTTTGTTTAATACTAACTCAAAACTACCTAAATCTAATCTAATTGTGCCTAAAGCTCGAGCTTCAACGTTTGAGCCATCGCCGATCTTCAAGACACATTCTCCTTCTTTGAGTTGTTGGACTTCACTTAGCATCTGTACATCATTACAGATATGAGTTCCACAACCGGTATCAAGTACCCAAGAACTAGAATTAATAGACAGATTTACTTCAACGAGAAAGATACCTTTCTTTAGAGTAGCCTTGTACTCTGGGCAGTTTCTCCTCCAATGTCCCGCTTTGCCACAATGGAAGCAAACATCCTCTTTCTGATCACGCTTCTTCTTTTGGGCCTTCCCCTTCGAAATGCCACCAGTGGGCCTAAGGGGTTTCTTCTTCTTCTTTTGGGCTTTCTTGCCCTTACCTTTAGAAGGCCCAGAAGAGGAAGATGGAGCATTCACCATCAAAACCTTATTGTCCTTCTTGATCGTGCTTTCAGCAGTCACAAGCTGACTAATCAGCTCAGCTACAGTAGCACCAGCATGATTCATGTTGAAGTTAAGGACAAATGGGTTGAATGATGGTGGGAGCGAAGCTAGCAACAAATCCACTGAAAGCTCATCTTTCAGCGGCATGTCCATGGAGGCAAGTTTCTCAGTAAGGGCAAGAAACTTGAGTCCATATTCATGGACACTTGAACCTTCCCTCATTCTCAAGTGGAATAATTCCTTTGAAGTGTTATACCTTGTAACACGTTCATGAGGGCGGTAAAGTTGCTCTAAGTGGTCGTAAATCTCCCAAGCAAATTCCATGGCCTCATGTTGTCTTTGCAAGTCCGGAGACATGTTAGCCAACATAAGGCAACGGGCTTGGAGATTATCATCCTTCCACTTCTGAATCGCGTCCCGCTCGGCCCGAGTGGGAGCCTCCCCTTCAGGAGTAGGCTCCCCTTCGAAGAGAACATAAGTTCTCTTCTCAGAATCTAAAATGATTTTTAGATTCCTCAGCCAATCAGAATAGTTGGGACCAGTCAACTTGTTTGACTCGAGGATCGATACAAGAGGGTTTTTGGTTGCCATTTCAAAACACGTAGAGAATCACAGAATCTACGACCTAAATGGTGAAACAGAGAACTAGTGAGCATGCTGAATTATAACGATATACAAAAGATAAGGTCTTTAATCTATTGTAGCTCCCACTGTTTTTCAAAGATCTAGAATTCCCAAAGATCTAAGAGGAACACGTTTCCCAATGGGTACTAAGATCCTAGGCATTTTACCTCGAACCCACGACTCGCGGACATTCTAAGTAAGAACCCTAGGTAGGTACAACTTACCAATTCTAACACCTTTAGAACTCTCAGTAATTGTTTTTGCATCACCTATCTTTCAATATGGACCCACGACTCGTGCGACATCCATATTTACTTAGGTGTTAAGCTAGACCCATCAATCATAAGATCATGACCAAAACTTAGTTCGAACGACCCACGACTCGCGGACATCGCCCTTGCCAAAATTGACCACGAAATATTGATCATTTAAAATGATCAATTAGGTAACTAAGAACTAGTAAGCTCCACTAGCTATCCCACGACTCGCGGACAATAACTAGCTTTACTTACTAAACTTAAAACCTATTGATGGAATGCTAGGAATTTAATTCAAAACTTGCATCTCGAATTAAACACCTATTTGTTCGAAATTAGCTTAATATTTAATGGGAATTTTCGAATCAACCGGAGAGTTGTCCGGTTCGACCTCACCAACATATATGTTATCCAATTTTATTAGTCTTGATTAATGCAAGTACACTTAAATGCATTTCAAACAAGCACATAAACAGATAACATGTCCTAGCATGATACTAACATGTAATGATCATGGGTTCTACCTATCTTATGCGTGATATGTGGGAGCCACTCCACAATCACAAGTTCTAACATACATGCCACATAAACAGTTCAAATCACATAAGGGAAAGCGGTAACAAAATACGAGCCCTATCTCTATTACATTTAACAATTGAGATTCCCCTCCCTAACATTTTGAGGGGTCTTCACTTATGGCCTCCTTGTTACTTGAATGTGGTCCATCTTACTCCATGGGTGCATTGTCTCCAAAATGAAAATAAAACCTCACCACCTATCTCTACTCTCAAATTACAATAAAAAGAAAAAGACATAAAGTAATAAGGCTCAATCTTCATATTGGCCTTAGACAATTACACGGGGCATACCCCGGCCTCAAAAACAGTAATATGGAAAGCCACATAATAAATCACATAACAGTACGCACATAAGTGAGGCTCCAACCTCAATTGAAAAACGCAACTATAGGGCTCCAACCCCAATTGAAACCATTCATGTGCATAAATTAAAACCATACATAGATCTAAACCCATGATCACCTAACATGCTTTTGCGAGAATTTAAATTTAGCCAATAAATTAAAATTCTCGTTTCAAGTCCTAATGACTCAAAACACGACTTAGATGCAATTCTTGTTCAAGAGCCTTTTCAATAAAACCCGAAAAACATTAAACTAATAAAATTCCAATTAATTTCCAAAATTAATAATTTTATTCTTTCATTATTTTCAGAAAATAATATTCATAATTTTTCCAAAAAACCAAATCGCTTTAATTTCTCAAAAATCCCAATTTAATCAAAATTTTAAAATAATTTTATTTTACCAAAACTGATTTTAAAAGATAAAATTAAAATAAAATTAAATCGGGATTTTTCGGACCGAAAAACACGAAACACGAAAACACGAATGCACGGGCCCGGCATGACGCGGGATCGCCCGCCCGCCGTGCAGGAGCGCGCGCTAGGCGCGCGCCAGCGCTGCGCACAGCCGGCAGCGATTGCCGCCAGAGTGCGCGCGCCAGGCGCGCCCTTGCGCGCAGATGTGCGGCGCGGGCAGGCAGTCCCGCCCATCCCTGGGCGGGCGCTCCCGCGCGGTTGCGGGAGGAGCAGGCGGCTGTCCCGCACGGTTGCGGGACAGGCGAGCAGGGCGCCTAGGCGGGCGGGGAGGCCTCCCGCGCGGATGCGGGAGGGCTGGGCGGCGGTAATGGGGTTTGGGCGTGCGACGTGCTAGCACGCCCAATCCCATTCTTTTCGTGTCCCGTTTCGTATTTCCGGGTTTCTCCAAAACCCGTTTCAATCCAAAATTAAAAAATTCGATTTAAACAAATTTCAACTAAAACAATTTTTCAAAAACACGATTTGAGAAAACAGTTTTAGAAATTCAGGAAAAATTACAGTTTCGTAATTCAGGCTTTCTAAAAGAACTCATGAATACCTAATTCGCATCTAAGCCTAAGAATTTCTACCAAATTCAGAATAATTGAGACGAATCAGAAACACGATTAACGAGGTGGCTCTGATACCACTTGTTGGAAAACACGAATCAGAAAGCAGCGGAATTTAAAATTTTTTCCCAACAAAAGGATCTAGGACTCGCAATCGTGTAACCAAATTCGTAAAGATAGAAAACTTACTTTTCTTTTATTCTTTCTTGAAGCGTTTCAAGCCACCCAAGAACGCTCTTCACGCGGCTTGATCCCCTCTCCTTGGTAAAGCTCGAATCTTCAAACTTCTAACTTGAAGTCTCTAGAGAAAGTCCACCAACTTGATCACAATCTAACTAGTAAGGATGCTAGTTCTCTAGTTAGTGTTTGGGCTTAACCTAGGGTTTAATTTAATCTTGGAGAAAGGAAGGTGTTCAACACATGAACCAAGAATTGTCTATTAGCTCTAAAGGGGAGCTCGAGCTCCCCTATATATAGGCAAGGGGGTGCCGAAATTCCTAGTCCTTTATGGGCTAGGATTTTGGTCCCTCTCTCCTATTACTTGAGGATCAAGTATTTTCAACCTTGACTTTGAATTCTAATTCTAGTCAACTTTGAAGAGAGCTTAAAAATATCCAAACTATTTTTGGATAATTTTATACTTTATTTATTATAAAATAAATAACTTATTTTATCTAATTAATTAATTCATAATTAATTAACTAGATTATTTTCTCCAAAATTAGACTTTCTTTTTAATTCAAAATTAAACCAAAGTCTATTAAATAATTAACTAATTAATTATTTAATATATATATAATATATATATATATACACGTGTGTGACACGTGTCACAGTGACACGTGTCACTCACGTGATCCACACGTGTGAATTCACACGTGTGGAACCCTCTTGGTCCGATTAACTCGTTTAATCATTTTCAAGCCTCAACTCATGTAACCAAGTTGTTGTGTGTGACCCTCTAGGTTCTCAATTCAATTAGCAGTGACCCCAATTAATTAATTCACTAATTAATTAATCAGTCCACAGATTAAACGACCATAGTCTAGCAACAGGTGTTTAACCCCTAGCTGAATTGGAATGTTCGGATTCGACAGAACCTTTAAGTCATTGAATCATGTGAGATACAATCCTCCTACTTACTATCTCTCAACCAAGATCTAGGGCAAGGGAATAATCAGAACCCTAATAATCCGGTCTTAAAGCTAAGTGCATTTCATATCCATTTGATCTCAATCCAAGAAACCCTTTTCTTGATGTCTTGATCTACTGCCTTGGCCAAGGACTCCATATGGCATATGAATGACTTACACAATAAGAGATCACCTTGCAAATGCAAGTGTAGGTCCTTTCTTGATTCTCATTCACTTTCATGAATCACTTGTGCAGCCCCAGCATAAGCCTTGAATCAGTTGTCTAAGGCGACACCCTTTAAAGCTTATACCTAAGACTACAGAGTTAACTCATAAAGTGACAAGGAACCTCAAGTCTAAGGATCAATTAATCACATCAATGACTCGTGAGATATTTCCTAATCTGGAAGTTTCCATTTCCTGAAATAGAAACTTCCTTTCCCATTTAGGAATGTTCTCACACGGGGCACCTCAGTGAACTTACTTATTAAAGTAAGCACCCTCATGTATCACGCACGTATCAACTATACACTTTGCACCTCCATGAAACAAGGTGGTCCTTCTTAAGGGCGTGATCCCACAAGCAAGCCTTAGAGGAGTCAGGTTGACACTCCCACTGTCTGTAGGACTCATCGGCTTGGAGTATTTTACTAATCATGACTTATGTGATATAGGGCTCGTTTCATGAACCATTTCACCTAAATGGTAGAGTCCTATAGTCATCAGGATTAGGGGAGTTCTCATACATGCACAGCTAAAGTAAACGCATACCAAACAAGAGCATATAAAGAAGTGTTGCCTCAATTCGTTATTTCATTCAAAGATTGTCTGTGATTACAATAAGGAAAAGCACAAAGCGGATATACAATCGGCTTTTTAGGGCACTATTCCTAACACCCGGTGCAGGGGATGTTCATATACGGGTCGGGTCCCAGGCTCTAGTGTCGTGTTGAGTCAGTTAGGTCGTTCGGCTTTAGGAACAACTTGTCAATGTGTTGCATATGCATTGTTTACGTGCTTATGTGCTTTAAATCTTGAATTTTGATCGAATTAATTGCACTTGCATGCAAGGACTAAAAATAGCATGCATTTCAGTATTTCTTGAACAGGATGCCTCCGCATAGACACCGTGAGAGATCTCCCGGACACCGTCGTCATCATGATCGATCTCCTACGCCTCCACCCCAACCACAAGCACCACCGATGGATATGGGGAATTTGATGGAAGCAGTTTTCAACTATATCGAGCAAAGGAGGGCTCAAGCTCCCCCACCACAACAAGCAGAACAACCGGCGCCTCCACCAAATCATAATAACAATAAAGACCCTCATGGGGTGTTTTTGAGTTACAACCCCCCTCGGTTTTTCGGTTCTATTGACGATGCGGTCTCGGAGGGTTGGTTGATTAGATTAGAGAGGATATTTGGGGTCCGACAGTTTAGTACGCAAGAGAAGGCTCAATTTGCTATATTCCAACTCGATGGGGATGCGTATGAATGGTGGGAACGAACAAGGGAGAAACTTGAGGTAGATGGAGAGGAAGTGACTTGGGAGGTTTTCAAGAGAGAATTCCGGGAATGCTTTGTACCGGAAGTGGTAAGAGAAAGGAAGGAGCAAGAGTTTATGGAAATAATGCAAGGTGCTCGTACGGTGACTCAATACCTCGCCGTATTCAATAGACTTGGGAAATATGCTCCTCATGTCACCCGGGATGAGAAGAGGAAAGCAAGGAAATTCATAGCGGGATTGAGACAAGATTTGAGACACGGTCAAGCGGGGCACAATTTCGAGTCATTTGCCGACACCGTGCAAAGAGCCTTGGTTCAAGAGGAGGAATTCAAGAAAAAGGATCCGATGTTTAGAGCTCCAATGCAAAGAGGTTCCGGATCGAATTCAGGAAAGAGGCCGATGATTCAAGCTAGTCCACCTCCTAAAGGTCCTTTTAAGAAGCCTCGGTTTGGAGGACAAGGTTCTCAGGCCGCACCGACTCGACCAAAGGCTCTACTTATGGCTCCGGCACCTACAAATTCACACCCGGATGTGCCTCCATGTACTCATTGCTGGGGACCGACCCATACCTACAATAATTGTCGGAGAAGGTTGAATTTGTGCCTCATATGTGGAAAAAGCGACCATATGGCGGAGACATGTCCCTACAAGAACCCCGGATTTCAGAAAGGAGTTCAAAGGCCAATGATTCAGGCTCGTGCTTACGCCCTTGAGGGTGAGGAGCAAGATGTAGAGATTGATCCCACAGCCGTGGTAGAAGGTACCCTATGCATACATAACATGAACATTCATGCACTCTTCGATCCGGGTGCCACGCATTCCTTTATTTCTTGTGATATAGTTGCCACTCTGTGCTTGCCTGTTATTTGTCTTTCTTCTTATTATTTGGTGAGTTCGCCACTTGGAGGGAGTCTTCAGACAGATCAGTTGGTTCGGGAGTGTTCAGTTTTGATTGAAGGGAAAGAGTATCCGGCTGATTTAATTGTTATGCCCATGAAGAGGTATGGAGTTATCTTGGGTATGGACTGGTTGTCTAGGCATCGGGCCAATGTTGATTGTTTTGCGAAGAAGGTGATTTTGGGGAAAGAATTGGTGATTGGTGGTGGATCAAGAACGGTATCTCTCTTGTCTTATATGAAAGCTCACAAGTTGATAAGAGAAGGAGCAACGGGATTTATTGCTTATCTTCTTAAGAGGCCGAAAGATCAAGTTAAGATGGAGGATACCGCGGTTGTTAAGGATTTCTCCGATGTGTTTTCGGAGAATTTGAGTTCTTTACCACCAGACCGTGAGATTGAGTTCGTTATTGACTTACATCTAGGATCCACACCGTATTCTAAGACTCCGTATCGGATGGCACCAGCCGAATTGAAAGAGTTAAAGATTCAATTAGAGGAATTGCTCAAAGTTGGATATATACGGCCAAGTTCGTCACCCTGGGGTGCTCCGATTCTCTTTGTTAAGAAAAAGGATGGAACCTTAAGAATGTGTATAGATTACCGGGAGCTTAATCGGATGACCGTAAAGAATAAATATCCTTTGCCCCATATTGAGGATTTATTCGACATGTTACAAGGTTCGGGGGTTTACTCAAAATTGGACTTGAGACAAGGATATTATCAATTGAAGATCCGGGAAGAGGACATTCCGAAGACGGGATTTAACACCTGGTACGGACACTACGAATTCGTAGTGATGCCTTTTGGATTGACTAATGCTCTGGCTGCTTTTATGGATATGATGCATCGAATTTTCTGGCCCTATTTGGATAAGTTTGTGGTAATCTTCATCGATGCATCTTGGTTTATTCGAGAACTCCGGAGGATCATGCAAGGCACCTTAGAATTGTGTTGGACCACTTAAGGGAACATCGGTTGTATTCTAAGTTTAGCAAATGCGAGTTTTGGATTGATCGGGTAGCATTTTTGGGTCATATTATTTCAAGGAAAGGTTTGGAAGTAGACCCTTCTAAGATTGGGACGGTTATTCAATGGCAAAGCCTGAAAAATGCTTCAGAAGTAAGGAGTTTCTTCGGTTTGGCAGGCTACTATCGGAGATTCGTTCAGGATTTCTCAAAGATTGCGGCTACTTTAACCCAATTGACTAAGAAAGCGGTTAAGTTTGAGTGGGACGAGGCATGTGAAGCTAGCTTTCAACTTTTAAAGGAGAAGTTGACCACCGCTCCTGTATTAGCACTTCCCGAAGGTACAGAAGGATATACAGTTTATACGGACGCCTCAAAGGAAGGTTTGGGATGTGTGTTGATGCAGAATGGAAGAGTAATCGCCTATGCCTCAAGGAAATTGAAAGAGCATGAACAGAACTACCCCACTCACGATTTAGAATTAGCGGCAGTGATCTTTGCTTTGGGTAAGTGGAGACACTATCTTTATGGAATTTCGTTCGAGGTCTTTTCCGATCACAAGAGTCTCCAATACTTATTCTCGCAAAAGGAATTGAACAAGAGACAACGGCGTTGGATGGAACTTTTGGCGGATTATGAGTGTACAATCTGATACCATCCCGGCAAAGCCAATTTGGTTGCGGATGCGCTTAGTCGGAAAGCTAGCTTGTCCAATGTGAAAGTGGAGATTGGAGATGAGAATGAGTTGTTCAGACTGAGGGCTAGTGTTCGGAATATTACGGTTCAACCAGATCTTAAACAGAGAATATTTGATGCTCAGAGGATTGATCCCGAGGTTCAGAAATTAGCTGAGAAAGCTCGAGCTGATTCAGAGTGTCCGTTTGGGTTTGATGATACGGGACTTCTAAGATTCAAGAATAGAGTTGTTGTCCCGGAATAGTTAAAAAGGATTATTCTTGAGGAAGCCCATCGGTCAGGTTATTCGATACATCCCGGAGGAAACAAAATGTATAAGGATCTTAAGCAATTCTATTGGTGGAACGGATTGAAACGGGATGTTATCAACTTCGTGAAGCATTGTATGACTTGTCAAGTGGTAAAGGCAGAACATCAAAAGCCATCGGGGCTACTTCAACCATTACCTATCCCGAAATGGAAATGGGAACAAATAACTATGGATTTTGTTTCGGGATTACCAAAAGTGAGAGGAGGTTTCGACGGAATTTGGGTTATTGTGGACAGGTTGACAAAATCAGCTCATTTTCTTGCAGAATGTCCGATAAAGTGAGTAAGTTGGCGAAGAGATACAATGATGAGATTGTTAGGCTTCATGGTGTACCTGTTAGTATTATCTCGGATCGGGATCCCAGATTTACTTCACGGTTATGGCAAGAATTACAGAAGTGTTTGGGAACAAGGCTTCAATTCAGTACAGCTTTCCATCCTCAGATCGACGGACAATCAGAAAGGTTGATTAAGTATCTGGAGGACCTGTTGAGAGCATGTGCATTGGACTTTCAAAGCTCGTGGAATGAACAGTTGCCGTTAATCGAGTTTGCTTACAGCAATATCTATCAAGCCTCGATTGAAATGGCCCCTTATGAAGCTCTTTATGGACGTAAATGTCGATCACCGTTGTTCTTTGACTTGGAGGAATGGAATTGGACCAAGCAAGAATGGATTAAAAGAGGGGAAAAGAAGGAAAAATCCTCTAAGGCTGTACGAGAAGCTATTGATAAGGTCCAGATAATTAGACAACGGATGAAGGCTGCTCAGGATCGACAAAAGAGTTATGCAGATCTTCGGAGAAAGAATTTGGAGTTTCAGATTGGAGATAGGGTTTTCTTAAAGGCTTCCCCACGAAAAGGGTTCTCAAGGATTGGACGGGGAGGAAAATTAAACCCTCGGTATATGGGACCGTATGAGATTTTGGAGAAGATTGGGGATACGACCTATCGATTGGACTTGCCTCTGAGTTTGACTGGAATTCATAACGTGTTTCATGTTTCGCAGCTCCGAAAGTATTATCGAGACGAGTCCGAGGTTCTACCGGTTGAAGAAGTGGAATTAGAACCGGATCTCACCTTCGTTCAGAAGCCGATTAAGATATTGGATCGAAAGTTTCAGGAACTTCGAAATCGGCGTATTCCACTAGTTAAGGTTCTTTGGAGAAGTGATAAAACCGAACAGGCTACGTGGGAGACGGAGGATAAGATGAAAAGGTTTCACCCCGAGTTGTTTCCGAGCGAGCAGTGAATCCGAGGACGGATTCTTTTAAGGGGGAGAGATTGTAACGCCCCGACTTTTCGGACGTAAAGGTACGACGTATGTGTTTACCAATTTGCGCGAATTAATTGTTTTTACATGTTTTATATTTAATTTTATTATAATTATTATTATTTTATTATATTATATTATTTTATTTTAATATTATTAATTTTATATATATATATTTCGTATTATATATATATATATGTTTAATTTTTTTATTATTAAATTAAAGATTATGCTAATTATATGTTATGTTAATTAATCATGTTTTAATTAATTAATTACGTGACCTAATTTAATTTATTCAATATTAGAATTTGTTTAATTATTTCATTTTTTTTGCATGGGAATTTTATAAATTAAGCATGAATTGCATGGATTGAGCATATCACTAATTTTGTGCATCGTTCTTATATGAAATGATATCGAATTGCCACGAATTTGTAATATGTCGTATATATATGTGTTATGAACATGATTTTATGCTCGTTTTATGTTTTCGTATTTATTTGTTATGTTAACGAATTCAATTTGTTTCGAGGAACCAAATAGGGGGCTAACGAGCACTTAGCGTACCCTTGGTTCCGAATTTAATATCTTGAGCTCGGGAACTCGGATTCGAGTTCCGTCAACTCCGCTGAACTCGTAACGAAAATTTGAGTTTAGTAAACTTATCCTTACAATTTTCCTAAGTCGTTTGAACCTCCGAAATTCAACCGAAAAACGAATCGGCGACCAACTTGACCTTGTTGTACAAAATCAGCCATATCTTGTCCAAACCATAACCAAATTAACCATGGTTTGATTCCTTAGATCCCTAACTCAACCACCTATCATGACATATCAAGACCTAACCAAGATAACCCTCACACAATCCCCAAAACTCAGCCAAAGCTACTGCTCCTCATTCCAGTCCCGTAACCCTTCATCCCTTGGAGATTTTGGAGCTCAAATCTCTTCCAAACTTCATCCAATCATCAAGGTAAGTTAAGGGTTGTATTATATGTTTAATTCTGATCATTTTCATCCTTTCATTCATGATTTTGAGCATGGATTCATCATTTCTGGGCGGATTTCCGAAAATAAGAGAAGTTGGGCATTTTCTTGATCTCATTCGTTTCTCAATGGTTTTGATTGATTCCAAGCTTGAGATTGATTGTTTTGACATCCTTATATCATTTATGGCCTTTGATTTCGTGGTTGTTGAGATATTTATGAGATATCATTTATGACATTTTGAGAAAATCCACTTCAATGTCACGTATGCTTTCATTTATGGGTTGATCTGGTTTAGAACTGATTTACTTGTTGAATTCGTGTTTCTTAGATAAGTATTTATTGTTCTTAACTGGTATGGTTGTGTGGAGATGGAGTGAATCGTTCTTGCCCTGTTCCCGTAAGCCTTGCTCTGTTTTTCTGGCGTGTTTAACTGCTGTCAAGTATGCCGTGACCCTTCATGCTTTTTGCTGTCAGTTTTCGTAGCTTTGTAGGATTATTCTTGTTGAGTTCTTGCAGCAATCTGTACCTTGTAATGTTGCATTTGTTGCCTGCTTTTCTTGCTGGATTAGCTGCCTTTTTCTGCGCCATTTCTGCTGTCAAAACAGGGGATGTGCTGCTGCGAGACACGGGTGTGTCGTGGTTGCTCGTTCCAGCGAGGAACGGGGGAGCAGATTGGCCTGGGCTTGCTGTACCGAGACACGGGGGTGTCTCGGTCTGGGCTTAGGAGGTGACACGGGGGTGTCACCCCGTTTTTCAGAATTCTTTACCTGCATTTTCTCCTTTTTTCTACAATGCTTGAATATGGTTGCTGCTGTTTATATAATCTGTGCAATTGTGTTGTTGCATGCATGTTTGAATAGGCTGCTGTGTATATATATATTCTGAGTGTGTTTGTGTCCCTTGCATGCATTTATATTTACATTATATAAATATGCATGGTTTGTGTAATGTGTGTGTGCGTGTGTATGCATGGTTGTGGCTTTGTGTGTGTACGTGTATGCATGTATTTTTATAATATAATGCATGCATGTATAATTATAGTATATATATATATATATATATATATATATATATATATTACTCTAAACATGCATAAGTATTTACATATGTTTTGATTAGGTTAAAAATAAATTATGCATGCATGGGTGTGTTGTGTGTGTGTGTACGTGCATGCATGTGTGAGTTTATATATTATATATTATATATGTTTATTATACTGATTATATTATATATTATATATGTTTATTATACTAAGTATATTATATATATATATATATTATATTATATATATATTTATTATATATTTTAAATGTTATTTGATTTAATTTAATTATTGAAATTAATTGAATTCTATTTCGCGTATTTATTCTACCGACTATTGATTGAACGTTTTATTTATTTTATTCCTAATTGTGAATTTGAATAATATGTGTTATGCTTATTAAATGGATTTTAGATTAATGGATAAGCATTATGGATTATGAATTTATGAATTTATGAAATTGAATGAAATATATGAACGAATGAGGTGATTATATGATTTAAATCTCTTAATAGTGCACATGAACATTTTATTGATATAATATGATCATTTATGCATTCATGTCATATGCACTTCATTGTCGAGCGTCATATGTGGTCATTGAGTCTCATACCTTTTCTTTTACACAGATAAGGGTTTGGTCGGAGACGAGGGCGAGCCTTGAGACGCTTGTACCTTTCTTTTGCTTTGGTAAAGGTGGGTTTTTCTTCTATTAGTTAAAACAACCATATATATTCCTTAGGTGCAAAGTTTTAAGCCAAAATCGTATATTTATATATATCGAGTCATTTCGGGTAAATAATTTCAAACGTATGAACCCTTCTTTTTATTTATGAACCCTACCATATGTTTGGCGAGATATTTATGATTTATGATTGCACGGGCCCCGGGACTTAGTATATGTGGCTAACCGAGGAAGCAAGGGCTGACGGGGATCCCATATACTAGTTCCAACCAAACTACGGTGATACTGGCCCTCGCTAGGAGGTTTAGCGAGGAATGGGAGCTGAGTGCCCTTGGGGGATTCATGTACCCCCATTGGCCTATGTATGAACCGGTGGCCGGGTCTTGCAAGCCCGTCCACCACCCGGAGGAAGAAGGTGTATACGAATGATTATGATCATGTATTTATGAGCACAAAAGATTTATGTATGATAATGAATGATTGAATAATTAATTATGATTACACGAGGACTAGGTTGGAGATTGTGCACGCCCACTCGCCGGGCCATAAACCCTTATGAACATTTATGAACAATTATGAATGAATATGAAAGTCGTAACCCCGTTGATGTTTTCTTTTGTTTTAACCAGTTGGGAAAGTCTTATCAAACTTCACACGGGATTAGGGCTTGCATGTATGTGTTTAATTTATACGATATTATATATACTTTATGCCCCGTTTTTATACCCACCAGTCTCTTTTAGACTGAACCCGGTTGTTTTCAGTGGTTTTGTGCAGGTATAGGAGTGCTAGGCGGGAATACAAGTCGTTTAGGTCTTGCATTTATGTTTAGCACTTCTTTTCAGTCTCATATGTTCATATTCTCATTACTTCTGTATTTGATCTTAGTATTTCTTAGAGCGTTATGATTTTTGTAGGCCATGAGCGCCGTTGAATAATGGGATGCTCTTGTATATCTATTTTTGGAGCTTGGTGGCTCACTGTATATATGCTATGTTATTCTTGCTTCAGCGTATTATTTTAACTCTGATTTTATGATTCTTGAGTTGATTGGTTTAAGGGTTAGTCCCGCCTAGCATAGCGTGTGTGTTGTGTCCCCGTTCGCCGTGGATTTGGCACGTGTATGGACTTCCATTTCATATACGGGTCGGGTCCCGGTGCGGGGGATGTGGTACCTCACGCTCGGGTGCTACACTTCTTCTTCCATTCCAAGGTATATGTGTGTATATATATATATGTATATGTTGGGTGATAACTAGGGTTTTATGATTCTTGCTTTATAACTTGAATTCTTGTGTGAAAATACATGAATACATATTAATCCATGAGTTTTATGTTTGGTTGTTTTAATTGTTGGAGCAAGAGTATGTGTATGTATATATGTGTACATAGGTGTATGTATATGTATTTATAATTGTTGAGTTTGTGAATTAATGTGTTCTTAATTGTCCTAAACTTGTATTTGATGTTCCTACTTGGTATACTACATGTTTTAAGTGATTGGGTTGAGTTTTGAGGTGTTTTGGTGATTTTTGGTCTTCTCCCGCGTTTGTGCCCTGTTTTCTGCGTTTTTTTGGCCCCTGACCTGAATCCGAGAGGGTGGATTTGAGGCAAAAACTTTGGACCATCCCCCGTTTCGGCCTGAGATTGTTTTGCTTCGTTCTCCCTCATACGAACTCGGTTTGACCTGATTTTTGAACCCACGGAAACCTATTGAAGTCTAGAACATCTTCAAATTAGAATCATCTTAATATCTTTTCCCATTTATTAGATATGATCAATTCATTTTGGTGTCGCCACTTCTTCGACAATCTGCGTTCGTCCAACTTCAAACCTATGCCATTTTCACCTCGCTTTGAACCATGATTCGTGCCACATATCCTTGAAAACATCTATGAGTCTAGTTTCACCTCCAACAAGTAAAACTTAATTCCAATTTCTCAAACTCAAGATATACCCATTTTTGTACAGCTTGCACTTTTCCAAAAATTGTCAACTTTTCCTAACTTTTTCAAAACTTTGCCAAAACTCGTTCTATCGCCTTCCTTGCACCTCCTCGACTCCTTATGTGACTTATATGGATTATAGACATGTATAATTGATTCATATGCATTGCTAACATGTATTGTAATATATTATGAATTGAATGATTGAATCATTTATGTGTTTAAATGGCTTTATTGGTGTGTATGAACTTGATTTCATCAACTCATGACATTTATGATCCCTTGCATATTGAATCATGACATAGCATTTCACGAATACCTCATGTTAATGCCGTGCGTTCTAATTGGTTTCATATTGGGTCATTTCTCACGAGTTCACATTATGTCTTTCTCTTATACAGTTCATCTCCACGGAGGAGATATCGTGATCAATAGGCACACGGCCTAGTTTGTATCTTTATATCATCATGTTCCAGGTGAGGGTGTTTTCGTTCTAGTTACATATTAAACCCTACAACCTTATGTGACAAGCTTTGGCCAAAACCTTATGTATATATATATAAGTTACTTTTGAAGTAGAGTCATCGAGTAAACTTTGATCGAGTAAACCCTTTTCTAATAAATTATGAAATATGTTATGTTTTCATGAATGGGAACGTTTTGGCGAGAACATGAATGAATGCACGGGCCCGGGATCTAGCACATGTGGCTACCCGAGGAGGCAAGGGTCGACGGTGATCCCATGTGCTAGTCCCAACCATTTAACAGAGACCGGTCGTCGCTAGGAGATTAGCGTGGAATGGTAGCTGAGCGCCCTTGGGGGATTCATGTACCCCCCTGGGTCAATGCATGAGGTGGCCGGGTCTTGCAAGCCCGTCCACCACCCGGAGGAAGAAGGTTGGAACTTATTTTATGTCAATGTTTATGTTATGATTGTTATTAACCGTGCGATGTGGCGCCTATCATCCCGGGTGTTACATCCTTAAGTGGTATCAGAGCCCCAGGTTGCAAAACCCGGGCTCTCGTGTCATGTCGTGTCAGGTGTAGGTCGAACGGCTTAGGAACAACATGTCAACGTGTGCATCGCATTGATCATGAGCATTGTTATTGAAATTTGACATGGAAAAACTTATTATTAAATGTGTTTGACTGAAAATTTTGTTAATTTATGTGTTACATTTTTCATTAATACGTGCTCTTGGTGCTAATTGTGTGTCATACGCACGTATTAACGGGCATGCACTATATTTGAATTGAATTGTGAGTTGTAGGATATTAATATAACCTCAAACCACGGCCAATCCTCAAAACCACAACAACTTGCAACGGGCTCTCTCTAAAGTGTGGATGATTGCTTCGGATATTTAGAAAAATACGGGTAATCGGTGACCCTTATGATAAGATTATAAGTTGAGAGTTCGAGCTCAAAAAGGGAATTAAATTTTGGGTGAAGATTTTGAATGAATGAAGTAATAGTACGAGGTTGTGATGTTTATATCCACAAAATAAACACCTACCTCTTTATATCGCGAAGGGAGTCGATCAACCGGGCATGAGATTCATTTAATTCAAGAAGGAGGCGAAATCAATACTTGAAGGTATCAAATGTTTACAACATCCGGGTTTAGAAGACCAAAGAAGAAAACTTAAGTTGAAAGAAATGATCCGAATTGAAGCTAAAGACCGAGAAGCTTAATTTTGGAAAAAGGGAATTTATAATTTTTAAAATAAAGAGGAATTTGGTGTAAAGAAATATGTAGAGATACTTAGGGTTTTGGAATGAGGCTAGTGGAAGAAGCAAGAGACCACTCCACTTTCAGAATTACAAAAGGATGACCAAGATACTCGAATCAACAACTAAATTCGTCAATTCAACCCGGAGTAAGAATGAAAGCATCCGATCTTGGAAAGTTTCTGAAGTTGCTCGACCACGAGAAATTCTTTAAGGCTAGAGCGAGAAGGTTTTGGTCAAGATAACAATTGCGGTAAAGAATCGGATAAGAGATGAGTGAGATACTTTGGATGCTAAAATAAATCTTAGATTGGGTTGGAGACCAAACAATTTTGGATTCATGAAGGTGACAAATAGAGGAACCAAGCAACGGCATAATCCCTATAAATCTATGGGAAGTCAAGGTGCCCAAATTGATATTCAAGTTTGATAACTTGATTGAAACGGAACACTAAGATCATACAATCATGGAAGCCAAATCCATTCACTTTTATGAACTTACGAAGAAGGAAATATAGAGAGTATGATTAAGGTGACGACTATGGTGGAAATCCTACAATTTGGGATCGAAATTTGGGGAGACTAGCGCTACCGATTTCGTGAATGTGAAAGGATTGGAGTTTAATGAAAACTTTGGATTTGGGGCCTCACAAGAGGATTAAGGAAGTAAAAAGGAACTTGGAAATTGACATTTAGGAGGATTGACGTATCAAGATGTTCAGGTATAGAAAATTGTAATTTAATAGCAAACACGGACCTTGGAAGCATGGATGGATGCAAGGAGAATTAAGGAAGTTAGAAGACCGTGGGTAAGCAAGAAGTGGTTGATGAACTCAAGGTCAAAGGATCAAATTGTCAAGCTAAAAGCTTACCACCATGGTGACAGGTTTATTATATTCATGGCATGTGCATCATACTTCAGTTTAAATTAATTACTCTTCTATATTTCTATATGTGTGCATACATCTTTCCATTAAATACTTGCTCTAATGTGTTGCATCCTTATATGTTTGCTATATGCATTGGCATCTTAATCCAACATGCATGGTTTAGTGTTTACTTGATAGGAACTTTCTCCACTCCATTCCTCAAGTGTTACTCCGACCGAGCCGCATCCGATTTGAGATAAGAGGACTATTGGATTGCAAAGTGTGTGGAACAAAAGGAAAGAGGAAATATCGAGGCTCGGGAAAATAGAGCTTGAGGGTAGAATAGAAGAAGTAGGTTGTTATCTCTACCAAAATCACTTCAAAGTAAATATGAATAATGTCACCGGACACGTAGCTTGACTAGGACCTTTATACCAAGGAAGCTGAAGTTAAGAAGTTGGGAATCCCATATTCCATAAGTGATAGAACAAGTTCAAAGGGTTGAGATAGAATCTCTTAAGGGGGAGAGCTGACCCAGAAGAATGATAGTTGGTAACTTCAGTTAAAGAATCAACCTCGTTGATTTCTTGTTATGAGACTTACAAGTTAAATCTTCCAAGATTAAAAGGATCATAGATAGCATAACGTGTCTTCATCTTGGAGACATGGGATTGTGAAAGAATTTTAAGAATTGGCAAGGAAAGTATTGGGTAAAAGGGAAGCTAATCGGATCATCATATTCCATGATAAATGAAGTTAGAATCAACTCACGTGATGAAAACAAGAGTTACTTTGGAAGAGGAATACTTAGAAGGAAAACACACAACATGAAAGATGGGTTACCATCTCGTCGGGCGTTTTTCCAGGATTAACCGGGGAAGTTATTGGGATTGGAGAATGGAAATTGAGCTACTAAAGATTAACTCAAGTATTCAAGTTGGAGGTTAGAACTTGAGCATTTAAAGGCTAACTTGAACAACTAAGAAGGTCGAATACTAATCGAGGTGGACGACAAGCTAATTGGGTTAAGATCAAGTACACACTAAAAATTTGAGCTTCGGACTATGGTGTTTAGAGAAGGCAAGAGAAAAGATTATGTGATGAAGATCGGGTGGTTATTTAAGTATTGAGTACATCGGGGATTGCAATGCCTGACACTATAGAAGGAATCAAGTGTTGAATCGGATAACTACAATATAAGATTCTCGAGCATCAGTGAATGGTACATTTAGCATCCATGGCATATACATACATACAACTTTATTTCGAATATTTTTATGATGCTAAGTGCTTCGATTACTTGTTGTATTAACTGTTCTTGTATGATTAATTCTCGATGTATTAGATAACTCCTACTTGTTTCTTGTGTGGTTGTGGTATGATTGTTTATTTAATTATTGTTTTCAGAGTTTGAGAGTTTCTCGTTCTTTGTCTGTTTGAGAGACGGGGTTCTCTCGTTGTTATTCGAGAGACGGGGTTCTCTCGTTGTTGCTTGTGAGAGATGGGGTTCTCTCCTTGTTGTTCGAAAGATGGGGCTCTTTCATTACTTGCTACCTGATTAGACTTTCGAGTGCTTAGGCTTCGGTGAGTTAAGGGTCATGATTTAACAACAATTGAAGACCCCTTGTTGCTTGAAGACCTTTTCCGAACAAATTCCTGACGGGGAGTTGCTAACCCGCATGGGATGAACACGGGAAAGTTTACGCAAAGTTCAGAATCAAGGCAGTGGACCTGGGGACAGGTCCTTCTTAAGGGGGAAAGGTTGTAACGCCCCGACTTTTCGGCTATACAGGTATGACGTCACGAGTGGGTTTAGACTGAGAGTTATGTGACATTTATGTGTTTTAATTGTTAAGTGATCGTTTAACATATTAATTTCGTGAACTAAATTGCTATCATGTGACTAATATGACTTAGATGATTTATTTGATTATGCTATTTGAATTTGCTTATAACATGCTTACTTGCCAATTAAATATTTATTTCACTTGTGCACTTATTTGAAATTATATGAAATCCTTGGACTCAATCGAACTTTTAATTGGACCTCAATTATTCACCTACCAAACCTTGGGGTCCTAATTGAATCACTTAAATTCTCAAAGGACCAAAGTGCAAATTCTTCTCTCCTCCCTCTCCATTTACACGATCCAAACCCCCTCCGTAATCTCATTCTTCTTCTTTCATTTCTTCTAGCAAAAACAAGGGCTCCCAACTTCTTCTCTCTTTTCCTTTTGATCGATCCAAGTTAACAAACAAGGAGACAAGAGAATTTCATCAAGTTTTATCCAAGAATTCAAGCTTCAACCATTTTCTTCCTCTTCTTCTTCCTTTCCAAGGTATATGTGTGTGTATATATATATGTATATGTTGGGTGATAACTAGGGTTTTATGATTCTTGCTTTATAACTTGAATTCTTGTGTGAAAATACATGAATACATGTTAATCCATGAGTTTTATGTTTGGTTGTTTCAATTGTTGGAGCAAGAGTATGTGTATGTATATATGTGTACATAGGTGTATGTATATGTATTTATAATTGTTGAGTTTGTGAATTAATGTGTTCTTAATTGTCCTAAACTTGTATTTGATGTTCCTATTTGGTATACAACATGTTTTAAGTGATTGGGTTGAGTTTTGAGGTGTTTTGGTGATTTTTGGTCGTCTCCCGCGTTTGTGCCCTGTTTTATGCGTTTTTTTGGCCCCTGACCTGAATCCGTGGGGGTGGATTTGAGGCAGAAACTTTGGACCATCCCCTGTTTCGGCCTGAGATTGTTTTGCTTCGTTCTCCCTCATACGAACTCGGTTTGACCTGATTTTTGTGCCCACGGAAACCTATTGAAGTCTAGAACATCCTCAAATAAGAATCATCTTAATATCTTTTCCCATTGATGAGATATGATCAATTCATTTTAGTGTCGCCATTTCTTCGACAATCTGCGTTAGTCCAACTTCAAACCTATGCCATTTTCACCTCGCTTTGAACCATGATTCGTGCCACATATCCTTGAAAACATCTATGTGTCTAGTTTCACCTCCAACAAGTAAAACTTAATTCCAATTTCTCAAACTCAAGATATACCCATTTTTGTACAGCTTGTACTTTTCCAAAAATTGTCAACTTTTCCTAACTTTTGCAAAACTTTGCCAAAACTCGTTCTATCGCCTTCCTTGCACCTCCTCGACTCCTTATGTGATTTATATGCATTATAAACATGTCTAATTGATTCATATGAATTGCTAACATGTATTGTAATATATTATGAATTGAATGATTGAATCATTTATGTGTTTAAATGGCTTTATTGGTGTGTATGAACCTGATTACATCAACTCATGACATTTATGATCCCTTGCATATTGAATCATGACATAGCATTTCGCGAACACCTCATGTTAATGCCGTGCGTTCTAATTGGTTTCATATTGAGTCATTTCTCACGAGTTCACATTATGTCTTTCTCTTATACAGTTTATCTCCAGGGAGGAGATATTGTGATCAATAGGCATACGGCCTAGTTTGTATCTTTATATCGTCATGTTCCAGGTGAGGGTGTTTTCGTTCTAGTTACATATTAAACCCTACAACCTTATGTGACAAGCTTTGGCCAAAACCTTATGTATATATATATAAGTTACTTTTGAAGTAGAGTCATCGAGTAAACTTTGATCGAGTAAACCCTTTTCTAATAAATTATGAAATATGTTATGTTTTCATGAATGGGAACGTTTTGGCGAGAACATGAATGAATGCACGGGCCCGGGATCTAGCACATGTGGCTACCCGGGGAGGCAAGAGCCGACAGTGATCCCATGTGCTAGTCCTAACCATTTAACAGAGACCGGACGTCGCTAGGAGATTAGCGTGGAATGGTAGCTGAGCGTCCTTGGGGGATTCATGTACCCCCCTGGGTCAATGCATGAGGTGGTAAGGTCTTGCAAGCCCGTCCACCACCCAGAGGAAGAAGGGTGGAACTTATTTTATGTCAATGTTTATGTTATGATTGTTATGCACCGTGTGGGAAGGCCGGTACACGGATCACCCAAACGCCTATATCTTATGTTATATGGCTTGCATGTGTTATAAGATATTGCATGATCACGTATTCAATGTATTAATGATATTTATCGTACACGGTCGGAGTTTGGTTGGAGATTATGCACGCTCACTCGCCGAGCCTTTATGATTATGTATGAATTATGAACATAACGAATTTATTATGAATTAGTCATAAAGTCCAAGAATTACTTGTTAATTTCTTGCCCTTCGTGGGAACTATCTTTGAATAAAATCTTGCTCGGGATTTATGGCTTGCATGCGCATGTTTCTATAGTATATGTATCGCTCCTGCTCACTCAGTCTTCTAGAGACTGACCCCTCTTTCCCACTTCTCAGTTTCTTGCAGGTTTTGCTAGGCGGAGGTCAAGTTTTACTTCTTTTGTTAGATCACTTGTACACTCGATTCACATCTTACATTATTATGTTCTAATTGGATATTCCTATGTAATTGGGCCTTTGTGCTAGTTATGAAATTATTGGATATTGATTCGGGACAGGTTGTGTGCTTAGTTGAACCCGTTGTTAGGTTGCATGATGGATTTAATTTTATGTATTGGAAATTCGGGCTTGTAGCCTTTGTTGAAATCTATGAATTGCACATTAATACTTCCGCACAACCTTTCGATTATATGGTACGGGGTTAGTTTCCGCCTAGCAAGGTTGTTTTTGTTTTGTCACCCGTTCGCTATGGGTCCAGTTCATGCTGAACTATCCATTTCATGAGTGGACAAGACTCATAGTGCGGGGGATGTGGCGCCTATCGTCCTGGGTGTTACATGACTCAACACATTTTGCATTTTAGTCCTTACCTCATACTAATTTACAAGTTAGATATGCATCCACTTGACATACATGATAGATGGTTGTATACATATATATATGAGACTCTAAAAGAATATAATACAATGGAGTTAATTTATATGACCAAGTAAAGTCACATATAGACACTTAGGCACGTTAGCAATTAATTCACGTAAATCTCACATTAACAATAATTTCATAGAAAATATAATGCATCTAAGGTTATGCAATGCATATAAATCATCACATATTGCACATATGAAAAACGGGGCGTTACAATTCTCTCCCCCTTAAGAGGACCTGGTCCGCAGGTCCACTGCCGAGTTTTAAAATGATGCACAAGCAACAAGAGAGCCCCGTCTCTTAGACAAGTAACGAGAGAGCCCCGTCTCTCCACAAGAAATGAGAGAACCCCGTCCCTCGAACAAGAAATGAGAGAACCCCGTCTCTCGAACAAGAAATGAGCGAACCCCGTCTCTCTAGCAAGTAAAGAGAGAACCCCATCTGTCTAACACGTAGTGAGAGCTCCCCGTCTCTCAAACAACTAAGGAGAGTACCCTGACTCTCACACAAGCAAGAATTCCAAGAGAACACTTAATTAAACATTCATACAGAACTTCACGTGATGAACAAGTGGAGGAAATCAAATAAACCAACTAGTTTTACAAAAGCATTTAATAAATACAAAGAACCATACGGTTGATAATAAAATGTATATTACGCATGATATGCAGGATTAGGTGTACCATTCACCATGGTCTTAGAAACTTCAATGGCAGTGACTTGATTTAATACTTGATTCTTTGATCAGAATCCCTTCTAACCAAAATGCCATTCCTCGGATGCCTGATGTCAGTATGTACCCCAATAATTACTCAATCTCCATCCCGTGGTCAAATTTTCTAACCTTTCTACCACCACGGTTCGAAGATTCAATTCTTGAATATGCACTTGGTAGTAATCCGACCACCCATTCTTCTTACCAATTATAGTTGACGTCCTCCGATGCCCAGACTAATTATTTGATGACTCGAGGTCTACCTTTTATCCTTCAAAATATTCCCGGTTCAAGTAACTCTCAGGTGATCCCTTGCGATAGAGAATGTTCCCGTCGAGTTGTTTTTATCTTGTAATATGGTAATAGTGTCGCACCTCTTTGGTCACTTCGTGCAAATCTTGAATGACAGTCGCTTTCCTTGAAAAATTCTTAC
This sequence comes from Lantana camara, assembly GCA_037501455.1. Classification (NCBI taxonomy): domain Eukaryota; kingdom Viridiplantae; phylum Streptophyta; class Magnoliopsida; order Lamiales; family Verbenaceae; genus Lantana; species Lantana camara. The sequence goes on from CM074855.1 coordinate 61,243,981, forward strand.
CTTTGATCAAAGTAAACTTAATCAATCTTATAAAAATCATGATCTCTCCCATTTCTCATCAAATTTGTTTCAATTTCAACTCGGCTCAAGATATGCCTCCTTATGGCTTTTTAAAAATCTCCATTTAAGAACTCTAGGCGCATGAGATTTAAACTATTGAAGACTTCATTCACCTAGTTCCGATAGAGAGTTTCCGAAGAACCATTTTTCTTGAAGTTTCAACTCTCCCAAGTGAGATCCAAACATCGACTTTAAGTTGTTCCCCGACCGGCTCTCCCCCTTAAGAAAATAGGAATATTTTCTGTCTAACTTCTAGAACTAGTTCTACCCTTTCTCAAATCCAAGCTTCTCTTCTTTCTAATTCTCTTGAAGTACCTCTAACTCTTGATCTCATTCCCGAAATTTTTCTCTATCTCAATTGGAAATCCAACGAACACTGAATCCTTCCTCATTTCTTGAATATCCATTCTATTTCTTGAAGCTTTCACCTTTTCCAAAATCATTTCCTAAATATCCTCATCTTGACCTTGGAGGTCATCAAGCATCTCAATCTCCTAATGCATCCCTTGTTGTTGCTTTCAAATAACCACATCATTTGTAACCCTTACATTTTTGTTGCTTCTAACAAATGTAATTCATTTGAGCACAACCACAAATTTGAAGTCATTTCCCCAGTCGACTCAACTTCCTTGATATCAGCAATTTTAAATCTCGCCACTTGTTCGGACATTTCATCTCACGTTTATTTTTGAAGTGACAACTTCTTCCATCCAACTCCTAACTACTTTTCCCGGCCTTTCAATTGTTCTTTCTCCCTTTTGTTCCTCACTTTGCAACCCAATTCTTTCCGTATCGTACTTCGATTGTGTCTCGGTTGAAGTAATGCTTGATAGATGAGGTGGAGAGATTTTCTATCAAGAAAACACTTAAAATGCATGTTGGGTTAAGATGTCGATGCACGTATTACAATTATAAATAATAAATACACAAGTTGGAAAAATTCCGCTCAAGTAGGAATGCATATATAATTAAAGAAATTTAAATAAATTAAACAATGTATGATGCACGTGCTCATGAATGCGTTGAACCTGTCACCGTAGTTGCATCTTTTAGCTTGACACTTTTCTTTGTTTGTTGATTTATGAGCTGGCCTTCAATTGATTGGCCATTTCTTGTTACCGACGGTCTTCCATATTTTCAAAGTTCATAACTTCAACTGGTACCGTTCCATGATCCGATATTGAAATCTCTTAAACCCAATTCTTCACCTTAAACATCTTCTTGCTCGAAGTTTCCTTATCTCAACTCGTACAACTTCGTAATCAAAATTATGATTCTTGAGCTCAAGTTCTTCTACCTTCATGAAATTGATACCTTACCTTCTTAATCGATTCCCTTGTTGCTCCATATCTCCTAATTCAAACGCCTAACCCGAAAATTCAGCTTGGATATGAAGAATAAACTCAATTCGGCCGAACATCGAACCTTTAGTACTCTAATTTACCACGAGCTTGCAATCACTATATGTGACACCCCGACTTTCAGACCGTACAGGTATGACGTATGTGCGCGATTTATTTTATTTAAATTCATATTCTTTACTCTTTTAGTTCTTATTTTACATATTTCTTATGGATTTGAATTAATTCTATATGATTATGAATGCTATTTGTTAAGATTTGATTCGTTGATGCTTGAATTGAATCCAGAATTTTATGTTGTTTTAGTATGATAGAGAATTATGTGTTATGAACTTGGATATATGCTCGTTATATGTTTTCGAATCTATTTGTTGAGCTTTTGAATTAATTGTTATGTTCGGAACCTAAAGGAGGTTAAAACGCTTTTAGCGCACCTTGGGTTCCAATATGTGTAATTTGAGCTCGGGAATTCGGATTCGAATTCCGTCACCACTGTTGAACTCGTTTCGATGATTCGGGTTCATTGGACTAAGTCTCATAACCTTTTAAGCTCATTTGGTATCCCGAAATCCGACCGGAAACTTACCTCGCTCCTGTATGACTACCTTTCTTCTAATTGCAATTTAACCCTTCAATTTTTAACCTTTTCACTTGAGACTTGGGCCCACACTCCACCAACACGGTATACTATCATCCCTTTCCCTCTAAATGTCGGTATACACAAGGGAAAAGAGTGAAAGTGCAGCAACTTTGGAGTTTAAGCTCAAACCCGTCACTATTCACCCAAAGGAGATATTGAGCTCTAATCTCCATTTTTGTAACACCCCAAACGGAGAAGTGCCACATCCCCCGCACTATGACCCAGACCCGGGGCATGAAATGAAAGTCCATGCCCGAATCCGAATCAGAGCGAACGGGAGACCAACTCACACACTAGGCTAGGCGGATCTAACTTGACCAAAACTCAGAGTGCGGAAGCAATTAAAACCAACAACAATAGATAGTGGAAGCATTTATAACAAAACATGCAAAGCAGATGACGGGTTCAACTAGCATAGACTCCTAATCCAGAATAGTAGATCAACAAACATAACAAGTGACGGGTTCAACTAGCATAAATCCCTAGTCCCGAATATCAACATAAAGTAATAATCATCAAGTGCCACAAGGGGCCGAATGAGAGTGCCAAGCAGGGCTACCGAATAGTAAAATATAATCTCAAGTCTACAAGACAAAGCATAAGTAAAGTGTATGAAAAGACAAATTCAAATAGAAAGACTAAACCAACGAAGTGCAACTCAAAGGACTCACCTCCGCCTAGCAAACGCTAACAATCCTGCAACTAAAAGTGTAAAATGAGGTGTCAGTCATCTGACTGAGTGAGGGGGCTAACGCACACCCAATGTATATATATAGAGCATAGCACATATCAGAAGGGTGGACTCATGAACCGGAGATTGGTGTTGCATACCAAAACATTTCCAAAAGTACCCAAAAGATAGTTATATAAGATTTAGAAAACATTTCAGAACTCTATCTCGATTCATGATTCCCAGACAGAACAGAACACATGCTCGGCGAGTACGAGCTTCCAACCTTTACTCCTCAGAACATATCAAATCATAGAATACAAAAGTCAATGCAACCGTCACACCAATGATGGAGGGGATGTACCGTCCCCAAACCATCCATATCAGACAAACCCTCAAGGGGTAGCGAACCCACAAGAGTCCTCCCCGGCTGTACACCGAAGGCTCAAGATATCACGCCTCCCCTATCTCCCTGAGTCGCGCAATGATATCTCAAATGGAGACTATGCACAGGCCGAGCCCTGACGGCCCTATACCATCCCAGGGATTCCTTACCCATAGCTCCTCGGATCCATAACAGAACAAAACAGAACAGATACCATATATCATGGCTAACTCGCTACAGAACAGATCATAACATAACATAACTTTTCAAAACAGCTTACATATGCTTTCATATCTAATTTTCCAAAACAGAGCTGATTCACAAGGCATAAACATATCATATCCAACACATACGTATTTATAATAGATATACTCGCATGCAAGGGTTGAAATCATCATATTAAGGCCATAGGTCGCATAACTATACAAAATCCTAAACCTCACCTCGTGAAAGTAGAGTCTGAGAGTGTGAAGGGCCAAACACTCTAAACCTCGGGCCCACCGGCACCACCAAACTCTTTGACAATACATACAGAAGCCCAGACTTAGACCCTATATGAACCAAACAAGACGCACGGCGTTGCTCAACATGATCGTGGTTATGCATAAGTGTTCATGTTGTGCTTGGATAAGGTGTCGTAGTCATTCAAGGCATATCAATGCTCAACATGGTCATATTTACAAGCAACCGACACGTAATTCCATATCCAAAGATGCAAGATCAATTTAGGAAGTCAATGTATTTCCAAAATGCATATTAAATCATCCAATGTCACATGGTTCAATTATAATATTAGAATTAAGCATCAAGTTCATGTCGAGTTATAAAGTGCATAAGTAAGAGCAACTTGGTCATATAAACATACAAAGTTGTTGTACGTAGATGGCATGCTTGATACAAATAAAGAGTGCATTTAATTCACTTAAGATCATACTTTACAACTTCACAACATGTTTGGTACACAAGCTCAAGTCACATTCAAGTTTCATAAATATTTCACTTACATCGCCTAAGTTATTTATAAAAGTTTAGAATTATTACACATACATCCCCTTAGTTGATTACTAAGCATAATTGTTCGTTTAAAGTGTTTATATAATTATTCAGCTAGGAATTAATTACTTACAAGCATGACAATTATCAATTTATCATAATTCATAATATACCATTTTCAAGTAGTAAGAGTAAAACAAGATATTACAATTCTAACTCCTTTCATGCATCAAGTCTTAAGTTGTTCAAGCATCCTTCATGTATCTAAATTTTATATTTGAAACACAATTTACAATAAACATAATATTGAGAAGGTCTCAAATTCATATAGAGAAATCACAACATTTTCGTTCTTCTAAAATATCATTCAAGTTCATTTAGTCACATAAAAGATTAGTTTCTAAATATTACACTAACACCCCTTCATATCTAAACACATAGCATAAATTCATCGCATCGGGATTCAAATTGTAAATCGAAACATTCATGCATATCACAATCCATTCAATACATGTTTTCATATACGATTGGAATACATCTCAATCAACAAACCAACAATAACCAATTTATTTGCACTTAAAACAATTAATTCAAATAATCACAATTATGCAAAATAATCCGTAATAAATAGATCGAGTGTCCGATTAATGAACGGAAAGTGGCGTTGAACTCACCACAACGAGACGAACATTCTGTCCAAAATTCGTCGGAGTGCCGCCACCGGAGCAACCGGAAAGTCGTCGGGCCGCCACCGGGCCGCCGTCAAAAGTCGCCGGAAAAATCCCGAAAAATCAGTCCTGAATGAAGTCTTCGTGCCCGTTCCGAATCCTCGATCAATTTCTAGAAATTCCAAGCCGATTGTCCTAGATCTGAAATCTAAGAACACGAAAACCCTAAATCTTCAAACTCAAATTACTTCCAAACTGATGAACCAAAATGCGATCCGAAAGAGGTGTTGTCTTACCCATGACGAGCTCTTCGAAAGCCCTAAGGTAGCTTTCCAAAAAAATCCTCGGAGCCAGTGCCGCCGTTGCACCGCCACTTTTTCGCCGCCGATCCGCCACCAAACTACGGAATCTGGAGTCACCTGATGACAGGTCACTAGTTCTCGTCGTTCCGAACAACTTTTGTGAAGAGCCCGAGACCAAAAGATGGCCGGAAAAGGCCCCCGTTGGCCGCCGAAGTTTCTGCCGCCGCCGATACAGTAACTCGCGCAGCCGCCGCGAGCTTTGGGCGGCGCGTGTGGCTCCGTCTCTGCTCCGATGGCCGTGCCGCCAACGTCAAACGAAGAGCCTGGAAGTCTACTTTATGGGTCATGGGCGCGTGTTGCTGAAATCCCGCCGGAAGCCGCCGGAAATGGGCGGCGAAGTCGCGGTCCGCCGCCCCCCGCCTGGGCGTCTGAAAATCGGCGATATCTTCGCCGTCCTTCATCGTTAGGCTGTGAAATTGGTACTCTTACGTCGGTCTCACCGAGATAATCGAAATGGACTATTCGTTTGTTGAATTCCGTCGAGAAACGATCGAGTTATGGGCTCGTAACCGAAGCCGCGATAGTAACTGGCGGGAGATAGAAAGTGGGAGAGGAGAGAGAGAGAAAAGGGATTGGGAGAAATGTGTCTTGTGCACAAGGTATATATAACCGGGTATCCTTATCGCGTAGCAAGGATAAATATCACGTACAATTAATCGTAAATAAAATTGGTAAAGTTACGAATAAACATTCAAGCTCCGAATTAATTTTACAAATAAAAGTGAAATAGAGATTTACCAATTAGAGTTTAATTCAATTTAATTTTAGAAACTTTTCGTATAATTTAACGGCACTTTGTAAACACATGATTGACAATTAATCTTAGAATAATTCGAATGAACACATATTAAATTGGATTTACATTAAATCACATAATTCAAGAACTCTTAAATTAAACACACATAAGTGTAGAGACTTACTTGTTGATGTCGTAAGAACGCCCTTCGAGAAAACGGGGCCTCATAATTTTCTTCCAACATCTTCAAGGGGTAAGCTAGTATTTGATATGTACTTGAATATATGGTCATTTAGAGCTATTAATTCCATGCTTTGGGCTATGTTTGATGCACATATGGAACATGACATGAATTGTAAGGGTTTGATGATCACCTTGGTTTCATGGAGTTATGCTTTGATTTGAAGATATATATGTGATCTCTTATGACCCTAACATGTAAATATGGTCTTGCTTTTGAATATGGTTGAGCATGGTGGAAGTTGCCATTGATGGAATTCAATTTCTTGCATGAGAATTCTTGATATATATGTGGATTCTTGAGCTTTTGTGTTGATTGGGAGATTATATGTTGATTATGAAGTGCTTTGCTAGGATTTACTTGAGTATTGTGGCTTGAATTAGTTGTTGTTGTTGCTGCGTGCTTGCTCTGCTTCCTTGCCCTGTTTATGCTGCTGAAACACTGTTGCTGCTGTTATTTTTTTTTTTCGAAGACGATAGGCCAACACGGCCGTGTCAGCTTTGTGCATGTTTTGGACACGGCCGTCTCAGCCTCTCGACTTGGAGCAATTAATTTTTATAAAACCGGACACGGCCGTGTCCATTTTGTACTGAAACTCAACACGGTCATGTCAGCCTCTCGAATAAGCTCCTGAATTTATTTTAACCGGACACGGCCGTGTCCATTTTGAATTAAAACTCAACACTGCCGTATCATTTGAACATATGGCGGCGGCAATTGCTCGTTTTATCGCTTCGTTGTTTTTCTTTGTGTTTTGTTTTCTTCTTCGGTTATGATTCGTATGCATCGTGAGATTGTTATTTTACGCATTATGTGCCTTGTGTTGAACTTATGATCTTATTTTCTATGAATGGTGTGAATATGATTTGGTAGGATTCAATTGTCATGGTTATACATTTTCATTTGCCTTAATTGCATCCCTAAGCATTTCCGAGTGTCTAATTGGTACATATTTGAGTCTAAGTCTCGGGTCTTGCGTTCTTTTGTTTCAGAGCCTCTTCACGAAGTTAAAGAGCCAGAGGTTTAGGTGTCCGGTTGCTTCTTTTGTCCGATTTTCACTCCGCTTCCACTTCAAGGTGAGGGTTAGGATCTTTTCTTGTAGATAAACGACCTATGGCCTTTATGTTATTGATTTCGTATCCCGCATGTGGCTATATATGTATTATATGGTTAAATATGAATGCTTATGATACGTTTATGATTTTATGAATCCCTTTTTTCGAATTTATGAAAATGGTATAAGTATGGGCGTATATGAGCTTATGATTTTGAATCCTTGGTACGTTTCCTTTATGATTCCGCGAGATGTGCCCTGAAACATCCGGGACGGGTAAGGACGCCCAGGGATTGTGGGTAAGGACGCCCGGGACAGCAAGGGCCGTCGGGTTAAGCCTGTGCACATCCCATTTGAGGTTGTGGCGTGCAACTCTTGGAGGTTGAGAAGGCGCTATTACCTTGAGCCCTCGGTGAATAACCGGGGAAGGCATATCGTGGGTTAGCTACCCCGTATGTATATAGAATCCATATGGGTGGAGAGGGTTTGATTCTCGATCACCAAAGCGTTGAGGAGTTATGAATTTATGCATTCTTATGTATTTATGATTTGTATGAGGAGTTGAGGAGGTCCGTACTAGCCGGGCGTTTATGTTTCTTTTATGCTTTGGTGATTATGAAACGAGTTAGGATTCCTTTGTCTTATATGTATGTTTCAAAAATGATTTGATATGTAAAACCCTAGCTCGGTTCATGATCGACCCCTTTTGATTTTATGCTATGCTCTATATGTATTTCTGGTGTGGGTGTGCGTTAGCCCCCCTCACTCAGTCGTGTTTGACTGACCCCTTCCTTTTAACACTTTGGTTGCAGGTTTCTCGAGCTAGGTGGGGAAGTGCGTCGGTCGTGTCGTACTTTCGAGTTTAGGTCGAGTCGGCATATTTACCTGCTGTATTTTGATTACTTTTATGAATTGTACCCGAATTCTAAGTATGTCTTATGGAGATTATGAACTTTTGATGTATATACTTCACCTATTTTTTTGGGCCGGCAGGCCGTTGTATATGATGTATATGTTAGTACAGAGCTCCTTTGCGATCCTTATGATACTGCTTCCGCATTCTTCTCTGTTTGTTTTGCGCGCTCTGTTCGAGTTTTAGCCCCGCTTAGCCTAGTGGGTGAGTGTAGGTTCCCGTTCGCTTAGGCTTGGACTCATGTATGGAAATCCATTTCATATGTGGGTTCGGGTTTAAGTGCGGGGGATGTGGTGGCCCACCGTTCCGGGCGCTACACTATATGAGTCGTTCTCTTCATTCTTCTTCATCGATCTAAACTCCTCCAAGATTTCCTTCGTTCCATCCCTCGGTTTGCACAACCCCATTGGGTTTGGTTAACTAACTTGACTTTCGATGTGGCATGGTGTATGTATTACTCTTATGATAACCTAGCATCATCTACCCCAACTCCACCTCTTTGAACTTCTTCTACTTACCTAAAGCTTGTAGGTCATCCCACAACTTGATTTTCGGTTCCAATAGTGGAAAATCCTCAACTTGCTTTCAACTTCGAACCCTAAGTCCCTAGTACCCTCAAGGCCTCCCTGTTGATTGAGACCTCGAACCTTAAAACACTGTAGAGGTTTTCTTCAGTTTGCTCTTGAATGAAATGATCCTACGGATTCCCGTTGAAAAGACTTTTGCAATATAGGCGTGTGAGAGTTAATCCTTCAAGTTGTAGGCATCACGCCCTACCACTATCCCGTTAAATATCTACCAATTTCATTAGAGCTTGTAAGTTACTCCCACCTTTGGTCCTTCAATTCCCGAATCTTAACACTTGAAATATAACCCAACTAGAGCAATCCATGACTCTTGATTTCTTGTATGAAGTTCCCCGGTGCATTCCTTACAACTTCAAAGCAAAAGAAAAGAACTTGGGGTAGATTGAAGTTGTCGTAGAAATTTGCCGTGGTTTGACATGGTCTCTATAGCCTATAATCACAACTTATCTCAAATATAAATGCGTGGGGTTAATACATGCTCATGCCACATAATTGATACAAAATACAAGAATTTGATGCAAAATGCAACACATAATTCAACAAAATTTAAAGTGAAACACGTTGGCACATCAAATTATGCAAAAGTTCACATAAACACATTGGATATAAAAATTTCCAAACCATAGAAAATCAATTAATCATCAAGTATAAACATAAATCAATGCCATGCACAAGTCATCAAGTAGCTCAAAGATGTTCAGGTAAGTTCAAATAAATTCAAATAAGTACAATTAGTTCCAAATAAGATGCAAGACTCGCAATTTATCAATTAATCCTATGCCGTTCGACCTAGACATGACACGACTCGACGCTAGAACTGCGGTTTTGCAACCGGGATCTGATACCACCTAAGATGTAGGACCCGGAACGCCGAGATGCCACACCCCCGCACCATAAGTCTAGCTCACACATGAAATGGGTAGTCCATATATGAACCGGACTCATGGCGAACGAGTGACAATAAAAAAAAACTCACTAGCTAGGCGGGACTAACCCTCAAACCAATCAAGTCCAAATCTAGGAATTTAAAACGGAAGCATAATAATTTCATTAACATATATCGAATATCTCAAAAGAATTAACCTTCAACTTTATATCAATACCTATAGGTACCAAGTTTACATCAAAAGTATATATATAATAGTAGATACCAACACTCATCAATACATTATCATCTCCAACATATCCATAACATGAAAATGCAATGCTAGACTCAACTCGACAACTGGACACGACTCGGACTCCTGCCTAGCACGCCACTGATAGTACCTGAAAAGTCTGAGGTGTTAGTCTACCACAGACTGAGTGAGGGGTTTATAAATAAATATTCGCGCATGTAACATGCAAGCCATAATCTCGGGTAAGGGTTTATAAAATAGAAACAATATAAGTTTAGTAGTAAAAGATAACTCGCCCGAGATTACAACTAATCAATTTAACAATACAATCAATTTAATTCAATTCAATCAGTCGCCCGGCGAGTGAGGGAAAATCTCCAACCTTTCTCCAACAGTGTACAATAATTCAGTTGTAATTAATTAGGTGATCAAGCAATAGAAATTAGTGCACAATTAGCAATTTCCGTCCATCCTTCTTCCTCCGGGTGATGGGGGATTGGAAGGCCCCGCCATCCAATCTCATTGAGCATAGGGTTCATGAGTCCCTATGCCCGGAACTCCGTTCTCCACTAACCTCCTAGTGGATTCAGGGGGGCATCCCTCGTTTGGTGAGGATAGTGCAAGAGTTACCGTCGGCCCTTGCCTTCCCGGTTGGCTCAATACACTACCCTCGGGCCCAATGTGAACATGCTTTACTCGCCAAAACAATTAATCAATCAATCAATCTGTAACAATCGGTAATTCATTTGTAAATCAATAAGGTTTTGGAAAATAATAGATATATAAATATATTTTGGCCGAAAGACCACATAGGGTTGTAAAGGTTCTATATATCTAGAAATTAAACCTCACCTGACGAGCGACGGAACAAGACAAGGATACAAGAAAGTGCCCAAACGATCAATGATCTCCGCCCTGGAGAAACTGTACAAGAAAGGAAATGTGGGAACTCGTGAGACATGACTCAATATGAGACCAAGTATGATGCACGACAATGCTCATGTAATTTAAATAAAACCAATCAATCAATTAACACTAAGCATGTATAAAGACCAATTAACACCTAAGAGGTGAAATTCATAACAAGAAATCATATACTCATATTATTCAATTATTTCAAATTCAATTCATAGAAGGCATGGAGTCACACAATACGTTTGAGCAATTAAGTACCAAGAAGGGTCAAGTAGGAGCATACTTATCAATTAAACAAGTATATAAATCATACAATTCACATATGGGAGCCAAGAGAGTGAAAGAAATGCAATAAGAAAGGTTTTGGTGAAGTTTGGCCAAAACCGACAATTTTTGGAAATGTACATGTTGTGGGAAAACTGGAATATCTTAAATTCTAAAAGTTGGAATCGAGTTTTGTTTGTTGGGTATGAAAGTAGACACAAAGACCTTTCCGACGGTATATGTCACGTTTTCTATTTCAAAGCGAGGTCAAAATGGCGTTCATCCGAAGTTGGATAAAATGCAGGAAACAAAAGGTGACACACCCGTGTCACCATCACAAGGCAAACCGTGACACCCCCGTGTCACGGTACAGAAAATCAAACCAACCTGCACCCCCGTGTCATGCTGAACAAGGTAAAATTGACACCCCCGTGTCAACTGTACGTAGCAGAAAAAACAGGGCAAAACAGGGCATTAACGCAACAACAACAACAACCAACCAAAAGACCAATTTTCAATCATCAAATGCAATCAAAACTTGAAGAAACATGTATTCATACTTGAAACACGATAAAATCTAACACATCTACTCATATCATGCATTGATCATCAAGATTTAACAATATCAAACCCATATACAATCATGAACTCCAACTTCCATGTTATTCAAGAAATCATGCAAGCTTTCAAGATTAAAGATCCTAAGCATGCTTCTAACCATAAAAGAACAAGAAATCATCACTTAAGCATCAAACCCTATCTCATAAATGAATCAAGAATTCAAGAAAAATCTCCATTTATACCTTAGTATGAAGAAAGAAAGGATGGAAGAGATGATGGTATGATGATGAAGCTTCAACTTATGCAATTTTCCTCCTTGAATTCTAGCTTGAAATGATGAAATCTCCTCTTCTCCTTCCTTGGTGTAAATACCGTGTATTAGTGTGTGTGTGTGTGGAATTTGATCAAATATGATGATAATTAAAATGAGAGAGGTGAATGAGCTATTTATCCAAAGTCTTCCACTAAATGAGATGACTCAACACATTTTGCATTTTAGTCCTTACCTCATACTAATTTACAAGTTAGATACGCATCCACTTGACATACATGATAGATGGTTGTATACATATATATATGAGACTCTAAAAGAATATAATACAATGGAGTTAATTTATATGACCAAGTAAAGTCACATATAGACACTTAGGCACGTTAGCAATTAATTCACGTAAATCTCACATTAACAATAGTTTCATGTAAATTCATAGAAAATATAATGCATCTAAGGGTATGCAATGCATATAAATCATCACATATTGCACATATGAAAAATGGGGCGTTACACACAAGCTGACTAATTAGCTCAGCTACAGTAGCTCCAGCATGATTCATGTTGAAGTTAAGGACAAATGGGTTCAATGATGGTGGGAGCGAAGCTAGCAACAAATCCACTGAAAGCTCATCTTTCATTGGCATGTCCATGGAGTCAAGTTTCTCAGTAAGGGCAAGAAACTTGAGTCCATATTCATGGACACTTGAACCTTCCCTCATTCTCAAGTGGAACAATTCCTTAGAAGTGTTATACCTTGTAACACGTTCATGAGGGTGGTAAAGTTGCTCTAAGTGGTCGTAAATCTCCCAAGCGAATTCCATGGCCTCATGTTGCCTTTGTAAGTCCTGAGACATGTTAGCCAACATAAGGCAACGGGCTTGGAGATTATCATCCTTCCACTTCTGAATCGCGTCCCGCTCAGCCCGAGTGGGAGCCTCCCCTTAAGGACTAGGCTCCCCTTCGAAGAGAACATAAGTTCTCTTCTCAGAATCTAAAATGATTTTTAGATTCCTCAGCCAATCAGAATAGTTGGGACCAGTCAACTTGTTTGACTCGAGGATCGATACAAGAGGGTTTTTGGTTGCCATTTCAAAACACGTAGAGAATCACAGAATCTAGGACCTAAATAGTAAAACAGAGAACTGGTGAGCATGCTGAATTATAACGATATACAAAAGATAAGGTCTTTAATCTAATGTAGCTCCCATTGTTTTTGAAAGATCTAAAATTCCCAAAGATCTAAGAGGAACACCTTTCCCAATAGGTACTAAGATCCTAGGCATTTTACCTCGAACCAACGACTCACGGACATTCTAAGTAAGAACCCTAGGTAGGTACAACTTACCAATTCTAACACCTTTAGAACTCCTAGTAATTGGTTTTTTGCATCACCTATCTTTCAATATGGACCCACGACTCGTGTGACATCCATATTTACTTAGGTGTTAAGCTAGACCCATCAATCATAAGATCATGACCAAAACTTAGTTCGAATGACCCACCACTCGAGGACATCGCCCTTGCCAAAATTGACCACGAAATATTGACCATTTAAAATGATCAATTAGGGAACTAAGAACTAATAAGCTCCACTAGCTATCCCACGACTCGCGGACAATAACTAGCTTCACTTACTAAACTTAAAACCTAGGAATTTAATTCAAAATTTGCATCTCGAATTAAATACCTATTTATTCGAAATTAGCTTAATATTTAAAGGGAATTTTCGAATCAAACGGAGAGTTGTCCGGTTCGACCTCACCAACATCTATGTTATCCAATTTTATTAGTCTTGATTAATGCAAGTACACTTAAATGCATATCAAACAAGCACATAAACATATAACATGTCCTAGCATGATACTAACATGTAATGATCATGGGTTCTACCTATCTTATGCGTCATATGTGGGATCCACTCCACAATCACAAGTTCTAACATACATGCCACATAAACAGTTTAAATCACATAAGGGAAAGCGGTAACAAAATACGAGCCCTATCTCTAATACATTTTAACAATTGAGATTCCCCTCCCTCACATTTTGAGGGGCTTCACTTATGGCCTCCTTGTTACTTGAATGTGGTCCATCTTACTCCATGGGTGCATTGTCTCCAAAATGAAAATAAAACCTCACCACCTATCTCTACTCTCAAATTACAATAAAAAGAAAAAGATATAGAGTAATAAGGCTCAATCTTCATATTGGCCTTAGACAATTACACGGGGCATACCCCGGCCTCAAAAACAGTAATATGGAAAGCCACATAATAAATCACATAGCAGTACGCACATAAGTGAGGTTCCAACCTCAATTTAAACCATCCATGTGCATAAATTAAAACCATACATAAGTCTAAACCCATGATCACCTAACATGCTTTTGCAAGAATTTAAATTTTACCAATAAATTAAAATTCTCGCTTTAAGCTCTAATAGCTTAAAACACAACTTAGATGCAATTCTTGTTCAAGAGCCTTTTCAATAAAACATGAAAAACAATAAACCAATAAAATTCCAATTAATTTCCAAAAATTAATAATTTTATTCTTTCATTATTTTCAAAAAATAAAGTTCATAATTTTCCCAAAATTCCAAATCGCTTTAATTTCTCCAAATCCCAATTTAATCAAAAATTTAAAATAATTTTATATTATCAAAACTGATTTTAAAAGATAAAATTAAAATAAAATTAAATCGGGATTTTAAGGACCGAAAACACGAAAAACACGAAACACGAAAATGAGCCCGAAAACGGCCCAGCCGCGCGAGGCTCCGCCGAACAGCAGAGCCCGTGGATACGCGCCAGCAGCACGCACAGCGTTATGCGCGCCGCCGAGCAGCAGAGCCCGCTGGGCGTGCATTATGCGCGCCACGCGCAGCTTCGCCAGCCGCGACTAAGCGGGTTGTGCAGGTGTCCCGCGCGGTTGCTGGACGGACTGGGCGGGAGTGCGGCTCTCGCGCGGTTGCGGGAGGGGCTGGGCGACGTGCGCACGCAGGCCTGGGGCGTGCTACACATTGGCATGTCCCAATCCCGAGCGTTTGTTTCGCGTCTCGTTTCGTGTCTAGGTTTCTGAAAACCAATTCAATCCAAAATTAAAAAATTCGATTTAGATAAATTTCAACTAAAACGATTTTCAAAACCACGATTTAAGAAAACAGTTTTAGAAATTCAGGAAAAATTACAGTTTCGTATTTCAGGCTTTCTAAAAGAACTCAAGAATACTCAATTCGCATCTAAGCCTAAGAATTTCTACCCAATTTAGAATAATTGAGACAAATCAGAAACACGATTAACGAGGTGGCTCTGATACCACTTGTTGGAAAATACGAATCAGAAAGCAGCAGAATTAAAAAAAATTTCCCAACAAAAGGACCTTGGACTCGCAATCGTGTATCCAAATTCGTAGAGATAAGAAACTTACTTTTCTTTTATTCTTTCTTGAAGCGTTTCAAGCCACCCAAGAACGCTCTTCTCGCGGCTTGATCCCCTCTCCTTGGTAAAGCTCGAATCTTCAAACTTCTAACTTGAAGCTCTCTAGAGATAGTCCACCAACTTGATCACAATCTAACTAGTAAGGATGCTAGTTCTCTAGTTATTGTTTAGGCTTAACCTAGGGTTTCGTTTATCTTGGAGAAAGGATGGTGTTCAATACATGAACCAAAAGAATTACCAATTAGCTCTAAGGGGAGCTCGAGCTCCCCTAGTTATAATGAGGGGAGGACCGAAAATCCTAGTCCTTTATGGGCTAGGGTTTTGGTCTCTCTCTCTCCTATTACTTGATCATCAAGTAATTTTGACTTTGACTTTGAATTCAAATTCAAATCAACTTTCAAGAGAGCTAAAAATATCCAAACTATTTTCGGATAATTTTATACCTTATTTATTTAAAATAAATAACTTATTTTATCTAATTAATTAATTCATAATTAATTAACTAGATTATTTTTTTCCAAAATAAGACTTTCTTTTTAATTAAAAAATTAAACCAAAGTCTATTAAATAATTAACACATTTAATTACTTTAATATATATATCATATTTATACATATACACGTGTGAGGCACGTGTCCCAAGGACACTTGCTCCTCACGTGACCCACGCGTGTGGCTTCACACGTGTGGAACCCCTTTGGCCCGATTAACTCGTTTAATCATTTTAAAGCCTCAACTCATGTCACCAAGTTGTTGTGTGTGACCCTCTAGGTTCTAAATTCAATTAGCAGTGACCCTAATTAATTAATTAATCAGTCCATAGATTAAACGACCATAGTCTAGCAACAGGTGTTTAACCCCTAGCTGAATTGGAATGTTCGGATTCGACAGAACCTTTAACTCATTGATTCATGTGATATACAATCCTCCTACTGACTATCTCTCAACCAAGATCTAGGGCAAGGGAATAATGAGAACCCTAATAATCTGGTCTTAAAGCTAAGTGCATTTCATATCCATTTGATCTCAATCCAAGAAACCCTTTTCTTGATGTCTTGATCTACTGCCTTGGCCAAGGACTCCATATGCATATGAATGACTTACACAATAAGAGATCACCTTGCAAATGCAAGTGTAGGTCCTTTCTTGATTCTCATTCACTTTCATGAATCACTTGTGTAGCCCCGGCATAAGCCTTGAATCAGTTGTCTAAGGTGACACCCTTTAAAGCTTATACCTAAGACTACAGAGTTAACTCATAAAGTGACAAGGAACCTCAAGTCTTAAGGATCAATTAATCACATCAATGACTCGTGAGATATTTCCTAATTTGGAAGTTTCCATTTCCTGAAATAGAAACTTCCTTTCCCATTTAGGAATTGTAGCACCCCGCACGTGAGGTACCACATCCCCCGCACTATGGCTCAACACGAGTAACGAAATGGTAAATCCGCACCCGTATCGAACCATAGCGAACGGGAGACAAACAGAAAACGTTCCTAAGCTAGGCGGAACTTAGACCCTGCAATAATAACCAATCAACAAAATATAATGCATCGGAAAACTAAAATTTAAGCACACAAACCATAAACTGATTTGGGCCCTTCAGGCCTCTTTTAAACTCATAAACGAAGCCCAACAAAAGCAATTCAATAGCAATTATACAAGAATTAAATCCATGATCTCACAAGGTTGAATCATACACAAATTAAATACAAAAGGTGAATGCAGAGACGCCTCTAACTTAACTTGACTCACTCAAACTCAAAAATACTCCGCCTAGCTTGAACTCCAAAGCCAAACCTGCACGCTAAAGTGTTGGGGAGGGAGAGGGTCAGTCTCTAGAAGACTGAGTGAGCAGGAGCGATACATATATATATAAGAAACATGCACATGCAAGTCATAAATCCCGAGCAAGGTTTTATTTGAAATTAGTTCCCAAAAGGGCAAGAGAATAACCAAGCAATACCCGGATTTTACGATTAATCATACTAATTCATTTCATTCATAAATCATACATAAATATAAGGCTCGGCGAGTGAGCGTGCACAATCTCCAACCAAACTCCGATCGTGTACGACAAATATCATTAATATGTTGATTAGGCGATCATGCAATATATCATAATACACGCATATCATAAATCATATCATAAAGCATATTCGTTTGGGCAATCTGTGACCTGGCCTTCCCGCACGGTGCATAACAATCATAACATAACACAATCATATTCATAAATCATAAATCAGTTCCAACCTTCTTCCTCCGGGTGGTGGACGGGTTAGCAAGACCCGGCCACCTCATACATAGGCTATTGGGGTTTCATGACTCCCCCAACGGCACTCAGCTCCCATTCCCCGCTAAACCTCCTAGCGAGGGCCGGTATCGCCGTAGTTTGGTTGGGACTAGTATATGGGATCCCCGTCAGCCCTTGCTTCCTCGGTTAGCCACATATACTAAGTCCCGGGGCCCCGTACAATCATAAATCATAAATGTGTCTCGCCAAATATTTCAATTATAAGGAACATAACATAATTCATAAGTCATTTGAAAAGGGTTTACTCGATCAATATTTACTCGGTACGTTCATTTGAAAACCAAATATAACTATATTAGGTTTTTGGCCAAAGGTTGTCACATACGGTTGTAGGGTTTTATACATAACTAGGACGAAAACACCCTCACCTGAACCATGACGATACAAGGATACGAATTACTGAGTGCCTAGTTGATCAGGATTTCTCCACCCTGGAGATAACTGTACAAAGGACAATAGTTCGTGAGACTCAAGACCCCAAATGAACCATATATGACGCACGACAATGTATGATCATGATTTGATTGCATAAGAAAGGAAATTATGTCATGAAAATGTTCATGTGCATGATTAAGGAATTTAAGGCATATAACTAAGGCATTCGTTCATTCATTTTCATTCAAATTCATAAATTCATATATCATATCAATTTAATCTAAGAGGCTCATATTGTAGCACCCTTCACGTATGGATGCCACATCCCCGCACTATAGCTTAGTCCACATACGAAATGGGTGATCCGTACATAAACCAAACTATAGCGAACGGGTGACAAAGAAAAAGAACCAAGCTAGCTAGGCGGGACTAACCTTAACCGGAAAACCACAATGCAATAAAACGAGCGGAAGCATAACAATTTTCAAGTATCCCAGTCATACTATCTTCTAACTCCCTATATCAAAACATTATCATCTTCCAAAATACATAACATGTCCAAACGTAATAGATACAATACATGAACGTGTAGTGCTAGACTCGACTGAAAACAGAACAGGACTCTGACTCCCGCCTAGCACGAACCTGCAAAACACCGAAAGGTTGAGGTGTCAGTCCAACACGGACTGAGCGAGGGGTATAAATAAATATTAGCGCAATTAACATGCAAGTTCTAATCTCGGGTAAGGTTTTTAATAAAGGAAGCAACATAAGTTCAATACTAGAATAGATCTCGCCCGAGATTACAACTAATCCATTCAATCAATGTAAACGTTATCAATTCAATTCAATTCAATCAGTGGCCCAGCGAGTGAGGGCAATCTCCAACCTTACTCCAATTAGTGAACAATACCATCTTTAGGTTTTATTTCAATAATTATCATACAATCATTAGTGCACATTTAGCATTTTCACGAACTCCTTCTTCCTCCGGTGATGGTGGGATTGCAAGGCCCAACCATCCATGAACGGTGTACGTCGGGAACATGACTCCCATGCACGGGATTTCTTCCTCCACCAAACCTCCTGGTGGATTCAGAGGTGATCCCAAAATTGGTGAGGATAGTGCAAGAGTTACCCGTCAGCCCTTGCTTCCCCGGTTGGCTCAATACACTACCCTCGGGCCCATGTGAACACGACATGCTTACTCGCCAAAACACGATCAATCACGATAACACGATTATTCATTAGATCACGAAATCATTTACAATCGATAGAGATTTTCAGAAAGATATATACATATATAGATATATTTTGGCTGAAAACATCACGTAGGGTTGTAAGGGTTCTATATATCTAGTAATTAAACCTCGCCTTTACCGAACAACCAAAAAGCAAGAGAAAACCCTAAGGAGCGTGCTCCTCGTCTCGCGGACCGTGATCTGTGCAACAAGGACAAGTGTGAAATAAGACTCGACTCAAATGAACCAATTAAGACGCACGACGAAGTCATAATCAAGATATTATACAATAACAATCAAGGAGTGTTAAGTAGGAGCATGATTATCAATTAAGCAAGTATATAAATCACATAACTCACATATGGGAGCCAAGGAAGTGAAAGAAATGCAATAAGAAAGGTTTTGGTGAAGTTTGGCCAAAACCGACAATTTTTTGAAATGTACATGTTGTGGGAAAACTGGAATCGAGTTTTGTTTGTTGGGTATGAAAGTAGACACAAAGACCTTTCCGACGGTATATGGCACGTTTTCTAATTCAAAGCGAGGTGAAAATGGCGTTCGTCCGAAGTTGGACAAAATGCAGGAAAATAAAAGGTGACACGCCCGTGTCACTAAAATACACTAAGCCGTGACACCCCCGTGTCACGGTACAGAAACTCAGCCCAATGAACAACGCCGTGTCATGCTGAAGAGGGGAAAAGCGACACCCCCGTGTCACTGTGCGTAACAGAAAAACAGGGCAAGAAAACAGGGGAGGTCGCGAGAAATGGTTCCCAAACCAATCAATCACCAAACTACATCAAATAAACACTTGAAAACCAACAAATAGCATGTATATGATCATATATATCCATTAATCATCATATAATCCAAGGAAACATGCATCAAATCATCAAGAATTCATCATCAAAATCCCATATAAACTCATGTTTTCCAACTTTCCTCTAATTCAAGAATTCATGCAAGTTATGAGATATAATGATCCTAAACATGCTTCTAAACACTTATAACCAAGGAATCATATCATATTTACCAAACCCTACTCAAATATAACTCAAGGGATTCAATCAAATTCTCCATATACCTCAAGATGGAAGAAGAAATGGATGAAATGATGAGATGATGAAGATGATGCTTCTAACTTGTGTAATTCCTCCTTGAATTTGGCTTGAATTTGATGAAACCTTTCTTCCTTCCCTTGATGGTGTTTGAATCCGTTTTTAGTGTGTGAATGTGTGAAGTCTTGATGAGAATGGATGAGTGGAATGTGTGTATATCTTGCATATATGTTATATTGTATATAATGTATGTAATGTAACATAATTATAGAGATATAGATTATATATGTATAAAGTTAGATATTATGAATATTATATATATAAAAAAAATCCTTAGTGCTCTATTAATGTATATACATATACAATGCATGTGTGAGTGTAGGTCTTCCAAGAATTAGATGAATCACCACAATTTGCATGTTAATCCCTGATGTATTTAAATGAATGCACACAAGTATCGTTTCTAACAAATAAACATTTAACTCCCAAATCATGAAATGCAATTTAGTCCATGAATTCAGGTAATGATCAAATAAGAACATATAAGAACATTTAATTATGTTGGCAATTAGTTCACGTAAATTCCACGTTAATGATAGTTCATATAAATGCTTGAAGGTATAATATATATAATTTATGAAAATTATAATAATTTCACAAAACACCTAGTAATGTAATTTACATAATATCACGTAATGCATAATTGAAAACGGGGCGTTACAATTCTCCCCCCCTTAAAAGGACCTGGTCCCCAGGTCCACTGTCGAATTTTAAAATGATGCATAGGCAATAAGAGAACCCTGTCTCTTAGACAAGCCATGAGAGAGCCCCGTCTCTCAAACAAGCAGAGAAAGAGCCCCATCTCTCTAACACGCAACGAGAGAACCCCGTCTCTCAAACAAGCAGAGAAAGAGCCCCGTCTCTCTAACACGCAACGAGAGAACCCCGTCTCTCACACACACGCCAAAACAACAATTCAAGAAAGCAAATTGTAGAAACATTCACGTATTTGCCACATAAAGCAGGTGGCATCACGTTAATCACATAACTAACGCTTTTATACAACCAAAATTGCAACTAACAAGAATTAAATAAAATAACAATAGAATTCATGATGCACGTGATATGCATGGTTAGGGGTACCGTTCACTGCTGATTATGCCATAAATATAGTTGATACCTTCGGCTACCACATTCGGATGAGCATTCATATTGTGCACCTTTCTCTCCAGAGCATATGCACGAGCCTGAACAAGGGGCCTCTGTCCCCCGGCAGACCACTCTCGTCGCTTCGGACACGTGTCTACTAGGTGCTCATTGCTTCCACAACGCAGACATAGATTCAAACGTTTCCTACAAGCCTCATAAGTATGTATATCACGTCCGCAATAGGTGCAAAGAGGTTTTCCCGAAGATGATGTTGAAGTTGGTACACTTGGAGCTTTCGAGGTCGATCCTATTCATTGAGCCTTTTTCTGAGATCCTTCATGAGGTGGCGAGGACTGATAAGAAATAGGCCTCTTTCCATTATTAGAATTTTGTCCGGAGTGAGGTACAGGCCTTCTCGCATTCACCGAGTCTTCAACTTTCAAAGCTTTCGTGGTAGCCTTGACCCAAGTACTCGTGTTAACCGCTTCCAAGGCTCTCTGTATATCCGGTCGGAGTCCTTGTACGAAGTGCATAGCTTTGTGAAAATCATCACTCGCTATATTGGGTGCATAGCGAGACAACCTTTCATACTCGGATATGTACTCAGAAATGGACATTTCTCCTTGCTTTAGCTTAGTAAATTCCTGCCACCTCCGAGTCCTAGAAGATGGAGGGATAAACTTGCTCTTGAACTCTCTCTCGAAAATCTCCCATGTAACCTGCTCCTCAACGGCATCAAGGACAATTTTGGTACTCTCCCACCATGAATACGCTTCTCCCTGAATGAGGGTAAGAGTGCACCGAGCCTTTTCCCGAGACTCACATGGAATAAGTTCCCATATACGTTCAACTTCTTTAAGCCATTGCTCGGCTTGAATACCATTTCCCTTTAGGAATCTCGGCCGATGTTGATTCTGAAATTCCCTTAAAATAGCGGAGATAGGTGCCTGTTGTTGTGGTGGAGCTGGCGGCGCTGGAGGCACATAATCCCGTAACCTCTGATCTATGAGTTGCACCATGGAATTTAAGAAATCCTGGGGTTGAGCCGGAGGGGGTGGAGGTGGAGGAACCCTAGGGGATCGATCACGGCGATGTCTCCTATGACCTGGAAAATGTTCACGGCGAGGACGGACTCGAGGCATCCTGAAATCAAGACACTAGATATGCATGTTGGATTAGTGGATGCAAATGATTACAGTTAAGGTCATAAGATGCAAATAAAACACATAACTCAATTAATTCAAATAAGTGCAAGTAATTCAAGTAGGTTCAATTAAGTTCAAGTGAGTTCAAAATGTTCAAATAAGATGCAAGACTCTCAAGTTATCAACTAATCCTATGCCGTACGACTTAGACTCACAAGACATAACACTAGAACCGCCGTTTTGCAACCGGGCTCTGATACCACTTAAGATGTAGCACCCTTCAGGTATGGATGCCACACCCCCGCACTATAGCTTAGGCCACATACGAAATGGGTAATCTGTACATGAACCAAACTATAGCGAATGGGTGATAAAGAAAAAGAACCAAGCTAGCTAGGCGGGACTAACCTTAACCGGAAAACCACAATGCAATAAAACGAGCAGAAGCATAATAATTTTCAAGTATCCCAGTCATACTATCTTCTAACTCCCTATATCAAAACATTATCATCTTCCAAAATACATAACATGTCCAAAAGTAATAGATACAATACATGAACGTGTAGTGCTAGACTCGACTGAAAACAGAACAGGACTCTGACTCCCGCCTAGCACGAACCTGTAAAACACCGAAAGGTTGAGGTGTCAGTCCAACACGGACTGACCGAGGGGTATAAATAAATATTAGCGCAATTAACATGCAAGTTCTAATCTCGGGTAAGGTTTTTAATAAAGGAAGCAACATAACTTCAATACTAGAATAGATCTCGCCCGAGATTACAACTAATCCATTCAATCAATATAAACGTTATCAATTCAATTCAATTCAATCAGTGGCCCGGCGAGTGAGGGCAATCTCCAACCTTACTCCAATTAGTGAACAATACCATCTTTAGGTTTTATTTCAATAATTATCATACAATCATTAGTGCACACTTAGCATTTTCACGAACTCCTTCTTCCTCCGGTGATGGTGGGATTGCAAGGCTTAACCATCCATGAACAGTGTACGTCGGGAACATGACTCCCACGCACGGGATTTCTTCCTCCACCAAACCTCTTGGTGGATTCAGAGGTGATCCCAAAATTGGTGAGGATAGTGCAAGAGTTACCCGTCAGCCCTTGCTTCCCTGGTTGGCTCAATACACTACCCTCGGGCCCATGTGAACACGACATGCTTACTCGCCAAAACACGATCAATCACGATAACATGATTATTCATTAGATCACGAAATCATTTACAATCGATAGAGATTTTGAGAAAGATATATACATATATATATATACATTTTGGCTGAAAACATCACGTTGGGTTGTAAGGGTTCTATGTATCTAGTAATTAAACCTCACCTTTACCGAACAACCAAAAAGCAAGAGGAAACCCTAAGGAGCGTGCTCCTCGTCTCGCGGACCGTGATCTGTGCAACAAGGACAAGTGTGAAATAAGACTCGACTCGAATGAACCAATTAAGACGCACGACGAAGTCATAATCAAGATATTATACAATAACAATCAAGGAGTGTTAATTAGGAGCATGATTATCAATTAATCAAGTATATAAATCACATAACTCACATATGGGAGCCAAGGAAGTGAAAGAAATGCAATAAGAAAGGTTTTGGTGAAGTTTGGCCAAAACCGACAATTTTTGGGAATGTACATGCTGTGGGAAAACTGGAATATCTTAAATTCTAGAAGTGGGAATCAAGTTTTGTTTGTTCGGTATGAAAGTAGACACAAAGACCTTTCCGAAGGTATATGGCACGTTTTGTAATTCAAAGCGAGGTGAAAATGCCGTTCGTCCGAATTTGGATAAAATGCAGGAAAATAAAAGGTGACACGCCCGTGTCACTAAAATACACTAAGCCTTGACACCCCCGTGTCACGGTACAGAAACTCAGCCCAACGAACACCCCCGTGTCATGCTGAAGAGGTGAAAAGCGACACCCCCGTGTCACTGTGCGTAACAGAAAAACAGGGCAAGAAAACAGGGGAGGTCACGGGAAATGGTTCCCAAACCAATCAATCACCAAACTACATCAAATAAACACTTGAAAACCAACATATAGCATGTATATGATCATATATATCCATTAATCATCATATAATCCAAGGAAACACGCATCAAATCATCAAGAATTCATCATCAAAATCCCATATAAACTCATGTTTTCCAACTTTCCTCTAATTCAAGAATTCTTGCAAGTTATGAGATATAATGATCCTAAACATGCTTCTAAACACTTATAACCAAGGAATCATATCATATTTACCAAACCCTACTCAAATATAACTCAAGGGATTCAATCAAATTCTCCATATACCTCAAGATGGAAGAAGAAATGGATGAAATGATGAGATGATGAAGATGATGCTTCTAACTTGTATAATTCCTCCTTGAATTTGGCTTGAATTTGATGAAACCTTTCTTCCTTCCCTTGATGGTGTTTGAATCGGTTTTTAGTGTGTGAATGTGTGAAGTCTTGATGAGAATGGATGAGTGGAATGTGTGTATATCTTGCATATATGTTATATTGTATATAATGTATGTAATGTAACATAATTATAGAGATATAGATTATATATGTATAAAGTTAGATATTATGAATATTATATATATAAAAAAAATCCTTAGTGCTCTATTAATGTATATACATATACAATGCATGTGTGAGTGTAGGTCTTCCAAAAATTAGATGAATCACCACAATTTGCATGTTAATCCCTTATGTATTTAAATGAATGCACACAAGTATCGTTTCTAACAAATAAACATTTAACTCCCAAATCATGAAATGAAATTTAGTCAATGAATTCAGGTAATGATCAAATAAGAACATATAAGAACATTTAATCATGTTGGCAATTAGTTCACGTAAGTTCCACGTTAATGATAGTTCATATAAATGCTTGAAGGTATAATATATATAATGTTATGAAAATTATAATAATTTCACAAAACACTTAGTAATTTAATTTACATAATATCACGTAATGCATAATTGAAAACGGGGCATTACACATATAATAATCATAACATGTACTATTTCACGTCCAACGTGTCATAATTCATAGCGGTTCAAGTCAAGAATTCATATAACATTTATAGTTCAAAATTTACAATTTTACAATTAGAGAATGGACAAAGAAAAACATTCAAGGCATGATCGGAAATTAAATAAAACACAAAATGGGTAACAATTTAATTCTATAATTCAAATAAATAAATAATTAATAACATATACATAATATACATAAATACATTTATATATATACACGTACATGCATGCACGCATTAACACCAAAACAATTCCATACTTAAATCATAATATATGTAACATACATCATATTATATATATAACAAATAATAGAATATAGGTATATACTCATACGTACTGTCATGCATGCACCAAATATATCTTAAAATATATACATATACCTATTACGTACAATGCATGCATTTATATGTATAAATATATATATATATATATATATATATATATATATATATATATAACTCACATGCATAATAATATATATATATATATATATATATATATATATATACATATATTTAACACACGCACTCATGTACTAAAACACTATCTCACAAGCACACATAATTAATACAATACATATACATATATTCACGTACACACACACACCTTGCATGTATGCATACATATATAATTACACAAACACCCCCTGCATGATTCATGTAGCAGCACGCCACCCACACATGCACAAGAAAGGAATTCATGCAACACATTTAGTTCCACATGCATAAAGGTCTACATATATATATATATATATAATATGTACAACACACACACAGCAACACAAAGAAATACAGCAACAGAAGAAAAAGAGAAAAGAAGGAAGAGAAGAAAGGAACAGAAGCTGCAGAAGAAGAAGAAGAAGAAAGCAGCAAGAGAGAAGAAGAAAAGAACAGAGAAGCAAAGCAGTAGCTACCCGCCCGGGTAGCCAATCCTTCTCTAAAATCCTCGGCCGAGTAGGGAGTACAGAGAGCTTCTGCAAGCTGTGGCAGGAGTACCCGGCCGGGTACTCACCAAGAGGAAACTCTCCCTGCCTGGGGAGAGTGATACAGAACCAGCAACAGACGCAGCAACCAACCAAAAAAACAGGGGAGGAAAAATGTTATCTTCGAACCAAGCCACACACACTTACAATTTGCAATCAATTCAAGCCAACAAATAAGGTAAGAATAGACTTCGATTAATCAACAAACAACCTTGAAACAAACCCCAATAACGCAGCAAAAACTGGGAGGAAAAAGGCAGCAGTTCATGCGTGAAAATAGAAGAAGAAATGGAACAAAGAACATAGACTCCCAACGTGATCAATCAACCCATACAAGCATACACAGCCATAAATGAAGTAAAAGGATCATGTATATATCATCAAAACATGTTAGAGATCAACCGAAGTCAAGGAATCATCAAACATTTCAAAAACCTTACCGTTCATTCATATGTTTAAAAACCCCATGAAATCTGATTCAAATTTAGAGATAAATAGATCAAAATGACCTGAGAAGAATAGATATCATAATCCTAACTCACCTTGTTGATTGGATGAAAGTTGATTGAGATTTGAGCTCAAAACCTCAAGGGTTTGTACAGTTACGAGAAACTGGGGAGGGAGAATCTTTGGCTGATCTTTCTGGCTTGTGTGAGGCTATGATCGGTTAGGGATCGTTAGGGGAAGATAGAGGATTGAACTAGGGTTAAAAGGACACCAACCATAGTTAATTTGGTTAAGTTTTGAACAAGTTATGGCCATTTTAGTGAAAGGTGGTCATTTTGGTGCCGTTTCGTTTTTTGGTTGAATTTCGGAGGTTCAAATTATTTTGGAAAATTATAAGGCTAAGTTTATTAAACTCGAATCTTCGATACGAGTTCAACGAAGTTGACGAAACTCGAATCCGAGTTCCCGAGCTCAATAAATCACTTGCGGAACCAAGGGTGCGCTAATTACTCATTAGCCCACGATTTGGTTCCACGATTCAAATTAAATTCGTTAACACGTCAAATGAATTCGAAAACACAAAACGAGCATATAGTCATGTTCATAACACACATATTTATGACATACTATATTTTCACGATATTTCGATATCATTTCATATAAGAACGAAGCACAATTTGAACACTCATGCAAGTATTCATAATAATTCACATATTATAATGTATATCTAACATTTAAATTCTAATATTAATTAAAATTCAAAGTCAACGTATATTATAAAATTAAATTAATTAATTAATATGGTTAAGCATAATTAATTAACATAACACTTAATTAACATTAATCACTCAATTAATAATAATTTGAAATAGTTATTAAATAAAGAAATTATAAAAATAATATTAAATTGAAATAAAACAAAACAAAATAAAATAAAGTAATAACAATTTATAGTAAAATTAAATATTTAAAACGATTATAAACAATTAATCACATAATTAAATAATTTAATTGCTCAATTTACAAGCAAATACGACACATTAATATTAATGAAAAACCGGGGCGTTACAATCTCTCCCCCTTAAAGAGAATCCGTCCTCGAATTCACTGCACGCCTAAAACAACCAATGAGTGTAACGCCCCGACTTTTCAAGTCGTTCAGGTATGAATTATGTGATAGTTATGTGCGCATTTAATTTATTTTAATTACGTTATTAATTGTTTTATTTTATATTATATGAAATTATGAAATAATTGAATTATTTGAAAATGTTTGAATTTGAATTTATATGAATTTTGAACGATTTGCGCTTGTATGAATTGTTGCTTGCCGTTTCTACGTGAATTGCATTCGGAATTTTGTGAAAATTTAATATGTTGGACTTATATGTGTTATGAAAATGGATATATGATCGTTTCATAATTTCGGGTTCATTTGCATGAGTTATGAATTTATTTTGTTTTTGGAATCCAAATCGGGGGCTAACGAGCAATTAGCGCACCCTTGGTTCCGTATTTGTTATCTTGAGCTCGGGAATTCGGATTCGAATTCCGTCAACTCCGTTGCCTTCCAATCAACGATGCGGAGACAATGGAACAAGCCTCATACCTTTTTGAAATCATTAAAACCTCCGAAATCCAACCGTAACGGACAACTCGTGCAAGAAGAGCTCCTTTTGGTTGACTAGTCTTCATGGTGGGACCCTTAACACCTCTTAAACCTAACCATACCTTAACCATGGCTTGTGTACTTGAGTTAAACCCTTTCTCCTACCCTTTTAGCTCTGAAAACCGAACCAAACACTTCCCTTCTCAGCTGGAACTGATCGAGAGAGAGAGAGAGAAAGAAAGAAGAAGAAAACCTTGGCCCTTTTGTGATTTTGAGCTCAAATCACCATCTTCCTTCACCAAATCTTTAAGGTATGAATATCTATGTCTTCCCTACTCTATTATACTTGATTTCATCTACTTACAACATGTTTTGGATCAGAATTGATTAGGGTTTGGATTATGAGTTTGGTATGAACTTTTAGGGATTTTTGTTCTAGTGACCTATTTGCTTGTGTGGCTGATTTTCTTGCTTATACATGAGTATATGAGCTTGTTTCTTGGACAATTTCTTTCCCAACTGATAGTATATTATTTTAGGAGGATTTTATCTCTTGACCCTTTTATGAAATATTGAGATATGGAGCTCCAAACTTGATGATCAAACTACTTCCCCTGTTTTGTGACTGCTGTGTGAAATTATGTGTTGTTGCTTGATCATATGGCCTCCATTTCGTGTGAAATTGCATGGAGTTTATGTACACTCATTACTCTATATGTTAACATTCATGTTTCAAGTATTTGGATCCATTTTAAGCCTCAAAACCGAAAGACATGGCCTGTTGTTATGCATGCTTCATGACAGACTTGTTGCTGTTGCGTTTTGTAACTTGTTGGGCATTCTAATGTGCTTTAAATTATACCATTTTGCATATATATGAATTACCTTAGTATTTTAGTATGTTAGCATGCATTCCCCAAAGTTTCAGATCCAAATTCAAGCCCTAAGTACTTGATCAAGGCATGATTTAACCAATTGAGCCCATATGTGCGATTTTGGCGCCCCAGACTTGCTGCATGGTTTTGGTGCCCTTAACGTTTGTTTTGGCCTTAGCTTTCTAAATGAAATATGCTCCTAACATGCTAAATAGGTTGTATATCAAGTTTCATAAGATTTGGAGTTGATTTGGTATGCTATTGGATTTATTTGTTCCAGTTTCTTTCCTAGCATGAGTTGTTGCAACTTTGGACCATTAATTAGCTTGAAATGCATGAATTCTTGCTACCTTAACTTACCTATATGTGTTAGATTGATGTTTATTTGGTTTGGCATGAGTTTTGCCCTGCTTGTTGTATGTTTTTTCGCCACTGATGTAAATCCGCGAGGGTGGATTTTTTCCTTTGGAAAAATCCGCAGGGGTGGATTTGAGGCAGTGGGACTGGACCAAATCCATGGGGGTGGATTTTTCCCTTTGGAAAAATCCATGGGGGTGGATTTTGTCCAGCCTGTTTTTTTTTACTCCGATTCCATTTTTCTTCATTTGTTTGATATTCCTCCACCTCTTTTATGACTTCTATGCTATGCTAACATGTATTATCTTGAGTATTATGAAATTTTATGATTTTTCGTGGAATATTTTCCGAGATATGCTTCAACATGTCTTCTTTGCTCCTAATGTGTGCATGCATGGATTTTGCTCTTAAGTTTGAACCCTAATTGTTATGTATTTCTTATTTAATGACTTGTATGATACGTATACATGTTATACTACGTGTTATGATCGTTATTTGAATTTCTTGGACTAATTTAGTATGGTTTATGGAGATGTTGAACTTTAACAATTTAAACGCTTCATGGAAGGAATGAAATGAATGTTTATATGTCCTTAAGACATTAATAGTGCACATGAACGTGTTCATTACAATGAGAGAGCCCCGTCTCTCACAAGCAACAAGGAGAGAGCCCCGTCTCTCGAGCAGCAATGAGAGAACCCAGTCTCTCCAACAACAATGAGAGAACCCCGTCTCTCACAAGCAACAAGGAGAGAGCCCCGTCTCTCGAGAAGCAATGAGAGAACCCCGTCTCTCCAACAACAATGAGAGAACCCCGTCTCTCACAAGCAAAGAGAGCATCCCGTCTCTCGAACAAAAATAAGAGAATCCCCGTCTCTTACAACAACGAGAGCACCCCGTCTCTCAACCAAAAGTAAAACAAGGAAGTCTCCAATACTCCCAAGCCACACACGCAAAACCAAAATTAAAATCACGTAAGACGCCCACGTTGATTATCAATTACTATAAATAAATTAACACGATATGGAGTCAAAGCGCCTAACATAAAAATTATTTAAGTTAAATTTGCATGTATGCATGTATCATGGATGCTATAAGTACCGTTCACCGTAGTTGCGAAATTTAAAATTGTGAGTTGTCATTGTCCAGCGCATGATCTTTCCTGATGATAAACTCAATGCCCAGCTTGTCTGTAACCTCTTCAGGGTACCCCGATGAAGCAATTGATGAATCCTTCACCATTTCCCTTAATCTTCACTCGACCAACCAAATCCTTTTAATTAACCGAGCTTGACCTCCCGAATACCCTTAGACCATCCATCTCGAAGTTAGGTCCATAGCTACTATCTTACCCAAATCGGAGTTTAAATTACCATCGATAATAACTACTCCTGGCAACCTTGGCGATTCAATCCCTATCTTGAAGTATTTGTCTTTAGGATCTACCTTAACACGAATCCCTTTCCATCTTCCGTTCATGTTATCCATTCATTCTCATTAACCCCCTTAAGGCTATATTCGGTATCTGGCCCCACATTTCTTGAATCGAAGATAGAATGTTCTTGATGACTCTTGAAGTTCGATGTAAATCCTCCAATGATCATCTTTTTCATTTTGGTTTCTTCTTAGATTTCCTTCCGAATTATCGTGGAAATAACCGAAGACTTGATAATATTGTCATTATTGAACCCCCTTTTTACTCTATTGGATTACTCTTGATTGCCATCCTTCCATTCTATGCTAGCTTCATTCGACTCTCTCTCTCCTGTCAATTCTGACTTAAGGTTTCCCAGAAGCTCCCTTATAATTTTGTTATCCCCAGATCCATTTTCTATACATATGAATATCCTCCAAGCCATTTCCGTTATACCTAGTGAGAGACTTCAACCCGAATTTAATAACTAAGTTCTCCTCTTAACAACTTAACCATTAAAGCCGCCTTAGTTATCTCTGATCATCACTAATAGGACTTCCAGGTCTTCCTTAATTTGCAATTTCGTTATTCCCCCCTTAAATTTCTATTGTCACATGTTGAACTCCATTGATTCTTCTTTTGTCGAAATTCTTGATGAGTAATTCCCATTAGGTGAAGTTTAACTGATGTAGAAATCAAGGATTTGGCCTTTCAACTCCTTCCCCACATCTCTTGATGTCCGAAACTCCTTTCTTATTCTTGTCCAGAACTCTAGTCTCACTTCTCCTTCTGAATTCTTGTTTCCGTTAACCTATCCCTTAATTGAAGTTCTTATTTCCCAAAGTCACCTTCTTTATAACGTGTCATCGTATTATTTCTCTTCCTCATAACTCTGATGCGGCTCGGTTGAACTGATACTTGATAGTGAGACGAAAGAACTTCCTATTAATTAAACACTAGAATGCATGTCGGGTTAAAATGACGATGCATGTGTCACGTTTACATCAAGCAATTATACAACACATTAGCGCAACGAAACCAATTAGATACGTACGGATAAACAGAAGGTCAAAAGAATAAATAATTAATGCAAAATATGATGCACGTGCTATGAATATTTTGGAACCTGTCACCAATGTGGTAAGCTATTAGCTTAGTAGCTTTTCTTCGTTCCTCCAATCCCCGAGGTTACTTTGATTTGGTGATTATTCCTTGCCTTTCCCACGGTCTTCAAGTTTTCCATGAGTCTTTTTTTTTTTTTTTTTTTTTTGCATCACTTGTATCTTCCACTATCCGGAATTGAAATTTCACGATCCCTGATTTCTTCGACATCCACTGAATTAGCCTCTGCATTT
The DNA here is from genome assembly GCA_037501455.1 of Lantana camara. NCBI lineage: Eukaryota > Viridiplantae > Streptophyta > Magnoliopsida > Lamiales > Verbenaceae > Lantana > Lantana camara. The sequence goes on from CM074855.1 coordinate 61,276,603, forward strand.
ACCCCAGAGATTCGCCCTTCAACCTCGTTCAAATTCTCTTACAAAAATGAACCCCAATATCATTTTGAGCCCTACTTCTCGCCATCACCGTGATCAAGACTCCCATGCTTATCCTTTATCAGCTTAATTCACCACCAATTTGCTTATACTCAAGCGCATGATTTCCTTGCAAAGAGTGTTTGCCTTTCTTTCCCGTTTCCATTTGTTGCTCCATATCTTCCAATTTAACCTCACAACATGACAATTCAACTTGGATTTGGAAAAATGAACTCAAGTCCTGTCCTTAAAATTATCACCCTCCATGGATTGTAGTTATCCTATTACTTATCTTTCTCTAACCCCTTCTCGACTTGTTTCCCATTTTACCTCAACTCCTCTTAATTATTGATACCTCTTTCCAATCTTGACTTCTAAAACTCGATTTCTAATTACCAGTTTTATTTAGAAGCCTTTTCGACCACCCTTGGCTTAATTCCCTCCAGATCCGTTTTGCCTGAACCCTGAACTAAAATACCTTCAAGGTTATTATACCCCACTCCTTGGCTTAAGCAATCCCTTGAATCCCAATGAAGCACCCTAAGTCGTGGATTCACATAGATTGATCTTCTGAGTTACAACCGTCCCGTGATTAACTCCTATTTCCTCAATTGTCTCTCTACCCTCGCATCTCCGAAGTCAAACCTCCCATTCTGAATCGTAACCATTAATTCTAACTTCGTCTATAAAGCCACGCATCTATCTCCATATAGGAAGGCCTCACATCTCGAATTCTCTAGATTCCTTCCCGGTGCATACCTCATATCTTCCATGCATCAGGAAAAACTTGTAGTAGATCGTCTTCATCGTGGAACTTGGCCGTGGTTTGATATTATCTTTCTAACCTGGAAATCATAACTCATTTCGAGAATATATGCATGCGATTAGTGCATGCGCATGGCACGTACTCAGCAATAGAGGCAAGGACCCATATAATAATGTAGCAGATAGTTTAACAGAATTCAAAAGGAAAGTCAAATTTCACGTTCAAGGTCGATGCAATGCACACATTGTCACATTGTTCCTAAGCCGTACGACCTAGACTGACTCACACACGACACGAGAACACCGGTTTTGCAACCGGGCTCTGATACCACTTAAGGATGTAGCACCCCGCACGTGAGGCACCACATCCCCCACACTATGGCTCAACACGAGTAACGAAATGGTAAATCCGTACCCGTATCGAACCATAGCAAACGGGAGACAAACAGAAAACCCTCCTAAGCTAGGCGAAACTTAGACCCTGCAATAATAACCAATCAACAAAATATAATGCATCGGAAAACTAAAATTTAAGCACACAAACCATAAACTGATTTGGGCCCTTCAGGCCTCTTTTAAACTCATAAACGAAGCCCAACAAAAGCAATTCAATAGCAATTATACAAGAATTAAATCCATGATCTCACAAGGTTGAATCATACACAAATTAAATACATAAGGTGAATGCAGAGACGCCTCTAACTTAACTTGACTCACTCAAACTCAAAAATACTCCGCCTAGCTTGAACTCCAAAGCCAAACCTGCACGCTAAAGTGTTGGGGAGGGAGAGGGTCAGTCTCTAGAAGACTGAGTGAGCAGGAGCGATACATATATATATAAGAAACATGCACATGCAAGTCATAAATCCCGAGCAAGGTTTTATTTGAAATTAGTTCCCAAAAGGGCAAGAGAATAACCAAGCAATACCCGGATTTTACGACTAATCATACTAATTCATTTCATTCATAAATCATACACAAATATATGGCTCGGCGAGTGAGCGTGCACAATCTCCAACCAAACTCTGACCGTGTACGACAAATATCATTAATATGTTGATTAGGCGATCATGCAATATATCATAATACACGCATATCATAAATCATATCATAAAACATATTCGTTTGGGTAATCTGTGACCCGACCTTCCCGCACGGTGCATAACAATCATAACATAACATAATCATAATCATAAATCATAAATCAGTTCCAACCTTCTTCCTCCGGGTGGTGGACGGGTTAGCAAGACCCGACCACCTCATACATAGGCCAATGGGGTTTCATGACTCCCCAAAGGGCACTCAGCTCCCATTCCCCGCTAAACCTCCTAACGAGGGCCGGTATCGCCGTAGTTTGGTTGGGACTAGTATATGGGATCCCCGTCAGCCCTTGCTTCCTCGGTTAGCCACATATACTAAGTCCCTGGGCCCGTACAATCATAAATCATAAATGTGTCTCGCCAAACATTTCAATTATAAGGAACATAACATAATTCATAAGTCATTTGAAAAGGGTTTACTCGATCAATATTTACTCGGTACGTTCATTTGAAAACCAAATATAACTATATTAGGTTTTTGGCCAAAGGTTGTCACATACGGTTGTAGGGTTTTATACATAACTAGGACGAAAACACCCTCACCTGAACCATGACGATACAAGGATACGAATTACTGAGTGCCTAGTTGATCAGGATTTCTCAACCCTGGAGATAACTGTACAAAGGACAATAGTTCGTGAGACTCAAGACCCCAAATGAACCATATATGACGCACGACAATGTATGATCATGATTTGATTGCATAAGAAAGGATATTATGTCATGAAAATGTTCATGTGCACGATTAAGGAATTTAAGGCATATAACTAAGGCATTCGTTCATTCATTTTCATTCAAATTCATAAATTCATATATCATATCAATTTAATCTAAGAGTCTAATATAATAATCATAACATGTACTATTTCACGTCCAATGTTTCATAATTCATAGCGGTTCAAGTCAAGAATTCACATGACATTTATAGTTCAAAATTTACAAGTTTACAATTAGAGAATGGACAAAGAAAAACATTCAAGGCATGATCGGAAATTAAATAAAACACGAAATGGGTAACAATTTAATTCTATAATTCAAATAAATAAATAATTCATAACATATACATAATATACATAAATACATTTATATATATACACGTACATGCATGCACGCATTAACACCAAAACAATTTCATACTTAAATCATAATATATGTAACATACATCATATTATATATATAACAAATAATAGAATATAGGTATATACTCATACGTACTGTCATGCATGCACCAAATATATCTAAAATATATACATATACCTATTACGTACAATGCATGCATTTATATGTATATATATATATATATATATATAAATATATACATATATATATATATATATATATATATATATAACACAATCTCACCAGCACACATAATTAATACAATACATATACATATATTCACGTACACACACACCTTGCATGCATGCATACATATATAATTACACAAACACCCCCTGCATGATTCATGTAGCAGCACGCCACCCACACATGCACAAGAAAGGAATTCATGCAACACATTTAGTTCCACATGCATAAAGGTCTACAAATATATATATATATATATATATATATATATATATAATATGTACAGCACACACACAGCAACACAAAGAAATACAGCAACAGAAGGAAGAGAAGAAAGGAACAGAAGCTGCAGAAGAAGAAGAAGAAAGCAGCAAGAGAGGAGAAGAAAAGAACAGAGAAGCAGAGCAGTAGCTACTCGCCCGGGTAGCCAATCCTTCTCTAAAATCCCCGGCCGGGTAGGGAGTACAGAGAGCTTCTGCAAGCTGTGGCAGGAGTACCCGGCCGGGTACTCACCAAGAGGAAACTCTCCCCGCCCGGGGAGAGTGATACAGAAGCAGCAACAGACGCAGCAACCAACCAAAAAAACAGGGGAGGAAAAATGTTATGTTCGAACCAAGCCACACACAATCACAATTTGCAATCAATTCAAGCCAACAAATAAGTTAAGAATAGACTTCGATTAATCAACAAACAAACTGGAAACAAACCCCAATAACGCAGCAAAAACTGGGAGGAAAAAGGCAGCAGTTCATGAGTGAAAACAGGGGAAGAAATGGAATAAAGAACAGAGACTCCCAACGTGATCAATCAACCCATACAAGCATACACAGCCATAAATGAAGTAAAAGGATCATGTATATATCATCAAAACATGTTAGAGATCAACCGAAGTCAAGGAATCATCAAACACTTCAAAAACCTTACTGTTCATTCATATGTTTAAAAACCCCATGAAATCTGATTCAAATTTAGAGATAAATAGATCGAAATGACCAGAGAAGAATAGATATCATAATCCTAACTCACCTTGTTGATTGGATGAAAGTTGATTGAGATTTGAGCTCAAAACCTCAAGGGTTTGTACAGTTACGGGAAACTGGGGAGGGAGAATTTTTGGCTGATCTTTCTGGCTTGTGTGAGGGCACGCTCAATTAGGGATAGTTAGGGGAAGATAGAGGATTGAACTAGGGTTAAAAGGACACCAACCATAGTTAATTTGGTTAAGTTTTGAACAAGTTATGGCAATTTTAGTGAAAGGTGGTCATTTTGGTGCCGTTTCGTTTTTCGGTTGAATTTCGGAGGTTCAAATTATTTTGGAAAATTATAAGGCAAAGTTTATTAAACTCGAATCTTCGATACGAGTTCAACGAAGTTGACGGAACTCGAATCCGAGTTCCCGAGCTCAATAAATCACGTACGGAACCAAGGGTACGCTAATTGCTCATTAGCCCCCGATTTGGTTCCACGATTCAAATTAAATTCGTTAACAGGTCAAATGAATTCGAAAACACAAAACGAGCATATAGTCATGTTCATAACACACATATTTATGACATACTACATTTTCACGATATTTCGATATCATTTCATATAAGAACGAAGCACAATTTGAACACTCATGCACGTATTCATAATAATTCACATATTATAATGTATATCTAACATTTAAATTCTAATATTAATTAAAATTCAAAGTCAACGTGTATTATAAAATTAAATTAATTAATTCATATGGTTAAGCATAATTAATTAACATAACACTTAATTAACATTAATCACTCAATTAATAATAATTTGAAATAGTTATTAAATAACGAAATTATAAAAATAATATTAAATTGAAATAAAACAAAACAAAATAAAATAAAGTAATAACAATTTATAGTAAAATTAAATATTTAAAACGCTTATAAACAATTAATCGCATAATTAAATAATTTAATTGCTCAATTTACAAGCAAATGCGACACATTAATATAAATGAAAAACCGGGGCGTTACAGAAATGTTCTCACACGGGGCACCTCAGTGAACTTACTTATTAAAGTAAGCACCCTCATGGATCACGCACGTATCAACTATACACTTTGCACCTTGTTTCACCTCCATGAAACAAGGTGGTCCTTCTTAATGGCGTAATCCCACAAGCAAGCCTTAGAGGAGTCAGGTTGACACTCCCACTGTCCGTAGGACTCATCTGCTTGGAGTATTTTACTAATCATGACTTATGTGATATAGGGCTCGTTTCATGAACCATTTCACCTAAATATTAGAGTCCTAAAGTCATCAGGAATAGGGGAGTTCTCATACATGCACAGATAAAGTAAACGCATACCAAACAAGAGCATATAAAGAAGTGTTGCCTCAATTGGTTATTTCATTCAAAGATTGTCTGTGATTACAATAAGGAAAAGCATAAAGCGGATATACAATCGGCTTTCTAGGTCACTATTCCTAACACCTTCTACCCCGAACTTGAAACCAATTAACTTGATTCACTTGGAAACTCATCCTCGATGGCCTTTGTTTCTTATCTTTCGACAATTTATTTTACTTCGAGTCCTCTTAACTATCATCACACTTTCGTTGATCCGAACCTCAAACTAAAGCACCTTCAAGGTTTTCTTTTACTTCTTTCATGAATTTATTGATCCCATTGAATCCGATTATCGCATCCTATGTAGGAGAGCTACATACATCAATCTTCGGAGTCCGAGACATTCCCCGAACAGCTCTCATTCCATCAAATGTCTTTCTACCCTGCATCTCCACAACGGTCCTCCATTCTGACTCCTAGCCCTTAAATCTAACTCCATATATGAGGGCCACGTATCCCGAATTCTCTATATTTTTCCCCCGGTGGTTCTTCTTATCTTCCGGGCCTCAAAAAGAATTTCTAATAGATTGTTGTGATCATAGAACTTGGCCGTGGTTTGATATCACCTTCAAAACCTAGAAATCATAACTCATTTTGAGAATATATGCATGCGATTAGTGCATGCTCATGGCACATATTGAATCCGAAAGGCAAGTATCCATATAATAATGCAACAGATAATTCAACAAAATTTAAAAGGAAAGCCAAATTTCATATTCAAGGTCGGTGCAATGTACACATTGTCACATAGTTCGTAAGCCGTACGACCTAGACTGACTCAAACACGACACGAGAACACCAGTTTTCCAACCGGGCTCTGATACCACTTAAGGATTGAGCACCCCGCATGTGAGGCACCACATCCCCCGCACTATGGCTCAACACGAGTAATTAAATGGGAAGTCCGCACCCGTATCAAACCATAGCGAACGGTAGACAAACAAAACAAATCTCCTAAGCTAGGCGGAACATAGACCCTGCAAAACTATAGCGAACTACAAAGCATAATGCAGTGGAAAAATTAAAATCAAACACATGCATTGGCCACAGGCCTATAGAAATAAAGCACACAAACCACACGCAGACTTGGGCACCTCAGGCCTCTTTAATTCATAACAAAGCCCGGCAAAGCAATTTAATAACCAATACATAAAGGTTTAAGTTCATAATCTTACAAAGCCGAATCATATACAATTCAAATACATAGGTGAGTGCAGAGACTCTTCTAACTTAACTTAACTGACTCAACTCAACACAACTCCGCCTAGCTCGAAACTCCAAGTCCAAACCTCTGCACTAAAAGATTGGGTAGGGAGAGGGTCAATCTCTAGAAGACTGAGTGTACAGGAGCAATATATATGTATAAAAACATGCACAAGAAAGTCATAAATCCCGAGCAACGTTTTGTTTGAAGTTAGTTCCCACAAGGGCAAGAAAATAACTAAACAATGCTCGGATTTTACGATTAATTCATATTAAATTCATTTAGTTCATAATTCATACATAATCAAAAAGGCTCGGCGAGTGAGCGTGCATAATCTCCAACCAAACTCCGACCGTGTACGACAAATATCATTAATACATTGAATATGTGATCATGCAGTATATTATAATACACACAAATCATATATCATATCATAAAACATATTCGTTTGGGCAATCCGTGTCCCGGCCTTCCCGCACGGTGCTTATCAATCATAAATATAATAATAATCATAAAATAAGTTCCAACCTTCTTCCTCCGGGTGGTGGACGGGTTAGCAAGAGCCGGCCACCTCATACATAGGCCAATGGGGTTTCATGACTCCCCCAAGGGCACTCAACTCCCATTCCCCACTAAACCCCCTAGCGAGGGCCGGTATCACCTTAACATAGTGGAACTAGCACATGGGATCACCGTCGGCCCATGCCTCCCCGGATAGCCACATGTACTAAATTCCTGGGCCAGTGAACATAACATACATGCATAATCTTTCCAAAACATTTGCTTCATACTTAGGATACATACTATAAGAAAACATACCTTACCGTGCAGCTCGGTATATGCTATACACATACCTCTCCGTGTCATCCTAATCCGTAGCTAGCATGAAGATACACGGTTTGGAGCATAGCCTTGTTGCAAAACCATTTTAAGCTTATATAAGCCCATACGTATAATTTTAGAAGAATTTACTTAATGACTCCACTTTGTAAAGATAATATATATATATACAGAAGGTTTTAGGCCAAAACTTGTCACATAAGGGTTATAGGGTTTTATACATAACTAGAACGAAAACACCCTCAGCTGGAAGAGCACGAGGCATAAAGCATAAGTATTACGGGTGCCTATTCCAATTGGAAGTCTCCGCCCTGGAGACGAACTGTACAAATGAAGAAACAATGTGTACTCGTGAGAATCGACTCGAAATGAGACCACATAGACGCACGGCATGCTACGCACATGATATGAGATGCATAAGAAGCATAAATCTTATGATGAGGTCATACAATCAAGTAATTGATTCAAATCATTCAATACATGGTGGTTTCATAGTCATATGTTTCATATCTTTCATAAATCATATCAAATAATTCAAGGAATCCAAATAATACTTATAGCACATAGTATACTATGCATATAATTCATGTAAGCCATTACGAAGAAGTAGGAAACCATTTAAATTCGTTTAAGTTCATATCCTTTATAAATTAAGCCCAATCAATTTAAGAATTCCAAATAATGAACATAACACATCATATAACATGTATACATATCATACCAGTTATAAAATAAGAGTTACATAAGCAATTAAGGTTCATATTGAGAGCAAAGATCCATGCATGCGCATATTAAGAGCAATGAAAACACGTTGAGCGATAACTCGTAAAATATTCCACAAAAATCATAAAATTTTCATTGCACACAAGATAACACATTATATGACATGTTAATGAAGTGTAAGAACCAAAAAGGAGCCAAGGTAATTGTAACGCCCCGATTTCGCGGACGTAAAGGTAGGGCGTATGTGTTTACCTAATTGCGCGAATTAATTGTTTTTTTTCGTGTTTTATATTTAATTTTTATTATAAATGTTATTATTTTATTATATTATATTATAATATTTTATTTTAATATTATTAAATATATATATATATGTACTTCGAATTATATATATACATATATATATATGTTTAATTATTATTATGATTAATTTAATGATTATGCTAATTATATGTTATATTAATTAATCATGTTTTAATTAATTACTTATATATATATATATATTATACGTGGGATTTATATATATATATTCATGCATGGAAGATTTTATAATTATGCATGCAAATCCTATTTATGCATGAGAATTCATTATGCATGGATTTATTTCATTTGCATGGAAATCCAAAATTTTGCATGAGGATTCTATTTTTGCATGCAAATTAATATATTGCATGGAGTAATATATTATGCATGGAATTTTATGTATTTATGCATGGATTGTTTGGAATATGCATGTTGTTCATTTTGTGCTTCGTTCTCTTATGAAATGATATTGAATTGCCACGATTTTGTAGTATGTTGTACATATATGTGTTATGAACATGATTTTATGCTTAATTTATGTTTTTGAATTCATTTGATATGTTAACTAATTTAATTTCATTGGAGGAACCAAAACGGGAGCTAACGAGCACTTAGCGTACCCTTGGTTCCGAATTTAATATCTTGAGCTCGGGAACTCGGATTCGAGTTCCGTCAACTCCGCTGAACTCGTAACGAAAATTCGAGTTTAGTAAACTTAGCCTTGCATTTTTCCTAAGTCGTTTGAAACTCCGAAATCCAACCGAAAAACGAAACGGAGACCAACTTGACCTTGTTGCACTAATTGAACCATATCTCACCCAAACCATGACCAAATTAACCATGGTTTGATTCATTTTAACCCTAACTCAACCACCTATCTAGATATTTCAAGCCTTGACCGAGATTATCATCACACCATCCCCAAAACTTCAGCCAAAGCTACTGTTTCCTCTCCAGTCCCGTAACCCTTCACCATTTGGAGATTTTGGAGCTCAAATCTCATCCAAACTTCATTCAATCAACAAGGTAAGCTTAGGGTTGTATTGTATGATTAATTCTGAGCATTTTCATCTTTCCATTCACAAGTTTGAGCATGGTTTAATCATTTCTGGGCCATTTTACCGAAAGTTAGAGTTTTGGGGCAAATTCTTGATCTTCCTCGTTTCTCAATGATTTTGTTTGATTCCAAGCCTGAGATTAAATGTTTTAACATCCTCATACCATTTATGATCATTGCCTTCATGTTTGTTGAGATATATATGAGATATCATTTATGAAATCTTCAGAAAATTCCACGGGAAGGTCACATATGCTTCTATGCTTTGATTGATCACTTTTGGAACTGATTTACTTGGTGATTATATGATATTTTGCTGCTAATTTGATGGCCTTAACTGAGTTGTATAGTTGGAGAAGGTTGAGTTTAATCATGCCCTGTTTTTCATCGATTTTGCTCTGTTTTTCTGGACTGCTTTTGCTGTCAAAAACCGCTGAGTCTCCCTCATGTTTTGTTGTCCATTTCCGTGGCTTTTAGCATGTATTTATGTTGAAGTTGTTGCTGCTTATTACACCTTGTTTTGTTGCTTTGATTGCCTGAATTTCTTGCTGGAGATGGCTACCTTTTCCTGCTCTGTTTTCTGCGTTGTTGCTGTCTGTGCGAGGGAGCTGCTGCTGTGCGACACGGGGGTGTCGTTGTTGCTCTTCCGACGAGACACGGGGGTGCAGTTGGGTCTGGGAATTCTGTACCGAGACACGGGCGTGTCTCGGTCTAGTGTTGGAGGGTGACACGGGGGTGTCACCCCGTTTTGCTTAATCTATTCCTGCGTTTTCTTCTTCTTCTTTGCGTGAGTTAGGCTGCTGTTATGCTGCTGTTCTGCTGCTGTTTTGCTGCTGTTTGGGTGCAGTGTATGTGTTACATGCATGGTTGTGTTGTGTATGTTTTGATTGTGTATTGTGTATTAGTGTGCATGCATGAGAGTGTTGTAGTGTGAGTATTGCATGTGTATTATAAATAAATATGCATGCATGGCTGTGTATAATTATATATATGTATTTGTGTGTGTATGTTACTTAGTTTGCATGCATGGGTTTATATATATGTAATAGTTATATAGTATAATATAATGCATGCATGAGTTTGTTTGTGTGTGTACGTGTATTACATGCATGTATAATTATAGTATATATAGTATATATATTATGCTTGAAGTGTATATATTTTGCATGCATGGGATATATATACAATATATAGTATTATGCATGCATGTGTGTGTGTGTGTTTGTACGTATATATATATATATATATTTAGTATATGATTTTAATATTAATTGATTTAATTTAATTATTTAAATTAATTGAATTCTATTTCGCGTATTTATTATACTGACTTGTAATTGAACGTTTATTTATTTTATTCCTAAATGTGAATATGAATATTATATGTGATATGCTTATTAATTGAATGTTAGATTAATTGACATGAATTATGAATTATGAATTTATGAATTTATGAATGTTATGAATATTGTAAATTTATGAAATTTATATGAATTATATGAATGTTATGAATTTCTGAAATTATGAAATTGAATGAAATGTATGAACGAATGCATGAGTATATGTTTTAAATTTATTAATCGTGCACATGAACATTTTTATGATATAACATGATCATTTATGCATTCATGTCATGTTCACCTCATTGCCGAGCGTCCTAAGTGGTCATTGAGTCTCATACCTTTTCCTTTGCACAGATTCGGGTTTGGTCGGAAGCAAGGGCGAGCATTGAGACGCTTGTGCTTTTATTTTGCTTGGTAAAGGTGGATTTTTCTTCTATTAGTTAAAACAACCTTATATATTCCTTATGTGCAAAGTTTTAAGCCAAAATCGTATATATATTTATATCGAGTCATTTCGGGTAAATAATTTCAAACGTATGACCCCTTTTTAATTATGAAACCCTACCTTATGTTTTGGCGAGATTGTATGGATGTTATGTTCACGGGCCCCGGGACTTAATATATGTGGCTAACCGAGGAAGCAAGGGCTGACGGGGATCCCATATACTAGTTCCAACCAAATTACGGTGATACCGGCCCTCGTTAGGAGTTTTAGCGAGGAATGGGAGCTGCGTGCCCTTGGGGGATTCATGTACCCCCATTGGCCTATGTATTTACCGGTGGTCAGGTCTAGCTAACTTGTCCACCACCCGGAGGAAGAAGGTGTATATGTATGATTACGATCATTTTGTATGTGCACGAAAGATATGTATGACAATCACTAATTATGATATGATTACACGAGGAGAAGGTTGGAGATTGTGCACGCTCACTCGCCGAGCTTAGACCCTTATGAACAATTATGAATGAATATGAACGTCGTAATCCCGTTGATGTTTTCTTTTGTTTTAACCACTTGGTAAATTCTTATCAAACTTCACACGGGATTAGGGCTTGCAAGTATGTGTTTAATTTATGCGATATTATATATATCTTATGCCCCGTTTTTATACCCACCAGTCTCTTTTAGACTGAACCCGGTTGTTTTCAGTTGTTTTGTGCAGGTATAGGAGTGCTAGGCGGGAATACAAGTCGTCTAGGTCTTGCATTTATGTTTAGCACTTCTTTTCAGTATCATATTCATACCCTTGTTGCTACTTTTGTATTTGATTCTAGTATCGATTGGAGCGTTATGATTTTGTAGGCCGTGAGTGCCGTGCATATTTGAATGCTCTTGTATATTGATTTTTGGAGCTTGTTAGCTCATTGTATATATGCTATGTAGTTCTTGCTTCCGCGAATTTTATTTAACTCTGATTTTATGATTCCTGCACTGATTGGTTTAAGGGTTAGTCCCGCCTAGCATAGCGTGTGTGTTGTGTCCCCGTTCGCCGCGGATTTGGCCTGTGTATGGACTTCCATTTCATATACGGGTCGGGTCTCGGTGCGGGGGATGTGGTACCTTACGCTCGGGTGCTACATCCTTAAGTGGTATCAGAGCTTAGGGTTGCAAAACCCGGGCTCTAGTGTCGTGTTGAGTCAGTTAGGTCGTTCGGCTTTAGGAACAACTTGTCAATGTGTTGCATATGCATTGTTTACGTGCTTGTGTGCTCTAAATCTTGAATTTTGATCGAATTAATTGCACTCGCATGCATGGACTAAAGATAGCATGCATATTAGTGTTTCTTGAACAGGATGCCTCCACGTAGACATCGTGAGAGATCTCCCGGACATCGTCGTCATCATGATCGATCCCCTACGCCTCCACCTCAACCACAAGCACCACCGATGGATATGGGGAATTTCATGGAAGCGGTTTTCAATTATGTAGAGCTTAGAAGGGCTCAAGCTCCCCCACCACAACAAGCAGAACAACAAGCTCCTCCACTAAACCATAACAATAGAGATCCTCATGGGGTGTTTCTGAGCTATAACCCCCCTCGATTTTCTGGTTCTATCGATGATTCGGTCTCGGAGGGTTGGTTGATTCGACTAGAGAGGATATTTGGGGTCCGACAGTTTACTACACAAGAGAAGGCTCAATTTGCTATCTTCCAACTCGATGGGGATGCATATGAATGGTGGGAACGAACAAGAGAGAAGCTCGAAGTCGATGAAGAGGAAGTAACTTGGGAAGTTTTCAAGAGAGAATTCCGGGAATGCTTCGTACCGGAAGTGGTAAGGGAAAGGAAGGAGCAAGAATTCATGGAGTTAAAGCAAGGAGCGCGTACGGTGACCCAATATCTCACAGTATTCAATAGGCTTGGGAAATATGCTCCTCATGTCACCCGGGATGAGAAAAGGAAAGCAAGGAAATTTATTGCGGGGTTAAGACAGGATTTGAGACACGGTCAGGCGGGTCACAATTTCGAGTCTTTTGCCGATACGGTACAAAGGGCTCTAGTCCAAGAAGAGGAGTATAAAAAGAAAGATCCGATTTTTAGGCCACTGATGGGACGAGGTTCTGGAACAAGTTCGGGAAAGCGACCTATGGTTCAAGCTACTTCCCCTCCTAAGATTCCATTTAAGAAGCCAAGAATGGGAGGACAAACTCCACCGGCTCTCAAAGCTTTGCCTGCACCAACAAGGGATCGACATGGTCCGAATGAAGCACGATTCTCCAAGCCACCATGCACATATTGTGGAGGGCCAACTCACAACTATCACAACTGCTGGAAGAGGTTGGGTTTATGCTTAATATGTGGAAAAGCTGATCATAGGGCGGATATATGCCCCGACAAGAATCCGGGATTTAAAAAGGGAGTTCAAAGGCCAATGATTCAGGCTCGTGCTTACGCCCTCGAAGGTGAGGAGCAAGATGCAGGGATCGATCCCCCAGCAGCGGTAGAAGGTACCCTATGCATACATAACATGAGCATTCATGCACTCTTTCATGCACTTTTTGATTCGAGTGTCACGTATTCCTTTATTTCTTGTGACTTAGTTGCTATTTTGTGCTTGTCTATTATTTGCTTTTCCTTCTTGTTGTTTGGTGGGTTCGCCACTTGGTGGGAGTCTTCAGACAGATCAGTTGGGTTGGGAGTGTTCAGTTCTGATGGAAGGATAAGTTGTGGTAATCTTCATCGATGACGTCTTAGTTTATTTGAGAATTCTGGAGGATCATGTCAGGCACCTCAGGATTGTGTTGGAGACCTTAAGAGAGCATCGGATTGTATGCTAAGTTTAGCAAAGGCGAGTTTTGGGATTGATCGGGTAGCGGTTCTGGGTCATATTATCTCAAGGAAAGTTGACCACCGCTCAGGTATTAGCACTTCCCGAAGGTACAGAAAGATATACAGTTTTTACGGACGCCTCAAAGGAAGGTTTAGGATGTGTATTGATGCAAAATAGAAGAGTGATCGCCTATGCCTCAAGGAAACTGAAAGAGTATGAACAGAACCACCTCACTCATGATTTGGAGTTAATGGCAGTGATCTTTGCTTTGGGTAAGTGGAGACACTATCTTTATGGAGTTTTGTTCGAGGTCTTTTCCGATTACAAAAGTCTCCAATACTTATTCTCACATAAGGAATTGAACAAGGGACAACGACGTTGGATGGAACTTTTGGCGGATTATGAGGGTACAATCCGAGACCACCCCGGCAAAGCCATTTTGGTCGTGGATGCACTTAGTAGGAAAACTAGTGTGTCCGAAGTGAAAGTGGGAATTGGAGATGAGAATGAGTTGTTCAGACTGAGGACTAGTATTCGGAATATTACGGTTCGACCAGATCTTAAACAGAGGTTAATTGATACTCAGAGGATTGATTCCGAGGTTCAGAAATTAGCTGATTCGGAATGTCCGTTTGGATTTGGTGATACGGGACTTCTAAGATTCAAGAATAGAGTTGTTGTCCCGGAAGAATTAAAAAGGATTATTCTTGGGAAAACCCATCGGTCAGGGTATTCGATACATCCCGGAAGGAACAAGAGGTATAAGGATCTTAAGCGAATTTTATTGATGGAATGGATGAGAACAGGATGTTATCAACTTTGTGAAACACTGCATGACTTGTCCAGCGGTTAAGGAGGAACGTCAAAAGCCATCGGGGCTACTTCGATCATTACCTATCCCGGATGGGAAGTGGGAACATTCTATGGATTTTGTTTCGGGATTTCCAAGAGTGAGAGGAGGTTTCGATGGAAATTGGGTTATCGTGGACAGGGTGACGGAATCCGCTCATTTTCTAGCAACCAGAATGTCCGATAAGTGAATAAGTTGGCTAAGAGATACATTGATGAGATTGTCAAGCTTCATGGTATACCTAGTAGTATTGTCTCGAATCGGGATCCCAGATTTACTTCAAGGTTATGGCAAGAATTGCAGAAGTGTTTGGGAACAAGGCTTCAATTCAGCACAGCTTTCCGTCCTCAGACCAACGGACAATCAGAAAGGTTAATTAAGTATCTGGAGGATTGTTGAGAGCATGTGCATTGGATTTTCAAGGCTCATGGAATGAGCAATTGCCGTTAATCGAGTTTTCTTACAGCAATAGCTATCAAGCCTCGATTGGAATGGTCCCTTATGAAGTTCCTTATGGACGTGAATATCGATTACCGTTGTTCTTGGACTTGGAGAAATGGAAATGGGACCAAGCAAGAAGGGATTAAAAGAGGGGAAAAGAAGGAAAAACCCTCTAAGGCTGTACAAGAGGCTATTGACAAGGTCCAGATGATTAGACAACGGATGAAGGCCGCTCAGGATCGACAAAAGAGTTATGCAGATCTTCGGAGGATAAGATGTAAAGGTTTAACCCCGAGTTGTTTTCGAGCGAGCAGTGAATCCGAGGACGGATTCTTTTAAGGGGGAGAGATTGTAACGCCCCGATTTCGCGGACGTAAAGGTAGGGCGTATGTGTTTACCTAATTGCGCGAATTAATTGTTTTTTTTCGTGTTTTATATTTAATTTTTATTATAAATGTTATTATTTTATTATATTATATTATAATATTTTATTTTAATATTATTAAATATATATATATATGTACTTCGAATTATATATATACATATATATATATATGTTTAATTATTATTATGATTAATTTAATGATTATGCTAATTATATGTTATATTAATTAGTCATGTTTTAATTAATTACTTATATATATATATATATATTATACGTGGGATTTATATATATATATTCAGGCATGGAAGATTTTATAATTATGCATGCAAATCCTATTTATGCATGAGAATTCATTATGCATGGATTTATTTCATTTGCATGGAAATCCAAAATTTTGCATGAGGATTCTATTTTTGCATGCAAATTAATATATTGCATGGAGTAATATATTATTATGCATGGAATTTTATGTATTTATGCATGGATTGTTTGGAATATGCATGTTGTTCATTTTGTGCTTCGTTCTCTTATGAAATGATATTGAATTGCCACGATTTTGTAGTATGTTGTACATATATGTGTTATGAACATGATTTTATGCTTAATTTATGTTTTTGAATTCATTTGATATGTTAACTAATTTAATTTCATTTGAGGAACCAAAACGGGAGCTAACGAGCACTTAGCGTACCCTTGGTTCCGAATTTAATATCTTGAGCTCGGGAACTCGGATTCGAGTTCCGTCAACTCCGCTGAACTCGTAACGAAAATTCGAGTTTAGTAAACTTAGCCTTGCATTTTTCCTAAGTCGTTTGAAACTCCGAAATCCAACCGAAAAACGAAACGGAGACCAACTTGACCTTGTTGCACTAATTGAACCATATCTCACCCAAACCATGACCAAATTAACCATGGTTTGATTCCTTTTAACCCTAACTCAACCACCTATCTAGATATTTCAAGCCTTGACCGAGATTATCATCACACCATCCCCAAAACTTCAGCCAAAGCTACTGTTTCCTCTCCAGTCCCGTAACCCTTCACCATTTGGAGATTTTGGAGCTCAAATCTCATCCAAACTTCATTCAATCAACAAGGTAAGCTTAGGGTTGTATTGTATGATTAATTCTGAGCATTTTCATCTTTCCATTCACAAGTTTGAGCATGGTTTAATCATTTCTGGGCCATTTTACCGAAAGTTAGAGTTTTGGGGCAAATTCTTGATCTTCCTCGTTTCTCAATGATTTTGTTTGATTCCAAGCCTGAGATTAATTGTTTTAACATCCTCATACCATTTATGATCATTGCCTTCATGTTTGTTGAGATATATATGAGATATCATTTATGAAATCTTCAGAAAATTCCACGGGAAGGTCACATATGCTTCTATGCTTTGATTGATCACTTTTGGAACTGATTTACTTGGTGATTATATGATATTTTGCTGCTAATTTGATGGCCTTAACTGAGTTGTATAGTTGGAGAAGGTTGAGTTTAATCATGCCCTGTTTTTCATCGATTTTGCTCTGTTTTTCTGGACTGCTTTTGCTGTCAAAAACCGCTGAGTCTCCCTCATGTTTTGTTGTCCATTTCCGTGGCTTTTAGCATGTATTTATGTTGAAGTTGTTGCTGCTTATTACACCTTGTTTTGTTGCTTTGATTGCCTGAATTTCTTGCTGGAGATGGCTACCTTTTCCTGCTCTGTTTTCTGCGTTGTTGCTGTCTGTGCGAGGGAGCTGCTGCGGGGCGACACGGGGGTGTCGTTGTTGCTCTTCCGACGAGACACGGGGGTGCAGTTGGGTCTGGGAATTCTGTACCGAGACACGGGCGTGTCTCGGTCTAGTGTTGGAGGGTGACACGGGGGTGTCACCCCGTTTTGCTTAATCTATTCCTGCGTTTTCTTCTTCTTCTTTGCGTGAGTTAGGCTGCTGTTATGCTGCTGTTCTGCTGCTGTTTTGCTGCTGTTTGGGTGCAGTGTATGTGTTACATGCATGGTTGTGTTGTGTATGTTTTGATTGTGTATTGTGTATTAGTGTGCATGCATGAGAGTGTTGTAGTGTGAGTATTGCATGTGTATTATAAATAAATATGCATGCATGGCTGTGTATAATTATATATATGTATTTGTGTGTGTATGTTACTTAGTTTGCATGCATGGGTTTATATATATGTAATAGTTATATAGTATAATATAATGCATGCATGAGTTTGTTTGTGTGTGTACGTGTATTACATGCATGTATAATTATAGTATATATAGTATATATATTATGCTTGAAGTGTATATATTTTGCATGCATGGGATATATATACAATATATAGTATTATGCATGCATGTGTGTGTGTGTGTTTGTACGTATATATATATATATTTAGTATATGATTTTAATATTAATTGATTTAATTTAATTATTTAAATTAATTGAATTCTATTTCGCGTATTTATTATACTGACTTGTAATTGAACGTTTATTTATTTTATTCCTAAATGTGAATATGAATATTATATGTGATATGCTTATTAATTGAATGTTAGATTAATTGACATGAATTATGAATTATGAATTTATGAATTTATGAATGTTATGAATATTGTAAATTTATGAAATTTATATGAATTATATGAATGTTATGAATTTCTGAAATTATGAAATTGAATGAAATGTATGAACGAATGCATGAGTATATGTTTTAAATTTATTAATCGTGCACATGAACATTTTTATGATATAACATGATCATTTATGCATTCATGTCATGTTCACCTCATTGCCGAGCGTCCTAAGTGGTCATTGAGTCTCATACCTTTTCCTTTGCACAGATTCGGGTTTGGTCGGAAGCAAGGGCGAGCATTGAGACGCTTGTGCTTTTATTTTGCTTGGTAAAGGTGGGTTTTTCTTCTATTAGTTAAAACAACCTTATATATTCCTTATGTGCAAAGTTTTAAGCCAAAATCGTATATATATTTATATCGAGTCATTTCGGGTAAATAATTTCAAACGTATGACCCCTTTTTAATTATGAAACCCTACCTTATGTTTTGGCGAGATTGTATGGATGTTATGTTCACGGGCCCCGGGACTTAGTATATGTGGCTAACCGAGGAAGCAAGGGCTGACGGGGATCCCATATACTAGTTCCAACCAAATTACGGTGATACCGGCCCTCGTTAGGAGTTTTAGCGAAGAATGGGAGCTGCGTGCCCTTGGGGGATTCATGTACCCCCATTGGCCTATGTATTTACCGGTGGTCAGGTCTAGCTAACTTGTCCACCACCCGGAGGAAGAAGGTGTATATGTATGATTACGATCATTTTGTATGTGCACGAAAGATATGTATGACAATCACTAATTATGATATGATTACACGAGGAGAAGGTTGGAGATTGTGCACGCTCACTCGCCGAGCTTAGACCCTTATGAACAATTATGAATGAATATGAACGTCGTAATCCCGTTGATGTTTTCTTTTGTTTTAACCACTTGGTAAATTCTTATCAAACTTCACACGGGATTAGGGCTTGCATGTATGTGTTTAATTTATGCGATATTATATATATCTTATGCCCCGTTTTTATACCCACCAGTCTCTTTTAGACTGAACCCGGTTGTTTTCAGTTGTTTTGTGCAGGTATAGGAGTGCTAGGTGGGAATACAAGTCGTCTAGGTCTTGCATTTATGTTTAGCACTTCTTTTCAGTATCATATTCATACCCTTGTTGCTACTTTTGTATTTGATTCTAGTATCGATTGGAGCGTTATGATTTTGTAGGCTGTGAGTGCCGTGCATATTTGAATGCTCTTGTATATTGATTTTTGGAGCTTGTTAGCTCATTGTATATATGCTATGTAGTTCTTGCTTCCGCGAATTTTATTTAACTCTGATTTTATGATTCCTGCACTGATTGGTTTAAGGGTTAGTCCCGCCTAGCATAGCGTGTGTGTTGTGTCCCCGTTCGCCGCGGATTTGGCCTGTGTATGGACTTCCATTTCATATACGGGTCGGGTCTCGGTGCGGGGGATGTGGTACCTTACGCTCGGGTGCTACAGTAATCATGCAATTAATGTTTGAAAATCGAATTTTCATGCAGCCCAAGCAGGGGTCGCGGCCGCGACCCATTAAAATCCGAATTTTTCCCCCAATTTTGTCAAAACTCGAAACATGGCCAAAACAGGGTCGCCGCCGCGACAAAAAATGAACTAAAAATTGTCGCGGTCGTGAGCAAGAGACAAGAGTGAAGAATTGGTCGCAGTCGTGACCAAAAATAAATTGGTCGCGATCACGGCCGCGACCACTGGCGACAGCAGGGGAAAAAATGCGATTTCAAGCCAAAACCTCCACCAAAACTCACATGAATCCATGATATAATCAAGTTAACACATAGTAGGAGGAATATATGGTAAGAACTCATCAATTCCATGCAAAAATCTAAGCCTAAACATGAAGATACATACGGAGGAATGCAAGAGATACATGTATATACCTTTGTTCATCAAAACTCCCAAAAACCCCAAATCAAAGCTAATGATTCCTTGATTTTCATGTAAAATGCTTCCATACAAATATTATATGATGCATTAAGATCCAATAGGTTGCATAAAATCCAATCAATCCCCAAGAGATCATCCAAATTCATCCAAAATATGTCAACCCTTACTATTCACTATGTTCTTCATATCATAATCAATTCTCCACCAAATTCAGAAATTAAGGTGTCTAAACAAAGAGGAGAAGATAAATAACACAATTCCAAGATTACCTTTCAATTTGGAAATGATTTGGATGAGAATTGAGCTCAAATGGTTGAAAGTGAATAGTATTATTTTTCTCCTTCAAGGTGGTTTCGGTTCCAGCAGGTTTTTGGCTAAGTTTGGGGGTTAAAAATGTAATGAGACTTAGTATAGCTGATCAAGGGTCAAGAGAGGGTTAATTAGGATCATGTTTCACCCTAATTGGTTAACTATGGTTCAAGTTATGGTCAAATGAGTGAGGGGTGGTCATTTTGGACGAATATGCAAGTTCCGGGTGAAATTCAGAGATTCAAATGAGGTTAGAAAAATATGAGACTTAGTTTTTTGAACCCGTCAATGGAGTTGACAGAACTTGAATCCGAGTTCCCGAGCTCAAGATATCACATACGGAACCAAGGGTGCGCTAATTGCTCGTCAGCTCCCGGTTTGGTTCCAATCATACCAACTAAATTTAAAACACAATTAAACAAATCCGAAAATATAAAACGAGCATATGTACACATTCATAACACACATATCTACAACATATTCAATTTTTCACAAAATTCCGAATTCATTTCATATAGTAACGGCGTGCAACATGTCACGTAAATGCAAATTGACCAAGAATTTATATGATTTATAATTTCAAATAAAATCTAGGAGTCCATTTCAAATATTTATAATAAATATAACGAAATATATATATTATAGAAAATTAATTAAAATGTAAAAAAGCAATTATCATAAACAATTAGTTACGAAATTAAATAAGTTAAAAACACAATTAAGGAACACATAATTATTCGTATTAATTCAAGTTCAACTATTGTATATATTTCAATTAATCACTTATTTAACAATTAAACAATAAAATTTAATTATAGAAAACACTGAAAGGCAATTAATTTATGCAAATATAATAAAATAAGAAAAGTTGGGGCGTTACACAAGTTATACAAACCTTTACAATTTACAATTTAAGTCATAACTTATACATATATCAAAACTAACAAAATGCATAAAGGAAACAAGGTACAGTACATATGACTCGAGCTATACTCAACCTCGACTCAAAGACAACCGCCTAGCTACAACACCTCAAAACGGCACCTGCAAACTCAAATCAAAGGGGGGGAAAAAGGGTGAAATAATGAGGGTCAATCCTAGAGACTGGTGAGGGGGCTAACACACGCACCCATACATATACATAAGGACAAAGCACATACAAAGTTGAAAGGGTTCATGAACCAGGCATGGGTTTTGCATTCTAAAACATTTTAACCCGTGGTAATAAATATATAAAGAAGGAATTTTGAGGCCGAAGACTAAAATCAATCAAGTTTTAGACTTAGAAATCCGCTCCCGTTTCAAAACCATAAACGAAACATAACGTACCGAAATCTCAAAATCTAACCCACTTACTTCGTAAACAAAGGCGAAGCGAAAACAAAATGAATCATAAATCAATCCCACCTCCTCACCGTTTGGGAGACGGGGGATCCCACCCGCTCCTTCGACGGGCCAGCCACTCAGCGCACCGTCGACATGGGAGAACTAAGCCTCTCGCACGTGGAGTCGTGTTGATGAGAGAGCCCGACCCTATGGCCGATCCGAGATCACATACCACTCCTCCGGGGCCCAAACTTACAGTTACACTTATTAAACGAAGCTTAAACACAAGTCATATCACGGTTATAAACACTGACACTTATCGAAGCTTTGCAAAGTAAACGAAAATAGTGCTTAGAGACATATAAAAGCGTTTTCAAAGCCTCATAACAAACGGGATAATTCCCACAAAATACGTATGAAGCACATATCTATATATATATACATATATAAGTCGCATGCGGGTTCGAAATACAAATAGGGTTTTAGGTCATCATAACTAAAAGAAAAAAAAAAACCTCACCTTGCCGACCAACCGAACCAAAGGAACCACCTCTACAACCTTGAGACAAACCTAAGAATAAAATCAAAGAGCAAAGGACAAGCTTAGACTCAATATGAACCAATTAGACGCTCGGCATAGGCATATGGGTGGAAATGATGCATATGAAATGTAATAAGATAACACTTAGGTCACATGACATCATATCAAGACATATTAGAGCATAACTCACATATTTCACGTTCATGAACATCATGCAATGCATAGAACATGTCATATAACAAATTAAGAATGCATACAACTCATACAAAAGCAAGGAAAAAGCATGCAAGGCAAGAAGATAAGTCTTGAAATCATATGTGCACATAAGAGGGCATTTAGATCACATAAGGCACATTTCACGTCCAACGAATTCACAAACTTAATAAAACGCATATTTCACATAATTCTAACATACAACATACCGATTCAAGAAATGACAACCCATAGCATAACATATCATTCATATAAGCAAGCATTCAACACCTTAGGAACATGGTAGGGGAGGGAAACCAACAAAACAGACAAAGAAACAAAGTTCGGGCAAGAAAACTCAAGTTTTCCAGATCCAGGGCCATGGATATTTTCAAAAGGGGAGATCCACGGCCGTGGATCTGGGGACAGAAACGTCCCTGCTACTGGACTCCTATCCACAGCCGTGGATTTGATCAATACCAAAAATCCACGCCCGTGGATCTGCTTCCAGTGACCAAAACTCGATTCTTAGCCCTCAAACTCAACAAGAACCAAAACCAAACCATACTAACATCAAACCAACACAATATACAAGATATATGCATCAAAGATTCAAAGTTTTATGCCCTAATTCATGAAAGAAAACGAAGCAAGCAAAGACATGAACGTAGCAGGCCATGCTCTTCAAGTTTGAGGCTAAAACATGGGATAAAAGCTTGTAAACACATAGCTAACATGTAGAGAAACTCATAGACTTCATATACGTGCAATTTCACACGAAATGGAGCTCAAGAAGTCATCAAACCATGCACAAAATCTAACAGCAGTTCAAACCGGGAAGAGCAGGTCATATTCTCACGTTTAAGGTTGAAATGAAGCATGAAATCAAGACAAAACAAAACATATTCATAGACTAACATGTGTAACACATAATCATGCATTAGTACACGAAATTAGATGCAAGAATTCATGCATTACAGTTCAAAAACATGACAACAGCAACAGATCACGTAGAGCAGGTTGTATGCCAAGTTTCATGCTCAAAACTCAATATTTCCTGAAGGTTTTAATGGAAAAATCATTCCTTACATAACTACCAATTATTAAGCATGAAAAATGGAGCATAATAAGTTCATATGATCAGCTTTTGAGCACCCAAAAAAGCCATACAAAACTGATGCGTGGAGGGCATGAAACAAGTCATGTTCTAACACATATAACTCTTATATGCAGCTGAAATGGGGCATGAAATCAGGGCAAAACAGGGTATATTCATAGAACAACATGTATACTACATTACCAAGCATTAGCACACGAAATTGGAGGCAAAAATTCATCAAGAACAACTCAAAAACCTGACAGCAGTTTGGTGAAAATGAGCCCATTTGCAGCAGTACTTCAAATTCCAATTTTCATGGTTAAAAACTTAAGCTTTTCTTCAAGTTATCAATCGTAGATCATATATTACACAACTAACATGAAGTATAAGTCATATATTGAGGTTAAGAAGCTCAAATAGTCAGTTAACATGCATCAAACCTCCATAAAACTCAAGCTAAGACAAGGATTCAAAAATGAAGCCTAACCCTAACTATTCATGCAAGTCTCCATACCCTTATTAAATCTGATGCATTTCATGAATTTCAAGGATCAAATGAAGCATATAAGAGAGGAGAATACATAAATATACTTACCTTTAAGATAAGAAGAAGTATGGAGAAGATTGTCTTCAAAATCTGAAGACATGGAAAGGGGCTTCTTTCTTCTTCTTTTCTCCATGGATCAGCTGCTCCTTCCTTCTCTCTTAGGTGTATTGGACGAAATGAAAGGGTAGGGAAGGGATAGAGCTGGGTTAATATCATATAAACCAAGGTTAAAGGCTTCAGTATGGTTAAATTGGGCCCACAAGTACAAGACTAGTCAAAGATGGCGGCTTTAGCACAAGCTGTTCGTTCCGGGCGAAAAACGAGGGTCCAAATGGGCTTAGAATAATACCAAACCAGTTTCAAAAGTTTTCTTTCTTCTTCACGGGTCCAACACATCTTCCGGAATTCGAATCCGAATTCCCTAGCTCAAGTTATGGCCGCCGGAACACAAGGCGCGCTAAAGCTAGTTAGGCCCTCATGTCCCTCGTCAAATACATAAGGTTTAAAACTTTGACAAACGAACACAAAAACTTAAAATGAGCATGCAAACATATTCATAACTCACATATATCACGCATATCAAAATTTCACAAAAATCGGAATTGAATTCCGGCACATAACGAGTAAATTACGAGGATGCAAACTTAAACGTTTAAAATTCAAAGTTCATAAATATAAAAAATTAATTTCATATAATTTGAAATAATTATATAAGCATTAAAATAACACTCAAATACGTAATTAAATAATTAAAGTGCATAGAACCCTCTCGTTACAGCCTACCTGGAAATCCGAACGATCGGGATGTTACATAACAAGTTTGTATGTTTATATGATCAAGTTGCTCTTACTTATGCACTTTATAACTCGACATGAACTTGATGTTTAATTGTAATATTATAATTGAACCCTGTGACATTGGATGATTTAATATGCATTTTTTGAATACATTGACTTCCTAAATTGATCTTACATCTTTGGATATAGAATTGCATGCCGGTTGCTTGTAAATATGACCTTGTTGAGCATTGATATGCCTTGAATGACCACGACACCTTATCCAAGCACAATGTGAACACTTATGCATAACCACGATCATGTTTAGCAACGCCGTGCGTCTTGTTTGGTTCATATAGAGTCTAAGTCTGGGCTTCTGTATGTCTTGTCATAGAGTTTGGTGGTGCCGGTGGGCCCGAGGTTTAGAGTGTTTGGCCCTTCACACTCTCAGAATCTACTTTCACGAGGTGAGGTTTAGGATTTTGTATAGTTATGCGACCTATGGCCTTTATATGCTGATTTCTACCCTTGCATACGAGTATAACCTGTTATAATTACGTATATGGTGGATATGATATGTTTATGACCTTGTAAATCAACTCTGTTTTGGAAAATTAGATATGAAAGCATATGTAAGCTGTTTTGAAAAGTTATGGTATGTTATGATCTATTCTGTAGTGATTTAGCCATGATATATGATATTTGTTTTGTTCTGTTATAGATCCAAGGAGCTATGGGTAAGGAATCCCTGGTACGGTATAGGGCCATCAGGGCTCGGCCTGTGCATAGCCTCCATTTGAGATATCATCGCGCGACTCAGGGAGATAGGGGAGGCGTGATATCTTGAGCCTTCGGTGTACAACCCGAGACGACTCCTGTGGGTTAGCTACCCCTTGAGGGTTTGTCTGTTCTGGATGGTTTGGGGATTGTACATCTCCTCCATCATTGGTGTGACGGTTGGATTTGATTTTGTATTCTATGTTTTGATATGTTCTGAGGAGTAAAGGTTGGAAGCTCGTACTCGCAGAGCATGTGATCTATTCTGTCTGGGAATCATGAATCGAGATAGAGTTTCTGAATGGGGTACTTTGGAAATGTCTTTGGTATGCAACACCTATCTCCGGTTCATGAGTCCACCCTTCTGATATGTGTTGTGCTTTATATGTATATAGTTGGTGTGCGTTAGCCCCCTCACTGAGTCAGTTAACTAACCCCCTCATTTTATCTTTTAGTTTGCAAGTTTCCTTTTGGCTTGAGCTAGGCGGAAGTGAGTCTTCTGAGTCGCATTTGTCGGTTTAGTTGGTGTTAAGATGCATTTGTCACATACTCTATTTATGTTATGTATTCTTATTTCGCTTTTGGAGATTATGTTTAATGCTCTACTTAGACATAAACCTGTGTGGGGTTAGTATGCTAGCATTTGGATATAATTAGCTATTATGCTGATACTTATGTGTTAGCAATAGTACCCTAAAAGCCGATTGAATATCCGCTTTGTACTTTTCCTTATTGTAATCACAGACAATCTTTGAATAAAATAACGAATTGAGGCAACACTTCTTTATATGCTCTTGTTTGGTATGCGTTTACTTTAGTTGTGCATGTATGAGAACTCCCCTAATCCTGATGACTTTAGGACTCTACCATTTACGTGAAATGGTTCATGAAACGAGCCCTATATCACATAAGTCATGATTAGTAAAATACTCCAAGCCGATGAGTCCTACGGACAGTGGGAGTGTCAACCTAACTCCTCTAAGGCTTGCTTGTGGGATCACGCCCATAAGAAGGACCACATTGTTTCATGGAGGCGCAAAGTGTATAGTTGATACGTGCGTGATACATGAGGGTGCTTACTTCCATAAGTAAGTTCACTGAGGTGCCCCGTGTGAGAAGATTCCTAAATGGGAAATGAAGTTTCTATTTTAGGAAATGGAAACTTCCAGATTAGGAAATATCTCACGAGTCATTGATGTGATTAATTGATCCTTAGACTTGAGGTTCCATGTCACTTTATGAGTTAACTCTGTAGTCTTAGGTATAAGCTTTAAAGGGTGTCGCCTTAGACAACTGATTCAAGGCTTATGCTGGGGTTGCATAAGTGACTCATGAAAGTGAATGAGAATCAAGAAAGGACCTACACTTGCGTTTGCAAGGTGATATCTTATTGTGTAAGTCATTCATATGCCATATGGAGTCGTTAGCCAACGCAGTAGATCAAGACATCAAATGGATATGAAATGAACTTAGCTTTAAGACCAGATTATTAGGGCTCTGATTATTCCCTTACCCTAGATCATGGTTGAGAGATAGTAAGTAGGAGGATTGTATCTCACATAAATCAATGACTTAAAGTTTCTCTCGGATCGATACATTCCAATTCAGCTAGGGGTTAAACACCTGTTGCTAGACTATGGTCGTTTAATCTGTGGACGGGTCACTGCTAATTGAATTGAGAACCTAGAGGGTCACACACAACAACATGGTTACATGAGTTGAGGCTTTGAAATGATTAAACGAGTTAATCAATCCGAGTGGGTTCCACACGTGTAAAACCACACGTGTGGGTCACGCGAGGAGCACGTGTCCTTAGGACACGTGTCTCACACGTGTATGTATATATATATATATATATATATATATATATTGTATATATATATTAAATAATTAAATGTGTTAATTATTTAATAGACTTTGGTTTAATTTTGAATTAAAAAGAAAGTCTTATTTTGGAGAAAAATAATCTAGTTAATTAATTACGACTTAATTAATTAGATAAAATAAGTTATTTATTTTAAATAAATAAAGCATAAAATTATCCAAAAATAGTTTGGATATTTTAGCTCTCTTGAAAGCTGATTTGAATTTGAATTCAAAGTCAAAGTTAAAATTACTTGATGATCAAGTAATAGGAGAGAGGGACCAAATCCTTAGTCCATAAGGACTAGGAATTTCGGCCACTCCCCTCCTATATATAGGGGAGCTCGAGCTCCCCTTAGAGAGTAATTGGCAATTCTTTTGGTTCATGTGTTGAACACCATCCTTTCTCCAAGATAAATTAAACCCTAGGTTAAGCCTAAACACTAACTAGAGAACTAGCATCCTTACTAGTTAGATTGTAGTCAAGTTCGTGGACTATCTCTACAGAGCTTCAAGTTAGAAGTTTTGAAGATTCGAGCATTACCAAGGAGAGGGGATCAAGCTGCGAGAAGAGCATTCTTGGGTGTCTTGAAACGCTTCAAGAAAGATTATGGAAAAGTAAGTTTCTAATCTCTACGAATTTGGATTCACGATTGCGAGTATTCGATCCTTTTGTTGGAAATTTTTTTAAATTTCCGCTGCTTTCTGATTCCTGTTTCCAACATTATGTTGGTTTATTACGTTACGATGATTTGAGATTCGGGACTAGGTATCTATGCTAGTTGAACCCGTCACTTATTTTGTCCGTTGATTTAATTGCTTCCGCTATCTGATGATAACTGTTTAAATTGCTTCTGCACTCTGAGTCTGTCGAGTTAGATCCGCCTAGCCTAGTGTGTGAGTTGGTCTCCCGTTCGCTTTGATTCGGATTCGGGCATAGACTTTCCATTTTGTGACTGGGTCTGGGTCTTAGTGCGGGGGATGTGGCATCCTCCGTTTGGGGTGTTACAGTCAACCTATTTTAGTAATTTGTAAACCACTCCCGTTTCACGAACCGTATTCATAACCAAAATCAATAGACTCGGCGAGAACGAGTTCAAACCCTCCAAACTCCTTTCATATTCATAATTAAAACGATAACATACAAAGCTCATAATCAATCCTCCTTTACCGGTTGGGGATAAGGAGGTCATTCTCAACCCCGTTCTCCCGTCATAAGTTTTGAGTCGGGGGATCCTACCCCCTCCCCAGGGGGGGTTTAAACCGCCGGTTCTGTAACGCCCCGACTTTTCAGTCGTACAGGTATGACGTATGTGTTTACCAATTTGTACGAATTAATTTTTTACAAGTGTTTTATATTTAATTTTATTATAAATTGTTATTATTTTATTTTATTTTTGTTAATTAGTATATTTAATTTGATAATTAAGTGATAAAGGTTCAGTAATGATATCTTTGATTTTATTTATATTAAATTTGTATTTAATCATTGACTTTTATTTAATTTGAAATGGGATTTAAATTTTATTATTTAATTTGAAATGTTATGAATTGTAAATGTTTTGCGCATGAGTGTTTTAATCGGGCTTCGTTCTTATATGATTTGATATCGAAATTTCGTGAAAATTTAGTATGTCGTAGATTTATGTGTTATTAACATGTCTATATGCTCGTTTCATGTTTTTGATCTCGTTTCACGTAGTAACGAATTTATTTTGAGTTGTGGAACCAAATCGGGGGCTAATGGGCAATTAGCGCACCCTTGGTTTACGTATGTGATATCTTGAGCTCGGGAACTCGGATTCGAGTTGCGTCACCTCCCTGAACTCGTATCGAAGATTCGGGTTCAAAGGAATAAGCCTCATATTTTTCTAAGCTCGTTCGACCTCTGAGCTTTAACCGAAACTTGTGAAGTTAACCTAAATGACCACCTCCCACTATTTTAACCATAACTTGAACCATAGTTAACCAAATGGAGTGAAACTTGGACCCACATGACCTTTACTTAACCCTTAATCAGTCAACATCACTCTCATTTTATTTCATACACTAGAGGATACATACTCAGCTACAAAACCGAGACCCCCTTCGGAAGAGAGAAGAACACTATTTCATTTCACCCTTTTGAGCTCATCTTTGTATCAATTTTCTCCATTTTCGAAAGGTAAGTTCTTGGTTTTGTTCTATATCTTCTCCTTTTTCTTTTGAATGTTAATTTGCTGATTTCCATGGGGATTTGAGTACTCATTGATGAAGAGATGGATAGTTAGGTTTTGCTCCAAATTTTAAATTCATGGGATTAGCTTCAGTTTTTATGGATTTTAATGCATGAATCTTGTTTCCTTAAGCTTCAATAACTGAAATCTTGCTCTTATTTTCATGGATTGCAAGTATGTGAATTTTCCTTCATGTTTGGAGCTTGAAATACACTGAAATTATGAGAATTTAAAGCATGATTGGGACCTTTCTCTTGTTGCTCTTGCTGCATGTGTATTGCTGTCAGTTTTTCCTTGTGTTTTGCTGTTGTTCTTGCCGTTTTTGTTGCTGCTCTGTTGTTCTGTTGATGCTGCTGCTTTGCCCTGCTTTTGCTGCGTTAGAAGAAGGAGAATAGAGCAGCAGTTGCTGCTGTTCATCGGCGCCTGTGTAATCTCCCCGGGAAGGGAGATTTTCCTTTGATTGTGTCCCCGGGCGGGGACACTTTAGGCAATAGCTACTGCATCTCCTTTACCCGGTCGGGGATTTTTGTGTGGAGTTTTTACCCAACCGGGGAGCCCCTTTTGCTGCGTTCTTTCTTAGCTTAAATTTAATGTGCATGCAGGTGTGTTTGATTTTAATTCTTCTGTGCATGTGAGTATAGTGTAGCACCCTATACATAGAGATGCCACACCCCCTCACTATAGCTCAGTCCACATACGAAATGGATAGTCCGTACATAAACCAACCTATAGCGAACGGGTGACAATTAAAAAAAAATACCACTAGCTAGGCGGGGCTAACCCTCAATTAATACCATCATGCATAAACAGTAAAACGAAAGCATAATATTCATGCATTTCATTATCACCAATTGTAGTCCATATCCAACATTTCCATATATACAATCCCAACTATTCAATAACAAGTCATAATTAAGAGATATGCGTCAATAATATACATATGCATTAACATAATACATGTGACTGTGCTAGACTCGAAATAAAGACCGACATGATCCCGCCTAGCACTCAACCTGCAAAACCTGAAAATGTGAGGTGTCAGTCTATGAGAGACTGAGTCAGGGGTTTAAATAGATATTAGCGCAAATAACATGCAAGTCATATTCTCGGGTAAGGTTTTAATGAAAGAAACAATATGAGTTTAAATATTAAACAAATTCTCGCTCGAGATTACAACTGTTCAATTTACAATTCAATCAATTCAATTCAATCAATCAGTGGCCCGACGAGTGAGGGCAATTCTCCAATTTTTCTCCGACAGTGTACAATAATTCAATTATTAAGCGATTAGGTGACCAAGCTATCAATTTATAGTGCACAATTAGCAGTTTCAATAACTCCTTCTTCCTCCGGGTGATGGTGGGATTGCAAAGCCCCACAACCCAATTAATCAGGGCATAGGGGTTCATGAGTCCCTACGCCCGGCGGGCTCCTTCCTCCACCAAACCTCCTGGTGGATTCAGGGGTGACCCCAACAATAGGTGAGGATAGTGAAAGAGATCACCGTTGGCCCGATGCCTCCCCGGATTACTCATTACACTACCCTCGGGCCCAAAGTGAACATGCTTTACTCGCCTTGATTCCATTACATGGCTCACTCGATTCAATACAATAATATGGCTTGCTTGCAATTGTTTAAGATTTGGAAAACTATAGATATATAGATACATTTTGGCCGAAAACATCACATAGGGTTGTAAGGGTTCTATATATCTAGAAATTAAACCTCACCTGTGCCGAAAAAATAACAAGGATATGGCTATAGAGCTTGCTCCTCGTCAACGGGAAGACAATCTGCGTAAAAAGGACAAGTGTTCGTGAGACACGACTCGTATGAACCATTTACGACGCACGGTAAATTCATGGATCAATATATCATGTAATAAGAATCAAGGAATGTCAAGTAGGAGCATAATTATCAATTAACCAAGTATATATATATCATATAGTTCACATATGGGAGCCAAGAGAGTGAAAGGGATGCGATAGTAGAGGTTTTGGTGAAGTTTGGCAAAAACGGACAATTTTAGGAAACGTATATGCTGAGTGAAAACTGGAATATCTTTAATTCTATATGTTGGAATTGAGATTTGTTTATTGGGAATGAAAATATACATAAATTCCTTTCCGATGATATATGGCTCGTTTCCTAGTTCAAAGCGAGGAGAAAATGGCATAAGCTTGAAGTTAGGCGAGTGCAGTTTGTCGGGAAAGTGGCGACACCTAAAAGAATTGATTATATCTCATAAATGGGAAAAGATATTGAGATGATTCCAATTGGAGGTTATTCTTGTAACAGCCTAAAACAGGTCCTAGATGAAAACAGTAAGTTAAGGTGTAACGCCCCGGTTTCCGGATGATCAGGTGAGCACGCCACGTGTGAGTTGAGTGTAGGTTTTATTTTATTTCTTTAATTTATAATATATTCTTACGTGGCATTCATAATTTTATAAAATTCATGAAACATTGTTTCTATAAATCATTTGATTTCATATCATCAAAAATATTATTTCATTACATGGAAAATATTTATTGCATGAGACAATTACCGAAAGCATTTCAAATTACCAATTTGTCCCTAAATATTCATTTTAAAACTTTGGGGACTTAATTGCATGATTCTTCAAGGATATGATTGATCACTTTCAAAACCTACCTATACCTTATTGCATAACTTAAACAATTGAAGGAGTAATTGGCAAATTGAGTAATTTCACACATTTCCATGGGATGAATCACGTTATACCATTTCCATGAGCTTCCATGAACTCATTTTTTTATCCAAAATTCACCAAACCCATTTGCTCTCTCTCGGTACTCGAAGGAAGAAAAGGGAAGGAGTGATTTCTCTCCCAATCATCAAGATTTCAAGAAATTTGCCAAGCTTTTGAAAGTTGATCATCATTTTCTCCTATTTTCTCCATTTCCTCCATTGTTAAGGTTGGTTGAGCATGAATGATGATTCTTGATCATATATGTACAAGTTAGGGTTTGGGATTTATGGGCCAGATGGATTAATTGAATATGAAAGCATGATTCTATGATCATATTAGGAATTATGGCATGATTCTTTCATGGTTTGTTGGGAAAATTTAAGCTTGGATGGTCAAAATGATCATGTACATGAAACCTTGAAAGCTTGAAGATATAGCATGTTTTATGTGTTTAAATGTTATAGTAGTGTCTATTGAACATATATGTATCATATTTCCAGAAGTTGTTAACTTGGTTGATTAAAATGGATTTTTGGTTGGCTTTGTTGTTGATTGCCGTAGCCTTCCCCTGTTTTTGCTCTGTTTCTGTAAATTTCAGAAACAGGGAACGGCCGTTCCCAGCCTCAAGGCATTCCGGGAACGGGCGTTCCCATCTTTCAAGTGAAAATAGGCGGCCGACCCCGGGAACGGCCGTTCCCATTTTGGCCTTGAAGCCGGAAGGGCCGTTCCCAGCAAGGCGCGTTTTAAAGTGGAAATCGTTGGCGCGATTTTGGGATTCATGGGAACGACCGTTCCCATTTTTCAAAGGGAGCTGGAACAGCCGTTCCCACCTGACATGCAGAACAAACGTTTCTGCATAAAATTACGTTTTTGACCCATCGATCCAACGACTTCTTTGACCCCGAATTGCTATAATATGTGCTAATATGATGTGAAACGACATGTTATCATACCACATTGCAAAACCGAGGTTCTCGAGTGCAAAACCGAGGTTCTCGAGTCGTGTCGAGTCAGTCTAGGTCGCACGGCATAGGATTATGTGGTATTTGGGAGTCTACATTTGGTTGACTTACCTGAATTACTTATTTCTTCGCATTATTTGAGCTACTTGATCTTCTTTGAACATGTGCTACTTGATATTATGGAAATTGTGTGCACACATTTGCATTTATGGATCAAGCCACGCATGTTTAGTGATCTAGTTTCAGGATGGAGCACGACAGACATTCCAGTGACCGATCCTCGAGGCTAGGGCTGTAAATGGATATTCGAAAATCCGATATCCGTCCGCATCCGAATTCGTTTATAGTTGATATTATCCGAATCCGTCTCAAGAGGATATTATTCGTATTCGATTATAGACATCCGAATTATAAATGGATAAGGATATGGTAATAAGGCATCCGATCCGTTTAACATCCGATCCGTTTCATTATCCGTTAGATATATCCGTTATCCGATTTATCCGTAATCCGTATCCGATAAATAATGTATTATATTAAAATATATACACAAAACTGTGTATGTATGATAGATTATTAGTATTAAGTAAATTTTTTAGCGCATTTATTAAAGAAAAACCTTAGGTTTTATTAGTAACTATATGTTCACGTCAATATTCATATAGAGATAATATAATTAACATATATTATGTTATTAATAAAAGTATTATATTTCAAATTAATTATATGATAAAATTTATAATTTCACCACATTTATACATTCGCTAAAACAAAAAAATGATCTATATAGATATACTTATTATTTCTCTATTCGTCTAAAATATATATATTCAAAGTTAAATAATTTATCTATAAATGAATAGTTGATAATCTGATTAAAAGTTCGAAGTTATATAAATAAATAATTTATGTCAAATTTTGAATAGTTGAAAATCCGATTAAAATCCGAATCCGTCCGAATCCGCCTTGTATCCGTATAAAAAGGAAATTATCCGAATTCGATTTAAAAGGATATTATCCGTATCCGACCGAATCATAAACGGATAAGGATATGGTAATCATACATCCGATCCGTTTATTATCCGTTTACACCCCTACTCGAGGCACAGGCATCATCACCGCCGACACCATCGCCGCGAGAGATCACCACCTCCTCCACCTGCCCAGGCACAACCCCAGGATTTTATGAATGCAGTAGTGGGGCTAATTGATCAGAGGCTACAGGAAAGGGTTCCTCCACCACCTCCAGCACCAGTAGCACCTCCGGAGAACCCCATTTCTGCCATATTACGAGAGTTTCAGAACCAGCGTCCCCCGAAGTTCTATAAGGGAGACGATATACAGGCAGAGATGTGGCTAAAAGAGATCGAAAGGATTTGGCAGCTTATCCCTTGTGACAGTCAGGAGAAGGCTCGCTGTACACTTACTCTTATTCAGGGCGAGGCCTATTCTTGGTGGGAGAGCACCCAGATCGTTCTGGAGGCAGCTGGGACAGAGATTACTTGGGAGGTCTTCGTACGGGAGTTCAGAAACAAGTATATTCCTCCAGCTTCCCGTACTCGCAGGTTGAGAGAGTTCACCGAGTTAAAGCAGGGAGGCAGGTCTGTGGGTCAGTATATCGCCGAGTTCGAGAGACTTTTTCGCTATGCACCCAACATAGCGAATGATGACTTTCACAAGGCGATGCAGTTCGTCCAGGGACTCAGGCCAGATATTCAGGATGCGCTGAAAGCAGCCAATACCAGCACCTGGGCAAAAGCTACCACTAAGGCCCTAAAAGTTGAAGATTCGGATAATGCTAGGAAAGCTACTTCACGGATTGGACAGGCTTCGGGCTCGAGAGCAGGTCAGGGATCGAGCTCAGGGAAAAGGCCAATGATTCACTCTGCACCCCCAGCCCAGAAGAACCCCGGGAAGAAGCTTAAGGCGACAGGGCCATTTCCGAGAGGTCCAAGAGCTCCAGCACCACCCCAGCCACCTCAGAGACCGGGCTGCAGATCGTGTGGACTTCCTACGCATACCTACGATAACTGCAGGCACCGGTTGGGTTTGTGTCTGATCTGCGGGAGTAACGAGCACATGGTTGACGGTTGTCTGGATCGTCAGGATCCACCACCGGCAGGACCGAGGCCACTGGTGAGAGCTCGGGCTTATGCACTCACTGGAGAGGAGCAGGATGCAGACATAGACCCCGCCGCGGTAGTTGAAGGTATTATTTGCATCCATGGCACGAACATCCATACATTATTTGATCCAGGAGCTACACACTCCTTTCTTGCGCACTCTATTGCTATTACTTTGTCATTGCCTGCTATGTGTACTTCTGTGCGCTATATAGTTAGTACTCCTTTCGGTAGTAGGCGAGAGACGGATCAGGTTTGCAGGGATGTTCCAGTGGTGATTGAGGGTCGGGAGTTTCTGACAGACTTCATTGTTATGCCGATGGAGAGATACGGAGCTATATTGGGGATGGAATGGTTAAACAGGCATTGTGCTACCGTGGATTGTCGGGCTAAAAAGGTTCAGTTGGGTTCAGAGGTTGTTACGGGCTGTACTTCGAAGACCGTATCCCTACTTTCGTTTTCAGAGGCTCAGAGATTAGTCAGAGAAGGGGCTACAGGGTTCATTGCCTATATTCTGAACAAGCCAAAAGATCAGGTGAAATTAGAGGACACCGAAGTGGTAAAGGAATTCCCCGAGGTATTCCCAGAGAAATTGGATTCTTTGCCTCCTGAACGAGAGATTGAATTTGTGATCGATCTTTTCCCGAATGCTGAGCCGTATTCAAAGACTCCGTATCGGATGGCTCCAGCTGAATTAAAAGAATTAAAAGTCCAGCTGGAAGCATTGTTGGAAGTTGGGTACATTCGACCGAGTTCTTCGCCTTGGGGAGCACCAGTTTTGTTTGTAAAGAAAAAGGACGGGACTTTAAGAATGTACATTGACTACAGGGAGTTGAACAAGATGACTATCAAGAACAAGTATCCCCTCCCACATATCGAGGAGTTATTCGATATACTTCAAGGTTCCAAAGTGTATTCAAAATTGGATCTAAGACAGGGATACTATCAGCTGCGCATCCGAGCAGAGGATATTCCTAAGACAGGATTCAATACTCGGTACGGGCACTATGAGTTCGTGGTTATGCCATTTGGATTAACTAACGCCCCAG
The DNA here is from genome assembly GCA_037501455.1 of Lantana camara. Classification (NCBI taxonomy): domain Eukaryota; kingdom Viridiplantae; phylum Streptophyta; class Magnoliopsida; order Lamiales; family Verbenaceae; genus Lantana; species Lantana camara. The sequence continues at coordinate 61,313,588 of CM074855.1, forward strand.
CAGCTTTTATGGATATGATGCACCGGATATTCAGGCCTTTCCTCGACAAGTTCGTGGTGATTTTTATTGATGACATTCTGGTTTTCTCAAAATCAGCCGAAGAGCACGCGAGACATCTCAGGCTCGTTCTTCAGACTCTAAGTTCAGTAAGTGTGAATTTTGGATCGATCGGGTTTCCTTCTTGGGGCATGTGATTTTAGGAAAAGGGTTGGAAGTCGATCCCTCGAAAATCGAGGCCGTACTCAAGTGGGATAAACCAAAGAATGCCTCGGAAATTAGAAGCTTCTTGGGATTGGCCGGGTACTACAGAAGATTTGTTCAGGACTTCTCCAAGATTGCTGCACCCTTAGCCCGATTGACAAAGAAGGATGTTCAGTTTGTCTAGGACGAGAAGTGTGATCAAAGCTTTAATTTTCTAAAAGAAAAGTTAGTCTCAGCTCCGGTGTTAACTTTACCCGAGGGTTCAGAAGGATATGCGGTATACACAGATGCTTCTAAAGAAGGCTTAGGTTGTGTTTTGACTCAGAAAGGAAAAGTGATCGCTTATGCTTCCCGAAAGCTAAAGGAATATGAAAGGAATTATCCGACACACGACCTAGAGCTTGCAGCTGTGATCTTTGCTCTCGGGAAATGGAGACATTATCTTTACGGGACTTCCTTTGAGATTTTTACCGACCATAAGAGCCTCCAGTATTTATTCACACAGAAAGATTTGAATATGAGGCAACGGCGTTGGATGGAAAAGCTAGAGGATTATGATTGTACAATTAAATACCATCCCGGGAAAGCAAATGTGGTCGCCGATGCACTTAGCAGAAAGGCGAGTGTATCGAGTTTGGAAATAAAGGAAAGTGAGGAAGTTGTCCCGATTGTGTTAAAGGCTCGGGTTTCTAATATCACAGTTCAGCCGGAATTAAAGTATCAGTTATTTGAGGCTCAGAATAAGGATCCGGAAGTGCAGAAGCTTGTAAGTAAAGCTAAAGATGACCCGGAGAGTCCGTTTGGGTTTGATGAGACCGGGTTGCTTCGGTTTAAAAACAGAGTAGTAGTACCTGAAGAATTGAGACGGGTCCTACTTGAAGAAGCTCACAAGTCAGCCTACTCGATCCACCCAGGAGGAATAAAATGTATAAGGATTTGAGACAATATTATTGGTGGAAACGGATGAAGAGAGACGTGGCAGAGTACGTGAAACATTGCTTGACTTGTCAGAAAGTGAAAGCTGAGCACCAAAAGCCCGCGGGACTTCTACAACCGTTACCCATTCCTGAGTGGAAGTGGGAACAAGTAACGATGGACTTTGTTTCTGGATTACCGAAGGTTAAAGGCGGGTTTGATGGAATTTGGGTAATCGTGGATAGATTTACAAAGTCTGCTCACTTTCTACCAGTCCGGATGTCCTATAAGATTCTGAAGTTGGCTGAAATCTATAACAGAGAGATTATTCGACTTCATGGCATTCCGGTGAGTATAGTTTCAGACCGAGACCCGAGGTTTACTTCTAAGTTGTGGCAAGAATTACAGGCTGTCTTGGGTACGAAACTTAAGTTCAGTACAGCATTCCACCCGCAAACAGATGGTCAAACTGAAATGTTAATCAGGTATTTGGAAGATCTTCTTCGGGCTTGCGCGATAGATTTTCAGAACTCTTGGGCAGAACAGCTTCCCTTGATCGAGTTTGCTTATAACAACAACTTTCAGGCTTTGATCGGGAGCGCTCCTTATGAACTCCTTTATGGAAGGAAGTGCCGATCTCCATTGTTCTTCGACTTGGAAGAATGGAAATGGTCGAAACAGGAAGGAGTAAAGAAAGGGGAAAGATTCGAAAGGCCTTCCAAAGTTGTTCAGGCCATGATTGAAAAAGTTCAAATGATTCAACAACGGATGAAAGCCGCGCAAGATAGGCAAAAGAGCTATGCTGATAAGCGCCGAAGAGATCTGGAATTTGAAGTTGGTGACCGGGTATTCTTGAAGGTGTCACCAAGGAAAGGTTTCACCCGGATCGGGAAAGGAGGAAAACTTAATCCTCGCTACTTAGGTCCGTTTGAGATTCTTGAAAGAATAGGCGAGGTAGCCTATCAACTGGACCTACCACTAAGTCTTACGGGGATTCATAACGTATTTCATGTTTCACAATTAAGGAAATATTATCCCGATGAGACTACGATTCTCCCCGTGGAAGAAGTTGAGCTGGAACCGAATTTAACTTTCGTTCAGAGACCGGTTAAAATTATGGATCGAAAATTTCAGGAACTAAGAAACCGGAGGATTCCCATGGTTAAAGTGTTGTGGAGAAGCGATAAAACCGAGGAAGCCACTTGGGAAACAGAGGATAAAATGAAACGGTTCCACCCGGAGTTGTTCGAGCAAGACCAGAGAATCTGGGGACCAGATTCTTCTAAGGGGGGGAGAGTTGTAACGCCCCAGTTTCCGGATGATCAGGTAAGCACGCCACGTGTGAGTTGAGTGTAGGTTTTATTTTATTTCTTTAATTTATAATATATTCTTACGTGGCATTCATAATTTTATAAAATTCATGAAACATTGTTTCTATAAATCATTTGATTTCATATCATCAAAAATATTATTTCATTACATGGAAAATATTTATTGCATGAGACAATTACCGAAAGCATTTCAAATTACCAATTTGTCCCTAAATATTCATTTTAAAACTTTGGGGACTTAATTGCATGATTCTTCAAGGATATGATTGATCACTTTCAAAACCTACCTATACCTTATTGCATAACTTAAACAATTGAAGGAGTAATTGGCAAATTGAGCAATTTCACACATTTCCATGGGATGAATCACGTTATACCATTTCCATGAGCTTCCATGAACTCATTTTTTCATCCAAAATTCACCAAACCCATTTGCTCTCTCTCGGTACTCCAAGGAAGAAAAGGGAAGGAGTGATTTCTCTCCCAATCATCAAGATTTCAAGAATTTTGCCAAGCTTTTGAAAGTTGATCATCATTTTCTCCTATTTTCTCCATTTCCTCCATTGTTAAGGTTGGTTGAGCATGAATGATGATTCTTGATCATATATGTACAAGTTAGGGTTTGGGATTTATGGGCCAGATGGATTAATTGAATATGAAAGCATGATTCTATGATCATATTAGGAATTATGGCATGATTCTTTCATGGTTTGTTGGGAAAATTTAAGCTTGGATGGTCAAAATGATCGTGTACATGAAACCTTGAAAGCTTGAAGATATAGCATGTTTTATGTGTTTAAATGTTATAGTAGTGTCTATTGAACATATATGTATCATATTTCCAGAAGTTGTTAACTTGGTTGATTAAAATGGATTTTTGGTTGGCTTTGTTGTTGATTGCCGTAGCCTTCCCCTGTTTTTGCTCTGTTTCTGTAAATTGCAGAAACAGGGAATGGCCGTTCCCAGCCTCAAGGCATTCCGGGAACGGGCGTTCCCATCTTTCAAGTGAAAATAGGCGGCCGACCCTGGGAACGGCCGTTCCCATTTTGGCCTTGAAGCCGGAAGGGCCGTTCCCAGCTAGGCGCGTTTTAAAGTGGAAATCGTTGGCGCGATTTTGGGATTCATGGGAACGACCGTTCCCATTTTTCAAAGGGAGCTGGAACGGCCGTTCCCACCTGACATGCAGAACAAAAGTTTCTGCATAAAATTACGTTTTTGACCCATCGATCCAACGACTTCTTTGACCCCGAATTGCGATAATATGTGCTAATATGATGTGAAACGACATATTATCATACCACATTGCATTTTCATGGTCGTCTCGACACATTTCCGCCGTTCGTCACATTTTAGTCATTTTAGTTCATGTCTCATGTTTATACATCGTATTCGCACAGGTCACGAGGGCGTGGACGGGGAGCAAGCTCCTTAGAACACTTCTTTATTGTATTTTGTAAGAAAGGTGAGGTTTTGTTTTGGTAAAACGAACCCTATAACCCTTATGTGCTAGTTTTCGGCGAAGACGTATTATATTTATGAATGATTTCAAAACCATGAACATTTCAAGCAAGCAATTCATGATTTCAAGCATGTTTGGCGAGTACATGATTGCACGTGGGCCCGAGGGTAATTCTTGAGCCAACCGGGAAAGCAAGGGCTGACGGGTAACTCCTGAATTATCCTCACATTGTTGGGATCACCCCCGAAGCCACTAGGAGATTAGTGGTGGAAGGAGTTCCGTGTCTAGAGGGTCATGTCCTCTACACACACCATGTCGTGGATAGTCGAGCCTTGCAAACTCGCTATCACCCGGAGGGAGAAGGAGACTGGGGATTAATCTGGCATGTCGGGTTATCCTCGGGTTATTGCATGATTTCTAGCATGAAATTGTTTATGTGAGCACTAAATAAATTGCTTGATCACGTATTTATCAAGCAAGCAAGCATGATCACGTATTGTTCACTATTGGGAGTTCGGTTGGAGATTGCCCTTGCTCGCCAGGGCCACATGTTCATGACATTGACAAACATGGATAAACAAATGTGTTAAAATGATTGGTTGTAATCTCGGGCAAAGATTAAACTTCTTGAATTATATATCTATTTTATTCTAAAGTCTTCACCCGAGGCTACAACTTGCATGTGACGTGTGATATATATATTATTGCCCCTCACTCAGTCTTCGGTAGACTGATACTTCACTATTCAGGTACCTTTGAGCGTGGTCGTGCTAGGCGGGTGTCCGGTCGTTTGAGTTTTGCATTTTCATGAGTCTAGCACCGTACCTTCATGTATATTACTTTTGAGATATTTCATGTTATTGATCGGTATTAGTATTTTTGGATACATGGTTATGTATATTATTAAGAGATGATAATGTATTGATAGTTAAAGTGGTATCTATAAGTATTTATTCGGTAAATATGGTACCTATATGTACGAATGATTTAATTGCTTCCGCTTTCATTATCATGTACGTTTTGATGTTGTTGGGGAGAGTGTCCCGCCTAGCTCGTCATTTTTATTGTCACCCGTTCGCTATAGTTTCGATTTATGTATGAACTTTCCATTTCATACGTGGATCGAGGCTATAGTGCGGGGGATGTGGTGCCCAGGGGGTTAGAGTGCTACATAAGGGCATTGGTAATGCGTTTATAGACCGTGATCCAACTTTTTGAATCATTATGCATTGCATTCTTACATGAACTTTGTGCTCGTATATGATCTGACATGTTTTAAGGGGGAATTCTTGACCTTTGATACAGTTTACTATTCATAACCCGAGCCTACCTTGTTCATATTGCTACTCGAACCCTAGAGGTTCATCACACATGTTTCTCTTTCGTTTGAACTTGTTTCCCTAGCTCAGAGAGTCTTTCTTGAACCATAAGGGTATTTTTGGAACTTACAGACCAAAGTTACTATTCATCCAAAAATGAGCTTTTGATTCTGATACCTTTTCTACCCAAGTTTAAAGTCGAATCGATCCTTGAGTCGAGACGAGTCTTTTGAAATCATTCTTCGCTTGGAAATCTATTCTGGAACTTTGTTTTATTGAAAATGTTTTCGAAAACCCTATTTCACTATTTATTCTACTAACGGTTTTCATTCGGAAAATGTTTTCTCTTCGGATTTGCACTACTTGAACTATTTCAAGATTTTTGAGATGTTTTACAACTCCTGATTCAAACCCTAGCTTGAAATTTTCAAGCGTACGTTCCTACGTAAGAATTCACTATTCACTCTGCGTTTTCAACTTTTTAACGGTAAAATGTTTTATAGTCGATTTTGGACTCAAAATGCTTCTCGATTTATTTCTTGAATTTTGGAAACAACCCGGACTTGAAAATCATTCTAGAAAGTCGTTTTTCACTCGTGTTGAGTTTCGAGCTCAAAACTTTTATTCACTAAAACTAATGTATCTTTCAAACGGTAAATCCGATTTCGACGAATGAATATGCGTTTCGAAGCTAATTTTCTTGCCGTCGGAATCTCCAGCCACTTATCCTCGAGCCTTGGGCAATGAAATTACAGAAATACCCCCAACAGTCCCATTTTTAGTTTCATATGCCTAAAGCTTCCAAGAGAAGCTATTCCATTTTGCTCTCATACCCTGCTCCACATTTTATTTCCAAGGTGAGGGGCTTGTCTTCAACTATAAATACCCCTCTCATGGCATTTCATTCCTTGCTCAATGTTGTGTTAACAACACCGTTTCTTCTCTCCCTCTTCCCCCTCTTGCCGTCGGCCACCCCCCTCCCTTAGCTAGGTTAGTTTGTTTTGTTTTATGTTATGTTTAGTTAGTTTATGTTTTTATGTTATGGTATGTTTATATTATGTGTAGGTTGGGTCTTAGGGTCTTCCCTAAGCCATATAGGATTTTATTTTATGCATTTATTATATAGTTTTCATGATATGTTTTGATAGTTGTTTATATGTTTTAATTGTTTAGTATATGCTTGAATATGTTATGAATTACTCTAGTATATGCTATGATCATGTGATATGATTGTTATATTATGAGAATTGATGCATGATTATGGAATTTGAATTATATTCATGCATGCTAGCTAATGGAATAGTGATTTACAATTAATTATGTCAGAACTTGTTACATGTTGGTATTGAATTAAATTGTTACATGTTACATGCCTAAAGGTTCATGATATATGATATGATATGATATGATATATGTTGAGACATGTTGTTACATTGTTATATGATTCTTGAATTATGAATTGAGCTTATGATATGTTATGGATTAATGGATTAGTGCCTTGGTCATATGTTATACACTTTAATAGTGCCACATGTTATAACCTAAGATAGAATAGTGTTTCATAACTTGATCTTATGCCTTAATTGGATCTCTTAACCATAGGTTATACCTTTAACCTAGATCACACTTGATTATTATAACATGAACTTGAAACTATAGGTTATAATCAAAATCATAATTTAATTAGGGTATGTGTGTGCATGCCGTGTGTGTGTGTGTGTGTGTTCGTGCATGGTGTGTGTGTGTACCGTGTGTGTGGGTGTGTGTGTATAGTAAGGGTTTGACCCGACCCTTTGACCCGACATGTGAATAGTAACCTATGAATAGTAATCATGAATAGTAATATGGAATAGTACTTTTGAATAGTAAAAGTGAAATAAAACTTGTGCTTTCCTAATAGATATTTGCACCTAGGGTTTCCATATCCAGGGTCTAAAATGTGTTTTCAAAATGTGTTTTCTTTCGTGGACTTGTTTCTTAACCTAAAGTTTGCGATAGGATTCATAATTTGACTAAAGCTTACTCGGTTATAGTAAGATCATAGTCTCACGTTAAGAGTAACTCACTTTAACGTATTCCTTTGTGTGTTACCTTTCTTGAATACCTTAAATGGTATTACTCTCTTGTGTTACATGTTCTTTATATGATCCTTGTTCATTGTTTCGTGCATTTCATATGCATCATGGTTAGTAGTGGGTCTTAATTCTTAAGCTCACTCTACGTACACCACCTACAGGAGTTAAAGTTGAGCACTGAGATCCCCAGGGCACCGCATAATCTGTCTACCTACCTTTTGTTACTATTAGGTGAGGTGAAGTTATAAATGTTTTCCAACTGGAACCACGATTATACTATCGTATCATATGTTTTGAAATTCAAAGCTAAACATCGTTTTGAAATATCCCTTTTATCGGGACATTCTTCTGAAAGGATCATTCATACTTTAATAGTATACCTTGACCAACAACACATGTTTTCCAAAGTTCTGCATTCTTGTTCAAAGACAGTTACATGTTCTGCGTATGTTTTCAAAGTACAGTTTACAGACAGAATCACATGTTTACAGACAAAATCATATGTTTTACAGACAACATCATATCTTACAGTTATAGTTTCACATGTTATAGTTAGCATACTGGAGTGGTTCTCTGGTCACTGGTAATCTTAAATGCAAGCATACAGTTTACCGTTTGGGCCCGCCGGTTATGTGTGGAGGTGATGCTCGGGAGGTGAGCGCCAACGACATCACCAATACCGGCCGCCACACTTAGACAATTGACACCGACTTTTAACAGGAGGTTTGTTAAGTCAAGACAATCTGTCTGGGAACTGATAGCAAATCTGTTCCCATTACATGTTTACAGGTCGCCTAGGGCTAGATACCCAAAGTGACAACCGGTGGAGGATGGTGCATGTTTGTATGTGTTGGTAAGAGTCGTTGTTGACCTTGGTCCAATAGTCTACTGTGTGCGGAGTTGTTGTTGACCTCGGTCCAATGCTCTACTTTATGTGGGGTTATTGTTGATCTTAGTCCGATACTCTACTATACGTGGAATTATTGTTGACCCTGGTCTGATGCTCTACCAAATCATGTTTTCTGGAGTAAGGATGGAGGAGTCTAGCTTGCGGGCAAAATTCTGTTTCATAAAGGATGGTTCATATCTGAAAAAGTTCACTTTACCCTTATCCCGTTTTATGAAAGAACTATGAACCATCGACAGCATATGTGTGCGCGTGTGATAGCATTCATGAAAATGTTTTAAAACGTGCATACTTTTACAACATTGCGTTCAAAAGAGTTTTATCAACTGAACTTGTTTCAAGTTCTTCTTTAAAGCATTGCAATTGACAGTTCTAAACTTTACTTCAAGTTCTTTATTACTCAGTACTTCCTTTAAGGTATTCCCTCACTTAGTCCTTTTGACTGATACCTCTCCCGTTTTCTTGCCTCGTGGTTTCAGGTCTTGCAGCCGCAGTCTAGAGGTATCTTGAAGCTCTACATTGTCATTTTTGTCTCAGTCAGGACTTAGTATTACTTCCTTTTGTGTCCTGCATATGTTTTATGGCTGCATCACTTTATGTTTCTGTATATGTTTCTGAATACTGGAGTATGTTTGTTATACTCTTTCTGCTACTCTGTTACCGATACATTGAACTCTACTATACCGGTACTTATATGTGAATCTGTTACATGTTCTGATATGCCGAGTCTCTCTTACACGATCGATATGTTCTTGCTTATTACATGCCATCACGCACATGTTTTGAAAAGTTTTAAAATACTCTGATTTTCCGCTGCATAGCCACATCGTTGTACATGTATAGTTCTGATAGACAGCCGTTCGCTGGAGTTTTTCTTGAGTGATGGCTCACACCATTACTTGAGAGGTGCTTCAGTGCGGGGGTTGAGACGCCACTCTCCTCTTGTTCTGGTACGGGTGGGGGCGTTACAGCTTGAGGTGGTATCAGAGCTTCGGGTTAAGTAAGAAGAGACTTAACCTAGATTGCTCTCATGTTACATCATGGATTGTTCACGCATTGCATCCAGGATCATTCTCATATTGCATCGAGACAGGATATTTGGGGATTGCATGGTTCTGTTATCTGGATTTCATATTTGTGGTATCTTCTGTATAGCTATGGCAGTTCAGCCACACAAGGATCCTAATCAGCAAACGGATGAGGCTTTCTTTGAGCAGTTTGAGGCCCCGCGTACTGTGGCAGTTTCTCGCCGTGGAGGCAATCGTTTCTACACCTGGCGCAGGTCTAGGAACAGTGGCAGGCCTGGGTATTCCTATCCTAACAGAGTTGTGCACTATCTCGAGTCTGAGAGAGATGGTTACTTTCAGGAGTATCAGAGGACCAGTGAGGTCAGGTTGGAGTTTATGCGCCATCAAGATCAGTCACTGCAGTACCAGATTGATAGGGACATCGCTCGTGAGCATGCTACAGAGATGACTTATATTGCTGATCAGAGGGTTGCTCGTATTACTGAGCTGGAGGCAGATCTTATGCAGATGACTATCGATCGTGACACCTCTATGGAGCGTCACCAGCACTACCGTGCACGCGTGAGAGCTCGCCTGTATGATACCTATCACTTATCCGATGAGCAGGCAGTTGAGGAGGTCGGGGGTCAGGATGTCAATCAGGCCTCTCAGGAGCCCGAGCCTATGCAGGATCAGTCAGATGGAGGCGATGGAGGATCTGATGATGATGATGATGGAGGAGACGAGCCAGCAGGACACGGACAGGGTGAGGTCATTGCTGTTTCTGATGACACCACCAGGGGTTCTTTGGACCACAGTTATCAGGGTTGATCGCGGATGGGATTTTTCTGTATATAGTACTGATGCATATATATCTATCTATGGATGGCGGACGTATAGCCGGGACAGTTCAGGACTGACTTTTGGATGAGGGGATGTATAGCTATGGTAGATGATCCTCGACTTTTGGCACCACGGATGACGGTTCAGATGACTTGGTACCTACTAGGTTATTTTCAGCAGGGTTGGACGGATTGGTAAGGCCTGTAAGGGAGTCAACTCGATAGTATCGGGTCCTCCCCATTTTGAATTAATATTGTTAACATGTGGCCTGTAGTAATATTTTACCAAACCTTACACAGTTATAACACTTTCGGCTTTATGTTGGATATCTGTTTACTGCTTTCCATAATTGTCATTGCATGAGTCTTAGAGCTGCTTCAATATACCATTAGGACTGTTGATAGGATCATGCCATTTCATTTATTGATAGCATGCTATTATTCTTGATATGTTGAATATGCTTCTGGATATGTTCACCTTACTTCTGATCATGTTACAGTTCTTGTGGATATGACAGTACATGTTCTGTTCCCGTTTACATGTTAATCATGTTTTGGGATATGTTATACATGTTTCTGATATGTTGATATGTTACCCGAGCTTCTGTTCCCATTTACATGTTGTCTGATAATTGTTTCTGATTATATGATATGTGTGGAGATCTTGAATCTTTGCTGACATGTTGTTATGGGAATGTGTTGTTCTCATACTTATGTGTGACTACGTGGGAATGTGAATACGTGGTTACAGATTCTGTGAATCATTATATGTCATGCATCGAATATATATATCTGAATGCTTATGAATTCAGTAACAACATGCCACCAAGAAGAGCACCCCAGAATCGTGTACCACCACTGCCACCCCAAAGAGATGTCACGCCACCCCCTGAAAGGGAAGGAACTCCAGAGTTAAGGGATGTACTACGACAATTCGCAAGAGCTTGTAATCAGAGAGATAATCCTCATAATGAAAGGTCACTGGAAAAATTTCTGAGGATGAATCCACCTAAGTTCTATGGAGAACCGAACGACCTAAAGGCTAAGAATTGAATTACTAGTCTTGAGAAGATTTTCGAGGCTATGGAGATCTACCCAGAGGATCGTGAACAAGTTCAGTATGCTACTTTTCTTATGGAAGGAGTTGCATACAATTGGTGGAAGCATGTTCAACATATGTGGATTGAAAATAACATTGAAGGAAGTTTGGATGAGTTTATCAGAGAGTTTCAGCAGAAGTACACGCCTCAAGTGACTCGTGATGCATGAGAGGCTGAGTTTATGAGTCTGGTTCAGGGAACTATGAATGTGATGGAGTATGAAGCTAGGTTTGTGAGGCTGATTAAGTATGCGCCTAATATTCTGAATGATGAGCGTCGCAAGACGAAGAGGTTTATTGATGGACTGAAGCCCGAACTTCGGTTGGCACTTGCTTCTTTGGATAGTGAGACCTACAACCGGGCTGTTGATAGAGCGCTAAGGGTTGAGGCTGCACACAAGGAGGTCAAGATAACTACTGCACGTCAAGGACCTTCTAACCCTAAGCCTTATCAAGGTAATAAGCGACCTTCTGGATCTTTTCCCCAAGGAACTGGAAAGAGGCCAATGGTAACACCACAGCGTCAGCAGCAGAACGCTCCACCGAAACAGCAAGCACAAAAGCAGAAAGCGCCACAACAGTACCAGAGGGTGCCACAACAGCAGAGAGCACCTCAGCCAGGTCCAGAGGAAATTGTTAGCCGATATTGTCGCCGAACGGGACACACTGAGGAGAACTGTCGCAAGAAAGCTGGACAGTGTTTCGCGTGTGGTTCCCCTGAGCACCAGATGGATAGTTTCCCGTACAAGATCAGGAGATTTGGGGTCCAGGATAAAGGAAAAGGAGTGGTGGGTACGACGAACAAACCGGTGGTCAAAGGCAGAGCTTATGCTTTGGATGGTAAGGAGGAGGTTGATCCTTCGTCTGTTATGGAAGGTATTGTGCACATTCTTAAAATGCCAGTTAAGGTCTTGTATGACCCTGGTGCTACGCATTCATTTGTTGCATCTAAATTGTGTGCGCATTTACAGTTTCCACTTGAATACTTGCCATATAAATTTGAAGTGAGTTCTCCTTTGGGAACTTGCCTTGTTACGGATCAAGTATATAAACGCTGCCCTATATGTATTGGTACCCGCTGTTACCCGACGGATCTTATTGAGTTGCCGATGACAAGATACGATGTTATACGTGGTATGGATTGGTTGTCTAAGTACCGAGCTAAGTTGGATTGTTACAAGAAAGAGATCATCTTGGAAGAAGATGAAAGTGGGACATCAGAAGGGAAAGTTGAGAAGTTATCAGTGATTTCTTCGATGGAAGCTAAGAAGTTGATTCAGAAAGGAGTTATTGGAATTGTTGCTTATCTTTTGAATAGACCGACAGATCAACTTAAGATTGAAGAAGTGGAAGTGGTGAACGAGTTCCTAGATGTGTTTCCTGATCATTTGGATTCGTTACCTCCTGATCGAAAGTTGGAATTTACAATAGAGACGATATCAGGAACTGAGACGTACTCAAAGACACCTTACAGAATGGCACCAGTTGAATTGGAAGAACTGAGGAAGCAATTGGATGAACTGATTGAGTCTGGATATGTTCGACCGAGCACGTCACCATGGGGAGCGCCTGTTCTTTTCGTTAAGAAGAAGGATGGATCATTGTGATTATGCATTGACTATCGGGAGCTGAACAGGATGACTATCAAGAATAAGTACCCTCTCCCTCATATCGAAGAGCTGTTCCATATACTTCAAGGATCGAAGGTCTACTCCAGTTTAGATCTTAGACAAGGGTATTATCAATTGAAGATCAGGGAAGCAGATATTCCGAAGACTGCTTTCAACAGCCGATACGGACATTATGAGTTTGTGGTAATGCCATTTGGTTTGACGAACGCACCAGCTGCATTCATGGATATGATGCACCGTATATTCAAGCCGTTTCTCGATAAGTTTGTAGTGATCTTCATCGATGATATTTTGGTATTTTCGAAGACAACGGAGGAACATGCTGAACATCTTCGAATCGTGTTAGGCACTTTGCTGGATCACAAGCTATATGCAAAGTTCAGCAAATGTGAGTTCTGGCTTGAGAGAGTTACATTTCTCGGACACATCATATCAGGATCTGGAATCGAAGTAGATCCCTCGAAGATCGAAACGATCATGGATTGGAAATCACCGAAGAATCCTTCAGAAGTGGGAAGTTTTCTAGGATTAGTTGGTTACTACCGGAGGTTTGTCAAAGATTTCTCGAAGATAGCTACACCTCTCACTAAGTTGACAAAGAAAGAAGGGAAGTTTGAATGGACGGAGAAGTGCGAGCAAAGTTTTCAAAGATTGAAGGAGATGCTAACAACTGCACCCGTGTTAGCGTTACAAGAAGGAAAAGAAGGTTATACAGTCTACACCGATGCTTCGAAAGAAGGATTAGGAGGAGTTTTGATGCAGAATGGAAAAGTGATTGCGTATGCATCAAGGAAACTCAAAACGTATGAAGTCAACTACCCGACACATGATTTGGAGTTAGTCGCGATAATTTTTGCTCTGGGAAAGTGGAGACATTACCTGTATGGAGTTACGTTTGAGATCTTTACTGATCATAAGAGCCTGCGATATCTATTCTCTCAGAAGGAGTTGAATATGCGACAGAGGAGATGGATGGAATTTCTGGAGGACTACGATTGCATTATTCAATACCATCCAGGAAAGGCGAATGTTGTAGCCGATGCACTAAGCAGGAAAGTTCATTTGGCACAGATTTCTGCCAACCCCGAGGTTGATCGAAGAGAAACAATAGAGGTGATAACTAAAGCTCGAGTCGCGAACGTTGTGATGATATCACGGTTGAAAGAACAAGTGTTGGAAGCTCAGAAGAACGATGAGTGGATCAAGAAATGTCTCTAATCTAAGGAGAAGAGTGATGAGACTAAGTTCAGGGTTGATGAACATGGAATATTGAGGTACAAAGGTCAAGTATGCGTACCAACTGTTTTGAGGAAAGAGATTCTCTACGAAGCGCACAAGACTAAGTACACGATACATCCCGGAGGTACTAAGATGTATCAAGATGTTAAGACGCATTTCTGGTGGAATGGAATGAAGAGAGACATAGCCAACTATGTCAAGAAGTGCTTAACTTGTCAGAAAGTTAAAGCTGAGCACCAGAAACCGAGTGGGAAGTTGCAACCATTACCGATTCCGACATGGAAATGGGAGCAAATCACGATGGATTTTGTCACTGGATTACCCAAAGTCAGAGGAGGATAAGATAGTATCTGGGTGATCATTGATCGATTGACAAAGTCAGCGCACTTTTTACCAGTAAAGACAACAGATAAGGTCAGCACGTTGGCAAAGTTGTATCAGCAAGAGATTGTCAGATTACATGGAGTCCCGAACAGTATAGTCTCGGACAGAGATCCGAAATTCACATCACACTTGTGGAAAGAAATTTCAGACTTTGATGGGAACAAAGTTGAACTTCAGTACTGCAGCGCATCCTCAGACGGATGGACACTTGGAAGATATGCTAAGAGCTTGCGCTTTGGACTTCCAGGAAAGTTGGAAAGAGTGTTTACCTCTTGTGGAGTTTGCATACAACAATAGTTATCAAGCTTCTATTAAAGCTGCTCCATATGAAGCTCTGTATGGAAGGAAATATAGATCCCCGTTATACTGGGATTTGGATGAAGCGAGATGTACTGAGGAAGGACAGATCAGAGTGAATTCAGCTAAATGGATAAGAGAAGCGACGGAAAAGATTCAGATCATTCGCCAGAGAATGAAAGCTGCCCAAGACCGGCAGAAGAGTTATGCTGATCGACGAAGAAGGGATTTGGAATTCGCAGGGAGCGAAAAGGTATTTCTGAAGGCGTCGCCCAGAAAAGGGTTTTCCCGAATTGGAAAAGGAGGAAAGCTAAACCCGAGATATGTTGGACCGTATGAGATACTGGAAAAAGTCTGACCGACTGCTTATAGATTGGATTTGCCTGTAGGTCTTACAGGAATCCACAACGTATTTCATGTATCTCAGCTTCGCAAGTGTTTCTCGGATGAGACAGAGGTTGTGCTGGTAGAAGAGATACCGTTGGAACCGGATCTGACTTATGTTTTGAAGCCCGCTAAGATTCTAGATAGGAAGTTTCAAGAGCTGAGGAATAGGAAGATTCCTTTGGTTAATTTCCTTTGGAAGGGACATGGGACAGAAGAGGCAACCAGGGAGACAGAAGAGAAAATGCAGAAGCATCACCCCGAGTTATTTGTGGTTACAGCGGAAGAATCTGAGGACAGATTCTCTTCAAGGAGGGGTGATTGTAACAGCCCAAAATAGGGCCTGGATGAAAACAGTAAGTTAAAGGCATTGGTAAAGCGTTTATAGACCGTGATCCAATTTTTTGAATCATTATGCATTGTATTCTTACATGAACTTTGTGCTCGTATATGATCTGACATGTTTTAAGGGGGAATTCTTGACCTTTGATAAAGTTTACTATTCATAACCCGAGCCTACCTTGTTCATATTGCTACTCGAACCCTAGAGTTCATCACACATGTTTGTCTATCGTTTGAACTTGTTTCCCTAGCTCAGAGAGTCTTTCTTGAACCATAAGGGTATTTTTGGAACTTACCGACCAAAGTTACTATTCATCCAAAAATGAGCTTTTGATTCTGATACCTTTTCTACCCAAGTTTACAGTCGAATCGATACTTGAGTCGAGACGAGTCTTTTGAAATCATTCTTGGCTTGGAAATCTATTCTGGAACTTTGTTTTATTGAAAATGTTTTTGAAAACCCTAGTTCACTATTCCCTCTACGAACGATTTTCATTCGGAAAATGTTTTCTCTTCGGATTTGCACTACTTGAACTATTTCAAGATTTTTGAGATGTTTTACAACTCCTGATTCAAACCCTAGCTTGAAATTTTGAAGCGTACGTTCGTACGTAAGAATTCACTATTCACTCTACGTTTTCAACTTTTTAACGGTAAAACGTTTTATAGTCGATTTTGTACTCAAAACGCTTCTCGATTTATTTCTTGAATTTTGGAAACAACCCGGACTTGAAAATCATTCTAGAAAGTCTTTTTTCACTCGTGTTGAGTTTCGAGCTCAAAACTTTTATTCACTAAAACTAATGTATAATTCAAACGGTAAATCCGATTTCGACGAATGAATATGCGTTTCGAAGCTAATTTTCTTTCCGTCGGAATGGTTATACTTCCAGCCACTTATCCTTGAGCCTTGGGCAACAAAATTACAGAAATACCCCCAGCAGTCCCATTTTTAGCTTCATATGCCTAAAGCTTCCAAGAGAAGCTATTCCATTTTGCTCTCATACCCTTCTCCACATTTTATTTCCAAGGTGAGGGGATTCTATTCAACTATAAATACCCCTCTCATGGCATTTCATTCCTTGCTCAATGTTGTGTTAACAACACCCTTTCTTCTCTCCCTCTTCCCCCTCTTACCGTCGGCCACCCCCTCCCTTAGCTAGGTTAGTTTGTTTTGTTTTATGTTATGTTTAGTTAGTTTATGTTTTTATGTTATGGTATGTTTATATTATGTTTAGGTTGGGTCTTAGGGTCTTCCCTAAGCCATATAGGATTTTATTTTATGCATTTATTATATAGTTTTCTTGATACGTTTTGATAGTTGTTTATATGTTTTACTTGTTTAGTATATGCTTGAATATGTTATGAATTACTCTAGTATATGCTATGATCATGTGATATGATTGTTATATTATGAGAATTGATGCATGATTATGCAATTTAAATTATATTCATGCATGCTAGCTAATGGAATAGTGATTTACAATTAATTATGTCAGAACTTGTTACATGTTGGTATTGAATTAAATTGTTACATGTTACATGCCTAAAGGTTCATGATATATGATATGATATGATATATGTTGAGACATGTTGTTACATTGTTATATGATTCTTGAATTATGAATTGAGCTTATGATATGATATGGATTAATGGATTACTGCCTTGATCATATGTTATACACTTTAATAGTGTCACATGTTATAACCTAAGATAGAATAGTGTTTCATAACTTGATCTTATGCCTTAAGTGGATCTCTTAACCATATGTTATACCTTTAACCTAGATCACACTTGATTATTATAACATGAACTTGAAACTATAGGTTATAATCAAGATCATAATTTAATTAGGGTGTGTGTGTGCATGCCGTGTGTGTGTGTGTGTTCGTACATGGTGTGTGTGTGTACCGTGTGTGTGGGTGTGTGTGTATAGTAAGGGTTTGACCCGACCCTTTGACCCGACATGTGAATAGTAACCTGTGAATAGTAATCATGAATAGTAATCTGGATTAGTACTTTTGAATAGTAAAAGTGAAATAAAACTTGTGCTTTCCTGATAGACATTTGCACCTAGGGTTTCCATATCCAGGGTCTAAAATGTGTTTTCAAAATGTGTTTTCTTTCGTGGACTTGTTTCTTAACCTAAGGTTTGCGATAGGATTCATAATTTGACTAAAGCTTACTCGGTTATAGTAAGATCATAATCTCACGTTAAGAGTAACTCACTTTAACGTATTCCTTTGTGTCTTACCTTTCTTGAATAACTTCAATGGTATTACTCTCTTGTGTTAAATGTTCTTTATATGATCATTGTTCATTGTTTCGTGCATTTCATATGCATCATGGTTAGTAGTGGGTCTTAATTCTTAAGCTCACTCTAAGTACACCACCTACAGGAGTTAAAGTTGAGCACTGGGATCCCCAGGGCACCGCATAATCTGTCTACCTACCTTTTGTTACTATTAGATGAGGTGAAGTTAAAAATGTTTTCCAACTGGAACCACGATTATACTATCGTATCATATGTTTTGAAATTCAAAGCTAAACCTCGTTTTGAACTATCCCTTTTATCGGGACATTCTTTTGAAAGGATCATTCATACTTTAATAATATACCTTGATCAACAGCACATGTTTTCCAAAGTTCTGCATTCTTGTTCAAAGACAGTTACATGTTCTGCGTATGTTTTCAAAGTACAGTTTACAGACAGAATCACATGTTTACAGACATAATCATATGTTTTACATACAGCATCATATGTTTCAGTTACAGTTTCACATGTTATAGTTAGCATACTGGAGTGGTACTCTGGTCACTGCTAATCTTAAATGCAAGCATACAGTTTACAGTTTGGGCCCGGCGGTTATGTGTGGAGGTGATGCTCGGGAGGTGAGCGCCAACGACATCACCAATACCGGCCGCCACACTTAGACAATTGACACCGACTTTTAACAGGAGGTTTGTTAAGTCAGGATAATCTGTCTGGGAACGGACAGCAAATCCCATTACATGTTTACAGATCGCCTAGGGCTAGCTACCCGAAGCGACAACCGGTGGAGGATGGTGCATGTTTGTATGTGTTGGTAAGAGTTGTTGTTGACCTTGGTCCAATAGTCTACTGTGTGCGGAGTTGTTGTTGACCTCGGTCCAATGCTCTACTTTATGTGGGGTTATTGTTGATCTTGGTCCGATACTCTACTATACGTGGAATTATTGTTGACCCTGGTCTGATGCTCTACCAAATCATGTTTTCTGGAGTAAGGATGGAGGAGCTTGCGGGCAAAATTCTGTTTCATAAAGGATGGTTCATATCTGGAAAAGTTCACTTTACCCTTATCCCGTTTTATGAAAGAACTATGAACCATCGACAACATATGTGTGCGCCTGTGATAGCATTCATGAAAATGTTTTAAAACGTGCATACTTTTACAACATTGCGTTCAAAAGAGTTCTATCAACTGAACTTGTTTCAAGTTCTTGTTTAAAACATTGCAATTGACAGTTCTAAACTTTACTTCAAGTTCTTTATTACTCAGTACTTCCTTTAAGGTATTCCCTCACTTAGTCCTTTTGACTAATACCTCTCCCGTTTTCTTGCCTCGTGGTTTCAGGTCTTGCAGCCACAGTCTAGAGGTATCTTGAAGCTCTAGATTGTCATTTTTGTCTCAGTCGGGACTTAGTATTACTTCCTTTTGTGTCCTGCATATGTTTTACGGATGCATCACTTTATGTTTCTATATATGTTCCTGAATACTTGAGTATCTTTGTTATCCTCTTTCTGCTACTCTGTTACCGATACATTGAATTATGTTCTGATATGCCGAGTCTCTCTTACAAAATCGATATGTTCTTGCTTGTTACATGCCATCACGCACATGTTTTGAAAAGTTTTAAAATACTCTGATTTTCCGCTGCATAGCCACATCGTTGTACATGTATAGTTCTGATAGACAGCCGTTCGCTGGAATATTTCTCGAGTGATGGCTCACACCATTACTTGAGAGGTGCTTCAGTGCGGGGGTTGAGACGCCGCTCTCCTCTTGTTCTGGTACGGGTGGGGGCGTTACAATTCTAGACTTCAAGAGGTTTCCATAGCCTCAAAAATAGGTCAATCGGAGTTCGGATGAGGGGGTACCTGGCCGAGTAAATTATAAGGGAAAAATTCCCCGGCCGGCCCAGGTACTTTTTATGCACAAAAAGTACCCGCCCGGGTACCCTTCCAGGGCTGGAAAAAGGGGCGAAACAGGGGCTTGTTCGTGGAGCGAAGAAAGGGGAGCAAAACAACAACAAAACTCAACCAAAACACTCCAAAACAATCATATATCATGCATATAACTTAAATACACCATTTAGGTAATATATAATCCATGGAAATATGCATAGATCATCAAGAAATCATCACCCAAACCCTATATATTTCATGATATCCAACTCCCATATAACTCAAGAATTCAAGCAAGCTTTCAAGTTCAATGATCATGATCATGTTTCTAATCACTAATAACCAAGGAATCACATCAAGATTCTCAAACCCTACTTCAATCATGGATTCATGAAATCAATCAAATTCCCGTAATACCTTAAAATGGAAGAAAGAACAGAAAGAAATTAAGGAATGATGATGATGCTTCACGTATGCAAATCCTCTATGAATTCTAGCTTGAAATATGATGAAAACCCTCTTCCTCCTTCCTTAGTGTTTTGATCGGTTTTTAGTGTGTGAGTGTGTGTGCTCATGATGAAAATGTGAGGAATATAAGGCTAGGGATGATATGTATATGGTATATTATAAAAACCTCCACTATAATGCATGAATCACCCCTTTTTGCAATTAAGTGCCTCCAATATTCAAACTAATGCAAACAAGTTTCATTCCATGGAAAATGGTCAAGTAAGGTCATATATGAAGAATTACTCACATTATCAATTAATTTATATAAATCTCATATCAACAATAATTTCATATAAGTTTATGAAAACATAATGCATATAATGTTACGAAAATTAAAATTTACATATAATGATTGAATGAAAAAACCGGGGCGTTCCAATTCTCCCCCCCCCCTAAAAGGACCTGGTCTCCAGGTCCAGTGTCGAGTTTCAAAATGATGCATAAGCCATAAGAGAACCCCGTCTCTTAAATAAGAAATGAAAGAACCCCGCCTTTCGGCAAGAAATGAGAGAACCCCATCTCTCAACAAGAAATGAGAGAACCCCGTCTCTCAACAATCAATGAGAGACCCCCATCTCTCATACACACACAAAACAATGCTTCAAAAGAATAAATTGTACAACATTCGCATAATTGTTACATAGGGCAAGTAGAATCATGTTAATCACATAAGTACCACTCATACACCATCAATTTGCAACTAACAAGAAATTAAATACAACAACAAAATCCGTGATGGGCGTGGTATGCACGGTTAAGTGTACCGTTCACCATTTATCCCCGGTAGCTATTTTTCATCACTTCGAACACATATCCACTTGATGCTCATCACTCCCACACCACAAACATAAGCCTAAGCGCCATCTACAATTATCGTAATTATGTGTATCGTGTCCACAATAGGTGCAAAGACGCTTGCCCGAAGGTGATGTTAAAGCCAAGGTATGTGAAACTCCCGAACCCGATCCAGTTGATTGATTCTTCTTCTTTTGAGACCGTTCTTGAAGTGGCAGTGTATCATAAGAAACAAACCCCTTTCCATTGTTAAACTCCTGCCTTGATTCTGAACTTGCAGCCTATACGGGGTAAGAAATAGGCCTCGTTGCGTTTACCGAATCCTCAACCTTAAGAGTCTTTGAGGTGGCCTTCCTCCAAGTGCTAGTATTGACGGCTTCAATTGTTGCTTGTATGTCTGGCCTCAATCCTTGCACAAATTGCATGGATTTGTGGAAGTCGTCACTTGCAATGTTGGGTGCATACTAGGACAACCTCTCCAACTCGGCTATATACTCTGCTACAGACCTTCCTCCTTGTTTAAGTTATGTGAACTCCTTAAGTCTCCTAGTACGCGAAGATGGAGGAATGAACTTGTTTTTTAACTCCCTTACAAAAACCTTCCAAGTGACTTCTTCCTCAGTGGCATCGAGAACAATTTTGGTGCTTTACCACCAAGAGTAAGCGTCGTCCTATATTAGCGAGATAGTGCACCGGGCTTTCTCTTGTGATTCACACGGAACTAACTCCCAAATCCTCTCAACTTCTTTCAACCACTGTTCCGTCTGAATATCATTTCCTTTGTAGAACTTTGGAGGTTGCTGATTTTGGAACTCCTTAAGTACAACCGGAATCTATGTTGGTTGTTGTGGTGGTGCCGGTGGTGCTGGAGGAACAAAATCCCTTATCCTCTGATCCATAAGACGAACAATAGAATTGAGAAAATCTGGTGGTTGAGCCGGAGGAGGTGGATATGGAGGGGCCCTAGGAGATCGGTCACGGTGATGGCTCCTATGACCTGGAGAACGTTCACTGTGAGGGCGACCTCGAGGCATCCTGAAATTACAACACTATATATGCATGTTTGATTAATGAAAGCAAATGAGTATAAATATAACCACAAGATACAAAGAAAGCACATAATCCAACTAATTCAAAGAATTCAAGTAAGGTCACATAAGTTCAAGTATGTTCAAATAAGATGCAAGACTCGTAATTAATAGATAATCCTATGCCGTTCGACCTAGACTAACGAAAACACGACACTAGAACCGCGGTTTTGCAACCGGGCTCTGATACCACTTAAGATCTAGCACCCTATACGTAGAGATGCCACACCCCCACACTATAGCTCGGTCCACATACGAAATGGATAGTCCGTACATAAACCAACCTATAGCGAACGGGTGAGAATTAAAAAAAAATACCACTTGCTAGGTGGGACTAACCCTCAATTAATACCATCATGCATAAACAATAAAATGAAAGCATAATATTCATGAATTTCATTATCACCAATTCAAGTCCATATCCAACATTTCCATATATACAATCCCAACTATTCAATAACAAGTCATAATTAAGAGATATGCGTCAATAATATACATATGCATTAACATAATACATGTGATTGTGCTAGACCAAAAATAAAGACCGACTCGATCCCGCCTAGCACTCAACCGGCAAAACCTGAAAATGTGAGGTGTCAGTCTATGAGAGACTGAGTGAGGGGTTTAAATAGATATTAGGGCAAATAACATGCAAGTCATATTCTCGGGTAAGGTTTTAATAAAAGAAACAATATAAGTTTAAATATTAAAGAAATTCTCACCCGAGATTATAACTGTTCAATTTACAATTCAATCAATCAGTGGCCCCGCGAGTGAGGGCAATTCTCCAACCTTTCTCCGACAGTGTACAATAATTCAATTATTAAGCGATTAGGTGACCAAGCAATCAATTTATAGTGCACAATTAGCTGTTTCAATAACTCTTTCTTCCTCCGAGTGATGGTGGGATTGCAAGGCCCCACCACCCAATCAATCTGGGCATAGGGTTCATGAGTCCCTACGCCCGGTGGGCTCCTTCCTCTGCCAAACCTCCTGGTGGATTCAGGGGTGACCCCAACAATAGGTGAGGATAGTGCAAGAGATCACCGTCGACCCGATGCCTCCCCGAATTACTCAATACACTACCGTCGGGCCCAAAGTGATGATGCTTTACTCGCCCAATCAATCAATCAATCACAATAAGTTCAATTGCCATGAGAAATCATTTGCAAATCAATAACCTAGCTCGGTTGATTCAATATAATAACATGGGTTGCTTGCAATCGTTTAAGATTTGGAAAACTATAGATATATAGATAAATTTTGGCCGAAAACATCATACAGGGTTGTAAGGGTTCTATACATCTACAAATTAAACCTCACTTGTGCCGACAAAATAACGAGGATACAACTATAGAGCTTGCTCCTCGTCAACGGGAAGATAATCTGCGTAAAAAGGACAAGTGTTCGTGAAACACGACTCGTATGAACTATTTATGACGCACGGAAAGTCATGGATCAATATATCATGTAATAAAAATCAAGGAATGTCAAGTAGGAGCATAATTATCAATTAACAAAGTATATATACCATATAGTTCACATATGGGAGGCAGGAGAGTGAAAGGGATGCGATAAGAGAGGTTTTGGTGAAGTTTGGTAAAAACGGACAATTTTAGGAAACGTACATGCTGAGGAAAAACTAGAATATCTTTAATTCTATAAGTAGGAACTGAGTTTTGTTTGTTGGGAATGAAACTAGACATAAATACCTTTTCCATGATATATGGTTCGTTTTCTAGTTCAAAGCGAGGAGAAAATGGCATAAGCTTGAAGATAGGCGAGTGCAGTTTGTCGGGAAAGTGGCGACACCTAAAAGAATTGATTATATCTCAGAAATGGGAAAAGATATTGAGATGATTACAATTGGAGGTTGTTCTAGACTTCAAGAGGTTTCCTTAGCCTAAAAAATAGGTCAATCAGAGTTCGGATGACGGGGTACCCGGCCGGGTAAAGTTCAAGGGAAAAATTCCCCGGTCGGGTAAAGTGGTCTAGAAGCTTTTCGGGACAAAAGTACCCGCCCGGGTACTTTTTATGCACAAAAAGTACCCGCCCAGGTACCCTTCCAGGGCTGGAAAAAGGGGCAAAATAGGGGCTTGTTCGTGGAGGGAAGAAAGGGGAGCAAAACCACAACAAAACTCAGCCAAAACACTCCAAAACAATCATATATCATGCATGTAACTTAAATACACCATTTAGGTAATATATAATCCATGGAAACATGCATAGATCATCAAGAAATCATCACCCAAACCCTATATCTTTCATGATATCCAACTCCCATATAACTCAAGAATTCAAGCAAGCTTTCAAGTTCAATGATCATGATCATGCTTCTAATCACAAATAACCAAGGAATCACATCAAGATTCTCAAACCCTACTTCAAATTCTCATAATACTTTAAAATGGAAGAAAGAACAGAAAGAAATGAAGGAATGGTGATGATGCTTCACGTATGCAAATCCTCCTTGGATTCCAGCTTGGAATATAATGAAATCCCTCTTCCTCCTTCCTTGGTGTTTTGATCGGTTTTTAGTGTGTGAGTGTGTGTGCTCTTGATGAAAATGTGAGGAATGTAAGGCTAGAGATGATATGTATATGTTATATTATAAAAACCTCCACTATAATGCATGAATCCCCACTTTTTGCAATTAAGTCCCTCCAATATTTAAACTAATGCAAACAAGTTTCATTCCATGGAAAATGGTCAAGACAGGTCATATATGAACAATTACTCACATTATCAATTAATTTATATAAATCTCATATTAAGAATAATTTCATATAAGTTTACGAAAACTTAATGCATATAATGTTACGAAAAATATAATTTAACATATAATGATTGAATGGAAAAACCGGGGCGTTATATATGGTGTGTGTTGCATGCATGTACGTGATGTGTACATATATATATAATATGTGTGTTATGCTTTGAATTGGATGCATTTATTTAATTGCGTGTGTATTCATTTGTGCATGAGATTATTCATATATATATATATATTATATGTAAAATATGTATATGTATATTATATTTTGTACAGATATATATATATTGTACTTGTGCATGAAATATATATATAATAAATATATATATATATATATTATATGTATGTTATGTATATATATATATATATATATATATATATATATATATATATATATATTTTAGATGAGAATTGTGTTTAAATTATATATGTTATGAATTATTTAAATTATTTGGATTATGGAATTAAATTGGTAGCTATTTCATGTTCTTACATATTTAAATGATTTAAATGCCTTTATTTGTTTATTTTAAAATTGTAAACTTGTTATCTTTGAGCTATAATTGTTATATCAAATTCATGACTTGAATTGCTATGAATTATGAAACGTTTGGACGTGAAATAGTACGTGTTATGATTGTTATATGAAATTCTTGGATTGAATTGATAGGAAATATGAAATTATGAACTTGAATAAATTTGAACGCTTCCTTGAATATATGCTTTAAATGCATTAATAGTGCACATGAACATGTTCATGACATAATATCATCTTTTATGCATTCATATCATGTGCATAGCATTGCCGTGCATCATATGTGGTTCATATGAAGTCTTGAGTCTCACGTTTGTACTGTGTCAATTCTTTTACAATTTTCTCCAGGGCAGAGACGTGCCGGGTTCATAGGTTACTTTCAAGCCTTCTTGTCTTCTTGGTATTGTTCGGTAAGGTGTAACATGTGGGTTTCTCTTCTATTAGTTACAATGACCCGATATATCCCTTATGTGAAAGTTTTGAGCCAAAATATTATAAATATATATATATATATATATCGAGTCTTTCAGAAGAGCCAAGGATTTCCAACGTATAACCCTTCTTTTATGAACCCTACCTATGATTTTGGCGAGTGCATGATATGAAATGAATACGGGCCCAGGAACTTAGTGTATGTGACTATCCGGGAAGGCAAGGGCCGACGGTGATCCCATACACTAGTTCCAACCAAAGATACGGTGAAATAGACCTCGTTAAGGAGTTTTTGACGAGGAAAGGCTAATTGGGCTTTGAGGATTCATGAACCTCACTAGCCACATTGATATGTTAGGTGGCTGGGCCTTGCAATCCCGTCCACCTCCCGCAGGAAGAAGGTGTAAGAGTTTATGATTATGAATGATATGATTATGATTATGAACGAATATGTATGAATGTGAATGATCATTAATGTAAAGATTGAATTGATATGCACACACGAGGAGAAGGTTGGAGATTATGCACGCCCCTCGCCGGGCCATGAAACCTTATGAATAGAATGAATGAATTTGATAGTTGTAATCCTGAGTGTTGTTTTCGTTTGTTTTACCCACTTGGGAAATATCTTAAAAACCTCGCACGGGATTATAGCATGCATGTGTGGGTGTTTAAATTCTGCGATATTATATATGTTATGTCCTATTTTATACCCACCAGTCTCTTATAGACTGAACCCGACTTTGTTTTCAGTTCTTTGCAGGTTTTGGAGTGCTAGGCGGGATGTTGAGTCTGTCGAGTCGTGTGGCTCAGTTAGAGTCTTTTCACACGCATATTCTCTGTTGTACAAGTTACATTAAAGAATGTATAAATGTTATGATTATGATGCATTGATTCGGAACCGGCTTCTAGGGATAGACTGAACCCGTGATTCAAGCTCTATTATTTATTTTTTATGTTTGGAAATTTCGGGACTAGGTATTTATGCTAGTTGAACCCGTCAATTACTACTTGAACTTATGATTGATTACATGTCCTGTTTCCGCACTCACATTTAATTCATGAGCTTGTTTAATTGGTTTCGAGGTTCTAGCTCCCGCCTAGCCTAGTGTGTGAGTGAGTCCCCGTTCGCCGTGATTCGGCTCATGTATAGACTCTCCATTTCATATGCGGGTCGGGTCTCGGTGCGGGGGATGTAGGGCCTTCCATTGGGGTGCTACAGGTTCTCAAGAAATTGCCTTCCCCTCGACCTCCCGAGGATGGGCAATCTCCCTACATAAATGGAGTCGTGTTGATGAGAGAGCTCGACGACCCCATGGCCGACCCGAGATCACATACCACTTTCCAGGGGCCAATTTAGTAAGTCATAAATCATAATTTTTATAATTTCAAAATTTCATAATTTTTCCCACTTATATTTCAAAGTCATAATCTCGCTATTTCAAAACATTCACACACACCAACCCCTTTCAAATCAAACAGACGTAAGATAGGTTACGTATATATATACAAAAGCGTTTTTCAAATGATTCCATAACAAAACGAGACAAATCCCACAAAATACATATCAAAACACATATCTAAGTATGTATATATATATACGTAATCGCATACGGGCTCAAAATTCAGGTAGGGTTGTAGGTCGTTATAACTAAAATGAAAGAAACCTCACCTCGATGACCACACCGGACGAAACGAACCCAAAACACCCTAAGAGACCTCCTCGTCACCCACGGAACGAACCTGAAGACAAAACAAACAACAAAAGATGAACTTAGACTCAAAATGAACCAATTAGACGCTCGGTAAATGCAAATGGATGCAAGTGATGTTCAAAGAATGCAATAAGATTTCATTTAGATTTTATTTATCTCATAATCGACATGTTTCACGTTAAATAAATCCATAAATTTCATAACGCGCATAACACATTATATAACACATTAGGCATGCATGCATACAAGAAACGAAACAAGAAAATTTCAAACAAATTAAGAAACTGTTATATTAACTCATGCATGCACGTTAAGGAACAAGTATAGCATGTTAGGTCAAATATTATGTATAAAAACATGGAATTCACATAATAAATTCATAATATAGCACGTAGCACATAATTCAACAAGTAAGCCATGCATACACTTCATACAATTTCAAATAATTATCATGCAAGGCAAATAAACACATTATGAAGTCATGCATGCACCTTTAAGCGCATATGAAGCACGTAAGTAATTTATTTCACGTAAAAGCATTGAATTCACGAGATAAATTCATAATTACACACTTAACATATAATATAAGACGTTACTATTGCATACAAGGTAAGAAATAAGCAAGAAGAACACGAAAAGCACAAACAAAACGAAAACAACACGTGACAGCAGCAGCAGGTCCACAGTAGCTCCAAAAGGGGTCGCGCTCGTCACCCCAAACATGCCCAAAGGTGGTCGCGGTTGTGACCACCCTCACCTCCAGCCATCCAAGCAGCAACAGGTCGAGAATGGCCCAAAATCTGGTCTTGGGCGCGACCGCCTGCGCAGGTCACGAAATCTGCAGCTTCCAGCCCCTGCTCTCCATCTTCCAATCTCAACACCAAAGCAGCAGCTACCAGGAACAAAAAGGAAAGTAAAACGCACCCAAATCCCAGCCAAAAACATCCCAAAACACCACACAACCACACGGTAAGACAAGGAAGCAATCAACACATATCTTGAAAATTCAAGATATTAAGTTCATACATGGTGGTCCGATTTTAAGCCATTTTCCATGAAATTTCTGATCATATTTACATAAAAGAAGGTTAAGAGATCATATATCATTCATCAATTCAAATTATAGAGTATGTTTTGCATGAATTCATCAAGGAAATGGGTATAACCTAACTATTCACGTATCTCACAGAAAACATGATCAAACATGGATGAAAATAGACCAACTTAGATTTAAAAGAAGGCCAAGGAGATGACGGCTCGAATTCTGGGAATACCTTTCGGATTTAACGAGAAATGGCGGTCGAACGAACAATAGTAGCTACCCTCTTTTCCTTCTTCTCCCTGGGCTGCAGCGGTTTCTACTTCTTTTCTTCTTATTCTGGGGCTAAACCGATACGAGGGAGAGCGAGTGAGATAAATGGTTAAAAGAGGAGACAATGAGTCCAAAAAGGGTCAAATCGGATAAGAAACGGGTCGGATATGAGCAAAACGGATGAGGGTCCCAAATCTGTCACAAGGGTTGCGTTTCGGGCGAAATACGGGAGTCCAAATGTGCTTAGAAAAATATGAGGCCAAGTTCTCTAGCTTCTATTCTTCTTTACAAGTCCGACACCACTTCCAAAATTCGAATCGGAATTACCGATTTCAAGATACGCCTTCCAGAACCCAACGTGCAGTAAAACAAGTTAGGCCCTTAAGTTCCTAACAAATAAAACGGTTCGAAACCGTATCAAACGAACTATAAAACGAGGACGTAAGCAAGTTCTTAACATATAACTGTCATGCATATCACTTAATCACAAAAGTTTGAAATAAATACGGGCACAAACGGATTAAAAACTGAGCAAATAAAGCATAAACGTTCAAATAATAAATCACATAATTCAAGTATTAAACGTAAAGAATAAAATAAACACGTAAATTGTGTAATTAAAATAATTTAAATACGCCCTTAGCACTCTCGAACTACGTACCTGTACGGTCGAAAAATCGGGATGTTACAACCTCTTCCCCTTCAAAAGGACCTGTCCTGAGGTCCTAAAGCAAGGTCTTGATCGTATCTGGAATGAAGTTCAACTCCAAGGAGAACCACCGGGCGAGCTCAACCCTCTCATGTAGCACCCGGAACGCTAGGGCACCACATCCCCCGCACTAAAGCCCAATCCGCATACAAAATGGAAAATCCGTACACGAATCCAGCAGTAGCAAACGGGTGACAGACAAGACCCTGCCGAAGCTAGGCGGTACCTAAACCCTATACAGCAGATAAAATAAGAGCCTGGAAGTGGAAGCGAATCAACTAGTCCTAGAAGCCTGTCCCGAAATAAATCAGAATGAAGACGGGTTCAACTAGTCCAAGAACCTGTCCTAACCTATCCCGAATTCCATACATACGATCAATAAGTATAAACCTATACAGAGTATATATACAATTACCAAATTCCAAACATAACCGAAATAGAAACTTAACAAACTCAACAAAAGACACAGGCTCTACACACCGCCGCCTAGCTCGAACTCCAACGACCTGTACCTGCAAACTAAAAACATAGGTGGTGCGAGGATCAGTCCACTGACTGAGTGTGAGGGCTGAACTCACACACGCTATACATAATAAGGAGCAGAGCACGTATCAAAAGAAAGACTATGAATCAGGAGTAAGGTTTTGCATTCCAAAATCATTTTCAAACCAAACTTATATTATACTTATCTTATCTCATTCAAAATATAACATACTGAGCTTAATCGTATCATATCAAAAGAGAAAGCTCATATCCCGTTTCATAATCAACATTACAGATCATATTTAAATAACCGGCGAGTACGGGTCTCCAACCTTATTTCCATATCTTATCATACGTATCATAACGAAAAACAAACAAATATCATAAATAATCCAACCCCAACAACCATGTAGTTCGGGGAGCAAGCCCTCACTACTGATACCGGTACAAACACACACGGGGTAGCTAACCCACACTGTGCCTTCCCCGGCTATCCACCGATGGCTCAAAGCACCCTCCTCAACCTACAAAAGTCGCACGTGAGTACTTCAAATAAGAATGTGCACAGGGGTCATAACCGGCGACCCCATGGTCGTCCCTGGTCTCCCTTACCCACGTCTCGGGGGCCGAACACATAAGAACAGAGCATATCAGATCATAACTCACTGCATATCATACTTATCAAATCATAACAGACTTACGTACCTGATCAGACATACCATACCTTGCAACTTAGCATATGCTATAAACGTACCTCTCCGTGTCATACTAATTCGTAGCTGGCTTGAAGACACACTGTTTGGAGCATAGTCTCGTTACAAAACATTTCAAGCTTACATGTGCTCATACATATACAGTTGGAAAACCTTTAATCGTATGATAAAATGATAAATGTATCGTTTAAACACATATCTATTATATAAATATAATAGAATAGTCGAATGCAGGCTTAAAAACGAGCACATAGGGTTATAGGTCGCTTTAACTAAAATAAAAATCCTAAAACCTCACCTTACACCGACGAGAACGAAACACATGAGCAAAGAAGTCCCACTGGAACCCAAACAGCTAACAGACACTCCCTGAAGAACCCCTGAACGACTGAGCAAACAGAAGACAAAACTCAGACTCAAACAACAACCATAAAAGACGCACGACAAAGCTCACGAACACAAATGATACACAGATAATTCACATTTATCCAATCAAGTTATTCATATCGAATCACAATCATTTCACATACTAGAAAATGCATAACTTTATAAAATTCATATCATCAAATAGGGAATATAAACGGAGAAATAATAATTTAATCCTATCATGTACCAAGTCTCGCGAAATTAAAACATTGATCATATAACAAATTTTATAATTAAAAACATAATGCATAATATTTAATATTCCAACAAATAACATACTTGAACGATTCATTGAAAATTAAATATAACATATCATTTCATAATTTATTTCTCAAGTTTCATATAATCCCATTATCAAATTAGTCTTCAAATATTACACTAACACCCCTTAAATAAAATATTCTCAAGCAAGTAGGCATAAAACGACATAATTAAATTCAATAAATTAGAAATCGAACTTCTCATGCATCATAACATATTTTCAAACATCATACAACTCATAGAGCCAAACGTACATCTCAGAAAGCTGAACAAAACCCCTCAAACCAATTCTGAAAATAATTAACCTACCAGATTTAATTGAAGAAAAACAAATACGAAATAATCCGGGAACCCAAGAAGCCAAGAATCGATATTAAACCCAAACGGATTGACGAAAATTAAATCCTAATGTACCATCAGAAAGCTCAGGACGAATACCTCGAAACCCATATGATGTTCACCGGAAAAACCATCGTTGACCAACGGCCGTCAACTTTGACCGGCTAATTCGCTGCCGGCCGTGAGATTTGGATGGCGGGACCACCGAAAATGAACTCCCCTCGTCGAGCCACATCTAACCGTATATAGCTTGACCCCATCCCATTAACGGAACATAAACCCATTGCCGGAGCTAAAACCCGCTGCGCGTCGCCATTGCTGTGTCGACTGTCGTGGTTGTTTTCTGTCGAAACCAAGGCCAGAAAAGAACTCGGAAGGGTCAAAAACCTTAGGAATCAGTCTTACTCATCGGAAAAAGCCACCGGAACCGCCGAAAGAGAGCCGGAAAAGAGAGCTGCCACTATTTACGCATGCCGCTACTACTGTTTTTGGCGAATATCTCCGTCACCAGGCTGTTTCAGGCAATGAGGCCAGTGCCAAGTTCTAAAGCTCGTCGAGACGTTCGATTTGCATATCAATTTTCCTAGATTCCATCGTCGGAGGAGGCCGAATGAGGCCGTCGAAGTTACTGCTAGAAACTAGGCCCGATTTCCAAAATTTGAGCTGCGATATCTCCTTCGTCGTTGGTTGGATTTCGATTCCGTCTTTGCCATCGTAATCCTCATCTTCAGAACTTCAATTTTGGCTATTCTTTCATCGAATTACGTCGACAAATAGCCAAATGTGTGTTTACGGTGTTGTGTGTGAGAGAGAGAGCTGAAGTTGTGATCTGATTCGAAAACGAGGATTCAGATATTTATTCCGGGTCCTCACGCGCGAGAAAACCCGTAGAACGAGCTAACGATGTCAGAAAGGGGCGAACTTAGAGTCTACAGACTCATTTCGATGCCCCGAAAGCAGGGGTCAAAAAGGTCGAACTGTCGACCGAACGAAAAGTGACCGAATAACCCCTAAAAGAGAAAATTGCAAAAAGGCCCCTAAGCTCTTAAAGAGTTGAAAATAGGGCCAGTCAACGCACAAAATCACAGAATTAAAACATTAAAAAGCACATAAGCAACAAGTAAAAGTAAATTAAGCAATTAAGCACACAAGGAAATCAACACGTGGCGTCTGCTCAGACGATCGGAAAAGCGGGGTGTCACATCACAACTCACCGACACTCTCGGGCCCTCAACTCACCAAACTCTCTCCGAGAAGAGAGTCTACATGGAAGGAACAAAGCAACAAGCAAACAACAAACAAGGAGAAAGAGAAGAAACGAGGAAAGAAAAAGTAGCACAAAAATTAAATAAAAGATGCATGTATGAAGTGCCATGAATGCTTTAGTGTACCGTTCACGAAGGTGGAAATGTTGAATTTGGTATCCATTTCCTTGTTTGCCAAGTTCTCACTTTGTACTTGAACCGGAATCTTGAAGTCACGGCGCTTTGAAGGTCTCAAATTGTTGTTCTTCCGACAACTATCATCATGTTTTCTAATTCCTCCAACTCTCGGCACTTGAAGCAATCCCCAAATTTTCTTCAATATTTCTCCATCTTCGGCCTTGAAATGTTCTTCTATTTGGCATTCTTGAGACTCCTCTTGTATTTCGGCCTCTTTCTCAGAATAAAATTCAAACCAAGTTCTTAGCCCATATAAGAAATGTGAGATTCGAACCCTTAGCTATCATCATCTTCTACCACTTCAGAAGATCAAATCCCTAAAACACTTTGTCGACTGAAAACACTCGTTGCCCTTATTCTTTTCTGGGATTTTTAAAATATAATAGGACGATATCCTGAAATAAAAACACAATTTCCAAGAAATATCGAAGCATGCAGGGGTTTTAGTGCATGTTTGTAATAGCCCGAAAACCCGTCTGTCGATATTGTCCGCTTTGGTGGGCTAAGCGACACCACCCTCACGGTTTTGTTTCTCCCGATGGAATTTAAGCCCGAAGGCGCCCACCCAGGAAAAGGCCTCAACAAGGGAAAGGTATCCACCCCCTTATAAAGGAGGCTTTGTTCCCCTCTCCAACCGATGTGGGACAAGCACTTTGAGCTTTACAGTCCACCCCCCCATAAGGGCCCAGCGTCCTCGCTAGCACACGGGCCCGGGTCCCGGCTCTGATACCATTTGTAACAGCCCGAAAACCCGCCTATCGATATTGTCCGCTTTGGTGGGCTAAGCGACACCACCCTCACGGTTTTGTTTCTCCCGATGGAATTTAAGCCCGAAGGCGCCCACCCAGGAAAAGGCCTGAACAAGGGAAAGGTATCCACCCCCTTATAAAGGAGGCTTTGTTCCCCTCTCCAACCGATGTGGGACAAGCACTTTGAGCTTTACATTTGTAACAACCCGAAAACCCGCCTGTCGATATTGTCCGCTTTGGTGGGCTAAGCGACACCACCCTCACGGTTTTGTTTCTCCCGATGGAATTTAAGACCGAAGGCGCCCACCCAGGAAAAGGCCTCAACAAGGGAAAGGTATCCACCCCCTTATAAAGGAGGCTTTGTTCCCCTCTCCAACCGATGTGGGACAAGCACTTTGAGCTTTACAGTCCACCCCCCCCATAAGGGCCCAGTGTCCTCGCTGGCACACCTGCCCGGGTCCCGGCTCTGATACCATTTGTAACAGCCCGAAAACCCGCCTGTCGATATTGTCCGTTTTGGTGGGCTAAGCGACACCACCCTCACGGTTTTGTTTCTCCCGATGGAATTTAAGCCCGAAGGCGCCCACCCAGGAAAAGGCCTCAACAAGGGAAAGGTATCCACCCCCTTATAAAGGAGGCTTTGTTCCCCTCTCCAACCGATGTGGGACAAGCACTTTGAGCTTTACAGTCTTGTCCCACATCGGTTGGAGAGGGGAACAAAGCCTCCTTTATAAGGGGGTGGATACCTTTCCCTTGTTGAGGCCTTTTCCTGGGTGGGCGCCTTCGGGCTTAAATTCCATCGGGAGAAACAAAACCGTGAGGGTGGTGTCGCTTAGCCCACCAAAGCGGACAATATCGACAGGCGGGTTTTCGGGCTGTTACAATGTTCATGTGAACGATTAACATAAATAATACAATTAATGCAAATAAATTAGATAATTGATGAAAGTGAATGCAAACAAGCACATAATCCTAAGTCGAACGACCTAGACAGACCCGACATTACACTAGAGCTCCGGTTTTGCAACCAAGAGCTCTGATACCACTTGAGGATGTAGCACCCCGGAGCGCAAGGCACTACATCCCCCGTACGGTAGCCCAACACGTGTAACAAAATGGGAACTCCGCACACGTATCAAACTACGACAAATGGGAGACAAATAAAATCTCTCCTATGCTAGGTGGTCTAGACCCTAAATCAGAGTGCGCAAAATAAACAAATACACAAGCGGAAGCACCATGATTCAAATAATCAAACATACATGCTCGCAAAATAACAAAATATGTAAGTATCCAAGATCAAATTTAAATACTTCTTCTACAAATTTCTCAATTTCAATACATATTCGCAGATACATAAGTTCCATAAGTTCAAAAGTACAGAATTAACTAGAAAGATGCATGGAACTAAAAAACAAAACCCAAGACTCGACAAACAACCAGCGCCTAGCACAAACTCCCCACGAACACCTGCAACTCAAAACAAACAAGGGGAAAAAGAAAATAACGAGGAGGAGTCAGTCATAAAGATAGGTGTAAGGGCTAACACACGCATACGTATATATACATAAGATCATAATATATTCAAAAGTAAAAAGTTCATGAACCGGGCGTGGTTTTTGCATTCTAAATCATTTTATCCCGTGATACTATATATAAGAAAAGAGGGTTTAAGGCCGAAGGTCAAAATCAATCAATTTTAGTAATTTGTAATCCACTCCCGTTTCACGAACCGTATTCATAAACAAAATCAAAGTACTCAGCGACAACGAGTTCAAACCCTCCAAACTCCTTTCATATTCATAATCAAAACAAAAACATACGAAGCTCATAATCAATCCTTCTTTACCGGTTGGGGATGAGGAGGCCTTCCTCAACCCCGTTCTCCCGTCATAAGTTTTGTGTCGGGGGATCCTACCCCCTCCCCGATGGGGTTTAAGCCGCCGGTTCTCAGGAAATTACCTTTCCCTCGACCTCCCGAGTATATGCAATCTCCCTACATAAATGGAGACGTGTTGATGAGAGAGCTCGGCGACCCCATGGTCGACCCGAGATCACATACCACTTCCCCAGGGCCCATTCCATAAGTCATAAATCATAATTTTTATAATTTTAAAATTTCATAATTTTTCTGACTTATATTTTAAAGTCATAATCTCGCTATTTCAAAATATTCACACACATCAACCCCTTCCAAATCAAACAAACGTAAGATAGGTTACGTATATATATACTGTAGCACCCGAGCGTAAGGTACCACATCCCCCGCACTAAGACCCGACCCGCATATGAAATGGATAATCCATACACGAGCTAAATCACGGGCGAACGGGGACACAACACACCCACTAAGCTAGGCAGGCTAACCCTTAAACCAAAAAATCCAAAACTAAACGAAATAGAGTATGCAATAGCGGAAGCAATACACGATCAACATATATATACAATGAGCATTCAAGCTCCAAAAATAGAATATTTACAATACTAACTTGCCGTCATGGCTCAAACATGTACGCTCAATTCATACTTAATACATAAGAGTCATAAATAATAGTATGAGGGCGTGTAAGACCCAAAATATAGAGCTAGAAACAAATGTGAGACACACTGACTCAAATTCCCACTTAACTCCACTTAGCCCTGCACAAAACAACTGAAACAATCCGGGTTCAGTCTATAGGAGACTGGTGGGTATTAAAAACAGGGCATAAAATATTGATAATGCGAAACTTAAGCACATTCATGTATGTTATAATCCCGCAAGAAGTTTTAGAACGGTTTTCCCAAGTGGGTAAAACAAGAAGTCATCCATCGGGATTTTAACTCTCATTTTCATATTCAATCAATAGGTTATACGTGAGCCCGGCGAGAAGGCTAAGTCTCCAACCTCCACCTCGTGTAATTCTTTAAAATATTAATTAGGTGCTCATGCATACAATCTTTCGTGCTCAATCAATCGATCAATCATAATCTTTCGATCATTCATAATCATACATATAATCCCCTTCTTCCTCCGGGCAGTGGACGGGTTTGCAAAGCCCAGCCACCTCAATCATTGGCCAGAGGGGTTTCATGAGTTCCCCAAGGGCACTCAGCTTCCTTTCCTCACTAATCTCCTAGTGAGTTCCGGACTCTGTAGTTTGGTGAAACTAGTGTACGGGTTCACCGTCAGCCCGTGCTTCCCCGGTTAGCCACGTACACTAAGTCTCGGGGCCCAATCAGTGCAATCAACCAATACTCGCCAAAACATTTAGGTAAGGTGTTTAAAATAAAGAAAAGGATTAACATTAAAATCATAGACTCTTTGAAAGACTCGATATAAGTATATAATAATTTGGCTTAAAACCTTTCACATTGGGAATATATATAGGGTCGTTTATCTAAATAGAAGAGAAATCCACCTTAAAGACAAAAGAAATGGCAAAAAGAGCTTCACTGCTCGTCCTCTTCTCCAACTAGACCCGGATCTATGCAAAGAAAGCGAAGTGTAACTCAAATGACCATATAAGACGCTCGACAATGTAATGATATGAATGCATAAAATATGATATTATTTCATGAACACGTTCATGTGCACTATTAATGCATTTAAATCATATAGAGACAAGTCATTTAAATCATAAATTTCACATTTCATGTCAAACAAATTCAAGGATTTCATATAACACTTATAACTCAAATATGTCAAATTTACAATTATAAGATGGACAAATGAATTCATTCAAGTTATTCAAATAGGTAAGTGTGGAATAAGTAACAATTAATTCCAAAATCATAGAATAATTACAATATATTAAATAATACTAAATAAATAATACTTAAATTAAATAATACTTAACATATAATTTAATATATATATATATACATGTAATTATATATATACGTAGAACATACAATATATATATATACTTATACATACTTATATCGTGCTTGCTTTTACAAAACAAATCAAATAATTCATGCATGCAACACTATACCTACGTAACACACGCATTTAATATATATACTACATACTCAATGCATGCAAATATAAACACCATGCACGACTGTTGCGCTACAGACCTGAAATCAAACCCAATTTCAAAAAGTATGACACGGTCGTGTCGGTTTTCAGTTCAAACTGGACACGGTTGTGTCCGATTTTATAAAATTCTGGTAGCCAAGTCGAGAGATCAACATTGCCTCGCCCATTTTTCATTGAATTTGGGCGCGGCCGTGTGGCCTTTCTTCTCGCAACACGCAGCAGTTTCAGTAGCAAAAATGCAGGGGAAGAGCAGCAGTTTCACGCAGCAACTTAGGCACAAATCAACCAACAAGTAAAGGCATGTAAAGGCATGAAAGAATGCAACAAAAGACCAAGAATTCAGCTCCAAAACAACCACCAATCAGGCACAAAGTTCCCGCAGCAGCAAGGTTCATGGAAGAGCAGTTTTTTGCTTGAAATTTCTCCAAGTTCAATAATGGAAACTCAATATATATTCAACTACCACTAAATACACGACCATAAATGAAACAAGGGAAGTAAATTGGTCAGTTTCATGCTTTGAATCAACTAAAAACTCCAAGTTCAAAGAGATCAAGAAATTTAATCTAAACCTAACTATTCATACAACTCCTTCAATCTCCATGAATATAAACACAAAATTAGGGTTGAATAGATCAAAATGACCAGGAATGAATGTATATAACTATCCTAAACTCACCTTGTGGATTGGATGAAGGTTTGAAGAGATTTGAGCTCCAAAATCTCCAAAAATGGCAAATGACGGGAATGAACTGGAAGTCAAAGATTTTCGCTGAGTTTGTCTCCTTGTGTGAGGGTTGGTTCTGTTTGGAGAGAATGAAGACTGATAGAGGGTTAAGTTAGCTTTCCAAAGACTCCAACCATGGTTAATTTGGTTAAGTATGGTGAGAGATATGGCTATTTTGGTGAGATGTGGCAGTTTTGGCGCCGTTTCCTTTTTCGGTTGGATTTCGGAGGTTTGAATGGTTTTGGAAAAATATGAGGCTAAGTTCATTAAACTCGAATCTTCGATACGAGTTCAACGAAATTGACAAAACTCGATTCCGAGTTCCCGAGCTCAAGATATCACAGACGTAACCAAGGGTGTGCTAATTGCCCGTTAGCCCCGATTTGGTCCACAATTCAAAATAAATTCGTTACCACGTCAAACGAGATCGAAAA
The DNA here is from genome assembly GCA_037501455.1 of Lantana camara. NCBI lineage: Eukaryota > Viridiplantae > Streptophyta > Magnoliopsida > Lamiales > Verbenaceae > Lantana > Lantana camara. The sequence continues at coordinate 61,352,653 of CM074855.1, forward strand.
CATGAAAAGAGCATAACATGTTCATAACACCTAAATGTACAACATACTAAATTTTCACAAATTTTCGAATTCGATTAAATTTAAATAATTCAAATATTTATGAAATGAACTAAAATTAAAATAAATAAATAAAAACTTAACATTATAAAATAATAAAATAAAATAACAACTGATCGTGCAAGAGAAACAATCAAATTCCATTTGCAATTAAATTTTAAAATCAACGAATTAGACTAAATTTAATATTAGGAAAATTAAAGATATAATTATTTAATATTTTAACATTTAATTATAAAATTAAATATACGAAATACTTATAAACAATTTAATTTGTGCAAATTGATAAACACGTACGTCATACCTGTACGACCGAAATATCGGGGCGTCACATCTACAAAAGCGTTTTTCAGATGAATGAATAACAAAACGGGACAAATCATACAAAATACATATCAAAACACATATCTAAGTATTTTATATATACGTAATCGCATGCGGGTTCAAAATTCAGGTAGGGTTGTAGGTCGTTACAACTAAAAAGAAAGAAACCTCACCTCGACGACCACACCAGACGAAACGAACCCAAAACACTCGTAAGAGACCTCCTCGTCACCCATGAAACGAACCTAAAGACAAAACAAACAACAAATAATGAACTTAGACTCAAAATGTACCAATTAGACGCTCGGCAAATGCATATGGATGCAAATGATGCTCAAAGAATGCAATGAGATTTCATTTGGGTCATATGATGCCACATTAAATCATATTGAATCATAATTGACATGTTTCACGTTAAATAAATCCATAAATTTCATACAACGCTCACAACACATTATATAACATGTTAGGCATGCATGTATATAAGAAACGAAATAAGAAAATATCAAACGAATCAAGAAAAAGTTATATTAACTCATGCTTGCACGTTAACGAGCAAGTATAGCATGTTAGCTCAAATATTACGTATAAAAACATCGAATTCACATAATAAATTAATAATATAACACGTAGCACATAATTGAACAAGTAAGCCATCCATACACTTCATATAATTTCAAAGAATTATCATGCAAGGCAAAATAACACATTATGAAGTCACGCATGCACCTTTAAGCACATATGAAGCACGTAGGTCATTTATTTCACTTAAAAGCATTGAATTCACGAGATAAATTCATAATTAATCCCTTAACTTATAATATAACAAGTTAGTATTGCATACAAGGTAAGAAATAAGTAAGAAGAACACGAAAAACACAAACAAAACGAAAACAACTCGTGACAGCAGCAACAGGTCGACAGCAGCTACAAAATGGGTCGCGGTCGATACCCCAAACATGCCCAAAGTTGGTCGCTGTTGCGACCACCCTCACCCCCAGCCATCCAAGAAGCAACAAGTCGAGAATGGCCCAAAATTTAGTCACGGTCGCGGGCGAGACCGCCTGCGCAGGTCGCAAAATCTGTAGCTTCCAGGCCTTGTTCTCCATCTTCCAAGCACAACACCAAAGCAGCAGCTACAAGCAACAACAAGGCAAGAAAAACGCAGTAAAAGCCCAGCAAAAAACGTCCCAAAACACCACACAACCACACGGTAAGCCAAGGAAGCAATCAATTATCTTCAAATTCAAGAAATTAAGTTCATACATGGTGGTCCGATTTTAAGCCATTTTCCATGATATTTCTGATCATATTTACATAAAATAAGGTTAAGAGATCATATATAATTCATCAATTCAAATTATAGAGCAAGTTTGGCATGAATTCATCAAGGAAATGCATATAACCTGACTATTCACATATCTCAACCAAAACATGATCAAACATGGATGAAAATGGACCAAATCAGATTCAAAAGAAGGGAAAAGATATGGAGGTTCGAATTATGGGCATACCTTTCGGACTTGATGAGAAATGGAGGTCGAACGAGCAAGAAATGTCCAAGAGTGAATAGTAGCTGCCCTCTTTTCCTTCTTCTCCCTTGGCTGCTGCGGTTTCTGCTTCTTTTCATCTTTTCTAGGAGCTGAACCAAGATGAGGGAAATAGAGTGAGATAAAGGGTTAAAAGTGGAGAAAATGGGTTAAAAAACGGGTCAAATCGGATAAGAAACGGGTTGGATATGAGCAAAACGGGCGAGGGTCGCAAATCTATCACAAGGGTCACAAATCTGTCACAAGGGTCGCGTTTCGGGCGAAATATGGGTGTTCAAACGGGCTTAGAAAAATACAAGGCCAAGTTCTCTAGCTTCCATTCTTTGTTACGAGTCCGAACACTTTCGGAATTTTGAATCCGAATTCCCGAGCTCAAGATACGCCTTCCGGAACCCAAGGTGCGCTAAAACAAGTTAGGCCCTTAAGTCCCTAACAAATAAAACGGTTCGAAAACCGTATCAAACGAACTTAAAAACTTAAAACGATCAGGTAAGCTGTAGCGCCCCAACGCCACAACCCCGCACCGTTGTATCACCCAAGTAACTGGGAAGCTTTATTACTCGAGAGATACTTCGGCGAACGGACAGAACATAACAAAGATCAGAGTAACCAGTGTTGCCAACGCAGCGGAATTTCAGAATAATTTTGAACTTTTGAAAACATGAATGCAACACAGTAGTATATGCATAACCACATAAACAAGTAGCCATAATATTAACATAAAACATTAGTCCAATAGGAAAACAAAGGAACATAGTAAAACGGAGTCCAAATAATTCAGGTCGTAGCCTGAACAAGTTCTCATAGTAAAACATGCAACGTAAAGGTAGAGGTAACCACGACTATGCTGGACAAAGGAAAAGTAACTAGCAATCCTGACTTAACAAAAGAACTCCTACAGCTTCAAGATACCTTTAGGAAGCGCCGGGCTGCCTACCTGAAACCATGAGGTCAGAAAACAGGGAAGAGGTATTAGTCAAAAGGGACTAAGTGAGGTAATTTGCAGTAAGAAAGAGTAATTGGACTGGAAGGGTTTTGAAAGACTTTCTTAGCGACTTTCCTCAAACCAGAAAGAAACTCTTTTATCTTAAAACGGGATTTTTTACAAGCACACACAAGCACACACATCAGAGGTTCTGGTTTATATATACTTTAAAACGGGGAACAGCATACGGGATATTTTCCAAAAGTATGAACCAGACTTTAAAACCAAAGTTTGCCCGCAAGCTAGGCCATATCCATCCTTTACTCCTCAAAACATTTACAAAGTTGGTATCGAGATTCTTTAGGACCCCGACACCCATAATCACATGCACCACCCCTTCTCCCCTTATTGTCGCGCCCAGGGAGCTACCCCGCGGTGACGTGCAAAATGGGAGGAATTTACCACCTCTCCCGACCTTCGATGTGGAGTAACCAACCTCTGATTAAACCATCATCAAGGTCATTACGGCGGCCAGTATCATAGTAGCCATTGGCGCACGCCTCCCGGTCTACTACTAACCATACCGCCAGGGCCCAACATAACAAAGTTTCCAGAGCTTGCTTTCAGAATAACAAAGGTGCATAAGCACACAGAGTTCAGATGACTGAACCTTTAATCAAAGCAGTATAACAGTGAACAGAACGTATATCAGAGATCATTGACTTTAAACTCGAAGCATTATCCCAAACGGGAAAACGTTAACTTGAAAGATAGGAATCTTTCCACCCGAAGGCGTTGATTTTGAAATCATTTGAAAACGAAGGAATATTCATGGTTCCAGTTGAAATGGTTTAAACCTCACCTATTTATTTAGATAAGCTGATAGTTGGTAGAAGACAGGGTTCACACAGTACCCTACGGATCCCAGAACTCGGTATTATCTCCTGTAAGTCACAGACTACTATGAGCTTAAGGGTCTGAGTCCCACACATGATTAACGATGCATGATTGAGTGCGGGTAGTCAAGTATTGAAGTGTAAGATTGAAAAGAATACGACACATTTAAACAAGGGATAATCTTTCCCGAAGAAAGAATTCGGGCAAACGATTAGTCTCATTAGAAAGCTCGTATCAAAAGCTTAGGGGTATGTTCTTAGGGTCTTAGAACAACCCCAATGTGAACTTTGAAATCTACTTTGATCCCTTGTCTTTGAGAATTTTCGAAAAAGGGTTTGACCGTTGAATTCGTCTCTTTGAAATGATCAATTAGGTTAAAAGTCAAAATTCTTGGTCAAGGTCAAAGTCAAAGTCAAAGGTTAAGTGTCAAAGGTCAAGGGTCACTATTCAAGTATACGGTATGTATACTGTACTTATACTATATGTATACGTGTATTTATATAGTATGTATACGGTATTTATACGGGGATACCTACCGTATTTATACAGTATTTATACAAGAATACATGCGGTATTTATACAAGAATACATGCGGTATTTATACTACAATACTTACGGTATTTATACAAAAGTACATACGTATTTATTAGGGAAATACACATAGTATTTATATGAAAGTATACACGTAATTATACGCATTGGAATCAAATACGTATACGTATATTATACATGTATACCATAACATATGTCAATTGGTCAAGTATAATTATATGTAACAATTAATTAAACATGTAACATTTAAAACTATAGGTTATACTTTAATTATGTAACATTAAATAACATGTAACATTTAATTAAATCATGAAATAAATTAAATTACTTAAGTATGATCATAAAATAATTAAAATGTGACATATAACATGCTAGCATAATTGTCACATAATTAATTTGTCACAAAATTAAATTATGTAACACATTTCATAATAAACTATACTACAAGAAATATAATTCATAATTCATGAATAATTAAAGCATAAATTAAATCACATAATTCATGCACAAAATAAAACATAAATTAAATCCTAAACCTAGCATAATTAATAAATAAATTAAAACATAAAATAAAGCACAAATTAAAACATAAATTAAACTAATTAAAACATAAAAAAAAATAAGAAAACTAACCTTAAAAGGGGGGAGGAGTTCGGCCACTAGGGGGAGAGGAAGAGAATTGAGTGAGCACAAAATGAGACCCCAACAAACTTATTTATAGTTTTTGGGAAGGACCAAAGTGCAAATAATATTTATTTTAGGGACTTAAGGTGGGGTACTTTATGAAATTTGCAAAAATAGGTTTCCTTCTTTACATAATTGTCACAGCAGGGGTATTCTGGTAATTTCACCTTTCTCCTGCATATTTTTGAAGTTGGAAAAGTGTCCAAGAGCTAGGAAATAAAATTAGCTTCGAAACGGTTACTCACGGGTCGAAATCGGACGTACGGTTTAAAAGTTATAAGCTTCGGAAGATTTGATTTTCTTGAATTTCGAAAATTAATTAAATTATGAAATAAATACTAGGATAAGATTTGAAGATCCGAAAGGCCTTCCAAAAATGTAGAAAAATTCGAGGAACGTTATGGTGATGATCTCAAGGGCTAAATCATTCTAACGAAGGAAATATTTCTTACCGACGGGAATTCTTATTTGAAAATAAATTCTTAAATTGCTCTGGACACATAAACGAAACCTCAAAGCATTGAAAAGAGAGTTGAAAAATTCCAAGAAAGTAGGTATAGGTTCTTTGAGGTCTCTTGAATAAAACGGTATAGTGCCGGTTCGGAAATAAGTAGTGCTTATAGGGTTTAAAGGTAGTTTCCCCCCCTTTGGTCACCTAATATCACATATGAGCACTCAATTCATGTAGGGATGCATGATATGATTTATCTAAAATACGGATCAAGTTCTATAAGCGCCCTTACGTCGCCCTTAGTTTACCTTTATTGATCCGGTCCTGAACCGGGTTGTCACAATCTCCCCTCCTTAAGAAGAATCTGTCCTCAGATTCTCTTCGTGATCTCTAAACAATTTGGGATAGTGCTCTTGCACCTTTTCCTCAGTTTCCCAAGTAACCTCCTCAGTACCGTTCCTTTTCCATAAGACCTTAACCAATGGAATCTTTTTATTTCTTAATTCTTGGAATTTCTTATCCAGGATCTTAACCGCTTTCAACTCGTAGGTTAGATTAGGTTCTAACGGAACTTCCTCTACTGGCACCACCTGTGTCTCATCGGCAAAGTATTTGCGAAGTTGGGATACATGAAATACATTATGGATTCCTGTTAAGCTTGCTGGTAGATCTAGGCGATACGCTGTTGGACCCACACGTTCTAGTATCTCAAAAGGTCCTATGTATCTAGGGTTCAATTTTCCACCTTTTCCAATCCTTGTGAACCCTTTCCTTGGCGATGCTTTCAGAAACACTTTCTCACCCACATCGAACTCTAAATCCCTTCTTCTTTTGTCGGCATAGCTCTTCGGTCTGTCCTGGGCAGCTTTCATTCTTTGCCTGATTATCTTAATCTTTTCTGTAGCCCTTTCAATCCATTCGAGTACTTTGGCCCTGGGAGTTCCCTTAGAGGTATCCCTTGTCTCATCCATATCCCAATATAATGGAGATCTGCATTTTCTCCCATACAAGGCTTCATATGGAGTTGCTTGAATTGAAGCCTGATAACTGTTATTGTATGCAAACTCCACGAGGGGTAAACAATCTTTCCAACTGTCTGAAAAATCCAAAGCACACGCTCTTAACATATCCTCCAGATATTTAATCAATCTTTCTGACTGTCCGTCTGTCTGCGGGTGCACCGCTGTGCTGAAATGCAACTTGGTTCCCATCAAGCTTTGAACATTTTGCCAAAGTTGGGACGTAAACTTTGGGTCTCTGTCAGACACTATACTCACCGGCACTCCATGTAATCTCATAATTTCTTCTTGATACAGTTTTGCTAAGGATTTAACTTTATCCGTAGTCTTGACCGGTAGGAAGTGTGCTGATTTTGTCAATCTGTCAACTATGACCCATATACTGTCATGTCCTCCCTTAACTTTAGGTAACCCGGTAAAAAAATCCATGGTTATTCGCTCCCACTTCCATGTAGGAATTGGTAGTGGTTGTAACTTTCCTGCTGGCTTTTGGTGTTCGGCTTTAACCTTTTGGCAAGTTAAGCATTTCTTGACATATTCAGCAATGTCTCTCTTCATTCCGTTCCACCAAAACTGCCTCTTGAGATCTTGGTACATCTTTGTTCCTCCGGGGTGTACTGTATAACGTGTCTTATGTGCTTCATCAAGTATTTCCTTTCGGATAGCTAAAGGCACACAAACTCTGCTCTTATATCTCAAGATTCCATCTTCACCTTTACTGAATTTTGCCTCGTCATCCTTCTCCTTGAAATTGAGACACTTCTTAATCCATCCGTCTATAGCTTGTGTCTTTATCAACCGATCCTTCAGTGGTGATGAAATTATTAGATTTGCCAACTTGGCTCTAGGAATCACTTGAGCTGGTCTTCTTTCACACTCTATTGGGTGTCCTTCGACATGCGCTATACTAGCCTTTCGACTCAATGCATCAGCCACCACGTTAGCCTTTCCAGGATGGTATTGAATTGTACAATCATAGTCTTCCAGAAATTCCATCCACCTTCTCTGTCCCAGGTTTAGCTCCTTTTGAGTGAACAAGTACCGCAAACTTTTATAGTCCGTGAACACTTCAAAGGTTACCCCATACAAGTAATGTCTCCATTTTCCGGGGGCAAAGACGATCGCTGCTAGCTCCAAATCATGGGTGGGGTAGTTGACTTCATGTGGTTTAAGCTTTCTTGATGCATATGCTATCACCTTTCCATGCTGCATCAGAACGCATCCTAACCCTTCTTTCGAAGCATCGGTATAAACGGTGTAACCTTCCTTCCCTTCTGCTAATGTTAGTACAGGTGCGGTAGTTAATCTTTTCTTTAATTCCTGAAAACTCTGTTCGCATTTCTCTGTCCATACGAACTTTCCTTCCTTCTTGGTTAATTGAGTAAGTGGTGCTGCTATCTTTGAAAAATCCTGTACGAATCTTCGATAGTATCCTGCGAGTCCCAAAAAGCTTCTTACCTCAGAAGGATTCCTTGGTTGTTTCCAGTCCAAAATCGTTTCAATTTTCGAGGGATCCACTTCGACTCCTGAACCAGATATGATATGTCCTAAAAATGAGATCTTTTCCAACCAAAACTCACATTTGCTGAATTTTGCATAAATTTTGTGATCCAGCAAAGTGCTCAACACTAACCGAAGATGTTTGGCAAGATCTTCTGGTGTCTTGGAAAAGACCAAAATGTCATCAATAAAGATCACCACGAACTTATCAAGAAACGGCCGGAAAATCCGAAGCATCATATCCGTAAATGCAGCTGGGGCATTTGTTAGCCCAAAGGGCATTACTACGAACTCAAAATGCCCGTAACGACTATTGAAAGCTGTCTTGGGAATATCCTCATTTCTAATTTTCAATTGATAGTACCCTTGCCTCAAATCTAGCTTGGAGTATATTTGAGATCCTTGAAGTACATCGAATAACTCCTCGATGTGAGGAAGAGGGTACTTATTCTTCACCGTCATCCTGTTAAGTTCTCGATAGTCGATGCAAAGTCGTAACGACCCATCTTTCTTCTTAACAAATAACACAGGTGCTCCCCAAGGAGAAGTACTAGGGCGGATATATCCTGCCTCTAGTAATTCATCAAGTTGTTTCCTCAACTCCTGAAGTTCAGCCGGTGCCATCCGGTAGGGTGCCTTAGAGTATGGCTCGGCCCCTGGAACTGTCTCAATCACAAACTCTAGTTCACGGTCTGGTGGTAAGGTGTTTAGGTGTTCAGGAAACACTTCTGGGAACTCGTTGACAACCTCCACTTCTTCTATTTTACTCTGATCCTTTGGTCTATTTAAGAGGTAAGCAACGAATCCTGTAGCTCCCTTCTGAATCATTCTTTTTGCTTCCATTGCCGAAATCATTGGTGTTTGTCTTCCTTGTCCATCTGATGTCTGACTTTCATTCTTCCCTAAGATAACTTCCTTCTTAAAACAATCCAGCTTGACTCGGTACTTATGAAGCCAATTCATTCCCAAAATAATCCCATACTTTGTCATTGGTAATGCAACAAGATCTAGGGGATAAAACTGACCATTGATTCTAATAGAGTAGCATTTATATACTTGATCCGTTTTAAGGAAAGTTCCTAAAGGAGAACTTACTTCAAAAAGATATGGCAATTGCTCAAGTGGAAATCGTAAACGCGCACATAATTTGGATGCAATGAATGAATGTTTGGCACCAGGGTCGTGTAGGACCTTAACTGGCGTATCAAGAACATTTACCGTACCTTCCACAACAGCCATAGGATCTGGCTCGTCGCATCCATCCAGAGCATAAGCCCTTCCTCTGACCATTGGCTTGTTTGCATTTCCCGCCACCGCCTTACCTTTGCCTTGATACCCTTGCCGTTCTGTCCTACCTTTTGCTTTTGGACAATTCCCGAGCTTGTGGGCAGGACTTCCACAATAGAAGCACTGGCCAGTTTTCTTTCTACAGGTTGCTTCGGTATGCCCTGGCCTATGGCAGAATTCACATTCAATCTCATTCTGAGGGGCAAGTGGTGCTTGCGGGGGTGCCATCATTGGTCTCTTTCCTGATCTAAAATGTAACTGATTGGCTGAGCGTTTGAATCCCTGTGGTGGTTTCGATTGATATGGCTTCGCATGGTTGGCGGTCATCCTGATCTCTCTATGGGCTGCTTCAGTACTCAGAGCAGTTTCAACTACCTGAGTGTATCCTTCAAGATTCAGAGGTGCCAAAGCCCATCGTAATTCTGACTTGAGTCCATTGATGAAGCGTTTGGTCTTCCTACGCTCATCGTACAGAATATGCGGTGCATATTGTATCAGTCTCACAAACTTGGCCTCGTACTCTGCCACAGATAGTGTTCCTTGGGTAAGATTCATAAACTCGGATTCCCGGGCATCCCGAGTGACTAGCGGAATAAACTTGTCCTCAAATGCTCTTACAAACTCAGTCCAGCCGTACCTTATCCCATTTTCAATCCACACATTCTTCGTATGATTCCACCAATTCAGCGCTGCTCTTTCCAGGAGGAAGGTCGCAAATTGAACTCGCTCTATATCCTCCGGAAAGATGTTCATGGCTTCGAAGATCTTCACTATGCTTGCAATCCAGTTTTCAGCTTTAAGATCATTGGGCTCTCCGAAGAACTACTGGGGGTTCATTCGGAGAAACTTTTCAAGTGTCTTTTCATTAACTGAATTGTAAGCTCGAGCAAATTGCCTCAAAGTCTCCCCAATTTCTGGTTGTTCTTGTGGTATCGGTGGAGGGCGGGGAAATTCCTCAGGTGGTGGCGGTGGCGGTGGAATGCGTTCACGTGGAGCTCTTCTCGGGGGCATATTGTCACTGTATTCATAATATCACCCCAAACAGATATAATGCATGGCGATAAGAATGGTCCATATACTCAATGTTCCACATCAGTAAATAACAATCAATCATCGAAGTTGTAATTAGGCACGTAGTCATCAATTCAAAGTGTCCCAATTTAATCCATTAAGCAATCATTATTCACAAGTAACAGAAAACAGTCATATATATAGATGCACAAAATGAAATGGTATGATCCATGCACGGCCCTAATGGTATCTTGAAGCATTTCTAAAACTCATGACATGATAGATATAGAAAATGGTAACATGCAATGATATGAGTAAAGCAGCAAAAGATGATGTCATATATGCAAAATTTGGAAAAGCTTTTATACAAAGGCTATATCTGACCAAAAAGATAAAAAGGGGGAGGACCCGATGCTAAGTCGAGTTGCTCCCGTACAGCCTAAGCTCTCCAAAACATCATCTGTCAACTGTCATAATCTGCCAAAAGGGGGATCTCTGGGGTATATATAATTCCCTCTGCACCTGTCGGAAGTCACCCTATCTGTCATAATGTGCTGCATACCTACTGAGTATATATATGCTACTGCTATCTGCCTCTATATACAAGTCCCAACGGTCCGGACTCAGCTCCTCTACTGCTGGCTATGACTGGCTCCATCGCTATCATCAGATAAAGCAACGAAATCTCCCTGTCGTGCTGCAGATGGTCTCTCCTCCTCAGATGATCCCTCTGTCTCCTGATCCTCTCCTGCATGTGTGTCCATAGGGTCCCCTAGAGCAGCTGGCTCACTGTGTACTGGTCCCTCGTACTCCAAAGCCGCCTGCTCATCGGTGAGGTAGAAAGTCTCACAAAGGCGGGCCCTAATCCGGCTCTGATAACGATGGTGCATCTCCATAGCAAAATCCCTATCAATAGTCATATATGCCAAGTCTGCCTCTAACTGTGCAATACGGGACGCCTGCTGGGCTCTGGCCTGGCGCTTCTCTGTCAATCGAGCCTCCATCTCTCTGGCATGCTCCCGGGCAATATCCCGATCAGTCCGGTGCTGTGCTGCCAAATCATGGTAACGAATAGCCTGCAGCCGAACCTCTCTCAATCTCAAGCTATCTTGTAGGTATTCATCCCGTTCTGTTTCCAGCTGATGAACGACCCTATTGGGGCACGAATACCCCGGGTGTCCCCTCTCCTGCGCTCGCTGCCATGTATAGTAACGGGCCCTACCCCGACGAACTACTGCTACTGTACGAGGGGGCTCAAGCTCCTCAAAATATGCCTCATCCTGTTCTTGCTGACTCAGGCTGTCCATAACTATAGTGAAAGCACGCAGACTCGCACTGTCCATAACTACAGAGTAAGCACAGATATGAATACCAAGATGTAGAGTAAGTAAACTCAAAACATCCTCTATGCTTCGAGCTCCCAGGTTAAGTCTCTTCTTACTCAACCTGAGGCTCTGATACCACCTTAGCTGTAGCGCCCCAACGCCACAACCCCGCACCGTTGTATCACCCAAGTAACTGGAAAGCTTTATTACTCGAGAGATACTTCGGCGAACGGACAGAACATAACAAAGATCAGAGTAACCAGTGTTGCCGACGCAGTGGAATTTCAGAATAATTTTAAACTTTTGAAAACATGAATGCAACACAGTAGTATATGCATAACCACAGAAACAAGTAGCCATAATATTAACATAAAACATTAGTCCAATAGGAAAACAAAGGAACATAATAAAACGGAGTCCAAGTAATTCAGGTCATAGCCTGAACAAGTTCTCATAGTAAAACATGCAACATAAAGGTAGAGGTAACCACGACTATGCAGGACAAAGGAAAAGTAACTAGCAATCCTGACTTAACAAAAGACCTCCTACAGCTTCAAGATACCTCTAGGAAGCGCCGGGCTGCCTACCTGAAACCATGAGGTCAGAAAACAGGGAAGAGGTATTAGTCAAAAGGGACTAAGTGAGGTAATTTACAGTAAGAAAGAGTAATTGGACCGGAAGGGTTTTGAAAGACTTTCTTAGCGACTTTCCTCAAACCGGAAAGAAACTCTTTTATCTTAAAACGGGATTTTTTACAAGCACACACATCAGAGGTTCTGGTTCATATATACTTTAAAACGGGGAACAGGACACGGGATATTTTCCAAAAGTATGAACCAGACTTTAAAACCAAAGTTTGCCCGCAAGCTAGGCCATATCCATCCTTTACTCCTCAAAACATTTACAAAGTTGGTATCGAGATTCGTTAGGACCCCGACACCCATAATCACATGCACCACCCCTTCTCCCCTTATTGTCGCGCCCAGGGAGCTACCCCGCGGTGACGTGCAAAACGGGAGGAATTTACCACCTCTCCCGACCTTCGATGTGGAGTAACCAACCTCTGATTAAACCATCATCAAGGTCATTACGGCGGCCAGTATCATAGTAGCCATTGGCGCACGCCTCCCGGTCTACTACTAACCATACCGCCGGGGCCCAACATAACAAAGTTTCCAGAGCTTGCTTTCAGAATAACAAAGGTGCATAAGCACACAGAGTTCAGATGATTGAACCTTTAATCAAAGCAGTATAACAGTGAACAGAACGTATATCAGAGATCATTGACTTTAAACTCGAAGCATTGTCCCAAACGGGAAAACGTTAACTTGAAAGATAGGAGTCTTTGCACCCGAAGGCGTTGATTTTGAAATCATTTGAAAATGAAGGAATATTCATGGTTCCAGTTGAAATGGTTTAAACCTCACCTATTTATTTAGATAAGCTGATAGTTGGTAGAAGACAGGGTTCACACAGTACCCTGCGGATCCCAGAACTCGGTATTATCTCCTATAAGTCACAGACTACTATGAGCTTAAGGGTCTGAGTCCCACACATGATTAATGATGCATGATTGAGTGCGGGTAGTCAAGTATTGAAGTGTAAGATTGAAAAGAATACGACACATTTAAACAAGGGATAATCTTTCCCGAAGAAAGAATTCGGGCAAACGATTAGTCTCATTAGAAAGCTCGTATCAAAAGCTTAGGGGTATGTTCTTAGGGTCTTAGAACAACCCCAACGTGAACTTTGAAATCTACTTTGATCCCTTGTTTTTGAGAATTTTCGAAAAAGGGTTTGACCGTTGAATTCGTCTCTTTGAAATGATCAATTAGGTTAAAAGTCAAAATTCTTGGTCAAGGTCAAAGTCAAAGTCAAAGGTCAAGGGTCAAAGGTCAAAGGTCACTATTCAAGTATACGGTATATATACTGTATGTATATTGTACTTATACTGTATGTATACGTGTATTTATATAGTATGTATACGGTATTTATACTGTATGTATACGGTATTTATACGGGGATACCTACCGTATTTATACAGTATTTATACAAGGTACATACAGTATTTATACAAGAATACATGCGGTATTTATACTAGAATACATACGGTATTTATACAAAAGTACATACGTATTTATTAGGGAAATACACATAGTATTTATACGAAAGTATACACGTATTTATACGTATTGGAATCAAATACGTATACGTATATTATACATGTATACCATAACATATATCAATTGGTCAAGTATAATTATATGTAACAATTAATTAAACATGTAACATTTAAAACTATAGGTTATACTTTAATTATGTAACATTAAATAACATGTAACATTTAATTAAATCATGAAATAAATTAAATTACTTAAGTATGATCATAAAATAATTAAAATGTAACATATAACATGCTAGCATAATTGTCACATAATTAATTTGTCACAAAATTAAATTATGTAACACATTTCATAATAAACTATACTACAAGAAATATAATTCATAATTCATGAATAATTAAAGCATAAATTAAATCACATAATTCATGCACAAAATAAAACATAAATTAAATCCTAAACCTAGCATAATTAATAAATAAATTAAAACATAAAATAAAACACAAATTAAAACATAAATTAAACTAATTAAAACATAAAAAAAAAATAAGAAAACTAACCTTAAAAGGGGGGAGGAGTTCGGCCACTAGGGGGAGAGGAAGAGAATGGAGTGAGCACAAAATGAGACCCCAACACACTTATTTATAGTTTTTGGGAAGGACCAAAGTGCAAATAATATTTATTTTAGGGACTTAATGTGGGGTACTTTATGAAATTTCCAAAAATAGGTTTCCTTCTTTACATAATTGTCACAGCAGGGGTATTCTGGTAATTTCACCTTTCTCCTGCATATTTTTGAAGTTGAAAAAGTGTCCAAGAGCTAGGAAATAAAATTAGCTTCGAAACGGTTACTCACGGGTCGAAATCGGACATACGGTTTAAAAGTTATAAGCTTCGGAAGATTTGATTTTCTTGAATTTCGAAAATTAATTAAATTATGAAATAAATACTAGGATAAGATTTGAAGATCCGAAAGGCCTTCCAAAAATGTGGAAAAATTCGAGGAACGTTATGGTGATGATCTCAAGGGCTAAATCATTCTAACGAAGGAAATATTTCTTACCGACGGGAATTCTTATTTGAAAATAAATTCTTAAATTGCTCTGGACACATAAACGAAACCTCAAAGCATTGAAAAGAGAGTTGAAAAATTCCAAGAAAGTAGGTATATGTTCTTTGAGGTCTCTTGAATAAAACGTTATAGTGCCGGTTCGGAAATAAGTAGTGCTTATAGGGTTTAAAGGTAGTTTCCCCCCCTCCCCCCCCTTTGGTCACCTAATATCACATATGAGCACTCAATTCATGTAGGGATGCATGATATGATTTATCTAAAATACGGATCAAGTTCTATAAACACCCTTACGTCGCCCTTAGTTTACCTTTATTGATCCGGTCCTGAACCGGGCTGTCACATAAGCAACTTCATAACATATAAATATCATGTGTATCACTTAATCACAAAAGTTAGAAATAAATACGGGCACAAACGGATTAAAAACGATGCAAATAAAGCATAAATGTTCAAATATTTCAAATAAGGCCCATATAAAATCAAATATTAAATCACATAATTCAAGTATTTCACGTAAAAAATAAAATAAATACGTAAATAGCGTAATTAAAATAATTTAATACGTACTTAACACTCTCGAACTGTGTACGTGTACGGCCAAAAAATTGGGCTCTTACAAGGGGAGTGACCCCTATTAGTAGCCATAGCAGCTCAGCCTGGAGGGAGTAACGGGCGTTACTTCCTCCCTTCCTCAAAATGGTAACGGGCGTTAGCCCGTTCTTCTTCTCCAAACAAGAGCAGCCATGGCTGATCTCCCCTGCATCTCCAACAACAGCAACAGAGTAGCACAAGGAAGGAATCAAGGTAGCAAAACATGAGGCAAGTACTCATAAAAGTGCAGCAAAACTCAGGCCATAATCCAAGCAAAACCGAACTAATACAAGGAATTAAAGGGAACGGATCAAACATTTATATATATCCATTTTAATACAAAAAACATTAATGGTAACCTTCATTAAATGCAACCTACTTCTAAAATGAGTTCATATAAACACTAATAGATTTCTTAAGATCATTTATGATGCATCAAACCAACAATAATCAAGAGATTTCATGCCAAAATCATCAAATTTCTCTAAAGCCTTACTGTTAATCATATTATCCATAACATGCTTGAATCATCATGAAACTCAGAGTTTAAACAATTAAAAGAAATAGGAGAAGATGGAGAGCAAGATTCTGGACTTACCATTCGAATTTGAGGCGAATCGGAGGTGTATGGAGCAAGAAATTGCCAAACGAATAGTGTAGAATCCCTTCTCTCTCTCTCTCTCGAGGTGAACTGGTGCTCTTTCCTCTTTTTCATGGCTGGGGTGCAAATGGGGAGCATATTTGGTGATAGAGGGTTTAATTAGGGTCATATGGGTTCAAATATGGGGCGATTTGGTTAAGAAACGGGTCGGTTATGATCAAAACGGGCGAAGGTGGAGAATTTGTCACATAGGTCGCGTTCCGGGTAAAATTCGGAGGGTCAAACGGGCTTAGAAAAATATGAGGCTAGATTTCTTGTCTTCCTTTTTTCGTTATGAGTTCAACGCCTCTTCTAAAATTCAAATCCGAATTCCCGAGCTCGATATATAAATTCCGGAACACAAGGCGCGCTAAAACGAGTTAGGCCCTCGAATCCCTAACAAAGAAAACGATTCGAAAACCGTATTAAACGAACTCAAAATCATACAACAAACATAAAAAAAAAAAATCATATTACATGTAATTCATGCATAGCACGTAATCACAAAAATCGCAAACGAAAATGGATTCTAACGGATCAAAAACGAGGTAAATAGGGCATAAACGTTCAAATATTAATTCAAATAATTCGAGAATATAACATAAATAATATAATAAACATGTAATTCGCGTAATTAAACAATTTAAAAGCACACATAGCACTCCCGTAATGGCGTACCTATACAGTCGGATGAGCGGGATGTTACAAACTCCCCTTGTAACACCCCGTCTTCTCGGCAATCCAGGTACGATGTCTCGGGAGAGTTTAATTCAGTAATTATGTGATTCGCATGCCTTACATGTCAATTTGTAATTTTATTTAATCATGTGTGCTTTAGAATTTATTAATTGTACTTGGACTCAATCGTCCAATGTTTGCAAATTAGGGACCTAATTCTAATTAGGGTGTTTGAGCCTCGTGGCTAACTTGAGCTCGAGAATTCGAATTCGAATTTTGACCTTATCATTGAGTTCATTTCGATGATTCGGATTCGGTGAATTAGCCTTTTTGTTTTTCTAAAGCCGTTTAATTACCATACCGTTTTAAAATCCAATCCGTTTGGATCAGATCTTTTTGACCCGACCCGTTTCCACTTGACCCTACCCATTTTGGCTCTAAAAGAGATGTATTATCTGCCATCCTTCTCCAATTTCTTACGTTGGAAACAAGAAGACAAGAAAGAAGGGTTTTCCCACTTCCACACCTTGAGCTCAAGATTCCGTCTTCAATTCTCGCCCAATCAACAATCTAAGGTAAGAGGTGATTTCCCCTCTTCGAGTGCTTCAATTCTATCTGATTAAATTACTTTTTCTTGGCTTGAATTCCTGGACTTGGAAGACATGATGAATAGTGACTTTTATATGAAAATTTTGATCCATGCTTTCATTCTTGAACTACTTGATCTAAGACTAAGATATGATGTTTCCTTGAGCTCATTTGGTGTTTACTTGATGGAATTTTGGTTGTTGGGTGAGAATTGCATATAACTTCATTAATGGAGCTTGAAGAAGATGAAAATGGCAACTTGGTTTCTTGTTTGTTTCATGCCTTGAATTTAAGTTGTGTGATAGAGCATGTTTACATGAACTTGTGCCTTGATTTGCATTGCATTTGGTTGAGTTTGGAGGTGGGTTTTGTAATTTTTGGTTCCCCATTCATATAGCCCCTGTTTCCGCTTCATTTTCATGCCCAGAAGGACTACCCGGGCGGGTAGTTTTTGTACTGAAAAGTACCCGGGAGGGTACTTTAATACCGGAGGGTTTTTGCACTGCTCTCCCCGGCCGGGTAAATTTCTGTCTTGTTTTTTCCCGGCCGGGTACCCCCTTATATGTCGTCCGTTTGAGATGAATTTTGGTCACAACCAACCTTTTTGTGTTTAGAACAGTCTCCAATTTGAATCACAACAAAATTAATTCTAGATTGTGAGATATAACCGTTTTAATTTGGTGCCACCACCTCGCCGAAATTCTGCATTCCTTCAACTTCAAACCTCTGCCATTTTCGGATCCCTTTGAACCACGATTCGTGCCACATATCATCAGAAAGATCTATGTGTCTAATTTCATTTCCAAAAAACAAAACTTAATTCCAATTTCTCAAACTCAAGTTATGCCCATTTTCCTAGAGTTTGTTCATTTTGGAAATCTGTCAGCTTTGACCCAATTTCACTCGGAACCCCTTTTTTGTGTTCTTATTTAGTTTTTCTCGTACCTTCCCACCTCCGAACTTATTCCTAACTTGTTGCAGCATGTGTAAGTGTATGTATTTGTTCTTTTTATGCATTTTATGTTCCTTAAGTAATGTGAATTGTGTGCATGAAGCACATATGCACCTTGTTAAGCATGTCTACCTTGTAATATACGTTAATTGTGCGCATGTGTTAGGAATAGTGCCCTTAAAGCAGCTTTTGGCTTTACTATTTCCTTGTAATATCAAAAAAAGTCTTTGAATAATAAACGAGATGATTTTTTTCATAGGCATTCACTTCTTTATGTGCTTATTTATGTCTATTTGGGTTGACTGTGTTTTTACATGTATTGAACTCCTCTAATCCGATGAGGCCGTTAAGAACTTTGTTGTTATGGGAGCAACACATGAAACAAGTTCTTAACTCCATAGGTGAGGATTAGAAACTTCTCCAAGTGGAGAGTCCGACAGACAGTGGAAGTGTCGACCCTGACTCTGTTGACACTTGCTTATGTGATTATGTCCTTTTGAAGGATCACTCAGTTTCATGGAGTGATAAGTGCATACGATGATGCGTTCATAATACATGAGGGTGATTGTTACTAGAACTTCATCACTGAGATGTCCCGAGTGAGAACATTCTTAAATGGGAAAGGAAGTCTCCTAGAAACTTCCAGATTATGAAATATCCCACAGGTCAATAACGTGATTCATTAATCCTTACACTTGAGATTCTGTAAACCCTTGGCCAAGGTGGATGAAAGATCAAGATATCAAGAAAATTGGGTTTTCCTGGATTGAGGTCTAAATGGATACGAAACGAATTTAACTTTAAACATCAAGAATATTTAGGCTCTGAGAATATTCCCATGCCTTAGTTCTTGATTGAGATGGAGTTGTAGGAGGTTGGCATTTCACTGTGTGTTATTGACTGAAAGGTTCTTCGATTCATTTCGTTATTCGGCTAGGGGTCACACATCCATTGCTAGATTACGATAGTGTGATCTGTGAAGTGATTAATTAATTAGTGAATTAATTAATTACGATCACTGCTAATCGAATAACGAACCTATAGGGTCACACACAAATGCCAGGACACGAGCGTTATGGTAGGATGTTAATATGATTAACGAAGAATCAAATTGTTGATCGAAATAGAGAGAGCAACACGTGGGCATTGCCACATGTCAAAAGCACGTGACTGCCACGTGTCACACGTAGCCACTACGTGGCTGCCATGTGTCATGCACACGTAGCACGTACGTGTCTTTAAGCATGTAATTTTATTACACGCGAATTCTTTTCTAGAATTAATTAATTAAATTATAATTAATTAATTTAAGTCTTTTAATTAATTTTGAATTAATTATTAAGATTTTATTTCTCAAGCTTAACCCAATAAATAATTAATTGAGAATTAATTAATCTATTGAATCTTGACTTTTAGCTTTAGGAAAGTTGAAAAGTCTAACTTCCTATTGTAGGAGAGAGGAAGTTATTCTTGCAAGACTTGGAGAACAAGTTGGGAACTTATTTTCTCCAATTAAGTTAAATAATTAATTAGTTAATTAGTGAGCAAGAAAACAAAGCCCATTAGGTTTAGGAAACCTTAAGGGGCTCGATCCACACTAGTATAAATACTAGTGGTGCTAAAGACCAACACTCACGAAGTGTTATGTTTTTGAGAAAAATAAAAGAAAAGTTTTCAAAGCAAAACCCTCGCCATTAACACAAGTTATAGAACTAGCATTCGCACTTGCTTGATCGTGTTCTAGGACTGGTGTGGATACGCTTTAGAGAATTGCTGCTTTGGGATCTATCAAGAACCGTTCGAGGCATATTCCGCTTGAATGGTGTTCGGTAGGCTGTACTGACATCACTAGAAAGCTTCAATCTACGTAAGTTTCTAAACACCTTAAGATACGATACGAAAATTGCAAGTCCATGATCAATCTTTTGGAAAAAATTTAAATTTCCGCTGTGTTTCTACTCTTGTTTTCCAACAAGTGGTATCAGAGCCACCTTGCAACGCTCGTATTGTATCGTTACACCTTTACGAATTTTGATTGAAAATTCTTGAATTTGAGTATATGTTGTGTATTCATGATTTTAGTTTGAAATTTGAAATTGCCGGAACAAAACTGTTTCTTGAAAATTTTGCAAAAAATTGTTTCCCGAATAAATCTGGTTTTAAACTGTTTGAATGTGGTTTGTTGAGAACTGTTTTAATTCAAAACTGAATCTGGATTTTGGGAAAAATCACGTTACAAAATCGGAACGGATTGCATAGCCGCGCGAGTTTACGCGCAGCCTTGCGCGTACCGCGCATGGGGCGGCGAGAGCTGCCCCGCCTCCTCTGCAATCCACGAGGGCGGACCAGCCAGGCACGCCAGGGTTGCTTGCGTAGTGCCTGGGCATGCCTAGCACGACCGCCCGCCTGCCTTCCCCTCGCCCATCAGCCTGTGCTGGAGGTGCGCAGGCGAGCGAGAGCCTCCGCGAGCGAGCTTGTGCGTTGCTGCGTGGCGCTGCTGCTGCTCTCGCCTGGAATGGCCGCGCGGGCCCTGTGCGCGAGACGGCCTGCTCGCGCGCGCCTCGCGCAGGCTGTTCCGGGCCGGAGTTTTCGTCTAATGTTTTCAACATTCGAAAATCCCGAATTACGAAAATTTGATTTTATTTTAAAATTTGATTTTAAAATTATTAAATTATTTATTTGAAATAATTATAAAATTTGGGATGTTATGAATTAAAGTCAAGTTTTTATTTTTCAAGAAAATTACGAATATCACTTCGAATGATTTATTAGACAAAAATTTAATTTTGAATTGATTGTTGTTTTGTCATAATCTGGTGAATTCGATTTTGAATAAATTCGTGAATAATGAACTATATTCAAATTGCTTAAGTTAATTGTAACTTGAAGTCAAAGAAATTTTAAATTTAGTTGGTAAATTTAAATTTCAGGGGAATCATGCTAGTTTAGGTGATCATGGGTTAGTCTTATGTATGTTTTAAATTCTGTACATGGATGATTTCAATTGGGGTCGGAGCCCCATAGTTGCGCGTTTTCAATTGGGGTTGGAGCCCTACTTATGTGCGTATTGTTATGTGTTTGTTATGTGGCTTTCCTTATTATTATTTTTGGGTCGGGGTATGCCCCGTGTACTTGTCTATGGCCAATATGAAGATTGAGCCATATTACTTTATGTAAAGAGAGTAGAACTTAGAAAGTGAGGTTTTTATTTTCATTTTAGAGATAAGCACCCATGGAACACGAAGGATCCACAAGGAGCACTTGAAGAACGGTGGCCATAAGAAGATCCCTCAAAATGTTTAGGAGGGTTTCTATTAATATAATAGATGGGGCTGTTTTCCATTAAATTTTGTACCCCTATATGATATGAACTGTCTTATGTGGCATGAATGTTAGAACTCGTGATTTTGGAGTGGCTCCCGAAATCACATATAAGATAGGATACCCATGATCATCTCATAATTAGTATCATGCTAGGACATGTTATCTGCTAATTGCTTCTATTAGGCACTTTACGTGAAATTGCATTAAACAAGACAATTAAAATTTGGATAACATTATATGTTGGTGAGGTCATTCGAAAATCCCTTTTAAACATTGAGTTAAATTCGAATAAATAGGTATTTTATCACGGTAATAAAATTTCTAGCATTTCATCAATAGGATTTAGGACTTAATCAGTGAACCTAGTTGTTGTCTCACGAGTCGTGGGGTAATTATTGGATCTTATTAACTCTTAG
Source organism: Lantana camara (assembly GCA_037501455.1). NCBI lineage: Eukaryota > Viridiplantae > Streptophyta > Magnoliopsida > Lamiales > Verbenaceae > Lantana > Lantana camara. The sequence goes on from CM074855.1 coordinate 61,374,616, forward strand.
TTTCTTGATTAATTATTTTATAATTATTATTACTTAAACATTTTAGAATGGGCGATGTCTCACGAGTCGTGGGTCATTTCGGATTAAGTTTGGTTGAGATCTTATGATTGATGGGTCTAGCTCAACACTGAAGTAGATATGGATGTCTCACGAGTCGTGGGTCCATAGTCGAAAGATCAGTGATGCAAAATATTACTAGGAATTCAATGAGAGATCGAATTGGTAATTAGTACCTACCTAAGAATCTTAGACCTTTAGATGTCCCATGAGTCGTGGGTCCAAAATTAAGATTGCTTGGGATCCTAGTTGTAATGTCCCACATCGCTCGGGTAGGAGAACGAAGTCCTCCTTATAAGGAGTGATGGAAACCTATCCTTGCAGACGCGTTTTCCCAGTGGCCCAACCCACTGGGAGGAACAAATCCGTGAGGCCGTTTCGATTAAGGGCGTGCAAAGCGGACAATATCTGCATACTGGGTCGGTCTTTGGGCTACTACATGTGGTATCAGAGCCGGTGCCAGGAAGGTGGTGTGCCAGCGAGGACGCTGGTCCCCTCTGAGGGGGGGTGGATGTAATGTCCCACATCGCTCGGGTAGGAGAACGAAGTCCTCCTTATAAGGATTGATGGAAACCTATCCTTGCAGACGCGTTTTCCCAGTGGCCCAACCCACTGGGAGGAACAAATCCGTGAGGCCGTTTCGATTAAGGGCGTGCAAAGCGGACAATATCTGCATACTGGGTCGGTCTTTGGGCTACTACACTAGTGCCCACTGAGAAAATAAGTTTCTTCTAAAGTCGTTGGGATTTCTGGACTTTCTAAAAACAGTGGGAGAACATATTTCTAAAGACCTTGATAATATGTATAATCGTTATTATTCAACATGCTCATGATTTCTCTGTTTTACCATTTCGGTTGTAGTTCTGTGATTCTCTACAAACTGAAATGGCGACCAAAAACCCTTTGGTATCCATCCTCGAATCAAACAAGTTGACAGGGCCCAATTACTCTGATTGGCTTCGGAATCTAAAGAAAGTTTTAGATTCTGAGAAGAGAAGATATGTTCTCTTCGAGGGAGAGCCTACACCTGAGGGTGAGGCTCCGACTCGGGCCAAAACAGACGTGATTACGAAATGGTCTGAAGACAATCTTCAAGCCCATTGCCTCATGTTGGCTAACATGTCTACGGACATGCTAAGGCAACATGAGTCTATGGAATACGCTTAGGAGATTTATGACCATCTTGAGCAATTGTACCGCCCCAAAGAGCGTGTTCTAAGGTACAACACCTCTAAGGAGCTCTTTCATCTCAGAATAAAGCAAGGTACAAGTGTCCAAGAACATGGGCTTAAGTTCCTCGCTTTGAACGAGAAGCTTATTTCCATGGAGTGCCTCTAAGCAAGGACCTCGCCGTGGACTTGTTGCTCGCATCGTTTCAACCATCATTCAATCCTTTTGTGCTGAACTTCAACATGAATCATGATCATGCTACTGTCGCTGAGCTGATTAGTTAGCTTGTGACTGCTGAAGTCACGATAAAGAAGGATAACAAAATAATGCTGGTCACATCCTCTTCTAAGCCTTCTAAAAGCAAAGGGAAGAAAGTTCCCAAGAAGAAGGGATCTCTTAAACCCGATGGAGGGGTTAAAAAGAGAATGGCCAAGAAGAAAAGGGATCAGAGAGAGGACGTTTGCCACCACTGTGGCAAGAAAGGGCATTGGAAGAGGAACTGCCAAGAGTACAACAATACTCTAAAGAAAGGTGTGTTTATTGTTGAAGTAAATCTATCTATTTATTCTAATTCTTGGGTACTTGATACCGGTTGTGGAGCTCATGTAACGCCCCATCTTTCGGCAACTCAGGTATGATCGACACGTGTGCGTTTGAGAGTTAGATTTTAATTTTTATGTGCTCATTTCTTTAACTTTTCCTATCATGACATAATTTTATAAAATTATATTCTTGGTATTTTATTGAAAATTCATATCATACTATAATTATCGCATAAATTGAACGTGGTTGCAATGTGAATTATTTTCCCGAATGTGATTTAATTCTTTTATGGCCTTAATTAATCATTTTCATGAATTTGGGACTTACTTGCATCGGACTTGATTGATCAATTAATAATGGAATTGGACTTAATTGCATGACTTTAATAAAGGAAGGATTTAATTGGAAAATTGGCCATTTTTCTTCTCCTCACAGCAGCACTCACGTACCATGCTTCTCATTTTCATACCAAACATTTTATAGCTTTGTTCTTGCTTTCCTTCTTCAACCGTGACAAACCCTTCTTGGAAGAGAGGGAGATTTATTCTTGCAAGCATCAAATTTGTGGGATTTGTGATATTTGAGGCATCATCAACATCATATCTTCTTCTCATTTCTCATTTCTTTCATTTGAGGTAATTATGGAGAATGGATGATTTTCCTGAATATGTGGTATAGTTAGGGTTTTGTTATGTGTTGATTAGATTGTGTATTGGTTGTTGGAAATATGTTTATGAACTTTCAGCTCAAGATTGATGCATATAACTTGTGAATTATGGACTTGGAGCATGAGTGAGTATATATGTTTGGATTGATGGATTATTGATGATCTAACATGGGAAATGAGTGTTTGAATGAATTGTTATTGATTGTATGTAAGCTAGTATGTTTATTGCATCAAATATAAGCATTACATCTTGGCATGAAGCCATTTTTGGTGGTTGATTGTTGTTACTCAATTGCTGCTCTGTTTTGTTCTGCTTCTTCAGCTGCTCACGTATTTTGGGAACGGCCCTTCCCAACCCCAGTTTAAAACGGGAACGGCCGTTCCCAGCTAAAACGTTTTCCCTTTTTTTTTTAAAAAAAAAAAAAAAACGCTGGCGCGTTTCTGAAGGGCCATGGGAACGACCCTTCCCATTTTCAAAGGGAGGCCGGAAGGGCCGTTCCCATAGCGTCTGCAGAGCAAAAAGCTACTACATAAAAATTGATTTTCACCACCATCATCCAATCACTTCTTTGACCCCTAATTGCTATTATATGATTGCATACATGTGAAAACGCGATATTTTCATGGTACATTGTATTTTTTCCCGTCAGCTCGTTGCATTTCCGTCGTTCGTCATATTTGGTACATTTTGAGTCGTGTTTCATGGACATTTGTCTTTCTTGCACAGACCAGCTTCCTGGTGACGAGGAGCAGGCCCCGTGAGCTGTTTCCTTGGTTGTTTTTTGGGTCGTTCAGGTGAGGTTTAATTTTAGATACATAGGACCCGTATAACACTATGTGAAATTTTAAGCCAAAACCTATCTATATATTTATAGTTTTCAATCCAGATTGGTTTTCAAAGGACTTATTGAACAACTGATTGATTGATTGATTGATTTGACGAGTATTGTATTTCACTGTGGGCCCGAGGGTAGTGACTCGAGCCAACAGGGAAAGCATGGGCTGACGGGTAACTCGAGAGCTATCCTCACCAAATTGGGATGACCCCTGAATCCCCTAGGAGATTAGGGGAGGAAGGAGTTTCGGGCTTAGGGATTCATGTTGTGACGCCCCGATAATTCGACTGTACAGGTATGATGTAATTGTTTACCTAATTGCGCAAAATAATTATTTTACGTGTTTATATAGTTGATTCTATTTTAAATGTATTAAATGTTATCTCCTTTATTTATTTATTATTGATATAATTATATGTATATATGTATATCTGTTAATTGTGTACGTATTTAATGTTAAGTATTTTGTGAATTCTTTACAACTTGATATTTATTGCTTCATTCGAACTTGATTGCAACGTGAATCAATTTCCCGATCTTGACTTAATTTCGTTATGACCTTAATTGAGCATTTCATGGAATTTGAGGATCTAATCGCATGGATTTAATTGATTACATTTCAAAAGCTTGAGGTTTCAATTGCATAACTTAAATAATGGAGGGACTTATTAGCAAATTTGGCCCTTTCTTCTTGATGCAAGCAGCATATTACATTCCTTTCTTCCTTTCTTTCATACATACATTACATACACATTTGCTCCTCCTTCCTTGTTCAACCGATCAAACCCTTGCCAAAGTGGTGGGACATTTCTTCTTACAAGCGTCATAATTGTGAGTTTTGTGATCAATCAAGCATCATCAACATCATCTCTTCTTCTCTTCTTCCATTTCTTCCATTTGAGGTATCTTTCGAACTTTGATGAAATTCTTGGATTTATGTGATTGATAGGGATTGGCTATGAATTGGTTAATATATGTAATTGCTAGTGGAAATATGTTTAGGAACTTTGAGCTCAAGTTGTACGCAATTATCTTGTGAAGTTTGGACTTGGAAGCATGAGTGAGCATATGGGTTTCATTTGATAGATTCTTGATGATCAATGCATGATATGAGTATATATGCTAGATTTTATTGTGTTTTAAGTATGGTCACATGTTTATTCAAGTTTTGGTTGCATTTGTTGATTGAAAATTTGGTGTTTTGGTTGGTGTTGTTGCTGTCCGAAAACTGCTCTGTTTTTCTCTGTTACGCACAGTGACACGGGCGTGTCACTTTTGCCTTGCTCGGCGTGACACGGGGGTGCATGTGTGGTTGGGCTGATTTTCTGTACCGTGACACGGGGGTGTCACGGTTTGCCTTGTTTTTGTGACACGGGCGTGTCACCTTATTTTTCATGCATGTTTTTCCGCTGTACCCTGACACGGGGGTGTCACGGCTTAGTGCATTTCGGTGACACGGGCGTGTCACCCTCTGATTCTCATGTATTTTGTTGCATACTACTGTATATTTTGGATATGTATTAAGTGTTATTTGATTTAATTGAATATATGTAATTGTTTGTCCCAATTTGAATGTGATTTAATTTGTGCTTCGATTCTATATGAAGTTCTTGAATCAATGTGCTTGAAAGTGTGGAATTATGAGCTCGAATGAATTGAACGATTAATTGAATGACTTGAATATATGATTTAAGTGTATTAATAGTGCACATGAACATAATTTTATCTTTTATATATTCATATCATGATTATTGCATTGCCGAGCGTCTTATTTGGTCATATTGAGTCTCACCTCACCTTCCTTGCACAGATTTTGTTCCTGTTGGAGACGAGGCCGCTCAGTGAGGCTTTTGTGTCTTCTTTTGTCGGTTTCAGGTGGGTTTCTCTTCTATTTAGATAAAACGACCCGATATATCTCCCTATGTGAAAGGTTTTAAGCCAAAGTAATATGATTATATATATATTGAGTCTTTTCTCGAGTAAATGATTGTGAACGTATAACCTTGTTTTAAGAATCCTACCCTATGTTTTGGCGAGATATGATTGATATGATTGTTATGATTTCACGGGCCCTTGAACTTAATACATGTGGCTATCCGGGGAGGCAAGGGCCGACGGGGATCCCATGTGTTAGTTCCAACCAAGAACGGTGATACCGGACCCCGCTAGGAGATTAGCGGGGAATGGGAGCTGAGTGCCTTTGGGGGATTCATGTACCCCCTCTGGCCTATGTATGGACCGGTGGTCGGGTTCTGCAAACCCGTCCACCACTTGGAGGGAAAAGGTGTATATGTATGATTATGAATCGTATGATTGTGCACAAATATGATATGTATGAAAACCAATGAAACTAGGAATATGAATACACAAGGTGTTGGTTGGAGATTATGCACGCTCACTCGCCGAGCTTGAAACCCTATGAATAATTATGAATGAATATGAACGTCGTAATCCCGTTGATGTTTCCTTTTGTTTTGACCACTTGGCAAATTCTTATCAAACTTCACACGGGATTAGGGCTTGCATGTATATGTTTAATTTATGTGATATTATATCTTATGCCTGTTTTATACTCACCAGTCCCTTTTGGACTGAACCCATTTTGTTTCAGTGACTTTTGTGCAGGTTAAGGAGTGCTAGGCGGGAATACAAGTCGTCTAGGTCTTGCATTAGTATTTAGCACTCTTATTTTGTTACACCCGCACTCATGATACCCTTTTCTGTATTTGAATTTGGTCATGGAGCGTTATGTTGTCAGAACTTGTAATACTTGGTTGAATTCTATTTTTGGGGCTTGAAAGCTCATGGTGTATATATATATATATATGATTGTTTTTGCTTCCACTTTATTGATGTAGCTCCGAATTATGGTTTAAGGGTTAGTCCCGCCTAGCCTAGAGAGTGTGTGTGTCCCCGTTCGCCGTGACTTAGCTCGTGTGTGGATTACCCATTTCATATGCGGGTCGGGTCTCGGTGCGGGGGATGTGGCACCTTGCACTCGGGTGTTACATCCTCATGTGGTATCAGAGCCTAGGGTTGCAAAACCCGGGCTCTAGTGTCGTGTTGAGTCAATTAGGTCATTTGGCTTTAGGAACAACATGAGAATGTGATTGCATATGCATTTTCTATATGTTTATGTGCTCTAATTTTTGAATTGTGATTGAATTGATTGCACTCTCATGCATAGACTAAAGGTAGCATGCATTTCAGTGTTTCTGTAACAGAATGCCTCCGCGTAGACATCGTGAGAGATCACCGGGGCGACGCCGTCACCATGATCGTTCCCCTACACCACAAGAACAACAACCACAACCGCCTCCGATGGATATGGGAAATTTTATGGAAGCGGTCTTTAATTATGTGGAACATCGACGGGCTCAAGCTCCACCACCACAACCCGTTGAGCAACCGGCTCCACCGAACAATAATCGAGATTCACATGGGGTGTTTTTGAGCTATAATCCCCCTCGGTTCTCAGGCTCTGTTGATGATGCAGTTTCAGAAGGGTGGTTGACTCGGTTAGAAAGAATTTATGGAGTTCGGCAGTTTACCACACAAGAAAGGGCTCAATTCACCATATTTCAGCTTGATGGTGAAGCATATGATTGGTGGGAAAGAACGAGGGAGAAATTAGAAGTTGAAAGGGAGGAAGTCACTTGGGAAGTTTTCAAAAGAGAGTTTCGGGAATGTTTCATGCCGGAAGTGGTTTGGGAACGGAAAGAGCAAGAATTTATGGAGCTGAAGCAGGGTAATCGTTCTGTGGCTCAATATATTGCAACCTTTAATAGACTTGGGAAGTATGCTTCACATATTACTCGGGATGAGAAGCGGAAGGCAAAAGAGTTTATTGCCGGGCTGAGACAGGATTTGAGGCATGGTCAGGCTGGGCATAATTTTATATCTTTCTCAGACACGGTGCAAAGGGCTTTGGAGCAAGAAGAGGAATATAGGAAAAAGGATTTGATTTTCAAAGCACCAATGGGACAAGGTAGAGGCTCGGCATCGGGATCAAGTATGAGATACAATCCGGGCAAGAGGCCTATGACTCTAGCAGCTCCTCTTCAGAAAGAATATTTTAAGAAGCCACGAACTGGAGGTCAGAATGCACCTCATGTTACTCGAGCACCTCAGGCTTTGCCAGCTCCTATGGGAAATCGCCGAGACGTACCTCCATGTACTCATTGCGGGGGACCAACTCATACTTATAACAATTGCGGAAGGAGGTTGGGTTTATGCCTCATTTGTGGGAAAGATGACCATTTGGCGGATACTTGTCCCGATAAAGCTCCAGGGTTCCGAGGAGGTGTTCCGAGACCTATGATTCAGGCACGTGCGTATACCCTTGAGGGCGAGGAGCAGGATGCTGAAGTGGATCCGACAGTAGTGGTGGAAGGTACCATATGCATTCACACCACGAACATTCATGCATTATTTGATCCGGGTGCTACCCATTCTTTCATATCTAGTGATCTATGCGCTTCTCTGTACCTACCTGTTTTATGTGCCAATCTTTATTATTTTGTGAGTTCTCCTCTTGCAGGAAATTTGCAGACGGATCAAGTGGTTCGGGGTTGTTCAGTTTTGATAGAAGGGAAGGATTATCCAGCCGATTTCATAGTAATGTCTATGAAGAGATATGGGGTAATCTTTGGGATGGATTGTTTATACCGGCATCGGGCCGAGGTTGATTGCTTTAAGAAGAAGATTAAGTTGGGGAAGGAGGTGATTGGTGAAGTGGGAGTGAAGGATGTGCCACTCTTATCTTTTATGGAAGCTCATAAACTAAAGAGAGAAAGGGCTATGGGATTTGTTGCTTATCTTCTCAATAAGCCGAAAGATCAAATTAAATTTGAGGAAACCGCAGTGGTTAAGGATTTTCCCGACGTGTTTCTGGAGAATTTGGGTTCATTGCCACCGGATCGTGAGATAGAATTCATTATAGACTTATATCCGGGATCAGAACCGTACTCTAAGACTCCATATAGAATGGCTCCGGCGGAGTTGAAGGAATTGAAAATTCAGCAAGAGGAATTACTTAAGATTGGATATATTCGGCCGAGTTCTTCTCCGTGGGGTGCTCCGGTTCTCTTTGTTAAAAAGAAAGATGGAACGTTAAGGATGTGTATAGATTATCGGGAGCTTAATCGGAGGACTATCAAGAATAAATACCCGTTGCCCCACATCGAGGACTTGTTTGATGTGTTACAAGGTTCAAGAGTTTATTCGAAATTGGATCTCAGGCAAGGCTACTATCAGTTGAAAATCCGGTAAGAGGACAAACCTAAGACAGGATTCAATACCCGGTATGGACACTACGAGTTCATAGTAATGCCTTTCGGTTTAACTAATGCTCCTGCAGCATTCATGGATATGATGCATCGGACTTTTCGGCCTTATTTGGATAAATTCATAGTGATCTTCATCGATGATATTCTGGTTTATTCGAAGAATCCGGAAGATCATGCAAGGCATCTCAGATTGGTATTGGAGACATTGAGAGAGCACCGGTTGTATGCGAAGTTTAGTAAGTGTGAGTTCTGGATCGACCGGGTTGCTTTTCTAGGTCATATTGTTTCGAGTAAAGGCTTGGAAGTTGATCCTTCAAAGATAGAGACTGTTATTCAGTGGCAGAGTCCGAAGAATGCTTCCGAGATCAGGAGTTTCTTGGGTTTGGCTGGATACTATCGAAGATTTGTTAAGGATTTCTCTAAGATTGCAGCTCCTTTAACGCGGTTGACGAAGAAGGAAGTTAAGTTTGAGTGGGACGAGGCATGTGAGGAGAATTTCCAACTCTTGAAGGAGAAGTTGACCACTGCACCGGTACTAGCACTTCCTGAAGGCACGGAAGGATATATGGTTTATACGGATGCCTCGAAAGAAGGATTGGGATGTGTTTTGATGTAGAAGGGTACGGTGATAGCCTATGCCTCCAGGAAATTGAAGGATCATGAACAGAATTATCCCACTCACGATCTCGAGTTAACAGCAGTGATCTTTGCTTTGGGAAGGTGGAGACACTACTTATATGGAATTCCTTTCGAGATCTTTTCGAACCACAAGAGTCTCCAATATTTGTTCTCTTAGAAGGAGTTGAACAAGAGACAAAGGCCTTGGATGGAGACTTTAGCGGATTATGAGTGTACCATCCGATACCATCCCGGGAAGCTAATGTGGTCGCGGATGCACTTAGCAGGAAAGCGAGTGTGTCTAATGTGGAAATGGAAGTTGGAGAGGAATCTGAGTCTTTCAAGTTAAGAGCAAGCATTCGGAATATTACGGTACAACCAGATCTTCAACAGAGGTTATTTGAGGCCCAGAGAAAGGATCCCAACGTTCGGAAACTAGCTGAGAAAGCTAGGGTGGATCCCGAGTGCCCGATAGGATTTGATGATACGGGACTCTTAAGTTTTAAGAACAGGATTGTGGTTCCAGATGAATTGAAGAGGATTGTTTTGGAAGAAGCTCACCGTTCAGGGTATTCGATACATCCCGGAGGTAATAAAATGTATAAGGACTTGAAGCAGTTCTACTGGTGGAATGGACTTAAAAGGGATGTGATAAATTTTGTAAGACATTGTTTAACTTGTCAAACCGTGAAAGCCGAGTATTAGAAGCCATCAGGGCTACTTCAACCGTTACCTATTCCAGAATGGAAGTGGCAACAGGTGGCGATGGATTTCGTTTCAGGCCTTCCTAGAGTGAGGGGTGGTCTTGATGGGATTTGGGTGATCGTGGATAGATTAACGAAATCGGCACATTTTTTGGTTGTTCGGATATCGGATAAGGTACCTAAGTTGGCAAAGAAGTATGTTGACGAGATTGTTCGACTTCATGGTGTACCGGTCAGTATTGTGTCAGATCGAGATCCGAGGTTTACTTCTAGGTTTTGGCAAGAATTGCAAAGGAACCTGGGAACAAGACTTCAATTCAGCACAACTTTCCATCCTTAGACAGATGGCCAGTCGGAGAGATTAATCAAGTATTTGGAGGATATGTTGAGAGCGTGTGCATTGGACTTTTCGAATTCATGGAACGAACAGTTGCCTTTAATTGAGTTTGCCTATAATAACAGTTTTCAAGCTTCGATAGAAATGACACCTTATGAAGCCCTTTATAGACGTAAGTGTAGATCTCCCTTATTCTTCGACCTTGAGGAATGGAATTGGACAAAACAAGAGGGAGTAAAACGAGGGGAAAAGAAAGAGAAGCCTTCTAAAGCCGTGCAGGCAGCGATTGACAAGGTTCAGATAATTCAGCAAAGAATGAAAGCAGCTCAAGATAGACAGAAAAGTTATGCGGATCGGCGAAGAAAGGATCTTAAGTTTGAGGTTGGTGATAGGGTGTTTCTGAAAGCTTCGCCACGAAAAGGATTTTCGAGGATTGGAAAAGGAGGTAAATTGAATCCTCGTTATCTGGGTCCATATGAGATTCTTGAGAAAATTGGAGACACGGCTTATCGCTTGAATCTACCTCCGAGTTTGACGGGAATCCACAATGTATTTCATGTTTCACAACTTCGTAAATATTATCCGGATGAAACCGAGATCCTACCCAAGGAAGAGGTAGAAATTGAACCTAATCTCACCTTCGTTCAGAAACCGGTTAAGATTTTGGATCGAAAATTTCAAGAATTAAGAAACCGGCGAATCCCACTGGTTAAGGTATTATGGAGAAGCAATAAGACGGAAGAGGCCACGTGGGAAACGGAGGATAAGATGAAGAAGTTTCATCCTGAGCTGTTTCCGAGCAATCAATAAATCCGAGGATGGATTCTTTTAAGGGGGAGAGGGTGTGACGCCCCGATAATTCGGCTGTACAGGTATGAATGTAATTGTTTACCTAATTGCGCAAAATAATTATTTTACGTGTTTATATAGTTGATTCTATTTTAAATGTATTAAATGTTATCTCCTTTATTTATTTATTATTGATATAATTATATGTATATATATATATCTGTTAATTGTGTACGTATTTAATGTTAAGTATTTTGTGAATTCTTTACAACTTGATATTTATTGCTTCATTCGAACTTGATTGCAACGTGAATCAATTTCCCGATCTTGACTTAATTTCGTTATGACCTTAATTGAGCATTTCATGGAATTTGAGGATCTAATCGCATGGATTTAATTGATTACATTTCAAAAGCTTGAGGTTTCAATTGCATAACTTAAATAATGGAGGGACTTAATACCAAATTTGGCCCTTTCTTCTTGATGCAACAGCATATTACGTTCCTTTCTTCCTTTCTTTCATACATACATTACATACACATTTGCTCCTCCTTCCTTGTTCAACCGATCAAACCCTTGCCAAAGTGGTGGGAGATTTCTTCTTACAAGCATCATAATTGTGAGTTTTGTGATCAATCAAGCATCATCAACATCATCTCTTCTTCTCTTCTTCCATTTCTTCCATTTCTTCCATTTGAGGTTTCTTTGGAACTTTGATGAAATTCTTGGATTTATGTGATTGATAGGGCTTGGCTATGAATTGGTTAATATATGTAATTGCTAGTGGAAATATGTTTAGGAACTTTGAGCTGAAGTTGTATGCAATTATCTTGTGAAGTTTGGACTTGGAAGCATGAGTGAGCATATGGGTTTCATTTGATAGATTCTTGATGATCAATGCATGATATGGGTATATATGCTAGATTTTATTGTGTTTTAAGTATGGTCACATGTTTATTCAAGTTTTGGTTGCATTTGTTGATTGAAAATTTGGTGTTTTGGTTGGTGTTGTTGCTGTCCGAAAACTGCTCTGTTTTTCTCTGTTACGAACAGTGACACGGGCGTATCACTTTTGCCTTGCTCGGCGTGACACGGGGGTGCATGTGTGGTTGGGCTGATTTTTTGTACCGTGACACTTTGCCTTGTTTTTGTGACACGGGCGTGTCACCTTATTTTTCATGCATGTTTTTCCGCTGTACCGTGACACGGGGGTGACACGGCTTAGTGCATTTCGGTGACACGGGCGTGTCACCCTCTGACTCACATGCATTTTGTTGCATGCTACTGTACATGCATGTGTTTGTATGTTTTGGATATGTATTAAGTGTTATTTGATTTAATTGAATATATGTAATTGTTTGTCCCAATTTGAATGTGATTTAATTTGTGCTTCGATTCTATATGAAGTTCTTGAATCAATGTGCTTGAAAGTGTGGAATTATGAGCTCGAATGAATTGAAAGATTATTTGAATGACTTGAATATATGATTTAAGTGTATTAATAGTGCACATGAACATAATTTTATCTTTTATATATTCATATCATGATCATTGCATTGCCGAGCGTCTTATTTGGTCATATTGAGTCTCACCTCACCTTCCTTGCACAGATTTTGTTCTTGTTGGAGACGAGGCCGCTCAGTGAGGCTTTTGTGTCTTCTTTTGTCGGTTTCAGGTGGGTTTCTCTTCTATTTAGATAAAACGACCCGATATATCTCCCTATTTGAAAGGTTTTAAGCCAAAGTAATATGATTATATATATATTGAGTCTTTTCTCGAGTAAATGATTGTGAACGTATAACCTTCTTTTAAGAATCCTACCCTATGTTTTGGCGAGATATGATTGATATGATTGTTATGATTTCGCGGGCCCTGGAACTTAATACATGTGGCTATCCGGGGTGGCAAGGGCCGACGGGGATCCCATGTGTTAGTTCCAACCAAGAACGGTGATACCGGACCCCGCTAGGAGATTAGCGGGGAATGGGAGCTGAGTGCCATTGGGGGATTCATGTACCCCCTCTGGCCTATGTATGGACCGGTGGTCGGGTCCTGCAAACCCGTCCACCACTTGGAGGGAAAAGGTGTATATGTATGATTATGAATCGTATGATTGTGCACAAATATGATATGTATGAAAACCAATGAAACTAGGAATATGAATACACAAGGTGTTGGTTAGAGATTATGCACGCTCACTCGCCGAGCTTGAAACCCTATGAATAATTATGAATGAATTTGAATGTCATAATCCCGTTGATGTTTCCTTTTGTTTTGACCACTTGGTAAATTCTTATCAAACTTCACACGGGATTAGGGCTTGCATGTATATGTTTAATTTATGCGATATTTTATCTTATGCCTGTTTTATACCCACCAGTCCCTTTTGGACTGAACCCGTTTTGTTTCAGTGACTTTTGTGCAGGTTAAGGAGTGCTAGGCGGGAATACAAGTCGTCTAGGTCTTGCATTAGTATTTAGCACTCTTATTTTGTTACACCCGCACTCATGATACCCCTTTCTGTATTTGAATTTGGTCATGGAGCGTTATGTTGTCATAACTTGTAATACTTGGTTGAATTCTATTTTTGGGGCTTGAAAGCTCATGGTGTACATATATATATATGATTGTTTTTGCTTCCGCTTTATTGATGTAGCTCTGAATTATGGTTTAAGGGTTAGTCCCGCCTAGCCTAGAGAGTGTGTGTGTCCCCGTTCGCCGTGACTTAGCTCGTGTGTGGATTACCCATTTCATATGCGGGTCGGGTCTCGGTGCGGGGGATGTGGCACCTTGCGCTCGGGTGTTACACATGTACCCTCTGCCCAGATTGATTGGATGGTGGGGCCTTGCAATCCCACCATCACCAGGAGGAAGAAGGTGTCATTGAAACTGCTAATTGTGCACAGTAATAAATTGCTTGATCACTTAATCACCTAATAATTAATTGATTGTACACAGTCGGTGTAAGGTTGGAGAATTGCCCCACTCGCCGGGCCACAAATTGATTGTATTTAATTGGTTAAATTGAAATTGAATTAGTTGTAACCTCGGGCGATAGTATCCCTTTTATTCTATTAAATTGTATTGTTTTCCAAAAATTATTACCCGAGATTATGACTTACATGTTTGTGCTGTTATATTTATTTATACCCCTCGCTCAGTCTGTGTTGGACTGACACCTCAACTTTTCACTTGTTTTGCAGGGCGTGCTAGGCGGGAATTTAGAGTCTAGTTGTCTTTAAATTTGGGTCTAGCACATTTCATTCCCACATTTTGTTCATGTATAGCTTGGGATATTTTGTATCATGCCTTGTTACCTATTTTTGGAAATGATATTGTATTGATAGTGTAATTGTTGGTACCTATTAGTATATAAATAAATATGGTACCTATAAGTATCGAATGAATATTATTGCTTCCGTTTTTATTTACTCTGAACTGATTGTTGAGTTGGTTTTTAATTGAGGGTACCCGCCTAGCCTTGTGTCGTTTTATTGTCTGCCGTTCGCTATGGCTTTGATTCATGTATGGATTGTCCATTTCATATGTGGATTAGAGCTCTAGTGCGGGGGATGTGGTGCATAGCGTTCCGGGTGCTACATCCTACGGTGGTATCAAAGCCCGGTTGCAAAACCGGGTCTCTAGTGTCGTGTCTTTTGAGTCTAGGCCGCACGGCATAGGAACTAATTGTCAACTTGAGAGTCTTGCATCGTTAATTGATATACTTGAACCTACTTGACTTATTTGAATTTACTTGAATTTGGGGTGAATTGTTGAATTTCGAATTTATGTGCAAATTGTAAATTATTTGCACACATTTGCACCTAATAATCGAACATGCATAATAGTGACTTGATTTCAGGATGGCTCGCGATAGACATCACCGTGATCGTTCTCCTAGACATCGACATCATCGTCATCATCGCCGGGAGAGATCACCACCTCCTCCTCCACCTCCTCAGGCTCAGCCACAGGATTTTATGAACGCAGTGGTGGGTCTTATTGATCAGAGAGTTCGGGATTATGTTCCTCCAGCACCACCAGTTCCTCCAGCACCACCACCAGGGGCACAGATTTCAGTTGTTTTTAGGGAGTTCCAGAACCAGCATCCTGCCAAGTTTTACAAAGGGAATGATATTCAGGCCGACCAGTGGCTAAGGGAGATTGAGAGAGTTTGGGAGCTCATTGCTTGTGAGTCCCAGGAGAAGGCCCGTTGTACTATTTCTTTGATCCAGGGTGAGGCCTATTCCTGGTGGGAGAGTGCCCGGATAGTGTTAGAGGCTGCAGGCGAGGAAGTGAACTGGGAAGTGTTTGTCAGAGAGTTCAGAAACAAGTTCATTCCTCCATCTTCTCGCACTAGAAGATTGAAGGAATTTACAGAACTTAAACAAGGAAGCAGGTTGGTCTCAGAGTATATCGCCGAGTTTGAAAGATTGTCCCGTTATGCTCCTAATATAGCGAGTGATGATTTCCATAAGGCGATGCAGTTTGTCCAGGGCCTTAGACCGGATATTCAGGCAGCGATTGAGATGGTCAACACGAGCACGTGGGTGAAGGCTACCAAAAAAGCATTATTGGTTGAGGATTCAGTGAATGCGAGGCGGTCTACTTACCGTTCAGGCTCAGGTTCGGGCTCAGGGTCAGGATCGGGATTCAGAGGTTCTGGATCGGGTTTCAGAGGTGCCAGATCAGGGTATAAGGGTTCAGGTTCGGGTTCTGCTTCAGGAAAGAGGCCGATGGTTTATTCTTCTACACCACCAGCTCCACAGGGCCCAGGGAAAAAGCCCCGACCAGCAGGACCAGTGATTCGAGCTCCAGTTGCTCCAGCCTTGCCACCACCACCCGAGAGGCCTGCTTGTACCTTCTGTGGTCAGAGGACACTCGTATATGATAACTGCAGGAGGCGTCTGGGTTTATGCCTACTTTGTGGGAGCGACGAGCATATGGTAGACGGTTGTCCGGATCGCAGGATGCCACCACCGGGTGCACAGAGACCACTGATCAGGGCTCGTGCTTATGCTTTGAAGGGTGAACAGTAGGATGCTGATATTGATCCAGTCGCGGTATTTGAAGGTACCATTTGCATACATGGCACGAACATTCATACCTTCTTTGATCCGGGAGCTACTCACTCCTTTCTTTCGAGTGCTATATCTTTTTCTTTGCCTTTGCCTGTTACTCACTCTTCTGCAAGTTATGTGGTTAGTACCCCATTTGGTGGTAGTTTAGAATCTGATCGGGTGATCAGAGAGGTTCCGGTGAGCATCGAGGGACGAATTTTCTTGTCAGACTTCATTGAGCTACCGATGACTTGCTATGGATCCATTTTGGGCATGGATTGGTTGTACAGACATTCTGCCACAGTTGATTGCAGGGCGAAGAAGGTTCAGTTGGGTCAAATTTGGTAGTGGGTTGGAGTTCCAAGACCGTGCCTCTACTTTCTTTCTCGGAAGCTGATAAGTTGGTTCGAGAGGGAGCTACGAGTTTCATTGCTTATATTCTCAACAAACCCAAGGATCAAAGTAAGTTGGAAGAAACGGAAGTAGTGAATGAGTTTCCCGAGGTCTTTCCTGAGGAATTGGATTCTTTACCTCCAGAACGGGAAATTGAGTTTGTGATCGACTTGTACCCTATTGCAGAGATGTACTCCAAGACTCCGTATCGCATGGCTCCGGCCGAGTTGAAAGAGTTGAAGACTCAACTTGATGCATTTTTGGAGAATGGGTATATTAGACCGAGTTCTTCTCCCTGGGGTGCACCGGTTTTGTTTGTAAAGAAGAAGGACGGAACCTTGAGAATGTGTATAGACTATAGGGAGTTGAACCGGATGACGATGAAAAACAAGTATCCTCTTCCACATATTGAGGAGTTGTTTGTCATACTTCAGGGATCGAAAGTTTATTCAAAATTGGATTTGAGACAAGGGTACTACCAGCTGCGAATCCGAGCAGGGGATATTTCTAAGACAGGATTTAACACTCGGTACGGGCATTATGAGTTTGTTGTGATGCCGTTTGGTTTGACTAATGCCCCAGCAGCTTTTATGGATATGATGCACAGGATTTTCAGGCCTTTTCTAGATAAGTTCGTGGTCATCTTCATTGATGATATCCTGGTTTTCTCGAAGTCTGCCGAGGAGCATGCAAGGCACCTTCAGTTGGTATTGAGGACTTTGAAGGAGCATCAGTTTTTTGCCAAATTCAGTAAATGTGAGTTTTGGATTGACAGGGTATCCTTCTTGGGTCACGTGATTTCAGGTAATGGTTTGGAAGTTGACCCTTCTAAGATTGAGTCGGTTTTGAAGTGGGAGAAACCTAGGAATGCCTCAGAGATCAGGAGTTTCTTGGGATTGGCAGGTTATTACCGGAGGTTTGTTAAGGATTTCTCCAAGTTAGCAGCTCCTTTAACCCGGTTGACGAAGAAGAATGTGAAATTTGATTCACTTTCTTGAAAGAGATGTTAGTTTCTGCTCCAGTGTTAGCCCTTCCGGAAGGTTCTGAAGGATATGCTGTTTATACGGATGCTTCTAAGGAAGGCTTGGGATGTGTGTTAACTCAGAAGGGTAAGGTAATTGCTTATACATCCTGGAAGTTGAAAGAGCATGAAAAGAATTATCCGACACATGATCTGTAGCTCGCCGCCGTAGTCTTTGCACTTGGAAAGTGGAGACATTATTTGTACGGGGTGTCTTTCAAGATTTTCACCGACCACAAAAGCCTCCAGTATTTATTCACTCATAAGGATTTGAATATGAGGCAGCGGTGTTGGATGGAAAGGTTGGAAGATTATGATTGCACGATTAAGTACCATCCTGGCAAGCCAATGTGGTCGCCGATGCACTTAGTAGCAAGGTTAGTGTGTCGAGCTTGGAAGTGGGTGAAAGTAGTGGAATCGAACCAATTGTTTTAAGGGCTCGAGTTTCTAATATTTCGGTCCAGCCAGATTTGAAGCACAGGTTGTTTGAGGCTCAGAGTAAGGATGTGAAAGTGCAGAAATTGGTAGCTAAGGCAAGAGCTGATCCGGTCTTCTTCGTTTCAAGAACCGAGTGGTTGTACCCGAAGAGTTGAAACGGGTATGGCTCGAGGAAGCTCACAGATCGGCTTATTCTATCCACCCCGGAGGAAACAAGATGTATAAGGACTTAAGGAAATATTATTGGTGGCGTGGATTGAAGAAGGATGTGGCCGAGTATGTGAAGCATTGTCTCACTTGTCAGAAAGTGAAAGCCGAGCACCAGAAACCGGGAGGTCTTCTTCAGCTGTTACCTATTCCTGAGTGGAAGTGGGAACAGGTGACAATGGATTTCGTGTCCGGATTACCTAAAGTGAAAGGTGGATTCGATGGCATTTGGGTGATTGTGGACCGTTTGACGAAGTCTGCACATTTTCTGCCGGTTCGGATGTCGTATAAGATTCGCAAGCTAGCCGAGCTTTATAATCGGGAGATTGTTAGACTTCACGGGATTCCGGTTAGTATAGTTTCTGACAGAGATCCACGGTTCACTTCGAAGTTGTGGCGTGAATTGCAAGAGGTTTTTGGTACAAAGCTCCAGTTTAGTACAGCTTTTCATCCTCAGACGGATGGTCAGTCCGAGAGATTAATAAGATATCTCGAGGATTTGCTTCGAGCTTGTTCTTTGGATTTTCAGTCTTCTTGGCATGATCAGCTGCCTTTGATTGAGTTTGCATACAACAATAGTTTTCAGGCTTCGATTGGAATGGCACCGTATGAGCTACTTTATGGTAGGAAGTGTCGTTCTCCGTTGTTCTTTGACTTGGAAGAGTGGAAATGGACTAAACAGGAAGGTGTTAAGAAAGGTGAGAAATTGGAAAAAGCTTCGAAGGCCGTTGAAACTATGATTGAGAAAGTCCAATTAATAAAACAACGGATGAAATCAGCTCAGGACAGACAGAAAAGCTACGCCGATTGACATAGAAGGGATCTCGAGTTTGAAATTGGAGACCGGGTATTCTTGAAGGCGTCTCCAAGTAAAGGATTTGCTCGGATTGGGAAAGGGGGTAAGCTTAAGCCTCGTTATTTAGGTCCTTATGAGATTTTGGAAAGAGTTGGAGAAGTTGCTTACAGATTGGACCTCCACCGAGCCTCACGAGGATTCATAATGTATTTCACGTGTCTCAGCTGAGGAAATACTACCCCGATGAAACCGAGATCATTCCCGTTGAAGAAGTGGAATTGGAACCGAATCTAACCTTTGTTCAGAAACCGGTTAAGATATTGGATAAGAAGTTTCAGGAATTAAGAAACCGGAAGATTCCCATGGTTAAGGTTCTTTGGAGAAGTGACAAGACCGAAGAAGCCACGTGGGAGATCAAAGACAAAATGAGACGGTTCCATCCAGAGTTGTTCCCTTCCGATCAGTGAATCTGGGGACCAGATTCTTTTAAGGAGGGAGGATTGTAACGCCCCAGCTTTCGGCAACTCAGGTATGATCGACACATGTGCGTCTGAGAGTTAGATTTTAATTTTTATTTGCTCATTTCTTTAACTTTTCCTATCATGACTTCATTTTATAAAATTATATTCTTGGTATTTTATTGAAAATTCATATCATACTATAATTATCGCATAAATTGAATGTGATTGCAATGTGAATTATTTTCCCGAATGTGATTTAATTCCTTTATGGCCTTAATTGATCATTTTCATGAATTTGGGACTTAATTGCATCGGACTTGATTGATCAATTAATAATGGAATTGGACTTAACTGCATGACTTTAATAAAGGAAGTATTTAATTGCAAAATTGGCCATTTTTCTTCTCCTCAGAGCAGCACTCACGTACCATGCTTCTCATTTCCATACCAAACATTTTATAGCTTTGTTCTTGCTTTCCTTCTTCAACCGTTACAAACCCTTCTTGGAAGAGAGGGAGATTTCTTCTTGCAAGCATCATATTTGTGGGATTTGTGATATTTGAGGCATCATAAACATCATATCTTCTTCTCATCTCTCATTTCTTTCATTTGAGGTAATTATGGAGAATGGATGATTTTCTTGAATATGTGGTATAGTTAGGGCTTTGTTATGTGTTGATTAGATTGTATATTGGTTGTTGGACATATGTTTATGAACTTTGAGCTCAAGATTGTTGCATGTAACTTGTGAATTATGGACTTGGAGCATGAGTGAGTATATGGGTTTGGATTGATGGATTATTGATGATCCAACATGGGAAATGAATGTTTAAATGAATTGTTATTGATTATATGTAAGCTAGTATGTTTTTTGCATCAAATATATGCATTACATCTTGGCTTGAAGCCATTTTTGGTGGTTGATTGTTGTTACTCCATTGCTGCTCTGTTTTGTTCTGCTTCTTCAGCTGCTCACGTATTTTGGGAACGGCCTTTCCCAACCCCAGTTTAAAACTGGAACGGCCGTTCCCATGATTCTGAGTCAGCAAGGCCAGCGAGCCTGGGAACGGCCGTTCCCATTTTGGCCTTTAAGCCGGAAGGGCTGTTCCCAGCTAAAACGTTTTCCCTTTTTTTTGAAATAAAAAATAAAAAATAAACGCTGGCGCGTTTCTGAAGGGCCAAGGGAACGGCCCTTCCCATTTTCAAAGTGAGGCCGGAACGGCCGTTCCCATAGCGTCTATAGAGCAAAAAGCTACTGCATAAAAATTGATTTTCACCACCATCATCCAATCACTTCTTTGACCCCTAATTGCTATTATATGATGGCATACATGTCAAAACGCGATATTTTCATGGTACATTGTATTTTTTCCCTTCATCTCGTTGCATTTCCACCGTTCGTCATATTTGGTACATTTTGAGTCGTGTTTCACGGACATTTGTCTTTCTTGCACAGACCAGCTTCCTGGTGACGAGGAGCAGGCCCCGTGAGCTGTTTCCTTGGTTGTTTTTGGGTCGTTCAGGTGAGGTTTAATTTTAGATACATAGGACCCGTATAACACTATGTGAAATTTTAAGCCAAAACCTATCTATATATTTATAGTTTTCAATTGAGATTGGTTTTCAAAGGACTTATTGAACAACTGATTGATTGATTTGGCGAGTATTGTATTGCACTGTGGGCCCGAGGGTAGTGACTCGAGCCAACCGGGAAAGCATGGGCTGACGGGTAACTCGAGAGCTATCCTCACCAAATTGGGATGACCCCTGAACCCCCTAGGAGATTAGGGGAGGAAGGAGTTCCGGGCTTAGGGATTCATGTACCCTCTGCCCAGATTGATTGGATGGTGGGGCCTTGCAATCCCACCATCACCCGGAGGAAGAAGGTGCCATTGAAACTGCTAATTGTGCACAGTAATAAATTACTTGATCACTTAATCACCTAATAATTAATTGATTGATTGATTGTACACAGTCGGTGTAAGGTTGGAGAATTGCCCCACTCGCCGGGCCACAAATTGATTGTATTTAATTGGTTAAATTGAAATTGAATTAGTTGTAACCTCGGGCGATAGTATCCCTTTTATTCTATTAAATTGTATTGTTTTCCAAATATTATTACCCGAGATTATGACTTGCATGTTTGTGCGCTTATATTTATTTATACCCCTCCCTCAGTCTGTGTTGGACTGACACCTCAACTTTTCAGTTGTTTTGCAGGGCGTGCTAGGCGGGAATTTAGAGTCTAGTTATCTTTAAATTTGGGTCTAGCACACTTCATTCCCACATTTTGTTCATGTATAGCTTGGGATATTTTGTATCATGCCTTGTTACCTATTTTTGGAAATGATATTGTATTGATAGTGTAATTGTTCATACCTATTAGTAAATAAATAAATATGGTACCTATAAGTATCGAATGAATATTATTGCTTCCGCTTTTATTTACTCTGAACTGATTGTTGAGTTGGTTTTTAATTGAGGGTACCCGCCTAGCCTTGTGTCGTTTTATTGTCTCCCGTTCGCTATGGCTTTGATTCATGTATGGATTGTCCATTTCATATGTGGATTATAGCTCTAGTGCGGGGGATGTGGTGCCTAGCGTTCCGGGTGCTACAGCTCATATCTGTAATGATGTACAGATGCTAAATGAGGTTCGGCAACTTGAAGAAGGAGAATGCGTCTTGAAGGTTGGGAATGGATCAAGCGTTCAAGCTCAAGCCATTGGGACGTGTAGATTAGATTTAGGTGTCTTTACTTTAGTTTTGAATAAAGTCCTTTATGTACCTTCTATTATTCGTAATATAATTTCCATTCCAATATTAGATTGTGAAGGATATGAGACTTTCTCCAGAAATGGAAAATTTTATCTTAAGAAGAATAAAGCTTCCGTTTTACTTGGTACATTATCTAATGAGCTTTATACAACTAAAGACACCAATATTTTGAATATACAACAATCAAACAAACGCAAAAAAGATGGCAAGATCTCGGCTTCTTTATGGCACGCACATTTAGGCTATATTTCTAAAGATAGGATTGCTAAGTTAACTTATTTAGGATCATTCTATGTTAATGAACTTAGAGAGTTGACTAATTGTGAATCATGTCTTAAAGGAAAAATGGCCAAGACTCCCTTTAATGGTAAAGTGGAACGTGCCACTAAAGTGTTGGATTTAATCCATACTGATGTTTGTGGACCACTTAGTGTAAGTACTACAAACAACCATCAGTATTTTATAACCTTCATAGATGACTTTAGTCGTTTTGGTTATGTGTACTTAATGAAGTATAAATCCGAAGCCTTTGAGAAATTCATAGAATTTCAGAAGGAGGTTGAGAACCAAACCGGTCACAAGATTAAGACACTTCGATCTGATCGAGGTGGCGAGTATCTAAGTGATGAATTCCTTAATCATCTCAAAGATAATGGAATTATCTCTCAGTGGACCCTCCGGGAACTCCTCAATTGAATGGAGTTTCCGAAAGAAGGAACAGAACCCTACTTGATATGGTTCGTTCCATGATGAGTTTCACTGAATTGCCACCATCATTCTGGGGTTATGCCCTGGAATCAGCAGTTAAGATTCTGAATCTTGTTCCCTCCAAATCTAACCCAAAACCCCATATGAGATATGGTTTGGCAAAATCCCTAACTATTCTTACTTAAGAATTTGGGGTTGTCCTGCTTACGTGAAGAGGACAGAGGGAGATAAGCTTGGAGCTAGATCAAGCTTATGTAACTTCGTAGGATATCCTAAAGAGTCAATAGGATATCATTTCTACGATCCTCTTCAGTAAAAGGTCTTTCTATCAAGAAACACCACTTTTCTTGAGGACTCGTTCCTTAATGTACAGAAAGGCAAGATCGCAGAACTCGAAGAGGTTCGAGACCAAGGTCCCACGCCTAGCTTGGAAAATGACGTCCCTATCCCTAACCAAGAGAGTGATACACGCGATAACCCTCCTCAAATAAGACGTTCTGAACGCATTCCTAGACAACCAGAGAGATGGTATGGTTTTCTCCACCAAACATCTCAAATGGATAATGATCCATTAACTTATGATCCATTAACTTATGAGGAGGCACTATTAAATTCGGACTCTGAACAGTGGAAAGAAGCAATGAAATCCGAAATGGATTCCATGTACTCTAACCAAGTTTGGACCTTGGTTTATCCACCTGATGGGATCAGGCCCATAGGGTGTAAATGGATATATAAGCGCAAGGTTGGAGTAGATGGAAGCGTGGCAGCCTTTAAAGCAAGATTAGTTGCTAAGGGGTTT
The DNA here is from genome assembly GCA_037501455.1 of Lantana camara. Lineage (NCBI taxonomy): Eukaryota > Viridiplantae > Streptophyta > Magnoliopsida > Lamiales > Verbenaceae > Lantana > Lantana camara. The sequence continues at coordinate 61,398,288 of CM074855.1, forward strand.
ACTCAAAGACCAGATGTAGACATTGATGAAACCTTCTCCCCGGTTGCAATGCAAAAATCCATTAGGATCCTACTTACCATTGCTGCATATTATGACTATGAGATATGGCAAATGGATGAGAAAACTGCCTTTCTTAACGGAGACATTGACAAAGACATTTACATGGAGTAACCCATGGGTTTCACATTCAGTGGGAGCAAGCAAAATGTTTGAAATCTTCAACGTTCATCTACGGATTGAAACAAGCTTCTAGAAAATGGAACATTCGATTTGATGAAGCAGTCAAATGGTTTGACTTTATTCAAAATCCGAATGAGTCCTGCATGTACAAGAAAGAATTGGAAACCTCAATTCAATTTCTGATACTTTATGTAGATGACATCCTCCTCATTAGGAATGCAAAGGAGGACATGAAAGTAACAAAGTCTTAGTTATCGAACCAATTTGAGATGAAGGACCTTGGTGATGCATCCTACATTCTCGGTATAAAGATCTATCGGAATAGATCTAAGAGATTGTTAGGATTATCACAGTCGGTTTACATAGACAAAGTACTAAAGAGATTTAATATTGAAGAATCCAAACGTGGAAAACTTCCAATGAGCCCGGGGACAGTTCTTTCGAAGCAACTGTGTCCCAAAACAGAACTTGAAAAGTCCAGGATGTCCAAAGTTCCTTATACATCAACTATAGGAAGTATAATGTATGCAATGCTATGTACTCGACCGGATGTGGGTTATGCACTTAGTGTGACTAGGCGATTCCAATCTGACCCTGGTGAAGGTCACTGGACTGCTGTAAAGAATATCCTTAAGTACTTACGGAGAACTAAGGATTTATTCCTGGTTTACGGAGGCCAGCAGGATCTTGTCATTAGAGGATACTGTGATGGGAGTTTTGCATCAGACATGGATGACTTTAAATCCGTGTCAGGATACATATTTTGCCTAAACGGCGGAGCAGTGAGTTGGAATAGTTCCAACCAAGCGACCACTGCTGATTCGACCACTGAGGCCGAATACTTAGCTGCAAACGATGCAGCTAAGGAAGGTGTTTGGGTAAGAAACTTCATCCACGAGCTGCGTGTAGTTCCTTGCATTAAAAACCCTGTTACAGTGTTTTGTGACAAGACCGGGGTGGTTGCTCAAGCAAGAGAACCAAGATCTCGCCAAAGGACCAAATTGAAATGGTCACATCGACAGAGAACATGGCAGATCCGCTTACTAAAGCCCTTAGTCAAAAGGCTTTCGAAGGACATCTTCAGAAGATGGGTCTTAGAATAGCACCTGAGTGGCTTTGACGGGCAAGTAGGAGATTGTTAGGAATAGTGCCCTTAAAGCAACTTTTGGCTTTACTATTTCCTTTTAACATCACAAACAGTCTTTGAATAATAAACGAAATTATTTTGTTCATAGGCATTCACTTCTTTATGTGCTTATTTATGTCTGTTTGGGTTGACTATGTTTTTGCATGTATTGAACTCCTCTAATCCGATGAGGCCGTTAAGAACTTTGTTGTTATGGGAACGACACATGAAATAAGTTCTTAACTCTATAGGTGAGGATTAGAAACTTCTCCAAGTCGAGAGTCCGACAGACAGTGGGAGTGTCAACCATGACTCTGTTGAGACTTGTTTATGTGATTATCTCGTTCTGAAGGATCACTCAGTTTCATGGAGTGATAAGTGCATACGATGATGCGTTCATAATACATGAGGGTGATTGTTACTAGAATTTCATCACTGAGATGTCCCGCGTGAGAACATTCCTAAATGGGAAAGGAAGTCTCCTAGAAACTTCCAGATTAGGAAATATCCCACAGGTCAATAAGGTGATTCATTAATCCTTAGACTTGAGATTCTGTAATATCTCATAAGAGCTAACTCTGTAATCTTTAATATAGGCTCAAAAGGGTGTCGCCATATAGACACCTGAACCACGACCTATGTTGGGATTACACAAATGGTATATGTAGAATTAGTAGAATCAACAAAGGACCTGCACTTGTTGCAAGAACAAGAATGATCTCTTATTGATTGAGTTGTTCGTAGTCCATTAAACTTAAACCCTTGGTCAAAGTGGATGAAAGATCAAGATATCAACAAAATGGGGTTTTCTTGGATTGAGGTCTAAATGGATATGAAACGAATTTAACTTTAAAGATCAAGAATATTTAGGCTCTGAGAATATTCCCATGCCTTAGTTCTTGATTGAGAGATGGAGTTGTAGGAGGATCGTATTTGACTGTATGTTAATGACTGAAAGGTTCTTCCATTTATTTCGTTATTCGGCTAGGGGTCACACATCCATTGCTAGATTACGATAGAGTGATCTGTAAAGTGATTAATTAATTAGTGAATTAATTAATTATTGTCACTGCTAATCGAATAATGAACCTACAGGGTCACACACAAATGCTAGGACACGAGGGTTATGGTAGGATGTTTATATGATTAACAAAGGATCAAATTGTTGATCGAAATAGAGAGAGCAACACGTGTGCATTGCCACGTATCAAAAGCATGTGGCTGCCACGTGTCATGCACACGTGGCACGTACATGTCTTCAAGCATGTAATTTTATTACACGCGAATTCTTTTATAGAATTAATTAATTAAATTGCAATTAATTAATTTAAGTCTTTTAATTAATTTTGAATTAATTATTAAGATTTTTTTCTTAAGCTTAACCCAATAAATAATTAATTGAGAATTAATTAATTTATCGAATCTTGACTTTTAGCTTTAGGAAAGTTGAAAAGTCTAACTTCCTATTGTAGGAGAGAGAAATTTATTCTTGTAAGACTTGGAGAACAAGTTGGGAACTTATTTTCTCCAATTAAATTAAAAAATTAATTAGTTAATTACTGAGCAAGAAAACAAAGCCCATTAGGTTCAGGAAACCCTATGGGGCTCAGTCAAAACCCTAGCCATTAACACAAGTTATAGAACTAGCATTCTCACTTGCTTGATCGTGTTCTAGGACTGGTATAGATAAGCTTTAGAGGATCGCTGCTTTGGGATCGATCGAGAACCGTTCGAGGGACATTCCGCTTGAAGGGTGTTCAGTAGGTGGTACTGACATCACTACAAAGTTTCAATCTACGTAAGTTTCTAAATAGCCTAAGATACGATACGAGGATTGTAAGTCCATGATCAATCTTTTGGAAAAATATTAAATTTCCGCTGCGTTTCTGCTCTTGTTTTCCAACAGCATGAACGTGTTATATGATTGTAAATGAATCCGATGGGCTATGTAATGTATCAAATTTCATGAATTTGATTTCAAAATGAGTTTTGCCTAAGTGTTTGCATCTCTTAAGTGCTTACGCATACGCCATGGTCTATGTGGTTCATCCTTGAGTCTAAGTTATTTGTTTTGTCTTCAGTTTGTCCAGGTGCACCCGGGGTGGTATTTTGTAAGCCGTATTGATTCCGGGGTGGATCAATCGCCTTTTTTTTTGCTTCGTCGGTGTGAGGTGAGGTTAGGTTATAGTTAAACCTTATGATATGTGCCCGTTTGATTTGTATGCGAACTAGAGCCTACGTATGTTTAATTTGATTTGATTTGATTTGTTATGTTTGGTATCGCTCAACTACGCTTCAAACCGTTTGCTTCTTATGAGCCTGGGGATAAGAGCTAAGGGATTTGATATTGATTTGACACGGAGAGGTATGTAAAGCGTAGTTGTAGCAAAGTGAGGTACGTATCTGTGTATGATTTGCTTCTGAATTTGATTTGTAGCTGGTTAAGTAATGTAATGAATGTAATCTAATGGTAATGATGGGCCCCGGAGTTGTGGGTAAGGGAGACCCGGGACGGCCATGGGGTCGCTGGTTATGACCCCTGTACACATCTCCACAGTTAGTTCGGATTACCCCTAAACTCGCCAGGAGGTTTGGTGGGGGGATGGATATCCTGAGGGTTGAGAAGCTTAGCACTCCCCTCGGCTGTAATGGATGGTTAGGGTCGCGCAACCCTTCCATCACCGGAGAAGGAGGTCTATTTGAATCTATGTATCTGATTTGTCTGCTTTGTATGATTTGTTTGTTTCTTTTGAGGAGCCCAGGATGGGATTTTGTTACTCGTACCCACCGAGTTCTATATGTTTGTATGTATGTTTTGTTAAAGTTCGTGAAATGGGGATAGATTCTTATATAAGATAAAATATGGATCCGTTTGAATACGTAAGCTAAAATAAGATTTGAATCAATATGAATTTGTATGAATTGGTAAGATTCGTTATGCCTCCGTATGATTTGAGTTATTTGAATCTATTAGGCTTTGTTTTGATTTAAATCCCTATATATAAGTATCACGGGCAAAATTTTGGTATGCAAAAACTATGCCCGAGTTCATGGATTGTGCATATGTCTGAAATTTGTTTTGCTCTATATATATGTAGCGTGTGTGGGTAGCCCCTCACTCAGTCGAGTTGTAGACTGATCCTCGTCCTCCCCAATCTTTTAGTGTGCAGGTTGCTCTTAGAGTTTCGAGCTACGCAGAGTTGAGTCAAGTATGTTGAGTCCATCTAAGTTAGTCGAGTATTTGCATTCGCATATGTATTTAGTTTATGTATGATTCGGACTAGTAAAATATGAATTTGAATTCTTATGCATTTGGTTATTTGAATTTCCCATGCCGGGCTTTGTTACGCATTTAAAAGAGGCCTGAGGTACCCAAGTCTGATTGTGGATCGTATGTTTATTTTCTGCAAGTCCATGGCCAATGCATGTGTTTGAATTTTTTCTTCCGCTTCTTTCTATTTTGTTGGTTGGTTTTTCTTTGTTAGGGTCTACGTTCTGCCTAGCTTAGGAGTTTGTTTTTGTTTGTCTCCCGTTCGCTGTGGTTTAATACGGTTACGGACTTCCCATTCCGTTACTCGTGTTGGACCATAGTGCGGGGGATGTAGTGCCTCACATGCGGGGTGCTACATCTTAAAGTGGTATCAGAGCTCTGGGTTGCAAAACCCGGGCTTAGAGTCGTGTTGTGTCGGTCTAAGTCGAAAAGCATTGGACAATGTGACTATGTGCACATATTTTCATCATGATTGGCTATGATATCCGTTTGAACTCTTATTACTTTGCTGCTTTCACTTCTGGGGATGCATTGCATTTATCTAATTGCTCTTACTTGATTTAATTATGTGTCATCCTCACATACTAACCAGCATGCATATATTTATATGGTAGTTGTGGGATTTTCAGGGTGCCACCACGTCGATAAAGTTTCGGTCAATCATTGCACAAACCTTCATATTATCGGAAACAAATAATGACCGAATTACCACCTATGAATCGGATGGTGACGTTATATCGAGATTTCAGAGCATTCATTCCTCCCCAATTTAGAGAAGGCAATGATATCCGAGCTGAAGAGTGGCTCTCCGAAATTGAGAGCATCTTCGAGGTATGGCCGTGTAACTCCCACGATAAGGCCCGTCTTGCCATTATACTCCTACAAGGACAAGCGAGACAATGGTGGAAAAGAGATGCCCCACAAATTGAAGCAACGAGTGAAGGATTAACCTAGGATACCTTCGTTTGGGAGTTTAGAAAGATGTATACATCGGCCATTTTACGAAATCGAAGGCTTGTAGAATTTCGTACCTTAAAGAAAGGAAGTAAAACGGTCATGGAGTACAAAGACGAATTCGAGAGGTTACGCACTTACATGCCATATATTATGAGCAACGACGAGATAAAGACTTGGCACTTCATGGAAGGACTTTGAGATGAGTTTAAAGAGGCCTTAATTGCGGAGGACACGAGCACATGGGATAAAGCTATAACAAGAGCTTTAAGGGTCGAGAATCGAAGACTAACTAAAGGTAAAGAAGAAGAGAATTCGGGACCGGGAGTTGAATTGGGATTTTGTTCAAACCTACAAGTGGAAGAAAGATTCCAGCAACGTGGTACTCGAGCTAAGAAGATTCGTGGGACGAAACACAAGATCGGAAATCACCCGAGACTGACGAAGAGACCCGATTGTGTGCCTATTGCTGAGGACACAAACATACATATGTGGCGTGTCGGGATAGGTTGAAAAGATGTTATGCGTGCGGGTCATCGGAACATATGCTTTCCAATTGTGAGCAATCGTGGGCTAACAAAAAAAGAATGCATGAGTAAAGGCTTCAATCTAGAAATTAACATGAATCCAATGATGGAGATATTTGCATTAATTGCCATTTATAACATCCTTATTGTGATGGAGGTCTTTAAGTTCTGTAATTATTTACTTATTTTGCTATAATTGCCATTTATAACATCCTTATGTGTTTAAGTGGTAATTATGTGATGCATCCCATTTACACGTTAACCCGACATGCATATTTAGTGGTTGCTTGATAGGATGTCGCTCCTTTCAACTTCTAAATTTAGAAGGCTACAAGTTGGGAAGAGGTGGTTAGGGTGAGGTTTGAGATTGGGGACCCTCTTTTACGATCGTGTTGAAGTGCAGGGTAACTTGAAGACGGTGTTTAAGAGGATTGGTTTGGGAAGTATATCAACCGGACTGAAAATTCAAGAGAATTGGAACCCGCTTTGAAGGCGAGCTAAATTTTCCAAGGAGATACTATGATGAAAGTACCAAAAAGGAAACTAATTAATCCATGAGGGATATTATGGAGAATGCTACTAATAGGCACAAAATAGAATTTATCAAACTCTTGGGGCATAGAGATTGACTCATTTTCAACCGTGCCCTTTGAGAAGAGAATTCAAAGGGAATTAAAGAAGACTTTGGTCGGGTTTCAACGGATCGAGACAAAATCTCAAATGAAGTCGTGGGATAAGGGCAAGATGACGAGAAGTGATTTGACAATGAAGAAAGGTACTAGGATAACGAAACTTTGAGCCCATTTTTCTTATATTCCAAGAAAAGAGTAGTGCTAAAGATGTGAATCAACGTTGTACTTTGGAGCACCATAATGAAGAGGAACTATGATTATAAGACAATATCTCTTCTTTGGGATTTCTACGAGCAAGTATTCGGGTGAAGAAATCTGGGCTATAAAACCGTTGGTGATAAATCAGAGCCCAAGGATTCAATGGTTGAAACCGAAAGCAAGACCAAGAGAACACCTAAGATTTGAAGGTTAAGTTAGGAAAATTTCCAAGAGTAATGCAACAATTGTGAGATAAAGACCGGGATGAGACTAGCCACACAAAATGCTTTGGGAACTTCGAGACATGATGGGGGTAATATTTGAAGATCAAAAGCTAAATAAGGAATGGAATGCGGGATGGTTACCACGGTATCGATACACGTTGGTAATTCAAGAATAACAACGAGGATGAAAGAACTTCAACAACGTTTTCAGTATTGATCAATCACTACCAAATGAGATTCCTCACATCGGTCAAAGGTACCTTGAACATGCATATCATGTGCATCATGCATCTTTAGTTTTATTTTGTGGTTTGAGTGTTCGAGAGTGTTGCTTCGATGAGATGAGGGTCGAGCTTTGCAACGAGACCATCAACCTCTTGAAGATTTTGGCAGTGTAAGAAGGGGGTCCGGATGTTAGACACTTCGGACCTTAGATCGTGGTCAAGGAGGTGATCCGGTTTGAGCTTGGCGATGAAAGTGGCATGAGTTTATAGCTTCGCCCTTCGAGAGAATACCGAGCTCAAGAGTTGACTCAAATGAACTCAAACGGTGAGAGTTGAATCTATTTTAGACCCTCTTTATCGTGCGAGTCGATCGAGCAATTTAAATGACCAGATCGATTTGGAGATTCAAACCCCTTGTGCATAAAGACCTTTCTCGAGCTAACCCTCATCGGGACGTTATGAACCTCAAACATGGGTGAATACGAAAAGTTGTTCGCGCTTGAAACTCGCAGGCGAACCTGGGGACCAGGTTCTCTTAAGGGGGGAGTTTGTAACACCCCATCTTCTCGGCAATCCAAGTACAATGTCTCGGGAGAGTTCAATTCAGTAATTATGTGATTCGCATGCCTTACGTGTCAATTTGTAATTTTATTTAATCATGTGCGCTTTAGAATTTATTAATTGTACCTCGACTTAATGGTCCAATATTTACAAATTAGGGACCTAATTCTAATTAGGGTATTTGAGCCTCGTGGCTAACTTGAGCTCGGGAATTCGAATTCGAATTTCGACCTTATCATTGAGTTCGTTTTGATGATTCGGATTCGGTGAATTAGCCTTTTTGTTTTCCTAAAGCCGCTTGATTACCATACCGTTTTAAAATCCAATCCGTTTGGACCGGATCTTTTTGACCCGACCCGTTTCCACTTGACCCTAACCATTTTAGCTCTAAAAGAGATGTATTATCATCCATCCCTCTCCCATTTCTCACGTTGGAAACAAGAAGAGAAGAAAGAACGGTTTTCCCATTTCCACACCTTGAGCTCAAGATTCCGTCTTCAATTCTCGCCCAATCAACAATCTAAGGTAAGAGGTGATTTCCCCTCTTTGAGTGCTTCATTTCTATCCGATTAAATAACTTTTTCTTGGCTTGAATTCTTGGACTAGGAAGAGATGATGAATAGTGACTTTTATATGAAAATTTTGATCTATGCATTCATTCTTGAACTACTTGATCTAAGACTAAGATATAATGTTTCCTTGAGCTCATTTGGTGTTTATTTGATGGAATTTTTGTTGTTGGGTGAGAATTGCATATAATTTCATTAATGGAGCTTGAAGAAGATGAAAATGGCAACTTGGTTTCTTGTTTGTTTCATGCCTTGAATTTAAGCTATGTGATAGAGCATGTTTACATGAACTTATACCTTGATTTTCATTGCATTTGGTTGAGTTTGGAGGTGGGTTTTGTAATTTTTGGTTCCCCATTCGTATAGCCCCTGTTTCTGCTTCATTTTCATGCCCAGAAGGACTACCTGGGCGGGTAGTTTTTGTACTGAAAAGTACCCGGGCGGGTACTTTAATACCGGAGGGTTTCTGCACTGCTCTCCCCGACCGAGTAAATCTCTATCTTGTTTTTGCGCGGCCGGGTACCCCCTCATATGAAGTCCGTTTCAGCTTATTTTTGGTGACGACCAACGTTTTTCAGTCTAGAACAATATCCAATTGAATTCACCCCAAAATTAATTCTAGATTGTGAGATATAACCGTTTTAATTTGGTGTCACCAGCTCCCCGAAATTCTGCATTCATTCAACTTCAAACCTCCGCCATTTTCGGTTCCCTTTGAACCACGATTCGTGCCACATATCATCGGAAAGATCTATGTGTCTAGTTTCATTTCCAAGAAACAAAAGTTAATTCCAATTTCTTAAACTCAAGTTATGCCCATTTTCCTACAGATTGTTCATTTTGGAAATCTGTCAGCTTTGACCCAATTTCACTCGGAACCCTTTTTTTGTGTTCTTATTTCGTTTTTCTCATACCTTCCCACCTCCAAACTTATTACTAACTTGTTGTAGCATGTGTAAGTGTATGTATTTGTTATTTTTATGCATTTTATGTTCCTTAAGTAATGTGAATTGTTTGCATAAAGCAAATATGCACCTTGTTAAGCATCTCTACCTTGTAATATGCGTTAATTATGCGCATGAACGTGTTATATGATTATAATTGAATCCGATGGGCTATGTAATGTATCAAAATTCGTGAAATTGATTTCAATATAAGTTTTGCCTAATTGTTTGCATCTCTTAACTGCTTACGCATACGTCATACGTCTATGTGATCCATCCTTGAGTCTAAGTTATTTGTTTTATCTTCAGTTTGTCCAGGTGCACCCCGGGTGGTGTTTTCTGAGCCGTATTGATTCCGGGGTGGATCAATCGCCTTGTTCTTAGCTTCGTCGCTGTGAGGTGAGGTTAGGTTATAGTTAAACCCTATGATATGTGCCAGTTTGATTTGTATGCGAACTATAGCCTACGTATGTTTAATTTGATTTGATTTGATTCGTTATGTTTGGTATCGCTAAACTACACGGCAAACCGTGTGCTTTTTTTGAGCTGGGAGATAAGAGCTAAGGGATTTGATATGGATGTGACACGGACAGGTATGTAAAGCGTAGTTGTAGCAAAGTGAGGTACGTATCCGTATATGATTTGCTTCTGAATTTGATTTGTAGCGGGTTAAGTAATGTAATGAATGTAATTTAATGGTAATGATGGGCCCCGGAGTTGTGGGTAAGGGAGACCCGGGACGGCCATGGGGTCGCCGGTTATGACCCCTGTACACATCTCCACAGTTAGTTCGGATTACTCCTGAACTCCGCAGGAGGTTTGGTGGGGGATGGATATCCTGATAGTTGAGAAGCTTGCACTGCACTCGACTGTAATGGATGGTTAGGGTCACGCAACCCTTCGATCACCGGAGAAGGAGTTCTATTTGAATCCATGTATCTGATTTGTCTTCTTTGTATGATTTGTTTGTTTCTTTTGAAGAGCCCAGGATGGGATTTTGTTACTCGTACCCGCCGAGTTCTATATGCTTGTATGTTTGTATGTATGTTTTGTTAAAGTTCGTGAAAAGGGGATAGATTCTTGAGTAAGATAAAATATGGATCCTTTTCAATACGTAAGCTAAAATAAGATTTGAATCAATAAGAATTTGTATGAATTGGTAAGATTCGTTATGCCTCCGTATGATTTGAGTTATTTGAATCTATTAGGCTTTGTTTTACTTTGTTTTGATTTAAATCCCAATATATAGGCATCACGGCCAAAATTTTGGTATGCAAAAACTATCCCCGAGTTCATGGACTGTGCATATGTCTGAACTATGTTTTGCTCTATATATATGTAACGTGTGTAGGTAGCCCCTGACTCAGTCGAGTTGTGAACTGATCCTCTCCCTCCCCAATCTTTTAGTGTGCAGGTTGCTCTTGGAGTTTAGAGCTAGGCAGAGTTGAGTCAAGTCTGTTGAGTCCGTCTAAGTTAGTCGACCATTTGCATTTGCATATTTATTTAATTTATGTATGATTCGGACTTGTAAAATATGAATTGGAATTCTTATGCATTTTGTTATTTGAATTGCCCATGCCAAGCTTTGTTATGCGTTTAAAAGAGCCCTGAGGTGCCCAAGTCTGATTGTGGATCGTATGTTTATTTTCTGCAGGTCCGTGGCTAATGCATGTGTTTGAATTTTGTGTTGCGCTGCTTTCTATTTTGTTGGTTGGTTTTTCTTTGATAGGGTCTACGTTCCACCTACCTTAGGAGTTTGTTTTTGTTTGTCTCTCGTTCGCTATGGTTTGATACAGTTACGAACTTCCCATTCCGTTACTGATGTTGGACCATAGTGCGGGGGATGTAGTGCCTCACGTGAGGGGTACCACACCCCTCCTTCAAAAGGACCTGTCCTCTGGTCCAAAGGTAGGGTCTAGATCAGCTCCGGAACGAAGTTCGATTCCACACTTTCGTTGCGCCACCCGAATCCTGTAACGCCCGACTTTTTGGCCGTACAGGTATGACGTCACGAGTGGGGTTAGACCGAGAGTTTTGTGACATATATGTGTTTTATTTGCTCCATGAATGTTTAATTTAAAAATTCGTGAACAAATTGCTATTATGTGACATAGATGACTCAAGTGATTACGTTAATCAAACTTGTTTTAATACATTTACTGGTAATATGGATGTTTTATTTTGAATATGTACGTATTTGATACTATATGAAATCCTTGGACTCAACCGAACTTTTAATTGGACCCCAATTACTCACCTATTCAACTTTCGGGACCCAACAGGAGTACTTAAATTCTTGTAGGACTAAAATGCAAATTCTTCCCTTCTCCTCCCCATATTACACGATGCATACCCCCTCCACAACCTTATTCTTTTTCTTCTTTCATTTTGCCTAACAATCAAGGGTTTCCAACTTCTCCTCCCTTCACCATTTGATCGATCCATCAAGCAAGCTAGGAGGCAAGGAGTTTTCTTCCATTTTCAAGCAAGAATGCAAGTTTCAATCATTTCTTCCACTTCTTCTCCTTCTCTTCCAAGGTATACATGTTTATATATGTGCAATTATGAATAAATTGATGTAGGAGTTAGGGGTATTTGATTCTTGCTTTCTAACTTAATATCTTGTGTGAATATGCATGACTACATATTAATTCATGAGTTTTATGAATTCTTGGGGCAAGATGTATATATGTGTATATATATGTAAATAGATATAATGGTGTTTTGTTGGATAATTGGTGATTTTAGGATAATATATGCATATAGGTATGATTTGTGGTGTATTTTGATGCATATTAGTGTATGAATTGATCCGGAAGTGATTTGGGGTGGTTTTGGACCTTTCCCCTTCAAACCCCTGCTTCTTTGCCTTTGATTTTTGGAGAAGATGACCCAACACGGCCGTGTCCAACCTCAATTATTTTCCAACACGGCCGTGTCAAGCTCTCGAGTTGGAATTTTTTTTATTCCTACACGGCCGTGTCAGATTTCAGGCCAATATTGACACGGCCGTGCTGACTTCGTTTGAACTCCGTTTGACCTGATTTTTGAACCCACGGAAACCTCTTGAAGTCTAGAACATTATACAATTGGAATAACCTCATTATATTTATCCATTTGTGAGATATGAACGTTTGACAATGGTGTCGCTACTTCGTCGAAAGTCTGCATTGGTCCAACTTCAAACCTACGCCATTTTCACCTCGCTTTGAATCATGATTCGTGCCATATAACATTGAAAATCTCTATTTGTCTAGTTTCATTTCCAATCAACAAAACTCAATTCCAAATTCTATAACTGTAGATATGATCAATTCTTTACAGCTTGCTCATTTCCGAAACTATCAACTCTCACCAAAATCCGTCTTCTTGCGTTCCTTTCTCCCCCTTGTCATCCGTATGCATTTTAATTGATTTCTTGTGCTTAAAACTTGCATTTATGATATTAATGGATTATTGGGTGATGGTTATGGATTGATTTGCATTGGACAAACGGGATATATATGTATAAACGTTTAGTGCTATAACATGACTCTTTGTGTAATCATTGCAATCTCTATATGTTTAGTGAATTCCTCACACTTCAAAATGATTCACATGCATGGTCGAGATGTGTAATAATGTATAATGAATTGGATAATGAACGGGCACGATCTATTCGTGTAATGAGAGATTGAATTGTTTACTTGTCTAAATGGTATTAATTGTGCACATAAACATCTTCATAACATATTAAGGTCTCTTATGCATGTCATATCATGTTAAAGCATTGCCGTGCGTCACATATGGTTCATTTTGAGTCTTGAGTCTCATGATTGCATGCTGTTGTCTTTTGTACAGTTTTCTCCAGGGCGGAGACGTGCCGGGTTCATAGATTACTCCCAAGTCTTCTTCTCCCTTTTGGTATCGGTCGGTAAGATGTAAAGGTGGGTTTCTCTTCTATTTAGTTAAATGACCCTATATACTCCCAACGTGTAAAGATTTCAGCCAAAAGTATATATGTATATAGAGTCCTTTTCCTGAGTCAATGATTTTTAAACGTAAGCCCTTATTTTATGATCCTACCAAATGTTTTGGCGAGAAAAGAAAGAATGTTATGCACAGAATGGGGCCCAGGGACTTGGTGTGAGTGGTGACCCGAGGAGGCATGGGCTGACGGTGATCCCTCACACTAGTCCCACCAATGTACGGCGTAACCAGACCTCGTTAGGAGTTAGCGAGGAATGGACGGTGAGTGCCACTAGAGGAGTCATGAAACCCTTTTGGTCAATGAATGGATGGTTCGGGCCGATCACCCGGCCATCACCCGGAGGAAGAAGGTGTAAATGTTTATGATTCTGCAAAAAAGAATGTTATACATGAATGAAAGAAGGAAAGAAAGAATGTTTAATGAATTAGACGAGGTGGTGGTTGGAGATAATGCACGCCCTCTCGCCGGGCCACAAAGGACCTAATGAATGAAATGAATTGTTATAATCCTATTCGTTGATTTTTACTTCCCACTTGGGAAAATGTTTCTAAAACCTCGAATAAGGATTATAGCTTGCATGTATGTGTTTAAATTCCGCTGTATTATGATATTATGCCTATCTTTTATACCCACCACTCTGTCTAAGACTGAACCCGTAGTTGTTTCAGTTATTTTGCAGGAAGGGATGCTAGGCGGGATCCAAGTCTGGGAGAGTCTTGCATGGTGTCTAGCTTTTCTTTCTTTACATGCGCATACCTATGTTTTATGACCATTTTGGATATTGTATATGAATGTCGAGCGTAAATGTTGGTACCTATATGTATCATACTTGAAAAATAACTGTTGGTACCTAGAGCATATAGCTCAATATATATGGATTATGAATTATTGCTTCCGCTGTTATGTTACTTTGTTGTTGTTGTTGTTGTTGGGGTTTAAGTTATAGGCTAGTCCCGCCTGGCTTAGCGAGTGTGTTTGTCTCCGTTCGCTATGATTTGGCACGTGTATGGAAATCCATTTCGTATACGGGTCGGGTCATGGTGCGGGGTGTAACGCCCCGGTTTCCGGATGAACAGGTAAGCACGCCACGTGTGAGTTTGAGCGTAGGTTTATTTTATTTCTTTAATTTTATGATATATTCACATGCGACATTTCATATTTTTATAAAATTCATGAAACATTATTTATATCAATTCTTTGAATTCATATCATTGAAAATACTATTTCATGACACGAAAAATATTCATTGCATGAAATCAATACCGAGAGCGATAACATTACCAAATTGTCCCTAGTTAAATATTTTGTATAATTCTAGGGACTTAATTGCATAATCTTTTAGGGGCATGATTTAATTGCTTCCGCTTTCATTATCATGTTCGCTTTGATGTTGTTAGGGAGAGTGTCCCGCCTAGCTCGTCATTTTTATTGTCACCCGTTCGCTATAGTTTTGATTTATGTATGAACTTTCCATTTCATACGTGGATCGAGGCTATAGTGCGGGGGATGTGGTGCCCAGGGGGTTAGGGTGCTACATCTACAGGTGGTATCAGAGCCCGGTTGCAAAACCGAGGTTCTCGAGTCGTGTCAAGTCAGTCTAGGTCGCACGGCATAGGATTATGTGGTATTTGGGAGTCTGCATTTGGTTGGCTTACCTGATTTAATTATTTCTTCGCATTATTTGAGCTACTTGATCTTCTTTGAACATGTGCTACTTGATATTATGGAAATTGTGTGCACACATTTGCATTTATTGATCAAGCCACGCATGTTTAGTGATCTAATTTCAGGATGGAGCACAACAGACATTCCAGTGACCGATCCTCGAGGCACAGGCATCATCACCGCCGACACCATCGCCGCAAGAGATCACCACCTCCTCCACCTGCTCATGCACAGCCCCAGGATTTTATGAATGCAGTAGTGGGGCTAATCGATCAGAGGCTACAGGAAAGGGTTCCTCCACCACCTCCAGCACCAGTAGCACCTCCGGAGAACCCCATTTCTGCCATTTTACGAGAGTTTCAGAACCAGCGTCCCCCGAAGTTCTATAAGGGAGACGATATACAGGCAGAGATGTGGCTAAAAGAGATTGAAAGGATTTGGCAGCTTATCCCTTGTGACAGTCAGGAGAAGGCTCGCTGTACACTTACTCTTATTCAGGGCGAGGCCTATTCTTGGTGGGAGAGCACCCAGATCGTTTTGGAGGCAGCTGGGACAGAGATTACTTGGGAGATCTTCGTACGGGAGTTCAGAAACAAGTATATTCCTCCAGCTTCCCGTACTCGCAGGTTGAGAGAGTTCACCGAGTTAAAGCAGGGAGGCAGGTCTGTGGGTCAGTATATCGCCGAGTTCGAGAGACTTTCTCGCTACTCACCCAACATAGCGAATGATGACTTTCACAAGGCGATGCAGTTCGTCCAGGGGCTCAGGCCAGATATTCAGGATGCGCTGAAAGCAGCCAATACCAGCACCTGGGCAAAAGCTACCACTAAGGCCCTAAAAGTTGAGGATTCGAATAATGCTAGGAAAGCTACTGCACGGACCGGACAGGCTTCGGGCTCGAGAGCAGGTCAGGGATCGAGCTCAGGGAAGAGGCCGATGATTTACTCTGCACCCCCAGTTCAGAAGAACCCCGGGAAGAAGCTTAAGGCGACAGGGCCATTTCCGAGAGGTCCAAGAGCTCCAGCACCACCCCAGCCACCTCAGAGACCGGGCTGCAGATGGTGTGGACTTCCTACACATACCTACGATAACTGCAGGCGCCGGTTGGGTTTGTGTCTGATCTGCGGGAGTAACGAGCACATGGTTGACGGTTGTCCGGATCGTCAGGATCCACCACCGGCAGGACCGAGGCCACTGGTGAGAGCTCGGGCTTATGCACTCGCTGGAGAGGATGCAGAGATAGACCCCGCCACGGTAGTTGAAGGTATTATTTGCATCCATGGCACGAACATCCATACATTATTTGATCCAGGAGCTACACACTCCTTTCTTGCGCACTCTATTGCTATTACTTTGTCATTGCCTGCTATGTGTACTTCTGTGCGCTATATAGTTAGTACTCCTTTCGGTAGTAGGTGAGAGACGGATCGGGTTTGCAGGGATGTTCCAGTGGTGATTGAGGGTCGGGAGTTTCTGACAGACTTCATTGTTATGCCAATGGAGAGATACGGAGCTATATTGGGGATGGAATGGTTATACAGGCATTGTGCTACCGTGGATTGTCGGGCTAAAAAGGTTCAGTTGGGTTCAGAGGTTGTTACGGGCTGTACTTCGAAGACCGTATCCCTACTTTCGTTTTCAGAGGCTCAGAGATTAGTCAGAGAAGGGGCTACAGGGTTCATTGCCTATATTCTGAAGAAGCCAAAAGATCAGGTGAAATTAGAGGACACCGAAGTGGTAAAGGAATTCCCCGAGGTATTCCCAGAGAAATTGGATTTTTTGCCTCCTGAACGAGAGATTGAATTTGTGATCGATCTTTTCCCGAATGCTGAGCCGTATTCAAAGACTCCGTACCGGATGGCTCCAGCTGAATTAAAAGAATTAAAAGTCCAGCTGGAAGCATTGTTGGAAGTTGGGTACATTCGACCGAGTTCTTCGCCTTGGGGAGCACCAGTTTTGTTTGTAAAGAAAAAGGACGGGACTTTAAGAATGTGCACTGACTACAGGGAGTTGAACAAGATGACTATCAAGAACTAGTATCCCCTCCCACATATCGAGGAGTTATTCGATATACTTCAAGGTTCCAAAGTGTATTCAAAATTGGATCTAAGACAGGGATACTATCAGCTGCGCATCCGAGCAGAGGATATTCCTAAGACAGGATTCAATACTCGGTACGGGCACTATGAGTTCGTGGTTATGCCATTTGGATTAACTAACGCCCCAGCAGCTTTTATGGATATGATGCACCGGATATTCAGGCCTTTCCTCGACATGTTCGTGGTGATTTTTATTGATGACATTCTGGTTTTCTCAAAATCAGCCGAAGAGCACGCGAGACATCTCAGGCTCGTTCTTCAGACATTAAAAGAACAACAGTTGTTTGCTAAGTTCAGTAAGTTTGAATTTTGGATCGATCGGGTTTCCTTCTTGGGGCATGTGATTTCAGGAAAAGGGTTGGAAGTCGATCCCTCGAAAATCGAGGCCGTGCTCAAGTGGGAAAAACCAAAGAATACCTCGGAAATTAGAAGCTTCTTGGGATTGGCCGGGTACTACAGAAGATTTGTTCAGGACTTCTCCAAGATTGCTGCACCCTTAACCCGATTGACAAAGAAGGATGTTAAGTTTGTCTGGGACGAGAAGTGTGATCAAAGCATTAATTTTCTAAAAGAAAAGTTAGTCTCAGCGCCGGTGTTAACTTTACCCGAGGGTTCAGAAGGATATGCGGTATACACAGATGCTTCTAAAGAAGGCTTAGGTTGTGTTTTGACTCAGAAAGGAAAAGTGATCGCTTATGCTTCCCGAAAGCTAAAGGAATATGAAAGGAATTATCCGACACACGACCTAGAGCTTGCAACCGTGATCTTTGCTCTCGGGAAATGGAGACATTATCTTTACGGGACTTCCTTTGAGATTTTTACCGATCACAAGAGCCTCCAGTATTTATTCACACAGAAGGATTTGAATATGAGACAACGGCGTTGGATGGAAAAGTTGGAAGACTATGATTGTACAATTAAATACCATCCCGGGAAAGCAAATGTGGTCGCCGATGCACTTAGCAGAAAGGCGAGTGTATCAAGTTTGGAAATAAAGGAAAGTAAGGAAGTTGCCCCGATTGTGTTAAAGACTCGAGTTTCTAATATCACAATTCAGCCGGAATTAAAGTAATAGTTATTTGAGGCTCAGAATAAGGATCCGGAAGTGCAGAAGCTTGCAAGTAAAGCTAAGGATGACCCGGAGAGTCCGTTTGGGTTTGATGAGACTGGGTTGCTTCGGTTTAAAAACAGAGTAGTAGTACCTGAAGAATTGAGACGGGTCCTACTTGAAGAAGCTCACAAGTCAGCCTACTCGATCCACCCAGGAGGGAATAAAATGTATAAGGTTTTGAAACAATATTATTGGTGGAACGGGATGAAGAGAGACGTGGCAGAGTACGTGAAACATTGCTTGACTTGTCAGAAAGTGAAAGCTGAGCACCAAAAGCCCGCGGGACTTCTACAACCGTTACCCATTCCTGAGTGGAAGTGGGAACAAGTAACGATGGACTTTGTTTCTGGATTACCGAAGGTTAAAGGCGGGTTTGATGGAATTTGGGTAATCGTGGATAGATTTACAAAGTCTGCTCACTTTCTACCAGTCCGGATGTCCTATAAGATTCCGAAGTTGGCTGAAATTTATAACAGAGAGATTATTCGACTTCATGGCATTCCGGTGAGCATAGTCTCAGACCGAGACCCGAGGTTTACTTCTAATTTGTGGCAAGAATTACAGGCTGTCTTGGGTACGAAACTTAAGTTCAGTACAGCATTCCACCCGGAAACAGACGGTCAAACTGAAAGGTTAATCAGGTATTTGGAAGATCTTCTTCGGGCTTGCGCGATGGATTTTCAGAACTCTTGGGCAGAACAGCTTCCCTTGATCGAGTTTGCTTATAACAACAGCTTTCAGGCTTCGATCGGGATGGCTCCTTATGAACTCCTTTATGGAAGAAAGTGCCGATCTCCGTTGTTCTTCGACTTGGAAGAATGGAAATGGTCGAAACAAGAAGGAGTAAAGAAAGGGGAAAGATTCGAAAGGCCTTCCAAAGTTGTTCAGGCTATGATTGAAAAAGTTCAAATGATTCAACAACGGATGAAAGCCGCGCAAGATAGGCAAAAGAGCTATGCTGATAAGCGCCGAAGAGATCTAGAATTTGAAGTTGGTGACCGGGTATTCTTGAAGGTGTCACCAAGGAAAGGTTTCACCCGGATCGGGAAAGGAGGAAAACTTAATCCTCGCTACTTAGGTCCGTTTGAGATTCTTGAAAGAATAGGCGAGGTAGCCTATCGACTGGACCTACCACCGAGTCTTACGGGGATTCATAACGTATTTCATGTTTCATAACTAAGGAAATATTGTCCCGATGAGACTACGATTCTCCCCGTGGAAGAAGTTGAGCTGGAACCGAATTTAACTTTTGTTCAGAGGCCGGTTAAGATTATGGATTGAAAATTTCAGGAACTAAGAAACCGGAGGATTCCCATGGTTAAAGTGTTGTGGAGAAGCGATAAAACCGAGGAAGCCACTTGGGAAACAGAGGATAAAATGAAACGGTTCCACCCGGAGTTGTTCGAGCAAGACTAGAGAATCTGGGGACCAGATTCTTCTAAGGGGGGAAGAGTTGTAACGCCCCGGTTTCCGGATGAACAGGTAAGCACGCCACGTGTGAGTTTGAGCGTAGGTTTATTTTATTTCTTTAATTTTATGATATATTCACATCGACATTTCATATTTTTATAAAATTCATGAAACATTATTTATATCAATTCTTTGAATTCATATCATTGAAAATACTATTTCATGACACGAAAAATATTCATTCCATGAAATCAATACCGAGAGCGATAACATTACCAAATTGTCCCTAGTTAAATATTTTCTATAATTCTAGGGACTTAATTGCATAATCTTTTAGGGGCATGATTTAATTGCTTCCGCTTTCATTATCATGTTCGCTTTGATGTTGTTGGGGAGAGTGTCCCGCCTAGCTCGTCATTTTTATTATCACCCGTTCGCCATAGTTTTGATTTATGTATGAACTTTCCATTTCATACGTAGATCGAGGCTATAGTGCGGGGGATGTGGTGCCCAGGGGGTTAGGGTGCTACACGGGGGATGTGATGTCTCGCGCTCGGGCGTTACATCCTTAAGTGGTATCAGAGCCTCCAGGTTGTAAAACCGGAGCTCGCGTGTCGTGATTGAGTCAGTCTAGGTCGTACGACATAGGAACAACTTGTCAATGTGTGCATTGCATTGATTTTCATTGCTAAATGTTACAAATTGCTGAAAATTACTTGCTTTATATGATTTTCTATCAATTTTGTTGTTTTATGTGTTGCACTTTGCATTGAATATGCATTGGTTGATTTAAATATGTGCCATAAGCATATACTAATCCACATGCACCTATGCTCGAGTTAAATTCTTAATTGTAGGTTGCTATCATGCTGTCAAGGCCACTATCAACTCGACCGCAAGTACCTTCTATCAAATCAATAAGAGGATTATGGAGTCATCGGGATTTAAAAGTTCGGTGTTGAATCTTCATACATTACAGAAAGGGAATTATACCTCATTATTCAACACCGTGAGAGAAGGTTTCGAGCACAGAGAAGTTCACCAACTCTATCCTCCCTACAAGTCTTGAATATTATTATCATAGGTGTATTGTGGGGACCCAAACCACCAATTTAAAAGATACGTGAGAAAACGGGATAGGCTTGGGATTCCTAACTACCAAATCATGAAGACACTTCACGCAAAATTGAATCATTCAAAGTCCATCACTAAGATCTTCAAGTTTAAAGTCGTTGATCAATATAGAAGGCCAAATCAGGAAGTTTCAAGGGATATACCAGTGTTACCTAGGAATTCCAACTACGATACATGGAATGGGGAACTGTCAACTGGGTGGTTTCACCACGGGGCCAAGTAAGGTAGCTTAATTAGTATGACTACAAACGCGGATCAATGAATGGATGCAAAGCTGAGAGAGCAAGGAGCATTGAAGAATTCAAGTTACGTCATCCTCTCGGGACTTAGGGATACACGGTGATACGAGAAGGTAAACAAGGACTGGAAAGCATCACCAATGACCGAATGATGTTCAACCTCACCATCTATGCTTACAACATCGATAGCAAAGGACAGGATGTCATGTTAAATCACTATTATGGTGCCAGGTTCATTGCATTCATCGCACGTGCATCATACATTGTATTGAATTATTTAAATTCTTATTTTAGGCACTTCAACATTGTAATCGCTAAATAATTGATTTGGTGTTACATACTTTGATGTGTACTATGTGCTCCATACATTTTCCATCTTCACCCAACATGCATCGTTTTAGTGTTTAATTGTTAGGATGCTTCCCCGTATGACACTTCAGCTAGCACTTCAAACAAAGTTTTTCTGAATCAAGGTGAAGAAGGGTGTTTTGGGTAATAGTATTCAAACAGAAACAAAGATAAGAATGGGATTTCAGAAATTAAAGATTTGAGTGAATTTCGAGATGTGCAGATGGGATAAGAAAAGAAAATTTGATTCCAGATTTCTAGAGAATTAAAAGAGAAATCTTGAAGAGCAAAGAATTCGGGATGCTATCCAAAGCAACCACTTCAAAGTGAATGTAAGTAATACCCCGAACACCATCGCTAACAAGGATTGCTCATTACTAGGACATCAAGAATTTTGATTAGGAAATGTTAGATAAAGCTCGACTTGAGAAGGAGGAAATTCTTAAGGGGGAGAGCACTACCGAGAAACAAATTTAAATTCAAGGTTGTGCTCGAAGAAGGAATGAAACGGCCCTATTAGTTAACCCTTCAAAGTGGAAGTTAAGTTACCAAATTCGGTTTGAAGATTGCTACGGGGTAATGAAAAGATTGACTCGATCGACATTTATACGAACAAAATTTGGATCTTGAAGATGATGGAATTAAGAAGAAGCTTCAGTTGAACTTTTAAGTTAGATACGGAGAAGGAAAAACCTGGTCAAAATATTTTATTACGGGATGGTGACAGTGAAGGTAAATTATACTTATTGGAAGGGTTCAGACAACACAACAAAATAGAATCCTTAATAAGTCCTCAGTTGTTTTTCCATGATAACTTAGGAGCTTTGAAATGAGAAGAATCGAAAAAGGGTAAGGGTTAAAGGACTTGGGTCAAACCTCAAGAATCATCGAGAAGGTTTTGCCTTCGATTAAATAATTAAAGGGGTTGGAATTACAGACACGTTTACAGGCTTGAAGAGGATGCAGGGACCATTTAAATAAAAGAAAGGAAAGCCTCCCCGAAGGGATTAATTTAAAATTTGGGAACCGATGATCTCAACTCGATTGGGAAAGAATTAGTGAAGAAGGAAACCATGGCGGTGACTATCTTAATGTTGGAATCAAACTTAAAGGTTATAGGGGGGGTGGTTACCTTTGATTATGGTAGATTCATGCATTGGCAAAGATAGAAGATTTAAACTTTACCTAAAGGATAAAGGTTCCGAAGGTGTATGGAATAATTCAGAGCTCGGGAAATTAAAGAGTTGGTCATACTGCGAGAAATTTACAGGTTGATGGAGAGAGATCAAAGAAGATCATGACCGTTATTTCTAATGGTTTATTTGTATTCCAAGGAGTTCACCAAATTGAAGAAAATAATCAAGGGGTAAGCTTCGGAATGAAATCAAGAATAGGATCAACCGGTTCATTTTTTCTCAACCGGATGCACACTGAAGATATTAAAGACAAGTCAAGAACCGAGCCAACTTTTGAATCAAACCATGCATAGGACATTGAAGTTACCAACTTCAAGTTTCCTTACAACGGTGAACGGTACAAAGCATTCATGGCATATGCATACATGTAGTTTTAGTTCAAATGAAATTTGTTACTATGTACTTTGATTCCTAACTGTATTATTGGCTTTTGCACGAGTGCTGAATGATGTGATTGATATTTATTTTTTGCTTCTTGTGTAACTTTGTACTTGACTTTTTGCTATTTCCACTTGTGTTCTGTTCTACGTTGTGTTGTGTTGCTCGGGAGTATTGGAGACTCCCTTGCCTTGTTGTTTGTGAGAGACAGGGTTCTCTCCTCGTTGTTTGCGAGAGACGGGGTTCTCTCCTTGTTTCTCGAAAGACGGGGTTCTTTCATCGTTGCTTGTTATTCGCTTAGATTTTCGAGTGTTTAAGCCTTGGTACGACGAGGGTCGTGACTAAACAACCAGCCCCATGGAATGCCTTTGAAGACTCTTGACTTCTTGACGAAGGTTCGAGTATAACAACATTGAATCGTGATCGTGATGCGTTAAAGAGTCCGGTTAGGTTCATGGTTGTGAGCTAGTGGAAGTCTTTGACTCCCAACTCATTTTAAACCGAACTCCAAGAGTAAGTTCATAATGGATTCAAGCGGTGAGGGTTGAATCTCTTTTAGACCCTCTTATGGGATGGATCCAAACGGGCTACTCGGTTAACACTGGATTCCTTTCAAGGACGAGTTACTCCTACCGCAATTGAAGACCCCTTGTTGCTTGAAGACCTTTTCTGAACTAATTCCTGACAGGGGGTTGCTAACCCGCGTGGAATGAACACGGAAAAGTTTGCTTAGAGTCCAGAACTCCAGGCAGTGGACCTGGGGACTAGGTCCTCTTAAGGGGAAGAGGTTGCAACGCCCGACTTTTTGGCCGTACAGGTATGACGTCACGAGTGGGGTTAGACCGAGAGTTTTGTGACTTATATGTGTTTTATTTGCTCCATGAATGTTTAATTTAATAATTCGTGAACAAATTGCTAATATATGACTCAAGTGATTACGTTAATCAAACTTGTTTTAATACATTTGCTGGTAATATGGATGTTTTATTTTGAATATGTACGTATTGGATACTATATGAAATCCTTGGACTCAACCGAACTTTTAATTGGAACCCAATTACTCACCTATTCAACTTTCAGGACCCAACGGACGTACTTAAATTCTTGTAGGACTAAAATGCAAATTCGTCCCTTCTCCTCCCCATATTACACGATGCATACCCCCTCCACAACCTTATTATTTTTCTTCTTTCATTTTGCCTAACAATCAAGGGTTTCCAACTTCTCCTCCCTTCACCATTTGATCGATCCATCAAGCAAGCTAGGAGGCAAGGAGTTTTCTTCCATTTTCAAGCAAGAATGCAAGTTTCAATCAGTTCTTCCACTTCTTCTCCTTATCTTCTAAGGTATACATGTTTATATATGTGCAATTATGAATAAATTGATGTAGGAGTTAGGCGTACGTGATTCTTGCTTTCTATCTTAGCATCTTGTGTGAATATGCATGACTACATATTAATTCATGAGTTTTATGAATTCTTGGGGCAAGATGTATATATGTGTATATATATGTATATAGATATAATGGTGTTTTGTTGGATAATTGGTGATTTGAGGATAATATATGCATATAGGTATGATTTGTGGTGTATTTTGATGCATATTAGTGTATGAATTGATCCGGAAGTGATTTGGGGTGGTTTTGGACCTTTCCCCTTCGAACCCCTGCTTCTTTGCCTTTGATTTTCGGAGAAGATGACCCAACACGGCCGTGTCAAGCTCTCGAGTTGGAATTTTTTTTATTCCGACACGGCCGTGTCAGATTTCAGGCCAATATTGACACGGCCGTGCTGACTTCGTTTGAACTCCGTTTGACCTGATTTTTTAACCCACGGAAACCTCTTGAAGTCTAGAACATTATACAATTAGAATCACCTCATTATATTTATCCATTTGTAAGATATGATCATTTGACAATGGTGTCGCTACTTCGTCGAAAGTCTGCATTGGTCCAACTTCAAACCTACGCCATTTTCACCTCGCTTTGAATCATGATTCGTGCCATATAACATTGAAAAGCTATATTTGTCTAGTTTCATTTCCAATCAACAAAACGCAATTCAAAATTCTATAACTGTAGATATGATCAATTCTTTACAGCTTGGTCATTTTCGAAACTGTCAACTTTCACCAAAATCCGTCTTCTTGCGTTCCTTTCACCCCCTTGACATCCGTATGTATTTTAATTGATTTCTTGTGCTTCAAACTTGCGTTTATGATATTAATGGATTATTGGGTGATGGTTATGGCTTGATTTGCATTGGACAAACGGGATATATATGTATAAACGTTTAAGTGCTATAACATGACTCTTTGTGTAATCAATGCAATCTCTATATGTTTAGTGAATTCCTCACACTTCAAAATGATTCATATGCATGGTCGAGATGTGTAATAATGTATAATGAATTGGATAATGAACGGGCACGATCTATTCGTGTAATGAGAGATTGAATTGTTTACTTGTCTAAATGGTATTAATTGTGCACCTAAACATCTTCATAACATATTAAGATCTCTTATGCATGTCATATCATGTTAAAGCATTGTCGTGCATCATATATGGTTCATTTTGAGTCTTGAGTCTCATGATTGCATGGTGTTGTCTTTTGTACAGTTTTCTCCAGGGCGGAGACGTGCTGGGTTCATAGATTACTCCCAAGTCTTCTTCTCCCTTTTGGTATCGGTCGGTAAGATGTAAAGGTGGGTTTCTCTTCTATTTAGTTAAATGACCCTATATACTCCCAACGTGTAAAGATTTCAACCAAGTGTATATATGTATATAGAGTCCTTTTCCTGAGTCAATGATTTTTAAACGTAAGCCCTTATTTTATGATCCTACCAAATGTTTTGGCGAGAAAAGAAAGAATGTTATGCACAAAATGGGGCCCAGGGACTTGGTGTGAGTGGTGACCCGAGGAGGCATGGGCTGACGGTGATCCCTCACACTAGTCCCACCAATGTACGGCGTAACCAGATCTCATTAGGAGTTAGCGAGGAATAGACGATGAGTGCCACTAGGGGAGTCATGAAACCCTTTTGGTCAATGAATGGATGGTTCGGGCCGATCACCCGGCCATCACCCGGAGGAAGAAGGTGTAAATGTTTATGATTGTGCACAAAAGAATGTTATACATGAATAAAAGAAGGAAAGAAAGAATGTTTAATGAATTGCACGAGGTGGTGGTTGGAGATAATGCACGCCCTCTCGCCGGGCCACAAAGGACCTAATGAATGAAATGAATTGTTATAATCCTATTCGTTGAATTTTACTTCCCACTTGGGAAAATGTTTCTAAAACCTCGAATAAGGATTATAGCTTGCATGTATGTGTTTAAATTTCGCTGTATTATCATATTATGCCTATCTTTTATACCCACCAGTCTGTCTAAGACTGAACCCGGAGTTGTTTGAGTTATTTTGCAGGAAGGGATGCTAGGCGGGATCCAAGTCTGGGAGAGTCTTGCATGGTGTCTAGCTTTTCTTTCTTTACACGCGCATACCTATGTTTTATGACCATTTTGGATATTGTATATGAATGTCGAGCGTAAATATTGGTACCTATATGTATCATACTTGAAAAATAACTGTTGGTACCTAGAGCATGTAGCTCAATATATATGGATTATAAATTATTGCTTCCGCTGTTATGTTACTTTGCTGTTGTTGTTGTTGTTGGGGTTTAAGTTATAGGCTAGTCCCGCCTGGCTTAGCGAGTGTGTTTGTCTCCGTTCGCTATGATTTGGCACGTGTATGGAAATCCATTTCGTATACGGGTCGGGTCATGGTGCGGGGGATGTGATGTCTCGCGCTCGGGCGTTACAAATCCGGTCTTCAAGTGGCTTCTCGGATGTTAAATCCCACCACTAGACTCGATGGAAGTCTACAACTCTAAGGATCTTCTCTTCCAACCCGCGAAGCTCTCGAAACTCATCGAACCACCGCGCTAAGAGAAAATAGGTTAACTCGTTAAAACGAGCAACCCCTCGAATCTCTTACGTTGTCCTTAAAGTTAGCAAACCGAACAGAAAGTTCTTAGTCGTTTGCTCCCACTTCCAAATAGAATTCAGAAGCAGCTGGAGAATCTTACCATTTCTTGATGCTCGGTTTTCAACTGATGATACCTTGAACATCTCTACTTGTGCCGCTACATTGAAACCGGTTCTTCAAATCTTCGAACCAAGAGCAAGGTATTCTTGTGACCTTGCACTACTAAAGGTGTCGACTACACTCATTTGAAAACCACGCACAACCAAAGGCTTCCTTAGTGCTCCGATTGTCACAACGTAGTCTTAGGTACCCTCGGGTAAGAAAAGCTAACACCGAAGGCAACTATGTCTTCAAACACCTCCTTTCACTCTAACCATGCCTCTTCTTTATCATTCGTGTCCACGGGATGACCACTTGTAACTAGATAAATCTCCTGTTGAATCCCGATAACATTAGAGACTTGTTCTCTAAGGTAATTCTCGGTCTTCTTCCCAAACCCGTATTCGACAATACCCTAGTTAGAATCCATCTCCACGAAGAGCACGAAACTCCGGAGAACCACGAACACCACCTCGAGCGAGCAACAGGGTATTTATCTTCCACAGTTAACCTGTGCAGCTCACGGTAGCTCGTACTCATCCTAAATCTTGTCCCTTCTCTAGATAGGATCCAAGTACTCCACCAAGAATTACTCGAACGGATGAAACTACCTTCTAAAAGGTTGTCGAACTACGCTTGAACTCCCACATCCTTGCAAAAACTAACCGGTAGGGAGTCTTTGAACATGGTTCAATTCCGGGATAAGGATCACGATCACTTAATGTCCCTATCAGATGGAAACGAATTTTAACCTTCAAGGAATCATCCAAATGTCTTACTACGATCCTCGTCTCTTCAAACTTGGCTCAACCCTTAGGTTACCCAAAGGTAAACCACAAAGCTTGTTTCACCGACACGGAATATCCAACCACTTCTACGAAGAATATTAACAAGCTAACCTTCAATCTATATCTCGAGAATATTGTTGAGCCCCGAACGGACCTTCTAAGAGCAACCATGAGCTCAGCACGACATTTGGACAACCAACCCACGTCTTAGGGTAACCGCGTACCACGATAAGGCTTCTTCAAGTAAACACCGGCAACCTCGGCCCTCACAACTCATAAACACCCGAGCTCTCATCTCACTAACTCTCTATAAAATGAGAGTTCACACACAGAAGGTAACAAGAACAACAACAACAAGAAGCAAGTAGTCGCGTAGGAAAAGAAAAGATAACAAACAAGTGGGTTTCCCCCAAATTAAATATGCATGAATGAGATGCCATGAATGTAATTACCTCAATTCTCAGGTTTGATTTGGTCTCCAACTTGAAGCCTTTGATTGTTTATTAGCACTCAAATGATCAGAATCCGGGAACTTGTGCTCTGAAGACCCCGTAAGCGTAACATCTCTTTAACCGGATCCAACATCCCTCGTAAGTGTGGTTGGTCCCTTGGCAATGTGCACACAGTGGGAAATCTCTTTCGGACAAAGGGGTCTTTCGGGACTTAGATTTCTTCTTGTTACTTCTTTTCTCGGTCGGTACACCCTTAACTCGTGGATTAGAGCACGATCCGAACCCAAATGGTTGCTCCGATGCATCTTCTTCATACCCTTTTGTTTCCATCCACCGAGTTTCGATCCGTATCGCCTTCTGAACAGCTTTATCCCACGTGCCTGTGTCTCTTGCGACCAAAGCTTCTCTAAATTCACCCCGAAGGCCTTCCATAAAATACTTAGCCTTCAACCGATCATCACTTGTAATATGGGGCACGTATGCACCCAACCTCTCTAATTCCTCAAAATATTCCATAACGGTGTTGTCTCCTTGTTTAAGGGTGAGAAATTCCTCAAGTCTTCGTTCTTGTAGAATGGCGGGGTCTACCTCTTACTAAATTCCCAGATGAATACATCCCATACCAAAGCTTCTCTCTTCGGCTCTAGTTGATGAGTAACTCTTACCCACCATAAATTCGCTTGTCCTTGTAGGAGTAGTGTAACTAGGTAGACTTTGTCTTGAGAATCACATGGCCACACTCCGCAAGCCATTCCTCGGCCTCAATATCATTATCTCCTCGGAAGTTTTAAGGGTTGAAAGTCCCAAACAAATTATACAAATATCAAATGCGGAAGCACCAGGATTCAAATACAACATACATGCTCGAATTATTACAAATTATACACATTATGCCCATCCAAGGGCAAATAAATCATACAAGATCCAAATTCAAATTCTGAATCATACTTAAACAAATTTCATAAATATCTTATACATATTTATACGTATAAAGATACGTATAACAATGCAAGAAAGTAAAGATAAAAAAGAATCGAACAACTCAAAAGAAAACCACCGCCTAGCTCGAACCTGAACCTGAACCTGCAACTCAAACAACCAAAAAGGGGAAAATAATGTAACATCCCGATCATCTTGATCTTCAGGTATGCCTTTATGGGGTGTTACGTGTGAAATTTATTTATTTATGCCGTCATATTACTTTTTATTGTTTAAGTATTTACTTGAAATTTCTTGAGTATTTGCTTTCTTGAGTTCTTTGCGCGTTTATGTTCTTTTGCTTGAGTTTTGCTCTCTACGTGCTCGAATTTGATTCTGATTTTGTGAATTCTTGATATACGTGAACTATGTGAGTTATGTACGTGTTAGCATGCTCGTTATGTGGTTTTAGGTTCACTTGTTCGAGTTTTTTGTTCGTTTTGTTTTTCGGAACCTAGAGGACGGTCAAAGGGTATTTACCGTACCTCGGATTCCGGGTGGCGTATCATGAGCTTGGGAATTCGGATTAGAATTCCGAAAGAGGCGTTGGACTCGTGACGAGATTTTAAAGCTTTGGAGCCTAACGTCACACTTTTCTAAGCCCTTTTGGACCCCCGAAAATCGACCGGAACGAGCCCTTGTAACAAGAATGACCCCTTTTGTTGACTAGTCTCACTTATGGGACCCCAATTAACCCCCAATTAAGCCCTAACCTTGAATTATACGCACCTAACTCAGCTCTAACCCTCTCCCAAACCCCTATACCGAGCCAACCCGAAGAAAGAAGAGACAAAAAGTTCCCCAACTTTAGCTCCGAAGAAGAACAAGAGGAAGAAGGTGACACTATTCTAAATTTGAAGATTTTGCACTCTTAGCTCCTTCATTTCTTATCAAAATCAAGAGGTAAGTATATTTTTGAGTCCTCCTTGATTATGTGGTTCTTTTAAGTATAATGTCTTGAGCTATAGCCTTGTTTTTCATGAGTAATGGTATTCATTGTGAATAGTAAGCATTTAAGGGCTTTGATGGATTTTAGCTTGTTTCCTCTTGAATTGCGTGGGTTTAATGCATGATAGGTATGCCTAAGACATACTTCTTGAGTTATTTGAACTTGGTTTTTGTGTTACAGTTGATTCCATGCTTCCACCATTGTTGATTTTTGAGTTTTTGGATGATTTTGCCCTCTTCACCCCTTTGCTTAAATTGTTGCATCTTTGAGCTATTATATGACTTGGATTGCTTGGTTTATTTCTTCCTATACTTGCCTTTATGTGTTAGCTTGGTCCCTTGTTGGTTCGGTTTGAGTTTTGCAAGAATTTGGAGTTTAGAAATCGAAAATTTCTCATCTGGACCAGATCCACGGCTCTGGATTTTTGTACTTTGAAAAGCCCACGGCCGTGGACATGGGGACAGATTTCGGCAGTCTTCTACTTTGGAATCCACGGCCGTGGATGTCCCCTTTGAAAAAAATCCACGGCCTGGATTTTAGGGCAGAAATATTTTGGTTTCCGAACTTCGTTTTCTTGTTTTGCTTTGTTTTCCTTTCATTTCCCCACCCCTTTCTTGGTCCCTTACCTTGTTTACTTGTATCTTATATGTTGTGGTTGTGTTGTGCTATGTATTTTGTTGTTCTTTTCCAAGTTGTGAATTCATTTGTTTAGAAACGTGCAAGTTTTGCTCTCATTGTTACTTTGCTACGCTTATGGCATCTCATACGCATCATACGCATTCATATGCATTTACCGAGCATCAATGTGGTTCATGTTGAGTCTAAGAGTACCCTTGTTGTTTGTTTTATTCAGAGGATCTTCCCGTGGACGACGAGGTTGCCCCTTGAGTGCCCGGTTTACTCTTTTGTCTCCGCTACCCGTGTTAAGGTGAGGTTTTGTTTCTTTTATTTATTTGACCTACCACACCTATATGGTTTGAAGCCTCGCATGCGAATTACATATATTATATGATAGATACGTGTATGTTATATATGTTGTGGGCTTGTCCCGTTTGATATATGACTTTGAAAACACTTTGTATACATATATAAGCTATTTTGCCTTTTGTTTTGGAAAAGTTTGGTTAAGTGTGATTTTGCATGTGTAAGCGAGATATGTGGCTTTGAAAGATAAGCTTTGCTAAGTATGATTTTTGGGATAAGTTTTTGGGCCCCAGACAGTGATATGGTAATCTCAGGACGGTCATGGGGTCGTCGAGCGCTACCATCAACATTCTCCATTTGAGAGTGTCACCCAACCTCGGGAGGTTTGGGGAAGGGTGTTTCTCTTGAGCCGACGGAGGTAATCGTCAAAGGTTTGAAGGTCATGATTAAACCTTGTTTCTCGCGATTTTTTGATAGCTAGGGTCGATCAACCCTTCTATCACCCAGTGTTAAGGTTGGATTATGCTTTGTTTTGCTTTGTTATGCCTTTTGTTTATGGAAGTTTGAATGTGTGACTCGTACTCGCCGAGTTGGTTGGTTGTGTCTGATCTATGAAACAATAGTGGACTTCTAAGTATCTAAAACTTGATGTTTGGCCTTCGGTCTAAAATTCTAGTATGTATATGTATACCAAGGGTAAAGTCTTTGGTTTGCAAAAACCACTCTTGGTTCATGGATCCTTTCGATTTTGAATAAGTGCTATGCTCTATATGTATACTAGGTGTGTGAGTTAACCCCTCACCAGTCTCTAGGACTAATCCTCGTTGTTTTCCCCTTTTTCCCTTTTCTTTTGAGTTTGCAGGTACCTTCTGAGTCGAGCTAGGCGGCAAGTGTATGTCGAGTTTACTTGTGGTGTAGCTCGGGTCTCATGCATATATAGTGGTTTTAGTACCTTACCTTTATGCACTTTTGAATTATGTAATTCGAATACTTTTGATATTTTAGCCCCGATGGGCATTGTATATGTCGTATATATTCGTTTATGACTTAGCATGACAACTTGAACCCTCTTATTATATGTTATGTGATCTTGGGGAATATGTATGAATGTTTAATGCTTCCGCTACTTTTGTTTTATTTTGCTCGGTTCTTGAGGGTCTATGCCGCTTAGCGAGCGTATGAGTTTTGTGTGTCTCCCGTTCACTGTGGTTGGATTCGGGTGCGAACCATTCATTTCGTTACTCGGATTAGACCATGGTGTGGGGGATGTGGTTCCCTTCGCTCCGGGGAGTTACATCCTTGCGTGGTATCAGAGCTCTGGGTTGCAAAACCAGAGCTCTGGAGTCGTGATTGAGTTTGTCTAGGTCGTTCGGTTTAGGACAATGTGATTCTTTGCATTCACTCGCATTCTTATGTGACTTATTTGTCTAAATTCATGACATTTAATCTCATGAACATGTACTGAACAACATGCATCGATATTTCTTGAAATTGTGACTTTCAGGATGCCTCCACGAAGAAGAGTGGATAGGGAGCAAACACCCGATCTTAATCATCCTCCACCACAAGGGCAAGGACCACCTCCTCCACCGCCCTTGAATGCCGAGAATATTGTACAAGCTCTCTTGAATCAACTTCAACAGAATTAGAGGAATAACCCTCAATGGGACGGGCAAGAGGGACAAGTAACTCCGGCCTTCAAGGAGTTCAGAAACAATAACCCGCCTAAATGGTATGGAGGCGATGATATGAAAGCTGAAGAATGGTTGTCAGAGATCGCGGGAATTTGGGAAATCTGCGCCGCTCCTTCTCATGAGAAAGTTGTTTGCACGGCCCGATTTATTTAAGGTCCCGCATCGAATTGGCTCAAGTCTTTGAGAGCCCAATTAGAGAGGAGTGGAGAGGAGTTCAATTGGGAAAGTTTCACATGAGAGTTTCGTCATAAGTATATCCCGCCAAGTGCCCGTGAAAGAAGACTCCAGGAATTCTCGGAGTTGAAACAAGAAAACAGAACCGTGGAGGATTATATCATGGAATTCAAGAGGCTTGCCCCGTATACCCCTCACATTACAAATAATGATACTCAGAAAGCTCGAAATTTTATAAATGGATTGAGGTATGAGATTCAGAATGGTTTACAAGCTGCAATCGTGGATACATGGGAGAAGGCTACTCGAAAGGGTCTTAAAGTGGAAGCTAATAGGCTGAGATTGAGGCCCCCAACTTATTCCTCGGGGCAAGGGTCGGGTTCTAATTTGGGCAAGAGGCCTGCATCACAAAGTGGGCCTCCGGTCTTCAAAGCCCAATGTTCTAATATTTCTAATAAGAAAGCCCGACCCCCTGCTCCAGCTCTATCGGCACCGATGCAATGTGCTTATTGCAAAGGCCCCAATCACACTGAGGAGACATACCAGAAGAAACTTAAGAGATGTTATCAATGTGGTGAAGCCGGCCATTTGATCAATGCTTGCCCGCAAATGAGAGTCCCTCAGGCTCGAGCTCCTCAACCCTTAAACGTGATGCCTCTGAGAGCCCCTATCCAAGCAAGAGCTTATGCTTTGGAAGGAGAAGAGAAGAACGTGGAAGTGGATGCCAATGCCGTTATTGAAGGTACCATTAGCATACATGGCATTCCATTACAAGCATTGTTTGATCCGGGAGCAACGCATTAATTTATTGCTTCCCGGCTTGTTTATACACTCTCCTTGCCTGTTGCTTGCTTTGATGATACCTTTGTTGTTACTTCTCCTCTTGGTGGTAATTTGGTTATGAATTGTGTTTACCGTGGTTGTCCGGTGGTTGTGGAAGATCAAGAGTACCAGGCTGATTTGGTTGAGATGCCTATAACGAAGTTTGGGGTGATTTTGGGAATGGATTGGTTGTTTCGCACCGAGCTAAGATGGATTGTTTTGAGAAGAAGGTTATTTTGGGTTCTACGGTGTTCTCGGGCCAAAGGTTGAAAACTTTCCCGTTTATTTCCTTTATGGAAGCTACCAAGATGTTCCGGGACGGTGCAACGGGCTATGTGGCTTATCTTTTAAACAAGCCGAGAGATCAAGCCAAGCTCGAAGAGACGAAGATTGTAAAGGAATTTCCCGATGTCTTTCCAGAGAGTTTAAGGTCTCTACCTCCGGATCGAGACATTGAGTTTGTAATCGATCGCTATCCCGGATCGGAACCGTATGCGAAGTCTCCCTATAAGATGGCTCCGGCTGAGTTGAAGGAGCTGAAGGCACAACTTGATGAGCTCTTAGAATGTGGTTACATCCTCCCGAGTGCTTCTCCGTGGGGTGCTCCCGTCCTATTTGTAAAGAAGAAGGATGGAACGTTACGGATGTGTATTGACTACCGTGAGCTGAACCGCTAACGGTTAAGAACAAATACCCACTTCCTCATAAAGAAGAGTTGGTTGATCTTTTTCAAGGTTCGTGTGTCTACTCCAAGTTAGATTTGAGACAAGGGTATTATCAGTTGCGTATCCGGGAGGAAGATGTACCGAAGACAGGTTTCAACACTCGGTATGGGCATTTTGAGTTTGTGGTAATGCCTTTTGGTCTTAATAATGCCCCAGCTGCGTTTATGGACATGATGCATTGGATATTCCGACCTTACCTCGATTGTGGTCATCTTTATAGATGATATTTTGGTGTATTCGAGGTCCGTGGAAGAGCATGCGCGCAACACTTAAGGACGGTTTTGTCGACACTTCGAGAGCACCGATTGTATGCCAAGTTCAGTAAGTGTGAGTTTTGGTTGGATCGAGTTTCTTTCTTGGGTCACTTCATCTCGAGAAAAAGGTGTAGAAGTGGATCCGACGAAGATCGAGACGGTTCTGCTTTGCAAGCAACCGAGGAATGCCTCAGAAGTGAGAAGTTTTCTGGGATTAGCAGGGTATTATAGGCGTTTTGTGAAAGATATCTCAAAGGTTACCTCCTCGTTGACCCGATTAACAAAGAAAGAGGCTAAATTCGAGTGGGATGAGGCGTATGAGAAGAGTTTCCAAATTCTTAAGGAGAAGTTGACTATGGCACCAGTTTTAACCTTACCCGAAGGTTCAGAAGGTTACTCAGTCTACACCAATGCTTCGAAGGAATGGCTCGGTTGTGTGTTGATGCAAAATGGCAAAGTCGTAGCCTGCGTCTCAAGGAAGTTAAAGGATCATGAGAGAAATTATCCCACTCATGATTTGGAACTCACGGAGGTAGTGTTCGCTTTGTTGAAGTGGCGTCACTATCTCTATGAAGCTACCTTTGTTGTGTTTACCGATCCCCAGAGTTTGAAGTATTTGTTCACCTAAAAGGATTTGAATGTAAGGCAACGACGTTGGGTGGAACTTTTTGAGGACTATGACTGCCGAATTCAATACCATCCGGGTGAAGCTAATCTAGTTGCGGATGCTTTGAGCCACAAAGCTAGTGTTTCGGGGTTTGGAATCAAGTTTGAGCAAGAAGGTTTCGGTAACTCTAGTTTCAGAAGCTCGCCTAGCAAATATCTCTATTCAACCGGTTTTAAGGCAAAGATTGATCGAAGCTCAATCTAATGTTCCAAAAATACAGAGATTGGTGGCAAGAGCAAGGATTGATGCAGAGACTCAGTTTGGGTTCGATGATTCGGGTTTGTTTTGGTTTAAGGCACGGGTTTGTGTTCTGGAAAAGTTGAAGAGGTTA
Source organism: Lantana camara (assembly GCA_037501455.1). NCBI lineage: Eukaryota > Viridiplantae > Streptophyta > Magnoliopsida > Lamiales > Verbenaceae > Lantana > Lantana camara. Next base: position 61,434,095 of record CM074855.1, read on the forward strand.
GTTTTGGACGAGGCACATAAGTCGGCCTATACGGTATATCCCGGTACCACCAAAATGTATAGAGATTTGAAGACTCTATATTGGTGGAATGGCTTGAAGAGAGATGTCCCTAATTACGTGAGGAGATGTCAAAAGTGCCAAGTGGTGAAAACCGAACACCAAAAGCCGGGAGAAACTCTCCAACCACTTCCAATTCCCGAATGGAAGTGGGAGTAAGTGATAATGGACTTTGTGTCCGGCTGGCCAAGGACCAAAGGAGGTTTTGACGGGATATGGGTTATTATTGATCGGTTGATGAAGTCGGCCCATTTTCTCAAAGTCCGAATGTCCGATAAGTTGTCTAAGCTCCCCCGGTTGTATCGGAAAGAGATTTTCAGGTTACATGGTGCACCGGTCAGTATTGCTTCAGATAGGGATCCTCGGTTCACATCAAAAATTTTGGCAAGAGTTGCAAAAGTGTTTGGGGACAAAACTTCAGTTTAGCACTACTTTCACCCACAAACGGATGGTCAATCCGAGAGGTTAATAAGATATCTTGAGGACATGCTTCGTGCTTGTGCCTTGGATTTTCAGGATTCGTGGGATGAGCAGTTGGATTTGGCCGAGTACGCCTACAATAATAGTTTTCAGTCCTCAATTAGTATGGCCCCGTATGAAGCTCTCTATGAGAGAAAGTGTCGGTCCCCTCTCTTTTGGGATATTGATGAGTGGAGATGGTCTAAAGATGGAATGCTCGAGAGAGCTAAGAAACCGAAGGAAATTAAGGATACCATTGAGAAAGTGAAGGTGATTAAACAGAGGTTGAAGGCGGCACAAGATCGACAGAAGAGTTACACGGATAAGAGAAGACTTCCCTTGGAGTTTGAAGTCAAAGATAAGGTCTTTTTAAAGGCATCTCCTAGAAAAGGGATTGCCCGGATTGGTAAAGGTGGGAAGCTTAACCCACACTACTTAGGCCCCTTTGAGATCCTTGACCGAGTTGGTGAAGTAGCATACCGACTTGATTTGCCACCGAGCTTAACCGGGATTCATAATGTTTTCCATGCCTCTCAACTCCAGAAGTATTATCCCGATAAGTCTTCTATTCTACCGGTTGAAGAGGTGCAACTTGAGCCGAATTTGACAATCGAGAGGCACCCGATTAAGATTTTGGACCGAAAGATGCAAGAATTGAGAAACTCGCAAATAGCTCTTGTTAAGATGTTGTGGCGAGATCAGAAATCCGAGGAAGCCACATGGGAGACAGAGGCTAAGATGGTACAGTTCTATCCGGATCTTTTCAAGACCCTCGCTTCGGACCTGAGGGCAGGTCCTTTTGAAGGAGGGGAGGTTGTAACATTCCGATCATCCTGATCTTCAGGTATGCCTTTATGGGGTGTTACATGTACAATTTATTTATTTATTTATGCCGTCGTATTACTTTTTATTGTTTAAGTATTTACTTGGAATTTCTTGAGTATTTGCTTTCTTGAGTTCTTTGCACGTTTATGTTCTTTTGCTTGAGTTTTGCTCTTTACGTGCTCGAATTTGATTCTGATTTTGGGAATTCTTGATATACATGAACTATGTGAGTTATGTACGTGTTGGAATTCTCGTTATGTGGTTTTGGGTTCGCTTGTTCGAGTTTTGTGTTCTTTTTTTTTTTTCGGAACCTAGAGGATGGTTAAAGGGCATTTAGCCCACCTCGGGTTCCGGGCGGCATATCTTGAGCTAGGGAATTTAGATTCGAATTGCGGAAGAGGCATTGGACTCGTGACGAGATTTGAAAGCTTTGGAGCCTAACCTCGCACTTTTCTCAGCCCTTTTAGACCTCCGAAAACCGACCGGAACGAGCCCTTGTGACAAGAATGACCCCTTTGGTTGACTAGTCTCACTTGTGGGACCCTAATTAACCCTAATTAAGCCCTAACCTTGACTTATATGAACCTAACTCAGCTCTAACCCTCTCCCATACCCCTATACCGAGCCAACCCCAAGAAAGAAGAGAGAAAAAGTTCCCCAACTTCAGCTCCAAAGAAGAACAAGAGGAAGAAGGTGACACTATTCCAAATTTGAAGATTTTGCACTCTTAGCTCCTTCATTTCTTACCAAATTCAAGAGGTAAGTATATTTTTGAGTCCTCCTTGATTATGTGGTTCTTTTAAGTATAATATCTTGAGTTATAGCCTTGTTTTGCATGAGTAATGGCATTCATTGTGAATAGTAAGGGTTTAAGGGCTTTGATGGATTTTAGCTTGTTTCCTCTTGAATTGCTTGGGTTTAATGAATGATAGGTATGCCTAAGACATACTTCTTGAGTTATTTGAACTTGGTTTATGTGTTAGAGTTGATTCCATGCTTCCACCATTGTTGATTTTTGAGTTTTTGGATGATTTTACCCTCTTCACCCCTTTGCTTGAATTGTTGCATCTTTGAACCATTACATGACTTGGATTGCTTGGTTTATTAGTTCCTATACTTGCCTTTATGTGTTAGATTAGTCCCTTGTCGGTTTGGTTTGAGTTTTGTAAGAATTTGGAGTTTAGAGTTTGAAAACTTCGCATCTGGACCAGATCCACGACCCTGGATTTTTGTGCTTTGAAAAACCCACGGCCGTGGATATGGGGACCAATTTCGGCAGTTTTCTGCCTTGGAATCCACGGCCGTGGATGTCCCCTTTGAAAAAAATCCACGGGCCTGGATTTCAGGGCAGAAACGTTTTGGGTTCCGAACTTCGTTTTCTTGTTTCGCTTTGTTTTCCTTTCGTTTCCCCACCCCTTTCTTGGTCCCTTACCTTGTTTACTTGTATCTTATGTGTTGTGGTTGTGTTGTGCTATGTGTTTTGTTGTTCTTTTCCAAGTTGTGAATTCATTTGTTTAGAAACGTGCAATTTTTGTTCTCATTGTTACTTTGTTACGCTTATGGTATCTCATACGCATCATACGCATTCATATGCATTTACCGAGCGTCAATGTGGTTCATGTTGAGTCTGAGAGTACCCTTGTTGTTTGTTTTGTTCAGAGGATCTTCTCGTGGACGACGAGGTTACCCCTTGAGTGCCCGGTTTACTCTTTTGTCTCCGCTACCCATGTTAAGGTGAGGTTTTGTTTCTTTTAGTTATTTGACCTACAACCCCTATATGGTTTGAAGCGTCGCATGCGAATGACGTATATTATATGATAGATACGTGTATGCTATATATGTTGTGGGTTTGTCCCGTTTGTTATAAGACTTTGAAAACACTTTGTATACGTATATAAGCTATTTTGCCTTTTGTTAAGTGTGAGTGTGCGTGTGTAAGCGAGATATGTGGCTTTGAAAGATAAGCTTTGCTAAGTATGATTTTTGTGATAAGTTTTGGGCCCGAAGAAGGGTATGTTAATCTCAGGACGGCCGTGGGGTCGTCGAGTGCTGCCATCAATATTCTCCATTTGAGAGTCTCACCCAACCTTGTGATTATATGTTAGATGATTTAAAATTATGTTATCAATGCCTGTATATATTAGAGTTATGCTGCCCGATTTATTCCGCTGCTTTATTAAAATATTTTGATAACGAGGTTATGGCGAAATTTTTGAAATATTCCGCTATACCGTCACTTTGCCTCGGGCCCGCCACACCAACACATACCCATTGGTAGATTACGGTAGTGTGGTCCGTGATCTGATTAATTAATTATTAGAATTAATTAATTAGTGTCACTTCTAATTGAATAATGAACTTAAAGGGTCATACACATATGCAAGGTCACGATGGTTTTGGTAGGAAGTTAATTGGATTAACGAAGGATCAAATTGTTGATCAAATTGGCTCGTTCCACATGTGTTAAAGCTTTTCTCGTTTTAATTAATTATATTGTTAATTAATTAATTTTGTTCTTTTAATTAATTATGAATTAATTGTTAAGTCCAATCTAAAAAATAATTAATCCAATAAATAATTAATTATGGATTAAATTATTTATTGAATGTTGATATTTGACTTTATACAAGATAAAGTTGAATAGTCAAACTACCTAAAGTAGGTGAGAGAAAATTTTCTTGGATTATCATGGAGAGCAAGATATGATCTTATTTTCAATTAAAAGATAATAATTAATTAGTGAATTATTGAGCAAGAAATCAAAGTCCACTAGGTTTAGAAAACCTATAGAGGGGTTCGAACCCCACATGTATTTATACTAGGGGTGGGACTTCTCTTAGACTTTAGACCAACGTTCTTGAGGCGTTAATTGTTTTTTAGAAAATCAAAAGAAAGTTTTCAAAGAAAATTCCTAGCCAAAACACAAGCTATTGAACTAGCATTCTCAATAGCTTGATCGGAATCTAGGATGGTGTCAATACGCTTTGGAGGATTACAAACTTTGGGATCTTTTCGAGAATTGTTCCAGGGACAATCCGCACGAAGGGTGTTTGATAGGCGGTATCAACATCACCAGAAAGCTTAAATCTTCATAAGTTGCTTGAAACCTTCTTAGAATTGAAATGAACATTGCAAGATTTTTGTCATGCCTCGGGTCGGTGGGCCCGTTGGACGCGAGCGAAAGTCTCCAAGCCCACTGAGTATAACCTGAAATTGCGTCTAAACCACTACCCAAAAGGGATATCCATTGGTTATACTTGGACTCTTTAGCTTATATAATTAACTTAACTCTCATACTTTCCCGATGTGGGACAGGGGTGTCACAATCACCCCTCCTTCAGAATCGCGAAGTCCTCGTCGAGGCATGACATAAAGCCCATGACTGACTCGTCTACGTTGGGACTCTAGAGGTGGCTCCTATGGGCTCAAGAGATGGCTCCCACTGTTAGAAAACAGGAATCAGAAAGCAGCGGAAATTTAAAAATTTTTCCAACAAAAGGATCTAAGACTCACAATCGTGAATCCAAATTCGTAGAGATCAAGAAACTCACTTGGGTAGTAGCTTTTTTGACATGTATTGAGCCGCCCTCAAACGCGCTTCATGCGGTAATGGCAACCCGTCCCTTGAAAGTCTCTTTCAACTTCAGAATCCATTGTAGGGATAACAATCCACACCAACCTAGATTCAAATCATGTTAGGGAAGTTCTTAACAATATAACATAAAGAAAGAAACATGAAACGAGAAAGGCATGATTGAAACTCCCTTCGAAAACCAGTTTTGCAAAAGTAGAAATCTGCCAGCCAGAAAACCCTCGTGAAAAAATTCATCCTTCAGGATATCGACGAACGATTTTCGCCATCTTCTTTGGTTCGATTTTTTCACTCGTTTTCTGTTGGGTTCAGAATCGTTTCATCATCCCTTCTGATCGTTTTGCTTAATCCCCACTTTTTGGTAAAGCTCGAATCTTCAAAACTTCTAACTTGAAGCTCTCTAGAGATAGTCCACCAACTTGGCTACAATCTAACTACTAAGGATGCTAGTTCTCTAGTTAGTGTTTAGGCTTAACCTAGGGTTTCGTTTTTCTTGGAGAAGGGATGGTGTTCAACACATAAACCAAAAGAATACTCGATTAGCTCTAAGGGGAGCTCAAGCTCCCCTATTTATAAGAGGGGAAGACCGAAAATTCCTAGTCCTTATGGACTAAGGATTTGGTCCCTCTCTCCTAGTACTTGATCATCAAGTAATTTTGACTTTCACTTTGAATTCAAATTCAAATCAACTTTCAAGAGAGCTAAAATATCCAAACTATTTTTGGATAATTTTATACTTTATTTATTTAAAATAAATAACTTATTTTATCTAATTAATTAATTCACAATTAATTAACTAGATTATTTTTCTCCAAAATAAGACTTTCTTTTTAATTCAAAATTAAACCAAAGTCTATTAAATAATTAATCACACTAATTATTTAACACATAAATAAATATACACATATATTTACACACTTGTGAGACACGTGTCACTCACGTGAGCCACACCTGTGGTTCACACGTGTGGAACCCTCTTGGCCCGATTAACTCGTTTAATCATTTTAAAGCCTTAACTCATGTAACCAAGTTGTTGTGTGTGAACCTCTAGGTTCTCAATTCAATTAGCAGTGACCCCAATTAATTAATTCACTAATTAATTAATCAGTCCACAGATTAAACGACCATAGTCTAGCAACAGGTGTTTAACCCCTAGCTGAATTGGAATGTTCGGATTCGACAGAACCTTTAAGTCATTGATTTATGTGAGATACAATCCTCCTACTTACTATCTCGCAACCAAGATCTAGGGCAAGGGAATAATCAGAACCCTAATAATCCGTTCTTAAAGCTAAGTGCATTTCATATATCCATTTGATCTCAATCCAAGAAACCCTTTTCTTGATCTCTTGATCTACTGCCTTGGCCAAGGACTCCATATGGCATATGAATGACTTACAAATAAGAGATCACCTTGCATATGCAAGTGTAGGTCCTTTCTTGATTCTCATTCACTTTCATGAGTCACTTGTGCAGCCCCAGCATAAGCCTTGAATCAGTTGTCTAAGGCGACACCCTTTAAAGCTTATGCCAAAGACTACAGAGTTAACTCATAAAGTGACATGGAACCTCAAGTCTAAGGATCAATTAATCACATCAATGACTCGTGAGATATTTCCTAATCTGGAAGTTTCCATTTCCTGAAATAGAAACTTCCTTTCCCATTGAGGAATCTTCCTCACGGGGCACCTCAGTGAACTTACTTATTGAAGTAAGCACCCTCATGTATCACACACGTATCAACTATACACTTTGCACATCCATGAAACAAGGTGGTCCTTCTTAAGGGCGTGATCCTACAAGCAAGCCTAAGAGGAGTCAGGTTGACACTCCCACTGTCTGTAGGACTCATCGGCTTGGAGCATTTTACTAATCATGACTTATGTGATATAGGGCTCATTTCATAAACCATTTTACCTAAATGGTAGTGTCCTAAAGTCATCAGGATTAGGGGAGTTCTCATACATGCACAGCTAAAGTAAACGCATACCAAACAAGAGCATATAAAGAAGTTTTTGCCTATGATATCAATCAATCGTATATTATTCAAAGATTGTCTGTGATACTAGGAAAGTCCCAAAATGGATTATGACTAATCGGCTTTCTAGGGCACTACTCCTAACAATCTCCCACTTGCCCTTAAAAGCCATTTAGGTACTCTAAGTCCCATCTTCTCAAGATGCACTTTGAGAGCCTATTGACTTTGGGCGTTTCCAAAGTGGATCTGCTATATTCTCTGCTGACGTGACCCTCTTGTTTATACATCTCTTAGGAAACACCTTTTCCTTATAAAGTGATTCGTAATCACGTGTTCAGTCTTTTGGTGAGGTCTTAGTTCTCTTACTTGAGCAACCATCCATTTAATCATACGTTATGATAATGGTGTTGTTTCATGCTAGGAACTTCATCGAACTAGTTAGATGGAGTTTCTTACCCAAACACTTACCTTAGCGGTATTTGATACGACTAAGTACTCAATTACAATAGTCGAAATTTTGCGACGTTCGTGCTTGGAATGTTTCCAACACGTTGCTTTGCCATTGAGGCAAAAATTCCATCCTTTCAATGATTTACAATCATCTATGTTTGATGCAACAATTACATCAAAATATCCTTTATATCCTTTCAATGATAAGATCTTTTGGGCTCTGTAAACTAATACATATCCTCATTTCTTCTCAAGTACTCTGAGGACATCCTTTACAGAGATCTAATGACCTTCTCTGAGGTCATATTAGATTCGGCCTACTACGCTTAGTGTTGCGCCATATCTAATTTAGTACATAACTTTTCATACATTATGCACCCTTTCACTTAAAGGGATTTTGGACATTCTAACTTTCTTAAAGTTATCTTAGGACACATACTCTTCAAAAGAGATGTTCGATTGTCCATACTAAACTCCTTTTAGTACCATGGTTATGTACTCATTTTGTGATAATCCATTTATGCTCTTAGATCTATCTTCTATAGATCTGAATGTCGAGAATTTATGATAATCACTAAGATCTTTCATGTCAAATTGTTTCTTAAACATAAATTGGTAACTTTCACGTCATCCTTGACATTCCTAATGAGAAGGATGTCGTTTTCTAAAGAACCAAAAATTGACTCTTACGTCACTAACTTTCATATGTACACTTTTAAGACTTATTCGACTTCCATCTGTGTCAAATGATTTGACTATCCTATGGAATCGAATTTTCTAACTCCTAGAAGCCTTTATCAATCCACAGATTGACTTTAGGGATTTCCATACCTTATGCATACTCTCACTGAATATGAGATTTATAGAAATACCTTATTTCAGTCTCTTTCAATCTCATATTGAACAAGGTAGTTCTCATATTCATTTATCATATCTCATAGTAAGAATATGAGGATGTGGTAAACACAATCAAAATGGACTTTTGCATTTCAACCGTCAAGAAGGTTGTAATGCTTTCATTCACTCGAAGCTCCACGAGCTTGATCCTATCAGGTGGATCAACTAAGGTCAAAACTTGGTTTGAGTATATGGAATCCATATTGGATTTCAAGACTTGCTTACACTACTCAGATTCCAAATCTGACAATGTCTCATCTTCAAGTAATTCCTTGGACATCTAGGAACGCGTTCTAAACGCGTCTTAAGAGAAGGGTTTCACACGTGTACATACTCTAAAATTTGGCTAAGTTTTATCAGATGGGCTCATTTCTTCTATATGTGGCATGGATATTTATCCTCAAATTTCTTTGAGGTCTGCTTGCTTGCCTTTCTTCTTCTATAGGAACGATTCCTTAAGAAAGGTACATTCCTTGAGAAAAATAACCTTTGTCCAAGGGAATCGCAGAAACGATATCCTATATTGTTGTATAAACTTGAACTCGTTTCAAGCTTATCTCCCACTATCCTTTTCACTTAAGAGGATTCCATTAATTTCTTGGATAAGAATAATTAGGGAATTTAGTATGCCACATTGCATAGTGCAACTAAAGGACTGGATTTGGAAGGTACTAAATTCCAAATCTCTAACTGCATATTCTGGGAGTTTATTCCTATAATTATTATAAGTCAGTAAAGCTTACTATGGAATGGACCATATCCTATTAGGTTTGATTCCCTCATTCGGAAACACTAAGGTGTTCTCAAATTAGTTTACTGAGAGATAATCCTATTATCTCTAAGATGACTAAGGAATTAGTTGCTAAGATATTGGCTATCTCGATCATATCGATTTACCTATAACTTATGACTACTTCGGTTCCTAACCTCCTTTTAAAATTCTAAGAATTTCATATAAGTTTCGAATTTGTACTTCAACAAGTATATTCATTCATAATGATTAAACTGACGATTGTATCTAGTTCTTACATTTAAGCATCTAACACTCATCAGCATTGATCGAAATCCACTATAATTTTGGAACGTTCCACGTTTCTTATAAACGGGATTCAGGAACGCTTCCCACAAGACAGGATTTATAGGAAGTCAACTCCATAGGTTCATTTTCATAGAATGATCCTAAGGTGTCTGACTTGCTAATCCTTTTATATCCCAACGTTCCAAAGTAATTCGAAGCTTTGTCATCTCACTTACTTTTGTTATCTCGTTTGTATGTTCAGAACATTAGTGCCTTGAGTCTTTGCACAACGGATTATGCAGAATTGACTCAAGACTAGTGAATTCTATTCTTAGTAGAATTACTAAACGAGGTAACATTTCAGAGTACTCATACTCTTTGCAGTTCCCTTTCAAAGTCCTTATTTGCTACCAAAGAAGCAAACGTCCAATTTGATCTCTATAGTCTTTTGGGCGTACCCCTTACATGCCCCTCCATTGGGCTCTTAAGGGTTTCTTCTTCTTTAGGCCTTCAAGCCTTTAACTCAGTGAGTTTAGAAGAAGAATTAACCATCACAACCTTTTGTTCCTTCTAAAGGATGCTCTCAACCATTATCAACTTAAATGATTAACTATGCTACATTAGCATCATTCTAGTTGAGCATAAAGGGTTTGAATGATAGTCGAAGCAATGTAAGCAATCAGTGCATTGAGAACTCTTTTCTCAGTTGATGATCGAGACCATAAGATCTTCAAATAAGATCTTTAGACCTTGTTCGTGTGCACTTGTTTCCTCATTTGGAATATTGAATAATTCCATAATGTTATACCTTGTGACATTTTTGTGAGGTGGTTCAATTGCTCTTAAGTGGTTTGGAAAAAATCCATTCACCTCAGGTTGCTTCTCTTTTGGCCCGGGTCGAATTTTGAAATAAATGAAAATCTCGCCTTATGGAGAACAATTTCTCTTTTCGGATTCTAAAATGAAATTTAGGATCCGAAGCCATTTTAGAGTTAGTTAGGACTTAGTCAACTTGTTTGACTTAAGGATGAATACGAATTGGTTTGCATTTCATATTGTAGAGAATCACAGAACTACAACCTAAATGCTAAGTAGAGAAAATGTGAGCATGCTGAATTATAACGATATACAAAAGATAAGGTCTTTAATCTAATGTAGCTCCCACTGTTTTTCAAAGATCTATAATTCCCAAAGATCTAAGAGGAATGCGTTTCCCAATGGGTACTAAGATCCTAAGCATTTTACCTCGAACCCACGACTCGCGGACATTCTAAGTAAAACCCTAGGTAGATACAACTTACCAATTCTAACACCTTTAGAACTCTTAGTAATTGTTTTGCATCACCTATCTTTCAATATGGACCCACGACTCATGCGACATCCATATTTACTTAGGCGTTAAGCTAGACCCATCAATCATAAGATCATGATCAAAACTTAGTTCGAACGACCCACAACTCGCGGACATCGCCCTTGCCAAAATTAACCATGAAATATTGATCATTTAAAATGATCAATTAGGTAACTAAGAACTAATATGCTCCACTAGCTATCCCATGACTCGCGGACAATAACTAGCTTTACTTACTAAATTAAAACCTATTGATGGAATGTTAGGAATTTAATTCAAAATTTGCATCTCGAATTAAATACCTATTATTCGAAATGAGCTTAATATTTAATTGGAATTTTCGAATCAACCGAAGAGTTGTTCGGTTTGACCTCACCAACATATTTGTTATCCAATTTTATTAGTCTTGATTAATGCAAGTACAACTTAAATGCATTTCAAACAAGCACATAAACAGATAACATGTCCTAGCATTATACTAACACGAGATGATCATGGGTTCTACCTATCTTATGCGTGATATGTGGGAGCCACTCCACAATCACTAGTTCTAACATACATGCCACATAAACAGTTTAAATCACATAAGGGAAAGCGGTAACAAAATACGAGCCCTATCTCTATTACATTTTACAATTGAGATTCCCCTCCCTAACATTTTAAGGGGTCTTCACTTATGGCCTCCTTGTTACTTGAATGTGGTCCATCTTACTCCATGGACGCATTATCTCCAAAATGAAAATAAAACCTCACCACCTATCTCTACTCTCAAATTACAATAAAAAGAAAAAGACATAAAGTAATAAGGCTCAATCTTCATATTGGCCTTAGACAAATACACGGGGCATACCCCGGCCTCAAAATAGTAATATGGCAAGCCACATAATAAATCACATAACAGTACGCACATAAGTGAGGCTCCAACCTCAATTGAAAAACGCAACTATAGGACTCCAACCCCAATTTAAACCATTTATGTGCATAAATTAAAACCATACATAAATCTAAACCCATGATCACCTAACATGCTTAAATTGCAAGAATTTAAATTTAACAAATAAATTAAAATTCTCGCTTTAAGCTCTAATAGCTTAAAACACGACTTAGATGCAATTCTTGTTCAAGAGCCTTTTCAATAAAACCCAAAACACAGTAAACTAATAAAATTCTAATTAATTTTTGAAAATTAATAATTTTATTCTTTCAATATTTTCAGAAAATTAAGTTTGCAATTTTTCCCAAATTTAAATCGTTTAAAATTGTCAAAATACCAATTTAAACTATTATTTCAAAAAATAAATCAAATTTAATAAGACAAAATTTAACAGAAAAATTAAATCGGGGATTTCAAGGACCGAAAACACGAAAACACGAAGATAGGAAAAACGGGGCCCGGAACCGCCCGGAACGAGCGGCTGCTTGCCGCGCAGCGTCGCGCGCTAGGTGAGCGTGCTAGGTGCGCGCCCTGCGCGCAACGCCCCAGTTTGCTGCTGCTCGCTTGCGGGCGATTCCGGGCGAGTGCTCCCGCGCGGTTGTGGGAGCATGCTGGCGGCTGTCCCGCGCGGTCGTGGGACAGGTGAGCGGGCGCGCCTAGGTGCGGGCGGGAGGCCCTCCCTCGCGGTTACGGGAGGGCTGGGCGGCGGGGACGGGCCTGGGCGTGCGACGTGCTAGCACGCCTAGGCTCATCCTTTTCGTGTTCCGTTTCGTATTTTGGGTTTCTCCAAAACCTGATTCAATCCGAAAAATAAGAAAAATACGATTTAATATATTTCAATCAAAACGGTTTTGAAAAAACACAATTTAAGAAAACAGTTTCAGAAATTCAATAAAAATTACAGTTTCGTAATTCAGGCTTTCTAAAAGAACTCATGAATACCTAATTCGCATCTAAGCCTAAGAATTTCTACCAAATTCAGAATAATTGAGACGAATCAGAAACACGATTAACGAGGTGGCTCTGATACCACATGTTGGAAATCAGGAATCAGAAAGCAGCGAAAATTTAAATTTTTTTCCAACAATAGGATCTAAGACTCGCAATCGTGAATCCAAATTCGTAGAGATCAAGAAACTCACTTGGGTAGTAGCTTTCTTGACACGTTTTGAGCCGCCCTCAAACGCTATTCATGCAGTAATGGCAACCCGTCCCTTGAAAGTCTCTTTCAACTTCAGAATCCATTGTAGGGATAACAATCCACACCAACCTAGATTCAAATCATGTTAGGGAAGTTATTAACAATATAACATAAAGAAAGATACATGAAACGAGAAAGGCATGATTGAAACTCCCTTCGAAAACCAGTTTTGCGAAAGTAGAAATCTGCCAGCCATGAAACCCTCGTGAAAAAATTCACCCTTCAGGATATCGACGAACGGTTTTTGCCATCTTCTTTGGTTCGATTTTTTCACTTGTTTTCTGTTGGGTTCAGAATCGTTTCATCATCCCTTCTGATCGTTTTGCTTGATCCACACTTTTTGGTAAAGCTCGTGTCTTCAAAACTTCTAACTTGAAGCTCTCTAGAGATAGTCCACCAACTTGGCTACAATCTAACTAGTAAGGATGCTAGTTCTCTAGTTAGTGTTTAGGCTTAACTTAGGGTTTCGTTTTTCTTGGAGAATGGATGGTGTTCAACACATGAACCAAAAGAATACTCGATTAGCTCTAAGGGGAGCTCGAGCTCCCCTATTTATAAGAGGGGAGGACCGAAAATTCCTAGTCCTTATGGACTAAGGATTTGGTCCCTCTCTCCTATTACTTGATCATCAAGTAATTTTGACTTTGACTTTGAATTCAAATTCAAATCAACTTTCAAGAGAGCTAAAATATCCAAACTATTTTTGGATAATTTTATACTTTATTTATTTAAAATAGATAACTTATTTTATCTAATTTATTAATTCACAATTAGTTAACTAGATTATTTTTCTCCAAAATAAGACTTTCTTTTTAATTCAAAATTAAACCAAAGTCTATTAAATAATTTATCACATTAATTATTTAACACATTAATAAATATACACATATATTTACACACGTGTGAGACACGTGTCACAAGGACACATGTCACTCACGTGAGCCACACGTGTAGTTCACACGTGTGGAACCCTCTTGGCCCGATTAACTCGTTTAATCATTTTAAAGCCTTAACTCATGTAACCAAGTTGTTGTGTGTGACCCTCTAGGTTCTCAAATCAATTAGCATTGACCCCAATTAATTAATCAGTCCACATATTAAACGACCATAGTCTAGCAACAGGTGTTTAACCCGTAGCTGAATTGGAATGTTCGGATTCGACAGAACATTTAAGTCATTGATTTATGTGAGATACAATCCTCCTACTTACTATCTCTCAACCAAAATCTAGGGCTAGGGAATAATCAGAACCCTAATAATCCGGTCTTAAAGCTAAGTGCATTTCATATCCATTTGATCTCAATCCAAGAAACCCTTTTCTTGATCTCTTGATCTACTGCCTTAGCCAAGGACTCCATATGGCCTATGAGTGACTTACACAATAAGAGATCACCTTGCATATGCAAGTGTAGGGCCTTTCTTGATTCTCATTCACTTTCATGAGTCACTTGTGCAACCCCAGCATAAGCCTTGAATCAGTTGTCTAAGGCGACACCCTTTAAAGCTTATACCAAAGACTACAGAGTTAACTCATAAAGTGACATGGAACCTCAAGTCTAAGGATCAATTAATCACATCAATGACTCGTGAGATATTTCCTAATCTGGAAGTTCCATTTCCTGAAATAGAAACTTCCTTTCCCATTGAGGAACCTTCTCACACGGGGCACCTCAGTGAACTTACTTATTGAAGTAAGCACCCTCATGTATCACGTACATATCAACTATACACTTTGCACCTCCATGAAATACCGTGGTCCTTCTTAAGGGCGTGATCCCACAAGCAAGCCTTAGAGGAGCCAAGTTGACACTTCCACTGTCCGTAGGACTCATCGTCTTGGAGTATTTTACTAATCATGACTTATGTGATATAGGGCTCGTTTCATGAACCATTTCACCTAAATGATAGAGTCCTAAAGTCATCAGGATTAGGGGAGTTCTCATACATGCACAGCTAAAGTAAACGCATACCAAACAAGAGCATATAAAGAAGTGTTTGCCTATGATATCAATCAATCGTATATTATTCAAAGATTGTCTGTGATACTAGGAAAGTCCCAAAACGGATTATGACTAATCGGCTTTCTAGGGTACTATTCCTAACTCCCACACATGTAGCATTTTTACCCCGGAGGCTCAAGAGGTAGCTCCCATGTACGCAGCACTTTATCCCGTATAGCACTGAGCTACTGCGGCTAACGAGCGGCTCTGATACCATTTCTCACGCCCAGGGTCCATGGGCCCGTTGGACGCGAGCGGGAGTCTCCAAGCCCATCGAGTATAACCTGAAATTTGGCCTAAACCACTAACCAAAAGGGATATCAATTGGTTATACTTGGACTCTTTAACTTATATACTTAACTTAACTCTCATACTTTCCCGATGTGGGATGGGGGTGTCACAAGATGTGGTGCGCCCATCCCACATCGGTTGGATAGAGGAACGAAGCCTGCCTTATACGGTGGTGGATACCTATCCCTTGTAGACGCGTTTTCCTGGTTGGGCACCTTCGGGTTTAAATACCAACGGGAAGAAGAAAACCGTGAGGCTATGCCGACTCATGGATAGCAAAGCGGACAATATCTACAGGCGGGTTTCGGGCTGTTACACTTGGTATCAGAGCTGGGCCCGGGCCGGTGTGCCAGCGAGGATGTTAGGCCCCTATGGGGGGGGGGGGTGGATGTGGTGCGCCCATCCTACATCAGTTGGAGAGGGGAACGAAGCCTGGCTTATAAGGGTGTGGATACCTCTCCCTTGCAGACGCGTTTTCTTGGTTGGGCACCTTCGGGTTTGAATACCAACGGGAAGAACAAAACTGTGAGGCTATGCCGACTTATAGATAGCAAAGCGGACAATATCTACAGACGGGTTTCGGGCTGTTACACTTTCGATTCGCTTTTGAATTTTTTTTTTTAAATTTCGCGGGGCAAACTCTGTGTTTTCAAACTATTATATCATAACTTACATGTCATACCTTACCTTGCAACAACTATGCTTTACATACCTCTCCGTGTCAAATCCATAACATTTCCTTAGCTCGTAGCTCCCTTCTCATAGGAGGCACGCGGTTTGAAGCATAGTTTAACGTTGTAAAACCTAACAAATCAAATCAAGTAAAAATAAGCGTATGTAGGCTCCTTTTTACTTGCCTATGTACGCTTATCACACACATATTTAATTATAAGTATGTAACACGTTTGCATTAGGGTATAACTATATCCTAACCTCACCTCACCTCACTAGCCTACGTACGTAAACGTGTAACAAAATCATAAAAATACATATTTTTATTTGATTTGATTTGTTACATACTTATAAGTAAATATCTTGAGAATTGATACGTGTGCTGCTCTCTCTATATATATGGGTGCATGTGTTAGCCCCCTCACCAGTCTCTAGGACTAACCCTCGTTGTTGTTTTTCTTTTTTTCCCCCTTTCTTTTGAGTTGCAGGTGCTCGTTTGGGAGGTTGAGCTAGGCTTTAGTGTTCAAAAACCATCACCAGTTCATGAATTTCTTGAGAATTGATACGTGCTTTGCTCAATATATATATATATGGGTGCATGTGTTAGCCCCCTCACCAGTCTCTAGGACTGACCCTTGCTGTTGTTTCTCTATTTCCCCCTTTCTTTTGAGTTTACAGGTGCTCGTTTAGGAGGTTGAGCTAGGTGACGGTCGTCTTTTGAGTCTTTGGGTCTTGTAGCTCAAGTCTCATGCATCTCTTTTAGCTTATCTTGTACTTTGGAGCTTCTGAATCTATGTATATGATTATGATTCATTATTTAGAGCACTTATACGATCTAGTTTGGCCTGTGGCTTGCATATATGTGTGCTTTAATCCCATATGCTCTTGGGATGTTTTATGTACTTGATGATCCCATAGCTTCCGTGTTTGTTTCGATTTAGTCGCTTAATCTGTATTAGGGTCTAGACCTCCTATCTTAGGAGTGATTTTGTTTTTCTCCCATTCACTATGGCTCGGTACGTGTGCGGAGTCCCCATTTCGTTACATGTGTTGGGCTATAGTGCGGGGGATGTGGTGCTCTTCGCTCGGGGAGCTACATTATTAAGTGGTATCAGAGATCTAGGTTGCAAAACCGGAGCTCTAGTATCGTATCGGGTTTGTCTAGGTTGTTCGGCTTAGGACTATGTGTTTGTTTGCATCCATTACCTTATTTATGTGACTTGTTTGTGTTAATTGTTCACATGAACATGCACTAAAACCCCCATGCATCGATATCTTCTTGTAAATTGTTTTCTTATTAATAATGTCATCTCAACATCGATAATTAACACCGGGAGAAGAACAAGGGAAACAAGTGTCTTCGGTCTATAAGAAGCTTAGAGATTTTGATCCCTCGAAGTGGTTTGGTGGTGATGATGTTAAAGCTGAAGAATGGTTGTCCGAGATTATATAGTTTGGGATAATTGCCCAGGGATATCACGGGAAGAGATAAAGTACACTTCTCGTTTAATTCAAGGCCGAACATCAAAGTGGTTCAAGAAAGTGAAGTCAAAATTTAAAGAGTCCGGGGAAGAGTTCACTTGGGAGATTTTTATTCGAGGGTTTTGCTACAAATATATCCCTCCAAATGCATTGGTAAGAAGACTTCAAGAGTTCTTAAATCTCGAATAAGGATTGAAAAGATGGATGATCTCATATTAGAGCTTGAGAGATCGGACGCCGACAAAGATTGCCCTAAAGTTCGGAATTATATACAAGGTCGTAGGGATGAAATTCAACAAGCTTTCCAAGCTTCAATGATGTATACTTGGTCCGAGGAAGTAAGAAAAGAGGTTCAAGAGGAGATGGATAAAAAACGGTTGGAATCTAACACTACTTATATAGGACAAGGATACGATTCCAGTACTAGTTCGAGAAAGAGACCTGAAATACAAGAGAAATCCTCAAGAATTTCAAGATGTCAACAACACTAAGAAGAATAAGAAGATCCGACTACCGAAGATGGAATCGATGCCTTCCCCACCGTAATCGATCAGTGCTCTTTTTAGCAAGGCGTGAATTATACGGAGGAGGTTGTAGGAATAAATTGGGTTAGATGTTTCAAGTACGGAGAGTTGGAATATTTGGTGAACGGATATCCGAAGAACAAGAATTTGAGACCTTTGAAACGTCATGACTTCAAGATTCCGGTTCAAGTTCAAGAAGACACTTTAGAAGGTAAGGAAGTTTAACACCCTGCTATGGTAAAAGGTACAATAAGAATTCACGGCATCTCATACATACATATTAGAATCTCGGGGAAACCCACTTATTTGCTACTTTTCTCTCTTTGTTGCATTTTGGTGGTCGTTTGTTGCTTGCGTTGTTGCTCCCTTTCTTTTGTGTGAGCTCTCTTCTTGTAGAGACTTTGGCAAGGTAGAGTGCTCGAGTGGTTGGTGAGTTGTGAGGAGTGAGGGCTCTTGGTGGACTTGCTTGAAGACACCTTGTTAAGGTATGGAGCTACTTTGGGCGTGGCTTGGTTGCTTGAGCACTGTGTTAAGTTGGTGGTTGCTTTCAGGAGGTCCCTTTCGGGCTCAATGGTATTTTCGGGTAATAGATTGAAGGCTAGCCCGTCTATATCCTTTGATGAAGTAGTTGGTTAATCAGGGAGGGTGTGATAAGCTTTGTGGCTTACTTTCGGGTTGATCGAGAGATCGAGCTAAGCTTGAGGAGACAAAGATCATAGAGGACTTTCTTGATCGTCTCTTTGAAAGTTGGAGTTCTTTACCACTTGATGGAAGCATGGAGTTGTCATTGATCTTTATCCCGTAGTTAAACCTTATTCGAAGACTCTCTTTCGGTGGGCTTTAGCAGGTTGTTGGAACCAAAGACATAGTTCGAAAAGCTCTTAGAAGGTGGTTCATTCATTCGAGTACTTCTTCGTGGAGTGCTTTTGTTCTATCTAAGGAAGAAGATGGAATCTATCGGGTGAGCATAGACTGTAACACCCCAAGCGGTGGGGCACCACACCCCCGCACTATGACCCGACACGTGTACGAAATGGAGAGTCCGCACACGCACCAAGTCACAGCGAACGGGTGACAAACAAAAACACACATACTAGCTAGGCGGTACCTAACCCTGTACAAAAGAGAATATGCAAAACATGACAGCGGAAGCAGTACGAAATGCCAACTTTTCAAAATCTTTTCATACAATAAGGATGATAGCATCAAGCACACATCAAAGTCAACTATACGGGTTCAACTAAATGATCGAACCTATCCTATCTTGTCCCGAACAATTACACAACAAGATGGGTTCAACTGGCCCTAGAAACTTGTCCCGAATAATCATATAATCACAACGGGTTCATCTAATTCGAGCACCTATCCTAACCTGTCTCGAATTCCATACCTTCGATTCATAATTGTAAACATGTACAGAATAAATCTTATACAAATTTTCCAACATAAGTAAAAAAAAAAAATACTTAACCAATTGAAACGAACAGACACAGACTGAACAGACACGATATACACAACCGCCTAGCACGAACTCCAACGATTTCCAAAGCAAAACCTACAAACTAAAAACCTACAGGGGGAGGGGTCAGTCCAAAGACTGAGCGAGGGGCTACCCACACACACCTACATATATACAGAGCACAACACGTACAAATTAGATGTTCGTGAATCCGGGAATAGTTTTTGCACGCCAAAATGTTTTTCTCGTGATAATATATATATAGGGTGACTTATCCAAAACAGAACGAACAAAACTTAGCTTATAGATAACTCAAAACATACGTTCAAACTCATGCAGATTAGCACACTTTCATGAAAACTTAGCACACATACTGGAGGATATTTTATTATATTGAAAGTATACCAAATTTTATCTTAATTTAGGAATCTACCCCCGTTTCACGAACTTGAGACTGACAGACAAAACTCAAAACCAAAATGCAAATCATAAAACATAAGGCAAACACACATTGTAGCACCCGAGCGTGAGGTACCACATCCCCCGCACCGGGACCCGACCCGTATATGAAATGGAAGTCCATACACGTGCCAAATCCACGGCGAACGGGGACACAACACACACGCTATGCTAGGCGGGACTAACCCTTAAACCAATCAACTCAAGAATCATAAAATCAGAGTTAAAATAATACGCGGAAGCAAGAATAACATAGCATATATATAGTGAGCCACCAAGCTCCAAAAATAGATATACAAAAGCATTCCAATATTCAACGGCACTCACGGCCTACAAACATGATGCTCCAAGCTATACTATAATTATATACAAAAGTAGTAATGAAAGTATGAACAAATGAGACTGAAAAGAAGTGCTAAACATAAATGCAAGACGTAGACGACATGTATTCCCGCCTAGCACTCCTATACCTGCACAAAACAATTGAAAACAACCGGGTTCAGTCTAAAAGAGACTGGTGGGTATAAAAATGGGGCATAAGATATATAATATTGCATAAATTAAACACGTACATGCAAGCCCTAATCCCGTGTGAAGTTTGATAAGAATTTACCAAGTGGTTAAAACAAAAGGAAACATCAATGGGATTACGACATTCATATTCATTCATAATTGTTCATAAGGGTTTATGGCCCGGCGAGTGGGTGTGCACAATCTCCAACCTACTCCTCGTGTAATCATAATCAATTATTCAAACATTCATTATCATACATAAATCTTTTGTCCTCATAAATACATGATCATAATCATTCATATACTCCTTCTTCCTCCGGGTGGTGGACGAGTTTGCAAGGCTCGACCACCTAATCATATCAATGTGGCTATGAGGTTCATGAGGCCTCAAAGCCCGGTTAGCATTTCCCCGTCAAGAACCTCCCTTGACGAAGTCTGTTTCGCCGTAATTGGTTGGAACTAGTATATGGGATCCCCGTCAGCCCTTGCTTCTTCGGTTAGCCACATATACTAAGTCCCGGGGCCGTGCAATCATAACATGTCTCGCCAAAACATAAGGTAGGGTTTCATAATTAAAAGGGGTCATAGGTTTGAAATCATTTACCCAAAATGACTCGATTTATATAAATATACTATTTTGGCTTAAAACCTTTCACATAAGGGATATATCGGGTTGTTTTTAACTAGTAGAAGAAAAACCCACCTTTACAAGCAAAAGATAGGCACAAGCGTCTCAATGCTCGCCCTCGTCTCCGGCCAAACCCGAATCTGTGCAAAAGAAAAGGTATGAGACTCAATGACCACATATGACGCTCGGCAATAAAGTGAATATGACATGAATGCATAAATGATCATGTTATATCATAAAAATGTTCATGTGCACTATTAATAAATTTAAAACATATATCAAATCATTCGTTCATATATTTCATTCAATTTCATAAATTCATAAATTCATATTTTCATAATGCATATCAATTAATCTAAAATTCATTTAATAAGCATAACACATAATATTCAAATTCACATTTAGGAATAAAACAAATAAAACGTCCAATCAATAGTCGGTAGAATAAATACGCGAAATGGAAATCAATTAATTTCAAAAATTGAATTAAATCAAATAATATTTAAAATATATAATAAATATATATAATATAATATACTAAGTATATAATAATATATAATAATATAAGTATGTATATATAATATAAATATATACACGTACACACAAAAACCCACCCATGCATGCATATATATATATATATATATATATATATATATATATATATATATTACATGCATAATATATATACTATATATTATACACATGCATGCAACACATGCATGCACACACAAATCACAACCAACACACACACAAACATATATATACTATGCATTATATACAGTAGTAGCAGCAGCATACACACACCCACCAATTAAAGCAGCCATGCCTACGTATAATATAACAGCAGCAACAGTTCAAGGAAGAAGCAGAAAAGTTCAAGAAAAACGGGGTGACACCCCCGTGTCACCCCCAAGCCTAGACCGAGACACCCCCGTGTCTCGGTACAGCAATTCCAGCCCACACAGCACCCCCGTTCCGCGCTGGAAAGGCAACAACGACACCCCGGTGTCGTACAGCAGCAACCCCTGTTCTCGGACAGCAAAAATGCAGGAAAAGGGCAGCCCCTCACGCTTGAAATGCAGGCAAGAAAGGCAACAAAACAAGGCATGAAAAGCAGCAATAACTCAACAAGAATGATCCCTCAAAGCTAAGAAAATTGACAGCAAAACATGAAGGAAACGCAACAGCTTTGACAACTGAAATTCACGACAGAAAACAGGGCAAAGGATACTGAAAAACAGGGCAACAACGGATCTCATAATCTCCAAACAATCATATCAGTTTAGGCCAACAAATACTCATCCAAGAACCACAAATTCAACAGGTAATTCAGTTCTAAACCAGATCAACCCAGAAATGAAAGCATACGTGACATTGAAGTGGATTTTCTCAAAATGTCATAAATGATATCTCATTAATATCTCAACCACCATGAAATCAATGACCATAAATGATATGAGGATGTCAAAATAATCAAACTCAAGCTTGGAATCAATCAAAACCATGAAGAATCGAAGGAGATCAAGAAAATGCCCAAAATTCTCTTATTTTCGGAAAAAGCCCAGAAATTCTTGAAACCATGCTCAAAATCATGAATGAAAGGATGAAAATGAACAGAAATGAACATATAATACAATCCTAAACTTACCTTGTTGATTGGATGAAGTTTGGATGAGATTTGAGCTCCAAAATCTCCAAGGGATGAAGGGTTACGGGACTAGACTGATTGCAGAAGGGTTTGGCTGAAATATCTGCTGTGTGTGAGGGTTGGATCGAGATGGGGCAGGTAAGGACTGATAGATGGTTGAACTAGGGTTAAAATGCCACCAACCAATGTGAATTTGGTTAAGTTTTGATCAATATAGTGAAAGGTGGTCAAATGGATGTCGTTTCGTTTTTCGGTTGAATTTCGGAGGTTCAAATGACTTAGGAAAAATATAAGGCTAAGTTTACTAAACTCGAATTTTCGTTACGAGTTCAGCGGAGTTGACTGAACTCGAATCCGACTTCCCGAGCTCAAGATATTAAATTCGGAACCAAGGGTACGCTAAGTGCTCGTTAGCCCCCGATTTGGTTCCTCGAATCAAATTAAATTCGTTGACATGACAAATAAATACGAAAACATAAACCGAGCATATAAGCATGTTCATAACACATATATTTACGACATACTACAATTTCGTGGCAATTCGAGATCATTTCATATAAGAACGAAGCACAAAATAACCAACCATGCTCATTCATGCGATTCATGCACAATTCATGCATATTCAAATAAAATCCATGCACAATTATAATTCCCATGCAAAATTTAAATAAATAAATTAGTTCTAATATTAATTAAATTAAATTAGGTCACGTAATTAGTTAGCTAAAACATGATTAATTAACATAACATACAATTAGCATAATTAATAAATTAATAATAAAATAAAGAAATATAGATATATATATATATTATATTACGATATATATATATATATAGAATTAATAATAAATTAAAATATAATATAATAAAATAATATTATAACAATTTATAATAAAATTAAATATAAAACACGTAAAAACAATTAATTCGCGCAAATTGGTAAACACATACGTCATACCTTTACGTCTGAAAAGTCGGGGCGTTACAATCTCTCCCCCTTAAAAGAATCCATCCTCGGATTCATTGCTCGCTCGGAAATAACTCGGGGTGAAATCTTTTCATCTTATCCTCCGTCTCCCATGTAGCCTCTTCGGTTTTATCACTCCTCCAAAGAACCTTGACTAGTGGAATACGCCGATTTCGAAGTTCCTGAAACTTTCGATCCAATATCTTAATCGGCTTCTGAACGAAGGTGAGATCTAGTTCTAATTCCACTTCTTCAACCGGTAGAACCTCGGACTCGTCTTGAAAATACTTTCGGAGCTGTGAGACATGAAACATGTTATGAATTCCAGTCAAACTCGGAGGCAAGTCCAATCGATAAGCCGTATCCCCAATCTTCTCTAAAATCTCATACGGTCCCATATACCGATGGTTTAATTTTCCTCCTCGTCCAATCCTTGAGAACCCTTTTCGTGGAGAAGCCTTTAAGAAAACCCTATCTCCAATCTCAAACTCCAAATTCTTTCTCCGAAGATCTGCATAACTCTTTTGTCGATCCTGAGCGGCCTTCATCCGTTGTCTAATTATTTGGACCTTGTCAATAGCCTCTTGTACAACCTTAGAGGATTTTTCCTTCTTTTCCCCTCTTTTAATCCCTTCTTGCTTGGTCCAATTCCATTCCTCCAAGTCAAAGAACAACGGTGATCGACATTTACGTCCATAAAGAGCTTCATAAGGGGCCATTTCAATCGAGTCTTGATAGCTATTGTTGTAAGCAAACTCGATTAATGGCAACTGTTCATTCCACGAGCTTTGAAAGTCCAATGCACATGCTCTCAACAAATCCTCCAGATACTTAATTAACCTTTCTGATTGTCCGTCGGTCTGAGGATGGAAAGCTGTGCTGAATTGAAGCCTTGTTCCAAAACACTTCTGTAATTCTTGCCATAACCGTGAAGTAAATCTGGGATCCCGATCCGAGACAATAATAACAGGTACTCCATGAAGCCGGACAATCTCATCATTGTATCTCTTGGCCAACTTACTCACTTTATCGGACATTCTGATAGCAAGAAAATGAGCTGATTTTGTCAACCTGTCCACAAGAACCCAAATTCCATCGAAACCTCCTCTCACTTTTGGTAATCCCGAAACAAAATCCATAGATATTTGTTCCCATTTCCATTCCGGGATAGGCAATGGTCGAAGTAGCCCCGATGGCTTTTGATGTTCTGCCTTTACCACTTGACAAGTCATACAGTGCTTCACGAAGTCGATCACATCCCGTTTCAATCCATTCTACCAATAGAATTGCTTAAGATCCTTATACATTTTGTTCCCTCGAGGATGTATCGAATACCCTGACCGATGGGCTTCCTCAAGAATAATCCTTTTTAACTCTTCCGGAACAACAACTCTATTCTTGAATCTTAGAAGTCCCGTATCATCAAACCCAAACGGACACTCTGAATCAGCTCGAGCCTTCTCAGCTAATTTCTGAACCTCGGATCAATCCTCTGAGCATCAAATAATCTCTGTTTAAGATCTGGTTGAACCGTAATATTCCGAATACTAGCCCTCAGTCTGAACAACTCATTCTCATCTCCAATCTCCACTTTCACATTGGACACGCTAGCTTTCCGACTAAGCGCATCCGCGACCAAATTGGCTTTTCCGGGATGGTATCGGATTGTACACTCATAATCCGCCAAAAGTTCCATCCAACGCCGTTGTCTCTTATTCAATTCCTTTTATGAGAATAAGTATTGGAGACTCTTGTGATCGGAAAAGACCTCGAACGAAATTCCATAAAGATAGTGTCTCCACTTACCCAAAGAAAAGATCACTGCCGCTAATTCCAAATCGTGAGTGGGGTAGTTCTGTTCATGCTCTTTCAATTTCCTTGAGGCATAGGCGATTACTCTTCCAATCTGCATCAACACACATCCCAAACCTTCCTTTGAGGCGTCCGTATAAACTGTTTATCCTTCAGTGCCTTCGGGAAGCGCTAATACAGGAGCGGTGGTCAACTTTTCCTTTAAAAGTTGAAAGCTAGCCTCATAAGCCTCATCCCACTCAAACTTAACCGCTTTCTTAGTCAATCGGGTTAAAGGAGCCGCAATCTTTGAGAAATCCTGAACGAATCTCCGATAGTAGCCTGCCAAACCCAAGAAACTCCTTACTTCTGAAGCATTTTTCGGGCTTTGCCATTGAATAACCATCTCAATCTTAGAAGGGTCTACCTCGAAACCTTTCCTTGAAATAATATGGCCCAAAAATGCTACCCGATCAATCCAAAACTCGCATTTGCTAAACTTAGCATACAATCGATGTTCCCTTAAGGTGTCCAACACAATTCTGAGGTGCCTTGCATGATCCTCCGGAGTTCTCGAATAAACCAAGATGTCATCGATGAATATTACCACAAACTTATCCAAATAAGGCCGGAAAATTCGATGCATCATATTCATAAAAGCAGCCGGAGCATTAGTCAATCCAAAAGGCATCACTACGAACTCGTAGTGTCCATACAGGGTGTTAAAACCCGTCTTCGGAATGTCCTCTTCCCGGATCTTCAATTGATAGTATCCTTGTCTCAAGTCCAATTTTGAGTAAACCCCCGAACCTTGTAACATGTCGAATAAATCCTCAATATGGGGCAAAGGATACTTATTCTTTACGGTCATCCGATTAAGCTCCCGGTAATCTATACACATTCTTAAGGTTCCATCCTTTTTCTTAACAAAGAGTACAGGAGCACCCCAAGGTGACGAACTTGGCCGTATATATCCAACTTTGAGTAATTCTTCTAATTGAATCTTTAACTCTTTCAATTCGGCCGGTGCCATCCGATACGGAGTCTTAGAATACGGTGTGGATCCTGGATGTAAGTCAATAACAAATTCGATCTCACGGTCCGGTGGTAAAGAACTCAAATTCTCCGGAAACACATCGGAAAAATCCTTAACAACCGTGGTATCCTCCAACTTAACTTGATCTTTCGGCATATTAAGAAGGTAAGCAATAAATCCCGTTGCTCCTTCTCTCATCAACTTGTGAGCTTCCATATAAGACAAGAGAGATACCGTTCTTGATCCACTACCAATCACCAATTCATTACCCAAAATCACCTTCTTCGCAAAACAATCAACATTGGCCCGATGCCTGGATAACCAGTCCATACCCAAGATAACTTCATACCTCTTCATAGGCATAACAATTAAATCAGCCGGATATTCTTTCCCTTCAATCAGAACTGAACACTCCCGAACCAACTGATCTGTCTGAAGACTACCACCCAGTGGCGAACTCACCAAATAACAAGAAGAAAGACAAATAACAGGCAAGCACAGAGTAGCAACTAAGTCACAAGAAATAAAGGAATGCGTGGCACCCGGATCAAAGAGTGCATGAATGTTCATGTTATGTATGCATAGGGTACCTTCTGCCACAGCTGTGGGATCAATCTCTGCATCTTGCTCTTCACCTTCGAGGGCGTAAGCACGACCCGGGATTATTGGCCTTTGAACTCGTCTTTGAAATCCGGGGTCTTTGTAGGGACATGTCTTCGCCGTATGGTCACCTTTTCCACATATGAGGCACAATTTCAACCTTCTTCGATAATTATTGTAGGTATGGGTCGGTCCCCCGCAATAAGTACATGGAGGTACATCCGAGCGTGAATTTGTAGATGTCGGTGCCATAGGTAGAGCCTTTGGTCGAATCGGTGCGGCCTGAGAACCTTGCCTGTAGCGCCCGGGACGACAGGCGCCACATCCCCCGCACTACAAGTCTAGTCCACACGTGAAATGGATAATCCAAGCATGAACCGGACTCATAGCGAACGGGAGACCAAAATAAAAAGTACCTAGCTAGGCGGAAACTAACCCTGTACCAATTAAACCAAAATAACCAAGAGTGCAATACGGAAGCAATAATGTATAATTCATACAATTCAACAATGGTAACAAGTCCGACAATTCCACAATATAATTTAAATCCATCATGCAACCTAACAACGGGTTCAACTAAACATGCAATCTGTCCCGAATCAATATCCAACAATAATCATAATTGGCAGACAGGCCCAATACATACATAAAGGAACTATAACTAAAACATAACAATATGAAATGCGACTCGAGTGTACAAGTGTGACTCGAACAAAATTACAATGACTCGACTTCCGCCTAGCCAAAACCTGCAAGAACTGAGAAGTGGGGAAAAGGGGGTCAGTCTCTAGAAGACTGAGTGAGCAGGAGCGATATACATATGTATAAAACATGCACATGCAAGTCATAAATCCCGAGCAAGGTTTTATTTAAAATTAGTTCCCTCGAAGGGCTAGAAATTAAGTAAGCAATGCTCAGACTTTACGACTATTCATATTAAATTCAATAAGTTCATAAATCATACTCAATCAATAAGGCTCGGCGAGTGAGGGTGGACAATCTCCAACCAAACTCTGACCGTGTACGACAAATATCATTAATACATTAAATAGGCGATCATGCAATATATCATAATACACACAAATCACATATCATGTCCTAAATATAATTGTTTGGGCAATCCGATTCCCGGCCTTCCCGCACAGTGCCTATCAATCAATAATCAATCAATCAATCAATCATTTTCAATCATAAATAAGTTCCAACCTTCTTCCTCCGGGTTGGTGGTGGGTTTGCAAGGCCCGACCACCCAATCATTGACCAATGGGGTTACATGAATTCCCCAATTGGCACTCAGCTCCCATTCCCGGCTAAAACTCCTAGCGAGGGCCGGTATCACCGTCACAATGTGGGACTAGTGTGAGGGTTTACCGTCAGCCCTTGCCTCCTCGGGTCCCCACTCACACCAAGCCCCTGGGCCCCATTCTGTGCAATCAATCAATCATTCTTTTCTCGCCAAAACATTTGATTCATAAGAATCATACCATATTTCATAATCCATTTGAAAAGGGGTTTACTCGATCAATATTTACTCGATCAATCAATTTTTACTCGATCAATATTTACTCGATCAATCAATATTTACTCGATGACTCCACTTTTAAAAGTAACATATATAATCATAAGGTTTTGGCCAAAGCTTTTCACATAAGGGTTATAGGGTTTGATATGTAACTAGAACGAAAACACCCTCACCTGGAAGACCACGAGACATAAAGCATAAGTAATGCGGGTGCCTATTCAACTCGGAAGTCTTCGCACTGGGAAACGAACTGTATAAGAGAATAAACAACGTGTACTCGTGAGAATTGACCTAATATGAAACCACATAGACGCACGGCAATTCTCATGATGTGGTATGATATGTTATGAGATGATATGATAGAGAATAAATCCTAAAAGGTTATAGAGTGGTGTATACATGATCAATCATTCAATTCATAATACAATACAATACATATTGACAATGCATATCAATCAATTAGAAGTTATTAAGCACATAGCGAATGCGATTAAGAATTGCAATCATGTACGCATAACTCATGTCCTTATCAATTTTTCATAACAAAAGTCATCCCCATAATACAAAATATTCATAAGACTTTATAATATATGTCAACCATATTTAAGAATCAGTTTAAGGTGAAAGGAATCCGTTAAGTACATAAAGGAAACAATAGTTGCAAAGGAGATCATATTAAAGCACTTAAACATTCACACAATAAATTGATAGCATAAAACCCATAATCAAATCAAATTAAATCATATATCATCAATTAATCAAGCATACAAGTCATATAGTTCACATATGGGAGCCAAGAGGGTGAAAGGAGCACAAGAAGAAGAGTTTTGGTGAGCTATATCAAAAGTTAACAATTTTCGAAATGAACGAGCTGTAGGAAAATGGAAATATCTTGAGTTGTAGAAATTGGAATTAAGTTTTGCTTGTGGGATATAAAACTAGACACATAGAACTTTTCAATGATCTATGGCAAGAATCATAGTTCAAAACGAGGTGAAAATGGCATAGGCCCGAAGTTGGGTGAAAGCAGTTTTCCGGTAAAGTGGCGACACCAAAAAGAATTGATCATATCTCACAAATGAGAAACGATATTGAAGTGATTCCAATTGGAGAATATTCTACACCACTTAAGGATGTAGCGACCGGGACGACAGGTGCCACATCCCCTGCACTACAAGTCTAGTTCACACGTGAAATGGATAATCCAAGCATGAACCGGACTCATAGCGAACGGGAGACCAAAATAAAAAGTACCTAGCTAGGCGGAAACTAACCCTGTACCAATTAAACCAAAATAACCAAGAGTTCAATACGGAAGCAATAATGTGTAATTCATACAATTCAACAACGGTAACAAGTCCGACAATTCCACAATATAATTTAAATCCATCATGCAACCTAACAACGGGTTCAACTAAACATGCAATCTGTCCCGAATCAATATCCAACAATAATCATAATTGGCAGACAGGCCCAATACATACATAAAGGAACTATAATTAAAACATAACAATATGAAATGCGACTCGAGTGTACAAGTGTGACTCGAACAAAATTGCAATGACTCGACTTCCGCCTAGCCAAAACTTGCAAGAACTGAGAAGTGGGGAAAAGGGGGTCAGTCTCTAGAAGACTGAGTGAGCAGGAGCAATATACATATGTATAAAACATGCACATGCAAGTCATAAATCCCGAGCAAGGTTTTATTTAAAATTAGTTCCCTCGAAGGGCTAGAAATTAAGTAAGCAATGCTCAGACTTTACGACTATTCATATTAAATTCAATAAGTTCATAAATCATACTCAATCAATAAGGCTCGGCGAGTGAGCGTGGACAATCTCCAACCAAACTCCGACCGTGTACGACAAATATCATTAATACATTAAATAGGCGATCATGCAATATATCATAATACACACAGATCACATATCATGTCCTAAATATATTTGTTTGGGCAATCCGATTCCCGGCCTTCCCGCACAGTGCCTATCAATCAATAATCAATCAATCAATCAATCATTTTCAATCATAAATAAGTTCCAACCTTCTTCCTCCGGGTTGGTGGTGGGTTTGCAAGGCCCGACCACCCAATCATTGACCAATGGGGTTACATGAATTCCCCAATTGGCACTCAGCTCCCATTCCCCGCTAAAACTCCTAGCGAGGGCCGGTATCACCGTAACAATATGGGACTAGTGTGAGGGTTTATGTAACGCCCCCACCCGCACCAGAACAAGAGGAGAGCGGCGTCTCAACCCCCGCACTGAAGCACCTGTCAAGTAATGGTGTGAGCCATCACTCAAGAAATACTCCAGCGAATGGTTGTCTATCTTAGAACTATACATGTACAACGATGTGGCTATGGAGCGGAAAATCAGAGTATTTTAAAACTTTTCAAAACATGTGCGTGATGGCATGTAACAAGCAAGAACATATTGATCGTCTAAGAGAGACTCGGCATATCAGAACATAAAACAGATTCACATATAAGTACCGATATAGCAGAGTTCAATGTATCGGTAACAGAGTAGCAGAAAGAGTATAGCAAATATACTCAAGTATTCAGAAACATATACAGAAACATTAAGTGATGCAGCCATAAAACATATGCAGAACGAAAAAGGAAAGTAATACTAAGTCCTGACTGAAACAAAAATGACAATCTAGAGCTTTAAGATACCTCTAGACTGCAGCTGCAAGACCTGAAACCACGAGGCAAGAAAATGGGAGAGGTATTAGTCAAAAGGACTAAGTGAGGGAATACTTTTAAAGAAAGTACTGAGTGATAAAGAACTTGAAGTAAAGTTCAGAACTGTTAAGTGCAATGCTTTAAAGAAGAACTTGAAACAAGTTCACTTGATAAAACTGTTTGAATGCAATGCTGTAAAAGTATGCACGTTTTAAAACATTTTCATGAATGCTATCACACGCGCACACATATGCTGTTGATGGTTCATAATTCTTTCATAAAACGGGATAAGGGTAAAGTGAACTTTTCCAGATATGAACCATCCTTTATGAAACAGAATTTTGCCCGCAAGCTAGGCTCCTCCATCCTTACTCCAGAAAACATGATTTAGTTGAGCATCGGACCAGGATCAACAATAATTCCACATATAGTAGAGTATCGGACCAAGATCAACAATAACCCCACATAAAGTAGAGCATTGGACCAAGGTCAACAACAACTCCGCACACAGTAGACTATTGGACCAAGGTCAACAACAACTCTTACCAACACATACAAACATGCACCATCCTCCTACGGTTGTCACTTCGGGTAGCTAGCCCTAGGCGACCTGTAAACATGTAATGGGAACAGATTTGTTGTCCATTCCCAGACAGATTGTCCTGACTTAACCAACCTCCTGTTAAAAGTCGGTGTCAATTGTCTGAGTGTGGCGGCCGGTATTGGTGATGTCGTTGGCGCTCACCTCCCGAGCATCACCTCCACGCATAACCGCCGAGCCCAAACTGTAAACTGTATGCTTGCATTTAAGATTAGCAGTGACCAGAGTACCACTCCAGTATGCTAACTATAACATGTGAAACTGTAACATATGATGCTGTCTGTAAAACATATGATTCTGTCTGTAAAACATGTGAAACTGTCTGTAAACTGTACTTTGAAAACATAGGCAAAACATGTAACTGTCTTTGAACAAGAATGCAGAACTTTGGAAAACATGTACTGTAGATCAAGTTATACTATTAAAGTATGAATGATCCTTTCAAGAGAATGTCCCGATAAAAGGGATAGTTCAAAACGAGGTTTAGCTTTGAATTTCAAAACATATGATACGATAGTATAATCGTGGTTCCAGTTGGAAAACATTTATAACTTCACCTCACCTATCAGTAACAAAGGTAGGTAGAGAGATTATGCGGTGCCCTGGGGATCCCAGTGCTCAACTTTAATTCCTGTAGGTGGTGTACTAGAGTGAGCTTAAGAACTAAGACCCACTACTAACCAAGATGCATGAAACAATGAACAAGGAACATGTAAAGAACATGTAACACAAGAGAGTAATACCATTTAAGGTATTCAAGAGAGGTAACACACAAAGGAATACGTCAAAGTGAGTTACTCTTAACGTGAGACTATGATCTTACTATAACCGAGTAAGCTTTAGTCAAGTTATGAATCCTATCGCAAACCTTAAGTTATGAAACAAATCCACGAAAGAAAACACATTTTGAAAACACATTTTAGACCCTGGATATGGAAACCCTAGGTGCAAATGTCTATAGAGAAAGCACAAGTTTTATTTCATTTTTACTATTCAAAAGCACTATTCAAAAGTACTATTCAAGATTACTATTCCAGATTACTATTCACAGTTACTATTCACATGTCGGGTCAAAGGGTCGGGTCAAACCCTTACTATACACACACCCACACACACACGGTACACACACACACCATGCACGAACACACACACACGGCATGCACACACACACACACACCCTAATTAAATTATGATCTTGATTATAACCTATAGTTTTAAGTTCATGTTAATATAATCAAGTGTGATCTAGGTTAAAGGTATAACCTATAGTTAAGAGATCCAATTAAGGCATAAGATCAAGTTATGAAACACTATTCTATCTTAGGTTATAACATGTGACACTATTAAAGTGTATAACATAATCAAGGCACTAATCCATTAATCCATAACATACCATAAGCTCAAATCATAATTCAAGAGTCATATAACAATGTGACAACATGTCACAACATATATCATATCATATCATATCATATATCATGAACCTTTAGGCATGTAACATGTAACAATTTAATTCCAATATCAACATGTAACAAGTTGTGACATAATTAATTGTAAGTCACAATTCCATTAGCTAGCATGCATGAACATAATTCAAATTCCATAATCATGCATCAATTCTCATAATATAACAACCATATCACATGATCATAGCATATACTGGAGCAATTCATAACATATTCATGCATATACTAAACAATTAAAACATATAAACAACTATCAGAACATATCATGAAAACTATATAATAAATGCATAAAATAAAATCTTATATGGCTTAGGGAAGACCCTAAGACCCAACCTAAACATAATATAAACATACAATAACATAAAAACATATACTAAACTAACATAACATAAACTAAAGCATAAAATAAAACAAACCTAGCTCTAGAGGGGGGGAGTGCCGATGGCAAGAGGGGGAGGAGAGGGAGAGAAAGGGTGTTGTTAACACAACTTTGAGCAAGGAATGAAATGCCATGGGAGGGGTATTTATAGTTGTGAAGAAGCCCCTCACCTTGCAAATAGAGATGGCTTAAGGGTAGGAGAGCAAAACAAGAGTTCATCCACTTGTATCTTCTAGAAGTTTTAGGGATTATGAAGGTAAAATGGGACTACTGGGGGTATTTCTATAATTTCGTCCCCCAAGACTCGAGGATAAGTGGCTGGAGGTATAACCATTCTGACGGCAAGAAAATTAGCTTCGAAACGCATATTCATTTATCGAAATCGGATTTACCGTTTGAAAGATACATTAGTTTTAGTGAATAAAAGTTTTGAGCTTGAAACTCAACTCGAGTGAAAAACGACTTTCTAGAATGATTTTCAAGTCCGGATTGCTTCCAAAATTCAAGAAATAAATCGAGAAGCGTTTTGAGTCCAAAATCGACTATAAAACGTTTTACCGTTAAAAAGTTGAAAACGTAGGATGAATAGTGAATTCTCACGTACGAACGTACGCTTCAAAATTTCAAGCTGGAGTTTGAATCAAGAGTTGTAAAACATCTCAAAAATCTTGAAATAACTCAAGTAGTGCAAATCCGAAGAGAAAACATTTTCCGAATGAAAACCGTTCGTAAAAGGAATAGTAAACTAGGGTTTTCAAAAACGTTTTCAATAAAACAAAGTTCCGGAATGGATTTCGAAGCCAAGAATGATTTCAAAAGACTCGTCTCGACTCAAGGATGGATTCGACTGTAACTTGGGTAGGAAAAGCTATCAGAATCAAAAGATCATTTTTTGATGAATAGTAACTTTGGTCGGTAAGTTCCAAAAATACCCTTATGGTTCAAGAAAGACTCTCTGAGCTCAGGAAACAAGTTCAAACAATTGGTAAACATATGTGATGAACCTCTAGGGTTCGAGTAGCAATATGAACAAGGTAGGCTCGGGTTACGAATAGTAAACTGTATCAAAGGTCAAGAATTCCCCCTTAAAGCATGTCAGATCATATACGAGCACAAAGTTCATGTAAGAATGCAATGCACGATGATTCAAAAAGTTGGATCACGGTCTATAAACGCTTTACCACTGCCTTAACTTACTGTTTTCATCCAGGCCCTGTTTTGGGCTGTTACAGTTTACCGTCAGCCCTTGCCTCCTCGGGTCCCCACTCACACCAAGCCCCTAGGCCCCATTCTGTGCAATCAATCAATCATTCTTTTCTCGCCAAAACATTTGATTCATAAGAATCATACCATATTTCATAATCCATTTGGAAAGGGGTTTACTCGATCAATATTTACTCGATCAATCAATATTTACTCGATCAATCATTACTCGATCAATCAATATTTACTCGATGACTCCACTTTTAAAAGTAACATATATAATCATAAGGTTTTGGCCAAAGCTTTTCACATAAGGGTTATAGGGTTTGATATGTAACTAGAACGAAAACACCCTGACCTGGAAGACCACGAGACATAAAGCATAAGTAATACGGGTGCCTATTCAACTCGGAAGTCTCCACCCTGGGAAACGAACTGTATAAGAGAAGGAACAACGTGTACTCGTGAGAATTGACTTAATATGAAACCACATAGACGCACGACAATTCTCATGATGTGGTATGATATGATAGAGAATAAATCCTAAAAGGTTATGGAGTGGTGTATACATGATCAATCATTCAATTCATAATACAAGACAATACATATTGACAATGCATATCAATCAATTAGAAGTTATTAAGCACATAGCGAATGCGATTAAGAATTGCAATCATGTACGCATAACTCATGTCCTTATCAATTTTTCATAACAAAAGTCATCCCCATAGTACAAAATATTCATAAGACTTTATAATACATTTCAACCATATTTAAGAATCAGTTTAAGGTGAAAGGAATCCGTTAAGTACATAAAGGAAACAATAGTTGCAAACGAGATCATATTAAAGCACTTAAACGTTCACACAATAAATTGATAGCATAAAACCCATAATCAAATCAAATTAAATCATATATCATCAATTAATCAAGCATACAAGTCATATAGTTCACATATGGGAGCCAAGAGGGTGAAAGGAGCACAAGAAGAAGAGTTTTGGTGAGCTATATCAAAAGTTAACAATTTCCGAAATGAACGAGCTGTAGGAAAATGGAAATATCTTGAGTTATAGAAATTGGAATTAAGTTTTTCTTGTGGGATATAAAACTAGACACATAGATCTTTTCAATGATATATGGCATGAAACATGGTTCAAAACGAGGTTAAAATGGCGTAGGCCTGAAGTTGGGTGAAAGCAGTTTTCCGGTAAAGTGGCGACACCAAAAAGAATTGATCATATCTCACAAATGAGAAACGATATTGAAGTGATTCCAATTGGAGAATATTCTACACTTCAAGAGGTTTCCGTGGGTTTAAAAATCAGGTCATTCCAAGTTTGGACGAGGGAGTCGCGGCCGTGACAAAATTGCACTGAAAATCAGTCGCGGCCGCGACTGAAAATTAGCCAACTCTCGAATTGTTTGTCGCGACCGCGACCAAAAAAGGTCACAAAACGGTCGCGGGTGCGACCCCCAATTCCAGCAGTTGTACGGCCAAAAAGTCGGGGCGTTACATTGTCCTCCAAACCGAGGCTTCTTAAAAGGACCTTTAGGAGGGGGACTAGCTTGAATCATCGGCCTCTTTCCCGATTTCGATCCGGAACCTCTTCCCATTGGAGCTCTAAAAATCGGATCCTTCTTCCTGAATTCCTCCTCTTGCGTAGTGAACTGTCGGACTCCAGATATCCTCTCTAATCGAATCAACCAACCCTCCGAGAATCGTCAATAGAACCAGAAAACCGAGGGGGGTTGTAGCTCAGAACCACCCCATGAGGATCTCTATTATTATTATGGTTTTGTGGAGGAGCTTGTTGTTCTGCTTGTTGTGGTGGGGGAGCTTGAGCCCTCCTATGCTCGACATAGTTAAAAACCGCTTCCATGAAATTCCCCATATCCATCGGTGGTGCTTGTGGTTCGGGTGGAGGCATAGGATATCGATCATGATGCCGGCGATGTCCGGGAGATCTCTCACGGTGTCTACGTGGAGGCATCCTGTTCAAGAAATACTGAAATGCATACTATTTTTAGTCCATGCATGCAAGTGCAATTTAATTCGATCAAAATTCAAGATTTAAAGCACACAAGCACGTAAACAATGCATATGCAACACATTGACAAGTTGTTCCTAAAGCCGAACGACCTAACTGACTCAACACGAGACTAGAGCCCGGGTTTTGCAACCCTAAGCTCTGATACCACATAAGGATGTAGCACCAGAGCGTGAGGTACCACATCCCCCGCACCGGGACCCGACCCGTATATGAAATGGAAGTCCATACACGTGCCAAATCCACGGCGAACGGGGACACAACACACACGCTATGCCAGGCGGGACTAACCCTTAAACCAATCAACTCAAGAATCATAAAATCAGAGTTAAAATAATATGCGGAAGCAAGAATAACATAGCATACATACAGTGAGCCACCAAGCTCCAAAAATAGACATACAAGAGCATCCCATTATTCAATGGCGCTCATGGCCTACAAAAATCATAACGCTCCAAGAAATACTAAGATCAAATACAGAAGTAATGAGACTATGAAAATATGAGACTGAAAAGAAGTGCTAAACATAAATGCAAGACCTAGACGACTTGTATTCCCGCTTAGCACTCCTATACCTGCACAAAACAACTGAAAACAACCGGGTTCAGTCTAAAAGAGACTGGTGGGTATAAAAACGGGGCATAAAATATATATAATATCGGATAAATTAAACACATACATGCAAGCCCTAATCCCGTGTGAAGTTTGATAAGACTTTCCCAAGTGGTTAAAACAGAAGAAAACATCAACGGGGTTACGACGTTCATATTCATTTATAATTGTTCATAAATGTTCATAAGGGTTTATGGCCCGACGAGTGGGCGTGCACAATCTCCAACCTACTTCTCGTGTAATCATAATCAATTATTCAATCATTCATTATCATACATAAATCTTTTGTGCTCATAAATACATGATCATAATCATTCATATACTCCTTCTTCCTCCGGGTGGTGGACGAGTTTGCAAGGCTCGACCACCTAATCATAACAATGTGGCTATGAGGTTCATGAGGACTCAAAGCCCGGTTAGCGTTTCCCCGTCAAGAACCTCCCTTGACGAAGTCCGTTTCGCAGTAATTGGTTCGAACAAGTATATGGGATCCCTGTTAGCCCTTGCTTCCTCGGTTAGCCACATATACTAAGTCCCGGGGCCCGTGCAATCATAACATGTCTCGCCAAAACATAAGGTAGGGTTTCATAATTAAAAGGGGTCATACGTTTCAAATCATTTACCCAAAATGACTCGATTTATATAAATATACTATTTTGGCTTAAAACCTTTCACATAAGGGATATATCGGGTTGTTTTTAACTAGTAGAAGAAAAACCCACCTCTACAAGCAAAAGATAGGCACAAGCGTCTCAATGCTCGCCCTCGTCTCCGACCAAACCCGAATTTGTGCAAAAGAAAAGGTATGAGATTCAATGACCACATATGACGCTCGACAATGAAGTGAATATGACATGAATGCATAAATGATCATGTTATATCATAAAAATGTTCATGTGCACTATTAATAAATTTAAAACATATATCAAATCATTCGTTCATATATGTCATTCAATTTCATAAATTCATAAATTCATATTTTCATAATGCATATCAATTAATCTAAAATTCATTTAATAAGCATAACACATAATATTCAAATTCACATTTAGGAATAAAACAAATAAAACGTTCAATCAATAGTCGGTAGAATAAATACGCGAAATGGAAATCAATTAATTTCAAAAATTGAATTAAATCAAATAATATTTAAAATATATAATAAATATATATAATATAATATACTAAGTATATAATAATATATAATAATATAAGTATGTATATATAATATATATATACACGTACACACAAAAACCATGCATATATATATATATATATATATTACATGCATAATATATATATTATATATTATACACATGCATGCAACACATGCATGCACACACAAATCACAACCAACACACACACAAACATATATATACTATGCATTATATACAGCAGTAGCAGCAGCATACACACTCGCACCAATTAAAGCAGCCATGCCTACATATAATATAGCAGCAGCAACAGTTCAACGAAGAAGCAGAAAAGTTCAAGAAAAATGGGGTGACACCCCCGTGTCTCGGTACAACAATTCCAGCCCACACAACACCCCCGTTCCGCGCTGGAAAGGCAACAACGACACCCCTGTGTCGTACAGCAGCAACCCCTGTTCTCGGACAGCAAAAACGCAGAAAAATGGCAGCCCCTCAAGCTTGAAATGCAGGTAAGAAAGGCAACAAAACAAGGCATGAAAAGCAGCAATAACTGAACAAGAATGATCCCTCAAAGCTAAGAAAATTGACAGCAAAACATGAAGGAAACGCAGCAGCTTTGACAGCTGAAATTCAGGCCAGAAAACAGGGCAAAGGCTACTGAAAAACAGGGCAAGAACGGATCTCATCATCTCCAAAAAACCATATCAGTGTAGGCCAACAAATACTCATCCAAGAACCACTAATTCAACAAGTAATTCAGTTCTAAACCAGATCAACCCAGAAATGAAAGCATACGTGACATTGAAGTGGATTTTCTCAAAATGTCATAAATGATATCTAATTAATATCTCAACCACCATGAAATCAATGACCATAAATGATATGAGGATGTCAAAATAATCAAACTCAAGCTTGGAACCAATCAAAACCATGAAAAATCGAAGGAGATCAAGAAAATGCCCAAAATTCTCTTATTTTCGGAAAAAGCCCAGAAATTCTTGAAACCATGCTTAAAATCGTGAATGAAAGGATGAAAATGAACAGAAATGAACATATAATACAATCCTAAACATACCTTGTTGATTGGATGAAGTTTGGATGAGATTTGAGCTCCAAAATCTCCAAGGGATGAAGGGTTACGGGACTGGACTGACTGCAGAAGGGTTTGGCTGAAATATCTGGTGTGTGTGAGGGTTGGATCGAGATGGGGCAGGTAAGGACTGATAGAGGGTTGAACTAGGGTTAAAATGCCACCAACCATAGTTAATTTGGTTAAGTTTTGATCAAGTTATGGCCAATATAGTGAAAGGTGGTCAAATGGATGCCGTTTCGTTTTTCGATTGAATTTCGGAGGTTCAAATGACTTAGGAAAAATATAAGGCTAAGTTTACTAAACTCGAATTTTCGTTACGAGTTCATCGGAGTTGACGGAACTCGAATCCGAGTTCCCGAGCTCAAGATATTAAATTCGGAACCAAGGGTACGCTAAGTGCTCGTTAGCCCCCGATTTGGTTCCTCGAATCAAATTAAATTCGTTGTCATAACAAATAAATACGAAAACATAAACCGAGCATATAAGCATGTTCATAACACATATATTTATGACATACTACAATTTCGTGGCAATTCGAGATCATTTCATATAAGAACGAAGCACAAAATAACCAACCATGCTCATTCATGCGATTCATGCACAATTCATGCATATTCAAATAAAATCCATGCACAATTATAATTCCCATGCAAAATTTAAATAAATAAATTAGTTCTAATATTAAATAAATTAAATTAGGTCACGTAATTAATTAGCTAAA
The DNA here is from genome assembly GCA_037501455.1 of Lantana camara. Lineage (NCBI taxonomy): Eukaryota > Viridiplantae > Streptophyta > Magnoliopsida > Lamiales > Verbenaceae > Lantana > Lantana camara. The sequence continues at coordinate 61,474,415 of CM074855.1, forward strand.
ACATGATTAATTAACATAACATACAATTAGCATAATCAATAAATTAATAATAAAATAAAGAAATATAGATGTATATATATATATTATATTACGATATATATATATATATATATAGAATTAATAATAAATTAAAATAAAATATAATAAAATAATATAATAACAATTTATAATAAAATTAAATATAAAACACGTAAAAACAATTAATTCGCGCAAATTGGTAAACACATACGTCATCCCTTTACGTCCGAAAAGTCGGGGCGTTACGCACATACCTCTTCTTCAGATGGTGGAAGGGCTGTACACACCCTAACCATCCACATAAATACGTCAGGGTATGAGTTTCATGACACTCACACCTGAGGACTCCATCCCCCACCTCCACAGGGTGGGTTCCGGGTTGATCCTATCTTTGGGGCCCTAGGCATAACGCAAAAATCAAACTTATCATAAATCTTATCTCACAAACCACATCACGCTACAGACAGACTGACAGACATATCACAAGCATATCGTACTCATCATATTGTACGTATATATCACACAGACTAACATCCTTCGGCCTAAAATGAGTTGTCCCGGATGCCCAACACAACACCGCAAAACATAATATAACAAAACAAAACAAAGCATACATAGGCTCGTACATAGCGTTTCTTACTTCCAAACTTATGACAAAACCATCAAAGTACATATTTCCCACATATCTAAGTATACATAAGGCTTATAAATCGCACACATTCGAAAATGAGCACATGGTAATAGGGTATAACTATATCCTAACCTCACCTGGTACCAAACAGAGCCAAAGACACAGCAAATGGTCCACCCCGGAACCTGCACGACCCACTTGTCACCACCCCGGGTGCACTTGAACCAACTGGACACACAAAACACAACATAGGGCTCAGACAGACTCAAACAACCAAACAGAGACGCACGACACATGCTCAAACACTTAAGAAATGCAATCACATAAGCAGGGTTCAAATTTATATCAACTACCTACCTGATGGTACTCAGGGCCACTTTTTTTACGATCGAGGTACAAAGGAAGGCTTTGGTTGTATGTTGCTAGCGGAAGGATGTGGCCTATGCCTCAAGAAGTGAAAGGTCACGAGACTTATCCTACTCTTGGTTCTTGTTTGTTCGAGGACTTGAAAGAGCGGTAAAAGGTATAATGGTGTTAGAAGAGAGGTTGTGAACTCCTTGTAGCAATGTTTAATGCGCCATCGGTTGAAGACTGAGCATCAAGAACCGGTAGGATTCTCCAACTAAGTGGGAGCAAATGGTGAAGGACTTTGTGTTCTTTTTGCTAAGGATAAGGAGATTTCAATGAGATTCAAGTGGTTCCTCATTTTAACAAGTTAATCCATTTTCTCATGGCTTAGTTGTTCGATAAGGTTTTGAGAGCTCCGTAGTTAGGAGGAGAAGATCCCTAGAGGCAAAGTAGGAGATTGAGACTTCTTGGAAGCATCTCTTATGAAGGGATTCACTCGGTTGGGCGTGAAAGGGAAGTTTAACCCGTGCTACTTAGACCCTTGAGATTCTTGGAAGAATAAAAGGGAAGTACCTCTCTAGTTGTTTTCCCCATCGAGTTACTGGGATATAAGAAGTCTTTCTTATTCTCTAATTAAGGAAGTAATATCCCGAGGAGTCTACCATTCTTCTAGTTCAGAGGTTCGATGCTTGTGAGTAACCGGTCGGTGTTTTGGGTTCGGCGGAGGTTAGAGTTGAAGTCCTAGCAGCTTCATTTGGTGGAAGTCTTGTGGTGGGATTTGAGAATCCAAGAAGCCACTTGGAAAACTGAATCAGAGTGCGCAACTATAGCGTAGAGTCGAGCTTTGTTCCCAGAGTTGTTCAAGACCCCGTTTTGGACCTGAGAACAGGTCCTTTTTAAGGGGGGAGAGGTTGTTATGCCCCGATTTTTCGGTCGTACAGGTATGTCACCACGAGTGAGCTAAGTACGCTTTTAAATTATTTATTTATGCGATTGTATGTTTATTATATCGTTTATGTGCTTATTTGTAACGCCCCGGTTTTTCAATTTTATTAATAATCCTTATTTGCTTCTAAATTGCGCAATTTAATTATTTAATTATGTGATTAATTGTTTTTATGTGTTTTATATTTAATTTTATTATAATTGTTATTATTTTATTTTTAGTTTATTATTAATTCTAAAATATATATATATGTCGTATAATATATATATATATATATATAACTATTTCTTTAAGTATATATATATGTTTATGTATCTTATTATTAATTTAATGATTATGCTAATTATATATTATGTTAATTAATCATGTTTTAGTTAATTAATTACGTGCCTAATATAATTTATTTAACATTAGATTTAATTTATTTATTTAAATGTTTATTGCATGGGAAATTATATTTTTGCATGGGATTTTAAAAATTATGCATGAATTCCATGGATTGATCATATCACTAAGTTTGAGTTTCGTTCTTATGTGAAATGATTTCGGATTGCCACGAATATTTAGTATGTTGTAAATATATGTGTTATGAATATGATTTTATGCTCGATTTATATTTTCGAATTCATTTGATATGCCAACGGATTTAATTTGTGTTAAGGAACCAAATCGGGGGCTAACGAGCACTTAGCGTACCCTTGATTCCGAATTTAATATCTTGAGCTCGGGAACTCGGATTCGAGTTCCGTCAACTCCACTGAACTCGTAACGAAAATGCGAGTTTAGTAAACTTAGCCTTATATTTTTCCTAAGTTGTTTGAACCTCCGAAATCCAACCGAAAAACGAATCGGCGACCATTTTGACCTTGTTGTACTAAATCAGCCATATCTTGTCCTAACCATAACCAAATTAACCATGGTTTGATTCTTTGAAACCCTAACTCAACCACCTATCAGGATATTTCAAGCCCTAACCGAGATTATCCTCTCACAATCCCCAAAACTCAGCCAAAGCTACTGCTTCTCATTTCAGTCCCGTAACCCTTCAACCTTGGAGAATTTGGAGCTCAAATCTCCTCCAAACTTCATCCAATTAACAAGGTAAGCTTAGGGTTGCATTATATGTTTATTTCTGAGCATTTTCATCCTTTCATTCATGAATTTGAGCATGGTTTCTTCATTTCTGGGCGGTTTTCCGAAAATAAGAGATTTTGGGCAAATTCTTGATCTTCTTTGATTCTCAATGGTTTTGATTGATTCCAAGCTTGATATTGATTGTTTTAACATCCTCATATCATTTATGATCATTGATTTCTTGGTGGTTGAGATATTAATGAGTTATCATTTATGAGCTTTTAGGAAAACTTCCATGAATGTCACGTATGCTTCCATTTCTTGTTTGAGCTTGTTTGAAACTGATACATACGTTGAAATGGTGTTTCTTAGATGAGTATTTGATGGTCTAAACTGTTATGGATAGGTGGAGTTGAAGTGAGTGCTTCTTGCCCTGTTTTTCCGTGACCTTTGCCCTGTTCTTCACCCGTTTGTTGCTGTCAAAAAAGCTGTTGCGTTTCCTTCTTTCTGTTGCTGTTAATTTCGTGACTGTATAGGATCATTCTAGAGGATTACTTGCAGCTTTTCATGCATGATCTTGTTGCCTTTCTTTATTGTACAAGGCTGTAGTTGCTGCTGCGTTTTCTGTCAAAAAAAAAAAAAAACAGGGGATGCGATGGTGTGTGACACGGGTGTGTTGTTTTTGCTCTTTCCTGCGTGTAACGGGGGTGCTGTGTGGGCTGGAAATTCTGTACCGAGACACGGGGGTGTCTCGGTCTAGGTTTGGGAGGTGACACGGGGGTGTCACCCCGTTTTTCTTGAACTGTTCTGCCTGCGTTTGCTTGTGTTGCTGCTGTAAATAATTTGTGTTGTATGTGTTGTGCATGCATGAACTGATGCATATATGTTTATGTGTTGTGTGTGTTGTTGTTTCGTGCATGCATGGCTTGTGTATTATGTGTGGTAATTATATTATATGTGTGTAATTGTGCATGCATGCTTCCTACGTGCATGGATATATGTATATATATATATATTATATTATGTAATTACTTATATAATTTTTGCATGCATGGTTTGGTATATTATGTATATAAATATGTATTATATATATATATATATATTAAATACATTTATGCATGCAAGAGTACGTATATATATATATATATATATTATATGTTTATTATATAATTATATATGTTTATTATATTATATATTTCAATTATTATTTGATTTAATTCAATTTTGAAAATTAAGTTGATTTCTATTTCTCGTATTTAATTTACCGACTATTGATTTAACGTTCTAATTATTTTATTCCTAAATGTGAATATGAATATTATGTGTTATGATTATTAAATGAATTCATGGATTAATTAATATGCATTATGAATGTTATGAATATATGAATTTATGAATTTATGAATATTATGAATTTATGAAATTTATATGAATTTATGAACTTATGAAATTGAATGAAATATATGAACGAATAAATGATTATATGATTTAAATCTCTTAATAGTGCACATGAACATTTTATTGAAATAATATGATCATTTATGCATTCATGTCATATTCACTGCATTGCCGAGCGTCATATATGGTTCATTGGAGTCTCGAGTCTCACAAACACGTCATGTTGTCTTCTGTACAGTTATCTCCAGGGTGGAGAGATCTTGTTCGTTCAGGCACTTGGTATTCGTATCCTTGTATCATCGCAGTTCAGGTGAGGGTGGTTTTCGTTTTAGCTATGTAATAAACCCTACAACCTTTATGTGAAAAGCTTTGGCCAAAAACCTAATGATTATATATATATGGTTTTCAAATGAAGTTATCGAGTAAATTCTTCTGAATTATATGTATGAGCGTTTATAAGCTTAAAAATGGTTTTGCAACGAGGCTATGCTCCAAACCGTGTATCTTCATGCTAGCTACGGATTAGGATGACACGGAGAGGTACGTGTATAGCATATGCCAAGTTGCACGGTAAGGTATGTTTTCTTATAATATGTATCCTAAGTATGAAAGTAAATGTTTTGGCGAGAGTATGCAAATATGATATGTTCACGGGCCCCGGGACTTAGTATATATGGCTAACCGGGGAAGCAAGGGCTGACGGGGATCCCATATACTAGTCCCAACCAAACTACGGTGATACCGGCCCTCGCTAGGAGATTTAGCGGGGAATGGGAGCTGATTGCCTTTGGGGGAGTCATGAAACCCCATTGGCCTATGTCTGAGGTGGTCGGGTCTTGCTAACCCGTCCACCACCCGGAGGAAGAAGGTTGGTTATGATTTACGCCTTTTCTTATATATATGTTATGTTATGATTATGCACCGTGCGGGAAGGCTGGGACACGGATTGCCCAAACGATTATGATTTATGATATATGGTCTGCATGTATTATGATATATCGCATGAACACCTACTTAACATATTAATGATATTTGTCGTACACGGTCGGAGTTTGGTTGGAGATTGTGCACGCTCACTCGCCGAGCCTTATATTTATGTATGATTTATGAAAGTAATGAATTTAATATGAATTAGTCATAAAATCCGAGCATTGACTAATCATTCTCTTGCCCTTTTAGGGAACTAATCGCAAACAAAACCTTGTTCGGAATTTATGACTTGCATGTGCATGTTTTGTATATGTATATCGCTCCTGCTCACTCAGTCTTCTAGAGACTGACCCTCTCCCTCCCCAACACTTTAGTGTGCAGGTTTGGCTTTGGAGTTTCGAGCTAGGCGGAGGTGTTTGGAGTCTTTAAGTGGGTCGAGTTAGGTTAGGAGAGTCCCTGCACTCATTCATGTATGGGATTTATGTTTGACTCGATTCTGTAGTATCTTGAACTTGAATACTTATGTAATCGTTATTGAATTGCTTTTACTGGGTTTTGTTATGTTTTAAAAGAGGCCTGAAGAGCCCAAATTCCGTTTATGGTTTGTATGTTAGTACTTGGACTTGGCCATGCATTATATATTGTGATTTGGTTATCATTGTAGGGTCTAGCTCCGCCTGGCTTAGGAAGGTTTTTATGTTTGTCTCCCGTTCGCTATGGTTTGATGCGGGTGCGGATTTACTATTTCGTTACTCGTGTCGAGCCATGGTGCGGGGGATGTGGTGCCTCACGTGCGGGGTGCTACATTATTTGAATATATATATGAATTAATTATTGAGATTTGAATATGAACTTTGAACGTTTATGCTCGTTTGCCTTTGAACTTGATCCGTATGTGCCCGAATTTGAATCCGATTTTTGTGATAACTTTCTATGCATGACATATGCAATTTATGAATGTGTTTATATAATCATTTCTTGTTTTTAAGTTTTTCTATTACGGTTTTAAACTGTTTTGTTTGTTAAGGGACTCGAGGGCCTAAAACGTTTTAGAGCACCTTGGGTTCCGGGCGGCGTAACTTTAGCTCGAGGATTCGGATTTGAATTTTGACACCACCTTTGGACTCATTTCAATGATTTAGATTCAATGGAACAAGCCTCATATTTTTCTAAGCCCGTTTGAACCCCCGAAACTTCGTCGAATCGAGTGTCGTGTACTGAAGACGCCACACATGACCGGTTTGACCATAACTATCTCATTTCTTCACCTTTTTAACTCATTCTTGGACCCACATAACCCCAACACAACCATCTCTCATCCCTTACCTCTCACACCTCGGCCACTTTGGGAAAAAGAAGAGAAAACACAGCAACAACCCAAGAACAAAGAAGTAACCAGAAACTATTCACCCTCTTGGCATGTTGAGCTCATAACCCCTCCGTTTCTTCTCCGATTCAAGAGGTAAGCACATATTCTTGTTCTCCATATTCTTGTGGTTATTTTAAGCCATGATTGGTAGATTTTCATTGAGATATGAGCATGCCATGAATAGTGAGCGTTTATATGATTTTGATGAATTCTTGAGCATCCTTGTTGCATTTCTCGATTTATGGCTTGTTATGTGGTCTACATAGCTTCGTTGTTGCAATTATAAGTATGAATTTCGTGGTATTTGGTTGTGCATTGATTCACCATGGATGCATTCCTTGTTTCTTGAACTTGAACTTGTACAAACATGAACACCTTGCTCCATTGCTACATTCCTGCGTTTTGCTGCTAATATTAGGCCTGAATTGTGGTGCCTTTTGTGTTGTTTTGTGTTGCTTTGATGATGGTTTGTTGCCCCCCTTTTCCCTCCCCAGTTTTGCCATATTTTTGCCTTGTTCTTGCAGGTCCTGGAGCAGCAGTGCGGTCGCGGCATATATGCAGAATTGCCACTGGATTAGTGTTGCGGCTACGATGTTTCTTTGCACGGCCGTGATGACCTCATAAGTGTTATGCTTTGGCTTAAATTTGAACTGTAGATACCAATTTGAGTGTAGATTATTCTCTAATTGGAATCACCTTAAAATTCTTCCTGGTTTGTGAGATATATCCATCTGAAAATTGTGTCGCCACTTCGCCGAAATTCTACCGTTGTTCATATTTGGCCCTACGTCATTTTTGGACCGCTTTGAACCAAAATTCTAGCCATATACAATAGGAAAGATCCATTTGTATAGTTTCATATCCAACCAACAAAACTGAATTCTAACTTCTCAAACTAAAGATATCCCCATTGTACCGCAGCTTGTACGTTTTGAAAATTTAAGCTTTTGGTCCATTTTCGCCCGAAGCTAGTCCTCGTGATTTTCTTCCATTTTTCTTGGACCATTTCAACTTATAACTTGCTATAACATGTATTTGTGTATGTAATTGATCTTATATGCCTTAAATTTTACATTTATTATGTGATTTCGATGCTTGTATTTGAGTATGAACTTGAACACTTCTTTGTTTGCAATGCATGAATTGATGTCTCATTTATTTGTTTTATATGATATTTTCTTGCTTCTTTTATGACATGTATACATTGTTAACATGTTAAATGATGTGTTTTGACCATTGTATCAAGTTTATGGATTCGTTTGACAAGAAAAGCGCTCGATATGAACTCGTATGCATTAAGTGCTACCTTGTTTCATTTCATTCACATCACTTGCATTCATATGCATTTGCCGAGCGTCTAATTGGTTCATATTGAGTCTAAGGGTGTCCTTCATTGTTTGTGTTATTCAGGGGATCATCCTATTGGTTACGAGGTGGTTTCATAGACGTTTGTTTGCTTCTTTTTGTTCCGTTACGTCTCGGAGGTGAGGTTTTCTTTCTTTTTAGTTAAAGTGACTAACAACCCTACGTGTTTTGAAGCCCAAATGCGAAATACGTATATTATAGGATATATATGTGCTTGGTATGTATTTGAGGGCTTGTCCAACTTGTCACGAAATCTTGAAAACGTTTTTATGCGTATATAAGCTATATCTTGTTTTGTTTTGGAAAGCTTTGAGGTAGGTTTGAACTTTTAGTGAGAAATAAGCTTGAAAGATAGGTTCCTCGAACTTGACTTGTACTTGACTTGATGGGCCCCGGAGTGTCACGCCCAGGGTCTGCGGGCTCGTTGGACGAGAGCGCAAGTCTCCAAGCCCACCGAGTATAACCTGAAATTGGGCCTAAACCACTGCCCAAAAGGGATATCTATTGGTTATAGTTGGACTCTTTAACTTATATACTGAACTTAATTCTCATACTTTCCCAATGTGCGACAGGGGTGTCACAATCACCCCTCCTTTAGAATCGCGACGTCCTTGTCGTAGCATGACATATAGCCCATGACCGACTGGTCTACGTTGGGACTCTAGAGGTGGCTCCTACGGGCACAAAAGGTGGCTCCCACATATGTAGCACTTTACCCCGCAGGCTCAAGAGGTGGCTCCCATATGTGTAGCACTTTACCCCGTATAGCACTTAGTTCCTGTGGCTGAAGAGCGGCTCTGATACCATCTGTCATGCCCCGGGTCCGTGGGCCCGTTGGATGCGAGCGCAAGTGTCCAAGCCCACCGAGTATAACCTGAAATTGGGCCTAAACCACTGCCCAAAAGGGATATCCATTGGTTATACTTGAACTCTTTAACTTATATACTGAACTTAATTCTCATACTTTCCTGATGTGGGACAGGGATGTCACACAGAGATTGTGTGTAAGGAGCACCCGGGATGGCCAAGGGGTCACCGGGCCCACCTCTTGTACATAGTCTCCACTTGAAAGGATGAACCCGGAACCCACTAGGAGGTTTAGTGGGGGATGGAATCCTCGGGCGTGAGCGTCATGAAACTCACGACTTGTAACATACCGACGTTTCAGCCGAACTGGTATGTCGTCACGAGTGTGTTATTTGCTCATTTAAATTATTTATTTATGTAATTATATAATTATTTTATTGTTTGTAGTGATATTCTTGAATTTATTTGAATTATTTGTTAAGTGTATGTTTAAATATTTGAACGTTTTTAACCTTTTGAACTCGTTTTTGATCCATTTAAGTTCGGATTCGTTTCCAATTTTTGTGACTACGTGATATGCATGAATTATATATGTTATGAATTTTTTTACATGTTCGTTTTACATTTTTGAGTTTGTTTCTTACGGTTTTGAACCCATTGTATTTGTTAGGGATTTGAGGGCCTAACTTGTTTTACCGCACCTTGGGTTCCGGAAGGTGTCACTTGAGATCGAAAATTCAGATTCCAATTCCGGAAGTAGAGTTGGACTCGTAACGAATATACAGAGCTTACGAACCTAGACTTGTATTTTTTTAAGCTCGTTTGAGCCCCCAAATTTTGCCCGAAATATGAACCTCGCACAGATTCGCCACCCTTCACCATTTTGCTCGTAATTGACTCATTTTAAGCCTATTTGACCCGATTCTTGAAATATTTCTTCTTAACACCTAACCCTTACTATCCATGTTCATCACCGATTCTTGAAATATTTCTCCTCTTTCTTTTATGTCCTATTTAGATGAATTTCATAGAGTTTTGAGCAAGCTTTGGTGATAAACATGGATAGTAAGGGTTTATTGAACTTTTGATGAATTTTTGCTTGTTTTTACACCATTTCTTGAACCTTGAAGTGTTATATGATCCTTGTTGCATCCTATAACTTGCTATAAACATGAATTTGATTTATATGATATGTGTATGGATCTAGCATGGCTGCAAATTGATTTTTTTTTGGGGGCTTTGGGACTGATTTGTTCTTCCTCCTTTTGCTGCGTGTTTAAGCTTGTTATGGGGTGATATTTGTTGCGTTTTGTGCTCCTTTTTACTGCCTTAGATGTTGCCTTTCGTGTTGTGTTACTACTGCTGCCATGGAGATGAAGAACAGGGGCTGGAAACTCCATTCCGGCGACTGCTTGACCGCGGAAAGGTCATTTTAGGTTGCGGTTGCCATATTTTGACTTGTGGAAGCTGGAGACGTTGGTGCTGGTGGTGGTCGCAGCCATGACCACTTTCATCCTGTTTTAAGTCGCGGCCACGACCCATTTGGAGGCCAACTTCGAGATTGCTGCTACTGCTCTTTCTCTTAGGATTTCTTGTTGTTTGGTCGATTTGTTTGCATCATGCATGGCTTTCCTAGTTCATATATGTTTAGTATATGTTATTAACTTGTTATATACCATGTTATGTGTTTTAATATGAAATTAATACGTAATTTCGATGCTCATTTATGTGATATATGACATGATATGCCTTATATGGTCTCATATGTGCATCTATAACATCAAACTTCATTTATTTGCCTCGCATGTTATTTATTTGCTCTCTTTATGATATGTATGACTTGTTAACATGTGGTATGATGCGTTATGTTCGTTGCATGAAATTGATGAATTTGTTTGACGTGAATTTTGTGAATTATGACATGATATGAATTTGTATGCCCTAAGTGCCATTTTATTTCACTTTTATGCACTCGTTGCCTCTTATATGAACATTAAATTTATGAATTCTTGTGGTGTGCTATTATATGAGTTTATTTGACGTGTTATGAGTTTGTTTCATGGATTAATTGTGTAATATTTCGTTATTTGCTCAGATATGCCTAAGTGTGAATTTATATGAAGTGTAGTGCATCATTTGCATCCATATACATTTGCTGAACGGCTAATTGGTTCATTTTTAGTCTAAATATATTTTTTTTTCTTTCTTTTGTTCAGAGGCTTGTTCCAAGGGTAACGAGGTGGTCCTTTAGGTGTGCTTTGGTTTGCTTCTTTCGGATGGTTCATCAAGGTGAGGTTTGTTTCTTTTAGTTATTATGACCTACAACCCTACGTGAAATTTAAGCCCGCATGTGACCTATGTGTATATATATATATATATATATATATATATATATATATATATATATGTATATAGATACGTGTTAGATATATATTTTGTGGGAATTGGCCCGTTGGTTATGAAACATTTGAAAAACATTTTTATGCATATGTAAGTTATATTTTCGTTTAATTGTTTTGAAAAAGGGTTGGTGTGTGTGTTTTGAAACTAGCGAGTTATGACTTTGAAAGATAAGTCTGATTCTGAAAATTAAGAACTTTTCGAACTATGAACTGTGAATAGGGCCACGAAGAATAGGGCCCCGGGATGGTGTTGGGCCGTCGGGTCACTCCCAAGTATGGTCTCCACACTTAGGATCACCCCGGAACCCACTAGGAGGTTAGTGGGGGATGGAATCCTTGGGCGTGAGTGTCATGAAACTCACGACCCTGACATATTAGTGTGCATGGTTAGGGTGTACACAACCCTTCCATCACCTGGAGAAGAGGTATGTTCGTGTGACTTTTTTTTCGTTTGAATTTCAAGTATTTTTGTGAATTTTGAACGAAGTTAGGTGGTTTGAAACTCGAGCTTGCTGAGTTGTGTGATTTTGATTATGAAAATGGTTCATGAAACGGGAGTGGATTCCTAATTTATAAATTTTGGTGAATTTGGCCTTCGGCCTTAACTCTTTCCTATATAACTAATATCACGGGCTAAAATGTTCTACATTGGTAAAACCACGCCCGGTTCATGAATTTTCTTACTTTGAATATGCTCTGCTCTTATGTATATATACGTGTGAGTGTGTTAGCCCCCCTCACCAATCTTTGGGACTTACCCCTCCTTGTTGTTTTCTTTTTCCCCCTTTTGTCGTTGAGTTGCAGGTGCTTATTCGGGAGGTTGTGCTAGGCGGCGGTCATCTTTTGAGTCTTGGGCTTTTGTAGTGAGTCTCATATATTTTTTTTTAGCTTAGTTTTGTACCTTTGACCATTTGGACTTTTGTATAAGATTATGATTCGAAGTTGAAATTATTTCTATGATTTATTTGGCCCGAGATGGGTATATTATGTATATCTTGTTTATATGTTGAGCATGTATAAGTGTTTATGTTTGAAATCCTGGTGCTTCCGCATTTGCTTTTAGTTATTCTGCGCTCTCTGTATTAGGGTCTAGGCCGCCTAGTCTAGGAGTGATTTTGTTTGTCTCCCGTTCGTTGTAGCTTGGTGCGTGTGCGGAGTTCCCATTTTGTTACACATAACTGGCTATGGTGCAGGGGATGTAGTGCTCGGCGCTCCCGTGTGCTACATCCTAAAGTGATATCAGAGCTCTTGGTTGCAAAATCGGAGCTCTAGTGTTGTGTCGGGTCTATCTAGGTCGTTCGGCTTTGGATTATGTGTTTTGCTTTCACTACATCAATTATGTGTTTGTTTACTTTCACTACCTCAATTATGTGTCGGGTCTATCTAGGTCGTTCGGCTTTGGATTATGTGTTTGTTTGCTTTCAGTACATCAATTATGTGAATTGTTTATATTATTTGTATTAATTGTGCACATGAACATGCACCAAACCCCGCATGCATCGATATTTTCTTGGAATTTTACTCTATTTCAGAATGTTCTTTTAATATTAACGGATATCACCGGGAAAGGACAAAGGAAACAAGAGTTTACGGTATACAAGGAAGTTTAGAGATTTTGATCTTTCGAAGTGGTTTGGTGGCGAGGATGTCAAAATTGAAGAATGGTTGTCCGAGACATTGTGGTTTCATGAAGATTTTCCCGGGGACATCATGAGAAAAGGGAAAGTGCATTTTTCATTTAATTCAAGGTCGGGTTTCAAGATGGTTCAAGATAGTGAAGCCGAAAATTGAAAAGCCCAAAAAAGAGTTCACTTTGGAGGAATTCGTTCAAGAGATTTAACACAAGTACGTCTCTTTAAGTGTAATGATTGGAAGATTTCAAGAACTCTTAACTCATGAACAAGAATTAGAAAACATGGATGATTTTATATCTGAACTTGAGAGATCCAGAGCCGATGAAGATTACCTTAAGCTCGAAATTATTATAAGGGAATAGAGATGGAATTCAACAAGCTTTTCAAGTCTCAAAGGCGTATACTTGGTTCGAGGAAATAAGGGATGCAGTTCTAATGGGTATGGATAAACAACGGTTCGAATCTCACCCTTCTATTGTGAGATAAGGACCCGTTTTGAGTTTTAATACAAGAAACGGATTTGAATTATGAGGAAAATATTTGAGAACTTTAGAAGCTTCAAGAGGTCGACAATCTCAAAAATGAGGAGATTTTGCTACCAAAGATGGAATCGATGCTTTCCACACCAAAATCGATTGAACGCTCTTTTGTTGAGGTCCGAATCTTATGGAAGAGTTGAAAGGATGCTTCAAGTGTGAGAAATTGCGATATTTAAGGAGCAGTTATCCGAGCAACAAGAATTGGGGTCGTTGAAGCGTCGTCACTTCAAGATCCCGGTTCAAGTCCAAGTTTACACTTTAGAAGGCAAAGATGTGATACCGAATTTGACACTACTGCTATGGTGAACGGTACATTAAGCATTCATGGCATCTCAAACATGCATACTTAATCTCGAGGAAACCCATTTATATGATTATCTTCTTTTGTTGTTTTGGTGTTGCTCGTTACTTGCGTTTGTTGCTTTCTTTTGTGCGAACTCTTTTCTTGGCGAGAGTTTGGTAAGGTGAGTGGCCGAGAGTGTTTGGTGAGTTGTGATGGCCGAGGTTTCCCGGAAGACTTCTTGAGGATGCTTTGTTGTGGTACAAAGCTAGCTTAAGCGTGCGTTAGGTGTTCGAGCACCGCGTTGCGTTGGTGGAAGTGTTTAGGAGGTCCATTTGGGGCTCAATGATATTTTCGGGTAATAGATTGAAGGCTAACCCGTTTGTAACCTTTGTGGAGTAGTTGGTTATTCCGGGATGGTACAAGAAGCTTTGTGGATTGCCTTTAGGGTAACCGAAGGGTCGAGCCAAGCTTGAAGAGACAAGGATCGTAGTAAGACTCTCCTGATGTTTCCTTGAAGGTTGGAATTCGTTACCACCCGATAGGGACATTGAGGTTGTCAGGAGCAGGGGGTATGAAATAAATATTGGAAAATTTTGGAAACTGGGAAATAATGATAAGTTCAAGCAGATAAAGGTTCAGTAGGCTCTTCAATCTTCAGAAATTAATCAGTATTCCGGAGATGCAATGGAAGTAAAAGAATGAACTTTTCTTGCTTCAGATTATGGTGATGATCTTGTAAATGTCGACTCTCTGGAAAGAATTAGGTGATTGTAGGATGTTGGAAAATTTTAGTATCAGATTAAAGGGGTGACAGTTGGTGAGCTTCAAGTTGGGCATGTCATTAACAGAAAGTATTAGAAAGAACCATCAATTAATATCGTGATTAACAGCAAGTAGGACGAGAAAAGATTACGGGATTGGAACTAGCAGAGAAGCTTGCAAGTGGGAAAGGACAGAATTAATTTGAGGAATTAGAAAATTTCTATTTTCTTAAAGGGGAGAGTCGGTCTGGGAATAAATTTATATCGGAAGCTAGACAGCACTCAGGAGAGTTGGAATCTTAATAAAACCGATTCTTCCTGCAAACCTCTATCAGAACCATGTGAAAGAAGTTTTCAACAAATTAAACTTTTCTCCCTCTTACCCAAGAAAAGTTCCATCATCGACAATACCCCTGTTCTATCACCGTTTCCAAGGATGTGGGTACACCGTTTGCAGTGCCCCGGTAGCCTCAGGATATCATTTGACTCAGTAAATAGAAAAAGATTCAATGGGGCAATATCGGAATCAATTTCAAGCTTTAGTAAGTCAGCTCCAACAAGAGTTTTCTTACGAAGTTGTTTATACCCTAAAGATGCCTGTAAATGTTCGCTGCCCTTTCAACCGTGCTGTCGGCGTCACTTCCATGAATATACTAGTTACCGTGAACATGTCTGAGAAAATTGAAGCCAATCAATTATTCCCTTCAAGATATTTCGAAGAGTTGTAGGGTATGCTATCAGGTAGTAGGGATCAAATGGAAGGCGTTACGCTAGGATCTGATTACTACGGTTCCTATGCAGGAGGGCTTGTTGAGGTACTCTCACGAGATGACGACCCTGATTCCATCTTGCACCAAACCTCTGCCGTGTTATTTGTCAAAGAGAAATGGAGCTCAACTTTCGGATTACAAATAAAGAGTTTAAGATCTTTGCATCGGAAAAATATTTCACTTTGTTTACGAAGGTCGAGGAAATGGTAAAACCTGTTCTCTCTGTTAGTCGGATAAGGGTTTGCTTAGAACACCAAGTCTGTAACGCCCCGATTTTCAGACAGTCAGGTACGCTCGACACGTGTGGGTTTTGAGCGTTAGGATTTTATTTTATTAATTTCGTTTAATTGATTTAAACGTGTTATATTAATTCTTATTAATTGTTTTCAACATGATTACGTGAAATTATATGATATTCATTTCAAATTGAGAATTCTTGTAAGAATGGACTTCAATTGTTGAGTGAATTAATTGCTCAAATTGTATAATTTGTATAATTGTCCTTAAATGCACATTTCTTTCAATTGAGGGACTAAATTGCATGAATATGTTAAGGGACTTAATTGATCATTTCCAAACTTTGGATACTTAATTGCATTACTTATAGAATTTAAAAGATTTAATCATAATTATCACATTTTCCCTAAAATACCGATATATGCATCTCCTCCTTGCTCACCATTTCATTCATCAAGAATCATCATCCTTCCTTGCTCTCCCTACCGAGCCAAAACTATGAAAAAGGGAAAAGGAGATTTCATCCTTTCAAGCCATGATCATGAAGGAGTTAGGTGCTTTGAGAGTTAAATCATCCATTTCCATCACCTTCTTCCATTTATTTCTATTTCAAGGTATATATGCTCATGTATATGAATTCTTGATCATATTTGAGATAGCTAGGGTTTAGGATTTATGTGCTAGGTGGATGAATTGTAAGTGGAAGCATGATTATGTGATCTTAGGTTGAATTATGGCATAATTTATTCATGAAATCCTTGAATAATTGAGCTTGAATGATCAATAGAAGCTTGAGCATGAAACTTGGAAATCTTGATGGTATTGCATGGCTTACTTGTTTAAATGTTATATTATCATTCCTTGAACTTATGTGCATCTTATTTCCAGAATTCTTGCATGTTGTGATGATTTTGGGATGTTTTGGGGATGCTTGATTTTGTCCCGAGAGCATCCCCTGTTTTGCTCTGTTCTTTGTTCTTCCTGCGTAACGGGAACGGCCCTTCCCGTTCCCTTTGTGTTTGGGGAACGGCCGTTCCCATTATTTGAATAATGTGTTAGGCGGCGAGGAGGGGAATGACCGTTCCCACTTTGTCTCACAGACGGGAACGGCCGTTCCCATCTTCGGGGAGCCCGACGGCGGGAACGGCCCTTCCCACTTTGAACTGAATCCGGGAACGGCCGTTCCCAGCCTTCTGGTAGGGCAGAAAGTTTCTGCATAAAAAATGGAATTTTGGGACGCCGTTCCAACGGGTTATTTGATCCCGAATTGCTATTATATGATTGATTATATGTCGAAACAACATGTTTTCATGTTACATTGTGTATTGCTCGATGTCTAGTGTATGATTATGCCGTGCGTCGTTTTATGGAATAACATGCTTGAATTATAGTCTCATGCACGTATATTGTCCCGTTTCGTGTCCAGTTACTCTCCAGGGCGGAGATTGTGGATCATGAG
Organism: Lantana camara; assembly: GCA_037501455.1. Lineage (NCBI taxonomy): Eukaryota > Viridiplantae > Streptophyta > Magnoliopsida > Lamiales > Verbenaceae > Lantana > Lantana camara. The sequence continues at coordinate 61,491,386 of CM074855.1, forward strand.
CACGTTCACGCATTCACGAGTCGTGTGTCGCCTGTCAGGTGAGGTTTAATTTCTAGTTATATAGAACCCGTATAACCTTTACGTGACTGTTTTAGCCAAAAGGTATTTATAGTTATATTTTCATGAAATCATTTATCGTTCCAAGTTATATTATTGTTCATTAATCAAGCAAGTAAAGCATGTTAGTATTCACGCATCAAAGCATGCCATGTTCATGAATGCAAGCAAGTGTGTTCTCTTGGCCAGGTCCTCCTTAGTGGGGGCGCTGGATTGGTCCTCGTGCCAATGATTGTCCGTCCAATCACAAGAAGAACAATACCCTACCGTGTTCGTGTGTTCTCTTGGCCAGGTTCTCCTTAGTGAGGGCGCTGGACGGGTCCTGCCCGTGGTTGTCCGTCCAACCACAAGAAGAACAAAACCCTATCGTGTACCCATGTTTCCCCTGGCCAGGTCCTTCTGAGTGAAGGGCGCTGGATTGGTTTCGTGCCAATGATTGTCCGTCCAATCACAGGAGGAATAAACCCTATCATGTTACAAGCAAGCCATGTAGTGATTGCATGATCTCCATTCCATGAACGTGCTATTGCATGATCTCCATTCCATGAACGTGCTAAGTGATTACACTATTGCATGATTGCACGATAATTGAATTGCATGATCACCTAATGATTAACAAGCAATCGAGCATGTTTATCGATGGCATGAAAGATCAAGTATTTAACATTGATAGTTGTATTCTCGGGCGCAGCCATGTTATTATTATTATTAAACTGTATAATCATCTTTTATAAACCTTCACCCGAGAATATAACTTGCATGTCATCTGCGCAAATATATATGTAAACCCCTCACTCAGTCTTCACAGACTGACGCCTCCACCTTTCAGGTATTGCAGGTGCGTGCTAGGCGGGAAGTGAGTCGAGTCCAGTTGTTAAAGTTGAGTCATACACGGTGCATTTATTTGATTGTTTATTTATTGTTCGATAAAGTCATGTTTACAATTATATGTTAATTATGTTAAGGAGATGATAATGTATTGATAGTTAAGTATATTTTATTGGTAAATGAGAGTGACATTTTGATAAATGGATATAGATGATCATGATTGTTTTATGCTTCCGCTTTTTCTTATTGCATGTTTTAGTTATCCCGCCTAGCTTGTCGAGTATTGCATTGTCACCCGTTCGCTATAGGTTGGTTCATGTACGGATTACCCGTTTCGTATGTGAATTGACCTATAGTGCGGGGGGTGTGGCGCCTCCACGTGTATAGGGGTGCTACATCTAAGGTGGTATCAGAGCCCGGTTGCAAAATCGAGGTTCTAGTGTCGTGTCGTGTCGAGTCTAGGTCTTACGGCATAGGAATTACCTGATAATCTGAGAGTCTTGCATTTTATTTGAAAATTACTTGGCCACTAGGATTCTTTGAATTACTTGAAATACTTGATAGCTTGTACTTTGTATTAATTCATGCTATTAATTACCATTGGGTGATCTCGAATTGTTTGGAAATTTATGTGACCAACGTGTTTATTTTAAATATGGATGAAATACTTGCTTCAATTTATATTAAAGTTTTGTTGTCAGCATCAATTATGTGACAATTACGTGACATGAACACGCTTCACCCATATGCATTTATTTGCAAAGCAAGTTGTGAGTGATAGGTTTTGGGAAATGTATTAATCAAGGCTGGAGGATTTTGAAGATTTAAGAGATCGATCAACCGTTCGAGCCAAGCTTGCAATTTGGTCAACAAGGAAAGGACACCGTAATTGAGTTTAACATTTCTACGGTGCCAGGTTCTTCAATGCATTCATGAGCACGTGCATTATAATTGTTAATTACATTGCTTCTTATTACGAAAAATTGTTATATATGTTACTGAAATTATCTACTTGATGCATTACGTATATGCTTAGATTAGTTGAAGTATTTAAATCGTTTTACTTACAAGGATATTTTAAGTTAATATAAATGTTTCAATGTGTTGCACTTAAATTGTTAATAGGTATGTGATGTGCATTGCCACTTTAATCATCATGCATTATTTAGTGGTTATTGTCAATAGGCTTTTCGGATGTTCTGTACAATCCTTGCTTCTATTTCTACAATCTGAATTTTAAGGAAGAGATTTCGAATCAATGGGTACCGTGGTGGTAACCGGGTTATTTGATTTGGATTGAGAGTTTAGCAAAATTTTGGGGTTGTGAGAAGTATTGGTTTGGAAGTTAGTAGGAGCCGGGGTATGAAGTAAATATTGGGAATTTTGGGAAACTGGAAAATGGTGATAAGTTCAAGCAGATGAATGCTCAGTGGGTCTTGCAACCTTCAGGAATTTCTCAACATTTTGGAATTTCAGCAAGGATAGGAGAATGAACTTCTCTACCTTGGGTTTTGGTGTTAACCTTATAAATGTCGAGTCTCTGGAAGCATTAGGTGAATGTAGGATGTTGAAGAATGTAAACATCAAATCAAAGTGGTGATAGTCAGGGAGTTTCAAGTTGAGTATGTGGATAACAGAAAGGATTAGAAAGAAATCAGCAGTCAACATTTTGATTAACGACCAGTAGGACGAGGAAAAGGTTACGGGAATTGAATCAGCAGAGAAGCTTGCAAGTGGGAAAGGACAGAAGGAACCCAAAGGACAAGAAGATTTCCATTTTCTTAAGGGGGAGAGCCGGTCTGGGAATGAATTAAATCGGAAGCTGGACAACATTCAGGAGAGTCGGGAATCCTCTATCAGAACCATGTGAAAGAAGTTTTCAATAGGTTAAGCTTTCCTCCCTCTTACACAAAGAAAAGTCTCATCATCGACAGTACCTTTGTTCTATTATCATTTTCAGGGAAGTGGATACACTGTCTGCAATCCTCCGACAACCTCAGGACATCATTTGACTCAGTAAATAGAAAAGGATTCAGTTTGGGCGATATCCGGAACCAATCTCAGGTTTTGGTAGGTTAACTCCGACAGGAGTTTTCTTACGAAGTAGGTTACTTGTAGCCTAGAGATGTTTGGGAATGCTCATCGTGCTTCCATTTGAGTGGTTGCCGTCACCTCCATGAATACATCAGTTTACTATGAACCCTTCAGAGAGATGGAAGTTCGAGTGATCCTCTCTTTCAAGATATTTCGAGAAATTGTGGAGTATGTTACCAAATTTCAGGGATCAAATGGAAGACGTTTCACTAGGACCTGATTCTTTCGGTTTCTATGCAAGTGTGCTTGCTGAATTACTCTCACGGGATGACGACCTTGATTTCTCTATTGCAAATATCCGCCGTATTGTTAACTAAGAGAGTAAGAGCTCAACTTTCAGATTGCAAACAAGGAGTCAGGAATGCTGCTTCGGGAAAAGGTTTACTTTAATTACTGAGGTCGGAGGAGTGGTAACACCTGTTTCTCTGCTCGTTGGACAAGAGCTTGCTTGGAACACAAAGTCAGTCTTTTAAGCTGGGACGGGCAATTACACTCTAACAAGAATATCAGGGTGTTCTCAATTCTGGAATCGGAAAGTAAATGTGAGAATCAGTACAGGAATGGTTCAACCGGCAAATCTGTAATTCAGACGGGTTTGAAGATGTGGGGATTAATGATGATTTACGGATTATCTTAGAAAACAGCACAATGGCAGAAATGGCTATCAAGAATGGGAATATCGAACCGTAGTGGTGCAAAGCGGGGAAAATCTCAACTAACGAATCAAGTATTCAACCGAATTAATTCAGTCCCAGAATTTCAATCCTCGGTGAACGGTACACCTAATCATGCATACCACGTGCATCATTATTTTATCATTATCATAATTTTGTTAATTCTATATATGACTCCTTGTTGTTATTAATTGTTTATTATTAATTCGTTAGTCTTCTATATGATTCCTTGTTTATTAATAATTGTTACGTGAACGATTACTTGCATAAATGATAATTTTATCTGATCCTTGTGTATTAATTGTAAATATGTACTTAAGTGCTCGCTTGAATTTTATTTCGTGTGCGTGAGAGACGGGGATTCTCTCAGGGTTGTCAGGAGACGGGGTTCTCTTGTTACTTGCTCGGGAGACGGGGTTCTCTCGTTAATTGGTTGAGAGACGGGGTACTCTCAGTATTTCCAACTACTTGTCAACTTGTTTTAGTGGAAGGTTAGATTTTCTTTCGAGTGATTAGACTCCGGAAGTTGAGGGTCGTGATCTCAACCATTGGAAGACCTTGTGGAATAAAGACCTCTTTCAAACTAGTCCCTGACGGGGAGTAGCTAACCCGCGTGGGATGAACATGTAAGAGCCAATTAAATTCCAGGAATTCAGGACAAGGAATCCGAGGACGGATTCTCTTAAGGGGGAGAGAGTTGTAACGCCCCGATTTTCAGACAGTCAGGTACGCTCGACATGTGTGGGTTTTGAGCGTTAGGATTTTATTTTATTAATTTCGTTTAATTGATTTAAACGTGTTATTTTAATTCTTATTAATTGTTTTCAACATGATTACGTGAAATTATATGATATTCATTTCAAATTGAGAATTCTTGTAAGAATGGACTTCAATTGTTGCGTGAATTAATTGCTCAAATTGTATAATTTGTATAATTGTCCTTAAATGCACATTTCTTTCAATTGAGGGACTAAATTGCATTAATATGTTAAGGGACTTAATTGATCATTTCCAAACTTTGGATACTTAATTGCATTACTTATAGAATTTAAAGGATTTAATCATAATTATCACATTTTCCCTAAAATACCGATATATGCATCTCCTCCTTGCTCACCATTTCATTCATCAAGAATCATCATCCTTCCTTGCTCTCCCTACCGAGCCAAAACTATGAAAAAGGGAAAAGGAGATTTCATCCTTTCAAGCCATGATCATGAAGGAGTTAGGTGCTTTGAGAGTTAAATCATCCATTTCCATCACCTTCTTCCATTTATTTCTATTTCAAGGTATATATGCTCATGTATATGAATTCTTGATCATATTTGAGATAGTTAGGGTTTAGGATTTATGTGTTAGGTGGATGAATTGTAAGTGGAAGCATGATTATGTGATCTTAGGTTGAATTATGGCATGATTTATTCATGAAATCCTTGAATAATTGAGCTTGAATGATCAATAGAAGCTTGAGCATGAAACTTGGAAATCTTGATGGTATTGCATGGCTTACTTGTTTAAATGTTATATTATCATTCCTTGAACTTATGTGCATCTTATTTCCAGAATTCTTGCATGTTGTGATGATTTTGGGATGTTTTGGGGATGTTTGATTTTGTCCCGAGAGCATCCCCTGTTTTGCTCTGTTCTTTGTTCTTCCTGCGTAACGGGAACGGCCCTTCCCGTTCCCTTTGTGTTTGGGGAACGGCCGTTCCCATTATTTGAATAATGTGTCAGGCGGCGAGGAGGGGAACGACCGTTCCCACTTTGTCTCACAGACGGGAACGGCCGTTCCCATCTTCGGGGAGCCCGACGGCGGGAACGGCCCTTCCCACTTTGAACTGAATCCGGGAACGGCCGTTCCCAGCCTTCTGGTAGGGCAGAAAGTTTCTGCATAAAAAATGGAATTTTGGGACACCGTTCCAACGGGTTATTTGATCCCGAATTGCTATTATATGATTGATTATATGTCGAAACAACATGTTTTCATGTTACATTGTGTATTGCTCGATGTCTAGTGTATGATTATGCCGTGCGTCGTTTTATGGAATAACATGCTTGAATTATAGTCTCATGCACGTACATTGTCCCGTTTCGTGTCCAGTTACTCTCCAGGGCGGAGATTGTGGATCATGAGCACGTTCACGCATTCACGAGTCGTGTGTCGCCTGTCAGGTGAGGTTTAATTTCTAGTTATATAGAACCCGTATAACCTTTACGTGACTGTTTTAGCCAAAAGGTATTTATAGTTATATTTTCATGAAATCATTTATCGTTCCAAGTTATATTATTGTTCATTAATCAAGCAAGTAAAGCATGTTAGTATTCACGCATCAAAGCATGCCACGTTCATGAATGCAAGCAAGTGTGTTCTCTTGGCCAGGTCCTCCTTAGTGGGGGCGCTGGATTGGTCCTCGTGCCAATGATTGTCCGTCCAATCACAAGAAGAACAATACCCTACCGTGTTCGTGTGTTCTCTTGGCCAGGTTCTCCTTAGTGAGGGCGCTGGACGGGTCCTGCCCGTGGTTGTCCGTCTAACCACAAGAAGAACAAAACCCTATCGTGTACCCATGTTTCCCCTGGCCAGGTCCTTCTGAGTGAAGGGCGCTGGATTGGTTTCGTGCCAATGATTGTCCGTCCAATCACAGGAGGAATAAACCCTATCATGTTACAAGCAAGCCATGTAGTGATTGCATGATCTCCATTCCATGAACGTGCTAAGTGATTACACTATTGCATGATTGCACGATAATTGAATTGCATGATCACCTAATGATTAACAAGCAAGCGAGCATGTTTATCGATGGCATGAAAGATCTAGTATTTAACATTGATAGTTGTATTCTCGGGCGAAGCCATGTTATTATTATTATTAAACTGTATAATCATCTTTTATAAACCTTCACCTGAGAATATAACTTGCATGTCATCTGCGCAAATATATATGTAAACCCCTCACTCAGTCTTCACAGACTGACGCCTCCACCTTTCAGGTATTGCAGGTGCGTGCTAGGCGGGAAGTGAGTCGAGTCCAGTTGTTAAAGTTGAGTCATACACGGTGCATTTATTTGATTGTTTATTTATTGTTCGATAAAGTCATGTTTACAATTATATGTTAATTATGTTAAGGAGATGATAATGTATTGATAGTTAAGTATATTTTATTGGTAAATGAGAGTGACATTTTGATAAATGGATATAGATGATCATGATTGTTTTATGCTTCCGCTTTATCTTATTGCATGTTTTAGTTATCCCGCCTAGCTTGTCGAGTATTGCATTGTCACCCATTCGCTATAGGTTGGTTCATGTACGGATTACCCGTTTCGTATGTGAATTGACCTATAGTGCGGGGGGTGTGGCGCCTCCACGTGTATAGGGGTGCTACAAAGTCAGTCTTCTAAGCTTGAATATACGATTACTCTCTAACAAGAAAACCAGGGTTATTCTCAGTTCTGAAATCATAAAGTAAATGTGAGAATCAGTGCAAGAGGGGTTCAACCGGCAAATCTAGAATTAACACGGGTCTGAAGATGTGGTGATTAGTGATGATTTACGGATTATGTTAGAGATAGCACAAGGGCAGAGATGATTATCAAGAATGGGAACTTCGAACCATAGTGGTACAAGATAAGAAGAAACCTCAACTAAAGAAACAAGTATTCCACTGAATTGCTACAATGCAAGAACTTCAACACTCGGTGAACGGTACACCCAATCATGCATACCACGTGCATCATTATTTTATTATCAATTGTTATTATTATTTGTTATTTTCATATATGATTCCTTGCTTATTATTATTAATTGTTTCATATGAGCAATAAGCTGCACAATTGATAATTTTTACATGCTCCTTATGTGTGAATTGTAAATAATTGTCTAAGTGCTCGCTTGAATTTTATTTCGTGTGAGTGAGAGACGGGGATTCTCTCAGGTTGTCAAGAGACGGGGTTCTCTTATTACCTGTTCGAGAGACGGGGTTCACTCGTTAATTGTTGGAGAGACGGGGCACTCTCAATATTTCAACTACTTGTCAACTTGTTCTAGCGGGGGGTTAGATTTTCGTTCAAGTTTTTAGGCTCCAGAAAGTTGAGGGTCGTGATTTCACACACTGGAAGATCTTGTGGATTGAAGACCTCTTTCAAACTAATCCCTGACGGGGAGTAGCTAACCCGCGTGGGATGAAAACGTAAGAGCCAATTGAATTCCATGAATTCAGGACATGGAATCCGAGGATGGATTCTCTTAAGGGGGAGAGAGTTGTAACGCCCCGAATTTCAGACAGTCAGGTACGCTCGACACGTGTGGGTTTCGAGCGTTAGGACTTTATTTTATTATTCTTGTTTATTCGCTTTATACGTGTTATATTAATTTTATAAATTGTATTTTAACATGTTTACATGAAATTTTATGAAATACTTGTCTACGTGAGAATGATTGTGCATATTAAATTTAACTGCTACGTGAAATAATTTCCGAACATGATTTAATTGCTTAATTGTCCTTAAATGCTCATTCACTTTAATTTAGGGACTAAATTGCATAAAAACTTATTGGACCAAATTGATCATTCCTCAATCTTTCCATCCTTAATTGCATGACTTGTTAACCTTGGAGGATTTAATAGCAAATTGAGGCAAATTCAAGAGATATATCACGTTATCTTCTTCATTCTTCTAAACACTTCATACCAACTTTGCTCTCTCCATCTCTCTCTCCCGATCCATGAACCTTAGAAGAGGAAGAAGAGATTTCATGAATTCAAGCTAGTTTTCCAAGGAAATTCCATGTTTTGAAGCTCAATCATCCATTTCCATCATCTTCTTCCATTTATTTTCACTTCAAGGTATATATGATTATATATGTGAAATCTTTAATTGAGTATATGAAGCTAGGGTAATGATTTGATTACAATAACTTGTTTATATGATGATAAAGGCATGATTAGGAGTTTTGAACTTGAATTTCTTGCATATATCATGAGAATCATGGAGTTCTTTGATGAACTCATATTTGAAATGATGATGATGATTCTTGGTGATTAATGTGTCAGATGAGTGTTTATACTAGTTTATCACACTATGAGCATGTATTGTATTTCTTTTTATGAATTATAGCATTTAGAGTTGAATTATGATGAGTTTGCTGAGGTTTGGTTATGGGTTGTAGCTCCCCTGTTTTCCCGACTCCCCTCCCCTGTTCCAATTGCTCTGGTTTTTCCACTGTAGCAAACATTTGAAGTGTAGAGCACTCTCCTTTTTACGGTTTGTCAATATCTATTTTCGTTTGTGAGTTATGGCCGTTTTAATTTGGTGCCGCCAAACTGTCGCGAATCTGCGTTAACCCAATTTAAAATCGAATTGTGGCTTGTTGAGTTGGAGTTTTTCAAAACTGTTTTATGGGTATAATCTTGATATATTATAGATGTTCTCTGCAAAAATTGGTGGCAATCCGAATTGATTTGAACCCCGAGAAAAATAGCAACATCCCCTGCTGTCCCCTGTTTTCATATTTCGGTTTTGGCTTGATCAGAGAGACTAAATGGTGGAAGTTTTTTAAAACTGTTTTACGGAGGTATTTCTGGATATGTTATAAGTATTTCCACCAATTTTCAGATCGTTTCGACTTCGTTTGATAAGGGAACGACGATCATTTTTCACTACTAGCGCTGCAGGAAATTTTCTGCTTTGGGTCATATTCAAACGAAAACTGGTATTTGCTCGGGATGAATTAGAATGTGAGACTTATATTTTTGTAAAGATATGTTTGTCTAGTTTCCTAGGAATTTTGCGGTTCATTAAAATTCATTCCGATGAAAAAGTTATGCTTATTTGAATACAACGTGCGCATGTTGAAAATTTTCTGCATAAAAATTGAGATTTACACTTTCAATTCCAATGGTTTTATTGATCGCAATTTGTGATTACATGATCAATTACATGCCATAATATGAATATATCATGCTACATTCGTGAATGCATGTCATCTCGTTACTTGATCATGCCGTGCGTCATATTTGGGTACCATTATTGAGTCCTGGCTCACGAGTGCACAAATGTTTCCATTTCTTGTCCAGTTCTCCTCCAGGGCGAAGATTGTTGACCATGAGCACGTTCACGCATCCATGAGTTGTCGTCGCCTGTCAGGTGAGGTTTAATTGCTAGTTATATAGAACCCGTATAACCTTTACGTGATCTTTCGGCCAAAGGTATTTATATCTATAATTTCCATGAAATCACTTATCATTTCAAGTATGTTATTGTTCACGAATCAAGCATGTCATGTTCATGAAAGCAAGTAAATGTGTTCTCCTGGCTAGGTCCTCCTTAGTGAGGGCGCTGGGCTGGTCTTCGGGCTGGTGGTTGTCCGTCCAACTACAGGAAGAACAATACTTTATCTTGTACGTGTGTTCTCTTGGCTAGGTCCTCCTTAGTGAGTGCGTTGGGCTGGTTTTCGGGCTGGTGGTTGTCCGTCGAACCACAAGAAGAACAAAGCCTTATCGTGTACCTGTGTTCTCCTGGCCAGGTTCTCCTTGGTTAGGGCGCTGGGCTAGTCTTAGAGCTGGTGGTTGTCCGTCCAACCACAGGAGGAACAAACCCTATCGTGTTACAAGCAAGCCATGTATTGATTGCATGATCATGAAAAACTATTTAATATTGGTAGTTGTATTCTCGGGCGAAGACACCCTATTATTTAAAGTATATAATTATCTTTTGTAAATCTTTACCCGAGAATATGACTTGCATGTTATTTGCGCTAATATGTATTTAAACCCCTCACTCGGTCTTCACAGACTGACGCCTCCACCTTTCAAGTTATTGCAGGTGCATGCTAGGCGGGAGTTGAGTCGGGTCGAGTCCAGTTCATGTAGTTGAGTCCACCATGGTTCGTGTATTTGGTTATTCATTGTTAATTACGAAATTATAGTTATTGTTATTGTTTATCCGAAGATGATAATGTATTGATATGATAAGTTAGAATACATTTTATTTGGTAAATGAGAAATGACATGAAATACTAAATGGAAATATTTGATAATGATTACTTTATGCTTCCGCTTAATTCCGTCGCACGTTTAAGTTCTTCCCGCCTAGCTTGTCGGTTATTGCATTGTCACCCGTTCGCTATAGGTTGGTTCATGTACGGATGGCCCATTTCGTATGTGGATTGGCCTATAGTGCGGGGGTGTGGCATCTCCACGTGTAAGGGGTGCTACATAAGGGCCGACGGTGATCCCATGCGCTAATTTCATTATGTTTAACGGCAAAACGGACCTCGTCAAGGAGTTTTTGATGAGGAAACGCTAACCGGGCTTTGAGGACTCAGGAACCTCATAGTCACCATGATATGTTTAGGTGGTCGGGCCTTGCAAACCCGTCCACCACCCGGAGAAAGAAGGTTGGAACTTATTTTATGATTACGATTATGTTTATGATTGATATGCACTGTGCGGGAAGGCCGGGACACGGATTGCCCAAACGAATATGTTTTATGATATGATATATGATCTGTGTGTATTATGAGATATTGCATGATCACCTAATTAATATATTAATGATATTTGTCGTACACGGTCGGAGTTTGGTTGGAGATGATGCACGCTCACTCACCGAGCCTTTATGTTTATGTATGAATTATAAACTTAATAAATTTAATATGATTAGTTGTCAAGTTCGAGCATTGCTTAGCCTTTTTCTTGCCCTTTTTGGGAACTAATTTTAAATAAAACCTTGCTCGGGGTTTACGACTTGCATGTGCATGTTTTATATATACGTAATTCGCTCCTGCTCACTCAATCTTCTAGAGACTGATCCTCTCCCTCCCCAACCTTTTAGTGCGCAGGTTTGGCTTTGGAGTTTCGAGCTAGGCGGAGTTGTGTGGAGTCTTTGAGTCGGTCAAGTTAAGTTAGGAGAGTCTCTACACTCGCATATATGTATTTAAATTATGCATGATTCGATTCTGTACTATTATGAACTTGAATCTTTATGTAATTGCTATTGAATTTCCTTGTCGGGCTTTGTTATGAATTAAAAGAAGCCTGAGGAGCCGAAGTCTGCCTGTGGTTCGAATGTTTAATTTCTGCAGGCCGTGGGCAATGCATGTATTTGAATTTTGTTCTCCGTTGCATTATGTCTTGTTGATTAGTTATATTTGCAGGGTCTAAGTTCCGCCTAGCTTAGGAGGATTTTTTCTATTGTCTCTCGTTCGCTATGGTTTGATACGGGTGCGGATTTACCATTTCGTTACTCGGGTTGATCCATAGTACGGGGGATGTGGGGCCTCCCGTGCGGGGCGCTACATTATGATTGCCGAATTCAATACCATTCGGGTAAAGCCAATGTAGTTGCGGATGCTTTGAGCCGTAAAGCTAGTGTTTTGGGTTTGGAAGCGAGTTTGAGCAAGAAGGTTTCGGTGACTCTAGGTTCAGAAGCTCGCCTAGCAAACATCTCTGTGCAACCGGTTTTAAAGCAAAGGTTGATAGAAGCTCAATCTAGTGATTCGGAAATACAGAGATTGGTGGCGAAAGCAAGGATCAATTCGGAAACTAAGTTTAGGTTCGATGATTCGGGTTTGTTTCGGTTTAAGGCACGAGTTTGTGTTCCGGAAGAGTTGAAGAGGTTGTTTTTGGATGAGGCACATAAGTCGGCTTATACGGTACATCCCAGTACTACCAAGATGTATAGAGATTTGAAGACTCTATATTGGTGGAACGACATGCAGAAAGACATTGCTAACTATGTTAGAAGATGTCAACATGCCAAGTGGTGAAAGCTGAACACCAAAAACCAGGAGGAACTCTCCAACCACTTCCAATTCCCGAATGGAAGTGGGAGCAAGTGACAATGAACTTTGTGTCTGGCTTGCCAAGGACCAAAGGAGGTTTCGACGGGATATGGGTTGTTATTGATCGGTTGATGAAGTCGGCCCACTTTCTCAAAGTCCGGATGTCCGACAAATTGCCTAAGCTCGCCTGGTTGTATCGAAAAGAGATTGTTAGGCTACATGGTGCACCGGTCAGTATTGTTTCAGACAGGGATCCTCGGTTTACATCAAATTTTTGGCAAGAGCTATAGAAGTGTTTGGGAACGAAACTTCAGTTTAGCACTGCTTTCCGCCCACAAGCGGATGGTCAATCCGAGAGGTTAATAAGATATCTCGAGGACATGCTTCGTGCTTGTGCCTTGTATTTTCAGGATTCGTGGGATGAACAATTGGATTTGGTTGAGTACGCCTGTGACGCCCCGCTTCTCGGTCAAGGTAAAGTTGGTACGAGAGTGCACGATTTACCTTTCTTTGCATGAATTATGTGAATAATATGCCTTAATTGACCGTTATGCTTGAACTTATGAGGAACATATGATTTGTATGAAATACGTGACTAATTGATGTGTTAATTATGTGCTCATATTATTCTTATTGTGCTTTGATAGCATGTTTTATAGTTTGACGAAACAATGTGCTTATATGGACATTAAAGCATAATTTAGGGACTATAAGGTAAATTTATTTTCCAAGCCTGAAACTGGATAGAACTTAATGAAATTGAGTAGATAATTCGATTACGAGTTCGTGGGTTTTTGAATCGCTCGATTTGGAGTTCGAACGAAGAAGTTATGGCCATTCTACGAAAAGTCAACCTTTTTATGAGACTTATGACCCAATTTCGAAATTACCCAATTTGAGATCCAATTTCTCTTATAATCCGACCCGTATGACCCGCTCCATGACCCAAATAGCTGACCCAAATTACTAAATCAGAATTTAACACCCAAAACCTCATTTTATGTTAAAACACAAGATTCAACCCTCTCTCCCTCACTTTTCTCTCCAACCCATTCATCTTCTCTCAAGAACACCTTCAACCATTTTCAAGAGACAAGATTGGAGATTGAAGCTAGAGATTCAAGATTGAAGACCAAGCTATTCTCTTCGATTCTCAGCTCCTAAGGTAAGGTTTTGTGTAAAGGCTTGGGTTATGCTTTGAGCTTGAAGTTCTTGGTAGAAGCATGAACTAGGGTTGAATTTTATGAGTTTAATCCATGTTTTCTTGATGAATTCGTGTTCTAAGTATGCTATTTGGACCCTAGAAACATGTTTAGGTTGGATTCCATCTATTCTCTTGATTTCACCATTTTTGAGTTTTTGAAGATTTGAAGAAATTCTTGCATGTCTAGGATTTATTTGGTTTCTTGCAATCTTGGTGTTGTAGAATGATTATGCTTGAGTTGTTATGAGGTTTGGAATCAATTTTAGTTGAATTCACGCTAGGATTAGAGATTCACCATTGAAGAGCATGCTTGAACTATGAAGCTTTTATGCATATATGTAATTCTTGCTTAAAGGATTCCATTCTTGGATTTTATGCTTATATTATGTTCTTATATGATATATGAATGTTTTATGATGCTTAATTGAGGTTTTGGAATCTTAATTTCATGTTTTGGGGTGTTTAGAACTCATTCCCGTCGAATTCGGAGTGGCTGTCACGGTTTTTTTTAAATTCTGGGCAGAATCCGCTAGGGTGGATTTTTGCTGTGTAAAAATCCATGGGGGTGGATTTAAGGCAGTAGCTCTGGACCAAATCCGCGAGGGTGGATTTTTTGTGAAGGAAAATCCATGGGGGTGGATTTTCCCCAGCCTTGTTTTCTTGATTCGTTTCACTTGTTTTGCTTCTCGTTTGTTCCTTACTTATTCATATTATGTCTCTAATGTATTGTGACCTCGTTATATGTTGTGACATCTCATGTATACCTTATATTATGATCTTTATACCTCAATCGTGCTTAAGTTATCTTAATTGACTAAGTTATTTGTTTAATTAAATTGTGTTAAGTATGATTCATATGTCGCTTATTACTTATGACTTGGGAAATTGATATATGACTTATATGATGCAATATGATCATAATTGCCAATCTATACCATCGTTGAACATTCCTTGCACACCATTAACATATTTGCATTCATGTCCAAGCCGTGCGTCGTCTTGTTGGGTTTCGAGTCGAGTCTTACCTTTGTTGGTACGTTGTCTTGTTAGGTGGTGAGTCTCCGGACGTCTAACCTTCCTTATTCGTGCTTGATCTTCGAGGTTCTTGGTAAAGGTGAGGAGTTATAATATCAAAATGTTTTCAAAACTGTGGACACATATGGCCTCTCATATTTATTGGTTTTAAACTCCCGTTTTCGAAATGTATATGTAGGTATTATAAGCCAAGTTTTGTGAGCTTTGCTCGTATTATGGATATTTGCTTATGGAAAACGGTTTACAAGTAAAACTTGAGTTTTGGTATATGGGATAGATACCCAAAATGGTTTCGGAACTTTCATTTGAGTATTATGTACGTGTGAGTTGTGTAACGAGTAATGTGAGTTGTGTAACGAGCCTTTGTTATACCTTGCAAGGACACTTGCTTGGTCGGTTCTTTTGATAGCGCTCGGGGCGGAGTAAGCGGTGATGCCGGGAACGCAAGGGTGGACGGTTGATCCCTTATGAAGTACCCACTTTTGGACAAGTTAGCTAAGACTCCGAAGAGGATTCGGGGTTAAGGTAGGCTTGGGGGAAGGTCGGTTTCATGGACCCACTTCTCCATGGTTCTTTTGCGATGATCGGGGGGTGCACACCCTCGACATCAACGGTGTTAAGGATGGATTGGTTTGATTTCACTTGGTTTGGGAAGTAAGGATGGAGTGCTCGTACTCGCCGAGCCGGTGCTTTGGTTTATGATCCGTATTTTTATAAAATCTGCATTGTTTCCTAAAAATGTTAACGGATCAAGAACACCTTTGATTTGAGCATGCATTGAACCTTTTTATGTTAATTATACTATGTAATCTTCTCCTCACCGGTTCCGTTTGAACTGACCTCCTTTACCTTTCGTGTCCGCAGGTCGCGCTTTGGAATCTTGCTAGGCGGGGTCTTGTTTGAGAGTTGTGTCGAGTCTAGCTTGTACTCGTTGCGTCTTTACATACTTCATATTTATGTCGCTTATTTTTTGGATTTATGGATTTAGAATGTTTGATGTTATTATGCTAGTTTGGACCGGGTTGGTCGCTAGGTTGATTTTACATTCCGTATTTTGGGCATTTTGTGCTGGACCGTGATGGTCACTTAATTGTTGAATGAATTGACTTATGCACGTATTATGTTTTGATCTAAGCTTCCGCATACTTGTGTTTTTATTCTCGCTTTGTGAGTCTAGCACCGCCTAGCTAGGTTGTCCGTTTGTCACCGCTTGCTTCGTCCTTAGCAGGTATATGGATAACAATTCTATATACAAGCTAGGTCCGTAGCGCGGGATAGGCGTGGATGCCCTCGCCGGGGCGTTACACCCCTATTTGGTTGGTATCAGAGCCGAAGGTTCAAAACCGGGCTCTTGAGTCGTCTCGAGTCGTCTAGGTCGTACGGCAATAGGAATAACTTGCTTATGTGCTTTAAATTGATTCATTTTGCATATGCTACATTGTTGATTAACATAATCGTTCTTACGTTACATGTACATCTTGATTGAATATGTTGACCCTTTTGTTAATTACTTGCCTATATCACTTAACTTGTAACTACTTTGTTGTACTTAAATTAACTTTATGCTTATGTATTGGTTTGTTTTCATATATGAACGTCCTCATGATACGTATATCTTGTTAACTATTGCTTCTAAATTATGCAATTGCATTGCTTACTTGACAATATGTGACATGAGTATATGACTAATCGACATGCATACATGATAAGATTGCGTGTAGGATGCCTCCTCGTAGAAGTGATCGCTCTCCGACACGCCAAAATGAGCAAGACCCTCCGGCAGAAAATCAAATTGCACCACCAATGCCGCCTCTGATTGTCAATGAATTGGTCACTATTATGATTCAGATTTTGCAACTCCTACAAGCACCGCAAACCTTATTGGCACCTCCGGCGTTGATACCTACGCCCACCGTCAAGGAACAAGGCTTTCAAACTAAGGGAGTAGTTTCCGGATTAGGGTCTGAGAGATCACCATCCTTGATGGCACCTTCGACTTCTCGAGTACTACATAAGGGGTTAGGATATAGAAAGGCTAAAAATCTTACATCCGGATCAGCGACCCCTTTGGCTATTAAGGGCCGAAACTCGTACAAGCATTATGGGAGAGCCAATCACTTCGGGGATAACTACCGGAAAGGACACGGGAAGTGTTTTATATGTTGTGGCAACCCAAAATGTAAAGCTAAGGATTGCGATCAGAGGAGAGGCCACCATATGGATGAGAAGGGTAAGGCTAAGATTTTTACATCTCAAGTACAAGCCCCTCAAGCTACTAAGGGCCATAACCCGTGTGAGCATTGTGGTCGTGCTACACACTTTGGGGAAGATTGTTGGTGGAAACAAGACAACTGTTTCAAGTGCGGCAGCATCAAACACTGGGTAAAGAATTATGATAAACCGGGAAGTAGAGGTTCGTATGAACACCATAGTGACATTAGCCATAAGGGAGACGAATGTTGGGGAAAGCTTGGAAGATGCTTTACTTGTGGAAATTCAGCACTTTGGGTAAGGGATTGTAATCAGAGGATGGACCGACAGAATTTGGAAGGGCTTCGTGGGAAGTTAGAAAAGACCTTGACTCAGGAAGAAGCCAACGATTGGGCCACCGCTACCGAGCTAGCTATGGAAGCGGAAGCGGAGGAACAAAGACTTAGAACTAAGAAGAATGTTGCTAATCCTTGTTTCAGTTCGGGTCTTAAGAGAGTTGTCCCTAGTTCTTTCTCTCAACCTCCACCGCGGAAAAAGGGCCACGTGATGGTTAAGAAAGGGAAAGGAAAGGAGATCCTATCAACTGCACAAGGGCGTAAACCTTGTGATCATTGTGGTAGCATCACTCATCGTGAGGGAAATTGTTGGGAGAAGCTTGATAAATGTTTCAATTGTGGGAGCACCGGACACATAGCAAGGAATTGTACCGAACCTAAGACTAAGGGACCGGGTGATGAGATAAGGCCCGTGGCACATGCACGTGCCTATGCGTTGAATGGCGGGCAAGAGGATGATGAGCATGATTTCATTACTACGGTGAAAGGTACGGACTGCATTCACGGCATTGCACTCATACATTTTGATTTGAATATTATTATTACCCGATTGTTACACTTGTGACGTTATATGCTAGAATGTGATTATTTGATATGCATGTGACTTGCGTTGCTAATTGCTTTAAGTGCCAACGTGAATACGGTATGTTAGAAATTGATTGTTCTTTACCGGGTGGTGTACTTGATAGTTGATACATGCACTCTACCTAAACTTAAATTATTTTGTAGCCTCTCTTATGCTATGTCGGTAATGATTGACGTTAAATGTTACGTTTGTATTTAGCTTGTCTCCTACTTGTGCAATTTGCATAAATGCTTTCCTTGATCAGTTGTGCTACCATGTGATAACTCTAGTAACCCTTGCAATAATGCAACCTTGAGATTTATGAGCTATGTTGCACGGATGTAAAGCATGAATAAGTACTTGTGAGACCATGTTGTTTACTTGTTTTCGGGATGCATGATTATTGTTGAAATTATGTCGAATTTTTTTTATGGGGAACTTTCATGTAATTGAAGAATCATGCTTAATTAGTTAACAAATGGATGGTTTATGTCAAGTAGCTAGGAACCTTAAAGGATGTTTTGTATTAATTCCAAACTTATGTGAATGGCCTAGGGGGATCTAATTGTAATATCTCTAAACCTTAAATGTATGTAAAAACTTGAGTTTATGCTCCGATGCATGTTACGAATTCGTAAGGCATGATTAAATGAATTGAGAATTTACCGCTTACCTTAAAAACATGACTTTATGTGATTAACTTATGTTGTTCATTTGAGCATGATAATATGGGATGACGATGCATACACTCATCTACGATTTCGAATATGAGACTTGAACTGATCATTAGAGGGTGATATAAGGAATCGAGAATATGTTGTTTACCTTGGAAGTATGACCTTATGTGAATAAATGTATGCCTTATATGTATTGAGCTTGACGTACGTATATTTGAGCGCTGCATAGACTTATACATGACTAAGATTACGATATCTTGATTGGTGCTACTTGAATCAATTGTTAAAGTACAACTTGTAATTGCTATGTTTAGATACTTACAACTTCATGTACATTAAATGCTCAATTGACTTTATCTATGCATGTTAATACAAGACTGGAGCTTGGAAATTGAATCAAATGACCTTTCTATGCATGCTACTACTAGGTACGAAGTTAGTAACCGAATCGCATGATCTTGGATACTTTGGTGAACTTGTATGATGTAAGTATGAGTTAATTCTTGTGACATTTGTAACCTTGGATGTTATACATACTCGATTTTGTGCACTTTGTTACGGTGAGCTAGGAGGGACGCCTTTGATGCGACGAAGCCTTTACCTCACCAATGGAGAACGACTCAACCGTACAGCGGTCCCTTGTCGTGTGTCTTGTTTGTGCTTTGCATGTTTTGGATCCGAGTAGTTGTTCGTGTGCTTTTGTGCTCGAGTGTTGTAGGGTTCTCCCTCTTTTGTGTTCGGGGGATGTTGGGTCCCCTCGGTTTTAGTCATTTGGGAATGTTACATCCTCCCGAATTTAGGAGTTTGTGAGATGTTAACTCTTTCAAACTTAGATGTTTGAGGGATGCGGGATTCCTTCGAACTTAGGTTGAGAGACGGGGTTCTCTGGTTGCTTGTTGAGAGAGGGGGTTCTCTCGTTGCTTGTTGAGAGAGGGGGTTCTCTCGTTGCTTGTTGAGAGACGGGGTTCTCTTGTTATATGTCTCATCTCGTTGGCTAGCGCACTCAGATTGCTCCGATCAGAAGGGATCTTTTGAAGAGGTTAAGCGAGATCAAGATGGACCGAAGGTGTATACAGCAACTAAGATCTTTTGCATCGACAAAGTGTGATGTTTAAACCACATGTGGGAGTGGTATAAGACCAACAATGGAGCTATGCCAAGCAAAGGAGGAAAGACTTTGAATTCGAAGATGGTGACCGAGTCTTCCTAGAGGCAACAAGAAGGAGTTCCCCCAAATCAATGCGAGCAGTAACCTAAACTCGAGATCTAGCAAGCCGTCTGGAGCTGTGGAACAGATTGAGGAAGTATTTCCGAGAGGAGATGGGGACTATTCCGACAAAAGAGATACACTTGGATCAAGACTTTACACTTGTACCACAACCGGGGAAGATTTCAGATGGAATACCCAGGGATTATGGGTTCTGCTAAACTCCTTTGGATGAGGTTCTACGAAGAGATCTCAAGTCCGAAGAAGCATTTTGGGAGACGAAAGAGAAGATGCGCAGTTTTCACCCAGAGTTATTTCCCGATGGTAAATCTAGGGACCAGATTTCTTTAAGGAGGGGAGGTTGACGCCACGCTTCTCGGTCAAGGTAAAGTTGGTACGAGAGTGCACGATTTACCTTTCTTTGCATGAATTATGTGAATAATATGCCTTAATTGACCGTTATGCTTGAACTTATGAGGAACATATGATTTTTATGAAATACGTGACTAATTGATGTGTTAATTATGTGCTCATATTATTCTTATTGTGCTTTGATAGCATGTTTTATAGTTTGACGAAACAATGTGCTTATATGGACATTAAAGCATAATTTAGGGACTATAAGGTAAATTTATTTTCCAAGCCTGAAACTGGATAGAACTTAATGAAATTGAGTAGATAATTCGATTACGAGTTCGTGGGTTTTTGAATCGCTCGATTTGGAGTTCGAACGAAGAAGTTATGGCCATTCTACGAAAAGTCAACCTTTTTATGAGACTTATGACCCAATTTCGAAATTACCCAATTTGAGACCCAATTTCTCTTATAATCCGACCCGTATGACCCGCTCCATGACCCAAATAGCTGACCCAAATTACTAAATCAGAATTTAACACCCAAAACCTCATTTTACGTTAAAACACAAGATTCAACCCTCTCTCCCTCACTTTTCTCTCCAACCCATTCATCTTCTCTCAAGAACACCTTCAAGCATTTTCAAGAGACAAGATTGGAGATTGAAGCTAGAGATTCAAGACTGAAGACCAAGCTATTCTCTTCGATTCTCAGCTCCTAAGGTAAGGTTTTGTGCAAAGGCTTGGGTTATGCTTTGAGCTTGAAGTTCTTGGTAGAAGCATGAACTAGGGTTGAATTTTATGAGTTTAATCCATGTTTTCTTGATGAATTCGTGTTCTAAGTATGCTATTTGGACCCTAGAAACATGTTTAGGTTGGATTCCATCTATTCTATTGATTTCACCATTTTTGAGTTTTTGAAGATTTGAAGAAATTCTTGCATATGTCTAGGATTTATTTTATTTCTTGCAATCTTGGTGTTGTAGAATGATTATGCTTGAGTTGTTATGAGGTTTGGAATCAATTTTAGTTGAATTCATGCTAGGATTAGAGATTCACCATTGAAGAGCATGCTTGAACTATGAAGTTTTGATGCATATATGTAATTCTTGCTTAAAGGATTCCATTCTTGGATTTTATGCTTATATTATGTTCTTATATGATATATGAATGTTTTATGATGCTTAATTGAGGTTTTGGAATCTTAATTTCATGTTTTGGGGTGTTTAGAACTCATTCCCGTCGAATTCGGAGTGGCTGTCACTTTTTTTTTTAAATTCTGGGCAGAATCCGCTAGGGTGGATTTTTGCTGTGTAAAAATCCATGGGGGTGGATTTAAGGCAGTAGCTCTGGACCAAATCCGCGAGGGTGGATTTTTTGTGAAGGAAAATCCATGGGGGTGGATTTTCCCCAACCTTGTTTTCTTGATCCGTTTCACTTGTTTTGCTTCTCGTTTGTTCCTTACTTATTTATATTATGTCTCTAATGTATTGTGACCTCGTTATATGTTGTGACATCTCATGTATACCTTATATTATGATCTTTATACCTCAATCATGCTTAAGTTATCTTAATTGACTAAGTTATTTGTTTAATTAAATTGTGTTAAGTATGATTCATATGTCGCTTATTACTTATGACTTGGGAAATTGATATATGACTTATATGATGCAATATGATCATAATTGCCAATCTATACCATCGTTGAACATTCCTTGCACACCATTAAAATATTTGCATTCATGTCCAAGCCGTGCGTCGTCTTGTTGGGTTTCGAGTCGAGTCTTACCTTTGTTGGTATGTTGTCTTGTTAGGTGGTGAGTCTCCGGACGTGCAACCTTCCTTGTTCGTGCTTGATCTTCGAGGTTCTTGGTAAAGGTGAGGAGTTATAATATCAAAATGTTTTCAAAACTGTGGACACATATGGCCTCTCATATTTATTGGTTTTAAACTCCCGTTTTCGAAATGTATATGTAGCCATTATAAGCCAAGTTTTGTGAGCTTTGCTCGTATTATGGATATTTGCTTATGGAAAACGGTTTACAAGTAAAACTTGAGTTTTGGTATATGGGATAGATACCCAAAATGGTTTCGGAACTTTCATTTGAGTATTATGTACGTGTGAGTTGTGTAGCGAGCCTTTGTTATACCTTGCAAGGACGCTTGCTTGGTCGGTTCTTTTGATAGCGCTCGGGGCGGAGTAAGCGGTGATGCCAGGAACGCAAGGGCGGACGGTTGATCCCTTATGAAGTACCCACTTTTGGACAAGTTTGCTAAGACTCCGAGGAGGATTCGGGGTTAAGGTAGGCTTGGGGGAAGGTCGGTTTCATGGACCCACTTCTCCATGGTTCTTTTGCGATGATCGGGGGGTGCACACCCTCGACATCAACGGTGTTAAGGATGGATTGGTTTGATTTCACTTGGTTTGGGAAGTAAGGATGGAGTGCTCGTACTCGCCGAGCCGGTGCTTTGGTTTATGATCCGTATTTTTATAAAATCTGCATTGTTTTCTAAAAATGTTAACGGATCATGAACACCTTTGATTTGAGCATGCATTGAACCTTTTTATGTTAATTATACTATGTAATCTTCTCCTCACCGGTTCCGTTTGAACTGACCTCCTTTACCTTTCGTGTCCGCAGGTCGCGCTTTGGAGTCTTGCTAGGCGGGGTCTTGTTTGAGAGTTGTGTCGAGTCTAGCTTGTACTCGTTGCGTCTTTACATACTTCATATTTATGTCGCTTTTTTTTTTGGATTTATGGATTTAGAATGTTTGATGTTATTATGCTAGTTTGGACCGGGTTGGTCGCTAGGTTGATTTTACATTCCGTATTTTGGGCATTTTGTGCTGGACCGTGAAGGTCACTTAATTGTTGAATGAATTGACTGATGCACGTATTATGTTTTGATCTAAGCTTCCGCATACTTGTGTTTTTATTCTCGCTTTGTGAGTCTAGCACCGCCTAGCTAGGTTGTCCGTTTGTCACCGCTTGCTTCGGCCTTAGCGGGTATATGGATAACAATTCTATATACAAGCTAGGTCCGTAGCGCGGGATAGGCGTGGATGCCCTCGCCGGGGCCTTACAACGCCTACAATAACAGTTTTCAATCCTGAATTGGTATGGCTCCGTATGAAGCTTTATGTTGGAGAAAGTGTCGATCCCCACTCTTTTGGGATATTGACGAGTGGAGATGGACCAAAGATGGAAAGGTCGAGAGGGCTAAGAAACCGAAGGAGATACAAGATACCATTGAGAAGCTGAAGGTGATTAAACAGAGATTGAAGGCGGCACAGGACCGACCGAAGAGTTATGCGGATAGGAGAAGACGCCCTTGAAGTTGGAGACAATGTCTTCTTAAAGGCATCTCCTAGAAAAGGGATTGCTCGGATTGGTAAAGGTGGGAAGCTTAACCCACGCTACTTAGGCCCCTTTGAGATCCTTGATCGAGTTGGGGAAGTAGCTTATCGACTTGAATTGCCACCGAACTTGACCGGGATTCATAATGTTTTCCGTGTCTCCCAACTAAGGAAATTCTATCTTGATGAGTCTTCTATTCTACCGGTTGAAGAAGTGCAACTTGAGCCGGATTTAACAATTAAGAGACGCCCGGTTAAGATTTTGGACCGAAAGATGCAAGAATTGAGAAACCGGCAGATACCTCTTGTTAAGGTGTTGTGGCAAGATTAGAAATCCGAGGAAGCCACGTGGGAGATAGAGGCTAAGGTGGTACAGTTGTATCCGGATCTTTTCAAGACCCTCGCTTCGGCCCTGATGACAGGTCCTTTTGCAGGAGGGGTGGTTGGAACATCCCGATCATCCGGATCTACAGGTATGCCTTTACGGGGTGTTACGTGTGCAATTTATTTATTCATGTCGTTTGAATCACTTGTAATGCTTATTTGTTAATTTGGATGTTTAGTTGCTATTTGAATACCTTGAACATTTATGCTCTTTTGCTTGAGTTTTGCTCTCTACGTGCACGAATTTGATTCCGATTTTTGTAAATTCTTGGTATACATGAAATATGTGAATTGTGTACGTGTTAGCCTGCTCGTTATATGGTTTTAGATTCGTTTGTTTGAGCTTTGCGTTCGTTTTGTTTTCGGAACCTAGAGGACGGTTAAAGGGCATTTAGCGCCCTCGGGTTCCGGGGGGCGTATCTTGAGCTAGGGAATTCGGATTCAAATTCCGGAAGAGGAGTTGGACTCTTCATGAGATATGAAAGCTTTAGAGCCTAACCCTACACTTTTCTAAGCCCTTTTAGACCTCCGAAAACCGACCGGAACAAGCCCTTGTGATAAGAATTGCCCTTTCTGTTGACTAGTCTCACCTGTGGGCCCCAATTAACCCCAATTAGGCCCTAACCTTGACTTATACGCTCCTAACTCATATCACTCTCTCTCCACACCCCCCATATTGAACCAAACCCAAGACAGAATGAAGAAAAGGTCCCCAACTTCAGCTTCCAAGAAAAACAAGAGGAAGAAGGTGACACTATTCCATTTTTGAAGGTTTTGGCCATTTCCGTCCTCCTTTTCTCATCAAATTTAAGAGGTAAGTATATTTTTCAGTCCTCCATGATTATATGGTTCTTTTAAGTATAATCTCTTGAGCTATAACCTTGATTTGCATGAGTGTTGGCACATAAGGTGAATAGTAAGGGTTTGGCAAGTTTGCTTGATATTGGAGTCATCTTGGGTTGATTTCTTGGAAGTTATGCATCCTAGTTGGTCTCAAGACATCATATATTAAGTGTATGGTTGGGATTTGCATGAAAGTCTAAGGATCTTTGGGTTTCATTTTGAGTTTTTGAAGTTTTGGCTTGAATTTGCACATATATGTATCTCTTGCATTCCTCCTTGTATATCTTCTTGTATAGCCTAGATTAATGCATGGTATAAGTGAATATTTTCTATACTATGATCCTATTATGTGTTATCTTGGTCCCTTGTTGGTTTGGTTGGAGTTTTGCAAGAATTTTGAGCTTGGAGTTCGAAAATTTCGCCTCTGGACCAGATCCACATCCGTGGATTTTTGTGCTTTGTAAGACCCACGGCCGTTGATGTGGGGATAGATTTTGGCAATTTTCTTCCTTGGAATCCACGTCCGTGGATATCCCTTTTGAAAAAAAAATCCACGGGCCTGGATTTCAGGGCAGAAACCTTTTGAGTTCAGAACTTCGTTTTCTTGTTTCGTTTTGTTTTCCTTTCGTTTCCAACCCCCTTTCTGTGTTTCTTACCTTGTTTACTAGGGTCTTATGTGTTTTGGGTGTGTTTTTTTATGTGTTTTGTCGTTCTTTTCCAAGTTGTGGATTCATTTGTTTAGAAACGTGCTAGTTTTGCTCTAATTGTGAACTCATTTCATCTCATACGCATCTTACGCACTCATATACATTTACCGAGCATCAATGTGGTTCATATTGAGTCTAAGAGTACCCCCTCGTTGTTTTTTTTTTGTTCAGAGGATCTTCCTGTGGACGACGAGGTGGCCCCTTAAGTGCCCGGTTTACTCTTTTGTCTCCACTACACGTGTTAAGGTGAGGTTTTTGTTCCTTTTAGTTAATTGACCTATGACCCCTCTATGGTTTGAATCCTCGCATACGAATTACATATATTATATGGTAGATACGTGTATGATATATATATGTTGTGGGCTTGTCCCGTTTGTTATAAGACTTTGAAAACGCTTTGTATAAGTATATAAGCTATTTTGCCTTTTGTTTTGAAAAGTTTGGTTCAGTGTGAGTGTGTAAGCGAGATGTGTGGCTTTGAAAGATAAGCTTTGCTAAGTATGATTTTTGTGATAAGTTTTGGGCCCCGGAGAACGGTATGGTAATCTCGGGGTCGCCGTGGGGTCGCCGAGCTCTTCCATCAACATTTTTAATTTGAGAGTCTCACCCAACCTCTGGAGGTTTGGGGAAGGGTGTTTCTCTTGAGCCGGTGGTGGTAACCGTCAAAGGTTTCAAGGTCGTGATTAAACCTTGTCTCTCGCGATTTTTGGATAGCTAGGGCCGTCAACCCTTCTATCACCCGGTGTTAAGGTTGGATTATGCTTTGTTTTGCTTTGGTATGCTTTTCATTTATGGAAGTTTGGAAGTGTGACTCATACTCTCCGAGTTAGTTGGTTGTGTATGATCTATGAAACAAGAGTGGACTTCTAAGTATCTAAAATTTGATGTTTGGCCTTCGGCCTAAAATCTTAGTATGTATATGTATATCACGGGAAAACACTTTGGCGTGTAAAAACCATTCTCGGGTCATGGATCTCCTTGATTTTTGTTATATGCTTTGCTCTATATGTATATTGGGTGTGTGAGTTAACCCCTCACTAGTCTCTAGGACTAATCCTCGTTGTTTTTTCCCTTTTTACCTTTTATTTTGAGTTTGCAGGTACCTTCTGAGTCGAGCTTGGCGGCAAGTGTCTATCGAGTTTACTTATGGTGTAGCTCGGGTCTCATGCATTTGTAGTTGTTTATGAACCTTACTTTTATGCACTTTTAAATTATGCTATGAATGTGAATGTTTTAATGCTTCTGCTACTCTGGCTTTATATTTGCTCAATTTTTAGGGGTCTAGGCCGCCTAGCCAGGGTGTGAGTTTTGTGTGTCTCCCGTTCGCTATGGTTCCATTCGGGTGCGAACCCCCCATTTCGTTACTCGGGTTAGACCATAGTGCGGGGGATGTGGCGCCTTTCGCTCCAGGGTGTTATATTCTCCATGGTCAAAGCCTTCTCTTACGATGCCGAACAATGAAATGTAGTTCCATTTTGTAGGCCATGAAGATGCAACACCCGGCCTTCAAATCCCGTGGGCTCCATAATCCCTTCATCGGTTTAGTAGAAGAAACTTGTAGCCGAGGTTGATAGTAGCTTTCATAGTGTGGTAATAATCTAAAAGAAAAAATTCAACTCAAGTATAAATGCACTCGGATTAGTATATGTTTATGACACATATAGACCAATAAACACAAATAAGATGCCAAGTGCAACACATAAAGCAATGAATTTAAAAGTAAATCACATACAACAAGTAATTTCCAATAGTTTGTAACAATTAACTAGAAAATTCAATGTAATGCACACGTTGACAAGTTGTTCCTATACCGTACGACCTAAACTGACTCAATCACGACACGAGAACTCCAGTTTTGCAACCTGGAGCTCTGATACCACTTAAGGATGTAGTGCCCGAGCGTGTGGCGCCACAGCACCCGCACTCAAACGTGACCCGCATATGAAATGAGTAATCCATACACGAGCCAAATCAGAGCGAACAGGGACACAACTCACCCACTATACTATGCGGAAGCTTAACCTCGAAAGCAAATAAGCACTCTAACGAAGCAATTGCACGTGCAGAAGCGGAACATGTAATCAATCACAATCATAAACAATAATTAATGCGTTCAACTAGCATACATAAATCATAAATCATAATTTACGGGTTCACGGTTTGCTATCCATAAGTCGACATAGCCTCATGGTTTTGTTCTTCCCGGTGGAATTTAAGCCAAAGGCGCCCACCCAGGAAAAAGCCACAACAGTGGGAAGTTTCCACCCACTTATAAAGTGGGCTTAGTTCACCTCCCCAACCGATGTGGGACAAGCTCTTTTAGCTTTACAGTCCACCCCTCCATAAGGGCCCAGCGTCCTCGCTGGCATACCGGCCCGGGCCCCGGCTCTAATACCATTTGTAACAGCCCGAAAACCTGCCGGTCGATATTGTCTGCTTTGCTATCCATAAGTCAGCATAGCCTCACGGTTTTGTTCTTCCCGGTGGAATTTAAGCCAAAGGCGCCCACCAAGGAAGAGGCCTCAACAGTGGGAGGTTTCCACTCACTTATAAAGTGGGCTTAGTTCACCTCCCCAACCGATGTGGGACAAGCTCTTTTAGCTTTACAGTTGAGGCCTTTTCCTGGGTGGGCGCCTTTGGCTTAAATTCCACCGGGAACAAAACCGTGAGGCTATGCCGACTTATGGATAGCAAAGCGGACAATATTGATAGGCGGGTTTTCGGGCTATTACATAGACACACAAGTACAAGAACGAGACTCGCACTTCCCCGCCTAGCTCGAAACAACCTGCACTGAAGGTGGGAAAAGAGAGGGGTCAGTTTACAACTCGACTGAGTGAGGGGGCTAAACACACACCCACACACCTATAAGTATAACAGAGCATACAGAAAGGTGATAGTCATGAATTGAGGCTAGGGTTTTGCATACCAAATCATTTTTCAAAAGACAATATATAATACAAATGAAAACCTATCTCGATCCATAATCCATCAATAGGTAACATAAACAAACATCCGATGAGTACGGACTTCCACTAACTCCTCAAAATATAACATAAACTGAATTCAAAACACAATTCCAACACCACATCCATGGTGTTTTGGGAATCAAACCCTCTCTACCTTCATTACCAACACATACGGGGTAGCTAACCCACGATATGCCTTCCCAGGTTATCCACCGAGGGCTCAAAGCACCACGCCCCCTCAACCTCCACGAGTCGCACATGATTATTTCAAATGAGAGCGTGCACAGGGGTCCTAACCGGTGACCCCATGGTCGTCCCAGGTCTCCCTTACCCACGTCTCCGGGGCCCAACATACGATAACAAACCAAATTCCCATCTTTCAGGGCTCATCTCGCTCATACATATCTTATACGAATAACGAATAAACGAATTCAAATCATAGCTTACATATGCTCAAACTTATACCGATTTCACAAACCTAAAACTTATTCACAAGATCATAACATAGCTTAAGCATTCATATTTAATATATATAAGATATATATTCGCATACGGGGTGAGAAAACAACATATATTCGGCCATAGGTCACTTAACTAGTACAAAAGATCCTAACCTCACCTTGACCAAAAGTAGGAGAAGAACTAGGGCCAAAAACGGGCAAAAAACCACCTAAACCTCGGGCTTGACAATGTCTGGAAGCGGCTCTGAAACAAAAGAAGATAATACCCGAGGCTTAGACTCCACTATGTACCAATTAGACGCCCGGAGATGCATATTAATGCAATGTATGCATATGAACTGAAAGAAAGTATCTCTAAATTCGAAAAATCTAAATAAAAGACAAATAATATGTAAGAATAATAATGTATATATAATCAGTTCATATTAATTACAGTACATACATTATATAATATAATCTAATATGTTCATTTTATTAACAATTCAAAGTAAATCAAATTTAAGGCATGAAGGCATTAAAGAAAGCTAGTGCGTGAGCATGCAATTTCTCATGAAACAACATCATGAACTCAATAAAAGACAAACCATATATAATATAACATGTTCTTAGTAATCCAAATTAAAAAAAATTAGGAAAAGGTCTGAGGAAGCAACGAGACAAAGTAGTAAAACCATGCATGCCACTACCTCACCATGCACGGCCTCGCAAAAATATAGCTTCAGCCATGCACGGCCTTGCGTAACATTTTAATTCCAAAATAATTACAAATCGAATGTTGATCATGGCCTTGCACAATTTTAGTTTGAAAGCTGCATGGACGTGCAGCTAATATTTCCAAGAAAACCGACAATTATGCACAGCCTTGAGCTATGCACGTATATCGTGCATCCCTTTCTTCATAAAATTTAAAAAAACAGCAGTAGTTCAGTTCAAAGCACAAAAGCAGGGCAAGGCAGAGCATGATGAAATAGCAGCAAAGGTATGAGTTAAATCAAGGAAACAACAGCAAAACATCCCCAAATTCACATACAAGTAACCGGCAACAAGAAGAGAGATCAAAATATGTAAGAGTTCAAACCACTTTCTTACAAAATCTTGAAGTTCATTAATGGTATCTCAACAACCAACCAAACTCCAATTAATTTAGGTCAAAATAATCATAAATGAGGCTCATGTGGTCTCATATATACCATCAAATCAAAAGAAATTACAAGAGAACGCATATGAATTCAAAAATGATCCTAACCCTTACTATTTATTCTCAAGCTTCAAAATCATATCAAACCTAAGTGAAAATCTGAAATTTATGGATGAAAATGATCACATAAGGATTTAGATATCAAATATATACTTACCCCTTGAAGATGATGGAGGAAAAATGAGATTGGAGCTCAAAATCTCAACTTGGTGAATAGTGACGGGATTTGTTCTTATTCTCCAAAAAGAGCTGAAAATCTCTTCCTTGCCTTGTGTGGAACGAAGTGAAAGGGAGAGGGATGGTAGGGTATTGAGTTGGGGTCATGTGGATCCAAGTTTGAGGGTAATTGGTCAAGAATTGAGGGACTTATGTGCAAATTAGTGAAAGAAGGTCTTATTAGCGCAAGGCTAACTTACGAGATGGTTTCGAGGTACCAAATGATTTTAGAAAAATGAAATTCTAGTTCCATTGCACTCAAATCATCAAAACAAGTCCAACGGTGATCACGGAATTCAAATCCGAATTCTCGAGCTCAAAATATGGTTATCGGAACCCAAGGTTTGCTAAATACCTTTTAGCCTCCTTTAGGTCCAAAATGGTTCAAGCACTTCGAAACCACAAAAAACGACATTGAAAACACGAAACGAGCATATAAACAAATTCATAACTCATAAATCTGCAACATATTAAAGCGGCACGAATTTCCGATCTCAAATCGAACACAAATGAAGCAAATTACTACAAGGTAGGCAAAATATTCAAATAAGAAATTTCAAATAATCAAAGAATTAAAATTAAATAATGAAAATAATTAAAATAAACAATTAAAATACATATAAAATGTATAAATAATAATTTTAAATGTGCACATACGTCATACCTGTACGGCTGATCAGTCGGGGTGTCACACGCCTCAAATTTGAAAGGTAAGTCAATGAATATTTTCTCCGTCTTCTCCTCTTTCTTTAGAGTGCTTATTTGCTGACTTTCATGGAGAATTGAATGAGTTATGGATAGCCTGATGAATAATAAGGGTTAGAGGCTTTCTTGATGAATTTGCATGATTTCTTGCATTTCTTTGTGAATTAATGCATCATATCAGAACCTAAGACATCCCTTTTAACTTCTATGAACTTATATTGCATCATAGTTTAGGAATTTTGAGGTTTTATTTGAACCTAAGACATCCCTTTCTTTGTGAAGGTTTTTGCATAAATTTGAAAATGGATTTCGTTTCTTGCTTTCACCCCTTGATTTGCAGCTGTTTTAGCCCAGATTTTGAGCTCTTTTTGCATGTATTATGTATCCCTAACTTACCTCTACGTTTTAACATGAATTAGGATGACTTTTGGTTTGTTTTGTGGCCGTTTCTTTCGAGTTTTTGCCTGCTGCTGCTGGTGTCGAGACCGCAATCGCGCCAATTTCATTCTTGGTCGCAACCGTGGCCACTTTTTCCTCTTGCTGCGACTTCAGGTCGTGGACATAACCTTTCTTAGGTCTTTTCCAATCCTGGTCGTGACCTGTAATGGGCTTTGGTTCGAGCTATAGGTCGCGACCGCGACCACCTTTGCTGGGTGCATGCGTGTTTTTCCCTTGTTTCGTTTGTGCTTGCCTTGTTGTGTTTGGTTCGTTTATACCTCGTATATGATTTTAACATGTAATATTATGTGTTAAGATGTATGTTGTGAATTTATGGCTCGTTTTACGTGCTCGTTTCCGAGTTTTCCTCTCATATGCTCTTATGTGTCCTAAATGCCTCCTCATATGCATGAATTATCTAATACATCATCTACTCGCTTAATATACGAATCTCTTGCTTCTCTTATAACTTGAATGTCTTGTTTACATGTTGTAATATGTGTTACCTTGTATGATACGAATTTGTGATTGAATTTAGATGCTCGTTTTTGAACTATGCTCTCATGTTTTTTTAAATGTTGTTCAGTGTGCATGAATAAGTTAGAACTTTGTCTATTTGTTTAATATGCTATTCTCTTGCTTCTTACATGAATTGAGTGATATATTAACATGTTAATTTATGTGTTACCTTCATAATATTGAACTTATGGTTCCGTTTATTAAGAAATACGTGAAATATGAACTCATTTGCTTTAAGTGTTGCATTCCATTTGCATTATGTGCATCATAAGCATTTGTCGAGCGTCTATTTGGTACATTTTGAGTCTAGGACTATCCTTTGTTGTTTCCTTTGTTCAGAGTTTGGTCCTATGGGTAACGAGGAGGTCTCGTAGGCGTCCGTTTGAGCCTGTTTTATATCCTTTTGCTCCACTACATTGGAAATGTGAGGTTTTCTTCCTTTTAGATAATATGACCTACAACCCTATATGTTTTGAAGCCCGCATGCGAATTACGTATAATATAAGATAAATACGTGTATGATATGTAATTTGAGGGCTCGTCCCATTTTGTTATAAGACTTTGAAAAATGATTTGTGTACGTATGTAAGCTCTATTTTGATTTTTGTTTGAAAAGGCTTTGATATGTGTGAGTGTGTAGAGAGCTTCGAACTTTGAAAGAGAAGTTTGTGAAAATTATGATTTTTGAATTATGAATTGGGCCCCGGAGAGTGGTATGGCAACTCGGGTCGACTGTAGGTTGTCGAGCTCTCCCATCAATGCTTTCCTTTTGAGAGTTTCACCTAACCTTACGAGGTTGAGGAAGGATGGTTCTCTTGGGCCGGTGATATCCCTGCCGAAGGTGCAAGGAAGTAATTAATCCTTGACTCGTGTGAATTATGACAGATAGCTAAGGCTTGCTACCCTTCTGTCACCCGGAGTAAGGATGGTTATGATTTATGTTTTGATTATAACTATCTCATTGATTTAAAGGAGTTGGGAAGGAGAACTCGTACTCACCGAGTTAGTGTGATTATGTATAAATCTATGAAACAAGAATGGCCTCTTAATTACTTAAAATTGGTTATTTTGGCCTTTGGCCCTTAACTGCTTTTAAGTATATATATTTAATATCACGGGAAATGTTTTAGCTTGCAAAAACCCTCCCCGGTTCATGGATTCTTTTCGAATTTGCTAAGTGCTTTACTCTATACGTATATGAGTGTGTATGTTAGCCCCCTCACCAGTCTTTAGGACTGACCCTCGTTGTTGTTTCCGTTTTTCCTTCTTCTTTTGAGTTGTAGGTTCTTTTGGAGCTTTGAGCTAGGCGGTTGTCCTTGTGTCGTGGGTTGAGCATAGCTCGAGTCACATGCATTGTATTTCGTTTATTTTATGCATTTTGCTAGTTTATCAAATATGTATAATTTGATACTTAGATTCTAGCCTGGGATTAAGCATTGTATATTTGTCTTGTATATAAATGGTATAAGCTGTATATGATGGATATGATATGATAATTGCTAGCATGTTATAATTTGAAATTAATCACTTCCGCAAATTTTTGTTTAATGCACACTCTGATTTGAGGGTCTAGACCGCCTAGCTAGGGTGTGTTTTTGTTTGTCACCCGTTCGCCATGGCTTGGTGCGTGTGCGGAGTTCCCATTTCGTTAGACGTGCTATGGTGCGGGGGATGTGGTGCCCTTCGCTCGGGTTGCTACAGTGTATATAGGTATTATATGATATGATATGTTTGTATGTATAGGTGTATGTATGTAATGTAATGAAAGATATTTTATATATACATATATATATATTAGTTGTATGTATAAAGTGAAATGCGATATTATAAGTATATAAGTACAAGTATTTTATAACCTAATATATATAATGTATGTATGAAATTTATATGATGTATAGTTTTATATATAAGTGTAGATATGATATATATATATATATATACATGTATGTACGCATAAATATGAGTCATATACGGCTACTATTTTATAAAATAGTTTTAGTATATGTATATATATATAAGTCGGAAAAGTTATGAAATGAAATGGAAAATGTATATGTTATAGAATGAAATGTATATAAGTTAGGAAATAGAATGAATGTAATTACAATTTAGGTATTCACATGAGGAAAATAAATCACATAATTTACTTAGACACATAATTCAAATAAATCAAATAATTCAAGTGAGGTTATTCAATAATAATGCATGCAAGTATGAAATTAAATAAATAGTTAACCTTAACTCTCGGAAAAATCACACGTGTGGCGCGCGTACCTGTACGACAAAAACAAGGGGCGGCAGAACCTCTCCACCTGAATAAGGACCTGTCCTCACGTCCGATACCTCGAGTTCTGGACTCTAAACACCACTTATTCGTGTTCATCCCACGCGGGGTTCGCGACATCCCGATAGGAATTACTTCGGGAAAAGGTCTTCAAGCAACAGGGGTTCTTGACTTCGTTTTAGAGAAGATTCATCCTCGAACATAATCTGACGTTAAGCGAGTAGCTCTGTCGGACTCGTACAACAAGAGGGTCCGAAGGATTCATCTCTCATTGCTTAAGTCCATTACGACCTAACTCTTGGGGCTCGGTTTGAAAAACGATTATGGTGTCTTAGACAACCATTAACTCACAACCATGAGCCTAACCGAATTCTTCAATACCTCCAAGTTAGATTTGATGTTGTGAGAATCGAACCATTCTTGATCAAGTACTCCAGTGTGGTAGTTGAAAGCTTGACTCCACAACTCTCCACGACCCTTAACTCACCGTGGAACCTAAACACTCTCGAAAACTAAGCTGTCTCCTGTAACATCCCGCTCGTCCGGTCGTACAGGTACATCGTTACAGGAGTGCTATGTGTGCTTTTAAATTAATTAATTACATGAATTACATGTCTACTATATTATTTACGTTATATTCTTGAATTATTTGAATTAATATTTGAACGTTTATGCCCTATTTGCCTCGTTTTTAATCCATTAGAATCCGTTTTCGTTTGCGATTTTTCTGGTTACGTGCTATGTATGAATTACATGTAATATGAATGTGTTTTCAGGCTTGTTGTATGATTTTGAGTTTGTTTGATATGGTTTTCGAACCGTTTTATTTGTTAGGGATTCAAAGGCCTAACTCGTTTTAGCGCGCCTTGTGTTCCGGAATTTATATCTCGAGTTCGAGAATTTAGATTCAAATTCCAGAAGAGGCATTAAACTCATAAAAAACAAAGAAAGACAAGGAACCTAGCATCATATTTTTCTAAGCCCGTTTGATCCTCTGAATTTTGCCCGAAACGTGACCTATGTGACAGATTCGCCACCTTCGTCCGTTTTGATAATAACCGACCCGTTTCTTAACCGAATCGCCCCATATTTGAACCATATGACCCTAATTAAACCCTCTATCACCCCATATGCTCTCCATTCGGACCCCATCCAAGAAAAAGAGGAAAGAGCAGCAGTTCACCCGAGAGAGAGAGGGGATTCTACACTATTCATTTGGCCATTTCTTCCTCCATACACCTCCGATTCGCCTCAAATTCGAAAGGTAAGTCCAAAATCCTTCACTCGATCTTCTCCTATTTCTTTTATGTGTTTAAACTCTGATTATCATGATGATTCAAGCGTGCTATGGATAATATGATGAATAGTAATGGTTTAGAGAAATTTGATGAATTTGGGATGAAATTTCTTGATTCTTGTTGGTTTGATGCATCATAAATGATCTTAAGATATCCATTAGTGTTTAGATGAAATCATTTCAGAAGTAGGTTATATTTAATGATGGTTACAATTAATGCTTTTTGTATGAAAATGGAGATATATACATGTTTGATCCATTCCCTTTAATTCCTTATATTAGTTTGGTTTTACTTGGATTATGGCCTGAGTGTTGCTGCATTTTTGTGAGTACTTGCTTCATGTTTTGCTGCCTTACTTCCTTCCTTGTGCTGCTGTGTTGCTGTTGTTGGAGATACAGGAAGAGCAGCCATGGCTGGTCTCGTTTTGAAGAAGAAGAATGGGCTAACGCACGTTACCATTTTGAAGAAGGGAGGGAGTAACTTACTCCCTCCAAGATGAGCTACTGTGGCTATTAACGGGGGTCACTCCCCTTCCTCTTGGGAGTGTTAACCCCCGTTACTTGTTTGTTTTGGCACCTGGATGTGTTAACGGGGATGCAAGACTTTGTGCTTATACCTTGTAACCCCCGTGACAGCCTTGGGTGCTTTTGTGTGTGATTTTCGTGCTTTTTTTTCGATTTTATTCATTTTCTCCAGCCCCAATTGTGATCCCAACTTGCTAATATATATGTTTTGTTATTTATTTTAATTTTTTGGTTCCGTTTATTATGTGAAAACATGACTTGTTTGCATAAATGTTTAAACGACTCATGTGAAATTTTCTTGCATCTTTTGCCACTCTTATGTATTTTAAATTCATGAATCTCATGGTATGTTATAATATGATGTATTATGCTTTTTATGTAAAATTTATGGATTGATTCGACGTGATTTCGATGCTCTTTTATGAAAGATATGACAAGATATGCGTTTAAGTGCTACGTGTGATAGCTTCTTGCGTTTGCTGCATTCTCTATGCAATCTATGTAGCGCCCCAAACGGAAGGCCCCATATCCCCCGCACCGAGACCCCACCCGTATATGAAATGGAAAATCCATACACGTGCCAAGTCACGGCGAACGGGGACTCACTCACTCACTAGGCTAGGCGGGAACTAGAATCTCGAAACCCCACAAGCCAAACAATAAGATAAAATGCACGTGTGGAAGCATTTCATAAAATCAATCATGAATATAGGTAGCAATTGACGGGTTCAACTAGCATAAATACCTAGTCCCGAAATTTCAAACATAAATCATAAGTCATAAACTCTGCATTTAGACATGTTTCAATATGACTTAAACAAAGTACAATATGCGTGTAGAAAGACTCTGACTTAACTACAGAACTTGACCGACAGAAAATCCCGCCTAGCACTCCAAAACCTACAAAAGAACTGAAAACAAAGTCGGGTTCACTCTATAGGAGACTGGTGGGTATAAAACAGGGCATACTATATTTATATTTCAGAATGTAAACACCCTCACATGCAAGCTATAATCTCGTCCGAGGTTTTAAAACATTTCCCCAAGTGGGGTGAAAACAAAGGAAAACAACACTCGGGATTACAACGACCAATTTCATTCATTCATTAAAAACATGCGGTCATTTCGTGAGCCCAGTGAGAGGGCGAAGCCTCCAACCTTCTCCTCGTGTTTGCATTTATTCATTCATTCGTTCATTCATTAGTGATCATACCACAATCATTCATTCGTTCACAAACATTAACATTCATAACATTAACACTTACACCTTTTTCCTCCGGGTGGTGGACGGGTTTGCAAGACCCGGCCACCTCATTCATTGACCAAAAGGGGTTACATGACTCCCCAGATGGCGCTGTAACGCCCCGATTTTCAGACAGTCAGGTACGCTCGACACGTGTGGGTTTTGGAGCGTTAGGACTTTATTTTATTATTTTCGTTTATTTAATTTAAACGTGTTAGATTAATTTCTATAAATTGTTTTCAACATGATTACGTGGAAATTGTGTGAAATCCATTTCACTTCTGGAATTCATGTATAATTGGAATTTAATTGTTACATGAATTAATTGTCCAATTTGTCTTAATTGCTTAATTGTCCTTAAATGCTCACTTACATAAATAGAGGACCAAATTGCATGAATATATTAGGGGACCTAATTGCTCATTTCCAAACATGATATACTTAATTGCATGACTTACAAACATTAGGGATTTAATTGCAAATATTACATATTTCCCCAAATATATCACGTTATATGCATCTCTTCTCCAAGCTTCATTCTTCACTTTCATCAAAACATACCATTTGCTTCCTTCTTCACCGAGCCAACCCTCCATGGAAAGAAAAGGGAATTTCATCAATTGCAAGCTAGAATCTTTGAGGAATTGGAAGTCTTAGGCCATCATCTTCATCATATCTCCATCCTTTCTTCTCCTTCTCTCATTCAAGTTAGGGTTGAGCATATATATATGATCTCTTGAAATTTATGTGAGATAGTTAGGGTTTGGGATTTATGTGCTAGATGGATGAATTGTAAATGGAAGCATGATTATGTGATCTTAGGTTGAATTATGGCATGATTTATTCATGAAATCCTTGAATATTTGAGCTTGAATGATCAATAGAAGCTTGAGCATGAAACTTGGAAATCTTGATGGTATTGCATGGTTTACTTGCTTAAGTGTTATATTATCGTTTCTTGAATATGTGTGTATCTTATTTCCAGAATTCTTGCATGTTGGGATGAATTTGGGACGGTTTGGGGATGCTTGATTTTATCCCGAGAGCATCCCCTGTTCTGCTCTGTTTCTGGATTGTCTGCGTAACGGGAACGGCCCTTCCCGTTCCCTTTGTACTTAGGGAACGGCCGTTCCCATTTATTTGAAATGTGTGTCAGGCGGCGAGGATGGGAACGACCGTTCCCACTTTGTCTCACAGATGGGAACGGCCGTATCCATCTTCGGGGAGCCCGACAGCGGGAACGGCCATTCCCACTTTGAACTAAAACCTGGAACGACCGTTCCCAGCTCTCTGGTAGTGCAGAAACTTTTTGCATAAAAATGGAATTTTGGGACATCGTTCCAACGGGTTAATTGACCCCAAATTGTTATTATATTAATGATTACATGCCAAAACGTGATATTTACATGCTACATTGTGTATTGCTCGATGTCTCGTATATGATCGTGCCATGCGTCTTATATGGGGTAATATGATTGAATTATGGTCTCATGCGTGTACATTGTCCCATTTCTTATCCAGTTATTCTCCAGGGCGGAGATTGTCAAGCATGATCACGTTCACGCCATCATGAGTCGTGTGTCGCCTGTCAGGTGAGGACCTTTACGTGGTTTTTGGCCAAAGGTATTTATAGTTATAATTTCATGAAAGCACGTATTATTTCAAGTTATATTATTGTTCATGAATCAAGTAAGTAGGTCATGATAGTGTGCACAAAATTAAGCATGTCATGTCATGAAAGCAAGTCATGTGTTCTCCTGGCCAGGTCCTCCCTATTGAGGGCGCTGGACTGGTCTTCGGGCTGGTGATTGTCCGTCCAATCACAGGAAGAACAATACCGTATCGTGTTCGTGTGTTCTCTTGGCCAGGTCCTTCCTAGTGAGGGCGCTGGACTGGTCTTAGAGCCAGTGGTTGTCCGTCCAACCCAAAGAAGAACAAAGGCCTATCGTGTACATGCGTTCTCCTGGCCAGGTTCTCCTTAGTGAGGGCGCTGGACTGGTCTTAGAGCCAGTGGTTGTCCGTCCAACCACAGGAAGAACAACCCTATCGTGTTACAAGCAAGCCATGTATTGATTGCATGATTTCCATTCCATGAATGTGCTAATTGATTACAATATCGCACGATTGCATGATAATTGAAATTGCGTGATCGCCTATTAAATTATAATCCATCAAGCATGTTTATTGATTGCATGAAATGAACAAGTGATTAATATTGATAGTTGTATTCTCGTGCGAAGCTTTATTATTATTGAACTTGTATATCTATCTTTTATAATCTTTACCCGAGAATATAACTTGCATGTTATCTACGCTAATATGTATATAAACCCCTCACTCGGTCTTCACAGACTGACACCTCCACCTTTCAGGTTATTGCAGGTGCGTGCTAGGCGGGAAGTGAGTCGAGTACAGTTATTAGAGTTGAGTCAAACACTGTGCATTTATTTGATTGTTTATTTATTGTTCGAGAAAATCATGTTTACGGTTATATGTTATGTATTTTAGGAGATGATAATGTATTGATATATAAGTTAGAATATATATTATTTGGAAGATGAGAAATGTCATGATTGGATAAGTGGAAATAGTTGATAGTGATTGGTTTATGCTTCCGCTTTATTATGTCGCATGTTCGAGTATCCCGCCTAGCTTGTCGTGTATTGCATTGTCACCTGTTCGCTATAGGTTGGTTCATGTACGGATTGGCCGTTTCGTGTGTGGATTGACCTATAGTGCGGGGGTGTGGTACCTCCACGTGTCCGGGGTGCTACATCTAAGGTGGTATCAGAGCCCGGTTGCAAAACGGAGGTTTTCATGTCGTGTCGTGTCAAGTCTAGGTCGTACGACATAGGAATTACTTGACAAATTGAGAGTCTTGCATATTATTTGAATGTCCTGACCTATTTGAACTCTTTGAATTGACTGCAATACTTGATAACTTGTGCTCTTGTATTGATTTACGTTATTAATTGCCAATTTATTTACCTTGAACTGCCTGAAAGTATGCGATCAACGTGTCTTATTTAAACATTGATCGACTAATGTTGCTTTTATATTAACTTCTCATTTTGGCATCAACTATGTGACAATTACGTGACATGAACACGCCTCACCCACATGCATTTATTTGCAAAGTAAGTTGTGAGTGACAGGTTTTGGAAAGGTATGAATCAAGGCTGGAGGATTTGAAGACTTAAGAGACTGATCAACCGTTTGGACCAAGTTGCAATTCGGTCAAGCGAGAATGAACCCCGGGATCGAGCCCAACATTACTACGGTGCCAGGTTCTTCAATGCATTCATAAACACGTGCATCATAATTGCTATTTGCTTCTCATTTATAAATATTGTCATAGATGCTTTTTAGATTACCTACTTGATGCATTAAATATATGTTTGAATTAGTTGAAATATTTAAATCCTTTTGTTATGAGTGCTTCTTTAAATCAATATAATTATCCCAACGTGTTGCATTGTAAATTATTGGTAAGTATATTATGTGCATTGACACTTTAACCATCATGCATTATTTAGTGTTTATTGTCAATAGGCTCTCCCTATGCTCTGCACAATCTCTGCTCTTATTTTTACCAATTTGAATTTAAATAAGAGATTTCTAAATCATTGGGTATCGGTTTGGGAACCGAGTTATTTGATTTTGCTTGAAGCTTGGAAATGTTTGGGATTGTGAGAATTTACCGATCCAGGATTTAGTAGGAACAGGGGTATGAAATAAATATTGAAAAATTTTAGGAACCGGAAATTGATGATAAGTTCAAACAGATAAATGTCCAGTGGGTCTTTCCACCTTCAGAGATTAATTAGTACTTTGGAGGTTCAGTAAGGGTAGGAGAAAGAACTTTTCTTGCTTTGGATCAGGGTGTCAACTTGGCAAATATAAATCTAAGAGCAGAAGCGTTGTGGGATGCTGGAAAATTTAATATCAAAACAAAGTGGTGACAGTCAGGGAGCTTCAAGTTGAGTATGTTGCTAGCAGAAAGAATTAGAAAAGGATCCTCAATCCAAAATCTTGATTAATAACAAGTAGAATAAGGAAAGGTTACGGGAATTGAGTCAGCAGAGAAGCTTGCAAGTGGGAAAGGATAGAATGAATCTAAAGGATAAAGAAAATTTCTATTTTCTTAAGGGGGAGAGCCGGTCTAAAAATAAGTTCAAAGTCTGAAGTTAGATAGCACTTGAGGAAGTTGGGAATCTTCAAAGAATCAATTCTTCCTGGAATCCTCTATCAGGATCATGTGAGGGAGGTTGTTAATAAGCTAAACTTTCTCCCTCTCATACAAAGGAAAGTCCCATCATCGACAGTACCTTTGTTCCATTATCGTTTCAAGAAAGTGGGTACACCGTCTGCAGCCCTCCGGTAGCCTCAAGATATCAGTGACTCAGTAAATAGAAAAGGATTCAGTTTGGGTGATATTCGGAATCAATCTCAAGCTGAGGTAGGTTAACTCCGACAAGAATTTTCTTACGAAGTTGTTACTCACACCCCAGAGATGCCTGTAAATGCACGCCGTACTTTCGTCTGTGTTGTCGCCGTCGCCTCCATGAATATACCAGTTTACCATGAACACTTCAGAAAGATGAAAGACTGATTGATCCTCTCTTTCAAGATGATTCGTGGAATTATGGGGTATGTTATCAGATTTCAGGGATCAAAGGAGGACGTTTCACTAGGACTTGATTCTCTCAGTTTCTACGCAAGTGTGCTTGCTGAATGACTCTCACGGGATGACAACCTTGATCCTCTTGTCGTAAATATCCATCATGCTATCTTCTAAAGAAATAGAAGTGCTACTTTTGAGTTTCAAACAAAAGAGTTGGGATCTTTACTTCTGGAAGACGTTTTACTTTGATTACGGAGGTCGAGGAAATGGTAACACTTGTTCTCTCTGTTGGTTGAACAAGGACTTGCTTGAAACGCAAAGCCGGTCCTTAAGCTTGAAGGTACAATTAATCCCTAACCAGAAAACCATGGTTATTTTCAATTCCGAAATCGGAAGGTGAATGTGAGAATCAGTACGAGAAGGGGTACAACCGGGGGATTTGGGATTAAAACGGGTATGAAGATGTGGTGATTAATGATGATTTACGGATTATGTTAGAAAAATAGCACAAGGGCAGAGATGGTTATCAGGAATGGGAATATCGAACTGTAGTGGTGCAAAGCGGGAAAATCTCAACTAGAAGAATCAAGGTTCAGTCGAGTTATTTCAATACCAGAACTTTGATCCCCGGTGAACGGTACACTTAATCATGCATATCACGTGCATCATTATTTTATCATTATCATTATCTTGTTATCT
Organism: Lantana camara; assembly: GCA_037501455.1. Taxonomy (NCBI): domain Eukaryota; kingdom Viridiplantae; phylum Streptophyta; class Magnoliopsida; order Lamiales; family Verbenaceae; genus Lantana; species Lantana camara. Next base: position 61,533,879 of record CM074855.1, read on the forward strand.
AGTACATGACTCCTTGTTTATTAGTATTATTTTATTATTCCCGTATATAATTCCTTGATTGTTATTATTTGTTTACATGAACCATTATTTTTAAATTATAAATTTTTATGTGAGCCTTGTGGGTTATTTGCAAATTTTATCTAAGTGCTCGCTTGAACTTTTATTTCGAGTGTGTGTGAGACGGGGATTCTCTCAGGGTTGTCAGGAGACGGGGTTCTCTTGTTACTTCCTCGAAAGACGGGGTTCTTTTATTAATTGTTTGAGAGGCGGGGCACTCTCATTATTTTCAACTACTTGTCAATTTGTTATAGTGGAAGGGCAGATTTTCTTCTAAGTATTTAGGCTCCGGAAAGTTGAGGGTCGTGATTTCACATCTTGGTGGACCTTGTGGATCAAAGACCTCTTTCGAACTAATCCCTGACGGGGAGTAGCTAATCCTCGTGGGATGAACACGTAAGAGCCAATTAATTTCCAAGAATTCAGGACATGGAATCCGAGGACGGATCCTCTTAAGGGGGAGAGAGTTGTAACGCCCCCATTTTCAGACAGTCAGGTACGCTCGACACGTGTGGGTTTTGGAGCGTTAGGACTTTATTTTATTATTTTTGTTTATTTAATTTAAACGTGTTAGATTAATTTCTATAAATTGTTTTCAACATGATTACGTGGAAATTGTGTGAAATCCATTTCACATCTGGAATTCATGTATAATTGGAATTTAATTGTTACATGAATTAATTGTCCAATTTGTCTTAATTGCTTAATTTTCCTTAAATGCTCACTTACATAAATAGAGGACCAGATTGCATGAATATATTAGGGGACCTAATTGCTCATTTCCAAACTTGATATACTTAATTGCATGACTTACAAACATTAGGGATTTAATTACAAATATTACATATTTCCCCAAATATATCACGTTATATGCATCTCTTCTCCAAGCTTCATTCTTCACTTTCATCAAAACATACCATTTGCTTCCTTCTTCACCGAGCCAACCCTCCATGGAAAGAAAAGGGAATTTCATCAATTGCAAGCTAGAATCTTTGAGGAATTGGAAGTCTTAGGCCATCATCTTCATCATATCTCCATCCTTTCTTCTCCTTCTCTCATTCAAGTTAGGGATGAGCATATATATGATCTCTTGAAATTTATGTGAGATAGTTAGGGTTTGGGATTTATGTGCTAGATGGATGAATTGTAAATGGAAGCATGATTATGTGATCTTAGGTTGAATTATGGCATGATTTATTCATGAAATCCTTGAATATTTGAGCTTGAATGATCAATAGAAGCTTGAGCATGAAACTTGGAAATCTTGACGGTATTGCATGGTTTAGTTGCTTAAGTGTTATATTATCGTTTCTTGAATATGTGTGTATCTTATTTCCAGAATTCTTACATGTTGGGATGAATTTGGGAAGGGTTGGGGATGCTTGATTTTATCCCGAGAGCATCCCCTGTTCTGCTCTGTTTCTGGACTGTCTGCATAATGGGAACGGCCCTTCCCGTTCCCTTTGTACTTAGGGAACGGCCGTTCCCATTTATTTGAAATGTGTGTCAGGCGGCGAGGACGGGAACGACCGTTCCCACTTTATCTCACAGACGGGAACGGCCGTTCCCATCTTCGGGGAGCCCGACAGCGGGAACGGCCATTCCCACTTTGAACTAAAACCTAGAACGGCCGTTCCCAGCTCTCTGGTAGTGCAGAAACTTTCTGCATAAAAATGGAATTTTGGGACGTCGTTCCAACGGGTTAATTGACCCCAGATTGTTATTATATGAATGATTACATGCCAAAACGTGATATTTACATGCTACATTGTGTATTTCTCGATGTCTCGTATATGATCGTGCCATGCGTCTTATAAGGGGTAATATGATTGAATTATGGTCTCATGCGTGTACATTGTCCCATTTCTTGTCCAGTTATTCCCCAGGGCGGAGATTGTCAAGCATGGTCACGTTCACGCCATCATGAGTCGTGTGTCGCCTGTCAGGTGAGGTTTAATTTCTAGTTATATAGAACCCGTATAACCTTTACGTGGTTTTTGGCCAAAGGTATTTATAGTTATAATTTCATGAAAGCACGTATTATTTCAAGTTATATTATTGTTCATGAATCAAGTAAGTAGGTCATGATAGTGTGCATAAAATCAAGCATGTCATGTCATGAAAGCAAGTCATGTGTTCTCCTGGCCAGGTCCTCCCTAGTGAGGGCGCTGGACTGGTCTTCAGGCAGGTGATTGTCCGTCCAATCACAGGAAGAACAATACCGTATCATGTTTGTGTGTTCTTTTGGCCAGGTCCTTCCTAGTGAGGGCACTGGACTGGTCTTAGAGCCAGTGGTTGTCCGTCCAACCCCAAGAAGAACAAAGGCCTATCGTGTACATGCGTTCTCCTGGCCAGGTTCTCCTTAGTGAGGGCACTGGACTGGTCTTAGAGCCAGTGGTTGTCCGTCCAACCCCAAGAAGAACAAAGGCCTATCGTGTACATGCGTTCTCCTGGCCAGGTTCTCCTTAGTGAGGGCATTGGACTGGTCTTAGAGCCAGTGGTTGTCCATCCAACCCCAAGAAGAACAAAGGCCTATCGTGTACATGCGTTCTCCTGGCCAGGTTCTACTTAGTGAGGGCGCTGGGCTGGTTTTAGAGCTAGTGGTTGTCCGTCCAACCATAGGAAGAACAACCCTATCGTGTTGCAAGCAAGCCATGTATTGATTGCATGATTTCCATTCCATGAATGTGCTAATTGATTACAATATCGCACGATTGCATGATAATTGAAATTGCGTGATCGCCTATTAAATTATAATCCATCAAGCATGTTTATTGATTGCATGAAATGAACAAGTGATTAATATTGATAGTTGTATTCTCGGGCGAAGCTATATTATTATTAAACTTGTATATTTATCTTTTATAATCTTTACCCGAGAATATAACTTGCATGTTATCTGCGCTAATATGTATATAAACCCCTCACTCGGTCTTCACAGACTGACACCTCCACCTTTCAGGTTATTGCAGGTGCGTGCTAGGCGGGAAGTGAGTCGAGTCCAGTTATTAGAGTTGAGTCAAACACGGTGCATTTATTTGATTGTTTATTTATTGTTCGAGAAAATCATGTTTACGGTTATATGTTATGTATTTTAGGAGATGATAATGTATTGATATGTAAGTTAGAATATATATTATTTGGAAGATGAGAAATGTCATGATTGGATAAGTGGAAATAGTTGATAGTGATTGGTTTATGCTTCCGCTTTATTATGTCGCATGTTCGAGTATCCCGCCTAGCTTGTCGTGTATTGCATTGTCACCCGTTCGCTACAGGTTGGTTCATGTACGGATTGGCCGTTTCGTGTGTGGATTGACCTATAGTGAGGGGGTGTGGTACCTCCACGTGTCCGGGGTGCTACAGGCGCTCAGCGTCCACTCCTCGCTAACTCCTAACGAGGTCCGGTTACGCCGTCATTGTTTATTGGGACTAGTGCATGGGGATCACCGTCAGCCCGAGCTTCCCCGGATAGCCACGTACACATAGTCCCGGGCCCCATTAAACATTGTGTTCACTGATCTCGCCAAAACATTGGGTAAGGGTTCATGAAAGAAAGGCTTACGTTTGAAATCATTTACTTGAGAAAAGACTCTATATACGTAGTAAATACATTTTGGCTTAAAACTTTGTATGTTGGTTTATATAGGGTCGGTTTAGATAATAGAAGAGAAACCCACCTTTACACCTTACCGACCAATACCAAGAAAAAAACAGGAGGACTTGAAAGTGTCCTATGAACCCGGCATATCTCCGCCCTAGAGAAAACTATACACAAGACGACATGGTGCATACGTGAGACTCAAGACTCCAAATGATCCATATATGACGCACGGCAATGCAATGAATACGATATGAAAGTATAAGAAATGATATCATGTCATAGAAACATTATTGTGCACAATTAATGTCTTAAAGACATGTATACAAGCCAATCATTCATTATAAGTGGCGTTCATATCCGTTCAAGCTCTTAACTTTCACATTCCTTATTAAGTCAATGCATGAATTTCATATAATGATCATAACAAATGCTTTAACATGTATACATTTCATATGAATCATAAAAGAAGAGATAAATACTCAATTAGGGTTCATATTGATAACAAAGATCTATGCATGCGCATATTAGAAGCAATGATGACACGTTGAGGCATAACTTGGAAAATATTTCACAAACAAATGATGAAACTTCATAACATCCAAGGTAACACATTATAAAACATGTTAATATCTCATAGAAGTCATAAAAGAGGTGGAGGAAGATTAAACGAGAGAAGAAAAATGGAATTGGAGTAACAAAAATAGGCAGGGCAGAATCCAGCTTTGGGAAAAATCCACCCCCATGGATTCCTGACAGCAACTCTACTGACTCAAATCCACCCCCATGGATTTGGGTCAGTAGCCCAAAAATAGAGCAAACATGGCATGCACCAAAAAGAATGGAAAAGAAACAAGTTACCAACTTGAAACTCAATCAATATCATGCATACTCAGGTCATAATCTCATGTATACAAGATTGATCACATTAGATATCAAGAACTTCAAGGAAACTTCATGAATTCATCACAAAGATCATATCTCCAAGCTTCAACAATGGCAAGTCTATAAATCAACCACAACCATGCAAGCTAAGTCTAAACCAATGTAATTTCATGCTTTAGGATCACTTAGCACTCATGCATCTCAAAGGAATTCCAAGAAAACAAGGGTGAATCAAGAAAAGGGCAAGAACTCCACTATTCATCATCTTCTCCAATCCTAATTCATAACTTGGTGAAATCATGCAATATAAGACTTAAAAGGACCATGAGGAGACATCCTACACAAATATAAGTTTACCTTCAAGAGATGGTGAGAAATGGTAAGGAGATGAGCTCAATCTCCAAGGGTTTGCACTATTCCTTCTTCTTCCCCTTTCTTTTCTCCTTCTCTTTCTTTCTTGGCTGATATTTTGGGGTTGTGAGGGGGGTTTGGTTCGGTTGGGGGGTTGAGTGGGGAGTGAGAGAGTGTATCAAGTGGGCTAGGTCATGGGTTTAGGGTCTAGGGACGTTCATATAGGCCCGTAGGTTGGAAAAGTCAATGGTTTGTCATTTTTAAACGCGAGGTGCTCGTTTTGGTTGAAATTTGAGAATCTAAATGATCTTAAAAAGGCATGAGGCTTATCCCATTGTCTCCAAATCGTCGATATGGATTTAATGGAGGTGAGGGAACTCAAATCCGAGTTCTCGAGCTCAAGATATCAGATACGAAACCAAGGGTGCGCTAAGTGCACGTTAGCCCCCGGTTTGGTTCCAATCATACCAAATAAATTTAAAACGCAATCAATCGAATCCAAAAATGTAAAACGAGAATACAAACACATTCATGACACACATATCTACAACATATTAAATTTCCACAAAATTCCGGATTCATTTCATATAGTAACAACGCGCAAGTTGTCACGTAAATGCAAATCAACCAAGAATTCATAAAGTTCAAAATTCAAACAAAATTTAAGCATCCATTTTAAATATTTAATAAAAATATAACGAAATGCATAAAATGGGAAAATTAATGAGAATTACAAATAATAATTATCAAAAATATTTAATTAAGCAATTAAATAATCTAAACGCACAATTAAGGAGCACACAAGTTATTCATATTAATTCAAATTCAAATATTGCATATATTTCAATTAATCACTTATTTAACAATTAAACAATAAAATTTAATTATAGAAAACGTTGAAAGCCAATTAATTTGCACAAATTAGTAAACACATATGTTATTTTAAAATACTGAAAAGTTGGGGCGTTACAATCTCTCCCCCTTAAAAAGAATCTGTCCTCGGATTCACTACTCGACCGAACAAACAATGAGAGATTCCCCGTCTCTCACAAGCAACAAGAGAGAACCCCTTCTCTCACAAGCAAAGAGAGTACCCCGTCTCTCGAACAACAATGAGAGAACCCCGTCGCTCACAAGCAAAGAGAGCACCCCGTCTCTCGAACAAGAATAAGAGAATCCCCGTCTCTTACAAACAACGAGAGCACCCCGTCTCTCAAACAAAAATAAAGAAAGGGAGTCTCCAACACTCCCCAACACAATGCAAAATCATAATTAAAGCCACGTAAGAAACCCAAACAGGTAATAGCCATCACCCACGTTGATTATCAATTACTTCACGTAGTTTTACTTGATAAGAAATCAAAGCACATAACAAAGAAATTATTTGAATTAAATTTGCATGAATGCATGTATCATGGATGCTACAAGTACCGTTCACCGTAGTTGCGAAATTTAGAATTGTGAGTTTCGTTGTCGAATGCATGATCTGTCTCGAAGGTGAGCTCGGTACTTGACTTGTCTTTGGGTTCTTCAGGGTACCCCAGTGGAGCCAATGATAAATCCCCTAAAGACTTTACTCTTAAATCCCTTCTAACTTTTATTGCTTCTCAACTTCTTTGATCCTTCCTCAATCCCTATTATATTCTTTCAGCCGGACTAACTCTTCCAAGTAACCCACCTTGACATCCACTTTTGCGTTTAGAATATCCATTCTGATGTCCAGTCCATAGCTTCTATCCTTACCCATATCGGTGTTTAACATATCCCCGAGGATAACCACTCTTGACAACCTTGCCGATTCAATCCCGACCTTGCGATATTTATTTTTATGGTATATCTTAACACGAATCTTTTCTCATCTTCAAAGTATCCCTTCCTTCTCTTTGACACCTTAGGGTTATATTCAGTATTTGGCCCTTACAATTCTTTAAGCGAGGATAACACTCTTGATGATTCTTAGAGTCTGATTTAGTTTTCCCAATGTTCATCCTCTCCGATTTTGTTTCTTCCTAACTCCTTCTGAACTCATTGACCCAAGCTTTCATGGTCGCATCCTTTTCTATGCTAATTTGAATCGGTTCCTCCTTGACAATCCAACTAAAGAGTTTTCCTTAACTTCTTTATAACTTCTTTGCCTCCAAGTCAAACTTGCATACGTAGAAAGATTCAACAAGTTAACTTCTCTAATCCTTATGATAATCTCTAACCTGAATTTAGTGGCCTAACTCTTATTTTACTGATCAACCTATAAAGTTATCTTATTCATCTCCGCTCACCAACATAAAAATCCCTAGATCTTCCCTAATTGCATTTCTGTTATTTCTACAGATTATTCCTTCGGCCCCGATCTCAAGTTTTGAATTTGTCTCCTGGTCATGCTCTCCCCCTTAAAATTTCTGTCGTTACACCTTAAACTCCATCGAACCTTCTTTCCTCGAAATTCTCGATGAGTAATTTTCATTTAGATAGAACTTTAGTTTAAATTGCAACCCGAAGATTTTACCTTTCAATTCCTCTTCTAATTCTCTTGAGGTGTGGAACTCCTTTCGCTAATCTTGTTTGGTCCGAACACTCCAAAGCCAACTCTAATCTCGCTTCTCTTTCTGAATCCCATTTCCATCAACCTGTCCCTTACTTAAAGTTCTTTATTTTCCCCGACGTCATCTCCCTTGTAATATGCAACTCCATTATTTCTTTTTATCTAAATTTGGATGTGGCTCGGTTGAAATGATACTTGATAGATGAGATGAAGGAAATTCCTATCAAGTAAACACTAAAATGCATGTCGGGTTAGGATGTCAATGCACGTGTCACGCTTGCAACAAGCAAATATGCAACACATTAGAGTGATGAGATCAAATAGAGATGCACGCACAAGTACAATTAAGGAAAATTAAATAATTTGATGCGAAATATGATGCGCGTGCCATGAATGCTTTGAACTGTCACCAAGATGGCAAGTGATTAACTCGGTAGCTTGTTCTCATTTCTCTAACCCCGGCTTACTTTAACGTGTTGATCATTTCTTGTCTTTCCAACGGTCTTCAAAATTTCCATGAGTCCTTGTGCATCAACTTGTACCTTCCACGGTCTGGGATTGCAATTTCTCAATCCCTAACTTCTGTTACATCCACGGAATTAGCATCCGAATTTCTCCCCGAGAATCAACCATCCAATATTGTCCGAACTCTCTTACAATATTAACCCCGAATGTGGTTCCGAATCCTACTTCGAATCATCACCCTGATCAAGATTCCCGTGCTTATCCTTTATGAGTTTGAATTAATAAATCGAACTTATTTTCCAATTGCTTACACTTGAGCGCATAATTTTCTTCCTAGAAGTCTTCGCCCTTCTTTATTGTTTCTATTTGTTGCTCCCTCTCTCCCAATTTGACAATCCCCACGATAATTCAACTTGCATTAAAGGAATGAACTCAAATTCCATTCACAACATTGTTACCTTCCGCGAACATGCATTTACTACGTTGCTTGAATCTTTCCAATCTCTTCCCGCTTTTCCATCTTAGTTGAATTTCACAGCTCCTGGACTCACTTCTTCCCGATCTTGACCTCGACAACCTCTTTTCTAGCCATTAGGTTTACTTAGAAATACCTCTTTGATGACTGTTGATGCTTCATTCCCGCCGAATGTGTTTTGGCTTGAATATTCACAATCCTCGTTATCTTTTCCATAATCCAAACCCTGAGTTAAAGTACCCTCAAGGTTCATTCACTCCATTTCTTAAGTTGAATGATCCCGTTGAATCCAATTATGGCATCCTATGTAGGAGAGTCGCATATACCCACCTTAGGAGTCACAAATATTCCCCGATGACTCTCATCTTATCCAGTGTCTCTCTACCATTGCATCTCTAAAGTGGAACCTCCCATTCCGGATCCTAACCCCAGAACTTTAGCTCCATCTATAACGCCACGCACATCGAATTCTCTTGATTCTTCCCCGGTGCATCCTTCCGATCTTCTGTGCATCAGAAAGAACTTGTAACAGATCGTTGCCAACGTGGAACTTGTCCGTGGTTTGATATTATCTTCATAACCCATAAATCGCCACTCATTTAAAGGAGATATGCATGCGATTAGTATATGCCCATGTCACGTATTCAACACAGAAGGCATGGATTCAATTTAAGGATGCAACAGGTAATTCAACAAGATTCAACAGAGAAGGCAATTCATTCTCAAAATCGATGCAATGCACACATTATCATGTAGCTCCTAAGCCGTACCACCTAGACTGACTCAATTACGACACGGGAACACCGGTTTTGCAACCGGCCTCTGATACCACGTAAGGATGTAGCACCCCAAACGGAAGGCACCACATCACCCGCACCGAGACCCGACCCGTATATGAAATGGAAAATCCATACACGTGCCAAGTCACGGCGAACGGGGACTCACTCAGTCACTAGGCTAGGCGGGAACTAGAATCTCAAAACCCCACAAGCCAAACAATAAGATAAAATGCACGTGTGGAAGCATTTCATATAATCAATCATGAATATAGGTAGCAATTGACGGGTTCAACTAGCATAAATACCTAGTCCCGAAATTTCAAACAAAAATCATAGGTAATTAAACAAATTACAATTTGCGTGTAGAAAGACTCTGACTTAACTACAGAACTTGACCGACATAAAATCCCGTCTAGCACTCCAAAACCTGCAAAAGAACTGAAAACAAAGCCGGGTTCAGTCTATAGGAGACTGGTGGGTATAAAACAGGGCATACTATATTTATATTTCAGAATGTAAACACCCTCACATGCAAGCTATAATCCCGTGCGAGGTTTTAAAATATTTTCCCAAGTGGGGTGAAAACAAAGGAAAACAACACTCGGGATTACAACGATCAATTTCATTCATTCATTAAAAACATGCGGTCATTTCGTGAGCCCGGCGAGAGGGCGAATTCTCCAACCTTCTCCTCGTATGTGCATTTATTCATTCATTCGTTCGTTCATTAGTGATCATACCACAATCATTCATTCGTTCATAAACTTTAAGATTCATAACATTAATATTCATAACATTAACACTTACACCTTTTTCCTCCGGGTGGTGGACGGGTTAGCAAGACCCAGCCACCTCATTTATTGACCAAAAGGGGTTACATGACTCCCCAGATGGCGCTAAGCGTCCATTCCTTGCTAACTCCTAACGAGGTTCGGTTACGCCGTCATTGTTTATTAGGACTAGTGCACGGGGATCACCGTCAGCCCGAGCTTCCCCGGGTAGCCACGTAGATATAGTCTCGGGCCCCATTAAACACTGTGTTCACTGATCTCACCAAAACATTGGGTAAGGGTTCATGAAAGAAAGGCTTACGTTTGAAATCATCTACTCGAGAAAAGACTCTATATACGTAGTAAATACATTTTGGCTTAAAACTTTGCACGTTGGTTTATATAGGGTCATTTTAGCTAATAGAAGAGAAACCCACCTTTACACATTACCGACCAATACCAAGAAGAAAACAGGAGGACTTGAAAGTGTCCTATGAACCCGGCATATCTCCGCCCTGGAGAAAACTGTACACAAGACGACATGGTGCATACGTGAGACTCAAGACTCCAAATGAACCATATATGACGCATGACAATGCAATGAATACGATATGAAAGTATAAGAAATGATATCATGTCATTGAAACATTCTTGTGCACAATTAATATCTAAAGACATGTATACAAGCCTATCATTTTTTATAAGTGGCATTCATATCCATTCGAGCTCATAACTTTCACATTCCATATTAAGTCAATCCATGAATTTCATATAATGATCATAACATATGCTTTAACATGTATACATTTCATATGAATCATAAAAGAAGAGATAAATACTCAATTAGGGTTCATATTGATAACAAAGATCTATGCATGCGTATATTAGAAACAATGATGACACGTTGAGGCATAACTTGGAAAATATTTCACAAACAAATCATGAAACTTTATAACATCCAAGGTAACACATAATAAAACATGTTAATATCTCATAGAAGTCATAAAAGAGGTGGAGGAAGATTAACGAGCGAAGAAAAATGGAATTGGAGTAACAAAAATAGGCAGGGCAGAATCTAGCTTTGGAAAAAATCCACCCCCATGGATTCCTGACAGCAACTCTACTGACTCAAATCCACCCCCATGGATTTGGGTCAGTACCCCAAAAATAGAGCAAACATGGCATGCACGAAAAAGAAAGGAAAAGAAGCATGTTACCAACTTGAAACTCAATCAATATCATGCATATTCAGGTCATAATCTCATGTATACAAGATTGATCACATTAGATATCAAGAACTTCAAGGAAAGCTTCATGAATTCATCACAAAGATCAGATCTCCAAGCTTGAACAATGGCAAGTCTATAAATCAACCACAACCATGCAAGCTAAGTCTAAACCAACCTAATTTCATGCTTTAGGATCACTTAGCACTCATGCATCTCAAAGGAATTCCAAGAAAACAAAGGTGAATCAAGAAAAGGGCAAGAACTCTTCTATTCATCATCTTCTCCAATCCTAATTCATAACTTGGTGAAATCATGCAATATAAGACTTAAAAGGACCATGAGGAGACATCCTACACAAATATAAGCTTACCTTCAAGAGATGGTGAGAAATGGTAAGGAGATGAGCTCAATCTCCAAGGGTTTGCACTATTCCTTCTTCTTCCCCTTTCTTTTCTCCTTCTCTTTCTTTCTTAGCTGATATTTTGGGGTTGTGAAGGGGGTTTGGTTCGGTTGGGGGGCTGAGTGGGGAGTGATAGACTGTATCAAGTGGGCTAGGTCATGGGTTTAGGGTCTAGGGACGTTCATATAGGCCCGTAGCTTGGAAAAGTTAATGGTTTGTCATTTTTAAACGCGAGGTCCTCGTTTTGGTTGAAATTTGACAATCTAAATGATCTTAAAAAGGCATGAGGCTTATCACATTGTCTCCAAATCGTCGACATGGATTTAATGGAGGTGACGGAATTCGAATCCGAGTTCCCGAGCTCAAGATATCACATACGGAACAAAGGGTGTGCTAAGTGCGCGCTAGCCCCCGGTTTGGTCCCAATCATACCAAATAAATTTAAAACGCAATCAAACGAATCCAAATAAGTAAAACGATCATACATACACATTCATGACACACATATCTACAACATATTAAATTTCCACAAAATTCCGGATTCATTTCATAGAGTAACAACGCGCAACTTGTCACGTAAATGCAAATCGACCAAGAATTCATATAGTTCAAAATTCAAACAAAATTTAAGCATCCATTTTAAACATTTAATAAAAATATAACGAAATGCATAAAATGGGAAAATTAATGAGAATTACAAATAATAATTATCAAAAATATTTAATTAAGCAATTAAATAATCTAAACGCACAATTAAGGAGCACAAAAGTTATTCATATTAATTCAAATTCAAGTATTGCATATATTTCAATTAATCGATTATTTAACAATTAAATAATAAAAATTAATTATAGAAAACGTTGAAAGCCAATTAATTTGCACAAATTAGTAAACACATATGTCATTTTAAAATATTGAAAAGTTGGGGCATTACAATCTATGTTTGTATATGCATGATGGCATGATTTGATATATATGATATTCATATGATACGATATATTTGGTTTTATGCTCGTTTATATGATTTCGATCCTTGAATACATGTATGAACTTGAAAGCTTGAATATGCTAACTCTTGATGTTGCATTGCATCATTTGCATCCGTATGCATTCGTTGAGCGTCTATATGTTTAATTTTGAGTCTAAGTATGTCTTTTTTCTTTTGTTTTGCTCAGAGGTTCGTTTCGTGGGAAAGGAGGTGGTCATTTAGGTTCGTTCTGGTTTGCTTCGTTCGTTGTGGTCGACAAGGTGAGGTTTTGTTCTTTTAGTTATTATGACCTACAACCCTAAATGTGATTTAAGACCGCATGCGACCTACATATACATATATGTATTTAGATACGTGTTTGATAAGTATTTTATGGGAATTGGCCCGTTTGCTATGAAACGTTTGAAAAACTATTTTATGTATACGTATGATATATTTTTGTTTGTTTGTTTTGAAAAAGGGCCTGGTGTGTGTGTTTTGAAAATAGCGAGTTATGGTTTTGAAAAATAAGTCTGATTTTGAAAATTTAGAACTTTTGAACAATTTAAACAATTTGAATAATTAGAAGGGCCCCTGAGATTTGTGCAAAAGAGCCCCGGGACGGTGTTGGGCCGTTGGGTAACTCCCGAGTACGGTCTCCACTTCGAAAGAATCAACCCGGAACCCACTACGAGGTTAGTGAGGGGATGGAATCCTCAGGCGTGAGTGTTATGAAACTCACGACCCTGAAATATGTGTTTTATTCTGTTTTAGTTAGGGTAGGCCAACCTTCCATCACCCGGAGAAGAGGTATATGAGTTTGATTCTGTTTTAGTTTGAATTTCAATTTTGTTTATGAATTTTGAAAGGAGATAGGTGGTTCGAAACTCGTAGTCGCCAAGTTGTTTGTTTGGTTATGAACTTAGTTCGTGAAACGGGAGTGGATTATTAATTACTAAAATTTGGTTGATTTTGGCCTTCGGCCTTAACTCTTTTCTATATACTTAGTATCACGTGCTAAAATGTTTTAAATTGCAAAAACCACGCCCCGGTTTTAAACGTGCTAAAATGTTTTAAACGTGCTAAAATGATTTTGGAAGATGCTTTGCTCTTACGTATATGTATGGGTGAGTGTGTTAGCCCCCCTCACCAGTCTTTAGGACTGACCCTCCTGGTTGTTTTGTTTGTAACACCCCGGAGCGAAGGGCACCACATCCCCCGCACCATGGTCTAATCCGAGTAACGAAATGAAGGGTTCGCACCCGAATCCAACCACAACAAACAAGAGACACACAAAACTCACACCCTCGCTAGGCGGCCTAGACCCTCAAGAACCGAGCAAAATAAAACAAAAGTAGCGGAAGCATTAAACATTCATACACAATCCCTAATATCACATAACATATAATAAGAGGGTTCAAGTTATCATGCTAAGTCATAAACGAATATATACGACATATACAATGCCCATCGGGGCCAAAATATCAAAAGTATTCGAATTACATAATTCAAAAGTGCATAAAGGTAAGGTACTAAAACCACTATATATGCATGAGACCCGAGTCACACCACAAGTAAACTCGACATACACTTGCCGCCTAGCTCAACTCAGAAGGTACCTGCAAACTCAAAAGAAAAGAGAAAAAGGGGAAAACAACGAGGATTAGTCCTAGAGACTAGTGAGGGGGTTAACTCACACACCTAATATACATATACAGCATAACACTTATTCAAAATCGAAAGGAGCCATGAACCAAGAGTGGTTTTTGCAAACCAAAGACTTTACCCGTGGTATACATATACATACAAGAATTCTAGACCGAAGGCCAAACATCAAGTTTTAGATACTTAGAAGTCCACTCTTGTTTCATAGATCAGACACAACCAACCAACTCGGCGAGTACGAGTCACACATCTAAACTTCCATAAACGATATGCAAATATTAATTTGGGCAGCATAACGGTATTATCGTACTGCAAAAATTGGCTATCAACGGCACTTTTCCAACACCTCGATATTTTCTCGTGAAACTAGCAGAGCTTCCCTGTAATATCCCCAATTAAGATTTTGGAGTGTGGGCTACGACAGTATTTCGCTAAATACTTTGAGAAAATATTTTTCTAGAAAAACCTTTTTTCTAATTTTAGAAAATCCCTATTTTCTATTAATTAGGTGGATTACATATTAATTATATATTAATTATATAACCACCTAATTAAGTAATTAATTAATCCTTAATAAAGGATTAATTAACTAAACTAGAGAGAGAGAGCCGAGAGGCATTTCAAATCTGCCAAAGTTTGCTCAAAAAAATGATGATACAAAATGCGAAGGGAACAACCTATTTATAGGCCTAAAATGAGGACCTCCGCAGCAAATTTTCGTATTTTGGCATGGACGCCAAGTCCCAATAGCCAATCCGGTCATGCCACGTCAAAGATTGGAGCGCAAGGAGTGCAGCGGTGCTGAGCACGTGTCGAACGGGTCCCGCACGCACCCACACGTGCCACCCATGTGGCGGGTGTGTGTTCGCGCGCGTGAACCACACGTTGGAACGAGCACGTGCCACTTGTCCGGTTCGGCCGGTCCAATCGGCGGTCCATAGGTTCAGACTGGTTCGCACATGAACCGGTCGATCCAGGCGGTTTGGTCCGACATCCACGCGGCAAATCCCCATTTATCCACGTGTCCGGGTCGGTCAAACCAGGACCCGACCCTACCCATTGACTCGTTCAACCGAATCGCTATCCGACCCATTTCCTGACCCACGCCAGAACTAATCTGGGGCGTCCGTGGCGCCCAGTGGCGCTGACCCGCTGACATGGTGTGCCTCGTCAGCACTTCTGCGACGTCATCAAAAAACCTTTTTTTTTTTTCGAAAAAATTTTATTTTCTCCAAAATAAAATTTTGGGCATTTCCAACTCTTTGGAATTTAATTTATTTTCTCAAAATAGATTCCTTGGCTATTTTCAAAATCTTTGAAAATTAATTTCTCTCTCTCGTTTTAATATTTTCTCTTTGATCTTCGTTGGGGCTTGCGGGGGGAACCTGCAGGACTAATTAATCTTAGCTACCAACGGGTCAATCTATTATCATCCCATGAAAGTAATTGATTACCGTTTAACAATATTTAATTCCACTAAATAAATATTGTTGAACTCTAAAATTAATTAAATTACAAATTTCTCGATCTAGAATAATTTTACATTTTACTCCTCTGTACAGATATCCATGAAAAATAAATCAATACTACTATCATTTATTTTTCACTTCCAATCTGAAATTTCTTGATTTGCCTTAAGTCCAAATTTCCTGTATGTGAAACACATTCAACATACAACTTCGGTGACACACACACGAAGTACTTTGGCCAAAGTTTTAATTTGAACATTTTGCAAATCTATTTCAGGGATATCTCCTTGTTAGGAAAAGTGCCCTAGAAAGCTGATTGTATATCGGTTTTGTGCTTTTCCTTATTGTAATCACAGACAATCTTTGAATGAAATAACGAATTGAGGCAACACTTCTTTATATGCTCTTGTTTGGTATGCGTTTACTTTATCTGTGCATGTATGAGAACTCCCCTAATCCTGATGACTTTAGGACTCTACCATTTAGGTGAAATGGTTCATGAAACGAGTCCTATATCACATAAGTCATGATTAGTAAAATACTCCAAGCCGATGAGTCCTACCGACAGTGGGAGTGTCAACCTGACTCCTCTAAGGCTTGCTTGTGGGATCACGGCCTTAAGAAGGACCACCTTGTTTCATGGAGGTGCAAAGTGTATAGTTGATACGTGCGTGATACATGAGGGTGCTTACTTTAATAAGTAAGCTGAGGTGCCCCGTTTGAGAAGATTCCTAAATGGGAAAGGAAGTTTCTGTTGGAAAACACGAATCAGAAAGCAGCGGAATTTAAAATTTTTTCCAACAAAAGGATCTTGAACTCGCAATCGTGTATCCAAATTCGTAAAGATAGAAAACTTACTTTTCTTTTATTCTTTCTTGAAGCGTTTCAAGCCACCCAAGAACGCTCTTCTTGCGGCTTGACAACCCGTCCCTCGAAAGTCTCTTTCTACTTCAGAATCCATTGTCGGGATAGCAATCCACACCAACCTAGATTCAATTCATGTTAGAGATGTTCTTAACAAAATAACATAAAGAAAGAAACATGAAACGAGAAAAGCAGGATTGAAACTCCCTTCGAAAACCAGTTTTGTGAAAGTACAAAACTGCCAGTCACAAAACCCTCGTGAAAAAATTCATCCTTCAGGATATGGACGAACGGTTTTCGCCATCTTCTTTGGTTCGATTTTTTAATTCGCTTCACGTCGGGTTCAGAATCGATACATCATCCCTTCTGATCGTTTTGCTTGATCCCCACTTTTTGGTAAAGCTCGAATCTTCAAAACTTCTAACTTGAAGCTCTCTAGAGATAGTCCACCAACTTGGCTACAATCTAACTAGTAAGGATGCTAGTTCTCTAGTTAGTGTTTAGGCTTAACCTAGGGTTTCGTTTATCTTGGAGAAAGGATGGTGTTCAACACATGAACCAAAAGAATTTCATTAGCTCTAAAGGGGAGCATGAGCTCCCCTATATATAGGCAAAGGGGAGGGACGCCGAACCTAGTCCTTGTTGGCAAGGATTTGGTCCCTCTCTCTCCTATTTACTTGATCATCAAGTATTTTCCAACTTTGACTTTGAATTCTAATTCAAATCAACTTTCAAGAGAGCTAAAAATATCCAAACTATTTTTGGATACTTTTATACTTTATTTATTTAAAATAAATAACTTATTTTATCTAATTAATTAATTCATAATTAATTAACTAGATTATTTTCTCCAAAATAAGACTTTCCTTTTAATTCAAAATTAAACCAAAGTCTATTAAATAATTAACAAATTAATTATTTAATATATTATTAAACAATCACGTGTGGCACACGTGTCACAATGACACGTGTCCAGTCACGTGACCCACACGTGTGGTTTCACACGTGTGGAACCCTCTAGGCTTGATTAACTCGTTTAATCATTTTAAAGCCTCAACTCATGTAACCAAGTTGTTGTGTGTGACCCTCTAGGTTCTCAATTCAATTAGCAGTGACCCTAATTAATTAATTCACTAATTAATTAATCAGTCCACAGATTAAACGACCATAGTCTAGCAACAGGTGTTTAACCCCTAGCTGAATTGGAATATTCGGATTCGACAGAACCTTTAAGTCATTGATTCATGTGAGATACAATCCTCCTACACTATCTCTCAACCAAGATCTAGGGCAAGGGAATAATCAGAACCCTAATAATCCGGTCTTAAAGCTAAGTGCATTTCATATCGATTTGATCTCAATCCAAGAAACCCTTTTCTTGATGTCTTGATCTACTGCCTTGGCCAAGGACTCCATATGGCATATGAATGACTTACACAATAAGAGATCACCTTGCATATTCAAGTGTAGGTCCTTTCTTGATTCTCATTCACTTTCATGAATCACTTGTGCAGCCCCAGCATAAGCCTTGAATCAGTTGTCTAAGGCGACACCCTTTAAAGCTTATACCAAAGACTACAGAGTTAATTCATAAAGTGATAAGGAACCTCAAGTCTAAGGATCAATTAATCACATCAATGACTCGTGAGATTTTTCCTAATCTGGAAGTTTCCATTTCCTGAAATAGAAACTTCCTTTCCCATTTAGGAATGTTCTCACACGGGGCACCTCAGTGAACTTACTTATTAAAGTAAGCACCCTCATGTATCACGCACGTATCAACTATACACTTTGCACCTCCATGAAACAAGGTGGTCCTTCTTAAGGGCGTGATCCCACAAGCAAGCCTTAGAGGAGTCAGGTTGACACTCCCACTGTCTGTAGGACTCATCGGCTTGGAGTATTTTACTAATCATGACTTATGTGATATAGGGCTCGTTTCATGAACCATTTCACCTAAATGGTAGAGTCCTAAAGTCATCAGGATTAGGGGAGTTCTCATACATGCACACATAATGGAAACACTCAAAACACGTATTGGCATATAAAGAAGTGTTTGCCTATGATCAATCGTATATTATTCAAAGATTGTCTGTGATACAAGAAAAGTCCCAAAGCAGATTACGTCGAATCGGCTTTCTAGGGCACTATTCCTAACAATCTCCCACTTGCCCATAAAAGCCATTTAGGTACTCTAAGTCCCATCTTCTCAAGATGCACTTAGAGACCCTATTGACTTTGGGCGTTTCCAAAGTGGATCTGCTATATTCTCTGCTGATGTGACCCTCTTGTTTACACATCTCTTAGGAAACACCTTTTCCTTATAAAGTGATTCGTAATCACGTGTTCAGTCTCTTGGTGAGGTCTTGGTTCTCTTACTTGAGCAACCATCCATTTTATCATACATTATGATAAAGGAGTTGTTTCATGCTAGGAACTTCATCTAACCAGTTAGATGGAGTTTCTTACCCAAACACTTAACTTAGCGTTATATAGTACGACTAAGTTCTCAACTACGATAGTCGAGTTTTGTAATGTTCGTCCTTGGAATCCAACACATTTCATTACCATTCTTGTAGAAGTTGTATCCTTTCAATGATTTGATAATCATCTATGTTTGATGAAATAATTACATCAAAATATCCTTTCAATGATAAGATCTTTTGGGCTCTGTAAACTAATACATATCCTCATTTCTTCTCAAGTACTCTGAGGACAACCTTTACAGAGATCTAATGACCTTCTCTGAGGTCATATTAGATTCGACCCACTACGCTTAAGCTGCGCCATATCAAGTCTAGTACATAAATTTTCATACATTATGCACCCTTTCACTTAAAGGGATTTTGGACATTCTAACTTTCTTAAAGTTATCTTAGGACACATACTCTTCAAAAGAGATGTTCCATTATCCATACTAAACTCCTTTTAGTACCGTAGCTATGTTCTCATTTTGTGATAATCCATTTATGCTCTTAGATCTATCTTCTATAGATCTGAATGTCGAGAATTTAGGATAATCACTAAGATCTTTCATGTCAAATTGTTTCTTAAACAAGAATTGGTAACTTTCATGTCATCCTTGACATTCCTAATGAGAAGGATGTCATTTTCTAAAGAACCAAAATTGACTCTTACATCACTAACTTTCCTATGTACACTTTTGAGACTTATTCGACTTCCATCTGTGTCAAACGATTTGACTATCCTATGGAATCGAATTGTCTAACTCCTAGAAGCCTTTATCAATCCACAGATTGACTTTAGGGATTTGCATACCTTATGCATACTCCCACTGAATATGAGATTTATAGAAATACCTTATTTCAGTCTCTTTCAATCTCATATTGAACAAGATAGTTCTCATATTCATTTATCATATCTCATAGTCAGAATATGAGGATGTCATAAACACAATCCAAATGGACTTTTGCATTTCAACCGTCAAGAAGGTTGTAATGCTTTCATTCACTCGAAGCTGCACGAGCTTGATCCTATCAGGTGGATCAACCAAGGTCAAAACTTGGTTCGAGTATATGGAATCCATATTGGATTTCAAGGCTTGCTTACACTACTCAGATTCCAAATCTGACAGTGTCTCCTCTTCAAGTAATTCCTTGGCTATCTAGGAACGCGTTCTAAACACGT
Organism: Lantana camara; assembly: GCA_037501455.1. Lineage (NCBI taxonomy): Eukaryota > Viridiplantae > Streptophyta > Magnoliopsida > Lamiales > Verbenaceae > Lantana > Lantana camara. Next base: position 61,554,043 of record CM074855.1, read on the forward strand.
CTTAAGAGAAGGGTTTCACACGTGTACATGCTCTAAAATTTGGCTAAGTTTTATCAGATGGGCTCGTTTCTTCTATATGTGGCGTGGATATTTATCCTCAAATTTCTTTGAGGTCTGCTTGCTTGTCTTTCTTCTTCTACAGGAACGATTCCTTAAGAAAGATACATTCCTTGAGACAAACAACCTTTGTCTAAGGGAATTGCAGAAACGATATTCAATATCGTTGTATAAACTTGAACTCATTTCAAACTTATCTCCCACTATCCTCTTCACTTAAGAGGACTCTACTAAATTCTTGGATAAGAATAATTAGGGAATTTAATATGCCACATTGCATAGTGCAACTAAAGGACTGATTTTGGAAGGTACTAAATTCAAAATCTCTAACTGCATATTCTGGGAGTTTATTCCTAGAATGATTATAAGTCAGTAAAGCTTGCTATGGAATGGACCATGTTGTATGAGGTCTCATTCCCTCATTCGGAAACACTAAGGTGTTCTCGAATTAGTTTACTGAGAGATAATCCTATTATCTCTAAGATGACTAAGGAATTAGTTGATAAGATTTTGGCTATCTCGATCATATCGATTTGCCTATAACTTATGACTACTTTGGTTCCTAACCTCCTTTTTGAAATTCTAAGAATTTCATATAAGTTTCGAATTTGTACTTTAACAAGTACATTCATTCATAATGATTAAACTGACGATTGTATCTAGTGCTTACATTAAGCATCTTACACTCATCAGCATGGATCGAAATCCAATATAATTTTGGAATGTTCCATGTTTCACCTAAACAATGTTCCGGGAACGTTTTCCCTTTGAGATAGGATTCACAGGAAGTCAACTCTATAGGTTCATTTTCATAGAATGATCCTAAGGTGTCTGACTTGCTAATCCTTTTATATCTCAACGTTCCAAAGTAATTCGAAGCTTTGTCATCTCATTTACTTTTGTTATCTCGTTGTATGTTCAGAACATTAGTGCCTTGAGTCTTTGCACAACGGCTTATGCAGAATTGACTTAAGACTAGTAAATTCTATTCCTAGTAGAATTACTAAACGAGGTAACATTTCAAAGTACTCATACTCTTTGAAGTTTCCTTTCAAAGTCCTTATTTGCTACCATAGAAGCAAACGTCCTATTTGATCTCTAGTGTCTTTTGGGCGTACCCCTTACATGCCCCTCCATTGGGCTCTTAAGGGTTTCTTCTTCTTTAGGCCTTCAAGCCTTTAACTTAGGGAGTTTTAGAAGAAGAATTAACCATCTCAACCTTTTATTCCTTCTTAAGGATGCTCTCAACCATTATCAACTTAAATGATTAACTATGCTACATTAGCATCATTCTAGTTGAGCATAAAGGGTTTGATTGATAGTCGAAGCAATGTAAGCAATCAGTGCATTGAGAACTCTTTTCTCAGTTGATGACCGAGACCATAAGATCTTCAAATAAGATCTTTAGACCTTGTTCGTGAGCACTTGTTTCCTCATTTGGAATATTGAATAATTCCATAATGTTATACCTTGTAACGTTTTTATGAGGTGGTTCAATTGCTTTTAAGTGGTTTGGAAAAATCCATTCACCTCAGATTGCTTCTCTTTTGGCCCGGGTCGACTTTTCACAATTGAAAACTTCGCCCTTTAGAGAACGCCTTTCTCTAGTCGGGTTCTAAAATGGATTTTAGGATCCGAAGCCATTTAGAGTTAGTCAGGACTTAGTCAACTTATTTGACTTAAGGATGGATACGAATGGGTTTGCATTTCATATTGTAGAGAATCACAGAACTACAACCTAAATGCTAAGCAGAGAAAATGTGGGCATGCTGAATTATAACGATATACAAAAGATAAGGTCTTTAATCTAATGTAGCTCCCACTGTTTTTCAAAGATCTATAATTCCCAAAGATCTAAGAGGAACACGTTTCCCAATGGGTACTAAGATCCTAAGCATTTTACCTCGAACCCACGACTCGCGGACATTCTAAGCAAAATCCTAGGTAGGTACAACTTACCAATTCTAACACCTTTAGAACTCTTAGTAATTGTTTTTGCATCACCTATCTTTCAATATGGACCCACGACTCGTGTGACATCCATATTTACTTAGGCGTTTAAGCTAGACCCATCAATCATAAGATCATGATCAAAACTTAGTTCGAACAACCCACGACTCGCGGACATCGCCCTTGCCAAAATTAACCACGAAATATTGATCATTTAAAATGATCAATTAGGTAACTAAGAACTAATAAGCTCCACTAGCTATCCCACGACTCGCGGACAATAACTAGCTTTACTTACTAAACTTAAAACCTATTGATGGAATGCTAGGAATTTAATTCAAAATTTGCATCTCGAATTAAATACCTATTATTCGAAATGAGCTTAATATTTAATGGGAATTTTCGAATCAACCGAAGAGTTGTTCGGTTCGACCTCACCAACATATATGTTATCCAATTTTATTAGTCTTGATTAATGCAAGTACACTTAAATGCATTTCAAACAAGCACATAAACAGATAACATGTCCTAGCATGATACTAACATGTAATGATCATGTGTTCTACCTATCTTATGCGTGATATGTGGGAGCCACTCCACAATCACAAGTTCTAACATACATGCCACATAAACAGTTTAAATCACATAAGGGAAAGCGGTAACAAAATACGAGCCCTATCTCTATTACATTTAACAATTGAGATTCCCCTCCCTAACATTTTGAGGGGTCTTCACTTATGGCCTCCTTGTTACTTGAATGTGGTCCATCTTACTCCATGGGTGCATAGTCTCCAAAATGAAAATAAAACCTCACCACCTATCTCTACTCTCAAATTATAATAAAAAGAAAAAGACATAAAGTAATAAGGCTCAATCTTCATATTGGCCTTAGACAATTACACGGGGCATACCCCGGCCTCAAAAACAGTAATATGGAAAGCCACATAATAAATCACATAACAGTACGCACATAAGTGAGGCTCCAACCTCAATTGAAAAACGCAACTATAGGGCTCCAACCCCAATTTAAACCATCCATGTGCATAAATTAAAACCATACATAAGTCTAAACCCATGATCACCTAACATGCTTTTGCGAGAACTTAAATTTAACCAATAAATTAAAATTCTCGTTTCAAGTCCTAATGACTTAAAACACGACTTGATGCGAGTCTTATTTATAAAAGTTTTCAATAAATCCCAATTTAACAAAACAAATAAAATTCCAATTAATTTCTGAAAATTAATAATTTTATCAAAGATGTATTTTCCCAAAATATAAACCGTTTCAATTTCTCAAAAATCCCAATTTTAAGTTTTATTCAAAAATTAAAAATAAATATTCAAAAATAAAAATTTTTAAAATTAAAATAAAAATTGGGACTGGATTGCACGAAACACGAAAAAGCCGGATCACGAAAACAGGGCCCGTACGCGAAAAAGGGTCACGCCAGTTGCGGGCGCGCGCGCGACAGGTACGCACAGCGCGCGCCCTGTGCGCGCCTGTCGTGCGCATGCTTGCGTGCCTGCTGGGCGTGTCCCTTCCGGGCGTGTGCGGGCGGGCTGGGCGACTGATCCCTCACGCCTTGCGGGATCGTTGCCCTGCCGGGGCTGGACGGCGTCGGCAGTCCTGGGCGGGGCGCCTAGCCGCTCCCGGAACACCTCCCGCGCGGTTGGGGGAGGGAGTAGGCGCACGGCCTGCGCGCGCCTAGGACAGGCGGGCGGTGCTGCATGAAGCCCGCGCGCGCGACTCCTTCGCGTGCGGGGTTTCGCGTGTTCGTTGTATTCCGTATTTTCGTTTCGTGTTTTCGTTCAAAAGCAAAACCAATCCAAGAAATCCAAAAACAGTTTATACAGTTTCAAATCTAAAATAGTTTTCAAAAATTAAATTTTGCAAAAACCAATTTTCAGAAACTTTCAGGAAAAAATACAGTTTCGTAATTCAGGCTTTCTAAAACAATTACAAATACTCAATCGCATCAAGCCTAAGAATTTCTACCAAATTCAGAATAATTGAGACGAATCAGAAACGCGATTAACGAGGTGGCTCTGATACCACTTGTTGGAAAACACGAATCAGAAAGCAGCGGAATTTAAAATTTTTTCCAACAAAAGGATCTTGAACTCGCAATCGTGTATCCAAATTCGTAAAGATAGAAAACTTACTTTTCTTTTATTCTTTCTTGAAGCGTTTCAAGCCACCCAAGAACGCTCTTCTCGCGGCTTGACAACCCGTCCCTCGAAAGTCTCTTTCTACTTCAGAATCCATTGTCTGGATAGCAATCCACACCAACCTAGATTCAATTCATGTTAGAGATGTTCTTAACAATATAACATAAAGAAAGAAACATGAAACGAGAAAAGCAGGATTGAAACTCCCTTCGAAAACCAGTTTTCCGAAAGTAGAAAACTGCCAGTCACAAAACCCTCGTGAAAAAATTCATCCTTCAGGATATGGACGAACGATTTTCGCCATCTTCTTTGGTTCGATTTTTTCATTCGCTTCACGTCGGGTTCAGAATCGTTACATCATCCCTTCTGATCGTTTTGCTTGATCCCCACTTTTTGGTAAAGCTCGAATCTTCAAAACTTCTAACTTGAAGCTCTCTAGAGATAGTCCACCAACTTGGCTACAATCTAACTACTAAGGATGCTAGTTCTCTAGTTAGTGTTTAGGCTTAACCTAGGGTTTCGTTTATCTTGGAGAAAGGATGGTGTTCAACACATGAACCAAAAGAATTTCATTAGCTCTAAAGGGGAGCATGAGCTCCCCTATATATAGGCAAAGGGGAGGGACGCTGAACCTAGTCCTTGTTGGGCAAGGATTTGGTCCCTCTCTCTCCTATTTACTTGATCATCAAGTATTTTCCAACTTTGACTTTGAATTCTAATTCAAATCAACTTTCAAGAGAGCTAAAAATATCCAAACTATTTTTGGATAATTTTATACTTTATTTATTTAAAATAAATAACTTATTTTATCTAATTAATTAATTACTAATTAATTAACTAGATTATTTTCTCCAAAATAAGACTTTCCTTTTAATTCAAAATTAAACCAAAGTCTATTAAATAATTAACAAATTAATTATTTAATATATTATTAAACAATCACGTGTGGCACACGTGTCACAATGACACGTGTCCAGTCACGTGACCCACACGTGTGGTTTCACACGTGTGGAACCCTCTAGGCTTGATTAACTCGTTTAATCATTTTAAAGCCTCAACTCATGTAACCAAGTTGTTGTGTGTGACCCTCTAGGTTCTCAATTCAATTAGCAGTGACCCTAATTAATTAATTCACTAATTAATTAATCAGTCCACAGATTAAACGACCATAGTCTAGCAACAGGTGTTTAACCCCTAGCTGAATTGGAATATTCGGATTCAACAGAACCTTTAAGTCATTGATTCATGTGAGATACAATCCTCCTACTTACTATCTCTCAACCAAGATCTAGGGCAAGGGAATAATCAGAACCCTAATAATCCGGTCTTAAAGCTAAGTGCATTTCATATCCATTTGATCTCAATCCAAGAAACCCTTTTCTTGATGTCTTGATCTACTGCCTTGGCCAAGGACTCCATATGGCATATGAATGACTTACACAATAAGAGATCACCTTGCATATGCAAGTGTAGGTCCTTTCTTGATTCTCATTCACTTTCATGAATCACTTGTGCAGCCCCAACATAAGCCTTGAATCAGTTGTCTAAGGCGACACCCTTTAAAGCTTATACCAAAGACTACAGAGTTAATTCATAAAGTGATAAGGAACCTCAAGTCTAAGGATCAATTAATCACATCAATGACTCGTGAGATTTTTCCTAATCTGGAAGTTTCCATTTCCTGAAATAGAAACTTCCTTTCTCATTTAGGAATGTTCTCACACGGGGCACCTCAGTGAACTTACTTATTAAAGTAAGCACCCTCATGTATCACGCACGTATCAACTATACACTTTGCACCTCCATGAAACAAGGTGGTCCTTCTTAAGGGCGTGATCCCACAAGCAAGCCTTAGAGGAGTCAGGTTGACACTCCCACTGTCTGTAGGACTCATCGGCTTGGAGTATTTTACTAATCATGACTTATGTGATATAGGGCTCGTTTCATGAACCATTTCACCTAAATGGTAGAGTCCTAAAGTCATCAGGATTAGGGGAGTTCTCATACATGCACACATAATGGAAACACTCAAAACACGTATTGGCATATAAAGAAGTGTTTGCCTATGATCAATCGTATATTATTCAAAGATTTTCTGTGATACAAGAAAAGTCCCAAAGCAGATTACGTCGAATCGGCTTTCTAGGGTACTATTCCTAACAGTTTTTATGTCAGGAAATGGAAACTTCCAGATTAGGAAATATCTCACTAGTCATTGATGTGATTAATTGATCCTTAAGACTTGAGGTTCCTTGTCACTTTATGAGTTAACTCTGTAGTCTTAGGTATAAGCTTTAAAGGGTGTCGCCTTAGACAACTGATTCAAGGCTTATGCTGGGGCTGCACAAGTGGTTCATGAAAGTGAATGAGAATCAAGAAAGGACCTACACTTGCATTTGCAAGGTGATCTCTTATTGTGTAAGTCATTCATATGCCATATGGAGTCCTTGGCCAAGGTAGTAGATCAAGACAACAAGAAAAGGGTTTCTTGGATTGAGATCAAATGGATATGAAATGCACTTAGCTTTAAGACCTGATTATTCCCTTACCCTAGATCTTGGTTGAGAGATAGTAAGTAGGAGGATTGTATCTCACATGAATCAATGACTTAAAGGTTCTGTCGAATCCGAACATTCCAATTCAGCTAGGGGTTAAACACCTGTTGCTAGACTATGATCGTTTAATCTGTGGACTGATTAATTAATTAGTGAATTAATTAATTAGGGTCGCTGCTAATTGAATTGAGAACCTAGAGGGTCACACACAACAACTTGGTTACATGAGTTGAGGCTTTAAAATGATTAAACGAGTTAATCGCGCCAAAGGGGTTCCACACGTGTGGGTCACGTGAGGAGCACGTGTCCTTGGGACACGTGCCTCACACGTGTATATGTATATATATGATATATATATTAAATAATTAAATGTGTTAATTATTTAATAGACTTTGGTTGAATTTTGGAATTAAAAAGAAAGTCTTATTTTGGAGAAAAATAATCTAGTTAATTAATTATGAATTAATTAATTAGATAAAATAAGTTATTTATTTTAAATAAATAAAGTATAAAATTATCCAAAAATTGTTTGGGTATTTTTAGCTCTCTTGAAAGTTGATTTGAATTTAAATTCAAAGTCAAAGTCAAAATTACTTGATGATCAAGTAATAGGAGAGAGAGAGAGACCAAAACCCTAGCTCATAAAGGACTAGGATTTTCGGTCCTCCCCTCATTATAAATAGGGGAGCTTGAGCTCCCCTTAGAGCGAATTGGCAATTCTTTTGGTTCATGTGTTGAACACCATCCTTTCTCCAAGATAAACGAAACCCTAGATTAAGCCTAAACACTAACTAGAGAACTAGCATCCTTACTAGTTAGATTGTGATAAAGTTGGTGGACTATCTCTAGAGAGCTTCAAGTTAGAAGTTTGAAGATTCGAGCTTTACCAAGGAGAGGGGATTAAGCCGCGAGAAGAGCGTTCTTGGGTGGCTTGAAACGCTTCAAGAAAGAATAAAAGAAAAGTAAGTTTCTTATCTCTACGAATTTCGATACACGATTGCGAGTCCAAGGTCCTTTTGTTGGGAAAATTTTTTAAATTCCGCTGCTTTCTGATTCGTATTTTCCAACAAGTAGTATTAGAGCCACCTCGTTAATCGTGTTTCTGATTCGTCTCAATTATTCTGAATTTGGTAAAAATTCTTACGCTTAGATGCGAATTGAGTATTCTTGAGTTCTTTTAGAAAGCCTGAAATACAAAACTGTAATTTTTCCTGAATTTCTAAAACTGTTTTCTTAAATCGTGGTTTTGAAAATCGTTTTAGTTGAAATTTATCTAAATCGAATTTTTTAATTTTGGATTAAATTGGTTTTGAGAAACCTAGACACGAAACGAGACGCGAAACAAACGCGCGGGATTGGGATGTGCCAATGCATAGCACACCCCAGGCCTGCGCGCGCACGTCGCCCAGCCCCTCCCGCAACCGCGCGGGAGCCATCCAGGGCGTGTCGCCCAGCCCCTTCCGCAACCGCGCGGGACGCCTGCACAACCCGCTTAGTCACGGCGCGCGCATGATGCACGCCCAACGTGCGCACGCGAGCGCAACTGCCGCGCGCGCGCTGTTGCGCGGCAGTGCCTCGCGGTTGGGCCGTTTTCGGGCTCGTTTTCGTGTTTTCGGTCCTTAAAATCCCGATTTAATTTAATTTTAATTTTATCTTTTAAAATCAGTTTTGATAATATAAAATTATTTTAAATTTTTGATTAAATTAGGATTTTGAGAAATTAAAGCGATTTTGAATTTTGGAAAAATTATGAACTTTATTTTCTGAAAATAATGAAAGAATAAAATTATTAATTTTTGGAAATTAATTGGAATTTTATTGGTTTATTGTTTTTCGGGTTTTATTGAAAAGGTTGTTGGACAAGAATTGCATCTAAGTCGTGTTTTAAGCTATTAGAGCTTAAAGCGAGAATTTTAATTTATTGGTTAAATGTAAATTCTTGCAAAAGCATGTTAGGTGATCATGGGTTTAGACTTATGTATGGTTTTAATTTATTCACATGGATGGTTTAAATTAGGGTTGGAGCCCTATAGTTGCGTTTTTCAATTGAGGTTGGAGCCTCACTTATGTGCGTACTGTTATGTGATTTATTATGTGGCTTTCCATATTACTGTTTTTGAGGCCGGGGTATGCCCCGTGTAATTGTCTAAGGCCAATATGAAGATTGAGCCTTATTACTTTATGTCTTTTTTCTTTTTATTGTAATTTGAGAGTAGAGATAGGTGGTGAGGTTTTATTTTCATTTTGGAGACAATGCACCCATGGAGTAAGATGGACCACATTCATGTAACAAGGAGGCCATAAGTGAAGACCCCTCAAAATGTTAGGGAGGGGAATCTCAATTGTTAAAATGTAATAGAGATAGGGCTCGTATTTTGTTACCGCTTCCCTTATTTGATTTAAACTGTTTATGTGGCATGTATGTTAGAACTTGTGATTGTGGAGTGGCTCCCACATATCACGCATAAGATAAGTAGAACCCATGATCATTACATGTTAGTATCATGCTAGGGCATGTTATCTATTTATGTGCTTGTTTGAAATGCATTTAAGTGTACTTGCATTAATCAAGACTAATAAAATTGGATAACATATATGTTGGTGAGGTCGAACCGGACAACTCTCCGGTTGATTCGAAAATTCCCATTAAATATTAAGCTAATTTCGAACAAATAGGTATTTAATTCGAGATGCAAATTTTGAATTAAATTCCTAGCATTCCATCAATAGGTTTTAAGTTTAGTAAGTGAAGCTAGTTATTGTCCGCGAGTCGTGGGATAGCTAGTGGAGCTTATTAGTTCTTAGTTACCTAATTGATCATTTTAAATGGTCAATATTTCGTGGTCAATTTTAACAAGGGCGATGTCCGCAAGTCGTGGGTCGTTTGAACTAAGTTTTGATCATGATCTTATGATTGATGGGTCTAGCTTAACGCCTAAGTAAATATGGATGTCGCACGATTCGTGGGTCCATATTGAAAGATACGTGATGCAAAAATAATTACTAAGAGTTCTAAAGGTGTTAGAATTGGTAAGTTGTACCTACCTGGGGTTCTTACTTAGAATGTCCGCGAGTCGTGGGTTCGAGGTAAAATGCCTAGGATCTTAGTACCCATTGGGAAACGTGTTCCTCTTAGATCTTTGGGAATTATAGATCTTTGAAAAACAGTGGGAGCTACATTAGATTAAAGACCTTATCTTTTGTATATCGTTATAATTCAGCATGCTCACTAGTTCTTTGTTTTACCATTTAGGTCGTAGATTCTGTGATTCTCTACGTGTTTTGAAATGGCAACCAAAAACCCTCTTGTATCGATCCTCGAGTCAAACAAGTTGACTGGTCCCAACTATTCTGATTGGCTGAGGAATCTAAAAATCATTTTAGATTCTGAGAAGAGAACTTATGTTCTCTTCGAAGGGGAGCCTAGTCCCGAAAGGGAGGCTCCCACTCGGGCCGAGGGGATGCGATTCAGAAGTGGAAGGATGATAATCTCCAAGCCCGTTGCCTTATGTTGGCTAACATGTCTCCGGACTTGCAAAGGCAACATGAGGCCATGGAATTCGCTTGGGAGATTTACGACCACTTAGAGCAACTTTACCCTCATGAACGTGTTACAAGGTATAACACTTCAAAGGAACTGTTCCACTTAAGAATGAGGGAAGGTTCAAGTGTCCATAAATATGGACTCAAGTTTCTTGCCCTTACTGAGAAACTTGCCTCCATGGACATGCCACTGAAAGATGAGCTTTCAGTGGATTTGTTGCTAGCTTCGCTCCCACCATCATTCAACCCATTTGTCCTTAACTTCAAATGAATCATGCTGGTGCTACTGTAGCTGAGCTGATTAGTCAGCTTATGACTACTGCAAGCATGATCAAGAAGGACAATAAGGTTTTGATGGTGAATGCTCCATCTTCCTCTTCTAGGCCTTCTAAAGGTAAGAGCAAGAAAGCCCAAAAGAAGAAGAAGAAACCCCTTAGGCCCACTGGTGGCGTTTCGAAGGGGAAGGCCCAAAAGAAGAAGTGTGATCAGAAAGAGGATGTTTGCTTCCATTATGGCAAAGCGGGACATTGGAGGAGAAACTGCCCAGAGTACAAGGCTACTCTAAAGAAAGGTATCTTTCTCGTTGAAGTAAATCTTTCTATTAATTCTAGTTCTTAGGTACATGATACCGGTTGTCGAACTCATATCTGTAATGATGTACAGATGCTAAGTGAAGTCCAACAACTAAAAGAAGGAGAATGTGTCTTGAAGATCGGCGATGGCTCAAATGTTGAAGCTCGAGCTTTAGGCACAATTAGATTAGATTTAGGTAGTTTTGAGTTAGTCTTAAATAAAGTCCTTTATGTACCGAGCATTATTCGTAATATAATTTCAGCTCCAATTTAGATTGTGAAGGTTATGAAACTTATATTAAGAATGGTAAATACTTTATCAAACGGAACAACTCTTCCGTTCACATCGGTACTCTAAGTAATGGACTTTATCTAACTCAGAATACCAATATTATGAATATACAACGAGAAACGAAGCGTAAGATAGATGACAAAGTTTCAGCTCCCTTATGGAACGCTAGATTAGGACACATTTCCAAGAACAGAATTAGCAAGATAAACACTTTAGGATCATTCTCTGAAAATGATCTTAAGGAGTTAACTTCTTGCGAATCTTGTCTCAAAGGAAAAATGTCCAAAGTCCCTTTTAAAGGAACTGTGGAACGTGCCATTAAGGTTTTGGATTTGATCCATACTGATGTTTGTGGACCGCTTAGTGTAAGCACAAGAAACAATCATCAGTATTTCATAACCTTTACCGATGACTTTAGTCGATATGGTTATGTATACTTAATGAAGTAGAAATCTGAAGCTTTTGAGAAGTTCTTAGAATTTCAAAAGGAGGTTGAGAACCAAACTGGTCACAAGATCAAAGTACTTCGATCTGATCGAGGTGGCGAGTATCTTAGTGAAGAATTCCTTAATCATCTCAAAGATAATGGGATTATCTCTCAGTGGACTCCTCCGGGAACTCCTCAGCTTAATGGAGTTTCTGAGAGAAGGAATCGAACCCTACTTGATATGGTTCGTTCCATGATGAGTTTCACTGACTTACCACCTTCTTTCTGGGGTTATGCCCTAGAAAGTGCAGCAAAGATTTTGAATCTAGTTCCCTCTAAGTCAATCCCTAAAACGCCCTATCAAATGTGGCATGGTAAAATCCCTAGTTATTCTTACTTAAGAATTTGGGGTTGTCCTGCTTACCTGAAGAGGACAGTGGGAGATAAGTTAGAATCTCGTTCTAACTTATGCTACTTTGTAGGTTATCCTAAGGAATCCATAGGATACTACTTCTATGATCAATCTGAGCAAAAAATGTTTGTTTCCAGAAATGCCACTTTTCTAGAGGAAACGTTCCTTAAAGAAAAGAAAGGCAAGATCATAGAATTAGAAGAAGTACAAAGTGATCCCACACCACCCATTGAAGAAACGTCCCCTTCTGACCAACCACAACCAATCACGAATTTGGATACACACGAAAATCCTCCTCTAAGGCGTTCTGAACGCACTCCTAGACAGCCGGAGAGATGGTATGGATTCTTCCATGAAATCTCTCAACAGGATAATGATCCTTTAACATATGAGGAGGCACTTTCAGATTCTGACTCTAAACAGTGGATAGAAGCCATGAAATCCGAAATGGATTCCATGAACTCCAACCAAGTTTGGACCTTAGTAGATTTGCCTGATGGGGTCAAACCCATAGGTTGCAAATGGATCTTTAAGAGAAAGCTTGGAGTTGATGGAAGCATTGCAGCCTACAAAGCAAGACTGGTTGCAAAAGGATTCACTCAAAGACCCGGCGTGGACTTTGATGAAACCTTTTCACCAGTTGCAATGCAAAAGTCTATTCGGATCATGCTTACCATTGCTGCGTATTATGACTACAAGATAAGGCAAATGGATGTGAAAACTGCCTTTCTCAATGGTGACATTGATAAAGACATTTATATGGAGCAACCCATAGGTTTCACATTCAGTGGGAGTGAGCCAAAGGTTTTCAAACTCCAAAGATCAATCTATGGATTGAAACGGGCTTCTAGGAATTGGAATATTCGATTTGATGAATCAGTCAAAGCGTTTGGCTTCATTCAAATTTCGAAGGAATCATGTGTGTATGGAAAGGAATTGGAAACCTCAGTGCAATTCTTAGTACTTTATGTTGATGACATCCTTCTTATTGGGAATTCGAAGGATGACATGAAAGTGACTAAGTTATGGTTATCGAACTAATTCGAGATGAAAGATCTGGGTGATGCGTCCTATATCCTTGGAATTAAAATCTATAGAGATAGATCTAGAAGGTTAATAGGACTATCACAGTCGATGTACATTGACAAAGTATTGAAGAGATTCAATATGGAGTCCGCAAAGGTTAAGAACCTTCCTATGAGTGTAGGAACATGTCTTTCAAAGAAGATGTGTCCTAAGACTAACCTTGAGAAGGAAAGAATGACTCATACACCTTATGCATCAGCAATAGGTAGCATAATGTATGCAATGTTATGTACTCGACCGGATGTGGCTTATGCACTTAGTGTAACAAGTCGTTTCCAATCTGACCCTGGAGATGGTCACTGGGCTGCCGTGAAGAATATTCTTAAGTACTTGAAAAGTACTAAAGATTTATTCTTAGTTTACGGAGGTCAGAAAGATCTTACTGTCGAAGGATACTGCGATGCAAGCTTTGCATCTGACTTAGATGATTTTAAGTAAATGTCAGGATACTTTTTCTGCCTAAACGGCGGAGCAGTGAGTTGGAAGAGTTCCAAGCAAACTACCACTGCAGATTCGACCGCTGAGGCCGAATACTTAGCTGCAAATGATGCAGCTAAGGAAGGTGTTTGGATTAGAAACTTCATTCAAGAGTTGAATGTTGTTCCTAGCATGAAAGACCCCATTTCTGTGTTTTGTGATAACACTGGGGCAGTTGCTCCATCAAGAGAACCAAGATCTCACCAACGGACCATGCACGTTAGGAGGAAGTATCACCTAATCCGTGATATTATCAAAAGAGGAGATGTGCAAATTGAGAGGGTCACATCAACAGAGAACGTGGCAGATCCACTTACTAAACCCCTTAGTCGAGAAGCGTTCCAAGGTCATCTTCAGAAGATGGGACTTACAGTAGCTTTAGAATGACTTTGACGGGCAAGTGGGAGATTGTTAGGACTAGTGCCCTAGAAAGCCGATTGTATATCCGTTTTGTACTTTTCCTTACTGTAATCACAGACAATCTTTGAATGAAATAACGAACTGAGGCAACACTTCTTTATATGCTCTTGTTTGGTATGCGTTTACTTTATCTGTACATGTATGAGAACTTCCCTAATCCTGATGACTTTAGGACTCTACCATTTAGGTGAAATGGTTCATGAAACGAGCCCTATATCACATAAGTCATGATTAGTAAAATACTCCAAGCCGATGAGTCCTACAGACAGTGGGAGTGTCAACCTGACTCCTCTAAGGCTTGCTTGTGGGATCACGCCCTTAAGAAGGACCACCTTGTTTCATGGAGGTGCAAAATGTATAGTTGATACGTGCGTGATACATGAGGGTGCTTACTTTAATAAGTAAGTTCACTGAGGTGCCCCGTGTGAGAACATTCCTAAATGGGAAAGGAAGTTTCTATTTCAGGAAATGGAAACTTCCAGATTAGGAAATATCTCACGAGTCATTGATGTGATTAATTGATCCTTAAGACTTGAGGTTCCTTCTCATTTATGAGTTAACTCTGTAGTCTTAGGTATAAGCTTTAAAGGGTGTCGCCTTAGACAACTGATTCAAGGCTTATGCTGGGGCAGCACAAGTGATTCATGAAAGTGAATGAGAATCAAGAAAGGACCTACACTTGCATTTGCAAGGTGATCTCTTATTGTGTAAGTCATTCATATGCCATATGGAGTCCTTGGCCAAGGCAGTAGATCAAGACATCAAGAAAAGGGTTTCTTGGATTGAGATCAAATGGATATGAAATACACTTAGCTTTAAGACCAGATTATTAGGGTTCTGATTATTCCGTTACCCTAGATCTTGGTTGAGAGATAGTAAGTAGGAGGATTGTATCTCACATGAATCAATGACTTAAAGGTTCTGTCGAATCCAAACATTCCAATTCAGCTAGGGGTTCAACACCTGTTGCTAGACTATGGTCGTTTAATTTGTGGACTGATTAATTAATTAGTGAATTAATTAATTAGGGTCGCTGCTAATTGAATTGAGAACCTAGAGGGTCACACACAACAACTTGGTTACATGAGTTGAGGCTTTAAAATGATTAAACGAGTTAATCGGGCCAAAGGGGTTCCACACGTGTGGGTCACGTGAGGAGCACGTGTCCTTGGGACACGTGCCTCACACGTGTATATGTATATATATGATATATATATTAAATAATTAAATGTGTTAATTATTTAATAGACTTTGGTTGAATTTTTGAATTAAAAAGAAAGTCTTATTTTGGAGAAAAATAATCTAGTTAATTAATTATGAATTAATTAATTAGATAAAATAAGTTATTTATTTTAAATAAATAAAGTATAAAATTATCCAAAAATAGTTTGGATATTTTTAGCTCTCTTGAAAGTTTATTTGAATTTGAATTCAAAGTCAAAGTCAAATTACTTGATGATCAAGTAAAAGGAGAGAGAGAGAGAGAGACCAAAACCCTAGCCCATAAAGGACTAGGATTTTCGGTCCTCCCCTCATTATAAATAGGGGAGCTCGAGCTCCCCTTCGAGAGAATTGGCAATTCTTTTGGTTCATGTGTTGAACACCATCCTTTCTCCAAGAGAAACGAAACCCTAGGTTAAGCCTAAACACTAACTAGAGAACTAGCATCCTTACTAGTTAGATTGTGATCAAGTTGGTGGACTATCTCTAGAGAGCTTCAAGTTAGAAGTTTGAAGATTCGAGCTTTACCAAGGAGAGGGGATCAAGCCACGAGAAGAGCGTTCTTGGGTGGCTTAAAACGCTTGGAGAGAGAATAAAAGAAAAGTAAGTTTCTTATCTCTACGAATTTGGATACACAATTGCGAGTCCAAGGTCCTTTTGTTGGGAAAATTTTTTAAATTCCGCTGCTTTCTGATTCGTATTTTCCAACACTTCTAACCTTCCAGCAAGCCTACAGATTCCTCGATCGATATTTCTCTTTAGCACATTTCATGCAATCACCGAATGTACAAAGTATTTGCCACTCGTTACCGAGACCTCACTTCTGAGTACATCACAGTGATTAACACTACATGCCTAAAGTAGAAACACTGCTAGGATTAAGAGTCTAATGCTTCCGAGATGATGAATAGTAAGGGTTTGGGGAAATTTGATGATTCTTGCATCAGTTCTTGTGGTTTCTTTTAGTATGAAGCACGGTATATGATTCTAAGACTTCCATTTGTGTTTCCTTAAACTTATATTGCATGATAGATGAGTTATATGGAAGTTACCATTAATGGTTCTCATGAAACTTGAAGAATATGAACTTTTGTGGGCAACTCTTCCACTCTCATGATTTGGCTTCGGTTTTTGTATAAATTTGGACATGAATCTTTGTATATTTGTATGCTTTTAATTGAGTTATAAGTTGGTAACATGCTTCTTTTCCTTTCCCTTTCGTGCATGCCCTGTTTGGGTGTTTTTTTCGCCACAGACACAAATCCACGGGGGTGGATTTTCCCTTTGGAAAAATCCATGGGGGTGGATTTGAGTCAGTGGGTTTCTGACCAGAATCCACACGGGTGGATTTTTCCCTTTGGAAAAATCCATGGGGGTGGATTCTGTCCTATCGGTTTTTGATACTCCTTTCGTCGCTTGTTTGATCTTCCTCCACCTCTTTTATGACTTCTATGCTATGCTAACATGTATTATTATGTGTTATGAATATGATATAAAATTCATGACTTGCATTGATATGTTTTGGTCGAGCAACGAACTAGTATGATATTATATGACTTAAGTGCTAATGCATGAAATGTTCAGTACCTTCTTATAATATTTTGATATCTTAAATGATTTCTTTGTTAGGAATAGTGCCCTAGAAAGCCGATTCGAAGTAATCCGTTTTGGGACTTTCCTAGTATCACAGACAATCTTTGAATAATATGCGATTGATTAATATCATAGGTAAACACTTCTTTATATGCTCTTGTTTGGTATGCGTTTACTTTAGCTGTGCATGTATGAGAACTCCCCTAATCCTGATGACTTTAGGACTCTACCATTTAGGTGAAATGGTTCATGAAACGAGCCCTATATCACATAAGTCATGATTAGTAAAATACTCCAAGCCGATGAGTCCTACAGACAGTGGGAGTGTCAACCTGACTCCTCTAAGGCTTGCTTGTGGGATCACGCCCTTAAGAAGGACCACCTTGTTTCATGGAGGTGCAAAATGTATAGTTGATACGTGCGTGATACATGAGGGTGCTTACTTTAATAAGTAAGTTCACTGAGGTGCCCCGTGTGAGAACATTCCTAAATGGGAAAGGAAGTTTCTATTTCAGGAAATGGAAACTTCCAGATTAGGAAATATCTCACGAGTCATTGATGTGATTAATTGATCCTTAAGACTTGAGGTTCCTTCTCATTTATGAGTTAACTCTGTAGTCTTAGGTATAAGCTTTAAAGGGTGTCGCCTTAGACAACTGATTCAAGGCTTATGCTGGGGCAGCACAAGTGATTCATGAAAGTGAATGAGAATCAAGAAAGGACCTACACTTGCATTCGCAAGGTGATCTCTTATTGTGTAAGTCATTCATATGCCATATGGAGTCCTTGGCCAAGGCAGTAGATCAAGACATCAAGAAAAGGGTTTCTTGGATTGAGATCAAATGGATATGAAATGCACTTAGCTTTAAGACCGGATTATTAAGGTTCTAATTATTCCCTTACCCTAGATCTTGGTTGAGAGATAGTAAGTAGGAGGATTGTATCTCACATAAATCAATGACTTAAAGGTTCTGTCGAATCCGAACATTCCAATTCAGCTAGGGGTTAAACACCTGTTGCTAGACTATGGTCGTTTAATCTGTGGACTGATTAATTAATTAGTGAATTAATTAATTAGGGTCACTGCTAATTGAATTGAGAACCTAGAGGGTCACACACAACAACTTGGTTACATGAGTTGAGGCTTTAAAATGATTAAACGAGTTAATCGAGCCTAGAGGGTTCCACACGTGTGAAACCACACGTGTGGGTCACGTGACTGGACACGTGTCATTATGACACGTGTGCCACACGTGATTATTTAATAATATATTAAATAATTAATTTGTTAATTATTTAATAGACTTTGATTTAATTTTGAATTAAAAAGAAAGTCTTATTTTGGAGAAAAATAATCTAGTTAATTAATTATAATTAATTAATTAGATAAAATAAGTTATTTATTTTAAATAAATAAAGTATAAAATTATCCAAAAATAGTTTGGATATTTTTAGCTCTCTTTAAAGTTGATTTGAATTAGAATTCAAAGTCAAAGTCAAAATTACTTGATGATCAAGTAATAGGAGAGAGAGAGACCAAAATCCTAGCCCATTAAGGACTAGGAATTTCGGTACTCCCTTGCTTATAAATAGGGGAGCTCGAGCTCCCCTTAGAGCTAATCGAGAATTCTTTTGGTTCATGTGTTGAACACCATCCTTTCTCCAAGATAAACAAAACCCTAGGTTAAGCCTAAACACTAACTAGAGAACTAGCATCCTTACTAGTTAGATTGTAGCCAAGTTGGTGGACTATCTCTAGAGAGCTTCAAGTTAGAGGTTTTGAAGATTCGAGCTTTACCAAAAAGTGGGGATCAAGCAAAACGATCAGAAGGGATGATGAAACGATTCTGAACCCAACATGAAACGAATGAAAAAATCGAACCAAAGAAGATGGCGAAAACCGTTCGTCCATATCCTGAAGGATGAATTTTTTCACGAGGGTTTTGTGACTGGCAGTTTTCTACTTTCGCAAAACTGGTTATCGAAGGGAGTTTCAATCCTGCTTTTCTCGTTTCATGTTTCTTTCTTTATGTTATATTGTTAAGAACTTCCCTCACATGAATTGAATCTAGGTTGGTGTGGATTGCTATCCCGACAATGGATTCTGAAGTAGAAAGAGACTTTCGAGGGACGGGTTGTCAAGCCGCGAGAAGAGCGTTCTTGGGTGGCTTGAAACGCTTCAAGAAAGAATAAAAGAAAAGTAAGTTTTATATCTCTACGAATTTGGTTACACGATTGCGAGTCCAAGGTCCTTTTGTTGGGAAAATTTTTTAAATTCCGCTGCTTTCTGATTCGTGTTTTCCAACAAGTGGTATCAGAGCCACCTCGTTAATCGTGTTTCTGATTCGTCTCAATTATACTGAATTTGGTAGAAATTCTTAAGCTTGATGCGATTGAATATTTGTAATTGTTTTAGAAAGCCTGAATTAGGAAACTGTATTTTTTCCTGAAAGTTTCTGAAAATTGGTTTTTGCAAAATTTAATTTTTGAAAACTATTTTAGATTTGAAACTGTATAAACTGTTTTTGGATTTCTTGGATTGGTTTTGCTTTTGAATGAAAACACGAAATGGAAAGCCTGGATTACGAACACGCGAAACCCCACTCGCGAAGGCGTCGCGTGCCGCCGCCCGCCTGTCCTAGGCGTGCGCAGGCCATGCGCCTACTCCCTCCCGCAACCGCGCGGGAGGCGTTCCGGGCGCGTCTAGGCGCACCCGCCCAGGGCTGCCAACTCCGTCCGCCCAGGCTGGGCGAGAATCCCGCAAGGCGTGCGGGATAGCTCGCCCAGGCCGCCCGCCATCCTTGCCGAGAGGGCCGCGCGCAGGAACGCGCGGCGTGCACGCCCAGCTCGCGCACTCACGCGGCCTTGGCCGCGGGCTGTGCGCGCCTGTCGCGTGCGCGAGCGCACGCCGCGGCGAGCGGCCCTTCTCGTGCAAGGGCCCCGTTTTCGTAATCCGTTTTTCGTTTATCGTGCAATCCAGTCCCAATTTTTATTTTAATTTTAAAATTTTATTTTTTGAATATTTATTTTAATTTTTGAATAAAACTTAAAATTGGGATTTTTTGAGAAATTAAAACGGTATATATTTTGGGAAAATACAATCTTTGATAAAATTATTAATTTTCAGAAATTAATTGGAATTTTATTTGTTTTGGTAATTTTGGATTTATTGAAAACTTTTATAAATAAGACTCGCATCAAGTATGGTTTTAATTTATGCACATGGATGGTTTAAATTGGGGTTGGAGCCCTATAGTTGCGTTTTTCAATTGAGGTTGGAGCCTCACTTATGTGCGTACTGTTATGTGATTTATTATGTGGCTTTCCATATTACTGTTTTTGACGTCGGGGTATGCCCCGTGTAATTGTCTAAGGCCAATATGAAGATTGAGCCTTATTACTTTATGTTTTTTTTCTTTTTATTGTAATTTGAAAGTAGAGATAGGTGGTGAGGTTTTATTTTCATTTTGGAGACAATGCACCCATGGAGTAAGATGGACCACATTCATGTAACAAGGAGGCCATAAGTGAAGACCCCTCAAAATTTTAGGGAGGGGAATTTCAATTGTTAAAATGTAATAGAGATAGGGCTCGTATTTTGTTACCGCTTCCCTTATTTGATTTAAACTGTTTATGTGGCATGTATGTTAGAACTTGTGATTGTGGAGTGGCTCCCACATATCACGCATAAGATAGGTAGAACCCATGATCATTACATGTTAGTATCATGCTAGGTCATGTTATCTGTTTATGTGCTTGTTTGAAATGCATTTAAGTGTACTTGCATTAATCAAGACTAATTAAATTGGATAACATATATGTTGGTGAGGTCGAACCGAACAACTCTTCGGTTGATTCGAAAATTCCCATTAAATATTAAGCTCATTTCGAATAATAGGTATTTAATTCGAGATGCAAATTTTGAATTAAATTCCTAGCATTCCATCAATAGGTTTTAAGTTTAGTAAGTAAAGCTAGTTATTGTCCGCGAGTCGTGGGATAGCTAGTGGAGCTTATTAGTTCTTAGTTACCTAATTGATCATTTTAAATGATCAATATTTCGTGGTTAATTTTGGCAAGGGCGATGTCCGCGAGTCGTGGGTCGTTCGAACTAAGTTTTGATCATGATCTTATGATTGATGGGTCTAGCTTAACGCCTAAGTAAATATGGATGTCGCACGAGTCGTGGGTCCATATTGAAAGATAGGTGATGCAAAACAATTACTAGGAGTTCTAAAGGTGTTAGAATTGGTAAGTTGTACCTACCTAGGGTTTTACTTAGAATGTCCGCGAGTCGTGGGTTCGAGGTAAAATGCTTAGGATCTTAGTACCCGTTGGGAAACGTGTTCCTCTTAGATCTTTGGGAATTATAGATCTTTGAAAAACAGTGGGAGCTACATTAGATTAAAGACCTTATCTTTTGTATATCGTTATAATTCAGCATGCTCACATTTTCTCTGCTTAGCATTTAGGTTGTAGTTCTGTGATTCTCTACAATATGAAATGCAAACCCATTCGTATCCATCCTTAAGTCAAACAAGTTGACTAAGTCCTAACTAACTCTAAAATGGCTTCGGATCCTAAAATTCATTTTAGAATCCGAAAAGAGAAATTGTTCTATATAAGGTGAGATTTTCATTTATTTGAAAATTCGACCCGGGCCAAAAGAGAAGCAATCTGAGGTGAATGGATTTCTCCAAACCACTTAAGAGCAATTGAACCACCTCATAAAAATGTTACAAGGTATAACATTATGGAATTATTCAATATTCCAAATGAGAAAACAAGTGCACACGAACAAGGTCTAAAGATCTTATTTGAAGATCTTATGGTCTCGATCATCAACCGAGAAAAGAGTTCTCTATGCACTGATTGCTTACATTGCTTCCACCATCATTCAAACCCTTTATGCTCAACTAGAATGATGCTAATGTAGCATAGTTAATCATTTAGTTGATAATGGTTGAGAGCATCCTTAAGAAGGAATAAAAGGTTGAGATGGTTAATTCTTCTTCTAAACTCCCTAAGTTAAAGGCTTGAACACCTAAAGAAGAAGAAACCCTTAAGAGCCCAATGGAAGGGCATGTAAGGGGTACGCCCAAAAGACACGAGAGATCAAATTGGACTTGCTTCTATTGTAGCAAATAAGGACTTTGAAAGGGAACTGCAAAGAGTATGAGTACTCTGAAATGTTACCTCGTTTAGTAATTCTACTAGGAATAGAATTCGCAAGTCTTGAGTTGATTCTGCATAATCTGTTGTGCAAAGACTCAAAGCACTAATGTTCTGAACATACAACGAGATAACAAAAGTAAGTGAGATGACAAAGCTTCGAATTACTTTGGAATGTTGAGATATAAAAGGATTAGCAAGTCAGACACCTTAGGATCATTCTATGAAAATGAACCTATAGAGTTGACTTTCGGTAAATCCTGTCTTGTGGGAAGCGTTCCTGAATCCCGTTTATAAGAAACGTGGAACGTTCCAAAATTATAGTGGATTTCGATCCAT
This sequence comes from Lantana camara, assembly GCA_037501455.1. Lineage (NCBI taxonomy): Eukaryota > Viridiplantae > Streptophyta > Magnoliopsida > Lamiales > Verbenaceae > Lantana > Lantana camara. The sequence goes on from CM074855.1 coordinate 61,576,331, forward strand.
GCTGATGAGTGTAAGATGCTTAATGTAAGCACTAGATACAATCGTCAGTTTAATCATTATGAATGAATATACTTGTTGAAGTACAAATTCGAAACTTATATGAAATTCTTAGAATTTCAAAAGGAGGTTAGGAACCGAAGTAGTCATAAGTTATAGGTAAATCGATATGATCGAGATAGCTAATATCTTAGCAACTAATTCCTTAGTCATCTTAGAGATAATAGGATTATCTCTCTGTAAACTAATTCGAGAACACCTGAGTGTTTCCGAATGAGGGAATGAAACCTAATAGGATATGGTCCATTCCATAGTAAGCTTTACTGACTTATAAACATTCTAGGAATAAACTCCTAGAATATGCAGTTAGAGATTTTGAATTTAGTACTTTCCAAAATTAGTCCTTTAGTTGCACTATGCAATGTGGCATACTAAATTCCCTAATTATTCTTATCCAAGAATTTAATGGAATCCTCTTAAGTGAAGAGGATAGTGGGAGATAAGCTTGAAACGAGTTCAAGTTTATACAATAATATAGGATATCATTTCTACGATTCCCTTGGATAAAGGTTGTTTTTCTTAAGGAATCGTTCCTATAGAAGAAGAAAGGCAAGCAAGCAGACCTCAAAGAAATTTGAGGATAAATATCCACGCCGCATATAGAAGAAACGAGCCCATCTGATAAAACTTAGCCAAATTTTAGAGTATGTACACGTGTGAAACCCTTCTCTTAAGACGTGTTTAGAAGGCGTTCCTAGATAGCCAAGGAATTACTTGAAGAGGAGACACTGTCAGATTTAGAATCTGAGTAGTGTAAGCAAGCCTTAAAATCCAATATGGATTCCATATACTCGAACCAAGTTTTGACCTTGGTTGATCCACCTGATAGGATCAAGCTCGTGGAACTTCGAGTGAATGAAAGCATTACAACCTTCTTGACGGTTGAAACGCAAAAGTCCATTTGGATTATGTTTACCACATCCTCATATTCTGACTATGAGATATGATAAATGAATATGAGAACTATCTTGTTCAATATGAGATTGAAAGAGATTGAAATAAGGTATTTCTAAATGTCTCATATTCAGTGGGAGTATGCATAAGGTATGCAAATCCCTAAAGTCAATCTGTGGATTGATAAAGGCTTCTAGGAGTTAGACAATTCGATTCCATAGGATAGTCAAATCGTTTGACACAAATGGAAGTCGAATAAGTCTTAAAAGTGTACATATGAAAGTTAGTGATGTAAGAGTCAATTTTTGGTTCTTCAGAAGACAATGTCCTTCTCATTAGGAATGTGAAGGATAATATGAAAGTTACCAATTCTTGTTTAAGAAACAATTTGACATGAAAGATCTTAGTGATTATCCTAGATTCTCGACATTCAGATCTATAGAAGATAGATCTAAGAGAATAAAAGGATTATCACAAAACGAGTACATAACCATAATACTAAAAGGAGTTTAGTATGGACAATGGAACATCTCTTTTGAAGAGTATGTGTCCTAAGATAACTTTAAGAAAGTTAAAATGTCCAAAATCCCTTTAAGTGAAAGGGTGCATAATGTATGAAAAGTTATGTACTAAATTAGATATGGCACAACACTAAGCGTAGTAGGCCGAATCTAATATGACCTCAGAGAAGGTCATTAGATTTCTATAAAGGATGTCCTCAGAGTACTTGAGAAGAAATGAGGATATGTATTAGTTTACAGAGCCCAAAAGATCTTGTTGTTAGAAGGATATTTGATGTAACCATTAATCAAACATAGATGATTGTGAAATCATTGAAAGGATACAACTTCTACCAGAATGGTAATGCAATGTGTTGGAAAGGGGTTCCAAGGACGGACATTGCAAAACTCGACTATCGTAGTTGAGAACTTAGTCGTATTATATAACGCTAAGTTAAGTGTTTGGGTATGAAACTCCATCTAACTTGTTAGATGAAGTTCCTAGCATGAAACAACTCCTTTATGATATTGTATGATAAAATGGATGGTTGCTCAAGTAAGAGAACCAAGACCTCACCAAGAGACTGAACACGTGATTACGAATCACTTTAAAAGGAAAAGGTGTTTCCTAAGAGATGTGTAAACAAGAGGGTCACATCAGCAGAGAATATGGCAGATCCACTTTGGAAACGCCCAAAGTCAATAGGCTCTCAAAGTGCATCTTGAGAAGATGGGACTTAGAGTACCTAAATGGCTTTTACGGGCAAGTGGGAAATTGTTAGGAATAGTGCCCTAGAAAGCCGATTCGAAGTAATCCGTTTTGGGACTTTCCTAGTATCACAGACAATCTTTGAATAATATGCGATTGATTAATATCATAGGTAAACACTTCTTTATATGCTCTTGTTTGGTATGCGTTTACTTTAGCTGTGCATGTATGAGAACTCCCCTAATCCTGATGACTTTAGGACTCTACCATTTAGGTGAAATGGTTCATGAAACGAGCCCTATATCACATAAGTCATGATTAGTAAAATACTCCAAGCCGATGAGTCCTACAGACAGTGGGAGTGTCAACCTGACTCCTCTAAGGCTTGCTTGTGGGATCACGCCCTTAAGAAGGACCACCTTGTTTCATGGAGGTGCAAAGTGTATAGTTGATACGTGCGTGATACATGAGGGTGCTTACTTTAATAAGTAAGTTCACTGAGGTGCCCCGTGTGAGAACATTCCTAAATGGGAAAGGAAGTTTCTATTTCAGGAAATGGAAACTTCCAGATTAGGAAATATCTCACGAGTCATTGATGTGATTAATTGATCCTTAGACTTGAGGTTCCATGTCACTTTATGAGTTAACTCTGTAGTCTTTGGTATAAGCTTTAAAGGGTGTCGCCTTAGACAACTGATTCAAGGCTTATGCTGGGGCTGCACAAGTGATTCATGAAAGTGAATGAGAATCAAGAAAGGACCTACACTTGCATTTGCAAGGTGATCTCTTATTGTGTAAGTCATTCATATGCCATATGGAGTCCTTGGCCAAGGCAGTAGATCAAGACATCAAGAAAAGGGTTTCTTGGATTGAGATCAAATGGATATGAAATGCACTTAGCTTTAAGACCGGATTATTAGGGTTCTAATTATTCCCTTACCCTAGATCTTGGTTGAGAGATAGTAAGTAGGAGGATTGTATCTCACATAAATCAATGACTTAAAGGTTCTGTCGAATCCGAACATTCCAATTCAGCTAGGGGTTAAACACCTGTTGCTAGACTATGGTCGTTTAATCTGTGGACTGATTAATTAATTAGTGAATTAATTAATTAGGGTCACTGCTAATTGAATTGAGAACCTAGAGGGTCACACACAACAACTTGGTTACATGAGTTGAGGCTTTAAAATGATTAAACGAGTTAATCGAGCCTAGAGGGTTCCACACGTGTGAAACCACACGTGTGGGTCACGTGACTGGACACGTGTCATTATGACACGTGTGCCACACGTGATTGTTTAATAATATATTAAATAATTAATTTGTTAATTATTTAATAGACTTTGATTTAATTTTGAATTAAAAAGAAAGTCTTATTTTGGAGAAAAATAATCTAGTTAATTAATTATGAATTAATTAATTAGATAAAATAAGTTATTTATTTTAAATAAATAAAGTATAAAATTATCCAAAAATAGTTTGGATATTTTTAGCTCTCTTTAAAGTTGATTTGAATTAGAATTCAAAGTCAAAGTCAAAATTACTTGATGATCAAGTAATAGGAGAGAGAGAGACCAAAATCCTAGCCCATTAAGGACTAGGAATTTCGGTACTCCCTTGCTTATAAATAGGGGAGCTCGAGCTCCCCTTAGAGCTAATCGAGAATTCTTTTGGTTCATGTGTTGAACACCATCCTTTCTCCAAGATAAACAAAACCCTAGGTTAAGCCTAAACACTAACTGGAGAACTAGCATCCTTACTAGTTAGATTGTAGCCAAGTTGGTGGACTATCTCTAGAGAGCTTCAAGTTAGAAGTTTTGAAGATTCGAGCTTTACCAAAAAGTGGGGATCAAGCAAAACGATCAGAAGGGATGATGAAACGATTCTGAACCCAACATGAAACGAATGAAAAAATCGAACCAAAGAAGATGGCGAAAACCGTTCGTCCATATCCTGAAGGATGAATTTTTTCACGAGGGTTTTGTGACTGGCAGTTTTCTACTTTCGCAAAACTGGTTATCGAAGGGAGTTTCAATCCTGCTTTTCTCGTTTCATGTTTCTTTCTTTATGTTATATTGTTAAGAACTTCCCTCACATGAATTGAATCTAGGTTGGTGTGGATTGCTATCCCGACAATGGATTCTGAAGTAGAAAGAGACTTTCGAGGGACGGGTTGTCAAGCCGCGAGAAGAGCTTTCTTGGGTGGCTTGAAACGCTTCAAGAAAGAATAAAAGAAAAGTAAGTTTTCTATCTCTAAGAATTTGGTTACACGATTGCGAGTCCAAGGTCTTTTTGTTGGGAAAATTTTTTAAATTCCGCTGCTTTCTGATTCGTGTTTTCCAACATTCTTTTGCTCCTGCATTTATTATATGCATTTTAAAGTTGTTTATGTAGGTGCTATGAATACTATATGAAATTTACGGCTCCAATTGTTATGGTTCATGAAAGATGGGATTAAGGATAATGAAACCACCATGTATTGAACATTTGCATGAATTAATTGATTATATGACCTCATGACACAACTTATATTTCTTATGCATCTCATATCCTGTGCATGACATGCCGTGCGTCTTATATAGTTCATTTAGAGTATTGAGTCTCACGAATGCATTCTATTGTCCTTTGTATAGTTTTCTACATGGTGGAGACTTGCAGGGTTCATAGGACACTTTCAAGTCCTCTTGTTTTCTTCTTGGTATTGTTCGGTAAGGCGTAATAGGTGGGTTTCTCTTCTATTAGCTAAAACGATCCTATATAAACCAACGTGCAAAGTTTTAAGCCAAAATGTATTTACTACGTATATAGAGTGTTTTCTCGAGTAAATGATTTCAAACGTAAGCCTTTCTTTCATGAACCCTTACCCAATGTTTTGGCGAGATCTGTAGCACCCCGCACGTGAGGCACCACATCCCCGCACTATGGCACAACACGAGTAACGAAACAGTAAATCCGCACCCATATCAAACCATAGCGAATAGGAGACAAACATAAAAACCTTCCTAAGCCAGGCGGAGCTAGACCCTGCAATGATAACCATACAACAAAATATAATGCATAGCAAAGCCAAAGTTCAATCATACAAACCATAAGCAGAATTTGGGCTCTTCAGGCCTCTTTTACATCATAGCAATTCCCAGTAAGGTCAATTCAATAATAATTACATAAATATTCAAGTTCGTGATACTATAGAATCGGATCATACATAATTCCAATACATGGGTAAGTGCAGAGACTCTCCTAAGTTAACTTGACCAACTTAAAGACTCCAAACACCTCCGCCTAGCTCGAAACTCCAAAGTCAAACCTGCACACTAAAGTGTTAGGGAGGGAGAGGGTCAGTCTCTAGAAGACTGAGTGAGCAGGAGTGATATATATATATAAAAACATGCACATACAAGTCATAAATTCCGAACAAGGTTTTATTTGAAATTAGTTCCCAAAAAGGGCAAGAGAATGACTAATCAATGCTCGGATTTTATGACTAACTCATATTAATTCATTACATTCATAAATCATACATATACATAAGGCTCGACGAGTGAGCGTGCACAATCTCCAACCAAACTCCGACCGGGTACGACAATTTCCATTAATATGTTGATTAGGTGATCATGCAATATATCATAATACACGTATACCATCAATCATAACATAAACATATTCGTTTCGGGACGGTTAGCGTTTCCCCGTCAAGAACCTCCCTTGACGAAGTCCGTTTCGCCGTAAGTTGGAACTAGTATATGGGATCCCCGTCAGCCCTTGCTTTCTCGGTTAGCCACATATACTAAGTCTTGGGGCCCGTGCAATCATAACATGTCTCGCCAAAACATATCAATACATACATAGGAAACATACTATAAGAAATCATACTTTACCGTGTAACTCGGCATATCCTATATACGTACCTCTCCGTGTCATCCTAATCCGTAGCTAGCATGAAGACACACGGTTTGGAGCATAGCCTCATTACAAAACCATTTATAAGCTTATATATACGCTCATACGTATAATTCAGAAGAATTTACTTGATAACTTCATTTGAAAACCATATATATATAATCATAAGGTTTTGGCCAAAGCTTTTCACATAAGGGTTGTAGGGTTTGTTACATAGCTAAAACAAAACCACCCTCACCTGAATCGTGACGATACAAGGAACGAGTTACCAAGTGCCCGAAGGATCAAGATCTCTCCACCCTGGAGATAAACTGTACAAAAGACAACATGACGTGTTCGTGAGACTCAAGACTCTAAATGAACCACATATGACGCACGGCAATGCTCAAGCATGATATGAATGCACAAAGATGATATTATGTCATGAAAGTGTTCATGTGCACTATTAAGGCATTTAAATCGTATAACCAAGTCATTCACTCATTCATTCATTTTCATTCAAATTCATCAATTCATATCTCCAATCAAATTAATTCAAGAATTCAAATAGGAGCATAGAACATATTCAAGCTCTCCCATAATGCTACCACATACTTCATATTACATAAGATAGCATATTTCCAAGGTTTGACAACAAGAAGGAATCATATGATATAGAAAATGAGTTACGCGATTCATAAACGACATATAAACACACATAAACGGCATTAAGCAAAAGCATGTCTACAACTCATCCAAATGCCATGAAATTACACCATAATGCTCCCAACATATAGCAAAACAAGTTCATAGTTCAACACAAAAGGAGATAAAGTCATTCAAGAGGTGAAACAAATCAAAAACCGAAAAGGAAGCAACAAGGACTGCGCAAGGGAAGGGACACGGGGGTGTCACCCTCCTTAGCCAAACTGAGCCACGACCGTGGCTCAGTACAGACCTTCCCAGAAGGTGTGACACGCCCGTGTCTCACACTTAAGTGTAAATGAGACACGGAGGTGTCACGGTACAGAACTTAACAATTCATAAAGTTTTACCGGTAAAACTGATCCCATACAAAATCAATCCAAAAGCATGACAAATCAACTCCAAATGCTATGAAACTTAATATACAATATATTTAGCATGTAAGGAACATATTTCATTTAGAGTGTAAAGTCTAAATCACACATTAAGATCATCTAAATCATGCATCTAAACTGGGTCGCCAAAATCGCACATAAGAGCCCTATTGTTTCAATCAACCATGATCAAGTATTTAGGGGTTGAATTTGGATCTGAAACCTTCGGGAATGCATGCTAACATACTAAAAAACTAATACACATCATATATATGAAAAATGGCACAATTTAAAGCACATTAGGGTGACCAACAACCACACAATTGCAACAGGAACAATTCTGTCAAAGAACATGCATAAGAACAGGCCATGTCTTTCGGTTTTGAGGCTTAAAATGGATCCAAATACTTAAAACATGAATTTTAGCATATAGAGCAATGAGTGTACATAATATCCATGCAAATTCACATTAAAATAAGATCATTTGGTCAAGCAACAAAGCAAAATGAACAGCAGCAGTTCGAAAAACAGGAGAAGCAGTTTGATCATCAAGTTTGGAGCTCCATATCTCATAATTTCATCAAAGGGTCAAGAGATAAAATCCTCCTAATATCATATACTATCAGTTAGGAAAGAAATAGGCCAAGAAACAAGCTCATATGATCATGTATAAGCAAGAAAATCAGCTACACAAGCAAATAGGTCACAAGAACAAAAATCCCCAAAAGTTCATACCAAACTCATCACTCAAACCCTAATCAAATCTGATCCAAATCATGTATTAAATAGATGAAATCAAGCATAATAGACTAGAGAAGACATAAATATTCATACCTTGAAGATTAGAAGAAGAAGGAAGGTGATTTGAGCTCAAAATAACAAAATGGCCAAGGGTTTTCTTCTCCTTTCTTCCCTCTTTCTCTCCCGATCAGTTCTAGCAATGAGGGGAGATATTTTGGCTCGGTTTTCAGAGGTAAAGGGGGAGGAAAGAGCTTAACTCAAGGTACATAAGTCATGGTTAGGGTATGGTTAGGTTAGAGGAGTGTTAAGGGTCCCACCATGAAGACTAGTCAACAAAAGGAGCTCTTCTTGCACGAGTTGTCCGTTACGGTTGGATTTCGAAGGTCTTAATGATTTCAAAAAGGTATTAGGCTTGTTCCATTGTCTCCGAATCGTCGATACGAAGGCAACGGAGGTGACGGAATTCGAATCCGAATTCCCGAGCTCAAGATATCACGTACGGAACCAAGGGTGCGCTAATTGCTCGTTAGCCCCCGATTTGGTTCCACAATCAAAATTAAATTCGTTAACGCGTCAAATGAATCCGAAAACATAAACCGAGCATATAGGCATGTCCATAACACACATATTTACGACATATTAAATTTTCACGACATTTCGATATCATTACATATAAGAACAAAGCACAAATAGAACACTCATGCGCATGAATGAATTCATAACGTTCTAAATTAATTACTAAAACTTAAATTCCATTTTAAATAAATTTAAAGCCAACTTATAACATGTTGAAATTAGTTAACAGAATTACCAAAATAGTTAGGGTAACATGAAACCTTAATTAAGAATTTACACACCAAGTATCAAAGAAAAATAAAATGAATTAAATTAAAGTAACAATAGTTTACAGTTTAAATCAAATATAAACATTTATAAACAATTAATCATATAATTAAATGATTAAATTGAGCAACTTATAACAAATACGCCACATTATTATAACTGAAAAACTGGGGCGTTACAATCTCTTCCCCTTAAAAAGAATCCGTCCTCGGATTCATAACACGCCTGTAAACAAACAATGAGAGATTCCCCGTCTCTCACAAGCAACAAGGAGAGAGCCCCGTCTCTCGGACAGCAATGAGAGAACCCCGTCTCTCGCAAGCAACAAGGAGAGAGCCCCGTCTCTCGAGCAGCAATGAGAGAACCCCGTCTCTCGCAAGTAAAAAGAGTACCCCGTCTCTCAAACGAAAATAAGAGAATCCCCGTCTCTTACAAACAAAGAGAGCACCCCGTCTCTCAACCGAAAATAAAGTAAGGAAGTCTCCAATACTCCCGAGCAACTCACGCAAAACCAAATTTTAAAAAAAAACACGTAACGCACCCAAAGCAAGTAATAAACGTGGCCCACATTGATTTTCAATTACTCCAAGTAATTTAACACAGAACAAGATCAAAGCACCTAACATAAAAATTATGTAGGTTAAATTTGCATGGATACATGTATCATGAATGCTATAAGTACCGTTCACCGTAGTTGCAAAAATTCAGATTTGTGAATTGTCGTTGTCCAAGGTATGATCTGTCCTGAATGTAACTCAGTGCCCAGCTTGACTTGAACCTCTTCAGGGTTCCTCGGTGAAGCGAGTGATGAATTCTTTAAGGAGTATATTCTTAGATCCCTTCTGAATTGTACCGCTTCCAGTTTCCACCATTTCCCTTTAATCCTCATTCGTCCAACCAACTCTTTTTAATCAACCGAGCTTGAACTCCCATAATGCTCTTAAATTGTCCGTCCCGAAATCCGATCCATAGTTACTACCTTTACCCAAATCGGAGTCTAACATATTCTCAAAATAGCTACTCAACTTCTTCAATCCTTATCCAAATCGGTGCTCAACATATCCCCGAGGATAACCACTCTGGGCAAACTTGATGATTCAATCCCGACCTTAAGATGTTTATTCTCATGGTCTCTCTCAACACAAATCTTTTCCCACCTTCCGTTCCTCTTGTCCGTTCATTCCCTTTTGACCCCATCAATGTTATATTCGGTAATTGACCCCATTTTTCTTGAATCGAAGACCAAATGTTCTTAATGATTCCTGAAGCTTGATGTAAACTTCCAATTATCATCCTTTTCTATTTGGTCCCTTCTTGAGTGTCCTTCTGGATTACCTTTGATATAACTAATAACTCGATAATATTGTCTTGGACCCCTTATATGATAGCTTGATTCGGTTTTCCCCTTGTTAATTCTAACTTAGAAGTTCATAGAAACTCTCTTATGATTCCATCACCTCTAGATCAGAATTCCATACGTAGCTTCTCTCTTAACAGTTTAACCATAACCGCCGTCTTATTCATTCCTAATCACCACCCTTAGGACTTCCAGATTCTCCTTAATTGGCATCCCCGTCATTACTCCTAACATATTCATTCGAGCACCACTCCCTTCCTCCAATTCACCTCTCGGTCGTGCTCTCCCCCTTAAAATTTTCGCTCTTACATGTCTAACTCCATGAATCCTTCTTTCATTGAAATTTTTGATGAGCCACTTCCGTTTCTTTAATTCACTCCTAAGGTTCAATTCAAACCCTTCAATAATTACTTCCTTCCAATCACCAACTTTTCTCTTTCTTACTCTTCTTGAAATCTAGACCAATTTAATCCCCTCTTGTATTTCCATTCTTCAACTAAAGGTAATCCTTTCAAGGATAAAAAAGGACTTACATCATTTCCTAATCAATGCTCCCTTATTTGGAAATTTTAGTTGAATTCATTACTTCGCCTCTGAGATTAAAGTTTCTCCAAAACTCTTCAACTTAGTTTCTTCGGTGTAGATTGTGCTAGCTAAGCTATATGCCCGGAACTCCCAAAATATAACCCAACTATTCTTCTCGTCTTGATTCGAGTAAGCCTTGATCAAAGAATCGCTTGATGGACAAGGTGTAGCCATTCCCTATCAGTTAAACACTAAGCCATGCATGTTGAATTAACATGCCAATGCACATAGTAAACAATTAAAGATGCAACGATGCAACACGTTGGAGCAATTACATTAATTAAACATAAACGTACATATAGATAAAGAAAGCAATTAATTTATATCGATGCATGATGCTCATGCCATGAATATGCAGAACCTGTCACCGAGGTGGTAAGCTTTTAGCTTGATAACGTGTTCCTCATTCCCATAATTGTAACTTCCTTTGGAGACATTGATAATTCCTTAGCTTTCCGTGGTTTTCGAATCTTCCTAATCTTCTTCATCCATTTGCATATCCCATGGCCCGAACTTGCTATTCTTGAACCCAAGGTCTTATTTGTCCATGGAGTTTACACCTCAACGTACTTCCAAGCATCGACCTCCAAAGGTCATCCGAATCTTCATCTTGATGTCCTCTCCGGTTAAAGTTCCTTTAGCTTATCCTTTGTTTCCGATCTACGAGCATAATTCACCCATGATAACGCTTTCCATTCTTGCTTGCTTCTTGATGTCTCCATGTTCTAAGGTTCCAAGAAGACGACGCGATTTGTATTCCTTGATGCTCATAAGTCTCTTTGCCTTGCATCCATTTGTTGTCCCACGCTTATATTCGTATGAAGTGAGCTCCCATATTTGACCTCATAGTGAGCCTTATGATTAACGGCTCCCAATCCTTGCATCTGAGTTGAGTCAAACCTTTTTAATACATCTTGCATCCGATCCCTTGAAGCTTCCCACTCCTTTCGTTGTCTCACGCATCCCTCAAGTTAGACCTTGAGTCTTTGCAATTCTTGTATGTTGAGAACCTTCAAGGTTTGTAGGTAGGGCATGATTGATGAACCTCCCCGTGATCCAAGCTTCCTCCCATGATACGAGCCATGATAGGTAGTTCCATTATGCAAACCGTGGAATTTGAACACTCGGCCTTCAAGTTACTTTGTCAATTGTAGTTGGTGTGAATTGTAGCTTTCTTTGCATGATAGTAGCCTATATAAGAAAGATCAACTCAAATATGGATGCATGAGGATTAGTGTATGCTTATGGCACGTAGTTAAATGAATCAATGCACATAGAGTGCAAAATGCAACATTTAAAGCAACTAAATGAGAGAGTAGAAGGTATACATGTATTAAGCAATTTCCAACAATTAGTATCAAATATTCATGCCAAAACGATGCAATGCACACTTTAACAAGTTGTTCCTATGCCGTGCGACCTAACTGACTCAAACACGACTCAAGAACACCGGTTTTGCAACCGGGCTTTGATACCACTTAAAGATGTAGCACCCCGCACGTGAGGCACCACATCCCCCGCACTATGGCTCAACACGAGTAACGAAACAGTAAATCCGCACCCATATCAAACCATAGCGAACGGGAGACAAACATAAAAACCTTCCTAAGCCAGGCGGAGCTAGACCCTGCAATGATAACCATACAACAAAATATAATGCATAGCAAAGCCAAAGTTCAATCATAGAAACCATAAGCAGAATTTGGGCTCTTCAGGCCTCTTTTACATCATAGCAATTCCCAGTAAGGTCAATTCAATAATAATTACATAAATATTAAAGTTCGTGATACTATAGAATCGGATCATACATAATTCCAATACATGGGTAAGTGCAGAGACTCTCCTAAGTTAACTTGACCAACTTAAAGACTCCAAACACCTCCGCCTAGCTCGAAACTCCAAAGTCAAACCTGCACACTAAAGTGTTGGGGAGGGAGAGGGTCAGTCTCTAGAAGACTGAGTGAGCAGGAGCGATATATATATATAAAAACATGCACATACAAGTCGTAAATTCCGAACAAGGTTTTATTTGAAATTAGTTCCCAAAAAGGGCAAGAGAATGACTAATCAATGCTCGGATTTTATGACTAACTCATATTAATTCATTACATTCATAAATCATACATATACATAAGGCTCGGCGAGTGAGCGTGCACAATCTCCAACCAAACTCCGACCGTGTACGACAATTTCCATTAATATGTTGATTAGGCTATCATGCAATATATCATAATACACGCATACCATAAATCATAACATAAACATATTTGTTTGGGCAATCCGTATCCCGGCTTTCCCACATGGTGCATAATCATATCATAAACATATTCATAAGCACAAGCATAAATCATGACCAACCTTCTTCCTCCGGGTGGTGGACGGGTTTGCAAGACCCGGCCAGCTAACATATCAATGTGGCAATGAGGTTCATGAGGCCTCAAAGCCCGGTTAGCGTTTCCCCGTCAAGAACCTCCCTTGACGAAGTCCGTTTCGCCGTAAGTTGGAACTAGTATATGGGATCCCCGTCAGCCCTTGCTTCCTCGGTTAGCCACATATACTAAGTCCTGGGGCCCGTGCAATCATAACATGTCTCGCCAAAACATATCAATACATACATAGGATACATACTATAAGAAATCATACTTTACCGTGTAACTCGGCATATGCTATATACGTACCTCTCCGTGTCATCCTAATCCGTAGCTAACATGAAGACATACGGTTTGGAGCATAGCCTCATTACAAAACCATTTATAAGCTTATATATACGCTCATACGTATAATTCAGAAGAATTTACTTGATAACTTCATTTGAAAACCATATATATATAATCATAAGGTTTTGGCCAAAGCTTTTCACATAAGGGTTGTAGGGTTTGTTACATAGCTAAAACAAAACCACCCTCACCTGAACCATAACGATACAAGGAACGAGTTACCAAGTGCCCGAAGGATCAAGATCTCTCCACCCTGGAGATAAACTGTACAAAAGACAACATGACGTGTTCGTGAGACTCAAGACTCTAAATGAACCACATATGACGCACGGCAATGCTCAAGCATGATATGAATTCACAAAGATGATATTATGTCATGAAAGTGTTCATGTGCACTATTAAGGCATTTAAATCGTATAACCAAGTCATTCACTCATTCATTCATTTTCATTCAAATTCATCAATTCATATCTCCAATCAAATTAATTCAAGAATTCAAATAGGAGCATAGAACATATTCAAGCTCTCCCATAATGCTACCACATACTTCATATTACATAAGATAGCATATTTCCAAGGTTTGACAACAAGAAGGAATCATATGATATAGAAAATGAGTTACGCGATTCATAAACGACATATAAACACACATAAACGGCATTAAGCAAAAGCATGTCTACAACTCATCCAAATGCCATGAAATTACACCATAATGCTCCCAACATATAGCAAAACAAGTTCATAGTTCAACACAAAAGGAGATAAAGTCATTCAAGAGGTGAAACAAATCAAAAACCGAAAAGGAAGCAACAAGGACTGCGCAAGGGAAGGGACACGGGGGTGTCACCCTCCTTAGCCAAACTGAGCCACGACCGTGGCTCAGTACAGACCTTCCCAGAAGGTGTGACACGCCCGTGTCTCACACTTAAGTGTAAATGAGACACGGAGGTGTCACGGTACAGAACTTAACAATTCATAAAGTTTTACCGGCAAAACTGATCCCATACAAAATCAATCCAAAAGCATGACAAATCAACTCCAAATGCTATGAAACTTAATATACAATATATTTAGCATGTAAGGAACATATTTCATTTAGAGTGTAAAGTCTAAATCACACATTAAGATCATCTAAATCATGCATCTAAACTGGGTCGCCAAAATCGCACATAAGAGCCCTATTGTTTCAATCAACCATGATCAAGTATTTAGGGGTTGAATTTGGATCTGAAACCTTGGGGAATGCATGCTAACATACTAAAAAACTAATACACATCATATATATGAAAAATGGCACAATTTAAAGCACATTAGGGTGACCAACAACCACACAATTGCAACAGGAACAATTCTGTCAAAGAACATGCATAAGAACAGGCCATGTCTTTCGGTTTTGAGGCTTAAAATGGATCCAAATACTTAAAACATGAATGTTAACATATAGAGAAATGATTGTACATAATATCCATGCAAATTCACATGAAAAGAAGATCATTTGGTCAAGCAACAAAGCAAAATGAACAGCAGCAGTTCGAAAAACAGGGGAAGCAGTTTGATCATCAAGTTTGGAGCTCCATATCTCATAATTTCATCAAAGGGTCAAGAGATAAAATCCTCCTAATATCATATACTATCAGTTAGGAAAGAAATAGGCCAAGAAACAAGCTCATATGATCATGTATAAGCAAGAAAATCAGCTACACAAGTAAATAGGTCACAAGAACAAAAATCCCCAAAAGTTCATACCAAACTCATCACTCAAACCCTAATCAAATCTGATCCAAATCATGTATTGAATAGATGAAATCAAGAATAATAGAGTAGAGAAGACATAAATATTCATACCTTGAAGATTAGAAGAAGAAGGAAGGTGATTTGAGCTCAAAATCACAAGAATGGCCAAGGGTTTTCTTGTCCTTTCTTCCCTCTTTCTCTCCCGATCAGTTCTAGCAATGAGGGGAGATATTTTGGCTCGGTTTTCAGAGGTAAAGGGGAAAGAAAGAGCTTAACTCAAGGTACATAAGTCATGGTTATTGTATGGTTAGGTTAGAGGAGTGTTAAGGGTCCCACCATGAAGACTAGTCAACAAAAGGAGCTCTTCTTGCACGAGTTGTCCGTTACGGTTGGATTTCGAAGGTCTTAATGATTTCAAAAAGGTATGAGGCTTGTTCCATTGTCTCCGAATCGTCGATATGAAGGCAACGGAGGTGACGGAATTCAAATCCAAATTCCCGAGCTCAAGATATCACGTACGGAACCAAGGGTGCACTAATTGCTCGTTAGCCCCCAATTTGGTTCCACAATCAAAATTAAATTCGTTAACGTGTCAAATGAATCCGAAAACATAAACCGAGCATATAGGCATGTCCATAACACACATATTTACGACATATTAAATTTTCACGACATTTCGATATCATTACATATAAGAACAAAGCACAAATAGAACACTCATGCGCATGAATGAATTCATAATGTTATAAATTAATTACTAAAACTTAAATTCCATTTTAAATAAATTTAAAAAGCCAACTTATAACATGTTGAAATTAGTTAACAGAATTAACGAAATAGTTAGGGTAACATGAAACCTTAATTAAGAATTTAAACACCAAGTATCAAAGAAAAATAAAATGAATTAAATTAAAGTAACAATAGTTTACAGTTTAAATCAAATATAAGCATTTATAAACAATTAATCATATAATTAAATGATTAATTTACGCAACTTATAACAAAAACGCCACATTATTATAACTGAAAAACTGGGGCGTTACAAGATCAGTGAACACAATGTTGAATGGGGCCCGGGACTACGTGTACGTGGCTATCCGGGGAAGCTCGGACTGACGGTGATCCCTGTGCACTAGTCCCAATAAACAATGACGGTGATACCGGACCTCGCTAGGACATTAGCGAGGAATGGGAGCTGAGTGCCTTTGGGGGAATTCATGAAACCCCCTTTGGTCAATGAATGAGGTGGCCGGGTCTTGCTAACCCGTCCACCGCCCGGAGGAAAAAGGTGTAAGTGTTTATGTTTATGAATGTTAATGATTATGTATGATTGTTAATGAATGAATGAATGAACGAATGAATGAATGACTGTGGTATGATCGCTAATGAATGAACGAATGAATGATTAAATGCACACACGAGGTGGAGGTTAGAGAATTCGCCCTCTCACCGGGCTCACGAAATCACCGCATGATTTTAATGAATGAATGAAATTGATCGTTGTAATCCCGAGCGTTGTTTTCCTTTGTTTTCACCCCACTTGAGGAAATGTTTTAAAACCTCGCACGGGATTATAGCTTGCATGTGAGGGTGTTTACATTCTGAAATATAAATATAGTATGCCCTGTTTTATACCCACCAGTCTCCTATAGACTGAACCCGGCTTTGTTTTCAGTTCTTTTGCAGGTTTTGGAGTGTTAGGCGGGATTTTATGTCGGTCAAGTTCTGTAGTTAAGTCAGAGTGTTTCCACACGCGCTTTGTAATTTGATTAAGTCATATTGAAACATGTATGAAAGCTGAGTTTGTGATTTATAATTTATGTTTGAATTTTCGGTACGAGGCATCTATGTTAGTTGAACTCGTCACCTACTGCTTATATTGTGATTGGCATTATGTTCTGCTTTCGTACATGCTTTTATTTTGTGGGATTTGTTTTCTTGGTTTTGAGGTTCTAGCTCCCGCCTAGCATAGGGTGTGAGTGGTCTCCCGTTCGCTATGATTTGGATTTGGGTACGGACTTCCCATTTCGTAACCGGGTTTGGGTCATAGTGCGGGGGATGTGGCGCCTTCCGTTTGGGGTGCTACATCCTTAAGTGGTATCAGAGAATAGGTTGCAAAACCGAGGTTCGCGTGTCATAATTAAGTCAGTTTAGGCTGTACGGCATAGGAACAACTTCTCAACGTGGGCATTGCATCGAATTTTCATCGTTAATTGACATGAATCGTTAGAATTACTTGATATATGTGATTCACTTTCAACTTTATTGCTTTACTTGTTTCATTTTGCATCTAATACGTGTTTGTTGTTATAAATACGTGTCATAAGCATATACTAATCCACATGCATCTATACTTTAGTTGTATCTTTGATTGTAGATTGATATTACTCTATCAAAGCTACCATTAACCTCAACTATAAATTTCTCCAATCAAACCAACGAAGAGGTTATCGAATTAAGGAATTTGAAAGTCGGGTGTTGAATCTTCAAGGCTATCAATATGGAGCTATATTTCATTATTCAACATCGTGATAGAAGGCAGCGTTAACCACAAGGATCCGGGATCACGGTCTTTTCTAATTGGAGCCATGTTCTTTGGTGTCCTTACAACAGTGCACCAAAGCTCTCTCATCGTTTCAAAGAGCCTCATTGAAAGAGAAGTCAGGATACAAACTACAAGAAAGGATGTCGGATCTCAATTATGTTTGGAAGATCAACAATTATGATGCACCATCTATGCTTCGCTCTTGTGAGGTTTCCATTGGTAGTAGCTTTACTCAGGTTGAAGGCCATGTTTTGCCAATTCCTAAGCTTAAAGTTAAGGGAGAATATCTCTTCGCTAGGAGTGGAAGGGAGAAGTGAAAAAAATCCTGAAGGTGTTTTAGGTTCAAGGATTTTATCAACGAGGAGACGAAGACCTTCAAAAGAACTCAAATTCGGGCCAAAGGGCAAGGAAGAAGAAGGATTGGAAGGAGTTAGGTAGAACTGATCGATGTGGCGATTTCAAGTTCATGGAAAGCCAAGGTGCCAAAGGTTTTATCTTCGGTCGGATTGAAGTTTGTTTTCGGGAATTAAGTCGAATTATCGTGTTATGAGTTCGAATTGGGAGACAAGGAGCAACAAATGGAAATGATAAAGAAAGGCAAAGAGTTGTTGATGGGAAATTATATTCTCAAGTGTAAGCAATCGGAAGATGAGTTCATCCAATCATTGAATTCATAAAGAATAGTTAAGGGAACTTTGAGCAGAGAGACAACTAATGGTAGCATTTGAAACATCATTTGGGATAAATCTTTGAAGGGGGTCACGATGCCGATTCCATGGGCGTAAAAGAAGTTGGGTTCAAGAGATTTCAATTTCGGCTCACAGGAACACATAAGTGGGTACAAGGAAACTTTGAAAATTTAGAAGACCGGGGGTAAACAAACTATGATCGGTAAATTCGAGGCCAGCCTGTACTTAAGGAAATGAAGAGCAAGTTATCTTGTACTTAAGGAAATGAAGAGCAAGTTGTCGAGCTAAAGCTTACCACTACGGTGACAGGTGTAATGCATTCATGGCACGTGCATCATACGCCGTTTTGAATTATTTCAATTTCTTTATTTATATGCACATTCTGATTAATATAATTGCTCCAATGTGTTGCATATCTAATTGTTTATAAGTGTACTATGAGCATTCACATTTTAACCCGACATGCATTTAGTGTTTACTTGATATGAAGTTCTTTCACCTCACTTATCAAGCACCATTCCAATCGAGCCATATTGAATTTAGGTGAGGAGAAATGATTAGGATTGCCCATTGTGAATCAAAAAGGAAAAGAATGAATATGGAGGCCCGGAAGAATATAGCCGGAGTTTAGAATTTATGAAGAAGAGGAATTCGGGGTAATAAAGAACTCTAAAGAAGAGTTAGGTTGATGGAAATGGAATCTCAGAAAGTAAGAGGGATAGAGTTAACTTCGGGTTGATCAAATCTAGCAATAAAAGAAATGGGATTTAGATTGCAGGAGGATAAGATGGCTTTAACGGGTAACCTATCAAAGTGAGAGTTAAGTAACTAGATTTGGGTTGAATATTACCACAGAGCATTGCAGAGATGGTTTATCGGGCATTCATACGTATGGAATTTAGAATTTGAAGATGAGGAAACTATGGAGAAACTTTTGCAAGACTTTTACGTCAACTTGGGAATGAGTTGGCCGGAATCTAATGGCCGCTTAAAAGAATGAAAAGGGCAAAAGGGTAATTCAAATCAAAGATAGGGTACCATCCATTGGAAGATTAATCGGAACTTCGGGGAATGAATTTATAGAGCTAGCCGAGGGGATGATCACCAGTCATTTTTCCATGATGACTGAGAAGGGAATTGAGATGAGAGAAATTGGAAGGGGTACATATTAAAAGAATTTGAGTCAAGTTTTAGGAATTATCAAGAAGGTTCTATTTTCGAGTAAGGAATCGATGGCCCCGGCTTGATTATAAAAGAATTCATGAAGTCATTAACTGAGATGGTGACTATCCCGAGAGTGGGATCAAAAATTTAAGGAACATCATCAAGAGTAGATACCTTTGAGCGAAGTATACATTAGTACGAGCAAAGATAGAGAATTTGAAATCCAAGAACTTTGTCATGTGGAAGAAGGTTGAAAGCAATTAAAGTCAGAATGGAATCTGGGATTGAATCGTTGGAGGGTCTATATTCTCGTCATTAGGCACACCAAGGATATTGGGGACAAGTATGTACCGAGCCAACTTTTGGAGCCAGGTCAGGTCTTGAACACAGAGGCTACCAACTTCAAACTTTTACTACGGTGACGGGTACATAAAGCATTCATGGCATATACATACATATAGTCTAAATTTAAATGATTTCTTAACCTTATATGCTTTGATAATTAACTATATTCGTTATTCTTTATTATGGCTATAACTGATACCTGTCCTTGTGTGACTTACGTGATTATTAATTGTTATAATTGTCGTCCCATTACCCTCTCCTTAGTGTTAGGTCTTTTGCTTTGTTACTTGTGAGAGACAAGGTTCTCTCATTGTTGCTTGAGAGACGGGGTTCTCTCATTGTTGCTTGAGAGAGACGGGGTTATATCATTATTGCTTGAGAGACGGGATTCTATCATTGTCGCTTGAGAGACGGGGCTCTCTCTCTCTCTCTTTGTTGCTTGTGAGAGACGGGGTTCTCTCATTATTGCTTGAGAGACGGGGTTCTCTCTCTCTCTTTGTTATGTGAGAGACGAGGTTCTCTCGTTGTTTGCTCGGGTGACAGTGGGCCTGAGGACAGGTCCTTTTTAAGGGGGTGAGATTGTAACGCCCCGATTTTTCAGTTGAATAAGCATGACTTAATGGATTACCAGCATGCGAAATTAAATTAATTATATATGCTTTCATTAGTATTTCTTTTATTAGTTTTTATTAATTGAATATGGACTCTTGAATGTTTACGCATTTATCATCGTGTTTGAGTGTCGTATCTATTTGAATTGATTTTTGTTCTTTGTGAAAACTTGGTATGAGTGAATTATGTGTATTATGATTATGGTTGTATGCTCATTGCATGATTTTGTTATTGTATGTTTGAATTTTGGAATCGTATGGGTGATCGGAACCAAAAAGGGGGCTAAAGAGCATTTAGCGCACCTTGTGTTCCGGGCGGCGTATCTTGAGCTCGGGAACTCGGAATCGAGTTTCCTTACCTCCATTAGACTCGTATCGATGATTCGGATCCGATGGGATAAACCTCATATTTTTCTAAGACCATTTGGATCCCTGAATTTCAACCGAAACGAGCACCTCGAGCCTAAAATGACAACCATTGATAATTTATGAGTCTACGGACCTATATTAACACACCTAGACCCTAACCCAAGACCTAAACCCACTTGTTACACTCCTCTCTCTCCCTTATCTTCCCCAAACCGAACCAATCTCTCTCTCCCTCTCAAATATTCATCCAAAAAGGGGATAGGAAAGAAAAAGAGAAAGGAAGAAGAAAGTACTATTCAATCCTTGGATATTTGAGCTCATATCCCTACCAATTCTCACCATTTCTTGAAGGTAAGCCCATTTTTGTTATGAGAACCTCCTTGTGGTTATTTTATGCCAGCTTTTATATGTTTTCACCAAGTTATGAGTTGGGATTGATGAAGATGATGAATAGTAAGGGTTTGGGGAAAATTGATGATTCTTGCATGAGTTCTTGTGGTTTCTTTTAGTATGAAGCATGGTGTATGATTCTAAGACTTCCATTTGTTTTTCCTTGAACTTATATTGTATGTTAGATGAGTTATATGCAAGTTACCATTAATGGATTCTCGTGAAACTTGAAGAATATGAACTTTTGTGGGCATCTCTTCCACTCTCATGATTTGGCTTCGGTTTTTGTATAAATTAGGACATGAATCTTTGTATATTTGTATGCTTTTAATTGAGTTATAAGTTGGTAACATGCTTCTTTTCCTTTCCCTTTCGTGCATGCCCTGTTTGTGTGTTTTTTTTGCCACAAACACAAATCCACGGGGGTGGATTTTTCCCTTTGGAAAAATCCATGGGGGTGGATTTGAGTCCGTGGGTTTCTGACCAGAATCCATGGGGGTGGGTGGATTTTTCCCTTTGGAAAAATCTACGGGGGTGGATTTTGTCCTGCCAGTTTTTGATACTCCGGTTCCGTATTTCATCGCTTGTTTGATCTTTCTCCACCTTTTTTATGACTTCTATGCTATGCTAACATGTATTATTATGTGTTATGATTATGATATGAAATTCATGAATTGAATTGATATGTTTTGGTCGAGCAACGAACTAGTATGATATTATATGACTTAAGTGCTAATGCATGAAATGTTATGTATCTTCTTATAATATTTTGATATCTTAAATGATTTCTTTTGCTCCTATATTTATTATATGCATTTTAAACTTGTTTATGTAGGTGCTATGAATACTATATGAAATTTATGGCTCCAATTGTTATGGTTCATGAAAGATGGGATTAACGATAATGAAACCACCATGTATTGAACGTTTGCATGAATTATTTGATTATATGACCTCATGACACAACTTATATTTCTTATGCATCTCATATCCTGTGCATGACATGCCGTGCGTCTTATATAGTTCATTTAGAGTATTGAGTCTCACGAATGCATTCTATTGTCCTTTGTATAGTTTTCTCCAGGGTGGAGACTTACCGGGTTCATAGGACACTTTCAAGTCCTCTTGTTTTCTTCTTGGTATTGTTCGGTAAGGCGTAATAGGTGGGTTTCTCTTCTATTAGTTAAAACAACCCTATATAAACCAACGTGCAAAGTTTTAAGCCAAAATGTATTTACTACATATATAGAGTCTTTTCTCGAGTGAATGATTTCAAACGTAAGCCATCTTTCATGAACCCTTACCCAATGTTTTGGCGAGATCAGTGAACACAATATTTAATGGGGCCCGGGACTATGTGTACGTGGCTATCCGGGGAAGCTCGGGCTGACGGTGATCCCCGTGCACTAGTCCCAACAAACAATGATGGTGATACCGGACCTCGCTAGGACATTAGCGAGGAATGGGAGATGAGTGCCTTTGGGGGAATTCATGTAACCCTCTTTGGTCAATGAATGAGGTGGCCGGGTCTTGCTAACCCGTCCACCGCCCGGAGGAAAAAGGTGTAAGTGTTTATGTTTATGAATGTTAATGATTATGTATGATTGTTAATGAATGAATGATTGTGGTATGATCACTAATGAATGAATGAATGAATGATTAAATACACACACGAGGTGGAGGTTGGAGAATTCGCCCTCTCGCCGGGCTCACCAAATGACCGCATAATTTTAATGAATGAATGAAATTGATAGTTATAATCCCGACCGTTGTTTTCCTTTGTTTTCACCCCACTTGGGAAAATGTTTTAAGACCTCGCACGGGATTATAGCTTGTATGTGAGGGTTTTTACATTCTAAAATATAAATATAGTATACCCTGTTTTATGCCCACCAGTCTCCTATAGACTGAACCCGGCTTTGTTTTCAGTTCTTTTGTAGATTTTGGAGTGCTAGGAGGGATTTAGTATCGGTCCAGTTCTATAGTTAAGTCAGAGTCTTTCTACACGCGCTTTGTAATTTGATTAAGTCATATTGAAACATGTATGAACGCTGAGTTTGTGATTTATGATTTATGTTTGAATTTTCGAGACTAGGAATCTATGTTAGTTGAATCCGTCACCTGCTGCTTATATTGTGTTTGGCATTATGTTCTGCTTCCGCACATGCTTTTATCTTGTGGGATTTGTTTTCTTGGTTTCGAGGTTCTAGCTCCCGCCTAGCATAGGGTGTGAGTGGTCTCCTGTTCACTATGATTCGGATTCGGGTACGGACTTCCCATTTCGTATCCGGGTTTGGGTCATAGTGCGAGGGATGTGGCGCCTTCCGTTTGGGGTTCTACATGATATCTGCTGACTAGACCAACAGCATAACAGATATCTGGCCTTGTACATAACATGGCATACATGAGGCTTCCGACTGCCGAAGCATATGGAACATCTTTCATTTCTTCTGTGTCTTCTGGGTTCTTAGGACACTGATCCCGAGATAGATGAACTCCATGTCTGAAAGGTAACGATCCTTTATTGGAATTCGCCATATTATATCTTGCTAACATCTTATCTATATATGTTGTTTGTCATAACCAATCATTTTATTCTTTCGATCACAACAAAGTCTGATCCCTAGAATATAACTGGCTTCACCTAGGTCTTTCATGTCAATTTGATTTGACAATCAAATCTTAACTGCTGACAATATTCCCGTGTCATTCCCAATGAGCAGAATATCGTCCACGTATAAAACTGAAAATGTTACAAAACTATCATGATGTCTCTTGTACACACATGGTTCATCAGGCAATTGTATAAATCCAAAGGATTTAATTGTTTCATTAAATCTGATGTTCCATGATCTAGAGGCTTGCTTAAGACCATAAATTGATCTATCAAGCTTGCATACCATATGCTCCTGATTTCTGGCTATAAAGCCTTCAGGTTGAGCCATATATATCTCTTCTAGAAGGTGCCCATTCAAGAAGGCAGTCTTTACATCCATTTGCCAAATCTCATAATCAAAATGAGCAGCAATGGAAAGGAGAATTCTTATGGACTTAAGCATTGCTACAAGCGAGAAGGTTTCGTCTTAATCGATACCTTCTTTCTGGGTATAACCCTTTGGCACAAGCTTTGCTTTAAAGGTCTCAACCTTTCCGTCCACTCCCCTTTTTCTCTTGTAGACTCATTTGCATCCAATAGGTTTAATGCCCTCAGGTGTCTCTACCAGTTCCCAGACTTTATTGGAATACATTGAATCTAATTCAGATTCCATGGCTCTGACCTAACGGTCAGTGTCTATATCGTTTATAGCTTCATCATATATGACAGGATCAGATACTTCAGATTCAACCACTTCGGTTAATCCTAGGTATCTGTCAGGTGCCCTGACAATCCTTTCACTACGACGAGGCTGTTGTGTACTTATCCCTACATCATTTGTTGTATCTGGTACATTATATGTATCTAACACATTTTCAGTTACTACGGGTTCTTGGAATTCAGTATCTAAATCATTCATTTCTTCTAACACAATTTTGCTTCTACCCTTGCGGTCATTTACGAAGTCATCTTCGAGATATTTGGTGTTAGTGCTCACAAACATTTTGTGATCTCTCGGATCGTAAAATATACCACCTCTTGTTCCTTTAGGATAACCTATGAACAAGCAAACCTCTGTTCTTGATTCCAACTTGTCAGGATCCTTCCTTAACACATGAGCTGGGGTTCCCCATATCCGAAGATAGGAGACACTGGGCTTTCGCCCTCGCCACAGTTCCATTGGTGTTTTAGGAACTAACTTGGATGGAACAAGGTTTAATATGTGTGCTGTTGTTTCGAGTGTAAAGCCCCAAAACGAACTTGTTAGGGTAGCATGACTCATCATAGATCTTACCATTTCCATCAGAGTTCTATTTCTCCTTTCTGTAACAGCGTTCTGCTGGGGTGTACCCGGTGCAAATAATTGAGATCTAATCCCATTTGCAGTGAGAAATTCTAGACTTTGATACGTTTTCCAGTTTGATTTTCAACTTCAGCCTTGAATTCTTTAAACTTTTCAAAAGATTCAGACTTATACCTCATCAAATAAACATATCCATATCTGGAGTAATCATCCGTAAAAGTGACGAAATACTCAAAACCTCCTCTTGCTTAAATACTCATAGGACCACACACATCCATATGAATTAACTCAAGCAATTCTGTGGCTCGATTACCTTTCAATTTAAAAGATCTCTTGGTCATTTTACCTTCCAAGCAGGATTCACAAACTGGTAGTTCTGTTAAGTCCAAGGGACTCAACAATTCGTCTGAAATTAGTCTTTGGATCCTATTTGGATTAATATGATCAAGGCGTAAATGCCACTTGTACGCCTCGTTAGGTATAGGATTTTTTCTTTTGGACGATAAGTCAAGCTTAGTAGTGTTAAGTTCGGAATTAGGGTTTTTATCGGGGTATAACAACAAAAGACCATCTTTTACCGTACCAGAGCAAATAAACCTTTTGTTTTGCTTAATGGTAAAGTTTTGTTCAAAACAATCACTGAAACCATTATTTATTAAACAACTCACAGAAATTAGATTTCGGCGAACACACGGTATATACAGAGTGTCTTTTAACATCAAAACCCTATCACCAAAATACAAATTTACAGTCCCTACTGCTAATACAGATATACTTGTATTATCCCCGAGCAGTAGTTGCATCTTGCCATCTTCAAGCTTTCTGGTTAGCTTGAACCCCTGTAACGAGTTACAAATATGATTAGTTGAACCTGAGTCCACACACCAGGAATCTGGTGGACTTCCAACTAAACATAATTCTATTAAACAAGATATCGATATACCTTGCCCAGATGGCTTAACAGGAAGACTTGCTAAGTATTTTGGACAATTCCTCTTCCAATGCCCATTCTCTCCGCAATGGAACCATTTTCCTTTGCTAGGTTTATCCTCCTTCTTCTGAACCTTTTTCTTGGGATTAGGAACCTTTACTTTTTCCTTTTTCCACTTGCTGGTTTTTTAGGCCGTGGAAGTCGATGCCTAGGCCAGGAGAACAGTTCCCTTAGCTTTCATCACCCCCTATGCTACTTTAAGTTCATTCATCAATTCAGGCAGAGAAAAATCCAATTTGTTCATAGAATAATTTTTCCTGACTGTGCCAAACGACTTTGGCACAGAGCATAGGATCATATCCTGTTTGCTGAGATCATCAAATTTAGCACCAAGGCTCTCAATCTCGTTCAGATAAGCCATCATGTTCATAGCATGATCCTGAACGGGTGATCCCTCAGACATCTTAGTAACTAACAACCTTCTCATTAATTCGAGCCTCTTGGCTCGATTCTGTCCTCCAAACATTTGATGGAGATGATCCATCATGTTCCTAGCAGTTGGCATTTCATGCATTTGATGCTTAAGAACATTTGAGACAGATGCCAGGATATAAGACCTAGCCAAATCATTGGACTTCATCCAATTGGCATAAGCATTTCTCCTGACTGGCTGTAGTTTCCGGTACCCCCACGCAAGGTTCAGTGAGCACTTGTTTCAGATTCTCGTGACTAAATACGATGTCAAGATTCATTTTCCAGTCAGCATAGTTAGACCCTTCAAGTCTATTTTCCTTTAGGATCGATTGAAGCGGGCTAGCGGTCGTCATTGTTTTAAAACTGAAATATTTTAAAATAATGCAAGTTATGATCTTGTATTTTACTTCTTTTGCGGCTAACCAATAAATGAAATCCACGTAAGCATTTTTGGTTTACGCAATGGTGACTTATCTAACCGCAGTTCACTCCCCGGAAGCGAGGTCGAAAACCGCTTCGAAAAGCAAGAATTAATCATAATTAACGTGCCATCTAGGTAACTCTTACCAGACTATGTTAATCCACCACGTTAACCTTTTGGCCTCTAACTGAATGTAATATAGTTCCAGAGGGAGGTTAATACATTACTTAGTCAAGCATACACCATTACCTAGAAATTCGTACGTGTAGATCAGACACTCCACGGAGGCATGGTCGAGCTGACTTTCCCCGTACTTCATTCTATCCGTAGAAGTCTAATCTTGTATACCTCGAATACATACAGGTCGAAGGGAGTAGTATATATCCACTATACTATAGACGGGTAATGGAGGCCGTGAGAATCCAACTCTTTTCATCTCGCTCCCACTTGAATTTTATAGAATTTGTGGATTATCTTTTGATTATTAAATAATCACTTTTGGCGTCTTATTGATTTTGGAAGTAATTAATCTTAATTAATTTGCTCCCACTAGGATTATTAAATAATCCTAATAATATTTTAAGGCTTTAATAACTCTTTATTAATTCAAGCCAAAAAATATTAATCCAATTATGCATCGTATTTAATCTCAATTAAACATTATTTATCTAATCACATTAAATAAATCATGCATAATTGAAACAATATAATATCTCATATTATCATGCCAAATTTAAAATTAAAGCATGCTTGCAAATAATTATCACGCTTAAAATTTTAATGGCACCTTTAAGTAAATATGTTATAAAGTATCACATAATTGAAATCATATTTACTGATTCGGCAATTAACCAGGAAGATTATTGAAATCGATTCCCAGAAAATTACCATTCCACGCAAATTCCCAAGAAAGACTGGAGGGGTCACAACGGTCCCACTTAAAACCTAGCCTCCTTAGATAGAATTTACGTGCACAGTATCAGATTTAAAATTATGCATCTTATGCTTTATCAATGCAAGTATATAATCAGAACCCGCTCTGATACCAGTTGTTGGTGTGGCGGGCCCGAGGCAGAGTGACGGTATAGAGGAATATTTCAAAAATTTCGCCATAACCTCGTTATTAAAATATTTCCAAAATATTTTAATAAAGCAGCGGAAAAAATCGGGCAGCATAACTCTAATATATACAAGCATTGATAACATAATTTTAAATCATCTAGGATATAATCACAATATACAAATATTAATTTGGGCAGCATAACGGTATTACCGTACTGCAAAAATTGGCTATCAACGACACTTTTCCAGCACATCGATATTTTCTCGTGAAACCGGTAGAGCTTCCCCGCAATATCCCCGATTAAGATTTTGGAGTGTGGACTCCGGCAGTATTTCGATAACTACTTTGAGAAAATATTTTTCTAGAAAAACCTTTTTTCTAATTTTAGAAAATCCCTATTTTCTATTAATTAAGTGGATTATATATTAATTATATAACCACCTAATTAAGTAATTAATTAATCCTTAATAAAGGATTAATTAACTAAATTACAGAGAGAGCCGAGAGGCATTTCAAATCTGCCAAAGTTTGCTCAAAAAAATGAGAAGGGAACAACCTATTTATAGGCCCAAAATGAGGACCTCCACACCAAATTTTCGTATTTTGGCGTGGACGCCAAGTCCCAACAGCCAATCTGGTCATGCCACGTCAAAGATTGGAGAGCAAGGAGTGCAGCGGTGCCGAGCACGCGCCGAACGGGCCCCGCACGCGCCGCCCATGTGGCGGGTGTGTGTTCACGCGCGTGAACCACACGCTGGCACGAGCACGTGCAACGTGTTCGGTTCGGCCGGTCCGACCGGCGGTCCATCGGTTCAGAACGGTTCGCACATTAACCGGTCGGTCCAGGAGGTTTGTCCATGCGTCCGGGTCGGTTAAACCATGACCCGACCCTATCCGACCCTACCATTGACTCGGTCAACCGAACCGATATCCGACCCGCGCCAAAATCAATCTGGGGCGTCCGTACTCGATGACGTGGCGCGATCCCCATCGTCCATGTGTCGCGCCATGTGGCACCCAGTGGCGCTGACCCGCTGACGTGGCGTGACACGTCACCTGCCACGTCATCAAAAAACCTTTTTTTTTTTCGGAAAATTTTTATTTTCTCTAAAATAAACTTTCGGACATTTCCAACTCTTTGGAATTTAATTTATTTTCTCAATATAAATTCCTTGGCTATTTTCAAACTCTTTGAAAATTTATTTCTCTCTCTCTCGTTTTAATATTTTCTCTTTGATCTTCGTTGGGGCTTGCGGGGGGACCTTCGGGTTCAAATTAATCTTAGCTCCAAACGGGTCAATCTATTATCATCCCATGACAATAATTGATTACCGTTTAACAATATTTAATTCCACTAAATAAATATTGTTGCACTCTAAAATTAATTAAATTATTCACGAATTTCTCGATCTACAATAATTTTGCATTTTACTCCTATGTACAGATATCCATGAAAAATAAATTAATACTAATATCATTTATTTTTCATTTCCAATCTGAAATTTCTTGATTTGCCTTAAGTCCAAATTTCCTGTATGTGAAACACATTCCGCATACAACTTCGGTGACGCACACACGAAGTACTTTAGCCAAAGTTTCAATTTGAACTTTTTGTAAATCTATTTCAGGGATATCTTCTAACCTTCCAGCAAGGCTATAGATTCCTCGATCAATATTTCTCTTTAGCACATTTCATGCAATCACCGAATGTACAAAGTATTTTGGCCACCCGTTACCGAGACCTCACTTCTGAGTACATCACAGTGATTAACACTACATGCCTAAAGTAGAAACACTGCCAGGATTAAGAGTCTAATGCTTCCGAGATTTTCTTTAATTTAGATAGTATAAAATAAACAATCTCAATGGTCCAGTTCGATGTTTCCAATCTAATTGAAAATCATCATTGTGTTATAATTGGAAACTCCATTTCCCTATGACGAAAGACTAATCATCTTATATAACACATTATAGTCTTGATAAGAACATTTTCTTATCATACTGACTAGAACTTTAATGACACGGGATTTCTGGTATTTAAAGTCTTTTCCTATGAAACACATTTCATATAAAAATACCATCACACGTCATTAATTATTAAATTTGTAAAATACTCATAACTTGCTTTAATTTCAGTTTTATTAATCCAAAATATTTACAATATAATTGGATTTTCAGGGCATTAATCCCAACAGTATGTGCCCCCTAGCCAAATAACGAAATGAATTGAAGAACCTTTCAGTCAATGACAATCATTGAAAAACGATCCTGCTACAACTCCATCTCTCAATTATGCACCTTGGCTATGGATTTAATATTTAATGGAATACAAACAACTTAATCCGTAAGGGATCATTCTTGTTCTTAACAAGTGTAGGTCCTTTATCGACTCTACTAATTCTACATATGCCACTTGTGTAATCCCAACGTAGGTCGTGGTTCAAGTGTCTATATGGCGACACGCTTTTGAGCTATATCAAATATTACAGAGTTAGCTCATATGAGACATTACAGAATCTCAAGTTAAAGGATTATTAATCACGTCATTGACCTATGAGATATTTCCTAATATGGAAGTTTCTGGAAACTTCCTTTCCCATTTAGGAATGTTCTCATGCGGGATATCTCTATGATACAGTTCTTGTAACAATCACCCTGATGTATTACAAACGCATCATCGTATGTACTTCTTACCCCATGAAACCGGGTGATCCTTCTCAAGGAGGTAATCAAATAACCAAGTCTCAAGGGAGTCAAAGTCGACACTTCCTTTGTCTGTCGGACTCATTGACTGATAGGAAAGGGATACACCAAATTCGAGTGTATGCAACGGAAATTAAAACTCCTCTCCAAATGCCCAATAAACAAACAACCAAGTATACCAAGGATAGAAAGATAATCAACCAAACAAGAATAATAGATGTAGCACCCCTGTACATAGAGATACCACACCCCCGCACCATAGGCCGATCCACATACGAAATGGATAATCCGTACATGAACTAACCTATAGCGAACGGGTGACAATTAAAAGAAACAGGCTAACTAGTACCAAATCGAGACAAAAAATTTAAAAGCGGAAGCATTGTATCATTAATACATATAGGTACCATATTTACAGCAACGATATAAATACTAATAGGTACCAACAGATATCAATACATTATCATCTCCTATGTATTATACAGATAAAAGTCTCTAAATGTTAACAATAATCATAACATGCTAACTCTGAAATATCAAGAACAATAACATGAAAGGGTATGAAGTGCTAGACTCAGCTGGACAACAAGACACGACTCTGACTCCCGCCTAGCACACGACCGCGACAACCTGAAAGGTGGGGCGTCAGTCCATGGAAGACTAAGTGAGGGACATAAATATATATTAGCACAATTAACATGCAAGTTATAACCTTGGGTAAGGTTTTATAATTAAAGTACTATAAGTTCAAAATAACATAAAACTCGCCCGAGATTATAACTATCAATATTAAATACTTGAATCACTTTCATGCATTCGATACGTGCAATACGTGGCCCGGCGAGTGAGGGCAATTATCCAACCTTACTCCAACTGTGTACAATACATGCATGCTTTGTTAGTCAATAGGTGATCATGCAATTCAATTAACGTGCAATTGTGCGCATTGTGTTCAAGCTAGACAATCAATCAGTGCAATAATGACAATAACCCGAGGACAATTCGTGGTGCTGGACCCGTCCCCAGTCTCCTTCTTCCTCCGGTGATGGTGGGATTGCAAGGCCCCACCATCCAATCTTATTAAGCACAGGGTACTTGAATCCCTAAGCCCGGAACTCCTTCCTCCACTAATCTCCAAGCGGATTCAGGGGTCATCCCAATATGGTGAGGATAGCATTCGAGTTACCCGTCAACCCATGCTTCCCCGGTTGGCTCAAATCACTATCCTCTGGCCCAACGTGACATGCTTTACTCGCCAAAACACGATCAATCAATCAATCACGATACATGACTTGCTTTTCATGAACATGGCTTGTTTGAAATTGTTATAAGTTTAGAAATCTCTATAGATAAATATATATACCTTTTGGCTTGAAATCCACATAACAGTTATACGGGTTCTATATAACTAATGACTAAACCTCACCTTTATCGACAACAGAAGAGTAGGATACGATCTACGGGGCTTGCTCCTCGTCCCGGTGAAGCTGGTCTGTGCAAGATAGACGTGTACACGTGAGACTTGCCTCAAAATGGACCAAATATGACGAACGGCGAAAATGCAACGAGTTGACGAGCAATATACAATGTGGCATGCAATTATCATGTTTTGGCATGTAATCAATCATATAATAGCAATTTGGGGTCAAAGAAGTGATTGGATAAAAATCCCAAAATCACATTTTTGTACAGAATGTTTTGTTCTGTCAGCGAGGTGGGAACAGCCGTTCCAGTCCTCAGTGTAAACTGGGAATGGCCGTTCCCATAGTCCCAAGAAGACGTCCCTGCGCTTTTATTTTTAAAAGGTGACTTATGCTGGGAATGGCCCTTCCGGCTCGTAGCCCAAAATGGGAACGGTCGTTCCCATGCGCGCGCTATCTTGAGTTCAAAGGAGTGGGAACGGTCGTTTCCAGAATGAACTGGGGACGGGAAGGGCCGTTCCCGCTCCTCTGCAAGTGCAGAAATAGAGAAGAACAGGGGAGGCTCTCGTGACAAAATAATCACAACCAAAACATCATAAAATTCACATTAAAATGCAAGAAAACTGGTAATTCAAATGCATACATGTTCAAAGTACTATAAAACACACAAGAACACCTCAAACCATGCTTGATCATCAAGGTTTTCCACTTTCAAGCTCATGTATAAATTCTTCATACTAACTCATTCTTCAAGAATTCATGCTTGAATCCAAGTTATGATCACATATTCATGCATTTATTACCATATAATCCATATATTGCATAAATCACAAACCCTGACTACTTCATATATGCTCAAGAATCATCAATCCATGCATAAACCCACCTTGAGCTAAAGAAATGGAGAAGATATATGATGATGATGAACAAGCTTCAAAGCTTCAAATATTTCTTGAAAAATCTTGATGAAATGATGAATTCTCTTCTTCCTTGCTTGAGGTTTATGGTTCGGTGGAAAAGGGAGCAAAAATATCGATGAAACTTTGGATCAAATGAAGAAGGAAGCATGGAGATGATATACCGTGATTCATGATTTTTGAAATGCGTGAATTGCTCAAATTGCACTTTAATCCCTCAAGAATTTAAGTCATGAAATCAAGGATAAAGGGTTTGTTAATTGATCAATTAAGTCCCTGGAAAAGTTATGCAATTTGGTCCCTAGATTTAAAAGAATGAACATTTAGGGAAATTTTGTAATTAATCATACTCGGTAAATATTTTACGCAAGGAATATTTTCAAGTCATGAAAGAAATTCTCAATTTGATATAAATTCATAAAATTTCATGAATGTATTATAAAATATTATAAAATTATTTTAAAACATAAGATATTAATAAATGAAAATCGGGGCGTTACAATTCTCCCCCCCCCCCTAAAAGGACCTGGTCCCCAGGTCCACTGTCAAGTTTCGAATGATGCACAAGCCATAAGAGAACCCCATCTCTTGAACAAGAATGAAAGAACCCCGTCTTTCAACAAGAAATGAGAAATCCCCGTTTCTCAGCAAGAAATGAGAGAGCCCCGTCTCTCAACAGGAAATGAGAGAGCCCCGTCTCTCAACAGGCACGAAAGTAATTCAAGGAGCGAATTGTAGAAACAATGGCATGAATGTTACATAGGCAAATAGAATCATATTAATTTCATAAATATCATATAGACAAGTAAAACCATTTTAATCACATACTTACCACTTATAATTAACTAATTTGCAACGAACAAGAAATTAAATACAATAACAGTAAGATTCGTGATTCACGTGATATGCATGGTTAAATGTACAGTTCCACGTTGGTTGTGTCATGCATATAATCGGTACCTTCTTCTTCCCGGATCAGATTCACATTTGCATTTTGCACCCCCTTCTCACGGACACATTCCCGGGCCCGAACAAGCAGTCTTTCATCTTTGATAGACTTCTCTCGCCGCTTTGAGCATGTGTCTATTTGATGCTCATCGCTCCCACAGTAGAGACATAATCCCAACCGTCTTCTACAACCCTTATAAGTGTGGTTATCACGTCCACAATAATTGCAAAGAAGTTTCCCGGAAGATGTTGCTGAAGCTGGGGTACGTGATGCTCCCTAACTCGATCCAAGTGATTGTTTCTTTTTCTTCCGAAATCTTCCTTGAGGTGTCGGGATATGATAAGAGATAGGCCGTTTTCCTTTGTTGAAAGTTTGTCCTGATTTTGAACCTAAGGTCTGCCCAGGTTCAGGATTAGACCTTCTTGCCTCCAACGAGGTGGTGTCCCGGACCGTTTCTTGGGAGTCACTTGGAGTTAGTTCCCACACTCTTTTAACTTTCTTAAATTGTGGTTTGACTGGAACATTATTTCCTTCAAAGACCTTTGAGGGTTGTTGGTTCTGAAATTCCCTAAACGCTATTGAAATCTGGCCCGGCTGTGATGATGGAGCTAGTGGCATTGAGGAAACATACTCTCTTATTTTCTGATCCACCAAACCAACCAAAGAATCGAAAAACTCCTTAGGCTGAACCGGAGGGGGTAGATGCGGGGAAACCCTGGGCACTTGTTCATGATGAAGGCGGCCTTGAGACATCCTGAAATCAAGAAACTAGATATGCATGTTGAATTAATATGGCGATGCATGTAACACACTTGGAAGTAGTAACTTCAACATTTTGGAATAATTACGTTCAATCGGGAAAGCGCACATAAGTATAGAAATTTAAAATTTTAAAGTAACGTATGATGCACGTGCTTATGGATGCATTGAACCTGTCACCGTAGTAATGGAAAGATTTATCTCGGCACTTAATTCCTTGTTTGTTGAATTATAAACTTGTCTTGAATCGTTGATTATTCCTTGTCTTTCCCACGGTCTTCTAATTTTCGGAATTACCTAGAACAATTTGGATATTCCCACGGCTTGATATTACACTTACTTTGAACCTGAAGTTTTCTACACTGGAATTAGCATCTTACTGGTTCGTTAATAACCACTTCTCAATCGTTGCCCGGGTCTTCTTTATGGTTGTCACTCTGATCAAAACTTCCTTGGTTTACTCTTTAGGAGTTGGAATAATTAAATGAACTCCCTTTTCCGTTGTTTGCACTCGATCGCCCGACCTTCACCTAGCAATTCCTTGCCTTTCTTTATCATTTCCATTTGTTGCTTCACATCTTTTAACATGACCCCACAACACGACAATTCAGTTTGGATCTTGAAATGTCCCAACTAAATAAAACCTTTAGCATGATTGTCTTTCACAAATTATATCCGCCACGATGCTTGACTTCCTTTATTTCTTCCTTACTCGAAATCATAAACCATACCATTTTCCTTATCTTCCCTTGCTTCATCTCCACGAAAGTTAAACTTTGTTGCCTTTTCCATACTTACCTCATTGATCAAAATTTCTTGTGTTAACTCGTGTAATTGTATGATCCCCAAACAAGAACTCTTGAATTCAATTTCTGCTCCACTATGGAATTAATTTCCTGACTTCCCTCGAAAAATCTGTTGGAAAACACGAATCAGAAAGCAGCGGAATTTAAAAAATTTTCCCAACAAAAGGACCTTGAACTCGGAATCGTGTAACCAAATTCGTAAAGATAGAATACTTACTTTTCTTTTATTCTTTCTTGAAGCGTTTCAAGCCACCCAAGAACGCTCTTCTCGCGGCTTGATCCCCTCTCCTTGGTAAAGCTCGAATCTTCAAACTTCTAACTTGAAGTCTCTAGAGAAAGTCCACCAACTTGATCACAATCTAACTAGTAAGGATGCTAGTTCTCTAGTTAGTGTTTAGGCTTAACCTAGGGTTTAATTTAATCTTGGAGAAAGGAAGGTGTTCAACACATGAACCAAGAATTGTCAATTAGCTCTAAAGGGGAGCATGAGCTCCCCTATATATAGGAAAGGGGAGGGGCGGCCGAACCTAGTCCTAATGGACAAAGGATTTGGTCCCTCTCTCTCCTATTACTTGATGATCAAGTATTTTCCAACTTTGACTTTGAATTCTATTTCAAGTCAACTTTTAAGAGAGCTAAAATTATCCAAACTATTTTGGGATAATTTTATACTTTATTTATTATAAAATAAATAACTTATTTTATCTAATTAATTAATTCATAATTAATTAACTAGATTATTTTCTCCAAAATTTGACTTTCTTTTTAATTCAAAATTAAACCAAAGTCTATTAAATAATTAATCACATTAATTATTTAATACATAAATAAATATACACGTATATTTATTCACGTGTGTGACACGTGTCACTCACGTGAGCCACACGTGTGGTTTCACACGTGTGGAACCCTCTTGGCTTGATTAACTCGTTTAATCATTTTAAAGCCTCAACTCATGTAACCAAGTTGTTGTGTGTGACCCTCTAGGTTCTCAATTCAATTAGCAGTGACCCTAATTAATTAATTCACTAATTAATTAATCAGTCCACAGATTAAACGACCATAGTCTAGCAACAGGTGTTTAACCCCTAGCTGAATTGGAATGTTCGGATTCGACAGAACCTTTAAGTCATTGATTCATGTGAGATACAATCCTCCCACTTACTATCTCTCAACCAAGATCTAGGGCAAGGGAATAATCAGAACCCTAATAACCCGGTCTTAAAGCTAAGTGCATTTCATATCCATTTGATCTCAATCCAAGAAACCCTTTTCTTGATGTCTTGATCTACTGCCTTGGCCAAGGACTCCATATGGCATATGAATGACTTACACAATAAGAGATCACCTTGCAAATGCAAGTGTAGGTCCTTTCTTGATTCTCATTCACTTTCATGAATCACTTGTGCAGCCCCAGCATAAGCCTTGAATCAGTTGTCTAAGGCGACACCCTTTAAAGCTTATACCTAAGACTACAGAGTTAACTCATAAAGTGAGAAGGCACCTCAAGTCTAAGGATCAATTAATCACATCAATGACTCGTGAGATATTTCCTAATCTGGAAGTTTCCATTTCCTGAAATAGAAACTTCCTTTCCCATTTAGGAATGTTCTCACACGGGGCACCTCAGTGAACTTACTTATTAAAGTAAGCACCCTCATGTATCACGCACGTATCAGCTATACACTTTGCACCTCCATGAAACAAGGTGGTCCTTCTTAAGGCCGTGATCCCACAAGCAAGCCTTAGAGGAGTCAGGTTGACACTCCCACTGTCTGTAGGACTCATCGGCTTGGTGTATTTTACTAATCATGACTTATGTGATATAGGGCTCGTTTTATGAACCATTTCACCTAAATGGTAGAGTCCTAAAGTCATCAGGATTAGGGGAGTTCTCATACATGCACAGCTAAAGTAAACGCATACCAAACAAGAGCATATAAAGAAGTGTTTGCCTATAATCAATCGTATATTATTCAAAGATTGCCTGTGATACAAGAAAAGTCCCAAAGCAGATTACGTCGAATCGGCTCTCTAGGGCACTATTCCTAACAATCTCCCACTTGCCCGTAAAAGCCATTTAGGTATTCTAAGTCCCATCTTCTCAAGATGCACTTTGAGAGCCTATTGACTTTGGGCGTTTCCAAAGTGGATCTGCTATATTCTCTGCTGATGTGACCCTCTTGTTTACACATCTCTTAGGAAACACCTTTTCCTTATAAAGTGATTCGTAATCACGTGTTCAGTCTCTTGGTGAGGTCTTGGTTCTCTTACTTGAGCAACCATCCATTTTATCATACAATATGATAAAGGAGTTGTTTCATGCTAGGAACTTCATCTAACTGGTTAGATGGAGTTTCTTACCCAAACACTTAACTTAGCGTTATATAATACGACTAAGTTCTCAACTACGACAGTCGAGTTTTGCAATGTCCGTCCTTGGAACCCTTTCCAACACATTGCATTACCATTCTGGTAGAAGTTGTATCCTTGCAATGATTTCATAATCATCCATGTTTGATGAACGGTTACATCAAATATCCTTCTAACAACAAGATCTTTTGGGCTCTGTAAACTAATACATATCCTCATTTCTTCTCAAGTACTCTGAGGACATCCTTTACAGAGATCTAATGACCTTCTCTGAGGTCATATTAGATTCGGCCTACTACGCTTAGTGTTGTGCCATATCTAATTTAGTACATAACTTTTCATACATTATGCACCCTTTCACTTAAAGGGATTTTGGACATTCTAACTTTCTCAAAGTTTATCTTAGGACACATACTCTTCAAAAGAGACGTTCCATTGTCCATACTAAACTCCTTTTAGTACCGTGGTTATGTACTCATTTTGTGATAATCCTTTTATTCTCTTAGATCTATCTTCTATAGATCTGAATGTCGAGAATATAGGATAATCACCAAGATCTTTCATGTCAAATTGTTTCTTAAACAAGAATTGGTAACTTTCACGTCATCCTTGACATTCCTAATGAGAAGGACATCGTCTTCTAAAGAACCAAAATTGACTCTTACATCACTAACTTTCATATGTACACTCTGAGACTTATTCGACTTCTATCTGTGTCAAACGATTTGACTGTGGAATCGAATTGTCTAACTCCTAGAAGCCTTTATCAATCCACAGATTGACTTTAGGGATTTGCATACCTTATGCATACTCCCACTGAATATGAGATTTATAGAAATACCTTATTTCAGTCTCTTTCAATCTCATATTGAACAAGATAGTTCTCATATTCATTTATCATATCTCATAGTCAGAATATGAGGATGTGGTAAACATAATCCAAATGGACTTTTGCATTTCAATCGTCAAGAAGGTTGTAATGCTTTCCATTTACTCGAAGCTCTACGAGCTTGATCCTATCAGGTGGATCAACCAAGGTCAAAACTTGGTTTGAGTATATGGAATCCATATTGGATTTCAAGGCTTGCTTACACTACTCAGATTCCAAATCTGACAGTGTCTCCTCTTCAAGTAATTCCTTGGCTATCTAGGAACGCGTTCTAAACACGTCTTAAGAGAAGGGTTTCACACGTGTACATACTCTAAAATTTGGCTAAATTTTATCAGATGGGCTCGTTTCTTCTATATGTGGCGTTGATATTTATCCTTAAATTTCTTTGAGGTCTGCTTGCTTGTCTTTCTTCTTCTATAGGAACGATTCCTTGAGAAAGATACATTCCTTGAGACAAACAACCTTTGTCTAAGGGAATTACAGAAACAATATTCAATATCGTTGTATAAACTTGAACTCATTTCAAACTTATCTCCCACTATCCTCTTCACTTAAGAGGATTCTACTAAATTCTTGGATATGAATAATTAGGGAATTTAATATGCCACATTGCATAGTGCAACTAAAGGACTGATTTTGGAAGGTACTAAATTCAAAATCTCTAACTGCATATTCTGGGAGTTTATTCCTAGAATGATTATAAGTCAGTAAAGCTTGCTATGGAATGGACCATGTTGCATTAGATTTCATTCCCTCATTCGGAAACACTAAGGTGTTCTTGAATTAGTTTACTGAGAGATAATCCTATTATCTCTAAGATGAGTAAGGAATTAGTTGCTAAGATATTGGCTATCTCGATCATATCGATTTACCTATAACTTATGACTATTTCAGTTCCTAACCTCCTTTCGAAATTCTAAGAATTTCATATAAGTTTCGAATTTGTACTTTAACAAGTACATTCATTCATAATGATTAAACTGACGATTGTATCTAGTGCTTACATTAAGCATCTTACACTCATCAGCACGGATCGAAATCCACTATAATTTTGGAACGTTCCACGTTTCTTATAAACGGGATTCAGGAACGCTTCCCTCATGACAGGATTCACAAGAAGCCAACACTATAGGTTCATTTTCATAGAATGATCCTAAGGTGTCTGACTTGCTAATCCTTTTATATCTCAACGTTCCAAAGTAATTCGAAGCTTTGTCATCTCACTTACTTTTGTTATCTCGTTGTATGTTCAGAACATTAGTGCCTTGAGTCTTTGCACAACGCCTTATGCAGAATTGACTTAAGACTAGTAAATTCTATTCCTAGTAGAATTACTAAACGAGGTAACATTTCAAAGTACTCATACTCTTTGCAGTTCCCTTTCAAAGTCCTTATTTGCTACCATAGAAGCAAACGTCCTATTTGATCTCTAGTGTCTTTTGGGCGTACCCCTTACATGCCCCTCCATTGGGCTCTTAAGGGTTTCTTCTTCTTTAGGCCTTCAAGCCTTTAACTTAGGGAGTTTTAGAAGAAGAATTAACCATCTCAACCTTTTATTCCTTCTTAAGGATGCTCTCAACCATTATCAACTTAAATGATTAACTATGCTACATTAGCATCATTCTAGTTAAGCATAAAGGGTTTGAATGATAGTCGAAGCAATGTAAGCAATCAGTGCATTGAGAACTCTTTTCTCAGTTGATGATCGAGACCATAAGATCTTCAAATAAGATCTTTACACCTTGTTCGTGTGCACTTGTTTCCTCATTTGGAATATTGAATAATTCCATAATGTTATACCTTGTAACATTTTTATGAGGTCGTTCAATTACTTTTAAGTGGTTTGGAAAAATCCATTCACCTCAGATTGCTTCTCTTTTGGCCCGGGTCGACTTTTCACAATTGAAAACTTCGCCCTTTAGAGAACGCCTTTCTCTAGTCGGATTCTAAAATGAATTTTAGGATCCGAAGCCATTTAGAGTTAGTCAGGACTTAGTCAACTTATTTGACTTAAGGATGGATACGAATGGGTTTGCATTTCATATTGTAGAGAATCACAGAACTACAACCTAAATGCTAAGCAGAGAAAATGTGGGCATGCTGAATTATAACGATATACAAAAGATAAGGTCTTTAATCTAATGTAGCTCCCACTGTTTTTCAAAGATCTATAATTCCCAAAGATCTAAGAGGAACACGTTTCCCAATGGGTACTAAGATCCTAGGCATTTTACCTCGAACCCACGACTCGCGGACATTCTAAGTAAGAACCCTAGGTAGGTACAACTTACCAATTCTAACACCTTTAGAATTCTTAGTAATTATTTTTGCATCACCTATCTTTCAATATGGACCCACGACTCGTGCGACATCCATATTTACTTAGGCGTTAAGCTAGACCCATCAATCATAAGATCACGACCAAAACTTAGTTCGAACGACCCACGACTCGCGGACATCGCCCTTGCTAAAATTGACCACGAAATATTGACCATTTAAAATGATTAATTAGGTAACTAAGAACTAATAAGCTCCACTAGCTATCCCACGACTCGCGGACAATAACTAGCTTTACTTACTAAACTTAAAACCTATTGATGGAATGCTAGGAATTTAATTCAAAATTTGCATCTCGAATTAAACACCTATTTGTTCGAAATTAGCTTAATATTTAATGGGAATTTTCGAATCAACCGGAGAGTTGTCCGGTTCGACCTCACCAACATATATGTTATCCAATTTTATTAGTCTTGATTAATGCAAGTACACTTAAATGCATATCAAACAAGCACATAAACAGATAACATGTCCTAGCATGATACTAACATGTAATGATCATGGGTTCTACCTATCTTATGCGTGATATTTGGGAGCCACTCCACAATCACAAGTTCTAACATACATGCCACATAAACAGTTTAAATCACATAAGGGAAAGCGGTAACAAAATACGAGCCCTATCTCTATTACATTTAACAATTGAGATTCCCCTCCCTAACATTTTGAGGGGTCTTCACTTATGGCCTCCTTGTTACTTGAATGTGGTCCATCTTACGCCATGGGTGCATTGTCTCCAAAATGAAAATAAAACCTCACCACCTATCTCTACTCTCAAATTACAATAAAAAGAAAAAGACATAAAGTAATAAGGCTCAATCTTCATATTGGCCTTAGACAATTACACGGGGCATACCCCGGCCTCAAAAACAGTAATATGGAAAGCCACATAATAAATCACATAACAGTACGCACATAAGTGAGGCTCCAACCTCAATTGAAAAACGCAACTATAGGGCTCCAACCCCAATTTAAACCATCCATGTGCATAAATTAAAACCATACATAGATCTAAACCCATGATCACCTAACATGCTTTTGCAAGAATTTAAATTTAACCAATAAATTAAAATTCTCGCTTTAAGCTCTAATAGCTTAAAACACGACTTGATGCGAGTCTTATTTATAAAAGTTTTCAATAAATCCCAAATTACCAAAACAAATAAAATTCCAACTAATTTCTGAAAATTAATAATTTTATCAAGATGTATTTTCCCAAAATATAAACCGTTTCAATTTCTCAAAAATCCCAATTTTAAGTTTTATTCAAAAAAAAATTAAAATAAATATTCAAAAATAAAATTTTAAAATTAAAATAAAATTGGGACTGGATTGCACGAAACACGAAAAGGCCAGATCACGAAAACGGGGTTGCCCGCCCCAAGTGCGGCGTGTGCGCACAGCATGCGCGCACAGCGCGCTGGAGCGCGCAGCTCCTGCCGGGCATTGGGCGGCCAGTCTCGCCCGCCCTGGGCGGGCGCGCCTAGGCTCCAGCACAGGCGTGCGGGAGGTGCTGGGCGACTGGCCGGTCTGTCCCGGCCAGGCCTGGGCGGCGACGGGCGGACGGCGTGCGGGCGACTGGCCGGTCTGTTCCGGCCAGCCCTGGGCGATGATGGGCGGTCCCGCGCGGTTGCGGGAGGGTGGTGCGCGAAGCCCGCGCGCGCGACTCCTTCGCGCGCGGGGTTTCGCGTGTTCATCGCGATCCGGGCTTTCGTTTCGTGTTTTCGTTCAAAAGCAAAACCAATCCAAGAAATCCAAAAACAGTTTATACAGTTTCAAATCTAAAATTGTTTTTCAAAATTAAATTTTATAAAAACCAATTTTCAGTAACTTTCAGGAAAAAAATACAGTTTCGTAATTCAGGCTTTCTAAAACAATTACAAATACTCAATCGCATCAAGCCTAAGAATTTCTACCAAATTCAGTATAATTGAGATGAATCAGAAACACGATTAACGAGGTGGCTCTGATACCACTTGTTGGAAAACACGAATCAGAAAGCAGCGGAATTTAAAAAATTTTCCCAACAAAAGGACCTTGAACTCGGAATCGTGTAACCAAATTCGTAAAGATAGAAAACTTACTTTTCTTTTATTCTTTCTTGAAGCGTTTCAAGCCACCCAAGAACGCTCTTCTCGCGGCTTGATCCCCTCTCCTTGGTAAAGCTCGAATCTTCAAACTTCTAACTTGAAGTCTCTAGAGAAAGTCCACCAACTTGATCACAATCTAACTAGTAAGGATGCTAGTTCTCTAGTTAGTGTTTAGGCTTAACCTAGGGTTTAATTTAATCTTGGAGAAAGGAAGGTGTTCAACACATGAACCAAGAATTGTCAATTAGCTCTAAAGGGGAGCATGAGCTCCCCTATATATAGGAAAGGGGAGGGGCGGCCGAACCTAGTCCTAATGGACAAAGGATTTGGTCCCTCTCTCTCCTATTACTTGATGATCAAGTATTTTCCAACTTTGACTTTGAATTCTATTTCAAGTCAACTTTTAAGAGAGCTAAAATTATCCAAACTATTTTTGGATAATTTTATACTTTATTTATTATAAAATAAATAACTTATT
This sequence comes from Lantana camara, assembly GCA_037501455.1. NCBI lineage: Eukaryota > Viridiplantae > Streptophyta > Magnoliopsida > Lamiales > Verbenaceae > Lantana > Lantana camara. The sequence continues at coordinate 61,620,052 of CM074855.1, forward strand.
TTATCTAATTAATTAATTCATAATTAATTAACTAGATTATTTTCTCCAAAATTAGACTTTCTTTTTAATTCAAAATTAAACCAAAGTCTATTAAATAATTAATCACATTAATTATTTAATACATAAATAAATATACACATATATTTATACACGTGTGTGACACGTGTCACAATGACACGTGTCACTCACGTGAGCCACACGTGTGGTTTCACACGTGTGGAACCCTCTTGGCTTGATTAACTCGTTTAATCATTTTAAAGCCTCAACTCATGTAACCAAGTTGTTGTGTGTGACCCTCTAGGTTCTCAATTCAATTAGCAGTGACCCTAATTAATTAATTCACTAATTAATTAATCAGTCCACAGATTAAACGACCATAGTCTAGCAACAGGTGTTTAACCCCTAGCTGAATTGGAATGTTCGGATTCGACAGAACCTTTAAGTCATTGATTCATGTGAGATACAATCCTCCCACTTACTATCTCTCAACCAAGATCTAGGGCAAGGGAATAATCAGAACCCTAATAACCCGGTCTTAAAGCTAAGTGCATTTCATATCCATTTGATCTCAATCCAAGAAACCCTTTTCTTGATGTCTTGATCTACTGCCTTGGCCAAGGACTCCATATGGCATATGAATGACTTACACAATAAGAGATCACCTTGCAAATGCAAGTGTAGGTCCTTTCTTGATTCTCATTCACTTTCATGAATCACTTGTGCAGCCCCAGCATAAGCCTTGAATCAGTTGTCTAAGGCGACACCCTTTAAAGCTTATACCTAAGACTACAGAGTTAACTCATAAAGTGAGAAGGAACCTCAAGTCTAAGGATCAATTAATCACATCAATGACTCGTGAGATATTTCCTAATCTGGAAGTTTCCATTTCCTGAAATAGAAACTTCCTTTCCCATTTAGGAATGTTCTCACACGGGGCACCTCAGTGAACTTACTTATTAAAGTAAGCACCCTCATGTATCACGCACGTATCAGCTATACACTTTGCACCTCCATGAAACAAGGTGGTCCTTCTTAAGGGCGTGATCCCACAAGCAAGCCTTAGAGGAGTCAGGTTGACATTCCCACTGTCTGTAGGACTCATCGGCTTGGAGTATTTTACTAATCATGACTTATGTGATATAGGGCTCGTTTCATGAACCATTTCACCTAAATGGTAGAGTCCTAAAGTCATCAGGATTAGGGGAGTTCTCATACATGCACAGCTAAAGTAAACGCATACCAAACAAGAGCATATAAAGAAGTGTTTGCCTATAATCAATCGTATATTATTCAAAGATTGTCTGTGATACAAGAAAAGTCCCAAAGCAGATTACGTCGAATCGGCTTTCTAGGGCACTATTCCTAACAAAATCAATCTCTAATTATTGTCCCGATCATCAAGTTGCTACCGTGATTGCAATTCTTTAAATCTACTCTTGATGAATTGAGGTGGTCATAAGACCTATCTTCCCACTTGCCTACCTCCGAGCATATAATTTCCCTCCAAAATTTCTTCACCATTTTCGTTTGCTATTCCCTATCTTCTGCTTCGCTCCCTAAACATGGCAATTCAACTTGAATCAGAAAAATGAGCTCAATCCACCCGATTATAGAATCCCTAGCATCCTAACCTGTCATGAATAGATCATCCAACGCTACTAGCTCGATTTGAATTATCGGAATGATTTTCTTCTCTTACTTGAATTTGCTTCCCAATTAACTGAGTCTTAATTTAACAACACACTCGAATCTTGAATAATTAGTACTCCGATTCTCCCTTCACCTGGTGCTCGAATGAAATATAAATTTCCACGGTTGATTCTTTTGTTCCGGACCTTATTCTTTGAATCACAACCCAATAATAGAAGTTAATAGCCCTCAACTCCGTGTATGAAGTTCCTTGACTCATCTCTAATCCTTCCAAGCTTAAGAAGTAGTACTTGTAGTATGCTGAGGTTATCATATAAATTGGCCGTGGGGCTGATATCATTTCCATAACCTGTAACTCACAATTTACTTTGAAAATAGATGCATGTGGGTAAGGCGTGCTCGTGTCACACAATTGTCACATAATTAATGCCACCAACAAGAATTTAATATAAAATGCAGCACGTAATTTATCAATGTTTAAAATAAAACACGTCGAGCAAATAATTTCAAACGATTCAAAATCAATTAATTAGCAATTAATAGCAGAAATCAATGCAAGGCACAAGTTATCAAGTAATTTAATTAATTCAAGCAAATTCAGGTAAGTTCAAGTAGCTCCAAATAAAATGCAAGACTTGCAAATTGTCAAATCCTACGCCTTTCGACCTAGACTCGACACGACACGACACAACACTAGAACCTCGGTTTTGCAACCGGGCTCTGATACCACCCACGATGTAGCAACCTTGAACGTAGAGATACCACACCCCCGCACCATAGGCCGATCCACATACGAAATGGATAATCCGTACATGAACTAACCTATAGCGAACGGGTGACAATTAAAAGAAACAGGCTAGCTATGCCGGACTATACCTCAAAGTAGTACAAATCGAGACATAAAATTTAAAAGCGGAAGCATTATATCATTAATACATATAGGTACCATATTTACAGCAACGATATAAATACTAATAGGTACCAACAGATATCAATACATTATCATCTCATATGTATTATACAGATAAAAGTCTCCAAATATTAACAATAATCATAACATGCTAACTCTGAAATATCAAGAACAATAACATGAAAGGGTATGAAGTGCTAGACTCAGCTGGACAACAAGACACAACTCTGACTCCCGCCTAGCACACGACCACGACAACCTGAAAGGTGGGGCGTCAGTCCATGGACGACTGAGTGAGGGGCATAAATATATATTAGCACAATTAACATGCAAGTTATAACCTCGGGTAAGGTTTTATAATTAAAGTATTATAAGTTCAAAATAACATAAAACTCGCCCGAGATTATAACTATCAATATTAAATACTTGAATCACTTTCATGCATTCGATACGTGCAACATGTAGCCTAGCGAGTGAGGGCAATTCTCCAACCTTACTCCAACTGTGTACAATACATGCATGCTTTGTTAGTCAATAGGTGATCATGCAATTCAATTAACGTGCAATTGTGTGCATTGTGTTCAAGCTAGACAATCAATCAGTGCAATCATGACAATAACCCGAGGACAATCCGTGGTGCCGGACCCGTCCCCAATCTCCTTCTTTCTCCGGTGATGGTGGGATTGCAAGGCCCCACTATCCAATCTCATTGAGTAGAGGGTACAAGAATCCCTAAGCCCAGAACTCCTTCCTCCACTAATCTCCTAGCGGATTCAGGGGTCATCCCAATGTGGTGAGGGTAGCATTAGAGTTACCCGTCAGCCCATGCTTTCCAGGTTGGCTCAAATCACTATCCTCGGGCCCAACGTGACATGCTTTACTCGCCAAAACACGATCAATCAATCAATCACGATACATGACTTGCTTTTCATGAACATGGCTTGTTTGAAATTGTTACAAGTTTAGAAATCACTATAGATAAATATATATACCTTTTGGCTTGAAATCCTGATATGTTGTATATTCATTGCATAATTGTGCTTAAGTTGTGATATTTTTTGCCTATAATTTAGCTTCATGATGGACTAATGATTGGATTTTATGTTTTAAGTAGGAAACTGTGACCGGAAGAAATTGAAGATAAACTAGCATAATTCAGGTGGAGATTAAGAGTCCAATTCAAAAGAAGGTTAATTTGTATTTGCTAATTTCGCACGCATAATTCTGAAGAGTGGGAGCAGCGGCCCACTAACTCCCAATTCCACAAAAAATCCATAGCCCATTTGTTTAAATGGAATTTTCTTATGAAGAATGGGTGCACTCAAGCCATTTAATTCTTTGATTCCACGCACCAGCACTTAAGGCAGGCCATCAATTCCAAATTACTCCAAATTTCACTAAAGTCCAAACCCTTTTATTTTGTGGGAGTTACATATATTGAAAGAGGAAGAATGTGGCCGTTGGTTTTCCTTTATTTTAGAGAAGTGGGGCAGCACGTTGTGGGGAAGTAATGGTGCAAATTATTAGAGTTAGTGGCCATCAAGATTCTTGGTCGTGGAAGAGGAGTGGGGAGAATTTTCAGCACCTTCACACTATTTATGCAGCAAGAACCGAGAGCTTAGGGGGGTGCTTGGAGGAGGAACACACCAATAGCTATTTTTATTCTCTTTTCCTAGTTTATTTGATTTTATAGATTATGTTGATTTTATTTCAAACCTTGTTTGTTCAATTCAACATGAGTAGCTAAGTTATTTTATAGTTGGGATTTTCCAAGCATGCTTAGGGTTGTGTGAGACAATCTTGTTGGGTTTATTAATTCAAGTTATCCGTTTTATTTATGATTTCATGTTATTGGGTGTTGGTTTATTCTTTGATTACTGCACGAATCTTAGAATTATTAACACACATACAGCTAGTTAATTCGTTTGGTGGAGTCTAGCCGGACAATTAAAGAAGTGGCAATCAACACTAGGTTGTTAAGTTTGGCTGATTTTGTGTTGTGGAATATTACGGTGTAATTAGGCGAAGTAGGAGTTTCTACTAAGTCGGTTAGGGTTAGTGTTTCTTTAGCTCGTAAAGCAACTAGTTAATTGAATCTTTGAAGGAGTTTCTGATAGGGTTATTAGCTAGTTAGGGAATAGTCATTAGGAGTTTCTTTAGATTATTCTAAAAATACGAAGAAACGAGGGAGCCTAAGGTAATTGGTAACTATAGCTAGCCTAACGAGGAATTGATCACCCAGTCAATGATCATAGTCTGATGCATGCGTAGGAAAATCCCGGCTATTTGTCATCCATTGAATTTGTCTAGATTTAATCCGAGTTTATTTCTAGTTCTTGTTAGTTTATTCGTTTATTTTAAGTTATTGTTAGTTTAATCTAAAACTTGACAAACCCCCTTTTTTATTGTTCGTTTCGTTTCCTTTGCATAAAAAAGATTACAAACTCATCCAATCCTCGTGGATCGACCCCTTTTACCACCATCTACAATTTATTGGGATTCGGTACTTGGGATTTTATTTTTGGTGGTCTCGACACCCATCAAATCCACATAACAGTTATACGAGTTCTATATAACTAATAACTAAACCTCACCTTTACCAATAAAAGACGAGTAGGATACGGTCTACGGGGCTTGCTCCTCGTCCCGGTGAAGCTGGTCTGTGCAAGATAGACATGTACACGTGAGAGTTGACTCAAAATGGACCAAATATGACAAACGGAGAAAATGCAACGAGATGACGAGCAATATACAATGTGGCATGCAAATATCATGTTTTGGCATGTAATCAATCATATAATAGCAATTTGGGGTCAAAGAAGTGATTGGGTAAAAATCACAAAACCACATTTTTGTACAGAATGTTTTGTTCTGTCAGCAAGGTGGGAACGGGCGTTCCGGTCCTTAGTGTAAACTGGGAATGTCCGTTCCCATAGTCCCAAGAAGACGTCCCTGTGCTTTTATTTTTAAAAGGCAACTTATGCTAGGAACGCCCCTTCCGGCTCGTAGGCCAAAATGGGAACGGTCCTTCCCATTCGCGCACCGTCTTGAGTTCAAAGGAGTGGGAACGGCCGTTCCCATAATGAACTGGGGACGGGAAGGGCCGTTCCCGCTCCTCTGCAAGTGCAGAAACAGAGCAGAACAGGGGAGGCTCTCGGGACAAAACAATCACAACCAAAACATCATCAAATTCACATTAAAATGCAAGAAAACTGGTAATTGAAATGCATACATGTTCAAAGTACTATAAAACACACAAGAACAACTCAAACCATGCTTGATCATCAAGGTTTTCCACTTTCAAGCTCATGTATAAATTCTTCATACTAACTCAAATTCTTCAAGAATTCATACTTGAATCCAAGTTATGATCACATATTCATGCATCTATTACCATATAATCCATATATCGCATAAATCACAAACCCTAACTACTTCATATATGCTCAAGAATCATCAATCCATGCATAAACCCACCTTGAGCTAAAGAAATGGAGAAGATAGATGATGATGATGAACAAGCTTCAAAGCTTCAAATATTTCTTGAAAAATCTTGATGAAATGATGAATTCTCTTCTTCCTTGCTTGAGGTTTATGGTTCGGTGGAAAAGGGAGCAAAAATATCGATGAAACTTTGGATCAAATGAAGAAGGAAGCTTGGAGATGATATACCGTGATTCATGATTTTTGAAATGTGTGAATTGCTCAAATTGCACTTTAATCCCTCAAGAATTTAAGTCATGAAATCAAGGGTAAAGGGTTTGTTAATTGATCAATTAAGTCCCTGGAAAAGTTATGCAATTTGGTCCCTAGATTTAAAAGAATGAACATTTAGGGAAATTTTGTAATTAATCATACTAGGTAAATATTTTACGCAATGAATATTTTCAAGTCATTAAAGAAATTCTCAATTTCATATAAATTCATAAAATTTCATGAAAGTATTATAAAATATAATTTATAAAATTATTTTAAAACATAAGATATTAATAAATGAAAATCGGGGCGTTACAATAGAGACACGAGATTTAACGTGGAAAACCCCTTCAAAACGAAGAGTAAAAACCACGAGGCCTACGAGACCTAAAAACAAATTCACTATAATACGAGGCAAAATTACAGCGGTTCAAACACCAATAAATCTAACTCCAAACACGAACCAAACACCGATTCGATCCAAAACGAACTAGAACACAAAAGGAGAAAAAGACACCAAAATAAGCCGAAATTCTTGTCACTGTTCACACACCCAAAAACCTGACTTACAGTGCTCCAAATCCGATCTCCACCGTTCACTTTCAAGTTCGATGAGTTAGGAATCTGCTGTCCGAAAATCAACTCGATCGGACTACAAATGACCTCCGAATCATCCGCTTGATGAAACTGTCACCGCCCAAACCAACACAAAAACTGTGTAGATTATTTCTTATTTCTCGCGCCTCTTTTCTCGAACTGAATGGTACAAGGCAAAATAAGAGAAATAAAAACTTATTTTGATGGGCTTATATTTGGGCCAACAAATATGTTTTATTTATGGGCTGAACCCGACAAATCTCCCCCTCCAGCCCAAGTCGAGGAAGGAGACGAACCACCATTTAATCATTCAAACTTGAGACACGCCATCCCGGCACAAACCTCAAGTTTATCCCGACTCACCACTTTTGTCAACATATCAGCACCATTGTCATCAGTGTGAATCTTTTCAAGCTCAATCAACCCCTGTCTCCACATCGTTCTGATTGTTTAACTCAACTGCATCAGGAAAAGTCACAATAGGTTTTGGATCTAAATCTATCAAGTCATCACCACCTGAAGACTCCAAATTACTTACTTCACCTTCACCCTAACTCCACATTAGTATGATATTGTCCGCTTTGGTCCAAGCCCGCACGGATTTGTTTTTGGGCATATCCCAAAAGGCCTCATACTAATGGAGTTGGGTGAACACTTATATATTGGACAAATATTCTCCAATCTTCCGATGTGGGATAGGTTTGCTACCCAACAAATCCTCCCCTCAAACTAAGACCACACCATTTGTGACCTCCAATCCATTTGATCCGCCAACCATCTTGCACCGCCGCTACTCCTTTGCGGGATACGCCGCTTGACCTCCTTAATGTCAAGAGGACTTCCGACACAAGGTATCAACCACAGATCTCCAATTGCTAGGTCACATAACCTGACCTGCCAAACATAGGTCACTTCACCTATCTTGTACTGCCGTCAAACCAAACGGGACCCGCTACCTGACCAACCACTTGTCAGGAAGGCTTTCGACACAAGGCACCCCGGCAGGTTTCCTGTAACGCCCCGGTTTTTCAATTTTATTAATATGTCATATTTGTTTCTAGATTGCGCAATTAAACTATTTAATTATGTGATTAATTGTTTTTACGTGTTTCATATTTAATTTTATTATAAATTGTTATTATTTTATTTTATTATATTTTATTTTAAATTATTATTAATCTTAAATATATTTCGTAATATAAGTATATATATGTATATGTTTATTTATTTTATTAATAATTTAATGATTATGCTAATTAAGTGTTATGTTAATTAATCATACTTTAATTAATTAATTACGTGACCTTAAATTATGTTTACAATTAAATTGATTTATTTAATTAAAATATTTATGCATGGATTTTATTTGAATTATGCATGAATTTTAATGTATATATATGCATGAATTGCATGAATTACGCATGTTGTTCATTTGTGTTTCGTTCTTATATGAAATGATATCGTATTGCCACGAATTTGTAGTATGTCGTAAATATATGTGTTATGAACATGCCTATATACTCGGTTTATGTTTTCGAATTCATTTGATATGTTGACGAATTTAATTTGATTCGAGGAACCAAATCGGGGGCTAACGACCACTTAGCGTACCCTTGGTTCCGAATTTAATATCTTGAGCTCGGGAACTCGGATTCGAGTTTCGTCAACTCCGCTGAACTCGTAACGAAAATTTGAGTTTAGAAAACTTAGCCTTATATTTTTCCTAAGTCACTTGAACCTCCGAAATTCAACCGAAAAACGAGACAGCGACCAAACTGACCTTGTTGCACTAAAATGACTATATCTTGCTCAAACCTTGACCAAATTAACCATGGTTTGATTCTTTAGAACCCTAACTCAACCACCTATCCTAAAATATCAAGCCCTAACCAAAATAATCCTCACACAACCCCCCAAAACTCAGCCAAAGTTACTGCCTTTCAGTCCAATCCCGTAACCCTTCATCCCTTAGAGATTTTGGAGCTCAAATCTCATCCAAACTTCATCCAATCAACAAGGAAAGTTTAGGATTGTAATATATGTTCATTTCTGTTCATTTTCATCCTTTCATTCACGAATTTGAGCATGGATTTGTGGGTTTCTGGGCTGTTTCTGAAAATGGAGGATTTTGGGCATTTTGTTGATCTGATTTGATTCTTGTTGGTTTTGATCGATTCCAAGCTTGAGAATGATTATTTTGACATCCTCATATCATTTATGATCATTTATTTCTTGGTGGTTGAAGTATTTATGAGATATCATTTATGATACTTTGAGAAAAATGCACATGAATGTCACATACGCTTCTATTTCTGGGTTGAGCTTGTTCAAAACTGAATTACTTGTTGAATTCGTGTTTCTTAGATGAGTATTTGTTGGCCGTAACTGATATGAATAGTTGGAGATGAAGTGAATCGTTCTTGCCCTGTTCTTCGCGTGTGGTTGTTCTGTTTTTGGCCTGATTTTCTGCTGCGTAGCTGCTGTAATTCCTTCTTTCTTTTGCTGTCATTTTCTTGTCTTTGTGGGGTGTGTGTTAGCTGAGTTTCTTGCAGCTTTTAGTGCTTAGTTTGTTGCCTTTCATGCTTGATCTTGGTCGTAGCTGCTGCTGCGTTTTTCTGTCAAGGAACAGGGGCTGCTGCTGCTCGCGACACGGGGGTGTCGCTTTTGCCCGTTCCAGCGAGGAACGGGGGTGCTTTCTTGGCCTGAGTTGCTGTACCGAGACACGGGGGTGTCTCGGTCTAGGCTTGGGAGGTGACACGGGGGGTGTCACCCTGTTTTTCCTGAACTTTTCCGGCGTTTCTTCTCCATTGCTGCCTGTGTTCTTCTTTTCTGTTACATGCATTCATATGCTGCTTTATGTATATATATATGCTAGTGTGCATGTTGTTTGTGATTTGTGTGTGCATGCATGTGCTGCGTGCATGTGTGTGTATTTGTATAACTATATATTATGCATGTAATATATATATAATTGCATGCATGAGTATATATGTAGTATTTATATTATATATGATTTATGCATGCATGTGGATTACGTATGTAATATATATATGTATTTAGTATATAGTAAATGCATGCATGTTAAATTTACGTGTGTATATGTATATGTATTTATATAATCATTATATATATATATTATATTATATATGTTTATTATTATATTATATATATTTATTATATATTTTAAATATTATTTGACTTAATTCAATTTTTGAAATTAATTGATTTCTATTTCGCGTATATAAATTACCAACTATTGATTGAACGTTTTAATTATTTTATTCCTAAATGTGAATATGAATATTATGTATTATGATTATTAAGTGAATTCTTGGATTAATTGATATGCATTATGAATGTTATGAATTTATGAATTTATGAAATTGAATGTAATATATGAACGAATGGTTGATTATATGTTTTAAATTCCTTAATAGTGCACATGAACATTTTCATGACTTAATATGATCTTTTATGCATTCATATCATGATCATTACATTGCCGAGCGTCCTATTTGGTTCAATTGGAGTCTCGAGTCTCACGAACACGTCATGTTGTCTTTTGTGCAGTTTATCTCCAGGGTGGAGAGATCTTGTTCGTTCAGGCACTTGGTACTCGTTTCTTGTTTCGTCACGGTTCAGGTGAGGGTGGTTTTGTTTTAGCTATGTAACAAACCCTACAACCCTTATGTGAAAAGCTTTGGCCAAAACCTTATGATTATATATTTGGTTTTCAAATGAAGCTATCGAGTAAATTCTTCTGAATTATACGTATGAGCATATATAAGCTTAAAAATGGTTTTGTAATGAGGCTATGCTCCAAACCGTGTATCTTCATGCTAGCTACGAATTAGGATGACACGGAGAGGTACGTATATAGCATATGCCAAGTTACACGGTAAGTATGATTTCTTATAGTATGTATCCTATGTATGCATTGATATGTTTTGGCGAGACATGATTATGATTGCACGGGCCCCGGGACTTAGTATATGTGGCTAACCGAGGAAGCAAGGGCTGACGGGGATCCCATATACTAGTTCCAACTTATGGCGAAACGGACTTCGTCAAGGGAGGTTCTTGACGGGGAAACGCTAACCGGGCTTTGAGGCCTCATGAACCTCATTGCCACATTGATATGTTAGGTGGCCGGGTCTTGCAAGCCCGTCCACCACCCGGAGGAAGAAGGTTGGTTATGAATATGTTTATGATATGATTATGCTTATGAATATGTTTATGATTTGGTTTGTGATCTGTGTGTATTAGGATATATTGCATGATCACCTAATCAACATATTAATGATATTTGTCATACACGGTCGGAGTTTGGTTGGAGATTGTGCACGCTCACTCGCCGAGCCTTATGTATAAGTATGATTTATGAATGTAATGAATTTAATATGATTTAGTCGTAAAGTTCGAGCATTGTTTATCCATTTTCTTGCCCTTCGTGGGAACTAATTTCTAATAAAACCTTTGCTCGGGATTTATGACTTGCATGTGCATGTTCTATATATATATGTATCGCTCCTGCTCACTCAGTCTTCTAGAGACTGACCCTCTCCCTCCCCAACACTTTAGTGTGCAGGTTTGGCTTTGGAGTTTCGAGCTAGGCGGAGTTTTGTTGAGTTTGAGTCGGTCAAGTTAAGTTAGAAGCATCTCTGCTTTCACCTTATGTATTTAATTTGTATATGATTCAACATTGTAAGATCATGGGAGTTGATTCTTGTATAATTGCTATGGAATTGCTTTTGTGAGGCTTTGATTATGAGTTTAAAAGAGGCCTGAAGAGCGCAAGTCTGCTTATGGTTTGTATGTTTGAAATTTTAGTTGTCCGGTGCATTATGTTTCGTGGATTGGTTGTTATTGCAGGGTCTAAGTTCCGCCTAGCTTAGGAGGGTTTTATGTTTATCTCCCGTTCGCTATGGTTTGACAAGGGTACGGATTTACCATTTCGTTACTCGTGTTGAGCCATAGTGCGGGGGATGTGGTGCCTCCCGTGTGGGGTGCTACATCCTTAAGTGGTATCAGAGCCCGGTTGCAAAACCGGTGTTCTCGAGTCGTGTTGGAGTCAGTCTAAGTCGAACGGCATAGGGACTACGTGATATTATGTGCATTGCATCGATCTTGAATATGGAATTTGGTTGCCCTTAAGAATTTTGTTGAATTACTTGTTGCATCTTATACGGATTCTTGTCTTTCATATTGAAAATGTGCCATGAGCATGCACTAATCGCATGCATCTATTCTTGAAATGAGTTATGATTTCCAGGTTATAAAGATGATATCAAACCACGGCCAAGTTTTATGATCACAACAATCTATTGTAAATTCCTTCGGAGGTACGGAAGATAGGAAGGATGCTCGGGGAGCAACGTGGAGAATGCTAAGCTATGTGGCTTTATAGACTGAGTTGCAATTAACGGTTAGGATTCAGAATGGGAGGTTCGACCTTGGCGATGCGATGGCAGAGGAACATTTGGTGGAATAGGAATAGGAGTTAATCAAGGGATAGTTGTGACTCAGAAGATCAACTTATGTGAATCCACTACTTGAAGTGCATTAATTGGATTCAACAGGATCTTTCAACCTAAGGGATGAAGTGAACAAAACCTTGAAGATATTTTGGTCCCGGATTTGGATCATTGAAGGGGTATTAATAATTAAGAGGAATAGAGATAACAGGGGTCCGGTAGGGGTTATGCACCAAGGGTCTACAAAGAAGGACTTCGAACTAAGACTAGTGATTAGAAGTCGGGTTATAGAAGGCAAGCCTTTGGGTAAACACAAATAGAGGGAAGGTGGCGATATTGAGAACAGGATTTGAGTTCATTTTTCCAAATCCAAGCTGAATTGTCATGTTGTGAGGTTAAATTGGAAGATATGGAGCAACAAATGGAAACGGGAAAGAAAGGAAATCATGCGCTCAAGTATAAGCAATTGGAGGTGAATTAAATTCACAAAGGATAAACGCGGAATTTTTGATCGAGGTGACGATTAGAAGTAAAGGTCGAATTTCGAGGAGAAGTTTGGATACTAACTCTGTGGACGTGGAAGAATTAAGGATTAAGAAATTGCAATCTCGGATAGTGGAAGATACAAGTGATGCAAAAAGACTCATGGAAAATTTGAAGACCGTGGGAAAGGCAAGGGATAATCACCAAGTCAAAGTAACCTCGGGATTGGAGGAACGAGGAAAGCTACCAAGCTAACTACTTACCACCTTGGTGACAGGTTCCAAAACATTCATAGCACGTGCATCATATTTTGCATTAATTATTTATTCTCTTGATCTTATGTTTATCCGTGCATTTCTAATTGGTTTCGTTGCGCTAATGTGTTGTATAATTGTTTGATGTAAACGTGACACAAGCATTGTCATTTTAACCCAACATGCATTTTAGTGTTTACTTGATAGGAAGTCCTTTCGCCTCAACTATCAAGTATCAGTTCAACCGAGCCGCATCTGAGTTATGAGGAAGAGAAATAATAGGATGACGTTAGAAGGAAGGTGAATTTGGGAAATAAGAACTTCCATTAAGGGATAGGTTAACGGAAACAAGAATTCAGAAGGAGAAGTGAGACTAGAGTTCCGGACAAGAATACAAAAGGAGTTTCGGACATCAAGAGAACTGGGGAAGGAGTTGAAAGGCCAAATCCTTGATTTCTATATCAGTTAAACTTCATCTAATGGGATTTACTCATCAAGAATTTCGATAAAAGAAGAATCAATGGAGTTCAACACGGGACAACAGAAATTTAAGGGGGAGAGCACGACCGAGGAACAAATTGGACGATTGAAAGGGTGCTCGGAGAAATATTTTAGTGGGAATAACGAAATTGCAAATTAAGGAAGACCTGGAAGTCCTATTAGTGATGATCAGAGATAACTAAGGCGGCTTGAATGGTTAAGTTGTTAAGAGGAGAACTAAGTTATTAAATTCGGGTTGAAGTCCCTCACTAGGTATAACAGAAATAGCTTGGAGAATATTCCTATGTATAGAATATGGATCTGGGGATAACAGAATTATAAGGGAGCTTTTGTAAACCCTAAGTCAGAATTGACGGGAGAGAGTGAGTCGAATCAAGCTAGCAGAGAATGGAAGGATGGCAATCAAGAGTAATCCAATAGAGTAAAAAGGGGGTTTAATAATGACAATATTATCAAGTCTTTGGTTATTTCCACGATAATTCAGAAGGAAATTTAAGAAGAAACCAAACCGGAAAAGATGATCATTGGAGGATTTACATCAAACGTCAAGAATCATCAAGAACATTCTATCTTCGATTCAAGAAATGGGTACCTAGATGCCGAATATAACCTTAAGGGGTCAAAGGGAATGAATGGATAACATGAACGGAAGATAGAAAAGGATTCGTGTTAAGGTAGATCCTAATGACGAATACCTCAAGGTAGGGATTGAATCGTCAAGGTTGTCAGGAGTAGTTATCCTCGAGGGTATTTTAAACTCCGATATGGGTAAAATAGTAGCTATGGATCTAACTTCGAGATGGATGGTCTAAGGACATTCGGGAAGTCAAGCTCGGTTGGTCGAATGAGGATTAAGGGAAATGATGAAGATTGGAAACAGTACCAGGCAGAAGGGATTCAAGAATACAATCCTTAAAGGATTCATCAATTGTCTCATTGGGGTACCCTGAAGAGGTTAAAGACAAACTGAGCACGGAATCTATCTTCGGGACAGATGATACACTGAACAACGACAACTTACAATTTTAAAACTTCGTGACTACGGTGAACGGTACTTATAGCATCCATGATACATACATTCATGCAAATTCAATTTAATAATTTCTTTGTTATGTGCTTGTTTTATTATCAAGTTAAACTATGTGAAGTAATTGATGATTAACGTGGATGATATCTGTTATTTGCCTTGAGGTGGCTTGTGTGATTTTGAATTTGGTTTTGCGTGTGTTGCTTGGGAGTATTGGAGACTTTCTTGCTTTATTTTCGGTTGAGAGACGGGGTGCTCTCGTTGTTTGTAAGAGACGGGGATGCTCTTATTTTTGTTCGAGAGACGGGGTGCTCTCTTTGCTTGCGAGAGACGGGGTTCTCTAATTGTTGCTCGAGAGACGGGGCTCTCTCCTTATTGTTTGCGAGAGACGGGGAATCTCTCATTGGTTGTTTTCGGCGTGTAGTGAATCCGAGGACGGATTCTTTTTTAAGGGGGAGAGATTGTAACGCCCCGGTTTTTCAATTTTATTAATATGTCATATTTGTTTCTAAATTGCGCAATTAAACTATTTAATTATGTGATTAATTGTTTTTACGTGTTTCATATTTAATTTTATTATAAATTGTTATTATTTTATTTTATTATATTTTATTTTAAATTATTATTAATCTTAAATATATTTCGTAATATAAGTATATATATGTATATGTTTATTTATTTTATTAATAATTTAATGATTATGCTAATGAAGTGTTATGTTAATTAAACATACTTTAACTAATTAATTACGTGACCTTAAATTATGTTTACAATTAATTTGATTTATTTAATTAAAATAGTTGTGCATGGATTTTATTTGAATTATGCATGAATTTTAATGTATATATATGCATGAATTGCATAAATTACGCATGTTGTTCATTTGTGTTTCGTTCTTATATGAAATGATATCGTATTGCCACGAATTTGTAGTATGTCGTAAATATATGTGTTATGAACATGCCTATATGCTCGGTTTATGTTTTCGAATTCATTTGATATGTTAACGAATTTAATTTGATTCGAGGAACCAAATCGGGGGCTAACGAGCACTTAGCGTACCCTTGGTTCCGAATTTAATATCTTGAGCTCGGGAACTCGGATTCAAGTTCCGTCAACTCCGCTGAACTCGTAATGAAAATTCGAGTTTAGTAAACTTAGGCTTATATTTTTCCTAAGTCACTTGAACCTCCGAAATTCAACCGAAAAACGAGACGGCGACCAAACTGACCTTGTTGCACTAAAATGACTATATCTTGCTCAAACCTTGACCAAATTAACCATGGTTTGATTCTTTAGAACCCTAACTCAACCACCTATCCTAACATATCAAGCCCTAACCAAACTAATCCTCACACAACCCCCCAAAACTCAGCCAAAGTTACTGCCTTTCAGTCCAATCCCGTAACCCTTCATCCCTTAGAGATTTTGGAGCTCAAATCTCATCCAAACTTCATCCAATCAACAAGGAAAGTTTAGGATTGTAATGTATGTTCATTTCTGTTCATTTTCATCCTTTCATTCACGAATTTGAGCATGGATTTGTGGGTTTCTGGGCTGTTTCCGAAAATGGAGGATTTTGGGAATTTTGTTGATCTGATTTGATTCTTGTTGGTTTTGATCGATTCCAAGCTTAAGAATGATTATTTTGACATCCTCATATCATTTATGATCATTTCTTTCTTGGTGGTTGAAGTATTTATGAGATATCATTTATGATACTTTGAGAAAAATGCACATGAATGTCACGTACGCTTCTATTTCTGGGTTGAGCTTGTTTAGAACTGAATTACTTGTTGAATTCGTGTTTCTTAGATGAGTATTTGTTGGCCGTAACTGATATGAATAGATGGAGATGAAGTGAATCGTTCTTGCCCTGTTCTTCGCGTGTGGTTGTTCTGTTTTTGGCCTGATTTTCTGTTGCGTAGCTGCTGTAATTCCTTCTTTCTTTTGCTGTCATTTTCTTGTCTTTGTGGGGTGTGTGTTAGCTGAGTTTCTTGCAGCTTTTAGTGCTTAGTTTGCTGCCTTTCATGCTTGATCTTGGTCGTAGCTGCTGCTGCGTTGTTCTATCAAGGAACAGGGGCTGCTGCTGCTCGCGACACGGGGGTGTCGCTTTTGCCCGTTCCAGCGAGGAACGGGGGTGCTTTCTTGGCCTGAGTTGCTGTACCGAGACACGGGGGTGTCTCGGTCTAGGCTTGGGAGGTGACACGGGGGTTTCACCCCGTTTTTCCTGAACTTTTCCGGTGTTTCTTCTCCATTGCTGCCTGTGTTCTTCTTTTCTGTTACATGCATTCATATGCTGCTTTATGTATATATATATGCTAGTGTGCATGTTGTTTGTGATTTGTGTGTGCATACATGTGCTGCGTGCATGTGTGTGTATTTGTATAACTATATATTATGCATGTAATATATATATAATTGCATGCATGAGTATATATGTAGTATTTATATTATATATGATTTATGCATGCATGTGGATTACGTATGTAATATATATATGTATTTAGTATATAGTAAATGCATGCATGTTAAATTTACGTGTGTATATGTATATGTATTTATATAATCATTATACATATATTATATTATATATGTTTATTCTTATATTATATATATTTATTATATATTTTAAATATTATTTGACTTAATTCAATTTTTGAAATTAATTGATTTCTATTTCGCGTATTTAAATTACCGACTATTGATTGAACGTTTTAATTATTTTATTCCTAAATGTGAATATGAATATTATGTATTATGATTATTAAATGAATTCTTCGATTAATTGATATGCATTATGAATGTTATGAATTTATGAATTTATGAAATTGAATGTAATATATGAACGAATGGTTGATTATATGTTTTAAATTCCTTAATAGTGCACATGAACATTTTCATGACTTAATATGATCTTTTATGCATTCATATCATGATCATTACATTGCCGAGCGTCCTATTTGGTTCAATTGGAGTCTCGAGTCTCACGAACACGTCATGTTGTCTTTTGTACAGTTTATCTCCAGGGTGGAGAGATCTTGTTCGTTCAGGCACTTGGTACTCATTCCTTGTTTCGTCACGGTTCAGGTGTGGGTGGTCTTGTTTTAGCTATGTAACAAACCCTACAACCCTTATGTGAAAAGCTTTGGCCAAAACCTTATGATTATATATGTGGTTTTCAAATGAAGTTATCGAGTAAATTCTTCTGAATTATACGTATGAGCATATATAAGCTTAAAAATGGTTTTGTAATGAGGCTATGCTCCGAACCGTGTATCTTCATGCTAGCTATGAATTAGGATGACACGGAGAGGTACGTATATAGCATATGCCGAGTTACACGATAAGTATGATTTCTTATAGTATGTATCCTATGTATGCATTGATATGTTTTGGCGAGACATGATTATGATTGCACGGGCCCCGGGACTTAGTATATGTGGCTAACCGAGGAAGCAAGGGCTGACGGGGATCCCATATACTAGTTCCAACTTACGGCGAAACGGACTTCGTCAAGGGAGGTTCTTGACGGGGAAACGCTAACCGGGCTTTGAGGCCTCATGAACCTCATTGCCCAATTGATATGTTAGGTGGCGGGGTCTTGCAAGCCCATCCACCACCCGGAGGAAGAAGGTTGGTTATGAATATGTTTATGATATGATTATGCTTATGAATATGTTTATGATTTGGTTTGTGATCTGTGTGTATTAGGATATATTGCATGATCGCCTAATCAACATATTAATGATATTTGTCATACACGGTCGGAGTTTGGTTGGAGATTGTGCACGCTCACTCGCCGAGCCTTATGTATAAGTATGATTTATGAATGTAATGAATTTAATATGATTTAGTCGTAAAGTTCGAGCATTGTTTATCCATTTTCTTGCCCTTCGTGGGAACTAATTTCAAATAAAACCTTTGCTCGGGATTTATGACTTTCATGTGCATGTTCTATATATATTTGTATCGCTCCTGCTCACTCAGTCTTCTAGAGATTGACCCTCTCCCTCCCCAACACTTTAGGGTGCAGGTTTGGCTTTGGAGTTTCGAGCTAGGCGGAGTTTTGTTGAGTTTGAGTCGGTCAAGTTAAGTTAGAAGCATCTCTGCTTTCACCTTATGTATTTAATTTGTGTATGATTCAACATTTTAAGATCATGGGAATTGATTCTTGTATAATTGCTTTGGAATTGCTTTTGTGAGGCTTTGATTATGAGTTTAAAAGAGGCCTGAAGAGCCCAAGTCTGCTTATGGTTTGTATGTTTGAAAATTTAGTTGTCCGGTGCATTATGTTTCGTGGATTGGTTGTTATTACAGGGTCTAAGTTCCGCCTAGCTTAGGAGGGTTTTATGTTTGTCTCCCGTTCGCTATGGTTTGATAAGGGTACGGATTTACCATTTCGTTACTCGTGTTGAGCCATAGTGCGGGGGATGTGGTGCCTCCCGTATGGGGTGCTACATTTCCGGTCTTGTTATCACATCGGGAACTTCACATAACACGCAATCCACCACTCTATTAAGCCCCGAACCTGGGCTCTGATACCGCTTGTTGCGACCGCACACACGTTCACCCTAACTCCACATTAGTATGATATTGTCCGCTTTGGGCCAAACCCGCACGGATTTGTTTTTGGACATCTCCCAAAAGGTCTCATACTAATGGAGTTAGGTGAACACTTATATATTGGACAAACTTCCGCCAATCTTCCGATGAGGGATGGGTTTGCTTCCCAACATTGACTTGGAAAAGTTTATAATCCTCGTCTATGGAGTTCAGAACTTGTTTCATGTGTCATTCTTATAAGGACAAAGTTCTTAATGGCCTCATCGGATTAGGGGAGTTCAAAACATGCAAAACATAGTCAAACCCAAACAAACATAAATGAGCACATAAAGAAGTGTTGCCCATGAACAAAATCATTTCGTTTATTATTCAAAGACTGTTTGTAATTTTACAAGAAAATAGTAAAACAAAATCTGCTTTAAGGGCACTATTCCTGACAATATTATAGTCATGAACGCATACTGAGAATAGAGTTCTAAGTTGACATATTGCTCACATCGCTTACATCATCATTTAACACTTTTACGCTCAACCTCAATACTACTATAGTTAATGAGTCAAATTATAACTATTGAGAGCATTGTTGAGAAAGATTAAAAGGTAGTTGTAACAGCCCAAAACCCTTCCTGTGAATATTGTCCGCTTTAGGTGGGAACCGGATTAGACCACCCTCACGACTTTGTTCCTGTGCCCACTAGAGAACCCAGCCGTAGCGCAGAACGCGTCCACAGGGTGAGACCACCCTCGCGGCTCGGCTCGGCTCGAGCTTTGTAAAAATATATATTTTGGATTAAAAATTAATTATTTTTAATAATTAAATATATTTATATATATATATATATATATAATATTATATATAAATTAAGTATTTTTATATATAAAAATTAATATATATTTATTTTTTAATTCAATATATATGTTCGAGAGCCGCGAGCCTCAAACAAAAGAGCTTTGGTTCGGGCTCGGCTCGGCTCGTGAAGCTCGCGAGCAGGCTTGGCTTGTTTACATCCCTACACACACCCCAAGTGGCCTAAGGGATTCGAACCCGGGACCTTGCCTTCGGGAAAGAATTCTCAGACCACTTGACCAACTCTTGTTGGCGAATGTCATATCATAGCTTATATTCTGTTGAGTTGAACAAATAAATTTTAGTTTTTAAAAGTTTATTAATTTGTTGAATATTCGTTAATATTATCCGTGAATTTTTTTTAAAGATAAAATAAATACATATTTTTTCTCAAAAAATATATATATTAATTAAATAATAATAAAGTATAATCATGTACAATCTACCTAAATGGTAAATTTATTTAGATGAGTACCAAAAAAAAGGTAAATTTATTTAGATGATTCTCTTTTGGTTTTTCAAATCTAAACGAAAAAACATATATTATATTTTTGTTTTTATCTTGTAATAATTATCCCTTTGGTCTTTTTATATTGTTTTAGAAAAAATTAAACAAAACCAAAATCAATAAACAAGAGAATCTGCACGACTAAAACGCGTGAAATGTCGTATCGCCAACAATGGCTAAATTATAAAAATAGTGTTCTTTGACTTTTATGTTATAGGATTAGTATAGTTTCTGTTTGCATTTTAGATTTAGTGTAAGACGTGTACTGCACATACGTCTTTATCATGTTTCTTGATTTCCACTATTTGTATATTTTGTAGATAAATCCCATAGTTTATAAATGTTTTTAATTTGGTCCATTAATTTCTCTTTCATGTATCTTTTCTATAAAATTATTATTTATATGATTTATTATTTTTCCTTGGTCTTTTATACCTTGTATAATTGTATCTCTATTTAATATATTTTTATTTATTGTTTTTTCATAATTTTTCTTATATATTTCTTCTTTTTGTAAAGATGTTTCCAAATTTTTCCCCATTTGTTTAATATTTTTAGTCTTCATAATTTCTTTCACTCGTTGTTTTTCTTCTGTTATTATGTCAATATCTATTTTTGGTTTATAACTCATAATTAAGCGTGTGACATTTGATATGTTGTGTCTCTTTTTCTTTTGGTAATTTTTAAATCCTCGTTTGCAGATTTTATCATTATCTCTTGAGTTCGTTGTGATAAATCTTTATTGTGTCTTAAATTATGGTATGCCATTTTAACAAGATATTCATCTATAATAACTTGTTCTTCTAATTCTCGTATATCTCGTGTTATTCTTGTTTTGTAATTAAATCTTTCCATTATGTTATAGTTAATTGTGTAACTATTTGTTTTGATTTTTCTAAACTAATAATGTTTTTCAAATGTTGTGTTCCGTCTGTTTTACAACCTTCGTTTTTAGCTTTCAAGTAAAGTTTTACCTCTTTAGCATAACTTTCGTTTATTGATTTTATATTGTCTTTATAAAATTTTAGTCTGTTATATTCATACATATTGTAAATCTGTGATTTACAGTGTTAATGTTTTGAATCGTATACGGGCTCTGATACCAGAAAGTAATCAGAGTGTTTCCTTGATAGTTGAGGTTAATTTAGCCATTTGATCAGCTAACTGTGTGAATTCGTTTTCAATTATTTCATTAGAAGATCCTTCTTCTTTAAAGTTTTTAATAGAGGCCCATGTCTTAGTTTCATTAGTTCTTTGATTTGGTGGTAGATATGTATAGCATGTACTTTTACTTTTTATAAGTTTAGGTGTTTTGTTTTGAAAAACATTAGTATTAACATGTTGTATAATAGGTGTTTTTGGTATGTAACACCCCAACCCCCAGGGCACTACATCCCCCGCACTATAGCCTCGATCCACATATGAAATGGAAAATCTATACATAAACCAAAACTACAGCGAACGGGTGACAATAAAAATGATGAGCTAGGCGGGACACTCCCCGAAACAAGCACAAAACATGAATTCAGAAGCGGAAGCAATAAGACAGTCATACATATAGGTACCATACTTAACTATCAATACATTATCATCTATTAATAATATACATAATCGGGTATTCAAAATATACTAACAATGATCCTATCATGAGATGTCCAAAATGATATACAAGAAAGGTACAATACTAGACCCGTGACAGTGCAAGACTTAACCGGACTCCCGCCTAGCACAACCAAGCGCTCAAGTACCTGAAAAGTGAAATATCAGTCTACCGAAGACTGAGTGAGGGGCAATAAATATATATAACACACGTCACATGCAAACTGTAGCCTCGGGTGAAGATTTTGGAATCAAAATACTTATATAGTTCAAGAAATTCATTCTTCACCCGAGATTACAATTAATCCAATTTAACAATTTAGCTTGATCGTTTCATGAACATGTGACCCGTCGAGCAGGGGTGAGTCTCCAACCTTTACACCAAACGTGACAATACGTGCTTACATTATTGATTCAATACATGATCATGCAATTCCACTTAGTGTTCACATAGACAGTTTCATGCTTGAAATCATGCAATAACCCGAGGATAACCCGACATGCCGGATTAATCCCCAGTCTCCTTCTTCCTCCAGGAGATAGCGAGTTTGCAAGGCTCGACTATCCACGACATGGTGTGTGTAGGGGACATGACCCCCTAGACACGGAACTCCTTCCACCACTAATCTCCTAGTAGCTTCGGGGGTGATCCCAACAATGTGAGGATAATTCAGGAGTTACCCGTCAGCCCTTGCTTTCCCGGTTGGCTCAAGAATTACCCTCGGGCCCACATGCAATCATGTACTCGCCAAACTTGCTTGAAAATCATGACAATCATGGCTTCCTTGCTTGAAATGTTTATAACTTTGAAAACGTTTATAAGTATAGTATGTTTTGGCCGAAAAGACACATAAAGGTTATAGGGTTCGTTTTACCGAAAACAAAACCTCACCTTTCTAACAAAATGCGATAAGGATATACTCTACAGAGCTTGCTCCTCGTCCACACCCTCGTGACCTGTGCAACCACGACACGTATACGTGAGACGTGACCTAAAATGGGCCAAATACGACGAACGGCGGAAATGCAATGAAATATCATGTAATGATCAATGTAACATGCAATGATCCTGTTTTGCTATGAAATGTATCATATAATAGAAATTTGAAATCAATAAAACCTTTGGATTGAAATGTAAAAATTGAAATTTTGGCAGTCTGTGAGAGGGCCGCGGTCGCGACCATTTTTGCTCTATTTTTGGTCGCGGGCGCGACCTTATTTTTTCATGAATTTTTCGGCCAATTTTGCAAGAAGTCGAGACAAGCCCAAATTTGGGTCGCGGCCGCTACCGATTTTATATGTAAATTTGGTCGCGGGCGTGACCTTCAGTTATGTCCAGACTGTGAGTGGGTTGCGGGCGCGACCGAAATGGTGTGTATTTTGGTCGCGGTCGTGACCTGCAGTCTGGTCCGAAAAAAACAGAGCAGAAAACAAAGCATAGCTACGGCAATAACAACCAAGCACCAAAATTCCAGTTTTGATCCATAAAAGGCAATGATTTCTAGCAATATCCATGTATATATTTTCAAGATATGAAAAGATAACATTTAAACACACAATTCAAGCAAAACTCATCAAAATCCAAGGTTTTATGTTCATGCATAATTTGATCATCCAAGCCATACTTTGCTCAAAAAAATACCTCATCTAACATATAATTCCTAAACCCTAGCTATATTAAATATGATCAAAATCACCAATTCATGCCAAACCAACCTTTGAAGAGCAATAAATGAAGAAGAAGAAGAAGATGGTGCTAAGCTTCCAAATCTTGAAATATTTCTTAAAATTCTTGTATGGAATGATGAAAATCTCTTCTTCCTTTTTGCTTGAAGAACTGAGAGAGAAAGGAGTAGCCAAGTTGGGAGATTTTGATGAAATTTTGATCAAGGAAGCTTGGAGAAATGTTTTTACGTGATTCACCATTTTTGGAAGAATGTGAAATGCTCAAATTGCCATTTAATCCTCCAAGCATTCAAGTTATGCAATCAAGTATATATGGTTTTGAATTAGGATCAATTAAGTCCTTGAAATAATATACAATTAGGTCCCTAAAGTTAGAAAAATAATCAAGTAGGGACGATTTGGTAATTCAAGCACTCTCGGTAATTGTTTTACGTAACAATATTTTCAATGATATGAATTCACGTAATTTGCGTAAATGATGTTTCATGAATTTTATAAAAATATGAAATGCCACGTAAGAATATTATGAAATTAGAGAATTAAAATAAATCCTACGCTCAAAACTCACACGTGGCGTGCTTACCTATTCATCCGGAAACCGGGGCGTTACAACTCTCCCCCCCTTAAAAGAATCTGGTCCCCAGATTCTCTTAGTCTCGAGTGAACAACTCCGGGTGGAACCGTTTCATCTTATCTTCAGTTTCCCACGTAGCTTCCTCGGTTTTGTCGCTTCTCCACAAAACTTTAACCATGGGAATCCTCCGGTTTCTCAACTCCTGAAACTTTCGATCCAAGATTTTAACCGGTCTCTGAACAAATGTCAAGTTCGGTTCCAGCTCAACTTCTTCCACGGGGAGAATTGTGGTCTCATCGGGGTAATATTTCCTTAACTGCGAGACATGGAACACGTTGTGAATCCCAGTAAGACTCGGTGGTAGGTCCAGTCGATAGGCTACCTCGCCTATTCTTTCGAGAATCTCTCCTGAGTAGCGAGGGTTTAGTTTCCCTCCTTTCCCGATCCGGGTGAAACCTTTCCTTGGTGACACCTTCAAGAATACTTCGTCACCCACTTCAAATTCTAGATCTCTTCGGCGCATATCGGCATAGCTCTTTTGTCTATCCTGCGCGGCCTTCATCCGTTGTTGAATCATTTGCACTTTCTCAATCATAGCTTGAACGACTTTGGAAGGTCTTTCGAATCTTTCACCTTTCTTCACCCCTTCCTGTTTCGACCATCTCCACTCTTCCAAGTCAAAAAACAACGGAGATCGGCACTTTCTTCCATAAAGAAGTTCATAAGGAGCCATCCCGATCGAAGCCTGAAAGCTGTTATTATAAGCAAACTCCACTAAAGGAAGCTGTTCTTGCCAAGAACTCTGGAAATCCATAGTGCACGCCCGAAGTAGATCTTCCAAATATCTTATTAGCCTTTCTGTTTGGCCGTCTGTTTGTGGGTGAAATGTTGTACTGAACTTGAGCCTCGTTCCCAAAACAGCCTGTAACTCTTGCCACAACTTGGATGTAAACCTCGGGTCTCGGTCTGAAACTATGCTCACCGGAATACCAAGAAGTCGAATGATCTCTCTGTTATAGATCTCGGCCAACTTTGGAATTTTGTAGGACATCCGGATTGGTAAAAAGTGAGCAGACTTTGTGAATCTATCCACTATTACCCAGATTCCATCAAACCCGCTTTTAACCTCTGGCAAACCCGAAACAAAATCCATCGTTACTTGTTCCCACTTCCATCCGGGAATAGGTAATGGTTGTAGAAGTCCCGCGGGCTTTTGATGCTCAGCTTTCACTTTCTGACAAGTCAGACAATGTTTCACATACTCCGCCACGTCTCTTTTCATCCCGTTCCACCAATAATATTGCCTCAAATCCTTATACATTTTGTTTCCTCCTGGGTGGATCGAATAGGCTGACTTGTGAGCTTCTTCAAGTAGAACCCGTTTCAATTCTTCAGGTACTACGACTCTATTTTTAAATCGAAGCAAACCGGTCTCATCGAACCCGAAAAGACTCTCCGAATCAACTCTAGCCTTACCTACAAGCTTCTGAACTTCCGGATCCTTACTCTGAGCCTCAAACAACCGATACTTCAATTCCGGCTGAATTATGATATTAGAAACCCAAGCTTTTAACACAATTGGTGTCATCTCGCCACTTTCCTTTGTTTCCAAACTCGACACACTCGCCTTCCTGCTAAGTGCATCGGCGACCACATTGGCTTTCCCTGGATGATACTTGATCGTACAGTCATAATCTTCTAACTTTTCCATCCAACGCCGTTGCCTCATATTCAACTCTTTCTGTGTGAATAAATACTGGAGGCTCTTGTGGTCGGTGAAAATCTCAAAGGAAGTCCCGTATAAGTAGTGCCTCCATTTCCCGAGAACAAAAATCACGGCTGCAAGCTCTAGGTCGTGTGTCGGGTAATTCTTTTCATTTTCCTTTAGCTTTCGGGAAGCACCGCATACTCTTCTGAACCCTCGGGAAGCGCTAACACTGGAGCTGAGACTAACTTTTCCTTCAAAAAGTTAAAGCTCTGATCACAATTCTCGTCCCAGACAAACTTGACATCTTTCTTCGTCAATCGGGTTAACGGTGCAGCAATCTTAGAGAAGTCCTGAACAAACCTTCTGTAATACCCGGCCAATCCCAAAAAGCTTCTAATTTCCGAGGCATTCGTTGGTTTCTCCCATTTTAGCACGGCCTTGATTTTCGAGGGTTCGACTTCCAACCCTTTTCCTGAAATTACATGACCCAAGAAAGAAACCCGATCGATCCAAAATTCACACTTGCTAAACTTAGCAAACAGCTGCTGCTCTTTCAACTTCCGTAGAACGAGTTTAAGATGTCTTTGTTGGAAAACACGAATCAGAAAGCAGCGGAATTTAAAAATTTTTCCCAACAAAAGGATCTAGGACTCGCAATCGTGTAACCAAATTCGTAAAGATAGAAAACTTACTTTTCTTTTATTCTTTCTTGAAGCGTTTCAAGCCACCCAAGAACGCTCTTCACGCGGCTTGATCCCCTCTCCTTGGTAAAGCTCGAATCTTCAAACTTCTAACTTGAAGTCTCTAGAGAAAGTCCACCAACTTGATCACAATCTAACTAGTAAGGATGCTAGTTCTCTAGTTAGTGTTTGGGCTTAACCTAGGGTTTAATTTAATCTTGGAGAAAGGAAGGTGTTCAACACATGAACCAAGAATTGTCTATTAGCTCTAAAGGGGAGCTCGAGCTCCCCTATATATAGGCAAGGGAGTGCCGAAATTCCTAGTCCTTTATGGGCTAGGATTTTGGTCCCTCTCTCCTATTACTTGAGGATCAAGTATTTTCAACCTTGACTTTGAATTCTAATTCTAGTCAACTTTGAAGAGAGCTTAAAAAATATCCAAACTATTTTTGGATAATTTTATACTTTATTTATTATAAAATAAATAACTTATTTTATCTAATTAATTAATTCATAATTAATTAACTAGATTATTTTCTCCAAAATTAGACTTTCTTTTTAATTCAAAATTAAACCAAAGTCTATTAAATAATTAACTAATTAATTATTTAATATATATATAATATATATATATATACACGTGTGTGACACGTGTCACAGTGACACGTGTCACTCACGTGATCCACACGTGTGAATTCACACGTGTGGAACCCTCTTGGTCCGATTAACTCGTTTAATCATTTTCAAGCCTCAACTCATGTAACCAAGTTGTTGTGTGTGACCCTCTAGGTTCTCAATTCAATTAGCAGTGACCCCAATTAATTAATTCACTAATTAATTAATCAGTCCACAGATTAAACGACCATAGTCTAGCAACAGGTGTTTAACCCCTAGCTGAATTGGAATGTTCGGATTCGACAGAACCTTTAAGTCATTGAATCATGTGAGATACAATCCTCCTACTTACTATCTCTCAACCAAGATCTAGGGCAAGGGAATAATCAGAACCCTAATAATCCGGTCTTAAAGCTAAGTGCATTTCATATCCATTTGATCTCAATCCAAGAAACCCTTTTCTTGATGTCTTGATCTACTGCCTTGGCCAAGGACTCCATATGGCATATGAATGACTTACACAATAAGAGATCACCTTGCAAATGCAAGTGTAGGTCCTTTCTTGATTCTCATTCACTTTCATGAATCACTTGTGCAGCCCCAGCATAAGCCTTGAATCAGTTGTCTAAGGCGACACCCTTTAAAGCTTATACCTAAGACTACAGAGTTAACTCATAAAGTGACAAGGAACCTCAAGTCTAAGGATCAATTAATCACATCAATGACTCGTGAGATATTTCCTAATCTGGAAGTTTCCATTTCCTGAAATAGAAACTTCCTTTCCCATTTAGGAATGTTCTCACACGGGGCACCTCAGTGAACTTACTTATTAAAGTAAGCACCCTCATGTATCACGCACGTATCAACTATACACTTTGCACCTCCATGAAACAAGGTGGTCCTTCTTAAGGGCGTGATCCCACAAGCAAGCCTTAGAGGAGTCAGGTTGACACTCCCACTGTCTGTAGGACTCATCGGCTTGGAGTATTTTACTAATCATGACTTATGTGATATAGGGCTCGTTTCATGAACCATTTCACCTAAATGGTAGAGTCCTATAGTCATCAGGATTAGGGGAGTTCTCATACATGCACAGCTAAAGTAAACGCATACCAAACAAGAGCATATAAAGAAGTGTTGCCTCAATTCGTTATTTCATTCAAAGATTGTCTGTGATTACAATAAGGAAAAGCACAAAGCGGATATACAATCGGCTTTTTAGGGCACTATTCCTAACAATCTCCCACTTGCCCGTCAAAGCCATTCTAAAGCTACTCTAAGTCCCATCTTCTGAAGATGACCTTGGAAAGCTTCTCGACTAAGGGGTTTAGTAAGTGGATCTGCCACGTTCTCTGCTGATGTGACCCTCTCAATTAGCACATCTCCTCTTTTGATAATATCACGGATTAGGTGATACTTCCTCATAATGTGCTTGGTCCGTTGGTGAGATCTTGGTTCTCTTGCTTGAGCAACCGCCCCAGTGTTG
This sequence comes from Lantana camara, assembly GCA_037501455.1. Lineage (NCBI taxonomy): Eukaryota > Viridiplantae > Streptophyta > Magnoliopsida > Lamiales > Verbenaceae > Lantana > Lantana camara. Next base: position 61,648,913 of record CM074855.1, read on the forward strand.
TCACAAAACACAGTAATGGGGTCTTTCATGCTAGGAACAACATTCAATTCTTGAATGAAGTTTCTAATCCAAACACCTTCCTTAGCTGCATCATTTGCAGCTAAGTATTCGGCCTCAGTGGTCGAATCAGCAGTGGTAGTTTGCTTGGAACTCTTCCAACTCACTGCTCCGCCGTTTAGGCAGAAAATGTATCCTGACATTGACTTAAAATCATCTAAGTCAGATGCAAAGCTTGCATCGCAGTATCCTTCGATAGTAAGATCTTTCTGACCTCCGTAAACTAAGAATAAATCTTTAGTACTTTTCAAGTACTTAAGAATATTCTTCACGGCAGCCCAGTGACCATCTCCAGGGTCAGATTGGAAACGACTTGTTACACTAAGTGCATAAGCCACATCCGGTCGAGTACATAACATTGCATACATTATGCTACCTATTGCTGATGCATAAGGTGTATGAGTCATTCTTTCCTTCTCAAGGTTAGTCTTAGGACACATCTTCTTTGAAAGACATGTTCCTACACTCATAGGAAGGTTCTTAACCTTTGCTGACTCCATATTGAATCTCTTCAATACTTTGTCAATGTACATCGACTGTGATAGTCCTATTAACCTTCTAGATCTATCTCTATAGATTTTAATTCCAAGGATATAGGACGCATCACCAAGATCTTTCATCTCGAATTGGTTCGATAACCATAACTTAGTCACTTTCATGTCATCCTTCGAATTCCCAATAAGAAGGATGTCATCAACATAAAGTACTAAGAATTGCACTGAGGTCTCCAATTCCTTTCTATAAACACATGACTTATTCGAAATTTGGATGAAGCCAAACGCTTTGACCGATTCATCAAATCGAATGTTCCAATTCCTAGAAGCCTGTTTCAATCCATAGATTGACCTTTGGAGTTTGCAAACCTTTTGCTCACTCCCACTGAATGTGAAACCTATGGGTTGCTCCATATAAATGTCTTTGTCAATGTCACCATTGAGAAAGGCAGTTTTCACATCCATTTGCCATATCTCATAGTCATAATATGCAGCAATGGCAAGCATGATTCGAATGGACTTTTGCATTGCAACTGGTGAAAAGGTTTCGTCAAAGTCCACGCCGGGTCTCTGAGTGAATCCTTTTGCAACCAGTCTTGCTTTGTAGGCTGCAATGCTTCCATCAACTCCAAGCTTTCTCTTAAAGATCCATTTGCAACCTATGGGTTTGACCCCATCAGGCAAATCTACCAAGGTCCAAACTTGGTTGGAGTTCATGGAATCCATTTCGGATTTCATGGCTTCTATCCACTGTTCAGAGTCAGAATCTGAAAGTGCCTCCTTATATGTCAAAGGATCATTATCCTTTTGAGAGATTTCATGGAAGAATCCATACCATCTCTCCGGCTGTCTAGGAGTACGTTCAGAACGCCTTAGAGGAGGATTTACATGTGTATCGAAATTCGTGATTGGTTGTAGTTGATCAGAGTGGGACGTTTCTTCAGTGGGTGGTATGGGGTCACTTTGTACTTCTTCTAATTCTATGATCTTGCCTTTCTTTTCTTTAAGGAACGGTTCCTCAAGAAAAGTGGCATTTCTGGAAACAAACACCTTTTGTTCAGATTGATCATAGAAGTAGTATCCTATGGATTCCTTAGGATAACCTACAAAGTAGCATAAGTTAGAACGAGATTCTAACTTATCTCCCACTGTCCTCTTCACGTAAGCAGGACAACCCCAAATTCTTAAGTAAGAATAACTAGGGATTTTACCATGCCACATTTCATAGGGCGTTTTAGGGACTGACTTAGAGGGAACAAGATTCAAAATCTTTGCTGCACTTTCTAGGGCATAACCCCAGAAAGAAGGCGGTAAGTCAGTGAAACTCATCATGGAACGAACCATATCAAGTAGGGTTCGATTCCTTCTCTCAGAAACTCCATTAAGCTGAGGAGTTCCCGGAGGAGTCCACTGAGAGATAATCCCATTACCTTTGAGATGATTAAGGAATTCTTCACTAAGATATTCGCCTCCTCGATCAGATCGAAGTGCTTTGATCTTGTGACCAGTTTGGTTCTCAACCTCCTTTTGAAATTCTAAGAATTTCTCAAAAGCTTCAGATTTATACTTCATTAAGTATACATAACCATACCGACTAAAGTCGTCAGTGAAGGTTATGAAATACTGATGATTGTTTCTTGTGCTTACACTAAGCGGTCCACAAACATCAGTATGGATCAAATCCAGAACCTTAGAGGCACGTTCCACAGTTCCTTTAAAAGGAACTTTGGACATTTTTCCTTTGAGACAGGATTCGCAAGAAGTTAACTCTTTGAGATCATTTTCAGAGAATGATCCTAAAGTGTTTATCTTGCTAATTCTGTTCTTGGAAATGTGTCCTAATCTAGCGTGCCATAAGGGAGCTGAAACTTTGTCATCTCTCTTACGCTTTGTTTCTCGTTGTATATTCATAATATTGATATTTTGAGTTAGGTAAAGTCCATTACTTAGAGTACCGATATGAACGGAAGAGTTGTTCCGTTTGATAAAGTATTTACCATTCTTAATATAAGTTTCATAACCTTCGCAATCTAATATTGGAACTGAAATTATATTACGAATAATGCTCGGTACATAAAGGACTTTGTTTAATACTAACTCAAAACTACCTAAATCTAATCTAATTGTGCCTAAAGCTCGAGCTTCAACGTTTGAGCCATCGCCGATCTTCAAGACACATTCTCCTTCTTTGAGTTGTTGGACTTCACTTAGCATCTGTACATCATTACAGATATGAGTTCCACAACCGGTATCAAGTACCCAAGAACTAGAATTAATAGAAAGATTTACTTCAACGAGAAAGATACCTTTCTTTAGAGTAGCCTTGTACTCTGGGCAGTTTCTCCTCCAATGTCCCGCTTTGCCACAATGGAAGCAAACATCCTCTTTCTGATCACGCTTCTTCTTTTGGGCCTTCCCCTTCGAAATGCCACCAGTGGGCCTAAGGGGTTTCTTCTTCTTCTTTTGGGCTTTCTTGCCCTTACCTTTAGAAGGCCCAGAAGAGGAAGATGGAGCATTCACCATCAAAACCTTATTGTCCTTCTTGATCGTGCTTTCAGCAGTCACAAGCTGACTAATCAGCTCAGCTACAGTAGCACCAGCATGATTCATGTTGAAGTTAAGGACAAATGGGTTGAATGATGGTGGGAGCGAAGCTAGCAACAGATCCACTGAAAGCTCATCTTTCAGCGGCATGTCCATGGAGGCAAGTTTCTCAGTAAGGGCAAGAAACTTGAGTCCATATTCATGGACACTTGAACCTTCCCTCATTCTCAAGTGGAATAATTCCTTTGAAGTGTTATACCTTGTAACACGTTCATGAGGGCGGTAAAGTTGCTCTAAGTGGTCGTAAATCTCCCAAGCAAATTCCATGGCCTCATGTTGTCTTTGCAAGTCCGGAGACATGTTAGCCAACATAAGACAACGGGCTTGGAGATTATCATCCTTCCACTTCTGAATCGCGTCCCGCTCGGCCCGAGTGGGAGCCTCCCCTTCAGGAGTAGGCTCCCCTTCGAAGAGAACATAAGTTCTCTTCTCAGAATCTAAAATGATTTTTAGATTCCTCAGCCAATCAGAATAGTTGGGACCAGTCAACTTGTTTGACTCGAGGATCGATACAAGAGGGTTTTTGGTTGCCATTTCAAAACACGTAGAGAATCACAGAATCTACGACCTAAATGGTGAAACAGAGAACTAGTGAGCATGCTGAATTATAACGATATACAAAAGATAAGGTCTTTAATCTATTGTAGCTCCCACTGTTTTTCAAAGATCTAGAATTCCCAAAGATCTAAGAGGAACACGTTTCCCAATGGGTACTAAGATCCTAGGCATTTTACCTCGAACCCACGACTCGCGGACATTCTAAGTAAGAACCCTAGGTAGGTACAACTTACCAATTCTAACACCTTTAGAACTCTCAGTAATTGTTTTTGCATCACCTATCTTTCAATATGGACCCACGACTCGTGCGACATCCATATTTACTTAGGTGTTAAGCTAGACCCATCAATCATAAGATCATGACCAAAACTTAGTTCGAACGACCCACGACTCGCGGACATCGCCCTTGCCAAAATTGACCACGAAATATTGATCATTTAAAATGATCAATTAGGTAACTAAGAACTAGTAAGCTCCACTAGCTATCCCACGACTCGCGGACAATAACTAGCTTTACTTACTAAACTTAAAACCTATTGATGGAATGCTAGGAATTTAATTCAAAACTTGCATCTCGAATTAAACACCTATTTGTTCGAAATTAGCTTAATATTTAATGGGAATTTTCGAATCAACCGGAGAGTTGTCCGGTTCGACCTCACCAACATATATGTTATCCAATTTTATTAGTCTTGATTAATGCAAGTACACTTAAATGCATTTCAAACAAGCACATAAACAGATAACATGTCCTAGCATGATACTAACATGTAATGATCATGGGTTCTACCTATCTTATGCGTGATATGTGGGAGCCACTCCACAATCACAAGTTCTAACATACATGCCACATAAACAGTTCAAATCACATAAGGGAAAGCGGTAACAAAATACGAGCCCTATCTCTATTACATTTAACAATTGAGATTCCCCTCCCTAACATTTTGAGGGGTCTTCACTTATGGCCTCCTTGTTACTTGAATGTGGTCCATCTTACTCCATGGGTGCATTGTCTCCAAAATGAAAATAAAACCTCACCACCTATCTCTACTCTCAAATTACAATAAAAAGAAAAAGACATAAAGTAATAAGGCTCAATCTTCATATTGGCCTTAGACAATTACACGGGGCATACCCCGGCCTCAAAAACAGTAATATGGAAAGCCACATAATAAATCACATAACAGTACGCACATAAGTGAGGCTCCAACCTCAATTGAAAAACGCAACTATAGGGCTCCAACCCCAATTGAAACCATTCATGTGCATAAATTAAAACCATACATAGATCTAAACCCATGATCACCTAACATGCTTTTGCGAGAATTTAAATTTAGCCAATAAATTAAAATTCTCGTTTCAAGTCCTAATGACTCAAAACACGACTTAGATGCAATTCTTGTTCAAGAGCCTTTTCAATAAAACCCGAAAAACATTAAACTAATAAAATTCCAATTAATTTCCAAAATTAATAATTTTATTCTTTCATTATTTTCAGAAAATAATATTCATAATTTTTCCAAAAAACCAAATCGCTTTAATTTCTCAAAAATCCCAATTTAATCAAAATTTTAAAATAATTTTATTTTACCAAAACTGATTTTAAAAGATAAAATTAAAATAAAATTAAATCGGGATTTTTCGGACCGAAAAACACGAAACACGAAAACACGAATGCACGGGCCCGGCATGACGCGGGATCGCCCGCCCGCCGTGCAGGAGCGCGCGCTAGGCGCGCGCCAGCGCTGCGCACAGCCGGCAGCGATTGCCGCCAGAGTGCGCGCGCCAGGCGCGCCCTTGCGCGCAGATGTGCGGCGCGGGCAGGCAGTCCCGCCCATCCCTGGGCGGGCGCTCCCGCGCGGTTGCGGGAGGAGCAGGCGGCTGTCCCGCACGGTTGCGGGACAGGCGAGCAGGGCGCCTAGGCGGGCGGGGAGGCCTCCCGCGCGGATGCGGGAGGGCTGGGCGGCGGTAATGGGGTTTGGGCGTGCGACGTGCTAGCACGCCCAATCCCATTCTTTTCGTGTCCCGTTTCGTATTTCCGGGTTTCTCCAAAACCCGTTTCAATCCAAAATTAAAAAATTCGATTTAAACAAATTTCAACTAAAACAATTTTTCAAAAACACGATTTGAGAAAACAGTTTTAGAAATTCAGGAAAAATTACAGTTTTGTAATTCAGGCTTTCTAAAAGAACTCATGAATACCTAATTCGCATCTAAGCCTAAGAATTTCTACCAAATTCAGAATAATTGAGACGAATCAGAAACACGATTAACGAGGTGGCTCTGATACCACTTGTTGGAAAACACGAATCAGAAAGCAGCGGAATTTAAAAATTTTTCCCAACAAAAGGATCTAGGACTCGCAATCGTGTAACCAAATTCGTAAAGATAGAAAACTTACTTTTCTTTTATTCTTTCTTGAAGCGTTTCAAGCCACCCAAGAACGCTCTTCACGCGGCTTGATCCCCTCTCCTTGGTAAAGCTCGAATCTTCAAACTTCTAACTTGAAGTCTCTAGAGAAAGTCCACCAACTTGATCACAATCTAACTAGTAAGGATGCTAGTTCTCTAGTTAGTGTTTGGGCTTAACCTAGGGTTTAATTTAATCTTGGAGAAAGGAAGGTGTTCAACACATGAACCAAGAATTGTCTATTAGCTCTAAAGGGGAGCTCGAGCTCCCCTATATATAGGCAAGGGAGTGCCGAAATTCCTAGTCCTTTATGGGCTAGGATTTTGGTCCCTCTCTCCTATTACTTGAGGATCAAGTATTTTCAACCTTGACTTTGAATTCTAATTCTAGTCAACTTTGAAGAGAGCTTAAAAAATATCCAAACTATTTTTGGATAATTTTATACTTTATTTATTATAAAATAAATAACTTATTTTATCTAATTAATTAATTCATAATTAATTAACTAGATTATTTTCTCCAAAATTAGACTTTCTTTTTAATTCAAAATTAAACCAAAGTCTATTAAATAATTAACTAATTAATTATTTAATATATATATAATATATATATATATACACGTGTGTGACACGTGTCACAGTGACACGTGTCACTCACGTGATCCACACGTGTGAATTCACACGTGTGGAACCCTCTTGGTCCGATTAACTCGTTTAATCATTTTCAAGCCTCAACTCATGTAACCAAGTTGTTGTGTGTGACCCTCTAGGTTCTCAATTCAATTAGCAGTGACCCCAATTAATTAATTCACTAATTAATTAATCAGTCCACAGATTAAACGACCATAGTCTAGCAACAGGTGTTTAACCCCTAGCTGAATTGGAATGTTCGGATTCGACAGAACCTTTAAGTCATTGAATCATGTGAGATACAATCCTCCTACTTACTATCTCTCAACCAAGATCTAGGGCAAGGGAATAATCAGAACCCTAATAATCCGGTCTTAAAGCTAAGTGCATTTCATATCCATTTGATCTCAATCCAAGAAACCCTTTTCTTGATGTCTTGATCTACTGCCTTGGCCAAGGACTCCATATGGCATATGAATGACTTACACAATAAGAGATCACCTTGCAAATGCAAGTGTAGGTCCTTTCTTGATTCTCATTCACTTTCATGAATCACTTGTGCAGCCCCAGCATAAGCCTTGAATCAGTTGTCTAAGGCGACACCCTTTAAAGCTTATACCTAAGACTACAGAGTTAACTCATAAAGTGACAAGGAACCTCAAGTCTAAGGATCAATTAATCACATCAATGACTCGTGAGATATTTCCTAATCTGGAAGTTTCCATTTCCTGAAATAGAAACTTCCTTTCCCATTTAGGAATGTTCTCACACGGGGCACCTCAGTGAACTTACTTATTAAAGTAAGCACCCTCATGTATCACGCACGTATCAACTATACACTTTGCACCTCCATGAAACAAGGTGGTCCTTCTTAAGGGCGTGATCCCACAAGCAAGCCTTAGAGGAGTCAGGTTGACACTCCCACTGTCTGTAGGACTCATCGGCTTGGAGTATTTTACTAATCATGACTTATGTGATATAGGGCTCGTTTCATGAACCATTTCACCTAAATGGTAGAGTCCTATAGTCATCAGGATTAGGGGAGTTCTCATACATGCACAGCTAAAGTAAACGCATACCAAACAAGAGCATATAAAGAAGTGTTGCCTCAATTCGTTATTTCATTCAAAGATTGTCTGTGATTACAATAAGGAAAAGCACAAAGCGGATATACAATCGGCTTTTTAGGGCACTATTCCTAACAGTCTTGCATGCTCCTCTGCTGATTTTGAGAAAACCAGAATGTCATCAATGAATATCACCACAAACTTGTCGAGAAAAGGCCTGAAAATCCGGTGCATCATATCCATGAAAGCTGCAGGGGCGTTCGTTAACCCAAACGGCATAACCACGAACTCGTAGTGCCCGTACCGAGTATTGAATCCTGTCTTAGGAATATCCTCTTCTCGGATTCGCAGCTGGTAGTATCCCTGTATTAAATCCAATTATGAATAAACTTTGGAACCCTAAAGTATATCGAATAACTCCTCGATATGTCGGAGGGGATACTTGTTTTTAATAATCATCCGGTTTAACTCTCTGTAATCGATGCACATCCTTAAAGTTCCGTCCTTTTTCTTTACAAATAAAACTGGTGCTCCCCACGGCGAAGAACTCGGCCGAATGTACCCAACTTCCAATAATGCCTCAAGCTGAACTTTTAATTCCTTTAATTTGGCTGGAGCCATCCGGTAGGGAGTCTTTGAATACGGCTCGGCATTCGGAAAATGATCGATCACAAATTCGATCTCTCGCTCAGGGGGTAAAGAATCTAGCTTCTCTGGAAATACTTCGGGAAAGTCCTTTACCACTTCGGTGTCTTCCAATTTCACCTGATCCTTTGGCTTGTTTAGGATATAAGCAATGAACCCTGTAGCCCCGTCTCTGACTAATTTCTGAGCCTCCGAGAACGAAAGTAGGGGTACAGTCTTTGATGTATAACCCGTGAGAATATCTGAACCCAACTGCACCTTCTTTCCTCTACAATCCACGGTAGCACAATGCCTGTATAACCAATCCATCCCCAGTATAGACCCATATCTCTCCATTGGCATCACGATGAAATCGGTCAGGAATTCCCTACCTTCAATTACCACTGGAACATCATTGTAAACCTGATCCGTCTCTTGCCTACTACCGAAAGGAGTACTAACTAAATAGCGCACAGAAGTACACATAGCAGGCAAAGGTAATGTAATAGCAATAGAATGCGCAAGAAAGGAGTGTGTAGCTCCTGGATCAAATAACGTATGGATGTTCGTGCCATGGATGTAAATAGTACCTTCAACTACTGCGGCAGGGTCGACCTCTGCATCCTGCTCCTCTCCAGCGAGTGCAAAAGCCCGAGCTCTCACCAGTGGCCTCGGACCTGCAGGCGGCGGATCCCGACGATCCGGGCAGCCATCAACCATGTGCTCGTCACTCCCGCAGATCAAACATAGCCCAAACGTCGTCTGCAGTTATCATAGGTGTGAGTAGGAAGTCCACAGTATCTGCAGCCCGGTCTCTGAGGTGGTTGTGGTGGCGCTGGAGCTCTCGGACCCCTCGGTAACGGTCCTACACCCTTAAGCTTCTTCCCAGAATCCCTCTGCACTGGAGGTGCAGAGTAAATCATCGGCCTCTTTCCTGAGCTCGGTCCCTGACCTGCTCTCGAGCCGGAAGCCTGTCTAGTACGCTGAGTAGACCTCTTGGAGTATCAGAATCCTCAACCTTAAGAGCCTTTGCAGTAGCTTTAGCCCAGGTGCTCGTGTTAGCCTCTTTTAAGGCCTCCTGGATGTCCGGACTGAATCCCTGAACGAACTGCATTGCCTTGTGGAAATCATCATTCGCTATGTTAGGTGCATAGCGAGAAAGTCTCTCAAACTCTGCAATGTACTGCCCCATGGACCTTCCTCCCTGTTTCAGCTCGGTAAACTCTCTCAATCTACGAGTGCGGGAAGCTGGAGGAATATACTTGTTCTTAAACTCCCGCACGAAGGCCTCCCAAGTAATAGCAGCACCCGCGGCCTCTAGAACAATCTGTGTGCTCTCCCACCATGAATAGGCCTCGCCCTGGATCAAAATGAGTGTACAACGAGCCTTCTCCTGAGTATTACAAGATATAAGCTGCCAGATCCTCTCAATCTCCTTTAGCCACATTTCTGCCTGAATATCGTCGCCCTTGTAGAACTTCGGGGGCCGTTGGTTATGAAACTCACGCAAAACAGCAGAAATAGGGTTCTCCGGAAGTGCTACTGGCGCTGGTGGTGGTAGAGGTACCCGTTCATGTAACCTCTGATCAATTAGCCCCACTACTGCATTCATAAAATCCTGAGGCTGTGCCTGAGCAGGTGGAGGAGGAGGTGGTGATCTCTCACGGCGATGATGCCGACGATGATGATGCCTGTGCCTAGGAGATCGGTCACGGTGAGGTCCATCACGATCCATCCTGAAATCAGATCACTACACATGCGTGGTTTAATTAATAAATGCAAATGAGTGCATATAATTCCATAATATCAATAAGCACACATTCAAGAAAGATCAAGTAACTCAATTAACACAAAATTTCAAGTAAAACAAGTAATTCAGTGAAATGCAGACTCTCAAGTAACAAATAGTCCTATGTCGTGCGAACTAGACTGACTCGACACGACTCGAGAACCTCGGTTTTGCAACCGGGCTCTGATACCACCTGTAGATGTAACACCCCAACCCCCAGGGCACTACATCCCCCGCACTGTAGCCTTTATCCACGTACGAAATGAAAAATCCATACATAAACCAAAACTACAGCGAACAGGTGACAATAAAAATGACGAGCTAGGCGGGACACTCCCCGAAACAAGAGCAAAACATGAATTCAGAAGCGGAAGCAATAAGACAGTCATACATATAGGTACCATACTTAACTATCAATACATTATCATCTATTACTAATATACATAATCGGGTATTCAAAATATACTAACAATGATCCTATCATGAGATGTCCAAAATGCTATACAAGAAAGGTACAATACTAGACCCGTGACAGTGCAAGACTTGACCGGACTCCCGCCTAGCACAACCAAGCGCTCAAGTACCTGAAAAGTGAAGTATCAGTCTACCGAAGACTGAGTGAGGGGCAATAAATATATATAACACACGTCGCATGCAAATTGTAGCCTCGGGTGAAGATTTTGGAATCAAAATACTTATATAGTTCAAGAAATTCATTCTTCGCCCGAGATTACAATTAATCCAATTTAACAATTTAGCTTGATCGTTTCATCAACATGTGACCCCAGCGAGCAGGGGTGAGTCTCCAACCTTTACACCAAACGTGACAATACGTGCTTGCATTATTGATTCAATACATGATCATGCAATTCCACTTAGTGTTCACATAGACAGTTTTATGCTTGAAATCATGCAATAACCCGAGGATAACCCGACATGCCGGATTAATCCCCAGTCTCCTTCTTCCTCCAGGTGATAGCGAGTTTGCAAGGCTCAACTATCCACGACATGGTGTGTGTAGGGGACATGACCCCCTAGACACGGAACTCCTTCCACCACTAATCTCCTAGTGGCTTCGGGGGTAATCCCAACAATGTGAGGATAATTCAGGAGTTACCCATCAGACCTTGCTTTCCCGGTTGGCTCAAGAATTACCCTCGGGCCCACGTGCAATCATGTACTCGCCAAACTTGCTTGAAAATCATGACAATCATGGCTTGCTTGCTTGAAATGTTTATAACTTTGAAAACGTTTATAAGTATAGTATGTTTTGGCCGAAAAGACGCATAAAGATTATAGGGTTCGTTTTACCGAAAACAAAACCTCACCTTTCTAACAAAATGAGACAAGGATATACTCTACAGAGCTTGCTCCTCGTCCACACCCTCGTGACCTGTGCAACCACGACACGTATACGTGAGACGTGACCTAAAATGGGCCAAATACGACGAACGGCGGAAATGCAATGAAATATCATGTAATGATCAATGTAACATGCAATGATCCTGTTTTGCTATGAAATGTATCATATAATAGAAATTTGAAATCAATAAAACCTTTGGATTGAAATGTAAAAATTGAAATTTTGGCAGTCTGTGAGAGGGCCGCGGTCGCGACCATTTTTGCTCTATTTTTGGTCGCGGGCTCGACCTTATTTTTTCATGAATTTTTCGGCCAATTTTGCAAGAAGTCGAGACAAGCCCAAATTTCGGTCGCGGCCGCTACCGATTTTATATGTAAATTTGGTCGCGGGCGCGACCTTCAGTTATGTCCAGACTGTGAGTGGGTCGCGGGCGCGACCGAAATGGTGTCTATTTTGGTCGCGGTCGCGACCTGCAGTCTGGTCCGAAAAAAACAGAGCAGAAAACAGAGCGTAGCTACGGCAATAACAACCAAGCACCAAAATTCCAGTTTGGATCCATAAAAGGCAATGATTTCAAGCAATATCCATGCATATATGTTCAAGATATGAAAAGATAACATTTAAACACACAATTCAAGCAAAACTCATCAAAATCCAAGGTTTTATGTTCATGCATAATTTGATCATCCAAGCCAAATTCAACCAAGGATTCATGCTTTCAATCAATTCTTTGTCATATAATCATACTTTGCTCAAAAAAATACTTCATCTAGAATATAATTCCTAAACCCTAGCTATATCAAATATGATCAAAATCACCAATTCATGCCAAACCAACCTTGGAAGAGCAATAAATGAAGAAGAAGAAGAAGATGGTGCTAAGCTTCCAAATCTTGAAATATTTCTTAAAATTCTTGTATGGAATGATGAAAATCTCTTCTTCCTTTTTGCTTGAAGAACCGAGAGAGAAAGGAGTAGCCAAGTTGGGAGATTTTGATGAAATTTTGATCAAGGAAGCTTGGAGAAATGTTTTTACGTGATTCACCATTTTTGGAAGAATGTGAAATGCTCAAATTGCCATTTAATCCTCCAAGCATTCAAGTTATGCAATCAAGTATATATGGTTTTGAATTAGGATCAATTAAGTCCTTGAAATAATATACAATTAGGTCCCTAAAGTTAGAAAAATAATCAAGTAGGGACGATTCGGTAATTCAAGCACTCTCGGTAATTGTTTTACGTAACAATATTTTCAATGATATGAATTCACGTAATTTGCGTAAATGATGTTTCATGAATTTTATAAAAATATGAAATGCCACGTAAGAATATTATGAAATTAGAGAATTAAAATAAATCCTACGCTCAAAACTCACACGTGGCGTGCTTACCTATTCATCCGGAAAACGGGGCGTTACAACTCTCCCCCCCTTAAAAGAATCTGGTCCCCAGATTCTCTTAGTCTCGAGTGAACAACTCCGGGTGGAACCGTTTCATCTTATCTTCAGTTTCCCACGTAGCTTCCTCGGTTTTGTCGCTTCTCCACAAAACTTTAACCATGGGAATCCTCCGATTTCTCAACTCCTGAAACTTCCGATCCAAGATTTTAACCGGTCTCTGAACAAATGTCAAGTTCGGTTCCAGCTCAACTTCTTCCACGGGGAGAATTGTGGTCTCATCGAGGTAATATTTCCTTAACTGCGAGACATGGAACACGTTGTGAATCCCAATAAGACTCGGTGGTAGGTCCAGTCGATAGGCTACCTCGCCTATTCTTTCGAGAATCTCTCCTGAGTAGCGAGGGTTTAGTTTCCCTCCTTTCCCGATCCGGGTGAAACCTTTCCTTGGTGACACCTTCAAGAATACTTCGTCACCCACTTCAAATTCTAGATCTCTTCGGCGCTTATCGGCATAGCTCTTTTGTCTATCCTGCGCGGCCTTCATCCGTTGTTGAATCATTTGCACTTTCTCAATCATAACTTGAACGACTTTGGAAGGTCTTTCGAATCTTTCACCTTTCTTCACCCCTTCCTGTTTCGACCATCTCCACTCTTCCAAGTCGAATAACAACGGAGATCGGCACTTTCTTCCATAAAGAAGTTCATAAGGAGCCATCCCGATCGAAGCCTGAAAGCTGTTATTATAAGCAAACTCCACTAATGGAAGTTGTTCTTGCCAAGAACTCTGGAAATCCATAGCGCACGCCCGAAGTAGATCTTCCAAATATCTTATTAGCCTTTCTGTTTGGCCGTCTGTTTGTGGGTGAAATGCTGTACTGAACTTGAGCCTCGTTCCCAAAACAGCCTGTAACTCTTGCCACAACTTGGATGTAAACCTCGGGTCTCGGTCTGAAACTATGCTCACCGGAATACCAAGAAGTCGAATGATCTCTCTGTTATAGATCTCGGCCAACTTTGGAATTTTGTAGGACATCCAGATTGGTAAAAAGTGAGCAGACTTTGTGAATCTATCCACTATTACCCAGATTCCATCAAACCCGCTTTTAACCTTTGGCAAACCCGAAACAAAATCCATCGTTACTTGTTCCCACTTCCATTCGGGAATAGGTAACGGTTGTAGAAGTCCCGCGGGCTTTTGATGCTCAGCTTTCACTTTCTGACAAGTCAGACAATGTTTCACATACTCCGCCACGTCTCTTTTCATCCCGTTCCACCAATAATATTGCCTCAAATCCTTATACATTTTGTTTCCTCCTGGGTGGATCGAATAGGCTGACTTGTGAGCTTCTTCAAGTAGAACCCGTTTCAATTCTTCAGGTACTACGACTCTGTTTTTAAATCGAAGCAAACCGGTCTCATCGAACCCGAAAAGACTCTCCGAATCAACTCTAGCCAAACCCGAGCTTTTAACACAATTGGTGTCATCTCGCCACTTTCCTTTGTTTCCAAACTCGACACACTCGCCTTCCTGCTAAGTGCATCGGCGACCACATTGGCTTTCCCTGGATGATACTTGATCGTACAGTCATAATCTTCTAACTTTTCCATCCAACGCCGTTGCCTCATATTCAACTCTTTCTGTGTGAATAAATACTGGAGGCTCTTGTGGTCGGTGAAAATCTCAAAGGAAGTCCCGTATAAGTAGTGCCTCCATTTCCCGAGTGCAAAAATCACGGCTGCAAGCTCTAGGTCGTGTGTCGGGTAATTCTTTTCATATTCCTTTAGCTTTCGGGAAGCACCGCATACTCTTCTGAACCCTCGGGAAGCGCTAACACTGGAGCTGAGACTAACTTTTCCTTCAAAAAGTTAAAGCTCTGATCACACTTCTCGTCCCAGACAAACTTGACATCTTTCTTCGTCAATCGGGTTAACGGTGCAGCAATCTTAGAGAAGTCCTGAACAAACCTTCTGTAATACCCGGCCAATCCCAAAAAGCTTCTAATTTCCGAGGCATTCGTTGGTTTCTCCCATTTTAGCACGGCCTTGATTTTCGAGGGTTCGACTTCCAACCCTTTTCCTGAAATTACATGACCCAAGAAAGAAACCCGATCGATCCAAAATTCACACTTGCTAAACTTAGCAAACAGCTGCTGCTCTTTCAACGTCCGTAGAACGAGTTTAAGATGTCTTGCATGCTCCTCTGCTGATTTTGAGAAAACCAGAATGTCATCAATGAATATCACCACAAACTTGTCGAGAAAAGGCCTGAAAATCCGGTGCATCATATCCATGAAAGCTGCAGGGGAGTTCGTTAACCCAAACGGCATAACCACGAACTCGTAGTGCCCGTACCGAGTATTGAATCCTGTCTTAGGAATATCCTCTTCTCGGATTCGCAGCTGGTAGTATCCCTGTATTAAATCCAATTATGAATAAACTTTGGAACCCTAAAGTATATCGAATAACTCCTCGATATGTCGGAGGGGATACTTGTTTTTAATAATCATCCGGTTTAACTCTCTGTAATCGATGCACATCCTTAAAGTTTCGTCCTTTTTCTTTACAAATAAAACTGGTGCTCCCCACGGCGAAGAACTCGGCCGAATGTACCCAACTTCCAATAATGCCTCAAGCTGAACTTTTAATTCCTTTAATTCGGTTGGAGCCATCCGGTAGGGAGTCTTTGAATACGGCTCGGCATTCGGAAAATGATCGATCACAAATTCGATCTCTCGCTCAGGGGGTAAAGAATCTAGCTTCTCTGGAAATACTTCGGGAAAGTCCTTTACCACTTCGGTGTCTTCCAATTTCACCTGATCCTTTGGCTTGTTTAGGATATAAGCAATGAACCCTGTAGCCCCGTCTCTGACTAATTTCTGAGCCTCCGAGAACGAAAGTAGGGGTACAGTCTTTGATGTATAACCCGTGAGAATATCTGAACCCAACTGCACCTTCTTTCCTCTACAATCCTCTGCAGACCATATATCATAAATCATATTCGTTTGGGCAATCCGTGTCCCGGCCTTCCCGCACGGTGCATAACATAACATAACATAACATAACATAAATCAGTTCCAACCTTCTTCCTCCGGGTGGTGGAAGGGTTAGCAAGCCCCGACCACCTCATACATGGGCCAATGGGGTTTCATGACTCCCCCAAGGGCACTCAGCTCCCATTCCCCGCTAAACCTCCTAGCGAGGGCCGGCATCGCCGTACATAAGTTGGAACTAGTATATGGGATCCCCGTCAGCCCTTGCTTCCTCGGTTAGCCACATATACTAAGTCCCGGGGCCCGAACAATCATAAATCATAAATGTGTCTCGCCAAACATTTCAATTCATAAGTACATAACATAACTCATAAATCATTTGAAAAGGTTTTACTCGATCAATCTTTACTCGATGACTTTACTTTAAAAAAGTAACATATATATATAATCGTATGGTTTTGGCCAAAGCTTTTCACATAAGGGTTGTAGGGTTTGTTACATAGCTAGAACAAAACCACCCTCACCTGAACCGTGACGATACAAGGATACGAGTACCAAGTGCCTGAACGATCAAGATCTCTCCACCCTGGAGATAAACTGTACAAAAGACAACATGACGTGTTCGTGAGACTCGAGACTCCAAATGAACCAAATAGGACGCTCGGCAATGTAATGATCATGATATGAATGCATAAAAGATCATATTAAGTCATGAAAATGTTCATGTGCACTATTCAGGAATTTAAAACATATAATCAACCATTCGTTCATATATTTCATTCAATTTCATAAATTCATAAATTCATAACATTCATAACGCATATCAATTAATCCAAGAATTCATTTAATAATCATAACACATAATATTCATATTCACAAATAGAAATAAAAAGAATAAAACGTTCAATCAATAGTCGGTAATTTAAATACGCGGAATAGAAATCAATTAATTTCAAGAATTGAATTAAATCAAATAACATTTAAAATATATAATAAATATATATATATATATATAATATAATAAATATATAATAATATATAATAAACATATAATACATATAATATATATATATATATGCACACGTAACTACATGCATGCACACACACAAATATATACTATATATTATATACACATGCATACAATATATTATAAAACCATACACACACAACCAAACCATGCATAAATATATATATAATTACACAGCCACATGCATGCAAGGAGCAACAAACACACACAGAACTAACATACACAGCAGCCATGCATACATATATACAGCAGTAGCAGCAGTCCAAGGAACGCAGCAAAACAGTTCAAGAAAAACGGGGTGACACCCCCATGTCACCTCCCAAGCCTAGACCGAGACACCCCCGTGTCTCGGTACAAAAATCCCAGGCCCAGACTGCACCCCCGTTCCTCGCTGGAACGGGCAAAAATGACACAACCGTGTCGCACAGCAGCAACCTCCCCTGAACTGGACAGAAAACGCAGAAACAGGGCAGAAATCCCAGCACGAAATGCAGGCAACATAAGCAACAAAACTGAGCAAGAAAAGCTACAAGAAACTCAATTGAAACACATGCAAAAAGGCCATGAATTTTGACAGCAAAAGCAAGAACGTTCGCAGCAGGTATGACAGCAAAAATCAACTAGAAAAACAGGATAAACAATCGCGAAAACAGGGTATGCTTACTCTCAATTAATCCGACTCAGTTTAGGTCCTTAAGGCCATCAAATGTGCAGCAAAACAACATAATTTCAACACATAAATCAGTTCCAAATGAGTTCAACCAAGAGCAGAAGGCATACGTGACCTTCAAGTGAAATTTCTCAAAATGTCATAAATGATATCTCATAAATATCTCAACCACCATGAAATCAATGACCATAAATGATATAAGTATGTCAAAACAATCAATCTCAAGCTTGGAATCAATCAAAACCATTAAGAATCGAAGGAGATCAACAAATTGTCCAAAATTACCCATTTTCGGAAAAAGCCCAGAAATTCTCGAATCCATGCTCAAAATCGTGAATGAAAGGATGAAAATGATCAGAAATTAACATATATGACAAACCTAAACTTACCTTGTTGATTGAATGAAGTTTGGATGAGATTTGAGCTCCAAAATCTCCAAGGGATGAAGGGTTACGGGACTAGACTGAAAAGCAGTAGCTTTGGCTGATGTTTGGGGATTGTGTGAGGGTTAGCTTGGTTAGGGCATGATATGTTGGGATAGGTGGTTGAGTTAGGGTTCAAAAGAATCAAACCATGGTTAATTTGGTTAAAGTTTGGATGAGATATGGCTATCTTTGTACAACAAGGTCAAATTGGTCGCCGATTCATTTTTCGGTTGGATTTCGGAGGTTCAAATGACTTAGGAAAAATATAAGGCTAAGTTTACTAAACTCGAATTTTCTTTACGAGTTCAGCGGAGTTGACGGAACTCGAATCCGAGTTCCCGAGCTCAAGATATTAAATTCGGAACCAAGGGTACGCTAAGTGCTCGTTAGCCCCCGATTTGGTTCCTCGATTCAAATTAAATTCGAAAACACAAACCAAGCATATAAGCATGTTCATAACACATATATTTACGACATACTACAAATTCGTGGCAATTCGATATCATTTCATATAAGAACGAAGCACAAAATAAACAAACAAACTAATTCATGCAATGCATGCATATATACATTAAAAATCCATGCATAATTCAATAAAAATCCATGCATAAATATTTTAATTAAATAAATCAAATTCATTTATAATCATAATTAAAGTCACGTAATTAATTAATTAAAGCATGATTAATTAACAACATAATTAACATTAATCATTAACTAACAATAATTAAAGAAATATATATCTATATTTATATTTATGCTTAACAAAATACGAATTAGGTTTTTAAAATAATATTGAATTAAAATATAATATAATAAAATAAAATAATAACAATTTATAATAAAATTAAATATGAATCACGTAAAAACAATTAATCATATAATTATAAAATTTAATTGCACAATTTAGAAACAAATATGACATATTAATAAAATTGAAAAACCGGGGCGTTACAAAAATTTTCTTACAAATCAATACAAGAAACTTTTACAAATATTATATTTTGACCCATAATACTTTTCAAAATGAAAGGATATAATGAATATTTGACAGATCTATACGAAGAATATAATAATCTTAAAAAATTATACTTAGTAGCTAGAAATAATGGACATTGGTATATCACGAGATATCATGAATATTGGGCAGAATATTATCAAGAACAGATACAAAAGACTATTTCAATACTAAGACGATTTGAAAGATAAAATGAATGAACAAACAAAAATCAAAACCGATATAAGAAAATTGGGAAAGAAATTAGAGGTTGCAAAAAAATACGATTTTATTATAAAAGAAATTTTTATATACCCAAATGAAATAAAAATTATAACAGACAATGCTAAACAAATTAATATAATAAATACAAAATTAATAAAAAATATATATCAACGGGAAATGAATGGATAAATATGGATCAATATCAAAAACAATTAAAACGTTAGGAAATACGACAGCTACGAGGAATAATTAAACAAAAAATAGACATGTTAAGTAAAACGACTAATCCAGCAGAATATGAAAAACAAGAAAAAATTATTCGAAGCATGAGACAATTTGAAGAAAGTCTTGTAAAAAATAGAATACACATTCCCACTACAATTTCAAGACTAGAAGAATATATGAAATTTATCAAACGATCAGAAGGAGGAATACCAGAACTTATAGCTGAAAATAAAAAAGTAATAAAATGGTGTCGAGAACAAATAACTAAATTAAATATACTTTCATCAGCATGAATGAATTACAAAATTTTGTAGAAACATTAAATCAACAAATACAATCTTTAAATAATACAGTACAAACATTAACAGAACAATTAATAAATATCAGAAAGTAATCAGAGTGTTGAGGTTAATTTAGCCATTTGATCAGCTAACTGTGTGAATTCGTTTTCAATTATTTCATTAGAAGACCCCTCTTCTTTAAAGTTTTTAATAGAGGCCCGTGTCTTAGTTTCATTAGTTCTTTAATTTGGTGGTAGATATGTATAACATGTACTTTTACTTTTTATAAGTTTAGGTGTTTTGTTTTGAAAAACATTAGTATTAACATGTTGTATAATAGGTGTTTTTGGTATATATTTTATTCGAGAAACTTCTCAAAAAATATCTTCCATATATATTTTATCTGTGTTTTTAAATTGTATACTATGATGGCTGTTTGTCAAAGCGTATCCAATAGTATATGTTATTGAGAATGGATAATCATTTGTTTCCATTAAATCATGTCTTTCAAATTTATATGCAATGTTTAAAGATTTATCTAGTTTTTCTGTTACAAGTGGTATAGCATAGTGTAAAGCTACATTAAAAAGTAGTTTAGTATAAGCTAGGTTTCCTTCAACTATTCCAAGTATTTTATCTTTTATGTTCATAATTCTATCATCACATATAGCTAGTTTTATGGGTGAGTTTATTCCTTCAGCAAATGTACTTTTAATTAGTATCTGTATTGTAGAAATATGTATATATCCTATTTCACTAGGTGTATATTTTGCTTTTTTAATTTTCTGAATTATATCAGCTTTGTTTATCAATGAAATAGCCTGTGTTCCCTTTGTTGTAGAAATCTCAATAGGTGTTTCACATGTAAATTTTCCATATAATATAATGTTTTTTCTGCTCAATTTTGTTTTTAAATCTGTTTTCATATCTTGTCCATCAATTAAGTTTAACTCTTTTCTTCTAACTTTGTTTAACTTTTTGTTGTCTATAACAATATCTTGAGAAAAATATCCGTATTCTTCAGTTGTTTCAAATTGTTCGATCTGATCTATTAAACTAGTTTCCATGTATATAATTTCTAGTATGCAAAGATATAAATAACAATTTTAGAATAAAGTTTGTATTGTTTACCTGTTTGTGTATTCATATCTACTGTCTTCATGCACTCCATGTTACCTGTTCATCTTTCTTCAAAGTATGTGTTTGTTTTTGGTATGAGAATTGTTTGGTTGTGTATGGTTGTTTTTTGTGTATGGTTCTGTTATTCAGGCGTGAGGCCAACAGAAAAGAAAAGCTCAAAGGCTTAAAACTCAGAGAGTTTTTTGATCAACACATGATCTTTTTCCTTCTATTAAAGTCTGAATATTACATACTACACTGAGACCATTATATAGGCGCTCGACTCACTATTACAGACGCGTTTTCATTTACAAAAAGTCAAAAAAGTAGAAAAAGACTTAAAAGTAAAAGATAATAATGGTGCTCAACAACTGCACCTAAAAGCAGACAGAGACATAAAGTCTGCATTATTGAGGTGTATTCGTCATTGCTTACGTATTTCCTTGAGTGTTTGACGTCATTGCATGCGTCAGTTTACATTATTCTTCAGTAACAGTGTCTTCCTTTGTTGACTCGTTTGAATTATGGCACCCCGTTTCTTCAGCTTTGTCTTCAGGTTTGTCTTGGCACATTGCACAGCTGTGTTCATCAATTATTTCGCTGTACTCACAGAAAATGAGCTTGATTTCCTTAGGCAGTGTCTTCAGGCTGTGTTCTTCAATTTTGATAAAAGTTTTCTCAAAGTTTTCCAATGTTTTTAGCTGTAACGGTGGAATTGTGTATCTCGAAGATCCATATATCAGATGATAATTGGATTTATAGTTTATCTTGACATTACTGTCCTTGTTTATCTCTTGTGATGCATAAAATATTTGATTTAGTTGTTTTGCAACTATCTCATTTATGCCATCAAGTGTCTTCATTGTATCAATGCAGGGGTATTCTCCATTTGAAACTATCATTTTGATAATTTCATGAGAGTATACTGATACTCCTTCTTCGTTTAAGATAGGGTATGAAAGTGTAGATTTGAAGACTATTTCTTTATCTATGTTTCCTTTTGAAACTCGTCTAGCATAGTCCTGAAGTGTCGATATTAGTTTTGGGCTGAATTTTCGAAAACAGTTTGGGTTTTTGAAGTATAAGGTGTCAAGAAATCCATGTATGAAGAATTGGTATATCAAGTCTGGGTCTGCTTGTTCAAATATAACGACTTTTGGGTCGTTTCTGTTTACTGGATACCAAAACAGGTTGTGTTTGTCTGTCTCCGGGTTGTATTCAAAAATGGATTTCAGAAGTTTGTCAAATTTTTCTTTTGAGGGTTGTATTTGGGCCTCTTTTTGGGCTGATGTTTGAACACGGTCCATTGGGTTTACCGTGGGTATATTTCCAAGGACTCTCATTTTTTCTTTAAAACTGTTGTGGGCTTGGAGTGTTGGAGTGGTTTGAAGGGAGTTTTTGTAGGTTTTTGTTTCTTCAAAGGCTTGTTTGGCTTCTGAAAGACTATTGTATGTTTTGTATGATATAGCTGGGTTTCCTTGTATATGAACATTGGCTTCTGACCATTGATCATATATTCCTGGGCTTGAACCATTGAATATAACGTACCATTGTTTAATTTGTTTTCTTTCATCTTCATTGCCTTGTGTAGCTGCTGATGATGAAGTATTCCCTTCTGCTGTTGTTTGTGGAAAAGTTTTTGATTTTGTGAATGTTTTGGATAGATCCACCACGCTTGCAGGAAACTCTGATGGTGGAAGTCCGGCTGCTTGCTGTACAGCGTGTAACGCGGCAAGAATTTCTTGACGTTGTGTCATCTTAGATTCTGTGAATCTTTGTATTTCCAAGTATTTAGCCTTCGTGAATTGTTGTATCTCACGATCAATTGTTTCAATGTTTTGTTTCATCAAGGTTATCGCGGCCTCCATTCTCGTGTGAGTGTATCTGCAAGGGTGTTCTGTTCTGATTTTATGTATACGATGTGAAACTGGTATCTTCTTATCTCGAGCTGCCAACGTATCAATCTTCCTTGATTATAGTTGTCTCGAAGTGTGTACCTGTAGAAGTTTGTTAAGTATTTTGAGTTTGTTCGAAGTTCGAATTCTCGAGGTAAAAGCTCGAGTTTCCACTTCCGAAGTATCTTTAGACATGCAAGTGTCTCTTTTTCATGGACTGTATAATTTTTCTGGGTTTCTGTAAATGTCCCATATATATATTTACAGAGTTGTGTAATTTCGCGAACCTTTTTACTTCTTGTATTCATATGACCTTCAAGGTCGTTTGTATTCATTTTTTCGGCTGGTATTGCAAGCATGCAACCAGACCATGTATCATTTGAAGCATCTGTCTCAATGATAATAAAATCATTTTCCTTTGGATTGTATAAAACAGGTAATGTTTCACAATACTGTTTTATTTTCTGCACTTGTATCGAATCATCAATTCGCCAATTCCATTGTATTTTCTCAGAAAGTTTCTTTTGTAATTGTGTTCTTTCTTTAGCAAGGTTCTTTATGAATCCTTGATCAGAAATGTAGTTTAAACATCCAAGAAATCTTTGTAGTTGTTTTCGATCAGTAATTTGATCTGGAAATTCGTTTAATTTTTTCAAAATGTTGTCTTGAAGAATTATGTTTCCTTGTGAATCAAAAGTATTTCCAAGAAAATCAATTTTTTGTTTACATAGGACTGCTTTCTTTTTAGAAAGAATTAGTCCTTTGTCTTTGCATCGTTTCAAAACTATTTTTAGTTTTTTCAAATGATCTTCTTTATCTTGATTACTAAAGATGATAATATCATCAATGTAAGCAAGACAAATGTCTTCTAAACCTTCAAGGTTTTTATCCATAAATCTCTGGTATATTCCAGGTGCTTGTTTCAATCCAAATGGTAAAACATTCCATTGGTAATGTTTTTGTGGAGGACATGTAAAAGTTGTTAGTGGTTTTGTATCTTCATGCAATCTTAATTGCCAATATCCTGATTTAGCGTCTAATGTACTGAACCATGTTTGTCCTTTTAACCTGTAGCACCCCTACACGTAGAGATACCACACCCCCGCACTATAGGCCGATCCACATACGAAATGGACAATCCGTACATGAACTGTCCTATAGCGAACGGGTGACACATAAAAGAAAAGACGAGCTAGGCGGGACTATACCCCAAAGCAATACCAAACCAAGACATAAAAGTTAAAAGCGAAAGCATTAATTCATAGATACATATAGGTACCATATTTACATCAACGATATAGATACTAATAGGTACCAACAAATATCAATACATTATCATCTCTTATATATTATACAAGTAAAAGTCCCCAGATATACCAAGAACTATAGCGTACGAACTCAGGACATGACAAAAGCAAAATCATGGAAATATGTGCAATGCTAGACCCGGCTGGACGACAAGACATAACTCCGACTCCCGCCTAGCACACGACCGCGACAACCTGAAAGGTGGGGCGTCAGTCCACGGAAGACTGAGTGAGGGGCAATACATATATATTTGTGCAGTTAACATGCAAGTTATACTCTCGGGTAAAGGTTTATAAAAGATAACTATAAGTTCAAGAATAAAGTACCCTTCGCCCGAGAATACAACTGTCAATATTAAATACTTGTTCATTTTCATGCAATCAATCAATACATGGCCCCGGCTAGTGAGGGCGGTCTCCAACCGAACTCCAAATGAACATGTACATGCTTGCTTGATTATTAATAAATAGGTGATCATGCAAGTCCATTATCGTGCAATCGTGCAATGGTGTAATCATATAACAGGTTCATGGAATGGAAAATCATGCAATAACCCGAGGCGCATCCGTGGTGCCGGACTCGTCCCCAGTCTCCTTCTTCCTCCGGTTTGATGATGGGATTGCAAGGCCCCAACATCCAATCTCATTGAGCAGAGGGTACATGAATCCCTAAGCCCGGAGCTCCTTCCTCCACTAACCTCCTAGCGGATTCAGGGGTGACCCCAAACATGTTGAGGATAGTGCCAGAGTTACCCGTCAGCCCTTGCTTTTCCGGTTGGCTCTAGTCACTACCCTCGGGCCCATACGTGAACGATCATGCTACTCGCCTAAACATGTACGAAACAATACATGGCTTGCTTGCTTGCTTGAACATGACTTGAAATGATCAATGATTTATAGAGACTATAAATATAAATACCTTTTTGGCCGAAATATCACATAAGGGATATACGGGTTCTATATAACTAACAATTAAACCTCACCTTTACCGACAAAAGACAAGTAGGCATGGCCTACGGGGCTTGCTCCTCGTCCCTACGAAGCTGGTCTGTGCAAAATAGACGTGTACACGTGAGACTTGACTCTAAAATGAACCAAATATGACGAACGGCGGAAATGTATTGAGATGACGAGGAAAATGCAATGTGGCATGATAACATCTTGTTTCAGCACATATTGGATCATATAATAGCAATTTTGGGTCAAAGAAGTCGTCGGATCGAGGGGCTAAAAATGTAATTTTATGCAGAATGTTTTGTTCTGCATTCCAGGTGGGAACGGCCGTTCCGGACCCCTTTGTAAATGGGAACGGTCGTTCCCATAATCCCCAAAAGCGCGCTAACGATTTCCAATTTAAAAAAACGCTGAAGCCGGGAACGGCCCTTCCGGCACACAGGCCAAAATGGGAACGGCCGTTCCCCGTCTCGGCCGCCTATTTTATTTGAAAGGGTGGGAACGCCCGTTCCCACAATGCCTTGAGGCTGGGAACGGTCGTTCCCAGTTTCTGCAACTTACAGAAGCAGAGCAAAACAGGGGAGGCTTACGGGAATGCATAACAACAACACAAAACTCCCATTTTGATCAACCAAACACATGAATTTCAGGAAATATGATGTACACATATTGCAAAGGATGATAAAACAACACTTAAACATATAAATCATGGAACAATCATCAAGAATTCAAGATTCAAGCTCATGATCACACTTAATCATTCATGTTAAATATTCAAGAATCTCATGAATTAATCATGCCATAAGTCAAGATGTGATCATTTAATCATGCTTTGCACAACAAAGAGTTCATCTAGCATGCAATTCTCAAACCCTAGCTTAATCAAATATGCTCAAGAATCACCAATTCATGGAAAACCAACCTTGAAGTTAAAGAAATGAAGAAAGAAGATGAAGGTGATGCTCAAGCTCCAAACTTGGATTATTTCTTGGGAAAATCTTGATGAAGTGATTAATTCTCTTCTTCCTTGCTTGAGGTTTTGGTTCGGTAAGACAAGGGAGCAAATGATCGATGTATTTGGATGCAAATGAAGAAGGAAGCTTGGAGATGGATTAATACCGTGATTCATCATCCTTGAAATTGATGAAATGATCAATTTGCAATTTAGTCCCTCAAATATTTAAGTCATGCAACTAAGGATGAAAAGCTTTGGGAATTGATCAATTAAATCCTCAAAAGATCATGCAATTAAGTCCCTAAAAGTTGGGAAGAAAATCAAGTAGGGACAAATTCGTGATTAAATCATACTCGGTGAATATTTTACGAAATGAATATTTTCGAGTCGTGAAAGGAACTCTCAATTTGATATAAATTGATAAAATTTCATGAAAGTATTATAAAATATAATTTATAAAATTATTTTAGACATAAGATATTAATAAATAAAAATCGGGGCGTTACATAACCTATCTTTGATATAATCAATTCTAGGAAGTTTATTTGCATCTCCTATAGTTTTTTCATTTAATTCTTTATAATTTATGATCATTCGTCGTTTTCCTCGCTTTATTTCATTTTTATTTTCTACATAAAATGCAGGATTTCCCTCACAACATATCGTAACCTTGTTTTTAACTGCATTGTGTAAGTCTCTTTCATAGCATTTGTCTCCTATAAATTGTTCTACTACAGTTTGCGCTCCTCCTAGTGTCTCTGAAACGAATCCTTCATTTACTTGTTTCTGAAATTCCGTATATATTATTTGGCCAACTGGATAAGGTAATTTATTGAAATATAATGATAGATATTTTTCTTTCTTTTCTTTGGATAAATCATAGTAATACATATTGTATTCACAGTTAAAGTGTTCTATAGCGCACATGTCTAATATTTGTGTATTAGCAAGATGGTATGCTGCTCTATCTTGTTCTCTTTTATTTACAAAGAGTCCTGAATCTTGTATAGGTATTCCAACGAATTCCGAATATATTTTTGCAACTATGTTCCAAAAAGTATCTATAGAATCTCCTCCTATCAAGAGTGTTTTCTGTTCTTCTGATAATGAGGCTAAGAAATGTGTTACGTTTCCTGTTGTTTTGTATTGTACAAAATTGAATATTGTTTTAAAAACTTCTAGTCTTAATCTATCTTTGGTTTCTATAATTAATCCTAGTTTATGTGCCCATTCAGTAATAAGTGTTGATTTGTTTGTTACACAATCTAAATTTAATATTCCATCGACTCCTAGTATTCCCTTTGTAGGTATATATTGTTCAGGTATTTTAGACCATCTTCCCTTTTTATTTGGAATATATCCCTTTATAAAATTGTATTGTACACTTGAATTTTTTAGAGGATTAGTATATTTATCTTCTTGATAAGTTTCCCATTTAATATCTTCTTCCCTTTTTGTATTACTTGCTTCTGGAATATCTTTCTTATCTTTTTCTCGTTTTAAATCGTGTTCCATTCCTAATACATCGTCTTCTGATGACTCATATCCGTATATTACTTCTTCATTTTCTACTTCCGGTTTTATTGCTTCTAATGTATGAGTTTGTTTATTTTCTTCATCAACTATTTTTAATGATTCTAATAAATTGTTTAATTCTGCGATTTTTTCTTCTAAATCAAAAGATTCCATTATAATCGTGGAGCTTCAATTTGAAAACGTTTGAGGTTTCTATTTCCAAAATATGTTTCAAGATCGGCAATAGTTATATGTCTAGAATATTCTTTTCGTATAATTACTTCTTTGAGTTGTTTTAATAATTCTTGACAGTTTGACATAGGAAGTATTATTTGTTTTTCTTCAGATGTACCGATTTGGTTTTCCACTTGTTTTCCTTTAATTTCTCGTAGAAGTTTATCTAAAATTTCTTGAGTATTATCTATTTCATTTATAACATTTTGTTTTTTATCTAAAAGAATTTGTTGTAACATATCTATAATGGTGTTTAATTGTGAGTTTGTAGTAGTGTGAAATAAATGTGGATATTCTCGATCTTCTAATCAAATAATTGAAAACGAATTCACACAGTTAGCTGATCAAATGGCTAAATTAACCTCAACACTCTGATTACTTTCTGGTATCAGAGCCCGTATACGATTCAAAACATTAACACTGTAAATCACAGATTTACAATATGTATGAATATAACAGACTAAGATTTTATAAAGACAATATAAAATCAATAAACGAAAGTAATGCTAAAGAGGTAAAACTTTACTTGAAAGCTAAAAACGAAGGTCGTAAAACAGACGGAACACAACATTTGAAAAACATTATTAGTTTAGAAAAATCAAAACAAATAGTTACACAATTAACTATAACATAATGGAAAGATTTAATTACAAAACAAGAATAACACGAGATATACGAGAATTAGAAGAACAAGTTATTATAGATGAATATCTTGTTAAAATGGCATACCATAATTTAAGACACAATAAAGATTTATCACAACGAACTCAAGAGATAATGATAAAATCTGCAAACGAGGATTTAAAAAATACCAAAAGAAAAAGAGATACAGCATATCAAATGTCACACGCATAATTATGAGTTATAAACCAAAAATAGATATTGACATAATAACAGAAGAAAAACAACGAGTGAAAGAAATTATGAAGACTAAAAATATTAAACAAATGGGGAAAATTTTGGAAACATCTTTACAAAAAGAAGAAATATATAAGAAAAATTATGAAAAAACAATAAATAAAAATATATTAAATAGAGATACAATTATACAAGGTATAAAAGACCAAGGAAAAATAATAAATCATATAAATAATAATTTTATAGAAAAGATACATGAAAGAGAAATTAATGGACCAAATTAAAAACATTTATAAACTATGGGATTTATCTACAAAATATACAAACAGTGGAAATCAAGAAACATGATAAAGACGTATGTGCAGTACACGTCTTACACTAAATCTAAAATGCAAACAAAAACTATACTAATCCTATAGCATAAAAGTCAAAGAACACTATTTTTATAATTTAGCCGCGTGGAAGTATTGTTGGCGGAAACTTTTTAATAGTAGTATATTTTTGACTTTTCAATTACAAAATTAGTGTGAAACGTGAATGCGAAAAGCGTTTCCCAAAAACCATGATACAGTTGATATTGTAGCACCCCGAACGTGAGTCACCACATCCCCCGCACTATGGCTCAACACGAGTAACGAAATGGTAAATCCGCACCCGTATCAAACCATAGCGAACGGGAGACAAACATAAAACCCTCCTAAGCTAGGCGGAACTTAGACCCTGCAATAACAACCAATCAACAAAATATAGTGCCTCAAAAAACTAAAACTCAAACATACAAACCATAAGCAGACTTGGGCTCTTCAGGCCTCTTTTAAACTCATAAACAAAGCCCAACAAAAGCAATTCAACAGTAATTATACAAGAATCAATTCCATGATCTTACAAGGTCGGATCATTTACAACATAAATACATGAGGTGAATGCAGAGACGCTTCTAACTTAACTTGACCAACTTAAAGACTCCAAACACCTCCGCCTAGCCCGAAACTCCAAAGTCAAACCTACACACTAAAAGATTGGGGAGGGAGAGGGTCAGTCTCTAGAAGACTGAGTGAGCAGAAGCGATATACATATATAGAAACATGCACATGCAAGTTATAAATTCCGAACAAGGTTTTATTTGAAATTAGTTCCCAAAAAGGGCAAGAGAATGATTAATCAATGCTCGGATTTTATGACTAATCATATTAATTCATTACTTGCATAAATCATACATAAACATAAGGCTCGGCGAGTGAGCGTGCACAATCTCCAACCAAACTCCGACCGTGTACGACAAATATCATTAATATGTGGATTAGGTGTTCATGCAATATATCATAATACATGCAGACCATATATCATAAATCATATTCGTTTGGGCAATCCGTGTCCCGGCCTTCCCGCACGGTGCATAATCATAACATAACATAACATAAATCAGTTCCAACCTTGTAACGCCCCGATTTTCAGACCATCAGGTACGCTCGACACGTGTGGGTTTTGGAGCATTAGGACTTTGATTTATTATTTTCGTTTATTTCATTTAAACGTGTTAGATTAATTTTTATGCAATATGTACAACATGATTGTGTGAAAATTATATGATATTCATTGCAATATGAGAATTCTAGTATGCATGGAATTTAATTGTTACATGAGTAAATTGTCCAATTTGACGTAATTACCAAATTGTCCTTAAATGCTCATTTCTTGCAATTGAGGGACTAAATTGCATACAAACCTTTTGGGGACCTAATTGATCACTTTCCAAATCTTTTATACTCAATTGCATGACTTATAAAACTTGGGGGATTGGATTATAATATTGCATATTTCCTCAAATATATCGTTATATACACATCTCTTCCTCAATCATCTTCATTCCATTTTCCAATCATCTCTTTCACTCTCGGTGCTCACTCAAGAAGGAAAAGAAATGGAGAAATCATCATCTTCAAGCTAGAATTTGTTAGGGAAATTCATGATTCAAGCTTAAGCATCCATGATCATCCATTTTTCTTCCTCCAAGTTCATGTAAGTGGAGATATAGGATTTCTTGAATTAACATGTGAAGCTAGGGTTTATGAATTGAATGTGATATGTTGTGTATGAGTTGTTAGAAATATGATTACATAGTTATAGCTTGAAATCCATGCTCAAATCTTGAGGTTTATGGGATTATATGATGAATTTATATATATGCTCAAGTTGGAGATTATGATGATTAAAGCATGGATTGTGTGTTCATATTGTGTTTTATTGTACCTAAAGCATGTATATATGTTTCCTTCTATGATTTATAATATGTGGGATGGATGAGGAGAGTTTTGGGAGCTTTGGGAGCTTGGTCCGTAGCTCCCCTGTTCTTCTCCCCTGTTTCTGAACCTTCTGTGTAACGGGAACGGCCGTTCCCGTCCCCTTTGCAATTGGGGAACAGCCGTTCCCATTGTTTGAATTATGTGTCAGGCGGCGAGGACGGGAACGCCCGTTCCCACTTTGTCTTACAGACGGGAACGGCCGTTCCCATCTTCGGGGAGCACTTCGGGACTGGGGAACGGCCCTTCCCATTTTGTACTAAAGCCTGGAACGGCCGTTCCCAAGCCACTGGAAGTGCAGAAAGTTTCTGCACAAAATTACAATTTTAGCCCCTCGTTCCAATGGCTTAAGTGATCCCGAATTGCTATTATATGATTGATTATATGTCGAAACAACATGTTATCATGCTACATTGTATATTGCTCGATGTCTCGTATATGATCACGCCGTGCGTCATTATATGGAATAATATGCTAGAATTGTGGTCTCATGCACATACATTGTTCCGTTTCTTGTCCAGTTATTCTCCAGGGCGGAGATTGTGAATCATGAGCACGTTCACGCATTCACGAGTCGTGTGTCGCCTGTCAGGTGAGGTTTAATTTCTAGTTATATAGAACCCGTATAACCTTTATGTGACTGTTTTAACCAAAAGGTATTTATAGTTATATTTTCATGAAATCATTTATCGTTCCAAGTTATATTATTGTTCATTAATCAAGCAAGTAAAGCATGTTAGTGTTCACGCATCAAAGCATGCCATGTTCATGAATGCAAGCAAGTGTGTTCTCTTGGCCAGGTCCTCCTTAGTGAGGGCGCTGGATTGGTTTTCGTGCCAATGATTGTCCGTCCAATCACAAGATGAACAATACCCTACCGTGTACGTGCGTTCTCTTGGCCAGGTTCTCCTTAGTGAGGGCGCTGGACTGGTCCTGCTAGTGGTTGTCCGTCCAACCACAAGAAGAACAAAACCCTATCGTGTACCTGAGTGTCCCCTGGCGAGGTCCTTCTTAGTGGGGGCGCTGGATTTGTTTTCGTGCCAATGATTGTCCGTCCAATCACAGGAGGAACAAACCCTATCATGTTACAAGCACGCCATGTACCGATTGCATGATTCCCATTCCATGAATGTGCTAATTGAATACACCTGCATGATTGCATGATAACGGACTTGAGTGATCACCTAATGATTAACAAGTAAGCAAGCATGTTTACTGATTGCGTGAAAATGAACTAGTGATTAAGATTGATAGTTGTATTCTCGGGCGAAGCCATGTTATTATTAAACTGTATAATTATCCTTTATAAACCTTTACCCGAGAATATAACTTGCATGTTATCTGCGCAAATATATATGTAAACCCCTCACTCAGTCTTCACAGACTGACGCCTCCACCTTTCAGGTATTGCAGGTGCACGCTAGGCGGGAGTTGAGTCGAGTCGAGTCCAGTTCATGTAGTCATGTCATCCGTGGTTCGTGTATTTATTTATTATGGAATTGTAGTTATTGTTATTGTTAAATTGGAGATGATAATGTATTGATATGATAAGTTAGAATACATTTGTTTGGAAAACGAGAAAAGACATGAATGATAAATGAAAATAAGTGAGAGTGTTTACATTATGCTTCCGCTTTATTCTTTTGCACGTTTTAGTTATCCCGCCTAGCTTGTCGAGTATTGCATTGTCACCCGTTCGCTATAGGTTGGTTCATGTACGGATTGGCCATTTCGTATGTGAATTGATCTATAGTGCGGGGGTGTGGCACCTCCACGTGTCAGGGGTGTTACAAACCTTCTTCCTCCGGGTGGTGGAAGGTTAGCAAGACCCGACCACCTCATACATGGGCCAATGGGGTTTCATGACTCCCCCAAGGGCACTCAACTCCCATTCCCCGCTAAACCTCCTAGCGAGGGCCGGTATCGCCGTACATAAGTTGGAACTAGTATATGGGATCCCCGTCAGCCCTTGCTTCCTCGGTTAGCCACATATACTAAGTCCCGGGGCCCGAACAATCATAAATCATAAATGTTTCGCCAAACATTTCAATTCATAAGTACATAACATAACTCATAAATCATTTGAAAAGGTTTTACTCGATCAATCTTTACTCGATGACTTTACTTTAAAAAAGTAACGTATATATATAATCGTATGGTTTTGGCCAAAGCTTTTCACATAAGGGTTGTAGGGTTTGTTACATAGCTAGAACAAAACCACCCTCACCTGAACCGTGACGATACAAGGATACGAGTACCAAGTGCCTGAACGATCAAGATCTCTCCACCCTGGAGATAAACTGTACAAAAGACAACATGACGTGTTCGTGAGACTCGAGACTCCAAATGAACCAAATAGGACGCTCGGCAATGTAATGATCATGATATGAATGCATAAAAGATCATATTAAGTCATGAAAATGTTCATGTGCACTATTCAGGAATTTAAAACATATAATCAACCATTCGTTCATATATTTCATTCAATTTCATAAATTCATAAATTCATAACATTCATAACGCATATCAATTAATCCAAGAATTCATTTAATAATCATAACACATAATATTCATATTCACAAATAGAAATAAAAAGAATAAAACGTTCAATCAATAGTCGGTAATTTAAATACGCGGAATAGAAATCAATTAATTTCAAGAATTGAATTAAATCAAATAACATTTAAAATATATAATAAATATATATATATAATATAATAAATATATAATAATATATAATAAACATATAATACATATAATATATATATATATATATATATATATATATATGCACACGTAACTACATGCATGCACACACACAAATATATACTACATATTATATACACATGCATACAATATATTATAAAACCATACACACACAACCAAACCATGCATAAATATATATATAATTACACAGCCACATGCATGCAAGGAGCAACAAACACACACAGAACTAACATACACAGCAGCCATGCATATATATATACAGCAATAGCAGCAGTCCAAGGAACGCAGCAAAACAGTTCAAGAAAAACGGGGTGACACCCCCGTGTCACCTCCCAAGCCTAGACCGAGACACCCCCGTGCCTCGGTACAAAAATCCCAGGCCCAGACTGCATCCCCGTTCCTCGCTGGAACGGGCAAAAACGACACAACCGTGTCGCACAGCAGCAACCTCCCCTGAACTGGACAGAAAACGCAGAAACAGGGCAGAAATCCCAGCACACGAAATGCAGGCAACATAACCAACAAAACTGAGCAAGAAAAGCTGCAAGAAACTCAACTGAAACACATGCAAAAAGGCCATGAATTTTGGCAGCAAAAGCAAGAACGTTCGCAGCAGGTATGACAGCAAAAATCAGCTACAAAAACAGGATAAACAATCACGAAAACAGGGTATGCTTGCTCTCAATTAATCCGACTCAGTTTACGTCCTTAAGGCCATCAAATGTGCAGCAAAACAACATAATTTCAACACATAAATCAGTTCCAAATGTGTTCAACCAAGAGCAGAAGGCATACGTGACCTTCAAGTGAAATTTCTCAAAATGTCATAAATGATATCTCATAAATATCTCTACCACCATGAAATCAATGACCATAAATGATATAAGGATGACAAAACAATCAATCTCAAGCTTGGAATCAATCAAAACCATTAAGAATCGAAGGAGATCAACAAATTATCCAAAATTCCCCATTTTCGGAAAAAGCCCAGAAATTCTCGAATCCATGCTCAAAAACGTGAATGAAAGGATGAAAATGATCAGACATAAACATATATGACAAACCTAAACTTACCTTTTTGATTGAATGAAGTTTGGATGAGATTTGAGCTCCAAAATCTCCAAGGGATGAAGGGTTACGGGACTGGACTGAAAAGCAGTAGCTTTGGCTGATGTTTGGGGATTGTGTGAGGGTTAGCTTGGTTAGGGCATGATATGTTGGGATAGGTGGTTGAGTTAGGGTTCAAAAGAATCAAACCATGGTTAATTTGGTTAAAGTTTGGATGAGATATGGCTATCTTTGTACAACAAGGTCAAATTGGTCGCCGATTCGTTTTTCGGTTGGATTTCGGATGTTCAAATGACTTAGGAAAAATATAAGGCTAAGTTTACTAAACTCGAATTTTCTTTACGAGTTCAGCGGAGTTGACAGAACTCGAATCCGAGTTCCCGAGCTCAAGATATTAAATTCGGAACCAAGGGTATGCTAAGTGCTCGTTAGCCCCCGATTTGGTTCCTCGATTCAAATTAAATTCAAAAACATAAACCAAGCATATAAACATGTTCATAACACATATATTTACGACATACTATAAATTCGTGGCAATTCGATATCATTTCATACAAGAACGAAGCACAAAATAAACAAACAAACTCATTCATGCAATGCATGCATATATACATTAAAAATCCATGCATAATTCAATAAAAATCCATGCATAAATATTTTAATTAAATAAATCAAATTCATTTATAAGCATAATTAAAGTCACGTAATTAATTAATTAAAGCATGATTAATTAACAACATAATTAACATTAATCATTAACTAACAATAATTAAAGAAATATATATTTATATTTATATTTATACTTAAAAAAATACGAATTAGATTTTTAAAATAATATTGAATTAAAATATAATATAATAAAATAAAATAATAACAATTTATAATAAAATTAAATATGAATCACGTAAAAACAATTAATCACATAATTAAATAATTTAATTGCGCAATTTAGAAACAAATATGACATATTAATAAAATTGAAAAACCGGGGCGTTACAATCTCTCCCCCTTAAAAAGAATCCGTCCTCGGATTCACTGCACGCTTAAAACCACCAATGAGAGATTCCCCATCTCTCGCAAGCAATAAGGAGAGAGCCCCGTCTCTCGAGCAACAATGAGAGAACCCCGTCTCTCGCTAGCAAAGAGAGTACCCCATCTCTCTAACAAAAATAAGAGAATCCCCTTCTCTTAGAAACAACGAGAGCACCCCGTCTCTCAAACAAAAATAAGAGAAAGGAAGTCTCCTATACTCCCAAGCAACACACACAAAACCAAATTCAAAATCACACAAGCCACCTCAAGGCAAATAACAGATATCATCCACGTTAATCATCAATTACTTCACGTAGTTTAACTAGATAAGAAAACAAAGCACATAACAAAGAAATTATTAAATTGAATTTGCATGAATGTATGTATCATGGATGCTATAAGTACCGTTCACCGTAGTTGCGAAGTTTTAAAATTGTGAGTTGTCGTTGTTCAGTGTATGATCTGTCCCGAAGATAGACTCAGTGCTCGGTTTGTCTTTAACCTCTTCAGGATACCCCGATGAAACCATTGATGAATCCTTTAGGGATTATACTCTTAGATCCCTTCTGCCTGGTACTGCTTCCAGTCTTCATCATTTCCCTTAATCCTCATTCGACCAACCAACTCTTTTTCATTAACCGAATTTGACTTCCCGAATGCCCTTAGACCATCCGTCTTGAAGTTAGGTCCATAGCTACTATCTTACCCATATCGGAGTTTAAAATACCCTCGAGGATAACTACTCCTGACAACCTTGACGATTCAATCCCTACCTTGAGGTATTCATTATTAGGATCTACCTTAACACGAATCCTTTTCTATCTTCTGTTCATATTATCCATTCATTCTCTTTAACCCCTTTAAGGTTATATTCTGTATCTGGCCCTACATTTCTTGAATCAAAGATAGAATGTTCTTGATGCGTTTTGAAGTTTGATGTAAATCCTCCAATGATCATCTTTTCCGGTTTGGTTCCTTCTTAAATTTCCTTCCGAATTATCGTGGGACTAACAGAAGACTTGATAATATTGTCATTATTGAACCCCCTTTGTACTTATTGGATTACTCTTGATCGCCATCATTCCATTATATGCTAACTTGATTCGACTCTCTCTCTCCTGTCAATTCTGACTTAGGGTTCACAAAAGCTCCCTTATAATTTTGTTAACCCCAGATCCATATTCTATACGTAGGAATATTCTCCAAGCCATTTCCTTTATACGTAGTGAGGGACTCCAACCCGAATTTAGTAACTTAGCTCTCCTCTTAACAACTTAACCATTCAAGCCGCCTTATTTATCTCTGATCACCACTAATAGGACTCCCAAGTCTTCCTTAATTTGCAATTTCGTTATTCCTACTAAAATATTTCTTCGAGCACCCTTTCAATCGTCCAATTTATTCCTCGGTCGTGCTCTCCCCCTTAAATTTCTGTTGTCCCGTGTTGAACTCTATTGATTCCTCTTTTATCGAAATTCTTGATGAGTAAATCCCATTAGGTGAAGTTTAACTGATATGGAAATCAAGGATTTGGCCTTTCAACTCCCTCCCCAGTTCTCTTGATGTCCGAAACTCCTTTCTTATTCTTGTCCAAAACTCTAGTCTCACTTCTCCTTCTAAATTCTTGTTTCCATTAACCTATCCCTTACTTGAGGTTCTTTGTTTCCCTGAAGTCATCTTTATTAAATTCGAAAGTGGCTCGGTAAAATAATACTTGATAGTTGAGGCGAAAGGACTTCCTTCAAGTAAACACTAAAATGCATGTTGGGTTAAAATGACAATGCATGTGTCACGTTTACATCAAGCAATTATACAACACATTGGCGCAATGAAACCAATTAGAAGTGCACGGATAACATAAGGTCAAAAGAATAAATAATTGATGCGAAGTATGATGCACGTGCTATGAATGTTTTGGAACCTGTTACCAATGTGGTAAGTTGTTAGCTCGGTAGCTTTTCTTCATTCCTCCAATCCCGAGGTTACTTTGACTTGGTGATTATTCCTTGCCTTTCCCACGGTCTTCAAGTTTTCCATGAATCTTTGTAAATCACTAGTACCTTCCACTATCTGAGATTGTAATTTCTTGATCCCTAATTCTTCCACGTCCACGGAGTTAGCATCCACACCTCTCCTCGAAATTCGACCTTTACTTCTAATCGTCCCCTCAATCCAGAATTTCGCACTTATCCTTTGTGAATTCAACTCACCTCCAATTGCTTATATTTGAGCGCATGATTTCCTTTCTTTACCGTTTCCATTTGTTGCTCCATATCTTCCCATTCACTCCACAACATGGCAATTCAGCTTGGATTTGGAAAGCGAACTTAAATCCTGTTCTCAATATCGCCACCTTCCCTCTATTTGTGTTTACCCAAATGCTTGCCTTCTAGAACCCGACTTCTAATCACTAGGCTTAGTTCGAAGTCCTTCTTTGTAGACCCTTGGTGCATAACCCCTACCGGACCCCTGTTATCTCTACTCCTCTTAATTACTAGTACCTCTTCAATGATCCAAACCCGGGACCAAAATATCTTCAAGGTTTTGTTCACTTCATTCCTTAGGTTGAAAGATCCTGTTGAATCCAATTAATGCACTTCAAGTAGTGGATTCACATAAGTTGATCTTCTGAGTCACAACCATCCCTTGATTAACTCCTATTCCTATTCCACCAAAAGTTCCTCTGCCATCGCATCGCCAAGGTCAAACCTCCCATTCTGAATCCTAACCGTTAATTGCAACTCAGTCTATAAAGCCACACGACTAGCATTCTCCCCGTTCCTCCCCGGGCATCCTTCCTATCTTCCGTGCCTCCGAAGGAATTTGCAATAGATTTTTGTGATCATAAAACTTGGCCGTGGTTTGATATTATCTTTATAACCTGGAAATCATAACTCACTTCAAGAATAGATGCATGCGATTAATGCATGCTCATGGCACATATTTAATATGAAAGACAAGAATCCGTATAAGATGCAACAAGTAATTGGACAAAATTCTTAAGAGAAACCAAATTCCATATTCAAGATCGATGCAAAGCAAACAATATCACGTAGTCCCTATGCCGCTCGACTTAGACTGACTCCAACACGACTCGAGAACACCGATTTTGCAACAGGGCTCTAATACCACTTAAGGATGTAGCACCCCGCACGTGAGGCACCACATCCCCCGCACTATGGTTCAACACGAGTAACGAAATGGTAAATTCGCACCCGTATCAAACCATAGCGAACGGGAGACAAACATAAAACCCTCCTAAGCTAGGCGGAACTTAGACCCTGAAATAACAACCAATCAACAAAATATAGTGCCTCGAAAAACTAAAACTCAAACATACAAACCATAAGCAGACTTGGGCTCTTCAGGCCTCTTTTAAACTCATAAACAAAGCCCAACAAAAGCAATTCAATAGCAATTATACAAGAATCAATTCCATGATCTTACAAGGTCGGATCATTTACAACATAAATACATGAGGTGAATGCAGAGACGCTTCTAACTTCACTTGACCAACTTAAAGACTCCAAACACCTCCGCCTAGCCCGAAACTCCAAAGTCAAACCTGCACACTAAAAGATTGGGGAGGGAGAGGGTCAGTCTCTAGAAGACTGAGTGAGCAGAAGCGATATTGTAACGCCCCAATTTCCGGAAGTTCAGGTAAGCACTCCACGAGCGGGTCTTCGGGAGTTGGGAGGTTAAAATTACTGTTTGTTCATTTAATTACAAGTTTCATCATATTACTTGCCATATGTTCCCATACATTTATATGAAATATCATTTATATGAATTATATGAAATAAGTGAAATAAGTGCCATATTTGTATTATATGATCCTTAATTGTTCCCTTATGTGAAATTGTGTAATGAGTGTATATCATGACTTGAAGTTAATTGCATCATTTGTTAGAAATTATATTTATGTGCATCAATTTAAATAAGCAAGGGACTTTTATGCAAATAAGGTTGAATCACATATTTCCATACAAGACTTAGGATATATCATGATTTTCCACATTATTCCTGTAACTCCCGAAGCGCAAAGGTGTCACATCCCCCGCACTAGAGCCCAGTCCACATATGAAATGGATAATCCATACATGAACTAAGCCATAGCGAACGGGTGACAAGAAAACAAATGCTAACTAGCTAGGCGGGACTAACCCCAAACCAATTATCACAACAGAAAATAAACTGAAGTGCATTAATATCAAGTCTTTAACAAGCAAACCATTTCTAAACTCCTATCAATACATTATCATCTCTCACATACATAACATTATATAAAACCGTAGATAACAATACATATGCAACAAAGTAGGATGGACACGTGCTAGACCCGAAAAGAAAGACTTGACTCGACACCAATCCCGCCTAGCACACAACCTGCAAAACTGAAAGGTGAGGTGTCAGTCTCCACAAGACTGAGCGAGGGGCATAATAGATATAAGCACAGATAACATGCAAATCATAACCTCGGGTAAGGTTTTATAACCGAAAACAATCTAAGTTCAATAACAACATAAAGCTCGCCCGAGATTACAATTATCAGATTTAAAAATCAATCATTTTAAATCAATCAATCAGTGGCCCGGCGAGTGAGGGCAATTCTCCAACCTTACTCCGACAGTGTACAATCACGATACTTTTCATTAATTAATTAAGTGATCACGCAATCAGTTACAGTGCACACGTAGCAGTTTCAATGACTCCTTCTTCCTCCAATGATGGTGGGTTTGCAAGGCCCGATCCATCCACGGTAAACACGGTGTACGTTGGGAACATGACTCCCACGCACGGGACTCCTTCCTCCACCAAACCTCCTGGTGGATTCAGGGTTCATCCCCACGGTTGAGAGGAGTATAAGAGTTACCCGTCAGCCCATGCTTTCCCGGTTGGCTCAAACACTAACTCTCGGGCCCACAGTGCACGATACAATATACTCGCCCAAAACACGGTCAATCAATACAATACAATTCGGTAAACCAGTTGCAATTCAATAGAGTTTGGAAAACTATAGATATATATACCTTTTTGGCTTAAAACATCACATAGGGTTGTAATGGTTCTAGATATCTAGCAATTAAACCTCACCTGTACCGACAAAACAAAGAGAAAGGCATGGCCTAAAAAGCCCACTCCACGTCACTGGCGTGCCGGTCTGTGCAACAAAGACAAGCGTACATAAGACACGACTCAAAATGCACCAAATATGACGAACGGCGAAATGCAACGAGACGACGAGCAAAATGCAATGTGACATGAAAACATCTTGTTTCACTTCATTTTAGATCATATAATATCAAATCGGGGTCAAAGAAGTCGTCGGATCGAGGTGGTAGAAATGCAATTTTATGCAGAATATTTTATTCTGTCAGACACATGGGAACGGCCGTTCCGGCTTCCCTTTGAAAATGGGAAGGGCCGTTCCCATAGCCCTTCAGAAACGCCCCAGCGTTTTATAAAATAAGACACGCTTTGGCTGGGAACGGCCCTTCCGGCAAATAGGCCAAAGTGGGAACGGCCGTTCCCAGTCTCGCTGGCTTAACCACACTCAGAAGCCTGGGAACGCCCATTCCCAAAATGCACTAAGGCGGGAACGACCGTTCCCAGTTTCTGGACATTACAGAAACAGAGCAGTTATGCAGGGGAGAACGAACCAAAACCAAAACTCCACAAATGATCATATACCAAACTCCAAATGCATATAATTCATGAAATAAACATGCTTGCATACTTATAGTTCAATAATAACTCATTTAAACACTTAAATCCATGCTTAATCATCAAGAATCAACAAGATCAAACCCACAACGAACTCATGCTCCAAGCTTATAAACTCCACAATATATGCATCAAATCATAGCTAGAATCATGTAATCATGCTTTCAACAACTCAAACATAAATCATCAAGCTCAAACCATAACCCTAGCTCTCATATATTTTCATGAATTCCCCAACTAAAAGCTCATACCTTGAATGAATGAAAAGAAGGAAAAGAGATGATGTTGTGATGATGATGATGCTTCAATTTATGCAATTAACCCCTTGAATCCAAGCTACAAATGAAGAATCCTCTTCTTTCTTCTTGCTCGGTTTGGACGAGATGAGGGAGAGAAGGGAGGGATCATGTGTGTATATGTTTGATGCAATCAAATAATATAAGGTAGATATTATATAACTAAGCTCTAATTGCAATTTAATCCTCCCAAAACATTAGTCATGCAATCAAGTTCAATCTCATGGAAAACGATCAATTAAGTCCGAAACTATTTCATGCAATTAGGTCCTCAAATTAATAAAATGACCACTTAAGGACAATTGTGCAATTAAACAATTAAGTCATATTTGGAAATTAATTCACATATTGCATAATTGAAAATTGGGGCGTTACAATTCCCTTCATTCTTCTACATTCCAAGAGCAAAAACCACACACACAAACACCTAGTAAAAACTGACATTTGCACCTTGAGGGAGGAAGGAAATTTCATCTCATAACTCAAGCTAATTTTGAAGAATTGAAGAACTAGGAGCATCATCAACTTCATCTCATCATCTCATCACCATCTCTTTGATTCAAGGTAGAACTTGATGGTTTTGTAAAATTCTTGAATATGTGATTTTGAAGGGTTTAGGGATTTGTTGAGGAATTCTTGCATGATTGGAGTAGAGGATATGATGATGATGAATTAGAGTGAAAATTGCATAAAAATATTGGAATTCTTGAAGGATGGAAGCATGAGCAAGCATGGGGGTTTTATGATGATTCTTGCCATTTTAATGTTTATTTTTGGTTATTTGGTTAGATGCTTGAAGTATGATGCATATTTGATGATATGAAGCATAAGTTATGGTTGAAATTTGATGTCTTAATTGTTTGGGTTGGTTTTGCATGGAAAACCCCTGTTTTCACCCCTGTTTCTGCTGCTACGCATGTGGTCGCGCCCGCGACCTGTTTTACGTATAAAACTGGTCTCGGCCGCTACCCATTTTTGGCCCAGTTTCGAGATTTGAAAAAAATTGGACAAAAATTCAGAAAAATACTTGGTCGCGGCCGCGACCATTTTGTGAAGGATTTTGGTCGCCCCCGCGACCACCGCCAGAAACTGCATTTTGTCCCACTTCGAACCAACGCCATTTTCACCTCGGTTTGAATTAGAAAACGTGTCATATAGCGTTGGAAAGGTCTATGTGTCTACT
This sequence comes from Lantana camara, assembly GCA_037501455.1. Lineage (NCBI taxonomy): Eukaryota > Viridiplantae > Streptophyta > Magnoliopsida > Lamiales > Verbenaceae > Lantana > Lantana camara. Next base: position 61,691,914 of record CM074855.1, read on the forward strand.
TTCATTTCCAACAAGCAAAACTCAATTCCAACTTCTATAATTTAAGATATTACAGTTTTCCCACAACATGTGCATTTTCCCAAAATTGTCAAGTGTTCCTAAACTTCACCAAAATCTTTCCTATTGCATTTCTTTCACTTTCTTGGTTCCCATATGTGAATTATATGACTTTTATGCCCTATTTGATCATTATTATCTTAAATTGCTAAATTGAACATGTCATGATCATTATTGATTGAAATTGTATAAGTAACATTATTGGATCATGTCGTTCGTCTTCGTTGGTTCATAAGGGTAGAGTCTTATGTACACTTGTCCCTTTGTTACACAGATCACGGTCCGGGAGATGAGAAACACGCTCCATAAGGTGTATCCTTTCTTCTTGTATTGGTAAAGGTGAGGTTATTTCTAATTATATTGAACCCTACAACCCTATGTGGCTTTGGACCAAAACAAATAATTATATTTATAGTTTTCCAAAAATTGAAGTATTCCTTTATTGTTTAATTGGTATTGTACCGAGTTATTGAATTGATATTGAATTGGATTGATTGATTGTTTTGGCGAGTAAAACATGTTCACAGAGGGCCCGAGGGTAGTGTATTGAGCCAACCGGGAAGGCAAGGGCCGACGGGCAACTCTTGCACTATCCTCACCAAATTGCGGGATGACCCCTGAATCCACTAGGAGATTAGTAGAGGAAGGAGTTCCGGGTATAGGGAATCATGAACCCTATACTCAATGAGATTGGATGGCGGGGCCTTGCAATCCCCCATCACCCGGAGGATGAAGGATGGATTGATTGAAACTGTCTATTTGTGCACTGAATTGATTGCCTGATCACTTAATTGATAAAATGGAATTAATGTACACTGTCGGAGATTGGTTGGAGATTTGCCCTCACTCGCTGGGACACTGATTATTGAATTGTATTGAAATAACTGAATTGAAAATGGAATGATTGTAACCTCGGGCGAGCCTTGTTTATTTATTAAACTAATATTCTTTATGAAAATCTTACCCGAGTTTACAATTTGCATGGTATTTGCGCTTTTAAATTATAACCCCTCACTCAGTCTTTCATAGACTGACACCTCACAATTTTCAGGTCATGAAGATCGACTGCTAGGCGGAATTTGAGTCCATTTTTACGCTTTTGGGAGTCTAGCTTTGGTCTTTTGTATTTTGGTACATGTTATGAGCATTTGGAACTTTTGGTGAACTTGACTAGTATATATATATCATGACCTATGTTTGATAACTGACGGATGGTGATGTAAATATGTAATGGAAGGATGAAAACCAATAATGGAGTAAACGTATAACTTTGTGCTTCCGGTTTTATTTTGGATTGTTGTATTATTTGAGGGTATTCCGCCTAGCTAGGGTAGTATTTTATTGTCTCCCGTTCGCTATAGGCTTGATTCATGTATGGGTGGCCGTTCCATATGTGGATTGAACTATAGTGCGGGGGATGTAGTGCCCTTGCGTTAGGGGTGTTACATCCTAAGGTGGTATTAGAGCCCGGTTGCAAAACCGAGGTTCTAGTGTCGTGTCATGTCGAGTCTAAGTCGTACGGCATAGGATTACTTGATTAATTGCGAGTCTTACATAATGATTGAGTTTACTTGGATTTGTTTGAATTACTTGAATTATTTGAATTATGTGATTTATGTGAACTATGAGTTTATTCCACTCATCTGCACTTGTTAATCGAACATGCATGTACAGTGTTTTGAATTTCAGGATGCCACGTGGGAGGCCTCGTAGAGAGCATTCTCCGGGACACAGGCATCACCGTCATGAGCATGTTCCTCCACCTCCACCCCCTCAAGCACAACCACTGGATTTCCTAAATTCTATGGTTCAACTAATAGATCAGAGACTGCAGGATTATGTGCCTCCTGCACCACCGGTTCCTCCAGCAGCACCACCGGCCCCGATTTCAGCTATATTAAGGGAATTTCAAAATCAACACCCGCCCAGATTCTTTAAAGGGAATGATATGCAAGCTGAGCAGTGGCTTAAAGAAGTAGAAAGAATTTGGGCTCTTATTCCTTTTGATTCGAGAGAGAAGGCCCGGTGCACTCTTACTTTAATCCAGGGAGAAGCTTATTCATGGTGGGAAAGCACCAAGATCGTTCTTGACGCGGCCGGAGAAGAGGTTACTTGGGAAGTGTTAGTGCGGGAATTCAAGAACAAGTTCATTCCACCCTCTTCACGCACCCGAAGGCTCAAAGAGTTTACCGAGCTTAAACAAGGAGGGAGATCCGTGTCCGAGTACATAGCAGAATTTGAAAGGTTATCCAAGTATGCTCCCAATATTATCGGCGATGATTTCCATAAAGCTATGCAGTTTGTTCAAGGACTAAGGCCGGACATCCAAGCGGCGATCGAAGCTGTTAATACTAGCACTTGGAAAAAGGCTACTCAAAAGGCCTTAAAGGTGGAAGATTCAGTCAATGCACGAAGGTCTTCTTACCGATCAGGACAAGGCTCAGGATCGGGATCGAGAGTGGGATATAATCCGGGCAAAAGGCCGATTATTCAGGGGACAGCTCCTCCACAATCTAAGGGTCCAATGAAGAAGTTTAAACAACAAGGGCCGACTCAGAAAATTTCTCAGCCTTCTAGTGTACCACCGCCTCCCGAGAAACCAAAATGTACCTTCTGTGGACAGCCTACTCATCACTATGATAATTGCAGAAGGCGTCTCGGGTTGTGCCTCATTTGTGGGGATGCCAATCATCGAGTGGATACGTGTCCGGATCGCCGGGATCAGCCTGCTGGGGGTCAGAGGCCGATGATTAGAGCCCGAGCCTATGCTTTGGAAGGAGAGGAAGTGGATCCTGATATAGACCCTGCAGCCGTGGTGGAAGGTACTATTTGCATCCATGGCACGAACATACATACTTTATTTGATCCGGGAGCCCCACTCCTTTATTTCCCGTGCTATTTCTGTGAATTTGCCTTTATGTGTTACTTTATCTTCTGCTTATTATCATGTTAGTACTCCTTTCGGTGGTAGTATGGAAACTAACCGGGTTTTTTGAGCGGTGCCGGTGAGTATTGAGGGTCGAGTTTTCTCTATGGATTTTATTGAATTGCCAATGTCACGCTATGGATCTATATTGGGGATGGATTGGTTGTTTGAGCATAATGCCACCGTGGAGTGTCGAGCCAAGAGAGTCCGGTTGGGTTCAGATGTTATTACTGGTTGGAGGTCGAAATCGGTACCTCTATTATCTTTTGCAGAAGCTCAGAAATTGGTTCGTGACGGGGCTACGGGATTCATAGCTTATATACTTAATCGACCCAAGGATCAGGTAAAATTGGAAGAAACGGAAGTTGTTAAGGGATTTCCCGAAGTGTTTCCGAAAAAATTGGATTCGTTGCCACCAGAGAGAGAAATTGAATTTGTGATCTACTTATATCCAAATGTCGAGCCGTATTCCAAGACTCCATATCGGATGGCTCCGGCGGAATTGAAAGAATTGAAAGTCCAACTTGATGCTTTATTGGAAATTGGGTATATAAGACCGAGTTCGTCACCGTGGGGAGCGCCGGTATTGTTTGTAAAGAAAAAGGATGGTACTTTGAGGATGTGCATTGATTATCGGGAATTGAATCGGATGACAATTAAGAATAAATATCCTCTTCCCCATATCGAGGAGTTGTTTGATATACTCCAAGGATCCAAAGTATATTCGAAACTTGATTTGAGACAAGGTTATTATCAGTTACGGATCCGAGCCGAAGATATTCCAAAGACGGGTTTTAATACAAGATATGGGCATTATGAGTTCATGGTTATGCTGTTCGGTTTGACAAATGCTCCCGCCGCCTTTATGGACATGATGCATAGGATTTTTCGGCCGTTCCTTGATAAGTTTGTAGTTATTTTTATTGATGATATTTTGGTTTTCTCCAAGTCGGCCGAAGAGCATGCAAGGCATCTTGAACTTGTGTTGAGAACTTTAAAGGAACATCAATTATTTGCCAAGTTCAGTAAGTGTGAGTTTTGGATCGATCGGGTATCGTTCTTGGGGCATATAATTTCGGGAAACGGGTTGGAAGCTGATCCTTCCAAGATCGAGGCCGTCTTAAAGTGGGAGAGACCTAAGAATGCCTCCGAGATTAAGAGTTTCTTGGGATTGGCGGGATATTATAGGAGGTTTGTTCAAGATTTTTCTAAAATTGCCGCTCCTTTAACTCGGTTGACTAAGAAAGATGTTAAGTATGATTGGGATGACAAGTGTGAGACAAACTTCAATGAGTTAAAGAAGAGATTGGTGTCAGCTCCGGTTTTAGCTCTTCCAGACGGGTTAGAAGGATATGCCGTGTACACGGATGCATCTAAAGAAGGTTTGGGATGTGTTTTAACTCAGAAGGGCAAGGTTATCGCTTATGCTTCCCGAAAGTTAAAAGATTATGAAAAGAATTATCCGACACATGATCTAGAGCTTGCAGCGGTGATATTCGCACTTGGAAAATGGAGACATTACTTATATGGAGTATCTTTTGAGATTTTCACGGATCATAAAAGTCTCCAATATCTATTCACCCAGAAAGATCTTAACTTGAGACAACGAAGATGGATGGAACGGTTAGAAGATTATGACTGTGTAATCAAGTATCATCCCGGGAAGGCTAATATAGTAGCCGATGCTTTGAGCCGGAAAGTTGGAATTTCAAGTTTGGAAGTTGGTGAAAGTAGCCATATTGAGCCTATTGTGATAAAAGGTCGGGTGTTCAACATCACCATTCAACCGGAATTGAAATTTAGATTGTTTGAGGCTCAAGGAAAGGATCCGAAAGTTCAGAAATTAATTACTAAGGCAAGAGAAGATCCGGAAAGTCCATTCGGGTTTGATGAAGCTGGTTTTCTTCGCTTCAAGAACCGATTAGTGGTACCCAATGAATTGAAACGAGTAATGTTAGAAGAGGCCCATAAATCAGCCTATTCGGTGCATCCAGGAGGAAACAAGATGTATAAAGACTTGAAACAATTTTATTGGTGGCGTGGACTCAAGAAGGATGTGGCTGAGTTTGTAAGATGTTGTTTGACGTGTCAACAAGTTAAAGCTGAGCATCAAAAGCCAGGAGGTCTTCTATAGCCGTTGCCTATCTCCGAGTGGAAGTGGGAACAGGTAACAATGGATTTTATATCCGGGTTACCTAAGGTGAAAGGAGGATATGACGGTATTTGGGTAATTGTGGACCGTCTAACAAAGTCTGCTCATTTCTTGCCGGTCCGTATGTCCTTTAAGATCCGAAAATTGGCTGAAGTCTACAATAGAGAAATTGTTCGTCTTCATGGTATACCGGTGAGCATTGTTTCGGATAGAGATCCCCGTTTTACTTCGAAGTTATGGAGAGAATTACAAGATCTTTTGGGAACAAAACTTCAGTTTAGCACGGCTTTTCACCCTCAGACTGATGGCCAATCTGAAAGGGTAATACGGTATTTGGAAGATTTACTACGGTCGTGTGCTTTGGACTTCTCGAATTCGTGGTGTGACCAACTCCCCTTAATTGAATTTGCTTACAATAATAGTTATCAGTCTTCTATTGGCATGGCTCCGTATGAATTACTTTACGGACGAAAAAGTCGGTCCCCGTTATACTTTGATCTAGAGGAATGGAAGTGGACAAAATAAGAAGGGGTAACGAAGGGAAGAAAACTTGAGAAACCTTCTAAAGCTGTGGAAGCTATGATTGAAAAGGTTCAGTTAATACAACAACGGATGAAGGCTGCACAAGATAGACAGAAAAGTTACGCCGATATCCGTAGAAGGGATCTCAAATTTGAAGTTGGAGATCGGGTTTTCTTGAAGGTATCTCCAAGAAAGGGATTTTCTCGGATTGGGAAAGGAGGGAAGCTTAACCCTCGCTATCTAGGTCCATTTGAAGTTCTTGAGAGAATCGGAGAAGTAGCTTATCGATTGGACCTATAGCCTCATCTTACCGGGATACATAATGTATTCCATATCTCTCAGCTCAGAAAGTATTATCCCGATGAAACAGAAATTCTCCCCGTTGAAGAAGTTGAGTTAGAACCGAATCTATCTTTTGTTCAGCAGCCGGTTAAGGTGTTGGATAGAAAGTATCAAGAATTAAGAAATCGACGGATTCCTATGGTCAAGGTGTTATGGAGAAGTGATAAATCCGAAGAGATGACTTGGGAACCGGAAGAAAAGATGAAAAGGTTCCACCCTGAGTTGTTCAACTCCGATCAGTGAATCTGGGGACCAGATTCTTCTAATGGGGGGAGAGTTGTAACGCCCCAATTTCCAGAAGTTCAGGTAAGCACTCCACGAGCGGGTCTTCGGGAGTTGGGAGGTTAAAATTACCTGTTTGTTCATTTAATTACAAGTTTCATCATATTACTTGCCATATGTTCCCATACATTTATATGAAATATCATTTATATGAATTATATGAAATAAGTGAAATAAGTGCCATATTTGTATTATATGATCCTTAATTGTTCCCTTATGTGAAATTGTGTAATGAGTGTATATCATGACTTGAAGTTAATTGCATCATTTGTTAGAAATTATACTTATGTGCATCAATTTAAATACGCAAGGGACTTTTATGCAAATAAGGTTGAATCACATATTTCCATACAAGACTTAGGATATATCATGATTTTCCACATTATTCCCTTCATTCTTCTACATTCCAAGAGCAAAAACCACACACACAAACACCTAGTAAAAACCGACATTTGCACCTTGAGGGAGGAAGGAAATTTCATCTCATAACTCAAGCTAATTTTGAAGAATTGAAGAACTAGGAGCATCATCAGCTTCATCTCATCATCTCATCACCATCTCTTTGATTCAAGGTAGAACTTGATGGTTTTGTAAAATTCTTGAATATGTGATTTTGAAGGGTTTAGGGATTTGTTGAGGAATTCTTGCATGATTGGAGTAGAGGATATGATGATGATGAATTAGAGTGAAAATTGCATGAAAATATTGGAATTCTTGAAGGATGGAAGCATGAGCAAGCATGGGGGTTTTATGATGATTCTTGCCATTTTAATGTTTATTTTTGGTTATTTGGTTAGATGCTTGAAGTATGATGCATATTTGATGATATGAAGCATAAGTTATGGTTGGAATTTGATGTCTTAATTGTTTGGGTTGGTTTTGCATGGAAAACCCCTGTTTTCACCCCTGTTTCTGCTGCTACGCATGTGGTCGCGCCCACGACCTGTTTTACGTGTAAAACTGGTCGCGACCGCTACCCATTTTTGGCCCAGTTTCGAGATTTGAAAAAAATTGGACAAAAAGTCGGAAAAATACTTGGTCGCGGCCGCGACCATTTTGTGAAGGATTTTGGTCGCCCCCGCGACCACCGCCAGAAACTGCATTTTGTCCAACTTCGAACCAACGTCATTTTCACCTCGGTTTGAATTAGAAAACGTGTCATATAGCGTTGGAAAGGTCTATGTGTCTACTTTCATTTCCAACAAGCAAAACTCAATTCCAACTTCTAGAATTTAAGATATTACAGTTTTCCCACAACATGTGCATTTTCCCAAAATTGTCAAGTGTTCCTAAACTTCACCAAAATCTTTCCTATTGCATTTCTTTCACTTTCTTGGTTCCCATATGTGAATTATATGACTTTTATGCCCTATTTGATCATTATTATCTTAAATTGCTAAATTGAACATGTCATGATCATTATTGATTGAAATTGTATAAGTAACATTATTGGATCATGCCGTTCGTCTTCGTTGGTTCATAAGGGTAGAGTCTTATGTACACTTGTCCCTTTGTTACACAGATCACGGTCCGGGAGACGAGGAACACGCTCCATAAGGTGTATCCTTTCTTCTTGTATTGGTAAAGGTGAGGTTATTTCTAATTATATTGAACCCTACAACCCTATGTGGCTTTGGACCAAAACAAATAATTATATCTATAGTTTTCCAAAAATTGAATTATTCCTTTATTGTTTGATTGGTATTGTACCGAGTTATTGAATTGATATTGAATTGGATTGATTGATTGTTTTGGCGAGTAAAACATGTTCACAGAGGGCCCGAGGGTAGTGTATTGAGCCAACCGGGAAGGCAAGGGCCGACGGGCAACTCTTGCACTATCCTCACCAAATTGTGGGATGACCCCTGAATCCACTAGGAGATTAGTGAAGGAAGGAGTTCCGGGTATAGGGAATCATGAACCCTATACTCAATGAGATTGGATGGCGGGGCCTTGCAATCCCCCATCACCCGGAGGAAGAAGGATGGATTGATTGAAACTGTCTATTTGTGCACTGAATTGATTGCCTGATCACTTAATTGATAAAATGGAATTAATGTACACTGTCGGAGATTGGTCGGAGATTTGCCCTCACTCGCCGGGCCACTGATTATTGAATTGTATTGAAATAACTGAATTGAAAATGGAATGATTGTAACCTCGGGCGAGCCTTGTTTATTTATTAAACTAATAATCTTTATGAAAATCTTACCCGAGTTTACAATTTGCATGGTATTTGCGCTTTTAAATTATAACCCCTCACTCAGTCTTTCATAGACTGACACCTCACAATTTTCAGGTCATGAAGATCGAGTGCTAGGCGGGATTTGAGTCCATTTTTATGCTTTTGGGAGTCTAGCTTTGGTCTTTTGTATTTTGGTACATGTTATGAGCATTTGGAACTTTTGGTGAACTTGACTAGTATATATATATATCATGACCTATGTTTGATAACTGACGGATGGTGATGCAAATATGTAATGGAAGGATGAAAACCAATAATGGAGTGAATGTATAACTTTATGCTTCCGGTTTTATTTTGGATTGTTGTATTATTTGAGGGTATTCCGCCTAGCTAGGGTAGTATTTTATTGTCTCCCGTTCGCTATAGGCTTGATTCATGTATGGGTGGCCGTTCCATATGTGGATTGAACTATAGTGCGGGGGATGTAGTGCCCTTGCGTTAAGGGTGTTACAGATATACATATATAGAAACATGCACATGCAAGTCATAAATTCCGAACAAGGTTTTATTTGAAATTAGTTCCCAAAAAGGGCAAGAGAATGATTAATCAATGCTCGGATTTTATGACTAATCATATTAATTCATTACTTTCATAAATCATACATAAACATAAGGCTCGGCGAGTGAGCGTGCACAATCTCCAACCAAACTCCGACCGTGTACGACAAATATCATTAATATGTGGATTAGGTGTTCATGCAATATATCATAATACATGCAGACCATATATCATAAATCATATTCGTTTGGGCAATCCGTGTCCCGGCCTTCCCGCACGGTGCATAATCATAACATAACATAACATAACATAACATAAATCAGTTCCAACCTTCTTCCATCGGGTGGTGGAAGGGTTAGCAAGCCCCGACCACCTCATACATGGGCCAATGGGGTTTCATGACTCCCCCAAGGGCACTCAGCTCCCATTCCCCGCTAAACCTCCTAGCGAGGGCCGGTATCGCCGTACATAAGTTGGAACTAGTATATGGGATCCCCGTCAGCCCTTGCTTCCTCGGTTAGCCACATATACTAAGTCCCGGGGCCCGAACAATCATAAATCATAAATGTGTATCGCCAAACATTTCAATTCATAAGTACATAACATAACTCATAAATCATTTGAAAAGGTTTTACTCGATCAATCTTTACTCGATGACTTTACTTTAAAAAAGTAACATATATATATAATCGTATGGTTTTGGCCAAAGCTTTTCACATAAGGGTTGTAGGGTTTGTTACATAGCTAGAACAAAACCACCCTCACCTGAACCGTGACGATACAAGGATACGAGTACCAAGTGCCTGAACGATCAAGATCTCTCCACCCTGGAGATAAACTGTACAAAAGACGACTGGACGTGTTCGTGAGACTCGAGACTCCAAATGAACCAAATAGGACGCTCGGCAATGTAATGATCATGATATGAATGCATAAAAGATCATATTAAGTCATGAAAATGTTCATGTGCACTATTCAGGAATTTAAAACATATAATCAACCATTCGTTCATATATTTCATTCAATTTCATAAATTCATAAATTCATAACATTCATAACGCTTATCAATTAATCCAAGAATTCATTTAATAATCATAACACATAATATTCATATTCACAAATAGAAATAAAAAGAATAAAACGTTCAATCAATAGTCGGTAATTTAAATACGCGGAATAGAAATCAATTAATTTCAAGAATTGAATTAAATCAAATAACATTTAAAATATATAATAAATATATATATATATATAATATAATAAATATATAATAATATATAATAAACATATAATACATATAATATATATATATATATATGCACACGTAACTACATGCATGCACACACACAAATATATACTATATATTATATACACATGCATACAATATATTATAAAACCATACACACACAACCAAACCATGCATAAATATATATATAATTACACAGCCACATGCATGCAAGGAGCAACAAACACACACAGAACTAACATACACAGCAGCCATGCATACATATATACAGCAGTAGCAGCAGTCCAAGGAACGCAGCAAAACAGTTCAAGAAAAACGGGGTGACACCCCCGTGTCACCTCCCAAGCCTAGACCGAGACACCCCCGTGTCTCGGTACAAAAATCCCAGGCCCAGACTGCACCCCCGTTCCTCGCTGGAATGGGCAAAAATGACACAACCGTGTCGCACAGCAGCAACCTCCCCTGAACTGGACAGAAAACGCAGAAACAGGGCAGAAATCCCAGCACGAAATGCAGGCAACATAAGCAACAAAACTGAGCAAGAAAAGCTACAAGAAACTCAATTGAAACACATGCAAAAAGGCCATGAATTTTGACAGCAAAAGCAAGAACGTTCGCAGCAGGTATGACAGCAAAAATCAACTAGAAAAAACAGGATAAACAATCGCGAAAACAGGGTATGCTTACTCTCAATTAATCCGACTCAGTTTAGGTCCTTAAGGCCATCAAATGTGCAGCAAAACAACATAATTTCAACACATAAATCAGTTCCAAATGAGTTCAACCAAGAGCAGAAGGCATACGTGACCTTCAAGTGAAATTTCTTAAAATGTCATAAATGATATCTCATAAATATCTCAACCACCATGAAATCAATGACCATAAATGATATAAGGATGTCAAAACAATCAATCACAAGCTTGGAATCAATCAAAACCATTAAGAATCGAAGGAGATCAACAAATTGTCCAAAATTCCCCATTTTCGGAAAAAGCCCAAAAATTGTCGAATCCATGCTCAAAATCGTGAATGAAAGGATGAAAATGATCAGAAATTAACATATATGACAAACCTAAACTTACCTTGTTGATTGAATGAAGTTTGGATGAGATTTGAGCTCCAAAATCTCCAAGGGATGAAGGGTTACGGGACTGGACTGAAAAGCAGTAGCTTTGGCTGATGTTTGGGGATTGTGTGAGGGTTAGCTTGGTTAGGGCATGATATGTTGGGATAGGTGGTTGAGTTAGGGTTCAAAAGAATCAAACCATGGTTAATTTGGTTAAAGTTTGGATGAGATATGGCTATCTTTGTACAACAAGGTCAAATTGGTGGCCGATTCGTTTTTCGGTTGGATTTTGGAGGTTCAAATGACTTAGGAAAAATATAAGGCTAAGTTTACTAAACTCGAATTTTCTTTACGAGTTCAGTGGAGTTGACGGAACTCGAATCCGAGTTCCCGAGCTCAAGATATTAAATTCGGAACCAAGGGTACGCTAAGTGCTCGTTAGCCCCCGATTTGGTTCCTCGATTCAAATTAAATTCGAAAACACAAACCAAGCATATAAGCATTTCATAACACATATATTTACGACATACTACAAATTCGTGGCAATTCGATATCATTTCATATAAGAACGAAGCACAAAATAAACAAACAAACTCATTCATGCAATACATGCATATATACATTAAAAATCCATGCATAATTCAATAAAAATCCATGCATAAATATTTTAATTAAATAAATCAAATTCATTTATAAGCATAATTAAAGTCACGTAATTAATTAATTAAAGCATGATTAATTAACAACATAATTAACATTAATCATTAACTAATAATAATTAAAGAAATATATATCTATATTTATATTTATACTTAACAAAATACGAATTAGGTTTTTAAAATAATATTGAATTAAAATATAATATAATAAAATAAAATAATAACAATTTATAATAAAATTAAATATGAATCACGTAAAAACAATTAATCATATAATTATATAATTTAATTGCGCAATTTAGAAACAAATATGACAGAAATTTTCTTACAAATCAATACAAGAAACTTTTACAAATATTATATTTTGACCCACAATACTTTTCAAAATGAAAGGATATAATGAATATTTGACAGATCTATACGAAGAATATAATAATCTTAAAAAATTATACTTAGTAGCTAGAAATAATGGACATTGGTATATCACGAGATATCATGAATATTGGGCAGAATATTATCAAGAACAGATACAAAAGACTATTTCAATACTAAGACGATTTGAAAGATAAAATGAATGAACAAACAAAAATCAAAACCGATATAAGAAAATTGGGAAAGAAATTAGAGGTTGCAACAAAATACGATTTTATTATGAAAGAAATTTTTATGTACCCAAATGAAATAAAAATTATAACAGACAATGCTAAACAAATTAATATAATAAATACAAAATTAATAAAAAATATATATCAACGGGAAATGAATGGATAAATATGGATCAATATCAAAAACAATTAAAACGTCAGGAAATACGACAGCTACGAGGAATAATTAAACAAAAAATAGACATGTTAAGTAAAACGACTAATCCAGCAGAATATGAAAAACAAGAAAAAATTATTCGAAGCATGAGACAATTTGAAGAAAGTCTTGTAAAAAATAGAATACACATTCCCACTACAATTTCAAGACTAGAAGAATATATGAAATTTATCAAACGATTAGAAGGAGGAATACCAGAACTTATAGCTGAAAATAAAAAAGTAATAAAATGGTGTCGAGAACAAATAACTAAATTAAATATACTTTCATCAGCATGAATGAATTACAAAATTTTGTAGAAACATTAAATCAACAAATACAATCTTTAAATAATACAGTACAAACATTAACAGAACAATTAATAAATATCAGAAAGTAATCAGAGTGTTGAGGTTAATTTAGCCATTTGATCAGCTAACTGTGTGAATTCGTTTTCAATTATTTCATTAGAAGACCCCTCTTCTTTAAAGTTTTTAATAGAGGCCCGTGTCTTAGTTTCATTAGTTCTTTAATTTGGTGGTAGATATGTATAACATGTACTTTTACTTTTTATAAGTTTAGGTGTTTTGTTTTGAAAAACATTAGTATTAACATGTTGTATAATAGGTGTTTTTGGTATATATTTTATTCGAGAAACTTCTCAAAAAATATCTTCCATATATATTTTATCTGTGTTTTTAAATTGTATATTATGATGGCTGTTTGTCAAAGCGTATCCAATAGTATATGTTATTGAAAATGGATAATCATTTGTTTCCATTAAATCTTGTCTTTCAAATTTATATGCAATGTTTAAAGATTTATCTAGTTTTTCTGTTACAAGTGGTATAGCATAGCGTAAAGCTACATTAAAAAGTAGTTTAGTATAAGCTAGGTTTCCTTCAACTATTCCAAGTATTTTATCTTTTATGTTCATAATTCTATCATCACATATAGCTAGTTTTATGGGTGAGTTTATTCCTTCTGCAAATGTACTTTTAATTAGTATATGTATTGTAGAAATATGTATATATCCTATTTCACTAGGTGTATATTTTGCTTTTTTAATTTTCTGAATTATATCAGCTTTGTTTATCAATGAAATAGCCTGTGTTCCCTTTGTTGTAGAAATCTCAATAGGTGTTTCACATGTAAATTTTCCATATAATATAATGTTTTTTCTGCTCAATTTTGTTTTTAAATCTGTTTTCATATCTTGTCCATCAATTAAGTTTAACTCTTTTCTTCTAACTTTGTTTAACTTTTTGTTGCCTATAACAATATCTTGAGAAAAATATCCGTATTCTTCAGTTGTTTCAAAGTGTTCGATCTGATCTATTAAACTAGTTTCCATGTATATAATTTCTAGTACGCAAAGATATAAATAACAATTTCAGAATAAAGTTTGTATTGTTTACCTGTTTGTGTATTCATATCTACTGTCTTCATGAACTCCATGTTACCTGTTCATCTTTCTTCAAAGTATGTGTTTGTTTTTGGTATGAGAATTGTTTGGTTGTGTATGGTTGTTTTTTGTGTATGGTTCTGCTATTCAGGCGTGAGGCCAACAGAAAAGAAAAGCTCAAAGGCTTAAAACTCAGAGAGTTTTTTGATCAACACATGATCTTTTTCCTTCTATTAAAGTCTGAATATTACATACTACATTGAGACCATTATATAGGCGCTCGACTCACTATTACAGACGCGTTTTCATTTACAAAAAGTCAAAAAAGTAGAAAAAGACTTAAAAGTAAAAGATAATAATGGTGCTCAACAACTGCACCTAAAAGCAGACAGAGACATAAAGTCTGCATTATTGAGGTGTATTCGTCATTGCTTACGAATTTCCTTGAGTGTTTGACGTCATTGCATGCGTCAGTTTACATTATTTTTCAGTAATAGTGTCTTCCTTTATTGACTCGTTTGAATTATGGGACCCCGTTTCTTCAGCTTTGTCTTGGCACATTGCACAGCTGTGTTCATCAATTATTTCCCTGTACTCACAGAAAATGAGCTTGATTTCCTTAGGCAGTGTCTTCAGGCTGTGTTCTTCAATTTTGATAAAAGTTTTCTCAAAGTTTTCCAACGCTTTTAGCTGTAACGGTGGAATTGTGTATCTCGAAGATCCATATATCAGATGATAATTGGATTTATAGTTTATCTTGACATTACTGTCCTTGTTTATCTCTTGTGATGCATAAAATATTTGATTTAGTTGTTTTGCAACTATCTCATTTATGTCATCAAGTGTCTTCATTGTATCAATGCAGGGGTATTCTCCATTTGAAACTATCAGTTTGACGATTCCATGAGAGTATACTGATACTCCTTCTTCGTTGAAGATAGGGTATGAAAGTGTAGATTTGAAGACTATTTCTTTATCCATGTTTCCTTTTGAAACTCGTCTAGCATAGTCCTGAAGTGTCGACATTAGTTTTGGGCTGAATTTTCGAAAACAGTTTGGGTTTTTGAAGTATAAGGTGTCAAGAAATCCATGTATGAAGAATTGGTATATCAAGTCTGGGTCTGCTTGTTCAAATATAATGACTTTTGGGCCGTTTCTGTTTACTGGATACCAAAAAAGGTTGTTTTTGTCTGTCTCTGGGTTGTATTCAAAAATGGATTTCAGAAGTTTGTCAAATTTTTCTTTTAAGGGTTGTATTTGGGCCTCTTTTTGGGCTGATGTTTGAACACGGTCCATTGGGTTTACCGTGGGTATATTTCCAAGGACTCTCATTTTTTCTTTAAAACTGTTTTGGGGTTGGAGTGTTGGAGTGGTTTGAAGGGAGTTTTTGTAGGTTTTTGTTTCTTCAAAGGCTTGTTTGGCTTCTGAAAGACTATTGTATGTTTTGTATGATATAGCTGGGTTTCCTTGTATATGAACATTGGCTTCTGACCATTGATCATATATTCCTCGGCTTGAACCATTGAATATAACGTACCATTGTTTAATTTGTTTTCTTTCATCTTCATTGCCTTGTGTAGCTGCTGATGATGAAGTATTCCCTTCTGCTGTTGTTTGTGGAAAAGTTTTTGATTTTGTGAATGTTTTGGATAGATCCACCACGCTTGCAGGGAACTCTGATGGTGGAAGTCCGGCTGCTTGCTGTACAGCGTGTAACGCGGCAAGAATTTCTTGACGTTGTGTCATCTTAGATTCTGTGAATCTTTGTATTTCCAAGTATTTAGCCTTCGTGAATTGTTGTATCTCACGATCAATTGTTTCACTGTTTTGTTTCATCAAGGTTATCGCGGCCTCCATTCTCGTGTGAGTGTATCTGCAAGGGTGTTCTGTTCTGATTTTATGTATACGATGTGAAACTGGTATCTTCTTATCTCGAGCTGCCAACGTATCAATCTTCCTTGATTATAGTTGTCTCGAAGTGTGTACCTGTAGAAGTTTGTTAAGTATTTTGAGTTTGTTCGAAGTTCGAATTCTCGAGGTAAAAGCTCGAGTTTCCACTTCCGAAGTATCTTTAGACATGCAAGTGTCTCTTTTTCATGGACTGTATAATTTTTCTGGGTTTCTGTAAATGTCCCAGATATATATTTACAGAGTTGTGTAATTTCGCGAACCTTTTTGGTTCTTGTATTCATATGACCTTCAAGGTCGTTTGTATTCATTTTTTCGGCTGGTATTGCAAGCATGCAACCAGACCATGTATCATTTGAAGCATCTGTCTCAATGATAATAAAATCATTTTCCTTTGGATTGTATAAAACAGACAATGTTTCACAATACTGTTTTATTTTCTGCACTTGTATCGAATCATCAATTCGCCAATTCCATTGTATTTTCTCAGAATGTTTCTTTTGTAATTGTGTTCTTTCTTTAGCAAGGTTCTTTATGAATCCTTGATCAGAAATGTAGTTTAAACATCCAAGAAATCTTTGTAGTTGTTTTCGATCAGTAATTTGATCTGGAAATTCGTTTAATTTTTTCAAAATGTTGTCTTGAAGAACTATATTTCCTTGTGAATCAAAAGTATTTCCAAGAAAATCAATTTTTTGTTTACATAGGACTGCTTTCTTTTTAGAAAGAATTAGTCCTTTGGCTTTGCATAGTTTCAAAACTATTTTTAGGTTTTTCAAATGTTCTTCTTTATCCTGATTACTAAAGATGATAATATCATCAATGTAAGCAAGACAAATGTCTTCTAAACCTTCAAGGTTTTTATCCATAAATCTCTGGTATATTCCAGGTGCTTGTTTCAATCCAAATGGTAAAACATTCCATTGGTAATGTTTTTGTGGAGGACATGTAAAAGTTGTTAGTGGTTTTGTATCTTCATGCAATCTTAATTGCCAATATCCTGATTTAGCGTCTAATGTACTGAACCATGTTTGTCCTTTTAACCTATCTTTGATATAATCAATTCTAGGAAGTTTATTTGCATCTCCTATAGTTTTTTCATTTAATTCTTTATAATTTATGACCATTCGTCGTTTTCCTCGCTTTATTTCATTTTTATTTTCTACATAAAATACAGGTGCTGCGTGTGGACTTTTGCTTTCAGAAATTAATCCTTTTTCCAAAAGTTGTTTACATTCTTCTTTGAATTCATCAAAATCTTGTTTAGAATAAGGTATATTATTTTTTGCATTTACTTCGTCTAAAGGATTTTTAAGTTTAATTTCAACTATCATATGATTATTGTTCTTATCTTTATCTAAAGGATCTTCACTAGTGACAGAGTCTAAAATTTCTTCTATTTCTTTTTCAAGATTTGTTTTTATGAAAAATATTAATTCATGATTGATTAAATAATCTATTTTGTCTATGAGATTACTTCTGTCTTCAATCTTTACTGTTGGTATTTCACCAGTTTCACTCTTTTGGGATAGTTTTTCATTAACAGGTGATTTTAAAGTGATGTATTTTAAATCTTGACAAAAAGGTCTGTATAATTTTAAAAAATTATTTCCTAGGATAAATGGTAATCCTGTTTCGTGTCTGTATATAGATGGTATAGTAAAACAATATCCCTGGATCCAAGCTTTTTCTAAGTATGTAGCGTACCATATATAATAATGACTTGCATCTGCTATCATTATTTTTAATGGTTGTTTAAGTTTTTTCCATTTAAATATCGTAAGAGCTGGTGATGCAAAGCATAAACTTGCTCCTGTGTCTATAAATGCTTTAATTGTTTTATTCTTTATTTTTACTTCTATGAATGTAGCGTTAGAGTTTTTCATTTAGAAATTATCAGAACTATATTCAGTTTCTGATTCTGTAACAGTTTCCATTTCATATATGTTTTCCAAATCAGAATAGTCTTATTCTATTGGTTCTAAATCGTATGTTTGAGCCACTTGAAGTATATGTAATTTTTTATTCGATTGTTTTTGTTGTTTAGGGCATTCTCTTGCATAGTGTCCTTCTTCGTGGCAAAGCCAACATTGGCATTTTTTCTTTCCTTCTGGACAGTATTTTTGTTTTGGTTTGTATTCTTTCTTTTTAAAGAAAAGTCTTCTTCTTTTTTGAAATTTATGTTTATTATTGTCTACCCATCTTTTAGGTTTTTTTCTCCATCTATATCTTTTATCCTTTCTCCTGTATTTTCTTTTTTTGTTTGGTCGAATTATGTATGGACTTTCTCCGTATTGTTGAGGTACTAAAGGATTTCCCTCACAACATATCGTAACCTTGTTTTTAACTGCATTGTGTAAGTCTCTTTCATAGCATTTGTCTCCTATAAATTGTTCTACTACAGTTTGCGCTCCTCCTAGTGTCTCTGAAACGAATCCTTCATTTACTTGTTTCTTAAATTCCGCATATATTATTTGGCCAACTGGATAAGGTAATTTATTGAAATATAATGATAGATATTTTTCTTTGTTTTCTTTGGATAAATCATAGTAATACATATTGTATTCACAGTTAAAGTGTTCTATAGCGCACATGTCTAATATTTGTGTATTAGCAAGATGGTATGCTGCTCTATCTTGTTCTCTTTTATTTGCAAAGAGTCCTGAATCTTGTATAGGTATTCCAACGAATTCCGAATATATTTTTGCAACTATGTTCCAAAAAGTATCTATAGAATCTCCTCCTATCAAGAGTGTCTTCTGTTCTTCTGATAATGAGGCTAAGAAATGTGTTACGTTTCCTGTTGTTTTATATTGTACAAAACTGAATATTGTTTTAAAAACTCCTAGTCTTAATCTATCTTCGGTTTCTATAATTAATCCTAGTTTATGTGCCCATTTAGTAATAAGTGTTGATTTGTTTGTTACACAATCTAAATTTAATATTCCATCGACTCCTAGTATTCCCTTTGTAGGTATATATTGTTCAGGTATTTTAGACCATCTTCCCTTTTTATTTGGAATATATCCCTTTTTAAAATTGTATTGTACACTTGAATTTTTTAGAGGATTAGTATATTTATCTTCTTGATAAGTTTCCCATTTAATATCTTCTTCCCTTTTTGTATTACTTGCTTCTGGAATATCTTTCTTATCTTTTTCTCGTTTTAAATTGTGTTCCATTCCTAATACATCGTCTTCTGATGACTCATATCCGTATATTACTTCTTCATTTTCTACTTCCGGTTTTATTGCTTCTAATGTATGAGTTTGTTTATTTTCTTCATCAACTATTTTTAATGATTCTAATAAATTGTTTAATTCTGCGATTTTTTCTTCTAAATCAAAAGATTCCATTATAATCGTGGAGATTCAATTTGAAAAGGTTTGAGGTTTCTATTTCCAAAATATGTTTCAAGATCGGCAATAGTTATATGTCTAGAATATTCTTTTCGTATAATTACTTCTTTGAGTTGTTTTAATAATTCTTGACAGTTTGACATAGGAAGTATTATTTGTTTTTCTTCAGATGTACCGATTTGGTTTTCCACTTGTTTTCCTTTAATTTCTCGTAGAAGTTTATCTAAAATTTCTTGAGTATTATCTATTTCATTTATAACATTTTGTTTTTTATCTAAAAGAATTTGTTGTAACATATCTATAATGGTGTTTAATTGTGGGTTTGTAGTCGTGTGAAATAAATGTGGATATTCTCCCCCCTCCTGATGGCAAGAGAAAATGTTTTGATCAATTTTATAATATGATTCTATTTTTTGATTAGTATTGATGTTTGTTATAGTGTCCTCAAGTTGAGACATCTTTTTATTAGTATTTATTAATTGTTCTATTAATGTTTGTACTGTATTATTTAAAGATTGTATTTGTTGATTTAATGTTTCTACAAAATTTTGTAATTCATTCATGCTGATGAAAGTATATTTAATTTAGTTATTTGTTCTCGACACCATTTTATTACTTTTTTATTTTCAGCTATAAGTTCTGGTATTCCTCCTTCTGATCGTTTGATAAATTTCATATATTCTTCTAGTCTTGAAATTGTAGTGGGAATGTGTATTCTATTTTTTACAAGACTTTCTTCAAATTGTCTCCTGCTTCGAATAATTTTTTCTTGTTTTTTCATATTCTGCTGGATTAGTCGTTTTACTTAATATGTCTATTTTTTGTTTAATTATTCCTCGTAGCTGTCGTATTTCCTGACGTTTTAATTGTTTTTTATATTGATCCATATTTATCCATTCATTTCCCGTTGATATATATTTTTTATTAATTTTGTATTTATTATATTAATTTGTTTAGCATTGTTTGTTATATTTTTTATTTCATTTGGGTATATAAAAATTTCTTTCATAATAAAATCGTATTTTGTTGCAACCTCTAATTTCTTTCCCAATTTTCTTATATCGGTTTTGATTTTTGTTTGTTCATTCATTTTATCTTTCAAATCGTCTTAGTATTGAAATAGTCTTTTGTATCTGTTCTTGATAATATTCTGTCCAATGTTCATGATATCTCGTGATATACCAATGTCCATTATTTCTAGCTACTAAGTATAATTTTTTATGATTATTATATTCTTCGTATAGATCTGTCAAATATTCATTATATCCTTTCATTTTGAAAAGTATTATGGGTCAAAATATAATATTTATAAAAGTTTCTTGTATTGATTTATAAGAAAATATCAACTGTGTCATGAGTTTTGGGAAACGCTTTTCGCATTCACGTTTCACACTAATTTTGTAATTGAAAAGTCAAAAATATACTACTATTAAAAAGTTTCCCTTCCACGCCAAGACTTTCGAATACAGTAAATACTAGCATAAAAGATCAAGATCGGGAAGGAAACTGAGCGGGCCAATAGGATTTAGAGAGAGAAAATTTTCAAACCCATCAACTACTACTTGTAAATTTTTACAAGAATTTTACGGTAAAATCCCAAATTGAGAGAATGCAAACATAATTGTCCTAGGGTTCTTCCGGGAGCAGTCGAAGGCTGAATTCTCTAATCAAATTATCTAAGCCGTATTTTGAGCACACTTCCAGGTTGGTGATTTCATTGTATGCCTTATACTTTACCTAGAAAAGTTGCTCTGGAAATGGTTTGCTGTCTGCCATTTTTGTTGCTGCGATAGAAAAGTTGCTCTGAATCTGTGTTTTCTTGGTTCGCTTCTATCCTGAAAATTCTTAGGTCTCGCACATCGAATTTTATTGGGTCAACGCAGCATTGAATTTTGTTTGTTGAAGTTACGATTGATGATTTTATTGGTGAAACATAGTAAAGTTAATATTTTTTGTTCGTGATTTTGAACTTACCAAGAGTTCGAACAGAAAGAATTGAATTCTTTTCTAATAGTTTGATAATTTAAAGTTGAATATGACCTAGTGCCTTGGGAGGTTTGGATTTCAAGTAATTTTTTCTGTCATAGGTCATTAAAGAATCATGCTTCTATATTAGTTTCTGAATTGTGAAAATATATATTGGAACTAATATCAAATTAGTAACTTTTGTGCCATATGTCGTTCATGACTACCATTCTTAGATGATGATTTTGTGATTGTCCGAACTATGAAACATGCCATAGATTTCATATTTTACTTAAAACTTTGATGGTTTGATTTAGTGAACTTTTTTGTTTCAAATTTGAATATTCCCTTCCATGCCCTTCATTTTTCTTTGGACATTTTTCTGACTTTTGATCTGGATCATTACATTATTTGGGTTGTCTGCTATAATCTTATGTTTAAATCATGGCAACATCTATTAAAGTTTGAAAGTATGGTTGTCTCTTAATACATTGTCGGTATTAGTTAAGTAACTTAGTTCCACTTTCAACCAGTTATGCCTAGCTGCAGCTAGTCACCGTAGTGAGATAATATGTAGGTCCACCTCATCCTTGATGGATTAACGACACCGAAAACATATATTATGTACTTTTTACTATTTTAGGCCAGTTTGTGAAAACTTGAAAAGTGTTTGATTTGTTCTTAATAATTCTAAGCTTTGTTATTGATTTGCTAATGTTTATTTATTCTTAATCCTGTATGTTTATTATTGATTTTACTATTGCAGACACCCTTGAGAGTATCACCAACTATAGTTTGGTTATAATTTTCCCTATTCCTTCTGCTGGTGAAATAGAGAAGGAACCTTGGCAAGGCAGATGTCAGGGAATCCTTCTCAATGTAAATATTTAGTCAACGCATCTTGCATGAACTCACATGACCAGGCACTGTCTTTTAAACCGAAATGGTACTTCAGTAAAGAAGAAATAGAGGGACATTCTCCATCAAGGAAGGATGGCATTGATCATGAACACGAATCACATCTGCGCCAGTTATACTGTTCCTACGTACAAAAACTAGGCATTGACCTTAATATGTAAGCTTCTAGATGGTTTGTGTTGTCTATTCTCTCTCGATTGATACACTTATATTTTGTTCATATTCCTGTTCCTTTTGTCATATAATGTGGGAAAGGCTTGTTCCTCATTATGAACTTGTGAAAATGATCTTGTACCAATATTCTTGGGGATAAATTTAAAAATTGTGCATCACTACATAAAAATTATATACATATAAATTCTTTGCTTGATTCTGCGTCCTATAGCTATATCATCAACACTATTAGAAGGTTAATTTTAGTTTTTTTTTTCTTTTTTTTTTTTTTTCTGATGTAATGTATTTGAAGATAATCATTATTTTATGCTTACCTCCTTTTCATCATCACCTTTGTGCTTAAACTTTTTCACAACCAAATAATGCTGGAGTCGTGTTGAGATTTTCAATGTTGGTTTCTTAACTCTCAGGCACCAAGTCACTATAGCTACTTCCATGATGTTGTGCCATCGATTTTATATGCATCAGTCTCATGCAAAAAATCATTGGCAGGTAAACTAACTATTCACTAATCTATTCTTTACTTTGGTGTATCATACTGATGCTATCTCTTATTTTTGCATGTTCTATTGTAGGCTGTCTTGTCCCATATTATACTGCAAGACTATTTTTCTAACCATAGTAGTTGGGTGTAGCAAACACACTAGTATTTTGAATCAATAGTCGTAATAAGTCAAGTCACTAGCATCAAATTCTCATATTCAGATTTATTAGATTTGAAGTCGGAAAATAATGATAGCCCCTCCTGCTGCTTTCTGTTCTAGAAACCGAACTGGATTTGATGTCGTGCTTGATGTAATTTTGAGTATGAGGGCTATTTTGCAGACGGTTGCAAATGCTAGCCTGTTTCTGGCCTGCAAAGTTGATGATACTCCATGTTGGTTAAAAGATCTTGTTGTTGCGGCTTATAAATTAATGTTTAGCTGGGATCCTTTAGCTCCACAAAAAATCAGACAGAAGGTATGACAGCCTGGATGCTACCTTTCCTATTGGCTTATTTCCTTGTTTAATGAGAACTTTAGATGCTGACTCAGTTTCTGTTTCAAATTGATAGGAAATTTACGATAAGCAGAAAGAATTAATCTTGCTAGCGGAGCAACTAGTTTTAGTTACAGTTGCTTTTGATCTCAATATTGAGCTCCCTTACAAGCCACTTGTTGCAGCCCTAAAGAGGCTGGGAATTTCACAAAAGGAAGTCATGAGAGTGGCATGGAATTTTGCGAATGACTGGTATATGTATTTTCCTTATATTTATATGCCATTCTAATGGTCGTAATTACTACATTCATTTTTTTGTCATTTCTCCAACAATTAGTATTTGTTATTTCCTATATCCATACCCTAATTAGACTGTACCTGTGAAATATATAGGCTCCGTACAACGCTGTGCTTGGAATACAAACCACATTATATTGCAGCAGGTTCTGTCTTTCTTGCTGCGAAACATCAGAAATTGAAGTTGCCTTCTTCAAATGGCATAGTGTGGTGGATGCAATTCGATGTTTTACCAAAACAATTAGAAGGTTTGTCAAATATAGTGAATTTATTTCTCGTGTTCTCTTTTTGCCATAATCCATATTTGAGTCGTAAGTTTTGCATAATTCGTCTAACAGATCATCAATTTATTACCATGTCAAAGTACTGAACCAATATAATACATGTTTTCGTTATATTTTATTTGCTCTATAAACTTAGGCTACCTCATAAATCACCTCATTATATAAGCAGTTGGAATATTTGCCACTTCCCAATGACTTGTTTCTTAACAATTATTGTAATTTTTGCAGAGGTCATTCAACGCATGCTTCAGTTGCTAGGACGAAGCCCTAAACAATCAGATCCATTCTCAAGTGCGTCAAAAAGCAAACAGAAACCTGCAACACCTGTAAAGAGAAAACACGGTATCTCTGAATCATCCATTTCAAGTGCATCACTGTTTGGGAAAGATTCAAGTAGTTATTCAGTGGAGACTGCCCCAGAACTTTCAAAATTTCCTGACATTAAGAAATTACCGAACTCCGAGAACAACCAAAGAAGTGACTCCGGTACTGCAGACAGCACTGTTGAGGATGGTGATGCTGAGGTACTAACAAGGGACTCAAACCGTGAATCAAGTTGCAAGATTGTTTCTGTTAAAGAAAATCTTTACCCAGAAATCGATCTTGCAAGAATTAAAGAGAGACTGAAAAGGAGGAAACTGGATAGAACTGAAAATAAGAAGTTGGCAAGGTGCAGCCACTTTGAAGATGGTATAAGTGATGAGGCTTGGATTGAGAGAGAGCTGGAAAATGGCATAGAAACAGTTTCTGTTGTGTCTAACACGATTCTTTAGCAAGTGCAGAGAATGAATCGAATCATATTTGGTCAACAATTTTTGTTGTATATTTAGTGTCTCATTATTTTAATTTTTTATTTATTTTGATAAACTCATGATTTTAATTGCCCCCATCTTCATCCAATACCAATGTCAGTTTATCATGTGGGAAAATATCTCTCTTCCTCTTGTTTTACGCAATGCCGCATCTGATTTAAATGTTTGTTTTAAATCTTCCCCAATTTAAGGGATTTAGGGATTCAACAGCTCTTGCAAAATGCAAATAGACTAAGGTCAGTGAGTTTTGTGCACGTATGCGTTTGGATTTCTGATATTTGTTTCAAATTTTTGGAGGAATTGCTTCATGGGTCATTCAATTTTGAGCAGTATATTTGAGGAATGCATTATGAGTGAATATTAAGATATTTGCATGGACAAACAATTATTGTGTAAATTTCTTGTTTTTTCTAGAAACAGAACTCTGACAATTTTTATTCAAGTTTTGAATAGGTTTTAATTGTATACTTTTGTCCTTCATCTGAATTAAGAGTTCGAATTTCTTCTATACTTTTCTAATAGCTACTGCATTATATTTACATTTACTGAAATTCAATATGTCTCTACAGTTACTAATGCAGCATAAATCTACAGAGTAGCATCATATGTGGGCTGATAGTATTAACCACAAGATTCCTATATTTACTTGAACTTGATTACCAATCACAGTTCGTAACTCAAGTGTTTGCCAGCGAATTCATTTCATAACTCAAGTGTTTGCCAGTTAATTCATTTTTTACATATTTATAGTGAGCGAAGATGCCATTGAACATAACTTTGTTTGTATATGTTTAGTATAGAAATAATCTATTCTCTCCTTTTGCAAAAGTTTTGTCTACCATAATTTTTAGCCATTTTCTACTTGATAGTTGCAATCATTGAAATTTTTCGCTCAAGATTGGGATTAATAAAAACACCGTAAGGTGACACATATATTCTTGTTGTTAATCCTTTGATATATTATTTGTCTGATTTTGTTTTCTATGACTTAATCCTTTGGTGAATTATTCATTTAATTTCAAGATTGCAACCTTTTCTTCTTAAATATGTTTAAACACAATGTCGTCACAGTCCAAAGATGCTGGAGGATTCGAGGCTTTAGTGATCGGAAAAACAACTGATACACAACAAACTGATGCGAATGATAGAATAGTTGGCCTCGAAAGTCCGAATCTAAGGCCAAGACCAACAATATAAGGTCTTCATTGTTATTATTCAGTTTTTCTTTTTCAGCATCGATTCAGTATAGATCCTGAGGTGTTCATTTCGATTTTCATTTTTCAGTCTCCTTTTCCTTAAAGTTCCATGAAACTTTTGAGTATTTTGTAGCAGGAAGCCATGACCTCATTGCTGCGTATTTTTTGTTGCAGTAAGTTTTCTGTTAATGTTCGCTATAATGTATCTTAAATTCTTAATGATATATCAATGAGATTTCTTAAAGCCTTTGATGCAATAACAATGTTTTTGCAGGAGGTTTCCTCCAGAGTTGGTGATCTTATTTGGTGATCACGATGGATAAGCAAATGCTTCTACAAGTGTAAAATTGTTGAATTTGGTAAAATATATCTGAAGTGAAATTGATTTGAGTATAAGTGGTTGTAATAACACAATGGATGTGAGTATTAAGAGCTGCGAGAGTATTTTGAAAAATGAGGGCACTTATAAGCTTTTGAAGCTTAGCCTATTAAGGGCTTTTAGATGTCTCAAAATAATTCCCTTTGAGATCAGCTTATAAGAAATTTCATTTTTCCGTCGCCTTAACTACTTCAATATGGAATGTAAAGGTAAGGACACGCACATGGTTGCTGCTTAATGTTTATATCGTCTTCCCAATTCTTCACAGAAAAAAGGTTTCTGAAAACGTCCAAAAGACTATCTTTACCCAAAATATACCATTCACACTTCGTGAAACTGGAAGCAAATTGCCAAGAGAAGGTTGGTTGTTAAACTATACTTTTCTTCTTTTATTTATGGGCAAATTACATCCAACTACCTTGACGTTTGCCCTAATTACGAATCAGTCCCTCTTTTCATTTATTACATATCAACCCCTAAAAACACTGTTTCAGTTACATTTTAACCCCCTAAAGAGGGACTGATTTGTAATTGAAACAGTGTTTTTAGGGGTTGATATGTAATAAATGAAAAAAGAGGGACTGATTCGTAATTAGGACAAACCTCAGGGTAGTTGGATGTAATTTTCCCTTTATTTATTTACTCATACTCCTGAAGTGGTCAGAAGAATTTGAATACAAAGTTGTTAAGAACCTTTGATCATTTGTCTCGGAAAAAGAATCCCAACCATTGGTAGTGTTTGTTAAACTTTTTTTTTTTTTTAAAGGATTTGTTAAATTTAAAATGATATGTTGTAGTTTTTTTTTTTTTTTTTCATAATATAATTAATTCAAGTACGTGCTGTCAATGTATTTTCAAGGGAGAATTGGAAAATTTTCCAAATTTATGCCCCTTACATTGCATAACAGGATAAAACGAATGAATTATCAAAAGGTTAGAACAAAATCGAGAAACTCCTTAAAGTGAAAATTGAGATTTATCTATTTTCTTAAATCCACTCAGACATTTTAGACAACTTACTATATGAAAATATAAGACTCGATTTTTCGTAAGACACATCAGAGTAGATTGAGAGTATCAAATTTGAGGTGTGAATTATGATTCTAAAATAATATCCCAGAATGCGTAATATATACTCCCAGGTCGTTAATTTGACCAAAAGTTCTGCAGTAATACTGCCGCTTGGCCGTAAATATAATTTTTATTAAACCGATAAGAATAAAATTTTATTTATTGCCTAATTCAAATCCAATTAGATGGATTATAAAACTAAAAAAATATAATTAATTTTTTATTAATCAATTTTTAATCCAATCAAATGAATCATAAAACTAAAAAAATCAATTTAATTTTTTATTAATTAATTTGTAATCAAAATTACATTTAATTTGACTACGTGAACTGGGTAGGTGTGCCAACGTGGCGAGAGAAGGTCCCAGTTATCTTTAATTAGGGAAACTTCGAGGTTTTATGATTGTAATTTATTTTAGATAATTATAATTAATTTGTTACTTGCGTTAGTTAACTTTTAAGGAGTTAATTTTTTCAAGAATCCTAGTTTTCATGGCCTCGAGGTCGAGGCCTTGTCAAGAAAAAGCCGAATCGTTTGAGAATTGAGATTCAGACACACAAGGCCGAGACTTGTGGTACGTCTATAAATTCCCGTATTTTGTTCTTTTCTCATTTTCGTTTTTGCCACACTATCAAAACTCCTACATGACATTTGTAATAATAGAACCGCTTTCCTAGTTTTTTCGATCTCAGTTTTTTGTTCCCTTTTCTCTTCATTTTCGTATTACGTTTAACCCGCTTGTGTAGACTCGAGGTGAACTAAATTGTACCTTCTAGAAATTGCTTTTTTATGTCTTGATTCCGGGAAGGTTGTGAACCCTTGAGATAATCATTTTTTTTTTTGAAAACGTAAAAAAAAATATTATTCATCGCTAAAAAAACAAATGTACAAGTACAAGGTGTAACAGAGGGAAACAACCCTCACAAGAGAAACAAAGCAACTCAAAAGTTGAGAGCAAGTGCGACGCCTAAAATAAAAACAGAGCTAAAAGCAGCCAGAAAATCCATGCAAAAACCAATAGTACAAAGTCCTAAGAGCTCAGAAAATTTGCAATGAACTCCACCGGATACAACTTGTAGAGAACCGTAAAAACAAGACGCTTGATTCTTGCCAAAATGTCGCAGGCTTGGACAGTTGCATTTTCGATTACTAGTTTGTTTCTTCCTTCCCAAATGGCAAAGATGGTGCTGCAAAGAGTAAGTCGTGTAGCACCCCGGAGCGGAGGCACCACATCCCCCGCACCATAGCCCGACACGTGTAACGAAATGGGAACTCCGCCCATGCATCAAGCCATGGCGAACGGGAGACAAACAAAAATCCAACCTAAGCTAGGCGGTCTAGACCCTAACTCAGAGTGCGCAAGAAACATAAATTCGCGGAAGCAATCAATTAAAACTCAGGCATGCTAGCACATATCAACGCTTTCTTCTTATAATACCTATACAACCTTAGATACAAAGCAATTATACAAAATTAAATCCCAGGACAGAAGATGAGTATCAAATTTATACATATCTCAACACTTAGCAAAATACATAAAGAAAACAAAGTACGATGCATGAGACTCGAGCTATCCTCAACCACGACTTAAAGACAACCGCCTAGCTCCAACTCTCAAACGGGTACCTGCAAACTCAAATCAAAGGGGGAAAAAGAGAGAAACAACGAGGGTCAGTCCTAGAGACTGGTGAGGGGGCTAAAGCACGCACTGTAGCACCCGGAACGCCGAGATGCCACAACCCCGCTCTATAGCTCAGTCCACATACGAAATGGATGATCCGTACATGAACCAAGACTATAGCGAACGGGTGACAAAATAAGAAACCATCTAGCTAGGCGGGACTAGACCCCAATTCAATTAATCACCAACATATATAATCAATAATACGGAAGCATAAGATACATACATTCAATAAGTTAACATCACCATGTTCACCACTTCTTCCCAAAACAAACCATCTTCCAAATTTAGAAGTGCCAAAAGGTTCATAACATTACAATTATGCATCAATAATATACAAGGAACATGCTAGACTCAAAAGTAAAGACCTGACTCGACCCCGCCTAGCACTCAACCTGCAAAACTGAAAATGTGAGGGTGTCAGTCTACCGAAGACTGAGTGATGGGTTTATAAATAAATATTAGCGCAATTACCATGCAAGTCATAGTCTCGGGTAAGGTTTTATAAAAGGGAAGCCATATAGGTTCGATAATAAAATACAACTCGCCCGAGATTACGACTAATCAATTTAACAATATAACCGTTATCACTTCAATTCAATCAGTTGTAACGCCCCAGTTTCCGGATGAACAGGTAAGCACGCCACGTGTGCGTTTTGAGCGTAGGTTTTATTTTATTTCTTTTAATTTTATAA
Organism: Lantana camara; assembly: GCA_037501455.1. Taxonomy (NCBI): domain Eukaryota; kingdom Viridiplantae; phylum Streptophyta; class Magnoliopsida; order Lamiales; family Verbenaceae; genus Lantana; species Lantana camara. The sequence goes on from CM074855.1 coordinate 61,721,834, forward strand.
TATATTACGTGGCATTTCATATTTTCACAAAATTCATGAAACATTATTTATATCAATTATTTGATTTCATATCATTGAAAAATTAATTCATGACACGAAAAATATTTTCTTGCATGAAATTACTACCGAGAGTGATAAAATTATCAAAATTGTCCTTAGTTAAATATTTTCTATAATTCTAGGGACTTAATTGCATAAACTCTTAGGGTTTGATTGAGCATATTTTAAATGGTTGCATACCTAATTGCATGACTTAAATAACCAAGGGATTGTTTGGCAAAATTAGATTTTTCACCCATTTCAAGAAGGGATGTATCGGTATAAGCTTCCTTCAGCTTCCTTGAGCATTTCATCAAAATATTTCCCAACTCAATCACTCTCTCTCTCGGTATTTCAAGGAAGACAAGGGAAGAAGATAATTTTCTATCAATCATCAAGATTTCAAGAAGTCTTTTAAGGAATTGGAAGTCCTCATCATCATCATCATCATCTTCTTCATTTCTTTCATCTTTAAGGTTGGTTGCATGGAAAAAGGGATGAATTTTGATTGTGTTTGACATGCTAGGGTTTGAATGATATATGCTAGATGTGTTCTTAGTTGTGCAAAACATGATTGAATGATTATTTCATGAATTATTGCATGAATTTGAGCTTGAAAAATGGAATATATGGCTTGAATGATCAAGTTGATCATGAACTTGAAAGCATGAATTCTTGATGCTATTTCATGGTTTTGGTGTCTAAGTGATATATTATCATGTAGTGAAGTTGTTTGCATCATATTTCTAGAGATTATAGCATTTGGGGATCAAAAATGGAATTTTGAAACTTTGTTGCTTTCTTCCCGAGAGCATACTCTGTTTCTGCTCTGTTTTTCAGTTGCAGAAGCAGGGAACGACCGTTCCCAGCCTCAAGGCATTGTGGGAACGGGCGTTCCCTTCTTTCAAATGGAAACCGCGCGGCCGACTATGGGAACGGCCGTTCCCATTTTGGCCTAAGGGCCGGAAGGGCCGTTCCCAGCGTAGGCGCGCTTTTAAAATGAAAAACGTTGCCGCGTTTCTCTGGGCAACGGGAACGACCGTTCCCAGTTTTCAAAGGAAGCCTGGAACGGCCGTTCCCAAGCGGCTGACAGAACAAAATTCACTGCATAAATTTACGATTTTGACCCCTCGATCCAACGACTTCTTTGACCCCGAATTGCTATAATACGTGTTAATATGATGTGAAACGAAAAGTTATAATACCACATTGCATTTTCGAGGTCGTCTCGACACGTTCTCGCCGTTCGTCATATTTTGGCCATTTTAGTCCATGTCTCATACTCATATGTCGTATTTGCACAGGTCACGAGGGCGTGGACGAGGAGCAAGCTCCTTAGAACGCTTCTTTATTATATTTTGCAAGAAAGGTGAGGTTTTGTTTTGGTAAAATGAACCCTACCACCCGTACGTGCTAGTTTTCGGCCAAAACCTATTATAATTATAACCGTTTTCAAAGTAATAAACATTGCAAGCAAGAATGTATCGATTGTCATGATTTTCAAGCATGTTTGGCGAGTACATGATTGCACGTGGGCCCGAGGGTAATTCTTGAGCCAACCGGGAAAGCAAGGGCTGACGGGTAACTCCTGAATTGTCCTCACATTGTTGGGATCACCCCCGAAGCCACTAGGAGATTAGTGGTGGAAGGAGTTCCGTGTCTAGAGGGTCATGTCCTCTACACACACCATGTCGTGGATAGTCGAGCCTTGCAAACTCGCTATCATCCGGAGGAAGAAGGAGACTGGGGATTAATCCGGAATGTCGGGTTATCCTCGGGTTATTGCATGTTTTCAAGTATGAAATTGTCTATGTGAGCACTAAATGAATTGCATGATCACTTATTTATTAAGCAAGCAAGCATGATCACGTATTGTTCACGATTGGGAGTTCGGTTGGAGATTGCCCTTACTCGCCGGGGCCACATGTTCATGATATTGACAAGAAAGATTAATTAAACGTGTTAAAATGGATAGTTGTAATCTCGGGCAAAGGATGAGGTTTCTTGAACTATATACTTATGGTTTTCTAAAAGTCTTTACCCGAGGCTACAACTTGCATGTGACGTGTGTTATATTTATTATTGCCCCTCACTCAGTCTTCGGTAGACTGATACTCCACTTTTCAGGTACCTTTTGAGCGTGGTTGTGCTAGGCGGGAGTTGGTCGAGTCTTGCATTTTCCACGGGTCTAGTTTCATACCTTCATGTATATTGCTTTTGGAACATTTCATGTATGGATCGATATTAGTATTTTGGATTCATGGTTATGTATATTATTGAAGATAGGATAATGCACTGATAGATAATTGGTACCTATATGTATCTATGTAATAAATATGGTACCTATATATATACGAACGACTTTACTGCTTCCGCTTTCTATTCATGGTTGTCTTGATTATGTTGGGGAGAGTGTCCCGCCTAGAGCGTCGTTTTGTTGTCACCCGTTCGCTGTGGTCTTGGTTTATGTATGAACTGTCCATTTCATACGTGGATTGAGGCTACAGTGCGGGGGATGTGGCGCCTTGGGGTCTAGGGTGCTACATCTACAGGTGGTATCAGAGCCCGGTTGCAAAACCGAGGTTCTCGAGTCGTGTCGAGTCAGTCTAGGTCGCACGGCATAGGATTATGTGGTATTTGGGAGTCTGCATTGGACTGATTTACTTGATTTACTCCCTTATTCGCATTAGTTGCACTACTTGATCTTCCTTGAATATGTGTTACTTGATATTATGGAAATTCTATGCACACATTTGCATTTATTGATCAAACCACGCATGTTTAGTGATCTAATTTCAGGATGGAGCCCGATAGACATTACAGTGATCGATCCTCGAGGCACAGGCATCATCATCGCCGACACCATCGCCGTGAGATATCACCACCTCCTCCACCTGCCCAGGCACAACCCCAGGACTTTATGAACGCAGTAGTGGGGCTTATTGATCAGAGGTTACAGGAACGGGTACCTCCACCACCACCACCAGCGCAGGTAGCACCTCCAGAGAATCCCATTTCTGCTATCTTGCGAGAGTTCCAAAATCAGCGTCCCCCGAAGTTCTATAAGGGAGACGATATACAGGCAGAGATGTGGTTGAAGGAGATTGAGAGGATTTGGCAGCTTATCCCTTGCGACAGTCAGGAGAAGGCTCGCTGTACACTTACTCTTATTCAGGGCGAGGCCTACTCCTGGTGGGAGAGCACTCAGATCGTTCTGGAGGCAGCAGGGACAGAGATTACCTGGGAGGTCTTCGTACGGGAGTTCAGAAACAAGTATATTCCTCCAGCTTCCCGTACCCGCAGGTTGAGGGAGTTTACAGAATTAAAGCAGGGAGGCAGGTCTGTGAGCCAGTATATCGCCGAGTTCGAGAGGCTTTCTCGCTATGCACCCAATATAGCGAATGATGACTTTCACAAGGCGATGCAGTTTGTTCAGGGGTTGAGACCGGATATCCAGGATGCACTGAAAGCGACTAATACCAGTACTTGGGCAAAGGCTACTGCAAAGGCCCTGAAGGTTGAGGATTCTAACAGTGCTAGGAGGGCTACTCAGCGAGCAGGACAGGCTTCAGGCTCGAGATCAGGCCAGGGTTCGAGCTCAGGAAAAAGGCCGATGGTGTATTCTGCACCTCCAGCACAGAGGGACTCTGGGAAGAAGTTTAAGACTGCAGGAACGTCACAGAAGAGTGCAGGGCCGTTACTGAGAGGCCCGAGAGCCCCAGCACCACCCCAGCCACCTCAGAGACCGAGATGCACATGGTGTGGACATCCTACGCACACCTATGATAACTGCAGGCGCCGGTTAGGCTTGTGTTTGATTTGTGGGAGTAACGAGCATCTGGTTGATGGTTGTCCGGATCGTCAGGATCCACCACCTGCAGGACCGAGGCCACTGGTGAGAGCTCGAGCGTATGCACTTGCTGGAGAGGAGCAGGAGGCTGATATCGACCCCGCTGCGGTAGTTGAAGGTATTATTTGCATCCATGGCACGAACATCCATACCTTATTTGATCCAGGAGCTACACACTCCTTTCTTGCGCATTCTATTGCTATTACCTTGTCTTTGCCTGCTATGTGTACTTCTGTGCGCTATATAGTTAGTACTCCTTTCGGTAGTAGGCGAGAGACGGATCAGGTTTACAGGGATGTTCCAGTTGTGATTGAAGGCAGGGAATTTCTGACAGACTTTATTGTGATGCCAATGGAGAGGTACGGAGCTATTTTGGGGATGGAATGGTTATACAGGCATTGTGCTACCGTAGATTGCCGGGCTAAGAAGGTTCAGTTGGGTTCAGGGGTTGTTACGGGCAGTACTTCGAAGACCGTGCCACTACTTTCGTTTTCAGAGGCTCAGAAGTTAGTCAGAGACGGGGCTACAGGGTTCATTGCCTATGTCCTAAACAAGCCGAAAGATCAGGTGAAGTTAGAGGATACCGAAGTGGTAAAGGAATTCCCCGAGGTATTTCCAGAGAAATTGGATTCTTTGCCTCCTGAGCGGGAGATTGAGTTCGTGATTGATCTTTTCCCGAATGCCGAGCCGTATTCAAAGACTCCTTACCGGATGGCTCCAGCCGAATTAAAGGAACTAAAAGTTCAGCTTGAGGCTTTATTGGAAGTTGGGTACATTCGGCCGAGTTCTTCGCCGTGGGGAGCACCGGTGTTGTTTGTTAAGAAAAAGGACGGGACTCTGAGAATGTGCATCGATTACAGGGAGTTGAACAGGATGACTATCAAGAACAAGTATCCCCTTCCACATATCGAGGAGTTATTCGATATACTCCAGGGCTCTAAAGTGTATTCGAAATTGGATTTAAGACAGGGATACTATCAGCTGCGAATCCGAGCAGAGGACATTCCTAAGACAGGATTCAATACTCGGTATGGGCACTACGAGTTCGTGGTTATGCCGTTTGGATTGACTAACGCCCCTGCAGCTTTTATGGATATGATGCACCGAATATTCAGGCCTTTCCTTGACAAGTTTGTGGTGATATTTATTGATGATATCCTGGTTTTCTCGAAATCAACCGAGGAGCACGCAAGACATCTCAGGCTCGTTCTTCAGACTTTGAAAGAGCATCAGTTATTTGCTAAGTTCAGCAAGTGTGAATTTTGGATAGATCGGGTTTCCTTCTTGGGGCATGTGATTTCAGGGAAAGGATTGGAAGTCGATCCCTCGAAAATCGAGGCCGTGCTTAAGTGGGAGAAACCAAAGAATGTCTCGGAGATTAGAAGCTTCTTGGGATTAGCCGGTTACTATAGGAGATTTGTTCAGGACTTCTCTAAGATTGCGGCACCTTTAACCCGGTTGACAAAGAAGGATGTTAAGTTTATCTGGGACGAGAAGTGTGATCAAAGTTTCAACTTTTTGAAAGAGAAGTTAGTCTCAGCTCTGGTGTTAACGCTTCCCGAGGGTTCAGAAGGGTATGCAGTGTATACAGATGCTTCTAAAGAAGGCTTAGGTTGTGTTTTGACTCAGAAAGGGAAGGTGATCGCCTATGCTTCCCGTAAGCTAAAGGAATATGAAAGGAATTATCCGACACACGACCTGGAGCTAGCAGCCGTGATCTTCGCGCTCGGGAAATGGAGACATTATCTTTATGGGAGTTCCTTTGAGATATTTACCGACCACAAGAGCCTCCAGTATTTATTCACGCAGAAGGATCTGAATATGAGGCAACGGCGTTGGATGGAAAAGTTGGAAGATTATGATTGTACAATTAAGTATCATCCCGGGAAAGCCAACGTGGTCGCCGATGCACTTAGCAGGAAGGCGAGTGTATCGAGTTTGGAAATGAAGGAAAGTAAGGAAGTTGCCCCGATTGTGTTACGGGCTCGGGTTTCTAATATCACAATTCAGCCGGAATTGAAGAATCAGTTGTTTGAGGCCCAGAATAGGGATCCGGAAGTGCAGAAACTTGCAAGTAAGGCTAAGGATGACCCGGAGAGTCCGTTTGGATTTGATGAAACCGGGTTGCTTCGGTTTAAAAACAGAGTAGTAGTACCTGAAGAATTGAGACGGGTCCTACTCGAGGAAGCTCACAAGTCAGCCTACTCGATCCACCCAGGAGGAAATAAGATGTATAAAGATTTGAAGCAATTTTATTGGTGGAACGGGTTGAAGAGAGACGTGGCAGAGTATGTGAAACATTGCCTAACTTGCCAGAAAGTGAAAGCTGAGCACCAAAAACCCGCGGGACTTCTACAACCGTTACCTATCCCCGAATGGAAGTGGGAACAAGTAACTATGGACTTTGTTTCAGGATTACCAAAGGTTAAAAGCGGGTTTGATGGAATTTGGGTGATTGTGGATAGATTAACAAAGTCTGCTCACTTTCTACCGGTCCGGATGTCCTATAAGATCCCGAAGTTGGCTGAAATCTATAACAGAGAGATTATTCGACTTCATGGTATTCCGGTGAGCATAGTATCGGATCGAGACTCGAGGTTTACTTCAAAGTTGTGGCAGGAATTACAGGCTGTCTTGGGAACGAAGCTTAAGTTCAGTACAGCATTTCATCCTCAAACAGACGGCCAGACTGAAAGGTTAATCCGGTATTTGGAAGATCTTCTTCGGGCCTGCGCGATGGATTTTCAGAACTCGTGGTCAGAACAACTTCCCTTGATCGAGTTTGCTTATAATAACAGCTTTCAGGCTTCGATCGGGATGGCTCCTTACGAGTTACTTTATGGGAGAAAGTGCCGATCTCCGTTGTTCTTCGACTTGGAAGAATGGAAATGGTCGAAACAGGAAGGGGTAAAAAGAGGTGAAAGATTCGAAAGGCCTTCCAAAGTCGTCCAAGCTATGATTGAAAAAGTTCAAGTGATTCAACAACGGATGAAAGCCGCGCAAGATAGGCAAAAGAGCTATGCAGATAAGCGCCGAAGGGATCTAGAGTTTGAAGTGGGTGACCGGGTATTCCTGAAGGTGTCACCAAGAAAGGGTTTCACCCGGATTGGGAAAGGAGGAAAGCTTAATCCTCGCTACCTAGGTCCATTTGAAATTCTTGAAAGAATAGGCGAAGTAGCCTATCGACTGGACCTACCACCGAGTCTTACGGGGATTCACAATGTGTTTCATGTTTCGCAACTAAGGAAATATTACCCCGATGAGACCACGATTCTCCCCGTGGAAGAAGTTGAACTGGAACCGAATTTGACGTTTGTTCAGAGGCCGGTTAAGATCATGGATCGGAAATTTCAGGAACTAAGAAACCGGAGGATTCCCATGGTTAAGGTGTTGTGGAGAAGTGATAAAACCGAAGAAGCCACTTGGGAAACAGAGGATAAAATGAAACGGTTCCACCCGGAGTTGTTCGAGCAAGACTAGAGAATCTGGGGACCAGATTCTTCTAAGGGGGGGAGAGTTGTAACGCCCCAGTTTCCGGATGAACAGGTAAGCACGCCACGTGTGCGTTTTGAGCGTAGGTTTTATTTTATTTCTTTTAATTTTATAATATATTACGTGGCATTTCATATTTTCACAAAATTCATGAAACATTATTTATATCAATTATTTGATTTCATATCATTGAAAAATTAATTCATGACACGGAAAATATTTTCTTGCATGAAATTACTACCGAGAGTGATAAAATTATCAAAATTGTCCTTAGTTAAATATTTTCTATAATTCTAGGGACTTAATTGCATAAACTCTTAGGGTTTGATTGAGCATATTTTAAATGGTTGCATACCTAATTGCATGACTTAAATAACCAAGGGATTGTTTGGCAAAATTGGATTTTTCACCCATTTCAAGAAGGGATGTATCGGTATAAGCTTCCTTCAGCTTCCTTGAGCATTTCATCAAAATATTTCCCAACTCAATCACTCTCTCTCTCGGTATTTCAAGGAAGACAAGGGAAGAAGATAATTTTCTATCAATCATCAAGATTTCAAGAAGTCTTTTAAGGAATTGGAAGTCCTCATCATCATCATCATCATCTTCTTCATTTCTTTCATCTTTAAGGTTGGTTGCATGGAAAAAGGGATGAATTTTGATTGTGTTTGACATGCTAGGGTTTGAATGATATATGCTAGATGTGTTCTTAGTTGTGCAAAACATGATTGAATGATTATTTCATGAATTATTGCATGAATTTGAGCTTGAAAAATGGAATATATGGCTTGAATGATCAAGTTGATCATGAACTTGAAAGCATGAATTCTTGATGCTATTTCATGGTTTTGGTGTCTAAGTGATATATTATCATGTAGTGAAGTTGTTTGCATCATATTTCTAGAGATTATAGCATTTGGGGATCAAAAATGGAATTTTGAAGCTTTGTTGCTTTCTTCCCGAGAGCATACTCTGTTTCTGCTCTGTTTTTCAGTTGCAGAAGCAGGGAACGACCGTTCCCAGCCTCAAGGCATTGTGGGAACGGGCGTTCCCTTCTTTCAAATGGAAACCGCGCGGCCGACTATGGGAACGGCCGTTCCCATTTTGGCCTAAGGGCCGGAAGGGCCGTTCCCAGCGTAGGCGCGCTTTTAAAATGAAAAACGTTGCCGCGTTTCTCTGGGCAACGGGAACGACCGTTCCCAGTTTTCAAAGGAAGCCTGGAACGGCCGTTCCCAAGCGGCTGACAGAACAAAATTCACTGCATAAATTTACGATTTTGACCCCTCGATCCAACGACTTCTTTGACCCCGAATTGCTATAATACGTGTTAATATGATGTGAAACGAAAAGTTATAATACCACATTGCATTTTCGAGGTCGTCTCGACACGTTCTCGCCGTTCGTCATATTTTGGCCATTTTAGTCCATGTCTCATACTCATATGTCGTATTTGCACAGGTCACGAGGGCGTGGACGAGGAGCAAGCTCCTTAGAACGCTTCTTTATTATATTTTGCAAGAAAGGTGAGGTTTTGTTTTGGTAAAATGAACCCTACCACCCGTACGTGCTAGTTTTCGGCCAAAACCTATTATAATTATAACCGTTTTCAAAGTAATAAACATTGCAAGCAAGAATGTATCGATTGTCATGATTTTCAAGCATGTTTGGCGAGTACATGATTGCACGTGGGCCCGAGGGTAATTCTTGAGCCAACCGGGAAAGCAAGGGCTGACGGGTAACTCCTGAATTATCCTCACATTGTTGGGATCACCCCCGAAGCCACTAGGAGATTAGTGGTGGAAGGAGTTCCGTGTCTAGAGGGTCATGTCCTCTACACACACCATGTCGTGGATAGTCGAGCCTTGCAAACTCGCTATCATCCGGAGGAAGAAGGAGACTGGGGATTAATCCGGAATGTCGGGTTATCCTCGGGTTATTGCATGTTTTCAAGTATGAAATTGTCTATGTGAGCACTAAATGAATTGCATGATCACTTATTTATTAAGCAAGCAAGCATGATCACGTATTGTTCACGATTGGGAGTTCGGTTGGAGATTGCCCTTACTCGCCGGGGCCACATGTTCATGATATTGACAAGAAAGATTAATTAAACGTGTTAAAATGGATAGTTGTAATCTCGGGCAAAGGATGAGGTTTCTTGAACTATATACTTATGGTTTTCTAAAAGTCTTTACCCGAGGCTACAACTTGCATGTGACGTGTGTTATATTTATTATTGCCCCTCACTCAGTCTTCGGTAGACTGATACTCCACTTTTCAGGTACCTTTTGATCGTGGTAGTGCTAGGCGGGAGTTGGTCGAGTCTTGCATTTTCCACGGGTCTAGTTTCATACCTTCATGTATATTGCTTTTGGAACATTTCATGTATGGATCGATATTAGTATTTTGGATTCATGGTTATGTATATTATTGAAGATAGGATAATGCACTGATAGATAATTGGTACCTATATGTATCTATGTAATAAATATGGTACCTATATATATACGAACGACTTTACTGCTTCCGCTTTCTATTCATGGTTGTCTTGATTATGTTGGGGAGAGTGTCCCGCCTAGAGCGTCGTTTTGTTGTCACCCGTTCGCTGTGGTCTTGGTTTATGTATGAACTGTCCATTTCATACGTGGATTGAGGCTACAGTGCGGGGGATGTGGCGCCTTGGGGTCTAGGGTGCTACATCAGTGGCCCGGCAAGTGAGGGCAATTCTCCAACCTTACTCCGATAGTGAACATTACCAATATTTAGATTATCAATGGTTAAGTGAGCGTGCAAGTTATTACAGTGCACAATAAGCAGTTTCAATTCCCTTCTTCCTCCGGTGATGGTGGGATTGCAAGGCCCCACCACCCAATAACGGCGAGCATAGGGATCATGAGTCCCTATGCCCGGGACTCCTTCCCCCACTAATCTCCTAGTGGGTTCAGGGGGCATCCCAAAGTTGTGAGGATAGTGCAAGAGTTACCCATCAGCCCTTGCTTCCTCGGTTGGCTCAATACACTACCCTTGGGCCCAAGTGAACATGCTTTACTCGCCAAACAATCAATCAATCACGATAAGTTCAATATGTCACGAGAAATCATTTGCAATCGATAAAGGTTTTGAGAAAGATATACATATATATATATATATATATATATATATATACATTTTGGCCGAAACATCACCTAGGGTTATACGGGTTCTATATATCTAGTAATTAAACCTCACCTGTGTCGACAATACAACAAGGATATAATTATGAAGCTTGCTCCTTGTCAACGGGAAGATAATCTGTGTAAAAAGGGACAAGTGTTTGTGAGACACGACTCTAATGAACCAATTACGACGCACGGCAAAGTCATGTATCAATATATCATGCAATAACAATCAAGAAATGTCAATTAGGAGCATAATGATCAATGAAACAAGTATATAACTCATATAATCACATACGGGAGCCAAGGAAGTGAAAGGAATGCAATAAGAGAGGTTTTGGTGAAGTTTGGTAAAAACTGACAATTTTAGGAAACATACATCCTGAGGGAAAACTGGAATATCTTTAATTATAGAAGTGGGAATTGAGTTTTGTTTGTTGGGAATGAAACTAGACACAAAGACCTTTCCGATGATATATGACTCGTTTTCTAGTTCAAAGCGAGGAGAAAATGGCATGCGCTTGAAGTTAGGCGAGTGCAGTTTGTCGGGAGAGTGGCGACACCTAAAAGAATTTATTATAACTCCCAAACTAGAAAATATATTGAGATGATTCGAATTGTAGGTTGTTCTAAACTTCAATAGGTTTTCGTGAGTTCAAAAATCAGGTCAATCGGAGTTCGGATGAGGGAGAAACGGGCGTTTGAAAATCAGCCTGGGAACCCAAACGGGCGTTTGGAAAGGCTCGAGGAAGGCAATAGGTTCCTAAACGGGCGTTTGGTGTTATAACTAGAATCCCAAATGGGCGTTTGGAAGTATTCTGGGCAAAAAACAGGGGAAAAACAGAGTATAGGCACGGGAATTGGCTCCCAAGGCATATAAACACCAAATCAATGCAAGAATTCAACTTAAAACTATCATATATCATGCATATAACACATATATGTCAATTAGGCATCAAGTAATCCATGAAACATACACCAAATCATCAAGAATTAATCATGAAAACCCTATATATATTCATGCTTCAAATCTCCAATTTAAACTCAAGAAATCATGCAAGCTTCAAGTATAAAGGTCCTAAATATGCTTCTAAACTCATATATTCAAGGAATCCCACCAAGATCATCAACCCTACCCAAGCATGGATCAAGAAATTCATATACTTCATACTATACCTTGAAATGGAAAATATAATGGATGATATGAAGGGATGATGATGATGCTCCAATATATGCAATTCTCTTCCTTGAATTATGGCTTGGAATATGATGAAATCCCTCTTCTCCTTCCTTGGTGTAAATATTGTGTCTTATTGTGTGTATATGTGGGAGTTTTGGATGAGTTTGATGAATGAAAATGTAATGGGAGAGATGAATATATATTATAATTATTTCCTCTACTAAGATGCATGAGTCACCACATTTTGCATTTTAGTCCTTGCCTTATACTAATTTACAAGTTAGAGATGCATCCACTTGGCATACATGATAGATGATTATATACACATATATATATATGAGGCTCTAAAAGAATATGATACAATGAAGTTAAATTATATGATCAAGTAAAGTCACATATAGACACTTAGGCACGTTAGCAATTACTTCATGTAAACTCCACGTTAAGGATAATTCATATAAATGCATAAGAATATATTACATAAAATGTTATGAAATTTAATATAATGTAACGTAATGCATAAATGAAAAATGGGGCGTTACACGCACCCATACATATACATAATAATAAATCATATTCAATGCTGAAAGGGTTCATGAACCGGGCGTGATTTTTGCATTCTAAAACGTTTTAACCCGTGGTAATAGATATATAAAGAGAGAAGTTTAAGGCTGAAGACCAAAATCAACCAAGTTTTAGAGTTTAGAAATCCGCCCCCATTTCACAATCATAAACAAAGGCATAAACATACCAACCCGGCGAGCTCGAGTTCCAACACACTTACACCATAAGCAAAGACAAAGCGAAAACAAAACAACGCATAAATCAATCCCACCTACACAGCATTTGGGGAAGAGAAGTGCCCCTCTGAACCCCCCCACACATAAACATAACATGAGTCGCCCCGACTCCTTCGACGGGCCACGAAGCGCACCGTCGGCATAAGAGAACCTGCTTTCGCCTCGGTCTCCTGAGGTTGAGCAAAGTCTCCCGTTTGGTGGAGTCGTGTTGATGTGAGAGCCCGGCGACCCCATGGCCGACCCGAGATCACATACCACTTCTCTAGGGCCCACACACATAACGCAAAGACCACACATATCACAAGGTTTATCTCACAAGTCACTTCTCGCTTACACACACACACACACTTATCGAAGCTTTGCAAAGTAAACGAAAATAGAGCTTAGGTACATATAAAAGCGTTTTCAAAACCTCCTAACAAATGGGACAAATCCCACAAAATACGTATCAAACACACATATATATATATATATACATATATAAGTCGCATACGAGTTCGAAATACAAATAGGGTTGTACGTCATAACAACTAAAAGGAAAGAAAACCTCACCTTATCGACCAAACCGAACAGAACGAACCAAAAGAAAACTAAAGAACCACCTCCACAACAACGGGATGAACCTAAGAGAAAAACAAAGAACAAGAGATAAATTTAGACTCAAAATGAACCATATTAATGCTCGGCAAGTGCATAAGAATGCAAGTGATGCGTATGAAGCTTAACAAATTAACATATAATGCATACAAGTTCATATTAAACCATAAGTCTCATAAATCACATTAAACGAATTCATAATTTTCAGATAACACACATATCATATCATACAACGTGTTATCGAAATATTCATATCACATAATGAGCAAAAAATATTCATGCAAGGCATATAAATGAGATATGAAGTCATAAACACACTTTAAAGTAGCATACTTCACATATGAGATCAAAATTCAAAAACGAGAAAACAATTCAAGCCATAAATTCATAATATACAAGTTAACACATCATACATCAAGCTAACAGTGCATACAAGTCACAAAAGGGACGAGAGAAAGCAATTAAAAGCAACAAAACGATGAAAGAAACTCCCCCGGGGTGCCGCCGTGAGACATGATACGACCATATCCAAAATGCAAAGGAAACGGACACGGCCGTGTCCAAATTTTCAGAAAATATCTGCCCAAGTAACCTCTGACACGGCCGTGTCATGCTGCAGTTCATTATGGACACGGCCATGCCATGCTTCTCGTTTTGAAAATAAAACAAACACAGCAATTTGGTTTTTGAAGGGGAAAACAGGGCAGTTGTGCAGCAACTCTTAGGGAATTTCTTAGGCCTCAAACACACATAAAACAAGCATGAAATCAACATCAAAACATCACAAATTCATGCACAAAAACGCAGCAACAAGCAGCTCCAACACAGCCCAAAAAAAAAAAATGTTGTAAAGAAGGAATGAATGCAAGTCAGGCCATATCTCACATTTGCAGCTGAAATGAAGCATGAAATCAGGGCAAAATAGAGTATATTTATAGAGCAACATGCATATTACATAACCGAGCATTAATACACAAAATTGGAGGTAAGAATTCATCAAATAAGTCTAAAAAACATGACAGTAGTTCCTACCGGGAAGAGCAATTCGAAATTCCCAGTTTTCATGCCCAAAAGCTCAAAGTTTCATCCAAGTTATCAATGAATAATCAACCCTAACACATCTATCATGAAGTATAAATCAAGAATGGAAGCAAAGAAGCTCATATAATCATCGAGATGCAACAATTCAGTCCCAAACACAAGTTAAGACATAGAAGCAAGAAATGACCTCTAATCCTTCCTATTCATTCCATCTACTAAACTCATATTAAATCTCAATTAAAACATGAAATTCATGGATCAAAATCATCATATAACCATGGAGATTTCGAAAATATACATACCTTGAAGAGTTGATGAAGTATGGAAGAGTTTTGGCTCCAAAATCACAAGACATGGACGAGGGTTTCTCTTTCTCCTTCTTTCTCCATGGTTCAGCATCTTTTCTTTCTTCTTGGGAGTGTGTGGTTCGAATGAGGGGCTGAGAGAAGGTATAGAGATGAGTCTTAGGCACAAGAGTCATGGTTTAAGGCTTAATCATGGTTAGATTGGGCCCACACACTCAAGACTAGTCAAAAGGGGTCATTTTGGTGCAAGCTGCTCATTCCGGGTGAAATAAGGGGGTTCAAATGGGGCTAGAAAAATACCAAATCAAGTTCAAAAGTTTTCTTTCTTCGTTACGAGTCCGACACTTCTTCCGGAATTCAAATCCGAATTTCCAAGCTCAAGTTATGGTGCCTGGAACCCAAGGTGCGCTAAAGATAGTTAGGCCCTCGAGTCCCTCTTAAATCCCTTCTTTACAAAACGAGCCAAGAACCAAATAAAACAAACTCTAAAACACGTAACAAACATGTAAACATGTAACACCCGAGCGCGAGACGTCACATCCCCCGCACTATGACCCGACCCGTATATGAAATGGATTTCCACACACATGCCAAATCATAGCGAACGGGGACATACACACTCGCTAAGCCAGGCGGGACTAACCTATCACCAAAAACCCCAACAACAACAACAAAGTAACATAACAACGGAAGCAATACTTCATATTCCATATATTGAGCTATATGCTCTAGGTACCAACATTTATGTTCAAGTAAGATCAATACCAATACCAAATACATGTACGCTCGAATTCATATACAATATCCAAAAAGATCATAAAGTAAGCATATGGGTGCAAAGGAAAGAAATGTTAAACACTATGCAAGACTCTCCCAGACTTGTATCCCGCCTAGCATCCCTTCCTGCAAAAAGAACTGAAACAACTTCGGGTTCAGTCTTAGACAGACTGGTGGGTATAAAAACAGGCTTAATATCATAATATAGCGAAATTTAAGCACATACATGCAAGCTATAATCCTTATTCGAGGTTTTAGAATAATTTTCCCAAGCGGGAAGTAAAATACAACGAATAGGATTATAACAATTCATTGCATTCATTAGGTCCTTTGTGGCCAGGCGAGAGGGCTTGCATTATCTCCAACCAACACCTCTTGTAATTCATTAATCATTCATTCATTCATTCGTTCATGCAATTCATTCTTTCGTGCACATTCATTAGATCATTCATATACTCCTTCTTCCTCCGATTAGGGGACGGGTTTGCAAGGCCCGACCCCTCATTCATTGGTGCTAGAGGGGTACATGAATCCCCAAAAGCTCGGATCCCCTTCTTTCACTAATCTCCTAGTGAAGTCTAGGTTACCGTAATTGATGGAACTAGTATATGTGGATTCCAGTCAGCCCAAGCTTCCCCGGTTCACCAAATACACTAAGTCCCGGGCCCCCATTCATTGTGAACATTCATTTCTCGCCAAAACTTTTGGTAGGATATTCAATTTAAAGGCTTAACGTTGAAAACATTGATTCATTGTAAAACTCGATATAGATATATACATCTTTGACCAAAATCATGCACATTGGGTATATTGGGGTCATATCTTTAACTAATAGAAGAAAAACCCTCCTGGTAGACAAAAGAACCCGACAAAGACCTCATTGCTCAACCTCGTCTCCCACTGGATCAAGATCTGTGTGATAAAGGTAGTGTGAGACTCAAATATGACCACATTTGACGCTCGGCAATGCAATGACATTTTATGGAATGCTTGAAACATAATAATATGTCCAAATATGATCATGAATATCATGAAATTCAATTAAACACATATTTCACCAAGTTTCGTTCAATATACGATAAAATCGTATTCATTCCCGTTCATGACTTTCATAATCTTTCATTCTTGTATTCAAATAATTCTTGAGGTCATAAATCAATCAGAAAACATAGCTTTAATAGATTCACGTTGCATATAATTCACGGATACGAACCATAAATGCAATACAAGCAATAAAAGAGTTCCCCCAAAGCTGCCAATTCAAATGACACGGCCGTGTTACATTTTCAAAGGATTTGGACACGGCCGTGTCCGAGGTTAAAAATAATAAAATTGCCAAGTCGAGGGCTTGACACGGCCGTGTTGAGTTTTCAAAGGAAATGGACACAGCCGTGTCCGATTTTCTGAAAATATTTTTCACAAGTCGAGCACCCAACACGGCCGTATCCATTTTCAGTTCAAAGCTGACGTGGCCTGCGAGGAAAAATAGAGCAAAAGCTCTATTTTGGCGAGGGAAAAGCTTTGAAGAGCAGGGCAGCAACAAGGAAGCTCTTATATAGAACTTAGACATGCATTCAAGCCACAAAACTCATACAATTCACATAACTCATTCATATTTACAAGAATTCATGCTTAAAGTTGACAAAAGATCATCCAATTCTCATGATCTTCAACCAGGGAGCTTCAAGCTCCTTTAATGGCAAATCATGCTATAATCACTCAACATGAGATTTAAAGATATAGAAATGATAAGGAGGTTACAAGCAACAATGTCCATGTATTAATTCTCACTTTAAATAATGAAAATCTCATGTTCAAGATCAAACCCCAATTCATTCTTTCATACAAACCATATGAATTCCCCAACTTCTATCATGCTTCACTTAGATGAAAATATAGAGGAGAAGATGGAGATTACAAATCACTAATTACCTTGAAAGAAGATGGAAGATTGGTAACTCTTGAGCTCAAAGTTTGGATGATAAAAAATGGAGGTTCTTAGGGTTTCTCTTCTCATCTTGTGGAGCTGATGATGATCGATGAAAAGGGAAGCATAAGGAAGGAATGAGAAGCTATAGAATCATTCGGGTAGGAGTTGGGTCGATCCAAGTCCGATTCGTTTAAGAAAATGGTTTCGAAACAAGTTCAACGCCATTTACGGATCTCGGTTTCGAGGTCCGGAGCTCAAGATATCGCGATAACCGTTCAGGGTTGCCTATTATATAAGTAGGTCCCTAAACTTTCAAAATGTGGCAATTAAGCCCAAACTCAATTTCCAATTGAGTCCAAAACATTCAAATAAGTTACAATTAAACCCACGACACGCACATTTGACACGAAAGATTTCAATTAACACCAAATTCACGAAATTCACATTTCCACAATCTCATTCATATATCCATATCTCACATTGGAATTCATATGAAATTTAGACAAATAATTCAAATTATAAATGAATTTAAACCAATTAATCAAAATATAAAATCATATAATTAAATGTAAATACGCACGTAACACTTACCTGCACGTGTGAAAACACGGGGCCTTACAACCTCTCCCCCTTAAAGAGAATCCGTCCTCGGATTCATTGCTCACTCGGAAACAATTCGGGATAGAACTTCTTCATTTTTTCTTCCGTTTCCCACGTGGCTTCCTCCGTCTTATCACTTCGCCATAATACTTTCACCAAAGGAAACCGTCTGTTTCGAAGTTCTTAAAATTTTCGATCCAGAATCTTAACTGGTTTCTGAACAAAAGTAAGATTCGGTTCAAGCTCAACCTCTTCAACCGGTATTACCACTGAATCATCGGGATAGTACTTCCGAAGTTGTGATATATGGAAAACATTATGAATACCCGTTAAACTTGGAGGTAAATCCAATCTGTAGGCTGTATCTCCGATTCTTTCCAAAATCTCATAGGGTCCCAAATACCGTGGATTCAGTTTTCCTCCCTTTCCAATTCTGGTGAATCCTTTACGAGGTGAGGCTTTCAGGAACACTCTATCCCCAACTTTAAATTTAAGATCTTTCCTTCGCTTATCTGCATAGCTTTTCTGTTGATCTTGAGCTGCTTTCATCCGCTGCCGAATAATCTGAACCTTTTCGATAGCATCCTGAACAGCTTTGGAAGGTTTTTCTTTCTTCTCCCCTCGTTTCACGCCTTCCTGCTTACTCCACTTCCATTCTTCCAAATCGAAAAATAACGGCGATCGACACTTTCTTCCATAGAGAAACTCGTATGGCGCCATTTCTATAGAAGCTTGATAACTTTTAGTGTAGCCGAACTCAATCAAGGGCAACTGTTCATTCCATGAACTCGAGAAATCCAACGCACACGCCTTTAATATATCCTCAAGATATCTGATTAATCTCTCAGATTGTCCGTCAGTCTGTGGATGAAAAGCTGTACTTAATTGAAGCTTGGTCCCCAGACACTTCTGTAATTCTTGCCAAAATTTGGAAGTGAATCTCGGATCCCTGTCCGAGACAATGCTAACCGGCACCCCGTGTACCCGAACAATCTCATCACAATACTTCTTAGCCAACTTGCTTATCTTATCTGACATCCGAATAGCAAGAAAATGCGCTGACTTGGTCAATCTGTCCACAATTACCCAGATGCCATCAAATCCACCCTTCACTCTAGGTAAACCCGATACAAAATCCATTGCTATCTGTTCCCATTTCCATTCTGGAATAGGTAGTGGCTGTAATAATCCTGACGGCTTCTGATGCTCAGCTTTCACTAACTGACAGGTCATACACTGCTTCACATAATTCACCACATCTCTCTTCAGCCCGTTCCACCAATAATACTGTTTCAAATCCCGATACATCTTGTTTCCACCAGGATGCACTGAATAAGCGGTTTTTTGAGCTTCATCCAAAATAACTCTTCTCAATTCTGTTGGAACTACCACTCTGTTCTTGAACCGGAAAATTCCTGTATCATCAAATCCAAATGGACACTCAGGATCCAATCGAGCTTTCTCTATCAACTTCTGAATCTCAGTATCTGTCCGTTGTGCCTCAAATATCTGTTGCCTTAACTCTGGTCGTACTGAGATGTTACTAATACGAGTCTTTATCTTAACCAACTCTATTGGTTGTCCGGGATTTACCTTCAAATTAGATACATTAGCTTTCCTGCTTAATGCATCTACGACCACGTTAGCCTTACCCGGGTGATACTTAATCACACAATCATAATCCTCGAGAGTTTCCATCCATCGATGCTGTCTTCTATTCAAATCCTTTTGAGAAAACAAATACTGAAGGCTCTTGTCATCCGTAAAAATCTCAAAAGAAGTTCCATACAAATAATGTCTCCACTTCCCTAAGGCAAAAATCACCGCTGCAAGTTCAAGGTCGTGAGTGGGATAATTTTTCTCATGCTCTTTCAATTTCCTAGAGGCATAAGCATCTCCCATTCTGCATTAAAGCACAACCTAAGCCTTCATGAGAAGCATCGGTATACACCACAAACCCTTCAATACCATCCGAAAGGCCTAATATCGGTGCAGAAGTTAACTTATCTTTGAAGAGGTGAAAACTAGCTTCACACTTCTCATCCCATTTAAACTGAACCTCTTTAATTTCTTGGTTAATCGGGTCAATGGAGCCGCAATCTTAGAGAAGTCCTTAACAAATCTTCGATAATAACCTGCTAAACCCAAGAAACTTCGAACTTCGGAGACATTCTTAGGACTCTGCCACTGAGAAACTGCCTCTACTTTCGAAGGATCTACTTCCAATCCTTTGATCGAAATAATGTAACCCAAGAAACTCACCTGCTCAATCCAGAACTCACATTTACTGAACTTGGCATAAAGCTGGTTATCTCTTAAAGTCTCCAACACCAATCTCAAATGACGAGCATGATCCTCTTCCGACCTTGAATATACCAAAATATCATTAATAAAAATTACTACAAACTTATCGAGGTAGGGGCGAAAAATCTGGTGCATCATGTCCATAAAAGCTGCCAGCGCGTTAGTTGACCTAAATGGCATCACCATGAACTCATAATGTCCATACTGGGTATTAAATCCTGTCTTAGGAATATATTCCTCCTTGATCTTTAACTGATAATATCCTTGCCTTAGGTCGAGTTTAGAATATACCCTTGACCCTTGTAACATATCAAACAAATCTTCTATATGAGGCAATGAATATTTATTCTTTACAGTCATCCGATTTAACTCCCAGTAGTCAATGCACATCCTCAGAGTTCCATCTTTTTTTTTTAACAAATAGAACTGGTGTGCCCCACGGTGATGAAGTCGGTCGAATATATCCATTCTTAAGAAGATCTTCCAACTGAACTTTTAACTCCTGTAGCTCTGCCGGTGCTATCCGGTAAGGAGTCTTAGAATAAGGTTCAGATCCCGGATATAAATCTATCACAAATTCAATCTCTCGATCCGGAGGTAAAGAACCCAAAACGTCTGGAAACACCTCAAGGTATTCCTTCACCACTTCTGTTTCTTCAAGTTTCGCCTGATCTTTCGGCTTATTCAAGATATAGGCAACATATCCCATAGCTCCATTCCTTATCAATTTATGAGCTTCAGTGAACGATAAGAGAGGAGAAATCTTTGATTCTTTCTTCACTGTCACTTCTTCTCCGAACTTAACCGTCTTGGTAAAACAATCAACCGTGGCGTAATACCGAAATAACCAGTCCATTCCCAGAATAACCCCGTATCTGTTCATCGGCATTACCACCAAGTCTGCCTGATATTCTCTGCCTTCAAACCCAATCACACAATCTCTGACCACCTGATCCGTCTCAAGACTTCCACCCAACTGCGAACTCACCACATAACAAGCATTTAAGCACATAACAGGCAAACACAAGGTATCAACTAATTTGCAAGAAAAAAAAGAATGAGTAGCTCCAGGGTCAAATAATACATGTATGTTCGTGTTATGGATGCATATCGTACCTTCCACCATGGCATTGGGATTAGCTTCCACATCTTGCTCTTCACCCGCAAGGGCATACGCACGAGCCGATATCATTGGCCTCTGAGCTCCCGATTGATAGCCTGGAGTCTTGTCTGGACAAGTGTTAGCCATATATGTTACCTTCCCACATATCAAGCACTGACCCAACCTTTTTCTGCAGTTATTGTATGAATGAGTAGGGCCTCCACAATACAAACATGGTGGCCTATCCTTTCGTGGGTCAGAAGGAGCTGGAGTTACTTGAGGCTTCGGTGGTGCAGTTCCCGCAGCTCGAAACTTCTTATTCTGTCCTTGGAATGGCTGAGAGGGGGATACCATAGGTCTCTTCCCTTTTCCAAATTCGGATCCCTGTCCCATTTGTATTCGGGGAATGGGATCCTTTTTCTTGTATTCCTCTTCCAGCACCAATACCCTCTGTACAATATCAGCAAAAGACTCGAAGTTATGGCATGCATGCCCATGTCGGAGATCCTGTCTCAACCCAGCTACGAACTTCTTTACCTTTCTCTTTTCATCCCTTGTGATGTGGGGTGCATATTTACCGAGCCTGTTGAAAAGAGAGAGATACTGAGCCACCGTCCGAGTTCCCTGTTTTAAATCCATAAATTCTTGTTCCTTTCTTTCCCGAACCACCTCGGGCACAAAAGCCTATCTGAATTCCCTTACAAAGACTTCACAATTTACCGCCTCTTCTTCCACTTCAAGCTTTTCTCGCGTACGTTCCCACCAATCATAGGCTTCTCCATCCAGTTGAAAGATAGCAAACTGAGCCTTCTCTTGAGATGTAAATTGTCTAACACTGAAAATCCTCTCAATTCTAGTCAACCATCCTTCCGATACTGCATCATCAACCGAACCTGAAAACCTTGGAGGATTATAGCTAAAAAACAACCCATGATGATCTCTCAGGTTATTAGGAGGGGGTGCTTGCTGTCCCGCTGGTGGTTGTACAGGAGGATCCTGAGCACTTCTATGTTCGACATAGTTATACACCGCCTCCATAAAATGTTCCATATTCATAGGTGGCTGTGGTGGATTAGGGGAATGATCACGGTGATGATGACGTCCCGGAGACCTTTCCCGATGTCTTCTAGGAGGTATCCTGTCCAATCAAACACTAACATGCATGCCAGATTTAGTCCATGCGTGATAATGCAATGAATTCATTCAATTACAAAATCACGAATCAAAGCACATTATCACGCGAAAACGCAATTACTTCACCTTAACAAATAATTCTTAAAGCCGAACGACCTAACTGACTCAACCTGTACACTGGAACCCTGGTTTTGCAACCTGGCTCTGATACCACTCAAGGATGTAACGCCCGAGCACGAGACGTCACATCCCCCGCACTATGACCCGACCCGTATATGAAATGGATTTTCACACACGTGCCAAATCATAGCGAACGGGGATATACACACTCGCTAAGCCAGGCGGGACTAACCTATCACTAAAAACCCCAACAACAACAACAAAGTAACATAACAACGGAAGCAATACTTCATATTCCATATATTGAGCTATATGCTCTAGGTACCAACATTTATGTTCAAGTACGATCAATACCAATACCAAATAAATGTACGTTCGAATTCATATACAATATCCAAAAAGATCATAAAGTAAGCATATGAGTGCAAAGGAAAGAAATGCTAAACACTATGCAAGACTCTCCCAGACTTGTATCCCGCCTAGCATCCCTTCCTGCAAAAAGAACTGAAACAACTTCGGGTTCAGTCTTAGACAGACTGGTGCGTATAAAAACAGGCTTCATATCATAATATAGCGGAATTTAAGCACATACATGCAAGCTATAATCCTTATTCGAGGGTTTAGAAAAATTTCCCCAAGCGGGAAGTAAAATACAACGAATAGGATTATAACAATTCATTTCATTCATGAGGTCCTTTGTGGCCCGGCGAGAGGGCGTGCGTTATCTCCAACCAACACCTCGTGTAATTCATTAATCATTCATTCATTCATTCGTTCATGCAATTCATTCTTTCGTGCACATTCATTCGATCATTCATTCGATCATTCATATACTCCTTCTTCCTCCGGTTAGGGGACGGGTTTGCAAGGACCGAACCCCTCATTCATTGGTGCTAGAGGGGTACATGAATCCCCAAAAGCTCGGGTCCCCTTCTTTCACTATTCTCCTAGTGAAGTCTAGGTTACCGTAATTGATGGAACTAGTATATGTGGATTCTCGTCAGCCCAAGCTTCCCCGGTACACCAAATACACTAAGTCCCGGGCCCCCATTCATTGTGAACATTCATTTCTCGCCAAAACATTTGGTAGGATATTCAATTTAAAGGCTTAATGTTGAAAACATTGATTCGTTGTAAAACTCGATATAGATATATACATCTTTGGCCAAAATCTTACACATTGGGTATATTGGGGTCATATCTTTAACTAATAGAAGAAAAACCCACCTGGTAGACAAAAGAACCCGACAAAGACCTCACGGCTCAACCTCGTCTCCCACTGGATCAAGATTTGTGTGATAAAGGTAGTGTGAGACTCAAATATGACCACATTTGACGCTCGGCAATGCAATGACATGTTATGGAATGCTTGAAACATAATAGTATGTCCAAATATGATCATGAATATCATGGAATTCAATTAAACCCATAATTCACCAAGTTTCGTTCAATATACGATAAAATCGTATTCATTCCCGTTCATGACTTTCATAATCTTTCATTCATGTATTAAAATAATTCTTGAGGTCATAAATCAATCATAAAACATAGCTTTAATAAATTCACATTGCATATAATTCATGGATACGAACCATAAATGCAATACAAGCAATAAAAGAGTTCCTCCAAAGCTGCCAATTCAAATGACACGGCCGTGTTACATTTTCAAAGGATTTGGACACGGCCGTGTCCGAGTTTAAAAATAATAAAATTCCCAAGTCGAGGGCTTGACACGGCCGTGTTGAGTTTTCAAAGGAAATGGACACGGCCGTGTCCGATTTTCTGAAAATATTTTTCACAAGTCGAGCACCCAACACGGCCGTGTCCATTTTCAGTTCAAAGCTGACACGACCGTGTCAGTTCGTCGTCTTGCGAGGAAAAATAGAGCAGAAGCTCTGTTTTGGCGAGGGAAAAGCTTTGAAGAGCAGGGCAGCAACAAGGAAGCTCTTATATTACACTTAGACATGTATGCAAGCCACAAAACTCATACAATTCACATAACTCATTCATATTTACAAGAATTCATGCTTAAAGGTGACAAAAGATCATCCAATTCTCATGATCTTCAACCATGGAGCTTCAAGCTCCTTCAATGGCAAATCATGCTATAATCACTTAACATGAGATTTAAAGATATAGAAATGATAAGGAGGTTACAAGCAACAATTTCCATGTATTAATTCTCACTTTAAACAATGAAAATCTCATGTTCAAGATCAAACCCCAATTCGTGCTTTCATACAAACCATATGAATTCCCCAACTTCTATCATGCTTCACTTAGATGAAAATATAGAGGAGAAGATGGAGATTACAAATCACTAATTACCTTGAAAGAAGATGGAAGATTGGTAACTCTTGAGCTCAAGGTTTGGATGATAAAAAATGGAGGTTCTTAGGGTTTCTCTTCTCTTCTTGTGGAGCTGATGATGATTGATGAAAAGGGAAGCATAAGGAAGGAATGAGAAGCTATCTCTAAAATATAGAATCATTCGGGTAGGAGTCGGGTCGATCCAAGTCCGGTTCGTTTAAGAAAATGGTTCAAAACAAGTTATAAAGTCGAGGCTATGGAAAGGTTGGTTGTCGAAGGTTCAAACAATATCGAAAAGGTACAAGGTCAAGTTTAAAGGATAG
Organism: Lantana camara; assembly: GCA_037501455.1. Taxonomy (NCBI): domain Eukaryota; kingdom Viridiplantae; phylum Streptophyta; class Magnoliopsida; order Lamiales; family Verbenaceae; genus Lantana; species Lantana camara. The sequence goes on from CM074855.1 coordinate 61,746,893, forward strand.
GTATCGTCGAAACAAGTTCAACGCCGTTTACGGATCTCGGTTTCGAGGTCCGGAGCTCAAGATATCGCAAAAACCGTTCAGGGTTTGCCTATTATTCAAATAGGTCCCTAAACTTTCAAAAAGTGGCAATTAATCCCAAACTCAATTTCCAATTGAGTCCAAAGCATTGAAATAAGTTAAAATTAATCCCACTGCACGCACATATAACACGAAAGATTTCAATTAACACCATATTCACAAAATTCACATTTCGACAATCTCATTCATATATCCATATCTCACATTGGAATTCATATGAAATTTAGACAAATAATTCAAATTATAAACGAATTTAAACCAATTAATCAAAATACAAAATCATATAATTAAATGTAAATACGCACGTAACACTTACCTGCACGTGTGAAAACACGGGGCGTTACAAAACACATTCATAACTCACATATATCATGCATATCAAAAATTCACAAAAATCAGAATTGAATTCCGGCACATAACGAACAAATTACGGGGCACATAAGCATAAACGTTCAACGTTCAAATTCATAATATTAACAAATAATTTCATATAATCACATGACAATTAAAATAACATAAAATTGCATAAATAAAGAATTATAAAGCATAAATGACACTCTCGTTAAGGCGTACCTGTACGGCCGGATGAGTGGGATTTTACAAACTCCCCTCCTTCAAAAGGACCTTTCCTCAGGTCCTAAGCAGAATCTTGAATGGCTCCAAAGACAGCCCAACTCCACACTTCCACTGTGCCACTCTGATCTCAGACTTCTCGAGACCCTATCTCCTTAAATAGCGAACCAGACACAAAGTCCTAGTCGTTTGCCCCCACTTCCCAAATAAAAATTCGGGAGTAGTTGGAGAATTCTCAACCGTTGGCACATAGACTGTAATGCCCCAGTTTTTCCGTTATTCAAGTATGACGTATATGTTTATCAATATGTGCAATTAAATCAATTTTATATAATTTCAATTATTATTTCTCTTATTAGTTTAATTTTGAAAATGAATTCTTGAAACGTTTATGCTTATGTGATTGTGTTTGGGTGTCATTTCTATTCGATTTGATTTTCGTTTTTCGTGAAAACTTTATATAAGTGAATTATATGTATTATGATCATATCTTTTTGCTCGTTTTATGTTTCCGGATTCTTTTGCTTGCTTTTTGAATTTATTTTGAGTTTTGGAACGAAAACAGGGGATAACGAGCAATTAGCGCACCTTTGGTTCCGTATGTGATATCTTGAGTTCGGAAACTCGGAATCGAGTTCCGTCACCTCCATTGGACTCGTATCGACGATTCAGATCCGATAGGATAAGCCTCACATCTTTCTAAGACCATTTGGATTCCCGTATTTCAATCGAAACGAACAGCTCGCGCCTAAAATGATAACCATTGACAATTTATGAGTCTACGGACCTATATTGACACACCTAGACCCTACCTAAGACCTAGCCCACTTACAACCACTCTCTCTCTCCCCTGTTCAGCCCCAAAACCGAGCCATCTCTCTCTCTCTCTCACCAAAACTTAGCTAAAAGAAGAAGAAAGGAGAGAAAGCAAGAAGAAGAAGAGAACTTTTCCCCAAGTGAATTTGAGCTCATCTCACCTCCATTCCTTCTCCAAATTAAAAGGTAAGCCCATTTTTATGTTGTGTATCTCTTTGTGGTTATTTTATGTCCTATATTGCATGATTTCACCAAGACTTGATCAAGTATTAGAGAAGAGGATGAATAGTAAAGGTTTAAAATAAATTTATGAGTCTAGCTTAATCTCTTGTGAAATTCTTTGGTATGAAGCTTGTGTATTGATCTTATAGCATGCATTTATACTTGTATGGACTTAATTTTCATGGTGGTTGGGAATTGGATGTAACATCCCGATTTTTCGTTCGTACAGATATGACGTATGTGTATTAATTGTGCAATTTAAATTAATTAATTATGTAATTATTTGGTTATTTATTTAATTTAATTTTAATTTAATTATTTACTTTTGTTAGTTTTAATTAATTAATTTCGTAATTAGATTAATTAATTTTATTTAATTACGTTAATGTTAATTATTATGTTAATTATGTGTTTATATGTTAATTATGCATTAATTAATATCATTTTGCTAATTAAGTGTCATTATGAATTAATTGTATAATTATTTTAATTACCGAATTATTTTACGAAATATTGGGAATTATTTGAATTTTTGTGAACAATTATTTAATGCCTTTGAAACGTGCGCCGTTCGTATCCGAATTCAATTCCAATTTTTGTGAATTTTTGATATGTGTAAATTATGTGAGTTATGTTTACGTGTGTATGCTCGATGCTCGTTTTCGATCTCTTTTTACGTGTTTTTGGATTTAATTTCTTTTACGGGACCAAATGGACTTTAAAGGGCTTTTAGCGCACCTTTGGTTCCGGAAGCCGTAACTTGAGCTACGGAACTCGGATTCGAGTTCCGTCACCTTCGCTGAACTCATATCGAGAATTCGGATTGAACGAAACAAGCCTTATATTTTTCTAACCCCGTTTGAACCTCCGAAATTCGACCGAAACTTGACGCGGCAGAAATTACACCCTCTCCAGCCATTAAAATTAATACTTAGTCATACTCTAACCTAAATTCACCTAACCTTGACCATATTACACCAAATTCATCACATTTAATACCACCTACCATCTCAACCCCCGTCATTGTTCACAGAAGCAAGAATTCAGCCGGTTTGAAGCCCTTCTCCATTTCCTTCGTTCTTGGCCGAGAGAGGAAGAATCCAGCTTCTATCTTCTCCTTTCTCGCTTCTTTCTTGCAGGTAATGTGTGTAATGTGTCTATATTTTATTCTTAATCCATTCTACCGATTGTTCTTGGCTGTGGTTTGAATTTTATGGATTTTGGAACAATTCGTGCAAAGTTTTGAATCTGAGAGACTTTAAATTGCTTAAACCTGGCCTGTTAATTTTTGTTGAATTCTTGGACCTTATATGAACTTAGGGGTATGATTTATGATATATGAACTGATTTAAGTGATTTAATCACAGCTTTATTAGATCTGAAAATTTTTGCTTCTCTGTTTCTGGAATCTGTTGCTGCTGCGTCTGTTTTTGGGCCTGTTATGTTTCCTTGGTTATGGTTGTTGATAGCATGATTCCTTGCTGAAATTATAAGGCTGGATTGGTCAGTTTTGGGGTTGTTGTTGAGTCTTGTTTGCTGTTGTAAATTCTGAGAAGCAGGGGAGGTAGAGTGCTCTGTTTTTGGTGTGTCTGTGTCCAGTTTGTGCTGCTGTTTTGTTGTTGTGATTCAATGGCTGCCGATCAGTCCTGTTGCTTCTATCATTGTTGCATTGTTGCTGTGCTGCTGCATTGATCTATCTGTATATATATACATATATGTAATCTGCGTGTATATATATATGTGTGTGATCTGTGTGTGTGTATACATATGTAATCCGTCTGTGTGTGCATGTATATATGTAGTCTGTGTGTGTATAAATATATGTGTGATCTGTGTGGGTGTTGTATATAATCTGCATGTGTGTGTACTACCTATATTCTGTGTGTGTGCATTCATGGGTTACGTGTGTATGTGTGTGCTTATATATAACTATATGTTATGCATGTGTATGTTGCATGCATTACGTATGTATATATATATTGTTAGGAATAGTGCCCTAGAAAGCCGATTGTATATCCGCTTTGTGCTTTTCCTTATTGTAATCACAGACAATCTTTGAATGAAATAACGAATTGAGGCAACACTTCTTTATATGCTCTTGTTTGGTATGCGTTTACTTTAGCTGTGCATGTATGAGAACTCCCCTAATCCTGATGACTTTAGGACTCTACCATTTAGGTGAAATGGTTCATGAAACGAGCCCTATATCACATAAGTCATGATTAGTAAAATACTCCAAGCCGATGAGTCCTACAGACAGTGGGAGTGTCAACCTGACTCTTCTAAGGCTTGCTTGTGGGATCACGCCCTTAAGAAGGACCACCTTGTTTCATGGAGGTGCAAAGTGTATAGTTGATACGTGCGTGATACATAAGGGTGCTTACTTTAATAAGTAAGTTCACTGAGGTGCCCCGTGTGAGAACATTCCTAAATGGGAAAGGAAGTTTCTATTTCAGGAAATGGAAACTTCCAGATTAGGAAATATCTCACGAGTCATTGATGTGATTAATTGATCCTTAGACTTGAGGTTCCTTGTCACTTTATGAGTTAACTCTGTAGTCTTAGGTATAAGCTTTAAAGGGTGTCGCCTTAGACAACTGATTCAAGGCTTATGCTGGGGCTGCACAAGTGACTCATGAAAGTGAATGAGAATCAAGATAGGACCTACACTTGCATTTGCAAGGTGATCTCTTATTGTGTAAGTCATTCATATGCCATATGGAGTCCTTGGCCAAGGCAGTAGATCAAGACATCAAGAAAAGGGTTTCTTGGATTGAGATCAAATGGATATGAAATGCACTTAGCTTTAAGACCGGATTATTAGGGTTCTGATTATTCCCTTGCCCTAGATCTTGGTTGAGAGATAGTAAGTAGGAGGATTGTATCTCACATGAATCAATGACTTAAAGGTTCTGTCGAATCCGAACATTCCAATTCAGCTAGGGGTTAAACACCTGTTGCTAGACTATGGTCGTTTAATCTGTGGACTGATTAATTAATTAGTGAATTAATTAATTGGGGTCACTGCTAATTGAATTGAGAACCTAGAGGGTCACACACAACAACTTGGTTACATGAGTTGAGGCTTAAAAATGATTAAACGAGTTAATCGAACCTAAGGGGTTCCACACGTGTGAAATCACACGTGTGGCTCACGTGATTGGACACGTGTCATTAAGACACGTGTGCCACACGTGATTATGTGATGTTAAATAATTAATGTGTTAATTATTTAATAGACTTTGGTTTAATTTTGAATTAAAAAGAAAGTCTAATTTTGGAGAAAATAATCTAGTTAATTAATTACGAATTAATTAATTAGATAAAAATAAGTTATTTATTTTATAATAAATAAAGTATAAAATTATCCAAAAATAGTTTGGATATTTTTCGCTCTCTTAAAAGTTGACTAGAATTAGAATTCAAAGTCAAAGTTGGAAAATACTTGATGATCAAGTAATAGGAGAGAGAGGGACCAAATCCTTTGTCCATTAGGACTAGGTTCGGCCGCCCCTCCCCTCTCCTATATATAGGGGAGCTCGAGCTCCCCTTTAGAGCTAATTGACAATTCTTGGTTCATGTGTTGAACACCTTCCTTTCTCCAAGATTAAATTAAACCCTAGGTTAAGCCTATACACTAACTAGAGAACTAGCATCCTTACTAGTTAGATTGTGATCAAGTTGGTGGACTTTCTCTAGAGACTTCAAGTTAGAAGTTTGAAGATTCGAGCTTTACCAAGGAGAGGGGATCAAGCCGCGAGAAGAGCGTTCTTGGGTGGCTTGAAACGCTTCAAGAAAGAATAAAAGAAAAGTAAGTTTTCTATCTTTACGAATTTGGTTACACGATTCCGAGTTCAAGGTCCTTTTGTTGGGAAAATTTTTTAAATTCCGCTGCTTTCTGATTCGTGTTTTCCAACATATATATATATATATATATATATATATATATATATATATATGTAAATCATAGTATGCATGTAATATATATATATTTGCATGCAGTACGTATATATATATATATATATATATATATATATAAGTTATAGTATTTGCATGCATGCAATTGTGTGATGTATATATAATTACCTATTAATCATGTATTATATATATATGTGTGTGTTGTGTATATATGATATATATATTATATATTCTGTATACATATATATATATGTATTTTATATTTTATATTTTATGTTTTGAATATGTATGAATTTGATGAAATTGTAAATGTGTGCATTAAATGTTTAAATTGAATTATGTGTCTTATTTCATTTATTTTATGACAATAAATTGTGTTATTGAATATTGAATTGATATATGCGATTCGAAATGTGATATATATGATTTATAAATTATGGAACGTATGAACGTGAAACCATTGTGAGTGAAATGTATTAATTGAATTAATTGTCTATTTGAATTCATTTCATGAATTATAAATTGTATGCATTTCATATCATATGCATAACATTGCCGTGCGTCGTAAGTGGTCATTTTGAGTCTTACACTGTCTCTTTTGCACAGATTCGGGTACGGTTGGAGACGAGGGCGAGCCTTGAGTTGCTTGTGCCTAATTCTTGTGATATTCGAGGTGAGTTTCTCTTCTATTAGTTAAGATGACCCGATATATCCCTACTTGAAAAGTTTTAAGCCAAAAAAATTATAATATATGTATATCGAGTCTTTTTATCGAGTAAATGATTTTTAAACGTGAATCCTTTTATGTATGAATTCCTACCTGATTTTGGCGAATGCATGATATGATTATGAATCACACGGGCCCCGGCACTTAGTGCACGTGGCGATCCGGGGAGGCGAGGGCCGACGGTGATCCCGTGTACTAGTTCCACCAAACTAACGGCGACTCCGGACCTTGCTAGGAGATTGGCGGGGAATGGGAGCCGAGTGCCTTTGAGGGATTCATGTACCCTCATTGTGCCTATGTATGAACCGGTGGTCAGGTCTAGCTAACTTGTCCACCAACCGGAGGAAGAAGGAGTATATATATGATTATGAATCGTATGACTGTGCACAAAAGGTTGATTATGCATGATAACGAATGAATATTGATTATGAATAATGATTATGATTACACGAGGTGTTAGTTGGAGATAATGCACGCCCCTCGCCAGGGCTATGAATACCTTTATGAATGAAAATGATTGTGGTAATCCCGAAGATGTCTTTCTTTGTTTTCACCTACTTGGGAAATTATTCTAAAAACTTCGTCGGGATTACTACTTGCATGAATATGTTTAAATTCCGCGATACTTATATATTATGCCCCCGTTTTGTACCCACCAGTCTCCTATAGACTGAACCCGTATTGTTTTCAGTTGTGTTATGTAGGTTTTGGAGTGCTAGGCGGGAATACGAGTCGTCTAGGTCTCGCATTTGTACTTAGCACTCACTACATACCTTATTTTGTCATACTCTACTATATGATATGAATTGTTATGAATTCGGGCGTACTTGTTTTGTAGGCCGTGTGCCCACGTTGATTATGACTTATGACTTATGATTATGCTTCCGCGTATTTATCATTTTGACTCTGATTATATATCTGTTGGTGCTTGATTGGTTTAAGGGTTAGCTCCCGCCTAGCTTAGCGTGTGTGTTGTGTCCCCGTTCGCCGTGATTCGGCACGTGTATGGACTTCCATTTCATATGCGGGTCGGGTCTCGGTGCGGGGGATGTGGTACCTTACGCTCGGGTGCTACATTGGATGACTTACCATTGTTGAAGCTTGAAGGGATGGAAATGGTGTTTGAATCCTTGTTGCTTTCTTTGAGATTTTGGTGTTCACTTGTGATCAAGCTTGTATACATGAGATTATGACCTGATTTGGTGTGTTTTGGGGTTGAGTTTTATGTTGGTTTTGTGCTTTGTAGCTTCAATCTCGTGCATGCCCTGTTTACTGCGTTTTTTAGCTACTGACCCAAATCCACGGGCGTGGATTTTTCCATGGGGGTGGATTTTTCCTTTGGATTCCTGACCAGAATCCATGGGGGTGGATTTTTCCGGTGGATTCTGTCCTGCATTTTTTTCGTTACTCTGGTTCCTTTTTTTTCTTGTTTTTCTTCGCTAGTTTGATCTTCCTCCACCTCTTTTATGACTTCCATGCTATACTAACATGTTTTATAATGTGTTATCTTATGTATTATAAAGTTTCATGATTTTTAGTGGAATATTTTACGAGTTATGATTTAATATGTCGTCAGTGCTCCTAATACGTGCATGCATGGATCTTTGCTATCAATATGAACCCTAATTGCGTATTTATCTCTTCTTTTATGATTCATATGAAATGTATACATGTTAAAGCATATGTTATGATCATTATATGAAATTCATGGATGGACTTAATATGGTATGTGAAAGTTATGAGCTCGAATGGATATGAACGCCACTTATAATGAATGAATTGCTTGTTTATATGCCTTAAAGGCATTAATCGTGCACATGAACATTTCCATAACAAAATAACATCTCTTGTGCATTCATATCATATTCATTGCATTGCCGTGCGTCATAATTGGTTCAATTGGAGTCTTGAGTCTCACGAGTACACTACTTTGTCCTTTGTACAGTTTTCTCCAGGGCGGAGACTTGCCGGGTTCATAGGACACTTTCAAGTCCTCTTGTTTTCTTCTTGATATTGGTCGGTAAGGTGTAAAGGTGGGTTTCTCTTCTATTAGTTAAATTGACCCTATATACAACCAATGTGCAAAGTTTTAAGCCAAAATGTATATTATAAGTATATAGAGTGTAACAGCCCGAAACAGGGGCAAGTTGGAAATTATGAAAATACCCCTACAACCCTAGAATTTTCCTACATTCCCGAAAGTACTTTTACTATCCAATATTGTGACCAAAAGAATCCTCACATTATTTTGAGGATCTTGACACTCTCCGTGAACCATAATTCCCATCCTAACTCTAGTAGCATCAAAAATCGGCAAAACCCTAGCTTATAGTTCGATCGTAAATAACTCTTTACTCATCCACCTTTCGATATTCAATATTATAACCAAAACGATCCTTAAATTATTTTTTGAATTTTCATGCATTTACCAAAACTCGATTCCACCCATAGCATATTTTATAAATATTTTCCCTTTTAAAAATTGTCATTTTATTTTAAACAATTAGCTTTCATTCAATATTCGAAATTTTACTCAAAATGTTTCTTGAATTTTTCTCTAAAATATGATAATTTTTACAACCTTTAGACTTCGTCATAGCTTCGTTTATATAATTTTCTCATGATTTCCATCATCTTTACTATTCATAATTCATAAACGAAAACTCTAAATATTCCACATTTATAATTATAACGAAGCTTATTTTTCACTCATTCTTTCATTAATTTACTACTTCAAGTTTTCACTTCTCGACTCTTGAATAAATTTTATACCATTTTATATTTATTTTTAGAACTTCTAGAAAGTTTAAATAAATGGACATATTTTCCCCACATTTCCTATCTAATTACCAAGCATGTGTCTAAAATATAATTCATCCACATTACCTAAGTAGCAACCAAGCATTTGTCTAGGATATGAAGCTTCCACATCTCCCCTAAACTCTTAGAAATTGCAAGGTAAGCCCCGAAATCCCAAGTATAAATACCCCTCCAAGCTCATTTCCAAAACTACACCAAAATCACTCACTTTCTCTCCCTAGTTCGGCCACTCCTCTCTCTCTAAGTTAATACTTTCAGGCGCACTGGAATCCACATTACAATGTCTGACTACCGGTATAGGAATCAATGAACGACAACTAGAGGTTTCTTGAAGCATTACAACCGTAGTTTGGACCCGAACCTAAGAGTACACCGTCTTGAGCCTACTCTCTGTAGAAACAAACCATCTCATACTTTGTCCTTGCATGTCAACCTGTTGTACTCTTTTGCGAACTACTTTGATCAATAATGATAATCCTTGCTCATTGTACGTTATCCTCCCCGTTCATTTGTAAAGTTAAATCTCCTTATCTTCCGCTGCACTGTGTCACATACTCCATTCATATATTATCCTGACCGTTCGCCGTAGTATTTCCTGAGTGTTGGGTCTAACCTCCACTCAGGGAGTATTACGGTGCGGGGTTGTAGTGCTGGGGAGGCGCTACATAGAGTCTCTTCTTGGGTAAATGATTTCAAATGTAAGCCTTTTACTTATGAACCCTACCCTATGATTTTTGGCGAGATCATGATTGTTATGAACACGGGGCCCCGGAACTTAGTGTATGTGGCTATCCGGGGAGGAAAGGGCCGACGGTGATCCGATATACTAGTTTCAACCAATTACGGCGAATACCGACCTCGTTAAGGAGTTTTTGACGAGGAAAGGCTAACCGGGCGGTGGGGGCTTATGAACCTCACTCGCCATATTGATATGTTCAGGTGGCCAGGTCTTACAAGCCCGTCCACCACCGTAGGGAAAAGGTGTATATGTATGATTATGATCATGATATGAATGTGCACAAAATATTATATGATAACCAATGAATCATGTTATGAATACACAAGGAGAAGGTTGGAGTTTATGCACGCCCACTCGCCGGGCTATGAAGACCTATGATTAAATATGAATGAATATGATAGTCGTAATCACATTGATGTTGACCTTGTTTTGGCCGTTTGGGAAATTCTTATCAAACCTCAAATGGGATTAGGGCTTGCATGCATGTGTTTAAATTCCATTGTATTTTATACTATGCCCCGTTTTTTACCCACCAGTCTCTTTTAGACTGAACCCGGTTTGTTTTCAGTTGTTTTGTGCAGGTTTGGAGGTGCTAGGCGGGAATACGAGTCGTCTAGGTCTTGCATTGGTGTCTAGCATTTCCTTTAAACTCATTTACACTTTTATCTTGTATTATTATTATGTATGGAGCGTATCATGTTATTTTGGTGCCGTGATGGCAATGTTAGTACTTTGATGTATTTGTGGGATATTTTTGGAGCTTAGTGCTCATTGTGAATATTGGATATATATTGCTTCCGCTTTCATTATTGTTTCTCGGTTTTAGTTATGTTGGTTATTGATTGGTTTCGAGGTTCTAGCTCCCGCTTAGCATAGCGAGTGAGTGAGTCCCCGTTCGTCGTGACTTGGCATGTGTATGGACTTTCCATTTCATATGCGGGTTGGGTCTCGGTGCGGGGGATGTGACACCTTCCATTTGGGGTGTTACATAGACATTACTACACAAACTCCATAACGTCTTTCTTATGCCATTACAACCGGTTTCCCCCGAGCTTCAAACAACGTCAAACCAAGAGCGGGATAAACTCGTGACCTTGCACTCCTTAAGGCGTAGGCTACCGTTCTTCTACAAGAAACAAACAACAAAGGCCTTCCTTTGTGCCTCGGTTGGAAACAAGGTAGCCTTTCGTACCTCCGGTTAGGCAAGAGCCAATACCGTGGGCAACTCTCTTCAACCGCCTCTTCCCACTCAAAAGCTTATCTCTTACTCTGATGCAATCCTCGGTTCTTCTGAGAGGAATATCAACGGGTTAGCCTTCCATCTAGTACCCGATGACACCTTTGAGCCCTGAACGAACCTCCTGAAATCAACCGCCAACCTCAACGAGAGCAAAACTCCTCTAAACAGACCCACCAAAAGCAACTCGACCCTCACAACTCACCAAAAACTCATGAACACTCCACACCACAAAACTCTCTCCAAAAGAGAGTTAACACAACAGGAAAAATAAAGCACACAACGAGCAAGAGCTAAGAAGGAAAAGAAATACAGAACAAGCAAAACTAAGAAGGAAACGAAGTACACTACAAACAAGAACCAAGAAGGGAAAGAAACATACAATAAGCAAAAACCAAGAGGCATCAAAGAACAAGGAATAAGGTAACAACACGTGGGTTTCCCCGATATTAAAATATGCATGAAATGTAATGCCATGAATGCTTCATGTACCGTTCACCATAGTAGTAGTGCTGAGTTCGATGTCAACTTCTTGCTTTTCTGGAGGGTCGTCTTGTGCTTGAACCGGGATCTTGAAGTCATGGCATTTCTTTGAAGATCTCAAATTCTTGTTCTTCGGTTAACTTTCATCACACCTTAAATTTCTCGGTACTTGAATCATTCTCCCACCTTCAGTATTGGAATCCTTCTTTGTTTGATATTGGTGTCCTCATGAAATTCTTGAATTTCCTCCTTCCATGTCATTCGAATCTCTATAATGTGAATTTTAAATTACTTCCGATGAGGAGATGTAAAATCCATCTTTGATAATTGGATCTTCTTGTACTCAGCATCATTGAAATCTTGAATTTTCGGGAATTTCTCTTAATTTAATCTTTCCACTTCGGCATTGAAATCTCTTTTTTCTGACATTGTTGACATCTTGAAACCTCTCGAGAATTCTTGAAGCTTGGATTCCTTGCTTGATCTTCGAACCCCAAACCGGTCTTTTCTTCACATAAGTAGTGTGTGAGACTCAATCCATTGACTATCCATTCCTTCGTAGCCCATGTGTATTGCATCCTCGGATCATGCACATACTCTTAGAATCTATAAGTTTGATCGAATTCCATGCCTACTTGCTTGCAAATAATTCCGAACTCTAGGATAGTCCTCGAAGGTACCCAATCTTTGAAAACCTTATAAGAAATCATCCATCTTCTTTCATTCTTCTAATTGAAATCTTCCTATCATCAAACTTGGAAGGGAGGTACTTGTACAAAGTTCCCGAATAGAACTCACTCGTAAGAATTCTTCTCGGACTCCTCAAATCTCAACTCCATTCCCTTGATCACCTAGAACTTGGCCTTGATATCCTCATTTCAAATCGCTTCAAAAGATCAAAATCCCTAAGCCCTTTATAGTCAAAATATACCTGTCTCTCTTGCTCTTTTCCCGGTGATCTTCGTCGATAATGGAGCGATATCCTGAAATACGAGTAAAATTTCCAAAATATCGATGCATGCAGGGTTTTGGTGCATGTTCATGTGAACTATTAACATAAGCAATATCACATAATTCTCATAAGTGATGTAGTGAATGCAAACAAACACATAATCCTAAGCCGAACGACCTAGACAAACTCGATACTACACGAGAGCTCCGGTTTTGCAACCAAGAGTTCTGATACCACTTAAGAATGTAGCACCCCGGAGCGGATGCACCATATCCCCCGCACCATAGCCCGATACATGTAACGAAATGGGAACTCCGCCCACGCATCAAGCCATGGTGAACGGGAGACAAACAAAAATCCAACCTAAACTAGGCGGTCTAGACCCTAACTCAGAGTGCGCAAGAAACATAAATTAGCGGAAGCAATCAATTAAAACTCAGGCATGCTAGCACATATCAAAACTTTCTTCATATAATACCTATACAACCTTAGATACAAAGCAATTATACAAAATTAAATCCCAGGAAAGAAGCTGAGTATCAAATTTATACATATCTGAACACTTAGCAAAATACGTAAAGAAAACAAAGTACGACGCTTGAGACTCAAGCTATCCTCAACCATGACTCAAAGATAACCGCCTAGCTCCAACTCTCAAATGGGTACCTGCAAACTCAAATCAAAGGGGAAAAAAGAGAAAAACAACGAGAATCAATCCTAGAGACTGGTGAGGGAGCTAACGCACGCACCCATACATATACATAAGAATAAATCATATTCAAATCTGAAAGGGTTCATGAACCGGGCGTGGTTTTTCCATTCTAAAACGTTTTAACCTATGGTATTAGATATATAAAGAGAGAAGTTTAAGGCCGACGGCCAAAATCACTAAAACGTTTTAACCCATGGTAATAGATATATAAAGAGAGAAGTTTAAGGCCGACGGCCAAAATCAACCAAGTTTTAGAGTTTAGAAATCCGCCCCCGTTTCACAACCATGAACAAAGGCATAAACATACCAACCCGACGATCTCGATTTCTAACACACTTACTCCATAAGCAAAGGCAAAGCAAAAAAAAAAAAAAAAGGCATAAATCAATCCCACACACCGTTTGGGGAAGAGAGGTGCTACTCTCAACCCCCACACATAAACATAACATGAGTCGGGGGATCCTGCCCGCTCCTTCGACGGGCCACGAAGCGCACCGTCGGCATAAGAGAACCTGCTTTCGCCTCGGTCTCACGAGGTTGAGCAAAGTCTCCCGTTTGGTGGAGTCGTGTTGATGTGAGAGCCCGGTGACCCCATGGCCGACCCGAGATCACATACCACTTCTCCAGGGCCCACACACATAACGTAAAGATCATACATATCACATGGCTTATCTCACAAGTCACTTCCCACTTACACACATACACACACTTATCGAAGCTTTGCAAAGTAAACGAAAATAGAGCTTAGGTACATATAAAAGCCTTTTCAAAACATCCGAACAAACGGGACAAATCCCATAAAATACATATCAACCACATATCTATATATATACATATATAAGTCACATGCGGGTTCGAAATACAAATAGGGTTGTAGGTCATAATAACTAAAAGGAAAGAAAACCTCACCTTATCGACTAAACCGAACAGAACGAACCAAAAAAGAAAAAAACTAAAGAACCACCTCCACAACAACGGGACAAACCTAAGAGCAAAACAAAGAACAAGAGACAAACTTAGACTTAAAATGAACCATATTGATGCTCGGCAAGTGAATAAGAATGCAAGTGATGCGTATGAAGCTTAACAAATTAACATATAATGCATACAAGTTCATATTAAACCATAAGTCTCATAAATCACATTAAACGAATTCATAATTTTCAGATAACACACATATCATATCATACAACATGTTATCGAAGCATTCATATAATCTAAGGAGCAAGAAATAATCATGCAAGGCATATAAATGAGACATGAAGTCATAAACGCACGTTAAAGTAGCATACTTCACTTATGAGATCAAAATTCGAAAATGAGAAAACAATTCAAGCCATAAATTCATAATATACAAGTTAACACATCATACGTCAAGCTGATAATGCATACAAGTCATAAACGGGACGAGAGAAAGTAATTAAAAGCAACTCCCCTAGGGTGCCACCGTGAGACATGACACGGCCATGTCCAAAATGCAAAGAAAACGGATATAGCCGTGTCCGAATTTTCAGAAAATATCTACCCAAGTCGAACCTCTGACACGGCCGTGTCATGCAGCAATTCACGGCCATGTCATGCTGCAGTTCATTACGAACACGGCCGCGTCATGCTCCTCGTTTTGAAAATAAAACAAACGGAGTAGTTCGGTTTTGAAGGGGAAAATAGGGCAGTTGTGCAGCAAATCTTAGGGAATTTCTTAGGCCTCAAACGCACATAAAAAAATCTTGAAATCCACATCAAAACATCACCAATTCATACACAAAAGCACAACAACAAGAAGCTCCAACACATCCCAAAAAAAAAAAAAACGTTGTAAAGAAGGAATGAATGCAAGTCAGGCCATATCTCACATTTGCAGCTCAAATGAAGCATGAAATCAGGGCAAAAAAGAGTATATTCACAGAGCAACATGTATATTACATAACCAAGCATTAATACACGAAATTGGAGGCAAGAGTTCATCAAATAAGTCTAAAAAACATGACAGCAGTTCCTACCGGGAAGAGTAGTTCGAAATTCCCAGTTTTCGTGCCCAAAAGCTCAAAGTTTCATCCAAGTTATCAATGAGGAATCAACCCTAACACATCTAGCATGAAGTATAAATAAAGAATGGAAGCAAAGAAGCTCATATAATCACCAAAGATGCAACAATTAAGTCCCAAACTCAAGCTAAGACATAGAAGCAAGAAATGATCTCTAACCCTTCCTATTCATGCCATCTACCAAACTCATATTAAATCTCAATTAAAACATGAAATTCATGGATCAAAATCATCATATAACCATGGAGATTTCGAAAATATACATACCTTGAAGAGTTGATGAAGTATGGAAGAGTTTTGGCTCCAAAATCACAAGATATGGATGGGGGTTTCTCATTCTCCCTCTTTATCCATGGTTCAGCAACTTTTCTTTCTTCTTGGGAGTGTGTGGTTCGAATGAGGGGCTGAGGGAAGGGATAGAGATGAGTCTTGGGTGCAAAAGTCATGGTTTAAGGCTTAATCATGGTTAGATTGGGCCCACACACTCAAGACTAGTCAAAAGGGGTCATTTTTTGTGAAAGTTGCTCATTTCGGGTGAAATACGGGGGTTCAAATGGGCTTAGAAAAATACCAAATTAGTTTCAAAAGTTTCCTTTCTTTATTATGAGTCCGACGCTTCTTTCGGAATTTGAATCCGAATTCCCAAGCTCAAGTTATGAAGCCCGGAACCCAAGGTGCACTAAAGCTAGTTAGGCCCTCGAGTCCCTCTTAAATCCCGTCTTTACAAAACAAGCCAAGAACCAAACAAAACAAACTCTAAAACACGTAACGAGGATGTAAACACTTTCATAACTCACATATATCATGCATATCAAAATTTCACAAAATTCGAAATTGAATTCCGGCACATAACGAGTAAATTACGGGGCATATAAGCGTAAACGTTCAACGTTCAAATTCATAATATAAACAAATAATTTCATATAATTTCAAATAATCACATAACAATTAAAATGACATAAAATCGCATAAATAAAGAATTAGAAAGCACAAATAACACTCTCGTTAAGGCGTACCTGTACGGCCGGACAAGCGGGATGTTACAAGTCGAATAATCTTTGATTTTGGTCTTATCTTGCTCCAGAGTATCAACTCTTAATAGTACGAATAGAACTTTTAAGCGAGTTCATAGCAAGGGGACATTCATCCATGCTCGAACATCCTTCCAAATTTGGCTTGTAAATGTGCAGCTAAAAAAAAGGTGTTGCGAAGTGTCTAGGTGATGATCGCAAAAGGGGCAGTTACGAGTGATGTTCAAGTAATGCAGGTTATCTTTTGTTGGTAATCCCTCTTTGTAAGCCAACCAAGAGATGAAGCTAAGTTTGGAAGGGATGTAGCTCTTCCAGATCAGCGCCATCCAGGGCAGTTTTTGGCCAACGTCCCTAAGGAGATCATAAACGATTTAAGTTCATTGTGCACTACTAGCTTGTTAAGTCCTTCAATAGCCTACGCGTACCACCAAATTTTTGAAGGAATAGGTCACGGATTTGTGCCAGTTTCTTTAAGAGAGGTGAGTCTCGAACTTTTGGTTTCCAGTCCCAAATAGATACATTTTCCAGAAATTGAGAATGGATCCACTTAACCCACAAAGAGTCTTTCAAGTTGTGGAAGTCCTAAATATTGCTTGATAAAAGCGCAAGATTCCAAATAGAAGCATATTTAATACACTGGCCACCTTCATCAATGGGTTTACAAATATCCTTCCATGCAACCTTTGCTTTCTTACCACTCTAGAGGAAGTTATGACAAAGTGAGTTGATCTTCTCAATGATTGTGACTGGGATGGGTAAAGCTTGTAACCAAAAAGATTCGACGCCTTGCACCACATATTTGATAAGCTCCAATTTACTTGTATATGACAAAGAGGAAACCTTCCAGGAGCTTAAGTAATTTTCAATCGACGAAATGAGGGGCTGGTATTGTGCAACTGAGATCTTTTGTGGGGCAAGAGGAATACCCAAGTAACGAGTAGGGAAAGTACCCTTTTTGAAAGGAGCAATGAGCAGAATGTCATTAATTTGAAGAGGTTTAAGACCAGCCATGTAAATACATGATTTATCAGGGTTAACCGTAAGCCCGGAGATGAGCTGGAAGTCTTGAAGCACGTCCATAAGGATTTGGACAGAATTATTATCGCCTCTACAAAAAAAACATGAGATCATCAGCAAAGGCAAGGTGGGTGATGCACAGCTTTTGACATTTGGCATGGAAATTAAAGTGCTTATTGTGGGTTCTGGGTTGTAGCAGGCGGGAGAGATATTCAATGCAGAGTCGAAATAGGTATGGAAAGAGCGGGTCTCCCTGTCTAATCCCACGTTTCCCATCAAATTTACCATGTAGATTTCCATGTAAAGCAATAGAGAAAGAGGCAGTGGAAACACATTGAATGATCCATTGAACAAACAACACCGGAAAACCCAAGGAAATGAGCAGATTTTCGAGAAACTTCCATGAAACAGTGTCAAAGGCTTTCGTGAGATCAAGTTGCATCATAATCCGGGGGGTACTCCTTTTGATATTATAACCACGAAGAAGTTCTTGAGCAAGGAAGATGTTATCTTTCATTTTACGCCCTGGGATAAAAGCAGCCTGTGCCGGATTAATGATTTCAGTTAGCACAGATTTGAGATGGTTGCCTAGGATTTTGGAGATAACCTTGTAGGTAACATTAACGCAAGAAACAGGTCTAAAGTCTTATACATCCAAAGCACTAATTTTCTTAGGGATGAGGCTAACTGCAGTGTGGTTGATTTGCTTCAGCAAGCAGCCATTAGAAAAGAATTCCCGAATAGCATAAGTGAAATCCGGCTGAATGATGTGCCAATAATGTTTGAAGAAACCCACTGAAAAACCATCAGGACCTGGGGCCTTATCGTTGCCAATAGACAAGAGAGCTTGCTTGATTTCATTGTCAGTTGGAGATGCTGTAAGGGGTAGAGCTTGCTCTTGCATGATGATCTTGCCTTGAGAGATAACAAGAGGATCCAGAGGGGCTGTACAAGAGCTGTTTCCATATAGATTTTTAAAATACTCCACAAAGTATTCACCAACTTCTGGGATAGAACCGGTAAGAGAGCCATCAGGTTTGACTACGTGTGTCGTAGAATTTCTAACTTGGTTTTTCTTAATGATAGCATGAAAAAGGCAGTTGATCTGTCTTGCTCCATGATATTTTTAGCCTTCGCTTTTTGTTGGAGGATGTTATGCTCAACCTCTTGAAGAAAGTTAGTTTTCTTTCTGGAAGAGTTAACCAAGTCAGACAAGGATTCTTTAAGAGGATCAGCAAGCAGATTTTGGAACTTAGTTTGAAACTCCTTAACCGCAGATTTAACATGAGAGTAAATATGACTAAAATCCATTGCATTGAGTTTTTTGAGAGGTTCCTTAAGAGCATGTAACTTCTTGCAAAGAATGCATTGATGACGACCATAGAATCTGGAAGAACTCCAATGATAATTCACAATAGAAGAGAAATCTGGGTGCTTCATCCACATATCAAAGAATTTAAAGACTTTATTTCCCTGATTAACTATTTTGAAACAGCTAGTGACAGAAGGGCAGTAATTAGATTTTGGTAACATAGGGAGGAAATTTACATGATAGAAAAAACTAGAAACGGCCCACTCTTGATTGATCATGACTCTGTCCAGTTTAGCAAGTTTGTTACCCGTTCTCCAAGTGAAAGTATCTCCAGAAAAGGGAGCATCAGTGAACCCCAAAGAGCTACGGAAATTTAATAAGTCCCGCATAGAGTAACCTGTAGGAGTCATGCCAATTCTTTCATTAGCAGCAGCGACACAATCTAGGTCCCCAGCAATGAGCCAAGGCATGGACGATGGAACATTAAGGTTGATCAGCTTATTCCAAAGAGCCCCTCTCACCGATACAGAGTAAAGACCGTAGACAATGGAGACGTGAAATTCAATATGAGAAGTCCGGCATTTGATAACGGCATGAATAAACTGAGCAAAAATTTCAACAATAGTGCAAGAAACAAAGGAATCGTTCCAATAAAGAACAATTTGTCCATTGTCAATAATATCGAAATTATGAACAAAGTTCTAGGTGAGTAGTTGACTGCGCATGAAGAAGTTAACGGTAGCAGGGGAAGCTCTGGTTTCAAGAAGACAACATACATGACAATTGTGTTGACGAATGAGACTAGAAATCACTTTTTGCTTTTAGGTGCGATTCAAACCCATTACATTCCTGGTAAGAAAATTCATAAGGCAACCAAGGAGGTACGCGCACCTCCGCCGCTCGGGATAATCGCATTCTCAATAGGCATTTCTTCTTTGTTTGGAGGTTCTAAAAGCAAATTTTCTTCATTATCCGAATGCAAGAACTCCTCTTCGTACCAGATATGACTATTAAGAGAGTTGTTTATTTTTTTGATAGCTGCTCGAGTATCATCAAACCAGGTATGAGATTTAGAGGGTTTGTACATCTTATCAAGAGCTGGTTTCGGAAGACCAAATTTGCCCTTGTCAACAACATTCGAAGGACGCTGCTGGGGCTGCGCGCCTGTTCTAGGCCCATGCTGGAGTTGTCTCCCAGCTGTTCTAGGCACTACAGAGTTTGTCCGCCCAACTATTCTAGGAGTTGTCGGGTTTTGCTGCAAGCCAGTGCTAGGTGCTGGTAAGTTTTTTCTAGGTAGGATGGTAGATTTTTGTGGGACACGCCGGGACATTAGGGGGGCTAGGTTACCATCCTCATCGGTGAAGCATTGCCAAGCATTATGGCCATGTTTCTCTTCAAAAACAACAGTAACTGGGGTAGGACTCATACGTGACTGGTAATTTGAGAGCTTTTCCACAAGGCAGAAAACAATTAACATGATGTAAAGGAATTTCCGTTGCATCAATTTCAACCAGAAAGTGAGCAAAGCTGTATCTTTCTCCTTTATCCGTGACTTCATCTAAACAAATAGGATTACCAAGGTAAGAAGCTATTATGCTAAGCCCTCTTTCATGCCACAAGGAGGGCGGAATTTGCTCGGTGGAATTTGCTCAACCTTAATCCAAACAAGCTTCTTCAAGAAGTTATTTTTGTCAAAAGCAAAACCTTTTGTCAGGCTTTTTGAGAGCAAGAGAGACAGTACCAAAAGAGTAAGGACCTCCTTGAAGAATTTTATCGCAATCTTCAACATTGTTAAACTTGAAAACGATCCATCCTCTGAAGTGTGGGATAATTTTAACCTGTACATTTAATGATTTCATAAACTCTTTAATAAGCTGCATGCCAAGGAAACGTCCAGTAAAATAGTCGATGAGATAGTGCCCCCATGTTTCATCAGCGGGTTTGAGGTCTCCTTCAACTAAGTGGGTACCATGGCGATTTACCTTAATTTTTTTACTAGAAAAACGTCTGGAAGTATTCTTGTTATTTTGGAAAAGATCAGAGAAAGATTTCTTAGGAGGCGGAGGATTGATAGGAACATTCTTTGGATTGCTTCTAGAATCTTGAGAGCACGTGGTATCAGAGGATTCTCCAGAATTTCCTGAGTCTTGAAAGCGTGTGGCATCAGTGGATTCTCTAGAGGTGCCTGAATCTTGAGTGCTCGTGGCATCAGTGGATTCTGCAGAGGTATCGTGAATTACAGAAATGCCCTTAGAATTACTTACAGTTAATGGACTTTTACCCGTATTAATTGATGAAGAGCAGAGTCTTTGTGTTCCCAAGTTACTTAGGACTCTATTTACCTTAAGTAAATCATCAACTTTAAAACCCATAAATGAAATATCCTCGTGGATGTTGGAATTCGTCAACCCTAACGCAGCGAAAATTAAAATTTTTAGGGATTATAAAACAAGTTTTATCGGAATTCCAATTAAGATCAGCCTTTGATTCAGATTTACGATTCAAACGAAAGAAGAATCAAATACCTCTTTTGCTTCCGGTTGATGACGATGATGTGAAGGTTTTCCAAAACCTATCCGGTTCTCTTCTATTCGATCTTCTTCCAAGAATCCCACGCGGAATTCCTCTAAGGTAGTCCACAACTCGTAATTGAATAAATAATCAATTAGCACACTAGAACACTAATTAGATATTGATTATCTAATAGTATTCTCAATACTGTATTGAGAAAAGAGAGAGAAGAGAGACTTGGAGAGAAAGCAGAAAAAGAAGAAAAACAACGATGATTTCTTTCTTCTCACAAATCTGTTTTAATACATAACCCTAGGTCAAAAAACCCTACGGGCTGGTCATGGGCCTTAATTTAATTACTACTAATTAATTAAAGACCCAATATTCATTTTAATTAATGGACTTAATTTAATTACATTAATTAAATCAAAAGTCCAATCTAATTAAATTGGTGGACTTAAAAAAATTAATTACTCTTAATTAAATTTCAAGTCCAATTAATTTAAATACACTTATTTCAATTAATGTTAACCCTTTAACATCTATTCTCAATAGCTTAACAATTAAGCATAAATTAATTAATACAATTATTAATTAATTACTCTCTCATATTGTAAATTAAACTCTTTTAATTTATCGATCAATCTCCATTGATCTTCAGATAATCGTGTTGTTCAATTCGAGTCATTGTGTGACCCCTTAGGTTCACCAATGAAAAGCAGTAGGCCCACATTCTTAATGTAGTATTTTAGATAACCATTTATCTTATTGATTTAATTGAACTCTTTCAATTAATCACTGTTTAATTAAAACTCCTTTTAATTAATCAATACCTGCAGATCATGATCGATGTCTAGTGACAAGCTCATGACCACCCATCCAAAAGATGAAGTTTATGTTGTGAACCTTTCAGTCTCATGGATACCGTGAGATAAGATCCTTCTATCGTCCAATCCCCGATTAGGACCTAGGGCATGGGAATAATAGAACCCTATTAGTCCTAATGCTATGAATTAATTCTAATAGCAATTCCATTTGATCTAACACTCTAGGAAACTCATTTCCTAATTTAGATCTCACTACCTTGCGCAAGGATTTAAGTGGAATGTACTACAATAGAATTCATAGGTGATTCACTCGTTCTTCTAGACGAGCGATAGATTCTATGTTGGCATCCCATATGCCCCCATACATGATTCGAGCAATACCAACATACAACCATAACGAGATTCATGGAACCCATGAATCTCTAGTAGCATAGCAAACATTGCCCTTGTCATGCACAGAGCATCAATGGAGCCTCAAGTATAAGGACCATTTAGACACTACCATAACTAGGGAACCAACCTCATCATTAAGGCATAAAAGCCTTACCCCATTGAGGTGTCCCCATCGGGATCCTCAGTGTACTTGTTCCCTAACAAGCACCCCCATAAACATGTGAATGTCCCTACATTCAATACTTATGAAACAAAGTAACCTTTCTAAAAGGCATGTCATATGAGCAAGTCTCAAATGAGTCAAGTCAACATCCCCGTGCTTATTAGACTCTTCGACTTGGAGTTGGTTTAGATCACGCCATAGAGACTTATTTCATAACCTCCATCCCTATGTGAGGTCAAGTCCCGTAGCTTAATGTGACCTTGGGGTTTCATCCATACACAAACAGTTATAATATGCAATTAATAAACTTGAATGAGATATGATGAATTGGCCACATAGAAATAAACGACTATGAAATATTACATTTATTATTTCATTAATGTCACAACTTGCTGCTAATAAGAGTAGTTTACAAAAAAAGCCTAAACTATTTGGCTCTTCTAGGGCACTACTCTAACAATCTCCCACTTGCCCTCAGAGCCAATTGCCCATAGCCTTAAGGCCCTTCTCCTGGAGATGTCCTTCAAAGATCTTTTGGCTAAGAGGTTTAGTAAGCGGGTCTGCTACGTTTTCTACCGAGGGTACACGTTCCACAATAACGTCGCCTCTTTCTACGATTTCTCTAATTAGATGAAATCTTCTAAGGATGTGCTTTGACCGTTGATGAGCTCTTGGTTCCTTTGATTGTGCAATCGCTCCGTTATTGTCGCAGAAGACAACGACCGGTTCAGCAATGCTAGGCACTACATCTAACTCTGGGATGAAGTTTTTCATCCACACACCTTCTTTCGCTGCCTCTGATGCAGCTATATACTCCGCTTCACAAGTGGAGTCGGCAGTAGTTTCCTGTTTGGAACTTTTCCAACTTACTGCACCACCATTTAATCGGAATATGAATCCGGACGTGGATTTAAAGTCGTCTACATCTGATTGGAAGCTTGAGTCGGTGTATCCTTCTAATTTCAGTTCTCCCTTTCCGCCGTATACAAGAAATAAATCCTTAGTCCTTTTCAAGTACTTAAGGATGGATTTCACGGCAGACCAGTGACTCTCACCAAAGTTTGATTGAAATCGACTTGTAACGCTTAAAGCGTATGCGACATCAGGTCTAGTACATAACATAGCATATATTATGCTCCCTATCGCAGAGGCATAGGGTACACTAGACATCCTATCCTTCTCTTCTTCTGTATTAGGACACATTGATTTAGAGAGGATCAACCCATGTCTCATTGGCAGGAACCCCCTTTTAGATTCCTCCATACTGAACCGTTTCAGTACTTTGTCTATGTACTGAACTTGGGACATACCTATTAATATCTGTGATCTATCTCTATGGATTTTTATACCGAGAATAAAGGAAGCTTCTCCCAAGTCCTTCATGGAAAACTGAGTAGACAACCAAGTCTTTGTTGTTTGCAGCACATCTTTCTCATTACCAATGAGTAAGATGTCATCTACATACAACACCAAAAATTGCACAACTCGCCCACTGATTTTCTTGTAAACACATGGTTCATACTCGTTCTTGATGAAGCCAAACGATTTGACTGTCTCATCAAAACGGATGTTCCAACTTCTAGACGCCTGTTTGAGTCCATATATGGATCTCTGGAGTTTGCAGACTTTCTGTTTGCTCCCACTGGATATGAAACCTTCCGGTTGTTCCATATAAATGTCTTTATCTAAATCTCCATTTAGAAAAGCCGTTTTCACATCCATTTGCCATATTTCGTAATCATAGTACGCAGCTATGGGTAGAAGTATCAGAATTGATTTAGGCATTGCCACAGGGGAATACGTTTCCTCAATGTCAACACCTGGCCTTTGAGTGTATCCCTTAGCAACCAACCTAGCCTTGTAGGTTGCCACTTCTCCATCAGCTCCAAGCTTTCGCTTGTAGATCCATTTACATCCTATAGCTTTCTCGCCTTCAGGAAGATCTACCAAGGTCCATACCTTGTTGGAGTACATAGAGTCCGTTTCGGAATTCATAGCTTGCTGCCATTTCATCGAATCTCTATCCGATATTGCATCATCATATGATCTTGGATCACTATCCGATTGACCGGTTTCAGTTAGCAAATTGAGTCGGTCTGACGGTCTAATTGTTCTCACAGATCTGCGAGGGCTTGTGTTTACTTCATGTTGTGGGAAAGAGGAAGCTTCCATTGCTTGATCCTTTGTAGGTTCTTGTTGAACTTCAGTAAGTTCTGCAATCTTGCCTGACTTTTCAACTAGAAACTCTTTTTCTAGAAAAGTGGCATTCCTCGAAACAAACACCTTTTTCTCCGAGGGATCATAAAAATAGTAACCCACAGACTCTCTAGGGTATCCTACAAATTTGCACAAACTGGATCTGGAATCCAATTTGTCTCCCACTAGTCTCTTGACGTATGCAGGACATCCCCAAACTCTAAGGTATGAATAAGTGGGGGGTTTTGAAAACCCCATCTTATATGGTATTTCGGGCACAGATTTGGAAGGAACTAAATTAATTATCTTCGCAGCCGTTTCAAGGGCATAACCCCAAAACGATATTGGAAGATCCGTGAAACTCATCATGGATCGGACCATATCCAATAAAGTCCGATTTCGTCGCTCGGACACCCCATTTAACTAAGGAGTCCCGGGCGGAGTCCATTGTGAGATAATTCCATTATCTTTCAAATGACCAATAAAGAGATCACTTAAATACTCGCCACCTCGATCTGATCGAAGAGCCTTAATTTTGCGATCTGTCTAGTTCTCAACCTCTGTTTTATACTCTATGAACTTTTCAAAGGCCTCAGACTTATGTTTCATCAGGTACACATACCCATATCTACTGAAATCATCAGTAAATGTGATGAAGTAATTACAGCCGTTTCGGGTACTAACATTTAGAGGTCCGCAAACATCTGTATGGATCAAATCCAAAAGATTTTGGCTTCGCTCTACATGCCCTTTAAAAGGGGACTTAGTCATCTTTCCCTTTAAACAGGATTCACAAGTGGTTAACTCGTTTAGATCATTCGTACTGAATGATCCTAAGTTAGCCATCTTTAGAAGCCTATTCTTGGAGATATGTCCAAGTCTAGCATGCCAAATCTTTGCTGAAGTTTGGTCATTTGATTTTCATTTGTTTTCTCGTTCAACATTTAGGAGATTTAAATTAGTATTAGTTAAATACAAACCATTTTGTAAAGACCCTAATGCATGTGAAGAACCATTCTTCAAAATGTAAAACATAGCATTAGTAATAGAGAAGGAAAAACCTTCCAAGTCTAGTACAGGAATGGAAATAATGTTTTTAACTAACTCCGGAACAAATAAAACATTGTTCAATACTAAAATAAAACCATCTCCTAACATTAACCTAACATGTCCTATGGCCTTTGTTGCAACTCTTGCTCCATTGCCCACTCGAAGAACATGTTCTCTTTCATCAACCTCACGGACGTTGCTCATTCCCTGTAACGTATTACAGATGTGAGAAGCGCATCCAGAGTCTAATACCCAGTTATTAGAATTGAATGAAAGGTTAATTTCGATGAGATTTATACCTTTTGTAAGGGTAGCTAAGTACTCCTTACAATTCCTTTTCCAATGCCCTGGTTTCTTGCAATGGAAGCACTGATCCTCAGCTTGATTGGCCTTCTTCTTAGTGTTCGTTTTCTTAACCCCACCGGTGGCCTTAAGAGTCTTTTTCTTCTTTTGGAAACCCTTTTCCTTACCCTTCTTTGGCTTTGCAGCCTTAGTCTGGGATGAAGATGAACCTACTAAGAAAACAGTCTTATCCTTCTTCATAGTTCGCTCGGCAGTTACGAGCATGTTCATCAGTTCCTCAACTGAGACTTTAGCTCCATTCATATTGAAGTTTATTATGAACTGTTTGAATGAAGGTGGCAGAGAGGTTAAGATCAAATCTATGTAAAGCTCATTATCCATGATCACCTTGAGACTTGCAAGCTTTTCAATAAGGCCTAAAGCCTTAATACAGTGTTCATGAACACTTGATCCCCCAGCCATCTTGAGTGAGAATAACTCGTTAGATACTGCGAATCGATCAATCCTATTGATCGACTTGTAAATCTGTTCCAAGTGAAGATGGATCTCAGCCGAGTGACGCATCTCAGCATGCTGCCTCTGCAACTCGGGAGACATAGTGGCAAGCATTAAACATCTAGCCTGTAGATCATCTTCTTGCCAATGGAGAGCTGTTTCCCTCTCATCGGCTGCCATGTCATCAGGTATAACATCGGGAGGAGACTGTATTAATACATAGGTCCTCCTTTCAGAATCCAAGACAATCTTGAGATTGCGTAGCCAATCAGCATAATTCGAGCCAGTCAATTTATTGGCCTCAAGAATAGCACTAAGTGGATTTTTAGACATCACGATTTTAGCAGAAAATCTACATGTAAGCAGAAAACGTAGTATGAGTGACGGATATGAAATAATAACAATTACAAATGATATGGACTTTTATCAAATGTAGTCTCCCACTATTTTAATCAAACTCCTTTGTCCCCCTAATAATTTTAGAAAAATCATGTTTTTCAAATAGTGGGTATTAAGACCCCCAAGCACTTATCATCGAACCCACGACTCGTGAGACATCCGACTTTAAGCTTCAAGGTAGACGATCTTATCACCAATTGTATCTCTATACAACTCTTAATATTAATTTGCATTACCTTTCATATAGACCCACGACTCGTGCGACATCTATACTAATCAGTATTTAAATCCGACCCGTCAATCCCTAAGATTTCTCCATCGCCATTATGAATATCCCACGCCTCGTGGCCAATACCATAATTTTGACTTTGAAAAATTGCATCTTTTATGCAAAGAATTATTTTAGTTTAATTAATCTCGTCATTTCGTATCCCACGCCTCGTGGCCAATACTTAATGATTTGATTAATTCTAAAACAAATAATTCTATTGACAGAATGCTTGGAAATTTATAAAATCGAATTTTATCCTTCAATTTCCATTTGGATTTAATATCTATTTTGTCTGAGACTATCTAAGACGGTTCGGGGTTTAAGAATTTCGAAAATTCCACCAAGACTCATCAATTGTAATTATTATCTTATTTTATCTTAATTATGCACATAAAGATAACATTCATAACAAGATAATAAAAGCCTAGCATGCTCCTATAATATGGATAATCATGGGCTTCCTATGCATGATCCATAATAGCCATTTTATGGACCATGGTTCTATTCATGCATCAAACGGAATTAAACATACAAAGGGAGCACTCAAATAGAATCCTATTCTATTACATTAAAATAATTGCACCCAAATAGTTTTGGGGCCTTGATGGGCTTCTTTTCCGTTGCTTGCTCCGTCTTGTTTCTCCATCTCCTAATCTAATTAGAGATCTCACCCTAAAACTACTCTCTTTACAAAATAAAGGGGGATTACATTTTGAGGGGGAGGAAAAGAAAAACAATGCTTACAACAATTGAATAAGAGGCTCGCAGGCTCTCGTGTAAAACCAATATCAAAATGCATAAATAAAATAAAACCATACATAGCGCAAATAAAGCCCATGACTGATCCAACCATACATCCAATGCATAACATAAAATAAATTTACCAAGCAAATAGTTATTATGCGATTTAAAGTCTTTAAATAATTTCTAAAATTATTTATTGACCAAGGATTATCTTTTAATCCACTAATTAAATTAATCCTTCAATTTTAATTAAATTGAATTCTCTAATCCAATTTAATTCCCATTAGATCTCTATCCAATAAAATCATGCTTCTATTTTAACAATTCATATTTGGGCAAAAATAATTAATTTTCAAGTAAAACAATTTTACAAAATTAATTAAAAGGATTTAGTATTAAAACAATTTTAAAAACTGTGGCCAGTAAGTAAAACTAAATTTTACCAAAATTGGACCAACAATAGTTGAGGCCGGAGTGGCTGGGCACTCCTTTCTCATAGTGGAGGTCACGGGTTCAACCCCATGACTCTCCATTTTCCATTTTGCAGAAATAAAGAGGAGCTTGGGCATTGAGGCCCAAGGCGAGCTGCTGGGCCCAACTCCACACGTGGACTAGCCCAATCACATTCGCGCGTAGCCCAGTCCGCGGCTAATGTTCCCTGGCCCATTAGTCCGAAGAGGCTCGCGATTTGGGCTTCAGTCAAGCCCAACACGTTGCTGCCCTAGGGCCAGCTGCACAACCAGCTCCCAAGGTTCCACTTACACGCGCACTGTGCACGATGCACAGTGTCTCACCCACAGTTCAGTCCCAAAATTTTCTTCCTTTAATTTTATTTCAAAACGATTTTAAAATAAAATATATAACATATGAAAATTATAATTTATGAACACAAGAAAAGCAATTTCTCAGTATTTTCATAAAATCTAATAATTCTCATATCAGTTTTAAAACAAGAACTTTTCTTCAAATTTTAAAACAATTGCCCAAACGAATATCAAATTAAAATAAGCATGACACGCATCAACATATTAATCAAATTAATACAAGGAACAAAAAATCGTAAATCAATCAAAGTATGGCTCTGATACCACTGTTGGAATTCGTCAACCCTAACGCAGCGGAAATTAAAATTTTTAGGGATTATAAAACAAGTTTTATCGGAATTCCAATTAAGATCAGCCTTTGATTCAGATTTACGATTCAAACGGAAGAAGAATCAAATACCTCTTTTGCTTCCGGTTGATGACGATGATGTGAAGGTTTTCCAAAACCTATCCGGTTCTCTTCTATTCGATCTTCTTCCAAGAATCCCACGCGGAATTCCTCTAAGGTAGTCCACAACTCGTAATTGAATAACTAACCAATTAGCACACTAGAACACTAATTAGATATTGATTATCTAATAGTATTCTCAATACTGTATTGAGAAAAGAGAGAGAAGAGAGACTTGGAGAGAAAGCAGAAAAAGAAGAAAAACAACGATGATTTCTTTCTTCTCACAAATCTGTTTTAATACATAACCCTAAGTCAAAAAACCCTACGGGCTGGTCATGGGCCTTAATTTAATTACTACTAATTAATTAAAGACCCAATATTCATTTTAATTAATGGACTTAATTTAATTACATTAATTAAATCACAAGTCCAATCTAATTAAATTGGTGGACTTAAAAAAATTAATTACTCTTAATTAAATTTCAAGTCCAATTAATTTAAATACACTTATTTCAATTAATGTTAACCCTTTAACATCTATTCTCAATAGCTTAACAATTAAGCATAAATTAATTAATACAATTATTAATTAATTACTCTCTCATATTGTAAATTAAACTCTTTTAATTTATCGATCAATCTCCATTGATCTTCAGATAATCGTGTTGTTCAATTCGAGTCATTGTGTGACCCCTTAGGTTCACCAATGAATAGCAGTAGGCCCACATTCTTAATGTAGTATTTTAGATAACCATTTATCTTATTGATTTAATTGAACTCTTTCAATTAATCACTATTTAATTAAAACTCCTTTTAATTAATCAGTACCTACAGATCATGATCGATGTCTAGTGACAAGCTCATGACCACCCATCCAAAAGATGAAGTTTATGTTGTGAACCTTTCAGTCTCATGGATACCGTGAGATAAGATCCTTCTATCGTCCAATCCCCGATTAGGACCTAGGGCATGGGAATAATAGAACCCTATTAGTCCTAATGCTATGAATTAATTCTAATAGCAATTCCATTTGATCTAACACTCTAGGAAACTCATTTCCTAATTTAGATCTCACTACCTTGCGCAAGGATTTAAGTGGAATGTACTACAATAGAATTCATAGGTGATTCACTCGTTCTTCTAGACGAGCGATAGATTCTATGTTGGCATCCCATATGCCCCATACATGATTCGAGCAATACCAACATACAACCATAACGAGATTCATGGAACCCATGAATCTCTAGTAGCATATCAAACATTGCCCTTGTCATGCACAGAGCATCAATGGAGCCTCAAGTCTAAGGACCATTTAGACACTACCATAACTAGGGAACCAACCTCATCATTAAGGCATAAAAGCCTTACCCCATTGAGGTGTCCCCATCGGGATCCTCAGTGTACTTGTTCCCTAACAAGCACCCCCATACGCATGTGAATGTCCCTACATTCAATACTTATGAAACAAAGTAACCTTTCTAAAAGGCATGTCATATGAGCAAGTCTCAAATGAGTCAAGTCAACATCCCCGTGCTTATTAGACTCTTCGACTTGGAGTTGGTTTAGATCACGCCATAGAGACTTATTTCATAACCTCCATCCCTATGCGAGGTCAAGTCCCGTAGCTTAATGTGACCTTGGGGTTTCATCCATACACAAACAGTTATAATATGCAATTAATAAACTTGAATGAGATATGATGAATTGGCCACATAGAAATAAACGACTATGAAATATTACATTTATTATTTCATTAATGTCACAAATTGCTGCTAATAAGAGTAGTTTACAAAAAAGGCCTAAACTATTTGGCTCTTCTAGGGCACTACTCTAAAAATCTCCCACTTGCCCTCAGAGCCAATTGCCCATAGCCTTAAGGCCCATCTCCTGGAGATGTCCTTCAAAGATCTTTTGGCTAAGAGGTTTAGTAAGCGGGTCTGCTACGTTTTCTGCCGAGGGTACACGTTCCACAATAATGTCGCCTCTTTCTATGATTTCTCTAATTAGATGAAATCTTCTAAGGATGTGCTTTGACCGTTGATGAGCTCTTGGTTCCTTTGATTGTGCAATCGCTCCGTTATTGTCGCAGAAGACAACGACCGGTTCAGCAATGCTAGGCACTACATCCAACTCTTGGATGAAGTTTTTCATCCACACACCTTCTTTCGCTGCCTCTGATGCAGCTATATACTCCGCTTCACAAGTGGAGTCGGCAGTAGTTTCCTGTTTGGAACTTTTCCAACTTATTGCACCACCATTTAATCGGAATATGAATCCGGACGTGGATTTAAAGTCATCTACATCCGACTGGAAGCTTGAGTTGGTGTATCCTTCTAATTTCAGTTCTCCCTTTCCGCCGTATACAAGAAATAAATCCTTAGTCCTTTTCAAGTACTTAAGGATGGATTTCACGGCAGACCAGTGACTCTCACCAAAGTTTGATTGAAATCGACTTGTAACGCTCAAAGCGTATGCGACATCAGGTCTAGTACATAACATAGCATACATTATGCTAGCATACATTATGCTCCCTATCGCAGAGGCATAGGGTACACGAGACATCCTATCCTTCTCTTCTTCTGTATTAGGACACATTGATTTAGAGAGGATCAACCCATGTCTCACTGGCAGGAACCCCCTTTTAGATTCCTCCATACTGAACCGTTTCAGTACTTTGTCTATGTACTGAACATGGGACATACCTATTAATATCTGTGATCTATCTTTATGGATTTTTATACCGAGAATAAAGGAAGCTTCTCCCAAGTCCTTCATGGAAAACTGAGTAGACAACCAAGTCTTTGTTGTTTGCAGCACATCTTTCTCATTCCCAATGAGTAAGATGTCATCTACATACAACCCCAAAAATTGCACAACTCGCCCACTGATTTTCTTGTAAACACATGGTTCATACTCGTTCTTGATGAAGCCAAACGATTTGACTGTCTCATCAAAACGGATGTTCCAACTTCTAGACACCTGTTTGAGTCCATATATGGATCTCTGGAGTTTGCAGACTTTCTGTTTGCTCCCACTGGATATGAAACCTTCCGGTTGTTCCATATAAGTGTCTTTATCTAAATCTCCATTTAGAAAAGCCGTTTTCACATCCATTTGCCATATTTAGTAATCATAGTACGCAGCTATGGCTAGAAGTATCTGAATGGATTTAGGCATTGCCACAGGGGAATACGTTTCCTCAAAGTCAACACCTGGCCTTTGAGTGTATCCCTTAGCAACCAACCTAGCCTTGTAGGTTGCCACTTCTCCATCAGCTCCAAGCTTTCGCATGTAGATCCATTTACATCATATAGCTTTCTCGCCTTCAGGAAGATCTACCAAGGTCCATACCTTGTTGGAGTACATAGAGTCCATTTCGAAATTCATAGCTTGCTGCCATTTCATCGAATCTCTATCCGATATTGCATCATCATATGATCTTGGATCACTATCCGATTGACCGGTTTCAGTTAGCAAATTGAGTCGGTCTGGCGGTCTAATTGTTCTCACAGATCTGCGAGGGCTTGTGTTTACTTCATGTTGTGGGAAAGAGGAAGCTTCCATTGCTTGATCATTTGTAGGTTCTTGTTGAACTTCAGTAAGTTCTGCAATCTTGCCTGACTTTTCAACTAGAAACTCTTTTTCTAGAAAAGTGGCATTCCTCGAAACAAACACCTTTTGCTCCGAGGGATCATAAAAATAGAAACCCACAGACTCTCTAGGGTATCCTACAAATTTGCACAAACTGGATCTGGAATCCAATTTGTCTCCCACTAGTCTCTTGACGTATGCAGGACATCCCCAAACTCTAAGGTATGAATAAGTGGGGGGTTTTGAAAACCCCATCTTATATGGTATTTCGGGCACAAATTTGGAAGGAACTAAATTAATTATCTTCGCAGCCGTTTCAAGGGCATAACCCCGAAACGATATTGGAAGATCAGTGAAACTCATCATAGATCGGATTATATCCAATAAAGTCCGATTTCGTCGCTCGGACACCCCATTTAACTGAGGAGTCCCGGGCGGAGTCCATTGTGAGATAATCCCATTATCTTTCAAATGACCAATAAAGAGATCACTTAAATACTCGCCACCTCGATCTGATCGAAGAGCCATATGCCCCCATACATGATTCGAGCAATACCAACATACAACCATAACGAGATTCATGGAACCCATGAATCTCTAGGCGCATATCAAACATTGCCCTTGTCATGCACAGAGCATCAATGGAGCCTCAAGTCTAAGGACCATTTAGACACTACCATAACTAGGGAACCAACCTCATCATTAAGGCATAAAAGCCTTACCCCATTGAGGTGTCCCCATCGGGATCCTCAGTGTACTTGTTCCCTAACAAACACCCCCATACGCATGTGAATGTCCCTACATTCAATACTTATGAAACAAAGTAACCTTTCTAAAAGGCATGTCATATGAGCAAGTCTCAAATGAGTCAAGTCAACATCCCCGTGCTTATTAGACTCTTCGACTTGGAGTTGGTTTAGATCACGCCATAGAGACTTATTTCATAACCTCCATCCCTATGCGAGGTCAAGTCCCGTAGCTTAATGTGACCTTGGGGTTTCATCCGTACACAAACAGTTATAATATGCAATTAATAAACTTGAATGAGATATGATGAATTGGCCACATAGAAATAAACGACTATGAAATACTACATTTATTATTTCATTAATGTCACAAATTGCTGCTAATAAGAGTAGTTTACAAAAAAGGCCTAAACTATTTGGCTCTTCTAGGGCACTACTCTAACAGTGGACAACAACATTGAGCCTCCCATCCATTAATGCTGTGTTTTTAAAATGAGAATCATTTGAGAGGGAACCAGCAAGAGCATCAATTTTTTCTTTGACAGTAGGGATGATTTGTTCCATGTCATCTTCCATGTGGACTGAATAAGCCTCGTCATCCAATGATTCTGTTGACACGTTATTATCCTTTGCCGCGTCAGCAACTATCTCAGCGATTGAGTCAACAACAACTTCAATGCTGAAATTAACAGAATCTTGAACAAATTCGTTAGCGACACTGGAGGTATCCTGTTCAACAATGGAGGGGTCTTACAGAACTGGTAACGTAGACACTGGTTTCTTTCTATAACCAATAGGAGCAAACGAGTTTGAAGGATTAGGGATGCCTATGCCAGAGGATGAGGCCATATCCATGGGAGAATTTATTCCAGAAACTTTTTCATTCTTGTCAACCTTCTTGCTTTGAGATGTATTCTGAGAAACAGAAGCACGAGGAGAGGATTTAACTTGAAGCACTATAAGATTCTCCCAGTTCCTCTGTTTTTGGGATCTTCGGCTCTTTTTACCCATGACAACAGAAAAAGGATTTAAAGATGAGGAGGTACAACAACAACAAACGTGCGACCAGTGAAGAGCAAACGAGACTCACAAAAACTAAAAATCTGAAGAAATTCCTTGAATGCTGAAGAGAGAACTGAAAATCCTTCAAAAATCATGCAGAATCCAAAAAATCAGGCTGTAGAACTTGAGAAAAGACTTGATAAAACTGATAAAATCGTAAGAGATCTTCAATGAACTTGCTAAAAGCTGTAAACCGAACTGAGAGGATTGATAAAAATCGAGAGCAAAATGAGAGAAAGAGCATGAAGGGAGAACGCAATCTAGAGAGAAGTCAGAGAAATCTATCTAGAGACAGAAAATCTCTCGGCGTTTTACAATTGCTTGTAAGAAGTCAGCCTGGTTCATTTTCTTGTTTTTTCTTTACATTTTTGTATAATTTGTTAGATTATATTGCACACCCGTATCGATGGTGGGCGTCGTACGTCACTGTGCAATCATTTAGAATTTGTAAGTGTGGGAGTGTCACGAGCGATGATTAATAAAAAGATGGCATCACCCGAGCGGTTGCGGACTCTTTCTTCTAGGAAAACACAAATGTTAGAAGGCTAAATTGGGGGACTATGGGGGGATTGCCCAGTTTTAGCTCTCCGATGCTCAAGTCAATAAACCTTATGTGAAGATTTAAGTGAGCTTATAGTGAGAGAATGCTAAGAATTGCTTACTTATGAGATGAAGTTACTCTAGATTATATAGGAGTAAGACAAGGTCCTTTGTCTAATTCAATTGACGGCACGTGCAATGGATGTCGTTGTAACGCCCCAACTTTTCGTATTTTAATATATTTGCATAAATTAATTGGCTTTCAGTGTTTTCTATAATTAAATTTTATTGCTTAATTGTTAAATAAGTGATTAATTGAAATATATACAATATTTGAACTTGAATTAATACGAATAATTATGTGTTCCTTAATTATGTGTTTAAATTATTTAATTTCGTAACTACTCGTTTATGATAATTATTTTTTTTACTTTTTAATTAATTTTCTATAATATATATATTTCGTTATATTTATTATAAATATTTGAAATGGATTGCTAGATTTTATTTGAAATTATAAATCATATAAATTCTTGGTCAATTTGCATTTACGTGACATGTTGCACGCTGTTACTATATGAAATGAATTCGGAATTTTGTGAAAATTTAATATGTTGTAGATATGTGTGTTATGAATGTGTACATATGCTCGTTTTACATTTTTGGATTTGTTTAATTGCGTTTTAAATTTAGTTGGTATGATTGGAACCAAACCGGGAGCTAACGAGCAATTAGCGCACCCTTGGTTCCGTATGTGATATCTTGAGCTCGGGAACTCGGATTCGAGTTCCGTCAACTCCGTTGAACTCGTAACGAAAATGCGGGTTCAACAAACTAAGTCTCATATTTTTCTAACCTCGTTTGAATCTCCGAATTTCACCCGGAACTTGCATATTCGTCCAAAATGACCACCCCTCACTCATTTGACCATAACTTGAACCATAGTTAACCAATTAGGGTGAAACATGATCCTAATTAACCCTCTCTTGACCTTTGATCAGCTATCCTAAGTCTCATTACATTTTTCACCCCCAAACTTAGCCAAAAACCTGCTGGAACCGAAACCACCTTGAAGGAGAAAAATAACACTATTCACTTTCAACCATTTGAGCTCAATTCTCATCCAAATCATTTCCAAATTGAAAGGTAAGCTTGGAATTGTGTTATTTATCTTCTCCTCTTTGTTTAGACACCTTAATTTCTGAATTTGGTGGAGAATTGATCATGATATGAAGAATATAGTGAATAGTAAGGGTCGGCATATTTTGGATGAATTTGGATGATCTATTAGGGATTTATTGGATTTTATGAAACCTATTGGATCTTAATGCATCATATAATATTTTTATGGAAGGATTTTACATGAAAATCAAGGAATCATTAGCTTTCATTTGGGGTTTTTGGGAGTTGTGATGAACAAAGGTATATACATGTATCTCTTGCATTCCTTCATATGTATCCTCATGTTTAAGCTTAGATTTTTGCATGGAATTGATGAGTTCTTACCATATATTCATCCTACTATGTGTTAACTTGATTATAGCATGGATTCATGTGAGTTTTGGTGTAGTTTTTGGCTTGAAATCGCATTTTTCCCCTGCTGTCGCCAGTGGTCGCGGCAGCGATCGCGACCAGTTTATTTTTGGTCGCGACTGCGACCAATTCTTCACTCTTGTCTCTTGGTCGCGACCGCGACCATTTTTAGTTCATTTTTGGTCGCGGCGGCGACCCTGTTTTGGCCATGTTTCGAGTTTTGACAATATTGGGGGAAAAATTCGGATTTTAATGGGTAGCGGCCGCCACCATTTCATGAAGGAAATGGGTCGCGGCCGCGACCCCTGCTTGGGCTGCATGAAAATTCAATTTTCAAACATTAATTGCTTGATTACCTTGGCTCATTTTTGGTTCTTACACTTCATTAACATGTCATATAATGTGTTATCTTGTGTGTTATGAAAAATTTATGATTTTTGTGGAATATTTTACGAGTTATGGCTCAACGTGTTTTCATTGCTCTTAATATGCGCATGCATGGATCTTTGCTCTCAATATGAACCTTAATTGCTTATGTAACTCTTATTTTATGACTCGTATGATATGTATACATGTTATATGATGTGTTATGTTCGTTATTTGGAATTCTTAAATTGATTGGGCTTAATTTATAAAGGATATGAACTTAAACGAATTTAAATGGTTTTCTACTTTTTCGTAATGGCTTACATGAATTATATGTATAGTATACTATGTGTTATAAGTATTATTTGGATTCCTTGGATTATTTGATATGATTTATGAAAGATATGAAACATATGACTATGAAACCACCATGTATTGAATGATTTGAATAAATTACTTGATTATATGACCTCATCACATGATTTATGCTTCTTATGCATCTCATATCATGTTCATAGCATGCCGTGCGTCTATGTGGTCTAATTTCGAGTCGATTCTCACGAGTACACATTGTTTCTTCAGTTGTACAGTTCGTCTCCAGGGCGGAGACTTCCGATTGGAATAGGAACCCGCAATACTTATGCTTTATGTCTCGTGGTCTTCCAGGTGAGGGTGTTTTCGTTCTAGTTATGTATAAAACCCTATAACCCTTATGTGACAAGTTTTGGCCTAAAACCTTATGTATATATATTTTATCTTTACAAAGTGGAGTCATTGAGTAAATTCTTCTGAAATTATACGTATGGGCGTATATAAGCTTAAAATGGTTTTGCAACAAGGCTATGCTCCAAACCGTGTGTCTTCATGCTAGCTACGGATTAGGATGACACGGAGAGGTACGTGTATAGCATATGCCGAGTTGAACGGTAAGGTATGTTTTCTTATAGTATGTATCCTAAGTATGAAGCAAATGTTTTGGCGAGATTATGCATGTATGTTACGTTCACGGGCCCAGGAATTTAGTACATGTGGCTATCCGGGGAGGCATGGGCCGACGGTGATCCTATGTGCTAGTTCCACTATGTTACGGCGATACCGGCCTCGCTAGGAGGTTTAGCGGGGAATGGGAGCTGAGTGCCCTTGGGGGAGTCATGAAACCCCATTGGCCTATGTGTGAGGTGGTCGGGTCTTGCTAACCCATCCACCACCCGGAGGAAGAAGGTTGGAACTTATTTTATGATTATGATTATGTTTATGATTGATATGCACCGTGCGGGAAGGCCGGGACACGGATTGCCCAAACGATTATGTTTTATGATATGATATATGATTTGTGTGTATTATAATATACAGCATGATCACATATTCAATATATTAATGATATTTGTCGTACACGGTCGGAGTTTGGTTGGAGATTATGCACGCTCACTCACCGAGCCTTATTGATTATGTATGAATTATGAACTAACGAATTTAATATGATTAGTCGTAAAGCCCGAGTATTGCTCAGCTATTCTCTTGTCCTTTTTTTGGGGAACTAACTCTAAATAAAACTTTACTCGGGATTTATGACTTGCATGTGCATGTTTTTATACATATATATTGCTCCTGCTCACTCAGTCTTCTAGAGACTGACCCTCTCCCTCCCCAATGTTTTAGTGCACAGGTTTGGCCTTGGAGTTTCGAGCTAGGCGGAGTTGTGTTGAGTTGAGTTAGTTAAGTTAAGTTAGAAGAGTCTCTGCACTCATCTATGTATTTGAATTGTATATGATTCGGCTTTGTAAGATTATGAACTTAAATCTTTATGTATTGGTTATTAAATTGCTTTGCCGGGCTTTATTATTAATTAAAGAGGCCTGAGGTGCCCAAGTCTGCGTGTGGTTTGTATGCTTTATTTCTACAGGCCTGTGGCCAATGCATGTGTTTTATTTTAATTTTTCCACTGCATTATGCTTTGTAGTTGGCTATAGTTTTGCAGGGTCTAAGTTCTGCCTAGCTTAGGAGATTTGTTTTGTTTGTCTCCCGTTCGCTATGGTTTGATACGGGTGCGGACTTCCCATTTCGTTACTCGTGTTGAGCCATAGTGCGGGGGATGTGGTGCCTCACGTGCGGGGTGCTACAGTCGTGTTAGGAATAGTACTCTAGAAAGCCGATTCGTTGTAATCCGTTTTGGAACTTTC
Organism: Lantana camara; assembly: GCA_037501455.1. Lineage (NCBI taxonomy): Eukaryota > Viridiplantae > Streptophyta > Magnoliopsida > Lamiales > Verbenaceae > Lantana > Lantana camara. Next base: position 61,786,160 of record CM074855.1, read on the forward strand.
CTTACATCACAGATAATCTTTGAATAGCAAACGTATGATATTGATCATAGGCAAACACTTCTTTATGCGCTATTGCATGTTTTGTGTGTTTCCTATTACGTGCGCACGTATTAGAACTCCCCGTTGAACGTAAAATGTTTAATGTTTTTTGGGTATATTCTGTACAATTTTATGTTATTTTTGTGTCTAATATTGGTAATATTGTCTGTTTTCAGATACTTTTCATTCCGAAGTCATAAATAGGGAAAATGGCAATGCTGTAGTATAAACGAGGTATTACGGCACAAAAATGACCAAAAACGAGCTCAAGATCGTGTCTTAAGTAATTCAGGTGCAAAATCAGCGCGCCCGAGAGGAAGAGAAAGCAGGCCCACGACGAAGACATTTTTCGCGGCCGCAACTCAAACACAAAGGAATCCTTCGCGGCCATAATGAAGCAGATTCCCGAAGTCAGAAGGCTCTGTACTAGATGACGCCCACGACCAAGTGCACGCGAATTTCTTCGTGGCCGCGATGCGGTACTGTGATACGTATATATAGTGGCTAAAAACCTAGTTTCAGGAGGTGGTATCATAATTCTTAGCGTAACTTTTTATAGAAGATTAGGGTTCGAGTTATGAAGGCTTGGAGAGTCGATGAAGATTTGGAGATGGAGAAATCTGCTCTTGTTTAAAGATGACTAAAACATGGAATCCAAATTCGACTCAATAATTTCCTAAGTTTTTCTAGAATAATTCTTAGTTTAATTTCAGTTATTTAGTTCAGTTTTTATGGATTAATTGTTGTATATTTATTTATGATAGCAATGGAATTATTGACAATTTATTGTTTTATGATTCTTTTGATTATTTTTTGAGTAATTATGTTCTAGCCAAGGTATAATCATTGTGTAGTATACGTGCTCGATGAAATGCCTAGATGAATTTGTAGGATATTATGTGATGGAGTTATGATTTAATTATATATTGTCTCATATGAGCTAACTCCGTAATCTTTGATATAGGCTCAAAAGGGTTCGCCATATAGAACCTGAATTCCGACCTATGTTGGGATTACACGAGTGATATATGAGAATTGCTAGAATCAATAAAGGACATACACTTGCTGTAACATGATGAACTCTTATTACACAAGTCATTCATGTTCCATCTCAAAATCGTTGCGCAAGGTAGTTAGATCAAGACATCAAGAAAATGGTGTTTTCTTGGATTGAGATCAAATGGAATATGAAGGGAACTTTGTTTTAAGATTAAGATTAGTTGGACTCTTTATATTCCCGTGCCCTAGATATTAATCGAGAGATAGGCTGGTAGGAGGATCGTATCCCACATGATGTCATTGACTGAAAGGTTCTTTCAAATACAATTTGTTATTCGGGTAGGGGTCACACACCTATTACTAGACTTACGGTAGTGTTATCTGTGGACGGATTAATTAATAAAGAGTATTAGTTAATTAGGGTAACTGCTAACTGAATAATGAACCTTGAGGGTCACACACAAATATCAAGTTCAAAGGGTTTTATTGGAAAGATCAAATAATTGATCGAAACGAGACCACTCGTGTAAATTAGACATGTAGGATCGAGAGCAATGTTTGGGACACATAGGTCCGATTGAGAAATTGGACAATGTGTTAATTAATTAGAGAATTAATTATTATGCCCAAATATAATTTGTTAGGAACAGTGCCCTTAAAGTAGATGTTTGCTTTACTATTTCCTTGTGAAATCACAAACAATCTTTGAATAATAAACGAGATGATTTCGTTCATAGGCAATCACTTCTTTATGTGCTTATTTATGTCTATTTGGGTTGAGTATGTTTTGCATGTATTGAACTCCCCTAATCCGTTGAGGCCATTAAGAACTTTGTCGTTATAGGAACGACACATGAAATAAGTTCTTAACTCCATAGGTGAGCATTAGAAACTTCTCCAAGTCGATGAGTCCGATAGACAATAGGAGTGTCGACCTTGACTCTGTTGAGACTTGCTTGTGCGATTATGTCCTTTTGAAGGATCACTCAGTTTCATGGAGTGATAAGTGCATACGATGATCCGTTCATAATACATAAGGGTGATTGTTACAAGAACTTCATAACTGAGATATCCCGCGTGAGAACATTCCTAAATGGGAAAGGAAGTTTCCTGAAACTTCCAGATTAGGAAAAATCTCACAGGTCAATGATGTGATTCATTAATCCTTAGACTTGAGATTTTGTAATGTCTCATATGAGCTAAATCTATAATCTTTGATATAGGCTCAAAAGGGTGTCGCCATATAGACACCTCAACCACGGCCTATGTTGGGATTACACAAGTGGCATATGTAGAATTAGTAGAATCAACAAAGGACCTACACTTGTTAGAACAAGGATGATCTCTTACTGATTGAGTTGTTCGTAGTCCATTAAACATTAAACCCTTGGCCAAGGTAGATAAAAGATCAAGACATCTAGAAAATGGGGTTTTTCTAGGATTGAGATCGAAATGAATATGAAACGAACTTAACTTTAAAGATCAAGAATATTTGAGCTCTGAGAATATTCCCATGCCTTAGTTCTTGATTGAGAGATGGAGTTGTAGGAGGATCGTATTTCACTGATTGTCATTGACTGAAAGGTTCTTCGATTAATTTCGTTGTTCGGCTAGGGGTCACACACCCATTGATAGATTACGGTAGTGTGATCTGTGAAGTGATTAATTAATTAGGAAATTAATTAGTTGCTGTCACTGCTAATTGAATAATAAACCTAAAGGGTCCCACACAAATGCCAGAACTCGAGGGTTATGGTAGGATGTTAATATGATTAATGAAGGATCAAAATAGTTGATCGAAATGGGCATGAGACGAGGCTGATACCACGTGTCAAGTACACGTGGCTGCCACGTGTCACGTACACGTGGCTTCACGCGTGTCCCATTTCATGTGATTTATTTCACGTGCGAATTCTTTTCTAGAATTAATTAATTAAATTGTAATTAATTAATTTTGGTCTTTTAATTAATTATTGAATTAATATTTAAGATAATTCTCAAATAAACTTAACCCAATAAATAATTAATTGGGAATTAATTTATTTATTGAATATTGACTTTTAACTTTAGGAAAGTTGAAAAGTCCAACTTCGTATTATAGAAGAGAGAAGGTTATTCTTGCAAGACTTGGAGAACAAGTTGGGAACTTATTTTCTCCAATTAAATTAATAATTAAATTAGTTAATTAGTGAGCAAGAAAACAAAGCCCATTAGGTTTTAGAAACCCTAGGGGCTCGATCAACACTTGTATAAGTACAAGGGGTGGTGCTGCTCTTATTCTTTAGACCAACACTCACAAAGTGTTAAGTGTTTGAGAAAAATTAAAAGAAAAGTTTTCAAAGCAAAATTATCCTAGCCATTAACACAAGCTATAGAACTAGCATTCTCACTAGCTTGATCGTGTTTTAGGTCTGGTGTGGATACGCTTTGGAGACCTTCTACTTTGGAGTCTAAATCGAAGGACCGTTCGAGGGACTTTACGCTTGAAGGGTGTTCGTTAGGTGGTAACGACATCACAAGAAAGCTTCAATTAAAGTGAGTTTCTTGTTATTCCCAACGTTACAGTACGAAAATTGCAAGACAACGATTAAACTTGTAGAAAATTTTAAACTTCCACTGCTCAACTCTTTCGTGTTTTCCAACAAGTGGTATCAGAGCCACCTTGCAATGTTCGTATTGTATCTTTACTGCTTTATGAATTTTGATGAAAATTCTTGAATTTGAGTATATATTGTGTATTCATGGTTTTTATTTGAAATAGGAAGTTGCCGGATCAATGCTGTTCCTTGAAAACTTTGTGAAAATTGTTTTTGGATCAGTCTAGTTTTAAGCTGTTTAAATTCAGATTATTTAGAACTGTTTTAATTCGAAACGAAAATTGGAATTTTGGCAATTACGAAATGAATCCGGAACGGGAGTATAGCCACGCCTTGTTTACTCCCGCTCTAACAGGGCGCGCGAGCCGCGCACGGGCCAACACGCAGCACTGTTGCGCAGCGCGCCCGACCTTACTCGCAGCCCTGTGCATTGCTGCCGGCCTGCCTAGGCGTCCCGCGCGGGCTGTGTCCGCAGGACGGCCTGCTCGTGCGGGGGATGCCTTTTTCGTATCGTGTTTTCGGTTTCGCTAAAATCCTATTTTGTAAAATCTGATTTTATTTTAAAATTTGATTTTAATTACATAAAATTATTTATTTGAAATAATTATAAAATTTCGGATTTTATGAATTAAAGTCAAGTTCTAATTTTTTCGAGAAAATAATAAATATCACTTTGAATGATATTTTTTACAAAAATTTAATTTTGAATTAATTGTTGTTTTGTCAAGATCCGGTGATTCGATTTGAAATAAATTCTTGAATAATGAACTATATTCAAATTACTTAAGTTAATTGTAACTTGAAGTCAAAGGAATTTGAAATTTAATTGGAATATTTAAATTCAAGCGGAAGCATGCTAGTTTAGGTGATCAAGGGTTAGTCTTATGTATGGTTTTAAATTCTGCACATGGATGATTTCAATTGGGGTCGGAGCCCCATTGTTGCTCGTTTTCAATTGGGGTTGGAGTCCTACGTATGTGCGTACTGTTATGTGTTTATTATGTGGCTTTCCTTATTACTGTTTTTGGGCCGGGGTATGCCCGTATACTTGTCTATGGTCAATATGAAAATTGAGCCATATTACATTATGTAAAGAGAGTAGAACTTAGGAAGTGAGGTTTTTATTTTCATTTTGGAGACAAGCACCCATGGAATAAGAAGGATCCACAAGAAGCACTTGAAGAACGTTGGCCATAAGAAGACCCCTCAAAATGTTTAGGAGGGTTTCTATTAATGTGATAGATAAGGCGTTTTTCCATTAAATTCTGTACCCCTACGTGATATGAATTGTCTTATGTGGCATGAATGTTAGAACTAGTGATTTTGGAGTGGCTCCCAAAATCATATTTAAGATAGGATACCCATGATCATCACATAATTAGTATCATGCTAGGACATGTTTGTAGGCAAACAGGAATCAGAAAGTAGCGGAAATTTAAAAATTTTCCAACAAAAGGATCTAGGACTCGCAATCGTATATCCAAATTGGTAGAGATTAGAAACTTACTTTTCAATAATCTTTCTTGAAGCGTTTCAAGCCACCCAAGAACGCTCGTCTCGCGACTTGATCCCCTCTCCTTGGTAAAGCTCGAATCTTCAAAACTTATAACTTGAAGCTCTCTAGAGATAGTCCACCAACTTGACTACAATCTAACTAGTAAGGATGCTAGTTCTCTAGTTAATTTTTAGGCTTAACCTAGGGTTTAATATATCTTGGAGAAAGGATGGTGTTCACCATATGAACCAAAAGAATTGCCAATTACTCTCTAAGGGGAGCATGAGCTCCCCTATATATAGGAAAGGGAGGGGTGGCCGAAAATCCTAGTCCTTAGGACTAAGGATTTGGTCCCTCTCTCCTATTACTTGATCATCTAGTAATTTCCAACTTTGATTTTGAATTCTAATTCAAATCAACTTTTAAGAGAGCTAAAAATATCCAAACTCCTTTTGGATAATTTTATACTTTATTTATTAAATAAATAAATAACTTATTTTTATCTAATTAATTAATTCATAATTAATTAACTAGATTAATTTTCTCCAAAATAAGACTTTCTTTTTAATTTAAAATTAAACCAAAGTCTATTAAATAATTAACACATTTAATTATTTAATATATATATATACAATATATATATACACGTGTCCCAAGGACACGTGCTCCTCACTTGACCCACACGTGTGGTTTCACACGTGTCGAACCCACTCGACTTGATTAACTCGTTTAATCATTTTAAAACCTCAACTCATGTAACCAAGTTGTTATGTGTGACCCTCTAGGTTCTCAATTCAATTAGCCGTGACCCTAATTAATTAATTCACTAATTAATTAATCAGTCTACAGATTAAACGACCATAGTCTAGCAACAGGTGTTTAACCCCTAGCTAAATTGGAATGTTCGGATTCGACAGAACCTCTAAGTCATTGACTCAAGTGAGATATAATCCTCCTACTTACTATCTCTCAACCAAGATCTAGGGTAAGGGAATAATCAAAACCCTAATAATCTGGTCTTAAAGCTAAGTGCATTTCATATCCATTTGATCTCAATCCAAGAAACCCTTTTCTTGATGTCTTGATCTACTGCCTTGGCCAAGGACTCCATATGGCATATGAATGACTTACACAATAAGAGATCACCTTGCAAATGCAAGTGTAGGTCCTTTCTCGATTCTCATTCACTTTCATGAGTCACTTGTGCAGCCCCAGCATAAGCCTTGAATCAGTTGTCTAAGGCGACACCCTTTAAAGCTTATACCTAAGACTACAGAGTTAACTCATAAAGTGACATTGAACCTCAAGTCTAAGGATCCATTAATCACATCAATGATTCGTGAGATATTTCCTAATCTGGAAGTTTCCATTTCCTGAAATAGAAACTTCCTTTCCCATTTAGGAATGTTCTCACACGGGGCACCTCAGCGAACTTACTTATTGAAGTAAGCACCCTCATGTATCACGCACATATCAACTATACACTTTGCACCTCCATGAAACAAGGTGGCCCTTCTTAAGGGCGTGATCCCACAAGCAAGCCTTAGAGGAGTCAGGTTGACACTCCCACTGTCTGTAGGACTCATTGGCTTGGAGTATTTTACTAATTATGACTTATGTGAAATAGGGCTCGTTTCATGAACCATTTCACCTAAATGGTAGAGTCCTAAAGTCATCAGGATTAGGGGAGTTCTCATACATGCACAAATAAAGTAAACGCATACCAAACAAGAGCATATAAAGAAGTGTTGCCTCAATTTGTTATTTTATTCAAGATTGTCTGTGATTATAATAAGGAAAAGTACAAAGCGGATATATAATCGGCTTTCTAGGGCACTATTCCTAACAGGAATGTCCTGCTGTAACCTCTTGAAATCCCTCATCAATCGTTTCCTCTCTAAGGTAGACATCTTCACCTACCTACAATCACGCTCGGTCTCACAATCCCTGTTTTTCCCTAGATTACAGACACTGAATCCATACCCAAACAATCGCGCCGCCCACAATACATGAAATTAGAACACAAACCACTCAAATTACAACTCAAATTCGTTGCCTTCTCCAATTTTTTCTCTTCAGGTGAAAAGTTTAGCAAATTGGAAAGTGTAGAGTTCCCCATATCTAAAAAGTACATATGGTGAACACAATGCAAAAAGTTCACCATTTTGGCACTTCAAGAAAAAGTCTGGATTCAGTTATATTTTATACAGGGAGATGATATCTATAATCACTAATGATTCGAGAAATCATCAAAGCAAATCCACATACCACACCTTTTTACAATCGGCTTTAAGGGCACTGTTCCTAACAATCTCCCACTTGCCCGTCAAAGCCATTCTCGACTAAGGGGTTTAGCAAGTGGATCTGCCGCGTTCTCTGCTGATGCGACTGTCTCAATTTGCACATCTCCTCTTGTGATAATATCACGGATTAGGTGATACTTCCTCATAATGTGCATGGTCCGTTGGTGAGATCTTGGTTCTCTTGCTTAACCAACCGCCCCCGTGTTATCACAAAACACAGTAATGGGGTCTTTCATGCTAGGAACAACATTAAACTCTTGAATGAAGTTTCTAATCCAAACACCTTCCTTAGCTGCATCATTCGCAGCTAAGTATTCAGCCTCAGTGGTCGAATCTGCAGTGGTCGTTTGCTTGGAACTCTTCCAACTCACTGCTCCGCAGTTTAGGCAGAAAATGTGTCCTGACATTGACTTAAAATCATCTAAGTCAGATGCAAATCTTGCATCGCAGTATCCTTCGACAGTAAGATCTTTCTGACCTCCGTAAACTAAGAATAAATCTTTAGTACTTTTCAAGTACTTAAGAATATTCTTCACGGCAGCCCAGTGACCATCTCCAGGGTCAGATTGGAAACGACTTGTTACACTAAGTGCATAAGCCACATCCGGTCGAGTACATAACATTGCATAAATTATGCTTCCTATTGCTGATGCATAAGGGGTATGAGTCATTCGTTCCTTCTCAAGGTTAATCTTAGGACACATCTTCTTAGAGAGAGATGTTCCTACACTAATAGGAAGGTTCTTAACCTTTGCTGACTCCATATTGAATCTCTTCAATACTTTGTCAATGTACATCGACTGTGATAGTCCTATTAACCTTCTAGATCTATCTCGATAGATTTTGATTCCAAGGATATAGGACGCATCACCAAGATCTTTCATCTCGAATTAGTTCGATAACCATAACTTAGTTACTTTCATGTCATCCTTCGAATTCCCAATAAGAAGGATGTCATCAACATAAAGTACTAAGAATTACACAGAGGTCTCCAATTCCTTTCTATACACACATAATTCATTCGAAATTTGAATGAAGCCAAACGCTTTGATTGATTCATCAAATCGAATGTTCCAATTCCTAGAAGCCTGTTTCATTCCATAGATTGATCTTTGGAGTTTGCATACCTTTTGCTCACTCCCACTGAATGTGAAACCTATGGGTTGCTCCATATAAATGTCTTTATCAATGTCACCATTGAGAAAAACAGTTTTCACATCCATTTGCCATATCTCATAGTCATAATATGCAGCAATGGCAAGCATGATTCGAATAGACTTATGCATTACAACTGGTGAAAAAGTTTCATCAAAGTCCACGCCGGGTCTTTGAGTGAATCCTTTTGCAACATGTAGCACCCGGGACGATAGGCACCACATCCCCCGCACTATGAGTCTAATCCACATATGAAATAGGCAGTCCACACATGAATCGGACTCACAACGAACAGGTGACAATCAAAAGTACAGTCCTGACTAGGCGGAAGCTAACCCTGGAACCATCAACAAAACCCAAAATGCGGAAGCAAGGAAATCATTTATGTAATATCCATGAAATAAATGAAATCCAATACGAATATAAATACGGGTTCCACTAATCAGTACACCTGTCCTAACCTGTCCTGAATCAATACAGTGAAACAACATAACAACGGGTTTAACTGGCTCCAGAACCTGTCCTAACCTGTCCCGAATCAATATCAATTCAATAAGGGCACACCGGCCAGCAATAATAAATCAATAATAAATCAATACAGTATTTAAAGACAATATAATATGCAGTGAGTGTAAATGAGTGAGACTAGAACAATGACTCGACACTCTAACTCCGCCTAGTAACCAATACCTGCAAAAGAAACTGGAAAAAGGAGGGAGGAGGGGTCAGTCTCTAGAAGACTGAGTGAGCAGGAGCGATACATATAATATAGAAATATGCACATGCAAGTCATTAATCCCGAGCAAGGTTTTATTTAAAGTTAGTTCCCTCGAAGGGCTAGAAATTAAGTAAGCAATGCTCAGACTTTACGACTATTCATATTAAATTCATTAAGTTCATAAATCATACTCAATCAATAAGGCTCGGCGAGTGAGCGTGCACAATCTCCAACCAAACTCCGACCGTGTACGACAAATATCATTAATACATTAAATAGGTGATCATGCAATATATCATAATACACTCAGATCACATGCCATGTCCTAAATATATTTGTTTGGGCAATCCGATTCCCGGCCTTCCCGCATAGTGCCTATAAATCAATAATCAATCAATCAATCAGTCATTTTCAATCATAAATAAGTTCCAACCTTCTTCCTCCGGGTTGGTGGTGGGTTTGCAAGGCCCGACCACCCAATCATTGACCAAAAGGGGTTACATGACTCCCCAGATGGCACTCAGCTCCCTTTCCCCGCCAATCTCCTGACGAGGTCCGGTACCGCCGTTCAATAGTGGGACTAGTGTGAGGGTTTACCGTCAGCCCTTGCCTCCTCGGGTTCCCACTCACACCAAGCCCCTGGGCCCCATTCTGTGCAATCAATCAATCATTCTTTTCTCTCCAAAACATTTGATTCATAAGAATCATACCATATTTCATAATCCATTTGAAAAGGGGTTTACTCGATCAATATTTACTCGATCAATCAGTATTTACTCGATCAATATTTACTCGATGACTTTACTTTAAAAGTAACATATATATAATCATAAGGTTTTGGCCAAAGCTTTTCACATACGGGTTGTAGGGTTTGATATGTAACTAGAACGAAAACACCCTCACCTGGAATTCCACGAGACAAGAAACAAGAGCAATACGGGTGCCTATTCAATTTGGAAGTCTCCGCCCTGGAAACAAACTGTACAAGAGAAGGAACAATGTGTACTGGTGAGAATTGACTCAATATGAAACCACATAGACGCACGGCAATGCTAAACACATGATATGAGATGTATAAGAAGTAAAATGATGTTATGGAGTTACAAAATCATGTAATTCTTTCAAGTACATTCCATCCATGAGGGTTTCAAGCCCAATCATTTCATAATTCCTTGCAATCAAGTCATGAACTTCATATAACATTTATAACGCAAGTATATCAAGTTTACAATTATAAAATAAACAAAATAGAGTCATTCAAATCACTTAAATCTCACAAAGTCGCATATCAATTCCAACTATATCAATTTTTTATAATTCACACATGCCATAGTCAATTCATATATCACTAACTGATTCAATTACAAGGTTACCTAATTAAATCAAACAATATTCATATTGTTTATAAAATTACACATACACCCCTTCAAGTCAGACAATTAGCTCAAATACGGCATATCGGAGTTCAAATTGCAAATCAAAGCATCAACATATATCATAGTTCATTTAATACATGCTTTCGTACACATTAAAATTCATATTGATCGACAAATCAAGCAATTGACAATTCATTGCAATTAAAACAATTAATTTCAAATAAATAGAAATACACAAAATAAATCACAACAATTCAACCGGGCATCCGATTGACGAACGGAAAGTGGCGTTGGACTCACCACAACGAAAGGGACCTTCTGTCCGAAAGTCACCGGAATGCCGCTACCGTAGGCGGCCGAACAATCACCGGCCGCCACCGGAACACCGCCTCCGGTGGTCGAAAAAATCCCAGGAAGGACAGAAATGTGCGTCTCGGCCTACTCAACAAAAGCCCTCAATCAATTTCAGAAAATGCCAAACACGCCGGACTTCGTTGACGAAAAACCGAACTTAAATCCTAGGACGAAAACTAAAATTAAATGTAAACCGTAAAACGAAAATGAAATCCGAGCATACCGTTGGAAAGCTTGTAACAAGCCCTACAAAAGCCCCAAGTCCAATCGCCGGAAAAATCGCCGGAAAATCGGACCGTTGGTCCAGGCCCGGTCCGCCACCGGTCTGCCGCCGCCGGCCGGTTCTCGGAACGCCGTCGATGCCATCCGCTAAGTCTCGTCAATCCAAGCAACTTTCGTGAAGGCTCCACCACCAAAACAGGTCGAGAAGAGGGCCCAATCCGCCGCCGAAGTTCAGCTACCGCGCCACCGCCGATTCGGCGATCTCCGCAGCGATTCGCTAAAAAAGGAGGCCGGGAATGGAACGGGAAGGGTCGAAAATGTGGGGTAGGGTGGTTGTTGGCCGGCGAGGGTCGCCGGAACGCCGCCGGCGTGGAGGTGGCGCAACCCGCCACCGTCGGACCACCGCTGCGCCGCCGCTGGTCACTTTCAGGCCACGAAACTAGTACGGTTGTGATGAGCTCGTCGAGCTGAAGAATTTCCACTATTGGTTCGTCGAATTCTGTCGAGAAACGAGGGAGAACGAGCATGTGTGTGTTTTCACACCTTCACTACATGTGAATAGTGACGGATCGCTGGAGAAGACGATGCAGGAAGCTGATCTGATTTTGGCACGCAAAACGAGAAAACCCGAGTATATATCTCGGATCCTCATACGCAAAAACGATCGGAAGAACGGGCTAACGAAGTCAGAATTGGGCAAACTTAGAGTCTACGGACTCGTCTCGATGCCCCGAAAGCAAAGGAGGGGTCAAAGAAGTCAAAATCTCTACCGAATGAGAAGTGACCGGAAAAACCCCTCAAAAGAAGAAAATTACAAAAAGGGCCCTAACTCTAAAAGAGTCCAAAAGAGGGCCACACAACGCACTAATCACATAATTAAACATATAAAAAGGCTGGAAAGTGACGTACCTTATGAGCGGGGCGTTACACAACTAGTCTTGCTTTGTAGGCTGCAATGCTTCCATCAACTTCAAGCTTTCTCATAAAGATCCATTTGCAACCTATGGGTTTGACCCCATCAGGCAAATCTACCAAGGTCCAAACTTGATTGGAGTTCATGGAATCCATTTCGGATTTCATGGCTTCTATCTACTATTCAGAGTCAGAATCTGAAAGTGCCTCCTCATATGTTAAAGGATCATTATCCTTTTGAGAGATTTCATGGAAGAATCCATACCATCTCTCCGGCTGTCTAGGAGTGCGTTCAGAACGCCTTATAGGAGGATTTGCGTGTGTATCGAAATTCTTGATTGGTTACGGTTGGTCAGAAGGGGACGTTTCTTCAGTGGGTGGTGTGGGATCACTTTGTACTTCTTCTAATTCTATTATCTTGCCTTTCTTTTCTTTAAGGAACGGTTCCTCCAGAAAAGTGGCATTTCTGGAAACAAACACCTTCTGCTCAGATTGATCATAGAAGTAGTATCCTATGGATTCCTTAGGATAACCTACAAAGTAGCATAAGTTAGAACGAGATTCTAGCTTATCTCCCACTGTCCTCTTCACGTAAGCAGGATAACCCCAAACTCTTAAGTAAGAATAACTAGGGATTTTACCATGCCACATTTCATAGGGCATTTTAGGGAATGACTTAGAGGGAACTAGATTCAAAATCTTTGCTGCACTTTCCAGGGCATAACCCCAGAAAGAAGGTGGTAAGTCAGTGAAACTCATCATGGAACGAACCATATCAAGTAGAGTTTGATTCCTTCTCTCAGAAACTCCATTGAGTTGAGGAGTTCCCGGAGGAGTCCACTGAGAGATAATCCCATTATCTTTGAGATGACTAAGGAATTCTTCACTAAGATACTCGTCTCCTCGACCAGATCGAAGTGCTTTGATCTTGTGACCAGTTTGGTTCTCAACCTCCTTTTGAAATTCTAGGAATTTCTCAAAAGCTTCAGATTTATACTTCAGTAAGTATACATAACCATACCGACTAAAGTCATCAGTAAAGGTTATGAAATACTGATGATTGTTTCTAGTGCTTACACTAAGCGGTCCACAAACATCAGAATGGATCAAATCCAAGGCCTTAGTGGCACGTTCCACAGTCCGTTTAAAAGGAATTTTGGACATCTTTCCCTTGAGACAGGATTCGCAAGAAGTCAACTCTTTGAGATCATTTTTAGAGAATGATCCTAAAAGGTTTATCTTGCTAATTCTGTTCTGGGAAATATTTCCTAATCTAGCGTGCCATAAGGGAGCTGAAACTCTGTCATCTCTCTTACGTTTAGTTTCTCGTTGTATATTCAAAATATTGATATTCTGAGTTAGATACTGTCCATTACTTAGAGTACCGATGTGAACGAAAGAGTTGTTCCGTTTGATAAAGTATTTACCATTCTTAATATAAGTTTCATAACCTTCACAATCTAAAATTGGAACTGAAATTATATTACGAATAATGCTCGGTACATAAACGACTTTATTTAAAACTAACGCAAAACTACCTAAATCTAATCTAATTGTGCCTAAAGCCCGAGCTTCAACATTTGAGCCATCGCCGATCTTCAAAAACATTCTCCTTCTTTGAGTTGTTGGACTTCACTTAGCATCTGTACATCATTACAGATATGAGTTCCACAACCGGTATCAAGTACCCAAGAACTAGAATTAATAGAAAGATTTATTTCAACGAGAAACATACCTTTCTTTAGAGTAGCCTTGTACTCTGGGCAGTTTCTCCTCCAATGTCCCGTTTTGCCACAATGAACGCAAACATCCTCTTTCTGATCACGCTTCTTCTTTTGGGCCTTCCCCTTCGAAATGCCTCCAGTGGGCCTAAGGGGTTTGTAACGCCCCGATTTTCAGACAGTCAGGTACGCTCGACACATGTGGGTTTCGAGCGTTAGGATTTTATTTTATTAATTTTGTTTAATTAATTTAAACGTGTTACATTAATTTTTATATATTGTGTTCAACATGATTACGTGAAAATTATATGAAATACGTGTCAAATTGAGAATTCTTGTACGAATGGAATTTAATTATTACATGAATTAATTGTCCAAATTTGTATTAATTGCATAATTGCCCTTAATTGTTCATTTCCCTTTCTTTAAGGACCTAATTGCATGAAAACCTTTGAGGACTAAATTGATCATTTTCCAAACCTTGTATCCTCAATTGCATAACTTATGGAAATTGGAGGATTAACTCATAAATATTACATATTTTCCCAAATAAATCGGTATGCATCTCTTCCTTGTTCTTCATTTTTCATTCCATCAAGAATCATCATCCATTCTTTCTCCCTTATCCACTGAGCCACAAATACCAAAAAGGGAAAGGAGATTTCATCAAATTCACCAACTCTTTTCAAGAAAATTGGGAGTTTTGAAGCTTGATCATTCATTTCATCATCTTCTTCCATTATTTTATCTCAAGGTATACATAGGTAATTTCTTGGAATTCATGTATGAGACTAGGGTTAGTGGTTGAGCTAGCTAACATGATTATTTGATGCTAGGAGTTTGATTTCATGCTTTTAGCTTGAATTTATGTTTGAATTCTTGAAGAATTTGAAGTTATATGGTAAACTCAATTATGAGCTTAAATTGGGAATTATGATGTTCAAGGCATGAAACATGTATTTATGTAGGGTTTTATTGCACTCTATGCATATATACATGTTTCCTTTCATGAATGATAACATAAAGGATTGAATTATGTGAGCTTTGTTGAGGTTGGAAGGGTGTTCGTATTTCCCCTGTTTTGCTCCTCTGTTTCTGCATCTACTGCGTAACGGGAACGACCCTTCCCGTTCCCTTTGTAAATGGGGAACGACCGTTCCCATACTTTGAATACTGTGCTTGGCAGCGAGGACGGGAACGACCGTTCCCATTTTGGCTTGCGAGCCGGAACGACCGTTCCCATCTTCGGGGAGCCCGACAGGCGGGAACGGCCATTCCCATTTTGAACTAAAGCCTGGAACGGCCGTTCCCAGTCCCCTAGCAGTACAAAAACTTTCTGCACAAAATTACATTTTTAACCCCTCGATTCGATGGCCTATTTGACCCCGAATTGCTATAATCTGATTCAATATGTACTGAAACAACATGTTATCATGCTACATTGTGTATTGCTCGATGTCTCGTGTATGATCATGCCGTGCGTCATTATATGAGATGATATGCTTGAATTGTGGTCTCATGCACGTACATTGTCCCGTTTCTTGTCCAGTTTTTCTCCAGGGCGGAGATTGTGGATCATGAGCACGTTCACGCATTCACGAGTCGTGTGTCGCCTATCAGGTGAGGTTTAATTTCTAGTTATATAGAACCCGTATAACCTTTACGTGGTTTTGGCCAAATGTATTTATATCTATAATTTCATGAAAGCTCTTATCATTTCAAGTATGTTATTGTTCATGAATCAAGCAAGTAGGCCATGTTAGTGTGCATGAATCAAGCATGTCATGTCATGAAAGCAAGTCGTGTGTTCTCCTGGCGAGGTCCTCCTTAGTGAGGGCGCTGGGCTGGTCTTCGGGCCGGTGATTGTCCGTCCAATCACAGGAAGAACAATACCGTATCGTGTTCGTGTATTCTCTTGGCCAGGTCCTCCCTAGTGAGGGCGCTGGGCTGGTCTTCGGGCCGGTGATTGTCCGTCCAATCACAAGAAGAACAAGGCCTATCGTGTACATGTGTTCCCCTGGCCAGGTTCTCCTTAGTGAGGGCGCTGGGCTGGTCTTAGAGCTAGTGGTTGTCCGTCCAACCACAGGAGGAACAAACCCTATCGTGTTACAAGCAAGCCATGTATTGATTGCATGATTTCCATTCCATGAATGTGCTAATTGAGTACACTATCGCACGATTGCATGGTAATTGAATTGCATGATCACCTAATGATTAACAAGCAAGCAAGCATGTTTATCGATTGCATGAAAAGAACAAGTATTTAATATTGATAGTTGTATTCTCGGGCGAAGCTATATCATTATTGAACCATCTATTTACCTTTTATAAATCTTTACCCGGGAATATAACTTGCATGTTATCTGCGCTAATATGTATGTAAACCCCTCACTCGGTCTTCACAGACTGACACCTCCACCTTTCAGGTTATTGCAGGTGCGTGCTAGGCGGGAAGTGAGTCGAGTCCAGTTGTTAGAGTTGAGTCAAACACGGTGCATTTATTTGATTGTTTATTATTATTCGAGAAAATCATGTTCAAGGTTATATGTTATTTATTTATTTTAGGAGATGATAATGTATTGATATGTAAGCTAGAATATATTTTATTTGGAAGATGAGAAATGACATGATTGGATAAATAGAAATAGTTGATAATGTTCTGTTTATGCTTCCGCTTTATTATGTCGCATGTTCGAGTATCCCGCCTAGCTTGTCGTGTATTGCATTGTCACCCGTTCGCTATAGGTTGGTTCATGTACGGATTGGCCATTTCGTATGCGGATTGACCTATAATGCGGGGGTGTGGTACCTCCACGTGTCCGGGGTGCTACATGTAAGGTGGTATCAGAGCCCGGTTGCAAAACCGAGGTTCTCGTGTCGTGTCGTGTCAAGTCTAGGTCGTACGGCATAGGAATTACTTGACAATTTGAGAGTTTTGCATATTAGTTGAATGTCTTGATCTACTTGAACTCTTTGAATTGATTGAAATAGTTGATAACTTGTGCTCTTGTATTGATTTACTCTATTAATTGTCAATTTATTGATCTCGAACTACCTGAAATTATGTGATCAACGTGTCTTATTTTAAACACTGATGAATTATTGTTGCATTTTATATTAAATTCCCGCTGGAAGTAATTATGTGACAACTATAAGACATGAGCACGTCTTATCCGCATGCATTTAGTTCAATTGAGTTGTGAGTGACAAGGTTTCGGGAAATATATAAACCACGGCCGGGGATTTTGAAGATTAAAGAGGCTGATCAATTGCTTGGGCTAAAGTTGCAATTTGGCCAACAAGGAATGGACGCGGGAATCGAGTCTAACATTTCTACGGTGCCAGGTTCTTCAATGCATTCATAAGCACGTGCATCATAATTGTTAATTAAATTGCTTCTCATTATAAAATATCGTTATGAATATTATTGAGATTATCTACTTGATGCATTACATATATGTTTGAATTAGTTGAAATATTTAATTTTCTTTGTTTATGAGTAATTCTGTAAATCAATATAAATGTTCCAACGTGTTGCATTTTAAATTGTTGGTAGGTTGCTACGTGCATTGACATTTTAACCATCATGCATTATTTAGTGTTTGTTGGTAATAGGTTCTCCCTACACTCTGCACAATCCTTGCTTCTATTTCTACCAACTTGAATTTAAAGAGGAAATTCTGAATCATTGGGTATCAGGTTGGGAACCGGGTTAACTGATTTTGCTTGAAGCTTAGAAATGTTTGGGATTGTGAGAATTTATTGATCCAGGATTTAGTAGGAGCCGGGGTATGAAATAAATATTGGGAAATTTTGGAATTGGGGAAATGATGATAAGTTCAAGCAGATAAATGTTCAGTGGGTCTTTTAGCTTTCAGAAAGTAAGTAGCATTTTGGGAATTCAGTAAGGGTAGAAGAAGGAACTTTTCTTGTTTTGGATCAGGGTGCTAACTTGACAGATATCAACTTTAGAAGCAGTAGAGGGTAAATACAGGATATGGCATTTTCATGAATAACAAAAGGGTTATGGGATGCTGGAAAAATTTTAATATCAAATCAAAGTGGTGACAGTCAGGGAGCTTCAAGTTGAGTATGTTGATAGTAGAAAGAATTAGAAAGGAATCATCAATCAACATTTTGATTAACGACCAGTGGAATGAGGAAAAGGTTACGGGAATGGAATCAGCAGAGAAGCTTGCAAGTGGAAAAGGACAGAATAAATCTAAAGAATAAGAAAATTCTATTTTCTTAAGGGGGAGAGTAAGTCTGGGAATAAATTGAAGTCAGTAGTTAGATAGCACTCGGGAAAGTTGGAAACCTCAAGAAAACCGATTTTCCTAGAAACCTCTATCAGAACCATGTGAAAGAAGTTCCAATGACTTGAACTTTTCTCCCTCTTATTCAAAGAAAAATTCCATTATGGACAGTACTTTGTTATAGCCGTTTTCCGTTAGGTGGTACACCGTTTATGATTTTCTGGTGAACCCAGGATATCATTTGACTCAGTAAATAGAAAAGGATTCAGTTTGGGTGACATCCGGAATCAATCTCAAGTTTTGGTAGGTTAACTCCGACAAGAGTTTTCTTACGAAGTTATTACTTATACCCTAGAGATGCCTGTGATGGCACACCGTGCTCTCATCCGTGCTGTCGCCGTCGCCTTCATAAATATACCAGTTTACCATGAACACTTCGGAGAGATGGAAGATTGATTGATCCTCTCTTTCAAGATATTTCGCAGAATTGGTAGGTATGTCATCAAATTTCAGGGGTCAAAGGAAGACGTTTCACTAGGACCTGATTTTTCGGCTTCTATGCAAGTGTGCTTGCTGAATTACTCTCACGGGATGACGACCTTGATTCCTCTATAGCAAATACCCGCCTTGCTACTTACTAAGAGAATAAGAGCTCAACATTCGGATTTCAAATAAAGGGTGTAAGATCTGTAACGCCCCGGTTTTTCAATTTTATTAATATGCCTTATTTGCTTCTAAATTGCGCAATTTAATTATTTAATTATGTGATATAATTGTTTTTACGTGTTTATATTTAACTTTATTATAATTGTTATTAGTTTATTATATTATATTACCTTATTTTAATATTATAAATTTTAAAAATATTTCGTACACTATATATATATATATATATATATATATATATATGTTTAATTATTATATTATATTATTAATTAATGATTATACTAATTATATGTTATATTAATTAATCATGTTTTAATTAATTACTTATTTATATATATATATATATTATACGTGAGATTTAATATCATTATGCATGAATATCATATTTATGCATGGGAATTGTTTATGCATGGATTTTATTTCATTTGCATGGGAATTAATATTTTATGCATGAAAATTTTATGTATTTATGCATGGATTGCATGTATGAGTTTGTTCGTTTATTTTGTACTTCGTTCTTGTATGAAATGATATTGAAATGCCACGAATTGGTAATATGTCGTAAATATATGCGTTATGAACATGATTTTATGCTCAATTTATGTTTTCGAATTCATTTGATAGGTTAACGGATTTAATTTGTATCGAGGAACCAAATCGGGGGCTAACGAACACTTAGCGTACCCTTGGTTCCGAATTTAATATCTTGAGCTCGGGAACTCGGATTCGAGTTCCGTCAACTCCGCTGAACTCGTAACGAAAATTCGAGTTTAGTAAACTTAGCCTTACATTTTTCCTAAGTCATTTGAAACTCCGAAATTCAACCGAAAAACGAAACGGAGACCAACTTGACCTTGTTGCACTAAATCAGCCATATCTTGGCCAAACCATAAGCAAATTAACCATGGTTTGATTCCTTAGATCCCTAACTCAACCACCTAGCATGACATATCAAGCCCTAACCAAGATTATCCTCTCAAAATCCCCAAAACTCAGCCAAAGCTTCTGCAGTCATTCCAGACCCGTAACCCTTTCATCCTTGGAGATTTTGGAGCTCAAATCTCCTCCAAACTTCAACCAATCATCAAGGTAAGTTAAGGGTTGTATTATATGTTTATTTCTGAACATTTTCATCCTTTCATTCACGAGTTTGAGCATGGATTCATCAATTCTGGGCTGTTATCCGAAAATGGAGTTTTTGGACAAATTCATGATCTTCTTCGATTCTCAATGGTTTTGATTGATTCCAAGCTTGATATTGATTGTTTTAACATCCTCATATCATTTATGATTATTGATTTCTTGATGGTTAAGAGGTTGGTGAGATTTCATTAATGGAATGTTCATATAATGAATGAATTGTTGAACTGATCTTCCCTCCCTTCACGTACGGCTTTGCTGCTAGCTTTTGGAACTGATACATATGTTGAATTTGTGTGTCTTGGATAAGTAATTGGTGGCCTAAACTGGTATGGTTGTGTGGAGATGAAGTGAGTTGTTCTTGCTCTGTTTTCCTCGAGATTTTGCTCTGTTTTGGCGTGAGTTTGTTGCTGTCAGGAATACTGGGAACCTTCATGCTTTTGCTGTCATTTTCGTGGGTTCTTGAGGAGTGTTTTAGATGAGTTTTTACTTTAATTCATGCCTTGTTTTGTTGCTCGTGTTGCCTGCATTTCATGCGAGAGGGGCTGCTCTGTTTCTGCGTTTTATGTCCAGTTCAGGGGATGATTCTGGTTTGGGACACGGGGGTGTCGATTGTGGCTTTTCCGGTGAGACACGGGGGTGCTGTGTGGGCTGTTCTTGCTGTACCGAGACACGGGGGTGTCTCGGTCCAGGCTTTGGAGGTGACACGGGGGTGTCACCCCATTTTGCTTGAATGTTTCTGCTTCTTTCTGGAGCTGCTGCTGCTGCTGCCGTTTCTGTTGTTTAACTTCTGCATGTTTGTATGTGTTTGTATATATGTAAGTTGTAGTGTGTGCATGCATGGATGGGTGTGTGTGTGTACGTGCATAGTTATATATATATATATGCTTGAATGTGTTTAAAACCTAATTATTTTGCATGCATGTGTTGCTGTGTGTATATATATATACGTACTGTGTGTGTGTTTGTGCATGCATGGCTTTTGTGATGTTAAATGCATGCATGGGTAAATATATATATATAGGTAGTATATGTGTAAATATAAATATAACTTTTGCATGCATGTGTTCAACGTATATATATATATATGTTATTAAATAATTATTATATGTTTATTATTATGTATATATATATTATATAATTTAAATATTATTTGATTTAATTTAATTATTGAAATCTATTGATTCCCATTTCGCGTATTTAATTATCGACTTTTGATTGAACGTTTTATTTATTTTATCCCTAAATGTGAAATTGAATATTATGTGTTATGATTATTAAATGAATTCATGAATTAACTGATAAGTATTATGAATGTTATGAATGTTATGAATATATGAAATTATGAAATTTATATGAATTTATGAACTTATGAAATTAAATGAAACATATGAATGAATGAGTTGATTATATGTTTTAAATTTCTTAATCGTGCACATGAACATTTTATTGTTACAATATGATCATTTATGCATTCATATCATATTCACTTCGTTGCCGTGCGTCATATATGGTTCATTAAGAGTCTTGAGTCTCACGAACACGTCTTGTGGTCTTTTGTACAGTTTGTCTCCAGGGTGGAGAGCTTTTGATCGTTCAGGCACTTGGTGCTCAATCCTTGTTTCTTCATGGTTCAGGTGAGGGTGGTTTTCGTTTTAGCTATGTAACAAACCCTACAACCCTTATGTGAAAAGCTTTGGCCAAAACCTTATGATTATATATATATGATTTCCAAATGAGTTATCGAGTAAATTCTTCTGAATTATACGTATGAGCGTATATAAGCTTAAAAATGGTTTTGTAATGAGGCTATGCTCCAAACCGTGTGTCTTCATGCTAGCTATGGATTAGGATGACACGGAGAGGTACGTATATAGCATATGCCGAGTTACACGGTAAGGTATGATTTCTTATAATATGTATCATATGTATGTATGAATTATGGTATGTATTTATGATTGTTATGTTTTGGCGAGACACATTTATTACTTATTACTTACCGGGCCCCGGGACTTAGTATATGTGGCTAACCGAGGAAGCAAGGGCTGACGGGGATCCCATATACTAGTCCCAACTTATATACGGTGATACCGGCCCTCGCTAGGAGGTTTAGCGGGGAATGGGAGCTGAGTGCCCTTGGGGGAGTCATGAAACCCCATTGGCCTATGATTGAGGTGGTCGGGTCTTGCAAACCCACCACCAACCCGGAGGAAGAAGGTTGGAACTTATTATGATTGAAAATGATTGACTGATTGATTATTGATTGATAGGCACTGTGCGGGAAGGCCGGGAATCGGATTGCCCAAACAAATATATTTAGGACATGACATGATTTATGGTCTGCATGTATTATGATATATTGCATGATGGCCTAATCAATATATTATTGATATTTGTCGTACACGGTCGGAGTTTGGTTGGAGATTGTGCACGCTCACTCGCCGAGCCTTATATTTATGTATGAATTATGAATGTAATGAATTAATATGATTAGTCATAAAATCCGAGCATTGATTAATCATTCTCTTGCCCCTTTTAGGGAACTAATTTCAAACAAAACCTTGTTCGGAATTTATGATTTGCATGTGCATGTTTCTATATATGTATATCGCTCCTGCTCACTCAGTCTTCTAGAGACTGACCCCTCTCCCTCCCCACTCTTTTAGTGTGCAGGTTTGATCTTTGGAGTTTCAGGCTAGGCGGAGGTGTTTGAAGTCTTTAAGTGGTCGAGTTAGTTAGGAGAGTCCCTGCACTCATTTATGTATTGGATTTATGTATGATTCATTCTATTACATCATGAACTTGAATATTTATATAATTGTTATTGAACTGACTTTACTGGGTTTTGCTATGATTTAAAAGAGGCCTGAAGAGCCCAAATTCTACTTATAGTTGGTATGATTGAACGTTGGCTTTGCTGCATTATATTTTGTGGATTGGTAATCATTGCAGGGTCTAGCTCCGCCTGGCTTAGGAAGGTTTTTATGTTTGTCTCCCGTTCGCTAGGGTTTGATACGGGTGCGGATTTACTATTTCGTTACTCGTGTTGAGCCTTAGTGCGGGGGATGTGGCGCCTCACGTGCGGGGTGCTACATCCTTAAGTGGTATCAGAGCCCGGTTGCAAAACCGGTGTTCTTGAGTCGTGTCGGAGTCAGTCTAAGTCGAACGGCATAGGGACTATGTGATATTGTGTGCATTGCATCGATCTTGAATATGGAATTTGGTTTCCTCAGGAATTTTGCTGAATTACTTGTTGCATTTTATATGGGTTCTTGTCTTTCGTATTGAATATGTGCCATGAGCATGCACTAATCGCATGCATCTATTCTTGAAATAAGTTATAGTTCCCAGGTTATAAAGATGATATCAAACCACGGCAAAATTTTATGATCACAACAACCTATTGCAAATTCGTTCGGAGGCATGAAAGATAGGGAGGATGCCCAGGAGGAATGTGGAGAATGCTAACCGCGTAGCTTTACAGACTGAGTTGCAATTAACGGTTAGGATTTAGAATGGGAGGTGCGACCTTGGCGATGTGATGGCAGAGGAACATTTGGTGGTATAGGAATAGGGGTTAATCAAGGGATGGTTGTGACTCAAAAGAACAACTTATGTGAATCCACTACCTGAAGTGCATTAATTGGATGCAACAGGATCTTGCAACCTAAGGAATGAAGGGAACAAAACCTTGAAGATGTAGTGGTCCCGGATTTGGATCATGGAAGAGGTACTAGAAACTAAGAGGAGTAGAGATAACAGGGGTCCGGTAGAGGTTATGCATCAAGGGTCTACAAAGAAGGACTTCGAACTAAGCCTAGTGATTAGAAGTCGGGTTTTAGAAGGCAAGCATTTGGGTAAACACGAATAGAGGGAAGGCGGCGATAGGGAGAACAGGATTTGAGTTCGCTTTCCCAAATCCAAGCTGAATTGTCATGTTGTGAAGTGAATTGGAAGATATGAAGCAACAAATGGAAACGGTAAAGAAAGGAAATCAGGCGCTCAAGTATAAGCAATTGGAGGTGAATTAAATTCACAAAGGATAAGCGCGGAATTCTTGATTGAGGTGATGATTGGAAGTAAAGGTCGAAATTCGAGAAGAAGTTTGGAGACGAACTCTGTGGACGTGGAAGAATTAAGGATTAAGGAATTGCAATCTCGGATAGTGGAAGATACAAGTGATGCAACTCATGGAAAACTTGAAGACCGTGGGAAAGGCAAGGGATAATCACCAAGTCAAAGTAACCTCGGGATTGGAGGAACGAGGAAAAACTACCGAGCTAATAGCTTACCACCTTGGTGACAGGTTCCAAAACATTCATAGCATGTGCATCATATTTCGCATTAAATGTTTATTCTTTTGACCTTATGTTTATCCGTGCATTTCTAATTGGCTTTGTTACGCTAATGCGTTGTATAACTGTTTGATGTAAACGTGACACATGCATTGTCATTTTAACCAACATGCATTTTAGTGTTTACTTGATAGGAAGCCCTTTCGCCTCAACTATCAAGTATCAGTTCAGCCGAACTGCATCTGAGTTATGAGGAGGAGAAATAATAGGATGACATTAGAAGGAAGGTGAATTTGGGAAATAAGAACTTCTATTAAGGGATAGGTTAACGGAAGCAAGAATTCAGGAGGAGAAGTGGGACTGGAGTTCCGGACAAGATTAAGAAAGGAGTTCGGACATCAAGAGAACTAGGGAAGGAGTTGAAAGGCCAAATCTTTGATTTCTATATCAGTTAAACTCCACCTAATGGGATTTACTCATCAAGAGTTTCGATAAAAGAAGAATCGATGGAGTTCAACCCGGGACAACAGAAATTTAAGGGGGAGAGCACGACCGAGGAACAAATTGACGATTGAAAGGGTACTCGAAGAAATAATTTAGTGAGAATAATGGAATTGCAAATTAAGGAAAACCTGGGAGTCCTATTAGTGATGATCAGAAATAAACAAGACGGCTTGAATGGTTAAGTTGTTAAAGGAGAGTTAAGTTACTCAATTCGGGTTGGAGTCCCTCATTAGGTATAGCGGAAATGGTTTGGAGAATATCCCTATGTATAGAACATGGATCTGGGGATAACAGACTTATAAGGGAGCTTCTGGAAACTCCTAAGTCAGAGTTGACAAAAGAGAGAGTGTCGAATCAAGCTAGCATAGAATGGAAGGAGGGCAATCAAGAGTAAATCAATAGAGTAAAAAGGGGGTTCAACAATGACAATATTACCAAGTCTTCGGTTATTCCCACGATAGTTCGGAAGGAAATCTAAGAAGGAACCAAACCGGAAAGGATGATCATTGGAGGATTTACATCAAACTTCAAAACGCATCAAGAACATTCTGTCTTTGATCCAAGAGATGTAGGGTCAGATACAGAATACAACCCTAAAGGGGTTAAAAGAGAATGAATGTATAATATGGACGGAAGACAGAAAAGGATTCGTGTTAAGGTAGATCCGAATGAAGAATACCTCAAGGTTGGGATTGAATTGTCAGGGTATCTCAAGCTCCGATATGGGTAAGATAGTAGTTATGGACCTAACTTCAAGACGGGTGGTCTAAGGGTATTCGAGAAGAGACTGGGAGCAGTACCAGGCAGAAGGGATCTAAGAAGTATAATCCCTGAAGGATTCATTAATTGCTTCATCGGGGTATCCTGAAGAGGTTAAAGACAAACTGAGCACTGAATCTATCTTCTGGACAGATGATACACTGAACAACGACAACTCACAATTTTAAAACTGCGTGACTCGGGTGAACGGTATTTATAGCATTCATGAAGCATACATTCATGCAAATTCAATTTATTAATTTCTTTGTTATGTGCTTTATTTTCTTACCAAGTTAAATTACGTGAAGTAATTGATGATTAACGTGGTTGATATCTATTATTTACCTTGAGGTGGCTTGTGTGATTTTGAATTTGGTTTTGCGTGTGCTGCTTGGGAGTATTGGAGACTTCCTTGCTTTATTTATTTTTGTTTGAGAGACGGGGTGCTCTCGTTGTTTCTAAGAGACGGGGCTTCTCTTATTTTTGTTTGAGAGACGGGGTACTCTCTTTGTTTGCGAGAGACGGGGTTCTCTCATTGTTGCTCGAGAGACGGGGCTCTCTCCTTGTTGTTGCGAGAGACGGGGAATCTCTCATTGTTTAATTTCAAGCGTGTTTTGAATCCGAGGACGGATTCTTTTAAGGGGGAGAGATTGTAACGCCCCGGTTTTTCAATTTTATTAATATGCCTTATTTGCTTCTAAATTGCGCAATTTAATTATTTAATTATGTGATATAATTGTTTTTACGTGTTTATATTTAACTTTATTATAATTGTTATTAGTTTATTATATTATATTACCTTATTTTAATATTATAAATTTTAAAAATATTTCGTACACTATATATATATATATATATATATATATATATATGTTTAATTATTATATTATATTATTAATTAATGATTATACTAATTATATGTTATATTAATTAATCATGTTTTAATTAATTACTTATTTATATATATATATATATTATACGTGAGATTTAATATCATTATGCATGAATATCATATTTATGCATGGGAATTGTTTATGCATGGATTTTATTTCATTTGCATGGGAATTAATATTTTATGCATGAAAATTTTATGTATTTATGCATGGATTGCATGTATGAGTTTGTTCGTTTATTTTGTACTTCGTTCTTGTATGAAATGATATTGAAATGCCACGAATTGGTAATATGTCGTAAATATATGCGTTATGAACATGATTTTATGCTCAATTTATGTTTTCGAATTCATTTGATAGGTTAACGGATTTAATTTGTATCGAGGAACCAAATCGGGGGCTAACGAACACTTAGCGTACCCTTGATTCCGAATTTAATATCTTGAGCTCGGGAACTCGGATTCGAGTTCCGTCAACTCCGCTGAACTCGTAACGAAAATTCGAGTTTAGTAAACTTAGCCTTACATTTTTCCTAAGTCATTTGAAACTCCGAAATTCAACCGAAAAACGAAACGGAGACCAACTTGACCTTGTTGCACTAAATCAGCCATATCTTGGCCAAACCATAAGCAAATTAACCATGGTTTGATTCCTTAGATCCCTAACTCAACCACCTAGCATGACATATCAAGCCCTAACCAAGATTATCCTCTCAAAATCCCCAAAACTCAGCCAAAGCTTCTGCAGTCATTCCAGACCCGTAACCCTTTCATCCTTGGAGATTTTGGAGCTCAAATCTCCTCCAAACTTCAACCAATCATCAAGGTAAGTTAAGGGTTGTATTATATGTTTATTTCTGAACATTTTCATCCTTTCATTCACGAGTTTGAGCATGGATTCATCAATTCTGGGCTGTTATCCGAAAATGGAGTTTTTGGACAAATTCATGATCTTCTTCGATTCTCAATGGTTTTGATTGATTCCAAGCTTGATATTGATTATTTTAACATCCTCATATCATTTATGATTATTGATTTCTTGATGGTTAAGAGGTTGGTGAGATTTCATTAATGGAATGTTCATATAATGAATGAATTGTTGAACTGATCTTCCCTCCCTTCACGTACGGCTTTGCTGCTAGCTTTTGGAACTGATACATATGTTGAATTTGTGTGTCTTGGATAATTAATTGGTGGCCTAAACTGGTATGGTTGTGTGGAGATGAAGTGAGTTGTTCTTGCTCTGTTTTCCTCGAGATTTTGCTCTGTTTTGGCGTGAGTTTGTTGCTGTCAGGAATACTGGGAACCTTCATGCTTTTGCTGTCATTTTCGTGGGTTCTTGAGGAGTGTTTTAGATGAGTTTTTACTTTAATTCATGCCTTGTTTTGTTGCTCGTGTTGCCTGCATTTCATGCGAGAGGGGCTGCTCTGTTTCTGCGTTTTATGTCCAGTTCAGGGGATGATTCTGGTTTGGGACACGGGGGTGTCGATTGTGGCTTTTCCGGTGAGACACGGGGGTGCTGTGTGGGCTGTTCTTGCTGTACCGAGACACGGGGGTGTCTCGGTCCAGGCTTTGGAGGTGACACGGGGGTGTCACCCCATTTTGCTTGAATGTTTCTGCTTCTTTCTGGAGCTGCTGCTGCTGCTGCCGTTTCTGTTGTTTAACTTCTGCATGTTTGTATGTGTTTGTATATATGTAAGTTGTAGTGTGTGCATGCATGGATGGGTGTGTGTGTGTACGTGCATAGTTATATATATATATATGCTTGAATGTGTTTAAAACCTAATTATTTTGCATGCATGTGTTGCTGTGTGTATATATATATACGTACTGTGTGTGTGTTTGTGCATGCATGGCTTTTGTGATGTTAAATGCATGCATGGGTAAATATATATATATAGGTAGTATATGTGTAAATATAAATATAACTTTTGCATGCATGTGTTCAACGTATATATATATATATATGTTATTAAATAATTATTATATGTTTATTATTATGTATATATATATTATATAATTTAAATATTATTTGATTTAATTTAATTATTGAAATCTATTGATTCCCATTTCGCGTATTTAATTATCGACTTTTGATTGAACGTTTTATTTATTTTATCCCTAAATGTGAAATTGAATATTATGTGTTATGATTATTAAATGAATTCATGAATTAACTGATAAGTATTATGAATGTTATGAATGTTATGAATATATGAAATTATGAAATTTATATGAATTTATGAACTTATGAAATTAAATGAAACATATGAATGAATGAGTTGATTATATGTTTTAAATTTCTTAATCGTGCACATGAACATTTTATTGTTACAATATGATCATTTATGCATTCATATCATATTCACTTCATTGCCGTGCGTCATATATGGTTCATTAAGAGTCTTGAGTCTCACGAACACGTCTTGTGGTCTTTTGTACAGTTTGTCTCCAGGGTGGAGAGCTTTTGATCGTTCAGGCACTTGGTGCTCAATCCTTGTTTCTTCATGGTTCAGGTGAGGGTGGTTTTCGTTTTAGCTATGTAACAAACCCTACAACCCTTATGTGAAAAGCTTTGGCCAAAACCTTATGATTATATATATATGATTTCCAAATGAGTTATCGAGTAAATTCTTCTGAATTATACGTATGAGCGTATATAAGCTTAAAAATGGTTTTGTAATGAGGCTATGCTCCAAACCGTGTGTCTTCATGCTAGCTATGGATTAGGATGACACGGAGAGGTACGTATATAGCATATGCCGAGTTACACGGTAAGGTATGATTTCTTATAATATGTATCATATGTATGTATGAATTATGGTATGTATTTATGATTGTTATGTTTTGGCGAGACACATTTATTACTTATTACTTACCGGGCCCCGGGACTTAGTATATGTGGCTAACCGAGGAAGCAAGGGCTGACGGGGATCCCATATACTAGTCCCAACTTATATACGGTGATACCGGCCCTCGCTAGGAGGTTTAGCGGGGAATGGGAACTGAGTGCCCTTGGGGGAGTCATGAAACCCCATTGGCCTATGATTGAGGTGGTCGGGTCTTGCAAACCCACCACCAACCCGGAGGAAGAAGGTTGGAACTTATTATGATTGAAAATGATTGACTGATTGATTATTGATTGATAGGCACTGTGCGGGAAGGCCGGGAATCGGATTGCCCAAACAAATATATTTAGGACATGACATGATTTATGGTCTGCATGTATTATGATATATTGCATGATGGCCTAATCAATATATTATTGATATTTGTCGTACACGGTCGGAGTTTGGTTGGAGATTGTGCACGCTCACTCGCCGAGCCTTATATTTATGTATGAATTATGAATGTAATGAATTAATATGATTAGTCATAAAATCCGAGCATTGATTAATCATTCTCTTGCCCCTTTTAGGGAACTAATTTCAAACAAAACCTTGTTCGGAATTTATGATTTGCATGTGCATGTTTCTATATATGTATATCGCTCCTGCTCACTCAGTCTTCTAGAGACTGACCCCTCTCCCTCCCCACTCTTTTAGTGTGCAGGTTTGATCTTTGGAGTTTCAGGCTAGGCGGAGGTGTTTGAAGTCTTTAAGTGGTCGAGTTAGTTAGGAGAGTCCCTGCACTCATTTATGTATTGGATTTATGTATGATTCATTCTATTACATCATGAACTTGAATATTTATATAATTGTTATTGAACTGACTTTACTGGGTTTTGCTATGATTTAAAAGAGGCCTGAAGAGCCCAAATTCTACTTATAGTTGGTATGATTGAACGTTGGCTTTGCTGCATTATATTTTGTGGATTGGTAATCATTGCAGGGTCTAGCTCCGCCTGGCTTAGGAAGGTTTTTATGTTTGTCTCCCGTTCGCTAGGGTTTGATACGGGTGCGGATTTACTATTTCGTTACTCGTGTTGAGCCTTAGTGCGGGGGATGTGGCGCCTCACGTGCGGGGTGCTACAAGATCTTTGCTTCGGAAAATGCTTCACTTCGATTACAAGGTCGAGGAAATGGTAAAAACTGTCCTCTCTGTAAAACAGATAAAAGCTTCCTTGGAACACAAAGCTAGTCTTTTAAGCTTGAACGTACAACCATGACGGAAACTCAGGGTTATTTTCAATTCAAGGTCAGAAAGTAAATGTGAGAATCAGTTCTTGTTCAACCGGCAAATCTGGGATTAAAACGGGTCTGAAGATGTGGTTATTAATGATGATTTACGGATTATGTTAGAAAATAGCACAAGCGCAGAGATGGTTATCAGAAATGGGAATATCGAGCCGTAGTGGTATTAAGTGAGAAAATTCTCAACTAAAGAATCGAGTATTCAACCGAATTAATTCAGTTCCAGAACTCCAATCCTTGGTGAACGATACACTCAATCATGCATACCACGTGCACCATTACTTAATTATTATTTTAATATTCTTGTACGTTATTCCTTGTTTATTAGTATTATTTTATTGTTCCCGTATATAACTCCTTAATTGTTATTACCCGTTTACATGAGCCATTATTTGTAAATTATAATTTTTATGTGAGCCTTGCGTGTTAATTGTAATTAATTGTTTAAGTGCTTGCTGAATTTTATTTCGTGTGTGTGAGAGACGGGGATTCTCTCAGGGTTGTCAAGAGACGGTGCTCTCTTGTTACTTGCTCGGGAGACGGGGTTCTCTCGTTAATTGTTTGAGAGACGGGGCACTCTCTGTATTTTCAACTACTTGTCAAGTTGTTCTAGTGGAAGGTTAGATTTTCTTTCGAGTGTTAGATTCCGGAAAGTTGAGGGTCGTCATTTCACATCTTGGCGGACCTTGTGGATTGAAGATCTCTTTCGAACTAATCCTTGATGGGGAGTAGCTAACCCGCGTAGGATGAACACGTAAGAGCCAATTAAATTCCAGAAATTCAGGACATGGAATCCGAGGACGGATTCTCTTAAGGGGGAGAGAGTTGTAACGCCCCGATTTTCAGACAGTCAGGTACGCTCGACAAGTGTGGGTTTCGAGCGTTAGGATTTTATTTTATTAATTTTGTTTAATTAATTTAAACGGGTTACATTAATTTTTATATATTGTGTTCAACATGATTACGTTAAAATTATATGAAATACGTGTCAAATTGAGAATTCTTGTACGAATGGAATTTAATTGTTACATGAATTAATTGTCCAAATTTGTATTAATTGCATAATTGCCCTTAATTGTTCATTTCCCTTTCTTTAAGGACCTAATTGCATGAAAACCTTTGAGGACTAAATTGATCATTTTCCAAACCTTGTATCCTCAATTGCATAACTTATGGAAATTGGAGGATTAACTCATAAATATTACATATTTTCCCAAATATATCGGTATGCATCTCTTCCTTGTTCTTCATTTTTCATTCCATCAAGAATCATCATCCATTCTTTCTCCCTTTTCCACCGAGCCACAAATACCAAAAAGGGAAAGGAGATTTCATCAAATTCACCAACTCTTTTCAAGAAAATTGGAAGTTTTGAAGCTTGATCATTCATTTCATCATCTTCTTCCATTATTTTATCTCAAGGTATACATAGGTAATTTCTTGGAATTCATGTATGAGACTAGGGTTAGTGGTTGAGCTAGCTAACATGATTATTTGATGCTAGGAGTATGATTTCATGCTTTTAGCTTGAATTTATGTTTGAATTCTTGAAGAATTTAAAGTTATATGCTAAACTCAATTATGAGCTTGAATTGGGAATTATGATGTTCAAGGCATGAAATATGTATTTATGTTGGGTTTTATTGCACTCTATGCATATATACATGTTTCCTTTCATGAATGATAACATAAATGATTGAATTATGTGAGCTTTGTTGAGGTTGGAAGGGTGTTCGTATTTCCCCTGTTTTGCTCCTCTGTTTCTGCATCTACTGCGTAACGGGAACGACCCTTCCCATTCCCTTTGTAAATGGGGAACGGTCGTTCCCATACTTTGACTACTGTGCTTGGTGGCGAGGACGGGAACGACCGTTCCCATTTTGGCTTGCGAGCCGGAACGACCGTTCCCATCTTCGGGGAGCCCGACAGGCGGGAACGGCCATTCCCATTATGAACTAAAGCCTGGAACGGCTGTTCCCAGTCCCCTGGCAGTACAAAAACTTTCTGCACAAAATTACATTTTTAACCCCTCGATTCGATGGCCTATTTGACCCCGAATTGCTATAGTATGATTCAATATGTATTGAAACAACATGTTATCATGCTACATTGTGTATTGCTCGATGTCTCGTGTATGATCATGCCGTTCGTCATTACATGAGATGATATGCTTGAATTGTGGTCTCATGCACGTACATTGTCCCGTTTCTTGTCCAGTTATTCTCCAGGGCGGAGATTGTGGATCATGAGCACGTTCACGCATTCATGAGTCGTGTGTCGCCTGTCAGGTGAGGTTTAATTTCTAGTTATATAGAACCCGTATAACCTTTACATGGTTTTGGCCAAAGGTATTTATATCTATAATTTCATGAAAGCTCTTATCATTTCAAGTATGTTATTGTTCATGAATAAAGCAAGTAGGCCATGTTAGTGTGCATGAATCAAGCATGTCATGTCATGAAAGCAAGTCGTGTCTTCTCCTGGCCAGGTCCTCCTTAGGGAGGGCGCTAGGCTGGTCTTCGGGCCGGTGATTGTCCGTCCAATCACAGGAAGAACAATACCGTATCGTGTTCGTGTATTCTCTTGGCCAGGTCCTCCCTAGTGAGGGCGCTGGGCTGGTCTTCGGGCTGGTGATTGTCCGTCCAATCACAAGAAGAACAAGGCCTATCGTGTACATGTGTTCCCCTGGCCAGGTTCTCCTTAGTGAGGGCGCTGGGCTGGTCTTAGAGCTAGTGGTTGTCCGTCCAACCACAGGAGGAACAAACCCTATCGTGTTACAAGCAAGCCATGTATTGATTGCATGATTTCCATTCCATGAATGTGCTAATTGAGTACACTATCGCACGATTGCACGGTAATTGAATTGCATGATCACCTAATGATTAACAAGCAAGCAAGCATGTTTATCGATTGCATGAAAAGAACAAGTATTTAATATTGATAGTTGTATTCTCGGGCGAAGCTATATCATTATTGAACCATATATTTACCTTTTATAAATCTTTACCCGGGAATATAACTTGCATGTTATCTGCGCTAATATGTATGTAAACCCCTCACTCGGTCTTCACAGACTGACACCTCTGTTAGGAATAGTGCCCTAAAAAGCCGATTGTATATCCGCTTTGTGCTTTTCCTTATTGTAATCACAGACAATCTTTGAATGAAATAACGAATTGAGGCAACACTTCTTTATATGCTCTTGTTTGGTATGCGTTTACTTTAGCTGTGCATGTATGAGAACTCCCCTAATCCTGATGACTATAGGACTCTACCATTTAGGTGAAATGGTTCATGAAACGAGCCCTATATCACATAAGTCATGATTAGTAAAATACTCCAAGCCGATGAGTCCTACAGACAGTGGGAGTGTCAACCTGACTCCTCTAAGGCTTGCTTGTGGGATCACGCCCTTAAGAAGGACCACCTTGTTTCATGGAGGTGCAAAGTGTATAGTTGATACGTGCGTGATACATGAGGGTGCTTACTTTAATAAGTAAGTTCACTGAGGTGCCCCGTGTGAGAACATTCCTAAATGGGAAAGGAAGTTTCTATTTCAGGAAATGGAAACTTCCAGATTAGGAAATATCTCACGAGTCATTGATGTGATTAATTGATCCTTAGACTTGAGGTTCCTTGTCACTTTATGAGTTAACTCTGTAGTCTTAGGTATAAGCTTTAAAGGGTGTCGCCTTAGACAACTGATTCAAGGCTTATGCTGGGGCTGCACAAGTGATTCATGAAAGTGAATGAGAATCAAGAAAGGACCTACACTTGCATTTGCAAGGTGATCTCTTATTGTGTAAGTCATTCATATGCCATATGGAGTCCTTGGCCAAGGCAGTAGATCAAGACATCAAGAAAAGGGTTTCTTGGATTGAGATCAAATGGATATGAAATGCACTTAGCTTTAAGACCGGATTATTAGGGTTCTGATTATTCCCTTGCCCTAGATCTTGGTTGAGAGATAGTAAGTAGGAGGATTGTATCTCACATGATTCAATGACTTAAAGGTTCTGTCGAATCCGAACATTCCAATTCAGCTAGGGGTTAAACACCTGTTGCTAGACTATGGTCGTTTAATCTGTGGACTGATTAATTAATTAGTGAATTAATTAATTGGGGTCACTGCTAATTGAATTGAGAACCTAGAGGGTCACACACAACAACTTGGTTACATGAGTTGAGGCTTGAAAATGATTAAACGAGTTAATCGGACCAAGAGGGTTCCACACGTGTGAATTCACACGTGTGGATCACGTGAGTGACACGTGTCACTGTGACACGTGTCACACACGTGTATATATATATATATTATATATATATTAAATAATTAATTAGTTAATTATTTAATAGACTTTGGTTTAATTTTGAATTAAAAAGAAAGTCTAATTTTGGAGAAAATAATCTAGTTAATTAATTATGAATTAATTAATTAGATAAAATAAGTTATTTATTTTATAATAAATAAAGTATAAAATTATCCAAAAATAGTTTGGATATTTTTTTAAGCTCTCTTCAAAGTTGACTAGAATTAGAATTCAAAGTCAAGGTTGAAAATACTTGATCCTCAAGTAATAGGAGAGAGGGACCAAAATCCTAGCCCATAAAGGACTAGGAATTTCGGCACTCCCTTGCCTATATATAGGGGAGCTCGAGCTCCCCTTTAGAGCTAATAGACAATTCTTGGTTCATGTGTTGAACACCTTCCTTTCTCCAAGATTAAATTAAACCCTAGGTTAAGCCCAAACACTAACTAGAGAACTAGCATCCTTACTAGTTAGATTGTGATCAAGTTGGTGGACTTTCTCTAGAGACTTCAAGTTAGAAGTTTGAAGATTCGAGCTTTACCAAGGAGAGGGGATCAAGCCGCGTGAAGAGCGTTCTTGGGTGGCTTGAAACGCTTCAAGAAAGAATAAAAGAAAAGTAAGTTTTCTATCTTTACGAATTTGGTTACACGATTGCGAGTCCTAGATCCTTTTGTTGGGAAAAATTTTTAAATTCCGCTGCTTTCTGATTCGTGTTTTCCAACAAGTGGTATCAGAGCCACCTCGTTAATCGTGTTTCTGATTCGTCTCAATTATTCTGAATTTGGTAGAAATTCTTAGGCTTAGATGCGAATTAGGTATTCATGAGTTCTTTTAGAAAGCCTGAATTACGAAACTGTAATTTTTCCTGAATTTCTAAAACTGTTTTCTCAAATCGTGTTTTTGAAAAATTGTTTTAGTTGAAATTTGTTTAAATCGAATTTTTTAATTTTGGATTGAAACGGGTTTTGGAGAAACCCGGAAATACGAAACGGGACACGAAAAGAATGGGATTGGGCGTGCTAGCACGTCGCACGCCCAAACCCCATTACCGCCGCCCAGCCCTCCCGCATCCGCGCGGGAGGCCTCCCCGCCCGCCTAGGCGCCCTGCTCGCCTGTCCCGCAACCGTGCGGGACAGCCGCCTGCTCCTCCCGCAACCGCGCGGGAGCGCCCGCCCAGGGATGGGCGGGACTGCCTGCCCGCGCCGCACATCTGCGCGCAAGGGCGCGCCTGGCGCGCGCACTCTGGCGGCAATCGCTGCCGGCTGTGCGCAGCGCTGGCGCGCGCCTAGCGCGCGCTCCTGCACGGCGGGCGGGCGATCCCGCGTCATGCCGGGCCCGTGCATTCGTGTTTTCGTGTTTCGTGTTTTTCGGTCCGAAAAATCCCGATTTAATTTTATTTTAATTTTATCTTTTAAAATCAGTTTTGGTAAAATAAAATTATTTTAAAATTTTGATTAAATTGGGATTTTTGAGAAATTAAAGCGATTTGGTTTTTTGGAAAAATTATGAATATTATTTTCTGAAAATAATGAAAGAATAAAATTATTAATTTTGGAAATTAATTGGAATTTTATTAGTTTAATGTTTTTCGGGTTTTATTGAAAAGGCTCTTGAACAAGAATTGCATCTAAGTCGTGTTTTGAGTCATTAGGACTTGAAACGAGAATTTTAATTTATTGGCTAAATTTAAATTCTCGCAAAAGCATGTTAGGTGATCATGGGTTTAGATCTATGTATGGTTTTAATTTATGCACATGAATGGTTTCAATTGGGGTTGGAGCCCTATAGTTGCGTTTTTCAATTGAGGTTGGAGCCTCACTTATGTGCGTACTGTTATGTGATTTATTATGTGGCTTTCCATATTACTGTTTTTGAGGCCGGGGTATGCCCCGTGTAATTGTCTAAGGCCAATATGAAGATTGAGCCTTATTACTTTATGTCTTTTTCTTTTTATTGTAATTTGAGAGTAGAGATAGGTGGTGAGGTTTTATTTTCATTTTGGAGACAATGCACCCATGGAGTAAGATGGACCACATTCAAGTAACAAGGAGGCCATAAGTGAAGACCCCTCAAAATGTTAGGGAGGGGAATCTCAATTGTTAAATGTAATAGAGATAGGGCTCGTATTTTGTTACCGCTTTCCCTTATGTGATTTGAACTGTTTATGTGGCATGTATGTTAGAACTTGTGATTGTGGAGTGGCTCCCACATATCACGCATAAGATAGGTAGAACCCATGATCATTACATGTTAGTATCATGCTAGGACATGTTATCTGTTTATGTGCTTGTTTGAAATGCATTTAAGTGTACTTGCATTAATCAAGACTAATAAAATTGGATAACATATATGTTGGTGAGGTCGAACCGGACAACTCTCCGGTTGATTCGAAAATTCCCATTAAATATTAAGCTAATTTCGAACAAATAGGTGTTTAATTCGAGATGCAAGTTTTGAATTAAATTCCTAGCATTCCATCAATAGGTTTTAAGTTTAGTAAGTAAAGCTAGTTATTGTCCGCGAGTCGTGGGATAGCTAGTGGAGCTTACTAGTTCTTAGTTACCTAATTGATCATTTTAAATGATCAATATTTCGTGGTCAATTTTGGCAAGGGCGATGTCCGCGAGTCGTGGGTCGTTCGAACTAAGTTTTGGTCATGATCTTATGATTGATGGGTCTAGCTTAACACCTAAGTAAATATGGATGTCGCACGAGTCGTGGGTCCATATTGAAAGATAGGTGATGCAAAAACAATTACTGAGAGTTCTAAAGGTGTTAGAATTGGTAAGTTGTACCTACCTAGGGTTCTTACTTAGAATGTCCGCGAGTCGTGGGTTCGAGGTAAAATGCCTAGGATCTTAGTACCCATTGGGAAACGTGTTCCTCTTAGATCTTTGGGAATTCTAGATCTTTGAAAAACAGTGGGAGCTACAATAGATTAAAGACCTTATCTTTTGTATATCGTTATAATTCAGCATGCTCACTAGTTCTCTGTTTCACCATTTAGGTCGTAGATTCTGTGATTCTCTACGTGTTTTGAAATGGCAACCAAAAACCCTCTTGTATCGATCCTCGAGTCAAACAAGTTGACTGGTCCCAACTATTCTGATTGGCTGAGGAATCTAAAAATCATTTTAGATTCTGAGAAGAGAACTTATGTTCTCTTCGAAGGGGAGCCTACTCCTGAAGGGGAGGCTCCCACTCGGGCCGAGCGGGACGCGATTCAGAAGTGGAAGGATGATAATCTCCAAGCCCGTTGTCTTATGTTGGCTAACATGTCTCCGGACTTGCAAAGACAACATGAGGCCATGGAATTTGCTTGGGAGATTTACGACCACTTAGAGCAACTTTACCGCCCTCATGAACGTGTTACAAGGTATAACACTTCAAAGGAATTATTCCACTTGAGAATGAGGGAAGGTTCAAGTGTCCATGAATATGGACTCAAGTTTCTTGCCCTTACTGAGAAACTTGCCTCCATGGACATGCCGCTGAAAGATGAGCTTTCAGTGGATCTGTTGCTAGCTTCGCTCCCACCATCATTCAACCCATTTGTCCTTAACTTCAACATGAATCATGCTGGTGCTACTGTAGCTGAGCTGATTAGTCAGCTTGTGACTGCTGAAAGCACGATCAAGAAGGACAATAAGGTTTTGATGGTGAATGCTCCATCTTCCTCTTCTGGGCCTTCTAAAGGTAAGGGCAAGAAAGCCCAAAAGAAGAAGAAGAAACCCCTTAGGCCCACTGGTGGCATTTCGAAGGGGAAGGCCCAAAAGAAGAAGCGTGATCAGAAAGAGGATGTTTGCTTCCATTGTGGCAAAGCGGGACATTGGAGGAGAAACTGCCCAGAGTACAAGGCTACTCTAAAGAAAGGTATCTTTCTCGTTGAAGTAAATCTTTCTATTAATTCTAGTTCTTGGGTACTTGATACCGGTTGTGGAACTCATATCTGTAATGATGTACAGATGCTAAGTGAAGTCCAACAACTCAAAGAAGGAGAATGTGTCTTGAAGATCGGCGATGGCTCAAACGTTGAAGCTCGAGCTTTAGGCACAATTAGATTAGATTTAGGTAGTTTTGAGTTAGTATTAAACAAAGTCCTTTATGTACCGAGCATTATTCGTAATATAATTTCAGTTCCAATATTAGATTGCGAAGGTTATGAAACTTATATTAAGAATGGTAAATACTTTATCAAACGGAACAACTCTTCCGTTCATATCGGTACTCTAAGTAATGGACTTTACCTAACTCAAAATATCAATATTATGAATATACAACGAGAAACAAAGCGTAAGAGAGATGACAAAGTTTCAGCTCCCTTATGGCACGCTAGATTAGGACACATTTCCAAGAACAGAATTAGCAAGATAAACACTTTAGGATCATTCTCTGAAAATGATCTCAAAGAGTTAACTTCTTGCGAATCCTGTCTCAAAGGAAAAATGTCCAAAGTTCCTTTTAAAGGAACTGTGGAACGTGCCTCTAAGGTTCTGGATTTGATCCATACTGATGTTTGTGGACCGCTTAGTGTAAGCACAAGAAACAATCATCAGTATTTCATAACCTTCACTGACGACTTTAGTCGGTATGGTTATGTATACTTAATGAAGTATAAATCTGAAGCTTTTGAGAAATTCTTAGAATTTCAAAAGGAGGTTGAGAACCAAACTGGTCACAAGATCAAAGCACTTCGATCTGATCGAGGAGGCGAATATCTTAGTGAAGAATTCCTTAATCATCTCAAAGGTAATGGGATTATCTCTCAGTGGACTCCTCCGGGAACTCCTCAGCTTAATGGAGTTTCTGAGAGAAGGAATCGAACCCTACTTGATATGGTTCGTTCCATGATGAGTTTCACTGACTTACCGCCTTCTTTCTGGGGTTATGCCCTAGAAAGTGCAGCAAAGATTTTGAATCTTGTTCCCTCTAAGTCAGTCCCTAAAACGCCCTATGAAATGTGGCATGGTAAAATCCCTAGTTATTCTTACTTAAGAATTTGGGGTTGTCCTGCTTACGTGAAGAGGACAGTGGGAGATAAGTTAGAATCTCGTTCTAACTTATGCTACTTTGTAGGTTATCCTAAGGAATCCATAGGATACTACTTCTATGATCAATCTGAACAAAAGGTGTTTGTTTCCAGAAATGCCACTTTTCTTGAGGAACCGTTCCTTAAAGAAAAGAAAGGCAAGATCATAGAATTAGAAGAAGTACAAAGTGACCCCATACCACCCACTGAAGAAACGTCCCACTCTGATCAACTACAACCAATCACGAATTTCGATACACATGTAAATCCTCCTCTAAGGCGTTCTGAACGTACTCCTAGACAGCCGGAGAGATGGTATGGATTCTTCCATGAAATCTCTCAAAAGGATAATGATCCTTTGACATATAAGGAGGCACTTTCAGATTCTGACTCTGAACAGTGGATAGAAGCCATGAAATCCGAAATGGATTCCATGAACTCCAACCAAGTTTGGACCTTGGTAGATTTGCCTGATGGGGTCAAACCCATAGGTTGCAAATGGATCTTTAAGAGAAAGCTTGGAGTTGATGGAAGCATTGCAGCCTACAAAGCAAGACTGGTTGCAAAAGGATTCACTCAGAGACCCGGCGTGGACTTTGACGAAACCTTTTCACCAGTTGCAATGCAAAAGTCCATTCGAATCATGCTTGCCATTGCTGCATATTATGACTATGAGATATGGCAAATGGATGTGAAAACTGCCTTTCTCAATGGTGACATTGACAAAGACATTTATATGGAGCAACCCATAGGTTTCACATTCAGTGGGAGTGAGCAAAAGGTTTGCAAACTCCAAAGGTCAATCTATGGATTGAAACAGGCTTCTAGGAATTGGAACATTCGATTTGATGAATCGGTCAAAGCGTTTGGCTTCATCCAAATTTCGAATGAGTCATGTGTGTATAGAAAGGAATTGGAGACCTCAGTGCAATTCTTAGTACTTTATGTTGATGACATCCTTCTTATTGGGAATTCGAAGGATGACATGAAAGTGACTAAGTTATGGTTATCGAACCAATTCGAGATGAAAGATCTTGGTGATGCGTCCTATATCCTTGGAATTAAAATCTATAGAGATAGATCTAGAAGGTTAATAGGACTGTCACAGTCGATGTACATTGACAAAG
Source organism: Lantana camara (assembly GCA_037501455.1). Taxonomy (NCBI): domain Eukaryota; kingdom Viridiplantae; phylum Streptophyta; class Magnoliopsida; order Lamiales; family Verbenaceae; genus Lantana; species Lantana camara. Next base: position 61,827,162 of record CM074855.1, read on the forward strand.
TATTGAAGAGATTCAATATGGAGTCAGCAAAGGTTAAGAACCTTCCTATGAGTGTAGGAACATGTCTTTCAAAGAAGATGTGTCCTAAGACTAACCTTGAGAAGGAAAGAATGACTCATACACCTTATGCATCAGCAATAGGTAGCATAATGTATGCAATGTTATGTACTCGACCGGATGTGGCTTATGCACTTAGTGTAACAAGTCGTTTCCAATCTGACCCTGGAGATGGTCACTGGGCTGCCGTGAAGAATATTCTTAAGTACTTGAAAAGTACTAAAGATTTATTCTTAGTTTACGGAGGTCAGAAAGATCTTACTATCGAAGGATACTGCGATGCAAGCTTTGCATCTGACTTAGATGATTTTAAGTCAATGTCAGGATACATTTTCTGCCTAAACGGCGGAGCAGTGAGTTGGAAGAGTTCCAAGCAAACTACCACTGCTGATTCGACCACTGAGGCCGAATACTTAGCTGCAAATGATGCAGCTAAGGAAGGTGTTTGGATTAGAAACTTCATTCAAGAATTGAATGTTGTTCCTAGCATGAAAGACCCCATTACTGTGTTTTGTGACAACACTGGGGCGGTTGCTCAAGCAAGAGAACCAAGATCTCACCAACGGACCAAGCACATTATGAGGAAGTATCACCTAATCCGTGATATTATCAAAAGAGGAGATGTGCTAATTGAGAGGGTCACATCAGCAGAGAACGTGGCAGATCCACTTACTAAACCCCTTAGTCGAGAAGCTTTCCAAGGTCATCTTCAGAAGATGGGACTTAGAGTAGCTTTAGAATGGCTTTGACGGGCAAGTGGGAGATTGTTAGGAATAGTGCCCTAAAAAGCCGATTGTATATCCGCTTTGTGCTTTTCCTTATTGTAATCACAGACAATCTTTGAATGAAATAACGAATTGAGGCAACACTTCTTTATATGCTCTTGTTTGGTATGCGTTTACTTTAGCTGTGCATGTATGAGAACTCCCCTAATCCTGATGACTATAGGACTCTACCATTTAGGTGAAATGGTTCATGAAACGAGCCCTATATCACATAAGTCATGATTAGTAAAATACTCCAAGCCGATGAGTCCTACAGACAGTGGGAGTGTCAACCTGACTCCTCTAAGGCTTGCTTGTGGGATCACGCCCTTAAGAAGGACCACCTTGTTTCATGGAGGTGCAAAGTGTATAGTTGATACGTGCGTGATACATGAGGGTGCTTACTTTAATAAGTAAGTTCACTGAGGTGCCCCGTGTGAGAACATTCCTAAATGGGAAAGGAAGTTTCTATTTCAGGAAATGGAAACTTCCAGATTAGGAAATATCTCACGAGTCATTGATGTGATTAATTGATCCTTAGACTTGAGGTTCCTTGTCACTTTATGAGTTAACTCTGTAGTCTTAGGTATAAGCTTTAAAGGGTGTCGCCTTAGACAACTGATTCAAGGCTTATGCTGGGGCTGCACAAGTGATTCATGAAAGTGAATGAGAATCAAGAAAGGACCTACACTTGCATTTGCAAGGTGATCTCTTATTGTGTAAGTCATTCATATGCCATATGGAGTCCTTGGCCAAGGCAGTAGATCAAGACATCAAGAAAAGGGTTTCTTGGATTGAGATCAAATGGATATGAAATGCACTTAGCTTTAAGACCGGATTATTAGGGTTCTGATTATTCCCTTGCCCTAGATCTTGGTTGAGAGATAGTAAGTAGGAGGATTGTATCTCACATGATTCAATGACTTAAAGGTTCTGTCGAATCCGAACATTCCAATTCAGCTAGGGGTTAAACACCTGTTGCTAGACTATGGTCGTTTAATCTGTGGACTGATTAATTAATTAGTGAATTAATTAATTGGGGTCACTGCTAATTGAATTGAGAACCTAGAGGGTCACACACAACAACTTGGTTACATGAGTTGAGGCTTGAAAATGATTAAACGAGTTAATCGGACCAAGAGGGTTCCACACGTGTGAATTCACACGTGTGGATCACGTGAGTGACACGTGTCACTGTGACACGTGTCACACACGTGTATATATATATATATTATATATATATTAAATAATTAATTAGTTAATTATTTAATAGACTTTGGTTTAATTTTGAATTAAAAAGAAAGTCTAATTTTGGAGAAAATAATCTAGTTAATTAATTATGAATTAATTAATTAGATAAAATAAGTTATTTATTTTATAATAAATAAAGTATAAAATTATCCAAAAATAGTTTGGATATTTTTTTAAGCTCTCTTCAAAGTTGACTAGAATTAGAATTCAAAGTCAAGGTTGAAAATACTTGATCCTCAAGTAATAGGAGAGAGGGACCAAAATCCTAGCCCATAAAGGACTAGGAATTTCGGCACTCCCTTGCCTATATATAGGGGAGCTCGAGCTCCCCTTTAGAGCTAATAGACAATTCTTGGTTCATGTGTTGAACACCTTCCTTTCTCCAAGATTAAATTAAACCCTAGGTTAAGCCCAAACACTAACTAGAGAACTAGCATCCTTACTAGTTAGATTGTGATCAAGTTGGTGGACTTTCTCTAGAGACTTCAAGTTAGAAGTTTGAAGATTCGAGCTTTACCAAGGAGAGGGGATCAAGCCGCGTGAAGAGCGTTCTTGGGTGGCTTGAAACGCTTCAAGAAAGAATAAAAGAAAAGTAAGTTTTCTATCTTTACGAATTTGGTTACACGATTGCGAGTCCTAGATCCTTTTGTTGGGAAAAATTTTTAAATTCCGCTGCTTTCTGATTCGTGTTTTCCAACAACCTCCACCTTTCAAGTTATTACAGGTGCGTGCTAGGCGGGAAGTGAGTCGAGTCTAGTTGTTAGAGTTGAGTCAAACACGGTGCATTTATTTGATTGTTTATTATTGTTCGAGAAAATCATGTTCAAGGTTATATGTTATTTATTTATTTTAGGAGATGATAATGTATTGATATGTAAGCTAGAATATATTTTATTTGGAAGATGAGAAATGTCATGATTGGATAAATAGAAATAGTTGATAATGTTCTGTTTATGCTTCCGCTTTATTATGTCGCATGCTCGAGTATCCCACCTAGCTTGTCGTGTATTGCATTGTCACCCGTTCGCTATAGGTTGGTTCATGTATGGATTGGCCATTTCGTATGTGGATTGACCTATAGTGCGGGGGTGTGGTACCTCCACGTGTCCGGGGTGCTACAGGGTTTCTTCTTCTTCTTTTGGGCTTTCTCACCCTTACCTTTAGAAGGCCCAGAAGAGGAAGATGGAGCATTCACCATCAGTGTAACAGCCCAAAACAGGGCCTGGATGAAAACAGTAAGTTAAGGGCATTGGTAAAGTGTTTATAGACCGTGATCCAACTTTTTGAATGATGATGCATTGCATTCTTACATGAACTTTGTGCTCGTATATGATCTGACATGTTTTAAGGGGGAATTCTTGACCTTTGATACAGTTTACTATTCATAATCCGAGCCTACCTTGTTCATATTGCTACTCGAACCCTCGAGGTTCATCACACATGTTTCCCTATGGTTTGAACTTGTTTCCTGAGCTCAGAAATTCTTTCTTGAACCATAAGGGTATTTTTGGAACTTACCGACCAAAGTTACTATTCATCCAAAAATGAGCTTTTGATTCTGATACCTTTTCTACCCAAGTTTACAGTCGAATCGATCCTTGAGTCGAGACGAGTCTTTTGAAATCATTCTTGGCTTGGAAATCTATTCTGGAACTTTGTTTTATTGAAAATGTTTTCGAAAACCCTAGTTCACTGTTCCTTCTACGAACGGTTTTCATTCGGAAAAGGTTTTCTCTTCGGCTTTGCACTACTTGAACTATTTCAAGATTTTTGAGATGTTTTACAACTCTTGATTCAAACCCTAGCTTGAAATTTTGAAGCGTACGTTCGTACGTAAGAATTCACTATTCACTCTACGTTTTCAACTTTTTTAACGGTAAAACGTTTTATAGTCGATTTTGGACTCAAAATGCTTCTCGATTTATTTCTTGAATTTTGGAAAGAACCCGGACTTGAAAATCATTCTAGAAATTCGTTTTTGACTCGTGTTGAGTTTCGAGCTCAAAACTTTTATTCACTGAAGTTAATTTTCTTGCCGTTGGAATGGTTATACTTCCAGCCACTTATCCTCGAGCCTTGGGCAACGAAATTATAGAAATACCCCCAGCAGTCCCATTTTTTGCCTTCATATGCCTAAAGCTTCTAGAAGATACAAGTGGATGAACTCTTATTTTGCTCTCCTACCCTTAAGCCATCTTTATTTGCAAGGTGAGGGGCTTCTTCACAACTATAAATACCCCTCTCATGGCATTTCATTCCTTTCTCAATGTTGTGTTAACAAAACCCTTTCTTCTCTCCCTCTTCCCCCTCTTACCGTCTGCCACCCCCCTCCCTTAGCTAGGTTAGTTTGTTTTGTTTTATGTTATGTTTAGTTAGTTTATGTTTTTATGTTATGGTATGTTTATATTATGTTTAGGTTGGGTCTTAGGGCCTTCCCTAAGCCATATAGGATTTTATTTTATGCATTTATTATATAGTTTTCATGATATGTTTTGATAGTTGTTTATATGTTTTAATTGTTTAGTATATGTTTGAATATGTTATGAATTACTCTAGTATATGCTATGATCATGTGATATGATTGTTATATTATGAGAATTGATGCATGATTATGGAATTTGAATTATATTCATGCATGCTAGCTAATGGAATAGTGATTTACAATTAATTATGTCACAACTTGTTACATGTTGGTATTGAATTAAATTGTTACATGTTACATACCTAAAGGTTCATGATATGTGATATGATATGATATATGTTGTGACATGTTGTCACATTGTTATATGATTCTTGAATTATGAATTGAGCTTCTGATATGATATGGATTAATGGATTAAAGCCTTGATCGTATGGTATACACTTTAATAGTGTCACATGTTATAACCTAAGATAGAATAGTGTTTCATAACTTGATCTTATGCCTTAATTGGATCTTTTAACCATAGGTTATAGCTTTAACCTAGATCACTCTTGATTATTATTAACATGAACTTGAAACTATAGGTTATAATCAAGATCATAATTTAATTAGGGTGTGTGTGTGTGTGTGTGCATGCCGTGTGTGTGTGTGTGTTCGTGCATGGTGTGGGTGTGTGTGTATAGTAAGGGTTTGACCCGACCCTTTGACCCGACATTTGAATAGTAACCTATGAATAGTAATCTTGAATAGTACTTTTGAATAGTGCTTTTGAATAGTAAAAGTGAAATAATACTTGTGCTTTCGTAATAGACATTTGCACCTAGGGTTTCCATATCCAGGGTCTAAAATGTGTTTTCAAAATGAGTTTCTTTCGTGGACTTCTTTCATAACTTAAGGTTTGCGATAGGATTCATAAATTGACTAAAGCTTACTCGGTTATAGTAATATCATAGTCTAACGTTGAGAGTAACTCACTTTAACGTATTCCTTTGTGTGTTACCTTTCTTGAATACCTTAAATGGTATTACTCTCTTGTGTTACATGTTTTTTATATGATCCTTGTTCATTGTTTCGTGCATTTCATATGCATCTTGGTTAGTAGTGGGTCTTAGTTCTTAAGCTCACTCTAGTACACCACCTACAGGAGTTAAAGTTGAGCACTGGGATCCCCAGGGCACCGCATAATCTGTCTACCTACCTTTTGTTACTATTAGGTGAGATGAAGTTATAAATGTTTTCCAACTGGAACCACGATTACACTATCGTATCATATGTTTTGAAATTCAAAGCTAAACCTTTGAACTATCCCTTTTATCGGGACATTCTTTTGAAAGGATCATTCATACTTTAATAGTATCCCTTGATCTACAACACATGTTTTCCAAAGTTCTGCATTCTTGTTCAAAGACAGTTACCTGATCTGCATATGTTTTCAAAGTACAGTTTACAGACAGTTTCACATGTTTCACAGACAAAATCACATGTTTACAGACAGAATCATATGTTTTACAGACAACATCATATGTTACAGTTACAGTTTCACATGTTATAGTTAGCATACTGGAGTGGTACTCTGGTCACTGCTAATCTTAAATGCAAGCATACAGTTTACAATTTGGGCCCGGCGGTTATGTGTGGAGGTGATGCTCGGGAGGTAAGCGCCAACGACATCACCAATACCGGCCGCCACACTTAGACAATTGACACCGACTTTTAACAGGCGGTTTGTTAAGTTAGGACAATCTATCTGGGAACGGACAGCAAATCTGTTCCCATTACATGTTTACAGGTCGCCTAGGGCTAGCTACCCGAAGTGACAACTGGTGGAGGATGGTGCATGTTGGTATGTGTTGGTAAGAGTTGTTGTTGACCTTGGTCCAATAGTCTACTGTGTGCGGAGTTGTTGTTGACCTCGGTGCAATGCTCTACTTTATGTGGGATTATTGTTGATCTTGGTCCGATACTCTACTATACGTGGAATTATTGTTAACCCTGGTCTGATGCTCTACCAAATCATGTTTTCTGGAGTAAGGATTGAGGAGCCTAGCTTGCGGGCAAAATTCTGTTTCATAAAGGATGGTTCATATCTGGAAAAGTTCACTTTACCCTTATCCCGTTTTATGAAAGAACTAAGAACCGTCGACATCATATGTGTGCGCGTGTGATAGCATTCATGAAAATGTTTTAAAACGTGCATACTTTTACAACATTGCGTTCAAAAGAGTTTTATCAACTGAACTTGTTTCAAGTTCTTCTTTAAAGCATTGCAATTAACAGTTCTAAACTTTACTTCAAGTTCTTTATTACTCAGTACTTCCTTTAAGGTATTCCCTCACTTAGTCCTTTTGACTAATACCTCTCCCGTTTTCTTGCCTCGTGGTTTCAGGTCTTGCAGCCGCAGTCTAGAGGTATCTTGAAGCTCTCGATTGTCATTTTTGTCTCAGTCAGGACTTAGTATTACTTCATTTTGTGTCCTGCATATGTTTTATGGCTGCATCACTTTATGTTTCTGTATATGTTTCTGAATACTTGAGTATCTTTGTTATACTCTTTCTGCTACTCTGTTACCGATATTTTGAACTCTGCTGTATCTGTACTTATTTGTGAATATGTTATATATTCTGATATGCCGAATCTCTCTTACACGATCAATATGTTCTTGCTTGTTTCATGCCATCACGCACATGTTTTGAAAAGTTTTAAAATACTCTGATTTTCCGCTGCATAGCCACATCGTTGTACATGTATATTTCTGATAGACAGCCGTTCGCTGGAGTATTTCTTGAGTGATGGCTCACACCATTACTTGAGAGGTGCTTCAGTGCGGGGGTTGAGACGCCGCTCTCCTCTTATTCTGGTACGGATGGGGGCGTTACAGCCTGAGGTGGTATCAGAGCTTCGGGTTAAGTAAGAAGAGACTTAACCTACATTGCTCTCATGTTGCATCATGGATTGTTCACGCATTGCATCCAGGATCATTCTCATATTGCATCGAGACTGGATATTTGGGGATTCCATGGTTCTGTTGTCTGGATTTCATATTTGTGGTATCTTCTGTATAGCTATGGCAGTTCAGCCGCACCAGGATCCTAATCAGCAGATGGATGAGGCTTTCTTTGAGCAGTTTGAGGCCCCGCGTACTGTGGCAGTTTCTCGCCGTGGAGGCACTCGTTTCTACACCTGGCATAGGTCTAGGAACAGTGGCAGGCCTGGGTATTCCTATCCTAACAGAGTTGTGCACTATCTCGAGTCTGAGAGAGATGGTTACTTTCACGAGTATCAGAGGACCCGTGAGGTCAGGTTGGAGTCTATGCGCCATCAAGATCAGTCACTGCAGTACCAGATTGATAGGGACATCGCTCATGAGTATGCTGCGGAGATAACTCATTTTGCTGATCAGAGGGCTGCTCGTATTGCTGAGCTGGAGGCAGATCTTATGCAGATGACTATCGATCGCGACACCTCTATGGAGCGTCACCAACACTACCGTACACGCATGAGAGCTCGCCTGTATGATACCTATCACTTATCCGATGAGCAGGCAGTTGAGGAGGTCGAGGGTCAGGATGTCAGTCAGGCCTCTCAGGAGCCCGAGCCTATGCAGGATCAGTCAGATGGAGGCGATGGAGGATCTGATGATGATGATGATGGCGGAGATGAGCCAGCAGGACACGGACAGGGTGAGGTCGTTGCTGTTTCTGATGACACCACCAGGGGTTCTTTGGACCACAGTTATCAGGGTTGATCGCGGATGGGATTTTTCTGTATATAGTATTGATGCATATATATCTATCTATGGATGGCGGACGTATAGCCGGGACAGTTCAGGACTGACTTTTGGATGAGGGGATGTATAGCTATGGTAGATGATCCCTGACTTTTGGCACCACGGATGACGGTTCAGATGACTTGGTACCTACTAGGTTATTTTCAGCAGGGTTGGACGGATTGGTAAGGCCTGTAAGGGAGTCAACTCGATAGTATTGGGTCCTCCCCATTTTGAATTAATACTGTTAACATGTGGCCTGTAGTAAATTTTACCAAACCTTGCACAGTTATAACACTTTCGGCTTTATGTTGGATATTTATTTACTGCTTTCCATAACTGTCATTGCATGAGTCTTAGAGTTTCTTCAAGATACCATTAGGACCGTTGATAGGATCATGCCATTTCATTTATTGATAGCATGCTATTATTCTTGATATGTTGAATACTCTTTTTGATATGTTGACCATACTTCTGATCATGTTACAGTTCTTGTGGATATGACAATATACGTTCTATTCCCGTTTACATGTTGATCATGTTTTGGGATATGTTATACATGTTTCTGATATGTTGATATGTTACCCGAGCTTCTGTTCCCGTTTATATGTTGTCTGATAGTTGTTTCTGATTATATGATATGTGTGGAGATCTTGAATCTTTGCTGACATGTTGTTATTGGAATGTGTTGTTCTCATACTTATGTGTGACTACGTGGGAATGTGAATACGTGGTTACGGATTCTGTGAATCATTATATGTCATGCATCGAATATATATATCTGAATGCTTATGAATTCAGTAACAACATGCCACTAAGAAGAGCACCCCGGAATCGTGTACCACCACTGCCACCCCAAAGAGAGGTCACTCCACCCCAAAGAGATGTCACGCCACCCCCTGAACGGGAAGGAACTCCGGAATTAAGGGATGTGCTACGATAATTTATGAGGGCTTGTGCACCGAGAGACAACCCTCCTAATGAAAGGTCATTGGAGAAGTTTCTGAGGATGAATCCCCCTAAGTTCTATGGAGAACCGAACGACATAAAGGCTAAGAATTGGATTACTAGTCTTGAGAAGATTTTTGAGGCTATGGAGATCTACCCAGAGGATCGTGAACGAGTTCGGTATGCTACTTTTCTTATGGAAGGAGCTGCATACAATTGGTGGAAGCATGTTCAGCATATGTGGATTGAAAATAACGTTGAAGGAAGTTGGGATGAGTTTATCAGAGAGTTTCAGCAGAAGTACACGCCTCAAGTGACTCGTGATGCATGAGAGGCTGAGTTTATGAGTCTGGTTCAGGGAACTATGAATGTGATGGAGTATGAAGCTAGGTTTGTGAGGCTGATTAAGTATGCGCCTCATATTCTGAATGATGAGCGTCGCAAGACGAAGAGGTTTATTGATGGACTGAAGCCCAAACTTCGGTTGGCACTTGCTTCTATGGACATTGAGACCTACAACCGGGCTGTTGATAGAGCGCTAAGGGTTGAGGCTGCACACAAGGAGATCAAGATAAATACTGCACGTCAAAGACCTTCTAACCCTAAGCCTTATCAAGGTAATAAGCGACCTTCCGGATCTTTTCCCCAAGGAACTGGAAAGAGGCCAATGGTAACACCACAGCGTTAGCAGCAGAACGCTCCATCGAAACAGCAAGCACAGAAGCAGAAAGCGCCACAGCAGTACCAGAGGGCGCCACAACAGCAGAGAGCACCTCAGCCAGGTCCAGAGGAAATTGTTTGCCGATATTGTCGCCGAACGGGACACACTGAGGAGAACTGTCGCAAGAAAGCTGGACAGTGTTTCGCGTGTGGTTCCCCTGAGCACCAGATGGATAGTTGCCCGCACAAGATCAGGAGATTTGGGGTCCAAGATAAAGGAAAATGGGTGGTGGGTACGACGAACAAACCGGTGGTCAAAGGCAGAGCTTATGCTTTGGATGGTAAGGAGGAGGTTGATCCTTCGTCTGTTGTGGAAGGTATTGTGCACATTCTTAAAACGTCAGTTAAGGTCTTGTATGACCCTGGTGCTACACATTCATTTGTTGCATCTAAATTATGTGCGCATTTACAGTTTCCACTTGAATACTTGCCATATAAATTTGAAGTGAGTTCTCCTTTGGGAACTTGCCTTGTTACGGATCAAGTATATAAACGCTGCCCTATATGTATTGGTACCCGTTGTTACCCGATGGATCTTATTGAGTTGCCGATGACAAGATACGATGTTATACTTGCTATGGATTGGTTGTCTAAGTACCGAGCTAAGTTGGATTGTTACAAGAAAGAGTTCATCTTGGAAGAAGATGAAAGTGGGACATCAGAAGGGAAAGTTGAGAAGTTATCAGTGATTTCTTCGATGGAAGCTAAGAAGTTGATTCAGAAAGGAGCTAGCGGATTTGTTGCGTACGTTTTGAATAGACAGTGAGATCAACTTAAGATCGAAGAAGTGGAAGTGGTGAACGAGTTCCTAGATGTGTTTCCTGAGCATTTGGATTCGTTACCTCCTGACCGAGAGTTGGAATTTACAATAGAGACGATATCAGGAGCTGAGCCGTACTCAAAGACACCTTACAGAATGGCACCAACTGAATTGGAAGAACTGAGGAAGCAATTGGATGAACTGATTGAGTCTGGATATGTTCGACCAAGCACGTCGCCGTGGGGAGCGCCTGTTCTTTTCGTTAAGAAGAAGGATGGATCATTGCGATTATGCATTGACTATCGGGAGCTGAACAGGATGACTATCAAGAATAAGTACCCTCTCCCTCATATCGAAGAGCTGTTCGATATACTTCAAGGATCGAAGGTCTACTCCAAGTTAGATCTTAGACAAGGGTATTATCAACTGAAGATCAGGGAAGCAGATATTCCGAAGACTGCTTTCAACAGCTGATACGAACATTATGAGTTTGTGGTAATGCCATTTGGTTTGACGAACGCACCAGCTGCATTCATGGATATGATGCACCGTATATTCAAGCCTTTTCTCGATAAGTTTGTAGTGATCTTCATCGATGATATTTTGGTATTTTCGAAGACATCGGAGGAACATGCTGAACATCTTCGAATCGTGTTACGCACTTTGCTGGATCACAAGCTATATGCAAAGTTCAGCAAATGTCAGAAAATGTGAGTTCTGGCTTGAGAGAGTTACGTTTCTCAGACACATCATATCAGGATCTGGAATCGAAGTAGATCCCTCGAAGATCGAAACGATCATGGATTGGAAGTCACCGAAGAATCCTTCAGAAGTGAGAAGTTTTCTAGGATTAGCTGGTTACTACCGGAGGTTTGTCAAAGATTTCTCAAAGATAGCTACACCTCTCACAAAGTTGACAAAGAAAGAAGGGAAGTTTGAATGGACGGAGAAGTGCGAGCAAAGTTTTCAAAGATTGAAGGAGATGCTAACAACTGCACCCGTGTTAGCGTTACCAGAAGGAAAAGAAGGTTATACAGTCTACACCGATGCTTCGAAAGAAGGACTAGGAGGAGTTTTGATGCAGAATGGGAAAGTGATTGCGTATGTATCAAGGAAACTCAAAACGCATGAAGTCAACTACCCGACACATGATTTGGAGTTAGCCGCGATAATCTTCGCTCTGGGAAAGTGGAGACATTACCTGTATGGAGTTACTTTTGAGATCTTTACTGATCATAAGAGCCTGCGATATCTATTCTCTCAGAAGGAGTTGAATATGCGACAGAGGAGATGGACGGAATTTCTGGAGGACTACGATTGCATTATTCAATACCTTCCAGGAAAGGCGAATGTTGTAGCCGATGCACTAAGCAGGCAAGTTCATTTGGCACAGATTTCCGCCAACCCCGAGGTTGATCAAAGAGAAAGAATAGAGGTGATAACTAAAGCTCGAGTCGCGAACGTTGTGATGATATCACCGTTGAAAGAACAAGTGTTGGAAGCTCAGAAGAACTATGAGTGGATCAAGAAATGTCTCGAATCTAAGGAGAAGAGTGATGAGACTAAGTTCAGGGTTGATGAACATGGAATATTGAGGTACAAAGGTCGAGTATGCGTACCAACTGTTTTGAGGAAAGAGATTCTCGACAAAGTACACAAGACTAAGTACACGATACATCCCGGAGGTAGTAAGATGTATCAAGATGTTAAGACGCATTTCTGGTGGAATGGAATGAAGAGAGACATAGCCAACTATGTCAAGAAGTGCTTAACTTGTCAGAAAGTTAAAGCTGAGCACCAGAAACCGAGTGGGAAGTTGTAACCATTACCGATTCCGACATGGAAATGGGAGCAAATCACGATGGATTTTGTCACTGGATTACCCAAAGTCAGAGGAGGACAAGATAGTATCTGGGTGATCATTGATCGATTGACAAAGTCAGCGCACTTTTTGCCAGTAAAGACGACGGATAAGGTTAGCACGTTGGGAAAGCTGTATCAGCAAGAGATTGTCAGATTACATGGAGTCCCGGACAGTATAGTCTCGGACAGAGATCCGAAATTCACGTCGCACTTGTGGAAAGAAATTCAGACTTTGATGGGAACAAAGTTGAACTTCAGTACTGCAGCGCATCCTCAGACGGATGGACAATCAGAAAGGATGATTAAGTACTTGGAAGATATGCTAAGAGCTTGCGCTTTGGACTTCCAGGAAAGTTGGAAAGAGTGTTTACCTCTAGTGGAGTTTGCATACAACAATAGTTATCAAGCTTCTATTAAAGCTGCTCCATATGAAGCTCTGTATGGAAGGAAATGTAGATCCCCGTTATACTAGGATTTGGATGAAGCGAGATGTACTGAGGAAGGACAGATCAGAGTGAATTCAGCTAAATGGATAAGAGAAGCGACGGAAAAGATTCAGATCATTCACTAGAGAATGAAAGCTGCCCAAGACCGGCAGAAGAGTTATGCTGATCGACGAAGAAGGGATTTGGAATTCGCAGTGAGCGAAAAGGTATTTCTGAAGGCGTCGCCAAGAAAAGGGTTTTCCCGGATTGGAAAAGGAGGAAAGCTAAACCCGAGATATGTTGGACCGTATGAGATACTGGAAAGAGTCGGACCGACTGCTTATAGATTGGATTTGCTTGTAGGTCTTACAGGAATCCACAACGTATTTCATGTATCTCAGCTTCGCAAGTGTTTCTCGGATGAGACAGAGGTTGTGCCGGTAGAAGAGATACCATTGGAACCGGATCTGACTTGTGTTTTGAAGCCCGCTAAGATTCTAGATAGGAAGTTTCAAGAGCTGAGGAATAGGAAGATTCCTTTGGTTAAAGTCCTTTGGAAGGGACATGGGACAGAAGAGGCAACCTGGGAGACAGAAGAGAAAATGCAGAAGCATCACCCTGAGTTATTTACGGTTACAGCGGAAGAATCTGAGGACAGATTCTCTTTAAGGAGGGGTGATTCTAACAGCCCAAAACAGGGCCTGGATGAAAACAGTAAGTTAAGGGCATTGGTAAAGCGTTTATAGACCGTGATCCAACTTTTTGAATCATTATGCATTGCATTCTTACATGAACTTTGTGCTCGTATATGATCTGACATGTTTTAAGGGGGAATTCTTGACCTTTGATACAGTTTACTATTCATAATTCGAGCCTACCTTGTTCATATTGCTACTCGAAACCTAGAGGTTCATCACACATGTTTCCCTATCGTTTGAACTTGTTTCCCGAGCTCAGAAAGTCTTTCTTGAACCATAAGGGTATTTTTGGAACTTACCGACCAAAGTTACTATTCATCCAAAAATGAGCTTTTGATTCTGATACCTTTTCTACCCAAGTTTACAGTCGAATCGATCCTTGAGTCGAGACGAGTCTTTTGAAATCATTCTTGGCTTGGAAATCTATTCTGGAACTTTGTTTTATTGAAAATGTTTTCGAAAACCCTAGTTCACTATTCCTTCTACTAACGGTTTTCATTCGTAAAATGTTTTCTCTTCGGATTTGCACTACTTGAACTATTTCAAGATTTTTGAGATGTTTTACAACTCTTGATTCAGACCCTAGCTTGAAATTTTGAAGCGTACGTTCGTACGTAAGAATTCACTATTCACTCTACGTTTTCAACTTTTTAATGGTAAAACGTTTTATAGTCGATTTTGGACTCAAAACGCTTCTCGATTTATTTCTTGAATTCTGGAAACAACCCGGACTTGAAAATCATTCTAGAAAGTCGTTTTTCACTCGTGTAGAGTTTCAAGCTCAAAACTTTTATTCACTAAAACTAATGTATCTTTCAAACGGTACATCCGATTTCGACGAATGAATATGCGTTTCGAAGCTAATTTTCTTGCCGTCGGAATGGTTATACTTCCAGCCACTTATCCTCGAGCCTTGGGCAACAAAATTACAGAAATACCCCCAGCAGTCCCATTTTTTGCCTTCATATGCCTAAAGCTTCTAGAAGATACAAGTGGATGACCTCTTATTTTGCTCTCCTACCCTTAAGCCATCTTTATTTGCAAGGTGAGGGGCTTCTTCACAACTATAAATACCCCTCTCATGGCATTTCATTCCTTGCTCAATGTTGTGTTAACAACACCCTTTCTTCTCTCCCTCTTCCCCCTCTTGCCGTCGGCCACCCCCCTCCCTTAGCTAGGTTAGTTTGTTTTGTTTTATGTTATGTTTAGTTAGTTTATGTTTTTATGTTATGGTATGTTTATATTATGTTTAGGTTGGGTCTTAGGGTCTTCCCTAAGCCATATAGGATTTTATTTTATGCATTTATTATATAATTTTCATGATATGTTTTGATAGTTGTTTATATGTTTTAATTGTTTAGTATATGCTTGAATATGTTATGAATTACTCTTGTATATGCTATGATCATGTGATATGATTGTTATATTATGAGAATTGATGCATGATTATGGAATTTGAATTATATTCATGCATGCTAGCTAATGAAATAGTGATTTACAATTAATTATGTCACAACTTGTTACATGTTGGTATTGAATTAAATTGTTACATGTTACATGCCTAAAGGTTCATGATATATGATATGATATGATATATGTTGTGACATGTTGTCACATTGTTATATGATTCTTGAATTATGAAATGAGCTTATGATATGATATGGATTAATGGATTAGTGCCTTGATCATATATTATACACTTTAATAGTGTCACATGTTATAACCTAAGATAGAATAGTGTTTCATAACTTGATCTTATGCGTTAATTGGATCTCTTAACCATAGGTTATACCTTTAACCTAGATCACTCTTGATTATTATTAACATGAACTTGAAACTATAGGTTATAATCAAGATCATAATTTAATTAGGGGGTGTGTGTGTGTGCATGCCGTGTGTGTGTGTGTGTTCGTGCATGGTGTGGGTGTGTGTGTATAGTAAAGGTTTGACCCGACCCTTTGACCCGACATGTGAATAGTAACCTATGAATAGTAATCTTGAATAGTACTTTTGAATAGTGCTTTTGAATAGTAAAAGTGAAATAAAACTTGTGCTTTCGTAATAGACATTTGCACATAGGGTTTCCATATCCAGGGTCTAAAATGTGTTTTCAAAATGAGTTTCTTTCGTGGACTTCTTTCATAACTTAAGGTTTGCGATAGGATTCATAAATTGACTAAAGCTTACTCGGTTATAGTAAGATCATAGTCTAACGTTGAGAGTAACTCACTTTAACGTATTCCTTTGTGTGTTACCTTTCTTGAATACCTTAAATGGTATTACTCTCTTGTGTTAATTGTTCTTTATATGATCCTTGTTCATTGTTTCGTGCATTTCATATGCATCTTGGTTAGTAGTGGGTCTTAGTTCTTAAGCTCACTCTAGTACACCACCTAAAGGAGTTAAAGTTAAGCACTGGGATCCCCAGGGCACCGCATAATCTGTCTACCTACCTTTTGTTACTATTAGGTGAGGTGAAGTTATAAATGTTTTCCAACTGGAACCACGATTATACTATCGTATCATATGTTTTGAAATTCAAAGCTAAACCTCGTTTTGAATAATCCCTTTTATCGGGACATTCTTTTGAAAGGATCATTCATACTTTAATAGTATACCTTGATCTACAGCACATGTTTTCCAAAGTTCTGCATTCTTGTTCAAAGACAATTACCTGATCTGCATATGTTTTCAAAGTACAGTTTACAGACAGTTTCACATGTTTTACAGACAGAATCACATGTTTATAGACAGAATCATATGTTTTACAGACAGCATCATATGTTACAGTTACAGTTTCACATGTTAAAGTTAGCATACTGGAGTGGTACTCTGGTCACTGCTAATCTTAAATGCAAGCATACAGTTTACAGTTTGGGCCCGGCGGTTATGTGTGGAGGTGATGCTCGGGAGGTGAGCGCCAACGACATCACTAATACCGGCCGCCACACTTAGACAATTGACACCGACTTTTAACAGGAGGTTTGTTAAGTCAGGACAATCTGTCTGGGAACGGACAGCAAATCTGTTCCCATTACATGTTTACAGGTCGCCTAGGGCTAGCTACCCGAAGTGACAACTGGTGGAGGATGGTGCATGTTTGTATGTGTTGGTAAGAGTTGTTGTTGACCTTGGCCCAATAGTCTACTGTGTGCGGAGTTGTTGTTGACCTCAGTCCAATGCTCTACTTTATGTGGGGTTATTGTTGATCTTGGTCCGATACTCTACTATACGTGGAATTATTGTTGACCCTGGTCTGATGCTCTACCAAGTCATGTTTTCTGGAGTAAGGATGGAGGAGCCTAGCTTGCGGGCAAAATTCTGTTTCATAAAGGATGGTTCATATCTGGAAAAGTTCACTTTACCCTTGTCCTGTTTTATGAAAGAACTATGAACCATCGACAGCATATGTGTGCGCGTGTGATAGCATTCATGAAAATCTTTTAAAACGTTCATACTTTTACAACATTGCGTTCAAAAGAGTTTTATCAACTGAACTTGTTTCAAGTTCTTCTTTAAAGCATTGCAATTAACAGTTCTAAACTTTACTTTAAGTTCTTTATTATTCAGTACTTCCTTTAAGGTATTCCCTCACTTAGTCCTTTTGACTAATACCTCTCCCGTTTTCTTGCCTCGTGGTTTCAGGTCTTGCAGCCGCAGTCTAGAGGTATCTTGAAGCTCTAGATTGTCATTTTTGTCTCAGTCAAGACTTAGTATTACTTCCTTTTGTGTCTTGCATATGTTTTATGGCTGCATCACTTTATGTTTCTGTATATGTTTCTGAATACTTGAGTATCTTTGTAGCACCCCGTACGTGAGGTACCACATCCCCTGCACTGAGGCTCAACACGAGTAACGAAATAGTAAATCCGCACCCGTATCGAACCCTAGCGAACGGGAGACAAACATAAAAACTTTCCTAAGCCAGGCGGAGCTAGACCCTGCAATGAAAACCAATCCACAAAGTATAATGCATAACAAAGCCTAATTTCAATCATAACAATCATAAACGGGATTTGGGCTCTTCAGGCCTCTTTTAAAACATAACAATACCCCGTAAGAGCAATTCACTAAAAATTCCATAATAAATACATAGGTATCAAATTTCGTGACATAACTGAAATGAGTTATACATAATTCCAATACAGATGAGAATGCAGAGACTCTCCTAGCACAACTCGACCCACTTAAAACTCCAAACCTCCGCCTAGCCCGAAATCAGAGCCAAACCTGCACACTAAAGTGTTGGGGAGGGAGAGGGTCAGTCTCTAGAAGACTGAGTGAGCAGGAGCGATACATATATATATAAAACATGCACATGCAAGTCATAAATCCCGAGCAAGGTTTTGTTTGCAATTAGTTCCCTAAAAGGGCAAGAGAATGATTAATCAATGCTCGGATTTTATGACTAATTCATATTAAATTTATTCCATTCATAAATCATACATAAATATAAGGCTCGGCGAGTGAGCGTGCACAATCTCCATCCAAACTCCGACCGTGTACGACAAATATCAATAATATATTGATTAGGCGATCATACAATATTTTATAATACACACAGACCATAAATCATATCATAAAACCTATTCGTTTGGGCGATCCGGATCCCGGCATTCCCGCACGGTGCGTAATCATATCATAACATATTCATAAACATAATCATATCAATATCAACCTTCTTCCTCCGGGTGGTGGACAAGTTAGCTAGACCTGACCACCGATAAATACATAGGCCAATGGGGGTACATGAATCCCCCAAGGGCACGCAGCTCCCATTCCTCGCTAAACCTCCTAGCGAGGGCCGGCATCACCGTAGTTTGGTTGGGACTAGTATATGGGATCCCCGTCAGCCCTTGCTTCCTCGGTTAGCCACATATACTAAGTCCCTGGGCCCGTGAACATAACAGCTTAGCATAATCTCGCCAAAACATATCAGTACATACATATGATACATACTATAAGAAATCATACCTTACCGTGTAATTCGGCACATGCTATGTACGTACCTCTCCGTGTCATCCTAATCCATAGCTAGCATGAAGACACACGGTTTGGAGCAAAGCCTCATTACAAAACCATTTTTAAGCTTATATATGCTCGTACGTATAATTCAGAAGAATTTACTCGATAACTTCATTTGAAAATCATATATATATATAATCATAAGGTTTTGGCCAAAGCTTTTCACATAAGGGTTGTAGGGTTTGTTACATAGCTAAAACGAAAACCACCCTCACCTTAACCGTGAAGAAACAAGGATCGAACACCAAGTGCCTGAACGATCAAAAGCTCTCCACCCTGGAGACAAACTGTACAAAAGACCACAAGACGTGTTCGTGAGACTCAAGACCCTAAATGGACCATATATGACGCACGGCAATGCTCAAGCATGATATGAAGACATTTAACTCATATGTTCAAGTCATTCATTATCATTCAATTCATATTCCCAATCAATTTATTTCAAGAATTCAAATAGGAGCATAAAACATGTTCAAGCTCTTCCATAATGCTACCACATACTTCATATTACATAACATAGCATATATCCAAGGTTTGACAACAAGAAGAAGTCATATGATATAGAAAATAAGTGATGCGATTCATAAACGACATATAAACATACATAAACGGCAATAAGCAAAAGCATACCTATAACTCAACCAAATGCCACGAAATTAAACCAAAATACTCCTAACACATAGTACAACAAGTTCATAGTTCAACATAAAGGGAGATAAAGTCATTAAGGAGGGGAAACAAATCAAAAACCGAAGAGGAAGTAACGAAGACTGCGCATGGGAAGTGACACGGGGGTGTCACCAACCCTTGCCCAACTGAGCCACGGGCGTGGCTCAGTACAGAGCTGCCCAGAGAGTGTGACATGCCCGTGTCTCACTCTTATGAGTAAATGAGACACGGGGGTGTCACGGTACAGAACTTAATCACCCGTAAAATTTTACCGGCAAAACTGAACTCATACAAATTCAATCCAAAGGCATACCAAATGAACTCCAAATTCTCTGAAACTTAATATGCAACATATTTGGCATGTTATGAACATTTTTCATTTAGAGTGAAAAGGCTAAATCACACGTTAAGATCATCGAAACCGTGAAATAAAACTGGGTCGCTACAATCGGACATATGAGCCCTAATGATTCTATCATGCCTTGATCAAGTACTTAGGGCTTGAATTTGGATCTGAAACTTTGGGGAATGCATGCTAACATACCAAACAACTTATATACATCATATATATGCAAAATGGCACCATTTAAAGCACATTAGAATGACCAACAACCTCACATAGGCAACAGCAACAAATCTGTCAATGATCATGCATAAGAATAGGCCATGTATTTCGGTTTTGAGGCTTCAAATGGAACCAAATACTTAAAGCATGAATGCTAACATACATAACAATGAGTGTACATCAACTCCATGCATTTTCACACGAAATGGAGGCCATATGATCATGCAACAACACCAAATTTCACACAGCAGTTCGAAAACAGGGGAAATAGTTTGATCACCAAGTTTGGAGCTCCATATCTCATAATTTCATAAAAGGAGCAAGAGATGAAATCCTCATAACATCATATACTATCAGTTGGAAAAGAAATAGGTCAAGAAACAAGTTCATATGATCATATATAAGCAAGAAATTCAGCCACACAAACATATAGGTCACAAGAGCAAAAATCCCTAAAAGTTCATACCAATCTCATCATTCAAACCCTAACCAATTCTGACCCAAATCATGTTGTAAGGAGATGAAATCAAGTATAATAGAGTATAGAAGACATAATTATTCATACCTTGAAGATTTGGTGAAGAAAAATGGTGATTTGAGCTCAAAATCACAAAGGATGACCTAGGGTTTTCTCTCCTTCTTCTCTTCTCCCTTCTCTCGATCAGTTGCAGCTGGAAATGGAGGTATATGGTTCGGTTTTTGCAGCTTAAGGGGAAGAGAAAGGGTTAACTCAAGGTACAAGAGTCAAGGTTAAGGTTTGGTTAGGTTAAGGAGTGTTATGGGGTCCCACCATGAAGACTAGTCAACCAAAGGAGCTCTTCTTGCACGAGTTGTCCGTTACTGTTGGATTTCGGAGGTCTTAATGATTTCAAAAAGGTATGAGGCTTGTTCCATTGTCTCCGAATCGTCGATACGAAGGCAACGGAGTTGACGGAATTCGAATCCGAATTCCCGAGCTCAAGATATCACGCACGGAACCAAGGGTGCGCTAATTGCTCGTTAGCCCCCGACTTGGTTCCAAAAATCAAAATAAATTCATAAACACGCCAAATGAATCCGAAAACATAAACCGAGCATATAGGCATGTTCATAACTCACATATATACGACATACTAAATTTTCACGCCAATCTGATATCATTACATATAAGAATGGAGCACAAGTAAAACACTCACGCGCAAGAACGAATTCATATTGTTATAAATGAATTACTAAAACTTAAATTCCATTTTAAATAAATTAAACAAACTAATAACATGTTGTAATTAATTAAAGAAATTACTGAAATAGTTAAGGTAACATGAAACCCTAATTGAGAAATTAACACTAGATATCAAAGTACAATAGAATGAATTAAATTATAATAGAAATAGTTTATATTTTGAATCAAATATAAACGTTTATGAACAAGTAATCATATAATTAAATAATTGAATCGCGCAATTTACAAACAAATACGTCACATTATTTAAACTGAAAAACGGGGGCGTTACAATCTCTCCCCCTTAAAAAGAATTCGTCCTCGGATTCAAAACACGCTTGAAATCAAACAATGAGAGATTCCCCGTCTCTCACAAACAACAAGGAGAGAGCCCCGTCTCTCGAGCAACAATGAGAGAACCCCGCCTCTCCAACAACAATGAGAGAACCCCGTCTCTCGCAAGCAAAGAGAGTACCCCGTCTCTCAAACAGAAATAAGAGAATCCCCGTCTCTTAACCGAAAATAAAGCAAGGAAGTCTCCAATACTCCCAAGCAACTCACGCAAAACCAAATTTAAAATCACGTAAGGCATCTAAAGCAAGTAATAAATGTCACCCATATTGGTTACCAATTAATCCAAGTAATTTTAACACCGTGCAGATCAAAACACTTAACATAAGAAAAATATATAAGTTAAATTTGCATGGATGCATGTATGATGAATGCTATAAGTACCGTTCACCGTAGTAGTAAAATTCAGATTGGTGAGTTGTCATGGTCCACGGTATGATCTGTCCCAAATGTAACTCGGTGCCCCACTTGTCTTGAACCTCGTCTTTGTACCCTATGGGATTACTCGTGATCGCCATCATTCCATCATATACCAACTTGATTCGACACTCTCTCTTGTCAATTCTGACTTAGGAGTTTCCAGACGCTCCTTTATAATTCTATTATCCCTAGATCCATGTTCCATACATAGGAATATTCTCCAAGACATTTCCCTTATACCTAATGAGGGACTCTAACCCGACTTGAGTAACTTAACTCTCCTCTTCACGACTTAACCATTCACGCCGTCTTATTTATTTCTGATCATCACTAATAGGACTTCCAGGTCTTCCTAAATTTGTAATTTCGTCATTCCCACTAAAGCATTTCTTCGAGCACCTTTTCAATCGTCCAATTTGTTCTTCGGTTGTGCTCTCCCCCTTAAATTTCTGTTGTCCCGGGTTGAACTCCATTGATTCTTCTTTTATCGAACTCTTGATGGGTAAATCCCATGAGGTGGAATTTAACTGATGTAGGAATCAAAAATGTGGCCCTTCAACTCCTTCCCTAGTTCTCTTGATGTCCGAACTCCTTTCTTAATCTTGTCCAGAACTCTAGTCTCACTTCTCCTCCTCATAACTCAGATGCGGCTCGGTTGAACTGATACTTGATAGTTGAGGCAAAAGGCTTCCTATCAAGTAAACACTAAAATGCATGGTGGGTTAAATTGACAATGCATGGGTCACGTTTACATCAAGCAATTATACCATACATTAGCGCAACGAAACTAATTAGAAATGCACGGATAAACATAAGGTCAAAAGAATAAGTAATTAATGCAAAATATGATGCAAGTGCTATGAATGTTTTGGAACCTGTCACCAAGGTGGTAAGCTATTAGCTCGGTAGCTTTTCCTCGTTCCTCCAATCCCAAGGTTACTTTGACTTGGTGATGATCCCTTGCCTTTCCCACGGTCTTCGAGATTCCCATGCATCTTTGTAAATCAACGTGTATCCTCCACTGTCCGAGATTGCAATTTCTTGATCCCTAATTCTTTCACGTCCACTGAGTTAGCATCCAACTTCTCTTTGAAATTCGACCTTTACTTCTAATCGTCACCTTAATCAAAAATCCCGTGCCTATCCTTTGTGAATTCAATTCACCTCCAATTGCTTACATTTGAGCGCATGATTTCCTTTCTTTACCATTTCCATTTGTTGCTCCATATCTTCCAATTTAACCTCACAACATGACAATTCAGCTTGGATTTGGAAAATTGAACTCAAGTCCTGTCCTTAGCATTATCACCCTCCATGAATTGTAGTTATCCTATTACTTATCTTTCTCTAACCCCTTCTGGACTTGTTTCCGATCTTACCTCGCCTCCTCTTAATTATTAGTACCTCTTCCATGATCCAAATCCGGGACCAAAATGTCTTCAAGGTTTTGTTCCCTTCATTCCTTAGGTTGCACGATCCTGTTGAATCCAATTGATGCACTTCAAGTAGTGGATTCACATAAGTTGTTCTTCTGAGTCACAACCATCCCTTGATTAACTCCTATTTCTATTCCCCCAAATGTTCCTCTGCTATCGCTTCGCCAAGGTCGAACCTCCCATTCTGAATCCCAACCGTTAATTGCAACTCAGTCTACAAAGCCACACAACTAGCATTCTTCACATTCCTCCCCAGGCATCCTTCCTATCTTCCGTGCTTCCGAAAGAATTGTAATAGATTGTTGGGATCATAGAACTTGGCCGTGGTTTGATATCATCTTTATAACCTGGAAATCATAACTTACTTCAAGAGTAGATGCATGCAATTAGTGCATGCTCATGACACATATTCAATACGAAAGACAAGAATCCATAGAAAAATGCAACAAGTAATTCAACGAAATTCTTAAGGAAACCAAATTCCAAATTCAAGATCGATGCAATGCACATAATATCACATAGTCCCTATGCCGTTCGACTTAAACTGACTCCGACACGACTCAAGAACACCGGTTTTGCAACCGGGCTCTGATACCACTTAAGGATGTAGCACCCCGCACGTGAGGTACCACATCCCCCGCACTGAGGCTCAACACGAGTAACGAAATAGTAAATCCGCACCCGTATCGAACCCTAGCGAACGGGAGACAAACATAAAAACTTTCCTAAGCCAGGCGGAGCTAGACCCTGCAATGAAAACCAATCCACAAAGTATAATGCATAACAAAGCCTAATTTCAATCATAACAATCATAAACGGGATTTGGGCTCTTCAGGCCTCTTTTAAAACATAACAATACCCCGTAAGAGCAATTCACTAAAAATTCCATAATAAATACATAGGTATCAAATTTCGTGACATAACTGAAATGAGTTATACATAATTCCAATACAGATGAGAATGCAGAGACTCTCCTAGCACAACTCGACCCACTTAAAACTCTAAACCTCCGCCTAGCCCGAAATCAGAGCCAAACCTGCACACTAAAGTGTTGGGGAGGGAGAGGGTCAGTCTCTAGAAGACTGAGTGAGCAGGAGCGATACATATATATATAAAACATGCACATGCAAGTCATAAATCCCGAGCAAGGTTTTGTTTGCAATTAGTTCCCTAAAAGGGCAAGAGAATGATTAATCAATGCTCGGATTTTATGACTAATTCATATTAAATTTATTCCATTCATAAATCATACATAAATATAAGGCTCGGCGAGTGAGCGTGCACAATCTCCATCCAAACTCCGACCGTGTACGACAAATATCAATAATATATTGATTAGGCGATCATACAATATTTTATAATACACACAGACCATAAATCATATCATAAAACCTATTCGTTTGGGCGATCCGGATCCCGGCATTCCCGCACGGTGCGTAATCATATCATAACATATTCATAAACATAATCATATCAATATCAACCTTCTTCCTCCGGGTGGTGGACAAGTTAGCTAGACCTGACCACCGATAAATACATAGGCCAATGGGGGTACATGAATCCCCCAAGGGCACGCAGCTCCCATTCCTCGCTAAACCTCCTAGCGAGGGCCGGTATCACCGTAGTTTGGTTGGGACTAGTATATGGGATCCCCGTCAGCCCTTGCTTCCTCGGTTAGCCACATATACTAAGTCCCTGGGCCCGTGAACATAACAGCTTAGCATAATCTCGCCAAAACATATCAGTACATACATATGATACATACTATAAGAAATCATACCTTACCGTGTAATTCGGCACATGCTATGTACGTACCTCTCCGTGTCATCCTAATCCATAGCTAGCATGAAGACACACGGTTTGGAGCATAGCCTCATTACAAAACCATTTTTAAGCTTATATATGCTCGTACGTATAATTCAGAAGAATTTACTCGATAACTTCATTTGAAAATCATATATATATATAATCATAAGGTTTTGGCCAAAGCTTTTCACATAAGGGTTGTAGGGTTTGTTACATAGCTAAAACGAAAACCACCCTCACCTTAACCGTGAAGAAACAAGGATCGAACACCAAGTGCCTGAACGATCAAAAGCTCTCCACCCTGGAGACAAACTGTACAAAAGACCACAAGACGTGTTCGTGAGACTCAAGACCCTAAATGGACCATATATGACGCACGGCAATGCTCAAGCATGATATGAAGACATTTAACTCATATGTTCAAGTCATTCATTATCATTCAATTCATATTCCCAATCAATTTATTTCAAGAATTCAAATAGGAGCATAAAACATGTTCAAGCTCTTCCATAATGCTACCACATACTTCATATTACATAACATAGCATATATCCAAGGTTTGACAACAAGAAGAAGTCATATGATATAGAAAATAAGTGATGCGATTCATAAACGACATATAAACATACATAAACGGCAATAAGCAAAAGCATACCTATAACTCAACCAAATGCCACGAAATTAAACCAAAATACTCCTAACACATAGTACAACAAGTTCATAGTTCAACATAAAGGGAGATAAAGTCATTAAGGAGGGGAAACAAATCAAAAACCGAAGAGGAAGTAACGAAGACTGCGCATGGGAAGTGACACGGGGGTGTCACCAACCCTTGCCCAACTGAGCCACGGGCGTGGCTCAGTACAGAGCTGCCCAGAGAGTGTGACACGCCCGTGTCTCACTCTTATGAGTAAATGAGACACGGGGGTGTCACGGTACAGAACTTAATCACCCGTAAAATTTTACCGGCAAAACTGAACTCATACAAATTCAATCCAAAGGCATACCAAATGAACTCCAAATTCTCTGAAACTTAATATGCAACATATTTGGCATGTTATGAACATTTTTCATTTAGAGTGAAAAGGCTAAATCACACGTTAAGATCATCGAAACCGTGAAATAAAACTGGGTCGCTACAATCGGACATATGAGCCCTAATGATTCTATCATGCCTTGATCAAGTACTTAGGGCTTGAATTTGGATCTGAAACTTTGGGGAATGCATGCTAACATACCAAACAACTTATATACATCATATATATGCAAAATGGCACCATTTAAAGCACATTAGAATGACCAACAACCTCACATAGGCAACAGCAACAAATCTGTCAATGATCATGCATAAGAATAGGCCATGTATTTCGGTTTTGAGGCTTCAAATGGAACCAAATACTTAAAGCATGAATGCTAACATACATAACAATGAGTGTACATCAACTCCATGCATTTTCACACGAAATGGAGGCCATATGATCATGCAACAACACCAAATTTCACACAGCAGTTCGAAAACAGGGGAAATAGTTTGATCACCAAGTTTGGAGCTCCATATCTCATAATTTCATAAAAGGAGCAAGAGATGAAATCCTCATAACATCATATACTATCAGTTGGAAAAGAAATAGGTCAAGAAACAAGTTCATATGATCATATATAAGCAAGAAATTCAGCCACACAAACATATAGGTCACAAGAGCAAAAATCCCTAAAAGTTCATACCAATCTCATCATTCAAACCCTAACCAATTCTGACCCAAATCATGTTGTAAGGAGATTAAATCAAGTATAATAGAGTAGAGAAGACATAATTATTCATACCTTGAAGATTTGGTGAAGAAAAATGGTGATTTGAGCTCAAAATCACAAAGGATGACCTAGGGTTTTCTCTCCTTCTTCTCTTCTCCCTTCTCTCGATCAGTTGCAGCTGGAAATGGAGGTATATGGTTCGGTTTTTGCAGCTTAAGGGGAAGAGAAAGGGTTAACTCAAGGTACAAGAGTCAAGGTTAAGGTTTGGTTAGGTTAAGGAGTGTTATGGGGTCCCACCATGAAGACTAGTCAACCAAAGGAGCTCTTCTTGCACGAGTTGTCCGTTACTGTTGGATTTCGGAGGTCTTAATGATTTCAAAAAGGTATGAGGCTTGTTCCATTGTCTCCGAATCGTCGATACGAAGGCAACGGAGTTGACGGAATTCGAATCCGAATTCCCGAGCTCAAGATATCACGCACGGAACCAAGGGTGCGCTAATTGCTCGTTAGCCCCCGACTTGGTTCCAAAAATCAAAATAAATTCATAAACACGCCAAATGAATCCGAAAACATAAACCGAGCATATAGGCATGTTCATAACTCACATATATACGACATACTAAATTTTCACGCCAATCTGATATCATTACATATAAGAATGGAGCACAAGTAAAACACTCACGCGCAAGAACGAATTCATATTGTTATAAATGAATTACTAAAACTTAAATTCCAATTTAAATAAATTAAACAAACTAATAACATGTTGTAATTAATTAAAGAAATTACTGAAATAGTTAAGGTAACATGAAACCCTAATTGAGAAATTAACACTAGATATCAAAGTAGAATAGAATGAATTAAATTATAATAGAAATAGTTTATATTTTGAATCAAATATAAACGTTTATGAACAAGTAATCATATAATTAAATAATTGAATCGCGCAATTTACAAACAAATACGTCACATTATTTAAACTGAAAAACGGGGGCGTTACAATCTTTGTTATACTCTTTCTGCTACTCTGTTACCGATATTTTGAACTCTGCTGTATCGGTACTTATTTGTGAATATGTTATATGTTCTGATATGCCGAGTCTCTCTTACACGATCAATATGTTCTTGCTTGTTTCATGCCATCACGCACATGTTTTGAAAAGTTTTAAAATACTCTGATTTTCCGCTGCATAGCCACATCGTTGTACATGTATAGTTCTGATAGACAGCCGTTCACTGGAGTATTTCTTGAGTGATGGCTCACACCATTACTTGAGAGGTGCTTCAGTGCGGGGGTTGAGACGCCGCTCTCCTCTTGTTCTGGTACGGATGGGGGCGTTACAATCAGAACCTTATTGTCCTTCTTGATCGTACTTTCAGCAGTCACAAG
The DNA here is from genome assembly GCA_037501455.1 of Lantana camara. Classification (NCBI taxonomy): domain Eukaryota; kingdom Viridiplantae; phylum Streptophyta; class Magnoliopsida; order Lamiales; family Verbenaceae; genus Lantana; species Lantana camara. The sequence goes on from CM074855.1 coordinate 61,855,451, forward strand.
TTGACTAATCAGCTCAGCTACAGTAGCACTTGTAACGCCCCGGTTTCTCAATTTTATTAATATGCCTTATTTGCTTCTAAATTGCGCAATTTAATTATTTAATTATGTGATTAATTGTTTTTACGTGTTTTATATTTAATTTTATTATAAATCGCTATAATTTTATTTTAATTCAATATTATTTCAAATATTTCGTATATTAAGTATATATATACATAAATATATATATATTTTTTTAATTATTGTTAATTTAATGATTAATGTTAATTATTTTATTTTAATAATACTAATATTAAATATAGTTATGTAATGTAAATGTATATATGTTGTGAGGTACGTATGCATGAATATATTAATGCATGCATATTATATTTACAAATTATTTTGCATGCATGTTTATAAACTATATATATATGTTTAATTATTTTATTATTAATTTAATGATTATGCTAATTATAGGTTATGTTAATTAATCATGTTTTAATTAGTTAATTATTCATATATATGTTTATACGTTGAAAAATATATTTATGCATGAAAAATAATTTTTGCATGGGAAATTATTGCTGCATGAATTTATTTCTTTTGCATGAGGATTAAAATTTTATGCATGAATTGCATGGGAATTTCATAATTTATGCATGAATTGCATGTGTGAGCTTGTTCGTTTATTTTGTGCTTCGTTCTTATATGTTATGATATCAAATTGCCACGAATTTGTAATATGTTGTACATGTATGTGTTATGAACATGATTTTATACTCAAATTATGTTTTTGAATTCATTTGATAGGTTAACGAATTTAATTTCATTTGAGGAACCAAAACGGGAGCTAACGAGCAATTAGCGTACCCTTGGTTCCGAATTTAATATCTTGAGCTCGGGAACTCGGATTCGAGTTCCGTCAAATCCGCTGAACTCGTAACGAAAATTCGAGTTTAGTAAACTTAGCCTTATAATTTTCCTAATTCATTTGAAACTCCGAAATCCAACCGAAAAACGAAACCGTGACTAACTTGACCTTGTTGCACTAAATCAGCCATAACTTGGCCAAACCATAACCAAATTAACCATGGTTTGATTCTTTGAAACCCTAACTCAACCCTCTATCATGACATAACCAGCCCTAACCGAGATTATCCTCACACAAGCCCCAAAACTTAGCCAAAGTTTCTGTTCTGAATTCCAGACCCGTAACCCTTCAAGCTTTGGAGATTTTGGAGCTCAAATCTCCTCCAAACTTCAACCAATCATCAAGGTAAGCTTAGGGTTGTGTTATATGTTTAATTCTGATCATTTCCATCCTTTCATTCATGAAGTTGATCATGGTTTCATCATTTCTGGACATTTTACCGAAAATAAGAAAGTTTGGACAATTTCTTGATCTCCTTCGATTCTCAACGGTTTTGATTGATTCCAAGCTTGATATTGATTGTTTTTGCATCCTCATATCATTTATGATCATTGATTTCTTGGTTATTGAGATATTTATGAGATATCATTTCTGATCTTTTGAGAAATTTCCACTTGAAGGTCACGTACGGTTGTTGTCTTGATTGATCACTTTGGGAACTGAATTATGTGTTGGTTTCATGTTGTTTTGCTGTACATTTGATGGCTTTGTGGACTTGAATTGAGTCGGGTTATTTGAGTGAAGGCATACCCTGTTTTTCCCGCGGCTTGGCCCTGTTTTCACGCTGTAATTCTTGCTGTCAAATTGCTGCGTTTCCTTCATGTTTTGCTGTCAATTTTTGTAACCTTGTAGGATCATTCTTGTTTAGTTTCTTGCAGCTTTTCTCGCTCAGTTTGGCTGCCTTTCTTGCCTGCCTTTCTTGCTGGTTTCTTGCTCTGTTTCTGCGTGTCGCTATCTGTAACAGGGAAGGTTGCGCAGGCGAGTCACGGGCGTGCCATTTTTGGCAGTTCCAGCGAGGAACGGGGGTGCATTGTGGGCTGGAATTGCTGTACCGAGACACGGGGGTGTCTCGGTCTGGGCTTGGGAGGTGACACGGGGGTGTCACCCCGTTTCTTCTGAACTTGTTGCCTGCGTTCTTTTCCCAGTTCTGTTGTATATATATATATGCTTGTGTAGAGTGTGTGTATGCTACTGTTGCTGCTTCTAATTCATGCAGAGATGTGGTGTGTGCATGCATGGCTTTTACCCTATTTGCATGCATGTATACTAATTATATATATAGATATATTTGTGTATGCATGGCTTGGGTGCATGGCTGTATAAATATATATATGCATTGTAAGTTTGTGTGTGTACGTGTATGCATGTATTTGTATAATATATTGCATGCGTATATATATATATATATATGTATATGCATGTGTACGTGTGAGTATATATATAATATATATTTAAATGTTATTTGATTATATATATATATATATATATATTATATTTTAAATATTATTTGATTTAATTCAATTATTGAAATTAGTTGATTTCTATTTCGCGTATTTAATTTACCGACTATTGATTTAACGTTCTATGTATTTTATTCCTAAATGTGAATATGAATATTATGTGTTATGATTATTAAATGAATTCATGGATTAATTGATATGCATTATGACTATTAAGAATGTTATGAATATATGAATTTATGAATATTATGAATTTATGAAATTTATATGAAGTTATGAATGAACTTATGAATGAATGATTTGATTATATGTTTTAAATTTCTTAATCGTGCACATGAACATTTTATTGATATAATATGATCATTTATGCATTCATATCATATTCACTTCATTGCCGAGCGTCATATATGGTTCATTGGAGTCTCGAGTCTCACAAACACGTCATGTTGTCTTTTGTACAGTTATCTCCAGGGTGGAGAGATCTTGTTCGTTCAGGCACTTGGTATTCGTATCCTTGTATCGTCACGGTTCAGGTGAGGGTGGTTTTCGTTTTTAGCTATGTAACAAACCCTACGACCCTTATGTGAAAAGTTTTAGCCAAAACCTTAAGATTATATATATATGGTTTTCAAATGAAGTTATCGAGTAAATCCTTCTGAATTATGCGTATGAGCGTATAAACTTAAAAATGGTTTTGTAATAAGGCTATGCTCCAAACCGTGTGTCTTCATGCTAGCTACGGAATAGGATGACACGGAGAGGTACGTATATAGCATATGCCGAATTACACGGTAAGGTAATTATGAATTATGATATGTATTTATGAATTATGTTATGTACTTATGAATTGATATGTTTTGGCGAGCTTATGCAAATATGATATGTTCACGGGCCCCGGGACTTAGTATATGTGGCTAACCGAGGAAGCAAGGGCTGACGGGGATCCCATATACTAGTCCCAACCAAACTACGGTGATACCGGCCCTCGCTAGGAGGTTTAGCGGGGAATGGGAGCTGAGTGCCCTTGGGGGAGTCATGAAACCCCATTGGCCTATGATTGAGGTGGTCGGGTCTTGCAAGCCCGTCCACCACCCGGAGGAAGAAGGTTGGTTATGATATGATTTATACTTATGATTATGAATATGTTATGATTGATAGGCACCGTGCGGGAAGGCCGGGACACGGATTGCCCAAACGAATATGATTTAGGATTTGATATATGAATTGTGTGTATTATGATATATCGCATGAACACCTAATCAACTTATTACTGATATTTGTCGTACACGGTCGGAGTTTGGTTGGAGATTGTGCACGCTCACTCGCCGAGCCTTATATTTATGTATGATTTATGAATGTAATGAATTTAATATGAATTAGTCGTAAAAGTCGAGCATTGTTTAATCATTCTCTTGCCCTTTTTGAGAATTAAATTCAAATAAAACCTTGCTCGGGATTTATGACTTGCATGTGCATGTTTTATATATATATGTATCGCTCCTGCTCACTCAGTCTTCTAGAGACTGACCCTCTCCCTCCCCAACACTTTAGCGTGCAGGTTTGGCTTTGGAGTCTCGAGCTAGGCGGGGTTATGTTGAATTTGAGTCGGTCAAGTTACTTTAGAAGCGTCTCTGCATTCACCTCATGTATTTATGTTGTGCTTGATTCGACATTGTAAGATCTTGGAATGGATTCTTGTATAATTGCTATTGAATTGTTTTGTTGGATTGTGTTTATGAGTTTAAAAGAGGCCTGAAGAGCCCAAGTTTGCTTAAGGTTTGTATGTTTGAGTTTTAGTAATTTCGAGGCACTATATTTTGTGGTTTGGTTGTTATTGCAGGGTCTAAGTTCCGCCTAGCTTAGGAAGGTTTTTATGTTTGTCTCCCGTTCGCTAAGGTTTGATACGGGTCCGGATTATCTGTTTCGTTACTCGTGTTGAGTCTTAGTGCGGGGGATGTGGTGCCTCACGTGCGGGGTGCTACATCCTTAAGTGGTATCAGAGCCCGGTTGCAAAACCGGTGTTCTTGAGTCGTGTCGGAGTCAGTTTAAGTCGAACGACATAGGGACTATGTGATATTATGTGCATTGCATCGATCTTGAATATGGAATTTGGCTTCCTTAAGAATTTCGTTGAATTACTTGTTGCATTTTATATGGATTCTTGTCTTTCGTATTGAATACGTGCCATGAGCATGCACTAATCGCATGCATCCATTCTTTAAATGAGTTATGGTTTTCAGGTTATAAAGATGATATCAAACCACGACCAAATTCTATAATCACAACAATCTATTACAATTCCTTCGGAGGCACGGAAGATAGGAAGGATGCTCGGGGAAGAATGTGGGGAATGCTAGTGGTGTGGCTCTGTTGACTGAGTTGCAATCAACGGTTGGGATTCAGAATGGGAGGTTCGACCTTGGCGATGCGATGGCAGAGAAACATTCAGTGGAATAGGAATAGGAGTTAATCACGGGATGGTTGTGATTCAGAAGAACAACTTATGTGAATCCACTACTTGAAGTGCATTAATTGGATTCAACAGGATCTTGCAACCTAAGGAATGAAGGGAACAAAACCTTGAAGATATATTGGTCCCGGATTCGGATCATGGAAGAGGTACTAGTAATTAAGAGGAGTAGAGATAACCAGGGTCCGGTAGAGGTTATGCATCAAGGGTCTACAAAGAAGGACTTCGAACTAAGCCTAGTGATTAGAAGTCGGGTTCTAGAAGGCAAGCATTTGGGTAAACACGAATAGAGGGAAGGTGGCGATATGGAGAACAGGATTTGAGTTCATTTTTCCAAATCCCAGCTGAATTGTCATGTTGTGATGTTAAATTGGAAGATATGGAGCAACAAATGGAAACGGGAAAGAAAGGAAATCATGTGGTCAAGTATAAGCAATTGGAGGTGAATTAAATTCACAAAGGATAAGCGCGGAATTCTTGATCGAGGTGACGATTAGAAGTAAAGGTCGAATTTCGAGAAGAAGTTTGGACACTAACTCTGTGGACGTGGAAGGATTAAGGATTAAGGAATTGCAATCTCGGATAGTGGAAGATACAAGTGATGCAACTCATGGAAAACTTGAAGACCGTGGGAAAGGCAAGGGATAATCACCAAGTCAAAGTAACCTCGGGATTGGAGGAACGAGGAGAGCTACCGAGCTAATAGCTTACCACCTTGGTGACAGGTTCTAAAACATTCATAGCACGTGCATCATATTTTGCATTAGTTATTTATTCTCTTGACTTTATGTTTATTCGTGCATTTCTAATTGGTTTTGTTACTTTAATGTGTTGTATAACTGCGTGATGTAAACGTGACCCATGCATTGTCATTTTAACCCAACATGCATTTTAGTGTCTACTTGATAGGAAGTCCTTTCGTCTCAACTATCAAGTATCAGTTCAATCGAGTTGCATCTGAGTTATGAGGAAGAGAAATAATAGGATGACATTAGAAGGAAGGTGAATTTGGGGAAATAAGAACTTCTATTAAGGGATAGGTTAACGGAAACAAGAATTCAGAAGGAGAAGTGAGATTAGAGTTCCGGACAAGATTAAGAAAGGAGTTTCGGACATCAAAAGAACTAGGGAAGGAGTTGAAAGGCCAAATCTTTGATTTCTATATCGGTTAAACTCCACCTAATGGGAGTTACTCATCAAGAGTTTCGATAAAAGAAGAATCGATGGAGTTCAATCCGGGACAACAAAAATTTAAGGGGGAGAGCACGACTGAGGAACAAATTGACGATTGAAAGGGTGCTCGAAGAAATATTTTAGTGAGAATAATGGAATTGCAAACTAAGGAAGACCTGGAAGTCCTATTAGTGATGATCAGAAATAAATAAGACGGTTTGAATGGATAAGTGTCAAGAGGAGAGTTAAATTACTAAATACGGTTGAAGTCTATCACCAGGAATAAAGGAAATGATTTAGAGAATATTCTTATATGTAGAATATGGATCTGGGATAACAAAATTATAAGGGAGCTCCTACGAACCTAAGTTAGAATTGACAAGAGAGAGTCGAATCAAGTTAGCATATAATGGAATGATGGCGATCAAGAGTAATCCAATAAAGTACAAGGGGGATTCAACAATAACAATATTATTAAGTCTTTGGTTAGTCCCACGTTACTTCGGAAGGAAATCTAAGAAGGAATCAAACCGGAAAGGATGATCATTGGAGGATTTACATCAAAGTTTAAAACGCATCAAGAACATTCTATCTTTGATTCAAGAAATGTAGGGCCAGATACGGAATATAACCTTAAAGAGGTTAAAGAGAATGAATGGATAATATGAACGGAAGCTAGAAAAGGATTCGTGTTACGGTAGATCCTAATGACGAATACCTCAAGGTAGGGATGGAATCGTCAAGATTGTCCGGATTAGTTATCCTTGAGGGTATTTTAAACTCCGATACGGGTAAGATAGTAGCTAGGGACATAACTTCGAGACGGATGGTCTAAGGGTATTCGGGAGGTCAAACTTGGTTAACTACAAAGAGTTGGTTGAATGAAGATTAAGGGAAATGATGGAGACTGGGAGCAGTACCAGGCAGAAGGGATCTAAGAGTATAATCCCTAAAGGATTCACCAATGGTTTCATCGGGGTATCCTGAAGAGGTTAAAGACAAACTGAGCACTGAATCTATCTTCGGGACAGATCATACTCTGAACAACGACAACTCACAATTTTAAAACTTCGCAACTACGGTGAACGGTACTTATAGCATCCATGATACATACGTTCATGCAAATTCAATTTAATAATTTCTTTGTTATGTGCTTTGTTTTCTTACCAAGTTAAATTACGTGAAGTAATTGAGGATTAACGTGGTTGATATCTGTTATTTACCTTGAGGTGGCTTGTGTGATTTTGAATTTGGTTTTGCGTGTGCTGCTTGGGAGTATTGGAGACTTCCTTGCTTTATTTATTTTTGTTTGAGAGACGGGGTACTCTCTTTGTTTGCGAGAGACGGGGTTCTCTCATTGTTGCTCGAGAGACGGGGCTCTCTCCTTGTTGTTGCGAGAGACGGGGAATCTCTCATTGTTTAAATTCAAGCGTGTTTTGAATCCGAGGACGGATTCTTTTAAGGGAGAGAGATTGTAACGCCCCGGTTTCTCAATTTTATGAATATGCCTTATTTGCTTCTAAATTGCGCAATTTAATTATTTAATTATGTGATTAATTGTTTTTACGTGTTTTATATTTAATTTTATTATAAATCGCTATAATTTTATTTTAATTCAATATTATTTCAAATATTTCGTATATTAAGTATATATATACATAAATATATATATATTTTTTTAATTATTGTTAATTTAATGATTATTGTTAATTATTTTATTTTAATAATACTAATATTAAATATAGTTATGTAATGTAAATGTATATATGTTGTGAGGTACGTATGCATGAATATATTAATGCATGCATATTATATTTACAAATTATTTTGCATGCATGTTTATAAACTATATATATATGTTTAATTATTTTATTATTAATTTAATGATTATGCTAATTATAGGTTATGTTAATTAATCATGTTTTAATTAGTTAATTATTCATATATATGTTTATACGTTGAAAAATATATTTATGCATGAAAAATAATTTTTGCATGGGAAATTATTGCTGCATGAATTTATTTCTTTTGCATGAGGATTAAAATTTTATGCATGAATTGCATGGGAATTTCATAATTTATGCATGAATTGCATGTGTGAGCTTGTTCGTTTATTTTGTGCTTCGTTCTTATATGCTATGATATCAAATTGCCACGAATTTGTAATATGTTGTACATGTATGTGTTATGAACATGATTTTATACTCAAATTATGTTTTTGAATTCATTTGATAGGTTAACGAATTTAATTTCATTTGAGGAACCAAAACGGGAGCTAACGAGCAATTAGCGTACCCTTGGTTCCGAATTTAATATCTTGAGCTCGGGAACTCGGATTCGAGTTCCGTCAAATCCGCTGAACTCGTAACGAAAATTCGAGTTTAGTAAACTTAGCCTTATAATTTTCCTAATTCATTTGAAACTCCGAAATCCAACCGAAAAACGAAACCGTGACTAACTTGACCTTGTTGCACTAAATCAGCCATAACTTGGCCAAACCATAACCAAATTAACCATGGTTTGATTCTTTGAAACCCTAACTCAACCCTCTATCATGACATAACCAGCCCTAACCGAGATTATCCTCACACAAGCCCCAAAACTTAGCCAAAGTTTCTGTTCTGAATTCCAGACCCGTAACCCTTCAAGCTTTGGAGATTTTGGAGCTCAAATCTCCTCCAAACTTCAACCAATCATCAAGGTAAGCTTAGGGTTGTGTTATATGTTTAATTCTGATCATTTCCATCCTTTCATTCATGAAGTTGATCATGGTTTCATCATTTCTGGACATTTTACCGAAAATAAGAAAGTTTGGACAATTTCTTGATCTCCTTCGATTCTCAACGGTTTTGATTGATTCCAAGCTTGATATTGATTGTTTTTGCATCCTCATATCATTTATGATCATTGATTTCTTGGTTATTGAGATATTTATGAGATATCATTTCTGATCTTTTGAGAAATTTCCACTTGAAGGTCACGTACGGTTGTTGTCTTGATTGATCACTTTGGGAACTGAATTATGTGTTGGTTTCATGTTGTTTTGCTGTACATTTGATGGCTTTGTGGACTTGAATTGAGTCGGGTTATTTGAGTGAAGGCATACCCTGTTTTTCCCGCGGCTTGGCCCTGTTTTCACGCTGTAATTCTTGCTGTCAAATTGCTGCGTTTCCTTCATGTTTTGCTGTCAGTTTTTGTAACCTTGTAGGATCATTCTTGTTTAGTTTCTTGCAGCTTTTCTCGCTCAGTTTGGCTGCCTTTCTTGCCTGCCTTTCTTGCTGGTTTCTTGCTCTGTTTCTGCGTGTCGCTATCTGTAACAGGGAAGGTTGCGCAGGCGAGTCACGGGCGTGCCATTTTTGGCAGTTCCAGCGAGGAACGGGGGGTGCATTGTGGGCTGGAATTGCTGTACCGAGACACGGGGGTGTCTCGGTCTGGGCTTGGGAGGTGACACGGGGGTGTCACCCCGTTTCTTCTGAACTTGTTGCCTGCGTTCTTTTCCCAGTTCTGCTGTATATATATATATGCTTGTGTAGAGTGTGTGTATGCTACTGTTGCTGCTTCTAATTCATGCAGAGATGTGGTGTGTGCATGCATGGCTTTTACCCTATTTGCATGCATGTATACTAATTATATATATAGATATATTTGTGTATGCATGGCTTGGGTGCATGGCTGTATAAATATATATATGCATTGTAAGTTTGTGTGTGTACGTGTATGCATGTATTTGTATAATATATTGCATGCGTATATATATATATATATGTATACGCATGTGTATGTGTGAGTATATATATAATATATATTTAAATGTTATTTGATTATATATATATATATATATATATATATTATATTTTAAATATTATTTGATTTAATTCAATTATTGAAATTAGTTGATTTCTATTTCGCGTATTTAATTTACCGACTATTGATTTAACGTTCTATGTATTTTATTCCTAAATGTGAATATGAATATTATGTGTTATGATTATTAAATGAATTCATGGATTAATTGATATGCATTATGACTATTAAGAATGTTATGAATATATGAATTTATGAATATTATGAATTTATGAAATTTATATGAAGTTATGAATGAACTTATGAATGAATGATTTGATTATATGTTTTAAATTTCTTAATCGTGCACATGAACATTTTATTGATATAATATGATCATTTATGCATTCATATCATATTCACTTCATTGCCGAGCGTCATATATGGTTCATTGGAGTCTCGAGTCTCACAAACACGTCATGTTGTCTTTTGTACAGTTATCTCCAGGGTGGAGAGATCTTGTTCGTTCAGGCACTTGGTATTCGTATCCTTGTATCGTCACGGTTCAGGTGAGGGTGGTTTTCGTTTTTAGCTATGTAACAAACCCTACGACCCTTATGTGAAAAGTTTTAGCCAAAACCTTAAGATTATATATATAAGGTTTTCAAATGAAGTTATCGAGTAAATCCTTCTGAATTATGCGTATGAGCGTATAAACTTAAAAATGGTTTTGTAATAAGGCTATGCTCCAAACCGTGTGTCTTCATATGCCGAATTACACGGAGAGGTACGTATATAGCATATGCCGAATTACACGGTAAGGTAATTATGAATTATGATATGTATTTATGAATTATGTTATGTACTTATGAATTGATATGTTTTGGCGAGCTTATGCAAATATGATATGTTCACGGGCCCCGGGACTTAGTATATGTGGCTAACCGAGGAAGCAAGGGCTGACGGGGATCCCATATACTAGTCCCAACCAAACTACGGTGATACCGGCCCTCGCTAGGAGGTTTAGCGGGGAATGGGAGCTGAGTGCCCTTGGGGGAGTCATGAAACCCCATTGGCCTATGATTGAGGTGGTCGGGTCTTGCAAGCCCGTCCACCACCCGGAGGAAGAAGGTTGGTTATGATATGATTTATACTTATGATTATGAATATGTTATGATTGATAGGCACCGTGCGGGAAGGCCGGGACACGGATTGCCCAAACGAATATGATTTAGGATTTGATATATGAATTGTGTGTATTATGATATATCGCATGAACACCTAATCAACTTATTACTGATATTTGTCGTACACGGTCGGAGTTTGGTTGGAGATTGTGCACGCTCACTCGCCGAGCCTTATATTTATGTATGATTTATGAATGTAATGAATTTAATATGAATTAGTCGTAAAAGTCGAGCATTGTTTAATCATTCTCTTGCCCTTTTTGAGAATTAAATTCAAATAAAACCTTGCTCGGGATTTATGACTTGCATGTGCATGTTTTATATATATATGTATCGCTCCTGCTCACTCAGTCTTCTAGAGACTGACCCTCTCCCTCCCCAACACTTTAGCGTGCAGGTTTGGCTTTGGAGTCTCGAGCTAGGCGGGGTTATGTTGAATTTGAGTCGGTCAAGTTACTTTAGAAGCGTCTCTGCATTCACCTCATGTATTTATGTTGTGCTTGATTCGACATTGTAAGATCTTGGAATGGATTCTTGTATAATTGCTATTGAATTGTTTTGTTGGATTGTGTTTATGAGTTTAAAAGAGGCCTGAAGAGCCCAAGTTTGCTTAAGGTTTGTATGTTTGAGTTTTAGTAATTTCGAGGCACTATATTTTGTGGTTTGGTTGTTATTGCAGGGTCTAAGTTCCGCCTAGCTTAGGAAGGTTTTTATGTTTGTCTCCCGTTCGCTAAGGTTTGATACGGGTCCGGATTATCTGTTTCGTTACTCGTGTTGAGTCTTAGTGCGGGGGATGTGGTGCCTCACGTGCGGGGTGCTACAGCACTAGCATGATTCATATTGAAGTTAAGGACAAATGGGCTAAATGATGGTGGGAGCGAAGCTAGCAACAAGTCCACTGAAAGCTCATCTTTCCGTGGCATGTCTATGGAATCAAGTTTCTCAGTAAGGGCGAGAAACTTGAGTCCATTTTCATGGACACTTGAACCTTCCCTCATTCTCAAGTGGAACAATTCCTTTGAAGTGTTATACCTTGTAACACATTCATGAGGGCGGTAAAGTTGCTCTAAGTGGTCGTAAATCTCCCAAGCAAACTCCATGGCCTCATGTTGCCTTTGCAAGTCCGGAGACATGTTGGCCAACATAAGGCAACGGGCTTGGAGATTATCATCCTTCCACTTCTGGATTGCGTCCCGCCCGGCCCGAGTGGGAGCGTCCCCTTCGGGACTTGGCTCCCCTTCGAAGAGAACATAAGTTCTCTTCTCAGAATCCAAAATGATTTTCAGATTCCTCAGCCAATCAGAATAGTTGGGACCAGTCAACTTGTTTGACTCGAGGATCGATACAAGAGGGTTTTTGGTTGCCATTTCAAAACACGTAGAGAATCGTAGAATCTACGACCTAAATGGTAAAACAGAGAACTAGTGAGCATGCTGAATTATAACGATATACAAAAGATAAGGTCTTTAATCTAATGTAGCTCCCACTGTTTTTCAAAGATCTATAATTCCCAATGATCTAAGAGGAACACGTTTCCCAATGGGTACTAAGATCCTAGGCATTTTACCTCGAACCCATGACTCGCGGACATTCTAAGAATGAACCCTAGGTAGGTACAACTTACCAATTCTAACACCTTTAGAACTCTTAGTAATTGTTTTTGCATCACCTATCTTTCAATATGGACCCACGACTTGTGCGACATCCATATTTACTTAGGCGTTAAGCTAGACCCATCAGTCATAAGATCATGATCAAAACTTAGTTCGAACGACCCACGACTCGCGGACATCGCCCTTGCTAAAATTGATCACAAAATATTGATCATTTAGAATGATCAATTAGGTAACTAAGAACTAATAAGCTCCACTAGCTATCCCACGACTCACGGACAATAACTAGCTTCACTTGCTAAACTTAAAACCTATTGATGGAATGCTAGGAATTTAATTTGAAATTTGCATCTCGAATTAAACACCTATTTGTTCTAAATTAGCTTAATATTTAATGGGAATTCGAATCAACCGGAGAGTTGTCCGGTTCGACCTCACCAACATATATGTTATCCAATTTTATTAGTCTTGATTAATGCAAGTACAATTAAATGCATTTCAAACAAGCACATAAACATATAACATATCCTAGCATGATACTAACATGAGATGATCATGGGTTCTACCTATCTTATGCGTGATATGTGGGAGCCACTCCACAATCACAAGTTCTAACATACATGCCACATAAAGAGTTTGAATCACATAAGGGAAAGCTGTAACAAAATATGAGTCCTATCTCTATTACATTTTCAATTGAGATTCCCCTCCCTAACATTTTGAGGGGTGTTCACTTATGGCCTCCTTGTTACTTAAATGTGGTCCATCTTACTCCATGGGTGCATTGTCTCCAAAATGAAAATAAAAAACTCACCACCTATCTCTACTCTCAAATTACAATAAAAGAAAAAGACATAAAGTAATAAGGCTCAATCTTCATATTGGCCTTAGACAGTTACACGGGGCATACCCCGGCCTCAAAAACTATAATATGGAAAGCCACATAATAAATCACATAACAGTATACACATAAGTGAGGCTCCAACATCAATTGAAAAACGCAACTATAGGGCTCCAACCCCAATTTAAACCATCCATGTGCATAAATTAAAACCATACATAAGTCTAAGCCCATGATCACATAACATGCATAAATTGTAAGAATTTAAATTTAACCAATAAAATAAAATTCTTGCTTTAAGCTCTAATATCTTAAAACACGACTTAGATGCAATTCTTGTTCAAGAGCCTTTTCAATAAAACCCGAAAAACAATAAACTAATAAAATTCTAATTAATTTCTGAAAATTAATAATTTTATTCTTTCAATATTTTCAGAAAATAAAGTTTACAATTTTTCCCAAAATTTAAATCGATCAATTTCTCAAAAATCCCAATTTAATCAAAAATTTAAAATAATTTTATTTTAGCAAAACTGATTTCAAAAGATAAAATTAAAATAAAATTAAATTGGGATTTTCAAGAACCGAAAACACGAAACATGAAAACACGAAGATTGGCCCGAAACCACTCGCCCAATGGGGGCACCGCCGTGCAGCATCAGGCACGCGTGCGTGCGGGCTGTGCGCTAGTCGCGCGCAGCAGTGCCCGCGCATTGGCGGGCGGTTTCGGCAGGAGCTCCCGCGCGGTTGCAGGAGCGTACGGGCGGCTCTCCCGGGCAGTTGCGGGACAGGCGAACGGGCGCACCTAGGCGGGCCTAGGCGCGGACGGGAGGGCCTCCCGTGCGGTTGCGGGAGGCCCTCCCGTGACGGGGCCTTGGCGTGCGACGTGCTAGCACGCCTAGGCTCGTCCTTTTCGTGTTCCGTTTCGTATTTTGGGTTTCCCCAAAACCTGGTTCAATCAAAAATTAAGAAAATTACAATTTAAATAAATTTCAATCAAAACGGTTTTCAAAAACATAATTTAAGAAAACAGTTTCAAAAATTCAAGAAAAATTACAGTTACGTAATTCAGGCTTTCTAAAAGAACTCATAAATACCTAATTCGTATCTAAGCCTAAGAATTTCTACCAAATTTAGAATAATTGAGACGAATCAGAAACAAGATTAACGAGGTGGCTCTGACACCACTTATTGGAAAACAGGAATCAGAAAGCAGCGGAAATTTAAAAAATTTCCAATAAAAGGATCTAGGACTCGCATTCGTGTATCCAAATTCGTAGAGATTAGAAACTTACTTTTCAATAATCTTTCTTGAAGCGTTTCAAGCCACCCAAGAACACTCTTCTCACGGCTTGATCCCCTCTCCTTGGTAAAGCTCGAATCTTCAAAACTTATAACTTGAAGCTCTCTAGAGATAGTCCACCAACTTGACTACAATCTAACTAGTAAGGATGCTAGTTCTCTAGTTAGTGTTTAGGCTTAACCTAGGGTTTAATATATCTTGGAGAAAGGATGGTGTTTAACACATGAACCAAAAGAATTTCCCATTACTCTCTAAAGGGAGCAGGAGCTCCCCTATATAGAGGAAAGGGAGGGGTGGCCAAAAATCCTAGTCCTTATGGACTAAGGATTTGGTCCCTCTCTCCTATTACTTGATCATCAAGTAATTTCCAACTTTGACTTTGAATTCTAATTCAAATCAACTTTTAAGAGAGCTAAAAATATCCAAACTCCTTTTGGATAATTTTATACTTTATTTATTAAATAAATAAATAACTTATTTTTATCTAATTAATTAATTCATAATTAATTAACTAGATTAATTTTCTCTAAAGTAAGAATTTATTTTTAATTCAAAATTAAACCAAAGTCTATTAAATAATTAACACATTTAATTATTTAATATTTATATACAATATATATAAACACGTGTGAGAAACGAATCCCAAGGAGACGTGGTCCTCACGTGACCCACACGTGTGGTTTCACACGTGTCGAACCCACTCGGCTTGATTAACTCGTTTAATCATTTGAAAGCCTCAACTCATGTAACCAAGTTGTTATGTGTGACCCTCTAGGTTCTCAATTCAATTAGCAGTGATCCTAATTAATTAATTCACTAATTAATTAATCAGTCCATAGATTAAACGAGCATAGTCTAGCAACAGGTGTTTAACCCCTAGCTGAATTGGAATGTTCGGATTCGACAAAACCTATAAGTCATTGACTCATGTGAGATACAATCCTCCTACTTACTATCTCTCAACCAAGATCTAGGGTAAGAGAATAATCAGAACCCTAATAATCTGGTCTTAAAGCTAAGTGCATTTCATATCTATTTGATCTCAATCCAAGAAACCCTTTTCTTGATGTCTTGATCTACTGCCTTGGCCAAGGACTCCATATGCCATATGAATGACTTACACAATAAGAGATCACCTTGCAAATGCAAGTGTAGGTCCTTTCTCGATTCTCATTCCCTTTCATGAGTCACTTGGGCTGCCCCAGCATAAGCTTTGAATCAGTTGTCTAAGGCGACTCCCTTTAAAGCTTATACCTAAAACTACAGAGTTAACTCATAAAGTGACATGGAACCTCAAGTCTAAGGATCAATCAATCACATCAATGACTCGTGAGATATTTCCTAATCTGGAAGTTTCCATTTCTTGAAATAGAAACTTCCTTTCCCATTTAGGAATGTTCTCACACAGGGCACCTCAGTGAACTTACTTATTGAAGTAAGCACCCTCATGTAACACGCACGTATCAACTATACACTTTGCACCTCCATGAAACAAGGTGGTCCTTCTTAAGGGCGTGATCCCACAAGCAAGCCTTAGAGGAGTCAGGTTGACACTCCCACTGTCTGTAGGACTCATTGGCTTGGAGTATTTTACTAATCATGACTTATGTGAAATAGGGCTCGTTTCATGAACCATTTCACCTAAATGTTAGAGTCCCAAAAGTCATCAGGATTAGGGGAGTTCTCATACATGCACAGATAAAGTAAATGCATACCAAACAAGAGCATATAAAGAAGTGTTGCCTCAATTCGTTATTTTATTCAATGATTGTCTGTGATTACAATAAGGAAAAGTACAAAGTGGATATACAATCGGCTTTTAGGGCACTATTCCTAACAAAGTTATCTGCTAATTGCTTCTATGATGCACTTTATGTGAAACTGCATTAACAAGACATTTAAAATTTGGATAACTTTATATGTTGGTGAGGTCATTCGAAAATCCCATTTAAATATTGAACAAAATTCGAATAAATAGGTGTTTTATCACGGTAAAAAAATTCCTAGCATTCCATCAATAGGATTTAGGACTTAATAAGTGAAACTAATTGCTGTCTCACGAGTCGTGGGGTAATTAGTGTAGCTTATTAACTTTTAGTTTTCTGATTAATTATTTTAAATAATTAGTATTTCTTGACCATTTTAGAATGGGCGATGTCTCACGAGTCGTGGGTCGTTCAGGATTAAGTTTGGTTGAGATCTTATGATTGATGGGTCCTGCTCAACAGTAAAGTAGATATGGATGTCTCACGAGTCGTGGGTCCATGATTGAAAGATTAGTGATGCAAAAATATTACTAGGAATTATATGTGGATGGAATTGGCAATTCGTACCTACCTAAAGATTCTTAGACCTTTGGATGTCTCACGAGTCGTGGGTCCAAAACTAAGAATGTTTGGGATCCTAATACCCATTGAGAAAATAAATTTCTTCTAAAGTTGTTGGGATTTCTAGACTTTCTAAAAATAGTGGGAGAACATATTTCTAAAGACCTTGATAATATGTAATCGTTATTATTCAGCATGCTCATGTTTTCTCTGTTTTTTTCCATTTAGGTGTAGTTATGTGATTCTCTACAATTGAAATGGCAACCAAAAACCCTTTGGTATCCATCCTCAAATCAAACAAGTTGATGGGGCTCAATTACTCTGATTGGCTTTGGAATCTAAAGATAGTTTCTGATTCTGAAAAGAGAAGATATGTTCTCTTCGATGGAGAGCCTGTCGCTGAAGGCGAGGCTCCGACTCGGGCCGAAAGGGACACGATTGGGAAATGGTCTGAAGATAATCTTCAAGCCCGCTGCCTCATGTTGGCCACCATGTCTCCGGACATGTGGAGACAACACGAGTCAATGGACAACGCTTGGGAGATTTATGACCATCTCGAGTAATTGTACCGCCCCAAAGAGCGTGTTCTAAGGTACAACACCTCTAAGGATCTCTTTCATCTCAGAATGAAAGAATGTACAAGTGTCCATGAGCACTGTAACGCCCCCACCCGTACTGGAACAAGAGGAGAGCGGCGTCTCAACCCCCACACTAAAGCACCTCTCAAGTAATGGTGTGAGCCATCACTCAAGAAATACTCCAACGAACGACTGTCTATCTCAGAACTAAACATGTATAACGATGTGGCTATGCAGCGGAAAATCAGATTATTTTAAAACTTTTCAAAACATGTGCGTGATGGCATGTAACAAGCAAGAACATATTGATCGTGTAAGAGAGACTCGGCATAACAGAACATGTAACATATTCACAAATAAGTACCGATATAGCAGAGTTCAAAATATCGGTAGCAGAGTAGCAGAAAGAGTATAACAAAGATACTCAAGTATTCAGAAACATAAAGTAATGCAGCCGTAAAACATAAGCAGCACATAAAAGAAAGTAAACTAAGTCCTGACTGAAACAAAAGTGACAATCTAGAGCTTCAAGATACCTCTAGACTGCGGCTGCAAGACTTGAAACCACGAGGCAAGAAAACGGGAGAGGTATTAGTCAAAAGGACTAAGTGAGGGAATACTTAAAAGAAAGTACTGAGTGATAAAGAACTTGAAGTGTAGTTCAACACTGTTGATACAAAGCTTTAAAGAAGAACTCGAAACAAGTTCGATTGATAAAACTGTTTGAATGCAATGCTGTGAAAGAATGCACGTTTTAAAACAATTTCATGAATGCTATCACACGCGCACACATATGCTGTAGGTGGTTTATAGTTCTTCCATAAAACGGGATACGGGTAAAGTGAACTTTTCCAAATATGAACCATCCTTTATGAAATAGAATTTTACCCGCAAGCTAGGCTTCTCCATCCTTACTCCAGAAAAACATGATTTCGTATAGTATCGGACCGAGGTCAACAATAATTCCACACACAGTAGAGTATCAGACCAAGGTTATCAATACCCCACTAACACATACAAACATGCACCATCCTCCACCGGTTATCACTTCGGGTAGCTAGCCCTAGGCTACCTGTAAACATGTAATGGGAACAGATTTGCTGTCCGTTCCCAGCAGATTGTCCTGACTTAACAAAGCTTCTGTTAAAAGTCGGTGTCCATTGTCTAAGTGTGGCGGCCGGTATTGGTGATGTCGTTGGAGCACACCTCCCGAACATCACCTCCACACATAACCGCCGGGCCCAAACTATAAACTGTATGCTTGCATTTCAAGATTAGCAGTGACCAGAGTACCACTCCAGTGTGCTAACTATAACATGTGAAACTGTAACTGTAACATGTGATGCTGTCTGTAAAACTGTACTTTGAAAACATATGCAGATCATGTAACTGTCTTTGAACAAGAATGCAGAACTTTGGAAAACATGTGTTGTAGATCAAGGTATACTATTAAAGTATGAATGATCCTTTCAAAATAATGTCCCGATAAAAGGGATAGTTCAAAACGAGGTTAAGCTTTGAATTTCAAATCATATGATACGATAGTATAATCGTGGTTCCAGTTGGAAAACATTTAACTTCACCTCACCTAATAGTAACAAAAGGTAGGTAGACAGATTATGCGGTGCCCTGGGGATCCCAGTGCTCAACTTTAACTCCTGTAGGTGGTGTACTAGAGTGAGCTTAAGAACTAAGACCCACTACTAACCAAGATGCATATGAAATGCATGAAACAATGAACAAGGAACCTGTAAAGAACATGTAACACAAGAGAGTAATACCATTTAAGGTATTCAAGAAAGGTAACACACAAAGGAATACGTTTAAGTGAGTTACTCTTAAAGTGAGACTATGATCTTACTATAACCGAGTAAGCTTTAGTCAAATTATGAATCCTATCGCAAAACCTTAGGTTAAGAAACAAGTCCACAAAAGAAAACACATTTTGAAAACACATTTTAGACCCTGGATATGGAAACCCTAGGTGCAAATGTCTATTAAGAAAGCAAAAGTTTTATTTCATTTTTACTATTCAAAAACACTATTCAAAAGTACTATTCAAGATCACTATTCCAGATTACTATTCATGATTACTATTCACAGGTTACTATTCACATGTCGGGTCAAAGGGTCGGGTCAAATCCTTACAATACACACACACGGTAGACACACACACCATGTACGTACACACTCACACACATGGCATGCACACACACACACACCCTAATTAAATTATGATCTTGATTATAACCTATAGTTTCAAGTTCATGTCATTATAATCAAGTGTGATCTAGGTTAAAGGTATAACCTATGGTTAAGAGATCCAATTAAGGCATAAGATCAAGTTATGAAACACTATTCTATCTTAGGTTATAACATGTGACACTATTAAAGTGTATAACATATGATCAAGACTTTAATCCATTAATCCATATCATATCATAAGCTCAATTCATAATTCAAGAATCATATAACAATGTGAAAACATGTCACAACATATAGCATTTCATATCATATCATATATCATGAACCTTTAGGCATGTAACATGTAACAATTAAATTCAATACCAACATGTAACAAGTTGTGACATAATAAATTATAAATCACTATTCCATTAGCTAGCATGCATGAACATAACTTAAATTCCATAATCATGCATCAATTCTCATAATATAATAATCATATCACATGATCTTAGCTTATACTAGAGCAATTCATAACATATTCAAGCATATACTAAACAATTAAAACATATAAACATACATTCAAACATATCATGAAAATTATATAATAAATGCATAAAATAAAATTCTATATGGCTTAGGGAAGACCCTAAGACCCAACCCAAACATAAGATAGACATACCATAACATAAAAACATACACTAAACTAAAACATAACATAAACTAAAGCATAAAAAATAAAACAACTAACCTAGACTCAAAGGGGGAGCCTCACGGCAAAGAGGGGGAGAGGGAGAGAAGAAAGGGTGTTGTTAACACTACATTTGAGCAAGGATTCAAATGCCATGAGAGGGGTATTTATAGGTGTTGGGAAGCCCCTCACATTGGAAATAAACTTGAGGTAAGGGTATGAGAGCAAAGGTGTATAGCTTCTCTTGGAAGCTTCATTAATCATGAACCAAATTTGGGATTGCTGGGGGGTATTTAAGTAATTTCGTGGCCAAGACTCGAGGATAAGTGGCTGGAAGTATAACCATTCTGTCCGGGAAAAAATTAGCTTCGAAAGGCATATTCATTCGTCGAAATCGGATTTAGCGTTTGAAAGATACATTAGTTTTAGTGAATAAAAGTTTTGAGCTCGGAACTCAACACGAGTGAAAAACGACTTTCTAGAATGATTTTGAAGTCCGGATTGTTTCGAAAATTCAAGAAATAAATCGAGAAGCGTTTTGAATCCAATATCGACTATAAAACATTTTACCATTAAAAAGTTGAAAACGTAGAATGAATAGTGAATTCCCACGTACAAGCGTACGCTTCAAAATTTCAAGCTAGGGTTTGAATCAAGTGTTGTAAAACATTTCAAAAATCTTGAAATAGCTCAAGTAGTGCAAATCCGAAGAGAAAACATTTTCCGAATGAAAACCGTTCGTAGAAAGAATAGTGAACTAGGGTTTTCGTAAACATTTTCAATAAAACCAATGCTCAAAATAGATTTCCAAGTCAAGAATGATTTCAAAAGACTCGTCTCGACTCAAGGATCGATTCGACTGTAAACTTGGGTAGGAAAGGTATCAGAATCAAAAGCTCATTTTCAGATGAATAGTAACTTTGGTCGGTAAGTTCCAAAAGTACCCTTATGGTTCAAGAAAGACTCTCTGAGCTCGGGAAACAAGTTCAAACGATAGGGAAACATGTGTGATGAACCTCTAGGGTTCGAGTAACAATATGAACAAGGTAGGCTCGGGTTATGAATAGTAAACTGTATCAAAGGTCAAGAATTCCCCCTTAAAACATGTCAGATCATATACGAGCACAAAGTTCATGTAAGAATGCAATGCATGATGATTCAAAAAGTTGGATCACGGTCTATAAACGCTTTACCAATGCCCTTAACTTACTGTTTTCATCCAGGCCCTGTTTTGGACTGTTACAATCACCCCTCCTTAAATAGAATCTGTCCCCAGATTCTTCCGCTGTAACTGCAAATAACTCGGGGTGATGCTTCTGCATTTTCTCTTCTGTCTCCCAGGTTGCCTCTTCTGTCCCATGTCCCTTCCAAAGGACTTTAACCAAAGGAATTTTCCTATTCCTCAGCTCTTGAAACTTCCTATCTAGAATCTTAGCGGGCTTCAAAACATAAGTCAAATCCGGTTCCAATGGTATCTCTTCTTTCGGCACAACCTCTGTCTCATCTGAGAAACACTTGCGAAGCTGAGATACATGAAATACGTTGTAGATTCCTGTTAGACTTACAGGCAAATCCAATCTATAAGCAGTCGGTCCGATTCTCTCCAGTATCTCATACGGTTCAACATATCTCAGGTTGAACTTTCCACCTTTCCCAATTTGGGAAAATCCTTTCCTTGGCAATGCCTTCAGAAATACCTTTTCGCCCACTGCGAATTCCAAATCCCTTCTTCGTCGATCAGCATAACTCTTCTGCCTGTCCTGGGTAGCTTTCATTCTCTAGCGAATGATCTGAATCTTCTCCATCGCTTCTCTTATCCATTTAGCTGAATTCACTCTGATTGGTCCTTCCTCAGTACATCTTGCTTCATCCAAATCCCAGTATAACGGGGATCTACATTTTCTTCCATACAAGGCTTCATATGGAGCAGCTTTAATAGAAGTTTGATAGCTATTGTTGTATGCAAACTCCACAAGAGGTAAACACTCTTTCCAACTTTCCTGGAAGTCCAAAGCGCAAGCTCTTAGAATATCTTCCAAGTATTTGATCATCCTTTCGGATTGTCCATCCGTCTGAGGATGCGCTGCCGTACTGAAGTTCAACTTCGTTCCCATCAAAGTCTGAATTTCTTTCCACAATTGCGACGTGAATTTCGGATCTCTGTCTGACACTATGCTGTTCGGAACTCCATGTAGTCTGACAATCTCTTGCTGATACAGCTTTGCCAAAGTACTGACCTTATCCGTTGTCTTTACTGGCAAAAAATGCGCTGACTTTGTCAATCGATCAATGATCACCCAGATACTATCTTGTCCTCCTCTGACTTTGGGTAATCCAGTGACAAAATCCATCGTGATTTTCTCCCAGTTCCATGTCGGAATCGGTAATGGTTGCAACTTCCCACTTGGCTTCTGGTGCTCAGCTTTAACTTTCTGACAAGTTAAGCACTTCTTGACTTAGTTGGCTATGTCTTTCTTCATTCCATTCCACCAGAAATGCATCTTAACATCTTCATACATCTTGGTGCCTCCGGGATGTATCGTGTACTTAGTCTTGTGCGCTTCTTCGAGAATCTCTTTCCTCAAAACAGTTGGTACGCATACTCGACCTTTGTACCTCAATATTCCATGTTCATCAATCCTGAACTTAGTCTCATCATCTCTCTCCTTAGATTCGAGACATTTCTTGATCCAATCGTTGTTCTCCTGAGCTTCCAGCACTTGTTCTTTCAAAGGTGATATCATCACAACGTTCGCGATTCGAGCTTTAGTTATCACCACCAGCTTTTCTCTTCGATCAATCTTAGGATTGACAGAAATCTATGCCAAACTAACTTTTCTGCTCAGAGCATCGGCTACAACATTCGCCTCTCCTGGATGGTACTGAATAATGCAATCGTAGTCCTCCAGAAATTCCATCCATCTTCTCTATCTGTAATAGCCAAAGGTGCTTTGTCCCACATCGGATTGGAGGTGGGCTTGAAGCCACTTTATAAAGTGGTGGATCCCCCTCCCCTTGTAGAGGCCTTTTCCTGGGTGGTTCCCTTCGGGGTCTGGTTCCCACCTAGGAGAAACAAAACCGTGAGGGTGGTTCCCTTCGGGGTCTGGTTCCCATCCAAAGCGGACAATATCGAACGGCGGGTTTTCGGGCTGTTACAAATGGTATCAGAGCTGGGGACCCGGATTCGGTGTGCCAGCGAGGACGCTGGGCCCTCTTAAGGGGGGTGGACTGTAATAGCCAAAGGTGCTTTGTCCCACATCGGATTGGAGGTGGGCTTGAAGCCACTTTATAAAGTGGTGGATCCCCCTCCCCTTGTAGAGGCCTTTTCCTGGGTGGTTCCCTTCGGGGTCTGGTTCCCACCTGGGAGAAACAAAACCGTGAGGGTGGTTCCCTTCGGGGTCTGGTTCCCATCCAAAGCGGACAATATCGAACGGCGGGTTTTCGGGCTGTTACACTATCGCATATTCAAGTCCTTCTGAGTGAATAGATATCGCAGGCTCTTATGATCAGTAAAGATCTCAAACGTAACCCCATACAGGTAATGTCTCCACTTTCCAAGAGCAAAAATTATCGCGGCTAACTCCAAATCATGTGTCGGGTAGTTGACTTCATGCGTTTTGAGTTTTCTTGATGCATACGCCATCACTTTTCCATTCTGCATCAAAACTCCTCCTAGTCCTTCTTTCGAAGCATCGGTGTAAACAGTGTATCCTTCTTTTCCTTCTGGTAACGCTAACACGGGTGCAGTTGTTAGCATCTCCTTCAATCTTTGAAAACTTTCCTCACACTTCTCAGTCCAATCGAATTTCCCTTCTTTCTTTGTCAATTTAGTGAGAGGTGTAGCTATCTTCGAGAAATCTTTGACAAACCTCCGGTAGTAACCAGCTAATCCCAGAAAACTCCTCACTTCTGAGGGATTCTTCGGTGACTTCCAATCCATAATCGTCTCGATCTTCGAGGGATCTACTTCGATTCCAGACCCTGATATGATGTGTCCGAGAAATGTAACTCTCTCAAGCCAAAATTCACATTTGTTAAACTTTGCATATAGCTTGTGATCCAGTAAAGTGCGTATCATGATTCGAAGATGTTCAGCATGTTCCTCTGGTGTCTTCGAAAATACCAAAATATCATCGATGAAGATTACTACAAACTTGTCGAGAAACGGCTTGAATATACGGTGCATCATATCCATGAATGCAGTTGGTGCGTTCGTCAAACCAAATGGCATTACTACAAACTCAAAATGTCTGTATCGGCTGTTGAAAGCAGTCTTCGGAATATCTGCTTCCGTGATCTTCAATTGATAATATCCTTGTCTTAGATCTAACTTAGAGTAGACCTTCGATCCTTGAAGTATATCGAACAACTCTTCAATATGAGGGAGAGGATACTTATTCTTGATCGGCATCCTATTCAGCTCCCGATAGTCAATGCATAAACGCAATGATCCATCTTTCTTCTTAACAAAAAGAACAGGCGCTCCCCATGGCAACGTGCTCGGTTGAACATATCCAGACTCAATCAGTTCATCCAATTGCTTCCTCAGTTCTTCCAATTCAGCTGGAGCCATTCTATAAGGTGTCTTGGAGTACGGCTCAGCTCCTGATATCGTCTCGATCGTAAACTCCAACTCTCGGTCAGGAGGTAACGAATCCAAATGCTCAGGAAAAACATCTAGGAACTCGTTCACCACTTCCACTTCTTCGATCTTAAGTTGATCTCTCGGTCTATTCAAAAGATAAGCAACAAATCCAATAGCTCCTTTCTGAATCAACTTTTTAGCTTCCATCGAAGAAATCACTGATAACTTGTCAACTTTCCCTTCTGATGTCCCACTTTCATCTTCTTCCAAGATGATCTCTTTCTTGTAACAATCCAACTTAGCTCGGTACTTAGACAACCAATCCATACCAAGTATAACATCGTATCTTGTCATCGGTAACTCAATAAGATCCGTCGGGTAACAACGGGTACCAATATGTATAGGGTAGCGTTTATATACTTGATCCGTAACAAGGCAAGTTCCCAAAGGAGAACTCACTTCAAATTTATATGGCAAGTATTCAAGTGGAAATTGTAAATGCGCACATAATTTAGATGCAACAAATGACTGCGTAGCACCAGGGTCATACAAGACCTTAACTGGCGTGTTAAGAAAGTGCACAATACCTTCCACAACAGACGAAGGATCAACCTCCTCCTTACCATCCAAAGCATAAGCTCTGCCTTTGACCACCGGTTTGTTCGTCGTACCCACCACCCCTTTTCCTTTATCCTGGACCCCAAATCTTCTAATCTTGTACGGGCAACTATCCATCTGGTGCTCAGGGGAACCACACGCGAAACATTGTCAAGATTTCTTGCGACAGTTCTCCTCAGTGTGTCCTGTTCGGCGACAATATCGACAAACAATTTCCTCTGGACCTGGCTGAGGTGCTCTCTGCTGTTGTGGAGCCCTCTGGTACTGCTGTGGCGCTTTCTGCTTCTGTGCTTGCTATTTCAGTGGAGCCTTCTGCTGTTGATGCTGTGGTGCTACCATTGGCTTCTTCCCGGTTCCTTGGGGAAAAGATCCGGATGGTCGCTTATTCCCTTGATAAGGCTTAGGGTTAGAAGGTCCTTGACGTGCGGTAGTTATCTTGATCTTCTTGTGTGCAGCCTCAACCCTTAGCGCTCTATCAACAGCCCGGTTATAGGTCTCAATGTCCAAAGAAGCAAGTGCCAACCGAAGTTCGGGCTTCAGTCCATCAATAAACCTCTTTGTCTTGCGACGCTCATCATTTAGAATATGAGGCGCATACTTGATCAGCCTCACAAACCTAGCCTCATACTCCATCACATTCATAGTTCCCTGAACCAAACTCATAAACTCAGCTTCTCGTGCATCACGAGTTACTTGAGGCGTATACTTCTGCTGAAACTCTCTGATAAACTCATCCCAACTTCCTTCAACGTTATTCTCATTCCACATATGCTGAACGTGTTTCCACCAATTGTATGCAGCTCCTTCCATAAGAAAAGTAGCATACCGAACTCGTTCACGATCCTCTGGGTAGATCTCCATAGCCTCGAAAATCTTCTCAAGGCTAGTAATCCAATTCTCAGTCTTTATGTCGTTCGGTTCTCCATAGAACTTAGGTGGATTCATCCATAGAAATTTTTCCAGTGACCTTTCATTAGGAGGATTATCTCTCTGATTACAAGCTCTCATAAATTATCGTAGCACATCCCTTAATTCCGGAGTTCCTTCCCGTTCAGGAGGTGGCGTGACATCTCTTTGGGGTGGCAGTGGTGGTACACGATTCCGGGGTGCTCTTCTTGGTGGCATGTTGTTACTGAATTCATAAGCATTCAGATACATATATTCGATGCATGACATATAATGATTCACAGAATCCGTAACCACGTATTCACATTCCCACGTAGTCATATATAAGTATGAGAACAACATATTCCCATAACAACATGTCAGCAAAGATTCCAACATATCATATAATCAAGAAAAACTATTAGACAACATGTAAACGAGAACAGAAGCTCGTGTAACATATCAACATATTAGAAACATGTATAACATATCCCGAAACATGATCAACATATAAACGAGAACAGAACATGTACTGTCATATCAACCAGAACTGTAACATGATCAGAAGTATGATCAACATATCCAGAAGCGTATTCAACATATCAAGAATAATAGCATGCTATCAATAAATGAAATGGCATGATCCTATCAACGGTCCTAATGGTATCTTGAAGCAACTCTAAGACTCATGCAATGACAGTTATGGAAAGCAGTAAACAGATATCCAACATAAAGCCGAAAGTGTTATAAATGTGCAAGGTTTGGTAAAGTTTACTACAAGCCACATGTTAACAGTGTTAATTCAAAATGGGGAGGACCCGATACTATCGAGTTGACTCCCTTACAGGCCTTACCGATCCGTCCAACCCTGCTGAAAATAACCTAGTAGGTACTAAGTCATCTGAACCGTCATCCATGGTGCTAAAAGTCGGGGATCATCTACCATAGCTATACATCCCCTCATCCTAAAGTCAGTCCTGAACTATCCCGGCTATACATCCGCCATCCAAAGATAGATATATATGCATCAGTACTATATACAGAAAACCTCCCATCAGCGATCAGCCCTGATAACTGTGGTCCAAAGAACCCCTGGTGGTGTCATCAGAAACAGCAACGACCTCACCCTGTCCGTGTCCTGCTGGCTCATCTCCGCCATCATCATCATCATCAGATCCTCCATCGCCTCCATCTGACTGATCCTGCATAGGCTCGGGCTTCTGAGAGGCCTGACTGACATCCTGACCCTCGACCTCCTCAACTGCCTGATCATTCGATAAGTGATAGGTATCATACAGGCGAGCTCTCACGCGTGCACGGTAGTGCTGGTGACGCTCCATAGAAGTGTCGCCATCAATAGTCATCTGCATAAGATCTGCCTCCAGCTCAGCAATACGAGCAGCTCTCTGATCAGCAATATGAGTCATCTCTGCAGCATGCTCACGAGCGATGTCCCTATCAATCTGGTACTGTAGTGACTGATCCTGATGGCGCATAGACTCCAACCTGACCTCACGGGTCCTCTGATACTCCTGAAAGTAACCATCTCTCTCAGACTCGAGATAATACACAACTCTGTTAGGATAGGAATACCCAGACCTGCCACTGTTCCTAGACCTACGCCAGGTGTAGAAACGAGTGCCTCCACGGCGAGAAACTGCCACAGTACGCGGGGCCTCAAACTGCTCAAAGAAAGCCTCATCCATCTGCTGATTAGGATCCTGGTGTGGCTGAACTGCCATAGCTATACAGAAGATACCACAGATATGAAATCCAGATAACAGAACCATGCAATCCGCAAATATCCTGTCTCGATGCAATATGAGAATGATCCTAGATGCAATGCGTGAACAATCCATGATGCAACATGAGAGCAATCTAGGTTAAGTCTCTTCTTACTTAACCCGACGCTCTGATACCACCTCAGGCTGTAACGCACCCACCCGTACTGGAACAAGAGGAGAGCGGCGTCTCAACCCCCGCACTGAAACACCTCTCAAGTAATGGTGTGAGCCATCACTCAAGAAATACTCCAGCGAACGGCTGTCTATCTCAGAACTATACATGTATAACGATGTGGCTATGCAGCGGAAAATCAGAGTATTGTAAAACTTTTCAAAACATGTGCGTGATGGCATGTAACAAGCAAGAACATATTGATCGTGTAAGAGAGACTCGGCATATCAGAACATGTAACATATTCACAAATAAGTACCGATATAGCAGAGTTCAAAATATCGGTAGCAGAGTAGCAGAAAGAGTATAACAAAGATACTCAAGTATTCAGAAACATAAAGTAATGCAGCCATAAAACATAAGCAGGACACAAAAGAAAGTAATACTAAGTCCTGACTGAAACAAAAGTGACAATCTAGAGCTTCAAGATACCTCTAGACTGCGGCTGCAAGACCTGAAACCACGAGGCAAGAAAACGGAAGAGGTATTAGTCAAAAAGACTAAGTGAGGGAATACTTAAAAGAAAGTACTGAGTGATAAAGAACTTGAAGTGTAGTTCAAAACTGTTAATACAAAGCTTTAAAGAAGAACTCGAAACAAGTTCGATTGATAAAACTGTTTGAATGTAATGTTGTGAAAGAATGCACGTTTTAAAACAATTTCATGAATGTTATCAAACTCGCACACATATGCTGTAGGTGGTTCATAGTTCTTCCATAAAACGGGATACGGGTAAAGTGAACTTTTCCAAATATGAACCATCCTTTATGAAACAGAATTTTTCCCGCAAGCTAGGCTTCTCCATCCTTACTCCAGAAAAACATGATTTCGTAGAGTATCGGACCGAGGTCAACAATAACTCCACACACAGTAGAGTATCAGACCAAGGTCAACAATACCCCACTAACACATACAAACATGCACCATCCTCCACCGGTTATCACTTCGGGTAGCTAGCCCTAGGCGACCTGTAAACATGTAATGGGAACAGATTTGTTGTCCGTTCCCAGACAGATTGTCCTGACCTAACAAACCTCCTGTTAAAAGTCGGTGTCAATTGTCTAAGTGTGGTTGCCGGTATTGGTGATGTCTTTGGCGCACACCTCCCGAACATCACCTCCACACATAACCGCCGGGCCCAAACTGTAAACTGTATGCTTGCATTTCAAGATTAGCAGTGACCAGAGTACCACTCCAGTGTGCTAACTATAACATGTGAAACTGTAACTGTAACATGTGATGCTGTCTGTAAAACTGTACTTTGAAAACATATGCAGATCATGTAACTGTCTTTGAACAAGAATGCAGAACTTTGGAAAACATGTGCTGTAGATCAAGGTATACTATTAAAGTATGAATGATCCTTTCAAAAGAATGTCCCGATAAAAGGGATAGTTTAAGACGAGGTTTAGCTTTGAATTTCAAAACATATGATACGATAGTATAATCGTGGTTCCAGTTGGAAAACATTTAACTTCACCTCACATAATAGTAACAAAAGGTAGGTAGACAGATTATGCGGTGCCCTGGGGATCCCAGTGCTTAACTTTAACTCCTGTAGGTGGTGTACTAGAGTGAGCTTAAGAACTAAGACCCACTACTAACGAAGATGCATATGAAATGCATGAAACAATGAACAAGGAACATGTAACACAAGAGAGTAATACCATTTAAGGTATTCAAGAAAGGTAACACACAAAGGAATACGTTAAAGTGAGTTACTCTTAACGTGAGACTATGATCTTACTATAAATGAGTAAGCTTTAGTCAATTTATAAATCCTATCGCAAACCTTAGGTTAAGAAATAACTCCACGAAAGAAAAGACATTTTGAAAACACATTTTAGACCCTGGATATGGAAACCCTAGGTGCAAATGTCTATTAAGAAAGCAAAAGTTTTATTTCATTTTTACTCTTTAAAATCACTATTAAGGCATGCACACACACACACACACCCTAATTAAATTATGATCTTGATTATAACCTATAGTTTCAAGTTCATGTTATTATAATCAAGTGTGATCTAGGTTAAAGGTATAACCTATGGTTAAGAGATCCAATTAAGGCATAAGATCAAGTTATGAAACACTATTCTATCTTAGGTTATAACATGTGACACTATTAAAGTGTATACCATACGATCAAGGCTTTAATCCATTAATCCATATCATATCATAAGCTCAATTCATAATTCAAGAATCATATAACAATGTGACAACATGTCACAACATATATCATATCATATCATATCATATCATATATCATGAACCTTTAGGCATGTAAGATGTAACAATTAAATTTAATACCAACATGTAACAAGTTGCGACATAATAAATTGTAAATCACTATTCCATTAGCTAGCATGAATGAGCATAATTTAAATTCCATAATCATGCATCAATTCTCATAATATAATAATCATATCACATGATCAGAGCATATACTAGAGTAATTCATAGCATATTCAAGCGTATACCAAACAATTAAAACATATAAACATACATTCAAACATATCATGAAAACTATATAATAAATGCATAAAATAAAATTCTATATGGCTTAGAGAAGACCCTAAGACCCAACCTAAACATAATATAAACATACCATAACATAAAAACATAAACTAAACTAAAACATAACATAAACTAAAGCATAAAAAATAAAACAACTAACCTAGACTCAAAGGGGGGAGCCCCACGGCAAAGAGGGGGAGAGGGAGAGAAAGGGTGTTGTTAACACAACATTTGAGCAAGGATTCAAATTCCATGAGAGGGGTATTTATAGGTGTTGGGAAGCCCCTCACATTGGAAATAAACTTGAGGTAAGGGTATGAGAGCAAAAGTGTATAGCTTCTCTTGGAAGCTTCATCAATCATGAACCAAATTTGGGACTGCTGGGGGGTATTTCAGTAATTTCATGGCCAAGACTCGAGGATAACTGGCTGGAAGTATAACCATGCCGCCCGGGCAAAAATTAGCTTCGAAACGCATATTCATTCGTCGAAATCGGATTTACCGTTTAAAAGATACATTAGTTTTAGTTAATAAAAGTTTTGAGCTCGTGTAACAGCCCAAAATAGGGCCTGGAAGAAAACGGTAAACTAAGGGCATTGGTAAAGCTTTTGTAGACCGTGATCCAAGTTTATAAACCTTCATGCATTGCATTCTTACATGAACTTTGTGCTCATATGTGATCTGACATGTTTTAAGGGCGAATTCTTGATCTTCGATACAGTTTACTATTCATTTCCGAAGCCTATATCACTCAATGCTTCAATGGAACCCTATAGGTTCATATCACATGTTTTCCTATCCTTTGAACTTGTTTTCCAAGCTCTGGAAACCTTTCTTGAACCATAAGGGCATTTTGGGAACTTACCGACCAAAGTTACTATTCATCTAAAAATGAGCTTTTGATTCTGATATCTTTCCTACCCAAGTTTACCGTCAAATCGATCCTTGAGTCGAAACGAGTCTATTGAAATCATTCTTGACTTGAAAATCTATTCCGAGCTTTGTTTTATTTGAAAATGTTTACGAAAACCCTAGTTCACTATTTCTACTACGAACGGTTTTCATTCGGAAAATGTTCTCTCTCTGGATTTGCATTACTCGAGCTATTTCAAGATTTTTAAAATATTTTACAACTCTTGATTCAAACCCTAGCTCGAAATTTTGAAGCGTATGCTTGTAAGTAATAATTCACTATTCATTCTACGTTTTCAACTTTCTATCGGTAAAACGTTTTTTAGTCGATATTGGATTCAAAACGCTTCTCGATTTATTTCTTGAATTTGGAAACAATCCGGACTCGAAAATCATTCTCCAAAGTCGTTTTTCACTCATGTTGAGTTTCGGGCTCAAAACTTTAATTCACTAAAACTAATGTATCTTTCAAACGGTAAATCCGATTTCAACGGATGAATATGCATTTCGAAGCTAATTTTTGTCCGGATGGAATGGTTATACTTCCAGCCACTCACCTTCACGTTTTGGAGCTGAAATTACCGAAATACCCCCCAGCAGTCCCATTTTAGCTTCAAAAACAAAGTTAGCTTCCAAGAGAAGTTTTACCATTTTGCTCTCCTACCCTTACCTATACTTTTATTACAAGGTGAGGGGCTTCCCAACAACTATAAATAGAGCCTAATGCCATTGAATTCCTTGCTCATATGCTATGTTAACAACTCCCTTTCTTTCTTCCTCCTCCCCCTCTTTGCCGATCCAAGGCCTCCCCCCCCTCTTGGTTTGTAGTTTTATTTTATGTTATGTTTTTATGTTATGTTTTAGTTTAGTTTTTGTTTTTATGTTATGGTATGTTTTTATTATGTTTAGGTTGGGTCTTAGGGTCTTCCCTAAGCCATATAGGATTTTATTTTATGCATTGATTATATAGTATTTATGGTATGTTTGTTAGTAGTGAATTATGATTTAATTGTTTAGTATATGGTATGAAATGTTATGAATTGCTTTAGTATATGGTATGATCATGTTATGGAGCTATTATATGATGATAATTGATGCATGATTATGATATTTAAATTATGTTCAAGCATGTTATGCAGTGGAATAGTAACCTATGATCAATTATATCATAACTTGTTACATGATACTATATGGTCTCAATTGATAAATATTACATGATTAATGGTCTTGGTGTGCTATGACTTATGTCTATGATATGTTATTACATTGTTACAATGTTACATGACTCATATGTTATGACTTGAGCTTATGATATGATATGGATTAATGGAATAGTGCTTTGATTATATGTTATACACTTTGATAGTGTCACATGTTATAACCTAAGATAGAATAGTGTTTCATAACTTGACGTTATGCTTTAATTAGATCTCTTAACCATAGGTTATGCCTTTAACCTAGATCACACTTGCTTATAATAACATGAACTTGAAACTATAGGTTATAATCAAGATCATAATTGAATTAGGGTATGTGTGTGCATGCCGTGTGTGTGTGAGTGTGAATGAGTGTGTGTTTAGTGTGTGGGTTTGACCCGACCCTTTGACCCGACAAGTGAATAGTAATATGGAATAGTAACTATGAATAGTACTTTTGAATAGTAAAAGTGAATTAAAACTTGTGCTTTCTTAATAGACATTTGCACTTAGGGTTTTCAAATCCGGGGTCTAAAATGTGTTTTCTTTCGAGGACTTGTTGTGACGCCCGGAGCGGTGGGCCACCACATCCCCCGCACCTAAACCCGAACCCACATATGAAATGGGTTTCCATACATGAGTCCAAGTCTAAGCGAACGGAACCTACACACACTCCTTAGGCTAGGCGGGGCTAAAACTCGGACAGAGCGCGCAAAAACAAACATATAAATGCGGAAGCAACAACATAAGGATCGGAAAGAGCTCTATAACTAACATTTACATCATTTACAATGGCCTCACGGCCCAAAAGATCGAGTATAAACATCAAAAGCCCATAATTCAGCAAAATATAATCCTAACATCAAATACATAATAAGAGTATCCAAAATGCAAGAAGTATGAATGCAACTCGACCTAGACACACAAGTACAAGACCAAGACTCGCACTTCCCCGCCTAGCTCGAAACAACCTGCACTGAAGGTGGGAAAAGAGAGGGGTCAGTCAAAACTCGACTGAGTGAGGGGGCTCAACGCACACCCACACCTAAATACATATAAAGCAGAGCATATTACAAAGGTGATAGTCATGAATCGAGGCTAGGGTTTTGCATACCAAATCATTTTTCAAAGATAGCATATAATATAAAGGAAAACCTATCTCGATCCATAATCTATCAAACATAACATAAACATAAGTCCGGCGAGAACGGACTATCCCTTACTCCATCAAACATAACATAGAATCAAATTCAAATCACATCCACCCCACATCCATGGTGTATCGGGAATCAAACCCTAACACCTACATTACCAAACACATACGGGGCAGCTAACCCACGATATGCCTTCCCCGGTTATCCACCGAGGGCTCAAGATACCACGCCTTCCCAACCTCCATAGGTCGTACGTGAATACCTCAAATGAGAGCGTGCACAGGGGTCATAACCGGCGACCCCGTGGTCGTCCCGGGTCTCCCTTACCCACGTCTCCGGGCCCAACAAACCAAATCAAACCAAATTCCCATCTTTCAGGGTACAACTCGCTCAAACATACCATATACGAATAACGAATTTCAAAACATAGCTTACTTATGCCAATACTTATACCAATTTCGAAAACGTAAAGCTTATTTCACAACATCATAACATAGCTTAAGCACTCGTACTTAATATATATATATAAGGTATATATTCGCATACAGGGTAAGAAACAACACGTAATAGGTCTTAGGTCGCTTATCTAATATAAAGGATCCTAACCTCACCTTTGCAAAAGTAGAAGGAAGGCAAAACGGGCGAACGAACACTTAAACCTCGGGCTCACGAACTTCCGGAAGAGGCTCTGAAACAAAAGAAGACAAGACCCGAGACTTAGACTCAATAATGTACCAAAGAAGACGCCCGGCAAAATGCATGGATCATGTTCACAAAAATATCACAATTAATCATGCAAAAGAGAAGCAATTAAAGTCATAAAATGCATAATTAAAGCAAAGAGAAGCAGTAGCAGTTTCTAGGTTTTAAGTTCTTCAAAGGGGAAAATCCACCCCCATGGATTTTTCCAAAGGGGAAAATCCACCCCCATGGATTTTTCAGAAGCTACTGCCTCAAATCCACCCCCATGGATTTTTTTCAAAGGACAAATCCACCCCCGCGGATTTCTTTTTCAAAGAAGGGTTTCCGGCAATGGGAACGGCCGTTCCCGTTCCCAGTACAACTGGGAACGGTCGTTCCCACTCTCGGTCATGAACAGTATGGCCTGGGAACGGTCGTTCCCAGTTTAAAACTGGGGCGGGAACGGCCGTTCCGGCCTGGTTCGAAAAGCTGGAACAGAATTTAACACAGAAAACAGGGGAAGCTCGAAAAAGTGCCAAAAATGGCCAAAAACCAACCCTATAAATTGCCACCACTTCTCAAAATACACACACAATTCAAATAAATCATACTTAACATGTTGTCACTCAAATAGCTCAAGAAAATGGAATTAAAAGCCATGATCAATGAAACGAAAAATCCAAGCAAAAGTCATGATCATTCAAAGATACTCAACCAACCAAAGATAGAATGCAATAAATGCAACATATATAACCTATACAACTCATACAAGAAGCTAGGAATCAATCATCTCAAGCAAAGAGCAAGAAACCACCATTATAGCAAACCCTTACTATTCACGTAGGGGAGCAAAAGCAAAACAAACTCACACCACACTCAGAAATTAAACCATGGAATCGAAGAGCATGACGAGGGGATTCCGAAACCTACCTAAGCTCGAGAAAAGACGAAGAAACGAGAGAGATATCGGCTTGTGAAGTTGGATGATCAAATCTTGGGGTTTTGGCTCTCTTGCTTGGCTTGAGTTGCTGCTGAACGCAATGAAGGAAAAGGGAGAATGGTTCAGCCTTTAAGGGCTGGACCGATTGGTTCACGGGTTCGGTTCAAGGTTCCCGGTTCAAGTTGGTTCGGTTCAACAAATACAGGCTCAAATAAGGCCAACCCAATTTAAAACGAATAACATGCATGCAACTTTAATCCGTATAAGCGTAATCAATTCAAAATGGTCCTATACAAATAATCTAAAACGCAAATAATATTAAATCATATAATTTACCTGTACCGACTGTGAGTCGGGGTGTTATAACTTCACATATCCTAAACCACTCGAGGCAAATTTTTGACATATAATTCAAATATTTCATGTAAATTCAAATAATTCATATAAGAATTAAAATTAAATAATTCAAATAAACAATTAGAATAAATATAAAATGCGTAAATAATAATTTTAAATGCGCACATACGTCATACCTGTACGGTCTGAAAGTCGGGGTGTCACACTTGTTCTATAACCTTAAGGTTTAGGTTTAGGATTCATAATTTGATTAATTCCTAATCGATTATAGTAAGATCATAGTCCCACGTTAGTGATAACCCACTTTAAGGATTCCTTTGTGTGTTATCCTTCTCTAATACCTTAAATGGTATTACTCTCTTGTCATTACATGTTCTGTACTTGTTTTATATGTTTATGTGCATCGTGATAGAAGTGTGTCTTAGTTCTTATGCTCACCTTAGTACACACTTACAGGAGTTAAGGTTGAGCACTGGACTCCCCAGGGCACTGCATAATCTGTCCTACCTACTATTACTATTAGGTGAGGTTATAAATGTTTTCAACTGGAACCATGAATACTTAAGGATTCAATTGTTTTGAGACTCTAAGCCTAGTGCTTTACATTCTTATTTTGAAATACCCTTTATAAGGGATGATTCTTCAATGAACCCAGACCTATCCATATTCATTGATGAAGGGCACATGTTTTCAAAGTACAGCATCAATGGTTCATGTTTTCAAAGTAATGCATCAATGGTTTATGTTTTCAAAGTATTGCATCAATGGTTCAATGGTTCATACATTCGGATTTATTCTGGATGTCATCAATG
The DNA here is from genome assembly GCA_037501455.1 of Lantana camara. Lineage (NCBI taxonomy): Eukaryota > Viridiplantae > Streptophyta > Magnoliopsida > Lamiales > Verbenaceae > Lantana > Lantana camara. The sequence continues at coordinate 61,892,584 of CM074855.1, forward strand.
GTGTAAGCAATCAATGGTTAATGGTATGGGCCCTGCGGTTATGTGTAGAGGTGATGCTCGGGAGGTGAGCGCCAATGACATCACTAATACCGGCCGCCACACTAGGCAATTGATACCGACTTTAATCAGGAGGTTTGGTTAAGTCAGGACAATTATCGAGATTGGACCGCAAATCTATTCCCAAATCAATGGTTAATGGTCACCTAGGGGTCGATCCCCAAAGTGAAACTTGTTGGAGGATGGTGCATGTGTGTATGTGTTAGGGTGTTGTTGATCTCGATCCGACACCCTATTAATGGTTATGTTTTCTGGAGTAAGGATGGATAAGCCTAGCTTGCGGGCATCAATGTTTTCATAAAGTTGGTTCATATCTTGCAAAGTTGTTCCCTACCCTTATCCCGTTTTATGAAAATCATATGAACCAAATCATAGCATACGTGTGCGCGTGTGACAGCATTCATGAAAGTGTTGTGAAAATTCTCATTTCTTATAGCATTGCATTAAAGGGTTTTATCACTTGAACTTATTCTTAAGTTCTTCATTAAAGCTTTGCATTAAAGGTTTTACCTTATGAAATTTACTTCAAACGTTTACTTCAAGTACTTTCTTTTAAAGATATCCCTCACTTAGTCACTTTGACTAATACCTCTACCTGTTTTCTGGCCTCATGGTTTCAGGTCTTGCAACCGCAGTCTAGAGGTATCTTGAAGCTCTAGAGTGTTCCTTTTGTTGAGTCAAGACTTTACTTTATTAATCTATTTTGTGTCCTGCATATGTTATATGGCTGCATTGATACTTTACCTTATGCTTTTGTAATAATCCTTCTGCTACTTTGATACTGCTGCAATTGCTATCTTATGCTCCCGTGACAACGTTCAATTGATACAGTAATGTTAATAGTCTCTTCTGCTTAACGATCAGTACTTGCTTGTTTATATGCCATCACGCACATGTTTTGAAAAGTTTAAAAATACTCTGATTTTTCGCTGCATAAGCCACATAGTTAAACACTGTTGTTGTTAATCGTTAGTGGACATGTCGTTCGCTGGGGTATTTCTTGAGTGATGGCTCATACCATTACTTGAGGGGTGCTTCAGTGCGGGGGTTGGGGCGCTGCTCTCTACCAGCAAAGTGGGGGCGCTACAGCCTGAAGTGGTATCTGAGCTCCAGGTGAAGTAAGAAGAGACTTGAGCTGGATTGCTCACATCATGGAAGCTTGTTTGACGTTGCATGGTTCTATCTTCTGGCATTCATATCCGTGGTTCTCTGTATGGCCATGGCAGTTTAGCCACATCTCGATCCTAATCAGCAGCAGATGGATGAAACCTTTTTCAAGCAGCTCGAGGCTCCACGCACTATGCCTGTCTCTATCTGAGGAGGTACTCATTTCTATACTTGGTGCCGATCAAGGAACAAAGGCAGGACTAGAAGCTATCTAATGGAGGTAATGATGGATCTGATAATGATGAGGCTGATCTAGCAGGGCATGGACATGATTGTTTGGCGAAGGGGATGTATAGCTTTGGTAGAAGACCCCTAAATTTTGGCACCACGAATGATGGATTTCAGACGACATGGAATCACAAGAGGTATTTTGTACTTGGTTTGGATGAATGGTAAGGCCTGAATGGGAGTCGACTCGATGGTATCGGGTCCTCCTTATTTTAAATTTTGTTTAAAAATGTGGCCTAATGTAGAAAAATTTTCCAAACCTTACACGTTTATGACACATTCGGCTTTATATTGGATATCTGTTTACTACTTTCCATAACTGTCATTGTATGAGTCTTAGAGTTGCTTCAAGATACCCTTAGGGCCGTTATAGGATCATGCCATTTCATTTATTGTTATCATACTTGATATGTTATACATGTTCGTGAATTGTCAATGGTAATGGATAATGGAACAATGGATCAATGTTGATATGTTGTTCATGCTTATAAGTTGCTCTTGCCTATGTGGTAATGTGATAATGGATCATTGTTGATATCTTGCTGTGGGAATGTGTTATTCTCATGATTATATGTGACTACGTGGAAATGTGAATACGTGGTTACCAATTATGTGGATCATCTTTAATGTCATACATTCTACACATATCTAAATGCTTGAAACTTCAGTATCATCATGCCACCAAGAAGAGCACCACGTAATCGTGTACCGCCACCGCCACCCCAAAGAGAAGTCACGCCACAACGCGATCTTACACCGCCAAGGGATGTTACGCCACCACCTCCTAGAAGGGAGGAAGTTCCTGATTTAGCTGATGTGTTGCGACAATTCGTGAGGGCTTGTAATTCTCCTAATGGGAAAACATTAGAAAAGTTCCTAAGAATGAACCCGCCTAAGTTTTATGGCGAACCCAACGACTTGAAGGCTGAAAATTGGATAACTAGTCTCGAAAAGATCTTTGAAGCTATGGATATCAACCCTGAAGATCGTGAACGAGTTCAGTATGCTGCATTTCTGATGGAAGGAGCGGCGTTTAACTGGTGGAGGCATACTCAACACATGTGGACAGAGAACAACGTTGATGGAAACTGGACTGAGTGTGTGAAGGAGTTTCAGCAGCAATACACTCCTCAGGTAACACGTGATGCAAGAGAAGGTGAATTTATGAATTTGGTCCGAGGATCTATGAACGTGATGGAGTACGAAGCTACGTTTGTTAGGCTAATCAAGTGTGTACCCCACATTCTGAGTGATGAACGTCGTAAGACTAAAAGGTTCATTGATGGTCTGAAACCTGAGCTCCGTTGGGCACTAGCTTCTTTGGATGACGAGACCTACACTAGAGCAGTTGATAGAGCATTGAAGGTCGAGGTAGCCCATAAGGATATCCGGATGACCGTTAGTCGTCAAGAGCCTTCTAACCCTAAGACTTTTCAAGGAACAAAGCGACCTGCCGGATCCTCCTTTCAAGGAACCGGGAAGAAACCAATGATGGCACTGCAACAACAACAAAGGGCACCTCAGCAGTATGAAACAACTCATCCCACTAAAGAGGAGATAGTCTGTGACTACTGTAGCCGTAAAGGACACACTGAGGAAAATTGTCGTAAGAAGAATGGTCAGTGTTATTGGTGTGGTTCCCCTGAGCATATACGGGAACATTGTCCTACCAGGATTAAAAGATTTGGGGTTCAAGATAAGGGTAAAGCACTGGTGGGTACGACGAGCACACCAGTGGTTAAAGGCAGAGCATATGCAATAGATGGTATTGAGGAGGTTGATCCTTCGTCTGCTGTGGAAGGTACTGTGCACATTCTTAACAAGCCAGTTAAGGTCTTATATGACCCTGGTGCCATGCATTTATTCATTACATCTAATTTATGTGCGCAAATATAATTTCCATTTGAACAATTGTCATATAAAATTTGAAGTAAGTTCTCCTTTGGTGAGTTACCTCGTTACGGATCAAGTATATAAACTGCCCTATATGCATTGGTAATCGCTACTACCCTTCAGATTTCATTGAGTTGCCTATGACGAGATATGGAATTATCCTTGGAATGGATTGGTTGTTTAAGTACCATGATAATCTGGATTGTTACAAGAAGGAAGTCATCTTGGAAGAGTTGAGAAAACAATTGGACGACATTTTGGTGTTCTTAAAGACACCAGAGGAGCACGTCGAGCATATCGGAATTGTGCTGAGCACTTTGCTGGATCACAAGCTATATGCCAAGTTCAGCAAATGCGAGTTTTGGCCAGAAAGAGTTACATTTCTCGGACACATCATTTTCAGAACCGGAGTTAAATTAGATCCATCAAAGTTGAAACAGTGATGGAGTGAAAGACACCGAAGAAATGGTTTACTCGAATTGAGAAAGGTGGTAAATTAAACCCAAGATATGTTGGAGTCTTCCAGATAATGGAACGAGTTGGAGAAACTACTTATAGATTGCATTTACCTGCAAGTCATACAACGATCCACAATTTATCCTATGTATCTCAGATTCGCAAGTGGTTTTGGATGAAAAAGAGATAGTACCAGTGGAAGAATTACTGACAGAACCAAACTTGACTTATATGTTGAAACCGGTAAAGATCTTTGATAGAAGGTTCCAGGAGTTAAGGAATAAGAAGATTCCTTTGGTAAAAGTCCTTTGGAAGGGACATGGTACAGAAGAGGCAATGTGGGAAACAGAGGATAAGATGCAGAAACATTACCCCGAACTGTTTGCAGAAGAATCTGAGGACAGATTCTCTTTAAGGATGGGTGATTGTAACAGCCCAAAACAGGGTCTGGAAGAAAACTGTAAACTAAGGGCATTGGTAAAGCGTTTATAGACCGTAATCCAAGTTTATAAACCTTCATGCATTGCATTCTTACATGAACTTTGTGCTCATATGTGATCTGACATGTTTTAAGGGGGAATTCTTGATCTTCGATACAGTTTACTATTCATTTCCCAAGCCTATTTTACCCAATGCTTCAATGGAACCCTATAGGTTCATATCACATGTTTTCCTATCCTTTGAACTTGTTTTCCAAACTCCGGAAACCTTTCTTGAACCATAAAGGCATTTTGGGAACTTACCGACCAAAGTTACTATTCATCTAAAAATGAGCTTTTGATTATGATATCTTTCCTACCCAAGTTTACAGTCAAATCGATCCTTGAGTTGAAATGAGTCTATTGAAATCATTCTTGACTTGAAAATCTATTCCGAGCTTTGTTTTATTTGAAAATGTTTACGGAAACCCTAGTTCACTATTTCTACCACGAACGGTTTTCATTCGGAAAATGTTCTCTCTCTGGAGTTGCATTACTCGAGCTATTTCAAGATTTTTAAACTGTTTTACAACTCTTGATTCAAACCCTAGCTCGAAATTTTGAAGCGTACGCTTGTACGTAAGAATTCACTATTCATTCTACGTTTTCAACTTTCTATCGGTAAAACGTTTTGTAGTCGATGTTGGATTCAAAACGCTTCTCGATTTATTTCTTGAATTTTGGAAACAATCCGGACTCGAAAATCATTCTCGAAAGTCGTTTTTCACTCATGTTGAGTTTTGGGCTTAAAACTTTTATTCACTAAAACTAATGTATCTTTCAAACGGTAAATCCGATTTCAATGGATGAATATGCGTTTCGAAGCTAATTTTTGCCCGGATGGAATGGTTATACTTCCAGCCACTCACCTGCACGTTTTGGAGCTGAAATTACCGAAATACCCCCCAGCAATCCCATTTTAGCTTCAAGAACAAAGTTAGCTTCCAAGAGAAGTTTTACCATTTTGCTCTCCTACCCTTACCTATACTTTTATTACAAGGTGAGGGGCTTCCCAAAAACTATAAATAGAGCCCTCATGCCATTGAATTCCTTGCTCATATGTTGTGTTAACAACTCCCTTTCTTTCTTCCTCCTCCCCCTCTTTACCGATCCAAGGCCTCCCCCCCCCCCTCTAGGTTTGTAGTTTTATTTTATGTTATGTTTTTATGTTATGTCTTAGTTTAGTTTTTGTTTTTATGTTATGGTACGTTTAAATTATGTTTAGGTTGGCTCTTAGCGTCTTTCTAAGCCATATAGGATTTTATTTTATGCATTTATTATATAGTATTTACGATGTGTTTGTTAGTAGTGAATTATGATTTAATTGTTTAGTATATGCTATGAAATGTTATGAATTGCTTTAGTATATGGTATGATCATGTTATGGAGCAATTGTATGATGATAATTGATGCATGATTATGATATTTAAATTATGTTCAAGCATGTTATGCAATGGAATAGTAACCTATGATCAATTATATCATAACTTGTTACATGTTACTATATGGTCTCAATTGATAAATATTACATGATTAATGGTCTTGGTGTGCTATCACTTATGTCTATGATATGTTATTACATTGTTACAATGTTACATGACTCATATGTTATGACTTGAGCTTATGATATGATATGGATTAATGGAATAGTGCTTTGATTATATGTTATACACTTTGATAGTGTCACATGTTATAACCTAAGATAGAATAGTGTTTCATAACTTGATGTTATGCTTTAATTAGATCTCTTAACCATAGGTTATGCCTTTAACCTAGATCACACTTGCTTATAATAACATGAACTTGAAACTATAGGTTATAATCAAGATCATCATTAAATTAGGGTGTGTGTGTGCATGCCGTGTGTGTGTGAGTGTGTGAGTGTGTGTGTTTAGTGTGTGGGTTTGACCCGACCCTTTGACCCGACAATTGAATAGTAACCTGTGAATAGTAATCTGGAATAGTAATTATGAATAGTAATTTTGAATAGTAAAAGTGAATTAAAACTTGTGCTTTCTTAATAGACATTTGCACTTAGGGTTTTCAAATCCGGGGTCTAAAATGTGTTTTCTTTCGAGGACTTGTTATATAACCTTAAGGTTTACGTTTAGGATTCATAATTTGATTAATTCCTAATCGATTATAGTAAGATCATAGTCCCACGTTAATGATAACCCACTTTAAGGATTCCTTTGTGTGTTATCTTTCTCTAATACCTTAAATGGTATTACTCTCTTGTCATTACATGTTCTGTACTTGTTTTATATGTTTATGTGCATCGTGATAGAAATGTGTCTTAGTTCTTAAGCTCACCTGAGTACACACTTACAGGAGTTAAGGTTGAGCACTGGAATCCCCAGGGCACTGCATAATCTGTCCTACCTACTGTTACTATTAGGTGAGGTTATAATTGTTTTCAACTGGAACCATGAATACTTAAGGATTCAATTGTTTTGAGACTCTAAGCCTAGTGCTTTACATTCTTGTTTTGAAATACCCTTTATAAGGGATGATTCTTCAAAGAACCCAGACCTATCCGTATTCATTGATCAAGGGCACATGTTTTCAAAGTAAAACATCAATGGTTCATGTTTTCAAAGTAATGCATAAATGGTTTATGTTTTCAAAGTATTGCATCAATGGTTCAATGGTTCAATGTATATGTTCAATGGTTCATACATTCGGATTTATTCTGGATGTCATCAATGGTGCAAGCAATCAATGGTTAATGGTATGGGCCCGGCGGTTATGTGTAGAGGTGATGCTCGGGAGGTGAGCGCCAACGACATCACTAATACCGGCCGCCATAGTAGGCAATTGATACCGACTTTAATCAGGAGGTTTGGTTAAGTCAGGACAATTGTCGGGAATAGACCGCAAATCTATTCCCAAATCATTGGTTAATGGTCACCTAGGGGTCGCTCCCCGAAGTGAAACTTGGTGGAGGATGGTGCATGTGTGTATGTGTTAGGGTGTTGTTGATCTCGGTCCGACACCCTATTAATGGTCATGTTTTCTGGAGTAAGGATGGAGAAGCGTAGCTTGGGGGCATCAATGTTTTCATAAAGTTGGTTCATATCTTGCAAAGTTGTTCCCTACCCTTTTCCCGTTTTATGAAAATCATATAAACCAAATCATAGCATATGTGTGCGCGTGTGACAGCATTCATGAAAGTGTTGTGAAAACTCTCATTTCTTGTAACATTGCATTAAAGGGTTTTATCACTTGAACTTATTCTTAAGTTCTTCATTAAAGCTTTGCATTAAAGGTTTTACCTTATGAACTTTACTTCAAACGTTTACTTCAAGTTCTTTCTTTTAAAGATATCCCTCACTTAGTCACTTTGACTAATACTTCTACCTGTTGTCTGGCCTCATGGTTTCAGGTCTTGCAGTCGCAGTCTAGAGGTATCTTGAAGCTCTAGAGTGTTCATTTTGTTGAGTCAAGACTTTACTCTATTAATCTATTTTGTGTCCTGCATATGTTATATGGCTGCATTGATACTTTACCTTATGCTTTTGTAATAATCCTTCTGCTACTTGGATACTGCTGCAATTGCTATCTTATGCTCCCGTGACAACATTCAATTGAAACAGTAATGTTAATAGTCTCTTCTGCTTAACAATCAGTACTTGCTTGTTTATATGCCATCACGCACATGTTTTGAAAAGTTTTAAAATACTCTGATTTTCCGCTGCAGAAGCCACATAGTTAAACATTGTTGTTGTTAATCGTTAATGGACATGCCGTTCGCTGGGGTATTTCTTGAGTGATGGCTCATACCATTACTTGAGGGGTGCTTCAGTGCGGAGGTTGGGGCGCCGCTCTCTACCAGCAAAGTGGGGGCGCTACAGCCTGAAGTGGTATCAGAGCGCCAGGTTAAATAAGAAGAGACTTGAGCTAGATTGCTCACATCATGGAAGCTTGTGTGACGTTGCATGGTTCTATCTTCAGGCATTCATATCCGTGGTTCTCTGTATGGCCATGACAGTTTAGCCACATCTCGATCCTAATCAGCAGCAGATGGATGAAACCTTTTTCAAGCAGCTCGAGGCTCCACGCACTATGCCTGTCTCTATCTGAGGAGGTACTCATTTCTATACTTTGTGCCGATCAAGGAACAATGGCAGGACTAGAAGCTGTCTAATGGAGGTAATGATGGATCTGATAATGATGAGGCTGATCTAGCAGGGCATGGACATGATTGTTTGGCGAAGGGGATGTATAGCTTTGGTAGAAGACCCCTAAATTTTGGCACCACGAATGATGGATTTCAGACGACATGGAATCACAAGAGGTGTTTTGTACTTGGTTTGGATGAATGGTAAGGCCTGAATGGGAGTCGACTCGATGGTATCGGGTCCTCCTTATTTTAAATTTTGTTTAAAAATGTGGCCTAATGTAGAAAAATTTTCCAAACCTTACACGTTTATGACACATTCGGCTTTATATTGGATATCTGTTTACTACTTTCCATAACTGTCATTGTATGAGTCTTAGAGTTGCTTCAAGATACCCTTAGGGCCGTTATAGGATCATGCCATTTCATTTATTGTTATCATACTTGATATGTTATACATGTTCGTGAATTGTCAATGGTAATGGATAATGGAACAATGGATCAATGTTGATATGTTGTTCATGCTTATAAGTTGCTCTTGCCTATGTGGTAATGTGATAATGGATCATTGTTGATATCTTGCTGTGGGAATGTGTTATTCTCATGATTATATGTGACTACGTGGAAATGTGAATACGTGGTTACCAATTATGTGGATCATCTTTAATGTCATACATTCTACACATATCTAAATGCTTGAAACTTCAGTATCATCATGCCACCAAGAAGAGCACCACGTAATCGTGTACCGCCACCGCCACCCCAAAGAGAAGTCACGCCACAACGCGATCTTATACCGCCAAGGGATGTTACGCCACCACCTCCTAGAAGGGAGGAAGTTCCTGATTTAGCTGATGTGTTGCGACAATTCGTGAGGGCTTGTAATTCTCCTAATGGGAAAACATTAGAAAAGTTCCTAAGAATGAACCCGCCTAAGTTTTATGGCGAACCCAACGACTTGAAGGCTGAAAATTGGTTAACTAGTCTCGAAAAGATTTTTGAAGCTATGGATATCAACCCTGAAGATCGTGAACGAGTTCAGTATGCTGCATTTCTGATGGAAGGAGCGGCGTTTAACTGGTGGAGGCATACTCAACACATGTGGACAGAGAACAACGTTGATGGAAACTGGACTGAGTGTGTGAAGGAGTTTCAGCAGCAATACACTCCTCAGGTAACACGTGATGCAAGAGAAGGTGAATTTATGAATTTGGTCCGAGGATCTATGAACGTGATGGAGTACGAAGCTACGTTTGTTAGGCTAATCAAGTGTGTACCCCACATTCTGAGTGATGAACGTCGTAAGACTAAAAGGTTCATTGATGGTCTGAAACCTGAGCTCCGTTGGGCACTGGCTTCTTTGGATGACGAGACCTACACTAGAGCAGTTGATAGAGCATTGAAGGTCGAGGTAGCCCATAAGGATATCCGGATGACCGTTAGTCGTCAAGAGCCTTCTAACCCTAAGACTTTTCAAGGAACAAAGCGACCTGCCGGATCCTCCTTTCAAGGAACCGGGAAGAAACCAATGATGGCACTGCAACAACAACAAAGGGCACCTCAGCAGTATGAAACAACTCATCCCACTAAAGAGGAGATAGTCTGTGACTACTGTAGCCGTAAAGGACACACTGAGGAAAATTGTAGTAAGAAGAATGGTCAGTGTTATTGGTGTGGTTCCCCTGAGCATATACGGGAACATTGTCCTACCAGGATTAAAAGATTTGGGGTTCAAGACAAGGGTAAAGCGGTGGTGGGTACGACGAGCACACCAGTGGTTAAAGGCAGAGCATATGCAATAGATGGTATTGAGGAGGTTGATCCTTCGTCTGATGTGGAAGGTACAGTGCACATTCTTAACACGCCAGTTAAGGTCTTATATGACCCTGGTGCCATGCATTTATTCATTGCATCTAATTTATGGGCGCAAATATAATTTCCACTTGAATAATTGTCATATAAAATTTGAAGTAAGTTCTCCTTTGGTGACTTACCTCATTACGGATCAAGTATATAAACACTACCCTATATGCATTGGTAATCGCTACTACCCTTCAGATTTCATTGAGTTGCCTATGACGAGATATGGAATTATCCTTGGAATGGATTGATTCTTTAAGTACCATGATAATCTGGATTGTTACAAGAAGGAAGTCATCTTGGAAGAGTTGAGAAAACAATTGGACGACATTTTGGTGTTCTTAAAGACACCAGAGGAGCACGTCGAGCATATCCGAATTGTGTTGAGCACTTTGCTGGATCACAAGCTATATGCCAAGTTCAGCAAATGCGAGCTTTGGCTAGAAAGAGTTACATTTCTCGGACACATCATTTTCAGAACCAGAGTTAAAGTAGATCCATCAAAGTCGAAACAGTGATGGAGTGAAAGACACCGAAGAAATGGTTTACTCGAATTGAGAAAGGTGGTAAATTAAACCCAAGATATGTTGGAGTCTTCCAGATAATGGAACGAGTTGGAGAAACTACTTATATATTGCATTTACCTGCAAGTCATACAACGATCCACAATTTATCCTATGTATCTCAGATTCGCAAGTGGTTTTGGATGAAAAAGAGATAGTACCAGTGGAAGAATTACTGACAGAACCAAACTTGACTTATATGTTGAAACCGGTAAAGATCTTTGATAGAAGGTTCCAGGAGTTAAGGAATAAGAAGATTCCTTTGGTAAAAGTCCTTTGGAAGGGACATGGTACAGAAGAGGCAATGTGGGAAACAGAGGATAAGATGCGGAAACATTACCCCGAACTGTTTGTAGAAGAATCTGAAGACAGATTCTCTTTAAGGAGGGGTGATTGTAACAGCCCAAAACAGGGTCTGGAAGAAAACTGTAAACTAAGGGCATTGGTAAAGCGTTTATAGACCGTAATCCAAGTTTATAAACTTTCATGCATTGCATTCTTACATGAACTTTGTGCTCATATCTGATCTGACATGTTTTAAGGGGGAATTCTTGATCTTCGATACAGTTTACTATTCATTTCCCAAGCTTATATTACCCAATGCTTCAATGGAACCCTATAGGTTCATATCACATGTTTTCCTATCCTTTGAACTTGTTTTCCAAGCTCCGGAAACCTTTCTTGAACCATAAGGGCATTTTGGAAACTTACCGACCAAAGTTACTATTCATCTAAAAATGAGCTTTTGATTCTGATTTCTTTCCTACCCAAGTTAATAGTCAAATCGATCCTTGAGTCGAAACGAGTCTATTGAAATCATTCTTGACTTGAAAATCTATTCCGAGCTTTGTTTTATTTGAAAATGTTTACGAAAACCCTAGTTCACTATTTCTACTACGAACGGGTTTCATTCGGAAAATGTTCTCTCTTTGGATTTGCATTACTCAAGCTATTTCAAGATTTTTAAAATGTTTTACAACTCTTGATTCAAACCTTAGCTCGAAATTTTGAAGCGTACGCTTGTACGTAAGAATTCACTATTCATTCTACGTTTTCAACTTTCTATCGGTAAAACGTTTTATAGTCGATATTGGATTCAAAACGCTTCTCGATTTATTTCTTGAATTTTGGAAATAATCCGGACTCGAAAATCATTCTTGAAAGTCGTTTTTCACTCATGTTGAGTTTCGGGCTCAAAACTTTTATTCACTAAAACTAATGTATCTTTTAAACGGTAAATCCGATTTCAACGGATGAATATGCGTTTCGAAGCTAATTTTTGCCCGGATGGAATGGTTATACTTCCAGCCACTCACCTTCAGGTTTTGGAGCTGAAATTACCGAAATACCCCCCAGCAGTCCCATTTTAGCTTCAAGAACAAAGTTAGCTTCCAAGAGAAGTTTTACCATTTTGCTCTCCTACCCTTACCTATACTTTTATTACAAGGTGAGGGGCTTCCCAACAACTATAAATAGAGCCCTCATGCCATTGAATTCCTTGCTCATATATTGTGTTAACAACTCCCATTCTTTCTTCCTCCCCCCCCCCCTCTAGGTTTGTAGTTTTATTTTATGTTATGTTTTTATGTTATGTTTTAGTTTAGTTTTTGTTTTTATGTTATGGTACGTTTATATTATGTTTAGGTTGGGTCTTAGGGTCTTCCCTAAGCCATATAGCATTTTATTTGATGCATTTATTATATAGTATTTACGATATGTTTGTTAGTAGTGAATTATGATTTAATTGTTTAGTATATGCTATGAAATGTTATGAATTGCTTTAGTATATGGTATGATCATGTTATGGAGCTATTATATGATGATAATTGATGCATGATTATGATATTTAAATTACGTTCAAGCATGTTATGCAATGGAATAGTAACCTATGATCAATTATATCATAACTTGTTACATGTTACTATATGGTCTCAATTGATAAATATTACATGATTAATGGTCTTGGTGTGCTATGACTTATGTCTATGATATGTTATTACATTGTTACAATGTTACATGGCTCATATATTATGACTTGAGCTTATGATATGATATGGATTAATGGAATAGTGCTTTGATTATATGTTATAACATAAGATAGAATAGTGTTTCATAACTTGATGTTATGCTTTAATTAGATCTCTTAACCATAGGTTATGCCTTTAACCTAGATCACACTTGCTTATAATAACATGAACTTGAAACTTTAGGTTATAATCATGATCATAATTGAATTAGGGTGTGTGTGTGCATGCCGTGTGTGTGTGAGTGTGCATGAGTGTGTCTTTAGTGTGTGGGTTTGACCCGACCCTTTGACCCAATAAGTGAATAGTAACCTATGAATAGTAATCTGGAATAGTAGCTGTGAATAGTACTTTTGAATAGTAAAAGTGAATTAAAACTTGTGCTTTCTTAATAGACATTTGCACTTAGGGTTCTCAAATCCGGGGTCTAAAATGTGTTTTCTTTCGAGGACTTGTTCTATAACCTTAAGGTTTACGTTTAGGATTCATAATTTGATTAATTCCTAATTGATTATAGTAAGATCATAGTCCCACGTTAATGATAACCCACTTTAAGGATTCGTTTGTGTGTTATCCTTCTCTAACACCTTAAATGGTATTACTCTCTTGTCATTACATGTTCTGTACTTATTTTATATGTTTATGTGCATCGTGATAGAAATGTGTCTTAGTTCTTAAGCTCACCTGAGTACACACTTACAGGAGTTAAGGTTGAGCACTGGAATCCACAGGGCACTGCATAATCTGTCCTACCTACTGTTACTATTAGGTGAGGTTATAAATGTTTTCAACTGGAACCATGAATACTTAAGGATTCAATTGTTTTGAGACTCTAAGCCTAGTGCTTTACATTCTTGTTTTGAAATACCCTTTATAAGGGATGATTCTTCAAAGAACCCAGACCTATCCGTATTCATTGATCAAGGGCACATGTTTTCAAAGTACAACATCAATGGTTCATGTTTTCAAAGTAATGCATCAATGGTTTATGTTTTCAAAGTATTGCATCAATGGTTTAATGGTTCAATGCATATGTTCAATGGTTCATACATTCAGATTTATTCTGGATGTCATCAAAGGTGCAAGCAATCAATGGTTAATGGTATGGGCCCGGCGGTTATGTGTAGAGGTGATGCTCGGGAGGTGAGCGCCAACGACATCACTAATACCGGCCGCCATACTAGGCGATTGATACCGACTTTAATTAGGAGGTTTGGTTAAGTCAGGACAATTGTCGGGAATAGACCGCAAATCTATTCCCAAATCAATAGTTAATGGTCACCTAGGGGTCGCTCCCCGAAGTGAAACTTGGTGGAGGATGGTGCATGTGTGTATGTGTTAGGGTGTTGTTGATCTCGGTCCGACACCCTATTAATGGTCATGTTTTCTGGAGTAAGGATGGAGAAGCCTAGCTTGCGGGCATCAATGTTTTCATAAAGTTGGTTCATATCTTGCAAAGTTGTTCCCTACCCTTATCCCATTTTATGAAAATCATATGAACCAAATCATAGCATATGTGTGCGCGTGTGACAACATTCATGAAAGTGTTGTGAAAAATCTCATTTCTTATAACATTGCATTAAAGGGTTTTATCACTTGAACTTATTCTTGAGTTCTTCATTAAAGCTTTGCCTTAAAGGTTTTACCTCATGAACTTTACTGCAAACGTTTACTTCAAGTACTTTCTTTTAAAGATAACCCTCACTTAGTCACTTTGACTAATACCTCTACCTGTTTTTTGGCCTCATGGTTTCAGGTCTTGCAGCCGCAGTCTAGAGGTATCTTGAAGCTCTAGAGTGTTCATTTTGTTGAGTGAAGACTTTACTTTATTAATCTATTTTGTGTCCTTCCTATGTTATATGGCTGCATTGATACTTTACCTTATGCTTTTGTAATAATCCTTCTGCTACTTGGATACTGCTGCAATTGCTATCTTATGCTCCCGTGACAACGTTCAATTGATACAGTAATGTTAATAGTCTCTTCTGCTTAACGATCAGTACTTGCTTGTTTATATGCCATCACGCACATGTTTTGAAAATTTTTAAAATACTCTGGTTTTCCGCTGCATAAGCCGCATAGTTAAACACTGTTGTTGTTATTCGTTAATGGACATGCCGTTCGCTGGGGTATTTCTTGAGTGATGGCTCATACCATTACTTGAGGGGTGCTTCAGTGCGGGGGTTGGGGCACCGCTCTCTACTAGCAAAGTGGGGGCGTTACAGCTCTAGAATGATTTTCAAGTCCGGATTGTTTCGAAAATTCAAGAAATAAATCGAGAAGCGTTTTGAATCCAATATCGACTATAAAACATTTTACCGTTAAAAAGTTGAAAACGTAGAATGAAAATATTTCAAGCTAGGGTTTGAATTAAGAGTTGTAAAAAATTTTGAAAATCTTGAAATAGCTCAAGTAGTGCAAATTCGAAGAGAAAACATTTTCCGAATGAAAACCGTTCGTAAAAGGAATAGTGAACTAGGGTTTTCATAAACATTTTCAATAAAACCAATGCTCAAAATAGATTTCCAAGTCAAGAATGATTTCAAAAGACTCATCTTCACTCAAGGATCGATTCGACTGTAAACTTGGGTAGGAAAGGTATCAGAATCAAAAGCTCATTTTCAGATAAATAGTAACTTTTGTCGGTAAGTTCCAAAAGTACCCTTATAGTTCAAGAAAGACTCTCTGAGTTCGGGAAACAAGTTCAAACGATAGGGAAACATGTGTGATGAACCTCTAGGGTTCGAGTAACAATATGAACAAGGTAGGCTCGGGTTATGAATAGTAAACTGTATCAAAGGTCAAGAATTCCCCCTTAAAACATGTCAGATCATATACGAGCACAAAGTTCATGTAAGAATGCAATGCATGATGATTCAAAAAGTTGGATCACGGTCTATAAATGCTTTACCAATGCCCTTAACTTACTGTTTTCATCCAGGCCCTGTTTTGGGCTGTTACAAGCACGGTCACACATTTCTTGCTTTGAAGGAGAAACTGACCTCCATGGAAATGCCACTGAGTGAAGAACTCGCTGTGGACTTGTTCCTCACATCGCTTCCACCATCATTCAATCTTTCGTGTTAAACTTCAACATGAATCATCATCATGCTACTATACCTTAGTTGATTAGTCAGCTTATGACTACTGAAGACAAGATCAAGAAGGATCGCAAAGTAATGATGGTCACCTCCTCTTTTGGGCCTTCTGAAGGCAAAGGGAATAAAGTTCCCAAGAAGAAGGGATCCCTTAAACCCGAAGGAGGGGTTTAAAAGAGCAAGGCCAGGAAGAGAAAGGATCAGAGAGAGGACGTGTGCCATCATTGTGGCAAGAAAGGGCATTGGAAGAGGAACTGCCAAGAGTACAAAGTTACTCTAAAGAAAGGTATGTTTATTATTGTAGTAAATCTATCTATTGATTCTAATTCTTGGGTACTTGATACCGGCTATGGAGCTCATATCTGTAATGATGTACAGATGCTAAATGAGGTCCGATCGCTTGAAGAAGGAGAATGCGTCTTGAAGGTTGGGAATGGATCAAGCGTTAAAGCTCAAGCCATTGGGACGTGTAGATTAGATTTAGGTGTCTTTACTTTAGTTTTGAACAAAGTCCTTTATGTCCCTTCTATTATGTCCATTCCGATACTTGATTGTGAAGGTTATGAGACTTTTCCTAGAAATGGAAACTTTTATCTTAAGAAGAATAAAACTTCCGTTTTGCTTGGTACATTATCTAATGGACTTTATACACCTAAAGACACTAATATTTTGAATATATAACAATTAAACAAACGCAAAAGGGATGACAAGATCTCGGCTTCTTTATGGCACGCACGTTTAGGCCACATTTCTAAAGATAGGATTGCTAAGTTAACCAATTTAGGATCATTCTATGATAATGAACTTAAAGAGTTAACTTATTGTGAATCATGTCTTAAAGGAACGATGGCCAAAACTCCCTTTAATGGTAAAGTGGAATGTGCTACTAAAGTATTGGATTTAATCCATACTGTTGTTTGTGGACCACTTAGTGTAAGTACGAGAAACAATCATCAGTATTTCATAACCTCCATAGACGACTTTAGTCGATTTGGTTATGTGTACTTAATGAAGTATAAATCCGAAGCCTTTGAGAAATTCTTGGAATTTCAAAAGGAGGTTGAGAACCAAATTGGTCACAAGATTAAGACACTTCGATCTGATCGAGGTGGCGAGTATCTAAGTGAAGAATTCCTTAGTCATCTCAGAGATAATGGAATTATCTCTCAGTAGACTCCTCCGGGAACTCCTCAATTAAATGGAGTTTCAAAGAGAAGGAACATAACCTTACTTGATATGGTTCGTTCCATGATGAGCTTCACTGAATTTCCACCTTCATTCTAGGGTTATACCCTAGAATCAGCAGTTAAGATTCTGAATCTTGTTCCCTTCAAATCTGTACTTTAAACCCCATTTGAGATGTGGTTTGGCAAAATCCCTAACTATTCTTACTTAAGAATTTGGGGTTGTCCTGCTTAAGTTAAGAGGACCGTGGGAGATAAGCTTGAAGGTAGATCAAACTTATGTAACTTCATAGGATATCCTAAAGAGTCGGATATTCTTTCTAGCATCCTCTTGAACAAAAGGTTTTTGTGTCAAGAAATGCTACTTTTCTTGAGGACTCGTTCCTTAAAGAAAAGAAAGGCAAGATCGCAGAACTCGAAGAGGTTCGAGACCAAGGTCCCACGCCAAGTTTGGAGACTAACATCCCTCAGCCAGAGTGATACACGCGAAAATCCTCCTCGAGTAAGACGTTCTGAACGTATTCCTAGACAACCAGAGAGATGGTATCGTTTTCTCCACCAAACATCTCAAATGGATAATGATCCATTAACTTATGAGGAGGCACTATTAGATTCGAACTCTGAACAGTGGAAAGAAGCAATGAAATCCGAGATGGATTCCATGTACTCTAACTAAGTTTGGACCTTGGTTGATCAATCTGATGGGATCAGGCCCATAGGGTGCAAATAGTTACATAAGCGTAAGCTTGGAGTAGATGGAAGCGTGGCAGCCTTTAAAGCAAGATTAGTTTCTAAGGGTTTCACTCAAAGACCAGGTGTAGACTTTGATGAAACCTTCTCCCCGGTTGCAATGCAAAAGTCCTTTCGGATCTTGCTTACCATTGCTGCATATTATGACTATGAGATATGGCAAATGGATGTGAAAACTGCCTTTCTCAATGGGGACATTGACAAAGACATTTACATGGAGCAACCCATGGGTTTCACATTCAGTGGGAACGAACAAAAGGTTTGTAAGCTCCAAAGATCAATTTACGGATTGAAACAAGCTTCTAGGAATTGGAACATTCTATTTGATGAAGCAATCAAATCGTTTGGCTTTATTCGAAATCAGAATGAGTCCTGTGCGTACAAGAAAGAATTGGAACCCTCGGTTTAATTTTTTATACTTTATGTAGATGACATCCTTCTCATTGGGAATGCGAAGGATGATATGAAAGTAACAAAGTCTTGGTTATCGAACAAATTTGAGATGAAGGATCTTGGTGATGCATCCTACATTCTCGGTATAAAGATCTATCGGGATAGATCTAGGAGATTATTAGAATTGTCACAGTCGGTTTACATAGACAAAATACTAGAGAGATTTAGTATGGAAGAATCCAAACATGGAAAACCTCCGATGGGCCCGGGAACAGTTCTTTCTATAGCACCCCAATCAGAAAGGCGCCACATCCCCCGCACTATGAGCCCGATCCACCCATGAAATGGAAAGTCCATATATGAACCCAGCTCACAGCGAACGGGGACTCACTCACTCACTAGGCTAGGCGAGAACTAAACCCTCGAAACCACATAATAAAGAAACAAGGATAAATGACAAATGTAGAAGCATAGCATATATGCCAATACCAAATCATGCAACATAACGGGTTCAACTAGCATAAAAACCTATTCACAAAAATTCGTACATAAATGTAATTGCATGATCATAACTCTTGCAAGTTAATTATTTCCATTGCGCGCTCTGAGTAGGGTCTAGACCGCTTAGCTTAGGTTGGATTTTTGTTTGTGACCCGTTCGCCATGGCTTGGTGTGTGGATGGAGTCTCCATTTTATTTCATGTGTTAGGCTATGGTGCGGGGGATGTGGCGCCCTCCGCTCCGAGGTGTTACATCCCTAAGTGGTATCAGAGCTCGTGGTTGCAAAACCGGAGCTCTCGTGTCGTGCTGAGTTTCTCTAGGTCGTTCGGCTTAGGATTACGTGTTTGTTGGCATTCACTACATCACTTATGTGAATTATTTGATCTTATTTGCATTAATCGTTCACATGAATATGCACTAAAAACCCTGCATGCATCGATATATTCTTGGAATTGTATTTTATTTCAGGATACACCTTTGACATCAATAAGTATTACCGGGAAAAGAACAAGAGAGACATATATTTTTAGGCTGCAAGGGACTTAGGGATTTTGATCTTTGGAAGCGACTTGAAATGAGGATATTAAGGCCAAGTTTTAGGTGATCAAGAGAATGGAGTTGAGATTTGAAGAACCCGAGAAGAATTCTTATGAGGGAGTTCTATTCGAAAACTTTGTACAGGTACCTCCCTTCAGGGTATGATGGTAGGAAGATTTTAAATTGAAGAATGAAAGAATATGGATGATTTCATATAAGGGTTTGAAAGATTGGGGTACCTTCGAGGACTGTCCCGGAGTTTGGAATTAGTTGCAAGTAAATGTACATGGAATTCGATCACACATTCAAATTCCAAGAATATGTATATGAACCGAGGATGCAAGATACTTGGGGATATGAAGGAATGGGTTATCAATGGACTGGGTCTTACCCCTTACTCATGTGAAGAAAAGACCGGCTTGGGATTCGAAGATCAAGCAAAGAATCCAAACTTCGAAGAATTCTCGAGAAGCTTCAAGCTATTAACAATGTCAGAAAAAGAAGATTTCATTGCCGAAATGGAAAGATCAAATTAAGAGGATCTAGGAATTGTTTTTAATGACGTTAGATGGGAAAATATTTCAAGATGAAATATTTGAAGGCAAGATGAGGAATCCACAAGATAAGAGAAATTCTTAGAAATTCAAGATTTCAATGACTCGGAGTATAAGAAGATTCAAATAGCAAAGATGGATTTTATATCTTCTCACCGGAAGCAAGTCAGTGTTCATATTGTAGAGACTCGAATCACATGGAAAGGGAAATTCAAGAATCTTATGAGGTCATCAATATCAAACAAGGAAAGATTTTAATACTAAAGGTGGGAGTATCCGAGGAACAAGAATCTAAGATCTTCAAAGAATGCCACGACTTTAAGATCCCGGTTCAAGTTCAAGTTGGCACTTTGGGAATCAAGGAATTAACCCCGAACTCAATACTACTACTATGGTGAACGGTACATAAAGCATTCATGGAACTACATACATGCATATTTTAATATCGGGGAAACCCACGTGTTTATTGTCTTATTCCTTGTTTTCGGTGATTCTTGATTTCATCTGTTACATAATTGCTTTCCCTCTTCCTTTTGTTTATTGGGTGTTTCTTTCCCTTCGTGGCTCTTGCTTGTAGTGTGTTTCCTTTCTTTCCTACTTATGTTTGTTGTGTATTTCTTTTCCTTTTAGTTCTTGCTCGTTGTGTGCTTTATTTTCCTTTTGTGTTAACTCTGTTTTGGAGAGAGTTTGTGGTGCAGAGTGTTCGTGTGTGTTTAGTGATTGTGAGGGTCGAGCTGCTTTCGGTGGTCGGTTTAGAAGGTGTTTTGCTCTCGTTGAGGGTAGCGGTTGCTTTCAGGAGGTCCGTCAAGGACTCAACGATATTTTCGGGTATAGATAGAAGGCTAACCCGTTGATATTCCTCTTAGAAGAACCAAGGATTGCCTCAGAGTAAGAGGTACGATTTTGAGTGGGAGGAGGCGGTTGAAGAGAGTTGGGCCGGTATCGGTTTTGCCTAACCGGAGGTACAAAAGGCTACCTTGTTTCCAACCTAGGCACAAAGGAAGGCCTTTGTTGAGTGTTACTTGTAGAAGAACGGTAGCCTACGCCTTAAGGAGTGCAAGGTCACAAGTTAATCCCACTCAGGGTTTGAAGTTGTTCGGAGTTTTAGGAAACCGGTTGTTCTGGAATAACAAAGACGTTATGGACTTTGTGTAGTAATGTCTATGTGCCAAGGTTGAGAATTCTCTAACTACTCCCGAATCTTTATTTGGGATGTGGGGGCAAACGACTAGGACTTTGTGTCCGGTTCGCCAGTTAAGGAGATAGGGTCCCGAGAGGTATGAGATCAGAGTGGCACAGCGGAACTGTGGAGTTGGGCTTGTCTTCGGAGTCGTTCAAGATTCTCCTGAGGACCTGAGGACAGGTCCTTTTGAAGGTGGGAACTTTGTAACATCCCGATCGTTCGGATTTCCAGGTACGCCTTATCGAGAGGGTTATATGCGCTTTAAATTATTTACTTAGATAATTGAGTGTTATTTTAATGCTTATTTGATTATTTGAAATTATATGAAATTAATTGTTTATATTATGAACTTTGAATTTTAAACGTTTAAGGTTGCATGCTCGTAATTTGCTCGTTATGTGTCGGAATTCAATTCCGATTTTTGTGAAATTTTGATACACATGATATATCTGATTTATGTATATGTTTGCATGCTCGTTTTATGTTTTTGGGTTCGTTTATCGAGGCTTTAAACCTTTGGTATTTGATGAGGGACATGAGGGCCTAACTAGTTTTAGCACGCCTCGTGTTCCGGAGTCTATAACTTAAGCTCGGGAATTCCGATTCGAATTCCGCAAGATGCGTTGGACTTGTAACAAAGAAAGGAAACTTTTGAACCAGGTTTGGTATTTTTCTAAGCCCATTTGGACCCCCGTTTTTTTCCTGGAATGAAAAGCTTGTGCTATAGCAACCATCTTTGACTAGTCTTGTACTTGTTGGCCCAATTTAACCATACTCAAGCATTTAACCTTGGTTTATATGATATTAACTCATCCCTATCTCTTCCCTACCTATCCATTTCGAGCCACACACTCCCAAGAACAAGGAAAAGTAGCTGATCCATGGAGAAAGAAAGAGAAAGAGAAACCCCCTTTTCTTATCTTGTGATTTTGGAGCCCAATCTCTTCCATACTTCATCAACTCTTGAAGGTAAGTAGATTTTCGAACTCTCCATGATTATATGATGAATTTGATCCATGAATTTCATGTTTTACTTGAGATATAATTTGATTTTTGGAGATGGCATGAATAGGAAGGGTTAGAGTTCAAATCTTGCTTCCATGTCTTAGCTTGGATTTAGGACTGATTTCATGCTTCCTGGGTGATTATATGAACTTCTTTGCTTCCATTCTTGATTTATACTTCATGCTAGAGGTGTTAGGGTGATTTCTTCTTTGATAACTTGGTTGAAACTTTGAGCTTTTGGGCATGAAAACTAAAATTTATAATATGCTCTCCCGGTATGAACCGTTGTCCCGTTTTTTAGATCAAATGATTGAATTCTTGCCTCCAATTTCGTGTGTTAATGCATGGTAATGTAATATACATGTTGTTCTATGACTATGCTATGTTTTGCCCTGATTTCATGCCTCATTTCATCTGTATATATGAGTTAGAACATGACCTATTTTCTTTCCTTCCTTGTAATGGTTTTGTGTGACTGTTTTGGTGCTCAAAAACTGATATTATGAACTTGTTTTGCTTCCTTTTTGATACATGATACTTGGTAGCTATGTTATGGATGAATTTCCTTTGAAACACTTGGATGAATTGATGAGTTTTGAGCTTGAAAAACTGCTGCGAATCTGCTCCTCCTTCAACCTAACTGCTGTCATGATTTTTGGATTGGTTTGTTGATTTCTTGTGCCCCAATTCATATGAAATTGTATGAACATGATGTGCTTTAGTTGTTCTATATGGTAGCTAAGTGTTTCCAAGTTTTCATCCCATGTTTTAGCCTCAAACTTGAAGAGAATGGCCTGCTACGTTCATGTCTTTGCTTGCTTTGTTTTCTTGCACGAATTAGGGCATAAACCTTTGAATCATTGATGCATATATCTTGTATGTCATGTTGGTTTGATGTTAGTATGGTTCGGTTTTGGTTCTAGGTGAGTTTGAGGGCTAAAAATCGAGTTTTGGTCACTGGAAGCAGATCCACGGGCGTGGATTTTTAGCTTTGATCAAATCCACGGCCGTGGATAGGAGTCCAGCAGCAGGGACGTTTTTGTAACATCCCGCTACGTAGGCATTTCCAGGTACACGTCACGAGAGAGTTTAATTCCGTATTTATGTGATTCTCATGCTTTAAAGGTCAACGTGTAATTTATTTAAGCTTCGTGCGCTTTAGAATTTAATTAAATTGTTTGGGCTAGAATGCCCAATACTTGAACTTTAGGGACCTAATTAATTAGGGTGCTTTGGCCTTCATGGCAATCTTGAGCTCGGGAATTCGAATACGAATTCCGACCCCTTCATTGAGTTCATTTCGACAATTCGGATTTGATGAAATTAACTTTATATTTTCAAAGCCGCTTGTTAGCCCTACCATTTAAAAATCCGATCCGAATGGATCGGACACCGTTTGAACCTACCCGTTTCTTGGCTCTACAAGAGAGGACCGAACCCTCTTTCTCGCCATTTTGGTTCGATCCAAGCAAGAAAGAAGGGAGAGGAGAAGAGAAGAGAAGAGAAGAGAAGCTACCCAACGCATTTTGAGCTCACGAACCCCGACCCCGTTTGCCCGATCAACGATCCAAGGTAACCAATGTGATACTCTCCTTACGTGTTTCGATTCTACCGATTGAATCTTGCTTTATTGCCTTAATTCTTGAGTTTGGAGATGATGATGAATAGTATAGATTTCGTGTTTTAGGTGTTCGGACTCGTTTTGGAGTCCAATTTATGTTCTAATGTGATATACATATGTGATATACCTTGAATTTGAGTGTTTTCGGTGTATTGTGTGATCGGAATGTGGTTTGGGGTGGTTTGGGAACTACCCCCGTCGAGCTTTTGCTTTGCTGCTATGTTTTTTCGGAGAATATGACCCAACACGGCCGTGTCAGCCCCTAGTTCATTTCCGACACGGCCGTGTCAAGCCCTCGACTTTGAATTTTTTTATTCGGACACGGCCGTGTCAGCTTCCAGGCCAATTTTGACACGGCCGTGCTGACCTCGTTTGAACTCGGATTGGCCTGATTTTTGAATCCACGGAAACCTCTTGAAGTCTAGAACATCCTCTAATTGGAATCAACTCAAAATTCATTCTAGACTATGAGATATAACCGTTTGAAATTTGTGTCACCATCCCGCCGAAATTCTGTTTTCGTCCAACTTCAAACGTAAACCATTTTCGCCTCGATTTGAACTACATTTTGAGCCACCTACCATTTTAAATATATGTGTGTCTAGTTTCATTTCAAAGAAACAAAACTCAATTCGCATTTCTGAAACCCAAGTTATGATCGTTTTTCTACAGCTTGTCCGTTTTGGAAATTTTCCAGCTTTTGCCTGTTTTGCTCGGAACAATCCCTTGTGCTTTTCTTGCACCTTGCCACCTCCGAACCCATTCCCAACTTTTTTTCACTTACTTATGCGTATGAATGTGTTGTTATATATGTTTTATGTTGGTTGAGTAATATGAATTATACCACGAAGCACCTATGCACCTTGATACGTATCTCCACCTTGTAATATGAATTAATTGTGCACTTGAACGTGTTATATGATTATAAATGAATATATCAAGCTATGTAATGTCTTGGATTACATGTAATTGATTCGAATATGTGTTGTACTTACGTGTTTGCATCTCCTACATGCTTGATCATACGCCGTGTGTCTATGTGGTTCATTCTTGAGTCTAAGTCTTGTCTTTTGCCTTCAGTTTGTTCAGGTGCACCCGGGGTGGTGTTTTGTTTATCAAGTTGATTCCGGGGTGAATCAAGTGCGTTGTCTCCGGCTTCGTTTAGGGTCAGGTGAGGTTTTCTTTCCTTTTAGCTATTATGACCTAAAACCCTATTTGTATTTTGAACCCGCATGCGACTTATCTATGTATATATATAGATATGTGTTTGGATACGTATTTTGTGGGTTTTGTCCCGTTTGTCTTGAGACTTTAAAAACGCTTTTATAAGTATATAAGCTCTATTTTCGTTTGCTTTGACAAGCTTTGGTAAGTGTGTGTATGTGTGTGTAAGCATGACAAGATTTGTGGATAAGCTTCGTTGGTAAGTGTGATAAGTAAGCTTTGTGATCTGTGTGTGGGCCCCGGAGAAGTGGTATGTGATCTCGGGTCGGCCATGGGGTCACCGGGCTCTCTCATCAACATGACTCCATTTACGGGAGACTTAGTTCTCCTATGCCGACGGAGCACTTTAAGGTTGGCCGTCGAAGGAACCAGACGGGATCCTCCGGTTCACAAGTTTCGTTCTGTGGAGGGTTGATAGGGGCACCTCTCTTCCCCAATGGTGTAAAGGTGGGATTGTTTTATGAGTTTTGCTTTGGTATGAGTAAGTGTGTGAGAACTCGTTGTCGCCGAGTTATTTATGTATCGTATATGGTTATGAAACGGGAGTGGCTTTCTAACTTTAAAAACTTGGTTGATTTTGGCCTTCGGCCTTAAACCTCTTTCTTTATATATCTATTACCACGGGTTAAAACGTTATAGAATGCAAAAACCACGCCCGGTTCATGAACCCCTTCATCTTTGAATATGTTTTGCTCTTATGTATAGGTACGGGTGCGTGTGTTAGCCCCCTCACCAGTCGTTAGGACTGACCCCTCTTTGTTGTTTCCTTTTTTCCCTTTTCTTTCTTTGAGTTGCAAGTTGCTTTTGGAGTTCGTTGGTGCTAGGCGGTTGAGTCGAGTCTTTCGTTTTGTCCGAGTTGAGTTTGGTCTTCGCATTTGTATATGTCTTGCATACATTTGAATTCGTTACACGTTGTAATTTGTGTAAGTTTAATTCATTCGTTATGATATGATATTCGGGACAGGTTAGGACAGATTCTGAATTAGTTGAACCCGTTTTGTTGTATGTTATTCGGGATAGGTTAGGACAGGTTTCCTTGACTAGTTGAACCCGTTTAGTTGATGTTGATTTATTTTCTGGAATGTATTGAATATGTTTCTTGTTTGGAGTTTTTGATAATTCGTATTTTGTACCACTTTCGCTTTCGGATTTTTTCGTATATTTTCACTTGTACAGGGTTTAGGTACCGCCTAGCTTAGGTTGGATTTTTGTTGGTCACCCGTTCGCCATGGCTTGATGCGTGGACGGAGTTCCCATTTCGTTTCATGTGTTGGGCTATGGTGCGGGGGATGTGGCGCCCCACCGCTTGGGGTGTTACATCTGGAGTGGTATCAGAACCCCAGGTTGCAAAACCGGGGTTCGGTGTCGTATCGTGTCTGTCTAGGTCGTACGGCATTGGTTAATTTGGTTATGTGCACGTTTGCATCATGGTTTGATGCGTTTTGCTTGTGTAAATTCTAATATTTGGTTGATTTTACATTATGCAATGCATTGCATTTTAATTGCTCTCAGTGGATTTCACTACGTGACATAGGCGCTTACTAATGAACACGCATATATCTCTATTGTAGTTGTGATATTTGCAGGATACCACCACGTTGTTAACACTACGATTAACTTCCTCACCAACACCCGTATAATCAAGAGCAATCCTTAACCGAAGCATTCTCTATGAATTCGATAGCAATGAAATATCGGTAGTTCAAGGCATTTGACCCTCCCCAGTTCCGAGAAGGAGATGATATAAAAGTCGAGGAATGGCTCTCGGAGATAGAAAGCATATCCGAGTTATGGCCGTGTAATTCTCAAGACATGGCGCGTCTTGCAACACAACTTCTACAAGGACAAGGTAGGCAATGTTGGAAAGGAATTACCCAACAATTAGAGGCATCAAATGAAGAAATGACGTAGGATGTGATCATTCGAGAGTTTAGGAAAAAGTTTGCACCGGCGATTTTGCAAGAACGAAGACATGAAGAATTCCTCGCATTAAGACAAGGAGATAAACGGTCATGGGGTACTTGGAGGGATTTGAGAGATTGGGCGTGTATGTGCCTCACATATCGAGCAACGACGAGATGAAGGCTAGGAATTTTATGGAAGGTCTTCGGGACGAACTCAAGGAAGCTTTAATTGCGAAGGACACTAGTATATGGGATAAAGTCACGAAGAGAGCTTTGAAAGTCGAAATGTGGATTATGACAAGAGGTACAAAAAAGGATGAATCGGGTCTATGCTCCATTGCACAAGTAGAAGAAAGATCTTGCTAATCCGAGAATCGAACCAAGAAGATCCGTGGGAAGAAGCAGAAGATCAGGAATTCTTCAAAACCAAAGAAAGAGTTTCAACCGTGTACCAATTGTGGAGGAAGCAACCATGCCTACGACGTGTGTTGGGATAGGTTGAGAAGATACTGCGGATCAATTGAGCACAAGGTCTCCAAGTGTGACAGATCGAAAGCTAATAGGCACCTAATGCGAGGACAAAGGCTTTAAATTGAAGACTTACTTAAACCTGGGAATTAAGATACTTGCATTCATGGCACGTGCATTCATAACATATTAAATTTTGTAATTAAATTGCTCTACGTGTTATAATCCTAATGTGTAGCATTTTCTACGTGCTCGAGTGACTCTATGATGCATTTCATCTATACATATAACCCGACATGCATATCTAGTGTTTATTGGTAGAATGTTGATTCACTCATATGGCCGAGTTTCAAGTCCTATGAAGTGGGAAGAGATGGTTGAAATGAGGGTCGAATTAAAAGTCTTCCTTAAGATTGGGTTGCCGACTATGGGGTAATACAAAGATATGTTAAGGAAGTAGATTCGGGAAACTATATTTTGGGTTGAAGATATGGGATCCGAGAGTGCTTTGAAGAAAAGTTGAAACTCATCTTCCCAAGAAGGGATTTTGGCATTTCTACAAGAAGCATATTGGTGAAGAACTTGGACTTAGAGGTCGACGAGAAACCACCGGATTCAAGAATTATACAAGAAGTTATATTAATAAACCAAGAACTGAAGGATCCAATTCTTGGAAATAAAATCAGGACCAAGAGAACACTCAAGCTAGGAATCTAAGGCTAAGGTGATTGGCTAAAGATAGAACTCAATTATGAAATGAATTCCACGATGATATTGGAGGAAACGAGTAGGACAAGGATCGAATTGAGGACCTTCTTTGGGGTTTGAGAATGCCGAAGATAGGGTGACACCAAACGAATCGAGGAGAAGATCGAATTTTAGGAATTTATACATAGAGTTGAAGATTTCAAATCAAAGGATACGACATTGAGAAGGACCCCAAGTACAGTGTTACTTTGGGAAAACATCACCGGGAGTTAGAACAAGGATCCAGCTTGAGGATTGAGAGCAAGTGTAACCAACCGCAAATCCGGGGCATGGGGATTTATTCAATTGTATCTTGGAAGGAAAGAGCGAATTGTCAAAAGTTCAGGTTCGAGGATTGACAACGGTTCCGGGATTTTTCAATCTTTCCTAAGAGAAGGAGGTCCCAAGGGACCTTGAGTTTCAGAGGACGGAGGAGATGGGATTGTTTCTTGACCCCTTTTTCAAAGAAACATCCGAACAAAGGAAAAGGCGGGGTTGGGGAAAGAATTCAAGAGTAGACAACAACCGTGGAATGAAGATAATGGAAAGTGTTAAAGTGACAAGTGCATCTAGGATTTCAAGATGGTGGGCAAAAGATTTCGGCGATGATCAAATCCTCACGAACACTCATACATCGGTGAACGGTACACTTGAACATGCATATCACGTGCATCATGCATCTTTAAGCTTTGCTTGTGTGTGTTTGTTGTTTGTTACCTTTTGGGGTTGCTTTGAGTGTTCGAGTGCTTTTGCTTCGCTGTTAGTTGAGGGTCGTGCTTTGCAAAGGTCTACCCAACGATCTTCCAAGAGTCTTCAGTTAGAGGTAAGCAACGGTTCGAATGTCAACTTCGAACCCCGGGTTGGATTGGTGTTAGAAGGCCCGTTTGGGTTGGAGGTGAGTGGTGGAAGTTCTTTAACAACCCCATTCATGATCCCGAGTTGTGGGTGGTTTGGATGGATTCAAACGGTGGGAGTTGAATCAATTTTGGACCCTCCTATCGTGCGAAAACGTCTGAGCTACTCCAACTCGGTATCAAGTTCGTGTAGAGCTTGAAGTGAACATCAAACCCCTTGGTGCTTGAAGACCTTTCTTGAGCTAACCCTCGTCGGGATGTCATGAACCTCGAACTTGGGTGAATACGGGAGAGTTGCTCGTAGTTCTTACTCGAGTAGTAGGACCTGAGGACAGGTCCTCTTTAAGGGGGAGAGTTTGTAACATCCCGCTACGTCGGAATTTCCAGGTACACGTCACGAGAGAGTTTAATTCCGTATTTATGTGATTCGCATGCTTTAAAGGTCAACGTGTAATTTATTTAAGCTTCGTACGCTTTAGAATTTAATTAAATTGTTTGGGCTAGAATGCCCAATACTTGAAGTTCGGGAATTCGAATTCGAATTCCGACCCCTTCATTGAGTTCGTTTCGATGATTCGGATTTGATGAAATTAACTTTATATTTTCAAAGCCGCTTGTTAGCCCTACCATTTAAAAATCCGATCCGAATAGATCGGACGCCGTTTGAACCTACCCGTTTCTTGGCCCTACAAGAGAGGACCGAACCCTCTTTCTCGCCATTTTGGTTCGGTCCAAGCAAGAAAGAAGGGAGAGGAGAAGAGAAGAGAAGAGAAGAGAAGCTACCCAACGCATTTTGAGCTCACGAACCCCGACCCCATTTGCCCGATCAACGATCCAAGGTAACCAATGTGATCCTCTCCTTACGTGTTTCGATTCTACCGATTGAATCTTACTTTATTGCCTTAATTCTTGAGTTTGGAGATGATGATGAATAGTATAGATTTCGTGTTTTAGGTGTTCGGACTCGTTTTGGAGTCTAATTTATGTTCTAATGTGATATACATATGTGATATACCTTGAATTTGAGTGTTTTCGGTGTATTGTGTGATCGGAATGTGGTTTGGGGTGGTTTGGGAACCACCCCCGTCGTGCTTTTGCTTTGTTGCTATGTTTTTTCGGAGAAGATGACCCAACACGGCCGTGTCAGCCCCTAGTTCATTTCCGACACGGCCGTGTCAAGCCCTCGACTTTGAATTTTTTTATTCAGACACGGCCGTGTCAGCTTCCAGGCCAATTTTGACACGGCCGTGCTGACCTCGTTTGAACTCGGATTGGCCTGATTTTTGAACCCACAGAAACCTCTTGAAATCTAGAACATCCTATAATTGGAATCAACTCAAAATTCATTCTAGACTATGAGATATAACCGTTTGAAATTTGTGTCACCATCCCGCCGAAATTCTGCTTTCGTCCAACTTCAAACGTATGCCATTTTCGCCTCGATTTGAACCACGTTTTGAGCCACCTACCATTTTAAAGATATGTGTGTCTAGCTTCATTTCAAAGAAACAAAACTCAATTCGCATTTCTGAAACCCAAGTTATGATCGTTTTTCTACAGCTTGTCCGTTTTGGAAAATTTCCAGCTTTTGCCCGTTTTGCTCGGAACAATCCCTTGTGCTTTTCTTGCACCTTGCCACCTCCGAACCCATTCCCAAATTTTTTTCACTTACTTATGCGTATGAATGTGTTGTTATATATGTTTTATGTTGGTTGAGTAATATGAATTATACCACGAAGCACCTATGCACCTTGATACGTATCTCCACCTTGTAATATGAATTAATTGTGCACTTGAACGTGTTATATGATTATAAATGAATATGTTAAGCTATGTAATGTCTTGGATTGCATGTAATTGATTCGAATATGTGTTGTACTTACGTGTTTGCATCTCCTACATGCTTGATCATACGCCGTGCGTCTATGTGGTTCATTCTTAAGTCTAAGTCTTGTCTTTTGCCTTCAGTTTGTTCAGGTGCACCCGGGGTGGTGTTTTGTTTGTCAAGTTGATTCTGGGGTGAATCAAGTGTGTTGTCTCGGGCTTCGTTTAGTGTCAGGTGAGGTTTTCTTTCCTTTTAGCTATTATAACCTAAAGCCCAATTTATATTTCGAACCCGCATGCGACTTATCTATGTATATATATAGATATGTGTTTGGATACGTATTTTGTGGGTTTTGTCCCGTTTGTCTTGAGACTTTAAAAACGCTTTTATAAGTATATAAGCTCTATTTTCGTTTGCTTTGACAAGCTTTGGTAAGTGTGTGTGTGTGTGTAAGCATGACAAGATTTGTGGATAAGCTTCGTTGGTAAGTGTGATAAGTAAGCTTTGTGATCTGTTTGTGGGCCCTGGAGAAGTGGTATGTGATCTCGGGTCGGCCATGGGGCCACCGGGCTCTCTCATCAACACGACTCCATTTACGGGAGACTTAGTTCTCCTATGCCGACGGAGCACTTTCAGGTTGGCCCTCGAAGGAACCAGACGGGATCCTCCGGTTCACAAGTTTCGTTCTGTGGAGGGTTGACAGGGGCACCTCTCTTCCCCAATGGTGTAAAGGTGGGATTGTTTTATGAGTTTTGCTTTGGTATGAGTAAGTGTGTGAGAACTCGTTGTCGCCGAGTTATTTATGTATCGTATATGGTTATGAAACGGGAGTGGCTTTCTAACTTTAAAAACTTGGTTGATTTTGGCCTTCGGCCTTAAACCTCTTTCTTTATACATCTATTACCACGGGTTAAAACGTTTTAGAATGCAAAAACTGTTGGAAAACACGAATCAGAAAGCAGCGGAATTTAAAAAAATTTTCCAACAAAAGGATCTAGGACTCGCAATCGTGTAACCAAATTCGTAAAGATAGAAAACTTACTTTTCTTTTATTCTTTCTTGAAGCGTTTCAAGCCACCCAAGAACGCTCTTCTCGCGGCTTGATCCCCTCTCCTTGGTAAAGCTCGAATCTTCAAACTTCTAACTTGAAGTCTCTAGAGAAAGTCCACCAACTTGATCACAATCTAACTAGTAAGGATGCTAGTTCTCTAGTTAGTGTTTAGGCTTAACCTAGGGTTTAATCTTGGAGAAAGAAAGGTGTTCAACACATGAACCAAAAGAATTGCCAATTAGCTCCATGAGGAGCTCGAGCTCCCCTATTTATAGGGAGGGGGTGCCGAAATCCCTAGTCCTTTATGGGCTAGGATTTTGGTCCCTCTCTCCTATTACTTGATCATCAAGTAATTTGACTTTGACTTTGAATTCTAATTCAAATCAACTTTCAAGAGAGCTAAAAATATCCAAACTATTTTTGGATAATTTTATACTTTATTTATTATAAAAATAAACAACTTATTTTTATCTAATTAATTAATTCGTAATTAATTAACTAGATTATTTTCTCCAAAATTAGACTTTTTTTTAATTCAAAATTAAACCAAAGTCTATTAAATAATTAACTAATTAATTATTTAATATATATATAATATATATATATACACACGTGTGGAACCCTCTTGGCCCGATTAACTCGTTTAATCATTTTCAAGCCTCAACTCATGTAACCAAGTTGTTGTGTGTGACCCTCTAGGTTCTCAATTCAATTAGCAGTGACCCTAATTAATTAATTCACTAATTAATTAATCAGTCCACAGATTAAACGACCATAGTCTAGCAACAGGTGTTTAACCCCTAGCTGAATTGGAATGTTCGGATTCGACAGAACCTTTAAGTCATTGATTCATGTGAGATACAATCCTCCTACTTACTATCTCTCAACCAAGATCTAGGGCAAGGGAATAATCAGAACCCTAATAATCCGGTCTTAAAGCTAAGTGCATTTCATATCCATTTGATCTCAATCCAAGAAACCCTTTTCTTGATGTCTTGATCTACTGCCTTGGCCAAGGACTCCATATGGCATATGAATGACTTACACAATAAGAGATCACCTTGCAGATGCAAGTGTAGGTCCTTTCTTGATTCTCATTCACTTTCATGAATCACTTGTGCAGCCCCAGCATAAGCCTTGAATCAGTTGTCTAAGGCGACACCCTTTAAAGCTTATACCTAAGACTACAGAGTTAACTCATAAAGTGACAAGGAACCTCAAGTCTAAGGATCAATTAATCACATCAATGACTCGTGAGATATTTCCTAATCTGGAAGTTTCCATTTCCTGAAATAGAAACTTCCTTTCCCATTTAGGAATGTTCTCACACGGGGCACCTCAGTGAACTTACTTGTTAAAGTAAGCACCCTCATGTATCACGCACGTATCAACTATACACTTTGCACCTCCATGAAACAAGGTGGTCCTTCTTAAGGGCGTGATCCCACAAGCAAGCCTTAGAGGAGTCAGGTTGACACTCCCACTGTCTGTAGGACTCATCGGCTTGGAGTATTTTACTAATCATGACATATGTGATATAGGGCTCGTTTCATGAACCATTTCACCTAAATGGTAGAGTCCTAAAGTCATCAGGATTAGGGGAGTTCTCATACATGCAGAGCTAAAGTAAACGCATACCAAACAAGAGCATATAAAGAAGTGTTGCCTCAATTCGTTATTTCATTCAAAGATTGTCTGTGATTACAATAAGGAAAAGCACAAAGCGGATATACAATCGGCTTTCTAGGGCACTATTCCTAACAATCTCCCACTTGCCCGTCAAAGCCATTCTAAAGCTACTCTAAGTCCTATCTTCTGAAGATGACTTTGGAAAGCTTCTCGACTAAGGGGTTTAGTAAGTGGATCTGCCACGTTCTCTGCTGATGTGACCCTCTCAATTTGCACATCTCCTCTTTTGATAATATCACGGATTAGGTGATACTTCCTCATAATGTGCTTGGTCCGTTGGTGAGATCTTGGTTCTCTTGTTTGAGCAACCGCCCCAGGGTTGTCACAAAAAACAGTAATGGGGTCTTTCATGCTAGGAACAACATTCAATTCTTGAATGAAGTTTCTAATCCAAACACCTTCCTTAGCTGCATCATTTGCAACTAAGTATTCGGCCTCAGTGGTCGAATCTGCAGTGGTAGTTTGCTTGGAACTCTTCCAACTCACTGCTCCGCCGTTTAGGCAGAAAATGTATCCTGACATTGACTTAAAATCATCTAAGTCAGATGCAAAGCTTGCATCACAGTATCCTTCGACAGTAAGATCTTTCTGACCTCCGTAAACTAAGAATAAATCTTTAGTACTTTTCAAGTACTTAAGAATATTCTTCACGGCAGCCCAGTGACCATGTAACGCCCCAGTTCTGTGATTTAAGCTTGACGTATGTGGTTACTAAAGTGCGTAATTTAATTAATTATATATGATTTTTAATTATGGATTCTTTTGTTAAGTTTTATTGTTTGATTATGAACTCTTGATCGTATTTGCGTATATGCTCTTGTTTGAGTGTCGTTCTCATTCGATTTGATTTCTGTTTTTCGTGGATTCTTGGCATGAGTGAATTATGTGCTTTAAGATCATGTTTATTTGCTCTTTGCATGATTTTGTTCTTGCATGTTTGAATTTTGTGTTCGTTTGTGTGATCGGAACCGAAAAGGGGGCTAAAGAGCATTTAGTGTACCTTGTGTTCCAGGCGGCATATCTTGAGCTCGGGAACTCGGAATCGAGTTCCGTCACCTCCATTGGATCCGAATCGACGAATCGGAGACAATGGGACAAGCCTCATATTTTTCTAAGACCAATTGGATCCTCAAATTTCAACCGGAACGAGCAACTCGCGCTTAAATTGACCGATCAAGACTATACCTAAGTCACGGACTTTATTACGCACCTAGACCCTACCCATTGACCCTAGCCCACTTGCACTCTCTCTCCCTCACCCTTTTCTGCCCCAAACCGACACCCTAACCCCCCCACACTTAGACATTTTCAGTTTTATGGAGAGAGAAGGAGAAGAAGGAAGAAAAGAAGAAGAAGAAGAAACCCTTTTTGGCCATGGGAGTTTTGAGCTCATCTCCCCCACCTTTTCTTCTCCAAATTGAAAGGTAAACTCATATTTGTGTTATGTATCACTTGGTAATCATTTTAAGTTCCATATTCCATGATTTCTCCAAGATTTGAGCATGTTTGGGCATATGGCATGAATAGTGACGGGTTGGGAGAAAATAGATGATTCTAGGTTGCTTTCTTGTGAATTCTTTTGGTATGAAGCATGTATTTTACTCCTAACACATCATATGTGATATGTATGAACTTAGTTTGGATAGTGGATTAGAATTCATGACTTTGCCATTTGTGAAAAGTGAAGAGTTTGCATGAACTTGTTCCATATTCATTCCTTGCTTGATTGGTTGCATCTTTGGTTGTCTTAATGGATTGTAATGCATGCATTCTTGCTACCTTAACTTACCTATGTGTGTTAATTTGATGTTTATATGGTCTTTCATGAGTTTTGCCCTGCTTGTTGTGTGTTTTTCGCCACTGACCTAAATCCGCGAGGGTGGATTTTTCCTTTTGGAAAAATCCACGGGGGTGGATTTGATGCAGAAACTTTGGACCCTCCCCTGTTTCAGCCTGAGATTGTTTTGCTTCGTTCTCCCTCATACGAACTCGGATTGACCTGATTTTTGAACCCAAGGAAACCTATTGAAGTCTAGAAGATGCTCCAATTGGAATCATCTTAATATCTTTTTACATTTTTGAGATATGATCAATTCATTT
The DNA here is from genome assembly GCA_037501455.1 of Lantana camara. Lineage (NCBI taxonomy): Eukaryota > Viridiplantae > Streptophyta > Magnoliopsida > Lamiales > Verbenaceae > Lantana > Lantana camara. Next base: position 61,928,118 of record CM074855.1, read on the forward strand.
TGGTGTCGCCACTTCTTCAACAATCTGCGTTCGTCCAACTTCAAACCTTTGCCATTTTCACCTCGCTTTGAACCATGATTCGTGCCACATATCCCTGAAAACATATATGTGTCTAGTTTCACCTCCAACAAGCAAAACTTAATTCCAGTTTCTCAAACTCAAGTTATACCCAATTTTCTACAGCTTGCGTATTTTCATAAATTGTCAACTTTTCCTAACTTTTGCTAAACTTTGCCAAAACTCGTTCTATCGCCTTTCTTGCACTTCCTCGACCCCTTATGTGACTTATATGCATTATATACATGCCTAATTGATCCTTATTTATTGTTAACATGTATTGTAATTTATTATGAATTGATTGATTGATTGAATCATTTATGTGTTTAAAATGAACTTAATGGTGTGCATGAACATGATCACATCAACTCATGACATTTTATGATCCATTGTATATTGAATCATGATATAGCATTTCACGAGCACCTCATGTTAGTGCCGTGCGTCCTAATTGGTTTCATATTGAGTCGTTTCTCACGAGTACACATTGTTCCTTCTCTTGTACAGTTTGTTTCCAGGGCGGAGACATCCAAATTGAATAGGCACCCGTATTGCTCATGTTTCTTGTCTCGTGGTATTCCAGGTGAGGGTGTTTTCGTTCTAGTTACATATCAAACCCTACAACCCTTATGTGAAAAGCTTTGGCCAAAACCTTATGATTATATATATGTTACTTTTAAAAGGAGAGTTATCGAGTAAATACTGATTGTTTGAGTAAATTATTGATCGAGTAAATACTGATTGATCGAGTAAACCCTTTTCAAATGGATTATGGATATGGTATGATTCTTATGAATCAAATGTTTTGGCGAGAATATGATTATGGATATGATTATGATTGCACGGGCCCAGGGACTTAGTGCAAGCGGCTATCCGGGGAGGCAAGGGCCGACGGTGATCCCTTGTACTAGTCCCACCACATTTACGGTGATACCGGCCCTCGCTAGGAGGTTTAGCGGGGAATGGGAGCTGAGTGCCCTTGGGGGATTCATGTAACCCCATTGGCCTATATATGGACCGGTGTTCGGGTCTTGCTAACCCGTCCACCACCCGGAGGAAGAAGGTTGGAACTTACTTTATGATTATGATTATGAATATGTTATGATTGATAGGCACCGTGCGGGAAGGCCGGGACACGGATTGCCCAAACGAATATGATTTAGGATATGATATATGATCTGTGTGTATTATGATATATTGCATGATCACCTATTTAATATATTGATGATATTTGTCGTACACGGTCGGAGTTTGGTTGGAGATAATGCACGCTCACTCGCCGAGCCTTGATGTTTATGTATGAATTATGAACTTAAATGAATTCAATATGAATTAGTCGTAAAGTTCGAGCATTGCTTACTTAATTTCTAGCCCCCTTCGAGGGAACTAACTTCAAACAAAACTTTGCTCGGGATTTATGGCTTGCATGCGCATGTTTCTATATTATATGTATAGCTCCTGCTCACTCAGTCTTCTAGAGACTGATCCCTCTTTTCACTCTCTCAGTTCTTGCAGGTTTAGCTAGGCGGGAGTCGAGTCTTATTATGTTTGTTCGAGTCACTTGTTCACTTGAGTCACATTTCACATTATTATGAATTTAATTGTATCTCGTTATGAATTTAGGCCTCGGTGCCGATTTTGATTATTGGATTTGATTCGGGACAGATTGCGTGTTTAGTTGAACCCGTTGTTAGGTTGCATGTCTGATTTAATTTATGTTCATGATATGTATTGGGCTTGTAGCTATTGTTGAAATTCATGTTTGGCTCGGATGCTTCCGCAATATGCTTTGGTATTCTGATTTAATTGGTTCAGGGTTAGATTCCGCCTAGCCAGGATATTTTGTTTTGTCACCCGTTCGCTATGAGTCTGGTCCATGCTTGAACTATCCATTTCTTGTGTGGGCTAGACTTGTAGTGCGGGGGTTGTGGCGCCCAGGTGAGGGGTGCTACATCCTTAGGTGGTATCAGAGCTACCAGGTTCAGAACCGGTGCTCTGGGTCGTGCTGTCTCGAGTATAGGTCGCACGGCATAGGAACTAATTGTCAATGTGTGCATTGCATCATTCTTGAACACTGAATTGTGATTTTTTTTCAAACTTTATTAGATTATTTGTTGCATTTTGCATTGAATCCATTCTTTTGGTGATAATTATGTAGCATGAGCATATACTAATCGCATGCATTTATTTTCAAAATGAGTTGTGATTCGTAGGATATGAAGATAATATCAAACCACGCTCAATCTTTACGACAACAACAGGCTACCACAAGCTCTTCTCTCTAGCTCGAAAGCTGTAAGGAATGCCTTGGGGATTTCTACAGAAATTTAAGAGTCAAACCTTTTCTAAAATGAGGTTAGGGCTCGAGTGACAGAGTCCAGAATAAGAGGTCAGTTCGAAGGAGAAGTTTGCAAGCTCTATTACTGATGGTGAATCCATAATGAGACGAGATTTGTGGTGTGTAATGATTTGGTTTCACAAGATCAACATGTTTATTTACACTACGAAGATTTGTCAACCAGATTCCAAAGAAGAGAAATCTCGAAGATGTTTTAGACTCGAGGTTTCTATCAACATGGAGGCGATGACCTTCAAGAGAATTAAAGTAAAGTAGGTTCGTGGTTGAGAAGCAGTAAAGATCATCTAACTTGAGAAAGAGGCGAAAGAAAATATGAAGAATAATATAGCTTGGGATTTAGATCGATGAAAAAGAACAAAGAGCTATTGGAGGGAAATTATGTACTTAAATGTAAACAATTAGGGGATGAGCTCATACAACTATTCGAACTCATAAAGAATAAACCAGAGAAGTTTTGATTAAAGGAATAACTATGGCAAGGATTAGGACAACAATTGGATATTGATTCTTCAAGAGAAGTCAAGATACCAACTTCATGGGTGTTGAAGAATTTGGGTTTAAGAGATTTCAATCTCGGACTTGGGAGATCCATAAGTTGATACACGGGAACTTTGAAGATTTGGAAGACCGTGGGTAAAGAAGAGGTGAACAACTAATTCAAGACAAACCTGCAATTTGAGAAACAAAGAAATATGCCAAGTTAAAGTTTACAACTACGGTGACAGGTTCTATACATTCATAAGCACGTGCATCATACATCGCTTTAATTATTTAAATTCCTCTATTTATATGCGCATCTCTAATTTGTATAATTGCTCCAACGTGTTGCATCGTTGCATCTTTAATTGTTTACTATGTGCGTTGGCATGTTAATCCAACATGCATGGCTTAGTGTTTAATTGATAGGGAATGGCTCCACCTTGTTCATCAAGTGATTCATTGATCAAGGCTTACTCGAATCAAGACGAGAAGAATAGTTGGGTTATATCTTGGGAGTTAAAAAGGAAAAATGAATTTGGAGGCTTGGAAATTAGAACCGGAGTAGAGCAAAAGCGGATGTTTAACCTTATCAATCATGTCGAATTGAATGAAAGCAAGATTTCCGGGCATATAGCTTAGCTAGCACAATCTACACCGAAGAAACTAAGTTGAAGAGTTTTGGGGAAACCTTAATCTCAGAGGCGAAGTAACGAATTCAACTAAAATTTCCAAATAAGGGAGCATTGATTAGGAAATAATGTAAATCCTTTTCGATCCTTGAAGAGATTACCTTTAGTTGAAAGAATGGAAATACAAGAAACAACAAGTAACAAAAACTTCATATGAGGGATAAAGGACGAATGGAGCTGGAATCTTAGGGAGCGAGAAAGTTTTGGGTTAACCTCGGGGATTATAGGAAGAACAAGACTAGAGAATAGTATTCCAAGAATTAAGAGAATTAGGTGAGAAATTGGAGGGGCAACGAATTTGGGTTTATGGCGATAACTTCTCTACCAGACACGACTTATCAAGAATTTTGATACAAGAGGGGATTAAATTAGTCCAAATTTCAAGAAGAGCAAGAAAGAGAAAAGTTGGGGATCAGAAGGAAGTAATTATTGAAGGGTTTGAATTGAACCTTAGGAGTGAATTAAAGAAACAGAAGTGAAGTGCACTTATAAAGGTCGAAGATGAAATAAATTCGGAGATTAGCAAAGGACGCCGCTAAGTATTGAATGGATGTGATTAATGTACGACACACCAACTTTACCTAGTGGTCGATCAGCCCTTCACGAAGGCTTCATGGAAAGGTTTAGCACTTGCTATCATTTCAAGATTCAATTAGATGAAGCCATGGAAGTAATAGCGGAAGGGATTAATACCTTTACGAACTCAACTTCTCAAGAGAAAAAGGAAACTTCAAGAATTGCTCGGGAGTCAAATCGGATCCTCCAACTACTTTATAAATTATCAACCTTCAACCTCATGGCTACGGTGAACGGTATCATAAACATTCATGGCATATACATACATGCAATTTAATTCAATAATTTTGTTGTTGTGTGCCTTGGTCTCTTTTCATGATAATTGCCTCCTATAATTGATTAATAATGTGCTTGCCTTATATATATATTACTTGGCCCTACGTGTCTTATTTGATGTTAATTGTTGTAATTGCCATTGTTACCTCCTCCTTGTTATTTGCTCTTTGTTGTTGTTGTTGCTTATGTTTGGGTTGTGTTGCTCGGGAGTATTGGAGGCTCCCTTGTTTCCTTGTTGTTTGAGAGACGGGGTTCTCTCTTCTTGTTGTTTGAGAGACGGGGTTCTCTCTTCTTGTTGTTTGAGAGATGGGGTTCTCTTTCCCTGTTGCTTGAGAGACGGGGTTCTCTCTCCTTGTTGTTTGAGAGACGGGGTTCTCTCTTCTTGTTGTTTGAGAGACGGGGTTCTCTCTTCTTGTTGTTTGAGAGACGGGGTTCTCTTTTCTTGTTGTTTGAGAGACGGGATTCTCTCTCCTTGTTGTTTGAGAGACGGGGTTCTCTCTTCTTGTTGTTTGATAGACGGGGTTCTCTCTTTGTTGCTTTCGAGGGACTCTCTCTGTGTTTGCTTTAGTTTTAGTGAATCCGAGGACGGATTCTTTTTAAGGGGGTGAGTTTGTAACGCCCCAGTTCTGTGATTTAAGCTTGACGTATGTGGTTACTAAAGTGCGTAATTTAATTAATTATATATGATTTTTAATTATGGATTCTTTTGTTAAGTTTTATTGTTTGATTATGAACTCTTGATCGTATTTGCGTATATGCTCTTGTTTGAGTGTCGTTCTCATTCGATTTGATTTCTATTTTTCGTGGATTCTTGGCATGAGTGAATTATGTGCTTTAAGATCATGTTTATTTGCTCTTTGCATGATTTTGTTCTTGCATGTTTGAATTTTGTGTTCGTTTGTGTGATCGGAACCGAAAAGGGGGCTAAAGAGCATTTAGTGTACCTTGTGTTCCAGGCGGCATATCTTGAGCTCGGGAACTCGGAATCGAGTTCCGTCACCTCCATTGGATCCGAATCGACGAATCGGAGATAATGGGACAAGCCTCATATTTTTCTAAGACCAATTGGATCCTCAAATTTCAACCGGAACGAGCAACTCGCGCTTAAATTGACCGATCAAGACTATACCTAAGTCACGGACTTTATTACGCACCTAGACCCTACCCATTGACCCTAGCCCACTTGCACTCTGTCTCCCTCACCCTTTTCTGCCCCAAACCGACACCCTAACCCCCCCACACTTAGACATTTTCAGTTTTATGGAGAGAGAAGGAGAAGAAGGAAGAAAAGAAGAAGAAGAAGAAACCCTTTTTGGCCATGGGAGTTTTGAGCTCATCTCCCCCACCTTTTCTTCTCCAAATTGAAAGGTAAACTCATATTTGTGTTATGTATCACTTGGTAATCATTTTAAGTTCCATATTCCATGATTTCTCCAAGATTTGAGCATGTTTGGGCATATGGCATGAATAGTGACGGGTTGGGAGAAAATAGATGATTCTAGCTTGCTTTCTTGTGAATTCTTTTGGTATGAAGCATGTATTTTACTCCTAACACATCATATGTGATATGTATGAACTTAGTTTGGATAGTGGATTAGAATTCATGACTTTTCCATTTGTGAAAAGTGAAGAGTTTGCATGAACTTGTTCCATATTCATTCCTTGCTTGATTGGTTGCATCTTTGGTTGTCTTAATGGATTGTAATGCATGCATTCTTGCTACCTTAACTTACCTATGTGTGTTAATTTGATGTTTATATGGTCTTTCATGAGTTTTGCCCTGCTTGTTGTGTGTTTTTCGCCACTGACCTAAATCCGCGAGGGTGGATTTTTCCTTTTGGAAAAATCCACGGGGGTGGATTTGATGCAAAAACTTTGGACCCTCCCCTGTTTCAGCCTGAGATTGTTTTGCTTCGTTCTCCCTCATACGAACTCAGATTGACCTGATTTTTGAACCCAAGGAAACCTATTGAAGTCTAGAAGATGCTCCAATTGGAATCATCTTAATATCTTTTTACATTTTTGAGATATGATCAATTCATTTTGGTGTCGCCACTTCTTCAACAATCTGCGTTCGTCCAACTTCAAACCTATGCCATTTTCACCTCGCTTTGAAGCATGATTCGTGCCACATATCCTTGAAAACATATATTTGTCTAGTTTCACCTCCAACAAGCAAAACTTAATTCCAGTTTCTCAAACTCAAGTTATACCCAATTTTCTACAGCTTGCGTATTTTCATAAATTGTCAACTTTTCCTAACTTTTGCTAAACTTTGCCAAAACTCGTTCTATCGCCTTTCTTGCACTTCCTCGACCCCTTATGTGAATTATATGCATTATATACATGCCTAATTGATCCTTATTTATTGTTAACATGTATTGTAATTTATTATGAATTGATTGATTGATTGAATCATTTATGTGTTTAAAATGAACTTAATGGTGTGCATGAACATGATCACATCAACTCATGACATTTTATGATCCATTGTATATTGAATCATGATATAGCATTTCACGAGCACCTCATGTTAGTGCCGTGCGTCCTAATTGGTTTCATATTGAGTCGTTTCTCACGAGTACACATTGTTCCTTCTCTTGTACAGTTTGTTTCCAGGGCGGAGACATCCAAATTGAATAGGCACCCGTATTGCTCATGTTTCTTGTCTCGTGGTATTCCAGGTGAGGGTGTTTTCGTTCTAGTTACATATCAAACCCTACAACCCTTATGTGAAAAGCTTTGGCCAAAACCTTATGATTATATATATGTTACTTTTAAAAGGAGAGTTATCGAGTAAATACTGATTGTTTGAGTAAATTATTGATCGAGTAAATACTGATTGATCGAGTAAACCCTTTTCAAATGGATTATGGATATGGTATGATTCTTATGAATCAAATGTTTTGGCGAGAATATGATTATGGATATGATTATGATTGCACGGGCCCAGGGACTTAGTGCAAGCGGCTATCCGGGGAGGCAAGGGCCGACGGTGATCCCTTGTACTAGTCCCACCACATTTACGGTGATACCGGCCCTCGCTAGGAGGTTTAGCGGGGAATGGGAGCTGAGTGCCCTTGGGGGATTCATGTAACCCCATTGGCCTATGTATGGACCGGTGTTCGGGTCTTGCTAACCCGTCCACCACCCGGAGGAAGAAGGTTGGAACTTACTTTATGATTATGATTATGAATATGTTATGATTGATAGGCACCATGCGGGAAGGCCGGGACACGGATTGCCCAAACGAATATGATTTAGGATATGATATATGATCTGTGTGTATTATGATATATTGCATGATCACCTATTTAATATATTGATGATATTTGTCGTACACGGTCGGAGTTTGGTTGGAGATAATGCACGCTCACTCGCCGAGCCTTGATGTTTATGTATGAATTATGAACTTAAATGAATTCAATATGAATTAGTCGTAAAGTTCGAGCATTGCTTACTTAATTTCTAGCCCCCTTCGAGGGAACTAACTTCAAATAAAACTTTGCTCGGGATTTATGGCTTGCATGCGCATGTTTCTATATTATATGTATAGCTCCTGCTCACTCAGTCTTCTAGAGACTGATCCCTCTTTTCACTCTCTCAGTTCTTGCAGGTTTAGCTAGGCGGGAGTCGAGTCTTATTATGTTTGTTCGAGTCACTTGTTCACTTGAGTCACATTTCACATTATTATGAATTTAATTGTATCTCGTTATGAATTTAGGCCTCGGTGCCGATTTTGATTATTGGATTTGATTCGGGACAGATTGCGTGTTTAGTTGAACCCATTGTTAGGTTGCATGTCTGATTTAATATATGTTCATGATATGTATTGGGCTTGTAGCTATTGTTGAAATTCATGTTTGGCTCGGATGCTTCCGCAATATGCTTTGGTATTCTGATTTAATTGGTTCAGGGTTAGATTCCGCCTAGCCAGGATATTTTGTTTTGTCACCCGTTCGCTATGAGTCTGGTCCATGCTTGAACTATCCATTTCTTGTGTGGGCTAGACTTGTAGTGCGGGGGTTGTGGCGCCCAGGTGAGGGGTGCTACAGACCATCTCCAGGGTCAGATTGGAAACGACTCGTTACACTAAGTGCATAAGCCATATCCGGTCGAGTACATAACATTATATACATTATGCTACCTATTGCTGACGCATAAGGTCTATGAGTCATTCTCTCCTTCTCAAGGTTAGTCTTAGGACACATCTTCTTTGAAAGACATGTTCCTACACTCATAGGAAGGTTCTTAACCTTTGCTGACTCCATATTGAATCTCTTCAATACTTTGTCAATGTACATCAACTGTGATAGTCCTATTAATCTTCTAGATCTATCTCTATAGATTTTAATTCCAAGGATATAGGACGCATCACCAAGATCTTTCATCTCGAATTGGTTCGATAACCATAACTTAGTCACTTTCATGTCATCCTTCGAATTCCCAATAAGAAGGATGTCATCAACATAAAGTACTAAGAATTGCACTGAGGTCTCCAATTCCTTTCTATACACACATGATTCATTCAAAATTTGGATGAATCCAAACGCTTTGACCGATTCATCAAATCGAATGTTCCAATTCCTAGAAGCCTGTTTCAATCCATAGATTGATCTTTGGAGTTTGCAAACCTTTTGCTCACTCCCACTGAATGTGAAACCTATGGGTTGCTCCATATAAATGTCTTTGTCAATGTCACCATTGAGAAAGGCAGTTTTCACATCCATTTGCCATATCTCATAGTCATAATATGCAGCAATGGCAAGCATGATCCGAATAGACTTTTGCATTGCAACTGGTGAAAAGGTTTCATCAAAATCCACGCCGGGTCTCTGAGTGAATCCTTTTGCAACCAGTCTTGCTTTGTAGGCTGCAATGCTTCCATCAACTCCAAGCTTTCTCTTAAAGATCCATTTGCAACCTATGGGTTTGACCCCATCAGGCAAATCTACCAAGGTCCAAACTTGGTTGGAGTTCATGGAATCCATTTCGGATTTCATGGCTTCTATCCACTGTTCAGAGTCAGAATCTGAAAGTGCCTCCTCATATGTTAAAGGATCATTATCCTTTTGAGAGATTTCATGGAAGAATCCATACCATCTCTCCGGCTGTCTAGGAGTGCGTTCAGAACGCCTTAGAGGAGGATTTACATGTGTATCGAAATTCGTGATTGGTTGTAGTTGATCAGAGTGGGACGTTTCTTCAGTGGGTGACGTGGGGTCATTTTGTACTACTTCTAATTCTATGATCTTGCCTTTCTTTTCTTTAAGGAACGGTTCCTCAAGAAAAGTGGCATTTCTGGAAACAAACACCTTTTGCTCAGATTGATCATAGAAATAGTATCCTATGGATTCCTTAGGATAACCTACAAAGTAGCATAAGTTAGAACGAGATTCTAACTTATCTCCCACTGTCCTCTTCACGTAAGCAGGACAACCCCAAATTCTTAAGTAAGAATAACTAGGGATTTTACCATGCCACATTTCATAGGGCGTTTTGGGGACTGACTTAGAGGGAACTAGATTCAAAATCTTTGCTGCACTTTCTAGGGCATAACCCCAGAAAGAAGGTGGTAAGTCAGTGAAACTCATCATGGAACGAACCATATCAAGTAGGGTTCGATTCCTTTTCTCAGAAATTCCATTAAGCTGAGGAGTTCCCGGAGGAGTCCACTGAGAGAGAATCCCATTATCTTTGAGATGATTAAGGAATTCTTCACTAAGATATTCGCCTCCTCGATCAGATCGAAGTGCTTTGATCTTGTGACCAGTTTGGTTCTCAACCTCCTTTTGAAATTCTAAGAATTTCTCAAAAGCTTCAGATTTATACTTCATTAAGTATACATAACCATACCGACTAAAGTCATCAGTAAAGGTTATGAAGTACTGATGATTGTTTCTAGTGCTTACACTAAGCGGTCCATAAACATCAGTATGGATCAAATCCAAAACCTTAGTGGCACGTTCCACAGTTCCTTTAAAAGGGACTTTGGACATTTTTCCTTTGAGACAGGATTCGCAAGAAGTTAACTCTTTGAGATCATTTTCAGAGAATGATCCTAAAGTGTTTATCTTGCTAATTCTGTTCTTGGAAATGTGTCCTAATCTAGCGTGCCATAAGGGAGCTGAAACTTTGTCATCTCTCTTACGCTTTGTTTCTCGTTGTATATTCATAATATTGATATTTTGAGTTAGGTAAAGTCCATTACTTAGAGTACCGAAATGAACGGAAGAGTTGTTCCGTTTGATAAAGTATTTACCATTCTTAATATGAGTTTCATAACCTTCACAATCTAATATTGGAACTGAAATTATATTATGAATAATGCTCGGTACATAAAGGACTTTATTTAATACTAACTCAAAACTACCTAAATCTAATCTAATTGTGCCTAAAGCTCGAGCTTCAACGTTTGAGCCATCGCCGATCTTCAAGACACATTCTCCTTCTTTGAGTTGTTGGACTTCACTTAGCATCTGTACATCATTACAGATATGAGTTCCACAACCGGTATCAAGTACCCAAGAACTAGAATTAATAGAAAGATTTACTTCAACGAGAAAGATACCTTTCTTTAGAGTAGCCTTGTACTCTGGGCAGTTTCTCCTCCAATGTCCCGCTTTGCCACAATGGAAGCAAACATCCTCTTTCTGATCACGCTTCTTCTTTTGGGCCTTCCCCTTCGAAATGCCACCAGTGGGCCTAAGGGGTTTCTTCTTCTTCTTTTGGGCTTTCTTGCCCTTACCCTTAGAAGGCCCAGAAGAGGAAGATGGAGCATTCACCATCAAAACCTTATTGTCCTTCTTGATCGTGCTTTCAGCAGTCACAAGCTGACTAATCAGCTCAGCTACAGTAGCACCAGCATAATTTATGTTGAAGTTAAGGACAAATGGGTTGAATGATGGTGGGAGCGAAGCTAGCAACAAATCCACTGAAAGCTCATCTTTCAGTGGCATGTCCATGGAAGCAAGTTTCTCAGTAAGGGCAAGAAACTTGAGTCCATATTCATGGACAGTTGAACCATCCCTCATTCTCAAGTGGAACAATTCCTTTGAAGTGTTATACCTTGTAACACGTTCATGAGGGCGGTAAAGTTGCTCTAAGTGGTCGTAAATCTCCCAAGCAAATTCCATGGCCTCATGTTGCCTTTGCAAGTCCGGAGACATGTTAGCCAACATAAGGCAACGGGCTTGGAGATTATCATCCTTCCACTTCTGAATCGCGTCCCGCTCGGCCCGAGTGGGAGCCTCCCCTTCGGGACTAGGCTCCCCTTCGAAGAGAACATAAGTTCTCTTCTCAGAATCTAAAATGATTTTTAGATTCCTCAGCCAATCAGAATAGTTGGGACCAGTCAACTTGTTTGACTCGAGGATCGATACAAGAGGGTTTTTGGTTGCCATTTCAAAACACGTAGAGAATCACAGAATCTACGACCTAAATGGTAAAACAGAGAACTAGTGAGCATGCTGAATTATAACGATATACAAAAGATAAGGTCTTTAATCTAATGTAGCTCCCACTGTTTTTCAAAGATCTAGAATTCCCAAAGATCTAAGAGGAACACGTTTCCCAATGGGTACTAAGATCCTAGGCATTTTACCTCGAACCCACGACTCGCGGACATTCTAAATAAGAACCCTAGGTAGGTACAACTTACCAATTCTAACACCTTTAGAACTCTTAGTAATTGTTTTTGCATCACCTATCTTTCAATATGGACCCATGACTCGTGCGACATCCATATTTACTTAGGCGTTAAGCTAGACCCATCAATCATAAGATCATGACCAAAACTTAGTTCGAACGACCCACGACTCGCGGACATCGCCCTTGCTAAAATTGACCACGAAATATTGATCATTTAAAATGATTAATTAGGTAACTAAGAACTAATAAGCTCCACTAGCTATCCCACGACTCGTGGACAATAACTAGCTTTACTTACTAAACTTAAAAACCTATTGATGGAATGCTAGGAATTTAATTCAAAATTTGTATCTCGAATTAAACACCTATTTGTTCGAAATTAGCTTAATATTTAATGGGAATTTTCGAATCAACCGGAGAGTTGTCCGGTTCGACCTCACCAACATATATGTTATCCAATTTTATTAGTCTTGATTATTGCAAGTACACTTAAATGCATATCAAACAAGCACATAAACAGATAACATGTCCTAGCATGATACTAACATGTAATTATCATGGGTTCTACCTATCTTATGCGTGATATGTGGGAGCCACTCCACAATCACAAGTTCTAACATACATGCCACATAAACAGTTTAAATCACATAAGGGAAAGCGGTAACAAAATACGAGCCCTATCTCTAATACATTTAACAATTGAGATTCCCCTCCCTAACATTTTGAGGGGTCTTCACTTATGGCCTCCTTGTTACTTGAATGTGGTCCATCTTACTCCATGGGTGCATTGTCTCCAAAATGAAAATAAAACCTCACCACCTATCTCTACTCCCAAATTACAATAAAAAGAAAAAAGACATAAAGTAATAAGGCTCAATCTTCATATTGGCCTTAGACAATTACACGGGGCATACCCCGGCCTCAAAAACAGTAATATGGAAAGCCACATAATAAATCACATAACAGTACGCACATAAGTGAGGCTCCAACCTCAATTGAAAAATGCAACTATAGGGCTCCAACCCCAATTTAAACCATCCACGTGAATAAATTAAAACCATACATAGATCTAAACCCATGATCACCTAACATGCTTTTGCAAGAATTTAAATTTAACCAATAAATTAAAATTCTCGTTTCAAGTCCTAATGACTGAAAACACGACTTAGATGCAATTCTTGTTCAAGAGCCTTTTCTATAAAACCCGAAAAACAATAAACTAATAAAATTCCAATTAATTTCTGAAAATTAATAATTTTATTCTTTCAATATTTTCAGAAAATGGAGATTGTAATTTTTCCAAAATTTAAATCGCTTAAATTTTCAAAATCCCAATTCAAACAATTATTTCAAAAATAATTCAAATTTAATAAATAAAATTTTTCAGAAAAATTAAATCGGGATTTCAAGGACCGAAAACACGAAAACACGAAAACGCCAAAACCGTGCCCGGAACCGCCCGGAACGAGCACAGGCTCGCCGCGCAGCGTCGCGCGCTAGGCGCGCGCAGCTTGCTGCTGTTCGGGCGGGTTGCGGGAGCGTGCTCCCGCGCGGTTGCGGGAGCGTGCGGGCGGCTGTCCCGCGCGGTTGCGGGCGGCTGTCCCGCTGGCGGGCGGGTGCGCCTAGGCGGGGGCCTAGGCGCTGGCGGGCGTCAGTGGCGGGCAGTCCTGCGCGGTCGCGGGACTGCTGGGCGGGCGGTCGCGGGCCTGGCGTGCTACGCCTTAGCACGTCAAGCTCGCGTTTTCGTAACGCGATTTCGTGTTTCGTACTTTTTAGTTGAAAAACCAAAACAATCCAAAATTCAAAAACGATTTAAATTAATTTCTATCAAAACGGTTTTCAAGAAACACAATTTAAGAAATCAGTTTCAGAAATTCAAGAAAAATTACAGTTTCGTAATTCAGGCTTTCTAAGAATATAACTCAAGAATACCTAATTCGCATCTAAGCCTAAGAATTTCTACCAAATTCAGAATAATTGAGACGAATCAGAAACACGATTAACGAGGTAGCTCTGATACCACTTGTTGGAAAACACGAATCAGAAAGCAGCGGAATTTAAAAAATTTTTCCAACAAAAGGATCTAGGACTCGCAATCGTGTAACCAAATTCGTAAAGATAGAAAACTTACTTTTCTTTTATTCTTTCTTGAAGCGTTTCAAGCCACCCAAGAACGCTCTTCTCGCGGCTTGATCCCCTCTCCTTGGTAAAGCTCGAATCTTCAAACTTCTAACTTGAAGTCTCTAGAGAAAGTCCACCAACTTGATCACAATCTAACTAGTAAGGATGCTAGTTCTCTAGTTAGTGTTTAGGCTTAACCTAGGGTTTAATCTTGGAGAAAGAAAGGCGTTCAACACATGAACCAAAAGAATTGCCAATTAGCTCCATGAGGAGCTCGAGCTCCCCTATTTATAGGGAGGGGGTGCCGAAATCCCTAGTCCTTTATGGGCTAGGATTTTGGTCCCTCTCTCCTATTACTTGATCATCAAGTAATTTGACTTTGACTTTGAATTCTAATTCAAATCAACTTTCAAGAGAGCAAAAAATATCCAAACTATTTTTGGATAATTTTATACTTTATTTATTATAAAAATAAACAACTTAGTTTTATCTAATTAATTAATTCGTAATTAATTAACTAGATTATTTTCTCCAAAATTAGACTTTTTTTTAATTCAAAATTAAACCAAAGTCTATTAAATAATTAACTAATTAATTATTTAATATATATATAATATATATATATACACACGTGTGTGACACGTGTCACAGTGACACGTGTCACTCACGTGAGCCACACGTGTGACTTCACACGTGTGGAACCCTCTTGGCCCGATTAACTCGTTTAATCATTTTCAAGCCTCAACTCATGTAACCAAGTTGTTGTGTGTGACCCTCTAGGTTCTCAATTCAATTAGCAGTGACCCTAATTAATTAATTCACTAATTAATTAATCAGTCCACAGATTAAACGATCATAGTCTAGCAACAGGTGTTTAACCCCTAGCTGAATTGGAATGTTCGGATTCGACAGAACCTTTAAGTCATTGATTCATGTGAGATACAATCCTCCTACTTACTATCTCTCAACCAAGATCTAGGGCAAGGGAATAATCAGAAACCTAATAATCCGGTCTTAAAGCTAAGTGCATTTCATATCCATTTGATCTCAATCCAAGAAACCCTTTTCTTGATGTCTTGATCTACTGCCTTGGCCAAGGACTCCATATGGCATATGAATGACTTACACAATAAGAGATCACCTTGCAGATGCAAGTGTAGGTCCTTTCTTGATTCTCATTCACTTTCATGAATCACTTGTGCAGCCCCAGCATAAGCCTTGAATCAGTTGTCTAAGGCGACACCCTTTAAAGCTTATACCTAAGACTACAGAGTTAACTCATAAAGTGACAAGGAACCTCAAGTCTAAGGATCAATTAATCACATCAATGACTCGTGAGATATTTCCTAATCTGGAAGTTTCCATTTCCTGAAATACAAACTTCCTTTCCCATTTAGGAATGTTCTCACACGGGGCACCTCATTGAACTTACTTGTTAAAGTAAGCACTCTCATGTATCACGCACGTATCAACTATACACTTTGCATCTCCATGAAACAAGGTGGTCCTTCTTAAGGGCGTGATCCCACAAGCAAGCCTTAGAGGAGTCAGGTTGACACTCCCACTGTCTGTAGGACTCATCGGCTTGGAGTATTTTACTAATCATGACTTATGTGATATAGGGCTCGTTTCATGAACCATTTCACCTAAATGGTAGAGTCCTAAAGTCATCAGGATTAGGGGAGTTCTCATACATGCACAGCTAAAGTAAACGCATACCAAACAAGAGCATATAAAGAAGTGTTGCCTCAATTCGTTATTTCATTCAAAGATTGTCTGTGATTACAATAAGGAAAAGCACAGAACGGATATACAATCGGCTTTCTAGGGCACTATTCCTAACAAAAACCACGCCCGGTTCATGAACCCCTTCATCTTTGAATATGTTTTGCTCTTATGTATATGTACGGGTGCGTGTGTTAGCCCCCTCACTGGTCGTTAGGACTGACCCCTCTTTGTTGTTTCCTTTTTTCCCTTTTCTTTGTTTGAGTTGCAAGTTGCTTTTGGAGTTCGTTGGTGCTAGGCGATTGAGTCGAGTCTTACGTTTTGTCCGAGTTGAGTTTGGTCTTCGCATTTGTATATGTCTTGCATACATTTGAATTCGTTACACGCTGTAATTTGTGTAAGTTTAATTCATTCGTTATGATATGATATTTGGGACAGGTTAGGACAGATTCTGAATTAGTTGAACCCGTTTTGTTGTATGTTATTCGGGACAGGTTAGGACAAGTTTCCTTGACTAGATGAACCCGTTTAGTTGATGTTGATTTATTTTTTGGAATGTATTGAATATGTTTCTTGTTTGGAGTTTTTGATAATTCGTATTTTGTACCACTTTCGCTTTCGGATTTTTTTGTATATTTTCACTTGTACAGGTTTAGGTACCGCCTAGCTTAGGTTGGATTTTTTTTGGTCACCCGTTCGCCATGGCTTGATGCGTGGACGGAGTTCCCATTTCATTTCATGTGTTGGGCTATGGTGCGGGGGATGTGGCGCCCCACCGCTTGGGGTGTTATAGTTTTTGTCCCCAGATCCTTGGCCGTGGATCTCCCCTTTTGAAAATATCCACAGCCCTGGATCTGGAAAGCTTGAGTTTTCTTGCCCGAAATTTGTTTCTTTGTCCGTTTTGTTCGTTTCCGTCCCGTACCTTGTTCCTAAGGTGTTGAATGCTTGTTTATATGAATGATATGTGATGCTATGGCTTGTCATTGCTTGAATTGGTATGTTTTATGTTATAATTTTGTGTTATATGCGTTGTGTTGAGTTTGTGAATTCATTGGACGTGAAACGTGCCTTATGTGATCTAAATGCCCTCTTATGTGCACGTATGAATTCATGACTTATTTTCTTGCCTTGCATGCTTTTTCCTTGCTTTGGTATGAGTTGTATGTATTCTTAATTTGTTATATAATATGTTATATGTATTGCGTGATGTTTATGAACGTGAAATATGTGAGTTATGCTCCAATATGTCTCGATATGATGTTATGTGACCTAAGTGTTATCTTATCGCATTTCATATGCATCATTTCCACCCATATGCATATGCCGAGCGTCTAATTGGTCCATGCTGAGTCTAAGATTGTCCCTTGCTCTTTACTTTTGCTCTTAGGTTTTTCTCGAGGTTGTAGAAGTGGTTCCTTTGGTTCGGTTGGTCAGCAAGGTGAGGTTTTCTTTCCTTTTAGTTATGATGGCCTAAAACCCTATTTGAGTTTCGAGCCCGGATGCGACTTATATATGTAAATATATATAGATATGTGTTTGATGCGTATTTTGTGGGATTTGTCCCGTTTGTTATGAGGCTTTGAAAATGCTTTTATATGTATCTAAGCACTATTTTCGGTTACTTTGTAAAGCTTTGATAAGTTTGAGTGTGTATGTAACACGCCGGAGCGAAGGGCACCACATCCCCCCGCACCATAGCCCAATACGAGTAACGAAATGGGAACTCTGCACCCGCATCAAGCTACGGCGAACGGAGACAAACAAAAACCCACACGCTAGCTAGGCGGTCTAGACCCTCATTCAGAGTGCGCAAAGAAACAAAAGCAAATGTGGAAGCATCAAGATCACAAATATACAAACATACACGTCAACAATTATACAACTTATACATATTATGCCCATCCAAGGCCAAAGGAATCATAAAAACAAAAGCTCAAGTCCGAATCAAAACTCATACAAAGCTTATACATAGTACCATATTTACATGTATTTATACGTAGTACCAAAATTGGAAAGTAAAGATGCAAGGGTGTAAAAGGCTCCTCTAACAAACTTGAACGACTCAAAGTAAAAGACCACCGCCTAGCAAGAACCGAAGACCTGCACCTGCGAACTCAAGAAACAAAAAGGGGGAAAAGAAAACAACGGAGAGGGGTCAGTCCTAAAGACTGGTGAGGGGGCTAACACACGCACCCGTACAGAAATATAGAGCAGAGCATAATCAAAACTTAGAGTGTTCATGAACCGAGCGTGGTTTTTGCAATCCAAAACATTTTCACACGTGATAACGTATATACATATATATAAAAAGGGGTTTAGGGCCGGAGGCCAAAATCAACCAATTTTAAGAGTTAGAATTCCTCACCCATTTCATGAATCATAAACAGAAACATAACATACACACACACACATCACTCGGCGAGTACGAGTGCACAACCAACCTCCTTCTCAAAGCAAAACTGGAAATTTAACACATGAAGACATAAAACAAACACATACACATACCTCCTTACTCCATGGGATGGAAGGGTGGCCACCCTTCCCATCCACCCTTATACGTCAAGGTCGTGAGTTTCATGACACTCACGCCCAAGGACTCCGTCCCCCACCTCCCTCCGAGTGGGTTTCGGGTTGATCCTATCGTGGTGGAGAAGTGTCCGGGGGTTGCAACCAGCGACCCCGATGGTCGTCCAGGGTCTCCAACTACACACAACTCCGGGTCCCAAACTTACACTTACACTTATCACAAAACTTATCTCGCCAAAACATATCACACACACCAACCCATTTTCAATGCAAAGAAATGAAAATAGAGCTTAATTCTACATAAAAGTGTTTTCAAACGTTTCATAACAAAAGGGGCCAATTCCCACAAAATACATATCATACACATATCTCTATACATATTTAAGTATAAGTCGCATGCAGGCTTAAAACACAGTTAGGGTTGTAGTTCATGATAGCTAAAACAAAGAAAACCTCACCTTGCCGACCAAACCGACGAAACAAAATCAAACCCTTCTAAGAGACCACCTCTTCGACCACGGAGCAAACCTAAAAGCAAAAGAAAGGTCACAAGACAAACTTAGACTCAAAATGAACCACTTAGACGCTCGGTATATGCATATGGATGCGTATGATGCTTAAGGAATGCAACAAAGTAGCACTTATATCATATGAATTCATACCGAATCACATTCATGCATAAATCACATATTAAACGTCAAACAAATTCACAAGCTTCATGCAATACACACAACCCGTTATATAACACGATAACAATTTCATTCATATCATAAAGGAATCAAGGATATATCGCATAAGGCAAAGAAATAAGGTATTCAATCAAACACGTACTTTAGAGAGCAATTAGAGCATATCAAGTCATATATTACACGTAAGAGCATCGAATTACTTCATAAATTTAATATACAAATCAGAACATAACATATTGTAACATATAACAAACACTCATGTGTTTGAATTACATAAACAAGGTAAAAGAATGCAAGAAAGCTTCACACGGAGCAATTCGTTCATACAAGCACGTCACATTTACACTAATTAACCAAGGTCATACAATTAAAATAATTAATTAAACATATCACATACAAACATAAACAAACGAAGCAAGAAACGAACAATGAAACGAAACCGGAAACGAAACAAACATAAAACACAAAACATACGTCAAAAGAGAGGGTAACGGGGGGTTAAAAAACTCAAGGCAGAAAGGGGTTAACCCCCATTGACAAGGTCAAGAGAGAAAGGTCTCCAGCAGCTATGTGGGTAACGGGCGTTACCCCCACAAAGCTTCCACGGGTTAACGCCGTTTAACGGGCGCAAATCATCCTCTTCCTTGCGCAGCAGCAGCTCTGTTCCTTCATTTCCATGGCAGCAGTAGCGAGGTCTCATCCACAGAAGTAAAGGCAGCCAAAAGACAAGGAAAAACTAGCAAAAACATCACACAACAACCACCAAACACGAACAAACAAAGGAGCAACAAGAATGAAGGCAAGAGATGCACAAATTTAATCATTCATCAAGCTTTCATGGAGTTCATCAATGGTGATTCGATTTTCAGCATATTTTCTACAAAATTCATTCTTATAAATGAAATATATAAGTCATCTAAATCACATAACACTCATCAATTCAAGAAATGGTCCAATAAAATGTAAGAACTCATCAAATATCTCATATGACCTAACTATTCATATCAATGATCATAGCATGCTCTAAACTTCAAGAAAATGGACAAAATCATATGAAAAAGAAAGGTAAGGAGATGGAGATCACAAATATGTACTCACCTTTCAAATTTGAGGCGAATCGGAGGTCGAACGAGCAAGAAACTCCAAATTGTGAATAGTGCCAGCTCCTCTTCTCTTTTCTCCCCCTTTCCCTTGTTTTCTACCCTTTCTTGCTTTCCTTGGCTTCTGGTCAGAAATGAGAGAGGTAAGATGGATAGAGGGTTGAATAAGGGTCACATGGGCTCAAAAACGGGTCGATTCGGATAAGAAACGGGTCGGTTATGAGCAAAATGAGCGAGTGTGGCGAATCTGTCACAAGGGTCTCGTTTCGGGCAAAAATCGGAGTATCAAACGGGCTTAGAAAAATATGAGGCTAAGTTCTCTAGCTTCCATTCTTCATTATGAGTCCTACGCCACTTCCGGAATTCAAATCCGAATTCCCGATCTCAAGTTACGCCTTCCGGAACCCAAGGAGCGCTAAAATGAGTTAGCTCCTTTAGGTCCCTTAAAAGCCCCATCAAGTACCGACGGTCAAAAACAACCACAACAAACGAACTCCAAAACGTACAACGAGCACATAATCACATTCATACATCACATAATTCACATATATCAAAAATTCACAAGAAACGGAACTAAATTCAGGCACGTACGGAGCAAATTACAAGACACGCGTACATAAATGTTAAAACTCAAGCTATAAGTTGAACAAATAATTTACAATTAATTACAAATGATCACATTAGCATTAAAATAGCACATAATCACATAATTAAATAATTAAAAGCGCAAAGAAATCTCTCGTAAAAACGTACCAGGAATAGCTGGACGAGCGGGACGCTACAAACTTCCCTCTTTCAAAAGGACCTGTCCTCAGGTCCTAAACAAGACCTGCAACGACCCTTGAGACGAACCCAACTCCACACTTCCGCTACACAACTCTGATCCAAGTAAGTTGTAGACTCCTTGGGATATCACTTCCTCGATTAGAAATGAAGAAGGTTTCTCATATCCCGGTATTTCTCCTCAGTTTAGCAAACTTCGTGTCCCATTTGCCCCCACTTCCGTTTAGGATTCGAAAGTAGTTGGAGAACCCTGCCGGAAAGGTTCTCGATCTTCAACCGAGAGCATGTTAAACATTGCTACACAAAGTTTACAATGTCTTTTCTCATGCCACAACACTATTACCGGCTCTTCAAGTCTCGAACCATGAGTGGAACTAGTCTGGTGATCGAGCACTTCTTGAGACATTGGCGCTAACTCTCCGTCAGCCATGCACAACCGAAGTCTTCCTTAGTACATCGATTGTAACGGAGAAGTTTGAGTACCATCGAGTAGTCTAGGTATCTCTCTTCAAAAGCCTATCCACTCGAAACCATGCCTCTTTCTTGTCTTTCATGTCGCGGGATGACGGCTTCTGCAAAGACGAATCTCCAGTTGAACCCCGATAACACTAATGACTTACTCTCGGAGGCACTTCTCGGTTCTTCTACCAGAGCACGTAGTCGACAATAACCTTGTTGAAACCACCTTTAGCAAAGATCACGGTCCTCGAAGCAAGCAAGAAGGGTATTCTCCTCCCACGATTAGCCCGCGTAGCTCACGGTAGTTATTTTCATCTTAACGCCCCATCTTCTTCTGAGATAGGACAAGAACACTCCACGAAGAAGTACTCGAATTCATGAAACTACCTTCTAAGAGCGTGCCAACTACGACTTGAACTCTACATCTATGCCAGAGTCATCCAGTAGGGAATCTTTGAACAAGGTCACTCCGGGATAAAGATCACGACCATCTCATAGCCTCTATCAAGTGGGAGCGAATCCCAACTTTGAAGAGATTATCAAGACGGCCTTACTCCGACCTTTGTCTCTTTAAGCTTGACTCAACCTTTCGGTTAACCCAAAGAGAAGTCACAAAGCTTATTGCACCATCCTGGAATAACCAATCGCTCCCACACAGGATATAAACGGGTTAGCCTTCAATCTATTACCCGAAAATATCATTGAGCCCCAAAAATGACCTCCAAAAAGCAACCACCAGCACCCACGGTAATAGAGTTACCTTAACAAGAACTAGGCACCTTCAAGAACAACCACCAGCAAGCGGCCCTCACAACTTGCAAACACGCGAACTCTCAACTCACAGCAACAAGAAAAGCAACCATCAACACATTAAAAAAAGCAAAGAACAACTAGGAAACAAAGAACAAGCAACGAGGGCAATCAAATAAGGAAAAGTAGAGCAAAAAAAATGGGTTTCTCCTATAAAAATATGCATGAATGTGGTGCTATGAATGCAATTACCTCGATTCTTGGATTTGATTTGGTCTCCAACTTGAAGCTTTTGATCCCTTCTTCTTTGTTTATTAACCCTCGAACGATCACACTCCGGGGACTTGTGCTCGGAAGACCCGCAAGCATAACATCTCTTCAACCGGATCCAACATCCATCATAAGTGTGGTTGGTCCCTCCACAATGAGCAGACGGTGGGAATTCTCTTTTGGACCAAGGAGCTTTCCGGAGCTTTGATTTCTTCTTGTTGCTTCTTTTCTTTGTGGGTGCACTTTGCCGAATCACCTTCTTTCTCACTTGTAAGTTAGAACACGATCCGGGCTCATACAATTGTTCCGGTGCATCCTTTTCATGCCCTTTTCTTGCCATCAATCTAGTTTCAACCCGTAGTGCCTTCTCAACGGCTTGATTCCACGTACTCGTGTCCCTTGCACTCAAAGCTTCTCTAAACTCCTCCTGAAGGCCCTCCATAAAGTGCTGAGCCTTCAACCGATCATCAGTTGTGATATGTGGAACGTAGGCACCCAACCTTTCAAATTTCTCCAAATACTCCATAATTGTGTTGTCTTCTTGATTAAGGGCGAGAAATTCTTTAAGCCTTCGCTCTTGTAGAATGGCGGGCGTGTACCTTTTTATAAATTCCCGAACAAATACATCCCATGTCAATGCTTCTCCCGTCACCTCTAGTTGACGAGTGACTCTTGCCCACCATAAATTTGCCTGTCCTTGTAAAAGTAGGGTAACAAGGCGGACTTTGTTTTGAAATTCACATGGCCGTGCTCCGAATACTCTCCTTCAATTTCCGTTAGCCATTCCTTTGCCTCAATATCATTGCCTCCTCAAAAATGCGACGGATTGAAAGTTCCAAATTCACGGTACAAAGTTGTCATCGGATCCATGGATGGTGTCCTGAAAATCTCCAAAATTACAATAGAAATACAGGTGCATGTCGATTAGCAAGTGCATGTTCATATGAACGATTAACGTAGTTAATAACAAATATGTCACATAAATGAGATCGTGAATGTAAACAAACAAATAATCCTAACATGAACGACCTAGACAAATCGACACGACACTAGAGCTCCGGTTTTGCAACCAAGAGCTCTGATACCACTTTAGGGATGTAACACCCCGGAGCGAAGGGCACCACATCCCCCCCGCACCATAGCCCAATGCGAGTAACGAAATGGGAACTCCACACAATCATCAAGCTACGGAGAACGGAGATAAACAAAAACCCACACGCTAGCTGGCGGTCTAAACCCTCATTCAGAGTGCGCAAAGAAACAAAAGCAAACACGGAAGCATCAGGATCACAAATATACAAACATACACGTCGACAATTATACAACCTATACATATTATGCCCATCCAAGGCCAAAGGAATCATAAAAACAAAAGCGCAAGTCCGAATCAAAACTCATACAAAGCTTATACATAGTACCATATTTACATATATTTATACCTAGTACCAAAATTGGAAAGTAAAGATGCAAGGGTGCAAAAGACTCCTCTAACAAACTCGAACGACTCAAAGTAAAAGACCACCGCCTAGCACGAACTAAAGACCTGCACCTGCGAACTCAAGAAACAAAAAAGGGGAAAAGAAAACAACGGAGAGGGGTCAGTCTTAAAGACTGGTGAGGGGGCTAACACACGTGCCCATCCAAAAATATAGAGAAGAGCATAATCAAAACTTAGAGTGTTCATGAACCGGGTGTGGTTTTTACAATCCTAAACATTTTCACACGTGATAACATATATACATATATACAAAAAAGGGTTTAGGGCCGGAGGCCAAAATCAACCAATTTTAAGAGTTAGAAGTCCTCACCCGTTTCATGAATCATAAACGGAAACATAACACACACACACACATATCACTTGGCGAGTACGAGTGCACAACCAACCTCCTTCTCAAAGCAAAAGTCGAAACTTAACATACGAAGACATAAAACAAACACATACACATACCTCCTTACTCCATGGGATGGAAGGGTGGCCACCCCTTCCCATCCATGCTTATACGTCAGGGTCGTGAGTTTCATGACACTCACGCCCAAGGACACTGTCCCCCACCTCCCTCCGAGTGGGTTTCGGGTTGATCCTATCGTGGTGGAGAAGTGTCCGGGGCTTGCAACTGGCGACCCCGTTGGTCGTCCCGGGTCTCCCACTACACACAACTCTAGGACCCAAACTTACACTTACACTTATCACAAAACTTATCTCGCCAAAACATATCACACACACCAACCCATTTTCAAAGCAAAGAAATGAAAATAGAGCTTACTTATACATAAAAGCTTTTTCAAACGTTTCATAACAAAAGGGGCCAATTCCCACAAAATACATATCATACACATATCTATATGCATATATAAGTATAAGTCGCATGCGGGCTTAAAAGACATTTAGGGTTGTAGGGCATGATAGCTAAAACAAAGAAAACCTCACCTTGCCGACCAAACCGACGAAACAAACTCGAACCCTTCTAAGAGACCACCTCTTCAACCACGGGGCAAACCTAAAAGCAAAACAAAGGTCCCAAGACAAACTTACACTCAAAATGAACCACTTAGACGCTCGGCATATGCATATGGATGCGTATGATGCTTAAGGAATGCAAGAAAGCAGCACTTATATCATATGAATTCATACCGAATCACATTGATGCATAAATCAAATATTTCACGTCAAACAAATTCACAAGCTTCATGCAATACACACAACCCGTTATATAACACGGTAACAACTTCATTTATATCATAAAGGAATCAAAGAGATATCGCATGAGGCAAAGAAATAAGGTATCCAATCAAACACGTACGTTAGAGAGCATATCAAGTCATATATTGCACGTAAGAGCATCGAATTACTTCATAAATTAAATAGAGGAGTCATAACATATCATATTGTAACATATAACAAGCACTCATGTGTTTGAATTACATAAACAAGGTAAAAGAATGCAAGAAAGCTTCACACGGAGCAATTAAACGTTCGTACAAGCACGTCACATTTACACGAATTAACCAAGGCCATACAATTAAGATAATTAAATAAACATATCACATACTAACATATTAACATATTGGGATCATAATTGGGGTGGGAGAAATCACTTAATAACACAAACGAAGGAAGAAACGAACAACGAAATGACACCGAAAAATAAACAAACATAACACACAAAACATACGTCAAAAGAGAGGGGGTAACGGGGGTTAACAAACCCATGGCAAAAAGGGGTTAACCCCCTTTAACAAGGTCACAAGGCAAAGGTCTCCAGCAGCTATGTGGGTAACGGGCGTTACCCCCACAAAGCTTCCACGGGTTAACGCCCGTTAACGGGCGCAAATCATCCTCTTCCTCGCGCAGCAGCAGCTCTATTCCTTCATTTCCATGGCAGCAGCAGCAAGGTCTCATCAACAGAATTAAAGGCAGCCAAAAGACAAGGAAAAACTAGCAAAAACATCACACAACAACCACCAAACACAAACAAACAAAGGAGCAACAAGAATGAAGGCAAGAGATGCACAAATTTAATCATTCATCAAGCTTTCATGGAGTTCATCAATGGTGATTCGATTTTAAGCATATTTTCTACAAAATTCATTCTTATAAATGAAAGATATAAGTCATCTAAATCACATAACACTCATCAATTCAAGAAATGGTCCAATAAAATGCAAGAACTCATCAAATATCTCATATGACCTAACTATTCATATCAATGATCATAGCATGCTCTAAACTTCAAGAAAATGGATAAAATCATATGAAAAAGAAAGGTAAGGAGATGGAGATCACAAATATGTACTCATCTTTCGAATTTGAGGCGAATCGGAGGTCGAACGAGCAAGAAACTCCAAATTGTGAATAGTGCCAGCTCCTCTTCTCTTGTCTCCCCCTTTTCCCACGTTTTCTACCCTTTCTTGCTTTCCTTGGCTGCTGGTCCGAAATGAGAGAGTTAGGGATGGATACAGGGTTGAATAAGGGTCACATGGGCTCAAAAACGGGTTGATTCGAATAAGAAACGGGTCGGTTATGAGCAAAACGGGCGAGTGTGGCGAATCTGTCACAAGGGTCGCGTTTCGGGCAAAAATCGTAGTATGAAACGGGCTTAGAAAAATGTGAAGCTAAGTTCTCTAGCTTCCGTTCTTCATTACGAGTCCTACGCCACATCCGGAATTCAAATCCGAATTCAAATCCACATCTCAAGTTACGCCTTCCGGAACCCAAGGTGCGCTAAAACGAGTTAGCTCCTTTAGGTCCCTTAAAAGCCTCGTCAAGTACCAACGGTAAAAAAAACCCACAACAAATGAACTCCAAAACGTACAACGAGCCCATAATCACATTCGTAACTTACAAAATTAAATTCAGGCACGTATAGAGCAAATTACAAGACACGCGTACATAAACGTTAAAACTCAAGCTATAAGCTGAACAAATAATTTACAATTAATTACAAATGATCACATTAGCATTAAAATAACACATAATCGCGTAATTAAATAATTAAATGCGTAAAGAACTCTCTCGTAAAAATGTACCTGGAATAGCCGGACGAGCGGACGCTACAGTGTATAAGCTTCGTTTGATAAGTGTAAGTTTGATATGTATAAGTGTAACTTTGGGCCCCGGAGTTGTATGTAATGTGGGACCTGGGTCGGCCATGGGGTCGCCGGTTGCAACCCCTGTATACTTCTCCACCAAAGTGAGGCTTAGCTAATCCTCGGGAGGTCAAGGGGAAAGCGGGTCTCATATTCCGGCGGTATAACCCGTCAGGGTTAGGTAGGATCCCCCGATGCCACCATTATAAGGTAAGATATGTGTGGGATTGAGAGTGGCCGCTCTATTCCCCAAACGGAGAAAGGTTGGATTGATTTATGCTTTTTGCTTTGTCTTTGCTTTGAGTAAGTGGGTTGGGACTCGAACTCGCCGAGTCAATTAGTTTAAGTATTCGTTTCCATTATGGTTTGTGAATCGGGATTGGACTTCTAATTTCTAAAACTTTGTGATTTTGGCCTTTGGGATCTAAATTTTTCTTTCTATATGTAATATCATGGGTTTAAATGATTTGGAATGCAAAAACCAACCCCGGTTCATGAACACTCTTCGATTTGATTATGCTATGCTCTACTTATATGTACGTGTGCGTGTGTTAGCCCCCTCACCAGTCTTTAGGACTGACCCTCATTATTTCTCTCTTTTTTTCCCCTTTGATTTGAGTTTGCAGGTGCCTTTTTGAAAGTTGGAGCTAGGCAGTTGTCTTTGAGTCGTGGTTGCGGGATAGCTCGAGTTACATGCATTGTATTTTGTTTTCTTTATACCTTTTGCTAATTTTGAAATATGTATAAGTTATGTGTTAATTAGATTTGTAAGGCTTTGTATAACTTGCCTCGCTAAATTTTGATATATCATGTTTATGTTTCGAGTATGTATGTTGATTTTGGGATTATGAGGCTTCCGCATTCATTAATTGTTTCCATTGCGCGCTCTGAGTAGGGTCTAGACCGCCTAGCTTAGGTTGGATTTTTGTTTGTCACCCGTTCGCCATGGCTTGATGCGTGGACGACGTCTCCATTTCGTTTCATGTGTTAGGCTATGGTGCGGGGATGTGGCGCCCTCCGCTCCGGGGTGTTACAATCTGTATATGCTTCTATTTGTAAGTGGTCATTCCCTCGAAACAGAATTCCTGTGTCCGGGGACACCTTCAAATACCTTAATATCCGCAGTGCTGCTTCCATATGTTCCTTTTGAGGATTGTGCATAAACTGACTCACCACCCCAACAACATATGCAACATCTGGTCTGGTATGAGACAGGTATAAAAGTTTTCCAATCAGATGTTGGTACCTCGCTCGATCTGCTGGTTCGGCCCCTTCTGTAATCCTTAACCCGTGATTGCTCACCATAGGCGTGTCGCTTGGTTTACAATCTAACAACCCCGTCTCTGCTAGTAGGTTAAGAATATACTTTCCTTGTGACAGAGAAATCCTGCGATTTGATCTCATGACTTCAATCCCTAGGAAGTACTTTAGGTGACCTAAGTCCTTCATTTCGAATTCCCTAAAAAAATTCTTCCGAACATCTCTTATTTTCTCTGAGTCGTCCCCTGTGATGATCATGTCATCGACATATAAAATCAAACACGTAATTTTCTCGCCTCTGCTTTTCAAGAACAGAGTATGATTCAAGTTTCTCTGTATGTACCCGTACCGCTTCATTGCAGCTGTGAATCTTCCAAACCACGCCCTGGGAGACTGTGTTAGGACATATATGACTTCCAAAGTCTGCATACCTCATAGGTACCAAACTCGTGAGAAAATCCCGGTGGGACCTCCATATACACTTCCTCCGTTAAGTCACCATGAAGTAATGCATTCTTGACATCAAACTGGTAAAGAGGCCAGTCTTGGTTTACTGCAACTGAGAACAGAACCTAGACAGTGTCGATCTTAGCCACAGGGGAAAAGGTTTTTGCATAATCTACCCCGTAGGTTTGAGTGTAGTCTTTAGCAACCAAATGAGCCTTGTATCGTTCAATCGATCCATCACCTTTCCTCTTAATAGTATACACCCACCAGCACCCAACTAGTTTCTTGTCAACTGGGTTTAGGCACCTTTCCTAAGTATTGTTCTTTGTTAGTGTGTTCATTTCATCATCCATCGCTTGTCTCCATTCTAGAATCTCCATTGCCTCTTCCATATTCCATGGAACAACATTAGAATAAATGGCAATAGCAAAGGCCTTTACTGACTAGGTTAGGCTCCCCCTGACCAGGTTAGTCATTGGATATCTCTACAGTCTGGACTCATGTTCCGGGAGATACCGTTTGGGTGGTATTCCACGTGTACTATGAGCAGAAAGTACATATCTATCAGTTTCGGTCACACCTGCAGTGTTAGAAAAGGTAGAAATGGAACTGGAAGAAGAAGACAAATCATCTGTACTAACCTCAGGGATATCAGTCGAGGAAGGTAGTGGGACAGTGGCGTTCTCCTGAACGGGCTGAACTTCTAGAGCATGGGAAGGGGTCGGATGGCTTCTGGATTACAGAAGAGTGGCGTAAAGCCAAGCTGGGGGATCCTTATGTTGCTCAGACTCCCCTTGACTGCGAGCTTGACTTGAAGCCAAATAGAAATATTCAGTTTCAACAAAGTCACAATCTATCTTGACAAACAAGTGACGGGTTTTGGGGTGGAAACGACGGTATCCCTTTTGGTTAATCCCATATCCCACAAAGATGCATTTTTTAGCACACGGTCAAGTTTGGTTCGTTGTTTAGTGGGAATATGGACAAAAACCGAACATCCAAATACCCGGGGTGTAAGAGAAAGAGGTGGTGGTACTTGAGTGTATTTACTCAGAGTATGTATGGGAGTGCGGAAGCGAAGTATTTTTGTGGGAAGTCGATTGGCTAAGTAAGTGGCTGTGGCAATTGCTTCAGGCCAAAAAGTCGAAGGAACTCAAGACTCAATCATCAAGGCCCTGGTGATTTCCAAAAGGAATCGGTTTTTTCTTTCGGCAACCCCATTTTGTTGAGGTGTATGTGGGCAGGTAGTTTGATGAATTAGCCTATTATCGGAGAAGAAGGATTGTATTTTATGGTTAACAAACTCCCCCCCACTATCAGACCTGAGTATTTGGATTTGGGCATCAAACTGAGTTTGGATCATATGGTAAAAATGAGTGAATTTGTCAAAGACATCAGATTTCTGTTTTAGAAAGTAAACCCAACACATCTGTGTGCCATCATCAATAAAAGTCACAAACTAATGAAAACCTCCCCCACCAGTCACCGGGGTCGGGTCCCAAACATCTGAGTGAATTAATGAAAACAGGATTTCAACCTATGTATTATTCAACGGAAAAGATTGTCTATGACTTTTTAATAAACAAGTATCACAAGATAGGTTTGTACTCGAAAAATTTGGAAATAATTTTTTCAGATAACCATCAGACGGGTGTCCCAAACGTCGATGCCACAACCAACTCTGCCTGTCATCCGACCCCTGGGCCAAATTAATCCGCCCCCCTGTGATCACTTCATCCACAAAATATAAACCACCCCGTTCAGTGCCATGCCCAATTATCTTCCTCGAACGGATATCCTGTAGAACACAAAACGAGGGATACATCACAATCGTACAATTCAGTTCTTTTGTAACATGACTGATTGAAAGCAGTTTATTTGACAGAGACGGGACTAATAAATAATTTGACAGTCGTAGAGTGGGATTAAGTTCAACCACGCCCCCTGATTTAATCGAAACAATTTCACCACTAGCAGTTTGAATTGTCTGTTTCCTCTGTTTTTGAAAAGAGACTGTATCACTCAGGTCATAAGTAACCGTATCAGTGGCTCCAGAATCGAATATCCAATGGGAATTTTTAGCATCAAGGGAATCAGACACATTATTATCACCACAAATATCATTCTCATTAAATGAGGGACATAAAAGGAAATTACTCCTTTTATGCCCTATACCTGATACAGACGAAGTTGCCTCTCCATTTTTCATTTGTGGTGGTCCGCCGCTAGGTTTCTTGTTCCACCCAAGGACCGCCGCCACCACCCCTATCTCTCCGGCGGTATCACCAGCGTCGGTCCCGCTGCAGAGTGTCTGCCCGCGATCGGCGTAGGCCAATTTCTCCCGTGGCACCCACCAGTCCGGAAATCCTATGATTTTGAAACATCCCTTCATTTCATGTCCCCTCTTTCCACACTTGTTACACACCAGATCTGCTTTACTCCGGGGATGACGACGTCGATTGGGTTCACGGCGGATCTGACCGGCGTTGGGTTCTTTGTTTAGAGGGTCGAGATCTTACTCCTTGTCCCTGCATCACCAGACCCATTCCAAGGCCCAATGATGTATTCAAGTCAGTGGATATTACCGACGGTCCCAATATGGCCTTCCGGGCAGCTTCGTGGCGCACCGTCGCATAAGCAGCATCAACTGAGGGAAAATCGGATTCTTTTAAGATATCCCTGGTAATAGCATTATACTCCGGATTTAAACCCGAAAGAAACTTGAAAAGACGATGTTCTTGTTGAATCTGATTGTATTTGGTGATGTCTTTCGGAGATTCCATTGGATTGGGTCATCTCCGATCGATTTCTGCTCATAAACTTTTACTTGTGCTGAAATATTCTTCAAGGGTTGTTTGTTCCTGTTTAATTCGATCTGCTCTGGTTATGAGATCGAAAATCTGGAGACTGTCTTCACCGAATTGGTATGTGATCGACAACCCTTTCCATAGTTTTCTGGCGGTGGGATAATGGATGAATTGGGTTACCAAGGAGGGTTCGATGGCTTGTGTAATCCAACTGAAAACTTGGAGATCGCGTTGTTTCCATGCCGGATACGCTTCCTCTTTTTCTGTTGGTGGTGGTGGTTTACCGGTTAGGTGGCTGAGACGTCCACGTGCTCCGATGGCAATCTCGAGCATTCTTACCCATAGAACATAGTTATCGTTATTTAATTTGAGATCGATAGTTACTTGACTATCTGAATTTGATTGTGGTTGTGGTTTATGTTGTTACAGGAGTAGTGATATCTGTTGAGACAAGGCTGTGGCAGCCTCGGTCAGTGCCGACGACGATTCTCCAGCATTGTTTCCCATTAACCCATCGTATTTCAGGCAGATGATGTTACCGGTTGAAAATCCTTAGGATCGTATGGTTTTGATGCCATGTTGAAGAGTAAAGATATGAGAGAAAAAGAGCTTGTATTCCATTATTCTTGTATGAGAAATAGTTACAGAGAGACGAAATAATATATAGACCAACATCCCCAATCAAATCCCATAACATAGGGGATTAGGAGATCTTTCCTAATTAATTAAGGTCAACATTTAATTCACTCATGATGTCATATCTGTACGAACGGGCGAGCGTCGCGTCACACTCTTACTCTTTTCGATCTCAATTTTATGTTCCATTTTCTCTTCATTTTTCTACTGCGTTTAACCTGCGTGTGCAGACTCGAGGTAAACTGTGATGTAACTTCTAGAAATTGCTTTTTAAGTTCTGATTCTAGGCAGGTTATGAGCCATCGAGATAATCTCTTCCTTTGTAATTGTTTGTAAGAAGTCAGTGTTGTTCATTTTTGTGTTTTCCTTTAAATTTCTATATAATTTGTTGGATTATATTGACTCGCCAACATTATTAGAAACTACTCAAGATTAAAAATTACGCATGTTTGTCGCAATCGTGTTCAAAATGAAAAGAGACAACTAACTACATTAAGACCAATAGTATAATATATTATAATAAATTTTCATATATATTCCTTCACATAGAGGCAATTAGCTTAGTAAGTTTTAACGTATCATTTGTTCTCATATATATCATTATCAATTTTCATATATAAGAATTAGCATATATTATTATATACAAAGAAATTAAGAGACATATGTTGGAGTTCACAAAGAATGAGGCATGAATTTATAGAAATGAGTGGGCATAGAAAGCAACGAAGGGTTGGCCCTAGTGTTGGATATCTTGCCCTTATAAATTGAGAAAGCATATATTCTCCTACTCCCAATAGCTTGTCTTCTTCTCAAACACCTTTAACTCCTGCAAACTTTAGACCTCCTTTTAAGGGTTTTGCCAAATGTATGCGACTTTAAGTTTCTATATATTATAATCATATGATCAATTAATATTATTTTGAGTAGCACGAAGTTATCTAATTTTTTCCTTTAAAAAACTGAACTTAGTGGGGTGTGTTTCCCCTTGATTTAAGTGACAGAAAACAGACGGAAAACAGAAAGAAGATTTGGGATGATAGCCCGGAGAATTCTTTTTACCTGCATTTTATTTTACTAAAATAGATGATTTCTACCTACAAGAAAATGAAAGGATTTTCTACCAAAAAAGAAATGAATAGATCTTATCTTACCTAGTCAACACGCAACATTTTAAAGAGTGTGACCGTGTTGGGCTATCTTATTTCAAGCTATCGCATCTTATAATGCGTTTTTGAAATTTATATGATGTTAGCGTTATCATAAAAATAAGTCTTCAAAATGACAATGTGTGAGATTTTAAAAATAAACTAGCATTCCCGACTTATTTCAAAATTGTTTGGAGATAAATATAAAGTTTAATTAATTATTTTTATTCATTGTAATTTATTTGAAAAATTGCAATGAATTGTCATGAGGAGTTTGGCTAAGATATGGTCAAATTCCATTAGTTAGTTTTTGAAGGACTTAAGAGTACCATTTCTTTGGTGGATTTAGCTATTTAGCATCCTTAATCCACAATTTACTTTAGGGTTAATTACACAAAAACTCCCTTTGGGTCTTAGGCTATCCTTTCATTTTGGGCGATTTGTCCCCTAAATTCAAAATTGTTACACTTAACCCCATTCCGGCGAACTATTCCGTTCATTTTTTGGGCGTGATTTATAAGGCTAAATTTGTACATATCAAATTCCAAACGTGTTGATATTATACATCAACTCGAAGGTCTCAATGCAAAGAACAAAATGGTGGTGTCAAAATCAAAATCCGACAACCAACGAATAAGGAATCATCGGTCAAAGATGACGAACGATCGGCTAAGCTTTGCATGCAAATTCTAATGCTTGCGACGGCCAATAGGGTCGAATGAGATATGAATTTTGTTCTTCTTGGGAAGAGGAACACAATGGTAGTCGTCTTGGCTCTTGGGTCAGCGTGATAGAGGAGAAATCAACGTTCAAAGTTCAACTTGGTCGGAATATTCCCCGGAAACGTTGAAACGGGGTTAAGTGTAACAATTTTGAAAGGTTAGGGGGCAAATCTCTCCAAAATGAAAGAATGGGGGACAACCCGCCCTAAGGCCCAAAGGACGGGGGATTTGTGTAATTAACCCTTTACTTTAATTAGTTTACGGCCTTGTACAAAAATTTAAGACTCTAAATATACATGAAAAAGAATGGGGTATACTTCCATAAAAAATGGTGGTGTTATATGGCCAAAAATTTTGGGAAAGACTTGAAATTCATTTTTTTTTTTTCGGTGACATCCCAGTTTTTTCGGGCTTTCAGGTATACCTTAATGTGTGCAATTTAATTAAATAATTACGTGATTACGTGATATTTAAATGTTAATATGACTATTTGAATTTAATTGAATTTATTTGGTTAAGTATGAATTCGACCTTAAACGTTTATACTTTTAAATCTTCGAATTTGCACTATTTTATATCCGAATTTAATTCTGATTTTTGCGAATTTGAATTACGTGAATTATGAAATTTTTTATATTCTCGTTTTATGTTTTGAAACTCGTTTGGTTTGTCTGTTGATTTGTTTTTTTTTTTAGACGGGACCTAAAGGGGGCTAAAGGGCATTTAGCGCATCTTGGGTTCCGGGCGGCATATCTTGAGCTCATGAATTCGGATTCAAATTCTGTCACCTCCGTTGGACTCGTATGGATGATTCGGGTTCAATGGAATAAGTCTCACATTTTTATAAGTTCATTTAGACCTCCAAAATTCAACCGAAACGAGCGCATCGCGCCTAAATGACACCTTTTAACCTAATCTTGAGTGGTGGGACCCTTCTTAACCCTAACGAAGCCTAAAGCTTAACTAATGGCCTTGAGTTAACTCTTCCTCTACCCCATAACCCCTGAAATTCGAACCTCACCTCCCACAACACAAGAAATCTCAGCTCAAGTTACAGAGAGAAGAGAAGAGAAGAACCTCTTTTGCCCTTTTTGTGATTTTGAGCTCTAATCACTTTGTTGCTTCTCCATCTTTTGAAGGTAAGTATATTTATGTATTCTACACCCTTTTATGCATGTTTTGATCCATATTATTCATGTTTTGAATCATATTTAATAAGGGTTTGGGATGATACATTAATGGGAAGTTGTACGTGATTCTTGCTCTCTTGCCATAACTTATGTTTATGGCTGTTTTGGGTGCTAAAATCTGATCATATGAGCTTTTTTTTCTCCCTTCTTGATACTTAACACTTGGTAGATGATTTGGATGATTTTCCATTGAAACCCTTTGGATATTTGATGAGTGTTTGAGCTTGAAACCTGTTGCAAAATCTGCTCCTTCCTTACCGAACTGCTGTCAGGATTTTATGTTTGCTTGTTGATTTCTTGAACTCCATTTCATGTGAAATTTCATGGTTATGAAGTATATGAGTTGCTTTACAGGTTAACTTTGTTATTCCCAGCTTTTAGCTCTTATTTCAGTTCCAAATTTGATGAAATGGTTGCTTGAATCCATGCCTTTCCTTGTATGTTTGAAGTGATCCTTTTTGCTGCAAATTATGGCCTGATTATATGATGCTATTGTGTGTATTTCATGCATGTTTGAGTGTGTTTTCATAGCCTAAGAGATTCCCTAAGGGTTGGTCACGAAATGCCCAGTTTTTGTTTTCAAAACAGAAGCTGCGTAACTCTTTTTTTTCAACAATTTGGACATGACACGGTCGTGTCCGAAATCAGTTGATTCTTGTAACGCCCCAGCTTTCGGCAATTTAGGTATGATCGACACGTGTGAGTTTGAGAGTTGGATTTTAATTATTATTTGATCATTTCTTAACCTTTTCATGTCATGACATAATTTCATAAAATTATATTCTAAGTATTTTTAATGAAATTCATATCATATCATATTTATCGCATATATTGAACGTGATTGCAATGTGAATTAATTTCCCGAACTTGACTTAATTTCGTTGTGACCTTATTTGATCATTTTCATGAAGTTGGGGACTCAATTGCATGAATTAATTGTGCGACTTAATTGATCATTTACTATAGAATTGAATCTAATTGCATGACTTAAATAATGGAAGGACTAAATAGCAAATTGGCTATTTTCTCCCCTCTCTTGAGCAGCATATCACGTACCATTACATTTCCATTTCATACAAACATTCATACACATTTGCTCCTTTCTTCCCTTTCAACCGAGACAAACCCTTGTGAATGAGTAGGGAGATTTCATCCATTCAAGCTAGTTTTTGTGGGATTTAGGATCATTGGAGCATCATCAACATCATCTCTTCATCTCATCTCTCATTTCTTTCAATTGAGGTATTTATGGAGAATGGATGAATTCCTTGAATATATAGCATAGATAGGGCTTTGAAATGGCTTGGTTAAATTGTGTATTTGTTGTTGGAAATATGTATGTGAAATTTAAGCTTAAGATGGATGCATTTATCTTGAGATTTTTGGACTTGAGCATGCTTGAGTATATGGGTTTCAAATGACGATTTCTTAATGATCTAACATGGAAATGAGTGTTTATATGAATTGTTTCTGATCCCTAAGTATGATAGTATGTGTATTGCATGGAATTTATGCATTTCATCTTGGTTTTAATCCTTTTGGGTTGTTGTTGTTGTTGCTTCGTTGCTGCTCTGCTTCTGTTCTGCATCTTCTGCTGCTTTCGTATTTTGGGAACGACCCTTCCCAACCCCAATTTAAAACTGGAACGGCCGTTCCCATGATTCTGAGTCAGCAAGGCCAGCGAGACTGGGAACGGCCGTTCCCATTTTGGACTGTGTGCCGGAAGGGCCGTTCCCAGCTAAAACGTTTTTCCTTTCAAAAACCCTGGCGCGTTTCTGAAGGGCCATGGGAACGGCCCTTCCCATTTTCAAAGGGAAGCCGGAACGGCCGTTCCCGTGCGTCTGACAGAACAAAACTTTCTACATAAAATTACATTTTCAGCCCCATGATCCGATGATTTCTTTGACCCCGAATTGCTATTATATGATTGATTATGTACTGAAACAAGATATTTTCATGGTACATTCCATCATACTCGTCATCTCGTCGCATTTTCGCCGTTCGTCCTATTTGGTACATTTTGAGTCGTGTCTCACGGACATTTGTCTTTCTTGCACAGACCAGCTTGCTGGTGACGAGGAGCAGGCCCCGCGAGCTATTTCCTTGGTTGTTTTTGGGTCGTTCAGGTGAGGTTTAATTCTAGATACATAGGACCCGTATAACCCTATGTGAAGTTTTAAGCCAAAACCTATCTATATATCTATAGTTTTCAAATGAGATTGGTTTTCAAATGATTTACCAAACTATTGAAGGAATTGATTGATTGATTGATTGTTTTGGCAAGTATTGTATTGCACTGTGGGCCCGAGGGTAGTGGCTCGAGCCAACCAGGAAAGCATGGGCTGACGGGTACCTCGAGAGCTATCCTCACCAAATTGGGATGACCCCTGAACCCCCTACGAGATTAGGGGAGGAAGGAGTTCCGGGCTTGTAATCCCACCATCACCCGGAGGAAGAAGGTGTTATTGAAACTGCTAATTGTGCACCGTAATAAATTGCATGATCACCTAACTATTGAATAATTGATTGATTGATTGTACACAGTCGGAGTAAGGTTGGAGATTTGCCCTCACTAGCCGGGCCACAAATTGATTGTATTGAATTGGTTAAATTAAAATTGAATTAGTTGTAACCTCGTGCGATAGTATCTCTTATTCTATTAAATTGTATTGTTATTTTCCAAAATTATTACACGAGATTATAACTTGCATGTATGTGCGCTTATATTTATTTATACCCCTCGCTCAGTCCGTGTTGGACTGACACCTTAACTTTTCAGTTGTTTTGCAGGGCGTGCTAGGCGGGAATTAGAGTCTAGATTGTCTTTAATTTGGGTCTAGCACACTCCATCTCACATTTTGTTCATGTATTTGTACTTTATGTATGGTGTATCATGCCTTGTTACCTATTTTTGGAGATGATATTGTATTGATATATAATGTTGGTACCTATTAGTAGATATGTAAATATGGTACCTATAAGTATTGAATGAAATATTGCTTCCGCTTTTGTTACTCTGAATTGATTGTTTGGTTTGGGGTTAGTCCCGCCTAGCTTTGTTGTCGTTTTTTTTATTGTCTCTCGTTCGCTATAATGTCGGTTCATGTATGGATTGACCATTTCATATGTGGATTGGGGCTATAGTGTGGGGGATGTGGTGCCTAGCATTCCGGGTGCTACATCCTACGGTGGTATCAGAGCCCAGTAGCAAAATCGGGTCTCTAGTGTCGTGTCTCGTGAGTCTAGGTCGCACGACATAGGAACTAATTGTCAACTTGAGAGTCTTGCATTGTTATTTGACATGTTTGAACCTACTTGACTTATTTGAACTCATTTGAATTTGGTGAATTGTTTGAATTTTATAATTTATGTGCAATTTGTGAATTATTTGCACACATTTGCACCTACTAATCGAACATGCATAATAGTGCCTTGATTTCAGGATGGCTCGCGATAGACATCACCGTGATCGTTCTCCTAGACATCGACATCGTCGTCATCATCTCCGGGAGAGATCACCACCTCCTCCTCCACCTCCTCAGGCTCAGCCACAGGACTTTATGAACGTAGTGGTGGGTCTTATTGATCAGAGAGTCCGGGATTATGTTCCTCCACCACCACCAGTTCCACCACCATAGCTAGGAGCTCAGATTTCAGCAGTTTTTAGGGAGTTCCAGAACCAGCATCCTCCCAAGTTTTATAAAGGAAATGATATTCAGGCCGAGCAGTGGCTAAGAGAGATTGAGAGAGTTTGGGGGCTCATTCCTTGTGAGTCCCAGGAGAAGGCCCGTTGTACCATTTCTTTGATTCAGGGCGAGGCATATTCATGGTGGGAGAGTGCCCGGATTGTGTTACATGCTGCAGGCGAGGAAGTGAACTGGGAAGTCTTTGTTAGAGAGTTCAGAAATAAGTTTATTCCTCCATCTTCTCGCACTCGAAGATTGAAGGAATTTACAGAGCTTAAGCAAGGAAGCAGGTCGGTTTCAGAGTATATCGCCGAGTTTGAGAGATTATCCCGCTATGCTCCTAATATAGCGAGTGACGATTTCCTTAAGGTGATGCAGTTTGTTCAGGGCCTTAGACCGGATATTCAGGCAACGATCGAGGCGGTCAGCACGAGCACGTGGCTGAAGGCTACCAAGAAGGCATTATTGGTTGAGGATTCGGTGAATGCGAGGCGGTCTACTTATCGTTCGGGTTCAGGTTCAGGCTCAGGGTCCGGATCGAGTTTCAGAGGTTCCGGATCGGGGTATAAGAGTTCAGGTTCGGGTTCTGCTTCAGGCAAGAGGCCGATGGTTTACTCTTCTCCACCACTAGCGCCGAAGGGCCCAGGGAAGAAGCCCCGACCAGCAGGACTAGTGATTAGAGCTCCAGTTGCTCCAGCTTTGCCACCACCACCCGAGAGGCCTGTTTGTACCTTCTGTGGTCAGAGGACACACATCTATGATAACTGCAGGAGGCGTCTGGGTTTATTCTTGATTTGTGGGAGCGACGAGCATATGGTAGACGGATGTCCAGACCGCAGGATGCCACCACCGGGAGCACCGAGACCACTGATCAGGGCTCGTGCTTATGCTTTGGACGGAGAGCAGCAGGATGCTGATATTGATCCAGCCGCGGTAGTTGAAGGTACCATTTGCATACATGGCACGAACATTCATACCTTGTTTGATCCGGGAGCTACTCACTCCTTTCTTTCGAGTGCTATATCGGTTTCTTTGCCTTTGCCTGTTACTCGCTCTTCTGCATGTTTTGTGGTTAGTACTCCGTTTGGTGGTAGTTTAGAATCTGATCGGGCGTTCAGAGAGGTTCCGGTGAGTATCGAGGGTCGAGTTTTCTTGTCAGACTTCATTGAGCTGCCGATGACTTGCTATGGATCCATTTTGGGCATGGATTGGTTGTACAAACATTCTGCCACAGTTGATTACAGGGCGAAGAAGGTTCAGTTGGGATCAGATTTGTTAGTGGGTTGGAGTTCCAAGACTGTGCCTCTACTTTCTTTCTAGGAAGCTCATAGGTTGGTTCGAGAGGGAGCCACGGGTTTCATTACTTATATTCTCAACAAACCCAAGGATCAAAGTAAGCTGGAAGAAAAGGAAGTACTAAAGGAGTTGCCCGAGGTCTTTCCTGAGGAATTGGATTCATTACCTCCAGAACGGGAAATTGAGTTTGTAATCGACTTATACCCTAATGCAGAGC
Organism: Lantana camara; assembly: GCA_037501455.1. Taxonomy (NCBI): domain Eukaryota; kingdom Viridiplantae; phylum Streptophyta; class Magnoliopsida; order Lamiales; family Verbenaceae; genus Lantana; species Lantana camara. Next base: position 61,968,621 of record CM074855.1, read on the forward strand.
CGTACTCCAAGACTCCGTATCGTATGGCTCCGGCCGAGTTGAAAGAGTTGAAGACTCAACTTGATGCGTTGTTGGAGATTGGGTACATTAGACCGAGTTCTTCTCCCTGGGGTGCACCGGTTTTGTTTGTAAAGAAGAAGGACGGAACCTTGAGAATGTGTATAGACTATAGGGAGTTGAACCGGATGACGATCAAGAACAAGTATCCCCTTCCACATATCGAGGCGTTGTTTGACATACTTCTGGGACCTAAAGTCTACTCGAAATTGGATTTGAGACAAGGATACTATCAGCTGCGAATTCGAGCAGGGATATTTCCAAGACAGGATTTAATACTCGGTATGGGCATTATGAGTTCGTAGTGATGCCGTTTGGTTTGACTAATGCCCCAGCAGCTTTTATGGATATGATGCACAGGATTTTCAGGCCTTTTCTGGATAAGTTCGTGGTCATCTTTATTGATGATATTCTGGTTTTCTCCAAGTCTGCCAAGGAGCATGCAAGGCATCTTCAGTTGGTATTATGGACCTTGAAGGAGCATCAGTTATTTGCCAAATTCAGCAAGTGTGAGTTTTGGCTTGACAGGGTGTCATTCTTGGGTCACGTGATTTCGGGCAATGGTTTGGAGGTCGATCCTTCGAAGATTGAGTCGGTTTTGAAGTGGGAGAAACCTAAGAATGCCTCAGAGATCCGAAGCTTCTTGGGATTGGCAGGCTATTACCGGAGGTTTGTTAAGGATTTCACCAAGTTAGCAGCTCCTTTAACCCGGTTGACGAAGAAGAATGTGCAATTTGTTTGGGACGAAGGTTGTGAGAGAAGTTTCACCTTCTTGAAAGAGAAGTTAGTTTCTGCTCCAGTGTTAGCCTTTCCCAAAGGTTCAGAATGATATGCTGTTTATACGGATGCTTCTAGGGAAAGCTTGGGATGTGTGTTGACTCAGAAGGGTAAGGTAATTGCTTATGCATCCCGGAAGTTCAAAGAGCATGAGAAGAATTATCCTATACATGATCTTGAGCTCGCCGCCGTAGTCTTTGCACTTGGAAAGTGGAGACATTATTTGTACGGGGTGTCTTTCGAGATTTTCACCGACCACAAAAGCCTCCAGTATTTATTCACTCAGAAGGATTTGAATATGAGGCAGCGGCGTTGGATGGCAAGGTTGGAAGATTATGATTGCACGATTAAATACCATCCCGGCAAAGCCAACTTGGTCGTCGATGCACTTAGTAGGAAGGTTAGTGTATCGAGTTTGGAAGTGGGTGATAGTAGTGGAATCGAGCCAATTGTTGTAAGGGCTCGAGTTTCTAATATTTCGGTTCAGCCAGATTTGAAGCACATGTTGTTTGAGGCTCAGAGTACAGATTCAGAAGTTCAGAAATTGATAGCTAAGGCAAGAGCTGATCCGGAGTGTCCATTCGGGTTCGATGAAACCGGTCTTCTTCGTTTCAAGAACCGGGTGGTTGTACCCGAAGAGTTGAAACGGGTATTGCTCGAGGAAGCTCACAGGTCGGCTTATTCTATCCACCCCGGAGGAAACAAGATGTATAAGGACTTAAGGCAATATTATTGGTGGCGTGGATTGAAGAAGGACGTGGCCGAGTATTTGAAGCATTGTCTCACTTGTCAGAAAGTGAAAGCCGAGCATCAGAAACCGGGAGGTCTTCTTCAGCCGTTACCTATTCCTGAGTGGAAGTGGGAACAGGTGGCGATGGATTTCGAGTTCGGATTACCTAAAGTGAAAGGTGGATTCGATGGAATTTGGGTGATTGTGGACCGTTTGATGAAGTCTGCACATTTTCTGCCGGTTCGGATGTCGTATAAGATTCGCAAGCTAGCCGAGCTTTATAACCGTGTGATTGTTAGACTTCATGGGATTCCGGTTAGTATAGTTTCAGACAGAGATCCACGCTTCACTTCGAAGTTGTGGCGTGAATTACAAGAGGTTCTGGGTACGAAGCTCCAGTACAGCATTTCATCCTCAGACGGATGGTCAGCCCGAGAGATTAATAAGATAACTTGAGGATTTACTTCGAGCTTGTTCTTTGGATTTTCAGTCTTCTTGGCACGATCAACTACCTTTGATTGAGTTTGCGTACAACAACAGTTTTCAAATTTCGATTGGAATGGCACCGTATGAGCTTCTTTAAGGTCGGAAGTGTCATTCTCCATTGTTCTTTGATTTGGAAGAGTGGAAATGGACTAAGCAAGAAGGTGTTAAGAAAGGTGAGAAATTGGAAAAACCTTCTAAGGCCGTTGAAGCTATGGTTGAGAAAGTCCAATTAATACAACAACGGATGAAATCAGCTCAGGGCAGACAGAAGAGCTACGCCGATCGTCGTAGAAGGGATGTCGAGTTTGAAGTTGGAGACCGGGTTTTTTTGAAGGCGTCTCCACGTAAAGGATTTGCTCGGATTGGGAAAGGAGGTAAGCTTAAGCCTCGTTACTTAGGTCCTTATGAGATTTTGGAAAGAGTTGGAGAAGTTGCTTACAGATTGGACCTACCACCGAGCCTCACGGGGATTCGTAATGTATTTCACGTCTCTCAGCTGAGGAAATACTACCCCGATGAAACCGAGATCATTCCCGTTGAAGAAGTGGAATTGGAACCGAATCTAACCTTTGTTCAACAACCGGTTAAGATTTTGGATAAGAAGTTTCAAGAATTAAGAAATCGAAAGATTCCCATGGTTAAGGTTCTTTGGAGAAGTGACAAGACAGAAGAAGCCACGTGGGAGACTGAAGACAAGATGAGACGGTTCCATCCAGAGTTGTTCCCTTCCGATCAGTGAATCTGGGGACCAGATTCTTTTAAGGAGGGAGGATTGTAACGCCCCAGCTTTCGGCAATTCAGGTATGATCGATACGTGTGAGTTTGAGAGTTAGATTTTAATTATTATTTGATCATTTCTTAACCTTTTCATGTCATGACATAATTTCATAAAATTATATTCTAAGTATTTTTATTGAAATTCATATCATATCATATTTATCGCATATATTGAACGTGATTGCAATGTGAATTAATTTCCCGAACTTGACTTAATTTCATTGTGACCTTATTTGATCATTTTTATGAAGATGGGGACTCAATTGCATGAATTAATTGTGGGACTTAAATGATCATTTATTATGGAATTGAATCTAATTGCATGACTTAAATAATGGAAGGACTAAATAGCAAATTGGCTATTTTTTCCCCTCTCTTGACCAGCATATCACGTACCATTACATTTCCATTTCATACAAACATTCATACACATTTGCTCCTTTCTTCCCTTTCAACCGAGACAAACCCTTGTGAAGGAGTAGGGAGATTTCATCCATTCAAGCTAGTTTTTGTGGGATTTAGGATCATTGGAGCATCATCAACATCATCTCTTCATCTCATCTCTCATTTCTTTCAATTGAGGTATTTATGGAGAATGGATGAATTCCTTGAATATGTGGCATAGATAGGGCTTTGAAATGGCTTGGTTAAATTGTGTATTTGTTGTTGGAAATATGTATGTTAACTTTAAGCTTAAGATGGATGCATTTATCTTGAGATTTTTGGACTTGGAGCATGCTTGAGTATATGGGTTTCAAATGATGATTTCTTGATGATCTAACATGGAAATGAGTGTTTATATGAATTGTTTCTAATCCCTAAGTATGATAGTATGTGTATTGCATGGAATTTATGCATTTCATCTTGGTTTTAATCCTTTTGGGTTGTTGTTGTTGTTGCTTCGTTGCTGCTCTGCTTCTGTTCTGCATCTTCTGCTGCTTTCGTATTTTGGGAACGGCCCTTCCCAGTCCCAATTTAAAACTGGAACGGCCCTTCCCATGATTCTGAGTCGGCAAGGCCAGCGAGACTGGGAATGGCCGTTCCCATTTTGGCCTGTGTGCCGGAAGGGCCGTTCCCAGCTAAAACGTTTTTCCTTTTAAAAACGCTGACGCGTTTCTGAAGGGCCATGGGAATGGCCCTTCCCATTTTCAAAGGGAAACCGGAACAGCCGTTCCCGTGCATCTGACAGAACAAAACTTTCTGCATAAAATTACATTTTTAGCCCCATGATCCGATGATTTCTTTGACCCCGAATTGCTATTATATGATTGATTATGTACTGAAACAAGATATTTTCATGGTACATTCCATCATACTCGTCATCTCGTCGCATTTTCACCGTTCGTCCTATTTGGTACATTTTGAGTCGTGTCTCACGGACATTTGTCTTTCTTGCACAGACCAACTTCCTGGTGACGAGGAGCAGGCCCTGTGAGCTGTTTCCTTGGTTGTTTTTGGGTCGTTCAGGTGAGGTTTAATTCTAGATACATAGGACCCGTATAACCCTATGTGAAGTTTTAAGCTAAAACCTATCTATATATCTATAGTTTTCAAATGAGATTGGTTTTCAAATGATTTACCGAACTATTGAAGGAATTGATTGATTGATTTATTGTTTTGGCGAGTATTGTATTGCACTGTGGGCCCGAGTGTAGTGGCTCGAGCCAACCAGGAAAGCATGGGCTGACGGGTAACTCGAGAGCTATCCTCACCAAATTGGGATGACCCCTGAACCCCCTAGGAGATTAGGGGAGGAAGGAGTTCCGGGCTTAGGGATTCATTTACCCTCTACCCAGACTGATTGGATGGTGGGGCCTTGCAATCCCACCATCACCCGGAGGAAGAAGGTGTTATTGAAACTGCTAATTGTGCACCGTAATAAATTGCATGATCACCTAACTATTGAATATTTGATTGATTGATTTTACACAGTCGGAGTAAGGTTGGAGATTTGCCCTCACTCGTCGGGCCACAAATTGATTGTATTGAATTGGTTAAATTGAAATTGAATTAGTTGTAACCTCGGGCGATAGTATCTCTTATTCTATTAAATTGTATTGTTATTTTCCAAAATTATTACCCGAGATTATAACTTGCATGTATGTGCTCTTATATTTATTTATACCCCTCGCTCAGTCCGTGTTGGACTGACACCTCAACTTTTCAGTTGTTTTGCAGGGCGTGCTAGACGGGAATTAGAGTCTAGATTGTCTTTAATTTGGGTCTAGCACACTCCATCTCACATTTTGTTCATGTATTGGTACTTTATGTATGGTGTATCATGCCTTGTTACCTATTTTTGGAGATGATATTGTATTGATATATAATGTTGGTACCTATTAGTAGATATGTAAATATGGTACCTATAAGTATTGAATGAAATATTGCTTCCGCTTTTGTTACTCTGAATTGATTGTTTGGTTTGGGGTTAGTCCCGCCTAGCTTTGTTGTCGTTTTTTTTATTGTCTCCCGTTCGCTATAGTGTCGGTTCATGTATGGATTGACCATTTCATATGTGGATTGGGGCTATAGTGCGGGGGATGTGGTGCCTAGCATTCCTGGTGCTACAATTCTTGACATGGCCGTGTTGTGTTCTTGAGTTGGGGCCCTATTTTTTTTTAAATCGGACAAGGCCATATCCGTTTTATGTGTATTTTGGACATGGCCGTGTCAGCTTCGTAGGTGGTGCCCGGGGGGAGTTTCTTTCATCATTTCATTGCTTTTCATTAGCTTTTCTCATCTCGTTTAAGATTTGTATGCATGGTTAGCTTGTTATATTATGTGTTAAGCTTTATGTTAAGAATTTGTGGCTCGTTTTTTGCTCTCGTTTGTGAAATATATCTTATATGTAATGTATGCCCTCATATGACTTGAGTATGAATTCATTTCATTTCATTTGCATCATAAACATGCATTTGTACTTGCCGAGCACTGTATGGTACATGTTGAGTCTAAGAGTAACCCTTGTTGTTTGTTCTTTGCAGTTGACCCTCTCGATGACGACGAGGTTTCCCCTTAGGCATCCGGTTTGCCTTCTTTTGTCACCGCTACACGCTTGGAAGGTGAGGTTTTGTTCTTTTAGATATTATGACCTAAAACCCTAATTGATTTTAATCCCGCATGCGAGCTACGTATATTATATGTAAAATACATGTAAGATATGTACTTTGAGGGCTTTTCCCATTTTGTTATGAGACTTTGGAAACGATTTGTATACATATATAAGTTATTTTATGGCTGTGAAAACCTTTGATACGTGTGTGTGTGTAAGCGAGTTTTGGGTTTTGAAAGATAAGCTTTGTTGGAAATATGATTTTTGAACTATGATTTGGGCCCCAGAGAATGGTATGGTATCTCGGGACGGCTGAGGGGTCGCCGAGCTCTTCCATCAACATTTTCCTTTGAGGGTCTCACTTAACCTTAGGAGGTTGAGGAAGGGCGTTTCTCTTGAGCCGGTGGAAGTAACCGCCGAAGGTTTCAAGGAAGTAATTAACCATGTCTTGTGTGAATTCGATCGATAGTTAGGGCCGTCAACCCTTCTATCACTCGGAGAGAGGATGGTTTATGAATTTTATTTTGATTATGTCTTTGTTTGTAGGAGTTGGAGGATTGCCTCGTACTCGCCGAGTCGTGTGAATCTGTACGATCTATAAAACGGGGATGAATTTCTAAATATCTAAAACTTGACATTTTAGCCTATGGCCTTATTTTCTTTTAAGTTTATATATATTTTACCACGAGAAAACGCTTTAGCTTGCAAAAACCAATCCCGATTTATGGATCTTTTTATGATTTGATTACGTGCTTTGCTCTATATGTATATTGGGTGCGTGTGTTAGCCCCCTCACTAGTCACTAGGACTAACCCTCGTTGTTGTTTCCTTCTTTTTCCTTCCTTGAGTTGCAGGTATTGTTGGACTTGTGTTAGGCGGCAAGTTTGTCTTCGAGTCTTACTTGTTTCGTAGCTCGAGTCTCCATGTCTGCATTTGTAGTGGTTTCTGTTTTATTCTTATGAATTCTGAAGCTATGTATTATGAATACTTGACACTTAGAATATTTTGGCTTAGGTTGGCATTGTATATTGGTAGTTGAATCTGTTATGCTCTGATGACATGTATATATATGATCTTGGGAATTAGTAAGAATTGCTTTTATCACTTCCGCTATATTTTGTTGATTGGTATGCACTCTGATCACCGAGAACAATTTTTTCTCAATGAATATTAGCCACTAAATAATTTCCCTGCATTTTATGGTTTTATTTGGATTGATATATTTTGTAGAACTCTTATGATAACGAAGAGATTATAAAAGAATCTACAAAAGTTACCCTTGATATTCTCATATACCAGAATTTATATTTTCTTGATTTGCTTTCTTGATATAATTTTTTTAGTATTAAATTTATTAAAAAATACGTTATGGTACCTGTCTATAGGGTCTGGTTAATTAATAGATCAAATATTTTGGACAATACACTTTAAAATTTGCAAGAATATTGGATAAATCCATACTTTTTTCTAACTAATAATGAAACTATCATATTTTTCTAAAAGAACCAAAATAATTGATATTAGTACTTTATATACTAGATATGTGTAGAAAAAAAATTTATTATTATTATTTAAATATATGTCATTGAAATTTTTATATATATTAATATATTTTTAATAATTATCTTTGATATGGTTATTAAATATTTGGACATTAAAATTAAATAACAAGATTAATGATAATTATCAAAAGTAAATGAAGAATTTTAACATATCTTTATTAATTTTGAATTTAATATATAGTTATTAATATATATTTTAGTGTTATCTTTAATATGGATATTAAAATACTAAACAAAATTCACTAGCGAAAGAAATTAATAAGAACATTTAGGAGTTTTTCATTTATCATCTTTGCCACACTCTTTACGTCCTACACCATTCTTGTAGTCGTACAACCGCTCACTGAAAACTTTCAATTCTTTGTGTTCATGTTCTCTTTTTATTTTATTCTTCTATCACTCTGGACCCGGGTGTATATACTTGAGGTGAATTGAACTATAAATACGTACAAATTGCTCTTTTAAATTCTGATTCGAAAAAGATTGTGAGCCCTTGAAATAATCACTTTATTTGCAATTGTTTAACAGAAGTTAACGTTGCCTGTTATTCTGAGTTGCATTCACATTTTTTTGTACAGTTTTAAAAGCTAATTAAATAATATATTAATCGGTATTTTACATTCGATATAAAAGAATTTGTACATATTATTTATGTTTCTAAATATTATCATTTTCTTACAGGTTAAAAAATTGAACATCGATTTTGATTAATTCATAATAACTTCTTTACGAAAATAAATTTAATGAATTGATCATCCATTACCACTTATTAATTAAAATTAGTCTCGCGTATCAAACCCATGAAGAATCAATATATTTTGGAAGCTGAAATTGGAAATACAAAAATAGAGACGTACTTGATGATAAATTGATAATTTAGAACTATATAATTAGAGTGTGGGTTGACGGTGTCTGATCCGATGTGGCAAACTCCAACACTTTAGAATTTGTAATGTGGGGAAACAGGGATCAAAAGCTCAGGTGAGAGTCGCCGGAATTGGATGGGTTCACCCTGCTAGGAACAAACTCGAAAAACTGTCAGAAGGCTAAGCTGGGGAATTGTAACCCAGTTTGGCTCTCCGACGCTTAAGTCAGGTGATGAAGAAGAAAAAGATGAAAGCAAAACAGAGCTTGAATGTATCAAGCTTGCTTATAGAGTATGAAGAATTCTCAGTATTTATAGGTGAGGGTCAAGGCCCTTTAGTAATTTGGCACCAAGTGGTCCTGCAACGATGTTGCCCTAGACATGTGGCGTAATGAGGAGCCTTTGAAAGGGATCTCCTGCAAAAGCCTACAAAACAGGTTGGTGTCGGGCAACAGTAGCAGGTGTGCGTTGGTGTACTATATGTCAGAGAGTCTTTTGGGGTTGTTGTCGAGGGTCAAGCACGCTCGGGTTTGATAGGGGATTTGGGGCTCGCAAGTCTGAGGGAGCACATGGACCCAAAGAGATGGCTTGGAGGGAACAACTCCACCTTTATAATCATGGCGTGATCTCTAGGGCAGACCCTGATTGACATCGAGGGCTACGATGCGATAACCACGCTCGTTCGTTCGAGAGGTTATGGTTCTCTTAGCAGAGGGAATGGATATTCCCTCGAGGGGAGTGATTGATCCCAAGGGGAGGCTTGCGACGCGGACCCTGAAGTGCTACGGTGTCACGCTTTGACTAAGCCACGTGTCGTATGCATGTGTAACATCCTAGGTTTTCGGCCGTACAGGTACGTCGTTATGGGTGTGTCATTTGCGCTTTTAAATTATTGAATTATGTAACTATGTGCTTATTATATTGTTTAAATATTATTCTTGAATTTATTTGAATTATTTGTTAAGTATGTATTAGATATTTGAACGTTTTTGCCCCTATTTTCCTCGTTCTTGATCTGTTTGAACCCGTTTTCAATCCTAATTTTGTGACTACATGATAAGCATGAATTATATGTGTTATGGACTTATTTACATGATCGTTTTATGTTTTTGAGTTCGTTTAATAAGGTTCTTAAGCTGTTTCATTTGTTAAGGGACTCGAGGGCCTAACTCGTTTTAGCACACCTTGGGTTTCGGAAGGCGTATCTTGAGATCGGGAATTCGTATTTAAATTTCACAAGTGATGTTGGACTCGTAACGAAGAAAGAAAGCTAAGGAACCTAAATTTGTATTTTTCTAAGCTCCTTTGAACCCCCGTATTTTGCCAGAACCAAGACCCATGTGATAAATTCACCACCTTCACCCGTTTTGCTCATAACCGACACGTTTCTTAACCGAATTGCCCCATATTTGAACCCATATCACACTAACTTAACCCCCTTCCACCCCATTTGCTCCTCATTTGGACTCAAGCCAAGAAAGGAGAGGAAAAGAAGCAGCAAACCGAGCTCCAAGAGAGAAGGGAAACTATACTATTCACTTTGGCCATTTCTTGCTCCATGCACCTCTGATTCGCCTCAAATTTGAAAGGTAAGTCCATGATTTTATTCTCCATATTCTCCTCTTTCTTTTAGGTGCTTATGTGAAACCCTAAGCGGAGGGCACCACATCCCTCGCACCGAGAGTCCGGTCCACCCATGAAATGAGAGTCCATACATGAACCATGCTCACGGCGAACGGAGACAGAATAAAAAAAAACCCTGTTAGGCGGGACTAGACCCTGTATTAATCAATTCAATAAAATAAAGAATGCGAAAGCAATGTATACAATCAATATCCAATATAAAATTTCAATTCATACAAGAATGTAAATACGGGTTCAACTAGTGCCCTAGAAACCTATCCCGAGTTCAATAAAGTAATAACAATACAGAGTGGCTTACATAGCCCAGTTACAAGTAGGAAATAAAGGTACGGTACAATGCAGTGCAAACAGGACCAAGACTCGATCAAAGACTTCAAAAGACTCCCGCCTAACGACCCCAGAGCCTGCAAGACAGACACTAAAAACGATGAGAGGGAGGGGTCAGCCAACTGACTGAGTGAAGGGGGTACTCACACATATATATATATATATAGACAGGCAATCAAGCAGGCATAACTCCACTGTACGTTATTAGTTATAAAAACAGGAGACAGGAATCAGAAGTAATTAATACGTACGGGTGGAATTATGTTCAAGCATGCAGGTCAGGCAAACAGGATATACATTGCATGTGTCGATATCCGTACGCCCTCTGTTGATACCCATTTTACCTTAATGATCCATGAGCTCCGGTGTTGTACAGGGACTGGGGGCATACCAGAGGTTACGGATATCTATGCTTAATATTTTAGGGGACCTGGCGAGAACGGGTATTCAATCCATCCTGGACTCCTCTTTTCACTTATTAAATGATAGGTAAAAGCAGGTAATCAGGAAACAAGCAGGAAACAGGAGTTATAATTATTACAAGCAGGAAAACAAGTACAAGTAATCTCCTTCTTCAGTGATGGTCCGGGTAGCTAACCCTCGCCATCCAGGCAGGAATGATCTGTAGGTTCATGACTCCCCAGATCTGGAGCTCCTTTTTCCACCAAACCTCCTGGTGGATATCAGGATAGTCCAACAGGATGGGACTTGCGCAAGAGGTCACCGTCGGCCCGATACCTCCCCGGTTCACTCAAGACACAAGCCCCTGGGCCCCAGCAACAGGAACAGGAACCACTCCGGCTAGTCCAGCGCTAGAAGAGCCGAGGGCACAAGCAGGATCTCGCAAAACAGGCTCAGGAATAACACTACAGAATATATAAATAATTTCCCATACATAGCCGGTATATAAGATATGGCAAGGTTTTATATGAAAATCATTTGGTTTGTTTAGAGCATGCAAGGTTATAGGTCATTTATAAAAGAAAACCCTCACCTATGTGTGCAAGAAAGAAGTAGGAGAAGGACCAAAAAACCTGAAAGTCTCCACCGAGGAGAACACTAAACAAGAAAGGAAACATGGTGTACTCGTGAGACACGGCTGAATAATGAAACCAAGTAAGACGCACGGCGATGTTCATGAAGTGGTGCATCATGTTATGGCATGATTCAATAAGCATTAAATCATAAATAAGTCATAAAATGGTGTGATCGTGTTCATGAGCACAAGTAATGTCATTTAGACACATAAATGATTTAATCATTCAATTAGACATGTATACAATGCATGTAAGTCAAATAAGAGGTCGAGGAGGTGAAAGGAAGGCGATAAAACGGTTTTTGGCAAAGTTTGGCAAAAGCTAACAGTTTTCGGAAATGCGCAGTCTATAAAGAATTGAGCGTATCTTGAGTTCTAGAAGTTGGAATTGAGTTTTGTTTGTTGAAAATGAAACTAGACACATAGAACTTTAAAATGGTATGTGGCTCGACTTGTGGTTCAAAGCTAGGTGAAAATGGCGTAGGCTCGAACTTGGGCGAAAGCAGATTGTCGGTAACGTCATGACACCAAAAATAATATCTCACAAATTAGAAAGGATAATGACGTGATTCCAATTGGAGGTTGTTCTAGACTTCAAAAGGTTTCCAACGGAGTAAAAATCAGGTCAATCGGAGTTCAGATGAGGGAGTACCCGGCCGGGGAAATTACATGTCAAAATCTACCCGGCCGGGGAGAAGCAATGCAGAAACACTTCTGTAATAAAGTACCCGCCCGGGTACTTTTGTTTACAAAAATCTACCCGCCAGGGTAGATGTTCTGGGCAAGAAAAACGCAGCAAAAACAGGGCTAAACACGGGAGAAACCAAAATTCCCCAAAACCACCTCAAACCTCAACTAAAATACTCCAAATTCAAGGCATAAGTTCATGTATGCATGCTCTAACATATATCTTAATCTCAAGGCAAGGAAAGAAGAATTAAACAAGTTGCCATTAAAGGATATTCAAGCTCCAACAATGGAGTTTCATGCAAATACACAACTAACCACAAGAATTCTTACAATTATGCAACAAGAAAGCTCAAAGAAACAATATATATCAATCTTGGAGAGTTTAATTCAAGTTTGAGAGCAAGAGATCAAATATTCATATAAAAGTCACTATTCATCATCTTCCCCAAAGAGGCACTTAGGCAAGGATTCAAGTTGCAAGATTCAAGTAGAATTAAAGAACGTAACGAGAGGAATACAATGGTTACCTTAGGTCGTTGATCGGACGGTTGGATCTTGAGAACCCGAGCTCAAAGGGTTTATGGCCAAAAGGGGTGTTTGCTACTCTTCCTCTTCCTCTTCCTTGTTTGTACGTGAAAATGAGGGAGGGAGATGAACTTGGCTCCTTTTTGGGGCTGAGTTAAACGGTTCGGATTATACGGGTAGGGTCGAAAGGTATCCGGTCCATTCGGATCGGATTTTAAAATGGTAGGGTGATCAAATGGCTTAGAAATTAAAAGGTTAATTTCATCGAATCCGAATCACCGAAATGGACTCAATGGTAAGGTTAGAATTCGAATCTGAATTCCTGAGCTCAAGGTAGCCACAAACGGCCCCAAAATTCCCTAATTAAGATTAGGCCCTTAAAGAGCAATTATTGGACAATTGAATCCAAGAACAATTTAAATAAATTCTAAAGCGCACGTAATTAAATAGAGTTACACGTTGACACGTAGGCATGTGATTCGCTTAAATCATGTTATTACCGAATTAAACTCTCACGTAACCTCATACCTAGCTTGCTGGAAAACTGGGGTGTCACAACCTCTCCCCCTTAAGAAGGACCTATCCTCAGGTCCACTACCTCGAGTACTGGACTCTAAGAAAACCTATCCGTATTCATCCCACGCGGGGTTCGTGACCTCCCCACAGGAATTAGTTCAGAGAAGGGTCTTCAAGCTGCTCACGAACTAGATCCGACCATGAGTAGTCCGGACGTCTCGCACGATAGGAGGGTCTAAACGAGATTCAACTCCCTCCGTTTGAATCCATCCTAACGATCCCACAACTTGGTATCACAAGTGGAGTAGTTAACGAACTCCCACCACTCGTTCTCCACCCTGAAATGGGTCTTCAATCACCACATCAACTTCATGGTTTGAAGTTGGTTTCTTGGGCTGCTACTAGCTTCTAAATGGGGTCTCCAAAGACCCATTGTAAAGTCTGTTGCACGGCACGACCCTCGTGTCACCGTGTTACTAAGGCACTCGCTCACTCCAAAAGCATTTAACAAGCAATTACACATAACAGGAATTAAGGACTACATGATGCACGTGATATGTATGGTTAATGTACCGTTCACCATTGTTTGGAGGTTCTTCATTGTAGTGAATCCGATATCTACTTGATTTCTTTGTTGGAGGTTACTTTGCTCGTAGTGGCAAGCTTTAAGATTGCACGATGTGTCAATATTAGAATAACCACCCGGTCCCATCCTTGATCCATTTCCTTTCTCTACCAAACATTACGATCTGGAGTCCCGTAATTAATTCTCTTATCCTTATTAAATACCACTGTCCGAAGTCCCGATCTTAGAAGTCTCTTAATCTTAATCCAATTAACTCATTCTTCACCATGAATCACATACGCCCTTCCTCGGCTACTCGAGTTTGTCCCTAACAGTTTGGACATAACCTGAAATCTTATTAACATTCCCGGCTCATCATAGAAGAATGATTGACGAGCTAATATTCCATCTTATTCATGTTATGAGCTTTCCGAGTTATTCTACTTTCAAAGCCCACGGTTAAATTGGTTCTTACTTTGTCAGTTGTTAAGTATAGAGATTGACTCGACTTCTCTTGTTCACTACCTTGCTTACCAATTCTTATAAATCCTCCATAGCTCCATCATCAAATAGCTCACATCGAAAATTCAAAATTATACTCGATCTATCCGTACTTGGCCTTGTTATTTCAAATCCCAAAGAACTCCTCAAATCTGTATCTTCATCTCTCAGCCACTTATTCTTTCCTCTGTCCTCTTAGAAACTTTATCTTTTTCGATCTTGGGAGATTGAGTTTGTATAGGTCCCATAGTAAAACAAATAAGGTAGACTTGTACCCATATTGTCGATTCGATTCTCGACCATTCCTTGTATGGGTATTTTCATCTTCCAAAGTACTTATTTATGTCGTTGTTACTCTTGCATTTCCATTGTTCCATCTAGTAGCGATCCACTTGGGCACATTAAAGAATTTTAAATCATCTTCCGGTCATGATCTCCCCCTTAAAAACTTCTATCCCAATTCCTTGAACTCGTTCTATTGCTTCTCGACTTAGCTCCCTCGGTGTAAATGATCTTAGCTAAGTTATTTGTAGGGTGAAAGTGGTCATATTCACTTTGGAGTGATCCACAGAGAGAACAATCTATTTCCTTTGTTCAAATCCAATTCTACTTTCCCGAGCCTTGGTATTTCCTCTTTCCTTCCTCAAACTCTGCAATCCAAAATTCATCTTACCTTGATTCAATAATGACTCGGTTGAAGTAACACATGATGAATGAGTTTGGAGGAAAAAATTCCTATCAAGTAAACACTGTACCATGCATGATGGGTTAAGATGCCAATGCAGGTACCATTTAATTATGCAACACAGTAGGGAAATCATGGCAAATAGAGATGCACAACGCATATAATTAAGGAAGAGTAAAAATAATTCAAAATGACGTATGATGCACGTGTCATGAATGTTTTGAACATGTCACCGTTATGGCAAGTTTTAAACTCAGCAGCTTGTCCTTATTTCTCTAGTCACGGGCTTGCTTGGACTTGTTGATCATTTCTTGTTTTCCACGGTCTTCAAGATTTCTATGGATCTCATTGCATCATCTTGTATAACTCCATGGTCCGAGATCACGACCTCTTGAACCCAAATTCTTCTACCTCCATGGTTTTAGTGTCTTGACTTCTTCCTAATAATTGTTCTTCCACTCAATGTCCCGAATCTTTCTCCTAGTGTCACCTCGAATGAAGTCCCCTTGATTTCCATTATGAGTTCGAATCGATAGTAGAACTTGTCGTTTACTTGCTTACACTTGAGCACGTAATCTCCTTCTAAGGATTCTTTGCCTTTCTTTATTGTTTCCATTTGTTGTTCTATATTTCCCACTTCGACCTCACAACACGACAATTCAGCTTGGATTTGAAAGATGAACTCAAATCTTGTCCTAAGCATTGTCACCTTCCATGAACTTGTATTTACCACATTACTTGGCTTTCTCTAATCCCTTCCCGACTTATTTCCATCTTAGTCGAAATCCAAAGCATCTCAGGCCAAACTCTTTCTTACTCGAAACCCGAAGTACCACAAATCACCTCTTCCTTTCCCACAAGTCCAAACTTAACTTCCTCCTTGACGATCCCTATTGTTCACCATTCACGATCCTTGTTATATCTTGAATCTTCTATCCCGGACTAGAATTCAAATAACTTGATTCACTTGGAAGCTCCTCCTCGATGTCCCTTGTTGCTTATCTCTCATTAACTGATTTTACTTTGAGTTCTCTTGATTATCACCGCTTCTTCAATGATTCGAACCTCGAATTAAAGTACCTTCGAGATTTTCTTCATTTCTCTCTTGCATGAATGATACTAGGTGATCCGGTTTACTAACTTCTATAATATGAGCGTAGGCATCGATTCTTGTAAAACGTCACTTCACCCCGGTTCACCATCTCCAATAGAATATGCAAGCTTTACCTTTATACCTCGGTCTCCACTTCCGGATTCTACCTCTGAGCCGTAGCTTAATCGAAGAAGGTCTTGAATCTACGATTCCTGTATATACTTCCCGGTACGTTCCATATAATTTCCATGCCTGAGAATTGAGCTATGATAAACCATTGTTGTTGTAGAGATTGGCCGTGGTTTGAGATTATCTTCATACCTATAAATTATAACTCATTCCAAGGATATACGCATGCGATTAGTGCATGCTTATGTCACATTTTCAACATGAAAGGAATGAATCCAATGCAATAAGCAGAAATTAATTCAACAAGGTTCAAAAAGGAATGCAATTCCGTGCTCAAGGTCAATGCAATGTACACATTGTCAAGTAGTTCCTAAGCCGCACGACCTAGACTCGACAAGACACGACACCAGAACTCCTGGTTTTGTAACCTGGAGCTCTGATACCACCTTAGGATGTGACACCCTAAGCGGAGGGCACCACATCCCCCGCACCAAGAGTCCGGTCCACCCATGAAATGGGAGTCCATACGTGAACCAAGCTCACGGCGAACGGAGACAGAATAAAAAAAAAACTGTTAGGCGGGACTAGACCCTGTACTAATCAATTCAATAAAATAAAGAATGCGGAAGCAATGTATACAATCACTATCCAATGTAAAATTTCAATTCATACAAGAATGTAAATACGGGTTCAACTAGTGCCCTAGAAACCTGTCCCGAGTTCAATAAAGTAATAACAATACAGAGTGGCATACATAGCCCAGTTACAAGCAGGAAATAAAGGTACGGTACGATGCAGTGCAAACAGGACCAAGACTCGATCGAAGACTTCAAAAGACTCCCGCCTAACGACCCAGAGCCTGCAAGACAGACACTAAAAACAATGAGAGAGAGGGGTCAGCCAACTGACTGAGTGAAGGGGGTACTCACACACACATATATATATATAGACAAGCAATCAGGCAGACATAACTCCACTGTACGTTATTAGTTATAAAAACAGGAGACAGGAATCAGAAGTAATTAATACGTACGGGTGGAATTATGTTCAAGCATGCAGGCCAGGCAAACAGGATATACAATGCATGTGTCGATATCCGTACGCCCTCTGTTGATGCCCATTTTACCTTAACGATCCATGAGCTCCGGTGTTGTACAGGGACTGGGGGCATGCGAGAGGTTACGGATATCTATGCTTAATATTTTAGGGGACCCAGCGAGAACGGGTATTCAATCTATCCTGGACTCCTCTTCTCACTTATTAAATGATAGGTAAAAGCAGGTAATCAGGAAACAAACAGGAAACAAGAGTTATAATTATTACAAGCGGGAAAACAAGTACAAGTAATCTCCTTCTTCAGTGATGGTCCGGGTAGCTAACCCTCGCCATCCAGGCAGGAATGATCTGTAGGTTCATGACTCCCCAGATCTGGATCTCCTTTTTCCACCAAACCTCCTGGTGGATATCAAGATAGTCCAACAGGATGGGACTTGCGCAAGAGGTCACCGTCGACTCGATACCTCCCCGGTTCACTCAAGACACAAGCCCCTGGGTCCCAGGAACAGGAACAGGAACCACTCCGGCTAGTCCAGCGCTAGAAGAGCCGGGGGCACAAGCAGGATCTCGCAAAACAGGCTCAGGATTATTACTACACAATATATAAATCATTTCCGATACATAGCCGGTATATAAGATATGGCAAAGTTTTATATGAAAATTATTTGGTTTTTTTAGAGCATGCAAGGTTATAGGTCATTCATAAAAGAAAACCCTTACCTCTGTGTGCAAGAAAGAAGTAGAAGAAGGACCACAAAACTTGAAAGTCTCTGCCTAGGAGAACACTGAACAAGAAAGGAAACATGGTGTACTCGTGAGACATGACTGAATAATGAAACCAAGTAAGATGCACGGCGATGTTCGTGAAGTGGTGCATCATGTTATGGCATGATTCAATAAGCATTAAATCATATATAAGTCATGAAATGGTGTGATCGTGTTCATGAGCACAAGTAATGTCATTTAAACACATAAATGATTTAATCATTCAATTAGACATGTATACAATGCATGTAAGTCAAATAAGAGGTCGAGGAGGTGAAAGGAAGGCGATAAAACGGTTTTTGGCAAAGTTTGGCAAAAGCTAACAGTTTTCGGAAATACGTAGGCTATAAAGAATTGAGCGTATCATGAGCTCTAGAAGTTGGCATTGAGTTTTGTTTGTTGGAAATGAAACTAGATACATATACCTTTAAAATGGTATGTGGCTCGACTTGTGGTTCAAAGCGAGGTGAAAATGGCGTAGGCTCGAAGTTGGGCGAAAGCAGATTGTCGCTAACATCGTGACACCAAAACGAATTGATTATATCTCACAAATTAGAAAGGATAATGAGGTGATTCCAATTGGAGGTTGTTCTAGACTTCAAAAGGTTTCCAACGGCTAAAAAATCAGGCCAATCGGAGTTCAGATGAGGGAGTACCCAGCCGGGGAAATTGCAAGTCAAAATCTACCCGGCCGGGGAGAAACAATACAGAAACACTTCTGTAATAGAGTACCCGCCCGGGTACTTTTGTGAACAAAATATACCCGCCCGGGTAGATGTTCTGGGCAAGAAAAACGCAGCAAAAAATAGGGCTAAACACGGGAGAAACCAAAATTCCCCAAAACCACCTCAAACCTCAACAAAAATACTCCAAATTCAAGGTATAAGTTCATGTATGCATGCTCTAACATATATCTTAATCTCAAGGCATGGAAACAAGAATTAAACAAGTTGCCATTGAAGCATATTCAAGCTCCAACAATGGAGTTTCATGCAAATACACAACTAACCAGAAAAATTCTTACAATTATGCAACAAGAAAGCTCAAAGAAACAATATATATCAATCTTGGAGAGTTTAATTCAAGTTTGAGAGCAAGAGATCAAATATTCATATAAAAGTCACTATTCATCATCTTCCCCAAAGAGGCACTTAGGCCAGGATTCAAGTTGCAAGATACACGTAGAATTAAAGCACGTAATGAGAGGAATGCAATGGTTACCTTAGGTCGTTGATCGGACGGTTGGATCTTGAGAACCTGAGCTCAAAGGGTTTATGGCCAAAAGGGTTGTTTGCTACTCTTCCTCTTCCTTTTCCTTGTTTGTACGTGAAAATGAGGGAGGGAGATGAACTTGGCTCCTTTTTGGGGCTGAGTTAAATGGGTCGGATTATACGGGTAGGGTCGAAAGGTATCCGGTCCATTCGGATCGGATTTTAAAATGGTAGGGTGATCAAATGGCTTAAAAATTAAAAGGTTAATTTCATCGAATCCGAATCACCGAAATGGACTCAATGGTAAGGTTAGAATTCGAATCCGAATTCTCGAGCTCAAGCTAGCCACAAACGGCCCCAAAACACCCTAATTAAGATTAGGTCCTTAATGAGCAATTATTGGACAATTGAATCCAAGAACAATTTAAATAAATTCTAAAGCGCACGTAATTAAATAGAGTTACACGTTGACACGTAGACATGTGATTCGCTTAAATCATGTAATTACGAAATTAAACTCTCACGTAACCTCGTACCTGGCCTGCTGGAAAACTGGGGTGTCATAGCTTATCTTTTGAATTTCATGGAGGATTAACCATGATTTGATCTATGGCTTGAATAGTGAGGGTTAGAGACATTTTGATGAATTCTTGCATATATTTGAAGTATTTCTTGGTTTCAAGCTAGATAAGAGATCTAAATAACTCCTATGTTTCATTTCTATGCATGAATTTCATGGAAATTGAATGTTTATATTATTCGCCATTAGAGCTCTTGAACAACATGAATAGTGAGTTTGATTCTTGCAAAACTTGTATGATCTTCGATGTTCCTTGTTGTTTTTCAAATCTTAGCTTGTTTCGAAGTGTTATTTTCATGCCTTAGATCCTTCCCTTGTTCCCCTTGCTCTTATATGTGTTTAGGTGTGGTTTAATGGGTGATTTGCAGGTGGAATCGCGAAGAAGACGAGCTCTAGGCCCGTTAACACCCGTTAGTGCACTGATGGGTGAAAACGTCAATTAATGGCCTCCAGTACAAACGTCCGTTACTCAGCCCTGCTTCCCTGTTCTTATGTTTTGTTCGTTTCTTTTCTCATTTCGTTCTTTTCCCTCCCCGACCTTGGTCCTAGTGTGTTATATGCTTATTTTATTCTTTTGTTTGTTTCTTTTCTTGTTTCGTTCTTTTCCCAGCGGAAATTTATAAATTTTTCCCAAAAGATAGAATGGAATATTGCAATTCCTATTTTCAAATTCGTAGAGATCAAGAAACTCACTTAGATAGTAGCTTTATTGACACGTTCTAGCCGCCCAAGAACGCTCTTCACGTGGCTTGATCCCCGAAAGCTCCTTCGAATATTTCAAGACTTCACGATAGTAGCCCTCTAGCGAATTAGTCCACCAACCTTGACCATGATCCGAATAGGGAGGATGCTAGTTCTATATTCGGTGTTTAGGCTCTAGGGTTTAGTGTATAATTTAGAGAAGGGGAATTTTTGTCCATTAACCCCCAAGGGGTTCGAACCCTAAGTAGTAATAGGCTAGGGGTTCGAACCCCAAGTCTTGATTAGCAAGACTTTCCAAAACCGTTTTGGTAAGGGATTTCTTTCTTGGAGAGAAAGACTCTTACTTTGACCAAAAGTCTTCTTTTGACAAACTTGTCAAGCAAGAATTAAATATCCAACTCTTTTAGATATTTTAGTTTACTTTATTTATTTAAAATAAATAACTTGAAGCTAATAATAAATTAATTGATAATTAATTATTTATTAGACTTAAAACCTCCAAATTACAACTTTAATATTAATTCATAATTAAATTAAAGTCCGTTAAATAATTAATCAATATTAATTTTTTAAACATACACTATCACGTGACAAGTGTCACTTGGGACACGTGTGGTCCCCACCAATCTCCCGTTGGTTCGATCAACTCATTAAATCGATTCAAGCCTTAACTCACATGATTGGGTTGTTATGTGTGACCCTCTAGGTTCTTAATTTAATTAGCAGTGACCTAATTAATTAATTAGTCCACAGATCATACGACCATAGTCTAGCAACATGTGTATGACCCCTAGCTGAATAAGAATGTCTCAATTCGAAAGAACCTTTAAGTCATTGATTCATGTGAGATACAATCCTCCTACGTCCCATCTCTCAATAAAGATCTAGGGTAAGGGAATAACCTAAACCCTAATAATCTAGATCCTAAAGTTAAGTGCATTTTATATCCATTTGATCTCAATCCAAGAAACTAATTTCTTGATGTCTTGATCCACTACCTTGGCCAAGGACTCCTAGATGGCATACGAATGACTTACATAATAAGAGATCAACTTGCTAATGCAAGTGTAGGTCCTTTATCGATTCTCATATACTTTCATGTGTCACTTGTGCAGCCCCAGCATAAGCTTTGAATCAATCATCTGAGGTGACACCCTTTAAAGCTTATACCTAAGGCCACAAAGTTAGCCCATAAAGTATCAATGGAACCTCAAGTCTAAGGATCACTTAATCATATCAATGACTCGTGAGATATTCCCTAATCTGGAACTTTCTATTTCCAAAAATAGAAACTTCCTTTCCCATTTAGGAATCTTCTCACACGGGACACATTAGTATACTTACTTAGAATAAGCAAGCACCCCCATGTATCACGCACGTATCAACAATACACTTTGCACCCCATGAAATAAGGTGGTCCTTCTTAAGGGCGTGATCACACGAGCAAGCCTCGTACGAGTCAAGTTGACACTCCCATTATCTTTAGGATTCATCAGCTTTGAGTGATTTCTAATCATGACTTATGTGATATAGGGCTCGTTCCATGAACCATTTCACCTAAATGGCTGAGTCCTATAAGTCATGTTGATTAGGGGAGTTCTTATACATGCAAAGTTAAAGTAATCACACAATCAAACAAGATCATATAAAGAAGTGTTGCCAAAGTTTGTTTATTATTCAAAGATTGTCTGTGATTTACAAAGGGAAAGTACTAAAGCGGATATACAATCGGCTTTAAGGGCATTATTCCTAACATATGTATGGTTGCGTTATGACTTGCTTATGCATGTCTTTAGTCTGTTATGAGTATGAATAATGTGTTATAATGTGTTATGTATTGTCTTATGTGCCGGGTATGTGATTTCGATCTTCGTTTACTTGTATGAACTTATATACCCTATGTGCTAACTCTTGTGCCTTCCTAGCTTGAATCTTTCGCTTTTCATATGTGTTTTAAAGTAATATATGGTATTGTTATGCTATGTTATGATGTGTTATGTGCTTATTTGATGAGTTATGAATTTAATACTTGTATCATTGCTTTGATAGCATGCTAATTGTTCCGATTTGACTAAGTTTGAACTTATGTGATGTGCATTGCATTATATGCACCCATATACATTTTCCTAGAGTCTAAGTGGTTTATATTTGAGTCTAAGTTTGTCTTTCTTCCTTTGTTTTGTTTAGAGCTTTGTCTCGGAGGAAAGGAGGTGGTTTCTTAGGTGTGTTCCGGTTTGCTTCGTCCATTTTTGTCGACAAGGCAAGGTTTCTTTCTTTTAGTTATTATGACCTACAACCCTATGTGAATTTTTAAGCCAGCATGCTACCTACATATATATATATGTATGTATATAGATAAGTGTTCGATATGTAGTTTGTGGGATTTAACCCGTCTGTTATGAAACGTTTGAAAAATGTTTTTATGTATATGTAAGTTATATTTTCATTTATTTGTTTTGAAAAATGGTTGGTGTGTGTGTTTTGAAACTAGCGAGTTATGACTTTGAAAGATAAGTCTTTGTTATGAATATGATATGATAAGCTTTGTTCTGTCTATTTGCTGGGCCCCGGAGATTTGTACAAAGGAGCCCCGGGACGGTGTTGGGCCATCGAGTTTCTCCTGAGTACAGTCTCCACTTTGAAAGGATCAACCCGGAACCCGCTAGGAGGTTTGCTAGGGGATGGAATCCTTGGGCGTGAGCGTAATGAAACTCATGACCCTTATATATTTATGCGGATGGTTAGGGTGTGCACAACCCTTCCATCACCCAGAGAAGAGGTATGCATGTTTGAATTATGTTTTTGTTTGAGTTTTGATTTTGAATTTTGTTATGAACGGAGTTAGGTGGTTTGAAGCTCGTACTCGCCGAGTTGTATGTTTTAGCTTCTGAAAATGGTTCATGAAAAGGGAGTAGATTCCTAATTCTTAAAATTTACTTATTTTGGCCTCCGGCCTTAACTCTTTTATATATATAATATCACTTGTTGAAATGATTTAGATTGCAAAAACCACGTCCCGGTTCATGAGCTTTTATGACTTTGAATATGCTTTGCTTTATGTATATATACGTGTGAGTGTGTCAGTCCCTTCACCAGTCTTTAGGACTAACCCATTCTCGTTGTCTTCTTTTTCTCCTTTGTTTCTTGAGTTGTAGGTTTAGGGTTCGGACCAAGCTAGGCTGTGGTTTTCTTTTGAGTTGTTCGAGTCTGAGTTCGAGTCTGAGTTCGAGTCTTTTGCATTCTGCATCTTTACTTTTCTGCTTTGGTATCTTGTATAGTTATGAATATGTTTAAGAACTTTAAATTATGAGAACTTGTACGATTTATTTGGCCCACGGTAGGCATAATATGTATATCTTGAATTCATTTGAGCATGTATGTTTATATTTGTTGATCATGGTACTTCTGTATTTTATTTCGATGTATGTTGTGCGTTCTGAATTAGGGTCTAGATCGCCTAGCTTAAGTGTGATTTTGCTTTTCACCCTTCACTGTAGCATGATGCATATGCGGAGTCTCCATTTCATTACACGTGTTGGGTTATGGTGCGGGGATGTGGTGTTCTCTGCTCTGGGGTGCTACATCTAAACTGGCATCAGAGCTCTTGGTTGCAAAACCGGAGCTCTCGTGTCGTATCAGGTCTATCTAGGTCGTTCAGCTTAGGATTATGCGTTTGTTTGCATTCACTCTCATTTATATGTGAATTATTTGAATTAATTGTTCACATGAATATGCAATTGCTAATCGATATACACCTATCTATATATTCAAGTTGTTTAGCTTTTCAGGATGCCACCCATGGACCAGATACCAACTTTGTACCGGGAGTTTGGAACTTTCAATCCTTCATGTTTCCGAGGAGGTAATGATATTGAAGCCGAAGAATGGCTCGCGGAGATAGAGGGAATATTTTGGGTCTGGTCATGTAATCCTCAAAACAGGGTCCGCCTTGTTACACTACTTCTACAAGGGTAAGCATAATTATGGTGGAGAAGAGTTACTCAACAAATAGGGGCGACAAGCGAAGAAGTAATTTGGGATGTGTTTGTTCAGGAGTTTAGAAAGCGGTAGACACCGGCTATTCTACAAGAACGAAGACTTGAAGAATTTCTTACTCTTAAGAAAGGGGATAAAACCGTTATGGAATATTTGGAGGAGTTCGAGAGGTTGGGTGCTTACGTACCATCTATTACTAATGATGATTGGGTAAAGGCTAGATATTTTATGGAAGGTTTTCGGAGCGAATTTAGAGAAGCTTTGATTACAAAGGACACAAGTACATGGGACAAAGCCATTGAGAGGACAATACGGATCGAAACTCGGTGGATGGCAGGGAGAAGACATGAAGAAATGCAGCGGAGCAACCATTCGGGTTAGGTTCATGTTCTAATCTATGAGTTGAAGAGAAGCCGAGTCGATAAGGTATACCGATCGAGAAAAGGGGTAACAAGAAGAAATCTAAGCCCCGAAAGAACCCTTAGTCCGAGAGAGAATTCCCACCGTGTGTACATTGCCGAGGAACCAACCACACTTACAAGGGATGTTGGATTCGGTTAAAGAGATGCTACGCTTGTGGGTCTTCAGAGCATAAATTCTCGGATTGTGATTGTTCGAGGGCTAATAAACAAAGGAGAAGAAATCAAATGCTTCAAGTTGGACACCAAATTAAACCCAGGAATTGAAGTAATTTCATTCATGGCATCTCAATCATGCATAATTAAATTCGGGGAAACACACTTGTTATTATCTTTTCTCTCCCTTAACTGCTTCTTGTCGCTTGTTGCTTGTTGTTGTTGTACTTGTTGCCTTCTTGTGTGTGAACTCTCTTCTTGAAGAGAGTTTATGAGTTAAGTGCCCGAGAGCGTTTGGTTAGTTGTGAGGGTCGAGTTGGCCCGGTAGTTTTCTTGAAGAAGCCTTGTTGTGGTACGGAGCTACCTTAGGCGTGAGTTGGTTGTTCGAGTGCCGTTACGAGCTAGTGGTTATTTCTAGGAGGTCCGTACGGGGCTCAATGATATTTTTGGGTAATAGATTGAAGGCTAGCCCGTTTATATCTTTCGTGGAAGGGATTGGTTATTCTAGGACGGTGCGACAAGCTACGTGGCTTACCTTCCGGTTAACAGAAGGATCGAGCCAAGCTTGAAGAGAAGAAGATCATAGTAAGACTCTCTTGATGTTTCGTTGAAGGATGGAATTCGTTGCCACCCGACAGGGACATTGAGGTTGTCGTGATCTTTATACCGGAGTGAACCTTGTCGAAGATTCCCTACCTGATAGCTTCAGCCTGGTTGTTGGAGTTCAAGACGTAGTTCGATGAGCTCTTAGAAAGTAGTTTCATCCGTTTGAGTACTTCTTCGTGGAGTGCTCTAGTCCTATCTAAGAAGAGGATGGGACTTAGGATGAGTATAAACTACCTTCAGGTGCACAGGTTAACTGTGGAGGATAAAATACCCTATGCCCGCTTTGAGAGTTGTTCGTTCTTTTTTAGAGTTTCGTGGGTGGCGCCAAGTGTGGTTTCTACAAGGGTATTATGGACTACGTGTTCGGGTAGAAGAACCGAGAATTACCTCAGAGAAGAAGTCTCTAATGTTATCGGGGATTTGACAGAAGATTCGTGTTTCTTTAGGCGGCCATCCTGTTGACATGAACGACAAGGAAGAGGCACGGCTTGAGTGGGAGAGGTGTTTGAAGAGAGAGTTGCCTTTGGTACTGACTTTGTTTACCCGAGGGTACTCAAAACTACTCTGTTACAATCGGGGCACTAAGGAAACCTGTAACACCCCAAACGGAGGATGCCACATCCCCCGCACTAAGACCCGGACCCGATCATGAAATGGAAGTCCATGCCCGAATTCGAATCAGAGCGAACGGGTGACAAACGCACACGCTATGCTAGGCGGATCTAACTCGACAAACTCAGAGTGCGGAAGCAATTAAAACCAAACAACAATAGATAGCGGAAGCATTTCAAACAAAACATGCAAAGCAGGTGATAGGTTCAACTAGCATAGATACCTAATCCCGAATAATAGATCAACAAACATAACAAGTGACGGGTTCAACTAGCATAAATACCTAATCCCGAATAATAGATCAACAAACATAACAAGTGACGGGTTCAACTAGCATAATTCCCTAGTCCCGAATATCAACATAAATTAATAATCATCAAGTGCCACAAGGGGCCGAATGAGGGTGCCACAAGGGGCTACCGAATAGTAAAGTATAATCTCAAGTCTACAAGTCTTAAGTGTAAGTAAAGTGTATGAAAAGACAAATGCAAATAGAAAGACTAGACCGACGAAGTGCAACTCAAAAGACTCACTTCCGCCTAGCCACGCCAACAACCTGCAACTAAAAGTGTAAATGAGGGGTCAGTCAACTTGACCGACTGAGGGGGCTAACGCACACCCACAATATATATATATAAAGAGCATAGCACAGAATAAAAGGATGGACTCATGAACCGGGGATAGGTGTTGCATACCAAAACATTTCGAAATAACCCAAATAAATATAGATATAAGTTTAGAAACCATTTCCAAAAGGACTCTATCCCGATTCATAATTCCATAACATAACATAATCAACTGCTCGGCGAGTACGAGCTTCCCACCTTTACTCCTCAGAACATAAATCACAATCAATCCAACCGCTACACCAATGATGGAGGGGATGTACAGTCCCCAAAACCATCTATAATAACACCGTCTAAAAATAGACTCGATCTCAAGACGGTAGCGAACCCACAAGAGTCATCTCCGGCCTTAGCCGAAGGCTCCAGATATCACGCCTCCCTCATCACCCTAACGTCGCGCAATGATATCTCAAATGGAACTACGCAATTGGTAAATAACCCGACGGCCCTAACCGTCCCGGGGGACCCATTACCCGCAGCTCCTAGGATCCACAACAGAACAGATCATAACATAACATACGCCAATCTTTCATGGCAATCTCGCGATAGAATTAGAACACAACTGTTTTCCAAAATAGCTTACATATGCCTCGAAAACTGGTTTTATATTTACACCCTTCCTACGCGATGGAACTTTAAGCCTCATGACCTCCATCCATGCAGGACTCACACAAGATCATCAACATTTCATATTCAGTACACACATATCTATAATAGAGTATACTCGCATGCAAGGGTAGAAATCAACATGTAAAGGCCATAGGTCACGTAACTATACAAAATCCTAAACCTCACCTCGTGAAAGGAGAGTCTGAGAGTTTGAAGGGCCAAACACTCTAAACCTCGGGCCCACCGGCACCACCAAACTCTGTGACAAGACATACAGAAGCCCAGACTTAGACTCTATATGAACCAAACAAGACGCATGGCGTTGTTCAACATGATCGTGGTTATGCATAAGTGTTCATGTTGTGCTTGGATAAGGTGTCGTGGTCATTATCAATGCTCAACAAGGTCATATTTACAAGCAACCAACACGCAATTCCATATCCAAAGATGCAAGATCAATTTAGGAAATCAATGTATTCACAAAATGCATATTAAATCATCCGATGGCACAGGGTTCAATTATAATATTACAATTAAGCATCAAGTTCATGTCGAGTTATAAAGTGCATAAGTAAGAGCAACTTGATCATATAAACATATAAAGTTGTTGTACGTAGATGGCATGCTCGATACAATTAAAGAGTGCATCTAATTCACTTAAGATCATACTTTACAACTTCACAACATGTTTGGTACACAAGCTCAAGTCACATTCATAGTTTCATAATATTACACTTACATCCCCTATGTCATTTATAAAAGTTTAGAATTATTACACATATATCCCCTTAGTTGATTACTAAGCATAATTGTTCATTTAAAGTGTTTATACAATTATTCCACTAGGAATTAATTACTTACAAGCATGACAATTATCAATTTATCATAATTCATAATATACCATTTTCAAGTAGTAAGAGTAAATCAAGATATTACAATTCTAACTCCTATCATGCATCAAGTCTCAAGTTGTTCAAGCATCTTTCTTGTATCTCAATTTAATATTGGAAACACAATTTACAACAAACATAACATTGAGAACGTCTCAAATTCATATAGAGAAATCACAACATGTTCGTTCTTCTAAAATATTATTCAAGTTCATTTAGTCACATAAGAGATTAGTTTCTAAATATTATACTAACACCCCTTCATATCTAAACACATAGTATAAATTCATCACATCGGGATTCAAATTGTAAACCGAAACATTCATGCATATCACAATCCATTCAACACATGTTTTCATATACAATTAGAATACATCTCGATCAACAAACCAACAATAACCAATTTATTTGCACTTAAAACAATTAATTCAAATAATCACAATTACGCAAAATAATTTGTAATAAATAAACCGAGTGTCCAATTAACGAACGGAAAGTGGCGTTGAACTCACCACAACGAGATGAACATTCTGACCAAACGCCACCGGAAAGCCACCTGTGACACCCCGACTTATCGACCGTACAGGTATGACGTATTTGCGCAATTAAAATTATTATTTGTGTATTTTATATTTATTTAATGGTTTATTTTTTTATTATGTGAATTTGTTTATGTGCTCGTTTCTTGTTTTCGATGTCGTTTGTTGTGGTTTCGAAGTGCTTGAACCGTTTTGGACCTAAAGGAGGCTAAAAGGTATTTAGCGCACCTTGGGTTCCGGTAAGCATATTTTGAGCTCGGGAATTCGGATTCGAATTCCGTCACTTCCGTTGGACTTGTTTCAATGATTCGGAGTCAATGGAACCAACCTTATGTTTTTCCGAACCCATTTGATATTCCAAAATTCGACCGAGAGTTCATCTCGCGCCTAAATGACCACCTTGGAGGAAATTGCACATAAGTCCCTCAATTCTTGACCAATTAACCTCAAACTTGGACCCACATGACCCCAACTTGATACTTTACCATCCCTCTCTCCCTCACACCGATACACACAAGGCAAGGAAGAGATTTCAGCCATTTTTTGGAGAAAACACACAGCAACCCGTAACTATTCACCTAGAGGAGATTTTGAGCTCCAATCTCCATTTTCTTCCAACATCTTCAAGGGCTTATATGATCATTTGCATCTAAGAAATTCAGAATTTGATGGTTGTAAGAGCATGCTTGGATCATATATGTGAATAGTGTAGGTTTTGGTTATTTGATGAATTTTGAGTGATCTCTTTGAGTTTTGTTGGAAGCTTTGCATCTTTCTTGGTCCTAGGACAACCATATGTATATGTATGAGCTGAGTTTTGCATGAGAAGCTAGGCTTCCTTGGTTTTCATTTTGGGTTTTTGAAGTTCTTGGTGAAAAATGAACTTGTGTGTATTTCTTGCATTGATTCTTCATTTATCTTCATACTTAGGCTTAGAGATTCCATGAATTTGATGTTTTCTTGTTGTATTTTCATCCTAATATGTGTTATGTGGAGTTGGGATTTGATTAATGTTGGTTTGGGGTGAATTTTGGCCTGAAACGAGTGTTTGCCCTGTTCTCGCCCAACAGTCGAGGTCGCGACCGTTTTCGCTACAGATTTGGTCGAGGTCGCGACCACCTGGATTTTTTCGCTACGACTTGCCGGTAGAGACCTCGACCAATTTGTGTGCAAATTTGGTAGAGACCTCGACCCCTTTTTTTTCCGGTTGTTTTTTTTTCCGTGTTTCGCGTGCATTTCTTTGCTTCATTTGGTTCATTTAATATTCAAAGAAATATGTAAACTTGTTATTTGAGGTTTTAAGCTTTGTGTTATGAATTATGCTTATTTTTATGCTTCTATTTTTGATGAATTTTCCGTATTTGTCTTGTATGCCCTCATATGACTTAAGTACGCATTCATTTCATTTCATTTGCATGCATAAGCATTGTCGGGCCTCTAATTGGTACATTATTGAGTTTAAGTCTCGGGTCTTGTCTTATTTTGTTTCAGAGCCTCTTCCGGAAGTTCGTGAGCCCGAGGTTTAGGTGTTTGTTCGCCCGTTTGCCTTCCTTTTCCACTACTTTTGTAAAGGTGAGGCTAGGATCTTTTATATTAGATAAGCGACCTAAGACCTACTACGTGTTGTTTTCTTACCCCGTATGCGATTATATACCTTATGCATATATATATTAAATACGAGTGGTTAAGCTATGTTATGATTTTGTGAAATGAGCTTTAAGTTTTTGAAATTGGTATAAGTATTGGCATAAGTAAGCTATGTTTATGTTTGAGCGAGTTGTACCCTGAAAGATGGGAGTTTGGTTTGATTTAGTTTGTTGGGCCCGAAGATGTGGGTAAGGGAGACCCAGGACGACCACGGGGTCGCCGGTTATGACCCCTGTGCACGTTCTCATTTGAGACATTCACGTACGACCTATGGAGGTTGGGAAGGCACGGTATCTTGAGCCCTCGGTGGATAACTGGGGAAGGCATATCGTGGGTTAGCTACCCCGTATGTGTTTGGTAATGTAGGTGTTAGGGTTTGATTCCCGATACACCATGGATGTGAGGTTGGAAATTGTGATTTGAATTCGATTTTATGTATGTTTGATCGAGTAAGGGATAGTCCGTTCTCGCCGGACTTACGTTTATTTTATGTTCGATAGATTATGGATCGAGATAGGTTTTCCTTTATATTATATGCTATCTTCGGAAAATGATTTGGTATGTAAAACCCTAGCCTCGATTCATGACTATCACCTTTGTAACATGCTCTGCTCTATATGTATTTAGGTGTGGGTGTGCGTTTAGCCCCCTCACTCAGTCGAGTTTGACTGACCCCTCTCTTTTTCCACCTTCAGTGCAGGTTATTTCGAGCTAGGCGGGGAAGTGCGAGTCTTGGTCTTGTACTTGTGTGTCTAGGTCGAGTTGCATCCATACTTCTTGCATTTTGGTTACTCTTATGATGTATTTGATGCTAGAATCGTATTTTGAAGAATTATGGGCTTTTGATGTATATACTCGATCTTTTGGGCCGTGAGGCCATTGTATATGATGTAAATGTTATTTATAGAGCTCTTTTCGATCCTTATGTTATTGCTTCCGCATTAATATTTTTGTTTGGCGCGCTCTGCCAGAGTCTTAGCCCCGCTTAGCCTAAGGAGTGAGTGTAGGTTCCGTTCGCTTAGACTTGGACTCATGTATGGAAATCCATTTCATTTGTGGGTTCGGGTTTAGGTGCGGGGGATGTGGTGGCCCACCGTTCTGGGCGTCACATCCTTAAAGTGGTATCAGAGCTCTCGGTTGCAAAACCGGAGCTCTAGAGTCGAGTCGGGTGAGTCTAGGTCGTACGGCTTAGGACAACGTGGTTATATACATTTATGTGATTATTTGTTTTTCTTCTTGTTAATCGTGCACATGAACATGTACTAACCCTCACGCATATGAATTGGAATCTTTTGTTTTGTAGAAATATGCCTCCCCGAAGACACCACCGCCGAGATAGATCTCCAGAACATCATCATCACCGAGATCATTCTCCACACCCGGAAAATAATAATCCACCACCACCCCAAATGGATCCAGGAAATTTCATGGAAAGGCTCGCCGTGTATTTGGAACAAAGGGCTCAGGAAAGAAATAATGCGCCTCCGGCTGGAAATCTTCTTACTGCTATTCTCCGGGAGTTTAAGAACCAAAATCCACCGGTTTTCGTGGGTGGAAATGACGTGCAAGCGGACGAATGGCTCGTGCAAACTAACAGGGTATGGAATCTCATACCGTGTGGGCCTATGGAGAAGCTACAATGCACACTTACCATGATCCAGGGCCAAGCTTATAGTTGGTGGTCAAGCTTGCAAGGAAGATTAGAGGCTACCGGAGAGGAGATCACATGGGAGGTGTTCGTCCGGGAATTCAAGAATAAATATATTCCCAAAGCTACAAGAAATCGAAGGGTGAGAGAATTTATGGAGCTCAAACAAGGGGGTATGTCCGTCACTGATTATATCAATGAGTTTGAGAGGCTCTCCCGTTATGCCCCAAACATTGCCAATGATGATAAAAGCAAGGCTTCTCAATTCCTCCAAGGACTTCGGGAGGATATGAAAGATGCTCTAGAAGCTTCTAACACAAGTACTTGGGCGAAAGTCACGGACAAAGCTCTAAGAGTTGAAGAACGGGTTGTGATGAGGAGGAAGAGTACTTATACCGGACAAGGGTCTAGCTCGGGGAATTTTAATAAATTTGGGAAGAGGCCGGCATTTAAAACATTTCAACAAGCCAAGCCTCAAAACAAGCAACCCCGACCCGCGGGACCCAATCAACCGAATCGACCCTTAGCACTTCCGGCTCCACCTAAAGTGCAATGTACCTATTGCAAGGGTCCTCATCACGTGGTTAATTGCTTCAGGCTTCATAAGAGGTGTTTCATTTGTGGGGCACAGGATCATATGGTGGGCACGTGCCCGAAGAAGAAAGATAACCCGAGGCCTGCAATCCAAGCTAGGGCTTATGCGTTGGGTGGTGAAGAAGAGCAAGCTGTGGAAATCGACCCAAATGCCGTGATCGAAGGTACTATAAGCATTCATGGCACTACATTACATGCATTATTTGTTCCCGGGGCCACTCATTCCTTTATTTCCCGGGATATTGCTGCTTCTATGTGCTTGCCTATTTCCTTGTGTGCACATGATTACGTGGTTAGCTCTCCTCTTGGTGGTAGTTTAGTAACTTGCAGGGTTTTTCGGGGTTGTCCGGTTAGCTTCGAAGGCCGAGTTTTCCTCGCAGATTTGATTGAAATGCTGATGCAGAGATATGATGTAATCTTGGGTATGGTTTGGTTGTATGAACATGGGGCTCAGATGGATTGTCGGGATAAGAAAGTTTCTTTTGGTTCAGTGGTGTTTAAGGGCGAAAAGGTGAAGTCAAGCCCGTTTATTTCTTTTGTTGAGGCGAGTAAACTGGTCCGGGACGGTGCGACAGGTTTCGTGGCCTATCTTTTAAATAGACCGAAGGATCAGGCCAAACTTGAGGAGACGGAGGTCGTGCGAGAGTATATCGATGTTTTCCCTGAGACTTTGGGTTCTCTACCGCCTGATAGGGACATCGAGTTCGTAATCGATCTTTATCCCGGAGCAGAGCCTTTCTCGAAGACTCCCTACAGAATGGCTCCTGCAGAGTTAAAGGAGTTAAAAACGCAGCTTGATGAGCTTTTGGCTTGTGGGTACATCCGTCCGAGCATTTCTCCGTGGGGTGCTCCCGTTCTATTTGTAAAGAAGAAGGATGGGACGTTACGGATGTGTATAGATTACCGTGAGCTGAATCGGATGACCATGAAGAATAAATACCCTTTGCCTCACATAGAGGAGCTATTCGATATTCTGCAAGGCTCGAAAGTCTATTCCAAGTTAGATCTGAGGCAGGGTTACTATCAGCTGCGAATTAGGGAGGTAGATATTCCGAAGACTGGTTTTAATACAAGATATGGGCACTTCGAATTCATTGTCATGCCGTTTGGATTAACTAATGCTCCAGCCGTATTTATGGATATGATGCACCGAGTGTTCAGGCAGTTTCTTGACAAATTCGTGGTTATATTTATAGACGACATTCTGGTGTATTCTAAGTCCGCTGAAGAGCACGCTCAGCATCTTCGGATCGTTTTGGAAACTTTGAGGGAACACAAGTTGTATGCAAAGTTCAGTAAGTGCGAATTCTGGATTGACCGAGTTATGTTTTTGGGTCATATAATTTCAGGAGATGGGATTGAGGTTGATCCATCTAAGGTTGAATCCGTGCTTCGTTGGGAGAGACCTAGAAATGCCTCCGAGATCAGGAGTTTTATTGGGTTGGCCGGCTACTATCGAAGGTTTGTTAAGGATTTTTCAAAAATTGCCGCACCGTTAACTCGTCTGACTAGGAAGGAAGTGAAATTCGAATGGGATGATAAGTGTGAGGCGAGTTTTCAGACATTGAAGGTGAAATTAACTTCAGCACCGGTTCTTACCCTACCCGAGGGTACCGAGGGTTATGCAGTCTATACAGATGCTTCCAAAGAAGGTCTCGGTTGTGTTTTAATTCAGCACGGTAGAGTGGTAGCTTATGCTTCGAGGAAATTGAAAGAGCATGAGAAGAATTACCCTACCCACGATCTTGAATTAGTTGCCGTTGTGTTTGTTTTGATGAAGTGGCGGCACTATCTCTACGGTACCACATTCGAGGTGTTTACGGATCACCAAAGCCTCAAGTATCTCTTTTCTCAGAAGGATTTAAATGTAAGACAGAGGCGTTGGATGGAGTTGTTAGAGGATTACGATTGCACAATTCAATACCATCCGGGTAAAGCAAACGTGGTCACCGATGCCTTAAGTAGAAAGGCGAATGTGGCTAATTTGGAAGCAGGTTCTTCAAGTTCGGGTTCAGAGACCTTGACTTCGGGAACTTGGTTGGCCAATCTTACTGTTATACCAGATTTGAAAGAACAGCTGTTGGAAGCTCAGAATTCAGATGCAGAAATTCAAAGGTTGGTAGCCCGTTCCAAGAATGACCCGAATTCTAAGTTTGGGAATGATGATTCCGGTTTGTTAAGGTTCGAAGCGAGAATATGTGTCCCAGAAGAGCTCAAGAGGCTTGTACTTGAGGAGGCACATCGCTCGAGGTACTCGATTCATCCGGGAGGTACTAAGATGTATCGGGACCTGAAAGAGAAATTCTGGTGGAATGGCATGAAAAGGGACGTCGCGAACTTTGTGAAGCAATGTCTGACGTGTCAAAAGGTGAAGGCAGAACACCAGAAGCCGGGAGGAACTCTCCAACCACTTCCTATTCCCGAGTGGAAGTGGGAGCAAGTGACTATGGACTTCGTGTCCGGCTTGCCTAGAGTCAAAGGAGGGTTTGATGGGATTTGGGTAATTGTCGACCGATTGACTAAGTCTGCCCATTTCCTCAAGGTTCGGATGTCCGAGAAAGTTCCAAAGCTAGCTGAGTTATATGTTCGAGGGATTGTAAGACTACATGGAATTCCGGCTAGTATCATTTCGGATCGGGATCCCCGGTTTACTTCGATCTTCTGGCAGAATCTTCAGAAATGTTTGGGCACCAGGCTCAAGTTTAGCACCGCTTCGCATCCTCAAATGGACGGTCAATCTGAAAGGTTAATTCAGTACTTAGAGGATATGCTTCGGTCGTGTGCTTTGGATTTCCAGGATAAATGGGACGAGCATCTGGCTCTAGTTGAATTTGCTTATAATAACAGTTATCAGGGTTCGATTAAGATGGCTCCTTATGAAGCACTTTATAGAAGAAAGTGTAGGTCACCTTTGTTTTGGGATATCGAGGATTGGAGGTGGACCGAAGAGAATAAGCTCGAGAGGGCCGAGCCTAAGGAAAACATTGTTGCTACTATTGAGAAGGTTCATACGATTAGACAAACAATGAGGGCAGCTCAGGCTCGACAGAAGAGCTACGCCGATAAGAGAAGAAGGCCCTTAGTGTTTGAGGTCGGAGATAGAGTTTTTCTGAAGGCATCTCCAAGGAAAGGCTTCACTCGAATAGGTAAAGGTGGAAAGCTCAGTCCACGATACCTAGGGCCGTTTGAAATTTTGGAAAGAATTGGAGAAACGGCGTACAGATTGGATCTACCACCGAATTTGACCGGGATACACAACGTTTTCCATGTTTCTCAGCTCCGCCAGTACCATCCCGATGAAGCAACAATTCTCCCTGTTGAAGAGGTTCAGTTAGAGCCGGACTTGACGATAGAAAAGCATCCGGTTGCAATTCAAGACCGAAAAATGCAAGAGTTGAGAAACCGACAGATTCCTTCGGTAAGGGTACTTTGGAGAGATCAGAAGACCGAGGAATCGACTTGGGAGACCGAGGAAAAGATGAGGAGGTTGTATCCAATTTTGTTTGAGGGCCCGAGTCGGACTTGAGGGCAAGTCCTTTTTAAGGGGGAGAGATTGTGACACCCCGACTTATCGACCGTACAGGTATGACGTATTTGCGCAATTAAAATTATTATTTGTGTATTTTATATTTATTTAATGGTTTATTTTTTTATTATGTGAATTTGTTTATGTGCTCGTTTCTTGTTTTCGATGTCGTTTGTTGTGGTTTCGAAGTGCTTGAACCGTTTTGGACCTAAAGGAGGCTAAAAGGTATTTAGCGCACCTTGGGTTCCGGTAAGCATATTTTGAGCTCGGGAATTCGGATTCGAATTCCGTCACTTCCGTTGGAATTGTTTCAACGATTCGGAGTCAATGGAACCAACCTTATGTTTTTCCGAACCCATTTGATATTCCAAAATTCGACCGAGAGTTCATCTCGCGCCTAAATGACCACCTTGGAGGAAATTGCACATAAGTCCCTCAATTCTTGACCAATTAACCTCAAACTGGGACCCACATGACCCCAACTTGATACTTTACCATCCCTCTCTCCCTCACACCGATACACACAAGGCAAGGAAGAGATTTCAGCCATTTTTTGGAGAAAACACACAGCAACCCGTAACTATTCACCTAGAGGAGATTTTGAGCTCCAATCTCCATTTTCTTCCAACATCTTCAAGGGGTAAGCTTATATTTGATATGTACATGCTTATATGATCATTTGCATCTAAGAAATTCAGAATTTGATGGTTGTAAGAGCATGATTGGATCATATATGTGAATAGTGTAGGTTTTGGTTATTTGATGAATTTTGAGTGATCTCTTGGAGTTTTGTTGGAAGCTTTGCATCTTTCTTAGTCCTAGGACAACCATATGTATATGTATGAGCTGAGTTTTGCATGAGAAGCTAGGCTTCCTTGGTGCTCTGATACCACATTAGGATGTAGCACCCGGAGCGCGGGCAACCACATCCCCCGCACCTAAACCCGAACCCGCATATGAAATGGGAAGTCCATACACGAGCCCAAGTCTAAGCGAACGGGAGACCACACACTCACTAGGCTAGGCGGAGCTAAAACAAACTCAGAGCGCACGATAAATAAAACAAATAGCGGAAACAAGAAGTTCTAGGAATATGTAAAATTCCACCTCCCTCACACCGATACACACAAGGCAAGGAAGAGATTTCAGCCATTTTTTGGAGAAAACACACAGCAACCCGTAACTATTCACCTAGAGGAGATTTTGAGCTCCAATCTCCATTTTCTTCCAACATCTTCAAGGGGTAAGCTTATATTTGATATGTACATGCTTATATGATCATTTGCATCTAAGAAATTCAGAATTTGATGGTTGTAAGAGCATGATTGGATCATATATGTGAATAGTGTAGGTTTTGGTTATTTGATGAATTTTGAGTGATCTCTTGGAGTTTTGTTGGAAGCTTTGCATTTTTCTTGGTCCTAGGACAACCATATGTATATGTATGAGCTGAGTTTTGCATGAGAAGCTAGGCTTCCTTGGTTTTCATTTTGGGTTTTTGAAGTTCTTGGTGAAAAATGAACTTGTGTGTATTTCTTGCATTGATTCTTCATTTATCTTCATACTTAGGCTTAGAGATTCCATGAATTTGATGTTTTCTTGTTGTATTTTCATCCTAATATGTGTTATGTGGAGTTGGGATTTGATTAATGTTGGTTTGGGGTGAATTTTGGCCTGAAACGAGTGTTTGCCCTGTTCTCGCCCAGCAGTCGAGGTCGCGACCGTTTTCGCTACAGATTTGGTCGAGGTCGCGACCACCTGGATTTTTTCGCTACGACTTGCCGGTAGAGACCTCGACCAGTTTGTGTGCAAATTTGGTAGAGACCTCGACCCCTTTTTTTTCCGGTTGTTTTTTTTTTCGTGTTTCGCGTGCATTTCTTTGCTTCATTTGGTTCATTTAACATTCAAAGAAATATGTAAACTTGTTATTTGAGGTTTTAAGCTTTGTGTTATGAATTATGCTTATTTTTATGCTTCTATTTTTGATGAATTTTCCGTATTTGTCTTGTATGCCCTCATATGACTTAAGTACGCATTCATTTCATTTCATTTGCATGCATAAGCATTGCCGGGGGTCTAATTGGTACATTATTGAGTTTAAGTCTCGGGTCTTGTCTTCTTTTGTTTCAGAGCCTCTTCCGGAAGTTCGTGAGCCCGAGGTTTAGGTGCTTGTTCGCCCGTTTGCCTTCCTTTTCCACTACTTTTGTAAAGGTGAGGCTAGGATCTTTTATATTAGATAAGCGACCTAAGACCTATTACGTGTTGTTTTCTTACCCCTGTTAGGAATAATGCCCTAGAAAGCCGATTGTATATCCGCTTTGTGCTTTTCCTTATTGTAATCACAGACAATCTTTGAATGAAATAACGAATTGAGGCAACACTTCTTTATATGCTCTTGTTTGGTATGCGTTTACTTTAGCTGTGCATGTATGAGAACTCCCCTAATCCTGATGACTTTAGGACTCTACCATTTAGGTGAAATGGTTCATGAAACGAGCCCTATATCACATAAGTCATGATTAGTAAAATACTCCAAGCCGATGAGTCCTACAGACAGTGGGAGTGTCAACCTGACTCCTCTAAGGCTTGCTTGTGATCACGCCCTTAAGAAGGACCACCTTGTTTCATGGAGGTGCAAAGTGTATAGTTGATACATGCGTGACACATGAGGGTGCTTACTTTAATAAGTAAGTTCACTGAGGTGCCCCGTGTGAGAACATTCCTAAATGGGAAAGGAAGTTTCTATTTCAGGAAATGGAAACTTCCAGATTAGGAAATATCTCACGAGTCATTGATGTGATTAATTGATCCTTAGACTTGAGGTTCCTTGTCACTTTATGAGTTAACTCTGTAGTCTTAGGTGTAAGCTTTAAAGGGTGTCGCCTTAGACAACTGATTCAAGGCTTATGCTGGGGCTGCACAAGTGACTCATGAAAGTGAATGAGAATCAAGAAAGGACCTACACTTGCATTTGCAAGGTGATCTCTTATTGTGTAAGTCATTCATATGCCATATGGAGTCCTTGGCCAAGGCAGTAGATCAACACATCAAGAAAAGGGTTTCTTGGATTGAGATCAAATGGATATGAAATGCACTTAGCTTTAAGACCGGATTATTAGGGTTCTGATTATTCCCTTGCCCTAGATCTTGGTTGAGAGATAGTAAGTAGGAGGATTGTATCTCACATGAATCAATGACTTAAAGGTTCTGTCGAATCCGAACATTCCAATTCAGCTAGGGGTTAAACACCTGTTGCTAGACTATGGTCGTTTAATCTGTGGACTGATTAATTAATTAGTGAATTAATTAATTAGGGTCACTGCTAATTGAATTGAGAACCTAGAGGGTCACACACAACAACTTGGTTACATGAGTTGAGGCTTTAAAATGATTAAACGAGTTAATCAAGCCAAGAGGGTTCCACACGTGTGAAACCACGTGTGGCTCACGTGAGTGACACGTGTCATTGTGACACGTGTCACACACGTGTATAAATATATGTGTATATTTATTTATGTATTAAATAATTAATGTGATTAATTATTTAATAGACTTTGGTTTAATTTTGAATTAAAAAGAAAGTCTTATTTTGGAGAAAAATAATCTAATTAATTAATTATGAATTAATTAATTAGATAAAATAAGTTATTTATTTTAAATAAATAAAGTATAAAATTATCCAAAAATAGTTTGGATATTTTTAGCTCTCTTGAAAGTTGATTTGAATTAGAATTCAAAGTCAAAGTCAAAATCACTTGATGATCAAGTAATAGGAGAGAGAGAGACCAAAATCCTAGCCCATTAAGGACTAGGAATTTCGTCCCTCCCCTTTCTTATTTATAGGGGAGTTCATGCTCCCCTTTAGAGCTAATAGACAATTCTTGGTTCATGTGTTGAACACCTTCCTTTCTCCAAGATTAAATTAAACCCTAGGTTAAGCCTAAACACTAACTAGAGAACTAGCATCCTTACTAGTTAGATTGTGATCAAGTTGGTGGACTTTCTCTAGAGACTTCAAGTTAGAAGTTTGAAGATTCGAGCTTTACCAAGGAGAGGGGATCAAGCCGCGAGAAGAGCGTTCTTGGGTGGCTTGAAACGCTTCAAGAAAGAATAAAAGAAAAGTAAGTTTTCTATCTTTACGAATTTGGTAACACGATTGCGAGTTCTAGGTCCTTTTGTTGGGAAAATTTTTTAAATTCCGCTGCTTTCTGATTCGTGTTTTCCAACAAGTGGTATCAGAGCCACCTCGTTAATCGTGTTTCTGATTCGTCTCAATTATTCTGAATTTGGTAGAAATTCTTAGGCTTAGATGCGAATTAGGTATTCATGAGTTCTTTTAGAAAGCCTGAATTACGAAACTGTAATTTTTCCTGAATTTCTAAAACTGTTTTTGAAAATTGTTTTAGTTGAAATTTATCAAAATCGAATTTTTTTAATTTTGGATTGAATTGGTTTTGAGAAACCTGGACACGAAACGGAACACGAAAAGGACGAGCCTAGGCGTGCTAGCACGTCGCACGCCCAGGCCCGCCGCTACCGCCCAGCCCGTCCCGCAACCGCGCGGGACGCCTGCCCAGCCCGCCTAGTCGCGGCGCGCGCATGATGCGCGGCCCGTGGGCACACGCGAGCGGCAACTGCCGCGCGCTGTGCGCGCTGCTGCGCGAAAGTGCCTCGCGCGGCTAGGCCCTTTTTCGGGCCCGTTTTCGTGTTTCGTGTTTTTCGTGTTTTCGGTCCTTAAAATCCCGATTTAATTTTATTTTAATTTTATCTTTTAAAATCAGTTTTGCTAAAATAAAATTATTTTAAAATTTTGATTAAATTGGGATTTTTGAGAAATTAAAGCGATTTGGATTTTGGGAAAATTATGAATTTTATTTTCTGAAAATAATGAAAGAATAAAATTATTAATTTTGGAAATTAATTGGAATTTTATTGGTTTATTGTTTTTCGGGTTTTATTGAAAAGGCTCTTGAACAAGAATTGCATCTAAGTCGTGTTTTAAGTCATTAGGACTTGAAACGAGAATTTTAATTTATTGGTTAAATTTAAATTCTTGCAAAAGCATGTTAGGTGATCATGGGTTTAGATCTATGTATGGTTTTAATTTATGCACATGGATGGTTTAAATTGGGGTTGGAGCCCTATAGTTGCGTTTTTCAATTGAGGTTGGAGCCTCACTTATGTGCGTACTGTTATGTGATTTATTATGTGGCTTTCCATATTACTGTTTTTGAGGCCGGGGTATGCCCCGTGTAATTGTCTAAGGCCAATATGAAGATTGAGCCTTATTACTTTATGTCTTTTTCTTTTTATTGTAATTTGAGAGTAGAGATAGGTGGTGAGGTTTTATTTTCATTTTGTAGACAATGCACCCATGGAGTAAGATGGACCACATTCAAGTAACAAGGAGGCCATAAGTGAAGACCCCTCAAAATGTTAGGGAGGGGAATCTCAATTGTTAAATGTAATAGAGATAGGGCTCGTATTTTGTTACCGCTTTCCCTTATGTGATTTAAACTGTTTATGTGGCATGTATGTTAGAACTTGTGATTGTGGAGTGGCTCCCACATATCACGCATAAGATAGGTAGAACCCATGATCATTACATGTTAGTATCATGCTAGGACATGTTATCTGTTTATGTACTTGTTTGATATGCATTTAAGTGTACTTGCATTAATCAAGACTAATAAAATTGGATAACATATATGTTGGTGAGGTCGAACCGGACAACTCTCCGGTTGATTCGAAAATTCCCATTAAATATTAAGCTAATTTCGAACAAATAGGTGTTTAATTCGAGATGCAAATTTTGAATTAAATTCCTAGCATTCCATCAATAGGTTTTAAGTTTAGTAAGTAAAGCTAGTTATTGTCCGCGAGTCGTGGGATAGCTAGGGGAGCTTATTAGTTCTTAGTTACCTAATTAATCATTTTAAATGGTCAATATTTCGTGGTCAATTTTAGCAAGGGCGATGTCCGCGAGTCGTGGGTCGTTCGAACTAAGTTTTGGTCATGATCTTATGATTGATGGGTCTAGCTTAACGCCTAAGTAAATATGGATGTCGCACGAGTCGTGGGTCCATATTGAAAGATAGGTGATGCAAAAACAATTACTAAGAGTTCTAAAGGTGTTAGAATTGGTAAGTTGTACCTACCTAAGGTTCTTACTTAGAATGTCCGCGAGTCGTGGGTTCGAGGTAAAATGCCTAGGATCTTAGTACCCATTGGGAAACGTGTTCCTCTTAGATCTTTGGGAATTCTAGATCTTTGAAAAACAGTGGGAGCTACATTAGATTAAAGACCTTATCTTTTGTATATCGTTAAAATTCAGCATGCTCACTAGTTCTCTGTTTTACCATTTAGGTCGTAGATTCTGTGATTCTCTACGTGTTTTGAAATGGCAACCAAAAACCCTCTTGTATCGATCCTCGAGTCAAACAAGTTGACTGGTCCCAACTATTCTGATTGGCTGAGGAATCTAAAAATCATTTTAGATTCTGAGAAGAGAACTTATGTTCTCTTCGAAGGGGAGCCTAGTCCCGAAGGGGAGGCTCCCACTCGGGCCGAGCGGGACGCGATTCAGAAGTGGAAGGATGATAATCTCCAAGCCCGTTGCCTTATGTTGGCTAACATGTCTCCGGACTTGCAAAGGCAACATGAGGCCATGGAATTTGCTTGGGAGATTTACGACCACTTAGAGCAACTTTACCGCCCTCATGAACGTGTTACAAGGTATAACGCTTCAAAGGAATTGTTCCACTTGAGAATGAGGGAAGGTTCAAGTGTCCATGAATATGGACTCAAGTTTCTTGCCCTTACTGAGAAACTTGCTTCCATGGAGATGCAACTGAAAGATGAGCTTTCAGTGGATTTGTTGCTAGCTTCGGTCCCACCATCATTCAACCCATTTGTCCTTAACTTCAACATGAATCATGCTGGTGCTACTGTAGCTGAGCTGATTAGTCATCTTGTGACTGCTGAAAGCACGATCAAGAAGGACAATAAGGTTTTGACGGTGAATGCTCCATCTTCCTCTTCTGGGCCTTCTAAAGGTAAGGGCAAGAAAACCCAAAAGAAGAAGAAGAAACCCCTTAGGCCCACTGGTGGCATTTCGAAGGGGAAGGCCCAAAAGAAGAAGCGTGATCAGAAAGAGGATGTTTGCTTCCATTGTGGCAAAGCGGGACATTGGAGGAGAAACTGCCCAGAGTACAAGGCTACTCTAAAGAAAGGTATCTTTCTCGTTGAAGTAAATCTTTCTATTAATTCTAGTTCTTGGGTACTTGATACCGGTTGTGGAACTCATATCTGTAATGATGTACAGATGCTAAGTGAAGTCCAACAACTCAAAGAAGGAGAATGTGTCTTGAAGATCGGCGATGGCTCAAACGTTGAAGCTCGAGCTTTAGGCACAATTAGATTAGATTTAGGTAGTTTTGAGTTAGTATTAAATAAAGTCCTTTATGTACCGAGCATTATTCGTAATATAATTTCAGTTCCAATATTAGATTATGAAGGTTATGAAACTTATATTAAGAATGGTAAATATTTTATCAAACGGAACAACTCTTCCGTTCATATCGGTACTCTAAGTAATGGACTTTACCTAACTCAAAATATCAATATTATGAATATACAACGAGAAACAAAGCGTAAGAGAGACAAAGTTTCAGCTCCCTTATGGCACGCTAGATTAGGACACATTTCCAAGAACAGAATTAGCAAGATAAACACTTTAGGATCATTCTCTGAAAATGATCTCAAAGAGTTGACTTCTTGCGAATCCTGTCTCAAAGGAAAGATGTCCAAAGTTCCTTTTAAAGGAACAGTGGAACGTGCCACTAAGGTTTTGGATTTGATCCATACTGATGTTTGTGGACCGCTTAGTGTAAGCACTAGAAGCAATCATCAGTATTTCATAACCTTTACTGATGACTTTAGTCGGTATGGTTATGTATACTTAATGAAGTATAAATCTGAAGCTTTTGTGAAATTCTTCGAATTTCAAAAGGAGGTTGAAAACCAAACTGGTCACAAGATCAAAACACTTCGATCTGATCGAGGAGGCGAGTATCTTAGTGAAGAATTCCTTAATCATCTCAAGGATAATGGGATTATCTCTCAGTGGACTCCTCCGGGAACTCCTCAGCTTAATGGAGTTTCTGAGAGAAGGAATCGAACCCTACTTGATATGGTTCATTCCATGATGAGTTTCACTGACTTACCACCTTCTTTCTGGGGTTATGCCCTAGAAAGTGCAGCAAAGATTCTGAATCTAGTTCCCTCTAAATCAGTTCCCAAAACGCCCTATGAAATGTGGCATGGTAAAATCCCTTGTTATTCTTACTTAAGAATTTGGGGTTGTCCTGCTTACGTGAAGAGGACAGTGGGAGATAAGGTAGAATCTCGTTCTAACTTATGCTACTTTGTAGGTTATCCTAAGGAATCCATAGGATACTACTTCTATGATCATTCTGAGCAAAAGGTGTTTGTTTCCAGAAATGCTACTTTTCTGGAGGAACCGTTCCTTAATGAAAAGAAAGGCAAGATCATAGAATTAGAAGAAGTACAAAGTGA
Organism: Lantana camara; assembly: GCA_037501455.1. Classification (NCBI taxonomy): domain Eukaryota; kingdom Viridiplantae; phylum Streptophyta; class Magnoliopsida; order Lamiales; family Verbenaceae; genus Lantana; species Lantana camara. The sequence continues at coordinate 62,013,397 of CM074855.1, forward strand.
CCCCATACCACCCACTGAAGAAACGTCCCACTCTGATCAACCACAACCAATCACGAATTTCGATACACACGAAAACCCTCCTCTAAGGCGTTCTGAATGCACTCCTAGACAGCCGGAGAGATGGTATGGATTCTTCCATGAAATCTCTCAAAAGGATAATGATCCTTTAACATATGAGGAGGCACTTTCAGATTCTGACTCTGAACAGTGGATAGAAGCCATGAAATCCGAAATGGACTCCATGAACTCCAACCAAGTTTGGACCTTGGTAGATTTGCCTGATGGGGTCAAACCCATAGGTTGCAAATGGATCTTTAAGAGAAAGCTTGGAGTTGATGGAAGCATTGCAGCCTACAAAGCAAGACTGGTTGCAAAAGGATTCACTCAGAGACCCGGCGTGGATTTTGATGAAACCTTTTCACCAGTTGCAATGCAAAAGTCTATTCGGATCATGCTTGCCATTGCTGCATATTATGACTATGAGATATGGCAAATGGATGTGAAAACTGCCTTTCTCAATGGTGACATTGACAAAGACATTTATATGGAGCAACCCATAGGTTTCACATTCAGTGGGAGTGAGCAAAAGGTTTGCAAACTCCAAAGATCAATCTATGGATTGAAACAGGCTTCTAGGAATTGGAACATTCGATTTGATGAATCGGTCAAAGCGTTTGGCTTCATCCAAATTTCGAATGAATCATGTGTGTATAGAAAGGAATTGGAGACCTCAGTGCAATTCTTAGTACTTTATGTTGATGACATCCTTCTTATTGGGAATTCGAAGGATGACATGAAAGTGACTAAGTTATGGTTATCGAACCAATTCGAGATGAAAGATCTTGGTGATGCGTCCTATATCCTTGGAATTAAAATCTATAGAGATAGATCTAGAAGGTTAATAGGACTATCACAATCGATGTACATTGACAAAGTATTGAAAAGATTCAATATGGAGTCAGCAAAGGTTAAGAACCTTCCTATGAGTGTAAGAACATGTCTTTCAAAGAAGATGTGTCCTAAGACTAACCTTGAGAAAGAAAGAATGACTCATACACCTTATGCATCAGCAATAGGTAGCATAATGTATGCAATGTTATGTACTCGACCGGATGTGGCTTATGCACTTAGTGTAACGAGTCGTTTCCAATCTGACCCTGGAGATGGTCACTGGGCTGCCGTGAAGAATATTCTTAAGTACTTGAAAAGTACTAAAGATTTATTCTTAGTTTACGGAGGTCAGAAAGATCTTACTGTCAAAGGATACTGTGATGCAAGCTTTGCATCTGACTTAGATGATTTTAAGTCAATGTCAGGATACATTTTCTGCCTAAACGACGGAGCAGTGAGTTGGAAGAGTTCCAAGCAAACAACCACTGCAGATTCGACCACTGAGGCCGAATACTTAGCTGCATATGATGCAGCTAAGGAAGGTGTTTGGATTAGAAACTTCATTCAAGAGTTGAATGTTGTTCCTAGCATGAAAGACCCCATTACTGTGTTTTGTGACAACACTGGGGCGGTTGCTCAAGCAAGAGAACCAAGATCTCACCAACGGACCAAGCACATTATGAGGAAGTATCACCTAATCCGTGATATTATCAAAAGAGGAGATGTGCTAATTGAGAGGGTCACATCAACAGAGAACGTGGCAGATCCACTTACTAAACCCCTTAGTCGAGAAGCTTTCCAAGGTCATCTTCAGAAGATGGGACTTAGAGTAGCTTTAGAATGGCTTTGACGGGCAAGTGGGAGATTGTTAGGAATAGTACCCTAGAAAGCCGATTGTATATCCGCTTTGTGCTTTTCCTTATTGTAATCACAGACAATCTTTGAATGAAATAACGAATTGAGGCAACACTTCTTTATATGCTCTTGTTTGGTATGCGTTTACTTTAGCTGTGCATGTATGAGAACTCCCCTAATCCTGATGACTTTAGGACTCTACCATTTAGGTGAAATGGTTCATGAAACGAGCCCTATATCACATAAGTCATGATTAGTAAAATACTCCAAGCCGATGAGTCCTACAGACAGTGGGAGTGTCAACCTGACTCCTCTAAGGCTTGCTTGTGGGATCACGCCCTTAAGAAGGACCACCTTGTTTCATGGAGGTGCAAAGTGTATAGTTGATACGTGCGTGACACATGAGGGTGCTTACTTTAATAAGTAAGTTCACTGAGGTGCCCCGTGTGAGAACATTCCTAAATGGGAAAGGAAGTTTCTATTTCAGGAAATGGAAACTTCCAGATTAGGAAATATCTCACTAGTCATTGATGTGATTAATTGATCCTTAGACTTGAGGTTCCTTGTCACTTTATGAGTTAACTCTGTAGTCTTAGGTGTAAGCTTTAGAGGGTGTCGCCTTAGACAACTGATTCAAGGCTTATGCTGGGGCTGCACAAGTGACTCATGAAAGTGAATGAGAATCAAGAAAGGACCTACACTTGCATTTCCAAGGTGATCTCTTATTGTGTAAGTCATTCATATGCCATATGGAGTCCTTGGCCAAGGCAGTAGATCAACACATCAAGAAAAGGGTTTCTTGGATTGAGATCAAATGGATATGAAATGCACTTAGCTTTAAGACCGGATTATTAGGGTTCTGATTATTCCCTTGCCCTAGATCTTGGTTGAGAGATAGTAAGTAGGAGGATTGTATCTCACATGAATCAATGACTTAAAGGTTCTGTCGAATCCGAACATTCCAATTCAGCTAGGGGTTAAACACCTGTTGCTAGACTATGGTCGTTTAATCTGTGGACTGATTAATTAATTAGGGTCACTGCTAATTGAATTGAGAACCTAGAGGATCACACACAACAACTTGGTTACATGAGTTGAGGCTTTAAAATGATTAAACGAGTTAATCAAACCAAGAGGGTTCCACACGTGTGAAACCACACGTGTGGCTCACGTGAGTGACACGTGTCATTGTGACACGTGTCACACACGTGTATAAATATATGTGTATATTTATTTATGTATTAAATAATTAATGTGATTAATTATTTAATAGACTTTGGTTTAATTTTGAATTAAAAAGAAAGTCTTATTTTGGAGAAAAATAATCTAGTTAATTAATTATGAATTAATTAATTAGATAAAATAAGTTATTTATTTTAAATAAATAAAGTATAAAATTATCCAAAAATAGTTTGGATATTTTTAGCTCTCTTGAAAGTTGATTTGAATTAGAATTCAAAGTCAAAGTCAAAATTACTTGATGATCAAGTAATAGGAGAGAGAGAGACCAAAATCCTAGCCCATTAAGGACTAGGAATTTCGTCCCTCCCCTTTCTTATATATAGGGGAGCTCATGCTCCCCTTTAGAGCTAATAGACAATTCTTGGTTCATGTGTTGAACACCTTCCTTTCTCCAAGATTAAATTAAACCCTAGGTTAAGCCTAAACACTAACTAGAGAACTAGCATCCTTACTAGTTAGATTGTGATCAAGTTGGTGGACTTTCTCTAGAGACTTCAAGTTAGAAGTTTGAAGATTCGAGCTTTACCAAGGAGAGGGGATCAAGCCGCGAGAAGAGCGTTCTTGGGTGGCTTGAAACGCTTCAAGAAAGAATAAAAGAAAAGTAAGTTTTCTATCTTTACGAATTTGGTTACACGATTGCGAGTTCTAGGTCCTTTTGTTGGGAAAATTTTTTAAATTCCGCTGCTTTCTGATTCGTGTTTTCCAACAACCCCGTATGCGATTATATACCTTATGCATATATATATTAAATAAGAGTGCTTAAGCTATGTTATGATTTTGTGAAATGAGCTTTAAGTTTTTGAAATTGGTATAAGTATTGGCATAAGTAAGCTATGTTTTGAAATTCGTTATTCGTTTATGATATGTTTGAGCGAGTTGTACCCTGAAAGATGGGAGTTTGGTTTGATTTAGTTTGTTGGGCCCGGAGACGTGGGTAAGGGAGACCCGGGACGACCACGGGGTCGCCGGTTATGACCCCTGTGCACGTTCTCATTTGAGACATTCACGTACGACCTATGGAGGTTGGGAAGGCGTGGTATCTTGAGCCCTCGGTGGATAACCGGGGAAGGTATATCGTGGGTTAGCTACCCCGTATGTGTTTGGTAATGTTGGTATTAGGGTTTGATTCCCGATACACCATGGATGTGAGGTTGGAAATTGTGATTTGAATTCGATTTTATGTATGTTTGATGGAGTAAGGGATAGTCCGTTCTCGCCGGACTTACGTTTATTTTATGTTCGATAGATTATGGATCGAGATAGGTTTTCCTTTATATTATATGCTATCTTTGGAAAATGATTTGGTATGTAAAACCCTAGCCTCGATTCATGACTATCACCTTTGTAACATGCTCTGCTCTATATGTATTTAGGTGTGGGTGTGCGTTTAGCCCCCTCACTCAGTCGAGTTTGACTGACCCCTCTCTTTTCCCACCTGCAGTGCAGGTTATTTCAAGCTAGGCGGGGAAGTGCGAGTCTTGGTCTTGTACTTGTGTGTCTAGGTCGAGTTGCATCCATACTTCTTGCATTTTGGTTACTCTTATGATGTATTTGATGCTAGAATCGTATTTTGAAGAATTGTGGGCTTTTGATGTATATACTCGATCTTTTGGGCCGTGAGGCCATTGTATATGATGTAAATGTTATTTATAGAGCTCTTTTCGATCCTTATGTTATTGCTTCCGCATTAATATGTTTGTTTGGCGCGCTCTGCCAGAGTCTTAGCCCCGCTTAGCCTAAGGAGTGAGTGTAGGTTCCGTTCGCTTAGACTTGGACTCATGTATGGAAATCCATTTCATATGTGGGTTCGGGTTTAGGTGCGGGGGATGTGGTGGCCCACCGCTCTGGGCGTCACACCACCACTGTAGCTACCGAAATTTGGCCGGACCGCCGACGGGCCGCCGTCAAAAGTCGCCGAAAAAATCCCAAAAAATAAGTCCTGAATGAAGTCTTCGTGCCCGTTCCGAATCCTCGATCAATTTCTGGAAATTCCAAGCCGATTGTCCTAGATCTGAAATCTAAGAACACGAAAACCCTAAATCTTCAAACTCAAATTACTTCCAAACCGGTGAACCAAAATATATTCCGAAAGAGGTGTTGTCTTACCCATGACGAGCTCTTCGAAATCTCTAAGGTAGCTTTCCGGAAAAATCCTCGGAGCTAGTGCCGCCATTGCACCGCCACTTTGCCGCCGTCGATCCGCCGCCAAACCACCGAATCTGGAATCGCCTGATCACAGGTCACTAGTTCTCGTCGTTCCGAACAACTTTTGTGAAGAGCCCAAGACCAAAAGATGGCCGAAAAAGGCTCCCGTTGGCCGCCGAAGTTTCTACCGCCGCCGCTACAGTAACTCGCGCCGCCGCCGCGAGCTTTAAGCGGCGCGTGCGGCGCCGTCTCTGCTCCGAAGGCCGCCCCTCCGACGTCAACCGCTGCGCCGGGAAGTCCTCTTGCTGGGTCTTCAGTGCGTGTACCAAGGAAGTGGCCGGAAATCACCGCGAAATGCCGGCGAACTGGCGGCGGTCTGACAGCTCCGCCGCTGCTACTGAAATCCGGCCATAACTCCGCCACCGTTCGTCTTTAGGTTGTGAAATTGGTACTCTTACGTCGGTCTCGCCGAGATAATCGAAATGGACTATTCTTTTGTTGAATTCCGTAGAGAAACGATTGAGTTATGGGCTCGTAACCGAAGCCGCGCATAGTGACCCCCGGGAGAGAGAGAATGGGAGAGGAGAGAGAGAGAGAGAAAAGGGATTGGGAGAAATGTGTCTTGTGCACAAGCTATATACAACCGGGTATCCTTATCACGTAGCAAGTAATAGCGCGTACAAATAATCGTAAATAAAATTGGTAAAGTTACGAATAAACATTCAAGCTCCGAATTAATTTTACAATTGAAAATGAAAGAGATAGATTTACCAATTAGAGTTTAATTCAATTTAATTTTAGAAACCTTTCGTACAATTTAACGACATTTCGTAAACACATTATTGACAATTAATCTCAAGTAATTCAAGTAAACCGAAATTAAACAAGTTAAGTAACATGATCGATTTAAAATCAACTTGACAATTATTTCATGGAATAAATTTGAATTAAATCAAATTAGACAGTTAGGGTTAAATATGCATGTAATTAATCAAGTTGACAATTAATCTTAGAATAATTCGAATGAACACATATTAAATTGAATTTACATTAAATCACATAATTCAAGAACTCTTAAATTAAACACACACAAGTGTAGAGACTTACTTGTTAATGTCGTCAGGACGCCCTTCGAGAATACGGGCCGTCACAACCTTCCCCCCTTAAGAGAACCTGGTCCCCAGGTTCCACTGCTAAAATGTAGATCCTCGAGTTGTAGTGCTCCAACCCTTCTCCCGAACTCGCATAAGATCATAACTCTAATGGTGAGGCTTACTCCGATCATCTACACTGAACCTCCTTTAGGATGTCTTGTTATCGTCGAGGTCCCTGCGAGTACTTGATCCGCTAGTTGTTTCGAACTCGGACGGTCATTCTGATGATCGGATAGCTGCAACTGCACCCAACCTCGATGTCGTCTCCGATGCACCCCTGCTACCCGTAGTCAGATCAACACGTAACGCAACCTCAACAAACAAGAGAGAATCCCATCTCTCAGCACGTAAGTGAGAGAGCCCCGTCCCTCAGCACCCACAAGAGAGAGAACCCCGTCTCTCGAGCACACACAAAAGAGAGAACCCCGTCTCTCAAGCACATAATTGAGAGAACCCCATCTCTCAACCTAAGTCGGGTAGATTCCAACATCTCCCAACATTCTAGTTTGAGAAAATCCAGCATTCCTCAAACCCCTAGATTCAAGAGAATCCAGCATCTCCGAATATCTAAGTACAAGAGAATCCAACATCTCTCGCGCACAAAACTTAGAAAGATTCCAACATCATTCTACCACATAAATAGAGAGCATCCTACAACTCTCCAACACGTAAAAAGAGGGAACCTAAGGTCTCTCTTGCACATAAATCCACTGATCAGTTATTTATACATACACACATCATAGTATCACTTGACGAAAAGTATGCGATGCATGTTTGGTGTACCTTATACAACTGATATCGGTGTCCCTTGAGTGTAGATTCAACGCTCATACCTCAACTCAAGGGGGATATCGCGATGGAATCCCTATAAAATAAGCTTACAGTATGTATGTATGTTATATGAGAAGTTAGTGAGCAATCACGAGAGTTTTAAATCACATAGGCATGAATAATTCACATAAGTACATAACTCATTCATCAGCAACGGTTCATAACAAGTTGAAATTTCAAGTTACAAATACTAGATCAGGTATCCCAGTTATCACAATTAAAATAGCAATATTCATCACCCACATCAAGCAAAACGAGGTAAGAGTATTTAAGCGATGCATGTATGCAAATGCCATGAATGCTTGGCGTACTGTTAACCGAAGCACAACCATCTTTACAAGAAAGTCGAGATGAAGCAGTAGGAGTTGATTAAGCAGGTAATGATGCAACCTTTGTCATCTGAACTTCTTTGTCTTGAGTCTTCTCATAAAGTGGTAACTCAGCAAAGCTCGTTTATCACCAAACCCCTTACTAGACCGTAATCCTTGCTCAACTAGAATCATCCTCAGTTTCTCCCAAGAATTCTCATTTATGTGTTAAATCTTAGTCTGCTCATCTTTAAGGAGTTGTCCATGATTCATTTGTCAATTAGATATGTACCTCAGAGTTTCGTTGAGTGATCGTGGTGCTAAGCACTTCCCAAAGCAATCCATGGTATATGATTCTGAAACTTGGATAAAGTCTTTCGGCATCTAAGTGTTCTATTCCCATCTAAGTAGAATCTTCGATCTTAGCAGAATCTTCCACCTCGGCAGAAAGAAGACACCCAGAGAGCTAGCAACCAATCTTGTTTTGTCGTTTGTTAACTCTAAACGACACCAAATCCTTTAACACTCACCGATGGTTTGTAACTCGTTGCTCATGTAACATGGTTACCTATCCACATCCCTTGAACTTGATCGGATCTTATTTGATCGGATTCTTCTACATTAACTCGTTTCCATCAACAAGGTGACTACTCCCAAATAAACGAATCATCAAGGCGAAATCTTAGTGTTGACTCATAGAGCACCCTGAAATTCAAACACTAAATTCGATGCATGCGAATTAGGATGCAAATGAAATGTAACAAGTATATCACGTAAATACAACAATTAGTTGTAATTTATAAAGCACATAAAATAAGATGTTGCATAATCAAAGTCATAATGTGCACACAATCATATAATCACGAAATAATTCATGCCGAAGGGTCAAAATATCAAGTCAAACAAACGCAATGCACAGTTATTCCTATGCCGTACGACCTAGACAGACTCAACACGACTCAAGAGCTCGGTTTTGCAACCTAGAGCTCTGATACCACTTAAGGATGTAACACCCCAAACGGAGGATGCCACATCCCCCGCACTAAGACCCGGACCCGATCATGAAATGGAAGTCCATGCCCGAATCAGAATCAGAGCGAACGGGTGACAAACGCACACGCTATGCTAGGCGGATCTAACTCGACAAACTCAGAGTGCGGAAGCAATTAAAACCAAACAACAATAGATAGCGGAAGCATTTAAAACAAAACATGCAAAGCAGGTGACGGGTTCAACTAGCATAGATACATAATCCCGAATAATAGATCAACAAACATAACAAGTGACGGGTTCAACTAGCATAAATACCTAATCCCGAATAATAGATCAACAAACATAACAAGTGACGGGTTCAACTAGCATAATTCCCTAGCCCCGAATATCAACATAAATTAATAATCATCAAGTGCCACAAGGGGCCGAATGAGGGTGCCACAAGGGGCTACCGAATAGTAAAGTATAATCTCAAGTCTACAAGTCTTAAGTGTAAGTAAAGTGTATGAAAAGACTAATGCAAATAGAAGGACTAGACCGACGAAGTGCAACTCAAAAGACTCACTTCCGCCTAGCCACGCCAACAACCTGCAACTAAAAGTGTAAATGAGGGGTCAGTCAACTTGACCGAGTGAGGGGGCTAACCCACACCCACAATATATATATATAAAGAGCATAACACAGAATAAAATGATGGACTCATGAACCGGGGATAGGTGTTGCATACCAAAACATTTCGAAATAACCCAAATAAATATAGATATAAGTTTAGAAACCATTTCCAAAAGGACTCTATCCCGATTCATAATTCCATAACATAACATAATCAACTGCTCGGCGAGTACGAGCTTCCCACCTTTACTCCTCAGAACATAAATCACAATCAATCCAACCGCTACACCAATGATGGAGGGGATGTACAGTCCCCAAAACCATCTATAATAACACTGTCTAAAAATAGACTCGATCTCAAGAGGGTAGCGAACCCATAAGAGTCATCTCCGGCCTTAGCCGAAGGCTCAAGATATCATGCCTCCCTCATCACCCTAAGGTCGCGCAATGATATCTCAAATGGAACTACGCAATTGGTAAATAACCCGACGGCCCTAACCGTCCCGGGGGACCCATTACCCGCAGCTCCTAGGATCCACAACAGAACAGATCATAACATAACATACGCCAATCTTTCATGGCAATCTCGCGATAGAATTAGAACACAACGGTTTTCCAAAATAGCTTACATATGCCTCGAAAACTGGTTTTATATTTACACCCTTCCTACGCGATGGAACTTTAAGCCTCATGACCTCCATCCATGCAGGACTCACACAAGATCATCAACATATCATATTCAGTACAGACATATCTATAATAGAGTATACTCGCATGCAAGGGTAGAAATCAACATGTAAAGGCCATAGGTCACGTAACTATACAAAATCCTAAACCTCACCTCGTGAAAGGAGAGTCTGAGAGTTTGAAGGGTCAAACACTCTAAACCTCGGGCCCACCGGCACCACCAAACTCTGTGATAAGACATACAGAAGCCCAGACTTAGACTCTATATGAACCAAACAAGACGCACGGCGTTGTTCAACATGATCGTGGTTTTGCATAAGTGTTCATGTTGTGCTTGGATAAGGTGTCGTGGTCATTATCAATGCTCAACAAGGTCATATTTACAAGCAACCAACACGCAATTCCATATCCAAAGATGCAAGATCAATTTAGGAAATCAATGTATTCACAAAATGCATATTAAATCATCCGATGGCACAGGGTTCAATTATAATATTACAATTAAGCATCAAGTTCATGTCGAGTTATAAAGTGCATAAGTAAGAGCAACTTGATCATATAAACATATAAAGTTATTGTACGTAGATGGCATGCTCGATACAATTAAAGAGTGCATCTAATTCACTTAAGATCATACTTTACAACTTCACAACATGTTTGGTACATAAGCTCAAGTCACATTCATAGTTTCATAATATTACACTTACATCCCTTAAGTCATTTATAAAAGTTTAGAATTATTACACATATATCCCCTTAGTTGATTACTAAGCATAATTGTTCATTTAAAGTGTTTATACAATTATTCCACTAGGAATTAATTACTTACAAGCATGACAATTATCAATTTATCATAATTCATAATATACCATTTTCAAGTAGTAAGAGTAAATCAAGATATTACAATTCTAACTCCTATCATGCATCAAGTCTCAAGTTGTTCAAGCATCTTTCATGTATCTCAATTTAATATTGGAAACACAATTTACAACAAACATAACATTGAGAACGTCTCAAATTCATATAGAGAAATCACAACATGTTCGTTCTTCTAAAATATTATTCAAGTTCATTTAGTCACATAAGAGATTAGTTTCTAAATATTATACTAACACCCCTTCATATCTAAACACATAGTATAAATTCATCACATCGGGATTCAAATTGTAAACCGAAACATTCATGCATATCACAATCCATTCAACACATGTTTTCATATACGATTAGAATACATCTCGATCAACAAACCAACAATAACCAATTTATTTGCACTTAAAACAATTAATTCAAATAATCACAATTACGCAAAATAATTTGTAATAAATAAACCGAGTGTCCGATTAACGAACGGAAAGTGGCGTTGAACTCACCACAACGAGACGAACATTCTGACCAAACGCCGCCGGAATGCCACCACTGTAGCTACCGGAATTTGGCCGGACCGTCGACGGGCCGCCGTCAAAAGTCGCAGGAAAAATCCCAAAAAATCAGTCCTGAATGAAGTCTTCGTGCCCGTTCCGAATCCTCGATCAGTTTCTGGAAATTCCAAGCCGATTGTCCTAGATCTGAAATCTAAGAACACGAAAACCCTAAATCTTCAAACTCAAATTACTTCCAAACCGGTGAACCAAAATACGTTCCGAAAGAGGTGTTGTCTTACCCATGACGAGGTCTTCGAAAGCCCTAAGGTAGCTTTCCGGAAAAATCCTCGGAGCTGGTGCGGCCGTTGCACCGCCACTTTGCCGCCGTCTATCTGCCGCCAAACCACCGAATCTGGAGTCGCCTGATCACAGGTCACTAGTTCTCGTCGTTCCGAACAACTTTCGTGAAGAGCCTGAGACCAAAAGATGGCCGAAAAAGGCCCCAGTTCATCGCCGAAGTTTCTGCCGCCGACGCTACAGTAACTCGCGCCACCGCCGCGGGCTTTGGGCGGCGCGTGCGGTGCCGTTTCTGCTCCGATGGCCGCACCTCCGACGTCAACCACTGTGCCGGGAAGTCCTCTTTCTGGATCTTCGGCGCGTGTACCAAGGAAGTGGCCGGAAATCGCCGCGAAACGCAGGCGAAGTGGCGGCGGTCTGACAGCTCCGCCGCTGCTACTGAAATCCGGCCATAACTCCGCCACCGTTCGTCTTTAGGATGTGAAATTGGTACTCTTACGTCGGTCTCGCCGAGATAATCGAAATGGACTATTCGTTTATTGAATTCCGTCGAGAAACGATGGAGTTATGGGCTCGTAACCGAAGCAGCGCATAGTGACCCACGGGAGAGAGAGAATGGGAGAGGGGAGAGAGAGAGAGAAAAGGGATTGGGAGAAATGTGTCTTGTGCACAAGCTATATACAACCGGGTATCCTTATCGCGTAGCAAGTAATAGCGCGTACAAATAATCGTAAATAAAATTGGTAAAGTTACGAATAAACATTCAAGCTCCGAATTAATTTTACAATTTAAAGTGAAAGAGATAGATTTACCAATTAGAGTTTAATTCAATTTAATTTTAGAAACCTTTCGTGCAATTTAACGACATTTCGTAAACACATGATTGACAATTAATCTCAAGTAATTCAAGTAAACCGAAATTAAACAAGTTAAGTAACATGATGGATTTAAAATCAACTTGACAATTATTTCATGGAATAAATTTGAATTAAATCAAATTAGACAGTTAGGGTTAAATATGCATGTAATTAATCAAGTTGACAATTAATCTTAGAATAATTAAAATGAACACATATTAAATTGAATTTACATTAAATCACATAATTCAAGAACTCTTAAATTAAACACACACAAGTGTAGAGACTTACTTGTTAATGTCATCAGGACGCCCTTCGAGAATACGGGGCATCACAACCTTCCCCCCTGAAGAGAACCTGGTCCCCAGGTTCCACTGCTAAAATGTAGATCCTCGAGTTGTAGTGCTCCAACCCTTCTCCCCAACTCGCATAAGATCATAACTCTAATGGTGAGGCTTACTCCGGTCATCTACACTGATCCTCCTTTAGGATGTCTTGTTATCGTGGAGGTCCCTGCGAGTACTTGATCCGCTAGTTGTTTCGAACTCGGACGGTCATTCTCATGATCGGATAGCTGCAACTGCACCCAACCTCGATGTCGTCTCCGATGCACCACTTGCTACCCGTAGTCAGATCAACGCATAACGCAACCTCAACAAACAAGAGAGAATCCCATCTCTCAGCACGTAAGTGAGAGAGCCCCGTCCCTCAGCACCCACAAGAGAGAGAACCCCGTCTCTCGAGCACACACAAAAGAGAGAACCCCGTCTCTCAAGCACATAATTGAGAGAACCCCGTCTCTCAACCTAAGTCGGGTAGATTCCAACATCTCCCAACATTCTAGTTTGAGAAAATCCAGCATTCCTCAAACCCCTAGATTCAAGAGAATCCAGCATCTCCGATTATCTAAGTACAAGAGAATCCAACATCTCTCGCGCACGAAACTTAGAAAGATTCCAACATCTTTCTTCCACATAAATAGAGAGAATCCTACAACTCTCCAACACGTAAAAAGAGGGAACCTAAGGTCTCTCTTGCACAAAAATCAACTGATCAGTTATTCATACATACACACATCATAGTATCACTTGACGAAAAGTATGCGATGCATGTTTGGTGTACCTTATACAACTGATATCGGTGTCCCTTGAGTATAGATTCAACGCTCATACCTCAACTCAAGGGGGATATCGCGATGGAATCCCTATAAAATAAGGTTACAGTATGTATGTATGTTATATGAGAAGTTAGTGAGCAATCACGAGAGTTTTAAATCACATAGGCATGAATAGTTCACATAAGTACATAACTCATTCATCAGCAACGGTTCATAACAAGTAGAAATTTCAAGTTACAAATACTAGATCAGGTATCCCAGTTATCACAATTAAAATAGCAATATTCATCACCCACATCAAGCAAAATGAGGTAAGAGTATTTAAGCGATGCATGTATGCAAATGCCATGAATGCTTGGCGTACCGTTAACCGAAGCGTAACAATCTTTACAAGAAAGTCGAGATGAAGCAGTAGGAGTTGATTAAGCCGGTAATGATACAACCTTTGTCATCTGAACTTCTTTGTCTTGAGTCTTCTCATAAAGTGGTAACTCAGCAAAGCTCGTTTATCACCAAACCCCTTACTAGACCGTAATCCTTGCTCAACTAGAATCATCCTCTGTTTCTCCCAAGAATTCTCATTTATGTGTTAAATCTTAGTCTGCTCATCTTCAAGGAGTTGTCCATGATTCATTTGTCAATTAGATATGTACCTCAGAGTTTCGTTGAGTGATCGTGGTGCTAAGCACTTCCCAAAGCAATCCATGGTATATGATTCTGAAACTTGGATAAAGTCTTTCGGCATCTAAGTGTTCTATTCCCATCTCAGTAGAATCTTCGATCTTAGCAGAATCTTCCACCTCAGCAGAAAGAAGACACCCAGAGAGCTAGCAACCAATCTTGTTTTGTCGTTTGTTAACTCTAAACGACACCAAATCCTTCAACACTCACCGATGGTTCGTAACTCGTTGCTCATGTAACGTGGTTACCTATCCACATCCCTTGAACTTGATCGGATCTTATTTGATCGGATTCTTCTACATTAACTCCTTTCGATCAACAAGGTGACTACTCCCAAATAAACGAATCATCAAGGCGAAAGCTATTCAAAATCCTCCAAAACGGTTCGACTTGATCAGACTCTGCTCCATTGACTCATTTCCTTAACAAGGTGACTACTTCCAAATGAACGAATCCTCAAGGTTAGAATTCGCCAAACTTCATCTTTCAATTGACTTTAAGATAGTAAGTAAATATTGCAAATCTCATTCCTACAAATTTGAACCTTTTCATGACCATTCTTCTTGGTGAAGAATCCTTTCATCTTCGAATCATGGTGTGTTTTTGTTGTAGTGCTAATAGGTAGTGTTAACCGAGGAAAATCTTAGTGTTGACTCATAGAGCACCCTGAAATTCAAACACTAAATTCGATGCATGCGAATTAGGATGCAAATGAAATGTAACAAGTATATCACGTAAATGCAACAATTAGTTGTAATTTATAAAGCACATAAAATAAGATGTTGCATAATCAAAGTCATAATTTGCACACAATCATATAATCACGAAATAATTCATGCCGAAGGGTCAAAATATCAAGTCAAACAAACGTAATGCACAGTTATTCCTATGCCGTACGACCTAGACAGACTCAACACGACTCAAGAGCTCGGTTTTGCAACCTAGAGCTCTGATACCACTTAAGGATGTAACACCCCAAACGGAGGATGCCACATCCACCGCACTAAGACCCGGACCCGATCATGAAATGGAAGTCCATGCCCGAATCAGAATCAGAGCGAACGGGTGACAAACGCACACACTATGCTAGGCGGATCTAACTCGACAAACTCAGAGTGCGGAAGCAATTAAAACCAAACAACAATAGATAGCGGAAGAATTTAAAACAAAACATGCAAAGCAGGTGACGGGTTCAACTAGCATAGATTCCTAATCCCGAATAATAGATCAACAAACATAACAAGTGACGGGTTCAACTAGCATAAATACCTCATCCCGAATAATAGATCAACAAACATAACAAGTGACGGGTTCAACTAGCATAATTCCCTAGTCCCGAATATCAACATAAATTAATAATCATCAAGTGCCACAAGGGGCCGAATGAGGGTGCCACAAGGGGCTACCGAATAGTAAAGTATAATCTCAAGTCTACAAGTCTTAAGTGTAAGTAAAGTGTATGAAAAGACAAATGCAAATAGAAAGACTAGACCGACGAAGTGCAACTCAAAAGACTCACTTCCGCCTAGCCACGCCAACAACCTGCAACTAAAAGTGTAAATGAGAGGTCAGTCAACTTGACCGAGTGAGGGGGCTAATGCACACCCACAATATATATATATAAAGAGCATAACACAGAATAAAAGGATGGACTCATGAACCGGGGATAGGTGTTGCATACCAAAACATTTCGAAATAACCCAAATAAATATAGATATAAGTTAAGAAACCATTTCCAAAAGGACTCTATCCCGATTCATAATTCCATAACATAACATAATCAACTGCTCGTCGAGTACGAGCTTCCCACCTTTACTCCTCAGAACAAAAATCACAATCAATCCAACCGCTACACCAATGATGGAGGGGATGTACAATCCCCAAAACCATCTATAATAACACCGTCTAGAAATAGACTCGATCTCAAGAGGGTAGCGAACCCACAAGAGTCATCTCCGGCCTTAGCCGAAGGCTCAAGATATCACCCCTCCCTCATCACCCTAAAGTCGCGCAATGATATCTCAAATGGAACTACGCAATGGGTAAATAACCCGACGGCCCTAACCATCCCGGGGGACCCATTACCCGCAGCTCCTAGGATCCACAACAGAACAGATCATAACATAACATACGCCAATCTTTCATGGCAATCTCGCGATAGAATTAGAACACAATTGTTTTCCAAAATAGCTTACATATGCCTCGAAAATTGGTTTTATATTTACACCCTTCCTACGCGATGGAACTTTAAGCCTCAAGACCTCCATCCACGCAGGACTCACACAAGATCATCAACATATCATATTCAGTACACACATATCAATAATAGAGTATACTCGCATGCAAGGGTAGAAATCAACATGTAAAGGTCATAGGTCACGTAACTATACAAAATCCTAAACCTCACCTCGTGAAAGGAGAGTCTGAGAGTGTGAAGGGCCAAACACTCTAAACCTCGGGCCCACCAGCACCACCAAACTCTATGACAAGACATACAGAAGCCCAGACTTAGACTCTATATGAACCAAACAAGACGCACGGCGTTGTTCAACATGATCGTGGTTATGCATAAGTGTTCATGTTGTGCTTGGATAAAGTGTCGTGGTCATTATCAATGCTCAACAAGGTCATATTTACAAGCAACCAACACGCAATTCCATATCCAAAGATGCAAGATCAATTTAGGAAATCAATGTATTCACAAAATGCATATTAAATCATCCGATGGCACAGGGTTCAATTATAATATTACAATTAAGCATCAAGTTCATGTCGAGTTATAAAGTGCATAAGTAAGAGCAACTTGATCATATAAACATGTAAAGTTGTTGTACGTAGATGGCATGCTCGATACAATTAAAGAGTGCATCTAATTCACTTAAGATCATACTTTACAACTTCACAACATGTTTGGTACACAAGCTCAAGTCACATTCATAGTTTCATAATATTACACTTACATCCCCTAAGTCATTTATAAAAGTTTAGAATTATTACACATATATCCCCTTAGTTGATTACTAAGCATAATTGTTCATTTAAAGTGTTTATACAATTATTCCACTAGGAATTAATTACTTACAAGCATGACAATTATCAATTTATCATAATTCATAATATACCATTTTCAAGTAGTAAGAGTAAATCAAGATATTACAATTCTAACTCCTATCATGCATCAAGTCTCAAGTTGTTCAAGCATCTTTCATGTATCTCAATTTAATATTGGAAACACAATTTACAACAAACATAACATTGAGAACGTCTCAAATTCATATAGAGAAATCACAACATGTTCGTTCTTCTAAAATATTATTCAAGTTCATTTAGTCACATAAGAGATTAGTTTCTAAATATTATACTAACACCCCTTCATATCTAAACACATAGTATAAATTCATCACATCGGGATTCAAATAGTAAACCGAAACATTCATGCATAACACAATCCATTCAACACATGTTTTCATATACGATTAGAATACATCTCGATCAACAAACCAACAATAACCAATTTATTTGCACTTAAAACAATTAATTCAAATAATCACAATTACGCAAAATAATTTGTAATAAATAAACCGAGTATCCGATTAACGAACGGAAAGTGGCGTTGAACTCACCACAACGAGACAAACATTCTGACCAAACGCCGCCGGAACGCCACCACTGTAGCTACCGGAATTTGGCAGGACCGCCGATGGGCCGTAGTCAAAAGTCGCCGGAAAAATCCCAAAAAATCAGTCCTGAATGAAGTCTTCGTGCTCGTTCCGAATCCTCGATCAATTTCTGGAAATTCCAAGCCGATTGTCCTAGATCTGAAATCTAAGAACACGAAAACCCTAAATCTTCAAACTCAAATTACTTCCAAACCGGTGAACCAAAATACGTTCCGAAAGAGGTGTTGTCTTACCCATGACGAGGTCTTCGAAAGCCCTAAGGTAGCTTTCCGGAAAAATCCTCGGAGCTAGTGCCGCCGTTGCACCGCCACTTTGCCTCCGCCGATCCGCCGCCAAACCACCGAATCTGGAGTCGCCTGATCACGGGTTACTAGTTCTCGTCGTTTCGAACAACTTTCGTGAAGAGTCCGAGACCAAAAGATGGCCGGAAAAGGCCCCCGTTGGCCGCCGAAGTTTCTACCGCCGCGAGCTTTGGGCGCCGCGTGCGGTGCCGTCTCTGCTCCGATGGACGCACCTCCGACGTCAACCGCTGTGCCGGGAAGTCCTCTTTCTGGGTCTTTGGTGCGTGTACCAAGGAAGTGGCCGGAAATCTCCGCGAAACGCCTGCGAAGTGGCGGCGGTCTGATAGCTCCGCCGCTGCTACTGAAATCCGGCCATAACTCCGCCACCGTTCGACTTTAGGCTGTGACATTGGTACTCTTACGTCGGTCTCACCGAGATAATCGAAATGGACTATTCGTTTGTTGAATTCCGTCGAGAAACGATCGAGTTATGGGCTCGTAACCGAAGCCGCGCATAGTGACCAGCGGGAGAGAGAGAGAGAAAAGGGATTGGGAGAAATGTGTCTTGTGCACAAGCTATATAAAACCGGGTATCCTTATCGCGTAGCAAGTAATAGCGCATACAAATAATCGTAAATAAAATTGGTAAAGTTACGAATAAACATTCAAGCTCCGAATTAATTTTACAATTTAAAATGAAAGAGATAGATTTACCAATTAGAGTTTAATTCAATTTAATTTTAGAAACCTTTCGTACAGTTTAACGACATTTCGTAAAGACATGATTGACAATTAATCTCAAGTAATTCAAGTAAACCAAAATTAAACGAGTTAAGTAACATGATGGATTTAAAATCAACTTGACAATTATTTCATGGAATAAATTTGAATTAAATCAAATTAGACAGTTAGGGTTAAATATGCATGTAATTAATCAAGTTGACAATTAATCTTAGAATAATTCGAATGAACACATATTAAATTGAATTTACATTAAATCACATAATTCAAGAACTCTTAAATTAAACACACACAAGTGTAGAGACTTACTTGTTAATGTCGTCAGGACTCCCTTCGAGAATACGGGGCATCACAACCTTCCCCCTTTAAGAGAACCTGGTCCCCAGGTTCCACTGCTAAAATGTAGATCCTCGAGTTGTAGTGCTCCAACCCTTCTCCCGAACTCGCATAAGATCATAACTCTAATGGTGAGGCTTACTCCGGTCATCAACACTGAACCTCCTTTAGGATGTCTTGTTATCGTCGAGGTCCCTGCGAGTACTTGATCCGCTAGTTGTTTCGAACTCGGACGGTCATTCTCATGATCGGATAGCTGCAACTGCACCCAACCTCGATGTCGTCTCCGATGCACCACTTGCTACCCGTAGTCAGATCAACGCGTAACGCAACCTTAACAAACAAGAGAGAATCCCATCTCTCAGCACGTAAGTGAGAGAGCCCCGTCCCTCAGCACCCACAAGAGAGAGAACCCCGTCTCTCGAGCACACACAAAAGAGAGAACCCCGTCTCTCAAGCACATAATTGAGAGAACCCCGTCTCTCAACCTAAGTCGGGCAGATTCCAACATCTCCCAACATTCTAGTTTGAGAAAATCCAGCGTTCCTCAAACCCCTAGATTCAAGAGAATCCAGCATCTCCGAATATCTAAGTACAAGAGAATCCAACATCTCTCTCGCACAAAACTTAGAAAGATTCCAACATCTTTCTACCACATAAATAGAGAGAATCCTACAACTCTCCAACACGTAAAAAGAGGGAACCTAAGGTCTCTCTTGCACATAAATCCACTGATCAGTTATTCATACATACACACATCATAGTATCACTTGACGAAAAGTATGCGATGCATGTTTGGTGTACCTTATACAACTGATATCGGTGTCCCTTGAGTATAGATTCAACGCTCATACCTCAACTCAAGGGGGATATCGCGATGGAATCCCTATAAAATAAGGTTACAGTATGTATGTATGTTATATGAGAAGTTAGTGAGCAATCACGAGAGTTTTAAATCACATAGGCATGAATAGTTCACATAAGTACATAACTCATTCATCAGCAACGGTTCATAACAAGTAGAAATTTCAAGTTACAAATACTAGATCAGGTATCCCAGTTATCACAATTAAAATAGCAATATTCATCACCCACATCAAGCAAAACGAGGTAAGAGTATTTAAGCGATGCATGTATGCAAATGCCATGAATGTTTGGCGTACCGTTAACCGAAGCGTAACAATCTTTACAAGAAAGTCGAGATGAAGCAATATGAGTTGATTAAGCCGGTAATGATGCAACCTTTGTCACCTGAACTTCTTTGTCTTGAGTCTTCTCATAAAGTGGTAACTCAGCAAAGCTCGTTTATCACCAAACCCCTTACTAGACCGTAATCCTTGCTCAACTAGAATCATCCTCAGTTTCTCCCAAGAATTCTCATTTATGTGTTAAATCATAGTCTGCTCATCTTCAAGGAGTTGTCCATGATTCATTTGTCAATTAGATATGTACCTCAGAGTTTCATTGAGTGATCGTGGTGCTAAGCACTTCCCAAAGCAATCCATGGTATATGATGCTGAAACTTGGATAAAGTCTTTCGGCATCTAAGTGTTCTATTCCCATCTCAGTAGAATCTTCGATCTTAGCAGAATCTTCCAGACTTAGACTCTATATGAACCAAACAAGACGCACGGCGTTGTTCAACATGATCGTGGTTATGCATAAGTGTTCATGTTGTGCTTGGATAAGGTGTCGTGGTCATTATCAATGCTCAACAAGGTCATATTTACAAGCAACCAACACGCAATTCCATATCCAAAGATGCAAGATCAATTTAGGAAATCAATGTATTCACAAAATGCATATTAAATCATCCGATGGCACAGGGTTCAATTATAATATTACAATTAAGCATCAAGTTCATGTCGAGTTATAAAGTGCATAAGTAAGAGCAACTTGATCATATAAACATATAAAGTTGTTGTACGTAGATGGCATGCTCGATACAATTAAAGAGTGCATCTAATTCACTTAAGATCATACTTTACAACTTCACAACATGTTTGGTACACAAGCTCAAGTCACATTCATAGTTTCATAATATTACACTTACATCCCCTAAGTCATTTATAAAAGTTTAGAATTATTACACATATATCCCCTTAGTTGATTACTAAGCATAATTGTTCATTTAAAGTGTTTATACAATTATTCCACTAGGAATTAATTACTTACAAGCATGACAATTATCAATTTATCATAATTCATAATATACCATTTTCAAGTAGTAAGAGTAAATCAAGATATTACAATTCTAACTCCTATCATGCATCAAGTCTCAAGTTGTTCAAGCATCTTTCATGTATCTCAATTTAATATTGGAAACACAATTTACAACAAACATAACATTGAGAACGTCTCAAATTCATATAGAGAAATCACAACATGTTCGTTCTTCTAAAATATTATTCAAGTTCATTTAGTCACATAAGAGATTAGTTTCTAAATATTATACTAACACACCTTCATATCTAAACACATAGTATAAATTCATCACATCGGGATTCAAATTGTAAACCGAAACATTCATGCATATCACAATCCATTTAACACATGTTTTCATATACGATTAGAATACATCTCGATCAACAAACCAACAATAACCAATTTATTTGCACTTAAAACAATTAATTCAAATAATCACAATTACGCAAAATAATTTGTAATAAATAAACCGAGTGTCCGATTAACGAACGGAAAGTGGCGTTGAACTCACCACAACGAGACGAACATTCTGACCAAACTCCGTCGGAACGCCACCACTGTAGCTACCGGAATTTGGCCGGACCGCCGACGGGCCGCCGTCAAAAGTCGCCGAAAAAATCCCAAAAAATCAATCCTGAATGAAGTCTTCGTGCCCATTCCGAATCCTCGATCAATTTCTAGAAATTCCAAGCCGATTGTCCTAGATCTGAAATCTAAGAAGACGAAACTTCGTGCCCGTTCCGAATCCTCGATCAATTTCTAGAAATTCCAAGCCGATTGTCCTAGATCTGAAATCTAAGAAGACGAAAACCCTAAATCTTCAAACTCAAATTACTTCCAAACCGGTGAACCAAAATACGTTCCGAAAGAGGTGTTGTCTTACCCATGACGAGGTCTTCGAAAGCCCTAAGGTAGCTTTCCGGAAAAATCCTCGGAGCTAGTGCCGCCATTGCACCGCCACTTTACCGCCGCCGATCCGCCGCCAAACCACCGAATCTGGAGTCTCCTGATCACAGGTCACTAGTTCTCGTCGTTCCGAACAACTTTTATGAAGAGCCCGAGACCAAAGGATGGCCAGAAAAGGCCCCCGTTGGCCGCCGAAGTTTCTGCCGCCGCCGCTATAGTAACTCGCGCCGCCGCCGCGAGCTTTGGGCGGCGCGTGCGGCGCCGTCTCTGCTCCGATGGCCGCGCCACCGACGTCAACCGCTGTGCCAGGAAGTCCTCTTGCTGGGTCTTCGGTGCGTGTACCAAGGAAGTGGCCGGAAATCACCGCGAAACGCCGGCGAAGTGGCGGCAGTCTGACAGCTCCGCCGCTGCTACTGAAATCCGGCCATAAGTCCGCCACCGTTCGTCTTTAGGTGGTGAAATTGGTACTCTTGCGTCGGTCTCACCGAATTAATCAAAATGGACTATTCGTTTGTTGAATTCCGTCGAGAAACGATCGAGTTATGGGCTCGTAACCGAAGCCGCGCATAGTGACCCCCGGGAGAGAGAGAATGGGAGAGGAGAGAGAGAGAGAAAAAAGGGATTGGGAGAAATGTGTCTTGTGTACAAGCTATATACAACCGGGTATCCTTATCGCGTAGCAAGTAATAGCGCGTACAAATAATCGTAAATAAAATTGGTAAAGTTACGAATAAACATTCAAGCTCCGAATTAATTTTACAATTTAAAATGAAAGAGATAGATTTACCAATTAGAGTTTAATTCAATTTAATTTTAGAAACCTTTCGTACAATTTAACGACATTTCGTAAACACATGATTGACAATTAATCTCAAGTAATTCAAGTAAACCGAAATTAAACAAGTTAAGTAACATGATGGATTTAAAATCAACTTGACAATTATTTCATGGAATAAATTTGAATTGAATCAAATTAGACAGTTAGGGTTAAATATGCATGTAATTAATCAAGTTGACAATTAATCTTAGAATAATTCGAATGAACACATATTAAATTGAATTTATATTAAATCACATAATTCAAGAACTCTTAAATTAAACACACACAAGTGTAGAGACTTACTTGTTAATGTCGTCAGGACGCCCTTCGAGAATACGGGGCGTCACAAAACCTTTGGTTGCGCGTGGCTTTCGGAAAAGAGTAGTGTAAACTTCATGTAGCAATGTCAATGTGCCATCGGTTGAAGACCGTACATCAAGAACCGGAAGAATTCTCCAACTACTTCGAAATTCTATTTGGAAGACGGAGCAAATGACCGAGGACTTTGTGTCCGGTTTGCTAAGGCTAAGGAGATTTCAATGAGATTTGAATGGTTGCTCGCCTCAATGAGTTGACCCTTTTCTCTTAGCAAGGTTGATCGCCGAGGTTTCAAGAGCCTCATTGTTTGGAGAGAAGGCTGAGGAGTCTACCGTCTTGCTGGATCAGAGTGGCGCATCGAAAGTGTGGAGCTGAGTTCATTCTCAGAGTTGCTCAAGACCCTTTAGGACCTGAGGATATGTCCTTTTGATGGGGGAGAGGTTGTAACATCCAAGTTTTTTGGCCGTACAGGTACGTCGTTACGGGTGTGTTATTTGTGCTTTTAAATTATTTAATTATGTAATTATGTGCTTATTATATTGTTTAAATGTTATTCTTGAATTTATTTGAATTATTTTTTAAGTATGTGTTAGATATTTGAACGTTTTTGCCCGTATTTGCCTCATTCTTGATCTGTTTGAACCCGTTTTCAATTCTAATTTTATCAATACGTGATATGCATGAATTATATGTGTTATGGACTTGTTTACATGCTTGTTTTATGTTTTTGAGTTCATTTAATACGGTTCTTAAGCCGTTTTATTTGTTAAGGGACTCGCGGGCCTAACTCGTTTTAGCGCAACTTGGTTTCCGAAAGGTGTATCTTGAGCCCGGGAATTCAGATTTGAATTCTAGAAGTGGTATTCTAATCGTAACAAAGAACGGAAGTCATGTAACCCAACTTTGTATTTTTCTAAGCTCGTTTGAACCCTCATATTTTGCCCGAACCAAGACCCATGTGATAGATTCACCATCTTCGCCCGTTTTGCTCATAACCTACCTGTTTCTTAACTAAATCGCCTTATATTTGAACCCAAATGACCCTAATTTAACCACTTCAACCCCATTTGCTCCTCATTCAGACTCAAGACAAGAAAGGAGAGGAAAAGAAGCAGCAAAACGAGCTTCAAGAGAGAAGGGAAACTGTACTATTCACTTTGGCCATTTCTTGGTCCATACAACTCCGATTCGCCTCAAATTCGAAAGGTAAGTCCATGGTTTTGTTCACCGTCTTCTCCTATTTCTTTTAAGTGCTTATTTTCTGAGTTTTATGGAGGATTAGGCATGATTTGATCAATGGCATGAATAGTGAGGGTTAGAACATTTTGATGAATTCTTGCATATCTTTGATGTATTTCTTGGTTTGAAGCTATATATGTGATCTAAATGACTCCTATGTTTCATTTCTATGCATGAATTTCGTGGAAATTGAATTTTTATATGATTCACCATTAGAGCTTTTAACATCCCGCTCGTCCGATTTATAAGGTACGCCACGTTTCACCCTTTTTACGTGTTTAATTGTGTGATTTTGTGTTTTGCGTGGCCCTATTTTGAACTCTTTTAGAGTTTAGGGGCCCCTTTGTAATTTTCTCTTTTTAGGGGTTTTTCGGTCATTTCTCGTTTGCTCGAGTTTTTGACCTTTTCGACCCCTTCAACGCGTTCGGGGCATCGAGACGAGTCCGTAGACTCTGAGTTTGCCCTATTCTGACGTCGTTTGCCCCTTCTACCGTTCGTTTTGCATGCGAGGACCCAAGATATATACCCGTATTCTAGCTTTTTGTGCCAAACGTGTGACGCCCCGTATTCTCGAAGGGCGTCCTGACGGTATTAACAAGTAAGTCTTTACACTTGTGTGTGTTTAATTTAAGAGTTCTTGAATTATGTGATTTAATGTAAATCCAATTGAATATGTGATCATTTGGATTATTCTAAGATTAATTGTCAAGTTGATTTTAAATCCATCATGTTACTTAGCTTGTTTAATTTCGGTTTACTTGAATTCCTTGAGATTAATTATCAATCATATGTTTACCAAGTGTCGTTAAATTGTACGAAAGGTTTCTAAAATTAATTTGAATTAAACTCAAATTGGTAAATCTCTATTTCATTTTAATTTATAAAATTAATTCGGAGCTTGAATGTTTATTCGTAACTTTACAAATTTTATTTACGATTATTTGTACGCGCTATTACTCTTTGCTACGCGATAAGGATACCCGGTTGTATATAGCTTGTGCACAAGACACATTTCTCCCAAATCTCCTTTCTCTCTCTCTCTCTTCTCTCCCACTCTCTCTCCCGCGGTCACTATGCGCGGCTTCTGTTACGAGCCCATAACTCGATCGTTTCTCGACGGAATTCAATAAACGAATAGTCCATTTCGATTATCTCGGCGAGACATACGCAAGAGTACCAATTTCACAGCCTAACGATGAACGGTGGCAGAGTTATCGCCGGATTTCAGTAGCAGCGGCGGAGGTGTCAGACCACCGCCACTTCGCCGGCCTTTCGCGGCGGTTTCCGGCCACCTCCTTGATGCACGTGCCCCATGCCCAGAAAGTAGACTTCCCGGCACATCGTTTGACATCGGCGGCACGGCCATCCCGGCGCGTTCGGCGGTGCCCGTCACTATAGCGGCACAATTCCGCCACTTCTGGCTGTGGTTTTCGATGGGGCTTGATCGTTTCCAAGGTTTTTCGACCCCCTGAGTTCATTTCCGGCATCAATTTCACCAGATCTTGGCCGTAGGTGGTGGTTCTGGTGTCGTGGGCGGTGGCAGAAACTTCGGCGGCCGACGGGGCCCTTTTCCAACCATCTTTTGGCCTCGGGCTCTTCACGAAAGTTGTTCGGAACGACGAGAACTAGTGGCCATTGATCACGCGACTCCAGATTTGACCGATTGGCGGTGGATCGTGGTGGCACAGTGGCGGTGCAACGGCGGCGCTAGCTCCGAGGATTTTTCCGGTGAGCTACCTTAGGGCTTTCGAAGAGCTCGTCACGGGTAAGATAACGCTTCTTTCGGATTGCATTTTGGTTCACCGGTTTGGAAGTAATTTGAGTTTGAAGATTTTAGGGTTTTCGTGTTGTTAGATCTGAAACTGGAGGAGATTGACTTGGAATTTCCAGAAATTGATCGAGGATTCGGAATGGGCACGAAGACTTCATTCAGGACTTATTTTTCGGGATTTTTCCGGCGACCTTCGGCGGCGGCCCGACGGCAGTCCGGCCAAATTCCGTCAACTACAGTGGTGGCCTTCTGGCGGCGTCTGGTCAGAATGTGCTTCTCGTTGTGGTGAGTTCAACGCCACTTTCCGTTCGTTAATCGGACACTCGACCTATTCATTACGAATTATTTTGCATAATTGTGACTATTTGAATTAATTGTTTTAAGTGCAAATAAATTGGTTATTGTTGGTTTGTTGATCGAGATGTATTCCAATCGTATACGAAAATATGTATTGAATGAATTGTGATATGCATGAATATTTTGATTTGCAATTTGAATCCCGGTGTGATGAATTTACGCTATTTGTTAAGTACGAAGGGGTGTAAGTGTAGTATTTATGAAACTATGAATGTGACTTGAGCTTGTGTACCAAACATGTATTGAAGTTGTAAAGTATGATCTTAAGTGAATTAAATGCACTCTTTATTTGTATCAAGCATGCCATCTACCTACAACAACTTTGTATGTTTATATGATCAAGTTGCTCTTACTTATGCACTTTATAACTCAACATGAACTTGATGCTTAATTCTAATATTATAATTAAACCCTGTGACATTGGATGATTTAATATGCATTTTGTGAATACATTGACTTCCTAAATTGATCTTGCACCTTTGGATATGGAATTGCATGATGGTTGCTTGTAAATATGACCTTGTTGAGCATTGATATGCCTTGAATGACCACGACACCTTATCCAAGCACAACATGAACACTTATACATAACCACGATCATGTTGAGCAACGCTGTGCGTCTTGTTTGGTTCATATAGAGTCTAAGTCTGGGCTTCTGTATGTCTTGTCACAGAGTTTTCTGGTGCCAGTGGGCCCGAGGTTTATAGTGTTTGGCCCTTCACACTCTCAGACTATACTTTCACGAGGTGAGGTTTAGGATTTTGTATAGTTATGCGACCTATGGCCTTTACATGCTGATTTCTACCCCTGCATGCGAGTATACCTTACAATAGTTATGTATGTGTTGAATATGATATTTTTATGATCTTATGCTTGCACTTCTCCATGGGCGGGCTATCCTTACAGCGTGGGAATGTAAGTGTGTGAGTCCTGCCTGGGCGGGCTATCCCTGCAGCGTAGGAATATATATAAAAACCAGTTTTTGAAGCATATGTAAGCTATTTTGGAAAAACAGTTGTGTTGTGATTATGTAGCGAGATTGTAGCACCCCGAACGCCGAGATACCACACCCCCACACCATAAGTCTAGCTCACGCATGAAATGGGTAGTCCATATATGAACCGGACTCATGGCGAACGGGTGACAATAAAAAAAACTCACTAGCTAGGCGGGACTAACCCTCAAACCATTCAAGTCCAAGTCTAGGAATTTAAAGCGGAAGCATAATAATTTCATTAGCATATATCAAATATCTCAAAAGAGTTAACTTCCAACTTTATATCAATGCATTATCATCTCCACCATATCAACAACAACAACCTAATTGATCCATAAATGTCCATAACATGAAAATGCAATGCTAGACTCATCTCGACAACTAGACACAACTCGGACTCCCGCCTAGCACACCACTGAAAGTACCTGAAAAGTGTGAGGTGTCAGTCTACCACAGACTGAGTGAGGGGTTTAAATAAATATTAGCGCACGTATCATGCAAGCTATAATCTCGGGTAAAGTCTTTTACAGTTGAAACAATATAAATTAATAAAAGAATTAATCTTCGCCCGAGATTACAACTATCCAATTTAACAATACAATCAATTACAATTCATTTCAATCAGTGGCCCAGCGAGTGAGGGCAATTCTCCAACCTTATTCCGACTGTGTACAATTCGTGCTTGCTTTATTAATCAATAGGTGATCATGCAGTTCAATTATTGTGCATTCGTGCATATTGTATTCAAGCAAGACAATCAATAAGTGCAATCATGACAATAACCCGAGGACAATCCGTGGTGCCGGACCCGCCCCCAGTCTCCTTCTTCCTCCGGTTGATGGGGGATTGCAAGGCCCCGCCATCCATGCTCATTGAGTATAGGGTTCATGATTCCCTATACCCGGAACTCCTTCCTCTACTAATCTCCTAGTGGATTCAGGGGCATCCCAAAGTTGTGAGGATAGTGCAAGAGTTACCCGTCAGCCCTTGCTTCCTCGGTTGGCTCAGTACACTACCCTCGGGCCCAATGTGAACATGCTTTACTCGCCAAAACAATTAATCAATTCAATACGATAACAATCAGTCAGTACAATAACAATTACAATCGATCAATTTTGAGGTAATTAAAGTTGGGAAAACTATAAATATATAGACACATTTTGGCTGAAACATCAAGTAGGGTTTTAGGGTTCTATATATCTAGAAATTAAACCTCACCTTTACCAACACAAGAAGAAAGGATACACCTTATGGAGCATTTTCCTCGTCTCCCGGACCGTGATCTGTGTAACAAAGGTACAAGTGTACATAAGACTCTACCCTTATGAACCAACGAAGACGAACGGCATATTCCAATAATGTCACTTATACAATTTCAATCAATAACGATCATGACATGTTCAATTTAGCAATTTAAGATAACAATGATCAAACAGGGCATAAAAGTCATATAATTCAGATATGGGAGCCAAGAAAGTAAAAGGAATGCAATATGAAAGATTTTGGTGAAGTTTAGGAAAAGTTGACAATTTTGGAAAAAGGCACATGTTGTGGGAAAACTGTAATATCTTAAATTATAGAAGTGGAAATTGAGTTTTGATTGTTGGGAATGAAAGTAGACACATAGACCTTTCCAACTCTATATGACACGTTTTCTAATTCAAACCGAGGTGAAAATGGTGTTGGTTCGAAGTTGGGCAAAATGCAGATTCTGGCGGGGGTCGCGGGCGCGACCAAAAACCTTCACAAAATGGTCGCGGGCGCGACCTAGTATTTTCCGAATTTTTCATGCAATTTTGCAAAAGTCAAAAGTTGGCCAAAATGGGGTCACGGGAGCGACCATTTTTACACATAAACAGGTCACGGGCGCGACCATAAACGCAGCAGCGGAAAACAGGGGAAAAACAGAGGATTTTCATGCCAAAAATCACCAAAACATCAACAAATGTATGATCACTCCATAACAATTATCAAAACACATCAAATATACATTATACTACACTTATTCACTCAAACAATCAAGAAATATACATCAAGGCATCAAAATTTCATGATGAAACCCCCATATTTATACATATGCTTCCAATCTTCAAGAATTTCAAGATTTTCATGCAATCCTTACTCCTTATGATCACTATCATGCTTTCTACTCCAATTATGCAAGAATTCATCAAAAAATTCATAAATTCATGCTTGATCAAATATTCAAGAATTTCATGAAAACTCTAATTCCTACCTTGAATCAAAAGAAATGGTGATGAGATGATGATATGAGGTTGATGATGCTCCTACTTCACAATTCCCTTCAATTCTAGCTTGAATTAGGGTTAATGTGATGCCCCGCTTGTCTGTCAAGGTAAAGTTTGGTACGAGAGTGCACGATTTACCTTTCTTTGCATGAATTATGTGAATAATATGCCTTAATTGACCGTTATGCTTGAACTTATGTGGAATATATGATTTGTATGAAATACATGACTAATTTATGTGTTAATTATGTGCTCATATTGTTCTTATTGTGCTTTGATAGCATGCTTTATGCTTAAACAAAACAATGTGCTTATTTGGACATTGAAGCATAATTTAGGGACTAAAAGGTAAATTTATTTTCCAAGCCTGAAACTGGATAGAACTTAATGAAATTGAGTAGATAATTCGATTATGAGTTCGTAGGTTTTTGAATCGCTCGATTTGGAGTTCGGACGAAGAAGTTATGGCCGTTTTACGAAAAGTCAACCCTTTCAAGCCTAGATGTTGACCTGCGACCCAATTTCAATCTTGACCCAATTTGAGACCCAATCTCACTTAAATCCGACCAGTATGACCCGCTCCATGACCCTATTCAGCTGACCCAAATCAGATTATAACACCAAACTTAAGTTACGTTATTTTCATAAGATTCAAGCCATTCTCTCTCAAGACCTTCTCTTAAGTCTATTCATATTCTCTCAAGAACACCCAAGACCTTCAAACCATTTTCAAGAACCAAGATCGAAGATTAAAGCTGGAGATTCAAGACTAGAGTACAAGATTCCCTCTTCGATTTCCAGCTCCCAAGGTAAGATTTGTGTGCTCTTTTCATGGGTTTGTGTTCTTGATGGTTTTGAGCTTGAATGTGAATCTAGGGTTCATGTTAGATGGATTAAATCCGAATTTGTTGATGGAAATATGTTTCTTATGTTCCTAGGAATGATTTGGTGTAAGAATTTCATGTTTTTATGCTCTTATGGGAAATCCTCCATTGTTGACCTTTGAAGCTTTTATGAAGAATTCTTGCATGTTCATGTTCTAGCTTGTTTTAGCTTGATTTGATGATGGATTCTTGTTCCTTATGTGTTTTTATGGAGAATGTGATAGATTCCCTACAATTTCTTGCAATGATTGTTGATTCCACCATTATTATGCTTGAAGCTTTCTTGAAACTTGTAGAAGATGAAGTTCTTGCATGAATTGCTAGATTTCTTGATGTTTAAATGTTCCTAAATGCTTTATTATGTAACTTGATGTTTTATGATGCTTATTTGTGGTTTTGGAAGCTTAATTTCATGTTTTGGGGTGTTTTGAACTCATTCCCGTCGAGTTTGAAGTTGCTGTCACGTTTTTTTTAAGTTCTGGGCAGAATCCGCTAGGGTGGATTTTTCCTGTGTAAAAATCCATGGGAGTGGATTTAAGGCAGTAGCTCTGGACCAAATCCGCGAGGGCGGATTTTTTGTGAAGGAAAATCCATGGGGGTGGATTTTCCCCAGCCTTGTTTTCTTGATTCGTTTCACTTGTTTTGCTTCTCGTTTGTTCCTTACTTATTTATATTATGTCTCTAATGTATTGTGACCTCGTTATATGTTGTGACATCTCATGCATACCTTATATTATGATCTTTATACCTCAATCATGCTTAAGTTATCTTAATTGACTAAGTTATGCATTTAATTAAATTGTGTTAAGTGTGATTCATAGGTCGCTTATTACATATGACTTGAGAACTTGATATATGACTTATATGATGCAATGTGATCTTAATTGCCAATCTATACCATCGTCGAACATTTCTAGCACATCATTAGCATATTTGCATTCATGTCAAAGCCGTGCATCGTCTTGTTGGGTTTCGAGTTGAGTCTTACCTTTGTTGGTACGTTGTCTTGTTAGGTGGTGAGTCTCCGGACGTGTAACCCTCCTTGTTCGTGTTTGATCTTCGAGGTTCTTGGTAAAGGTGAGGAGTTATAATATCAAAATGTTTTCAAAACTGTGGACACATATGGCCTCTCATATTTATTGGTTTTAAACTCCTGTTTTCGAAATGTATATGTAGGCATTATAAGCCAAGTTTTGTGAGCTTTGCTCGTATTATGGATATTTGCTTATGGAAAACGGTTTACAAGTAAAACGTGAGTTTTGGTACATGGGATAGATACCCAAAATGGTTTCGGAACTTTCATTTGAGTATTATGTACGTGTGAGTTGTGTAGCGAGCCTTTGTTATACCTTGCAAGGACGCTTGCTTGGTCGGTTCTTTTGATAGCGTTCAGGGCGGAGTAAGCGGTGATGCCGGGAACGCAAGGGCGGACGGTTGATCCCTTATGAAGTACCCACTTTTGGACAAGTTTGCTAAGACTCCAAGGAGGATTCGGGGTTAAGGTAGGCTTGGGGGAAGGTCGGTTATATGGACCCACTTCTCCATGGTTCTTTTGCGATGATCGGGGGGTGCACACCCTCGACATCAACGGTGTTAAGGATGGATTGGTTTGATTTCTTTTGGTTTGGGAAGTAAGGATGGAGTGCTCGTACTCGCCGAGCCGGTGCTTCAGTTCATGATTCGATTTTTATAAAACTTGCATTGTTTTCCAAAAGAATTCGGATCATGAACGCCTTTGATTTGAGCATGCATTGACCTCTTATATTTAAACTATGTAATCTTCTCCTCACCGGTTCCGTTTGAACTGACCTCCTTTACCTTTCGTGTCCGCAGGTCGCGTTTTGGAGTCTTGCTAGGCGGGGTCTTGCTTTGAGAGTTGTGTCGAGTCTAGCTTGTACTCGTTGTGTCTTTACATACTTCATATTTATGTCGCTTATGTTTTGGATTTATGGATTTAGAATGTTTGATGTTATTTTGCTAGTTTGGACCGTGTTGGTCACTAGGATGATTTTACTTTCCGTATTTTGAGCATTACGTGTTAGACCGTGACGGTCATCTACTTGTTGATTATATATTTCTCTTAGACCTTGTTGAATGTATTTTAACTCGAGCTTCCGCATACTTGTGATTGTTTACCAGCTTTGTGAGTCTAGTACCGCCTAGCTAGGATGTCCGTTTGTCACCGTTTGCTTCGTTCTTGACGGGTATATGGATAGTAGTTCTATATACAAGCTAGGACCGTAGCGCGGGATAGGCATGGGACGCCCTTATCGGGGCGTTACACCCCTATTTGGTGGGACTGTAATAGCCTAAGGTGCTTGTCCCACATCGGTTGGAGAGGGGAACAAAGCCTCCTTTATAAGGGGGTGGATACCTTTCCCTTGTTGAGGCCTTTTCCTGGGTGGACGCCTTTGGGCTTAAATTCCACCGGGAAGAACAAAACCGTGAGGGTGGTGTCGCTTAGCCCACCAAAGCGGACAATATTGACAGGCGGGTTTTCGGGCTGTTACAAATGGTATCAGAGCCGGGGCCCGGGCCGGTGTGCCAGCGAGGACGCTAGGCCCGCTTAGGGGGGTGGACTGTAATAGCCTAAGGTGCTTATCCCACATCGGTTGGAGAGGGGAACAAAGCCTCCTTTATAAGGGGGTGGATACCTTTCCCTTGTTGAGGCCTTTTCCTGGGTGGGCGCCTTTGGGCTTAAATTCCACCGGGAAGAACAAAACCGTGAGGGTGGTGTCGCTTAGCCCACCAAAGCGGACAATATCGACAGGCGGCTTTTCGGGCTATTACAGTTAATATCTTCTTCCTCTTCTCAAGGTGTAAAAACCGACATTTGCTAGGTGTATGTGTGTGTATTCTTTGTTCTCGGATGAATGGAATATAATGGAAGATTTTGGATGAATTAAGAGATATATCCTAAAGTCATGTATGGAAATATGTGATTCATCCTTATTTGCATAAAAGTCCCTTGCTTATTTAAATTAATGCACATAAGTATAATCTCTAACAAATGATGCAATTAACTTCAAGTCATGATATACATTTAAATCCAAGAATTCACACAAGAGAGCAATTAAGGACATTTAATTCAATTAGATCACTTAATTCATACAATTAAGCACATTATCAATTAGTTCACGTAATTTCCACGTTAATGATAATTCATATAAGTTTATATAAACATAATGCATATAATGTTATAAAATTATAAAGTAACATATATTATCACATAATGATTGTATGGAAAAATCGGGGCGTTACAGAGATTGCCATGAAAGATTGGCGTATGTGATCCGTCGCGATCTGTTCTGTTGTGATCCGTTGTGATCTGTTCTGTTGTGATCTGTGTGTGGATCTGATCCTGGTGAGCTGCGGGTAATGGATCCCCCGGAGCGGTTAGGGCCATCGGGGTATTCATCTATTTCGTAGTTCCATTTGAGATATCTTCACGCGACCCGTGCTGTAGGGAAGGTGTGGTATCTTGAGCCTTCGGCTAAGACCGGGGAGGACTCTTGTGGGTTCGCTACCCCTTGAGGGTGAGTCTATTTTTAGACGGTTTATTATAGATGGTTAGGGCCAACGCGTGGCTCTTCCATCATTGGAGTAGAGGTTGGATTGATTTTGATTTACGTTATGAGGAGTTGAGGTTGGAAGCTCGTACTCGCCGAGCAGTTGATTATGTTATGTTATGAAATTATGAACCGGGATAGAGTCTTTCTGAAAATGGTTTCTAAACTTATTGCTATATTCATTTGGGTTGTTCTGAAATATTTTGGTATGCAACACCTACCCTCGGTTCATGAGTCCATCCTTTTATTCTGTGTTGTGCTCTTTATATATATATATTGTGGGTGTGCGTTAGCCCCCCCACTTAGTTGACTGACACCTCATTTTATCTTTTAGTTTGCAGGATTCTTTTGGCTTGAGCTAGGCGGAAGTGAGTCTTCGGAGTCACACTTGTCGGTCTAGTAGGTGTTAGGATGCATTTGTCGCATACTTTACTTATGTTATGTATTTATGTTTCACACTTGCATATTATGTTTATGTTCTACTTAGACCTAAACCCGTGTGGGGTTAGTAAGCTAGTGTTTGGATGTTATTAGATATTGATGATACTTATGTTGTTTATTATGTTGGATTATGAATTGATATTCGGGACTAGGTAACTATGCTAGTTGAACGCGTCACCTGTTATGTATGTTAAACATTCGGGATTAGGTATTTATGCTAGTTGAACCCGTCACCTGCTTTGCATGTTTTGTTTTAAATGCTTCCGCTATCTATTGATATTGGTTTTAATTGCTTCCGCACTCTGAGTTTGTCAAGTTAGATCCGCCTAGCCTAGTGTGTGAGTTGGTCTCCCGTTCGCTATGATTCGGATTCGGGCATGGACCTTCTATTTGATGACCTGGTCGGGGTCCTAGTGCGGGGGATGTGGCATCCTCCGTTTGGGGTGTTACATCCTTAAGTGGTATCAGAGCTCTAGGTTGCAAAACCGAGCTCTTGACTCGTGTTAAGTCTGTCTAGGTCGTATGGTATAGGAATAACTGCGCATTGCATTTGGTTGACTTGATATTTTGACCCTTCGGCATGAATTGTTTCGTGATTATATGATTGTCTGCACATTATGACTTTGATTATGCAACATCTTATTTTATGTGCTTTATAAATTATAACTAATTGTTGCATTAACGTGATATGCGTGTTGCAACCCGCATGCATCGAATTTAGCGTTTGGATTTCAGTACCCTATGAGCCAACACTAAGATTTCCCTCCGTCAACACTACCTATTGGCACTACAACGAAAACATACCATAATTCGAAGATGAAAGTATTCTTTACCAAGATCAATGTTTATGAAAAGGTTCAGAGTTGAAGGAATAAGATTTGCTATATTGACTTACTACCTTAAAGTCAATTGAAAAATGAAGTTTGACGAATTTTAACCTTGAGGATTCGCTCATATGGAAGTAGTCACCTTGTTGAGAAAATGAGTCAATGGAGGAGAATCTGATCAAGTAGAACCGTTTTGAAGGAGTTTGATGAACTTTCGCCTTGATGATTCGTTCATTTGGAAGTAGTCACCTTGTTGATGGAAACGAGTTAATGTAGAAGTATACAATCAAATAAGATCCGATCAAGTTCAAGGGATGTGAATAGGTAACCATGTTACTTAAACAACGAACTACAAACCATAAGTGAGTGTTGAAGGTTTTAGTGCCGTTTAGAGTTAACGAACAACAAGACAAGATTGGTTGTTAGCTCTTTGGGTGTTTCTCCAAGATGAGATGGAAGACATTGTTGAGGTGGGGATAGAACACTTAGATGCCGAAAGACTTTATTCAAGTTTCAGAATTATATACCATGGATTGCTTTGGGAAGTACTTAGCACCACGATCATCCAACGAAACTCTAAGGTAAATATCTAATTGACAAACGAATCATGGACAACTCCTTGAAAACGAGCAGACTAAGATTTAACACATAAATGAGAATTCTTGGGAGAAACTGAGGATGATTCTAGTTGAGCAAGGATTACGGTCTAGTAAGGGGTTTGGTGATAAACGAGCTTTGTTGAGTTACCACTCCATGAAAAGACTCAAGAGAAAGAGGGTCAGATGACGAGGGTTGCATCATTGTCGGCTTAATCAACTCCTGATGCTTCATTTCGATTTTCTTGTCAAGGTTTTTACACTTTGGTTAACGGTACGTCAAGCATTCATGGCATTTGCATACATGCATCGTTTAAATACTCTTACCTCGTTTTGCTTGATGTGGGTGATGAATATTGCTATTTTAATTGTGATGTAACGCCCCCACCCATACTGGAACAAGAGGAGAGCGGCGTCTCAACCCCCGCATTGAAGCACCTCTCAAGTAATGGTGTGAGCCATCACTCAAGAAATACTCCAGTGAACTCAAGAAATACTCCAGTGAACGGCTGTCTATCTCAGAACTATACATGTACAACAATGTGGCTATGCAGCGGAAAAAATCAGAGTATTTTAAAACTTTTCAAAACATGTGCGTGATGGCATGTAACAAGCAAGAACATATCGATCGTGTAAGAGAGACTCGGCATATCAGAACATGTAACATATTCACATATAAATACCGATACAGTGGAGTTCAAAATATCAGTAACAGAGTAGCAGAAAGAGTATAACAAAGATACTCAAGTATTTAGAAACATAAAGTAATGCAGCCATAAAACATATGCAGGACACAAAAGAAAGTAATACTAAGTCCTGACTGAAACAAAAATGACAATCTAGAGCTTCAAGATACCTCTAGACTGCGACTGCAAGACCTGAAACCCCGAGGCAAGAAAACGGGAGACGTATTAGTCAAAAGGACTAAGTGAGGGAATACTTTAAAGAAAGTACTGAATTAAAGAACTTGAAGTAAAGTTCAGAACTGTTAAATGCAATGCTTTAAAGAAGAACTTGAAACAAGTTCGCTTGATAAAACTCTTTGAATGAGATGCTGTAAAAGAATGCACGTTTTAAAACATTTTCATGAATGCTATCACACACGCACACATATGCTATTGATGGTTTATAGTTATTTCATAAAACGGGATAAGGGTAAAGTGAACTTTTCCAGATATGAACCATCCTTTATGAAACATAATTTTGCCCGCAAGCTAGGCTCCTCCATCCTTACTCCAGAAAAACTTGATTTGGTAGAGCATCGAACCAGGATCAACAATAACCCCACATATAGTAGACTATCGGACCAAGGTCAACAACAACTCTTACCAACGCATACAAACATGCACCATCCTCCACCGGTTGTCACTTCGGGTAGCTAGCCCTAGGCGACCTGTAAACATGTAATGGGAACAGATTTGCTGTCCGTTCCCAGACAGATTGTCCTGACTTAACAAACCTCCTGTTAAAAGTCGGTGTCAATTGTCTAAATGTGGCGGCCGGTATTGGTGATGTCGTTGGCGCTCACCTCCCGAGCATCACCTCCACACATAACCGCAGGGCCCAAACTGTAAATTGTATGCTTGCATTTCAAGATTAGCAGTGACCGGAGTACCATTCCAGTATGCTAACTATAACATGTGAAACTGTAACTGTAACATATGATGCTGTCTGTAAAACATGTGATTCTGTCTGTAAAACATATGATTCTGTCTGAAAAAATGTGCAACTGTACTTTGAAAACATATGTAAAACATGTAACTGTCTTTGAACAAGAATGCAGAACTTCGGAAAACATGTGTTGTAGATCAAGGTATACTATTAAAGTATGAATGATCCTTTCAAAAGAATGTCCCGATAAAAGGGATAATTCAAAACGAGGTTTAGCTTTGAATTTCAAAACATATGATACGATAGTATAATCGTGGTTCCAGTTGGAAAACATTTATAACTTCACCTCACCTATAGTAACAAAAGGTAGGTAGACAATTTATGCGGTGCCCTGGGGATCCCAGTGCTCAACTTTAACTGTTGTAGGTGGTGTACTAGAGTGAGCTTAAGAACTAAGACCCACTACTAACCAAGATTCATATGAAATGCATGAAACAATGAACAAGGAACATGTAAAGAACATGTAACACAAGAGAGTAATACCATTTAAGGTATTCAAGAAAGGTAACACACAAAGGAATACGTTAAAGTGAGTTACTCTTAACGTGAGACTATGATCTTACTATAACCGAGTAAGCTTTAGTCAAATTATGAATCCTATCGCAAACCTTAGGTTAAGAAACAAGTCCACGAAAGAAAACACATTTTAGACCCTGGATATGGAAACCCTAAGTGCAAATGTCTATTAAGAAAGCACAAGTTTTATTTCACTTTTACTATTTAAAAGTACTATTCAAGATTACAATTCCAGATTACTATTTATAGGTTACTATTCACAGGCCGGGTCAAAGGGTCGGGTCAAACCCTTACTATACACACACACCCACACACACGGTACACACACACACCATGCACGAACACATACACACACACGACATGCACACACACACACACACCCTAATTAAATTATGATCTTGATTATAACCTATAGTTTCAAGTTCATGTTAATATAATCAAGTGTGATCTAGGTTAAAGGTATAACCTATGGTTAAGAGATCCAATTAAGGCATAAGATCAAGTTATGAAACACTATTCTATCTTAGGTTATAACATGTGACACTATTAAAGTGCATAACATATGATCAAGGCACTAAACTATTAATCCATATCATACCATAAGCTCCATTCATAATTCAAGAATCATATAACAATGTGACAACATGTCACAACATATATTATATCATATCATATACCTTTAGGCATGTAACATGTAACAATTTAATTCAATATCAACATGTAACAAGTTGTGACATAATAAATTGTAAATCACTATTCCATTAGTTAGCATGCATGAACATAATTCAAATTCCATAATCATGCATCAATTCTCATAATATAACAATCATATCACATGATCATAGCATATACTAGGGCAATTCATAACATATTCAAGCATATACTAAACAATTAAAACATATAAACAACTATTCAAACATATCATGAAAACTATATAATAAATGCATAAAATAAAATCCTATATGGCTTAGGGAAGACCCTAAGACCCAACCTAAACATAATATAAACATACCATAACATAAAAACATAAACTAACTAAACATAACATAAACTAAAGCATAAAAAATAAAACAAACCTAGCTCTAATGGGGGGGGGGGGGGGGGGGGGGGAGGCCGACGGCAAGAGGGGGAGAGGGAGAGAAAAAAAGGGTGTTGTCAACACAACTTTGAGCAAGGATTCTAATGCCATGACAGGGGTATTTATAGTTGTGAAGAAGCCCCTCACCTTGCAAATAAAGATGGCTTAAGGGTAGGAGAGCAAAACAAGAGTTCATCCACTTGCATCTTCTAGAAGCTTTAGGCATTATGAAGGTAAAAATGGGACTGGTGGGGGTATTTCTGTAATTTTGTTGCCCAAGACTCGAGGATAAGTGTCTGTAAGTGTAACCATTCCGACGGCAAGAAACTTATCTTCGAAACGCATATTCATTCGTCGAAATCGGATTTACCATTTGAAAGATACATTAGTTTTAGTGAATAAAAGTTTTGAGCTCGAAACTCAACACGAGTGAAAAACGACTTTCTAGAATGATTTTCAAGTCCGGATTGTTCCCAAAATTCAAGAAATAAATCGAGAAGCGTTTTGAGTCCAAAATCGACTATAAAACGTTTTACCGTTAAAAAGTTGAAAACGTAGAGTGAATAGTGAATTCTTACGTACGAACGTACGCTTCAAAATTTCAAGCTAGGGTTTGAATCAAGAGTTGTAAAACATCTCAAAAATCTTGAAATAGCTCAAGTAGTGCAAATCCGAAGAGAAAACATTTTCCGAATGAAAACCGTTCGTAGAAGAAATAGTGAACTAGGGTTTTCGAAAACATTTTCAATAAAACAAAGTTCCAGAATAGATTTCCAAGCCAAGAATGATTTCAAAAGACTCATCTCGACTCAAGGATCGATTCGACTGTAAACTTGGGTATAAAAGGTATCAGAATCAAAAGCTCATTTTTGGATGAATAGTAACTTTGGTCGGTAAGTTCCAAAAATACCCTTATGGTTCAAGAAAGACTCTCTGAGCTCCGGAAACAAGTTCAAACGATAGAGAAACATGTGTGATGAACCTCTAGGGTTCGAGTAGCAATATGAACAAGGTAGGCTCGGGTTATGAATAGTAAACTGTATCAAAGGTCAAGAATTCCCCCTTAAAACATGTCAGATCATATACGAGCACAAAGTTCATGTAAGAATGCAATGCATGATGATTCAAAAAGTTGGATCACGGTCTATAAACGCTTTACCAATGCCCTTAACTTACTGTTTTCATCCAGGCCCTGTTTTGGGCTGTTACATGTGATAACTTGGATACCCGATCTAGTATTTGTAACTTGAAATTTCAACTTGTTATGAACCGTGCTGGAATGAATGAGTTTTGTACTTATGTGAACTATTCATGCCTATATGATTTAAAACTCTCATGACTACTCACTAACATCTCATATGACATACATATATACTGCAACCCTGTTTTATAGGGATTCTATCGCGATATCCCCCTTGGGTTGAGGTATGAGCGTTGAATCTATACTCAAGGGACACCGATATCAGTTGTATAAGGTACACCAAACATGCATCGCATACTTTTCGTCAAGTGTTACGAAGATGTGTGTATGTATGAATAACTGATCAGTAGATTTATGTGCAAGAGAGACCTTAGGTTCCCTCTTTTTACGTGTTGGAGAGATGTAGGATTCTCTCTATTTATGTGGTAGAAAGATGTTGGAATCTTTCTAAGTTTTGTGCACGAGAGATGTTGGATTCTCTTGTACTTAGATATTCAGGGATGCTGGATTCTCTTGAATCTAGGGGTTTGAGGAATGCTGGATTTTCTCAAACTAGAATGTTGGGAGATGTTGGAATCTGCCCGACTTAGGTTGAGAGACGGGGTTCTCTCAATTATGTACTTGAGAGATGGGGTTCTCTCTTTTATATGTGCTCGAGAGACGGGGTTCTCTCTCTTTTGGGTGCTGAGGGACGGGGTTCCCTCACTTACGTGTGGAGAGATAGGATTCTCTCTTGTTTGTTGTGGTTGCGTTACGCGTTGATCTGACTACGGGTAGCAAGTGGTGCATCTGAGACGACATCGAGGTTGGGTGCAGTTGCAGCTATTCGATCATGAGAATAACCGACCGAGTTCGAAACAACTAACGGGTCAAGTACTCGCACGGACCTCGACGATAACAAGACATCCTAGAGGAGGTTCAGTGTAGATGACAGGAGTAAGCCTCACCATTAGAGTTATGATCTCACGCGAGTTCGGGAGAAGGGTTAGAGCACTAAAACTCAAGGATCTACATTTTAGCAGTGGAACCTGGGGACCAGGTTCTCTTAAGGGGGGAAGGTTGTGACGCCCCGTATTCTCGAAGGGCGTCCTGACGGTATTAACAAGTAAGTCTCTACACTTGTGTGTGTTTAATTTAAGAGTTCTTGAATTATGTGATTTAATGTAAATCCAATTTAATATGTGATCATTTGGATTATTCTAAGATTAATTGTCAAGTTGATTTTAAATCCATCATGTTACTTAACTTGTTTAATTTCGGTTTACTTGGATTCCATGAGATTAATTATCAATCATATGTTTACAAAGTGTCGTTAAATTGTACGAAAGGTTTCTAAAATTAAATTGAATTAAACTCTAATTGGTAAATCTCTATTTCATTTTAATTTATAAAATTAATTCGGAGCTTGAATGTTTATTCGTAACTTTACCAATTTTATTTACGATTATTTGTACGCGCTATTACTCTTTGTTACACGATAAGGATACCCAGTTGTATATAGCTTGTGCACAAGACACATTTCTCCCAAATCTCCTTTCTCTCTCTCTCTCTTCTCTCTCTCTCCTCTCCCACTCTCTCTCCCGTGGTCATTATGCGCGGCTTCGGTTACGAGCCCATAACTCGATCGTTTCTCGACGGAATTCAACAAACGAACAGTCCATTTCGATTATCTCGGTGAGACGTACGCAAGAGTACCAATTTCACGGCCTAACAACAAACGGTGGCAGATTTATCACCGGATTTCAGTAGCAGCGGTGGAGGTGTCAGACCACCGCCAATTCGCCGGCCTTTCGCGGCGGTTTCCGGCCACCTCCTTGATGCACGCGCCCCATGCCCAGAAAGTAGAATTCCCGGTGCATCATTTGACGTCGGTGGCGCCCCACCTCCTTGATGCACGCGCCGCCTGAAGCTCGAGGCGGCGGCGCACGTCACTGTAGCGGTGCAATTCCGCCGCTTCCGGCGGTGGTTTTCGATGGGGCTTGATGGTTTCCAAGGTTTTTCGACCCCTTGAGTTCATTTCCGGCATCAATTTCACCAGATCTTGACCGTAGGTGGTGGTTCCGGCGACGTGGGCAGTGGCATAAACTTCGGCGGCCAACGGGGACCTTTTCCGGCCATCATTTGGCCTGGGGCTTTTCACGAAAGTTGTTCGAAACGACGAGAACTAGTGGCCATTGATCACGCGACTCCAGATTTGACCGATTGGTGGCGGATCGTGGTGGCACAGTGGCGGTGCAACGGCGGCGCTAGCTCCGAGGATTTTTTCGGCGAGCTACCTTAGGGCTTTCAAAGAGCTCGTCACGGGTAAGACAACGCTTCTTTCGGATCGCATTTTGGTTCACCGGTTTGGAAGTAATTTGAGTTTGACGATTTTAGGGTTTTCGTGTTCTTAGATCTGAAATTGGAGGAGATTGACTTGGAATTTCCAGAAATTGATCGAGGATTCGGAATGGGCACGAAGACTTCATTCAGGACTGATTTTTCGGGATTTTTCCGGCGACGGTGGCCCGGCCAAATTCCGGCAACTACAGTGGTGGCCTACCGGCGGCGTCTGGTCAGAATGTGCTTCTCGTTGTGGTGAGTTCAACGCCACTTTCCGTTCGTTAATCGGACACTCGATCTATTCATTACGAATTATTTTGCGTTATTTTGACTATTTGAATTAATTGTTTTAAGTGCAAATAAATTGGTTATTGTTGGTTTGTTGATCGAGATGTATTCCAATCGTATACGAAAATATGTATTGAATGAATTGTGATATGCATGAATATTTTGGTTTACAATTTGAATCCCGGTGTGATGAATTTACGCTATTTGTTAAGTACGAAGGGGTGTAAGTGTAATATTGATGAAACTATGAATGTGACTTGAGCTTGTGTACCAAACATGTTGTGAAGTTGTAAAGTATGATCTTAAGTGAATTAAATGCACTATTTATTTGTGTCAAGCATGCCATCTACCTACAACAACTTTGTATGTTTATATGATCAAGTTGCTCTTACTTATGCACTTTATAACTCGACATGAACTTGATGCTTAATTCTAATATTATAATTGAACCTTGTGACATTGGATGATTTAATATGCATTTTGTGAATACATTGACTTCCTAAATTGATCTTGCACCTTTGGATATGGAATTGCATGATGGTTGCTTGTAAATATGACCTTGTTGAGCATTGATATGCCTTGAATGACCACGATACCTTATCCAAGCACAACATGAACACTTATGCATAACCACGATCATGTTGAGCAACGCCGTGCATATTGTTTGGTTCATATAGAGTCTAAGTCTGGGCTTCTGTATGTCTTGTC
Organism: Lantana camara; assembly: GCA_037501455.1. Classification (NCBI taxonomy): domain Eukaryota; kingdom Viridiplantae; phylum Streptophyta; class Magnoliopsida; order Lamiales; family Verbenaceae; genus Lantana; species Lantana camara. Next base: position 62,057,429 of record CM074855.1, read on the forward strand.
ACATAGTTTGGTGGTGCCGGTGGGCCCGAGGTTTAGAGTGTTTGGCCCTTCACACTCTCAGATTCTACTTTCACGAGGTGAGGTTTAGGATTTTGTATAGTTATGCGACCTATGGCCTTTACATGCTGATTTCCACCCCTGCATGCGAGTATACCTTACAATAGTTATTTATGTGTTGAATATGATATTTTTATGATCTTATGATTGCACTTCTCCGTGGGCGGGCTATCCCTGCAGCGTGGGAATGTAAGTGTGTGAGTCTTGCGTGGGCGGGCTATCCCTGCAGCGTAGGAATATATATAAAAACCAATTTTTGAAGCATATGTAAGCTATTTTGGAAAAACAATTGTGTTGTGATTATGTAGCGAGATTGCTATGAAAGATTGGCGTATGTGATCCGTCGTGATCTATTCTGTTGTGATCCGTTGTGATCTGTTCTGTTGTGATCCGTTGTGATCTGTGTGTGGATCTGATCCTGGTGAGCTGCGGGTAATGGATCGCCAGAGCGGTTAGGGCCGTCGGGGTATTCATCTATTTCGTAGTTCCATTTGAGATATCTTCACGCGACCCGGGGAGGACTCTTGTGGGTTCGCTACCCCTTGAGGGTGAGTCTATTTTTAGACGGTTTATTATAGATGGTTAGGGCCAACGCGTGGCTCTTCTATCATTGGAGTAGAGGTTGGATTGATTTTGATTTACGTTATAACACCCCGCTCGTGCTGCAAATAAGGTACGCCACGTTTCAAGTTCCTTTTGTGTTTAATTCGGTGATTTTTGTGCTTTGCGTGGCCCTATTTTGAACTCTTTTAGAGTTTAGGGGTCTTTTTCCAATTTTCTCTTTTAAGGGGTTTTTCCGGTCATTTCTCGTTTGGTCGAGAGTTCGACCTTTTTGACCCCTGCTTTGCGTTCGGGGCATCAAAACGATTTCGTAGACTCTGAGTTTGCCCAATTCTGACTTCGTTAGCCCATTCTTTCGATCGTTTTCTCATGAGAGGACCCGAGATATATACCTCGGATCCTCGTTTTGCGTGCCAGAACTTCAGCTGCAGACTCATCGTCTTCCTCCCGCGATTGGCACTATTCATATAGTGGAGGTGTGAAAACACACACATGTCCGTTCTCGCTCGTTTCTCGACGGAATTCGACGTTTGAGTAGTGGAAATTTATTATCTCGACGAGCCCGACACGATGGTACAAGAATCGGGACCTAAAAATCAGAGGTGGTGGAGCTACAACGAGCAGCAGGTGGCGCGGCATAGAGCCACCACTTCGTCGCCCATTCACGGCGGCTTCCGGCGGCGAGTTTCGGACACGCGCCTCAGACCCATGAAGGAGACATCCCGGCGCAACTCCAGTTCAAGCGGCGTGGCCAACGGTGACCGCACGGCGCACGCGCCGACTGAAGACCGACGGCGGTGACGCGTGCACTGTAGCACCTCGCTCCGCCGTGTTCCGGCGAGATTCGTGGTCGGGCCTTAGTGGTTTCCGACTTATTTTGGCCTCCTAAGTCCGATTCTGGGGTTGGTTTGAACAAACAAAGGCCAGAGGTGGCTGAACCGGCAAGTGACGAATCGGCGGACTTTCGACGGCGGTTTGGGACCTTTTTCCGGCCGGTTTTGGTGATGGCTCCTTCACGAAAGTTGCTTAGAATGATGAATTGTAGCTGATGGCGTTGGCCCCGACTCCAGAGCCGGTGGTTTTCGGCGAACCAGTGGTGGACCGGCCATGAACCGGCGGCCCTCTTTTCCGGCGGTTTTTCCAGCAATTGGCTAGGGACTTTCGAAGGCCTCGCTACGGGGTTTCCAGCGGTATGTTCGGATTTCGTTTTCGTTTTACGGTTTGCGTTTAATTTCAGTTTTTTTTGTTGGGATTTAGTTCGGTTTTTCGTCAACGAAGTCCGACGTGTTTCGTATTTTGTGAAATTAGTAATTAGTATGAATGTGAACTTTGCTTATGTGATTGCATTTCTTAAGTGCTTGAGCAAGTGCCGTGCGTATTTATATGGTTGTCTGAGTCCGACTCTGAGTTTTGTACTGTGTTTTGTGTGTTCAGTTGGTACAGGTGCACCCGGGGTGGTGACTTATGGTCGTACAGGTTCCAGGGTGGACCATTTGCTTTGGGTTTTGGCTTTGTGTGGTACCAGGTGAGGCTGTTTTCGTTCTAGTTATGTATAAAACCCTTTAACCCTTATGTGACAAGTTTTGGTCTAAAACCTTATGTATATATATGTTATCTTTACAAAGTGGAGTCATTGAGTAAATTCTTCTGAAATTATACGTATGGGCGTTTATAAGCTTAAAATGGTTTTGCAACGAGGCTATGCTCCAAACCGTGTGTCTTCATGCTAGCTATGGATTAGGATGACACGGAGAGGTACGTGTCTAGCATATGCTAAGTTGCACGGTAAGGTATGTTTTCTTATAGTATGTATCCTAAGTATGAAGCAAATGTTTTGGCGAGATTATGCATGTATGTTATGTTCACGGGCCCAGGGACTTAGTACATGTGGCTATCCGGGGAGGCATGGGCCGACGGTGATCCCATGTGCTAGTTCCACTATGTTTTACGACGGAACGGACCTCGTTAGGAGTTTTGGCGAGGAAACGCTAGTCGGGCTTTTGGGGCCTCATGAACCCCTCTAGCCATTATGTATGAGGTGGTCGGGTCTTGCTAACCCGTCCACCACCCGGAGGAAGAAGGTTGGAGCTTATTTTATGACTATGATTATGTTATGATTGATATGCACCGTGCGGGAAGGCCGGGACACGGATTACCCAAACGAATATGTCTTATGATATGATATGTGATCTGTGTGTATTATGATATATTGCATGATCACCTATTTAATGTATTAATGATATTTGTCGTACACGGTCGGAGTTTGGTTGGAGATAATGCACGCTCACTCGCCGAGCCTTTATGTTTATGTATGAATTATGAACTTAATGAATTTAATATGATTAGTCGTAAAGTCCGAGCATTGCTTAGTCATTCTCTTGCCCTTTTTGGGAACTAACTTTAAATAAAACGTTGCTCGGGATTTATTACTTGCATGCGCATGTTTCTATATTTATGTATTGCCCCTGCTCACTCAGTCTTCTAGAGACTGACCCTCCCCCTTCTTTTCCACTTTTCAGTTCTTGCAGGTTTGAGCTAGGCGGCTTTGAGTCGGGTCTGTCGAGTTTGTGTCGGTCTATTCGATTTGTTAAGTACTTTGTTTTGATTTGTAAAGGAAACTATGTATATGATATGTATATATTATGCAGGTTGGTACTTATGATTTAGATGTATGAATTTCAGGACAGGTTAGGACAGGTGCTCGGTTTAGATAAACCCGTTTAGTTGACATAGATTTACTTATTGAAATATATGGATTATGATTGTTGATCAAGGTTTTTGAGAATTCGTATTTTGTATCGCTTCCGCATTCAGGTTTTGCATATTTGCACTTGTACAGGGTTTAGGTACCGCCTAGCTTAGGTTGGTTCTTCGTTTGCCACCCGTTCGCTGTTGCTTGGTGCGTGTGCGGACTTTCCATTTCGTACACGTGTCAGGCCATAATGCGGGGGTGTGGTGCCCCACCGCTTGGGGTGCTACATCTTAGGTGATATCAGAGCTACAGGTTCAGAACCGGTGCTCTGGGGTCGTATCGTGTCAGTTTAGGTCGGACGGCATAGGAATACTTGAGCATTGCATTCGTCTGATGTGAAGTTTCGACTTCTCTGCATGAATTTGTCTGAGCTTATGTGATTGTGTGCACACTATGATTACGATTCTTGCAAAATTATCATTGTTATGCTTTAAAATTTTATTAAATTACGTATTGCATCTGTATTACTTAAGTGTTCTTAATTGCTTCTATTACTTGACATATCCACGTACTAACCCGCATGCATAGATATTTATTCAATTTGTGAATTTCAGGGTGACATCTCGGTGCCAAATTGTAAATGATCGTGACAATTCTTCCCACTTCTACAAATTTTTGACAGAAGATTCAAAGCAGCCATACTCTAATGAGAGACAATGGACCTCTAAAAGAATTCAAAACAAGGAATCAATGCTATCGTTATGAAAACGGGTATTATGCATTCATAGCACGTGCATCATGCATTGGAGTAAATTTTAATTATTTCGAACATTTGCTCTACGTGCCTGACTGCTTTCTTTGCTGATTAATGAGTGTATGCCATTCACATCCCTAACCCCACATGCATTAGCTTCGTGGTTGTAATTTAGGTGTTCCCCTACCTGATCCACTAAGTGTTGTCTGGGTCGAAGCTACATTGGGATTCGAACCGGGGTTAACCAGAAGATGTATGATTGAGCTAACACAGTCAGGATATTGGGTGGATAAAAGAAGATACTCGAATATGAGAGAGACAAGAGATCCTTTAGCTATCAAGGTGCCTTCAGGATATGTATTTACTACTTGGAGGCACTCGGGAGTAATATGTTTTATACGAAAGTCAGAAATTCTAACTCTGGATGGCGTAAGGTGACAATGAAGAAATCAAGGCACTTGTACCATTCAGGGAATTCCAAGTAGGGAATCGGATTACTATTATGAGATACCCACCAGAGTGGTTACACTTACACAAAGGAAAAAGGGGGAAAATTTTGTAAGCTATGGAATTTTGCGCCGAGGTCATTGAAGATCAACTCCACCAAATAATGAGGATAAGGACATCATTTACAACGAGGGTGTACTAAGCAAGACTGTTTAAAGATTCTTCATTTATCTCTCCATGATTATCCTGAGAGATTTTACCGTTGAAAGAAATAGCAATTCCCGATTTCCGAGGATTTTATTGGGATTTCAAGAGATTCCACGGATTACTATACTCCGAGAATCAAGTGAGACGGTCCAAGACCATTTGGGTACCCGAGAATCTGAGGGAATACCAAAGAATGCAAGTTTGAACGAAGGGTTGGAACCACTGCCAGTCAAGGATTCGATTATCCTTCCAAATTAAAGAATTGCCAACCTCGACTTCATTTCCACGGTGAACGGTACCTTAAGCATTCATGGCATTTGCACCCATGCATTTCATAAGTAATGATATTATATTTTATTTTGCTTGACATATGTGATAACGTGTAATGATTGATGTTATTCCATTGTAATAACTTGGCTAACTGCTTTAATTTTCATAACTTAAAATTTATTATTGTTGTGAATTCTTGTAAACTAAATGGAATACTTGTGTGAATTATTCGTGTCTCTGTGTTTATAATTTCTTTGGTTACTCACTAACCCTTCATGTACATACATACATAGTGTAATTCTATCTTATAGTGATCCCATCGCGATATCCCCTTTGAGTTGAGCATGGATGATGAGTCAATACTCTAGGGACACCGATATCAGTAGTGTAAAGGTACACTAAACATGCATCACATGTTTTGCATCAAGTGTTACTTTAATGTGTGTGTGTATGAATGCTGAGTAAGTGAACTTGTGTGCTAGAGAGTTGTTGAGATCTCTCTATTTACGTGTTAGGGAGATGTGAGATTCTCCCTATTTATGTGATAGAAAGATGTTGGATTCTTTCTAAATTATGTGGGCAAGAGATGCTGGATTCTCTTGGAGTTAGATATTTGGGAGATGCTGGATTCTCTCGAATTTAGGGGTTTGAGAAATGCTGGATTTTCTCAAACTAGAATGTTTGGAAGATGTGGAAGTCTGCCAGACTTGGGTTGAGAGACGGGGCTCTCTCGATTACGTGGTTGAGAGACGGGGTTCTCTCAATTCTGTGCCTGAGGGACGGGGTTCGCTCTTTTGATGTGCTGGGAGACGGGGCTCTCTCTCTCTTGCGCGCTGAGAGATGGGATTCTCTCTTGTTTGTCGCGGCTTAGTTACGGGTGGCCAGACAGCAGCTAGCATGCGATGAGGGTGCAACGGTATCGAGCTTTGGGTGCAATGGCCTAGTGGAGATTGAACGAGTTTGAAGTGACCAATGGTCAAGTGTTGAACAAACCTCTGGGACTACGAAACTCTGAGGGGAGTTGATGCAATTAGTGGGAGTAAACTTTACAGCCAGGGCTATGACTCTACAACATTTCAAGAGATGGATTGAAGTTTTCCAGTTCGAAGCTTTACGACTCAGTAATAGGACCTGAGGACAGGTCCTTTTGAAGGAGGGAAGATTGTAACACCCCGCTCGTGCTGCATATAAGGTACGCCAAGTTTCAACTTCCTTGTGTGTTTAATTCGGTGATTTTTGTGCTTTGCATGGCCCTATTTTGAACTCTTTTAGAGTTTGGGGGTCTTTTTGCAATTTTCTCTTTTAAGGGGTTTTTCCGGTCATTTCTCGTTCGGTTGAGAGTTCGACTTTTTTGACCCCTACTTTGCGTTCGGGGCATCAAAACGAGTCCGTAGACTCTGAGTTTGCCCAATTCTGACTTCGTTAGCCCGTTCTTTCGACCGTTTTCGTATGAGAGGACCCGAGATATATACCTCAGATCCTCGTTTTGCGTGCCAGAACTTCAGCTCCACACCCATCGTCTTCCTCCCGCGATTGGCACTATTCATATAGTGGAGGTGTGAAAACACACACATGTCCGTTCTCGCTCGTTTCTCGACGGAATTCGACGTTTGAGTAGTGGAAATTTATTATCTCGACGAGCCCGACACGATGGTACAAGAATCGGGACCTGAAAATCAGAGGTGGTGGAGCTACAGCGAGCAGCAGGTGGCGCGGCTTAGAGCCGCCACTTCGCCGCCCATTCGCGGCGGCTTCCGGCGGCGATTTTCGGACACGCGCCTCAGACCCATGAAGGAGACATCCCGGCGTAACTCCAGTTCAAGCGGCGTGGCCAACGGTGACCGCACGGCGGCGCACGCGCCGACTGAAGACCGACGACGGTGACGCGTGCACTGTAGCACCTCGCTCCGCCGCGTTCCGGCGAGATTCGTGGTCGAGCCTTAGTGGTTTCCGATGTATTTTGGCCTCCTGAGTCCGATTTCGGGGTTGGTTTGAGCAAACAAAGGCCAGAGGTGGCTGAACCGGCAAGTGGCGCATCGACGGACTTTCGGTGGCGGTTTGGGACCTTTTTTCGGCCGGTTTTGGTGGTGGCTCCTTCACGAAAGTTGCTTAGAATGATGAATTATAGCTGATGGCGTTGGCCCCGACTCCAGAGCCGGTGTTTTCCGGCGAACCAGTGGTGGACCGGCCATGAACCGACGACCCTCTTTTCCGGTGGTTTTTCCGGCAATTGCCTAGGGGCTTTCGAAGGCCTCGCTACGGCCTTTCCAGCGGTATGTTCGGATTTCGTTTTCGTTTTACAGTTTACGTTTAATTTCAGTTTTTGTCGTTGGGATTTAGTTCGGTTTATCATCAACGAAGTCCGACGTGTTTGGTATTTTGTGAAATTGGTTGAGGGCTTTTATCGAGCAGGCCGAGGCACATGTTTCTGTCCTTCCGGGGAATTTTCCGACCACCGGAGGTGGTGGTCCGGCGGCTGTACGTGGCGGTTCGGCTAGTTCCGGTGGCGGCGTTCCGACGCCCTTCGGACAGCAAGTTCCTCTCATCGTGGTGAGTTCAACGCCACTTTCCGTTCGTCAATCGGATGCCCGGTTGATTTATTGTGATTTATTTTGTATAATTTGAATATTTGGAATTAATTGTTTAATTGCAATAAATTGTGTATTGTTGTATTTGTCGATCAATATGTATGCCAATGGATATGAAATCATGTATTAGTTGAACAACCGTTATGCTGAAAGTGTATTAGTTGTTACTTGTTTAAAATGTAATTCGTTCTTGTATGCTCAATAAATTAATGAATATGCATTGTATGGTATTTGAAAATATGTAATAAATGATGAATGTATGATTTCATGATTGTTGGTGATATTAGTTTCGTTTCATGCCATTAGATTTAATGTAGCCCTTGTAGAAGGGGTGTTCGTGTAATTTGACTAAACATATAAATTGTATGACTTCAATTAATCCTTGTTAATTGATAAACAAATTTGCTAATTACGATTTCGATTAAGAGAAATTATTATGCCTAAGCTTGAGCTTTTTAATTAGTCTAATCACTTAAATTGAATTGGAATTTATTATATGATATAAGAATTTGTTATGCAATTTATGATTTAGTCAGAATTGAATTAGTATGTCTTGGGTGATTTAATTTGAAACTTTATAATTTAGGTTTAATTACTTAATTTAAAATAAACCTATGATGTGATATAGGAATTTTATGAAACTTATATGATTAATTAGACACTTTTGCACGTAAGAAATAAGTTATTCGTACGAATATGAATTGGTTATTTGATGTATGAACTTATATGAAATAATGTGACATCATTGCCTTTCCATTTTGTTTGTTTGAATTAATTTTCCATAAGAACACCTCTTAATGTGTTTTATGAATATGTTGAGTTATGTGATATTTTATTTGGCAAGTAATTAGTATGAATGTGAACTTTGCTTATGTGATTGCATTTCTTAAGTGCTTGAACAAGTGTTGTGCGTCTTTATATGGTTGTCTGAGTCTGAGTCTGAGTTCTGTACTGTGTTTTGTGTGTTCAGTTGGTACAGGTGCACCCGGGGTGGTGACTTATGGTCGTGCAGGTTCCGGGGTGGACCATTTGCTTTGGGTTTTGGCTTTGTGTGGTACCAGGTGAGGGTGTTTTCGTTCTAGTTACATATTAAGCCCTACAACCCTTATATGACAAGTTTTGGCCAAAACCTTATGTATATATATATATATATGTTATTTTCAAAGTGGAGTTATCGAGTAACCTTTTCTCCAAAATTATGAAATATGTTATGTTTCTTATGAATTGAAATGTTTTCGCGAGATTATGCATGTATGTTATGTTCACGGGTCCAAGGACTTAGTACATGTGGCTAACCGGGGAGGCATGGGCCGACAGTGATCCCATGTACTAGTTCTACTATGTTTGACGGTGATACCGGCCCTCGCTACGAGGTTTAGCGGGGAATGGGAGCTGAGTGCCCTTGGGGGAGTCATGAAACCCCATTGGCCTATGTATGAGGTGGTCGGGTCTTGCTAACCCGTCCACCACCCGGAGGAAGAAGGTTGGAACTTCTTTTATGACTATGATTATGTTATGATTGATAGGCACCGTGCGGGAAGGCCGGGACACGGATTGCCCAAACGAATATGTTTTAGGATATGATATATGATTTATGTGTATTATGATATATTGCATGATCACCTATTTAATGTATTAATGATATTTGTCGTACACGGTCGGAGTTTGGTTGGAGATAATGCACGCTCACTCGCCGAGCCTTTATGTTTATGTATGAATTATGAACTTAATGAATTTAATATGATTAGTCGTAAAGTCCGAGCATTGCTTAGTCATTCTCTTGCCCTTTTTGGGAACTAACTTTAAATAAAACCTTGCTCGGGATTTATGACTTGCATGTGCATATTTCTATATTTATGTATTGCCCCTGCTCACTCAGTCTTCTAGAGACTGACCCTCCCCCTTCTTTTCCATTTTTCAGTTCTTGCAGGTTTGAGCTAGGCGGCTTTGAGTCGGGTCTGTCGAGTCTGTGTCGGTCTGTTCGATTTGTTAAGTACTTTGTTTTGATTTGTGAAGGAAACTATGTATATGATATGTACATATTATGCAGGTTGGTACTTACGATTTGGATGTATGAATTTCGGGACAGGTTAGGACAGGTGCTCGGTTTAGATGAACCCGTTTTGATTATATGTTTGATTGGGACAGGTTTCTAGGGCCAGTTGAACCCGTTTAGTTGACATAGATTTACTTATTGAAATATATGGATTATGATTGTTGATCAAGGTTTTTGGGAATTCATATTTTGTATCGCTTCCGCATTCAGGTTTTACATATTTGCACTTGTACAGGGTTTAGGTACCGCCTAGCTTAGGTTGGTTCTTCGTTTGTCACCCGTTCGCTATGGCTTGGTGCGTGTGCGGACTTTCCATTTCGTACACGTGTCAGGTCATAGTGCGGGGGTGTGGTGTCCCACCGCTTGGGGTGCTACATACGTTATGAGCAGTTGAGGTTGGAAGCTCATACTCGCCGAGCAGTTAATTATGTTATGTTATGGAATTATGAACCGGGATAGAGACTTTCTGAAAATGGTTTCTAAACTTATAGTTATATTCATTTGGGTTGTTCTGAAATATTTTGGTATGGAACACCTACCCTCGGTTCATGAGTCCATCCTTTTTGTTCTGTGTTGTGCTCTTTATATATATATATTGTAGGTGTGCGTTAGCCCTCTCACTCAGTCAGTTAACTGACACCTCATTTTATCTTTTAGTTTGCAGGATTCTTTTGGCTTGATCTAGGCGGAAGTGAGTCTTCGAAGTCACAGTTGTCAGTCTAGTAGGTGTTAGGATGCATTTGTCGCATACTTTACTTATGTTATGTATTAATGTTTCACACTTGCAGATTATGTTTATGTTCTACTTAGACCTAAACGCGTGCGGTGCTAGTAAGCTAGTTTTTGGATGTTATTAGATATTGATGATACTTATACTGTTTATTATGTTGGATTACGAATTGATATTTGGGACTAGGTAACTATGCTAGTTGAACCCGTCACCTGTTATGTATATTAAACATTCGGGATTAGGTATTTATGCTAGTTGAACCCGTCACCTGCTTTGCATGTTTTGTTTTAAATGCTTCCGCTATCTATTGGTATTGGTTTTAATTGCTTCCGCACTCTGAGTTTGTCAAGTTAGATTCGCCTAGCCTAGTGTGTGAGTTGGTCTCCCATTCGCTATGATTCGGATTCGGGCATGGACCTTCTATTTCATGACCGGGTCGGGGTCCTACTGCGGGGGATATGGCATCCTCCGTTTAGGGTGTTACAAAACGCAGCAGACCCAGCTCTCTCTCTCTTCTCCCGCGATTCAATCACTATTCACACAGACTCACGGTGTGTTTCACACACTACTCAAACTCGCTCGTTTCTCGACGGAATTCGACGATCCAATAGTCCATTTCGATTATCTCGACGACGCGGTCACAATCGTGCCAAGAACTCGACCAACTGATGAGCGGTGGCGGAGATATGGCGAAATTTCAGACGCGCAGGCGGGGGTGGCGGGGCCACCACTTCGGCCGTCTTCCGGCGACACGCACCCCAAACCCCTGAAGCTCGCGGCTGCGGCGCGTTACTGTAGTTGCGGGTTTCGCCGCCTTCCGGCGGCTTTTTCCGACCGAGGTTGGTGTTTTCGATCCCTTTTCCGACCCCCTGAGTCCATTTCCGGCATCACTTTGGGTGAATTTTGGCCGTAGGTGGTGGTTCCGGGGAGGCGTGCAGCGGCAGAAACTTCGGCGACCAACGGGGGCCTTTTTCGGCGATCTTTTGGCCTCCGGCCCTTCACGAATGTTGTTCAGAACGGCGAGAACTAGTACCCTTTGATCACACGATTCCTGATTCGGCCAATTGGCGGCAGATCGCGGTGGCACAGTGGCGGCGCTACGGCGGGACTAGCTCCGGGGATTTTCTCCGACAACCATCTTAGGGCTTTCGAAGAGCTCTTCACGGGTAAGACAATGCCTTTTACGGATCGCATTTTGGTTCACCGGTTTGGAAGTAATTCGGATTTGAAGATTTTAGGGTTTTCGTATTCTTGGATTTGAAATTGGTGACGATTAGCTTTGATTTTCCACAAATTGATCGAGGATTTGGAACGAGAACGAGGAATTCTTGTAGGCATGAATTTTCGGGATTTTTCCGGCATGTTCTGGCGGCGGCCGAACGGCGGCCGGCCACTGTTCCGGCAGCCCCGGTGGCGGCGCTCCGGCGACCTTCGGACAACTTGTCCGCTTCATCGTGGTGAGTCCAACACCACTTTCCGTTCATCAATCGGACACTCGGTTTATTTTCTACGAATTTATTTGTGTATTTGTGATTATTTGATTTAATTGTTTTAAATGCAAATTAATTGTCATATGCTTGAATTGTCGATCGAAATGAATTCCATTATATATGAAATCATGTATTAAATGCAACGTGATAAGTATGGACTTTGTAATTTGTAAATTGAATCCCGACATATTGAAATTTCGCTATTTGCTTAACTTTAAAGGGTGTATGTGTAATTTTCATAAACATGTAAATTTGAATTTGTTCTAATTAAACCTTAGTATTTGATAAACGATTATACCAACCTTGGCTAAGTAAAAGAGGAATTATTATGTCTATAAGGACTTAATTAGAAACTTTGAAAGTTAAAAATAATTTATCGTACTACGTATGAATTAATTCGTCACTCTTGGAAGTAAGAAATGATTTATTCGCATAAATATGAATTGGTTATGCATTGTATGATTTATATGGGACTTTGTAGGGTTGAATGATTATGTTATCCTCTGTTTATGCATTTCATGACTTGAATAAGATTTGTTACATGTTTCGTTGACTAATTTCATCTATTGGGAAATGTTGTAAGATATATCTTGATTTCTTGGGATAATTAGTTAAGCAAGGGCTGGCGGGTAATTCTTGGAATGTGTGAATTTCGTATGAAGCATGGTATATGATTATAAATCGTTGTTTTGCTAATGTGTACCATGTACATTTTGTTCTGTGCATTCCTGAGCATTGTCGTGCGTCTCTGTGTGGTTGTTTGAGTCTAAGTCTGAGTTTTGTGTTGTGTTTTGTGTGCTCAGTTGGTACAGGTGCACCCGGGGTGGTGACAAGTGAGTCGTGCAGGGTCGGGGGTGAACTATTTGCTGTGTCTTTGGTTGTGTTTGGTTCCAGGTGAGGTTAGGATATAGTTATACCCTATTGCTATGTGCGCGTTTTCGAATGTGTGCGATTTATAAGCCTGGTATATACGTAGATATGTGTGAAATATGTACTTTGACGGTTTTGTCATAAGTTTGAAAGTAAAGAACGCTATGTATGCTTAGTGTCGGTTTGTTATGACTTCGAGGTCAGTCTGCGTGATATGTACGTACGATATGATAAGTACGATATGCATGAGATAAGTCTGTCTGTCTGTGTGTGGCGGGTTAAGTTTCTGATATATGTGTGTTATATGTGCTTGGACCCCGAAGAATGGTATGGTAATATCGGGTCGGCCGTGGGGTCGCGGAGCTCTTCCATCACCTAACCTCGGGAGGTTTTGTAATAGCCCGGATCGGGGCCTGGTCGTAAATGGTAAGCTAAGGGTATCGTAAGAGCGTTTATAGACCTTGATCCATATTTAAAACACTTCATGCATTGCATCTTTAAGTGAAATATGTGCTCTTTTGTGATATTATGTTATTTCGAGGGAAAGTCGGCAGTAAAACACTAAAGTACTATTCATTTCCCAAACCACTACTGCTCCGTTTTGTCAATGAAATTTTAAAGGATCAAAACTCATGATTTTTAATCATTCAAACTTGTTTTTCAAGTCCCGAAAACCTTTTATGAATTTTTGAAGCAATTTAGGATTTTCTTTTAAAGTTACTATTCATCGCCGAAATGAACTTTTGATCGGTACACCGTTTAGCCCTCAATATTATACTTAAAACGACCCTTGAATTATTTTATGAATTTTGGTACGCTTTTCAAACCCTAATTCCAACCCTAGCTCAAGTAGTAAACGAAAATGTTTAACGAATAAGTTACTATTCATTTCGCGAATTAGAACCTTTAAACCGTACGTCCGATTTTGACGAATGAGCAGTCGTTTCGAAGTAAATTTTATTTCCCGAACTTTGAACACTTTTTCCATTCTCGTAGCTACTCGTTTGAAGGTGAAATGACCTAAATATCTTTTTTCTACCATTTTATAATTAGTTTTAGGGAAAATCTTATTTATTATCAATAATTGCACCTAGTGCCCCGTCTAAGCCCTACCACAATTATTAATTGATGATTAGCCCCTAATGATTACTATAAATAAGGTGCTTGGCATCAGTTGTTACTTGTTCCTGACTTCCGAAATTCCTCCTAAAGGTAAGCTTTTCTTTTTCTCTTTTGTTTGTTTTGTTTTCGTTTTTAATTTGTTTATTTAATTTATGTTTTATTTAGATTTTAGTTTTAGATTTTAATTTATGTTTTGTTTTAGATTATTATATGATTTATTTTATGCATGAATTATGTATTTAAAATTATGTTTTAAATTCATGAATTACATGATTTATGTTTTATAAATTATAGTTGTAAATAAAATGTTACATGATTTAATTAGGCTACAATTTAATTATGTGACAACTATTATAACATGTTACATGTTACATTTTATTTATAATATGATTATACTTATGCAACTTAAATTGTTACATGACTTACGGAATGTTACATGTTATTTAATTATGTTATATGATAGGAATTATGTTACATTTATAATATGTTACATGTTTATACTATATGAATAATTATAACATATGATCATATGTCACATGTTTCCCTAACCAATTGATATAAGTTATGGTATACATGTATAAAATACGTATACGTATTAGTTTCGTACGTATAATACAATATGTATTTTTGTATAAATACCAAATATATTTTCATAAATACCAAATGTATTTTAGTATAAATACTTAAAGTATTTTCGTATAAGTACCAAACGTATTTTTGTATTAATATTATATGTACTTCGTACAAATACCGTATAAATACAGTACAAATATCGTATATGTGAACAGTAACTTTGACCGAAATAGTAACTTTGATAGTTGACTTTCCAGTGTTGACTTTTCGGCGTTGACCTTTTCAGTTGACTTCTGAGTTGACTTTTTCAGTTGGCTTTTCGAGTTGACTTTTTGGCCAACTTTGAATTTCACCTATAAACTCATTTTGACGAGACGGATTCAACGACGAAAGCCTTTTTCACAAATTTTCAAAAATCGGGAATCAAAATTAAGCTTTTCAAACCAAACTCTTACTCAATTGAAGTTGTTTCAGAATCCTAAGCGTGATATTTGATTTTACATATAATCTTTCGTGTAAGATTAATCATTTGCCTGAATTCTTTTTCTGATAAGGGTGATCCTTCTTGAGCAATGTTTTTTCTTATCAATTATGTGATTTGTTACTTGAACTCGATCATGCTTTCAAGATGTATTATAGTATTAATGATTATCAGATTTTACCATGAGATTTTGTTACATGTTATGTCATGCTTCGATCAAGTTTTGTCCTGATCATATGATATCATTTTATGCTATTGAATGTTTTGAGGTGGTTTGAACGTGCTTCTGTGGCTATATGGTTTGAGGATAGAAACTTATAGTTATTCACCACTTACAAGTGAAGTTTGGATATACTGAGGCTCCGGTATTATTGCATAATACCAATTTTTGTAGGTGAGGTTTAAATCTATTTTCAACTGAAACCATGAAAATATGTATGTATACAAAACGTTTGAAAACAATCGCTAAAGGTTTTAAAGATCCTTATTTTCAAAGATAAACGTTTCTCTTCTTATGGCACTGTTTCATTTTAAAGATACTCTGTTTTGTTTAATGATAATGTTTTCTGATATTCCAATTGTTTAAAGTTGTACCGTTTTGATTAACGAGCAATGAGTAATGTTTTAGAGTTCTGTTCTAATCAACGTTTAGTTTCTGGATTTTGTGTGCTTTACGCACTTCTGAAATTTTGGACAATGCAAGCTTTGGATATTGTAACGCCCCAATTTTCACTCATGTGTTATGCTTCATTATATTAATAGTTCATAACATTATATGTAATGTATTCTCATGCATTTATATGAATTAATGGATAATGTGACTAATTGTTCATATATGACCTGATTTTTGAACCGTTGGAAAGCTCTTGAACTCTAGAACAACATCCAATTGGAATCACCTCAATATCTTTTCCCATTTGTGAGATATTATCAATTCTTTTTGGTGTCGCTGCTTTCCCGACAAACAGCATTCACCAAACTTCAAGCTTACGCCATTTTCTCCTCACTTTGAACTAGAAAACGAGCCATATATGCTTGGAAAGCCCTTTGTGTCTAGTTTCATTCCCAATAAACAAAACTCAATTCCAACTTCTACAACTCAAGATATTTCCATTTTCCTACAGCTTGTGCGTTTTCGAAAATTGTCGGGTTTTGCCAAATACCAAAACCCTTCTTATCGCATTCTTTTCACTTCCTTGGCTCCCATATGTTAATTATATGAATTATATACTTGGTTTATTGATAATTATGCTTTTATTTGACATTCCTTAATTGTTATTGGATGACCTATTGATCATGACTTTGTCGTGCGTTGTAATTGGTTCAATAGAGTCGTGTCTCACAAACACTTGTCCCCTTTTTACACATATTGTCTTCCCGTTGACAAGGAGCAAGCTTCATAATTATATCCTTGTTGTATTGTCGGCACAGGTGAGGTTTAATTACTAGATATATATAGAACCCGTATAACCCTACGTGATGTTTCGACCGAAATGTATATATATGTATATATCTTTCTCAAAACCTTCATCGATTGCAAGTGATTTCTCGTGATATATTGAACTTATCGTGATTGATTGATTTTTGGCGAGTAAAACATGTTCACTTGGGCCCGAGGGTAGTGCATTGTAACGCCCCCGTTTTTCAGTTTAAATAATGTGGCGTATTTGTTTATAAATTGCGCTATTTAATTATTTAATTATATGATTAAATGTTTATAAATGTTTATATTTGTTTTAAACTATAAACTATTTCTATTTTAATTTAATTCATTTTATTTTACCTTGATACTTAGTGTTTAAATTCTCAATTAGGGTTTTATGTTACCTTAAATATTTCGGTAATTTCGTTAATTAATTTCAACATGTTATTAGTTGGATATAATTTAATTAAAATGGAATTTAAGTTTTAGTAAATTATTTATAACAATATGAATTCGTTCATGCGCATGAGTGCTTTATTTGCGCTTCGTTCATATATGTAATGATATCGGATTGGTATGGAATTTTAGTATGTCGTAAATATGTGTGTTATGAACGTGCCTCTATGCTCGGTTTATGTTTTCGGATTCATTTGACGTGTTTAAGAATTTAATTTGATTGTTGGAACCAAGTCGGGGGCTAACGAGCAATTAGCGCACCCTTGGTTCCGTGCGTGATATCTTGAGCTCGGGAATTCGGATTCGAATTCCGTCAACTCCGTTGCCTTCGTATCGACGATCCGGAGACAATGGAACCTGCCTCATACCTTTTTGAGATCATTAAGACCTCCGAAATCCGACCGTAACGAGCAACTCGTGCAAGAAGAACTACTTTCGTTGACTAGTCTTCATGGTGGGACCCCATAACACCTCTTAACTTAACCATACCTTAACCATGACTTATCTACCTTGAGTTAAGCCCTTTCTCTCCCCTTTAGCTCTGAAAAACCGAACCATACTTCTCCATTTTCTGCAGCAACTGAACGAGAGAGAGAAGAAGAGGAGAAGAGAGGAAAACCTTGGCTATTTTTGTGGTTTTGGAGCTCAAACCACCACCTTTCTCTCTCAAATCTTTAAGGTATGAATATTTATGTCTTCTCCACTCTATTATACTTGATTTCATCTATTTACAACATGATTTGGATCAGATTTGGTTAGGGTTTGAGTGTTGGGTTTTGTATGAACTTTTGGGGATATTTGCTCTTATGATCTTGTTTGCTTGGGTAGCTAATTTCCTTGCTTGTAAATGAGTATATGAGCTTGTTTCTTGGCTTATTTCTTTCCTAACTGATAGTATATGATGTTAGGAGGATTTCATCTCTTGCTCCTTTTATGAAATTATGAGATATGGAGCTTCAAACTTGATGATCAAACTATTTCCCCTGTTTTTGAACTGCTGTGTGAAATA
Organism: Lantana camara; assembly: GCA_037501455.1. Classification (NCBI taxonomy): domain Eukaryota; kingdom Viridiplantae; phylum Streptophyta; class Magnoliopsida; order Lamiales; family Verbenaceae; genus Lantana; species Lantana camara. Next base: position 62,075,215 of record CM074855.1, read on the forward strand.
TTATGTTGTTGCTTGATCAAATGGTCTCCATTTCGTGTGAAATTGCATGGAGTGGATGTACACTCATTACTTTATATGTTAGCATTCATGTTTCAAGTATTTGGATCCATTTGAAGCCTCAAAACCGAAATACATGGCCTGTTTGTATGCATGCTCCATGACAGATTTGTTGCTGTTGCTTATGTGTGGTTGTTGGTCACCCTAATGTGCTTTAAATTGTGCCATTTTGTATATATATGATGTATATTAGTTGTTTAGTATGTTAGCATGCATTCCCCAAAGTTTCAGATCCAAATTCAAGCCCTAAGTACTTGATCAAGGCATGATAGAATCATTACGGTTCATATGTGCGATTTTGGCGATCCAGTTTTGTTGCATGGATTCGATGATCTTAACGTGTGATTTAGCCTTTGAATTCTAAATGAAAAATGTTCATAACATGCCAAATATGTTGTATATTATGTTTCAGAGCATTTGGAGTTCATTTGGTATGTTTTTGGATTGATTTGGTATGAGATCAGTTTTGCCGAAAAATCTTGTTAGCGGGTAAGTTCTGTACCTTGACACCCCCGTGTCTCATTTACTCATAAGAGTGAGACACGGGCGTGTCACACCTTCTGGGCAGCTCTGTACTGAGCCACGCCCGTGGCTCAGTTGGGCAAGGGTTGGTGACACCCCCGTGTCACTTCCCATGTGCAGTCTTTGTTGCTTCCTTTTCGGTTTTTGATTCGTTTCTCCTCTTGAATGACTTTATCTCTTTTTGTGTTGAAATATGGACTTGTTTTGCTATATGTTGGGAGCATTATGGTTTAATTTCATGGCTTTTGGATGTGTTATAGGCATGCTTTTACATAATGCCGTTTATGTGTGTTTTTACGTCGTTTACGAATCGCATAACTTATTTTCCATATCATATGACTTCTTCTCGTTGTCAAACCTTGGATATATGCTATGTTATGTAATATGAAGTATGTGGTAGCATTATGGAAGAGCTTGAACATGTTCTATGCTCCTATTTGAGTTCTTGAAATAATTTGATTGGGAATATGAATTGAGTGATAATGAATGAATGAGTGAATGAATTGGTTATATGATTTTCATGACTTAATATGATCTTTATGCCTTCATATCATGCTTGTGCATTGCCGTGCGTCATATATGGTTCATTTAGAGTCTTGAGTCTCACGAACACGTCTTGTTGTCTTTGTTCAGTTTGTCTCCAGGGTGGAGAGCTTTTGATCGTTCGGGCAATTGGTGCTCGATCCTTGTAACTTCTCGGTTCAGGTGAGGGTGGTTTTCGTTTTAGCTATGTAACAAACCCTACAACCCTTATGTGAAAAGCTTTGGCCAAAACCTTATGATTATATATATATATGGTTTTCAAACGAAGTTATCGAGTAAATTCTTCTGAATCATACGTATGAGCGTATGTAAGCTTGAAAAATGGTTTTGTAATGAGGCTATGCTCCAAACCGTGTGTCTTCATGCTAGCTATGGATTAGGATGACACGGAGAGGTACGTATATAGCATATGCCGAATTACACGGTAAGGTATGATTTCTTATAGTATGTATTGATCGAGTAAAACCTTTTCAAATAATTTATGAATTATGGTATGTACTTATGATTGTTATGTTTTGGCGAGACACATTTATTACTTATTACTTATCAGGCCCCGGGACTTAGTATATGTGGCTAACCGAGGAAGCAAGGGCTGACGGGGATCCCATATACTAGTCCCAACTTATATACGGTGATACCGGCCCTCGCTAGGAGGTTTAGCGGGGAATGGGAGCTGAGTGCCCTTGGGGGAGTCATGAAACCCCATTGGCCTATTATTGAGGTGGTCGGGTCTTGCAAGCCCGTCCACCACCCGGAGGAAGAAGGTTGGTTATGATATGATTTATACTTATGCTTATGAATATGTTATGATTGATAGGCACCGTGCGGGAAGGCCGGGAAACGGATTGCCCAAACGAATATGATTTAGGATTTGATATATGATTTGTGTGTATTATGATATATCGCATGAACGCCTAATCAACTTATTACTGATATTTGTCGTACACGGTCGGAGTTTGGTTGGAGATTGTGCACGCTCACTCGCCGAGCCTTATATTTAAGTATGATTTATGAATGTAATGAATTTAATATGACTTAGTCGTAAAGTTCGAGCATTGTTTATCTATTTTCTTACCCTTAGTGGGAACTAATTTCAAATAAAACCTTGCTCGGGATTTATGACTTGCATGTGCATGTTTTATATATATATGTATCGCTCCTGCTCACTCAGTCTTCTAGAGACTGACCCTCTCCCTCCCCAACACTTTAGTGTGCAGGTTTGGCTTCCGAGTTTCGAGCTAGGCGGAGGTGTTGGAGTCTTTGTGTTGGTCAAGTTAGGTTAGGAGAGTCTTTGCACTCACTCATGTACTTGATTTATGTTTGATTCGATTCTGTAGTTCCGAACTTGAATATTTATGTAACTGTTATTGAATTGACCTTACTGGGTTTTGCTATGCTTTAAAAGAGGCCTGAAGAGCCCAAATTCCGTTTATGGGTGGTATGATCGAACTTTGGTTTGCTATGCAATATATTTTGTTGATTGATTTTCTTCGCTGAGTCTAGTTCCGCCTGGCTTAGGAAGATTTTTATGTTTGTCTCCCGTTCGCTGTGGTTTGATACGGGTGCGGATTTACTGTTTCGTTACTCGTGTCGAGCCAAAGTGCGGGGGATGTGGTGCCTCACGTGTGGGGTGCTACATCCTTAAGTGTTATCAGAGCCCGGTTGCAAAACCGGTGTTCTCGTGTCGTGTGTGAGTCAGTCTAGGTCGTACGGCTTAGGGACTATATGACAATGTGTGCTTTGCATTGATCTTGAACATGAATTTGGCTTTCCTTTTGAATTCGGTTAGACTATCTGTTGCATTTACATAAGGATCCTTGCATTAATTGTTGAAAATGTGTCATGAGCATGCACTAATCGCATGCATCTGTTCTTGAAGTAAGTTATTATTTATAGGTTATGGAGATAATATTAAACTACGGCCAAGTTCGACGATAAAGAAGATCGATTGCAAACTTTTCTGAGACATGGAAGATGGGCAGGATATTCTGGGAATAATGTAGAGAATTAGAGATGTGAGACTTCCTAAATGGAGCTAGAGTCAAGGATGAGGATTCGGAATGGGAAAACTGAATCTAGAGATGCGATGGCAGAGAGACATTTGGTGAAACCGGAATAGGAGTTAATTATGGGATTGTTGGGACTTAAAAGACTAATTTATGAGAATCTGCTATTCGGAGTGTTTTAATTGGATTCAGCAAGATCTTTCAACCTAAAGGATGAAGTGAACGAACCTTGAAGATATTTTGATCCCGGATTGGATCGTTGAAGAGGTCTCAATAATTAGGAGAGACTAAGATAAAATGGGTTCGGTAGGAGCTGTGCATCTGGGGTCGACAAGAAGGATCTATGATTAAGCCTAGTGAATTGAAATCAAGTCTATCGAAGTTAAGACCGGGAAGAGTTGGACTTGGGTGCTCTGGATTTCGATCGTGATGGGAAACTCATAAACAATAGTCACGGGAATCTTGATCAAGGTGTTGATTGGGATATGAGTTCGTTTTTCCAAAACCAAGCTGAATTGCCATGTTGTGAAGTAAAATGGAAGATATGAAGCAACAAATGGAAATGGTAAAGAAAGGATATCATGCGCTCAATTGTAAGCAATTGGAGGTGAATTGAATTCACAAAGGATAGGCACGGGATTTTGATTAAGGTGATGATTAGAAGTAAAGGTCGAATTGCGAGGAGAAGGGTGGATGCTAACTCAGAGGACGTGAAAGAATTAGGGATCAAGAAATTGCAATCTCGGACAGTGGAGGATACAAGTTGAATTACAAAGATGCATGGGAGTCTCGAAGACCGTGGGAAAGACAAGGAATAATTGCCAGGTCAAGTGACCTTGGGATCGGAAGAACGAGGAAAGCTACCGAGCTAATAACTTCCCACATCGGTGACAGGTTCCAAAACATTCATAGCACGTGCATCATATTTTGCATTAATTATTTATTTTCTTGATCTTATGTTATCCGTACATTTCTAATTGGTTTTGTTGCGCTAATGTGTGGTATAATTGCTTGGTGTAAACGTGACACATGCATTGCCATCTTTACCCGACATGCATTCTAGTGTTTACTTGATAGGAAGATCTGGCACCTCAATTGTCAAGTATATCCTCGCTCGAACCATATCTGAGTAAGGGAAAGGAAATAATGGTGTGGCACATGACGAGAAAGACAATTGGGAAATAAAGAACTTCAGGTAAGGGATAGGTTAGTGGAAGGACCACCGAAGGAAGTTAGATTAGATTCATCTTTAGGGTGTTTGGATCGAATAAGAATGGGGAAGAGAGATTGAGGAAGTTCGATGAAAGAGCAAAATTTTAAGGGGGAGAGTACGACCGAGAGATAAAATGGAGGATGGAAGTAGTGCTCGAATAAATATGTCAATAGCAATAACGGGGATGCAAGTTAAGGAGAATCCGGAAATCCTAATGGTGGCCATTGGAAATGAATAAGAGGACGGTAACGGTTAAGTTGTTAAGAGAGGAGTGACGATGCCAAAGTCGGGGAAAGATTTTCGGGATATAAAGAAGAAAGTTTACTGAACGACTTTATGCCTGGAATTCCGAATTTGGGAGTGATGAAATTATATGGGAGTTTCTGTGACCTCCTAAGATGGAATTAATTAAAGGAAAATTTGATCAATCTATTAGATGAGGTGATGTTGTTGACCAAGATTATTTAGTAGAAGTATCAAGGGATCCGAGACAACATTATTAAGTTATCGGTTCTATCAAAGGTGATCCGGAAGGAAATCCACGAAGAAACCAAAACAGAGAAGATGATCATTGGAGGATTTACATCGAACTTCAAGAGTCATCAAGAACACACTATCTTCGATTCAAGAAATATGGAGCTAGATGCCAAATATAACTTGAAGGGGTCAAAGTGAATGAATGGATTTGTTAAGGTAGATCCTAATGACGAATACCCCAGGGTAGGGATCGAATCGTCAAGATTGTCAGGAGTAGTTATTCTTGAGGATATTTTAAACTCTGATATGAGTAAGATAGTAGCTATGGAGCTAACATTGAGACGGATGGTCTAAGAATATTCGGGGAGGTCAAGCTCGGTTAATTAAAAAGAATTGGATGGTCGAACGAAGATTGTGGGAAATGGTGAAAACTGGAAGCGGTACAAGTCAAAAAGGGGGTCTAAGAGTATGATCCTTAAAGGATTCATCAATTGCTTCGCCGGGGAACCTTGAAGAGGTTAAAGACAAGCTAACCACTGAGCTATCTTGAGGACAGATCATGCATTGGATAACAACAACTCACAAATCTGAATTTTGCATACTACGGTGAACGGTACTTATAGCATTCATGATACATGCATTCATGCAAATATAATTTAAATAATTTCTTTGTTATGTGCTCCAATTTCTTATCGTGTTAAATTACTTGGGGTAATTGATAACCAATGTGGGCGACACCTATTACTTACTTTGAGTGTCTTACGTGATTTCAAATTTGGTTTTGCGTGAGTTGCTTGGGAGTATTGGAGACTTCCTTGCTTTATTTTCGGTCAAGAGACGGGGATTCTCTTATTTTTGTTTGAGAGACGGGGTACTCTCTTTGCTTGCGAGAGACGGGGTTCTCTCATTGTTGTTGGAGAGACGGGGTTCTCTCATTGCTGCTCGAGAGACGGGGCTCTCTCCTTGTTGCTTGCGAGAGACGGGGCTCTCTCCTTGTTGCTTGTGAGAGACGGGGAATCTCTCATTGTTTGTTTTCAGGCGTGTGTGAATCTGAGGACGGATTCTTTTTAAGGGGGAGAGATTGTAACGCCCCCGTTTTTCAGTTTAAATAATGTGGCGTATTTGTTTATAAATTGCGCTATTTAATTATTTAATTATATGATTAATTGTTTATAAATGTTTATATTTGTTTTAAACTATAAACTATTTCTATTTTAATTTAATTCATTTTATTTTACCTTGATACTTAGTGTTTAAATTCTCAATTAGGGTTTTATGTTACCTTAAATATTTCGGTAATTTCGTTAATTAATTTCAACATGTTATTAGTTGGATATAATTTAATTAAAATGGAATTTAAGTTTTAGTAAATTATTTATAACAATATGAATTCGTTCATGCGCATGAGTGCTCTATTTGCGCTTCGTTCATATATGTAATGATATCGGATTGGTATGGAATTTTAGTATGTCATAAATATGTGTGTTATGAACGTGCCTCTATGCTCGGTTTATGTTTTCGGATTCATTTGACGTGTTTAAGAATTTAATTTGATTGTTGGAACCAAGTCGGGGGCTAACGAGCAATTAGCGCACCCTTGGTTCCGTGCGTGATATCTTGAGCTCGGGAATTCGGATTTGAATTCCGTCAACTCCGTTGCCTTCGTATCGACGATCCGGAGACAATGGAACCCGCCTCATACCTTTTTGAGATCATTAAGACCTCCGAAATCCGACCGTAACGAGCAACTCGTGCAAGAAGAACTACTTTCGTTGACTAGTCTTCATGGTGGGACCCCATAACACCTCTTAACTTAACCATACCTTAACCATGACTTATCTACCTTGAGTTAAGCCCTTTCTCTCCCCTTTAGCTCTGAAAAACCGAACCATACTTCTCCATTTTCTGCAGCAACTGAACGAGAGAGAGAAGAAGAGGAGAAGAGAGGAAAACCTTGGCTATTTTTGTGGTTTTGGAGCTCAAACCACCACCTTTCTCTCTCAAATCTTTAAGGTATGAATATTTATGTCTTCTCCACTCTATTATACTTGATTTCATCTATTTACAACATGATTTGGATCAGATTTGGTTAGGGTTTGAGTGTTGGGTTTTGTATGAACTTTTGGGGATATTTGCTCTTATGATCTTGTTTGCTTGGGTAGCTAATTTCCTTGCTTGTAAATGAGTATATGAGCTTGTTTCTTGGCTTATTTCTTTCCTAACTGATAGTATATGATGTTAGGAGGATTTCATCTCTTGCTCCTTTTATGAAATTATGAGATATGGAGCTTCAAACTTGATGATCAAACTATTTCCCCTGTTTTTGAACTGCTGTGTGAAATATTGTGTTGTTGCTTGATCAAATGGTCTCCATTTCGTGTGAAATTGCATGGAGTGGATGTACACTCATTACTTTATATGTTAGCATTCATGTTTCAAGTATTTGGATCCATTTGAAGCCTCAAAACCGAAATACATGGCCTGTTTGTATGCATGCTCCATGACAGATTTGTTGCTGTTGCTTATGTGTGGTTGTTGGTCACCCTAATGTGCTTTAAATTGTGCCATTTTGTATATATATGATGTATATTAGTTGTTTAGTATGTTAGCATGCATTCCCCAAAGTTTCAGATCCAAATTCAAGCCCTAAGTACTTGATCAAGGCATGATAGAATCATTACGGTTCATATGTGCGATTTTGGCGATCCAGTTTTGTTGCATGGATTCGATGATCTTAACGTGTGATTTAGCCTTTGCATTCTAAATGAAAAATGTTCATAACATGCCAAATATGTTTTATATTAAGTTTCAGAGCATTTGGAGTTCATTTGGTATGTTTTTGGATTGATTTGGTATGAGATCAGTTTTGCCGGAAAAATCTTGTGAGCGGGTAAGTTCTGTACCTTGACACCCCCGTGTCTCATTTACTCATAAGAGTGAGACACGGGCGTGTCACACCTTCTGGGCAGCTCTGTACTGAGCCACGCCCGTGGCTCAGTTGGGCAAGGGTTGGTGACACCCCCGTGTCACTTCCCATGTGCAGTCTTTGTTGCTTCCTTTTCGGTTTTTGATTCGTTTCTCCTCTTGAATGACTTTATATCTTTTTGTGTTGAACTATGGACTTGTTTTCCTATATGTTGGGAGCATTATGGTTTAATTTCATGGCTTTTGGATGTGTTATAGGCATGCTTTTACATAATGCCGTTTATGTGTGTTTTTACGTCGTTTATGAATCGCATAACTTATTTTCCATATCATATGACTTCTTCTCGTTGTCAAACCTTGGATATATGCTATGTTATGTAATATGAAGTATGTGGTAGCATTATGGAAGAGCTTGAACATGTTCTATGCTCCTATTTGAGTTCTTGAAATAATTTGATTGGGAATATGAATTGAGTGATAATGAATGAATGAGTGAATGAATTGGTTATATGATTTTCATGACTTAATATGATCTTTATGCCTTCATATCATGCTTGTGCATTGCCGTGCGTCATATATGGTTCATTTAGAGTCTTGAGTCTCACGAACACGTCTTGTTGTCTTTGTTCAGTTTGTCTCCAGGGTGGAGAGCTTTTGATCGTTCGGGCAATTGGTGCTCGATCCTTGTAACTTCTCGGTTCAGGTGAGGGTGGTTTTCGTTTTAGCTATGTAACAAACCCTACAACCCTTATGTGAAAAGCTTTGGCCAAAACCTTATGATTATATATATATATGGTTTTCAAACGAAGTTATCGAGTAAATTCTTCTGAATCATACGTATGAGCGTATGTAAGCTTGAAAAATGGTTTTGTAATGAGGCTATGCTCCAAACCGTGTGTCTTCATGCTAGCTATGGATTAGGATGACACGGAGAGGTACGTATATAGCATATGCCGAATTACACGGTAAGGTATGATTTCTTATAGTATGTATTGATCGAGTAAAACCTTTTCAAATAATTTATGAATTATGGTATGTACTTATGATTGTTATGTTTTGGCGAGACACATTTATTACTTATTACTTATCGGGCCCCGGGACTTAGTATATGTGGCTAACCGAGGAAGCAAGGGCTGACGGGGATCCCATATACTAGTCCCAACTTATATACGGTGATACCGGCCCTCGCTAGGAGGTTTAGCGGGGAATGGGAGCTGAGTGCCCTTGGGGGAGTCATGAAACCCCATTGGCCTATTATTGAGGTGGTCGGGTCTTGCAAGCCCGTCCACCACCCGGAGGAAGAAGGTTGGTTATGATATGATTTATACTTATGCTTATGAATATGTTATGATTGATAGGCACCGTGCGGGAAGGCCGGGAAACGGATTGCCCAAACGAATATGATTTAGGATTTGATATATGATTTGTGTGTATTATGATATATCGCATGAACGCCTAATCAACTTATTACTGATATTTGTCGTACACGGTCGGAGTTTGGTTGGAGATTGTGCACGCTCACTCGCCGAGCCTTATATTTAAGTATGATTTATGAATGTAATGAATTTAATATGACTTAGTCGTAAAGTTCGAGCATTGTTTATCTATTTTCTTACCCTTAGTGGGAACTAATTTCAAATAAAACCTTGCTCGGGATTTATGACTTGCATGTGCATGTTTTATATATATATGTATCGCTCCTGCTCACTCAGTCTTCTAGAGACTGACCCTCTCCCTCCCCAACACTTTAGTGTGCAGGTTTGGCTTCCGAGTTTCGAGCTAGGCGGAGGTGTTGGAGTCTTTGTGTTGGTCAAGTTAGGTTAGGAGAGTCTTTGCACTCACTCATGTACTTGATTTATGTTTGATTCGATTCTGTAGTTCCGAACTTGAATATTTATGTAACTGTTATTGAATTGACCTTACTGGGTTTTGCTATGCTTTAAAAGAGGCCTGAAGAGCCCAAATTCCGTTTATGGGTGGTATGATCGAACTTTGGTTTGCTATGCAATATATTTTGTTGATTGATTTTCTTCGCTGAGTCTAGTTCCGCCTGGCTTAGGAAGATTTTTATGTTTGTCTCCCGTTCGCTGTGGTTTGATACGGGTGCGGATTTACTGTTTCGTTACTCGTGTCGAGCCATAGTGCGGGGGATGTGGTGCCTCACGTGTGGGGTGCTACATGCATTGAGACAACCGAGGAAGCAAGGGCTGACGGGTAACTCTTGCACTATCCTCACCAATTTTGGGATGACCTCTGAATCCACTAGGAGGTTTGGTGGAGGAAGAAATCCCGTGCGTGGGAGTCATATTCCCGACGTACACCGTTCATGGATGGTTGGGCCTTGCAATCCCACCATCACCGGAGGAAGAAGGAGTTCGTGATATGCTAAGTGTGCACTAATGATCGTATGATAATTATTGAAATAAAACCTAAAGATGGTATTGTTCACTAATTGGAGTAAGGTTGGAGATTTGCCCTCACTCGTCGGGCCACGAATTGATTGTATTGAATTGATTAAATTGATAAATTGAATTAGTTGCAACCTCGGGCGATAGTATCTCTTATTTTACTAAATTGTATTGTTATCTTCCAAAAGATTATAACTTGCATGTATGTGCGCATATATTTATCTATACCCCTCACTCAGTCTTTGGTTGACTGACACCTTGTAGCACTCGGAACGCTAGGCACCACATCCCCCGCACTAGAGCTCTAATCCACATATGAAATGGACAATCCATACATGAATCAAAGCCATAGCGAACGGGAGATAATAAAACGACACAAGGCTAGGCGGGTACCCTCAATTAAAAACCAACCCAACAATCAGTTCAGAGTAAATAAAAGTGAAAGCAATAATATTCTTTCGATACTTATAGGTACCATATTTATTTATTTACTAATAGGTACCAACAATTCCACTATCAATACAATATCATCTCCAAAATAGGTAACAAGGCATGATACAAAATATCCCAAGCTATACATGAACAAAATGTGGGAATGAAGTGTGCTAGACCCAAATTTAAAGACAACTAGACTCTAAATTCCCGCCTAGCACGCCCTGCAAAACAACTGAAAAGTTGAGGTGTCAGTCCAACACAGACTGAGCGAGGGGTATAAATAATTATAAGCGCACATACATGCAAGTCATACTCTCGGGTAATAATTTTTGGAAAACGACACAATTTAATAGAATAAGAGGGATACTATCGTCCGAGGTTACAACTAATTCAATTTCAATTTAACCAATTCAATACAATCAATTTGTGGCCCGGCGAGTGGGGCAATTCTCCAACCTTACACCGACTGTGTACAATCAATCAATCAATTAATTATTAGGTGATTAAGTGATCAAGCAATTTATTACTGTGCATAATTAGCAGTTTCAATGGCACCTTCTTCCTCCGGGTGATGGTGGGATTGCAAGGCCCCACCATCCAATCAATCTGGGCAGCGGGTACATGAATCCCTAAGCCCGGAACTCCTTCCTCCCCTAATCTCCTAGGGGGTTCAGGGGTCATCCCAATTTGGTGAGGATAGCTCTCTAGTTACCCGTCAGCCCATGCTTTCCCGGTTAGCTCGAGTCACTACCCTTGGGCCCACAGTGCAATACAATACTCGCCAAATCAATCAATCAATCAATCAATTGTTCAATAAGTCCTTTGAAAACCAATCTCGTTTGAAAACTATAAATATATAGATAGGTTTTGGCTTAAAATTCACATAGTGTTATACGGGTCCTATGTATCTAAAATTAAACCTCACCTGAACGACCCAAAAACAACCAAGGAAACAGCTCACGGGGCCTGCTCCTCGTCACCAGGAAGCTGGTCTGTGCAAGAAAGACAAATGTCCGAGAAACACGACTCAAAATGTACCAAATATGACGAACGGCGGAAATGTAACGAGATGACGAGCAAAGTGCAATGTGGCATGCAAACATCTTGTTTCACTTCATTATGGATCATATAAAAGCAAATCGGGGTCAAAGAAACCGTCGGAACGAGGTGCTAAAAATGCACGTTTATGCAGAATGTTTTGTTCTGTAAGGCATGCGGGAACAGTCGTTCCGGCTTCCCTTTGTAAATGGGAAGGGCCACGCGCCAGCGTTTTTAAAAAGGGAAAAACGTTTTAGCTGGGAATGGCCCTTCCGGCTTAAAGGCCAAAATGGGAACGGCCGTTCCCAGTCTCGCTGGCCTTGCTGACTCAGAATCATGGGAACGGCCATTCCAGTTTTAAACTGGGGTTGGGAAGGGCCGTTCCCAAAATACGTGAGCTGCTGAAAATGAAGAACAGAAAGAGCAGCAACAAAGCAATAACAACAGCAACAAAAATGGATTCAAGCCAAGATGAAATGCATATATTTGATGCAATAAACAAGCTAGCATACAAATATATCAACATCAAGTTATAAAAACACTTATATCCATCTTAGATCATCAATAATCCATCAATCCAAACCCATATCAACACTCATGCTCCAAGTCCATAATTCACAAGTTATATGCATCAATCTTGAGCTCAAAGTTCATAAACATATTTCCAACAACCAATACACAATTTATCCAATCCAATGCAAAGCCCTATTTATGCCATATTTTCAAGAAAATCATCCATTCTCCATAATTACCTCAAATGAAAGAAATGAGAGATGAGAAGAAGATATGATGTTGATGATGCCTCAAATATCACAAATCCCACAAAAATTGATGCTTGCAAGATAAAATCTCCCTCTCCTTCACAAGGGTTTGTCACGGTTGAGCAAGGAAAGCAAGAACAAGGATGAAATATTTTTTATGAAGAAGGAAATGTGATGGTACGTGAATGCTGCTAAGAAAGGGGAAGAGATGGCCAATTTTGCAATTAAATCCTTCCTTTATTAAAGTCATGCAATTAAGTCCAATTCCATTATTAATTGATCAATCAAGTCCGATGCAATTAAGTCCCAAATTTATGAAAATGATCAATTAAGGCCATAAAAGAATTAAATCACATTCGGGAAAATAATTCACATTGCAATCACATTCAATTTATGCGATAATTATAGTAGATATGAATTTTCAATAAAATACCAAGAATATAATTTTATAAAATTATGTCATGATAGGAAAAGTTAAAGAAATGAACAATTAAAATTAAAATCTAACTCTCAAACGCACATGCGTCGTTCATACCTGAATTGCCGAAAGCTGGGGAGTTACACACCTCACACTTTTCAGGTTTTCAAGGGTTACATGCTAGGCGGGATCGAGTCAGGTCTTTTGTTCTTTAGGGTCTAGCACTTGTCTTCCTCACTTTATTGTACATTATTTATGCATATATGTATTGTTATGTCTCTTGGTACCTATGTATTAAGTATGACCTATTTGGATATCTTTGGAATTGGACTTATGTAAGTGATGGAAGGATTATGTTAAAGACATGAATGTATATTATGCTTACATTTTATTGATTATGCATGATCGTATTTAATTGAGGGTTAGTCCCGCCTAGCTAGTGTGTCATTTTTTTTACTGTCACCCGTTCGCCATGAGTCCGGTTCATATATGGACTACCCATTTCATATGTGAGCTAGACTTATGGTGCGGGGATGTGGCATCTCAGCGTTCCGGGTGCTATATCTTAAGTGGTATCAGAGCCCGGTTGCAAAACCGCGGTTCTAGTGTCGTGTTTCGTGAGTCTAGGTCGAACGACATAGGATTATTTATTAATTGTGAGTCTTGCATCCTATTTGAACTTACTTGACTTATTTGAACTAGTTGAATTATGTGAATTATGTGCGTTTTTTGTATCTTGGGATTTTAGATGTATTCATTTGCATCCACTAATCCCACATGCATATCTAGTGTCTTGATTACAGGATGCCTCGAGGTCACCCTCATCGTGAACGTTCTCTTAGGTTTCCCCCACATCCACCCCATCCGGTTTAACCTCAGGAGTTTTTTGATTCCTTGGTTCGTTTTGTTGATCAGAAGATAAGAGAATATGTTCCTATAACATCACCACAATCGGCTCAGATTTCTATTGTATTTAAGGAGTTTCAGAATCAGCAAAATCCAAAGTCCTTTGAAGGGAATGATATTCAATCCAAGGCGTGGCTCAAGAAAGTTAAAAGAGTTTGGGAACTCATTCCGTGTGACTCTCAAGAGAAGGTTCGATACATCACTCCTTTGAATACGAGGAGGCCTAATCCTCAACCCGGACAGGCTTCAAGTTCGAAATTAGGACAGAAGTTTAACAAGGGAAAGAGGCTTATCTCTTATCATACATTATCACCTGAAGAAGGGTCTCAGAAGAAGAAGCATCAATCAACTGGATCGAGTTTGGGAGTTTCACCTACCTCAGCCTCAATATCACCTTCGGAAAAGCCTCTTTGTGCTTATTTGTGGACATAACACACACACATACGAGGATTTTAGAAAGTGCTTGGGTCTATGTTTCCGTTGTGGGAGCGCTGAGCATCAAGTAGACGCATGCCCAAGGCGACGAGGGAAGTCTATCGGGGGTAAGAGGCCACTCGTTCAAGATCATGATTATGCTCTAGAAAGAGAGGTACAAAATGTAAAGGTGGATCCGACTTTGTTAGGACAAGGTATTAACTACTTGCATGGTGTAAACAATGGTGAACGGTACATTTAATCATGCATACCACGTGCACCATGAATTTTATTATTCTAGTATTTAATTTCTTGATAGTTGCAATTTAATTGTGTATAAATGCTAGTTATGTGATTAATGTGTTTCTACTTGCCCTATGTGACATGTATACAAATATTTCTCTAAGTGTTTCCTTGAATCGTTATTTGGGGTGTGTTTGAGAGACGGAGTTCTCTCATTTCTTGTTTGAGAGACGGGGTTCTCTCATTTCTTGTTGGAGAGACGGGTGCTCTCATTTCGTGTTAGGGAGACGGGGTTCTCCCATTACTTGTCTAAGAGACGGGGCTCTCTTATTGCTTGTGCATCATTTTAAAACCCGGCAGTGGACCCGGGGACCAGGTCCTTTTAAGGGGGGGAGAATTGTAACGCCCCGATTTTCACTCATTATATTAATAGTTCATAACATTATATGTAATATATTCTCATGCATTTATATGAATTAGTTGATAATGTGACTAATTGTTCATATATGACCTGATCTTTGAACCGTTGGAAAGCTCTTGAAGTCTAGAACAACCTCCAATTGGAATCACCTCAATATCTTTTCCCATTTGTGAGATATTATCAATTCTTTTTGGTGTCGCTGCTTTCCCCACAAAATGCATTCACCCAACTTCAAGCTTACGCCATTTTCTCCTCACTTTGAACTAGAAAACGAGCCATATATGCTTGGAAATCCCTTTGTGTCTAGTTTCATTCCCAACAAATAAAACTCAATTCCAACTTCTACAACTCAAGATATTTCCATTTTCCTACAGCTTGTGCGTTTTCGAAAATTGTCGGGTTTTGCCAAACTTCACCAAAACCCTTCTTATCGCATTCTTTTCACTTCCTTGGCTCCCATATGTGAATTATATGACTTATATACTTGGTTTATTGATAATTATGCTTCTATTTGACATTCCTTAATTGTTATTGGATGACCTATTGATCATGACTTTGCCGTGCGTCGTAATTGGTCCAATAGAGTCGTGTCTCACAAACACTTGTCCCCTTTTTACACAGATTGTCTTCCCGTTAACAAGGAGCAAGCTTCATAATTATATCCTTGTTGTATTTTCGGCACAGGTGACGTTTTATTACTAGATACATATAGAACCCGTATAACCCTACGTGATGTTTCGGCCGAAATGTATATATATGTATATATCTTTCTCAAAACCTTCATCGATTGCAAGTGATTTCTCGTGACATATTGAACTTATCGTGATTGATTGATTTTTGGCGAGTAAAGCATGTTCACTTGGGCCCGAGGGTAGTGTATTGAGCCAACCGAGGAAGTAAGGGTTGACGGGTAACTCTTGCACTATCCTCACCAATTTTGGGATGACCTCTAAATCCACTAGGAGGTTTGGTGGAGGAAGAAATCCCGTGCGTGGGAGTCATGTTCCCGACGTACACCATTCATGGATGGTTGGGCCTTGCAATCCCACCATCACCGGAGGAAGAAGGAGTTCGTGAAATGCTAAGTGTGCACTAATGATCATATGATAATTATTGAAATAAAACCTAAAGATGGTATTGTTCACTAATTGGAGTAAGGTTGGAGTTTTGCCCTCACTCGCCGGGCCACGAATTGATTGTATTGAATTGATTAAATTGATAAATTGAATTAGTTGTAACCTCGGGCGATAGTATCTCTTATTTTACTAAATTGTATTGTTATTTTCCAAAATTATTACCCGAGATTATAACTTGCATGTATGTGCGCATATATTTATCTATACCCCTCACTCAGTCTTTGGTTGACTGACACCTCACACTTTTCATGTTTTCAAGGGTTGCATGGTAGGCGGGATCGAGTCAGGTCTTTTGTTCTTTGGGGTCTAGCACTTGTCTTCCTCACTTTATTGTACATTATTTATGCATATATGTATTGTTATGTCTCTTGGTACCTGTGTATTAAGTATGACCTATTTGGATATCTTTGGAATTGGACTTATGTAAATGATGGAAGGATTATGTTAAAGACATGAATGTATATTATGCTTCCGTTTTATTGATTATGCATGATCGTATTTAATTGAGGGTTAGTCCCGCCTAGCTAGTGTGCCATTTTTTTTACTGTCACCCGTTCGCCATGAGTCCGGTTCATATATGGACTACCCATTTCATGTGTGAGCTAGACTTATGGTGCGGGGGTGTGGCATCTCGGCGTTCCGGGTGCTACAAATATACTGTTCTGTTGGGCCCTGACGGTATGGTTAAGTAGTAGACCGGGAGGCGTGCCCCAATGGCTACTATGATACTGGCCGTCGTACAGACCTTGATGATGGTTTAATCGGAGGTTGGTTATTCCACATCGAAGGTCGGGAGAGGTGGATATAATTCCTCCCATTCCTGTTTACGTCACCGCGGGGTAGCTCCCTGGGCACGACAACTGGAGGAATAAGGATGGTGCATGTGATTATGGGTATCGGGATCCTAACCGGTCTCCGATACCAATTCTGTTAATGTTTTTGGGAGTAAAGGTTGGAGAACGCCTAGCTTGCGGGCAAATTCTGTTTTTAAAGACTGGTTCAATTTTTGAAAAATATACCCAATACCTTATTCCCATTTTGTAAAGTATATATGAACCGGAAACTCTGATGTGTGCGCATGTGTGTGCTTTATTGGAAATCCTGTTCCAAAGTAATGTTTTGAAGTTCCGTTCTGAAATAAAGTGTTAAAGTAAAGTTTTGAAATTTAGTATTAAAGTACCGTTTTGAAGTAAAACCTTTTCTGACAAGTCTAAAGTTTTAAGTATTTATATGATTCCAAAGTTATGCCTCACTTAGTCCCTTTGACTAATACCTCTGCCCCGTTTTCTAACCTCATGGTTTCAGGTTCTGCGTTTGTTGGTTGGTTGGTACCTTGAAGCATAGGAAATCTTATGTTGTACTCCTTCGGTCAGGTTCTTTTGAACCATCTTAAATTCCACTCACTTGTTATTATCGTATTGTTCTGTTAGGCCTTAATCAGCTTAGTCTCTTGATATGATAGTATATGGGTTATTATTAATCGGTTGACTAAGTCTGCACATTTCTTACCGGTCAAGACTACTGACAAGGTCAGTTCTCTAGCAAAGTTGTACCAGAAAGAGATTATAAGGTTACATGGTGTACCCATTAGTATAGTCTCCGATAGAGATCCGAAATTCACTTCACAGTTATGGCAAAGTCTTCAAGAAATAATAGGGACTAAGCTGCATTTTAGTTCAGCCGCACATCCTCAGACCGATGGTCAATCAGAAAGGACGATCAAATATCTAGAGGATATGTTGCAAGCTTGTGCGTTGGATTTTCAAGAGGACTGGAAAGAATGTTTGCCTCTTGTGGAATTTGCGTATAACAATAGTTATCAGGCATCGATCCAAGCAACACCTTATGAAGCTTTATATGGAAGGAAATGTAGGTCTCCGTTATACTGGGATATGGAAGAAACTAAAGCAACTGAAAGAGGGTATACCAGGAAAACCATTAGAAAGTGGGTAGCGGAGTCTATAGAAAAGATTGAAATTATCCGTCGAAGAATGAAAGCAGCTCAAGATAGGCAAAAGAGTTATGCCGATACCCGGAGAAAGGATATAGAATTTACAGTAGGCGATAAAGTGTTTTTAAAGGCATCACCAAGAAAAGGTTTCACACGTATTGGGAAAGGTAAAAAACTGAATCCCAAATGCATAGGACCTTTTGAAATCATAGAACGTGTTGGACCGACAGCCTATCGCCTAGATTTACCAGCAAACCTCACTGGAATACATAACGTATTCCATGTGTGTCAGCACCGTAAATATTTTGCGGATGAATCCCACATCTTGCCAATAGAAGAAGTTCCTCTAAAGCCCGACTTGACTTATAAAGTAAGACCAACCGAAATCTTGGATAGGAAATTCCAAGAACTAAGGAATCGGATAATCCCCCTTGTTAAAGTGTTATGGAAAGGACATAGAACAGAAGAACAAACCTGGGACACTGAGGAAAAGATGCAGAAATATTACCTAGAGTTGTTCCGAAACAAGAATAGAATCAGAGGACAGATTCTCTTTAAGGGGGGAAGATTGTAACAGCCCGGATTTTTTTGAGATCAAGATAGCACGGGTAAGTAAAGGGTTAAGAGGAAAGCGTTTATAGCCTTAGTCCATTACACATTTCATTCTATGTGAATTATGTGCATCTATGTTTCGATTTATAATTGTGCCTTTTTGAGAGAACCATATCACTATTCATTCACCGAACCCTAAACCTTTACCTAAACCTTGAAAAACCTTAGAAAGCTGATTCCTATATTTTTCAAACTCATATCATAGCTTTCATCGTTCCGAAATACATTTTTAAAATTGTTTGTTGAAAATTCCATTTAGGTCCCTAGATACTATTCATCTTTAATTGTAGGAATTTTCGAAACACTTTTACCTATTCAATATTGGGCTCGATAGAATCCTTGCGAAATTTTATGAATTTTGGTATGATTTCCAAACCCTAATTCTTAACGCAGCTTCCGTAGAAATCAAAACCGGCCGAAAAACCCTAATATTGCCCTAAATTAGAAATTTCTAAATTTCAACGTTTTTCCTATACAATATTATAACCATTACGATCCTTGAATTATTTTATGAATTTTAGGACCTTTTCCAAACTCTAGTTCAAACCCTAACTCGATTTATAAATTTTTCTTTATTTTTCCCAAAGTACTATTTCTACAGTAAAAACTAATTTTCAAACCGTCCAACATTTGGTATACAATATTACAGTCAAAATGATGCTTGAATTATTTCAAGAATCATGGACACTTTTTCGGGAATCAATTCACATTCTAGCTTCGTTTATGAATTTTATTGTATTTTTCAAAATTCTCGAACGACTACTACTTTAAATGTAGACGTTCAAACGTTAAGTATTTATAACCATTAGAAAGCCCTTTCGATTCTCTTTCTTTTGCAATTTCTCTCATTCCAAACTAAACCTTATACATTCTTCTACGAATTTATTACCATCTTCATCCTATTTTAGAATTATTTTTATTTGGTCATGATTACTAAATAAATTAATTATATCTTAAACTTACACATAAGTATACAACTAAACCCCCCTAATAAATGAACCTAGCTTACTCACACCATGATTCATCTAATTAAATCCCCAAAATTGCAACATAAGCCCCCAAGACATACCTATAAATACCTTAGGAAGCACAACACAAAAATCACACCAAATCTCCCACATCTCTCTCTCCCTCTCGTGACCCTCTCTCCCTCTCTCATAAGGTACAATTTTCTTTTATTATTTCATGCTTTATGTTATGTTTTTAATATTATAACATTATTAGGATGCTTAGGAATAATAAAATTATTCTTTAAGAATTTATTTTTATAATATGCATAATTGTTAGTTTTATGTGTAATGTGCCTACATTATGGAATTTTATTTAATTAATTGCATGAATTATGATATAATGTAGCATGAGTATGTATTTAAATAATTATTTTCTTGTTTGATTAAATTTATGCTTAGAATAATTTATTTAGATTTAATTTCATAATTAAAGTGTTACATTTGAATTTAATTATATGTTATGAATTCAAATATTTATTGAATGTGATCATGAACTAGTATGAACATCTTCATAAGCTTAAGAACACCTTCATAATGTTCTTGAACCAAATTCATGTGCTCGTGTGATAGTGTGTGTATGTGTGTGTTTAATTTTGTGTTATAAAGTGTTTAATTCATAAGAAATTGAATATTAAATGTTTTTAATAGTAATTTTGACTTTTTGGTCAACATTTCATTAATAATTTCGAAATTAATTTAAAATTAATT
This sequence comes from Lantana camara, assembly GCA_037501455.1. Classification (NCBI taxonomy): domain Eukaryota; kingdom Viridiplantae; phylum Streptophyta; class Magnoliopsida; order Lamiales; family Verbenaceae; genus Lantana; species Lantana camara. The sequence goes on from CM074855.1 coordinate 62,095,419, forward strand.
ATAAAATAGGATTTTGGAATTTTAAATAAAGATTTTTCCAAATTAATTCAAAAATTAATAAAATTATAAAATAATTTCAAAATCAACCTACATTGTTGAATTAAATTCTAAATTTAATTCCTAATACTCTAATTAAGGTCACAACATGATTTATAAATATTTAAGTGGTTAAAGAATTTTTGAAACATAATTAATTAATTAATTTTCAATAAACAGTTAAAAATTAAATTTTGCCGGGAAATAATTTCTAAATGTTATAAGAATTTTATAATATGTTATATTTCCTAAACCTTATGTGATTGTTTGATTAGAATAATAAGAACCTAGTTCTAAGTCAGTAGTAATTATTTTCAGGTGATAATTGCACTGAACAGTGGGATCCGTTCCAATCTGTTTGAATTTCGATACTAGGTGAGGGTTAAAACATTTTTAACTGGAATCATGTATATCTATATCTAACTATAAAATGATTTCCAAATCTACCTATCTATTATTTGATTTCCTATCTATACATATTAATATAATATAATCTTCCTCTTTATGAGGAAAATACCAATAAGTCGGAATCAGGATCTTATACGGACATTATATATTTCAGTCCTATTAATACTAAGAACCGATTCCCGACTAAGCAAGTCAATCATTATCATTTATCAAAATGGGCCCGGCGTGCAGTTGTGTCGAGCAATACTCGGAAGGCATCGGACCGAGAGTATTGTTGGTGCCACAGACCGCCACCAACTCTTGGTAGTGGTTTAGCTGGAGGTTAGTTACTCCACGCCAAGAGACTTACAAGGGAGAATAACCTCCCTGGGAGAGATAGCTTCCTCCCACATATTACATATCGTCGGTAGGGTTTGCTCCCCTACTGACACTACGGTGTTGCGGAGTTATTATCATATTTTGTTTTATTAAAGTACTGGTGCCTTGATCAGCCCGGTACTATTTTACAAATATTTTAATGAGATTGGAGGGAGACGCCTTACTTGCAGGCGGTACAAATCTTTTATCAAACGGTTCATCAATTATAAACTAAACTCCAAATACCCCTATCCCGGTTTTAAACTTACGAACCGTATCATATTTGCTATATACTATTGCTATCATTTTATATAAATATATATTTATATATATAATCATATATATCTAAATCTAATCTTCCTTCACTTAGTCACTTTGACTAATTCCTCGCCTGTTTCAAACACATGATTTCAGGGAGCGAGGACAACGACACCTAGAGGTATCTTGAAGCTATAGGTGTCATATTTATTAGATCAGGTTTAGATTAAGAGCATTTAATCCTGATCATGTATATATTGCTAATAAATTGCTCTTATACGTTAACTCCATACACTACACTACCATATTACCCCCTTACAATATCATACACTATTCTGGGTGTTATTATGTTCCTTGTTGCAAATTTTAGATTCTTTTATCTTCCGCTGCATTTTACCCTACGCTCTACTTAAGTACTGTCTATACCGTTCGCCGTAGTATTTCTCGAGTGCTAGGTCTCACATCCGCTCGAGGGTAGTACGATGCGGGAGTTGTAGTGTTAGGGGGCGCTACAACTTAAGGTGGTATCAAAGCATCAGGTTTGGTTAAGAAGAGACTTAACCTATAAATGCTGGGAGAATGCTCATTTTGTACTTGAACTGTAGAATTCACTCTAAGTGTTTCTTTATATAGCAATGGAGAATCCGGAACACGGGAACCCACATCATATCTGGCTTGAGGAGTACGAGGTCCCACACACTATAGCAGTATCTCATCGTGAGAACCCTACGCGTTATTACACTTGGCAGAGGGCGAGACACGTAATTCGGGGAGGTAGAGCAGGTAGAGTTGGGCATGCTTATCCGAACCGTTTAGTGCATATGCTTGAGTTAGAGCGAGATGCGTATTATATGGAGGCTCAGATGGCTCGTGAGTATCAGCTGGAGTCTACTAGGCATCTTGATTTAGCCCTACAGAATGTTGTGAGTAGGAATTTTGCTCAGCAGCAGACATCCACGCTAGAGCAGGAGAACGCCGATCTTGTGGCACAGGTAGCGACTTTACAACAGGATCTAGCTACTATGACTCTTTCCAGGAATGCCGCTCGGACTTTATATCAGCGTTACCGTTCTTGTATTCGGAGCCGCCTGGCCGGTGTCTATCATCTGTCTGGTGTATAGGCTGTTCAGGAGATTGCAGCAGCAGAGCCTAAGGAGGAGGAGCCCGGAGGTGATGCAGAGGCTGAGCAGGATCCTGAGGAGGATGAGCAGGGTTTAGAGGAGGAGCAGCAGGGTGATGGTTGGAGTCCTATTCGAGGTGAGGTTGTGGATAGTGATCAGCATGATTAGGCAGAGATTATTCTGGAGCTTGGTTTATATATAGGAGTAGTATCAGTGGGAGGTTGTACAGATCAGTCAATAGAGGACCGTCCCCTTTTGACGTAGTAGTTGACGCAGCTAGCCTGATGAAGATGAGTGAGTTGAGAGCTTTGTAGGGTGTAACTTGACGTAGATCAGGTCCACCCCATTTTGCTTTTTTGTAGTTGTAGCTATAGCTCTCAAACTTGATGCATATATATAACCCACTTTTGCAGTTACATTCTTGTTCTACATTTACTGCTTTCATACTTATTGCATTATGAGTTAGAATTGCTTCAAGATACAAGTAGGACCGTGAGTGAGTATTTTATTTTCCTGTACCTTTACTTGTTATTATGTTTATGTTTTACTTTTCTGCACTCTTTTAATTGTTGTTCTGTTTAATTTTGTGCTTTACTTTACTAAATCTGTGTGATATGATATCTACTGCTTGATATTATTTGAAACATGTATTTATGTGATTATATGCAACACATTCTTAACCATCATGCATTATATTCTTTATAAAGCAACTGCAAATCAATATGTCTCTTCGACGAGCTACCCAAGACAACACCCCCGTCAAGAAGGTGCATCCTCGGCAGGAGGAAACTCTGAATTAGTAGATGCTTTGAAGGAGATAGTGCAAACTTGTGCTAATGGAACAAAGGGGAATAACGAAAAGACTCTGGAGAAATTTCTACGAATGAACCCGCCAAAGTTATTTGGAGAACCCAGTGATGTAAAAGCTGAAAGTTGGATAGCTAGTATCGAAAAGATCTTTGAGGCTATGGGTATTTCTCCTCAAGAACCTGAAAGGATTCAGTTCGCAGTTTTCATGTTAGAAGGAGCAGCATTAAGTTGGTGGAATTATATCAAGCGTGTTTGGGCAGAAGATCAAGTTAATTATAGGTGGGTAGACTTTGTCAGAGTGTTTCAAAACAAATACATCCTTCAGATAGTTAGGGATGCTCGAGAGGCAGAATTCATGGAATTAGTACAAGGCAACATGTCGGTAGCTGAGTACGAAGGTAAGTTTATCAGGTTGATTCAATATGGCCCACACATCCTCCATGATGAACGTCGAAAAACTCAGCGATTCATTAAAGGACTTAAGTCGGATCTTAGGTGGGCTTTGGCTCCATTCGAGTTGGAAATCTATATTAAGGCTGTGGAAACGGCTATGAAAACAGAGGCTACACATAAAGAGGTTCGTATAGCTAATAGCCATCCTGGATCCTTCTAAAAGCCAACTCAGGGATCTAAACGACCTGCTGGACCAGCAAAGCCAAATCCAGGAAAAAAATCGATGCAATCATGGTCCCGACCTCAACAGACATTCCCAAAACCTCAAGAAGAGATTGTCTGTGAATATTGTCAGAAACGTGGACATACTGAGAAGGATTGTCATAAGAAAGCTGGAGTCTGTACATGGTGTGGAAGCCCTGATCATCAGTATCCAGAATGCCCAAAGGGACCAAAATAGTGGAATAAAGGAAAGGTTCCATCTAAGACTCCTGGAAGACCAGTGGTTAAAGGACGTGCTTATGCTATAGAGGACAGTGAGGATCCCGATCCCACCAAGGTTGCTGATGGTACGGTACGCATCCTAAACACGCCAGTTATTGCTTTATATGACCCTGGCGCCACGCATTCATTTATTGCATCTGAATTATGTGTGCATTACAATTTTCCACTTGAATCGTTGCCTTATATGCTCGAAATAAGTTCTCCTTTGGGAGCTTGTTTTACTACGGATAGAGGATATAAACGCTGTCCTATAAGGATTGGTACACAATACTACCCGATATGTAACACCCGAGCACAAGGTGTCACATCCCCCGCACCGAGACCCGATCGGAGTACGAAATGGACGATCCATACCCGAGCCAAATCACGGTGAACGGGGACACACACACACATATCTAAGCCAGGCGGGACTAGCCTATCACTTAAACCCCAAAACCACAACAACCAAAGTAGCGGAGTAATAGGAAAAAGCGGAAGTAATAAGTCATATATCATAGATTGAGCTCTACGCTCTAGGTACCAATAGTTATTCCATATATTGAGCTCTACGCTCTATGTACCAACATTTACGTTCCAAATCATAACCAACATACACATGCCATCACGGCCCAAAACAACATTTATATACAATAATTAAAAGTGTGAATATGCAACTGTAACAACAAAATATAAAAGCTAGAGGTGAATGCAAGACCTAGGACTCGTATTCCCGCCTAGCTCCCTCAACACCTGCACAAACAACTGAAAACAAACGGGTTCAGTCCAAAAGGGACTGGTGGGTATAAAACAGGGCATAAATAGTATATATGACGGTAATTAAACAATCACATGCAAGCCATAATCCCAAGTGAGGTTTTAAAGAATTTCCCAAGTGGGTGAATAAAGATCATCAAAAGGGATTATAACGAATCATTAACATTAGGTCATTGTTGGCCCGGCGAGTGGGCGTGCATTATCTCCAACCAACACCTTGTGTAAAACATTTAAACATTCATTGTTTCATTCTTTCATTCTTTTCATGCAATCATTCTTTTGTGCACATTCATTAACATTTACACCTTCTTCCTCCGGTTTGGTGACGGGCTTGCAAGACCCGACCACCCATTCATTGACCAAAAGGGGTTACATGACTCACCAGATGGCGCTCAGCGTCCATTCCTCGCTAACTCCTAACGAGGTCCGGTTACACCGTTAATTTGGTGTGTAGCACCCTAGACCCCAAGGCGCCACATCCCCCGCACTGTAGCCTCAATCCACGTATGAAATGGACGGTTCATACATAAACCAAGACCACAGCGAACGGGTGACAACAAAACGACGCTCTAGGCGGGACACTCTCCCCAACATAATCAAAACCAACATGAATAGAAAAGCGGAAGCAATAAAGTCATTCATATATATAGGTACCATAGTTATTACATAGATACATATAGGTACCGTTTAACTATCACTACATTATGGTCTATTAATAATATACATAACCATGAATCCAAAATACTAATATCGATCCATACATGAAATGTTCCAAAAGCAATATACATGAAGGTATGAAACTAGACCCGTGGAAATGCAAGACTCGACCAACTCCCGCCTAGCACAACCACGCTCAAAAGGTACCTGAAAATTGGAGTATCAGTCTACCGAAGACTGAGTGAGGGGCAATAATAAATATAACACACGTCACATGCAAGTTGTAGCCTCGGGTAAAGACTTTTAGAAGACAATAATTATATAGTTCAAGAAAGCTCATCCTTTGCCCGAGATTACAACTATCCATTTTAACACGTTGAATTAATCATGCTTGTCAATATCATGAACATGTGGCCCCGGCGAGTAAGGGCAATCTCCAACCGAACTCCCAATCGTGAACAATACGTGATCATGCTTGCTTGCTTGATAAATAAGTGATCATGCAATATATTTAGTGCTCATATAGACAATTTCATACTTGAAAACATGCAATAACCCGAGGATAACCCGACATTCCGGATTAATCCCCAGTCTCCTTCTTCCTCCGGGTGATAGCGAGTTTGCAAGGCTCGACTATCCACGACATGGTGTGTGTAGAGGACATGACCCTCTAGACACGGAACTCCTTCCACCACTAATCTCCTAGTGGCTTCGGGGGTGATCCCAACAATGTGAGGATAATCCAGGAGTTACCCGTCAGCCCTTGCTTTCCCGGTTGGCTCAAGAATTACCCTCGGGCCCACGTGCAATCATGTACTCGCCAAACATGCTTGAAAATCATGACAATCGATACATTCTTGCTTGAAATGTTTATCCCTTTGAAAACGTTTATCAGTATAATAGGTTTTGGCCGCAAACTAGCACATAAGGGTTGTAGGGTTCGTTTTACCAAAATAAAACCTCACCTTTCTTGCAAAATAAAATAAAGAAGCGTTCTAAGGAGCTTGCTCCCCGTCCACGCCCTCGTGACCTGTGCAAATACGACATATGAGCATGATACATGGACTAAAATGGCCAAAATATGACGAACGGCGAAAACGTGTCGAGACGACCTCGAAAATGCAATGTGGTATGATAACTTTTCGTTTCACATCATATTAACACATATTATAGCAATTCGGGGTCAAAGAAGTCGTTGGATCGAGGGGTCAAAATCGTAATTTTATGCAGTGAATTTTGTTCTGTCAGCCCCTTGGGAACGGCCGTTCCAGGCTTCCTTTGAAAACTGGGAACGGTCGTTCCCGTTGCCCAGAAAACGCGGCAACGTTTTCAATTTTAAAAGCGCGCCTTTGAGCTGGGAACGGCCCTTCCGGCGCAAGGCCAAAATGGGAACGGCCGTTCCCGTGGTCGGCCGCCCATATTTTGAAAAGGAATGGGAACGCCCGTTCCCACCAAGCCTTGAGGCTGGGAACGGTCGTTCCCTGCTTCTGCAACTGAAAAACAGAGCAGAACAGAGTATGCTCTCGGGAAGAAAGCAACAAAGCCACAAAAATCCATTTTTGAACCCCAAAAGCTATAATCTATGGAAATATGATGCATACACATTCAAGAAGTGATAATATAACACTTAGGCACTTAAACCATAAAATATCATCAAGAATTCATGCTTTCAAGTTCATGATCAATTTGATCATTCATGCCAAATATTCAAAGAATCAAGCTAGAAATCAAGCAATAATCCATGTTATCATCATTTAATCATGCTTCCTATTCTAATTCAATCATCTAGCATATATCATTCAAACCCTAGCATGTCAAACATAATCAAAATCATTCTTTTCCATGCAACCAACCTTGAAAGCTAAGAAATGAGGAAGTATGATGATGAGGATGATGATAACTCCCAATTTCTTGAAACACTTCTTGAAATCTTGATGATTGATAGAAAAATTATCTTCTTCCCTTTTTCTTCTATGAAACCGAGAGAGATGAATATGTTTGGCAATTTTTGGATGAAATGATCAAGGAAGCTTGAGGAAGCTTATACCGTTACATCCCTTTTTGAAAATTGTGAAACATGCTAATTTGCCAATTAATCCTTGAAGTCTCTAAGTTATGCAACAAGGCATGTAAAGTTTTGGGAAATGATCAATCATGCCCCTAAAATCTTATGCAATCAAGTCCCTAATATTTTAGAAAGTATTTACCAGGGACAATTTGGTAATTTTATCACTCTCGGTAATTGTTTTCATGCGAGAAAATATTTTCCGTGTCATGAAATAGTATTTTCGATGATATGAAATCAAATGATTTATATAAACAATGTTTCATGAATTTTATAAAATATGAATGCTATGTATGAATATATTATAGAATTAAAAGAAATAAAATAAACCTACGCTCAAAACGCACACGTGGCGTGCTTACCTGTTCATCCGGAAACTGGGGCGTTACAACTCTCCCCCCCTTAGAAGAATCTGGTCCCCAGATTCTCTAATCTTGCTCGAACAACTCCGGGTGGAACCGTTTCATTTTATCCTCTGTTTCCCAAGTGGCTTCCTCGGTTTTATCGCTTCTCCACAAAACTTTAACCATGGGAATCCTCCGGTTTCTCAACTCTTGGAATTTCCGATCCATGATTCTAACCGGCCTCTGAACAAATGTTAAGTTCGGTTCCAGCTCAACTTCTTCCACGGGGAGAATCGTAGTCTCATCGGGGTAATATTTCCTCAGTTGAGATACGTGGAACACGTTGTGAATCCCCGTAAGACTCGGTGGTAGGTCCAATCGATAGGCTACCTCGCCTATTCTTTCAAGAATCTCGAACGGACCTAAGTAGCGAGGATTAAGCTTTCCTCCTTTCCCGATCCGGGTGAAACCTTTCCGTGGTGACACCTTCAAGAAAACCCGGTCACCAACTTCGAATTCTAGATCCCTGCGGCGCTTATCAGCATAGCTCTTCTGTCTATCTTGCGCGGCTTTCATCCGTTGTTGAATCGTTTGAACTTTCTCAATCATAGCTTGGACGACTTTGGAAGGCCTTTCGAACCTTTCACCTTTCTTTACCCCTTCCTGTTTCGACCATTTCCATTCTTACAGGTCGAAGAACAACGGAGATCGGCACTTTCTTCCATAAAGTAACTCATAAGGAGCCATCCCGATCGAAGCCTGAAAGCTGTTATTATAAGCAAACTCGATCAAGGGAAGCTGTTCTGACCACGAGTTCTGAAAATCCATCGCGCAAGCTCGAAGAAGATCTTCCAAATACCTGATTAACCTTTCAGTCTGGCCGTCTGTTTGAGGGTGAAATGCTGTACTGAACTTGAGCTTCGTTCCCAAAACAGCCTGTAATTCCTGCCACAACTTAGAAGTAAATCTTGGGTCTCGGTCAGAAACTATGCTCACCGGAATACCATGAAGTCGAATAATCTCTCTGTTATAGATTTCAGCCAACTTCGGGATCTTATAGGACATCCGGATCGGTAGAAAGTGAGCAGACTTGGTAAATCTATCCACGATCACCCAAATTCCATCAAACCCGCCTTTCACCTTCGGTAATCCAGAAACAAAGTCCATCGTTACTTGTTCCCACTTCCATTCGGGAATAGGTAACGGTTGTAGAAGTCCCGTGGGTTTTTGGTGCTCAGCTTTCACTTTCTGGCAAGTCAGGCAATACTTCACGTACTCTGCCACATCTCTCTTCATCCCGTTCCACCAATAATATTGTTTCAAATCCTTGTACATCTTATTTCCTCCTGGGTGGATCGAGTAAGCTGACTTGTGTGCTTCTTCGAGTAGGACCCGTCTCAATTCTTCAGGTACTACTACTCTATTTTTAAACCGAAGCAACCCGGTCTCATCAAACCCAAACGGACTCTCCGGGTCATCCTTAGCTTTACGTGCAAGCTTCTGTACTTCCGGATCCCTATTCTGAACCTCGAATAACTGATACTTCAATTCCGGCTGAACTGTGATATTAGAAACCCGAGCCTTTAACACAATCGGGACAACTTCCTCACTTTCCAAACTCGATACACTCGCCTTCCTGCTAAGTGCATCGGCGACCACATTGGCTTTCCCGGGATGGTACTTAATTGTACAATCATAGTCTTCCAACTTTTCCATCCAACGCCGTTGCCTCATATTCAAATCCTTTTGGGTGAATAAATACTGGAGGCTCTTATGGTCGGTAAATATCTCAAAGGAAGTCCCGTAAAGATAATGTCTCCATTTCCCGAGCGCAAAGATCACGGCTGCTAGCTCCAGGTCGTGTGTTGGATAATTCCTTTCATATTCCTTTAGCTTACGGGAAGCATAGGCAATCACTTTTCCTTTCTGAGTCAAAACACAACCTAAGCCTTCCTTAGAAGCATCTGTATACACTGCATACTCTTCTGAACCCTCGGGAAGTGTTAACACCGGAGCTGAAACTAACTTTTCCTTCAGAAAATTAAAGCTTTGATCACACTTCTCATCCCAGACAAACTTAACATCCTTCTTTGTCAACCGGGTTAACGGTGCCGCAATCTTGGAAAAATCCTGAACGAACCTCCTGTAATATCCGGCCAATCCCAAGAAGCTTCTAATCTCTGAGGCATTCTTCGGTTTCTCCCACTTAAGCACGGCCTCAATTTTCGAGGGATCGACTTCCAACCCTTTTCCTGAAATCACATGCCCCAAGAAGGAAACCCCATCGATCCAAAATTCACACTTGCTGAACTTAGCAAATAACTGATGCTCTTTCAAGGTCTGTAGGACGAGTCTGAGATGTCTCGCGTGCTCCTCGGCTGATTTCGAGAAAACCAGAATATCATCAATAAATATCACCACGAACTTGTCGAGAAAAGGCCTGAATATCCGGTGCATCATATCCATAAAAGCTGCAGGGGCGTTAGTTAATCCGAACGGCATAACCACGAACTCGTAGTGCCCATACCGAGTATTGAATCCTGTCTTAGGAATGTCCTCTGCTCGGATTCGCAGCTGATAGTATCCCTGTCTTAAATCCAATTTCGAATACACCTTGGAACCCTGGAGTATATCGAATAATTCCTCAATATGTGGAAGGGGATACTTGTTCTTGATAGTCATCCGGTTTAACTCTCTGTAATCGATGCACATTCTCAAAGTCCCGTCCTTTTTCTTTACAAACAACACCGGTGCTCCCCACGGCGAAGAACTTGGCCGAATGTACCCAACTTCCAACAATGCTTCCAGCTGGACTTTTAATTCTTTCAACTCGGCTGGAGCCATCCGGTACGGAGTCTTTGAATACGGCTCAGCATTCGGAAAAAGATCGATCACAAATTCAATCTCTCGTTCGGGAGGCAAAGAATCCAACTTCTCTGGGAATACCTCGGGAAATTCCTTTACCACTTCGGTGTCCTCTAATTTCACCTGATCCTTTGGCTTGTTCAGAATATAAGCAATGAACCCGAAAGCCCCGTCCCTGACTAATTTCTGAGCCTCTGAAAACGAGAGTAGGGGCACGGTTTTTGAAGTACAACCCGTAATAACCTCTGAACCCAACTGAACCTTCTTAGCCCGGCAATCCACGGTAGCACAATGTCTGTATAACCATTCCATCCCCAAAATAGCCCCGTATCTCTCCATTGGCATCACAATAAAATCTGTCAGAAACTCCCGGCCTTCAATCACAACTGGAACATCCCTGTAAACCTGATCCGTCTCTCGCCTACTACCGAAACGAGTACTAACTATATAGCGCACAGAAGTACACATAGCAGACAAAGACAAGGTAATAGCAATAGAATGCGCAAGAAAGGAGTGTGTAGCTCCTGGATCAAATAATGTATGGATGTTCGTGCCATGGATGCAAATAATACCTTCAACTACTGCAGCGGGGTCAATATCAGCCTCCTGCTCCTCTCCAGCAAGTGCATAAGCTCGGGCTCTCACCAATGGCCTCTGTCCTGCAGGTGGTGGATCCTGGCGATCCGGACAACCATCAACCAGATGCTCGTTACTCCCGCAGATCAAACATAAGCCCAACCGGCGTCTGCAGTTATCATAGGTGTGCGTAGGATGTCCACACCATGTGCATCTCGGTCTCTGAGGTGGCTGGGGTGGTGCTGGAGCTCTCGGACCTCTCAGTAACGGCCCTGCACCCTTCTGTGACGATCCTGCAGTCTTAAACTTCTTCCCAGAGTCCCTCTGTGCTAGAGGTGCAGAGTAAACCATCGGCCTTTTTCCTGAGCTCGATCCCTGGCCTGCTCTCGAGCCTGAAGCCTGTCCTGCTCGCTGAGTAGCCCTCCTAGCACTATCAGAATCTTCAACCTTCAGGGCCTTTGCGGTAGCCTTTGCCCAAGTGCTGGTATTAGTCGCTTTCAACGCATCCTGAATGTCCGGTCTCAACCCCTGAACAAACTGCATCGCCTTGTGAAAGTCATCGTTCGCTATGTTGGGTGCATAGCGAGAAAGCCTCTCGAACTCGGCGATGTACTGACCCACGGATCGGCCTCCCTGCTTTAGCTCTGTAAACTCCCTGAACCTGCGAGTACGGGACGCTGGAGGGATATACTTGTTTCTGAACTCCCGTACAAATACCTCCCAGGTAATCTCTGTCCCTGCTGCCTCCAGAACAATCTGAGTGCTCTCCCACCAGGAGTAGGCCTCGCCCTGAATAAGAGTAAGGGTACAACGAGCCTTCTCCTGACTGTCACAAGGAATAAGCTGCCATATCCTTTCAATTTCTTTCAACCACATCTCTGCCTATATGTCGTCTCCCTTATAAAACTTCGGGGGACGCTGATTCTGGAACTCTCGCAAGATGGCAGAAATGGGATTCTCTGGAGGTGCTACCTGCGCTGGTGGTGGTGGTGGAGGTACCCGTTACTGTAACCTCTGATCAATTAGCCCCACTACTGCATTCATGAAATCCTGGGGCTGTGCCTGAGCAGGTGGAGGAGGTGGTGATCTTTCATGGCGATGATGTCGACGATGATGATGCCTGTGCCTCGAGGATCGATCACTGTAATGTCTATCGGGCTCCATCCTGAAATTAGATCACTAAACATGCGTGGCTTGATCAATAAATGCAAATGTGTGCATAGAATTTCCATAATATCAAGTAACACATATTCAAGGAAGATCAAGTGGTGCAATTAATGCGAATAAAGGAGTAAATCAAGTAAATCAGCCCAATGCAGACTCCCAAATACCACATAATCCTATGCCGTGCGACCTAGACTGACTGGACACGACTCGAGAACCTCGGTTTTGCAACCGGGCTCTGATACCACCTGTAGATGTAGCACCCTAGACCCCAAGGCGCCACATCCCCCGCACTGTAGCCTCAATCCACGTATGAAATGGACGGTTCATACATAAACCAAGACCACAGCGAACGGGTGACAACAAAACGACGCTCTAGGCGGGACACTCTCCCCAACATAATCAAAACCAACATGAATAGAAAAGCGGAAGCAATAAAGTCATTCATATATATAGGTACCATAGTTATTACATAGATACATATAGGTACCGTTTAACTATCACTACATTATGGTCTATTAATAATATACATAACCATGAATCCAAAATACTAATATCGATCCATACATGAAATGTTCCAAAAGCAATATACATGAAGGTATGAAACTAGACCCGTGGAAATGCAAGACTCGACCAACTCCCGCCTAGCACAACCACGCTCAAAAGGTACCTGAAAAGTGGAGTATCAGTCTACCGAAGACTGAGTGAGGGGCAATAATAAATATAACACACGTCACATGCAAGTTGTAGCCTCGGGTAAAGACTTTTAGAAGACAATAATTATATAGTTCAAGAAAGCTCATCCTTTGCCCGAGATTACAACTATCCATTTTAACACGTTGAATTAATCATGCTTGTCAATATCATGAACATGTGGCCCCGGCGAGTAAGGGCAATCTCCAACCGAACTCCCAATCGTGAACAATACGTGATCATGCTTGCTTGCTTGATAAATAAGTGATCATGCAATATATTTAGTGCTCATATAGACAATTTCATACTTGAAAACATGCAATAACCCGAGGATAACCCGACATTCCGGATTAATCCCCAGTCTCCTTCTTCCTCCGGGTGATAGCGAGTTTGCAAGGCTCGACTATCCACGACATGGTGTGTGTAGAGGACATGACCCTCTAGACACGGAACTCCTTCCACCACTAATCTCCTAGTGGCTTCGGGGGTGATCCCAACAATGTGAGGATAATCCAGGAGTTACCCGTCAGCCCTTGCTTTCCCGGTTGGCTCAAGAATTACCCTCGGGCCCACGTGCAATCATGTACTCGCCAAACATGCTTGAAAATCATGACAATCGATACATTCTTGCTTGAAATGTTTATCCCTTTGAAAACGTTTATCAGTATAATAGGTTTTGGCCGCAAACTAGCACATAAGGGTTGTAGGGTTCGTTTTACCAAAACAAAACCTCACCTTTCTTGCAAAATAAAATAAAGAAGCGTTCTAAGGAGCTTGCTCCCCGTCCACGCCCTCGTGACCTGTGCAAATACGACATATGAGCATGATACATGGACTAAAATGGCCAAAATATGACGAACGGCGAAAACGTGTCGAGACGACCTCGAAAATGCAATGTGGTATGATAACTTTTCGTTTCACATCATATTAACACATATTATAGCAATTCGGGGTCAAAGAAGTCGTTGGATCGAGGGGTCAAAATCGTAATTTTATGCAGTGAATTTTGTTCTGTCAGCCCCTTGGGAACGGCCGTTCCAGGCTTCCTTTGAAAACTGGGAACGGTCGTTCCCGTTGCCCAGAAAACGCGGCAACGTTTTCAATTTTAAAAGCGCGCCTTTGAGCTGGGAACGGCCCTTCCGGCGCAAGGCCAAAATGGGAACGGCCGTTCCCGTGGTCGGCCGCCCATATTTTGAAAAGGAATGGGAACGCCCGTTCCCACCAAGCCTTGAGGCTGGGAACGGTCGTTCCCTGCTTCTGCAACTGAAAAACAGAGCAGAACAGAGTATGCTCTCGGGAAGAAAGCAACAAAGCCACAAAAATCCATTTTTGAACCCCAAAAGCTATAATCTATGGAAATATGATGCATACACATTCAAGAAGTGATAATATAACACTTAGGCACTTAAACCATAAAATATCATCAAGAATTCATGCTTTCAAGTTCATGATCAATTTGATCATTCATGCCAAATATTCAAAGAATCAAGCTAGAAATCAAGCAATAATCCATGTTATCATCATTTAATCATGCTTCCTATTCTAATTCAATCATCTAGCATATATCATTCAAACCCTAGCTTGTCAAACATAATCAAAATCATTCTTTTCCATGCAACCAACCTTGAAAGCTAAGAAATGAGGAAGTATGATGATGAGGATGATGATAACTCCCAATTTCTTGAAACACTTCTTGAAATCTTGATGATTGATAGAAAAATTATCTTCTTCCCTTTTTCTTCTATGAAACCGAGAGAGATGAATATGTTTGGCAATTTTTGGATGAAATGATCAAGGAAGCTTGAGGAAGCTTATACCGTTACATCCCTTTTTGAAAATTGTGAAACATGCTAATTTGCCAATTAATCCTTGAAGTCTCTAAGTTATGCAACAAGGCATGTAAAGTTTTGGGAAATGATCAATCATGCCCCTAAAATCTTATGCAATCAAGTCCCTAATATTTTAGAAAGTATTTACCAGGGACAATTTGGTAATTTTATCACTCTCGGTAATTGTTTTCATGCGAGAAAATATTTTCCGTGTCATGAAATAATATTTTCGATGATATGAAATCAAATGATTTATATAAACAATGTTTCATGAATTTTATAAAATATGAATGCTATGTATGAATATATTATAGAATTAAAAGAAATAAAATAAACCTACGCTCAAAACGCACACGTGGCGTGCTTACCTGTTCATCCGGAAACTGGGGCGTTACATGGTGGAACTAATGAGAGGGATCACCGTCGGCCCATGCCTCCCCGGATAGCCACTCACACTAAGTCCCTGGGCCCCATCCGTGCATAACATTCATTCTTTCTTTTCTCGCCAAAACATTTGGTAGGATATATAAAATAAGGGCTTTACGTTGGAAACATTTACTCTTTGAAAATGACTCTATATATATATATACACTTTGGTCGAAAACTTTTCACGTTAAAGGTATTTATAGGGTCATATAGTTGAGTAGAAGAAAAACCCACCTCGAACTGCAAAAGAAGAGTACACGAGCCTCACTGACCGGCCTCGTCTCCAAAGGAATCAAAATCTGTGCAAAACAGGTGAAGTGAGACTCAAATGACCAAATAAGACGCTCGGCAATGCCATGCTTATGATATGAACGCATAAAACAAATATAATGGACATGTTCGTGTGCACTATTAATGTCAGAAAGCATATAACCGTGCATAACTTTCATTCTTGCATTTATATAACAATCATGAACATAGCTTAACTTGAAGTCACGTTCGATATCAACCACCAATACGAGTCACGCATGCAATTCAAGCAAGAAAAGTGACTTCCCAAGGCTGCCATTTCAAATGACACGGCCGTGTTGAGTTTCAAAGGGAAATGGACACGGCCGTGTCCGAGGTTTAAAACTCAGAAATTTCAAAGTCGATGGCTTGACACGGCCGTGTTACATTTTCAAAGGATTTGGACACGGCCGTGTCCGAGGTTAAAATCAGAAAAATTCAAAGTCGATGGCCCAACACGGCCGTATCCATTTTCAGTTCAAAGCTGACACGGCCGTGTCAGCTCATCGTTTTGAAAGAAATAACAGAGCATCAGCTCTGTTACGCGAGGGAAAAGCTTTGCAAAATAGGGCAGCCATCAAGAAGCTCTCAAACCACACTTAGACAAGCTATCAAGCCATAAAACTCATGCAATTCACATCACTCATTCATACAAGCAAGAATTCAACCACAAAGTTGGCAAAAGATCAACCAAATATCAAGCTTTCAATCATGGAAACTTCAAGCTTCAACAATGGCATAACATGCCCTACTCATTCAACCTTGAATTTAAACATGTAAGAAGGATAGAAAGCTTACAAGAATCATTTATCAAGCATCAAGTTTCACCTTAAACCATCAAAACCAATGATCCAACCCAAACCCTCAATTCATTCTCATATATTAAAACACATGAATCCTCAACTTCTATCATGCCTCAATTAGATGAAAATATAGAGGAGGAGATGGAGGTTATAAATCACCAATTACCTTGGAGGAAGATGGAGGATTGGTTAAGCTTGAGCTCAAAGCTTGGATGATCCAAAAATGGAGGGTTTCTTGGCTTCTCTTCCTTGCTCTTTGCCTTGGCTGATTTGATCGGTCAAAATGGGAAGAAAAGGGTAGGAATGCTGATATCTAGTAGAGAAATGGGTAGGATACGGGTTGGTCCAAGTCCGGTTCGTTTAAGAAAAGGTTCAACCAAGTTATAAAGTCGAGGTTATGAAAAGGTTCGTTGTCGAAGATTCAAATGATACCGAAAAGATACAAGGTCAAGTTCAAAGGATAGGTAACGTCGAAACAAGTTCAACGCCGGTTACGGATCTCGATTTCGAGGTCCGGAGCTCAAGATATCGCGAAAACCGTTCAGGGTGGCCTATTATACAATTAGGTCCCTAAACTTCAAAAAGTGGCAATTAAGCCCAAACTCAATTTCCAATTGAGTCCAAAACATTCAAATACATTACAATCAAGCCCACGGATTACACGAAACACGTAAGTTCATTCAATTAACACCACATTCACAGAATTTACATTTTCACAAATCCGATAATATATTCATAGCTCGTATAAACAATCATAAGAAATTTTAAACAAATAAGTCAAATTATAACGAATTCAATTAACAAAACAAAATATAAAAAAAAAATCATATAATTAAATGTAAATGCGCACGTAACACTTACCTGCACGTGTGAAAACTCGGGGCGTCACAACCTCTCCCCCTTAAAAGAATCCGTCTCCCACGTAGCCTCTTAAACTTGGGATGAAATCTTTTCATCTTCTCCTCCGTCTCCCACGTAGCCTCTTCCGACTTATCACTTCTCCATAAGACTTTAACTAGTGGGATTTTCCGGTTTCTTAATTCTTGAAATTTTCGATCCAAAAGTCTAACCGGTTTCTGCACGAAGGTAAGGTTAGGCTCAAGTTCCACTTCTTCAACTGTTAAGGTCTCGGATTCATCCGGATAATATTTCCGAAGCTGAGAAACATGGAATACATTATGAATTCCTGTCAAACTCGGGGGTAGATCCAAACGGTAGGCTGTATCTCCAATTCTTTCCAGAATCTCATAAGGTCCCAAATATCGGGGATTTAATTTTCCTCCCTTACCAATTCGAGTGAATCCTTTTCGAGGTGAAGCTTTCAGAAACACTCTATCCCCACCTGCAAACTCAAGATCCTTCCTTCGTTTATCTGCATAGCTTTTCTGTCGGTCCTGGGCTGCTTTCATCCGTTGTCTGATTATTTGGACTGTAGCACCCCCTTACACGTGGAGGTGCCACACCCCCGCACTATAGCCTCGATCCATGTATGAAATGGAAAGTCCATACATAAATCAAAACTATAGCGAACGGGTGACAATGCAATACCAACAAGCTAGGCGGGAACTAAACTACACATGCAATAAAATAAAGCGGAAGCACCGAATAATTCATAGGTATCAATACTGTATTTAACTATCAATACATCATCATCTTCCAGATAACATTCACATAGATGTACTTAGAACTATCACATGATTCTCTGAACTATTAATACATGAGAAGAAGAGCTAGGCTAGACTCAGCTGGACAGAACGACACGACCCGACTCCCGCCTAGCACGCCACGAACAAAACCTGAAAGGTGGAGGCGTCAGTCTGGGAAGACCGAGTGAGGGGCAATATATATATAAGCACAAGTAACATGCAAGTTATAATCTCGGGTAAGGTTTTGTGATTAAATAATATAGGTGCAAGGATAACATAAAACTCGCCCGAGATTACAACTATTAGGTTTAACACGATAATCACGTTTATTATAACAATCAGTGGCCCTGGCGAGGGCCGTGCACGATCTCCAACCAACCTTGACAGTGAACAAGGGTTGCACTTTTATTTAATTAAGTTATCATGCAAGTCATTAAAGTGCACACGATCAATAACATGAAAACCATCCTTCACTCCATTGGTGGTGGGTTTGCAAGGCCCGAACCACCCACGATATCACGGTGCACGTCGGGAGTATGACTCCCACGTACGGGACTCCTTCCTCCACCAACCTCCTGGTGGACTCAGGGGGCATCCCCACGGTGTGAGAGAGGTGTTATGAGTTACCCGTCAGCCCTATGCCTTCCCGGTTGGCTCAAACACTCACCCTCGGGCCCATAAACACGATACACGATACACGGTACACGATAGTTCGCCAAACACGATCACGGTAACACGATGACACGATTCATGACTTGATTATAGACATGATACACGATTTGCTTATCATGAGCATGATTAGTTTCAGGAAACACGATTTGTAATATGTTATACGAGTAGGTATTAAATCCCTTGAAGTTGGAAAACGATTATAAGGATATACGCACGTGTAATTTGGCCGAAATCCATATAAGGGTTATAGGGTTCTAGATAATTAATAACTAAACCTCACCTTTCCCGACAAAGTGCAAGCCAAGACACGGCCTACGGCCCCTGCTCCACGTCATGAGAAATGGATCTGTGCAAACACGACGTGTACACGTGAGACATGACTCTAAAATAGACTAAATATGACGAACGGCGGAAATGTGTCGAGACGACCACGAAATTACAATGTGGCATGATAACATGTTGTTTCACTACATATTAGCACATATTAAAGCAAATCGGGGTCAAAGAAGTTGTCGGATCGAGGGGCTAAAATTGTAATTTTATGCAGAATATTTTGTTCTGCATGTCAGGTGGGAACGGTCGTTCCAGCTTCCCTTTGTAAATGGGAACGGTCGTTCCCATAACCCCAAAGACGCGGCAACGATTTTAAATACAAAAGGGCGCCTTTAGCTGGGAACGGCCCTTCCGGCACCAAGGCCAAAATGGGAACGGCCGTTCCCATGCTCGGCCGCCTAGTTTATTTGAAAAGGTGGGAACGCCCGTTCCCACAAAGCTTTGAGGCTGGGAACGGTCGTTCCCAGTTCTGCAACTGGAGAGAAACAGAGAAGAACAGAGCATGGCTACGGGAAACAACAAAGCAAGCCACAAATTCCATTCCCAATCAACAAAGCTATGATTTTCTGGAAGTATGATACACATATGTTCAATAGTTGATAAAATAACACTTAAGCATATCAACCATGGAAAAATCATCAAGAATTCAAGATTCATGTTCATGATCAAACTTGATCATTCAAGCTCAATATTCAAGAATTCATGCCTCAAACTATGCCATCATTCAAGATATGATCACATAAGCATGCTTTGAACACTTATAATCCATAAATTCATAAGTTCATAAACCCTAGCTAAACCAAATATGCTCAAGATTCATCAATTCATGCAAAGCCAACCTTGAAGATAAAATATGGAGGAAGTGGATGATGATGATGATTATACTCCAAAACCTCAAATATTTACTGAAAACTTGATGAATCTCGGATGAAATCTCTCTTCCCTTTTTGCTTGGAGGAACCGAGAATGAAAGGAAGCAAAGTTGTTGGGAATTCTTGGATGAAATGAGAGTATGGAAGCTTGGAGATGCAAATAACGATTCATCCATTTTTGAAACATGTGAAATGCCACTATTTACAATCTAATCCTTGAAATGTTTAAGTTATGCACTTAAGGATACAAGGTTTTGAGAGATAATCAATTAGGCCCTTGAAAACTATACAATTAGGTCCCTAAAGTTTAAGAAAATAATCAAGTAGGGATAATTCGGTAATTGATGCACCCTCGGGTTTTGTTCCACGTGATAATTATTTCCAAGTTATGAAATAAATTTATTTTCAATATAAATTCATGGAGTTTCATGAAAGTTTGATAAAATATAATTTATAAAATCGTAATGAACATAAAATTATGATTAATAGGATTTGGGGCGTTACATGGACCTTATCAATAGCTTCCTGCACGGCCTTAGAAGGTTTTTCTTTATTCTCCCCTCGTTTCACACCTTCTTGCTTCGTCCAATTCCATTCTTCTAAATCAAAGAACAACGGTGATCTGCATTTTCGTCCGTAGAGAGCTTCATATGGGGCCATTTCTATTGATGCTTGAAAACTGTTATTATAGGCGAACTCAATCAAGGGTAATTGCTCGTTCCACGAACTCGAAAAATCCAATGCACATGCTCTCAGCATATCCTCCAAATATTTGATTAATCTCTCGGATTGCCCGTCTGTCTGAGGATGGAAAGATGTGCTGAATTGAAGCCTTGTTCCCAGATTCCTTTGCAATTCTTGCCAAAACCTAGAAGTGAACCTCGGATCCAGATTTGATACAATACTAACCGGTACACCATGATGTCGCACAATTTCATCAACATATTTCTTAGCCAATTTCTTCACCTTATCCGACATCCTAATAGCCAGAAAGTGTGCTGATTTCGTTAATCGATCCACTATCACCCAAATTCCATCCTAGCCACCTTTTACTCGTGGAAGACCCGTAACGAAATCCATCGCCACTTGCTGCCATTTCCATTCTGGGATAGGTAACGGTTGAAGTAACCCCGATGGTTTCTGATGTTCTGCTTTCACAACTTGGCAAGTCAAACAATGCCTCACGAAATCGATCACATCCCGCTTAAGTCCATTCCACCAATAAAATTTCTTTAAATCCTTATACATCTTATTTCTCCCGGGATGTATCGAATACCCTGATCGATGAGCTTCTTCCAACAACAACCGTTTCAATTCTTCCGGAACCACAACTCTGTTCTTGAACCTTAGAAGCCCGGTGTCATCAAACCCGAACGGACTCTCTGAATCATTTCTAGCTTTCTGCACTAACCTCTGAACCTCGGAATCCACTCTTTACGCTTCAAACAATCTTCGCTAAAGTTCCGGTTGAACCGTAATATTCTGAATACTAGCTCTCAACTTGAAAGACTCAGATTCTTCTCCAACTTCCACTTTCACACTAGACACACTAGCCTTCCTGCTAAGTGCATCCGCGACCACATTAGCTTTTCCGGGGTGGTAACGAATCGTACATTCATAATCCGCCAACATCTCCATCCAACGCCTCTGTCTCTTGTTTAATTCCTTCTGAGAGAACAAATATTGAAGACTCTTGTGGTCGGAAAAGATCTCAAAAGAAACTCCGTAAAGATAGTGTCTCCACTTTCCCAAAGCGAAGATCACTGCTGCAAGCTCGAGATCGTGCGTGGGATAATTCTGTTCATGATCCTTCAATTTCCTCGAAACATAAGCTATCACCTTACCCTTCTGCATCAAAACACATCCCAACCCTTCTTTCGAGGTATCTGTATAAACCATGTATCCTTCAGTGCCCTCGGGAAGTCCTAATACCGGTGCAGTGGTTAATTTTTCCTTCAAGAGTTGGAAACTCGCTTCACATGCCTCGTCCCCCTCAAATTTTGCTTCCTTCTTAGTTAATCCAGTTAAAGGACCGGCTATCTTAGAAAAATCCTTCACGAACCGGCGGTAATAACCTGCCAATCCCAAGAAACTTCTTACTTCGGAAGCATTCTTCAGACTCTGCCATTGAGTAACTGTTTCAATCTTTGAAGGATCAACTTCCAAACCCTTTCTCGAAATAACATGGCCTAGAAAAGTAACCCGGTCGATCCAAAACTCGCACTTACTAAACTTCACATACAACCGGTGCTCTCTCAACGTCTCCAATACCAACTTGAGATGCCTAGCATGATCTTCCGGAGTCTTTGAATACACGAGAATGTCATCAATGAAAATTACAATGAATTTATCCAAATAAGGCCGAAAAATCCGATGCATCATATCCATAAATGCTGCAGGGGCATTTGTCAATCCAAACGACATCACTACGAATTCATAATGCCCATACCGGGTATTGAATCCTGTCTTTGGTATATCCTCTTCTCGGATTTTCAACTGGTAGTAGCCTTGCCTTAAATCCAACTTCGAATAAACCCTTGAACCTTGCAGCATATCAAATAAATCCTCGTTGTGGGGCAACGGGTACTTATTGTTGATAGTCATCCGATTAAGCTCCCGGTAATCTATACACATTCGCAATGACCCATCTTTCTTCTTGACAAAGAGAACCGGAGCACCCCACGGAGATGAACTTGGTCGGATATATCCACTCTTGAGTAGTTCCTCGAGCTGAACCTTCAACTCTTTCAACTCTGCCGGAGCCATTCTATAAGGAGTCTTGGAATAAGGTTCTGATCCCGGATATAAATCAACAACAAATTCAATCTCCCGATCCGGTGGTAGAGAACCCAAATTCTCTGGAAATACGTCGGGATATTCCTTTACCACAGCTGTCTCCTCAAAACTTGATTGATCCTTTGGTTTATTAAGGAGATAGGCTATAAATCCCGTGGCTCCATCCTTCACCAATTTACGAGCTTCCATCAACGACAGTAGAGATATATTCTTCGACCCAACTTCTCCAATCCGCTCATCACCCAATTTAATCTTCTTCTTAAAACAATCCACTTCGGCCCGGTGCCGATACAACCAATCCATCCCGAAGATTACCCCATACTTCTTCATAGACATCACGATGAAATCTGCCGGATAATCTATCCCTTCTATCAAAACTGAACAACCCCTAACAACCCGATCTGTTTGCAAACTACCTCCAAGAGGCGAACTCACATAATAACACGAATTTGAACAAGTAACAGATAAGCACAGAGGGGCACATAAATCAGAAGATATGAAAGAATGAGTGGCACCCGGATCGAATAATGCGTGAATGCTCGTGTTATGAATGCAAACGGTACCTTCCACCACAGCATTTGGATCAGCTTCAACTTTCTGCTCCTCACCCTCAAGGGCATAAGCTCGTGCCTGAACCATCGGTCTCGGAGCTCCAGCTTGATACCCTGGTGTCTTATCCGGGTATGAAAAAGCCATATGATCCCCTTTTCCACATATCAAGCACAACCTCAATCTGTTTCGGCAATTGTTGTAAGAATGGGTTGGCCATCCACAATAAGTACACGGAGACTAATCATTGCGAGATCCCTTAGGAGCGGGTGGAGCTTGAGGTGGTCGTGGAACAGGTGCAATCTGATCTCCTGCTCTAGGCTTCTTAAAAGGTCCTTTTGATGGTGGAGCTGGTAAATTCATCGGCCTCTTCCCTTTGTTAAATCCCGAGCCGAATCCTGACCCTTGTCCCTGGCGGTAAGCTGGTCTCCTAGCATTTACAGAATCCTCAACCTTTAAGGCTTTCGAAGTAGCCTTCGCCCAAGTACTCATATTAACTGCCTCAAGAGCTGCCTGGATATCTGGTCGCAGTCCCTGAACAAACTGCATAGCCTTATGAAAGTCATCACCCGCTATATTCGGCGCATAGCGAGACAATCTCTCATAATCCGAAATACACTCGGCCACAGATCTCGATCCCTGCTTCAATTCGGTGAATTCCCTCAATCTTCGAGTACGGGAGGAGGGAGGAATAAATTTGTTCTTGAATTCCCGTGTAAATACTTCCCAGTTAATCTCTTCTCCAGCTGCTTCCAAGACTATCCGTGTGCTTTCCCACCAAGAGTAGGCTTCCCCTTGTATCAAAGTAAAAGTGCATCGAGCCTTCTCTCGGGACTCACATGGAATGAGCTCCCATATCCTCTCGACTTCTTTCAACCACATTTCCGCCTGCGCATCATTTCCCTTAAAGAACTTGGGAGGTCTTTGGTTCTGAAACTCCCTAAGTATAACAGAAATCAGTGCCTCTTGCAGTACAGCAGGTACAGGTGGTGCCGGAGGTGCTGGTGGTACATAATCTCGAAGCCTCTGGTCTATAATATTGATAATCGAATTAACAAAGGCTTCTGCCGGCTATGGCTGTGGAGGAGGAGGGGTAGGAGTACGATCACGATGGTGACGTCGTCCTGGAGATCTATCACGGTGTCTACGTGGAGGCATCCTGTCAATAATTACTGAAAATGCGTGCTAGGTTTAGTTTATGCATGATAAAGCAATCAATTCCATCAAAATTCGAAATTTAAATCAATTAAGCACAAAAGAGATGCATATGCAACACATGATCAAGTAGTTCCTAAGCTGAACGACCTAGATAAACTCACACTACACGAAAGCCCGAGTTTTGCAACCCTAAGCTCTGATACCACTTAAGGATGTAACACCTGAGCGCAAGGTGTCACATCCCCCGCACCGAGGCCCGACCCGAGTATGAAATGGACGATCCATACCAGAGCCAAATCACGGCGAACGGGGACACAGACACACACATATAAGCCAGGCGGGACTAACCTATCACTTAAACCCCAAAACCACAACAACCAAAGTAGCGGAGTAATAGGAAAAAGCGGAAGTAATAAGTCATATATCATAGATTGAGCTCTACGCTCTAGGTACCAACAGTTATTCCATATATTGAGCTCTACGCTCTATGTACCAACATTTACGTTCCAAATCATAACCAACATACACATGCCCTCACGGCCCAAAACAACATTTATATACAATAATTAAAAGTGTGAATATGCAAGTGTAACAACAAAATATAAAAGCTAGAGGCGAATGCAAGACCTAGGACTCGTATTCCCGCCTAGCTCCCTCAACACCTGCACAAACAACTGAAAACCAAACGGGTTCAGTCCAAAAGGGACTGGTGGGTATAAAACAGGGCATAAATAGTATATATGACGATAATTAAACAATCACATGCAAGCCATAATCCCAAGTGAGGTTTTAAAGAATTTCCCAAGTGGGTGAATAAAGATCATCAAAAGGGATTATAACGAATCATTAACATTAGGTCATTGTTGGCCCGGCGAGTGGGCGTGCATTATCTCCAACCAACACCTTGTGTAAAACATTTAAACATTCATTGTTTCATTCTTTCATTCTTTTCATGCAATCATTCTTTTGTGCACATTCATTAACATTTACACCTTCTTCCTCCGGTTTGGTGACGGGCTTGCAAGACCCGACCACCCATTCATTGACCAAAAGGGGTTACATGACTCCCCAGATGGCGCTCAGTGTAGCACCCTAAACCCCAAGGCGCCACATCCCCCGCACTATAGCCTCGATCCACGTATGAAATGGACAGTTCATACATAAATCAAGACCACAGCGAACGGGTGACAATAAAAATGACGAGCTAGGCGGGACACTCTCCCCAATATAATCAAAACAAACATGAGTAGAAAAGTGGAAGCAATAAAGTCATTCATATATATAGGTATCATATTTATTACATAGATACATATAGGTACCCATTAACTATCAATACATTATCATATCTAAATAAGATACATCACTAAGTATTCAAAACGTGACAATAACTATCATAACATGAAATGTCTCAAAGTACTATACATGAAAGGTGCTAGACTCGTGAAGATGCAAAAGACTCGAACAACGCCCGCCTAGCACGACCACGCTCAAAAGGTACCTGAAAAGTGAAGTATCAGTCTACCGAAGACTGAGTGAGGGGCAATAATCTATATATCACACATCACATGCAAGTCGTAGCCTCGGGTGAAGACTTTAGCATAAAATAGATATGTAATTCAAGAAGTTAATCTTTGCCCGAGATTACAACCAACCATTTTAACACGTTTATTTAATCATGCTTGTCAATATCATGAACATGTGGCCCCGGCGAGCAAGGGCAATCTCCAACCGAACTCCCAATCGTGAACAATACGTGGTCATGCTTGCTTGCTTGATAAATACGTGATCATACAATTTAATTAGTGCTCACATAAACAATTTCATGCTTGAAATCATGCAATAACCCGAGGATAACCCGACATGCCGGATTAATCCCCAGTCTCCTTCTTCCTCCGGGTGATAGCGAGTTTGCAAGGCTCGACTATCCACGACATGGTGTGTGTAGAGGACATGACCCTCTAGACACGGAACTCCTTCCACCACTAATCTCCTAGTGGCTTCGGGGGTGATCCCAACAATGTGAGGATAATTCAGGAGTTACCCGTCAGCCCTTGCTTTCCCGGTTGGCTCAAGAATTACCCTCGGGCCCACATGCAATCATATACTCGCCAAACATGCTTGAAATCATGATAATCAATACTTTCTTGCTTGGAAATGTTCATGGTTTGAAAATCATTTATAAGTATAATACGTTTTGGCCGAAAACTAGCACATAAGGGTTATAGGGTTCGTTTTACCAAAACAAAACCTCACCTTTCTTGCAAAATATAATAAGCGTTCTAAGGAGCTTGCTCCCCGTCCACGCCCTCGTGACCTGTACAAATACGATGTACATTCGTGAGACATGACCTAAAATGACCAAAATATGACGAACGGCGGAAATGTGTCGAGACGATCATGAAAAAGCAATGTGGTATGATAACATGTCGTTTCACATCATATTAGCACATATTATAGCAATTCGGGGTCCAAGAAGTCGTTGGATCAAGGGGTCAAAAACGTAATTTTATGCAGTGAATTTTACACTGCATTACAGGTGGGAACGGCCGTTCCGGGTCCCTTTGAAAAATGGGAACGGTCGTTCCCGTTGCCCTGAAAAACGCGGCACCGTTTTCCCCTTTTTTTTTTAAACGCGCCTTTGAGCTGGGAACGGCCCTTCCGGCGCAAGGCCAAAATGGGAACGGTCGTTCCCATGCTCGGCCGCCCCTTTATTTGAAAAGAAATGGGAACGCCCGTTCCCACAAAGCCTTGAGGCTGGGAACGGTCGTTCCCAGTTTCTGCAACTGAAAAACAGAGCAGAAACAGGGGAAGCTCTCGGCAAAGCACAAACAAAGCATCAACAATCCATTTTTGATCCCCAAAAGCTATAATTTCTGGAAATATGATGCATACAACTTCAATACATGATAATATAACACTTAAACACATAAAACATGCAATAACCACAAGATTTCCAAGGTTTCAAGCTTATGATCAACCTTGATCATTCAAGCCAAATATTCAAATATTCAAGCTAGAAATCATGCAATAATTCATGATATGATCATAGAATCATGCTTTGCACAACACATAATTCATATAACATGAAATTCCTAAACCCTAGCATGTCCAACACAATCACAAATCATCCCTTTCATGCTACCAACCTTGAAGATGAAAGAAATGAAGAAATATGATGATGATGATGATGATGACTCCCAATTTCTTGAAAAACTTCTTGAAATCTTGATGATTGAATGAAAATCCACTCTTCCTTTTCTCTTCTTGAAATACCGAGAGAGAGATGAATATGTTTTGGCAAATTTTTGATGAAATTGTTCAAGGAAGCTTAAGGAAGCCTTATACCGATACATCCCATTTTTGAAAAGTGTGAAATATGCTAATTTGCCAATTGATCCTTCAACTCATGAGAGTATGCAATTGAGTAAATAAGCTTTTGAAATATAATCAATTAGGTCCGTAGAAGATCATGCAATTAAGTCCCTAGCATTTAAGGAAATATTCCACTAAGGACGCTTTGGTAATATAAACCACTCTCGGTATTAATTTCATGCAAGAAATATTTTCCGTGTCATGAAATAATATTTTCTATGATATGAATTCACATAATCGATGTAAATAATGTTTCTTGAATTTTATAAAAATATGAAATGCCACGTAATATATTATAAATTAAAGAAATAAAATAACCCTACGCTCAAAACACACACGTGGCGTGCTTACCTGTTCATCCGAAAATCGGGGCGTTACAACTCTCCCCCCCTTAGAAGAATCTGGTCCCCAGATTCTCTAGTCTTGCTCGAACAACTCCGGGTGGAACCGTTTCATTTTATCCTCTGTTTCCCAAGTGGCTTCCTCGGTTTTATCGCTTCTCCACAACACCTTAACCATGGGAATCCTCCGGTTTCTTAGTTCCTGAAATTTTCGATCCATAATTTTAACCGGCCTCTGAACAAACGTCAAATTCGGTTCCAGTTCAACTTCTTCCACGGGGAGAATCGTAGTCTCATCGGGGTAATATTTCCTTAATTGTGAAATGTGAAACACGTTGTGAATCCCCGTAAGACTTGGTGGTAGGTCCAGTCGATAGGCTACCTCGCCTATTCTTTCCAGAATCTCAAACGGACCGAAGTAGCGAGGATTAAGTTTTCCTCCTTTCCCGATCCGGGTGAAACCTTTCCTTGGTGACACCTTCAAGAATACCCGGTCACCCACTTCAAATTCTAGATCTCTTCGGCGCTTATCGGCGTAGCTCTTCTGTCTATCTTGCGCGGCTTTCATCCGTTGTTGAATCATTTGAACCTTTTCAATCATAGCTTGAACGACTTTGGAAGGCCTTTCGAATCTTTCACCTCTCTTTACCCCTTCCTGTTTCGACCATTTCCATTCTTCCAAGTCGAAGAACAACGGAGATCGGCACTTTCTTCCATAAAGTAACTCGTAAGGAGCCATCCCGATCGAAGCCTGAAAGCTGTTATTATAAGCAAATTCGATCAAGGGAAGCTGTTCTGCCCATGAGTTCTGAAAATCCATCGCGCACGCCCGAAGAAGATCTTCCAAATACCTGATTAACCTTTCAGTTTGACCGTCTGTTTGCGGGTGAAATGCTGTACTGAACTTAAGTTTCGTTCCCAAGACAGCCTGTAATTCCTGCCACAACTTAGAAGTGAACCTCGGGTCTCGGTCTGAAACTATGCTCACCGGAATACCATGAAGTCGAATAATCTCTCTGTTATAGATCTCAGCCAACTTCGGGATCTTATAGGACATCCGGACCGGTAGAAAGTGAGCGGACTTTGTAAATCTATCCACGATTACCCAAATTCCATCAAACCTACCTTTAACCTTCGGTAATCCGGAAACAAAGTCCATCGTTACTTGTTCCCACTTCCACTCGGGAATAGGTAACGGTTGTAGAAGTCCCGCGGGTTTTTGATGCTCAGCTTTCACTTTCTGACAAGTCAAGCAATGTTTCACGTATTCTGCCACGTCTCTTTTCAACCCGTTCCACCAATAATATTGTTTCAAATCCTTGTACATCTTATTTCCTCCTGGGTGGATCGAGTAGGCTGACTTGTGAGCTTCTTCAAGTAGGACCCGTCTCAACTCTTCAGGTACTACTACTCTGTTCTTGAACCGAAGCAACCCGGTCTCATCAAGCCCAAACGGACTCTCTGGGTCATCCTTAGCTTTACTTACAAGCTTCTGCACTTCCGGATCCTTATTTTGAGCCTCAAATAACTGATGCTTTAATTCCGGCTGAATTGTGATATTAGAAACCCGAGCCTTTAACACAATCGGGACAACTTCCTCACTTTCCTTTATTTCCAAACTCGATACACTCGCCTTCCTGCTAAGTGCATCGGCGACCACATTGGCTTTCCCGGAATGGTATTTAATTGTACAATCATAGTCTTCCAACTTTTCCATCCAACGCCGTTGCCTCATATTCAAATCCTTCTGTGTGAATAAATACTGGAGGCTCTTGTGGTCGGTAAAAATCTCAAAGGAAGTCCCGTAAAGATAATGTCTCCATTTCCCGAGAGCGAAGATCACGGCTGCAAGCTCTAGGTCATGTGTTGGATAATTCCTTTCATATTCCTTTAGCTTCCGAGAAGTATAAGCGATCACTTTTCCTTTCTGAGTCAAAACACAACCTAAGCCTTCTTTAGAAGCATCTGTATACACTGCATATCCCTCTGAACCCTCGGGTAAAGTTAATACCGGAGCTGAGACTAACTTTTCTTTCAGAAAATTAAAGCTTTGATCACACTTCTCGTCCCAGACAAACTTAACATCCTTCTTTGTTAATCGGGTTAACGGTGCCGCAATCTTGGAGAAGTCCTGAACAAATCTCCTATAATAACCGGCCAATCCCAAGAAGCTTCTAATCTCCGAGGCATTCTTTGGTTTCTCCCACTTAAGCACGGCCTCGATTTTCGAGGGATCGACTTCCAACCCTTTTCCTGAAATCACATGCCCCAAGAAGGAAACCCGATCGATCCAAAATTCACACTTACTGAACTTAGCAAACAACTGATGCTCTTTCAGAGTCTGAAGAACGAGCCTAAGATGTCTCGCGTGCTCCTCGGCTGATTTTGAGAAAACCAGAATGTCATCGATAAATATTACCACGAACTTGTCGAGGAAAGGCCTGAATATCCGGTGCATCATATCCATAAAAGCTGCAGGGGCGTTAGTTAATCCAAATGGCATAACTACGAACTCATAATGCCCGTACCGAGTATTGAATCCTGTCTTAGGAATATCCTCTGCTCGGATTCGCAGCTGATAGTATCCCTGTCTTAAATCCAATTTTGAATAAACCTTGGAACCCTGAAGTATATCAATAACTCCTCGATATGTGGGAGGGGATACTTGTTCTTGATAGTCATCCGGTTCAACTCCCTGTAATCGATGCACATTCTTAAAGTCCCGTCCTTTTTCTTTACAAACAACACCGGTGCTCCCCACGGCGAAGAACTTGGCCGAATGTACCCAACTTCCAACAATGCTTCCAGTTGTACTTTTAATTCCTTCAACTCGGCTGGAGCCATCCGGTAAGGAGTCTTTGAATACGGCTCAGCATTCGGGAAAAGATCAATCACAAACTCAATTTCCCGCTCAGGAGGCAAAGAATCCAACTTCTCTGGAAATACCTCGGGAAATTCCTTTACCACTTCGGTGTCTTCTAATTTCACCTGATCCTTTGGCTTGTTCAGAATATAGGCAATGAACCCTGTAGCCCCGTCTCTGACTAATCTCTGAGCCTCTGAAAACGAAAGTAGGGGTACGGTCTTCGAAGTACAGCCCGTAACAACCTCTGAACCCAACTGAACTTTCTTGGCCCGACAATCCACAGTAGCACAAAGTCTGTAAAGCCAATCCATCCCCAGAATAGCCCCGTATCTCTCCATTGGCATCACAATAAAGTCTGTCAGAAATTCCCTGCCCTCAATCACAACTGGAACATCCCTGTAAACCTGATCCGTCTCTCGCCTACTACCGAAAGGAGTACTAACTATATAACGCACAGAAGCACACATAGCAGGCAAAGGCAAAGTAATAGCAATATAGTGCGCAAGAAAGGAGTGTGTAGCTCCCGGATCAAATAATGTATGGATGTTCGTGCCATGAATGCAAATAATACCTTCAACTACCACGGCGGGGTCTATCTCTGCATCCTGCTCCTCTCCAGCGAGTGCATAAGCTCGAGCCCTCACCAGTGGCCTCGGTCCTGCAGGGGGTGGATCCTGGCGATCCGGACAACCGTCAACCAGGTGCTCGTTACTCCCACAGATCAAACATAAGCCCAGCCGGCGTCTGCAGTTATCATAGGTGTGCGTAGGATGTCCACACCATCTACATCCCGGTCTCTGAGGTGGCTGGGGTGGTGCTGGAGCTCTCGGACCTCTCAGTAACGGCCCTGCACCCTTCTGTGACGATCCTGTAGTCTTAAACTTCTTCCCAGAGTCCCTCGGTGCTGGAGGTGCAGAGTAAACCATCGGCCTTTTTCCTACGCTCGATCCCTGGCCTGATCTCGAGCCTGAAGCCTGTCCTGCTCGCTGAGTAGCCCTCCTAGCACTATCGGAATCTTCAACTTTTAGGGCTTTTGCCCAGGTGCTAGTATTAGCTGCTTTCAGTGCATCCTGGATGTCCGGCCTCAACCCCTGAACGAACTGCATCGCCTTGTGAAAGTCGTCATTCGCTATGTTGGGTGCATAGCGAGAAAGCCTCTCGAACTCGGCGATATACTGACCCACAGACCTGCCTCCCTGCTTTAATTCTGTAAACTCCCTTAACCTGCGGGTACGGGAAGCTGGAGGAATATACTTGTTTCTGAACTCCCGTGCAAAGACCTCCCAGGTAATCTCGGTCCCGGCTGCCTCCAGAACAATCTGAGTACTCTCCCACCAGGAGTAGGCCTCGCCCTGAATAAGAGTGAGGGTGCAACGAGCCTTCTCCTGACTGTCACAAGGAATAAGCTGCCAAATCCTTTCAATCTCTTTTAACCACATCTCTGCCTATATATCGTCTCCCTTATAGAACTTCGGGGGACGCTGATTCTGAAACTCTCGCAAAACAGCCGAAATGGGGTTCTCCGGAGGTGCTACCTGCGCTGGTGGTGGTGGTGGAGGAACCCTTTCCTGTAATCTCTGATCAATTAGCCCCACTACTGCATTCATGAAATCCTGGGGCTGTGCCTGAGCAGGTGGAGGACGTGGTGATCTCTCGCGGCGATGATGTCGGCGGTGATGATGCCTGTGCCTCGAGGATCGGTCACTGAAATGTCTGTCGTGCTCCATCCTGAAATTAGATCACTAAACATGTGTGGCTTGATCAATGAATTCAAATGTGTGCACACAATTTCCATAATTTCAAGTAGCACATGTTCAAAGAAGATCAAGTAGCTCAAATAATGCAAAGAAATAGGTAATTCAGGTAAGTCAACCAAATGCAGACTCCCAAATACCACATAATCCTATGCCGTGCGACCTAGACTGACTGGACACGACTCGAGAACCTCGGTTTTGCAACCGGGCTCTGATACCACCTGTAGATGTAGCACCCTAAACCCCAAGGCGCCACATCCCCCGCACTATAGCCTCGATCCACGTATGAAATGGACAGTTCATACATAAATCAAGACCACAGCGAACGGGTGACAATAAAAATGACGAGCTAGGCGGGACACTCTCCCCAACATAATCAAAACAAACATGAGTAGAAAAGCGGAAGCAATAAAGTCATTCATATATATAGGTACCATATTTATTACATAGATACATATAGGTACCCATTAACTATCAATACATTATCATATCTAAATAAGATACATCATTAAGTATTCAAAACGTGACAATAACTATCATAACATGAAATGTCTCAAAGTACTATACATG
The DNA here is from genome assembly GCA_037501455.1 of Lantana camara. NCBI lineage: Eukaryota > Viridiplantae > Streptophyta > Magnoliopsida > Lamiales > Verbenaceae > Lantana > Lantana camara. Next base: position 62,128,698 of record CM074855.1, read on the forward strand.
AAAGGTGCTAGACTCGTGAAGATGCAAAAGACTCGAACAACGCCCGCCTAGCACGACCACGCTTAAAAGGTACCTGAAAAGTGAAGTATCAGTCTACCGAAGACTGAGTGAGGGGCAATAATCTATATATCACACATCACATGCAAGTCGTAGCCTCGGGTGAAGACTTTAGCATAAAATAGATATGTAATTCAAGAAGTTAATCTTTGCCCGAGATTACAACCAACCATTTTAACACGTTTATTTAATCATGCTTGTCAATATCATGAACATGTGGCCCCGGCGAGCAAGGGCAATCTCCAACCGAACTCCCAATCGTGAACAATACGTGGTCATGCTTGCTTGCTTGATAAATACGTGATCATACAATTTAATTAGTGCTCACATAAACAATTTCATGCTTGAAATCATGCAATAACCCGAGGATAACCCGACATGCCGGATTAATCCCCAGTCTCCTTCTTCCTCCGGGTGATAGCGAGTTTGAAAGGCTCGACTATCCACGACATGGTGTGTGTAGAGGACATGACCCTCTAGACACGGAACTCCTTCCACCACTAATCTCCTAGTGGCTTCGGGGGTGATCCCAACAATGTGAGGATAATTCAGGAGTTACCCGTCAGCCCTTGCTTTCCCGGTTGGCTCAAGAATTACCCTCGGGCCCACGTGCAATCATGTACTCGCCAAACATGCTTGAAATCATGATAATCAATACTTTCTTGCTTGGAAATGTTCATGGTTTGAAAATCATTTATAAGTATAATACGTTTTCGCCGAAAACTAGCACATAAGGGTTATAGGGTTCGTTTTACCAAAACAAAACCTCACCTTTCTTGCAAAATATAATAAATAAGCATTCTAAGGAGCTTGCTCCCCGTCCACGCCCTCGTGACCTGTGCAAATACGATGTACATTCGTGAGACATGACCTAAAATGACCAAAATATGACGAACGGCGGAAATGTGTCGAGACGATCATGAAAATGCAATGTGGTATGATAACATGTCGTTTCACATCATATTAGCACATATTATAGCAATTCGGGGTCCAAGAAGTCGTTGGATCAAGGGGTCAAAAACGTAATTTTATGCAGTGAATTTTACACTGCATTACAGGTGGGAACGGCCGTTCCGGGTCCCTTTGAAAAATGGGAACGGTCGTTCCCGTTGCCCTGAAAAACGCGGCACCGTTTTCCCCTTTTTTTTTTAAACGCGCCTTTGAGCTGGGAACGGCCCTTCCGGCGCAAGGCCAAAATGGGAACGGTCGTTCCCATGCTCGGCCGCCCCTTTATTTGAAAAGAAATGGGAACGCCCGTTCCCACAAAGCCTTGAGGCTGGGAACGGTCGTTCCCAGTTTCTGCAACTGAAAAACAGAGCAGAAACAGGGGAAGCTCTCGGCAAAGCACAAACAAAGCATCAACAATCCATTTTTGATCCCCAAAAGCTATAATTTCTGGAAATATGATGCATACAACTTCAATACATGATAATATAACACTTAAACACATAAAACATGCAATAACCACAAGATTTCCAAGGTTTCAAGCTTATGATCAACCTTGATCATTCAAGCCAAATATTCAAATATTCAAGCTAGAAATCATGCAATAATTCATGATATGATCATAGAATCATGCTTTGCACAACACATAATTCATATAACATGAAATTCCTAAACCCTAGCATGTCCAACACAATCACAAATCATCCCTTTCATGCTACCAACCTTGAAGATGAAAGAAATGAAGAAATATGATGATGATGATGATGATGATGACTCCCAATTTCTTGAAAAACTTCTTGAAATCTTGATGATTGAATGAAAATCCACTCTTCCTTTTCTCTTCTTGAAATACCGAGAGAGAGATGAATATGTTTTGGCAAATTTTTGATGAAATTGTTCAAGGAAGCTTAAGGAAGCCTTATACCGATACATCCCATTTTTGAAAAGTGTGAAATATGCTAATTTGCCAATTGATCCTTCAACTCATGAGAGTATGCAATTGAGTAAATAAGCTTTTGAAATATAATCAATTAGGTCCGTAGAAGATCATGCAATTAAGTCCCTAGCATTTAAGGAAATATTCCACTAAGGACGCTTTGGTAATATAAACCACTCTCGGTATTAATTTCATGCAAGAAATATTTTCCGTGTCATGAAATAATATTTTCTATGATATGAATTCACATAATCGATGTAAATAATGTTTCTTGAATTTTATAAAAATATGAAATGCCACGTAATATATTATAAATTAAAGAAATAAAATAACCCTACGCTCAAAACACACACGTGGCGTGCTTACCTGTTCATCCGGAAATCGGGGCGTTACACTCAGCGTCCATTCCTCGCTAACTCCTAACGAGGTCCGGTTACGCCGTTAATTTGGTGGAACTAATGAGAGGGATCACCGTCGGCCCATGCCTCCCCGGATAGCCACTCACACTAAGTCCCTGGGCCCCATTCGTGCATAACATTCATTCTTTCTTTTCTCGCCAAAACATTTGGTAGGATATATAAAATAAGGGCTTTACGTTGGAAACATTTACTCTTTGAAAATGACTCTATATATATATATACACTTTGGTCGAAAACTTTTCACGTTAAAGGTATTTATAGGGTCATATAGTTGAGTAGAAGAAAAACCCACCTCGAACTGCAAAAGAAGAGTACACGAGCCTCACTGACCGGCCTCGTCTCCAAAGGAATCAAAATCTGTGCAAAACAGGTGAAGTGAGACTCAAATGACCAAATAAGACGCTCGGCAATGCCATGCTTATGATATGAACGCATAAAACAAATATAATGGACATGTTCGTGTGCACTATTAATGTCAGAAAGCATATAACCGTGCATAACTTTCATTCTTGCATTTATATAATAATCATGAACATAGCTTAACTTGAAGTCACGTTCGATATCACCCACCAATACGAGTCACGCATGCAATTCAAGCAAGAAAAGAGACTTCCCAAGGCTGCCATTTCAAATGACACGGCCGTGTTGAGTTTCAAAGGGAAATGGACACGGCCGTGTCCGAGGTTTAAAAATCAGAAATTTCAAAGTCGATGGCTTGACACGGTCGTGTTACATTTTCGAAGGATTTGGACACGGCCGTGTCCGAGGTTAAAATCAGAAAAATTCAAAGTCGATGGCCCAACACGGCCGTATCCATTTTCAGTTCAAAGCTGACACGGCCGTGTCAGCTCATCGTTTTGAAAGAAATAACAGAGCATCAGCTCTGTTACGCGAGGGAAAAGCTTTGCAAAACAGGGCAGCCATCAAGAAACTCTCAAACCACACTTAGACAAGCTATCAAGCCATAAAACTCATGCAATTCACATCACTCATTCATACAAGCAAGAATTCAACCACAAAGTTGGTAAAAGATCAACCAAATATCAAGCTTTCAATCATGGAAACTTCAAGCTTCAACAATGGCATAACATGCCCTACTCATTCAACCTTGAATTTAAACATGTAAGAAGGATAGAAAGCTTACAAGAATCATTTATCAAGCATCAAGTTTCACCTTAAACCATCAAAACCAATGATCCAACCCAAACCCTCAATTCATTCTCATATATTAAAACACATGAATCCTCAACTTCTATCATGCCTCAATTAGATGAAAATATAGAGGAGGAGATGGAGGTTATAAATCACCAATTACCTTGGAGGAAGATGGAGGATTGGTTAAGCTTGAGCTCAAAGCTTGGATGATCCAAAAATGGAGGGTTTCTTGGCTTCTCTTCCTTGCTCTTTGCCTTGGCTGATTTGATCGGTCAAAATGGGAAGAAAAGGGTAGGAATGCTGATATCTAGTAGAGAAATGGGTAGGATACGGGTTGGTCCAAGTCCGGTTCGTTTAAGAAAAGGTTCAACCAAGTTATAAAGTCGAGGTTATGAAAAGGTTCGTTGTCGAAGATTCAAATGATACCGAAAAGATACAAGGTCAAGTTCAAAGGATAGGTAACGTCAAAACAAGTTCAACGCCGGTTACGGATCTCGATTTCGAGGTCCGGAGCTCAAGATATCGCGAAAACCGTTCAGGGTGGCCTATTATACAATTAGGTCCCTAAACTTCAAAAAGTGGCAATTAAGCCCAAACTCAATTTCCAATTGAGTCCAAAACATTCAAATACATTACAATCAAGCCCACGGATTACACGAAACACGTAAGTTCATTCAATTAACACCACATTCACGGAATTTACATTTTCACAAATCCGATAATATATTCATAGCTCGTATAAACAATCATAAGAAATTTTAAACAAATAAGTCAAATTTTAACGAATTCAATTAACAAATCAAAATATAAGAAAAAATCATATAATTAAATGTAAATGCGCACGTAACACTTATCTGCACGTGTGAAAATTCGGGGCGTCACACGATAGATCTTATAGAATTATCGATGTCAAGATATGGAATTATTATGGGAATGGATTGGCTTAGTAAGTACCATGCTAAGTTGGATTGCTTCAAGAAATAAGTCACCTTAGGGAAAGGTGATAGCTCTAGGTCAATAGGAAAATATGACTCGATGCCATTGGTTACAGCTGCCGAAGGTAAGAAGCTAGTGAGTAATGGAGCTACTGGATTCATTGCCTATCTGTTAAATAGGCCCAAAGATTAGCTGAAAATGGAAGAAGTAGAGGTAGTAAAAGAATTCACTGATGTCTTTCCTGAGCATTTGAATTCATTACCTCCCGATAGGGAATTAGAATTTGTAATTAACTTAGTCCCTGGAGCTGAGTCATTCTCTAGAACACCTTATCGAATGGCTCCAGCCGAGCTCCAAGAGTTGAGAAAACAACTTGATGAGTTGTTAGCTTCAGGATACATCCGTCCTAGCACATCCCCATGGGGAGCGCCTGTGTTATTTGTCAAAAAGAAAGACGGATCATTGCGATTGTGTATCGATTACCGAGAACTCAATCGTATGACTATCAAGAACAAATACCATCTTCCCCATATTGAAGAATTGTTTGATATTCTTCAAGGATCACGAGTGTTCTCCAAGTTGGATTTAAGGCAGGGGTATTATCAGCTGAGGATTAAAAAGGAGGATATTCCAAAGACTGCTTTTAATACCCGCTACGGCCACTTCGAATTTGTAGTAATGCCTTTTGGGTTAACCAATGCCCCAGCTGCATTCATGGATTTAATGCATCGAACATTCCGACCATATTTGGACCAGTTCGTGGTCATCTTTATTGACGACATTCTGGTATTCTCAAGAACCCCAGAAGAACATGCTGAACACCTTCGTAAAGTGTTAAGAGCTTTAAGGGATCATAAGTTATACGCGAAGTTCAGCAAGTGTGAATTTTGGTTGGAAAGAGTGTCCTTCCTTGGATATGTAATATTCGGTTCTGGAATAGAAGTAGACCCTTCAAAGGTTGAAACTGTAATAAATTGGCAGGCACCAAAGAACCCATCAGAAGTGAGAAGTTTTCTAGTACTTGCTGGATATTACAGGAGGCTTGTAAAAGATTTCTCCAAGGTAGCAGCGCCTCTTACTCAGTTAACCAAGAAACAAGGAAAATTTGAATGGACAGAAAGGTGTGAATGGAGTTTTCAAGAACTGAAGCAAAGATTAACGTCTGCCCCAGTATTAGCCTTACCTGAAGGAAAAGAAGGTTAGGTACTTTATACGGATGCATCCAAAGAAGGATTAGGGTGTGTTCTAATGCAAAATGGTAAGGTTATAGCCTATGCCTCAAGGAAACTTAAACCTTATGAAGAGAATTACCCCACACATGATTTAGAATTAGCTGCGATTGTATTCGCTTTAGCTAAATGGAGACATTATCTGTACGGGGTGACTTTTGAAGTCTTTACTGATCATAAAAGTTTGAGATATTTATTCACTCAAAAGGAGTTGAATATGAGGCAGAGAAGATGGATGGAATTTCTGGAAGACTACGACTGTAAAATACAGTACCATCCAGGAAAAGCCAACGTAGTAGCAGACGCTTTGAGCCGAAAATCCAGTCTATCAGCATTAGACGGAAAAAGCAAACCCATAACTGCCATTTCGAAATCCCGACTGGCCAATATAGCGATATCCTCGCCATTAAAAGAAAGACTAAGGGAAGCCCAAGCACAGGATGAATGGATTAAGAAGTGTCTCAATTCCAAGGAAAAGGATATTGAGACCAAATTCACAACAGATGACCATGGGATCTTGAGATATAAAGGTCGAGTCTGTGTACCTCCTACAGCTCGAAAAGAAATACTGGATGAGGCACATAAGACTCGGTATACGATACATCCAGGAGGAACAAAAATGTATCATGATCTCAAGAAACAGTTCTGGTAGAATGGAATGAAACGAGATGTTGCTAGCTATGTCAAAAGATGCTTGACGTGCCAACAAGTAAAAGTGGACCACCAGAAACCCGGAGGAAACTTACAGCCGCTACCAGTTCCTACTTGGAAATGGGAACAAATCATCATGGACTTTATCACGGGCTTACCAAAAGTTAAAGGAGGATATGATAGTATATGGGTTGTTATTGATCGGTTGACTAAGTCTGCACATTTCTTACCGGTCAAGACTACTGACAAGGTCAGTTCTCTTGCAAAGTTGTACCAGAAAGTGATTATAAGGTTACATGGTGTACCCATTAGTATAGTCTCCGATAGAGATCCGAAATTCACTTCACAGTTATGGCAAAGTCTTCAAGAAATAATGGGGACTAAGCTGCATTTTAGTTCAACCGCACATCCTCAGACCGATGGTCAATCAGAAAGGACGATCAAATATCTAGAGGATATGTTGCGAGCTTGTGCCTTGGATTTTCAAGAGGACTGGAAAGAATGTTTGCCTCTTGTGGAATTTGCGTATAACAATAGTTATCAGGCATCGATCCAAGCAGCACCTTGTGAAGCTTTATATGGAAGGAAATGTAGGTCTCCGTTATACTGGGATATGGAAGAAGCTAAAGCAACTGAAAGAGGGGATACCAGGAAAACCATTAGAAAGTGGGTAGCGGAGTCTACAGAAAAGATTGAAATTATCCGTCAAAGAATGAAAGCATCTCAAGATGGGCAAAAGAGTTATGCCGATACCCGGAGAAAGGATATAGAATTTACAGTAGGCGATAAAGTGTTTTTAAAGGCATCACCAAGAAAAGGTTTCACACGTATTGGGAAAGGTGAAAAACTCAATCCCAAATACATAGGACCTTTTGAAATCATAGAACGTGTTGGACCGACAGCCTATCGCCTAGATTTACTAGCAAACCTCACTGGAATACATAACGTATTCCATGTGTGTCAGCTCCGTAAATATTTTGCGGATGAATCCCACATCTTGCCAATAGAAGAAGTTCCTCTAAAGCCCGACTTGACTTATAAAGTAAGACCAACCAAAATCTTGGATAGGAAATTCCAAGAACTAAGGAATCGGATAATCCCCCTTGTTAAGGTGTTATGGAAAGGACATAGAACAGAAGAACAAACCTGGGAAACTAAGGAAAAGATGCAGAAATATTACCCAGAGTTGTTCAGAAACAAGAATAGAATCTGAGGACAGATTCTCTATAAGGGGGGAAGATTGTAACAGCCCAGATTTTTTTGAGATCAGGATAGCACGGGTAAGTAAAGGGTTAAGAGGAAAGCGTTTATAGCCTTAGTCCATTACACATTTCATTCTATGTGAATTATGTGCATCTATGTTTCGATTTATAATTGTGCCTTTTTGAGAGAACCATATCACTATTCATTCACCGAACCCTAAACCTTTACCTAAACCTTGAAAAACCTTAGAAAGCTGATTTCTATATTTTTCAAACTCATATCATAGCTTTCATCCTTCCGAAATACATTTTTAAAATTGTTTGTTGAAAATTCCATTTAGGTCTCTAGATACTATTCATCTTTAATTGTAGAAATTTTCGAAACACTTTTACCTATTCAACATTGGGCTCGATAGAATCCTTGCGAAATTTTATGAATTTTGGTATGATTTCCAAACCCTAATTCTTAACGTAGCTTCCGTAGAAATCAAAACCGGCCGAAAAACCCTAATTTTGCCCTAAATTAGAAATTTCTAAATTTCAACGTTTTTCCTATACAATATTATAACCATTACGATCCTTGGATTATTTTATGAATTTTAGGACCTTTTCCAAACTCTAGTTCAAACCCTAACTCGATTTATAATTTTTTCTTTATTTTTCCCAAAGTACTATTTCTACAGTAAAATCTAATTTTCAAACCGTCCAACATTTGGTATACAATATTACAGTCAAAATGATGCTTGAATTGTTTCAAGAATCATGGACACTTTCTCGGGAATCAATTCACATTCTAGCTTCGTTTATGAATTTTATTGTATTTTTCAAAATTCTCGAACGACTACTACTTTAAATGTAGACGTTCAAACGTTAAGTATTTATAACCATTAGAAAGCCCTTTCGATTCTCTTTCTTTTGCAATTTCTCTCATTCCAAACTAAACCTTAGACATTCTTCTACGAATTTATTACCATCTTCATCCTATTTTAGAATTATTTTTATTTGGTCATGATTACTAAATAAATAAATTATATCTTAAACTTACACATAAGTATACAACTAAACCCCCCTAATAAATGAACCTAGCTTACTCACACCATGATTCATCTAATTAAATCCCCAAAATTGCAACATAAGCCCCCAAGACATACCTATAAATACCTTAGGAAGCATAACATAAAAATCACACCAAATCTCCCACATCTCTCTCTTCCTCTCGTGACCCTCTCTCCCTCTCCCATAAGGTACAATTTTATTTTATTATTTCATGCTTTATGTTATGTTTTTAATATTATAATATTAGTAACATGCTTAGGAATAATAAAATTATGCTTTAAGAATTTATTTTTATAATATGCATAATTGTTAGTTTTATGTGTAATGTGCCTACATTATGGAATTTTATTTAATTAATTGCATGACCTATGATATAATGTAGCATGAGTATGTATTTAAATAATTATGTTCTTGTTTGATTAAATTTATGCTTAGAATAATTTATTTAAATTTAATTTCATAAATAAAGTGTTACATTTGAATTTAATTATATGTTATGAATTCAAATATTTATTGAATGTGATCATGAACTAGTATGAACATCTTCATAAGCTTAAGAACACCTTCATAATGTTCTTGAACCAAATTCATGTGCTCGTGTGATAGTGTGTGTATGTGTGTGTTTAATTTTGTGTTATAAAGTGTTTAATTCATAAGAAATTGAATATTAAATGTTTTTAATAGTAATTTTGACTTTTTGGTCAAAATTTAATTAATAATTTAGAAATTAATTTAAAATTAATTATAAAATAGGATTTTGGAATTTTAAATAAAGATTTTTCCAAATTAATTCAAAAATTAATAAAATTATAAAATAATTTCAAAATCAACCTACATTGTTGAATTAAATTCTAAATTTAATTCCTAATACTCTAATTAAGGTCACAACATGATTTATAAATATTTAAGTGGTTAAAGAATTGTTGAAACATAATTAATTAATTAATTTTCCTTAAACAGTTAAAAATTAAATTTTGCCGGGAAATAATTTCTAAATGTTATAAGAATTTTATAATATGTTATATTTCCTAAACCTTATGTGATTGTTTGATTAGAATAATAAGAACCTAGTTCTAAGTCAATAGTAATTATTTTCAGGCGACAATTGCAATGAACAGTGGGATCCGTTCCAATCTGTTTGAATTTCGATACTAGGTGAGGGTTAAAACATTTTTAACTAGAATCATGTATATCTATATCTAACTATAAAATGATTTTCCAATCTACCTATCTATTATTTGATTTCCTATCTATACATATTAATGTAATATAATATTCCTCTTTATGAGGAAAATACCAATAAGTCGGAATCAGGATCTTATACGGAAATTATATATTTCAGTCCTATTAATACTAAGAACTGATTCCCGACTAAGCAAGTCAATCATTATCATTTATCAAAATGGGCCCGGCGTGCAGCTGTGTCGAGCAATACTCGGAAGGCATCGGGCCGAGAGTATTGTTGGTGCCACAGACCGCCACCAACTCTTGGTAGTGGTTTAACTGGAGGTTAGTTACTCCACACCAAGAGACTTACAAGGGAGAATAACCTCCCTGGGAGAGATAGCTTCCTCCCACATATTACATATCGTCGGTAGGGTTTGCTCCCCTACTGACACTACGGTGTTGCGGAGTTATTATCATATTTAGTTTTATTAAAATACTGGTGCCTTGATCAGCCCGGTACTATTTTACAAACATTTTAAGGAGATTGGAGGGAGACGCATTACTTGCAGGCGGTACAAATCTTTTATCAAACGGTTCATCAATTATAAACTAAACTCCAAATACCCCTATCCCGGTTTTAAACTTACGAACCGTATCATATTTGCTATATCCTATTGCTATCATTTTATATAAATATATATTTATATATATAATCATATATATCTAAATCTAATCTTCCTTCACTTAGTCACTTTGACTAATTCCTCGCCTGTTTCAAACACATGATTTCAGGGAGCGAGGACAACGACACCTAGACGTAACTTGAAGCTATAGGTGTCATATTTATTAGATCAGGTTTAGATTAAGAGCATTTAATCCTGATCATGTATATATTGCTAATAAATTGCTCTTATACATTAACTCCATACACTACACTACCATATTACCCCCTTACAATATCATGCACTATTCTGGGTGTTATTATGTTCCTTGTTGCAAATTTTAAATTCTTTTATCCTCAGCTGCATTTTACCCTACGCTCTACTTAAGTACTGTCTATACCGTTCGCCGTAGTATTTCTCGATTGCTAGATCTGACATCCGCTCGAGGGTAGTACGGTGCGGGAGTTGTAGTGTTAGGGGGCGCTACAAGGCTCCTATTCACTCGAGAGGTATGACGGTGCGGGGTTGTGGTACCTTCAGGCTGCTACAGGTTTGGGGAAGGGTGTTTCTCTTGAGCCGACGGAAGCAACCGTCGAAGGTTTCAAGGTCGTAATTAAGCCTTGTCTCGTGTGATTTTTGGATAGTTAGGGCCGTCAACCCTTCTATCACCCGGTGTGATGGTTGGAGCTTGTTTTGTTTTGTTTTGTTTTTCCCCTTTGATTCTGGAAGTTTGGAGATGTGATTAGTACCCGCTGAGTGTTTTGTCTGTCCGTCTATCATAAGTTCGTGAAATGGGGGTAGATTCTTAAATTAAGATAAAAATTAATATACTTTTATACTAATGGGTTACGTTCCGGTATGTGTGCTAAGTCTGCATGAATCTGAGTTTGTGCTTTAAGAAACCTTTGATTTAAGATTTGTTTGGTCTGTTTGATAAGTCTCCCTATATATATTTACTATCACGGGAAGCTGTTTTGGTGTGCAAAAACTAACCCCGGGTTCACGAACGTTGCTTCTTCTACGTGTTGTGCTCTATATATAGGTAGGTGTGTGTGGGTAGCCCCTCACTCAGTCTTTGGACTGACCCCTCCCCGTTTATGTTTTTAGTGTGCTGGTTTCGGTTTGGGTTCGCGTTGGAGTTCGTGCTAGGCGGCGGTGTGTCGTGTCTTTTGAGTATGTGTCTGCACGTTTCAGTTTGTCAAGTATTTTGTTATGATTTATAATTTGTGAAATTTCGTATAAGATATATTTTGTACAGGTTGAAGTTATGATTTGAATGTTTGAAATTCGGGACAGGTTAGGACAGGTGCTCGGATTAGTTGAACCCGTTTTGATGTGTAATTACTCGGGACAGGATAGGACAGGTTTGTTGAAGTAGTGGAACACGTATATTTGATTCTGATGTATGTACTACGTGGTATGCTTGGTGAGTAAAAGTTTTTGAAAGTTGGCATTTCGTACTACATCCGCTGTCATATTTCGCATATTTTCTTTTGCACAGGGTTAGGTACCGCCTAGCTAGTGTGTGTGTTTTCGTTGTCACCCGTTCGCTGTGACTAGGTGCGTGTGCGGACTCTCTATTTCGTACACGTGTCGGGTCATAGTGCGGGGCTGTGGTACCCCACCGCTTTGGGCGCTACAGAGCTCTTGAAGAACATGAATAGTGAGTTTGATTCTTGCAAAACTCATGGAAATTAAATGACTCCTACCCGTTTCTTGGTTTGTTCCTTGTTGTTTTTCGAATCTTAGATTGTTTCTAAGTGTTATTTTCGTGCCTTAGACCCTTCCCTTATTCCCCTTGCTCTTATATGTGTTTAGGTGTGGTTTAATGGCTGATTTGCAGGTGGAATTGCGAAGAAGACGAGCTCTGGGCCCGTTAACGCCAGTTTGTGCACTTGTGCACTAATGGGGGAAACGGCCGCTAGTGGCCTCCAGGTCCATTGATCTAACTAAATGTCGGGAATAGTGCCATAGAAAGTTGTTATGCTTTGGGACTTTCCCTGCATCATAGATAATCTTTGAATAATATACGAATGATTATAATCACAGGTGAACACTTCTTATGTGCCAATACATGTTTTGTGTGTTTCCATTACGTGTGCATGTCAAGAACTCCCCTAATCGGATGAGGCCGTTAAGAACTTTATCATTATGGGAATGACACATGAAACAAGTTCTTAACTCCATAGGCGAGGATTAGAAACTTCTCCAAGTCGATGAGACTGACATAGTGTGGGAGTGTCGACTTTGCCTCTGGTGAGACTTGTTTGTGTAGTTGTGTCCTTAAGAAGGATCATCCTTTTTCATGGGGTGTAAAGTGCATAAGTTGATATGTACACAATACACAAGGGTGCTTGTTGTAAAGACGAGTTCACTGAGAGAGCCCCGCGTGAGAAGATTCCAAAATGGGAAAGGATGTTACTAGAACTTCCAGATTAGGAAATATCTCACATGTCAATGACGTGAAGAATTAATCCTTAGACTTAAGATTCCACATTATCTCATATGAGCTAACTCTATAATCTTTGATATAGGCTCAAAAGGGTGTCGCCATATAGACACCTGAACGCGGCCTATGTTGGGATTACAGAAGTGGCATTTGAGAATTGTTGGAATCAATAAAGGCCCTACACTTGTAGTAGGTAAGATGATCTCTTATTACACAAGTCATTCATGATTCCATCCTAAAATCCTTGCGCAAGGTGGTTAGATCAAAACTTCAAGAAAATGGGGTTTTCTTGGATTGAGATCAAATCGAATATGAAGGGAACTTTGTTTTAAGATTAAGATTAGTAGGGCTCTCGATGTAGCACCCCACATGTGAGGCACCACATCCCCCGCACTATGGATCAACACGAGTAACGAAATGGTAAATCCGCACCCGCATCAAACCACAGCGAACGAGAGACAAACAGAAAAACCCTCCTAAGCTAGGCGGAACTTAGACCCTGCAATTATAATCAATCAACAAAACATAATGTAGCTGAAAACTAAATCCAAACACAGGCATAGGTCACGGCCTGCAGAAATTAAACACACAAACCGCAAGTAGACTTGGTCTCCTCAGGCCTCTTTTAATTCATAACAAAGCCCGACAAGGTAATACAATATCAAATACATGAAGATTCAAGTTCATAGTATTACAGAATCGAATCATACACAATCTAAATACGTATGAGTGTAAAGACTCTCCTAACTTAACTCGACCAACTCAAGACTCAACACAACTCCGCCTAGCTCGAAACTCTAAAGCCAAACCTGCGCACTAAAAGGTTGGGGAGGGAGAGCGACAGTCTCTAGAAGACTGAGTGAGCAGGAGCGAAATACATATATATAAAACATGCACATGCAAGTCCTAAATCCCGAGCAAGGTTTTATTTAAAATTAGTTCCCAAAAAGGGCAAGAAAAAGGCTAAGCAATGCTCGAACTTTACAACCAATCATATTAAATTTATTATGTTTATAATTCATACATAGCATAAAGGCTCGGCGAGTGAGCGTGCATTATCTCCAACCAAACTCCGACCGTGTACGACAAATATCATTAATACATTAAATAGGTGATCATGCAATATATCATAATACACTCAGATCATATATCATATCGTAAGACATATTCGTTTGGGCAATCCGTGTCTCGGCCTTCCCGCACGGTGCATATCAATCATAACATAATCATAATCATAAAATAAGTTCCAACCTTCTTCCTCCGGGTGGTGGACGAGTTAGCAAGACCCGGCCACCTCATATATAGGCCAATGGGGTTTCATGACTCCCCCAAGGGCACTCAGCTCCCATTCCCCGCTAAACCTCCTAGCGAGGGCCGGTATCACCGTAAAACATAGTGGAACTAGCACATGGGATCACCGTCGGCCCATGCCTCCCCGGATAGCCACATGTACTAAGTCCTTGGGCCCGTGAACATATCATACATGCATAATCTCGCCAAAACATTTGATTCATAAGAACATAACATATTTTATAATTCATTTGAAAAGGGTTTACTCGATCAATATTTACTCGATAACTCTACTTTAAAAGTAACATATATATATACTTAAGGTTTTAGCCAATGCTTGTCACATAAGGTTTTAGGGTTTAATATGTAACTAAAACGAAAACACGCTCACCTAGAACAAGTCGATACCAGGATACGAGTTACCGAGTGCCTAGTTGATCAAGATTTCTCCGCCCTGGAGATAAACTATACAAAGGACAGCGTAACGTGTTTGTGAGACTCAAGACTCCAAATGAACCATATAAGACGCACGGCATGCGATGAACATGATATGAATGCGTAAAAGATGATATTATGTCATAAAAATGTTCATGTGCACTACTAAGGAATTTAAGGCATATAAATAAGTCATTCGTTCATTCATTCATTTTCGTTCAATTTCATAAATTCACATATCATATCAATTTAATCTAAGAATTTCATATAATAATCATAACATGTACTATTTCATGTTTACAAATAGAAATAAGAAAAGTAAAATGTTCAAGCCCTACTCGGTAATTTTAAATACGTGAAGTAGATATCAATTAAATTCTAATTAAAATAAATCAATTAGTAATTAAAATATAGAATAAATATATTTTTATTACATACACATGCATACTATATTTTCAATTAATGACATGCGTCCAAAAAAAACATACTAATTATATATATATATATATATATACACACAACACGTAACACATGCATATATACCATGCATGCAATTTAAAATAAATAAATCATGCATGCAAACTAAATTAAAAGACCATGCATGCAATATTAGATGTATATATATATAATATTACTACACACATAATGCATGCATTAATATATCTAAATACCATACACACCCTAAGTCACATGCACACATATGAAGAACATAACACACCCAGCACTTATGTAAGGAGGAAGCAACAGATTATCCAATTACACATACTCACAATACACAACAAAACAAGGAAGAATGAAAGGAAGAAACATAAGCGGTAAATGAAAGAAAAGAAAGAAAAAGAAGCAGCAGGGGAAAAAGAGAAAGAAAGGAAGCAGCACAGCAACAGAACCAAACTCCCCGCCCGGGGAGATTTCTCAAGCCAACTTCCCCGGCCGGGGAAGGAGATGCAGAAACCTACTGCAAGAGGTGTACCCGGCAGGGTACTTCCCAAGAACAAACTCTCCCCGCCCGGGGAGAGTATTACAACAGCAACCCAGCGACAACAACAGTTATCTCCCGAAACTGGGGAGGAAAAAGGAAAGGGAAAAAAACAGGCCAAACAATCACATAAACTCCAACCAATTTATGCCATCACAACAAGGAAATAAAGACACAAATGATCACCAAAACAAGCCTGAAACCAGGCCTGCAACACGCAGCAGCAACCAGGAAATTATGCAGGAGGTTTACTTGAGGAAAACAGGGAAAAACCGGAAAAAAAAACAGGGCCAGGCATTATGTGAACCATTAACCATCAACTCAACAACAATTAAGGTAAAAAGACACATCTTAATACCAAGAATTCAGCTCCATATGACCCACCATTTCCGCCATAAAGTTCACGTAGCAGCAAGGATGAGGAAGAGCAGTTTATTGTTTGAAAAACTCCAAGTTCATTAATGAAAGCTCAATAACTACTCAAATACCACCAAATAAATGACCATAAATGAAATAAAGGAAGTAAAGTGATCACTTTCATGCTTTAAAACCAACAAAAAGATCAAGTATTCAAGAAGATCAAGAATTCCAATTTAAACCTAACTATTCAATCAAATCCCCAAAGCTCCATGAAAACTGACTTAGAATTAGGGATGAATGGATCAAAATAACAAGAGATGCATGTACAACATAATCCTAACTCACCTTGTTGATTGGATGAAAGTTGGGAGAGATTTGAGCTCCAAAATCTCATGAAATGGTAAAGTGACGGGAAAAACTGGAATGCAGGAACTTTGGCTGAGTTTTCTTGCTCTTGTGAGGGTTGGTTCGGTTGAGGGAGTATATGGGATGATAGTGGGCTGAACTAGGGTTACAAGGGCTCCAACCAAGGTTAATTTGGTTAAGGTTTGAACAAGTTAGAGCCATTTTAGTGAAATGTGTCAGTTTTGGTGCCGTTTCATTTTCCGGTTGGATTTCGACGGTTCAAATGATTTCGGAAAATTATAAGGCTAAGTTCATTAAACCTGAATCTTCGATACGAGTTCAGCTAAGTTGACGGAACTCGAATCCGAGTTCCCAAGCTCAAGATATCACACACGGAACCAAGGGTGCGCTAATTGCTCGTTAGCCCTCGATTTGGTTTCACAATTCAAATTAAATATGTTAACTTGTCAAATGAGTTCGAAAACATAAACCGAGCATATATACAAGTTCATAACTCATAAATTTACGACATACTAAATTTCCACGACATTTCAATATCATTTCATATAAGAACGGAGCACAAATAAAAGTTCATGCACATAACCTTAATAATTTCATACATTATAAATTAAAACCAAAATTTAAATTCTATTCTTAAATATAATTCAAAGTCAACGACATAATGAATTTAATTCAGATAATTTAAAGATATAGTTTAATTAACAACACTAAACACTTAATTAACAATTTAATTCACTAAATTAACGAAATGAAATATCATAAATAAAATAAAATAGAATAATAACAATTTATAATAAAATTAAATATTTAACACTTATAAACAATTAATCAAGTAATTAAATGATTTAATTGCGCAATTTATAAACAAATACGACATATTAGTATAAATGAGAAAGCGGGGCGTTACACTCGATATTCTCATGCCCTAGATCTTAATCGAGAGATAGGATGGTAGGAGGATCGTATCCCACATGATATCATTGACTGAAAGGTTCTTTCAAATATACATTCACATTTCGGGTAGGGGTCACACACCTGGTGCTAGACTATGGTCGTGTGACCTGTGAGGTAATTAATTAATAAAGTGTATTAATTAATTAGACTCACTGCTAACTAAAATTGAACCTAGAGGGTCACACACAAGTACCGGGTTCAAAGGGTATTATGGAAAGATCAAATAGTTGATCGAAACGAGACCACAATGTAAAGTACGCTGGTGGATCGAGAGCATTGTTTGGGACGTGTGATCCATTTGAGAAATTGGATCATGTGTTAATTAATTGGAGAATTAATTATCAAGCCCAAATATAATTAATTAGTGAATTAATTTTAAAGCCAAGATATAATTAATTATAAATCCCTAAGTATAATTAATTAGAGAAATAATTATATATCCGAAATAAAATTAATTGGAGAATTAATTTTAGCTCGTTAGAAATAATTAGTGAATTAATTCTAAAGTGCTTCATATAATTAATTGGAGAATAAATTCTAAGTATTTAATTATTTGGTTGTTGTAATTTGATTAGAATAAATGAATAAATAAATATCTTCTATTTTATTATTCTAATAAAGTATTAATTCTAATATGATTAGAATAAATATTATTAGGATAAGATATTTAATTATTGGTAGAATAATTAAATATTGCTAAATTGGTTAGGAGTTATTTCTCTAGAATATAAATATCTTATTTTAGATAAGACATTATTTTACTTGGAGAGAAAGAAAGAGTAGAATAAAAGTCAAAGTAGGAGACCATCTCCTACATGGTACTAGGGTTTCGAACCCTAGACTATAAAAGGACTAAGGGATTCGGATTTTTTGGCTTACACGTGATTTGAGATCACGTCCAACCTTCATGGAATTTCGGGATAATTCTCTTGCTCTCTTTTCTTGCTTCTTGTTTCTTTAATACGCATGTTATAGTACTAGCATACTCACTAACATGATTTGAATCTAGGTTGGTGTGGATTATTACTCTAGACGATTTCTACTTTGGAATCTCGAAGAAAGAATCAAGAAACGGCGATTTTCATGCCGCTTGAAGAACGTTTGAGGGTGGCTCAAAACATTTCAAGAAAGCTTCAATTATTGTAAGTTTCTTGATAATCCCTAAGTTTTGAAACGAACATTGCAAGATCACGATCCCTTTTGGAAAAATTTTTAAACTTCCTCTGCTTAAACTCTGTTGTTTTCCAACAAGTGGTATCAGAGCCACCTTGAAACTTTTGTTATAAAATGTTACTGTTTTGAATTTGACAGGAAATTCTTGAATTTGGATATTAGCTATGTATTCTTTGTTTTTGTTTAAAAACGAATCTATCGGATCAAAACCGTTTCTTGAAAATTCTTGAAAAACTGTTTTCGTAAAATCTGATTTTAAGCTGTTTGAATCGGATTTGTTTTAGGACTATTTTAATTTGAAAATTGAATCTTGGAATTTGTCAAATTACGACACGAAATGGGGTGGCGAAATCCCGCAAGCATTGTTGGCATCAAGCGCGTTTCAGCGTGCGATGCCCGGGCGAGCTGGGCGAGCCTTCCCGCAATTTTCCGCCTCCATCGCCTATCTCTACCCGCCATCAGCGCGCGGCTGGCCCTGCGAGTCGCGCGGGCATGCGGAGCGTGCTGCGCGTTGCTCGCGCCCTTGCGCACAGGCTTGCAAGCAGATGGGCGGGACTGACTGGCGGCGCCGGAACCCCTTGCGGGCTATGTACGCGAACACCACCTGCTTGTGCGCGCCTTTTACTTATGCTTGTGGGCGAATGTCGCGCGCCTCGCGTGGGGTCTCCGGACCTTTTCGTTTCGTTTTTCGATTTTCGTTAAAATCCCATTTTGTAAAAATCTGATTTTATTTTAAATTTTGATTTTGATTTTATAAAATTATTTATTAGAAATATTTATAAATTTTGGATTGTTGAGAATTAAAGTCAAGTTCTTATTTTTCGGGAAAAATTAATAATATCACTTTGAATGATATTTTGATAAAAATTTAATTTTTGAAATTAATTGAGTTTTGTCATGATCCAAATAGTGAACTATATTCAAATCACTTAACTTATTGTTACTTGAAGTTAAGAGAATTTTAAATTTAATTGGTAAATTTAAATTCAAGCAGTCGTAAGCTAGTTTAGGTTATCATGGGTTAGTCTTATGAATGTTTTAATTTATGCACGTGGATGATTTCAATTGGGGTCGGAGCCCCATGGTTACATTATTTCAATTGGGGTTGGAGCCCTACTTATGTGCGTATTGTTATGTGTTTATTACGGCTCATGCTACTTCTTCATTGCCTAAGTGGGATGATGTTCAGAGAGAGGCAGTATGGAGATCCTTTCCGCTGCGTAAGGGTGTCCCGAATTATTCCCCCGAGAATACAAAGGATAGTTACTTTGATTCGTTGGCTTGGGTGATAGTGCATAAGATCTTAGCTACAGGATTCTGTGCCCGATACGGGAGTGACAACAACATCACTGAGAGGGAGCTAGGAATCATGTACAAGATGAAGGAAGGGATCAAATTCGATGGCACAACTGAGCTCCTCTAGTTGATTCAAGAAGTTGCGGGGAAGGCTACCGGGACGATAACCCATGGTACGTATGTGACCATGTTTACTCGGATAGATTGGAGGCCTAGAGGATTGTTTCCCGTTGATTTTGATTATGATATAGGTCCACAGTATCTGGAGAGCATGGGTTTAGCTATTGAATGGGAGAGTGGACGACTCAAGGATGAAATCTTGCCATGGTGGCCAATCCGGGATAGAGATAGGTTGTGGCAGATGTGTAGTTGGGGTAAAGCTCGCTTTGACGAGCTTTCTAATGCACAGAAGGAGCTCTTAGCTCGAATTCCAGATAGGCCTGACACCGAGTTTGAGGTCCTCCGCAATGTTGTACCAGTTGTTGTTGATGAAGTTGATGAAGATGCTTTAGCTAGTGTGAGGAGTCTTAGGGCGGAGTTGCTGGATTGAGAGCTGATGTGACCGCCATGACCGCAAGGATCGAAGATTTAGCTCATTATGTGGATGAACGATTTGATGAATGGTAGGCTCATGTTGATGTTAAGTTCGAGAGGTTTTACGCTCGTCTTGACGAGTATTTCAGAGGACCCCAGCAGCCCGCTGAGCCTTGATCGCTTTGCCATTTTGTTTCCATTGCTTTATTGACATTCTATTTTGCTCATGTACTCTTTGATTTTGTGATACTCTTGCTACTCTTAGTTCTTTGCTTATGTTTTGAACTCCATGAATTATTTTTATACAATGTGCCCTTTTTTTACATGGAATTTATGGCTTTTGTATGATACTTGTTGGATGCATGTTGTAACGCCCCAATTTTTCGAAAGTTCAGGTAAGCACTCCACATGCGGGTTTTTGGGAGTTGGGGGCTTATATTAATTATTATATTCTTTTATTCATTTATTTCATAACCTTATATGCAATATATATTCATATATTTATATGAATTATCATTAACGTGGCAATTGCGTGAATTAATTGATAACATGCCTAATTGCTAATATGTGTCCTTACGTGATCATTTAGTTAATTATGTGAACTTAATTGCATGAATTCAAATATTAGAGGGACTAAAGTGCAAAATGTGATGATTCATGCATTATAGTGCAAGACATATATCATATACATATCATCTCTTCCATCATATTTTATTCTTTCCATTTTCATCAAAATGTCACACACTCACACACATTAAATCATGTTGAAAACACCAAGAGAAGGAAGGAAAATTTCATCTCATTTTCAACCTTTAATTCAAGGAAGAAGTTGCATAAGTTGTGAGCATCACCACCATATCACCATTTCATCCTTTCCTTCTTTAAATTCAAGGTATGATATGAAGTGTATAAATTCATGAATTATATTTGAGATAGGATTTGATGTTTTTAGTATGATTTCTTGGTTATTCATGGTTAGAAGCATGTTTATGGTCTTTTTATCTTCAAGACTTGCATGGAAACATGAAGTTATATGAAAGTTAGAATATATGGAAATATATGGATTTTGATTGATTAAATTTGATGATCTAGACATGATTTAATGGTTTGTTTGATGCTTAAGTGAATTATTATGTTTATTTGATGTTGTTGGGCAATTGTTATGGTTGGAATTTGATCTGGAGAGGGTTTACATGAGTTTTGAAAAATGCCCGACTGCTGTTCTGTTTTCGAGCAGAGTGTCCCAGCCGGGATCCTTTCTGAACTAAAAACTATCCCGGTCGGGACAATCAAGAAGGGTGGCTACGTTAATTGTGTCCCAGCCTGGACACTTTTAAACTGAAAATTAATCCCGGTCGGGATCTCTCTCTGGGTGAACAGTGTTTTTGTGTGTAAAAATTACCCTTTCTCCGAGTACTTCCACTATGCCCCGTGTGTTCTTAATTTTTAAATTTATGATAAATTATGTTTCTTTCAAACATGATCATGATAGGGGAGGTTTGTGTAATTTTCTCAAACTTTGAAACATGTATTGCATGCTTAATTATTGCTACATTAATTGATAAATTGAACCCGTTTATGATAATTATTAATTGTAAGAGCCTGATTGACATCACGTGGCTTTGCCGTTCGTCTTGCTTAGTTCTTAAGCATCGTATCTTACGTACACTTGTCCTTGTTACACAGATCACGGTCCCGGAGACGAGGAGCACGCTCCATAGGGTGTTTCATTTCTTCTTTTGTCAGAAAAGGTGAGGTTTGAATTCTAGATACATAGAACCCGTACGACCCTATGTGATGTTTTAAGCCAAAATGTATCTATATATCTAAAGTATTCCAAGTCTTATTGTCTTAAACGAATTTCATGAATGAACTGAACAGATTGATTGTTTTGGCGAGTAACTATATTGTACTGTGGGTTCGAGGGTAGTGTACTGACAGCCAGGAAAGCATGGGCTGACGGGTAACTCTTGCAGTATCCTCACAACTTTTTGGATGACCCCTGAACCCACTAGAAGATTAGTGGAGGAAGGAGTTGCGGGCACAGGGAATCATGAACCGTACTGTAGCACCCCGAAGCGCAAGGCACTACATCCACGGCACAATAGCCCAACAGGTGTAACGAAATGGGAACTCCGCACACGTGTCAACCTACGGCGAACGGGAGACAAAAAAAAATCTCCTATGCTAGGCGGTCTAGACCCTAAATCAGAGTGCATAAAAATAAACAAGACAAAAGCAGAAGCCCCAGGATTTAAATAATAAAACATACATGCTCATTAAATAAGGAAATATACAAGTTTCAAAGGTCAAATTTAAATTCCTCTTTTACATATTTTCCAAATTCGATTCATAACCACATAAACATAATTCCATAAGTTCAAGGGACCAAAATAAATTAAAAAGATGCATGAAACTAACTATGAAACTCAAGACTCGACAAAAAGACCGCCGCCTAGCACAACTCCCCATGAACACCTGCAACTCAAAGAAACAAGGGAAAAAAGAGAAACGAAAATGAGGGTCAGTCCTAACGACTGGTGAGGGGGCTAACACACGCACACTTACATATACATAAGAGCATAACATAATTGAAATTAAAGAGTTCATGAACCGGGGCGTGGTTTTTGCATTCTAAATCATTTTAGCCCGTGATATTATATATAAATAAAAAGGTTTAAGGACGGAGGCCAAAATCAACCAATTTTAGTAATTAGAAGTCCACTCCCGTTTCAAAAACTATATTCATAATCAAAACAACCGGCGAGAACGAGTTTTAGACCACCTTACTCCGTTCATATTCAGAAGAAATCAAATCACACAAACCTACCATTTCTCCGGCATGGAAGGGGTCACGGGCCCCTAACCATCTAACAGTTGAGGGAATTGCCTAATGCTTCTCCAACCCTTGGACTCCATCCTCCGACCAAACCTCCTGGTGGGTTCCGGTACATCCTTTCCAACATATGGAGGTCATGCTTAGGAGTGGACCCGACGGCCTAACACCGTCCCGGAGCTCCCTCACAAAATCCTCCGGGGCCCATTTCAAATATCAAAGTTCTTAGTTTCATAATTTCAAAATTTTAGAATTTTCCGACTTCATATTCAAAGTCGTAGTCTCGCTATTTCAAAACGTTCACACACATCAACCCTTTTTCAAATCAAATAAACATAAAATAGGTTACATATACATATAAAAGTGTTTTTCCAATAATTCATACCAAAAGGGACAAATCCCACAAAATACTAATCGAACACGTATTTATATAATTATATATATATACATATATCGCATGCGGGCTTAAAATACATGTAGGGTTGTAGGTCATTTTAACTGAAACAAAGAAAACCTCACCTTGTCGACCAAACCAAACGAAATGGACTCAAACACCTCTAAGAGACCTCCTCGTCACCCACGGAACGAACCTAAGGACAAAAGAAATAACAAATGACAACCTTAGACTCAAAATGTACCAACTAGACTCTCGGCAATGCATATGGATTCAAATATGCATAAAGAATGCAATGAGATTTCATTTAGGTCATATGATACCAAATCGAGTCATATTAAATTATAATGCATATGTTTTACGTTAAACAATTCATGAATTTCATGCAACACTCATATCACATTATGCAATATGTTAGACATGCATGCATATAAGAAAAGAGGCAAGACAATATCAAACGAAACACTTAAATGTCATATAGATCCATACATGTACGTAGAAGGACATATAGAGCATGTTAAGGCACATATCAAGTACATAATCATCGAAGTCATGTAATAAATTCATAATATCGCACATAACATATAACACGACAAGCAAGCCATGTATATACTTCAATAAAATTCCAAAGAATAACATGCAAGGTAAGCATTTACGTCAAGAAGTCATGCATGCACCTATAGACACGTATGAAGCATGTAAGCCATTTATTTCACATAAGAGCATCAAATTCACGAGATAAATTCATAATTAAACACTTAACATATAATATAAGATGTTATCTACACAAAAGAGGTAAGAAAGAAGCAAGAAGAACACGAGTCGCGGTCGCGACCCCAAAACAGCTTCCAGGTGGTCACGGCGTGACCACCAGCTTCTCCACCGTTCTGGCACTGTAGAACTCGAAGTTGGGCCAAAATGGGGTCGCGCAAACCTTCACAATCCGGTCGCGGCCGCGATTGCACTGTGCAGTCGTGGAAATCTACAAATCCACCCCTGTTCTTCATCCCTGACACCGCCACAACCACAAGACAAGGAAAGGCAACAACACAACAAGGAAATAGCAACAAAAGCTCAGTTATACACACCCCAAAACACCACCAAATCACACGGCAAGGCAAGGGAAGTACATTGGGCACATATCTTCAAGTTCAAGAAATATTCATCCATGGTGGTCCGATTTTCAGCAACTTTCCAAGAAATTCATGCATATAATACTAACATAGAAGTCATATAGATCACATACATAGCTAGAAATCAAGAAATAAATCAAAGATTGGCAAGAAATCATCTAAAATTGCATTAAACCTAACTATTCACATATCTCAACCAAAACATGATCAAACATGGATGAAAATAGACCAAATCAGATTCAAAAGAAAGGCAAGGAGATGTAGGTTCGAATTTTGGGCATACCTTTCAAATTTGACGAGAAATGGAGGTCGAACGAGCAAGAAATGTCCATGAGTGAATAGTGACTGCCCTCTTTCCTTTTTCTCCCCTTGGCTGCTATGTTTTCTGCTTCTTTTCTTTTCTCCCCTGGTTTGAACCGAGATGAGCGCAAGAGAGATGGATCAAGGGTTGAATATGGGTCACATGGGTTCAAAAACGGGTCAAATCGGATAAGAAACGGGTCGGATATGAGCAAAACGGGCGAGGGTCGCAAATCTGTCACAAGGGTCACGTTTCGGGCGAAAAACGGGGTATCAAACGTGCTTATAAAAAAAACAAGGCCAAGTTCTCTAGCTTCTATTCTTTTTTACGAGTCCGACGTCACTTCCGGAATTCGAATCCGAATTCCCAATTCTGAAATACGCCTTCCGAAACCCAAGGTGCGCTAAGTTAAATTAGGCCCTCAAGTCCCTAACAAATAAAACGGTTCGAAAACTGCATCAAATGAACTTAAAAACATACAACGAAAATAAGAACACATTCAAAACATGTATAATTCATACATATCACTTAATCACCGAAGTTAGAAACGAAAACGGGTTTAAATGGATTAAAAACGAAGTAAAAAGATAAAAACGTTCAAATAATTCATATAAGGTTCATATAAAAATTCCAATATTAAATCATATAATTCAAGTATTTCACGTAAATAATAAAATAAACACGTAAATCACGTTATTAAATTAATTTAAACGCGCACTTAGCACTCTCGAACCGCGTACCTGTAGGACCAGATGAGCGGGATGTTACACATATGCTCACACTGACTGGATGGCGGGGCCTTGCAATCCCACCATCACCCGGAGGAAGAAGGGGTTACTGAAACTGCTATTTGTGCACTGTAATTGATTGCTTGAGCACCTAATCACTTAATAACTGAATTATTGTACACGGGTCGGAGAAAGGTTGGAGAATTGTTCTCACTCGTTGGGCCACTGATTGATTGAAACGGATTGTAGTGTTAAATTAATTAGTTGTAATCTCGGGCGAGTTCTACTTTATTCCTGAACATATATTGCTTTTTTTTTACAAAATCTTACCCGAGATTATAGCTTGCGTGGTAATTGCGCTTATATTTATTAAACCCCTCACTCAGTCTTTCGTAGACTGACACCTCACATTTTCAGGTCTACAGGTTGCGGCTAGGCGGGATTGAGTCGGTCTTTATCTTTGGGTCTAGCACTGGTCATTCTCATTTTCTGGGAGGTTTGTAAATATTGATGATTGATATGAATATGATAATGTATATATGTATATCGCTATGCTTCAGTTTATTGTTATGCATGTTGGTAATTACTGAGGGTTAGTCCCGCCTAGCTAGGGTGTCGTTTTTTTTTTATTCTCCCGTTCCCTATAGGCTTGATTCATGTATGGGTGGTTGTTCCATATGTGGATTGATCTATAGTGCGGGGGATGTGGCTACCTAGCGTTCCGGGTGCTACACATGTTCATTGTCAATTGCTTTTGCACTTGATCCGTGTTTTCTAGTCACTTATCTCAGGTTTTGGAAGCTTCGCTAGCATGTTGTCGGGTCTACAATTGATAAGGGAGTTTTCTAGATCTTTAACTCTAAATTTGCATGAGGACATTGCAAAGATTAGGTGTGGGGGAGATATGGTTATGATTATGAGAATTTCTTGGATATTTGCATGAGTAGAGGTCTTGTTAACCTTGCGAATTGTTAGGAATTGAGAAATTGTGAGAATTGTGAAAATTTCCCCCCGTCTTTAACTTTTTCTCTGAGGTTTGATTGTTGAGCTTTTGCTAAAATAAGTTAGGCTTTTTGAATTAAGGAAAATTTGCATGAGATTAGATAATTTAGTATGTTAGTATGCCCTTATCCGTTGAGCACTTTTGAACGGGATAATGTACTTTGCTTAGGAAGGTGGCTTGATGATTTTCAAATAGCTCTAAGATTTAATTAGGATGCACTTTAGTCCTATTGAGGTGAAATTTTGAGTTGATGAAAGATTAAGGAAGTGAAGTAGGCATTCACTGTCGAAGGATTATAAGCCTTTCTTTTAGCCGTTGTCACTAAATAACGTAATCTTATTGACCCCGCTGAGCCTAATTGTTGTGCAAAGATTTTTGTAGCCACATTATAAGCGTAATGCTCAACAAAAAGAAACCTCCTTGTTAATTTTACTCCAAGGCTTGCTCGTTTGATCTTATGGAGAATATCTATCTTTGGATTCTTTTTTGATTATTCTTGTGAGTGAAATTGAGAGATATATGTAAAGAAAAAGTTGAGAGTAAAGAAAAAGAAAAATATGAGAAAAAGAAAGAGCAAAAGAAAAGAAAAGAAAAATTATGCAAAGTGTGAAATTAAAAGTGTGGGATACAAATGTCCAAGTGTGGGGGAAGTGTTTAATGACGAATGAAAGTGCCGTGTTTTGTATAGATTAAATGAGGTACGCTTGGTAAGTAGTCACTTGATCCAAATTTTTCATAACCTTACCCAAAGCTTACATTACAAGCTCGAAAGACCTACCGATCCTAAGTCTTGAGTTAATTCCAATAGTGGAGATAGGTGCGAAGAGTGTATTCCGAAGTTGATGATTGGAACTTAAGCGGAAATTGTGAATTTTTCATTCTAATCTTGGTACATTGTTTCTGTAACATCCCAACTATTTGACTTTCCAGGTACGGACGTCGCGAGTGTGCTAGGTGTGCTTTTAATTAATTAAGCATGCAATTATATGACTTATGTGACTTTTGAATGAGCAATATGTGTTTCGTGTTTGAAAAGTTTACGCTTTAGCCCTTTTTAATTCGTTTTAACTCGTTTCAACCCCGTTTTCAATCCTGATTTTTGTAACAACTTACCATGCATGAATTATGTGGATTATGAACGTGTTTATATTCTTTATAGTTGTTTTAGAGTTTGTTTTATTTGGTTCTTGACTCGTTTTGTAAAAACAGGATTTGTTAGGGGCACGAGGGCCTAACTAGATTTAGCACACCTTGTGTTCCGGGAGGCGTAACTCGAGATCGGGAATTCAGATTCAAATTATGGAAGATGTGTTGGACTCATAACGAAGATATAAAGCCAAGGAACCTAATTTTGTAATTTTCTAAGCCAATTTGAGCCTCCGAAATTCAGCCAGAACGAGCACATAGCGACAAGAAGACACCCTTTGACTAGTCTTAAGTGTGTGGGCCCCACCTTAACCCACGTTAAGCCTTAACCATGACTTTTAACACCATGACACTCCTCTCTCTGGCCCCAGCCACAATTTTGGACCCCCTCTCCCCAAGGCAAGATATTTGCTCCAAAGCGAAGAAAAGAAGAAAAGAAGAAGAGAAAGAAAGAGGAACTATTCACAAGTTGGGATTTTGAACTCTTCACACCACCATTTCTTCTCCATTTGAAGATTTAAGTTCATTTTTGATCTCTCTATGTCTTTGTGGTGCTTTTGAGTTCAATTTGATGAGAATCCATCCATGATTGCTCCTTCTATGGCTTAAAGCATGATTAGTGAGGGTTTGATGTATTTTCATGAATCTTGTGTGTTTCCTTGTGAATTCTTTAAGATTGATGCATGGTATTTGCTCCTATGACATCCTATTTGGGTTATATGAACTTGGTTTGAATGTTGGATGAGGATTCTTGAATATGCCATTGATGAACTTGAAGAACTTGGACATGTTGATGCATCTCTTCCTTTCCCCTCATTTTAGTTCGGTTTTTGCATGATCTAGGGCATAAATCTTTTAATATTTGCTGCATGAATCTTGTATAATGTGTTGGATTGAGTTCTTAGTGTTTTAGGGGCCAAAATCTTGACTTTTTGAGGCTGGAGCAGACCCACGGTCGTGGATTTTTGCACTAAAACCCACCCACGGCCGTAGATTTGATTACAGAAACTTGGTATGTTTCTGGACTGAGATCCACGGCTGTGGATCTCCCCTTTGTTAAAGATTCACGGCCCTGGATCTGGGTGCAGAGACTTTTTGCCCCGAATTTTGTTTTCTTGATTTGTTTTGCTTGTTTCCCTCCCCGATCTTGATCCTAATGTGTTATATGCTTACTTATATGCATGATATGCTATGCTATGACTTGTTTATGTGTTATTTTGCTATGTTTTGTATATGAATAATGTGTTATGTTGTGTATGCACTTGTTTTGGTATAACTTCGACGTGTGCATGCGAGCTTTGAATTCGTTTGCTTTAAGTGCTACGTGTGATGCCTCTTTGTGCCTACTTGCCTTCTTTACTTGACTTGAATTTGTTATATGCTCCTATATGAATATGAATGGATATTATATGATTCCTTATGTGGGTTTTAAGCGTGTTATTAAGTGTTAAGTGTTTCGTGTGCTCTTGATTGATTGAATGATACCTTTTGCTATCGCATTTGCTCACTTTACCTTAATTGTGCACAAGAATATGAACTTTGCCTTAGTGTTTGCATTCCTTAAGTGTGTAAGCATATACCGTGCGTCTATATGGTTCATTGTGAGTCTAAGTCTTGTGTTTGGCTTCGGTTTTGTTCAGGTGCACCCGGGGCGGTGTTTTGTTCGTCACGTTGATTCCGGGGTGAATCGATCGTGTGTCTTTGGGTTCGTCGGTGTAAGGTGAGGTTAGGATATAGTTATGCCCTAATGAAATGTGCTCGTTTTTTAATGCGTGTGACGTATAAGCCTCTATATATATGTAGATATGTGTGAGATATGTGTATGTTGGCCTTGGCTTAAGTTTGAAAGTATGAAGCTATGTATAAGCCTTTGTACGCTTAGCTTTGATTTTCGTTATACCTTTGAGGTCGGTGTGATACGTATGTACGATATGCATGTGCTATGAATAAGTGTAAGTCTAGCGGGTTAAGCTTTGTGATATGTGATATGTGTAAGTATAAGTTTGGGCCCCGGAATTATGTGTAATGGGAGACCCGGGTCGACCATGGGATCGCCAGTTGCAACCCTTGTACACTTCTCCAACTTAGGATCAACCCGGACCCCACCAGGAGGTTGGTTGGGGAATGGAATCCTCAGGCGTGAGTGTTACGAAACTCACGACCCATACATATAAGTATGTGGATGGTTTGGGTGTGCACAACCCACCCATCAACCGGTGTAAGTGGAGGTATGTGTTATGATTTCGAATGTTTAACCGAGTTTCGTTAAGTTATGTTGGTCGGTCATAAGTTCGTGGGTTAGACTCTTAAGCTAAGATAAAATTTGTTTTGCTTTTAACTTAATAAGTTATGTTCCGGTATGTGTGTGATAAGTCTGTGTGAATCTAAGCTTATGCCTTAAGAAAAGTATGAATTAAGATTTGTTTGGATTGTTTGATCAGCTCCCTATATGTATATTATCATGGTAAAATGTTTTGGTATGTAAAAACTAACCCCGGGTTCACGAACATTGGTTCAACTACGTGCTATGCTATATATATATATATATATATATATATATATTGGTTCAACTACGTGCTATGCTATATATATATATATAAGTGTGCATGTGTAACCCCTCACTCAGTCTTTGGACTGACCCTCCTCCCTCCCCACGTTTTTACCTTTGCAGGTTAGCTTTGGAGTTCGAGCTAGGCGACTTGTGTCGGTCGTGAAGTCTGTTTTGTTTCGAGTCTCGGTATAAGTTTGGAGTCCTTTGCATTTCGTATTCGAATTCATTTAAGTGTGTATGATTTGATGATGTTTATGAATATGAATATGTTGTATAACTTATGTGAATATTCGGGACAGGCTTCTAGGACTAGTATGAACTCGTTTGATTGGTGAATTATAATTTATGGTTATGTTTGATTTTCGGGATTAGGGATTTATTCTAGTTGAACCCGTTGTTTGTGTGATTGAAATTTTATGATTGGCTTGTTAAGCTTCCACATTCGCGCACTTTGCATTTTGTTCTTTTCGTGGTCTCTGTGTCCCGCCTAGCTTTCTTGCATGTGTGTGTGTAACATCCCGCTCGTCCGCCCGTACAGGTACGCCTTTGCGAGAGATCTATGTGCGCATTTAATTATTTTAATTATGCGATTATGTGTTATTTTATTTCTAATGTGATTAATTGTAATTAATTTGTTTAACTTATAACTTGACTTTTAATGTTTATATATGTATGTCGTGTAATTTGCTCCGTATGTGTCCGAATTTGATCCCGTTTCTTGCGAATTTTTGATATATACGAACTACGTGAGTTATGAATGTGATTATGTGCTCGTTTCATATTTTAGAGTTTATTTTATGTGGTTTTTGGCCCATTCTGTAAAAACGGGATTTGTGAGGGACTTAAGGGCCTAACTCGTTTAGCGCACCTCGTGTTCCGAAAGGCATAACTTGAGCTCGGGAATTCGGATTCGAATTCCGGAAGATGCGTCGGACTCATAACGAAGAAATGAGGACAAAGAACTTAGCCTCAAATTTTTCTAAACCCCTTTGATCGTCCGAATTTCATCCGGTTTGAGCTTCTTTTGACAGATTTACCACCTTTCATTAAACAAGCCATAACTTGACCAATCCTTGACCAAATTAGGTGATTCTTGGGCCCACATTCAACTTACTCACTCCACTATCCATTCCTTAGCCTATCATGTCGATTTTCAGCTGACAAAAGAGTGCGAAGTAGCAGCAAAACGAGG
This sequence comes from Lantana camara, assembly GCA_037501455.1. Taxonomy (NCBI): domain Eukaryota; kingdom Viridiplantae; phylum Streptophyta; class Magnoliopsida; order Lamiales; family Verbenaceae; genus Lantana; species Lantana camara. The sequence goes on from CM074855.1 coordinate 62,160,234, forward strand.
AAGAGAGGGAGAAGAGAGAGGAAACTATTCAACTTCAAGTTTCAAGCTCGGTTCTCCTTGGATTCGCCTCAAATTTGAAAGGTAAGTCCAGATTATTGTTTTTTATCTTATCTTCTTTCTTTTAAGTGTATTTTGGCTGAATTTTCTTGAGGTTTGAGCATGGTATGTGTTAATGCATGAAGAGTTAGGTTATTTGGCCCTTTTGATGAATCCATGTGATCTTTGAATTTCCTTTTGATTTAAGGCATCTAATATGTTCTTATGATCTCCCTTCATGTCTCCTTAAACTTGTATTGCATGATAATTGAGTTCTAATAGAGTTTCCGTTAATGGTCTTACATGAAAATAGAAGAACTTGAACTTGTTGATGCATCTCCTCTTTTCTTCTCACTTTAGCTTCGGTTTTTACATGAATTAGGGCATGAATCCTTGAATATTTGTTTCATAAACCTTGTATTATGTGTTGTCTTGATGTTGGTAGGGATTAGTTTGAGTTTTGAAGGAGTTTGCAGCTAAAAATCTAGAAAATTTGGCCCTGACCCAAGTCCACAAGGGTTGATTTTCTCTTTCAAAAAAAATCCACCGGGGTGGATTTGACGCAGCCCCCTCTTGGAACTTTCTGACCCAAATCCACGGGGGTGGATTCCCCTTTTGAAAAAAATCCACCTGGGTGGATTTACGGCAGTGGCTCCCTTTTGCTCCGAACTTCGTTTTCTTGTTTCTTTTCGCTTGTTTCTTGTGTCTCCCACCACTAATTTGATCTCCATGCTTTACTAACATGCTAAATTATGTGTTATAATTATTGTATTACATTTATGGATTCGTTTGACGTGATTCGTGCCTTATATGATTCGATGTGTACTCCTACACGCGTGAATGACTTTGTACTTTGTTTGCATGCCTTGCATGTAATCTCCTTGCTCTTATATGAAGTATATGCATTGTTAATATGTTGTATGACATGTTATGCATATTATGTGATTTTTATGAATTTTTTTGACGTGAATTATGTGATTTATGGGTTGATGTAAACTTATATGCACTAAATGTCACCTTGTTGCGTTTTATTCGTATCTTTTACATTCGTTGCCCCTTGAATGAACTTAGAATTTATGAATGCTCTTGATATGCTATTATATGATAAGTGATGGTTTTAATTGATGCGTTATGAGTTTAATTTGTTAGTTATTTGTTTGAAATTTCGTTGTTTGCCTCGATGTGCCTAAGTATGAATTTATATGAAGTGCATTGCATCTTTTCCATCCGTACGCATATGCGGAGCGTCTATATGGTTGATGTTTGAGTCTAAGTTCGTCCTTTGCTCTCGTCTTGTTCAGAGCTTCGTTCCTTTGGTGTCGAGGAGGTCTTTTAGGTTGTAGTACCCCGGAGCGCAAGGTACTACACCCCCTGCACTGTAGCCCGACACGTGTAACAAAATTGAAACTCCGCACATGTACCAAGCCACAGCGAACGGGTGACAAACAAAAACTCGCACACTAGCTAGGCGGTCTAGTCCCCAATACAGAGCGCGCAGAATAAATCAAAATCAAATGCGGAAGCACCAGGACTCAAATACAATCATACATGCTTGAATTAATACAAATTAAACAGAAATGCCCATCCAAGGCAAAATAAATCATACATGGGTCAAAGCTTGAAATCTGAATCAAAACTTATACAAATTTCATACATATGTTAAACGTAAAACCAATGCAAAAAGTAAAGATGCAAGAACCCGACTGACAACTCGAACAAACTAAACAAAGAACCAACGCCTATGTAACGCACCGGTTTTTCGTTTTAACTAATGTGTCGTTTTTGTTTATAAATTGTGCAATTTAATTATTTAATGATATGATTAATTGTTTAAAAATGTTTCTATTTGATTTTTAAAACTATAAATTGTTGTTATTTTAACTTAATTTGATATTTAGTGTTTAACTTCTTAATTAAGGTTTCATGTTACCTTAACTATTTCGGAAATTCTGTTAATTAATTTCAACATGTTATTAGTTGGCTTCAATTTATTTAAAATGGAATTTAAGTTTTAGTAATTAATTTATAACGTTAAGAATTCATTCTTGCGCATGAGTGTTCTATTTGGGCTTTGTTCTTATATGTAATGATATCGGAATGTTATGGAAATTTGGTATGTCGTAAATATGTGTGTTATGAACATGCCTATATGCACGGTTTATGTTTTCGAACTCATTTGAAGTGTTAACGAATTTAATTTGATTGTGGAACCAAATCGGGGGCTAACGAGCAATTAGCGCACGCTTGGTTCCGTACGTGATATCTTGAGCTCGGGAATTCGGATTCGAATTCTGACACCTTCTTTGCCTTTGTATCGATGATTCGGAGACAATGGAATAAGCCTCATACCTTTTTGAGATCATTAAGACCTCCGAATTCCAACCGTAACAAACAACTCGTGCAAGAATTACCCTTTTGTTGACTAGTCTTCATGGTGGGACCCTTTTTACTCAACCTAACCTAACCAAAGCTTAACCATGACCTATGTACCTTGAGTTAAGCCCTTTCTTCCCCCTTTTAGCAGCAAAAACCGAGCCAAATATCTTCCCTTGCTGCTGCAACTGATCGAGATAGAGGAAGAGAAGAAAAGGAAGAAAAACCCTTGGCCATTCTTGTGATTTTGAGCTAAAATCACCTCCCTTCTTCTTCCAATCTTCAAGGTATGAATATTTATGTCTTCTATACTCTATTATACTTGATTTCATCTACTTAATACATGAATTGGATCAGATTTGGTTAGGGTTTGAGTGATGAGTTTGATATGAACTTTTACGGATTTTTGTTCTTGTGACCTATTTACATGTGTAGCTGATTTTCTTGCTTATACATGATTATATGAGCTTTTTTCTTGGCCTATTTCTTTCCTAACTGATAGTATATGATGTTGGGAGGATTTTATCTCTTGACCCTTTGATAAAATTATGAGATTTGGAGCTTCAAACTTGATGTTCAAAACTGCCTACCCTGTTTCGGGACTGCTGTGTGGAATTATGGTTTGTTGCTTGATCTTATGGTCTCCATTTCTTGTGAAATTGAAAGGATATGATGTACACTCATTGCTCTATATGATAGCATTCATGTTGCAAGTATTTGGATCCATTTTAAGCTCCAAAACCGAAAGACATAGCCTGTTCTTATGCATGATCTATGACAGACTTGCTGCTGTTGCGTTTGGTGACTTGTTGGTCATTCTAATGTGCTTTAATTCGTGCCATTTTTCATATATATGATGTAAATTAGTTTTTTAGTATGTTGGCATGAATTCCCCAAGGTTTGAGTTCCAAATTCAGCTCCTAAGTACTTGATCGTGGCTTGATTGAAACAATAGGGCTCTTATGTATGATTTTGGCGACCCAGTTTTGGTGCATGATTTAGATGCCCTTAATGTGTGATTTAGCCTTTGAACTCTAAATGAAATATGTTCCTTACATGCTAAATATGTTGTATATTAAGTTTCATAGCATTTGGAGTTGATTTGGTATGCTTTTGGATTGATTTTGTATGGGTTCAGTTTTGCCGGTAAAGCCTTTTGTGCGATTTTGGTTCTGTACCGTGACACCCCCGTGTCTCATTTACACTAAAATGTGAGACACGGGCGTGTCACACCTTCTGGGCATGTCTGAACTGAGCCACGGTCGTGGCTCAGTTTAGCTAAGGTTGGTGACACCCCCGTGTCCCTTCCCCTGCGCAGTCCTTGTTGCTTCCTTTTCGGTTTTTGATTTGTTTCACCTCTTTAATGATTTTATCTTCATTTGTGTTGAACTATGAACTTGTTTTGTTATGTGTTAGGAGTATTGTGGTTTAATTTCATAGCATTTGGATGAGGTTCAAAGCATACTTTTGGTGAATTGCTATGACGTGGTTTGAGTGCTTCCATATCAAATATTAAGTACCTTCTTGCATTCTTTTGATGTCTTAAGTGATGCTCTTTGCCTTTTTATTTATCATACTCAATGTAAACATGTTGAAAGGTATAATGTGATTATGGTTCCAAGATTTTGTTAGATATTGCTATGAATTATGAAGGATATGAAAAGATGGAACTTGAATGTATATGAACGTTTATAATATCAAATGAATGACTTGGTTATATGAGTTAAATTCCTTAACAGTGAACATGAACATTTTCATGACATAATATCATATTTTATGCATTCATATCATGCTTGTGCATTGCCGTGCGTCATATATGGTTCATTAAGAGTCTTGAGTCTCACGAACACGTCATGTTGTCTTTTGTACAGTTTATCTCCAGGGTGGAGAGATCTTGATCTTTCAGGCACTCGGTAACTCGTATCCTTGTTTCGTCTTGTACCAGGTGAGGGTGTTTTCGTTCTAGTTATGTATAAAACCCTACAACCGTATGTGACAACCTTTGGCCAAAAACCTAATATAGTTATATATGGTTTTCAAATGTATGTACCGAGTAAGTATTGATCGAGTAAACCCTTTTCAAATGATTTATGAATTATGTTATGTTTCTTATGAATTGATATGTTTGGCGAGACACATTTATGATTTATGATTGTACGGGCCCCAGGACTTAGTATATGTGGCTAACCGAGGAAGCAAGGGCTGACAGGGATCCCATATACTAGTTCCAACCATTTACGACGAAACGGACTTCGTCAAGGAATTTTTGATGGGGAAACGCTAACCGGGCTTTGAGGCCTCATGAACCTCATAGCCGCATTGATATGATTGGGTGGTCGGGCCTTGTAAACCCGTCCACCACCAGGAGGAAGAAGGTTGGAACTGTTTTATGAATATGATTATGTTATGTTATGATTGTTATGCACCGTACGGGAAGGCCGGGACACGGATTGCCCAAACGAATATGATTTATGATATATGATCTGCATGTATTATGATGTATTGCATGATCACCTATTTAAAGTATTAATGATATGTGTCGTACACGGTCGGAGTTGGTTGGAGATGATGCACTCTCACTCGCCGAGCATTATGTTTATGTATGAATTATGAATGTAATGAATTAATATGATTAGTCATAAAATCCGGGTATTGCTTGGTCATTCTCTTGCCCTTTTGGGAACTAATTTCAAATAAAACCTTGCTCGGGATTTATGACTTGCATGTGCATGTTTTATATATATATGTATCGCTCCTGCTCACTCAGTCTTCTAGAGACTGACCCTCTCCCTCCCCAACACTTTAGTGTGCAGGTTTGGCTTTGGAGTTTCGAGCTAGGCGGAGGTGTTTGGAGCCTTTAAGTTGGTAAAGTTAGGTTAGGAGAGTCTCTGCACTCACATATGTATTGGAATTACGTATGATTCGATTCTATAGAATCATGAACTTGAATATTTATGTAATTGTTGTTGAATTGCTTTTACTGGGTTTTGCTATTGATTAAAAGAGGCCTGAAGAGCCCAATTCTGGTTATGGTTTGTATGTTTGAACTTTGGCTTTGCGTTGCATTATATTTCGTCGACTGGTTATCATTGCAGGGTCTAGTTCCGCCTAGCTTAGGAAGGTTTTTATGTTTGTCTCCCGTTCGCTAGGGTTTGATACGGGTGCGGATTTACTATTTCGTTACTCGTGTTGAGCCATAGTGCGGGGGATGTGGTGCCTTACGTGTGGGGTGCCACAGCCTAGCACGCACCAACCTGCACCTGCAAACTCAACAAAACCAAGAGGGGGAAAACAAAGCAACGAGGAGGGGTCAGTCCTAAAGACTGTTGAGGGGCTAACACACTCACTCATATGTATACATAGAGCAGATCATATTCAAAAATTAGAAGGTTCATGAACCGGGACGTGGTTTTTGCAATCCAAAACATTTAACACGTGACAATAATTATAAGGACAAAAAGTTAAGGCCGAAGGCCAAAATCAACTAAATTTTAGTGTTTATGAATCCACTCCGTTTCACAAACTATGTTCAAAATCACACACACGACTCGGTGAGTACGAGCCTCGGACCACCTAACTCCGTTTATAAATCAAAGCTTAAATCAAAACAAAACGTAATTTAGAATCAGACAAACATACCTCTCCTCCGGGTGATGGCAGGGTGGTGCCACCGCAACCATCGGTCAAACAGTATGGGTCGTGAGTTTCGTGACGCTCACGCCCGAGGACTCCTTCCCCCATCAAGCCTCCTAGTGGGTTCGGGGTTGATGCTTTGGTTGGTTTCTGTTCGGTTGGTTCGACAAGGTGAGGTTTCTTTCTTTTAGCTATTACGACCTACAACCGTTGATGTGATTTAAGCCTGCATGTGTCCTACGTATACGTATAAGTAATTAGATATATGTTTGATACGTATTTTGTGGGATTTTGGCCCTTTTGTTATAAAATATTTGAAAATGCTTATAAGTATAATTAAGAAATATTTTCGTTTGTTTGTTTTGAAAAGTGTTGGTGTGGTGTTTTGAAACAATGAGTTATGTTATGAAAATTATGATTCTTTGAAAATTATAAATTTTGAACAATTTGAACAATTTGATTGGGCCCCGGAGATTTGTGCGAAGGAGACCCGGGACGGTGTGGGCCGTCGGGTAGTCCCTGGTACGGTCTTTAACTTAAGGATCAACCCTGAACCCACTAGGAGGCTTGGTGGGGGAAGGAGTCCTCGGGCGTGAGCATCATGAAACTCACGACTCATACTGTTTGACCGATGGTTGGGGTGGCGCCACCCTGCCATCACCCAGAGGAGAGGTATGTTTGACTGATTCTGAATTATGTTTTGTTTTGATTTAACCTTTGATTTATGAATGGAGTTAGGTGGTCCAAGGCTCGTACTCGCCGAGTCGTATGTGTGATTTTGAACTTAGTTTATGAAACGGGAGTGGATTCATAAATACTAAAATTTAGTTGATTTTGGCCTTCGGCCTTAACTCTTTTTCCTTATAATTATTATCATGTGTTAAATGTTTTGGATTGCAAAAACCACGTCCCGGTTCATGAACCTTCTAATTTTTGAATATGCTCTGCTCTATGTATACGTATGAGTGAGTGTGCTAGCCCCTTCACCAGTCTTTAGGACTGACCCCTCCTAGTTGCTTTATTTTCCCCCTCTTAGTTTTGTTGAGTTTGCAGGTGCAGGTTAGTACGTGCTAGGTGGTGGTTCTTTGTTTAGTTTGTTTGAGTTGTCAATCAGGTTCTTGCATCTTTACTTTTTGCATTGGTTTTACGTTTAAGAAATGTATGAAATTTTTATAAGTTTTGATTCAGATTTCAAGCTTTGATCCATGTATGATTTATTTGGCCTTGGATGGGCATTTCTATTTAATTTGTATTAATTCAAGCATGTATGATTGTATTTGAATCCTGGTGCTTCTGCATTTGATTTTGATTTATTCTGCGCACTCTGCATTAGGGTCTAGACCGCCTAGCTAGTGTGTGAGTTTTTGTTTGTCACCCATTCGCTGTGGCTTGGTGCGTGTCCAGAGTTTCCATTTCGTTACACGTTTCGGGCTACAACGCGGGGGGTGTAGTATCTTGCGCTCCGGGGTGCTACAACCTAAAGGACCTCCTCAACACCAAAGGAATGAAGCTCTGAACAAGGCAAAGAGCAAAAGACGAACTTAGACTCAAACATGAACCATATAGACGCTCAGCATATGCGTCTGGATGGAAAAAATACAATGCACTTCATATAAATTCACACTTAGGCACATCGAGGCAAACAACGAAATATCAAACTAACTAACAAATTAAACTCATAGCGCATCAATTAAAACCATAACTTATCATATAATAGCATTCATAAATTCTAAGTTCATTCAAGCTGCAACAAATGTAAAAGATACGAATAAAACGCAACAAGGTGATATTTAGTGCATATAAGTTTACATCAACCCATAAATCAAATAATTCACGTCAAACAAATTCATAAAAATCACATAATATGTATAACATGTCATACAACATATTAACAATGCATATTGTTCATATAAGCGCAAGGCAAGCAAACAAAGTACAAAGTCATTCATGTGCATAGGAGTACTCATCGAATCATATAAGGCACGAATCACGTCAAACGAATCCATAAATCTAATACAATAATTATAACACACAATTTAACATGTTAGCAAAGTATGGAGATCAAATTAGGTGTGGGAGAAACAAGAAACAAGCGAAAAGAAACAAGAAAAGGAAGTTCAGAGCAAAAGGGAGCCACTGCCCTAAATCCAGCCCGGTGGATTTTTTTCAAAAGGGGAATCCACCCCCGTGGACTTAGGTCAGAAAGTTCCAGGAAGGGGCTGCCTCAAATCTACCACGGTGGATTTTTTTCAAAGAGAAAATCCACCCCCGTGGATTTGGGTTAGGGGCTAAATTTTCGAGATTTTTAGCTCCAAACTCCTTCAAAACTCAAAGTAATCCCTACCAACATCAAGACAACACATAATACAAGGTTTATGCAATAAATATTCAAGGATTCACACACTATACAAGAGCATACTTTTCATACTATGTTTGATGATCTTGTGTTTATAAGTATTTGATTTTATGAGCTAGACTTGTTTAGGCGAAGGTCTGATGATTGCTTTTAAGGGAAGGTTTGATGATGGTGTGTTTTCTTATTTTCATATTACTCGAGGGCGAGCTATAGGCAAGTGTGGGGGAATTTGTTGAGTGTAGAATTCACATGGATTTAAGCATTGATTAGACTATATTTTTATGCCGTTTGATGCGTTTATGTGTTTATTTTGCTCCGTTCAGGTGTTTTAGAAGTTGGAGATAAGAAACGGCGAAATGAGGCGAATTCACACATTTTTTGAGGAAAAAGGTGTAACTCCCATTACCCCTTGTAAGTGCACTATTGGTAACCCCCGTTAAAGGACTCAAGAGCATGACTTTTGGCGAAGTATGGGAGTAACGCCCATTACTCCCTGGCAGAACAACTCTGGAAACACCCGTTACTAGGGGTAATAGGAGGAGATCTTTGGCGCAAAAGGGGTAATGACCGTTTCCCCTGGGCAGAAGGAAAGTGGTAACGCCCGTTACCAATTATAAAAGCGCGAATGCGATTTCAGGCTCGTAACTGGTGTTAATGATATGTGTGAATGGAATGGTAACACCCATTACCGGTGTCGGCAAGGCAGATTTTGGGTAGCTATTTAAGTTTGTATTGGAGTCTTTTTGAGCAACTTCATCTTCGGGTTTTGACCTAGTTGTGGAGAGGGAGACACAAAGCTTTTAAAAAGAGTTGTTCAGAGGATTTCGAGAAGACGAAAGGATCGAGTTCTTAAACAATTTTCATTTCTTTGGTTTTATTTTTCCTTTTAATTGTCAAACTAATTCCTCTAAGTTTTTTTTCAATTAGTTTTCATGTTAGATTTAATTTTCTAGATTTTATTTATGAGACTTTGTTTTGAATTGATGAACATGAATTTCTTCAATGCAATTTATTTTATTTTTATGAGTTTTGAGTTAATTATGAGTAGCTAAATCCCTAGGGCTAGGGGAGTGATGATGAGTGCATGATAAGTGTTTGATATAATGCTTGAATGACTTGTGCTAGTTCTTAGTTTGAAAAATGATTTGAATTGAAGTGTGAAGGCCTGATCACCCTGATCATAATCTAGAATTACCAGAGAATTGAGAGATTGATGGTAGGTGAGAAGGTTTTCATAACTAGTAGATGTTACGAAAATAAAGAGATTTGGCTCTTTGTCTATACAACGGTAAATCGTTTTCCATGCCAAGGTGCTAGAACTAGATTTGAACTAGTCTTGATCAGATGGTTTAATTAATTATTGATGATTGCGAGAGCAACGTTGAGCTTAATTGAGCACTTGGTTATAACTTGAGAGAGGATAATACAAACATAAGTGACTAGGTTGTAGAATTACGCTTGTCAGACAAGTATTATATTAAATCTTGAATGTATGAATTATTACTCCCTAGCCTATTTAGTTTATTGATTTTAATCCACGTGTATTTATCTCGGTTAACTGTGTTTTATTCTAGTTAATTATTTCAATTCTGTTTAGTAGAGTAGCAAACAAATCGATTTTCGTCCGGTCTTTAGATTAGAAAGAGATATAAAGTAGTGGTTGATTTCCCTTCCCTATGGGTATGACCCTGTTGTGCTACGTGTATATTAAAGTGTACACTTGCAGGATTGGTTTAACTTAAAATCACAACAAGTTTTTGGCGCCGTTACCGGGGAAGGCGTTTTAAATCAATATTACTTAAATATTTTGATCTAGTGCTTTAGACCATTACTTACTTTGTGTTCATAGTTTGCTATCATTGTAGAATTGAGCTAAGGATTTTTTTTTCCTTTGTGCAGGTTCACGGTGCATGCGACGATCTCAAGATCCGAAGCTAGTACCCTACGATCCGGATATTGAGAGAACAATGAGTGTTATTAGGAGGAAGCGTAAGAAAGAGAAGAAACCAACTATCATACCGATGGCTGACCCACCTCAAGATCCACCACCACCCGCCATAAGAGATTACAATGTGCCGAATGCGGGGGCAATTCAAACCGCAACCCGTCCCCCGATAGTAGCGAACAATTTCGAGATCAAACCAGCTATAATCAATTTGCTGCAGAATAATCCATTTTCAAGACTATCATAGGAAGATCCGACATCACATCTTGAGTTCTTTCTTAAAGTGTGTGATACCTTCAAGATCCACAATGTCACCACCGATGCTATCCGAGTGAGGCTTTTCCCCTTTTCACTAAGGGAATGAGCGAAAGCATGGTTGAGTATTGTACTAAATGAATCCTTCCAGACATGGGAGGAATTGTCTCAAGCTTTCTTAGCTAAGTTTTTCTCATTAAGCAAGACCACGAAGTACAGGAATGAAATTGAAGGATTCAGACAATTAGATGGGGAATCCTTCTCTGAGGCTTGGGAGAGATTTAAAGATTGTCAGAAGAAGTGCCCGCATCATGGTATTCCTGGTTGGTTACTGATTCAGACATTTTACAATGGGATGTCCCCAACTTCAGAGGGGCGCTGGATGCCGCCGCTGGCGGAGCGTTCTTGTCAAAATCTGAAGCAGTAGCCACTGAACTGTTAGACAACATGTCACAAAATGTCGTCTTTGTACACGAGAGGAGCCACTCCCAACTAATTAAAGTGGCAGCAGGAGTCTCAGAGTCAGATGGCCTAACTGCCATCAATGTCAATTTGAAGCTATAAACAAGAGATTGGACTAACTTTTTGTGAACGCAATTGGGACTCTTGCCCAACCAGTTCCGGTAACTTGTGAAATTCGTAGTGGTCCATATTTGTTTAACATGTGTCCTCATACCAATGGAGGGGAACAGGTACAAGAGCAGGTGAATTATGCAAACAATTCAAAACTAGTGAATGATCCCTACTCGAACACCTACACCCCAGGATGGAAGAACCATCCTCATTTTTCTTGGTCTAACAATCAGAATGTCCAACAACCACCACGACAGCCTAGACCACAATTCCAACCTAGGCCACAATTTCCACCAAGACAACAAGGCCAATTTCAGAGCCAACAACAATATCCACCACCCCCTCTCCAAAATCAACCTTAATAGGTACAAAAGTAAGGATGGGAGGCTGCACTTGAGAAATTCATAGCCGTGTGTACGGATCGATATCAGAAGTTGGAAACTCAAGTAGAACAGGTGGTGAATTAGAACAAGAATTTGAAAACTCAGATTGGCCAGATTGCCCAATCCTTGAATATGAGAGGGCCAGGAATGTTGCCAAGTCAAACCAAAAACAATCCTAAGGAACAGTGTAAGGCCATATTTATACGAAGCGGTGGAGATTGTGAAGGTCCAAGGTTGCTTGCAGAATCTGATGTTGACAATTTTGCCTGTAAAAAGGTTAAGGAGGTGGTTGGTATTGAAAAGGTGAGCATAAAGAAAAACAAGGAAGAGCTCCCTTCAAACCGAAAGGTGAATGAGGCACCCCTGGAACAGGTGCCACATGTTCTTTTTCCCCAGAGATTACAGAAACAGAAATTAGACAACAATTTGAGAAGTTCTCGAGTATCTTTAACCAGCTTCACATTAATATACCCTTTTGGGATGTATTAGCTCAAATGCCCACGCACTTGGAAGTTTCTAAAAGAATTGGTTTCGAGAAAAGAGAAGTCTGAAGACTTCGCGACGGTTGCACTTACTGAGGAGTGCAGTGCTATTATTCAGCATAAACTTTCCCAGAAGCTCAAGGATCTCGGGAGTTTTTCTGTCCCTTTAACTATTGGTTCCTTACAATTTCATGAGGTTTTATGTGATTTAGGAGCCAGTGTCAGTCTAATCCCTTTATCTACTTGCAGGAAATTAGGAGTGAAAGAGCTCAAACCGACTAACATAACACTCCAACTAACTGACGGATCGGTGAAATACCCGATAGGAATTCTTGAAGATGTGCTGGTAAAGGTTGGAAAATTTTGCATCCCTAATGATTTTGTAGTCCTTGATGTTGAGAGCGTTGAAAGTACGCTATTGATTCTTGGGAGACCGTTTCCGTCCACGGTTGGAACGGATATCGAGGTCACTCCATGTGACTCGTCACGTGGGGATTGTTGATCCCTAATAGCGTTTTTAAAGTCAAGCTAACGACTATAACTTAGAAATAATTTTTCTTTCCCTCTTTTTTTCTTTTGTTTGTTTTCTTTCCTTTCGTTCTCGTTTTTCTCATGTTTATTTTGGGTTATCTCTCTTGTTTTGCAGGTTACCTGATGCGATACAAGGAATTTGAAGTTGGATGCAAGGACCGTGATTTGAATTTTAATGACAACATTGAGGTCCATTTATTTTTGTGCGTTGCTTGTGCTTGAGATTGATTTATTTGTGTGGAAAATGAATTGGTGCGATTTATTGCAATATGTGTTGTGAGATGGTTATGTGTTTTCAAGATTGGTGTACTATGGTTTTATTGAATTTGCTGAGTTAATCTGCATTAATTACGTGATTAAGCACTGTCCAAGTTGTGTTCATATCTAACTCATGTTTTTGGGCGGAATTAGTAGGAACGGACGTTACCTTATTCTAGGTGTTTTTAAGTAACGTCCGTTAATGGAGTTAGAAGTTTTGAACATAGTGGGTAACGGGCGTTACACCTTCTCAGTTAATTTTTTGTAACGCCCATTAAGAGGTACAGGCGTCCGGGATAATTAGGAGTACGGGCGTTACACCTAGGAGGCTTGAACCCGGTAACGCTCGTTACTCGGGCGATGTCGTGAATCCGTATGGGGTTAGGAAACACGTTTTTTTTGTTCCTTTTTCCTTTTTCTAACCAATTTCGAATTCCTCCCCACCCAAACTTATAAATACACACACCCCCCTTAGTAGAGCATCAATAGCTTCCCTTGGCCAATCCTCATCAAATTTCCAGCAAATCACCGCTCCTCCACCGAGTACCGCCACCACTTTTCCAGTGACACAATATCACAATCACCCACTCTTTTCCCTCTTGAGTCTTGGTAAGTTAACATCCCCCTCCTAGTTTGAACTTGAATTTAATTCTTCCAATCTAAGCAAGGAACCCGAGGATCAATTGCATGTAGGATAAATTTTGGATGGAATTGATGAATATTAAGAGATCATGCATGCTGGAGTTAGGGTTAATGATAGGAAGTGGATTTGAACTTGAATTTAGTAAATTGTTGTAGAACCCTAGTCTCTAATTAGCTTTTGAATCCAAATTTTAGGGTTGGATGTGGAGAATATCGAGCTTAGTTGTTTTCCTATAGGATGATATTGATTTGAGTTGGGTAGATTGAAGAATTTTGGCTAAAACTCACATCCTAAGCTTGTGCACATAAGGTGTTTGATAAATTTTCTAAGTGAATTGTGATTGATATTTGTATCCTTTGCTTGGTTATATTTGTTTATTTCAGGTATCATGGGACGTACACAGCATCCTCGAGCAGTTGAACACTTCACTACCTCATCCCCCATGGATCATCAATCGCGGGAATCGGTCAATATAACTGTGAATACCATGGGCCATCTGTTTCAAAGGAATTTGACAAGAAATATTGTATCCACTCGGTTCTTCAAGGAAACATGGATGGAGAAATTTGAGGCCTAGGCAGAGGTGAAGAGACTGTTTAACAACATCGGGTAGGTGCCCTTCCTTACTAAGAAAGATTTGACATATGCTAAGATGACTGCCGCCTTCTTCACCACGATGAACTTTAATCCGGCGGACAACACATTGACTTTCACTTTAGATGACCGGGAAACTCAGATTTGGAATTCAGATCGGATAAGGAAAATTCTACGTTTTTCGGCTTATGCTACTTCTTCATTGCCTAAGTGGGATGAGGTTCAAAGAGAGGTAGTATGGAGATCCTTTCCGCTGCGTAAGGGTGTCCCGAATTATTCCCCCCCCCCCCCCCCCGCCCGCGGAATACAAAGGATAGTTACTTTGATTCGTTGGCTTGGGTGATAATACATAGGATCTTAGCTACAAGATTCTGTACCCGATACGGGAGTGACAGCCACATCACTGAGAGGGCGTTAGGAATCATGTACATGATGAAGGAAGGGATCAAATTCGATGGTATGACTGAACTCCTCTGGTTGCTTCAAGAAGTTGTGGGGAAGGCTACCAGGACGATAGCCCACGGTGCGTATGTGACCATGTTTGCTCGGATAGATTAGAGGCCTAGAGGATTGATGCCCTTTGATTTTGGTTATGATATAGGTCCAAAGTATCTGGAGAACGTGGGTTTAGCTATTGAATGGGAGAGTGGACGACTCAAGGATGAAATTTTGCCATGGTGGCCAATCCGGGATAGAGATAGGTTGTGGCAGATACATAGTTTGGGCAAGGCTCGCTTTGAGAAGCCTTCTGATGCGCAGAAGAAGCTCTTAGCTCAGATTCCCGATAGGCCTGACACCGAGTTTGAGGTCCTCCACAATGTTGTACCGGTTGTTGTTGATGGAGTTGATGAAGATGCTTCAGCTAGTGTGAGGAGTCTTAGGGCAGAGTTGGCTGGATTGAGAGCTGATGTGACCGCCACGACCGTAACAATTGAAGATTTAGCTCATTATGTGGATGAGCGATTTGATGAATTGCAGGCTCATGTTGATGTTAAGTTCGAGAGGTTTTACGCTCGTCTTGATGAGTATTTCAGAGGACCCCAGCAGCCCACTGAGCCTTGATCGCTTTGCCATTTTATTTCCCTTGCTTTATTGACATTCTATTTTTCTCATGTACTCTTTGATTTTGAGATACTCTTGCTACTCTTAGTTCTTTGCTTATGTTTTGAACTCCATGAATTATTTTTATGCAATGTGCCCTTTCTTTACTTGGAATTTGTGACTTGTGTGTGATATTTGTTGGATGCATGTTGATTGTCAATTGCTTTTGCACTTGATCCGTGTTTTGTAGTCACTTATCTCAGATTTTGGAAGCTTCGTTAGCACGTTGCCGGGTTTTCAATTTACAAGGAAGTTTTCTTGATCTTTAACTCTAAATTTGCATGAAGACATTGCAAAGACTAAGTGTGGGGGAGATATAGTTATGATTATGAGAATTTCTTGGATATTTGCATGAGTAGAGGTCTTGTTAACCTTGTGAATTGTTAGGAATTGATAAATTGTGAGAATTTTGAAAATTTTCCCCCGTTTTGAACTTTTTCTCTGAGGTTTGATTGTTAAGCTTTTGCTAGAATAAGTTAGGCTTTTTGAATTGAGGAAAATTTGCATGAGATTAGATAATTTAGTGTGTTAGTATGCCTTTATACGTTGAGCACTTTTGAATGGGACGATGTACTTTGCTTAGGAAGGTGACTTGATGATTTTCAAATAAGTCTAAGATTTAATTAGGATGCACATTAGTCCTATTGAGGAGGAATTTTGAGTCAATGAAAGATTAAACAAGTGGAGTAGGCATTCGTTGTCGGAGGATTATAAGCCTTTCTTTTAGCCGTTGTCACTAAATAACGTAATCTTATTGACCCCGCTGAGCCTAATTGTTGTGCAAAGATTTTTGTAGCCACATTATAAGCCTAATGCACAACAAAAAGAAACCACCTTGTTAATTTTACACAAGGCTTGCTCGTTTAATCGTATGGAGAATATCTATCTTTGGATTCCTTTTTATTATTCTTGTGAGTGAAATTGAGAGATATATGTAAAGAAAGAAAAAGAATGAGAAAAAGTTGAGAGTAAAGAAAAAGAAAGATATGAGAAAAAGAAAGAGCAAAAGAAAATAAAAGAAAAATTATGCGAAGTGTGAAATTGAAAGTGTGGGATACAAATGTCCAAGTGTGGGGGAAGTGTTTAATGGCGAATGAAAGTGCGGTGTTTTGTATAGATTAAATGAGGTAAGCTTAGTAAGTAGTCACTTGATCCAAAATTTCCATAACCTTACCCAAAGCCTACATGACAAGCTCGAAAGACCTACCGATCCTAAGTCTTAAGTTAATTCCATTAGTGGAGATAGGTGTGAAGAGTGTATTCCGAAGTTGATGATTGGAACTTAAGCGGAAATTGTGAATTTTTCATTCTAATCTTGGTACATTGTTTCGTTCGGATTCACACTACACAAGGGTATACTTTTCATACTATGTTTGATGATCATGTGTTTATAAGTATTTGATTTGATGAGCTAGACTTGTTTAGGCGAAGGTCTGATGATTGCTTTTAAGGCAAGGTTTGATGAGGATGTGTTTTCTCAATTTCGTATTACTTGAGGACGAGCAATAGGCAGGTGTGGGGGAATTTGTTAAGTGTAGAATTCGCATGGATTTAACCATTGGCTAGAGCATATTTTTGTGCCGCTTGATGCGATTATGTGTTTATTTTGCTCCACTCAGGTGTTTTAGAAGTTGGAGATAAGAAACGGCGAAATGAGGCGAATTCACACATTTTTTGAGGAAAAAGGAGTAACTCCTGTTACCCTTTATACGTGCATTATTGCTAACCCCCGTTAAAGGACTCAGGAGCATGACTTTTGGCGAAGTATGGGAGTAACACCCGTTACTCCCTCGCAGAACAACTTTGGTAAAGCCCGTTACCAGAGGCTGTTGGAGGAGATCTTTGGCGCAAGGGCGTTACCCCTGGGCAGAAAGAAATTGGTAACGCTCTTTACCACTTATAAAAGAGCGAATACGATTTCAGGCTTGTAACGGGCGTTAATGATATGTGTGCATGGAATGGTAACGCCCGTTACTGGTGTCGGCGAGACAGATTTTGGGCAGCTATTTAAGTTCGTATTGGAGTCTTTTTGAGGGACTTCTTTGGTTTTTGACCTAGTTGTGGAGAGGGAGACACAAAACTTTTGAAAAGAGTTGTTCAGAGGATTTCGAGAAGACGAAAGGATCGAGTTCTTAAACAATTTCCGTTTCTTTAGTTTTATTTATTGGTTTAATTATCAAACTAATTCCTTTAAGTTTTGCTTCAATTAGTTTACATGTTAGATTTAATTTTCCAGATTTTATTGAATGTTTAGGGTTTTATTTATGAAACTTTGTTTTGAATTGATGAACATGAATTTCTTCAATGCAATTTATTTTATTTTTATGAGTTTTGAGTTAATTATGAGTAGCTAAATCCCTAGGACTAGGGAAGTGATGATGAATGCATGATAAGTGTTTGATATAATGCTTAAATAACTTGTGCTAATTCTTAGTTTGAAAACTAATTTGAATTGAAGTGCGAAGGCCTAATCACCCTTAGCATAATCTAGAATTACCGGAGAATTGAGAGATTGTTGGTAGTTGAGATGGTTTTCATAACTAGTAGATGTTAGGATTGCAAAGAGATTTGGTTCTTTATCTATACAACGGTAAATCGTTTTCCATACCAAGCCGCTAAAAATAGATTTGCACTAGTCTTGGTTAGATGGTTTAATTAATTATTGATGATTGCGAGAGCAACGTTGAGCCTAATTGAGCACTTAGTTATTCCTTGAGAGAGGATAATACAAACATAAGTGACCAGGTTGTAGAATTACGCTTGTCAGACAAGTATTATATTGAATCTTGAATGTATGAATTATTACCCCCCAACCTATTTAGTTTATTCATTTTAATCCACGGGTATTTAGATCATTTAATTGTGTTTTATTCTAGTTAATTATTTCAATTCTGTTTAGTAGAGTAGCAAACAAATCAATTTTCGTCCGGTCTTTAGATTAGAAAGAGATATAGAGTAGTGATTGATTTTCTTTCCCTGTGGGTACGATCTTGTTGTACAATGCGTATATTCAAGTGTACACTTGCACGATTGGTTTAACTTAAAATCACAACAGTGGCCATAGGAGAAGACCCCTCAAAATATTTAGGAGGGTTTCTATTAATGTAATAGATATGGTTTTCCATTAAACTCTGTACCCCTATGTGATATGAACTGTCTTATGTGGCATAGACGTTAGAACTAGTGATTATGGAGTGGCTCCCATAATCACATATAAGATAGGATACCCATGATCATCACATAATTAGTATCATGCTAGGACATGTTATCTGCTAATTGCTTCCGTGATGCATTTTATGTGAAACTGCATTAATGAAGACAATTAAAAATGGATAACTGTACATGTTGGTGAGGTCAAGACCGGAGCACGTCATTTAAATTCATACTTAGGCATATAGGGGCAAATAACCAAACATCACATAAAGAATTCAAGAATCCAACTCATAACATGTTAATTAAACTCATGTCATATCAAATAATCCTATAAAATATCATATTATAGCGTAACATAAGAGTTCATAAGCTTAAAATGCATAAAGGAGGCAAACGATTCAAGAAAGGATTACACGTATCACTTAAGTCATATAAATTCCTAACTCGTATCAAACGAAGCCATGAATTTAATACAATACATATAACACATAATATAGCATGTATATAATACATATAAGTCATAAATGAAAGAAAAGAACGAATAAACGAAGCAACCAAAACATTATACAACACAACGCACAAGAGGGGTAAAGGGGTCAAAGGGGTCACCATTTCATAGAAAAATGGGGTGACCCCCGTTAAGGGAGTCAGACGCGGCAAAGGAAGGTGATGGGTGTCACCTTCACCATATAAAACCGGGGTGACGGGCATCACCCCGTCTATTTCCTCAAATTCGAGAGCAGCCAAGGCTACTGTCCCCTGTAACTCCACGAAGCCCCACAACAGCAACAAAGACAGCCTGAACGCAGTAACAAATAGGTAAGGAAAGGTCCAAGAATCATCACGAAATCGAGTTCCAACCATCAACTAGCAAGAATTACATCAAAATCCACAATCCCTAACTATTCACTTCATGCTTCAAATCTCTAACAAGACTAGCTCAAAATCTGAATTCCATGGATGAAATGATCACATAAAGGTGTAGAAAACGAACATATACTTCCCTTTCAAATTGGTGAAGAGATGGAGAAGTATGGAGCTCAAATTTCCTCTTGGTGAATAGTGATGGGAATGAGGGTTTTCTCCAAATTTGCTGCAACTTTCTCTCCTTTCTTGTGTTGGATAAAAATTAGGCTTATGGGAAGGGAAAATAGACTTAATTAGGGTTAATTAGGCTTAAGAATCAAGTCATTTGGTTAAGAAATGAGTTAGTTATGGCCAAAACCGTAAAAGGTGGCAAGGCTGCGCAAGGCTCACATTACGGGCAAAATACGGGGTCCAAATAGGCTTAGAAAAATACAAGGTTGAGTTTCTTAGCTCGCAAATCTTGTTACAAGTCTGACACCACTTCCAAAATTTAAATCCAAATTCCTGAGCTCTAGATATGCCTTCCGGAATCCGAGACGCGGTAAAACTCGTAAACGAGTTCATAAACATATACTTCAAAATATATCACGTATTCACATAGTTCGAAAATTAAATTCAAGTAGAAGAAATTAAATATGGAAGTTAAAACGTAAAACTTACAAAATTAGAACACAAATGACACGTAAACAATTAATTCAACGTATAAATTAAATAAATAGAGAAATTAAACTGTCGAAAACCCTCTCGTGACATCATACCTGGCTTTTCGAACAAATGGGGTGTCACAATCTCTCCCCCCCCCCCTCCCCTAAAAGAACCTGATCCCCAGGTTCACCGCTCAAGTTTCAAGCTCAAGAAACTTCCCGTATTCATCCCATGTTCGAGGTTCATGAAGTCCCGACAAGGATTAGCCCGGTAAGGTCTTCATGCACAAGGGGTATGATCACTTCCTGAAATCTTGCTGGAGAAATTCTTCACCGCTTGATCCGTGCTAGGAGCAACTAAAATGTTTCGCACAATAGGAGGGTCCAAGTTGATTCATCACCCATCGCTTGATTCATTCCAACTAGTCCAGAGCTCGGTGTTACACGAATGGCGTAGTTACCGAACTTCCACCATTCGTACCATCTAACTTAAGAAATCCCTTTGCTAGAGAAACCACCACTCCTTGCTCGTTTGGAAGACCGCTGTAAACACGGCCCTCAACTTATCGTGAAAACCACACACACGGGCAAAACATATAATAAACACACACACGCACAAGTAAAGCACATGAAAATAATATAACAATTAGAGATGCAAGATGCATGTGTCATGAATGATTTATTCACCATTCACCATTTCTTGGAGTCCTTCACATTAATGAGATGGAGTGACAGGTTGAAGTTAATGTTGTACAGTTCGGGGCCCGAAGATCTTGACCTCGGTTTCCTTGAACGAATCCCTAATTTGATAACTCCATTACTTCTCCCAACCCGTATCTAATTGACGATACTTCCCTCCGAGTAATTCCCCTTCCTCATTTAAAATCCCTAATTGGCATGAGGGGTTGTTTAAATTCTTCTCTCTCCGAAATCTTTCATATCCCATTTAATCTTGGACCACACTAAACTCGTTCGATAAATTTCATATCACAATCTCCGGTTGCCTTGGAGTATCACAATCCACTCCTTCTAGGACAACCTTAAACATCGTCTAATTCAAATCTCGGCTTCTCAGCATCTCTCTCTTGTATTTTGTGGCCCGGTAAAGAGATGCTCTTCGGTATTATCGAGTAGTATGCCCTAGCAGATACATTTTCACAATCTCCATCATTCTTCGATCCCTTAGAGCTCTTCATTTCCCTTGGACATCTTCAAGAACTACTTACCTTAAGTTCCCATACTCTACTTCATCCCTCTTTTCTTTTCGATATTCTCGAATAATGAGTCGACTATCTCGCTTCCCTGAAAAGTTAAAACTTTCGACTACCTAGCTCCTCAACAATTCCCAATTCCTTTCATTTGCTAATGATATCCGTGATAAGTTTCTCGTTAATGAGAAAGGCTCTTGTCGTGATAACTTTGGATTCGTCAAGAAGAGAACCTTCAATCTCTCTTCAATTATTCCGGTTAAGTTTTCCCAACAAATTTCTCCCCCATCGGATATTTGGGTACTCAAGAAAGGAAAAGCTATTGATCTCTCTCTAATACACCACCATCTACTCGGTCTCGATATTCGTGTTAAATAGTGAATCGATCATTTCACCTCATACGGATTGGGTTTAAATACTTGTTCCCGGTTTCACTTCTCATTTCAATACTCTCTTGATTATTCGTCGTTGAAAAGTGTTGGAAAACACGAAAGAGTTTAGCAGCGAAAGTTTAAAATTTTCCAAAAGTTTAATCGTTTTCTTGCAATTTTCATATCGTATCGTAGGGTGTTTCAGAAACTTACAAAGGTAGAAGCTTTCTAGTGATGATGTTACCGCCTAACAAACACCCTTCAAGAAAAATCCCTCGAACGGCCTTCGAATTAGACTCCAAAGTAGAAGCACTCCAAAGCGTATCCACACCAGTCCTAGAACATGATCAAACGAGTGAGAATGCTAGTTCTATGGCTTGTGTTTGGCTAGGATTTACTTTGAAAACTTTTCTTTTGGATTTTCTCAAAAACTTAACACTTCTTGAGTGTTGGTCTAAAAAATAAGGGAAGCCCCAACCCCTTTATTTATACTATATGTTTGGAACCCCTGGGGTTCCAAGAACCAATGAGATTGTTTTCTTGCTCACTAATTAACTAATTTAATTATTAATGTAATTGGAATAATAACTTCTTAACTTATTCTCCAAGTCTTTGCAAGAACAACTTTCTCTCTCCTACAATAGGAAGTTGGACTTTTCGACTTTCCTAAAGTTAAATGTCAATATTCAATAAATAAATTAATTCCCAATTAATTATTTATTGGGTTAAGTTTATTTGAGAATAGTCTTAACAATTAATTCAAAATTAATTAAAAGACTAAAATTAATTAATTACAATTTAATCAATTAATTTTTAGAAAAGAATTCGCGTGTGGAATAAACCATACGCATGAGGCCACGTATGAAGCCACGTGTGCATGACACGTGGCAGCCACGTTGGCCACGTGACACGTGGCAGCCAGGTGTACATGACACGTAGCAGTAGTCATGTTTTTATACCTCATTTCGATCAACTATTTTGATCCTTCGTTAATCCAATTAACATCCTACCATAACCGTGTGTGACCCTTTAGGTTCATTATTCGATTAGGAGTGACAGTGATTAATTAATTCCCTAATTCATTAATCACTTCACAGATCATGATACCGTAATCTAGCAATGGGTGTGTGACCCTTAATCGAATAACGAAATGAATCGAAGAACCTTTTAGTCAATAAAAATCTGTGAAATACGATCCTCCTACAATACCCTATCTCAATCAAGAAGTAAGGCATGGGAATATTCTTAGAGCCTAAATATTCTTGATCTTTAAAGTTAAGTTTGTTTCATATCCATTTCGATCTCAATCCTAGAAAACCCCATTTTCTAGATGTCTTGATCTTTTATCCACCTTGCCAAGTGTTTAATGTTTAATGGACTACGAACAACTCAATCAGTAAGAGATCATTCTTCTTCCTAACCAGTGTAGGTCCTTTGTCGATTCTACTAATTCTACATATGCCACTTGTGTAATCCCAACATAGGCGGTTCAGATGTCTATATGGCGACACCCTTTTGAGCCTATATCTAAGATTACAGAGTTAGCTCATATGAGACATTATAGAATCTCAAGTCTAAGGATTAATGAATCACGTCGTTGACCTGTGAGATATTTCCTAATCTGGAAGTTTCTGGAAACTTCCTTTCCCATTTAGGAATGTTCTCATGCGGGACATCTCAGTGACGAAGTTCTTGTAACAATCTCCCTTATGTATTATGAACGCATCAATGTAGCACCCCCACCTTGCTGGTAGAGAGCAGCGCCCCAACCCCCGTACTGAAGCACCCCAAGAAATACCTCAGCGAACGGCTATAACCATTAACAATTAATAATAATAGTGTTTAACTATGTGGCTTATGCAGGGAAAAATCAGAGTATTTTAAAACTTTTCAAAACATGTGCGTGATGGTATACAAACAAGCAAGTAGTGATCGTTAAGCCGAAGAGACTATTAATATTACTATATCAATTGAACATTATCATGGGAGCATATGATAGTAATTGTAGTAGTATCCAAGTAGCAGAAGGATTATTACAAAAGCATTAAAGCAAGATATCAATGCAGCCAGAAACCATGAGGCTCTAGGCTCTTGAAGCTCTAGACTGCGGCTGCAAGACCTGAAACCATGAGGCCAGAAAACAGGTAGAGGTATTAGTCAAAGTGACTAAGTGAGGGATATCTTTCAAAGAAAGTACTTGAAGTAAACGTTTGGAGTAAAGTTCACGAGGTAAAACCTTTAATGCTTAGCTTTAATGAAGAACTTAAGAATAAGTTCAAGTGATAAAACCCTTTAATGCAATGGTATAAGAGATGAGAGTTTTCAAAACACTTTCATGAATGTTGTCACACGCGTACACATATGATATGATTTGGTTTATATGATTTTCATAAAACGGGATAAGGGTAGGGAACAACTTTCAAAGATATGAACCAACTTTATGAAAATATTGATGCCCGCAAGCTAGGCTTCTCCATCCTTACTCCAGAAAACATGACCATTAATAGGGTATCGGACCGAGATCAACAACACCCTAACACATACACACATGCACCATCCTCCACCAAGTTTCACTTCGGGGAGCGACCCCTAGGTGACCATTGACCATTGATTTGGGAATAGATTTGCGGTTCATTCCCGACAATTATCCTGACTTAACTAAACCTCCTGATTAATGTCGGTGTCAATCGGCTAATGTGGCGGTCGGTATTAGTGATGTCGTTGGCGCTCACCTCTACACATAACCGTCGGGACCATACCATTAACCATTAATCTCTTGCACCATTGATGACATCCCGAATAAATCCGAATGTATGAACCATTGGACATATGCATTGAACTATTGAACCATTGATGCAATACTTTGAAAACATGAACCATTGATGCATTACTTTGAAAACATTGAACCATTGATGCATTACTTTAAAAACATGAACCATTGATACTGTACTTTGAAAACATTGAACCATTGATGCATTACTTTGAAAACATGTGCCTTTGATAAATGAATATGGATAGCTCTGGATTCTTTGAAGAATCATCCCTTATAAAGGGTATTTCAAAATAAGAATGTAAAGCACTAGGCTTAGAGTTTCAAAATAATTGAATCTTTAAGTATTCATGGTTCCAGTTGAAAACATTTTTAACCTCACCTAGTAACAGTAGGTAGGATAGATTATGCAGTGCCCTGGGGATTCCAGTGCTTAACCTTAACTCCTGTAAGTGTGTACTAAGGTGAGCTTAAGAACTAAGACACACTTCTATAACGATGCACATAAACATATAAAACAAGTACAGAGCATGTAATGACAAGAGAGTAATACCATTTAAGGTATTAGAGAAGGATAACACACAAAGGAATCCTTAAAGTGAGTTATCATTAACGTGGGACTATGATCTTACTATAATCGATTAGGAATTAATCAAATTATGAATCCTAAACGTATAACTTAAGGTTATAAAACAAGTCCCTCAAAGAAACACATTTTGAAAAGATATTTTAGACCTTGGGTTTAGAAAACCTAGGTTCAAACGTCTAAGATCAAAGCTCAAGTTTTATTTCATTTTACTATTCAAAAGCACTATTCACAGTGTAACACCCCAAACTGAGGATGCCACATCCCCCGCACTAAGACCCAGACCCAGTCACGAAATGGATAGTCCATGCCCGAATCCGAATCAAAGCGAACGGGAGACTAACTCACACACTAGGCTAGGCCGATCTAACTCGACAGACTCAGAGTGCGGAAGCAATTAAAACCAATAACAATAGATAGCGGAAGCATTTAAAACAAAACATGCAAAGCAGGTGACGGGTTCAACTAGCATAAATACCTAATCCCGAATCTCAAATCATCGCAACGTAATAAACCAATATAAGTATCAGCAGAATAGCTAATTACATCCAAATGCTAGCATACTAACCCCACACGGGTTTAAGTCTAAGTAGAGCATAAAAGATAATCTCCAAAAGCGAAATAAGAATACATAACAAAAATAGAGTATGTGACAAATGCATCTTAACACCAACTAAACCGACAAGTGTGATCTAGAAGACTCACATCCGCCTAGCTCAAGCCAACAGAAACCTGCAACTAAAAGATAAAATGAGGTGTCAGTCAACTAACTGATTGAGGGGGCTAACGCACACCCACTGTATATATATAGAGCATAGCACATATCAGAAGGGTGGACTCATGAACCGGAGATAGGTGTTACATACCAAAGACATTTCCAAAAGTACCCAAAAGATAGTTATAAGTATAAGTTTTAGAAAACATTTTAGAAACTCTATCTCGATTCATGATTCCCAGACAGAACAGATCACATGCTCGGTGAGTACGAGCTTCCAACCTTTACTACTCATAACATATCAAACATAGAATACAAAAATCAATTCAACCCTCACATCAATGATGGAGGGGATATACCGTCCCCAAACCATCCATAACAGACAAACCCTCAAGGGGTAGCGAACCCACAAGAGTTCTCCCCGGCTGTACACCGAAGGCTCAAGATCTCACGCCTCCCCTATCTCCCTGAGTCGCGCCATGATATCTCAAATGGAGACTATGCACAGGCCGAGCCCTGACGGCCCTATACCGTCCCAGGGATTCCTTACCCATAACTCCTCGGATCTATAACAGAACATAACAGAACAGATAGCATATATCATGGCTAACTCGCTACAGAACAGATCATAACATAACATAACTTTTCAAAACAGTTTACATATGCTTTCATATCTAATTTTCTAAAACAGAGCTGATTCACAAGGTCATAAACATATCATATCCAACACATACGTATTTATAATAGATATACTCGCATGCAAGGGTAGAAATCAGCATGTAAAGGCCATAGGTCGCATAACTATACAAAATCCTAAACCTCACCTCGTGAAAGTAGAGTCTGAGAGTGTGAAGGGCCAAACACTCTAAACCTCGGGCCCACCAGCACCACCAAACTCTGTGACAAGACATACAGAAGCCCAGACTTAGACTCTATATAAACCAAACAAGATACACGGCGTTGCTCGACATGATCGTGGTTATTCATAAGTGTTCATGTTGTGCTTGGATAAGGTGTCGTGGTCATTCAAAGCATATCAATGTTCAACAAGGTCATATTTACAAGCAACCAACACGTAATTCCATATCCAAAGATGTAAGATCAATTTAGGAAATCAATGTATTCACAAAATGCATATTAAATCATCCAATGTCATAGGGTTCAATGATAATATTATAATTAAGCATCAACTTCATGTCGAGTAACAAAGTGCATAAGTAAGAGCAACTTGATCATATAAACATACAAAGTTGTTGTACGTAGATGGCATGCTTGATACAAATAAAGAGTGCATTTAATTCACTTAAGATCATACTTTACAACTTCACAATATGTTTGGTACACAAGCTGAAGTCACATTCATAGTTTCATAAATATTACACTTACATTCTCTAAGTCATTTATAAAAGTTTAGAATTATTACACATTCATCCCCTTAATTGATTACTAAGCATAATTGTTCGTTTAAAGTGTTTATACAATTATTCAACTAGGAATTAATTACTTACAAACATGACAATTATCAATTTATCTTAATTCATAATATGCCATTTTCGAGTAGTAAGAGTAAATCAAAATATTACAATTCTAACTCCTATCATGCATAAAGTCTCAAGTTGTTCAAGCATCTTTCATGTATCTCAATTTTATATTTGAAACACAATTTAAAACAAACATAACATGGAGAACGACTCAAATTCATATAGAGAAATCACAACATGTTCGTTCTTCTAAAATATCATTCAAGTTCATTTAGTCACATAGAAGATTAGTTTCTAAATATTACACTAACACCCCTTCATATCTAAACACATAGCATAAATTCATCACATCGGGATTCAAATTGTAAATCGAAACATTCATGCATATCACAATCCATTCAATACATGTTTTCGTATACGATTGGAATACATCTCGATCAACAAACCAATAATAACCAATTTATTTGCACTTAAAACAGTTAATTCAAATAATCACAATTATGTAAAATAATTCGTAATAAATAGATCAAGTATCCGATTAACGAACGGAAAGTGGCGTTGAACTCACCACAATGAGACCAGCATTCTGACCAGACGTCGCCGGAATGCCACCACTGTAGCTGCCGGAATTTGGCCGGACCGCCGTCGAAGGTCGCCGGAAAAATCCCGAAAAATCAGTCCTGAACGAAGTCTTCGTGCCCGTTCCGAATCCTCTATCAATTTCTGGAAATTCCAAGTCAATCTCCTCCAATTTCAGATCTAAGAACACGAAAACCCTAAAATCTTCAAACTCAAATTACTTCCAAACCGCTGAACCAAAATGTGATCCGAAAGAAGCATTGTCTTACCCATGACGAGCTCTTCGAAAGCCCTAACCTAGCTCACAGGAAAAATCCTCGGAGCTAGCGCCACCGTTGCACCACAACTATGCCGCCGCGATCCACCGCCAATCCACCGAATCTGGAGTCGCGTGATCACAGGATACTAGTTCTCGTCGTTCCGAACAACTTTCGTGAAGAGCCAAAGGCCAAAAGATGGCTGGAAAAGGCCCCCGTTGGCCGCCGAATATTTTGCCGCTGCCCACGTCACCGGAATCACCACCTACGGCCAAGATCTGGTGAAATTTATGCCGGAAATGAACTCAGGAGGTCGAACAACCTTGGAAACCATCAAGCCACATCGGAAAACACCGCCAGAAGCGGCGGAATCGCGCCGCTACAGTAACTTGCGCCGCCACCGCGAGCTTCAGGCGCCGCGTGCGGCGCCGTCGCGGCTCTGATGGCCGCGCCGCCGACGTCAAACAAAGCGCCTGGAAGTCTACTTTCTGGGCATGGGGCGCGTGCATCAAGAAGATGGCCGAAAACCGCCGCGAAGGCCGGCGAAGTGGCGGCGGTCTGACAGCTCCGCCGCTGCTACTGAAATCCGGCCATAACTCCACCACCATTCGTCGTTAGGACGTGAACTTAGTACTCATGCGTACATCTCGCCGAGATAATCCAAATGGACTATTCGTTTGTTGAATTCCGTCGAGAAACGATCGAGTTATGGGCTCGTAACCAAAGCCGCGCATAGTGATCCGCGGGAGAGAGAGTGGGAGAGGAGAGAGAGAGAAGAGAGAGAGATTGAGAAAGGAGATTGGGAGAAATGTGTCTTGTACACAAGCTAAATACAACCGGGTATCCTTATCGCGTAGCAAAGAGACATATCGCGTACAAATAATCGTAAATAAAATTGGTAAAGTTACGAATAAACATTCAAGCTCCGAAGTAATTTTATAAATTAAAATGAAAGAGAGAGATTTACCAATTAGAGTTTAATTCAATTTAATTTTAGAAACCTTTCGTACAATTTAACGAAATTTCGTAAACACATGATTGACAATTAATCTCAAGGAATTCAAGTAAATCGAAATTAAACAAGTTAAGTAACATGATGGATTTAAAATCATCTTAACCATTAATTTTAGAATAATCCAAATGATCACATATTAAATTGAATTTACATTAAATCACATAATTCAGGAACTCTTAAATTAAACACACAGAAATGTAGAGACTTACTTGTTAATATCGTCAGGTCACCCTTCGAGAATACGGGGCGTCACACACAGTTACTATTCCAGATTACTATTCATAGATTACTATTCATAGGTTACTATTGACTTGTCGGGTCAAAGGGTCGGGTCAAACCCTTACTACACACACACATGACACACACACACACCATGTAACGCCCCGGTTTTTCATTTATATTAATATGTCATATTTGTTTCTAAATTGCGCAATTAAATTATTTAATTATGGGATTAATTGTTTTTATGTGTTTCATATTTAATTTTATTATAAATTGTTATTATTTTATTTTATTATATTTTATTTCAAATTAATATTATTTATACATATTATGTTATTTTAAGTAATTATCTTAAATTATTACTAATTTAATGATTAATGTTAATTAAGTGGGTTATGCTAATTAATCATGTTTAACCATATTAATTAATTTATTCAAATATAATCGTTGACCTTAATTTATGTTTGAATTTAATCTAATTTATTTGGTTTAATTTTATTTGTGCATGGAATTTCATGAAATATGCATGGTTGTGTATTTTGTGCATCGTTCTTATATGAAATGATATCGAAATACCGTGAAATTGTAGTATGTCGTAAATATATGTGTCATGAACGAGCCTATATGCTCGGTTTATGTTTTCGAATTTATTTGATATGTCAACAAATTTAATTTGAATCGAGGAACCAAATCGGGGGCTAACGAGCAATTAGCGTAACCTTGGTTCCGAATTTAATATCTTGAGCTCGGGACATCGGATTCGAGTTCCGTCAACTCCGCTGAACTCTTAACGAAAATTTGGGTTTAGTAAACTAAGCCATATATTTTTCCGAAATCATTTGAACCTCCGAAATCCAACCGAAAAACGAAACGGCATCAAATGGACCACCTTTCACTAAAATGACCATAACTTGATCAAAACTTAACCAAATTAACTATGGTTCGTGGCCTTTTAACCCTAGTTAAACCCTCTATCAGCTCTTACTGGCCCCATGATCCTTTAACGTATGAGGAGGCACTTTCAGATTCTGACTCTGAACAGTGGATAGAAGCCATGAAATCCGAAATGGATTCCATGAACTCCAACCAAGTTTGGACCTTGGTAGATTTGCCTGATGGGGTCAAACCCATAGGATGCAAATGGATCTTTGAGGGAAAGCTTGGAGTTGATGGAAGCATTGCAGCTTACAAAGCAAGACTGGTTGCAAAAGGATTCACTCAAAGACCCGACGTGGACTTTGATGAAACTTTTTCACCAGTTGCAATGCAAAAGTCTATTCGGATCATGCTTGCCATTGCTGCGTATTATGACTACGAGATATGGCAAATGGATGTGAAAACTGCCTTTCTCAATGGTGACATTGATAAAGACATTTATATGGAGCAACCCATAGGTTTCACATTCAGTGGGAGTGAGCAAAAGGTTTGCAAACTCCAAAGATCAATCTATGGATTGAAACAGGCTTCTAGGAATTGGAACATTCGATTTGATGAATCAGTCAAAGCATTTGGCTTCATTCAAATTTCGAATGAGTCCTGTGTGTATAGAAAGGAATTGGAGACCTCAGTGCAATTCTTAGTACTTTATGTTGATGACATCCTTCTTATTGGGAATTCGAAGGATGACTTGAAAGTGACTAAGTTATGGTTATCGAACCAATTCGAGATGAAAGATCTTGGTGATGCGTCCTATATCCTTGGAATTAAAATCTATAAAGATAGATCTAGAAGGTTAATAGGACTATCACAGTCGATGTACATTGACAAAGTATTGAAGAGATTCAATATGGAGTCAGCAAAGGTTAAGAACCTTCCTATGAGTGTAGGAACATGTCTTTCAAAGAAGATGTGTCCTAAGACTAACCTTGAAAAGGAAAGAATGACTCATACACCTTATGCATCAGCAACAGGTAGCATAATGTATGCACTGTTATGTACTCGATCGGATGTGGCTTACGCACTTAGTGTGACGAGTTGTTTCCAATCTGACCCTGGAGATGGTCACTGGGCTGCCGTGAAGAATATTCTTAAGTACTTGAAAAGTACTAAAGATTTATTCTTAGTTTACGGAGGTCAGAAAGATCTTACTGTCGAAGGATACTGCGATGCAAGCTTTGCATCAGACTTAGATGATTTTAAGTCAATGTCAGGATACATTTTCTGCCTAAACGGCAGAGCAGTGAGTTGGAAGAGTTCCAAGAAAACTACCACTGCAGATTCGACCACTGAGGCCGAATACTTAGCTGCAAATGATGCAGCTAAGGAAGGTGTTTGGATTAGAAACTTCATTCAAGAGTTGAATGTTGTTCCTAGATTGAAAGACCCCATTACTGTGTTTTGTGACAACACTGGAGGAGTTGCTCAAGCAAGAGAACCAAGATCTCACCAACGGACCAAGCACATTATGAGGAAGTATCACCTAATCCGTGATACTATCAAAAGAGGAGATGTGCAAATTGAGAGGGTCACATCAGCAGAGAACGTGGCAGATCCACTTACTAAACCCCTTAGTTGAGAAGCTTTCCAAGGTCATCTTCAGAAGATGGGACTTAGAGTAGCTTTAGAATGGCTTTGACGGGCAAGTGGGAGATTGTTAGGAATAGTGCCCTAGAAAGCCGATTGTATATCCGCTTTGTGCTTTTTCTTATTATAATCATAGACAATCTTTGAATGAAATAACGAATTCAGGCAACACTTCTTTATATGCTCTTATTTGGTATGCATTTACTTTAGCTGTGCATGTATGAGAACTCCCCTAATCCTGATGACTTTAGGACTCTACAGACAGTGGGAGTGTCAACCTGACTCCTCTAAGGCTTGCTTGTGGGACCACGCCCTTAAGAAGGACCACCTTGTTTCATGGAGGTGCAAAGTGTTTAGTTGATACGTGCGTGATACATAAGGGTGCTTACTTTAATAAGTAAGTTCACTGAGGTGCCACGTGTGAGAACATTCCTAAATGGGAAAGAAAGTTTCTATTTCAGGAAATGGAAACTTCCAGATTATGAAATATCTCGCGAGTCATTGATGTGATTAATTGATCCTTAGACTTGAGGTTCCTTGTCACTTTATGAGTTAACTCTGTAGTCTTAGGTATAAGCTTTAAAGGGTTTCGCCTTAGACAACTGATTCAAGGCTTATGTTGGGGCTGCACAAGTGATTCATGAAAGTGAATGTGAATCAAGAAAGGACCTACACTTGCATTTGCAAGGTGATCTCTTATTGTGTAAGTCATTCATATGCCATATGGAGTCCTTGGCTAAGGCAGTGGATCAAGACATCAAGAAAAGGGTTTCTTGGATTGAGATCAAATAGATATGAAATGCACTTAGCTTTAAGACCGGATTATTAGGCTTCTGATTATTCCCTTACCCTAGATCTTGGTTGAGAGATAGTAAGTAGGAGGATTGTATCTCACATGAATCAATGACTTAAAGGTTCTGTCGAATCCGAACATTCCAATTCAGCTAGGGGTTAAACACCTGTTGCTAGACTATGGTCGTTTAATCTGTGGACTGATTAATTAATTAGTGAATTAATTAATTAGGGTCACTGCTAATTGAATTGAGAACCTAGAGGGTCACACACAACAACTTGGTTACATGAGTTGAGGCTTAAAAAATTGATTAAACGAGTTAATCGGGCCTAGAGGGTTCCACACGTGTGAAACCACACGTGAGTGACACGTGTCCTTGTGACACGTGTCTCACACGTGTGAATATATATATTGTATATATATATATATTAAATAATTAAATGTATTAATTATTTAATAGACTTTGGTTTAATTTTGAATTAAAAAGAAAGTCTAATTTTGGAGAAAAATAATCTAGTTAATTAATTATGAATTAATTAATTAGATAAAATAATTATTTTAAATAAATAAAGTATAAAATTATCCAAAAATAGTTTGGATATTTTTAGCTCTCTTGAAAGTTGATTTGAATCAGAATTCAAAGCCAAAGTTGGAAATTACTTGATGATCAAGTAATAGGAGAGAGAGGGACCAAATCCTTGCCCAACAAGGAATAGGATCGGCGCCCCTCTCCCTTTCCTATATATAGGGGAGCTCATGTTCCCCTTTAGAGCTAATTGACAAATCTTTTGGTTCATGTGTTGAACACCTTCCTTTCTTCAATATTAAATAAAACCCTAGGTTAAGCCTAAACACTAACTAGAGAACTAGCATCCTTACTAGTTAGATTGTGATCAAGTTGGTGGACTTTCTCTAGAGACTTCAAGTTAGAAGTTTGAAGATTCGAGCTTTACCGAGGAGAGGGGATCAAGCCGCGAGAAGAGCGTTCTTGGGTGGCTTGAAACGCTTCAAGAAAGAATAAAAGAAAAGTAAGTTTTCTATCTCTACGAATTTGTTTACACGATTGCGAGTCCCAGGTCCTTTTGTTGGGAAAATTTTTTAAATTCCACTGCTTTCTGATTCGTGTTTTCCAACATTTTGATCTCTGACTTGTTTGATGATATATATATGATTCTTATACTCCATTTATGACAGAGTAGGCTTGTATTAATTGAGGGTTAAGAGGTTGGTGAGATATCATTAATGGAATGTCCATGTATTGAATGAATTTTGAACTGATCTTCCCTTCCTTCACATACGGGATTGGTACTAGCTTATGGAACTTGTGTTGGTGTTAAATGTTGTTCATTTTTAGCTTAATTGCGGCTATGTTTGTGGTTGCTTGATCATGTATTGGCTTGCTCTATTTTCTTCTTTTCCTTCCATTGTTTTTCCGCTGGAACTGCTGTCTCTTTTTCTTCCCTTTTTGTTGCGTTGTTGGGGTTCTTTCAGGCTTGTTTTTGCTGATTATTGGTAGTCCCTTATGACCTTATTTGTTGGCTTGATGGATTGCAGTTTGAGTGTGTATTTTGGCCTGGTTTGAGTCCCTTTTCTCCTCCCCTGTTTCGCCATTTTCTGCGTAGCTTCTGTTCTGCTGCTGCTGCGAGACACGGGTGTGTCGTTCTTGGCCTTTCAAGAGTGGAACGGGGGTGCTACTTTGGTCTGATCTTTCTGTACCAAGACACGGGGGTGTCTCGGTTTGTGCTACGGTCGTGACACGGGTGTGTCACCTTGTTTTTCCCAACTTTGCCTGAGTTTTTTTCTCCTCTGCTTGCATGCTTGAATATGTTGTTGTATATATGTATATATGTGCTGTGTGTGTTGTTTTGCATGCATGGTTGTGTGATTGTTTGTGTACATTGCATGCATGTATATATATTATATATATTTGTGTATGCATGCATGATTATATATATATGTATTGATTATGTTAAATATAATTTATGCATGCATGCTAATTCACGTGTATATATATATATATTATATATATACATTTGTTTATTATATAATTATTATATATTTATTATATTATATATATTTATTATATATTTTAAATATTATTTGATTTAATTCGAATTTTGGAATTAATTGATTTCTATGTCACGTATTTAACTTGCCGCTTATTGATTGAACATTTTATTTATTCTATTCCTGATTGTGAATATGAATATTATGTGTTATGATTATTAAATGAAATTTTAGATTAATTGATATGCATTATGAATTTATGAATTTATGAAATTGAATAAAATTAATGAACGAATGGTTTGATTATATGTTTTAAAGTCCTTAATAGTGCACATGAACATTTTCATGATATAACATGATCATTTCTGCATTCATGTCATATTCACTTTTTTGCCTCATACCTTTCTTTTGCACAGATTCGGGTTTGGTCGGATACGAGGGCGAGCGTTGAGACGCTTGTGCCTTTCTTTTGCTTTTAAAAGGTGGGTTTTTCTTCTAATAGCTAAAACGACCCGGTATATCCCTTATGTACAAGGTTTTAAGCCAAAATAGTATATTTATATATATCGAGTCAATCTGGGTAAATGATTTCAAACGTATGCCCTTTTTATTTATGAAACCCTACCTTATGTTTTGGAGAGACATGATTATGATTGCACGGGCCCAGGGACTTAGTGTATGTGGCTATCCGGGGAGGCAAGGGCCGACAGGGATCCCATATACTAGTTCCAACCAATTACGGCGAAACGGACCTCGTCAAGGAGTTTTTGACGAGGAAACGCTAACCGGCCTTTGAGGACTCATGAACCTCATAGCCGCATTGATATGATTAGGTGGTCGGGCCTTGCAAACCCGTCCACCACTCGGAGGAAGAAGGTGTATATGAATGATTATGATCATGATATGTATGAGCACAAAAGATATGTACGATAATGAACGAATAATTGATTATGATTACACGAGGTGTACGTTGGAGATTGTGCACGCCCACTCGCCGGGCCATAAACCCTTATGAACAACTATGAATGAATATGAACGTCGTAATCCCGTTGATGTTTTCTTTTATTTTAACCACTTGGGAAATTCTTATCAAACATCACACGGGATTAGGACTTGCATGTATGTGCTTAATTTCTGCAATATTATATCTTATGCCCCGTTTTATACCCACCAGTCTCGTATAGACTGAACCCGGTTTGTTTTCAGTTGTTTTGTGCAGGTATAGGAGTGCTAGGTGGGAATACCAGTCGTCTAGGTCTTGCATTTAAGTTTAGCACTTCTTTTCAGCATCTCGTACCCTTATTGTTCTTTTGTATATGATCATTGTATGGAGCGTTATGATTTTTGTAGGCCGTGTGGCCATTGAATACCTGAATATTTTGTATAACTATTTTGAAGCTTGGTGGCTCATTGTATATATTATATGTTGTTCTCGCTTCCGCGTTTCATTATAACTCTGATTTTATATTGTCTTGAGTTGAATGGTTTAAGGGTTAGTCCCGCCTAGCATAGTGTGTGTGTTGTGTCCCCGTTCGCCGTGGATTTGGCACGTGTATGGACTTCCATTTCATATACGGGGCGGGTCTCGGTGCGGGGGATGTGGTACCTTACGCTCGGGTGCTACATCCTTATGTGGTATCAGAGCCTCGGGTTGCAAAACTCGGGTTCTTATGTCGTGTGGGTCAGTCTAGGTCGTTCGGCATAGGAACTACGTGATAATGTGTACATTGCATCGATCTTGAACATGAAATTGTCTTTCTTTTAATCTTGTCGAATTACCTGTTGCATTTTATATTGGATCCGTGCCTTTCGTGTTAAATATGTGCCATGAGCATGTACTAATCGCATGCATATATCCTTGAAATAAGTTATGAATTACAGGATATGAAGGTACTATCAAACCATGGCCAAGTATCATGCTAACAACGCCTTACTACAAGTTCTTTTTTTGAGGCACGGAGGATAGGAATGACGTATCGGGGGAAAGATATAGAGAATTCGAGAGGCGTAGTCCTCATAGTTAGAGTTAGAGTTCATGGGATAGGAGCTGAAATGGAAGTTTGACTTAAGAAGATGCAACTATAGAGGGATATTCGTAGAAATAGGAATTGATCGGGAAATATTTATGACTCCAAAGGTTGACATATGCGGCTTTCTTACATAAGAAGCCATAATTGGAGCCAACGGGATCGTTCAACCTAAGGAATGAAGTAAATGAACCTTGAAGGTAATTTGGTTCAGGGTT
Source organism: Lantana camara (assembly GCA_037501455.1). NCBI lineage: Eukaryota > Viridiplantae > Streptophyta > Magnoliopsida > Lamiales > Verbenaceae > Lantana > Lantana camara. The sequence goes on from CM074855.1 coordinate 62,196,833, forward strand.
CGGACCATTGAAGAGGTACCGAGGACTGGGAGGAGTCAAGGTAAAATCAATTCGATGGAAATTGAGCACCAAGAGTTGTCAAAGAAGGGTTACTATAAACCTGGAAAATAGAAATCGAGATTTTGGAGGTGAAGATCAAGAAGGGTTTAAATTTGGGTGCTCTGGATTGCTACTAAGATAGAAACGAGTCTGGAAGGGAGTAGAGAGAGGCAAGTAATTGTGTGAATGCAAATTTAGGGAAGGTGGCGATATTGAGGACAGGATTTGAGTTGTTTTTCCAAATCCAAACTGAATCGTCATGTTGGGAAGTTGAATTGGAAGATATGGAGCAACAAATGGGAACTATGAAGAAAGGCAAAGACTGGTTGAAGGATTATTCTCGGGGAGAGACTCTTTGCAAGGGAATCCAGCGCTCGAATATAAGCAATTGGAGGTGAATCAAACTTATAAAGGATAAGCGCGGGAGTCTTGATCACGGTGATGGCGAGAAGTAGGGTTCAAAACGACATTGGGGTTCATTTTTGTAAGAGAATTTGAACAAAGTTGAAGGGCAATTCTCAGGGGTAAATGCAGAGGCTAATTCAGTGGATGTCGAAGACATCAGGGATCGTGAATTTCAATTCCGAATAGTGGAAGATACAAGTGATGCAAAAAGATTCATGGAAAACTTGAAGACCGTGGAAAAGACAAGGAATAATCACCAAGTCAAAGTAACCTCGGGATTGGAGGAACGAAGAAAAGCTACTGAGCTAATAGCTTACCACATTGGTGACAGGTTCCGAAACATTCATAGCACGTGCATCATATTTTGCATCAATTATTTATTCTTTTGACCTTATGTTATCTGTGCATTTCTAATTGGTTTCGTTGCGCTAATGTGTTTTATGATTGTAACGCCCCCACCCGTACTGGAACAAGAGGAGAGCGGCGTCTCAACCCCGGCACTGAAGCACCTCTCAAGTAATGGTGTGAGCCATCACTCAAGAAATACTCCAGCGAACGATTGTCTATCTCAGAACTATACATGTACAACGATGTGGCTATGCAACGGAAAATCAGAGTATTTTAAAACTTTTCAAAACATGTGCGTGATGGCATGTAACAAGCAAGAACATATCGATCGTGTAAGAGAGACTCGGCATATCAGAACATGTAACATATTCACATATAAATACCGATACAGTAGAGTTCAAAATATCGGTAACAGAGTAGCAGAAAGAGTATAACAAAGATACTCAAGTATTCAGAAACATAAAGTAATGCAGCCGTAAAACATATGCAGGACACTAAAGAAAGTAATACTAAGTCCTAACTGAAACAAAAATGACAATCTAGAGCTTCAAGATACCTCTAGACTGCGGCTGCAAGACCTGAAACTACGAGGCAAGAAAACGGGAGAGGTATTAGTCAAAAGGACTAAGTGAGGGAATACTTAAAAGAAAGTACTGAGTGATAAAGAATTTGAAGTATAATTCAAAACTGTTAAATGCAATGCTTTAAAGAAGAACGCGAAACAAGTTCGATTGATAAAACTCTTTAAATGTGATGTTGTAAAAGAATGCACGTTATAAAACATTTTCATGAATGCTATCACACGCGCACACATATGCTATTGATGGTTTATAGTTCTTTCATAAAACGGGATCCGGGTAAAGTGAACTTTTTCAAGTATGAACCATCCTATATGAAACAGAATTTTTCCCGCAAGCTAGGCTCCTCCATCCTTACTCCAGAAAAACATGATTTCGTAGAGTATCGGACCGAGGTCAACAATAACTCCACACACAGTAGAGTATCAGACCAAGGTCAACAATACCCCACTAACGCATACAAACATGCACCATCCTCCACCGGTTGTCACTTCGGGTAGCTAGCCCTAGGCGACCTGTAAATATGTAATGGGAACAGATTTGTTGTCCGTTCCCAAACAGATTGTCCTGATTTAACAAACCTCCTGTTAAAAGTCGGTGTCAATTGTCTAAGTGTGGCGGGCGGTATTGGTGATGTCGTTGGCGCTCACCTCCCGAGCATCACCTCCACACATAACCGTCGGGCCCAAACTGTAAACTGTATGCTTGCATTTAAGATTAGCAGTGACCAGAGTACCACTCCAGTATGCTAACTATAACATGTGAAACTGTAATTGTAACATATGATTCTGTCTGTAAAACATATGATTCTGTCTGTAAAACATATGCAACTGTACTTTGAAAACATATGCAGATCAGGTAACTGTCTTTGAACAAGAATGCAGAACTTTGGAAAACATGTGCTGTAGATCAAGGTATACTATTAAAGTATGAATCATCCTTTCAAAAGAATGTCCCGATAAAAGGGATAGTTCAAAACGAGGTTTAGCTTTGAATTTCAAAACATATGATACGATAGTATAATCGTGGTTCCAGTTGGAAAACATTTTTAACTTCACCTCACCTATAGTAACAAAAGGTAGGTAGACAGATTATGCGGTGCCCTGGGGATCCCAGTGCTCAACTTTAACTCCTGTAGGTGGTGTACTAGAGTGAGCTTAAGAACTAAGACCCACTACTAACCAAGATGCATATGAAATGCACGAAACAATGAACAAGGATCATATAAAGAACATGTAACACAAGAGAGTAATACCATTTAAGATATTCAAGAAAGGTAACACACAAAGGAATACGTCAAAGTGAGTTGCTCTCAACGTGAGACTATGATCTTACTATAACCGAGTAAGCTTTAGTCAAATTATGAATCCTATCGCAAACCTTAAGTTAAGAAACAAGTCCACGAAAGAAAACACATTTTGAAAACACATTTTAGACCCTGGATATGGAAGCCCTAGGTGCAAATGTCTATTACGAAAGCACAAGTTTTATTTCACTTTTACTATTCAAAAGCACTATTCAAAAGTACTATTCAAGATTACTATTCCAGATTACTATTCACATGTTACTATTCACATGTCGGGTCAAACCCTTACTATATACACACACACACACACGGCATGCACACACACACACTCACCCTAATTAAATTATGATCTTGATTATAACCTATAGTTTCAAGTTCATGTTAATATAATCAAGTGTGATCTAGGTTAAAGGTATAACCTATGGTTAAGAGATCCAATTAAGGCATAAGATCAAGTTATAAAACACTATTCTATCTTAGGTTATAACATGTGACACTATTAAACTGTATAACATATGATCAAGGCACTAATCCATTAATCCATATCATATCATAAGCTCAATTCATAATTCAAGAATCATATAACAATGTGACAACATGTCACAACATATATCATATCATATCATATCATATCATATATCATTAGGCATGTAACATGTAATAATTTAATTCCAATATCAACATGTAACAAGTTGTGACATAATAAATTGTAAATCACTATTCCATTAGCTAGCATGCATGAGCATAATTTAAATTCCATAATCATGCATCAATTCTCATAATATAACAACCATATCACATGATCATAGCATATATTAGGGCAATTCATAACATATTCAAGCATATACTAAACAATTAAAACAGACAAACAACTATTCAAACATATCATGAAAACCATATAATAAATGCATAAAATAAAATCCTATATGGCTTAGGGAAGACCCTAAGACCCAACCTAAACATAATATAAACATACCATAACATAAAAACATAAACTAACTAAACATAACATAAACTAAAGCATAAAAAATAAAACAAACCTAGCTCTAATAGGGGGGAGGCTGACGTCAAGAGGGGGAGGAGAGGGAGAGAAAGGGTGTTGTTAACACAATATTGAGCAAGGAATGAAATGCCTCTTGGCCTCTATTTATAGTTGAACAGAAGCCCCTCACCTTGGAAATAAAATGTGGAGAAGGGTATGAGAGCAAAATGGGATAGCTTCTCTTGGAAGCTTTAGGCATATGAAGCTAAAAATGGGGCTGCTGGGGGTATTTCTGTAATTTTGTTGCCCAAGACTCGAGGATAAGTGGCTGGAAGTGTAACCATTCCGACGGCAAGAAAATTATCTTCGAAACGCATATTTATTCGTCGAAATCGGATGTACCGTTTGAAAGACACATTAGTTTTAGTGAATAAAAGTTTTGAGATCGAAACTCAACACGAGTGAAAAACGACTTTCTAGAATGATTTTCAAGTCCGAATTGTTTCCAAAATTCAAGAAATAAATCGAGAAGCGTTTTGAGTCCAAAATCGACTATAAAACGTTTTACCGTTAAAAAGTTGAAAATGTAGAGTGAATAGTGAATTCTTACGTACGAACGTACGCTTCAAAATTTCAAGCTAGGGTTTGAACCAAGAGTTGTAAAACATCTCAAAAATCTTGAAATAGCTCAAGTAGTGCAAATCTGAAGAGAAAACATTTTCCGAATGAAAACCGTTCGTAGAAGGAATAGTGAACTAGGGTTTTCGAAAATATTTTCAATAAAACAGAGTTCCAGAATAGATTTCCAAGCCAAGAATGATTTCAAACGACTCGTCTCGACTCAAGGATCGATTCGACTGTAAACTTGGGTAGAAAAGGCATCAGAATCAAAAGCTCATTTTCTGATGAATAGTAACTTTGGTCGGTAAGTTCCAAAAATACCCTTATGGTTCAAGAAAGACTTTCTACAAGTTCAAACGATTGGGAAACATGTGTGATGAACCTCTAGGGTTCGAGTAGCAATATGAACAAGGTAGGCTCGGGTTATGAATAGTAAACTGTATCAAAGGTCAAGAATTCCCCCTTAAAACATGTCAGATCATATACGAGCACAAAGTTCATGTAAGAATGCAATGCATGATGATTCAAAAAGTTGGATCACGGTCTATAAACGCTTTACCAATGCCCTTAACTTAGTTTTCATCCAGGCCCTGTTTTGGGCTGTTACAATCACCCCTCCTTAAAGAGAATCTGTCCTCAGATTCTTCCGATGTAACCGCAAATAACTCAGGGTGATGCTTCTGCATTTTCTCTTCTGTCCCATATCCCTTCCAAAGGACTTTAACCAAATGAATCTTCCTATTCCTCAGCTCTTGAAACTTCCTATCTAGAATCTTAGCGGGATTCAAAACATAAGTCAGTTTCGGTTCTAACGGTATCTTCTCTACCGGCACAACCTCTGTCTCATCTGCGAAACACTTGCGAAGCTGAGATACATGAAATACGTTGTGGATTCCTGTTAGACCTGCAGGCAAATCCAATCTATTAGCAGTCGGTCCGACTCTCTCCAGTGTCTCATACGGTCCAACATATCTCGGGTTTAACTTTCCACCTTTCCCAATTCGGGAAAACCCTTTCCTTGGCGATGCCTTCAAAAATACCTTTTCGCCTACTGCGAATTCCAAATCCCTTCTTCGTCGATCAGCGTAACTCTTCTGCCTGTCCTGGGCAGCTTTAATTCTCTGGCGAATGATTTGAATCTTTTCCATCGCTTCTCTTATCCATTTAGCTGAATTCACTCTGATTGGTCCTTCCTCAGTACATCTGGCTTCATCCAAATCCCAGTATAACGGGGATCTACATTTCCTTCCATACAGAGCTTCATATGGAGCAGCTTTAATAGAAGCTTGATAACTATTGTTGTATGCGAACTCCACAAGAGGTAAACACTCTTTCCAACTTTCCTGGAAGTCCAAAGCGGAAGCTCTTAGCATATCTTCCAAGTACTTAATCATCCTTTATGATTGTCCATCCGTCTGAGGATGCGCTGCAGTACGGAAGTTCAACTTCATTCCCATCAAAGTCTGAATTTCTTTCCACAAGTGCGACGTGAATTTCGGATCTCTATCCGAGACTATACTGTTCGGGACTCCATGTAATCTGACATTCTCTTGTTGGTACAGCTTTGCCAACGTGCTGACCTTATCCGTCGTCTTAACTGGCAAAAAGTGCACTGACTTTGTCAATCGATCAATGATCACCCAGATACTATCTTGTCCTCCTCTGACTTTGGGTAATCCAGTGACAAAATCCATCGTGATTTGCTCCCATTTCCATGTCGGAATCGGTAATGGTTGCAACTTCCCACTCGGCTTCTGGTGCTCAGCTTTAAATTTCTGACAAGTTAAGCACTTCTTGACATAGTTGGCTATGTCTCTCTTCATTCCGTTCCACCAGAAATGCGTCTTAACATCTTGATGCACCTTAGAGCCTCCTGGATGTATCGTGTACTTAGTCTTGTGCGCTTCGTCGAGAATCTCTTTCCTCAAAACAGTTGGTACGCATACTCGACCTTTGTACCTCAATATTCCATGTTCATCAACCTTGAACTTGGTGTCATCATCTTTCTCCTTAGATTCGAGACATTTCTTGATCCACTCGTCGTTCTTCTGTGTTCCAACACTTGCTCTTTCAAAGGTGATATCATCACAACGTTCGCGACTTGAGCTTTAGTTATCACCTCCATTCTCTCTCTTCGATCAATCTCGGGGTTGGCAGAAATCTGTGCCAAATGAACTTTCCTGCTTAGGGCATCGGTTACCACATTCGCCTTTCCTGGATGGTACTGAATAATGCAATCATAGTCCCCCAGAAATTCCATCCATCTCCTCTATCGCATATTCAACTCCTTCTGAGTGAATAGATATCGCAGGCTCTTATGATCAGTAAAGATCTCAAACGTAACTCCGTACAGGTAATGTCTCCACTTTCCAAGAGCAAAAATTATCGCGGCTAACTCCAAATCATGTGTCGGGTAGTTGACTTCATGCGTTTTGAGTTTCCTTGATGCATACGCAATCACCTTTCCATTCTGCATCAAAACTCCTCCTAATCCTTCTTTCGAAGCATCGGTGTAAACAGTGTAACCTTCTTTTCCTTCTGGTAACGCTAACACGGGTGCAGTTGTTAGCATCTCCTTCAACCTTTGAAAACTTTGCTCACACTTCTCAGTCCATTCAAACTTCCCTTCTTTCTTTGTCAACATAGTGAGAGGTGTAGCTATCTTCGAGAAATCTTTGACAAACCTTCGGTAGTAACCAGCTAATCCCATAAAACTTCTCACTTCTGAAGGATTCTTCGGTGACTTCCAATCCACGATTGTTTCGATCTTCGAGGGATCTACTTCGATTCCAGATCCTGATATGATGTGTCCGAGAAACGTAACTCTCTCAAGCTAGAACTCACATTTGCTGAACTTTGCATATAGCTTGTGATCCAGCAAAGTGCGTAACACGATTCGAAGATGTTCAACATGTTCCTCCGGTGTCTTTGAAAACACCAAGATATCGTCGATGAAGATTACTACAAACTTGTCGAGAAACGGCTTGAATATACGGTGCATCATATCCATGAATGCAGCTGGTGCGTTCGTCAAACCAAACGGCATTACTACAAACTCAAAATGTACGTATCGGCTGTTGAAAGCAGTCTTCGGAATATCTGCTTCCCTGATCTTCAATTGATAATATCCTTGTCTTAGATCTAACTTAGAGTAGAGGCGCTCCCCACGGCGACGTGCTCGGTCGAACATATCCAGACTCAATCAGTTCATCCAATTGCTTCCTCAGTTCTTCCAATTCAGCTGGAGCCATTCTGTAAGGTGACTTTGAGTACGGATCAGCTCCTGATATCGTCTCGATCGTAAACTCCAATTCTCGGTCAGGAGGTAACGAATCCAAATGCTCAGGAAACACATCTAGGAACTCGTTCACCACTTCCACTTCTTCGATCTTAAGTTGATCTCTCGGTCTATTCAAAAGATAAGCCACAAATCCACTAGCTCCTTTCTGAATCAACTTCTTAGCTTCCATCAGAGAAATTACTGACAATGTAACACCCCAAGCGGTGGGGCATCACACCCCCGCACTATGACCCAACACGTGTACAAAATGGAGAGTCCGCACACGCACCAAGCCATAGCGAACGGGTGACTGACAAAAACACACCCACTAGCTAGGCGGTACCAAACCTGTACGAATGAAAGAATGCAAAACCATCACAGCGGAAGTAGTACTAAATGCCAATTTTCAAAAACTTAACACATCAAGCATACAACGCAGTACATACATCAGAATCAAATACACGGGTTCAACTAGTTCAGCAACCTGTCCTATCCTGTCCCGAATAATTACACAACAAAATGGGTTCAACTAATCCAAGCACCTGTCCTAACCTATCCCGAATTCCATAAATTACAGACATAACATAAATTTGTTCAGAACAACATAACACAACGAATAGATTAAATTTATAAATTAAACAACTGAAATCAAACTCAAACGAATGCAAACCTACACAAATACAAAGACTGAACTCAACCCAAACAAAACGGAAGACTCGACTCAACCGCCTAGCTCGAACAAACTTCAAAGCAAACCTGCAACTCAAACAAAAGAAGGGGGAAAAAGAAACAACGAAGAGGGGTCAGTCCTAACGACTGGCGAGGAGGCTAACACACGCACCTATACATATATGTAGGAGCAAAGCATATATCAAATTTTAAAAGATCATGAATCGGGGCGTGGTTTTTGTAATCTAAGGCATTTTTCACGTGATACTATATATAAGGAAAGTAGTTTAAGGCCAAGAGCCCAAAATTATCCAAGTTTTACAATTTAAAAGCCACTCCCGTTTCATAACCATAAACTAAAGCATAAACTTACCAACTCGGAGAGTTCACGCTTAACACACACTTGCTCAAAGCATAAACAGAAGCAAAACTCATAAACAATCCCACCGCCACACCATTGGGGAAGAGAGGTGCCCCTCTCGACCCTCCACAGAAAGAAACATGTGAACCGGAGGATCCCACCCGGTTCCTTCGACGGCCAGCCAAAATGCGCTCCGCCGGCATAGGAGAACTAAGTCTCCCGTCGGTGGAGAAGTGCACAAGGGTCGTAACCGGCGACCCCGATGGTCGTCCCGGGTCTCCCTTACCCACAACTCCGGGGCCCAAACAGATCGAAACCAACAGAAAATCGGAGACTTGCTTGAATCCGATACAAACGAAACAAAGCTTAAATTTAACACGCTTACCAGACGAAACTTATCCGCAAATCATGTCCTGCTTATTCTCACACACACTCACACTTATCGAAGCTTTTCCAAATAAACGTAATGTAGCACCCCAAACGGTGGGGCACCACACCCCCGCACTATGACTCGACACGTGGTACGAAATGGAAAGTCCGCACACGCATCAAGTCACAGCGAACGGGTGACAAACGAAAAATCCAACCTAAGCTAGGCGGTACCTAAACCTGTACAAGTAAAATGTGCAAAACCAGAATGCGGAAGCGATACAAAATATGAACTAACAAAAACTTTAATCAACAAACATAAGTAAACGGGTTCAACTAATTCCACGAACCTGTCCTAACCTGTCCCGAATTCAAACACACATCAAAGACGGGTCCTCGTACGCAAAAACGATCAAACGAACGAGCTAACGACATCCGAATTGGGCAAACTTAGAGTCTACGGACTCGTTTCGCCGCCCCGGACGCGTTGAAGGGGTCAAAGAGGTCAAAATCTCGACCGAACGAGAAGTGACCGGAAAACCCCTAAAAAGAGAAAATTACAAAGGGGCCCCTAAACTCTAAAGAGTTGAAATAGGGCCACGCAAAACACAAAATCACAGAATTAAACACATTAAAAGGTTGGAACGCGGCGTACCTTATACGTCGGACGAACGGGGTGTCACAATCTCCCCTCCTTCAAAAGGACCTGTCCTCAGGTCCTATTATTGAGTCGTAAAGCTTCAAACTGGAACATTTCATTCCATCTCCTAAAATCATGTAGAGTCATAGCCCTGGCGGTGAAGTTTACTCCCACTGATTGCATCAACCCCCTGCAGAGTTCCGTAGTCACAGAAGTTTGTTCAAACACTTGACCGTTGGTCTCTTCAAACTTGTTCGATCCGCCCACTAGGCCACTGCACCCAAGGCTCTGATACCACTTAAGATGTAGCACCCCAAACGGTGGGGCACCACACCCCCGCACTATGACTCGACACGTGGTACGAAATGGAAAGTCCGCACACGCATCAAGTCACAGCGAACGGGTGACAAACGAAAAATCCAACCTAAGCTAGGCGGTACCTAAACCTGTACAAGTAAAATGTGCAAAACCAGAATGCGGAAGCGATACAAAATATGAACTAACAAAAACTTTAATCAACAAACATAAGTAAACGGGTTCAACTAATTCCACGAACCTGTCCTAACCTGTCCCGAATTCAAACACACATCAAAGACGGGTCCTCGTACGCAAAAACGAACAAACAAACGAGCTAACGACATCCGAATTGGGCAAACTTAGAGTCTACGGACTCGTTTCGCCGCCCCGGACGCGTTGAAGGGGTCAAAGAGGTCAAAATCTCGACCGAACGAGAAGTGACCGGAAAACCCCTAAAAAGAGAAAATTACAAAGGGGCCCCTAAACTCTAAAGAGTTGAAATAGGGCCACGCAAAACACAAAATCACAGAATTAAACACATTAAAAGGTTGGAACGCGGCGTACCTTATACGTCGGACGAACGGGGTGTCACACGTAAAATAGCTTAAATACATATACAAAACGTTTTTCAAGATCTTATAGCAAACGGGACAAATCCCACAAAATATGTATCAAGCATATATTTAAATACATATATATACATAGTCGCATGCAGGGTTCAAAACACAGAGAGGGTTGTAGGTCGATATAACTAAAACAAAGAAAACCTCACCTGGCACCAAACGAAGACAAAGACAAAGTAAACAGTTCGCCCCGGAACCTGCACGACTCACTGTCACCACCCCGGGTGCACTTGATCCAACTGAACATACAAAACACAAGACTCAGACTCAAATCACAACCACAAAGACGCACGACCATGCTCACGAATACAAATGATGCAACATATAATCCATATCTATTCACTCAAGTCATTCAGGTCATATTATAATTCATATTCCATATCAAAAGATGTATAACTTATAAAATTCATAACATTAATTACATAAAATAAAGTAGGACATTAAGAATTCAAATCATATCATGCACCAAGTTTCACGAAATTAAACGTGAGTTACATAACAATTTATATACGAATTACACATTGGCAGATTTCACGATATTCTAACAAATAGCATGCTTAAGCAATGCATTTAAATTAAAACGAAGTATATTTTCCTAAATCATTTCTTATGTTTCATAAAATTTCATAATCAATTAGTTTCTAAAAATTACATTAACATCCCCTTAAATAAATATTCTCAAGTAGATAGGCGTAAAACGAGGCAAATAAATTCCATAAATCACGAATCGAACTTTCATACATCATAATATATTTCCAAGTATCATACAACTCATAATTTCAATTTATAATTCATACAAGATCAAAAATTACAATTAAAACAATTAACGAAAATAAATACAATAACTTCAAAAATTCATAACAAATCAACCGGGCATCCGATTGATGAACGGAAAGTGGCGTTGGACTCACCACAACGAAACGGACCTATTGTCCGAAAGTCGCCGGAATGCCACCACCGTAGCCGGCCGAACAGCCACCGGCTGCCACTGGAATACCACCTCCGGTGGTCGGAAAAATCCCCGGAAGGACAGAAACGTACGCCTCGGCCTGCTTGATAAAAGCCCTCAACCAGTTTCAGAAAATACCAAACACACCGGACTTCGTTGACAAAAAACCGAACTAAAATCCTAGTACGAAAACTGAAATTAAATACAAACCGCTAAACAAAAATAAAATCCGGACATACCGTTGGAAAGCCCGTAATGAGCCCTACGAAAGCCCCAAAGCCAAACCCCGAAAAAGTCACCGGAAAATCGGTCCTATCCATCACTGCGGAAGTAGTACTAAATGCCAATTTTCAAAAACTTAACACATCAAGCATACAACGCAGTACATACATCAGAATCAAATACACGGGTTCAACTAGTTCAGCAACCTGTCCTATCCTGTCCCGAATAATTACACAAAGACTGAACTCATCCCAAACAAAACGGAAGACTCGACTCAACCGCCTAGCTCGAACAAACTCCAAAGCAAACCTGCAACTTAAACAAAAGAAGGGGGAAAAAGAAACAACGAAGAGGGGTCAGTCCTAACGACTGCCGAGGAGACTAACACACGCACCCATACATATACGTAGGAGCAAAGCATATATCACATTTTAAAAGATCATGAATCGGGGCGTCGTTTTTGCAATCTAAGGCATTTTTCACGTGATACTATATACAAGGAAAGTAGTTTAAGGCCAAGAGCCAAAAATTATCCAAGTTTTACAATTTAAAAGCCACTCCCGTTTCATAACCATAAACTAAAGCATAAACTTACCAACTCGGAGAGTTCACGCTTAACACACACTTGCTCATAGCATAAACAGAAGCAAAACTCATAAACAATCCCACTGCCACACCATTGGGGAAGAGAGGTGCCCCTCTCGACCCTCCACAGAACGAAACATGTGAACCGGAGGATCCCACCCGGTTCCTTCGATGGCCAACCAAAATGCGCGCCGTCGGCATAGGAGAACTAAGTCTCCCGTCGGTGGAGAAGTGCACAGGGGTCGTAACCGGCGACCCCGATGGTCGTCCCGGGTCTCCCTTACCCACAACTCTGGGGCCCAAACAGATCGAAACCAACAGAAAATCGAAGACTTGCTTGAATCCGATACAAACGAAACAAAGCTTAAACTTAACACGCTTACCAAACGAAACTTATCCGCAAATCATGTCCTGCTTATACTCACACACACTCACATTTATCGAAGCTTTTCCAAACAAACGTAAAATAGCTTATATACATATACAAAACGTTTTTCAAGATCTTATAGCAAACGGGACAAATCTCACAAAATACGTATCAAGCATATATTTAAATACATATATATACATAGTCGCATGCAGGGCTCAAAACACAGAGAGGGTTGTAGGTCGATATAACTAAAACAAAGAAAACCTCACCTGGCACCAAACGAAGCCAAAGACAAAGTAAACTGTTCGCCCCGGAACCTGCACGACTCACTGTCACCACCCCGGGTGCACCTGATCCAACTGAACATACAAAACACAAGACTCAGACTCAAATCACAACCACAAAGACGCACGGCCATGCTCACGAATACAAATGATGCAACAGATAATCCATATCTATTCACTCAAGTCATTCAGGTCATATTATAATTCATATTCCATATCAAAAGATGTATAACTTATAAAATTCATAACATTAATCACATAAAATAAAGTAGGACATTAAGAATTCAAATCATATCATGCACCAAGTTTCACGAAATTAAACGTGAGTTACATAACAATTTACATACAAATTACACATTGGCAGATTTCACGATATTCTAACAAATAGCATGCTTAAGCAATCCATTTAAATTAAAACGAAGTATCTTTTCCTAGTTCATTTCTTATGTTTCATAAAATTTCATAATCAATTAGTTTCTAAAAATTACATTAACATCCCCTTAAATAAATATTCTCAAGTAGATAGGCGTAAAACGAGGCAAATAAATTCCATAAATCACGAATCGCACTTTCATACATCATAATATATTTCCAAGTATCATGCAACTCATAATTTCAATTTATAATTCATACAAGATCAAAAATTACAATTAAAACAATTAACGAAAATAAATACAATAACTTCAAAAATTCATAACAAATCAACCGGGCATCCGATTGACGAACGGAAAGTGGCGTTGGACTCACCACAACGAAACGGACCTATTGTCCGAAAGTCGCCGGAATGCCGCCTTCGTAGCCGGCCGAACAGCCACCGGCCGCCACCGGAATACCGCCTCCGGTGGTCGGAAAAATCCCCGGAAGGATAAAAACGTACGCCTAGGCCTGCTTGACAAAAGCCCTCAACCAATTTCAGAAAATACCAAACATACCGGACTTCGTTGACGAAAACCGAACTAAAATCCTAGTACAAAAACTGAAATTAAATACAAACCGCTAAACGAAAATAAAATCCGGACATACCATTGGAAAGCCCATAATGAGCCCTACGAAAACCCCAAAGCCAAACCCCTGAAAAAGTCACCGGAAAATTAGACCGCCGGTCCAGAGCCGGTCCGCCACCGGTTCGCCGCCGCCGGCCGGTTCTCGAGTCAGGGCCAACGCCATCCACTATATTCCATTATTCTGAGCAACATCCGTGAAGGAACCACCACCAAAACTGGCCGGAAAAAGGTCCCAAACCGCCACCGAAAGTCCGCTGGTGCGCCACTCGCCGGTTCAGCCATCTCCGCCGCGATTCGCTCAAAAAGGAGGCCGGAAATGAGTTCAGGGGGTCGAAATAAGTCGGAAACCACCAAGGCTCGTCGGAAAACGCCGCCGGAAAGCGGCGGAAGAAGCCGCTACAGTAACGCCGCCGCCTGCAGTGAAGTTCAGGCGGCGCGTGTGGTGCCGTCCGGCCACCGTTGGCCACGCCGCTTGAACTGGGGGTTACGCCGGAATATCCTTTATCTGGGTAGGAGCCCCGTATCACCGGAATGTCGCCGGAAACCACCGCAAGAAGGCGGCGAAGTTGCGGGTGTCCGTTTCGCCGCCGCTGTTGTGCCGTAGCGCCACCACCGCTAAGTTTCGGGTCTCGATTCTTGTATCATCATGACGGGCTCATCGAGTTGATAAACTTTGACTATTCATTCGTTGAATTCCGTCGAGAAACGAGCGAGAACGGGCTTGTGCATGTTTTCACACCTCCACTGCGTGAATAGTGCCTAATCGCTGGAGGCAGACGCTGGGGCTGGAGCTGAAGTTCTGGCACGCAGAACGAGGATCCGGGGTATATATCTCGGGTCCTCGTACACAAAAACGGTCGGAAGAACGGGCTAACGAAGTCAGAATGGGGCAAACTTAGAGTCTACGGACTCGTTTCGATGCCCCGAACGCAAAGCAGGGATCAAAAAGGTCGAACTCTCGAACGAACGAGAAATGACCGGAAAACCTCTTAAAAGAGAAAATTACAAACAAGGCTCTAAACTCTTAAAGAGTTCAAAATAGGGCCACACAAAGCACAAAATCACATAATTAAACACATAAAAAGGTTTAAAAGTAACGTACCTTATACGTCGGACGAGCGGGATGTCACAGACAACATCTCAACTTTCCCTTCTGATGTCCCACTTTCATCTTCTTCCAAGATGATCTCTTTCTTGTAACAATCCAACTTAGCTCGGTACTTAGACAACCAATCCATACCAAGTATAACATCGTATCTTGTCATCGGCAACTCAATAAGATCCGTCGGGTAACAACGGGTACCAATACATATAGGGCAGCGTTTATATACTTGATCCGTAACAAGGCAAGTTCCCAAAGGAGAACTCACTTCAAATTTATATGGCAAGTATTCAAGTGGAAACTGTAAATGCGCACATAATTTAGATGCAACAAATGAATGCGTAGCACCAGGGTCATACAAGACCTTAACTGGCGTTTTAAGAATGTGCACAATACCTTCCACATCAGACGAAGGATCAACCTCCTCCTTACCATCCAAAGCATATGCTCTGCCTTTGACCACCGGTTTGTTCGTCGTACCCACCACCCCTTTTCCTTTACCTTGGACCCCAAATCTCCTGATCTTGTGCGGGCAACTATCCATCTGGTGCTCAGGGGAACCACACGCGAAACACTGTCCAGCTTTCTTGCGACAGTTCTCCTCAGTGTGTCCCGTTCCGCGAAAATATCGTCAAACAATTTCCTCTGGACCTGGCTGAGGTTCTCTCTGCTGTTGTGGCGCCCTCTGGTACTGCTGTGGTGCTTTCTGCTTCTGTGCTTGCTGTTTCGGTGGAGCATTTTGCTGCTGACGCTGTGGTGTTACCATTGGCCTCTTTCTAGTTCCTTGGGGAAAAGATCCGGAAGGTCGCTTATTCCCTTGATAAGGCCTAGGGTTAGAAGGTCCTTGACGTGCAGTAGTTATCTTGATCTCCTTGTGTGCAGCCTCAACCCTTAGCGCTCTATCGACAGCCTGATTGTAGGTTTCAATGTCCGAAGAAGCAAGTGCCAACCGAAGTTCGGGCCTCAGTCCATCAATAAACCTCTTCGTCTTGCGACGCTCATCATTCAGAATATGAGGCGCATACTTAATCAGCCTCACAAACCTAGCTTCATACTCCATCACATTCATAGTTCCCTGAACCAAACTCATAAACTCAGCCTCTCGTGCATCACGAGTCACTTGAGGCGTGTACTTCAGCTGAAACTCTTTGATAAACTCATCCCAACTTCCCTCAATGTTATTCTCAATCTACATATGCTGAACGTGCTTCCACCAATTGTATGCAGCTCCTTCCATAAGAAAAGTAGCATACCGAACACGTTCACGATCCTCTGGGTAGATCTCCATAGCCTCGAAAATCTTCTCAAGACTAGAAATCCAATTCTCAGCCTTTAGGTCGTTCGGTTCTCCATAGAACTTAGGCGGATTCATCCTCAGAAACTTCTCCAATGACCTTTCATTAGGAGGATTATCTCTCGGTGCACAAGCCCTCATAAATTGTCGTAGCACATCCCTTAACTCTGGAGTTCCTTCCCTTTCAGGGGGTGGCGTGACATTTCTTTGGGGTGGCAGTGGTGGTACACGATTCCGGGGTGCTCTTCTTGGTGGCATGTTGTTACTAAATTCGTAAGCATTCAGATACATATATTCGGTGCATGATATATAATGCTTCACAGAATCCGTAACCACGTATTCACATTCCCACGTAGTCACACATAAGTATGAGAACAACACATTCCCATAACAACATATAAGCAAAGATTCAAGATCTCCACACATATCATGTAATCAGAAACAACTGTCAGACAACATATAAACGGGAACAGAAGTCGGGTAACATATCAACTTATCAGAAACATTTATACTCATCCCAAAACATGATCAACATGTAAACAGGAACAGAACATGTACTGTCATATCAACCAGAACTGTAACATGATCAGAAGCATGATCAATCCAACAACAAGAATATCAGCATGCTAACAATAAATGAAATGGCATGATCCTATCAACGGTCCTAATGGTATCTTGAAGCAACTCTAAGACTCATGCAATGACAGTTATGGAAAGCAGTTAACAGATATCCAACATAAAGCCGAAAGTGTTATAACTGTGCAAGGTTTGGTAAAATTTACTACAGGCCACATGTTAACAGTATTAATTCAAAATGGGGAGGACCCGATACTATCGAGTTGACTCCCTTACAGGCTTTACCAATCCGTCCAACCCTGCTGAAGATAGCCTAGTGGGTACCAAGTCATCTGAACCGTCATCCGTGGTGCCAAAAGTCGGGGATCATCTACCATAGCTATACATCCCATCATCCAAAAGTCAATCCTGAACTGTCCCGGCTATACGTCCGCCATCCACAGATAGATGTATATGCATCGGTACTATATACAGAAAACTCCCATCAGCAATCAACCCTGATAACTGTGCTCCAAAGAACCCCTGGTGGTGTCATCAGAAACGGCAACGACCTCACCCTGTCCGTGTCCTGCTGGCTCATCTCCGCCATCATCATCGTCATCAGATCCTCCATCGCCTCCATCTGACTGATCCTGCATAGGCTCGGGCTCCTGAGAGGCCTGACTGACATCCTGACCCTTGACCTCCTCAATTGCCTGCTCATCAGATAAGTGATAGGTATCTTATAGGTGAGCTCTGACGCGTGCACGGTAGTGCTGGTGACACTCCATAAAGGTGTCGCGATCGATAGTCATCTGCATAAGATTGGCCTCCAGCTCAGCAATACGAGGAGCCATCCGATCAGCAATATGAGTCATCTCTGCAGCATGCTCACGAGCGATGTCCCTATCAATCTGGTACTGCAGTTACTGATCCTGATGGCGCATAGACTCCAACCTGACCTCACTGGTCCTCTGATACTCCTGAAAGTAACCATCTCTCTCAGACTCAAGATAGTGCACAACTCTGTTAGGATAGGAATGCCCAGGCCTACCACTGTTCCTAGACGTATGCCAGGTGTAGAAACGAGTGCCTCCACGGCGAGAAACTGCCACAGTACGCGGGGCCTCAAACTGCTCAAAGAAAGCCTCATCCATCTGCTGATTAGGATCCTGGTGCGGCTGAACTGCCATAGCTATACAGAAGATACCACAGATATGAAATCCAGATAACAGAACCATGCAATCCCCAAATATCCGGTCTCGATGCAATATGAGAATGATCCTCGATGCAATGCGTGAACAATCCATGATGCAACACGAGAGCAATCTAGGTTAAGTCTCTTCTTACTTAACCTGATGCTCTGATACCACCTCAGGCTGTAACGCCCCCACCCCGTACTGGAACAAGAGGAGAGCGGCGTCTCAACCCCCGCACTGAAGCACCTCTCAAGTAATGGTGTGAGCCATCACTCAAGAAATACTCCAGCGAATGGCTGTCTATCTCAGAACTATACATGTACAACGATGTGGCTATGCAGTGGAAAATCAGAGTATTTTAAAATTTTCAAAACATGTGCGTGATGGCATGTAACAAGCAAGAACATGTCGATCGTGTAAGAGAGACTCGGCATATCAGAACATGTAACATATTCACATATAAATACCGATACAACAGAGTTTAAAATATCGGTAATAGAGTAGCAGAAAGAGTATAACAAAGATACTCAAGTATTCAGAAATATAAAGTAATGCAGCCATAAAACATATGTAGGACACCAAAGAAAGTAATACTAAGTCCTGACTGAAACAAAAATGACAATCTAGAGCTTCAAGATACCTCTAGACTGCGGCTGCAAGACCTGAAACCACGAGGCAAGAAAACGGGAGAGGTATTAGTCAAAAGGACTAAGTGAGGGAATACTTAAAAGAAAGTACTGAGTGATAAAGAATTTGAAGTATAATTCAAAACTGTTAAATGCAATGCTTTAAAGAAGAACTCGAAACAAGTTCGATTGATAAAACTCTTTAAATGTGATGTTGTAAAAGATTGCACGTTATAAAACATTTTCATGAATGCTATCACACGCGCACACATATGCTGTTGATGGTTCATAGTTCTTTCATAAAACGGGATCCGGGTATAGTGAACTTTTTCAAGTATGAACCATCCTATATGAAACAGAATTTTGCCCGCAAGCTAGGCTCCTCCATCCTTACTCCAGAAAAACATGATTTCGTAGAGTATCGGACCGAGGTCAACAATAACTCCACACACAGTAGAGTGTCAGACCAAGGTCAACAATACCCCACTAACGCATACAAACATGCACCATCCTCCACCGGTTGTCACTTCGGGTAGCTAGCCCTAGGCGGCCTGTAAACATGTAATGGGAACAGATTTGTTGTCCGTTCCCAGACAGATTGTCCTGACTTAACAAACCTCCTGTTAAAAGTCAGTGTCAATTGTCTAAGTGTGGCGGCCGGTATTGGTGATTTCGTTGGCGCTCACCTCCCGAGCATCACCTCCACACATAACCGCCGGGCCCAAACTGTAAATTGTATGCTTGCATTTAAGATTAGCAGTGACCAGAGTACCACTCCAGTATGCTAACTATAACATGTGAAACTGTAACTGTAACATATGATGCTGTCTGTAAAACATATGATTCTGTCTATAAAACATATGCAACTGTACTTTGAAAACATATGCAGATCAGGTAACCGTCTTTGAACAAGAATGCAGAACTTTGGAAAACATGTGCTGTAGATCAAGGTATACTATTAAAGTATGAATCATCCTTTCAAAAGAATGTCCCGATAAAAGGGATAGTTCAAAACGATGTTTAGCTTTGAATTTCAGAACATATGATACGATAGTATAATCGTGGTTCCAGTTGGAAAACATTTATAACTTCACCTCACCTATAGTAACAAAAGGTAGGTAGACAGATTATGCGGTGGCCTGGGGATCCCAGTGCTCAACTTTAACTCCTGTAGTTGGTGTACTAGAGTGAGCTTAAGAACTAAGACCCACTACTAACCAAGATGCATATGAAATGCACGAAACAATGAACAAGGATCATATAAAGAACATGTAACACAAGAGAGTAATACCATTTTAGGTATTCAAGAAAGGTAACACACGACGGAATACGTCAAAGTGAGTTACTCTCAACGTGAGACTATGATCTTACTATAACCGAGTAAGTTTTAGTCAAATTATGAATCCTATCGCAAACCTTAAGTTAAGAAACAAGTCCACGAAAGAAAACACATTTTGAAAACACATTTTAGACCCTGGATATGGAAACCCTAGGTGCAAATGTCTATTACGAAAGCAAAAATTTTATTTCACTTTTACTATTCAAAAGCACTATTCAAAAGTACTATTCAAGATTACTATTCCAGATTACTATTCACATGTTACTATTCACATGTCGGGTCAAAGGGTCGGGTCAAACCCTTACTATACACACACACCCACACACACGGCATACACACACACACACACGGCATGCACACACACACACTCACCCTAATTAAATTATGATCTTGATTATAACCTATAGTTTCAAGTTCATGTTAATATAATCAAGTGTGATCTAGGTTAAAGGTATAACCTATGGTTAAGAGATCCAATTAAGGCATAAGATCAAGTTATGAAACACTATTCTATCTTAGGTTATAACATGTGACACTATTAAATTGTATAACATATGATCAAGGCACTAATCCATTAATCCATATCATATCATATGCTCAATTCATAATTCAAGAATCATATAACAATGTGACAACATGTCACAGCATATATCATATCATATCATATCATATCATATATCATTAGGCATGTAACATGTAACAATTTAATTCCAATATCAACATGTAACAAGTTGTGACCTAATAAATTGTAAATCACTATTCCATTAGCTAGCATGCATGAACATAATTTAAATTCCATAATCATGCATCAATTCTCATAATATAACAACCATATCACATGATCATAGCATATACTAGGGCAATTCATAACATATTCAAGCATATACTAAACAATTAAAACATATAAACAACTATTCAAACATATCATGAAAACCATATAATAAATGCATAAAATAAAATCCTATATGGCTTAGGGAAGACCCTAAGACCTAACCTAAACATAATAAAAACATACCATAACATAAAAACATAAACTAACTAAACATAACATAAACTAAAGCATAAAAAATAAAACAAACCTAGCTCTAATGGGGGGGAGGCCGACGGCAAGAGGGGGAGGAGAGGGAGAGAAAGGGTGTTGTTAACACAACATTGAGCAAGGAATGAAATGCCTCTTGGCCTCTATTTATAGTTGAAGAGAAGCCCCTCACCTTGGAAATAAAATGACTTTCTAGAATGATTTTCAAGTCCGGATTGTTTCCAAAATTCAAGAAATAAATCGAGAAGCGTTTTGAGTCCAAAATCGACTATAAAACGTTTTACCGTTAAAAAGTTGAAAACGTAGAGCGAATAGTGAATTCTTATGTACGAACGTACGCTTCAAAATTTCAAGCTAGGGTTTGAACCAAGAGTTGTAAAACATCTCGAAAATCTTGAAATAGCTCAAGTAGTGCAAATCTGAAGAGAAAACATTTTCCGAATGAAAACCGTTCGTAGAAGGAATAGTGAACTAGGGTTTTCGAAAACATTTTCAATAAAACAAAGTTCCAGAATAGATTTCCAAGCCAAGAATGATTTCAAAAGACTCTTCTCGACTCAAGGATCGATTCGACTGTAAACTTGGGTAAAAAAGGCATCAGAATCAAAAGCTCATTTTCTGATGAATAGTAACTTTGGTTGGTAAGTTCCAAAAATGCCCTTATGGTTCAAGAAAGACTTTCTGAGCTCGGGAAACAAGTTCAAACGATTGGGAAACATGTGTGATGAACTTCTAGGGTTCGAGTAGCAATATGAACAAGGTAGGCTCGGGTTATGAATAGTAAACTGTATCAAAGGTCAAGAATTCCCCCTTAAAACATGTCAGATCATATACGAGCACAAAGTTCATGTAAGAATGCAATGCATGATGATTCAAAAAGTTGGATCACGGTCTATAAACGCTTTACCAATGCCCTTAACTTATTGTTTTCATCCAGGCCCTGTTTTGGGCTGTTACAATCACCACTCCTTAAAGAGAATCTGTCCTCAGATTCTTCCGATGTAACCGTAAATAACTCAGGGTGATGCTTCTGCATTTTCTCTTCTGTCTCCCAGGTTGCCTCTTCTGTCCCATGTCCCTTCCAAAGGACTTTAACCAAAGGAATTTCCTATTCCTCAGCTCTTGAAACTTCCTAACTAGAATCTTAGCGGGCTTCAAAACATAAGTCAGATCCGGTTCTAACGGTATCTCCTCTACCGACACAACCTCTGTCTCATCTGCGTAACACTTGCGAAGCTGAGATACATGAAATACGTTGTGGATTCCTGTTAGACCTGCAGGCAAATCCAATCTATAAGCAGTCGGTCCGACTCTCTCCAGTATCTCATACGGTCCAACATATCTCGGGTTTAACTTTCCACCTTTCCCAATTCGGGAAAACCCTTTCCTTGGAGATGCCTTCAAAAATACCTTTACGCCCACTGTGAATTCCAAATCCCTTCTTCGTCGATCAGCATAACTCTTCTGCCTGTCCTGGGCAGCTTTCATTCTCTGACGAATGATTTGAATCTTTTCCGTCGCTTCTCTTATCCATTTAGCTGAATTCACTCTGATTGGTCCTTCCTCAGTACATCTTACTTCATCCAAATCCCAGTATAACGGGGATCTACATTTCCTTCCATACAGAGCTTCATATGGAGCAGCTTTAATAGAAGCTTGATAACTATTGTTGTATGCAAACTCCACAAGAGGTAAACACTCTTTCCAACTTTCCTGGAAGTCCAAAGCGCAAGCTCTTAGCATATCTTCCAAGTACTTAATCATCCTTTTTGATTGTCCATCCGTCTGAGGATACGCTGCAGTATTGAAGTTCAACTTCGTTCCCATCAAAGTCTGAATTTCTTTCCACAAGTGCGACGTGAATTTCGGATCTCTATCCGAGACTATACTGTTCGGGACTCCATGTAATCTGACAATCTCTTGTTGGTATAGCTTTGCCAACGTGCTGACCTTATCCGTCGTCTTAACTGGCAAAAAGTGCGCTGACTTTGTCAATCGATCAATGATCACCCCGATACTATCTTGTCCTCCTCTGACTTTGGGTAATCCAGTGACAAAATCCATCGTGATTTGCTCCCATTTCCATGTCGGAATCGGTAATCGTTGCAACTTCCCACTCGACTTCTGGTGCTCAACTTTAACTTTCTGACAAGTTAAGCACTTCTTGACATAGTTGGCTATGTCTCTCTTCATTCCGTTCCACCAGAAATGCATCTTAACATCTTGATACATCTTAGTGCCTCCGGGATGTATCGTGTACTTAGTCTTGTGCGCTTCGTCGAGAATCTCTTTCCTCAAAACAATTGGTACGCATACTCGACCTTTGTACCTCAATATTCCATGTTCATCAACCTTGAACTTGGTCTCATCATCTTTCTCCTTAGATTCGAGACATTTCTTGATCCACTCGTCGTTCTTCTGTGCTTCCAACACTTGCTCTTTCAAAGGTGATATCATCACAACGTTCGCGACTCGAGCTTTAGTTATCACCTCTATTCTCTCTCTTCGATCAATCTCGGGGTTGGCAGAAATCTGTGCCAAATGAACTTTCCTGCTTAGGGCATCGACTACCACATTCGCCTTTCCTGGAGGTACTGAATAATGCAATCATAGTCCTCCAGAAATTCTATCCATCTCCTCTGTCACATATTCAACTCCTTCTGAGTGAATAGATATCGCAGGCTCTTATGAACAGTAAAGATCTCAAACGTAACTCCGTACAGGTAATGTCTCCACTTTCCAAGAGCAAAAATTATCGCGGCTAACTCCAAATCATGTGTCGGGTAGTTGACTTCATACGTTTTGAGTTTCCTTGATGCATACGCAATCACCTTTCCATTTTGCATCAAAACTCCTCCTAATCCTTCTTTCGAAGCATCGGTGTAAACAGTGTAACCTTCTTTTCCTTCTGGTAACGCTAACACGGGTGCAGTTGTTAGCATCTCCTTCAACCTTTGAAAACTTTGCTCACACTTCTCAGTCCATTCAAACTTCCCTTCTTTCTTTGTCAACTTAGTGAGAGGTGTAGCTATCTTCGAGAAATCTTTGACAAACCTTCGGTAGTAACCAGCTAATCCCAGAAAACTTCTCACTTCTGAAGGATTCTTCGGTGACTTCCAATCCGTGATTGTTTCAATCTTCGAGGGATCTACTTCGATTCCAGATCCTGATATGATGTGTCCGAGAAACGTAACTCTCTCAAGCCAGAACTCACATTTGCTGAACTTTGCATATAGCTTGTGATCCAGCAAAGTGCGTAACACGATTCGAAGATGTTCAGCATGTTCCTCCGGTGTCTTTGAAAACACCAAGATACCGTCGATGAAGATTACTACAAACTTGTCGAGAAACGGCTTGAATATACGGTGCATCATATCCATGAATGCAGCTGGTGCGTTCGTCAAACCAAACGGCATTACGACAAACTCAAAATGTTCGTATCGGCTGTTGAAAGCAGTCTTCGGAATATCTGCTTCCCTGATCTTCAATTGATAATATCCTTGTCTTAGATCTGACTTAGAGTAGACCTTCGATCCTTGAAGTATATCGAACAGCTCTTCGATATGAGGGAGAGGATACTTATTCTTCATTGTCATCATGTTCAGCTCCCGATAGTCAATGCATAAACGCAATGATCCATCCTGCTTCTTAACGAAAAGAACAGGCACTCCACATGGTTAGTGCTCGGTCGAACATATCCAGACTCAATCAGTTCATCCAATTGCTTCCTCAGTTCTTCCAATTCAGCTGGAGCCATTCTGTAAGGTGACTTTGAGTACTGCTCAGCTCCTGATATCGTCTCGATCGTAAACTCCAATTCTCGGTCAGGAGGTAACGAATCTAAATGCTCAGGAAACACATCTAGGAACTCGTTCACCACTTCCACTTCTTCGATCTTAAGTTGATCTCTCGGTCTATTCAAAAGATAAGCCACAAATCCACTAGCTCCTTTCTGAATCAACTTCTTAGCTTCCATCGGAGAGATTACTGACAACTTCTCAACTTTCCCTTCTGATGTCCCACTTTCATCTTCTTCCAAGATGATCTCTTTCTTGTAACAATCCAACTTAGCTCGGTACTTAGACAACCAATCCATACCAAGTATAACATCGTATCTTGTCATCGGCAACTCAATAAGATCCGTCGGGTAACAACGGGTACCAATACATATAGGGCAGCGTTTATATACTTGATCCGTAACAAGGCAAGTTCCCAAAGGAGAACTCACTTCAAATTTATATGGCAAGTATTCAAGTGGAAACTGTAAATGCGCACATAATTTAGATGAAACAAATGAATTCCTAGCACCAGGGTCATACAAGACCTTAACTGGCGTTTGAAGAATGTGCACAATACCTTCCACATCAGACGAAGGATCAACCTCCTCCTTACCATCCAAAGCATAAGCTCTGCCTTTGACCACCGGTTTGTTGGTCGTACCCACCACCCCTTTTCCTTTACCTTGGACCCCAAATCTCCTGATCTTGTGCGGGCAACTATCCATCTGGTGCTCAGGGGAACCACACGCGAAACACTGTCCAGCTTTCTTGCGACAGTTCTCCTCAGTGTGTCCCGTTCCACGACAATATCGGCAAACAATTTCCTCTGGACCTGGCTGAGGTGCTCTCTGCTGTTGTGGCGCCCTCTGGTACTGCTGTGGCGCTTTCTGCTTCTGTGCTTGCTGTTTCGGTGGAGCGTTCTGCTGCTGACGCTGTGGTGTTACCATTGGCCTCTTTCTAGTTCCTTGGGGAAAAGATCCGGAAGGTCGCTTATTCCCTTGATAAGGCTTAGGGTTAGAAGGTCCTTGACGTGCAGTAGTTATCTTGATCTCCTTGTGTGCAGCCTCAACCCTTAGCGCTCTATCAACAGCCTGATTGTAGGTTTCAATGTCCAAAGAAGCAAGTGCCAACCGAGGTTCGGGCTTCAGTCCATCAATAAACCTCTTCGTCTTGCGACGCTCATCATTCACAATATGAGGCGCATACTTAATCAGCCTCACAAACCTAGCTTCATACTCCATCACATTCATAGTTCCCTGAACAAAACTCATAAGCTCAGCCTCTCGTGCATCACGAGTCACTTGAGGCGTGTACTTCAGCTGAAACTCTCTGATAAACTCATCCCAACTTCCCTTAATGTTATTCTCCATCCACATATGCTGAACGTGCTTCCACCAATTGTATGCAGCTCCTTCCATAAGAAAAGTAGCATACCGAACTCGTTCACGATCCTCTGGGTAGATCTCCATAGCCTCGAAAATCTTCTCAAGACTAGTAATCCAATTCTCAGCCTTTAGGTCGTTCGGTTCTCCATAGAACTTAGGCGGATTCATCCTCAGAAACTTCTCCAATGACCTTTCATTAGGAGGATTATCTCTCGGTGCACAAGCCCTCATAAATTGTCGTAGCACATCCCTTAACTCTGGAGTTCCTTCCCTTTCAGGGGGTGGCGTGACATTTCTTTGGGGTGGCAGTGGTGGTACACGATTCCGGGGTGCTCTTCTTGGTGGCATGTTGTTACTAAATTCGTAAGCATTCAGATACATATATTCGGTGTATGATATATAATGCTTCACAGAATCCGTAACCACGTATTCACATTCCCACGTAGTCACACATAAGTATGAGAACAACACATTCCCGTAACAACATATCAGCAAAGATTCAAGATCTCCACACATATCATGTAATCAGAAACAAATGTCAGACAACATATAAACGGGAACAGAAGTCGGGTAACATATCAACATATCAGAAACATGTATACTTATCCCAAAACATGATCAACATGTAAACGGGAACAGAACGTGTACTGTCATATCAACCAGAACTATAACATGATCAGAAGCATGATCAATCCAACAACAAGAATATCAGCATGCTAACAATAAATGAAATGGCATGATCCTATCAACGGTCCTAATGGTATCTTGAAGCAACTCTAAGACTCATGCAATGACAGTTATGGAAAGCAGTAAACAGAAATCCAACATAAAGCCGAAAGTGTTATAACTGTGCAAGGTTTGATAAAATTTACTACAGGCCACATGTTAACAGTATTAATTCAAAATGGGGAGGACCCGATACTATCGAGTTGACTCCCTTACAGGCCTTACCAATCCGTCCAACCCTGCTGAAAATAACCTAGTAGGTACCAAGTCATCTGAACCGTCATCCGTGGTGCCAAAAGTCGGGGATCATCTACCATAGCTATACATCCCATCATCCAAAAGTCAGTCCTGAACTGTCCCGGCTATACGTCCGCCATCCATAGATAGATATATATGCATCAGTACTATATACAGAAAACTCCCATCAGCAATCAACCCTGATAACTGTGCTCTAAAGAACCCCTGGTGGTGTCATCAGAAACGACAACGACCTCACCCTGTCCGTGTCCTGCTGGCTCATCTCCGCCATCATCATCGTCATCAGATCCTCCATCGCCTCCATCTGACTGATCCTGCATAGGCTCGGGCTCCTGAGAGGCCTGACTAACATCCTGACCCTCGACCTCCTCAACTGCCTGCTCATCAGATAAGTGATAGGTATCATATAGGCGAGCTCTCACGCGTGCACGGTAGTGCTGGTGACGCTCCATAGAGGTGTCGCGATCGATAGTCATCTGTATAAGATCTGCCTCCAGCTCAACAATACGAGTAGCCCTCTGATCAGCAATATGAGTCATCTCTGCAGCATGCTCACGAGCGATGTCCCTATCAATCTGGTACTGCAGTGACTGATCCTGATGGCGCATAGACTACAACCTGACCTCACGGGTCCTCTGATACTCCTGAAAGTAACCATCTCTCTCAGACTCAAGATAGTGCACAACTCTATTAGGATAGGAATACCCAGGCCTGCCACTGTTCCTAGACCTACTCCAGGTGTAGAAACGAGTGCCTCCACGGTGGGAAACTGCCATAGTACGCGGGGCCTCAAACTGCTCAAAGAAAGCCTCATCCATCTGCTGATTAGGATCTTGGTGCGGCTCAACTGCCATAGCTATACAGAAGATACCACAGATATGAAATCCAGATAACAGAACCATGCAATCCCCAAATATCCGGTCTCGATGCAATATGAGAATGATCCTGGATGCAATGCGTGAACAATCCATGATGCAACATGAGAGCAATCTAGGTTAAGTCTCTTCTTACTTAACCCGATGCTCTGATACCACCTCAGGCTGTAACGCCCCCACCCGTACTGGAACAAGAGGAGAGCGGC
This sequence comes from Lantana camara, assembly GCA_037501455.1. Lineage (NCBI taxonomy): Eukaryota > Viridiplantae > Streptophyta > Magnoliopsida > Lamiales > Verbenaceae > Lantana > Lantana camara. The sequence continues at coordinate 62,225,148 of CM074855.1, forward strand.
GTCACAACCCCCGCACTGAAGCACCTCTCAAGTAATGGTGTGAGCCATCACTCAAGAAATACTCCAGCGAACGGCTGTCTATCTCAGAACTATACATGTACAACGATGTGGCTATGCAGCGGAAAATCAGAGTATTTTAAAAGTTTTCAAAACATGTGCGTGATGGCATGTAACAAGCAAGAACATATCGATCGTGTAAGAGAGACTCGGCATATCAGAACATGTAACATATTCACATATAAATACCGATACAGCAGAGTTCAAAATATCGGTAACAGAGTAGCAGAAAGAGTATAACAAAGATACTCAAGTATTCAGAAACATAAAGTAATGCAGCCATAAAACATATGCAGGACACCAAAGAAAGTAATACTAAGTCCTGACTGAAACAAAAATGATAATCTAGAGCTTCAAGATACCTCTAGACTGCGGCTGCAAGACCTGAAACCACGAGGTAAGAAAACGGGAAAGGTATTACTCAAAAGGACTAAGTGAGGGAATACTTAAAAGAAAGTACAGAGTGATAAAGAATTTGAAGTATAATTCAAAACTGTTAAATGCAATGCTTTAAAGAAGAACTCGAAACAAGTTCGATTGATAAAACTCTTTAAATGTGATGCTGTAAAAGAATGCACGTTATAAAACATTTTCATGAATGCTATCACACGCGCACACATATGCTGTTGATGGTTCATAGTTCTTTCATAAACCGGGATCCGGGTAAAGTGAACTTTTTCAAGTATGAACCATCCTATATGAAACAGAATTTTGCCCGCAAGCTAAGCTCCTCCATCCTTACTCCAGAAAAACATGTTTTCGTAGATTATCGGACCGAGGTCAACAATAACTCCACACACAGTAGAGTATCAGACCAAGGTCAACAATACCCCACTAATGCATACAAACATGCACCATCCTCCACCGGTTGTCACTTCGGGTAGCTAGCCCTAGGCGACCTGTAAACATGTAATGGGAACAGATTTGCTGTCCATTCCCAGACAGATTGTCCTGACTTAACAAGCCTCCTGTTAAAAGTCGGTGTCAATTGTCTAAGTGTGGCGGCCGGTATTGGTGAAGTCGTTGGCGCTCACCTCCCGAGCATCACCTCCACACATAACCTCCGGGCCCAAACTGTAAATTGTATGCTTGCATTTAAGATTAGCAGTGACCAGAGTACCACTCCAGTATGCTAACTATAACATGTGAAACTGTAACTGTAACATATGATGCTGTCTGTAAAACATATGATTCTGTCTGTAAAACATATGCAACTGTACTTTGAAAACATATGCAGATTAGGTAACTGTCTTTGAACAACAATGCAGAACTTTGGAAAACATGTGCTGTAGATCAAGGTATACTATTAAAGTATAAATGATCCTTTCAAAAGAATGTCCCGATAAAAGGGATAGTTCAAAACGAGGTTTAGCTTTGAATTTCAAAACATATGATATGATAGTATAATCGTGGTTCCAGTTGGAAAACATTTATAACTTCACCTCACCTATAGTAACAAAAGGTAGGTAGACAGATTATGCGGTGGCCTGGGGATCCCAGTGCTCAACTTTAACTCCTGCAGGTGGTGTACTGGAGTGAGCTTAAGAACTAAGACCCACTACTAACCAAGATGCATATGAAACAATGAACAAGGATCATATAAAGAACATGTAACACAAGAGAGTAATACCATTTAAGGTATTCAAGAAAGGTAACACACAAAGGAATACGTCAAAGTGAGTTACTCTCAACGTGAGACTATGATCTTATTATAACCGAGTAAGCTTTAGTCAAATTATGAATCCTATCGCAAACCTTAAGTTAAGAAACAAGTCCACGAAAGAAAACACATTTTAGACCCTGGATATGGAAACCCTAGGTGCAAATGTCTATTACGAAAGCACAAGTTTTATTTCACTTTTACTATTCAAAAGCACTATTCAAAAGTACTATTCAAGATTACTATTCCAGATTACTATTCACATGTTACTATTCACATGTCGGGTCAAAGGGTCGGGTCAAACCCTTACTATACACACACACCCACACACACGGCATGCACACACGTACACTCGCCCTAATTAAATTATGATCTTGATTATAACCTATAGTTTCAAGTTCATGTTAATATAATCAAGTGTGATCTAGGTTAAAGGTATAACCTATGGTTAAGAGATCCAATTAAGGCATAAGATCAAGTTATGAAACACTATTCTATCTTAGGTTATAACATGTGACACTATTAAAGTGTATAACATATGATCAAGGCACTAATCTATTAATCCATATCATATCATAAGCTCAATTCATCATTCAAGAATCATATAACAATGTGACAACATGTCACAACATATATCATATCATATCATATATCATTAGGCATGTAACATGTAACAATTTAATTCCAATATCAACATGTAACAAGTTGTGACATAATAAATTGTAAATCACTATTCCATTAGCTAGCATGCATGAACATAATTTAAATTCCATAATCATGCATCAATTCTCATAATATAACAACCATATCACATGATCATAGCATATACTAGGGCAATTCATAACATATTCAAGCATATACTAAACAATTAAAACATATAAACAACTATTCAAACATATCATGAAAACCATATAATAAATGCATAAAATAAAATCCTATACGGCTTAGGGAAGACCCTAAGACCCAACCTAAACATAATATAAACATACCATAACAGAAAAACATAAACTAACTAAACATAACATAAACTAAAGCATAAAAAATAAAACAAACCTAGCTCTAATGGGGGGGAGGCCGACGGCAAGAGGGGGAGGAGAGGGAGAGAAAGGGTGTTGTTAACACAACATTGAGCAAGGAAAGAAATACCTCTTGGCCTCTATTTATATTTGAAGATAATCCCCTCACCTTGGAAATAAAATGTGGAGAAGGGTATGAGAGCAAAATGGGATAGCTTCTCTTGGAAGCTTTAGGCATATGAAGCTAAAAATGGGGCTGCTGGGGGTAGTTCTGTAATTTCTTTGCCCAAGACTCGAGGATAAGTGGCTGTAAGTGTAACCATTCCGACGGCAAGAAAATTAGCTTCGAAATGCATATTTATTCGTCGAAATCGGATTTACCGTTTCAAAGATACATTAGTTTTAGTGAATGAAAGTTTTGAGCTCGAAACTCAACACGAGTGAAAAACGACTTTCTAGAATGATTTTCAAGTCCGGATTGTTTCCAAAATTCAAGAAATAAATCGAGAAGCGTTTTTAGTCCAAAATCGACTATAAAACGTTTTACCGTTAAAAAGTTGAAAACGTAGAGTGAATTGTGAATTCTTAGGTACGAACGTACGCTTCAAAATTTCAAGCTAGGGTCTGAACCAAGAGTTGTAAAACATCTCAAAAATCTTGAAATAGCTCAAGTAGTGCAAATCTGAAGAGAAAACATTTTCCGAATGAAAACCGTTCGTAGAAGGAATAGTGAACTAGGGTTTTCGAAAACATTTTCAATAAAACAAAGTTCCAGAATAGATTTCCAAGCCAAGAATGATTTCAAAAGACTCGTCTCGACTCAAGGATCGATTCGACTGTAAACTTGGGTAGAAAAGGCATCAGAATCAAAAGCTCATTTTCTGATGAATAGTAACTTTGGTCGGTAAGTTCCAAAAATACCCTTATGGTTCAAGAAAGACTTTCTGAGCTCCGGAAACAAGTTCAAACGATAGGGAAACATGTGTGATGAACCTCTAGGGTTCGAGTAGCAATATGAACAAGGTAGGCTCGGGTTATGAATAGTAAACTGTATCAAAGGTCAAGAATTCCCCCTTAAAACATGTCAGATCATATACGAGCACAAAGTTCATGTAAGAATGCAATGCATGATGATTCAAAAAGTTGGATCACGGTCTATAAACGCTTTACCAATGCCCTTAACTTACTGTTTTCATCCAGGCCCTGTTTTGGGCTGTTACAATGATTGCTTGATGTAAACGTGACACATGCATTGTCATTTTAACCCGACATGCATTCTAGTGTTTAATTGATAGGAAGTCCTTTCTCCTCAACTATCAAGTATTACTTGACCGACTCACTTTTGAATTCAATAAAGATGACTTCGGGGAAACAAAGAATTTCAAGTAAGGGATAGGTTAATGGAAACGGGAATTCATAAGGAGAAGCGAGATTATAATTGATTGCGGGGTGTTTGGATCGGACAAGAATGGGAAAGGGGTTTCGGACATTAAGCGAATTAGAAGGGAAGTTGAAATGCAAAACCTTGGGGTTGCCTTTTGATCAAAATCCTCCCTAATGGAAATTATTTATCAAGAACTTCGACAAAATGAGAATTAATGGAGTTCAACATGTGACAATAGAAATTTAAGGGGGAGAGCACGACTGAGGAACAAATTGGACGATTGAAGGGGTGCTCGAAGAAATATTTTAGTAGGAATAACGAAATTGCAAATTAAGGAAGACCTGGAAGCCCTATTAGTGATGATCAGAGATAAATAAGGCGGCTTGAATGGTTAAGTTGTTAAGAGGGGAGCTAAGTTACTAAATCCGGGTTGAAGTCCCTCACTAGGTGTAAAGGAAATGGCTTGGAGGATATTCTTATGTATAGAATATGGATCTGGGGATAACAAAATTATAAGGGAGCTTATGTGAACCCCTAAGTCAGAATTGACAAGAGAGAGAGTCGAATCAAGTTAGCATATAATGGAATGATGGCGATCAAGAGTAATCCAATAGAGTACAAAAGGGGGTTCAATAATGACAATATTATCAAGTCATCGGTTATTCCCACGATAATTCGGAAGGAAATTTAAGAAGAAACCAAACCGAAAATAAAGATGATCATTGGAGGATTTACATCAAACTTCAAGAATCATCAAGAACATTCTATCTTCGATTCAAGAAATGTGGGGCTAAATACCGAATATAACCTTAAGGGGTTAAAGAGAATGAATGGATAACATGAACGGAAGATGGAAAATGATTCGTGTTAAGGTAGATCCTAATGACAAATACTTCAAGGTAGGGATTGAATCGTCAAGGTTGTCAGGAGTAGTTATCCTCGAGGGTATTTTACACTCCGATATGGGTAAGATAGTAGCTATGGACCTAACTTTGAGACGGATGGTCTAAGGGTATTCGGGAGGTCAAGCTCGGTTAATTAAAAAGACCTGGTTAGTCGAATGAGGATTAAGGGAAATGAGGCAGACTGGAAGCAGTACCAGGCAGAAGGGATCTAAGAGTATAATCCTTAAAGGATTCATCAATTGTTTCATCGGGGTACCCTGAGGAGGTTAAAGATAAACTGAGCACTGAATCTATCTTTGGGACAGATCATACACTGGACAACGACAACTCACAATTTTAAAACTTCGCGACTACGGTGAATGGTACTTATAGTATCCATGATACATACATTCATGCAAATTCAACTTAATAATTTCTTTGTTATGTGTTTTGTTTTCTTATCAAGTTAAGCTACGTGAAGTAATTGATGATTGACATGGATGATATCTGTTACTTGCCTTGGGGTGGCTTGTGTGATTTTGAGTTTGGTTTTGCGTGTGTTGCTTGGGAGTATTGGAGACTTCCTTGTTTATTTATTTTTGTTTGAGAGACGGGGTGCTCTCGTTGTTTCTAAGAGACTGGGATTCTCTTATTTTGTTTGAGAGAGGGGTGCTCTCGTTGTTTCTAAGAGACGGGGATTCTCTTATTTTGTTTGAGAGACGGGGTACTCTCTTAGCTTGCGAGAGACGGGGAATCTCTCATTGGTTGTTTTAAGCGTGCAGTGAATCCGAGGACAAATTCTTTTAAGTGGGAGAGATTGTAACGCCCCGGTTTTTCATTTATATTAATATGTCATATTTGTTTCTAAATTGCGCAATTAAATTATTTAATTATGGGATTAATTGTTTTTACGTGTTTCATATTTAATTTTATTATAGATTGTTATTATTTTATTTTATTATATTTTATTTCAAATTAATATTATTTATACATATTATGTTATTTTAAGTAATTATCTTAAATTATTACTAATTTAATGATTAATGTTAATTAAGTGGGTTATGCTAATTAATCATGTTTAACCATATCAATTAATTTATTCAAATATAATTGTTGACCTTAATTTATGTTTGAATTTAATCTAATTTATTTGGTTTAATTTTATTTATGCATGGAATTTCATGAAATGTGCATGGTTGTGTATTTTGTGCATCGTTCTTATATGAAATGATATCGAAATGCCTTGAAATTGTAGTATGTCGTAAATATATGTGTCATGAACATGCCTATATGCTCGATTTATGTTTTCGAATTTATTTGATATGTCAACGAATTTAATTTGAATCGAGGAACCAAATCGGGGCCTAACGAGCACTTAGCGTAACCTTAGTTCCGAATTTAATATCTTGAGCTCGGGAACTCGGATTCGAGTTCCGTCAACTCCGCTGAACTCGTAACGAAAATTTGGGTTTATTAAACTAATCCATATATTTTTCCGAAATCATTTGAACCACCGAAATCCAACCGAAAAACAAAATGGAATCAAATGGACCACCTTTCACTAAAATGACCATAACTTGATCAAAACTTAACCAAATTAACTATGGTTGGTGGCCTTTTAATCCTAGTTCAACCCTCTATCATCTCTTACCAGCCCCATCTCGATCTAACCCTCACACAAACTAGAAAACTCAGCCAAACCCTTCAGCAGCCCAGTTTTTCCCGCAACTGTGCAAATCCTTGGGATTTTGGAGCTCAAATCTCAATCATCTTTATTTCAATTAACAAGGTGAGTTAGGATTATGTTGTACATGCATATATGGTTATTTTCATCCTTTCATCTCTAATTTTGACCCAGATTTCATGAGGTTTTGAAGCTTGAGGGTGAATAGTTAGGTTTTTGAGCATTTGGATGATTTCTTGAATTCTTTTGATCTCTGACTTGTTTGATGATATATATATGATTCTTATACTCCATTTATGATAGAGTAGGCTTGTATTAATTTAGGGTTAATAGGTTGGTGAGATATCATTAATGGAATGTTCATGTATTGAATGAATTTTGAACTGATCTTCCCTTCCTTCACTTACGGGATTGCTGCTAGCTTATGGAACTTGTGTTGGTGTTAAATGTTGTTCATTTTTAGCTTAATTGCGGCTGTGTTTGTGGTTACTTGATCATGTATTGGCTTGCTCCATTTTCTTCTTTTCCTTCCCCTGTTTTTCCGCTGGAACTGCTGTCTCTTTTTCTTTCCTTTTTGCTGCGTTGTTGGGGTTCTTTCAGGCTTGTTTTTGCTGATTATTGGTAGTCCCTTATGACCTTATTTGTTGGATTGATGGATTGCAGTTTGAGTGTGTATTTTGGCCTGGCTTGATGGACACGGGTGTGTCGTTCTTGTCCTTTCCAGAGTGGAACGGGGGTGCTACTTTGGTCTGATCTTTCTGTACCAAGACACGGGGGTGTCTCGATTTGTGCTACGGTCGTGACACGGGGGTGTCACCTTGTTTTTCCCAACTTTGCCTGAGTTTTTTTCTCCTCTGTTTGCATGCTTGAATATGTTGCTGTATATATGTATATATGTGTTGTGTGTGTTGTTGTGCATGCATGGCTGTGTGATTGTGTGTGTACATTGCATGCATGTATATATATTATATATATTTGTGTATACATGCATGATTATATATATATGTATTGATTATGTTAAATATAATTTATGCATGCATGCTAATTCACGTATATATATATATATATATATAAATATATTATATATACATTTGTTTATTATATAATTATTGTAGATTTATTATATATTTTAAATATTATTTGATTTAATTCGAATTTTGGAATTAATTGATTTCTATTTCACGTATTTAACTTGCCGCTTATTGATTGAACGTTTTATTTATTCTATTCCTAATTGTGAATATGAATATTATGTGTTATGATTATTAAATGAAATTTTAGATTAATTGATATGCATTATGAATTTATGAATTTACGAAATTGAATAAAATGAATGAACGAATGGTTTGATAATATGTTTTAAATTCCTTAATAGTGCACATGAACATTTTCATGATATAACATGATCATTTATGCATTCATGTCATATTCACTTCTTTGCCTCATACCTTTCTTTTGCACAGATTCGGGTTTGGTCGGAGACGAGGGCGAGCATTGAGACGCTTGTGCCTTTCTTTTGCTTTTAAAAGGTAGGTTTTTCTTCTAATAGCTAAAACGACCCGGTATATCCCTTATGTTCAAGGTTTTAAGCCAAAATAGTATATTTATATATATCGAGTCAATTTGGGTAAATGATTTCAAACGTATGCCCTTTTTATTTATGAAACCCTACCTTATGTTTTGGCGAGACATGATTATGATTGCACGGGCCCAGGGACTTAGTGTATGTGGCTATCCGGGGAGGCAAGGGCCGATGGGGATCCCATACACTAGTTCCAACCAATTACGGCGAAACGGACCTCGTCAAGGAGTTTTTGACTAGGAAATGCTAATCGGGCTTTGAGGACTCATGAACCTCATAGCCGCATTGATATGATTAGGTGGTCGGGCCTTGCAAACCCGTCCACCACTCGGAGGAAGAAGGTGTATATGAATGATTATGATCATGATATGTATGAGCACAAAAGATATGTACGATAATGAACGAATAATTGATTATGATTACACGAGGTGTAGGTTGGAGATTGTGCACGCCCACTCGCCGGGCCATAAACCCTTATGAACAACTATGAATGAATATGAACGTCGTAATCCCGTTGATGTTTTCTTTTGTTTTAACCACTTGGGAAATTCTTATCAAACTTCACACGGGATTAGGACTTGCATGTATGTGCTTAATTTCTGCAATATTATATCTTATGCCCCGTTTTATACCCACTAGTCTCGTATAGACTGAACCCGGTTTGTTTTCAGTTGTTTTGTGCAGGTATAGGAGTGCTAGGCGGGAATACGAGTCGTCTAGGTCTTGCATTTAAGTTTAGCACTTCTTTTCAGCGTCTCGTACCCTTATTGTTCTTTTGTATATGATCATTGTATGGAGCGTTATGATTTTTGTAGGCCGTGTGGCCATTGAATACCTGAATAATTTTATATAACTAATTTGAAGCTTGGTGGCTGTAACACCCCAAACGGAGAATGCCACATCCCCCGCACTAAGACCCAGACCCGGTCACGAAATGGAAAGTCCATGCCCGAATCCGAATCATAGCGAACGGGAGACCAACTCACACACTAGGCTAGGCAGATCTAATTAGACAAACTCAGAGTGCGGAAGCAATTAAAACCAACAACAATAGATAGCGGAAGCATTTAAAACATAACATGCAAAGCAGGTGACGGGTTCAACTAGCATAGATACCTAATCCCGAATATCAACATACATAATCCAACATAATAAACAACATAAATATCATCGATATCTAGTAACAACCAAATACTAGCTTACTAACCCCACACAGGTTGAAGTCTAAATAGAACATAAACATAATCTGCAAATGTGAAACATAAATACATAAAATAAGTAGAGTATGCGACAAATGCATCCTAACACCTACTAGACTGACAAGTGTGACTCAGAAGACTCACTTCCGCCTAGCTCAAGCCAAAAGAACCTACAACTAAAAGATAAAATGAGGTGTCAGTCAACTGACTGAGTGAGGGGGCTAACGCACACCCACAATATATATATAGAGCACAACACATATCATAAGGGTGGACTCATGAACCGGGATTAGGGTTTTGCACGCCAAAAAATTTGAAATACCCAAAATAATATAAGTTTGGAAAACCATTTAGAGAAGCCTATCCCGTTTCACAAATCCCATACATTCATAACATATACCCGGCGAGTACGGGCTTCCAACCTTTACTCCTCATATCTGAACAGAACATAAAACAGAATCAATCCATCCTCTACTCCAATGATGGAAGAGCCACGTGTTGGCCCTAACCATCAATAACATACATACACACCCTCAAGGGGTAGCGAACCCACAAGAATCCTCCCCGGCTGTACACCGAAGGCTCAAGATATCATGCCACCCTCATCGCCCTAAGGTCGCGCAATGATATCTCAAATGGAACTACGCACAGGTATATCCCCGATGGCCCTAACCGTCCCGGGGGCTCCTTACCCATAGCTCCTCGGATCCACAAACATACATGCATACACATACCAATATTTCATGGCAACTCGCTACAGAATCATAACATATCAGAGTTTTCCAAAAATAGTTTACATATGCCTTAGTACTTAATTTTTCTTCAAAACCAAGGATGGTCCACAAGGTCATAATCATATCATATCCAACACATATCTAATCATGCATAGTATATAACCGCATGCAAGGATTGAAATCATCATATTAAGGCCATAGGACGCTTAACTATACAAAATCCTAAACCTCACCTTATGCAAGTAGAATCTGTAACACCCCAAACGGAGGATGCCACATCCCCCGCACTAAGACCCAGACCCGGTCACGAAATGGAAATCCATGCCCGAATCCGAATCAGAGCGAACGGGAGACCAACTCACACACTAGGCTAGGCGGATCTAACTTGACCAAAACTCAGAGTGCGGAAGCAATTAAAACCAACAACAATAGATAGCGGAAGCAATTAAAACAAAACATGCAAAGCAGGTGACGGGTTCAACTAGCATAAATCCCTAGTCCCGAATATCAACATAAAGTAATAATCATCAAGTGCCACAAGGGGCCGAATGAGAGTGCCACGCAGGGCTACCGAATAGTAAAATATAATCTCAAGTCTACAAGACAAAGCATAAGTAAAGTGTATGAAAAGACAAATGCAAATAGAAAGACTAGACCGACCAAGTGCAACTCAAAGGACTCACTTCCGCCTAGCAAACGCCAACAATCCTGCAACTAAAACTGTAAATGAGGGGTCAGTAAACTTGACCGAGTGAGGGGGCTAACGCACACCCACAATAGATATATATAAGGAGCATAGCACAGAATAAAAAGGATGGACTCATGAACCGGGGATAGGTGTTACATACCAAAACGTTTTGAAAGAACCCGAATAAGATATAGATATAAATTTAGAAACCATTTTCCAGAAAGACTCTATCCCGATTCATAATTCCATAACATAACATAATCAACTACTCGGCAAGTACGAGCTTCCCACCTTTACTCCTCAGAACATAAATCACAATCAATCCAACCGCTACACCAATGATGGAGGGGATGTATAGTCCCCAAAACCATCTATAATAACACCGTCTAAAATAGACTCGATCTCAAGAGGGTAGCGAACCCACAAGAGTCATCCCCGGATAAAACACCGAAGGCTCAAGATATCACGCCTCCCTCATCACCCTAAGGTCGCGCAATGATATCTCAAATGGAAACTAGCACAGTGGCTTATCCGACGACCCTATGCCGTACCGGTCTCCACTCGTACCAGCTCCTGGATCCACATACAGAACAATACAGAATAGAACAGATACCATATATCATGGCTAACTCGCTACAGAATCATAACACCACTGAATTTTCCAAAATAGCTTACATATGCCTCAAAATCTGGTTTTATATTTACACTCTTCCTACGCGATGGAACTTTAAGCCTCATGACCTCCATCCACGCAGGACTCACACAAGATCATCAACATATCATATTCAACACATACATATCTATAATAGAGTATACTCGCATGCAAGGGTAGAAATCAACATGTAAAGGCCATAGGTCACGTAACTATACAAAATCCTAAACCTCACCTCGTGAAAGTAGAGTCTGGGAGTGTGAAGGGCCAAACACTCTGAACCTCTGGCCCACCGGCACCAACAAACTCTGTGACAAGACATACAGAAGCCCAGACTTAGACTCTATATGAACCAAACAAGACGCACGGCGTTGCTCAACATGATCGTGGTTATGCATAAGTGTTCATGTTATGCTTGGATAAGGTGTCGTGGTCATTCAAGGCATATCAATGCTCAACAAAGATCGTATTTACAAGCAACCATCGCGCAATTCCATATCCAAAGATGCAAGATCAATTTAGGAAGTCAATGTATTTACAAAATGCATATTAAATCATCCAATGTCACAAGGTTCAATTATAATATTAGAATTAAGCATCAAGTTCATGTCGAGTTATAAAGTGCAAAAGTAAGAGCAACTTGATCATATAAACATACAAAGTTGTTGTGCGTAGATGACATGCTTGATACAAATAAAGAGTGCATTTAATTCACTTAAGATCATACTTTACAACTTCACAACATGTTTGGTACACAAGCTCAAGTCACATTCATAGTCATAAATATTACACTTACATCCCCTAAGTCATTTATAAATGTTTAGAATTATTACACATACATCCCCTTAGTTGATTACTAAGCATAATTGTTCGTTTAAAGTGTTTATACAATTATTTAACTAGGAATTAATTACTTACAAGCACGACAATTATCAATTTATCGTAATTCATAATATACTATTTTCTAGTAGTAAGAGTAAATCAAGATATTACAATTTTAACTCCTATCATGCATAAAGTCTCAAGTTGTTCAGGCATCTTTCATATATCTCAATTTAATATTGGAAACACAATTTACAACAAACATAACATTGAGAACGTCCCAAATCCATATAGAGAAATCAGAACATGTTCGTTCTTCTAAAATATCATTCAAGTTTATTTAGTCACATAAGAGATTAGTTTCTAGATATTACACTAACACCCCTTCATATCTAAACACATAGCATAAATTCATCACATCGGATTCAAATTGTAAATTGAAATATTCATACATATCACAATCCATTCAATACATGTTTTCGTATACGATTGGAATACATCTCGATCAACAAACCAACAATAACCAATTTATTTGCACTTAAAACAATTAATTCAAATAATCACAATTACGCAAAATAATTCATAATAAATAGATCGAGTGTCCGATTAACGAACGGAAAGTGGCGTTGAACTCATCACATCGAGACAAACATTCTGACCAGACGCCGCCGGAACGCCACCACTGTAGCTGCCGGAATTTGGCCGGGCCGCCGCCGAAGGTCCCCGGAAAAATCCCGAAAAATCAGTCTTCAATGAAGTCTTCGTGCCCGTTCCGAATCCTCGATCAATTTCTGAAAATTCCAAGCCGATTGTCCTAGATCTGAAATCTAAGAACACGAAAACCCTAAATCTTCAAACTCAATTTACTTCCAAACCGGTGAACCAAAATGCAATCCGTAAAATCCATTGTCTTACCCATGACGAGCTCTTCGAAAGCCCTAAGGTAGCTCGACGGAAAAATCCTCGGAGCTAGCGCCGCCGTTGCACCGCCACTTTGCCACCGCAATCCGCCGCCAAACCATAGAATCTGGAGTCGCCTGATCATAGGCCATTAGTTCTCATCGTTCCGAACAACTTTTGTGAAGAGCCCGAGGCTAAAAGATGGCAGGAAAAGACCCCCGTTGGCCGCCGAAGTTTCTACCGCCGCCTACGTCGCCGGAACCACCACCTACGGCCAAGATCTGGTGAAATTGATGCCGGAAATGGACTCAGGAGGTCGAAAAACCTTGGGAACCATCAAGCCCCGTCGAAAACCACCGTCGGAAGCGGCGGAATCGCGCCGCTACAGGATCCGGCGCCGGCGCCGCGAGCTTCAGGCGGCGTTTGCGGCGCCGTCGCGGCCCGGATGGCCGCGCCGCCGACGTCAACCGATGCGCCGGGATGTCTACTATCTGGGTCTCCGGCGCGTGCATCGAGGAGATGGCCGGAAACCGCCGCGAAAGGCCGGCGAAGTGGCGGCGGTTTGGCACCTCCGCCGCTGCTACAGAAATCCAGTGATAACTCCACCACCGTTTGTTGTTAGGCCTTGATATTGGTACTCTTGCGTCGGTCTCGCCGAGATAATCGAAATGGACTAATCGTTTGTTGAATTCCGTCGAGAAACGGTCAAGTTATGGGCTCGTAACCGAAGCCGCGCATAGTGACCCACGGGAGAGAGAGAGTGGGAGAGGAGAGAGAGAGAAAAAAAAAAGGGATTGAGAGAAATGTGTCTTGTACACAAGCTATATACAACCGGGTATCCTTATCGCGTAGCAAAGAGTAATATCACGTACAAATAATCGTAAGTAAAATTGCTAAAGTTACGAATAAACATTCAAGCTCCGAATTAATTTTACAAATTAACATGAAATAGAGATTTACCAATTAGAGTTTAATTCAATTTAATTTTAGAAACCTTTCATACAATTTAACGACACTTCGTAAACACATGATTGACAATTAATCTCAAGGAATTCAAGTAAACCGAAATTAAACAAGTTAAGTAACATGATGGATTTAAAATCAACTTAACCATTAATTTTAGAATAATCCGAATGATCACATATTAAATTTAATTTACATTAAATCACATAATTCAAGAACTCTTAAATTAAACATACACAAGTGTAGAGACTTACTTGTAAATGTCGTCAGGATGCCTTTCGAGAATACGGGGCGTCACAGAGTCTGAGAGTGTGAAGGGCCAAACAGTCTAAACCTCGGCCCCACTGGCACCACCAAACTCTGTGACAAGACATAAAAAAGCCCAGACTTAGACTCTATATGAACCAATCAAGACGCACGGCGTTGCTCAACATGATCGTGGTTATGCATAAGTGTTCATGTTGTGCTTGGATGAGGTGTCGTGGTCATTCAAGGCATATCAATGCTCAACAAGGTCATATTTACAAGCAACCATCATGCAATTCAATATCTAAAGATGCAAGATCAATTTAGGAAGTCAATGTATTCACAAAATGCATATTAAATCATCCAATTTCACAGGGTTCAATTGTAATGTTAGAATTAAGCATCAAGTTCATGTCGAGTTGTAAAGTGCATAAGTAAGAGCAACTTGGTCATATAAACATACAAAGTTGTTGTACGTAGATGGCATGCTTGATACAAATAAAGAGTGCATTTAATACACTTAAGGTCATACTTTACAACTTCACAACATGTTTGGTACACAAGCTCAAGTCACATTCATAGTTTCATAAATATTACACTTACATCCCCTAAGTTGATTACTAAGCATAAATGTTCGTTTAAAGTGTTTATACAATTATTCAACTAGGAATTAATTACTTACAAATATGACAATTATCAATTTATCGTAATTCGTAATATACCATTTTCGAGTAGTAAGAGTAAATCAAGAGATTACAATTCTAACTCCTATCATGCATCAAGTCTCAAGTTGTTCAAGCATCTTTCATGTATCTCAATTTTATATTTGAAACACAATTTACAATAAACACAACATTGAGAACGTCTCAAATTCATATAGAGAAATCACAACATGTTCGTTCTTCTAAAATATTATTCAAGTTCATTTAGTCACATAAGAGATTAGTTTCTAAATATTACACTAACACCCCTTCGTACTTAACAAATAGCGTAAATTCGTCACATCGGATTCAAATTGTAAATCGAAACATTCATGCATATCACAATCCATTCAATACATGTTTTCGTATATGATTGGAATACAACTCGAACAACAAACCAACAATAACCAATTTATTTGTACTTAAAACAATTAATTCGAATAATCACAATTACGCAAAATAATTCGTAATAAATAGATCGAGTGTCCGATTAACGAACTGAAAGCGGCGTTGGACTCACCGCGTCGAGACCGATATTCTGTCCGAAAGTCGCCGGAGTTCCGCCACCGGAGCCGCCGGAAAGTAGCCGGGCCGCCACCGGGCCGCCGTCGAAAGTCGCCGGAAAAAATCCCGAAAAATCAATCCTGAATGAAGCCTTCGTGCCCGTTCCGAATCCTCGATCAATTTCTGGAAATTCCAAGCCGATTGTCCTAGATCTGAAATCTAAGAACACGAAAACCCTAAATCTTCAAACTCAAATTACTTCCAAACCGGTGAACCAAAATGCGATCCGTAAAAGGCATTGTCTTACCCGTGACGAGCTCTTCGAAAGCTCTAAGGTAGCTCGCCGGAAAAATCCTCGGAGCTAACGCCGCCGTTGCACCTCCACTATGCCGCCGCGATCCGCCGTCAAACCACTAAATCTGGAGTCGCATGATCACAAGCCACTAGTTCTCGTCATTCCGAACAACTTTCGTGAAGAGCCCGAGACCAAAAGATGGCCGGAAAAGGCCCCCGTTGGTCGCCGAAGCTTCTGCCGCCGCCCACATCGCCGGAACCATCACCTACGGACAAGATCTGGTGAAATTGATGCTGGAAATCAACTTAGGGGGTCGAAAAACCTTGGAAACCATCAAACCCCGTCGAAAACCACCGCCGGAAGGCGGCGAAACCCGCCGCTACAGTAACTCACGCCGCCGCAGCGAGCTTTGGGCGGCGCGTGCGGCGCTGTCGTTGCTCCGATGGCCGCTCAGCTGACTTCAAACAAAGCGCTGGGAAGTCTACCTTCTGGGTCTTAGGTACGTATCTCAAGAGGAGGGCCGGAAACCGCCGCGAAACGCAGGCGAAGTGGCGGCGGTCTGATAGCTCCGCCGCTGCTACTGAAATCCGGCCATAACTCCACCACCGTTCATCTTTAGGCCGTGAAATTGGTACTCTTGCATCGGTCTCACCGAGATAATCGAAATAGACTATTTGTTTGTTGAATTTCATCGAGAAACGATCGAGTTATGGGCTCGTAACCGAAGCCGCGCATAGTGACCCGCCGGAGAGAGAGAGTGGGAGAGGAGAGAGAGAGAAAAAAAAAAAGGGATTGAGAGAAATGTGTCTTGTACACAAGCTATATTCAACCGGGTATCCTTATCGCGTAGCAAAGAGTAATATCGCGTACAAATAATCGTAAGTAAAATTGGTAAAGTTACGAATAAACATTCAAGCTCCGAATTAATTTTACAAATTAACATGAAATAGAGATTTACCGATTAGAGTTTAATTCAATTTAATTTTAGAAACATTT
Organism: Lantana camara; assembly: GCA_037501455.1. NCBI lineage: Eukaryota > Viridiplantae > Streptophyta > Magnoliopsida > Lamiales > Verbenaceae > Lantana > Lantana camara. The sequence continues at coordinate 62,242,115 of CM074855.1, forward strand.
CGTACAATTTAACGACACTTCGTAAACACATGATTGACAATTAATCTCAAGGAATTCAAGTAAACCGAAATTAAACAAGTTAAGTAACATGATGGATTTAAAATCAACTTGACAATTATTTCATGGAATAAATTTGAATTAAATCAAATTAGATTTAGATTAAATCATATAATTCAAGAACTCTTAAATTAAACACACACAAGTGTAGAGACTTACTTGTTGATGTCGAAAGGACGCCCTTCGAGAAAACGGAGCGTCACAACCTTCCCCCCTTAAGAGAACCTGGTCCCCAGGTTCCACTGCTAAAATGTAGATGCTCGAGTTGTAGTGCTCCAACCCTTCTCCCGAACTCGCGTGAGATCATAACTCTAATGGTGAGACTTACTCCTGTCTTCTGCACCGAACCTCCTTTAGGATGTCTTGTTATCGTCGAGGTCCGTGCGAGTACTTGATCCGTTAGTTGTTTCGAACTCGGTCGGTCATTCCCATGATCGGATAGCTGCAACTGCACCCAACCTCGATGTCGTCTCAGACTCGCCACTTGCAACCCGTAGTCAGATCAACGAGTAACGCAACCACAAACAAGAGAGAATCCCATCTCTCAACACCCATAAGAGAGAGAACCCCGTCTCTCGAGCACATATAAAAGAGAGAACCCCGTCTCTCAAGCACATAATCGAGAGAACCCCGTCTCTCAACCTAAGTCGGGCAGATTCCAACATCTCCCAACATTCTAGTTTGAGAAAATCCAGCATTCCTCAAACCCCTAGATTCAAGAGAATCCCGCATCCCTGAATATCTAAGTACAAGAGAATCCAACATCTCTCGCGCACAAAACTTAGAAAGATTCCAACATCTTTCTACCACATAAATAGAGAGAATCCTACATCTCTCCAACACGTAAAAAGAGGGAACCTAAGATCTCTCTTACATATAAATCCACTGATTAGTTTTTCATACATACACACATCATAGTAACACTTGACGAAAAGTATGCGATGCATGTTTGGTGTACCTTATACAACTGATATCGGTGTCCCTTGAGTATAGATTCAACGCTCATACCTCAACTCAAAGGGGGATATCGTGATGGAATCCCTATAAAACAAGGTTATAGTATGTATGTATGTTATATGGGAAGTTAGTGAGCAATCAAGAAAGTTTTAAATCATATAGGCATGAATAGTTCACATAAGTACATAACTCATTCATTTCAGCAACAGTTCATAACAAGTAGAAATTTCAAGTTACAAATACTAGATTAGGTATCCAAGTTATCACAATTAAGACAACAATAGTCATCATCCACATCAAGCAAAACAAGGTAAGAGTATTTAAGCGATGCATTTATGCAAATGCCATGAATGCTTGGCGTACCGTTAACCAAAGCATAAAAGTCTTGACAAGAAAGTCGAGATGAAGCAGTAGGGGTTGATTAAGGCGACAATGGTGTAACCCTCGTCATCTGAACCTCTTTGTCTTGAGTCTTTTCATAAAGTGGTAACTCAGCAAGCTCGTTTATCACCAAACCCCTTACTAGACCGTAATCCTTGCTCAACTAGAATCATCCTCAGTTTCTCCCAAGAATTTCTCATTTTTGTGTTAAATCTTAGTCTGCTCATCTTCAAGGAGTTGTCCATGATTCGTTTGTCAATTAGATATTTACCTCAGAGTTTCGTTGGATGATCGTGGTGCTAAGCACTTCCCAAAGCAATCCATGGTATATGATCCTGAAACTTGGATAAAGTCTTTCGGCATCTAAGTGTTCTATTCCCACCTCAACAGTGTCTTCTATCTCATCTTGAAGAAACACCCAAAGAGCTAACAACCAATCTTGTCTTGTCGTTCGTTAACTCTAAACGGCACCAAAACCTTCAACACTCACCGATGGTTTGTAGCTCGTTGCTTATGTAACATGGTTACCTATCCACATCCCTTGAACTTGATCGGATCTTATTTGATAAGATTCTTCTACATTAACTCGATTCCATCAACAAGGTGACTACTTCCAAATGAACGAATCCTCAAGGTTAGAATTCGTCAAACTTCATCTTTCAATTGACTTTAAGGTAGTAAGTCAATATAGCAAATCTTATTCCTTCAACTCTGAACCTTTTCATAAACATTGATCATGGTAAAGAATCCTTTCATCTTCGAATTATGGAGTGTTTTTGTTGTATTACCAATAGGTAGTGTTGACGGAGGAAAATCTTAGTGTTGACTCATAGGGCACCCTGAAATTCAAACACTAAATTTGATGCATGCGAATTAGGATGCAAATGAAATGTAACAAGTATATCACGTAAATGCAACAATTAGTTGTAATTTATAAAGCACATAAAATAAGATGTTGCATAATCAAAGTCATAATGTGCACACAATCATATAATCACGAAATAATTCATGCAAAGGGTCAAAATATCAAGTCAAACAAACGCAATGCACAGTTATTCCTATGCCGTACGACCTAGACAGACTCAACACGACTCAAGAGCTCGGTTTTGCAACCTAGAGCTCTGATACCACTTAAGGATGTAACACCCCAAACGGAGGATGCCACATCCCCCGCACTAAAACCCAGACCCGGTCACGAAATGGAAAGTCTATGCCCGAATCCGAATCATAGCGAACGGGAGACCAACTCACACACTAGGCTAGGCAGATCTAACTTGACAAACTCAGAGTGCGGAAGCAATTAAAACCAACAACAATAGATAGCGGAAGCATTTAAAACAAAACATGCAAAGCAGGTGACGGGTTCAACTAGCAGAGATACCTAATCCCGAATATCAACATACATAATCCAACATAATAAACAACATAAATATCATCAATATCTAGTAACAACCAAATACTAGCTTACTAACCCCACACGGGTTGAAGTCTAAATAGAACATAAACATAATCTGCAAATGTGAAACATAAATACATAAAATAAGTAGAGTATGCGACAAATGCATCCTAACACCTACTACACTGACAAGTGTGACTCAGAAGACTCACTTCCGCCTAGCTCAAGCCAAAAGAACCTGCAACTAAAAGATAAAATGAGGTGTCAGTCAACTGACTGAGTGAGGGGGCTAACGCACACCCACAATATATATGTAGAGCACAACACATATCATAAGGGTGGACTCATGAACCGGGATTAGGGTTTTGCACACCAAAACAGTTGAAATACCCAAAATAGTATAAGTTTGGAAAACCATTTAGAGAAGCCTATCCCGTTTCACAAATCCCATACATTCATAACATATACCCGGCGAGTACGGGCTTCCAACCTTTACTCCTCATATCTGAACAGAACATAAAACAGAATCAATCCATCCTCTACTCCAATGATGGAAGAGCCATGCGTTGGCCCTAACCATCAATAACATACATACACACCCTCAAGGGGTAGCGAACCCACAAGAGTCCTCCCCGGCTGTACACCGAAGGCTCAAGATATCACGCCTCCCTCATCTCCCTAAGGTCGCGCAATGATATCTCAAATGGAACTACGCACAGGTATATCCCCGACGGCCCTAACCGTCCCGGGGGCTCCTTACCCATAGCTCCTCGGATCCACAAACATACATACATAGAGATACCAATATTTCATGGCAACTCGCTACAGAATCCTAACATATCAGAGTTTTCCAAAAATAGCTTACATATGCCTTAGTACTTAATTTTTCTTCAAAACCAAGGATGGTCTACAAGTTCATAATCATATCATATCCAACACATATCTAATCATACATAGTATATAACCACATACAAGGATTGAAATCATCATATTAAGGCCATAGGACGCTTAACTATACAAAATCCTAAACCTCACCTTATGCAAGTAGAGTCTGAGAGTGTGAAGGGCCAAACAGTCTAAACCTCGGCCCCACTGGCACCACCAAACTCTGTGACAAGACATAAAAAAGCCCAGACTTAGACTCTATATGAACCAATCAAGACGCACGGCGTTGCTCAACATGATCGTGGTTATGCATAAGTGTTCATGTTGTGCTTGGATGAGGTGTCGTGGTCATTCAAGGCATATCAATGCTCAGCAAGGTCATATTTACAAGCAACCATCATGCAATTCAATATCTAAAGATGCAAGATCAATTTAGGAAGTCAATGTATTCACAAAATGCATATTAAATCATCCAATTTCACAGGGTTCAATTATAATGTTAGAATTAAGCATCAAGTTCATGTCGAGTTGTAAAGTGCATAAGTAAGAGCAACTTGGTCATATAAACATACAAAGTTGTTGTACGTAGATGGCATGCTTGATACAAATAAAGAGTGCATTTAATACACTTAAGATCATACTTTACAACTTCACAACATGTTTGGTACACAAGCTCAAGTCACATTCATAGTTTCATAAATATTACACTTACATCCCCTAAGTTGATTACTAAGCATAAATGTTCGTTTAAAGTGTTTATACAATTATTCAACTAGGAATTAATTACTTACAAATATGACAATTATCAATTTATCGTAATTCGTAATATACCATTTTCGAGTAGTAAGAGTAAAACAAGAGATTACAATTCTAACTCCTATCATGCATCAAGTCTCAAGTTGTTCAAGCATCTTTCATGTATCTCAATTTTATATTTGAAACACAATTTACAATACACACAACATTGAGAACGTCTCAAATTCATATAGAGAAATCACAACATGTTCGTTCTTCTAAAATATTATTCAAGTTCATTTAGTCACATAAGAGATTAGTTTCTAAATATTACACTAACACCCCTTCGTACTTAACAAATAGTGTAAATTCATCACATCGGATTCAAATTGTAAATCGAAACATTCATGCATATCACAATCCATTCAATACATGTTTTCGTATATGATTGGAATACATCTCGAACAACAAACCAACAATAACCAATTTATTTGCACTTAAAACAATTAATTCAAATAATCACAATTACGCAAAATAATTCGTAATAAATAGATCTAGTATCCGATTAACGAACGGAAAGCGGCGTTGGACTCACCGTGTCGAGACCGACATTCTGTCCGAAAGTCGCCGGAGTGCCGCCACCGGAGCCGCCGGAAAGTCGCCGTGCCGCCGTCAAAAGTCGCCAAAAAAAATCCCGAAAAATCAATCCTGAAAGAAGCCTTCGTGCCCGTTCTGAATCCTCAATCAATTTCTGGAAATTCCAAGCCGATTGTCGTAGATCTGAAATCTAAGAACACGAAAACCCTAAATCTTCAAACTCAAATTACTTCCAGACCGGTGAACCAAAGTGCGATCCGTAAAAGGCATTATCTTACCCCTGACTAGCTCTTCGAAAGCCCTAAGGTAGCTCGCCGGAAAAATCCTCGGAGCTAGCGCACCCGTTGCACCGCCACTATGTCGCTGTGATCCGCCGCCAAACCACCGAATGTGGAGTCGCGTGATCACAGGCCACTAGTTCTCGTCGTTCCGAATAACTTTCGTCAAGAGCCCGAGACCAAAAGATGGCCGGAAAAGGCCCCCGTTGGCCGCCGAAGTTTCTTCCACCGCCCACGTCGCCGGAACCACCACCTACGGCCAAGATCTGGTGAAATTGATGCCGGAAATGAATTCAGGGGGTCGAAAAACCTTGGAAACCATCAAGCCCCGTCGAAAACCACCACCGGAAGGCGGCGAAACCCTGATGGCCGCGCAGCCGTCGCTGCTCCGATGGCCGTGCAGACGACTTCAAACGAAGCGCCTGGAAGTCGACTTTCTGGGTCTTAGGCGCGTGTCTCAAGAGGAGGGCCGGAAACCCCGCGAAACGCCGGCGAAGGGGCGGCGGTCTGACAACTACGCCGCTGCTACTGAAATCTGGCCATAACTCCACCACCATTCGTCGTTAGGCCGTGAAATTGGTACTATTGCGTCGGTCTCACCGAGATAATCGAAATGGACTATTCGTTTGTTGAATTCCGTGGAGAAACGATCGAGTTATGGGCTCGTAACCGAAGCCGTGCATAGTGACCCTCGGGAGAGAGAGAGTGGGAGAGGAGAGAGAGAGAGAAAAAAAAGGGATTGAGAGAAATGTGTCTTGTACACAAGTTATATACAACCGGGTATCCTTATGGCGTAGCAAAGAGTAATATCGCGTACAAATAATCGTAAGTAAAATTGGTAAAGTTACGAATAAACATTCAAGCTCCGAATTAATTTTACAAATTAACATGAAATAGAGATTTACCAATTAGAGTTTAATTCAATTTAATTTTAGAAACCTTTCATACAATTTAACGATACTTCGTAAACACATGATTGACAATTAATCTCAAGGAATTCAAGTAAATCGAAATTAAACAAGTTAAATAACATGATGGATTTAAAATCAACTTGACAATTATTTCATGGAATAAATTTGAATTAAATCAAATTAGATTTAAATTAAATCATATAATTCAAGAACTCTTCAATTTAACACACATAAGTGTAGAGACTTACTTGTTGATGTCGAAAGGACGCCCTTCGAGAAAACGGGGCGTCACAGTGGCTCATTGTATATATTATATGTTGTTCTCGCTTCCGCGTTTCATTATAACTCTGATTTTATATTGTCTTGAGTTGAATGGTTTAAGGGTTAGTCCCGCCTAGCATAGTGTGTGTGTTGTGTCCCCGTTCGCCGTGGATTTGGCACGTGTATGGACTTCCATTTCATATACGGGTCGGGTCTCGGTGCGGGGGATGTGGTACCTTACGCTCGGATGCTACACACCATGCACGTACACACACACACGGGGCATGCACACATACACACACCCTAATTCAATTATGATCCTGATTATAACCTATAGTTCAAGTTCATGTTATTATAAGCAAGTGTGATCTAGCTTAAAGGCATAACATATGGTTAAGAAGTCTAATTAAAGCATAACATGAAGTTATGAAACACTATTCTATCTTAGGTTATAACATGTGACACTATTCAAGTGTATAACATATGATCAAGTACTATTCCATTAATCCATATCATATCATAAGCTCAAGCCATAACATATGAGCCATGTAACATTGTAACAATGTAATAATATATCATAGACATAAGTCATAACACATCAAGACCATTAATCATGTAACATTCATCAATTGAGACCATATAGTAACATGTAACAAGTTATGATATAATTGATCATAGGTTACTATTCCATTGCCTAACATGCTTGAACATAATTAAAATATCATAAATATGCATCAATAATCATCATATAGAAGCTCCATAACATGATCGTACCATATACTAAAACAATTCATAACATTTCATAGCATATACTAAACAATTAATTCATAATTCACTACTAACAAACATATCATAAAAGCTATATACTAAATGCATAAAATAAAATCCTATATGTCTTAGGGAAGACCCTAAGACCCAACCTAAACATAATATAAACAAACCATAATATAAAAACATAAACTAAACTAAAACATAACAAAAAATAAAACAACATCTAACCTAGCAATGGGGGGGAAGCCTCACGGCAAAGAGGGGGAGGAGAGGGAGAGAAAGGGTGTTGTTAACACAACTTTGAGCAAGGAATGTGGTGCCTCTTGCCCTCTATTTATAGTTGGAGATAAGCCCCTCACAATGGAAATAAAGTTAAGGTAAGGGTACGAGAGCAAAACTTGATGGCTTCTCTTGGAAGCTTTAGGACTCTTGAAGCTAAAATGGGGCTGCTGGGAGGTATTTCAGTCTTTTCATTGTCAAAGCTCGAGGATAACTGGCTGAGAGTTTGCTCATTCCATTGGTACAAAAATTAGCTTCGAAACGTATATTCATACGTCGAAATCGGATTTACTGTTTAAAAGATATATTCATTTTAGTGAATAAAAGTTTTGAGCCCGAAACTCAACACGAGTGAAAAATGACTTTCGAGAATGATTTTCAAGTCCGGATTGTTTCCAAAATTCAAGAAATAAATTGAGAAGCGTTTTGAATCCAATATCGACTATAAAACGTGCATTTCAAAATTTCGAGCGAGTTGTAAAACATCTCAAAAATCTTGAAATAACTTAAGTGTTGGAAAACACGAATCAGAAAGCAGCGGAATTTAAAAAATTTTCCCAACAAAAGGACCTTGAACTCGCAATCGTGTAACCAAATTCGTAAAGATAGAAAACTTACTTTTCTTTTGTTCTTTCTTGAAGCGTTTCAAGCCACCCAAGAACGCTCTTCTCGCGGCTTGATCCCCTCTCCTTGGTAAAGCTCGAATCTTCAAACTTCTAACTTGAAGTCTCTAGAGATAGTCCACCAACTTGATCACAATCTAACTAGTAAGGATGCTAGTTCTCTAGTTAGTGTTTAGGCTTAACCTAGGGTTTAATTTAATCTTGGAGAAGGGAAGGTGTTCAACACATGAACCAAGAATTGTCTATTATCTCTAAAGGGGAGCATGAGCTCCCCTATATATAGGAAAGGGGAGGGGCGGCCGAACCTAGTCCTAATGGACAAAGGATTTGGTCCCTCTCTCTCCTATTACTTGATCATCAAGTATTTCCAACTTTGACTTTGAATTCTAATTCAAGTCAACTTTTAAGAGAGCTAAAAATATCCAAACTATTTTTTGGATAATTTTATACTTTATTTATTATAAAATAAATAACTTAATTTTATCTAATTAATTAATTCGTAATTAATTAACGAGATTATTTTCTCCAAAATTAGACTTTCTTTTTAATTCAAAATTAAACCAAAGTCTATTAAATAATTAACTAATTAATTATTTAATATATATATATATAATATATATATAACACACGTGTGTGACACGTGTCACAGTGACACGTGTCACTCACGTGAGCCACACGTGTGACTTCACACGTGTGGAACCCTCTTGGCCCGATTAACTCATTTAATCATTTTCAAGCCTCAACTCATGTAACCAAGTTGTTGTGTGTGACCCTCTAGGTTCTCAATTCAATTAGCAGTGACCCTAATTAATTAATTCACTAATTAATTAATCAGTCCACAGATTAAACGACCATAGTCTAGCAATAGGTGTTTAACCCCTAGCTGAATTGGAATGTTCGGATTCGACAGAACCTTTAAGTCATTGATTCATGTGAGATACAATCCTCCTACTTACTATCTCTCAACCAAGATCTAGGGCAAGGGAATAATCAGAACCCTAATAATCCGGTCTTAAAGCTAAGTGCATTTCATATCCATTTGATCTCAATCCAAGAAACCCTTTTCTTGATGTCTTGATCTACTGCCTTGGCCAAGGACTCCATATGGCATATGAATGACTTACACAATAAGAGATCACCTTGCAAATGCAAGTGTAGGTCCTTTCTTGATTCTCATTCACTTTCATGAGTCACTTGTGCAGCCCAAGCATAAGCCTTGAATCAGTTGTCTAAGGCGACACCCTTTAAAGCTTATACCTAAGACTACAGAGTTAACTCATAAAGTGACAAGGAACCTCAAGTCTAAAGATCAATTAATCACATCAATGACTCGTGAGATATTTCCTAATCTGGAAGTTTCCATTTCCTGAAATAGAAACTTCCTTTCCCATTTAGGAATGTTCTCACACTGGGCACCTCAGTGAACTTACTTATTAAAGTAAGCACCCTCATGTATCACGCACGTATCAACTATACACTTTGCACCTCCATGGAACAAGGTGGTCCTTCTTAAGGGCGTGATCCCACAAGCAAGCCTTAGAGGAGTCAGGTTGACACTCCCACTGTCTGTAGGACTCATCGGCTTGGAGTATTTTACTAATCATGACTTATGTGATATAGGGCTCGTTTCATGAACCATTTCACCTAAATGGTAGAGTCCTAAAGTCATCAGGATTAGGGGAGTTCTCATACATGCACAGCTAAAGTAAATGCATACCAAACAAGAGCATATAAAGAAGTGTTGCCTTAATTCGTTATTTCATTCAAAGATTGTATGTGATTACAATAAGGAAAAGCACAAAGCGGATATACAATCGGCTTTCTAGGGCACTATTCCTAACAATCTCCCAGTTGCCCATCAAAGCCATTCTAAAGCAACTCTAAGTCCCATCTTCTCAAGATGACCTTGGAAAGCTTCTCGACTAAGGGGTTTAGTAAGTGGATCTGCAACGTTCTCTGCTGATGTGACCCTCTCAATTTGCACATCTCCTCTTTTGATAATATCACGGATTAGGTGATACTTCCTCATAATGTGCTTGGTCCGTTGGTGAGATCTTGGTTCTCTTGCTTGAGCAACCGCCCCAGTGTTGTCACAAAACACAGTAATGGGGTCTTTCATGCTAGGAACAACATTCAACTCTTGAATGAAGTTTCTAATCCAAACACCTTCCTTAGCTGCATCATTTGCAGCTAAGTATTTGGCCTCAGTGGTCGAATCTGCAGTGGTAGTCTGCTTGGAACTCTTCCAACTCACTGCTCCGCCGTTTAGGCAGAAAATGTATCCTGACATTGACTTAAAATCATCTAAGTCAGATGCAAAGCTTGCATCACAGTATCCTTCGACAGTAAGATCTTTCTGACCTCCGTAAACTAAGAATAAATCTTTAGTACTTTTCAAGTACTTAAGAATATTCTTCACGGCAGCCCAGTGACCATCTCCAGGGTCAGTTTGGAAACGACTTGTCACACTAAGTGCATAAGCCACATCCGGTCGAGTACATAACATTGCCTACATTATGCTATCTATTGCTGACGCATAAGGTGTATGAGTCATTCTCTCCTTCTCAAGGTTAGTCTTAGGACACATCTTCTTTGAAAGACATGTTCCTACACTCATAGGAAGGTTCTTAACCTTTGCTGACTCCATATTGAATCTTTTCAAGACTTTGTCAATGTACATCGATTGTGATAGTCCTATTAACCTTCTAGATCTATCTCTATAGATTTTAATTCCAAGGATATAGGACGCATCACCAAGATCTTTCATCTCGAATTGGTTCGATAACCATAACTTAGTCACTTTCATGTCATCCTTCGAATTCCCAATAAGAAGGATGTCATCAACATAAAGTACTAAGAATTGCATTGAGGTCTCCAATTCCTTTCTATACACACATGATTCATTCGTAATCTGGATGAAGCCAAACGCTTTGACTGATTCATCAAATCGAATGTTCTAATTCCTAGAAGCCTGTTTCAATCCATAGATTGATCTTTGGAGTTTGCAAACCTTTTGCTCACTCCCACTGAATGTGAAACCTATGGGTTGCTCCATATAAATGTCTTTGTCAATGTAACCATTGAGAAAGGCAGTTTTCACATCCATTTGCCATATCTCATAGTCATAATATGCAGCAATGGCAAGCATGATTCGAATGGACTTTTGCATTGCAACTGGTGAAAAGGTTTCGTCAAAGTCCACGCCGGGTCTTTGAGTGAATCCTTTTGCAACCAGTCTTGCTTTGTAGGCTGCAATGCTTCCATCAACTCCAAGCTTTCTCTTAAAGATCCATTTGCAACCTATGGGTTTGACCCCATCAGGCAAATCTACCAAGGTCCAAACTTAGTTGGAGTTCATGGAATCCATTTCGGATTTCATGGCTTCTATCCACTGTTCAGAGTCAGAATCTGAAAGTGCCTCCTCATATGTTAAAGGATCATTATCCTTTTGAGAGTTTTCATGGAAGAATCCATACCATCTCTCCGGCTGTCTAGGAGTGCGTTCAGAACGCCTTAGAGGAGGATTTTAGTGTGTATCGAAATTCGTGATTGGTTGTGGTTGATCAGAGTGGGACGTTTCTTCAGTGGGTGATGTGGGGTCATTTTGTACTTCTTCTAATTCTATGATCTTGCCTTTCTTTTCTTTAAGGAACGGTTCCTCCAGAAAAGTAGCATTTCTGGAAACAAACACCTTTTGCTCAGATTGATCATAGAAATAGTATCCTATGGATTCCTTAGGATAACCTACAAAGTAACATAAGTTAGAACGAGATTCTAACTTATCTCCCACTTTCCTCTTCACGTAAGCAGGACAACCCCAAATTCTTAAGTAAGAATAACTAGGGATTTTACCATGCCACATTTCATAGGGCGTCTTGGGGACTGACTTAGAGGGAACTAGATTCAGAATCTTTGCTGCATTTTCTAGGGCATAACCCCAGAAAGAAGGTGGTAAGTCAGTGAAACTCATCATGGAACGAACCATATCAAGTAGGGTTCTATTCCTTCTCTCAGAAACTCCATTAAGCTGAGGAGTTCCCGGAGGAGTCCACTGAGAGATAATCCCATTATCCTTGAGATGATTAAGGAATTCTTCACTAAGATATTCGCCTCCTCGATCAGATCGAAGTGCTTTGATCTTGTGACCAGTTTGGTTCTCAACCTCCTTTTGAAATTCTAAGAATTTCTCAAAAGCTTCAGATTTATACTTCATTAAGTATACATAACCATACCGACTAAAGTCATCAGTAAAGGTTATGAAGTACTGATGATTGTTTCTAGTGCTTACACTAAGCGGTCCACAAACATCAGTATGGATCAAATCCAAAACCTCAGTGGCACGTTGCACAGTTCCTTTAAAAGGAACTTTGGACATCTTTCCTTTGAGACAGGATTCGCAAGAGGTCAACTCTTTGAGATCATTTTCAGAGAATGATCCTAAAGTGTTTATCTTGCTAATTCTGTTCTTGGAAATGTGTCCTAATCTAGCGTGCCATAAGGGAGCTGAAACTTTGTCATCTCTCTTACGCTTTGTTTCTCGTTGTATATTCATAATATTGATATTTTGAGTTAGGTAAAGTCCATTACTTAGAGTACCGATATGAACGGAAGAGTTGTTCCGTTTGATAAAGTATTTACCATTCTTAATATAAGTTTCATAACCTTCACAATCTAATATTGGAACTGAAATTATATTACGAATAATGCTCGGTACATAAAGGACTTTGTTTAATACTAACTCAAAACTACCTAAATCTAATCTAATTGTGCCTAAAGCTCGAGCTTCAACGTTTGAGCCATCGCCGATCTTCAAGACACATTCTCCTTCTTTGAGTTGTTGGACTTCACTTAGCATCTGTACATCATTACAGATATGAGTTCCACAACCGGTATCAAGTACCCAAGAACTAGAATTAACAGAAAGATTTACTTCAACGAGAAAGATACCTTTCTTTAGAGTAGACTTGTACTCTGGGCAGTTTCTCCTCCAATGTCCCGCTTTGCCACAATGGAAGCAAACATCCTCTTTCTGATCACGCTTCTTCTTTTGGGCCTTCCCCTTCGAAATGCCACCAGTGGGCCTAAGGGGTTTCTTCTTCTTCTTTTGGGCTTTCTTGCCCTTACCTTTAGAAGGCCCAGAAGAGGAAGATGGAGCATTCACCATCAAAACCTTATTGTCCTTCTTGATCGTGCTTTCAGCAGTCACAAGCTGACTAATCAGCTCAGCTACAGTAGCACCATCATGATTCATGTTAAAGTTAAGGACAAATGGATTGAATGATGGTGGGAGCGAAGCTAGCAACAAATCCACTGAAAGCTCATCTTTCAGTGGCATGTCCATGGAAGCAAGTTTCTCAGTAAGGGCAAGAAACTTGAGTCCATATTCATGGACACTTGAACCTTCCCTCATTCTCAAGTGGAACAATTCCTTTGAAGTGTTATACCTTCTAACACGTTCATGAGGGCGGTAAAGTTGCTCTAAGTGGTCGTAAATCTCCCAAGCAAATTCTATGGCCTCATGTTGCCTTTGCAAGTCCGGAGACATGTTAGCCAACATAAGGCAACGGGCTTGGAGATTATCATCCTTCCACTTCTGAATCGCGTCCCGCTCAGCCCGAGTGGGAGCCTCCCCTTCGGGACTGGGCTCCCCTTCGAAGAGAACATAAGTTCTCTTCTCAGAATCTAAAATGATTTTTAGATTCCTCAGCCAATCAGAATAGTTGGGACCAGTCAACTTGTTTGACTCGAGGATCGATACAAGAGGGTTTTTGGTTGCCATTTCAAAACACGTACAGAATCACAGAATCTACGACCTAAATGGTAAAACTGAGAACTAGTGAGCATGCTGAATTATAATGATATACAAAAGATAAGGTCTTTAATCTAATGTAGCTCCCACTGTTTTTCAAAGATCTAGAATTCCCAAAGATCTAAGAGGAACACGTTTCCCAATGGGTACTAAGATCCTAGGCATTTTACCTTGAACCCACGACTCGCGGACATTCTAAGTAAGAACCCTAGGTAGGTACAACTTACCAATTCTAACACCTTTAGAACTCTTAGTAATTGTTTTTGCATCACCTATCTTTCAATATGGACCCACGACTCGTGCGACATCCATATTTACTTAGGCGTTAAGCTAGACCCATCAATCATAAGATCATGACCAAAACTTAGTTCGAACGACCCACGACTCGCGGACATCGCCCTTGCTAAAATTGACCACGAAATATTGATCATTTAAAATGATTAATTAGGTAACTAAGAACTAATAAGCTCCACCAGCTATCCCACGACTCGCGGACAATAACTAGCTTTACTTACTAAACTTAAAACCTATTGATGGAATGCTAGGAATTTAATTCAAAATTTGCATCTCGAATTAAACACCTATTTGTTCGAAATTAGCTTAATATTTAATGGGAATTTTCGAATCAACCGGAGAGTTGTCCGGTTCGACCTCACCAACATATATGTTATCCAATTTTATTAGTCTTGATTAATGCAAGTACACTTAAATGCATATCAAACAAGCACATAAACAGATAACATGTCCTAGCATGATACTAACATGTAATGATCATGGGTTCTACCTATCTTATGCGTGATATGTGGGAGCCACTCCACAATCACAAGTTCTAACATACATGCCACATAAACAGTTTAAATCACATAAGGGAAAGCGGTAACAAAATACAAGCCCTATCTCTATTACATTTAACAATTGAGATTCCCCTCCCTAACATTTTGAGGGGTCTTCACTTATGGCCTCCTTGTTACTTGAATGTGGTTCATCTTACTCCATGGGTGCATTGTCTCCAAAATGAAAATAAAACCTCACCACCTATCTCTACTCTCAAATTACAATAAAAAGAAAAAGACATAAAGTAATAAGGCTCAATCTTCATATTGGCCTTAGACAATTACACGGGGCATACCCCGGCCTCAAAAACAGTAATATGGAAAGCCACATAATAAATCACATAACAGTACGCACATAAGTGAGGCTCCAACCTCAATTGAAAAACGCAACTATAGGGCTCCAACCCCAATTTAAATCATCCATGTGCATAAATTAAAACCATACATAGATCTAAACCCATGATCACCTAACATGCTTTTGCGAGAATTTAAATTTAGCCAATAAATTAAAATTCTCGTTTAAAGTCCTAATGACTTAAAACACGACTTAGATGCAATTCTTGTTCAAGAGCCTTTTCAATAAAACCCGAAAAACAATAAACCAATAAAATTCCAATTAATTTCCAAAATTAATAATTTTATTCTTTCATTATTTTCAAAAAACAAAGATTGTAATTTTTCCAAAATTTAAATCGCTTAATTTCTCAAAAATCCCAATTTAATCAAAATTTTAAAATAATTTTATTTTAGCAAAACTGATTTTAAAAGATAAAATTTAAATAAAATTTAAATCAGGATTTTACGGACCGAAAACACAAAAACATGAAACACGAAAACGGGCCCGAAAAGGGGCCTAGCCGCGTGAGGCACTTTTACGCAGCAGCGCCCGCCGCGACTAGGCGGGCTGGGCAGGCGTCCCGCGCGGTTGCGGGAGGAGCTGGGCGGCAGCGGAGGGCCTGGGCGTGCGACGTGCTAGCACGCCTAGGCTCGTCCTTTTCGTGTTCCGTTTCGTGTCCAGGTTTCTCAAAACCAATTCAATCAAAAATTAAAAAATTCGATTTAAACATATTTCAATCAAAACGGTTTCAAAAACAGTTTTAGAAATTCAGGAAAAAATTACAGTTTCGTATTTCAGGCTTTCTAAAAGAACTCATGAATACCTAATTCGCATCTAAGCCTAAGAATTTCTACCAAATTCAGAATAATTGAGACGAATCAGAAACACGATTAACGAGGTGGCTCTGATACCACTTGTTGGAAAACACGAATCAGAAAGCAGCGGAATTTAAAAAATTTTCCCAACAAAAGGACCTTGAACTCGCAATCGTGTAACCAAATTCGTAAAGATAGAAAACTTACTTTTCTTTTGTTCTTTCTTGAAGCGTTTCAAGCCACCCAAGAACGCTCTTCTCGCGGCTTGATCCCCTCTCCTTGGTAAAGCTCGAATCTTCAAACTTGTAACTTGAATTCTCTAAAGATAGTCCACCAACTTGATCACAATCTAACTAGTAAGGATGCTAGTTCTCTAGTTAGTGTTTAGGCTTAACCTAGGGTTTAATTTAATCTTGGAGAAGGGAAGGTGTTCAACAAATGAACCAAGAATTGTCTATTATCTCTAAAGGGGAGCATGAGCTCCCCTATATATAGGAAAGGGGAGGGGCGGCCGAACCTAGTCCTAATGGATAAAGGATTTGGTCCCTCTCTCTCCTATTACTTGATCATCAAGTATTTCCAACTTTGACTTTGAATTCTAATTCAAGTCAACTTTTAAGAGAGCTAAAAATATCCAAACTATTTTTTGGATAATTTTATACTTTATTTATTATAAAATAAATAACTTATTTTTATCTAATTAATTAATTCGTAATTAATTAACGAGATTATTTTCTCCAAAATTAGACTTTCTTTTTAATTCAAAATTAAACCAAAGTCTATTAAATAATTAACTAATTAATTATTTAATATATATATATAATATATATATATACACACGTGTGTGACACGTGTCACAGTGACACGTGTCACTCACGTGAGCCACACGTGTGACTTCACACGTGTGGAACCCTCTTGGCCCGATTAACTCATTTAATCATTTTCAAGCCTCAACTCATGTAACCAAGTTGTTGTGTGTGACCCTCTAGGTTCTCAATTCAATTAGCAGTGACCCTAATTAATTAATTCACTAATTAATTAATCAGTCCACAGATTAAACGACCATAGTCTAGCAATAGGTGTTTAACCCCTAGCTGAATTGGAATGTTCGGATTCGACAGAACCTTTAAGTCATTGATTCATGTGAGATACAATCCTCCTACTTACTATCTCTCAACCAAGATCTAGGGCAAGGGAATAATCAGAACCCTAATAATCCGGTCTTAAAGCTAAGTGCATTTCATATCCATTTGATCTCAATCCAAGAAACCCTTTTCTTGATGTCTTGATCTACTGCCTTGGCCAAGGACTCCATATGGCATATGAATGACTTACACAATAAGAGATCACCTTGCAAATGCAAGTGTAGGTCCTTTCTTGATTCTCATTCACTTTCATGAGTCACTTGTGCAGCCCAAGCATAAGCCTTGAATCAGTTGTCTAAGGCGACACCCTTTAAAGCTTATACCTAAGACTACAGAGTTAACTCATAAAGTGACAAGGAACCTCAAGTCTAAGGATCAATTAATCACATCAATGACTCGTGAGATATTTCCTAATCTGGAAGTTTCTATTTCCTGAAATAGAAACTTCCTTTCCCATTTAGGAATGTTCTCACACGGGGCACCTCAGTGAACTTACTTATTAAAGTAAGCACCCTCATGTATCACGCACGTATCAACTATACACTTTGCACCTCCATGGAACAAGGTGGTCCTTCTTAAGGGCGTGATCCCACAAGCAAGCCTTAGAGGAGTCAGGTTGACACTCCCACTGTCTGTAGGACTCATCGGCTTGGAGTATTTTACTAATCATGACTTATGTGATATAGGGCTCGTTTCATGAACCATTTCACCTAAATGGTAGAGTCCTAAAGTCATCAGGATTAGGGGAGTTCTCATACATGCACAGCTAAAGTAAACGCATACCAAACAAGAGCATATAAAGAAGTGTTGCCTTAATTCGTTATTTCATTCAAAGATTGTATGTGATTACAATAAGGAAAAGCACAAAGCGGATATACAATCGGCTTTCTGGGGCACTATTCCTAACAATCTCCCACTTGCCCATCAAAGCCATTCTAAAGCAACTCTAAGTCCCATCTTCTCAAGATGACCTTGGAAAGCTTCTCGACTAAGGGGTTTAGTAAGTGGATCTGCCACGTTCTCTGCTGATGTGACCCTCTCAATTTGCACATCTCCTCTTTTGATAATATCACGGATTAGGTGATACTAACATTAAGTAGTGTAAATCCAAAGAGAAAACATTTTCCGAATGAAAACCGTCCGCAGTAGGAATAGTGAACTAGGGTTTTTCGTAAACATTTTCAATAAAACAAAGTTCGGAATAGATTTCCAAGTCAAGAATGATTTCAATAGACTCGTCTCGACTCAAGGATCAATTTGACTGTAAATTCGGGTAGTAAAATATATCCGAATCAGCTTTGTGCATGTTTTGGACACGGCCGTGTCAGCCTCTCGACTTGGAGCAATTTATTTTTATAAAACCGGACACGGCCGTGTCCATTTTGTACTGAAACTCAACACGGCCGTGTCAGCCTCTCGAATTAAGCTCCTGAATTTATTTTAACCGGACACGGCCGTGTCCGTTTTGAATTAAAACTCAACACGGCCGTGTCATTTGAAAATATGGCGGCGGCAATTGCTCGTTTTATCGCTTCGTTGTTTTTCTTTGTGTTTTTTTTTTCTTCTTCGATTATGATTCGTATGCATCGTGAGATTGTTATTTTACGCATTATGTGCCTTGTGTTGAACTTATGATCTTATTTTCTATGAATGGTGTGAATATGATTTGGTAGGATTCAATTGTCATGGTTATACATTTCATTTGCCTTAATTGCATCCCTAAGCAATTCCGAGCGTCTAATTGGTACATATTTGAGTCTAAGTCTCGGGTCTTGCGTTCTTTTGTTTCAGAGCCTCTTCACGAAGTTAAAGAGCCCGAGGTTTAGGTGTCCGATTGCTTCTTTTGTCCGATTTTCACTCCGCTTCCACTTCAAGGTGAGGGTTAGGATCTTTTCTTGTAGATAAACGACCTATGGCCTTTATGTTATTGATTTCGTATCCCGCATGTGGCTATATATGTATTATATGGTTAAATATGAATGCTTATGATACGTTTATGATTTTATGAATCCCTTTTTTCGAATTTATGAAAATGGTATAAGTATGGGCGTATATGAGCTTATGATTTTGAATCCTTGGTACGTTTCCTTTATGATTCCGCGAGATGTGCCCTGAAAGATGGGATTATTGGTATGTTTCTTATGAATCCGGGCCCAGGGATTGTGGGTAAGGACGCCCGGGACGGCAAGGGTCGTCGGGTTAAGCCTGTGCACATCCCATTTGAGGTTGTGGCGTACGACTCTTGGAGGTTGAGAAGGCGCTATTACCTTGAGCCCTCGGCGAATAACCGGGGAAGGCATATCGTGGGTTAGCTACCCCGTATGTATATAGAATCCATATGGGTGGAGAGGGTTTGATTCCCGATCACCAAGGCGTTGAGGAGTTATGAATTTATGCATTCTTATGAATTTATGATTTGTATGAGGAGTTGAGGAGGTCCGTACTCGCCGGGCGTTTATGTTTCTTTTATGTTTTGGTGATTGTGAAACGAGTTAGGATTCCTTTGTATTATATGTATGTTTCAAAAATGATTTGATATGTAAAACCCTAGCTCGGTTCATGATCGACCCCTTTTGATTTTATGTTATGCTCTATATGTATTTCTGGTGTGGGTGTGCGTTAGTCCCCCTCACTCAGTCGAGTTTGACTGACCCCTTCCTTTTAACACTTTAGTTGCAGGTTTCTCGAGCTAGGCGGGGAAGTGCGTCGGTCGTGTCGTACTTTCGAGTTTAGGTCGAGTCGGCATATTTACCTGCTGCATTTTGATTACTTTTATGAATTGTACCCGAATTCTAATTATGTCTTATGGAGATTATGAACTTTTGATGTATATACTTGACCTATTTTTTTGGGCCGGCAGGACGTTGTATATGATGTATATGTTAGTATAGAGCTCCTTTGCGATCCTTATGATATTGCTTCCGCATTCTTCTCTGTTTGTTTTGCGCGCTCTGTTCGAGTTTTAGCCCCGCTTAGCCTAGTGGATGAGTGTAGGTTCCCGTTCGCTTAGGCTTGGACTCATGTATGGAAATCCATTTCATATGTGGGTTCGGGTTTAAGTGCGGGGGATGTGGTGGCCCACCGTTCCGGGTGCTACATTTATAAACTTGGATCACGGTCTATAAACACCTTACCGATGCCCTTAGTTTACCATTTTCATCCAGGCCCTGTTTTGGACTGTTACAATCAACGAATGCACTTATCATTCCATGAAACTGAATGATCTTTCAAAAGGACATAATTACATAAGCAAGTCTCAGCAGAGTCAAGGTCGAAACTCCCACTGTCTGTCGGACTGATTGACTTGGAGAAGTATCTAATCCTCGCCTATGGAGTTAAGAATTTGTTTCATGTGTCGTTCCCATAACGACAAAGTTCTTAACGGACTCATCGGATTAGGGGAGTTCAGTACATGCAAAATATAGTCAAACCCAAACGAACATAAATAAGCACTTAAAGAAGTGATTGCCTATGAACAAAATCATTTCGTTTATTATTCAAAGACTATTTGTGATTTTACAAGGAAATAGTAAAGCAAACGTCTGTTTTAAGGGCACTATTCCTAACAAAAAGGTCTTCCTTCTTGAATTCCAAACCAATACATCAAATAGGTAAGGAGGAGATCCATGTGATGTGGTACCAATCTTCTCCTTTTAATTATCCCCTCAACTTCTTGTTATATCTTCAACCAAATCTTCAAAATTACCACCTTTCTTCTTACCTTGGTTTTCACCATCACGAAGGAAGACTTCTTTCAATCACAAACTATCATGAAAACATTAAACTCATGTATGTCGGGTTAGGTTTGCTTATGCTATGAGCCACGTTTGTCAACATTGAAACAAGAAAACAAGAAATAATAGCAATATACAATACACATCATGAGTAAGTATAAAGATAAAAAATGGGATGGATGCTCGTACTATGAATACAATTACCTCTCGGGTGTTTCTTTAGCCTTCGTCGTTCACATTCTCTCAATTTGTGTTTCGGTGATCCACATCCATAGCATCGCCCTAATCTCTTCCAACAATTCTAATAAGTATGAAAATTTTTTCCACAATGAGCACACGGCGGTTGCTCCAAGGACGGGAGTTCCTTCACTTTCTTCTTTCCTTTCGACCCCGCTTGAGAATCTTCTCGATTCCTCTTCAATCCTGATCCCGAGCTACTTCCCAATCCAATTCTTTCTACTCGGCTCTTGCGATGCCCCGACAGGATCCCCGGACCTAGAGGGTCCTGTGGCGTGCCGCCCGCACGGCTTAGTCAAGGTTTGCTAAGCACTTACCCTGATTCAGCCGCATAAGCGCAAAGAGAAACTACGATTATCTAGAGCAATAACTCAAAGTGAAAACCAAAGCCACTGAAAATAGCGGAAATGATAACATAACTTAATATAAAGGTAGTGGTCCTAAAACAAGAGTCCAAACCGTAACAAAATAACTGAACTTACATACCGACCCCGAGGAAGACGACAACAAAACAAGTCCGAGACAAAAGTTAGCGCTTTAGCCCTTATGCAGGGCTTAAGCTTACAACCCACATATTAATACATTCCCCGACGTGGGGTGCTGTACATCAGTGACAAAACGGGAGGCAAGACAACTCTAACGTCTCTAATCCAACGGTTGCTCACTTAGCTCCTCGGCTCGCTCAAAAAGATCTGAAATACGGCTCAAAGCACTACACCTCCTCAACCTCCATGAGTCACATGTGAGTACTTCAAATGAGAATGTCCACAAGGGTCATAACCGAAGACCCCATGGTGATCCCGGGTCTTCCTTGCCCACATCTCGGGGCCCCAAACATGAACTATAAACGAACATATCATACCATACCTCGCTACATACCATACTAATCAAAATCATAACTTACATACGTTATCGGAGCATATCTTACCTTGCATCTTAGCATATCCTATTGACGTACCTGTCCGTCTCATCCTAATCCGTAGCTAGCATGAAGACACACGGTTTGGAGTATAGCCTCGTTACAAAACGATAAGCTTACTACGCTTATATTTATAGCTTTTCAAACCCGTAGTCATTTCACAAGATCATAAACATATTGTATAAACACGTATCTATTATATAAATATAATAGTATATTAACATGCGGGCTTGAAAACGAGCACATAGGGTGTAACAGCCCAAAATAGGGCCTGGATGAAAGCGGTAAGCTAAGGGCATTGGTAAAGAGTTTATAGACCGTGATCCAACTTTTTAAACCTTCATGCATTGCATTCTTACATGATCAAAGTGCTTATATGTGATCTGACATATTTTAAGGGGGAATTCTTGACCTTTGATACAGTTTACTATTTATAACCCGAGCCTACCTTGTTCATATTTCTACTCAAACCCTAGAGGTTCACCACACATGTTTCCCAATCATTTGAACTTGTTTCCCAAGCTCAGAGAGTCTTTCTTGAACCATAAGGGCATTTTTGGAATTTACCGACCAAAGTTACTATTTATCTGAAAATGAGCTTTTGATTCTGATATCTTTTCCTACCCAAGTTTACAGTCAAATCGATCCTTGAGTCGAGATGAGTTCTTTGAAATCATTCTTGACTTGGAAATCTATTTTGAGCTTTGTTTTATTGAAAATGTGTACGAAAACCCTAGTTCGCTATTCCTTCTACGAACTGTTTTCATTCGAAAAATATTTTCTCTCTGGATTTCCGTTACTCGAGCTATTTCAAGATTTTTGAGATGTTTTACAGCCCTTGATTCAAACCCTAGCTTGAAATTTTGAAGCGTACGTATGTACGTAAGAATTCACTATTTATTCTACGTTTTTAACTTTTTATCGGTAAAACGTTTTATAGTCGATATTGGACTCAAAACGCTTCTCGATTTATTTTATGATTTTTCAAAATGCTCCGGACTTGAAAATCATTCCCGAAAGTCGTTTTTCGCTCGTGTTTAAATTTAGGGTTCAAACTTTTTATACTTTGAACTAATGTATCTTTTAAACAAAAAATCCGATTTCGACGTATAAATATGCGTTTCGAAGCTAATTTTTGTACCAATGGAATGAGCAAACTTCCAGACACTTTCCCTCGAGTTTTGGCAGTTAAATTACCGAAATACCCCCAGCAGCCCCTATTTTTGTTCCATGAATGATGAAGCTTCCAAGAGAAGATATCAAGTTTTGCTCTCATACCCTTTCCTCAAGTTTATTTCCAATGTGAGGGGCTTCCCAACAACTGTAAATACCCCCCTCATGCCATTTGAATCCTTGCTCAAAGTCTTGTGTTAACAAGCACTCCTCTCTCCCTCGTTTCCCATTTGGCTCGTGAGCCTCCCCTACCCCTAGGTTAGTTGTTTTATTTATTTTATGCTATAGTTTTATGTTATGTTTTAGTCTAGTTTATGTTTTTATGTTATGGTATGTTTATATTATGTTTAGGTTGGGTCTTAGGGTCTTCCCTAAGTCTTATAGGATTTTATTTTATGCATTTAATATATGGTTTTTATGATATGTTTGAATAGTTGTGCATATGTTTTAATTGTTTCGTATATTCTTGAATATGTTATGACATGCTCTAGTATATGCTATGATCATGTGATATGGTTGTTATATTATGAGAATTGATGCATAATTATGGAATTTGAATTATGTTTATGCATAATATCTAATGGAACAACTTGTTACATGTTGGTATTGAATTTAATTTGTTACATGACATGCCCAAGGTTCATGATATGATATGATATATGTTGAGACATGTTCTTATATGGTTATATGATTCATGAATTATGAATTGAGCTTATAATATGATATTCATTAATGGAATAGAGCCTTGATCATATGTTATACACTTTAATAGTGTCACATGTTATAACCTAAGATAGAATAGTGTTTCATAACTTGATCTTATGGTTTAATTGAACCTCTTAACTATGGGTTATACCTCTTTACCCTAGATCACTCTTGATTATATAACATGAACTTGAAACTATAGGTTATAATCAAGATCATAAATGAATGAGGGTGTGTGCATATGTGCATGCCGTGTGAGTGTGTGCGTGTACGTGTGTGATATGTGTGTGTGTTTTGTGTGCATGTCGTGTGTGTATGTGTGTGTATAGTAAGGGTTTGACCCGACCCTTTGTGTAACACCCCAAGCGGTGGGGCGCCACACTCCCGCACCATAGCCCAAAACGTGAAACGAAATTGGAACTCCGTCCACGCATCAAGCCATGGCTAACGGGTGACCAACCAAAAATCCAACCTAAGCCAGGCGGTACCTAAACCCTGTACAGGTGAAAATATACAAAACCCGAATGCGAAAGCAGTGCAAAATACGAATTATCAAAAAAACTTCAAACAAGAAACATATTCAATACATTCCAGAAAATAAATCAACATCAGCTAAACGGGTTTAGCTAGTTAAGGAAACCTGTCCTAACCTGTCCCGAATATCATATCATAACGAATGAATTAAACTTATACAAATTACAACGTATAACGAATTCAAATGTATGCAAGACATATACAAATGCGAAGACCAAACTCAACTTTGACAAAACGAAAGACTCGACTCAACCGCCTAGCACCAATGAACTACAAAAGCAACTTGCAACTCAAACAAAGAAAAGGGGAAAAAGGAAACAATGAAGAGGGGTCAGTCCTAACGACTGGTGAGGGGGCTAACACACGCACCCGTATATATACATAAGAGCAAAGCATATTCAAAGATGAAGGGGTTCATGAACCGGTCGTGGTTTTTGCATTCTAAAACGTTTTAACCCGTGGTAATAGATATATAAAGAAAGAAATTTAAGGCCGAAGGCCAAAATCAACCAAGTTTTCAAAGTTAGAAAGCAACTCCCGTTTCATAACCATATACGATACATAAATAACGCGGTGAGAACGAGTTCTCACACATTTACTTCATAACAGGGCAAAACTCATAAAACAATCCCACCTTTACACCATTGGGGAAGCGAGGTGCCCCTCTCAACCCCCACAGACAGAAACTGGTGAACCGGAGGATCCCGCCCGGTTCCTTCGACGGCCAGCCATAATGCGCTTCGTCGGCATAGGAGAACTAAGTCTCCCGTTGGTGGAGAAGTGTCCTGGGGTTGCAACCGGCGACCCCGATGGTCGTCCCGGGTCTCCCAAACCACACAACTCCGGGGCCCAAACAGATCACGAAAATCACACATACTTATCACCAAGCTTATCTTTGAAAGCCAAACCTCGCTTACACACACACACACTTGCACAAAGCTAAACTTTTCAAACAAAGGCAAAATAGCTTATATATTTATACAAAGCGTTTTTCAAAAACCTCAGAACAAACGGGACAAATCCCACAAAATACGTATCAAGCACATATTTAAATACATATATATATACATAGTCGCATGCCGGGCTCAAAACACAGATAAGGTTGTAGGTCGATATAACTAAAAACAAAGAAAACCTCACCTGACACTAAACGAAGCCGGAGACAACGTACTTGATTCACCCCGGAATCAACTTGACAAACAAAACACCACCCTGGGTGCAACTGAACAAACTGAAGGCAAAAGACAAGACTTAGACTCAAGAATGAACCACATAGACGCACGGCGTATGATCAAGCATGTAGGAGATGCAAACACGTAAGTACAACACATATTCGAATCAATTACATGCAATCCAAGGCATTAGATAGCTTAACATATTTGTGACGCCCGGAGCGGTGGGCCACCACATCCCCCGCACCTAAACCCGAACCCACATATGAAATGGATTTCCATACATGAGTCCAAGTCTAAGCGAACGGAACCTACACTCACTCCTTAGGCTAGGCGGGGCTAAAACTCGGACAGAGCGCGCAAAAACAAACATATAAATGCGGAAGCAACAACATAAGGATCGGAAAGAGCTCTATAACTAACATTTACATCATTTACAATGGCCTCACGGCCCAAAAGATCGAGTATATACATCAAAAGCCCATAATTCAGCAAAATATAATTCTAACATCAAATACATAATAAGAGTATCCAAAATGCAAGAAGTATGAATGCAACCCGACCTAGACACACAAGTACAAGACCAAGACTCGCACTTCCCCGCCTAGCTCGAAACAACCTGCACTGAAGTGGGAAAAGAGAGGGTCAGTCAAAACTCGACTGAGTGAGGGGGCTTAAACGCACACCCACACCTAAATACATATAGAGCAGAGCATATTACAAAGGTGATAGTCATGATTCGAGGATAGGGTTTTTCATACCCAAATCATTTTCCAAAGATAGCATAAAATATAAAGGAAACCTATCTCGATCCATAATCTATCAAACATGACATAAACATAAGTCCGGCGAGAACGGACTATCCCTTACTCCATCAAACATAACATAAAATCGAATTCAAATCACATCCACCCCACATCCATGGTGTATCGGGAATCAAACCCTAACACCTACATTACCAAACACATACGGGGCAGCTAACCCACGATATGCCTTCCCCGGTTATCCACCGAAGGCTCAAGATACCACGCCTTCCCAACCTCCATAGGTCGCACGTGAATATCTCAAATGAGAACGTGCACAGGGGTCATAACCGGCGACCCCGTGGTCGTCCCGGGTCTCCGTTACCCACGTCTCCGGGCCCAACAAACCAAATCAAACCAAACTCCCATCTTTCAGGGTACAACTCGCTCATACATATCATATACGAATAACGAATTTCAAAATATAGCTTACTTATGCCAATACTTATACCAATTTCGAAAACGTAAAGCTTATTTCACAAGATCATAACATACCTTAAGCATTCGTATTTAATACATATATATAAGTATATATTCGCATACAGGGTAAGAAAACAACACGTAATAGGTCTTAGGTCGCTTATCTAGTACAAAGGATCCTAACCTCACCTTTGCAAAAGTACAAGGAAGGCAAAACGGGCGAACGAACACTTAAACCTCGGGCTCACGAACTTCCGGAAGAGGCTCTGAAACAAAAGAAGACAAGACCCGAGACTTAGACTCAATAAAGTACCAAAGAAGACGCCCGGCAAAATGCATGGATCATGTTCACAAAATATCACAATTTAGTCATATAATTGCATGGTTATAACCATTAATCATGCAAAAGAGAAGCAATTAAAGTCATAAAAATGCATAATTAAAGCAAAGAGAAGTAGTAGCAACTTCTGGGTTTGGAATTCTTCAAAGGGGAAAATCCACCCCCATGGATTTTTCCAAAGGGGAAAATCCACCCCCATGGATTTTCCAAGAGCTACTGCCTCAAATCCACCCTCGCGGATTTTTCCTTAAGGAAAAATCCACCCCCGTGGATTTGCTCCAGAAGAGAGGGGTTCCGGACATGGGAACGGCCGTTCCCATTCCCAGTACAACTGGGAACGGTCGTTCCCACTCTCGGTCATGAACAGTATGGCCTGGGAACGGTCGTTCCCAGTTTAAAACTGGGCGGGAACGGCCGTTCCGGCCTGGTTCGAAAAGCTGGAGCAGAGTTTTACACAGAAAACAGGGGAAGCTCGAAAATATGCCAAAAATGGCCAAAATCCAACCTTTAAAGTTGCCATAACTTCTCAACTTGCACACACAATACACGTAATTCATGCTTGACATATGAACACTCAAATAATGCAAGAAAACGGAATTTAAAGGCATGATCAAGGTTAAGCAAAAATTCAAACTAAATTTATGATCACTCATAAATTCTCCACCAACCATGGATTACATGCAATAAATGCAACATATATAACATATACAACTCATACAAGAAGCTAGAAATCAATCATCTCAAGCAAAGAGCAAGAAATCACTATAATAGCTAAACCCTTACTATTCACGTAGGGGAGCAAAGGCAAAGCAAACTCATACCAAACTCAGAAGTTAAACCATGGAAACGTAGAGCATGACGAGGGGATTCCGAAACCTACCTAAGCTCGAGAAAAGACGAAGAAACGAGAGAGTTATTGGCTTGTGAAGTTGGATGATCAAAGCTTGGGGTTTGCTCTCTTGTTACTTGGCTTGAGCTGAAATAACGTGAGGAATGAGGGAGGAGAGAAATGGTTCAGCCTTTAAGGCTGAGCCGGTTCGGTTCACGGGTTCGGTTCAAGGTTCCCGGTTCAAGTTGGTTCGGTTCAACAAATACAGGCTCAAATAAGGTCCACTCAAATTAAAACGAATAATTCACATGCACATTCATTCAAATAATTCATATAAGAATTAAAATTAAATAATTCAAATAAATAAGTAGAATAAATATAAAATGCGTAAACAATAATTTTAAATGCGCACATACGTCATACCTGTACGGTCTGAAAGTCGGGGTGTCACAATCCTTCCCCCTTAAAAAGGACTTGCCCTCAAGTCCGAACCGAGTCCTCAAATAACTCCGGATATAAATTCCTCATTTTCTCCTCAGTTTCCCAAGTCGATTCCTCGGATTTCTGATCCCTCCAAAGTACTCTGACCAAAGGAATCTGCCGTTTTCTCAATTCTTGCATCTTCCGGTCCTGAATTGCAACCGGATGCTTTTCTATTGTTAAATCCGGCTCTAAATGAACCTCTTCAACTGGAAGAATAGTTGCCTCATCGGGATAGTACTTACGGAGCTGAGAAACATGAAAAACGTTGTGTATCCCGGTCAAATTCGGTGGGAGATCCAATCTGTACGCCGTTTCTCCAATTCTTTCCAAAATTTCAAACGGCCCTAGGTATCGTGGACTGAGCTTTCCACCTTTACCTATTCGAGTGAAGCCTTTCCTTGGAGATGCCTTCAGAAAAACTCTATCTCCGACCTCAAACACTAAGGGCCTTCTTCTCTTATCGGCGTAGCTTTTCTGTCGAGCCTGAGCTGCCCTCATTCTTTGTCTAATCGTATGAACCTTCTCAATAGTAGCAACAATGTTTTCCTTAGGTTCTGCCCTCTCCAGTTTATTCTCCTCGGTCCATTTCCAATCCTCAATATCCCAGAACAAAGGCGACCTACACTTCCTTCCATAAAGTGCTTCATAAGGAGCCATCTTAATCGAACCTTGATAACTGTTATTATAAGCAAATTCAACTAGAGCCAGATGCTCATCCCACTTATCCTGGAAATCCAAAGCACACGACCGAAGCATATCCTCTAAGTACTGAATTAACCTTTCAGATTGACCGTCCGTTTGAGGATGTGAAGCGGTGCTAAACCTGAGCCTGGTGCCCAAACATTTCTGAAGATTCTGCCAGAAGATCGAAGTAAACCGTGGATCCCGATCCGAAACGATACTAGCCGGAATTCCATGTAGTCTTACAATCTCTCGAACATATAACTCGGCTAGCCTTGGAACTTTCTCGGACATCCGAACCTTGAGGAAATGGGCAGATTTAGTCAATCTGTCGACAATTACCCAAATTCCATCAAACCCTCCTTTGACTCTAGGCAAGCCGGACACGAAGTCCATAGTCACTTGCTCCCACTTCCACTCGGGAATAGGAAGTGGTTGGAGAGTTCCTCCCGGCTTCTGGTGTTCTGCCTTCACCTTTTGACACGTCAGACATCGCTTCACGAAGTTCGCGACGTCCCTTTTCATGCCATTCCACCAGAATTTCTCTTTCAGGTCCCGATACATCTTAGTACCTCCCGGATGAATCGAGTACCTCGAGCGATGTGCCTCCTCAAGTACAATCCTCTTGAGCTCTTCTGGGACACATATTCTCGCTTCGAACCTTAACAAACCGGAATCATCTAATCCAAACTTAGAATTCGGGTCGTTCTTGGAACGAGCTACCAACCTCTGAATTTCTGCATCTGAATTCTGTGCTTCCAACAACTGTCCTTTCAAATCTGGTATTACTGTAAGATTAGCCAACCAAGTTCCCGAAACCAAGATCTCTGAACCCGAACTTGAAGAACTTGCTTCCAAATTAGCCACATTCGCCTTTCTACTTAAGGCATCGGCGACCACGTTTGCTTTACCCGGATGGTATTGAATGGTGCAATCGTAATCCTCTAACAACTCCATCCAGCGCCTCTGTCTTACATTTAAATCCTTCTGAGAAAAGAGATACTTGAGGCTTTGGTGATCTGTAAATACCTCGAACGTGGTACCGTAGAGATAGTGTCGCCACTTCATCAAAGCAAACACAACGGCAGCTAATTCAAGATCGTGGGTAGGGTAATTCTTCTCATGCTCCTTCAATTTCCTCGAAGCATAAGCTACCACTCTACCGTGCTGCATCAAAACACAACCAAGACCTTCTTTCGAAGCATCTGTATAAACCGCATAACCCTCGGTACCCTCGGGTAAAGTAAGAACCGGTGCTGAAGTTAATTTCACCTTCAATGTCTGAAAACTCGCCTCGCACTTATCATCCCATTCGAATTTCACTTCCTTCTTAGTCAGACGAGTCAATGGAGCGGCAATTTTAGAAAAATCCTTAACAAACCTTCGATAGTAGCCGGCCAACCCAATAAAACTCCTGATCTCTGAGGCATTTCTAGGTCTCTCCCAACGAAGCACGGATTCAACCTTAGATGGATCAACCTCAATCCCATCACCTGAAATTATATGACCCAAAAATACAACTCGGTCGATCCAGAATTCACACTTACTGAACTTCGCGTACAACTTGTGTTCCCTCAAAGTTTCCAAAACGATCCGAAGATGCTGAGCGTGCTCTTCAGCGGACTTAGAATACACCAGAATGTCGTCTATAAATATAACCACGAACTTGTCAA
The DNA here is from genome assembly GCA_037501455.1 of Lantana camara. Taxonomy (NCBI): domain Eukaryota; kingdom Viridiplantae; phylum Streptophyta; class Magnoliopsida; order Lamiales; family Verbenaceae; genus Lantana; species Lantana camara. Next base: position 62,272,888 of record CM074855.1, read on the forward strand.
GAAACTGCCTAAACACTCGGTGCATCATGTCCATAAATACGGCTGGAGCATTAGTTAATCCGAACGGCATAACAACGAATTCAAAGTGCCCATAGCGCGTATTAAAACCAGTCTTCGGAATATCTTCCTCCCTAATACGCAGTTGGTAGTAACCCTGCCTCAAATCTAACTTGGAATAGACTTTCGAGCCTTGCAGAATATCAAATAACTCCTCGATGTGAGGCAAAGGGTATTTGTTCTTCACTGTCATCCGATTCAGCTCACGGTAATCTATACACATCCGTAACGTCCCATCCTTCTTCTTTACAAATAGAACGGGAGCACCCCACGGAGAAGTGCTCGGGCGGATGTACCCGCAAGCCAAAAGCTCATCAAGCTGCGTCTTTAACTCCTTTAACTCTGCAGGAGCCATTCTGTAGGGAGTCTTCGAAAAAGGCTCTGCTCCGGGATAAAGATCGATTACGAACTCGATGTCCCTATCAGGCGGTAGAGAACCCAAAGTCTCAGGGAAAACATCGGTATATTCTCGCACGACCTCTGTAACGCCCCAGTTTTTCAGTTTATAATAATGTGACGTAATTGTTTTTCAATTGCTCGATTTAATTAGTTAATTATATGATTTATTGTTTATAAATGGTTATGTTTGATTCAAACCATAAACTATTTCTATTTTAATTTAATTCATTTTATTTTACTTTGATAATTAGTGTTTAATTTCTTAATTGAGGTTTCACGTACCTTAACTGCTTCGGTAATTTCTTTAATTAATTATAACATGTTATTAGTTTGTTTAATTTATTTAAAATGGAATTTAAGTTTTAGTAATTCATTTATAACAATATGAATTCGTTCTTGCGCTTGAGTGTTTTATTTGTGCTCCATTCTTATATGTAATGATATCGGATTGGTATGAAAATTCAGTATGTCGTAAATATATGTGTTATGAACATGCCTACGTGCTCGGTTTATGTTTTCGGATTTATTTGACGTGTTTACGAATTTATTTTGATTTTTGGAACCAAGTCGGGGGCTAACGAGCAATTAGCGCACCCTTGGTTCCGTCCGTGATATCTTGAGCTCGGGAATTCGGATTCGAATTCCGACACCTCCGTTGCCTTCGTATCGACGATCCGGAGACAATGGAATAAGCCTCATACCTTTTTGAGATCATTAAGACCTCCAAAATCCAACCGTAACGGACAACTCGTGCAAGAAGAGCCCTTATGTTGACTAGTCTCCTTGGTGGGACCCCATAACACCCCTTAACCAAACCATACCTTAACCATGACTTAATTACCTTGAGTTAAGCCCTTTCTCTTCCCTTTTAGCTGCAAAACCGAACCATATCTCCCTCACTTCTGCTGGGACTGATCGAGAAAGGAAGGAGGAAGAAAGGAGAAGAAACCCTAGGCCATCTTTGTGATTTTGAGCTCAAATCACCATCTTCCTTCACCAAAACTTCAAGGTATGAATACTTATGTCTTCTATACTCTATTATGCTTGATTTCATCTATTTAAAACATGATTTGGATCAGATTTGATTAGGGTTTGAATGTTGGGTCTTGTATGAACTTTTGGGAATTTTTGCTCTAGTGACCTATATGTTGGTGTGGCTGAATTTCTTGCTTATATGTGATCATATGAACTTGTTTCTTGGCTTATTTCTTTCCTAACTCATAGTATATGACGTTAGGAGGATTTCATCTCTTGCTCCTTTTATGAAATTATGAGATATGGAGCTCCAAACTTGATGATCTAATTGATTCCCCTGTTTTTGAACTGCTGTGTGAATTTATGTGTTGTAGCTTGATCATATGGCCTTCAATTCGTGTGAAAATGCATGGAGTTGATGTACACTTATTGTTCTACATGTTAACATTCATGCTTTAAGTATTTGGTTCCATTTGAAGCCTCAAAACCGAAATACATGACCTGTTTCTATGCATGCACCATGACAGAATTGTTGCTGTTGAGTTTGGTAACTTGTTGGTCCTTCTAATGTGCTTTAAGTTGTACCATTTTGCATATATTTGATGTATATAAGTTGTTTAGTATGTTAGCATGCATTCCCCAAAGTTTCAGATCCAAATTCAAGCCCTAAGTACTTGATCAAGGCATGATAGAATCATTAGGGCTCATATGTCCAATTGTAGCGACCCAGTTTTGTTTCACGGTTTCGATGATCTTAACGTGTGATTTAGCTTTTGCACTCTAAATGAAAAATGTTCATAACATGCCAAATATGTTGTATATGAAGTTTCAGAGCATTTGGAGTTCATTTGGTATGTTTTTGGATTGAGTTTGTAAGGGATCAGTTTTGCCGGAAAAATTTCAAAGGGGATTAAGTTCTGTACCGTGACACCCCCGTGTCTCATTTACTCATAAGAGGGAGACACGGGCGTGTCACACTCTCTGGGAAGCTCTGTACTGAGCCACGCCCGTGGCTCAGTTGGGCAAGGGTTGGTGACACCCCCGTGTCACTTCCCATGCGCAGTCTTCGTTACTTTCTCTTCGGTTTTTGATTTGTTTCACCTCCTTAATGACTTTATCTCCTTTTGTGTTAAACTATGAACTTGTTTTGCTATGTGTTAGGAGTATTGTGGTTCAATTTCGTGGCATTTGGATGAGTTATAGGTATGCTTTTGCTTAATGCCGTTTATGTGTGTTTATACGTCGTTTATGAATTGCATAACTTATATTCTATATCATATGATTTCTTCTTATCGTCAAACCTTGGATATATGCTATGTTATGTAATTTGAAGTATGTAATAGCATATTGGGAAAGTTTGAACATGTTCTATGCTTCTATTTGAATTCTTGAATAAATTGAATGGAGATATGAATTGAATGATCTATGATTGAACAAGTGAATGAATTGGTTATATGATTTTCATGACTTAATATGATCTTTATGTCTTCATATCATGTGTGAGCATTGCCGTGCGTCATATATGGTTCATTTAGGGTCTTGAGTCTCACGAGCACGTCTTGTGGTCTTTTGTACAGTTTGTCTCCAGGGCGGAGAGCTTTCGATCGTCAGGCACTTGGTGCTCGATCCTTGTTTCTTCACGGTTAAGGTGAGGGTGTTTTCGTTGTAGCTATGTAACAAACCCTACAACCCTTATGTGAAAAGCTTTGGCCAAAAACCCTATGATTATATATATATGGTTTTCAAATGAGTTATCGAGTAAATTCTTCTGAGTTATACGTATGAGCGTACATGAGCTTAAAAATGGTTTTGTAATGAGGCTATGCTCCAAACCGTGTGTCTTCATGCTAGCTATGGAATAGGATGACACGGAGAGGTACGTATATAGCATATGCCGAATTACACGGTAAGGTATTTATGAATTATGTTATGTACTTATGAATTATGATATATAATTATGAATTATGATATGTACTTATGAATTGTTATGTTTTGGCGAGTCACATTTCTGATTTATGACTTCTGATTTAACGGGCCCCGGGACTTAGTATATGTGGCTAACCGAGGAAGCAAGGGCTGACGGGGATCCCATATACTAGTCCTACTATTAAACAGCGGTACCGGACCTCGTCAGGAGATTGGCGGGGAAAGGGAGCTGAGTGCCATCTGGGGAGTCATGTAACCCCTTTTGGTCAAAGATCGGGTGGCCGGGTCTTGCAAGCCCGTCCACCACCCGGAGGAAGAAGGTTGATTAGGATTTATGCCTCTTCTTATGTATATGTTCTGATAGAATTATGCACCGTGCGGGAAGGCCGGGACACGGATTGCCCAAACGCATATATTTATGTTATGATTTATGGTCCGCATGTATTATGATATATTGCATGATCGCCTAATTAATATATTATTGATATTTGTCGTACACGGTCGGAGTTTGGATGGAGGTTGTGCACGCTCACTCGCCGAGCCTTATATTTATGTATGCTTCATGAATGGAATGAATTTAATATGAATTAGTCATAAAATCCGAGCATTGAGTAATCATTTTCTTGCCCTTTTTGGAAACTAAATTCAAATAAAACCTTGTTCGGAATTTATGACTTGCATGTGCATGTTTTATATATATGTATCGCTCCTGCTCACTCAGTCTTCTAGAGACTGACCCTCTCCCTCCCCAACACTTTAGTGTGCAGGTTTGGCTTTGGAATTTCAGGCTAGGCGGAGGTTTGGAGTTCTAAGTGGGTCGAGTTAGGTTAGGGAGTCTCTGCACTCATATTGGTATTGGAGTTATGTATGATTCGTTCTATTATACCTTGAACTCGAACAAGTTATGAAATTTGATACCTATGTATTTATTATGAAATTGGCTTTACTGGATTTCACTATGTTTTAAAAGAGGCCTGAAGAGCCCGAATTCCGTTTATGGCTTGTATACTTGAATTTTGGCTTCGTTATGCATTATATTTTGTGGATTGGTAAACATTACAGGGTCTAGCTCCGCCTGGCTTAGGAAGGTTTTTATGTTTGTCTCCCGTTCGCTAGGGTTTGATACGGGTACGGATTTACTATTTCGTTACTCGTGTTGAGCCTTAGTGCGGGGGATGTGGTGCCTCACGTGCGGGGTGCTACATCCTTAAGTGGTATCAGAGCCCGGTTTCAAAACCGGTGTTCTTGAGTCGTGTCGGAGTCAGTCTAAGTCGAACGGCATAGGGACTATGTGATATTGTGTGCATTGCATCAATCTTGAATATGGAATTTGGTTTCCCTAAGAATTTTGTTGAATTACTTGTTGTATTTTAGATGGATTCTTGTCTTTCGTATTGAATATGTGTCATGAGCATGCACTAATCGCATGCATCCATTCTTGAAAAGAGTTATGATTTCCAGGTTATAAAGATGATATCAAACCACGGCCAAATTTTATGATCCCAACAATCTATTACAATTCTTTCGGAAGCACGGAAGATAGGAAGGATGCCTGGGGAGGAATGTGAAGAATGCTAGTTGTGTGGCTTTGTAGACTGAGTTGCAATTAACGGTTGGGATTCAGAATGGGAGGTTCGACCTTGGCGATGTGATGGCAGAGGAACATTTGGGGTAATAGAAATAGGAGGATCTTGCAACCTAAGGAATGAAAGGAACAAAACCTTGAAGATATATTGGTCCCGGATTTGGATCATGGAAGAGGTACTAGTAATTAAGAGGAGTAGAGATAACGTGGGTCCGGTAGAGGTTATGCATTAAGGGTCTACAAAGAAGGACTTCGAGCTAAGCTCAGTGATTAGAAGTCGGGTTCTAGAAGATAAGCATTTGGGTAAACGCAAATAGAGGGAAGGTGGCAATATGGAGAATGAGATTTGAGTTTGTTTTTCTAAATCCAAGGTGAATTGTCATACTGAGAAGTCGAATTGGAAGATATGGAGCAACAAATGGGAACGATAAAGGAAAGCAAAGACCGGTTGAAGGATTATTCTCGAGGAGAGATTCTTTGCAAGGAAATCATGCGCTCAGGTATAAACAATCGGAAAACAAGTTTAATTTGTCAATCCAAGTTCACAAAGGATAAACGCGAAATTCTTGATTGAGGTGACGATTAGAAGTAAAGGTCGAATTTCGAGAAGAAGTTGGATACTAACTCTGGGGACGTGGAAGAATTAAGGATTAAGGAATTGCAATCTCGGATAGTAGAAGACACAAGTGATGGACTCATGGAAAACTTGAAGACCGTGGGAAAGGCAAGGGATAATCACCAAGTCAAAGTAACCTCGGGATTGGAGGAACGAGGAAAAGCTACCGAGCTAACTACTCATCACCTTGGTGACAGGTTCTAAAGCATTCATAGCACGTGCATCATATCTTGCATTAGTTATTTATTCTCGTGACTTTATGCTTATCTCATCCGTGCATTCTAATTGGTTTCGTTGCACTAATGTGTTGAATAATTGCTTGACGTAAATGTGACCCATGCATTGTCATTTTAACCCAACATGCATTTTAGTGTTTACTCGATAGGAAGTCCATTCGTCTCAACTATCAAGTATCAGTTCAATCGAGCTGCATTTGAGTTATGAGGAAGAGAAATAATAGGATGACAGTAGAAGGAAGGTGATTTTGGGAAATAAGAATTTCTATTAAAGGATAGGTTAACGGAAACAAGGATTCAGAAGGAGAGGTGAGACTAGAGTTCCGGACAAGAATGAGGAAGGAGTTTCGGACATTAAGAGAACTGGGAAAGGAAGTAATGGAGTGTTCGGATCGTATAAAAATAGGAAAGAAGGATTGAGGGAGTTCGACATGAAAGAGCAAAATTTTAAGGGGGAGAGCACGACCGAGAGATAAAATGAAGGATGGAAATAGTGCTCGAATAAATATGTCAATAGCAACAACGGGGATGCAAATTAAGGAGAATCCGGATATCCTAATGGTGGCCATTGAAAATGAATAAGAGGAGACCAAATGGAAAAAGATGATCATTGGAGGATTTACATCGAACTCCAAGAGTCGTCAAGAATATTCTATCTTCGATTCAAGAAATATGGAGCTAGATGCCAAATATAACCTTAAGGGGTCAAAGGGTATGAATAGATAACATGAACGGAAAATGGAAAAGGATTCGTGTTAAGGTAGATCCTAATGACGAATACCTCTAGGAAGGGATTGAATCGTCAAGGTTGTCAGGGGTAGTTATTCTTGGGGGTTTTCGGGAGGTCAAGCTAGGATGAGTAAAAAGAGTGGGCTGAATGGGGATTAAGAGGAATGATGGAGACGGGGAGCAGTACCGGGCAGAAGGGATCTAAGAAGTGTAATCCCTGAAGGCCTCATTAATTGTTTCATTGGGGTATCCTGAAGAGGTTAAAGACAAACTGAGCACTGAATCTATCTTCGGGACAGATGATGCACTGAACAACGACAACTCACAATGTTAAAACTTCGTGACTACGGTGAACGGTATTTATAGCATTCATGAAGCATACATTCATGCAAATTCAGTTTAATAGTTTCTTTGTCATATACTTTGTTTTCTTGTCAAGTTAAATTACATGAAGTAGTTGATGATTAACGTGGATGATATCTGATGTTTACCTTGAGATGGCTTGTGTGATTTTGAATTTGGTTTTGTGTGAGTTGCTTGGGAGTATTGGAGACTTCCTTGCTTTATTTTCGGTTAAGAGACGGGGATTCTCTTATTTTTGTTTGAGAGACGGGGTACTCTCTTTGCTTGCGAGAGACGGGGTTCTCTCATTGTTGTTGGAGAGACGGGGCTCTCTCATTGTTGCTCGAGAGACGGGGCTCTCTCCTTGTTGCTTGTGAGAGACGGGGAATCTCTCATTGTTTGTTTTCAAGCGTGCTTTGAATCCGAGGACGGATTCTTTTTAAGGGGGAGAGATTGTAACGCCCCAGTTTTTCAGTTTATAATAATGTGACGTAATTGTTTTTCAATTGCTCGATTTAATTAGTTAATTATATGATTTATTGTTTATAAATGGTTATGTTTGATTCAAACCATAAACTATTTCTATTTTAATTTAATTCATTTTATTTTACTTTGATAATTAGTGTTTAATTTCTTAATTGAGGTTTCACGTACCTTAACTGCTTCGGTAATTTCTTTAATTAATTATAACATGTTATTAGTTTGTTTAATTTATTTAAAATGGAATTTAAGTTTTAGTAATTCATTTATAACAATATGAATTCGTTCTTGCGCTTGAGTGTTTTATTTGTGCTCCATTCTTATATGTAATGATATCGGATTGGTATGAAAATTCAGTATGTCGTAAATATATGTGTTATGAACATGCCTACGTGCTCGGTTTATGTTTTCGGATTTATTTGACGTGTTTACGAATTTATTTTGATTTTTGGAACCAAGTCGGGGGCTAACGAGCAATTAGCGCACCCTTGGTTCCGTCCGTGATATCTTGAGCTCGGGAATTCGGATTCGAATTCCGACACCTCCGTTGCCTTCGTATCGACGATCCGGAGACAATGGAATAAGCCTCATACCTTTTTGAGATCATTAAGACCTCCAAAATCCAACCGTAACGGACAACTCGTGCAAGAAGAGCCCTTATGTTGACTAGTCTCCTTGGTGGGACCCCATAACACCCCTTAACCAAACCATACCTTAACCATGACTTAATTACCTTGAGTTAAGCCCTTTCTCTTCCCTTTTAGCTGCAAAACCGAACCATATCTCCCTCACTTCTGCTGGGACTGATCGAGAAAGGAAGGAGGAAGAAAGGAGAAGAAACCCTAGGCCATCTTTGTGATTTTGAGCTCAAATCACCATCTTCCTTCACCAAAACTTCAAGGTATGAATACTTATGTCTTCTATACTCTATTATGCTTGATTTCATCTATTTAAAACATGATTTGGATCAGATTTGATTAGGGTTTGAATGTTGGGTCTTGTATGAACTTTTGGGAATTTTTGCTCTAGTGACCTATATGTTGGTGTGGCTGAATTTCTTGCTTATATGTGATCATATGAACTTGTTTCTTGGCTTATTTCTTTCCTAACTCATAGTATATGACGTTAGGAGGATTTCATCTCTTGCTCCTTTTATGAAATTATGAGATATGGAGCTCCAAACTTGATGATCTAATTGATTCCCCTGTTTTTGAACTGCTGTGTGAATTTATGTGTTGTAGCTTGATCATATGGCCTTCAATTCGTGTGAAAATGCATGGAGTTGATGTACACTTGTTGTTCTACATGTTAACATTCATGCTTTAAGTATTTGGTTCCATTTGAAGCCTCAAAACCGAAATACATGACCTGTTTCTATGCATGCACCATGACAGAATTGTTGCTGTTGAGTTTGGTAACTTGTTGGTCCTTCTAATGTGCTTTAAGTTGTACCATTTTGCATATATTTGATGTATATAAGTTGTTTAGTATGTTAGCATGCATTCCCCAAAGTTTCAGATCCAAATTCAAGCCCTAAGTACTTGATCAAGGCATGATAGAATCATTAGGGCTCATATGTCCAATTGTAGCGACCCAGTTTTGTTTCACGGTTTCGATGATCTTAACGTGTGATTTAGCTTTTGCACTCTCAATGAAAAATGTTCATAACATGCCAAATATGTTGTATATGAAGTTTCAGAGCATTTGGAGTTCATTTGGTATGTTTTTGGATTGAGTTTGTAAGGGATCAGTTTTGCCGGAAAAATTTCAAAGGGGATTAAGTTCTGTACCGTGACACCCCCGTGTCTCATTTACTCATAAGAGGGAGACACGGGCGTGTCACACTCTCTGGGAAGCTCTGTACTGAGCCACGCCCGTGGCTCAGTTGGGCAAGGGTTGGTGACACCCCCGTGTCACTTCCCATGCGCAGTCTTCGTTACTTTCTCTTCGGTTTTTGATTTGTTTCACCTCCTTAATGACTTTATCTCCTTTTGTGTTAAACTATGAACTTGTTTTGCTATGTGTTAGGAGTATTGTGGTTCAATTTCGTGGCATTTGGATGAGTTATAGGTATGCTTTTGCTTAATGCCGTTTATGTGTGTTTATACGTCGTTTATGAATTGCATAACTTATTTTCTATATCATATGATTTCTTCTTATCGTCAAACCTTGGATATATGCTATGTTATGTAATTTGAAGTATGTAATAGCATATTGGGAAAGTTTGAACATGTTCTATGCTTCTATTTGAATTCTTGAATAAATTGAATGGAGATATGAATTGAATGATCTATGATTGAACAAGTGAATGAATTGGTTATATGATTTTCATGACTTAATATGATCTTTATGTCTTCATATCATGTGTGAGCATTGCCGTGCGTCATATATGGTTCATTTAGGGTCTTGAGTCTCACGAGCACGTCTTGTGGTCTTTTGTACAGTTTGTCTCCAGGGCGGAGAGCTTTCGATCGTCAGGCACTTGGTGCTCGATCCTTGTTTCTTCACGGTTAAGGTGAGGGTGTTTTCGTTGTAGCTATGTAACAAACCCTACAACCCTTATGTGAAAAGCTTTGGCCAAAAACCCTATGATTATATATATATGGTTTTCAAATGAGTTATCGAGTAAATTCTTCTGAGTTATACGTATGAGCGTACATGAGCTTAAAAATGGTTTTGTAATGAGGCTATGCTCCAAACCGTGTGTCTTCATGCTAGCTATGGAATAGGATGACACGGAGAGGTACGTATATAGCATATGCCGAATTACACGGTAAGGTATTTATGAATTATGTTATGTACTTATGAATTATGATATATAATTATGAATTATGATATGTACTTATGAATTGTTATGTTTTGGCGAGTCACATTTCTGATTTATGACTTCTGATTTAACGGGCCCCGGGACTTAGTATATGTGGCTAACCGAGGAAGCAAGGGCTGACGGGGATCCCATATACTAGTCCTACTATTAAACAGCGGTACCGGACCTCGTCAGGAGATTGGCGGGGAAAGGGAGCTGAGTGCCATCTGGGGAGTCATGTAACCCCTTTTGGTCAAAGATCGGGTGGCCGGGTCTTGCAAGCCCGTCCACCACCCGGAGGAAGAAGGTTGATTAGGATTTATGCCTCTTCTTATGTATATGTTCTGATAGAATTATGCACCGTGCGGGAAGGCCGGGACACGGATTGCCCAAACGCATATATTTATGTTATGATTTATGGTCCGCATGTATTATGATATATTGCATGATCGCCTAATTAATATATTATTGATATTTGTCGTACACGGTCGGAGTTTGGATGGAGGTTGTGCACGCTCACTCGCCGAGCCTTATATTTATGTATGCTTCATGAATGGAATGAATTTAATATGAATTAGTCATAAAATCCGAGCATTGAGTAATCATTTTCTTGCCCTTTTTGGAAACTAAATTCAAATAAAACCTTGTTCGGAATTTATGACTTGCATGTGCATGTTTTATATATATGTATCGCTCCTGCTCACTCAGTCTTCTAGAGACTGACCCTCTCCCTCCCCAACACTTTAGTGTGCAGGTTTGGCTTTGGAATTTCAGGCTAGGCGGAGGTTTGGAGTTCTAAGTGGGTCGAGTTAGGTTAGGGAGTCTCTGCACTCATATTGGTATTGGAGTTATGTATGATTCGTTCTATTATACCTTGAACTCGAACAAGTTATGAAATTTGATACCTATGTATTTATTATGAAATTGGCTTTACTGGATTTCACTATGTTTTAAAAGAGGCCTGAAGAGCCCGAATTCCGTTTATGGCTTGTATACTTGAATTTTGGCTTCGTTATGCATTATATTTTGTGGATTGGTAAACATTACAGGGTCTAGCTCCGCCTGGCTTAGGAAGGTTTTTATGTTTGTCTCCCGTTCGCTAGGGTTTGATACGGGTACGGATTTACTATTTCGTTACTCGTGTTGAGCCTTAGTGCGGGGGATGTGGTGCCTCACGTGCGGGGTGCTACAACCTCCGTCTCCTCAAGTTTGACCTGATCCTTCGGTCTATTCAAAAGATAGGCCACGAAACCTGTCGCACCGTCCCGGACCAGTTTACTCGCCTCAACAAAAGAAATAAACGGGCTTGCCTTCACCTTTTCGCCCTTAAACACCACTGATCCAAAAGAAACTTTCTTATCCCGACAATCCATCTGAGCCCCATGTTCATACAACCAATCCATTCCCAAGATTACCTCATATCTCTGCATCGGCATTCCAATCAAATCTGCGAGGAAAACTCGGCCTTCGAAGCTAACCGGACAACCCCGAAAAACCCTGCAAGTTACTAAACTACCACCAAGAGGGGAACTAACCACGTAATCATGCGCACACAAGGAAATAGGCAAGCACATAGAAGCGGCAATATCCCGGGAAATAAAGGAATGAGTGGCCCCGGGATCAAATAATGCATGTAATGTAGTGCCATGAATGCTTATAGTACCTTCGATCACGGCATTTGGGTCGATTTCCACAGCTTGCTCTTCCTCAACTCCCAATGCGTAAGCCCTAGCTTGGATTGCAGGCCTCGGGTTATCTTGCTTCTTCGGGCATGCGTTCATCATATGATCCTGTGCCCCACAAATGAAACACCTCTTATGAAGCCTAAAGCAATTATCCACGTGATGAGGACCCTTGCAATAGGTACATTGCACTTTAGGTGGAGCCGGAAGTGCTAAGGGTCGATTCAGTTGATTAGGTCCCGCGGGTCGAGGTTGTTTATTTTGAGGCTTGGCTTGTTGAAATGTTTGAAATGCCGGCCTCTTTCCAAACTTATTGAAATTCCCCGAGCTAGACCCTTGCCCGGTATGAGTACTCTTCCTCCTCATCACAACCCGCTCTTCTACCCTTAGAGCTTTATCCGTGACTTTCGCCCAAGTACTTGTGTTAGCAGCCTCTAGAGCATCTTTCATATCCTCCCGAAGTCCTTGGAGGAATTGAGAAGCCTTGCTTTCATCATCATTGGCAATGTTCGGGGCATAACGAGAAAGCCTTTCAAACTCGTTGATATAATCAGTGACGGACATACCTCCTTGTTTGAGCTCCATAAATTCTCTCACCCTTCAATTCCTTGTAGCTTTGGGAATATATTTATTCTTGAATTCGCGAACAAACACCTCCCAGGTGATCTCCTCCTCGGTAGCCTCTAATCTTCCTTGCAAACTTGACCACCAACTATAAGCTTGGCCTTGGATCATGGTAAGTGTGCATTGTAGTTTCTCCATAGGCCCACACGGTATGAGATTCCATATCCGGTTAGTTTGCACGAGCCATTCTTCTGCTTGGACATCATTTCCACCCACGAAAACCGGTGGATTTTGGTTCTTAAACTCCCGAAGAGTAGCTGTAATTAGATTTCCTCCATGATTCCCAGCTGGAGGTGCGTTGTTTCTTTCCTGAGCCCTTTGTTCCAAATATACCGCTAATCTCTCCATGAAATTGCCCGGATCCATTTGGGGTGGTGGTGGTGGATTATTATCTTCCGGGTGTGGAGAATGATCTCGGTGATGACGATGTTCCGGAGATCTATCTCGGTGGTGGTGTCTTCGGGGAGGCATATTTCTACAAAAGAAAAGATTCCAATTCATATGCGTGAGGGTTAGTACATGTTCATGTACACGAGTAACAAGAAGATAACCAATAATCACATAAATGCATATAACCACGTTGTCCTAAGCCGTACGACCTAGACTCACCCGACTCGACTCTAGAGCTCCGGTTTTGCAACCGAGAGCTCTGATACCACTTTCAGGATGTGACGCCCGGAGCGGTGGGCCACCACATCCCCCGCACCTAAACCCGAACCCACATATGAAATGGATTTCCATACATGAGTCCAAGTCTAAGCGAACGGAACCTACACTCACTCCTTAGGCTAGGCGGGGCTAAAACTCGGACAGAGCGCGCAAAAACAAACATATAAATGCGGAAGCAACAACATAAGGATCGGAAAGAGCTCTATAACTAACATTTACATCATTTACAATGGCCTCACGGCCCAAAAGATCGAGTATATACATCAAAAGCCCATAATTCAGCAAAATATAATTCTAACATCAAATACATAATAAGAGTATCCAAAATGCAAGAAGTATGAATGCAACCCGACCTAGACACACAAGTACAAGACCAAGACTCGCACTTCCCCGCCTAGCTCGAAACAACCTGCACTGAAGTGGGAAAAGAGAGGGTCAGTCAAAACTCGACTGAGTGAGGGGGCTTAAACGCACACCCACACCTAAATACATATAGAGCAGAGCATATTACAAAGGTGATAGTCATGATTCGAGGATAGGGTTTTTCATACCCAAATCATTTTCCAAAGATAGCATAAAATATAAAGGAAACCTATCTCGATCCATAATCTATCAAACATGACATAAACATAAGTCCGGCGAGAACGGACTATCCCTTACTCCATCAAACATAACATAAAATCGAATTCAAATCACATCCACCCCACATCCATGGTGTATCGGGAATCAAACCCTAACACCTACATTACCAAACACATACGGGGCAGCTAACCCACGATATGCCTTCCCCGGTTATCCACCGAAGGCTCAAGATACCACGCCTTCCCAACCTCCATAGGTCGCACGTGAATATCTCAAATGAGAACGTGCACAGGGGTCATAACCGGCGACCCCGTGGTCGTCCCGGGTCTCCCTTACCCACGTCTCCGGGCCCAACAAACCAAATCAAACCAAACTCCCATCTTTCAGGGTACAACTCGCTCATACATATCATATACGAATAACGAATTTCAAAATATAGCTTACTTATGCCAATACTTATACCAATTTCGAAAACGTAAAGCTTATTTCACAAGATCATAACATACCTTAAGCATTCGTATTTAATACATATATATAAGTATATATTCGCATACAGGGTAAGAAAACAACACGTAATAGGTCTTAGGTCGCTTATCTAGTACAAAGGATCCTAACCTCACCTTTGCAAAAGTAGAAGGAAGGCAAAACGGGCGAACGAACACTTAAACCTCGGGCTCACGAACTTCCGGAAGAGGCTCTGAAACAAAAGAAGACAAGACCCGAGACTTAGACTCAATAAAGTACCAAAGAAGACGCCCGGCAAAATGCATGGATCATGTTCACAAAATATCACAATTTAGTCATATAATTGCATGGTTATAACCATTAATCATGCAAAAGAGAAGCAATTAAAGTCATAAAAATGCATAATTAAAGCAAAGAGAAGTAGTAGCAACTTCTGGGTTTGGAATTCTTCAAAGGGGAAAATCCACCCCCATGGATTTTTCCAAAGGGGAAAATCCACCCCCATGGATTTTCCAAGAGCTACTGCCTCAAATCCACCCTCGCGGATTTTTCCTTAAGGAAAAATCCACCCCCGTGGATTTGCTCCAGAAGAGAGGGGTTCCGGACATGGGAACGGCCGTTCCCATTCCCAGTACAACTGGGAACGGTCGTTCCCACTCTCGGTCATGAACAGTATGGCCTGGGAACGGTCGTTCCCAGTTTAAAACTGGGCGGGAACGGCCGTTCCGGCCTGGTTCGAAAAGCTGGAGCAGAGTTTTACACAGAAAACAGGGGAAGCTCGAAAATATGCCAAAAATGGCCAAAATCCAACCTTTAAAGTTGCCATAACTTCTCAACTTGCACACACAATACACGTAATTCATGCTTGACATATGAACACTCAAATAATGCAAGAAAACGGAATTTAAAGGCATGATCAAGGTTAAGCAAAAATTCAAACTAAATTTATGATCACTCATAAATTCTCCACCAACCATGGATTACATGCAATAAATGCAACATATATAACATATACAACTCATACAAGAAGCTAGAAATCAATCATCTCAAGCAAAGAGCAAGAAATCACTATAATAGCTAAACCCTTACTATTCACGTAGGGGAGCAAAGGCAAAGCAAACTCATACCAAACTCAGAAGTTAAACCATGGAAACGTAGAGCATGACGAGGGGATTCCGAAACCTACCTAAGCTCGAGAAAAGACGAAGAAACGAGAGAGTTATTGGCTTGTGAAGTTGGATGATCAAAGCTTGGGGTTTGCTCTCTTGTTACTTGGCTTGAGCTGAAATAACGTGAGGAATGAGGGAGGAGAGAAATGGTTCAGCCTTTAAGGCTGAGCCGGTTCGGTTCACGGGTTCGGTTCAAGGTTCCCGGTTCAAGTTGGTTCGGTTCAACAAATACAGGCTCAAATAAGGTCCACTCAAATTAAAACGAATAATTCACATGCACATTCATTCAAATAATTCATATAAGAATTAAAATTAAATAATTCAAATAAATAAGTAGAATAAATATAAAATGCGTAAACAATAATTTTAAATGCGCACATACGTCATACCTGTACGGTCTGAAAGTCGGGGTGTCACAATATTCATTTTATAATCATATAACACGTTCAAGTGCACAATTAATGCATATTACAAGGTGGAGATACATATCAAGGTGGATAGGTGTTTTGTGCAAATAATTCATACTACTCAAGGAACATAAAACATATATAACAACACATTCATACACATAAGCAATTGAAAACAAGTTGGGAATGGGTTCGGAGGTGGCAAGGTGCAAGAAAAACGGAAGAAAAGCAAAAGAGATTGTTCCGAGCAAAAAGGGCAAAAGCTGGAAATTTTCCAAAACGGACAAGCTGTAGAAAAACGATCATAACATGAGTTTTAGAAATGAGAATTGAGTTTTGTTTCTTGGAAATGAAACTAGACACACAGATCTTTATAATGGTAGGTGGCTCAAAACGTGGTTCAAATCGAGGAGAAAATGGCGTACGTTTGAGGTTGGATGAAAGCAAAATTTCGGCGAGATGGCGACACAAATTTCAAACGCTTATATCTCATAGTTTAGAATGAATTTTGAGTTGATTCTAATTGGAGGATGTTCTAGAATTCAAGAGGTTTCCGTGGGTTCAAAAATCAGGCCAATCCGAGTTCAAACGAGGTCAACACGGCCGTGTCAAAATTGGCCTGGAAGCTGACACGGCCGTATCTGGAAAAAAAAAATTTCAAAGTCGAGGGCTTGACACGGCCGTGTCGGAAACGAACTAGGGGCTGACACGACCGTGTTGGGTCGTCTTCTCCGAAAAAACATAGCAGCAAAGAAAGAGCTCGACGGGGGTGGTTCCCAAACCACCCCAAACCACATTCCAATCAATTAATACACCAAAATGCATCAAAATACACATATATAACATATTAGCATCAAATTAAATCGCAAATAAGCACGTTGGGAGCAAGTTATCGTGTTTAGGCACTATTTATCAAATCACCATATCCAAGAAATCAAGCAAGAACAAAGAAATTCAATCGGTAGAAATGAAGTACGTAACGAGAGGATCACATTGCTTACCTTGGCTCGTTGATTGGGCGAAAGTTGGAGTCGAAACTTGAGCTCAAAGCTTAATGGCCAAAGGGGTTGTTTCCATCTCTTCTCTCCCTCTTCTTGCTTGGACCGAACCAAAAATGAGGAAAGAAAGGGGATCCGGTTCCTCTTAAGGCCAAGAAACGGGTCGGGTTAACAAAACGGGTCGGGTCAAAAGATCCGGTCCATTCGGATCGGATTTTAAAACGATAGGGCGATCAAACAGCTTTAGAGAATAAAAGGTTAACTCATTGAATCCGAATCATCGAAACAAAGTCAATGAAGGGGTCGGAATTTGAATTCGAATCCCCGAGCTCAAAATTGCCACGGAGGAAAAAACACCCTAATTATAATTAGGTCCCTAATCTTTCAGATATTGGACATTCGAGCCCAAACAATTAATTTAATCTAAGGCGCATGTAATTTAAATAAATTACACATTGACATTTAAGGCATACGAATCACATAAATACGGAATTAAACTCTCTCGTAATGCGTACCTGGAATTACCGAAGTAGCGGGATGTTACACTTTGACCCGATATGTGAATAGTATTATGTGAATAGTAATCATGAATAGTAATCCTGAATAGTGCTTTTGAATAGTAATAATGAAATAAAACTTGTGCTTTCTTAATACACGTTTGCATCTAGGGTTTCCATATCCATGGTCTAAAATGTGTTTTCAAAATGAGTTTTCTTTCGTGGACTTGTTTCATAACCTAAGGTCTTGCGATGAGATTCATAATTTTATTAATTCTTACTCGGTTATAGTAAAATCATAGTCCAACGTTAAGAGTAACTCACTTTAACGTATTCCTGTGTGTGTTACCTTTCTTGAATACCTTAAATGGTATTACTCTCTTGTGTTACATGTTCTTTGTTCATTTGTTTCATGCATTTCATATGCATCATGGTTAGTAGTGGGTCTTAGTACTTAAGCTCACTCTAGTACACCACCTACAGGAGTTAAAGTCGAACACTGGGATCCCTAGGGCACCGTGTAATTTGTCTACCTACCTTTTGTTACTATTAGGTGAGGTGAAGTTAAAATGTTTTCCAACAGGAACCATGAGTCTAATTTAGTATCACATGTTTTGAAATTCAAAGCTAAACCTCGGTTTGAACTATCCCTTTTATCGGGACATTCTTTTGAAAGGATCATTCATACTTTAATAGTATACCTTGATCTAAAGCACATGTTTTCGAAAGTTCTGCATTCTTGTTCAAAGACAGTTACATGTTCCGCATATGTTTTCAAAGTTCAGATTCACATGTTCATATGTTTTACAAGACAACATCACATGTTTTACAGACAACATCACATGTTACAATTACTGTTTCACATGTTAATAGTTAGCACCCGGAGTGGTACTCTGGTCACTGCTAATCTGAAATACAAGCATACAGTTTACAGTTTGGGCCCGGCGGTTATGTGTAGAGGTGATGTAACGCCCCAAGTTTTTCGTATTTTAAAATGACGTATGTGTTTACTAATTTGCCACACTAATTGCTTATAGATGTTTTATATATTTTATTTTATATTTTAAATGTTAAATTATTAATTAATCATATCTTAAGTAAATTAATATTAATTATATACGAACTAGTTGATATTTAATTTTAATGTTAGTAATACTAAATATACCTATATGTATTTCGTGCATTGATTTCAATATATATATGTAAGCATTGCCTTTTTTTCTAATTATATTAAATTCACATGTTGATTTAATTAATTAAATATGAATTTAAATTTTGTATTATTGTATGGAAAACAATGAATTTATTTATATGCAAGGCTTATGAGTGTTTTAACGTGATTCGTTTTTATATGATTTGATATCGAAATTTTGTGAAAATTTAATATGTTGGAGATAGACGTGTCATAAATATGAATGTATGCTCGTTTCATGTTTTCAGATTCATTTGCATTAATTTCGGATTTATTTTGTTCTTGGAATCCAAATCGGGGGCTAATGAGCAATTAGCGCACCCTTGGTTCCGTATGTGATATTTTGAGCTAGGAAACTCGGATTCGAGTTTCATCAACTTCGCTGAACTCACAACAAAAATTTAAGTTTAACGAACTTAGCCTTATATTTTTCCAAAGTTATTTGAACCTCCGAAATTCAACCGAAAAGTGCTATGTTCATCAAAACTGCCACAGCTCACTAAAAATGCCATAACTCATTCAAACCTTGACCAAATTAACCATGGTTGGAGGCATTGGAACCCCAGTTAAGTGTACTATCTGATCATTATCTCTCTTAACCAAATCACACTCCTCACACCAAGAAAACACAGCGGAGATCCCCTGTTTCCAGAAAATCCCGTAACCCTTCATAACCTTGGAGATTGAAGGCTCAAATCTCTTCCATACTTCATCCAATCCACAAGGTAAGCTTAGGGTTGTAATATATATTCATTTTGAGTCATTTTGATCCATTCATCCCCAATTTTGAGCATGCTTTCATGAGTTTTTGGAGAGAAAGATGAATAGTTAGGTTATGGATGATTTTCTTGATTCCATTGATTACTTGGAGTTTTTCTTGGTTTTAAAGCATGAAAGTGATCATTTTACTTCCCTTACTTCATTCATGGTCATGTATTTGGTGGTAGTTGAATAATTATTGAGTTTTCATTGATGAACTTGAAAATTTTCAAACATGAACTGCTGCATATTTCCTTGTTAATGCTACGTGTTGTGGGGCTATTTTCAAGCTCGATTTGCGGAGCTTTTGTTGCCTCTTATTTCCTTGATTTATTGGCCATTGGTTGAGTGAAGTCTTGTGGGTGTTTTGGCCTGTTCTTCCTCCTTTTTCCCTTCCCCTATTTCGGTGCCTGCTGTTGCTGCCTGCTTGTTCTGCAATACTCTCCTCGGGCGGGTACCCCTGATGCAGAAAGTTTCTGCATCTTCTCTCCCCGGGCGGGAAGAATTTGAGCAGGAAATCTCCCCGGGCGGGTGGTGTTGCGTTTGCTGCTTCTGTATCTTTCTTCTTCTACTGCTGCTTGTTTTTCTTTCCTTTTCCTTTGCTGTCCCTTCCTTCCTTTTTTTGCTCTGTGTGTGTGTCTGTGTACTTAGGTAAGCTGCTGCTGCTTCCTTCTTCCATAGGTACAGTGTGTGTTTATGCTCTTTGTATGCATGCTTGAGTGTGTGTGTAGATATGTGAATATATAATTTGTGTATGTATATATATATATATATATATATATTGCTGCTGCTTCTTTCTTTCATGTTGTAACAGTTAGAATATGTATACATACATATATATATATATATATATATAGTTTATGTATATATATTCAATATATAGGTAAGGCATGCAGGGGGTGTTTGTGTAATTATATATATGCATGCATGCAAGGAGTGTGTTCGTGAATATAGGGATATGTTCTTGGTGTTGTTTAGTACATGGTTTTAATTATTCTAATGCATGCAAATGGTATGAATATATATGCATGGTGTTATTGTATGAAATTGTTTGAATGCATGCCTAGGTACGTGCACATATCTATATATATGCATGCAAATGTGTATAACTAATGTATATATATTATATTTCATTAATATGTTTATATTATATAAATATGCAAGTATGAGTATATACATATATACGTATATTTTGTATTTGTGCATGCATGGATATTATATATATATATATATTGCATGCATGTTTAAATTGTAGAAATTATATGCATGAAAATTAATATTTTGTGCACGATTATGTACATGTTAATGCATGCACGGTATGATACGTATATATATATTGTGTTATTATGTATTAAACATTATTTGATTTAATTAAGTCATGGAAATTAAATTGTTACGTATTTCATGTTCTATCTAATTTCCAATCTTGAGTTGAATATATTTAATTGTCTATCCTTTAATTGTAAATGTGTTATAGTACGTGATTTGATCGTTATTTGAATTCTTGGATTGAACTTGAATGATTATGAACGCTTTCTTGAACGAA
The DNA here is from genome assembly GCA_037501455.1 of Lantana camara. NCBI lineage: Eukaryota > Viridiplantae > Streptophyta > Magnoliopsida > Lamiales > Verbenaceae > Lantana > Lantana camara. The sequence goes on from CM074855.1 coordinate 62,293,629, forward strand.
TGACTGGCTCGTCTATATTATTTAAAGACGTTAATAGTGCACATGACCGTGTTCATTACATAATATCATTTCTTATGCACTCATATCATGTTCATTGCATGCCGTGCGTCATATTTGGTTCATTTGGAGTCTTGAGTCTCACGAACACGTTACATTGTCCTTTGTACAGTTGTCTGCAGGGCAGAGATGCCGGGTTCATAGGACACTTTCGAGTCTTCTTATCTTCTTGTTTTGTTCGGTAAGAGGCGTACAGGTGTGTTTCTCTACTATTTAGATAAATGACCCTATATACTCCCAACATGTAAATATTTCGGCTAAAACTATTATATGTATATAGAGTCGTTTTCAAGAGTAAATGATTTCAACGTAAAGCCTTTATTTTATGAACCTACTAAACGTTTTGGCGAGAAAGAATGAATGAATGCACAAAATGGGGCCCAGGGACTTGGTGTGAGTGGTAACCCGAGGAGGCATGGGCTGACGGTGATCCCTCACACTAGTTCCACCAATGAACGGCGTAACCGGACCTCGTTAGGAGTTAGCGAGGAATGGACGCTGAATGCCATCTGGGGAGTCATGTTCCCCTTTTGGTCAATGAATGGATGGTTCGGGCCGATCACCCGGCCATCACCCGGAGGAAGAAGGTGTAAATGTTCATGAATGTGCACAAAAGAATGTAATGCATGAAAGAAAGAAAGAACGAATGAATGTTTAATGAACTACACGAGGTGTTGGTTGGAGATAATGCACGCCCACATGCCGGGCCGCCACAAACGACCTAATGAAAAATGAACGTTATAATTCCTTTTGATGACTTCTTTGTTTTACCCACTTGGGAAATGCTGTGAAACCTCATTTGGGATTATAACTTGCATGTGAATGTTAAATATTATTGTATATGCTATTTATGCCTCATTTTATACCCACCAGTCTCGTATAGACTAAACCCAGATTGTTTTTAGTGTTCTTACGGGTTTGGAGTGCTAGGCGGGAAGTTAAGTCTATTAAGTCTTTTGATTAAGTTTGAGTCACTTCATATACATTTTGTAATCTGATTGAATTTGCAAGAATGGATAAATGTATGACTATGATTATGATTATGGAATTATGTTATGTAGGAATTTTCGAAAATAGGTTTTTGTGCTAGTTGAAACCGTTATGTGGCTTGAATTAGTCCTAGATTATATGTTATGCTTCCGCCTTTCGCATTTATCCTTGTTCTTTTTGATTGGTTGCGAAGGTTTAGTTCCCGCCTACCCTAAGGAGTGAGTGAGTCCCCATTCGCTGGGAGCTGGGTTCATACATGGACTTTCCATTTCATGTGTGGATCAGACTCATAGTGCGGGGGATGTGGCGCCTTTCCGGTTGGGGTGCTACATCCTTAAGTGGTATCAGAGTCCGGTTGCAAAACCGGTGTTCTCGTGTCGTGATTGAGTCAGTCTAGGTCGTACGGCTTAGGAACTGCCTGATAATGTGTGCATTGCATCGATCTTGAGTTTGAAATTGCCTTCCTTTTTTAATTGCGTTGAATTATTTTTTGCATTCTTACATTGGATCTGTGCCTTTCGTGTTGAATACGTGCCATGAGCATGCGCTAATCACATGCATATATCTTCGAAATGAGTTATGATTTATAGGTTATGAAGATAATATCAAACCACGGCTAAGTTCTACGATAAAGACGATCTATTGCAAGTCCTTTCTGGGGCGTGGAAGATAGGAAGGATACACCGGGAATGAATGTAAAGAATTCGAGATGTGTGCCCTTTCTAGAAGGAGCTAGAGTTTAAGGCTTAGGATTCGGAATGGGAGGTTCGAAATTAGAGATGCAATGGTAGAAGTACACTTGGTGAAATAAGGATTGATCGTGAGATGGTGGATTCATGAGTTATGCCTAGCTTGTGAATAGTAGTTGTTGGAGGAAATTGTTGATTCTTACTTCTTTTCTTGATTTTCTTGAGGTTGGGTGATGATATATTGCTCCTAGGACTTGATTCTTAGCATTTATTGCATATTATTCCATGGTAGTTGGGTTATGAATGATTTTCCATTAATGAACTCTTGAGAATTTGATGATATAACTTGATACATTCCCTCCCCTTTCTTGCTTTGTTTCTTACATTTTTTGGAGCTGAACTTGTTGCTTCTTGTATGGCTTGAATATATGATGAATTGATGTTAATTTCATGCTTAGTTTATGTGCTTTTGATGGCTTAAGAGACTCCCCAAGGCCAAGAACCGAAATGCCTTGTTTTTCCCCTCAAATTCGGACTTGCTGCGTTAAAAAATTTCCAGGCCGAACGTTGGACACGGCCGTGTCCTAAAACACTTTTAACCTGAGACGGCTGTGTCAGGCTCTCGACTTTGGGTCCTGATTTTATTTAAATCGAACACGGCCATGTCCGATTCCTATGTATTTTGGACATGGTCGTGCCCACTTAGTAGGTGATGGCCGGGAGGAGTTTCTTTCGTCGTTTCGTTGCTTCTTGTTGATCTTTCTCGCCTCGTTTATGATGTGTATGCATGATTAACTTGTTATATTATGTGTTAAGCCTTACGTTGTGAATTTGTGACTTGATTTACGCCCTCGTTTATGATATATGTCCTTATGTGCATTGTATGCTCGTAAATGACCTAAATATGGATTCATCTCATATCATTTGCACCATAAGCATACATATGCATGTACCGAGTGTCAATGTGGTTCATATTGAGTCTAAGAGTGTTCCTTGTTGCTTGTCTTGTTCAGAGGATCTTCCTGTTGAGGACGAGCTTGCTCCGTAGGTGTCCGGGTTACACTTTTGTCTCTACTACGCATGTTGACAAGGTGAGGTTTTTGTTCTTTTAGTTAATCGACCTATAACCCTACTTGATTTTAAGCCTCGCATGTGATTATGTATATTATATGTTAAATAAGTGTATGATATTTATGTTGAGGGATTGACCCACTTGTTACAAGATTTTGAAAACGTTTTGTATAAGTATATATGCTATTTTGTTTTAATTTGAAAAACTTTAGCTTTATGCAAGTTTGTGTGTGTAAGGGAGATGTAGCTTTAAAAGACAAGCTTGGGTTATGCGTGTATGTGATTTTCGTGATAAGTTTGGGTCCCGAAGAGTGGTATGGTAATCTCGGGACGACCGAGGGGTCGCCGAGCTCTCCCATCAACATTCTTCATTTGAGAGTCTCACCTAACCTTGGGAGGATCGAGGAAGGGTGGTTCTCTTGAGCCGGCAGAGTTAACCGTCGAAGGTTTCAAGGTCGTGATTAAACCTTGTTCTGTGTGTATATGGATACCTTGGGCCATCAACCCTTCTATCAACCGGTGTTGGGGATGGATTATGATTTATTTTGCTTTGTTATGTTCTTCGTGTCTGGAAGTTGGGATGTGTGGCTCGTACTCGCCGAGTTGGTTTAGTTTTGTATGATCTATTGAACGAGAGTAGATTCCCAATTACCTAAAACTTGGGATTTGGCATTTGGCCCTTTCTACCTTTTCTTTAAACCTATGTATATCTATGTCACGGGAAACCCTTTGGCTTGCAAAAACTACTCTAGGTCCACGGATCCTTTCGTTTTAATTAATTGCTTTGTTCTATATGTATATCGGGTGTGTGAGTTAACCCCCTCACTAGTCACTAGGACTAACCCTCGTTGTTGTTTTCCCTTTTTCCCTTTCTTTTGAGTTTGCAGGTTCTTCCGAGTCAAGCTAGGCGGCAAGTGTCTTTTGGGTTACTTGTGGCATAGCTTGAGTCCTCATGCATCGTAGTGGTTTACATTTCCTTTGCCTATGTATTTTTGGATTATGTATTATGACTACACTTGGATTATTTTGGCTTTGATGGCATTGTATATCTTGATTATGACCTAGCATGTTAGTTTAAATACTTGACCCTCCCCCATTTTGGATATGTATATATGTGATCTGGGGCTTTATGTATGTCTTGTGAATTGCTTCCGCTACTCTGATTATAATTTGCGCAGTTTTTGAGGGTATAGGCCACCTAGCGAGGGTGCGAGTTTTGTGTGTCTCCCGTTCGCTACGGTTTGATACGGGTGCGAACTCCCTATTTCGTTACTCGTGTTAGACCTTAGTGCGGGCCGGGAGGGGGGGGGGAGGGATGTGACACCTTTCGCTCCGGGGTGTTACATCCTTGCGTGGTATCAGAGCTCTCGGTTGCAAACCCGGAGCTCTGGAGTCGTGTTGAGTCTGTCTAGGTCGTTCGATTTAGGAGTACGTGATTATTTGCATTCATCTACATCTCTATGTGACTTATTTGCTTTAAATTCATGATAATTGACTTCATGATCATGAACTGAACCCCATGCATCGATGTTTTCTTGATTTGTGTATTTTCAGGATGCCTCCAAGAAGGAGAGTAGATAAGGAGCAGACCCCTGATCTTAATCAACCCCCTCCACAGGCAACACCACCTCCACCAATGAATGCTGAGAATATAGTGCAGGCTCTTCTGAATCAACTTTAGCAGAATCAGAGAGATAATCCTCAATGGGAAGGATAAGGTGGACAAGTAACTCCGGCCTTCAAGGAGTTCAGAAATAACAATCCGCCTAAATGGTATGGAGGTGATGATATACAAGCAGAAGAATGGTTGTCAGAGATCGCGGGAATTTGGGAAATTTGCCCCGCTCCTTCACATGAGAAAGTTGTTTGCACGGCTTGGTTTATTCAAGGTCCCGCATCTAACTGGCTCAAGGCTATGAGAGCTCGATTGGAAAGGAGTGGAGAGGAGTTTAATTGGGAGAGTTTTGTAAGAGAGTTTCGTCACAAGTTTATTCCACCCAGTGCTCGTGAAAGAAGACTTCAGCAATTTTCAGAATTAAGACAAGGGAACAGAACTGCTGAAGAGTACATCTTGGAATTTGAAAGACTGGCACCGTATGCCCCACATATTACAAATGATGATAACCAGAAAGCCTGGAACTTTGTTCACGGTTTGAGATATGAGATTCAGAATGCTCTTAAGGCTGCTATTGTGGATACGTGGGAGAAGGCTACGAGGAAGGCGATAAAAGTGGAAGCTAATAACACAAGATTGAGACCAACCTATTCCTCGGGGCAAGGTTCAGGTTCTAATTTAGGGAAGAGGCCTGCATCACATAGTGGGCCTCCGGTTTTCAAACCCCAATGTCCTAATACCTCAGTCAAGAAAGCTCCAACTCCGGTACCTGTGGCACCAGCTCTACCTGCTCCGATACAGTGTGGTTATTGCAAGGGTCCCAGTCACACCGAGGAGACATGCCGGAAGAAACTGAAGAGGTGTTATAAGTGTGGAGAGCCCGGCCATTTGATTAGTACTTGTCCTCAGATGAGAGGCCCTCAGCCTCGAGCTCCTCCACCGCTGAATGTGATGCCTCCGAGAGCACCGATCCAAGCTAGGGCTTATGCTTTGGAGGGCGAGGAAGAGAATGTGGAAGTGGATGCCAACGCCATTGTTGAAGGTACTATCCATATACATGGCATTCCATTGCATGCATTGTTTGATCCGGGAGCAACGCATTCATTTATTGCTTCCTGGCTTGTTTCTACTCTTCCCTTGCCTATTGCGTGTTCAGATGATTCTTTTGTTGTTACTTCTCCCCTTGGTGGTACTTTATCTACGAACTTTGTCTATCGTGGTTATCTGATGGTTGTGGAAGATCAAGAGTATCCGGCAGATTTGATCAAGATGCCTTTCAAGAAGTATGGGGTGATTCTGTGCATGGACTGGTTGTATCGATACCGAACAATAATGGATTGTTTTGCCAAGAAGGTGACTTTGAGTTCTATGGTCTTTGCGGGTCAGAGGTTGAAGACCTGCCCGTTTATTTCCTTTATGGAAGTAAGTACATTATTCCGGGACGGTGCGACGGGCTACGTGACCAATCTTTTGAATAAGTCGAAGGATCAGGCCAAGCTCGAGGAGACGGAGATCGTGAAGGAATTCCCCGATGTGTTTCCAGAGAATTTGGGATCTTTACCTCCGGATCGGGACGTCGAGTTTATAATAGATCTCTATCCCGGAGTAGAACTATATGCGAAATCTCCCTATAGGATGGCTCCAGCCGAGTTGAAGGAGCTGAAGATGCAACTGGACGAGCTCTTAGAATGTGGTTACATTCGCCTGAGCACTTCTCCGTGGGGTGCTCCGGTCCTGTTTGTAAAGAAGAAAGACGGGACGTTGCGGATGTGTATTGACTACTGTGAGCTGAACCGGTTAACGGTTAAGAATAAATACCCGCTCCCTCACATTGAAGAGATGTTCGATCTCCTACAAGGTTTAGTGTTGGAAAACACGAATCAGAAAGCAGCGGAATTTAAAAAATTTTCCCAACAAAAGGACCTTGAACTCGGAATCGTGTAACCAAATTCGTAAAGATAGAAAACTTACTTTTCTTTTATTCTTTCTTGAAGCGTTTCAAGCCACCCAAGAACGCTCTTCTCGCGGCTTGATCCCCTCTCCTTGGTAAAGCTCGAATCTTCAAACTTCTAACTTGAAGTCTCTAGAGAAAGTCCACCAACTAGATCACAATCTAACTAGTAAGAGATGCTAGTTCTCTAGTTAGTGTTTAGGCTTAACCTAGGGTTTAATTTAATCTTGGAGAAAGGAAGGTGTTCAACACATGAACCAAAAATTGTCAATTCCCTCTAAAGGGGAGCTCGAGCTCCCCTATATATAGGAGGGAGTGCCGATCCAAATCCTTGTTGGACAAGGATTTGGTTCCTCTCTCTCCTATTACTTGATTATCAAGTATTTTCCAACTTTGACTTTGAATTCTAATTCTAGTCAACTTTTAAGAGAGCTAAAAATATCCAAACTATTTTTGGATAATTTTATACTTTATTTATTATAAAATAAATAACTTATTTTTATCTAATTAATTAATTCGTAATTAATTAACTAGATTATTTTCTCCAAAATTAGACTTTCTTTTTAATTCAAAATTAAACCTAAGTCTATTAAATAATTAACACATTAATTATTTAACATCACATAATCACGTGTGGCACACGTGTCTTAATGACACGTGTCCAATCACGTGAGCCACACGTGTGATTTCACACGTGTGGAACCCCTTAGGCTCGATTAACTCGTTTAATCATTTTTAAGCCTCAACTCATGTAACCAAGTTGTTGTGTGTGACCCTCTAGGTTCTCAATTCAATTAGCAGTGACCCCAATTAATTAATTCACTAATTAATTAATCAGTCCACAGATTAAACGACTATAGTCTAGCAACAGGTGTTTAACCCCTAGCTGAATTGGAATGTTCGGATTCGACAGAACCTTTAAGTCATTGATTCATGTGAGATACAATCCTCCTACTTACTATCTCTCAACCAAGATCTAGGGCAAGGGAATAATCAGAACCCTAATAATCCGGTCTTAAAGCTAAGTGCATTTCATATCCATTTGATCTCAATCCAAGAAACCCGTTTCTTGATGTCTTGATCTACTGCCTTGGCCAAGGACTCCATATGGCATATGAATGACTTACACAATAAGAGATCACCTTGCAAATGCAAGTGTAGGTCCTATCTTGATTCTCATTCACTTTCATGAGTCACTTGTGCAGCCCCAGCATAAGCCTTGAATCAGTTGTCTAAGGCGACACCCTTTAAAGCTTATACCTAAGACTACAGAGTTAACTCATAAAGTGACAAGGAACCTCAAGTCTAAGGATCAATTAATCACATCAATGACTCGTGAGATATTTCCTAATCTGGAAGTTTCCATTTCCTGAAATAGAAACTTCCTTTCCCATTTAGGAATGTTCTCACACGGGGCACCTCAGTGAACTTACTTATTAAAGTAAGCACCCTTATGTATCACGCACGTATCAACTATACACTTTACACCTCCATGAAACAAGGTGGTCCTTCTCAAGGGCGTGATCCCACAAGCAAGCCTTAGAGGAGTCAGGTTGACACTCCCACTATCTGTAGGACTCATCGGCTTGGAGTATTTTACTAATCATGACTTATGTGATATAGGGCTCGTTTCATGAACCATTTCACCTAAATGGTAGAGTCCTAAAGTCATCAGGATTAGGGGAGTTCTCATACATGCACAGCTAAAGTAAACGCATACCAAACAAGAGCATATAAAGAAGTGTTGCCTCAATTCGTTATTTCATTCAAAGATCGTCTGTGATTACAATAAGGAAAAGCACAAAGCGGATATACAATCGGCTTTCTAGGGCACTATTCCTAACAATCTCCCACTTGCCCGTCAAAGCCATTCTAAAGCTACTCTAAGTCCCATCTTCTGAAGATGACCTTGGAAAGCTTCTCGACTAAGGGGTTTAGTAAGTGGATCTGCCACGTTCTCTGCTGATGTGACCCTCTCAATTCGCACATCTCCTCTTTTGATAATATCACGGATTAGGTGATACTTCCTCATAATGTGTTTGGTCCGTTGGTGAGATCTTGGTTCTCTTGCTTGAGCAACCGCCCCAGTGTTGTCACAAAACACAGTAATGGGGTCTTTCATGCTAGGAACAACATTCAATTCTTGAATGAAGTTTCTAATCCAAACACCTTCCTTAACTGCATCATTTGCAACTAAGTATTCGGCCTCAGTGGTCGAATCTGCAGTGGTTGTTTGCTTGGAACTCTTCCAACTCACTGCTCCGCCGTTTAGGCAGAAAACGTATCCTGACATTGACTTAAAATCATCTAAGTCAGATGCAAAGCTTGCATCGCAGTATCCTTCGACAGTAAGATCTTTCTGACCTCCGTAAACTAAGAATAAATCTTTAGTACTTTTCAAGTACTTAAGAATATTCTTCACGGCAGCCCAGTGACCATCTCCAGGGTCAGATTGGAAACGACTCGTTACACTAAGTGCATAAGCCACATCCGGTCGAGTACATAACATTGCATACATTATGCTACCTACTGCTGATGCATAAGGTGTATGAGTCATTCTTTCCTTTTCAAGGTTAGTCTTAGGACACATCTTCTTTGAAAGACATGTTCCTACACTCATAGGAAGGTTCTTAACCTTTGCTGACTCCATATTGAATCTCTTCAATACTTTGTCAACGTACATCGACTGTGATAGTCCTATTAACCTTCTAGATCTATCTCTATAGATTTTAATTCCAAGGATATAGGACGCATCACCAAGATCTTTCATCTCAAATTGGTTCGATAACCATAACTTAGTCACTTTCATGTCATCCTTCGAATTCCCAATAAGAAGGATGTCATCAACATAAAGTACTAAGAATTGCACTGAGGTCTCCAATTCCTTTCTATACACACATGATTCATTCGAAATTTGGATGAAGCCAAACGCTTTGACTGATTCATCAAATCGAATGTTCCAATTCCTAGAAGCCTGTTTCAATCCATAGATTGATCTTTGGAGTTTGCAAACCTTTTGCTCACTCCCACTGAATGTGAAACCTATGGGTTGCTCCATATAAATGTCTTTGTCAATGTCACCATTGAGAAAGGCAGTTTTCACATCCATTTGCCATATCTCATAGTCATAATATGCAGCAATGGCAAGCATGATTCGAATGGACTTTTGCATTGCAACTGGAGAAAAGGTTTCGTCAAAGTCCACGCCGGGTCTTTGAGTGAATCCTTTTGCAACCAGTCTTGCTTTGTAGGCTGCAATGCTTCCATCAACTCCAAGCTTTCTCTTAAAGATCCATTTGCAACCTATGGGTTTGACCCCATCAGGCAAATCTACCAAGGTCCAAACTTGGTTGGAGTTCATGGAATCCATTTCGGATTTCATGGCTTCTATCCACTGTTCAGAGTCAGAATCTGAAAGTGCCTCCTCATATGTTGAAGGATCATTATCCTTTTGAGAGATTTCATGGAAGAATCCATACCATCTCTCCGGCTGTCTAGGAGTGCGTTCAGAACGCCTTAGAGGAGGGTTTTCGTGTGTATCGAAAATCGTGATTGGTTGTAGTTGATCAGTAGGGGACGTCTCTTCAGTGGCTGGCGTGGGGTTACTTTGTACTTCTTCTAATTCTATGATCTTTCCTTTCTTTTCTTTAAGGAACGGTTCCTCAAGAAAAGTGGCATTTCTGGAAACAAACACCTTTTGCTCAGATTGATCATAGAAGTAGTATCCTATGGATTCCTTAGGATAACCTACAAAGTAGCATAAGTTAGAACGAGATTCTAACTTATCTCCCACTGTCCTCTTCACGTAAGCAGGACAACCCCAAATTCTTAAGTAAGAATAACTAGGGATTTTACCATGCCACATTTCATAGGGCGTTTTAGGGACTGACTTAGAGGGAACTAGATTCAGAATCTTTGCTGCACTTTCTAGGGCATAACCCCAGAAAGAAGGTGGTAAGTCAGTGAAGCTCATCATAGAACGAACCATATCAAGTAGGGTTCGATTCCTTCTCTCAGAAACTCCATTAAGCTGAGGAGTTCCCGGAGGGGTCCACTGAGAGATAATCCCATTATCTTTGAGATGATTAAGGAATTCTTCACTAAGATATTCGCCTCCTCGATCAGATCGAAGTGCTTTGATCTTGTGACCAGTTTGGTTCTCAACCTCCTTTTAAAATTCTAAGAATTTCTCAAAAGCTTCAGATTTATACTTCATTAAGTATACATAACCATACCGACTAAAGTCATCAGTAAAGGTTATGAAGTACTGATGATTGTTTCTAGTGCTTACACTAAGCGGTCCACAAACATCAGTATGGATCAAATCCAAAACCTCAGTGGCACGTTCCACAGTTCCTTTAAAAGGAACTTTGGACATTTTTCCTTTGAGACAGGATTCGCAAGAAGTTAACTCTTTGAGATCATTTTCAGAGAATGATCCTAAAGTGTTTATCTTGCTAATTCTGTTCTTGGAAATGTGTCCTAATCTAGCGTGCCATAAGGGAGCTGAAACTTTGTCATCTCTCTTACGCTTCGTTTCTCGTTGTATATTCATAATATTGATATTTTGAGTTAGGTAAAGTCCATTACTTAGAGTACCGATGTGAACGGAAGAGTTGTTCCGTTTGATAAAATATTTACCATTCTTAATATAAGTTTCATAACCTTCACAATCTAATATTGGAACTGAAATTATATTACGAATAATGCTCGGTACATAAAGGACTTTATTTAATACTAACTCAAAACTACCTAAATCTAATCTAATTGTGCCTAAAGCTCGAGCTTCAACGTTTGAGCCATCGCCGATCTTCAAGACACATTCTCCTTCTTTGAGTTGTTGGACTTCACTTAGCATCTGTACATCATTACAGATATGAGTTCCACAACCGGTATCAAGTACTCAAGAACTAGAATTAATAGAAAGATTTACTTCAACGAGAAAGATACCTTTCTTTAGAGTAGCCTTGTACTCTGGGCAGTTTCTCCTCCAATGTCCCGCTTTGCCACAATGGAAGCAAACATCCTCTTTCTGATCACGCTTCTTCTTTTGGGCCTTCCCCTTCGAAATGCCACCAGTGGGCCTAAGGGGTTTCTTCTTCTTCTTATGGGCTTTCTTGCCCTTACCTTTAGAAGGCCAAGAAGAGGAAGATGGAGCATTCACCATCAAAACCTTATTGTCCTTCTTGATCGTGCTTTCAGCAGTCACAAGCTGACTAATCAGCTCAGCTACAGTAGCACCAACATGATTCATGTTGAAGTTAAGGACAAATGGGTTGAATGATGGTGGGAGCGAAGCCAGCAACAAATCCACTGAAAGCTCATCTTTCAGCGGCATGTCCATGGAAGCAAGTTTCTCAGTAAGGGCAAGAAACTTGAGTCCATATTCATGGACACTTGAACCTTCCCTCATTCTCAAGTGGAATAATTCCTTTGAAGTGTTATACCTTGTAACACGTTCATGAGGGCGGTAAAGTTGCTCTAAGTGGTCGTAAATCTCCCAAGCAAATTCCATGGCCTCATGTTGCCTTTGCAAGTCCGGAGACATGTTAGCCAACATAAGGCAACGGGCTTGGAGATTATCATCCTTCCACTTCTGAATCGCATCCCGCTCGGCCCGAGTGGGAGCCTCCCCTTCGGGACTAGGCTCCCCTTCGAAGAGAACATAAGTTCTCTTCTCAGAATCTAAAATGATTTTTAGATTCCTCAGCCAATCAGAATAGTTGGGACCAGTCAACTTGTTTGACTCGAGGATCGATACAAAAGGGTTTTTGGTTGCCATTTCAAAACACGTAGAGAATCACAGAATCTACGACCTAAATGGTAAAACAGAGAACTAGTGAGCATGCTGAATTATAACGATATACAAAAGATAAGGTCTTTAATCTGTTGTAGCTCCCACTGTTTTTCAAAGATCTAGAATTCCCAAAGATCTAAGAGGAACACGTTTCCCAGTGGGTACTAAGATCCTAGGCATTTTACCTCGAACCCACGACTCGCGGACATTCTAAGTAAGAACCCTAGGTAGGTACAACTTACCAATTCTAACACCTTTAGAACTCTTAGTAATTGTTTTTGCATCACCTATCTTTCAATATGGACCCACGACTCGTGCGACATCCATATTTACTTAGGCGTTAAGCTAGACCCATCAATCATAAGATCATGACCAAAACTTAGTTCGAACGACCCACGACTCGCGGACATCGCCCTTGCTAAAATTGACCACGAAATATTGATCATTTTGAAATGATTAATTAGGTAACTAAGAACTAATAAGCTCCACTAGCTATCCCACGACTCGCGGACAATAACTAGCTTTACTTACTAAACTTAAAACCTATTGATGGAATGCTAGGAATTTAATTCAAAACTTGCATCTCGAATTAAACACCTATTTGTTCGAAATCAGCTTAATATTTAATGGGAATTTTCGAATCAACCGGAGAGTTGTCCGGTTCGACCTCACCAACATATATGTTATCCAATTTTATTAGTCTTGATTAATGCAAGTACACTTAAATGCATTTCAAACAAGCACATAAACAGATAACATGTCCTAGCATGATACTAACTTGTAATGATCATGGGTTCTACCTATCTTATGCGTGATATGTGGGAGCCACTCCACAATCACAAGTTCTAACATACATGCCACATAAACAGTTCAAATCACATAAGGGAAAGCGGTAACAAAATACGAGCCCTATCTCTATTACATTTAACAATTGAGATTCCCCTCCCTAACATTTTGAGAGGTCTTCACTTATGGCCTCCTTGTTACTTGAATGTGGTCCATCTTACTCCATGGGTGCATTGTCTCCAAAATGAAAATAAAACCTCACCACCTATCTCTACTCTCAAATTACAATAAAAAGAAAAAGACATAAAGTAATAAGGCTCAATCTTCATATTGGCCTTAGACAATTACACGGGGCATACCCCGGCCTCAAAAACAGTAATATGGAAAGCCACATAATAAATCACATAACAGTACGCACATAAGTGAGGCTCCAACCTCAATTGAAAAACGCAACTATAGGGCTCCAACCCCAATTTAAACCATCCATGTGCATAAATTAAAACCATACATAGATCTAAACCCATGATCACCTAACATGCTTTTGCAAGAATTTAAATTTAACCAATAAATTAAAATTCTCGCTTTAAGCTCTAATAACTTAAAACACGACTTGATGCGAGTCTTATTTATAAAAGTTTTCAACAAATCCCAAATTACCAAAACAAATAAAATTCCAATTAATTTCTGAAAATTAATAATTTTATCAAGATATATTTTCCCAAAATATAAACCGTTTCAATTTCTCAAAAAATCCCAATTTTAAGTTTTATTCAAAATTAAAATAAATATTCAAAAATAAAATTTTAAAATTCAAATAAAATTGGGACTGGATTGCACGAAACACGAAAAGGCCGGATCGCGAAAACGGGACCCGTACGCGGAGAAGGCCGCGCGAGTGCGCGCTGCGTGCGCAAGCTGCGCGCTGCTGGGCGCGGCTTTCCCGCAAGCATGCGGGCGGGGTGGGCGGCCAGTCTCGGCCGCCCTGGGCGGGCGCGCCGGAAGGCTCCCGCACAGGCGTGCGGGAGGTGCTGGGCGACTGGCCGGTCTGTCCCGGCCAGGCCTGGGCGGCGACGGGCGGCACACCCGGGAGGGCCTCCCGCGCGGTTGCGGGAGGGTGGCACGCGAAGCCCGCGCGCGCGACGCCTTCGCGCGCGGGGTTTCGCATGTTCGTCGTGATCCGGGTTTTCGTTTCGTGTTTTCGTTCAAAAGCAAAACCAATCCAAGAAATCCAAAAACAGTTTATACAGTTTCAAATCTAAAATTGTTTTCAAAATTAATTTTATAAAAACCAATTTTCAGAAACTTTCAGGAAAAAAATACAGTTTCGTAATTCAGGCTTTCTAAAACAATTACAAATACTCAATCGCATCAAGCCTAAGAATTTCTACCAAATTCAGTCTAATTGAGACGAATCAGAAATACGATTAACGAGGTGGTTCTGATACCACTTGTTGGAAAACACGAATCAGAAAGCAACGGAATTTAAAAAATTTTCCCAACAAAAGGACCTTGAACTCGGAATCGTGTAACCAAATTCGTAAAGATAGAAAACTTACTTTTCTTTTATTCTTTCTTGAAGCGTTTCAAGCCACCCAAGAACGCTCTTCTCGCGGCTTGATCCCCTCTCCTTGGTAAAGCTCGAATCTTCAAACTTCTAACTTGAAGTCTCTAGAGAAAGTCCACCAACTTGATCACAATCTAACTAGTAAGGATGCTAGTTCTTTAGTTAGTGTTTAGGCTTAACCTAGGGTTTAATTTAATCTTGGAGAAAGGAAGGTGTTCAACACATGAACCAAGAATTGTCAATTCCCTCTAAAGGGGAGCTCGAGCTCCCCTATATATAGGAGGGAGTGCCGATCCAAATCCTTGTTGGACAAGGATTTGGTTCCTCTCTCTCCTATTACTTGATTATCAAGTATTTTCCAACTTTGACTTTGAATTCTAATTTTAGTCAACTTTTAAGAGAGCTAAAAATATCCAAACTATTTTTGGATAATTTTATACTTTATTTATTATAAAATAAATAACTTATTTTTATCTAATTAATTAATTCGTAATTAATTAACTAGATTATTTTCTCCAAAATTAGACTTTCTTTTTAATTCAAAATTAAACCAAAGTCTATTAAATAATTAACACATTAATTATTTAACATCACATAATCACGTGTGGCACACGTGTCTTAATGACACGTGTCCAATCACGTGAGCCACACGTGTGATTTCACACGTGTGGAACCCCTTAGGCTCGATTAACTCGTTTAATCATTTTTAAGCCTCAACTCATGTAACCAAGTTGTTGTGTGTGACCCTCTAGGTTCTCAATTCAATTAGCAGTGACCCCAATTAATTAATTCACTAATTAATTAATCAGTCCACAGATTAAACGACTATAGTCTAGCAACAGGTGTTTAACCCCTAGCTGAATTGGAATGTTCGGATTCGACAGAACCTTTAAGTCATTGATTCATGTGAGATACAATCCTCCTACTTACTATCTCTCAACCAAGATCTAGGGCAAGGGAATAATCAGAACCCTAATAATCCGGTCTTAAAACTAAGTGCATTTCATATCCATTTGATCTCAATCCAAGAAACCCTTTTCTTGATGTCTTGATCTACTGCCTTGGCCAAGGACTCCATATGGCATATGAATGACTTACACAATAAGAGATCACCTTGCAAATGCAAGTGTAGGTCCTATCTTGATTCTCATTCACTTTCATGAGTCACTTGTGCAGCCCCAGCATAAGCCTTGAATCAGTTGTCTAAGGCGACACCCTTTAAAGCTTATACCTAAGACTACAGAGTTAACTCATAAAGTGACAAGGAACCTCAAGTCTAAGGATCAATTAATCACATCAATGACTCGTGAGATATTTCCTAATCTGGAAGTTTCCATTTCCTGAAATAGAAACTTCCTTTCCCATTTAGGAATGTTCTCACACGGGGCACCTCAGTGAACTTACTTATTAAAGTAAGCACCCTTATGTATCACGCACGTATCAACTATACACTTTGCACCTCCATGAAACAAGGTGGTCCTTCTCAAGGGCGTGATCCCACAAGCAAGCCTTAGAGGAGTCAGGTTGACACTCCCACTGTCTGTAGGACTCATCGGCTTGGAGTATTTTACTAATCATGACTTATGTGATATAGGGCTCGTTTCATGAACCATTTCACCTAAATGGTAGAGTCCTAAAGTCATCAGGATTAGGGGAGTTCTCATACATGCACAGCTAAAGTAAACGCATACCAAACAAGAGCATATAAAGAAGTGTTGCCTCAATTCGTTATTTCATTCAAAGATTGTCTGTGATTACAATAAGGAAAAGCACAAAGCGGATATACAATCGGCTTTCTAGGGCACTATTCCTAACATTTAGGTGTTTATTCTAAGTTGGATTTAAGGCAAGGGTATTATCAGTTGCGTATCCGGGAGGGAGATATACCGAAGACAGGTTTCAACACGAGATATGGGCATTTCGAGTTTGTGGTCATGCCTTTTGGTCTTACCAATGCCCCAGCTCGTTTATGGATATGATGCACCGAATATTCCGTCCTTACCTCGATAAATTCGTGGTCATCTTTATAGATGATATTCTGGTGTATTTGAGGTCCGAGGAAGAGCACGCTCAGCATTTGAGCATTGTCTTGTCTACGCTTCGGGAGCATAGATTGTTCGCCAAGTTCAGTAAGTGTGAGTTCTGGTTGGATCGAGTTTCCTTTTTGGGTCACTTCATTTCTGGGAATGGTATAGAAGTGGATTCGGTGAAGATTGAGACGGTTATGCTTTGGAAGCAACCGAAGAATGCCTCGGAAGTGAGAAGTTTTCTCGGGTTAGCAGGGTGTTATAGGCGCTTTGTAAAAGATTTCTCGAAGATTGCTTCCCTGTTGACCCGGTTAACTAAGAAAGAGGTTAAATTCGAGTGGGATGAGGCGTGAGAAGAATTTCCAAACTCTTAAAGAAAGATTGACTACTGCACCGGTTTTAACCCTACCCGAGGGTTCAGAAGGCTACTCATTTTACATCGATGCCTCGAAGGAAGGTCTCGGTTGTGTGCTCATGCAAAATAGTAAGGTTGTAGCCTACGCCTCAAGGAAGTTAAAGGATCATGAGAAAAATTATCCCACTCATGACTTGGAACTCGCAGTAGTGGTGTTTGCTTTGATGAAATGGCGTCATTACCTTTATGAAGTTACTTTTGAAGTGTTCACCGACCACCAGAGTCTTAAGTATCTATTTACTCAGAAGGATTTGAACGTAAGACAAAGAAGATGGATGGAGACACTTGAAGATTATGATTGTAAGATTCAGTACCATCCGGGTAAAGCTAATGTGGTGGCGGATGCTTTAAGTAGGAAGGCTAGTGTCTCAGGTTTGGAAGCAGGTTCTAGTAGACAGGGTTCTATGGTTCTGGTTTCAGAGGCTCATTTGGCTAATATTTTGGTTCAACCGGTCTTTAAGCAGAGGTTATTAGAAGCCAAATCTGTGGATCCTGAGATTCAGAAATTGGTAGTTAAGTCAAGGATTAATCCTGAAACTAAGTTTGGATTTGATGATTCGAGGTTGTTTCGATTTAAGGCTCGGGTTTGTGTTCCAGAGGAACTTAAGCAGTTGGTACTTGAGGAAGCCCACAAGTCAGCGTATACAGTACATCCCGGTACCACCAAAATGTACAAGGATTTAAGGTTACTAAGTTGGCCCGGTCATATCGGAAAGAGATTGTTAGATTACATGGGACACCGGTCAGTATTGTTTCAGATAGGGATCCGTGGTTCACATCCAGTTTTTGGCAGGAATTACAGAAGTGTTTGGGGATGAAGCTTCAATTTAGTACTGCATTTCACCCACAGACGGATGGCCAGTCTGAAAGGCTAATAAGGTATCTCGAGGACATCCTTCGTGCTTGTGCTTTAGATTATCAGGATTCGTGGGATGAGCAGTTGGATTTGATTGAGTATGCCTACAATAACAGCTTTCAGTCTTCTATTGGCATGGCACCGTATAAGGCTTTATATGGAAGGAAATGCCGATCCCCTCTCTTTTGGGATATTGACGAGTGGAGATGGACTAAAGATGGAAAGCTCGAAAGGGCTAAGAAACCTAAGGAAATCCTGCACACCATTGAGAAGGTGAAGGTGATTCGGCAGAGGTTGAAAGCGGCACAGGACAGGCAGAAAAGTTATGCAGATAAGAGAAGACGACCCTTAGAGTTTGAGATCGGAGATAAGGTCTTTTTAAAGGCATCTCCTAGAAAAGGGTATGCTCGGATTGGTAAAGGCGGGAAACTTAATCCTCGCTATTTAGGCCCCTTTGAGATCCTTGATTGGGTTGGGGAAGTAGCTTACAGACTTGAGTTACCACCGAGCTTGACCGGGATTCACAATGTGTTTCATGTCTCGCAGCTTCAGAAACATTATCCTGATGAGTCTTCTATCCTTCCAGTTGAGAAAGTTCAGTTGGAGCCGGATTTGAGTTTTAAGAAGTATCCAGTTAAGGTGTTGGATCGGAAGATGCAAGAGTTGAGAAACAGACAAATCCCTCTTGTGAAGGTCTTGTGGCGTGATCAGGAATCCGAGAAATCCACTTGGGAGACCGAGGATAAGATGAAACAGTTGTATCCGGAACTTTTCAAGACCTCGCCTCGGACCTAAGGATAGGTCCTTTTGATGGAGGGAGGTTTGTAACATCCCGACTGAACGGACTTTTCAGGTAACCTATTATGTGCGCCATTTAATTATTTATTTAAGTGATTATGTGATATTTAATTGCTAACGTAGATTAATTGCAATTTCTTGAACATATTTGCTTTAATATGGATTTGATTGTTTGAACGTTTAACTTTCTTGTTTGGTATTTTGCTCGTTTTGGATCCGTATTTAATTCTGATTTCTGTGAATTTTTTATATGAGTTAATTATATGCGTTATGGACTCGATTATATGCTCGTTTTATGTTTTAGTATTTGTTTTGATTACCTTTTTGGTTCATTTTGGAGACGGGACCTAAAGGAGGCTAAAGAGCATTTAGAGCACCTTGGGTTCCAGGTCGCGTATCTTGAGCTCGGGAATTCGGATTCGAATTTCGTCACCTCAGTTGAACTTGTTTCGATGATTCGGGTTCAATGGGACAAGCCTCATATTTTTCTAAGTTCATTAAGACCCTCGAATTTCAACCGAAACGAGCCCCTTGCGCCTAAGAACTATCTTTTGACCTAACTAAGCTTTGTGGATGTAACACCCCAAACGGAGGATGCTACATCCCCCGCACTATGACCCAGACCCGGAACATGAAATGGAAGTCCATGCCTGAATCCGAATCAGAACGAACGGGAGACCAACTCACGCACTAGTCTAGGCGGATCTAACTTGACCAAAACTCAGAGTGCGGAAGCAATTAAAACCAATAACAAAAGATAGCGGAAGCATTTAAAACAAAACATGCAAAGCAGGTGACGGGTTCAACTAGCATAGATACCTAATCCCGAATAATAGATCAACAAACATAACAAGTGACGGGTTCAACTAGCATAAATCCCTAGTCCCGAAAATTAACATAAAGTAATAATCATCAAGTGCCACAAGGGGCCGAATGAGAGTGCCACGAAGGGCTACCGAATAGTAAAGTATAATCTCAAGTCTACGAGTCAAAGCATAAGTAAAGTGTATGAAAAGACAAATGCAAATAGAAAGACTAGACCGACGAAGTGCAACTCAAAGGACTCACTTCTGCCTAGCAAACGCCAACAACCTGCAACTAAAAGTGTAAATGAGGGGTCAGTCAACTTGACCGAGTAAGGGGGCTAACGCACACCCACGTTATATATATAAGGAGCATAGCACAGAATAAAAAGGATGGACTCATGAACCGGGGATAGGTGTTACATGCCAAAACGTTTTGAAAGAACCCGAATAAGATATAGATATAAGTTTAGAAACCATTTTCCAGAAAGACTCTATCCCGATTCATAATTCCATAACATAACATAATCAACTGCTCGGCGAGTACGAGCTTCCCACCTTTACTCCTCAGAACATAAATCACAATCAATCCAACCACTACACCAATGATGGAGGGGATGTACAGTCCCCAAAACCATCTATAATAACACCGTCTAAAATAGACTCGATCTCAAGAGGGTAGCGAACCCACAAGAGTCATCCCCGGCCTTAGCCGAAGGCTCAAGATATCACGCCTCCCTCATCACCCTAAGGTCGCGCAATGATATCTCAAATGGAAACTACGCACATGGTTGAAACTCCGACGGCCCTAACCGTCCCAGAGGCCCCATTACCCGTAGCTCCTCGAATCCACAATATAACAGGACAGAACAGATACCATAGAACATGCTTAACTCGCTACAGAATCATAACACAACTGAATTTTTCCAAAATAGCTTAGATATGCCTCAAAAACTGTTTTTTATACATATTCCTACGCGATGGAATTTAAGCCCGTAGACACCCACCCACGCAGAACCCACGCGATGGAATTTAAGCCCGTAAGCACCCATCCACGCAGAACCCACGCGATGGAATTTAAGCCCGTAAGCACCCATCCACGCAGAAAGCACGCAAGGTCATAAACATATCATATCCAACATATACGTATTTATAGTAAGGTATACTCGCATACAAGGGTAGAAATCAGCATGTAAAGGCCATAGGTCGCATAACTATACAAAATCCTAAACCTCACCTCGTAAAAGTAGAGTCTGAGAGCGTGAAGGGCCAAACACTCTAAACCTTAGGCCCACAAGCACCACCAAACTCTGTGACAAAACATACAGAAGCCCAGACTTAGCCTCTATATGGACCAAAAAAGACGCACGGCATTGCTCAACATGTTCGTGGTTATGTATAAGTGTTCATGTTGTGCTTGGATAAGGTGTCGTGGTCATTTAAGGCATATCAATGCTCAGCCAGGTCATATTTACAAGCAACCAACACGTAATTCGATATCCAAAGATGCAAGATCAATTTAGGAAGTCAATGTATTCACAAAATGCATATTAAATCATCTAATGTCACATGGCTCAATTATAATATTAGAATTAAGCACCAAGTTCATGACGAGTTATAAAGTGCATAAGTAAGAGCAACTTGATCTTATAAACATACAAAGTTGTTGTACGTAGATGGCATCCTTGATACAAATAAAGAGTGCATTTAATTCACTTAAGATCATACTTTACAACTTCACAACATGTTTGGTACACAAGCTCAAGTCACATTCATAGTTTCGTAAATATTACACTTACATCCCCTAAGTTATTTATAAAAGTTTAGAATTATTACACATACATCCCCTTAGTTGATTACTAAGCATAATTGTTCATTTAAAGTGTTTATACAATTGTTCAGCTAGGAATTAATTACTTACAAACATGACAATTATCAATTTATCTTAATTCATAATATACCATTTCCGAGTAGTAAGAGTAAATTAAGATATTACAATTCTAACTCCTATCATGCATCAGGTCTTAAGTTGTTCAAGCATCCTTCATGTATCTAAATTTATATTTGAAACACAATTTACAACAAACATAACATGGAGAACGTCTCAAATTCATATAGAGAAATCACAACATGTTCGTTCTTCTAAAATATCATTCAAGTTCATTTAGTCACATAAGAAATTAGTTTCTAAATATTACACTAACACCCCTTCATATCTAAACACATAGCATAAATTCATCACATCGGGATTCAAATTGTAAATCGAAACATTCATGCATATCACAATCCATTCAATACATGTTTTCGTATACGATTGTAATACATCTCGATCAACAAACCAACAATAACCAATTTATTTGCACTTAAAACAATTAATTCAAATAATCACAATTACGCCAAAATAATTCGTAATAAATAGATCGAGTGTCCGATTAACGAACGGAAAGTGGCGTTGAACTCACCACAACGAGACGAATAATCTGACCAAATGCCGCCGGAACGCCACCACTGTAGCTGCCGGAATTTTGCCGGACCGCCGCCGCCGAAGGTCGCCGGAAAAATCTCGAAAAATCAATCTTGAATGAAGTCTTCGTGCCCATTCCGAATACTCGATCAATTTCTGGAAATTCCAAGTCAATCTCCTCCAATTTCAGATCTAAGAGCACGAAAACCATAAAATCTTCAAACTCAAATTACTTCCAAACTGGTGAACCAAAATACGATCCGAAAGAAGCGTTGTCTTACCCATGACGAGCTCTTCGAAAGCCCTAAGGTAGCTCACAGAAAAATCCTCGGAGCTAGCGCCGCCGTTGCACCACCACTATGCCACCGCGATCCGCCCTCCATCCACCGAATCTGGAGTTTCGTGATCACAGGATACTAGTTCTCGCCGTTCCGAACAACTTTCGTGAAGAGCCCGAGGCCAAAAAATGGCCGGAAAAGGCCCCCGTTGGCCGCCGAATATTCTGCCGCCTCCCACATCGCCGGAACCACCACCTACGGCCAAGATCTGATGAAATTGATGCCGGAAATGAACTCAGGAGGTCGAAAAACCTTGGCAACCATCAAGCCCCATCGAAAACCACCGCCAGAAGCGGCGGAATCGCGCTGCTACTGTGACGGGTGCCGTCGCCGCGAGCTTCAGGTGGCGCGTGCGGCGCCATCGCGGCTCCGATCGACCCGCCGCCGATGTCAAATGAAGCGTCGGGATGTCCTATTGCTGGGTCTTCAGTACGTGCATCGAGGTTATGGCCGGAAACCGCCGTGAAGGCCGGCGAAGTGGCGGCGGTCTGACAGCTCCGCCGCTGCTACTGAAATCCGGCCATAACTACACCACCGTTCGTCGTTAGGCCGTGAAATTGGTACTCTTGCGTATGTCTCGCCGAGATAATCGAAATGGACTATTCGTTTGTTAAATTCAGTCGAGAAACGATAGAGTTATGGGCTCGTAACCGAAGCGGCGTATAGTGACCGCGGGACAGAGAGTGGGAGAGGAGAGAGAGAGAGAAAAGGGATTAGGAGAAATGTGTCTTGTGCACAAGCTATATACAATCGGGTATCCTTATCGCGTAGCAAAAAGAAATATCGTGTACAATTAATCTTAAATAAAATTGGTAAAGTTACGAATAAACATTCAAGCTCCGCATAAATTTTATAAATTAAAATGAAATAGAGATTTACCAATTAGAGTTTAATTCAATTAAATTTTAGAAACTTTTCGTATAATTTAACGACACTTCGTAAACACATGATTGACAATTAATCTCAAGGAATTCAAGTAAACCAAAATTAAACAAGTTAAGTAACATGATGGATTTAAAATCAACTTGACAATTATTTCATGGAATAAATTTGAATTAAATCAAATTAGACAGTTAGGGTTAAATATGCGCGTAATTAATCAAGTTGACAATTAATCTTAGAATAATTCGCATGAACACATATTAAATTGGATTTACATTAAATCACATAATTCAAGAACTCTTAAATTAAACACACATAAGTGTAGAGACTTACTTGTTAATATCATCAGGACGCCCTTCGAGAATACGGGACGTCACAGTGGACCCCACTTAAACATAACCTAACCCCAAACCATTATTTGTAGCTTGATTTAACACTCTCCCTCAGCCCCTTAACCCAAGAGAGCTGATCCATTCCTCTCTCTCCCTTAATACCGATCAGCTCCAAGGAAGAGAAGAGAAAACCCCTTTTGGCCATTTTGATGATTTTGAGCTCAAATCACATCCTTAGCTTCTCAAATTAGAAAGGTAAGTTTATGATTCTAATCCTCACTCTCTCTTCCCTCTTTTATGTGCTCTTGAGCTGATTTCCATGGTGGATTCATGAGTTACACCAAGCATGTGAATAGTAGTTGTTGGAGGAAATTGTTGATTCTTGCTTCCTTTGTTGGTTTTCTTGAGGTTGGGTGCTGATATATTGCTCCTAGGACTTGATTCTTAGTATTTATTGTATATTCTTCCATGGTAGTTGGGCTATGAACGATTTTCCATTAATGAACTCTTGAGAATTTGATGATATAACTTGATACATTCCCTCCCCTTTCTTTTTTTGTTTCTTACATTTTTTGGAGCTGAACTTGTTGCTTCTTGTATGGCTTGAATATATGATGAATTGATGTTAATTTCATGCTTGGTTTATGTGGTCTTGATGGCTTAAGAGACTCCCCAAGGCCAAGAATAGAAATGCCCTGTTTTTCCCCTCAAATTCGGACTTACTGTGTTCAAAAATTTCCAGGCCGAACGTTGGACACGGCCGTGTCCAAAAACACTTGTAACCTGACACGTCCGTGTCAGGCTCTCGACTTTGGGTCCTGATTTTATTTAAATCGGACACGGCCGTGTTCGATTCCTATGTATTTTG
Source organism: Lantana camara (assembly GCA_037501455.1). Taxonomy (NCBI): domain Eukaryota; kingdom Viridiplantae; phylum Streptophyta; class Magnoliopsida; order Lamiales; family Verbenaceae; genus Lantana; species Lantana camara. The sequence goes on from CM074855.1 coordinate 62,317,932, forward strand.
GACAGGGCCGTGTCCACTTAGTAGGTGATGGCCGGGAGGAGTTTCTTTCGTCGTTTCGTTGCTTCTTGTTGATCTTTCTTACCTCGTTTATTATGTGTATGCATGATTAACTTGTTATATTATGTGTTAAGCCTTACATTGTGAATTTGTGACTTGATTTAAACCCTCGTTTATGATATATGTCCTTATGTATATTGTATGCACGTAAATGACCGAAATGTGGATTCATCTCATATCATTTGTACCATAAGCATACATATGTATGTACCGAGCGTCAATGTGGTTCATATTGAGTCTAAGAGTGTTCCTTGTTGCTTGTCTTGTTCAGAGGATCTTCCTGTTGAGGACGAGCTTGCTCCGTAGGTGTCCGAGTTACACTTTTGTCTCCCCTACGCACGTTGACACGGTGAGGTTTTTATTCTTTTAGTTAATCGACCTATATCCCTACTTGATTTGAAGCCTCGCATGCGATTATGTATATTATATTTTAAATAAGTGTATGATATCTATGCTGAGGGATTTACCCGCTCGTTACAAGATTTTGAAAACGTTTTATATAAGTATATAAGCTATTTTGTTTTCGTTTGAAAAACTTTAGCTTTATACAAGTGTGTGTGTGTAAGCGAGATGTGGCTTTGAAACATAAGCTTGGGTTATGCGTGTATGTGATTTTCGTGATAAGTTTGGGCCCCAAAGAGTGGTATGGTAATCTCGGGACGACCGAGGGGTCGCCGAGCTCTCCTATCAAAATTCTTCATTTGAGAGTCTCACCTAACCTTGGGAGGATCGAGGAAGGGTGGTTCTCTTGAGCCGGCGGAGTTAACCGTCAAAGGTTTCAAGGTCGTGATTAAACCATGTTTCGTGTGTATATGGATAGCTTGGGCCGTCAACCCTTCTATCAACCGGTGTTGGGGATTGATTATGATTTGTTTTGCTTTGTTATGTTCTTCGTGTGTGGAAGTTGGGATGTGTGGCTCGTACTCGCCGAGTTGGTTTAGTTTTGTATGATCTATGGAATGGATTCCCAACTACCTAAAACTTGGGATTTGGCATTTGGCCCTTTCTACCTTTTCTTTAAACCTATGTATGTCTATATCACGGGAAACCCTTTGGCTTACAAAAACTACTCTCGGTCCACGGATCCTTTCGTTTTAATTAATTGCTTTGCTCTATATGTATATCGGGTGTGTGAGTTAACCCCTTCACTAATCACTAGTGTAGCACCCGGAACGCCGAGATGCCACACCCCCGCACCATAAGTCTAGCTCACACATGAAATGGGTAGTCCATATATGAACCGGACTCATGGCGAACGGGTGACAATAAAAAAAAACACTCACTAGCTAGGCGGGACTAACCCTCAAACCAATCAAGTTCAAATCTAGGAATATAAAGCGGAAGCACAATAATTTCATTAACATATATCAAATATCTCAAAAGAACTAACTTTCAACTTTATATTAATACCTATAGGTACCAAATTTACATCAAAAGTATTTATATAATAGTAGATACCAACACTCATCAATACATTATCATCTCCAACATATCCATAACATGAAAATGCAATGTTAGACTCAACTCGACAACTGGACACGACTCGGACTCCCGCCTAGCACGCCACTGATAGTACCTGAAAAGTGTGAGGTGTCAGTCTACCACAGACTGAGTGAGGGGTTTATAAATAAATATTCGCGCATGTAACATGCAAGCCATAATCTCGGGTAAGGGTTTATAAAATAGAAACAATATAAGTTTAATAGTAAAAGATAACTCGCCCGAGATTACAACTAATCAATTTAACAATACAATCAATTTAATTCAATTCAATCAGTGGCCCGACGAGTGAGGGCAAATCTCCAACCTTTCTCCAACAGTGTACAATAATTCAGTTGTAATTAATTAGGTGATCAAGCAATAGAAATTAGTGCACAATTAGCAATTTCCGTCCATTCTTCTTCCTCCGGGTGATGGGGGATTGCAAGGCCCCGCCCTCCAATCTCATTGAGCATAGGGTTCATGAGTCCCTATTCCCGGAACTCCTTCCTCCACTAACCTCCTAGTGGATTCAGGGGGCATCCCTCGTTTGGTGAGGATAGTGTAAGAGTTACCCGTCGGCCCTTGCCTTCCCGGTTGGCTCAATACACTACCCTCGGGCCCAATGTGAACCTGCTTTACTCGCCAAAACAATTAATCAATTATTCAATCAATCAATCAATCGGTACAATTCGGTAATTTAATTGTAAATCAATAAGATTTTGGAAAATAATAGATATATAAATATATTTTGGCCGAAAGATCACATAGGGCTGTAAAGGTTCTATATATCTAGAAATTAAACCTCACCTGACGAGCGACGGAACAAGACAAGGATACAAGAAAGTGCCCAAACGATCAATGATCTCCGCCCTGGTGAAACTGGACAAGAAAGGAAATGTGGGAACTCGTGAGATATGACTCAATATGAGACCAAGTATGACGCACGGCAATGCTCATGTAATTTAAATAAAACCAATCAATCGATTAACACTAAGCATGTATAAAGACCAATTAACACCTAAGAGGTGAAATTAATAACAAGAAATCATATACTCATATTATTCAATTATTTCAAGTTCAATTCATAGAAGGCATGGAGTTACACAATACGTTTGAGCAATTAATTACCAAGAAGTGTCAAGTAGGAGCATACTTATCAATTAAACAAGTATATAAATCATATAATTCACATATGGGAGCCAAGGAAGTGAAAGAAATGCAATAAGAAAGGTTTCGGTGAAGTTTGGCCAAAATCGACAATTTTTGGAAATGTATATGTTGTGGGAAAACTGGAATAGCTTAAATTCTAGAAGTGGGAATTGAGTTTTGTTTCTTGGGTATGAAAGTAGACACAAAGACCTTTCCGACGGTATATGGCACGTTTTTTAATTCAAAGCGAGGTGAAAATGGCGTTCGTCCGAAGTTGGACAAAATGCAGAAAACAAAAGGTGACACGCCCGTGTCACCATCACAAGGCAAACCGTGACACCCCCGTGTCACGGTACATAAAATCAAACCAACCTACACCCCCGTGTCACGCTGAACAAGGCAAAATTGACACCCCCGTGTCAACTGTACGCAGCAGAAAAAAACAGGGCAAAACAGGGCATAACGCAACAACAACAACAACCAACCAAAACACCAATTTTCAATCATCAAATGCAATCAAAACTTGAAGAAACATGTATTCATACTTGAAACACGATAAAATCTAACACATCTACTCATATCATGCATTGATCATCAAGATTTAACAATATCAAACCCATATACAATCATGAACTCCAACTTCCATGTTATTCAAGAAATCATGCAAGCTTTCAAGATTAAAGATCCTAAGCATGCTTCTAACCATAAAAGAACAAGAAATCATCACTTAAGCATTAAACCCTATCTCATAAATGAATCGAGAATTCAAGAAAAATCTCCATTTATACCTTAGTATGAAGAAAGAAAGGATGGAAGAGATGATGGTATGATGATGAAGCTTCAACTTATGCAATTTTCCTCCTTGAATTCTAGCTTGAAATGATGAAATCTCCTCTTCTCCTTCCTTGGTGTAAATACCGTGTATTAGTGTGTGTGTGTGTGTGGAATTTGATGAAATATGATGATAATTAAAATGAGAGAGATGAATGAGATATTTATCCAAAGTCTTCCACTAAATGAGATGACTCAACACATTTTGCAATTTAGTCCTTACCTCATACTAATTTACAAGTTAGATATGCATCCACTTGACATACATGATAGATGGTTGTATACATATATATATGAGACTCTAAAAGAATATAATACAATGGAGTTAATTTATATGACCAAGTAAAGTCACATATAGACACTTAGGCATGTTAGCAATTAATTCACGTAAATCTCACATTAACAATAATTTCATATAAATTCATAGAAAATATAATGCATCTAAGGTTATAAAATGCATATAAATTATCACATATTGCACATATGAAAAACGGGGCGTTACAAATCTCTCCCCCCTTAAGAGGACCTGTGTAGCACCCACACGTAGGGCCACATCCCCCGCACCATAATCCGAACCCGAATACGAAATGGAATGTCCGCACCCGAATCCGAATCATAGCGAACGGGAGACCAAACACACACTCTAGGCTAGGCGGAGCTAAACCAAACGGAAACAGAGTGCGCGGAAGCGAATAAATAAAAGCAACAAGCAAAATCATCACATATATATATGTAGGTACCAACACTTAATTAGCCATATAGTATTTACATATAGGTACCAATACATAAACCTGTACAAAAGCCATCCCGGCTCGAACAAAAATAGTAAGTAAGTATATACAAATCATAACTATACAACTACAGAATAATAAAGTGCAAGTATGTAAATGCACCTAACGAAACCTAGACCGACAAGTGCAACAGAAGACACACTTCTCCGCCTAGCTCACGCTCCCAAAACCTGTAACTAAAAGAGTAAACGAGGAGTCAGTCAACTGACTGAGTGAGGGGGCTAACGCACACCCACACCCTACATATATATAGAGCAGAGCACAAAGCAAAGGGCGAAATTATGAACCGGAATAGGTTTTACAAACTAAAACTTTCCAAAACAAATACATATACTTTAAATCATTTCATAAACACTATCCCGATTCATACTTCTCAAACATACATAACAAAACATAATGCTCGGCGAGAACGAGCTTCCAACCTTTACTCCTCAGAACAAACAAAACGGAAATCATACACTCTCCTCTACACCAATGATGGAAGAGCCACCGGCGGCCCTAACCATCCAGACATATACAGACTCACGAGGGGTAGCGAGCCCACATCGTGCCCTCCCCGGTTTTTACACCGAAGGCATCGAAATATCACACCTTCCCAAACTCCCAGGGGTCGCGTGTGATATATCGGATGGAGACTACGCACAGGCCGAACCTCGACGGCCCGAACCGTCCCGAGGGTTCCTTACCCGTAGCTCCTTGGATCCACACATACAAATCATATCATAACAAATGCCAAATCTTTCATGGCAATCTCGCTAGCAGAATTGTAAAGCCTTTTCCAAAACATAGCTTACATAGGCTTATTTAATATCTTTTCCCAAAACAAAGTTGTTCACAAGATCATAAACGTATTCTAATCAACACGTACATATCTATATATATAATATATAGTCACATGCACGGCCAGAAAACATCACATAAGGCTTTAGGTCGCTTAGCTAATAAAATTCCTAAACCTCACCTTGTGCGTGACAAAATATGAGCAGACGTGAACAACCTACGCCTCGGGCTCGTCAACTGGAACCTCCTCTGAAAAGAAAACACGAAAGCCCAAGACTTAGACTCTATATGAACCAAAGAAGACGCCCGGCAAAATGCATGATTCATGTTCATAGATAAAATGTCACAATTAAATCATATAATTCACAAATCATAGCATAACATAAGTATTTACAATCTATTATGCAAAACAATCAAATTATAACAATCAATATGCAAAAGAAAAGCATTTAAAATCATACAAATGCATAAGCAAGGCAAAGAGAAAGAGTGGCAAAATCCACCCCCATGGATTTTTCCAAAGAGAAAAATCCACCCTAGCGGATTTTTCCAGAGCTACTGCCTCAAATCCACCCCCATGGATTTTTCCAAAGGGAAAAATCCACCCTCGCGGATTTGACCCAGTAGAAGGGTTCCGGCCATGGGAACGGCCGTTCCCGTTCCCAGTACAAACTGGGAACGGTCGTTCCCACTCTCGGTCATGAACAGTAAACGGCCTGGGAACGGTCGTTCGCAGTTTGAAACTGGGCGGGAACGGCCGTTCCGGCCTGGTTCGAAAGCTGGAGCAGAAAATTTTTACAGAAAACAGGTGAAGCTCGTTTTTGAGCCAAAAATGGCCAAAATCCAACCTTTAAAATTGCCACAACCTCCCAAAATGCACAAACAATACACATAAATCATGCTTGACATATAAACACTCAAATAACTCAAGAAAACGGAATTAAAAGGCATGATCAAGGGTATGAAATTTTCAAGCAAAAATCATGATCAATCATAAATGCTCAACCAACCATGGATTAAATGCCATAAATGCAACACATACAACATATACAACTCATAAATGAAGCTAGGAATCAAATACATCAAGCAAAGAGCAAGTATCCAAGTTTTTAGCTAAACCCTTACTATTCACGTACGGAAGCAAAGGCATGCAAAACTCACTCCAAACTCAGAAATTAAACCATGGAAACGACGAGCACGACGAGGGGATTCCGAAACATACCTAAGTTCGAGAAAAGACGAAGAAACGAGAGAGAACTTGGCTTGGGAAGTTGGATGATCAAACTTGGGGTTTTGGTTCTAGCTTGGACAAGGGCTGCTGTTGTTGTTTCACGTAAGAAAGGAGAAAGGAAGAATGGTTCAGCCTTTAAGGGCTGGACCGGTTCGGTTCACGGGTTCGGTTCAAGGTTCCCGGTTCAAGTTGGTTCGGTTCAACAAATACAGGTTCAAATAAGGCCAACTCAAATTAAAACGAATAAATTCCATGCAACATTCATTCATATAAATTCATATAAGTTCAAATAATTCAAAATAGTCCTATACAACTAATCTAAAACGCAAATATTGATAAATCACATAATTTACCTGTACCGACTGTGAGTCGGGGTGTTACAACCTCCCCCCCTTCGGAGAACCTGGTCCCCAGGTTAACTGTCTGACCTGAGAACAACTCTGGGTACAACTGCCTCATCTTCTCCTCAGTCTCCCAAGTAGACTCTTCAGATTTCTGATCTCTCCAAAGAACTCGGACCAAGGGAATCTGTTTATTCCTCAATACTTGTATCTTCCGGTCTTGAATCTCAACCGGGTGCCTTACTATCGTCAAATCCGTCTCAAGTTGTACCTCTTCCACAGGGAGAATAGTTGATTCTTCGGGATAAAATTTCCTGAGCTGCGAGACATGAAACACATTATGTATCCCGGTCAATCTCGGCGGTAGGTCCAACCTATACGCCACTTCTCCAACTCTCTCAAGGATTTCAAAAGGTCCAAGGTATCTCGGGTTAAGCTTCCCACCTCGACCTATTCGAGAAAATCCCTTCCTCGGAGATGCTTTCAAGAACACCTTATCTCCGACTTCAAACTCAAGGGGCCTTCTCCTCTTATCTGCATAGCTCTTCTGACGGTCCTGAGCTGCCTTCATTCTCTGCTGAATTAACTTAACCTTGGCAGTGGTCTTATCCAATCTCTCTCGAGGTGTTGCTCTTTCAAGCTTATTCTCCTCTGTCCACCGCCAATCTTCCATATCCCAAAATAGAGGCGATCTACACTTCCTTCCATAAAGTGCCTCGTAGGGAGCCATACCAATAGAAGTCTGAAAACTGTTGTTATAGGCAAACTCAACCAGAGCTAAATGCTTATCCCACTTTTCCTGGAAATCCAAAGCACACGCCCTCAACAAATCCTCTAAATACTTAATCAGTCTCTCTGATTGTCCATCTGTCTGAGGATGAAAAGCGGTGCTGAAATTAAGCCTTGTACCCAACCTACTCTGAAGATCCTGCCAAAACTTAGCTGTGAACCTCGGATCACGATCTGAAACAATGCTAGCAGGCGCCCCATGAAGTCTCACAATCTCATTACAATACAATTCTGTCAACTTCGGAGTCTTGTAAGACATTTTCACCTTGAGAAAATGAGCAGACTTGGTCAATCGGTCGACTATCACCCAAATTCCATCATAACCTCCTCTTGATCTTGGCAAGCCGGACACAAAGTCCATAGTCACTTGCTCCCACTTCCATTCAGGAATCGGAAGTGGTTGGAGGGTTCCTCCCGGTTTCTGGTGTTCTGCCTTCACCACTTGGCACGTGAGACACCGCTTCACAAAGTTTGCGACATCTCTCTTCATGCCATTCCACCAGAAGTATTCCTTCAAATCTCGGTACATCTTCGTACCACCGGGGTGAATGGAATATCCAGAACGGTGTCCTTCCTCAAGTATTAACCTCTTGAGGTCTTCTGGGACACAAACCCTGGTCTTGAACCTGAACAAACCGGAATCATCAAACCCAAACTTCGTCTCGGGGTCTATCCTAGACCGAACCACTAATCTCTGAATCTCTGTATCCGAAGCCTGAGAATCCAACAACCTCTGTTTCAAATCCGACTGAACTGAGATGTTAGCTAACCGAGCCACTGAAACCAAAACTGTCGAATCCTGTCCTGAAGACCCTGCACCCAAACCTGAAACACTTGCTTTCCTGCTCAAAGCATCTGCCACGACATTAGCCTTGCCCGGATGATACTGAATCGTGCAGTCATAATCCTCTAAGAATTCCATCCAACGCCTCTGTCTATTATTCAGCTTCTTCTGAGTGAAAAGATACTTGAGGCTCTTATGATCCGTGAATATCTCGAAAGTCGTCCCATAGAGGTAATGACGCCACTTCCTCAAAGCAAACACAACCGCTGCAAGCTCAAGATCATGAGTGGGGTAGTTCTTCTCGTGTTCCTTCAACTTTCTAGAAGCATAGGCCACCACTCGGCCATTTTGCATCAATACACATCCGAGTCCTTCCTTAGAAGCATCTGCAAAAACTGAATAGCCCTCGGATCCCTCGGGTAGGGTAAGAACTGGTGCTGAAGTTAATCTTTCCTTCAAAGCTTGGAAACTTCTCTCGCACCCATCATCCCACTCATACTTCACCTCCTTCTTGGTTAATCGAGTCAACGGGCAAGCAATCTTGGAGAAGTCCTTCACAAATCTCCTATAGTAACCCGCTAACCCGAGAAAACTTCTTATCTCGGAGGCATTCTTCGGTCTTTCCCACTGAACCACGGTCTCGATCTTGGAAGGATCAACTTCAATCCCCTCACCTGAAATTATATGACCCAGAAAAGCCACTCTGTCGAGCCAGAACTCGCACTTGCTAAATTTGGCATAAAGCTTGTGCTCTCTAAGGGTCTCCAACACAATCCTGAGGTGCGTTGCGTGCTCTTCTGCAGACTTAGAATACACCAAGATGTCGTCTATGAAAATGACCACAAACTTGTCAAGATACTGTCTAAACACTCGGTGCATCATATCCATGAACACGGCTGGAGCGTTAGTTAACCCAAACGGCATCACTACAAACTCGAAGTGTCCATAACGGGTATTGAATGCAGTCTTAGAGATATCCTCTTCCCGGATACGAAGTTGGTAATACCCTTGCCTCAAATCTAACTTAGAGTACACCTGCGACCCTTGCAAGATATCAAACAACTCTTCGATATGAGGTAAAGGATACTTATTCTTCACTGTCATCCGGTTCAACTCGCGGTAATCTATACACATCCTCAAAGTCCCATCCTTCTTCTTCACAAATAACACAGGAGCACCCCACGGAGATGTACTCGGACGGATGTAACCGCAAGTCAAAAGCTCATCCAGCTGAGTTTTCAACTCCTTCAACTCAGCAGGAGCCATCCGATACGGTGTCTTAGAGAAAGGCTCAGCTCCAGGATAAAGGTCGACTACAAACTCGATGTCCCTATCAGGTGGTAAAGAACCCAAATTCTCAGGGAAAACATCGGGAAACTCACTCACGACCTCTGTCTCCTCAAGTTTGGCCTGATCCTTCGGTTTATTCAAAAGATAGGCCACAAAACCTGTCGCACCGTCCCGGAGGAGCTTACTCGCTTCCATAAAAGACACAAACGGGCTGGACTTCAACCTCTCACCCGTAAAGACCACTGTCCCCAACAAAACCTTCTTCTCATGACAGTCCAACTGAGCTCGGTATCTGAAGAGAAAATCCATACCAAGAATAACCTCATACTTCTTCAACGGTAGAACTATCAAGTCTGCAGGAAAAACTCGGCCCTCAAACACCACCGGACACTCCCTGAACACCCTGTTAGCTTCCACAGATCCTCCCAAAGGAGTATTCACCACATACACATGCGCAGATAATTCATCAAGTAAAGGCAAAGAAGCAACAATATCCCGGGAAATAAATGAATGCGTAGCCCCGGGATCAAACAATGCATGTAGTGATATGCCATGAATGTTTATTGTACCTTCTATCACGGCGTTCGGGTCGACATCAGCAGCTTCCTCCTCTCCCTCCAGAGCAAACACGCGAGCCTGCACAACCGGTCTCCTATTCGGGCAAGCATCAATCAAGTGATCAGAAGACCCGCACGCATAGCATTTACCCTGAAGCTTCCAACACCTCTCCACCGGATGTCTCCCCTGACAATAAGAACAAACGGATGGTCCCTGAGCTGGAGCCGGTCGAACTGGAGCAATAGGAGGTGCTACGGGACCGGTAATACGGGGCTTTTTGTTCCCTAAACCCTGGGGACGAAAAGCCGGTGGAACAGGAGCTCGTGGAGCATAAGAAATGGGCCTCTTACCCAATCCAGAACCTGATCCCGATCCTCGAGTCGAAGAGAAAGGCGGAGGCTTCAACCGAGCCATTTGGGCCTCAACTTGTATTGCCCTCTTTGTAACCTTGGCCCAAGTACTCACATTAGCAGCTTGTAAAGCTTCTTGAATATCCCGACGAAGTCCATGAAGAAACTTTCGGGCCTTATGATCATCGTGGTCGGTAATGTGAGTGGCATACGGAGCTAACCTCTCAAACTCCAAAATATAATCCTCCACCGTCCGGTTGCCTTGCCTTAAATTTGTGAACTCTTGGAGGCGACGTTCTTGTGCACTATGAGGGATATATTTCTCATGGAATTCCTGCACAAACGTCTCCCAATTGAATTCCATTCCCGTTCTCTCAAGCCTGGACCTCACACTCCTGAGCCAAATAGCCGCTGGCCCTTGAATAATACGCCCGGTGCAAACAGCCTTGTCCTGAGAAGTCCCTGGACATATCTCCCAAATACCTCGAATCTCAGACAACCACTCTTCCGCCTTAATGTCATCACCTCCATACCACTTTGGAGGATTGTTGTTCCGGAAGTCCCTATACACGGCGGAAATATCTTGTCCTTCACCCGGATTTGCATTACCCCTTTGATTGTTTTGGAGTTGATTGAGTAGGGCTTGAACAATATTCTCCGCATTCATAGGTGGTGGCGGAGGTGCGTTATGTAGAGCCGGTTCATTCAAATCAGGGGTTTGTTCACGATTATTATGTCTTCTTGGAGGCATCCTGAAATTCACAAATTCAAGCAATATGGATGCATGTACATTAGTGTATGAATATGTATACAATTTAAGAAAATAATCAAGTAATCAAGTAATCAATTAGTCAAGTCATCACATATTCAAATCATACATGCACATAATCAAAAGTCACATTGTCCTAAGCCGTACGACCTAGACAGACCCACACGACACTAGAGCCCGGTTTTGCAACCGCGCTCTGATACCACTTCAGGATGTAGCACCCACACGTAGGGCCACATCCCCCGCACCATAATCCGAACCCGAATACGAAATGGAATGTCCGCACCCGAATCCGAATCATAGCGAACGGGAGACCAAACACACACTCTAGGCTAGGCGGAGCTAAACCAAACGGAAACAGAGTGCGCGGAAGCGAATAAATAAAAGCAACAAGCAAAATCATCACATATATATATGTAGGTACCAACACTTAATTAGCCATATAGTATTTACATATAGGTACCAATACATAAACCTGTACAAAAGCCATCCCGGCTCGAACAAAAATAGTAAGTAAGTATATACAAATCATAACTATACAACTACAGAATAATAAAGTGCAAGTATGTAAATGCACCTAACGAAACCTAGACCGACAAGTGCAACAGAAGACACACTTCTCCGCCTAGCTCACGCTCCCAAAACCTGTAACTAAAAGAGTAAACGAGGAGTCAGTCAACTGACTGAGTGAGGGGGCTAACGCACACCCACACCCTACATATATATAGAGCAGAGCACAAAGCAAAGGGCGAAATTATGAACCGGAATAGGTTTTACAAACTAAAACTTTCCAAAACAAATACATATACTTTAAATCATTTCATAAACACTATCCCGATTCATACTTCTCAAACATACATAACAAAACATAATGCTCGGCGAGAACGAGCTTCCAACCTTTACTCCTCAGAACAAACAAAACGGAAATCATACACTCTCCTCTACACCAATGATGGAAGAGCCACCGGCGGCCCTAACCATCCAGACATATACAGACTCACGAGGGGTAGCGAGCCCACATCGTGCCCTCCCCGGTTTTTACACCGAAGGCATCGAAATATCACACCTTCCCAAACTCCCAGGGGTCGCGTGTGATATATCGGATGGAGACTACGCACAGGCCGAACCTCGACGGCCCGAACCGTCCCGAGGGTTCCTTACCCGTAGCTCCTTGGATCCACACATACAAATCATATCATAACAAATGCCAAATCTTTCATGGCAATCTCGCTAGCAGAATTGTAAAGCCTTTTCCAAAACATAGCTTACATAGGCTTATTTAATATCTTTTCCCAAAACAAAGTTGTTCACAAGATCATAAACGTATTCTAATCAACACGTACATATCTATATATATAATATATAGTCACATGCACGGCCAGAAAACATCACATAAGGCTTTAGGTCGCTTAGCTAATAAAATTCCTAAACCTCACCTTGTGCGTGACAAAATATGAGCAGACGTGAACAACCTACGCCTCGGGCTCGTCAACTGGAACCTCCTCTGAAAAGAAAACACGAAAGCCCAAGACTTAGACTCTATATGAACCAAAGAAGACTCCCGGCAAAATGCATGATTCATGTTCATAGATAAAATGTCACAATTAAATCATATAATTCACAAATCATAGCATAACATAAGTATTTACAATCTATTATGCAAAACAATCAAATTATAAAAATCAATATGCAAAAGAAAAGCATTTAAAATCATACAAATGCATAAGCAAGGCAAAGAGAAAGAGTGGCAAAATCCACCCCCATGGATTTTTCCAAAGAGAAAAATCCACCCTAGCGGATTTTTCCAGAGCTACTGCCTCAAATCCACCCCCATGGATTTTTCCAAAGGGAAAAATCCACCCTCGCGGATTTGACCCAGTAGAAGGGTTCCGGCCATGGGAACGGTCGTTCCCGTTCCCAGTACAAACTGGGAACGGTCGTTCCCACTCTCGGTCATGAACAGTAAACGGCCTGGGAACGGTCGTTCCCAGTTTGAAACTGGGCGGGAACGACCGTTCCGGCCTGGTTCGAAAGCTGGAGCAGAAAATTTTTACAGAAAACAGGGGAAGCTCGTTTTTGAGCCAAAAATGGCCAAAATCCAACCTTTAAAATTGCCACAACCTCCCAAAATGCACAAACAATACACATAAATCATGCTTGACATATAAACACTCAAATAACTCAAGAAAACGGAATTAAAAGGCATGATCAAGGGTATGAAATTTTCAAGCAAAAATCATGATCAATCATAAATGCTCAACCAACCATGGATTAAATGCCATAAATGCAACACATACAACATATACAACTCATAAATGAAGCTAGGAATCAAATACATCAAGCAAAGAGCAAGTATCCAAGTTTTTAGCTAAACCCTTACTATTCACGTACGGAAGCAAAGGCATGCAAAACTCACTCCAAACTCAGAAATTAAACCATGGAAACGACGAGCACGACGAGGGGATTCCGAAACATACCTAAGTTCGAGAAAAGACGAAGAAACGAGAGAGAACTTGGCTTGGGAAGTTGGATGATCAAACTTGGGGTTTTGGTTCTAGCTTGGACAAGGGCTGCTGTTGTTGTTTCACGTAAGAAAGGAGAAAGGAAGAATGGTTCAGCCTTTAAGGGCTGGACCGGTTCGGTTCACGGGTTCGGTTCAAGGTTCCCGGTTCAAGTTGGTTCGGTTCAACAAATACAGGTTCAAATAAGGCCAACTCAAATTAAAACGAATAAATTCCATGCAACATTCATTCATATAAATTCATATAAGTTCAAATAATTCAAAATAGTCCTATACAACTAATCTAAAACGCAAATATTGATAAATCACATAATTTACCTGTACCGACTGTGAGTCGGGGTGTTACAACCTGGTCCCCAGGTCTACTGCCGAGTTTTAAAATGATGCACAAGCAACAAGAGAGCCCCGTCTCTTAGAAAAGTAACGAGAGAGCCCCATCTCTCCACAAGAAAGGAGAGAACCCCGTCTCTCGAACAAGAAATGAGAGAACCCCATCTCTCTAGCAAGTAGTGAGAGCTCCCCGTCTCTCAAACAACTAAGGAGAGTACCCCGACTCTCACACAAGCAAGAATTCCAAGAGAACACTTTATTAAACATTCATACAGAACTTCACGTAATGAACAAGTGGAGGAAATCAAATATACCAACTAGTTTTACAAAAGCAATTAATAAATACAAAGAACCATACGGTTGATAATAAAATGTATATTACGCATGATATGCATGATTAGGTGTACCATTCACCATGGTCTTAGAAACTTCAATGGCAGTGACTTGATTTAATACTTGATTCTTTGATCAGAATCCCTTCTAACCAAAATGCCATTCCTCGGATGCCTGATGTCAGTATGTACCCCAATAATTACTCAATCTCCATCCCGCGATCAAATTTTCTAACCTTTCTACCACCACGGTTCGAAGATCAATTCTTGAATATGCACTTGGTAGTAATCCGACCACCCATTCTTCTTACCAATTATAGTTGACGTCCTCCGATGCCCGGACTAATTATTTGATGACTCGAGGTCTACCTTTTATCCTTCAAAATATTCCCGGTTCAAGTAACTCTCAAGTGATCCCTTGCGATAGAGAATGTTCCCGTCGAGTTGTTTTTATCTTGTAATATGGTAATAGTGTCGCACCTCTTTGGTCACATCGTGCAAATCTTGAATGACAGTCGCTTTCCTTGAAAAATTCTTACCTTAGATCAAAGTAAACTTAATCAATCTTATATAAATCATGATCTCTCCCATTTCTCATCAAATTTGTTTCAATTTCAACTCGGCTCAAGATATGCCTCCTTATGGCTTTTTAAAAATCTCCATTTGAGAACTCTAGGCTCAAGAGATTTAAACTATTGAAGACTTCATTCACCTAGTTCCGATAGAGAGTTTCCGAAGAACCATTTTCCTTGAAGTTTCAACTCTCCCAAGTGAGATCCAAACATTGACTTTAAGTTGTTCCCCGACCGGCTCTACCCCTTAAGAAAATAGGAATATTTTCTGTCTAACTTCTAGAACTAGTTCTACCCTTTCTCAAATCCAAGCTTCTCTTCTTTCTAATTCTCTTGAAGCTTTCACCCTTTCCAAAAATCATTTCCTAAATATCCTCATCCTGACCTTGGAGGTCATCAAGCATCTCAATCTCCTAATTCATCCCTTGTTGTTGCTTTCAAGTAACCACATCATTTGTAACCCTTACATTTTTGTTGCTTCTAACAAATGTAATTCATTTGAGCACAACCACAAATTTGAAGTCATTTCCCCAGTCGACTCAACTTCCTTGATATCAGCAATTTTAAATCTCGCCACTTGTTCGGACATTTCATCTCACGTTTATTTTTGAAGTGACAACTTCTTCCATCCAACTCCTAACTACTTTTCCCGACCTTTCAATTGTTCTTTCTCCCTTTTGTTCCTCACTTTGCAACCCAATTTTTTCCCTATCATACTTCGGTTGTGTCTCGGTTGAAGTAATGCTTGATAGAGGAGGTGGAGAGATTTTCTATCAAGAAAACACTTAAAATGCATGTTGGGTTAAGATGTCGATACACGTATTACACTTATAAATAATAAATACACAAGTTGGAAAAATTACGCTCAAGTAGGAATGCATATATAATTAAAGAAATTTAAATAATTTGAACAATGTATGATGCACGTGCTCATGAATGCGTTGAACCTGTCAACGTAGTTGAATCTTTTAGCTTGACACTTTTCCTTGTTTGTTGATTTATGAGCTGGCCTTGAATTGATTGGCCATTTCTTGTTACCCACGGTCTTCCGTATTTTCAAAGTTCATAACTTCAACTGGTACCGTTCTATGACCCGATATTGAAATCTCTTAAACCCAATTCTTCACCTTAAACATCTTCTTGCTCGAAGTTTCCTTATCTCAACTCGTACAACTTCGTAATCAAAATTATGATTCTTGAGCTCAAGTTCTTCTACTTCATGAAATTGATACCTTACCTTCTTAATCGATTCCCTTGTTGCTCCATATCTCCCAATTCAAACGCCTAACCCGACAATTCAGCTTGGATATGAAGAATAAACTCAATACGGCCGAACATCGAACCTTTAGTACTCTTGTAACGCCCCAATTTTGCAGTTTAAAATAATACGGCGTATTTGTTTATAAATTGCGCGATTTAATTATTTAATTATATGATTAATTGTTTATAAATGTTTATATTTGATTTAAACTATAAACTATTGTTATTTTAATTTATTTCATTTTATTCTACTTTGATAATTAGTGTTTAATTTCTTAATTAAGGTTTCATGTTACCTTAACTATTTCGGTAATTTCGTTAATTAATTTCAACATGTTATTAGTTGGCTTTAATTTATTTAAGAAGGAACTTAAGTTTTAGTAATTAATTTACAACACTAAGAATTCATTCATGCGCATGAGTGTTCTATTTGTGCTTCGTTCTTATATGTATTGATATCGGAATGGTATGGAAATTTAGTATGTCATAAATATGTGTGTTATGAACGTGCCTATGTGCTCGGTTTATGTTTTCGGATTCATTTGACGTGTTTACGAATTTAATTTTGTTAGTGGAACCAAATCGGGGGCTAACGAGCAATTAGCGCACCCTTGGTTCCTTGCGTGATATCTTGAGCTCGGGAATTCGGATTCGAATTCCGACACCTCCGTTGCCTTCGTATCGAAGATTTGGAGACAATGGAACAAGCCTCATACCTTTTTGAAATTATTAAGACCTTCGAAATCCAACCGTAACGAGCAATTCGTGCAAGAGGAACTCCTTTGATTGACTAGTCTTCATGGTGGGACCCCATAACACCTCTTAACTTAACCATGCTTTAACCATGACTCTTGTACCTTGAGTTAACCCCTTTCTCTTACCTTTAGCTCTGAAAACCGAGCCAAATATCTCCATTTTCAGCTGCAACTGAAACGAGAGAGAGAAGAAGAGAAGAATAGAGAAAACCCTTGGCCATTTTTGTGGTTTTGGAGCTCAAACCACCACCTTTCTCTCCCAAATCTTTAAGGTATGAATATTTATATCTTCTCTACTCTATTATACTTGATTTCATCTACGTACATCATGATTGGATCAGATTTGATTAGGGTTTGGGTGATGAGTTTGGTATGAACTTTTAGGGATTTTTGCTCTTGTGACATATTTGCTTATGTAGCTGATTTCCTTGCTTATACATGATCATATGAGCTTGTTTCTTGACCTATTTCTTTCCTAACTGATATTATATGATATTAGGAGGATTTTATCTCTTGACCCTTTGATGAAATTATGAGATATGGAGCTCCAAACTTGATGATCAAACTGCTTCCCCTGTTTTTCGAACAGCTGCTGTTCATTTTGCTTGGTTGCTTGACCTAATGATCTTCTTTTCATGTGAAATTGCATGGATATTATGTAGACTCATTGTTCTATATGTTAACATTCATGTTTTAAGTATTTGGTTCCATTTGAAGCCTCAAAACCGAAGTACATGGCCTGTTTTTATGCATGCTTCATGAAAGACTTGTTGCTGTTGCGTTTTGTAACTTGTTGGTCATTCTAATGTGCTTTAAATTGTGCCATTTTGCATATATATGATGTATATTAGTTTTTTAGTATGTTAGCATTCATTCCCCAAAGTTTCAGATCCAAATTCAACCCCTAAGTACTTGATCATGGCCGATGGAATCAATAGGGCTCATATGTGCGATTTTAGCGACCCAGTTTTGCTGCATGATTTAGATGCTCTTAACGTGTGAATTAGCGTTTTCACTCTAAATGAAATATGTTCCTAACATGCCAAATATGTTTTATATTAGGTTTCATAGCATTTGGAGTTGATTTGGTATGCTTTTGGATTGATTTGGTATGGGTTCAATTTTGTCGGTGAAACTTTGTGTGTGGTTAAGTTCTGTACCGTGACACCCCCGTGTCTCATTTACACATAAGTGTGAGACACGGGCGTGTCACACCTTCTGGGAAGCTCTGTACTGAGCCACGGTCGTGGCTCAGTTTGGCTAAGGAAGGTGACACCCCCGTGTCCCTTCCCCTGTGCAGACCGTGTTGCTCCCTTTTCGGGTTTTGATTTGTTTCACCTCTTGAATGACTTTATCTCCTTTTGTGTTGAACTATGAACTTGTTTTGCTATATGTTGGGAGAATTATGGTGCAATTTCATGGTATTTGGATGAGTTGTAGGCATGCTTTTGCTTAATACCGTTTATGTGTGTTTATATGTCGTCTCTGAATCGCGTAACTCATTTTCTATATCATATGCTTCCTTCTTGTTGTCAAACCTTGGAAATATGCTATCTTATGTAATATGAAGTATGTAGTAGCGTTTTGGGAGAGCGTGAATATGTTCTATGCTCCTATTTGAATTCTTGAATTAATTTGATTGGAGATTGAATTGAAGAATTTGAATGAAAATGAATGAACAAGTGAATGAATTAGTTATATGATTTAAATGCCTTAATATGATCTTTATGCTTTCATATCATGCTTGAGCATTGCCGTGCGTCATATATGGTTCATTTAGAGTCTTGAGTCTCACGAACACGTCATGTTGTCTTTTATACAGTTTATCTCCAAGGTGGAGAGATTTTGATCGTTCGGGCACTTGGTAACTCATTCCTTGTTTCGTCACGGTTCAGGTGAGGGTGTTTTCGTTTTAGCTACGTATTAAACTCTACAACCCTTATGTGAAAAGCTTTGGCCAAAACCTTATGATTATATATATATGGTTTTCAAATGAAGTTATCGAGTAAATTCTTCTGAATTATACGTATGAGCGTATATAAGCTTAAAAATGGTTTTGTAATGAGGCTGTGCTCCAAACCGTGTGTGTTCATGCTAGCTACGGATTAGGATGACACGGAGAGGTACGTATATAGCATATGCCGAGTTACAAGGTAAGGTATGATTTCTTATAGTATGTATCCTATTTATGAATTGATATGTTTGGCGAGACACATTTCTATTTTTGATTGCTCGGGCCCCGGGACTTAGTATATGTGGCTAACCGAGGAAGCAAGGGCTGACGGGGATCCCATATACTAGTCCCAACCAAACTACGGTGATACTGGCCCTCGCTAGGAGGTTTAGCGGGGAATGGGAGCTGAGTGCCCTTGGGGGATTAATGTACCCCCATTGGCCTATGTGTGAACCGGTGGCCGGGTCTTGCAAGCCCGTCCACCACCCGGAGGAAGAAGGTTGGTTATGATTTATGCCTTTTCTTATGTATATGTTATGATATGATTATGCACCGTGCGGGAAGGCCGGGATCCGGATCGCCCAAACGAACATGTTTATGACATGATTTATGGTCTGTGTGTATTATGATATATTGCATGATCGCCTAATCAATATATTAATGATATTTGTCGTACACGGTCGGAGTTTGGTTGGAGATTGTGCACGCTCACTCGCCGAGCCTTATATTTATGTATGATTTATGAATGTAATGAATTTAATATGAATTAGTCGTAAAAGTCGAGCATTGTCTATCTATTTTCTTGCCCTTTTCGGGGACTAAATTCAAATAAAAACTTTGCTCGGGATTTATGACTTGCATGTGCATGTTTCATATATATGTATCGCTCCTGCTCACTCAGTCTTCTAGAGACTGACCCTCTCCCTCCCCAACACTTTAGTGTGCAGGTTTGGCTTTGGAGTTTCGAGCTAGGTGGAGGTGTTTGGAGTCTTTAAGTGGGTCGAGTTAGGTTAGGAGAGTCCCTGCACTCATTCATTTATTGGATTTATGTTTGATTCGATTCTGTAGTATCTTGGACTTGAATATTTATGTAATCGTTATTGAATTGCTTTTACTGGGTTTTGCTATGAATGTAAAAGAGGCCTGAAGAGCCCAAATTCCGTTTATGGTTTGTATGTTTGTATTTGGGCTTTGCCATGCATTATATATTGTGATTTGGTTATCATTGCAGGGTCTAGCTCCGCCTGGCTTAGGAAGGTTTTTATGTTTGTCTCCCGTTCGCTAGGGTTTGATACGGGTGCGGATTTACTACTTCGTTACTCGTGTTGAGCCATAGTGCGGGGAATGTGGTGCCTCACGTGCGGGGTGCTACATCCTTAAGTGGTATCAGAGCCCGGTTGCAAAACCGGTGTTCTTGAGTCGTGTTTGAGTCAGTTAGGTCGCACGGCATAGGAACAACTTGTTAATGTGTACATTGCATCGATTTGGCATGAATCTTTGATACTAATTGTTGGAAATTGCTTAATACATGTATACAATCTACGCTCTCATTTAGTTGCTTTAATTGTTGCATTTTCCATTCTATGTGAATTGATTCATTTAACTACGTGCCATAAGCATACACTAATCTTCATGCACCCATATTTGAGTTGATCTTTCTTATATAGGCTACTATCATGCAAACAAAGCTACCATTCACACCAACTACCATTGACAAAGTAACTGAAGGCCGAGTTTTCAAATTCCACGGCTTGCACAATGGAACTACCTATCATAGCTCGTATCATGGGAGGAAGCTTGGATCACGGGAAGGTTCATCAATCATGCCCTACCTACAAACCTTGAAGGTTCTCCACATACAAGAATTGCAAAGACTCAAGTTCTAACTTGTGGGATGTGTGAGACAACGAGATAAGTGTGGAACTCTTCACCACCCCGATTTTGAACATATTTAATACAAGATTAAATGCTCTAAGGGTCACCGTTGAAGCTTTGAGTTTGGAATGGTTGGGTGATTGGAAGACCAAATTGGGAAGCTTCAAGGGATCGGATACAAGATGTGTTAAAAAGGGATTCGACTCAACTCGGATGCAAGGATTGGGAGCCGTTAATCATAAAGCTCATTATGAGGTCAAATATGGAAACTCCCTTGCTATGAATACAAGCGTGGGACAACAAATGGACGAAAGGCAAAGAGGCTTATGAGCATCGAGGAATACAAATCTCGTCGTCTCCTTGGAACCTTGGAACATGGAGACATCAAGAAGCAAGCAAGAATGGACAGCGTTATCATGGGTGAATTATGCGCGTAGATCGGAAACAAAGGATAAGCTAAAGGAACTTGAACCGGAGAGGACATCATGATGAAGATTCGGACAACCTTTGGAGGTCGATGCTTGGAAGTACGTTGAGGTGTAAACTCCATTGACAAAGAAGATCTTGGGGTCAAGAATAGCACGTTCGGGCCATGGGATATACAAATGGATGAAGAAAATTAGGGAGATTCGAAAACCATGGGAAGCTAAGGAATCATCAATGTTTGCAAAGAAAGTTACAATCATGGGAATGAGGAACACGTCATCAGACTAAAAGCTTACCACCTCGGTGACAGGTTCTGCATATTCATGGCATGAGCATCATGCATCGATTTAAATAAATTGCTTCCTTTATCTATATGTATGTTTATGTTTAATTAATATGATTGCTCCAACGTGTTGCATCTTTAATTGTTTACTATGTGCATTGGCATGTTAATCCAACATGCATGGGTTAGTGTTTAATTGATAGGGAATGGCTACACCTTGTTCTTCACGTGATTCTTTGATCAAGGCTTACTCGAATCAAGACGAGAAGAATAGTTGGGTTATATCTTGAGAATTCCGGGTATGTAGCTTAGCTAGCACAATCTACACCGAAGAAACTAAGTTGAAGAGTTTTGGAGAAACCTTAATCTCAGAGGGATTACCTTTAGTTGAAGAATGGAAATACAAGAGGGGATTAAATTGGTCTAGATTTCAAGAAGAGAGAGAAAGAGAAGAGTTGGTGATTGGAAGGAAGTAATTATTGAAGGGTTTGAATTAAACCGTAGGAGTGAATTAAAGAAGCAGAAGTGGCTCAGCAAAAATTTCATTGAAAGAAGGATTCATGGAGTTGGACATGTAAGAGCGAAAATTTTAAGGGGGAGAGCACGACCGAGAGGCGAATTGGAGGATGGGAGTGGTGCTCGAATGAATATGTTAGGAGTAATAACGAGGATGCAAATTAAGGAGAATCTGGGAGTCCTAAGGGTGGTGATTAGGAATGAATAAGACGGCGGTTATGGTTAAGCTATTAAGAGGGAAGCTACGTATGGAATTCTGATCTGGAGGTAATGGAATCATAAGAGAGTTTCTATGGATTTCTAAGTTAGAATTAAGGGGGAGATATTATAACGCCCCAGTTTTGCAGTTTAAAATAATGTGGCGTATTTGTTTATAAATTGCGCGATTTAATTATTTAATTATATGATTAATTGTTTATAAATGTTTATATTTGATTTAAACTATAAACTATTGTTATTTTAATTTATTTCATTTTATTCTACTTTGATAATTAGTGTTTAATTTCTTAATTAAGGTTTCATGTTACCTTAACTATTTCGGTAATTTCGTTAATTAATTTCAACATGTTATTAGTTGGCTTTAATTTATTTAAGAAGGAACTTAAGTTTTAGTAATTAATTTATAACGTTAAGAATTCATTCATGCGCATGAGTGTTCTATTTGTGCTTCGTTCTTATATGTATTGATATCGGAATGGTATGGAAATTTAGTATGTCATAAATATGTGTGTTATGAACGTGCCTATGTGCTCGGTTTATGTTTTCGGATTCATTTGACGTGTTTACGAATTTAATTTTGTTAGTGGAACCAAATCGGGGGCTAACGAGCAATTAGCGCACCCTTGGTTCCGTGCGTGATATCTTGAGCTCGGGAATTCGGATTCGAATTCCGACACCTCCGTTGCCTTCGTATCGAAGATTCGGAGACAATGGAACAAGCCTCTTACCTTTTTGAAATCATTAAGACCTTCGAAATCCAACCGTAACGAGCAACTCGTGCAAGAGGAACTCCTTTGGTTGACTAGTCTTCATGGTGGGACCCCATAACACCTCTTAACTTAACCATGCTTTAACCATGACTCTTGTACCTTGAGTTAACCCGTTTCTCTTCCCTTTAGCTCTGAAAACCGAGCCAAATATCTCCATTTTCAGCTGCAACTGAAACGAGAGAGAGAAGAAGAGGAGAAGAGAGAAAACCCTTGGCCATTTTTGTGGTTTTGGAGCTCAAACCACCACCTTTCTCTCCCAAATCTTTAAGGTATGAATATTTATGTCTTCTCTACTCTATTATACTTGATTTCATCTACTTACATCATGATTGGATCAGATTTGATTAGGGTTTGGGTGATGAGTTTGGTATGAACTTTTAGGGACTTTTGCTCTTGTGACCTATTTGTTTATGTAGCTGATTTCCTTGCTTATACATGATCATATGAGCTTGTTTCTTGACCTATTTCTTTCCTAACTGATAGTATATGATATTAGGAGGATTTTATCTCTTGACCCTTTGATGAAATTATGAGATATGGAGCTCCAAACTTGATGATCAAACTGCTTCCCCTGTTTTTCGAACAGCTGCTGTTCATTTTGCTTGGTTGCTTGACCTAATGATCTTCTTTTCATGTGAAATTGCATGGATATTATGTAGACTCATTGTTCTATATGTTAACATTCATGTTTTAAGTATTTGGTTCCATTTGAAGCCTCAAAACCGAAGTACATGGCCTGTTTTTTTGCATGCTTCATGACAGACTTGTTGCTGTTACGTTTTGTAACTTGTTGGTCATTCTAATGTGCTTTAAATTGTGCCATTTTGCATATATATGATGTATATTAGTTTTTTAGTATGTTATAATGCATTCCCCAAATTTTCAGATCCAAATTCAACCCCTAAGTACTTGATCATGGCTGATGGAATCAATAGGGCTCATATGTGCGATTTTAGCGACCCAGTTTTGATGCATGATTTAGATGCTCTTAACGTGTGAATTAGCCTTTTCACTCTAAATGAAATATGTTCCTAACATGAAAAATATGTTGTATATTAAGTTTCATAGCATTTGGAGTTGATTTGGTATGCTTTTGGATTGATTTGGTATGGGTTCAATTTTGCCGGTGAAACTTTGTGTGTGATTAAGTTCTGTACCGTGACACCCCCGTGTCTCATTTACACATAAGTGTGAGACACGGGCGTGTCACACCTTCTGGGAAGATCTGTACTGAGCCACGGTCGTGGCTCAGTTTGGCTAAGGAAGGTGACACCCCCGTGTCCCTTCCCCTATGCAGACCGTGTTGCTCCCTTTTCGGGTTTTGATTTGTTTCACCTCTTGAATGACTTTATCTCCTTTTGTGTTGAACTATGAACTTGTTTTGCTATATGTTGGGAGCATTATGGTGCAATTTCATGGTATTTCGATGAGTTGTAGGTATGCTTTTGCTTAATACCGTTTATGTGTGTTTATATGTCGTCTATGAATCGCGTAACTCATTTTCTATATCATATGCTTCCTTCTTGTTGTCAAACCTTGCAAATATGCTATCTTATGTAATATGAAGTATGTAGTAGCATTTTGGGAGAGCGTGAATATGTTCTATGCTCCTATTTGAATTGTAGAATTAATTTGATTGGAGATTGAATTGAAGAATTTGAATGAAAATGAATGAACAAGTGAATGAATTGGTTGTATGATTTAAATGCCTTAATATGATCTTTATGCTTTCATATCATGCTTGAGCATTGCCGTGCGTCATATATGGTTCATTTAGAGTCTTGAGTCTCATGAACACGTCATGTTGTCTTTTGTACAGTTTATCTCCAAGGTGGAGAGATTTTGATCGTTCGGGCACTTGGTAACTCGTTCCTTGTTTCGTCACGGTTCAGGTGAGGGTGTTTTCGTTTTAGCTACGTATTAAACCCTACAACCCTTATGTGAAAAGCTTTGGCCAAAACCTTATGATTATATATATATGGTTTTCAAATGAAGTTATCGAGTAAATTCTTCTGAATTATACGTATGAGCGTATATAAGCTTAAAAATGGTTTTGTAATGAGGCTATGCTCCAAACCGTGTGTGTTCATGCTAACTACGGATTAGGATGACACGGAGAGGTACGTATATAGCATATGCCGAGTTACACGGTAAGGTATGATTTCTTATAGTATATATCCTATGTATGAATTGATATGTTTGGCGAGACACATTTCTATTTCTGATTGCTCGGGCCCCGGGACTTAGTGTATGTGGCTAATCGAGGAAGCAAGGGCTGACGGGGATCCCATATACTAGTCCCAACCAAACTACGGTGATACCGGCCCTCGCTAGGAGGTTTAGCGGGGAATGGGAGCTGAGTGCCCTTGGGGGATTCATGTACCCCCATTGGCCTATGTGTGAACCGGTGGCCGGGTCTTGCAAGCCCGTCCACCACCCGGAGGAAGAAGGTTGTTATGATTTATGCCTTTTCTTATGTATATGTTATGATATGATTATGCACCGTGCGGGAAGGCCGGGATCCGGATCGCCCAAACGAACATGTTTATGACATGATTTATGGTCTGTGTGTATTATGATATATTGCATGATCGCCTAATCAATATATTAATGATATTTATCGTACACGGTCGGAGTTTGGTTGGAGATTGTGCACGCTCACTCGCCGAGCCTTATATTTATGTATGATTTATGAATGTAATGAATTTAATATGAATTAGTCGTAAAAGTCGAGCATTGTCTATCTATTTTCTTGCCCATTTCGGGGACTAAATTCAAATAAAAACCTTGCTCGGGATTTATGACTTGCATGTGCATGTTTTATATATATGTATCGCTCCTGCTCACTCAGTCTTCTAGAGACTGACCCTCTCCCTCCCCAACACTTTAGTGTGCAGGTTTGGCTTTGGAGTTTCGAGCTAGGCGGAGGTGTTTGGAGTCTTTAAGTGGGTCGAGTTAGGTTAGGAGAGTCCCTGCACTCATTCATGTATTGGATTTATGTTTGATTCGATTCTGTAGTATCTTAGACTTGAATATTTATGTAATCGTTATTGAATTGCTTTTACTGGGTTTTGCTATGAATGTAAAAGAGGCCTGAAGAGCCCAAATTCCGTTAATGGTTTGTATGTTTGTATTTGGGCTTTGCCATTGATTATATATTGTGATTTGGTTATCATTGCAGGGTTTAGCTCCGCCTGGCTTAGGAAGGTTTTTATGTTTGTCTCCCGTTCGCTAGGGTTTGATACGGGTGCGGATTTACTATTTCGTTACTCGTGTTGAGCCATAGTGCGGGGGATGCGGTGCCTCACGTGCGGGGTGCTACATCCTTAAGTGGTATCAGAGCCCGGTTGCAAAACCGGTGTTCTTGAGTCGTGTTTGAGTCAGTTAGGTCGCACGGCATAGGAACAACTTGTTAATGTGTACATTGCATCGATTTGGCATGAATCTTTGATACTAATTGTTGGAAATTGTTTAATACATGTATACAATCTACGCTCTCATTTAGTTGCTTTAATTGTTGCATTTTCCATTCTATGTGCATTGATTCATTTAACTACGTGCCATAAGCATACACTAATCCTCATGCACCCATATTTGAGTTGATCTTTCTTATATAGGCTACTATCATGCAAACAAAGCTACCATTCACACCAACTACCATTGACAAAGTAACTGAAGGCCGAGTTTTCAAATTCCACGGCTTGCACAATGGAACTACCTATCATAGCTCGTATCATGGGAGGAAGTTTGGATCACGGGAAGGTTCATCAATCATGCCCTACCTACAAACCTTGAAGGTTCTCCACATACAAGAATTGCAAAGACTCAAGTTCTAACTTGAGGGATGCGTGAGACAACGAGAGGAGTGTGGAACTCTTCACCACCCCGATTTTGAAGATATTTAATACAAGATTAAATGCTCTAAGGGTCAACGTTGAAGCTTTGAGTTTGGAATGGTTGGGTGATTGGAAGACCAAATTGGGAAGCTTCAAGGGATCGGATACAAGATGTGTTAAAAAGGGATTCGACTCAACTCGGATGCAAGGATTGGGAGCCGTTAATCATAAAGCTCATTATGAGGTCAAATATGGAAACTCCCTTGCTACGAATACAAGCGTGGGACAACAAATGGACGCAAGGCAAAGAGGCTTATGAGCATCGAGGAATACAAATCTCGTCGTCTCCTTGGAACCTTGGAACATGGAGACATCAAGAAGCAATCAAGAATGGACAGCGTTATCATGGGTGAATTATGCGCGTAGATCGGAAACAAAGGATAAGCTAAAGGAACTTGAACCGGAGAGGACATCAAGATGAAGATTCGGACAACCTTTGGAGGTCGATGCTTGGAAGTACGTTGAGGTGTAAACTCCATTGACAAAGAAGATCTTGGGGTCAAGAATAGCACGTTCGGGCCATGGGATATACAAATGGATGAAGAAAATTAGGGAGATTCGAAAACCATGGGAAGCTAAGGAATCATCAATGTTTGCAAAGAAAGTTACAATCATGGGAATGAGGAACACGTCATCAGACTAAAAGCTTACCACCTCGGTGACAGGTTCTGCATATTCATGGCATGAGCATCATGCATCGATTTAAATAAATTGCTTCCTTTATCTATATGTATGTTTATGTTTAATTAATATGATTGCTCCAACGTGTTGCATCTTTAATTGTTTACTATGTGCATTGGCATGTTAATCCAACATGCATGGCTTAGTGTTTAATTGATAGGGAATGGCTACACCTTGTTCTTCACGTGATTCTTTGATCAAGGCTTACTCGAATCAAGACGAGAAGAATAGTTGGGTTATATCTTGAGAATTCCGGGTATGTAGCTTAGCTAGCACAATCTACACCGAAGAAACTAATTTGAAGAGTTTTGGAGAAACCTTAATCTCAGAGGGATTACCTTTAGTTGAAGAATGGAAATACAAGAGGGGATTAAATTGGTCTAGATTTCAAGAAGAGAGAGAAAGAGAAGAGTTGGTGATTGGAAGGAAGTAATTATTGAAGGGTTTGAATTAAACCGTAGGAGTGAATTAAAGAAGCAGAAGTGGCTCAGCAAAAATTTCATTGAAAGAAGGATTCATGGAGTTGGACATGTAAGAGCGAAAATTTTAAGGGGAAGAGCACGACCGAGAGGCGAATTGGAGGATGGGAGTGGTGCTCGAATGAATATGTTAGGAGTAATAACGAGGATGCAAATTAAGGAGAATCTGGGAGCCCTAAGGGTGGTGATTAGGAATGAATAAGACGGCGGTTATGGTTAAGCTATTAAGAGGGAAGCTACGTATGGAATTCTGATCTGGAGGTAATGGAATCATAAGAGAGTTTCTATGGATTTCTAAGTTAGAATTAACAAGGGAAAAACCGAATCAAGCTATCATATAAGGGGATGGTGTCGATTAAGACTTAGTCAATGAAGTATGAAGGGGCCCAAGACTATATTATCGAGTTATTAGTTATATCAACGATAATCCAGAAGGAAACTTAAGAAGGGACCAAATAGAAAAGGATGATAATTGGAAGATTACATCAAATTTCAAGAATCATCAAGAATCTTCTGTCTTTGATTAAAGAAATATGGGACCAGTATCGAATATAACATTGAGGGGGTCAAAGGGAATGAACGGACAATTGGAAAGGAAGGTGGGAAAAGACTTGTGTTGAGAGAGACTATAAGAACAAACGTCGTAAGGTTGGGATCGAATTATCAAGTTGCTCAGAGTGGTTATCCTCGGGGATATGTTGAGCACTGAGTTGGATAAGGATTGAAGAAGTTGGGTAGCAGTACAAGTGAGAAAGGATCTAAGAATATACTCCTTAAAGAATTCATCAATCGCTTCACCGGGGAACCCTGAAGAGGTTCAAAACAAGCTGGGCATTGAGTTACATTCAGGACAGATCACACCTTGGACAACGACAACTCACAAATCTGAATTTTGCAACTACGGTGAACGGTACTTTATAGCATTCATGATACATGCATTCATACAAATTTAACCTACGTAAATTTTTATGTTAAGTGCTTTGATCTCCTACTGTGTTAAATTATTTGGAGTAATTGAAATCAATGTGGGTGATATTATTACTTGCTTTGGGTGCCTCACGTGCGGGGTGCTACATCCTTAAGTGGTATCCTTAAATTTGGTTTTGCGTGAGTTGCTTGGGAGTATTGGAGACTTCCTCGTTTTATTTTCGTTGAGAGACGGGGTGCTCTCTTTGTTTGTAAGAGACGGGGATTCTCTTATTTTTGTTTAAGAGACGGGGTACTCTCTTTACTTGTGAGAGACGGGGTTCTCTCATTGTTGCTCGAGAGACGGGGTTCTCTCATTGTTGTTGGAGAGACGGGGTTCTCTCATTGTTGTTCGAGAGACGGGGCTCTCTCCTTGTTGCTTGTGAGAGACGGGGAATCTCTTATTGTTTGCTTTCAAGCGTGTTGTGAATCCGAGGACGGATTCTTTTTAAGGGGGAGAGATTGTAACGCCCCAGTTTTGCAGTTTAAAATAATGTGGCGTATTTGTTTATAAATTGCGCGCTTTAATTATTTAATTATATGATTAATTGTTTATAAATGTTTATATTTGATTTAAACTATAAACTATTGTTATTTTAATTTATTTCATTTTATTCTACTTTGATAATTAGTGTTTAATTTCTTAATTAAGGTTTCATGTTACCTTAACTATTTCGGTAATTTCGTTAATTAATTTCAACATGTTATTAGTTGGCTTTAATTTATTTAAGAAGGAACTTAAGTTTTAGTAATTTATTTATAACGTTAAGAATTCATTCATGCGCATGAGTGTTCTATTTGTGCTTCGTTCTTATATGTATTGATATCGGAATGGTATGGAAATTTAGTATGTCGTAAATATGTGTGTTATGAACGTGCCTATGTGCTCGGTTTATGTTTTCGGATTCATTTGACGTGTTTACGAATTTAATATTGTTAGTGGAACCAAATCGGGGGCTAACGAGCAATTAGCGCACCCTTGGTTCCGTGCGTGATATCTTGAGCTCGGGAATTCGGATTCGAATTCCGACACCTCCGTTGCCTTTGTATCAAAGATTCGGAGACAATGGAACAAGCCTCATACCTTTTTGAAATCATTAAGACCTTCGAAATCCAACCGTAACGAGCAACTCGTGCAAAAGGAACTCCTTTGGTTGACTAGTCTTCATGGTGGGACCCCATAACACCTCTTAACTTAACCATGCTTTAACCATGACTCTTGTACCTTGAGTTAACCCCTTTCTCTTCCCTTTAGCTCTGAAAACCGAGCCAAATATCTCCATTTTCAGCTGCAACTGAAACGAGAGAGAGAAGAAGAGGAGAAGAGAGAAAACCCTTGGCCATTTTTGTGGTTTTGGAGCTCAAACCACCACCTTTCTCTCCCAAATCTTTAAGGTATGAATATTTATGTCTTCTCTACTCTATTATACTTGATTTCATCTACTTACATCATGATTGGATCAGATTTGATTAGGGTTTGGGTGATGAGTTTGGTATGAACTTTTAGGGATTTTTGCTCTTGTGACCTATTTGCTTATGTAGCTGATTTCCTTGCTTATACATGATCATATGAGCTTGTTTCTTGACCTATGTCTTTCCTAACTGATAGTATATGATATTAGGAGGATTTTATCTCTTGACCCTTTGATGAAATTATGAGATATGGAGCTCCAAACTTGATGATCAAACTGCTTCCCCTGTTTTTCGAACAGCTGCTGTTCATTTTGCTTGGTTGCTTGACCTAATGATCTTCTTTTCATGTGAAATTGCATGGATATTATTTAGACTCATTGTTCTATATGTTAACATTCATGTTTTAAGTATTTGGTTCCATTTGAAGCCTCAAAACCGAAGTACATGGCCTGTTTTTATGCATGTTTCATGACAGACTTGTTGCTGTTGCGTTTTGTAACTTGTTGGTCATTCTAATGTGCTTTAAATTGTGTCATTTTGCATATATATGATGTATATTAGTTGTTTAGTATGTTATCATGCATTCCCCAAAGTTTCAGATCCAAATTCAACCCCTAAGTACTTGATCATGGCTGATGGAATCAATAGGGCTCATATATGCGATTTTAGCGACCCAGTTTTGCTGCATGATTTAGATGCTCTTAACGTGTGAAGTAGCCTTTTCACTCTAAATGAAATATGTTCCTAACATGCCAAATATGTTTTATATTAAGTTTCATAGCATTTGGACTTGATTTGGTATGCTTTTGGATTGATTTGGTATCGGTTCAATTTTGCCGGTGAAACTTTGTGTGTGGTTAAGTTCTGTACCGTGACACCCCCGTGTCTCATTTACACATAAGTGTGAGACACGGGCGTCTCACACCTTCTGGGCAGATCTGTAATGAGCCACGGTCGTGGCTCAGTTTGGCTAAGGAAGGTGACACCCCCGTGTCCCTTCCCTTGTGCAGACCGTGTTGCTCCCTTTTCGGGTTTTGATTTGTTTCACCTCTTGAATGACTTTATCTCCTTTTGTGTTGAACTATGAAATTGTTTTGCTATATGTTGGGAGCATTATGGTGCAATTTCATGGTATTTGGATGAGTTGTAGGCATGCTTTTGCTTAATGCCGTTTATGTGTGTTTATATGTCGTCTATGAATCGCGTAACTCATTTTCTATATCATATGCTTCCTTCTTGTTGTCAAACCTTGGAAACATGCTATCTTATGTAATATGAAGTATGTAGTAGCATTTTGGGAGAGCTTGAATATGTTCTATGCTCCTATTTGTATTCTTGAATTAATTTGATTGGAGATTGAATTGAAGAATTTGAATGAAAATGAATGAACAAGTGAATGAATTGGTTATATGATTTAAATGCCTCAATATGATCTTTATGCTTTCATATCATGCTTGAGCATTGCCGTGCGTCATATATGGTTCATTTAGAGTCTTGAGTCTCACGAACAAGTCATGTTGTCTTTTGTACAGTTTATCTCCAAGGTGGAGAGATTTTGATCGTTCGGGCACTTGGTAACTCGTTCCTTGTTTCGTCACGGTTCAGGTGAGGGTGTTTTCGTTTTAGCTACGTATTAAACCCTACAACCCTTATGTGAAAAGCTTTGGCCAAAACCTTATGATTATATATATATGGTTTTCAAATGAAGTTATCGAGTAAATTCTTCTGAATTATACGTATGAGCGTATATAAGCTTAAAAATGGTTTTGTAATGAGGCTATGCTCCAAACCATGTGTGTTCATGCTAGCTACGGATTAGGATGACACGGAGAGGTACGTATATAGCATATGCCGAGTTACACGGTAAGGTATGATTTCTTATAGTATGTATCCTATGTATGAATTGATATGTTTGGCGAGACACATTTCTATTTCTGATTGCTCGGGCCCCGGGACTTAGTATATGTGGCTAACCGAGGAAGCAAGGGCTGACGGGGATCCCATATACTAGTCCCAACCAAACTACGGTGATACCGGCCCTCGCTAGGAGGTTTAGCAGGGAATGGGAGCTGAGTGCCCTTGGGGGATTCATGTACCCCCATTGGCCTATGTGTGAACCGGTGGCGGGTCTTGCAAGCCCGTCCACCACCCGGAGGAAGAAGGTTGGTTATGATTTATGCCTTTTCTTATGTATATGTTATGATATGATTATGCACCGTGTGGGAAGGCCGGGATCCGGATCGCCCAAACGAACATGTTTATGACATGATTTATGGTCTGTGTGTATTATTATATATTGCATGATCGCCTAATCAATATATTAATGATATTTATCGTACACGGTCGGAGTTTGGTTGGAGATTGTACATGCTCACTCGCCGAGCCTTATATTTATGTATGATTTATGAATGTAATGAATTTAATATGAATTAGTCGTAAAAGTCGAGCATTGTCTATCTATTTTCTTGCCCTTTTCGGGGACTAAATTCAAATAAAAACCTTGCTCGGGATTTATGACTTGCATGTGCATGTTTTATATATATGTATCGCTCCTGCTCACTCAGTCTTCTAGAGACTGACCCTCTCCCTCCCCAACACTTTAGTGTGCAGGTTTGGCTTTGGAGTTTCGAGCTAGGCGGAGGTGTTTGGAGACTTTAAGTGGGTCGAGTTAGGTTAGGAGAGTCCCTGCACTCATTCATGTATTGGATTTATGTTTGATTCGATTCTGTAGTATCTTGGACTTGAATATTTATGTAATCGTTATTGAATTGCTTTTACTGGGTTTTGCTATGAATGTAAAAGAGGCCTGAAGAGTCCAAATTTCGTTTATGGTTTGTATGTTTGTATTTGGGCTTTGCCATGCATTATATATTGTGATTTGGTTATCATTGCAGGGTCTAGCTCCGCCTGGCTTAGGAAGGTTTTTATGTTTGTCTCCCGTTCGCTAGGGTTTGATACGGGTGCGGATTTACTATTTCGTTACTCGTGTTGAGCCATAGTGCGGGGGATGTGGTGCCTCACGTGTGGGGTGCTACAACTCTAATTTACCACTAGCTTGCAATCACTATATTAGTCGTTCTCTTCATTCTTCTTCATCGATCTAACCTCCTCCAAGATTTCCTTCGTTCCATCCCTCGGTTTGCACAACCCCGTTGGGTTTGGTTAACTAACTTAACTTTCGATGTGGCATGGTGTATGTATTAGTCTTATGATAACCTAGCATCATCTACCCCAACTCCACCTCCTTGAACTTCTTCTACTTACCTAAAGCTTGTAGGTCATCCCACAACTTGATTTTCGGTTCTAATAGTGGAAAATCCTCAACTTGCTTTCAACTTCGAACCCTAAGTCCCTAGTACCCTCGAGGCCTCCCTATTGATTGAGACCTCGAACCTTAAAACACTCTAGAGGTTTTCTTCAGTTTGCTCTTGAATGAAATGATCCTACGGATTCCCGTTGAAAAGACTTTTGCAATATAGGCGTGTGAGTGTTAATCTTGCAAGTTGTAGGCATCACGCCCTACCACTATCCCGATAAATATCTACCAATTTCATTAGAGCTTGTAAGTTACTCCCACCTTTGGTCCTTCAATTCCCGAATCTTAACACTTGAAATATAACCCAACTAGAGCAATCCATGACTCTTGATTTCTCGTATGAAGTTCCCCGGTGCATTCCTTACAACGTCAAAGCAAAAGAAAAGAACTTGGGGTAGATTGAAGTTGTCGTAGAAATTGGCCGTGGTTTGACATGGTCTCTATAGCCTATAATCACAACTTATCTCAAATATAAATGCATGGGGTTAATACATGCTCATGCCACATAATTGATACCAAATACAAGAATTTGATGCAAAATGCAACACATAATTCAACAAAATTTAAAGTGAAACAAGTTGACACATCAAATTATGCAAAAGTTTAAATAAACACATTTGATATAAAAATTTCCAAACCATAGAAAATCAATTAATCATCAAGTAGTAACACAAATCAATGCCATGCACAAGTCATCAAGTAGCTCAAAGATGTTCAGGTAAGTTCAAATAAATTCAAATAAGTACAATTAGTTCCAAATAAGATGCAAAACTCGCAATTTAACAATTAATCCTATGCCGTTCGACCTAGACATGACACGACTCGATGCTAGAACCGCGGTTTTGCAACCGGG
This sequence comes from Lantana camara, assembly GCA_037501455.1. Lineage (NCBI taxonomy): Eukaryota > Viridiplantae > Streptophyta > Magnoliopsida > Lamiales > Verbenaceae > Lantana > Lantana camara. Next base: position 62,352,551 of record CM074855.1, read on the forward strand.
CTCTGATACCACCTAAGATGTAGCACCCGGAACGCCGAGATGCCACACCCCCGCACCATAAGTCTAGCTCACACATGAAATGGGTAGTCCATATATGAACCGGACTCATGGCGAACGGGTGACAATAAAAAAAAACTCACTAGCTAGGCGGGACTAACCCTCAAACCAATCAAGTTCAAATCTAGGAATTTAAAGCGGAAGCATAATAATTTCATTAACATATATCAAATATCTCGAAAGAACTAACTTTCAACTTTATATTAATACCTATAGTGACCAAATTTACATCAAAAGTATATATATAATAGTAGATACCAACACTCATCAATACATTATCATCTCCAACATATCCATAACATGAAAATGCAATGCTAGACTCAACTCGACAACTGGACACGACTCAGACTCCCGCCTAGCACGCCACTGATAGTACCTGAAAAGTGTGAGGTGTCAGTCTACCACAGACTGAGTGAGGGGTTTATAAATAAATATTCGCGCATGTAACATGCAAGCCATAATCTCGGGTAAGGGTTTATAAAATAGAAACAATATAAGTTTAATAGTAAAAGATAACTCGCCCGAGATTACAACTAATCAATTTAACAATACAATCAATTTAATTCAATTCAATCAGTGGCCCGGCGAGTGAGGGCAAATCTCCAACCTTTCTCCAACAGTGTACAATAATTCAGTTGTAATTAATTAGGTGATCGCTATAGAAATTAGTGCACAATTTGCAATTTCCGTCCATCCTTCTTCCTCCGGGTGATGGGGGATTGCAAGGCCCCGCCATCCAATCTCATTGAGCATAGGGTTCATGAGTCCCTATGCCCGGAACTCCTTCCTCCACTAACCTCCTAGTGGATTCAGGGTGCATCCCTCGTTTGGTGAGGATAGTGCAAGAGTTACCCGTCGGCCCTTGCCTTCCCGGTTGGCTCAATACACTGCCCTCGGGCCCAATGTGAACATGCTTTACTCACCAAAACAATTAATCAATCATTCAATAAATCAATCAATCGGTACAATTCGGTAATTTAATTGTAAATCAATAAGGTTTTGGAAAATAATAGATATATAAATATATTTTGGCCGAAAGATCACATAGGGTTGTAAAGGTTCTATATATCTACAAATTAAACCTCACCTGACGAGCGACGGAACAAGACAAGGATACAAGAAAGTGCCCAAACGATCAATGATCTCCGCATTGGAGAAACTGGACAAGAAAGGAAATGTGGGAATTCGTGAGACATGACTCAATATGAGACCAAGTATGACGCACGACAATGCTCATGTAATTTAAATAAAACCAATCAATCGATTAACACTAAGCATGTATAAAGACCAATTAACACCTAAGAGGTGAAATTAATAACAAGAAATCATATACTCATATTATTCAATTGTTTCGAGTTCAATTCACAGAAGGCATGGAGTCACACAATACGTTTGAGCAATTAAGTACCAAGAAGCGTCAAGTAGGAGCATACTTATCAATTAAACAAGTATATAAATCATATAATTCACATATGGGAGCCAAGGAAGTGAAATAAATGCAATAAGAAAGGTTTCGGTGAAGTTTGGCCAAAACCGATAATTTTTGGAAATGTATATGTTGTGGGAAAACTGGAATATCTTAAATTCTAGAAGTGGTAATTGAGTTTTGTTTATTGGGTATGAAGGTAGACACAAAGACCTTTCCGACGGTATATGACACGTTTTCTAATTCAAAGCGAGGTGAAAATGGAGTTCGTCCGAAGTTGGACAAAATGCAGGAAAAGAAAAGGTGACACGCAGGTGTCACCATCACAAGGCAAACCGTGACACCCCCGTGTCACGGTACAGAAAATCAAACCAACCTGCACCCCTGTGTCATGCTGAACAAGGCAAAATTGACACCCCAGTGTCAACTGTACGCAGCAGAAAAAAACAGGGCAAAACAGGGCATAACGCAACAACAACAACCACCAACCAAAACACCAATTTTCCATCATCAAATGCAATCAAAACTTGAAGAAACATGTATTCATACTTGAAACACGATAAAATCTAACACATCTACTCATATCATACATTGATCATCAAGATTTAATAATATCAAACCCATATACAATCATGAACTCCAACTTCCATGTTATTCAAGAAATCATGCAAGCTTTCAAGATTAAAGATCCTAAGCATGCTTCTAACCATAAAAGAACAAGAAATCATCACTTAAGCATCAAACCCTATCTCATAAATGAATCAAGAATTCAAGAAAAATCTTCATTTATACCTTAGTATGAAGAAACAAAGGATGGAAGAGATGATGGTATGATGATGAAGCTTCAACTTATGCAATTTTCCTCCTTGAATTCTAGCTTGAAATGATGAAATCTCCTCTTCTCCTTCCTTGGTGTAAATACCGTGTATTAGTGTGTGTGTGTGTATGGAATTTGATGAAATATGATGATAATTAAAATGAGAGAGATGAATGAGATATTTATCCAAAGTCTTCCATTAAATGAGATGACTCAACACATTTTGCATTTTAGTCCTTACCTCATACTAATTTACAAGTTAGATATGCATCCACTTGACATACATGATAGATGGTTGTATACATATATATATGAGACTCTAAAAGAATATAATACAGTGGAGTTAATTTATATGACCAAGTAAAGTCACATATAGACACTTAGGCACGTTAGCAATTAATTCACGTAAATCTCACATTAACAATAATTTCATACAAATTCATAGAAAATATAATGCATCTAAGGTTATGCAATGCATATAAATTATCACATATTGCACATATGAAAAACGGGGCGTTACAACTAGGACTAACCATCGTTGTTGTTTTCCCTTTTTCCCTTTCTTTTGAGTTTGCAGGTTCTTCCGAGTCAAGCTAGGCGGCAAGTGTCTTTTGGGTTACTTGTGGCATAGCTTGAGTCCTTATGCATCGTAGTGGTTTACATTTCCTTTGCCTATGTATTTTTGGATTATGTATTATGACTACACTTGGATTATTTTGGCCTTGATGGCATTGTATATGTAGCAACCTAATCCCCAGGGCACTACATCCCCCGCACTATAGCCTCGATCCACGTATGGAATGGAAAGTCCATACATAAACCAAAACTATAGCGAACGGGTGACAATAAAAATGACGAGCTAGGCGGGACACTCCCCAACATAAATAAAATAAACATGAGTTCAAAAACGGAAGCCATAACTCAATTATACATATAGGTACCATATTTATCGAATAGATACGTATAGGTACCAACTTAACTACCAATACATTATCATCTCTTAGTAATATATACATGCTAGAGTATTCAAAAGGTAGCAATCATGATCATAACATGACATCTATCAAAAGTCTATACATGAAAGGTACAATGCTAGACCCGTGCAATGCAAGACTTGACCGGACTCCCGCCTAGCACGACCGAGCGCTCAAGTACCTGAAAAGTGAAGTATCAGTCTACCGAAGACTGAGTGAGGGGCAATAATTATATACAACACATATCACATGCAAGTTGTAGCCTCGGGTGAAGACTTTGGAAATGAAATAGATAAATAGTTCAAGAAAACTTATTCTTTGCCCGAGATTACAACTAAACAGTTTAACCATTTAACTTGATCATTTCATGAACATGTGACCCCGGCGAGTAGGGGCGATTCTCCAACCTTTACACCAAACGTGACAATACGTGCTTGCTTTATCATTTCAATACATGATCATGGAATCCATTTAGTGCTCACATAGACAATTTCATGCTTGAAGACATGCAATAACCCGAGGATAACCCGACATGCCGGATTAATCCCCAGTCTCCTTCTTCCTCCGGGTGATAGTGAGTTTGTAAGGCTCAACTATCCACGACATGGTGTGTGTAGGGGACATGACCCCCTAGACACGGAACTCCTTCCACCACTAATCTCCTAGTGGCTTCGGGGGTGATCCCAACAATGTGAGGATAATTCAGGAGTTACCCGTCAGCCCTTGCTTTCCCGGTTAGCTCAAGAATTACCCTCGGGCCCACGTGCAATCATGTACTCGCCAAACTTGCTTGAAAATCACGACAATCTTTACTTTCTTGCTTGAAATATTTATAACTTTGAAAACGTTTATAATTATAATATGTTTGGCCGAAAATAGCACATAAAGGTTATAGGGTTCTATTTACTTAAAACAAAACCTCACCTTTTCTTACAAAATATGACAAGGATATACTCTACTGAGCCTGCTCCTCGTCCACAACCTCGTGACCTATGCAAACACGACGTGTATACCTGAGACATAACCTAAAATGGACCAAATATGACGAACGGCGGAAATGTATCGAGATGATGAGAAAAATACAATGTGGCATGATAACATGTTATTTCAGTACATAATAGCACATATTATAGCAATTCGGGGTCAAAGAAGTCGTCGGATCGAGGGGCTAAAAACGTAATTTTATGCAGAAACTTTTGTTCTGCATGTCAGGTGGGAACGGCTGTTCCGAACCCCCTTTGTAAATGGGAACGGTCGTTCCCGTAAGCCCCAAAATCGCGCCAATGTTTTCCAGTTTAAAAATGCGCTTAGCTGGGAACGGCCCTTCCGGCGCAAGGCCAAAATGGGAACGACTGTTCCCATGCTCGGCCACCCACTTTTAGTTTAAAAGAGGGGAACGCCCGTTCCCACAATGCCTTAAGGCTGGGAACGGCCGTTCCCTGTTTATGCAACTTACAGAAACAGAGGAAAAACAGAGTATGGCTACGGGAAGCAACAAAGCAAGCCATCAAGTTCCAATTTTGATCACCAAATGCAATAATTTCTGGAAATATAATACACACATGTTCAAAGAATGATAAAAACACACTTACACACCTAAAACAAGAAATATCATCAAAGTTTCAAGTTATCAAGCTCATGCTCACATGGATCAACCAAGCTCAAATTTCCCATAAATTCATGAATAAATCATGCCATACTTCATGATTTGATCATATAATCATATTTCCAACTGGAATTACTCCAGCTAACACATAATCCTCAAACCCTACCTTAATCAAATATGCACAAGAATCATCCATTCATGCACAACCAACCTTGAAGATGAAAATATGAGAATAGATGATGATGATGATGATCGACTCCCAAAGCTTGCCAAATTTCTTGAGATTCTTGACAAAATAGATGAAAATCACTGCTTCCCTTTTTCCCTTGAAGAACCGAGAGTGAAAGGAAGCAAATTGTTGGGAAATTTGATGATAATGGATCAAGGAAGATCATGGAATGTATATTACGTGAATCACCAACATTGATTTTTGTGACAAATGGAAATTGCAATTCAATCCTTTAAATGTTCAAGTTATGCAAGTAAGGGTATAAGGTTTTGAAAAGTGATCAATTAAGTCCTTAAAGGATTAGGCAATTAAGTCCCTAGAATTTTAAGAATTATTCAACTAGGGACAATTTGGTAATTTGAAATACTCGCGGTAATTGTTTCATGCAAGAAATATTTTCCGTGTCATGAAATAATATTTTCAAGGATATTTTCAATGATATGAAATCAAATACTTCACATAAATGATGTTTCATGAATTTTATAAAATATGAATGCCACGTAAGAATATATTATGAAATTAAAGAATTAAAATAAAGCCTACTCTCAAAACGCACACGTGGCGTGCTTACTTGTTCATCCGGAAACCGGGGCGTTACAACTCTCCCCCCCTTAAAAGAATCTGGTCCCCAGATTCTCTTAATCTTGAGTGAACAACTTCGGGTGGAACCGTTTCATTTTATATTCCGTTTCCCACGTAGCTTCCTCGGTTTTATCACTTCTCCATAAAACTTTAACCATGGGAATCCTCCGATTTCTCAACTCTTGAAATTTTCGATCCATGATTTTAACCGGCCTCTGAACAAATGTTATATTTGGTTTCAATTCAACTTCTTCCACGGGGAGAATTGTGGTCTCATCGGGGTAATATTTCCTTAATTGTGAAATATGAAATACGTTGTGAATCCCCGTAAGACTCGGTGGTAGGTCTAATCGATAGGCTACCTCGCCTATTTTTTCAAGAATCTCGAACGGACCTAAATAGCGAGGATTAAGTTTTCCTCCTTTCCCGATCCGGGTGAAACCTTTCCTTGGTGACACCTTCAAAAATACCCGGTCACCAACTTCGAATTCTAGATCCCTTCGGCGTTTATCAGCGTAGCTCTTTTGTCTATCTTGCGCGGCTTTCATCCGTTGTTGAATCATTTGCACTTTTTCAATCATAGCTTGAACGACTTTGGAAGGTCTTTCGAATCTTTCACCTTTCTTTACCCCTTCCTGTTTCGACCATTTCCACTCTTCTAAGTCGTAGAACAACGGAGATCGGCACTTTCTTCCATAAAGAAGTTCATACGGAGCCATCCCGATCGAAGCTTGGAAGCTGTTGTTATAAACAAACTCAATCAAAGGAAGTTGTTCTACCCATGAATTCTGAAAATCAATCGCGCACGCCCAAAGAAGATCTTCCAAATACCTGATTAATCTTTCGGTTTGACCGTCTGTTTGCGGGTGAAATGTTGTATTGAACTTAAGTTTCATTCCCAAAACGACCTGTAACTCCTGCCACAACTTAGAAGTAAATCTAGGGTCCCGGTCTGAAACTATACTCACCGGAATGCCATGAAGTCGAATAATTTCTCTGTTATAGATTTCAGCTAACTTTGGAATCTTATAAGACATCCGGACCGGTAAGAAGTGAGCAGACTTCCTAAATCTATCCACGATTACCCAAATTCCATCAAACCCGCCTTGAACCTTTGGTAATCCGGAAACAAAGTCCATCATTACTTGTTCCCACTTCCACTCGGGAATAGGTAATGGTTGTAGAAGTCCCGCGGGCTTTTGGTGCTCAGCTTTCACATTTTGACAAGTCAGGCAATGCTTCACATACTCCGCCACGTCTCTTTTCATCCCGTTCCACCAATAGTATTGCTTCAAATCCTTATACATTTTGTTTCCTCCTGGGTGGATCGAATAGGCTGACTTGTGAGCTTCCGGTACTACCACTCTATTTTTAAATCGAAGCAAACCGGTCTCATCGAACCCGAACGGACTCTCCGGATCAGCCTTAGCTTTACCTACAAGCTTCTGAACTTCCGAATCATTATTCTGAGCCTCAAATAGCTGATACTTCAATTCCGGCTGAATTGTGATATTGGAAACCCGAGCCTTTAACACAATTGGAGCAACTTCATCAATTTCCTTTATTTCCAAACTCGATACACTCGCCTTCCTGCCAAGTGCATCGGCGACCACGTTGGCTTTCCCTGGATGGTATTTGATCGTACAATCATAATCTTCTAACTTTTCCATCCAACGTCGTTGCCTCATATTTAAATCTTTCTGTGTGAATAAGTACAGAAGGCTCATGTGGTCGGTAAAAATCTCAAAAGAAGTCCCGTAAAGATAGTGTCTCCATCTCCCGAGAGCAAAGATCACAGCTGCAAGCTCTAGGTCGTGTGTCGGATAATTCTTTTCATAATCCTTTAGCTTTCGGGAAGCATAAGAGTTCACTTTTCCTTTCTGAGTCAAAACACAACCTAAGCCTTCTTTAGAAACATCTGTATACACTGCATACTGTTATGAACCCTCGGGAAGTGCTAACACCGGAGCTGAGACTAACTTTTCTTTCAAAAAGTTGAAGCTTTGATCACACTTCTCGTCCCAGCCAAACTTGACATCTTTCTTTGTCAATCGGGTCAACGGTGCAGTAATCTTAGAGAAGTCCTGAACGAATCTTCTGTAATATCCCGCCAATCCCAAGAAGCTTCTAATTTTCGAGCCATTCTTTGGTTTCTCCCATTTGAGCACGGCCTCAATTTTCGAGGGATCGACTTCCAACCCTTTTCCTGAAATTACATGTCCCAAGAAAGAAACCCGATCGATCCAGAATTCACACTTGCTAAACTTAGCAAATAACTGATGCTCTTTCAAAGTTTGTAGAACGAGCTTAAGATGTCTCGCGTGCTCCTCAGCTGATTTTGAGAAAACCAGAATATCATCGATAAATATCACCACAAACTTGTCGAGGAAAGGCCTGAAAATCCGGTGCATCATATCCATGAAAGCTACAGGGGCGTTAGTTAATCCAAACGGCATAACCACGAACTCGTAGTGCCCGTACCGAGTATTGAATCCTATCTTAGGAATATCCTCTGCTCGGATTCACAGCTGATAGTATCCCTGTCTTAAATCAAATTTTGAATAAACTTTGGAACCCTGAAGTATATCGAATAACTCCTCGATATGCCAGAGGGGATACTTGTTCTTAATAGTCATCCTGTTCAACTCTCTGTAATCGATGCACATTCTCAAAGTTCCGTCTTTCTTCTTTACAAATAAAACTGGTGCTCCCCAAGGTGAAGAACTCGGCCGAATGTAACCAACTTCCAACAATGCTTCAAGCTAGAGCCATCCGGTAGGGAGTCTTTGAATACGGCTCGGCATTCGGAAAAAGATCGATCACAAACTCGATCTCTCGCTCAGGAGGCAAAGAATCTAACTTCTCTGGAAATACTTCGGGAAATTCCTTTACTACTTCGGTGTCTTCCAATCTCACCTGATCCTTTGGCTTGTTCAGAATATAAGCAATAAACCCTGTAGCCCCGTCTCTGACTAATTTCTGAGCCTCTGAGAACGAACGTAGGGGTACGGTCTTCGAAGTACAGCCCATGATAACTCCTGAACCCAACTGCACTTTCTTAGCCCGATAATCCATGGTAGCACAATGCCTGTATAGCCAATCCATCCCCAAAATAGACCCGTATCTCTCCATTGGCATAACAATAAAATCTGTGAGAAATTCCCTGCCCTCAATCACCAGTGGAACATCCCTGTAAACCTGATCCGTCTCTCGCCTACTACCGAAAGGAGTACTAACTAGATAGCGCACAGAAGTACACATAGCAGGCAAAGGTAACGTAATAGCAATAGAGTGCGCAAGAAAGGAGTGTGTAGCTCCTGGATCAAATAATGTATGGATGTTCGTGCCATGAATGCAAATAATACCTTCAACTACAGCGGCGGGGTCGATCTCGGCATCCTGCTCATCTCCAGCGAGTGCATAAGCCCGAGCTCTCACAAGTGGCCTCGGTCCTGCAGGTGGCGGATCCCGACGATTCGGACAACCATCAACCAACTGCTCGTCGCTCCCGCAGATCAAACATAAGTCTAACCGGCGTCTGCAGTTATCATAATGATGTGTAGGAAGTCCACAAAATCTGCAGCCTGGTTTATGAGGTGGCTGGGGTGGTGCTGGAGCTCTCGGACCCTTCTGTGGCGGTCCTGCAGTCTTAGGCTTCTTCCCAAAATCCTTTTGAGCTGGAGGTGAAGGATAAACCATCGGCCTCTTTCCCGAGCTCGATCCCTGACCTGCTCTCGAACCTGAAGCCTGTCCAGTACGCTGAGTAGCTCTCCTAGCAATGTCAGAATCCTCAACCTTTAGGGCCTTTGCGGTAGCTTTAGCCCAGGTACTCGTATTAGCTGCTTTAAAGGCCTCCTGGATGTCTGGCCTGAGCCCCTGAACGAACTACATCGCCTTATGAAAGTCATCATTCGCTATGTTAGGTGCATAGCGAGAAAGTCTCTCCAACTCGGCGATATACTGCCCCACAGATCTTCCTCCCTGTTTCAGCTCGGTGAACTCCCTCAACCTGCGAGTACGGGAAGCTGGAGGGATATACTTGTTTCTGAACTCCCGTACAAATACCTCCCAAGTAATCTCTGTCCCGGCTGCCTCCAGGACTATCTGTGTGCTCTCCCATCACGAATAGGCCTTGCCCTGGATCAAACTGAGTGTACAACGAGCCTTCTCCTGGGTATCACAAGGGATAAGCTGCCAGATCCTCTCAATCTCCTTTAGCCACATTTCTGCCTGAATATCGTCACCCTTGTAGAACTTTGGGGGACGCTGGTTCTGAAACTCGCGCAAAACGGCAAAAATGGGGTTCTCCTGAGGTGCTACTGGTGCTGGAGGTGGTGGAGGTACCCGTTCCTGTAACCTCTGATCAATCAGTCCCACTACCGCGTTCATGAAATCCTGGGGCTGTGCCTGAGTAGGTGGAGACGGAGGTGATCTCTCCCGGTGATGGTGCCGGTGATGATGATGTCTGTGCCTCGGGGATCGGTCGCTGGAGTGTCTATCACGATCCATCCTGAAATTAAATCACTACACATGCGTGGTTGGATTAATAAATGTAAATGTGTGCATATATTTCAATAATACCAACAAGCACACGTTCAACGAAGGTCAAATATCTCAAGTAATACGAGAAAGCAAATAAATCAAGTAATTCAATTAAATGCAGACTCTCAAGTAACAAGTAATCCTATGTCGTGCGACCTAGACTGACTTGACATGACTCAAGAACCTCGGTTTTGCAACCGGGCTCTGATACCACCTGTAGATGTAGCACCCTAATCCCCAGGGCACTACATCCCCCGCACTATAGCCTCGATCCACATATGGAATGGAAAGTCCATACATAAACCAAAACTATAGCGAACGGGTGACAATAAAAATAACGAGCTAGCCGGGACACTCCCCAACATAAATAAAACAAACATGAGTTCAAAAGCGGAAGCCATAACTCAATTATACATATAGGTACCATATTTATCGAATAGATACGTATAGGTACCAACTTAACTATCAATACATTATCATCTCTTAATAATATATACATGCTAGAGTATTCAAAAGGTAGCAATCATGATCATAACATGACATCTATCAAATGTCTATACATGAAAGGTACAATGCTAGACCCGTGCAATGCAAGACTTGACCGAACACCCGCCTAGCACGACCGAGCGCTCAAGTACCTGAAAAGTGAAGTATCAGTCTACCGAAGACTGAGTGAGGGGCAATAATTATATACAACACATATCACATGCAAGTTGTAGCCTCGAGTGAAGACTTTGGAAATGAAATAGATAAATAGTTCAAGAAAACTTATTCTTTGCCCGAGATTACCACTAATCAGTTTAACCATTTAACTTGATCATTTCATGAACATGTGACCCCGGCGAGTAGGGGCGATTCTCCAACCTTTATACCAAACGTGACAATACGTGCTTGCTTTATCATTTCAATACATGATCATGCAATTCCATTTAGTGCTCACATAGACAATTTCATGCTTGAAGACATGCAATAACCCGAGGATAACCCGACATGCCGGATTAATCCCCAGTCTCCTTCTTCCTCCGGGTGATAGTGAGTTTGCAAGGCTCAACTATCCACGACATGGTGTGTGTAGGGGACATGACCCCCTAGACACGGAACTCCTTCCACCACTAATCTCCTAGTGGCTTCGGGGGTGATCCCAACAATGTGAGGATAATTCAGGAGTTACCCATCAGCCCTTGCTTTCCCGGTTAGCTCAAGAATTACCCTCGGGCCCACGTGCAATCATGTACTCGCCAAACTTGCTTGAAAATCACGACAATCTTTACTTTCTTGCTTGAAATATTTATAACTTTGAAAACGTTTATAATTATAATATGTTTGGCCGAAAATAGCACATAAAGGTTATAGGGTTCGATTTACTTAAAACAAAACCTCACCTTTTCTTACAAAATATGACAAGGATATACTCTACTGAGCCTGCTCCTCGTCCACAACCTCGTGACCTGTGCAAACACGACCTGTATACGTGAGACATAACCTAAAATGGACCAAATATGACGAACGGCGGAAATGTATCGAGATGATGAGGAAAATACAATGTGGCATGATAACATGTTGTTTCAGTACATAATAGCACATATTATAGCAATTCGGGGTCAAAGAAGTCGTCGGATCGAGGGGCTAAAAATGTAATTTTATGCAGAAACTTTTGTTCTGCATGTCAGGTGGGAACGGCCGTTCCGAACCCCCTTTGTAAATGGGAACGGTCGTTCCCGTAAGCCCCAAAATCGTGCCAATGTTTTCCAGTTTAAAAATGCGCCTTAGCTGGGAACGGCCCTTCCGGCGCAAGGCCAAAATGGGAACGGCCGTTCCCATGCTCGGCCGCCCACTTTTAGTTTAAAAGAGGGGAACGCCTGTTCCCACAATGCCTTGAGGCTGCGAACGGCCGTTCCCTGTTTCTGCAACTTACAGAAACAGAGGAAAAACAGAGTATGGCTATTGGGAGCAACAAAGCAAGCCATCAAGTTCCAATTTTGATCCCCAAATGCAATAATTTCTGGAAATATAATACACACATGTTCAAAGAATGATAAAAACACACTTACACACCTAAAACAAGAAATATCATCAAAGTTTCAAATTATCAAGCTCATGCTCACATGGATCAACCAAGCTCAAATTTCCCATAAATTCATGAATAAATCATGCCATACTTCATGATTTGATCATATAATCGTATTCCAACTGGAATTACTCCAGCTAACACATAATCCTCAAACCCTAGCTCAATCAAATATGCACAAGAATCATCCATTCATGCACAACCAACCTTGAAGATGAAAATATGAGAATAGCTGATGATGATGATGATCAACTCCCAAAGCTTGGCAAATTTCTTGAGATTCTTGACAAAATAGATGAAAATCACTTCTTCCCTTTTTCCCTTGAAGAACCGAGAGTGAAAGGAAACAAATTGTAGGGAAATTTGATGATAATGGATCAAGGAAGATCATGGAATGTATATTACGTGATTCACCAACATTGATTTTTGTGACAAATGGAAATTGCAATTCAATCCTTTAAATGTTCTAGTTATGCAATTAAGGGTATAAGGTTTTGAAAAGTGATCAATTAAGTCCTTAAAGGATTAGGCAATTAAGTCCCTAGAATTTTAAGAATTATTCAACTAGGGACAATTTGGTAATTTGAAATACTCGCGATAATTGTTTCATGCAAGAAATATTTTCCATGTCATGAAATAATATTTTCAAGGATATTTTCAATGATATGAAATCAAATACTTCACATAAATGATGTTTCATGAATTTTATAAAATATGAATGCCACGTAAGAATATATTATGAAATTAAAGAATTAAAATAAAGCCTACTCTCAAAACGCACACGTGGCGTGCTTACCTGTTCATCCGAAAACCGGGGCGTTACAGTATATCTTGATTATGACCTAGCATTTTAGTTTAAATACTTGACCCTCCCCCATTTTGGATATATACATATATGTGATCTTGGGCTTTATATATGTCTTGTGAATTGCTTCCGCTACACTGATTATAATTTGCGCAGTTTTTGAGGGTCTAGGCCGCCTAGCGAGGGTGTGAATTTTGTGTGTCTCCCGTTCGCTACGGTTTGATACGGGAGCGAACTCCCTATTTCGTTACTCGTGTTAGACCTTAGTGCGGGGGGGAGGGGGGATGTGACACCTTTCGCTCCGGGGTGTTACATTATAAGGACAACGAGTTTCCTTAGAAATGTGTAAATAAGTGGGTTACACCAGCAAATAACTTAGCAGATCCACTTTGGAAACGGCCAAAGTCAATAGGTTCTCAACGTGTATCTTAAGAAGATGGGACTTAGAGTACCTAAATGGCTTTTACGGGCAAGTGAGAGATTGTTGGGAATAGTGCCCTACAAAGCCGATTGTATATCCGTTTTGTACTTTTCCTTATTGTAATCACAGATAATCTTTGAATAAAATAACGAATTCAGGCAACACTTCTTTATATGCTCTTGTTTGGTATGTGTTTACTTTAGCTGTGCATGTATGAGAACTCCCCTAATCCTGATGACTTTAGGACTCTACCATATAGGTGAAATGGTTCATGAAACGAGCCCTACATCACATAAGTCATGATTAGTAAAATACTCCAAGCCGATGAGTCCTACAAACAGTGGGAGTGTCAACATGACTCCTCTAAGGCTTGCTTGTGGGATCACGCCCTTAAGAAGGACCACCTTGTTTCATGGAGGTGCAAAGTGTATAGTTGATATGTGCGTAATACATGAGGGGTGCTTACTTCAATAAGTAAGTTCACTGAGGTGTCCCGTGTGAGAAGATTCCTGAATGGGAAAGGAAGTTTCTATTTCAAGAAATGGAAACTTCCAGATTAGGAAATATCTCACGAGTCATTGATGTGATTAATTGATCCTTAGACTTGAGGTTCCATATCACTTTATGAGTTAACTTTGTAGTCTTAGGTATAAGCTTTAAAGGGTGTCGGCTTAGACAACTGATTCAAGGCTTATGCTGGGGCTGCACAAGTGACTCATGAAAGTGTATGAGAATCAAGATAGGACCTACACTTGCATTTACAAGGTGATCTCTTATTGTGTAAGTCATTCATATACCATATGGAGTCCTTGGCCAAGGCAGTAGATCAATACATCAAGAAAAGGGTTTCTTGGATTGAGATCAAATGGATACGAAATGCACTTAGTTTTAAGACCAGATTATTAGGGTTCTGATTATTCCCTTACCCTAGATCTTGGTTGAGAGATATTAAGTAGGAGGATTGTATCTCACATGAATTAATGACTTAAAGGTTCTGTCGAATCGAGACATTCCAATTCAGCTAGGGGTTAAACACCTATTGCTAGACTATGGTCGTTTAATCTGTGGACTAAATAATTAATTAGTGAATTAATTAATTAGGGTCACTGCTAATTGAATTGACAGTCTAGAGGGTCAGACACAATAAATTGGTTACATGGGTTAAGGCTTTAAAATGATTAAACGAGTTAATCGAGCCAAGAGGGTTCCACACTTGTGAAACCACACGTGTGGGTCACGTGACTGGACACATGTCCTTGTGACACGTGTGCCACACGTGTATAATTGTTTGTACATTAAATAATTAATGTGTTAATTATTTAATAGACTTTGGTTTAATTTTGAATTAAAATGAAAGTCTTATTTTTTGGAAAAAATTAATCTAGTTAATTAATTAGATAAAATAAGTTATTTATTTATTTAATAAATAAAGTATAATATTATCCAAAAGGAGTTTGGATATTTTAGCTCTCTTTAAAAGTTGATTTCAATTAGAATTCAAAGTCAAAGTTGAAAATTACTTGAAGATCAAGTAATAGGAGAGGGGCCAAAATCCTTAGCCCAAAAGGACTAGGGTTTCGGCCACCCCTCCCCAATTATATATAGGGGAGCTCGAGCTCCCCTTGAGAGTGATTGATTGAATTCTTTTGGTTCACGTGTTGAACACCATCCTTTCTCCAAGATAAAATAAACCCTAGGTTAAGCCTAAACACTAACTAAAGAACTAGCATCCTTACTAGTTAAATTGTAGTTAAGTTGGTGGACTATTTTATCTAGAGGGCGTCTATCATAAAGTCTTGAAAGATTCGAAGGAAATTTTGGGGATCAAGCAAAAACGACCACAAGGGATGGAACGAAAGAAGATGACGAAAACCGTTCGTCCATATCCTGAAGGATGAATTTTTTCACGAGGGTTTTATGGCAGGTAGATTTCTATTTTCGCAAAACTGGTTTTCGAAGGGAGTTTCAATCATGTTTTTCTCGTTTCATGTCTCTTTCTTTATGTTATATTGTTAAGCACTTTCCCTAACATGATTTGAATCTAGGTTGGTGTGGATTATTATCTCTATAATGGATTCTGAAGTAGAAAGAGATTTTCGAGGGACGGGTTGCCATTACCGTATGAAGCGCGTTTGAGGGCGGCTCAAAACGTGTCAAGAAAGCTACTACCCAAGTGAGTTTCTTGACCTCTACGAATTTGGATGCACGATTGCGAGTTCAAGATACTATTGTTGGAAAATTTTTAATTTTCCGCTGCTTTCTGATTCCTGTTTTCCAACAGAGCCCCGGTCTCAACATGTTAATGGATGTTCGGTCCGATCAACCAACCATCATCCCATGGGGAAAATGTTGGAAATGAATGTTAATGATTGAATGAACGCTAATAATTGAATGACTGAAAGCATGTGTGCATGATCGCATTCTTGATTACTAATAAATTTAATAAGGTACACGGTCGGAGTTTGGTTGGAGAATTGTGCACGCTCACTCGCCGAGCCTTTAAACACCAACATGAATTGAAAATGGTATTAAATTGGAATAGTGATAAAGTCTGAGCATTGATAGCTAATTTCTTTCCCTTTATAGGAACTAACTTCTATTAAAACCCTACTCGGAATTTATGACTTACATGTGCGTGTTTTTATATATATGTATAGCTCCTGTTCACTTAGTCTTCTAGAGACTGACCGCTCTTTCCACTTCTCCAGTTTCCTTGCAGGTTTTGCTAGCCGGAATCGAGTCTTAGTGTCCTCGATTGGGTTACACTTGTACACTTGAGTCATATTTCATACTGTTACATTTTATATTATTTTTTGTACTGAATTATTGATCAGGCTTGAAGGTCAATTGTTAATTATTAATGAATATTGATTCGGGACAGGTTGCATGTTTAGTTGAACCTGTCACAAGGTTGCATTCTGAATTGGTTATTGATATTTTTAATTGGACTTGAAGCCATTGTTGATGTTACTAGATTTTATTGTGATTAAGTTGTTCTTAATTGCTTTCACACCACATTTTGTATTCTCTGATTGATTGGTACAGGGTTAGATTCCGCCTAGCTAGGGAAGTTTTTCTTTGTCACTCGTTCGTTATGAGTCCGGTTCATGTATGGATTATCTATTTCATGCGTGGACTAGACTTATGGTGCGAGGGATGTGTTGCTTATCGTTGCAGGTGCTACATCCTAAAGTGGTATCAAAGCCCCAGGTTGTAAGATCGGGGTTTCTAGCGTTGTGTTGTGTCAAGTTAGGTCGACCAGCATAGGAACTAAATGTCAACGTGTGCATTGCATTGATCTTGGGCTTTAATTATTAAAATTTTATGAGATATATATATATTGTTAAATGTGTTTTATTTAAATTTTATTGAATTACGTGTTCCATTTTGCATCAATACGTGTTTTTAGTGCTAATTATGTGGCATATGCATTCACTAACCCACACACATTTATACTTGAGTTGAATTGTGATTCGTAGGCTACTAACACAATATCAAACTACAGCCAATTTTCACAATAACAACAACTTACCACGAGCTCTCCTTTCAAAAATGGATGAGCTAAGGAATGTGCCAGGGTAAAGAGAAGTATTAGAGCATTAATGGCTTTCCATAACAAAGATATTGGTTGTAGTCGATGAAATTATTGTGGAATGTGTGATGTTTACAATCGCGAGATCAACACATGCACCTACTCCACAAACAAGTGAATTAACCGGATTCAAGAGACTTGTTCAAGTTAAGGAAGAAGTGAAGGAAAGCCTTAAAGACACTAAAATTCAAGGCTTTAATGTACGAGCAAGTTGGGGATTTACAAGTTGATCAATTTGGGATCGAGTTATTGGGGTAAAAAGGATTGTTCGGCATAAAGGTTAAGAAAAAGAATTTTTGAAGGTGTCAGAGTTGAGGTTCGAGAAGGCAAGTAAGCTAGGGATCTTCAAGGAGATTTCAAAGAAAATTTAATCCTTGGATGATAATAGAATGAAGGTTGTAAAATAGGAGTTTTGAAAGGAATTAAACTATCGGAGTGAAGGGCTAAATCACAATCGTTAGGGTTGAAGTTAAAATTGGAAGTTAAGTTCGGAAAGTTCCTTAAAGATGAAATAAGAAATCAAGAAGAAAGAGATGCGTCCGGATACTTTAGATTTTGAAATAAAGTTCGGATTGATTGGGGGAAAATAAATTAAAAAGAGACCGGCCAACTCTTGGATTTATGAACATAACAAGTAGAGGAACCGAGCAGCAAGATAATCAACATAAACCTAAAGGAAATCAAGATACTCTAATTAACATTCAAGTTTGTTATTAAGATAAAAGTGGGAGGAGTACATTTTATAATTCCAAAAGATAGGTTCATTCACCTTATAAACTCACTGAGAACGGAATAAGGAGACTCCGATTAAGATGACAACTACTGTGAAGATTTGGCTAAGTTGGATTTTGGTTTTGAGAAGGAAAATAAGGGATTGAGGATATCGAGAATAGAAGGAAATAAATTTAAATAATAACTTCGATCGTGGAGTCACACAAGAGATACAACGAAGTCAAGGGAACTTAGAACCGTAGGTAAGCAAGAGGTAATCAACAAATTTGAGGTAAGCTCGCAATTCGAGAACAAAAGATAAGGTGTCGGACTAAAGCTGACCCGTACGATGAAGGGTACTTGCATTCATGGCACGTGCATCATACCTTGTATTAAATTACTTTAATATTACCTCGTATATTTAATTGATATAATTGCTCAAATGTGTTGAATATCTAATTGTTGAAATGTGCCACATGCATCTAGCATTTTAACCCGACATGCATTATTTAGTGTTTACTCGACAGGATACCTCCCCACTTCCTTGATCAATTCTATTTCAACTAGATCAAGTCCGAACAGAGATGAGAAAGAATTTTGGGTTGCGAAAGTTGAACAAGAGTGGAATAAGGATTTTGAAAAAATGGGAAGATTGAACCGGAGGTTGGGAACGAAAGAATTATGGATATTATCCTAACTAATCACTTTAAAGTGAATGTGGATAGGCAATTGAACACAATTCCCAGACTAAAGCCGTTCAATTCAAGCCAAATAAATTTTATAGGGATCGGAGAAATTTTGGATAAACAAATGGTGGATCAAGTTCAACAACCGAAGATGGGAATTTTAAGGGGGAGAGCACTACCAAGAAATAAACTTAAGCTCTCGGTCGTGCCAAGAAAGTTACTTCTAGTAGGAACAACAGAAATAAAGGATTCAACAAGTTACGGAACCCTACAAAAGCGATAAGTAATAAGTTAGAAAATTTTAGCACTCGAAGCACTTCAAGGCCGAGGTGACTAGACATCCGAGAGATTGTTAGAAGGAATAGGCACTTAAGTGGGTAAAGGTGTAAGCTCAAGGGATGCTTAGGAATAATATCGATAAAGTGGCAAATTGATTATTGATGGTTGTGAAGAACACCTTTGATCTCTCATTTTAAAGCAAGTACGAACTCAATAACCCAAGATTTAAAGAGATTGAGTTTGTGACGTATTGTAAATACCGAAGATGATAAAGTTATGAAGAAACTATAAGAACGGTGGAAGAATATCGGGTAAGGAAAGCCCGATTAAATTATCATATTCCGTGATGGTGAAAGTAAGAGTCAATTCAACCGAGCATGGGAGGTGAGAGCGATAATCAAGAACAGGGTGATTCGAGGATTGGACTACTACATCAACCGGTTGCATAAGGAACAAAATAAAAATCTGGAAATCAAATTAACATGCGCCGAACATTCATTCAAGTCGTGGAACTTTCAGCTCATGATCCATTCTTTGGTGCACGGTACACTAAAACATTCATGACACATTCATAAATACATTATTTATTGCCTTATATTCCGTTAGTGATTACATGTGCATAATGATTATTTCTTGTGCATGTCGTGTGCGTGAGTTTGCATATTGTTGGCTAGCTAGCCACTGGAGGTTGTTTAGATTTCGAGAATGCTTAGTTTCACGGTGAGTTAAGGGCCGTGGAAAATTCGTGGAGCTTGAGTCACCAACAACACTCCCGAGTATTTGATAGAGGATGGTTCAACTTCCCAATATCAAACCGTAGCTCTGAAGCAGTGAAGAGTCTGGTTAGGTTTGTAGTTTTGAGTTAGTGGCTGTGTAAGATACCATACTTGTGACACCCCGTTCGACTACACGTATAAGTTTGTACCACGTGTGAGTTTAGTTTTTGTAATTTCATTTATTTGCATATTATTTGATGCACTTATTACTTGGTTTTATTCTTTTGTCACTAATTGGATTATTTGATTCGGTTTTGCCTTATATGAATCTATGATATGAATTCGTGTTATACGTGTAAGTTCCAATTTTTGAATTTGAACCCCGAGCATGCTAACTTCGTGAATTATGTGACGTATATGATTTTAGGAGTTAATTGTATGTTTTAAACTTTTTTTGGACTTGATGATCTTTAGAGGACTCAATTGCTCTTTGTTTTAACTTTTGGGGTCATTTTGCAAATTGGCCATTCTTGAGTCTTTAATTGATAACTTCAGCTCGGGAACTCGGATTCAAGTTCCGTCTTCGCCATTGGACTCAAATCGACAATTCGAAGGTAATGGAACAAGACTTACTCTTTTTTGATGCCGTTTCGACCCCCGACTATGCAGATTATGACTCTAAATACTTAAAACGCCCCTATAGCCACTTGGAGACTAGCCTATCATTACCTTGTCCTTCACTTGACTTATTCAACCCAAGAGATAAACTCTCTCTCTCCCCACACATCCTGATTTTGAACCAAAGAGAGAAGGAAAGAGGAAGAAGAAGACTCCAAGCCAAACCTCCATTTTTACTACTCTCAAGCTCAAGTTTGATCCATTTCTTGCTGAATCTCGTAAGGTAAGCCAAGATTACCTTGTGATCTTTATGCACTCCTTGAATCATGTTCATATGTTGGAGAATCATGGATTTGGTATACTTGATGGATGGTTAGGTTATTGAAGTTTTGAAGGTATATATGCATATCTTGCCTATTTGTTGATTTGGACCTTGATATGATGAGCATGTTGGAGTGTTAATTGAATATTTTAACTCCTATTTAATGCCAGAAGTAAGGTTGTTGAGTAGCCATTAATATACATGTAAGTTCTTGGAGGAATTAGATTTCATTTCATGCCTTAACTTGAACCCTATCTATGCTCTCTATTCTTACTCCTTTGTGGCTTGATTGTATGGAGTTTTTGTACTTAAATTCTTGCAAACTTGAAGCCTTAGCATGCCCTGATGAGTTGGTTTGAGTGTTTTGGTGTTTTGGAGTGAGTTGCAAGGGTGTTGAGGGCTGCAATTTACTCCCATTTGAGTCTTGGAGTCATTAACGCCGGTTAAGGCATTTTTGTACTCCGATGGGTAACAGCCGTTACCCCACGACCCTTGGCCCTTGTCCTTGGTAACGGGTGTTAGCCCCTTGTAGGTTTATATGGGATAACGACCGTTAGTCCTAGGTCAGAGTTTCTGACCTAGTTAACGGCCGCTAGGGTGTTTTGTTCTTTTAGGGGCTAACGGTATGTTCGTGTTTTGTTTGCTTAATTTCTAGCTTTGTATGCTCATTCTTTTGCCTCGTACTTGTTATATATGGTTCGTATACTTGCCAAACTATGTGTTATGAGTTTCATTTTGAGTTTACGGTTTGATTTGATACGTTATTTGCAAGTTATGAAAATGAATGACCTAAGTGTTGCATTCTCGCACTTCATATGCATACTTTACACTCATGAGCAATACTGGGTGTCTATTTGGTACATATTTGAGTCTAAAACTCGGGTGTTATATTCTTGTGTATCAAAGCCTCTTTCAGAAGCGAACAACCCGAGGTTTAGGTGGTTGTTTGCTCGTTTTGGCCCTTTTGCTTCCACTCTTTTTTCTTCAAGGTGAGGTTTAGAACTCTTCTTTTAGTTATGAATCCTATGGCCTTTATGTGTTGATTTCTCACCCCGCACGCGACTATATACTTATTATCTAGTGCATATGAATGCTTAAGCTATGATTAGTATCTTATGATTACGTTTCGGATTTATGAAAATGGTATAAGTGTGGGCATATGTAAGCTTGTGTTTTGAATTCTTTTGTACGTTTACATTTGGTATGAGCGAGGTATGCCATGAAAGATGAGAAGTTGGTATAAATTGGTATGTTTAGCCCCGGTAATGATGGTTAAGGAATTTCGAGGACGGTAAGGGCTGTCGGGTTTAGCTTGTGCATGATTCCCTTTGAAGTATTCACGCGTGACTCTCGGAGGTAGGGAAGGCGTGGTACTTTGAACCCTCAGTGGATAACCGGGAAAGGCATAGTGTGGGTTCCGTACCCCGTATGTATTGGTAATGTAGGTGGAGAGGGTTTGATACCCAAAACACTATTGATGTAGGGTTGGATTGGTATTTGTGATTTTTGTACTTTACGTTACGTTATGAGGAGTTGTTGGAGGTTCGTACTCGCCGGACGTATATTTATGTTTCTATTGATGGATTATGAATCGGGATAAGATTTCTCTATTGTATTATAAGTTACGGTTTGAAAGTGATTTGGTATGTAAGACCCTAGCCCGGTTCATGACCATCCCTTTTGTAATTACTTTGGTCGATACTTATTTATGCGTGTGGGTGTGCATTAGCCCCCTAACTCAGTCGAGTTGCAGACTGACCCTCTCCTTTATCCCTTTCAGGTTGCTCGAGCTAGGCGGGGAAGTACGTCGTGTTGAGTTGTACTTGCTAGTTTAGGTCGACTCTTCATATTATATGTTGTATTTTAAATACTTATACTTTTATTATGTTTATGATTATGGTTTGTAATATAAGATATTTTGAGTACTTGATGTAAATACTCAATTTTATTTTGGGTCGTGTGGCCATTTTATATGTTAGTATGTTTTGTTGAGCTCTTGAATGGATCTTGTGTGTTCCTTCCACTTATATGTTTAACTGTTTGGCTCGTTCTAGTGTATCTTAGCCCCGCTTAGCCTAGTGTGTGCGTGTAGGTCCCCCTTCGCTTAGACAGGGGCTTATGTATGGAAATCTATTTCATATGTGCGGGGGATGTGGTGCCCCCTGCCGCTCCGGGTGCTACATCCTAAAGTGATGTCAGAGCTGTCGGTTGTAAAACCGGAGCTCTAGCGTAGTGTTGGGTTCATCTAGGTCATACGACATAGGACAATGTGGTTATGTGACTTTATATGGCTTATTTGTTTATATTCTTGTTAATTGAACACATGAACATATACTAACCCTCACACATGAATATTTGAATTCCTTGGCTTTTCAAGATGCCTCGATGTAGAGATCATCGACGTGATAGGTCTCCGAGCCACAAACACCATAGAGACTACTCACCTTAGACTGAGAACAATTCCCCACCTCAGATGGAGCCGGAGGGATTTATGGAGAGATTATGTGCGTTTCTGGATACCCGCTACTGTCAGAATACACCCCTGGTTGGAAATCAAGAAGGGGGTCAAATTACACACATTTTGAGGGAATTCGAAACCAAAACCCTCCCAAGTCCAAAGGTGGAAATGATATACAAGCCAAGGAGTGGCTTATACAGATTCAGAGGATTTGGGACTTGATACCTTGTGGCTCGATAGAAAAGGCAAGATGCGCTATCACAATGGTGCAGGGACTGGCTTATAGTTGGTGTAGTACCATTCGGACCCATGTAGATGCAGCGGGAGAAAAAGTGAATTGGGAGACGTTTGTCCGGGAATTTCGTAACAAGTATATTCCTATTGCCGCGAGGGATAGGAGACTTTGGGAATTCATGGATCTCGAACAGGGTTGAAACATGGTTATGGAATACATCGATGAATTTGACCGTCTATCTCCATATGCTCCTAATATTACCAATGATGATCGATACAAACCTCTTCAGTTTTTTCAAGGTTTGAGGGAGGACATGAAAGATGCTCTTGAGGCCGTTGACACCGATACTTTGGCCCTGGTCACTGAAAAATCTTTGAAAGTGGAAGAACGAGTGGTGACTAGGTGGAAAACTTCTCATACCGGCATGGGTCTTGCTCGGGAAGTCAAAACAGGTATGCGAAGAGGCCAACTGATCAGCTTTTCAACCGGCGGAGCCTCAGAACAAGCAACCCCACCTTGCGAGACAAAATCAACCCTTAACACTTTCGGCACCGGTCAAAGCTCAATATTCTTATTGTAAGGGCAATCATCTAGTGGAGAACTGCTTCATAAGACGTGTTTCATTTATGGGGCACCGAACCATATGGTGAGCACGTGCCCAAAGAAGAAGACCGGAGATAACCAAAGGCCAGTGATTCTGGCTAGGGCCTATGCTTTGGGAGGCGATGAGGAAGAGGCGGTTGAGATTGACCCAAATGTCGTGATTGAAGGTAGCATTAGCATTCATGGCACTACCTTACATGCATTGTTTGATCCCGGGGCCACACCTTCTTTCATTTCTTGGATTCTTGCTTCTTCTTTGCCTTTACCTGTTTCTCTATCTTCGAATAATTATGTGGTTAGTTCTCCCTTCGGGGGTTGTTTGGTGACTTCTAGAGTGTATTGGCAGTGTTCGGTGAGCTTTGAGGGCCCGAGTTTTCCTTGCCGAGTTGGTTGAGATATCGATGCAGAGGTATGATGTGATACTTGGAATGGACTGGTTGTTTGAGCATGGAGTTATGATGGATTATCGGGGGAAGAAGGTTTCGTTGGGTTCAGTGGTTTTCACAGGCGAGAGGTTGAAGTCCAGCCTGTTTGTTTCGTTTGTTGAGGCGACTAAACTAGTCCGGGATGGTACGACAGGTTTTGTGGCCTATCTCTTGAATAAACCTAAGGATCAGGCCAAGCTTGAAGAGACGGAGGTCGTACAAGAGTATGCCGATGTTTTCCCTGAGACGTTGGTTCTCTACCGCCCGATAAGGACATCGAGTTTGTAGTGGACCTCTATCCTAGAGCAGGGCCTTTCTCGAAGACTCCTATAGAATGGCTCATTCTGAGTTAAAGGAGTTGAAGACGCAGTTTGATGAGCTTCTACCTTGTGGGTACATTCATCCGAGCACTTCTCCCTGGGGTGCTCCCGTTTTGTTTGTAAAGAAGAAGAATGGAACGTTATAGATGTTCATTGATTATCGCGAGTTGAACAGGATGACCATGAAGAACAAATACCCTTTGCCTCACATCGAGGAGTTGTTCGATATTCTGCAAGGTTCAAAGGTATACTCCTTGTTAGATTTGAGGCAGGGTTATTATCAGCTGCCTATCAGGGAGGAGGATATTTCGAAGACCTGGTTCAATACTTGGTATGGGCATTTTGAGTTTGTTGTAATGCCGTTTAGGTTGACGAATGCCCCAGCTGTGTTTATGGGCATGATGCACTGAGTGTTCAGGCCGTTTCTTAACAAGTTCATGGTGATCTTTACAGACGACATTTTGGTGTATTCGAGGTCCGCTAAAGAGTATGCACAGTACCTCCGGATTGTCTTGGAAACACTAAGCGAACACAAGCTTTATGCTAAGTTCAGCAAGTGTGAGTTTTGGATCGACAGAGTTATATTCCTAGGCCATATAATTTCAGGCAACGGAGTTGAAGTTGATCCATCCAAGATAGAGTCCGTGCTTCACTGGGAAAGACCGAGAAATGCCTTAGAGATCAGAAGTTTTCTTGGCTTAGCAGGGTATTATCGCAGGTTCGTCAAGGACTTTTCTATGATTGTCGCCTCGTTGACCCGGTTAACCAAGAAAGAGGTACGGTTTGATTGGGATGACAAGTGTGAAGCTAGTTTCCAGACTTTGACGGTAAAGTTGACTTCAGCACCGGTCCTTACCCTACCTGAGGGTACCGAGGGTTATGCAGTGTACACGGATGCTTCTAAGAAAGGTCTCGGTTGTGTGTTGATGCAGAATGGTAGAGTGGTAGCTTATGCTTCAAGGAAATTGAAGGAGCATGAGAAGAATTACCCTACCCATGTCCTTGAATTGACCGTCGTTGTGTTTTCCATGTTGAACTGTCGATACTATTTGTACGGTGCAACTTTTGAGGTGTTCACCTATCATCAAAGCCTGAAGTATCTCTTTTCTGAGAAGGATCTGAATGTGAGACAGAGGTGTTGGGTGGAGTTTCTAGAGGATTACGATTGTACGATCCAGTACCACCCCGGTAAGGCCAATGTGGTAGCCAATTCCTTGAGTAGAAAGGCGAGCGTGGCTAATTTGGAAGCTGGTTCTTCGAGTTCAGGTTCAGAGGTTTTGGTGTCAGGGACGTGGTTGTCTAATGTCACTATCAAGCCAGATTTGAAAATGCAGTTGTTGGACGCTTGGACTTCATATGCCGAGATTCAGAAGTTAGTTACCCGATTAAGAGTGGATCCGAATTCCAAGTTCAGTTTAGATGATTCAGGTTTGTTGAGATTTGAAGCGAGAGTATGTGTCCTAGAAGAGCTCAAGAGACTTATACTTGAGGAGGCACATCACTGAAGGTACTCTATCCATCCAGGAGGTACCAAGATGTATCGGGATTTGAGATAGTAATTCTGGTAGAGTGGCATGAAAAGGGATGTCGCGAACTTCGTGAAGCAATGTCTAACATGTCAAAAGGTGAAGGTAGAACACCAGAAGCTGGGAGGAACTCTCCAACCGCTTCCTATTCCCGAATGGAGGTGGGAGCAAGTTACTATGGACTTCGTGTCCGGCTTGCCTAGAGTTAAAGGAGGGTTTGATGGAATATGGGTGATTGTGGACAGATTCACTAAGTCAACCCATTTCCTCAAGTTTCGGATATCCGACAAGGTACCAAAACTAGCCGAGTTGTACTGCAGAGAGATCGTCAGGCTCCATGGGGTTCCAACTAGTATTGTTTCGGACAGATATCCGAGGTTCACTTTGATCTTTTGGCAGAATCTTCAGAAGTGTTTGGGCACCCAGCTCAAGTTTAGCACCGCCTCGCATCCTCAGATGGATGGTCAATCCGAAAGGTTAATTGAGTATCTTGAGGATATGCTTAGAGCGTGTGCTTTGGACTTTCAAGATAAGTGGGACGAGCACCTACCGTTGGTTGAGTTTGCTTACAACAACCGTTATTAGAATTCGATCAAGATGGCTCCGTATGAGGCACTTTATGGGAGAAAGTGTAGGTCTCGTCTGTTTTGGGGCATAGAGGATTGGAGGTGGACCGAGGAAGATAAGCTTGAGAGAGCAGAACCTAAGGAGAAGATTGTTTCTACCATTGATAAGGTTTAGCAAATCGGTAAATGGATGAAAGGAGCCTAGACTCGTCAGAAGAGCTATGGTAACAAGAGAAGAAGGACTTTAGAGTTCGAAATCGGAGATAGAGTCTTTCTAAAAGCATCTCCTAGGAAAGTCTTCACTCGAATAGATAAAGGTGGAAAGCTCAATCCACGATACCTCGGGCCTTTTGAGACCCTTGAACGGATTAGTGAGAAGGCGTATAGATTGGACCTACTGCCAAGTTTGACCGAGATAAACAACATGTTTCACGTTTCTCAGCTCCGCAAGTATTATCCCGACGAAGCAACTATTCTCCCTATAGAAGAGGTTCACTTAGAGCTGGACTTGAAATAAAGAAGCACCCGGTTACGATCCAAGACTGGAACATGCAGGAGTTAAGGAACCGGTAGATTCCCTTGGTCAAAATTCTTTGGAGAGACCAAAAATTCGAAGAGTCGACTTGGGAGACCAATGAGAAGATAAGGAGCTTCTACCCGGAGTGATTCAGTGCAGAGGTGAACCTGGGGGCCAGGTTCTCTGAAGGAGGGGAGGTTGTGACACCCCGTTCGACTACACGTTTATGCCACGTATGAGTTTAATTTCCGTAATTTCATTTATTTTCATATTACTTGATGCACTTATTACTTGGTCTTATTCTTTTGTAACTAATTGGATTATTTGATACGGTTTTGCCTTATATAAATCTATGATATGAATTCGTGCTATAAGTGTAAGTTTTAATTTTTGAATTTGAACCCCGAGCATGCTAACTTCGTGAATTATGTGATGTATATGATTTTAGGACTTAATTTTATGTTTTAAACTTTTTTTGGACTTTATTGATCATTAGAGGACTCAATTGCTCTTTGTTTTAACTTTTGGGGCCATTTTGCAAATTGGCCATTCTTGAGTTTTTAATTCGAAACTTGAGCTCCGGAACTCGGATTCGAGTTCTGCCTTCACCATTGGAATCAAATCGATGAATCGGAAATAATGGAACAAGCCTTGCCCTTTTGCGATGCCATTTCAACCCCTGACAACGCATATTTTGACTTTACGTACCTAAAATGCGCCTATAGCCACTTGGAGACTAGCCTATCATTACCTTGTCCTTCTCTTGACTTATTCAACCCAAGAGATCACCACTCTCTCTCTCCCCACACACGCTAATTTCGAAACAAAGAGAGAAGAAAAGAGAAAGAAGAAGACTCCAAGCAAAACCTCCATTTTTGGTACCCTCAAGCTCAAGTTTGATCCATTTCTTGCTCAATCTCTTAAGGTAAGCCAAGATTCTTGTTCACCTTAACCTTGTAACTTGTATGCACTTCTTCAATCATATTTATATGTTGGAGAATCATGGATTTGGTATACTTGATGAATAGTTAGGTTATTGAAGTTTTGAAGGTATATATGCATCTCTTGCCTATTTGTTGATTTGGAGCTTGATATGATGAGCATGATGGAGTACTAATTGCATATCTTGAATCATATTTAATGCTAGAAGTTAGATTGTTGAGTATCAATAATATACATGTATGTTCTTGGATGAATTAGACTTCATTTCATGTCTTAAGTTGAACCCTATGTGTGCTCTCTATTCTTACTCCTTTATAGCTAGATTTTATGGAGTTTTTGTGCTTAAATTCTTGCAAACTTGAAGCCTTAGAATGCCCTTCTGTGTTTCTTTAAGTGTTGTGGTGTTTTGGAGTGAGGTGCAAGAGTGTTGAGGGTTGGAATTTGCTCCCATTTCAGTCCCGGAGTCATTACCGCCCGTTAGGGCCATTTTGTACTCCGAGGAGTAATGGTTGTTACCCCACAACTCTTGGCCCTTGACCCTGGTAACGGGCGTTAGCCCCTTGTAGGCTTATAGGGGGTAATGTCCGGTAGTCCTAGGTCAGAGTCTCTGACCTAGGTAACGACCGTTCGGGTGTTTTTGCCCGTTAACCCCTCTGTTGTGTATTCGTGTGTTGTTTGCTTTCTTTCTTGCTATGTATGCTCGTTCCTTTGCTTCGAACTTGTTATATATGCTTCGTATACTTGTCGAATTATGTGTTATGAGTTTCATTCTGAGTTTATGGTTTGATTTGAGTTATTTGGAAGTTATGAACATGAATGACCTAAGTGTTGCATTCTCGCACTTTATATGCATACTTTGCACTCATTGTCGAGCGACTATTTGGTACATATTTTATCTATGTCTCGGGTGTTGTGTTTTTGTGTTTCAGTGCCTCTTCCAGAAGGTAACGAACCCGAGGTTTAGGTGATTATTTGCTCGTTTTGGCCCTCTGCTTCCACTCTTTTTTTTTCAAGGTGAGGTTTAGGACTCTTCTTAACTAAAATGTTACGACCTTTATGTGTTGATTTCTCACCTCGCATGCGGCTATATACTTATTATATAGTAAATATGAGTGCTTAAAAGATGATTATGATCTTATGATTACGTTTCGGATTTATGAAAATGGTATAAGTATGAGCATATGTAAGCTTGTGTTTTGAACTCTTTTATACTTTTACGTTAGGTATGAGCAAGGTATGCCCTGAAAGATGGGAAGTTGGTATGAATTGGTATGCTGGGTCCTGGGAATGATGGGTAAGGAATACCCGGGAAGGCAAGGGCCTTCGGGTTTGGCCTGTACATGATTCTCTTTGAAGATTCACACTCAACTCTTGGAGGTAGGGAAGGCATGGTACTTTGAGCCCTCGGTGGATAATCGGGGAAGGCATAGTGTGGGTTCGCTACCCCGTATGTATTGGTATCGTAGGTGGAGAGGGTTTGATTCCCGAAACACCGTTGATGTGGGGTTGGATTGGTATTTGTGATTTATGTAGTTTACGTTATGTTATGAGGAGTTATTGGAGGTCCGTACTCGTCGGATGTATGCTTATGTTTGTATTGATGGATTATGAATCAGGATAGGATTTCTTTATTGTATTATAAGTTACATTTTGAAAGTGATTTGGTAAAACCCTAGCCCAGTTCATGACCATCCCTTTTGTAATTGCTTTGCTCTATACTTATTTATGTGTGTGGGAGTGCGTTAGCCCCTTCACTCACTCGAGTCGCAGACTGACCCTCTCCTTTACCCCTTTCAGGTTGCTCGAGCTAGGTGGGGAAGTACATCGTGTCTAGTCGTACTTGCTAGTTTAGGTCTAGTCTTCATATTATATGTTGCATTTTGAATACTCATACTCTTATTATGTTTTTTATTATAGTTTGTAATATAGGATATTTGGAGTACTTGATGTAAATATTCGATATTATTTTAGGTCGTGTGCCCATTGTATATGTTAGTATCTTTTGTTGAGCTCTTGTATGGATCCTGTATGTTGCTTCTACTTATATGTTTAACTGTTTAGCACGCTCTGTTGTGTCTAAGCCTGTAACGCCCCAGTTTTTCAGTTATAATAATGTGGCGTAATTGTTTATAAATTGCGCAATTTAATTATTTAATTATATGATTAATTGTTTATAAATGTTTATATTTGATTTAAACTATAAACTATTGTTACTTTAATTCAATCCATTATATTTCAACTTGATATTTAGTGTTTAATTTCTTAATTAAAGTTTCATGTTACCTTAACTATTTCGATAATTTCGATAATTAATTTCAACATGTTATTAGTTGGCTTTAATTTATTTAAAATGGGATTTAAGTTTTAGTAATTAATTTATAACGATATGAATTCATTAATGCGCATGAGTGTTCTATTTGTGCTTCGTTCTTATATGTAATGATATCGAAATGTCGTGAAAATTTAGTATGTCGTAAATATATGTGTTATGAACATGCCTTTATGCTCGATTTATGTTTTCGAATTCATTTGATGTGTTAACGAATTTAATTCGATTTGTGGAACCAAGTCGGGGGCTAACGAGCAATTAGCGCACCCTTGGTTCCGTACGTGATATCTTGAGCTCGGGAATTCGGTTTCGAATTCCGACACCTCCGTTGCCTTTTTATCGACGATCCGAAGGCAATGGAACCAGCCTCATACCTTTTTGAAATCATTAAGACCTTCGAAATCCAACCGTAACGAGCAACTCGTGCAAGAAGAACTCCTTTTGTTAACTAGTCTTCATGGTGGGACCCTTTTTACTTAACCTAACCTAACCATACCTTAACCATGACTTTTGTACCTTGGGTTAAGCCTTTCTCCTACCCCTTTAGCTCTGAAAACCGAACCAAACATCTCCCATTTCTGCTGGATCTGATCGAGATAGAGGAAGAGAGAAAGGAGAAAAAACCCTTGGCCATTCTTTTGATTTTGGAGCTCAAATCACCTCCCTTCTTCTTCTAATCTTCAAGGTATGAATATTTATGTCTTATCTACTCTATTATGCTTGATTTCATCTACTTACATCATGATTTGGATCAGATTTGATTAGGGTTTGGGTGATGAGTTTGGTATGAACTTTTAGGGATTTTTGCTCTTGTAACCTATTTGCTTGTGTAGCTGATTTTCTTGCTTATACATGATCATATGAACTTGTTTCTTGACCTATTTCTTTCCTAACTGATAGTATATGATATTAGGAGAATTTTATCTCTCGACCCTTTGATGAAATTATGAGATATGGAGCTCCAAACTTGATGATCAAACTGCTTCCCGTGTTTTCGAACTGCTGCTGTTCATTTTGCTTTGTTGCTTGATCAAATGATCTTCTTTTCATGTGAATTTGCATGGATATTATGTACACTCATTCTCTATATGTTAACATTCATGTTTCAAGTATTTGGATCCATTTTAAGCCTCAAAACCGAAAGACATGGCCAGTTCTTATGCATGATTCATGACAGACTTGTTGCTGTTGCGTTTGGTAACTTGTTGGTCATTCTAATGTGCTTTAAATTGTGTCATTTTGCATATATATGAAGTATATTAGTCGTTTAGTATGTTATCATGCATTCCCCAAGGTTTCAGATCGAAATTCAAGCCCTAAGTACTTGATCAAGGCATGATTGAACAATTGAGCTCATATTTACGATTTTGGCGATCCAGTTTTGCTGCATGATTTAGATGCTCTTAATGTGGGATTTGGGCTTTGAACTCTAAATGAAAAATGTTCCTAACATGTTAAATATGTTTTATAGTAAGTTTCATAGCATTTGGAGTTGATTTGGTATGCTTTTGGATAGATTTTTAAAGGGATCAGTTTTGCCGATAAAACTTTGTGAACGTTTAAGTTCTGTACCGTGACACCCCCGTGTCTCATTTACACTTAAGTGTGAGACACGGGCGTGTCACACCTTCTGGGAAGCTCTGTACTGAGCCACGGTCGTGGCTCAGTTTAGCTAAGGAAGGTGACACCCCCGTATCCCTTCCCCTGCGCAGTCCTTGTTGCTTCCTTTTCGGTTTTTGATTTGTTTCACCTCTTGAATGACTTTATCTCCTTTTGTGTTGAACTATGAGCTTGTTTTGCTATATGTTGAGAGTATTGTAGTTTAATTTCATGACATTTGGATGAGTTGTAGGCATGCTTTTGCTTAATGTCGTTTATGTGTGTTTATATGTCGTTTATGAATCGCGTAACTCATTTTCTATATCATATGATTCCTTCTTGTTGTCAAACCTTGGAAATATGCTATCTTATGTAATATGAAGTATGTAGTAGCATTTTGGGAGAGCTTGAATATATTCTATGCTCCTATTTGAATTCTTGAATTAATTTGATTGGAGATATGAATTGATGAATATGAATGAAAATGAATGAATGAGTGAATGACTTGGATATATGAGTTAAATGCCTTAATAATGCACATGAACACTTTCATGACTTAATATCATGTTTATGCCTTCATATCATGCTTGAGCATTGCCGTGCGTCATATATGGTTCATTTAGAGTCTTGAGTCTCACGAACACGTCATGTTGTCTTTTGGTACAGTTTATCTCTAGGGTGGAGAGGTCTTGATCCTTCGGGCACTTGGTAACTCGTATCCTTGTTTCGTCTTGTACCAGGTGAGGGTGGTTTTGTTCTAGCTATGTAACAAACCCTACAACCCTTATGTGAAAAGCTTCGGCCAAAACCATACGATTATATATATATGTTACTTTTTATAATAAAGTCATCGAGTAAAGATTGATCGAGTAAAACCTTTTCAAATGATTTATGAATTATGATATGTACTTATGAACTGAAATGTTTTGACGTGATTATGCATTTATGATATGTTCACGGGCCCAGGGACTTAGTGCAAGCGGCTATCCGGGGAGGCAAGGGCCGACGGTGATCCCTTGTACTAGTCCCAACTTATGTACGGTGATACCGGCCCTCGCTAGGAGGTTTAGTGGGGAATGGGAGCTGAGTGCCCTTGGGGGAGTCACGAAACCCCATTGGACTATGTATGAGGTGGTCGGGTCTTGCTAACCCGTCCACCACCCGGAGGAAGAAGGTTGGAAATGATTTATGATTTATGTTATGTTATGTTATGTTATGATTATGCACCGTGCGGGAAGGTCGGGACACGGATTGCCCAAACGATTATGATTTATGATATATGGTCTGCATGTATTATGATATATTGCATGAACACCTAATCAACATATTAATGATAATTGTCGTACACGGTCGGAGTTTGGTTGGAGATTGTGCACGCTCACTCGCCGAGCCTTGTGTTTATGTATGATTTATGAATGTAATGAATTAATATGATTAGTCATAAAATCCGAGCACTGATTAGTCATTCTCTTGCCCTTTTAGTGAACTAATTTCAAATAAAACCTTGTTCGGAATTTATGACTTGCATGTGCATGTTTTTATATATATATATCGCTCCTGCTCACTCAGTCTTCTAGAGACTGACCCTCTCCCTCCCCAATCATTTAGTGTGCAGGTTTGACTTTGGAGTTTCGGGCTAGGCGGTGGTGTTTGGAGTCTTTAAGTTGGTCAAGTTAGGTTAGGAGAGTCTCTGCACTCATTCATGTATTGGATTTATGTTTGATTCGATTCCATAGTACCCTGAACTCGAATATTTATGAAATTATTATTGAATTGATTTTACTGGGATTTGCTATGATTTAAAAGAGGCCTGAAGAGCCCAAATTCTGCGTATGGTTTGTATGATTGGACTTTGGCTTTGCTATGCAATACATTTTGTTGATTGGTTTTCATTGCAAGGTCTAGCTCCCCCTGGCTTAGGAAGGTTTTTATGTTTGTCTCCCGTTCGCTATGGTTTGATATGGGTGTGGATAAGCTGTTTCGTTACTCGTGTTGAGCCATAGTGCGGGGGATGTGGTACCTCACGTGCGGGGTGCTACATCCTTAAGTGGTATCAGAGCCCGGTTGCAAAACCGGTGTTCTTGAGTCGTGCTTGAGTCAGTTAGGTCGCACGGCATAGGAACAACTTGTTAATGTATGCATTGCATCGATTTGGCGTGAATATATGATACTAATTGTTGGAAATTGCTTAATACAAGTATACAATCTACTCTCTTATTTAGTTGTTTTAAATGTTGCAATTTGCATTCTATGTGCATTGATTCATTTAACTACGTGCCATAAGCATACACTAATCTTCATGCATCCATATTTGAGTTGATCTTTCTTATATAGACTACTATCATGCAAACAAAGCTACAATTCACACCAACTACAATTGACAAAGTAACTTGAAGGCCGAGTGTTCAAATTCCGCGGCTTGCACAATGGAACTACCTATCCTGGCTCGTATCATGGGAGGAAGCTTGGATCACGGGAAGGTTCATCAATCATTCCCTACCTACAAACCTTGAAGGTTCTCAACATACCAGAATTGCAAAGACTCAAGTTCTAACTTGAGGGATGCGTGAGACAACGAGAGGGGTGTGGAACTCTTCACCACTCCGGTTTTGAAGACATTTAATACAAGATTAAATGCTCCAAGGTTCACCGTTCAAGCTCCGAGTTTGGAATGGTTGGGTGATTGGAAGACCAAATTGGGAAGCTTCAAGGAGTCGGATACAAGATGTGTTAAAAAGGTTCGACTCAACTCAGATGCAAGGATTAGGAGCCGTTAATCATAAAGCTCACTATGAGGTCAAATATGGAAGCTCACTTGATGCGAATATAAGCGTGGAACAACAAATGGACGCAAGGCAAAGAGACTTAAGAGTATCGAGGAATACAAATCACGTCGTCTTCTTGGAACCTTGGAACATGAAGACATCCAGAAGCAAGCAAGAATGGAAAGCGTTATCATGGGTGAATTATGCGCGTAGATCGGAAACAAAGAATAAGCTAAAGGAACTTTAACCGGAGAGGACATCAAGATGAAGATTCGGACGACCTTTGGAGGTTGCTGCTTGGAAGTAAGTTGAGGTGTAAACTCCATTGACAAAGAAGACCTTGGGTTCAAGAATAGCACGTTCGGGCCATGGGATATACAAATGGATGAAGAAGATTAGGGAGATTCGAAAACCATGGAAAGCTAAGTAGTTATCAATGTCTCCAAAGAAAGTTACAATTATGGGGATGAGGAACACGTCGTTAAGCTAAAAGCTTACCACCTCGGTGACAGGTTCTGCATATTCATGGCATGAGCATCATGCATCGAATTAAAATAAATTGCTTTCTTTATCTATATGTACGTTTATGTTTAATTAATGTAATTGCTCCAACGTGTTGCATCGTTGCATCTTTAACTGTTTACTATGTGCATTGGCATGTTAATCCAACATGCATAGCTTAGTGTTTAATTGATAGGGAATGGCTCCACCTTGTTCATCAATCGATTCTTTGATCAAGGCTTGCTCGAATCAAGACGAGAAGAATAGTTGGGTTATATCTTGGGAGTTCCGGGCATATAGCTTAGCTAGCACAATCTACATCGAAGAAACTAAGTTGAAGAGTTTTGGAGAAACCTTAATCTCAGAGGCGAAGTAACGAATTCAACTAAAATTTCCAAATAAGGGAGCATTGATTAGGAAATAATGTAAGTCCTTTTTGATCCTTGAAAGGATTACCTTTAGTTGAAGAATGGAAATACAAGAGGGGATTAAATTGGTCTAGATTTCAAGAAGAGTAAGAAAGAGAAAAGTTGGTGATTGGAAGGAAGTAATTACTGAAGGGTTCGAATTGAACCTTAGGAGTGAATTAAAGAAACAGAAGTGGCTTAGTAAAAATTTCAATGAAAGAAGGATTCATGGAGTTAGACATGTAAGAGCGAAAGATTTTAAGGGGGAGAGCACGACCGAGAGGTGAATTGGAGGAAGGGAGTGGTGCTCGAATGAATATGTTAGGAGTAATGACGGGGATGCAAATTAAGAAGAATCTGGAAGTCCTAAGGGTGGTGATTAGAAATGAATGAGACGACGGTTATGGTTAAGCTGTTAAGAGAGAAGCTACGCATGGAATTCTGATCTGGAGGTGATGGAATCATAAGAGAGTTCTATGAACTTCTAAGTTAGAATTAACAAGGGGAAAACCGAGTCAAGCTATCATATAAGGGGATGGTGTCGATCAAGATTTATTCAATGAAGTATGAAGGGGTCCAAGACAATATTATCTAGTTATTAGTTATATCAACGGTAATCCAGAAGGAAGCTTAAATAGAGACCAAATAGAAAAGGATGATAATTGGAGGATTGGTCTCAAATTTCAAGAATCATCAAGAACCTTCTATCTTCGGTTAAGGAAATATGGGACCAGTTATCGAATATAACATTGAGGGGGTCAAAAGGGAATGAACGGACAATTGGAACGGAAGGTGGGAGAAGACTTGTGTTGAGAGAGACCATAGGAATGAACATCGTAAGGTCGGGATCGAATCATCAAGTTTGCCAAGAGTGGTTATCCTCAGGATATGTTGAGCACCGATTTGGATAAGGATTGAAGAAGTGGGGTAGCAGTACAAGTTAGAAAGGATCTAAGAATATACTCCTTAAAGAATTCCTCAATCGCTTCACCGGGGAACCCTGAAGAGGTTCAAGACAAGCTGGGCACTGAGTTACATTCAGGACAGATCATACCTTGGACAACGACAACTCACAAATCTGAATTTTGCAACCATGGTGAACGGTACTTATAGCATTCATGATACATACATCCATGCAAATTTAACCTACATAATTTTTATGCTAGCTGCTTTGATCTTGTACTGTGGTAAATTACTTGGAGTAATTGAGACCAATGTGGGCGACATCTATTACTTGCTTTGGGTGCCTTAAATGATTTTAAATTTGGTTTTGCGTGAGTTGCTTGGGAGTATTGGAGACTTCCTTGCTTTATTTTCGGTTGAGAGACGGGGTGCTCCCTCTTGTTTGTAAGAGACGGGGATTCTCTTATTTTTGTTCGAGAGATGGGGCACTCTCTTTGCTTGTGAGAGACGGGGTTCTCTCCTTGTTGCTTGGGAGAGACGGGGTTCTCTCATTGCTGCTCGAGAGACGGGGCTCTCTCCTTGTTGCTTGTGAGAGACGGGGAATCTCTCATTGTTTGTTTTCAAGCGTGTTGTGAATCCGAGGACGGATTCTTTTTAAGGGGGAGAGATTGTAACGCCCCAGTTTTTCAGTTATAATAATGTGGCGTAATTGTTTATAAATTGCGCAATTTAATTATTTAATTATATGATTAATTGTTTATAAATGTTTATATTTGATTTAAACTATAAACTATTGTTACTTTAATTTAATCCATTCTATTTCAACTTGATATTTAGTGTTTAATTCTTTAATTAAAGTTTCATGTTACCTTAACTATTTTGATAATTTCGATAATTAATTTCAACATGTTATTAGTTGGCTTTAATTTATTTAAAATGGGATTTAAGTTTTAGTAATTAATTTATAATGATATGAATTCATTCATGCGCATGAGTGTTCTATTTGTGCTTCATTCTTATATGTAATGATATCGAAATGTCGTGAAAATTTAGTATGTCGTAAATATATGTGTTATGAACATGCCTTTATGCTCGGTTTATGTTTTCGGATTCATTTGATGTGTTAACGAATTTAATTTGATTTGTGGAACCAAGTCGGGGGCTAACGAGCAGTTAGCGCACCCTTGGTTCCGTATGTGATATCTTGAGCTCGGGAATTCAGATTCGAATTCCGACACCTCTGTTGCCTTCGTATCGACGATCCGGAGACAATGGAACCAGCCTCATACCTTTTTGAAATCATTAAGACCTTCGAAATCCAACCGTAACGAGCAACTAGTGCAAGAAGAACTCCTTTTGTTGACTAGTCTTCATGGTGGGACCCTTTTTACTTAACCTAACCTAACCATACCTTAACCATGACTTTTGTACCTTGGGTTAAGCCTTTCTCCTACCCCTTTAGCTCTGAAAACCGAACCAAACATCTCCCATTTCTGCTGGAGCTGATCGAGATAGAGGAAGAGAGAAATGAGAAAAAACCCTTGGCCATTCTTGTGATTTTGGAGCTCAAAT
This sequence comes from Lantana camara, assembly GCA_037501455.1. Taxonomy (NCBI): domain Eukaryota; kingdom Viridiplantae; phylum Streptophyta; class Magnoliopsida; order Lamiales; family Verbenaceae; genus Lantana; species Lantana camara. Next base: position 62,390,670 of record CM074855.1, read on the forward strand.
CACCTCCCTTCTTCTTCTAATCTTCAAGGTATGAATATTTATGTCTTCTCTACTCTATTATGCTTGATTTCATCTACTTACATCATGATTTGGATCAGATTTGATTAGGGTTTGGGTGATGAGTTTTGTATGAACTTTTAGGGATTTTTGCTCTTGTGACCTATTTGCTTGTGCAGCTGATTTTCTTGCTTATACATGATCATATGAACTTGTTTCTTGACCTATTTCTTTCCTAACTGATAGTATATGTTATTAGGAGGATTTTGTCTCTTGACCCTTTGATGAAATTATGAGATATGGAGCTCCAAACTTGATGATCAAACTGCTTCCCCTGTTTTCGAACTGCTGCTGTTCATTTTGCTTTGTTGCTTGATCAAATGATCTTCTTTTCATGTGAATTTGCATGGATATTATGTACACTCATTGCTCTATATGTTAACATTCATGTTTCAAGTATTTGGATCCATTTTAAGCCTCAAAACCGAAAGACATGGCCTGTTCTTATGCATGATTCATGACAGACTTGTTGCTGTTACGTTTGGTAACTTGTTGGTCATTCTAATGTGCTTTAAATTGTGTCATTTTGCATATATATGAAGTATATTAGTTGTTTAGTATGTTAGCATGCGTTCCCCAAGGTTTCAGATCGAAATTCAAGCCCTAAGTACTTGATCAAGGCATGATTGAACAATTGAGCTCATATGTGCGATTTTGGCGATCCAGTTTTGCTGCATGATTTAGATGCTCTTAATGTGGGATTTAGACTTTGAACTCTAAATTAAAAATGTTCCTCACATGCTAAATATGTTGTATATTAAGTTTCATAGCATTTGGAGTTGATCGGGTATGCTTTTGGATAGATTTTTAAAGGGATCAGTTTTGCCGGTAAAACTTTGTGAACGTTTAAGTTCTGTACCGTGACACCCCCGTGTCTCATATACACTTAAGTGTGAGACACGGGCGCGTCACACCTTCTGGGCAGCTCTGTACTGAGCCACGGTCGTGGCTCAGTTTAGCTAAGGAAGGTGACACCCCCGTGTCCCTTCCCCTGCGCAGTCCTTGTTGCTTCCTTTTCGGTTTTTGATTTGTTTCACCTCTTGAATGACTTTATCTCCTTTTGTGTTGAACTATGAACTTTTTTTGCTATATTTTGAGAGTATTGTGGTTTAATTTCATGACATTTGGATGAGTTTTAGGCATGCTTTTGCTTAATGCCGTTTATGTGTGTTTATATGTCGTTTATGAATCGCGTAACTCATTTTCTATATCATATGATTCCTTCTTGTTGTCAAACCTTGGAAATATGCTATCTTATATAATATGAAGTATGTAGTAGCGTTTTGGGAGAGCTTGAATATATTCTATGCTCCTATTTGAATTCTTGAATTAATTTGATTGGAGATATGAATTGATGAATTTGAATGAAAATGAATGAATGAGTGAATGACTTGGATATATGAGTTAAATGCCTTAATAATGCACATGAACACTTTCATGACTTAATATCATCTTTATGCCTTCATATCATGCTTGAGCATTGCCGTGCGTCATATATGGTTCATTTAGGGTCTTGAGTCTCACGAACACGTCATGTTGTCTTTTGGTACAGTTTATCTCCAGGGTGGAGAGGTCTTGATCCTTCGGGCACTTGGTAACTCGTATCCTTGTTTCGTCTTGTACCAGGTGGGGGTGGTTTTGTTCTAGCTATGTAACAAACCCTACAACCCTTATGTGAAAAGCTTTGGCCAAAACCATACGATTATATATATATGTTACTTTTTATAGTAAAGTCATCGAGTAAAGATTGATCGAGTAAAACCTTTTCAAATGATTTATGAATTATGATATGTACTTATGAACTGAAATGTTTTGGCGAGATTATGCATTTATGATATGTTCACCGGCCCAGGGACTTAGTGCAAGTGGCTATCCGGGGAGGCAAGGGCCGACGGTGATCCCTTGTACTAGTCCCAACTTATGTACGGTGATACCGGCCCTCGCTAGGAGGTTTAGCGGGGAATGGGAGCTGAGTGCCCTTGGGGGAGTCACGAAACCCCATTGGCCTATGTATGAGGTGGTCGGGTCTTGCTAACCCGTCCACCACCCGGAGGAAGAAGGTTGGAAATGATTTATGATTTATGTTATGTTATGTTATGTTATGATTATGCACCGTGCGGGAAGGCCGGGACACGGATTGCCCAAACGATTATGATTTATGACATATGGTCTGCATGTATTATGATATATTGCATGAACACCTAATCAACATATTAATGATAATTGTCGTACACGGTCGGAGTTTGGTTGGAGATTGTGCACGCTCACTCGCCGAGCCTTGTGTTTATGTATGATTTATGAATGTAATGAATTAATATGATTAGTCATAAAATCCGAGCACTGATTAGTCATTCTCTTGCCCTTTTAGGGAACTAATTTCAAATAAAACCTTGTTCGGAATTTATGACTTCCATGTGCATGTTTTTATATATATATATCGCTCCTGCTCACTCAGTCTTCTAGAGACTGACCCTCTCCCTCCCCAACCTTTTAGTGTGCAGGTTTGACTTTGGAGTTTCGGGCTAGGCGGAGGTGTTTGGAGTCTTTAAGTTGGTCAAGTTAGGTTAGGAGAGTCTCTGCACTCATTCATGTATTGGATTTACGTTTGATTCGATTCCATAGAACCCTGAACTCGAATATTTATGAAATTATTATTGAATTGATTTTACTGGGATTTGCTATGATTTAAAAGAGGCCCGAAGAGCCCAAATTCTGCGTATGGTTTGTTTGATTGGACTTTGGCTTTGCTATGCAATACATTTTGTTGATTGGTTTTCATTGCAGGGTCTAGCTCCGCCTGGCTTAGGAAGGTTTTTATGTTTGTCTCCCGTTCGCTATGGTTTGATATGGGTACGGATTAGCTGTTTCGTTACTCGTGTTGAGCCATAGTGTGGGGGATGTGGTGCCTCACGTGCGGGGTGCTACAAAGCCCCTCTTTGCCTAGTGTGTGCGTGTAGGTCCCCGTTCACTTAGACTGGGGCTTATATACGGAAATCCATTTCATATGTGGCTTCGGGTCTAGGTGCGGGGGATGTCGTGACCCGTCGCTCTGGGTTCTACAATACTCATTTTTAACCAAACCCTAAGAGTTAGATCTTAATGGATCCAAATGGTAAGGGTTGAATCTCCTTTAGACCCCCTTATTGTGTGAGTCCAACTGAGCTACTCGTTCAACACCGGGTTAAGTTCAAGTATGAGTCTTCTCTACATCAGATTGAAGAACCCCTATCGCTTAAAGATCTTGTCCGAACTAACTCCTATCGGGATATCGCGAAGCCCGCGTGGGATGCACGCGGAGAAGTTGTTCTTATAGTCCAGAACTCGAGGCATAGGACCTGAGGACAGATCCTTCTTCAGGGGGAGAGATTATGACGCCCCATATTTTCAGATCGATCAGGTACGACGTCACGAGTGAAGTCAGGACGAGTGTTAATTGTTTTAATCGATAAATATGTATTTTAATCTATAATATCTATTAAGCGAGAGACCCAAGTTTGGTCTCTTGGACTCTAAAAATAATTTCTTTTCTATTTATTTATTGATTGATTTTATCCGACTTTATCTCTTCCACGTTCTGTTAATTTCTCTTTTTTGTCTGATCACTTCTCTTCTTAATTTCTCTTTTATTTCTTATCACTTGCATTTTTTTTTTAATTATAATTTTTATCACTTTTCACCTATATTTTAAATTTTTATAATTATTAATATAACATTATCCTATCTTAATTATTTATTTATTTATCAAAAATTAATGATTATATTAAAAAAAACTATGGAATATATATTTAATAAGAACTTTTTAATTTTAATATATTTATATAATAATTATTTTTATTTGCACATGCATATAATGTGCAAAGTTGCTAGTTATTTATTAATTACTAGTCACGTATTTGATTATTTAATTAAGTGAGTTAATTGTTAATTGAAATTATGTGTTTAATTGAATTCTTTGAATTGTGTACCTAATTGAACTTATATGAAATCCTTGGACTCAATTAAACTTTGAGATCGAACCTAATTACTCACCTATCAAACGGGTCCCAATTAAAGAACTTAAATTGCTGAGGGACCAAAGTGTAAGATCCCTCATTTTCTCCCCCTTTTTCTTTTCACTATTCTCTTCATTTATTCTTCTTCATCTAAGAAACCCTTGTCCCTCCATTCCCTCTTTTTCACCCCCTCCAAATCCAAGCAAGAGAATAAGAGACAAGGTTATATCTTCAAATTTCAAGCAAGCCTCCAAGCTCCATCCTCTTTGTTCATCTTTTCCTCAACACTCCAAGGTATATATGTGGGTTTTTGAATATATGGCTTCAATATGTTGGGTGATAGCCAAGGTTATGATCTTAAAGCATGATTTCTTGCTTCTATGATGTTCTTATAATTGAATCTATGAATTTTATGCTTGATTGTTGGAATTCTTGGAGCAAGAATGTGTGTATGTATATGTGTGTATATATATGTGTGTATATATATTGTGAATATAAATGTATTTATGTTGTGGGTTTGTAGATTAATGTGTTCTAAGTTGTCCTAAACTTGCATTTGATGTTTCTACATGGTATATTACATGTTTTAAGCATTTTGGGTTGAGTTCTGGTTAAGTTTTAAGCTTGGGAAGGATTCACATCCCCCTTTCCCGTTTTTTCCCCTTTTTTCTACGTTCCAGGGGCCAATCCTGGCCTTCACACTTTTAATCGCAACCCAGGATTCAACTTCCGAAACTCACTGCTCCAGGTTACTGGCCGGGACTGCCCTCCCCTGCTTCGTTTGCTCAAGACAAGTTCGTAGACTCTAAGTTTGCCCAATTCTGATCTCGTTAACCCCTTCTTCCGACAGTTTTCGCATACGAGGACCCGAGATATAATACTGGATCCTCATAATTCGTGCCAAAGGCAGCAGACTCCAGCTCTCTCTCTCCCTCTCTCTCTCTCCCGCGATTCATCGTTCCCCAGTTACTATTCATATACACAAACACACACTAATCCAAACTCGAGCGATACTCGACGGATGTCGGCGAATGAATAGTCCATTTCGAAGAGCTCGACGACGTGATCACAACCATACGAAGATCTCGACAAAATGTTAAATGGTGGTGGAGTTATAGCCATTTTTCAGGCACGGCTGGAGGGGGTGGCGGAACCGCCACTTCATGAGCGATTTCCGGTGTCTCCGGTGACTTTCCTTCAACACGCACCCCGGGATCCAAAGGAAGACTTCTCGGTCGTCCTTTCTACGTTGGCGGTGCGGCCAACGGCTCACACGCCGCTTGAAGCTCGCGGTGGCGGCGCGTGAACAGTAACACGGTGGCGATCCGGTGACTTTTGTCGACGAAGGTTAGTGTTTTCTGAGGTTTTCCGACCCCTTGAGTACATTTCCAGCCTCGATTTGATCAGATTTTGGTTATAGGTGGTGGTTCCGGCCAGGCGCATTGGCGGTTCGCAGTGGAGGCTTATTTCGGTAACTTTTTTCGACAAGTAGCTTATGGGTTTCGAAGAGCTCGTCACGGGTAAGACAATGCCTTTTACGGATTCGATTTTCATTCACCAGTTTGAGAGTAATTTGATTTTGATGATTTTGGAGATTCGTATTGTTGGATCTGAAATTGGAGACGTTTAGCTTGGAATTTTTAGAAATTGATCGAGGATTTCTGTAACAGCCCTAAACAGGGCCTAGTTGGAATTGGTAAGCCTTAAAAGAAAGTGAAAGCATTTATAGACTTTGATCCGTCAAATGTTCTTCAAGCATCACATTTATATGTGTTTTAAGTTGTTCTTACGTGCTATTATGTGACATTAGGAAAGATCTCATGTAAAACCCCATATTACTATTCATTTCCGAGCCTCCATTCCCTCAATAGAATACTAAAAACTCAAATCTGTATTTCTTGAATACCTTAACTCATGTTTTAAAATCATTTTCAGAAATTTAACATCAGAATTACGATCTTATTCCCATGTCATTGTTTATCCACTAAATGATATCCTCTATCTCATTCCTAGAACCTTAGAGGCATGAAACTTATATTTTTCTATCACTTACATATGTTTTCCATGACCCGAAACTCTTTACAAAAATTGTTTATCAAAAATTACCATTAGGTCCCCTGATCACTATTCATTCCATACAATTAGGAATTTCTCGGAACACCTTTTCCTATCAAATATCATAGTCAAATGAATCCTTGAATCATTTCGGGAATTTTGATATCATCCACAAACCCTAATTCCTATTCTAACTCAACTAGTATCGAAATTCACTTCAAAACCCTAGGTACTATTCTTACCGTAAACAACTTTTTATCCGTACACTTTTTGATATTCAATATTATAGTCAAAACGGTCTTTGAATTATTTTATGAATTTTCATACATTTACCAAAACTTGATTCCAACCGTAGCATATTTTATATATATTTTCCTTTTGAAAAATTATCATTTTATTTTAAATAATTAGCTTTCATTCAACATTCAAAATTACACTTTAAACGTTTCTTGAATTTTTCTCTAAACTATGATAATTTTTACAACCTTTAAACTTCATCATAGCTTCGTTTATCTAATTTTCTCACCAACGGACCAAGCACATTATGAGGAAGTATCACCTAATCCGTGATATTATTAAAAGAGGAGATGTGCAAATTGATCGCATTAGCAGAGAACGTGGCAGATCCACTTACTAAACACCTTAGTCGAGAAGCTTTCCATGGTCATCTTCAGAAGATGGGACTTAGAGTAGCTTTAGAATGGCTTTGACGGGCAAGTGGGAGATTGTTAGGAATAGTACCCTAGAAAGCCGATTGTATATCTGCTTTGTACTTTTCCTTACTGTAATCGCAGATAATCTTTGAATAAAATAACGAATTAAGGCAACACTTCTTTATATGCTCTTGTTCGGTATGTGTTTACTTTAGATGTGCATGTATGAGAACTCCCCTAACCCTGATGACTTTAGGACTCTACCATTTAGGTGAAATGGTTCATGAAACGAGCCCTATATCACAGAAGTCACGATGAGTAAAATACTCGAACCCGATGAGTTCTACAGACAGTGGGAGTGTCAACCTGACTCCTCTAAAGCTTGCTTGTGGGATCACGCCCTTAAGAAAGACCACCTTGTTTCATGGAGGTGCAAAGTGTATAGTTGATACGTGCGTGATACATGAGGGTGCTTACTTCAGTAAGTAAGTTCACTGAGGTGCCCCGTGTGAGAAGATTCCTAAATGGGAAAGGAAGTTTCTATTTGAGGAAATGGAAACTTCCAGATTAGGAAATATCTGACGAGTCATTGATGTGATTAATTGATCCTTAGACTTGAGGTTCCATGTCACTTTATGAGTTAACTCTGTAGTATTAGGTATAAGCTTTAAAGGGTGTCGCCTTAGACAACTGATTCAAGGCTTATATTGGGGCTGCACAAGTGACTCATGAAAGTGAATGAGAATCAAGAAATGACCTACACTTACATTTGCAAGGTGATCTCTTATTGTGTAAGTCATTCATATGCCATATGCCAAGGCAATAGATAAAGACATCAAGAAAAGGGTTTCTTGGATTGAGATCAAATGGATATGAAATGCACTTAGCTTTAAGACCAGATTATTAGGGTTCTGATTATTCCCTTACCCTAGATCTTGGTTGAGAGATAGTAAGTAGGAGGATTGTATCTCACATGAATCAATGACTTAAAGGTTCTGTCGAATTGAGACATTCCAATTTAGCTAGGGGTTAAACACTTGTTGCTAGACTATGGTCGTTTAATCTGTGGACTGATTAATTAATTAGTGAATTAATTAATTAGGGTCACTGCTAATTGAATTGAGAATCTAGAGGCTCACACACGATAACTTGGTTACATGAGTTAAGGCTTTAAAATGATTAAACGAGTTGATCATGCCGAGAGGGTTCCACACGTGTGAATCACACGTGTGGGTCACATGTCCTTGGGACACGTGTCTCAAACGTGTATATATGTATATTTTATGTATTAAATAATTAATGTGTTAATTATTTAATAGACTTTGGTTTAATTTTGAATTAAAAAGAAAGTCTTATTTTGGAGAAAAATAATCTATTTAATTAATTACGAATTAATTAATTAGATAAAATAAGTTATTTATTTATTAATAAATAAATTACAAAATTATCGAAAAGGGGTTTGGATATTTTAGCTCTCTTAAAAGTTGATTTGAATTAGTATTCTAAGTCAAGGTTTTGGAATTACTTGATGATCGAGTAATAAGAGAGAGAGGGACCAAATCCTTAGTCCATAAGGACTAAGTTTCGGCATCCCCCTCTTGCTATATGTAGGTGGGGGCTCGAGCTCCCCTTAGAGATTGATCGATTTCTCTTGGTTCATGTGTTGAACACCATCCTTTCTCCAAGATAAAATAAACCCTAGGTTAAGCCTAAACACTAACTTGAGAACTAGCATCCTTACTAGTTAGATTATAGTCAAGTTGGTGGACTATCTCTAGAGAGCTTCAAGTTACAAGTTTTGAAGATTCGAGGTTTACCAAGGAGAAGGGATCAAACCGCGAGAAGAGCGTTCTTGGGTGGCTTGAAACGCTTCAAGAAATATTATTGAATAGTAAGTTTCTAATCTCTACGAATTCGGATTCACGATTGCGTTCTTGGGTGGCTTGAAACGCTGCTTTTTTATTCCTGTTTTCCAACAAGTGGTACAGAGCCACCTCGTTAATCGTGTTTCTGATTCGTCTCCACTTAACTGAATTTGGAAGAAATTCTTAGGCTTAGATACGAATTAGGTATTCATGAGTTCTTTTAGAAAGCCTGAATTACGAAACTGTAATTTTCTTGAATTTCTGAAACTGTTTTCTTAAACTATGTCTTTGAAAACCGTTTTGATTCAAATCTGTTTAAATTGTGATTTTAATTTTGGATTGAATTGGTTTTGAGAAACCCGAAATCGCGCTGAGAACGAAAGAGGCAAGGCTCATGCATGCTAAAGCATAGCACGCGGGGCCTCGCCAATCACCGCCACCCACCAGTCCCGCGACTGTACGGGACTGCCCGTACGAGGCTCCCGCAACGTCGCGGGAGTGACCGCCCACACGTCCCGCAACCGCGCGGGACATCCAGCCTAGCCCCTCCCGCAACCGCGCAGGAGCGTCCGCCCAGGGACGTGCGGGACTACCCTGCCCACGCCGCGCGCACACTGGCAGCAATTGCTGCCAGTTGTGCACAGCGCTGGTGCGCGCGCCTAGCGCTCGTTGCTGTGCAGCGGGCGGGCAATCTCGCATCGTCCCGGGCCCGTGTTTCGTGTTTTCGTATTTTCGGTCCTTGAAATCCAGATTTAATTTTCCTGTAAAATTTTGTTTTATTAAATCTGAATTATTTTTGAAATAATTGTTTAAATTGGGGTTTTTTAAAAATTAAGCAATTTAAATTTTGAGAAAATTGCAAACTTTATTTTATGAAAATATTGAAAGAATAAAATTATTAATTTTCAAAAATTAATTGGAATTTTATTAGTTTATAGTTTTTCGGGTTTTATAGAAAATGCTCTTGAAGAAGAATTGCATCTAAGTCGTGTTTTAAGCTATTAGAGCGTAAAGCGAGAATTTTAATTTATTGGTTAAATTTAAATTCTTGCAATTTATCCATGTTAGGTGATCATGGGTACTAGTCTTTGTATGTTTTACATTTATGCACATGGATGGTTTACATTTGGGGTTGGAGCCCTATAGTTGCGTTTTTCAATTGAGGTTGGAGCCTCACTTATGTCCGTACTGTTATGTGATTAATTAAGTGGCTTTCCATATTACTGTTTTTGAGACCGGGGTATGCCCCGTGTATATGTCTAAGGCCAATATGAAGATTGAGCCTTATTACTTTTCAGTACTTTTTTCATTTTTTGAGAGTAGAATAGGTAGTGAGGTTTTATTTTCATTTTGGAGACAATGCACCCATGGAGTAAGATGGACCACATTCAAGTAACAAGAAGGCCATAAGTGAAAACCCCTCAAAATGTTAGGGAGGGGAATCTCAATTGAAAATGTAATAGAGATAGGGCTCGTATTTTATTACAGCTTTCCCTTATGTGATATAAATTGTTTATGTGGCATGTATGTTAGAATTGCCATAGTGGAGTGGCTCCCACTTTTCATGCATAAGATAGGATATGTAACGCCCCAATTTCCGATTTTCCAGGTACGCGAATTAATTGCCAAATGTGTCTTAACTTCCTAATTGTCCTTAATTTACAATTCTTTAAATTATAGGACTTAATTGCATGATTATTTCTTGGCTCGATTGATCAATTTGCCAACCTTTTATCCTTGATTGCATAACTTATACAAATGAGGGATTAAGTTGCAATTTGAGCATTTCACCAAATTTGAGGATGATGAATCACGTTAAATGCCTTCTCTATGCTTCCATCTTCATTTTTTTCATCCAACTTTCATCATCACCTTGCTTCTTTGTTGCTCTCGGTTCCACCATCAAGAAAGGGAGAAAGGATTTCATTGATTACATTCAAATTTTCCAAGGAAATTTCATATTTGAAGCTTCATCATCATCATCATCTCCTCTCATCCCATTTCTTTTCTTCAAGCTCTCAAGTGTTTAGCAAGCAGGTTATGATCGTGCAAAGCAATGCGCGTACCGTGATCGAATCGTTCAATGGATAACAAGCGAATCAGGCTCATGTAAAGCAATGCGTGTAGTTTGATTGGTATCATGTTCACGCAAAGCAATGCGTGCAATGTGATTAATGCCATGAATGGGATGACCCCTGAATCCATCAGGAAACTGGTGGAGGAAGGAATCCCGCACGTGGGATTCATAAATCCTAACGTGCGTAGCATGTATGAATGGGATGACCCCTGAATCCATCAGGAAACTGGTGGAGGAAGGAATCCCACACGTGGGACTCACAAATCCTAACGTGCGTAGCATGAATGTGTATCGTGAATGGTGAAGGCTCGCTACCTTCCCACTATCGTGTTATCGTGATAGGAGTGATGTAGTTATTGGAGTGATGGAGTATATTGGAGTGATGGAGTTATTGGAGGGGTGGAGTTATGGGAGTGTTCGTGGGAGTGATGGAGTTCTCGAGAAATCAATATACATGTCGTGTTCTTGCAGGTACATTCTAGACAGGAATCGAGCTGAGTCGAGTCCTCGCATTCGTGCCCCGTAAGGTGTATTTATTTATTTGTTTATCATTTCCAAGGAATTATTGTCAAAACTACTTGTTATGTATTTAGGAGATGATAATGTATTCATATGTAAAACCCATGTGTAAATTACTTGATAAATGGTCGATAGTATATTATGTTTCCGCTTTGTTCTATTGCATGTATAAATTAGTCCCGTCTAGCTAGTTGATCTCTTTGAATGGTCACCCGTTCGCTGCAGGTTGATTCATGTACGGACCACCCAATTCGTGTGTGGATCGACCTGTAGTGCGGGGGTGTGGCATCTCTACGTGTTGGGGTGCTACAGGATAGACCCATGATCATCTCATGTTAGAATCATGCTAGGACATGTTATCTGCTAAGTGCTTGTGTGAAATGCATTTAAGTTGTACTTGCATTACAAGACTCTCCGGTTGATTCGAAAATTCCCATTAAATATTAAGCTAATTTCGAACAATAGGTATTTAATTCGAGGTGCAAATTTTTCCTAGCATTCCATCAATAGGTTTTAAGTTTAGTAAGTGAAGCTAGTTATTGTCCGCGAGTCCTGGGATACCTAGTGGAGCTTATTAGTTCTTAGTTACCTAATTGATCATTTTAAATGATCAATATTTCGTGGTCAATTTTGGCAAGGGCGATGCCCGCGAGTCATGGGTCGTTCGAACTAAGTTTTGATCATGATCTTATGATTGATGGGTCTAGCTTAACGCCTAAGTAAATATGGATGTCGCACAAGTCGTGGGTCCAAATTGAAATATAGGTGATGCAAAAACAATTACTAAGAGTTCTAAAGGTATTAGAATTGGTAGGTTGTACCTACCTAGGGTTTTAATTAGAATGTCCGTGAGTCGTGGGTTCGAGGTAAAATGCTTAGGATCTTAGTACCCATTGGGAAACGTGTTCCTCTTAGATCTTTGGGAATTATAGATATTTGAAAAACAATGGGACCTAAATTAGATTAAAGACCTTATCTTTTGTATATCGTTATAATTCAGCATGCTCACTAGTTCTCTACTTTACCATTTAGGTCGTAGATTCTGTGATTCTCTACGTGTTTTGAAATGGCAACCAAAAACCCTCTTGTATCGATCCTCGAGTCAAACAAGTTGATTGGTCCCAACTATTCTGATTGGCTGAGGAATCTAAAAATCATTTTAGATTCTGAGAAGAGAACTTATGTTCTCTTCGAAGGGGAGCCTAGTCCCGAAGGGGACGCTCCCACTCGAGCCAATCGGGACGCGATCCAGAAGTGGAAGGATGATAATCTCCAAGGCCGTTGCCTTATGTTGCCTAACATGTCTCCGGAATTGCAAAGGCAACATGAGGCTATGGAATTTGCTTGGGAGATTTACGACCACTTAGAGAAACTTTAACGCCCTCGTGAACGTGTTACAAGGTATAACACTTCAAAGGAATTGTTCCACTTGAGAATGAAGGAAGATTCTAGTGTCCATGAATATGGACTCAAGTTTCTCGCCCTTACTGAAAACTTGCTTCCATGAACATGCCACTGAAAGATGAGCTTTCAGTGGACTTGTTGCTTGCCTCGCTCCCACCATCATTCAATCCATTTGTCCTTAACTTCAATATGAATCATGCTGGTGCTACTGTAGCTGAGTTGATTAGTCAACTTGTGACTGCTGAAAGTTGGATCAAGAAGGACAATAAGGTTCTGATGGTGAATGCTCCATCTTCCTCTTCTGGGCCTTCTAAAGGTAAGGGCAAGAAAGCCCAAATGAAGAAGAAGAAACACCTTAGGCCCACTGGTGGCATTTCGAAGGGGAAGGACCAAAAGAAGAAGCGTGATCAGAAAGAGGATGTTAGCTTCCATTGTGGCAAAGCGGGACATTGGAGGAGAAACTGCCCAGAAAACAAGGCTACTACAAAGAAAGGTATGTTTCTCGTTGAAATAAATCTTTCTATTAATTCTAGTTCTTGGGTACTTGATACCGGTTGTGGAGCTCATATCTGTAATGATGTACAGATACTAAATGAAGTCCAACAACTCAGAGAAGGAGAATGTGTCTTGAAGATCGGTGATGGCTCAAATCCAAGCTTTAGGCACAATTAGATTAGATTTAGGTAGTTTTGAGTTAGTTTTAAATAAAGTCCTTTATGTACCGAGCATTATTCGGAATATAATTTCAGTTCTAATTTTAGATTATGAAGGTTATGAAAATTATATTAAGAATGGTAAATACTTTATCAAACGGAAAAACTCTTCCGTTCACATCAGTACTCTAAGTAATGGGCTTTATCTAACTCAGAATATCAATATTCTGAATATACAATGAGAAACTAAATGTAAGAGAGATGACAAAGTTTCAGCTCCCTTATGGCACGCTAGATTAGGACACATTTGCAAGAACAGAATTAGCAAGATAAACACTTTAGGATCATTCTCTAAAAATGATCTCAAAGAGTTAACTTCTTGCGAGTCCTGTCTCAAAGGAAAGATGTCCAAAGTTCCCTTTAAAGGAACTGTGGAACGTGCCACTAAGGTCTTGGATTTGATCCATTCAGATGTTTGTGGACCGCTTAGCGTAAGCGCAAGAAACGGTCATCAATATTTCATAACCTTTACCGATGACTTTAGTCGGTATGGTTATGTATGCTTAATGAAGTATAAATCTGAAGCTTTTGAGAAATTCCTAGAATTTTAAAAGGAAGTTGAGAACCAAACTGGTCACAAGATCAAAGCACTTCGATCTGATCGAGGAGGCGAGTATCTTAGTGAAGAATTCCTTGATCATCTCAAAGATAATGGGATTATCTCTCAGTGGACACCTCCGGGAACTCCTCAACTCAATGGAGTTTCTGAAAGAAGGAATCGAACTCTACTTGATATGGTTCGTTCCATGATGAGTGTCACTGACTTACCACCTTCCTTCTGGGGTTATGCCCTAGAAAGTGCAGCAAAGATTTTGAATCTAGTTCCCTCTAAGTCAATCCCTAAAACGCCCTATGAAATGTAGCATGGTAAAATCCCTAGTTATTCTTACTTAAGAATTTGGGGCTGTCCTGCTTACGTGAAGAGGACAGTGGGAGATAAGTTAGAATCTCGTTCTGACTTATGCTTCTTTGTAAGTTATCCTAAGGAATCCATAGGATACTACATCTATGATCAATCTGAGCAAAAGGTGTTTGTTTCCAGAAATGCTACTTTTCTTGAGGAACCGTTCCTTAAAGAAAAGAAAAGCAAGATAATAGAATTAGAGGAAGTACAAAGTGACCCCACGCCACCCACTGAAGAAATATCCCCTTCTGATCAACCACAACCAATCACGAATTTCGATACACACGTAAATCCTCCTCTAAGGCGTTCTGAACGCACTCCTAGACAGCCGGAGAGATGGTATGGATTCTTCCATGAAATATCTCAAAAGGATAATGATCCTCTAACATATGAGGAGGCACTTTCAGATTCCGACTCTGAACAGTAGATAGCAGCCATGAAATCCGAAATGGTTTCCATGAACTCCAACCAAGTTTGGACATTGGTAGATTTGCCTGATGGGGTCAAAACCATAGGTTGCAAATGGATCTTTAAGAGAAAGCTTGGAGTTGATAGAAGCATTGCAGCCTACAAAGCAAGACTGGTTGCAAAAGGATTCACTTAAAGACTTGGTGTGGACTTTGATGAAACCTTTTCACCAGTTACAATGCAAAAGTCTATTCGGATCATGCTTGCCATTGCTGTATATTATGACTATGATATATGGCAAATGGATGTGAAAACTGCCTTTCTCAATAGTGACATGGATAAAGTCATTTATATGAAGCAACCCATAGGTTTCACATTCAGTGGGAGTGAGCAAAAGGTTTGCAAACTCGAAAGATCAATCTATGGATTGAAACAAGCTTCTAGGAATTGGAACATTCAATTTGATGAATCAATTAAAGCATTTGGCTTCATTCAAATTTTGAATGAATCATGTGTGTATAGAAAGGAATTGGAGACCTCAGTGCAATTCTTAGTACTTTATGTTGATGACATCCTTCTTATTGGGAATTCGAAGGATGACATGAAAGTAACTAAGTTATGGTTATCGAACCAATTCGAGATGAAAGATCTTGGTGATGCGTCCTACATCCTTGGAATTAAAATCTATCGAGATAGATCTAGAAGGTTGATAGGACTATCACAGTCGATGTGCATTGACAAAGTATTGAAGAGATTCAATATGGAGTCAACAAAGGTTAAGAACCTTCTTATGAGTGTAGGAACATGTCTTTCTAAGAAGATGTGCCCTAAGACTAACCTTGAGAAGGAAAGAATGACTCATACACCTTATGCATCAGCAATAGGTAGCATAATGTATGCAATGTTATGTACTCGGCCGGATGTGGCTTATGCACTTAGTGTAACAAGTAATTTCCAATCTGACCCTGGAGATGGTCACTGGGCTGCCGTGAAGAATATTCTTAAGTACTTTAAAAGTACTAAAGATTTATTCTTAGTTTACGGAGGTCAGAAAGATCTTACTGTCAAAGGATACTACGATGCAAGCTTTGCATCTGACTTAGATGATTTTAAGTCAATGTCAGGATACATTTTCTGCCTGAACGGCGGAGCAGTGAGCTGGAAGATTTCCAAGCAAACGACCACTACAGATTCGACCACTAAGGCCCAATACTTAGCTGCAAATGATGCAGCTAAGGAAGATGTTTGGATTAGAAACTTCATTCAAGAGTTGAATGTTGTTCCTAGCATGACCCCATTACTGTGTTTTGTGATAACACGGGGGCGGTTGCTCAAGCAAGAGAACCAAGATCTCACCAATGGACTAAGCACATTATGAGGAAGTATCACCTAATCCGTGATATTATTAAAAGAGGAGATGTGCAAATTGAGAGGGTCGCATCAGCAGAGAACGTGGCAGATCCACTTACTAAACCCCTTAGTCAAGAAGCTTTCCAAGGTCATCTTCAGAAGATGGGACTAAGAGTAGCTTTAGAATGGCTTTGACGGGCAAGTGGGAGATTGTTAGGAATATTGCCCTAGAAAGCCGATTGTATATCCGCTTTGTACGTTTCCTTATTGTAATCGCAGACAATCTTTGAATAAAATAACGAATTTAGGCAACACTTCTTTATATGCTCTTGTTTGGTATACGTTTACTTTAGTTGTGCATGTATGAGAACTTTCCTAATCCTAATGACTTTGGGACTCTACCATTTAGGTGAAATGGTTCATGTAACGAGCCCTATATCACATAAGTCATGATTAGTAAATACTCCAAGCCGATGAGTCCTACAGACAATGGGAGTGTCAACCTGACCCCTCTAAGGCTTGCTTGTGGGATCACGCCCTTAAGAAGGACCACCTTGTTTCATGGAGGTGCAAAGTGTATAGTTGATACGTGCGTGATACATGAGGGTGTTTACTTCAATATGTAAGTTCACTAAGGTGCCCCGTGCGAGAAGATTCCTAAATGGGAAAGGAAGTTTCTATTTCAGGAAATGGAAACTTCCAGATTAGGAAATACCTCACGAGTCATTGATGTGATTAATTGATTCTTAGACTTGAGGTTCCATGTCACTTTATGAGTTAACTCTGTAGTATTAGGTATAAGCTTTAAAGGGTGTCGCCTTAGACAACTGATTCAAGGCTTAGGCTGGGGCTGCACAAGTGACTCATGAAAGTGAATGAGAATCAAGAAAGGACCTCCACTTACATTTGCAAGGTGATCTCTTATTGTGTAAGTCATTCATATGCCATATGGAGTCATTGGCCAAGGCAGTAGAACAAGACATCAAGAAAAGGGTTTCTTGGATTGAGATCAAATGGATATGAAATGCACTTAGCTTTAAGACCAGATTATTAGGGTTCTGATTATTCCCTTACCCTAGATCTTGGTTGAGAGATAGTAAGTAGGTGTAGCACCCCGAACAGTAGGATACCACATCCCCCGCACTAGGACCCAGACCCGGTCGTGAAATAGGAAGCCAATGCTCGAATCTGAATCACAGCGAACGGGAGACCAACTCACACACTAGGCTAGGCGGATCTAACTTGACAAGCTCAAAGCGCGGAAGCAATTAAAATAACATGCAGAACAGATGACTGGTTCAACTAGCATAGTTACCTAATCCCGAATATCAATTCATAATCCAACATAATAAAACAGCAATAGTATCCTCATAATATCTAATAGCATCCAAGTACTATCTTACTAACCCCACACGGGTTTAAATCTGAGTAGAACATAAACATAATCTTCAAGTGTGAAACATAAATACATAACGTAAATAGAGTATGCGACAAATGCATCCTAACACCAACTAGACTGACAAGTGTGACTCAGAAGACTCACTTCCGCCTAGCTCAAGCCAAAAGGAAACCTGCAAACTAAAAGAGTGAACGAGGGGTTAGTCAGCTGACTGAGTGAGGGGGCTAACACGCACCCACAATTTATATATATAAAGAGCACAACACAGAACAAAAGGATGGACTCATGAACCGAGGATAGGTGTTTCATACCAAAACATTTCGAAATAACCCAAATAGATATAGATATAAGTTTAGAAACCATTTTTCCAGAAAGACTCTATCCCGATTCATAATTCCATAACATAACCTATCAAATGGTCGGCGAGTACGAGCTTCCAACCTCAACTCCTCATAAAACAGAAATAACATACCAACCTCAAATCCGGGTGATGATAAGGTTGCGCGACCCTAACCATCAAGACAGGCGAGGGGAGTGTTAATGCTACTCCAACCCTCAGGACTACGTTTCCCAACGAAACCTCCTGGTGGGTCCCGGTACATCCTCTTCATACTGATGGAGACTACGCAATGGATAAATACCCCGAAGGCTCGATACCGTCCCGGGGGACCCATTACCAATAGCTCCTGGGCCCCAGAACAGAACAGATACCATATATCATGCCCAACTCACTACAGAATCATAACCCAACTGAATTTTCCAAAATAGCTTACATATGCCTCAAAAACACATTTTTATATATATCCCCACACTGTGGAATTTAAGCCCTCGGGCTCCCACCCACGCAGGACGCACGCACAACGTCATAAACATATCATACCCAACACGTATGTATTTATAATAAGGTATACTCGCATGCAAGGGTAGAAATCATCATGTAAAGGCCATAGGTCGCATAGCTATGCAAAATCCTAAACCTCACCTGAGAAGCGACGAGATATGAGGACTGACAAGACCGGTGCAAACTCAATCGGGTTATCTCGGCCCTGGAGACCTCTGTACAGAAAATGAAAATACAGTGTACTCGTGAGACGCGACTCAAACATGAACTAAATAGGACGCACGGCAATGGTATGAGATGACATGTCGCGAGTACAGGAATTATAGAATGGTATGACATGTCACGCACAATTAACGTATTACGTAAAACAAACTTATGAATCACTCAACCCCTAACCCAATCAGAAATTAGACATGTAATTCAATTTGTAGGAGCACACTGTCACGCCCGACTTTTTGGCCGTACAGGTATGACGTCACGAGTGGGGTTAGACCGAGAGTTTTGTGACTTATATGTGTTTTATTTGCTCCATGAATGTTTAATTTAACAATTCGTGAACAAATTGCTAATATGTGACTTATATGACTCAAGTGATTACGTTAATCAAACTTATTTTAATACATTTACTGGTAATATGGATGTTTTATTTTGAATATGTACGTATTTGATACTATATGAAATCCTTGGACTCAACCGAACTTTTAATTGGACCCCAATTACTCACCTATTCAACTTTCGGGACCCAACGGAAGTACTTAAATTCTTGTAGGACTAAAATGCAAATTCTTCCCTTCTCCTCCCCGTATTACACGATGCATACCCCCTCCACAACCTTATTCTTTTTCTTCTTTCATTTTGCCTAACAATCAAGGGTTTCCAACTTCTCCTCCCTTCACCATTTGATCGATCCATCAAGCAAGCTAGGAGGCAAGGAGTTTTCTTCCATTTTCAAGCAAGAATGCAAGTTTCAATCATTTCTTCCACTTCTTCTCCTTCTCTTCCAAGGTATACATGTTTATATATGTGCAATTATGAATAAATTGATGTAGGAGTTAGGGGTACGTGATTCTTGCTTTCTAACTTAGTATATTGTATGAATATGCATGACTACATATTAATTCATGAGTTTTATGAATTCTTGGGGCAAGATGTATATATGTGTATATGTGTATATATATGTATATAGATATAATGGTGTTTTGTTGGATAATTGGTGATTTGAGGATAATATATGCATATAGGTATGATTTGTGGTGTATTTTGATGCATATTAGTGTATGAATTGATCCGGAAGTTATTTGGGGTGGTTTTCGACCTTTCCCCTTCGAACCCCTGCTTCTTTGCCTTTGATTTTCGGAGAAGATGACCCAACACGGCCGTGTCCAACCTCAGTTATTTTCTAACACGGCCGTGTCAAGCTCTCGAGTTGGAATTTTTTTTATTCCGACAAGGCCGTGTCAGATTTCAGGCCAATATTGACACGACCGTGCTGACTTCGTTTGAACTCCGTTTGACCTGATTTTTGAACCCAAGGAAACCTCTTGAAGTCTAGAACATTATCCAATTGGATACATCGCAGTATCTTTATCCATTTGTGAGATATGATCGTTTGAAAATGGTGTCGCTACTTCGTCGAAAGTCTGCATTGGTCCAACTTCAAACCTACGCCATTTTCACCTCGCTTTGAATCATGATTCGTGCCATATAACATTGAAAAGCTCTATCTGTCCAGTTTCATTTACAATCAACAAAACTCAATTCCAAATTCTATAACTTTAGATATGATCGATTCTTTACAGCTTGCTCATTTCCGAAACTGTCAACTTTCACCAAATTCCGTCTTCTTGCGTTCCTTTCACCCCCTTGACATCCGTATGTATTTTAATTGATTTCTTGTGCTTCAAACTTGCATTTATGATATTAATGGATTATTGGGTGATGGTTATGGCTTGATTTGCATTGGACAAACGGCATATATATGTATAAACGTTTAAGTGCTATAACATGACTCTTTGTGTAATCAATGCAATCTCTATATGTTTAGTGAATTCCTCACACTTCAAAATGATTCACATGCATGGTCGAGATGTGTAATAATGTATAATGCATTGGATAATGAACGGGCACGATCTATTCGTGTAATGAGAGATTGAATTGTTTACTTGTCTAAATGGTATTAATTGTGCACATAAACATCTTCATAACATATTAAGGTCTCTTATGCATGTTGTAGCACCCACACGTAGGGCCACATCCCCCGCACCATAATCCGAACCCGAATACGAAATGGAATGTCCGCACCCGAATCCGAATCATAGCGAACGGGAGACCAAACACACCCTCTAGGCTAGGCGGAGCTAAACCAAACGGAAACAGAGTGCGCGGAAGCGAATAAATAAAATCCACAAACAAAATCATCACATATATATACATAGGTACCAACACTTAATTAGCCATATAGTATTTACATATAGGTACCAACAAGTAAACCCGTACAAAAGCCATCCCGGCTCGAACAAAATAGTAAGTCAGTATATACAAATCAAAACTATATAGCTACAAAATAATAAAGTGCAGGTATGTAAATGCACCTAACGAGACCTAGACTGACAAGTGCATAAAGCAGACACACTTCTCCGCCTAGCTCACGCTCCCAAAAACCTGCAACTAAAAGAGTAAACGAGGAGTCAGTCAACTGACTGAGTGAGGGGGCTAACGCACACCCACACCCTACATATATATAGAGCAGAGCACAAATCAAATGGCGAAACTATGAACCGGAATAGGTTTTACAAACTAAAACTTTCCAAAACAAATACATATACTTTAAAACCTTTCATAAACACTATCCCGATTCATACTTCTCAAACATATATAACAAAACATAATGCTCGGCGAGAACGAGCTTCCAACCTTTACTCCTCAGAACAAACAAAACAGAAATCATACACTCTCCTCTACACCAGTGATGGAAGAGCCACCGGCGGCCCTAACCATCCAGACAAATACAGACTCACGAGGGGTAGCGAACCCACATCGTGCCCTCCCCGGTTTTAAGCCGAAGGCATCGAAATGTCACACCTTCCCAAACTCCCAGGGGTCGCGTGTGACATATCGGATGGAGACTACGCACAGGCCGAACCTCGACGGCCCGAACCGTCCCGAGGGTTCCTTACCCGTAGCTCCTTGGATCCACACATACAGATCATATCATATCAAATGCCAAATCTTTCATGGCAATCTCGCTAACAGAATTTGTAAAGCCTTTTCCAAAACATAGCTTACATAAGCTTATTTAATATCTTTTCCAAAACAAAGTTGTTCACAAGATCATAAACGTATTCTAATCAACACGTACATATCTATATATATAATATATAGTCACATGCACGGCTTGAAAACACCACATAAGGCTTTAGGTCGCTTAGCTAATAAAATTCCTAAACCTCACCTTGTGCGTGACAAAAATCGAGCAGACGTGAACAACCTACGCCTCGGGCTCGTCAACTGGAACTTCCTCTGAAAAGAAAACACGAAAGCCCAAGACTTAGACTCTATATGAACCAAAGAAGACGCCCGGCAAAATGCATGATTCATGTTCATAGATAAAATGTCACAAATCATAGCATAACATAAGTATTTACAATTTATTATGCAAAACAATCAAATTATAATAATTAAAATGCAAAAGAAAAGCATTTAAAATCATACAAATGCATAATTAAGGCAAAGAGAAAAAGTGGCAAAATCCACCCCCATGGATTTTTCCAAAGGGGAAAATCCACCCCCATGGATTTTTCTTGAGCTACTGCCTCAAATCCACCCCCGCGGATTTTTCCAAAGGGAAAAATCCACCCTCGCGGATTTGACCCAGTAGGAGGGGTTCCGGCCATGGGAACGGCCGTTCCCGTTCCCAGTACAAACTGGGAACGGTCGTTCCCACTCTCGGGATGAACAGTATGGCCTGGGAACGGTCGTTCCCAGTTTGAAACTGGGCGGGAACGGCCGTTCCGGCCTGGTTCGAAAGCTGGAACAGAATTCCATTTTTACAGAAACAGGGGAGCTCGTTTTGGTGCCAAAAATGGCCAAAATCCAATCCCAAGAATTGCCACAACCTCTCAAATTGCACACACAATACATATAAAGCATGCTTGACATATAAACACTCAAATAACGCAAGAAAACGGAATTTAAAATGCATGATCAAGGGTATGCAACTTTCAAGCAAAATTTATGATCATCAATAAATGCTCAACCAACCATGGAGTTAATGCAATAAAGACAACACATACAACATATACAACTCATAGATGAAGCTAGGGATCAATTACAACAAGCAAAGAGCAAGAAATCTCATTTTTTCATTAAACCCTTACTATTCACGTAGGGAAGCAAAGGCATGCAAAACTCACTCCAAACTCAGAAATTAAACCATATAAATGACGAGCACGACAAGGGGATTCCGAAACATACCTAAGTTCAAGAAAAGACGAAGAAACGAGAGAGATATTGGCTTGGGAAGTTGGATGATCAAACTTGGGGTTTTGGCTCAAGCTTGGACAAGGGCTGCTGTTGTTTCACGTGAAATGAAGAGAAGGAAGAATGGTTCAGCCTTTAAGGCTGGACCGGTTCGGTTCACGGGTTCGGTTCAAGGTTCCCGGTTCAAGTTGGTTCGGTTCAACAAATACAGGTTCAAATAAGGCCAACTCAAATAAAACGAATAAATTTCATGCAACATTCAATTCAAGTAATTCATATAAGTGCAATTAATTCATATAAGTCGTAAACAATTAGTCCAAAACGCAATTATTGATAAATCACATAATTTACCTGTACCGACTGTGAGTCGGGGTGTTACAACCTCCCCCCCTTCGGAGAACCTGGTCCCCAGGTTAACTGTCTGACCTGAGAACAACTCTGGGTACAACTGTCTCATCTTCTCCTCAGTCTCCCAAGTAGACTCTTCAGATTTCTGATCTCTCCAAAGAACTCGGACCAAAGGAATCTGTTTATTCCTCAACACTTGCATCTTCCGGTCTTGAATCTCAACCGGGTGCCTTACTATCGTCAAATCCGTCTCAAGTTGTACCTCTTCCATAGGGAGAATAGTTGATTCCTCGGGATAATATTTCCTGAGCTGCGAGACATGAAACACATTATGTATCCCGGTCAATCTCGGCGGTAGGTCCAACCTATACGCCACTTCTCCAACTCTCTCAAGGATTTCAAAAGGTCCAAGGTATCTCGGGTTAAGCTTCCCACCTCGACCTATTCGAGAAAATCCCTTCCTCGGAGACGCTTTCAAGAACACCTTATCTCCGACTTCAAACTCAAGGGGCCTTCTCCTCTTATCTGCATAGCTCTTCTGACGGTCCTGAGCTGCCTTCATTCTCTGCTGAATCAACTTAACCTTAGCAGTGGTCTTATCCAATCTCTCTCGAGGTGTTGCTCTTTCAAGCTTATTCTCCTCAGTCCACCGCCAATCTTCCATATCCCAAAATAGAGGCGATCTACACTTCCTTCCATATAGTGCCTCGTAGGGAGCCATACCAATAGAAGCCTGAAAGCTGTTGTTATAGGCAAACTCAACCAGAGCTAAATGCTTATCCCACTTTTCCTGGAAATCCAAAGCACACGCCCTCAACAAATCCTCTAAATACTTAATCAGTCTCTCTGATTGTCCATCTGTCTGAGGATGAAAAGCGGTGCTGAAATTAAGCCTCGTGCCCAACCTACTCTGAAGATCCTGCCAAAACTTAGCTGTGAACCTCGGATCACGATCGGAAACAATGCTAGCAGGCGCCCCATGAAGTCTCACAATCTCATTACAATACAATTCGGCCAACTTCGGAGTCTTGTAAGACATCTTTACCTTGAGAAAATGAGCAGACTTGGTCAATCGGTCGACTATCACCCAAATTCCATCATAACCTCCTCTTGATCTTGGCAAGCCGGACACGAAGTCCATAGTCACTTGCTCCCACTTCCATTCAGGAATCGGAAGTGGTTGGAGGGTTCCTCCCGGTTTCTGGTGTTCTGCCTTCACCACTTGACACGTGAGACACCGCTTCACAAAGTTCGCGACATCTCTCTTCATGCCATTCCACCAGAAGTATTCCTTTAAATCTCGGTACATCTTCGTACCACCGGGGTGAATGGAATATCCAGAACGGTGTCCTTCCTCAAGTATTAACCTCTTGAGGTCTTCTGGGACACAAACCCTGGTCTTGAATCTGAACAAACCAGAATCATCAAACCCAAACTTTGTCTCGGGGTCTATCCTAGACCGAACCACTAATCTCTGAATCTCTGTATCCGAAGCCTGAGAATCCAACAACCTCTGTTTCAAATCCGACTGAACTGAGATGTTAGCTAACCGAGCCACTGAAACCAAAACTGTCGAATCCTGTCCTGAAGACCCTGTACTCAAACCTGAAACACTTGCTTTTCTGCTCAAAGCATCTGCTACGACATTGGCCTTGCCCGGATGATACTGAATCGTGCAGTCATAATCCTCTAAGAATTCCATCCAACGCCTCTGTCTATTATTCAACTCCTTCTGAGTGAAAAGATACTTGAGGCTCTTGTGATCCGTGAATATCTCGAAAGTCGTCCCATAGAGGTAATGACGCCACTTCCTCAAAGCAAATACAACCGCTGCAAGCTCAAGATCATGAGTGGGGTAGTTCTTCTCGTGTTCCTTCAACTTTCTAGAAGCATAGGCCACCACTCGGCCATTTTGCATCAATACACATCCGAGTCCTTCCTTAGAAGCATCTGCAAAAACTGAATAGCCCTCGGATCCCTCGGGTAGGGTAAGAATTGGTGCTGAAGTTAATCTTTCCTTCAAAGCTTGGAAACTTCTCTCGCACCCATCATCCCACTCATACTTCACCTCCTTTTTAGTTAATCGAGTCAACGGCAAGCAATCTTGGAGAAATCCTTCACAAATCTCCTATAGTAACCCGCTAACCCGAGAAAACTTCTTATCTCGGAGGCATTCTTCGGTCTTTCCCACTGAACCACGGTCTCAATCTTGGAAGGATCAACTTCAATCCCCTCACCTGAAATTATGTGACCCAGAAAAGACACTCTGTCGAGCCAGAACTCGCACTTGCTAAATTTGGCATAAAGCTTGTGCTCTCTAAGGGTCTCCAACACAATCCTGAGATGCGTTGCGTGCTCTTCTGGAGACTTAGAATACACCAAGATGTCGTCTATGAAAATGACCACAAACTGGTCAAGATACTGTCTAAACACTCGGTGCATCATATCCATGAACACGGCTGGAGCATTGGTTAATCCAAACGGCATCACTACAAACTCGAAGTGTCCATAACGGGTATTGAACGCAGTCTTAGAGATATCCTCTTCCCGGATACGAAGTTGGTAATACCCTTGCCTCAAATCTAACTTAGAGTACACCTGCGACCCTTGCAAGATGTCAAACAACTCTTCGATATGAGGTAAAGGATACTTATTCTTCACTGTCATCCGGTTCAACTCGCGGTAGTCTATACACATCCTCAAAGTCCCATCCTTCTTCTTCACAAATAACACGGGAGCACCCCACGGGGATGTACTCGGACGGATGTAACCGCAAGTCAAGAGCTCATCCAGCTGAGTTTTCAACTCCTTCAACTCAGCAGGAGCCATCCGATACGGTGTCTTAGAGAAAGGCTCAGCTCCAGGATAAAGGTCGACTACAAACTCGATGTCCCTATCAGGTGGTAAAGAACCCAAATTCTCAGGGAATACATCGGGAAACTCACTCACGACCTCTGTCTCCTCAAGTTTGGCCTGATCCTTCGGTTTATTCAGAAGGTAAGCCACAAAACCTGTCGCACCGTCCCGGAGGAGCTTACTTGCTTCCATAAAAGACACAAACGGGCTGGACTTCAACCTCTCACCCGTAAAGACCACTGACCCCAAAGAAACTTTCTTCTCATGACAGTCCAACTGAGCTCGGTATCTGAAGA
Organism: Lantana camara; assembly: GCA_037501455.1. Taxonomy (NCBI): domain Eukaryota; kingdom Viridiplantae; phylum Streptophyta; class Magnoliopsida; order Lamiales; family Verbenaceae; genus Lantana; species Lantana camara. Next base: position 62,416,886 of record CM074855.1, read on the forward strand.
GAAAATCCATACCAAGAATAACCTCATACTTCTTCAACGGTAGAACTATCAAGTCTGCAGGAAAAACTCGGCCCTCAAACACCACCGGACACTCCCTGAACACCCTGTCAGCTTCCACAGATCCTCCCAAAGGAGTATTCACCACATACACATGCGCAGATAATTCATCAAGTAAAGGCAAAGAAGCAACAATATCCCGGGAAATAAATGAATGCGTAGCCCCGGGATCAAACAATGCATGTAGTGATATGCCATGAATGTTGATTGTACCTTCTATCACGGCGTTTGGGTCGACATCAGCAGCTTCCTCCTCTCCCTCCAAAGCAAACACGCGAGCCTGCACACCCGGTCTCCTATTCGGGCACGCATCAATCAAGTGATCAGAAGACCCGCACGCATAACATTTACCCTGAAGCTTCCAACACCTCTCCACCGGATGTCTCCCCTGACAATAAGAACAAACGGATGGTCCCTGAGCTGGAGCCGGTCGAGCTGGAATAGCAGGAGGTGCCACGGGACCGGTAATACGGGGCTTTTTATTCCCTAAACCCTGGGGACGAAAAGCCGGTGGAACAGGAGCTCGTGGAGCATAAGAAATGGGCCTCTTACCCAATCCAGAACCTGATCCCGATCCTCGAGTCGAAGAGAAAGGCGGAGGCTTCAACCGAGCCATTTGGGCCTCAACTTGTATTGCCCTCTTTGTAACCTTGGCCCAAGTACTCACATTAGCGGCCTGGAGAGCTTCTTGAATATCCCGACGAAGTCCATGAAGAAACTTTCGGGCCTTATGATCATCGTGGTCGGTAATGTGAGTGGCATACGGAGCTAACCTCTCAAACTCCAAAATATAATCCTCCACCGTCCGGTTGCCTTGCCTCAAATTGGTAAACTCTTGGAGGCGACGTTCTTGTGCACTATGAGGGATATATTTCTCATGGAATTCCTGCACAAACGTCTCCCAGTTGAATTCCATACCCATTCTCTCAAGCCTGGACCTCACACTCCGGAGCCAAATAGCCGCTGGTCCTTGAATAATACGCCCGGTGCAAACAGCCTTGTCCTGGGAAGTCCCTGGACAGATCTCCCATATGCCTCGAATCTCAGATAACCACTCTTCCGCCTTAATATCATCACCTCCATACCACTTTGGAGGGTTGTTGTTCCGGAAGTCCCGATATACAGCTGAAATATCTTGTCCTTCACCCGGATTTGCATTACCCCTTTGATTGTTTTGGAGTTGATTGAGTAGGGCTTGAACAACATTTTCTGCGTTCATAGGTGGTGGCGGAGGTGCATTATGTAGAGCCGGTTCATTCAAATCAGGGGTTTGTTCACGGTTGTTATGTCTTCTTGGAGGCATCCTGAAATTCACAAATTCAAGCAATATGGATGCATGTACATTAGTGTATGAATATGTATACAATTTAAGGAAATAATCAAGTAATCAATTAGTCAAGTAATCACATATTCAAATCATACATGCACATAATCACACAATCACGTTGTCCTAAGCCGTACGACCTAGACAGACCCACACGACACTAGAGCCCGGTTTTGCAACCGCGCTCTGATACCACTTCAGGATGTAGCACCCACACGTAGGGCCACGTCCCCCGCACCATAATCCGAACCCGAATACGAAATGGAATGTCCGCACCCGAATCCGAATCATAGCGAACGGGAGACCAAACACACCCTCTAGGCTAGGCGGAGCTAAACCAAACGGAAACAGAATGCGCGGAAGCGAATAAATAAAATCCACAAACAAAATCATCACATATATATACATAGGTACCAACACTTAATTAGCCATATAGTATTTACATATACGTACCAACAAGTAAACCCGTACAAAAGCCATCCCGGCTCGAACAAAATAGTAAGTCAGTATATACAAATCAAAACTATATAGCTACAAAATAATAAAGTGCAGGTATGTAAATGCACCTAACGAGACCTAGACTGACAAGTGCATAAAGCAGACACACTTCTCCGCCTAGCTCACGCTCCCAAAAACCTGCAACTAAAAGAGTAAACGAGGAGTCAGTCAACTGACTGAGTGAGGGGGCTAACGCACACCCACACCCTACATATATATAGAGCAGAGCACAAATCAAATGGCGAAACTATGAACCGGAATAGGTTTTACAAACTAAAACTTTCCAAAACAAATACATATACTTTAAAACCTTTCATAAACACTATCCCGATTCATACTTCTCAAACATACATAACAAAACATAATGCTCGGCGAGAACGAGCTTCCAACCTTTACTCCTCAGAACAAACAAAACAGAAATCATACACTCTCCTCTACACCAGTGATGGAAGAGCCACCGGCGGCCCTAACCATCCAGGCAAATACAGACTCACGAGGGGTAGCGAACCCACATCGTGCCCTCCCCGGTTTTAAGCCGAAGGCATCGAAATGTCACACCTTCCCAAACTCCCAGGGGTCGCGTGTGACATATCGGATGGAGACTACGCACAGGCCGAAGCTCGACGGCCCGAACCGTCCCGAGGGTTCCTTACCCGTAGCTCCTTGGATCCACACATACAGATCATATCATATCAAATGCCAAATCTTTCATGGCAATCTCGCTAACAGAATTTGTAAAGCCTTTTCCAAAACATAGCTTACATAAGCTTATTTAATATCTTTTCCAAAACAAAGTTGTTCACAAGATCATAAACGTATTCTAATCAACACGTACATATCTATATATATAATATATAGTCACATGCACGGCTTGAAAACACCACATAAGGCTTTAGGTCGCTTAGCTAATAAAATTCCTAAACCTCACCTTGTGCGTGACAAAAATCGAGCAGACGTGAACAACCTACGCCTCGGGCTCGTCAACTGGAACTTCCTCTGAAAAGAAAACACGAAAGCCCAAGACTTAGACTCTATATGAACCAAAGAAGACGCCCGGCAAAATGCATGATTCATGTTCATAGATAAAATGTCACAAATCATAGCATAACATAAGTATTTACAATTTATTATGCAAAACAATCAAATTATAATAATTAAAATGCAAAAGAAAAGCATTTAAAATCATACAAATGCATAATTAAGGCAAAGAGAAAAAGTGGCAAAATCCACCCCCATGGATTTTTCCAAAGGGGAAAATCCACCCCCATGGATTTTTCTTGAGCTACTGCCTCAAATCCACCCCCGCGGATTTTTCCAAAGGGAAAAATCCACCCTCGCGGATTTGACCCAGTAGGAGGGGTTCCGGCCATGGGAACGGCCGTTCCCGTTCCCAGTACAAACTGGGAACGGTCGTTCCCACTCTCGGGATGAACAGTATGGCCTGGGAACGGTCGTTCCCAGTTTGAAACTGGGCGGGAACGGCCGTTCCGGCCTGGTTCGAAAGCTGGAACAGAATTCCATTTTTACAGAAACAGGGGAGCTCGTTTTGGTGCCAAAAATGGCCAAAATCCAATCCCAAGAATTGCCACAACCTCTCAAATTGCACACACAATACATATAAAGCATGCTTGACATATAAACACTCAAATAACGCAAGAAAACGGAATTTAAAATGCATGATCAAGGGTATGCAACTTTCAAGCAAAATTTATGATCATCAATAAATGCTCAACCAACCATGGAGTTAATGCAATAAAGACAACACATACAACATATACAACTCATAAATGAAGCTAGGGATCAATTACAACAAGCAAAGAGCAAGAAATCTCATTTTTTCATTAAACCCTTACTATTCACGTAGGGAAGCAAAGGCATGCAAAACTCACTCCAAACTCAGAAATTAAACCATATAAATGACGAGCACGACAAGGGGATTCCGAAACATACCTAAGTTCAAGAAAAGACGAAGAAACGAGAGAGATATTGGCTTGGGAAGTTGGATGATCAAACTTGGGGTTTTGGCTCAAGCTTGGACAAGGGCTGCTGTTGTTTCACGTGAAATGAAGAGAAGGAAGAATGGTTCAGCCTTTAAGGCTGGACCGGTTCGGTTCACGGGTTCGGTTCAAGGTTCCCGGTTCAAGTTGGTTCGGTTCAACAAATACAGGTTCAAATAAGGCCAACTCAAATAAAACGAATAAATTTCATGCAACATTCAATTCAAGTAATTCATATAAGTGCAATTAATTCATATAAGTCGTAAACAATTAATCCAAAACGCAATTATTGATAAATCACATAATTTACCTGTACCGACTGTGAGTCGGGGTGTTACACATGTCATATCATGTTAAAGCATTACCGTGCGTCATATTTGGTTCATTTTGAGTCTTGAGTCTCATGATTGCACGGTGTTATCTTTTGTACAGTTTTCTCAATGGCGGAGACGTGCCGGGTTCATAGATTACTCCCAAGTCTTCTTCTCCCTTTTGGTATCGGTCGGTAAGATGTAAAGGTGGGTTTCTCTTCTATTTAGTTAAATGACCCTATATACTCCCAAAGTGTAAAGATTTCAGCCAAAAGTATATATGTATATAGAGTCCTTTTCCTGAGTCAATGATTTTTAAACGTAAGCCCTTATTTTATGATCTTACCAAATGTTTTGGCAAGAAAAGAAAGAATGTTATGAACAGAATGTGGCCCAGGGACTTGGTGTGAGTGGTGACCTGAGGAGGCATGGGCTGACGGTGATCCCTCACACTAGTCCCACCAATGTACGGCGTAACCAGACCTTGTTAGGAGTTAGCGAGGAATGGACGCTGAGTGCCACTAGGGGAGTCATGAAACCCTTTTGGTCAATGAATGGATGGTTCGGGCCGATCACCTGGCCATCACCCGGAGGAAGAAGGTGTAAATGTTTATGATTGTGCACAAAAGAATGTTATACATGAATGAAAGAAGGAAAGAAAGAATGTTTAATGAATTACACGAGGTGATGGTTGGAGATAATGCACGCCCTCTCGCCGGGCCACAAAGGACCTAATGAATGAAATGAATTGTTATAATCCTATTCGTTGAATTTTACTTCCCACTTGGGAAAATGTTTCTAAAACCTCGAATAAGGATTATAGCTTGCATGTATGTGTTTAAATTCCGCTGTATTATGATATTATGCCTATCTTTTATACCCACCAGTCTGTCTTAAGACTGAACCCGGAGTTGTTTCAGTTATTTTGCAGGAAGGGATGCTAGGCGGGATCCAAGTCTGGGAGAGTCTTGCATGGTGTCTAGCTTTTCTTTCTTTACACGCGCATACCTATGTTTTATGACCATTTTGGATATTGTATATGAATGTCGAGCGTAAATGTTGGTACCTATATGTATCATACTTGAAAAATAATTGTTGGTACCTAGAGCATATAGCTCAATATATATGGATTATGAATTATTGCTTCCGCTGTTATGTTACTTTGTTGTTGTTGTTGTTGTTGGGGTTTAAGTTATAGGCTAGTCCCGCCTGGCTTAGCGAGTATGTTTGTCTCCGTTCGCTATGATTTGGCACGTGTATGGAAATCCATTTCGTACACGGGTCGGGTCATGGTGCGGGGGATGTGATGTCTCGCGCTCGGGCGTTACATCCTTAAGTGGTATCAGAGCCTCCAGGTTGTAAAACCGGAGCTCGCGTGTCGTGATTGAGTCAGTCTAGGTCATACGGCATAGACTCAACTTGTCAACGTGTGCATTGCATTGATTTTCATTGCTAAATGTTACAAATTGCTGAAAATTACTTGCTTTATATGATTTTCTATCAATTTTGTTGTTTTATGTGTTGCACTTTGCATTGAATATGCATTGGTTGATTTAAATGTGTGCCATAAGCATATTCTAATCCACATGCACCTATGCTCGAGTTAAATTCTTAATTGTAGGTTGCTATCATGCTGTCAATGCCACTATCAACTCGACCGCAAATACCTTCTATCAAATCAATAAGAGGATTATGGAGTCATCGGGATTTAAAAGTTCGGTGTTGAATCTTCATACTTTACAGAAAGGGAATTATACCTCATTATTCGACACCGTGAGAGAAGGTTTCGAGCACAGAGAAGTTCACCAACTCTATCCTCCCTACAAGTCTTGAATATTATTATCATAGGTGTATTGTGGGGACCCAAACCACCAATTTAAAAGATACGTGAGAAAACGGGATAGGCTTGGGATTCCTAACTACCAAATCATGAAGGCACTTCACGCAAAATTGAATCATTCAAAGTCCATCACCAAGATCTTCAAGTTTAAAGTCGTTGATCAATATAGAAGGCCAAATCAGGAAGTTTCAAGGGATATACCAGTGTTACCTAGGAATTCCAACTAAGATACATGGAATGGGGAACTGTCAACTGGGTGGTTTCACCACGGGGCCAAGTAAGGTAGCTTAATTAGTATGACTACAAACGCGGATCAATGAATGGATGCAAAGCTGAGGGAGCAAGGAGCATTGAAGAATTCATGTTACGTCATCCTCTCGGGACTTGGGGATACACGGTGATACGAGAAGGCAAACAAGGACTGGAAAGCATCACCAATGACCGAATGATGTTCAACCTCACGATCTATGCTTACAACATCGATAGCAAAGGACAGGATGTCATGTTAAATCACTATTATGGTGCCAGGTTCATTGCATTCATCGCACGTGCATCATACATTGTATTGAATTATTTAAATTCTTATTTTATGCACTTCAACATTGCGAGAAGGCAAACAAGGACTGGAAAGCATCACCAATGACCGAATGATGTTCAACCTCACGATCTATGCTTACAACATCGATAGCAAAGGACAGGATGTCACGTTAAATCATTATTATGGTGCCAGGTTCATTGCATTCATCGCACGTGCATCATACATTGTATTGAATTATTTAAATTTTTATTTTATGCACTTCAACATTGTAATCGTTAAATAATTGATTTGGTGTTACATACTTTGATGTGTACTATGTGCTCCATACATTTTCCATCTTCACCCAACATGCATCGTTTTAGTGTTTAATTGTTAGGATGCTTCCCCGTATGCCACTTCAGCTACCACTTCAAACAAAGTTTTTCTGAATCAAGGTGAAGAAGGGTGTTTTGGGTAATAGTATTCAAATAGAAACAAAGATAAGAATGGGATTTCAGAAATTAAAGATTTGAGTGAATTTCGGGATGTGCAGATGGGATAAGAAAAGAAAATTTGATTCCAGATTTCTAGAGAATTAAAAGAGAAATCTTGAAGAGCAAAGAATTCGGGATGCTATCCAAAGCGACCACTTCAAAGTGAATGTAAGTGATACCCCGAACACCATCGCTAACAAGGATTGCTCATTACTAGGGCATCAAGAATTTTGATTAGGAAATGGTAGATAAAGCTCGACTTGAGAATGAGGAAATTCTTAAGGGGGAGAGCACTACCGACAAATAAATTTAAATTCAAGGTTGTGCTCGAAGAAGGAATGAAACGGCCCTATTAGTTAACCCTTCAAAGTGGAAGTTAAGTTACCAAATTCGGGTTGAAGATTGCTACGGGGTAATGAAAAGATTGACTCGATCGACATTTATACGAACAAAATTTGGATCTTGAAGATGATGGAATTAAGAAGAAGCTTCAGTTGAACTTTTAAGTTAGATACGGAGAAGGAAAAACCTGATCAAAATATTTTATTACGGGATGGTGACAGTGAAGGTAAATTATACTTATTGGAAGGGTTCAGATGACACAATAAAATAGAATCCTTAATAAGTCCTCAGTTGTTTTTCCATGATGACTTAGGAGCTTTGAAATGAGAAGAATCGAAAAAGGGTAAGGGTTAAAGGACTTGGGTCAACCCTCAAGAATCATCGAGAAGGTTTTGCCTTCGATTAAAGAATTAAAGGGGTTGAAATTACAGGCACGTTTACAGGCTTGAAGAGGATGCAGGGACCAGTTAAATAAAAGAAAGGAAAGGCTCCCCGAAAGGATTAATTTAAAATTTGGGAACCGATGATGTCAACTCGATTGGGAAAGAATTAGTGAAGAAAGGAAACCATGGCGGTGACTATCTTAATGTTGGAATCAAACTTAAAGGTTATAGGGGGGTGGTTACCTTTGATTATGGTAGATTCAGGCATTGGCAAAGATAGAAGATTTGAACTTTACCTAAAGGATAAAGGTTCCGAAGCTGTATGGAATAATTCAGACCTCGGGAAATTAAAGAGTTGGTCATACTGCGAGAAATTTACAGGTTGATGGAGAGAGATCAAAGAAGATCATGACCGTTATTTCTAATGGTTTATTTGTATTCCAAGGAGTTCACCAAATTGAAGAAAATAATCAAGGGGTAAGCTTCAGAATGAAATCAAGAATAGGATCAACCGGTTCATTTTTTCTCAACCGGATGCACACTGAAGATATTAAAGACAAGTCAAGAACCGAGCCAACTTTTGAATCAAACCATGCATAGGACATTGAAGTTGCCAACTTCAAGTTTCCTTACAACGGTGAATGGTACAAAGCATTCATGGCATATGCATACATGTAGTTTTAGTTCAAATGAAATTTGTTACTATGTACTTTGATTCCTAACTGTATTATTTGCTTTTGCATGAGTGCTGAACGATGTGATTGATATTTATTTTTTGCTTCTTGTGTAACTTTGTACTTGACTTTTTGCTATTTCCACTTTTGTTCTGTTCTGCATTGTGTTGTGTTGCTCGGGAGTATTGGAGACTCCCTTGCCTTGTTGTTTGTGAGAGACGGGGTTCTCTCCTTGTTGTTTGCGAGAGACAGGGTTCTCTCCTTGTTGCTCGAAAGATGGGGTTCTTTCATCGTTGCTTGTTACTCGTTTAGATTTTCGAGTGTTTAAGCCTTGGTAAGACGAGGGTCGTGACTAAACAACCAGCCCCATGGAATGCCTTTGAAGACTCTTGACTTCTTGACGAAGGTTCGAGTACGACAACATTGAATCGTGATCGTGATGCGTTGAAGAGTCCGGTTAGGTTCATGGTTGTGAGCTAGTGGAAGTCTTTGACTCCCAACTCATTTTAAACCGAACTCCAAGAGTAAGTTCATAATGGATTCAAGCGGTGAGGGTTGAATCTCTTTTAGACCCCCTTATGGCATGGATCCAAACGGGCTACTCACTTAACACTGGATTCCTTTCAAGGACGAGTTACTCCTACCGCAATTGAAGACCCCTTGTTGCTTGAAGACCTTTTCTGTACTAATTCCTGACGGGGGGTTGCTAACCCGCGTGGAATGAACACGGAAAAGTTTTCTTAGAGTCCAGAACTCCAGGCAGTGGACCTGGGGACCAGGTCCTCTTAAGGGGAAAAGGTTGTAACGCCCGACTTTTTGGCCGTACAGGTATGACGTCACGAGTGGGGTTAGACCGAGAGTTTTTTGACTTATATGTGTTTTATTCGCTCCATGAATGTTTAATTTAATAATTCGTGAACAAATTGCTAAAATGTGACTTATATGACTCAAGTGATTACGTTAATCAAAATTGTTTTAATACATTTACTGGTAATATGGATGTTTTATTTTGAATATGTACGTATTTGATACTATATGAAATCCTTGGACTCAACCGAACTTTTAATTGGACCCCAATTACTCACCTATTCAACTTTCGGGACCCAACGGAAGTACTTAAATTCTTGTAGGACTAAATTGCAAATTCTTCCCTTCTCCTCCCCATATTACACGATGCATACCCCCTCCACAACCTTATTCTTTTTCTTCTTTCATTTTGCCTAACAATCAAGGGTTTCCAACTTCTCCTCCCTTCACCATTTGATCGATCCATCAAGCAATCTATGAGGCAAGGAGTTTTCTTCCATTTTCAAGCAAGAATGCAAGTTTCAATCATTTCTTCCACTTCTTCTCCTTCTCTTCCAAGGTATACATGTTTATATATGTGCAATTATGAATAAATTGATGTAGGAGTTAGGGGTACGTGATTCTTGCTTTCTAACTTAGTATCTTGTGTGAATATGCATGACTACATATTAATTCATGAGTTTTATGAATTCTTGGGGCAAGATGTATATGTGTATATGTGCATATATATGTATATAGATATAATGGAGTTTTGTTGGATAATTGGTGATTTGAGGATAATATATGCATATAGGTATGATTTGTGGTGTATTTTGATGCATATTAGTGTATGAATTGATCCGGAAGTGATTTGGGGTGGTTTTGGACCTTTCCCCTTCGAACCCCTGCTTCTTTGCCTTTGATTTTCGGAGAAGATGACCCAACACGGCCGTGTCCAACCTCAGCTATTTTCCAACACGGCCGTGTCAAGCTCTCGAGTTGGAATTTTTTTTATTCCGACAAGGCCGTGTCAGATTTCAGGCCAATATTTACACGGCCGTGCTGACTTCGTTTGAACTCCGTTTGACCTGATTTTTGAACCCACAGAAACCTCTTGAAGTCTAGAACATTATACAATTGGAATAATATAATTATCTTTATCCATTTTTGAGATATGATCGTTTGAAAATGGTGTCGCTACTTCGTCGAAAGTCTGCATTGGTCCAACTTCAAACCTACGCCATTTTCACCTCGCTTTGAATCATGAATCGTGCCATATAACATTGAAAAGATATATGTGTCTAGCTTCATTTCCAATCAACAAAACTCAATTCCAAATTCTATAACTTTAGATATGATCAATTCTTTACAGCTTGCTCATTTCCGAAACTGTCAACTTTCACCAAAATCCCTCTTCTTGCGTTCCTTTCACCCCCTTGACATCCGTATGTATTTTAATTGATTTCTTGTGCTTCAAACTTGCATTTATGATATTAATGGATTATTGGGTGATGGTTATGGCTTGATTTGCATTGGACAAACGGGATATATATCTATAAACGTTTAAGTGCTATAACATAACTCTTTGTGTAATCAATGCAATCTCTATATGTTTAGTGAATTCCTCACACTTCAAAATGATTCACATGCATGGTCGAGATGTGTAATAATGTATAATGAATTGGATAATGAATGGGCACGATCTATTCGTGTAATGAGAGATTGAATTGTTTACTTGTCTAAATGGTATTAATTGTGCACATAAACATCTTCATAACATATTAAGGTCTCTTATGCATGTCATATAATGTTAAAGCATTGCCATGCGTCATATAAGGTTCATTTTGAGTCTTGAGTCTCATGATTGCACGGTGTTATCTTTTGTACAGTTTTCTCAAGGGCGGAGACGTGCCGGGTTCATAGATTACTCCCAAGTCTTCTTCTCCCTTTTGGTATCGGTCGGTAAGATGTAAAGGTGGGTTTCTCTTCTATTTAGTTAAATGACCCTATATACTCCCAACGTGTAAAGATTTCAGCTAAAAGTATATATGTATATAGAGTCCTTTTCCTGAGGCAATGATTTTTAAACGTAAGCCCTTATTTTATGATCCTACCAAATGTTTTGGCGAGAAAAGAAAGAATGTTATGCACAGAATGGGGCCCAGGGACTTGGTGTGAGTGGTGACCCAAGGAGGCATGGGCTGACGGTGATCCCTCACACTAGTCCCACCAATATACGGCGTAACCAGACCTCGTTAGAAGTTAGCGAGGAATGGACGCTGAGTGCCACTAGGGGAGTCATGAAACCCTTTTGGTCAATGAATGGATGGTTCGGGCCGATCACCCGGCCATCACCCGGAGGAAGAAGGTGTAAATGTTTATGATTGTGCACAAAAGAATGTTATACATGAATGAAAGAAGGAAAGAAAGAATGTTTAATGAATTACACGAAGTGGTGGTTGGAGATAATGCACGCCCTCTCGCCGGGCCACAAAGGACCTAATGAATGAAATGAATTGTTATAATCCTATTCGTTGAATTTTACTTCCCACTTGGGAAAATGTTTCTAAAACCTCGAATAAGGATTATAGCTTGCATGTATGTGTTTAAATTCCGCTGTATTATGATATTATGCCTATCTTTTATACCCACCAGTCTGTCTAAGACTGAACCCGGAGTTGTTTCAGTTATTTTGCAGGAAGGGATGCTAGGCGGGATCCAAGTCTGGGAGAGTCTTGTATGGTGTCTAGCTTTTCTTTCTTTACACGCGCATACCTATGTTTTATGACCATTTTAGATATTGTATATGAATGTCGAGCGTAAATGTTGGTACCTATATGTATCATACTTGAAAAATAACTGTTGGTACCTAGAGCATATAGCTCAATATATATGGATTATGAATTATTGCTTCCGCTGTTATGTTACTTTGTTGTTGTTGTTGTTGGTGGTGTTTAAGTTATAGTCTAGTCCCGCCCGGCTTAGCGAGTGTGTTTATCTCTGTTCGCTATGATTTGGCACGTGTATGGAAATCCATTTCGTATACGGGTCGGGTCATGGTGCGGGGGATGTGATGTCTCGCGCTCGGGCGTTACACACACAAAATAAGTCATTGGCTCTCAATATTTTATACAATTCAACTTTCAAAGAATTAAATTAAATCACATGAATCCACACCAAATCAAAATAAAACTATTGACTTTTAATCACGACTTTGTTACCCAGAATATAATATAAATACATATATACTTTATATATTTAAAACACCCATTGCATATCTAAGCTAAATATATTCAGCACTCACGCCGAGACACACACTACTATCTATACATATATGTATATATCTTATATCCAGGTTACACGTACCCCACAACACATGCACACAACTCATTCACCAAACACAATTTCAATTAGTACTAATTTAACACCATATATATATACATGAGTACACCTCACACATCAATTCACGAAATAATCAGTCTCAGGGATCAATTTCCAATTCAAATGAAAACAATTTCATAGTTCAAATCATTTAACATGTACTTCCTTGACAAAAATTCAATAATTAATTACAAGGTAATTAGTATTCCATTTACTCTAAAACCAAACTAACTTTGTTTTAAATAAACAAATACCAAACTTACAATTATTAAACAACACTTAACCATATGTATACGTAAATACTTATACACCACGCACACAACACCCCATGCACAAATCATAACAAATTGTTTAGGCAAATTGAGTTCAGATAACCAGTTCTTTTATTTCAGTTGCCAAAATTAATTATAATTACCAAACTGTCATAGTTGGTATGAGCAGATATATCAAATACACAATTAATAATTAATCACACTTAGTATACACATATATATACCAGACGCATACACACACAAGTTAACCAACTCAACTTATGGTACAACCACATTGCAATTCAGAATTATCAAGCTCAGTCATTTTATAGCAGTTCGATTTATGTTCTTAACAACTCCATTTATTCAGAAATTAAATCGATTTATAACTACACAAGTAATAACCATTAACTTAAACATCTAATTAAGTTCAAGTAACTGAAATAATTAAACTAATGTGTTCATTACAATTAAGAATGAAATAATTTATGCAGAGATTGGAAATTACAAATTAAAAAGAGCAGCAGGGGGGCGTTAGTGGTGATGAATCCGGAGGTGGCGGCTGGCGTTGGAGGAGACGATTTTCAGGATTGGCGAACCAGGGCTGAATTCGGCCAACGGCGGCGCTGCTGGGTCCCTTTCTTGGCGAAAAGACTGGAGGCGACAGTGACTCTCGGTTATTGTTGCTGGAGTGGTGGCGGCCTTAGGTCTTTCCCTTTATATCTGGAACGAGAGAGAAGATGAACGGTGGTGCTCGCTAGGTTGCTGGCGTCTGTCTCGCCGAAGGTGGTGGCGGTAAAAGAAGCCTTCCCCCAACATTTTCCAGATCTGGAACGAGAGAGAATGGTTGGTGGTGGAGTTCGCCGGACTTGCTTGGTTGAAGAGGTGGCTCTAAAGTTCATGATAGAGCAGAGAGTATTCCCTTGCACGATGTGGTGTCTATTGGCGGTGGAAGGGGGATTTCTATTCTGCTTCGAGCCGGGTGAAGAGGGAAAAAGGAAATAGGACGGTTATTGGATCTAATCTCTGACAACGGCGGTGGTAACCGTGCGGCTGAATCGTGCCCGGATCTATGGCCAGATGGCCGTGACTGTTGATGCTTGCAGTGGTGATGGGTGGTTGCCTCACCGAGAATTTGGTGGCTTCTTAGAAGTGTTGCTGTTTTGTTACTTCCGATTGGGACAGAAGCGAGGGAGAGAGAAGAAGATAGAGGGTGGTGGTGGAGCAAGAATTTCGGCGGCGGGATGATGGCGGTCGTGGCTGATTTGTAGGGGACCGATGGTGGCGGAAATGGCGATGGAGATGGCGAGAAGGTGGTTGAGCCGCTGCTGTCTGCTGAAACCAAAATGGCATCTAGGGGGGGAAAGCTTGCACAACGACTGAAGTTCGAAGCGAGATGAAGAAATAATGAAGAGCTAGGGTTTCTCGGTGTATTAGAAGAACTGCTTTTCGGAAATTGCACATAGGTCCCTCTAGAGTTCAGGTCAAGCGATTAAGTCCACAGATTTAAGTAAGATTTAGATCAAGCCCAATTAGAGATTCAATAATTATAAAAGCACCCCCAGAATTAAAGATAAGGTCCAGTTAAGCCCATATTCAAAATTAATAAATTAGGAGAGAGTCCCAAACGATTAGACAATGTTCAATTAAGTCAACTTTATAAAACCACAAATTAACCCACATAATTATAAATAAAGTGTAATTAGGTCCTAAACCTAATTCAATTAAGTCCACAAGTTGCATGTATCAACATTTAAAGACAACAATTAAATAAATTAAAACCTGAGCTTACTCTTGACGTCATACCCGACCTGTCCTGTAAATACGGGGCGTCACAACCTCTCCCCCTTAAGAGAACCTGGTCCCCAGGTTCCACTGCTGAGTTAGAAGAGCTTCGAGTTGCAATGCTTCAACTCATCTCCCGAAATTGTGTAGAACCATAACTTAGTTGTGTAACCTACTCCATTGCTTGTATCAAACCTCATCAGGGTGTCTCGTTGTCATCGAGATCGGTCCGGGTACTTGACCGTTACTTGCTTCAAGCACGTTCGGCCGCTTTTGGGATACGAATAGCTGCAACCGTACCCCAAACCTCGATGGCGCCATACACTTGTCACTTGCAAACCGTTCTGAGGCCACGCGTAACTCAACTACGACAGACAAGAGAGAATCCATCTCTCAGCACATAAGTGAGAGAATCCCGTCCCTCAGAACATACGAAAGAGAGAACCCCGTCTCTCAAGCACACTCTCTCAAACACATAATTGAGAGAACCCCGTCCCCCAAACTAAGTCTGATAGATTTCCACATCTCTCAGACATTCTAGTTCAAGAAATTCCAGCATTTCTCAAACCCCTAACATCAAGAGAATCCAGCATCTCCCGAATGTCTAAATACAAGAGAATCCAACATCTCTCGTGCAGAAAGTTTAGAAAGAATCCAACATCTTTCTATCACATAAGTACAGAGAATCCTACATCTCTCCAACACATAAAAGAGGGAACCTAAGGTCTCTCTTGCACATAAATCCACTGATCAGTTATTTATACATACACACATCAGAGTAATACTTGTCGAAAAGTATGCAATGCATGTTTGGTGTACCTTATACAACTGATATCGGTATCCCTTGAGTATAGATTCAACGCTCATTCCTCAAATCAAGGGGGATATCGTGATGGAATCCCTGTAAAACGAGGTTACAATATGTATGTATGTTACATGAGAAGTCAGTGAGCAATCAAGGAGTTTTAAATCATATAGGCATGAATAGTTCACATAAGTACATAACTTATTCATTTCAGCAAATGGTTCATAACAAGTAGAAATTTCAAGTTACAAATACTAGATCAAGTATCCAAGTTATCACAATTAAAACAACAATAGTCATCACACACATCAAGCGAAGTAGGATACGGACACTTAAGCGATGCATGTATGCAAATGCAATGAATGCTAATACCTCAATGTTCGGGTTCATCTTGATCTCCAATTTGAAGTTGTTGATCTCGTATTCGTTGTTTGTTAGCTCTCGATTGATCACAATCGGAAACCTTGTGCTTCTTTGATCCGCAAGCATAGCACCTCTTCAATCGATCCCGACACGCGTCGTAAGCATGGTTGGTTCCTCCACAATGGGTACAGGGTTGGATTTCTTTCTTCGGATTTGGAGTGTTCCTGTTCTTATGCTTCTTTCCACGAATCTTCTTGGTTCAAGTTCCCTGTTGATAGGATCTCCCTCTCACGTATAAACATGAGCATAAACCCAGCTTAGGTCTAGGCTCCGACACATCTTCTTCTTTACTTTTTGTCAACCACCTATTTGCAACTCGTAATGCTTTCTCCGTGGCTTTATCCCATGTGATTGTATTCTCCCCAATTAAGGCTTCCTTGAACTCATCCCGAAGACCCTCCATGAAGTATCTAGCCTTCACCCAATCATTGCCCGTAATGTGGGGCACATACACGCGCAACCTCTCGAATTCCCCTATGTAGTCCACAACGGTTCTGTCTCCTTGTTTTGAAATGAGAAAATTTTCAACTCTTCGGTCGTACAAAATGACCCATGCAAACCTCTTTCGGAATTCTTGAATAAACACATCCCACGTCAACTCTTCGCCCATTGTCTCTAACTGTTGGGCAACTGTTTTCCTCCATTGCCTTGCTTGCCCTTGTAGAAGATACGTAGCAAGGCAAGCCATATCTTGAGAGTTGCATGGCAATATCTCAAAGATGCCCTCTATTTTCGAAAGTCACTATTCGGCCCTTATATCATTACCTTCCCAAAATTGGGGAGGATTAAACGATCTAAATTCTCGGTACATCATTGCCATCAAATTCATTGGTTCTACTTCAGTCGAAGATTGTCCCCGGTCATTCAGATTTGGATGAGAAGGTTGATCGTGGTATTCTTGACGTGGTGGCATCCTAGAAATCTCAACAACTTCAATATCAAAATATGCATGTCGATTAATAAATGCTCATGCCACGTAATAAATCAATCAAGAGTTACCAAGAAATGCAATGCATCACGTAGTATAAATTCAGCAGAGTGATGAAAATTCAAATACATAGCTCTTCAAATCATAATGCGGATGCGCACATAGCGAAATTGTCCTACGCCGTTCCACCTAGACAGACACAACAAGACACTAGAGCTCGGTTTTGCAACCAAGCTCTGATACCACTTAAGGATGTAGCACCCCGAACATTAGGATACCACATCCCCCGCACTAGGACCCAGACCCGGTCGTGAAATAGGAAGTCCATGCCCGAATCTGAATCATAGCGAACGGGAGACCAACTCACACACTAGGCTAGGCGGATCTAACTTGACAAACTCAGAGCGCGGAAGCAATTAAAACAACATGCAGAATAGGTGACGGGTTCAACTAGCATAGTTACCTAATCCCGAACATCAATTCATAATCCAACATAATAAAACAGCAATAGTATCCTCATAATATCTAATAGCATCCAAGTACTATCTTACTAACCCCATACGGGTTTAAATCTAAGTAGAAGATAAACATAATCTTCAAGTGTGAAACATAAATACATAACCTAAATAGAGTATGCGACAAATGCATCCTACCACTAACTAGACTGACAAGTGTGACTCAGAAGACTCACTTCGGCCTAGCTCAAGCCAAATAGGGAGGTTATTGGATCTAATCTCTGACAACGGCGGTGGTGACCGTGCGGCTGAATCGTGCCCGGATCTATGGCCAGATGGCCCTAACTGTTGATGCTTGCAGTGGTGATGGGCGGTTGCCTCGCTGAGAATTTGGCGGCTTCTTAGATGTGTTGCTGCTCTGTTGCTTCCGATTGGGACAGAAGCAAGGGAGAGAGAAGAAGATTGAGGGTGGGGGAGGAGCAAGAATTTCTACAGCGGGATGATGGCGGTCGTGGCTGATTTGCAAGGGACCGATGGTGGCGGAAATGGCGATGGAGATGGCGAGAAGGTGGCTGAGCCGCTGCTGTCTACTGAAACCGAAATGGGATCTATGGGGGAAAAAGCTTGCACAGCGGATGAAGTTCGAAGGGAGAAGAAGAAATAATGAAGAGCTAGGGTTTCTCGGTGTATTAGAAGAACTCCTTTTCGAAAATTGCAAATAGGTCCCTCTAGAGTTTAAGTCAAGCGATTAAGTCCACAGATTTAAGTAAGATTTAGATCAAGCCCAATTAGAGATTCAATAATTATAAAAGCTCCCCCAGAATTAAAGATAAGGTCCAATTAAGCCCAAATTCAAAATTAATAAATTAGGATAGTGTGACACCTCGTTTCTCAATTAAGGTATGCTTTGGTACGAGAGTGAACGATTTATCTTTCTTTGCATGAATTATGTGAGAATTATGCTTTAATTGACCGTTGTATTCGAACTTATGTGGAGTATATGATTTGTACGAAATACATGACTAATTAATGTGTTAATTATGTGCCCGTATTGTTCCTATTGAGCTTTGATAGCACGCTTTGCGATTAATCGAAACTATGTGCTTATTTGGACATTAAAGCATAATTTAGGGACTAAATGGTAAATTTATTTTCTAAGCCTGGAACTGGACAGAACTAAATGAAATTGAGTAGATGATTCGATTACGAGTTCGTGGGTTCTTGAATCGCTCGATTTGGAGTTCGGACGAAGAAGTTATGGCCATTCTACGGAAAGTCAACCTTTTTATAAGACTTATGACCCAATTCCGAATTTAGCCCAATTTGAGACCCAATTTCACTCCTGACCCGCTCTAATTGACCTGGTTCGTGACCCTAATAGCTGACCCATATAACAAAATCAGATTTTAACACCCAAGACTCATTTTACGTTAAAACACAAGATTCAAACCCTCTCTCCCTCACTTTTCTCTCCAACCCATTCATACTCTCTCAAGAACACCTTCAACCATTTTCAAGAGACAAGATTGGAGATTGAAGCTAGGGATTCAAGGTTGAAGAACTCGACTTCCTCTTCGATTTTCAGCTCTTAAGGTAAGTTGTGTGCTTCTTTGTTGGGTTTGTGTTCTTGAAGCTTTTGAACTTGAATTTGAACTAGGGTTCTCGAGTGTTGGATTGAATTCGAATTTCTTGTTGGAAATATGCTTATTTTGATGTTGAGAACATTTTGGTATGAGAATCACTTGCTCTTATACTCTTATGTGAAATCCACCATTGTTGACCTTTGAAGCTTTTTGGAGAATTCTTGCATGCCCATGTTCTTGTATGTTTTTGCTTGATTTCGTGTTAGATTTTTGTTCCTTGAGCAATCTCATGAAGAATGTGATAATTTCCTTTGAGTTTCTTTCATGATTGAGGATTTCACCATTTTTTAGTTTGAAGCTTTAAATACATGAAGAAGATCAAGTTCATACTTGTAATTTGTTGGGTTCTTGATGCTTATTTGTCCCCAAATGTTCATATCATAATATTTGATTATTAAATTCATTTATACACATGTTATACACCTTGGAGCATGATTTAAGAGTGGTTAGAGCCTAAACTTCATCATTTTCAAGCATATGTTCGAAATTCCATTTTGCACCAGCCGCAAACCAAACGCCCTTGTGGAAATTGTATTGAAACACCAAACCCCCATTTTTGAAGCTACTGTCACGATTTTTAGGGCCAAACGCCCGTTTAGGAAATGCTCTTAAAGTCCAAACGCCCGTTTGGGCACTCTCGGGCCAAAAATTTGAGTTTTTGAGATCTTGCTCGTCTTACTTTGTTTTCACTTCCGTTGCACTTTTTACACCCCTAATATGATATATATGACTTGGAATCATGTTTTCATGCATTGTAATGTCTTACATACCTCAATCTCTAGTATGGTTCACATGTTGTTATTTGCTTACCTTATAACTTGAATGCTTATTATATGACTTATATGACGTTGTTGATCATCATTATTGAACTTATGATATACTTCGGCATTCATTAGCATACCATGAGCATGTTTACTCTTTCTTGAAGCCGTGCGTCGTCTTAATTGGTTTTGAGTCGTGTCTTACCTTTGTTAGTACGTTTGACTTGTTAGGTGGTGAGTCTCCGGTGGAGTAGCTTGTTGCTCGTGGTTGGCCTTCGAAGTTCTTGGTAAAGGTGAGGAGTTATATACTTATGAAACGATTTCAAAACTGTAGACACCTATGGCCTATCATATTTGATGATTTAAACTCCCTTTTTCAAAACGTATATGTAGGTCTTATAATACGAGTTTTGTGAGCTTTGCTCGTGTTATGGATATTTGCTTATGGAAAACGGTTTACAAGTAGAACTTGAGTTTTGGTATATGGGATAAGTACCCAAAATGCTTCCGAAACTTTCATTTGAATATTATGCACGTGTGAGTTGTGTAGCGAGGTTTTGTTATACCTTGCAAGGACGCTTGCTTGGTTGGATCTTTTGATAGCGCTCAGGGCGGAGTAAGTGGTAAGACCGGGAACGCAAGGGCGGACGGTTAAACCCTTACGAAGTACCCACTTTCGGACAAGTTTGCTAAGACTCCGAGGAGGGTTCGGGGTTAAGGTAAGCTTGGGAGAAGGTCGGTTTCATGGACCCACTTCTCCATGGTTCTTTTGCAATGCTTGGGGGTTGTACACCCTCGACATCAACGGTGTAAGGATGGATTGGTTTGATTTCATTTGGTTTGGGAAGTAAGGATGGAGTGCTCGTACTCGTCGGGCCGGTGCTTTGGTTCATGATTCGTTTTATAAAACTTGCGTTTGTTTTGAAAATAAGTTCGATCATGAACACCTTTGTTTTGAGCATGCATTGAACCCCTATTGCTATTTATTTATGTAAACTTCTCCTCACCGAAACCCTTTGAACTGATCTCCTTTACCTTTCGTGTCCGCAGGTCGTGTTTTGGAGTCGGGCTAGGCGGGGTCTTTTAAGAGTCTTGTCTTGAGTTTAGCTTGTACTTGTTTACGCTTGTAGCGTACTTTACATTAGAGTTTATTGCACCAAAAACCCTGTGATATACCTAATTAGCACTCAGAACCCTGTGATTTGAAAATTCTCAAAGCGAACCCTGTGATTGTATAAATTAGCACTCAATTAGAATTTCAAACCCTACAACCGTGGTTGTAGGGTTTTGAGTGCTAACTTTAATACAATCACAGGGTTTTCAGTGCTAATTTATATAATCACAGGGTTTTCTTTGAGAATTTTCAAATCATAGGGTTCGGAGTGCTAATTAGGCATAACACAGGGGGTATCCAAGCAAAAAACTCCTTTACTTTATGGTTTATGTTATGTTTCGGGATTTATGGATTTATTATGTATGATGTTTTGTTATGCTAGTTTGGACCGTGTTGGTCATTAATTGATTTACACTCCGCACTTGAGCATTTTGTGCTGGACCGTGATAGTCGTTACTTGTTGGATATATTGTTCGTATGATACTCATGAATACGTCTTGATTTAAGCTTCCGCATACTTGTGTTTGTTTACTCGCTTTGTCAGTCTAGTAACGCCTAGCTAGGTTGTTCGTTTGTCACCGCTTGCTTCGGGTCCTGGTGGGTATATGGATAGCAATTCTATATACAAGCTAGGTCCATAGCGCGGGATAGGCGTGGATGCCCTCGTCGGGGCGTTACAAAGAGAGTCCCAAAAGTTTAGACAAAGTTCAATTAAGTCAACTTTATAAAACCATAAATTAACCCACATAATTATAAAATAAAGTGTAATTAGGTCCTAAACCTAATTCAATTAAGTCCACAAGTTACATGTATCAACATTTAAAGACAACAATTAAATAAATTAAAACCTAAGCTTACTCTTAACGTCATACCCGACCTGTCCTGTAAATACGGGGCGTCACAGTAGGAGTATTGTATCTCACATGAATCAATGACTTAAAGGTTTGTCGAATCGAGACATTCCAATTCAGCTAAGGGTTAAACACCTGTTGCTAGACTACGGCCGTTTAATCTGTGGACTGATTAATTAATTAGTGAATTAATTAATTAGGGTCACTGCTAATTGAATTTAGAACATAGAGGGTCACACACCACAACTTGGTTACATGAGTTAAGGCTTTAAAATGATTAAACGAGTTGATCATGCCAAGAGGGTTCCACACGTGTGAATCACATGTGTGGGTCACGTGTCCTTGGGACACGTGTTTCACACGTGTATATATATATTGTATGTATTAAATAATTAATGTGTTAATTATTTAATAGACTTTGATTTAATTTTGAATTAAAAAGAAAGTCTTATTTAGGAGAAAAATAATCTATTTAATTAATTACGAATTAATTAATTAGATAAAATAAGTTATTTATTTATTAATAAATATAGTATAAAATTATCCAAAAGGGGTTTGGATATTTTAGCTCTCTTAAAAGTTGATTTGAATTAGAATTGTAAGTCAAGGTTTGGAATTACTTGATGATCAAGTAATAAGAGAGAGAGGGACCAAATCCTTAGTCCATAAGGACTAAGTTTCGGCATCCCCCTCTTGCTATATATCGGGGGGGGGGGGGGGGGGGGGGGCTCGATCTCCCCATAGAGATTGATCGATTTCTCTTGGTTCATGTGTTGAACACCATCCTTTCTCCAAGATAAAATAAACCCTAGGTTAAGCCTAAACACTAACTAGAGAACTAGCATCCTTACTAGTTAGATTGTAGTCAAGTTGGTGGACTATCTCTAGAGAGCTTCAAGTTAGAAGTTTTGAAGATTCGAGGTTTACCAATGAGAAGGGATCAAACCACGAGAAGAGCATTCTTGGGTGGCTTGAAATGCTTCAAGAAAGATTATTGAATAGTAAGTTTCTAATCTCTACGAATTCAGATTCACGATTGCGAGTTTCGATCCTTTTTATTGGAAAATTTTTAAATTTCCGCTGCTTTCTGATTCCTGTTTTC
Organism: Lantana camara; assembly: GCA_037501455.1. Taxonomy (NCBI): domain Eukaryota; kingdom Viridiplantae; phylum Streptophyta; class Magnoliopsida; order Lamiales; family Verbenaceae; genus Lantana; species Lantana camara. The sequence continues at coordinate 62,439,608 of CM074855.1, forward strand.
CAACAAAAGCTGAAGTAATGATATATTAAAGTGATTAGATCAAGGTTTAGCTGCTATAACACTTTGTTGTAGAAAACCCTCGTGTTATGTGAGACACCTAGCTCATATACCAATTCAAACAAGATGATACCTTCCACCTCATGTGAGAAACCAGTTCGGTATCTCAAGAATCTCAAGTATGCTCCAAATTAGATTTGGGTAAAAGGTATTACTACTTGAAAGTTCAAGAAAAGAACACCGGAAAACTTCCTTCAACAGCTGTTACATCGAGAGACACCACTGGTTTAACCATTTCCCCCATAACATCTACCGCGTAATGTGTACCGATTTTTCAAGTCATATCTCAGCAAGTTACCTTGATCGCTATCGGAAACATCTAGGTGAAATGAAGGACATTGGATGGACATACCAAATATCTCTAAATAGCATTAGGCACTTTGCTGGATCACAAGCCAAACACTAAGTTCAAGGACTGATCCGAGAAAACACATGGTCAAGCGAAGCCCTTACCGCCTGAATGGAATTCATATCTCCTCCATCTGGTCCTTACCTTACTATATAACATTCTTTGGAAGTTTTCTTTCACCCCGCGAACTTCTATTCCATCCCTACCAGTCCTTCTTTTCTCATCGGTTTGAGTGAAAGCAGAAGTTGAATAAGGGTTGAGTGTTTGCTCAGTGTGTGATCCTCAGCGAATCCAGATTTCAATCTAAAGAATATCACTTGATCACATTATTTCCACCCGAAGGTATTAATTAACACCTCAAGGATGGAGATAATGATAAGTTGGAGCCACTAAGGAATCTATTTGAAATGCAAAACTTCATGGGCAAGTCATTACAAGAGGGATGTTGAAGACTTCTCAGAAGTAGCTACACTCAAGGACTTGAAGTTAAAAGGTCGATGAAGTAGTAGACAGATTTCCAAGTACTGCAGCAAAGACTGATTTCTGCAGCAGTGCAAACCCTGCCTAAACAAAAGATGTTTACAGTTTACACCATTGCCTCTAAATAAGGGTCAAGGTAGGTATTGGTGATTGGAGTAGAAGATACGCTCCAAGAAAACCTAAGTCCCTCTATAAGGAAAAAGCCACAACGGAATATTGGCAATCTGAGAAAAGATTTCAACCATCGTTAATCCCAACATGGTAAATGGATCAGATCACAAAGAGTCCAATGGTATATAAGTCATCGATGGAAGGGTGATAAAGTCAACATGCCTCTTGCCGGCTAAGACTACAGATAAGGAAATCAAAGCCACATCATTGTTTTGAAGAAATATTCGGGAGATGTTGGGTGCCAAGTTTTAAGAAATCCTCAGAATGATAAGAAGTTAAAGTGGATAAGTTAAACCAAGGGTGTACAGTTTTCCTTAAAGATACTAGGATACATTGAACTTCGTACTTTGCAAGTACCCTACTAGAGAATCTCAAGTTTTAACAATGGAAGAAGTACCATTGGAACTAAATTTGACTTAGGATTGAAACCGGTTGAGGAAAAATTCCCTAGTCAAGGTCTTTTGGAAAGGATATAAGAATGGGGAAATAATAAGGAAAACAAACGGAAGTATGGAAAACACTACCCAAGTTATTCCAGGACAATAAGAGAATCTGAGGACAAATTCTTTTTAAGGGAGGGGGGGGGGGGGGGGATTGTAACAGCCCTAAACAGGGCCTAGTTGGAATTGGTAAGCCTTGAAAGAAAGTGAAAGCATTTATAGACTTTGATCCTTCAAATGTTCTTCATGCATCACATTTCAATGTGTTTTAAGTTGTTCTTACGTGCTATTATGTGACTTTGGGATAGATCTCATCTAAAACCCCATATTACTATTCATTTTCGAGCCTCCATTCCCTCAATAGAATACTAAAAACTCAAATCTATATTTCTTGAATACCTTAACTCACATCTCTTGTTTTAAAATCATTTTCGAAAATTTAACATCAGAATTACGATTTTATTCCCACGTCATTGTTTATCCACTAAACGATATCCTCTTATCTCATTCGTAGAACCTTAGAGGCATGAAACTTATGTTTTTCTATCACTTACAAATGCTTTCCATGACCCGAAACTCTTTACAAAATTGTTGATCAAAAATTACCATTAGGTTCCTTGATCACTATAAATTCCATACAATTAGAAATTTCTCGGAACACTTTTTCCTATCAAATATCATAGTCAAATGAATCCTTGAATCATTTTGGGAATTTTGATATCATCCACAAACCCTAATTCCTATTCTAACTCAAGTAGTATCGAAAATCACTTCAAAACCCTAGTTACTATTCTTACCGTAAACAACTTTTTATCCGTACACTTTTTGATATTCAATATTATAGTCAAAACGGTGCTTGAATTATTTTATGAATTTTCATACATTTACCAAAACTTGATTCCAACCGTAGCATATCTTATAAATATTTTCCTTTATAAAAATTATCATTTTATTTTAAATAATTAGCTTTCATTCAATATTCAAAATTATACCTAAAACGTTTCTTGAATTTTTCTCTAAACTATGATAATTTTTACAACCTTTAAACTTCATCATAGCTTCGTTTATATAATTTTCTCATGATTTTCATCATCTTTAACGTTCATAATTTATAAATGAAAACTCTAAATATTCCACATTTATAATCATAACGAAGCTAATTTTTCACTCGTTCTTTCATTAATTTACTACTTCAAGTTTTCACCTCTCGACTCTTGAATAAATTTTATACCATATTACATTTATTTTTATTCAACATGACATCATCCATGACAACACTAGACTTTCTAAAAATAGAAGGTTTTGAATAAATGAATCTAATTCAACCACATTTCCTATAAAGCTCCCAAGCATTTGTTTAAACTATAGTTCAACCACATTTCCTACGTAGCTACCAAGCATTTGTTTAGGTTATGAAGCATCCACATCTCCCCTAAACTCTTAGGAATTGCACAAAAGCCCCTCATGACTACCTATAAATACCCCTCCCAAGCATCATTTATAACTCACAAAATCAACACAAAAATCACTCTCTCTCCCCCTAACCACATGGCATTCTCTCTCTCTCTCTCTCTCTCTACAAGGTGAGTTTTTCTTTTATTATTTCATGCTTTATATTTTGTTCTTAGTATAATAATAGTAGTAGCATGCTTAGATTTAATTAAATTATGCTTTAGGAATTTATTTTATGAAATATATGCTATTTATGCTAGTTTAGGAAAAATATGATAATATATGTGAATTTTATTTAATTAAATGCATGAATTATGATATGATATAGTATATTCATATGGTTAAGTATTCATGATCTTGTAAAAAAAAAACTCATGTGAAGAATAATTTATTTAGAATTAATTTCATGAATCATGTTGCATAAAGTGCCACATTTTACCTTTAATCATATGTTATGAACCTAGAAATTATTAAATATGATAATGAACTAGTATGAACATATTCATAAGTCTAAGAACATGTTCATGATTTTAGGTGCACGTGTGATAGTTTGTGAGCGTGTGTGTTCGATTTTATGTTATAAAGTGATTAATTCATAAGAATTTGAATAGTAAATGTTTTCAACAGTAATTTTGACTTTTTGGTCAACCCATATTTTGAATTTTTCGAAAATAATATAAAAATAGTTATAAAATAGGTTTTGGAATTTTTAAAGAAGAAATTTATCCGAATTTTCCAAAACTCGGTAAATTGTGAACTAATTTCAAAATACAACTTAAATTGTCAAATTAAAACCTAAATTTCATTTTCAATCTTATAATTAGAATCATGGTGAGTAATAAATATTTAATTAGATAAAGATTTCATAAAACCTAATTAATTAAAGAAATTCACTTAAACGGTGAAAATAAGGGTTTACCGGGTAAAATTAAAGTTTACCCGATTTTTCTAACATATTACCCTTTTAGGTGTAAATATTATATGATTAAAATAAATAAGATTTCTTTACGGACTTCTTTTATAACATAGAAGCTTATTAAGATTCCTAATTTGATTAATAATTACCTGATATAGTAATGGGCCTTATTTTATAAACTTTGTTTGAATGTTAAAGTTGTATTTCATCATAATATAATTATGTGATCTCATTCCATGATTATGACATGTTTTATGATAACTTGTCTATGTGAGTAGTTTTGGTTACAAAATAGAAACTTATAGTTGATAACCACTCATAAGTGAAGATCTGGATGGCCTAGGACTCCGGTATTATTACATAATACCTGGTTATTGTAGGTGAGGTTAAACAGTTTCAACTAGGGTCATGAGTATATATATATATGAAACATTTTATGACCTACCATAGTACCATTCAATTTTTATTCCTTTATAACTGATACTGCCCTTTTTGAAAATACTTTGATATCAACTTATATTGTTCCAGTATACACAATCAATTATTTTAAAGTATTCATAACATCTTGTCATAAACAATTAAAAGTATCTCCTACTAAATTATCCTACTATGCTACCATTTATCGGGTACCGTTAAATGCAAGCAAAATATATTTTCTTATTGTGGGCCCGATGGTCATGGTAGAAGTAGTAGTCCAGGAGGCATGGGCCGAGGTCTACTATTATACCAGCCGCCAACTACATCTTGGTGGTGGTCTAACTGGAGGTTAGTTATTCCACATCAAGTGACGGGAAAAGGTACGTCCCTCCCAAGTTCATGTATATCGTCACTAGGGGTAGCTCCCTGAGGTGACACCAGAGGAAGAAAGATGGTGTCGTTGTATTTCTTTTTATTAAGTAACGAAATCTTGATCAATGTCGTTACGAATATTCTTGGTTTTTAAGGAGTTAAGGTTAGAGAACGCCTAGCTTGCGGGCACCATATTGTTTCACAAAAAAGGGTTCATATTTTCTTAAAAAATATAGTACATTATCCCCCTACCCCTTTATCTTCAAATAAATATGAACCCAATATTGATATTGTTGTAGTATTTTCCTATTATTGGGTATTAACCAAGGAGTTTCTTAGTTAATCCCACTGTGGATACTGATTTCTCATTACTCTCAAAATTATTACTTCGTTCTTATTCAATTACTATTAAAGATCCTTTCGAATAAAAGTTTCTTGGTAAAAATCCTAAAGCTTTATAGTATCAGTCAACCACCCCTCACTTAGTCACTTTGACTAACCCCTCGCCCTTTTCAAATTGATGATTTCAGATATTGCCATCGCTCACTAGCTGGTATCTTGAAGCATAGAGAGTCCATTATCTTATGCATATTGGATCAGGTTTCTTAACTAAGCCAAGTTAGACTATAATCTTGTATAGTTATTATATTACTCCAGTATCATACTCTTAGATCATGAACAACTCTAACCGTACGGTATTGCTTTTAAGTTTTCATGAGTTTCAAATTATTCCAAATTCTTCTATTTACTGCCCCCAAACATAAGTTGTTGTTTTAAACGTTTCAAATTTCACTGCCATGTTTTCTTACTCAGGTGCTAGGCCTCACGTCCACCTGGGCCTCTCAGGTGCTAGGCCTCACGTCCACCTGGGAAGTGCGACGGTGCGGGGTTGTAGCGTATTTGGGGGTGCTATAATTTCGAATGAGCACGAGGAGTTCTTGCACGGGTGAATTTTCGGGATTTTTACGGCACGCTCCGGGGGGGGTGTTTTGGCGGGCTTCGGACAATTTATCCGCCTCGTTGTGGTGAGTCCAATGCAGCTTTTCGTTCGTCAATCGGACACTCGTTTTATTTGTTACGAATTTATTTACGTATTTGGGACATATTTGATTTAATTGTTTTAAATGCAAATTAATTGCCATATGATTGAATTGTCGATCGAAATGAATTCCAATGTATTTGAAAACATGGATAAAATGTAATTTGATATATACGGATGTTTTGACTTGCAATTTGAATCCCGACATGTAAAATTTGAGCTATTTGTCTAACTTTAAAGGGTGTATGTGTAATTTTCATGAAAGTGTAAAATTGTATGACTTGAATTAATTAAACCTTGTCACTTGGTTGATAAATATGTTAATCGACATTATGTTAAAGAAGTTATTATGTCTAACCTTGAAACTTTGAATTAAGGTTTAATCACATAAATTGGAATTTAATCTATTATGTAATAGATATGAATTTGTTATGCATCAGAAAATTATATGAGACCTTGAATGATTGTAAGACTTAGTTGGAATTTTCTTGTGACCTCGTGGATTTAAATGAATTCGTAGCATGCTATTATATGATTTATTTGAATTTGTAATATATGAATTGATATGAAATTATGTGATTTACATTGCCTTTCAATTTCTTTTATCTGCATTAATTGTGCATGTGAACATGTCCCATTATTTAATATGATTTGACTGAACTATGTAATGTTTTCTTTGACATGTAATTAATATGAATTTGAACCCTATTTATGTGACTGCATTTCTTAAGTGTTTGAGCACCTGTCGTGCGTCTCTGTGTGGTTGTCTGAGTCTGAGTCTGAGTTCTATGTTGTGTTGTAGCACCCCGCACGTGAGGCACCACATCCCCCGCACTAAGGCTCAACACGAGTAACGAAATAGTAAATCCGCACCCGTATCAACCCTAGCGAACGGGAGACAAACATAAAAACCTTCCTAAGCCAGGCGGAGCTAGACCCAGAAATGAAAACCAAACCACGAAGTGTAATGCATTGCAAAGCCAAGGTTCAAGTATACCAACCATAAGCAGAGTTTGGGCTCTTCAGGCCTCTTTTAATTCAAAAGCAAAACTCAGTAACAACAATTCAATAACAATTACAAACTTATTCGAGTTCATGGTATAATACAACGAATCATACATAATTCCAATACAGATATGAGTGCAGAGACTCTCCTAACCTAACTTGACCAACACAAAGACTCCAACACCTCCGCCTAGCTCGAAACTCTGAAGCCAAACCTGCACACTAAAGTGTTGGGGAGGGAGAGGGTCAGTCTCTAGAAGACTGAGTGAGCAGGAGCGGTATATATATATAAAACATGCACATGCAAGTCATAAATCCCGAGCAAGGTTTTATTTGAATTTAGTTCCCGAAAAGGGCAAGAAAATAGGTAAACAATGCTCGACTTTTACGACTAATTCATATTAAATTCATTACTCTCATAAATCATACATAAATATAAGGCTCGGCGAGTGAGCGTGCACAATCTCCAACCAAACTCCGACCGTGTACGACAAATATCAATAATATATTGATTAGGCGATCATGCAATATATCATAATACACACAGACCATAAATCATATCATAAACATATTCGTTTGGGCGATCCGGATCCCGGCATTCCCGCACGGTGCATAATCATATCATAAACATATTCATAAGCATAATCATATCATAACCAACCTTCTTCCTCCGGGTGGTGGACGGGCTTGCAAGACCCGGCCACCGGTCCATACATAGGCCAATGGGGGTACATGAATCCCCCAAAGGCACTCAGCTCCCATTCCCCGCTAAACCTCCTAGCGAGGGCCGGTATCACCGTATATAAGGTGGGACTAGTACAAGGGATCACCGTCGGCCCTTGCCTCCCCGGATAGCCACTTGCACTAAGTCCCTGGGCCCGTGAACATATCGTATTTGCATAATCTCGCCAAAACATATCAATACATACATATAATACATACTATAAGAAGTCATACCTTACCGTGTAACTCGGCATATGCTATATACGTACCTCTCCGTGTCATCCTAATCCATAGCTAGCATGAAGACACACGGTTTGGAGCATAGCCTCATTACAAAACCATTTTTAAAGTTTATATACGCTCATACGCATAATTCAGAAGGATTTACTCGATAACTTCATTTGAAAATCATATATATATATAATCATAAGGTTTTGGCCAAAGCTTTTCACATAAGGGTTGTAGGGTTTGTTACATAGCTAAAACGAAAACCACCCTCACCTGAACCGTGACGAAACAAGGAACGGGTTAACAAGTGCTCGAAGGATCAAGATCTCTCCACCCTGGAGATAAACTGTACAAAAGACAACATGACGTGTTGGTGAGACTCGAGACTTCAATGAACCATATATGACGCACGGCAATGAAGTGAATATGAAATGAATGCATATATGATCATGTTATATCATAAAAACGTTCATGTGCACTATTAATGCAATTAAGGCATATAACAAGCCATTCATTCAAATACTTTCAAGAAATGAAGGTATCATACTCATTTATTTCATATCCTTCATAATTCTTAGCAATATCTTACAAAATCTTAGAACCATAATCATATTATACCTTCAAACATGTTTACATTGAGTATGATACACAAAAAGGCAAAGAACATCACTTAAGACATCAAAAGAATGCAAGAATGTACTTAATATTTCATATAGAAGCATTTAAGCCACGTCAAAGCAATTCACTAAAAGCATACTTTAAACCTCATCCAAATATCATGAAATCGCACCATAATGCTCCCAACATATAGCAAAACAAGTTCATAGTTTAACACGAAAGGATATAAAATCATTAAGGAGGTGAAACGAATCAAATAACGAAAAGGAAGCAACACAGACTGCGCAGGGGAAGGGACACGGGGGTGTCACCTTCCTTAGCCAAACTGAGCCACGGGCGTGGCTCAGTACAGAGCTGCCCAGATGGTGTGACACGCCCGTGTCTCACTCTTATGAGTAAATGAGACACGGGGGTGTCACGGTACAGAACTTATTCACCCTTGAAATTTTTCCGGCAAAACTGAACCCAAACAAACTCAATCCAAAGGCATACCAAATGAACTCCAAATGCTCTGAAACTTAATATACAACATATTTGGCATGTTATGAACATTTTTAATTTAGATTTCAAAGGCTAAATCACACGTTAAGATCATCGAATCCATGCAACAAAACTGGGTCGCTAAAATCGTACATATGAACCCTAATGATTCTATCATGCCTTGATCAAGTACTTAGGGCTTGAATTTGGATCTGAAACTTTGGGGAATGCATGCTAACATACTAAACCACTAATATACATCATATATATGCAAAATGGCACAATTTAAAGCACATTAGGGTGACCAACAACCATACATAGGCAACAGCAACAAATCTGTCATGGAGCATGCATAGAAACAGGCCATGTATTTCGGTTTTGAGGCTTCTAATGGATCCAAATACTTGAAACATGAATGCTAACATATGAATTAATGAGTGTACATCCACTCCATGCAATTTCACACGAAATGGAGACCATTTAATCAAGCTACAACACATAAATTCACACAGCAGTTCAAAACAGGGGAAACACTTTGAACATCAAGTTTGGAGCTCCATAACTCATAATTTCATAAAAGGAGCAAGAGATGAAATCCTCCTAAAATCATATACTATCAGTTGGGAAAGAAATTTGCCAAGAAACAAGCTCATATAATCGTTTACAAGCAAGGAAATCAGCCACACAAGCAAATAGGTCACTAGAACAAAAATCTCTAAAAGTTCATACCAAACTCATCAATCAAACCCTAATCAAATCTGATCCAAAACATGATTTAAATAGATGAAATCAAACATAATAGAGTAGAGAAGACATAAATATTCATACCTTGAGGATTTGGTGAAAGAAGATGGTGATTTGAGCTCCAAAATCACAAAAGGCCCAAGGTTTCCTTCTCTTCTCCTCTATCTCTCTCTCTCGATCAGTAGTTGCAGAAAAGGGAGATGTTTCTCTCGGTTTTTCAGAGATAAAGGGGAAGAAAAAGGCTTAACCCAAGGTACACAAGTCATGGTTAATCTTTGGTTAGGTTTGGTTAAGTAAAAAGGGTCCCACCAAGGAGACTAGTCAACAAAAGGAGCTCTTCTTGCACGAGTTGTCCGTTACGGTTGGATTTCGAAGGTCTTAATGATTTCAAAAAGTTATGAGGCTTGTTCCATTGTCTCCGAATCGTTGATACGAAGGCAACGGAGGTGTCGGAATTCGAATCCGAATTCCCGAGCTCAAGATATCACGTACGGAACCAAGGGTGCGCTAATTGCTCGTTAGCCCCCGATTTGGTTCCACAATCGAAATTAAATTCATAAACACGTCAAATGAATCCGAAAACATAAACCGAGCACATAGGCATGTTCATAACACACATATTTACGACATACTAAATTTTCATACCAATCCGTTAACATTACATAGGAGAACGAAGCACAATTAGAACACTCATGCGCATGAACGAATTCATAACGTTAAAATTTAGTTACTAAAACTTAAATTCCATAAATTATATCCAACTAATAACATGTTGAAATTAATTAACGAAATTACCGAAATATTTAAGGTAACATGAAACCCTAATTGAGAAATTAACACTAAATATCAAAGTAGAAATAAAATGAATTAAATTAAATATTAATAGTTTATAGTTTAAATCAAATCAAAACACTTATAAACAATTAATCATATAATTAAATAATTGAATTGCGCAATTTATCAACAAATACGCCACATTATTTAAACTGAAAAACGGGGGCGTTACAATCTCTCCCCCTTAAAAAGAATCCGTCCTCGGATTCACACACGCCTGAAAACAACCAATGAGAGATTCCCCGTCTCTCACAAGCAACAAGGAGAGAACCCCGTCTCTCAACCGAAAATAAAGCAAGGAAGTCTCCAATACTCCCAAGCAACTCACGCAAAACCCAATTTAAAATCACGTAAGGCACCCAAAGCAAGTAATAAATGTCGCCCACATTGATATCCAATTACTCCAAGTAATTTAACACAATACAAGATGAAAGCACCTAACATAAAAATTATATAAGTTAAAATTGCATGGATGCATGTATCATGAATGCTATAAGTACCGTTCACCGAAGTTTCAAAGTTTAGAACTGAGAGTTGTCGTTGTACGGAGTATGAACCGTCCTGAAAATAGCTCAGTAATCAGCTTGTCTTGAACCTCTTCAAGGTTCTTCGGTAAAGCGATTGATGAATCCTTTAAGATTTATACTCTTCGATCCCTTCTGAATTGTACCGCTACCAGTTTCCATCATGTTCTTTTAATCCTCATTCGTCCAATCAACTCTTTTTTAATCAACCGAGCTTGAACTCCCCGAATGTCATTAAATTGTCCGTCCCAAAATCCAATCCATAGTTACTACCTTTACCCATATCGGAGTCTAACATAATCTCAAAATAGCTACTCCCGGCAACACTGACGACTCAGTACCGGTCTTGAGATATTTGTTATTACGATTTCTTTCCCATCTTCTGTTCCTGTCATCAATTTATTCTTTTTAACCCCTTTAAAGTTATATTCGATAATTGGCCCCATATTTCTTGAATCGAAGACAAAATGTTCTTAATGGTTCCTGAAGCTTGATGTAATCTTCTATTATCATCCCTTGCTATTTGGTCCCTTCGTAAGTTTCCTTCTGAATCACCTTTGATATAACCGATAACTTAATAATATTGTCTCGGGCCCCTTCATACTTTATTGAATAAATCTTGATCGACACCATCCCCTCATATAATAGCTTGATCAAATTTTCCTTCGTTAATTCTAACTTAGGAGGTCACAGAAACTCCCATATAATTTCATCACCCCCAATTCAGAATTCCAGACCTAGAATCGTCCAATAAACTCTTTTCTTTATATCTCGAAAAATCTTCCCCCGAATTTGGCATCGTAACTTCTCTCTTAACAGCTTAACCATTACAGTCGTCTTATTCATTTCCAATTATCACCATTAGGATTTCCAGATCCTCTTTAATTTGCATCCCCATGGTCACTACTTCCCTATTTCTTCGAGCACCACTTCCATCCTCCAATTTATCTCTCAATCGTGCTGTCCCCCTTAAAAATTTTTACCCTTACATGTAAAACTCCATCAATCCTTCTCTCATTGAAATCCTCGAGAAGGCACTTCCATTATAGAGGGTTATAACCCCCAATGACGACCCAAGGTTTTCGCCTTTCCATTTCCCTTCTACTCCTCTTGAGTTGCGGAACTACTTCCTCTATTCTCATTCCATTCGAACACTCCGAAGTCACTCCTAATTTCACTTTCCTTCAGATTCCTTCCACCAACCTACCCCTTACCTAAAGTTCTTTATTTCCCAAATCGTCTTTCTTTTCATGGGCCATCCTATTATTTCCTTTCCTTTAACTCAGATGTGGTTCGAGCGAAGATATACTTGACAAATGAGGCGCCAGAGTTTCCTGTCAAGTAAAAACTAAAATGCATGTCGGGTAAAGATGGCAATGCATGTTAGAAATATACGGATAAAATAAGGTTAAAAGAATAAATAATTAATGTAGAATATGATGCACGTGCTATGAATGCTTTGGAACCTGTCACCGATGTGGGAAGTTATTAGCTCGGTAGCTTTCCTCGTTCTTCCGATCCCAAGGTCACTTGACCTGGCAATTATTCCTTATCTTTTCCCACGGTCTTCGAGACTCCCATGCATCTTTGTAAATCAACTTGTATCCTCCCCTGTCCGAGATTGCAATTTCTTGATCTCTAATTCTTTCACGTCCACTGAGTTAGCATCCACCCTTCTCCTCGCAATTCGACCTTTACTTCTAATCGTCACCTTAATCAAAATCCCGTGCCTATCCTTTGTGAATTCAATTCACCTCCAATTGCTTACATTTGAGCGCATGATTTCCTTTCTTTAGCATTTCCATTTGTTGCTTCATATCTTCCATTTTACTTCACAACATGGCAATTCAGCTTGGTTTTGGAAAAACGAACTCATATCCCAATCAATACCTTGCTCAAGATTACCGTGACTATTGTTTATGAGTTTCCCATCACAATCGAAATCCAGAGCACCCAAGTCCAACTCTCCCCGGTCTTAACTTCGATAGACTTGATTTTAATTCACTAGGCTTAATCAGAAATCCTTCTTGTCGAGCCCATCTTCCATGTCTCAGAAAAGTTTGCAATCGATCTTCTTTATCGTCGAACTTGGCCGTGGTTTGATATTATCTCCATAACCTATAAATCATAGCTTACTTCAAGAATAGATGCATGCGATTAGTGCATGCTCATGACACATTTTCAACAAATAATGCAAGGATCCTTAGGTAATTACAACAGATAGTCTAGCAAAATTCAAAAAGGAAAGCCAAATTCATGTTCAAGATCAATGCAATGCACACATTGTCATATAGTCCCTGAGCCGTACGACCTAGACTGACTCACACACGACACGAGAACACCGGTTTTGCAACCGGGCTCTGATACCACTTAAGGATGTAGCACCCCGCACGTGAGGCACCACATCCCCCGCACTAAGGCTCAACACGAGTAACGAAATAGTAAATCCGCACCCGTATCAACCCTAGCGAACGGGAGACAAACATAAAAACCTTCCTAAGCCAGGCGGAGCTAGACCCAGAAATGAAAACCAAACCACGAAGTGTAATGCATTGCAAAGCCAAGGTTCAAGTATACCAACCATAAGCAGAGTTTGGGCTCTTCAGGCCTCTTTTAATTCAAAAGCAAAACTCAGTAACAACAATTCAATAACAATTACAAACTTATTCGAGTTCATGGTATAATACAACGAATCATACATAATTCCAATACAGATATGAGTGCAGAGACTCTCCTAACCTAACTTGACCAACACAAAGACTCCAACACCTCCGCCTAGCTCGAAACTCTGAAGCCGAACCTGCACACTAAAGTGTTGGGGAGGGAGAGGGTCAGTCTCTAGAAGACTGAGTGAGCAGGAGCGGTATATATATATAAAACATGCACATGCAAGTCATAAATCCCGAGCAAGGTTTTATTTGAATTTAGTTCCCGAAAAGGGCAAGAAAATAGGTAAACAATGCTCGACTTTTACGACTAATTCATATTAAATTCATTACTCTCATAAATCATACATAAATATAAGGCTCGGCGAGTGAGCGTGCACAATCTCCAACCAAACTCCGACCGTGTACGACAAATATCAATAATATATTGATTAGGCGATCATGCAATATATCATAATACACACAGACCATAAATCATATCATAAACATATTCGTTTGGGCGATCCGGATCCCGGCATTCCCGCACGGTGCATAATCATATCATAAACATATTCATAAGCATAATCATATCATAACCAACCTTCTTCCTCCGGGTGGTGGACGGGCTTGCAAGACCCGGCCACCGGTCCATACATAGGCCAATGGGGGTACATGAATCCCCCAAAGGCACTCAGCTCCCATTCCCCGCTAAACCTCCTAGCGAGGGCCGGTATCACCGTATATAAGGTGGGACTAGTACAAGGGATCACCGTCGGCCCTTGCCTCCCCGGATAGCCACTTGCACTAAGTCCCTGGGCCCGTGAACATATCGTATTTGCATAATCTCGCCAAAACATATCAATACATACATATAATACATACTATAAGAAGTCATACCTTACCGTGTAACTCGGCATATGCTATATATGTACCTCTCCGTGTCATCCTAATCCATAGCTAGCATGAAGACACACGGTTTGGAGCATAGCCTCATTACAAAACCATTTTTAAAGTTTATATACGCTCATACGCATAATTCAGAAGGATTTACTCGATAACTTCATTTGAAAATCATATATATATATAATCATAAGGTTTTGGCCAAAGCTTTTCACATAAGGGTTGTAGGGTTTGTTACATAGCTAAAACGAAAACCACCCTCACCTGAACCGTGACGAAACAAGGAACGGGTTAACAAGTGCTCGAAGGATCAAGATCTCTCCACCCTGGAGATAAACTGTACAAAAGACAACATGACGTGTTGGTGAGACTCGAGACTTCAATGAACCATATATGACGCACGACAATGAAGTGAATATGAAATGAATGCATATATGATCATGTTATATCATAAAAACGTTCATGTGCACTATTAATGCAATTAAGGCATATAACAAGCCATTCATTCAAATACTTTCAAGAAATGAAGGAATCATACTCATTTATTTCATATCCTTCATAATTCTTAGCAATATCTTACAAAATCTTAGAACCATAATCATATTATACCTTCAAACATGTTTACATTGAGTATGATACACAAAAAGGCAAAGAACATCACTTAAGACATCAAAAGAATGCAAGAATGTACTTAATATTTCATATAGAAGCATTTAAGCCACGTCAAAGCAATTCACTAAAAGCATACTTTAAACCTCATCCAAATATCATGAAATGGCACCATAATGCTCCCAACATATAGCAAAACAAGTTCATAGTTTAACACGAAAGGAGATAAAATCATTAAGGAGGTGAAACGAATCAAATAACGAAAAGGAAGCAACACGGACTGCGCAGGGGAAGGGACACGGGGGTGTCACCTTCCTTAGCCAAACTGAGCCACGGGCGTGGCTCAGTACAGAGCTGCCCAGATGGTGTGACACGCCCGTGTCTCACTCTTATGAGTAAATGAGACACGGGGGTGTCACGGTACAGAACTTATTCACCCTTGAAATTTTTCCGGCAAAACTGAACCCAAACAAACTCAATCCAAAGGCATACCAAATGAACTCCAAATGCTCTGAAACTTAATATACAACATATTTGGCATGTTATGAACATTTTTAATTTAGATTTCAAAGGCTAAATCACACGTTAAGATCATCGAATCCATGCAACAAAACTGGGTCGCTAAAATCGTACATATGAACCCTAATGATTCTATCATGCCTTGATCAAGTACTTAGGGCTTGAATTTGGATCTGAAACTTTGGGGAATGCATGCTAACATACTAAACAACTAATATACATCATATATATGCAAAATGGCACAATTTAAAGCACATTAGGGTGACCAACAACCATACATAGGCAACAGCAACAAATCTGTCATGGAGCATGCATAGAAACAGGCCATGTATTTCGGTTTTGAGGCTTCTAATGGATCCAAATACTTGAAACATGAATGCTAACATATGAATTAATGAGTGTACATCCACTCCATGCAATTTCACACGAAATGGAGACCATTTGATCAAGCTACAACACATAAATTCACACAGCAGTTCAAAACAGGGGAAACACTTTGAACATCAAGTTTGGAGCTCCATAACTCATAATTTCATAAAAGGAGCAAGAGATGAAATCCTCCTAAAATCATATACTATCAGTTGGGAAAGAAATTGGCCAAGAAACAAGCTCATATAATCGTTTACAAGCAAGGAAATCAGCCACACAAGCAAATAGGTCACTAGAACAAAAATCTCTAAAAGTTCATACCAAACTCATCAATCAAACCCTAATCAAATCTGATCCAAAACATGATTTAAATAGATGAAATCAAACATAATAGAGTAGAGAAGACATAAATATTCATACCTTGAGGATTTGGTGAAAGAAGATGGTGATTTGAGCTCCAAAATCACAAAAGGGCCAAGGTTTCCTTCTCTTCTCCTCTATCTCTCTCTCTCGATCAGTAGTTGCAGAAAAGGGAGATGTTTCTCTCGGTTTTTCAGAGCTAAAGGGGAAGAAAAAGGCTTAACCCAAGGTACACAAGTCATGGTTAATCTTTGGTTAGGTTTGGTTAAGTAAAAAGGGTCCCACCAAGGAGACTAGTCAACAAAAGGAGCTCTTCTTGCACGAGTTGTCCGTTACGGTTGGATTTCGAAGGTCTTAATGATTTCAAAAAGTTATGAGGCATGTTCCATTGTCTCCGAATCGTTGATACGAAGGCAACGGAGGTGTCGGAATTCGAATCCGAATTCCCGAGCTCAAGATATCACGTACGGAACCAAGGGTGCGCTAATTGCTCGTTAGCCCCCGATTTGGTTCCACAATCGAAATTAAATTCATAAACACGTCAAATGAATCCGAAAACATAAACCGAGCACATAGGCATGTTCATAACACACATATTTACGACATACTAAATTTTCATACCAATCCGTTAACATTACATAGGGGAACGAAGCACAATTAGAACACTCATGCGCATGAACGAATTCATAACGTTAAAATTTAGTTACTAAAACTTAAATTCCATTTTAATTAAATTATATCCAACTAATAACATGTTGAAATTAATTAACGAAATTACCGAAATATTTAAGGTAACATGAAACCCTAATTGAGAAATTAACACTAAATATCAAAGTAGAAATAAAATGAATTAAATTAAATATTAATAGTTTATAGTTTAAATCAAATCAAAACACTTATAAACAATTAATCATATAATTAAATAATTGAATTGCGCAATTTATAAACAAATACGCCACATTATTTAAACTGAAAAACGGGGGCGTTACATGTGTTTTATGTGTTCAGTTGATACCGGTGCACCTGGGGGAGGGGGGGGGGGGGTGACTTGTGGTCGTGCTGGTTCTGGGGTGGACCGTTTACGGTGTCTTCAGCTTTGTTTGGTACCAGGTGAGGTTAGGATATAATTATACCCTATTGTAACGTGCTAGTTTTCGAATGCATGCGGTTTATAAGCCTTATGTATATGTAGATATGTGCGAAGTACGTATTCTTCTTATTTTATCATATCATTTGATTTGAAAAGTACGAAACGCTATGTATGAGCCTATGTATGCTTAGTCTCAGTTTTGTTATGATTTCGAGGCCAGTGTGTGTGATATGTACGTACGATATGATAAGTACGATATGCATGAAATATGTCTGTCTGTCTGTCTGTAACGGGGTTTGAACATTTAAAACTTTGAACTTTTGAACAATGTGAACTGGGCCCCGGAGATTTGTACGAAGGAGCCCCGGGACGGAATCCGGCCATCGAGTTACCCCCGAGTGCAGTCTCCATCTGTCTGAAAGGATCAACCCGAAATCCACCAGGAGATTGGTGGAGGACGGAGTCCTGAGGGTTTGAGCATCATTGAGCACTCCCCTCGACTGTTTGTGGATGGTTAGGGTATGTACAAACCCTTCCACCACCCGGAGAAGATGTATGTATGTCTGACTTTGATTTGTGTTTAACTCTGAATTTAAATATGATCTGAGGAGTTGGTTGGAGTTTGAACTCGTACCCGCCGAACGCTCTGTCTATCTGTCATAAGTTCATGAAACGGGGGTAGATTCTTAAATTAAGATAAAATTTGGTATACTTTTAAACTAATGAAATATGCTCCGATATGTGTGCTAAGTCTGCATGAAATTGAACGTATGTTTTGATCAATGTATAAGTTAAGTTTTGTTTGTTCTATTTTGATAAGTTATCCTATATATATATTATCACGAGCAAATGTTTTGGCGTGCAAAAACTAATCCCGGATTCACGAACATTTAATTTGGAATGTGCTGTGCTCTATATATATATAGGGGTGTGTGGGTAGCCCCTCGCTCAGTCTTTAGACTGACCCCTCCCCCTTTATGTTTTTAGTTACAAGTGCAGGTTGTTGGAGTTCGTGCTAAGCGGCGGTGTGTCGCGTCTGTTGAGTCTGTGTCTGTTCGTTTAAGTTTGTTAAGTATTTTGTTCTGATTTATGATTCGTTAATTCTGTATAAGATATGTTCTGTGCAGGTTTGCATGTATGAATTGAATGTGTGAAATTCGGGACAGGTTAGGACAGGTGCTTAGATTAGATGAACCCGTTCTGATTGTGTAATTATTCGGGATAGGTTTCTAGGGCCAGTTGAACCCGTTTTGTTGTATAATTGTTCGGGACAGGACATAACAGGTTGCCTGGATTAGTTGAACCCGTGCAGTTGTTATTGATGTATGAAAGATTTTAAAAGTTGGCTTTTTACATTGCTTCTGCTGTCATGTTTTGCATACTTTCTTTGTACAGGGTTAGGTACCGATAGCTTAGGTCTGGAGTTTCTGTTTTGTCTCCCGTTCGCTATAACTCGGCATGTGTGCGGACTTTTTATTTCGTTACACGTGTCGGGTTATAGTGCGGGGATGTGGTGCCCACTACTTGGGTGCTACTGAAGCACCCGAGCGCAAGGTACCACATCCCCCGCACCGAGACTCGACCCGAATATGAAACGGACACTCCATACCCGAGCTAAATCACGGCGAACGGGGACATACACACACTCTATGCTAGGCGGGACTAACCCTTAAACCATCAGAATCAGAGTTAAACACTAAAGCGGAAACAATAAATGAACATACATCATATATATATACCATGAGCATCAAAGCTCCAAAAATAGATCATATACACCATTCACATGTTGTCACGGCCCAAAACAAGTACGCTCCATAACAATATTCATATACAATAATCATAAATAGTGTATGCAAGTGTAAGACTAAAATACAAGAGCTAAAAGCGAATGCAAGACCTAATGACTCGAATTCCCGCCTAGCTCCCTGACACCTGCATAAAATAACTGAAAACCAAACAGGTTCAGTCCAAAAGGGACTGGTGGGTATAAAAATAGGGCATAAATAAAATATACGACGGTATTTAAACATTCACATGCAAGCTATAATCCCAAGTGAGGTTTTTAAAGAATTTCCCAAGTGGGTGAAATAGAGAAATCATCAAATGGGATTATAACGATTCATTTACATTAGGTCATTCTTGGCCCAGCGAGTGGGCGTGCATTATCTCCAACCAACACCTTGTGTAGTTCATTAAACATTCATTCATTCTTTCTTTTCATGCATAACATTCTTTCGTGCACATTCATTAACATTTACACCTTCTTCCTCCGGGTTGGTGGTGGGTTTGCAAGGCCCGACCACCCATTCTTTGACCAAAAGGGGTTACATGACTCCCCAGACGGCGCTCAGCGCGTCCATTCCTCACTAACTAGTATGAGGGATCACCGTCGGCCCATGCCTCCCCGGATAGCCACTCACACTAAGTCCCTGGGCCCCATTCGTGCATTCATTCATTTCTCGCCAAAACATTTGGTAGGATTTATAAAATAAAGGCTTTACGTTGCAAACATTTACTCTTGAAACGACTCTATATACATATATTAATTTTGGTCGAAAACTTTACACGTTGAAGGTATATAGGGTTGTATAACTAGATAGTAGAGAAACCCACCTTAAAACGATAAAAGAAGGGCACAAAAGCCTCACGGACTGGCCTCGTCTCCAACGGGATCAAAATCTGTGCAAGGAAGGTGAAGTGAGACTCAAAATGACCATATAAGACGCTCGGCAATGTGATGATCATGATAAGAATGCATAAAAGAGTATATTATGTAATGAACACGTTCATGTGCACTATTAATGTCTTAAGGACATACAAACATTCATTTCATTCCTTCCATGAAGCGTTTAAAATCGTTCAAGTTCATAACCTTCACATTTAAATCAAATTGATCCAAGAATTTCAAATAACGAACATAACACGTAGTATAACATTTGCACATATCATACAAGTTATAAAATAAGGAATACATAACAATTAGGGTTCAACCTTAAGAGCAAAATCCATGCATGCACACATTAGGAGCAAAGAAGACACGTTGAAGCATATCTCGGAAAATATTCCATGAAAAATCATAAAATTTCATAAAACTCAAGATAATACATGTTAGCATAGCATAGAAGTCATAAAAGAGGTGGAGGAATATAAAACAAGCGAAGAAAAACAAGAAAAACGAAACCGGAGCAATAAAACAAAAAAACTGGACAGAATCCACCCCCATGGATTTTTCCAAAGGGAAAAATCCACCCCCATGGATTTGGTCCAGACCTACTGACTCAAATCCACCCCCGTGGATTTGACTCAGTAGCTAAAAAAAACACTGCAACAGGGCAAAAAAACGAAATGGAAGCTACAAGGCACAAACCAACTCACATCTTAACCCAAAAGCATACAAATTCAAGTCATAAATTCACATATACATGCCTTAACACAATTAAACTTCAAGAATCCAAGGAATGCATTCAAGAATTCAATCATAAACTTCAATCTTCAATCATCATTAATGGCAAGTCATGAAATCTCCAACAACCAAGCAAACTAAGTCCAAAGTAACATAATTGCATGCATAAAGATCATTTATTACTCAAGAATCACAAAGAAAACTCAAAGAAATCAAGTTGATTCAACAAAAGAGCAAGAAACCTAACTATTCAACATCTTCTCCAAACTCCATGAAAACATGCTCAAAATTGGGGAAGAATGGATCAAAATGACTCATAATGAATGTATATAACAACCCTAAGCTTACCTTTTGGATTGGATGGAAGATGGAAGAGATTTGAGCTTGAATCTCCAAGGGTGTCAAGAGCTACGGGATTTTCTAGAACAGGGGAGTTTTGGCTGATTTTCTCCAAGTGATGAGGGTTGGTTCGGTTAGGGAAAGTAAGATCAGGTAGGGGGTTGAGTTAGGGTTCCAAGAAATCAAACCATGGTTAATTTGGTCAAGGTTTGAATGAGATATGGCTCTTTTAGTAAAATGTGGCAGATTTAGCTTCCGTTACATGTTTCAGTTGAATTTCGGAGGTTCAAATAATTTTGGAAAAATATAAGGCTAAGTTCATTAAACTCAAATTTTCGATACGAGTTCAACGAAGTTGACGAAACTCGAATCCGAGTTTCCTGGCTCAAGATATCAAATACGGAACCAAGGGTGCGCTAATTGCTCGTTAGCCCCCGATTTGGATTCCAAAATCAAAATAAATTCATAACTCATGCAAATGAACCTGAAAACATGAAACGGTCATATATCCATATTCATAACACATATAAGTCCAACATATTAAATTTTCACAAATTTTCGAATTCATTTCACGTAGAAACGGCAAGCAAACAATTCGTACAAGCGCAAATCGTTCAAAATTCATATAAATTCAAATTCAAACATTTTCAAATAATTCAATTATTTCATAATTTCATATAATATAAAATAAAACAATTAATAACGTAATTAAAATAAATTAAATGCGCACATAATTATCACATAATTCATACCTGAACGACTTGAAAAGTCGGGGCGTTACAGCTACACTATGTGTAAATTATAATTTGAGTTTTGTTTATTGTCTTGCATGCCTACATGATTTAATTGATGCAAATTGCTCACCTTATGTGTTAAGTGACTTAATTATATTCTAATATTTTGTTTCACGACCATGTATCACACATACACTTGAATTATATGCATATTGGATATGTGGGACATTAATTGTGCACATGAACGCTATCACAACATAGCATATCATATTATAATTCTCGCAACCATGTTATATCATTTCATATCATACCATCACAGTTCATTTCAATGTCGTGCATCCTATTTCGTTTCATGTTGAGTGATTTCTCACGAGTGCACCATATTCTTTGTTCTTGTATAGTTCATCTCCAGGGCGGAGAATTCTTGATGAAATAGGCACCGGTATAGCTCGTGTTCTTGTATCGTCGTCTTCCAGGTGAGGGTGTTGTAAGGCCCCGACTTTTCAAGTCGTTCAGGTATGAATTATGTGATAATTACGTGCGTATTTAATTTATTTTAATTACGTTATTAATTGTTTTATTTTATATTATATGAAATTATGAAATAATTAAATTATTTGAAAATGTTTGGATTTGAATTTATATGAATTTTGAACGATTTGCGCTTGTATGAATTGTTTGCTTGCCGTTTCTACGTGAAATGAATTCGGAATTTCGTGAAAATTTAATATGTTGGACTTATATGTGTTATGAATATGGATATATGTTCGTTTCATGTTTTCGGGTTCATTTGCATGAGTTATGAATTTATTTTGATTTTGGAATCCAAAACGGGGGCTAACGAGCAATTAGCGCACCATTGGTTCCTTATTTGATATCTTGAGCTAGGAAACTCGGATTCGAGTTTTGTCAACTTCGTTGAACTCGTATCGAAAATTTGAGTTTGATGAAATTAGCCTTATATTTTTCTAAAATTTTATTTGAACCTCCGAAATTCAACCGAAACATGTAATGGAAGCCAAATCTGCCACGTTTTACTAATAAGCCATAACTTATTCAAACCTTGACCAAATTAACCATGGTTTGATTCCTTGGAACCCTAAGTCAACCCTCTAACCATCCTTAACCACCCCAAACCGAGATAACCCTCTTCACTTGGAGAAATTCAGCCATTCTTCCTCTGTTCCAAAAAAATCCCGTAGCTCAAGCCAATCCTTGGAGATTCAAGCTCAAATCTCTTCCAAACCTCCATTAATCCACAAGGTAAGCTTAGGGTCGTTTTATGAATCCAATATGAGTCATCTTCATCCATTCATCCCTAATTTTGATCATGGTTTCATGGATATATGGCTGCCTTGAAGAAATAGCTAGGTTTGAGCACGTATGTTGATCTCTTTGAATTCTTGAGTATTTGGTTGATTCCAAGCATGAATATGATTGTCTTGATCTCTTATTTGCATTTATGGTGAAGTTTTAGCTGGTAGTTGAAGCATTCATGAGATATCATTAATGAAATGTTGGAGATATTTCATGAATTGATCACCACACCCTCCATTTCACGTTTCAATGTTTTGGGAGCATGTTTGTGTGTTGATTTGGAGTGTTTTCCTTACATATTGGTGATCTTAACTTACCTGAGTATGGTGGTTGGAGATTGAATGGTGTTGCTCTGTTTTTCTGCTGCGTATCTTTATTTTTTTGGCTATTGACTCAAATCCACGGGGGGTGGATTTGAGTCAGTAGGCTTCTGGACCAGATCCATGGGGGTGGATTCTGTCCTGTTTTTTTTTTTTTTTTTTGGTACTCCAGTTTCGTTTTTCATGTTTTTCTTCGCTTGTTTAATATTCCTCCACCTCTTTTATGACTTATATACAATGCTAACATGTATTATCTTGAGTGTTCTGAAATTTTATCATTTTTCATGGAATATTTTACGAGTTATGTTTCAATGTGTCTTCTTTGCTCCTGTGATGCCCCGATATTTCAGCCGTACAGGTATGACGTAAGTGTTTATCAAATTGTGCGAAATAATTAATTATACGTGTTTTATGTATTTAATTTTTATTTTAGTTATATTAAATGTTAATTATTTTATTTAATGTTATTAATATTAAATACATTTATATAATATAAATATATTTATATATATTATTGTGTACGTGTGCATGAAAATAATTATGCATGCATTTCATATCTATAAATTATATATGCATGCATATATTATAAATTATATATATACGTATGCATGCATTATTAATTATCATATATTATATAAGTATTTATAGTATATTATTTGTAATATCGTTAATTTTATTGTTACATTGCGTATGAGTGATATTTACGTGCTTCGTTTCTATTTGAATTGATAGCGGAATTTTGTGCGAATTTAATATGTTGAACTTATACGTGTCTTGTATATGAATATATGATCGTTTCATGTTTTCGGGTTCGTTTACATGCGTTTCAAATTTATTTTGATTGTGGAATCCAAAACGGGGGCTAACGAGCAATTAGCGTACCATTGGTTCCTTATTTGATATCTTGAGCTAGGAAACTCGGATTCGAGTTTCGTCAACTTCGTTAAACTCGTATCGAAAATTCGAGTTTGATAAACTTAGCCTTATATTTTTCCAAAGTTATTTGAACCTCCGAAATTTAACCGAAACACACAACGGCCGCCTAAACTATCACATTTTACTAAATGAGCCATAACTTATTCAACCTTGACCAAATTAACTATAGTTTGAGCCTATGGAACCCTAACTCAACCATCTAGCTGATCATACTCTCCCTAACCGAACCACACCCCCTCACTTGGAGAAAATCAGCTCAACATCCCCTGCTTTCCAGAAAATCCCGTAGCTCAAGCCAACCTTGGAGATTCAAGCTCAAATCTCTTTCAACCTTCATCCAATCCACAAGGTAAGCTTAGGGTTGTAATATACATTCATTTATGATCATTTTGAACCATACATCCCTAATTTTCAGCTTGAATCCATGGAGATTTGAAGTCATGAATGAATAGTTAGGTTATAACATAAATTATTGATCTCATGCATTCCTTGATGATTTTGATTGTTTTAAAGCATGAAAGTGATCACTTTAACTCCTTTATTGCACTTATGAACTTGTATTATTTGGTAGTTGTGTAATTAATGTGATGCCATTAAAGACTTTGAAGAATTTTGAACATGCAATTTGAATTTCCAACTGCTCTCCTTGAACCTTGCTGCTGTGACGTTTTTGGGACTGAAATGGTATTGATTTGTGGTGCTTTCTTTACTTTTGTAACTTGGTTATGAAGTGTATATGTCCTCCTTTGTGTTGCACCTGTTTTAGCCCTGTTTTTCCCCGAGTTTCAGCTGCAAATCGTAGCAGACAGCAGCCCAACGAACAACCGTGCACCGGTTTTGTGCAGCAGCAATGAACGACCGTTTAGTCGAGGCCCTGCGTTTTTGTACGAATGAACGACCGTTCAGCCATGAAGAAGGAAGTGACTGAACCGCCGTTCAGTCCCATGCAGCCCGGATTGTGGTTCTGTGACGATGAACCCCCGTTCACGGAAAAATTGAACGCCCGTTCACTTCTTTGAGGCTGCTGTTGCGTTTTTATTGATTCATTGGTGTTTATTCTGATTTTATGGTTCAAGGGTTAGTCCCGCCTAGCATAGAGTGTGTGTATGTCCCCATTCGCCATGATTTGGCTCGGGTATGGATCGTCCATTTTATATTCAGGTCGGGTCTCGGTGCGGGGGATGTGACACCTTGCGCTCGGGTGTTACATCCTTAAGTGGTATTAGAGCTTAGGGTTGCAAAAGCCGGGCTCTCATGTCGTGTGAGTCAGTCTAGGTCATTCGACTTAGGGACTACTTGACAATGTGTTGCATATGCATCTCTATTGTGCTTAATTGATTTAAATTTTGAATTTTGATTGAATTATTTGCATTAACATGCATAAACTAAAAATAACACGCATTTTCAGTGTTCTATTGACAGGATGTCTCCACGTAGATATCGAGATAGATCTCCAGGGCGACGTCATCGTCGTGATCATACTCCTACACCTCCACCTCCACAACCACCGCCGGCAGAGGCCTTTGTTAATTCAGTTATCAATATCATAGATCAAAGGCTACGAGATTATATACCACCGGCACCTCCATCACCACCTGCACCTGTTGTACCTCCCGAGGCACCGCTTTCTGTTATACTTAGGGAGTTTCAGAATCAAAGACCTCCCAAGTTCTTCAAGGGAAATGATATACAGGCGGAAATGTGGCTGAAAGAGGTAGAGAGGATATGGGAGCTCATTCCATGTGAGTCCCGAGAGAAGGCTCGATGCACTGATTTTATTGGAAGCAGCTGGAGAGGAGATCAACTGGGAAGTATTTACAAGGGAATTCAAGAATAAATCCATCCCTCCCTCATCCCGTACTCGAAGATTGAGAGAATTTACCGAATTGTAGCAAGGGTCGAAGTCTGTGGCCGAGTACATTTCAGAGTATGAGAGGTTATCCCGCTACGCACCAAATATAGCAGGCGATGACTTCCATAAGGCTATGCAGTTTGTTCAGGGGCTACGACCGGATATCCAGACACCTCTAGAGGCAGTTAATACGAGCACGTGGGTGAAGGCTACTTCGAAAGCCTTAAAGGTTGAAGATTCTGTGAATGCTAGGAGGCCAGTTTCTCGCCAAGGACAAGGGTCAGGATCCGGCTGGGGATTTAACAAAGGAAATAGGCCGATGATTGTACCAGCTCCACCACAAAGAGGGCATTTCAAGAAGCCTAGAGTAGGAGGTCAGATTGCACCCGTTCCACGGCCACCTCAGGCTCCACCGGCTCCTAAAGGATCTCGCAATGATCACCCTCCATGTACTTATTGTGGATGGCCAACTCATTCTTACAACAACTGCCGAAAGAGATTGAGATTGTGTTTGATTTGTGGAAAAGGGGATCATATGGCTTTTTCATGCCCGGACAAGACTCCAGGATATCAAGCTGGGGCTGAGCGACCGATGGTTCAGGCACGAGCCTATGCTCTTGAGAGCGAGGAGCAGAATGTTGAGGTCGACCCAAACGCCGTGGTGGAAGGTACCGTTTGCATTCATAACACGAGCATTCATGCATTATTCTATCCGGGTGCCACGCATACTTTTATATCTTCTGATCTATATGCCTCTCTGTGCCTACTTGTTACTTGCTCAAATTCCTGTTATTTTGTGAGTTCGCCTCTTGGAGGTAGTTTGCAGACAGATCGGGGTGTCAGGGGTTGTTCAGTTTTGATTGAGGGGAAAGATTATTCGGCAGATTTCATTGTTATGCCTATGAAGAAGTATGGGGTAATCTTTGGGATGGATTGGTTGTATCGGCATCGGGCCGAAGTTGATTGCTTTAAGAAAAAGATTAAGTTGGGAAAAGAGTTGATTGGGGAAGTTGGGTCGAAGAATGTACCACCCTTATCGTTTATGGAAGCTCGTAAGTTGGTGAAGGATGGAGCCATGGAATTTATTGCCTATCTCCTTAATAAACCAAAGGATCAATCAAGTTTTGAGGAGACGGTCGTGGTAAAGGAATATCCCGACGTGTTTCCAGAAAATTTGGGTTCTCTACCTCAGGATCAAGAGATTTAGTTTGTTATTGATTTATATCCGGGATCAGAACCGTACTCTAAGACTCCTTATAGAATGGCTCCGGCATAGTTGAAGGAGTTGAAGATTCAACTCGAGGAATTACTGAAGATTGGATATATTCGACCGAGTTCATCTCCGTGGGGTGCTCCGGTTCTCATTGTCAAGAAGAAAGATGGAACATTGAGGTTGTGTATAGATTACCGGGAGCTTAATCGGATGACTATGAAGAATAAGTACCCGTTGCCCCACATCGAGGATTTATTTGATATGTTGCAAGGTTCGGGGGTTTATTCGAAATTGGATCTAAGGCAAAGATACTACCAGTTGAAAATCCGGGAAGAGGATATACCTAAGACAGGATTTAATACCCGGTATGGGTATTATGAGTTCGTAGTGATGCCTTTTGGTTTAACAAATGCCCCTGCAGCATTCATGGACATGATGCATCGGATTTTTCGGCCTTATTTGGATAAATTCGTCGTAATCTTCATTGATGACATTCTTGTGTATTCAAAGACTCCGGAAGATCATGTTAGGCATCTCAATTTGGTATTGGAGACGTTGAGAGAGCACCGATTGTATGCGAAGTTTAGTAAGTGTAAGTTTTGGATCGACCGAGTTGCTTTTCTAGGCCATATTATTTCAAGTAAGGGTTTGGAAGTTGATCCTTCAAAGATCGAGGCGGTTATTCAGTGGCAGAGTCCGAAAAATGCTTCCGAGGTTAGAAGTTTCTTGGGATTGGCAGATTATTACCGAAGGTTTG
This sequence comes from Lantana camara, assembly GCA_037501455.1. Taxonomy (NCBI): domain Eukaryota; kingdom Viridiplantae; phylum Streptophyta; class Magnoliopsida; order Lamiales; family Verbenaceae; genus Lantana; species Lantana camara. The sequence continues at coordinate 62,467,820 of CM074855.1, forward strand.
TAAAGGATTTTTCAAAGATAGCCGGTCCTTTAACTCGATTAACTAAGAAGGAAGATAAATTTGAGTGGGACGAGGCATGTGAAGCTAGTTTCCAACTCTTAAAGGAAAAATTGACTACTGCACCGGTATTAGCACTCCCTGAAGGCACTGAGGGATACATGGTTTATACGGATGCCTCGAAAGAAGGGTTGGGATGTGTTTTGATGCAGAACGGTAATGTGATAGCTTATGCCTCGAGGAAATTGAAAGATCATGAACAGAATTATCCCACTCACGATCTAGAGCTTGCAGCAGTGATCTTCGCTTTGGGAAAGTGGAGACACTATCTTTACGGAGTTTCTTTTGAGATCTTTTCCGACCACAAGAGTCTCCAGTATTTGTTTTCTCAGAAGGAATTAAACAAGAGACAGAGGCGTTGGATGGAGATGTTGGCGGATTATGAGTGTACGATTCGATATCATCCAGGAAAGGCCAACGTGGTCACGGATGCGCTTAGTAGGAAAGCTAGCGTTTCAAGTGTTAAGGTGGAAGTTGAGGATGAATCTGAGTCTTTTAAGCTGAGAGCTAGTATTCGGAATATTACGGTTCAACCGGATCTTCAGCAAAGATTGTTTGAAGCTCAGAGAGTGGATTCCGAGGTTCAGAGGTTAGTACAGAAAGCTAGAAATGATTCAAAGAGCCCGTTCGGATTTGATGACATCGGACTTCTAAGGTTTAAGAATATCCGGAAGAGTTGAAATGGTTGATTTTGGAAGAAGCTCATCGGTCAGGGTATTCGATACATCCCGGGGGAAATAAGATGTATAAGGACTTAAAGAAATTTTATTGGTGGAATGGACTTAAACGGGATGTGATCAACTTCGTGAGACATTGCTTGACTTGCCAAGTGGTGAAAGCAGAGCATCAGAAGCCATCGGGGCTACTGCAACCGTTACCTATTCCAGAATGGAAATGGCAGCAAGTGGCGATGGATTTCGTTACGGGTCTTCCACGAGTGAAAGGTGGTTTAGATGGAATATGGGTAATAGTGGATCGATTAACGAAATCGGCGCATTTTCTTACTATTCGGATGTCGGATAAGGTGAATAAATTGGATAAGAAATATGTTGATGAAATCGTCCGACTTCATGGAGTACCGGTTAGCATTGTATCTGTAGCACCCTAACCCCCAGGGCACTACATCCCCTGTACTATAGCCTCGATCCACGTATGAAATGGAAAGTCCATACATAAACCAAAACTATAGCGAACGGGTGACAATAAAAATGACGAGCTAGGCTGGACACTCCCCAACAAAAATAACACAAATATGAATTCAAAAGCAGAAGCAATAACTCAAATATACATATAGGTACCATATTTATGGAATAGATACGTATAGATACCAACTTAACTATCAATACATTATCATCTCTTAATAATATACATATTCAGGTATTCAAAAAGTACTAATAACGACCATAACATGAGATACCAAAAGTGCTATACATGAAGGTACGATACTAGACTCGTGAGAATGCAAAACTCGACCGGACACCCGCCTAGCACGACCAAGCGCTCAAGTACCTGAAAAGTGAAGTATCAGTCTACCGAAGACTGAGTGAGGGGCAATAAATATATAACACACATCACATGCCAGTTGTAGCCTCGGGTGAAGACTTTGGAAGTGAAATAGATATATAGTTCAAGAAACTCGTTCTTTGCCCGAGATTACAACTAATCATTTTAACAGTTTAACTTGATCAGTTCATGAACATGTGACCCCGGCGAGCAGGGGCGATTCTCCAACCTTTACACCAAACGTGACAATACGTGCTTGCTTTATCAATTCAATACATGATCATACAATTCCATTTAGTTCTCACATAGACAGTTTCATGCTTGAAATCATCCAGTAACCCGAGGATAACCCGACATGCCGGATTAATCCCCAGTCTCCTTCTTCCTCCGGTTGATAGTGAGTTTGCAAGGCTCAACTATCCACGACATGTTGTGTGTAGGGGACATGACCTCCTAGACACGGAACTCCTTCCACCACTAATCTCCTAGTGGCTTCGGGGGTGATCCCAACAATGTGAGGATAATTCAGGAGTTACCCGTCAGCCCTTGCTTTCTCGGTTGGCTCAAGAATTACCCTCGGGCCCACGTGCAATCATGTACTCGCCAAACTTGCTTGAAAATCATGACAATCATTACTTGCTTGCTTGAAATATTTATAACTTTGAAAATGTTTATAATGATAATATGTTTTGGCCGAACAATAGCACATAAGGGTTATAGGGTTCGATTTACTTAAAATAAAACCTCACCTTTTCTTACAAAATATGACAAGGATATACTCTACTGAGCCTGCTCCTCGTCCACAACCCCGTGACCTGTGCAAACACGATGTGTATACGTGAGACATGACCTAAAATGGACCAAATATGATGAACGGCGAAAATGTATCAAGATGACGATGAAAATGCAATGTGGCATGATAACATGTTGTTTCAGTACATAATAACACATATTATAGCAATTCGGGGTCAAAGAAGTCGTCGGATCGAGGGGCTATTTTCATAATTTTATGCAGAGAATTTTGTTCTGCAATTCAGGTGAGAACGGCCGTTCCGGACCCCTTTGGAAAATGGGAACCCAACGTTTTCCAATTTAAAACACGCTGAAGCTGGGAACGGCCCTTCCGGCGCCAAGGCCAAAATGCGAACTGCCGTTCCCATGCTCGGCCGCCTATTTCATTTGAAAAGGTGGGAACGCCCGTTCCCACAATGCCTTAAGGCTGGGAACGGTCACTCCCAGTTTCTGCAAATTTGAAGAACAGAGCATGGCTACGGGAAGCAACAAAGCAAGCAACAAATATCCATTTTGATCAACACAAGCCTATATTTTCTGGAATTATGATGCATCAATATTCAAAAGGGTGATAAAAACACACTTAAACACATAAGGCATGAGATATCATCAAGAAATCCAAGTTTCAAGCTTATGGTCATATTGATCAACCAAACTCAAATTTCCCATAAATTCATGAATAAATCATGCCATACTTCATGATTTGGTCATATAATCATATTTCCAACTGGAATTACTCCACCTAACACATAATCCTCAAACCCTAGCTCAATCAATTATGCACAAGAATCATCCATTCATGCACAACCAACCTTGAAGATGAAAATATGAAAATAGATGATGATGATGATGATCAACTCCCAAAGCTTGGCAAATTTCTTGAGATTCTTGACAAAATAGATGAAAATCACTTCTTCCCTTTTTCCCTTGGTGAACCGAGAGTGAAAGGAAGCAAATTGTTGGGAAATTTGATGATAATGGATCAAGGAAGATCATGGAATGTATATTACGTGATTCACCAACATTGATTTTTGTGACAAATGTAAATTGCAATTCAATCCTTTAAATGTTCAAGTTATGCAATGAAGGGTATAAGGTTTTGAAAATTGCTTAATTAAGTCCTTAAAGGATTATGCAATTAAGTCCCTAAAATTTCAAGAATTATACAACTAGGGACAATTTGGTAATTTGAAATACTCTCGGTAATTGTTTCATGCAAGAAATATTTTTCGTGTCACGAAATACTATTTTCAATTATATGAATTCAAATAATTTATATAAAGGATGTTTCATGAATTTTATAAAAATATGAATGCCACGTAAAAATATTTTGAAATTAAAGAATTAAAATAAATCCTACGCTCAAAACGCACACGTGGCGTGCTTACCTGTTCATCCGGAAACCGGGGTGTTACAACTCTCCCCCCCTTAAAAGAATCTGGTCCCCAGATTCTCTAATCTTGTGTGAATAACTCCGGGTGGAACCATTTCATCTTATCTTCCGTTTCCCACGTAGCTTCCTCGGTTTTGTCACTTCTCCATAAAACTTTAACCATGGGAATTCTCCGATTTCTCAATTCCTAAAATTTTCGATCCAAGATTCTAACTGGCCTCTGAACAAATGTCAAATTCGGTTCCAGCTCAACTTCTTCCACGGGGAGAATCGTAGTCTCATTGGGGTAATATTTCCTTAATTGTGAAACTTGAAATACGTTGTGAATCCCCGTAAGACTCGGTGGTAGATCCAGTCGATAGGCTACCTCGCCTATTCTTTCAAGAATCTCGAAAGGACCTAAGTAGCGAGGGTTAAGTTTCCCTCCTTTCCCGATCCGGGTGAAACCTTTCCTTGGTGACACCTTCAAGAATACCCGGTCACCAACTTCAAATTCTAGATCTCTTCGGCGCTTATCGGCATAGCTCTTTTGTCTATCTTGTGCGGCTTTCATCCGTTGTTGAATCATTTGCACTTTCTCAATCATAGCTTGAACGACTTTGGAAGGCCTTTCGAACCTTTCACCTTTCTTTACCCTTCCTGTTTCAACCATTTCCATTCTTCCAAGTCGAAGAACAACGGAGATCGGCACTTTCTTCCATAAAGAAGTTCATACGGAGCCATCCCGATCGAAGCTTGGAAGCTGTTGTTATAAGCAAACTCAATCAAAGGAAGCTGTTCTACCCATGAATTCTGAAAATCAATCGCGCACGCCCGAAGAAGATCTTCCAAATACCTGATTAATCTTTCTGTTTGACCGTCTGTTTGCGGGTGAAATGCTATACTGAACTTGAGTTTCGTTCCCAAAATGGCCTGTAACTCCTGCCACAACTTGGACGTAAATCTCGGGTCTCGGTCTGAAACTATACTCACCGGAATGCCATGAAGTCGGATTATCTCTCTGTTATAAATTTCGGCCAACTTCGGGATCTTATAAGACATCCGGACCGGTAGAAAGTGAGCAGACTTTGTAAATCTATCCACTATTACCCAAATTCCATCAAACCCGCCTTTAACCTTTGGTAATCTGGAAACAAAGTCCATCGTTACTTGTTCCCACTTCCACTCGGGAATAGGTAACGGTTGTAGAAGTCCCGCGGGCTTTTGGTGCTCAGCTTTCACTTTTTGACAAGTCAGACAATGTTTCACATACTCTGCCACGTCTCTCTTCATCCCGTTCCACCAATAATATTGCTTCAAATCCTTATACATTTTGTTTCCTCCTGGGTGGATCGAATAGGCTGACTTGTGAGCTTCTTCAAGTAGGACCCGTTTCAATTCTTCAGGTATTACCACTCTGTTTTTAAATCGAAGTAACCCGGTCTCATCAAACCCAAACGGACTCTCCTGATCATCCTTAGCTTTACTTACAAGCTTCTGAACTTCCGGATCCTTATTCTGAGCTTCAAATAACTGATACTTCAATTCCGGCTGAATTATGATATTAGAAACCCGAGCTTTTAACACAATCGGTGTCTTCTCATCACTTTCCTTTATTTCCAAACTAGATACACTCGCCTTCCTGCTAAGTGCATCGGCGACCACGTTAGCTTTTCCTGGATGGTACTTGATTGTACAATCATAATCCCCTAACTTTTCCATCCAACGCCGTTGCCTCATATTCAAATCTTTCTGAGTGAATAAATACTGGAGGCTTTTGTAGTCGGAAAAAATCTCAAAGGAAGTCCCGTAAAGATAATGTCTCCATTTCCCTAGAGCAAAGATCACGGCTGCAAGCTCTAGGTCGTGTGTCGGATAGTTCCTTTCATATTCCTTTAGCTTTCGGGAAGCATAAGCGATCACTTTTCCTTTCTGAGTCAAAACACAACCTAAGCCTTCTTTAGAAGCATCTGTGTACACTGCATACTCCTCTGAACCCTCAGGAAGTGCTAACACCGGAGCTGAGACCAACTTTTCTTTCAAAAAGTTAAAACTTTGATCACACTTCTCGTCCCAGACAAACTTGACATCTTTCTTAGTCAATCGGGTTAACGGTGCAGCAATCTTAGAAAAACCCTGAACAAATCTTCTATAATAACCGGCCAATCCCAAGAAGCTTCTAATTTTCGAGGCATTCTTTGGTTTCTCCCACTTGAGCACGGCCTCGATTTTTGAGGGATCGACTTCTAACCCTTTTCCTGAAATTACATATCCCACGAAATAAACTCGATCGATCCAAAATTCGCACTTGCTAAACTTAGCAAATAACTGATGCTCTTTTAACGTCTGGAGAACGAGCTTAAGATGCCTCGAGTGTTCCTCGACTGATTTTGAGAAAACCAGAATATCATCAATAAAAATCACCACAAATCTGTCGAGAAAAGGCTTGAAAATCCGGTGCATCATATCCATGAAAGCTGCAGGGGCGTTAGTTAATCCAAACGGCATAACCACGAACTCGTAGTGCCCGTACCGAGTATTGAATCCTGTCTTAGGAATATCCTCTGCTCGGATTCGCAGTTGATAGTATCCCTGTCTTAAATCCAATTTTGAATAGACTTTGGAACCCTGAAGGATATCAAATAACTCCTCGATATATGGGAGGGGATACTTGTTCTTAATAGTCATCCTATTCAACTCCCTGTAATCGATGCACATTCTTAAAGTTCCGTCCTTTTTCTTTACAAATAACATTGGTGCTCCCCAGGGTGACGAACTCGGCCGAATGTAACCAACTTCCAACAATGCTTCAAGCTGAACTTTTAATTCCTTTAATTCCGCTGGAGCCATCCGGTATGGAGTCTTTGAATACGGCTCGACATTCGAAAAAAGATCGATCACAAACTCGATCTCTCGCTCAGGAGGCAAAGAATCTAACTTCTCTGGAAATACTTCGGGAAACTCCTTTACCACTTCGGTGTCTTCTAATTTCACCTGATCTTGGGGCTTGTTCAGAATATAAGCAATGAACCCTGTAGCCTCGTCTCTGACTAATTTTTGAGCTTCTGAAAAAGAAAGTAGGGGTACGGTCTTCGAAGTACAACCCGTGGTAACCTCTGAACCCAACTGGACCTTCTTACCCCGACAATCCACGGTAGCACAATCCCTGTATAACCAATCCATCCCCAATATAGCCCCGTATCTCTCCATTGGCATAACAATAAAATCTGTCAGAAATTCCCGGCCTTCAATCACCATTGGAACATCCCTATAGACCTGATCCGTCTCTCGCCTACTACCGAAAGGAGTACTAACTAAATAGCGCACAGAAGTACACATAGCAGGCAAAGGTAATGTAATAGCAATAGAATGCGCAAGAAAGGAGTGTGTAGCTCCCGGATCAAATAATGTATGGATGTTCGTGCCATGGATGCAAATAGTACCTTCAACTACTATCTCAGCATCCTGCTCTTCCCCAGCGAGTGCATACGCTCGAGCTCTCACAAGTGGTCTCGGACCTGCAGGTGGCGGATCCCGACGATCCGGACAGCCTTCTACCATGTGCTCGTCACTCCCATAGATCAAACATAAGCCTAACCGGCGTCTGCAATTATCATAGTTATGTGTAGGAAGCCCACAAAATCTACAGCCCGGTTTCTGAGGTGGCTGTGGTGGTGCTGGAGCTCTCGGACCCCTCTGTAACGGCCCTGTCGCCTTAAGCTTCTTCCCGGAGTCCTTCTGCACGGGAGGTACGGAGTAAATCAAATGCCTCTTTCCCGAGTTCGATCCCTGACCTGCTCTCGAGCCCGAAGCCTGTCCAGTCCGCTCAGTAGCTCTCCTAGCAATGTCAGAATCCTCAACCTTTAGGGCCTTTACGGTAGCTTTAGCCCAGGTACTCGTATTAGCTGCTTTTAGTGCGTCCTGAATATCCGGTCTCAATCCCTGAACAAACTGCATCGCCTTGTGAAAGTCGCCATTCGCTATGTTGGGTGCATAGCGAGAAAGTCTCTCAAACTCGGTGATATACTGCCCCACAGATCTTCCTCCCTGTTTCAGCTCGGTGAACTCCCTCAACCTGCGAGTACGGGAAGCTGGAGGGATATACTTGTTTCTGAACTCCCGTAGAAATACCTCCCAAGTAATCTCTATCCCGGCTGCCTCTAGAACAATCTGTGCACTCTCCCACCAGGAGTAGGCCTTACCCTGGATAAGATTGAGTGTACAGCGAGCCTTCTCCTGAGTATCACAAGGGATAAGCTGCCAGATCCTCTCGATCTCCTTCAGCCACATCTTTGCCTGAATATCGTCGCCCTTGTAGAACTTTGGGGGACGCTGGTTCTGAAACTCGAGCAAAATAGCAGAAATAGGGTTCTCCTGAGGTGCTACTGGCGCTGGTGGTGGTAGAGGTACCCTTTCCTGTAGCCTCTTATCAATCAACCCAACAACGGCGTTCATGAAATCCTGGGGCTATGCCTGAGCAGGTGGAGGAGGAGGTGATCTCTCCCGGCGATGGTGCCGGTGATGATGATGAGGCCTGTGTCTCGGGGATCGGTCACGAGAATGTCTATCACGATCCATCCTGAAATCCAATCACTACACATGCGTGGTCTGATTAATACATGCAAATGTGTGCATATAATTCAATGATAGCAATAAACACACATTCAAGAATGGTCAAATATCTCAAGTAATGCGAGAAAACAAATAAATCAAGTAATTCAACGAAATGCAGACTCTCAAATAGCAAGTAATCCTATACCGTGCGACCAAGACTGACTTGACACGACTCGAGAACCTCGGTTTTGCAACCGGGCTCTGATACCACCTGTGGATGTAGCACCCTAACCCCCAGGGCACTACATCCCCCACACTATAGCCTCGATCCACGTATGAAATGGAAAGTCCATACATAAACCAAAACTATAGCGAAAGGTTGACAATAAAAATGACGAGCTAGGCGGGACACTCCCCAACATAAATAACACAAACATGAATTCAAAAGCGGAAGCAATAACTCAAATATAAATATAGGTACCATATTTATGGAATAGATACGTATAGATACCAACCTGACTATCAATACATTATCATCTCTTAATAATATACATATTCAGGTATTCAAAAAGTACTAATAACGACCATAACATGAGATACCAAAAGTGCTATCCATGAAGGTACGATACTAGACTCGTGAGAATGCAAAACTCGACCGGACACCCGCCCAGCACGACCAAGTGCTCAAGTACCTGAAAAGTGAAGTATCAGTCTACCGAAGACTGAGTGAGGGGCAATAAATATATAACACACATCACATGCCAGTTGTAGCCTCGGGTGAAGACTTTGGAAGTGAAATAGATATATAGTTCAAGAAACTCGTTCTTTACCCGAGATTACAACTAATCATTTTAACAGTTTAACTTGATCAGTTCATGAACATGTGACCCCGGCGAGCAGGGGCGATTCTCCAACCTTTACACCAAACGTGACAATACGTGCTTGCTTTATCAATTCAATACATGATCATACAATTCCATTTAGTGCTCACATAGACAGTTTCATGCTTGAAATCATGCAGTAACCCGAGGATAACCCGACATGCCGGATTAATCCCCAGTCTCCTTCTTCCTCCGGTTGATAGTGAGTTTGCAAGGCTCAACTATCCACGACATGTTGTGTGTAGGGGACATGACCCCCTAGACACGGAACTCCTTCCACCACTAATCTCCTAGTAGCTTCGGGGGTGATCCCAACAATGTGAGGATAATTCAGGAGTTACCCGTCAGCTCTTGCTTTCCCGGTTGGCTCAAGAATTACCCTCAGGCCCACGTGCAATCATGTACTCGCCAAACTTGCTTGAAAATCATGACAATCATTACTTGCTTGCTTGAAATATTTATAACTTTGAAAACATTTATAATGATAATATGTTTTGGCCGAACAATAGCACATAAGGGTTATAGGGTTCAATTTACTTAAAATAAAACCTCACCTTTTCTTACAAAATATGACAAGGATATACTCTACTGAGCCTGCTCCTCGTCCACAACCCCGTGACCTGGACAAACACGACGTGTATACGTGAGACATGACCTCAAATGGACCAAATATGGCGAACGGCGGAAATGTATCGAGATGACGATGAAAATGCAATGTGGCATGATAACATGTTGTTTCAGTACATAATAGCACATATTATAGTAATTCGGGGTCAAAGAAGTCGTCGGATCGAGGGCCTATTTTCGTAATTTTATGCAGAGAATTTTGTTCTGCAATTCAGGTGGGAACGGCCGTTCCGGACCCCTTTGGAAAATGGGAACGGTCGTTCCCATGAACCCCCAAAATCGCGCCAACGTTTTCAAATTCAAAACGAACTGAAGCTGGGAACGGCCCTTCCGGCGCCAAGGCCAAAATGGGAACGGCCGTTCCTATGCTCGGCCGCCTATTTCATTTGAAAAGGTGGGAACGCCCGTTCCTACAATGCCTTGAGGCTGGGAACGGTCGTTCCCAGTTTCTGTAAATTTGAAGAACAGAGCATAGCTACGGGAAGCAACAAAGTAAGCAACAAATATCCATTTTGAGCAACACAAGCCTATAACTTCAACAAAGTTTCTGGAATTATGATGCATCAATATTCAAAAGGGTGATAAAAACACACTTAAACACATAAGGCATGAGATATCATCAAGAAATCCAAGTTTCAAGCTTATGCTCATATTGATCAACCAAACTCAAATTTCCCATAAATTCATGAATAAATCATGCCATACTTGATGATTTGATCATATAATTATATTTCCAACTGGAATTACTCCACCTAACACATAATCCTCAAACCCTAGCTCAATCAATTATGCACAAGAATCATCCATTCATGCACAACCAACCTTGAAGATGAAAATATGAAAATAGATGATGATGATGATGATGATCAACTCCCAAAGCTTGGCAAATTTCTTGAGATTCTTGACAAAATAGATGAAAATCACTTCTTCCCGTTTTCCCTTGGAGAACCGAGAGTGAAAGGAAGCAAATTGTTGGGAAATTTGATGATAATGGATCAAGGAAGATCATGGAATGTATATTACGTGATTCACCAACATTTATTTTTGTGACAAATGTAAATTGCAATTCAATCCTTTAAATGTTCAAGTTATGCAATGAAGGGTATAAGGTTTTGAAAATTGCTTAATTAAGTCCTTAAAGGATTATGCAATTATGTCCCTAAAATTTCAAGAATTATACAACTAGGGACAATTTGGTAATTTGAAATACTCTCGGCAATTATTTCATGCAAGAAATATATTCCGAGTCACGAAATACTATTTTCAATGATATGAATTCAAATAATTTATATAAAGCATGTTTCATGAATTTTATAAAAATATGAATGCCACGTAAAAATATTGTGAAATTAAAGAATTAAAATAAATCCTACGCTCAAAACGCACACGTGGCGTGCTTACCTGTTCATCAGGAAACCGGGGCGTTACAGTATCAGATCGGGATCCGAGGTTCAGTTCTAGATTTTGGCAAGAATTGCAAAGGAATCTGGGCACAAGGCTTCAATTCAGCACAACTTTCCATCCTCAGACAGACGGGTAATCGGAGAGATTAATTAAATATTTGGAGGATATGTTGAGAGCATGTACGTTGGATTTTTCAAGTTCATGGAACGAACAATTTCCATTGATTGAATTCGCCTATAACTACAGCTTTCAAGCATCGATAGAAATGGCTCCATATGAGGCTCTCTACGGACGGAAATGCAGGTCACCGTTGTTCTTTGATTTGGAAGAATGGAATTGGACGAAGCAAGAGGGTGTGAAACGACGAGAGAACAAGGAAAAACCCCTCTAAGGTCGTGCAAGAGGCAATTGATAAGGTTCAAATAATCAGGCAACGGATGAAAGCAGCCCAGGACAGACAGAAAAGCTATGCAGATCACCGAAGGAAAGATCTTCAGTTTGAGGTTGGTGATAGGGTATTCTTGAAAGCTTCACCGCGTAAGGGATTTTGGAGGATTGGAAAAGGAGGGAAATTGAATCCTCGGTATCTAGGACTGTATGAGATTTTGGAGAAAATTGGAGATACGGCCTACCGTTTGGACCTACCCCCGAGTTTGACTGGAATTCATAATGTATTTCATGTGTCTCAGCTTCGGAAATATTATCCAGATGAATCAGAAGTTATCCCCGTCGAGGAAGTGGAGTTAGAACCGAATCCTACCTTCGTTCAGAAGCCGGTTAAGATATTGGATCGTAAATTTCAAGAGCTTCGAAATCGGCAGATCCCACTAGTGAAAGTCTTATGGAGAAGTGATAAAACGGAAGAGGCTACGTAGGAGACGGAAGATAAAATGAAGAGATTTCATCCCGAATTGTTTCCGGGCGATCAATGAATCCGAGGACGGATTCTTTTAGGGGGGAGAGGTTGTGACGCCCCGATATTTCGGCCGTACAGGTATGACGTAAGTGTTTATCAAATTGTGAGAAATAATTAATTATACATGTTTTATGTTTTTAATTTTTATTTTAGTTAAATTAAATGTTAATTATTTTATTTAATGTTATTAATATTGAATACATTTATATAATATAAATATATTTATATATATTATTGTGTACGTGTGCATGAAAATAATTATGCTTGCATTTCATATCTATAAATTATATATGCATGCATGTATTATATATTATATATATACGTATGCATGCATTATTAATTATCATATATTATATATGTGTTTATAGTATATTATTTGTAATATTGTTAATTTTATTGTTACATTGCGTATGAGTGATATTTACGTGCTTCGTTTCTATTTGAATTGATACCGGAATTTTGTGCGAATTTAATATGTTGAACTTATACGTGTCTTGTATATGAATATATGATCGTTTCATGTTTTCGGGTTCGTTTACATGCGTTTCAAATTTATTTTGATTGTGGAATCCAAAACGGGGGCTAACGAGCAATTAGCGTACCATTGGTTCCTTATTTGATATCTTGAGCTAGGAAACTCGGATTTGAGTTTCGTTAACTTCGTTGAGCTCGTATCGAAAATTCCAGTTTGATAAACTTAGCCTTATATTTTTCCAAAGTTATTTGCACCTCCGAAATTTAACCGAAACACACAACGGCCGCCTAAATTGTCACATTTTACTAAATGAGCCATAACTTATTCAACCTTGACCAAATTAACTATAGTTTGAGCCTATGGAACCCTAACTCAACCATCTAGCTGATCATACTCTCCATAACCGAACCACACCCCCTCACTTGGAGAAAATCAGCTCAACATCCCCTGCTTTCCAGAAAATCCCGTAGCTCAAGCCAACCTTGGAGATTCAAGCTCAAATCTCTTTCAACCTTCATCCAATCCAGAAGGTAAGCTTAGGGTTGTAATATACCTTCATTTATGATCATTTTGAACCATACATCCCTAATTTTGAGCTTGAATCCATGGAGATTTGAAATCATCAATGAATAGTTAGGTTATAACATAAATTCTTGATCTCATGCATTCCTTGATGATTTTGATTGTTTTAAAGCATGAAAGTAATCACTTTAACTCCTTTATTGCACTTATGAACTTGTATTATTTTGTAGTTGTGTAATTAATGTGATACCATTAAAGACTTTGAAGAATTTTGAACATGTAATTTGAATTTCCAACTGCTCTCCTTGAACCTTGCTGCTGTGACGTTTTTGGGACTGAAATGGTATTGATTTGTGGTGCTTTCTTTGCTTTTGTAACTTGGTTATGAAGTGTATATGTCCTCCTTTGTGTTGCCCCTGTTTTAGCCCTGTTTTTCCCCGAGTTTCAGCAGCAAATCGTAGCAGACAGCAGCCCAACGAACGACCGTGCGCCGGTTTTGTGCAGCAGTAATGAACGACCGTTCAGTCGAGGCCCTGCGTTTCTGTACCAATGAACGACCGTTCAGCCATGAAGAAGGAAGGGACTGAACCGCCGTTTAGTCCCATGCAGCCCGGATTGTGGTTCTGTGACGATGAACCCCTGTTCACGGAAAAATTGAACACCCGTTCACTTCTTTGAGGCTGCTGTTGCGTTTTTATTGATTCATTGGTGTTTATTCTGATTATATGGTTCAAGGGTTAGTCCCGCCTAGCATAGAGTGTGTATATGTCCCCGTTCGCCATGATTTGGCTCGGGTATGGATCGTCCATTTCATATTCAGGTCGGGTCTCGGTGCGGGGGATGTGACACCTTGCGCTCGGGTGTTACAGCTCCTAATGTGCGCATGCATGGACTTTGCTCTTAAGTTTGAACCCTAATTGCTATTTATTCCTTATCTTTGCATGCATGTATGATCACGTAATTATATATATATATATATATATATATATATATATCTTTGCATGCATGCATGAGTATTCATTAAATTGTTTGTTGTAAATTGCATGCATGCATGTTATGATTTTAATGTGTTTTGTTTAATTTAGACATGCTACGTATAAATATAATTAGGTTGATATGTATAAATATATATACATTATTTATTTAATGCTTGTTTAATGTTATATATATTTATTTATGGTTTAATTTATTTAAATCTTAGAATTTAATTGTTATTTTAATTTGTGTTATATAATTTCCGAATATGACTTGAATGCTTCTATTTGCCTATTTGCCAAGTGTGAACATGTTATACTACTACGTGTCATGATCGTTATTTAAATTCCTTAGATTAATTTGGTATGAAATATGGAAGAGATGAACTTTAACAAATTTAAATGCTTCATGAAAGGAATGAAACGAATGTTTATATGTCTTTAAGACATTAATAGTGCACATGAACGTGTTCATTACATAATATATTCTTTTATGCATTCATATCATGATCATTTCATTGTCGAGCGTCATAATTGGTCATTTTGAGTCTCACTTCACCTTTCTTGCACAGATTTTGGTCCTGTTGGAGACGAGGCCGGTCCATGAGGCTCTTGTGCTTCTTTTTGTCGTTTTAAGGTGGGTTTCTCTACTATCTAGTTATACAACCCTATATACCTTCAACGTATAAAGTTTTTGACCAAAATTAATATATGTATATAGAGTCGTTTAAAGAGTAAATGTTTGCAACGTAAAGCCTTTATTTTATAAATCCTACGAAATGTTTTGGCGAGAAATGAATGAATGCACGAATGGGGCCCAAGGACTTAGTGTGAGTGGCTATCCGGGAGGCATGGGCCGACGGTGATCCCTCACACTAGTTCCACCAATGAACGGCGTAACCGGACCTCGTTAGGAGTTAGCGAGGAATGGACGCTGAGCGCCATCTGGGGAGTCATGTAACCCCTTTTGGTCAATGAATGGGTGGTCGGGCCTGGCAAACCCGCCACCAACCCGGAGGAAGAAGGTGTAAATGTTAATGAATGTTCACGAAAGAATGTGATGCATGAAAAGAAAGAATGAATGAATGTTTAATAAACTACACAAGGTGTTGGTTGGAGATAATGCACGCCCACTCGCCGGGCCAAGAATGACCTAATGTAAATGAATCGTTATAATCCCTTTTGATGATTTCTCTATTTCACCCACTTGGGAAATTCTTTAAAAACCTCACTCGGGATTATAGCTTACATGTGAATGTTTAACTATCGTCGTATATTATATTTATGCCCTGTTTTTATACCCACCAGTCCCTTTTGGACTGAACCCGTTTGGTTTTCAGTTGTTTTATGCAGGTGTCAGGGAGCTAGGCGGGAATTCGAGTCGTAGGTCTTGGATTCGTCTCTAGCTCTTGTATTTTGGTCTTACACTTGCATACTCTATTTATGATGTTTGTATATGAATATTGATGTGGAGTGTACATGTTTTGGGCCGTGACGGCATGTGAATAATGTCTATGAATTATTTTTGGAGCTTGAATGCTCATTGTATATATTATGATTAGTTATTGCTTCCGCGTTATTGTTTACTCTGATTTTATGGTTTAAGGGTTAGTCCTGCCTAGCATAGAGTGTGTGTATGTCCCCGTTCGCTGTGATTTAGCTCGGGTATGGATTGTCCATTTCATATTCGGGTTGGGTCTCGGTGCGGGGGATGTGGTACCTTGCGCTCAGGTGCTACATCCTTAAGTGGTATCGAGCTTCGGGTTGCAAAACCGGGCTCTTGTGTCGTGTGAGTCAGTCTAGGTCGTTCGGCTTAGGAACTAATTGACAATGTGTGGCATATGCATCTCTTTTGTGCTTAATTGTTTTAAATTTTGAATTTTGATTGAATTAATTGCATTATCATGCATAAACTAAACCACCTAGCACGCATTTTCAGTGTTTATTGACAGGATGCCTCCAGGTAGACACCGTGATAGATCTCCAGGACGACGTCGTGATCGTACTCCTACACCTCCTCCTCCACAACCACAGGCGGCAGAGGCCTTTGTAAATTCAATTATCAACATCATAGATCAGAGGCTTTGAGATTATGTACCACCGACACCTCCAGCACCACCTGCACCTACTGTACCACCCGAGGCACCAATTTCAGTTATACTTAGGGAGTTTCAGAACCAAAGACCTCCTAAGTTTTTCAAGGGAAATGATATGCAGGGGGAAATGTGGCTAAAAGAAGTTGAGAGGATTTGGGAGCTCATTCCTTGTGAGTCCTGAGAGAAAGCCCGTTGCACCATCACTTTGATACAAGGGGAGGCTTACTCTTGGTGGGAGAGTACCCGGATTGTTTTGGAAGTGGCTGGAGAGGAGATCAATTAGGAAGTCTTTTCAAGGGAATTCAAGAATAAATTCATTCCTCCTTCATCCCGTACTCGAAGGCTTAGGGAATTCACTGAATTGAAGTAGGGATCGAGGTTTCTGGCTGACTATATTTCAAAGTGTGAGAGGTTATCTCGTTATGCACGTAATATAGCGAGTGATGACTTCCATAAGGCTATGCAGTTTATTCAGGGACTTCGACCGGATATCCAGGCAGCTCTTGAGGCAGTTAATACGAGCACTTGGGCGAAGGCTACTTCGAAAGCCTTAGAAGTTGAAGATTTTGTGAATTCGAGGAGGCCAGTCTATCGCCAGGGACAGGGATCAGAATCAGGCTCGGGATTTAACAAGGGAAAGAGGCCGATGAATTTGCCAGCTCCACCACCAAAAGGACCTTTCAAGAAGCCCAGAACAGGAGGTCAGATTGCTCCAATTCCACGAGCACCTCAGGCTCCACCAGCTCCTAAGGGATCTCTCAACGATCAGCCTCCGTGTACTTATTGTGGATGGCCAACTCATTCTTACAACACTTGTCGAAAGAGGTTAAGGTTATGCTTGATTTGTGGAAAAGGGGATCATATGTCTTTTGCATGCCCGGAGAAGACTCCAGGATATCAAGCTGGAGCTCAGAGACCGATGGTTCAGGCACGAGCTTATGCCCTTGAGGGTGAGGAGCAGAAAGTTGAAGCTGATCCAAACGCCGTGGTGAAAGGTACCATTTGCATTCATAACACGAGCATCCATGCATTATTCTATCCGGGTGCCACGTATTCTTTCATATTTTGTGACCTATGTGCCTCTATGTGCCTACCTGTTACTTGTTCAAATTCTTGCTATTATGTGAGTTCTCCTTTGGGAGGTAGTTTGCAGACAGATCGGGTTGTCAGGGGTTGTTCAGTTTTGATAGAAGGGAAAGATCATCTGGCAGATTTCATCGTGATGCCTATGAAGAAGTATGGGGTAATCTTCGGGATGGATTGGTTATACCGACACCGGGCCGTAGTTGATTGTTTTAAGAAGAAGATAAAGTTAGGTAAAGAGTTGATTGGAGAAGTTGGGTCGAAGAATGTACCTCTCTTATCGTTTATGGAAGCTCACAAGTTGGTGAAGGATGGAGCCATGGGATTTATTGCTCATCTCCTTAATAAACCAAAGGATCAATCAAGTTTTGAGGAGACGGTCGTGGTAAAGGAATATCCCGACGTATTTCCAGAAAATTTGGGTTCTCTACCGCCGGATCGGGAGATTAAGTTCGTTATTGATTTTTATCCGGGATCAGAACCGTATTCTAAGACTCCTTATAGAATGGCTCCAGCGGAGTTGAAGGAGTTGAAGATTCAACTCGAGGAATTACTCAAGATTGGATATATTCGACTGAGTTCATCTCCGTGGGGTGCTCCGGTTCTCTTTGTCAAGAAGAAAGATGGAACGTTGAGGATGTGTATAGATTACCGGGAGCTTAATCGGATGGCAATCAAGAATAAGTATCCATTACCCCACATCGAGGATCTATTTGATATGCTGCAAGGTTCGGGGGTCTATTCAAAATTGGATTTAAGGCAATGTTGCTACCAGTTGAAAATCTGGGAAGAGGATATACCAACGACAGGATTTAATACCCGGTATGGGCATTATGAGTTCGAAGTGATGCCTTTTGGTTTGACTAACGCCGCTGCGGCATTTATGGATATGATGCATTGGATTTTTTGGCCTTATTTGGATAAATTCGTGGTAATTATCATTGACGACATTCTTGTTTATTCGAGGACTCCAGAAGATCATGCCAGCCATCTCAGATTGGTATTGGAGACATTGAGAGAGCACCGGTTGTATGCGAAGTTTAGTAAGTGTGAGTTTTGGATCGACCGGGTTGCTTTTCTAGGTCATATCATCTCAAGTAAGGGTTTGGAAGTAGATCCTTCGAAGATCGAGACAGTTATTCAGTGGCAAAGTCCGAAGAATGCTTCCGAGGTCAGGAGTTTCTTGGGTTTGGCAGGGTATTACCGAAGGTTTGTGAAAGATTTCTCTAAGATCGCCGCCCCTTTAACACGATTGACTAAGAAGGAAGTTAAGTTCGAGTAGGACGAGTCATGTGAGGCGAGTTTCCAACTCTTAAAGGAAAAGTTAACCACTGCACCGGTATTAGCACATCCCGAGGGCACTGAAGGATACATGGTTTATACGGACGCCTCAAAAGAAGGGTTGGGATGAGTTTTGATGCAGAATGGTCAAGTGATAGCTTATGCCTCGAGGAAATTGAAGGATCATGCACAAAATTATCCCACTCACGATCTCGAGCTAGCAACAGTGATCTTTGCTTTGGGAAAGTGGAGACACTACTTATATGGAATTTCTTTCGAGATCTTTTCCGACCACAAGAGCCTCCAGTATTTGTTTCTCAGAAGGAATTAAACAAGAGACTGAGGCGTTGGATGGAGATGTTGGCGGATTATGAGTGTACAATCCGATACCATCCCGGAAAGGCCAATGTGGTTGCGGATGCACTTAGTAGGAAAGCTAGCGTGTCAAGTGTTAAGGTGGAAGTTATGGATAAAACTGAGTCTTTCAAGCTGAAAGCTAGTATTCGTAATATTACCATTCAGCCGGATCTTCAACAGAGATTGTTTGAAGCTCAGAAAGTGGATTCCAAGGTTCTAAAGTTAGTACAGAAAGCTAGAAGTGATCCAGAGAGTCCGTTTGGGTTTGATGACACCGGGCTTCTAAGGTTTAAAACAAGAATTGTGGTTCCGGAAGAGTTAAGACGGTTGATATTGGAAGAAGCTCATCGATCAGGGTATTCGATACATCCCGGGGGAAACAAGATGTATAAGGACTTAAAGAAATTTTATTGGTGGAATGGACTTAAACGGGATGTGATCACCTTCGTAAAACATTGCATGAATTGTCAGGTTGTAAAAGCGGAGCATCAGAAGCCATCGGGGCTACTTCAACCGTTACCTATCCCAGAATGGAAATGGCAGTAAGTCGCGATGGATTTCATTTCTGGTCTTCCTAGAGTGAAAGGTGGTTTTGATGGAATTTGGGAGATTGTGGATCGATTGAAGAAATCGGCACATTTTCTTTCTATTCGGATGTCGGATAAGGTGAATAAGTTAGCTAAGAAGTATGTTGATGAAATTGTCCAACTTCATGGTGTGCCGGTTAGCATTATATCAGACCGGGATCCGAGGTTTACTTCTAGATTTTGGCAAGAATTGCAAAGGAATCTGAGAACAAGGCTTCAATTCAGCACAACTTTCTATCCTCAGACAGACGGGCAATCAGAGAGATTAATTAAATATTTAGAGGATATGTTGAGAGCATGTGCATTGGATTTTCCGAGTTCGTGGAACAAGAAGTTGCCTTTGATTGAGTTTGCCTATAATAACAGCTTTCAAGAATCAATAGAAATGTCTCCATATGACGCTCTCTACGAACGGAAATCCAGGTCTCCGTTGTCCGTTGATTTAGAGGAATGGAATTGGACCAAACAGGAAGGTGTAAAACGAGGGGAGAAAAAGGAAAAACCCTCTAAGGCCGTGCAAGAGGCAATTCATAAGGTCCAAAAAATCCGACAACGGATGAAAGCAGCCCAGGATCGACAGAAAAGCTATGCAGATCACCGAAGGAAAGATCTTAAGTTTGATATTGGTGATAGGGTATTCTTGAAAGCCTCGCCATGAAAGGGATTCTCAAGGATTGGAAGAGGAGGGAAATTGAATCCTCGGTACTTGGGACCGTATGAGATTCTTGATAAAATTGGAGATACGGCCAACCGTTTAGATCTACCTCCGAGCTTGACCGGAATTCACTACGTATTTCATGTTTCTCAACTTCTGAAGTATTATCCGGATGAATCCGAGGTCCTACCCGTTGAGGAAGTGGAACTTGAGCCTAACCTCACCTTCGTTCAGAAACCGGTTAGAATTTTGGATCGAAAATTGCAGGAATTAAGAAACCGGTAAATCCCACTAGTTAAAGTCTTATGGAGAAGTGATAAAACGGAAGAGGCTACGTGGGAGACGGAGGATAAGATGAAAAGATTCCATCCTGAGTTTTTTCCGGACAATCAATGAATCCGAGGACAGATTCTTCTAAGGGGGGAGATTGTAACGCCCCGACTTTTCAAGTCGTTCAGGTATGAATTATGTGATAATTACGTGCGCATTTAATTTATTTTAATTACGTTATTAATTGTTTTATTTTATATTATATGAAATTATGAAATAATTGAATTATTTGAAAATGTTTGAATTTGAATTTATATGAATTTTGAACGATTTGCACTTGTATGAATTGTTTGCTTGTCGTTTCTACATGAAATGAATTCGGAATTTCGTGAAAATTTAATATGTTGGACTTATATGTGTTATGAATATGGATATATGTTCGTTTCATGTTTTCGGGTTCATTTGCATGAGTTATGAATTTATTTTGATTTTGGAATCCAAAACGGGGGCTAACGAGCAATTAGCGCACCATTGGTTCCTTATTTGATATCTTGAGCTAGGAAACTCGGATTCGAGTTTTGTCAACTTCCTTGAACTCGTATCGAAATTTTGAGTTTGATGAAATTAGCCTTATATTTTTCTAAAATTATTTGAACCTCCGAAATTCAACCGAAACATGTAATGGAAGCCAAATCTGCCACGTTTTACTAAATAAGCCATAACTTATTCAAACCTTGACCAAATTAACCATGGTTTGATTCCTTGGAACCCTAAGTCAACCCTCTAACCGTACTTAACCACCCCAAACCGAGATAACCCTCTTCACTTGGAGAAATTCAGCCATTCTTCCTCTGTTCCAAAAAAATCCCGTAGCTCAAGCCAATCCTTGGAGATTGAAGCTCAAATCTCTTCCAAACCTCCATTAATCCACAAGGTAAGCTTAGGGTCATTTTATGCATCCAATATGAGTCATCTTCATCCATTCATCCTTAATTTTGATCATGGTTTCATGGATATATGGCTGCCTTGAAGAAATAGCTAGGTTTGAGCACGTATGTTGATCTCTTTGAATTCTTGAGGTATTTGGTTGATTCCAAGCATGAATATGATTCTCTTGATCTCTTATTTGCATTTATGGTGATGTTTTAGCTGGTAGTTGAAGCATTCATGAGATATCATTAATGAAATGTTGGAGATATATCATGAATTGATCACCACACCCTCCATTTCACGTTTCAATGTTTTGGGAGCATGTTTGTGTGTTTCTTTGGAGTGTTTTCCTTACATATTGGTGATCTTAACTTACCTGAGTATGGTGGTTGGAGATTGAATAGTGTTGCTCTGTTTTTTTATTGCGTATCTTTATTTTTTTGGCTATAGACTCAAATCCACGGGGGTGGATTTGAGTCAGTAGGCTTCTGGACCAGATCCATGGGGGTGGATTTTTCCCTTTGGAAAAATCCATGGGGTTGGATTCTGTCCTATTTTTTTTTTCTTTGTTACTCCGGTTTCATTTTTCATGTTTTTCTTCGCTTGTTTAATATTCCTCCAACTCTTTTATGACTTATATGCTATGCTAACATGTATTATCTTGAGTGTTCTGAAATTTTATGATTTTTCGTGGAATATTTTACGAGTTGTGCTTCAATGTGTCTTCTTTGCTCCTAATGTGCGCATGCATGGACTTTGCTCTTAAGTTTGAACCCTAATTGCTATTTATTCCTTATCTTTGCATGCATGTATGATCACGTAATTATATATATATATCTCTTTGCAAGCATGCATGAGTATTCATTAAATTGTTTAAAATGCATGCATGCATGTTATGATTTTAATGTGTTTTGTTTAATTTATATATGCTACGTATATATATAATTAGGTTGATATGTATAAATATATATACATTATTTATTTAATGCATGTTTAATGTTATATATATTTATTTATGGTTTAATTTATTTAAATCTTAGAATTTAATTGTTATTTTAATTTGTGTTATATAATTTCCGAATATGACTTGAATGTTTCTATTTGCCTATTTGCCAAGTGTGAACATGTTATGCTACTACGCGTCATGATCTTTATTTAAATTCCTTGGATTAATTTGGTATGAAATATGGAAGAGATGAACTTTAACAAATTTAAATGCTTCATGAAAGGAATGATATGAATGTTTACACGTCTTTAAGACATTAATAGTGCACATGAACGTGTTCATTACATAATATATTCTTTTATGCATTCATATCATGATCATTTCATTGCCGAGCGTCATAATTGGTCATTTTGAGTCTCACTTCACCTTTCTTGCACAGATTTAGGTCCTGTTGGAGACGAGGCCGGTCCGTGAGGCTCTTGTGCTTCTTTTTGTCGTTTTAATGTGGGTTTCTCTACTATCTAGTTATACGACCCTATATACCTTCAACGTGTAAAGTTTTCGATCAAAATTAATATATGTATACAGAGTCGTTTCAAGAGTAAATGTTTGCAACGTAAAACCTTTATTTTATAAGTCCTACCAAATGTTTTGGCGAGAAATGAATGAATGCACGAATGGGGCCCAGGGACTTAGTGTGAGTGGCTATCCGGGGAGGCATGGGCCGACGGTGATCCCTCACACTAGTTCCACCAATGAACGGCGTAATCGGACCTCGTTAGGAGTTAGCGAGGAACGGACGCTGAGCGCCATCTGGGGAGTCATGTAACCCCTTTTGGTCAATGAATGGGTGGTCAGGCCTTGCAAACCCGCCACCAACCCGGAGGAAGAAGGTGTAAATGTTAATGAATGTGCACGAAAGAATGTTATGCATGAAAAGAAAGAAAGAATGAATGTTTAATGAACTACACAAGGTGTTGGTTGGAGATAATACACGCCCACTCGCCGGGCCAAGAATGACCTAATGTAAATGAATCATTATAATCCCTTTTGATAATTTCTCTATTTCACCCACTTGGGAAATTCTTTAAAAACCTCACTCGGGATTATAGCTTGCATGTGGATGTTTAAATATCGTCGTATATTATATTTATGCCCTGTTTTTATACCCACCAGCCCCTTTTGGACTGAACCCGTTTGGTTTTCAGTTGTTTTATGCAGGTGTCAGGGAGCTAGGCGGGAATTCGAGTCGTAGGTCTTGCATTCGTCTCTAGCTCTTGTATTTTGGTCTTACACTGGCATACTCTATTTATGATGTTTGTATATGAATATTAATATGGAGTGTACATGTTTTGGGCTGTAACGGCATGTGAATGATGTCTATGAATTATTTTTGGAGCTTGAATTGTAGCACCCTAACCCCCTGGGCACCACATCCCCCGCACTATAGCCTCGATCCACGTATGAAATGGAAAGTTCATACATAAATCAAAACTATAGCGAACGGGTGACAATAAAAATGACGAGCTAGGCGGGACACTCTCCCTAACAACATCAAAGCGAACATGATAATGAAAGCGGAAGCAATTAAATCATTCGTACATATAGGTACCATATTTACCGAATAAATACTTATAGATACCACTTTAACTATCAATACATTATCATCTCTTAATAATATACATAACCATGTATCCAAAAATACTAATACCGATCAATAACATGAAATATCTCAAAAGTAATATACATGAAGGTACGGTGCTAGACTCATGAAAATGCAAAACTCGAACGACCGGACACCCGCCTAGCACGACCACGCTCAAAGGTACCTGAAAAGTGAAGTATCAGTCTACCGAAGACTGAGTGAGGGGCAATAATATATATATCACACATCACATGCAAGTTGTAGCCTCGGGTGAAGACTTTAGAATAAAATAGATATGTAATTCAAGAAGTTTAATCTTTGCCCGAGGTTACAACCAATAAATTTAACACGTTTATTTAATCATGCTTGTCAATGTCATGAACATGTGGCCCCGGCGAGCAAGGGCAATCTCCAACCGAACTCCCAATCGTGAACAATACGTGATCATGCTTGCTTGCTTGATAAATACGTGATCATGCAATTTATTTAGTGCTCACATCAACAATTTCATGCTAGAAATCATGCAATAACCCGAGGATAACCCGACATGCCGGATTAATCCCCAGTCTCCTTCTTCCTCCGGGTGATAGCGAGTTTGCAAGGCTCGACTATCCACGACATGGTGTGTGTAGAGGACATGACCCTCTAGACACGGAACTCCTTCCACCACTAATCTCCTAGTGGCTTCGGGGGTGATCCCAACAATGTGAGGATAATTCAGGAGTTACCCGTCAGCCCTTGCTTTGACGGTTGGCTCAAGAATTACCCTCGGGCCCACGTGCAATCATGTACTCGCCAAACATGCTTGAAATCATGAATTGCTTGCTTGAAATGTTCATGGTTTTGAAATCATTCATAAATATAATACGTTTTGGCCGAAAACTAGCACAAAAGGGTTATAGGGTTCGTTTTACCAAAACAAAACCTCACCTTTCTTACAAAATACAATAAAGAAGTGTTCTAAGGAGCTTGCTCCCCGTCCACGCCCTCGTGACCTGTGCAAATACGATGTATAAACATGAGACATGAACTAAAATGACTAAAATGTGACGAACGGCGGAAATGTGTCGAGACGACCATGAAAATGCAATGTGGTATGATAACATGTCGTTTCACATCATATTAGCACATATTATAGCAATTCGGGGTCAAAGAAGTCGTTGGATCGAGGGGTCAAAAACGTAATTTTATGCAGAAACTTTTGTTCTGCAATCCAGGTGGGAACGGCCGTTCCGGGTTCCTTTGCAAAATGGGAACGGTCGTTCCCGTTGCCCAGAAAACGCGGCAACGTTTTCCCCCATTAAAATGCGCCTTTGAGCTGGGAACGGCCCTTCCGGCGCAAGGCCAAAATGGGAACGGCCGTTCCCATGCTCGGCCGCCCTTTTATTTGAAAAGAGATGGGAACGCCCGTTCCCACAAAGCCTTGAGGCTGGGAACGGTCGTTCCCAGTTTCTGCAACTGAAAAAAAACAGAGCAGAAACAGGGGAAGCTCTCGGCAAAGCACAAAAGGAAGCAACAACTCCATTTTTTATCCCCAAAAGCTATTACTCTTGACACTTCTTATGCATATATCTTCAATATATGATAAAGTAACACTTAAACACCTAAAACCATGAAATATCATCATAAATTCATGCTTCATACTCATGATCAAACTTGGCCAATCAAGCTCAATATTCAACAATTTCATAAACAATTCATGCCATAATTCATGAAATGATCACAATATCATGCTCCGAACTATAATTCATTCATCTAGCATATAATTCTCAAACCCTAAGCATGTCAATTATGAGCAAGAATCATCACTTCCATGCAAACCAACCTTGAAAGCTAAGAAATGAAGAAGATGGATGAAGATGATGATCAACTCTCAAAAGCTTGGCTAACTCCTTGAAATCTTGATGATTGATTGAGAAAACTTCTTCCTTTTCTTTCCTTGGAGGAACCGAGAGTGAGAGAGCAAAAAAGGGTTGGGAAATTTTTGATGAAAATGATCAAGGAATGTGGGAGAAGGATGATACGTAATTCATCCTTTTTGATTTATGTGAAAGTTGCCAAATTGCCAATTAATCCTTGAACTCTCCAAGTTATGCAATAAGATTTATAAAGCTTTGGAAAATAATCAATCATGCCCCTGAAAATTATACAATCAAGTCCCTAGAATTTTAGAAAACGTTTAACTAGGGACAATTTGGTAACTTTATCACTCTCGGTATTAATTTCATGCAAGAAAATATTTTCCATGTCATGAAACAATATTTTCAATGATATGAAATGAAATAATTGATGTAAATAATGTTTCTTGAATTTTATAAAAATGTGAAATGCCACGTAATATATTATGAAATTAAAAGAATTATAAATGAAACCTACCCTCAAACTGACACGTGGCGTGCTTACCTGTTCATCCGGAACCGGGGCGTTACAACTCTCCCCCCCTTAGAAGAATCTGGTCCCCAGATTCTCTAGTCTTGCTCGAACAACTCCGGGTGGAACCGTTTCATTTTATCCTCTGTTTCCCAAGTGGCTTCCTCGGTTTTATCGCTTCTTCACAACACTTTAACCATGGGAATCCTCCGGTTTCTTAGTTCCTGAAATTTTCGATCCATAATCTTAACCGGCCTCTGAACAAACGTTAAATTCGGTTCCAGCTCAACTTCTTCCACGGGGAGAATCGTAGTCTCATCGGGTAATATTTCCTTAATTGTGAAACATGAAATACGTTATGAATCCCCGTAAGACTCGGTGGTAGGTCCAGTCGATAGGCTACCTCGCCTATTCTTTCCTCCTTTCCCGATCCGGGTGAAACCTTTCCTTGGTGACACCTTCAAGAATACCCGGTCACCAACTTCGAATTCTAGATCTCTTCGGCGCTTATCAGCATAGCTCTTTTGCCTATCTTGTACGGGTTTCATCCGTTGTTGAATCATCTGAACCTTTTCAATCATAGTTTGAACGACTTTGGAAGGCCTTTCGAATCTTCCCCCTTTCTTTACTCCTTCCTGTTTCGACCATTTCCATTCTTCCAAGTCGAAGAACAACGGGGATCGGCACTTTCTTCCATAAAGGAGTTCATAAGGAGCCATCCCGATCGAAGCCTAAAAGCTGTTGTTATAAGCAAACTCGATCAAGGGAAGCTGTTCTGCCCAAGAGTTCTGAAAATCCATCGCGCAAGCCCGAAGAAGATCTTCCAAATACCTGATTAACCTTTCAGTTTGACCGTCTGTTTGCGGGTGGAATGTTGTACTGAACTTAAGTTTCGTACCCAAATTCCATCAAACCCGCCTTTAACCTTCGGTAATCCAGAAACAAAGTCCATCGTTACTTGTTCCCACTTTCACTCAGGAATAGGTAACGGTTGTAGAAGTCCCGCGGGCTTTTGGTGCTCAGCTTTCACTTTCTAACAAGTCAAGCAATGTTTCACGTACTCTGCCACGTCTCTCTTCATCCCGTTCCACCAATAATATTGTTTCAAATCCTTATACATTTTATTCCCTCCTGGGTGGATCGAGTAGGCTGACTTGTGAGCTTCTTCAAGTAGGACCCGTCTCAATTCTTCAGGTACTACTACTCTGTTTTTAAACCGAAGCAACCCGGTCTCATCAAACCCAAACGGACTCTCCGGGTCATCTTTAGCTTTACTTACAAGCTTCTGCACTTCCGGATCCTTATTCTGAGCCTCAAATAACTGATGCTTTAATTCCGGCTGAACTGTGATATTAGAAACCCGAGCCTTTAACACAATCGGGACAACTTCCTCACTTTCCTTTATTTCCAAACTCGATACACTCGCCTTTCTGCTAAGTGCATCGGCGACCACATTTGCTTTCCCGGGATGGTATTTAATTGTACAATCATAATCCTCTAGCTTTTCCATCCAACGCCGTTGCCTCATATTCAAATCTTTCTGTGTGAATAAATACTGGAGGCTCTTATGGTCGGTAAAAATCTCAAAGGAAGTCCCGTAAAGATAATGTCTCCATTTCCCGAGAGCAAAGATCACGGCTGCAAGCTCTAGGTCGTGTGTCGGATAATTCCTTTCATATTCCTTTAGCTTTCGGGAAGCATAAGCAATCACTTTTCCTTTCTGAGTCAAAACACAACCTAAGCCTTCTTTAGAAGCATCTGTGTATACCGCATATCCTTCTGAACCCTCGGGTAAAGTTAACACCGGAGCTGAGACTAACTTTTCTTTCAAAAAGTTGAAGCTTTGATCACATTTCTCGTCCCAGACAAACTTAACATCCTTCTTTGTCAATCGGGTTAAGGGTGCAGCAATCTTGGAGAAGTCCTGAACAAATCTTCTGTAGTACCCGGCCAATCCCAAGAAGCTTCTAATTTCCGAGGCATTCTTTGGTTTCTCCCACTTGAGCACGGCCTCGATTTTCGAGGGATCGACTTCCAACCCTTTTCCTGAAATCACATGCCCCAAGAAGGAAACCCGATCGATCCAAAATTCACACTTACTGAACTTAGCAAACAACTGTTGTTCTTTTAGAGTCTGAAGAACGAGCCTGAGATGTCTCGCGTGCTCTTCGGCTGATTTTGAGAAAACCAGAATGTCATCAATAAAAATCACCACGAACTTGTCGAGGAAAGGCCTGAATATCCGGTGCATCATATCCATAAAAGCTGCTGGGGCGTTAGTTAATCCAAATGGCATAACCACGAACTCATAGTGCCCGTACCGAGTATTGAATCCTGTCTTAGGAATATCCTCTGCTCAGATGCGCAGCTGATAGTATCCCTGTCTTAGATCCAATTTTGAATACACTTTGGAACCTTGAAGTATATCGAATAACTCCTCGGTATGTGGGAGGGGATACTTGTTCTTGATAGTCATCCTGTTCAACTCCCTGTAGTCAATGCACATTCTTAAAGTCCCGTCCTTTTTCTTTATAAATAAAACTGGCGCTCCCCAAGGCGAAGAACTCGGTCGAATGTACCCAACTTCCAACAATGCTTCCAGCTGGACTTTTAATTCTTTTAATTCAGCTGGAGCCATCCGGTACGGAGTCTTTGAATACGGCTCAGCATTCAGGAAAAGATCGATCACAAATTCAATCTCTCGTTCAGGAGGCAAAGAATCCAATTTCTCTGGGAATACCTCGGGGAATTCCTTTACCACTTCGGTGTCCTCTAATTTCACCTGATCTTTTGGCTTGTTCAGAATATAGGCAATGAACCCTGTAGCCCCTTCTCTGACTAATCTCTGAGCCTCTGAAAACGACAGTAGGGGTACGGTCTTTGAAGTACAACCCGTAACAACCTCTGACCCCAACTGAACCTTCTTAGCTCTACAATCAACTGTAGCACAGTGCCTGTATAACCATTCCATCCCCAATATAGCTCCGTATCTCTCCATCGGCATAACAATGAAGTCTGTCAGAAACTTCCCGACCCTCAATCACCACTGGAACATCCCTGCAAACCTGATCCGTCTCTCGCCTACTATCGAAAGGAGTACTAACTATATAGCGCACAGAAGTACACATAGCAGGCAATGACAAAGTAATAGCAATAGAGTGCGCAAGAAAGGAGTGTGTAGCTCCTGGATCAAATAATGTATGGATGTTCGTGCCATGGATGCAAATAATACCTTCAACTACCGCGGCGGGGTCTATCTCTGCATCCTACTCCTCTCCAGCGAGTGCATAAGCCCGAGCTCTCACCATTGGCCTCGGTCCTACCGGTGGTGGATCCTGACGATCCGGACAACCGTCAACCATGTGCTCGTTACTCCCGCAGATCAGACACAAACCCAACCGGCGCCTGCAGTTATCGTAGGTATGTGTAGGAAGTCCACACCATCTGCAGCCCGGTCTCTGAGGTGGCTGGGGTGGTGCTGGAGCTCTTGGACCTCTCGGAAATGGCCCTGTCGCCTTAAGCTTCTTCCCGGGGTTCTTCTGAGCTGGGGGTGCAGAGTGAATCATCGGCCTTTTCCCTGAGCTCGATCGCTGACCTTCTCGAGCCCGAAGCCTGTCCAATCCGTGAAGTAGCTTTCCTAGCATTATCCGAATCTTCAACTTTTAGGGCCTTAGTGGTAGCTTTTGCCCAGGTGCTGGTATTGGCTGCTTTCAGCGCATCCTGAATATCTGGCCTGAGTCCCTGGACGAACTGCATCGCCTTGTGGAAGTCATCATTCGCTATGTTGGGTGCATAGCGAGAAAGTCTCTCGAACTCGGCGATATACTGACCCACAGACCTGCCTCCCTACTTTAACTCGGTGAACTCTCTCAACCTGCGAGTACGGGAAGCTGGAGGAATATACTTGTTTCTGAACTCCCGTACGAAGACCTCCCAAGTAATCTCTGTCCCAGCTGCCTCCAAAACGATCTGGGTGCTCTCCCACCAAGAATAGACCTCGCCCTGAATAAGAGTAAGTGTACAGCGAGCCTTCTCCTGACTGTCACAAGGGATAAGCTGCCAAATCCTTTCAATCTCTTTTAGCCACATCTCTGCCTGTATATCGTCTCCCTTATAGAACTTCGGGGGACGCTGGTTCTGAAACTCTCGTAATATGGCAGAAATAGGGTTCTCCGGAGGTGCTACTGGTGCTGGAGGTGGTGGAGGAACCCTTTCCTGTAGCCTCTGATCGATTAGCCCCACTACTGCATTCATAAAATCCTAGGGTTGTGCCTGGGCAGGTGGAGGAGGTGGTGATCTCTCGCGGCGATGGTGTCGGCGGTGATGATGCCTGTGCCTCGAGGATCGGTCACTGGAATGTCTGTCGTGCTCCATCCTGAAATTAGATCACTAAACATGCGTGGCTTGATCAATAAATGCAAATGTGTGTACACAATTTCCATAATATCAAGTAGCACATGTTCAAAGAAGATCAAGTAGCTCAAATAATGCGAAGAAATAAGTAATTCAGGTAAGTCAACCAAATGCAGACTCCCAAATACCACATAATCCTATGCCGTGCGACCTAGACTGACTCGACATGACTCGAGAACCTCGGTTTTGCAACCGGGCTCTGATACCACCTGTAGATGTAGCACCCTAACCCCCTGGGCACCACATCCCCCGCACTATAGCCTCGATCCACGTATGAAATGGAAAGTTCATACATAAATCAAAACTATAGCGAACGGGTGACAATAAAAATGACGAGCTAGGCGGGACACTCTCCCCAACAACATCAAAGCGAACATGATAATGAAAGCGGAAGCAATTAAATCATTCGTACATATAGGTACCATATATACCGAATAAATACTTATAGATACCACTTTAACTATCAATACATTATCATCTCTTAATAATATACATAACCATGTATCCAAAAATACTAATACCGATCAATAACATGAAATATCTCAAAAGTAATATACATGAAGGTACGGTGCTAGACTCATGAAAATGCAAAACTCGAACGACCGGACACCCGCCTAGCACGACCACGCTCAAAGGTACCTGAAAAGTGAAGTATCAGTCTACCGAAGACTGAGTGAGGGGCAATAATATATATATCACACATCACATGCAAGTTGTAGCCTCGGGTGAAGACTTTAGAATAAAATAGATATGTAATTCAACACGTTTATTTAATCATGCTTGTCAATGTCATGAACATGTGGCCCCGGCGAGCAAGGGCAATCTCCAACCGAACTCCCAATCGTGAACAATACGTGATCATGCTTGCTTGCTTGATAAATACGGGATCATGCAATTTATTTAGTGCTCACATCAACAATTTCATGCTAGAAATCATGCAATAACCCGAGGATAACCCGACATGCCGGATTAATCCCCAGTCTCCTTCTTCCTCCGGGTGATAGCGAGTTTGCAAGGCTCGACTATCCACGACATGGTGTGTGTAGAGGACATGACCCTCTAGACATGGAACTCCTTCCACCACTAATCTCCTAGTGGCTTCGGGGGTGATCCCAACAATGTGAGGATAATTCAGGAGTTACCCGTCAGCCCTTGCTTTCCCGGTTGGCTCAAGAATTACCCTCGGGCCCACGTACAATCATGTACTCGCCAAACATGCTTGAAATCATGAATTGCTTGCTTGAAATGTTCATGGTTTTGAAATCATTCATAAATATAATACGTTTTGGCCGAAAACTAGCACATAAGGGTTATAGGGTTCGTTTTACCAAAACAAAACCTCACCTTTCTTACAAAATACAATAAAGAAGTGTTCTAAGGAGCTTGCTCCCCGTCCATGCCCTCGTGACCTGTGCAAATACGATGTATAAACATGAGACATGAACTAAAATGACTAAAATGTGACGAACGGCGGAAATGTGTCGAGACGACCATGAAAATGCAATGTGGTATGATAACATGTCGTTTCACATCATATTAGCACATATTATAGCAATTCGGGGTCAAAGAAGTCGTTGGATCGAGGGGTCAAAAACGTAATTTTATGCAGAAACTTTTGTTCTGCAATCCAGGTGGGAACGGCCGTTCTGGGTTCCTTTGCAAAATGGGAACGGTCGTTCCCGTTGCCTAGAAAACACGGCAACGTTTTCCCCCATTAAAATGCGCCTTTGAGCTGGGAACGGCCCTTCCGGCGCAAGGCCAAAATGGGAACGGCCGTTCCTATGCTCGGCCGCCCTTTTATTTGAAAAGAGATGGGAATGCCCGTTCCCACAAAGCCTTGAGGCTGGGAACGGTCGTTCCCAGTTTCTGCAACTGAAAAAAAACAGAGCAGAAACAGGGGAAGCTCTCGGCAAAGCACAAAAGGAAGCAACAACTCCATTTTTGATCCCCAAAAGCTATTACTCTTGACACTTCTTATGCATATATCTTCAATATATGATAAAGTAACACTTAAACACCTAAAACCATGAAATATCATCATAAATTCATGCTTCATACTCATGATCAAACTTGGCCAATCAAGCTCAATATTCAACAATTTCATAAACAATTCATGCCATAATTCATGAAATGATCACAATATCATGCTCCGAACTATAATTCATTCATCTAGCATATAATTCTCAAACCCTAAGCATGTCAATTATGAGCAAGAATCATCACTTCCATGCAAACCAACCTTGAAAGCTAAGAAATGAAGAAGATGGATGAAGATGATGATCAACTCTCAAAAGCTTGGCTAACTCCTTGAAATCTTGATGATTGATTGAGAAAACTTCTTCCTTTTCTTTCCTTGGAGGAACCGAGAGTGAGAGAGCAAAAAGGGGTTGGGAAATTTTTGATGAAAATGATCAAGGAATGTGGGAGAAGGATGATACGTAATTCATCCTTTTTTATTTATGTGAAAGTTGCCAAATTGCCAATTAATCCTTGAACTCTCTAAGTTATGCAATAAGATTTATAAAGCTTTGGAAAATAATCAATCATGCCCCTGAAAATTATATAATCAAGTCCCTAGAATTTTAGAAAACGTTTAACTAGGGACAATTTGGTAACTTTATCACTCTCGGTATTAATTTCATGCAAGAAAATATTTTCCATGTCATGAAATAATATTTTCAATGATATGAAATCAAATAATTGATGTAAATAATGTTTCTTGAATTTTATAAAAATGTGAAATGCCACGTAATATATTATGAAATTAAAAGAATTATAAATAAAACCTACGCTCAAACTGACACGTGGCGTGCTTACCTGTTCATCCGGAGCCGGGGCGTTACATGAATGCTCATTGTATATAGTATGATTAGATATAGTATGATTAGTTATTGCTTTCGCGTTATTGTTTACTCTGATTTTATGATTTAAGGGTTAGTCCTGCCTAGCATAGAGTGTGTGTATGTCCCCGTTCGCCGTGATTTAGCTCGGGTATGGATTGTCTATTTCAAATTCGGGTCGGGTATCGGTGCGGGGGATGTGGTACCTTGCGCTCGGGTGCTACAGGTGTTTTTTATTCTGGTTATGTATCAAACCCTATAACCGTAGGTGAATTGTTTTGGTCAAAATCCTATCAAATATATATATATATATATATATATCAATAAAACCATTGAGTAAATGTTTTCAAGGAAATGAACCGTTTATAATGAAATGAATTGAAACGATTTACCGATCCTCATCGTTTTGGCGAGAATTGCACTGCACTATCATGGGGCCTGGAGAAACGTGGGATTGCAAATCGGTACGACATCAGGCTGTCGGGTGTAACGCCCCAAATTAAGGAAGTTCAGGTAAGCCCGCCACGTGCAGGTCTTCGAGGGTTGGGAGTTTATTTCAATTATTTTATTTGTTCAGTTATAATTTTCATTTCATTATTATGTGCATGATACATTCCTATGTATTTACATGAATTAGCTTTAATGTGAAATATGTGAATTAAGTGATAATGTGCCTAATTGTATTATATGACTTTAATTGATCGTTTCATAAACATGTGGACTTAATTGCACAACATGAATTGAGGCTAATTGCTCATACCTCATGGATTGAAACTTGTGTGCATTCATTTAAATAAATGAGGGACTATTTTGCAAAATGAGGTGATTCATCATGTTAGTGGAGGATATATTATATCATGTATATACATTTCATTCCTTACATTGCATTCTTCAACTCTATACAAGAATCTCTCACACATACATACACTAATACACGATCAAAACACCAAGAAGAGAAGGAAAGATTCATCACATTTCAAGCTAGAATTTTGGAGGAATTGTGAAGCTAGAAGCATCATCATCATCATCCTAACATTTCATCTCATCTCTCTTCCATTTTAAGGTAGAAATTGGAATTTAATTGGATTCATGAATCTATAATGATATAGGGTTTGATGAATATATTATGATTCCTTGATTATTTATGGTTAGAAACTTGTTTAGGGCGATTTTTATTCAAAAGTTTGCATGATATCATAGATTATATGAAAGTTGGAGGATATGGAAATATATGGGTTTGTTGGATGAATTCTTGAGAATCTAAGCATGTTTCCATGGTTTATATGATGCCTAATTGGTACATATAAGTTTTATGCATGATATATGATAGTTTTGAGTTGTATTCTTGGATTGGTTTGGTGTGGGAGAGGCTTGGGAGCCAATTCCCATGATTATGCCCTGTTTTTCCCTTGTTTTTCGAACCAGAGGACATCGAACGGTCGTTCGGTTCCTTCGTGAACGGGGGTTTACTCGTACAGAACCGTTCCGCCTCTTCGAACGGTCGTTCCTGGTTTTATGCTTGGATTTCAAACGACCGTTCACTATTCAAATGAACTCCAATTGACCTGATTTTTGAACCCAAGAAAACCTCTTGAAGTCTAGAACATTCTCCAATTGGAATTAACTCAATATATTT
This sequence comes from Lantana camara, assembly GCA_037501455.1. Lineage (NCBI taxonomy): Eukaryota > Viridiplantae > Streptophyta > Magnoliopsida > Lamiales > Verbenaceae > Lantana > Lantana camara. Next base: position 62,503,006 of record CM074855.1, read on the forward strand.
TCTCATTTATGAGATATGATCGTTTGAAAATTATGTCGCCACTTCGCCAAAATTCTGCTTTGTCCTAATTTCAAATATACGTCATTGTCACCTCGCTTTGAACTAGAAAACGAGCCATTTATCATTTTAAAGATCTACTTGTCTAGTTTCATTTCCAATTAAAAAACCCAATGCCAACTCCTATACCTCAAGATATTCCATTTTTTCTACAGCATATGCATTTCCGGAAACTGTCAATTTTACCGAACTTCACCAAAACCTCTCTTATTGCATTCCTTTCACTTCCTTGGCTCCCGTATGTGACTTATGTGAGTTATATACTTGATTTATTGATAAGTATGCTTCTATTTGACACCGCTTGACAGTTTATTTGGGAATTTGGACACATTCATGATATTTATTGATTGTAAAGGTATGATTGACATCACATGACTTTGCCGTTCGTCTTAAATGGTTCATAAGAGTCGAGTCTCATGTACACTTGTCCTTGTTACATAGATCACGGTCCCGTTTTCAAGGAGCACGCTCCGTAGGGTGTTCACTTGCTTCCTTTTTGGTTGGTTGGTTAAGGTGAGGTTTAATTCTAGATATATAGAACCCATACAACCCCTAAGTGATATTTTCGGCCAAAACATTTCTATATATCTATAGTTTTCGAACCTTATGATTTTCAAATGATTTCAGGAAAGCCGATTGATTGATTTATTGATTAATTGTTTTAGTGAGTTATTAAATTACAATGTGGGTCCGAGGATAGTGGCTTGAGCCAACCGGGAAAGCATGGGCTGACGGGTAACTCGAGCGCTATCCTCACCAAATTGGGATGACCCCTGAACCCCCTAGGAGATTAGGGGAGGAACGAGTTCCGGGCTTAGGGATTCATATACCCTCTGCCCAGATTGATTGGATGGTGGGGCCTTGCAATCCCACCATCACCCAGAGGAAGAAGCAGTTATTGAAATTGCTAATTGTGCACTGAAATTGTCTGTGTGAACGCCTAATCCATTAATAAATTGAATTATTGTACAAAGTCGGAGAAAGGTTGGAGATTTGCCCTCACTCGCCGGGCCACTGATTGATTGAAGTGAATTGTTTAACTGTCAATTGAATCGTTGTAATCTCGGGCGGGAATCTTTTTATTATTTTAAACTTCTATTGTTTTCTTTATAAAATCTTACCCGAGGTTATAACTTGCACGGTAATTGCGCTTATAATTATAAACCCCTCGCTCAGTCCGTGTTGGACTGACACCTCAACTTTTCAGTTTTGCAGGTGCATGCTTGGCTGGAATTGGAGTCTTGTATGTCTTTAATTTGGGTCTAGCACACTTCATCTTCCTATTTTGTTCATGTATTGATGATTATACATTTTGTAGCATGTCTCGAAATTGTTTGGAGATGATATTGTATTGATATGTATGTTAGTAACTATTAGTATTTCTACTTGATATGTAAATATGGTACCTATAAGTAATGATTGAATTATTGCTTCCGCTTTCATTACTTGAGTTGGATGTTTTAATTGAGGGTTGGTCCCGCCTAGCTAGTAAGTCGTTTTTTATTGTCTCCTGTTCGCTATGGGCTTCATTCACGTATGGGTTGTCCATCTCATATGTGGATTGAACTGTAGTGCAGGGGATGTGGTATCAGATCCCGGTTGTAAAACCGCGGTTCTAGTGTCGGGTCTTGTGAGTCTAAGTCGTACGGCATAGGATTGATTGATTAATTGAGAGTCTTGCATTTTATTTGGAATTAGTTGAACTTATTTGCAATACTTGAAACTACTTGGGTTGAGGTGATTTACTTGTACTACGTGTTGAATTGCACTCATTTGCACTTGTTAATCAAACACGCATATTAGTGGCTTGATTTCAGGATGGCTCGTGACCGACATCACCGTGATCGTTCTCCTGGACACCGACGTCATCATTAGCGTAATCGATCTCCTCCTCCTCCACCTCCTCCAGCTCAACCACAGGATTTCTTAAATTCCATGGTTCAACTCATAGATCAGAGGTTACCGGATTATGTGCCTCCAACACCACCATTTCCTCCACCACTACAACAGGCACCTATCTCAGCTTTCTATGGGAATTTCAAAACTAACACCCACCTAGGTTCTTCAAGGGAAACGATATTCAAGCCGAGCAATGGCTTAAAGAGGTTAAGCGTATATGGGAACTCATTCCATGTGAGTCTCGAGAGAAGGCTCAGTGCACTCTCACTCTAATTCATCAAGGAGAAGCGTATTCATGGTGGGAGAGTACCAAGATTGTCCTTGATGCCGCCGAGGAACAAGTTACATGGGAGGTTTTCGAGAGAGAATTCAAGAACAAGTTTATTCCGCCATCTTCGCGTACTAAGAGGCTCAAGGAATTCACGGAGCTCAAGTAAGGGGGTCGATCGGTTGCTGAGTATATAGTCGAGTTTGAGAGGTTTTCTAAGTATGCTCCTAATATTGCTAGCGACGATTTCCACAAGGCTATGTAATTTGTACAAGGTTTGAGGCAGGACATTCAAGCGGCGATCGAAGCGGTTAATACAAGTACATGGAAGAAGGCCACTATAAAGGCCTTAAAAGTTGAAGATTCGATCAATGCGCGGAGATCCTCCTACAAATCGGGACAGGGTTTAGGTTCCGGGTCAAGATCGAGTTACAACGTCGGCAAGAGGCCAATGACTTATGACACAGCTCCTCCACAGTTTAAGGGCCCGGGGAAGAAGATTAAACCACAAGGGCCAGTTCAGAAGGCTCCTCAGCCACCGGCTATGCCGCCACCACCCGAGAAACCTAAATGCACTTTTTGTGGCCAACCTACACACCATTATAACAATTGTAGGAGGCGTTTAGGGTTATGCTTATTATGCGGGAGTGCCGATCACATGGTGGATACTTGTCCAGATCGACGTAATCCGCCCCCTGGGGGGTCAGAGGCCGTTGATTAGGGCCCGTGCTTATGCCTTGGAAGGCGAGGAACAAGATGCGGATGTGGACCCAACTGCCATTGTTGAAGGTACAATTTGCATTCATGGCATCAACATACACACTTTATTTGATCCGGGAGACACTCACTCATTTATTTCTTGTGACATTTCTATTAAATTGCCTCTGTGTGTTACTTATTCTGATGCATACTTCGTGGTTAGTACTCCATTTGGTGGTAGTGTAGAAACTAACCGGGTTTTTAGAGAGGTGCCAGTGAGTATTGAGGGTCGAGTTTTCTTAACGGACTTCATTGAACTTCCAATGTCTCGTTACGGATCTATCTTGGGAATGAATTGGCTATACAAGCACTGTGCCACTATTGATTTTCGGGCTAAGAGGGTTCGTTTGGGTTCTGAGGTTGTTACGGGTCAGAGTTCGAAGACGGTGCCTTTATTATCTTTTTCCGAAGCTCAGAAATTGGTTTGTGATGGGTCTACGGGATTCATAGCTTACATTCTTAATCATCCTAAGGATCAGATTAAATTGGAAGAAACCGAAGTAGTAAAAGAGTTTCCCGAGGTGTTCCCGGAGAAGTTGGATTCGTTGCCACCGGAGAGGGAGATAGAGTTCGTTATTGATTTGTATCCGGATACCGAACCGTATTCTAAAACCACTTATAGGATGACTCCGACGGAATTGAAAGAATTCAAAGTTCAGCTTGACGGTCTTTTGGAAGTTGGGTATGTAAGACTGAGTTCGTCGCCGTGGGGTGCTCCAGTTTTATTTGTGAAGAAGAAGGACGGTACCCTAAGAATGTGTATTGACTATCGGGAGTTAAATAGGATGACCGTTAAGAACTAATATCCTCTTCCACATATTGAGAAGTTATTTGGCATACTCCAAGGGTCCAAAGTTTATTCAAAGCTTGATTTAAGACAAGGTTATTACCAGTTATGGATCCGAGCCGAGGATATTCCGAAGATGGGTTTTAATACGAGATACGGGCATTATGAATTTGTGGTTATGCCTTTTAGTTTAACGAATGCACCCGCCGCTTTCATGGATATGATGCATAGAATCTTTTGCCCTTTTCTGGACAAGTTTATGGTGATTTTTATTGATGATATATTGGTTTTCTCGAAGACGGCCGAGGTACATGCAAGGCATCTCAAATTGGTTTTAAGAACATTGAAGGAGCATCAATTGTTCGCGAAGTTTAGCAAATACGAATTTTGGATTGATCGGGTGTCCTTCTTGGGTCATATTATTTCGGGGAGTGGTTCAGAGGTTGATCCTTCGAAGATTGAAGCGGTGTTAAAGTGGGAGAAACCGAGAAATGCTTCCGAGATTAGAAGTTTCTTGGGATTGGCGAGTTATTATAGAAGGTTCGTGCAAGATTTCTCCAAGATCGCTACTCTTTTGACTCGGTTAACAAAGAAGGATGTGAAGTATGTGTGGGATGAGAAGTGTGAGAAGAGCTTTAATGTCTTGAGGGAGAAATTGGTTTCTGCTCCAGTTCTAACTCTTCCAGAAGGTTCAGAGGGATATATTGTGTACACGGATGCGTCGAAGGAAGGATTAGGGTGCGTTCTAACTCAAAACGGAAAAGTGATAGCTTATGCATCCCGGAAGTTGAAAGATTATGAGAAGAACTACCCGACACATGATTTAGAGCTTGCCGCCGTTATATTTGCACTCGGGAAGTGGAGACATTATTTGTATGGAGTATCATTTGAGATTTTCACCGATCATAAGAGTCTCCAATATCTTTTCACACAAAAGGAGCTCAATATGAGGCAACGGAGATGGATGGAACGGTTGGAGGATTATGAGTGTGTTATCAAGTATCATCCCGGGAAGGCTAATATAGTTGCGGACGCATTAAGTAGGAAAGTTGGTGTTTCGAACTTGGAAGTTGGTGCAAGTAATGGAGTTGAGCCTATTGTAATTAGAGCTCGAGTTTCTAATATCGCCATTCATCCGGAATTGAAGTATAGAATGTTTGAGGCTCAAGAAAAGGATCCGGATGAAACAGAGATTCTCTCCGTTGAAGAAGTGGAGCTGGAATCGAATTTGTCATTTATTCAGAAATCGGTTAAGGTATTTGACAGGAAGTTTCAGGAGTCGAGGAACCGGAGTATTCCTATGATCAAAGTGTTATGGAGAAGTGAATATTCTGAAGAGATGACTTGGGAACCCGAAGAGGTTCAACCCGGAGTTATTTACGTCCAATCAGTGAATCTGGGGACCAGATTCTTCTAAGGGGGGGAGAGTTGTAACGCCCCAAATTCCGGAAGTTCAGGTAAGCACGCCACGTGCGGGTCTTTGGGAGTTGGGGGTTTATTTCAATTATTTTATTTGTTCAGTTATAATTTTCATTTAATTATTATGTGCATGATACATTCCTATGTATTTATATGAATTATCTTTAATGTGAAATATGTGAATTAAGTGATAATGTGCCTAATTGTATTATATGACTTTAATTGATCATTTCATAAATATGTAGACTTAATTGCACAACATGAATTGAGGTTAATTGCTCATACCTCATGGATTGAAACTTGTGTGCATTCATTTAAATAAATGAGGGACTATTTTGCAAAATGAGGTGATTCATCATGTTAGTGGAGGATATATTATATCATGTATATACATTTCATTACTTACATTGCATTCTTCAACTCTATACAAGAATCTCACACACATACACACACTAATACACGATCAAAACACCAAGAAGAGAAGGAAAGATTCATCACATTTCAAGCTAGAATTTTGGAGGAATTGTGAAGCTAGAAGCATCATCATCATCATCCTAACATGTCATCTCATCTCTCTTCCATTTTAAGGTAGAAATTGGAATTTAATTGAATTCATGAATCTATAATGATATAGGGTTTGATGAATATATTATGATTCCTTGGTTATTTATGGTTAGAAACTTGTTTAGGGCGATTTTTATTCAAAAGTTTGCATGATAGCATAGATTATACGAAATTTGGAGGCTATGGAAATATATGGGTTTGTTGGATGAATTCTTGAGAATCTAAGCATGTTTCCATGGTTTATATGATGCCAAATTGGTACATATAAGTTTTATGCATGATATATGATAGTTTTGAGTTGTATTCTTGCATTGATTTGGTGTGCGAGAGGCTTGGGAGCCGATTCCCGTGATTATGCCCTGTTTTTTCCTTGTTTTTAGAACTAGAGGACACCAAACGGTCGTTCGGTTCCTTCGTGAACGGGGGTTCACTCGTACAGAACCGTTCCGCCTCTTCGAACGGTCGTTCCTGGTTTTATGCTTGGATTTCAAACGACCGTTCACTATTCAAATGAACTCCAATTGACCTGATTTTTGAACCCACGGAAACCTCTTGAAGTCTAGAACATTCTTCAATTGGAATTAACTCAATATATTTTCTCATTTCTGAGATATGATCATTTGAAAATTATGTCGCCACTTCGCCAAAATTCTGCTTTGACCTAATGTCAAATCTACGTCATTTTCACCTCGCTTTGAACTAGAAAACGAGACATTTATCATTTTAAAGATCTACTTGTCTAGTTACATTTCCAATAAAAAAAACTCAATTCCAACTCCTATACCTCAAGATATTCCACTTTTTCTACAACATGTGCATTTTCGGAAACTGTCAATTTTACCGAACTTCACCAAAACCTCTCTTATTGCATTCCTTTCACTTCCTTGGCTCCCGTATGTGACTTATGTGAGTTATATACTTGATTTATTGATAAGTATGCTTCTATTTGACACCGCTTGATACTTTATTTGGGAATTTGGACACATTCATGATATTTATTGATTGTAAAGGTATGATTGACATCACATGACTTTGCCGTTCGTCTTAAATGGTTCATAAGAGTCGAGTCTCAAGTACACTTGTCCTTGTTAAACAGATCACGGTCCCGTTTTCGAGGAGCACTCTCCGTAGGGTGTTCACTTGCTTCCTTTTTGGTTGGTTGGTTAAGGTGAGGTTTAATTCTAGATATATAGAACCCGTACAACCCCTAAGTGATATTTTCGGTCAAAACGTATCTATATATCTATAGTTTTCGAACCTTATGATTTTCAAATGATTTCATGAAAACCGATTGATTGATTGTTTTAGCGAGTTATTGAATTACACTGTGGGCCTGAGGATAGTGGCTTGAGCCAACCGGGAAAGCATGGGCTGACGGGTAACTCGAGCGCTATCCTCACCAAATTGGGATAACCCCTGAACCCCCTAGGAGATTAGGGGAGGAAGGAGTTCCGGGCTTAGGGATTCATGTACCCTCTGCCCAGATTGATTGGATGGTGGGGCCTTGCAATCCCACCATCACCCGGAGGAAGAAACAGTTATTGAAATTGCTAATTGTGCACTGAAATTTCCTGTGTGATCGCCTAATCCATTAATAAATTGAATTATTGTACACAGTTGGAGAAAGGTTGGAGATTTGCCCTCACTCGTCGGGCCACTGATTGATTGAAGTGAATTGTTTAACTGTCAATTGAATCGTTGTAATCTCGGGCGGGAATCTTTTTATTATTTTAAACTTCTATTGTTTTCTTTATAAAATCTTACCCGAGGTTATAACTTGCATGGTAATTGCGCTTATAATTATAAACCCCTCGCTCAGTCTGTGTTGGACTGACACCTCAACTTTTCAGTTTTGCAGGTGCGTGCTAGGCGGGAATTAGAGTCTAGTATGTCTTTAATTTGGGTCTAGCACACTTCATCTTCCTATTTTGTTCATGTATTGATGATTATATATTTTGTAGCATGTCTCGATATGTATGTTGGTACCTATTAGTATTTCTACTTGATATGTAAATATGGTACCTATAAGTAATGATTGAATTATTGCTTCCGCTTTCATTACTTGAGTTGGATGTTTTAATTGAGGGTTGGTCCCGCCTAGCTAGTGAGTTGTTTTTTATTGTCTCTCGTTCGCTATGAGCTTCATTCATGTATGGGTTGTCCATCTCATATGTGGATTGAACTGTAGTGCGGGGGATGTCGCCCCCGCCTCCGCCGGACCACCTCCGGCCACCGTCGGAGATGGTAAGAAAATTTCCAAAAAATTCACCCTGGACGTACTCCTCGTGCTCGTTCCATATCTCCAATTAATTTTTCAAAATTCGAAGCTGTTTGTCCACAATTTTAGATCTAAAAAAGAAATCTCGATAATTCCCAAACCGCTTAACGATAATTGAATCTATAACTTGCAAAAGCTTGCCCGTGTCGAGATCTTCAAGATCCATACCTTGGTCGTCGAAAAATGTCGTCAGAAAACCGTCGACGGACAGACCCATTTGTGCGATTTTCAGGCCTCCGCCGACCGACTTCCGCAGCGCCTTCTCCAGCCATTTTCTGGAGACGGGGTTACCACCAATGAAGTCACGCCGTCGAAATGAGTCAAAGCACAAAGCTCCCGTCTTTGGAAAGTGACCGGATATGGCGCCGGAGGTCTCCGGATTTTCAATAGAAAAATGGGGAAGAAGGGCATTTTTGTATTTTTACGCGTTTTGGGGAGTTTAGGAAATGTTTGATAGATAATTGGTCCTTAAAATATGTAAAATTCGAATTGGGAGTTTAGGAAAATAATTATGGTATTTTAGGGATCTTTTCTATATTATCCGTTAAGATAATTAAATTTTCAATTATAAATAATTATGTAAATTAAGAAATTAATTACAAACATGTTTGAATTATTAATATGATCAAATTTTGTAATTAATATTAAACAACCTAGCAAAAAAAGTTATCAATTAAAAAAAATTTAAATTGATCACAAATTATTATTTAATCAAAATCAGCATAACTTGATCAAATATGGTTATGCTATGTTATCAACCTAACTCCAACCCCCCGGAAACGAATTTTTTATAGGATTCTTCGAAGTGCAAAGCAAACCCCAGCCGTGAACCCTAACCAGCCATTTGTACAATCAATCCTGAAAAATAACTTCTTAAACTAGTTACAATAAGTAAATCAGAAGAGGGGGAAAAAAAAAAAGGTTAGAGAGAGAAGAGAAAGAATAGAGAAAACCCGAAAAAGAGAAGATAAAGTATGGCAAAAGGTCTCCATAAAGTGGAAAAAAAAGATTTATTTGTTTGTAATTTGGACCTTAAAATAAAATAGTAATAAATACAAGGTGTAGAACGTGTAAGCATGCCTCGAGGTTTAAAAGGGAAAAAGGTCGCGAAGGCAAGCTTGCCCATACTCTGATAATTTCACATTCTCCCATCTCAACTTTTCGTCTGATTTGAAATCTTGTGGGCCTTAAATTAAAATCATTCTTCTATCATCTTATGACAGCTTAATCCTACTTAAACAAAGGGATTAACAACTTTGTTCTTTTTGTTTATCTCTATTCTTTATTCAACTAACAGACAAAATCACTTGGAAGGAGTGCATTTACTTAAAATTAAATGCTCAAACTTAAACTATGAAAAATATTAATTCAAATTCAATATCCGATTAACTATATAATAAATGTATTATATTTAGTTTTTAATTTATTATTTTTATTAAAATATTTATTAATTACACAATTAGTGTACAATAACATGCTAGAACAGAAAGGGATTCCGATAGCATTTGTCGTTAAAATTTATCGATTATAATATAAATAATCCAAAAGGGCATTCATATTTCTTAAGACAAATTGTAATAAAAATTTAACCTTTGATCTTTGCTTGTCGTTCTAGATGGGTTCAAACACTTGGTCGGTCACCACGTTGCATGCTATAAATCTCATTTTTCATTTTAGTTGGAACTATACATATATGGTGGGAGTCCATTAGGTTTTTATTACATCCTAAATTTCGGAGAATGTTGCATTTTTTAATATAGAAAAAATATATAGATAAAAAGATTCCAAATTTCACAAAATAAAAAAGTATTTAAAAACCATTTACCAATTGTGAAATGAAAAATATAAAACTATTATAATTTATAGCTTTCTCCACTAGTAACTAAAATTTTAAATTAACTAGTTACTAAATAAAAACACACGTTGGATGACTATGAATAAATTTTAGACGAACCACCAATGAGTTTAGCTTTAAGCCAATTAAAATAAAGGAGTTTCTAACCTAGTAGCATCCTTTTGTATCCAATCTTTTAAATAAGAAGTTGTAAACTAGGTAATTGTAGTTGAAGTATCGTTTTAACTGATTTTTTCATTTTTATTTAATTATATATCAATCAGAACTCTAGTTTCATAGCCGCCCACTTTCGAAGGTCATGAAATTTATTTTACTTTCACTTTTAGGCAACATGCATTTTGCAAATAATTTATGCCAAAAATGTGAATTAAGATACTAAATGACATAAAACTTAAACTTTAGATGATATTTGAGAAGTTGAGTCGTGGTTATTCTATTTTAAGGTTTTAAAATTTTGGGACAAACCATAATAAAGGTTTGATAACACAATAAAAACAATTTTATTTTATGTCTGGCCAAAGCACATACGTCCGTCTTACTTATTCATATTTAGTTATCATGCACGGGATAAATGGGCGAAGTTAAGGTTTGTCGAAGTTAGTTCAAAAATTGCTAAAATTTAGAATTAGACAGCATAACTTAGCATCTCAATTTTACAATTTTTCTTGGTTTTAAAGTAATGCTAAAAATTATATAATCAATTTAAAAAGTACAACGAACACGATATAAATCGAAATAACGCTAGCCAAAACTGCAAATAACAAACACAAGCCGAAATTATAATTTTCGAAAGCGAATGACCTATACAGTTAGCTTCACATTGAATATGTAACGCCCGAGCGCGAGACGTCACATCCCCTGCACCATAACCCGATCCGTATATGAAATGGGAAATCCATACACGTGCCAAATCAAGGCGAACGGGGACACAACCAGGGGCTGATCCAGGATTTTTCGGCAGTCGGGGTTGAAAATTCTTCAACCTCTACGCTATACTTTAAAGTTTAACCATATATGTTTTTCAAACTATCTAACATGAAAACCAACTACCGATGCATACTTACAATACGATGGCAATTTTAAAAAATAATTTATTAGTTAGCACTTTCAATAAACATATAAAATTTGAACATTTTACAAATATACAAAGCTTAAATATTTAATAAGAACTAGTAACTATTGTACACTCGTTGCATGTGCAAATTAAAATAAAATACTATTTTATTTAAATATATGAAAATAAAAAAATAAAGTATAAGAAATGAGAGAAAAAGAAATAAAACTTATCTATAAAAGAAAAGAAAAAAAAAATGAAATTGGATATAAATTGGGTTGGTAGGGGGCGGAAGAGCCCCCTGGCCTAAGCTGGCTCCACCCATGAACACAACACAGTCACTAAGCTAGGCGGGAACTAACACTTAAACCAAATCAACAACAATTATGATAACAAAGTAGAATAAAAGCGGAAACATATAACATAATATATACATTGAGCCATTAAAGCTCCATATATCATCAAAATGAATACAAGTATCAAAGGTAACGACCCACACGGCCTAATACAATTCAGGTACGCTCCATATATTCATAAGATCATAATAAGCAAAAGTATGAGTGAATACATAAAAGAAATGCTAGACACTAATGCAATACTCCGAAAGACTCGTATTCCCGCCTAGCACCTCCCACCTGCAAAACGAACTAAAAATAATGCCGAGTTCAATCTTAAGGAAACTGGTGGGTATAAAATAGGGATAATACGATAATAGCTGAATTTAAACACATACATGCAAGCCATAATCCCGAACGAGGTTTTAGGAATAATACCCAAGTGGAAAAACAAAGAAAGACAACGAACGGGATTATAACGACTATTTTCAATCATTAGGTCATTCATGAGCCGGCGAGTGGCTAAATCTCCAACCTTCACCTCGTGTAGCATTATCATTCATTCATTAGTGATCATACACATAATCTTTTGTGCTCATTCATTCGATCGTTCATTCAATCATTCATTTACTCATTTTCCCTCCGATTAGTGAACGGGTTTGCAAAGCCCGACCACCCATTCATTATGGCTAGTAGAGTATATGAATCCCCAAAAGCCGATTCTCATTCCCCACTAATCTCCTAGCGAGGGCCGGTAACATCGTGATTTGGTGGAACTAGTGCACGGGGTTCCCGTCAGCCTTGCTTCCTCGGATAGCCAAGTATACTAAGTGCCAGCGCCCCATTTCATTGTGATCAATCAATTCTCGTAAAACATTAGGTATGGGTTCATAAAGTAAAGCTTTACGTTGAAAATATTGACTCTTTGAAAGACTCGATATATTTATATGTACTTTTGGCCGAAATCTTACACATTAGGGTATATTCGGTCATTTTGTTAACTAATAGAAGAAAAACCTACCTGATTCGCAAAAGAAAGACACGAGGGCCTCACTGCCCGACCTCGTCTCCTAGTGGATCAAGATCTGTGTAACAAAAGTAGTGTGAGACTCAATATCACCACAAGAAATTCTGTAAATTTCGACGGAAAATTCCGAGGGAAACAGGCCGTCGAAATTCCCGAGGGAATTCCGACGGGATTCCGACGGAATTTGTTTTTTTTTTTTTTTTTTAAATAAAAATTCAATAAATCCGACGGAAATTCCGTCGGAATTCCATCAGATTTTTTAAAAAATAAAATTAACAAATAATATTAAATAATTCCGACGGAATTCCCGTCGGTTTTTTAAATATAAAATATAAAAATTAAAATTAAATAATTCCGATGGGATTCCCGTCGGAATTCCGTCGGATATTTTAAAAAATAAAATTTAAAAATAATATTAAATAATTTCGACAGAATTCCGATGGGATTCCCGTCGATTTTTTTAAATATAAACTATAAAAATAGAAATTAAATAATTCCGACGGGCATTCCGTCGGCATTCCGTCGGATATTTTAAAAATAAAAATTAAAAATAATTTTAAATAATTCTGACGGCCTTTCCGTCGGAATTCCGTCAGATTTTTTAAAAATAAAAATTAAAAATAATATTAAATAATTCCGACGTCGGAATTCCGTCGGTTTTATCTATGCTTAAATTGAATTCTTATGACGTATTATAATATTTGTAGTTATAATTAATATTTTCTTTGAACTCAATTTTAAATATAGTCTACAAAATTTGTGATTTTATTATTTCAAATGATATATAAATATTTCTATCAAACTAAACCAATGAATTGATCTAGCTCAACTGGTTTTCCTTGGTTTCCATAATATCTTCCTACCGCGAGGTTGGGTGTTCGAATCCCCAGTGGCTAATTAAGTTTTTATTTTTCCAGTAAATTCCGAGGGAAATTCCGTCGGAAATAATTAATTAAATTTTTTTTTAAAGCAAATTCCGAGGGGAATTCCGTCGGGAGGTATATTTTATTTTTTCAAAAATACGACTATTCCGACGGGATTTCCCTCGGAATTTTTTTAATTTAATTTTTTTTTTCTAATTTTTGTCCCTCGGAATTCCCTCGGAATTCCGTCGGAATTCACTATTTCCGTCGGAATTTGCAGGATTTCTTGCAGGAATTTGCACAATTAAGGTCAAATAATCGGATAACCAAATTATTAATTCAATTCATGAAAAATTGATATTCATTCATGTTCATTCATTCATTCCATTTTCGATTCATTTCACGCGTTAATCCATAATTGAGCTTCACGTATGCATATCACATAATCTAAGGATCAATTTCATATCATAGTATAAGGATTCATACAAGATTCAATATTCATAGATGAAGCTCATAAAGTACGTAAAATAGGCATGCAATTCAATACATAAAGCAAGCCATACACATTCATAAAAATAGGGGAGACACGGGCTCCCTCGTAGTACAAATGGGGACACGGGGCATGACTTAGGTCAGTAGCTAGTCCCCTGATCTGACACAGGGGCGTCTCAAACGTAGTTATAACTCGGTATAGAAGGTTTTCCTTCACAAATTGGCTAGTCACACGGGTGTGTCTCATTTCATGCACAAAGACTGACACGCCCGTGTCATGCACCAGTCACCATCATTTTCAAGAATTTTCCGTTGCAAACACAAGTATATACACATTCCTTCCTCCCCTATTTTGGTAGCAACAACAACAAAAAGATAGATACCATCTTAACCATATAATTCCCCCTAAAATCTTAGGAAAACTCATGTACTTCAAGAATCCAACAAAAATCCATACTTATATGCTGAAAATTCTAAACCAAACTTCAAGTTTTCATACATGGAGCTTGATCTCCATTAATGCCAACTCGAGAATTAATCAACCAACAATTAATCCATGCTTGTAGAAGTGAAATTGAAGTTAGGATGATCATGTTTCATGTATAAAAACTCAAGATAAATCATGGATAATCATGGAACAAGAGTCAAGCTTCAACTTAAACTATTCATGCGTTTCTTCTAACTCCATGAATCTCTAACTTAAACCATACTTTTTATGGATGAAAATATGCATGAAGACGTGGAGAATTCAATTCAATCTTTACCTTCGAAGAAGAATGGAAGATGGCTAAGCTTGAGCTCAAAGTTTGGATGATCAAAATTGGGGTTTCTTGGTTTCTCCCATCCTCTTCCTTGGCTCAGGTTGATTGAACAAGATGGAAAGGAAAAGAAGGAAATTTTTAGCTCTTAAGGGTGAAATTTGGTTCAAGAAACAGGTCGAACCGGATCCGGAATTGATTAGAATGGTTGAGTTAAACTATAAGGTCGCATTGGTTGAAATTTGCTTCGTCGGGGATTCAAACGACATCGAAAAGGTATGAGGTCAAGTTCAATGGGTCCGAATCATCGAAATAAGCCCAACGCCATAGACGGATCTCGAATCCAAGGTCCCGAGCTCAAGATATTTGCAAAACAGTTCAGGGCGGCTTGTTATTTAAATAGATCCCTAAACTTTTGAAAAGTGACAATTAAGCCCAAAGCTTGTTTTCAATTAAGTCCATAACTTTCAAATAAGTCGCAATTACACCCTTGGCATATATAAATCATACGATTTCATAAAATTGACATAAGATTCACGTAATTTATAATTTTGCCAATCCGATCATATATTCATATTTCAAATTGGAATACAAACACATTTTAGACAAATAATCGGCTTCTAAACGAAGGTGAGATTAGGTTCTATTTCCTCTTCTTCCACTGGAAGGACTGTTGATTCATCTGGAAAGTATTTCCAGAGCTGAGAAACATGGAAAACGTTATGGATTCCTGTTAAACTTGGAGGTAAATCCAATCGATAAGTTGTATCGCCAATTCTTTCTAGAATCTCATACGGTCCCAAGTATCGAGGGTTTAGCTTTCCTCCCTTACCAATTCTCACGAACCCTTTACGTGGAGAGGTCTTTAAGAAAACTTTATCTCTGAATTCAAACTCAAGATCTTTTCTCCGAGTATCGGCATAACTCTTTTGACGATCTTGAGCTGCTTTCATTCGTTGTCGAATTAATTGAACCTTTTTAATGGCGTCTTAAACAACCTTAGACGGTTTCTCTTTCTTCTCACCTCTTTTCACTCCTTCTTGTTTAGTCTAATTCCATTCCTAAAAATCGAAAAACAACGGAGATCTGCACTTTCGTCCGTAGAGAAATTCATATGGTACCATTTCTATTGAGGCTTGATAGCTATTATTGTGAGCAAACTCGATCAATGGCAACTGTTCATTCCATGAACTCTGAAAATCCAACGCACATGCTTTTAACATATCCTTGAGATATCTAATTAATCTCTCAGACAATCCATCCGTCTATGGATGAAAAGTTGTGCTAAAATGAAGATTCTTTCCCAAACACTTTTGAAGTTCTCGCCGAAACCTTGAGGTGAACTTTGGATCCCGATCCGACAAAATACTAACCGGTACCCGGTGAAGTCTCATAATTTCATCGCACTACTTATTGGCTAATTTATTTACTTTGTCGGACATCCGAATGGCAAGAAAATATGCTAACTTGGTTAATCAATCCACATTTACCCAAATTCCTTCAAGACCAACTTTAACTTGTGGTAACCCCAATACGAAGTCCATTGGTACCTTTTCCCATTTCCATTCTGGAATTGGCAATGACTGAAGTAGCCCCGATGGCTTCTGATGCTCTGCTTTCACCAACTAACAAGTCAACTACTGTCTCACATAATTGACCACATCTCTCTTCAACCTGTTCCACCAATAGTATTGCTTGAGATCTCGGTACATCTTATTCCCTCCAGGTTGTACAAAATAAGCGGTTTTATGAACTTCATCAAGAATAACCCACTTTAGCTCTTCAGGAATCACAACCTTATTCTTGAACCTGAGAATTCCCGGGTCATCGAACCCAAACGGACACTAAGGATCATCTTGAGCTTTCCTTACTAATTTTTGAACCTCATAATCACTTCTCTGTGCCTCAAATATCCGTTTTCCCAAATCAGGATGGATCGAAATATTAGAAATACAAGCTCTTATCTTGATCGGCTCTACTTTATCTCCAATATCCACTTCCAAATTAGATGCACTAGCCTTCCTGCTAAGCGCATCTGCGACCACGTTAGCTTTAACTGGATGGTACCGGATTGTACACTCATAATCTTCAAGAATCTCTATCTATCCAATGTCATTGTCTCGTGTTCAACTCCTTCTGAGAGAATAAATACTGGAGATTTTTGTGGTCTGTGAAAATCTCGAAAGATACTGCATAAAGATAATGCCTCCACTTTAATAACGTAAAAATCACGGCTGCTAATTCAAGATCATGCGTGGGATAATTCTTCTCATGTTCCTTTAACTTCCTAGAGGCATAGACGATTACCTTCCCGTGTTGCATCAAAATACAACCCAAACATTCTTTCGAAGCATCCGTATACACTACTAACCCTTCGGTACCATCGGGAAGTGCTAATACCGATGCCGACATTAGCTTCTCCTTCAAGAGTTGGAAACTTGCCTCGCACGCCTCATCCCATTCAAACTTAACCTCTTTCTTGGTTAGTCGGGTCAACGGGGCAGTATTTTTCGAAAAAGCGTTCACGAATCTTCGATAATAACCTGCCAGACCTAAGAAACTTCTAAGCTCTGAGGCATTCTTCGAACTGTGCCACTGTAAAACTGTCTCAACCTTCGAAGGATCTACTTCTAGCCCTCTACTCGAGACAATATGGCCTAAGAAAATCATCCGGTCAATCCAGAACTCGTACTTGCTGAACTTCGCATATAACCGGTGTTCTCTTAGAGTCTCCAAAACTAATCTTAGGTGTCGAGCACGATCTTGTGCTGATCTTGAATACACAAGGATATCATCTATGAAGATCACCACGAATTTGTCGAGGTAAGGATGAAAAATCTTATGCATCATATCCATGAAAGTTGCTGCGGCATTAGTCAATCCAAAAGACATCACTACAAACTCATAATGCCCATACCGGGAGTTAAATCCCGTCTTAGGGATATCTTCTTCTTGGATTTTTAACTGATAGTACCCTTGTCTTAAATCAAGCTTCGACTACACCTTCGATCCCTGCAAGAGGTCAAACAAATCGTCTATGTGTGGCAAAGGATACTTGTTCTTCACTGTCATCTGATTCCACTCTTGGTAATCGATGTACATTCTCACAGCTCCATCATTCTTCTTAAGAAAGAGAACCGGTGTACCCCATGGAGAAGAACTCGGTCGAATATACCCATTCTTAAGATGTTCTTTAAGCTGAACCTTTAACTCTTTCAATTTAGCTGGAGCCTTACGGTAGGGAGTCTTAGAATAAGGCTTTGATCCGGGATACAGGTCTATCACGAACTCGATTTCCCGATCTGGTGGTAAAGAACCCAGATTCTCCGGGAAAACGTCGGGATATTCTTTTACCACTTCTGTCTTCTCGAGCCGTGCTTGATCCTTTGGCTTATTAAGGAGATAGGCAATGTATCCTGTGGCTCCCTTTCTCACTAACTTGTGAGCTTCAGTTAAAGACAAGAGGGCACAGTCTTCGATCCACTTCCCACAATCACTTCTTCACCCAACCAGACTCTCTTAGCAAAACAATCAACCATAGCATGATGCCTGAATAACCAATCCATCCCCAGACTTACTCCATACTTGGACATCAGCATTACAATGAAGTCCGCTGGATAGTCTTTCCCTTCCAACCTGACCACACAATCCTGGACGACTCGATCTGTCTCAGGGCTTCCCCTAAGAGGAGAACTCACCACATAACAAACATCCAAACAAGTAACAGGAAAACACAAAGTAGCAACTAGTCCACACGAAATAAACGAATGTATAGCCCCAAGATCAAAAAGTGCATGTATGTTCATGCTATGTATGCATATAGTACCTTCCACCATGGCTGTTGGGTTTGCCTCCACGTCCTGCTCCTCACCCTCAGGGCATAAGCACGAGCCCGGATCATAGGCCTCTGAGCTCCCGGTTGATATCCAGGAGTTTTGTCAGGACATGCGTTGGCCATGTGAGTCCCTTTTGCACAAATCAAACACAGACCCAACCTCTTCCAACAATTGAGATAAGTGTGAGCTTCTTGTTTTGTCCCTTGAATGGTTGAGGGGTATATGTTATAGATCTCTTCCCGCTTCCAGAGCCGGATCCCTGACCCGTCTGTGTCCGGGAGATGGGATCCTTCTTTTTATACTCTTCCTCCTGAACTATTGCTCGTTGCACGGTATCAACAAAGGATTCAAAATTATGCCTTGCATGCCCGTGTCTGAGATCCTTCCTCAATCTAACTATAAACTTTCTTTCCTTTCTCTTTTCGTCCCGAGTAATATGCGAAGCATATTTTCCAAGACGGTTGAAAATAGAAAGATATTGAGCAACGGTCAGATTCCCCTGCTTTAGATCCATAAACTCTTGTTCTTTTCTTTCTCTCATGACTTCAGGTACAAAAGCTTCACGAAACTCTCTTTTAAAAACCTCCCAAGTGACTGCTTCTCCTTCCACCTCAAGCTTTTCCCTTGTTCGCTCCCACCAATCGTAGGCCTCGCCACCAAGTTGAAAGATAGCGAATTGAGCTTTTTCTTAAGAAGTGAACTGGCGAACATTGTAGATTCTCTCAATTCTTGTTAACCAACCTTCCGATATTGTATCATCGATAGAACCCAGAAATCTGGGAGGATTATAACTCAAGAACAGCCCATGAGAATCCCGTGGAATAGGGGGAGGTGGTGGTGCTTGTTGCGGTGGTAGATCTTGGGCCATCCTATTTTCCACATAATTATAAACAGCTCCCATGAAATGCTACATGTTCATAGGTGGTGGTTGCTATTCTTGTGGAGTAGGTGAATGACCACGACGATGATGGCGGACGGGAGATCTCTCTCCATGTCTCCTTTGAGGCATTCTGTAAAGAAAACACTGAAATGCATGTCGTGTTTAAGTCCATGCAAGATAATGAAACTGATTCAATCAATAATCACGAATTAAGGCATATAATCACATAAGAAATGCATAGGAGCACATTATCAAGTAGTTCCTAGAGCCGTACGACTTAAACTGACTCAACACGACACTAGAGCCCTGGTTTTGCATAGGGGGGACCTGCAGGACTAATTAATTTTAGCTCCGAACGGGTTAATATATTCTCATCTCATGATAGTAATTAATTGCCGTTTAACAATATTTAATTCCACTAAATAAATATTGTTGCACTCTAAAATTAATTAAATTATTCACTAATAACTCGATCTAGAATAATTTCGCATTTCACTTCTCCGTGTAGATATCCATGAAAAATAAATTGTAACTACTATCATTCATTTTTCATCTTTAATCTGAAATTTATTGATTTGCCTTAAGTTCAAATTCTCTGTATGTGAAACACATTCATCATACAACTTCGGTGACGTATCACGTGAAGTGCTTTGGCCAAAGTCTTAATTCAAACTTTTGCAAATCTATTTCAGGGATATCTTTTACCTTCCAGCAAGGCCACATATTCCTCGATCAATATAACTCTTTAGCACATTTCATGCAGTCACCGAACGTACAAAGTATTTTGGCCACCCCGTTACCGAGACCTCACTTCGAGTATATTACAGTGACTAACACTACATGCCTAAGTCGAAATATTATCAGGATTAAGAGTACAATGCTTCCTGAGATTTTATTCATTTTAGATAGCAGTATAAAATGAATAATCTCAATTGTCAAATTCGATGTTTGCAATCATATTGAAAATCATCAACGTGTTATAACCGGAATCACCATTCCTTATGACGAAAGACTAATCATCTTATATAACCACGTTATAGTCTTGATAAGAACATATTCTTATCTTACCGACTAGAACTTTAATGCCACGTGATTTCGGTATTCAAAGTCTTTTCCTATGAAACACATTTCATATAAGAATACTACCACACGCCATTAATTATCAATATGTGAAATACTCACAACTCGCTGTAAATTCAGTTTAATTAATTCAACAAATTGAATTTTTAGGGCACTATTCCTAACAATCTCCCACTTGCCCTAAATTCAATTTGGCCACACATCTAAGTCGTATTCCTTCCACATGAGTGTCAAAACTTGTTTTGCACTCTTTTGCGCCAATACGTTAGTGAAGGAATCTATTAGATGTTTCTCTGAGCCAACAACTAGGAAGTCATAAAGCCAATACTTCTAGATGGCTGCTTCTCAAGCTACAATGTATTTGGCTTGTATGGCGAAGTAAGCAATGTAGGTCTGCTTAATACTCCCCAAATTAACGGCTGCTCTTTCTAGAGTAAACGTGTATTTTGATGTCAAACATCTAGAATACAAATCAGATTGTAAATCCGAATATGTGTACTCTATGAGCTCATCGCTATGGTAGACTAGTATATAATCCCGAGTTCTTCTCAAGTACTCCAATATACGCTTTTACTACTACCCAGTGTCAGATTCTAGGGTTTGACTAATATCTGTTGACTTAGACCTAATTTATAATAAACATCTGGCCTTGTACATAATATGACATACATAAAGCTTCCGTTGCGGAACTCTTATCATGTCTTCTATCTCTTCAGTTGTCTCAACACACTGATCCCGAGATAGATAAATTCCATATCTAAAAGATAATGAACCTTTCTTGGAATTTGTCATATTATACCTTACCAGCATCTTATCTATATATGTTTCTTGTAATAAACTAATCTTCTTATTCTTATGATCACGACAAAAGTCTGATCATTAGAATAACATTGGTTTCATCTAGGTTTTATTTGTCAAAATGCTTTGACAACCGAATCTTGATCACTGACAAAATTCTTACATCATTCCCAACGAGGAGAATATCGTTTACATACAAAACTAAAGTGTTACATTATATCTTGATGTCATTTGTACATACATGATTCATCAGGCAATTACATAAATCTAAAGAATTTAAATGATCTATTAAATTTGCATACTATATGCACCTGATTTCTAGTTGTGAAGCCTTCAGGTTATGCCATGTTTTTCTTCTTGAAGGTGCCCGTTCAAGAACATAGTCTGTACATCCATTTGTCAAATCTCATAATCAAATAGAGAAACAATGGAGAGGAGAGTTCTTATGAACTTAAGCCCTGCTATAGGTGAGAAGATCTCATAAATGATTTCTTCTTTCTGGGTAAAACCCTCTGCCATAAGCTTTGCTTTAGAGTCTCTACTTTTTTGTCCATTTCTCCTTTTATTTTCTTGTAGAACCCAATTACATCTAATGGGTTTAATGCCTTCGGGTGCCTCCACAAGTTTAAGACTTTGTTAGAATACTAAGATTCTAACTATGATTCAATGGCTTTTGACCAAATGGTCAGCGTCTATATCATCCATAGCTTCATTACACGTGACAGGATCAAGTACGTTAGATTCAACCACTTGGGTTCATCTGAGGTATCTTGTCAGGTATCCTGATAATCCTCCCACTACAATGATGCTCTCGTGTACATGTCTCTACATCACATGTTGTATTTGATACATCACATATATCTAATACATTTTCAGTTATTTTGAGTTTATGGAAATCAGTATCAAATACTATTATTTCTTTTAACACTACTTTGCGTCCACCCTTTGTGGTTATTTATGTAGTCATCTTTGAAATATTCACAAACATCTTTTGTGATTTCTCAAATTACAAAATATACCACCTCTCGTTCTTCTAGGATAACCTTAGAACAAGTAAACCTTTGTTCTTTATTCTAACTAGTCAGGATCCATCCTTAACACGTGGACCAGGCTACCTTAAATCCGAAAATAAGAGATACAGTGTAGCACCCCGGAGCGCAGAGTACTACACCCCCCGCACTATAGCCCGACACGTATAACGAAATGGGAACTCCGCACACATACCAAGCCACAACGAACGGGTGACAAACAAAACACACACACTAGCTAGGCGGTCTAAACCCTAATACAAAGCGCGCATAAAAATCATAAATCACATGCGGAAGCCATAGGATCATTGCAAACAAACATACATGCTCAAATTATTATAATTTGTACATATTATGCCCATCCAAGTCCAGTTAATCATACGAGTATCAAATTTCAAAATTCAGAATCCTAACTTATACAAATTCATACATATCTTATTCTTAATATCAAGACTTAAAAGTAAAGATGCAAAGATGCAAAAGACCCGACCGACAACCGGGAACAAACTAAACAAAGGACCCCTGCGTAGCACAAACCAAACCTGCACCTGCAACCTCAACAAATAAATGGGGAAAAAGAAGACTACGAGGAGGGGTCAGTCCTAAAGACTAGTGAGGGGGCTAATACACTCACACGTACATATACAATGAGCATAACATATTCAAAATTAAAGGTTCATGAACCGGGGCGTGTTTTTTGCAATCTAAATCATTTAACACTTGATACTAAATATAAGGAAAAGGAGGTTAAGGCCGAAGGCCAAAATCAACCAAATTTTAGTAATTATGAAGTCCACTCCCCATTTCACAAACCAATTTCAAAATCAAACACACAACTCGGCGAGTACGAGCGTCAGACCAATGTAACTCCGTTCATAAATCAAAGATCTAAAACACACATACCTCTTCTCCGATTGAAGGGAGGGTGGCCTACCCTGTCCATCGGTCATACAGTATGGGTAGTGAGTTTCATGACGCTCATGCCAGAAGACTCCTTCCCCCACCAAACCTCCTCGTGGGTTCAGGGTTGATCCTTAAGTGTGGAGACCGTGCTAGGGAATACCCGACGGGCCACACCGTCCTGGGTCTCCTTCGCACAAATGTCCGGGGCCCAGTAAAATTTCAAATTGTTCAAAAGTTCTTAATTTTCAAAAATCCAACTTAATTTTAAAAACATAACTCGCGGTTTCAATCATACTCACACCAATCCTTTACAAAACAAATAAATGAAAATATTTCTTATATAGACATAAAAGTGTTTTCAAATATTCATAACAAAAGGGCCAAAATCCCACAAAATACATATCAAACACGTATCTAAGTACTTATACATATACATAGGACGCATGCGGGATTAAATCACACCAAGGGTTGTAGGTCATAATAACTAAAAGAAAGAAACCTCACCTTGTCGACCACGACGAACAATGCGAACCGGAACACACTTAAAAAACCAGCTCCTTTCCCTCGAAACAAAACTCTGAACAAAACAAAGGACGAAAGACAGACTTAGACTCGTATATGAACCAAATTGACGCTCGGCATATGCATACGGATGCAAAAGATGCATAAGAGATGCAAATGATGCAATGCACTTCATAAAATTCATACTTAGGCACATTGGAGCAAATAAAAAGATATCCCACAATTAATCCAAAGAACAAACTTATCACACGTCAAATGAATCCATATTAAGTCATAAGTTACACAATTCACGTCAAATAAATTCATAAATTTCATGCATGCACGTAGGAAAGCATAACAAACGTATTCTTGCCATGTATCACGTAAAAATCCGTATCAAACAAATCCATAAAATTAATTCAATATTTATAACATAGAATATAACATTTCCACATAGCTCATAAATCAAAATGAACAAATAAGAGGCATATGAAAGTAACTAAAGAAGTACGAGAACCATGCACGCGAAATTGAATTATTAAGACAATATCAAGTAAAATATTGAAATTAAATTACATAAAATTCATATTAATTAATTAACGCTTATTTGCATTTCATATAATATATTACGTATATGCATATTACCTATATATACATATTACATATATATACAAAACATGTATGCACATAATAATATATAACAAATATATATGCACTCACGTATTTACTCACACACACAAGCACACATGCACAAATCTTATATACTATATATCTATATACATATACAACATGCATTAAAGTCTAAGTATCATAAAAACAAAACATATGCATGGACTAATTAAAAACAAGGGATATACGCATGGGAATTTCATATTAAACATTTCATGTATTCAATAAAGGACAACCAATAATCATTAATCTGTACTAGCATTTCATTCCACGGACAAAGCTTATTAAAGTTTGGAATTCCATTAAGGAAAAACAGTAGCAGCTCACGAAGTGCAGCTCAAAGAACGTAGCGGCCGTGACTGAAAATCAGCACAAAACAGGTCGCGGCCGCTACGACCATCGTCACCAACAAGTGCAGCAACTTCAGGTCGAAAGGAAGGGAAAATTGGGTCGCGGCCGCGACCAAGAATAGCCTGATTTCGGTCGCGGCCGCGACTGAATGTTGTTATCGCGAAACTGGAGCAGGACAACCCTGGTTCTTCGCTCCAAGCAACACAGCAATAGCATCAACTCCAGGTAACGAAAGCAGCATCAAACAAAACGCAGCAAATCACGCCGCAACAAAGGATGCAACAAGGTTGAAGTTAAAACTCATTTTCTCCAAATTTTCATGATATGCAGTTATGGAAGGTCAAGATGCAAGCAAAACCCATGAAATTTGAGCTCAAAATCATGACAAAGAATTTATTTAGATCATATAAATAGCTTCAAATCAAGAGATAGATAAGATTCTCACAAGAATTCATCAAATTTCCTAAAACCCTTACTATTCACAATCCTCAATCTGACATGTTAAAATCTCAATCAAATTCAGCAAAATAGGACTTAAATGAAAGGCAAGAAGATGTAGAATAATAATTCATTCATACCTCTTGAATTGGAGAAGAAATGACGAAGAATCAAGCTCAAAATCCTCCAAGTGTGAATAGTACCGAGAATCCCCTTCTTCTCCTCGTTTCCTCCAGCTCTCTCGGTTTCCTTGGGGTCTGGGCCGAAATGGCTGATGTTGGGAGATAGGGTTATGAGGTGGGGTCATTTAGGTTCGGGTCATTTGGTTAAGAAACGAGAAAGTTATGGCCAGAACTGTAAAAGGTGGCAAATCTGCGCGAGGTCCATGTTTCAGGTGAAATTTGGAGGATCAAACGGGTTTAGAAAAATATGAAACTAGGTTCCTTAGCTTCCATTCTTCGTTACGAGTCCAGTACTTCTTCCGAAATTCGAATTCGAATTCCCAAGCTCAAGATATAAATTCCGGAACACAAGGCGCGGTAAAACAAGTTAGGCCCTCTAGTCCCCAACAAATAAAATATGGTGCGTTACTATATCAAACAAGTCCGAAAATGAAAAATGAGCACATAGACGAATTCATAACATGTATAATTCATGCATAGCAAGTTATCACAAAAATCGAAAATAAATTCGAACTTAAACGGATTAAAAACGGATTCAAAAGGTTAAAAACGTTCAAATATTTAATCATATATTTATCAAATAATTCAATTAATTCAAGAATAGCATTTAAATATTAAAATAAACATATAATTACTTAAATAAATAATTTAAATACGCAATTAACACTCTCGTGGCAACGTACCTGTAGGCCGAAAAACTGGGATGTTATAACCTCTCCCCCTTCAAAAGGACCTGTCCTTAGGTCCGAAGTGGGGTCTTGATCAACTCCGGAGCGAACTCCACTCCACGCTTCCGCTACGCGACTCTGATCCAAGTAAACTGAAGACTCTAGGTTCTTCTCTTTTCCAAACTACGAAGCTCCCGAACTCTCATCGAACAACCTTGCTATGAGAAAATATGTCAACTCGTTGAAAGGAGCAACCCCTTGAATCTCCTTAACCTCAGCAAACCGGACACAGAGTCCGTAGCCATTTTTTCCCACTTCCAATTAGAATTCGGAAGTAGTTGGAGAAACCTACCGATTCTTGATGTTTGGTCTTCAACCGACGGTACCTTAGACATTACTACACGTAGTTTGCAATGTCTTTTCTCACGCCAATATACATTACCGGTTCTTCAAGTCCTCGAGAAAACTCGTGACCTTGCACTTCTCGAGGCGTAGGCCACACTCTCCCGCTAGCAACCCACAACCAAAGCCTTCCTTTGTGCCTTGATCTTAAACAAAGTAGTCTCAAGTACCCTCGGGTAGGCTAAAGCCGGTACCAAAGGCAACTCGCTTCGACCGCCCCTTCCCACTCTAAAACCACGCCTCTTTCTTGTCATTCACGTCAATGGGTTGGCAACTCTTAGAGAAGATTCGCCTAGTATACCCCGACGACACAAGAGACTTGCTCTTTGAGGTAATTCTCGGTTCTCCTACACAGGGGTAGGCAACTCTCAATGGTTACTCTGTCTCTAGAAGCCCACCAATTGGAATGCTTGACTTTGACTCTATCTCGCTATTCATTACAAGTTCTATACCCATTTCCCCTCCTTTAATTACTACCCATGAAAGGGACTTTTCTTCTGTTTAAGAGGATTCCTATACCCTGGATTCACTTATACCGCCCACTAACCATCTAGTAAACCGAAGGATATTCTGCTTCCTTCCAAGTTTTGCTGATTTCTTTCTCAATCCTGAATCCGAACTTGCAACTTTCATCACGAAAGACGCTTTCTCAGTATCTATTCAATTCGGACTTCATGCTCATTTCAGAAATGAAACTAATAAGGCCTAAAGCTGAGCGAGGAGTCCACTGGCATGAGGATCAAGCGAAGTAGAGCGACGCCATTTACAACCCCGGCGTATTTCGGATGCGTAGTTGGTTATATCCTTAGTATGACCCAAACTCGGCGCGTCCACAGAACTCTGGAGAAGAACGAACACTCTTGAAGCAGCCAAGGGTATTAAACTTCCATAGTTAACCTGTGTAGCTCTCAGTAATCGATATTCACCCTAAAGTCCCTTTCTTCTTAGACGGCACTAAAGCATTCCACGAAGAAGTACTCGAACGGATGAAACCACCCTCTAAGAGCTCATCGAACTACGCCCCCAACTCCAATAATCATGCTAGAGCCATTTGGTAGGGAATCTTCGACAAAGTTCAATTCCGGGATAAAGATCATGATAACCTCAATGTCCCTATCAAGTGGTAACGAATTCCAACCTTCCAAGGAACATCGAGAAAATCTTACTACGATCTTCGTCTCCTCGGGCTTGACTCGATCCTTCGGTTAACCCAAAGGTAAGGCACTTCGCTCATCGCACCGTCCAGGATTAAACAACCATTTCCACGGGAAATATCAATGGGCTAGCCTTCAATCTAATACCCGAGAATACCGTTGAGCCCCGAACGTACCTACCAAAAGCAACTACCAAAGCAACACAGCGCTCGAACCACCAACCCACGCCTTAAGATAACTTCAAACCTCTACAAGGCACCTTCAAACAAAACTACTGAGCAGCTCGGCCCTCACAACTCACCAACACTCTCGGGCACTCTCCTCACCAAACTCTCTCCGAAAAGAGAGTCCACACAAAAGAAGAGAAGCAAGAACGCAAGCAACAAACAAGCAACGAGGAAAGAAAGGTAACATCAAATTAAAATAAATATGCATGATATGAAATGCCATGAATATTTCGTGTACCGTTCACCATGCCGGATATGCGGGGCTCGGTGTTAATTTCCTTGTTTCCCGAGATGTCACCTTGCATTTGAACCGGGATCTTGAAGTCACGGAGCTTTGAAGGTCTCAAATTCTTATTCTTCGAGTAACTATCATCATATCTTCTAATTCTTCCAACTCTCGACACCTGAAACGATTCCCAAATTTAATTATTTTATTTTATTTTCAAAATTTTCTCCATCTTCGGCTTTGAAATCTTCTTTTGATTGGCATTAATGACACCTTGAAGTTCTTGAGATTTCTTGTAACGCCCCGATTTTCAGACAGTCAGGTACGCTCGACACGTGTGGGTTTTGAGCGTTAGGATTTTATTTTATTAATTTCGTTTAATTGATTTAAACGTGTTATATTAATTCTTATCAATTGTTTTCAACATGATTACGTGAAATTATATGATATTCATTTCAAATTGAGAATTCTTGTAAGAATGGACTTCAATTGTTATGTGAATTAATTGCCCAATTTGTATTAATTGCATGATTGTCCTTAATTGTTAATTTACATAAATTAGAGGACCAAATTACATGAAAACCTTTGAGGACTTAAATGATCGTTTCCAAACCTTAGACACTTAATTGCATTACTTATAGAACTCAAAGGACTTGATCATAAATATGGCATATTTCCCTAAATGTAACGATATATGCATCCCTTCCTTGCCTTCCATCTCATTTCTTCAAGAATCATCATCTCTTCTTTCTCCCTTCTACCGAGCCAAAGACATCAAAAAGGGAAAGGAGATTTTATCATTTTCAAGCCATGATCATGGAGAAATTAGGAGTTGAAGCATCATCTCATCTTCATCTTCTTCTTCCATCTTTTATTTCATTTCAAGGTATAGAAGTATATATATGATTTCTTGGAATTCATGTATGAAGCTAGGGTTAGTGGTGGAGCTAGCTAACTTGATTATTTGCTATTAGAAGCATGAATACTTGATTATAGTTTGAAATCATGCATGAATTCTTGAAGAATTTGATGATAAAGGATGGATTTATATATGAACTTGAAATTGATGAATTGAGATGATTTAGCATGGAACAAGTGTTTATATTGTGTTTTATTGCACTTTAAGCATGTATACTTATTCACTTCCATGAATTATTATGTTTGGAATTGAATTATGTGAGTTTGATGAGGTTTGGGAGTGGTTCGTGCATCCTCTGTTCTTCTCCCCTGTTTCTGAACCTTCTGTGTAACGGGGAACGGCCGTTCCCGCCCCTTTTGAAAAAGGGGAACAGCCGTTCCCATTGTTTGAATTATGTGTCAGGCGGCGAGGACGGGAACGCCCGTTCCCACTTTGTCTTACAGACGGGAACGGCCGTTCCCATCTTCGGGGAGCGTTTCGGGACTAGGGAACGGCCCTTCCCATTTTACACTAAAACCTGGAACGGCCGTTCCCAGGCTCCTGGAAGTGCAGAAACATTCTGTACAAAATTATAATTTTGGCCCCTCGTTCCAATGGCTTATTTGATCCCGAATTGCTATTATATGATTGATTATATGTCGAAACAATATGTTTTCATGCTACCTTGTGTATTGCTCGATGTCTCGTGTATGATCATGCCGTGCGTCATTATATGAATAATATGCTTGAATGGTGGTCTCATGCACGTACATTGTTCCGTTTCTTGTCCAGTTATTCTCCAGGGTGGAGATTATGGATCATGAGCACGTTCACGCATTCACAAGTCGTGTATCGCCTGTCAGGTGAGGTTTAATTTCTAGTTATATAGAACCCGTATAACCTTTATGTGACTGTTTTAGCCAAAAAGGTATTTATAGTTATATTTTCATGAAATCATTTATCGTTCCAAGTTATATTATTGTTCATTAATCAAGCAAGTAAAGCATGTTAGTATTCATGCATCAAAGCATGCCATATTCATGAATGCAAGCAAGTGTGTTCTCTTGGCCAGGTCCTTCTTAGTAAGGGTGCTGGATTGGTCCTCGTGCCAATGATTGTCCGTCCAATCACAAGATGAACAATATCCTACCATGTTCGTGTGTTCTCTTGGCCAGGTTCTCCTTAGTGAGGGCGCTGGACGGGTCCTGCCCGTGGTTGTCCGTCCAACCACAAGAAGAACAAAACCCTATCGTGTACCCATGTTTCCCCTGGCCAGGTCCTTCTAAGTGAAGGGCGCTGGATTGGTTTCATGCCAATGATTGTCCGTCCAATCACAGGAGGAATAAACCCTATCATGTTACAAGCAAGCCATGTAGTGATTGCATGATCTCCATTCCATGAACGTGCTAAGTGATTACACTATTGCATGATTGCACGATAATTGAATTGCATGATCACCTAATGATTAACAAGCAAGCGAGCATGTTTATCGATGGTATGAAGAGAACAAGTATTTAATATTGATAGTTGTATTCCCGGGCGAAGCCATGTTATTATTAAACTTGTATATTTATCTTTATAAACCTTTACCCGAGAATATAACTTGCATGTTATCTGCGCTAATATATATGTAAACCCCTCACTCAGTCTTCACGGACTGACGCCTCCACCTTTCAGGTATTGCAGGTGCACGCTAGGCGGGAGTTGAGTCGAGTCGAGTCCAGTTCATGTAGTCATGTCATCCGTGGATCGTGTATTTAATTGTTTATGATGGAGTTGTAGTTATTATTATTGTTAAAATTGGAGATAATAATGTATTGATATACGACTTTAGAATATATTTTATTGGAAAATGAGAAATATCATGATTGAATAAATGAAACTATTTGTTAGAAATTACTTTATGCTTCCGCTTTATCTTATTGCATGTTTTAGTTATCCCGCCTAGCTTGTCGAGTATTGCATTGTCACCCGTTCGCTATAGGTTGGTTCAAGTATGGATTGACCATTTCGTATGTGAATTGATCTATAGTGCGGGGGGTGTGGCACCTCCACGTGTCACGGGGTGTTACATCTAAGGTGGTATCAGAGCCCGGTTGCAAAACCGAGGTTCTAGTGTCGTGTCGTGTCGAGTCTAGGTCGTACGGCATAGGAATTACTTGATAATTTGAGAGTCCTGCATTTTATTTGAAATTACTTGGCTACTTGGATTCTTTGAATTACCTGAAATACTTGATAACTTGTGCCCTTGTATTGATTTATGTATTCATTGCCAATTTATTTATCTTGAATTGTTTGAAATTATGTGATCAACGTGGCTTATTTCAGGTATTGATGAATTGCTTATTACATTTTATATTAAATTCTCACTGGTATTAATGATGTGACAATTACGTGACATGAACACGCTTCACCCACATGCATTTATTTGCAACGTAAGTTGTGAGTGACAGGTCTTGGAAAGGTATGGATCAAGGCTGGAGGATTTGAAGACCTAAGAGACTGATCAACCGTTCGAACCAAGTTTGCAATTTGGTCAAACCAGGAATGGATACTGGAACCGAGCCCAACGTTTCTACGGTGCCAGGTTCTTCAATGCATTCATAAGCACGTGCATCGTAGTTGTTAATCAAATTATTTCTCATTCATAAATATTGATCTAATTATATTTGAAATTTCCTACTTGATGTCTTGGATGCATGTTCAAATTATTTACATTATTTACATTGCCTTACTTATAAATACAGGTTCAAGTTGATATAATTGTTCTAATATGTTGCATTTTAAATTGATGGTAATATGAACATTGGCACTTTAATCATCATGCATTATTTAGTGGTTATTGTCAATAAGCTTTCGGATGCTCTGCACAATCTTTGCTCCTATTTCTACAATTTGAATTTAAAGATGGGGTTTAGAAGTGTTGGGTATCAGGTTGGGGAACGAGTTAATTGATGTTGTTTGGAGCTTAGAAATGTTTGGAATTGTGAGAAGTATTGGTTCGGAATTTAGTGGGAGCCGGGGTATGAAGTAAATATTGGGGAATTTTGGAAAACTGGAAATGGTGATAAGTTCAAGCAGATAAATGCTCAGTGGGTCTTTCAACCTTCAGAAATTTCTCAGCGTTTTGGGAATTCAGTAAAGGTAGGAGAAAGAACTTTCTTGTTTGGATTAGGATGCTAGCTTGACAGATATCAACTTTAGAAGCAGTAGAGGGTAAATACAGGACGTGGCATTTTCATGAATAGCAGAAGGGGTATAGGATATGGAAGAATTTTAAATATCAAATCAAAGTGGTGACAGTCAGGGAACTTCAAGTTGAATATGTTGATAACGGAAAGAATTAGAAGAGAATCATCAATCAAAATCTCGATTAATAACAAGTGGAACGAGAAAAAGGGGTACGGGAATCAAGTCAGCAGAGAAGCTTGCAAGTGAGAAAAGAACTTAGAAAATCTCCATTTTCTTAAGGGGGAGAGCCGGTCTGGAAGTAAACTTAAATCAGAAGCTAGATAGCACTCGGGAAAGTTGGAATTTTGAGAGAATCAATTCTTCCTGGAAACCTTTATCAGAACCGTGTGAAAGAAGTATTCAATAAGTTAAGCTTTCCTCCCTCTTACACAAAGAAAAGTCCTATCATCGACAGTACCTTTGTTTTATCATCATTTTCAGGAAAGTGGGTACACTGTCTGCAATTCTCCGACAACCTCAGGATATCATTTGGCTCAGTAAATAGAAAAGGATTCAGTTTGGGCGATATCCGGAACCAATCTCAAGTTTGGATAGGTTAACTCCGACAAGAGTTTTCTTACGAAGTTGTTACTTGTACCCTAGAGATGTGTGGGAATGCTCATCGTGCTTCCATTCGTGTGGTTGCCGTCACCTCCATGAATACACCAGTTTACTATGAACCCTTCAGAGAGATGGAAGTTTGAGTGATCCTCTCTTTCGAGATATTTCGTGGAATTGTGGGGTATGTTTTTAAATTTCAGGGGCCAAAGGAAGACGTTTCGCTAGGACCTGATTCTTTCGGTTTCTATGCAAGTGTGCTTGCTGAATTACTCTCACGGGATGACGACCTTGATTCCTCTATTGCAAATATCCGCCGTATTGTTAACTAAGGGAGTAAGAGCTCAACTTTCAGATTGCAAACAAGAAGTCAGGAATGTTGCTTCGGGAAAAGGTTACTTTAATTACTGAGGTCGGAGAAATGGTAACACCTGTTTTCTCTGCTCGTTGGACAAGAGCTTGCTTGGAACACAAAGTCAGTCTTTTAAGCTTGAACGGGCAATTACACTCTAACAAGAAAATCAGGGTGTTCTCAATTCTGGAATCGGAGAGTAAATGTGAAAATCAGTGCAAGAATGGTTCAACCGGCAAATCTGTAATTCAGACGGGTCTGAAGATGTGGTGATTAATGATGATTTACGGATTATGTTAGAACATAGCACAAGGGCAGAAATGGCTATCAAGAATGGGACTATCGAACCGTAGTGGTGCAAAGCGGGAAAATCTCAACTAAGGAATCAAGTATTCAACCGAATCAATTCAGTCCCAGAATTTCAATCCTCGGTGAACGATACACCTAATCATGCATATCACGTGCATTATTCATTTCTTATTATCAATATCTTGCTATCTTTATACCTGAATCCTTATTTGTTATTAATTGTCGATTATTATTTTATTATTAGTATTCTTGCATATGATTCCTTGTTTATTATTAATTGTAATGTGAACAATTATTTGCATAAATGATAATTTTACTGGGTCCTTGTGTGGTAAGTGTTAATATTTGTCTAAGTACTTGCTTGAATTTTTATTCGTGTGCGTGAGAGACGGGGATTCTCTCAGGGTTGTCAGGAGACGGGGTTCTCTTGTTACTTGCTCGAGAGACGGGGTTCTCTCGTTAATTGTTTGAGAGACGGGGCACTCTCAGTATTTCCAACTACTTGTCAACTTGTTTTAGTGGAAGGTTAGATTTTCTTTCGAGTGATTAGACTCCGGAAGTTGAGGGTCGTGACCTCAACCATTGGAAGACTTTGTGGAATGAAGATCTCTTTCAAACTAATCCCTGACGGGGAGTAGCTAACCCGCGTGGGATGAACATGTAAGAGCCAATTAAAATTCCTGGAATTCAGGACATGGAATCCGAGGACGGATTCTCTTAAGGGGGAGAGAGTTGTAACGCCCCGATTTTCAGACAGTCAGGTACGCTCGACACGTGTGGGTTTTGAGCGTTAGGATTTTATTTTATTAATTTCGTTTAATTGATTTAAACGTGTTATATTAATTCTTATCAATTGTTTTCAACATGATTACGTGAAATTATATGATATTCATTTCAAATTGAGAATTCTTGTAAGAATGGACTTCAATTGTTATGTGAATTAATTGCCCAATTTGTATTAATTGCATGATTGTCCTTAATTGTTAATTTACATAAATTAGAGGACCAAATTACATGAAAACCTTTGAGGACTTAAATGATCGTTTCCAAACCTTAGACACTTAATTGCATTACTTATAGAACTCAAAGGACTTGATCATAAATATGGCATATTTCCCTAAATGTAACGATATATGCATCCCTTCCTTGCCTTCCATCTCATTTCTTCAAGAATCATCATCTCTTCTTTCTCCCTTCTACCGAGCCAAAGACATCAAAAAGGGAAAGGAGATTTTATCATTTTCAAGCCATGATCATGGAGAAATTAGGAGTTGAAGCATCATCTCATCTTCATCTTCTTCTTCCATCTTTTATTTCATTTCAAGGTATAGAAGTATATATATGATTTCTTGGAATTCATGTATGAAGCTAGGGTTAGTGGTGGAGCTAGCTAACTTGATTATTTGCTATTAGAAGCATGAATACTTGATTATAGTTTGAAATCATGCATGAATTCTTGAAGAATTTGATGATAAAGGATGGATTTATATATGAACTTGAAATTGATGAATTGAGATGATTTAGCATGGAACAAGTGTTTATATTGTGTTTTATTGCACTTTAAGCATGTATACTTATTCACTTCCATGAATTATTATGTTTGGAATTGAATTATGTGAGTTTGATGAGGTTTGGGAGTGGTTCGTGCATCCTCTGTTCTTCTCCCCTGTTTCTGAACCTTCTGTGTAACGGGGAACGGCCGTTCCCGCCCCTTTTGAAAAAGGGGAACAGCCGTTCCCATTGTTTGAATTATGTGTCAGGCGGCGAGGACGGGAACGCCCGTTCCCACTTTGTCTTACAGACGGGAACGGCCGTTCCCATCTTCGGGGAGCGTTTCGGGACTAGGGAACGGCCCTTCCCATTTTACACTAAAACCTGGAACGGCCGTTCCCAGGCTCCTGGAAGTGCAGAAACATTCTGTACAAAATTATAATTTTGGCCCCTCGTTCCAATGGCTTATTTGATCCCGAATTGCTATTATATGATTGATTATATGTCGAAACAATATGTTTTCATGCTACCTTGTGTATTGCTCGATGTCTCGTGTATGATCATGCCGTGCGTCATTATATGAATAATATGCTTGAATGGTGGTCTCATGCACGTACATTGTTCCGTTTCTTGTCCAGTTATTCTCCAGGGTGGAGATTATGGATCATGAGCACGTTCACGCATTCACAAGTCGTGTATCGCCTGTCAGGTGAGGTTTAATTTCTAGTTATATAGAACCCGTATAACCTTTATGTGACTGTTTTAGCCAAAAAGGTATTTATAGTTATATTTTCATGAAATTATTTATCGTTCCAAGTTATATTATTGTTCATTAATCAAGCAAGTAAAGCATGTTAGTATTCATGCATCAAAGCATGCCATATTCATGAATGCAAGCAAGTGTGTTCTCTTGGCCAGGTCCTTCTTAGTAAGGGCGCTGGATTGGTCCTCGTGCCAATGATTGTCCGTCCAATCACAAGATGAACAATATCCTACCATGTTCGTGTGTTCTCTTGGCCAGGTTCTCCTTAGTGACGGCACTGGACGGGTCCTGCCCGTGGTTGTCCGTCCAACCACAAGAAGAACAAAACCCTATCGTGTACCCATGTTTCCCCTGGCCAGGTCCTTCTGAGTGAAGGGCGCTGGATTGGTTTCGTGCCAATGATTGTCCGTCCAATCACAGGAGGAATAAACCCTATCATGTTACAAGCAAGCCATGTAGTGATTGCATGATCTCCATTCCATGAACGTGCTAAGTGATTACACTATTGCATGATTGCACGATAATTGAATTGCATGATCACCTAATGATTAACAAGCAAGCGAGCATGTTTATCGATGGTATGAAGAGAACAAGTATTTAATATTGATAGTTGTATTCCCGGGCGAAGCCATGTTATTATTAAACTTGTATATTTATCTTTATAAACCTTTACCCGAGAATATAACTTGCATGTTATCTGCGCTAATATATATGTAAACCCCTCACTCAGTCTTCACGGACTGACGCCTCCACCATTCAGGTATTGCAGGTGCACGCTAGGCGGGAGTTGAGTCGAGTCGAGTCCAGTTCATGTAGTCATGTCATCCGTGGATCGTGTATTTAATTGTTTATGATGGAGTTGTAGTTATTATTATTGTTAAAATTGGAGATAATAATGTATTGATATACGACTTTAGAATATATTTTATTGGAAAATGAGAAATATCATGATTGAATAAATGAAACTATTTGTTAGAAATTACTTTATGCTTCCGCTTTATCTTATTGCATGTTTTAGTTATCCCGCCTAGCTTGTCGAGTATTGCATTGTCACCCGTTCGCTATAGGTTGGTTCATGTACGGATTGACCATTTCGTATGTGAATTGATCTATAGTGCGGGGGTGTGGCACCTCCACGTGTCACGGGGTGTTACATTTCTCTTGTATTTCAGGCCTATTTCTCGGGCTAGAACTCGAATCGGGTTCTTATCTCACATAAGAAGTGTGAGATTCAAACTATCGTCCATCCATCTTTACTTGAACCTCTTCATTACTCCCTTAGGAGTAAGTTTGCACCGTGAATCTTGAATGGTTTGTTAAATTCCTTCTCTATGCTCTGGTAGAAAATTCTTTTGGATTTTAGAGCAATTTTCCTCGGCACTTGATCTCTCAAGCTCCATCATAAAATCGTCTACATTCTTCAACTCTCGTTCAAAATTTGAGAGCTCTTGAAGTCTTCTTATCATTGAACTTGAAGGTTTGTATTGTAGTAAAATTCCCGAATAAACCTCCCAAGGGAGTCTCCCCGAACTCTCCAAATTTCAACTTCATTTCTTCGAACCATCTTGAAACCCGGCCTTGAATTAATTGGGAAACATATTTTCCTTTTCTCGAAGTATCCTCGAACAAATCTTCTAAGCCCCAATATCTCGAGCAAGCCTTTCTTGATCTTGACCTAATCATCATCATCATCATCATCAAACAACCTCGAAGGATAAAAAATTCCCTAAACCCTTTGTAGACCGGAGGAACTTGTTTCCTTTGCCCTTTTCCCGGTGATATTCATAGATATTGTGATGATATCCTGAAATAAAACAAAATTTCTGAAATATCGATGCATGCGGGGTTTTGGTGCATGTTCATGTGCACAATTAATACAAATAATATCCAATAATTCACATAAATGATGTAGTTAATGCAAACAGGCATATAATCCTAAGCCGAACGACCTAGATAGACCCAACACAACATTAGAGCTCCGATTTTGCAACCTGGAGCTTTGATACCACTTAGATGTAGCACCCCGGAGCGTAGAGCACTACACCCCCCGCACTATAGCCCAACACGTGTAACGAAATGGGAACTCCGTACACATACCAAGCCACAGCGAACGGGTGACAAACAAAACACACATACTAGCTAGGCGGTCTAGACCCTAATACAAAGCGCGTACAAAAATCATAAATCACATGCGGAAGCCACAGGATCATTACAAACAAACATACATACTCAAATTATTATAATTTGTACATATTATGCCCATCCAAGGCCAGTTAATCATACGAGTATCAAATTTCAAAATTCAGAATTATACAAATTCATACATATCTTATTCATAATATCAAGACTTAAAAGTTAAGATGCAAAGATGCAAAAGACCTGACCGACAACTGGGAACAAACTAAACAAAGGACCCCTGCCTAGCACAAACCTGCACCTGCACCTGCAACCTCAACAAACAAATGGGGAAAAAGAAGACAACGAGGAGAGGTCAGTCCTAAAGACTGGTGAGGGGGCTAAAACACTCACACGTACATATACAATGAGCATAGCATATTCAAAATTAAAGGTTCATGAACTGGGGCGTGGTTTTCGCAATCCAAATCATTTAACACGTGATACTAAGTATAAGCAAAAAGGGGTTAAGGCCGAAGGCCAAAATCAACCAAATTTTAGTAATTATGAAATCCACTCCCTTTTCACAAACCAAGTTCAAAATCAAACACACAACTCGGCGAGTACGAGCATCAGACCAACCTAACTCCGTTCATAAATCAAAGATCTAAAACAAAAGCAAATCATAATTCGGAATTAAACACACATACCTATTCTCCGGTTGAAGGGAGGGTAGCCTACCCTGTCCATTGGTCATACAATATGGGTAGTGAGTTTCATGACGCTCACGTCCAAGGACTCCTTCCCCCACCAAGTCTCCTAGTGGGTTCAGGGTTGATCCTTAAGTGTGGAGACCGTGCTAGGGAATACTCGACGGCCCACACCGTCCCGGGTCTCCTTCGCATAAATCTCCGGGGCCCAGTCAAATTTCAAATTATTCAAAAGTTCTTAATTTTCAAAAACCCAACTTAATTTTCAAAACAAACTCGCAGTTTCAAACATACTCACACCAACCCTTCATAAAACAAATAAATGAAAATATTTCTTATTTATATATATCTATATCTATATATATATATATATATATATATAAGTGTTTTCAAATATTCATAACAAAAGGGCCAAAATCCCATAAAATACGTATCAAACACGTATCTAAGTACTTATACATATACATAGATCGCATGCGGGCTTAAATCACACCAAGGGTTGTAGGTCATAATAACTAAAAGAAAGAAACCTCACCTTGTCGACCACAACGAACAATGCGAACCGAAACACGCCTAAAATACCACCTCCTTTTCCTCGAAACAAAACTCTGAACAAAACAAAGGACGAAAGTCAGACTTAGACTCATGTATGAACCAAATAGACGCTCGGCATATGCATACGGATGCAAAAGATGCATAAGAGATGCAAATGATGCAATGCACTTCATAAAGTTCATACTTAGGAACATTGGAGCAAATAAAAAAATATCCCACAATTAATCCAAGGAACAAACTTATCACACATCAAATGAATCCATATTAAGTCATAAGTTACACAGTTCACGTCAAATAAATTTATAAATTTCATGCATGCACGTAGGAAGGCATAACAAACGTATTCTTGCCATGTATCACGTAAAAATCCGTATCAAATAAATCCATAAAATTAATTCAATATTTATAACATAGAATATAACATTTCCACATAGCTTATAAATCAAAATGAACAAATAAGAGGCATACGAAAGTAACTAAAGAAGTACGAGAAGCATGCACGCGAAATTGAATTATTAAGACCATATCAAGTAAAATATTCAAATTAAATTACATAAAATTCATATTAATTAATTAACGCTGAATTTCATTTCATATAATATATTACGTATATGCATATTACCTATATATATATATTACATATATATACAAAACATGCATGCGCATAATAATATATTACAAATATACATGCACTCACGTATTTACTTACACACAAGCACACATGCACAAATCTTATATATTATATATCTATATACATATAGAGCATGTATTAAAGTCTAAGTATCATAAAAACAAAACATATGTATGGACTAATTAAAAGCAAGGGACGTACGCATGGGAATTTCATATTAAACATTTCATGCATTCAATAAAGGACAACCAATAATCATTAATCTATACTAGCATTTCATTCCACGGACAAAGCTTATTAAAGTTTGGAACTCCATCAAGGCAAAACAGCAGCAGCTCACGAAGTGCAACTCAAAGAAAGTCGCGGCTGTGACTAAAAATCAGCACAAAACAGGTCGCGGCCGCTACCACCATCATCACCAACAAGTGCAGCAACTTCAGGTCGAAAGGATGGCAAAATTGGGTGGCGGCCGTGACCAAGAATGGCCTGATTTCAGTCGCGGCCGCGACTGAATGTTGCAGTCGCGAAACTGGAGCAGGACAGCTGTGTTTCTTCGCTCCAAGCAACACAGTAATAGCAGCAACTCCAGGCAACAAAAGTAGCATCAAACAAGACAACAAAACGTAGCAAAAGCAACATGCAACAACAGCAAATCATGCAGTAACAAAGGATGCAACAAGGTTGAAGTTAAAACTCATTTTCTCCAAATTTTCATGATATGCAGCTGTGGTAGGTCGAGATGCAAGCAAAACCCATGAAATTTGAGTTCAAAATCATGACAAAGAATTCATTTAGATCATATAAATAGCTTCAAATCAAGAGATAGATCAGATTCCTACAAGAATTCATCAAATTTCCTAAAACCCTTACTATTCACAATCCTCAATCTAACATGTTCAAATCTCAATCAAATTCAGCAAAATAGGACTTAAATGAAAGGCAAGAAGATGTAGAATAAGAATTCATTCATACCTCTTGAATCGGAGAAGAAATGACGAAGAATCGAGCTCAAAATCCTCCAAGTGTGAATAGTGCCAAGAATCTCCTTCTTCTCCTCTTATCCTCCAGCTCTCTCAGTTTCCTTGGGGTCTAGGCTGAAATGGCTGATGTTGGGAGACAGGGTTATGAGTTGGGGTTATTTAGGTTCAAGAATCGGGTCATTTGGTTAAGAAACGAGAAAGTTATAGCCAAATCTGTAAAAGGTGGCAAATCTACGCGAGGTCCACGTTTCCGGTGAAATTTGGAGGATCAAACGGATTTAGAAAAATATGAAACTAGGTTCCTTAGATTCCATTCTTCGTTACAATTCGGGCGCTTCTTTCGAAATTTGAATTTGAATTCCCGAGCTCAAGATAAAAATTCCGGAACACAATGCGCGCTAAAACAAGTTAGGCCCTCGAGTCCCCAGCAAATAAAATATGGTGTGTTACCATATCAAACAAGTCCGAAAATGAAAAATGAGCACATAGACAAATTCATAACATGTATAATCCATGCATAGCAAGTTATCCCAAAAATAAAAAATAAATTCGAACTTAAACGGATTAAAAATAGGTTCAAAAAGTTAAAAACGCTCAAATATTTAATCATATAGTTATCAAATAATTCAATTAATTCAAGAATAGCATTTAAACATTAAAATAAACATATAATTACTTCAATAAATAATTTAAATACACAATTAACACTCTCGTGGCAACGTACCTATACGGTCGAAAAACCGGGATGTTATATACAGGGTTTTCACCCTAACTACAGATCCATCAGTGTTTTAGGAACTGACTTAGATAGAACTAGGTTTAGTGTGTTTTATCATTTTTTGAGCACAAGACTCCAAAACAAACTTTGTAGGGTAGCATGACTCTTCATGAATCTTACCATCATTATTAGAGTTCTATTTCTCCTTTCTGCAATACATCCTTGCTAAGATGTATCTGATACAGATAGTTGAGATCTAATCTCATTTGAGAAATTCTATTTAAGTCTGAACATAGATACTTATAACTACTTCGATCTAATCAGAGTGCCATGATATGTTTTCTAATTTGACTCTTTGACTTAAGTCTCATCAAATAAACATATCTGTATCTAAAGTAATCATTCAAATGAATGATAAAGTACCCAAAAACTTTCTCTTGTTTGAACACTCATAATATCATACGTCCGTATGAACTAGCTCAAACAAGTTCATGGCTTAAATACCCTTTGTCTCATAAAAGCTTCTTGGTTATTTTAACTTTCTAAATAGGATTCGCAGATTGATACTATTTTCAAGTCAATAGGACTCAACAATCAGTCTTTGGATCCTATTCAGATTCAATTGACCAATGATAGGAGCCACGCAGAAGTTTTTCCTCTTAGATGGTAAGTCAAGCTTGTCAGTGTTAATCTTGAAATTAGGATTTAATTAGGGTATAAAAGACCATCTTTTATTGTGCCAGAACAAGTAAACCTTTTATTTTGCTTAGCGGTAAACTTTTGTTCAAAACAAATAGTTAAACTATTAGTTATCAAATAACTTACAAAAGTAAAGTTTCTGTATATATGGCACGTATAATATAAAAACCCTATTGCCAAAATACGACTTTATATTCCTTACTACTAATACAATTACACTTGTATTATCCCCGAGCAGTAGTTGTGTGTTAGCCGTTTTTCAAACTTCCTGGTTAGTTTGAATTTTCACAACAAATTGAACATATGATTAGTTGACCTCGAATCCACACACTAGGAGTTTGGTGAATTTCCAACTAAACATACTTTCAAAGAGTAAGATATCTTCATATCTTATCTAAATGGCGTAGCAAACAGAAAGATTAAGTATTTTGGACAATTTCCTTTCCAATACTTGTTACCACTGAAATATAAACACTTTTTCATTGTCGGAATTGATTTTCTATTTATGAACCTTAGATTGAGAACCATTCCTTTTCTTTTTCTTCAACTCACTACCTTTCTAGGTTGTGGATATCGATGTCTGATTTAAGAAAACTTTTCCCTTAGTCTTATCACCCTTGGTGCCATATTGATGTCGTTCATTGGTTCAGGTTGGGTTTTATAAAAATATTTAAAATTAATCTTGAACGTTCAAATGACTTAGGCAAAGAGTATAGGATCGTATCCTATCTATTATGATTATCTCTTTAAGCACAGAGGCTTTCATTCTCTTTCAGGTTAGCTATCATGTTCATAACATAATCCTGATTTGGTGATCCTTCAGACATCTTTATAACTAACAACCTTCTTATTGGCTCGTACCTTCATACGATTTTGTCTTCAAAACATGTTCTTATCAGTAGACATCTCATGCATCTGATGCTCAAGAACTTTTAAGATAGATGCAGGATATATGACTAGCCAAAACATTACACTTGATCTATTAAGCATGAATGCCTTTCTTATCCTGATTGGCGGTAGTTTTTGAATTTTTTGGATAAGGTTCAATGAGTATGTAAACTTTCGTCTCTCAACACGATGTCAAGATTCATTTCCTAGTCAGCATAGTTGAACCCTTACTAGCCTATTTCCTTATAGACATATAGTTTAGAGTGGGCTAAGAGAGATCGTAATTATAAAAATGAAATAAATAAATAAATGCAAGTTATGATCATGCATTTCACTTTCTTCTGTGCCCAACCAATCAATGAAATCCACGTAAGCATTTTGATTTATGCAATGGTGACTTAACTAACTGCAGTTGACTCCCCGGAGGCGAGGTCGAAAACCGCATAGAAAAGCAAGAACTATTCTTAATTAACATGTCATTTAGGTAACTCTTGCCAAACAATGTCAATCCACCACGTCAACCCTGGACCTCTAAGTGAATATAACATAGCTCCGAAGGGAGGTTAATACATTACTTAGTCAAGTGTGTACCATTACCTAGAAGTCCGTAAGAGTAGGTCAAAACACTCCATGGAGGCGTGGTCGAGCTGATTTTTTTCGTATTTCATTCTATCCGTAGAAGTCTAATCTTGTATATCGCGAATATATGCCGAAGCGAGGAGTACATATTCACTATACTATTGACCGGTAATGGAGGCCGTGAGAATACAACTCTTTTCATCTCGCTCCCACTTGAATTTTTTAAAAAAATGTGGATTATCTTTTGATTATCATATAATCACTTTTGGCGTCTTATTGTCGGAAGTGATTAATCTTATTAATACTCT
The DNA here is from genome assembly GCA_037501455.1 of Lantana camara. Taxonomy (NCBI): domain Eukaryota; kingdom Viridiplantae; phylum Streptophyta; class Magnoliopsida; order Lamiales; family Verbenaceae; genus Lantana; species Lantana camara. The sequence goes on from CM074855.1 coordinate 62,546,549, forward strand.
CCCACTAGGATTACTAAATCATATTTAAAATCCTAATAATATTTTAAGGCAATTTAATAACTACTTATTAATTAGGCCTAAAAATATTCATCCAATTATGCATTACGTTTAATCTCTATTAAATATTATTTATCTAATCATATTAAATAAAATATGCATAATTGAAAATAGCATAATATCTAATATTATCATGATCATGCTATAAAATAAAACAATTAAGCATGTTTGCTTATAATTATAACATAATTATCATGCCTAAAATAAATGGTATAAAGTAAACATGCTATAAATAAATTATCACATAATTTAAATCATGTTTACTGATTAGGTAATTTTTCAGGAAAAGCAATTAAATTGTTTCCCAAAGAAATTCCATTCCACGTAAATTCCCAGGAAACACTGGAGGGGTCATAATGGTCCCACTTAAAAACTAGTCTCCTTTAACAGAATTTACGTGCACAGTAGCAGATTTAAAATTATGCATCGCATACATCATATCAATGCATGTATATATCTAGAGCACGACTCTGATACCGGTTGCTGGGCGGTGGGCCCAGAACAGTAGCGGTGCGAGACCACATTTTAAAATTTTTCTTATAATACAAGTATTAAAATATTTCTAAAACATTTTAATACAATAGTGGAAGACTAGCCGGATCTACTCAAGTATATACATGCAGTTAATAAATAATTTTAAGTCATTTAAGCAGATAAATATCTAACATGCAATTAACACTTAAGAGCATCAAATTTATCATGCTTAAAATAATATAACTATAAAATATTACCGTACTGCAAATATGGCTATCTAACGGCATTTTTCCAGCTCCTTTCCCTTGCGCGAGACCGGCAGAGCTTCCCCGCAATATCTCCGGAGAAACCCTCGGAGTGTGGGCTCTGAAAGTATTTCTCTAAATACTAGAGAAAATAAACTTTAAACTAGGAAACCCTTTTCAGGGTTTAATCTCCCGAAATTAAGTGTTTTATATATTAAATGTATAAACACCCAATTAAATTAATTCCAAAATAATAAGGAATTAATTAGGAGAAAAGGGATTGGTTTTAAAGACAAAAGGTCAGCCAAAACCTCTCCCAAACTTGTGAGAAAAAATGAGGAGCCAAACCCCCTATTTATAGGGGAAAAATCGAGGGTAAAATAGTAATTTCACACCCCCACTTACGTGCACAACTTGGACATGAATTCCACGGTGACTACGTTGTAGCTCTCATCACTACGAGTCCAACACCGCCGAGAACGCGCCGATCCGCCGCGGGACGCGCCCTCACGGGCCACCTGAAGGTAGCGCGTGTGTTATACACGCGGCCTAGGGTTTCTAGGCTTCAACCGGTCCGACACGTGGCCAATCTTGGTTCGGTCCGGTTCGACACGTGGCCAATCTCGGTTCAGCCACGTGTCCAGTTTGACCTGACCCTATATGTTGACCGTCCGTGTGCGCTGACACGGCGCAATCTCCGTAGTACACGTGGTAGGCCACTTGGCGCCCAGTCTGCGCCACCTCATGTTGTCCGCCACATCATCAAAAATAAATATTTTTTTTCGATGAAAATTTTATTTTCTCCAAAATAAAATTCCGGGCATTTCCAACTCTTAGTACTTTGATTTATTTTCTCAAAATAAATCCCTTGACTATTTTCAAATACTTTGAAAATTCATTTCTCTTTTTCCTTTTAATTTTTTCTCTTCGGGTTTTCAATTGGGGCTTGCAGGGGGACCTGCAGGACTAATTAATTTTAGCTCCGAACGGGTTAATATTTTATCATCTCATGATAGTAATTAATTTTCGTTTAATAATATTTAATTCCACTAAATAAATATTGTTGCACTCTAAATTTAATTAAATTATTCACGAATATCTCGATCTAGAATAATTTGGCATTTCACTCCTCCGTGTAGATATCCATGAAAAATAAATTGTAACTACTGTCATTCGTTTTTCATCTCTAATCTGAAATTTACTCATTCGCCTTAAGTTGAAATTCTTTGTATGTGAAACACATTTATACAACTTCGGTGATGCATCACGCGAAGTGCTTTGGCCAAAGTTTTAATTCGAACTTTTGCAAATCTATTTCAAGGATATCTTTTACCTTCCAGCAAGGCCACAGATCCCTCGATCAATATAACTCTTTAGCACATTTCATGCAGTCACCGAACGTACAAAGTGTTTTGGTCACCCCTTACCGAGACCTCAGTTTGAGTATATTTGTAACAGCCCGTATCAGGACCTAGCTGGAAACAGTAAATCAAAGAGGATAAGAATACGTTTATATACCTTGGTTCACCTTTACAAATGTTCATGCATTACATTCTTATGTGAACAATGTGCATTCATTAGTCGTATTGTGTTTTAAGGGGGATTTCCTTACCGCGAACCAAATTTACTATTTATTTCCCAAGCCTACCTTATCCTAGCATCTCATTGGAACCCTAGAGGTTCATAACTCATGTTTCCCAGTCATATGAACATGTTTTCCAAGCTTCGAAATCCTTTCTTGATCATTAGGGGTATTTTGGGAATTTTTATCAAAAGTACTATTCATTTTTCGAACCAGCACTATGCCATTTTATTCGAGAGGCCTCAAAGAACCTATACCTACTTTCTTAGAATTTTTCAAATCTCTTTTTAATGCTTTGAGGTTTCGTTTATGTGTCCAGAGCAATTTAAGAATTTATTTTCAAATAAAAATTTCCGTCGGTAGGATATATTTCCTTCGATAGGATGACTTAACCTTTGAGATCATCACCATAACGTTCCTCGATTTTTCCTACACTTTTGGAAAGCTTTTTGGACCTTCATATCATACTCTAAGTATTTATTTCATAATTAAAACAATTTTCGAAATTCAAGAAAATCCTATCTTCCGGAGCTTATAACTTTTAAACCGTACATCCGATTTCGACCCGTGAGTAACCGTTTCGAAGCTAATTTTATTTCCTAGCTCTTGGACACTTTTCCAACTCCAAAAATATGCAGGAGAAAGGTGAAATTACCAGATTATCCCTGCTGTGACAATTATGTAAAGAAGGAAACCTATTTTTGGAATTTTCATAAAATACCCCACCTTAAGTCCCTAAAATAAATATTATTTGCACTCTAGTTGTAGCACCCCAAGCGGTGGGGCACCACACCCCCGCACTATGACCCGACACGTGGTACGAAATGGAAAGTCCGCACACGCACCAAGTCACAGCGAACGGGTGACAATGCAATACTCGACAAGCTAGACGGGATAACTAGAACATGCAATAAGATAAAGCGGAAGCATAAAATAATTTCTAACAAATAGTTTCATTTATTCAATCATGATATTTCTCATTTTCCAATAAAATATATTCTAACTTATCATATCAATACATTATCATCTCCAATTTTTAACAATAATAATAACTGCAGTCTCATAATAAATAAATAAATACACGAACCACGGATGACATGACTACATGAACTGGACTCGACTCGACTCAACTCCCGCCTAGCGTACACCTGCAATACCTGAAAGGTGGAGGCGTCAGTCTGTGAAGACCGAGTGAGGGGTTTACATATATATTTGCGCAGATAACATGCAAGTTATATTATCGGGTAAAGGTTTATAAAAGATAATTATACGGTTTAATAATAACACGGCTTCGCCCGAGAATACAACTATCAATGTTAAATACTTGTTCTTTCATGCCATCGATAAACATGCTCGTTTGCTTGTTAATCATTAGGTGATCATGCAATTCAATTATCGTGCAATCATGCAATAGTGTAATCACTTAGCACGTTCATGGAATGGAGATCATGCAATCACTACATGGCTTGCTTGTAACATGATAGGGTTTATTCCTCCTGTGATTGGACGGACAATCATTGGCACGAAACCAATCCAGCGCCCTTCACTCAGAAGGACCTGGCCAGGGGAAACATGGGTACACGATAGGGTTTTGTTCTTCTTGTGGTTGGACGGACAACCACGGGCAGGACCCGTCCAGCGCCCTCACTAAGGAGAACCTGGCCAAGAGAACACACGAACACGGTAGGGTATAGTTCTTCTTGTGATTGGACGGACAATCATTGGCACGAGGACCAATCCAGCGCCCCCACTAAGGAGGACCTGGCCAGGAGAACACAGGGACATGCTTTCATGACATGACATGCTTGATTCGTGAATACTACATAACCTACTTGCTTGATTCATGAACAATAACATGCTTTGAAATGATAAGTACTTTCACGAAATTATAAATATAATTACCTTTGGCCAAAAACCACATAAAGGTTATACGGGTTCTATATAACTAGAAATTAAACCTCACCTGACAGGCGACACACGACTCGTGAATGCGTGAACGTGCTCATGATCCATAATCTCCACCCTGGAGAATGACTGGACAAGAAACGAAACAATGTACGTGCATGAGACAACCATTCCAGCATATTGTTCATATAATGACGCACGGCATGTTCATACACGAGACATCGAGCAATACACAATGTAGCATGAAAACATGTTGTTTCGACATATAATCAATCATATAATAGCAATTCGGGATCAAATAAGCCATTGGAACGACGTCCCAAAAATCCCATTTTGTGCAGAATGTTTCTGCACTTCCAGGGGTATGGGAACGGCCGTTCCAGGTTTTAATGCAAAATGGGAAGGGCCGTTCCCCCTCTCCCAAAACTGCTCCCGAAGATGGGAACGGACGTTCCGGCTTGCAAGCCAAAATGGGAACGGTCGTTCCCGTCCTCGCCGCCCTGCAACTATTCAAATCATGGGAACGGCCGTTCCCTGTTTACAAAGGGAACGGGAAGGGCCGTTCCCGTTTTACAGAAGATGCAGCAGAACAGGGGAGAAAACAGGGGAGCACGAAAACACCACAAATCTCCACACCACTCACATATTTCAATCCCAAACATAGTAATCCATGAAGAGAGATAAGTATACATGCTTAAAGTGCAATAAAACACAATATAAACACTTGTTCCATGCTTAATCATCCCAATTCATCAACTTTAACTCATATATAAATTCACCACATAATCCTATATTTCTCAAGATTTCATGTATCCATTAAATTCTAAAGCTTAGAATCATGCTCCTAGCCTCATATACACAAGCTATTATATGGAAATCATAACCCTAGCTTCATGCATAATTATCAAGAGATCATATATATGCTCATATATACCTTGAGATGAAAATAAATGGAAGAAGATGATGAAGCTAGATGATTGAGCTCCTAAGCATGCAATTTCCTTGGAAGCTTGGATGAAATCAATGAAATCCCTCTCCCTTTTCTTGGGGTTTTGGTTCGGTAGACAAGGGAGCAAAATAGATGGTGATTTTTGATGAAATGAAAATGAAGAACAAGGGTGAGATGTATATACCGACATGTCTAGGGAAATATTGTAATATTGATGATCAATCCTCCAAATACCATAAGTTATGCAATTGAGGATATCAAGTTTAGAAAGTGATCACTTTAGCCCTCAAGGGTTTTCATGCAGTTAAGTCCTTAAAGAAAAGGAAATGAACACTTAAGGACAATTTGGCAATTAATTCAAATTGGACAATTAATTCATGTAATAATTAAATTCCATTCATACAAGAATTCTCAATTTGAAATGAATATCATATAATTTCACGTAATCATGTTGAAAACCATTGATAAGAATTAATATAACACGTCTAAATCAATTAAACGAAATTAATAAAATAAAATCCTAACGCTCAAAACCCACACGTGTCGAGCGTACCTGACTGTCTGAAAATCGGGGCGTTACACTAGTCCTTCCCAACAACTATAAATAAGTGTGTTGGGGTCTCATTCTCTCCCCACACCAGCCATAATCACACGCCCCACACATTAGAGAAAGGTATGTTTTCTTATTTTTTTATGTTTTAATTAGTTTAGTTTATGTTTTAAATTTATGTTTTATTTTATGTTTTAATTTATATTAATTATGTTAGGTTTAGGTTTTAATATATGTTTTATTTTGTGCATGAATTATGTGATTTAATTTATGCTTTAAATATTCATGAATTTATGAATTATGTTTCCTATAGTATAGTTTATTATGAAATGTGTTATATAATTTAATTTTGTGACAAATTAATTATGTGACAATTATTCTAGCATGTTATATGTTACAATTTAATTATTTTATGATCATACCTAGGTAATTTAATTTATTACATGATTTAATTTAATGTTACATGTTTAATTAATTGTTACATATTTATACTTGACCAATTGATATATGTTATGGGATACATGTACAATATACGTATACGTATTTGATTCCAATATGTATAAATACGTGTATACTTTCGTATAAATACTATATGTATTTTTCAGAATAAATACGTATGTACTTTTGTATAGATACCGTATGTATTCTAGTATAAGTACCGCCTGTATTCTTGTATAAATATTGTATGTACCATGTATAAATACTGTGGAAATACGGTAGGTATCCCCGTATAAATACCGTATACATATAGTATAAATACTGTATATATATAAGTATACATACAGTATAAGTACCGTATACATACAGTATATATACCGTATACTTGAATAGTGACCATTGACCATTGACCATTGACTTTGACCTTGACCAAGAATTTTGACTTTTAACCTAAATGATCGTTTCAAAGAGACGAATTCAATGGTCAAAGCCTTTTTCAAAAATCCCCAAAAACAGGGGATCAAAGTAGGTTTCAAAGTTCACATTCCTTTCCTAAATGAGATTGTTTTAAGACCCTAAGAATATATATCCTTAAGTTCTTGACACGAGCTTTCAACTGAGACTAATCGTTTACTTGAATCCTTTCTTCGAAAAGAGTATTCCTTGTTCAAGCATTTTGCTTTCTCGCCAATATTATGTTCCATTCTTAGTTAAATGATTCTCCTGTATTAAATGGTATTACTCTCCTATGTACTACATTACATGAATCCAATTATGCCTTCATGCTTTGATAATTATTGAATAATTATCATGAAATCTCGCTACATGATGTGATATGCTTTGATAATGTTTTGTCCTGTACATGTGATATTGTTATGAGCTATTGAATGACTTGAGGTCGTCCCTACTTGTTTATGTGACTATATGGTTTGTGGATAGAAACTTAATCATTCACCACTCACAGGTGAAGTCCGGATTTACTGTGGCTCTGGTATTATTGCATAATACCATTTCTGTAGGTGAGGTTTAAACTATTTCAACTGGAACCATGAATATTCTTATGTATTCAAATGATTTCAAAATCAACTCATTCGAGTTCAAAGATTCTTGTCTTTTAAGTTAAAGGCTTTCCCGTTTTGGGACAATGCTTCAAGTTTAAAGTCAACGATCTCTGATATACATCCTGTACACTGATACACTGTCTTGATTAAAGTTCCTATTCTTGAACTCTGTGTGCTTTTGCACTTTTGAATATTTTGGATAATGCAAGCCTTGAAATCATGTCTTGTTGGGCCCTGACGGTATGGTTGAGTAGACCGGGAGGCCTGCGCCAATGGTTGCTACGATACCGGCTGTCCTTGTTGATCATGATGATGGTTATAATCGGAGGTTGGTTATAGCACACCATGATCGAGAGAGGTGGATGTAATTCCTCCCATTCTTGTTTACGTCAACACGGGGTAGCACCCTGGGCGCGACAACTGGAGGAAGAAGGATGGTGCATGTGATCATGGGTGTCGGGATCCTAACCGATCTCGATACCAATTCTGTTAAATGTTTTCTGGGAGTAAAGGTTGGAGACTGCCTAGCTTGCGGGCAACTTTGATTTTAAATTCTGGTTCATATCTTTGGAAAATATCCTGTACCCTGTTCCCCGTTTATAAAGTAAATATGAACCAGAACCTCTGATGTGTGTGCATGTGTGTGCTTGCTTAGAAATCTTGTTTCAAAGTAATGTTTTAAAGTACGATCCTGAAATAAAGATTCTGAACTTCAGTTTTAAAGTACAGTTTCGAAGTAAATCCTTTTCCGAAAAACCTAAAGTTTTAAGTACTTATATTGTTTCAAAAGTCATGCCTCACTTAGTCCTTTTGACTAATACCTCCACCCTGTTTTCTGACCTCATGGTTTCAGGTTCAGTGATCGCTTGTTGGCTGGTATCTTGAAGTATAGGAAATCCTTTGTTGTGCTCTTGTGGTCAGGTTCTTTTGAACCATCTTGGACACCACCCCCTGGATGATCATGTAGTGTTCAATTAGGTACTTATCGGTCTAGCCTCCGGTGTCCTTTGTTACTTGTTTTCACTAGTCCGAAATATCTCTTTCAATATTTAATTCTTGTATAGTCCTTGTACTTGGTTATTAGCCTCTTGTGTCTCCTGATTCATGTTTTAAAAGTTTTAAATTTCTCATATTTCCGCTGCAATGTTCCCTTCTAGTACTCTAATCTTGTAATGTTTTTGTCCGTTCGCCGGCGTGCTTCTTGGGTGTTAGGTCTCCTAGCCACTTGAGAGGTACGACGGTGCGGGGTTGTGGCCCCTTCGGGGTGCTACAATATTACAGTGACTAACACTACATGCCTAAAGCGGAAATATTATCAGGATTAAGAGTACAAATGCTTCCTGAGATTTTTTTCATTTTAGATAGCAGTATAAAATGAATAATCTCAGTGGTCCAGTTCGATGTTTCCAATCCTATTGAAGATCATCAACGTGTTAGAACCGGAATCAGCATTCCCTTTGACGAAAGACTAATCATCTTATATAACCGCGTTATAGTCTTGATAAGGACATATTCTTATCTTACCGATTAGAACTTTAATGACACGTGATTTCAGTATTCAAAGTCTTTTCCTACGAAACACATTTCATATAAGAATACCACCACAAGCCATTAATTATCAATATGTGAAATACTCACAACTCACTGTAAATTCAGTTTAATTAATTCAACAAATTTAATTTTCAGGGCACTATTCCCAACAGATCCCACGGTTCAATCTTACCCTCGTCTGAAAGTAATAACTACTATCGACTTAGAACTAGGTTCTTATTATTCTAATCAAATAATCATATAAAGTACATAATAGGTAACATGTTAGAGAATTCCCGTTAAACCCTAATTTTAACCATTTAAGGGAATTTAATTAATTAATTAGGTTTTATGAAGTTTTTAACTAATCAAATATTTATTAATCACATTATGATCTTAATTATAAGATTAGAAATGAAATTTAGGGATTAATTTGACAATGTAGGTTTCGTTTTGAAAACATTTCATAATTTAGCGATTTTTGGAAAATTCTGATAAAATCCTTCTTTAAAAATTCCAAAACTTATTTTATAATTATTTTCAAAATATTTAATATATTTGTTGACCAAAAAGTCAAAATTACTATTGAAAACACTTACTATTCAAATTTCTAAGAATTAAACACGTTATAACATAAAATTTAACACACACACACACACACACACACACACTATCACACGTGTACTTTAAATTGCTCAAGAACATTATGAACATGTTCTCAGACTTATGAAAATGTTCTTATTAGTTCATGATCATATTTAATAAATTCTAAGTTCATAACACATAATTAAACTTAAAATGTAGCACTTTATGTAACTTTAATCATAAAATTAATTCTAAATAAATTATTTTAGGCATCAATTTAATCAAATAAGATCATAAATATTTAAATACATAATCACATTATATCATATCATAGTTCATGCATTTAATTAAATAAAATTCATAATGTAGGCACATTGTACATAAAATTAACAATTATGCATATATTTCATAAAATAAAATTCCTAAAGCATAATTTAATTAATTCTAAGCATGCTATAACTATATTATACTAAGAAAATTATATAAATCATGAAATAATGAAAGAAAAACACACCTTGTATAGAGAGAGCGAGAGAGTGATGCCGTGACTTAGGGGAGAGAGTGAGAGATTTTTGTGTGAAATTTGTGAATGCTTCTTAGGGTATTTAAAGGTATAATTTTGTGGGCTTAAGAGCAATTTCCTATTCTTTAGGGTAGTTAATAAGGCTCTAGGGTAGGTAGGTGTATAATTATAGGGTACTTAGGTGGTATGCTAGGTGTATAATGATATAGGAGCTTATGTACACATATATTATCTAATAATTATATCGTAATAAAATAAATCTAAAATAGGATGAAAATAATAATAAAAAATAGAAGAATATCTAGATTTTAGTTTGAAATGATAAAAATTGCAAAAGAAAGAGAATCGGAAGAGCTTTCCGATGATTATAAACACTTAACGATTAAACATCTAACTTTAAAGTAGTAAGCATTTGGAATTCTGAAAAATATGTGAAAATTCTCAAAATGGAGCTAGGATGTGAATTAATTTCTGAGAAAGTGTTCATGATTCTTAAAATAATTTAAGGATTTAATATTGGATACCAAACACCGTACGGTTTAAAAGTTAGTTTTTGCTTTAGGAAAAATAGGAAAAATTTATAAAATAAGCTAGGATTCAAAATAAGGTTTGGAAAATGTCTTAAAATTCATAAAATAATTCAAGGATCATTTTGGTTATAATATTGGATAGGGAAAACGTTGAATTTCGAAAAACTCTAAACTAGGGTTAAAGTAGGGTTTTTGGCCGATTTTGGCTACTACTGTAGCTACAATGAGAATTAGGGTTTGGGAATGAATCATAATTCATAAAATTTCATAAGCATTCATTTGAATCCAATATTGGATAGGTAAAAGTGTCGCGAAGAATTTCTACATTTAGGAAAGAATAGTAACTAGGGACCTAATGGGAATTTTTGAAAAATAATTTTCAAAGCTTATCTCGGGATAATAAATGTAACACCCCGTCTGCACGCATGTACGGGTTAGTGTCATGTGTGAGTTTGGTTTTCGTATTTGCATTTATTGTCATATTTAATTTATGCACCCCATTTGAATTCATTTCACTATTCAATTCATATATGAACTATGTGAAATATTTGATTCGATTTGCCTTAATTGAACGTTTGAGATTTTTGGAATTTGAACCCGACCATGCATAATTTGTGTAATACATGAATTATATGATTCTTGGACTTAATTGTATGTTTTAAACTTGTTTTGGACTAGTTTGTTTTGGTTTGGACTCAATTGAACTTTTGTTTAAACTTTTGGGCCAAATTGCAATTTGGCCACCCTTGAGTCATTCTTCCATAACTTGAGCTCGGGAACTCGGATTCGAGTTCCGTCTTCACCATTGTACTCAAGCCGACAATTTGGAGACAATGGAACAAGCCTTGTACTTTTTTGATGCCGTTTTGACCCCCTAACGATGCAGATTTTGGCCTTGCGTACCTAAGACGCAACTATGAGCCACTTGAGAGATAGGCTACTCATTCCCTTGTCCTTTTCTTAACCAATATCAGCCAAAAGAGATCCCTCTTTCCCCATTTAGCTGCTGATTTCGAACCACAAAGGCAAGGAAAGAGAAAGAAGAAGCTCTAAGAACCATTCCTCCATTTTTGGCTATTTAGAGCTCCAGACTATACCTTTCTTGCTCCCAACTTCAAATGTAAGTATGGATTCTTAACCTCCTTGTTCTTGTGATCACTTTGCCCTACTTGAAACAAGATATATACAAGAGATCAATGGATTTGGCTTCTTTGATGAATAGTAAGGGTTTGTTAGAAATTTGAAAATTTGGTACATCTCTTGCTTTCTTGAAATTTGATGACTTGTATGATGATCTATGGAGCTTAATTATCTCATATATTGAGCTTTATTACATGGTAGTTGGTCGAGGAGGGATTTACCATTTATGTTCATCTGAATTCTTGCAAGAATGGATGAATACTTGTGCTTCTTTGATCCTTGCTTCCTTGAATGAGTTTAGATTGGTATTTGCTTGGATTCCTTACATTATCTGGTAGTATAATTGTCCCTTTACCTTTCTTCATGTTATAGATTTGATATGGCTTGGTTTTACCTTAGTTTGTAAGCTTTTTCTCGAATTTTTAGCCTCTGACCCAAATCCAACGGGGTTGATTTGAGGCAGGTCCTCTCGGAACTGTCTGCCTTAAATCCACGGGGGTGGGTTCCCACTTTGAGAAAAATCCACAAGGGTGGATTTAGGCCAGCGGTCCTTTTGGCTCTAAACATTATTTGCTTGTTTCTTTTCGATTGTTTGAGTCTCTCCTACCCCTAATATGATCCCTAAGCTTTGATAACATGGATTATTATGTGCTAATTTGTTTGTAGATGATATTTGAATTTATTTGATATGATTAGAATGAGTTATGATTCGATATGTCTTAAGTGATACGTGTAATATTTTCTTATGTAAATTTGCTTCCTTTATGTATTTTAAACTAATGAATGCTTCTGGTATGCTATAATATGATACATTATGAGTTTATTTGATATGATATGAGTTTAATTCTTGAATTCTTAATGTGATATTTCGTTATTTTCTCTGTTATGACTAAGTATGAATTTATATGGCTTCCATTGCATCCACTTGCATTCGTATGCATTGTCGGCGTTTAATTGGTTAATAATCGAGTCTAAGTATTGAGTATGTGTTTGTTTGTTCCATATTTGAGGTCGGGAGGTGTCGGATCTACCATTCAGCCTCTTCTTGGCCGGCAATGCTCGTCCACGAGCACTTCTGGTAAAAGGTGAGGTTTAGGATCTTTTCCTTTAGTTAATCAACCTATGGCCTAAATGTGATGATTTCTCACCCCCATGCGAATATACTATATATTTATATATTAGATATGTGTCATATGATATGTTTATGACCTTGTCATACGATTAAACATTTTGAACTATAAGTATAAGCTTATATAAGCATTAAAATGTTTTGCAACGAGGCTATGCTCCAAACCATGTGTTGTCATGCAAGTTAGGATCTACCTCAACATCTTAATGTTAAGGAAGCCACGGAAAGGTACGCGTATATCATATGCCGAGTTGCAAGGTAAGGTATGCTCGATAAGGTACGTAAGTTACGCTTATTTATGTAGCGAGTTAAATAAGTTTAATGAGATAATTGGTTATTAATGGGCCCAGAGACGTGGGTAATGATGCCTGGGACGATCTCCATTTGGAGTACTTACGCGCGGCTCTTGGAGGTTGAGGAGGTGTGGTGCCTCAGGCACATTGCGAGTTAGCTACCCCTTGTGCATTGGTAATTAGGTGGAGAGGGTTTGACTCCTGAAACACCGTTGTTGTTGGGGCTCGATACGTTTTATGTATTTACGTTTTTCTTGGTTTTCTTACGTTGTAGAGGAGTAAGGGTTAGGTGCTCGTACTCGCCGAGCTTTTGTATGATTCATTGATTATGAAACGGATAGGAGCTTCTTTTAAACTTGAGTACATTTTATTTTGATTCTGAAATGTATAAGTTTCTTCCGAAATTGGTTTGGTAAGCAAAACCCTACTCCCGATTCATAATCTTTTGATTATTACGTAGTTTTCTCTGTATTTATATAGTGTGTGGGTGCGCGTTAGCCTCCTCACTCAGTCGAGTTGTGGCTGACCCCTCTCTTTTCCCACTTTTAATTACAGGTCCACTCGAGCTAGGTGGGGAAGTGCGTCGTGGTCGTGTCGTACTTTTAAGCTTAGATTGAGTTTGGATTTTATACTCGCATCTTTTGTATATTTTGATATGTATTTGAATTAAATTGTACTTTGGAGAACTTTGAATACTTAGTGTATTTTGGGCCGGAATGGCCATATATATTTGTATATGCTTGTGGATCCTATTATTTGCTTGCGCATATTTGTTTAATTGTTTTTGGTGCGCGCTCTCTCTCTGTCTTTAGCCCCGCTTAGCCTGCTGTGTGTGTATAGGTCCCTGTTCGCTTAGACTTAGGTTCACGTATGGACTTCCATTTCATATGTGGGTTCGGGTTTAGGTGCGGGGGATGTGGTGGCCCCCCGCTCCGGGCGACACATCCTAAAGTGGTATCAGAGCTTTGGGTTGCAAAATCGGAGTTCTAGTGGCGTGTTGTGTCAAGTTTAGGTCGTACGGCTTAGGAACAACGTGATAACGTGTGCATTGCATTAAGATATATGAAATTTCTTGAATTATGTGTTTTAAATTTCGTTTTCAATTACTTAAATGTCGCATTCTTGTGTTCTACTTGCGTTTATTACTTTAACTATGTGTCATACCCACTTACTAACCGCATGCATTGTATTTTCACCTAGCTTGTGCATTGCAGGTTAACACCTTTCTACCGAATCATATAGACAACCAAGGCAACTAATTGCTCTCCCTACCCATCAAGATATACGGAAAATTACCTCGATTCACAACAAGGGATTCTGAGGCCTCCTTCAGTGCACCTATTCCTGAAGTACAATTCTTGTGTGCTCATTGTAAAAGGGCCAAATCACACCTATGACAATTTTAGGAAGCGACTAAGAACTTGCTTCGGATGCGGCGCTCCCGATCCTAAGATTGACTCATGTCCCCTTAATGACCAAAGGCGAGCTAAAGAATCCAAAAGGCTTGCCCGATTTATGGTCAAGATTAGAAGAGACCTTAAGGATATTAAATTTGAAACCCAACCAAATGAATGGCTTGACTCCACAAAGAGAGCCCTCAAAGTCGAGTCAAAGGAATTGCGGCAAAAGAGCATGGCGGGGAAGATTTGGACCAGAGAGTAGCTCGGGGTCGGGATCAAAGCGGAGCCGAGGGTTTAATCCACCAAGCTCAAATAAGAATAGAAAGATGAAAGAGGCTCAACTACCGGAACAACCTTCATGTGCTCATTGCAAGAGCATGACCCACATCTATGAGAATTGCTGGAAAAGGTTTGGACACTGTTATGGGTGTGGATAGCCAAAGCATAAGTTGGACGCGTGCGATCGACTAAGGCCAAAGAAACAACCGAGAGGTAATCGCACTCATAGCATGCGCACTCATCTTGCATCGTACCTTATTACATTATTTTGATGTGTGTTATGTATTGTTATTACTTGTTGTTTTCTTGCTCTATTCGGTGATAACGTAACGCATAGCATAAGCAAATCTAACCCAACATGCATAAGTTCCATGTCTTCATGATAGCATGTATGAGATCTCTACACCTCCGAGTGAACTTTTTCCTCGTAGTAATGAGAACGAGGTAAGAAGAAGATGAAAATTCCAAGGATTTAGAGGAGATAATAACAAGAAAGCCAAGGACACTACGAAGGAAAGGATTCTTTAATGATGAGTAATCAAGGGAGTGTTGAAGAGAGAATAGAGACACCTCAGATTCAGGTAAGGAAGAAGTTGTATTGGGAGGAGTTAAAAAGAATCGATCATTATAGTGATTCCAAGTCTATGGAGAAACCAAGATGCAAGAAGTTCTACCTTCGGGATGGATTGGAGTTTACTTTCCAGATCCAAGTTGAATTTGCTTTGTTGTGAAGTCAAATTGGGAGATATGAAGCAACAAATGGAAATTATAAAGAAAGGCAAAGAGTTTTGGAAGGAAATCATGTACCTAAGTGTGAGTCAATAGAGGACAAGTCATACAACCAATTCGAATTCGTAAAGAGCAAAACCAGGGGACTTCCATCGAGGTGATAACTAGGTGAAGATTTGGAATAACAATGGGAGCCAATTAATAGGAAGAAGTTAGGATACTAATTCCATGGACATAGAAGAATTGGATTCAAGAAATCACAATCTCGGACTATGAAGATATACAAGTTGATATAAGAAGATTCACGGAGATTTTGAAGACCATGGGGTTTTAAAGGAAATCAAGAATTTGTCAAGGCATGGTCCGAAGTCACCTAGGACGCTCTATTACACCTTTTGACTGAGCGTGGGATGGAATAATTGACGAAGAGTAGGAGAAAGCTCTCAAAAGAGATCAACCCAAACAATTTGTCACCGCCACAAGGGGGTTGGTCAGGGAATCTGGAGAACACATTGGGCAGATAAAAGGATTAGAAAAGACAGAGTTAGTGGAGTAATCAAATGGCACATTGAGATTTATCGAGAAAGCTTGAGATCGAGACTGACAAGCCATGAACTGCACAACATCAATTTCAACTAGTCACCTAATCATCTGAATATCCAGGAATTTCAAAATGGTGAACGTTACATAAAACATTCATGGCACACGCATCATGCATTCTTAAATTGTGATTTGGATCATTTAATTACTTCCTTATGTGTATTTGATACTTGCTGATTGCTTACTCGTCCCAAGTGTTGTTTTGAGAGTACTAGAGTGTGGTAAGTTGAGGGTTGAGAACAACGGACTCTCGAGGCACGTAGAAAACTGAAGGAAGACCTTTTGGGGAAGACCTCCACCTTGGAAAGTGCGAGTGGTGAGAGTCCAGTAACTATGCCACTCGTGTAACACTGAGCTTTTGAGTTAGTTGGAACATATGAAACGGTAGGTGATGAATCATTTTGCACCCTCCTATCGTGCGAGACATTTAGACTGCTCCTAGCTGGATCAAGTTGTGTAGAGTTACCGTATCAAAACTTCAAGATTTGATCAAACCCCTTGTGCTTGAAGACCTTACCGGGCTAATCCTTATCGGGACGTCATGAACCTCTAACATGGGATGAATACAGGAATTTGCTTGAGCTTGAAACTCGAGCAGAAGAACCTGGGACCAGGTTCTCTTGAGGGGGGGGGGGGGGGGAGATTGTGACACCCCGTCTGCACGCACGTATAGGTTAGTGCCACGTGTGAGCTTGATTTCCATATTTGCATTTATTGTCATATTTAATTTATGCACCCTATTTGAATTCCTTTCACTATTCAATTCATATATGAACTATGTGAAATATTTAATTCGATTTGCCTTATTTGAACATTTGAGATTTTTGGAATTTGAACCCGACAATGCGTAATTTGTGTAATACGTGAATTATATGATTCTTGGACTTAATTGTATGTTTTAAACTTGTTTTGGACTTGTTTGTTTTGGTTTGGACTCAATTGAACTTTTGGGCCAAATTGCAATTTGGCCACCCTTGAGTCATTCTTCCGTAAATTGAGCTCGGTAACTTGGATTCGAGTTCCGTCTATGCCATTGTACTCGAATTGACGATACGGAGATAATGGAACAAGCCTTGTACTTTTTCGATGCCGTTTTGACCTCCTAACGATGCAGATTTTGGCCTTGCGTACCTAAGACGCACCTATGAGCCACTTGAGAGATAGACTACTCATTCCCTTGTCCTTTCCTTGACCAATATCAGCCAAAAGCCATCCCTCTTTTCCCTTTTAGCTACTGATTTCGAACCAAAAAGGTAAGGAAAGAGAAAGAAGAAGCTCTGAGAACCATTCCTCCATTTTTAACCATCAAGAGCTCAAGACTATACCTTTCTTGCTCCCAACTTCAAAGGTAAGTATGGATCCTTAATCTCCTTGTTCTTGTGATCACTTTTCCCTACTTGAAACAAGATATATACTTGAGATTCAATGGATTTGGCTTCTTTGATGAATAGTAAGGGTTTGTTAGAAATTTGAAGATTTGGTGCTGTAGTACCTCGCACGGTGGGTCACCACATCCCCCACACCTAAGCTCAATCCGCATATGAGATGGGAAACCCGTACATGAATCAAGCAGAGGTGAACGGGAAACCGACAAACACACACCTAAGCTAGGCCGAACGTAGGCCCTGTCAATTAAAACAAAACACAAAAATAAACACATGGGAATGCGAAACCGATATCATACATTCGAATAAGAAATCACAAGTAGCAGGTGACGGGTTCAACTAGCATCTATACCTAATCCTGAATATTAACGTAATCATAAATGCAAACAGATTCAAACTGTTACTTAGAAGGCTTTCACTCAATCCGACATGATTGATAGGGTTAAGCATCCGTTTTTGCTCTACTCAGGTTCTAATTTCCAAGCCTCCAAATTCCTTTTTTTTTCCTTTTTTTTTTTTTTTTTTTAACTCCCAAGATATAACCCAACTATTCTTCTCGTCTTGATTCGAGTAAGCCTTGATCAAAGAATCGCTTGATGAACAAGGTGGAGCCATTCCCTATCCATTAAACACTAAGCCATGCATGTTGGATTAACATGCCAATGCACATACTAAACAATTAAAGATGCAACGATGCAACACGTTGGAGCAATTATATTAATTAAACATAAACGTACATATAGATAAAGAAAGTAATTAATTTAAATCGATGAATGATGCTCGTGCCATGAATATGCAGAACCTGTCACCGAGGTGGTAAGCTTTTAGCTTGATGACGTGTTCCTCATTCCCATAATTGTAGCTTTCTTTGGAGACATTGATAATTCCTTAGCTTTCCATGGTTTTCGAATCTCCATAATCTTCTTGCATCCATTTGTATATCCCACGGCCCGAACGTGCTATTCTTGAACCCAAGGTCTTCTTTGTCCATGGAGTTTACACCTCAACGTAGTTCCAAGCATCGACCTCCAAAGGTCGTCCGAATCTTCATCTTGATGTCCTCTCCGGTTGAAGTTCCCTTAGCTTATCCTTTGTTTCCGATCTACGCGCATAATTCGTCCGTGATAACGCTTTCCATTCTTGCTTGCTTCTTGATGTCTCCATGTTCCAAGGTTCCAAGATGACAACGCGATTTGAATTCCTCGATGCTCTTAAGTCTCTTTGCCTTGCGTCCATTTGTTGTCCCACGCTTGTATTCGTATCAAGTGAGCTTCCATATTTGACCTCATAGTGAGCTTTATGATTAACGGCTTCCAATCCTTGCATCTGAGTTGAGTCGAACCTTTTTAACACATCTTGCATCCGATCCCTTGAAGCTTCCCAATTTGGTCTTCCAATTGCCCAACCATTCCAAACTCGGAGCTTCAACAGTGAACCTTGGAGCATTTAATCTTGTATTAAATGTCTTAAAAATCGGGGTGGTGAAAAGTTTCACACCCCTCTCGTTGTCTCACGCATCCCTCAAGTTAGAACTTGAGTCTTTACAATTCTTGTATGTTGAGAACCTTCAAGGTTTATAGGTAGGGCATGATTGATGAACCTTCCGGTGATCCAAGCTTCCTCCCATGATACGAGCCATGATAGGTAGTTCCATTGTGCAAGCCGCGGAATTTGAACACTCGGCCTTCAAGTTACTTTGTCAATTGTAGTTGGTGTGAATTGTAGCTTTGTTTGCATGATAGTAGCCTATATAAGAAAAATCAACTCAAATATGGATGCATGAAGATTAGTGTATGCTTATGGCACGTAGTTAAGTTAATCAATGCACATAGAATGCAAAATGCAACATTTAAAGCAACTAAATAAGAGAATAGATTGTATACATGTATTAAGCAATTTCCAACAATTAGTATCAAATACTTACGCCAAATCGATGCAATGCACTCATTAATAAGTTGTTCCTATGCCGTGCGACCTAACTGACTCAATCACGACACTAGAACACCGGTTTTGCAACCGGGCTCTGATACCACTTAAGGATGTAGCACCCGGAACAAGAGGCGCCACATCCCCCGCACTATGAGCCCGATCCACACATGAAATGGAAAATCCATACATGAACCAAGCTCACAGCGAACGGGGACTCACTCACTCGCTATGCTAGGCGGGAGCTAAACTTAAAACCAAAAGAACAAGACTGAAATACATGAAATTTCAAAAACAAATCATACCATTCATAATAAACATAAGAAGTAATGACGGGTTCAACTAGCATAAATACCTAGTCCCGAAATTCAACCATAAATGTAAACATAATTCATAATCACAATCATAACCGTGTTTCATACATACATTCTTTCGTCCCTTAATCAAAATACAAGGATGCGTGCAAAGTGACTCAAACTAAGACATAGAACTTGACCGACTCGGAACCCCGCCTAGCACACCAAAACCTGCAAAACTGAAAACAAAGCCGGGTTCAGTCTATAGGAGACTGGTGGGTATAAAACAGGGCATAATATAATATAAGACAGTATTTAAACATTCACATGCAAGTTATAATCCCCAAATGAGGTTTTCAAAGCATTTCCCAAGTGGGTGAGATAAAGAAATCATCAAAAGAGATTATAACCATCAAATTCCATTAATTAGGTCATTTGTGGCCCGGCGAGTGGGCGTGCATTATCTCCAACCAACACCTTGTGTAATCCCTTAGTCATTCATACATTCGTTCATTCATTCATACATATCATTCTTTTGTGCACAATCATAAACATTTACACCTTTTTCCTCCGGGTGATGGCCGGCTGATCGGCCCGAACCATCCATGCATGGACCAAAAGGGTTTCATGACTCCCCAGATGGCACTCAGCATCCATTCCCCGCTAACTCCTAACGGGGTCCGGTTACGCCGTTCTGTAAATGGAACTGGTAGAAAGGGATCACCATCGGCCCATGCCTCCCCGGATAGCCTCTAACACCAAGTCCCTGGGCCCCATTGTGCATTCATTCATTCATACATTTCTCGCCAAAACATTCGGTAGGTATTCATAAAAGAAAGACTAAACGTTCAAAATCATAAACTCAATAAATGACTCTATATGTATATAATAATTTTGGCCGAAATCTTTACATGTTAGGATTATATAGGGACATTAACTAGTAGAAGAGAAACCCACCTGTTACACCTTACCGACAATACCAAAAGAAGGAAGACTCATGTTGCCTTATGAACCCAGCAAGTCTCCACCCTGGAGAAACTGAACAGAAGATAATGTAGTGTACTTTGTGAGACTCAAGACTCCAAATGAACCATATAAGACGCACGGCAATGCATTAACGTGGTATGAGATGCATAAGAAGTAATACAATGTCATGGAGACATATAATCAAGCACTCAACCCATGTACATTCAATACATGAAGGTTTCACGTTCAATCGTATCGTATCTTTCAATATTCAAATCAAAACGAGCCAAAAATTCCATACAATAATCATAATATAAATATCAACATGTTTACAATGCACATGAATCATTTAGATGTGAAAGGAATCCATTGAACACATAAGGGATGCGTTAGTTACAAGAAGAGTCGCATTATCACGTAATTCATTCAAGTACATCCAATACATGGAGTTATCAAGTTCATTCGTTCATAACTTCCATATAGTATTCATAGAAGCTACATAAACAAATTTACAATGTATATAATAAATATAGAAGCAAAAGAAATCATTTAAGATATCAAAATATTATAAGAGGGTACTTAACATTTCACGCATTAGCACTTAAGTCATATAATATCATAGTAGTTTGTTGCTCGACCAAAACATATCAATTCAAGTCATGAATTCCATTTCATAATCATAACACATAATAATACATGTTAGCATAGTGTAGAAGTCATAAAAGAGGTGGAGGAAGATCAAACAAACGAAGAAAAATGGAATCGGAGTAACAAAAACATGCTGGACAAAATCCACCCCCATGGGAAAAAAATCCACCCCCATGGATCTGGTCCAGTCCCACTGCCTCAAATCCACCCCCGCGGATTTTTTCCAAAGGCAAAATCCACCCTCGTGGATTCAGGTCAATGGCGAAAAAACACCCAACAAGCAGGGCAAAACTCATGCTAAACCATATAAACATCAAATTAACACACATAGGTAAGTTAGGGTAGCAAATATTCATGCATTTCAATCCATTAAGACAACCAAAGATGCAACAAATCAAGCAAGGAAAGAATATAGAACAAGTTCCTGCAAACTCTTCACTTTTCACAAATGGCAAAGTCATGGATCCTAATCCACTACCCAAACTAAGTTCATAC
Source organism: Lantana camara (assembly GCA_037501455.1). Classification (NCBI taxonomy): domain Eukaryota; kingdom Viridiplantae; phylum Streptophyta; class Magnoliopsida; order Lamiales; family Verbenaceae; genus Lantana; species Lantana camara. The sequence goes on from CM074855.1 coordinate 62,568,264, forward strand.
CTATCACATATGATGTGTTAGGAATAAAATACATGCTTCATACCAAAATAATTCACAAGAAAGCAAGCTAGAATCATCCATTCCTCCCAACCCGTCACTATTCATGCCATATGCCCAAACATGCTCAAATCTTGGAGAAATCATGAAATATGGAACTTAAAATGATTACCAAGTGATACACAATACAAATATGAGTTTACCTTTCAATTTGGAGAATAAAAGGTGGGGAGATGAGCTCAAAACTCCCATGGCCAAAAAGGGTTTCTTCTTCTTCTTCTTTTCTTCCTTCTTCTCCTTCTCTCCCCATAAAACTGAAAATATCTAAGTGTGGGGGGGTTAGGGTGTCGGTCAGAAAAGGGTGAGGGAGAGAGTGTGCAAGTGGGATAGGGTCAATGGATAGGGTCTAGGTGCGTAATAATAGGTCCGTGACTTAGGTATAGTCTTGATCGGTCAATTTAAGCGCGAGTTGCTTGTTCCGGTTGAAATTTGATGATCCAATTGGTCTTACAAAAATATGAGGCTTATCCTATTGTCTCCGATTCGTCGATTCGGATCCAATGGAGGTGACGGAACTCGATTCCGAGTTCCCGAGCTCAAGATATGCCGCCCGGAACACAAGGTACGCTAAATGCTCTTTAGCCCACTTTTCGGTTCCGATCACACAAACGAACACAAAACTCAAACATGCAAGAACAAAATCATGCAACGAGCAAATAAGCATGATCTTAAAGCACATAATTCACTCATGCCAAGAATCCACGAAAAACAGAAATCAACTCGAATAAGAACGACACTCAAACAAGAGCATATACACAAATACGATCAATTATTCATAATTAAACAATAAAACATAACAAAAGAATCCATAATCAAAAATCATATATAATTAATTAAATTACGCACTTTAGTAACCACATACGTCAAGCTTAAATCATAGAACTGGGGCGTTACATCAATGATAAGGTTCGAATTCGAATTCGAATTCCCGAGCTCAAGGTAGTTGCGAAGGCTCAAACACCTTATTTACAATTAGGTCCCTTAATTTGCAAAAATTGGACGATTGAGTCCAAGTATATTTACTTAAATTCTAACACGTATATAATTAAAATAAAATACATATTGACACGTAAGGCATGCAACGTCACATAATAACTGAATTAAACTCTCCCGAGATGTCGTACCTGGATTGTTGAGTGGACGGGGTGTCACAGGTGCATCTCTTGCTTTCTTGAAATTTTATTACTTGTATGATGATCTATGGAGCTTAATTATCTCATATCTTGAGCTTTATTACATGGTAGTTGGTTGAGGAGGGATTTACCATTTATGTTCATATGAGTTCTTGCAAGAATGGATGAATACTTGTGCTTCTTTGATCCTTGCGCTTCCTTGAATGAGTTTAGATCGGTATTTGCTTGGATTCCTTGCATTATCTGGTAGTATAATTGTCCCTTTACCTTTCTTCATGTTATAGATTTGATATGGCTTGGTTTTACCTTAGTTTGTAAGCTTTTTCTCGAATTTTTGGCCTCTGACCCAAATCCACCAAGGTGGATTTGAAGCAGGCCCTCTCGGAACTGTCTGCCTTAAATCCACGGCGGTTGATTCCCACTTTGAGAAAAATCCATCGGGGTGGATTTAGGCCAGCGGTCCTTTTCGCTCCAAACATTGTTTTCTTGTTTCTTTTTGTAGCACCCCTTTTACACGTGGAGGTACCACACCCCCGCACTATAGGCCAATTCACATACGAAACGGGCAATCCGTACATGAACTAACCTATAGCGAACGGGTGACAATGCAATAACTTAATAGGCTAGGCGGGAAAACTTAAGCATGCTACGCGGAAGCATAAAACAATCATGATCATATATATCCATTTATCAAGATATGTCATTTTTCCTTTACCAATAAAATATACTTAACTATTAATACATCATCTCCTTAACTGGATATCCTATAACATTAAACATAAACTTTCGTAAATCACAAATAAACAATTAAATAAATACACAGTGCCTGACTCGATTACAAGGACTGGACTCGACTTACTTCCCGCCTAGCGTGCACCTGCAATACCTGAAAGGTGGAGGCGTCAGTCTATGAAGACCGAGTGAGGGGTTTACATATATATTTGCGCAGATAACATGCAAGTTATATTCTCGGGCAAAGGTTTATAAAAGATAATATATGAATTCAAGAATAAAGCAGTCTTCGCCCGAGAATACAACTGTCAATATTAATTACTTGTTCATTTCATGCAATCAATCAATACAAGGCCCCGGCGAGTGAGGGCGGTCTCCAACCTTACTCCAAATGGACATGGAACATGCTTGCTTGTTTATTAATCAATAGGTGTTCATGCAGGTCAATTATCGTGCAATAGTGCGACAGTGTAATCATATAACACGCTCATGGACTGAAAATCATGCAATAACCCGAGGCGCATCCGTGGTGCCGGACTCGTCCCCAGTCTCCTTCTCCCTCCAATGATGGGAAGGTAGCTAGCCTTCACCATCCACGACATGTTGAGCAAAGGGTACATGAATCCCTAAGCCCGGAGCTCCTTCCTCCACTAACCTCCTAGTGGATTCAGGGGTGACCCCAAATGTGGTGAGGATAGCGCCAGAGTTACCCGTCAGCCCTTGCTTTCCCGGTTGGCTCTAGTCACTACCCTCGGGCCCATCGCGAACGGTCATGCTACTCGCCTAAACATGCTTGAAATCATGAACATGGACAATCTTGGCTTGCTTGCTTACTTGAACATGACTTGAAGTGATCAATGATTTATAGAAATTATAGATATAAATACCTTTTTGGCCGAAATATCACATAAGGGGATATATGGGTGCTATATAACTAACAATTAAACCTCACCTGACAGGCGACATACAACTCGTGATTGCGTGAACATGCTCATTGACCATAATCTCCGCCCCGGGAGAACAACTGGACAAGAAATGGAAACAATACGTGCATTTGTGAGACAATAAACGACAATGGTACCAATTATGACGCACGGCATGACCAAGTACGAGATATCGAGCAATAAACAATTTAGCATATAAATATCATGTCTTGACATGTAATCAATCATATAATAACACTTTGGGGTCAATTAAGCCATTGGAACGACGTCCCAAAAATCGCATTTTGTGCAGAATGTTTCTGCACTTCCAGGGGTATGGGAACGGCCGTTCCAGGTTTTAATACAAAATGGGAAGGGCCGTTCCCCCACTCCCGAAACTGCTCCCGAAGGTGGGAACGGCCGTTCCCGTCTATGAGACAGAGTGGGAACGGGCGTTCCCATCCTCGCCGCCACGTACACTGTTCAAACGATGGGAACGACCGTTCCCCATTTACAAAGGGAACGGGAAGGGCCGTTCCCGTTACGCAGGAAGAACACAGAGCAGAACAAAACAGGGGATGCTCTCGGGACAAAACCAAGCATCCCCAATCTATCCAAATTCATCACATAAGCAAGGATTATTGGAAATATGCATGTATACATGTTCAATATATATTAATACGCAATCAAAACATATAAATCATGCCTTAATCATCATAATTCCCAACTTTAGCATATATATAACTTCATCACATAATCTCATATTTTCAAGAATCTTGCATGAATTTCAAGTCTAAAGCTTAAGATCATGCTTCTAACAATTAAAGCACATAATAATCCATTCAACCTCAAACCCTAGCTTCAAGAATAATTACCAAGAAATTCCATCTAATTTCTATGTCTACCTTGGAAGAGAGAAATGGAGTGATATAAGATGATGATGATGATGATGATGCCCCCAAGCTCCTAATCCTTCAAGTTTCTTTGATAAAAGTGATGAATTCTCCTTTCTTCCTTGGATGGTAATGGTTTGGTGGTGAAGGAAGCAAATATGAGATGATTGGCATAAAATGAAGATGATTGAGAGAGATGCATATAACGTGATATTTGGGGAAATATGTAATAATTATGATTAAGTCCTTAAAGTTCTATAAGTCATGCAATTGAGGGCACAAGGTTTGGAAATGATCAATTAAGTCCCTTAACATATTCACGCAATTTAGTCCCTCTAATGAAAGAAATGAGCCTTTAAGGACAATTTGGCAATTAAATCAAATTGGTAAACTAAATCATGTAACAGTTAAATTCCACTCGTACACGAATTCTCAAATTAGCACATATTTCATATATTTTCATGTATCATATTGAAATGAATATCATATAATTTTCACACAATCATGTTGTACATATTTTATAAAAATTAATATTGCACGTTTGAACTGAATAAACAAAATAATAAAATAAAATCCTAACGCTCGAAACTCACACTTGTCGAGCGTACCTGAAATTGGGGTGTTACAATTCTCTCCCCCTTAAGAGAATCCATCCTCGGATTCATTATCCTGAATTCCTGGAATTTAATTGGCTCTTACGTGTTCATCCCACGCGGGTTAGCTACTCCCCGTCAGGGATTAGTTCGAAAGAGATCTTCGATCCAAAAGTTTCTCCAATGTGTGAAATCACGACCCTCAACTTTCCGGAGTCTAATCACTCGAAAGAAAATCTAACCTTTCCACTATAACAAATTGACAAGTAGCTGAAAATATTGAGAGTGCCCCGACTCTCAAGCAATTAATGAGAGAACCCCGTCTCTCGAGCAAGGAACAAGAGAACCCCGTCTCTTGATAACCCTGAGAGAATCCCCGTCTCTCACGCATACGAAATGAAATTCAAGCGAGCACTTAGGTGCATATTTACAAGTAATACACAAGGGTCAGATAAAATTTATCACTTATGCAAATAATCAATCACGTAACAAGTAATAACAATTAATCAAGGAATCATACGCCAAAAACAACGAAATAATAGTTAATAATAAACAAGGGGCCATGTACTAAAATAAAATAATTAGCAATTAGCAAAGAATCATATATAAGAATAACAGCTAACAATAATAAATGATAAAATGGAAATCATGTACACAATTAACAAAATAAATATAACGCTAAAGTAATGATGCACGTGGCATGCATGATTAAGTGTACCGTTCACCGGGGATCAAAGTTCTGGTATTGAGATAATCTGACTGGATCCTTGATCCCTTTTAATTGAGATTTCCCCCCCTTGGTACCGCTACGGTTCGGTATTCCTGTCCTGGACCATCATCTCTGCCTTCCTGCTGTTCTCTAACATAATCCGTAAATCATCATTAATTACCCCATTTCCATACCTATTTAAATCTCAAATCACCGGTTGGACTATTCTTAGGCCGATTCCCGCATTTATGTTCTGGTTTTGGAGTTGAGAATAGTCCTGAGTTTCTTGTCATGAGGTGGTGGTGTATTCCGGTTTAAAAGACTGGCTTTGTGTTCCAAGCAGCCCTTATCCGACTAATAAAGAGGGCAGGTTTTACCATTTCCTCGATCTTCATAATCAAAATGAAATAATTCCCGAAGCAAAATTCCCGAAGCCGAGCTCTTAAGCTCTTGAACTTTATTTGAAATCCAAAAGTTGCGCTCTTATTTCCTTAGCCCATAACACGACGGATATTTAATACGAAAGAGAATCCAGGTTGTTATTCCATGAGTCTTACACAAAACCGAAGGAATCAGGTCCTAGTGAAACGTCTTCCTTTGATCCCTGAAATTTGATAACTTATCCCAAAATTCCACGAAATATCTTGAAAGAGAGGATCGTTCCATTTCCAGTCTTCTCTGAAATGTTCATGGTAAGCTGGGATATTCATGGAGACGACGGTAACCACACGGATGGAAGCACTGGGTGCATTCACAGACATCTCTAGGGTATAAGTAATAACTTCGTAAGAAAACTCTTGTCGAAGTTAACCTATCAAAACTTAAGATTAATTCCGATGGCAAGAGGGATTAAGATTCAAGATTTACTATCCAAATTCGCCCAATCGGATTCCTTCTCCTATTTACTGAGTCAACTGATATCCTGAGGTTACCGGAGAATTACAGATGATGTCCCCACTTTCTTGGAAACGATGATGAAACAAAGGTACTGTCGCTGGTGGGACTTTTCTTTGTGTAAGAGGGAGAAAAATTTGCGGATTGTTGAAACTTCTTTCACATGATTCTGATAGAGGTTTCCAAGGAGAATTGATTTTCTCAAATTCTCAACTTCCTCGGGTGCTGTCTAACCTCTGACTTAAATCTTATTTTCAGGCCGACTCTCCCCCTTAAGAAAATAGGAATTTTCTAATTCCTTAAATTCACTTTGTCCTTCCCCACTTGCAAGCTTCTCTGCTGACTCCATTCCCGTAACCCTTCTACTCCTTCCAATGGTCGTTAATCACAATGTTGATAGATGATCCCTTTCTAATTCTTTCTGTTATCAACATAATCAGCCTGAAGCTCCTTGACTATCACCACCTTGATTTAATATTAAAATTTTCCAATATCCTTTAATTACCTAATACTTTCCAATGAGTCGACATTTACAAGATCATACTCTAATCTGAAATAAGAAAAGTTCATTCGTCTACCCACACTATATTCCCAAAAATACTGATTGATTTCTAAAGGTTGAAAGATCCACTGAACGTTTATCTGCTGGGACTTATCATCATTTCCCGTTTCCAAAATTTTCCAAATATTTATATCATATCCACTCCTGCTAATCCTGGATCGATAAGTTATCATTGCCCCAAATATTTTTAATCTTCAAGCAAAGTCAAATGACCCGATTCCCAACACGATACCCAATGATTCAGAATCTTCTTCTTTAAAATTCAAGTCGGTAAGAATAGGAGCAAGAGCTGTGTAGAGCATTGGGAGAGCCTATTGACAATAAACATTAAATAATGCATGATAATTAAGGTGTTAATGCACATATTGCCACCAATTGAAAATGCAACATATTAGAACAATCATATCATTTTGAAGACATACGTATTAGTAAGAAAATGTAAATAATGTAAATAATTTGAACATGTATCCAAAACATTAAGTATGAAATTTCAAATACAATTACAACAACATTTATAAAGGAAAAGCAATTTAATTAACAATTATGCTACACGTGCTTATGAATGCATTGAAGAACCTGGCACCGTAGAAATGTCGTGCTCGACCCTGGTGTCCATTCTTGGTTGACCGCATTGCCACTTGGTCCAAGTGGTTGATTCTCCTCTTATATTTAAAAGCTCTCCGGTCTCGATTCATACAATTCCCAAAACCTGTCACTCACAACTTATCTTGCAAATAGATGCATGTGGGTGAAGCGTGTTCATGTCACATAATCGTCACATAATGGATGTTGATAACAAGAATTTAGTATAAATTGAAACAAGTATTTTGTCAATATTTAAAATAAACACGTTGGTCACATAAACTTCTAAACAATTCAAGATCACACAATGGCAATTAATAGCATGAATTAATACAAAGTACCAGCTATCAAATATTTCAGGCAATTCAAAGAGTCCAAGTAACCAAGTAATTTCAAATAAAATGCAAGACTCTCAGATTGTCAATTAATTCCTATGCCGTACAACCTTGACTCGACACGACACGACACGAGAACCTCGATTTTGCAACCGGGCTCTGATACCACCTTAGATGTAGCACCCCTTTTACACGTGGAGGTACCACACCCCCGCACTATAGGCCAATTCACATACGAAACGGGCAATCCGTACATGAACTAACCTATAGCGAACGGCTGACAATGCAATAACTTAATAGGCTAGGCGGGAAAACTTAAGCATGCTACGCGGAAGCATAAAACAATCATGATCATATATATCCATTTATCAAGATATGTCATTTTTCCTTTACCAATAAAATATACTTAACTATTAATACATCATCTCCTTAACTGGATATCCTATAACATTAAACATAAACTTTCGTAAATCACAAATAAACAATTAAATAAATACACAGTGCCTGACTCGATTACAAGGACTGGACTCGACTTACTTCCCGCCTAGCGTGCACCTGCAATACCTGAAAGGTGGAGGCGTCAGTCTGTGAAGACCGAGTGAGGGGTTTACATATATATTTGCGCAGATAACATGCAAGTTATATTCTCGGGCAAAGATTTATAAAAGATAATATATGAATTCAAGAATAAAGCAGTCTTCGCCCGAGAATACAACTGTCAATATTAATTACTTGTTCATTTCATGCAATCAATCAATACAAGGCCCCGGCGAGTGAGGGCGGTCTCCAACCTTACTCCAAATGGACATGGAACATGCTTGCTTGTTTATTAATCAATAGGTGTTCATGCAGGTCAATTATCGCGCAATAGTGCGACAGTGTAATCATATAACACGCTCATGGACTGAAAATCATGCAATAACCCGAGGCGCATCCGTGGTGCCGGACTCGTCCCCAGTCTCCTTCTCCCTCCAATGATGGGAAGGTAGCTAGCCTTCACCATCCACGACATGTTGAGCAAAGGGTACATGAATCCCTAAGCCCGGAGCTCCTTCCTCCACTAACCTCCTAGTGGATTCAGGGGTGACCCCAAATGTGGTGAGGATAGCGCCAGAGTTACCCGTCAGCCCTTGCTTTCCCGGTTGGCTCTAGTCACTACCCTCGGGCCCATCGCGAACGGTCATGCTACTCGCCTAAACATGCTTGAAATCATGAACATGGACAATCTTGGCTTGCTTGCTTGCTTGAACATGACTTGAAATGATCAATGATTTATAGAAATTATAGATATAAATACCTTTTTGGCCGAAATATCACATAAGGGGATATATGGGTGCTATATAACTAACAATTAAACCTCACCTGACAGGCGACATACAACTCGTGATTGCGTGAACATGCTCATTGACCATAATCTCCGCCCCGGGAGAACAACTGGACAAGAAATGGAAACAATACGTGCATTTGTGAGACAATAAACGACAATGGTACCAATTATGACGCACGGCATGACCAGGTACGAGATATCGAGCAATAAACAATTTAGCATATAAATATCATGTCTTGACATGTAATCAATCATATAATAACACTTTGGGGTCAATTAATCCATTGGAACGACGTCCCAAAAATCCCATTTTGTGCAGAATGTTTCTGCACTTCCAGGGGTATGGGAACGGCCGTTCCAGGTTTTAATACAAAATGGGAAGGGCCGTTCCCCCACTCCCGAAACTGCTCCCGAAGGTGGGAACGGCCGTTCCCGTCTATGAGACAGAGTGGGAACGGGCGTTCCCATCCTCGCCGCCACGTACACTGTTCAAACGATGGGAACGACCGTTCCCCATTTACAAAGGGAACGGGAAGGGCCGTTCCCGTTACGCAGGAAGAACACAGAGCAGAACAAAACAGGGGATGCTCTCGGGACAAAACCAAGCATCCCCAATCTATCCAAATTCATCACATAAGCAAGGATTATTGGAAATATGCATGTATACATGTTCAATATATATTAATACGCAATCAAAACATATAAATCATGCCTTAATCATCATAATTCCCAACTTTAGCATATATATAACTTCATCACATAATCTCATATTTTCAAGAATCTTGCATGAATTTCAAGTCTAAAGCTTAAGATCATGCTTCTAACAATTAAAGCACATAATAATCCATTCAACCTCAAACCCTAGCTTGAAGAATAATTACCAAGAAATTCCATCTAATTTCTATGTCTACCTTGGAAGAGAGAAATGGAGTGATATAAGATGATGATGATGATGATGATGATGCCCCCAAGCTCCTAATCCTTCAAGTTTCTTTGATGAAAGTGATGAATTCTCCTTTCTTCCTTGGATGGTAATGGTTCGGTGGTGAAGGAAGCAAATATGAGATGATTGGCATAAAATGAAGATGATTGAGAGAGATGCATATAACGTGATATTTGGGGAAATATGTAATAATTATGATTAAGTCCTTAAAGTTCTATAAGTCATGCAATTGAGGGCACAAGGTTTGGAAATGATCAATTAAGTCCCTTAACATATTCACGCAATTTAGTCCCTCTAATGAAAGAAATGAGCATTTAAGGACAATTTGGCAATTAAATCAAATTGGTCAACTAAATCATGTAACAGTTAAATTCCACTCATACACGAATTCTCAAATTATCACATATTTCATATATTTTCATGTATCATATTGAAATGAATATCATATAATTTTCACACAATCATGTTGTACATATTTTATAAAAATTAATATTGCACGTTTGAACTGAATAAACAAAATAATAAAATAAAATCCTAACGCTCGAAACTCACACTTGTCGAGCGTACCTGAAATTGGGGCGTTACACTTTTCGCTTGTTTGAGTCTCTCCTACCCCTAATATGATCCCTAAGCTTTGCTAACATGTATTATTATGTGCTAATTTCTTTGTAGTTGATATTTGAATTTATTGGATATGATTTGAACGAGTTATGATTCGATATGTCTTAAGTGATACTTGTAATATTTTCTTCTGTAATTTGCCTCCTTTATGCATTTTAAACTCATGAATGCTTATGGTATGCTATAATATGATACACTATGAGTTTATTTGATATGATATGAGTTTCATTCTTGAATTCTTAATGTGATATTTCGTTATTTGCTCCGTTATGCCTAAGTATGAATTTGTATGGCTTGCATTGCATCTACTTGCATTCGTATGCATTGTCGGTGTTTAATTGGTTCATGATCGAGTCTAAGTCTTGAGTAAGTGTTTGTTTGTTCCAGATTTGGGGTCGAGAGGTGTCGGATCTACCATTCAGCCTCTTCTTGGCCGTCAACGCTCGTCCACGAGCACTTCTGGTAAAAGGTGAGGTTTAGGATCTTTTCCTTTAGTTAATCGACCTATGGCCTAAATGTGATGATTTCTCACCCGCATGCGAATATACTATATATTTATATATTAGATATGTGCCATATGATATGTTTATGACCTTGTCTTATGATTAAACATTTTGAGCTATAAGTATAAGCATATATAAGCTTGAAAATATTTTACAACGAGGCTATGCTCCAAACCGTGTGTTGTCATGCAAGCTAGGATCTCCCTTAACATCTTAATGTTAAGGAAGACACGGAGAGGTACGCGTATAGCATATGCCGAGTTACAAGGTAAGGTATACTCAATAAGGTACGTAAGTTACATTTATTTATGTAGCGAGTTAAATAAGTTTAATGAGTCAATTGGTTATTAATGGGCCCAGAGACGTGGATAAGGATGCCTAGGACGGCAAGGGTCGTCGAGTTAAGCCTGTGCACGATCTCCATTTGGAGTACTTACGCGCAACTCTTGGAGGTTGAGGAGGCGTGGTGCTTCAAGCACATTGCGGGTTAGCTACCCCATGCGCATTGGTAATTAGGCGGAGAGGGTTTGACTCCCGAAACACCATTGTTGTTGGAGAAGGATACGTTTTATGTATTTACATTTTTCCTGGTTTTCTTACATTGTAGAGGAGTAAGAGTTAGGTGCTCGTACTCTCCGAGCTTTTATATGATTCGTTGATTATGAAACGGGATAGGAGCTTCTTTTAAACTTCAGTACGTTTTATTTTGATTCTGAAATGTATAAGTTTATTCCGAAATTGGTTTGGTATGCAAAACCCTACTCCCGATTCATAATCTTTTGATTATTACGTGTTTTGCTCTATTTTTATATAGTGTGTGGGTGTGCGTTGGCCCCCTCACTCAGTCAAGTTGTGACTGACCCCTCTCTTTTCCCACCTTTAGTTGCAGGTCTGCTCGAGCTAGGCGGGGAAGTGCGTCGTGGTCGTGTCATACTTTCGAGTTTAGATTGAGTCTGCATTTCATACTCACATCTTTTGAATATTTTTATATGTATTTGAATTAAATTGTAGTTTGGAGAACTTTGAATACTTGTATTTTGGGCCGGAATGGCCATGTGTATTTGTATATGCTTTTGGATCCTGTTATTTGCTTCTAGATATTTGTTTAATTGTGTTTGTTGCGCGCTCTGTCAGTCTTGAGCCCCGCTTAGCCTAGTGTGTGTGTATAGGTCCCCGTTCGCTTAGACTTAGGCTCATGTATGGACTTCCATTTCATATATGTGTTTGGGTTTACGTGCGGGGGATGTGGCGGCCCATCGCTCCGGGCGTCACAATAAAAGCTAGGATATGAGTCTGAAAAAGGTGGAATCTAACTTTTTAGAGCTTTATGAGGAATGTGTGAAGGTTTAGGTTCGGTGAATGAATAAAGATAAGTGTTTCATAATAAAATATGGATCAAATTTGAAACGTAAAGACACATAATTCACATAAAATGAAATGCATGATGGATTGAGGCTATAAATGCTTTTCTCTTAACCCTCTACTTAACTGTCCCATCCTAGTCTTAAAATCCTGGCTGTTACAATCCTCCCCCCTTGAAGAGAAGTTGTCCTTAGATTCTATTCCTATTTCGGAATAACTCTGGATAATGTTTCTACATCTTTTCCTCGGTTTCCCAGGTCCTTTCTATAACACTTTAACTAGGGAGATTTTTCGATTCCTTAACTCTTGGAATTTCCTATCCAAGATTTCGGTTGGCCTCACTTCATAGGTCAAGTTAGGGTGTAGGGGCACTTCTTCTACAGGAAGGATGTGGGAATCGTCAGCCAAATTCTTACGAAGTTGGGACATATAAAATACATTGTGTATTTCAATAAGATTGGCTGGTAAATCTAGGCGGTATGCAGCCGGTCCGACACGCTCTATGATTTCAAAGGGTCCTATGTATTTGGGACTCAATTTTCCACCTTTCCCAATGCATGTGAAACCTTTTCTCGATAATGCTTTCAAGAACACTTTTTCGGCTACCGCAAACTCTATGTCCCTTCTTCGAGTATCGGCATAACTCTTTTGTATGTCTTGGGCAACCTTCATTTTTTGTCGAATACTCTCAATCTTTTCAGTAGACTCTGCTATCCACTTCTTAACAGTCTTCTTCGTATCCCCTTTTTCAGTTGCCTTAGCTTCACCCATTTCCCAATACAATGGAGATCTACACTTTCTTCCATATAAAGCTTCGTAAGGGGCTACTTTAGTGGATGCCTGATAGCTATTGTTCTATGCAAACTCTATGAGAGGCAAACATTCCTTCCAATCTTCTTGGAAGTCTAGAGCACAAGCTTGCAACATATCTTCTAAATATTTGATAGTTCTTTCTGATTGACCATCAGTCTGAGGATGTGCTGTTGAACTAAAGTATAGCTTAGTCCCCATTATTTCTTGAAGATTCAGCCATAGCTGCGAAGTAAATTTTGGATCCCTATCGGAGATTATGCTAGTAGGCACCCCATGCAATCTTACAATTTCTTTTTGATACAACTTTGCTAAAGAAGTGACCTTATCCGTAGCCTTGACTGGTAGAAAGTGTGCCGACTTGGTTAACAGATAAATGATCACCCATATACCGTCATATCCTCCTTTAACCTTTGGCAATCCCATTATAAAGTCCTTGGTTATCTATTCCCATTTCCAGGTAGGAATTGGCAATGGTTGTAACTTTCCCCCAGGCTTCTGGTGTTCCGTTTTAACTCGATGGCAAGTCAAGCACCTTTTGACATAGTTAGCAATATCTCGTTTTCTCCCATTCCACCAGAAATGCTTCTTGTGGTCATGATACATCTTGGTTCCTCCTGGATGTATCGTATATCGAGTCTTATGTGCCTTATCTAGAATTTTCTTTCGAACTGCAGGAGGTACACAGACTCGCCCTTTATATCTAAAGATTCCGTGTTCATCGGTGGTGAATTTAGTCTCAATATCTTTTTCATTAGAATTGAGACACTTCTTGATCCATTCATCCTGTGCCTGGGCTTCTCTAAGCCTTTCCTTTAAAAGCGAGGATATCACTATATTAGCTAATCGGGATTTTGAGATGACAGTTACGGGTTCACTTCTCCCGTACAATGCTGCCAGGCTAGACTTTCGAATCTGCCACTACATTGGCCTTTCCTGGATGGTACTATATTACATAGTCGTAATCTTCCGAGAATTCCATCCATCTGCTCTGCCTCATATTCAACTCCTTTTGAGTGAATAAGTATCTCAAGGTCTTGTGGTCTGTGAAGGCTTCAAAAGATACCCCATATAGGTAGTGTCTCCACTTAGCTAGGGTAAATACAATTGCCGCTAATTCTAGATCATGTGTTGGGTAATTCTCTTCATGAGGCTTGAGTTTTCTTGATACATAGGCAATAACCTTGCCATGTTGTTTAGGAACTCCGGCGGAATATTCCTAAAAATTTCGTCTCAAAGGGGTTAATGTAATATTTTTCAAAAATTAAAAGAAAAATTATACCGATTCAAAGGTTAGAAGGCAAAACACATTAATGCCCAAAGCACAAGGATTGTGTGCAATTAGCCCTAATATAAAATGCGATATATTTTTTTTTTCAAACACACACACCCCAAGTGGCCAGAGGGATTTGAACCGGATCATTGTCATCGTGAAAGAACCTTCAAACCACTTGGCCAACCCCTGTTGGCTAATATAAAAGGTGAAGCTGTAAAAAGTTTGGACTGCACTTTTCCTATTTATAGGTGCGGTATATTTTTCTTTTTAGAATTAATCCTATATTAATTTGAGGGAAGAAAATGAATTTTCACCTCTACTAACCTTTTTTTTTTAACATATTTAATGAAATAAATCATTAAATATAATTTACTTATAGATTTATTCTATTGTGGAACCATTAATATACTGTTAGTAATTATACACCCTCCATACGTGTCTAAATAATTTTTTTTAGGGTTAAACTTTTTTTGCACCCCAACGTTTGGGGTGATTTGCAATCTAGTACCTAACCTTTAAAATTTAAGGATTCGATGTCCAATCTTTGATTTTTTGTTCAATTTAATACACAATTTTAAAATCTGGCGAAATATTCCGACCAAGATGAATTTTTAAGGGTAAATTAGTAATTTTAATTTTTCACCCAATAAAAAATTTAAAAACAAAAGAAAAAGAAAAAGGAAAAGAACATTATCTTCACGTCAATGTCGCCACTGCCGCCAACTTTGCACCATCGCCGTCGCTGTCGCCGCCACCGCCTGCTTCACACCACCAGAATCGCAACACCACCACCATCGCACACACACTCTCCTCAAAGTCGCTCTATCACAACCATTGTGTGCACACACATGAGAATTGCAGCACCATTGCCACCCCCGCCTTCTTGGCCAATCACCACCGAAATCGCACCACCACACACAACCACAAAATCACAAACATATATCAGCACACCAAATCACACACACACACACATAGATTTGAAAGGTTGTGAAATAATCGCAACGGACACACCAAATCTGGAAGATTGAGGAAGGGCATGGAGAAATGAAATGAGAAAAGAAGAGGAGTTTGAGATTGGTGAGCCAAAATGCAAGCTTGTAATCAATCCAACATTCCTAACCACAACAACAACAATAATAAATTGCAATTTCTAAATCATAACTACAACTCTTCAAAAAACCTAATTTTTTCTTCTTATACCCTGGCGTATTCATCTCGTCAACAACATTTAGCAACGCACTGTAGGAGGAATCTTTGAGAGAATCTTCTATTGCCCTCAAAACACCGTGCAGGGGCATGACGACGTCGTAATTGAGGCTGGTGAAGGGTTCATGGCGCGAGAATACGAAGGTTATTCAGGCGAGAAGATGTAGAGAAAATGGAAAAAATTCTGTGCTACGAGGTAGAAGGACTCCAACAGGGAGATGGGGAGGCTGAGAGCTAAGATGTCGAGAAACTGCAGGCATGGGTGGAGAAGCACGGCGGACCTGGGGGCGGCGGCAGCTGGTGTAACAGCCCGAAAACCCGCCTATCGATATTATCCGCTTTGGTGGGCTAAGCGACACCACCCTCACGGTTTTGTTTCTCCCGGTGGAATTTAAGCCCGAAGGCGCCCACCCAGGAAAAGGCCTCAACAGGGAAGAGGTATCCACCCCCTTATAAGGAAGGCTTCGTTCTCCTCTTCTTCCGATGTGGGACAACCACTTTGAGCTTTACAGTTCCCCCCCCCCCCCCCCCCCATAAGGGCCCAAATGGTATCAGAGCTGGGACCCGGTCTGGTGTGCCAGCGAGGACGCTGGGCCCTTACGGGGGGTGGACTGTAAAGCTCAAAGTGCTTGTCCCACATCGGAAGAAGAGAAGAACGAAGCCTTCCTTATAAGGGGGTGGATACCTCTTCCCTGTTGAGGCCTTTTCCTGGGTGGGCGCCTTCGGGCTTAAATTCCACCGGGAGAAACAAAACCGTGAGGGTGGTGTCGCTTAGCCCACCAAAGCGCACAATATCGACAGGCGGGTTTTCGGGCTGTTACAAATGGTATCAGAGCTGGGACCCGGTCCGGTGTGCCAGCGAGGACGCTGGGCCCTTATGGGGGGTGGACTGTAAAGCTCAAAGTGCTTGTCCCACATCGGAAGAAGAGGAGAACGAAGCCTTCCTTATAAGGGGGTGGATACCTCTTCCCTGTTGAGGCCTTTTCCTGGGTGGGCGCCTTCGGGCTTAAATTCCACCGGGAGAAACAAAACCGTGAGGGTGGTGTCGCTTAGCCCACCAAAGCGGACAATATCGACAGGCGGGTTTTCGGGCTGTTACTAATGGTATCAGAGCTGGGACCCGGTCCGGTGTGCCAGCGAGGACGCTGGGCCCTTATGAGGGGGGGGGGGTGGACTGTAAAGCTCAAAGTGCTTGTCCCACATCGGAAGAAGAGAAGAACGAAGCCTTCCTTATAAGGGGGTGGATACCTCTTCCCTGTTGAGGCCTTTTCCTGGGTGGGCGCCTTCGGGCTTAAATTCCACCTGGAGAAACAAAACCGTGAGGGTGGTGTCGCTTAGTCCACCAAAGCGGACAATATCGACAGTCGGGTTTTCGGGCTGTTACAGCTGGTGGAGTTGGTGATTACACATAAAACTAAATTGAAGCAGATTGTTCGAAAGGGGTTCTTTTTCTTTTTCTCTTTCTTTTGTTTTTAAATCTTTTATTGGGTGAAAAATTAAAATTACTGATTTGCCCTTAAAGATTCATCTTGGCCGGAATATTTCGTGGATTTTAAAATTGGGTACTAAATTGAACAAAAAATCAAAGGTTGGGCATCAAATACTTAAATTTTAAAGGTTGGGTACTAAAGTGCAAATCACCTAAAACGTTAGTGCGCAAAAAAAGTTTAACCCTTTTTTTTAATGTGTAAAATAAAAAAATAAAATTTTTAGCAGATAATTGATAAAATACGTGAATAATATTTGAGACCGGTTATCGGCATAATATTTTATGTCGGTTAGTGTTATACGTAGGGTTAATTTCTTTTGTTTTTTTAAATCAAATAAAATTAAAATAATTTTTTATAAAAAAAATGGAAAGTCGAAAAAACAATTTGAGATTGGTTA
This sequence comes from Lantana camara, assembly GCA_037501455.1. Classification (NCBI taxonomy): domain Eukaryota; kingdom Viridiplantae; phylum Streptophyta; class Magnoliopsida; order Lamiales; family Verbenaceae; genus Lantana; species Lantana camara. The sequence continues at coordinate 62,585,612 of CM074855.1, forward strand.
GTATTGTATATGGGTTGGTTCCTTTTTTAAAATCAAATGAACTTAAAAATAATAAAAAAAAATTAAGAGTTCACCAGACCAAACTTGATATCAACGCTTAAGATAATAATATAGATATAGAAGAGAAGTACTTTCTGCGCAAAATTTTCTACTATGGCAATGTTGTTGTCTTGTAATGTTTGGCCCCCCTCTTTTTTTTTTTTTTTCCTGAAAAATATGTCAAAGACTGTTGGAGGGTCCCCTCATTAATTAATCTACCGAACATCCATAAAATAGATATAAAGAGACATAATCCATATGTCCGCTAAAATGTTCAAATCAAAATGTCCAAACATATAATGGAAAAAATTTGTAATAATCGTACGAGCATAATTATAATCATAATTCTTGATATACATCGATTCTACCGGATCATCCATTTTCCCGTTAGAGAGACCCCCGCATCCCAAATAGTGCCGATGTGACACTACTCTTGGCAATAAATAATCGCAATTATGTCAATGGCGTTCATAGAGCTTTTAGGAATGGTGTTCCAATGACGTGTGTTTGTAGCGTTTGGCTCTTTAACTTATTGAATATTAGCATAATTTTTCATTCCAACATAATGACACATGCTTTTGCATTTTTAAGAATATAATGGACACTCTTATAAGGTAAATGTTATGGGGAAAAAAAATCGATTTATTAATTTTAACGATAATTGACTATAAATCTATTTAAAAAAAAAAAAAAATCTAAAACTAAATGTAAAAAAACAAAAAAAAAAAAAGTCACATATTGATCAGCAACAAATAGAATTCTTTTAACTAAAATAAACTAAGGTACAGGTGTATGGCATAATGTATGTTCAGGAAATGGTTGCGTGATCTATTGTTACGCTATCTTGCTTGCCACTATGTAATTAATAATAATATATAAACATGGTTGACGGTATGCTAAAATAATGTAGGATTGGGCGAGGGATATAACATATGCCATTATCCCCCCCTCGACTATTTTGCACGAGGTAGGTAAATTGTTGAACAATTATTTCTTTCCATTGTTAGTGAACTTTCTCAGACTTTGAGTGTACTGCATCATATGTAACTAATACAATATAAATTGAGACATGAACTAGGTAGAACCTTTTATATTTCGCTTTTTTTTTTTTTTGTTCTTCTTCTTCATCGTATAACTAACAAATAAGGTATTATGTCTGTACTATTTTTGGCTTAATTAATATGACCCATCACGGAAAATAATTGATTAGAGTTGAGAAGGTATGAATTCTGTACATTTTCGTAATTAATGTATAGTTGGGGGAATTATAAATGGGTTCCTGAGATTTGATATAATTATAAATTATATTTTGCAATTTTGGAAATTAAATAATAATATCTAAAAATGGATCTTTTGTTTGTGATCCATTTCTTCTGTTAGGTTTTTCTCATTTTTATTTATAAATTGAAAAAAATACCCTGAAGGATTATTCCATTAAGTAGCTTATATTCAGGACTGATTTTGTTAGAATGACTAAAGTACAAGAATATTTTTTTAAAATTTTTCTATTATTTTAATATTTGAATCCATTTTATATAAAGAAATACCTAAATTTTATCATTATTGTGTACAAATATATTTCGAAACAAACACTAATATTACTTTAAATTAATCACTTAGAGCAAAAATGCATGGAAATATTATTCGAAATCATAATTTTTTTATTTTTATTTTTTTGTTTAAAAAAGAAAGAGATTGATGGGGTAAACCTATGGATGCAAATCAGCCAATGGATGCAAATCAGCCGAATCAAGTATTGGCTTCTCTTTTACTGGCTCGGGCTCGTCATTTAAATTCATGGCTGAAGCTTGGCTCACGGGCCAATGAGCCATAGAGAGAATGACTCGGGTCTAGCTCGTGTGGTTCAGGCTCAGCTCACGAGCCTTGAAGTAGTTTGCATAAAAGAAAACCTAGCAGCAAAGCAAATTGAACATTTAAGATAAATGCTAATAAACAAATTTACAATGAATCCCACAAATTTAGCAACAATAATGTTGATGGCGGAAAAAAACTAAACAATTTTCTTACTGTAACAGCCCGGATTTCGGGGCCTAGAAGAAATAGGTAAGTAAAGGGTTAGAAGAATGCCTCAACCCATCATGTATTGCATTTTGTGTGAAATACGTAAATCAATAATAATAAGTTCTTACTCTTCATGCGTACCACCATCCCCATGTATTTGCAAAGTTTTAAATTTCTCTATTTTCTGCTGTGTTATGCCTTGCGCTCTATTTAAGTACCATTTAAACCGTTCACCATAATATTTCCTGAGTGTTAGGTCTAACCTCCACTTGGGGAGTATTACGGTGCGGGGGTTATAGTGCTAGGGGATGCGCTACACTTACACATCCAAGAGTAAAAAAATGAATTTTTAAATTTTTATTTAAATAATATTGATCTAACAAGAAAAATAACACATCCCTCCATATCCCTCTTTTCTACGTCAATTTGTTGAGGAAAATAAAATTATAGATCTAAACTTTAATTTCTAGATCTGACCTATTTTTGAATAGAGGTCAACTTAAGTTTGTAAATCTGACCTGTTCCTGTATGGATCTCCACTTAAATTTGTAGATAACAGCGGAGGACGAGATGATCGTGGAAGCTTCGTGCTGCAAGTGATGCATACGGTGAGTGGATCTACAAAATGGTGGCGCGGTGGCGAGATGATGGTGTGGTGGTGGGAGGTGGCACGAGACAGTGGCGAGATGGTAACGTGGTGGCGGATGGCAAGGTGTGTTGCGGTGCTGCTGTAAATAGAGGGAGGGGCCAGAATAGGAGGTTAGTGGGTAAGGCGATAGCTGCCAACGAGAAGTGTGGTGGCGGATGGTGAGATGGGAGGTGACTGCTTTGCTGGAAATGGAATGGCGTGAAATGGGGTTTAGGTATTCAGAATGTTAACACTGAAAAAATGGGAGTTAGGTTAGTTTAATGTATAATGTATCTAATATATTTATTAATATATATATATATATATATATATATATATATATATATATATAAATAATAGAGTGGCTCGCGAGCTACTGTTAGGAATATTGCCCTGAAAGCCGATGTAATAATCCGCTTAGTACTTTTCTTTTGTAAATCATAAACAATCTTTGAATGATATAACGAACTTTGGCAACACTTCTTTATATGCTCCTGTTTGATTGTTTGATTACTTTAACTGTGCAGGTATAAGAACTCCCCCAATCAATATGACTTGTAGGACTCAACCATTTAGGTGAAATGGTTCATAAAACGAGTCCTATATCACATAAGTTATGATTAGAAATCACTCCAAGCCGATGAGTCCTAAAGATAGTGGGAGTGTCGACTTAACTGGTTCGAGGCTTGCTCGTGTGATCATGCCCTTAAGAAGGACCACCTTGTTTCATGGGGTGCAAAGTGTATTGTTGATACGTGTGTGGTACATGGGTATGCTTGCTTATTCTAAGTAAGTACACTGAGGTGTCCCGTGTGAGAAGATTCCTAAATGAGAAAGGAAGTTTTTATTTCTGGAAATAGAAATTTCCAGATTAGGAAATATCTCACGAGTCATTGATGTGATTAAGTGATCCTTAAACTTGAGGTTCCATTGATGCTTTATGCGCTAACTCTGCAGTCTTAGTATAAGCTATAAAGGGTGTCACTTTAGATAACTAATTCAAAGCTTATGCTGGGGCTGCACAAGTGGCACATGAAAGCATATGAGAATCAATAAAGGACCTACACTTGCATTAGCAAGTTGATCTCTTACTGTGTATGTCATTCATAAGCCATAATGGAGTTCTTGGCAAGGCAGTGGATCGAGATCAAGAAATGGGTTTCTTGGATCGAGATCAAATGGATATGAAATGCACTTAACTTTAAGATCAAGATTATTAGGTTTCTAATTATTCCCTTGCCCTAGATCTTGATTGAGAGATGGGACGTAGGAGGATTGTATCTCACATAAGTCAATGACTTAAAGGTTCTTTCGAATTGAGGCATTCTTATTCAGCTAGGGGTCGTACACCTGTTGCTAAACTATGGTCGTATGATCTGTCAACTGATTAATTAATTAGGGTCACTACTAATTAGATTAAGAACCTATAGGGTCACACATAACAACCCGGTTACGTGGGTCAAGGCTTGAAATCGATTAAACGAGCTGATCGGACCAATAGGAAATTGGTGGGATCCACACTTGTGGAACACGTGCCCCTAGTGACACGTGTCACGTGTGTATATGTGATTAAATAATTAATCATGATTAATTATTTGATGGACTTTAATTTAATTATAAATTAATATTAAAGTTCTATTTTAGACAAATAAAGTCTAATAAATAATTAATTGAGAATTAATTAATTATTAGCTTCAAGTTATTTATTATTAAATAAATAAAGTAAAATAAAATATCTAAGAGAGTTAGATATTATTCTTGCTTGAGAAGTTGGACTTTTGGTCAAAGTAAGAGTCTTTCTCTCCAAGTTAGAAATCCCTTACCAAAAGGGTTTTGGAATTCTTGTCGAACAAGACAAAGGGGTTCGAACCCCTTATGCTATAAATAAGTGGGGTTCGAACCCCATTTAGGGTGATAGAAAAATTCTCCTTCCCAAAATATTACAGACTAAACCCTAGAGCCTAAACACCGTATATAGAACTAGCATCCTCCCTATTCGGATCGTGGTCGAGGTTGGTGGACTAATTCTCTAGAGGGTTAATATCGTGAAGTCTTGAAAGATTTGAAGGAGCTTTTAGCGAAAGCCGCGCGCGTGAAGAGCGTTCTTGGGTGGCTAGAACGTGTCAAGAAAGATTCTATCTAAGTGAGTTTGTTGATCTCTACAAATTTGGGAATAGGAATTGCAAGATTCGATTCTATCTTATTGGGAAAAATTTTAAATTTCCAATGCGTTTCTGTTTCGTTTTCCCAACAGCTACATGTTGGGAAAAACACGAAACAAAGGCGTAGCGGAATTTAAAAATTTGCCCAAAAGCAAGATCTAGACTTACAATTCTTATTTCCGATTCGTAGAGTATCAACAACTTACTTAGATTGAAACTATCTTTACACGTTTGAGCCGCCCATAAACACTCTTCAAGCGGCAAGTCCCACAAGCTCCTTTCGAATCTTTAAGACTCCAAAATAACAGCCCTCTAGAGAATAGTCCCCACCAACCTCAATCACGATCAAAACAAGGAGAATGCTTGTGCTATGTTTAATGTTTAAGCTCTTAAGGGTTTTTGGGATATAATTTAGAGAAGGAGAATTTGTCTCACCCCCTTCATGGGGTTTGAACTCTATGCTTATATAGGCTAGGGGTTCGAACCCCTCATCCTCTTAGGAGAAGGATTCCTTAGCCTTCAAACCAAGGGATTTCTTGCTTGTAAAGAAATACTTCCTACTTTGATCAAAAGTCCACTTTTAACCAAATTGTGTTGGAAGAAATAATATCTAACTCCTTTAGATATATTTTTTTTTATTTATTAATAATAATAAATTGATGCTAATAATTAATTAATTCATAATTAATTATTTATTAGACTTTCCTTCTCCAAATTAGGACTTAATAATAATTCATATTTAAATTAAAATCCATTAAATAATTAATCATTTAATCCCCACACAAGGATGACACGTGTTTCATTTGGATACGTGCCCCAAACGTGTGCTATATACGTGTGGCCCCTTTCTAACTTTTGTTGGTTCGATCAACGCGGCCCTCGCGACTGGGTATTTATGTGTGATCCTCTAGATTCTTTATTCAATTAACAGTGACACTGATTAATTAATACATTATTAATTAATAAGTCCACAAATCACATTACCTTAGTCTAGCAATAGGTGTGTGACCCCTAACTGAATAAGAATATATCAATTCGAAAGAACCTTTAAATCACTGACATATGTGAAATAAGATCATCTTACAACCTATCTCTCAACCATGACAATAACTAGGGCAAGGGAATAATTAGAACCCTAATTATCTTGATCTTAAAGTTACGTTCATTGCAAATCCATTTGATCTTGATCCAAGAAACCCATTTCATGATCTCGATCGACTACCTTGGCCCAAGTCTCCTAGATGGCATATGAATGACTTACACAATAAGAGATCAACTTGCTTATGCAAGTGTAAGTCCTTTATTGATTCTCATATGCTTCTGTGTGCTACTTGTGTAGCCTTAGCATAAGTCTTGAATCAGCTGTCTTGGGCAACATCCTTTTAGGCTTATACCTAAGATTATAGAGCTAGCTCACAGAGCATCGATGGAATCTCAAGTCTAAGGACTACTGAATCACATCAATGATTTGTGAGATATTTTCTAATCTAGAAATTTCTATTTTCATAAATAGAAACTTCCTTTTCTATCTAGGAATCTTTTCACACGGGACACCTTAGTATACTCATTTAGAATAAATGAGTATCCCCATGTATCATGCACGTATCCGCCATACACTTTGCACCCCATGAAATAAGGTGGTCCTTCTCAAGGGCGTGATCACACGAGCAAGCTTCGAGCGAGTCATATCGATACTCCCACTGTCTATTGGACTTATTAGCTTGGAGTAATTCCTAATCAAGACTTTTGTGATTTAGGGCTCGTTTCTTGAACCACTTCAGCTAAGTGATAGAGTCCTTTAAGTCATTTAGATTAGGGGAGTTCTTATACATGCACAATTAAAGTAAACATACAATCAAACAAGAGCATATAAAGAAGTGTTACCTTGTGATCGAACCAGTTCGTTTATTATTCAAAGATTATTTATGATTTACAAAAGGAAAAGTACAAAGCGGATTACAACATCGACTTTAATGGCAGTATTCCTAACAGTACAAGCTATGAAATATATGGCTCGGATTAGTTCGTAGGGTCCACGGCTCGGCTCAGCTCACGAACATCGAACCCAAGCTCAAGCATTGGTCGAGACGACTCACAAAGCTCGTGAGCTAGCTTGACTCTTTTGCATCCCCAGGGAAATCTCGTACTACTAACGTGTCGCTACGTGTTAGTCAACTGCGAGCATAGTGGACTGATTTGCCTACGTCATTTACCTCGACCCATAGTCCCTCTCCTCTGGAGCCAACACTTTACCAATAGTTTGGGATGCTTTGTCAATCTCTTTTGCCTGGTTCAACTCTCCTCGAGCCAAATTGTAACGCCCTAGTTTTTGTTGGAAAACACGAATCAAAAAGCAGCGAAATTTAAAAAATTTTCCCAACAAAAGGACCTTGGATTCGCAATCATGTAACCAAATTCGTAAAGATAGAAAACTTACTTTTCTTTTGTTCTTTCTTGAAGCGTTTCAAGCCACCCAAGAACGCTCTTCTCGCGGCTTGATCCCCTCTCCTTGGTAAAGCTCGAATCTTCAAACTTCTAACTTGAAGTCTCTAGAGATAGTCCACCAACTTGATCACAATCTAACTAGTAAGGATGCTAGTTCTCTAGTTAGTGTTTAGGCTTAACCTAGGGTTTTATTTTATCTTGGAGAAAGGAAGGTGTTCAACACATGAACCAAAAATTATCAATTCGCTCTAAAGGGGAGCATGAGCTCCCCTATATATAGGAAAGGGAGAGGGGCGCCGATCCTATTCCTTGTTGGGCAAGGATTTGGTTCCTCTCTCTCCTATTACTTGATCATCAAGTATTTTCCAACTTTGACTTTGAATTCTAATTCAAGTCAACTTTTAAGAGAGCTAAAAATATCCAAACTATTTTTGGATAATTTTATACTTTATTTATTATAAAATAAATAACTTATTTTTATCTAATTAATTAATTCGTAATTAATTAACTAGATTATTTTCTCCAAAATAAGACTTTCTTTTTAATTCAAAATTAAACCAAAGTCTATTAAATAATTAACTAATTAATTATTTAATATATATATAATATATATATATATTCACGTGTGTGACACGTGTCACAAGGACACGTGTCACTCACGTGACCCACACGTGTGGCTTCACACGTGTGGAACCCTCTTGGCCCGATTAACTCGTTTAATCATTTTCAAGCCTCAACTCATGTAACCAAGTTGTTGTGTGTGACCCTCTAGGTTCTCAATTCAATTAGCAGTGACCCTAATTAATTAATTCACTAATTAATTAATCAGTCCACAGATTAAACGACCATAGTCTAGCAACAGGTGTTTAACCCCTAGCTGAATTGGAATGTTTGGATTCGACAGAACCTTTAAGTCATTGATTCATGTGAGATACAATCCTCCTACTTACTATCTCTCAACCAAGATCTAGGGCAAGGGAATAATCAGAACCCTAATAATCCGGTCTTAAAGCTAAGTGCATTTCATATCCATTTGATCTCAATCCAAGAAACCCTTTTCTTGATGTCTTGATCTACTGCCTTGGCCAAGGACTCCATATGGCATATGAATGACTTACACAATAAGAGATCACCTTGCAAATGCAAGTGTAGGTCCTTTCTTGATTCTCATTCACTTTCAGGAATCACTTGTGCAGCCCCAGCATAAGCCTTGAATCAGTTGTCTAAAGCGACACCCTTTAAAGCTTATATCTAAGACTACAGAGTTAACTCATAAAGTGACAAGGAACCTCAAGTCTTAAGGATCAATTAATCACATCAATGACTCGTGAGATATTTCCTAATCTGGAAGTTTCCATTTCCTGAAATAGAAACTTCCTTTCCCATTTAGGAATGTTCTCACACGGGGCACCTCAGTGAACTTACTTATTAAAGTAAGCGCCCTCATGTATCACGCACGTATCAACTATACACTTTGCACCTCCATGAAACAAGGTGGTCCTTCTTAAGGGCGTGATCCCACAAGCAAGCCTTAGAGGAGTCAGGTTGACACTCCCACTGTCTGCAGGACTCATCGGCTTGGAGTATTTTACTAATCATGACTTATGTGATATAGGGATCGTTTCATGAACCATTTCACCTAAATGGTAGAGTCCTAAAGTCATCAGGACTAGGGGAGTTCTCATACATGCACAGCTAAAGTAAACGCATACCAAACAAGAGCATATAAAGAAGTGTTGCCTCAATTCGTTATTTCATTCAAAGATTGTCTGTGGTTACAATAAGGAAAAGCACAAAGCGGATATACAATCGGCTTTCTAGGGCACTATTCCTAACAATCTCCCACTTGCCCGTCAAAGCCATTCTCAAGCTACTTTAAGTCTCATCTTCTGAAGATGACCTTGGAAAGCTTCTCGACTACGGGGTTTAGTAAGTGGATCTGCCACGTTCTCTGCTGATGTGACCCTCTCAATTAGCACATCTCCTCTTTTGATAATATCACGGATTAGGTGATACTTCCTCATTATGTGCTTGGTCCGTTGGTGAGTTCTTGGTTCTCTTGCTTGAGCAACCGCCCCAGTGTTGTCACAAAACACAGTAATGGGGTCTTTCATGCTAGGAACAACATTCAACTCTTGAATGAAGTTTCTAATCCAAACACCTTCCTTTGCTGCATCATTTGCAGCTAAGTATTCGGCCTCAGTGGTCGAATCTGCAGTGGTTGTTTGCTTGGAACTCTTCCAACTCACTGCTCCGACGTTTAGGCAGAAAATGTATCCTGACATTGACTTAAAATCATCTAAGTCTGATGCAAAGCTTGCATCGCAGTATCCTTCGACAGCAAGATCTTTCTGACCTCCGTAAACTAAGAATAAATCTTTAGTACTTTTCAAGTACTTAAGAATATTCTTCACGGCAGCCCAGTGACCATCTCCAGGGTCAGATTGGAAACGGCTTGTCACACTAAGTGCATAAGCTACATCCGTTCGAGTACATAACATTGCATACATTATGCTACCTATTGCTGACGCATAAGGTGTCTGAGTCATTCTCTCCTTCTCAAGGTTAGTCTTAGGACACATCTTCTTTGAAAGACATGTTCCTACACTCATAGGAAGGTTCTTAACCTTTGCTGACTCCATATTGAATCTCTTCAATACTTTGTCAATGTACATCAACTGTGATAGTCCTATTAACCTTCTAGATCTATCTCTATAGATTTTAATTCCAAGGATATAGGACGCATCACCAAGATCTTTCATCTCGAATTGGTTCGATAACCATAACTTAGTCACTTTCATGTCATCCTTCGAATTCCCAATAAGAAGGATGTCATCAACATAAAGTACTAAGAATTGCACTGAGGTCTCCAATTCCTTTCTATACACACATGATTCATTCGTAATTTGGATGAAGCCAAACGCTTTGACTGATTCATCGAATCGAATGTTCCAATTCCTAGAAGCCTGTTTCAATCCATAGATTGATCTTTGGAGTTTGCAAACCTTTTGCTCACTCCCACTGAATGTGAAACCTATGGGTTGCTCCATATAAATGTCTTTATCAATGTCACCATTGAGAAAGGCAGTTTTCACATCCATTTGCCATATCTCATAGTCATAATATGCAGCAATGGCAAGCATGATTCGAATGGACTTTGACATTGCAACTGGTGAAAAGGTTTCGTCAAAGTCCACGCCGGGTCTTTGAGTGAATCCTTTTCCAACCAGTCTTGCCTTGTAGGCTGCAATGCTTCCATCAACTCCAAGCTTTCTCTTAAAGATCCATTTGCAACCTATGGGTTTGACCCCATCAGGCAAATCTACCAAGGTCCAAACTTGGTTGGAGTTCATGGAATCCATTTCGGATTTCATGGCTTCTATCCACTGTTCAGAGTCAGAATCTGAAAGTGCCTCCTCATATGTTAAAGGATCATTATCCTTTTGAGAGATTTCATGGAAGAATCCATACCATCTCTCCGGCTGTCTAGGAGTGCGTTCAGAACGCCTTAGAGGAGGGTTTTCATGTGTATCAAAATTCGTGATTGGTTGTAGTTGATCAGAGTGGGACGTTTCTTCAGTGGGTGATGTGGGGTCATTTTGTACTTCTTCTAATTCTATGATCTTGCCTTTCTTTTCTTTAAGGAACGGTTCCTCCAGAAAAGTAGCATTTCTGGAAACAAACACCTTTTGCTCAGATTGATCATAGAAATAGTATCCTATGGATTCCTTAGGATAACCTACAAAGTAACATAAGTTAGAACGAGATTCTAACTTATCTCCCACTGTCCTCTTCACGTAAGCAGGACAACCCCAAATTCTTAAGTAAGAATAACTAGGGATTTTACCATGCCACATTTCATAGGGCATTTTGGGGACTGACTTAGAGGGAACTAGATTCAGAATCTTTGCTGCACTTTCTAGGGCATAACCCCAGAAAGAAGGTGGTAAGTCAGTGAAACTCATCATGGAACGAACCATATCAAGTAGGGTTCTATTCCTTCTCTCAGAAACTCCATTAAGCTGAGGAGTTCCCGGAGGAGTCCACTGAGAGATAATCCCATTATCCTTGAGATGATTAAGGAATTCTTCACTAAGATATTCGTCTCCTCGATCAGATCGAAGTGCTTTGATCTTGTGACCAGTTTGGTTCTCAACCTCCTTTTGAAATTCTAAGAATTTCTCAAAAGCTTCAGATTTATACTTCATTAAGTATACATAACCATACCGACTAAAGTCATCAGTGAAGGTTATGAAGTACTGATGATTGTTTCTAGTGCTTACACTAAGCGGTCCACAAACATCAGTATGGATCAAATCCAAAACCTCAGTGGCACGTTCCACAGTTCCTTTAAAAGGAACTTTGGACATCTTTCCTTTGAGACAGGATTCGCAAGAAGTCAACTCTTTGAGATCATTTTCAGAGAATGATCCTAAAGTGTTTATCTTGCTAATTCTGTTCTTGGAAATGTGTCCTAATCTAGCGTGCCATAAGGAAGCTGAAACTTTGTCATCTCTCTTACGCTTCGTTTCTCGTTGTATATTCATAATATTGATATTTTGAGTTAGGTAAAGTCCATTACTTAGAGTACCGATATGAACGGAAAAGTTGTTCCGTTTGATAAAGTATTTACCATTCTTAATATAAGTTTCATAACCTTCACAATCCAATATTGGAACTGAAATTATATTACGAATAATGCTCAGTACATAAAGGACTTTATTTAAGACTAACTCAAAACTACCTAAATCTAATCTAATTGTGCCTAAAGCTCGAGCTTCAACGTTTGAGCCATCGCCGATCTTCAAGACACATTCTCCTTCTTTGAGTTGTTGGACTTCACTTAGCATCTGTACATCATTACAGATATGAGTTCCACAACCGGTATCAAGTACCCAAGAACTAGAATTAATAGAAAGATTTACTTCAACGAGAAAGATACCTTTCTTTAGAGTAGCCTTGTACTCTGGGCAGTTTCTCCTCCAATGTCCCGCTTTGCCACAATGGAAGCCAACATCCTCTTTCTGATCACGCTTCTTCTTTTGGGCCTTTCCCTTCGAAATGCCACCAGTGGGCCTAAGGGGTTTCTTCTTCTTCTTTTGGGCTTTCTTGCCCTTACCTTTAGAAGGCCCAGAAGAGGAAGATGGAGCATTCACCATCAAAACCTTATTGTCCTTCTTGATCGTGCTTTCAGCAGTCACAAGCTGACTAATCAGCTCAGCTACAGTAGCACCAGCATGATTCATGTTGAAGTTAAGGACAAATAGGTTGAATGATGGTGGGAGCGAAGCTAGCAACAAATCCACTGAAAGCTCATCTTTCAGAGGCATGTCCATGGAAGCAAGTTTCTCAGTAAGGGCGAGAAACTTAAGTCCATATACATGGACACTTGAACCTTCCCTCATTCTCAAGTGGAACAATTCCTTTGAAGTGATATACCTTGTAACACGTTCATGAGGGCGGTAAAGTTGCTCTAAGTGGTCGTAAATCTCCCAAGCGAATTCCATGGCCTCATGTTGCCTTTGCAAGTCCGGAGACATGTTAGCCAACATAAGGTAACGGGCTTGGAGATTATCATCCTTCCACTTCTGAATCGCGTCCCGCTCGGCCCGAGTGGGAGCCTCTCCTTCGGGACTAGGCTCCCCTTCGAAGAGAACATAAGTTCTCTTCTCAGAATCTAAAATGATTTTTAGATTCCTCAGCCAATCAGAATAGTTGGGACCAGTCAACTTGTTTGACTCGAGGATTGATACAAGAGGGTTTTTGGTTGCCATTTCAAAACACGTAGAGAATCACAGAATCTACGACCTAAATGGTAAAACAGAGAACTAGTGAGCATGCTGAATTATAACGATATACAAAAGATAAGGTCTTTAATCTAATGTAGCTCCCATTGTTTTTCAAAGATCTAGAATTCCCAAAGATCTAAGAGGAACACGTTTCCCAATGGGTACTAAGATCCTAGGCATTTTACCTTGAACCCACGACTCGCGGACATTCTAAGTAAGAACCCTAGGTAGGTACAACTTACCAATTCTAACACCTTTAGAACTCTTAGTAATTGTTTTTGCATCACCTATCTTTCAATATGGACCCACGACTCGTGCGACATCCATATTTACTTAGGCGTTAAGCTAGACCCATCAATCATAAGATCATGACCAAAACTTAGTTCGAACGACCCACGACTCGCGGACATCGCCCTTACTAAAATTGACCATGAAATATTGATCATTTAAAATGATTAATTAGGTAACTAAGAACTAATAAGCTCCACTAGCTATCCCACGACTCGCGGACAATAACTAGCTTTACTTACTAAACTTAAAACTAATTGATGGAATGCTAGGAATTTAATTCAAAATTTGCATCTCGAATTAAACACCTATTTGTTCGAAATTAGCTTAATATTTAATGGGAATTTTCGAATCAACCGGAGAGTTGTCCGGTTTGACCTCACCAACATATATGTTATCCAATTTTATTAGTCTTGATTAATGCAAGTACACTTAAATGCATTTCAAACAAGCACATAAACAGATAACATGTCCTAGCATGATACTAACATGTAATGATCATGGGTTCTACCTATCTTATGCGTGATATGTGGGAGCCACTCCACAATCACAAGTTCTAACATACATGCCACATAAACAGTTCAAATCACATAAGGGAAAGCGGTAACAAAATACGAGCCCTATCTCTATTACATTTAACAATTGAGATTCCCCTCCCTAACATTTTGAGGGGTCTTCACTTATGGCCTCCTTGTTACTTGAATGTGGTCCATCTTACTCCATGGGTGCATTGTCTCCAAAATGAAAATAAAACCTCACCACCTATATCTACTCTCAAATTACAATAAAAAGAAAAAGACATAAAGTAATAAGGCTCAATCTTCATATTGGCCTTAGACAATTACACGGGGCATACCCCGGCCTCAAAAACAGTAATATGGAAAGCCACATAATAAATCACATAACAGTATGCACATAAGTGAGGCTCCAACCTCAATTGAAAAACGCAACTATAGGGCTCCAACCCCAATTTAAACCATCCATGTGTTGGAAAACACGAATCAAAAAGCAGCGGAATTTAAAATTTTTTTCCAACAAATGGATCTAGGACTCGCAATCGTGTAACCAAATTCGTAAAGATAGAAAACTTACTTTTCTTTTATTCTTTCTTGAAGCGTTTCAAGCCACCCAAGAACGCTCTTCTCGCGGCTTGATCCCCTCTCCTTGGTAAAGCTCGAATCTTCAAACTTCTAACTTGAAGTCTCTAGAGAAAGTCCACCAACTTGATCACAATCTAACTAGTAAGGATGCTAGTTCTCTAGTTAGTGTTTAGGCTTAACCTAGGGTTTAATTTAATCTTGGAGAAAGAAAGGTGTTCAACACATGAACCAAAAGAATTGACAATTAGCTCCATGAGGAGCTCGAGCTCCCCTATTTATAGGGAGGGGGTGCCGAAATCCCTAGTCCTTTATGGGCTAGGATTTTGGTCCCTCTCTCCTATTACTTGATCATCAAGTAATTTGACTTTGACTTTGAATTCTAATTCAAATCAACTTTTAAGAGAGCTAAAAATATCCAAACTATTTTTGGATAATTTTATACTTTATTTATTATAAAAATAAACAACTTATTTTTATCTAATTAATTAATTCGTAATTAATTAACTAGATTATTTTTCTCCAAAATTAGACTTTCTTTTTAATTCAAAATTAAACCAAAGTCTATTAAATAATTAACTAATTAATTATTTAATAAATATATAATATATATATATACACACGTGTGTGACACGTGTCACAGTGACACGTGTCACTCACGTGAGCCACACGTGTGACTTCACACGTGTGGAACCCTCTTGGCCCGATTAACTCGTTTAATCATTTTCAAGCCTCAACTCATGTAACCAAGTTATTGTGTGTGACCCTCTAGGTTCTCAATTCAATTAGCAGTGACCCTAATTAATTAATTCACTAATTAATTAATCAGTCCACAGATTAAACGACCATAGTCTAGCAACAGGTGTTTAACCCCTAGCTGAATTGGAATGTTCGGATTCGACAGAACCTTTAAGTCATTGATTCATGTGAGATACAATCCTCCTACTTACTATCTCTCAACCAAGATCTAGGGCAAGGGAATAATCAGAACCCTAATAATCCGGTCTTAAAGCTAAGTGCATTTCATATCCATTTGATCTCAATCCAAGAAACCCTTTTCTTGATGTCTTTATCTACTGCCTTGGCCAAGGACTCCATATGGCATATGAATGACTTACACAATAAGATATCACCTTGCAGATGCAAGTGTAGGTCCTTTCTTGATTCTCATTCACTTTCATGAATCACTTGTGCAGCCCCAGCATAAGCCTTGAATCAGTTGTCTAAGGCGACACCCTTTAAAGCTTATACCTAAGACTACAGAGTTAACTCATAAAGTAACAAGGAACCTCAAGTCTAAGGATCAATTAATCACATCAATGACTCGTGAGATATTTCCTAATCTGGAAGTTTCCATTTCCTGAAATAGAAACTTCCTTTCCCATTTAGGAATGTTCTCACACGGGGCACCTCAGTGAACTTACTTGTTAAAGTAAGCACCCTCATGTATCACGCACGTATCAACTATACACTTTGCACCTCCATGAAACAAGGTGGTCCTTCTTAAGGGCGTGATCCCACAAGCAAGCCTTAGAGGAGTCAGGTTGACACTCCCACTGTCTGTAGGACTCATCGGCTTGGAGTATTTTACTAATCATGACTTATGTGATATAGGGCTCCTTTCATGAACCATTTCACCTAAATGGTAGAGTCTTAAAGTCATCAGGATTAGGGGAGTTCTCATACATGCACAGCTAAAGTAAACGCATACCAAACAAGAGCATATAAAGAAGTGTTGCCTCAATTCGTTATTTCATTCAAAGATTGTCTGTGATTACAATAAGGAAAAGCACAAAGCGGATATACAATCGGCTTTCTAGGGAACTATTCCTAACACCATGTGCATAAATTAAAACCATACATAGATCTAAACCCATGATCACCTAACATGCTTTTGCAAGAATTTAAATTTAACCAATAAATTAAAATTCTCGCTTTAAGCTCTAATAGCTTAAAACACGACTTACATGCAATTCTTGTTCAAGAGCCTTTTCAATAAAACCCGAAAAACATTAAACTAATAAAATTCCAATTAATTTCCAAAATTAATAATTTTATTCTTTTATTATTTTCAGAAAATAAAATTCATAATTTTCCCAAAATCCAAATCGCTTATTTCTCAAAAATCCCAATTTAGTCAAAATTTTAAAATAATTTTATTTTAGCAAAAACTGATTTTAAAAGATAAAATTAAAATAAAATTAAATCGGGATTTTTCGGGCCGAAAACACGAAACACGAAAACACGAAATTAGGCCCGAAAGCACCCGCCCAAAGGAGGGCACCGCCGCGCGGCATCAGGCGCGCGGCTCGTGCGCTTGTCATGCGCAGCAGTGCCCGCCCGATGGCGGGCGATCTCGGCCTGGGCGTCCCGCTCTGTTGCGGGACGGTGCGGGCGGCTGTCCCGCGCGGTTGCGGGACAGGCGAGCGGTCGCGCCTAGGCGCGGGCGGGAGGGCCTCCCGCGCGGTTGCGGGAAGGCTGGGCGGCGGCGACGGGCCTGGTCATGCGACGTGCTAGCACGCCTAGGCTCGTCCTTTTTCATGTTCCGTTTCGTATTTTGGGTTTCTCTAAAACCCGGTTCAATCCAAAATTAAAAAATTCGATTTAAACATATTGCAATCAAAACGGTTTTCAAAATCACAATTTAAGAAAACAGTTTCAGAAATTCAGGAAAAATTACAGTTTCGTATTTCAGGCTTTCTAAAAGAACTCATGAATACCTAATTCGCATCTAAGCCTAAGAATTTCTACCAAATTCAGAATAATTGAGACGAATCAGAAACACGATTAACGAGGTGGCTCTGATACCACTTGTTGGAAAACACGAATCAGAAAGCAGCGGAATTTAAAAAATTTTCCCAACAAAAGGACCTTGGACTCGCAATCGTGTAACCAAATTCGTAAAGATAGAAAACTTACTTTTCTTTTGTTCTTTCTTGAAGCGTTTCAAGCCACCCAAGAACGCTCTTCTCGCGGCTTGATCCCCTCTCCTTGGTAAAGCTCGAATCTTCAAACTTCTAACTTGAAGTCTCTAGAGATAGTCCACCAACTTGATCACAATCTAACTAGTAAGGATGCTAGTTCTCTAGTTAGTGTTTAGGCTTAACCTAGGGTTTTATTTTATCTTGGAGAAAGGAAGGTGTTCAACACATGAACCAAAAATTATCAATTCGCTCTAAAGGGGAGCATGAGCTCCCCTATATATAGGAAAGGGAGAGGGGCGCCGATCCTATTCCTTGTTGGGCAAGGATTTGGTTCCTCTCTCTCCTATTACTTGATCATCAAGTATTTTCCAACTTTGACTTTGAATTCTAATTCAAGTCAACTTTTAAGAGAGCTAAAAATATCCAAACTATTTTTGGATAATTTTATACTTTATTTATTATAAAATAAATAACTTATTTTTATCTAATTAATTAATTCGTAATTAATTAACTAGATTATTTTCTCCAAAATAAGACTTTCTTTTTAATTCAAAATTAAACCAAAGTCTATTAAATAATTAACTAATTAATTATTTAATATATATATAATATATATATATATATATATATTCACGTGTGTGACACGTGTCACAAGGACACGTGTCACTCACGTGACCCACACGTGTGGCTTCACAAGTATGGAACCCTCTTGGCCCGATTAACTCGTTTAATCATTTTCAAGCCTCAACTCATGTAACCAAGTTGTTGTGTGTGACCCTCTAGGTTCTCAATTCAATTAGCAGTGACCCTAATTAATTAATTCACTAATTAATTAATCAGTCCACAGATTAAACGACCATAGTCTAGCAACAGGTGTTTAACCCCTAGCTGAATTGGAATGTTTGGATTCGACAGAACCTTTAAGTCATTGATTCATGTGAGATACAATCCTCCTACTTACTATCTCTCAACCAAGATCTAGGGCAAGGGAATAATCAGAACCCTAATAATCCGGTCTTAAAGCTAAGTGCATTTCATATCCATTTGATGTCAATCCAAGAAACCCTTTTCTTGATGTCTTGATCTACTGCCTTGGCCAAGGACTCCATATGGCATATGAATGACTTACACAATAAGAGATCACCTTGCAAATGCAAGTGTAGGTCCTTTCTTGATTCTCATTCACTTTCATGAATCACTTGTGCAGCCCCAGCATAAGCCTTGAATCAGTTGTCTAAAGCGACACCCTTTAAAGCTTATACCTAAGACTACAGAGTTAACTCATAAAGTGACAAGGAACCTCAAGTCTTAAGGATCAATTAATCACATCAATGACTAGTGAGATATTTCCTAATCTGGAAGTTTCCATTTCCTGAAATAGAAACTTCCTTTCCCATTTAGGAATGTTCTCACACGGGGCACCTCAGTGAACTTACTTATTAAAGTAAGCACCCTCATGTATCACGCGCGTATCAACTATACACTTTGCACCTCCATGAAACAAGGTGGTCCTTCTTAAGGGCGTGATCCCACAAGCAAGCCTTAGAGGAGTCAGGTTGACACTCCCACTGTCTGTAGGACTCATCGGCTTGGAGTATTTTACTAATCATGACTTATGTGATATAGGGCTCGTTTCATGAACCATTTCACCTAAATGGTAGAGTCCTAAAGTCATCAGGATTAGGGGAGTTCTCATACATGCACAGCTAAAGTAAACGCATACCAAACAAGAGCATATAAAGAAGTGTTGCCTCAATTCGTTATTTCATTCAAAGGTTGTCTGTGATTACAATAAGGAAAAGCACAAAGCGGATATACAATCGGCTTTCTAGGGCACTATTCCTAACAGTTTTTAGGTAGCACAACATGAGGTATGTGTTTACCAAATTACACGAAATAATTATTATACGTGTTTTATATATTTAATTTTATTTTAAATATATTAAATGTTGATTACTTTATTTTAATGTTATTAATATCAAATATATTTATATATATATTAACGTGGTATGAGTTGTTTATTAACATATTTGCATGAACTCATGCAATCCATTTTAATTAATAATTATGTATTCATGTATTTATTATGCATTTGAATTTTTATATTAGTTGGAAATATTATGAAATTTTATGGTTACATTGCGTATGAGTGACCTTTACGTGCTTCGTTTCTATATGAATTGATACCGAAATTTCGTGCAAATTTAATATGTTGGACTTATATGTGTCTTGTGTATGAATAGATGTAACGCCCAAGCGTAAGGTGTCACATCCCCCGCACCGAGACCCGACCCGCATATGAAATGGATAATCCACACACAAGCTAAGTCACAGCGAACGGGGACACACACACTCTCTTTAGGCTAGGCGGGACTAACCCTTAAACCATAGATCAGAGCGACATCAATAAAGCGAAAGCAATAACAATCATATATATATATACCATGAGCATTCAAGCTCCAAAAATAGAATTCATATACAAAATCCACATAACGCTCCATAACCATATTCATATACAAAAAGGGAATCATGAGTGCGAGTGTAACAAAATAAGGGTGCTAAACACTAATGCAAGACCTAGATGACTTGTATTCCCGCGTAGCACTCCTTAACCTACACAAAAACCACTGAAACAAACCGGGTTCAGTCCAAAAGGGACTGGTGGGTATAAAACAAGCATAGTATATAAATATGGCAGAATTTAAACATATACATGCAAGCTATAAACCCATAAGAAGTTTTTAGAAGATTTCCCAAGTGGGTAAAACAAAGAAGGACATCTACGGGTTTACAACGATCATATTCATTCATAATTAATCATAGGGTTTCAAGCTCGGCGAGTGAGCATGCATAATCTCCAACCAACACCTTGTGTATTCATATTCATATTTTCATTGGTTATCATACATATCATATTTGTGCACAATCATACGATTCATAATCATACATATACACCTTCTCCCTCCAAGTGGTGGACGGGTTTACAGGACCCGACCACCGGTCCATACATAGGCCAGAGGGGGTACATGAATCCCCCAAAGGCACTCAACTCCCATTCCTCGCTAATCTACTAGCGGGGTCCGGTATCACCGTAATTGGTTGGAACTAACACATGGGATCACCGTCGGCCCTTGCCTCCCCGGATAGCCACATGTATTAAGTTCCAGGGCTCTTGAATTCATAACAATCATATCAATCATATCTCGCCTAAACCTAAGATAGGATTCATAAAAGAATGGTTATACGTTCGCAATCATTTACTCGAGAAAAGACTCAATATATAGATATAATCATATTACTTTGGCTTAAAACCTTTCACATAGGGAGATATATCGGGTCGTTTTATCTAAGTAGAAGAGAAACCCACCTTAAACCGCCAAAAGGAGAAAAGACGAGCCTCACTGACCGGCCTCGTCTCCAACGGGATCAAAATCTGTGCAAGAAAGGTGAAGTGAGACTCAATATGACCAAATAAGACGCTCGGCCATGCAATACTCATGAGGTGAATATGTAAAAGAAAAATTATGTTATGAAAATGTTCATGTGCACTATTAAGGAATTTAAATCATATACTCAAGTCATTCATTCGAATTTACAATCCCACATTTACAATCAAATCAATCTAAATAATATTTAATATTCACTAAACATATATAAATATGTAATTATATTACATTATATTATATATATGTATATATATGACACATGCACGTACAGTAGCATGCAACCACAAAATGCATGAAATCAGAAGGTGACACGCCCGTGTCACCATTATACAATAAGCCGTGACACCCCCGTGTCTCAGTACAACGGACAATATGCATGAAAATAGATGGTGACATGCCCGTGTCACCATTACAAAGCAAACCGTGACACCCCCGTGTCACGGTACATCGGAACCATGTAACGCCCCCGTTTTTCTTATTTTGTACAGCATGACGTATGTGTTTATCAAATTGCACGAATAATTAATTATACGTGTTTTACATATTTAGTTTTACTTTAATTATATTAAATGTTAATTATTTTATTTTAATAATATTAATATTAAATATATATATATATATATATATATTATTTTAATGATACTAATATTAAATATATATGTTAATTGTGTACGTGTGCATGAATATTGTAATGCATGCATTTTATATTTATAAATTGATTATACATGTATGTATTATAAATTATATATATATACGTATGGGATTGTTATATTAATTATAATATTATGAAATTTATTATTATATTGCGTATGAGTGACATTTACGTGCTTCGTTTCTATATGAATTGATACCGAAATTTCGTGCAAATTTAATATGTTGAACTTATACGTGTCTTGTATATGAATATTTGTTCGTTCCATATTTTCGGATTCATTTGCATGTGTTTCGGATTTAATTTGAATTTTGGAATCCAAGTCGGGGGCTAACGAGCACTTAGCGCACCCTTGGTTCCGTATTTAATATCTTGAGCTCGGGAACTCGGATTTGAGTTCCGTCAACTTTCCTGAACTCGTAACGAAAATTCAAGTTTAGTGAACTTAGCCTTATATTTTTCTAACGTCATTTGAACCTCCGAAATTCAACTGAAAAATGAAACGGCGATGAAACTGACCTTGCTGCACCAAAATGACAATATCTTGCTCAAACCTTGACCAAATTAACTATGGTTAGACTTTATGGAACCCTAACTCAACCCTTTATTCAGCCATTAATCCCCCAAACCGAGATAACCCTTCCCACTTGCTGAAATTGGCCAAACATCATCTGCTTCCCAGTTTTTCCCGTAGCTCAAGCCCTACCAAGAGATTCAAACTCAAATCTCCTTCCAAACCTCCATTAATCCACAAGGTAAGCTTGGATATGTTATGTACATTCAATATGAGTCATTTTCATTCATTCATCCCCAAATTTGAGCATGGTTTCATAGGTTTTTGGGTTGAGTTCGAAAAGCATGGGTTTAGAGCAATTTGTTGATTTCTTTCGTTTCTTGATGGATTTATTTGATTCCAAGCGTGAAATTGATTGTTTTAACATCCTCTTCTCATTTATGATCTTTGATTACATGGTAGTTGAGGTATTTATGAGATATCAGTTATGGCATGTTGAGAAATTTTCATGAAAGGGTCACGTATACTGCCTTACACGTTTTAGCTCCTCTAGAACTGATTTATATAGTGAATTAGTGTCCTTTTGCTCCATATTTGATAGCCTAAACTGACTTGAATATGTGGAGATGAAGCGGATCAGTCCTGCCCTGTTTTTTCGTGACTTTTACCCTGTTTTTTTTGCCTGAAATTATGCTGTCAAACTGCTGCGTTCTTCCCTTGTTGTTGCTGTCAGTTTTGTGCATTGTTAAGGCTGAGTTGTTGCTGCATTTCATGCCATTTATTGCTGCATATATTGCCTATTTGTAGCTCGAGTTGTTGCTGTGTTGTAAGCTTGAAAAACAGGGTATAAGCCTGCGTTTTTGATGGAGCTGCTGCTGTCCGACACGGGGGTATCAATCCTTCCTTTTTCAGCTTGTAACGGGGGTGCACGAGAGTCTGTAATCTCTGTATCGAGACACGGGGGTGTCTCGGTTTGTTCTTTAGGGGTAACACGGGGGTGTCACCTTGTAATTTCCATGCATGATTGTGTTGCCGTGAAGCTGCTGCTGCTTGTTTCCTTTTCTTTCCCGCATGATTCGGTTGCTGCTGTATTGCTGTATACTACTGCCGTTGCTACTTCAATCTCTTTCTTTAATTTGCATGCATGTGTTGTACGTAGCATGCATGTATATATATAAATATATATCTATATATATATTATATTTATATATTTATTTATATATGTTTATTAAATATTCATTGTTATTTGATTTAATTGAATTATTGAATTTAATTGTTACCGATTTCATGTTTGATTTAATTTCTAATTTTAAATTGAATGTATTTAATTGTTTATTTTCTAATTGTAAATGCGATTGAATGTGTTTAGTTGTCTAATTTCTAATTTTAAATGTGATTTAATTTGTGCTATGATTATATTTGAAATTCTTGAATTAATTTGATTGAAAATGTGGAATTATGAATTCGAATGAAAGTGAACGCTTCTAATGTCGAATGAAAGTGAATGAAAGTGAATGACTTGATTATATGATTTAAATTCCTTAATAGTGCACATGAATATTTTCATGACATAATCGTATCTTTTATACATTCATATCATAATCATTTCATTGCCGAGCGTCTTATTTGGTCATAGTGAGTCTCACTTCGCCTTTCATGCACAGATTTTTGTTTTCGTTGGAGACGAGGCCGGTCCGAGAGGCTCTTGTGTTCTCCTCTTTGCGGTTTAAGGTGGGTTTCTCTTCTACTTAGATAAAACGACCCGATATATCTCCCTATGTGAAAAGTTTTAAGCCAAGGTAATACGATTATATATATATTGAGTCTTTTCTCGAATAAATGATTGCAAACGTAAAGCCCTTATTTCTTGAATCCTACCTAATGTTTTGGCGAGAATGAATGAATGTTCACAATGAATGGGGCCCAGGGACTTGGTGTGAGTGGGGACCCGAGGAGGCATGGGCTGACGGGAAACCCTCACACTAGTCCCACTAATGAACGGAGTAACCGGACCTCGTAAGGAGTTAGCGAGGAATGGACGCTGAGTGCCACCTGGGGAGTCATGTTCCCCTTTCGGTCAATGAATGGGTGGATGGACCTTGCAAACCCGCCACCAACCCGGAGGAAGAAGGTGGAATGTTACTGAATGCGCACGAAAGATTGAAATGCATGAAAAGAATGAATGAATGTTAATGAATGTTAATGCATTACACGAGGTGTTGGTTGGAGATAATGCACGCCCACTCGCCGGGCCAATAATGACCTAATGTTAATGAATTGTTATAATCCCTTTTGATGATTTCTATTCGCCCACTTGGGAAATTCTTCAAAACCTCACTTGGGATTAGAGCTTGCATGTGATTGTTTAAATACTGTCGTATATTATATTATGCCCTGCTTTTATACCCACCAGTCCCTTTTGGACTGAACCCGTTTGGCTCTCAGTTGTGTTGTGCAGGTGTCATGGGAGCTAGGCGGGATTTCGAGTCATAGGTCTTGTTTTCGTTTCTAGCCCTTTTGTGTATTGATCTTAAACTTGCATTTTGCACTTGTGATCATTTTATATGAATGTTTTTATGGAGCGTACTTCTTTTGAGCCGTGACGGCAATTAATAATGTATATGACTTACTTTTGGAGCTGTGATGCTCATTGTACGTATATATGATGTATGTTCGGTCATGGTTTCCGCTTTAATGTTTATTCTGATTTTATGGTTCAAGGGTTAGTCCCGCCTAACATAGAGTGTGTGTATGTCCCCGTTCGCCGTGATTTAGCTCGGGTATGGATCGTCCATTTCATATTCGGGTCGGGTCTCGGTGCGGGGGATGTGGTATTGTAGCACCCCTTAACACGTGGAGGTGCCACACCCCCGCACTATAGGTCAATCCACATACGAAACGGCGAATCCGTACATGAACTAACCTATAGCGAACGGGTGACAATGCGATACACGACAAGCTAGGCGGGATTACTTATACATGAAACAAAATAAAGCGGAAGCATAAACTGGTTTCCATCAAATATTTCCATCTATCAAATCATGACATTTCTCGTTTACCAACTAAAATATGTTCTAGCCTTCCATATAAATACATTATCACCTCCAAATATAAAACAATTAACATTAAACGTAATTCCTTGAACAAGAAAATAGAAAAGTGAATATCATGCACCGTGCTTGACTCGATTACAAAGACTGGACTCGACTCACTTCCCGCCTAGCGTGCACCTGCAATAACCTGAAAGGTGGAGGCGTCAGTCTGTGAAGACCGAGTGTGGGGTTTACATACATATTAGCGCAGATAACATGCAAGTTATATTCTCGGGTAAAGATTTATAAAAGATATATTCATAAGTTAAGGAACAAAGTACTCTTCGCCCGAGAATACAACTATCAATATTAAACACTTGTTCATTTTCATGCAATCAATACATGGCGAACTCCAACGTACATGAACATGTTAGGAATAGTGTCCTAGAAAGCCGATTCGACGTAATCTGCTTTGGGACTTTTCTTGTATCATAGACAATCTTTGAATAATATACGATTGATCATAGGCAAACACTTCTTTATATGCCAATACGTGTTTTGAGTGTTTCCATTATGTGTGCATGTATGAGAACTCCCCTAATCCTGATGACTTTAGGACTCTACCATTTAGGTGAAATGGTTCATGAAACGAGCCCTATATCACATAAGTCATGATTAGTAAAATACTCCAAGCCGATGAGTCCTACAGACAGTGGGAGTGTCAACCTGACTCCTCTAAGGCTTGCTTGTGGGATCACGCCCTTAAGAAGGACCACCTTGTTTCATGGAGGTGCAAAGTGTATAGCTGATACGTGCGTGATACATGAGGGTGCTTACTTTAAAAAGTAAGTTCACTGAGGTGCCCCGTGTGAGAACATTCCTAAATGGGAAAGGAAGTTTCTATTTCAGGAAATGGAAACTTCCAGATTAGGAAATATCTCACGAGTCATTGATGTGATTAATTGATCCTTAGACTTGAGGTTCCTTGTCACTTTATGAGTTAACTCTGTAGTCTTAGGTATAAGCTTTAAAGGGTGTCGCCTTAGACAACTGATTCAAGGCTTATGCTGGGGCTGCACAAGTGATTCATGAAAGTGAATGAGAATCAAGATAGGACCTACACTTGCATTTGCAAGGTGATCTCTTATTGTGTAAGTCATTCATATGCCATATGGAGTCCTTGGCCAAGGCAGTAGATCAAGACATCAAGAAAAGGGTTTCTTGGATTGAGATCAAATGGATATGAAATGCACTTAGCTTTAAGACCGGATTATTAGGGTTCTAATTATTCCCTTACCCTAGATCTTGGTTGAGAGATAGTAAGTAGGAGGATTGTATCTCACATGAATCAATGACTTAAAGGTTCTGTCGAATCCGAACATTCCAATTCAGCTAGGGGTTAAACACCTGTTGCTAGACTATGGTCGTTTAATCTGTGGACTGATTAATTAATTAGTGAATTAATTAATTAGGGTCACTGCTAATTGAATTGAGAACCTAGAGGGTCACACACAACAACTTGGTTACATGAGTTGAGGCTTGAAAATGATTAAACTAGTTAATCGAGCCTAGAGGGTTCCACACGTGTGAAGTCACACGTGTGGCTCACGTGAGTGACACGTGTCACTGTGACACGTGTCACTGTGACACGTGTCACACACGTGTGTATATATATATATATATATTAAATAATTAATTAGTTAATTATTTAATAGACTTTGGTTTAATTTTGAATTAAAAAGAAAATCTAATTTTGGAGAAAATAATCTAGTTAATTAATTACGAATTAATTAATTAGATAAAATAAGTTATTTATTTTTATAAATAAATAAAGTATA
This sequence comes from Lantana camara, assembly GCA_037501455.1. Taxonomy (NCBI): domain Eukaryota; kingdom Viridiplantae; phylum Streptophyta; class Magnoliopsida; order Lamiales; family Verbenaceae; genus Lantana; species Lantana camara. Next base: position 62,612,488 of record CM074855.1, read on the forward strand.
AAATTATCCAAAAATAGTTTGGATATTTTTAGCTCTCTTAAAAGTTGACTTGAAATAGAATTCAAAGTCAAAGTTGGAAAATACTTGATGATCAAGTAATAGGAGAGAGAGGAACCAAATCCTTTCCCAACTAGGATTTGGATCGGCACCCTCTCTCTATAAATAGGGGAGCTCGAGCTCCTTATGGAGCTAATTGACAATTCTTGGTTCATGTGTTGAACACCTTCCTTTCTCCAAGATAAACGAAACCCTAGGTTAAGCCTAAACACTAACTAGAGAACTAGCATCCTTACTAGTTAGATTGTAGCCAAGTTGGTGGACTTTCTCTAGAGACTTCAAGTTAGAAGTTTGAAGATTCGAGCTTTACCAAGGAGAGGGGATCAAGCCGCGTGAAGAGCGTTCTTGGGTGGCTTGAAACGCTTCAAGAAAGAATAAAAGAAAAGTAAGTTTTCTATCTTTACGAATTTGGTTACACGATTGCGAGTTCAAGGTCCTTTTGTTGGGAAAATTTTTAAATTCCGCTGCTTTCTGATTCGTGTTTTCCAACAGAACATGCTTGCTTGATTATTAAACAATAGGTGATCATGCAATTCAATTACCGTGCAATCGTGCAATAATGTAATCATATAACACGTTCATGGGATGGAAATCATGCAATAACCCGAGGACAATCCGCGGTGCTGGATTCATCCCCAGTCTCTTTCGGCTCGTGATAGGGTTTTGTTCCTCCTTTGTTTGGACGGACAACCACCAGCCCGAAGACCAGCCCAGCGCCCTTACTAGGGAGGACCTGACCAGGAGAACACATTTACTATATAGGGAATTGTTCTTCCTGTGGTTGGACGGAGAACCACCAGCCCGAAGACCAGCCAGCGCCCTCACTGGGGAGGACCTGGCCAGGAGAACACATTTACTTGCTTTCATGACATGACTTGCTTGATTCAAGCACACTAACATAACCTACTTGCTTGATTCATGAACAATAACATAACTTGAAATGATAAGTGCTTTCAGGAAATTTTAATTATAAATACCTTTGGCCAAAAATCACGTAAAGGTTATACGGGTTCTATATAACTAGAAATTAAACCTCACCTGACAGGCGACATACGACTCGTGAATGCGTGAACGTGTTCATGCTCGACAATCTCCGCCCTGGAGAATAACTGGACAAGAAATGGGACAATGTACGTGCATGAGACCTCAATTCAAGAATATTACTTTATATAAGACGCACGGCGTGACCAAGTCCGAGACATCGAGCAATAAACAATGTAGTTTCTAAATATCACGTTTTGGCAAGTAATCAATCATATAATTCACATATGGGAGCTAAGAGAGTGAAAGGAATGCAATAGTAGAGGTTTTGGTGAAGTTTGGCAAAAACGGACAATTTTAGAAAATGTACATGTTGAGGGAAAACTGGAATATCTTTAATTCTAGAAGTGGGAATTGAGTTTTGTTTATTGGATATGAAACTAGACACAAAGACCTTTCCAACGCTATGTGACACGTTTTCTAATTCAAACCGAGGTGAAAATGGCGTTGGTTCGAAGTTGGACAAAATGCAGTTTCTGGCTGGAGTCGCAGGCGCAACCAAAATCCTTCACAAAATGGTCGCGGCCTATTTTTTCGAAATTTTCATCCAATTTTCCAAAAGTCGAAAGTTGGCCAAAATGTGGTCGTGGGCGCTACCAGTTTTATGCATATTTTTGGTCGCGGGCGAGACCTTCAAATTCTGGAGAAAAACAGAGCAGAAAACAGAGCATGGCTACGACAACAACAACCAAACACCCAAAACTCCAAGTTTGATCAACAAATGCAATGATTTCAGGTAATATACATGCATACATACTCAAGATATGATAATATATCATATAAACACATAATTCATGAAAAATCATCGAGAATTCAAGCTTTCAAGTTCATGCATCAATCTTTGCAAACTCTTAAATTTTGGCAAGGATTCATGCTCTAAATCAAGATATAATCATATATTCATGCTTCAATTAATCTCTAATCCACAAATTCATAAATTCATAAACCCTAACTACTTCAAATATGATCAAGATCATGAATTCATGCAATTACCAACCTTGAAATGAAAGAAATGGAGGAAATGGATGAAGATGATGATCAAGCTTCAATTCTTGGAATATTTCCTGGAAATTCTTGAGGTAAAGGATGAAAATCTCTTCCCTTTTCTTCCTTGATAAAACCGAGAGCAAAGGAGCAAGTATGTGGAAGGTTTTGGATTGAAATAAGATCAAGAAAGCATATGGAAACCATATTACGTGATTCACCATCCTTGATTTTAGTGAAATGTTCAAATTGCAATTTGATCCTTTGTTTTATGAACTCATGCAATCAAGTATGCAACGATTTGAAATATACTCAATTAAGTCCTTGCAAAGCTCTGCAATTGAGTCCCTAAATTTAAAGAAATGAATGCTTAGGGACAATTCGATAATTAAAACACTCTCGGTAACGGTTTTTCGTAATAAATATTTTTCCGTGTCATGAAATAATATTTCGATGATATGTATTCACATAATTCATATAAATAATGTTTTCATGCAATTAAATCCTCAAAGAAAAGGAGATGAGCAATTAAGGACAATTAAGCAAGTAATACAAATTGGACAATTAATTAATGCAACAATTAAATTCCATATGTAACATAATTCCCAAGTTGGCATACATTTCATATATTTTCACGTAATCATGTTGAAACACAATTTATAAAATTAATATAACACGTATAAATTGAATAAATAAAAATAATAAAATAGAATCCTAGCGCTCGAAACTCACACGTGTCGAGCGTACCTGACTGTCTGAAATTCGGGGAGTTACAGTTCTGTCCCCCTTAAGAGAATCCGTCCTCGGATTCCATGTCCTGAATTCTTGAAATTTAAGTGGCTCTTACGTTTTCATCCCACATGGGTTAGCTACTCCCCGTCAGGGATTAGTTCAAAAGAGGTCTTCCAATGTGTGAAATCACGACCCTCAACTTTCCGGAGCCTAAACACTTGAACGAAAATCTAATCTCCCACTAGAACAAGTTGACAAGTACTTGAAATATTGAGAGTGCCCTGTCTCTCCAACAATTAACGAGAAAACCCCGTTTCTCGAACAGATAAGAAGAGAACCCCGTCTCTTGACAACCCTAAGAGAATCCCCGTCTCTCACGCACACGAAATAAAATTCAAGCGAGCACTTAGACAATTATTTACAATTCACACATAAGGAGCATGTAAAAATTATCATTTGTGCAACTTATTGCTCATGTGAAACAATTAATAATAATAAACAAGGAATCATATATGAAAATAACAAATAATAATAACAAATGATAATAAAATAATGATGCACGTGGTATGCATGATTGGGTGTACCGTTCACCGAGTGTTGAAGTTCTTGCAATGTAGCAATTCAGGGGAATACTTGTTTCTTTAGTTGAGGTTTCTTCTTGTTTTGTACCACTATGGTTCAAAGTTCCCATTCTTGATAATCATCTCTGCCCTTGTGATATCTCTAACATAATTCGTAAATCATCACTAACCATCACATCTTCAGACCCGTGTTAATTCTAGATTTTCCGGTTGAACTATTCTTAGGCCGATTCCCACATTCATTTTCTAATTTTGAAATTGAAAATAACTCTGAGTTTCTGGTCATGGAGTGGTTGTATATTCCCCATCTCCTCAACCTTTTGTAATCAAAGTAAAACATTTTTCCCGAAGCAAAGATCGTAACTTCTTATTTGAAATCCGAAATTTGAGTTCATATTCCCTTGGTTAAAAAAATGGCGGATATTTAATAGGTAAAAGAATCAAAGTTGTCATCCCGTGAGAGTAATTTAGCAAGCACACTGACATAGCACTGAAGAACTCAAGTCTTAATGGAACATCTTTCATTTGATCCCTGAAACCGATAACATACTCAACAACTCGGTAAAAGACCTTGGAAGGAACGATCGATTGGCTTTAATGCTCTCAAACATGTTCACGGCAACTGGTATATTCATGAAACGACGCCAATAGTACGGATAAAAAGGGCGGTGTGCATTCACAGGCATCTCTAGGGTATAAGTAACAACTTCGTAAGAAAACTCTTGTCGAAGTTAACTTACTAAAACTTGAGCTTGATTCCAAGTATTACCCAAATTGAATCCATTTCCTATTTACTGAGTCAATTGATATACCGAGAATATCGGAGAACTGCAGACGGTGTACCCACATTCTTGGAAACGGTAATAGAACAAAGTACTGTCGATGATAGGACTTTTCTTTGTGTAGGAGGGAAGAAGTTTAAATTATTGAAAACTTCTTTCACATGGTTCTGATAGAGGTTTCCAAGAAGAATCGGTTTACTTAAATTTCCAACTCTCCCAAATACTGTCTAGCTTCCGATTTAAATTTATTCCCAGACCGGCTCTCCCCCTTAAGAAAATAGAAATTTTCTAATTCCTCAAATTAATTCTATCCTTTCCTACTTGCAAGCTTGTCTGCTGGTTCCAATCCCGTAATCTTTTCTCGTCCTACTTGCTGTCAATCACGATTTTAATTGATGGTTCTTTCTAATACTTTCTGTTAATGACATGCCCAACTTGAAGCTCACCAACTGTCACCCCTTTAATCTGATACTAAAATTTCCAACATCCTGCAATCACCTAATTCTTTCCAGAGAGTCGACATTTACAAGATCATCACCATAATCTGAAGCAAGAAAAGTTCATTCTTTTACTTCCATTGCATCTCCGGAATACTGATTAATTTCTGAAGGTTGAAGAGCCTACTGAACCTTTATCTGCTTGAACTTATCATCATTTCCCAGTTTCCAAAAGTTTTCCAATATTTATTTCATTCCCCTGCTCCTACTAAATCCTGGATCAATAAATTCTCACAGTCCCAAAGCATTGCTAAAATTTCAAGAAGAATCGGATAACCCCATTACAAACATGATACCCGGTGATTCAACAATCTTTTCTTTAAATTCAAGTTGGTAAGACTAGGAGCAAGAATTGTGCAGAGCATAGGAAGAGCCTATTAACAACAAACACTAAATAATGCATGATGGTTAAAGTGTCCATGTAATTAGTATGCCTACCATCAATTTTTAAATGTATCAGGTTGGGACGATTATTTCACTTTAAAGATATACTTATAAATAAAGAAATGTAAATAACATAAATAATTTGAACATGTACACAAGGCATCAAGTAGGAAATTTCAAATACAATTAGAACAACATTTATAAATGAGAACAACTAATTAGTAAATGTGATGTACGTGTTTATGAATGCATTGAAGAACCTGTCACCGTAGTAGGGGAAATGTCATCCCGGTACCTTTCCTTGATTGTTGTAATATAACCTTGTCTCAAATGGTTGATGAGTTCTTGGTTTCCCTACGATCTTCTAAATTTCCAATTTCTCTGACCTTGCCTTATACCTTTCCGGGACTCAATTTTAGGTTTCCTTGAACTCAACTCCTCTTTATAGTTTCCATTTGTTGCTCCATATCTTCCAATTCAACCATATCCTAATTGGTAATTTTTTTTTTTTTTTTTTGGAGTCGCTTTCTTGTCAACTCTTCGAGAATACCTCCTTCTTGTTACAAGAATTCCCGGCCTAAGCATCGTCGATTTTCCAACCTCTCGAGTCTTGTAAATGGTTCCCACGCTTGATTCTTCTCTTCCGGATCCCATCACTTTAATCTTCAACCCCAATAGAAAGAATATTGACTCCCGAATCCTTCTATGAACTTTCCGGCACGCTTTCTTATCCGTTCCAAAGTTAGAGGGTGTTTTATAGCAAACTGGAATTGCCGAACAAATGGTCGTGTTTTGATACCGTTTCCATAACCTGTCACTCACAACTTACTTTGAAAATAAATGCGTGCGGGTAAGACGTGCTCATGTCATATAATTGTCACATAGTTGATGCCAATAATGAGAATTTGATATAACATGCAACAAATAATTAATAAATGTTCGAACAAAACACGTTGTTCACATAGATTTCAAGCAATTCAAGATCATCTAATTGGCAAGTATGGATAAGAAGCAATCTAATGCTCAAATTATCACACAATCTAAGTATTCCAAGAAGTTCAAATAGATCAGAAATTTCAAATAGTATGTAAGACCCTCAAATCATCAAATAATTCCTATGTCGTACGACCTAGACTTGACTCGACACGACACTAGAACCTCGGTTTTGCAACCGGGCTGTGATACCACCTTAGATGTAGCACCCCTTAACACGTGGAGGTGCCACACCCCCGCACTATAGGTTAATCCACATACGAAACGGTCAATCCGTACATGAACTAACCTATAGCGAACGGGTGACAATGCAATACATGACAAGCTAGGTGGGATTACTTATACATGCAACAAAATAAAGCGGAAGCATAAACTGGTTTCCATCAAATATTTCCATCTATCAAATCATGACATTTCTCGTTTACTAACTAAAATATGTTCTAGCCTTCCATATCAATACATTATCACCTCCAAATATAAAACAATTAACATTAAACGTAATTCCTTGAACAAGAAAATAGACAAGTGAATATCATGCACCGTGCTTGACTCGATTACAAAGACTGGACTCGACTCACTTCCCACCTAGCGTGCACCTGCAATAACCTGAAAGGTGGAGGCGTCAGTCTGTGAAGACCGAGTGAGGGGTTTACATACATATTAGCGCAGATAACATGCAAGTTATATTCTAGGGTAAAGATTTATAAAAGATATATTCATAAGTTCAGGAACAAAGTACTCTTCGCCCGAGAATACAACTATCAATATTAAACACTTGTTCATTTTCATGCAATAAATACAATGCGAACTCCAACGTACATGAACATGCTTGCTTGATTATTAAACAATAGGTGATCATGCAATTCAATTACCGTGCAATCGTGCAATAGTGTAATCATATAACACGTTCATGGGATGGAAATCATGCAATAACCCGAGGACAATCCGCGGTGCCGGATTCATCCCCAGTCTCTTTCGGCTCATGATAGGGTTTTGTTCCTCCTGTGGTTGGACGGACAACCACCAGCTCTAAGACCAGCCCAGCGCCCTCACTAAGGAGAACCTGGCCAGGAGAACGTATGTACTCGATGGGGCTTTGTTCTTCCTGTGGTTGGACGGACAACCACCAGCCCAAAAACCAGCCCAGCGCCCTCACTAGGGTGGACCTGGCCAGGAGACCACATTTACTATATAGGGAATTGTTCTTCCTGTGATTGGACGGACAACCACAAGCCCGAAGACCAGCCCAGCGCCCTCACTAGGGAGGACCTGGCCAGGAGAACACATTTACTTGCTTTCATGACATGGCTTGCTTGATTCATGCACACTAACATAAACTACTTGCTTGATTCATGAACAATAACATAACTTGAAATGATCAGTGCTTTCATGAAATTTTAAATATAAATACCTTTGGCCAAAAATCACGTAAAGGTTATACGGGTTCTATATAACTAGAAATTAAACCTCACTTGACAGGCGACACACGACTCGTGAATGCGTGAACGTGTTCATGCTCGACAATCTCCGCCCTGGAGAATAACTGGACAAGAAATGGGACAATGTACGTGTATGAGACCTCAATTCAAGAATATTACTTTATATAAGACGCACAGCGTGACCAAGTCCGAGACATCGCGCAATAAACAATGTAGTATCTAAATATCACGTTTTGGCATGTAATCAATCATATAATTCACATATGGGAGCTAAGAGAGTGAAAGGAATGCAATAGTAGAGGTTTTGGTGAAGTTTGGCAAAAACGGACAATTTTGGAAAATGTACATGTTGAGGGAAAACTAGAATATCTTTAATTCTAGATGTGGGAATTTAGTTTTTCTTATTGGATATGAAACTAGACACAAAGACCTTTCCAACGCTATATGGCATGCTTTCTAATTCAAACCGAGGTTAAAATGACGTTGGTTCGAATTTGGACAAAATGCAGTTTCTGGCGGGAGTCGCGGGCGCGACCAAAATCCTTCACAAAATGGTCGCGGCCGCGACCAAGTATTTTTCCAAAATTTTCATCCAATTTTCCAAAAGTCGAAAGTTGGCCAAAATGCGGTCACGGGCGAGATCAGTTTTATGCACATTTTTGGTCGCGGGCGCGACCTTCAAATTCTGGAGAAAAACAGAGCAGAAAACAGAGCATGGCTACGACAACAACAACCAAACACCCAAAACTCCAAGTTTGATCAACAAATGCAATGATTTCAGGTAATATACATGCATACATACTCAAGATATGATAATATATCATTTAAACACATAATTCATGAAAAATCATCAAGAATTCAAGCTTTCAAGTTCATGCATCAATCTTTACAAACTCTTAAATTTTGGCAAGGATTCATGCTCTAAATCAAGATATAATCATATATTCATGCTTCAATTAATCTCTAATCCACAAATTCATAAATTCATGAACCCTAACTACTTCAAATATGATCAAGATCATGAATTCATGCAATTACCAACCTTGAAATGAAAGAAATGGAGGAAATGGATGAAGATGATGATCAAGCTTTAATTCTTGGAATATTTCTTGGAAATTCTTGAGGTAAAGGATGAAAATCTCTTCCCTTTCCTTCCTTGATGAAACCGAGAGCAAAGGAGCAAGTATGTGGAAGGTTTTGGATTGAAATAAGATCAAGGAAGCATATGGAAACCATATTACGTGATTCACCATCCTTGATTTTGGTGAAATGTTCAAATTGCAATTTGATCCTTTGTTTTATGAACTCATGCAATCAAGTATGCAACGATTTGAAATATACTCAATTAAGTCCTTGCAAAGCTCTGCAATTGAGTCCCTAAATTTAAAGAAATGAATGCTTAGGGACGATTCGGTAATTAAAACACTCTCGGTAACGTTTTTTCGTAATAAATATTTTTCCGTGTCATGAAATAATATTTCGATGATATGTATTCACATAATTCATATAAATAATGTTTTCATGCAATTAAATCCTCAAAGAAAAGGAGATGAGCAATTAAGGACAATTAAGCAAGTAATACAAATTGGACAATTAATTAATGCAACAATTAAATTCCATATGTAACATAATTCCCAAGTTGGCATACATTTCATATATTTTCACGTAATCATGTTGGAACACAATTTATAAAATTAATATAACACGTATAAATTGAATAAATAAAAATAATAAAATAGAATCCTAGCGCTCGAAACTCACACGTGTCGAGCGTACCTGACTGTCTGAAATTCGGGGTGTTACAATTCTCTCCCCCTTAAGAGAATCCATCCTCGGATTCCATGTCCTGAATTCTTGAAATTTAAGTGGATCTTACGTTTTCATCCCACATGGGTTAGCTACTCCCCGTCAGGGATTAGTTCGAAAGAGGTCTTCCAATGTGTGAAATCACGACCCTCAACTTTCCGGAGCCTAAACACTTGAACGAAAATCTTATCTCCCACTAGAACAAGTTGACAAGTAGTTGAAATATTGAGAGTGCCCTGTCTCTCCAACAATTAACGAGAAAACTCCGTTTCTCGAACAGGTAAGAAGAGAACCCCGTCTCTTGACAACCCTGAGAGAATCCCCATCTCTCACGCACACGAAATAAAATTCAAGCGAGCACTTAGACAATTATTTACAATTCACACATAAGGAGCATGTAAAAATTATCATTTGTGCAGCTTATTGCTCATATGAAACAAATAATAATAGTAAGCAAGGAATCATATATGAAAATAACAAATAATAATAACAAATGATAATAAAATAATGATGCACGTGGTATGTATGATTGGGTGTACCGTTCACCGAGTGTTGAAGTTCTTGCATTGTAGCAATTGAGGGGAATACTTGTTTCTTTAGTTGAGGTTTCTTCTTGTTTTGTACCACTATGGTTCAAAGTTCCCATTCTTGATAATCATCTCTGCCCTTGTGCTATCTCTAACATAATCCGTAAATCATCACTAACCATCACATCTTCAGACCCGTGTTAATTCTAGATTTGCCGGTTGAACTATTCTTAGGCCGATTCCCACATTCATTTTCTAATTTTGAAATTGAAAATAACTCTGAGCTTCTGGTCATGGAGTGGTTGTATATTCCCCATCTCCTCAACCTTTTGTAATCAAAGTAAAACATTTTTCCCGAAGCAAAGATCGTAACTTCTTATTTGAAATCAGAAATTTGAGTTCCTATTCCCTTGGTTAAAAACATGGCGGATATTTAATAGGTAAAAGAATCAAAGTTGTCATCCCGTGAGAGTAATTTAGCAAGCACACTGACATAGCACTGAAGAACTCAAGTCTTAATGGAACATCTTTCATTTGATCCCTGAAACCGATAACATACTCAACAACTCGGTAAAAGACCTTGGAAGGAACGATCGATTGGCTTTAATGCTCTCAAACATGTTCACGGCAACTGGTATATTCATGAAACGACGCCAACAGTACGGATAAAAAGGGCGGTGTGCATTAACAGGCATCTCTAGGGTATAAGTAACAACTTCGTAAGAAAACTCTTGTCGAAGTTAACTTACTAAAACTTGAGCTTGATTCCAAGTATTACCCAAATTGAATCCATTTCCTATTTACTGAATCAATTGATATCCTGAGACTATCGGAGAACTGCAGACGGTGTACCCATATTCTTGGAAACGGTAATAGAACAAAGTACTGTCGATGATAGGACTTTTCTTTGTGTAGGAGGGAAGAAGTTTAAATTATTGAAAACTTCTTTCACATGGTTCTGATAGAGGTTTCCAAGAAGAATCGGTTTACTTAAATTTCCAACTCTCCCAAATACTGTCTAGCTTCCGATTTAAACTTATTCCCAGACCGGCTCTCCCCCTTAAGAAAATAGAAATTTTCTAATTCCTCAAATTAATTCTGTCCTTTCCTACTTGGAAGCTTGTCTGCTGGTTCCAATCCCGTAATCTTTTCTCGTCCTACTTACTGTCAATCACGATTTTAATTGATGGTTCTTTCTAATACTTTCTGTTAATGACATGCCCAACTTGAAGCTCACCAACTGTCACCCCTTTAATCTGATACTAAAATCTCCAACATCCTGCAATCACCTAATTCTTTCCAGAGAGTCGACATTTACAAGATCATCACCATAATCTGAAGCAAGAAAAGTTCATTCTTTTACTTCCATTGCATCTCCGGAATACTGATTAATTTCTGAAGGTTGAAGAGCCTACTGAACCTTTATCTGCTTGAACTTATCATCATTTCCCAGTTTCCAAAATTTTTCCAATATTTATTTCATTCCCCTGCTCCAACTAAATCCTGGATCAATAAATTCTCACAGTCCCAAAGCATTGCTAAATTTTCAAGCAGAATCGGATAACCCCATTACAAACATGATACCCGGTGATTCAACAATCTTTTCTTTAAATTCAAGTTGGTAAGAATAGGAGCAAGAATTGTGCAGAGCATAGGAAGAGCCTATTAACAACAAACACTAAATAATACATGATGGTTAAAGTGTCCATGTAATTAGTATGCCTACCATCAATTTTTAAATGTATCAGGTTGGGACAATTATTTCACTTTAAAGATATACTTATAAATAAAGAAATGTAAATAACATAAATAATTTGAACATGTACTCAAGGCATCAAGTAGGAAATTTCAAATACAATTAGAACAACATTTATAAATGAGAACAATTAATTAGTAAATGTGATGTACATGTTTATGAATGCATTGAAGAACCTGTCACTGTAGTAGGGGAAATGCTATCCCGGCACCTTTCCTTGATTGTTATAATATAACCTTGTCTTGAATGGTTGATGAGTTCTTGGTTTCCCTACGATCTTCTAAATTTCCAATTTCTCTGACCTTGCCTTATACCTTTCCCGGACTCAATTTTAGGTTTCCTGGAACTCAACTCCTCTTTATAGTTTCCATTTATTGCTCCATATCTTCCAATTCAACCATATCCTAATTGGTAATTTTTTTTTTCTTTTTTTTGGGAGTCGCTCTCTTGTCAACTCTTAGAGAATACCTCCTTCTTGTTACAAGAATTCCCGGCCTAAGCATCGTCGATTTTCCAACCTCTGGAGTCTTGTAAATGGTTCCCGCGCTTGATTCTTCTCTTTCGGATCCCATCACTTTAATCCTCAACCCCAATAGAAAGAATATTGACTCCCGAATCCTTCTATGAACTTTCCGGCACGCTTTCTTATCCGTTCCAAAGTTAGAGGGTGTTTTAAAGCAAACTGGAATTGCCGAACAAATGGTCGTGGTTTGATACCGTTTCCATAACCTGTCACTTACAACTTACTTTGAAAATAAATGCGTGTGGGTAAGACGTGCTCATGTCATATAATTCTCACATAGTTGATGCCAATAATGAGAATTTAATATAACATGCAACAAATAATTAATAAATGTTCGAACAAAACACGTTTTTCACATAGATTTCAAGCAATTCAAGATCATCTAATTGGCAACTATGGACAAGAAGCAATGTAATGCTCAAATTATCACACAATCCAAGTATTCCAAGAAGTTCAAATAGATCAGAAATTTCAAATAGTATGCAAGACCCTCACATCATCAAATAATTCCTATGCCGTACGACCTAGACTTGACTCGACACGACACTAGAACCTCGGTTTTGCAACCGGGCTCTGACACCACCTTAGATGTAGTACCCCTTAACACGTGGAGGTGCCACACCCCCGCACTATAGGTCAATCCACATACGAAACGGCCAATCCGTACATGAACTAACCTATAGCGAACGGGTGACAATGCAATACACGACAAGCTAGGTGGGATTACTTATACATGCAACAAAATAAAGCGGAAGCATAAACTGGTTTCCATCAAATATTTGCATCTATCAAATCATGACATTTCTCGTTTACCAACTAAAATATGTTCTAGCCTTCCATATCAATACATTATCACCTCCAAATATAAAACAATTAACATTAAACGTAATTCCTTGAACAAGAAAATAGACAAGTGAATATCATGCACCGTGCTTGACTCGATTACAAAGACTGAACTCGACTCACTTCCCACCTAGCGTGCACCTGCAATAACCTGAAGGGTGGAGGCGTCAGTCTGTGAAGACCGAGTGAGGGGTTTACATACATATTAGCGCAGATAACATGCAAGTTATATTCTCGGGTAAAGATTTATAAAAGATATATTCATAAGTTGAGGAACAAAGTACTCTTCGCTCGAGAATACAACTATCAATATTAAACATTTGTTCATTTTCATGCAATCAATACATGGCGAACTCCAACGTACATGAACATGCTTGCTTGATTATTAAACAATAGGTGATCATGCAATTCAATTACCGTGCAATCGTGCAATAGTGTAATCATATAACACGTTAATGGGATGGAAATCATGCAATAACCCGAGGACAATCCGCGGTGCCGGATTCATCCCCAGTCTCTTTTGGCTCATGATAGGGTTTTGTTCCTCCTCTGGTTGGACGAACAACCACCAGCTCTAAGACCAGCCCAGCGCCCTCACTAAGGAGAACCTGGCCAGGAGAACGCATGTACACGATGGGGCTTTGTTCTTCCTGTGGTTGGACGGACAACCACCAGCCCGAAGACCAGCCCAACGCCCTCAGTAGGGAGGACCTGGCCAGGAGAACACATTTACTATATAGGGAATTGTTCTTCCTGTGGTTGAACGGACAACCACCAGCCCGAAGACCAGCCCAGCGCCCTCGCTAGGGAGGACCTGGCCAGGAGAACACATTTACTTGCTTTCATGACATGACTTGCTTGATTCATGCACGCTAACATAAACTACTTGCTTGATTCATGAACAATAACATAACTTGAAATGATAAGTGCTTTCATGAAATTTTAAATATAAATACCTTTCGCCAAAAATCACATAAAGGTTATATGGGTTCTACATAACTAGAATTTAAACCTCACCTGACAGGCGACACACGACTCGTGAATGCGTGAACGTGTTCATTCTCGACAATCTCCGCCCTGGAGAATAACTGGACAAGAAATGGGACAATGTACGTGCATGAGACCTCAATTCAAGAATATTACTTTATATAAGACGCACGGCGTGACCAAGTCGGACACATCGCCCAATAAATAATGTAGTATCTAAATATCACGTTTTGTCATGTAATCAATCATATAATTCACATATGGGAGCTAAGAGAGTGAAAGGAATGCAATAGTAGAGGTTTTGGTGAAGTTTGGCAAAAACGGACAATTTTAGAAAATGTACATGTTGAGGGAAAACTGGAATATCTTTAATTCCAGAAGTGGGAATTGAGTTTTGTTTATTGGATATGAAACTAGACACAAAGGCCTTTCCAACGCTATATGGCACGTTTTCTAATTCAAATTGAGGTAAAAATGGCGTTGGTTCGAAGTTGGACAAAATGCAGTTTCTAGCGGGAGTCGCGGGCGGGACCAAAATCCTTCACAAAATGGTCGCGGCAGCGACCAAGTATTTTTCCGAAATTTTCATCCAATTTTCCAAAAGTCAAAAGTTGGCCAAAATGCGGTCGCGGGCGCGACCAGTTTTATGCATATTTTTGGTCGCGGGCGCGACCTTCAAATTCTGGAGAAAAACAGAGCAGAAAACAGAGCATGGCTACGACAACAACAACCAAACACCCAAAACTCCAAATTTGATCAACAAATGCAATGATTTCAGGTAATATACATGCATACATACTCAAGATATGATAATATATCATTTAAATACATAATTCATGAAAAATCATCAAGAATTCAAGCTTTCAAGTTCATGCATCAATCTTTACAAACTCTTAAATTTTGGCAAGGATTCATGCTCTAAATCAAGATATAATCATATATTCATGCTTCAATTAATCTCTAATCCACAAATTCATAAATTCATAAACCCTAACTACTTCAAATATGATCAAGATCATGAATTCATGCAATTACCAACCTTGAAATGAAAGAAATGGAGGAAATGGATGAAGATGATGATCAAGCTTCAATTCTTGGAATATTTCTTGGAAATTCTTGAGGTAAAGGATGAAAATCTCTTCCCTTTTCTTCCTTGATGAAACTGCGAGCAAAGGAGCAAGTATGTGGAAGGTTTTGGATTGAAATGAGATCAAGGAAGCATATGGAAACCATATTACGTGATTCACCATCCTTGATTTTGGTGAAATGTTCAAATTGCATTTTGATCCTTTGTTTTATGAACTCATGCAATCAAGTATGCGACGATTTGAAATATGCTCAATTAAGTCCTTGCAAAGCTATTCAATTGAGTCCCTAAATTTAAAGAAATGAATGCTTAGGGATAATTCGGTAATTAAAACACTCTCGGTAACGGTTTTTCGTAATAAATATTTTTCCGTGTCATGAAATAATATTTCGATGATATATATTCACATAATTCATATAAATAATGTTTTCATGCAATTAAATCCTCAAAGAAAAGGAGATGAGCAATTAAGGACAATTAAGCAAGTAATACAAATTGGACAATTAATTCATGCAACAATTAAATTCTATATGTAACATAATTCCCAAGTTGGCATACATTTCATATATTTTCACGTAATCATGTTGGAACACAATTTATAAAATTAATATAACACGTATAAATTGAATAAATAAAAATAATAAAATAGAATCCTAGCGCTCGAAACTCACACGTGTCGAGCGTACCTGACTGTCTGAAATTCTGGGCGTTACATGTACCTTGCGCTCGGGTGCTACAAACCAGACCATCATGCACCCCCGTGTCATGCTGAAGAAGGAAAAGGTGACACGCCCGTGTCACGTACGCAGCAGAGAAAAACAGAGCACACAGCAGAACAATAACGTACCCAAAACCCAATCACCCAAAAATGGATCAAACTCACGTTCAAAAGCTCAAATATCATGATATACACCTACCAGCATACAAATAGATCAATAACAATTCATAAAAACACATTTTCCACATTAGATCATCAAGAATTCTTCAAATGAAACCCATATCATCAATCATGCTCCAAGTCCATAAATCTCAAGATAAATGCATATAACTTAAGCTCAAAGTTCCTAAACATATTTCCAATAAAAAATACACACATTAACCAATATATAGCAAAGCCCTATCTATACCATAAATTCAAGAAAATCACCAAAGTTCCAAAATTACCTCAAATGCAAGAAATGGATGCTAAGATGAAGTGGTTATGTTGGTGATACTTGAATGATCACAAATCCCACAAATATGAAGCTTGAAAGATGAAATCTGCCTACACTTTGGCAAGGGTTTTGGTTCGGTTGGCAAGGGAAGCAAGAGCAAATGTGTATGTAATGTTTGTATGAATTAGAAGCAAATGGTATGTGATTGCTGCTAAGAAGGAGAAAGAAATGGCCAATTTGCTATTAAGTCCTCCCATTAATTAAGTCATGCAATTAGGTTCAATTCCATAACAAATGAGCAATTAAGTCCAATGCAATTAAGTCCCAAAATTCATGAAAATGAGCAAGTAAGGCCGTAAAAGAATTAAATCACGTTCGGGAAGTTAATTCACGTTGCAATCAAGTTCGATTTATGCAATAAATATCAATTTGATATGAATTTCACAAAAATACTTAATATTAAATAACTTAGGATATAATCAGTAACATAATTAACATTATTAACATCTAATATATTTAAAATAAAATTAACTATATAAACACGTAAAAATAATTATTTCGCGTAATTTGGTAAACTCTTACGTCATACCTGTACGGCCAAATAATCAGGGCATCACAATATATGTTCGTTTCATGATTTCAGACTTAATTGATTGAGTTTTGGAATATTTGAATATTGATATTAAGTTCTTAGGTTTGAAGTTTTAAACGTTTAAATCCTTTTCGAACCGTTTCTGATTTGTTTAACTCCGTTTTCAATTCCGATTTTTGTGCCAACTTGGTATACTTGAATTATGTGAGTTATTAACGTGTTTACATGCTTACGTTGTAATTTTAAGCTCGTTTGATTTAGTTTTGATTTCGGTTTTTGGAGACGGAACTTATAGGGCTTAAAACGCTTTTAGCGCGCCCTGGGTTCCGGATGACATATCTTGAGCTCGGGAATTCAGATTCGAATTCCGTCACCTCCGTTACCTTCGTAACGACGATTCGGAGACAATGGAACAAGCTTCATACCTTTTTGAGATCATTAAGACCTGCGAAATCCAACCGTAACGAACAACTCCTGCAAGAATAACCCTTTTGTTGATTAGTCTTCATGGTGGGACCCCTTAACACCTCTCTAACCTAACCATACTTTAACCCATGACTTGTGTGCTAGAGTGAAGCCTTTATTCTCCCTTTTGGTCAGCCAAACCCCCCTTATTGCTGCTGCAACAGATCGAGAGAGAGGGAGAGAAGAAAAGAGGAAGAACCTTGGCTACCTTTGTGATTTTGAGCTCAAATCACTTCCCTTCTTCGCCAAATCTTCAAGGTATGAATATTTATGTATTATATACTCTCTTATACATATTTTCATCCATTTATTTCTGATTTTGGATCAGATTTGGTTAGGGTTTGAGTTATGAGCTGGATATGTATTTTTGGGGGTAATTGCTCTTGTGACCTTGTTTGGTTGTCCATCTGATTTCGTGGCTTTAAACTGAGTTTTTGGACTTGTTTCTCTGCCTCTTTGTTTCTTAACTGATAGTATGTGATGTTAGGATGATTTTCTCTTTAGACCCTTTGATGAAATTATGAGAAATGGAGCTCCAAACTTAGAGATCAAAACTGCCTCCCCTGTTTTGGACTGCTGTGTAGAATCATGTCTTGTTGCTTGATCTAATGGCCTTAATTTGTTGTGAATTTGCATGGAGATGATGTACACTCATTTTTTTATATGTTAGGATTCATATTGCAACCCTTTGGATCCATTTTAAGCCCCAAAACCGAAATACATGACCTGTTCTTATGCATGATTCATGACAGCTGCTGTTGCATTTTTTTGGTGGTTTGTTGGCCATCCTAATGTGCTCCAATTTGTGTCAAGTTGCATATACATGGAGTATATTAGTTTCTTATCATGTTAGTATTCATTCCCTAAAGTTTCAGCTTTAAATTCAGCCCCTAAGTGCTTGATCATGGCATGATTGAACCAAATCGGGCTCATATGTGCGGTTTTGACTCCCCTGACTTGCTGCATGGTTTCAGTACTCTTAACGCGTGTTTTAGCCTTTTCATTCTAAATAAAATATGCTCCTAACATGATAAATATGTTGTATATCAAGTTTCATGAGATTTGGAGTTGATTTGGTATGCTTTTGGGATTGATTTTGTTTAGGGTCTATTTTGCCAGTAAGCTTTGTTTGCGTTTTTGGGTCTGTACCGTGACAACCCCGTATCTCATTTTCTTTGAAATGTGAGACACCCCCGTGTCATGCCCTTTTAGCAGGTCTGTACTAAGACACCCCCGTATCTCAGTCTATTCAGATTGAGGGACACGGGCGTGTCCCTCCCCCTGCGCAGCTCTTGTCTTTTCCTTTTCGGTTTTTGATTGTTTCACCTCTTTAATGCCTTTATCTTCATTTGTGATGAACTATGAACTTGTTTTGCTATGTGTTGGGAGTATTGTGGTTTAATTTAATAACATTTGGATAAGATTTAGGCATGCTTTTGCTGAATGCCGTTTATGTGCGTTTTTGTGTCGTTTGTGATTTCCGTAAACCAATTCCCCTGTCATATGATTTCTTCTTGTTTTCAAACTTTGGAAATATATTATATTATGTAATGTGATGTATGTAATAGAGTTTTGTGAAAGATTGAATACGTTTGAATGTATGTAATTGTTTATTTTCTAATTAGAAATGTGATCTAACTTGTGCTATGATTATATTTGAATTTCTTGAATTGAATTGATTGGAAACGTGAAATTATGAATTCCAATGAAAGTGAACGAATGATAGAATGACTTGATTATATGATTTAAATTCCTTTGATGTGAAATGTGAAGGATATGAACTCGTTTGAATACCAATGCTTCATTGAATGAATGAATTGAATGTTTATATGTCTTTAAGACTTTAATAGTGCACATGAAAGTGTTCATTACATTATAGCATCTTTTCTTCATTCATATCATGATCATTACATTGCCGAGCGTCCTATTTGGTCATTTGAGTCTCACTTCACCTTTCTTGCACAGATTTTGATCCCGTTGGAGACGAGGCCGGTCAGTGAGGCTCTTGTGCTCTCTTTTGTTGGTTTAAGGTGGGTTTCTCTTCTAATTAGATAAATGACCCTATATCCCTTCAAAGTGAAAAGTTTTCGTCCAAAATGAATGTATATATATAGAGTCGTTTTCAAGAGTAAATGTTTGTTGGAAAACACGAATCAGAAAGCAGCGGAATTTAAAAAATTTTTCCAACAAAAGGATCTAGGACTCGCAATCGTGTAACCAAATTCGTAAAGATAGAAAACTTACTTTTCTTTTATTCTTTCTTGAAGCGTTTCAAGCCACCCAAGAACGCTCTTCTCGCGGCTTGATCCCCTCTCCTTGGTAAAGCTCGAATCTTCAAACTTCTAACTTGAAGTCTCTAGAGAAAGTCCACCAACTTGATCACAATCTAACTAGTAAGGATGCTAGTTCTCTAGTTAGTGTTTAGGCTTAACCTAGGGTTTAATTTAATCTTGGAGAAAGAAAGGTGTTCAACACATGAACCAAAAGAATTGCCAATTAGCTCCATGAGGAGCTCGAGCTCCCCTATTTATAGGGAGTGGGTGCCGAAATCCCTAGTCCTTTATGGGCTAGGATTTTGGTCCCTCTCTCCTATTTCTTGATCATCAAGTAATTTGACTTTGACTTTGAATTCTAATTCAAATCAACTTTTAAGAGAGCTAAAAATATCCAAACTATTTTTGGATAATTTTATACTTTATTTATTATAAAAATAAACAACTTATTTTTATCTAATTAATTAATTCGTAATTAATTAACTAGATTATTTTCTCCAAAATTAGACTTTCTTTTTAATTCAAAATTAAACCAAAGTCTATTAAATAATTAACTAATTAATTATTTAATATATATATAATATATATATATAAACACACGTGTGTGACACGTGTCACAATGACACGTGTCACTCATCTGAGCCACACGTGTGACTTCACACTTGTGGAACCCTCTTGGCCCGATTAACTCGTTTAATCATTTTCAAGCCTCAACTCATGTAACCAAGTTGTTGTGTGTGACCCTCTAGGTTCTCAATTCAATTAGCAGTGACCCTAATTAATTAATTCACTAATTAATTAATCAGTCCACAGATTAAATGACCATAGTCTAGCAACAGGTGTTTAACCCCTAGCTGAATTGGAATGTTCGGATTCGACAGAACCTTTAAGTCATTGATTCATGTGAGATACAATCCTCCTACTTACTATCTCTCAACCAAGATCTAGGGCAAGGGAATAATCAGAACCCTAATAATCCGGTCTTAAAGCTAAGTGCATTTCATATCCATTTGATCTCAATCCAAGAAACCCTTTTCTTGATGTCTTGATCTACTACCTTGGCCAAGGACTCCATATGGCATATGAATGACTTACACAATAAGAGATCACCTTGCAGATGCAAGTGTAGGTCCTTTCTTGATTCTCATTCACTTTCATGAATCACTTGTGCAGCCCCAGCATAAGCCTTGAATCAGTTGTCTAAGGCGACACCCTTTAAAGCTTATACCTAAGACTACAGAGTTAACTCATAAAGTGACAAGGAACCTCAAGTCTAAGGATCAATTAATCACATCAATGACTCGTGAGATATTTCCTAATCTGGAAGTTTCCATTTCCTGAAATAGAAACTTCCTTTCCCATTTAGGAATGTTCTCACACGGGGCACCTCAGTGAACTTACTTGTTAAAGTAAGCACCCTCATGTATCACGCACGTATCAACTATACACTTTGCACCTCCATGAAACAAGGTGGTCCTTCTTAAGGGCGTGATCCCACAAGCAAGCCTTAGAGGAGTCAGGTTGACACTCCCACAGTCTGTAGGACTCATCGGCTTGGAGTATTTTACTAATCATGACTTATGTGATATAGGGCTCGTTTCATGAACCATTTCACCTAAATGGCAGAGTCCTAAAGTCATCAGGATTAGGGGAGTTTTTATACATGCACAGCTAAAGTAAACGCATACCAAACAAGAGCATATAAAGAAGTGTTGCCTCAATTCGTTATTTCATTCAAAGATTGTATGTGATTACAATAAGTAAAAGCACAAAGCGGATATACAATCGGCTTTCTAGGGCACTATTCCTAACAATCTCCCACTTGCCCGTCAAAGCCATTCTAAAGCTACTCTAAGTCCCATCTTCTGAAGATGACTTTGGAAAGCTTCTCGACTAAGGGGTTTAGTAAGTGGATCTGCCACGTTCTCTGCTGATGTGACCCTCTCAATTTGCACATCTCCTCTTTTGATAATATCACGGATTAGGTGATACTTCCTCATAATGTGCTTGGTCCGTTGGTGAGATCTTGGTTCTCTTGCTTGAGCAACCGCCCCAGTGTTGTCAGAAAAAACAGTAATGGGGTCTTTCATGCTAGGAACAACATTCAATTCTTGAATGAAGTTTCTAATCCAAACACCTTCCTTAGCTGCATCATTTGCAGCTAAGTATTCGGCCTCAGTGGTCGAATCTGCAGTGGTAGTTTGCTTGGAACTCTTCCAACTCACTGCTCCGCCGTTTAGGCAGAAAATGTATCCTGAAATTGACTTAAAATCATCTAAGTCAGATGCAAAGCTTGCATCGCAGTATCCTTCGACAGTAAGATCTTTTTGACCTCCGTAAACTAAGAATAAATCTTTAGTACTTTTCAAGTACTTAAGAATATTCTTCACGGCAGCCCAGTGACCATCTCCAGGGTCAGATTGGAAACGACTCGTTACACTAAGTGCATAAGCCACATCCGGTCGAGTACATAACATTGCATACATTATGCTACCTATTGCTGATGCATAAGGTGTATGAGTCATTCTTTCCTTCTCAAGGTTAGTCTTAGGACACATCTTCTTTGAAAGACATGTTCCTACACTCATAGGAAGGTTCTTAACCTTTGCTGACTCCATATTGAATCTTTTCAATACTTTGTCAATGTACATCAACTGTGATAGTCCTATTAACCTTCTAGATCTATCTCTATAAATTTTAATTCCAAGGATATAGGACGCATCACCAAGATCTTTCATCTCGAATTGGTTCGATAACCATAACTTAGTCACTTTCATGTCATCCTTCGAATTCCCAATAAGAAGGATGTCATCAACATAAAGTACTAAGAATTGCACTGAGGTCTCCAATTCCTTTCTATGCACACATGATTCATTCGAAATTTGGATGAATCCAAACGCTTTGACTGATTCATCAAATCGAATGTTCCAATTCCTAGTAGCCTGTTTCAATCCATAGATTGATCTTTGGAGTTTGCAAACCTTTTGCTCACTCCCACTGAATGTGAAACCTATGGGTTGCTCCATATAAATGTCTTTATCAATGTCACCATTGAGAAAGGCAGTTTTCACATCCATTTGCCATATCTCATAGTCATAATATGCAGCAATGGCAAGCATGATCCGAATAGACTTTTGCATTGCAACTGGTGAAAAGGTTTCATCAAAATCCACGCCGGGTCTCTGAGTGAATCCTTTTGTAACCAGTCTTGCTTTGTAGGCTGCAATGCTTCCATCAACTCCAAGCTTTCTCTTAAAGATCCATTTGCAACCTATGGGTTTGACCCCATCAGGCAAATCTACCAAGGTCCAAACTTGGTTGGAGTTCATGGAATCCATTTCGGATTTCATGGCTTCTATCCACTGTTCAGAGTCAGAATCTGAAAGTGCCTCCTCATATGTTGAAGGATCATTATCCTTTTGAGAGATTTCATGGAAGAATCCATACCATCTCTCCGGCTGTCTAGGAGTGCGTTCAGAACGCCTTAGAGGAGGATTTACATGTGTATCGAAATTCGTGATTGGTTGTAGTTGATCAGAGTGGGACGTTTCTTCAGTGGGTGACGTGGGGTCATTTTGTACTTCTTCTAATTCTATGATCTTGCCTTTCTTTTCTTTAAGGAACGGTTCCTCAAGAAAAGTGGCATTTCTGGAAACAAACACCTTTTGCTCAGATTGATCATAGAAATAGTATCCTATCGATTCCTTAGGATAACCTACAAAGTAGCATAAGTTAGAACGAGATTCTAACTTATCTCCCACTGTCCTCTTCACGTAAGCAGGACAACCCCAAATTCTTAAGTAAGAATAACTAGGGATTTTACCATGCCACATTTCATAGGGCGTTTTGGGGACTGAATTAGAGGGAACTAGATTCAAAATCTTTGCTGCACTTTCTAGGGCATAACCCCAGAAAGAAGGTGGTAAGTCAGTGAAACTCATCACGGAACGAACCATATCAAGTAGGGTTCGATTCCTTCTCTCAGAAACTCCATTAAGCTGAGGAGTTCCCGGAGGAGTCCACTGAGAGATAATCCCATTATCTCTGAGATCATTAAGGAATTCTTCACTAAGATATTCGCCTCCTCGATCAGATCGAAGTGCTTTGATCTTGTGACCAGTTTGGTTCTCAACCTCCTTTTGAAATTCTAAGAATTTCTCAAAAGCTTCAGATTTATACTTCATTAAGTATACATAACCATACCGACTAAAGTCATCAGTAAAGGTTATGAAGTACTGATGATTGTTTCTAGTGCTTACACTAAGCGGTCCACAAACATCAGTATGGATCAAATCCAAAACCTTAGTGGCACGTTCCACATTTCCTTTAAAAGGGACTTTGGACATTTTTCCTTTGAGACAGGATTCGCAAGAAGTTAACTCTTTGAGATCATTTTCAGAGAATGATCCTAAAGTGTTTATCTTGCCAATTCTGTTCTTGGAAATGTGTCCTAATCTAGCGTGCCATAAGGGAGCTGAAACTTTGTCATCTCTCTTACGCTTTGTTTCTCGTTGTATATTCATAATATTGATATTTTGAGTTAGGTAAAGTCCATTACTTAGAGTACCGATATGAACGGAAGAGTTGTTCCGTTTGATAAAGTATTTACCATTCTTAATATAAGTTTCATAACCTTCACAATCTAATATTGGAACTGAAATTATATTACGAATAATGCTCGGTACATAAAGGACTTTATTTAATACTAACTCAAAACTACCTAAATCTAAGCTAATTGTGCCTAAAGCTCGAGCTTCAACGTTTGAGCCATCGCCGATCTTCAAGACACATTCTCCTTCTTTGAGTTGTTGGACTTCACTTAGCATCTGTACATGATTACAGATATGAGTTCCACAACCGGTATCAAGTACCCAAGAACTAGAATTAATAGAAAGATTTACTTCAACGAGAAAGATACCTTTCTTCAGAGTAGCCTTGTACTCTGGGCAGTTTCTCCTCCAATGTCCCGCTTTGCCACAATGGAAGCAAACATCCTCTTTCTGATCACGCTTCTTCTTTTGGGCCTTCCCCTTCGAAATGCCACCAGTGGGCCTAAGGGGTTTCTTCTTCTTCTTTTGGGCTTTCTTGCCCTTACCCTTAGAAGGCCCAGAAGAGGAAGATGGAGCATTCACCATCAAAACCTTATTGTCCTTCTTGATCGTGCTTTCAGCAGTCACAAGCTGACTAATCAGCTCAGCTACAGTAGCACCAGCATGATTCATGTTGAAGTTAAGGACAAATGGGTTGAATGATGGTGGGAGCGAAGCTAGCAACAAATCCACTGAAAGCTCATCTTTCAGTGGCATGTCCATGGAAGCAAGTTTCTCAGTAAGGGCAAGAAACTTGAGTCCATATTCATGGACACTTGAACCTTCCCTCATTCTCAAGTGGAACAATTCCTTTGAAGTGTTATACCTTGTAACACGTTCATGAGGGCGGTAAAGTTGCTCTAAGTGGTCGTAAATCTCCCAAGCAAATTCCATGGCCTCATGTTGCCTTTGCAAGTCCGGAGACATGTTAGCCAACATAAGGCAACGGGCTTGGAGATTATCATCCTTCCACTTCTGAATCGCATCCCGCTCGGCCCTAGTGGGAGCCTCCCGTTCGGGACTAGGCTCCCCTTCGAAGAGAACATAAGTTCTCTTCTCAGAATCTAAAATGATTTTTAGATTCCTCAGCCAATCAGAATAGTTGGGACCAGTCAACTTGTTTGACTCGAGGATAGATACAAGAGGGTTTTTGGTTGCCATTTCAAAACACGTAGAGAATCACAGAATCTATGACCTAAATGGTTAAACAGAGAACTAGTTAGCATGCTGAATTATAACGATATACAAAAGATAAGGTCTTTAATCTAATGTAGCTCCCACTGTTTTTCAAAGATCTAGAATTCCCAAAGATCTAAGAGGAACACGTTTCCCAATGGGTACTAAGATCCTAGGCATTTTACCTCGAACCCACGACTCGCGGACATTCTAAATAAGAACCCTAGGTAGGTACAACTTACCAATTCTAACACCTTTAGAACTCTTAGTAATTGTTTTTGCATCACCTATCTTTCAATATGGACCCACGACTCGTGCGACATCCATATTTACTTAGGCGTTAAGCTAGACCCATCAATCATAAGATCATGACCAAAACTTAGTTCGAACGACCCACGACTCGCGGACATCGCCCTTGCTAAAATTGACCGCGAAATATTGACCATTTAAAATGATTAATTAGGTAACTAAGAACTAATAAGCTCCACTAGCTATCCCACGACTCGCGGACAATAACTAGCTTTACTTACTACTTAAAACCTATTGATGGAATGCTACGAATTTAATTCAAAATTTGCATCTCGAATTAAACACCTATTTGTTCGAAATTAGCTTAATATTTAATGGGAATTTTCGAATCAACCGGAGAGTTGTCCGGTTCGACCTCACCAACATATATGTTATCCAATTTTATTAGTCTTGATTAATGCAAGTACACTTAAATGCATATCAAACAAGCACATAAACAGATAACATGTCCTAGCATGATACTAACATGTAATGATCATAGGTTCTACCTATCTTATGCGTGATATGTGGGAGCCACTCCACAATCACAAGTTCTAACATACATGCCACATAAACAGTTTAAATCACATAAGGGAAAGCGGTAACAAAATACGAGCCCTATCTCTATTACATTTAACAATTAAGATTCCCCTCCCTAACATTTTGAGGGGTCTTCACTTATGGCCTCCTTGTTACTTGAATGTGGTCCATCTTACTCCATGGGTGCATTGTCTCCAAAATGAAAATAAAACCTCACCACCTATCTCTACTCTCAAATTACAATAAAAAGAAAAAGGCATAAAGTAATAAGGCTCAATCTTCATATTGGCCTTAGACAATTACACGGGGCATACCCCGACCTCAAAAACAGTAATATGGAAAGCCACATAATAAATCACATAACAGTACGCACATAAGTGAGGCTCCAACCTCAATTGAAAAACGCAACTATAGGGCTCCAACCCCAATTTAAACCATCCATGTGCATAAATTAAAACCATACATAGATCTAAACCCATGATCACCTAACATGCTTTTCCAAGAATTTAAATTTAACCAATAAATTAAAATTCTCGCTTTAAGCTCTAATAGCTTAAAACACGACTTAGATGCAATTCTTGTTCAAGAGCCTTTTCTATAAAACCCGAAAAACAATAAACTAATAAAATTCCAATTAATTTCTGAAAATTAATAATTTTATTCTTTCAATATTTTCAAAAAATGGAGATTGTAATTTTTCCAAAATTTAAATCGCTTAAATTTTCAAAATCCCAATTCAAACAATTATTTCAAAAATAATTCAAATTTAATAAATAAAATTTTTCAGAAAAATTAAATCGGGATTTCGAGGACCGAAAACACGAAAACACGAAAACTCCAAAACCGTGCCCGGAACCGCCCGGAACGAGCACAGGCTCGCCGCGCAGCGTCGCGCGCAGCTTGCTGCTGCTCGGGTGCGGGCGATGCCGGGCGGGTGCTCCCGCGCGGTTGTGGCGGGCAGTCCCGCTCGGTTGCGGGACTGCTGGGCGGGCGGTCGCGGGTCTGGCGTGCTACGCCTTAGCACGTCAGGCTCGCGTTTTCGTAACGCGATTTCGTGTTTCGTACTTCTTAGTTCAAAAACCAAAACAATCCAAAATTCAAAAAACGATTTAAATTAATTTCTATCAAAACGGTTTTCAAGAAACACAATTTAAGAAAACAGTTTCAGAAATTCAAGAAAAATTACAGTTTCGTAATTCAGGCTTTCTAAAAGAACTCAAGAATACCTAATTCGCATCTAAGCCTAAGAATTTCTACCAAATTCAGAATAATTGAGACGAATCAGAAACACGATTAACGAGGTGGCTCTGATACCACTTGTTGGAAAACACGAATCAGAAAGCAGCGGAATTTAAAAAAAATTTCCAACAAAAGGATCTAGGACTCGCAATCGTGTAACCAAATTCGTAAAGATAGAAAACTTACTTTTCTTTTATTCTTTCTTGAAGCGTTTCAAGCCACCCAAGAACGCTCTTCTCGCGGCTTGATCCCCTCTCCTTGGTAAAGCTCGAATCTTCAAACTTCTAACTTGAAGTCTCTAGAGAAAGTCCACCAACTTGATCACAATCTAACTAGTAAGGATGCTAGTTCTCTAGTTAGTGTTTAGGCTTAACCTAGGGTTTAATTTAATCTTGGAGAAAGAAAGGTGTTCAACACATGAACCAAAAGAATTGCCAATTAGCTCCATGAGGAGCTCGAGCTCCCCTATTTATAGGGAGGGGGTGCCGAAATCCCTAGTCCTTTATGGGCTAGGATTTTGGTCCCTCTCTCCTATTTCTTGATCATCAAGTAATTTGACTTTGACTTTGAATTCTAATTCAAATCAACTTTTAAGAGAGCTAAAAATATCCAAACTATTTTTGGATAATTTTATACTTTATTTATTATAAAAATAAACAACTTATTTTTATCTAATTAATTAATTCGTAATTAATAAATTAGATTATTTTCTCCAAAATTAGACTTTCTTTTTAATTCAAAATTAAACCAAAGTCTATTAAATAATTAACTAATTAATTATTTAATATATATATAATATATATATATATATACACACGTGTGTGACACGTGTCACAGTGACACGTGTCACTCACGTGAGCCACACGTGTGACTTCACACTTGTGGAACCCTCTTGGCCCGATTAACTCGTTTAATCATTTTCAAGCCTCAACTCATGTAACCAAGTTGTTGTGTGTGACCCTCTAGGTTCTCAATTCAATTAGCAGTGACCCTAATTAATTAATTCACTAATTAATTAATCAGTCCACAGATTAAACGACCATAGTCTAGCAACAGGTGTTTAACCCCTAGCTAAATTGGAATGTTCGGATTCGACAGAACCTTTAAGTCATTGATTCATGTGAGATACAATCCTCCTACTTACTATCTCTCAACCAAGATCTAGGGCAAGGGAATAATCAGAACCCTAATAATCCGGTCTTAAAGCTAAGTGCATTTCATATCCATTTGATCTCAATCCAAGAAACCCTTTTCTTGATGTCTTGATCTACTGCCTTGGCCAAGGACTCCATATGGCACATGAATGACTTACACAATAAGAGATCACCTTGCAGATGCAAGTGTAGGTCCTTTCTTGATTCTCATTCACTTTCATGAATCACTTGTGCAGCCCCAGCATAAGCCTTGAATCAGTTGTCTAAGGCGACACCCTTTAAAGCTTATACCTAAGACTACAGAGTTAACTCATAAAGTGACAAGGAACCTCAAGTCTAAGGATCAATTAATCACATCAATGACTCATGAGATATTTCCTAATCTGGAAGTTTCCATTTCCTGAAATAGAAACTTCCTTTCCCATTTAGGAATGTTCTCACACGGGGCACCTCAGTGAACTTACTTGTTAAAGTAAGCACCCTCATGTATCACGCACGTATCAACTATACACTTTGCACCTCCATGAAACAAGGTGGTCCTTCTTAAGGGCGTGATCCCACAAGCAAGCCTTAGAGGGGTCAGGTTGACATTCCCACTGTCTGTAGGACTCATCGGCTTGGAGTATTTTACTAATCATGACTTATGTGATATAGGGCTCGTTTCATGAACCATTTCACCTAAATGGCAGAGTCCTAAAGTCATCAGGATTAGGGGAGTTCTCATACATGCACAGCTAAATTAAACGCATACCAAACAAGAGCATATAAAGAAGTGTTGCCTCAATTCGTTATTTCATTCAAAGATTGTCTGTGATTACAATAAGGAAAAGCACAAAGCGGATATACAATCGACTTTCTAGGGCACTATTCCTAACAATGTTTTCAACGTAAAGCCTTATTTTATGAATCCTACCTAATGTTTTGGCGAGAAATGAATGAATGAATGCACTGAATGGGGCCCAGGGACTTGGTGTGGGTGGTGACCCGAGGAGGCAAGGGCTGACGGTGATCCCTCACACTAGTTCCGCTAATGAACGGCGTAACCGGACCTCGTTAGGAGTTAGCGAGGAATGGACGCTGAGTGCCATCTGGGGAGTCATGTTCCCCTTTTGGTCAATGAATGGGTGGATGGGCCTTGCAAACCCGCCACCAACCCGGATGAAGAAGGTGTAAATGTTAATGAATGCGCACGAAAGAATGAAAAGAATGAAAGAATGAAAGAATGAATGAATGAATGTTAATGAATTACACGAGGTGTTGGTTGGAGATAATGCCCGCCCACCCGTCGGGCCAATAATGACCTAATGTTAATGAATCGTTGTAATCCCTTTTGATGATTTCTATTCACCCATTTGGGAAACTCTTTAAAAACCTCACTTGGGGTTATAGCTTGCATGTGAATGTTTAATTACCGTTGTATATTATATTTATGCCCTGTTTTATACCCACCAGTCCCTTTTGGACTGAACCCGTTCGGCTTTCAGTTGTGCTGTGCAGGTGTATAGGGAGCTAGGCGGGATTTCGAGTCATAGGTCTTGCATTCGCTTTTAGCCCTTGTATTTTGGTCTTACACTCACATATTGCACTTTTGATCATTGTATATGAACTTTTTTGGAGCGTACTTGTTTTGAGCCTTGATGGCATTTGAGGGTGTATACGACTTAAAATTGGAACTGTGATGCTCATTGCATATATACATGATGTATGTTCGTTTATTGCTTCCGCTTTAATGTTTTACGCTGTTTTTTTGGTTCAAGGGTTAGTCCCGCGTAGCATAAAGAGTGTGTATGTCCCCGTTCGCCGTGATTTGGCTCGGGTATGGATCGTCCATTTCATATTCGGGTCGGGTCTCGGTGCGGGGGATGTGTGTAACGCCCCGAGTTTTCATTTATACCAATATCCTATATGTGTTTATAAAATGCGCAATTAAATTATTTAATTATGTGATTAATTATTTATAAATATTTTATATTTAATTTCATTTTAAATGTATTAAATGATAATTAATTTATTTTTATGTTATTAATATCAAACATATTTATATATATAAATATATTTATGTTAATTGTGGCACTAATTGTTTTATAAATTGCATGAACTTAAGAAATCCATGTTAATTAATTATGCATGTATGACATTATAAATTATATGCGTATGTGATTTACATTAATTGTAATATTTTAATAATTGAAATAAGTGTTAAGTTTGAAACTTTAAAGGTTTAAATCCTTTTCTAATCGTTTTCGAATTGTTTAACTCCGTTTTCAATTTCGATTTTTGTGCCAACTTGGTATACTCGAATTATGTGAGTTATTAACGTGTTTACATGCTTACGTTGTAATTTTACGCTCGTTTGATTTAGTTTTGATTTCGTTTTTGGAGAAGGAACTTATAGGGCTTAAAACGCTTTTAGCGCGCCCTGGGTTCCGGACGTCATATCTTGAGCTCGGGAATTCCGATTCGAATTCCGTCACCTCCGTTGCCTTCGTATCGACGATTCGAAGACAATGGAACCAGACTCATACCTTTTTGAGATCATTAAGACCCCTGAAATCCAACCGTAACAAGCGACTCGTGCAAGAAGAACCCTTTTTGTTGACTAGTCTTCTTGGTGGGACCCTTAACACCTCTCTAACTTAACCATACTTCAACCCATGATTTGTGTACTTGAGTTAACCCATTTCTTCCCCATTTTAGCAGAAAAAACCGAGCCAAACACCCCCCTTGTTTCTGTAACTGATCGAGAGAGAAGGGAGAGAGGAGGAAGAGAAGAGAAAACCTTGGCCCTTGTGATTTTTGAGCTCAAATCACTTCCTTTCTTCTCCATATCTTGAAGGTATGTATATTTATGTATCCTCTACTCTTTTATTCTTGATTTCATCCATTTAATACTTGCTTTGCATCAGATTTGATAAGGGTTTGGGCTAAGAACATGAATAGGACTTTTGGGGATTTTTGCTCTAATGACCTATTTACTTGTGTAGCTGATTTTCTTGCTTATACATGATTATATGAGCTTGTTTCTTGGCCTATTTGTTTCCTAACTGATAGTATATGATGTTAGGATGATTTTATCTTTAGACCCTTTGATGAAATTATGAGATATAGAGCTCCAAACTTGATGATCAAAACTGCCTCCCCTGTTTTGGGACTGCTGTGTGGAATCATGTCTTGTTGCTTGATCTAATGGCCTTCTTTTCGTGTGAAATTGCATGCTTTTGGATCCATTTTGAGCCCCAAAACCGTAGCACATTACCTGTTCTGTGCATGGCTTATGACAGACCTGCTGCTGTTGCACTTTTGTGGTTCGTTGGTCATTCTAATTTGCTTCAATTCGTGCCATTTTGCATATATATGATTTATACTAGTTTTTTATTATGTTAGCATGCATTACTCAAGGTTTTAGATCCAAATTCAGCCCCTAAGTACTTGATCATGGCATGATTGAACCAATCGTACTCATATGTGCTGTTTTGATGGCCCAGACTTTCTGCATGGTTTTGGTGCTCTTAACGTGTGATTTGGACTTTTCACTCTAAATGAAAAATTCTCCTAACATTCTAAATATGTTTTATATCAAGTTTCATAAAATTTGGAGTTGATTTGGTATGTTTTTGGAACTGATTTTGTGTAGGGTTGTTTTGCCGTTAAGCTTTGTTTGCATTTTTGGGTCTGTACCGAGAAACCCCCGTGTCTCATTTGCCTTGTATTGTGTGACACGCCCATGTCATTCCCTTTTAGCATGTCTGTACTGCGACACCCCCGTGTCTCATTTGCCTTGTTATGTGAGACACCCCCGTGTCACTTCCCCTGCGCAACTCTTGTCTTTTCCTTTTCGGTTTTTGATTGTTTCACCTCCTTAACGCCTTTATCTTAAATCGTGATGAACTATGAACTTGTTTTAATATGTGTTGAGAGTATGGTGGTTTGATTTCATAACATTTGGATGAGATTTAGGCATACTTTTATTGAATGCCGTTTATGTGTGTTTTTGTGTTGTTTGTTCCATAACCATTTCCCTTGTCATATTAATTCTTCTTGTTTTCAAACTTTGGAAATATGTTATATTATGTAATATGATGTATGTGGTAGCGTTTTGTGAAATATTGAATACGTGTTAGGCTCCTATTTGAATTTCTTCAATTGAATTGATTGGAAACGTGAAATTATGAATTGAATGAAAGTGAACGAATGATTGAATGACTTGATTATGTGATTTACATTCCTTAATAGTGCACATGAACATTTCCATGATATAATATGATCTTTTATGCATTCATATCATAATCATTTCATTGTCGAGCATCTTATTTGGTCATATTGAGTCTCACTTCACCTCTCTTGCACAGATTTTGATACCGTTGGAGACGAGGCCGGTCAGTGAGGCTCTTGTGCTCTCTTTTATTGGTTTAAGGTGGGTTTCTCTACTATCTAGTTAAATGGCCCTATATACTCCCAATGTGCAAAGATTTCGGCCAAAAGTATATATATGTATATAGAGTCGTTTTCAAGAATAAATGTTTTCAACGTATAGCCCTTCTTTCATGAATCCTACCTAATGTTTTGGCGAGAATGAATGAATGTTCACAATGAATGGGGCCCAGGGGCTTGGTGTGAGTGGGGAACCGAGGAGGCATGGGCTGACGGGAAACCCTCACACTAGTCCCACTAATGAACGGCGTAACCGGACCTCATTAGGAGTTAGCGAGGAATGGACGCTGAGTGCCATCTGGGGAGTCATGTTCCCCTTTTGTTCAATGAATGGGTGGATGGGCCTTGCAAACCCGCCACCAACCCGGAGGAAGAAGGTTGAATGTTAATGAATTACACGAGGTGTTGGTTGGAGGTAATGTACGCCCACTCGTCGGGCCAATAATGACCTAATGTTAATGAATTGTTATAATCTCTTTTGATGATTTCTATTTGCCCACTTGGGAAATTCTTGAAAACCTCACTTGGGATTATAGCTTGCATGTGAATGTTTAATTACTGTCGTATATTATACTTATGCGCTATTTTTTATACCCACCAGTCCCTTTTGGACTGAACCCGTTTGGTTTTCAGTGGTGTTGTGCAGGTGTCAAAGAGCTAGGTGGGAATTCGAGTCATAGGTTTTACATTCGTTTTAGCTCTTGTATTTTCTCGGTCTTACACTTTCATATTGCACGTTGGATCATTGTATATGAACGTTAATGGAGCGTACTTGTTTGTTGAGCCATGACGGCATTTGATAATGTACATGGATGGTTTTGGAGTTTGATTACTCATTGTTTATATTATGGCCAGTTATTGCTTCCGCGCTTATTTTTTATTTTGATTTTATGGTTTAAGGGTTAGCCCGCCTAGCATAGCATGTGTGTTTATCCCCGTTCGCCGTGAGTTAGCTCGAGTATGGATCGTCCATTTCATATTAGGGTCGGGTCTCGATGCGGGGGATGTGGTACCTTGCGTTCGGGTGCTACATCCTTAAATGGTATCAGATCCTCGGGTTGCAAAACTCGGGTTCTCGTGTCGTGTGGGTCAGTCTAGGTCGTTCGGCTTAGGAACTATGTGATAATGTGCGCATTGCATCGATCCTGAATATGAATTGTCTTGCTTTTTGAATTTTGTTGACTTATCTGTTGCATTCTTGCATTAGATCAGTGGTTTTCATGTCAAATAAGTGTCATGAGCATTCACTAATCGCATGCATGTACCCTTGAAGTAAGTTATGAATTACAGGTTACAAAGATACTATCAAACTACGGTCAAGTATCGTGTTAACAACGCCTTATTGCAAGCTCCTTTTGAGGCATAGAGGATACGAAGGATGCAACGGGGATGAGTATAGAGAATGCTAGATGCGTGGCTTCGTAGATGGAGTTAGAGTAAAGGATAGGAACCGGAATGGGAGGTTCGACGTTGGAGATGCGATGGTAGAGGGACTTTTGGTGAAAATAAAGGGTTAATCGTGAGGTAGTTGTGACTCAGAAAATCAATTTATGTGAACCCACTGCTTAGAGTGCTTTAATTGGAATCAAGGGATTGCCAAACCTGAAGAGTGGAGTATATGAACCTTGGAGGTAATTTAGTTCGGGGTCTGGATCATTGGAGGGATATCTGTGATAAAGAGGAGTTAAGGTAAAATGGGTTCGGTGGGAATTAAGCACTCTGGGTTATCAAAGAAGGGCTTCTAAATAATTTAGTAATTAGAAGTCGAGCTTGTAGAAGTCAAGATTGGGAAGAGTTTGGACTTGGGTACTCTGGATTTCAACTAAGATAGAGAACGAATCGAGGAGGGATTCAAAGGAGCCAAGTATCGTGGGAAATACAAGTTCATGGAAAGTGAATTGGGAAATATGGAGCGATGAATGGAAACGGTAAAGAAAGGCAAAGACGTTTTGGAAGGAAATCATACGCGCAAGTGGAAGCAATTGGAAGACAAGTTTAAGTCACCAATTCAAGCTCATAAAGGACGAGTGCGGGAACCTTGATCAAGTTGTGGGAGAAATGAGGGATTGGGAAATTGCAATCCCGGACCGTGGAAGATACAAGTGGTGCACAGGATTCTTGGAAATCTTGAAGACCGTGGGAAAGACGAAGCATGATCAACAAGTCAAAGTAACCTCGTGCTTGGAGGAACGAGAAAAACCTACCGAGCTAACAACTTACCCATTGGTGACAGGTTCCAAAACATTCATAGCACGTGCATCATACTTCACATCAATTATTTATTCTTCTTTATTTATGTTCGTGCGCGCATTTCTATTTGATTTCGTTGCTCTAAGGTGTTGCATATTTCATTGTAGCAATTGTGCCACATGCATCGTCATTTTAACCCGACATGTATTTTAGTGTTTACTTGGTAGGAAATTCTTTCACCTCACTTATCAAGTATCTTTTCGACTGGCCACCTCTGAGTTAAGAGGAAAAATAAATAACAGGGTAACACCTAACAAGGAAGATGACTTCGGTAAATAAAGAACTTCAAGTAAGGGATAAGATGGTGAAAAGGAATTCCGAAGGAACGTGGGATTAGATTTGTTCTCGAGGGTGTTGGGATCGAACAAGAATAGAGAAGGGGGTTTCGATTACCAAGGGAATTAAAAGGGAAGATGAGAGGTATAAATTTTGGGTTACTAGGTTCGTTAAATCCCCCCCCCCCCCAATGAGATTCTCTTATCAAGGATTTCGATGAAAGAAGGATTGATGAGGTTCAAGGTGTAACGAAAAAATTTTAAGGGGGAGAGGATGACCGAGAGGAGAATTTAAACTTGAAGTTGTGGCTGAAGAAATAATGAATAGAAATAACGGAGATACATTTAGGAAGACAAGGGAGTTATGAGGGAGTTTAAGGAAACTCCTACGTTGCGATGGCAAGAGGTAATCGAGTCAAGTTACCGTAGAAAAGAGATGTTGTTAATAAAGCTTGGTTCAATGAATTTGGAAAGAGTTGGTTGGTCGAATGAAGATTATGGGAAATGACGAGAGATCGAAGAAGACTAGAAACAGTACAAGTCAGAAGGGAATCAAGAATGAAATCCTTAGAGGATCTATCAATTGCTTGGTTGGGGTACCCTGAAGAGCTTAAAGACAAGTCGAGCATTGAATTCACTTTCGGGGCAGACCACGCTTTGGACAACGAAACTTACCATTCTGAATTATGCAACTACGGTGAACGGTACCTGAAGCATCCATGATACACACATCCATTCGAATTTAATTCAAATAGTTTTCTGCTATGTGCTTTGATTCCCTATCATGTTAACTTGGAATAATTGTTGATCAACGTGGATGATATCTATTACCTGCTTTAGGCATTTTACCTGATTTTAATTATTGTTTTGTGTTTCGTTGCTCGGGAGTATTGGAGACTTCCTTGCTTTGTTGTTATTTGTAAGATACGGGGATTCTCTTATTTTCGTTCGAGAGACAGGGTGCTCTCTTTGCTTGCGAGAGACGGGGTTCTCTCATAGCTACTTGAGAGACGGGGTTCTCTCATTGTTGTTGGAGAGACGGGGTTCTCTCATTGTTGCTTGAGAGACGGGGCTCTCTCCTTGTTATTTGCGAGAGACGGGGAATCTCTCAGTGTTTGTTTGGGCGAGTAGTGAATTCGAGGACGAATTCTTTTAAGGGGGAGAGGTTGTAACGCCCCGGGTTTTCATTTATACCAATATCCCATATGTGTTTATAAAATGCACAATTAAATTATTTAATTATGTGATTAATTATTTATAAATGTTTTATATTTAATTTTATTTTAAATGTATTAAATGATAATTACTTTATTTTAATGTTATTAATATCAAACATATTTATATATATAAATATATATATGTTAATTGTCGCACGAATTGTTTTATAAATTACATGAACTTAGGAAATCCATGTTAATTAATTATGCATGCATGACATTATAAATTATATGCGTATGTGATTTACATTAATTGTAATATTTTAATAATTGAAATAAGTGTTAAGTTTGAAACTTTAAACGTTTAAATCCTTTTCTAATCGTTTTCGAATTGTTTAACTCCGTTTTCAATTCCGATTTTTGTGCCAACTTGGTATACTCGAATTATGTGAGTTATTAACGTGTTTACATGCTTATGTTGTAATTTTACGCTCGTTTGATTTAGTTTTGATTTCGGTTTTTGGAGATGGAACTTATAGGGCTTAAAACGCTTTTAATGCGTCCTGGGTTCCGGACGTCATATCCTGAGCTCGAGAATTCCGATTCGAATTTCGTCACCTCCAATTCCTTCGTATCGAAGATTCGGAGACAATGGAACCAGCCTCATACCTTTTTGAGATCATTAAGACCCCCGAAATCCAACCGTAACAAACAACTCGTGCAAGAAGAACCCTTTTTGTTGACTAGTCTTCTTGGTGGGACCCTTAATACCGCTCTAACTTAACCATACTTCACCCATGATTTGTGTACTTGAGTTAACCCATTTCTTCCCCCTTTTATCAGCAAAAACCGAGCCAAACACCCCCCTTGTTTCTGCAACTGATCGAGAGAGAAGGGAGAGAGGAGGAAGAGAAGAGAAAACCTTGGGCCTTGTGATTTTTGAGCTCAAATCACTTCCTTTCTTCTCCATATCTTGATGGTATGTATATTTATGTGTCCTCTACTCTTTTATGCTTGATTTCTTCCATTTAATACTTGCTTTGCATCAGATTTGATAAGGGTTTGGGCTAAGAACATGAATAGGACTTTTGGGGATTTTTGCTCTAATGACCTATTCACTTGTATAGCTGATTTTCTTGCTTATACATGATTATATGAGCATGTTTCTTGGCCTATTTGTTTCCTAACTGATATTATATGAAGTTATGATGATTTTCTCTTTAGACCCTTTGATGAAACTATGAGATATAGAGCTCCAAACTTGATGATCAAAACTGCCTCCCTTGTTTTGGGACTGCTGTGTGGAATCATGTCTTGTTGCCTGATCTAATGGCCTTCTTTTCGTGTGAAATTGCATGGAGATGATGTACACTCATTTTTTTATATGTTAGCATTCATGTTTCAAGCTTTTGGATCCATTTTGAGCCCCAAAACCGTAGCACATTACCTGTTCTGTGCATGGCTTATGACAGACCTGCTGCTGTTGCATTTTTGTGGTTCGTTGGTCATTCTAATGTGCTTCAATTCGTACCATTTTGCATATATATAATGTATATTAGTTTTTTAGTATGTTATCATGCATCACCCAAGGTTTTAGATCCAAATTCAGCCCCTAAGTACTTGATCATGGCATGATTGAACCAATCGGACTCATATGTGTAGTTTTGACGCCCCAGACTTGCTGCATTGTTTTGGTGCTCTTAACGTGTGATTTGGACTTTTCACTCTAAATGAAAAATTCTCCTAACATTCTAAATATGTTTTATATCAAGTTTCATAAAATTTGGAGTTGATTTGGTATGTTTTTGGAACTGATTTTGTATAGGGTTGTTTTGTCGGTAAGCTTTGTTTGGATTTTTGGGTCGTACCGAGACACCTCCGTATCTCATTTGCCTTGTATTGTGTGACACCCCCGTGTCATGCCTTTTTAGCATGTCTGTACTGTGACACCCCCGTGTGTCATTTGCCTTGTAATGTGAGACACCCCCGTGTCACTCCCCCTGCGCAACTCTTGTCTTTTCCTTTTCGGTTTTTGATTGTTTCACCTCCTTAACGCCTTTATCTTCAATCATGATGAACTATGAAATTGTTTTACTATGTGTTGAGAGTATGGTGGTTTAATTTCATAACATTTGGATGAGATTTAGGCATACTTTTATTGAATGTCCTTTATGTGCGTTTTTGTGTTGTTTGTGATTTCCATAACCATTTCCCTTATCATATTAATTCTTCTTGTTTTCAAACTTTGGAAATATGTTATATTATGTAATATGATGTATGTGGTAGCGTTTTGTGAAATATTGAATACGTGTTAGGCTCCTATTTGAATTTCTTGAATTGAATTGATTGGAAACGTGAAATTATGAATTGAATGAAAGTGAACGAATGATTGAATGACAGGATTATGTGATTTACATTCCTGAATAGTGCACATGAACATTTCCATGATATAATATGATCTTTTATGCATTCATATCATAATCATTTCATTGTCGAGCATCTTATTTGGTCATATTGAGTCTCACTTCACCTCTCTTGCATAGATTTTGATCCCGTTGGAGACGAGGCCGGTCGGTAAGGCTCTTGTGGTCTCTTTTGTTGGTTTAAGGTGGGTTTCTCTACTATCTAGTTAAATGGCCCTATATACTCCCAATGTGCAAAGATTTTGGCCAAAAGTATATATATGTATATAGAGTCATTTTCAAGAGTAAATGTTTTCAACGTATAGCCCTTCTATCATGAATACTACCTAATGTTTTGGCGAGAATGAATGAATGTTCACAATGAATGGAGCCCAGGGGCTTGGTGTGAGTGGGAACCGAGGAGGCATGGGCTGACGGGAAACCCTCACACTAGTCCCACTAATGAACGGCGTAACCGGACCTCGTTAGGAGTTAGCGAGGAATGGACGCTGAGTGCCATCTGGGGAGTCATGTTCCCATTTTGGTCAATGAATGGGTGGATGGGCCTTGCAAACCCGCCACCAACCCGGAGGAAGAAGGTGGAATGTTATTGAATGCGCACGAAAGAATGAAATGCATGTAGAGAATGAATGAATGAATGTTAATGAATTACACGAGGTGTTGGTTGGAGATAATGCACGCCCACTCGCCGGGCCAATAATGACCTAATGTTAATGAATTGTTATAATCCCTTTTGATGATTTCTATTTGCCCACTTAGGAAATTCTTCAAAACCTCACTTGGGATTATAGCTTGCATGTGAATGTTTAATTACTGTCGTATATTATATTTATGCCCTATTTTTTATACCCACCAGTCCGTTTTGGACTGAACCCGTTTGGTTTTCAGTTGTGTTGTGCAGGTGTCAAGGAGCTAGGCGGGAATTCGAGTCATAGGTTTTACATTCGTTTTAGCTCTTGTATTTTCTCGGTCTTACACTTTCATATTGCACGTTGGATCATTGTATATGAATGATAATGGAGCGTACTTGTTTGTTGTGCCGTGACAACATTTGATAATGTACATGGATGGTTTTGGAGTTTGATTACTCATTGTTTATATTATGGCCAGTTATTGCTTCCGCGCTTATTTTTTATTTTGATTTTATGGTTTAAGGGTTAGCCCGCCTAGCATAGCGTGTGTGTTTGTCCCCGTTCGCCGTGACTTAGCTCGAGTATGGATCGTCCATTTCATATTCGGGTCGGGTCTCGGTGCGGGGGATGTGGTACCTTGCGCTCGGGTGTTACATCCTTAAGTGGTATCAGAGCCTTGGGTTGCAAAACTCGGGTTCTCGTGTCGTGTGGGTCAGTCTAGGTCGTTCGGCATAGGAACTACGTGATAATGTGTGCATTGCATCGATCTTGAACATGAAATTGTCTTTCTTTTTAATTCTATCGAATTACTTGTTGCATTTTATATTGGATCCGTGCCTTTCGTGTTGAATATGTGCCATATGCATGTACTAATCGCATGCATATACCTTCGAAATGTGTTATGATTTACAGGTTATAAAGATAATATCAAACCACGGCCAAGTTCCACGATAAAGACGATCTATTCTAAGTTCTTCCGGAGTCATGGAAGATAGGAGGGATGCACTGGGGAAGAATATGGAGAGTTCGAGATGTGAGGCCTTCGTATATGGAGCTAGAGTTCAAGGATTGGGAGCCGGAATGGGAGGTTTCACTTTAGGGATGCAAGGGTAGAGAAGCACTTGGTAAGATAAGAATTGATCGGGGGAAATATTTATGACTCCGAAGATTGACATATGCAGCTCTCTTACATAAGATGCCATAATTGGACTCAACGGGGTCATTCAAATTAAGGAATGGAGTGAACGAACTTTGAAGGTACCTTAACTCAGGGTTCGGATTATGGAAGAGATAGCGAGAATTGTGAAGATTCAAGCTAAAATACGTTCGGCGGTAGTTATGCATCAAGAGTCGTAAAAATGAGAATGTCTAACTGAACCTAATGGATAGAAAAGAGGTCAAGGTCGGGAAGAAGTGAGTCTGGGAGCCCTAAATTTCAACTAAGATGGGAAAACGAGTCGGGAAGGGATTGGAAGGAGCCAAGTAGCATGGAAAATACAATTTCATGGAAGGTGATAATACTACAAGCAAGATTTGAGTTCGTTTTCCCAATCCAAGCTGAATTGTCGTGTTGTGAGGGTGAATTGGGAAATATGGAGCAACGAATGGAAACGGTAAAGAAAGGCAAAGACGTTTTGGAAGGAAAGCATGCACGCAAGTGGGAGCAATTGGAAAGCAAGTTCTATTCCCAATCTAAACTCGTAAAGGATAAACAAGGGAATCTTGATCCGGGTGATGACTCGAAGTAGGATTCGGAAACACAGTCAAGGTAATTTTATTTTTTAAGAGAGTTGATGCACAAAGATTCATGGAAAACTTGAAGACCGTGGGAAAGACGAAGCATGATTAGCAAGTCAAAGTGACCTCGTGATTGGAGGAACGAGGAAAAGCTATCGAGCTAACAACTTACCACATTGGAGACAGGTTCCAAAACATTCATAGCACGTGCATCATACTTCGTATCCATTATCTATTCTTCTTTACTTATGTTCGTGCGTGTATTTTTTTTTTAATTGATTTCGTTGCTCTAATGTGCGGTATATTTGCTTATTGTAAATGTGGCACATGCATTGACATCTTTACCCGACATGTATTTTAGTGTTTACTTCGTAGGAAGTTCTTTCACCTCACTTATGAAGTATTCTGCGACTGGGCCACATCTGAGTTAATAGGAAAAGAGAGAGTGGTATGGCACATGATAAGGAAGATGATTTCAGAAATGAAGAACTTCAGGTGAGAGATAGGTCGGTGGAAAGGAACTCCGAAGGAAAGTAAGACTATATTTGGTTTCGGGGTGTTGGGATTGAATAAGAATAGAGAAGGGAGTTTCGATTACCAAGAGAATTGAAAAGGAAGATGATATGATTGCGATGAAAGAAGGATCGATGGAGTTTAAAGTGTAACGATAGAAATTTAGGGGGGAGAGCATAACCAAGAGGCAAAATTGAAACTTGAAGTGACCGCCGAAGAAATAATTAATAGAGATAACGAAAATACATTTAAGGAAGTCCTAATGGTGGTGGTCAGAAATGAATAAGACGACCTTAAGGGTTGATCATTAAAATGAGAGCTAAGCCACTAAATTCGGGATGAAGGTTTTTATGGGGGGATAGAAAAGGTAGCTCGTTAAATTTTTTTTCTACGTATGTAAGTCGATTTGAAGATATAGGAGTTTTGAAGGAGTTAGAGAAACTCCTAAGTTACGATGTCAAGAGAGAATTGATTCAAGTTATCATAGAAAGGGATGCTATCAATAAAGCTTGGTACAAAGAGCTCGGAAAGAGATTTTAGAAGCAACAAACCGGCAAGGATAAACATTTAGGAGATTTAAATCAAATTTCGAGAATCATCAAGAACATCCTTTCTCCGATTAGGGAATTGTAGGAGGCGAATGCCAAATTTCCCCTTAAAGGTTTAAAGGGAGTGAGGAAAATTGAACGGAAGATAGGGAAAGATTGGGTGATATGTATTAAGGTCGGACATAAACTTTTAAAGACGCCAAGGGAAGTTATCTTCATTGGTAGGTAGGCTTTGATACGGGAAAAGGAAATAACTATGGATCTGAATTTGGGATAGATGGATTAAGGGTATTCGGGGAGGTCAAGCTCGACTAAGTAAAAAGAGTTGATTGGTTGAATGAAGATTATGAGAAATGATGAAAGATTGGGAATAAAGAATAAAATCCTTAGAGGATCTATCAATTGCTTTGCTGGGGTACCCTGAAGAGCTTAAAGACAAATCGAGCACCAAAATCACTTTCGGGACAGATCATGCATTGGACCCCAAAACTCACAGCTCTAAATTTGCAATTACGGTGAACGGTACATGAAGCATCCATGATACATACATCCATGCAAATTTAACTTAAATAATTTTTATGTTAGGTGCTTTGATTCCTTATTATGTCAGCTTACTTGGAGTAATTGATGATCAACGTGGATGATAGCTATTACCTGCTTTGGGTGTCTTAAGTGACTTTAATTACTGTTTTGCGTTGTGTTGCTCGGGAGTATTGGAGACTTCCTTGCTTTGTTGTTGTTTGTAAGAGACGGGGATTCTCTTATTTTTGTTCGAGAGGCGGGGTACTCTCTCTGCTTGCGAGAGACGGGGTTCTCTCATTGTTGTTCGAGAGACGGGGTTCTCTCATTGTTGTTCGAGAGACGGGGTTCTCTCGTTGTTGCTTTTGAGAGACGGGGTTCTCTCATTATTGTTTGAGAGACAGGGATTCTCTCCTTGATGCTTGTAAGGAACGGGGTTCCTTCAGTAATTGTTTTCAGGTAGATAGTGAATTCGAGGACGGATTCTTTTAAGGGGGAGAGGTTGTAACGCCCCAGTTTTTAGGTAGTACAGCATGACGTATGTGTTTACCAAATTGCGCGAAATAATTATTATACGTGTTTTATATATTTAATTTTATTTTAAATATATTAAATGTTGATTACTTTATTTTAATGTTATTAATATCAAATATATTTATATATTTATTAACGTGGTATGAGTTGTTTATTAACATATTTGCATGAAATCATGCAATCCATTTTAATTAATAATTATGCATGCATGTATTTATTATGCATTTGAATTTTTATATCATTTGGAAATATTATGAAATTTTATGGTTACATTGCGTATGAGTGACCTTTACATGCTTCGTTTCTATATGAATTGATACCGAAATTTCGTGCAAATTTAATATGTTGGACTTATATGTGTCTTGTGTATGAATATATGTTCGTTTCATGATTTCGGACTTAATTGATTGAGTTTCGGAATATTTGAATATTGATATTAAGTTCTTAGGTTTGAAGTTTTAAACGTTTAAATCCTTTTCGAACCGTTTTTTATTTGTTTAACTCCGTTTTCAATTCCGATTTTTGTGCAAACTTGGTATACTTGAATTATGTGAGTTATTAACATGTTTAAATTCTTAGGTTGTAATTTTAAGCTCGTTTGATTTAGTTTTGATTTCGGTTTTTGGAGATGGAACTTGTAGGGCTTAAAACGCTTTTAGCGCGCCCTGGGTTCCGGATGACATATCTTGAGCTCGGGAATTCGGATTTGAATTCCGTCACCTCCGTTGCCTTCGTATCGACGATTCAGAGATGATGGAACAAGCCCCATACCTTTTTGAGATCATTAA
Organism: Lantana camara; assembly: GCA_037501455.1. Lineage (NCBI taxonomy): Eukaryota > Viridiplantae > Streptophyta > Magnoliopsida > Lamiales > Verbenaceae > Lantana > Lantana camara. Next base: position 62,656,784 of record CM074855.1, read on the forward strand.
GACCTCCGAAACCCAACCGTAACGAACAACTCTTGCAAGAATAACCCTTTTGTTGACTAGCCTTCATGGTGGGACCCCTTAACACCTCTCCAACCTAACCATACTTTAACCCATGACTTGTGTGCTAGATTTAAGCCTTTCTTCTCCCTTTTGGTCAGCCAAACCGAGCCAAACCCCCCTTATTTCTGCTGCAACAGACCGAGAGAGAGGGAGAGAAGAAAAGAGGAAGAACCTTGGCTACCTTTGTGATTTTGAGCTCAAATCACTTCCCTTCTTCGCCAAATCTTCAAGGTATGAATATTTATGTATTCTCTACTCTCTTATACATATTTTCATCCATTTATTTCTGATTTTGGATCAGATTTGGTTAGGGTTTGAGTTATGAGCTTGATATGTATTTTTGGGGGTAATTGCTCTTGTGCCCTTGCTTGGTTGTGCAGCTGATTTCGTGGCTTTAAACTGAGTTTTTGGACTTGTTTCTCTGCCTCTTTGTTTCTTAACTGATAGTACGTGATGTTAGGATGATTTTCTCTTTAGACCCTTTGATGAAATTATGAGATATGGAGCTCCAAACTTAGAGATCAAAACTGACTCCCCTGTTTTGGACTGCTGTGTAGAATCAAGTCTTGTTGCTTGATCTAATGGCCTTAATTTCGTGTGAATTTGCATGGAGATGATTTACACTCATTTTTTTATATGTTAGGATTCATATTGCAACCCTTTGGATCCATTTTAAGCCCCAAAACCGAAATACATGACCTGTTCTTATGCATGATCCATGACAGCCTGCTGTTGCATTTTTTTGGTGGTTTGTTGGTCATCCTAATGTGCTCCAATTTGTGTCAAATTGCATATAAATGGAGTATATTAGTTTCTTATCATGTTAGTATTCATTCCCTAAAGTTTCAGCTTCAAATTCAGACCCTAAGTGCTTGATCATGGTATGATTGAACCAAATCGGGCTCATATGTGCGGTTTTGATGCCCCTGACTTTCTGCATGGTTTCGGTGCTCTTAACGCATGATTTAGCCTTCTCATTCTAAATCAAATATGCTCCTAACATGATAAATATGTTGTATATCAAGTTTCATGAGATTTGGAGTTGATTTGGTATGCTTTTGGGACTGATTTTGTTTAGGGTTTGTTTTGCCGGTAAGCTTTGTTTGCGTTTTTGGGTCTGTACCGTGACACCCCCGTGTCTCATTTGCTTTGAAATGTGAGACACCGCCGTGTCATGACCTTTTAGCAGGTCTGTACTGAGACACCCCCGTGTCTCAGTCTATTCAAATTGAGGGACACGGGCGTGTCCCTCCCCCTGCGCAGCTCTTGTCTTTTCCTTTTCGGTTTTTGATTGTTTCACCTCTTTAATGCCTTTGTCTTCATTTGTGATGAACTATGAACTTGTTTTGCTATGTGTTGGGAGTATTTTGGTTTAATTTCATAACATTGGATAAGATATAGGCATGCTTTTGCTGAATGCCGTTTATGTGCGTTTTTGTGTCGTTTGTGATTTCCGTAAACCAATTCCCTTGTCATATGATTTCTTCTTGTTTTCAAACTTTGGAAATATATTGTATTATGTAATTTGATGTATGTACTAGAGTTTTGTGAAAGATTGAATACGTTTGAATCTATGTAATTGTTTATTTTCTAATTAGAAATGTGATCTAACTTGTGCTATGATTATATTTGAATTTCTTGAATTGAATTGATTGGAAACGTGAAATTATGAATTTGAATTAAAGTGAACGATTGATAAAATGACTTGATTATATGATTTAAATTCCTTTGACGTGAAATGTGAAGGATATGAACTCGTTTGAATACCAATGCTTCATTGAATGAATGAATTGAATGTTTATATGTCTTTAAGACTTTAACAGTGCACATGAACGTGATCATTACATTAGAGCATCTATTCTTCATTCATATCATGATCATTACATTGCCGAGCGTCCTATTTGGTCATTTGAGTCTGACTTCACCTTTCTTGCACAGATTTTGATCCCGTTGGAGACGAGGCCGGTCAGTGAGGCTCTTGTGCTCTCTTTTGTTGGTTTAAGGTGGGTTTCTCTTCTAATTAGATAAATGACCCTATATCCCTTCAACGTGGAAAGTTTTCGTCCAAAGTGAATATATATATATAGAGTCGTTTTCAAGAGTAAATGTTTTCAACGTAAAGCCTTATTTTATGAATCCTACCTAATGTTTTGGCGAGAAATGAATGAATGAATGCACTGAATGGGGCCCAGGGACTTGGTGTGCGTGGTGACCCGAGGAGGCAAGGCTGATGGTGATCCCTCACACTAGTTCCACTAATGAACGGCATAACCGGACCTCATTAGGAGTTAGCGAGGAATGGACACTGAGTGCCATCTGGGGAGACATGTTCCCCTTTTGGTCAATGAATGGGTGGATGGGCCTTGGAAACCCGCCACCAACACGGAGGAAGAAGGTGTAAATGTTAATGAATGTGCACGAAAGAATGATATGCATGAAAAGAATGAAAGAATGAATGAATGAATGTTAATGAATTACACGAGGTGTTGGTTGGAGATAAAGCACGCCCACTCACCGGGCCAATAATGACCTAATGTTAATGAATCGTTATAATCCCTTTTGATAAATTCTATTCATCCACTTGGGAAACTCTTTAAAACCTCACTTTGGATTATAGCTTGCATGTGAATGTTTAATTACCGTTGTATATTATATTTATGCCCTGTTTTATACCCACCAGTCCCTTTTGGACTGAACCCGTTCGGCTTTCAGTTGTGTTGTGCAGGTGTCAAGGGAGCTTGGCGGGATTTCGAGTCATAGGTCTTGCATTCGCTTTTAGCCCTTGTATTTTAGTCTTACACTCACATATTGCACTTTTGATCATTGTATATGAACTTTATTGGAGCGTACATGTTTTGAGCCTTGATGGCATTTGAGGGTGTATATGACTTAAAATTGGAACTGTGATGCTCATTGCATATATACATGATGTATGTTCGTTTATTGCTTCCGCTTTAATGTTTTACGCTGTTTTTTTGGTTCAAGGGTTAGTCCCGCCTAGCATAGAGAGTGTGTATGTCCCCGTTCCCCGTGATTTGGCTCGTGTATGGATCGTCCATTTCATATTCGGGTCGGGTCTCGGTGCGTGGGATGTGACACAAATGGACCATCGATAGAGGTGCTTTTCCATCGAGTAGTAAATTCACCTAGAGTGTACGTACATGGTGCATTAAGCTCAAGATTGTTAGGAATATTGCCCTTATAGATGATATTGTAAATAGTTTGTTTTACTATTTCCTTAAAAATCACTAACAATATTTGAATAATAAACAAAATGATTTTGTTCACAGGGAATCACTTCTTTATGCGCCATTTGATGTCTTGTTTGGGTTTGATTATGTGTGCATGTTTAGAACTCCCTTTATCCATTAGGCTATTAAGAACTTTGTCATTATGGGAATGAGACATGAAACAAGTTCTTAACTTAAAGCAAGGATTAGAAACTACTCCAAGTCAATGAATCCGAAAGACTATGGGAGTGTTGACTTTGACTTTGCTGAGACTTGCTTCTGTGATTCTGTCCTTCAGAAGGATCATCCAGTTTCATGGGGGTATAAATTGCATAAGTTGATGCGTACACAATACACAAGGGTGTCCGTTATAAGAACAAGTTCACTGAGGTGTCCCGTGTGAGAAGATTCCTAAATGGGAAAGGACGCTTCCAGAAACCTCCAGATTAGGAAATATCTCATAGGTAAATGACGTGGTTAATAATTGTAGCTCCTCAGAGCACAGAGCACTACATCCCCCGCACCATAGCCCGATATGTGTAACGAAATGGGAACTCCGCACACGTACTAAGCTATAGCGAATGGGAGATAAACAAAATTTCACCTAGGCTAGGCGGTCTAGACCATAATACATAGTGTGCAAAATAACCAAAAGCAAATGCGGAAGCACCAGGATTAGAAGCATACAAATATATATTCATCTATACCAAGAGTATAACAGAACAAATAATGGATGCCTTACCCATCCCGGGCCAAATAAATCATACAAGTGTCAAAATTCGAATCTAAAATCATATTTTTATACATAATTATACATAATACCAAGACGGGAAGTAAAGATGCAAGGTATGCAGAGACTCTACTACAAGACTCGAACAATTCAAAAGAAAAACCGCCGCCTAGCACGAACCATAAGCCTATACTTGCAACTCAAGAAACAATTGGCGAAAAGAAAACAACGAGGAGGGGTCAGTCCTAAAGACTGGTGAGGAGGCTAACACACTCACACGTATGTATACATAAGATAAGAGCATATTCAAAGTCATAAAATTCATGAACCAGGGGCATGGTTTTTGCATTCTAAAATATTTTATCCCGTGATACTATACATATAGAAAGAGGTTTAAGGCCAAAGGCCAAAATCAACCAAGTTTTAGAAATTGGGAATCTACTCCCATTTCACGAATCATATTCAGAATCAAAATCATAATAACTCGGCGAGTACAAGTTTCCAACCAACCTACTTTCATATTCATATTCAAAGTCAAAGATAAAACAAAGTTCAAAGTCAATCCAACCTTCTCTATTTAGGGATGAGGGGGCGCCCTCTCAACCCCCGTTTAAAGTTCAAAGAATTTAGTAAGGGGATCCTACCCGCTCCGTCGACGAGGTTACCATCGGCTCAAGAAAACCCGCCTTCCCCTCGACCACCCGAGGTTGGGCTAAGTCTCTCAAAGGTGGAGTTGTGTTGATGGGAGAGCTCGACGAGCCCACGGCCGACCCGAGTTACCATACCACTTCTCAGGTGCCCAGTTCAAAGTTCAAAATTTCAAAGTTTGAAGTTCAAAGACTTATCTTTGAAAGCCATATCTCGCTAGTTCAAAATGCATACCAACCCTTTTTCAAAACAAACAAACAAAAATATAGCTTACGTATGTATAAAAGCCCTTTTCAAAGAGGTTTCATAACAAACGGGCCAATTCCCACAAAATACATAACAAACATATATCTAAGTACATATATATATACATAAGTCAAATGCAAGCTTAAAACTCAGGTAGGGTTGTAGATCATATTAACTAAAAGAAAGAAACCTCACCTTGACGACTAAACCGAACGGGACAAACCGGAACACTTCTACGGAACCACCTCGTCACCCGCGGGATGATCCTAAGAACAAAGCAAACAACAAAAGACATACTTAGACTCAATATGAACCAATTAGATGCTCGGGTAATGCATATGGATGCATATGATGCAATGTATGATACATAAGTTCAAACTTAGTCATATTAGAGCAAATATCATACTATTGACACAACGACACATCAATTAAACTCATAACTCGTCAAATAAACACATAACACACTATTCAAACTCATAACATATCAAAGACATGCATAAACATGTCATAACGTAGCTATTCATACAAATAAACAAGCATACAACACATAAGGATCAAGATCGGGGAGGGAGAAGAACAAAACGAGCAAAGAAACGAACACAACATAAGAACACACAACCTGACGTGACTAAAGGCCATTAGCCACAAAGCCACAAACATCCGTTAGTCAGGTCAGTGGCTCAGAGGATCCACTAATGGCCGTTATCCGCATTTTGTGCATAAGTGTACTAACGGGCATTGACGGGCCTAAACTTCGTCTTCTTCGCGATTCCACCTTGAAAACACACATTAAACCATACCCAAACCTATACAAGAGCAAGGAAAACAAGGGGAGGGTCTTAGGAATCAAAATAACACTTAAAAACGAGATAAGAATTGAATAACAACAAGGAGAAACAAAGATGTTACAAACTTTCAAGAATCAAACATACTATTCATGTTTTTCAAAGCTTTAATTGTGGTTCTATATACACTTAAGGAGCACAAAATCCAAGCTCAAAAACACGAAAAGGAGGTCATCTCAAACATATATCTAAGTTCAAACCAAGAATTGCATCAAGGATATGCAAGAATTCATCAAAAAGTCTCTAACCCTTACTATTCATGCCATTGATCGTATTATGCTCAAATCTCCATGAAATCATGAAAATCCTAGCTTAAAAGAAGCAGAAGAGAGTGGAGAACAAGAATATGTGATTACCTCTTCGATTTGATGAAGAACGGAGGTCGAACGAGCTCAAACTTACAAGAAAGTGAATAGTGACTGGTACCCTTCTCTTTTCTCTCCCTTGGTGTCGGTTGCTGTTGCTTCTCTCCACTTTCCTTGGCTGATTTCGAAATGAGGGGGTAATGGGGTGATAGGGGGTTTATTTAGGGTTACATATGTTCAAGAATGAGTTAATTTGGTTAAGAATTGAATTAGTTATGGCTAAACCTGTAAAGGGTGGCATTTACACTCGATGTTCTCAGTATGGGCGAAATTCGGAGGTTCAAATGGGTTCAGGAAAATACAAAGCTAGCTTCCTTAGCTCCCAAATTCCTTTGCAAGTCCAGTGTCACTTCCCGAATTCGAATCTGAATTCTAAAGCTAAAGTTATGTCTTTCGGAACCTAAGGTGCGCTAAAACTTGTTAGGCCCTCGAGTTCCTAACAAATAAAACGGTTTTAAAACCCGCAACAAACGAACTCAAAAACATAATACGAGCACATTAATGAGTTCATAACACATATATTTCATGCATATCATGTCGTCACAAAATCGGGGACAAACACGGGGTCCAACGAGGGGGCAAAAAGTTCAAGTTCGTAATAAAACTCAACAATTAATTCATATAAACGATCAAATAAGCAGATAAACAATTTAATAAACATATAATCACATAATTAAATTAATTAAAAAATGTAAATAACACTCTCGTTACGAGTACCTGTACGGCCGGACGAGCGGGATGTTACAATAATCCTTAGACTTAAGATTCTACATTGTCTTATAGGATTTAACTCTGTAATCTTTGATGTAGATTCAAAAGGATACTGTCTTCAAACAGCTAAATTTCAGTCTATGTTGGGATTACACAAGTGGCATATGGAGAATTGTTAGGATCAATAAAGGACCGACACTTGCTATGAGCAAGATGATCTCTCACTGATTAAGTTTTTCGTAGTCAATCTATGAAATCCTTGGCCAAGGTGGAAAAGATCGTGACATCAAGAAAATGGTGTTTTCTTGGATTAAGATCTAAATGGTTATGAAACAAACTTGACTCTAAAGATCAAAATTATTACGGCTCTAAGAATATTCCCATGCTCTAGATCTTGATTGAGAGATAGGATGGTAGGAGGATCGTATTTCACCGATGGTCATTGCCTGAAAGGTTTTTCGATTCATTTTGTTATTTGGCTAGGGGTCACAAACCCATTGCTAGATTACGATAGTGTGATCTATCAACTAATTAATTGAATAAGAGTATTAATTAATTATTATCATTGCTAATCGAATAATAAATTTAGAGGGTTACACATAAATTATTGGAAAAATTGGTTCGAAACGCAGCAGAAGTTTAAATTTTTTTTTTACAAGGATCGTTGGCTTGCGATTTTTATTTCAAAACTCAAGAAAAAGTTTCTCAGCAACTTACTTCACTAGAATCTTTCTTGAAGTGTATTGAGACGCCCTCAAACACTCTTCATGTGGTAATGAATTTTCTCGTCTCCCGATTGGTTCTTTTCTTCGAGACTCCAACTAGAAGCCCTCTAGAATGTATCCAGACTAGTCCTAGGCACAAATCAAATTAGTAAGTATGCTAGTAATAATCTGAGTATTGAAAGAAACACGTAGCGAGAAATAAGAGAGCATGAAATTTTTCTCGTAAAACCCAATTGATGTGTGAAATAATTCACGCTTGAATTCTAAGAAAAACCTCCATCTTTTCTACGGGTTAGGGATGAGATAGTTTATCTTTTCTTTTCTCCAAAAGAAAGAATGAGAGAAAGACCCTTCTCTTTTATCTGATAAGAAATATTTCTTTTTAGAGAGGGATATATTTTTTTTCCCCTTCTCTAACTTTATTTTATGTCATGAGACAATTTAGATAAATAATTAATAATTAAATTATTAATCAATATATTTATTGTAACTACTTTAGGATATTATCTCTTGTTTATTTATTTCATAAATAAAAAACTTATGACTTTATCTATTATTTATTTCTTAAATAAATATTTTATGATATTATCCTTTTATTTATTTCATAAATAAATGACAAGGATAATAACCACATGATATTATCTTTATATTTATCTCATAAATAAATATTTATGATAGTAACAACTTGATATTATCTTTGTATTTATTTTATAAATAAATACTAATTATAATATAAACTTTATATTATCTCACTTAGTTATTTCATAGATAAATAAGTCTTGATATTATCTTCTCACTTATTTCTCAAATAACGTAACATAATATCCTTTCCTTTATTTCTCAAACGAGGATGATAATATTCTTTATTTATTTCATAAATAAATAAAGTAATATAAAGTTATATTTATTTCATAAATAAATAATGTCAATTTCCAATTAATAATTAATTCATAATTAATTATGTATTGGACTTCTTTATTCCGGATTGGGCCTTAGAATTAATTCTGAATAATTCTAAATTATATTTGGAGTTTACAATTAATTCTCAAATTAATTGTACTTGGGTTTTATAATTAATGTTTGGAAAAGTGCCCTTAAAGCAGATGTTTCCTTTACTATTTCCTTGTGAAATCACAAATAGTCTTTGATTAATAAACGAAATGGTTTTGTTCATAGGCAATCATTTCTTTATGTGCTTATTTATATCTATTGGGGTTGACTGTGTTTTGCATGTATTGAACTCCCCGAATCCGATGAGGCCGTTAAGAACTTTGTTTTTATGGGAACGACACATGAAACAAGTTCTTAACTCCATAGGCGAGGATTAGAAACTTCTCCAAGTCAATGAGTCCGATAGACAGTGGGAGTGTCGACCTTGACTCTGCTGAGACTTGCTCATGTGATTATGTCCTTTTGAAGGATCACTCAGTTTCATGGAGTGATAAATGTATGCGTGTTGGAAAACACGAATCAGAAAGCAGCGGAATTTAAAAAAAAAATTCCCAACAAAAGGATCTTGGACTCGCAATCGTGTATCCAAATTCGTAGAGTTAAGAAACTTACTTTTCTTTTATTCTTTCTTGAAGCATTTCAAGCCACCGAAGAATGCTCTTCTCGCGGCTTGATCCCCTCTCCTTGGTAAAGCTCGAATCTTCAAACTTCTAAGTTGAAGCTCTCTAGAGATAGTCCACCAACTTGATCACAATCTAACTAGTAAGGATGCTAGTTCTCTAGTTAGTGTTTATGCTTAACCTAGGGTTTCGTTTATCTTGGAGAAAGGATGGTGTTCAACACATGAACCAAAAGAATTGCCAATTAGCTCTAAAGGGGAGCTTGAGCTCCCTTATATATAGATAAGGGAGAGGGACGCCGAACCCAATCCTTGCTGGGCAAGGATTTGGTCCCTCTCTCTCCTATTACTTGATCATCAAGTATTTTCCAACTTTGACTTTGAATTCTAATTCAAATCAACTTTAAAAGAGCTAAAAATATCCAAACTATTTTTGGATAATTTTATACTTTATTTATTTAAAATAAATAACTTATTTTATCTAATTAATTAATTCATAATTAATTAACTAGATTATTTTTCTCCAAAATAAGACTTTCTTTTTAATTTAAAAATTAAACCAAAGTCTATTAAATAATTAACACATTTAATTATTTAATATATATATCATATATATACCTATACACATGTGGGACACGTGTCACAAGGACACATGTCACTCACGTGACCCACACGTGTGGAACCCCTTAGGCCTGATTAACTCGTTTAATCATTTTAAAGCCTCAACACATGTAACCAAGTTGTTGTGTGTGACCCTCTAGGTTCTCAATTCAATTAGCAGTGACCCTAATTAATTAATTCACTAATTAATTAATCAGTCCACAGATTAAATGACCATAGTCTAGCAACAGGTGTTTAACCCCTAGCTGAATTGGAATGTTCGGATTCGACAGAACCTTTAAGTCATTGATTCATGTGAGATACAATCCTCCTACTTACTATCTCTCAACCAAGATCTAGGGCAAGGGAATAATCAGAACCCTAATAATCCGGTCTTAAAGCTAAGTGCATTTCATATCCATTTTAACTCAATCCAAGAAACCCTTTTCTTGATGTCTTGATCTACTACCTTGGCCAAGGACTCCATATGGCATATGAATGACTTACACAATAAGAGATCACCTTGCAAATGCAAGTGTAGGTCCTTTCTTGATTCTCATTCACTTTCATGAATCACTTGTGCAGCCCCAGCATAAGCCTTGAATCAGTTGTCTAAGGCGACACCCTTTAAAGCTTATACGTAAGAATACAAAGTTAACTCATAAAGTGACAAGGAACCTCAAGTCTTAAGGATCAATTAATCACATCAATGACTCGTGAGATATTTCCTAATCTGGAAGTTTCCATTTCCTGAAATAGAAACTTCCTTTCCCATTCAGGAATGTTCTCACACGGGGCACCTCAGTGAACTTACTTATTAAAGTAAGCACCCTCATGTATCACGCACGTATCAACTCTACACTTTGCACCTCCATGAAACAAGGTGGTCCTTCTTAAGGTCGTGATCCCACAAGCAAGCCTCAGAGGAGTCAGGTTGACACTCCCACTGTCTGTAGGACTCATCGGCTTGGAGTATTTTACTAATCATGACTTATGTGATATAGAGGTCGTTTCAAGAACCATTTCACCTAAATGGTAGAGTCTTAATGTCATAAGGATTAGGGGAGTTCTCATACATGCACAGATAAAGTAAACGCATACCAAACAAGGGCATATAAAGAAGTGTTGCCTCAATTCGTTATTTCATTCAAAGATTATCTGTGATTACAATAAGGAAAAGCACAAAGCGGATATACAATCGGCTTTCTAGGGCACTATTCCTAACAATCTCCCACTTGCCCGTCAAAGCCATTCTAAAGCTACTCTAAATCCCATCTTCTGAAGATGACCTTGGAAAGCTTCTTGACTAAGGGGTTTAGTAAGTGGATCTGCCACATTCTCTGCCGATGTGACCCTCTCAATTTGCACATCTCCTCTTTTGATAATATCACGGATTAGGTGATACTTCCTCATAATGTGCTTGGTCCGTTGGTGAGATCTTGGTTCTCTTGCTTGAGCAACCGCCCCAGTGTTGTCACAAAACACGGAAATGGGGTCTTTCATGCTAGGAACAACATTCAATTCATGAATGAAGTTTCTAATTCAAACACCTTCCTGAGCTGCATCATTTGCAGCTAAGTATTCGGCCTCAGTGGTCGAATCTGCAGTGGTTGTTTGCTTGGAACTCTTCCAACTCACTGCTCCGCCGTTTAGGCAGAAAATGTATCCTAACATTGACTTAAAATCATCTAAGTCAGATGCAAAGCTTGCATCACAGTATCCTTCGACAGTAAGATCTTTCTGACCTCCGTAAACTAAGAATAAATCTTTAGTACTTTTCAAGTACTTAAGAATATTCTTCACAGAAGCCCAGTGACCATCTCCAGGGTCAGATTGGAAACGACTTGTTACACTAAGTGCATAAGCCACATCCAGTCGAGTACATAACATTGCATACATTATGCTGCCTATTGCTGATGTATAAGGTGTATGAGTCATTCTTTCCTTCTCAAGGTTAGTCTTAGGACACATCTTCTTTGAAAGACATGTTCGTACACTCATAGGAAGGTTCTTAACCTTTGCTGACTCCATATTGAATCTCTTCAATACTTTGTCAATGTACACCGACTGTGATAGTCCTATTAACCTTCTAGATCTATCTCTATAGATTTTAATTCCAAGGATATAGGACGCATCACCAAGATCTTTCATGTGGAATTGGTTCGATAACCATAACTTAGTTACTTTCATGTCATCCTTCGAATTCCCAATAAGAAGGATGTCATCAACATAAAGTACTAAGAATTGCACTGAGGTCTCCAATTCCTTTCTATACACACAGGACTCATTCGAAATTTGAATGAAGCCAAATGCTTTGTCTGATTCATCAAATCGAATGTTCCAATTCCTAGAAGCCTGTTTCAATCCATAGATTGATCTTTGGAGTTTGTAAACCTTTTGCTCACTCCCACTAAATGTGGAACCTATGGGTTGCTCCATATAAATGTCTTTGTTAATGTCACCATTGAGAAAGGCAGTTTTCACATCCATTTGCCATATCTCATAGTCATAATATGCAGCAATAGCAAGCATGATCCGAATAGACTTTTGCATTGCAACTGGCGAAAAAGTTTCATCAAAGTCCACGCCGGGTCTTTGAGTGAATCCTTTTGCAACCAGTCTTGCTTTGTAGGCTGCAATGCTTCCATCAACTCCAAGCTTTCTCTTAAAGATCCATTTGCAACCTATGGGTTTGACCCCATCAGGCAAATCTACCAAGGTCCAAACTTGGTTGGAGTTCATGGAGTCCATTTCGGATTTCATGGCTTCTATCCACTGTTTAGAGTCAGAATCTGAAAGTGCCTCCTCATATGTTAAAGGATTTTCATGGCTGTCTCGGAGTGCGTTCAGAACGCCTTAGAGGAGGATTTTCATGTGTATCGAAATTCGCGATTGGTTGTGGTTGATCAGAAGGGTACGTTTCTTCAGTGGGTGGTGTGGGATCACTTTGTACTTCTTCTAATTCTATGATCTTGCCTTTCTTTTCTGTAAGGAACGGTTCCTCAAGAAAAGTTGCATTTCTGGAAACGAACACCTTTTGCTCAGATTGATCATAGAAGTAGTATCTTATGGATTCCTTACGATAACCTACAAAGTAGCATAAGTTTGAACGAGATTCTAACTTATCTCCCACTGTCCTCTTCACGTAAGCAGGACAACCCCAAATTCTTAAGTAAGAATAGCTAGGGATTTTACCATGCCACATTTCATAGGGCGTTTTAGGGACTGACTTGGAGGGAACTAGATTCAAAATCTTTGCTGCACTTTCTAGGGCATAACCCCAGAAAGAAGGTGGTAAGTCAGTGAAACTCATCATAGAACGAACCATATCAAGTAAGGTTCGATTCCTTCTCTCAGAAACTCCATTAAGCTGAGGAGTTCCCGGAGGAGTCGACTGAGAGATAATCCCATTATCTTTGACATGATTAAGGAATTCTTCACTAAGATACTCGCCTCCTCGATCAGATCGAATTGCTTTGATCTTATGACCAGTTTGGTTCTCAACCTCCTTTTGAAATTCTAAGAATTTCTCAAAAGCTTCAGATTTATACTTCATCAAGTATACATAACCATACCGACTAAAGTTATCGATAAAGGTTATGAAATACTGATGATTGTTTCTATTGCATACACTGAGCGGTCCACAAACATCAGAATGGATCAAATCCAAGACCTAAGTGGCACGTTCCACAGTCCCTTTAAAAGGAACTTTCGACATCTTTCCTTTGAGACAGGATTCGCAAGAAGTTAACTCCTTAAGATCATTTTCAGAGAATGATCCTAAAGTTTTTATCTTGCTAATCCTGTTCTTGGAAATGTGTCGTAATCTAGCGTGCCACAAGGGAGCTGAAACTTTGTCATCTCTCTTACGCTTCGTTTCTCGTTGTATATTCATGATATTGATATTTTGAGTTAGATAAAGTCCATTATTTAGAGTACCGATGTGAACGGAAGAGTTGTTCCGTTTGATAAAGTATTTACCATTCTTAATATAAGTTTCATAAACTTCACAATCTAAAATTGGAACAGAAATTATATTACGAATAATGCTCGTTACATAAAGGACTTTATTTAAGACTAACTCAAAACTACCTAAATCTAATCTAATTGTGCCTAAAGCTCGAGCTTCAACGTTTGAGCCATCGCTGATCTTCAAGACATATTCTCCTTCTTTGGGTTGTTGGACTTCAGAAAGCAGCGGAATTTAAAAAAAAAAAATTTCCCAATAAAAGGATCTTGGACTCGCAATCGTGTATCCAAATTCGTAGAGTTAAGAAACTTACTTTTCTTTTATTCTTTCTTGAAGCGTTTCAAGCCACCCAAGAACGCTCTTCTCGAGGCTTGATCCCCTCTCCTTGGTAAAGCTCGAATCTTCAAACTTCTAACTTGAAGCTCTCTAGAGATAGTCCACCAACTTGATCACAATCTAACTAGTAAGGATGCTAGTTCTCTAGTTAGTGTTTGGGCTTAACCTAGGGTTTCGTTTATCTTGGAGAAAGGATGGTGTTAATCACATGAACCAAAAGAATTGCCAATTAGCTCTAAAGGGGAGCTTGAGATCCCCTATCTATAGATAAGGGAGAGGGACGCCGAACCCAATCCTTGTTGGGCAAGGATTTGGTCCCTCTCTCTCCTACTACTTGATCATCAAGTATTTTCCAACTTTGACTTTGAATTCTAATTCAAATCAACTTTAAAAGAGCTAAAAATATTCAAACTATTTTTGGATAATTTTATACTTTATTTATTTAAAATAAATAACTTATTTTATCTAATTAATTAATTCATAATTAATTAACTAGATTATTTTTCTCCAAAACAAGACTTTCTTTTTAATTCAAAAATTAAACCAAAGTCTATTAAATAATTAACACATTTAATTATTTAATATATATATCATATATATACCTATACACGTGTGGGACACGTGTCACAAGGACACATGTCACTCACGTGACCCACACGTATGGAACCCCTTAGGCCCGATTAACTCGTTTAATCATTTTAAAGCCTCAACACATGTAACCAAGTTGTTGTGTGTGACCCTCTAGGTTCTCAATTCAATTAGTAGTGACCCTAATTAATTAATTAATCAGTCCATAGATTAAACGACCATAGTCTAGCAACAGGTGTTTAACCCCTAGCTGAATTGGAATGTTCGGATACGACAGAACCTTTAAGTCATTGATTCATGTGAGATACGATCCTCCTACTTACTATCTCTCAACCAAGATCTAGGGCAAGGGAATAATCAGAACCCTAATAATCCGGTCTTAAAGCTAAGTGCATTTCATATCCATTTGATCTCAATCAAGAAACCATTTTCTTGATGTCTTGATCTGCTGCCTTGGCCAAGGACTCCATATGGCATATGAATGAATTACACAATAAGAGATGACCTTGCAAATGCAAGTGTAGGTCCTTTCTTGATTCTCATTCACTTTCATGAATCACTTGTGTAGCCCCAGCATAAGCCTTGAATCAGTTGTCTAAGGCGACACCCTTTAAAGCTTATACCTAAGACTACAGAGTTAACTCATAAAGTGACAAGGAACCTCAAGTCTTAAGGATCAATTAATCACATCAATGACTCGTGAGATATTTCCTAATCTTGAAGTTTCCATTTCCTGAAATAGAAACTTCCTTTCCCATTTAGGAATGTTCTCACACGGGGCACCTCAATGAACTTACTTATTAAAGTAAGCACCTTCATGTATCACGCACGTATCAACTATACACTTTGCACCTCCATGAAACAAGGTGGTCCTTCTTAAGGGCGTGATCCCACAAGCAAGCCTTAGAGGAGTCAGGTTGACGGTCCCACTGTCTGTAGGACTCATCGGCTTGGAGTATTTTACTAATCATTACTTATGTGATATAGGGCTCGTTTCATGAACCATTTCACCTAAATGGTAGAGTCCTAAAGTCATCAGGATTAGGGGAGTTCTCATACATGCACAGATAAAGTAAACGCATGCCAAACAAGAGCATATAAAGAAGTGTTGCCTCAATTCGTTATTTTATTCAAAGATTGTCTGTGATTACAATAAGGAAAGCACAAAGCGGATATACAATCGGCTTTCTAGGACAATATTCCTAACAATGCGTTGATGCGTTCATAATACATAAGGGTGATTGTTACAAGAACTTCATCACTGAAATGTCCTGTGTGAGAACATTCTAAAATGGGAAAGAAAGCTTCCTGAAACTTCTAGATTAGGAAATATCTCACAGGTTAATGACGTGATTCATTAATACTTAGACTTGAGATTCTGTAATGTCTCATATGAGCTAACTCGGTAATCTTTCATATAGGCCCAAAAGGGTGTCGCCATATAGACACTTGAACCACGACCTATGTTGAGATTACACAAGTGGCATAAGTAGAATTAGTAGAATCGATAAAGGACCTACACTTGTTAAGAACAAGAATTATCTCTTATTGATTGAGTTGTTCGTAGTCCATTAAACATTAAACCCTTGGCCAAGGTGGATAAAGATCAAGACATCTAGAAAATGGGGTTTTCTAGGATTGAGGTCGAAATGGATATGAAGCGAACTTAACTTTAAAGATCAAGAATATTTAGGCTCTGAGAATATTCCCATGCCTTAGTTCTTGATTGAGAGATGGAGTTGTAGGAGGATCGTATTTCAGTGATTGTCATTGACTGAAAGGTTCTTCGATTCATTTCGTTATTCGGCTAGGGGTCACACACCCATTGCTGGATTACGGTAGTGTGATTTGTGAAGTGATTAATTAATTAGGGAATTAATTAATTGTTGTCACTGTTAATCGAATAATGAACCTAAAGGGTCACACACAAATGCTAGAATACGAGGGTTATGGTAGGATGTTAATATGATTAATTAATTAGGGAATTAATTAATTGTTGTCACTGCTAATCGAATAATGAACCTAAAGGGTCACACACAAATGCTAGAACATGAGGGTTATGGTAGGATGTTAATATGATTAACGAAGGATCAAATTATCGATCGAAATGGAGCAAGGATTGCGTGGGTAGCTGCACGTGTCAAACACACTTGGCTACCACATGTCATACAGTCCACGTGTTTGCCATGTGTCATGCACATGTGGCACGTGCGTGATTCCATTCGTGTAATTATATTACACGTGAATTCTTATCTAGAATAAATTAATTAATTGTATTTAATTAATTTTGGTCTTTTAATTAATTATTGAATTAATTGTTATGGCTATTCTCAAATAAACTTAACCCAATAAATAATTAATTGCGAATTAATTTATTTATTGAATATTGACTTTTAACTTTAGGAAAGTTGAAAAGTCCAACTTCCTATTGTAGGAGAGAGAATGTTATTCTTGCAAGACTTGGAGAACAAGTTGGGGACTTATTTTCTCCAATTAAATTAATAATTAAATTAGTTAATTAGTGAGTCAGAAAACAATCCAATTGGTTCTTGGAAACCCTAGGGGTTCGAACCTCCTTGTATAAATACAAGGGATGGTGTTTCTCTTATTCTTTAGACCAACACTCACGAAGTTTTAAGTTTTTGAGAAAATCCAAAAGAAAAGTTTTCAAAGTAAAATTCCAAGCCTTTAACACAAGCCATAGAACTAGCATTCTCACTCGCTTGATCGTGTTCTAGGTCTGGGGTGGATATGTAGCACCCCTTAACACGTGGAGGTACCACACCCCCGCACTATAGATCAATCCACATACGAAACGGTCAATCCGTACATGAACCAGCCTATAGCGAACGGGTGACAATGCAATACACGACAAGCTAGGCGGGATAACTTTTACATATGCGACAAAATAAAGCGGAAGCATAATTCAACAGTATCAATTTGGTATATCATGATATTTTTCATTTAACAATTTAAAACATGTTCTAAATCTACATATATCAATACATTATCATTTCCAAATAAAACAATAATAATAACTAATATCGTTAAACATAAATCCCTTGAACAATAAATAAACAAGTAAGTAAAATGCACCATGCAAGACTCTACTACCCGGACCGGACTCGACACACTTCCCGCCTAGCGTGCACCTGCAATAACCTAAAAGGTGGAGGTGTCAGTCTGTGAAGACCGAGTGAGGGGTTTAAGTACATATTAGCGCAGATAACATGCAAGTCATATTCCCGGGTAAAGATTTATAAAAGATTAATATACGAGTTCAATAATAATATAGCTTCGACCGAGAATACAACTATCAATATTAAATACTTCTTCATTTACATGCAATCAATACGTGGCCCCGGCGAGTGCGGGCGGTTTCCAAATGTGCATGAAACATGCTTGCTTGATTATAAATTAATAGGTGATCACGCAATTCGATTACCGTGCAATCGTGCGATAGTGTACTCAATTAGCACATTCATGGAATGGAAATCATGCAATCAATACATGGCTTGCTTGTAACACGATAGGGTTTGTTCCTCCTGTGGTTGGACGGACAACCACCAGCCCTGAGACTAGCCCAGCGCCCTCACTAAGGAGAACCTGACCAGGAGAACACAGGTACATGATAGGGCTTTGTTCTTCCTGTGGTTGGACGGACAACCACCAGCCCGAAGACCAGCCCAGCGCCCTCACTAAGGAGGACCTGGCCAAGAGAACGCACGTACAAGATAAGGCATTGTTCTTCCTGTGGTTGGACGGACAACCACCAGCCCGAAGACCAGCCCAGCACCCTCACTAACGAGGACCAGGCCAGGAGAAGACATGTACTTGCTTTCATGAACATAGCATGCTTGATTCGTGAACACTAACATGCTTGAATAATAAGTGATTTCATGAACTTATAAATATAAATACCTTTGGCCAAAAATCATGTAAAGGTTATACGGGTTCTATATAACTAGAAATTAAACCTCACCTGACAGGCGACACACGACTCGTGAATGCGTGAACGGGCTCATGATCCACAATCTCCGCCCTGGAGAATAACTGGACAAGAAATGGGACAATGTACGTGCATGAGACCATAATTCAAGACAATTACTTCATATAAGACATACTGCGTGATCATACACGAGAAATCGAGCAATACACAATGTAGCATGATAACATCTTATTTTGGCATGTAATCAATCATATAATAACAATTTGGGGTCAAATGAACCATCAGATCAAGGGGCTAAAAATGTAATTTTATGCAGAAAGTTTCTGCACTACCAGGGGGCTGGGAACGGCCGTCCCAGGCTTTAGTACAAAAATGGGAAGGGCCGTTCCCCAGTCCCGAAGAGGCTTCCCGAACATGGGAACGGCCGTTCTCGTCTATGAGACAAAGTGGGAACGGTCGTTCCCTTCCTCGCGGCCTGCATTTTATTTAAATCAGTGGGAACGGCCGTTCCCCAATTACAAAGGGAACGGGAAGGGCCATGCCCGTTACGCAGAAGGTTCAGAAAACAGGGGAGAAGAACAGAGCATACACGAACCACCATCAAAGCTCCTCAAAACTCACATAATCAATTCCAAACATAATAATTCATGAAAAGAAATATACTTGCATGCTTAAGATACCAAATGAACCAACATAAACACCTATATCACACCTTAATCAACATAATCATCAATTCAAGTTTACATATATATCCATCATGTATCACCAATTCTCCAAGGATTCTCAAGACTAAAGCTTAAGCTCATGCTTCTAGCAACCCAAAACACATAATATTCCATTTAACCTCAAACCCTAGCTTCAAGAATTATCATCAAGAATTCACAGATCACACGACCGTAGTTATAGCACCCGGAGCGCGGGCCACCACATCCCCCGCACCTAAACCCGAACCCGCATATGAAATGGAAAGTCCATACACGAGCCCAAGTCTAAGCGAACGGGAGACCACGTACTCACTAGGCTAGGTGGAGCTAAACAACCTCAGAGCGCGAAACACAAAAACAAATAGTGGAAGCAAAGGAGTTCTAACATCATAAATTTCAAAATCGAACATATGCACCAAGTATCCAAATATACATATGCATAACGAGTCGTATTTACATAACAAAATATCTTTCATGATCAAATCATTAAATACATGTCCAAAATGAAATGTGATGCACTTAGCACGACCTATAGCCAAAAGTGAGACTGGAACGACCCACTTCTTCGCCTAGCTCGTGCTCAAAAGACCTGCAAACTAAAAGTGGTAAAGGAGAGGTGTCAATCATATCTGAGTGAGGGGGCTAATGTACACCCTCACACTATACATATATAGAGCAAAGCACGTAAAAGATAAAGGTTATGAACCGGGAATAGGTTTTGCATACCAAAACATTTCATAAAACATTACATACGATATACGTATACATTACATTAGTAAAGACTCTATTCTCGTTCCATAATCCAACCATTTCATTAAGCTCGACGAGTATGAGCATCCATCGTTACTTCTCATTACATTACATTACATAAAACAAATCACATTCAATCCCCTGCTTCGGTGATGGAAGGGTCAGCCAACCCTTAACCATCCATTAGTAAATTCCTCGAGGGGCGATTAACCCACACGAGTGCCATTACAAATTCCTCGAGGGGTAGCTAACCCACACGAGTCCTCCCCGGTTTCATACCGAAGGCATCAAGAACACCACGCCTTCCCAAACTCCCGAGGTTGTACGTAATACCTCGGATAGAGATCGTGCACAGGGGTAGTAACCGGCGACCCCATGGCCGTCCCGGATGTCCCTTAGCCAAGTCTCCGGGGCCCAAAATTACCTTTCATTACCATTCCATTGTATTCTCGCTCATTACAAACCATTAACATTACATACATAAGCATTACACTTCATAAACATTAAAATTTCATTAAAAACATAAGCTCATATATGGTCGTAGATATAGTCCTTTCGAAAGCCAGAACATTATCATTAGATCATATCGTATATCACACATATTTAACTATATATATAATATATAGTCGCATGCGGGCTAGAAAAAGAGCATTTAAGGGTCTTAGGTCGTTTAACTAAAAGAAAAGATCCTAAACCTCACCTTTGAACAAAATGTGTAGTGGTGCGAGAAAACAACCCCGAACACCCTTAAACTTCGGGTACAAACAAATGCAACACTAAAGACTTAAACTCAAGTATGTACCATTTAGACGCACGGCTATGCAAATGAGTGCGATGTATGCAAATGAAGTGCAAGAAGGTACCACTTAAAGCGTTCAAATTCATATCACATAAATCTCGTATCAAATGAATCCATAAAATTAATTCAAGACATTTATCATATAATATAACATGTTTAGATTGCTTATAAGTCAAAATTAAACAAATAAGAGGCACAAAACTCATGCACGCAAGATCGAATTAATTAAGATCATAATATACAAGACTTAGTAAAACAATTCAATAAGTAATTCATAACATATAATATATTAAATATATACCATATAGTATAATATATATATATATATACATATATATATATAAATATATATATGTATCATATACAAACATGCACACAAACAATGCATTACATATATATATATATACAACCACACACATACATAGCATGCACAACACGCATCACACTAACACATGCACCTGCATTCACGTACACGCACATGCACTCCAAAAAAAAATAAAATCCATGCACACCAAAATCAACATGCAGCAGCACCACAAAACCTCAAAAATGCAGGCCCCCACCCAGGGAAAGAAATACACACAAAGGTCCCCTCCCCGGGGAAGGGGAATGCAGAATGTTCTGCACCGGGGACACTTTCAATATAAAATCTCCCTGCCTGTGGAGATTGTCACAACAGCAACCGAACAGCAACAGCAGTAGATTCGGAACAGGGAGACATAACAACAGATTATAGCAGCAAATACACAACAAGAACATCCCCAAAAACAAAGCAAACTAGGCATATTGTTCACACAATGCAGCCAGTGACAACAAGAGTTGGAATATCTCACCATATTCATGCCTTTCTTGCGGTGAAACTTCAAGAACATTAATGGTATTTCAATCATACATCAATTACCAACAAATATGAGCAAAGATTAGTAATAAATGAGGCATATAGATCATCATATAAGTCACCAAACTCAAATAGAACAAGGGATGATCAAATTCTCAACCATTTCATATCAAACCTAACTATTCATAAAAAATTTCAAGTAGCATGAATCCTTAACTTAAAACATGAATTAAATGGATGAAAATGATCACAAGAATTTGGAGAATAAGAATCTTACCTTGATCTTGAAGATGGAGCAAAAGAAACGAACTTAAGAGCGCAAAAGGGACAACAATGGTGGTTCGTCCTTCTTACCTTCTTTCTTGTTTCTTTCCTTCCTTTTTCCTTCCCCCAATTCGTGCAACAGCTGAGGGAGAGAGATAGGGATGGTTTTGGTTGACAAAGAGTCAAAGAAATGATGAAAGATTAGGTCTCATAGCTCAAATATAGGTCATAGGGGCGTTTTAGGCACGCATGACTGAAATCTGCTTCGTTCGGGGCCGAAACGTCATCGAAAAATTACGAAACTTGTTCCATTGCGTCCTAATCTTCGATACGAGTCCAACGCAGAAGACGAAACTCAAGTTATAAATTAAAATGTACACAAGTGTACTAAAATAACTCATTTTCTAAATGAGGTCAAAACTTTCAAAAAGTTGCAATTAAGTCCAGGAACCAAGTATTCAATTAAGTCCAACAATTTTAAAATCAAGCAGTTATATCCTTAAATTACGTATATGAACATAATTCATGAAATTAGCACGCTCGGAAATAAAATTCGTATATCATAAATTCATAATTCTCAAGAATCAACATCATAATCTCACTTAGGGCATAATCTTGATATTTAAATCACAGATTCTGTAGCGCCCCAAATGGAAGACACCACATCCCCCGCACTATGACCCAAATTCGGTTACAAAATGGGAAGTTCGTACCCGAATCGGAATCATAGCGAATGGGGGACCAACTCACACATTATGCTAGGCGGAGCTAACTCAACAACTCAGAGCGTGGAAGAAAATAAAACCAACAACATCAGATAGCGGAAGCATTTAAAATAAAACATGAAATGCAGATGACGGGTTCAACTTCATAGGTACCTAGTCCTGAATATCAAATCATAATCTAGCATAAGTATAATCAAACTATCCATCAACATTCAAGTACTAGAATGCTAGCCCCACATTGGTTCTAGTCTAGGTAAAGCATAGAATGTAAATCTCCAAGTATATATATACATAATTACATAACATAAGTAAAGTATGCAACAGATGCAACCTAACACAAATTAAACTAACAAGTGACTCAGAAGATTCACTCCCCACCCAGCTCAAACCAAAAGAACCTGCAACTAAAAGATAAAATGAGGGGTCAGTCAACTGACTGAGTGAGGGGGCTAACGTACACCCACAATATATATATAGAGCATTGCACATATCAAAAGGGTTGACTCATGAACCGTGAATAGGTGTTACATACCAAAACATTTCAAAACAAACCCAAATGTACACTTAGAAAATGTTTTCAGAAACTCTATTCCGATTCATGATTCCCATAACATACCATATCATAAGCTCGGTGAGTACGAGCTTCCAACCTCAACCCTGGGTGGTGGAAGGGTTGTGTGACCCTAACCATCCAGAGAGACGAGGGCAGTGCTAATACTACTCCAACCCTCAGCACTCTGTTTCCTAACCAAACCTCCTGGTGGGTCCTGGTACATCCTCTTCATATAGATGGAGACTACGCACAGGTAGATCCCCGACGACCCTAACCGTCTCGGGGGCTCCTTACCTGTAGCTCCTGGGCCCCATAACAAAACATAACATAACATACGCCAACTTTCATGGCAATCTCCCTGCATAATCATAACATAATTTAACTTTCTGAAATAGCTTACATATGCCTTCATACTTAATTTTTGAAACTGAAGTTGTATCATAAGATCATAATCATATCAAATCCAACACGTATTTAATCGTATATATAGTATATAATCGCATACGGGGATTGAAATCATCATATTGGGGTCGTAGGTCGCTTAACTATACAAAATCCTAAACCACAGCATACATCGACGAAGCCCAAGACACGACGATTGATCTACTTCGGGTTCAACATGGTTACAAAACGCCACCCCTGGTACACCTGAACAAACTGATCATAAAAGCATGACTTAGACTAAAGAATGAACCATATAGACGCACGACGTATACTTATGGTTGATATGAAGTCATGAGCCATGTATACATGCATAAAACATTCATTTAAAATCATATAATTGCACACCAAGTACGTTTCACGCAACTAAGGAAGTATACTATAAGGTTCAGGATGCAAGGTGCATAGTTAACATGTGTAAAGCTCTCATACGAAATCATGCAATTAAATGAAGTACTAATGTCTAAAAAATGCAATTAAAGTCATATCATAGCATATAATACTAATTCATGTCAAAGCATGCAAATTAATTATGATATAATCCATTAAGAGGCATAAGAAATCAATTAAAAGTATAAAAGATCATACACTAACACTCTAGACGACGGGAATGGCCATTCCCATCACAAGGCAAAACTGGGAAGGGCCATTCCCAGCAGCACTGCCCGGAAATGCCATTCCCACGACAAGGCAAAACTCGGAAGGGCCTTTCCTACGAGCGCTGCCCGGAACGGCCGTTCCGAGACGAAGTATAAAATGGGAAGGGTTGTTCCCATCAGCGGAGGCTGACATCAGCCCTAGCACGGAAGGGCCATTCCGGCCACAAGGCATAAACGGGAAGGGCCATTTCGGCCCTGATTTGGGTGTAGAAAGTGCAGAAACATGACAGCTTCGGGAAGAAGAAGACCATGGTCAAAAAGGACGATTTCCACCCAATAAACAAAACTCAAAATACACGAGAATCATATATATTACCACATGTATCATGCTTAACACATTTTCAAACTCAAGATCTCATGGATTCATCAAATAAGGTATATTCTTCAAGTTGGGCATAAGTTCATATTTTCAGGAGATCTCATCATATCATCTCATATAATCAATTCCAAGACAAGATTCAAGGATTGAAATTAAATACACATGAAAGGAAATCCGCAGCTTACCTCGGCTTGCGAAATGATGAAGAAACGAGGGAGATTTGAGCTCTTGAAGGTGTACAATGGCTTAAGTCTTCATCCTCTCTTGAAGCTCTTCCATGGCTGCCATAAGTTATGAGAAATGAGGTTTGAAATGAAGCTAGAATAGGGTTTCAAGATATATATAGGGTGTTAAAGGTTTTATTAGAGTTTGGGCCCGGTTAAGTGACTTCCGACCCATTTAAGTCGTATTAAAAAGGTTTAAGATCTAAACGGCTTCCGAAAAATACGAAATCAATTCCATTGGATCTGAATCGTTGAATCGAGTCCAATGGGGCTGTCGAAATTCGAATCCAAATTCCAGAGCTCATATCGGTTCAAAACGCACCCAAGTCACCTAACTTAAATTAGGCCCAAAAATTTCCAAAAAGTCACAAATTGGCCCTAGTCCCATTTTAAATTTAACTCCAACAATCCAATTAAATTCGTGCGAGTCATAAATCATACCAATTCATATAATTCCAAGTTCAACATGCAAATTCCAAATATCCCAAGTATGCACTTAATTCAATTTAAATCACATGATTTAATCATAGTTGGAATTAAAAGCACATAGTAAGTGTTTAAATCACAAAAACGCATAAAGAAACACTCTCGTGACGCCATACCTGGATTGCCGGAGAGACGGGCCATCACAATTTCCCCCTAAGAGAACTTGGTCCCCAGTTTTAACCACTGGCATGAAAACTACGAGCAACTCTTCCATACATTTAAATCATAAATGCAAACCTGCCCAGAACACATCTTATAAAAAATTTACAAATCCGAATTCAGAACAAAATACTGAACAAACGTAAATGAACAGAGACAGACTCAACAGATACGACACAACGCCGCCTAACACGAACTCCAATAACCTAAACCTACAACTAAAAACACAAAGGAGGAATCATGAACCGGGAATAGGTTTTGCACACCAAAGCATTTTTAAAAGAAAACCCATACATATAGATATACTTAATAAAAATCAATTCATCAAACTATCCCCGTTTCAAAATTCAAAGACATAAACATAATGCTCGAGCGAGTAACGAGCTTCCAACCTTGGTAAGTAGATCACAAATTAACAAGAGTTAATTAAGTAAACAATGCATGTATGTTCATACCATGAATGCTTACTGTACCGTTCACCGTGGTGTTGCAATCCTGCAATTAAAACACTAAAGTTGGTGCATGCTGGTTAGAGATGCAAATGAAATGTAACAGTTAAGTCACATAAGTGCATCAATTATATGTAATTAAGAGCACATAAATAAAAATATTGCACAATTAAGTCATAACGCGCAGATAATCACATAATTCTATACAATTTATGCCGAGGAATAAAAATCTCATGCCAAACAAACATAATTCGCACGTATTCCAATGCCATACGACCTAAACTAACACGACACGACTCCAGAGCACTGGTTCTGAACCTGGTAGCTCTGATACCACTTAAGATGTAGCACCCCGAGCGGTGGGGTACCACACCCCCGCATAATAACTCGACACGAGTACGAAATAGAAAGTCCGCACACGCACCACGTCATAGCGAACGGGTGACAAACGAAAATCCAACCTATGCTAGGCATAACGGAGACACTGAACTTCAAAATCAAAGCATGAAATGTGTGTAGAAGCGGAAGTATTCAAATCAAATTAGATCATGCAAGAACAATTGACGGGTTCAACTAGCATAGATACCTAATCCCAAAATAAAGCAGAAATCATAAATCAATGGGTTCAACTAATCATGAAAACCTGCCCTAACCTGTCCCGAATTCCTTATATTTAAATGATAAATGCAAACCTGCCCAGAACATATCTTATACAAAATTTACGAATCCGAATTCAGAACAAAATACTGAACAAACATAAATGAACAGACACAGACTCAACAGATACGACACACCGTCGCCTAGCACGAACTCCAATAACCTGAACCTACAACTAAAAGCATAAAGGGGAGGGGTCAGTCCAAAGACTGAGTGAGGGGGCTAACGCACACCTACATAATATACATAATAGGGCAAAGCACGTATGAAAAGGAGGAATCATGAAACCAAAGCATTTTTAAAAGAAAACCCATACATATAGATATACTTAATAAAAATCAATTCATAAAACTATCCCCGCTTCACAATTCAAAGACATAATCATAATGCTCGAGCGAGTAACGAGCTTCCAACCTTGGTAAGTAGATCACAAATTAACAAGAGTTAATTAAGTAAACAATGCATGTATGTTCATGCCATGAATGCTTACTGAACCGTTCACCGTAGTGTTGCAATCCTGCAATTAAAACACTAAACTTGGTGCATGCTGGTTAGAGATGCAAATGAAATGCAACGGTTAAGTCACATAAGTGCATCAATTATATGTAATTAAGAGCACATTAATAAAAATATTACATAATTATAATCATAACGCGCAGATAATCACATAATTCTATACAATTTATGCCGAGGAATAAAAATCTAATGCCAAACAAATACAATGCGCACGTATTCCATTGTCGTACGGCCTAAACTGACACGACACAACTCCAGACCACTGGTTCTGAATCTGATAGCTCTGATACCACTTAAGGTGTAGCACCCCGAGTGGTGGGGCACCACACCCCCGCACTATGACCTGACATGTGTACAAAATGGAAAGTCTGCACATGCACCACGTCATAGCGAACGGGTGACAAACAAAAATCCAACCTATGCTAGGCAGAACGTAGACCCTGAACTTCAAAATCAAAACATGAAATGTGTGTAAAAGCGGAAGCATTCCAATCAAATTAGATCATGCAAGAACAATTGACGGGTTCAACTAGCATAGATACCTAATACCAAAATTAAACAGAAACCATAAATCAACGGGTTCAACTAATCAGGAAAACCTGCCCTAACCTGTCCCGAATTCCATACAATTAAATCATAAATGCAAACCTTCCCTGAACATATCATATACAAAATTTACGAATCCGAATTCAGAACAAAATATTGAACAAACTTAAATGAAAAGACACAGAATCAACAGATACGACACACCGCCGCCTAGCACGAACTCCAATAACCTGAACCTACAACTAAAAACATAAAGGGGAGGGGTCAGTCCAAAGACTGAGTGAGGGAGCTAACGCACACCCACACAATATACATAATAGGGCAAAACACGTATAAAAAGGAGGAATCATGAACCGGGAATAGGTTTTGCACACCAAAGCATTTTTAAATGAAAACCCATACATATAGATATACTTAATAAAAATCAATTCATAAAACTATCCCCGTTTAACAATTCCAAGATATAATCAAAATGCTCGAGCGAGTAACGAGCTTCCAACCTTACTTCCATATTTAACATAAGAAAACTGAAATCATACATACCAATCCACCCAGGCTCCGAGGTAGAAGGGCTACGTAAACCCAAACTATCCATACATACATAACCTCGAGGGGTAGCGATCCCACTGCGAGTCTTTCCCGATTTTTACACCGCGAGCTGGAAGAGTACGCCTTCCCCGAACACCCAGGGTCGTGCGTAACACTTCGGATCATATGGAACTATGATAAGGAGTGATGATCCCGACGGCCCGATACCGTCCCAGGTGTCATCGCTTATAGCTTCGGGGCCCAATCATACGGAACAGAACATACATATACCAATCTTTCATGGCTTAACTCGCTCACATATCATGACTTAGCATATCAGATCATATCATTTCGTAACATATCATATCATATCATAAGGGTTTCAAAACATAAGCTTACATAAGCTTGTATACATACTTTCAAAATCCAAAGGTGTTCACAAGATCATAACATATCATACTTAGCATATATTTAACTATATATATAATATATAGTTGTATGCGGGCTAGAAACATGAGCACCTAAGGGTTATAGGTCGTTTAGCTAAAAGAAAAGATCCTAACCCTCACCTGGTACCAGACAAAGCTAAAGATACAGCAAATGGTTCACCCCGGAACCTGCATGACCCACCTGTTACCACTCCGGGTGCACCTGAGCCAACTGGACACACAAAACACAACACAGGGCTCAGACCCAGACTCTGACAACCACACAGAGACGACGACAATGGTTAAGCACTTAAGGGATGCAATCGCATAAGCAGAATTCAAATTCATATCAATTACATACAAAAGAAAACATTATATAGTTCAATCAAATCATATTAAATATTAGGACATATTCATTCATTA
Organism: Lantana camara; assembly: GCA_037501455.1. Classification (NCBI taxonomy): domain Eukaryota; kingdom Viridiplantae; phylum Streptophyta; class Magnoliopsida; order Lamiales; family Verbenaceae; genus Lantana; species Lantana camara. Next base: position 62,685,825 of record CM074855.1, read on the forward strand.
CATTACCAATTCATATTTACGAATAAATCATTTCTTACTTCCAAGAGCTGCCATTTAAATCATACATAGCACGATAAATTATTTCTATGTTATTAAGAATAGCATGCTCGTTTTCAAAGGACAAGGATCGGGTAATTCAAAGCAAACAATTAATTTAAAAAACAAAATGCAAAGGTAATGCAAGTCACATTATTTCATATCAATTCATATAGCGCATACCAAATTCCGACTAAGCCATTTAACTATTCAATTCTTGCTAAATCATAAATTGCATAACAAATTCTTATATCATATAATAAATTGCTATTCAATTGAAGTGATTAGACTATTTAAAAAGCTTCAAGCTTAGGCATAATAATTTCTCTTAATCGAAATCATAATTAGCATATTTCTTTATCAATCGACAAGGATTAATTAATTGAAGTCATACAATTTTTATGTTTAGCAAAATTACACATAAACCCCCTTCAAGTTAGACAAATAGCTCAAATACGACATATCGAAATTCAAATTGCAAATCAAAGCATCAATATATTTCATAATTCATTTAATACATGATTTCCTACACATTGGAATTCATATTGATCGACAAATCAAGCAATTAACAATTATTGCAATTAAAACAATTAATTTTAAATATTCAAATTACACAAAATAAATCACAACAAATCAACAGGGCATCCGTTTGACGAACGGAGAGTGGCGTTGGACTCACCACAACGAGGCGGACAAACTGTCCGAAGACCGCCGGAACACCGCTACCGGACCCGCCGAAACAGTGGCCGACTGATGCTTGGCCGCCACCGGAACATGCCAGAAAAATCTCCAAAATTCACTCGTGCAAGTATTCCTTGTTCTCGTTCCAAATCCTGGATTAATTTCTGGAAAATTCCAAGCCAAACTCCTCAAATTTCAGATCTAACAATACGAAACCCCAAAATGTTCAAAATCCAATTACTTCCAAATCGGTGAATGAAAATCGAATCCGTAAGAGGCATTGTCATACCCGTAACGAGACCTTCGAAACCCCTATAGTGGTTGCCGAAAAATATCCCCGGAGCTGACCTCCGCTGTGAGCCGCCGCTGCAAGTCGCCAAAACCACCTCCTACGCCTCGAATTGGGCCAAACTGATGCCGAAAATGGAATCAGAGGGCCGAAGAACCTTGGAAACCATCAAGCCCCCTCGAAAAATACAGCCGGAAGGCATCGAAACCCGTGGCTACAATGTCGCGCGCCGCCGCCGCGAGCTTTAGGCGGCACATGCAGCGCCATCACAGCCCGGATGGGCGCGCCGCCAACGTCCAGCGCTACGCCGGGAAGTCCTCTTCTAGTCCATGGGGCTCGTGTCCCAAAAATATGGCCGAAAACAGCCGCGAAAGGGTGGCGAAGCCGCTGTCCGCCGCCACCCGCCTGGCGCGATTGAAATCTAGCGATATCTCTGCCGTCGGTCATCATCGGGCTAAGATCTTGGTACGGTTGTGATTATATCATCGAGCTCTTCGAAATGGACTATTGGTTTGTTGAATTTCGTCGAGAAACGACCGAGTTTCGGCTAGTATGTGTTTGTGTATGTGAATAGTAACCAAGGGGGACTGTGTCACGGGAGAGAAGAGAGAGAGCTGAAGTCTGCTACGTTAAGACACGAATTACGAGGATCCGGGTATATATCTCGGGTCCTCGTACGTAAAAACGGTCGAAAGGAGGGGCTAATGACGTCATAAATGGGCAAACTTAGAGTCTACGGACTCGTTTCGCTGCCCCGAACGCGTTCAAGGGGCCCAAGGGGTCGAAATCTCGATCGAACGAGGAATGACCGAAAAACCCCTAAAAAAAGAAAATTACAAAAAGGGCCACACCAAGTACCAAATCACATAATTAAACACGCAAGGAAGTTGAAACGTGGCGTACCTTATTTGTGGGATGAGCGGGGTGTTACATACAATTAGAGATTACAACTTGCCAAATGCTGGAGCAATCCAGACTGCATCTCATCCCCCGATTGGAGCAAACAACTTTGAGATCAATCCAGCTATAATCAACTTGCTGGAGAACAATCCATTTTCAGGATTATCACTAGAGGATCTAACATCACATCTTGAGTATTCCCTTGAGGTGTGCGATACCTTCAAGATCCATAATGTCACAACTGATGCTATTCGAGTCAGGCTTTCCCGTTTTCACTAAGGGAAAGAGCCAAAGCATGGTTTAAGTACTGTACCGAATGAGTCCTTTCAGACGTGGGAAGCGCTTTCTCAGGCTTTCTTAGCCAAGTTCTTTCCTCTCAGTAAGACCACGAAGTACAGGAATGATATTCAAGGTTTCAGACAACTAGAAGGAGAATCCTTCTATGAGGCGTGGGAAAGATTCAAGGATTTACAGAAGAAGTGCCCTCGTCATGGGATTCCCGGTTGGTTATTGATTCACACTTTCTATAATGGGATGTCCCCTACATACAGAGGAGCGATGAATGTCGTTGCGGGTGGAGCATTCTTGTCCAAATCTGAGACTATTGCGAAAGAACTGTTAGATAATATGTCAGAGAATGATGTTTTTGTGCATGACAGGAGACATTCCCAACCAGCTAAAGTGCAAGTAGTAGTTGCGGAACGAGATGGATTAACCTCTGTCAATGCCCAGTTTGAAGCTCTTAAAAAGAGATTAGTCCAAGTCTTTGTGAATGTAGTTGGGATACAAACCCAACCAGTTCAGGTAATTTGTGAAATTTGTGGTGGTCCACATGCGTTTAACGTGTGCCCTCATACCAATACAGGAGAACAGGTGCAAGAGCAAGTGAATTATGTAAACAACTCAAAACCGATGAATGGCGCTTACTCGAATACCTCCAATCCAGGATGGAAAAACCATCCCCATCTTTCCTGGTCTAGCAATCAAAATGTTCAACAACCACCATCTCAACTAAGACCTCAATTTTAGCCTAGAGCTAAGTTTCAACAAAGACCACCCGTCCCATACCACGCCCCACCTCCTCAGTAGGAACTGAAACAAGGATAGAAAGTTGCACTTGAGAAATTCATAGCTGTGTCTACAGAACTTTATCAGAAATTGGAGACTCAAGTGGAATAGGTGGTGAATCAGAACAAAAATTTGGAGACTCAGATTGGCCAGATTGCCCAATCTTTGAATATGAGAGGTCCAGGAATGTTGCCAATTCAAACCGAAAACAATCCCAAGGAGCACTGTAAGGCCATTTTTTTGCAAAGCAATGGCGAAAATGATAGTCCAAAGTTGCTGGCAGATTTTGAATTTTAAGAGTTAAGTTGTGAGAGGGTTGAAGAGGTAGTTCAGATCGTCAAAGTGGAGATGGAGGAGAAAAAGGAAGAGGTCCCTTCAAACCAAAAAGTGAGTTGGCAACCAAAGAACAAGTGTCACCGGTGATATTTCTTCGGAAATGACAGATGCAGAAGTTAGAGAAACAAATTGAGACGTTTTTGAGCATGTTCAAGCAGCTTCACATTAATACCTCTTTTGCGAAGGCATTAGCTCAACTGCCTACGTATTTGAAGTTTTTGATGGAAGTGATTTCAAGAAAAGGGAAGCCCGAAGACTTTGCAACCGTTTCACTCAATGAAAAGTACAGTGCTATGATTCAGCAGAAGCTTCCACAGAAGCTCAAGGACCTCGGAAGTTTTTCTATCCCACTAACTATTGGTTCCTTACAGTGTAATGATGTTTTGTGTGATTTATGAGCTAGTGTGAGTCTAATCCCTTGATCTACTTGTAGGAAATTAGGAGTGAAGGAGCTCAAATAGACTAATATGACACTCCAGCTAGCGGACAGATCAGTTAAATACCCTATAGGAATTCTTGAGGATGTGTTAGTAAAAGTTGGGAAATTCTACATTCCTAATGATTTTGTAGTTCTTGATGTTGAGAATGATGAGAGTATGCCATTGATCCATGGAAGACAACTTTTGGCCAGGAGTAGGATATTGATGTTCAGAATGGACTTCTCACATTCAAAATAGGAGATGAAAGTATGGAGTTTAGTACTTTTACCTCCATGGCATCACCACCGGTAACGGATGAGTGTCATATGAGCGGGGCTATAAGTGAGACATCAGACGGAGTGTTACGGTTCGCAAATGAAAGATATTCGGTTAATTGGGGGAGGAAACCAAAATCTCAACAATTGAGGATGAAGAATGTGTCGGAATTAGATACGGGGAAATTAAGATTTGGTGTTGAGAGCAACAAGAACCAGGTCACGCCTTTTGACTCGTCACGAGGGGATTGTTAATTCCCAATCTGGTTTCCAAAGTTAAGCTAACGACTATAACTTAGAACTAATTTCTCTCTCTTATTTCTTTTCTTTTCTTTTCTTTTTTGTTCCTTTAGTTCGCTTCATTTTTCTCGTGTAATTTTAGTTTTCTCTCTCTCATGTTGCAGTTTAAGTGAGGCTGTAGCACCCCGCACGTGAGGCACCACATCCCCCGCACTATGGCTCAACACGAGTAACGAAACAGCTAATCCGCACCCATATCAAACCATAGCGAACGGGAGACAAACATAAAAACCTTCCTAAGCTAGGCGGAACTAGACCCTGCAATGATAACCAAACCACAATATATAATGCATGGCAAAGCCCAAGTACAAACATACAAACCATAAACAGAATTTGGGCTCTTCAGGCCTCTTTTAAAGCATAACAAAACCCAGTAAAAGCAATTCAATAACAATTACATAAATATTCAGGTTCATGATATAACAGAAACGAATCATACATAATTTAAATACATATGTGAGTGCAGAGACTCTCCTAACCTAACTTGACCAACTTAAAGACTCCAAACACCTCCGCTTAGCCCGAAACTCCAAAGTCAAACCTGCACACTAAAATGTTGGGGAGGGAGAGGGTCAGTCTCTAGAAGACTGAGTGAGCAGGAGCGATATACATATATAAAAACATGCACATGCAAGTCATAAATTCCGAACAAGGTTTTATTTGAACTTAGTTCCCAAAAAGGGCAAGAGAATGACTAATCAATGCTCGGATTTTGTGACTAATCATATTAATTCATTACATTCATAAATCATACATAAACATAAGGCTCGGCTAGTGAGCATGCACAATCTCCAACCAAACTCCGACCGTGTACGACAAATATCATTAATATATTGATTAGGTGTTCATGCGATATATCATAATACATGCAGACCATATATCATATCATAAATATATTCGTTTGGGCAATCCGTGTCCCGGCTTTCCCGCACAATGCATAATCATATCATAAACATATTCATAAGCATAAGCATAAATCATAACCAACCTTCTTCCTCCGGGTGGTGGACGGGCTTGCAAGACCCGGCCACCGGTTCATACATAGGCCAATGGGGGTACATGAATCCCCCAAGGGCACTCAGCTCCCATTCCCCGCTAAACCTCCTAGCGAGGGCCGGTATCACCGTAGTTTGGTTGGGACTAGTATATGGGATCCCCGTCAGCCCTTGCTTCCTCGGTTAGCCACATATACTAAGTCCCGGGGCCCGAACAAGCATAAATATAAATGTGTCTCTCCAAACATATCAATTCATACATAGGATACATACTATAAGAAATCATACTTTACCGTGTAACTCGGCGTATGCTATATACGTACCTCTTCGTGTCATCCGAATCCGTAGCTAGCATGAAGACACACGGCTTGGAGCATAGCCTCATTAAAAAACCATTTTAAAGCTTATATACGCTCATACGTATAATTCAGAAGAATTTACTCGATAACTTCAATTGAAAACCATATATATATAATCATAAGGTTTTGGCCAAAGCTTTTCACATAAGGGTTGTAGGGTTTGTTACATAGCTAAAACAAAACCACCCTCACCTGAACCGTGACGAAACAAGGAACGAGTACCAAGTGCCTGAACGATCAAAATCTCTCCACCCTGGAGATAAACTGTACAAAAGACAACATGACGTGTTCGTGAGACTCAAGACTCTAAATGAACCATATATGACGCACGGCAATGCTCAAGCATGATAGGAATGCACAAAGATGATATTAAGTCATGACAGTGTTCATGAGCAATATTAAGGCATTTAAATCGTATAACCAAGTCATTCACTCATTCATTCATTTTCATTCAAATTCATCATTTCATATCTCCAATCAATTTAATTCAAGAATTCAAATAGGAGCATAGAACATATTCAAGCTCTCCCATAATGCTACCACATACTTCATATTACATAAGATAGCATATTTCCAAGGTTTGACAACAAGAAGGAATCATATGATATAGAAAATGAGTTACGTGATTCATAAACGACATATAAACACACATAAACGGCATTAAGCAAAAGCATGCCTACAACTCATCCAAATGCTATGAAATTACACCACAATACTCTCAGCATATAGCAAAACAAGTTCATATTTCAACACAAAAGGAGATAAAGTCATTCAAGAGGTGAAACAAATCAAAAACCGAAAAGGAAGCAACAAGGACTGCGCAAGGGAAGGGACACGGGGGTGTCACCCTCCTTAGCCAAACTGAGCCACGACCGTGGCTCAGTACAGACCTGCCCAGAAGGTGTGACACGTCCGTGTCTCACACTTAAGTGTAAATGAGACACGGGGGTGTCACGGTACAGAACTTAAAACGTTCACAGAGTTTTTCCGGAAAAACTGATCTCATACCAAATCAATCCAAAAGCATACCAAATCAACTCCAAATGCTATGAAACTTAATATAAAAAATATTTGACATGTAAGGAAGATATTTCATTTAGAGTGAAAAGGCTAAATCACACGTTAAGAGCATCTAAATCATGAAGCAAAACTGGGTCGCCAAAATCGCACATAAAAGCCCTATTTGTTCAATCAGCCATGATCAAGTACTTAGGGGTTGAATTTGGATCTGAAACCTTGTGGAATGCATGCTAACATACTAAAAAACTAATATAATTCATATATATGCAAAATGACACAATTTAAAGCACATTAGAATGACCAACAAGTTACAAAACGCAACAGCAACAAGTCTGTCATGAATCATGCATAAGAACAGGCCATGTCTTTCGGTTTTGAGGCTTAAAATGGATCCAAATACTTGAAACATGAATGTTAACATATAGAGAAATGAGTGTACATAAGATCCATGCAAATTCACATGAAAAGAAGATCATTTGATCAAGCAACAAAGCAAAATGAACAGCAGCAGTTCGAAAAACAGGGGAAGCAGTTTGATCATCAAGTTAGGAGCTCCATATCTCATAATTTCATCAAAGGGTCAAGAGATAAAATCCTCCTAATATCATATACTATCAGTTAGGAAAGAAATAGGTCAAGAAACAAGTTCATATGATCATGCATAAGCAAGAAAATCAGCTACACAAGCAAATAGGTCACAAGAGCAAAAATCCCTAGAAGTTCATACCAAACTCATCATCCAAACCCTAATCAAATCTGATCCAAATCATGATGTAAGTATATCAAATCAAGCATAATAGAGTAGAGATGACATAAATATTCATACCTTGAAGATTAGAAGAAGAAGGGAGGTGATTTGAGCTCCAAAATCACAAGGATGGCCAAGGGTTTTCTCTCCTTTCTTCCCTCTTTCTCTCTCGATCAGTTCCAGAGCTAAAGGGGTAGGAGAAAGGCTTAACCCAAGGTACAAAAGTCATGGTTAAGGTATGGTTAGGTTAGGTTAAGTAAAAAGGGTCCCAACATGAAGACTAGTCAACAAAAGGAGTTCTTCTTGCACGAGTTATCCGTTACGGTTGGATTTCGAAGGTCTTAATGATTTCAAAAAGGTATGAGGCTTGTTCCATTGTCTCCGAATCGTCGATACGAAGGCAACGGAGGTGTCGGAATTCGAATCCGAATTCCCGAGCTGAAGATATCACGTACGGAACCAAGGGTGCGCTAATTGCTCGTTAGCCCCTGATTTGGTTCCACAATCAAAATTAAATTCGTTAACGCGTCAAATGAATCCGAAAACATAAACCGAGCATATAGGCATGTTCATAACACATATATTTACGACATACTAAATTTTCATACCATTCCGATATCATTACCTATATGAACGAAGTACAAATAGTACACACATGCGCATGAATGAATTCATATCGTTATAAATTAATTACTAAAACTTAAATCCCATTTTAAATAAATTTAAAGCCAACTTATAACATGTTGAAATTGATTATCGAAATTATCAAAATAGTTAAGGTAACATGAAACTTTAATTAAGAATTTAAGCACTAAGTATCAAAGTAAAATAGAATGAATTAAATTAAAATAACCATAGTTTAAATCAAATATAAACATTTATAAACAATTAATCATATAATTAAATAATTAAATCGCGCAATTTATAAACAAATACGCCACATTATTGTAACTGAAAAACTGGAGCGTTACAAAGGCGTTGTCAGAGTATGGAGGCAATGACCGTGATTGAGCTTTAATATCGGCATTAAGGTCCATTTTCATTGCATGAGAGCATGTATGCGCATGATTTTATTTGCTTGTGAGGAGCATGAATTGTTGTGATATTTTGCAATATGTGCTTTAAGATGTTTGTGTGTTACGAGATTGGTGTGCTATGGTTTGATTGTAAATTTTGGGTTAATTTGTGTGAATTAACGTGATTAAGCACCGTCCGAGTTAGCTTTTGGGTAAGAGGAAGTTTTGTGCGAAAACGTGAGTAATGGGCGTTACCTCCTTCTAAGCCTTTTCTAGTAATACCTGTACATGGAGTCAGGCGTCTCAAGCATAGTTGGTAACGGGCGTTACACCTCTCTACTTCATTTTAGGTAACACCCGTTAACGAGTACAAGCGAAGTAGGACAGTAGGAGTAACGGGCGTTACTCCTAGTCGGCATAATGAGGTAACGCCCATTAACAACCCGAAATCGTGTTTTGATTTTAACAGAGGAAGACTTGTGTTTGAAGTTTAAATCCTAATTCCTCTCAACATAGGTCCTACCCCACCATAACCTATATATTTAGCCTACCCTCTCTTGTTTTCTCACATTACACAATCTTAGAAGAGAAGTAAGCAATTCTTCCTAATCAAGGCACCACCGACATCACACATACTCCTTTCTCTCTAAGCTTGAATTGGTAAGTAATCCCTCTCTCTAAGCTTCATTCTAGAATGAAATATTCCTATCTAAGAAGAATTTTGGGCTAGAATTTTTTAATTTGGAGAATTTATGCATGTTAGAGATAGGATTAATGATTTGTAGTAAGTTCATCTTGAATTGAATGAATAATGGAAGAACCCTAGTCTCTAGCTAGCCTTTGAATTTCAATTGGGGAATTGATTTTGGGAGAACTTTTGAACTTGAGTCATAACTCTTTAGAGCCTTGTTGAATTGAATCGGGTAGATTAAAAAATCTTGATCAAAACCCACACCCTAGGGTAGTGCATACAAGGTGTTCGATAAATTACCTGAATGACTCGTGATTAATTTTTATGTGCTTTTCCTTGTCTTATATGAATAATATAGGTACTATGAGTTGTACTAAGCATTCTCGATCTATCGAGCCCTTCAGTACTTCTTCTCCGTTGAGTCATCAATCAAGGGAGTCAGTCAATATAACGGTGAATGCTATGGGTAACCCCTTTTAGAGGAATTTTACTAGGAATATTATGCCTACTAGATTCTTCAAGGCAACATGGATGGAGAAGTTTGAAGCTTGGAAAAAAGTGGAAAGACTTATGCCGAGATGACGGCCGCTTTCTTCACCGCAATGAATTTTAACCCGGTATATAGCACTCTGACGTTCACTCTGGATGATCGGGAAACTCAAGTTTGTAATGCGGGCCGGATAAGGGAGATTCTTCGTTTTCCAGCAAATGCTACTACTTCTTCACCTAAATGGAGTGAAGCTCAGAGAGAGGCGGTATGGAGAACCTTTCCATTGCGAACGGGTGTTCCTTTTTATTCCCCCGGAATTCATAGGATAGCTATCTTGATTCATTGGATTGGGTGATAGTTCATAGGATTTTGGCCACGGGATTTTGTGCTCGATATGAAAGAGATAGCACATTAATTAGACTGAGCTGGGAATAATGTACATGATGAAGGAAGGCATCAAGTTTGATGGAACGACTGAATTCCTTTGGAAGCTTCAGGAGATTGTTGGGAGTGTTACTGGTACGATAGCCCATGGCGCGTTTGTCACTATGTTTGCTCGAGAGATGCATTGGAGGCCTAGGGGATTGTTTCCCGTTGACTTTGGCTATGATATTGGTCCACAGTACTTGGAGAATGTGGGCTTGGCTATTACTTGGGAGAGTGGACACCTCAAGGAGCATATTTTACCTTGGTGGCCAATTCGAGATAGAGATAGGCTTTGGCAGATGTATAGCTGGGGCATGGCTCGTTTCGAGGAGCTTACAGAGGTGCAGAGGGAGCTTTTAGCTCAAATTCTTGATAGGCCAGATGATGAGTTTGAGATCCTTCGCAGTACCGCGCCAGTTGTTGTCGAAGAATCTAATGGAGCTCCGGTTACTGTGAGTGGCCCTTGTGCAGAATTGGCAGGATTAAGGACTGATTTACCACCGTTATCGGGAGAATTGAGGATCTAGCACATTGTGTGGATGAGCGATCTGATGCGTGGGAGGCTCGTTTGGAAGCGAAGTTTGAAGGGTTCAGTGCTCGTGTTGATCAGTATTTTGGAGGACCCCCATGACCCTGGTTTTGTTATTATTATTTTTCTCCCCTGATTTTCAGACATTCTTTTTAGGAATATTCGTTGATATGCTTGGATGATTTTGATACGCTTATTTCTTTGCTTTGTTTTGAACTCCATTGTTTATGCAATTTGCCCCTTCTTACCTAGATGTTATGTAACGCCCCAGCTTTCGGCAATTCAGGTATGAACGACACGTGTGCGTTTGAGAGTTGTAATTTAACTATTAATTGTCCATTTCTCTAATTTTCCATATCATGACATTTTTTTTATAAAAATTACATTCTTGTTATTTTATTGAAAATTCATATCATATCATATTTTTCAAAATTATCGAATGTGATTGTAATGTGAAATATTTTCTCGAACGTGATTTATTTCCTTTATGTCCTTAATTGATCATTTTCATGCATATGGGATCTAATTGAATTGGACCTAATTGATTATTTTAAAAGGGGATTTGGACTCAATTGCTTAACTTATCTTTTCAAGGGATTTAATTGCAAAATTGGCCAATTCTTTTCTCTTCTTGGGAGCATATCACGTACCATTTGCTTCTTCCTTCATACACACAATATCATCTTTGCTCCATTTGCTTTCCATTTCAACCGAACCAAAAACCCTTGATTGGAGTTGGGAGATTTCATCACTTGAGCATCAATTTGTGTGGGATTTGTGATATTTGGAGCATCATCAACATCCTTTCATCATCTCTTCTTCCATTTCTTTCTCTTGAGGTAAATATGGTGAATGAATGATTTTATTGAAATTATAGGTTATCTAGGGCTTTGTTGTGCATTGAATGAAGTGTGTATTGGTTGTTGGAAAATTTATTGTGGTCATTAAGCATGAGTTTGAGGCTTATATCTTGTGATTTATGGACTTGAAGCATGTTGGAGTGAATGGGTTTCAAATGAGTGAATATTGATGATCTAACTTGGGATCATATGTTTTTATGAGTTATTGTTGATATATATACATGTTAGCATATTTATTGTGTTTAATATTTGCATTGGAACATGGTTTGCATCCATTTTTGTGGTTGTTTGAGGCTTCTCCATGGCTGCTCTGTTTTTCTACTCTGCATATTTTGCTCACGTATTCTGGGAACGGCCCTTCCCAGCTCCAGTTCAAAACTGGAACGGCCGTTCCCATGATGCTGAGACTCAGGCCAGCGAGACTGGGAACGGCCGTTCCCTCTTTGGCCTGTGAGCCAGAACGGCCATTCCCAGCCGAATGCGTTTTATATTTTAAAAGCGCTGGCGCGCGTTTTCTGAGCCATGGGAACGGCCCTTCCCATTTTCAAGGGAAGGCCGGAACGGCCGTTCCCATAGTCCAGAAAGGGTGCGAAATTCACTGCATAAATTTAAAATTTCCGCACCTCGTTCGGACGGCTTCTTTGACCCCTAATTGCTTTTATATGATTGATTACCTGTTGAAACCAAATATTTTCATGGTACATTGCATTTTTCTCGTCGCTTCGTCACATTTTGCCGTTCGTCCTATTTGGTACAATTTGAGTCGTGTTTCACGGACAATTGTCTTTCTTGCACAGACCAGCTTCCTGGTGACGAGGAGCAGGCCCCGTGAGCTGTTTCCTTGGAGTATTTTGGGTCGACAGGTGAGGTTTAATTTTAGATACATAGGACCCGTACAACCCTATGTGATATTTTAAGCCAAAACCTATAATTATACGTATAGTTTTCCAATGAGATTGGTTTTCAAATGTTTTATCGAAATATTGAAAGAAATTGATTGATTGATTGATTGATTGGGCGAGTATTGTATTGCACTGTGGGCCCGAGGGTAGTGACTCGAGCCAACCGGGAAAGCATGGGCTGACGGGTAACTCGATAGCTATCCTCACCAAATTGGGATGACCCCTGAACCCCCTAGGAGATTAGGGTGGGAAAGGAGTTCCGGGCTTAGGGATTCATGTACCCTCTGCCCAGATTGATTGGATGGTGGGGCCTTGCAATCCCACCATCACCCGGAGGAAGAAGGCGTTATTGAAACTGCTAGTTGTGCACATTAATGAATTGCTTGATCACCTAATCACCTAATAATTGATTGATTGATTGATTGATTGTACACAGTCGGTGTAAGGTTGGAGAATTGCCCCACTCGCCGGGCCACTATTGATTGAATTGAAATTGATTGAATTGAAATTGGAATAGTTGTAATCTCGGGCGATAGTATCTCTTTTAACCTACTAAATTGTATTGTTTTTCCAAAATTATTACCCGAGGTTATAGCTTGCATGTATGTGCGCTTATATTTATTATACCCCTCGCTCAGTCCGTGTTGGACTGACACCTCAACTTTTCAGTGTTTTGCAGGGCGTGCTAGGCGGGAATTTAGAGTCATTTGGTCTTTAAATTTGGGTCTAGCACACTTCATTCCCACATTTTGATTGTATAGAGGTTTGGGATATTTTGTATCGCCCTATTGTCTATTTTGTTGACGGATGACATTGTATTGATAGTGTAAACGTTGGTATCTATACGTAAATAAATAAATATGGTACCTATACGTATCTATTGAATGTTATTGCTTCCGCTTTTAAATACTCTGTATTGCATATTGGTTGGTTTTAAATTGAGGGTACCCGCCTAGCCTTGAGTCATTTTATTGTCTCCCGTTCGCTGTAGCTGTGATTCATGTATGGATTGTCCGTTTCATATGTGGATTGGGGCTATAGTGCGGGGGATGTGGTGCCTGGCGTTCCGGGTGCTACATCCTACGGTGGTATCAGAGCCCGGTTGCAAAACCGGGTCTCTAGTGTCGAGTTTTGTGAGTCTAGGTCGCACGGCATAGGAACTAATTGTCAATTTGAGAGTCTTGCATTGTTAATTGATACTTGAACCTATCTGACTTACTTGAAATTGGTGGATTGTTGGAATTTCTGAATTTATGTGCAATTTATGAATTATTTGCACACATTGGCATTGACTAATCGAACATGCATAATAGTGACTGAATTTCAGGATGGCTCGCGATAGACATCACCGTGATCGATCCCCTAGACCTCGACATCATCGACATCATCGCAGGGAGAGATCACCACCTCCTCCTCCACCTCCTCAGGCTCAGCCACAGGATTTTATGAATGCAGTGGTGGGTCTTATTGATCAGAGAGTTCGGGATCATGTACCTCCAGCACCACCAGTGCCACCACCACAGCCAGGGGCACAGATTTCAGCTGTCTTTAGGGAGTTCCAGAACCAGCATCCTCCCAAGTTTTATAAAGGAAATGATATTCAGGCCGAGCAGTGGCTTAGGGAGATCGAGAGGGTTTGGGAGCTTATCCCGTGTGATTCCAGGGAGAAGGCCCGTTGTACGCTTTCTTTGATTCAGGGAGAGGCCTACTCCTGGTGGGAGAGTGCCCGGATAGTGTTAGAGGCTGCAGGCGAGGAAGTGAATTGGGAAGTGTTTGTTAGAGAGTTTCAGAACAAGTTCATTCCTCCATCTTCTCGCACTAGAAGGTTGAAGGAATTTACAGAGCTCAAGCAGGGAAGCCGGTCAGTTTCAGAGTATATCGCTGAGTATGAGAGATTATCTCGCTATGCTCCTAATATAGCGAGTGATGATTTCCATAAGGCGATGCAGTTTATTCAGGGCCTTAGACCGGATATTCAGGCAGCGATTGAGGCGGTCAACACAAGCACGTGGGCAAAGGCTACCAAGAAGGCTCTATTGGTTGAGGATTCAGTGAATGCGAGGCGGTCTTCTTACCGTTCAGGCTCAGGTTCAGGCTCGGGGTTCAGAGGTTCTGGATCAGGGTTCAGAGGTGCCGGATCAGGGTATAAGGGTTCTGGCTCGGGTTCTGCTTCAGGCAAGAGGCCGATGGTATATTCTTCTCCACCACCAGCTCCACAGGGCCCAGGGAAGAAGCCCCGACCAGCAGGACCAGTGATTAGAGCTCCAGCTGCTCCAGTTGCTCCAGCTTTGCCACCACCACCCGAGAGACCTTATTGTACCTTCTGTGGACAGAGGACACACGTCTATGATAACTGCAGGAGGCGTTTGGGTTTATGCCTACTTTGTGGGAGCGATGAGCATTTGGTAGATGGTTGTCCGGATCGCAGGATACCACCACCGGGAGCACCGAGACCACTGATTAGGGCTCGGGCTTATGCTTTGGATGGAGAGCAGCCGGATGCAGATGTTGATCCAGCCGCGGTAGTTGAAGGTACCATTTGCATACATGGCACGAACATTCATACGTTGTTTGATCCGGGAGCTACTCACTCCTTTCTTTCGAGTGCTATATCTATTTCTTTGCCTTTGCCTGTTTCTCGTTCTTCTGCATGTTATGTGGTTAGCACTCCTTTTGGTGGTAGTTTAGAATCTGATCGGGTGTTCAGAGAGGTTCCGGTGAGCATCGAGGGTCGGGTTTTCTTGTCAGATTTCATTGAGCTGCCGATGACTTGCTATGGATCTATTCTGGGTATGGATTGGTTGTACAGACATTCTGCCACAGTTGATTGTAGAGCGAAGAAGGTTCAGTTGGGATCAGATTTGGTAGTAGGTTGGAGTTCCAAGACTGTACCGCTACTTTCGTTTTCTGAAGCTCATAAGTTGGTTCGAGAGGGAGCCACGGGTTTCATTGCTTATATCCTTAACAAACCTAAGGATCAGAGTAAGCTGGAAGAGACGGAAGTAGTGAAGGATTTTCCCGAGGTTTTTCCTGAGGAATTGGATTCTTTACCTCCAGAACGGGAAATTGAGTTTGTGATCGACTTGTACCCTAACGCAGAGCCGTACTCCAAGACTCCGTATCGTATGGCTCCGGCCGAGTTGAAAGAGTTGAAGACTCAACTTGATGCGTTGTTGGAGATTGGGTACATCAGACCGAGTTCTTCTCCTTGGGGTGCACCGGTTTTGTTTGTAAAGAAGAAGGACGGGACCTTGAGAATGTGCATAGATTATAGGGAGTTGAACAGGATGACGATCAAGAACAAGTATCCTCTTCCACACATCGAGGAGTTGTTTGACATACTTCAGGGTTCGAAAGTCTATTCGAAGTTGGATTTGAGACAAGGTTACTACCAGCTGCGTATCCGATCAGGGGATATTCCTAAGACAGGATTTAACACTCGGTATGGGCATTATGAGTTTGTTGTGATGCCGTTTGGGTTGACTAATGCACCAGCAGCTTTTATGGATATGATGCACAGGATTTTCAGGCCTTTTCTGGATAAGTTCGTGGTCATTTTTATTGATGATATCCTGGTTTTCTCGAAGTCTGCCGAGGAGCATGCAAGACACCTTCAGTTGGTATTGAGGACTTTGAAGGAGCATCAGTTGTTTGCCAAGTTCAGCAAGTGTGAGTTCTGGATTGACAGGGTGTCATTCTTGGGTCACGTGATTTCGGGCAACGGGTTGGAAGTCGATCCTTCCAAGATTGAGTCAGTGTTGAAGTGGGAGAAACCTAGGAATGCCTCTGAGATTAGGAGTTTCTTGGGATTGGCAGGTTATTACCGGAGGTTTGTGAAGGATTTCTCCAAGTTAGCAGCTCCTTTAACCCGGTTGACGAAGAAGAATGTGAAATTCGATTGGAATGAAGACTGTGAGAAGAGTTTCACTTTCTTGAAGGAGAAGTTAGTGTCTGCTCCAGTGTTAGCCCTTCCGGAAGGTTCTGAAGGATATGCTGTTTATACGGATGCCTCTAAGGAAGGTTTGGGATGTGTGTTGACTCAGAAGGGTAAAGTAATTGCTTATGCATCCCGAAAGTTGAAAGAGCATGAGAAGAATTATCCGACACATGATCTTGAGCTTGCTGCTGTAGTCTTTGCACTTGGAAAGTGGAGATATTATTTGTACGGGGTGTCCTTCGAGATTTTCACCGACCACAAAAGCCTCCAGTATTTATTCACTCAGAAGGATTTAAATATGAGGCAACGGCGTTGGATGGAAAGGTTGGAAGATTATGATTGCACGATCAAGTACCATCCCGGCAAAGCCAACGTGGTCGCCGATGCACTTAGTAGGAAGGCTAGTGTGTCGAGCTTGGAAGTGGGTGAAAGTAGTGGAATCGAGCCAATTGTTTTGAAGGCTCGAGTTTCTAATATTTCGGTCCAACCAGAGTTGAAGCACAGGTTGTTTGAGGCTCAGAGTACAGATTTGGAAGTTCAGAAATTGGTAGCCAAGGCAAGAGCTGATCCAGAGTGTCCATTCGGGTTCGATGAAACCGGTCTTCTTCGTTTCAAGAACCGAGTGGTTGTACCCGAAGAGTTGAAACGGGTATTGCTCGAGGAAGCTCACAGATCGGCTTATTCTATCCACCCCGGAGGAAACAAGATGTATAAGGACTTAAGGCAATATTATTGGTGGCGTGGATTGAAGAAAGATGTGGCCGAGTTTGTGAAGCATTGTCTCACTTGTCAGAAAGTGAAAGCCGAGCATCAGAAACCGGGAGGTCTTCTTCAGCCGTTACCTATTCCTGAGTGGAAGTGGGAACAGGTGACGATGGATTTCGTGTCCGGATTACCTAAGGTGAAAGGTGGATTTGATGGGATTTGGGTGATTGTGGACCGTTTGACGAAGTCTGCACATTTTCTGCCGGTTCGGATGTCGTATAAGATTCGCAAGCTAGCCGAGCTTTATAACCGGGAGATTGTTAGACTTCACGGGATTCCGGTCAGTATCGTTTCAGACAGAGATCCACGGTTCACTTCGAGGTTGTGGCGTGAATTGCAAGAGGTTTTGGGTACGAAGCTCCAGTTTAGTACAACTTTTCATCCTCAGACGGATGGTCAGTCCGAGAGATTAATAAGGTATCTCGAGGATTTGCTTCGAGCTTGTTCTTTGGACTTCCAGTCTTCTTGGCATGATCAGCTACCTTTGATTGAGTTCGCGTACAACAACAGTTTTCAGGCTTCGATTGGAATGGCACCGTATGAGCTACTTTATGGACGGAAGTGTCGTTCTCCGTTGTTCTTTGACTTGGAAGAGTGGAAATGGACTAAACAGGAAGGTGTTAAGAAAGGTGAGAAATTGGAAAAACCTTCCAAGGCAGTTGAAGC
Organism: Lantana camara; assembly: GCA_037501455.1. NCBI lineage: Eukaryota > Viridiplantae > Streptophyta > Magnoliopsida > Lamiales > Verbenaceae > Lantana > Lantana camara. Next base: position 62,703,533 of record CM074855.1, read on the forward strand.
TATGATTGAGAAAGTCCAACTAATAAAACAACGGATGAAATCAGCTCAGGACAGACAGAAGAGCTACGCCGATCGTCGTAGAAGGGATCTCGAGTTTGAGGTTGGAGACCGGGTATTCTTGAAGGCGTCTCCACGTAAAGGATTTGCTCGGATTGGGAAAGGAGGTAAACTTAAACCTCGTTATTTAGGTCCTTATGAGATTGTGGAAAGAATTGGAGAAGTTGCTTACAGATTGGACCTACCACCGAGCCTCACGGGGATTCATAACGTATTTCACGTGTCTCAGCTGAGGAAATACTACCCCGATGAAACCGAGATCATTCCTGTTGAAGAAGTGGAATTGGAACCGAGTCTTACCTTTGTTCAGAAACCGGTTAAGATATTGGATAAGAAGTTTCAGGAATTAAGAAACCGGAAGATCCCCATGGTTAAGGTTCTTTGGAGAAGTGATAAGACCGAAGAAGCCACGTGGGAGACCGAAGACAAAATGAGACGGTTCCATCCAGAGTTGTTCCCTTCCGATCAGTGAATCTGGGGACCAGATTCTTATAAGGAGGGAGGATTGTAACGCCCCAGCTTTCGGCAATTCAGGTATGAACGACACGTGTGCGTTTGAGAGTTGTAATTTAACTATTAATTGTCCATTTCTCTAATTTTCCATATCATGACATTTTTTTTATAAAAATTACATTCTTGTTATTTTATTGAAAATTCATATCATATCATATTTTTCAAAATTATCGAATGTGATTGTAATGTGAAATATTTTCTCGAACGTGATTTATTTCCTTTATGTCCTTAATTGATCATTTTCATGCATATGGGATCTAATTGAATTGGACCTAATTGATTATTTTAAAAGGGGATTTGGACTCAATTGCTTAACTTATCTTTTCAAGGGATTTAATTGCAAAATTGGCCAATTCTTTTCTCTTCTTGGGAGCATATCACGTACCATTTGCTTCTTCCTTCATACACACAATATCATCTTTGCTCCATTTGCTTCCCATTTCAACCGAACCAAAAACCCTTGATTGGAGTTGGGAGATTTCATCACTTGAGCATCAATTTGTGTGGGATTTGTGATATTTGGAGCATCATCAACATCCTTTCATCATCTCTTCTTCCATTTCTTTCTCTTGAGGTAAATATGGTGAATGAATGATTTTATTGAAATTATAGGTTATCTAGGGCTTTGTTGTGCATTGAATGAAGTGTGTATTGGTTGTTGGAAAATTTATTGTGGTCATTAAGCATGAGTTTGAGGCTTATATCTTGTGATTTATGGACTTGAAGCATGTTGGAGTGAATGGGTTTCAAATGAGTGAATATTGATGATCTAACTTGGGATCATATGTTTTTATGAGTTATTGTTGATATATATACATGTTAGCATATTTATTGTGTTTAATATTTGCATTGGAACATGGTTTGCATCCATTTTTGTGGTTGTTTGAGGCTTCTCCATGGCTGCTCTGTTTTTCTACTCTGCATATTTTGCTCACGTATTCTGGGAACGGCCCTTCCCAGCTCCAGTTCAAAACTGGAACGGCCGTTCCCATGATGCTGAGACTCAGGCCAGCGAGACTGGGAACGGCCGTTCCCTCTTTGGCCTGTGAGCCGGAACGGCCATTCCCAGCCGAATGCGTTTTATATTTTAAAAGCGCTGGCGCGCGTTTTCTGAGCCATGGGAACGGCCCTTCCCATTTTCAAGGGAAGGCCGGAACGGCCGTTCCCATAGTCCAGAAAGGGTGCGAAATTCACTGCATAAATTTAAAATTTCCGCACCTCGTTCGGACGGCTTCTTTGACCCCTAATTGCTTTTATATGATTGATTACCTGTTGAAACCAAATATTTTCATGGTACATTGCATTTTTCTCGTCGCTTCGTCACATTTTGCCGTTCGTCCTATTTGGTACATTTTGAGTCGTGTTTCACGGACAATTGTCTTTCTTGCACAGACCAGCTTCCTGGTGACGAGGAGCAGGCCCCGTGAGCTGTTTCCTTGGAGTATTTTGGGTCGACAGGTGAGGTTTAATTTTAGATACATAGGACCCGTACAACCCTATGTGATATTTTAAGCCAAAACCTATAATTATACGTATAGTTTTCCAATGAGATTGGTTTTCAAATGTTTTATCGAAATATTGAAAGAAATTGATTGATTGATTGATTGATTGGGCGAGTATTGTATTGCACTGTGGGCCCGAGGGTAGTGACTCGAGCCAACCGGGAAAGCATGGGCTGACGGGTAACTCGATAGCTATCCTCACCAAATTGGGATGACCCCTGAACCCCCTAGGAGATTAGGGTGGGAAAGGAGTTCCGGGCTTAGGGATTCATGTACCCTCTGCCCAGATTGATTGGATGGTGGGGCCTTGCAATCCCACCATCACCCGGAGGAAGAAGGCGTTATTGAAACTGCTAGTTGTGCACATTAATGAATTGCTTGATCACCTAATCACCTAATAATTGATTGATTGATTGATTGATTGTACACAGTCGGTGTAAGGTTGGAGAATTGCCCCACTCGCCGGGCCACTATTGATTGAATTGAAATTGATTGAATTGAAATTGGAATAGTTGTAATCTCGGGCGATAGTATCTCTTTTAACCTACTAAATTGTATTGTTTTTCCAAAATTATTACCCGAGGTTATAGCTTGCATGTATGTGCGCTTATATTTATTATACCCCTCGCTCAGTCCGTGTTGGACTGACACCTCAACTTTTCAGTGTTTTGCAGGGCGTGCTAGGCGGGAATTTAGAGTCATTTGGTCTTTAAATTTGGGTCTAGCACACTTCATTCCCACATTTTGATTGTATAGAGGTTTGGGATATTTTGTATCGCCCTATTGTCTATTTTGTTGACGGATGACATTGTATTGATAGTGTAAACGTTGGTATCTATACGTAAATAAATAAATATGGTACCTATACGTATCTATTGAATGTTATTGCTTCCGCTTTTAAATACTCTGTATTGCATATTGGTTGGTTTTAAATTGAGGGTACCCGCCTAGCCTTGAGTCATTTTATTGTCTCCCGTTCGCTGTAGCTGTGATTCATGTATGGATTGTCCGTTTCATATGTGGATTGGGGCTATAGTGCGGGGGATGTGGTGCCTGGCGTTCCGGGTGCTACATGTTATGTCTTGTGTGTTGATTGTTGAATGCATGTTGATTGTCAATTGCATTTACACTTGATCAGTGTTTTGTAGTCACATATTTCAGGTTTTGGAAGCTTTGCTAGCACGTTGCCGGATCTTCAATCGATAAGGGAGTTTTCTTGAACTTTAATTCTTTCTTTTGCATGAGGACATAGCAAAGATTAAGTGTGGGGGAGCAGTCAAGGGATGCTAGTAGTTTTTGTTGAATATTTGCATGATTAGATGTTTTGTTACACTTGGGAATTGCTAGGAGTTGAAAAATGTTGAGAATTTTGAAAATTTCACCCGTTTTGAACTTTTTCTTCGAGATTGATTGTTGAATGAGGCTAGAGCGAGTTAGGCCTTTTGAATTAAGGAAAATTTGCATGAGATTGGATGACTTAGTATGTTAGTATGCCCTCTTATTTTGAGCACTTGGAACGTTGTAATGTACTTTGCTTAGAAAGGTGAATTGATGATTTCCAAATAAGTCTATGAATTGATTAGGATGCATTTTAGTCCTATTGAGGTGAAATTTTAAGTTAATGAAAGATTAAGGAAGTGAAGTAGGCAGTCATTATCGGAGGATATTAAGCTTTTAAATTTTTAGCCGTTTTTCACTAAATAACGTGATCTTATTGACCCCACTGAGCCTAATTGTTGTGCAATGATTTTTGTAGCCACATTATAAGCCTAATGCACGAGAAAATAAACCACCTTGATAATTTTACACCAAGGCTTGGTCGTTTGGTTGTATATTGAATGTCTATCTTTTGACCCCTTTTTTATTGTTCCTATTTTTGAATTTGAGAGATTCATGAGAAGAAAGAAAAAAGAATGAGAAAAAGTGTGAAAAAGAAAAGATATGAAAAAGAAAAGCAAGAGCAAAAAGAAAAGAAAAATATTTAGGCAAAGTGTGAGATTGGAAGAGGTGGGATACAAATGTCCAAGGGTCGAGGAAACTAGTGTTTCAGGGCTAAAGAAGAGTGTCGTGTTTTAGATTGAATGATGTAAGCTTGGTGAGTAGTCACTTGATCCAAATTTCCAAAACCTTATTTAAGCCTACATTACAAGCTCGAAAGACCTACCAATCCCGAGTCTCGAGTTAACTCCAATAGTGGAGAGTGATGCGAAGAGTGTATTCCGAAGTTGATGATTAGAACTAAGGAGAAAATTGTGAATTTGTAATTCTAGTCGTTATACATTATTTCGTTCGAATTCACACATTACACAAGTGTACACTTTTCATACTATGTTTGATGATCTTGTGTCATAAGTACTTGATTTGATTTGCTAGACTTGTTTAGGCGAAGGTTCGATGATTGCTTTGAGGATGAGGTTTGATGGAGATGTGTTTTCTTTATTTTCGTATTACTCGAGGACGAGCAATAGGCAAGTGTGGGGGAATTTATTGAGTGTGAAATTCGTATGGATTTAAGCGTTAATTACAATATACTTGTGTTTTGTTTCATGCATTTATGTGTCTATTTCGCTCCATTTAGGTGTTTTTTTAGTTGGAGATAAGAAACGGCAAAGCAAGACGAATTCACGCAGATTTGGAGGAAAAAGAAGTAACTCCTGTTACCCCTTAGAAGAACAAAGGTGTTAACCCGTGTTAACAGACAGAGGAGCAACACTTTTGGCTAATCAGAGTGGTAATGCCCGTTACCCCTGGGCAGAAGAAAAGAGGTAACGCCCGTTACCACTTATAAAAGCGTTATTGCGATTGCAACGCAGTAACGGGCGTTAACGAGGTTTGCACGTAGACAGGTAACGAACGTTATCTAGGGCTGCGAGATAGAATTTTGGGTAGCTATTTAAGTACGTTTTGGAGTCTTTTTGAGGGTCGGCTTCTTCCGTTCGTAACCTAGCCAAAGGAGAGAAGTTCTGGAGTTTTCAAGAATTGTTCAAAGAATTTCGAGAAGAAGAAAGGATCGAGTTCTTAAATAATTTCGGTTTTTCGGTTTATTTACTGCTTTAATTTCTAAAACTAATTCCTTTAAGTTTGGTTATAGTTAGTTTTCATGTTAGATTCGTTTTTCCAGATTCTTACTGAATGTTTATGAGTTTAATTTTGAAACCTTATCTTGGTTTGATGAACATGAATTTACTTAATGCACTTTATTTTAGTTTTAGGAGTTTTGCTTTAATTATGAGTAGCTAAACCCCTAGTGCTAGGGGACTGATGATGAATATATGATATGTGTTTTATATGATGCTTGAATGAGTTGTGCTAGTTCTTCGTGTGAAAACTGGTTTGAATTGAATTATGAAGGCCTGATCATCCTTAGCATAATCTAGGATTACCGGAGAATCGAGGGGTTAATGGTAATTGAGATTGTTTTCATAACTAGTATATTGTATGAATGCAAAGAGATTTGGTTCTAGTCTATACAACAGTAAATCTTATTCCATGCCAAGTCGCTAGAATAGGAATTGCACTAGTCTTAGTCTTATTGGTTTAATTAATACATTGATGATTGCGAGAGCTATGTTGAGCTTAATTAAATACACGATTATACCTTGAGAGAGGATAATTCATATATAAGTGACTAGGTTGTAGGATTGCACTTGTCAAACAAGTATTGTACTGAATCCAGAATACATAAGTCATTACTTCCCTACCTATTTACTCTACTAAGTTTAATCCGTGTTTAAGTGTGTTCTTTGTGTTTTCTTAGAGTTAATTACTTCAATTTTATTCTAGTAGGTAGATATAACAACTTGAATTCATTCGGTCTTTAGATTACAAAGAAGTGTTGAGTAGTGATTGATTTGCCTTCCCTGTGGGTAAGATCCTATTGTTCTACGCGTGCATTAAGTGTACACTTGCATAATTGGTTCTAACTTCGTGAATCTAAACCACAACAAGTTTTTGATGTCGTTACCGAGGAACGCGTTCTAAATCAATATTACTTAAATATTTTGATCTAGTGCTTTAGACTATTACTTTATTTTGTGTTTTGATCTTAGTCATTGTGGAATTGAGCTAAGGATTTTCTTTGCTTTGGTGCAGGTATACAGTGCATGCGAAGATCTCAAGATCCGGAACTAGTTCCCTACGATCCGAAAATCGAGAGAACACTCAGTGTTGCTAGGAAGAAGAAAAAGAAAAGTAAGAAATCTGCAACCGAATCAATGGCAGTAGATCCGAACAATGCAAGAGGTGGAGGGGTTGTAGATCCACCACCACCACCTCCTCCTGTAATTAGTGATTACAACTTGCTAAATGCTGGAGCAATCCAGACCGCAACTCCTCCCCCCGATTGGAGCAAAAAACTTTGAGATCAAACCAGCTGTAATCAACTTGCTGCAGAACTATCCGTTTTTAGGATTATCACTAGAGGATCCAACATCACATCTTGAGTATTTCCTTGAGGTGTGTGATACCTTCAAGATCCACAATGTCACAACTGATGATATTCGAGTCAGGCTTTTCCTGTTTTCACTAAGGGAAAGAGCCAAAGCATGGTTAAGTACTGTACCGAATGAGTCCTTTCAGACGTGGGATGCGTTTTCTCATACTTTCTTAGCCATGTTCTTTCCTCTCAGTAAGACCACGAAGTACAAAAATGATATTCAAGGTTTCAGACAACTAGATGGAGAATCCTCCTATGAGGCGTGGGAAAGATTCAAGGATTTGCAGAAGAAGTGCCTGTTGGAAAACACGAATCAGAAAGCAGCGGAATTTAAAAATTTTTCCCAACAAAAGGATCTAGGACTCGCAATCGTGTAACCAAATTCGTAAAGATAGAAAACTTACTTTTCTTTTATTCTTTCTTGAAGCGTTTCAAGCCACCCAAGAACGCTCTTCACGCGGCTTGATCCCCTCTCCTTGGTAAAGCTCGAATCTTCAAACTTCTAACTTGAAGTCTCTAGAGAAAGTCCACCAACTTGATCACAATCTAACTAGTAAGGATGCTAGTTCTCTAGTTAGTGTTTGGGCTTAACCTAGGGTTTAATTTAATCTTGGAGAAAGGAAGGTGTTCAACACATGAACCAAGAATTGTCTATTAGCTCTAAAGGGGAGCTCGAGCTCCCCTATATATAGGCAAGGGAGTGCCGAAATTCCTAGTCCTTTATGGGCTAGGATTTTGGTCCCTCTCTCCTATTACTTGAGGATCAAGTATTTTCAACCTTGACTTTGAATTCTAATTCTAGTCAACTTTGAAGAGAGCTTAAAAAATATCCAAACTATTTTTGGATAATTTTATACTTTATTTATTATAAAATAAATAACTTATTTTATCTAATTAATTAATTCATAATTAATTAACTAGATTATTTTCTCCAAAATTAGACTTTCTTTTTAATTCAAAATTAAACCAAAGTCTATTAAATAATTAACTAATTAATTATTTAATATATATATAATATATATATATATACACGTGTGTGACACGTGTCACAGTGACACGTGTCACTCACGTGATCCACACGTGTGAATTCACACGTGTGGAACCCTCTTGGTCCGATTAACTCGTTTAATCATTTTCAAGCCTCAACTCATGTAACCAAGTTGTTGTGTGTGACCCTCTAGGTTCTCAATTCAATTAGCAGTGACCCCAATTAATTAATTCACTAATTAATTAATCAGTCCACAGATTAAACGACCATAGTCTAGCAACAGGTGTTTAACCCCTAGCTGAATTGGAATGTTCGGATTCGACAGAACCTTTAAGTCATTGAATCATGTGAGATACAATCCTCCTACTTACTATCTCTCAACCAAGATCTAGGGCAAGGGAATAATCAGAACCCTAATAATCCGGTCTTAAAGCTAAGTGCATTTCATATCCATTTGATCTCAATCCAAGAAACCCTTTTCTTGATGTCTTGATCTACTGCCTTGGCCAAGGACTCCATATGGCATATGAATGACTTACACAATAAGAGATCACCTTGCAAATGCAAGTGTAGGTCCTTTCTTGATTCTCATTCACTTTCATGAATCACTTGTGCAGCCCCAGCATAAGCCTTGAATCAGTTGTCTAAGGCGACACCCTTTAAAGCTTATACCTAAGACTACAGAGTTAACTCATAAAGTGACAAGGAACCTCAAGTCTAAGGATCAATTAATCACATCAATGACTCGTGAGATATTTCCTAATCTGGAAGTTTCCATTTCCTGAAATAGAAACTTCCTTTCCCATTTAGGAATGTTCTCACACGGGGCACCTCAGTGAACTTACTTATTAAAGTAAGCACCCTCATGTATCACGCACGTATCAACTATACACTTTGCACCTCCATGAAACAAGGTGGTCCTTCTTAAGGGCGTGATCCCACAAGCAAGCCTTAGAGGAGTCAGGTTGACACTCCCACTGTCTGTAGGACTCATCGGCTTGGAGTATTTTACTAATCATGACTTATGTGATATAGGGCTCGTTTCATGAACCATTTCACCTAAATGGTAGAGTCCTATAGTCATCAGGATTAGGGGAGTTCTCATACATGCACAGCTAAAGTAAACGCATACCAAACAAGAGCATATAAAGAAGTGTTGCCTCAATTCGTTATTTCATTCAAAGATTGTCTGTGATTACAATAAGGAAAAGCACAAAGCGGATATACAATCGGCTTTTTAGGGCACTATTCCTAACAATCTCCCACTTGCCCGTCAAAGCCATTCTAAAGCTACTCTAAGTCCCATCTTCTGAAGATGACCTTGGAAAGCTTCTCGACTAAGGGGTTTAGTAAGTGGATCTGCCACGTTCTCTGCTGATGTGACCCTCTCAATTAGCACATCTCCTCTTTTGATAATATCACGGATTAGGTGATACTTCCTCATAATGTGCTTGGTCCGTTGGTGAGATCTTGGTTCTCTTGCTTGAGCAACCGCCCCAGTGTTGTCACAAAACACAGTAATGGGGTCTTTCATGCTAGGAACAACATTCAATTCTTGAATGAAGTTTCTAATCCAAACACCTTCCTTAGCTGCATCATTTGCAGCTAAGTATTCGGCCTCAGTGGTCGAATCAGCAGTGGTAGTTTGCTTGGAACTCTTCCAACTCACTGCTCCGCCGTTTAGGCAGAAAATGTATCCTGACATTGACTTAAAATCATCTAAGTCAGATGCAAAGCTTGCATCGCAGTATCCTTCGATAGTAAGATCTTTCTGACCTCCGTAAACTAAGAATAAATCTTTAGTACTTTTCAAGTACTTAAGAATATTCTTCACGGCAGCCCAGTGACCATCTCCAGGGTCAGATTGGAAACGACTTGTTACACTAAGTGCATAAGCCACATCCGGTCGAGTACATAACATTGCATACATTATGCTACCTATTGCTGATGCATAAGGTGTATGAGTCATTCTTTCCTTCTCAAGGTTAGTCTTAGGACACATCTTCTTTGAAAGACATGTTCCTACACTCATAGGAAGGTTCTTAACCTTTGCTGACTCCATATTGAATCTCTTCAATACTTTGTCAATGTACATCGACTGTGATAGTCCTATTAACCTTCTAGATCTATCTCTATAGATTTTAATTCCAAGGATATAGGACGCATCACCAAGATCTTTCATCTCGAATTGGTTCGATAACCATAACTTAGTCACTTTCATGTCATCCTTCGAATTCCCAATAAGAAGGATGTCATCAACATAAAGTACTAAGAATTGCACTGAGGTCTCCAATTCCTTTCTATACACACATGACTCATTCGAAATTTGGATGAAGCCAAACGCTTTGACCGATTCATCAAATCGAATGTTCCAATTCCTAGAAGCCTGTTTCAATCCATAGATTGACCTTTGGAGTTTGCAAACCTTTTGCTCACTCCCACTGAATGTGAAACCTATGGGTTGCTCCATATAAATGTCTTTGTCAATGTCACCATTGAGAAAGGCAGTTTTCACATCCATTTGCCATATCTCATAGTCATAATATGCAGCAATGGCAAGCATGATTCGAATGGACTTTTGCATTGCAACTGGTGAAAAGGTTTCGTCAAAGTCCACGCCGGGTCTCTGAGTGAATCCTTTTGCAACCAGTCTTGCTTTGTAGGCTGCAATGCTTCCATCAACTCCAAGCTTTCTCTTAAAGATCCATTTGCAACCTATGGGTTTGACCCCATCAGGCAAATCTACCAAGGTCCAAACTTGGTTGGAGTTCATGGAATCCATTTCGGATTTCATGGCTTCTATCCACTGTTCAGAGTCAGAATCTGAAAGTGCCTCCTTATATGTCAAAGGATCATTATCCTTTTGAGAGATTTCATGGAAGAATCCATACCATCTCTCCGGCTGTCTAGGAGTACGTTCAGAACGCCTTAGAGGAGGATTTACATGTGTATCGAAATTCGTGATTGGTTGTAGTTGATCAGAGTGGGACGTTTCTTCAGTGGGTGGTATGGGGTCACTTTGTACTTCTTCTAATTCTATGATCTTGCCTTTCTTTTCTTTAAGGAACGGTTCCTCAAGAAAAGTGGCATTTCTGGAAACAAACACCTTTTGTTCAGATTGATCATAGAAGTAGTATCCTATGGATTCCTTAGGATAACCTACAAAGTAGCATAAGTTAGAACGAGATTCTAACTTATCTCCCACTGTCCTCTTCACGTAAGCAGGACAACCCCAAATTCTTAAGTAAGAATAACTAGGGATTTTACCATGCCACATTTCATAGGGCGTTTTAGGGACTGACTTAGAGGGAACAAGATTCAAAATCTTTGCTGCACTTTCTAGGGCATAACCCCAGAAAGAAGGCGGTAAGTCAGTGAAACTCATCATGGAACGAACCATATCAAGTAGGGTTCGATTCCTTCTCTCAGAAACTCCATTAAGCTGAGGAGTTCCCGGAGGAGTCCACTGAGAGATAATCCCATTACCTTTGAGATGATTAAGGAATTCTTCACTAAGATATTCGCCTCCTCGATCAGATCGAAGTGCTTTGATCTTGTGACCAGTTTGGTTCTCAACCTCCTTTTGAAATTCTAAGAATTTCTCAAAAGCTTCAGATTTATACTTCATTAAGTATACATAACCATACCGACTAAAGTCGTCAGTGAAGGTTATGAAATACTGATGATTGTTTCTTGTGCTTACACTAAGCGGTCCACAAACATCAGTATGGATCAAATCCAGAACCTTAGAGGCACGTTCCACAGTTCCTTTAAAAGGAACTTTGGACATTTTTCCTTTGAGACAGGATTCGCAAGAAGTTAACTCTTTGAGATCATTTTCAGAGAATGATCCTAAAGTGTTTATCTTGCTAATTCTGTTCTTGGAAATGTGTCCTAATCTAGCGTGCCATAAGGGAGCTGAAACTTTGTCATCTCTCTTACGCTTTGTTTCTCGTTGTATATTCATAATATTGATATTTTGAGTTAGGTAAAGTCCATTACTTAGAGTACCGATATGAACGGAAGAGTTGTTCCGTTTGATAAAGTATTTACCATTCTTAATATAAGTTTCATAACCTTCGCAATCTAATATTGGAACTGAAATTATATTACGAATAATGCTCGGTACATAAAGGACTTTGTTTAATACTAACTCAAAACTACCTAAATCTAATCTAATTGTGCCTAAAGCTCGAGCTTCAACGTTTGAGCCATCGCCGATCTTCAAGACACATTCTCCTTCTTTGAGTTGTTGGACTTCACTTAGCATCTGTACATCATTACAGATATGAGTTCCACAACCGGTATCAAGTACCCAAGAACTAGAATTAATAGAAAGATTTACTTCAACGAGAAAGATACCTTTCTTTAGAGTAGCCTTGTACTCTGGGCAGTTTCTCCTCCAATGTCCCGCTTTGCCACAATGGAAGCAAACATCCTCTTTCTGATCACGCTTCTTCTTTTGGGCCTTCCCCTTCGAAATGCCACCAGTGGGCCTAAGGGGTTTCTTCTTCTTCTTTTGGGCTTTCTTGCCCTTACCTTTAGAAGGCCCAGAAGAGGAAGATGGAGCATTCACCATCAAAACCTTATTGTCCTTCTTGATCGTGCTTTCAGCAGTCACAAGCTGACTAATCAGCTCAGCTACAGTAGCACCAGCATGATTCATGTTGAAGTTAAGGACAAATGGGTTGAATGATGGTGGGAGCGAAGCTAGCAACAGATCCACTGAAAGCTCATCTTTCAGCGGCATGTCCATGGAGGCAAGTTTCTCAGTAAGGGCAAGAAACTTGAGTCCATATTCATGGACACTTGAACCTTCCCTCATTCTCAAGTGGAATAATTCCTTTGAAGTGTTATACCTTGTAACACGTTCATGAGGGCGGTAAAGTTGCTCTAAGTGGTCGTAAATCTCCCAAGCAAATTCCATGGCCTCATGTTGTCTTTGCAAGTCCGGAGACATGTTAGCCAACATAAGACAACGGGCTTGGAGATTATCATCCTTCCACTTCTGAATCGCGTCCCGCTCGGCCCGAGTGGGAGCCTCCCCTTCAGGAGTAGGCTCCCCTTCGAAGAGAACATAAGTTCTCTTCTCAGAATCTAAAATGATTTTTAGATTCCTCAGCCAATCAGAATAGTTGGGACCAGTCAACTTGTTTGACTCGAGGATCGATACAAGAGGGTTTTTGGTTGCCATTTCAAAACACGTAGAGAATCACAGAATCTACGACCTAAATGGTGAAACAGAGAACTAGTGAGCATGCTGAATTATAACGATATACAAAAGATAAGGTCTTTAATCTATTGTAGCTCCCACTGTTTTTCAAAGATCTAGAATTCCCAAAGATCTAAGAGGAACACGTTTCCCAATGGGTACTAAGATCCTAGGCATTTTACCTCGAACCCACGACTCGCGGACATTCTAAGTAAGAACCCTAGGTAGGTACAACTTACCAATTCTAACACCTTTAGAACTCTCAGTAATTGTTTTTGCATCACCTATCTTTCAATATGGACCCACGACTCGTGCGACATCCATATTTACTTAGGTGTTAAGCTAGACCCATCAATCATAAGATCATGACCAAAACTTAGTTCGAACGACCCACGACTCGCGGACATCGCCCTTGCCAAAATTGACCACGAAATATTGATCATTTAAAATGATCAATTAGGTAACTAAGAACTAGTAAGCTCCACTAGCTATCCCACGACTCGCGGACAATAACTAGCTTTACTTACTAAACTTAAAACCTATTGATGGAATGCTAGGAATTTAATTCAAAACTTGCATCTCGAATTAAACACCTATTTGTTCGAAATTAGCTTAATATTTAATGGGAATTTTCGAATCAACCGGAGAGTTGTCCGGTTCGACCTCACCAACATATATGTTATCCAATTTTATTAGTCTTGATTAATGCAAGTACACTTAAATGCATTTCAAACAAGCACATAAACAGATAACATGTCCTAGCATGATACTAACATGTAATGATCATGGGTTCTACCTATCTTATGCGTGATATGTGGGAGCCACTCCACAATCACAAGTTCTAACATACATGCCACATAAACAGTTCAAATCACATAAGGGAAAGCGGTAACAAAATACGAGCCCTATCTCTATTACATTTAACAATTGAGATTCCCCTCCCTAACATTTTGAGGGGTCTTCACTTATGGCCTCCTTGTTACTTGAATGTGGTCCATCTTACTCCATGGGTGCATTGTCTCCAAAATGAAAATAAAACCTCACCACCTATCTCTACTCTCAAATTACAATAAAAAGAAAAAGACATAAAGTAATAAGGCTCAATCTTCATATTGGCCTTAGACAATTACACGGGGCATACCCCGGCCTCAAAAACAGTAATATGGAAAGCCACATAATAAATCACATAACAGTACGCACATAAGTGAGGCTCCAACCTCAATTGAAAAACGCAACTATAGGGCTCCAACCCCAATTGAAACCATTCATGTGCATAAATTAAAACCATACATAGATCTAAACCCATGATCACCTAACATGCTTTTGCGAGAATTTAAATTTAGCCAATAAATTAAAATTCTCGTTTCAAGTCCTAATGACTCAAAACACGACTTAGATGCAATTCTTGTTCAAGAGCCTTTTCAATAAAACCCGAAAAACATTAAACTAATAAAATTCCAATTAATTTCCAAAATTAATAATTTTATTCTTTCATTATTTTCAGAAAATAATATTCATAATTTTTCCAAAAAACCAAATCGCTTTAATTTCTCAAAAATCCCAATTTAATCAAAATTTTAAAATAATTTTATTTTACCAAAACTGATTTTAAAAGATAAAATTAAAATAAAATTAAATCGGGATTTTTCGGACCGAAAAACACGAAACACGAAAACACGAATGCACGGGCCCGGCATGACGCGGGATCGCCCGCCCGCCGTGCAGGAGCGCGCGCTAGGCGCGCGCCAGCGCTGCGCACAGCCGGCAGCGATTGCCGCCAGAGTGCGCGCGCCAGGCGCGCCCTTGCGCGCAGATGTGCGGCGCGGGCAGGCAGTCCCGCCCATCCCTGGGCGGGCGCTCCCGCGCGGTTGCGGGAGGAGCAGGCGGCTGTCCCGCACGGTTGCGGGACAGGCGAGCAGGGCGCCTAGGCGGGCGGGGAGGCCTCCCGCGCGGATGCGGGAGGGCTGGGCGGCGGTAATGGGGTTTGGGCGTGCGACGTGCTAGCACGCCCAATCCCATTCTTTTCGTGTCCCGTTTCGTATTTCCGGGTTTCTCCAAAACCCGTTTCAATCCAAAATTAAAAAATTCGATTTAAACAAATTTCAACTAAAACAATTTTTCAAAAACACGATTTGAGAAAACAGTTTTAGAAATTCAGGAAAAATTACAGTTTCGTAATTCAGGCTTTCTAAAAGAACTCATGAATACCTAATTCGCATCTAAGCCTAAGAATTTCTACCAAATTCAGAATAATTGAGACGAATCAGAAACACGATTAACGAGGTGGCTCTGATACCACTTGTTGGAAAACACGAATCAGAAAGCAGCGGAATTTAAAAATTTTTCCCAACAAAAGGATCTAGGACTCGCAATCGTGTAACCAAATTCGTAAAGATAGAAAACTTACTTTTCTTTTATTCTTTCTTGAAGCGTTTCAAGCCACCCAAGAACGCTCTTCACGCGGCTTGATCCCCTCTCCTTGGTAAAGCTCGAATCTTCAAACTTCTAACTTGAAGTCTCTAGAGAAAGTCCACCAACTTGATCACAATCTAACTAGTAAGGATGCTAGTTCTCTAGTTAGTGTTTGGGCTTAACCTAGGGTTTAATTTAATCTTGGAGAAAGGAAGGTGTTCAACACATGAACCAAGAATTGTCTATTAGCTCTAAAGGGGAGCTCGAGCTCCCCTATATATAGGCAAGGGAGTGCCGAAATTCCTAGTCCTTTATGGGCTAGGATTTTGGTCCCTCTCTCCTATTACTTGAGGATCAAGTATTTTCAACCTTGACTTTGAATTCTAATTCTAGTCAACTTTGAAGAGAGCTTAAAAAATATCCAAACTATTTTTGGATAATTTTATACTTTATTTATTATAAAATAAATAACTTATTTTATCTAATTAATTAATTCATAATTAATTAACTAGATTATTTTCTCCAAAATTAGACTTTCTTTTTAATTCAAAATTAAACCAAAGTCTATTAAATAATTAACTAATTAATTATTTAATATATATATAATATATATATATATACACGTGTGTGACACGTGTCACAGTGACACGTGTCACTCACGTGATCCACACGTGTGAATTCACACGTGTGGAACCCTCTTGGTCCGATTAACTCGTTTAATCATTTTCAAGCCTCAACTCATGTAACCAAGTTGTTGTGTGTGACCCTCTAGGTTCTCAATTCAATTAGCAGTGACCCCAATTAATTAATTCACTAATTAATTAATCAGTCCACAGATTAAACGACCATAGTCTAGCAACAGGTGTTTAACCCCTAGCTGAATTGGAATGTTCGGATTCGACAGAACCTTTAAGTCATTGAATCATGTGAGATACAATCCTCCTACTTACTATCTCTCAACCAAGATCTAGGGCAAGGGAATAATCAGAACCCTAATAATCCGGTCTTAAAGCTAAGTGCATTTCATATCCATTTGATCTCAATCCAAGAAACCCTTTTCTTGATGTCTTGATCTACTGCCTTGGCCAAGGACTCCATATGGCATATGAATGACTTACACAATAAGAGATCACCTTGCAAATGCAAGTGTAGGTCCTTTCTTGATTCTCATTCACTTTCATGAATCACTTGTGCAGCCCCAGCATAAGCCTTGAATCAGTTGTCTAAGGCGACACCCTTTAAAGCTTATACCTAAGACTACAGAGTTAACTCATAAAGTGACAAGGAACCTCAAGTCTAAGGATCAATTAATCACATCAATGACTCGTGAGATATTTCCTAATCTGGAAGTTTCCATTTCCTGAAATAGAAACTTCCTTTCCCATTTAGGAATGTTCTCACACGGGGCACCTCAGTGAACTTACTTATTAAAGTAAGCACCCTCATGTATCACGCACGTATCAACTATACACTTTGCACCTCCATGAAACAAGGTGGTCCTTCTTAAGGGCGTGATCCCACAAGCAAGCCTTAGAGGAGTCAGGTTGACACTCCCACTGTCTGTAGGACTCATCGGCTTGGAGTATTTTACTAATCATGACTTATGTGATATAGGGCTCGTTTCATGAACCATTTCACCTAAATGGTAGAGTCCTATAGTCATCAGGATTAGGGGAGTTCTCATACATGCACAGCTAAAGTAAACGCATACCAAACAAGAGCATATAAAGAAGTGTTGCCTCAATTCGTTATTTCATTCAAAGATTGTCTGTGATTACAATAAGGAAAAGCACAAAGCGGATATACAATCGGCTTTTTAGGGCACTATTCCTAACAGTGCCCTCATCATGGGATTCCTGGTTGGTTATTGATTCAGACTTTCTGTAATAGGATGTCCCCTACATACAGAGGAGCGATGGATCCTGTTGCGGGTGGAGCATTCTTGTCCAAATCTGAGACCATTGCTAACGAACTCTTAGATAATATGTCACATAATGATGTTTTTGTGCATGATAGGAGCCATTCCCAACCAACTAAAATGCAAGCAGTAGTTACAGAATGATATGGATTAACCTCCATCAATGCCCAGTTTGAAGCTCTTAACAAGAGATTAGACCAAGTCCCTGTGAATGCAATTGGAACACAAGCCCAACCAGTTCAGGTAATTTGTGAAATTTGTGGTGGTCCACATGCATTTAACGTGTGTCCTCATACCAATGTAGGAGAACAGGTGCAAAAGCAAGTGAATTATGTAAACAACTCAAAATTGGTGAATGACCCTTACTCGAATACTATAATCCAGGATGGAAGAATCATCCCCATCTTTCCTGGTCTAACAATCAGAATGTTCAACAGCCATCATCTCAACCTAGACCGCAATTTGAGCCGAGAGCTCAGTTTCAAAAAAGACCACCCGTCCCATACCACGCCCCACCTCCTCAGAAGGAACAGAAGCAAGGATGGGAAGCTGCACTTGAGAAATTCATAGCTGTGTCTACAGAACGTTATCAGAAATTGCAGACTCAAGTGGAACAGGTGGCGAATCAGAACAAAAATTTGGAGACTCAGATTGGCCAGATTGCCCAATATTTGAATATGATAGGTCTAGGAATGTTGCCAAGTCAAACCGAAAACAATCCCAAGGAGTACTGTAACGCCATTTTTGTACAAAGCAATGGTGAAAATGATAGTCCAAAGATGCTGGCAGATTTTGAATTTGAAGAGTTGAGTTATGAGAGGTTTGAAGAGGTAGTTGAGATCGTGGAACTGGAGATGGAGGAGAAAAAGGAAGAGGTCCCTTCAAAGCGAAAAGTGAGTGTGGCAACCGAAGAACAAGTGCCACCGGTGTTATTTCCTCAGAAATTACAGATGCAGAAGTTAGAGAAAAAAATTGACACGTTTTTTAGCATGTTCAAGCAGCTTCACATTAACACCTCTTTTGCGAAGGCATTAGCTCAACTGCCTAAGTATTTGAAGTTTTTTATGGAAGTTATTTCAAGAAAAGGGAAGCCCGAAGACTTTGCTACCGTTTCACTCATAGAAAAGTGCAGTGCTATGATTCAGAAGAAGCTTCCCCAGAAGCTCAAGAACCCTGGGAGTTTTTCTATCCCTCTAACTATTGGTTCCTTACAATTTAATGATGTTTTGTGTGATTTAGGAGATAGTGTGAGTCTAATCCCTTTATCTACTTGCATGAAATTAGGAGTGAAGGAGCTCAAACAGACTAATATCACACTCCAGCTAGCGGACAGATTAGTGAAATACCCTATAGGAATTCTTGAGGATGTGTTGGTAAAAGTTGGGAAATTCTACATTCCTAATGATTTTGTAGTTCTTGATGTTGAGACTGATGAGAGTATGCCATTGATCCTTGTAAGACCGTTTTTAGCCACAGTTGGAGTGGATATTGATGTTCAGAATGGGGGGCTTCTCACATTCAAAATAAGAGATGAAAGTATGGAGTGTATCACCCCGGAGCGAAGGGCACCACATCCCCCGTACCATAGCCCGACACGTGTGACGAAATGGAAACTCCGCACACGCACCAAGCTATGGCGAACGGAAGACAAACAAAACACACCCCTAGGCTAGGTAGTTTAGACCCTAATACAGAATACGCAACAAAATAAAATCAAAGGCGGAAGCAACAGGATCGCAAATACATTCATAATCTTGCAAAATCTCAAATAAAAACAGGCGACGGGTTCGACTAGCATAGATACCTAATCCCGTAAATCAATCATAAAACATACATGCAAAACGGGTTCATTCTATCCCTAGATGCCCGTCCCGAATCATATCAAATCAAGCTGATACATTAAATACATAATCATAGGCTTATATATATATAAAATTCCGATGCGTAATATTAAAGATGGAAAATGCAAAAATACTCGAACAACTTGACTTAAAAGACCCAAAAGAAGACCGCTGGCTAGCTCGACCCGAACCCTGCACCTGCAACTAAAAGGGGAGAAAAAAGGAGAGGGGTCAGTCTACAACTCGACTGAGTGAGGGGGCTGAACACACATACACGATATATAATATAGAGCATAGCACGTAATAAACAAAAGATTATGAACCGGGAATAGGGTTTTGCACACCAAAATCCATTTTTAAAATAAACATATACATATTGTATCAAAAGTGTAACAGCCCAAAATAGGGCCTGGATGAAAACAGTAAGTTAGGGCAGTGGTAAAGCGTTTATAGACCGTGATCCAACTTTTTGAATCATCATGCATTGCATTCTTACATGAACTTTGTGCTCGTATATGTTCTGACATGTTTTAAGGGGGAATTCTTGACCTTTGATTCAGTTTACTATTCATAACCCGAGCCTACCTTGTTCATATTGCTACTCGAAGCCGAGAGGTTCATCACACATGTTTCCCAATCATTTGAACTTATTTCCCGAACTCAGAAAGTCTTTCTTGAACCAAAAGGGTATTTTTGGAACTTACCGACTAAAGTTACTATTCATCAGAAAATGAGCTTTTGATTCTGATACCTTTTCCTACCCAAGTTACAGCCGAATCAATCCTTGAGTCGAGACGAGTCTTTTGAAATCATGTTTGGCTTGGAAATCCATTCCGGAACTTTGTTTTATTGAAAACGTTTTTGAAAACCCTAGTTTACTATTCCTTTTACGAACGGTTATCATTCGGAAAATGTTTTCTCTTCGGATTTGCACTACTTGAGCTATTTCGAGATTTTTGAGATGTTTTACAACTCTTGATTCAAACCCTAGCTTGAAATTTTGAAGCGTACGTTCGTACGTGAGAATTCACTATTCACTCTACGTTTTCAACTATTTAACGGTAAAACGTTTTATAGTCGATTTTGGACTCAAAATGCTTCTCGATTTATTTATTGAATTTTGGAAGCAATCCGGACTTGAAAATCATTCTAGAAAGTCGTTTTTCACTCGTGGTGAGTTTCGAGCTCAAAACTTTTATTCACTAAAACTAATGTATCTTTCAAACGGTAAATCCGATTTCGATGAATGAATATGCGTTTCGAAGCTAATTTTCTTGCCGTCAGAATGGTTATATTTCCAGCCACTTATCCTCGAGCCTTGGGGGGCAAAATTACAGAAATACCCCCAGCAGTCCCATTTTTACCTTCATAATCCCTAAAGCTTCTAGAAGATACAAGTGGATGAACTCTTGTTTTGCTCTCCTACCCTTAAGCCATCTCTATTTGCAAGGTGAGGGGCTTCTTCACAACTATAAATACCCCTCCCATGGCATTTCATTCCTTGCTCAAAGTTTTGTCAACAACACCCTTTCTCTCCCTCTCCTCCCCCTCTTTGCCGTCGGCACTCCCCCCCTCTAGAGCTAGGTTTGTTTTATTTTATGCTTTAGTTTATGTTATGTTTAGTTAGTTTATGTTTTTATGTTATGGTATGTTTATATTATGTTTAGGTTGGGTCTTAGGGTCTTCCCTAAGCCATATAGGATTTTATTTTATGCATTTATTATATAGTTTTCATGATATGTTTTGATAGTTGTTTATATGTTTTAATTGTTTAGTATATGCATGAATATGTTATGAATTGCTCTAGTATATGCTATGATCATGTGATATGGTTGTTTATTATGAGAATTGATGCATGATTATGGAATTTGAATTATGTTCATGCATGCTAGCTAATGGAATAGTGACTTACAATTAATTATGTCACAACTTGTTACATGTTGATATTGGAATTAAATTGTTACATGTTACATGCCTAAAGGGTTCATGATTTATGATATGATATGATATGATATATGTTGAGACATGTTGTTACATGGTCATATGATTCTTGAATTATGAATTGAGCTTATGATATGAGATGGATTAATGGATTAGTGCCTTGATCATATGTTATACACTTTAATATTGTCACATGTTATAACCTAAGATAGAATAGTGTTTCATAACTTGATCTTATGCCTTAATTGGATCTCTTAACTATAGGTTATACCTTTAACCTAGATCACACTTGATTATATTAACATGAACTTGAAACTATAGGTTATAATCAAGATCATAATTTAATTAGGGGGTGTGTGTGTGTGCATGCCGTGTGTGTGTGTGTTCGTGCATGGTGTGTGTGTGGGTGTGTGTATAGTAAGGGTTTGACCCGACCCTTTGACCCGACATGTGAATAGTAATCATGAATAGTAATCTTGAATAGTACTTTTGAATAGTGCTTTTGAATAGTAAAAATGAATTAAAACTTGTGCTTTCTTAATAGACATTTGCACCTAGGGTTTCCATATCCAGGGTCTAAAATGTGTTTTCAAAATGTGTTTTCTTTCGTGGACTTGTTTTATAACTTAAGGTTTACGATAGGATTCATAACTTGACTAAAGCTTACTCGGTTATAGTAAGATCATAGTCTCACGTTAAGAGTAACTCACTTTGACGTATTCCTTTATGTGTTACCTTTCTTGAATACCTTAAATGGTATTACTCTCTTGTGTTACATGTTCTTTACATGTTCCTTGTTCATTGTTTCATGCATTTCATATGCATCTTGGTTAGTAGTGGGTCTTAGTTCTTAAGCTCACTCTAGTACACCACCTACAGGAGTTAAAGTTGAGCACTGGGATCCCCAGGGCACCGCATAATCTGTCTACCTGGCTTTTGTTACTATTAGGTGAGGTGAAGTTATAAATGTTTTCCAACTGGAACCACGATTATACTATCGTATCATATGTTTTGAAATTCAAAGCTAAACCTCGTTTTGAACTATCCCTTTTATCGGGACATTCTCTTGAAAGGATCATTCATACTTTATTAGTATACCTTGATCTACAGCACATGTTTCCCAAAGTTCTGCATTCTTGTTCAAAGACAGTTACATGTTTTGCATATGTTTTCAAAGTACAGTTTACAGACAGAATCACATGTTTACAGACAGAATCATATGTTTTACAGGCAGCATCATATGATACAGTTACAGTTTCACATGTTATAGTTAGCATACTGGAGTGATACTCTGGTCACTGCTAATCTTAAATGCAAGCATACAGTTTACAGTTTGGGCCCGGCGGTTATGTGTGGAGGTGATGCTCGGGAGGTGAGCGCCAACGACATCACCAATACCGGCCGCCACACTTAGACTATTGACACCGACTTTTAACATGAGGTTTGTTAAGTCAGGACAATTTATCTGGGAACGGACAACAAATCTGTTCCCATTACATGTTTACAGGTCGCCTAGAGCTAGCTACCCGAAGTGACAACCGGTGGAGGATGGTGCATGTTTGTATGCGTTGGTAAGAGTTGTTGTTGACCTTGGTCCGATAGTCTACTATGTGCGGAGTTGTTGTTGACCTTGGTCCGATGCTCTAGTATATGTGGGGTTATTGTTGATCTTGGTCCGATACTCTACTAAACGTGGAATTATCGTTGATCCTGGTCCGATGCTCTACCGAATCATGTGTTTCTGCAGTAAGGATGGAGGAGCCTAGCTTGCGGGCAAAATTCTGTTTCATAAAGGATGGTTCATATCTGGAAAAGTTCACTTTACCCTTATCCCGTTTAATGAAAGAACTATGAACCATCAACAGCATATGTGTGCGCGTGCGATAGCATTCATGAAAATGTTTTTAACGTGCATTCTTTTACAGCATCACATTCAAAGAGTTTTATCAACAGAACTTGTTTCGAGTTCTTCTTTAAAGCATTGCATTAACAGTTCTAAACTTTACTTCAAGTTCTTTATCATTCCGTAATTTCTTTAAAGTATTCCCTCACTTAGTCCTTCTGTCTAATACCTCTCCCGTTTTCTTACCTCGTGGTTTCAGGTCTTGCAGCCGCAGTCTAGAGGTATCTTGAAGCTCTAGATTGTCATTTTTGTTTCAGTCAGGACTTAGTATTACTTCCTTTTGTGTCCTGCATACGTTTTATGGCTGCATCACTTAATGTTTCTGTATATGTTTTTGAATACTTGAGTATATTTGTTATACTCTTTCTGCTACTCTGTTACCGATACATTGAACTCTGCTATATCGGTACTTATATGTGAATCTGCTATATGTTCTGATATGCCGAGTCTCTCTAACACGATCAATATGTTCTTGCTTGTTACATGCCATCACGCACATGTTTTGAAAAGTTTTAAAATACTCTGATTTTCCGCTGTATAGCCACATCGTTGTACATGTAAAGTTCTGATAGACAGCCGTTCGCTGGAGTATTTCTTGAGTGATGGCTCACACCATTACTTGAGAGGTGCTTCAGTGCGGGGGTTGAGACGCCGTTCTCCTCTTGTTCTGGTACGGGTGGGGGCATTACAAAAAGCATAACGTAACTTTTAACTTAAAAGTCCTATCCCTTTTCATAATCAACATAACGTATAAAAGCTCGGCGAGTACGAGCACCAATCCCATCCTGGGCTCCTCATACGAATCAAACATACAAATCAAAACAAAAGTAACATTAAGAACAAACCTCCTTCTCCGGTGATGGAAGGCTTGCATGACCCTAACCATCCATTACATTATGTATGGGTCGTGAGTTTCATGACGCTCACCCTCGAGGATTCCATCCCCCACCAATCCTTCAAGTGGGTTCCGGGGTAATCCTATCAGAGTGAAGACTACGTCCAGGCTTAACCCGATGGCCAGCTGCCATACCGGGTGTCCTGGCTCGCAGGCTCTGGGGCCCAACATTACCAATACATTACCTTACATTATCATTACATTCTCGCTCAAAACAAATCATTAACATTACAAAGCTTACGTACCTTATCAGAGCATACCTTACCTTGCAACTTATAGTATGCTATAGACGTACCTCTCCGTGTCATCCTAATCCGTAGGTAGCATGAAGACACACGGTTTGGAGCATATCCTCGTTGGAAAACATTTCAAGCTTACGTATGCTCGTATATATAATTCAAAACATTTAATCATATGACAAAGTCATCAACATATCATATATGCACATAACTATTATATAAATATAATAGTATACTCACATGCAGGCTTGAAAACGGGCATATAGGGTTGTAGGTCGCATTAACTATAACAAACCTAAAACCTCACCTTGATGAACAAACCGCACGAACGGCTGAAAGCACCCCACGAGCAAGTCCTTTCGAACAATCTAAACGTAAGAAACAAAGCTAAGACTCCATATGAACCATACAAATGCTCGGTTAATGCATATGGATGCAAATGATGCAATACACTTCATATAAGTTCATACTTAGGCATATTGGAGCAATTAACGAAATATCACACAAATAATTCAAGAATCAAACTCAAATCACGTCAAATAAATTCATAACATAACAAATAAGTTCATATAAACAAGTTCGAATTATTTAAGATCATACAATACAAAACTAATTCATATAATTCATTAATTAAAACATATAATATATATATATATTTCATACATAACATATAGTCTAATAAGTATATATATATATATATATATTGGTATACAGTCACGTAAAAAATAAGAACCAAACAATATATATGCATGGGGAAAAAATAACTAATGTAGCTAAAGTTTCATGAACTCCCTTATTTAACATTGATTTCATATTATACAAAGACATTTATGTAGCAACATTGACAAATACATGCATAAATTCAAACAACAACACACACACATTCTGTATATATATATATTACATACATACATACACACTCAAGCACTTAGTACACATAATGCAGTATATATATATATATATATATATATATATATATGTATATATATATATATGTATACACACAGTCAGGTAACACACACAAGCACACATGCAAGCACTATTTATATGTTACATATATATATACACATTACATGCAACACACACCTAAACAAGCACACATGCATTTAATATAAACCAAAACATATGCAAAGAAAGGAAGAAAAGATGCCGGAAGCTACTGTAAGGAGACTACCCGGCCGGGTACTCCACAAGAACAAATTCTCCCCAGCAGCAACAGTAGCCTCATTTCCCCTGTTCTCCTTCCTTTTTCACGCAGAAGTAACAGAGGATTCATCAAGGCATCAAAAAGCAGCAAAATAACAAGAAGAACACACAACTAAGGCAACAAAATCATGCATACATCAGCAGCAATTCACGCTGCAGCAAAAAGGGGAAGCAAATGAAACAAATACACCATAATGATCATATATCCAGCTTTTCATGAAGTGCAGCTATACTAGATCCTTATACACTCAAGAAACATGGAAATCATGCATTTAAATGAAACAAATACACCATAATGATCATATATCCAGCTGCAAATCAGAAACGAAACAAGGATGCTCAAGAATTCAACAAAATTTCATATAGACCTAACTATTCATGTAGCAGACTCAAACATGCTCAAATAATCATGAAACTCAACAAATCTGGACTTAAAAGAAAGAGGAGAATATGTAGAATCAAATCATGGACTTACCTTTCGAATTTGTGGCGAATCAGAGGAGTATTGAACTTGAAATTGCAAAATGAATAGTGCAGAAAATCCTTTTCTCTTTCTCTCTCGGTTCAGCTGCTTCTTTCTCTCTCTTGGCTGGTGATTTTTGAAATGAGGGCTGGTGAGTGATTAAGGTCTTAACTAGGGTTCATTGAGCTCAAGAATCAACTCATTTGGTTAAGGAATGAGAGAGATATGGCCAAAACACTCCAAGGTGGCGAATCTGCACGAGCTGCTCGGTTCGGACAAATTTCAGAGGCCCAAACGGGCTTAGAAAAATACAAGGCTAGGTTCTTTAGCTTCCATTCTTTGTTACGAGTCCAGTGCCTCTTCCGGAATTCGAATTCGAATTCCCTAGCTCAAGATATGAATTCCGGAACACAAGGCGCGCTAAAACTAGTTAGGCCCTTGAGTCCCCAACAGTTAAAATATGGTGCGTTACCATATCAAACAAGTTTGGAAATTTAAAACGAGCACATAAACAAATTCATAACACGTATAATCCATGCATATAAAATTTTCACGAAATTTCGAAACAAATTGAAACTCAAACGAATTAAAACAAGTTCAAAAGCTTAAAAACATTTAAATATTTAAAAGTATAATTAAGAACTATTTCAAATTATTTAAAAAAAACTATTAATCATTATAATAAATAAACAATTACATAAATAAATAATTTAAATGCGCATTTAGCTCTCTAGTAAGAGCGTACCTGTACGGCCGAAAACCAGGGTGTCACATGGAGTTTAGTAGTTTTACCTCCATGGCATCACCACAGGTACCAGATGAGTGTCGCATGTGTGGGGCTATAAGTGAGACATCAGACGGATTATTACGGTTCGCAAATGAAAGAGATTCGGTTAATTGGGGGTGGAAACCAAAATCTCAACAATTGAGGATGAAGAATGTGTTAGAATTAAAATTAAGATTTGGTGTTGAGATCAACAAGAACGAGGTCACGCCTTGTGACTCGTCACGAGGGGATTGTTAATTCCCAATCCGGTTTCCAAAGTCAAGCTAATAACTATAACTCAGAACTAATTTCTCTATCTTGTTTCTTTTCTTTTCTTTTCTTTTTCGTACCTTTCGTTCGCCTTGTTTTTCTCGTGTAATTTTAGTTTTCTCTTTCTCATGTTGCAGGTTAAGTGAGGTGTTGTCAGAGTATGGAGGCAAGGACCATGATTGAGCTTTACTGTCGGCATTAAGGTCCATTTTCGTTGCGTGTGAGCATGTATGAGCATGATTGGATTTGCTTATGAGGAGCTTGAATTGTTGTGATATTTTGCATTATGTGCTTTGAGATGTTTGTGTGTTACGAGATTGGTTCATTATGGTTTGATTGTAAATTTTAGGTTCATCTGTGTGAATTAACATGATTAAGCACCGTCCGAGTTAGCTTTTGGGTAAGAGAGAGTTTTGTACGAAAACGTGAGTAATGGGTGTTACCCCCTTCTAAGCCTTTTCCGGTAACGCCCGTTCATGGAGTCAGGCATCTCAAGCATAGTTGGTAACGGGCGTTACACCTCTTCAGTTCATTTTAGGTAATGCCCATTAACGAGTACAGGCAAAGTAGGACAATAGGAGTAACGGGCGTTACTCCTGGTAGCCATAATGAGGTAACGCCCACTAACGGCCCAAAATCGTGTTTTAATTTTAAAAGAGGAAGACTTGTGTTTCAAGTTTAAATACTAATTCCTCTCAACTTAGGTCCTACCCCACCATAACCTATATATTGTTGGAAAACATGAATCAGAAAGCAGCGAAATTTAAAAAATTTTCCAACAAAAGGATCTTGGACTCGCAATCGTGTAACCAAATTCGTAGAGATAGAAAACTTACTTTTCTTTTATTCTTTCTTGAAGCGTTTCAAGCCACCCAAGAACGCTCTTCTCGCGGCTTGACAACCCGTCCCTCGAAAGTCTCTTTCTACTTCAAAATCCATTGTCGGGATAGCAATCCACACCAACCTAGATTCAATTCATGTTAGAGATGTTCTTAACAATATAACATAAAGAAAGAAACATGAAACGAGAAAAGCAGGATTGAAACTCCCTTCGAAAACAGTTTTGCGAAAGTAGAAAACTGCCAGTCACAAAACCCTCGTGAAAAAATTCATCCTTCAGGATATGGACGAACGGTTTTCGCCATCTTCTTTGGTTCGATTTTTTCATTCGCTTCACGTCGGGTTCAGAATCATTTCATCATCCCTTCTGATCGTTTTTGCTTAATCCCCACTTTTGGTAAAGCTCGAATCTTCAAAACTTCTAACTTGAAGTCTCTAGAGATAGTCCACCAACTTGGCTACAATCTAACTAGTAAGGATGCTAGTTCTCTAGTTAGTGTTTAGGCTTAACCTAGGGTTTTATTTTATCTTGGAGAAAGGAAAGTGTTCAACACATGAACCAAGAATTATCTATTAGCTCTAAAGGGGAGCATGAGCTCCCCTATATATAAGAAAGGGGAGGGACGAAATTCCTAGTCCTTAATGGGCTAGGATTTTGGTCTCTCTCTCTCCTATTACTTGATCATCAAGTAATTTTGACTTTTACTTTGAATTCTAATTCAAATCAACTTTCAAGAGAGCTAAAAATATCCAAACTATTTTTGGATAATTTTATACTTTATTTATTTAAAATAAATAACTTATTTTATCTAATTAATTAATTCATAATTAATTAACTAGATTATTTTTCTCCAAAATAAGACTTTCTTTTTAATTCAAAATTAAACCAAAGTCTATTAAATAATTAATCACATTAATTATTTAATACATAAATAAATATACACATATATTTATACACGTGTGTGACACGTGTCACAATGACACGTGTCACTCACGTGAGCCACACGTGTGGTTTCACACGTGTGGTTTCACACGTGTGGAACCCTCTTGGCTTGATTAACTCGTTTAATCATTTTAAAGCCTCAACTCATGTAACCAAGTTGTTGTGTGTGACCCTCTAGGTTCTCAATTCAATTAGCAGTGACCCTAATTAATTAATTCACTAATTAATTAATCAGTCCACAGATTAAACGACCATAGTCTAGCAACAGGTGTTTAACCCCTAGCTGAATTGGAATGTTCTGATTCGACAGAACCTTTAAGTCATTGATTCATGTGAGATACAATCCTCCTACTTACTATCTCTCAACCATGATCTAGGGTAAGGGAATAATTAGAACCCTAATAATCTGGTCTTAAAGCTAAAGTGCATTTCATATCCATTTGATCTCAATCCAAGAAACCCTTTTCTTGATGTCTTGATCTACTGCCTTGGCCAAGGACTCCATATGGCATATGAATGACTTACACAATAAGAGATCACCTTGCAAATGCAAGTGTAGGTCCTTTCTTGATTCTCATTCACTTTCATGAATCACTTGTGCAGCCCCAGCATAAGCCTTGAATCAGTTGTCTAAGGCGACACCCTTTAAAGCTTATACCAAAGACTACAGAGTTAACTCATAAAGTAACATGGAACCTCAAGTCTAAGGATCAATTAATCACATCAATGACTCGTGAGATATTTCCTAATCTGGAAGTTTCCATTTCCTGAAATAGAAACTTCCTTTCCCATTTAGGAATGTTCTCACACGGGGCACCTCAGTGAACTTACTTATTAAAGTAAGCACCCTCATGTATCACGCACGTATCAACTATACACTTTGCACCTCCATGAAACAAGGTGGTCCTTCTTAAGGGCGTGATCCCACAAGCAAGCCTTAGAGGAGTCAGGTTGACACTCCCACTGTCTGTAGGACTCATCGGCTTGGAGTATTTTACTAATCATGACTTATGTGATATAGGGCTCGTTTCATGAACCATTTCACCTAAATGGTAGAGTCCTAAAGTCATCAGGATTAGGGGAGTTCTCATACATGCGCACGTAATGGAAACACACAAAACACGTATTGGCATATAAAGAAGTGTTTGCCTATAATCAATCGTATATTATTCAAAGATTGTCTGTGATACAAGAAAAGTCCCAAAGCAGATTACGTCGAATCGGCTTTCTAGGGCACTATTCCTAACAATCTCCCACTTGCCCGTAAAAGCCATTTAGGTATTCTAAGTCCCATCTTCTCAAGATGCACTTTGAGAGCCTATTGACTTTGGGCGTTTGCAAAGTGGATCTGCTATATTCTCTGCTGATGTGACCCTCTTGTTTACACATCTCTTAGGAAACACCTTTTCCTTATAAAGTGATTCGTAATCACGTGTTCAGTCTCTTGGTGAGGTCTTGGTTCTCTTACTTGAGCAACCATCCATTTTATCATACAATATGATAAAGGAGTTGTTTCATGCTAGGAACTTCATCTAACTGGTTAGATGGAGTTTCTTACCCAAACACTTAACTTAGCGTTATATAATACAACTAAGTTCTCAACTACGACAGTCGAGTTTTGCAATGTCCGTCCTTGGAACCCTTTCCAACACATTGCATTACCATTCTGGTACAAGTTGTATCCTTGCAATGATTTCATAATCATCCATGTTTGATGAACGGTTACATCAAATATCTTTCTAACAACAAGATCTTTTGGGCTCTGTAAACTAATACATATCCTCATTTCTTCTCAAGTACTCTGAGGACATCCTTTACAGAGATCTAATGACCTTCTCTGAGGTCATATTAGATTCGGCCTACTACGCTTAGTGTTGTGCCATATCTAATTTAGTACATAACTTTTCTTACATTATGCACCCTTTCACTTAAAGGGATTTTGGACATTCTAACTTTCTCAAAGTTTATCTTAGGACACATACTCTTCAAAAGAGACGTTCCATTGTCCATACTAAACTCCTTTTAGTACCGTGGTTATGTACTCATTTTGTGATAATCCTTTTATTCTCTTAGATCTATCTTCTATAGATCTGAATGTCGAGAATATAGGATAATCACCAAGATCTTTCATGTCAAATTGTTTCTTAAACAAGAATTGGTAACTTTCACGTCATCCTTGACATTCCTAATGAGAAGGACATTGTCTTCTAAAGAACCAAAATTGACTCTTACATCACTAACTTTCATATGTACACTCTGAGACTTATTCGACTTCTATCTGTGTCAAATGATTTGACTGTGGAATCGAATTGTCTAACTCCTAGAAGCGTTTATCAATCCACAGATTGACTTTAGGGATTTGCATACCTTATGCATACTCCCACTGAATATGAGATTTATAGAAATACCTTATTTCAGTCTCTTTCAATCTCATATTGAACAAGATAGTTCTCATATTCATTTATCATATCTCATAGTTAGAATATGAGGATGTGGTAAACATAATCCAAATGGACTTTTGCATTTCAATCGTCAAGAAGGTTGTAATGCTTTCCATTTACTCGAAGCTCCACGAGCTTGATCCTATCAGGTGGATCAACCAAGGTCAAAACTTGGTTTGAGTATATGGAATCCATATTGGATTTCAAGGCTTGCTTACACTACTCAGATTCCAAATCTGACAGTGTCTCCTCTTCAAGTAATTCCTTGGCTATCTAGGAACGCGTTCTAAACACGTCTTAAGAGAAGGGTTTCACACGTGTACATACTCTAAAATTTGGCTAAATTTTATCAGATGGGCTCGTTTCTTCTATATGTGGCGTGGATATTTATCCTTAAATTTCTTTGAGGTCTGCTTGCTTGTCTTACTTCTTCTATAGGAACGATTCCTTGAGAAAGATACATTCCTTGAGACAAACAACCTTTGTCTAAGGGAATTGCAGAAACAATATTCAATATCGTTGTATAAACTTGAACTCATTTCAAACTTATCTCCCACTATCCTCTTCACTTAAGAGGATTCTACTAAATTCTTGGATAAGAATAATTAGGGAATTTAATATGCCACATTGCATAGTGCAACTAAAGGACTGATTTTGGAAGGTACTAAATTCAAAATCTCTAACTGCATATTCTGGGAGTTTATTCCTAGAATGATTATAAGTCAGTAAAGCTTGCTATGGAATGGACCATGTTGCATTAGATTTCATTACCTCATTCAGAAACACTAAGGTGTTCTCGAATTAGTTTACTGAGAGATAATCCTATTATCTCTAAGATGAGTAAGGAATTAGTTGCTAAGATATTGGCTATCTCGATCATATCGATTTACCTATAACTTATGACTACTTTGGTTCCTAACCTCCTTTCGAAATTCTAAGAATTTCATATAAGTTTCGAATTTGTACTTTAACAAGTACATTCATTCATAATGATTAAACTGACGATTGTATCTAGTGCTTACATTAAGCATCTTACACTCATCAGCACGGATCGAAATCCACTATAATTTTGGAACGTTCCACGTTTCTTATAAACGGGATTCAGGAACGCTTCCCTCATGACAGGATTCAGAGGAAGTCAACACTATAGGTTCATTTTCATAGAATGATCCTAAGGTGTCTGACTTGCTAATCCTTTTATATCTCAACGTTCCAAAGAAATTCGAAGCTTTGTCATCTCACTTACTTTTGTTATCTCGTTGTATGTTCAGAACATTAGTGCCTTGAGTCTTCGCACAACGGCTTAAGCAGAATTGACTTAAGACTAGTAAATTCTATTCCTAGTAGAATTACTAAACGAGGTAACATTTCAAAGTACTCATACTCTTTGCAGTTCCCTTTCAAAGTCCTTATTTGCTACCATAGAAGCAAACGTCCTATTTGATCTCTAGTGTCTTTTGGGCGTACCCCTTACATGCCCCTCCATTGGGCTCTTAAGGGTTTCTTCTTTTTTAGGCCTTCAAGCCTTTAACTTAGGGAGTTTTAGAAGAAGAATTAACCATCTCAACCTTTTATTCCTTCTTAAGGATGCTCTCAACCATTATCAACTTAAATGATTAACTATGCTACATTAGCATCATTCTAGTTGAGCATAAAGGGTTTGAATGATAGTCGAAGCAATGTAAGCAATCAGTGCATTGAGAACTCTTTTCTCAGTTGATGATCGAGACCATAAGATCTTCAATTAAGATCTTTAGACCTTGTTCGTGTGCACTTGTTTCCTCATTTGGAATATTGAATAATTCCATAATGTTATACCTTGTAACATTTTTATGAGGTGGTTCAATTGCTTTTAAGTGGTTTGGAAAAATCCATTCACCTCAGATTGCTTCTCTTTTGGCCCGGGTCGACTTTTCACAATTGAAAACTTCGCCCTTTAGAGAACGCCTTTCTCTAGTCGGATTCTAAAATGAATTTTAGGATCCGAAGCCATTTAGAGTTAGTCAGGACTTAGTCAACTTATTTGACTTAAGGATGGATACGAATGGGTTTGCATTTCATATTGTAGAGAATCACAGAACTACAACCTAAATGCTAAGCAGAGAAAATGTGGGCATGCTGAATTATAACGATATACAAAAGATAAGGTCTTTAATCTAATGTAGCTCCCACTGTTTTTCAAAGATTTATAATTCCCAAAGATCTAAGAGGAACACGTTTCCCAATGGGTACTAAGATCCTAGGCATTTTACCTCGAACCCACGACTCGCGGACATTCTAAGTAAGAACCCTAGGTAGGTACAACTTACCAATTCTAACACCTTTAGAATTCTTAGTAATTGTTTTTGCATCACCTATCTTTCAATATGGACCCACGACTCGTGCGACATCCATATTTACTTAGGCGTTAAGCTAGACCCATCAATCATAAGATCATGACCAAAACTTAGTTCGAACGACCCACGACTCGCGGACATCGCCCTTGCTAAAATTGACCGCGAAATATTGACCATTTAAAATGATTAATTAGGTAACTAAGAACTAATAAGCTCCACTAGCTATCCCACGACTCGCGGACAATAACTAGCTTTACTTACTAAACTTAAAACCTATTGATGGAATGCTAGGAATTTAATTCAAAATTTGCATCTCGAATTAAACACCTATTTGTTCGAAATTAGCTTAATATTTAATGGGAATTTTCGAATCAACCGGAGAGTTGTCCGGTTCGACCTCACCAACATATATGTTATCCAATTTTATTAGTCTTGATTAATGCAAGTACACTTAAATGCATATCAAACAAGCACATAAACAGATAACATGTCCTAGCATGATACTAACATGTAATGATCATGGGTTCTACCTATCTTATGCGTGATATGTGGGAGCCACTCCACAATCACAAGTTCTAACATACATGCCACATAAACAGTTTAAATCACATAAGGGAAAGCGGTAACAAAATACGAGCCCTATCTCTATTACATTTAACAATTAAGATTCCCCTCCCTAACATTTTGAGGGGTCTTCACTTATGGCCTCCTTGTTACTTGAATGTGGTCCATCTTACTCCATGGGTGCATTGTCTCCAAAATGAAAATAAAACCTCACCACCTATCTCTACTCTCAAATTACAATAAAAAGAAAAAGACATAAAGTAATAAGGCTCAATCTTCATATTGGCCTTAGACAATTACACGGGGCATACCCCGGCCTCAAAAACAGTAATATGGAAAGCCACATAATAAATCACATAACAGTACGCACATAAGTGAGGCTCCAACCTCAATTGAAAAACGCAACTATAGGGCTCCAACCCCAATTTAAACCATCCATGTGCATAAATTAAAACCATACATAGATCTAAACCCATGATCACCTAACATGCTTTTGCGAGAATTTAAATTTAGCCAATAAATTAAAATTCTCGTTTCAAGTCCTAATGACTTAAAACACGACTTAGATGCAATTCTTGTTCAAGAGCCTTTTCAATAAAACCCGAAAAACAACAAACCAATAAAATTCCAATTAATTTCCAAAATTAATAATTTTATTCTTTCATTATTTTCAGAAAATAAAGATTGTAATTTTTCCAAAATTTAAATCGCTTAATTTCTCAAAAATCCCAATTTAATCAAAATTTTAAAATAATTTTATTTTAGCAAAACTGATTTTAAAAGATAAAATTAAAATAAAATTTAAATCAGGATTTTACGGACCGAAAACATAAAAACACGAAACACGAAAACGGGCCCGAAAAGGGGCCTAGCCGCGTGAGGCACTTTCGCACAGCAGCGCCCGCCGCGACTAGGCGGGCTGGGCAGGCGTCACGCGCGGTTGCGGCACGGGCTGGGCGGGCGCGCCTAGGCGCGCCTGCGACGGCTCCCGAGCGGTTGAGGGAGGAGCTGGGCGGCAGCGGCGGGCCTGGGCGTGCGACGTGCTAGCACGCCTAGGCTCGTCCTTTTCGTGTTCCGTTTCGTGTCCAGGTTTCTCAAAACCAATTCAATCCAAAATTAAAAAATTTGATTTAAACATATTTCAATCAAAACGGTTTTCAAAAACACAATTTAAGAAAACAGTTTCAGAAATTCAGGAAAAATTACAGTTTCGTATTTCAGGCTTTCTAAAAGAACTCATGAATACCTAATTCGCATCTAAGCCTAAGAATTTCTACCAAATTCAGAATAATTGAGACGAATCAGAAACACGATTAACGAGGTGGCTCTGATACCACTTGTTGGAAAACACGAATCAGAAAGCAGCGGAATTTAAAAAATTTTCCAACAAAAGGATCTTGGACTCGCAATCGTGTAACCAAATTCGTAGAGATAGAAAACTTACTTTTCTTTTATTCTTTCTTGAAGCGTTTCTGTAATATCCCACATCGGATTGGAGGTGGGCTTGAAGCTGCTTTATAAGCAGTGGATCCCCCTCCCCTTAGTAGACGCGTTTTCCTGGACAGGCACCCCTTAAGTGGTGGTTTAAATTCTGTCGGGAAAAAGTAAAACCTTGAGGCGCTTGGGGTCTACCCTTGGCCAAAGCGGATAATATCGAACGGCGGGTCTTTGGGCTGTTACAAATGGTATCAGAGCCAGGGGCCCGGATTCGGTGTGCCAGCGAGGACGCTGGGCCTCTATGGGGGGGTGGATGTAATATCCCACATCGGATTGGAGGTGGGCTTGAAGCTGCTTTATAAGCAGTGGATCCCCCTCCCCTTAGTAGACGCGTTTTCCTGGACAGGCACCCCTTAAGTGGTGGTTTAAATTCTATCGGGAAAAAGTAAAACCGTGAGGCGCTTGGGGTCTACCCTTGGCCAAAGCGGACAATATCGAACGGCGGGTCTTTGGGCTGTTACAGTTTCAAGCCACCCAAGAACGCTCTTCTCGCGGCTTGACAACCCGTCCCTCGAAAGTCTCTTTCTACTTCAAAATCCATTGTCGGGATAGCAATCCACACCAACCTAGATTCAATTCATGTTAGAGATGTTCTTAACAATATAACATAAAGAAAGAAACATGAAACGAGAAAAGCAGGATTGAAACTCCCTTCGAAAACAGTTTTGCGAAAGTAGAAAACTGCCAGTCACAAAACCCTCGTGAAAAAATTCATCCTTCAGGATATGGACGAACGGTTTTCGCCATCTTCTTTGGTTCGATTTTTTCATTCGCTTCATGTCGGGTTCAGAATCGTTTCATCATCCCTTCTGATCGTTTTTGCTTAATCCCCACTTTTGGTAAAGCTCGAATCTTCAAAACTTCTAACTTGAAGTCTCTAGAGATAGTCCACCAACTTGGCTACAATCTAAGTAGTAAGGATGCTAGTTCTCTAGTTAGTGTTTAGGCTTAACCTAAGGTTTTAGTTTATCTTGGAGAAAGGAAGGTGTTCAACACATGAACCAAGAATTATCTATTAGCTCTAAAGGGGAGCATGAGCTCCCCTATATATAAGAAAGGGGAGGGACGAAATTCCTAGTCCTTAATGGGCTAGGATTTTGGTCTCTCTCTCTCCTATTACTTGATCATCAAGTAATTTTGACTTTGACTTTGAATTCTAATTCAAATCAACTTTCAAGAGAGCTAAAAATATCCAAACTATTTTTGGATAATTTTATACTTTATTTATTTAAAATAAATAACTTATTTTATCTAATTAATTAATTCATAATTAATTAACTAGATTATTTTTCTCCAAAATAAGACTTTCTTTTTAATTCAAAATTAAACCAAAGTCTATTAAATAATTAATCACATTAATTATTTAATACATAAATAAATATACACATATATTTATACACGTGTGTGACACGTGTCGCTCACGTGAGCCACACGTGTGGTTTCACACGTGTGGAACCCTCTTGGCTTGATTAACTCGTTTAATCATTTTAAAGCCTCAACTCATGTAACCAAGTTGTTGTGTGTGACCCTCTAGGTTCTCAATTCAATTAGCAGTGACCCTAATTAATTAATTCACTAATTAATTAATCAGTCCACAGATTAAACGACAATAGTCTAGCAACAGGTGTTTAACCCCTAGCTGAATTGGAATGTTCGGATTCGACAGAACCTTTAAGTCATTGATTCATGTGAGATACAATCCTCCTACTTACTATCTCTCAACCATGATCTAAGGTAAGGGAATAATTAGAACCCTAATAATCTGGTCTTAAAGCTAAAGTGCATTTCATATCTATTTGATCTCAATCCAAGAAACCCTTTTCTTGATGTCTTGATCTACTGCCTTGGCCAAGGACTCCATATGGCATATGAATGACTTACACAATAAGTGATCACCTTGCAAATTCAAGTGTAGGTCCTTTCTTGATTCTCATTCACTTTCATGAGTCACTTGTTCAGGCCCAGCATAAGCCTTGAATCAGTTGTCTAAGGCGACACCCTTTAAAGCTTATACCAAAGACTACAGAGTTAACTCATAAAGTAACATGGAACCTCAAGTCTAAGGATCAATTAATCACATCAATGACTCGTGAGATATTTCCTAATCTGGAAGTTTCCATTTCCTGAAATAGAAACTTCCTTTCCCATTTAGGAATGTTCTCACACGGGGCACCTCAGTGAACTTACTTATTAAAGTAAGCACCCTCATGTATCACGCACGTATCAACTATACACTTTGCACCTCCATAAAACAAGGTGGTCCTTCTTAAGGGCGTGATCCCACAAGCAAGCCTTAGAGGAGTCAGGTTGACACTCCCACTGTCTGTAGGACTCATCGGCTTGGAGTATTTTACTAATCATGACTTATGTGATATAGGGCTCGTTTCATGAACCATTTCGCCTAAATGGTAGAGTCCTAAAGTCATCAGGATTAGGGGAGTTCTCATACATGCGCACGTAATGGAAACACACAAAACACGTATTGGCATATAAAGAAGTGTTTGCCTATAATCAATCGTATATTATCCAAAGATTGTCTGTGATACAAGAAAAGTCCCAAAGCAGATTACGTCGAATCGGCTTTCTAGGGCACTATTCCTAACATATATTTAGCCTACCCTCTCTTCTTTTCTCACATAACATAATCTTAGAAGAGAAGTAACCAATTCTTCCTAATCAAGGCACCACCAACATCACACATAATCCTTTTCTAAGCTTCAATTGGTAAGTAATCCCTCTCTCTAAGCTTGAAGTTAGAATGAATTCTTCCTATCTAAGATGAATTTTGGGCTAGAATTGTTGAATTAGGAGAATTTATGCATGTTAGAGATAGGATTAATGATTTGTAGTAAGTTCATCTTGAATTAAGTGAATTTTGGAAGAACCCTAGTCTCTAGCTAGCCTTTGAATTTCAATTGGGGAATTAATTTTGGGAGAATTTTTCAACTTGAGTCATAACTCTTTAGAGCCTTGTTGAATTGAATTGGGTAGATTAAAGAATCTTGATCAAAACTCACACCCTAGGGTAGTGCATACAAGGTGTTCGATAAATTGTCTCAATGACTCATGATTGATTTTTATATGTTTTTCCTTATCTTATATGAATAATATAAGTACTATGGCCATACTTAGCGTTCTCGGTCTATCGAGCCCTTCACTACTTCTTCTCCGTTGAGTCATCAATCAAGGGAGTCGGTCAATATAACGGTGAATGCTATGGGTAACCCCTTTCAGAGGAATTTGACTAGGAACATTTTGTCCACTAGATTCTTCAAGGCAACATGGATGGAGAATTTTGAAGCTTGGAAAGAAGTGGAAAGAATGTTTGATAACATCGGGTGGTTACCTTTCCTTTCTCGGAAGGATTTGACTTATGTCGAGATGACGGCCGCTTTCTTCACCACAATGAGTTTTAACCCGGTGGATAGCACTCTGACGTTCACTCTGGATGCCTGGGAAACTCAAGTATCGAATGCGGGCCAGATAAAGGAGATTCATCGTTTTCTATCAAATACCACTACTTCTTTGTCTAAATGGAGTGATGCTCAGAGAGAGGCGGTATGGAGATCCTTCCCGTTGCGAACGGGTGTTCCTAGTTATTCCCGTGGGAATACATAGGATAGTTATCTTGATTCGTTGGCTTAGGTGATAGTTCTTAGGATTTTGGCCACGGGATTTTGTGCTCGATATGGAGGAGATAGCCACATTAATGAGACTGAGCTGGGAATAATGTACATGATGAAGGAAGGCATCAAGTTTGATGGAATGACTGAATTCCTTTGGAAGCTTCAGGAGATTACTGGGAATGTTACTAGTACGATAGCCCATGGCGCGTTTGTCACTATGTTTGCTCGAGAGATGTATTGGAGGCCTAGGGGATTGTTTCCCGTTGACTTTGGCTATGATATTGGTCCACAGTACTTGGAGAATGTGGGCTTCGCTATTGCTTGGGAGAGTAGACACCTCAAGGAGCATATTTTGCCTTGGTGGCCAATTCGGGATACAGATATGCTTTGGCAGATGTATAGCTGGGGCAAGGATCGTTTCGAGGAGCTTACAGAGGTGCAGAGGGAACTTTTAGCTCAGATTCCTGATAGGCCAGATGATGACTTTGAGATCCTTCGCAATGCCGCATCAGTGGTTGTCAAAGAAGCTAATGGAGCTCCGATTACTGTGAGAGGCCTTCACGCAGAATTTGCAGGATTAAGGGCTGATTTGACCACCGTTATCGGGAGAGTTGAGGATCTGGCACACTATGTGGATGAGCGATTTGATACATGGGAGGCTCAGTTGGAGGTGAAGTTTGAAGGGTTATGTGCTCGTATTGATTAGTACTTTGGAGGACCCCCATTACCCTGATTCTATTATTATTATTTTTCTCCCCTGATTTTTAGACATTCTTTTTAGGCATATTCGTTGATATGTTTGGATGATTTTGATACGCTTATTTCTTTGCTTTGTTTTGAACTCTATTGTTTATGCAATGTGCCCTTCTTACCACGAAGTTGTGTCTTGAGTGTTGATTGTTGAATGTATGTTGATTGTCAATTGCATTTGCACTTGATCAGTGCTTTGTAGTCACATATTTCAGGTTTTGGAAGCTTTGCTAGCACGTTGCCCGATCTTCAATCGATAACGGAGTTTTCTTGAACTTTAATTCTTTCTTTTCCATGAGGACTTAACAAAGATTAATTGTGGGGGTGCAGTCTAGGGATGCTAGGAGTTTTTATTGAATATTTGCATGATTAGATGTTTTGTTACACTTGGGAATTACTAGGAATTGAATAATGTTGAGAATTTTGAAAAATTCCCCCGTTTTGAACTTTTTCTTCGAGTTTGATTGTTGAATTGGATGACTTAATATGTTAGTCTACCCTCTTATTTTGAGCACTTTGAACGTTGTAATGTACTTTGCTTAGAAAGGTGAATGGATGGTTTGCAAATAAGTCTATGAATTGATTAGGATGCAGTTTAGTCCTATTGAGGCGAAATTTTAAGTTAATGAAAGATTAAGGAAGTGAAGTAGGCAGTCGTTCTGGGAGGATATTGGGCCTTTAAATTTTTCGATGTTTTTCACTAAATAACGTGATCTTATTGACCCCGCTGAGCCTAATTGTTGAGCAAAGATTTTTGTAGCCACATTATAAGCCTAATGCATGACAAAATAAACCACCTTGATCATTTTACACCAAGGCTTGCTCGTTTGATTTTATATTGAATGTCTATCTTTTGACCCCTTTTGATTGTTCCTATATTTGAATTTGAGAGATTCATGAGAATAAAGAAAAAAGAATGAGAAAAAGTGTGAAAAAGAAAAGATATGAAAAAGAAAATCAAGACCAAAAAGAAAAGAAAAATATTTAGGCAAAGTGTGAGATTGGAAGAGGTGGGATATAAATGTCCAAGTGTGGAGGAAACTAGTGTTTCAGGGCTAAAGAAGAGTGTCGTGTTTTAGATTGAATGATGTAAGCTTGGTGAGTAGTCACTTGATCCAAATTTCCATAACCTTTCCCAAAGCCTACATTACAAGCTCCAAAGACCTACCTATCCCGAGTCTCGAGTTAACTCCATTAGTGGAGACAGTTGCGAAGAGTGTATTCCGAAGTTGATGATTAGAACTAAGGAGGAAATTGTGAATTTGTCATTCTAGTCGTTGTACATGTTTCGTTCAAATTCACACACTACACAAGGGTACAGTTTTCATACTATGTTTGATGATCTTGTGTCATGAGTACTTGATTTGATTTGCTAGACTGGTTTAGGCGAAGGTTCGATGATTTTTTTGAGGATGAGGTTTGATGGGGATGTGTTTTCTTTATTTTCGTATTACTCGAGGACGAGCAATAGGAAAGTTTGGGGGAATTTGTTGATTGTGAAATTCGTATGGAGCTAAGCATTAATTAGAGTATACTTTTGTGCCTCTAGATGCCTTTATGTGTCTATTTCGCTCCATTTAGGTGTTTTTTGAGTTGGACGTAAGAAACCGCAAAGTAAGACGAATTCACGCGTTTTTTTAGGAAAAAGAAGTAACTCCCGTTACCCCTTAGAAGAACAAAGGTGTTAACCCCCGTTAACAGACACAGGAGCAACACTTTTGGCGAATCAGAGTGGTAATGCCCGATACCCCTGGGCAGAGAAAAAGTGGTAACGCCCGTTACCACTTATAAAAGCATTACTGCGATTTCACGGCTGTAACAGGCGTTAACGAGGTTTGTGCGTAGATAGGTAACGCCCATTACCTAGGGCGGCGAGGCAGACTCTTGGGCAGTTATTAAGTGCGTTTCAGAGTCTTTTTGAGGGTCGGCTTCTTCCGTTCGTAACCTAGCCTAAGGAGAGAAGTTCTGGAGTTTTGAAGAATTGTTCAAAGAATTTCAAGAAGACGAAAGGATCGAGTTCTTAAACAATTTCGATTTTTCGGTTTATTTACTGCTTTAATTTCTCGAACTAATTCCTTTAAGTGTGGTTTTAGTTAGTGTTCATGACAGATTCGTTTTTCCAGATTCTTACTAAATGTTTATGAGTTTAATTTTGAGACCTTGTGTTGGTTTGATGAACATGAATGTCCTTAATGCACTTTATTTTAGTTTTATGAGTTTTGCTTTAATTATGAGTAGCTAAACCCCTAGGGTTAGGGGAGTGATGATGAATGTATGATATGTGTTTGATATGATGCTTGAATGACTTGTGCTAGTTCTTAGTGTGAAAACTGGTTTAAATTGAACTGTAAAGGCCTGATCACCCTTAGCATAATCTAGGATTACCGGAGAATCGAAAGGTTAATGGTAATTGAGATGGTTTTCATAACTAGTAGATTGTATGAATGCAAAGAAATTTGGTTCTGGTCTATACAACAGTAAATCTTGTTCCATGCCAAGCCGCTAGAATAGGAATTGCACTAGTCTTGGTCTTGTTGATTTAATTAATACATTGATGATTGCGAGAGCAACGTTGAGCTTAATTAAATACAAGATTATACCTTGAGAGAGGATAATCCATATATAAGTGACTAGGTTGTAGGATTGCACTTCTCAAACAAGTATTGTAGTGAATCCTGAATGCATAAGTCATTACTTCCCTACCTACTTAGTCTACTGAGTTTAATCCGTGTTTAAGTTTGTTCTTTGTGTTTTCTTAGAGTTAATTACTTCAATTTTATTCTAGTAGGTAGATATAACAACTTGAATTCATTCGGTCTTTAGATTAGAGAGAAGTGTTGAGTAGTGATTGATTTCCCTTCCTTGTAGGTACAATCCTATTGTGCTACGCGTATATTAAGTGTATACTTGCACGATTGGCTTTAACTTAGTGAATCTAAACCACAACAATAACCACATTGTCCTATGTCGTTCGACTGAGACCGACACAACACGACTCTGAGCCCTAGTTTTCCAACCTAGAGCTTTGATACCACTTTAGGATGTAGCATACCGCACGGTGGATCACCGCATCCCCCGCACATAAGCCCAATCCACATACGAGATGGAAACTCGTACATGAACCAAGTAGAGGCCAACGGGAGACAGACAGACACACATCTAAGCTAGGCGGAACGTAGGCCCTGCCAAAAGAACAAACCACCAAACCAAAATGCGTATGCGGAAGCGAATCACAAAGTTACAATTTAAAACACAAGCAACAAGTGACGGGTTCAACTAGCATAGATACCTAATCTCGAATATTAATATAAATCATAAATGCAAACGGGTTCAAACTGTAACAGCCCTACTCAGGGCCAAGTCGAGAAAGGAAAAAGGGGTAACTCAGGAAGTGTATTAATTCTCTTCATGCATTGCATATTATGTGACTTATGTGCTTTAATATGTTATAGTTTAATAAAAAGTTCGTGAATTTAATTCCTTCTTCTATTTAACTTGTACCTTGAAATTCTTTTTATAAAAACTTAGAATTCTACTATTCATTCCCTTCTAGCACCTAAAACCCCTTCATATGTTTCAAAACCCATTCCTACAGTTTTAGGTTGGAAATTACGAAAATACCCCTACAGCTCAAAAATATTCCTACATTTCCCGAAATACTTTCATTACCCAATATTTTAACCAAAAGAATCCTCACATTATTTCGAGGATCGTGATACTCTCCGAGAACCATAATTCCCATCCTAACTCCCGTAGTATCAAAAACCGGCGAAAACCCTAGCTTATGATTCGATCATCAATAAATCCTTACACTTCTACTTTTTGATATTCAAAATTATAACCAAAACGATCCTCAAATTATTTCATGAATTTTCATGCATTTACCAAAAACTCGATTTTGTCATAGCATATTTTATAAACATTTTCCTTTCTAAAAATCATCATTTTATTTTGAACAAATTAGCTTTTATTCAATAGTCGAAATTATACTTGAAACGATCCTTGAATTTTCCTCTACATTATGGTGATTTTTCCAAACTTTAAACTTCATCCTAGCTTCGATTATATAATTTTCTCATGATTTTCATCATCTTCAATGTTCATAATTTATAAACAAAAACTCCAAATATTTCATGTTTATAATCAAAACGAAGCTCACTTTTCACTCATTCTATTATTAATTCACTACATCAAAATTTTATCTCTCGACTCTTGAATAAATTTTATATTATTTTTACATTTATTTTTATTCCAAATGACATCATCCATGACCTCATGCTCTTCTAGAAGAAATGAACAAATGAACATAATTTCTCCACATTTCCTAACTAATTACCTAGCATTTGTTCAACATATTATTTAACCACATCTCCTAATTAATCACCAAGCATTTGTATGAATTAGGAGACATCCACATCTCCCTTAAACTTTCATTTATTGCTTAGAGACCCCTCATGACTACCTATAAATACCCCCTCAAGCCTCATTTATACTTCACAAATCAACACACAAAAATCACTCTCTTCTCTCCCCTAGCTCACGCCACTTTCTCCCTCTCTCTACAAGGTGAGTTTTTCTTCTATTATTTCATGTTTTATATAATGTTCTTAGTATAGAAATAATAGTAGTATGCCTAGGATTATTTAAATTATGCTTTAGGAATTTATTTTATGAAATATGTGCATAGTTGATAGTTTAAATATAATGTGAGCACATTATGAAATTTTATTTATTTATATACATGAATTATGATATGATATAATGTGATTATGTATTTAAATGTTTATGATCTTGTTCATGCTTAGAATAATTTATTTAGAATTATTTTTCATAGAGAATTCATATATTTTGCTATATTGTGCTTCAA
Source organism: Lantana camara (assembly GCA_037501455.1). Taxonomy (NCBI): domain Eukaryota; kingdom Viridiplantae; phylum Streptophyta; class Magnoliopsida; order Lamiales; family Verbenaceae; genus Lantana; species Lantana camara. The sequence goes on from CM074855.1 coordinate 62,747,958, forward strand.
TCTTATGTTATGAATATGAATATGATAGAACATGTTACATACCCTCTTTGAATATTCAAATAAGCTCAAGAACATGTTCATAATGTTCTTGAATATGTGTGTGCATGTGTGTGCCGTGATCAATATGTGTGTGTGTGTGTGAATTTGATTTTGGGTTATAAAGTGTTTAATTCACATGAAATTGAATAGTAAATGTTTCCAATAGTAATTTTGACTTTTTGGTCAACCAAAATACTATTAATTTCGAAATTATTATAAAAATAATTATAAAATGAGTTTTGGAATTTTAAAGAAAGATTTTTCCCCGAATTTTCCAAAAATCGGTAAACTATGTAATATTTTCAAAAGATAACCTATATTGTCAAATTTAACCATAAATCTTATTTCAAATCTTATAATTATAATTATCATATGGTATATATATATTTGATTAGCTAAAGATCCCATAAACCCTAAATTATTAATCAAATTCCCTTAAACGGGTAAATTTAGGGTTTACCGGGAAATCTTTAACATATTACATGATGTGTACTTTATGATGTGTATGATTGATTAATTTGAATATTAGAACCTAGTTCTAAGCCAGTAGTAGTTATTACTTTCAGGCGAGGATATAATTGAACAGTGGAATCCCAAGGATTTTATCTAGACCGTCAAGACACTCGGTGAGGGTTAAAATGTTTTCAACTGGAATCATGCTATATATATGTATCTATATAAAAACTATTTTCAAGCCTACCCATCATATTGATTTACTGCCATATATATATATATATATATATTATTTTACTACACTATCCCTTTTAAGGGAAAAATACTTTCTTGCCGGAATCAACGTTTTTCTAGAACATTATATATTTCAAGTCCATTTTATCAAAACATTGATTCCGGGTTATGCAAGCAAAATATTGTTCTCGATTCTTGTTATGGGCCCTGGCTGTATCCGTAGCGAGCAATTACCCGGAAGGTATCGGGCCGAGGGTATTGTTGGTGCTGCGGACTGCCACCACCTCTTGGTAGTGGTTTAACTGGAGGTTAGTTACTCCACGCCAAGGGATGAGGGAGAGATAGCTGCCTCCCGAATCTAGTTCATGGTCTCTAGGGTTGGCTTCCCTATTGACACCAAGGAGTAGCGGAGTTATTGTCTTATTGGTTTTATTGAAGTATCGGTGTCTTGATCAACACCGTTACTATTTTATCATGATTTAAGGAGTTACGGATGGAGAGGCCTAGCTTGCGGGCATTCAAGTTCTTGTTACAAACGGTTCATATTATTTCCGCAAATATTCCAAATACCCCTATCCCTATTTTTACAAATATTATGAACCGTTCCCTATTTGCTATATCCTATTGCCAGTATTTTGATCAAGATCTTCTTGATTATATAAATATATATATACATATATTTATACTTATAATTTATTACACCCCCCTTCACTTAGTCACTTTGACTAACCCTCTCGCCCGGTTTTAAAATGCATGATTTCAGGAATCCACGGAGCGACGCCTTAGAGGTATCTTGAAGCTTTAAGGTGTCATATCTTAGTCAATCAGGATTATACTAAGAGTGCATGTACCTATGTCAATAAGCACTCTCCTATAAAATTAGATCTTTCGCTGTAATTACTTATCCAACTTAATGATATGTGTTTCGTCATGTATTGTCCCCTTATATTGCTCAAGTTTATTTTCCGTTGCGTTTCAATTTCATACTCTGGTATTGTATAGTCTTGTCCGTTCGCCGGAGTATTTCTCGAGTGCTAGGTCTCACATCCACTCGGGAAGTACAACGGTGCGGGGTTGTAGTGTTAAGGGGCGCTACAACTAAAGTGGTATCAGAGCCCGGTTAAGTTAAGAAGAGACTTAACTGAAAGGGTGCTCTATCCTCTTGTCTGTTGCACTATGTGTTAAGGTTGCTTCAAGATACCAGTAGGACCGTAAGTTAACATGTTATTCTTCTGTGTCTTTATATGCCTTATCTGTGCTACGATTTATGTGATATTACGTGTATTGATTGTCACTACTTGGAAAATTTCTACTTAAGTGATTATCTGCAAGTCATTCTTAACCATCATGCATCATATTCTCTCTACAAGTACATTACAGCTCATAATGTCTCCCCGAAGAACCGCCCAAGAAAGCACTCCACCAAGAGAAGATATATCCTCAGCCGGAGGAAATTCTGAGCTAGTAGATGCTTTAAAAGAGATAGTGCAAACCTGCGCTAATGGATCAAAAGGTAACAATGAGAAGTCCTTAGAAAAGTTCCTACGGATGGATCCACCTAAGTTCTTCGGAGAACCCAATGATGTGAAGGCAGAAAACTGGATAGCAAGTCTTGAGAAAATTTTTGAAGCAATGGGTATTAGTCCTGAAGAACCCGAAAGAGTTCAGTATGCTGTCTTCATGCTCGAAGAAGCGGCCCTAAGTTGGTGGAAATATACAAAACGAGTCTGGGCAGAAAATCAGGTGAATCATGGGTGGAATGACTTTGTGAGAGTGTTCTATGACAAGTATATTCCCCAGGTGACTAGGGATGCCCGAGAAGAAGAGTTTATGAATCTAGTTCAAGGCAAAGCATCGGTGGCCGAATATGAAGCTCAGTTTGTTAGGCTAATCCAGTATGCCCCACATATCCTACATGATGAACGCCGCAAAATTAAACGGTTTGTTGATGGTCTTAGATCCAATCTTCGATGGGCCTTAGCTCCATTTGAATTGGGAACCTACACCAAGGCTGTAGAAACGGCCATGAAAACGGAGGCCACACATAAGGAAGTCCATCTGGCAAACAATCGTTCCGAGCCACCCTATAAGTCATCCCAGGAATCCAAACGTCCCGCTGAACCATTTAAGTCAACTTCCGGAAAGAAACAAGTACAGTCCTGGCCCAAGCCCCAACAGGCACCACCAAAACTTCAGGAAGAGATTATTTGTGAGTACTGTCAGAGGCGGGGGCATACTGAGGAGGAATGTCGAAGGAAGGCTGGTACATGTTTATGGTGCGGAGACCCTGATCATCAAATAGAAAATTGTCCAAAAAGACCAAAACCAAGAAATAAAGGGAAGACTATGGAAGGAACATCTGGGAAACCGATGGTCAAAGGACGAGCTTATGCTGTGGAAGGAAACATGAAACCAAATCTTGCCAATAATGAGGGTACGGTACACATTCCAAACACGCCAGTTACTACTTAATATGGTGCTGGCGACACGCATTCATTGCATCACTTATGTGTGCATCTAAATTTCTTATCTGAACAATTGTCATATGTGTTTAAAGTAAAGTTCTCCTTTGGAAACTAATTTATCATGAATAGAGGATACAAACATTATCTAAAACTATTATGAAACATGAGTAGAATCTGAGGACAGATTCTTTTAAAGGGGGGGAGATTGTAACAGCCCTACTCAGGGCCAAGTCGAGAAAGGAAAAAGGGGTAACTCAGGAAGTGTATTAATTCTTTTCATGCATTGCATATTATGTGACTTATGTGCTTTAATATGTTATAGTTTAATAAAAAGTTCGTGAATTTAATTCCTTCTTCTATTTAACTTGTACCTTGAAATTCTTTTTATAAAAACTTAGAATTCTACTATTCATTCCCTTCTAGCACCTAAAACCCCTTCATATGTTTCAAAACCCATTCCTACAGTTTTAGGTTGGAAATTACGAAAATACCCCTACAGCTCAAAAATATTCCTACATTTCCCGAAATACTTTCATTACCCAATATTTTAACCAAAAGAATCCTCACATTATTTCGAGGATCGTGATACTCTCCGAGAACCATAATTCCCATCCTAACTCCCGTAGTATCAAAAACCGGCGAAAACCCTAGCTTATGATTCGATCATCAATAAATCCTTACACTTCTACTTTTTGATATTCAAAATTATAACCAAAACGATCCTCAAATTATTTCATGAATTTTCATGCATTTACCAAAAACTCGATTTTGTCATAGCATATTTTATAAACATTTTCCTTTCTAAAAATCATCATTTTATTTTGAACAAATTAGCTTTTATTCAATAGTCGAAATTATACTTGAAACGATCCTTGAATTTTCCTCTACATTATGGTGATTTTTCCAAACTTTAAACTTCATCCTAGCTTCGATTATATAATTTTCTCATGATTTTCATCATCTTCAATGTTCATAATTTATAAACAAAAACTCCAAATATTTCATGTTTATAATCAAAACGAAGCTCACTTTTCACTCATTCTATTATTAATTCACTACATCAAAATTTTATCTCTCGACTCTTGAATAAATTTTATATTATTTTTACATTTATTTTTATTCCAAATGACATCATCCATGACCTCATGCTCTTCTAGAAGAAATGAACAAATGAACATAATTTCTCCACATTTCCTAACTAATTACCTAGCATTTGTTCAACATATTATTTAACCACATCTCCTAATTAATCACCAAGCATTTGTATGAATTAGGAGACATCCACATCTCCCTTAAACTTTCATTTATTGCTTAGAGACCCCTCATGACTACCTATAAATACCCCCTCAAGCCTCATTTATACTTCACAAATCAACACACAAAAATCACTCTCTTCTCTCCCCTAGCTCACGCCACTTTCTCCCTCTCTCTACAAGGTGAGTTTTTCTTCTATTATTTCATGTTTTATATAATGTTCTTAGTATAGAAATAATAGTAGTATGCCTAGGATTATTTAAATTATGCTTTAGGAATTTATTTTATGAAATATGTGCATAGTTGATAGTTTAAATATAATGTGAGCACATTATGAAATTTTATTTATTTATATACATGAATTATGATATGATATAATGTGATTATGTATTTAAATGTTTATGATCTTGTTCATGCTTAGAATAATTTATTTAGAATTATTTTTCATAGAGAATTCATATATTTTGCTATATTGTGCTTCAATCTTATGTTATGAATATGAATATGATAGAACATGTTACATACCCTCTTTGAATATTCAAATAAGCTCAAGAACATGTTCATAATGTTCTTGAATATGTGTGTGCATGTGTGTGCCGTGATCAATATGTGTGTGTGTGTGTGAATTTGATTTTGTGTTATAAAGTGTTTAATTCACATGAAATTGAATAGTAAATGTTTCCAATAGTAATTTTGACTTTTTGGTCAACCAAAATACTATTAATTTCGAAATTATTATAAAAATAATTATAAAATGAGTTTTGGAATTTTAAAGAAAGATTTTTCCCCGAATTTTCCAAAAATCGGTAAACTATGTAATATTTTCAAAAGATAACCTATATTGTCAAATTTAACCATAAATCTTATTTCAAATCTTATAATTATAATTATCATATGGTATATATATATTTGATTAGCTAAAGATCCCATAAACCCTAAATTATTAATCAAATTCCCTTAAACGGGTAAATTTAGGGTTTACCGGGAAATCTTTAACATATTACATGATGTGTACTTTATGATGTGTATGATTGATTAATTTGAATATTAGAACCTAGTTCTAAGCCAGTAGTAGTTATTACTTTCAGGCGAGGATATAATTGAACAGTGGAATCCCAAGGATTTTATCTAGACCGTCAAGACACTCGGTGAGGGTTAAAATGTTTTCAACTGGAATCATGCTATATATATGTATCTATATAAAAACTATTTTCAAGCCTACCCATCATATTGATTTACTGCCATATATATATATATATATATATTATTTTACTACACTATCCCTTTTAAGGGAAAAATACTTTCTTGCCGGAATCAACGTTTTTCTAGAACATTATATATTTCAAGTCCATTTTATCAAAACATTGATTCCGGGTTATGCAAGCAAAATATTGTTCTCGATTCTTGTTATGGGCCCTGGCTGTATCCGTAGCGAGCAATTACCCGGAAGGTATCGGGCCGAGGGTATTGTTGGTGCTGCGGACTGCCACCACCTCTTGGTAGTGGTTTAACTGGAGGTTAGTTACTCCACGCCAAGGGATGAGGGAGAGATAGCTGCCTCCCGAATCTAGTTCATGGTCTCTAGGGTTGGCTTCCCTATTGACACCAAGGAGTAGCGGAGTTATTGTCTTATTGGTTTTATTGAAGTATCGGTGTCTTGATCAACACCGTTACTATTTTATCATGATTTAAGGAGTTACGGATGGAGAGGCCTAGCTTGCGGGCATTCAAGTTCTTGTTACAAACGGTTCATATTATTTCCGCAAATATTCCAAATACCCCTATCCCTATTTTTACAAATATTATGAACCGTTCCCTATTTGCTATATCCTATTGCCAGTATTTTGATCAAGATCTTCTTGATTATATAAATATATATATACATATATTTATACTTATAATTTATTACACCCCCCTTCACTTAGTCACTTTGACTAACCCTCTCGCCCGGTTTTAAAATGCATGATTTCAGGAATCCACGGAGCGACGCCTTAGAGGTATCTTGAAGCTTTAAGGTGTCATATCTTAGTCAATCAGGATTATACTAAGAGTGCATGTACCTATGTCAATAAGCACTCTCCTATAAAATTAGATCTTTCGCTGTAATTACTTATCCAACTTAATGATATGTGTTTCGTCATGTATTGTCCCCTTATATTGCTCAAGTTTATTTTCCGTTGCGTTTCAATTTCATACTCTGGTATTGTATAGTCTTGTCCGTTCGCCGGAGTATTTCTCGAGTGCTAGGTCTCACATCCACTCGGGAAGTACAACGGTGCGGGGTTGTAGTGTTAAGGGGCGCTACACAAACTATTTCCCAGAAGCTTGTCCCGAAATATAAAATCCATAAAATATCAAAATATACATAATCAAAACTTCATACTTATACAAATTCAAAATATGCTAAGTGCAACAGACTCAGATGAAACAAAGACTCGACGTACTCCAAGGACTAGACACGCCGCTTAGCTCAACTCCACACGGCACCTGCACACTAAAACAAAAGGGGAGAGGGGTCACTCACAAGGACTGAGTGAGGGGCTACCCGCATACACTACACACGTATAGAGAGCAAAGCACGTACAACATTTAATGTCCGTGAACTTAGGGATAGTTTTTGCACTCTAAAACATTTGCCCGTGATACATATATATAGGGACTCTTATCAAAACGGATGAAACATAACTGAACAAACTCTTACAAATCTTAGATATCAAATCTTAACAAAACTTAACAAATTCATAACATATCTTAACTTATAATTTCAAAAGACTCATACTTTATCATAATTATAAGTGTATCCTTGTTTCACGAACTTTAACAGAGTAAAACACGCATAACTCGACGGGTACGAGAACCTAATCCCATCATGGGCTCCTCCGACTAATCAAACAAGCAAAGGCAGATAAACAAATAACATACTTATAGAATAACCTCCTTCTCCGGTGATGGAAGGGTTACGTGACCCTAACCATCCATTACAGGTGAGGGGAGTGAAAGTTACTCCAAACCCTCAGGATCTCCATCACTCACCAAACCTCCTGGTGAGATCAGGGGTAATCCGAACTAACTGTGGAGATGTGTATAGGGGTCATAACCGGCGACCCCATGGCCGTCCCGGGTCTCCCTTACCCACAACTCCGGGGCCCATTAATCAAACGCAAAACATTATATTACCTTTATTATGTATAAACCCGCAACTTTAAAATTAATCTTATAGACATTATCTTACGTACAAAAACTTACCTTGCAACAACTATATTATACATACCTCTCCGTGCGAAATCCTTAGCATATCCATAGCTCGTAGCTCCCGGCTCATTAGAGGTACACGGTTTGAAGCATAGTTTGATGTTGCAAAACTCAACGAATAATAACAAATCAGAACAAGTGTATATAGGCTTGTACATAGCGTATTGTACTTGCAAAGACTTATCATATTCATAAACTTTCATATTTCGCGCATATTTACTTATAATTAAGGTTATAGTTTGCATGCATAGAAAACAAGCACGTTTCATAGGGTTTAAGTATAACCTAGCCTCACCTTTCACCAAAAGAACAGAGAACGAGACAAATGATCAACCCCAGAATGACCACGGCTCACAAAACACCACCCCTGGTGCTCTTGTACAAACTGAGGACAGAACATAGAACTTAGACTCAAGGATGAACCACATAGACGCACGACGTTTGCATAGACACTTAAGAGATGCAAACACTTAGAAAAAAACTCATATTTAAATCAATTACATTCAAGTAAAGATGTTACATAGCCCCGCATATTCATTTACAATCATTCAACACATTCATGTGCACAATTAATGCGTATAACAATTTGGAGATACATAACAGGGTGCATATGTCCCTCATGCAATCAATTCACATTACTTAAGCAATATAAAATCCATAAAAGAGAAAATTCACACATATATACATGGTATAACAGGTTAGGAACAAGTTCGGAGGTTGAAAGATACACAAAAAACGGAACAAACACAAAAGGGGTTCCGAGTGAAATTGGGCCAAAGCTGAACAAAAATCGGAATATCTTGAGTTTCAGGAATGGGAATTGAGTTTTGTTTCTTGGAAATGAAACTACACACATAGATCTTTTAAATGATATATGGCACGAATTGTGATTCAAAGGACCCGAAAATGGCGGAGGTTGGAAGTTGAACAAGTGCAGAATATCGGTGAAATGGCGACACAAAATTAAAACGGTTATAACTCACAATCTAGAATGAATTTTGGGGTGATTCCAATATGATCGTGTTTGAAAATTAGGACAATCGGAGGTCGTATGAGGGGGTACTCATCCGGGGAAAATACAATGAAAAATTTACCCGGCCGGGGAAAACAGTGTAGAAACCCTTCTGCACTAAAGTACCCGCCCGGGTACTTTTCAACACAAAAATTGCCCGCTCGGGGAGGCACTCTGGGCGTGAAAAAGAAGCAAAAACAGGGGCTAATCGCGGGAGGAACCAAAAACACCCAAACCACCTCCAAACTCAACCAAATCCAATGAAAATCAAGGCACAAGTTCATGTAACATGCTCTATCACATATCTCAAACTTAAGGCGTGAAACAACCTATAAATCAAGTTGCCATTTTCATCTTCCTCAAGCTTCATTAATGGAGTTGTATGTAATACTCACCCAACAACCAAAATTCCATCAAATAAGCATCAAATGAGCTCAAGGAAACATCATATCTCAATCTTAGATCAAGTAGTTCAAGAATGAAAGCATGGATCAAATTTTTATATATAACCACTACTCATCATCTTCTCCAAGTTCAAAGAATCATGCAAGGAAGTCAATATTTAATTGGGTAAAATCAAAGCATGTGATGAGAGGATCACAAATCTTACCTTCACTCTTTGATCGAGCGGTCAGACGGGGTACAAGCTAGAGCCAAAGCATGGAGGCCAAAGGGGGGCTTCTTCCTTCTCTTCTCTCCTCTCCTCATGGTACGCGAAAAGTGGGGAGAGAGAGGGCTGAAATGGGTCGGTCACACAGGTAGGGTCAAACGGTATCCGGTCCAAACGGATCGGATTTTAAAACTGGAGGGCGATCAAACGGCTTTAGAAAATAAAAAAGTTAATTCATTGAATCTGAATCACCAAAACGAACTCAATGACAAGGTCGGAATTCGCATTCGAATTCTCGAGCTCAATGTGGCCACCAAGGCTCAAACACCCTAATTATAATTAGGTCCTTACTTTGCAAATATTGAACGACTGAGTCCAAGTACAATTATTAAATTTTGACGCGCACATAATTAAATAAAATTGTAAATTGACACGTAAGGCATGCTAATAACACATAAGTCACGAAAGTACAGAATTAAACTCTCTCGTGATAGCATACCTGAATTGCCGAGAAGATGGGGTGTTACATACACGCATAACCAAATTGTCCTACGCCGTTCGACCTAGATAGACCCAGCACGACGCTGAACCCGGTTTTGCAACCTGGGGCTCTGATACCACTTAAGGATGTAGCACCCCAAATGGAAGGCACCACATCCCCCGCACAATGACCCAAATTTGGTTACCAAATGGGAAGTTCGTAACCGAATCCGAATCATAGCGAACGGGAGACCAACTCACACACTATGCTAGGCGGAGCTAACTCAACAACTCAGAGCATGGAAGCAAATAAAACCAAAAACATTAGATAGCGGAAGCATTTAAAATAAAACATGCAAAGCAGATGACGGGTTCAATTAGCATAGATACCTAGTCCCGAATATCAAATCATAGTCCAGCATAAGTGTCATCAAACTATCCATCAACATTCAAGTACTAGCATGCTAGCCCCACACGGGTTCTAGTCTAGGTAAAGCATAAAACATAAATCTCCAAGTATATATATACATAATTACATAACATAAGTGAAGTATGCGACAGATGCAACCCAACACAAATTAGACTGACAAGTGACTAAGAAGACTCATTCCCCGCGTAACTCAAACCAAAAGAACCTGCAACTAAAAGATAAAATGAGTGGCCAGTCAACTGACTGAGTAAAGGGGCGAACAAACACCCACAATATATATATACAGCATAGCATATATCAAAAGGGTGGACTCATGAGCCTTGAATAGGTGTTACATACCAAAAAATTTCAAAACAAACCCAAATATACACTTAGAAAACGTTTTCTGAAACTCTATTCTGATTCATGATTCCCACAACATATCGTATGATACGCTCAGTGAGTATGAGCTTCCAACGTCAACTGCTCATATCATAATAAAACAGAAATACAGAATCATAGCATACCAACCTCAACTCCGGGTGATGGAAGGGGTTGCATGACCCTAACCATCCAGACAGTTGAGGGGAGTGCTAATGCTATTCCAACCCTCAGGACTCCGTTTCCTAACCAAACCTCCTGGTGGGTCCTGGCATATCCTCTTCATACAGATGGAGACTACACACAGGAATATCCCTGACGGCCCTAACCGTCCCAGGGGCTCCTTACCCGTAGCTCCTGGGCCCCATAACAGAACATAACATAACATATGCCAACTTTCATGGCAATCTAGCTACATAATCATAACATAACTTAACTTTCCAAAATTGCTTACATATGCCTTCATACTTAATTTTCGAAATTGAAGTTGTATCATAAAATCATACTCATATCATATCCAACAAATATTTAATCGTATACATAATATATAATCGCATTTTGGGGATTGAAATAATCATATTGGGGTCATAGGTCACTTAATTATACAAAATCCTAAACCTCACCGTACACCGACGAAGCCGAAGACACGACGATTGATCCACTTCGGGATCAACAAGGCCACAAAATACCACCCCAGGTGCACCTGAACAAACTGATCATAAAAGCAAGACTTAGACTCAAGAATGAACCACATAGATGCACGGCGTATGCTTATGGTTGACATGAAGTCATGAGTCACGTATACATGTATTAAACATTCATTTAAAATCATATAATAGCACACAAAGTACGTTCCACGCAACTAAGGAATCATACTATAAGGTTAAGGATGCAAAGTGCATAGTTAACATGTGTAAAGCTCTCATACGAAATCATGCAATTAAATGAAGTATTAATGTCTAAAAAATTCAATTAAAGTCATATCATAGCATATAATATGAATTCACATCAAATCATGCAAATTAATTGAGATATAATTCATTAAGAGGCATAAGAAATCAATTAAAAGAATAAAAGATCATACGTTAACACTCTAGAAGACGGGGATGGCCATTCCCATCACAAGGCAAAACTAGGAAGGGCCATTCCCCCCAGCGCTGCCTGGAAGGGCTATTTCCACGACAAGGCAAAACTCGGAAGCGCCTTTCCTACGAGTGCTGGCCGGAACGGCGGTTCCGTGACGAAGCAAAAAATGGGAAGGACTGTTCCCACCAGCGGAGGCTGACATCAGCCCTGGCCCAGAAGGGTCATTCCGGCCACAAGGCATAAACGGAAAGGGTCGTTCCGGCCCTGATCTGGGTGCAGAAAGTGCAGAAACGTGACAGCTTCGGGAAGAAGAAGACCATAGCCAAAATGGCCGATTTCCACCGAATAAACAATACTCAAAATGCACAAAAATCATATATATTACCACGTAAATCATGTTTAGCACATATTCAAGCTCAAGATCTCATGGATTCATCAAATAAGACATATTCTTCAAGTTGGGCATAAATTCATATTTTTACCAGATCTCATCATATCATCTTATATAATCAATTCCAACCAAGATTCAAGGATAAAAATGAAATACACATCAAAGGAAATCCGTAGCTTACCTCTTCTTGTGAAATGATGAAGAAACGAGGGAGATATGAGCTCTTGAAGGTGTAGAATAGCTTAACTCTTCAACCACTCTTGCAACTCTTCCATGGCTGCCATAAGTTATGAGAAATAAGGTTTGAAATAAAGCTAGAATAGGGTTTCAAGGCATATATAGGGTGGCTAAAGGTTTTATTAGAGTTTGGGCCTGGATAAGTGACTTCCGACCCATTTAAGTTGTATTAAAAAAGTTTAAGGTCCAAACGGCTTCTGAAAAATAAATCAATTCAATTGGATCCAATTCATTGAATTGAGTCCAATGGTGGCATCGGAATTCGATTCCGAATTCCCGAGCTCATATCAGTTCAAAATGCACCCAAGTGACCTAACTTAAATTAGGCCCAAAAACTTCCAAAAAGTCACAAATAGGCCCAGGCCCTATTTTAAATTTAACTCCAATAATTCAATTAAATTCATACGAGTCATAAATCAAACCAATTCATATAATTCCAAGTTCAACATGCAAATTCCAAATATCTCAAGTATGCACTTAAATCACATGATTCAATCATAGTTGAAATTAAAAGCATGTAATAAGGGTTTAAATCACAAAAACGCATAAAGAAACACTCTCGTGACGCCATACCTAGATTGCCGGAGAGACGGGGCGTCACATATTCCATATAATTTTCAAATAATTCATATAAGAAATAATAGAATAAAAGATGAATGCATCAAACAAAAGTGAAAATAAATGCAATTAGGGAAAATAAACTCACACGTAGCATAAACCTGTACGTGCGAACGAACGGGGTGTCACAGCAGTACTCTAGCAATAGGTGTATGATCCCTACCCGAACAATGAATTAACTCGGAAGAACCTTTCAGTCAATGACATCCATGAGATACAATCTTCCTACCATTCCATCTCTCGATTAAGACCCAGGGCATGGGAATAATGAGAGCCCCATTAATCTTAATCTTAAAGCTAAGTTTGACTCATATCCAATTGATTTCAATCCAAGAAGCTCTTTTCTTAATGTCTTTATCCACTACCTCGACCGAGGGTTTTGTGATGGTATATGAATGACTTATGTAATAATAGATCTTCTTACTTTGATCCGAGGGTTTTGTGATGGTATATGAACGACTTATGTAATAATAGATCTTCTTACTTTGATCAAGTGTAGGTCTTTTATTGATTCTGACATCTCTCAATGTGCCACTTTTGTAACCCTGATATAAGTCATAATTCAGGTGTCTCGAGCGACACCCTTTTAGACCTATACCTAAGATTACTTAGTTTTCTCACACTAGACGTCAATGGAATCTCATGTCAAAGGATTAATTAATCACGCCATTAACATGTAAGATGTTTCCTAATCTGGAAGTTTCCTCTTCTAGAAGTAGAAACTTCCTTTCCAATTTAGGAGTCTTCTCACGCGGGACAACTCAGTGCACTCGTTCTCATAATTAGCACCCTTGTGTATTATGCACGCATCAACGTATGTGTAGGACCCAAACGTAGGGACCACATCCCCCACACTAAGATTTAAACCCGATCACGAAATGGGAAGTTCGTTCCTAAATCCGAATCCTAGCAAAAGGGAGCCAAACTTACTCACTAGGCTAGGCGGAGCTAACAAACACAAACTCAGAGTGCGCGGAAGCAATAAATTAAAACCATAACAATTAAAACAGAAGCATAACTTGTTAGGAATAGTGCCCTTAAAGAAGATGTTTGCTTTACTATTTCCTTATGAACTCACAAACAGTCTTTGAATAATAAACGAGATGATTTTTTTCATAGGCAATCACTTCTTCATGTGCTTATTTTTGTCTGTTTGGGTTGACTGTGTTTTGCATGTATTGAACTCCCCTAATCCGATAAGGCCGTTATGAACTTTGTCATTATGGGAACGGCAAATGAAACAAGTTCTTAACTCTATAGGCGAGGATTAGAAACCTCTCCAAGTCAATGAGTCCGACAGACAGTGGGAGTGTCGACCTTGACTCTACTGAGACTTGCTTATGTGATTATGTCATTTTGAAGGATCACTCAGTTTCATGGAGTGATAAGTGCATACGTTGATGCGTTCATAATACATGAGGGTGATTTTTACAAGAACTTCATCAGTGAGATGTACCACTTGAGAACATTCCTAAATGGGAAAGGAAGTTTTCTGAAACTTCCAGATTAGGAAATATCTCACAGGTCAATGACGTGATTCATTAATCCTTAGACTTGAGATACTGTAATGTCTCATATGAGCTAACTCTGTGATATTTGATATAGGTTCAAAAGGGTGTCGCCATATAGACACCTGAACCACAACCTAGTTGGGATTATACAAGTGGCATATGTAGAATTAGTAGAATCGATAAAGGACATGCACTTGTTACGAACAAGAATGATCTCTTACTGATTGAGTTGTTCGTAGTCCATTAACATTAAACCCAAGGCCAAGGTGGATAAAGATCAAGACATCTAGAAAATGGGGTTTTCTAGGATTGAGATTGAAATAGATATGAAACGAACTTAACTTTAAAGAACAAGAATATTTGGGCTCTGTAAATATTCCCATGCCTTAGTTCTTGATTGAGAGATGGAGTTGTGGGAGGATCGTATTTCACTGATTGTCATTGACTGAAAGGTTCTTCGATTCATTTCGTTATTTGGCTAGGGGTCACACACCCATTGCTAGATTACGGTAGTGTGATTTGTGAAGTGATTAATTAATTAGGGAATTAATTAATTACTGTCACTGCTAATCGAATAATGAAGCTAAAGGGTCACACGCAAATGCCAGAACACGAGGGTTATGGAAGGATATTAATATGATTAACGAAGGATCAAAATAGTTGATCGAAATGGGCATAGAACGAGGTTGATGCCCTGTGTCATGTACATGTGGCTACCACATGTCACGTGGCAAACGTGGCTGCCACGTGTCACATACACGTGGCTTCACGCGTGTCCCATTTCATGTGATTTATTTCACACGAGAATTCTTTTCTAGAATTAATTAATTAAATTGTAATTAATTAATATTATACTTTTAATTAATTTTGAATTAATTCTTAAGACTATTCTCAAATAAACTTAACCCAATAAAAAATTAATGGGGAATTAATTTATTTATTGATTATTGATTTTTAACTTTAGGAAAGTTGAAAAGTCAAACTTCCTATTGTTGCGGAGAGAAGTCTTCTCTTGCTAGACTTGGAGGATAAGTTAAGACCTTATTATTCCAATTAAATTAAATAATTAAATGAGTTAATTAGTGAGCAAGAAAAGAAGCCCACTAGGTTTAGGGAAACCTTAAGTGGCCAAACCCCCTAGTATTTATACTAGTGGTGGTGCTTCTCTTATTCTTTAGACCAACACTCACGAAGTGTTAAGTTTTTGAGAAAAACTTTTCAATGCAAAAATTATCCTAGCCTTAACACAAGCCATAGAACTAGTATTCTTACTCGCTTGATTGTGTTCTAGGTCTGGTGTGGATACGCTTTGGAGGGCTTCTACTTCAGAGACTAAATCGAAGGTCGTTCGAGGTACTTGCCACTTGAAGGGTGTTTGTTAGGCGGTAACAACATCACAAGAAAGCTTCAATTAAAGTGAGTTTCTTCTTACACCCAACGTTACAGTACGAAAATTGCAAGACAACAATTAAACTTTTGGAAAATTTTAAACTTTCGCTACTCAACTCTTCTGTATTTTCCAAGAAGTGGTATCAGAGCCACCTTGCAATTTCGTATTATATCCTCACTAATTTTGGAATTTTGATGAAAATTCTTGAATTTGAGTATACGTTGTGTATTCATGGTTTTTGTTCGAAATACGAAGTTATCGGATCACAATTGTTTCTTGAAAATTTACGAAAACTGTTTCCCAAATAAATATAGTTTTAAACTATTTTAACATAGATTGATTGAAACTGTTTTAATTCGGAATTGGAATTGATGAATTTTTTAAAATTGCGAAACGAAAACGGAATGGGATCACCCGCACGCATAGCGTGCGGGTTCGCGCCTGCATGCGTGCGGGTTCGTGCCTGCGCGCATAGGGTTGCATGTCGCAGCCCCGCACCGCTGCACCCGGCCGTGCGGCAATCACCCGGACGTGCCTAGGCAGTGCGGTGTGGATGTTCCACATCGTTCGGCCTTGTCCCGGCGCTGCTGCGCGGGCAGTGTGCGCGAGACTACTGCTCGCTTGGGCTTCTCGTGGGCGCGTGCGGGCGGGTTCTCGCGCGCCTCGCGCGGCCATCCTGGGACGCCTGTTTTCTTTTTGTTTTTCCACGTTTCAAAAAATCCCGAATTACGAAAATCTGATTTTATTTTAAAATTGGATTTTAATTTTATAAAATTATTTATTTGAAGTAGTTATAAAATTTGGGATTTTATGAATTAAAGTCAAGTTCTAATTTTTCGAGAAAATAATAAAAATCACTTTGAATGATATTTCTGATAAAAATTTAATTTTGAATTAATTATTGTTTTGTCAAGATGCGGTGATTCGATTTTGAGTAAATTCTTGAATAATGAACTACAGTCAAATTACTTAAGTTAATTGTAACTTCAAGTTAAGGGAATTTGAAATTTAGTTGGTAAATTTAAATTTGTGCGGAATCATGCTAGTTTACGTGATCATGTGTTAGTCTTATGTATGTTTTAAATTCTGCACATAGATGATTTCAATTGGGGTCGGAGCCCCATAGTTGTGCGTTTTCAATTGGGGTTCGAGCTCTACTTTTGTGCGTACTGTTATGTGTTTATTATATGGCTTTCCTTATTATTATTTTAGGGCTGGGGTATGCCCCGTGTACTTCTCTATGGTCAATATGAAATTTGAGCCATATTACTTTATGGAAAGAGAGTAGAACTTAGGAAGCGAGGTTTTATTTTTATTTTGGAGACATCACCCATGGAATAAGAAGGATCCACAAGGAGCACTTGAAGAACGGTGGCCATAAGAAGAGCCCTCAAAATGTTTCGAGGGTTTCTATTAAATGTAATAGATATAATGTTTTTCCATTAAATTATGTACCCCTATGTGATATGAACTATCTTATGTGGCATGAATGTTAAACTAGTGATTTTGAGTGGCTCCTAAAATCACATATAAGATAGGATACCCATGATCATCTCATAATTAGTATCATGCTAGGACATGTTATCTGCTAATTGCTTCTATGATACACTTTGCATGAAACTGCATTAAACAAGATAATTAAAATTTGGATAACGTTATATGTTGGTGAGGTCATTCGAAAATCCCATTTAAATATTGAGCAAAATTCTAATAAATAGGTGTTTTAAATAATTAATATTGTGCTGTCTCACAAGTCGTGGGGTAATTAGTGTAGCTTATTAACTCTTAGTTTCCTGATTAATTTATTTTAAATAATTAATATTTCTTGACCATTTTAGAATGGGCGATGTCTCACGAGTCGTGGGTCGTTCCGGACTAAGTTTGGTTGAGATCTTATGATTGGTGGGTCCTGCTCAACACTAAAGTACATATGGATGTCTCACAAGTCGTGGGTCCATGATTGAAAGATTAGTGATGCAAAAATATTACTAGGAATTCCATGGGGACGGAATCGGCAATTCGTACCCACCTAAAGATTCTTAGACCTTTGGATGTATCACGAGTCGTGGGTCCTAAACTAAGAATGCTTGGGATCCTAGTACCCATTGGGAAAATAAGTCTCCTCTAAAGTCGTTGGGATTTCTAGACTTTCTAAAAATAGTGGGAGAACAAATTTCTAAAGACCTCGATAATATGTAATCGTTATTATTCAGCATGCTCATGATTTCTCTGTTTTTCCATTTAGGTTGTAGTTATGTGATTCTCTACAATTGAAATGGCAACCACAAAAACCTTTGGTATCCATCCTCGAATCAAACAAGTTGACAGGGCCCAATTACTCTGATTGGCTTCGGAATCTAAAGATAGTTTTAGATTCTGAAAAGAGAAGATACGTTCTCTTCAAGGGAGAGCATGTCGCTAAAGGTGAGGCTCTGAATCGAGCCGAAAGAGAGGCGATTGCAAAATGGTCTGAAGATAATCTTCAAGCTCGTTGCCTCATGTTGGCCGACATGTGTCCGGATATGCAAAGGCGACATGAGTCTATGGAAAACGCTTGGGACATTTATGACCATGTCGATCAATTGTACCGCCCCAAAGAGCGTGTTTTAAGGTACAACACCTCTAAGGAGATCTTTCATCTCAGAATGAAAGAAGGTACAAGTGTCCATGAGCACGGTCTAAAGTTTCTTGCTTTGAACAAGAAACTGACCTCCATGGAAATGTCACTGAGTGAAAAACTCGTTGTGGATTTGTTGCTCGTATCTCTTCCACCATCATTCAATCCTGTCGTGCTAAACTTCAACATGAATCATTCTCATGCTACTGTAGCTGAGTTGATTAGTCAACTTGTGACTGCTGAAGACATGATCAAGAAGGATCGCAAAGTAATGATGGTCACTTCCTATACTAGGCCTTCTAAAGGCAAAGGGAAGAAAGTTCCCAAGAAGAAGGGATCTCTTAAACCTGATGGAGGGGTTAAAAAGAGAAAGGTCAGGAAGAGAAAGGATCAGACAGAGGACGTTTGCCATCATTGTGGCAAGAAAGGGCATTAGAAGAGGAACTGCCAAGAGTACAAGGATACTCTAAAGAAATGTGTGTTTATTGTTAAAGAAAATCTATCTATTGATTCTAATTCTTGGGTACTTGATAACGGCTGTGGAGCTCATATCTGTAATGATGTACAGATGCTAAATGAGGTCAGACAGCTTGAAGAAGGAGAATGCATCTTGAAGGTTGGGAATGGATCAAGCGTTCAAGCCCAAGCTATTGGGACGTGTAGATTAGATTTAGGTGTCTTTACTTTAGTTTTAAACAAAGTCCTTTATGTACCTTATATTATTCGTAATATAATTTCCATTCCAATATTAGATTGTGAAGGATATGAGACTTTCTCTAGAAATGGAAACTTTTATCTTAAGAGGAATAAAAGTTCCGTTTTGCTTGGTACATTATCTAATGGACTTTACACAACTAAAGACACTAATATTCTAAATATACAACAATTAAACAAAAGCAAAAGAGATGACAAGATCTTGGCTTCTTTATGGCATGCACGTTTAGGCCACATTTCTAGAGACAGGATTGCTAAGTTAACTAATTTAGGATCATTCTATGATAATGAACTTAAAGTGTTAACTCATTGTGAATCATGTCTGAAAGGAAAGATGGCCAAAACTCCCTTTAATGGCAAAGTGGAACGTGCCACTAAGGTATTGGATTTAATCCATACTGATGTTTGTGGACCACTTAGTGTAAGTACGAGAAACAACCATCAGTATTTCATAACCTTCATAGACCACTTTAGTCGTTTTGCTTATGTGTACTTAATGAAGTATAAATCCGAAGCCTTTGAGAAATTCTTGGATTTTCAAAAGGAGGTTGAGAACCAAACTGGTCATAAGATTAAGACACTTCGATCTGATAGAGGTGGCGAGTATCTAAATAACGAATTCCTTAGTCATCTCAGAGATAATGGAATTATCTCTCAGTGGACTCCTCCGGGAACTCCTCAATTAAATGGAGTTTTGGATAGAAGGAACAGGACCCTACTTGATATGGTTTGTTCCATGATGAGTTTCACCGAATTGCCACCTTCATTCTGGGGTTATGCCTTAGAATCAGCAGTTAAGATTCTGAATCTTGTTCCCTCTAAGTCTGTACCCAAAACCCTATCTCAGATGTGGTTTGGCAAAATCCCAAACTATTCTTACTTAAGAATTTGGGGTTGTAGAAGAGGATAGTGGGAGATAAGCTTGAAGCTAGATCAAGCTTATTTAACTTGGTAGGATATCTTAAAGAGTCAATAGGATATTATTTCTACGATCCTCTTGAACAAAAGGTCTTTGTGTCAAGAAATGCTACTTTTCTTGAGGACTCGTTCCTTAAAGAAAAGAACGGCAAGATCATAGAACTCGAAGAGGTTCGAGACCAAGGTCCCACGCCAAGTTTGGAGACTAACAGCCCTCAGCCAATCACAGGGAGTGATACACGCAAAAATCATCCTCTACTAAGACATTCTGGACGTATTCCTAGACAACTAGAGAGATGGTATGGTTTTCTCCACCAAACATGTCAAATGGATAACGATCCATTAACTTATGAGGAGGCACTGTTAGATTCGGACTCTGAACAGTTGAAAGAAGCAATGAAATCCGAAATGGATCCCATGTACTCTAATCAAGTTTGGACCTTGGTTGATCCACCTGATGGGATCGGGCCCATAGGGTGTAAATGGATATATAAGCGCAAGGTTGGAGTAGATGGAAGTGTAGTAGCCTTTAAAGCAAGATTAGTTGCTAAAGGTTTCACTCAAAGACCAGGTGTAGACTTTGATGAAATCTTCTCCCCGGTTGCAATGCAAAAGTCTATTCGGATCTTGTTTGCCATTGCAGCATATTATGACTATGAGATATGGCAAATCGATGTGAAAATTGCCTTTCTCAATGGAGACATTGACAAAGACATTTACATGGAGCAACCCATGGGTTTCACATCCAGTGGGAGCGAACAAAAGTTTTGTAAGCTCCAAAGATCAATCCACGGATTGAAACAAGCTTCTAGGAATTAGAACATTGGATTTGATAAAGCCGTCAAATCATTTGGCTTTATTCAAAATCGGAATGAGTCCTGCATGTACAAGAAAGAATTGGAAACCTCGGTTCAATTTCTGATACTTTATGTAGACGACATCCTTCTTATTGGGAATGCGAAGGATGACATGAAAGTACCAAAGTCTTGGTTATCGAACCAATTTGAGATGAAGGATCTTGGTAATGCATCCTACATTCTCAGGATAAAGAACTATCGGGATAGATCTAGGAGATTGTTAGGATTATCACAGTCGGTTTACATAGGCAAAATGCTAAAGAGGTTTAGTATGGAAGAATCTAAATGCGGAAAACTTCCATTGGGTCCGGTAGCAGTTCTTTCGAAGAAGCTATGTCCCAAGAATGAACTTGAAAAATCCAGAAAGTTCAAAAATTCCTTATGCATCAGCTATAGGAAGTATAATGTATGCGATGCTATGTACTCGACCAGATGTGGCATATGCACTTAGCGTGACTAGCCGATTTCAATCTGACCTTCGTGAAGGTCACTGGATTGCTGTAAAGAACATCCTTAACTACTTGCGAAGAACTAAGGATCTTGTCATTAGAGGATATTGTGATGCAAGCTTTGCATCAGACATGGATGACTTTAAATCCATACCAGGATACATATTCTACCAGAACGGCGGAGTAGTGAGTTGGAAAATTTCCAAGCAAGCGACCATTGCAGATTCGACCACTGAGGCCGAATACTTAGCTGTAAACGATGCATCTAAGGAAGGTGTTTGCGTAAGAAACTTCATCCGTCAGCTGGGTGTAGTTCCTAGCATTAAAGACCTCGTTACAGTGTTTTGTGACAACACTGGGGTGGTTGTTCATGCAAGAGAACCAAGATCTCACCAAAAGGCCAAGCACATTTTGAGGAAGTATAACGTAATCCGTGATATATATCATCAAGAGAGGAGATGTGAAAATTGAAAGGGTCACATCGGCAGAGAACATGGCAGATCCACTTACTAATACCCTCAGTCAACAGGCTTTCAAAGGACATCTTCAGAAGATGGGTCTTAGATTAGCCTGATTGGCTTTGATGGGTATGTAGGAGATTGTTAGGGATAGTGCCCTTAAAGCAGATGTTTGCTTTACTATTTCCTTGTGAAATCACAAACAGTCATTGAATAAAAAACGAGATGATTTTGTTCATAGACAATCACTTCTTTCTGTGCTTATTTATATTTGTTTGGGTTGACTGTGTTTTGCATGTATTGAACTCCCCTAATCCGATGAGGCTGTTAAGAACTTTGTCGTTATGGGAACGACACATGAAACAAGTTCTTACCTCCATAGGCGACGATTTGAAACTTCTCGAAGTCAATGAGTCCAATAGATAGTGGGAGTGTCGACCTTGACTCTACTGAGACTTACTTATGAGATTATGTCCTTTTTAAGGATGACTCAGTTTCATGGAGTGATAAGTGCATACGTTGATGCGTTCATAATACATGAGGGTGATTGTTACAAGAACTTCATCACTGAGATGTCCCGCGTGATAACATTCTTAAATGGGAAAGGAATTTTCCTAAAACTTCCAGATTAGGAAATATCTCACAGGTCAATGACGTGATTTATTAATCCTTAGACTTGAGATTCTTTAATATCTCATACGAGCTAACTCTGTTATCTTTGATTCAGAATGAAAAGGGTGTCGCCATATAGACACTTGAACCACGGCCTATGTTGGGATTACACAAGTGTCATATGTAGAATTAGTAGAATCGATAAAGGACCTGCACTTGTTAATAACAAGAATGATCTCTTACTGATTGAGTTGTTCGTAGTCCATTAACATTAAACCCTTGGCCACGGTGGATAAAGATCAAGACATCTAGAAAATGGGGTTTTCTAGGATTGAGATCGAAATGGATATGAAACGAACTTAACTTTAAAGATCAAGAATATTTGGGTTCTGTGAATATTCCCATGCCTTAGTTCTTGATTGAGAGATGGAGTTGTAGGAGGATCGTATTTCACGGATTGTCATTGACTGAAAGGTTCTACTATTTATTTCATTATTCGGCTAGGGGTCACACACCTATTGCTAGATTACGGTAGTGTGATCTATGAAGTGATTAATTAATTAGGGAAGTAATTAGTTGTTGTCACTGCTAAACGGATAATGAACCTCAAGAGTCACACACAAATGCCAGAAAACGAGGGTTATGGTAGGATGTTAATATGATTAATAAAGGATCAAAATAGTTGATCGAAATGGGCATAGAACGAGGATGATGCCACGTGTCATGTACATGTGGCTACCACGTGTCACGAGGCCAACGTGGCTGCCACGTGTCAAGTACACGCGGCTTCACGCTGTCCCATTTTGTGTGATTTATTTCACACGAGAATTCGTTTCTAGAATTAATTAATTAATATTAGTATTTTAATTAATTTTCAATTAATTGTTAAGACTATTCTCAAATAAACTTAATCCCATAAATAATTAATTGGGAATTAATTAATTTATTGAACATTGATTTTTAACTTTAGGAAAGTTAAAAAGTCAAATTTCTTATTGTAGGAGATAGAAGTCTTTTCTTGTTGGACTTGGAGAATAAGTTAAGACCTTATTATTCCAATTAAATTAAATAATTAAATGAGTTAATTAGTGAGCAAGAAAAGAAGCCCACTAGGTTTAGGGAAACCCTAAGTGGCCGAACCCCCTAGTATTTATACTAGTGGTGGTGCTTCTCTTATTCTTTAGACCAACTCTCACGAAGTGTTATGTTTTTGAGAAAAACCAAAAGAAAAGTTTTCAAAGCAAAAATTATCCTAGCGTTAACACAAGCCATAGAACTAACATTCTCACTCGCTTGATCGTGTTCTAGGTCTGGTGGGGATACACTTTTGAGGGCTTCTACTTTGGAGTCTAAATCGAAGGCCTTTTGAGGGACTTTCCGCTTTAAGGGTGTTTGTTAGGTGGTAACAACATCACAAGAAAGCTTCAATTAAAGTGAGTTTCTTGTTGCACCCAGCATTTCAGTACAAAAATTGCAAGACAAAGATTAAACTTTTAAAAAATTTTAAACTTCCGGTGCTCAACTCTTCTGTGTTTTCCAACATAACATATATACACACCATCACCATAACAAAATATACATGTACAATAGCCCACACGGCCTCACAACATCAAAGTATCATACTTCAAGTATCAAGGCATAAGTATACCAAAATAATAAGAAGTGTATGTAGATATGCATGCTAGCTTGACCTAAACCAACAAGTGCCACTGGAAAGACACACTTCTCCGCCTAGCTCAAGTCCAAACCCTACAACTAAAAGATAAAAGGAGGGGTCAGTCAACTGAGTGAGTGAGGGGGCTAACGCACACCCGAACACTATATATATAAAGCATAACACATAACAAAGGTGCACTTATAAACCTGGAATAGGCTTTACAAACCAAACCTTTCACAAACAAACATATATATTTAGAAACCATTTTCATAAACTCTATTCCGATTCGTAATTCCCATAACATAACATATCATATGCTCGGTGAGTACGAGCTTCCATCTTTACTCCTCATATCATATAAAACAAAATCGTAAACATATCCATCCTCTACTCCAATGCCACGGGCGCAGCCCTAACCATCCATAACATTGACAAACTCACGCGGGGTAGCTAACCCACAACGTGCCCTCCCCAGCGTTTACACCAGAGACATCAAAATATCACTCCTTCATTAGCTCCCGAGGTCGCACTGTTAGGAATAGTGCCCTAGAAAGCCGATTGTATAGTACTTTTCCTTATTGTAATCACAGACAATCTTTGAATGAAATAAAGAAATGAGGCAACACTTCTTTATATGCTCTTGTTTGGTATGCGTTTACTTTAGTTGTGCATGTATGAGAACTCCCCTAATCCTGATGACTTTAGTGTTGGAAAACAGGAATCAGAAAGAAGAGGAAATTTAAAATTTTTTCCACCGAAAAGATCTAAGACTCGCAATCGTGAATCCAAATTCGTAGAGATCAAGAAACTCACTTGGGTAGTAGCTTTCTTGACACGTTTTGAGCCGCCCTCAAACGCGCTCCATGCGGTAATGGCAACCCGTCCCTTGAAAGTCTCTTTCAACTTCAGAATCCATTGTAGGGATAACAATCCACACCAACCTAGATTCAAATCATGTTAGGGAAGTTCTTAACAATATAACATAAAGAAAGAAACATGAAACGAGAAAGGCATGATTGAAACTCCCTTCGAGAACCAGTTTTGCGAAAGTAGAAATCTGCCAGCCATAAAACCCTCGTGAAAAAATTCGTCCTTCAGGATATCGACGAACGGTTTTCGCCATCTTCTTTAGTTCGATTTTTTCACTCGTTTTCTGTTGGGCTCAGAATCGTTTCATCATCCCTTCTGATCGTTTTGCTTGATCCCCACTTTTGGTAAAGTTCGAATCTTCAAAACTTCTAACTTGAAGCTCTCTAGAGATAGTCCACCAACTTGGCTACAATCTAACTAGTAAGGATGCTAGTTCTATAGTTAGTGTTTAGGCTTAACCCAGGGTTTTGTTTATCTTGGAGAAAGGATGGTGTTCAACACATGAACCAAAAGAATTGCCCATTACTCTCTAAAGCTCCCCTATTTATAAGTAGAGAGGGGCGGCCGATCCTAGTCCTTGTGGACTAAGGATTTGGTCCCTCTCTCCTATTACTTGATCATCAAGTAATTTTGACTTTGACTTTGAATTCAAATTCAAATCAACTTTCAAGAGAGCTAAAATATCTAAACTATTTTTGGATAATTTTATACTTTATTTATTTAAAATAAATAACTTATTTTATCTAATTAATTAATTCACAATTGATTAACTAGATTATTTTTCTCCAAAATAAGACTTTCTTTTTAATTCAAAATTAAACCAAAGTTCATTAAATAATTAACAAATTAATTATTTAATATTTAATCAAATAAACACGTGTGGCACAGGTGTCCCAATGACACGTGTCCAGTCACGTGACCCACACGTGTAGTTTCACACGTGTGGGACCCTCTAGGCCCGATTAACTCGTTTAATCATTTTAAAGCCTCAACTCATGTAACGAAGTTGTTGTGTGTGACCCTCTAGGTTCTCAATTTAATTAGCAGTGACCCTAATTAATTAATTCACTAAATAATTAATCAGTCCACAGATTAAACGACCATAGTCTAGCAACAGGTGTTTAACCCCTAGCTGAATTGGAATGTTCGGATTCGACAGAACCTTTAAGTCATTGATTCATGTGAGATACAATCCTCCTACTTTCTATCTCTCAACCAAGATCTAGGGTAAGGGAATAATTAGAACCCTAATAATCTGGTCTTAAAGCTAAGTGCATTTCATATCTATTTGATCTCAATCCAAGAAACCCTTTTCTTGATGTCTTGATCTACTGCCTTGGCCAAGGACTCCATATGGCATATGAATGACTTACACAATAAGAGATCACCTTGCAAACGCAAGTATAGGTCCTTTCTTGATTCTCATTCACTTTCATGAGTCCCTTGTGCAGCCCCAGCATAAGCTTTGAATCAGTTGTCTAAGGCGACACCCTTTAAAGCTTATACCTAAGACTACAGAGTTAACTCATAAAGTGACATGGAACATCAAGTCTAAGGATCAATTAATCACATCAATGACTCGTGAGATATTTCCTAATCTGGAAATTTCCATTTCCTGAAATAGAAACTTCCTTTCCCATTTAGGAATCTTCTCACACAAGGCACCTCAGTGAACTTACTTATTGAAGTAAGCACCCTCATGTATCACGAACGTATCAACTATACACTTTGCACCTCCATGAAACAAGGTGGTCCTTCTTAAGGGCGTGATCCCACAAGCAAGCCTTAGAGGAGTCAGGTTGACACTCCCACTGTCTGTAGGACTCATCGGCTTGGAGTATTTTACTAATCATGACTTATATGATAAAGGGCTCGTTTCATGAACCATTTCACCTAAATGGCAGAGTCCTTAAGTCATCAGGATTAGGGGAGTTCTCATACATGCACAACTAAAGTAAACGTATACCAAACAAGAGCATATAAAGAAGTGTTTGCCTGTGATATTAATCATTCGTATATTATTCAAAGATTGTCTGTGATACTAGGTAAGTCACATCTCTTAGGAAACACCTTTTCCTTATAAAGTGATTCGTAATCACGTGTTCAGTCTCTTGGTGGGGTCTTGGTTCTCTTACTTGAGCAACCATCCTTTTTATCATACAATATGATAAAGGAGTTGTTTCATGCTAGGAACTTCATCTAACAAGTTAGATGGAGTTTCTTACCCAAACACTTAACTTAGCATTATATAATACGACTAAGTTCTCAACTACTATAGTCGAGTTTTGTAATGTCCGTCCTTGGAACCCCTTCCCAACACATTGCATTACCATTCTGGTAGAAGTTGTATCCTTTCAATGATTTCATAATCATCTATGTTTGATGAACGGTTACATCAAATATCCTTCTAACAACAAGATCTTTTGGGCTCTGCAAACTAATTTATATCCTCATTTCTTCTCAAGTACTCTGAGGACATCCTTTATAGAAATCTAATGACCTTCTCTGAGGTCATATTAGATTCGACCCACTACGCTTAGTGTTGGGCCATATCAAGTCTAGTACATAACATTTCATACATTATGCACCCTATCACTTAAAGGGATTTTGGACATTCTAACTTTCTTAAAGTTATCTTAGGACACATACTCTTCAAAAAAGATGTTCCATTGTCCATACTAAACTCCTTTTAGTACCTTAGGTTATGTACTCGTTTTGTGATAATCCATTCATGCTCTTAGATCTATCTTCTATAGTTCTGAATGTCGAGAATTTAGGATAATCACTAAGATCTTTCATGCCAATTGTTTCTTTAAACAAGAATTGGTAACTTTCACGTCATCCTTGACATTCCTAATGAGAAGGATGGCGTCTTCTAAAGAACCATAATTCACTCTTACATCACTAACTTTCATATGTACATTTTTAGACATATTCGACTTCCATCTTTGTCAAACGATTTGACTATCCTATGGAATCGAATTGTCTAACTCCTAGAAGCCTTTATCAATCCACAGATTGACCTTAGGGATTTGCATACCTTATGCATACTCCCACTGAATATGAGATTTATAGAAATACCTTATTTCAGTCTCTTTCAATCTCATATTGAACAAGATAGTTCTCATATTCATTTATCATATCTCATAGTCAGAATATGAGGATGTGGTAAATACAATCCAAATGGACTTTTTCATTTCAACTGTCAAGAAGGTTGTAATGCTTTCATTCACTCGAAGCTGCACGAGCTTGATCCTATCAGGCGGATCAACCAAGGTCAAAAGTTGGTTTGAGTATATGGAATCCATATTGGATTTCAAGGCTTGCTTACACTACTCAGATTCCAAATCTGACAGTGTCTCCTCTTCAAGTAATTCCTTGGCTATTTAGGAACGCATTCTAAACGCGTCTTAAGAGAAGGGTTTCATACATGTGCATACTCTAAAATTTGGCTAAATTTTATCAGATGGGCTCGTTTCTTCTATATGTGGCGTGGATATTTATCCTCAAATTTCTTTGAGGTCTGCTTGCTTGCCTTTCTTCTTCTATAGGAACGATTCCTTAAGAAAGATACATTCCTTGAGACAAACAACCTTTGTCTAAGGGAATCGCAGAAACGATATTCAATATCGTTGTATAAACTTGAACTCATTTCAAACTTATCTCCCACTATCCTCTTCACTTAAGAGGATTCCACAAAATTCTTGGATAAGAATAATTATGGAATTTAGTATGCGACATTGCATAGTACAACTAAAGGACTGTATTTGGAAGGTACTAAATTCAAAATCTCTAACTGCATATTCTGGGAGTTTATTCCTAGAATGATTATAAGTCAGTAAAGCTTGCTATGGAATGGACCATATTCCATTAGGTTTCATTCCCTCATTCGCAAACACTAAGGTGTTCTCGAATTAGTTAACTGAGAGATAATCCTTTTATCTCTAAGATGACTAAGGAATTAGTTGCTAAGATATTAGCTATCTCGATCATATCGACCTATAACTTATGACTATTTCGGTTCCTAACCTCCTTTTGAAATTCTAAGAATTTCATATAAGTTTCGAATTTGTACTTCAACTAGTACATTCATTCATAATGATTAAACTGACGATTGTATCTAGTGCTTACATTAAGCATCTTACACTTATCAGCATGGATCAAAATCCACTAGAATTTTGGCACGTTCCACGTTTCACCTAAACCATATTTCGGGAACGTTTCCCTTCAAGATAGGATTCATAGGAAGTTAACTCTCTAGGTTCATTTTCATATAATGATCCTAAGGTGTCTGACTTGCTAATCTTTTTATATCTCAACGTTCCAAAGTAATTCGAAGCTTTGTCATCTCACTTACTTTTGTTATTTCGTTGTATGTTCAGAACATTAGTGCCTTGAGTCTTTGCACAACGGATTATGCAGAATTGACTCAAGACAAGTGAATTCTATTCCTAGTAGAATTACTAAACGAGGTAACATTTCAGAGTACTCATACTCTTTGCAGTTCCCTTTCAAAGTCCTTATTTGCTACCGTAGAAGCAAACGTCCAATTTGATCTCCAGTGTCTTTTGGGCGTACCCCTTACATGCCCCTCCATTGGGCTCTTAAGGGTTTCTTCTTCTTTAGGCCTTCAAGCCTTTAACTTAGTGAGTTTAGAAGAAGAATTAACCATCACGACCTTTTATTCCTTCTTAAGGAGGCTTTCAACCATTATCAACTAAATGATTAACTATGTTACATTAGCATCATTTTAGTTGAGCACAAAGGGTTTGAATGATGGTGGAAGCAATGTAAGTAATCAGTGCATTGAGAACTCTTTTCTCAGTTGATGATCGAGACCATAAGATCTTCAAATAAGATCTTTAGACCTTGTTCATGTGCACTTGTTTCCTCATTTGGAATATTGAATAATTCCATAATGTTATACCTTGTAACATTTTTATGAGGTGGTTCCATTGCTCTTAAGTGGTTTGGAAAAATCCATTCACCTCAGATTGCTTCTCTTTTGGCCCGGGTCGAATTTTCACAATTGAAAACTTCGCCCATTAGAGAAGACCTTTCTCTATTCGGAATCTAAAACGAATTTTAGGGTCCGAAGCCAATCAGAGTTAGTTAGGACTTAGTCAACTCTTTTAACTTAAGGATGTATACAAATGGGTTTGCATTTCATATTGTAGAGAATCACAGAACTACAACCTAAATGCTAAGCAGAGAAAATGTGAGCATGCTGAATTATAATGATATACAAAAGATAAGGTCTTTAATCTAATGTAGCTCCCACTGTTTTTCAAATATCTATAATTCCCAAAGATCCAAGAGGAACGCGTTTCCTAGTGGGTACTAAGATCCTAAGCATTTTACTTCAAACCCACGACTCGCGGACATTCTAAGTAAAACCCTAGGTAGGTACGACTTACCAATTCTATCACCTTTAGAATTCTTAGTAATTGTTTTTGCATCACCTATCTTTCAATATGGACCCACGACTCGTGAGACATCCATATTTACTTAGGCGTTAAGCTAGACCCATCAATCATAAGATCATGATCAAAACTTAGTTCGAACGACTCACGACTCGCGGACATCGCCCTTGCCAAAATTGACCACGAAATATTGATCATTTAAAATGATCAATCAGGTAACTAAGAACTAATAAGCTCCACTAGCTATCCCACGACTCGCGGACAATAACTAGCTTTACTTACTAAACTTAAAACCTATTGATGGAATGCTAGGAATTTAATTCAAAATTTGCATCTCGAATTAAATACCTATTATTCAAAATGAGCTTAATATTTAATGGGAATTTTCGAATCAATCGAAGAGTTGTTCTGTTCTACCTCACCAACATATATGCTATCCAATTTTACTAGTCTTGATTAATTCAAGTACAACTTAAATGCATTTCAAACAAGCACATAAACAGATAACATGTCCTAGCATGATACTAACACGAGATGATCATGGGTTCTACCTATCTTATGCGTGATATGTGGGAGCCACTCCACAATCACAAGTTCTAACATACATGCCACATAAACAGTTTAAATCACATAAGGGAAAGCGGTAATAAAATACGAGCCCTATCTCTATTGCATTTTACAATTGAGATTCCCGTCTCTAACATTTTGAGGGGTCTTCACTTATGGCCTCCTTGTTACTTGAATGTGGTCCATCGTACTCCATGGGTGCATTGTCTCCAAAATGAAAATAAAACCTCACCACCTATCTGTACTCTCAAATTAGAATAAAAGGAAAAAGACATAAAGTAATAAGGCTCAATCTTCATATTGGCCTTAGACAATTACACGGGGCATACCCCGGCCTCAAAACAGTAATATGGAAAGCCACATAATAAATCACATAACAGTACGTACATAAGTGAGGCTCCGGCCTCAATTGAGAAACGCAACTATAGAGCTCCAACCCCAATTTAAACCATCCATGTGCATAAATTAAGACCATACATAAGTCTAAACCCATGATCACCTAACATGCATAAATTGCAAGAATTTAAATTTAACCAATAAATTAAAATTCTCGCTTTAAGCTCTAATAGCTTAAAACACGACTTAGATGAAATTCTTGTTCAAGAGCCTTTTCAACAAAACCAGAAAAACAATAAACTAATAAAATTCCAATTAATTTCTGAAAATTAATAATTTTATTCTTTCAATATTTTCAGAAAATTAAGTTTGCTATTTTTCCCAAAATTTAAATCGATCAATTTCTCCAAATCCCAATTTAATCAAAATTTTAAAATAATTTTATTTTAGCAAAACTGATTTCAAAAGAGAAAATTAAATGGGATTTTAAGGACCGAAAACACGAAAACACGAAAAACATGGGTCCGGGACGACGCGGGATCGCCCGCCCGCTGCGCAGCAGCGCACGTTAGGTGCGCGCACCAGCTGCGCACACAGCCGGCAGCGAATCCCACCAGCGTGCGGGCGCCAGGCGCGCGCCCTTGCATGCGTTGCGCGCGGCGTGGGCGGGTAGTCCCGCACGTCCCCGGGCAGACGCTCCCGCATGGTTGCGGGAGGGGCAGGCAGGCGCGCCTAGGACGGCCTCCCGCGCGGTTGCAGGAGGGAAGGGCAGCGATGACGGGGCCTGGGCGTGCGACGTGCTAGCACGCCTAGGCTCGTCCTCTTCGTGTTCCGTTTCGTATTTTGGGTTTCTCCAAAACCTGGTTCAATCCAAAAATAAGAAAAATATGATTTCAATATATTTCAATCAAACCGGTTTTCAAAAACACAATTTAAGAAAACAGTTTCAGAAATTTAAGAAAAATCACAGTTTCGTAATTCAGGGTTTCTAAAAGAACTCATGAATACCTAATTCGCATCTAAGCCTAAGAATTTCTACCAAATTCAGTTTAATTGAGACGAATCAGAAACATGATTAACGAGGTGGCTCTGATACCACTTGTTGGAAAACAGGAATCAGAAAGCAGCGGAAATTTAAAATTTTTTCCAACAAAAGGATCTAAGACTCGCAATCGTGAATCCAAATTCGTAGAGATCAAGAAACTCACTTGGGTAGTAGCTTTCTTGACACGTTTTGAGCCGCCCTCAAACGTGCTTCGTGCGGTAATGGCAACCCGTCCCTTGAAAGTCTCTTTCAACTTCAGAATCCATTGTAGGGATAACAATCCACACCAACCTAGATTCAAATCATGTTAGGGAAGTTCTTAACAATATAACATAAAGACAGAAACATGAAACGAGAAAGGCATGATTGAAACTTCCTTCGAAAACCATTTTTGCGAAAGTAGAAATCTGCCAGCCATAAAACCCTCGTGAAAAAATTCATCCTTCAGGATATCGACGAATGGTTTCGTCATCTTCTTTGGTTCGATTTTTTCACTCGTTTTCTGTTGGGTTCAGAATCTTTTCATCATCCCTTCTGATCGTTTTGCTTGATCCCCACTTTTGGTAAAGCTCGAATCTTCAAAACTTCTAACTTGAAGCTCTCTAGAGATAGTCCACCAACTTGGCTACAATCTAACTAGTAAGGATGCTAGTTCTCTAGTTAGTGTTTAGGCTTAACCTAGGGTTTTGTTTATCTTAGAGAAAGGATGGTGTTCAACACATGAACCAAAAGAATTGCCCATTACTCTCTAAAGCTCCCCTACTTATGAGTAGAGAGGGGCGGCCGATCCTAGTCCTTGTGGACTAAGGATTTGGTCCCTCTCTCCTATTACTTGATCATCAAGTAATTTTGGTTTTGACTTTGAATTCAAATTCAAATCAACTTTCAAGAGAGCTAAAATATCCAAACTATTTTTGGATAATTTTATACTTTATTTATTTAAAATAAATAACTTATTTTATCTAATTAATTAATTCACAATTAATTAACTAGATTATTTTTCTCCAAAATAAGACTTTCTTTTTAATTCAAAATTAAACCAAAGTCTATTAAATAATTAACAAATTAATTATTTAATATTTAATCAAATAAACACGTGTGGCACAGGTGTCCCAATGACACGTGTCCAGTCACGTGACCCACACGTGTGGTTTCACACGTGTGGGACCCTCTAGGCCCGATTAACTTGTTTAATCATTTTAAAGCCTCAACTCATGTAACCAAGTTGTTGTGTGTGACCCTCTAGGTTCTCAATTCAATTAGCAGTGACCCTAATTAATTAATTCACTAATTAATTAATCAGTCCACAGATTAAACGACCATAGTCTAGCAACAGGTGTTTAACCCCTAGCTGAATTGGAATGTTCGGATTCGACAGAACCTTTAAGTTATTGATTCATGTGAGACACAATCCTCCTACTTTCTATCTCTCAACCAAGATCTAGGGTAAGGGAATAATTAGAACCCTAATAATTTTGTCTTAAAGCTAAGTGCGTTTCATATTCATTTGATCTCAATCCAAGAAACCCTTTTCTTGATGTCTGGATCTACTGCCTTGGCCAAGGACTCCATATGGCATATGAATGACTTACACAATAAGAGATCACCTTGCAAACGCAAGTGTAGGTCCTTTCTTGATTCTCATTCACTTTCATGAGTCACTTGTGCAGCCCCAGCGTAAGCCTTGAATCAGTTGTCTAAGGCGACACCCTTTAAAGCTTATACCTAAGACTATAGAGTTAACTCATAAAGTGACATGGAACCTCAAGTCTAAGGATCAATTAATCACATCAATGACTCGTGAGATATTTCCTAATCTGGAAGTTTCCATTTCCTGAAATAGAAACTTTCTTTCCCATTTAGGAATCTTCTCACACGGGGCACCTTAGTGAACTTACTTATTGAAGTAAGCACCCTCATCTATCACGCACGTATCAACTATACACTGTGCACCTCCATGAAACAAGGTGGTCCTTCTTAAGGGCGTGATCCCACAAGCAAGCCTTAGAGGATTCAGGTTGACACTCCCACTGTCTGTAGGACTCATCGGCTTGTAGTATTTTACTAATCATGACTTATGTGATATAGGGATCGTTTCATGAACCATTTCACCTAAATGGTAGAGTCCTTAAGTCATCAGGATTAGAGGAGTTCTCATACATGCACAGCTAAAGTAAATGCATACCAAACAAGAGCATATAAAGAAGTGTTTGCCTGTGATATTAATCATTCGTATATTATTCAAAGATTGTATGTGATACTAGGTAAGTCCCCAAACGGATTATGAGTAGTCGGCTTTCTAGGGCACTATTCCTAACATTTAGGACTCTACCATTTAGGTGAAATGGTTCATGAAACAAGCCCTATATCACATAAGTCATGATTATTAAAATACTCCAAGCTGATGAGTCCTACAGACAGTGGGAGTGTCAACCTGACTCCTTTAAGGCTTGATTGTGGGATCACGCCCTTAAGAAGGACCACCTTGTTTCATGAAGGTGCAAAGTGTATAGTTGATACGTTCGTGATACATGAGGGTGCTTACTTCCATAAGTATGTTCACTGAGGTGCTCCGTGTGAGAAGATTCCTAAATGGGAAAGGAAGTTTCTATTTCAGGAAATGGAAACTTCCAGATTAGGAAATATCTCACGAGTCATTGATGTGATTAATTGATCCTTAGACTTGAGGTTCCATGTCACTTTATGAGTGAACTCTGTAGTCTTAGGTATAAGCTTTAAAGGGCCTTAGACCACTGATTCAAGGCTTATGCTGGGGCTGCACAAGTGATTCATGAAAGTCAATGAGAATCCAGAAAGGACCTACATTTGCATTTGCAAGGTGATCTCTTATTGTGTAAGTCATTCATATGCCATATGGAGTCCTTGGCCAAGGCAGTAGATCAAGACATCAAGAAAGAGGTTTCTTGGATTGAGATCAAATGGATATGAGATGCACTTAGCTTTAAGACCAGATTATTAGGGTTCTGATTATTCCCTTACCCTAGATCTTGGTTGAGAGATAGAAAGTAGGAGGATTGTATTTCACATGAATCAATGACTTAAAGGTTCTGTCGAATCGAGACATTCCAATTCAGCTAGGGGTTAAACACCTGTTCCTAGACTATGGTCGTTTAATCTGTGGACTGATTAATTAATTAGTGAATTAATTAATTAGGGTCGCTGATAATTGAATTGAGAACCTAAAGGGTCACACACAACAACTTCGTTACATGAGTTGGGGATTTGAAATGATTAAACGAGTTAATCGAGCAAAAAGTGTTCCACACGAGTAAAACACACGTGGGGGTTATGTGTGTGACACGTGTCATTTGTGGAGACGTGTGCACAGTGCGTGTATATTTATTTGAGTATTAAATAATTATTGTGTTAATTATTTAATAGACTTTGGTTTAATTTTTGAATTAAAATGAAAATCTTATTTTGGAGAAATTAATCTTTTTAATTAATTATGAATTAATTAATTATATAAAATATTATTTATTTGTTAATAAATAAAGTGTAATATTATCCAAAAGGAGTTTGGATATTTTAGCTCTCTTAAAAGTTGGTTTGAATTAGAATTCAAAGTCAAGGTTTGGAATTACTTGATGATCAAGTAATAAGAGAGTGAGGGACCAAATCCTTAGTCCATAAGGACTAAGTTTCGGCCGCCGCTCTCTATATTATATATAAGGGAGCTCGAGCTCCCCTTAGAGGGTAATTGATGATTTCTTTTGGTTCATGTGTTGAATACCATCTTTTCTCCAAGATCAAATAAACCCTACGTTAAGCCTAAACACTAACTAGAGAACTAGCATCCTTACTAGTTAGATTGTAGTCATGTTGGTGGACTATCTCTAGAGAGCTTCAAGTTAGAAGTTTTTAAAGATTTGAGCTTTACCAAGGAGAGCGGATCAAGCCGTGAGAAGAGCGTTCTTGGGTGGGTTGAAACGCTTCAAGAAAGATTATTGAAAAGTAAGTTTCTTTACCTTACGGATTTGGATTCACGATTGCGAGATTCGATCCTTTTGTTGGAAAATTTTAAAATTTTCGCTACTTTCTGATTTCGTTTTTCCAACAAGTGGTATCAGAGCAACCTCGTTAATCGTGGTTCTGATTCATCTCCACTTCACTGAATTTGGTAGAAATTCTTAGGCTTAGATGCGAATTGGGTTTTCTTGAGTTCTTTTAGAACGCCTGAATTACGAAACTATAATTTTTCTTGAATTTCTGAAACCGTTTTCTTAAATTGTGTTTTTGAAAACCGTTTTAATTCAAATCTGTTTAAATCATATTTTTTTTATTATTTTATTTGGATTGAAACGGGTTTTGGTGAAACTTGATATACGAAACGAAACATGAAACGAACACGCAAGATTGGAAGGTGTCAACGTGCAGCACGCCCCAACCCCGCACGCCACTATCGCGCGACGCTGTCCGCAATTGCGCAACGCTCCCTAGGCGTGCCTGCTCGCTTGTACCGCAACCGTGCAGGACAGCAGCCCGCCCTCGCCCGCACGCTCTAGCAACCGCGCGGGAGAACCCGCCCGACACCGTCCCGCAATAGCGTGGGATGCCCGGCCGAGACCGCTCGCCCATGTCGGGCGGTACTGCGGGCAACGCGCGCGGCAACTGCCGCACGCTGTCTGCGCTGCTGGCGTGCGCGAGTGCTCATGCGGCGGTGCCCCTTGAGCGGGTGGTTTCGGGCAAATTTTTTTTTTGTGTTCTCGTGTTTCGTGTTTTCGGTCCTTAAAATCCCTATTTAATTTAGTTTTATTTTATCTTTTGAAATCAGTTTTATTAAAATAAAATTATTTTAAAATTTTGATTAAATTGGGATTTTTGAGAAATCAAAGCTATTTAAATTTTGCGAAAATTGCAGACTTTATTTTCTGAAATTATTGAAAGAATAAAATTATTAATTTTCTGAAATTAATTGGAATTTTATTAGTTTATTATTTTTCGGGTTTTATAGAAAAGGCTCTTGAACAAGAATTGCATCTAAGTCGTGTTTTAAGCTATTAGAGCTTAAAGCGAGAATTTTAATTTATTGGTTAAATTGAAATTCCTGCAATTTATGCATGTTAGGTGATCATGGGTTTAGACTTATGTATGGTTTTAATTTATGCACATGGATTGTTTAAATTGGGGTTGGAGCCCTATAGTTGCGTTTTTAAATTGAGGTTGGAGCCTCACTTATGTACGTACTGTTATGTGATTTATTATGTGGCTTTCCATATTATTGTTTTGAGGCCGGGGTATGCCCCGTGTATTTGTCTAAGGCCAATATGAAGATTGAGCCTTATTACTTTTCAGTACTTTTTCATTTTTTGAGAGTAGAATAGGTGGTGAGGTTTTTATTTTCATTTTGGAGACAGTGCACCCATGGAGTAAGATGGACCATATTCAAGTAACAAGGAGGCCATAAGTGATGACCCCTCAAAAATGTTAGGGAGGGGAATCTCAATTGAAAATGTAATAGAGATAGGGCTCGTATTTTGTTACTGCTTTCCCTTATGTGATTTAAACTATTTATGTGGCATGTATGTTAGAACTTGTGATTGTGGAGTGGCTCTCACATATCACGTATAAGATAGGTAGAACTCATGATCATCACATGCAAGGACATGTTATGTGCTAAGTGCTTGTGTGAAATGCATTTATGTTATACTTGCATTAATTAAGACTAATTAAAATTAGATAACATATATGTTGGTGAGGTCGAACCGGACAACTCTCCTGTTGATTCGAAAATTCCCGTTAAATATTAAGCTAATTTCGAGCAATAGGTGTTTAATTCGAGATGCAAATTTTGAATTAAATTCATAGCATTCCATCAATAGGTTTTAAGTTTAGTAAGTGAAGCTAGTTATTGTCCGCGGGTCGTGGGATAGCTAGTGGAGCTTATTAGTTCTTAGTTACTTAATTGATCATTTTAAATGATCAATATTTCGTGGTCAATTTTGGCAAGGGCGATGTCCACGAGTCGTGGGTCGTTCGAACTAAGTTTTGATCATGATCTTATGATTGATAGGTCTAGCTTAACGCCTAAGTAAATATGGATGTCACACGAGTCGTGGGTCCATATTGAAAGATAGGTGATGCAAAAACAATTACTGAGAGTACTAAAGGTGTTAGAATTGGTAAGTTGTACCTATTTAGGGTTTTACTTAGAATGTCCGCAAGTCGTGGGTTCGAGGTAAAATGCTTAGGATCGTAGCACCCATTGGGAAACGTGTTCCGTTTAGATCTTTGGGAATTATAGATCTTTGATAAAAGTGGGAGCTACATTAGATTAAAGACCTTATCTTTTGTATATCGTTATAATTCAGCATGCTCACTAGTTCTCTGTTTTACCATTTAGGTCATAGATTCTGTGATTCTGTACGTGTTTGGAAATGGCAACCAAAAACCCTCTTGTATCGATCCTCAAGTCCAACAAGTTGACTGGTCCCAACGATTCTGATTGGCTGAGGAATCTGAAAATCATTTTAGATTCTAAGAAGAGAACTTATGTTCTCTTCGAATGGGAGCCACTCGGGCCGAGCTGGACGCGATCCACTTACTAAACCCCTTAGTCGAGAAGCTTTCCAAGGTCATCTTCAGAAGATGGGACTTAGAGTAGCTTTAGAATGGTTTTGATGGACAAGTGGGAGATTGTTAGGAATAGTGCCCTAGAAAGCCGATTGTATATCCGCTTTGTGCTTTTCCTTATTGTAATCACAAACAATCTTTGAATGAAATAACGAATTGAGGCAACACTTCTTTATATGCTCTTGTTTGGCATACGTTTACTTTATCTGTGCATGTATGAGAACTCCCCTAATCCTGATGACTTTAGGACTCTACCATTTAGGTGAAATGGTTCATGAAACGAGCCCTATATCACATAAGTCATGATTAGTAAAATTGTAGCACCCCAAGCGGTGGGGCACCACACCCCCGCACTATGACCTGACACGTGGTACGAAATGGAAGGTCCGCACACGTACCAAGTCACAGCAAACGGGTGACTAACGAAAAAATCCAACCTAAGCTAGACGGTACCTAACCCTGTACAAATAAAATATGCAAAAACCCGAATGCGGAAGCGATGCAAAATATGAACTAACAAAAATTTTAATCAACAAATATAAATAAACGGGTTCAACTAATTCCACGAACCTGTCCTAACCTGTCCCGAATTCAAACATACAACAAAGACGGGTTCAACTACTCCAAGCCCTGTCCTAACCTGTCCCAAAAATTCATATAATCAAAACATAAACATAATCCTGTACAGAACATATTATATACACATTTTCATACATAATTCTGAACAAAGTACTTAATAAAAATCAAACGGACTGACACAGACTCGACAGACCCGACTCAAAGCCGCCTAGCTCGAACTCCAACTTTTACCTGCAAACTAAAAACATAGGTGGGGCGAGGGTCAGTCCACTGACTGAGTGAGGGAGGCTGAACTCACACACACTATACAAAATAAGGAGCAGAGCACGTATCAAAAGAAAGATTATGAACCGGGGGTAGGGTTTTGCATACCAAAACCATTTTTCAAATCAAACCTATACATATCTTTCCAAATCAAACTTATACGTATCTTATCTTATTCATAACTTAACAAACTGAGCATACTCATATTTTATTAAAAGAGAAAGCTCCTATCCCGTTTCATAATCAACATAACATATCATAATCATATACCCGGCGAGTACGGGTCTCCCACCTTACTTCCATATCGTATCATACGTATCATATCAGAAACCAACAAATATCATAAACAATCCAACCCCAACACCATGTAGTTCGGGGAGCAAACCCTCACTACTCATACAGATACAAACACACACGGGGTAGCTAACCCACACTGTGCCTTCCCCGGTTATCCACCGAGGGCTCAAGATACCACGCCTTCCCAACCTCCCTAGGTCGCACGTGAATATCTCAAAGGAGAACGTGCACAGGGGTCATAACCAGCGACCCCATGGTCGTCCAGGGTCTCCCTTACCCAAGTCTCGGGGCCCAACACAACAGAACATAGCATATCAGATCATAACTCGCTACACACCAAACTTATCATATCGTATCAAGATCATACTTACGTACCTTATCGGAGCATACCATACCTTGCAACTTAGCATATGCTATAAACGTACCTCTCTGTGTCATCCTAATCCACAGCTGGTATGAAGACACACGGTTTGGAGCATAGCCTCGTTGCAAAACATTTCAAGCTTACATATGCTCGTACATATACAGTTCAAAAACCTTTAATCGTATGACAAATTCATAAACATATCATATAAACACATATCTACTATATAAATATAATAGAATAATCGCATGCAGGCTTGAAAACAAGCACAGAAGGTTGTAGGTCGCTATAACTAAAACAGAAATCCGAAAACCTCACCTTACACCGACGAGAACGGAAAACACAAGCCAAGAAGTCCCACTGGAACCCAAACAGCTGACATATACTCCCAGGAAAAACCCTGATCGACTGAACACACGGAACACAAGTCTCAGACTCAAATCAAACCACAAAGACGCACGACAAATGCAATCACACAAACAGGGATCAAATGCATAACAATTATTTGCAGACGAAAAATTATATAATTTAATCAAATCAAATTATTCATTTATCACACAAACAATTCATGGATTGTATAACAAATTTGATGTATCGGTTTATTGCATGGATTTGTAGGGCAATTTTAGTTAAATTCAAGCAGTTTTAAGAACTTATAACGTGATTTATGCTCCCTATTAGGTACCTTTCACCTTGGAGTTGAAAAGACGAAGTAGAAGCAAAACCATGCAATAAAGGGCGAAAAACGAGAAATTCTAGGGGACACGCCCGTGCCCCCGTGGAAGAGTAAACTGAGACACGCCCGTGTCTCAGTACAGAAGTGGCAGTCGGATTATGAGGGGGTGACACGACCGTGTCACCTATGTAGAGCAATTTTCTGCACGCCCGTGACTTGGTATAGAGAGGCCCGGGAGCTTTTGCACGCCCGTGGCACCATGAAGAACAATTCTTGACACCCCCGTGTCAAGAAGAAAAGCGCGATTACGTCTTTAATATGTGACACGGGCGTGTCACATATTTAGGCACGAATTCTGCACGCCCGTGTCACGGGGCAGTTTTGGATTTTGGACTTCTATTTAAACACGGTTTGAGGCGGAATAAGGGAGCTTTTTGGACGGTTAGCTTCCCAGAAGTTCAAGAACACCCTGAGAAGGAAGGAACACGAAGACATAGAGTTGAAGATTCATTTCAATCACAAGACTTTATCAATTTGGTTTTATTTACTGCTTTCCGATCAAACTAATTCCTCAAGTTTTGGTTTTTCAATTCTAGTATAGTTAGTTCTTGCTTTAGATCCGTTTCTGGATAATTAGGGTAGAATTTCATAATTAGTAATTTATTTGTTATGTTTATGCTAGACATGAATATTTTGAATGCAATTCTTTTGATCTTAATGAGTTTTGATCCAATTATGAGGAACTAATCTCCTAGGGTTAGGGGGTAAGGATTATGCATCTAAGGTGTTTGAATTAATGCTCAAGTCAAATTGTGTGATTCTTTGTTAGGGAAACGGTATTGAGAAGATTGGGAATGGATTGGCCATCCATGAACATAAGGTAAATTATCCGATAATCGAGAGATTAAGGATAATTGAGATTGTTTTCCAAAACTTAGACTTTTGGGCTTAAAGAAATTTAACCCTAATTTCTACAACCCGTATTTAGAATTCCATGCCAAGCCGCTAGGTTTTAAATACACTAATCTTGCTTTATTCGATTAATTTGGTTACTAAGTGATTGTGAGAACAACACTTGGCTTAATTAATTAGACATCTAGCCTTCGAGAGAAGTTAGGTATAAAATTGTGATTAGGTTGAAGAATCATACATCCATACTTGAGTATTGATTTGATCACAAAAGGGCAAATGACTTACTCCCCGACCTGTTTTAATTAAGTGGTTTAATCTTGTGTTTATTCGTTCGCTCGTGTGATTGATTATTTATTAGTTAAGTTTAATTTCGTCACAATAGTATAGTACAACATTGTCAATCTTATTCGGTCTCTAGATTAGAAATAGTCATAGAAGTGGTTGTTGAGTTCCCTTCCCAGTGGATACGATACCTTAAGTGTTGCAATCGGACTTCGAACTTACACTTGGGTTCAAGATTTGTCTATCAAAATTTAATTAACAAAGTTTACTTAATTCATTTCATTTAAATTCATATATCAAATAACCAATTCATATTCGTACGAATAACTTATTAATTTATACAAAGAGTGCAAAGTAAACAACAATAACATTTAGGCATATTTGTGATTCATAATAATCGAAACATTACATGCTCATCAATCACAAATTAATTCAAACTTATTTAAACACATACAAATTCTAGTTTCTAAATATTACGCTAACACCCCCCTTCAATTAGATAATTTGCTCACTTAGACCAAACGGGATTCAAATTGTAAATTAAAGCATCATTATATTCCATAATTCATTTAATACATAATTTCGTACATATTGAAATACAATTAGATCGACAAATCAAGCAATTAGCAATTCAAACAATTAATTCCAAATATTCAAGTTATACAAAATAAATCATAGTAAATCAACCGGACATCCGATTGATGAACGGAAAGTGGTGCTGGACTCACCACGACAAGAGGAACTTGCTGCCCGAAGGGCGTCGGAGTGCCGCCCCCGGAACCAGTCGAACAACCACGTGCAGCCGCCGGACCACCACCTCCGGTTGTCGAAAAATTCCCCAGAAGGACAGAAACGTACGCCTCGGCCCGCTTGACAGAAGCCCTCAACCAATTTCAGAAAATACCAAGCATACCGGATTTCGTTGATAAAAAACCGAACTAAATTCCAAGGACGAAAACTGAAATTAAATGCAAACCGCAAAACGAAAACAAAATCCGAACATACCGTTAGAAAGCCCGTAACGAGCCCTACGAAAGGCCCATAGCCAAAACCCAGAAAAATCATCGGAAAACCGGACCGCCGATCCAGCCACGGT
This sequence comes from Lantana camara, assembly GCA_037501455.1. Classification (NCBI taxonomy): domain Eukaryota; kingdom Viridiplantae; phylum Streptophyta; class Magnoliopsida; order Lamiales; family Verbenaceae; genus Lantana; species Lantana camara. The sequence continues at coordinate 62,791,367 of CM074855.1, forward strand.
CCGCCACTGGTTCGCTGCCGCCGGCCGGTTCTTGGACCGGCACCACCATGAATGGCTCAGACTTGACGTGACGAACAACTTCTTAGAAGGAACCTTTGCCAAAAGATCGCCGGAAAAGCTCCGAACCGCCGCCGAAAGCCGCGCGCCACTGCTGCCACGCCGGAACCACCACTTCTGCCGCGATTCAGGTAAAAAGGAGGCCGGAAATGGATTCAGGACACCCTTCAACGCCGGAGAAAGTCGCCGGAGTCGCGGAATCGCACCGCTACAGTAGCGCCGCCGCCTGTCGTGAAGTTCAGGAACTCCTTCATCTGGGTAACGCCATTTGAAACCCGGATGGCCGTGCCGCCAACGCCATTTGAAACGCCGGGAACTCCTTCATCTGGGTAAGGGGCGCGTGTCGCCGGATGTCCGCCCGAGACCGCCGCGAATAGGCGGCAAAGCCGCGGTCCACCACCACCCTCCGCGCGCGACTGAAAATCGACGATATCTCCACCGTCGTTTGTCGCTTGGTCGAAATCTTGGTACGGTTGTGACCGCGTCGTCGAGCTCGTCGAAATTGACTATTGGTTCGTCGAAATCCGTCGAGAAATGAGCGAGTTGGAGTTGTGCATGAAAACACACCTTCGGTGTGTGTGAACAGTAACCGGATCACTGGAGGGAGAGAGAGAAAGAGCTGAGCGTGTTCTGGCACGAACTACAAGGATCCGGGGTATATATCTCGGGTCCTCGTACGTAAAAATGGTCGGAAGAGCGGGCTAACGAAGTCAGAATTAGGCAGACTCAGAGTCTACGGACTCGTCTCGATGCCCCGGTCAAAAAGCTCGAACTCTCGACCGAACGAGAAATGACCGAATAACCCCTAAAAAGAGAAAATTGCAAACAGGCCCCTAAACTCTAAAAGAGTTCAAAATAGGGCCACGCAAAACACAAAATCACATAATTAATCACATAAAAAGGTTGGAACGTGGCGTACCTTATACGTCGAACAAGCGGGATGTCACAAAAATACTCCAAGCCGATCAGTCCTACCGATAGTGGGAGTGTCAACCTGACTCGTCTAAGGCTTGCTTGTGGGATCACGCCCTTAAGAAGGACCACCTTGTTTCATGGAGGTGCAAAGTGTATAGTTGATACGTGCGTGATATATGAGGGTGTTTACTTTAATAAGTAAGTTCACTGAGGTGCCCCGTGTGAGAACATTCCTAAATGGGAAAGGAAGTTTCTATTTCAGGAAATGGAAACTTCCAGATTAGGAAATATCTCACGAGTCATTGATGTGATTAATTGATCCTTAAGACTTGAGGTTCCTTGTCACTTTATGAGTTAACTCTGTAGTCTTAGGTATAAGCTTTAAAGGGTGTCGCCTTAGACAACTGATTCCAGGCTTATGCTGGGGTTGCACAAGTGATTCATGAAAGTGAATGAGAATCAAGAAAGTACCTACACTTGCATTTGCAAGGTGATCTCTTATTGTGTAAGTCATTCATATGCCATATGGAGTCCTTGGCCAAGGCAGTAGATCAAGACATCAAGGAAAGGGTTTCTTGGATTGAGATCAAATGGATATAAAATGCACTTAGCTTTAAGACCAGATTATTAGGGTTCTGATTATTCCCTTGCCCTAGATCTTGGTTGAGAGATAGTAAGTAGGAGGATTGTATCTCACATGAATCAATGACTTAAAGGTTCTGTCGAATCCGAACATTCCAATTCAGCTAGGGGTTAAACACCTGTTGCTAGACTATGGTCGTTTAATCTGTGGACTGATTAATTAATTAGTGAATTAATTAATTAGGGTCACTGCTAATTGAACTGAGAACCTAGAGGGTCACACACAACAACTTGGTTACATGAGTTGAGGGTTTAAAATGATTAAACGAGTTAATCGAGCCAAAGGGGTTCCACAGGTGTGAAACCACACGTGTGGGCCACGTGAGGAGCACGTGTCCTTGGGACACGTGCCTCACACGTGTAAATGTATATATATGATATATATATTAAATAATTAAATTTGTTAATTATTTAATAGACTTTGGTTTAATTTTTGAATTAAAAAGAAAGTCTTATTTTGGAGAAAAATAATCTAGTTAATTAATTACGAATTAATTAATTATATAAAATAAGTTATTTATTTTCAGTAAATAAAGTATAAAATTATCCAAAAATAGTTTGGATATTTTTAGCTCTCTTGAAAGTTGATTTGAATTTGAATTCAAAGTCAAAGTCAAAATTACTTGATGATCAAGAAATAGGAGAGAGAGAGAGAGACCAAAACCCTAGCCCATAAAGGACTAGGATTTTCGGTCCTCCCTTATTAAAAATAGGGGAGCTCGAGCTCCCCTTAGAGCTAATTGGCAATTCTTTTGGTTCATGTGTTGAACACCATCCTTTCTCCAAGATAAATGAAACCCTAGGTTAAGCCTAAACACTAACTAGAGAACTAGCATCCTTACTAGTTAGATTGTGATCAAGTTGGTGGACTATGTCTAGAGAGCTTCAAGTTAGAAGTTTGAAGATTCGAGCTTTACCAAGGAGAGGGGATCAAGCCGCGAGAAGAGCGTTCTTGGGTGGCTTAAAACGCTTCAAGAAAGAATAAAAGAAAAGTAAGTTTCTTATCTCTACTAATTTGGATACACGATTGCGAGTCCAAGGTCCTTTTGGTGGGAAATTTTTTTTTAAATTCCGCTGCTTTCTGATTCGTATTTTCCAACAAAATACTCCAAGCTGATGAGTCCTACAGACAGTGGGAGTGTCAACCTGACTCCTTTAAGGCTTGCTTGTGGGATCACGCCCTATAGTTGATACGTGCTTGATACATGAGGGTGCTTACTTCCATAAGTAAGTTCACTGAGGTGCTCTGTGTGAGAAGATTCCTAAATGGAAAAGGAAGTTTCTATTTCAGGAAATGGAAACTTCCAGATTAGGAAATATCTCACTAGTCATTGATGTGATTAATTGATCCTTAGACTTGAGGTTCCATGTCACTTTATGAGTTAACTCTATAGTCTTAGGTATAAGCTTTAAAGGGTGTCGCCTTAGACAACTGATTCCAGGCTTATGCTGGGGTTGCACAAGTGATTCATGAAAGTGAATGAGAATCAAGAAAGTACCTACACTTGCATTTGCAAGGTGATCTCTTATTGTGTAAGTCATTCATATGCCATATGGAGTCCTTGGCCAAGGCAGTAGATCAAGACATCAAGGAAAGGGTTTCTTGGATTGAGATCAAATGGATATAAAATGCACTTAGCTTTAAGACCAGATTATTAGGGTTCTGATTATTCCCTTGCCCTAGATCTTGGTTGAGAGATAGTAAGTAGGAGGATTGTATCTCACATGAATCAATGACTTAAAGGTTCTGTCGAATCCGAACATTCCAATTCAGCTAGGGGTTAAACACCTGTTGCTAGACTATGGTCGTTTAATCTGTGGACTGATTAATTAATTAGTGAATTAATTAATTAGGGTCACTGCTAATTGAACTGAGAACCTAGAGGGTCACACACAACAACTTGGTTACATGAGTTGAGGGTTTAAAATGATTAAACGAGTTAATCGAGCCAAAGGGGTTCCACACGTGTGGGTTACGTGCGTGACACTTGTCATATATGGACACGCGTGCACCGTGCGTGTATATTTATTTGAGTATTAAATAATTAATGTGTTAATTATTTAATAGACTTTGGTTTAATTTTTGAATTAAAATGAAAGTCTTATTTTGGAGAAATTTATCTATTTAATTAATTATTAATTAATTAATTAGATAAATAAGTTATTTATTTATTAATAAATAAAGTGTAATATTACCCAAAAGGAGTTTGGATATTTTAGCTCTCTTAAAAGTTGGTTTGAATTAGAATTCAAAGTCATGGTTTGGAATTACTTGATGATCAAGTAATAAGAGAGAAAGAGACCAAATCCTTAGTCCATAAGGACTATGTTTCGGCCGCCCCTCTGTATATTATATATAGGGGAGCTCGAGCTCCCCTTAGAGGGTAATTGATGATTTCTTTTGGTTCATGTGTTAAACATCATCCTTTCTCCAAGATCAAATAAACCCTAGGTTAAGCCTAAACACTAACTAGAGAACTAGCATCCTTACTAGTTAGATTGTAGTCAAGTTGGTGGACTATCTCTAGAGAGCTTCAAATTAGAAGTTTTTAAAGATTTGAGCTTTACCAAGGGGAGGGGATCAAACCACGAGAAGATCGTTCTTAGGTGGCTTGAAACGCTTCAAGAAAGATTATTTAAAAGTAAGTTTCTTTACCTTACGAATTTAAATTCATGATTGCGAGATTCGATCCTTTTGTTGGAAAATTTTAAAATTTCCGCTGCTTTCTGTTTCCGTTTTTCCAACAAGCACGTGATACCTTGGATGGAAACTATGCACAGGCCGAGCCCCGACGACCTAATACCGTCCCGGGGATTCCTTACCCATAACTCCAAGAGCCCACATTCACATTACACTCACATAACCATTCCTTCATGGCAATTCTCGCTACCGAACATCAATATAACGAAAATCTTGAATATAGCTTACATATGCTTTCATATTTAACTTTCAAAAATCAAACTCGTTTCATAAGGTCATAAACATATCATATTCAATACTTATTTAATTATATACATAATATATAATCACATGAGAGGCTCGATAACATCACATAAAGGCTTTAGGTCAATAACAATACAAAATTCTAAACCTCACCTTGTGCTTGAAGAGAAAAGGAGTGAGAGTGAGAAAAGCTATGCCTCGGGCTCAAACCGGTAACCTCGTCTGAAAAGAAAACACAAAAGCCCAAGACTTAGACTCTATATGAACAAAATATGATGCACGACAATGTAAACATATGCATGAGATATGATGTAAGTCACATAATAATCAGAATGTACTCATTTAGCCAAATAAACATGCGGTAACCCAATCTCATGCATAAATAAGTCATGTGGTAGGTTACGAGCTCAAAAGTGATAAATTATCATGTATATAAGACATATAAAACCAATTAAGAAGCAACGGGATCAAATCGGAAAAGTTCAAAATTATAAAAGTTACAGCGGCATCCGAAATGGCTGTTTCTAGCCTTAGTTGCAAATCCAAATGGCCGTTTCTAATGCTACGACCCTCCCCGAAGCCCGAAACGGCCGTTTCAAGCAAAGCTTGAAACCTCGAATGGTCGTTCCAAGACCCAAACCTTGTTTTTCCCGCCAAGGCAAACGGTCGTTTGGACTTTATAGAGGAGTCCGAAACGACGGTTTGGCCTGGAGTTGCAGAACATGTCTGTTTCGTGAAAAATAGAGGAAAAGGGGAAAAATGACCAAAAATGGCCAAAACTCACCCAACAAACTCAAGATTGAAACATAACCACGAACAACATGCAAGAAGCACATATACAAGTGAAAAACTCGAGAAAAACGAGAATCAAAGCCATATTGATCAAAACCCATTTTCATGAATTGGAACCTCCACAATGGAAGCAAGCATTTATTCCACTTACCAACCAATTCCTTGCAATAAATACAACTTATATATCATGGAGAATTCATCTATGAGGTCAAAGTTCAAGAAAAACTAACACATATCTCAAAATCTCAATTTTTTGCAAAACCCTTCACTATTCACAAGGTTGGTCATACTCAATCAAACACATCACCAAAGTTCAATATTAAGGCATAGAATCGAAGAGCACATCACGAGGAATCCATACCTCACCTTAGCTCGCGAAAAGATGGATTATCGAGAGAGATATGAGCACGTACAAAACGAAGAAGTAAAAGAATGGTTTAGCCTTTATGGCTGAAACGGTTCGGTTCAAGAATGCAATAGGTTCGGTTCAAAGTTCTACGGTCCGGCTGGATCGATTTTAAAAGACTAGAGGGTTCAAACGGCTACCGACAAATACGGAATCAATTCCCTAATTCGTCGAATCGAGTTCAATGCTGGGGTCAAAATTCGAATCAGAATTTCCGAGCTCATACTAGTTCAAATGAACCCAAAACCGCCTAATTACAATTAGGTCCAAAACTAACAAGAAATTACAAATAAGCCCAAGTCCTATTTCAATTAAATTCTAACAATTAAAATAAATGCAATTAAGTTCAAAAAGCCTATTATTTCATATAATTCAAGTAGACAAAGAATTAGAACATAAAATAAGAATTAGATCACATAATTACATAATACTTATACAAACAGTAGATCGGGGCATCACAACTTCCCCCTTTCGAAGAACCTGGTCCCCAGGTTCACTGCTCGACCCGAGAACAATTCGGGATACAACTATCTCATTTTCTTCTCGATCTCCCAAGTGAATTCTTCGGATTTCTAATCTCTCCACAATACTCTGACCAATGGAATTTACCGGTTTCCCAACACTTGCATCTTCCGGTCTTGAATCTCAACTGGGTGTTTTACTAGTGTCAAATCAGGCTAATGTTGTACCTCTTCAACAGGAAGTATGGTTGCTTCATCGGGATAGTATTTCCTGAGCTGAGAGACATGAAACACATTATGTATCCCGGTCAACCTTGGCGGTAGGTCCAACCTATATACCACTTCTCCAATCTTCTCAAGGATTTCAAAGGGTACGAGGTATCTTGGATTAAGCTTCCCACCTCGACCTATTAGGGAAAAGCCCTTCCTAGGAGATGCTTTCAAAAAGACTCGATCTCCTACTTCAAGCTCGAGGGGCGTTCTTCTCTTATCTGCATAGCTCTTCTGACAGTCCTGAGCTGCCTTTATTCTCTGCTGAATCAGTTTAACTTTGGCAGTGGTCTTATCAATCTTCTCCCTAGGTGTTCTCAAAAGTGTTGCTCTTTCTTGCCTATCCTCTTCAGTCTACCGCCAATATTCCATATCCCAGAAGAGAGGTAACCTACACTTTCTTCCATAAAGTGCCTCGTATGGAGCCATGGCAATTGAAGCTTGGTAACTGTTATTATAGACAAACTCATCCAGAGTAAATGCTTGTCACACTTCTCTTTGAAACCCAAAGCACACGCTCTTAACAAATCCTCGAGGTACATGATGAATCTCTCTGATTGTCCATCCGTCTGAGGATGCGAAGCGGTGCTAAACTTAAGTCTCATACTCAACCGTTTCTGAAGATCTTACCAAAACTTATCTGTAAATCGGGGATCACGATCTGAAACGATACTAGCAAGAACTCCATGCAATCTTACAATCTCATCACAATACAAATCTGCTAGCTAGGGAGTCTTGAAAGACATCCGAACCTTGAGAAAATGGGGTGACTTGCTTAACCGGTCGACTATAACCCATATCCTATCGTACCCTCCTCTAGACCTCGGTAAGCCGGACACGAAGTCTATTGTCATTTGCTCCCACTTCCATTCAGGGATCGGAAGTGGTTGGAGGGTTCATCCCAATTTTTGGTGTTCCGCCTTCACCATTTGGCATGTAAGACAATACTTCACGATGTTCGCGACATTCCTCTTCATGCCACTCCACCAAAATAATTCCTTCAAATCCGATACATCTTTGTAGCGCCCCCACTTTGCTGGTAGAGAGCGGCGCCCCAACCCCCGCACTGAAGCACCCCTCAAGTAATGGTGTGAGCCATCACTCAAGAAATACCCCAGCGAACGGCATATCCATTAACGATTAACAAATAGTGTTTAACTATGTGGCTTATGCAGCGGAAAATCAGAGTATTTTAAAACTTTTCAAAACATGTGCGTGATGGCATATAAACAAGCAAGTACTGATCGTTAAGCAGAAGAGACTATTAACATTACTGTATCAATTGAACATTGTCCCAGGAGCATAAGATAGCAATTGCAGCAGTATCCAAGTAGCAGAAGGATTATTACAAAAGCATAAGGTAAAGTATCAATGCAGCCATATAACATATGCAAGACACAAAAATAGATTAATAAAGTAAAGTCCTGACTCAAACAAAATGAACACTCTAGAGCTTCAAGATACCTCTAGACTGCGGCTGCAAGACCTGAAACCATGAGGCCAGAAAAACAGGTAGAGGTATTAGTGAAAGTGACTAAGTGAGGGATATCTTTAAAAGAAAGTACTTAAAGTAAATGTTTGAAGTAAAGTTCATAAGGTAAAACCTTTAATGCAAAGCTTTAATGAAGAACTTAAGAATAAGTTCAAGTGATAAAACCCTTTGATGCAATGCTATAAGAAATGAGAGTTTTCAAAACACTTTCATGAATGCTGTCACACGCGCACACATATGCTATGATTTGGTTCATATGATTTTCATAAAACGGGATAAGGGTAGGGAACAACTTTGCAAGATATGAACCAACTTTATGAAAACATTGATGCCCGCAAGCTAGGCTTCTCCATCCTTACTCCAGAAAACATGACCATTAATAGGGTGTCGGACCGAGATCAACAACACCCTAATACATACACACATGCACCATCCTCCACCAAGTTTCACTTCGGGGAGCGACCCCTAGGTGACCATTAACCATTGATTTGGGAATAGATTTGAGGTCCATTCCCGACAATTGTCCTGACTTAACCAAACCTCCTGATTAAAGTCGGTATCAATCGCCTAGTGTGGCGGCCGATATTAGTGATGTCGTTGGCGCTCACCTCCCGAGCATCACCTCTACACATAACCGCCGGGCCCATACCATTAACCATTGATTGTTTGCACCATTGATGACATCCAGAATAAATCCGAATGTATGAACCATTGAACATATGCATTGAACCATTGAACCATTGATGCAATACTTTGAAAACATTGAACCATTGATGCATTACTTTGAAAACATGAACCATTGATGTTGTACCTTGAAAACATGTGCCCTTGATCAATGAATATGGATAGGTCTGGGTTCTTTGAAGAATCATCCCTTATAAAGGGTATTTCAAAACAAGAATATAAAGCACTAGGCTTAGAGTCTCAAAACAATTGAATCATTAAGTATTCATGGTTCCAGTTGAAAACATTTATAACCTCACCTATTAATAACAGTAGGTAGGATAGATTATGCAGTGCCCTGGGGATTCCAGTGCTCAACCTTAACTCCTGTAAGTGTGTACTAAGGTGAGCTAAGACACACTTCTATCACGATGCACATAAACATATAAAACAAGTACAAAACATGTAATGACAAGAGAGTAATAGCATTTAAGGTATTAGAGAAGGATAACACACAAAGGAATCCTTAAAGTGAGTTATCATTAATGTGGGACTACGATCTTACTATAATCGACTAGGAATTAATCAAATTATGAATCCTATCGCAAAACCTTAGGTTATAAAACAAGTCCTCGAAAGAAAACACATTTTGAAATCACATTTTAGACCCCGAGTTTGAAAACCCTAAGTGCAAATGTCTATTAAGAAAGCACAAGTTTTAATTCACTTTTATTATTCAAAAGTACTATTCACAGTTACTATTCCAGATTACTATTCACGGGTTACTATTCACAGGTTACTATTCACTTGTCGGGTCAAAGGGTCGGGTCAAACCCACACACTAAACACACACTCATGCACACACACGAGCACACTCACACACACACGGCATGCACACACACACCCTAATTCAATTATGATCTCGATTATAACCTATAGTTTCAAGTTCATGTTATTATAAGCAATTGTGATCTAGGTTAAAGGCATAACCTATGGTTAAGAGGTCTAATTAAAGCATAACATCAAGTTATGAAACACTATTCTATCTTAGGTTATAACATGTGACACTATCAAAGTGTATAACATATGATCAAGTTCTATTCCATTAATCCACATCATATCATAAGCTCAAGTCATAACATGTGAGTCATGTAACATTGTAACAATGTAATAACATATCATAGACATAAGTCATAGCATATCAAGACCATTAATCATGTAGCATTCATCAATTGAGACCATATAGTAACATGTAACAAGTTATAATATAATTGATCATAGGTTACTATTCCATTGCATAACATGCTTGAACATAAATTAAATATCATAATCATGCATCAATTATCATCATATAATAGCTCCATAACATGATCATACCATATACTAAAGCAATTCATAACATTTCATAGCATATACTAAACAATTAAATCATAATTCACTACTAACAAACATATCATAAAAACTATATAATAAATACATAAAATAAAATCCTATATGTCTTAGGGAAGACCCTAAGACCCAACCTAAACATAATATAAACATACCATAACATAAAAACATAAACTAAACTAAAACATAACATAAAAACATAACATAAAATAAAAACAACTAACCTAGCAAGGGGGGAGTGCCTCACGACAAGAGGGGGAGAGTGAGAGAAAGAAAGGGAGTTGTTAACACAACAAATGAGCAAGGAATTCAATGGCATGAGGGGGGTATTTATAGGTGTTGGGAAGCCCCTCACCTTGGAAATAAAATGTAGAGAAGGGTAGGAGAGCAAAATGGAATAGCTTCTCTTGGAAGCTTCATCATCTTGAAGCTAAAAAATGGGGCTGCTGGGGGGTAATTCAGTAATTTCGTGGCCAAGACTCGAGGATAAGTGGGTGGAAGTATAACCATTCCATCCGGCCAAAAATTAGCTTCGAAACGCATATTCATACGTCGAAATCGGATTTACCGTTTGAAAGATACATTAGTTTTAGTTAATAAAAGTTTTGAGCTCGAAACTCAACACGAGTGAAAAACGACTTTCGAGAATGATTTTCGAGTCCGGATTGTTTCCAAAATTCAAGAAATAAATCGAGAAGCATTTTGACTCCAATATCGACTATAAAACGTTTTACCGATAGAAAGTTGAAAACGTAGAATGAATAGTGAATTCTTACGTACAAGCGTACGCTTCAAAATTTCAAGCTAGGGTTTGAATCAAGAGTTGTAAAACATCTCAAAAATATTGAAATAGCTCGAGTAGTGCAAATCCGAAGAGAAAACATTTTCCGAATGAAAACCGTTCGTAGAAGAAATAGTGAACTAGGGTTTTCATAAACATTTTCAATAAAACGAAGTTCGGAATAGAGTTTCAAGTCAAGATTGATTTCAATAGACTCATTTCGACTCAAGGATCGATTTGACTGTAAACTTGGGTAGGAAAGATATCAGAATCAAAAGCTCATTTTCAGATGAATAGTAACTTTGGTCGGTAAGTTCCCAAAATGCCCTAATGGTTCAAGGAAGGTTTCTGGAGCTTGGAAAACAAGTTCAAAGGATAGGAAAACATGTGATATGAACCTATAGGGTTCCATTGAAGCATTGGGTAATATAGGCTTGGGAAATGAATAGTAAATTGTATCAAAGGTCAAGAATTCCCCCTTAAAACATGTCAGATCACATATGACCACAAAGTTCATGTAAGAATGCAATGCATGAAGGTTTATAAAATTGGATCATGGTCTATAAACGCTTTACCAATGCCCTTAGTTTACCATTTTCTTCCAGGCCCTGTTTTGGGCTGTTACAATCTTAGTACCACCGGTATGAATGGAATATCTAGAACGGTGTGCTTCATAAAGTATTAACCTCTTGAGTTCTTTTGGCACACACACCCTTGTCTTGAACCTGGACAAACCCGAATCATCAAATCCAAGCTTCGGCTCTGGATCAACTCTCGATCGGGCTATCAATCTCTGAATCTCTGCGTCTGTGGCTTGAGCATCAATCGACCTTTGTTTCAAATCAGGTAGAACTGTGATGTTAGCTGACCGAGCCACTGAAACCACAAATTCTGAACCCTGCCTTGAAGACTCTGCACATAAACCTAAAACACTTGTTTTTCTACTCAAAGCATCGGTAACCACATTTGGTTTACCGGGGTGGTACTGATTGTGTAATCATAATCCTCTAGAATCTGTTAAGCTCCTTCTGAGTAAACAAATACTTGAGGCTCCTATGATAGGTAAATATCTCAAAAGTAGTACCGTAGAGATAGTGGCGCCATTTAGACAAGGCAAACACGACTGCTGCAAGCTTAAGATCATGAGTGGGATACTTCTTTTTGTATTCCTTCAACTTCCTCGATTCATAGGCTACCACTCGACAATCTTGCATTAACACACATCCGAGGCCTTCCTTCGAAGTGTCCGCATAAATCGAATAACCCTCGGATCCTTCTAGTAGGGTAAGAACTGGTGCTGAAGTTAATCTTTCCTTCAGAGTCTGAAAGCTTCTCTCACACTCGTCATCCCACTCAAAATTTACCTCCTTCTTCTTTAACCTAGTCAACGGGCATGCAGTCTTGGAGAAATCCTTCATAAATCTCCTATAATTGTCCACTAATGCAATAAAACTTCTCACCTCGAAGGCATTCTTTGGTTTGTCCCATTGAGCCATGGCCTCAATCTTGGAGGGATCAACTTCAATTCCATTGGCTGAAATTATGTGGCCAAGGAATATGAATCTATCAATCCAAAACTCACACTTGCTAAATTTAGCATAAAGCTTGTGCTCTCTAAGTGTCTCCAGGACAATCCGGAGGTGATGTACGTGCTCTTCTATGGACCTCGAATAGTGTCATCTATGAAAATCACCATAAACTTGTCAAGGAACGGTTTAAACACCCAGTGCATCATCTATGAACACGGCTGGGGTATTGGACAACCCAAACGGCATCACCACGAACTCGAAGTGCCCATACCGAGTATTGAACCCGGTCTTTGGAATATCTTCCTCCCAAATACGTAGTTGGTAGCAACGTTGCCTCAAATCTAGCTTAGAGTACACTTGTGAACCTTACAAAAGATCAAATAACTCTTCGATGTGAGGCAGAGGTTACTTGGTCTTCACCGTCATCTTGTTCAACTTGCGGTAGTCTATGCACATCCTCAAAGTCCCTTCCTTCTTCTTCATAAACAAAACAGGAGCACCCCACGGAGAAATACTCGGACGGATGTACTCGCAAGTTAACAACTCATCTAGTTGTATCTTCAAATCGTTCAACTCACTAGGAGCCATCCGTTACGGTGTCTTAGAGAAAGGCTGAGCTCCGGAATAGAGGTCAACCACAAACTCGATGTCCCTGTCGTGTGGTAAGGAATCCAAAGTCTCAAGGAACACATCTAGAAATTTTCGTACAACCTCTGTCTCCTCAAGTTTGGCTTGGTCCTTTGGTTTGTTAAGGAGGTAAGCCACAAAACCTGTCACACCATCCCAGATAACCTTACTAGCTTCCGTAGAAGACACAAATGGGCTGACTTCAACCTCTCACCCGTAAACACCACAGAACCTAGAGAGACCTTCCTGTCATGACAATCCATCCCTGCTCGGTGTCTGAAAATCCAATCCATCCCAAGGATTGCTCCATACCTCCTCATCGATATCTTTATCAAGTCTGTAGGGAAGACACGACCCTCAAAACTCATCGGGCACTCCTGGAACAATCGGTCTATGTCCAAGCGTCCCCCCAGAGGAGAACTCAATACATATACATGTGCAGATAATTCAGCAAGCAAAGGCAAAGAAGCAACAACATCCCGGGAAACAAAAGAATGAGTGGCCCTGGGATTAAATAATGTATGTAATGATTTGCCATGAATATTTATTGTACCTTCCATAATGGCATTCTGATCGATGTCAACAGCTTTCTCCTCTCCATCGAGGGCAATACACGAGCCTGAATAGCTGACCTCTTGTTCGGGCAAGTATCAATCTTGTTCTCAGAAGACCCGCACACGTAAGACTTGCCCAATAGCTTTCAACCCTTTTGTACAACATGCTTCCCCTTGCAAAAAGAACACTGAACTGGAGCAGGCAAGGATCAAGGTATAGGAGGCACTCCGGGACCAACAATACCGGGCTTCTTATTCCCGAAACCCTGGGAACGGAAAGCAGGAGTGGAAGTAGTCTATGGAGCATAAAAAATGGGCCTGTTACCTGACCTAGAGCCGGTTCCCAAGCCTTGGCTAGAGGAGATAGGTGGAGGCTTCAATCTTTGCTTTTGGGTCTCGACTTGAATTGCCCTCCTGGTAACTTTATCCCATGTACTCACATTAAAGGCTTGCAAAGTCATTTGAAGTTCGTTGTGAAGCCCATAAAGAAAATGTCAAGCTTTGTGAGTTTCATTGTCGGTGATATGAGTAGCATATGGTGCAAGCCTCTCAAACTCCAATATATACTCATCCACCGTCCTAATACCTTGCTTCAAATCGGAGAACTCTTAGAGTGAGCGCTCTTGTGCACTATAGGAATATATTTCTCATAAAACTCTTACAAAAAAGTTTTCGAAATAAACACTCTCCCGGTTCTATCCAACTTGGAGCGCACACTTTTGAGCCAATTAGCTGCTTGACCATGAATAAAACGGCCAGTGCAAACGGCTTTATCTTGAAAGCTCCCTGGACATATCTCCCAAACCTCTCTAATCTCGCCAACCACTCCTCCGCCTTTATATCATCTCCTCCATACCATGTTGGAGGATTATTGTTTCAGAATTCCTTATGAACTGCGGAGATTTCTTGTCTATGGACCGAAGGTATTTGTTGCCTCTAATTTTTTTGTAGCTGATTAAGAAGTGCTTGGATAATATTCTTCGTGTTCATAGGTGGTGGCGGAGGTGCATTTTGAGGAGATGGATGGTTAAGATCCGGTGTTTGTTCATGATCCCTTCTTCTAGGAGGCATCCTGAAATTCACAAATTCAAGAAATATAGATGCATGTAGGTTAGTACGTGTCCATGTTTACAATTAATAAAATAAACAAGTATTTAAGTAATCAAGTCACATAATCACATTGGCCTAAATAGTACGACCTAGACAAACTTAACACGACCCTACAGCCCGATTTTGCAACCGTACTCTGATACCTCTTAAGGATGTAGAATCCAAACCTAGCGACCACATCCATCGCACTAAGATTTAAACCCGGTCATGAAATGTGATGTCCATACCCTAATCCGAATCCTAGTGAACGGGAGACCAACTCACTCACTAGGCTAGTAGAGCTAACAAACAAAAACTCAGAGTGTGCGAAAGCAATAAATTAAAACCATAACAATTAAAACGGAAGCATAACATATATACACACCATCGAAATATACATATACAATGGCCCACACTGCCTAACAACATCAAAGTATCATACTTCAAGTATGAAGACATAAGTATACAAAAATAATAAGAAGTGTATGTAGATATGCAGCCTAACTTGACCTAGACCAACAAGTACGACTGGAAAGGTACACTTCACCGCCTAGCTCAAGTCCAAAACCTGCAACTAAAAGATAAATGCAGGGGGTTAGTCAACTGACTGAGTCAGGGGGCTAACGCACACCCACACACTATTTATATAAAGCATAACACATAACAAAGGTGGACTTGTAAACCAGGAAGAGGTTTTACAAACCAAACCTTTCAAAAACAAACATACATATCATATGTTGGGCGAGTACGAGCTTCAACCTTTACTCCTCATATCATATAAAAAAAAATATCATAAAGATATCCATCCTCTACTCCAATAATGGAAGAGCCACGCTCGCAACCCTAACCATCTATAACTTTGATAAACTCACGTGGGGTAGCTAACCCACAACGTGCCCTCCTCGGATTTTACACCGGAGGTATCAAAATATGATGCCTTCCTTGGTTCCCAAGGTCGTACGTGATACCTTGGATGGAAACTATACATAGACCAAGCCCCGACGGCCCAATACGATCCCGAGGATTCTTTACTCATAGCTCCAAGGGCCTACATTCACATTGCATTCACATAACCATTCATTAATGGCAATTCTTGCTACTGAACTTGAACATAACGTAATTTTTCAATATAGCTTACATATGCTTTTATAATTAACTTTAAAAAATCAAATTCGTTTCATAAGGCCAGATCATATTCAACATATATTTAATTATATCTATAATATATAATCACATGCGAGGCTCGAAACGTCACATAAAGGCTTTAGGTCAATAACTATATAAAATCCTAAACCTTACCTTATGCTTGAAGAGAAAAAGAACGTACTTTGAGAAAAGCTATGCCTCGGGCTCAACACCGGCAACCTCGTCTGAAAAGAAAATATAAAAAGCCCAAGACTTAAACTTTATAACGATGCATGGCAATGTAAAGATATGCAGGATATATGATGCAAGTCACATAATAATTAGAACGTACTTATTTAGCCAAATAAACACGTGGTAACCCAATCTCATGCATAAACAAGTCATATGGTAGGTTACGAGCTCAAATGATAAATTATCATGCATATAAGACATATAAAACCAATTAAGAAGCAACGGGATCAAATCGAAAATGTTCAAAATTACAAAAGATACAGCGGCATCCGAAATGGGCGTTTCTAGCCTTAGTTGAAAATCCAAATGGCCGTTTCTAATGCTACGACCCTCCCCGAAGCTCAAAACGGTCGTTTCAAGCTAAGCTTGAAACCCCGAACGACCATTCCGAGACCCAAACCTAGTTTTTTCCGCTAAAGCAAAATGGACGTTTGGACTTTACGAAGGAGTCCGAAACAGTCTTTTGGCCTGGAGTTGCAGAACAGGTCTGGTTCGTGAAAAATAGGGGAAGAAGGGAAAAATGGCCACATGTAGGGGCCCGAGCGTGAGCCGTCACATCCCCCGCACCCTGACCCGACCATACACGAGCCAAATTAAGGCTAATGGGGATACAACACACTCACTACGCTAGGCGGGAGCTAACCTTCAACCACTTGAACAATAATAACAATGTGAATAGAATAAGAATAAGAGCGGAAGCATATCAAGGTTTATATAATCATGATGAGTTTACCAATTCTATTTCATAAAATATATAATAAACTTCGAATGTCCATAAGTAGCACGGCCTTTCACAATTAAATTGCGCTTCAAATATTTATGTACAAAATTAGAAGTCCTAGACTATGAGTGTACGTGCAAAAGAATGACTAGGCATCAATACAAGACTCCAAGAAACTCTGATTCCTACCTAGCCTAGCCCTTCGCACCTGCAAAAGAAAGCTGAAAACAAAACCGGGTTCACTCTTTAGGAGACTGGTGGGTATAAAATAAGAGTTAGGCATAATAATATTGTGGAAAAGTAAACACACACACACGCAGGTTATAATTCTGTGCGAGGTTTTCACAATATTTCCCAAGTGGGTGAAAAATCAAGGAGATAATTCTCATAACTAAAACCATCCATTTCATTTTTAATACATTTATGTGGTCGTTACGTGAGCCCGGCGAGTGGGGAAAATTCTCCAACCTTCTCCTCGTGTGTACATTATCTGTTCATTCATTCATTTCAGTAGTGATCACACAATATTCATTCATTCGTTCATAGTCATTCATTCATTATCATTCATTCAAGCACAGTCACTTACTCCTTTTTCCTCCGGTTAGTGAACGGGTTTGCAAGGCCCGACCACCCATTCATTCTGGCTAAAGGGGTTCATCAAGCCCCAGAAGCCCGGTTTCCATTCCTCGCTAATCTCCTAGTGAGGGCCGGTATCACCGTCATTGCTTATTGGAACTAGTGCACGGGGATCACCGTCAGCCCAAGCTTCCTCTGATAGCCTCGTACACTGAGTCCCAAGGCCCCCATTATTCATTGTGTTCACTGATCTCGTCAAATCATTAGGTAGGGTTCATAAAAGAAAGGTTTGTTTCAATCTATAGATTGAACTTTGGAGTTTACAAACCTTTTGTTTACTCCCACTGAATGTGAAACCCACAGGTTATACCATGTAAATGTCTTTGTAAATGTGTCCATTGAGAAAAGAAGTTTTCACATCCGTTTGCCATATCTCATAGTCGTAATAAGTAGCTATGGCAAGTATGATTCGAATGGATTTTTGCATTGCAACTGGGGAGAAGGTTTCATCAAAGTCGACACCTGGTCCTTGAGTGAAACGTTTCGCAACTAATCTTACTTTAAAGGCTACCATGGTTCCATGTACTCCAAACTTTCGCTTATATATCCATTTGCACCCTATGGGCCTGATCCCATCTGGTAGATCAACCAAGGTCTAAACTTGATTAGAGTACATGGAATCCATTTTGGATTTTATAACTTCTTCTCACTATTTAGAGTCTGGATCTAATAGTGCCAACTCGTAAGTTAGTGGATCATTGTCTAGGAATACGTTCAGGATGTCTTAATTGAGGAGGGTTTACACGTGTAACACTCTCTTCGATTGGTCGAGGGACGTTTTGTTCATTAAGTGGCTTGGCGTCTTCCTCTCAAATATTTTTGAGATCTACTATCTTACCTTTCTTTTCTTTAAGAAATATTTCCTCAAGAAAAGTAGCATTTCTTGACAAGAAAACCTTTTGTTCGAGTGGATCGTAGAAGTAATATCCTATTGGCTCTGTAGGATATCCCATGAAGTTGCATAAGCTTGATCTTGATTCAAGATTATCTCCCATTGTCCTCTTCACATAAGCAGGACAACCCCAAATTTTCAGATAAGAATAACTAGGGAATTTGCCATACCACATTTCATATGGCGTTTTAGGTACTGACTTGGAAGGTACAAGATTCAAAATCATAACTGTTGATTCTAGGGTGTATCCCCAGAATGAAGGTGGCAAATCAGTGAAACTCATAATGGAATGAACCATATCTAATAAAGTTGTATTCCTTCTCTCAGATCAGTGAAATTCTCAAAGGCTTCAGATTTATGCTTCATTAAGTATACATATCCAAAAAGAGTAAAGTCATCTATGAAGGTTATGAGTACTGATGATTATTTCGAGTGCTTACACTAAGCGGTCCACAAACATCAGTACGGATCAAATCCAATATCTCAGTGCGACGTTCCACTTTACCTTTAAAAGGAGTTTTGGGTATGTTTCTTTTAAGACATGATTTAGAAGAAGTTCACACTTTAAGTTCATTATCGTTGAATGATCCTAAATTGGTCAACTTAGCAATCCTATCGTTCGAAACGTGTCTTAAGCGTGTGTTCCATAGATATGCCGAAACCTTATCATCTATTTTACGTTTGTTTAATTGTTGTATATTCAATATATTGATGTTTTTAGTTGTATAAAGTCCATTTAATAATGTACCAAGAATTATTGAAGAACCATTCTTCTTAATATGGAAATTCCCATTCTTAATGAAAGTTTCATATCCTTCACAATCTAATATTGGAATAGAAATTATATGAAGAATAATTGAAGGTATATATAAGACTTTGTTCAAAATGAAAATGAAAATACTTAAATCTAATCTATATGTCCTTATGGCTCAAGGTTCAACATTTGATCCGTCTCCAACCTTCAAGATGCATTCTCCTTCTTCGAGCTGTCGAACCTCACTTAGCATCTGTACATTATTACATATATGAGCTCCTCATCCGGTATCAAGTATCCAAGAATTAGAATCAATAGATAGATTTTTTTTCAATAATAAACGCACACTTCTTTAGAGTATCATTGTACTCTCGGCAGTTCCTCTTCCAAATCACTTTCTTTCCATAATGATGTCAAACGTCTCCTCAATAGTTCTATTTCCTTCTTTTAAATCAAAAAATTCTTGGAGCCTTATTTCACGGGAGCTGGGAGGGATATATTTGTTGTGGAATTCCCTCACGAAATTTTCCCAATTGAATTCCTCTCCACTTCTTTCCAGCTTGGATCTAATTGCTTTCAACCATCTTGCAGCGGAACCTTGAATAAATCGACCGGTACATATTACTTTCTCTTTAGAAGGAGCCGAAAAAATTTCCCAAATTCCAATAATCTCCGACAACCACTCCTCTGCTTTAATGTCATCTCCCCCAAACCACTTAGGAGGATTATTGTTTCGAAATTCACGGTATACTGGTGTAAACTGCCCTTCTTCTGCTTCTCCATATGGATTTTGATTTCATTGATTTTGTTGAAGTTGGTTCAGAAGGGCCTGAACAATATTTTCGGCATTCAATGGCGGTGGTGGCGGTGCTTGTGGAGAAGGGTGATTAAGATCCGGTGTTTGTTCCCTATCTACTCTCCTTCGTGGAGGTATCCTGAAAATCACAAATCAAGTAATATTGATGTATAGGGTTCAGTACATGTTCGTGTAAACAAATAACACCAATTTTAAACAAATAAGTCATGTAAATATGTGAATGAATACAAATAATCACATTGTCCTAAGCCGAACGACCTAGACAGATTGAACACGACTCTAGAGTTCTGGCTTTACACCACTTTAGGATGTAGCACCCTGAGCGAAGGGCACCACATCTCCCGCACTAGAGTCCGACACGTGTAACGAAATGGAGAGTCCGCACACGTATCAAACAACAGCGAACGGGAGACAAACAAAACTCACACTCTAGCTGCGTCATAAACCCTCAATCAGAGTGCATATCAATCAATAATATAGCGAAAGCGATAAAACAATTATATCAAATTCCAAGATCAACATATATACATATCATATAGTCATAAGAGCATGCTAAGTTCATATACAATGTACAATGCCCAACTCGACCAAAAGAGAACGTGTATCAAAGTGAGACAAAGTGTTCATAATAAAGAATTCCGACATAGTTTATAAGTAGCAACTAATAACCACTACAATGCAAATGTGACTCAAGCTACACCACAAGTAAAACTCGATAAACACTTGCCGCCTAGCTCGACTCAGACTGGACCTGCAGCTCACAAGAAAAGGAGAAAAAGAGAAACAATAACGAGGGTTAGTCCTAATGCCTAGTGAGGGGGCTAACACACACACCCATAGTACGTATATAGCAAGGCACTTATCATAATCATAAAAAGATCCATGAACCGGGGATAGTTTTTGCAAGCTAAAACATTTCCCGTGATAATAGATATATATAAACTTAAAATAAGTTAAAGGCCATAGGCCAAAATAACAAGTTTGAAGTATCTAGGAATCCATTTCCATTTCATAGATTATACTAATTCACACAATTCGGCGAGTACGAGTTGTTCCTCCCAAACATAACCATAATCAAAACATAATTCATAAACTATTCTTTCTCCAGGTGATAGAAAGGTTGACAGCCCTAACTATCAATCAAATTCACATGAGACAAGGCTTAATTACTTCCTTGAAACCTTAGGCGGTTGTTTCCACTGGCTCAAGAGAAATACCTTTCCTCAACCTCCTAAGGTTAGGCGAGACTCTCAAAGGAAAGTGTTGATGCGAGAGCTCGGTGACCCCACGGCCGTCCCGAGATACCATAAACTCTTCGGGGCCCAAATCGTATTTCAAAATCGTATTTTCCAACAAAGCTTATCTTCCAAAGCCCAAAGCTCGCTTACACATACACACTTATCAAAGGTTTTCAAATCAAATGTAAAATAGCTTACATATGTATAAAAATCGTTTGCAAAGACATATAACAAGCGGGACAAGCCCTCAAAGTACATATCATACACGTATCTAGCATATAATATACATAACTAGCATGCGGGATTCAAATTAATTAGGGTTTTAGGTGATTATATCTAAAAGAACAAAAACCTCACCTTTCTAATGTGTAGTAGTGACAAAAGAAAGTGAATCGGATGCCTAAGGAGCAACCACATCGTCAAGGGAAGGATCAACTGGACAAAACAAACAACAAAGGATACTCTTAGACTCAAAATGTACCATACACACACTCGGCAAATGCGCATGAATGTTTATGATGCAAATGAAATGAAATAAAATCATACTTAAGTCATATAAGGACATACATTGTATATGAGATCATATTTCATAAACGAGGACATAAAATAAGCTATAAATTCATAACATAAAGCTTAACACATAATATAACACATTAACATAACATATGAATCATAAAAGAACTATAAAAAGAAAGCAAAGTATGAACGAAAGTGGTAAACACCACACATGTATACAAGAGGGTGGTCACGACCGCTACACCAATTATTGAAGAAAGGGTTGCGACCACCCTAATGCAAAAACCTGGCGGGAAGGTGTTCGCGGCCGATACCCATTTCATGCATAAAATGGTCGCGGTCGTGACCTAAGATCAGAAGCTCAGCCAGCAGTAGGTCACGGCTGCTATAAGAAATACACACACCCGCTCGAGGCCACGACACCAGGCGACAACAGGAAAAAACATAAAGTTCAGGTAAACACTCCAACAAAACTCAAAGGGACTCAAGCTATCTCCAAGTAGACACATAAGGCAAGAAAATATGACAAGAACCCATCCATTTCATACAAAAAATCTAGGTCTAACATGATGATATAATAGAAACAAGAGCAAGAGATATATGCATCTTTATTTCGTGTCCAAAAACTTCAAGAATTCAAATGCTATCCCAAAAATTCCTTAACCTCCATGCAAAATCAGCTCATACACTTACTCTAAGGTGTCTTAAGACCAATTAGGATGCATCATATCTAAAGAATCCACAAGAGATCAAGCAAATTCATAAAAATAGTTCAAACCCTTACTATTCACTATAATCTATAGAACATGCTCATTTCTTCATGGATTTCTGCAAATAATGTAGCGCCCCCACTTTGCTGGTAGAGAGCAGCGCCCCAACCCCCGCACTGAAGCACCTCTCAAGTAATGGTGTGAGCCATCACTCAAGAAATACCCCAGTGAATGGCGATGACCATTAATGATTAACAATAATAGTGTTTAACTATGTGGCTTATGCAGCTGAAAATCAGAGTATTTTAAAACTTTTCAAAACATGTGCGTGATGGCATATAAACAAGCAAGTAGTGATCGTTAAGCAGGAGAGACTATTAACATTACTGTATCTATTGAACATTATCACGGGAGCATATGATAGCAATTGTAGCAGTATCCAAGTAGCTGAAGGATTATTGCAAAAGCATTAAAGCTAGGCATCAATGCAGCCATATAACATATGCAGGACCGAAAATAGATTAATAAAGTAAAGTCCTGACTCAAACAAAATGAAACCATGAGGCCAGAAAACAGGTAGAGGTATTAGTTGAAGTGACTAAGTGAGGGATATCTTTAAAAGAAAGTACTTGAAGTAAACGTTTAGAGTAAAGTTCACAAGGTAAAACCTTTAATGCTTAGCTTTAATGAAGAACTTAAGAATAAGTTCAAGTGATAAAACCCTTTAATGCAATGCTATAAGAAATGAGAGTTTTCAAAACACTTTCATAAATGTCACACGTGCACACATATGCTATGATTTGTGTGACGCCCCGTTTTCTCGAAGGGCGTTCTTACGACATCAACAAGTAAGTCTCTACACTTATGTGTGTTTAATTTAAGAGTTCTTGAATTATGTGATTTAATGTAAATCTAATTTAATATGTGTTCATTCGAATTATTCTAAGATTAATTGCAACTTGATTAATTACGCGCCTATTTAACCCTAACTATCTAATTTGATTTAATTCAAATTTATTCCATGAAATAATTGTCAAGTTGATTTCAAATTCATCATGTTACTTAACTTGTTTAATTTCGGTTTACTTGAATTCCTTGAGATTAATTGTCAATCATGTGTTTACAAAGTGCCGCTAAATTATACGAAAAGTTTCTAAAATTAAATTGAATTAAACTCTAATTGATAAATCTCTATTTCACTTTTATTTGTAAAATTAATTCGGAGCTTGATTGTTTATTCGTAACTTTACCAATTTTATTTACGATTAATTGTACGCGATATTTATCTTTGCTACGCGATAAGGATACCCGGTTGTATATAGCTTGTGCACAAGACACATTTCTCCCAATCCCTTTTCTCTCTCTCTCTCCTCTCCCACTTTCTCTCTCCCGCGGGTTACTATCGCGGCTTCGGTTACGAGCCCATAACTCGATCGTTTCTCGACGGAATTCAACAAACGAATAGTCCATTTCGATTATCTCGGCGAGACCGACGTAAGAGTACCAATTTCACGGCCTAAATATGAACGGTGGCGGATTTATGGCCGGATTTCAGTAGCAGCGGCGGAGCTGTCAGACCGCCGCCACTTCGCCGGCGTTTCGGGGCGTTTTCCGGCCATTTACTTGGTACACGCGCCTTGGACCCAGAAAGTATACTTCCAGGCGCTTCGGTTGACGTCGGATTCGTGGCAATCGGAGCAGCGACGGCTCTGCACGCGCCGCCCAAAGCTCGCGGCGTCAGCGCGAGTTACTGTAGCAGCGGCGGCAGAAACTTCGGCGGCCAACGGGGGCCTTTTCCAGCCATCTTTTGGTCTCGGGCTCTTCACAAAAGTTGTTCGGAACGACGAGAACTAGTGACCTGTGATCAGGCGACTCCAGATTCGGTGGTTTGGCGGCGGATCGGCGGCGGCAAAGTGGCGGTGCAACGGCGGCACTAGCTCCGAGGATTTTTCCGGAAAGCTACCTTAGGGCTTTCGAAGAGCTCATCATGGGCAAGTCAACACCTCTTTCGGATCGCATTTTGGTTCACCGGTTTGGAAGTAATTTGAGTTTGAAGATTTAGGGTTTTCGTGCTCTTAGATTTCAGATCTAGGACAATCGGATTCGAATTTCCAGAAATTGATTGAGGATTCAGAATGGGCACGAAGATTTCATTCAGGAATGATTTTTCGGGATTTTTCCGGCGACTTTTGACGGTGGCCCGTCGGCGGTCCGGCCAAATTGCGGTAGCTACAGTGGTGGTGTTCCGGCGGCGTTTGGTCAGAATGTTCGTCTCGTTGTGGTGAGTTCAACGCCACTTTCCGTTCGTTAATCGGACACTCGGTTTATTTATTACGAATTATTTTGCGTAATTGTGATTATTTGAATTAATTGTTTTAAGTGCAAATAAATTGGTTATTGTTGGTTTGTTGATCGAGATGTATTCCAATCGTATATGAAAACATGTGTTGAATGGATTGTGATATGCATGAATGTTTCGATTTACAATTTGAATCCCGATGTGATGAATTTATGATATGTGTTTAGATATGAAGGGGTGTTAGTGTAATATTTATGAAACTATGAATGTGACTTGAGCTTGTGTACCAAACATTTTGTGAAGTTGTAAAGTATGACTTTAAGTGAATTAAATGCACTCTTTATTTGTATCAAGCATGCCATCTACGTACAACAACTTTGTATGTTTATATAATCAAGTTGCTCTTACTTATGCACTTTATAACTCGACATGAACTTGATGCTTAATTCAAATATTATAATTGAACCCGGTGACATTGGATGATTTAATATGCATTTTGTGAATACATTGACTTCCTAAATTGATCTTGCATCTTTGGATATGGAATTGCATGATGGTTGCTTGTAAATATGATCTTGTTGAGCATTGATATGCCTTGAATGACCACGACACCTTATCCAAGCACAACATGAACACTTATGCATAATCACGATCATGTTGAGCAACGTCGTGCGTCTTGTTTGGTTCATATAGAGTCTAAGTCTGGGTTTCTGTATGTCTTATCACAGAGTTTGGTGGTGCCGGTGGGCCTGAGGTTTAGAGTGTTTGGCCCTTCACACTCTCAGACTCTACTTTCACGAGGTGAGGTTTAGGATTTTGTATAGTTACGTGACCTATGGCCTTTACATGTTGATTTCTACCCTTGCATGCGAGTATACTCTATTATAGATATGTATGTGCTGAATATGATATGTTGATGATCTTGTGTGAGTCCTGCGTGGATGGAGGTCATGGGGCTTAAAGTTCCATCGCGTAGGAAGGGTGTAAATATAAAACCAGTTTTTGAGGCATATGTAAGCTATTTTGGAAAATTCAGTGGTGTTATGATTCTGTAGCGAGTTAGCCATGATATATGGTATCTGTTCTATTCTGTACTGTTCTGTATGTGGATCCAGGAGCTGGTACGAGTGGAGACCGGTACGGCATAGGGCCGTCGGATAAGCCACTGTGCTAGTTTCCATTTGAGATATCATTGCGCGACCTTAGGGTGATGAGGGAGGCGTGATATCTTGAGCCTTCGGCCAAGGCCGGGGAGGACTCTTGTGGGTTCGCAACCCCTTGAGGGTGAGTCTATTTTAGACGGTTTATTCTCGATGGTATGGGGACGGTACATCTCCTCCATCATTGGTGTAGAGGTTGGATTGATTTTGATTTATGTTATGAGGAGTTGAGGTTGGAAGCTCGTACTCGCCGAGCAGTTGATTATGTTATGTTATGGAATTATGAATCGGGATAGAGTCCTTTTGGAAATGGTTTCTAAACTTATATCTATATTTATTTGGGTTGTTTCGAAATGCTTTGGTATGCAACACCTATCCCCGGTTCATGAGTCCATCCTTTTATTCTGTGCTATGCTCTTTATATTTATATATTGTGGGTGTGCGTTAGCCCCCTCACTCGGTCAAGTTGACTGACCCCTCATTTACACTTTTAGTTGCAGGATTGTTGGCGTTTGCTAGGCGGAAGTGAGTCTTTTGAGTTGCACTTCGTCGGTCTAGTCTTTCTATTTGCATTTGTCGTTTCACACACTTTACTTATGCTTTGATTTGTAGACTTGAGATTATACTTTACTATTCGGTAGCCCTGCGTGGCACTCTCATTTGGCCCTTGTGGCACTTGATGATTATTACTTTATGTTGATATTCGGGACTAGGGATCTATGCTAGTTGAACCCGTCACTTGTTATGTTTGTTGATCTATTATACGGGATTAGGTATCTATGCTAGTTGAACCCGTCACCTGCTTTGTATGTTTTGTTTTAAATGCTTCCGCTATCTATTGTTGTTGGTTTTAATTGCTTCCGCACTCTGAGTTTTGGTCAAGTTAGATCCGCCTAGCCTAGTGTGTGAGTTGGTCTCCCATTCGCTCTGATTCGGATTCGGGCATGGACTTTCATTTCATGTTCCGGGTCTGGGTCATAGTGCGGGGGATGTGGCACTTCTCCGTTCGGGGTGTTACATCCTTAAGTGGTATCAGAGCTCTAGGTTGCAAAACCGAGCTCTTGAGTCGTGTTGAGTCTGTCTAGGTCGTACGGCATAGGGATAACTGCACATTGCATTTGTTTGACTTGATATTTTGACCCTTCGGCGTGAATTGTTTCGTGATTATATGATTGTGTGCACATTGTGACTTTGATTATGCGACATCTTGTTTTATGTGCTTTATAAATTACAACTAATTGTTGCATTTACGTGATATACGTGTTACATTTCATTTGCATCTTTAATCCGCATGCATCGAATTTAGTGTTTGAATTTCAAGGTGTCCTATGAGTCAACACTAAGATTTCCCTCCGTCAACACTACCTATTGGTACTATAACGAAAACACGCCATAATTCGAAAATGAAAGGATTCTTTACCAAGATCAATGGTCATGGAAAGGTTCAGAGTTGAAGGAATGAGATTTGCTATGTTGACTTACTATCTTAAAGTCAATTGAAAGATGGAGTTTGATGAATTCTCACCTTGAGGATTCGTTTATTTGGAAGTAGTCACCTTGTGGATGAAAATGAGTCAATGGAGGAGAATCTGGTCAAGTAGAACCGTTTTGAAGGAGTTTTGATGAGCTTTCGCCTTGATGATTCGTTTATTTGGGAATAGTCACCTTGTTGATGGAAACGAGTTAATGTAGAAGAATCCGATCAAGTCCAAGGGATGTGGATAGGTAACCATGTTACATAAGCAACGAGCTACAAACCATCGGTGAGTGTGGAAGGATTTGGTGTCGTTTAGAGTTAACAAACGACAGAACAAGATTGGTTGCTAGCTCTCTGGGTGTCTTCTTTCTGCTGAGGTGGAAGATTCTGCTAAGATCGAAAATTCTACTGAGATGGGAATAGAACACTTAGATGCCGAAATACTTTATCCAAGTTTCAGGATCATATACCATGGATTGCTTTGGGAAGTGCTTAGCACACGATCATCCAACGAAACTCTGAGGTAAATATCTAATTGACAAACGAACCATGGAC
This sequence comes from Lantana camara, assembly GCA_037501455.1. Classification (NCBI taxonomy): domain Eukaryota; kingdom Viridiplantae; phylum Streptophyta; class Magnoliopsida; order Lamiales; family Verbenaceae; genus Lantana; species Lantana camara. Next base: position 62,819,130 of record CM074855.1, read on the forward strand.
AACTCCTTGAAGATGAGCAGACTAAGATTTAACGCATAAATGAGAATTCTTGGGAAAAACTGAAGATGATTCTAGTTGAGCAAGGATTACGGTCTATAAACGAGCTTTGCTGAGTTACCACTTTATGAAAAGACTCAAGACAAAGAGGTTCAGATGACGAGGGTTGCATCCTTGACAATTTAATCAACTCCTACTACTTCATCTCAACTTCCTATCAAGAGTTTGACACTACGGTGATCGGTACGCCAGACATTCATGGCATTTGCATACATGCATCGCTTAAATACTCTTACCTTGTTTTGCTTGATGTGGGTGACGACCATTGTTGTTTTAATTGTGATAACTTGGATACCTGATCTAGTATTTATAACTTGAAATTTCTACTTGTTGTGAACTGTGCTGGAATGAATGAGTTATGTACTTGTGTAAACTATTCATGCTTATGTGATTTAAAACTCTTTTGATTGCTCACTAACTTCTCATATAACATACATACATACTGTAACCTTGTTTCATAGGGATTCCATCGCGATATCCCCCTTGAGTTGAGGTATGAGAGTTGAATCTATACTCAAGGGACACCGATATCAGTTGTATAAGGTACACCAAACATGCATCGCTTACTTTTCGTCAAGTGTTACTATGATGTGTGTATGTATGAATAACTGATCAGTGGATTTATGTGTAAGAGAGACCTTAGGTTCCCTCTTTTTATGTGTTGAAGAGATGTAGGATTCTCTCTATTTATGTGGTAGAAAGATGTTGGAATCTTTCTAAGTTTTGTGCGCGAGAGATCTTGGATTCTCTTGTATTTAGATATTTAGGGATGCTGGATTCTCTTGAATCTAGGAGTTTGAGGAATGCTGGATTTTCTCAAACTAGAATGTTGGGAGATGTTGGAATCTGCCCGACTTAGGTTGAGAGACGGGGTTCTCTCAATTATGTGCTTGAGAGACGGGGTTCTCTCTTTTATATTTGCTCGAGAAACGGGGTTCTCTCTCTTGTGGGTGCTGAGGGACGGGGCTCTCTCTCTTACTTGTTGAGAGATGGGATTCTCTCTTGTTTGTTGTGGTTGCGTTACGCGTTGCTCTGACTACGGGTTGCAAGTGGCGAGTCTGAGACGACATCGAAGTTGGGTGCAGTTGTAGCTATCCGATCATGGGAATGACCGACCGAGTTCGAAACATCTAACGGATCAAGTACTCGCACGGACCTCGACGATAACAAGACATTCTAAAGGAGGTTCAGTGTAGATGACCGGAGTAAGCCTCACCATTAGAGTTATGATCTCACGCGAGTTCGGGAGAAGGGTTGGAGCACTACAACTCGAGGATCTACATTTTTCCAGTGGAACCTGGGGACCAGGTTCTCTTAAGGGGGGAAGGTTGTGACGCCCCGTTTTCTCGAAGGGCGTTCTTACGACATCAACAAGTAAGTCTCTACACTTATGTGTGTTTAATTTAAGAGTTCTTGAATTATGTGATTTAATGTAAATCTAATTTAATACGTGTTCATTCGAATTATTCTAAGATTAATTGCAACTTGATTAATTACGCGCCTATTTAACCCTAACTATATAATTTGATTTAATTCAAATTTATTCCATGAAATAATTGTCAAGTTGATTTCAAATTCATCATGTTACTTAACTTGTTTAATTTCGGTTTACTTGAATTCCTTGAGATTAATTGTCAATCATGTGTTTACAAAGTGCCGCTAAATTATACGAAAAGTTTCTAAAATTAAATTGAATTAAACTCTAATTGATAAATCTCTATTTCACTTTTATTTGTAAAATTAATTCGGAGCTTGATTGTTTATTCGTAACTTTACCAATTTTATTTACGATTAATTGTACGCGATATTTATCTTTGCTACGCGATAAGGATACCCGGTTGTATATAGCTTGTGCACAAGACACATTTCTCCCAATCCCTTTTCTCTCTCTCTCTCCTCTCCCACTTTCTCTCTCCCGCGGGTTACTATCGCGGCTTCGGTTACGAGCCCATAACTCGATCGTTTCTCGACGGAATTCAACAAACGAATAGTCCATTTCGATTATCTCGGCGAGACCGACGTAAGAGTACCAATTTCACGGCCTAAAGATGAAGGTGGCGGAGTTATGGCCGGATTTCAGTAGCAGCGGCGGAGCTGTCAGACCGCCGCCACTTCGCCGGCGTTTCGGGGCGTTTTCCGGCCATTTACTTGGTACACGCGCCTTGGACCCAGAAAGTAGACTTCCAGGCGCTTCGGTTGACGTCGGATTCGTGGCAATCGGAGCAGCGACGGCTCTGCACGCGCCGCCCAAAGCTCGCGGCGTCAGCGCGAGTTACTGTAGCAGCGGCGGCAGAAACTTCGGCGGCCAACGGGGGCCTTTTCCAGCCATCTTTTGGTCTCGGGCTCTTCACAAAAGTTGTTCGGAACGACGAGAACTAGTGACCTGTGATCAGACGACTCCAGATTCGGTGGTTTGGCGGCGGATCGGCGGCGGCAAAGTGGCGGTGCAACGGCGGCACTAGCTCCGAGGATTTTTTCGGAAAGCTACCTTAGGGCTTTCGAAGAGCTCATCATGGGTAAGTCAACACCTCTTTCGGATCGCATTTTGGTTCACCGGTTTGGAAGTAATTTGAGTTTGAAGATTTAGGGTTTTCGTGCTCTTAGATTTCAGATCTAGGACAATCGGCTTCGAATTTCCAGAAATTGATTGAGGATTCAGAACGGGCACGAAGACTTCATTCAGGAATGATTTTTTGGGATTTTTCCGGCGACTTTTGACGGCGGCCCGTCGGCGGTCTGGCCAAATTTCGGTAGCTACAGTGGTGGTGTTCCGGCGGAGTTTGGTCAGAATGTTCGTCTCGTTGTGGTGAGTTCAACGCCACTTTCCGTTCGTTAATCGGACACTCGGTTTATTTATTACGAATTATTTTGCGTAATTGTGATTATTTGAATTAATTGTTTTAAGTGCAAATAAATTGGTTATTGTTGGTTTGTTGATCGAGATGTATTCCAATCGTATATGAAAACATGTATTGAATGGATTATGATATGCATGAATGTTTCGATTTACAATTTGAATCCCGATGTGATGAATTTATGATATGTGTTTAGATATGAAGGGGTGTTAGTGTAATATTTATGAAACTATGAATGTGACTTGAGCTTGTGTACCAAACATTTTGTGAAGTTGTAAAGTATGACTTTAAGTGAATTAAATGCACTCTTTATTTGTATCAAGCATGCCATCTACGTACAACAACTTTGTATGTTTATATAATCAAGTTGCTCTTACTTATGCACTTTATAACTCGACATGAACTTGATGCATAATTCAAATATTATAATTGAACCCGGTGACATTGGATGATTTAATATGCATTTTGTGAATACATTGACTTCCTAAATTGATCTTGCATCTTTGGATATGGAATTGCATGATGGTTGCTTGTAAATATGATCTTGTTGAGCATTGATATGCCTTGAATGACCACGACACCTTATCTGTAGCACCCGGTACGCCAGGCACCACATCCCCCGCACTATAGCCCCAATCCACATATGGAATAGTCAATCCATACATGAATCAAAGCTATAGCGAACGGGAGACAATAAAATGACTCAAGGCTAGGCGGGTACCCTCAATTAAAACCGACCAATCAATCAAGTCAGAGTATTAAAAAGCGGAAGCAATAACATTCATTAGATATGTATAGGTACCATATTTATTTATTTACTTATAGGTACCAACATTCACATTATCAATACAATATCATCTCCCAACAATATAGATAACAAGGAGATATACAAAATATCCCAAATAGCTATACATACAAAATGTGGGAATGAAGTGTGCTAGACCCAAATTTAAAGACCACTAGACTCTAAATTCCCGCCTAGCACGCCCTGCAAAACACTGAAAAGTTGAGGTGTCAGTCCAACACAGACTGAGCGAGGGGTATAAATAAATATAAGCGCACATACATGCAAGTTATAACCTCGGGTAATAATTTTGGAAAAACAATACAATCTAATAGGTTAAAAGAGATACTATCGCCCGAGATTACAACTAATCCAATTTTAATTCAATCAATTCAATACAATCAATAGTGGCCCGGCGAGTGGGGCAATTCTCCAACCTTACACCGACTGTGTACAATCAATCAATCAATTATTAGGTGATTAGGTGATCAAGCAATTCATTAATGTGCACAATTAGCAGTTTCAATAACACCTTCTTCCTCCGGGTGATGGTGGGATTGCAAGGCCCCACCATCCAATCAATCTGGGCAGAGGGTACATGAATCCCTAAGCCCGGAACTCCTTCCTCCCCTAATCTCCTAGAGGGTTCAGGGGTCATCCCAGTTTGGTGAGGATAGCTCTCGAGTTACCCGTCAGCCTATGCTTTCCCGGTTGGCTCGAGTCACTACCCTCGGGCCCACAGTGCAATACAATACTCGCCAAAATAATCAATCAATCAATCAATTTCTTCGATGATTCGATAAAACATTTGAAAACCAATTTCATTTGAAAACTATAAGTATAAATATATAGGTTTTGGCTTAAAATTCACATAGGGTTGTACGGGTTCTAGGTATCTAAAATTAAACCTCACCTGAACGACCCAAAATAAACCAAGGAAACAGCTCACGGGGCCTGCTCCTCGTCACCAGGAAGCTGGTCTGTGCAAGAAAGACAATTGTCCGTGAAACACGACTCAATATGTACCAAATATGACGAACGGCAAAATGCAACGAAACGACGGGAAAAATACAATGCACCATAAAAATATCACGTTTCAATATGTATGCGATCATATAACATCAATTAGGGGTCAAAGAAATGATTGGAGGATGATGCTAAAATTTTAATTTTATACAGTAGCTTTTGCTCTGCAATCGCTGTGGGAACGGCCGTTCCGGCCTTCCTTTGAAAATGGGAATGGCCGTTCCCATGGCTGAAGAAAACGCGCCAGCGTTTTAAAAATGTAAAACGCGTTTTGGCTGGGAAGGGCCGTTCCGGCTCACAGGCCAAAGTGGGAACGGTCGTTCCCAGTCTCGCTGGCCTAGTCTCAGCATCATGGGAACGGCCGTTCCAGTTTTGAACTGGGGCTGGGAATGGCCGTTCCCAGAATACGTGAGCTGAAGAAGAAGAAGAGCAGAACAGAGCAGCCATGGCAATCACAACAAACAACCACAAAAATGGCTTCAAGCCAAGTTCAAATGCAAATATTAGATGCAATAAATATGCTAACATACATATTGATCAATAACAAGTCATAAAAACACATATTTGCACATTAGATCATCAATAATCACTCATTCAAAACCCACACACTCATTCATACTCCAAGTCTACAAAACTCAAGATAATTGCATCAAACTCATGCTTAATGACCACAAACATATTTCCAACAACCAATACACAATTCATTCAATGTATAACAAAGCCCTAGATATACCATTTTTACAAGAAAATCATTCAAACTCCATATTTACCTCAAATGGAAGAAATGAAAGCTAAGATGATGAAGTGATGTTGATGATGCTTGTATGGTCACAAATCCCACAAATATTGATGCTTGCAAGATGAAATCTTCACTCTTCAAAGTGAGGGTTTGATCGGTTGAGCAAGGGAAGAAATGGAACAAAGATGATATTTTTGTATGAAGAAAGAAGCAAATGGTACGTGATGTTGCTGCTATGAAACAAGAAGAAATGGCCAATTTGCAATTAAATCCCTTCATTTATTAAGTTATGCAATTAAGTCCAAATCCCATTATTAAATGATCAATCAAGTCCAATTCAATTAGATCCCATATTCACGCAATTGAGCAATTAAGGACGTACAAGAAATATATCACATTCGGGAAAATAATTCACATTGCAATCACGTTCAATTTATCCGAAAAATATGATATGATATGAATTTTCAATAAAATTTTAAGAATATAATTTTATAAAATTATGTCATGATAGGAAAATGAATTAAATGGTCAATTAATAATTAAATTACAACTCTCAAACGCACATGTGTCGTTCATACCTGAATTGCCGAAAGCTGGGGCGTTACAATCCTCCCTCCTTATAAGAATTTGGTCCCCAGATTCACTGATCGGAAGGAAACAACTCTGGATGGAACCGTCTCATTTTGTCTTCGGTCTCCCACGTGGCTTCTTCGGTCTTATCACTTCTCCAAAGAACCTTAACCATGGGAATCCTCCGGTTTCTTAATTCCTGAAACTTCTTATCCAAAATCTTAACCGGTTTCTGAACAAAGGTAAGACTCGGTTCCAATTCCACTTCTTCAACAGGAATGATCTCGGTTTCATCGGGGTAGTATTTCCTCAGCTGAGACACGTGAAATACGTTATGAATCCCCGTGAGGCTCGGTGGTAGGTCCAATCTGTAAGCAACTTCTCCAATTCTTTCCAAAATCTCATAAGGACCTAAATAACGAGGTTTAAGTTTACCTCCTTTCCCAATCCGAGCAAATCCTTTACGTGGAGACGCCTTCAAGAATACCCGGTCTCCAACCTCAAACTCGAGATCCCTTCTGCGACGATCGGCGTAGCTCTTCTGTCTGTCCTGAGCTGATTTCATCCGTTGTTTTATTAATTGGACTTTCTCAATCATAGCTTCAACGGCCTTGGAAGGTTTTTCCAATTTCTCACCTTTCTTAACACCTTCCTGCTTAGTCCATTTCCACTCTTCCAAGTCAAAGAACAACGGAGAACGACACTTCCGTCCATAAAGTAGCTCATACGGTGCCATTCCAATCGAAGCCTGAAAACAGTTGTTGTACGCGAACTCAATCAAAGGTAGCTGATCATGCCAGGAAGACTGAAAATCCAAAGAACAAGCTCTAAGTAAATCCTCGAGATACCTTATTACTCTCTCGGACTGACCATCCGTCTAAGGATGAAAAGCTGTACTAAACTGGAGCTTCGTGCCCAAAACCTCTTGCAATTCACGCCACAACCTCGAAGTGAACCGTGGATCTCTGTCAGAAACTATACTAATCGGAATCCCGTGAAGCCTAACAATCTCCCGGTTATAAAGCTCGGCTAGCTTGCGAATCTTATACGACATCCGAACCGGCAGAAAATGTGCAGACTTCGTCAAACGGTCCACAATCACCCAAATCCCATCAAATCCACCTTTCACCTTAGGTAATCCGGACACGAAATCCATCGTCACCTGTTCCCACTTCCACTCAGGAATAGGTAACGGCTGAAGAAGACCTCCCGGTTTCTGATGCTCGGCTTTCACTTTCTGACAAGTGAGACAATGCTTCACAAACTCGGCCACATCTTTCTTCAATCCACGCCACCAATAATATTGCCTTAAGTCCTTATACATCTTGTTTCCTCCGGGGTGGATAGAATAAGCCGATCTGTGAGCTTCCTCGAGCAATACCCGTTTCAACTCTTCGGGCACAAGCACTCGGTTCTTGAAACGAAGAAGACCGGTTTCATCGAACCCGAATGGACACTCTGGATCAGCTCTTGCCTTAGCTACCAATCTCTGAACTTCCAAATCTGTACTCTGAGCCTCAAACAACTTGTGCTTCAACTCTGGTTGGACCGAAATATTAGAAACTCGAGCCTTTAAAACAATTAGCTCGATTCCACTACTTTCACCCACTTCCAAGCTCGACACACTAGCCTTCCTACTAAGTGCATCGGCGACCACGTTGGCTTTGCCAGGATGGTACTTGATCGTGCAATCATAATCTTCCAACCTTTCCATCCAACGCCGTTGCCTCATATTCAAATCCTTCTGAGTGAATAAATACTGGAGGCTTTTGTGGTCGGTGAAAATCTCGAAGGACACCCCGTACAAATAATGTCTCCACTTTCCAAGTGCAAAGACTACGGCAGCAAGCTCAAGATCATGTGTCGGATAATTCTTCTCATGCTCTTTCAACTTCCGTGACGCATAAGCAATCACTTTACCCTTCTGAGTCAACACACATCCCAAGCCTTCCTTAGAAGCATCTGTATAAACAGCATATCCTTCAGAACCTTCCGGAAGGGCTAACACTGGAGCAGACACTAACTTTTCCTTCAAGAAAGTGAAACTCTTCTCACAATCTTCATTCCAATCAAATTTCACATTCTTCTTCGTCAACCGGGTTAAAGGAGCTGCTAACTTGGAGAAATCCTTAACAAACCTCCGGTAATAACCTGCCAATCCCAAGAAACTCCTAATCTCAGAGGCATTCCTAGGTTTCTCCCACTTCAAAACCGACTCAATCTTGGAAGGATCGACTTCCAAACCGTTGCCCGAAATCACGTGACCCAAGAATGACACCCTGTCAATCCAGAACTCACACTTGCTGAACTTGGCAAACAACTGATGCTCCTTCAAAGTCCTCAATACCAACTGGAGGTGTCTTGCATGCTCCTCGGTAGACTTCGAGAAAACCAGGATATCATCAATAAAAATGACCACGAACTTATCCAGAAAAGGCCTGAAGATCCTGTGCATCATATCCATAAAAGCTGCTGGGGCATTAGTCAAACCAAACGGCATCACAACGAACTCATAATGCCCATACCGAGTATTAAATCCTGTCTTAGGAATATCCCCTGCTCGGATACGCAGCTGGTAGTAACCTTGTCTCAAATCCAATTTCGAATAGACTTTCGAACCCTGAAGTATATCAAACAACTCCTCGATATGTGGAAGAGGATACTTGTTCTTGATCGTCATCCGGTTCAACTCCCTATAGTCTATACACATTCTCAAGGTTCCGTCCTTCTTCTTTACAAACAAAACCGGTGCACCCCAAGGAGAAGAACTCGGTCTAATGTACCCAATCTCCAACAACGCATCAAGTTGAGTCTTCAACTCTTTCAACTCGGCCGGAGCCATACGATACGGAGTCTTGGAGTACGGCTCTGCGTTAGGGTACAAATCGATCACAAACTCAATTTCCCGTTCTGGAGGTAAAGAATCCAATTCCTCAGGAAAGACCTCGGGAAACTCCTTCACTACTTCCGTTTCTTCCAGCTTACTCTGATCCTTAGGTTTGTTAAGGATATAAGCAATGAAACCCGTGGCTCCTTCTCGAACCAATCTATGAGCTTCAGAAAAAGAAAGTAGCGGTACAGTCTTGGAACTCCATCCTACTACCAAATCTGATCCCAACTGAACCTTCTTCGCTCTACAATCAACTGTGGCAGAATGTCTGTATAACCAATCCATGCCCAGAATAGATCCATAGCAAGTCATCGGCAGCTCAATGAAGTCTGACAAGAAAACTCGACCCTCGATGCTCACCGGAACCTCTCCGAACACCCGATCAGATTCTAAACTACCACCAAAAGGAGTACTAACCACATAACATGCAGAAGAACGAGAAACAGGCAAAGGCAAAGAAACAGATATAGCACTCGAAAGAAAGGAGTGAGTAGCTCCCGGATCAAATAAGGTATGTATGTTCGTGCCATGTATGCAAATTGTACCTTCAACTACCGCGGCTGGATCAATATCAGCATCCTGCTGCTCACCCTCCAAAGCATAAGCCCGAGCCCTAATCAGTGGTCTCGGTGCCCCCGGTGGTGGTATCCTGCGATCGGGACAACCATCTACCAAATGCTCATCGCTCCCACAAAGTAGGCATAAACCCAAACGCCTCCTGCAGTTATCATAGATGTGTGTCCTCTGTCCGCAGAAGGTACAATATGGTCTCTCGGGTGGTGGTGGCAAAGCTGGAGCAACTGGAGCTCGAATCACTGGTCCTGCTGGTCGGGGCTTCTTCCCTGGGCCCTGTGGAGCTGGTGGTGGAAAAGAATAAACCATCGGCCTCTTGCCTGAAGCAGAACCCGAGCCAGAACCCTTATACCCTGATCCGGCACCTCTGAAACCTGGTCCAGAACCTCTGAATCCCGATCCAGACCCTGAGCCCGAACCTGAACCTGAACGGTAGGTAGACCGCCTCGCATTCACTGAATCCTCAACCAATAGAGCCTTCTTGGTAGCCTTCACCCAGGTACTCGTGTTAACTGCCTCAATCACTACCTGAATATCCGGTCTAAGGCCCTGAACAAACTGCATCGCCTTATGGAAATCATCACTCGCTATATTAGGGGCATAGCGGGACAACCTCTCAAACTCGGCGATGTACTCTGAGACCGACCTGTTTCCTTGCTTCAATTCTGTAAATTCCTTCAATCTCCTAGTGCGAGAAGATGGAGGAATGAACTTGTTCTGAAATTCTCTGACAAACACTTCCCAGTTCACTTCCTCGCCTGCAGCATCCAACACAATCCGGGCACTCTCCCACCAAGAGTAGGCCTCACCCTGAATCAAAGAAATGGTACAACGGGCCTTCTCCCTGGACTCACACGGGATAAGCTCCCATGTCCTCTCAATCTCTTTCAGCCACTGCTCGGCCTGAATATCATTTCCTTTGTAAAACTTGGGAGGATGCTGGTTCTGAAACTCCCTGAAAACAGCTGAAATCTGGCCTCCAGGCTGTGGTGCTGCCACTGGTGGTGGTGGAGGAACATAATCCCGAACTCTCTGATCAATAAGGCCCACCACTACGTTCATAAAGTCCTGTGGCTGAGCCTGAGGAGGTGGAGGAGGAGGTGGTGATCTCTCCCTGCCATGATGTCGATGATGTCGATGTCTAGGAGAACGATCACGGTGATGTCTATCGTGAGCCATCCTGAAATCAAGTCACTATGATGCGTGTTCGGTTAGTCAATGCCAATGTGTGCAAATAATTCACAAATTGCACATAAGTTCAGAAATTTAACAAATCACCCCAAATTCACATAAGTCAAGTAGGTTCAAATATCCAATAACGATGCAAGACTCTCAAATTGACAATTAGTTCCTATGCCGTGCGACCTAGACTCACAAGACACAACACTAGAGACCCGGTTTTGCAACCGGGCTCTGATACCACCGTAGGATGTAGCACCCGGTACGCCAGGCACCACATCCCCCGCACTATAGCCCCAATCCACTGTTAGGGATAGTGCCCTAGAAAGCCGATTGTATATCCGCTTTGTGCTTTTCCTTATTGTAATCACAGACAATCTTTGAATAAAATAACGAATTGAGGCAACACTTCTTTATATGCTCTTGTTTGGTATGCGTTTACTTTAGCTGTGCATGTATGAGAACTCCCCTAATCCTGATGACTTTAGGACTCTACCATTTAGGTGAAATGGTTCATGAAACGAGCCCTATATCACATAAGTCATGATTAGTAAAATACTCCAAGCCGATGAGTCCTACAGACAGTGGGAGTGTCAACCTGACTCCTCTAAGGCTTGCTTGTGGGATCACGCCCTTAAGAAGGACCACCTTGTTTCATGGAGGTGCAAAGTGTATAGTTAATACGTGTGTGATACATGAGGGTGCTTACTTTAATAAGTAAGTTCACTGAGGTGCCCCGTGTGAGAACATTCCTAAATGGGAAAGGAAGTTTCTATTTCAGGAAATGGAAACTTCCAGATTAGGAAATATCTCACGAGTCATTGATGTGATTAATTGATCCTTAGACTTGAGGTTCCTTTTCACTTTATGAGTTAACTCTGTAGTCTTTGGTATAAGCTTTAAAGGGTGTCGCCTTAGACAACTGATTCAAGGCTTATGCTGGGGCTGCACAAGTGATTCATGAAAGTGAATGAGAATCAAGATAGGACCTACACTTACATTTGCAAGGTGATCTCTTATTGTGTAAGTCATTCATATGCCATATGGAGTCCTTGGCCAAGGCAGTAGATCAAGATATCAAGAAAAGGGTTTCTTGGATTGAGATCAAATGGATATGAAATGCACTTAGCTTTAAGACCGGATTATTAGGGTTCTGATTATTCCCTTGCCCTAGATCTTGGTTGAGAGATAGTAAGTAGGAGGATTGTATCTCACATGAATCAATGACTTAAAGGTTCTGTCGAATCCGAACATTCCAATTCAGCTAGGGGTTAAACACCTGTTGCTAGACTATGGTCGTTTAATCTGTGGACTGATTAATTAATTAGTGAATTAATTAATTAGGGTCACTGCTAATTGAATTGAGAACCTAGAGGGTCACACACAACAACTTGGTTACATGAGTTGAGGCTTGAAAATGATTAAACGAGTTAATCGGGCCAAGAGGGTTCCACACGTGTGAAATCACACGTGTGGCTCACGTGAGTGACACGTGTCACTGTGACACGTGTCACACACGTGTATATATATTATATATATATATTAAATAATTATTTAGTTAATTATTTAATAGACTTTGGTTTAATTTTGAATTAAAAAGAAAGTCTAATTTTGGAGAAAGTAATCTAGTTAATTAATTATGAATTAATTAATTAGATAAAAATAAGTTATTTATTTTATAATAAATAAAGTATAAAATTATCCAAAAATAGTTTGGATATTTTTAGCTCTCTTAAAAGTTGACTAGAATTAGAATTCAAAGTCAAAGTTGGAAAATACTTGATCATCAAGTAATAGGAGAGAGAGGAACCAAATCCTAGTCCAATAAGAACTAGTTTCGGCCGCCCCTCCCCTTCCTATATATAGGGGAGCTCATGCTCCCCTTTAGAGCTAATTGAGAATTCTTGGTTCATGTGTTGAACACCTTCCTTTCTCCAAGATTAAATCAAACCCTAGGTTAAGCCTAAACACTAACTAGAGAACTAGCATCCTTACTAGTTAGATTGTGATCAAGTTGGTGGACTTTTCTCTAGAGACTTCAAGTTAGAAGTTTGAAGATTCGAGCTTTACCAAGGAGAGGGGATCAAGCCGCGTGAAGAGCGTTCTTGGGTTGCTTGAAACGCTTCAAGAAAGAATAAAAGAAAAGTAAGTTTTCTATCTTTACGAATTTGGTTACACGATTGCGAGTTCAAGGTCCTTTTGTTGGGAAAATTTTTTAAATTCCGCTGCTTTCTGATTCGAGTTTTCCAACAAGTGGTATCAGAGCCACCTCGTTAATCGTGTTTCTGATTCGTCTCAATTATACTGAATTTGGTAGAAATTCTTAGGCTTGATGCGATTGAGTATTTGTAATTGTTTTAGAAAGCGTGAATTACGAAACTGTATTTTTTCCTGAAAGTTTCTGAAAATTGGGTTTTGTAAAATTTAATTTTGAAAAACAATTTTAGATTTGAAACTGTATAAACTGTTTTTGGATTTCTTGGATTGGTTTTGCTTTTTGAACGAAAACACGAAACGAAAACCCGGATCGCGAAGAACACGCGAAACCCCGCGCGCGAAGGAGTCGCGCGCGCGGGCTTCGCGCGCCGCCGCCCGCCTGTGCTAGGCGTGCGCAAGGGCAACCGCCCAGGCTTGGCCGGGACAGACCGGCCAGCCGCCCAGCTCCTCCCGCACGCCTGTGCGGGAGCCTTCCGGGCGCGCCTAGGCGCGCCCAGGGCGGCCGAGACTGGCCGCCCAACTCCGCCCGCATGCCTGCGGGAAAGCCGCGCCCAGCAGCGCGCAGCTTGGCCGCGCGAGTGCGCGCCTGTCGCGCGCGCGCGCGCGCGCCGCGTTCTTGCGGTCTTCTCCGCGTACGGGTCCCGTTTTCGCGATCCGGCCTTTTCGTGTTACGTGCAATCCAGTCCCAATTTTTATTTTTAATTTTAAAATTTTATTTTTTGAATATTTATTTTAATTTTTGAATAAAACTTAAATTGGGATTTTTGAGAAATTGAAACGGTTTATATTTTGGGAAAATACATCTTGATAAAATTATTAATTTTCAGAAATTAATTGGAATTTTATTTGTTTTGGTAATTTGGGATTTATTGAAAACTTTTATAAATAAGACTCGCATCAAGTCGTGTTTTAAGCTATTAGAGCTTAAAGCGAGAATTTTAATTTATTGGTTAAATTTAAATTCTTGCAAAAGCATGTTAGGTGATCATGGGTTTAGATCTATGTATGGTTTTAATTTATGCACATGGATGGTTTAAATTGGGGTTGGAGCCCTATAGTTGCGTTTTTCAATTGAGGTTGGAGCCTCACTTATGTGCGTACTGTTATGTGATTTATTATGTGGCTTTCCATATTACTGTTTTTGAGGCCGGGGTATGCCCCGTGTAATTGTCTAAGGCCAATATGAAGATTGAGCCTTATTACTTTATGTCTTTTTCTTTTTATTGTAATTTGAGAGTAGAGATAGGTGGTGAGGTTTTATTTTCATTTTGGAGACAATGCACCCATGGAGTAAGATGGACCACATTCAAGTAACAAGGAGGCCATAAGTGAAGACCCCTCAAAATGTTAGGGAGGGGAATCTCAATTGTTAAATGTAATAGAGATAGGGCTCGTATTTTGTTACCGCTTTCCCTTATGTGATTTGAACTGTTTATGTGGCATGTATGTTAGAACTTGTGATTGTGGAGTGGCTCCCACATATCACGCATAAGATAGGTAGAACCCATGATCATTACATGTTAGTATCATGCTAGGACATGTTATCTGTTTATGTGCTTGTTTGAAATGCATTTAAGTGTACTTGCATTAATCAAGACTAATAAAATTGGATAACATATATGTTGGTGAGGTCGAACCGGACAACTCTCCGGTTGATTCGAAAATTCCCATTAAATATTAAGCTAATTTCGAACAAATAGGTGTTTAATTCGAGATGCAAATTTTGAATTAAATTCCTAGCATTCCATCAATAGGTTTTAAGTTTAGTAAGTAAAGCTAGTTATTGTCCGCGAGTCGTGGGATAGCTAGTGGAGCTTATTAGTTCTTAGTTACCTAATTAATCATTTCAAATGATCAATATTTCGTGGTCAATTTTAGCAAGAGCGATGTCCGCGAGTCGTGGGTCGTTCGAACTAAGTTTTGGTCATGATCTTATGATTGATGGGTCTAGCTTAACGCCTAAGTAAATATGGATGTCGCACGAGTCGTGGGTCCATATTGAAAGATAGGTGATGCAAAAACAATTACTAAGAGTTCTAAAGGTGTTAGAATTGGTAAGTTGTACCTACCTAGGGTTCTTACTTAGAATGTCCGCGAGTCGTGGGTTCGAGGTAAAATGCCTAGGATCTTAGTACCCATTGGGAAACGTGTTCCTCTTAGATCTTTGGGAATTCTAGATCTTTGAAAAACAGTGGGAGCTACAATAGATTAAAGACCTTATCTTTTGTATATCGTTATAATTCAGCATGCTCACTAGTTCTCTGTTTTACCATTTAGGTCGTAGATTCTGTGATTCTCTACGTGTTTTGAAATGGCAACCAAAAACCCTCTTGTATCGATCCTCGAGTCAAACAAGTTGACTGGTCCCAACTATTCTGATTGGCTGAGGAATCTAAAGATCATTTTAGATTCTGAGAAGAGAACTTATGTTCTCTTCGAAGGGGAGCCTAGTCCCGAAGGGGAGGCTCCCACTCGGGCCGAGCGGGACGCGATTCAGAAGTGGAAGGATGATAATCTCCAAGCCCGTTGCCTTATGTTGGCTAACATGTCTCCGGACTTGCAAAGACAACATGAGGCCATGGAATTTGCTTGGGAGATTTACGACCACTTAGAGCAACTTTACCGCCCTCATGAACGTGTTACAAGGTATAACACTTCAAAGGAATTGTTCCACTTGAGAATGAGGGAAGGTTCAAGTGTCCATGAATATGGACTCAAGTTTCTTGCCCTTACTGAGAAACTTGCTTCCATGGACATGCCGCTGAAAGATGAGCTTTCAGTGGATTTGTTGCTAGCTTCGCTCCCACCATCATTCAACCCATCTGTCCTTAATTTCAACATGAATCATGCTGGTGCTACTGTAGCTGAGCTGATTAGTCAGCTTGTGACTGCTGAAAGCATGATCAAGAAGGACAATAAGGTTTTGATGGTGAATGCTCCATCTTCCTCTTCTGGGCCTTCTAAAGGTAAGGGCAAGAAAGCCCAAAAGAAGAAGAAGAAACCCCTTAGGCCCGGTGGTGGCATTTCGAAGGGGAAGGCCCAAAAGAAGAAGCGTGATCAGAAAGAGGATGTTTGCTTCCATTGTGGCAAAGCGGGACATTGGAGGAGAAACTGCCCAGAGTACAAGGCTACTCTAAAGAAAGGTATCTTTCTCGTTGAAGTAAATCTTTCTATTAATTCTAGTTCTTGGGTACTTGATACCGGTTGTGGAACTCATATCTGTAATGATGTACAGATGCTAAGTGATGTTCAACAACTAAAAGAAGGAGAATGTGTCTTGAAGATCGGCGATGGCTCAAACGTTGAAGCTCGAGCTTTAGGCACAATTAGATTAGATTTAGGTGGTTTTGAGTTAGTATTAAATAAAGTCCTTTATGTACCGAGCATTATTCGTAATATAATTTCAGTTCCAATATTAGATTGTGAAGGTTATGAAACTTATATTAAGAATGGTAAATATTTTATCAAACGGAACAACTCTTCCGTTCATATCGGTACTCTAAGTAATGGACTTTACCTAACTCAAAATATCAATATTATGAATATACAACGAGAAACAAAGCGTAAGAGAGATGACAAAGTTTCAGCTCCCTTATGGCACGCTAGATTAGGACACATTTCCAAGAACAGAATTAGCAAGATAAACACTTTAGGCTCATTCTCTGAAAATGATCTCAAAGAGTTGACTTCTTGCGAATCCTGTCTCAAAGGAAAAATGTCCAAAGTCCCTTTTAAAGGAACTGTGGAACGTGCCACTGAGGTTTTGGATTTGATCCATACTGATGTTTGTGGACCGCTTAGTGTAAGCACTAGAAACAATCATCAGTACTTCATAACCTTTACTGATGACTTTAGTCGGTATGGTTATGTATACTTAATGAAGTATAAATCTGAAGCTTTTGAGAAATTCTTAGAATTTCAAAAGGAGGTTGAGAACCAAACTGGTCACAAGATAAAAGCACTTCGATCTGATCGAGGAGGCGAATATCTTAGTGAAGAATTCCTTAATCATCTTAAAGGTAATGGGATTATCTCTCAGTGGACTCCTCCGGGAACTCCTCAGCTTAATGGAGTTTCTGAGAGACGGAATCGAACCCTACTTGATATGGTTCGTTCCATGATGAGTTTCACTGACTTACCACCTTCTTTCTGGGGTTATGCCCTAGAAAGTGCAGCAAAGATTTTGAATCTCGTTCCCTCTAAGTCAGTCCCTAAAACGCCCTATGAAATGTGGCATGGTAAAATCCCTAGTTATTCTTACTTAAGAATTTGGGGTTGTCCTGCTTACGTGAAGAGGACAGTGGGAGATAAGTTAGAATCTCGTTCTAACTTATGCTACTTTGTAGGTTATCCTAAGGAATCCATAGGATACTATTTCTATGATCAATCTGAGCAAAAGGTGTTTGTTTCCAGAAATGCCATTTTTTCTTGAGGAACCGTTCCTTAAAGAAAAGAAAGGAAAGATCATAAAATTAGAAGAAGTACAAAGTAACCCCACGCCACCCACTGAAGAAACGTCCCCTACTGATCAACTACAACCAATCACGAATTTCGATACACATGAAAATCCTCCTCTAAGGCGTTCTGAACGCACTCCTAGACAGTCGGAGAGATGGTATGGATTCTTCCATGAAATCTCTCAAAAGGATAATGATCCTTCAACATATGAGGAGGCACTTTCAGATTCTGACTCTGAACAGTGGATAGAAGCCATGAAATCCGAAATGGATTCCATGAACTCCAACCAAGTTTGGACCTTGGTAGATTTGCCTGATGGGGTCAAACCCATAGGTTGCAAATGGATCTTTAAGAGAAAGCTTGGAGTTGATGGAAGCATTGTAGCCTACAAAGCAAGACTGGTTGCAAAAGGATTCACTCAAAGACCCGGCGTGGACTTTGACAAAACCTTTTCGCCAGTTGCAATGCAAAAGTCCATTCGAATCATGCTTGCTATTGCTGCATATTATGACTATGAGATATGGCAAATGGATGTGAAAACTGCCTTTCTCAATGGTGACATTGACAAAGACATTTATATGGAACAACCCATAGGTTTCACATTCAGTGGGAGTGAGCAAAAGGTTTGCAAACTCCAAAGATCAATCTATGGATTGAAACAGGCTTCTAGGAATTGGAACATTCGATTTGATGAATCAGTCAAAGCATTTGGCTTCATCCAAATTTCGAATGAATCATGTGTGTATAGAAAGGAATTGGAGACCTCAGTGCAATTCTTAGTACTTTATGTTGATGACATCCTTCTTATTGGGAATTCGAAGGATGACATGAAAGTGACTAAGTTATGGTTATCGAACCAATTCGAGATGAAAGATCTTGGTGATGCGTCCTATATCCTTGGAATTAAAATCTATAGAGATAGATCTAGAAGGTTAATAGGACTATCACAGTCGATGTACATTGACAAATTATTGAAGAGATTCAATATGGAGTCAGCAAAGGTTAAGAACCTTCCTATGAGTGTAGGAACATGTCTTTCAAAGAAGATGTGTCCTAAGACTAACCTTGAGAAGGAAAGAATGACTCATACACCTTATGCATCAGCAATAGGTAGCATAATGTATGCAATGTTATGTACTCGACCGGATGTGGCTTATGCACTTAGTGTAACAAGTCGTTTCCAATCTGACCCTGGAGATGGTCACTGGGCTGCCGTGAAGAATATTCTTAAGTACTTGAAAAGTACTAAAGATTTATTCTTAGTTTACGGAGGTCAGAAAGATCTTACTATCGAAGGATACTGCGATGCAAGCTTTGCATCTGACTTAGATGATTTTAAGTCAATGTCAGGATACATTTTCTGCCTAAACGGCGGAGCAGTGAGTTGGAAGAGTTCCAAGCAAACTACCACTGCTGATTCGACCACTGAGGCCGAATACTTAGCTGCAAATGATGCAGCTAAGGAAGGTGTTTGGATTAGAAACTTCATTCAAGAATTGAATGTTGTTCCTAGCATGAAAGACCCCATTACTGTGTTTTGTGACAACACTGGGGCGGTTGCTCAAGCAAGAGAACCAAGATCTCACCAACGGACCAAGCACATTATGAGGAAGTATCACCTAATCCGTGATATTATCAAAAGAGGAGATGTGCTAATTGAGAGGGTCACATCAGCAGAGAACGTGGCAGATCCACTTACTAAACCCCTTAGTCGAGAAGCTTTCCAAGGTCATCTTCAGAAGATGGGACTTAGAGTAGCTTTAGAATGGCTTTGACGGGCAAGTGGGAGATTGTTAGGGATAGTGCCCTAGAAAGCCGATTGTATATCCGCTTTGTGCTTTTCCTTATTGTAATCACAGACAATCTTTGAATAAAATAACGAATTGAGGCAACACTTCTTTATATGCTC
Source organism: Lantana camara (assembly GCA_037501455.1). Taxonomy (NCBI): domain Eukaryota; kingdom Viridiplantae; phylum Streptophyta; class Magnoliopsida; order Lamiales; family Verbenaceae; genus Lantana; species Lantana camara. The sequence continues at coordinate 62,838,387 of CM074855.1, forward strand.
TTGTTTGGTATGCGTTTACTTTAGCTGTGCATGTATGAGAACTCCCCTAATCCTGATGACTTTAGGACTCTACCATTTAGGTGAAATAGTTCATGAAACGAGCCCTATATCACATAAGTCATGATTAGTAAAATACTCCAAGCCGATGAGTCCTACAGACAGTGGGAGTGTCAACCTGACTCCTCTAAGGCTTGCTTGTGGGATCACGCCCTTAAGAAGGACCACCTTGTTTCATGGAGGTGCAAAGTGTATAGTTAATACGTGCGTGATACATGAGGGTGCTTACTTTAATAAGTAAGTTCACTGAGGTGCCCCGTGTGAGAACATTCCTAAATGGGAAAGGAAGTTTCTATTTCAGGAAATGGAAACTTCCAGATTAGGAAATATCTCACGAGTCATTGATGTGATTAATTGATCCTTAGACTTGAGGTTCCTTTTCACTTTATGAGTTAACTCTGTAGTCTTTGGTATAAGCTTTAAAGGGTGTCGCCTTAGACAACTGATTCAAGGCTTATGCTGGGGCTGCACAAGTGATTCATGAAAGTGAATGAGAATCAAGATAGGACCTACACTTGCATTTGCAAGGTGATCTCTTATTGTGTAAGTCATTCATATGCCATATGGAGTCCTTGGCCAAGGCAGTAGATCAAGATATCAAGAAAAGGGTTTCTTGGATTGAGATCAAATGGATATGAAATGCACTTAGCTTTAAGACCGGATTATTAGGGTTCTGATTATTCCCTTGCCCTAGATCTTGGTTGAGAGATAGTAAGTAGGAGGATTGTATCTCACATGAATCAATGACTTAAAGGTTCTGTCGAATCCGAACATTCCAATTCAGCTAGGGGTTAAACACCTGTTGCTAGACTATGGTCGTTTAATCTGTGGACTGATTAATTAATTATTGAATTAATTAATTAGGGTCACTGCTAATTGAATTGAGAACCTAGAGGGTCACACACAACAACTTGGTTACATGAGTTGAGGCTTGAAAATGATTAAACGAGTTAATCGGGCCAAGAGGGTTCCACACGTGTGAAATCACACGTGTGGCTCACGTGAGTGACACGTGTCATTGTGACACGTGTCACACACGTGTATATATATTATATATATATATATTAAATAATTATTTAGTTAATTATTTAATAGACTTTGGTTTAATTTTGAATTAAAAAGAAAGTCTAATTTTGGAGAAAGTAATCTAGTTAATTAATTATGAATTAATTAATTAGATAAAAATAAGTTATTTATTTTATAATAAATAAAGTATAAAATTATCCAAAAATAGTTTGGATATTTTTAGCTCTCTTAAAAGTTGACTAGAATTAGAATTCAAAGTCAAAGTTGGAAAATACTTGATCATCAAGTAATAGGAGAGAGAGGAACCAAATCCTAGTCCAATAAGGACTAGTTTCGGCCGCCCCTCCCCTTCCTATATATAGGGGAGCTCATGCTCCCCTTTAGAGCTAATTGAGAATTCTTGGTTCATGTGTTGAACACCTTCCTTTCTCCAAGATTAAATCAAACCCTAGGTTAAGCCTAAACACTAACTAGAGAACTAGCATCCTTACTAGTTAGATTGTGATCAAGTTGGTGGACTTTTCTCTAGAGACTTCAAGTTAGAAGTTTGAAGATTCGAGCTTTACCAAGGAGAGGGGATCAAGCCGCGTGAAGAGCGTTCTTGGGTGGCTTGAAACGCTTCAAGAAAGAATAAAAGAAAAGTAAGTTTTCTATCTTTACGAATTTGGTTACACGATTGCGAGTTCAAGGTCCTTTTGTTGGGAAAATTTTTTAAATTCCGCTGCTTTCTGATTCGAGTTTTCCAACATCCACATATGGAATAGTCAATCCATACATGAATCAAAGCTATAGCGAACGGGAGACAATAAAATGACTCAAGGCTAGGCGGGTACCCTCAATTAAAACCGACCAATCAATCAAGTCAGAGTATTAAAAAGCGGAAGCAATAACATTCATTAGATATGTATAGGTACCATATTTATTTATTTACTTATAGGTACCAACATTCACATTATCAATACAATATCATCTCCCAACAATATAGATAACAAGGAGATATACAAAATATCCCAAATAGCTATACATACAAAATGTGGGAATGAAGTGTGCTAGACCCAAATTTAAAGACCACTAGACTCTAAATTCCCGCCTAGCACGCCCTGCAAAACACTGAAAAGTTGAGGTGTCAGTCCAACACAGACTGAGCGAGGGGTATAAATAAATATAAGCGCACATACATGCAAGTTATAACCTCGGGTAATAATTTTGGAAAAACAATACAATCTAATAGGTTAAAAGAGATACTATCGCCCGAGATTACAACTAATCCAATTTTAATTCAATCAATTCAATACAATCATTAGTGGCCCGGCGAGTGGGGCAATTCTCCAACCTTACACCGACTGTGTACAATCAATCAATCAATTATTAGGTGATTAGGTGATCAAGCAATTCATTAATGTGCACAATTAGCAGTTTCAATAACACCTTCTTCCTCCGGGTGATGGTGGGATTGCAAGGCCCCACCATCCAATCAATCTGGGCAGAGGGTACATGAATCCCTAAGCCCGGAACTCCTTCCTCCCCTAATCTCCTAGAGGGTTCAGGGGTCATCCCAGTTTGGTGAGGATAGCTCTCGAGTTACCCGTCAGCCCATGCTTTCCCGGTTGGCTCGAGTCACTACCCTCGGGCCCACAGTGCAATACAATACTCGCCAAAACAATCAATCAATCAATCAATTTCTTCGATGATTCGATAAAACATTTGAAAACCAATTTCATTTGAAAACTATAAGTATAAATATATAGGTTTTGGCTTAAAATTCACATAGGGTTGTACGGGTTCTAGGTATCTAAAATTAAACCTCACCTGAACGACCCAAAATAAACCAAGGAAACAGCTCACGGGGCCTGCTCCTCGTCACCAGGAAGCTGGTCTGTGCAAGAAAGACAATTGTCCGTGAAACACGACTCAATATGTACCAAATATGACGAACGGCAAAATGCAACGAAACGACGGGAAAAATACAATGCACCATAAAAATATCACGTTTCAATATGTATGCGATCATATAACATCAATTAGGGGTCAAAGAAATGATTGGAGGATGATGCTAAAATTTTAATTTTATGCAGTAGCTTTTGCTCTGCAATCGCTGTGGGAACGGCCGTTCCGGCCTTCCTTTGAAAATGGGAATGGCCATTCCCATGGCTGAAGAAAACGCGCCAGCGTTTTAAAAATGTAAAACGCGTTTTGGCTGGGAAGGGCCGTTCCGGCTCACAGGCCAAAGTGGGAACGGCCGTTCCCAGTCTCGCTGGCCTAGTCTCAGCATCATGGGAACGGCCGTTCCAGTTTTGAACTGGGGCTGGGAATGGCCGTTCCCAGAATACGTGAGCTGAAGAAGAAGAAGAGCAGAACAGAGCAGCCATGGCAATCACAACAAACAACCACAAAAATGGCTTCAAGCCAAGTTCAAATGCAAATATTAGATGCAATAAATATGCTAACATACATATTGATCAATAACAAGTCATAAAAACACATATTTGCACATTAGATCATCAATAATCACTCATTCAAAACCCACACACTCATTCATGCTCCAAGTCTACAAAACTCAAGATAATTGCATCAAACTCATGCTTAATGACCACAAACATATTTCCAACAACCAATACACAATTCATTCAATGTATAACAAAGCCCTAGATATACCATTTTTACAAGAAAATCATTCAAACTCCATATTTACCTCAAATGGAAGAAATGAAAGCTAAGATGATGAAGTGATGTTGATGATGCTTGTATGGTCACAAATCCCACAAATATTGATGCTTGCAAGATGAAATCTTCACTCTTCAAAGTGAGGGTTTGATCGGTTGAGCAAGGGAAGAAATGGAACAAAGATGATATTTTTGTATGAAGAAAGAAGCAAATGGTACGTGATGTTGCTGCTATGAAACAAGAAGAAATGGCCAATTTGCAATTAAATCCCTTCATTTATTAAGTTATGCAATTAAGTCCAAATCCCATTATTAAATGATCAATCAAGTCCAATTCAATTAGATCCCATATTCACGCAATTGAGCAATTAAGGACGTACAAGAAATAAATCACATTCGGGAAAATAATTCACATTGCAATCACGTTCAATTTATCCGAAAAATATGATATGATATGAATTTTCAATAAAATTTTAAGAATATAATTTTATAAAATTATGTCATGATAGGAAAATGAATTAAATGGTCAATTAATAATTAAATTACAACTCTCAAACGCACACGTGTCGTTCATACCTGAATTGCCGAAAGCTGGGGCGTTACATTATCCAAGCACAACATGAACACTTATGCATAATCACGATCATGTTGAGCAACGCCGTGCGGCTTGTTTGGTTCATATAGAGTCTAAGTCTGGGTTTCTGTATGTCTTATCACAGAGTTTGGTGGTGCCGGTGGGCCTGAGGTTTAGAGTGTTTGGCCCTTCACACTCTCAGACTCTACTTTCACGAGGTGAGGATTAGGATTTTGTATAGTTACGTGACCTATGGCCTTTACATGTTGATTTCTACCCTTGCATGCGAGTATACTCTATTATAGATATGTATGTGCTGAATATGATATGTTGATGATCTTGTGTGAGTCCTGCGTGGATGGAGGTCATGAGGCTTAAAGTTCCATCGCGTAGGAAGGGTGTAAATATAAAACCAGTTTTTGAGGCATATGTAAGCTATTTTGGAAAATTCAGTGGTGTTATGATTCTGTAGCGAGTTAGCCATGATATATGGTATCTGTTCTATTCTGTACTGTTCTGTATGTGGATCCAGGAGCTGGTACGAGTGGAGACCGGTACGGCATAGGGCCGTCGGATAAGCCACTGTGCTAGTTTCCATTTGAGATATCATTGCGCGACCTTAGGGTGATGAGGGAGGCGTGATATCTTGAGCCTTCGGCCAAGGCCGGGGAGGACTCTTGTGGGTTCGCAACCCCTTGAGGGTGAGTCTATTTTAGACGGTTTATTCTCGATGGTATGGGGACGGTACATCTCCTCCATCATTGGTGTAGAGGTTGGATTGATTTTGATTTATGTTATGAGGAGTTGAGGTTGGAAGCTCGTACTCGCCGAGCAGTTGATTATGTTATGTCATGGAATTATGAATCGGGATAGAGTCCTTTTGGAAATGGTTTCTAAACTTATATCTATATTTATTTGGGTTGTTTCGAAATGTTTTGGTATGCAACACCTATCCCCGGTTCATGAGTCCATCCTTTTATTCTGTGCTATGCTCTTTATATTTATATATTGTGGGTGTGCGTTAGGCCCCTCACTCGGTCAAGTTGACTGACCCCTCATTTACACTTTTAGTTGCAGGATTGTTGGCGTTTGCTAGGCGGAAGTGAGTCTTTTGAGTTGCACTTCGTCGGTCTAGTCTTTCTATTTGCATTTGTCGTTTCACACACTTTACTTATGCTTTGATTTGTAGACTTGAGATTATACTTTACTATTCGGTAGCCCTGCGTGGCACTCTCATTTGGCCCTTGTGGCACTTGATGATTATTACTTTATGTTGATATTCGGGACTAGGGATCTATGCTAGTTGAACCCGTCACTTGTTATGTTTGTTGATCTATTATACGGGATTAGGTATCTATGCTAGTTGAACCCGTCACCTGCTTTGTATGTTTTGTTTTAAATGCTTCCGCTATCTATTGTTGTTGGTTTTAATTGCTTCCGCACTCTGAGTTTTGGTCAAGTTAGATCCGCCTAGCCTAGTGTGTGAGTTGGTCTCCCGTTCGCTCTGATTCGGATTCGGGCATGGACTTTCATTTCATGTTCCGGGTCTGGGTCATAGTGCGGGGGATGTGGCACTTCTCCGTTTGGGGTGTTACAATTTGGTTCATATGATTTTCATAAAACGGGATAAGGGTAGGGAACAACATTGCAAGATATGAACCAACTTGATGAAATCATTGTTGCCCGCAAGCTAGGCTTCTCCATCCTTACTCCAAAAAACATGACCATTAATAGGGTGTCGGACCGAGATCAACAACACCCTAACACATACACACATGCACCATCCTCCACCAAGTTTCACTTCGGGGAGTGACCCCTAGGTGACCATTAACCATTGTTTTGGGAATAGATTAGTGGTTAATTCCCAACAATTATCCTGACTTAACCAAACCTCCTGATTAAAGTCGGTGTCGATCGCCTAATGTGGCGGCCGGTATTAGTGATGTCGTTGGTGCTCACCTCCCACCTCTACACATAACCACCGGGCCCATACCATTAACCATTGATTGCTTGCACCATTGGTAACATCCAGAATAAATCCGAATGTATGAACCATGGAACATATGCATTGAACCATTGAACCATCGATGCAATACTTTGAAAACATGTTCTTTTGATCATTGAATAACGAATAAGATTGGGTTCTTTGAAGAATCATCCCTATAAAGAGTATTTCGAAACAAGAATGGTAAAGTACTAGGCTTTGAGTTTCAAAACAATTGAATCTTTAAGTATTCATGGTTCCAGTTGAAAACATTTTTAACCTCACCTGTTAGTAACAGTATGTAGGATAGATTATGTAGTGCCCTGGGGATTCTAGTGCTCAACCTTAACTCTTTCAAGTGTGTACTAAGGTGAGCTTAAGAACTAAGACACACTTCTATAACGATGCACATAAACATATAAAACAAGTACAGAACATGTAATGACAAGAGATTAATACCATTTAAGGTATTAGAGAAGGATAACACACAAAGGAATCCTAAAAGTGAGTTATCATTAACGTGGGACTGTGATCTTACTATAATCCTTTAGGAATTAATCAAATTATGAATCCTAAATGTATACATTAAGGTTATAAAACAAGTCCATGAAAGAAACACATTTTGAAAAGATATTTTAGACCCCGGGTTTAGAAAACCTAGGTTCAAACGTGTAAGATCAAAGCTCAAGTTTTATTTTATTTTACTATTTAAAAGCACTATTCATAATTACTATTCATGAATTACTATTCATAGGTTACCATTCACTTTTCGGGTCAAAGGGTCGGGTCAAACCCTTACTACACACACACACCATGCACGTACACACACACACACGGGGCATGCACACATACACACACCCTAATTCAATTATGATCTTGATTATAACCTATAGTTCAAGTTCATGTTATTATAAGTAAGTGTGATATAGGTTAAAGGCATAACCTATGGTTAAGAAGTCTAATTAAGGCATAACATCAACTTATGAAACACTATTCTATCTTAGGTTATAACATGTGACACTATTCAAGTGTATAACATATGATCAAGTATTATTCCATTAATACTTATCATATCATAAGCTCAAGTCATAACATATGAGTCATGTAACATTGTAACAATGTAATAATATATCATAGACATAAGTCATAGCACATCAAGACCATTAATCATGTAACATTCATCAATTGAGGCCATATAGTAACATATAACAAGTTATGATATAATTGATCATAGGTTATTATTCCATTGCCTAACATGCTTGAACATAATTAAAATAGCATAAACATGCAACAATAATCATCATATAGCAGCTCCATAACATGATCGTACCATATACTAAAGCAATTCATAATATTTCATAGCATATACTAAACAATTAAATCATAATTCACTACTAAAAAACATATCATAAAAACTATATAATAAATGCATAAAATAAAATCCTATATGTCTTAGGGAAGACCCTAAGAACCAACCTAAACATAATATAAACATACCATAATATAAGAACATAAACTAAACTAAAACATAACATAAAAATATAACATAAAATAAAACAACATCTATCCTAGCAATTTTTTTTTGGGGGGGGGGGGGGGGGGGGGGGAGGGGGGAAGAAGCTTCACGGCAAAGAAGGGGAGGAGAGGAAGATAAAGGGTGTTGTTAACACAACTTTGAGCATGGAATGTGGTGCCTCTTACCCTCTATTTATAGTTGGAGATCAACCCCTCACATTGGAAATAAAGTTAAGGTAAGGGTATGAGAGCAAAACTTGATGGCTTATCTTGGAAGCTTTAGGACTCTTGAAGCTAAAATGGTGCTGCTGGGGGGGGGGGGATTTTGGTCTTTTCAGTGTCAAAGCTCGAGTATAAGTGGCTGGAAGTTTGCTCATTCCATTGGCACAAAAATTAGTATCGAAACGCATATTCATACATCGAAATCGGATTTACCGTTTAAAAGATATATTCATTTTAGTGAATAAAAGTTTTGAGCCAGAAACTCAACACGAGTGAAAAACGACTTTCGAGAATGATTTTCAAGTCCGGATTGTTTCCAAAATTCAAGAAATAAATTGAGAAGCGTTTTGAATCCAATATCGACTATAAAATGTTTTACCGATAGAAAGTTGAAAACGTAGAATGATTAGTGAATTTTCTGGTACAAATGTGCGTTTCAAAATTTCGAGCTAGGGTTTGAATCAAGAGTTGTAAAACATCTCAAAAATCTTGAAATAACTCAAGTAGTGCAAATCCAAAGAGAAAATATTTTCCGAATGAAAATCGTTCGTAGTAGGAATAGTGAACTAGGGTTTTTCGTAAACATTTTCAATAAAACGATGTTCGGAATAGATTTTCAAGTCAAGAATGATTTCAATAGACTCGTCTCGACTCAAGGATCGATTTGACTGTAAACTCGGGTAGGAAAATATATCCGAATCAAAAACTCATTTTTAGATGAATAGTAACTTTGGTCGGTAAGTTCCCAAAATGCCCTTATGATTCAAGAAAGGTTTTCGGAGCTTGGAAAACAAGTTCAAAGAATAGGAAAACATGTGATATGAACCATTAGTGTTCTATTGAAGCATTAGGTAATATAGGCTTGGGAAATGAATAGTAAATTTTATCGAAGGTCAAGAATTCCCCCCCTTAAAACATGTCAGATCACATATGAGCACAAAGTTCATGTAAGAATGCAATGCATGAAGGTTTATAAACTTGGATCATGGTCTATAAATGCCTTAACAATGCCCTTAGTTAACCGTTTTCATCCAGACCCTGTTTTGGGTTGTTACAAATAAGGTGTCGAAACAAAGAAGAGAAGATGGAGATCTCAATTCTAAACTTACATTTCGAAAATGGAGTGATTTGATGAAGTATTGAGCTCAAAAGGTGGAAAAGTGAATAGTATCTTTCCTCTCTCTCTTAAGTCTCGATTTGGAGCAGTAAATTCCCCTTTTTCTTCAAGGCTGGACAAAATGGGAAGCATATGGCTGAAAGGAGGGTTAAGTTGGGAGAGTGTGGGGCCAAGTTTCACTTAATTTGGTCAAGTATATCTCAAGTTATGGCTAAAAGAGTGAATAAAGGTCTAAATTTGCACGCGAGGCTCGTTTCGGTCAAATTTCGGAGGTCCAAATAGGCTTCGAAAAATATGAGGCTAGGTTCATTGAACCCAAATCATCGATGCAAGTTTAACAGAGGTGACGAAATTCGAATTTATGTTGCCCGGAACCCAAGGTGCGCTATGTAGCACCCGCCCAAACGAAGGATGCCACATCCCCCGCATTAAGACCCAGACCCGGTCACGAAATGGAAAGTCCATGCCCGAATCCGAATCAAAGCGAACGGGAGACCAATGCACACACTAGGCTAGGCGGATCTAACTCGACAAACTCAGAGCGCGGAAGCAATTTAAACAATCATCATCAGATAGCGGAAGCAATTAAATCAACGTACAAAACGAGTGATGGGTTCAACTAGCATAGATACCTAGTCCCGAATCTCAAATCATCACAACGTAATAAACCAACATAAGTATTAGCAGAATAGCTAATTACATCCAAATGCTAGCAGACTAACCCCACACGGGATTAAGTCTAAGTAGAGCATAAAACTTAATCTCCAAAAGCGAAATATGAATACACAACATAAATAGATTATGTAACAAATGCATCTTAACACCAACTAAACCGACAAGTGTGACTCAGAAGACTCACTTCCGCCTAGCTCAAACTAAAAGGAAACCTGCAACTAAAAGATAAAATGAGGGGTTAGTCAACTGACTTAGTGAGGGGGCTAACGGACACCCACTATATATATATGGAGCACAACACAGATAAAAGGGTGGAATCATGAACCAGGGATAGGTGTTGCACAACAAATCATTTCAAAGAACCCGAAATAGATATATATATAAGTTTAGAAACCATTTTCGGAAAGACTCTATCCCGATTCATAATTCCCAGACAGAACAGAACATATGCTCGGCGAGTACGAGCTTCCAACCTTTACTCCTCAGAACAGATCAAAACATAAATACAGAACCAAATCCAACCCTACACCAATGATGGAGGAGATGTACCGTCCCCAAACCATCCAAAACAGACAAACCCTCAAGGGGTAGCTAACCCACAGGAATCCTCCCCGGCTATACACCGAAGGCTCAAGATATCACGCCTCCCCTAACTCCCTGAGTCGCGCGATGATATCTCAAATGGAGACTATGCACAGGCCGAGCCCTGACGGCCCTATACCGTCCCAGAGATTCCATACCCATAGCTCCTCGGATCCATAACAGAACAGAACAGAACAGATACCATATATCATGGCTAACTCGCCACAGAACAGATGATAACATAACATAACTTTCCAAAACAGCTCACATATGCTTTCATATCTAATTTTTCCAAAACAGAACTGATTCACAAGGTCATAAACATATCATATCCAACACATATGTATTCATAATAAGGTATACACACATGCACGGGTAGAAATCAGCATATAAAGGCCATAGGTCGCATAACTATACAAAATCCTAAACCTCACCTCGTGAAAGTAGAGTCTGAGAGTGTGAAGGACAAACACTCCTAAACCTCGGGCACACCATAGCCGCCAAACTCTGAAACAAAACATACAGAAGCCAAGACTTAGACTCTATATGAACCAAACAAGACGCACGGCGTTGCTCAACATGATCGTGGTTATGCATAAGTGTTCATGTTGTGCTTTGATAGGTTGTCGTGGTCATTCAAGGCAAATGAATGCTCAACAAGGTCATATTTACAAGCAACCATCATGCAATTGCATATCCAAAGATACAAGATCAATTTAGGAAGTCAATGTATTCACAAAATGCATATTAAATCATCCAATGTCACAGGGTTTAATTATAATATTACAATTAAGCATCAAGTTCATGTCGAGTTATAAAGTGCATAAGTGAGAGCAACTTGAACATATAAATATACAAAGTTATTGTACATAGATGTCATGCTTGATACAAATAAAGAGTGCATCTAATTCACTTAAGATCATACTTTACAACTTCACAACATGTTTGGTACACAAGCTCAAGTCACATTCATAGTTTCATAAATATTACACCTACATCTCCTTAGTCAATTGCTAAGCATAATTGTTCATTTAAAGTGTTTATACAATTATTCAACTAGGAATTAATTACTTACAAGCATGATAATTATCAATTTATCGTAATTCATAATATACCATCTTCGAGTAGTAAGAGTAAATCAAGATATTACAATTCTAACTCCTATCATGCATCAAGTCTCAAGTTGTTCAAGCATCCTTCATGTATCTCAATTGTATATTTGAAACACAACTTACAACAAACATAACAACGAGAACGTGTCAAATTCATATAGAGAAATCACATGTTCGTTCTTCTAAAATATCATTCAAGTTCATTTAGTCACATAAAAGATTAGTTTCTAGATATTACACTAACACCCCTTCATATCTAAACACATAGCATAAATTCATCATATCGGGATTGAAATTGTAAATCAAAATATTCATGCATATCACAATTCATTCAATACATATTTTCGTATAAGATTGGAATATATCTCGAACAACAAACCAACAATAAACAATTTATTTGCACTGAAAACAATTAATTCAAATAATTCCAATTACGCAAAATAATCCGTAATAAATAAAGGGGCGTTCGACTCACCGCGGCGAGACCGAAAAGCTGTCCGAAAGTCATCGGAGCGCCGCCACCGAAGCCGCCGAAAAATCACCGGCCCGCCACCGGGCCGCTGCCTAAAGTCCACCGGAAGAATCCCAAAAAATTACCCGAGAAAGTAGTCTTCGTGCTCGTTCCAAATCCTTGATCAATTTCTTGAAATTCCAAGCCAATCCTCCTAGATCTTGAATCCAAGAATACGAAAACCCCAAAAACTTCAAAATCAAATTACTTCCAATCCGGTGAACGAAAATGAAATCCGTAAAAAGCATCAACTTACCCATGATGAGCTTTTCGAAACCCCAAGTCAAATGTCGAAAAAAGTGGCCGAAAAACACTGAACGCGACTGCTACAGTTGCGTGCCACCGCCATCGCGCCTTTAGGATGCCCGTGTGCCGCCATCTCCACTCCGATGCTCGCGCCACCAGCCTAGAATTGATTCTCAGTGAGAAGAACTTCAGATCTGTACCTTGTCCGCCCAAAACTGCCACCGGAATCGTCGAAAACGGACGACGAAGTTTGCCCAAATCCACCACCAGTGGCGTGAGCTTCGGGCGGCGCGTGTGGCGCCACCACTGCCCCAATGACTATGCCACCAACGAGCCTGTCGTAATCCAGTCGTGATTTTTCGAATTTTGAGCAGTTACGTCTGAAAATCGCAGATATCTCCTCCATTGTTCATTGTTTAGCTGATATCTTTTTACCATCGTGATTCTCTCGTCGAGCTCTTTAAAATAGATTACTCATTCGTCGAATTCCGTCGAGAAACGACCAAGTTACGATTAGTGTGTGTTTTAGGTGTAGTGTATGTGCGGGAATGAGAGAGAGAACCAAGAGAGAGAAGAGGAGATTGGGAGAAATGCGTCTTGTGCACAAGCTATATACAACCGGGTATCCTTATCGCGTAGCAAAGTGAAATAGCGCATACAAATAATCGTAAATAAAATTGGTAAAGTTACGACTAAACATTCAAACTTCGCATAAATTTTATAAATAAAAATGAAAGAGAGATTTACCAAATAGAGTTTAATTCAATTTAATTTTAGAAACCTTTCGTATAATTTAACGACACTTCGTAAACACATGATTGACAATTAATCTGAAAGAATTCAAATAAACCGAAATTAAACAAGTTAAGTAACATGATGGATTTAAAATCAATTTGATAATTATTTCATGGAATAAATTCGAATTAAATCAAATTAGACGGTTAGGGTTATATATGCGCGTAATTAATCAAGTTGACAATTAATCTTAGAATAATCCGAATGATCACATATTAAATTGGATTTACAATCAATCACATAACTCAAGAAACTCTCAAATTAAACACACATAAGTGTAGAGACTTACTTGTTAATGTTGTCAGGATGCCCTTCGAGAGCACGGGGCGTCACAAGCTAAATGCCCTTTAACCCCTTTAGGTCCCGCTCCCGAAAATGAATCAGAAGGCAAACTAAACAAGTTCCAAAACATAAAATGAGCACATAATCAAGTTCAAAACTTAAATAATTCACAAAAATCGGAATTGAATTCGGATACAAATAGAGTAATTTACAACATATATAAGCGTAAATGTTTAAAATTCAAATTCATACTTAAAAAAAATAAATTCAAATAATCACATAAATATTAAAATATCACGGAATTGCATAATTAAATATTTAAATTGTGCACATAATACACCCGTAAAAGCATACCTGAAAGTCCGAAAAAACTGGGATGTTACAACCCAACCCCTTCGAAAGGGCCAGTCCTCAGGTCCGAAGAGAGGTCTTGAAAGCTCCGGGTACAACTGTCCCATTTCCTCCTCGGTCTCCCAAGTGCCTTCTTTGGATTTCTGATCACGCCACAAGACTTTCACTAAGGGAATTTACCGGTTTCTCAATTCTTGCATATTCCAATCCAAGACTTTAACCGGGTGCTTCTTGATTGTCAAATCTGGCTCTGGCTGCACCTCCTCAACGGGAAGCATAGAAGACTCATCGGGATAATATTTCCGAAGCTGAGAGACATGAAAAACATAGTGTATCCCGATCAAACTAGGTGGTAATTCCAATCCGTAAACTACTTGCCCAACTCTTTCAAGAATCTCAAAAGGGCCTATGTAGTGCGGGTTAAGCTTCCCGCCTTTACCAATCCGAGTAAACCCCTTTCTTGGAGATAACTTCAAGAAAACCTTATCTCCCACTTGAATTTCTAAGGGTGGTCTTCTTTTATCCGCATAACTTTTTTGTCGGTCCTAAGCCGCCTTTAACCTCTGTTGGTTCACTTTCACTTTCTCAATGGTATCCTGAATCTCCGCTGGTTTCTTAGCTCTATCGAGCTTACCATCCTTGGTCCACCTCCACTCATCAACGTCCCAAAATAGAGGTAACCGGAAGTTTCTTCCGTATAGTGCCTCATAAGGACCCATAGCAATCGATGTTTGGAAGCTATTATTATAGGCGGACTTGACCAAGTCCAAATGGTCATCCCACGAGTCTTGATAATCTAAGGCACAAGCAAGAAGCATGTCCTCGAGATATTTTATTAACCTCTCAGATTGTCCATCCGTTTGTGGGTGAGATGCGGTGCTGAATTAGAGCTTTGTACCCATACACTTCTGCAATTCTTGCCAGAAACTCACTGTAACCCATGGATCTCTATCAGAAACAATACTAACCGGTGCACCATGTAATCTTACAATCTACTTACGGTACAATCTGGCTAGCTTAGGCACTTTATCGGACATCCAGACTTTGAAAAAATGGGCTGACTTCGAAAACCCATCAATTATGACCCAAATCCCATCTAAACCTCCTTTAGTCCTTGGAAAGCCGGACACAAAGTCCATTGTCAATTGGTCCCACTTCCATTCGGGAATTGGAAGTGGTTGGAGGGTTTCTCCCGGTTTTTGGTGCTCAGCTTTCACCAATTGGCATGTTTGACATCTCCTCACAAAGTTAGCAACATCTCTTTTCATGTCGTTCCACCAATACAAAGTCCTTCAATCCTTACACATCTTTGTAGTACCGGGACGTACCGTATAAGCCGACCTATGTGCCTCATCAAGAACCAACTATTTAAGCTTCTCTGGAACACAAACCCGAGCCTTAAAACGAAATAAACCCGAATTATCAAACCCAAACTTAGTTTTCGGATCGATCCTTGCCTTTGCCACTAATCTCTGAATTTTCAGATCATTAGATTAAGCTTCAATCAATCTTTGCTTCAAATCCGGTTGAACAAAAATATTTGCCAAACGAGCTTCTAAAACAAAAAACACCTAACTCTATCAGCTTGTACATGCTTCCAAACTTGAAACACTAGCTTTTCTGCTCAAAGCATCCGCAACCACATTAGCCTTACCCAAGTGGTATTGAATTCTACAATCATAGTCCTCGAGTAGTTCAACCCAACGCCTCTGCCTTATGTTCAAATCCTTCTAAGTGAACAAATACTTGAGGCTTTGGTGGTCGGTAAACACTTATTGAACTTAGCAAACATTCTATGCTCTTGAAGTATAGACAATACCATTCTCAAATGTCGCACATGTTCTTCCACGAACCTCGAATACACCAGAATATCATCTACAAAGATAACCATGAATTTATCGAGGTAAGGCCGAAATATTCGGTGCATCATGTCCATAAACGCGGCTTGGGCATTTGTAAGACCAAAAGGCATGACCACGAACTCAAAATGCCCTTAACGAGTGTTGAAACCGGTCTTTGGTATGTCTTCCTCCCCGGATACGCAACTGATAATTACCTTGCCTCATGTCCAACTTGGAATAAACACACGAACCCTGAAGGAGATCAAACAGCTATTCAATATGAGGAAGTGGTTATTTATTCTTAACTGTTAAGTGGTTCAACTCACGATAGTTAATGCACATCTGTAATGTCTCGTCTTTCTTCTTTTCAAACAGGACAGGAGCACCCCACGGAGAAGCGCTCGGGCGAATGTAACCACACTCTAAGAGCTCATCAAGTTGCATCTTCAGCTCCTTTAACTCCGCTGGAGCCATCCTATACGGAGAGTTTGCATAAGGTTTTTCTCCGGGATAGAGATCAATTAAGAACTCAATGTCCCGATCGGGAGGCAAAGATCCAAACTCCCGGTAAGAGAAAGAAACTTCAATCTACACCCATAAACATTTGCACCTTCTTTCATCCTAAGATTAAAAAATTCCCCTCACGGGTTGTGCCTTAAAACATGTTCGTGGGGTCGGTACAACGTGGTCGAAGATTTCCCAAGCATTTTCCATAGACTCAAGTTACCTTTGCATGTCCGGGCACATGTTGGCCAACATGAGCTAACGGGCTTGATGATTATCTTCCTTCCACTTAGCTATCACTTCTTTTTCAGCACAAGTTGGAGCCTTGCTTTCAGCAAGGGGCTTCTCCTCAAAGAGAACATATTTTCTCTACTCGAAATCTAAAACTATCTTTAGATTTTGAAGCCAATCTGAGTAATTGAGCCCCATCAACTTGTTTGATTCGAGGATGGATACTAGAGAATTTTTGGTTGCCATTTCAATTATAGAGAATCACATAAACTACAACCTAAATGAAAAATAGAGAAATCATGAGCATGTTGAATAATAACGTTATACTTATTATCAAGGTCTTTAGAAATAAGTTCTCCCACTATTTTTAAAAGGTTTATAAATCCACAACGACCTTAGAAGATGCTTGTTTTCTCAGTAGGTAATAAGTTCCTAAGCATTTTAGTTTTGGACCTGTGACACCCCACCGACTACACTTAAGGTTCGTGCTACGTGTGAGTTTAATTTCTGTTATTTCTTTTATTTGCATATTATTTGACGCATTTAGTACATGAAGTTCTCTTTTATATATTCTTTTGTGACTAATCTGATTATTTGATACGGTTTTGCCTTCTATGAATCTAAGATATGAATTCATGCTATACATTTAAGTTTTGAATTTTGGATTTAAATCCCGAGCATGCTAACTTCGTGAATTATGTGAAGTATATGATTCTTGGACTTAATTGCAACCTTTAAACTTGTTTTGGACTTGATTGATCTTTAGAGGACTCAATTGCTCTTTTGTTCTAACTTTTGGGCCATTTTGCAAATTGGCCACTTTTGAGTCATTAATTCGTAACTTGAGCTCGGGAACTCGGATTTGAGTTTTTTCTTTGCCATTGGACCTGAATCAATTATTCGGAGACAATGGAACAAGTCTGGTCCTTTTTGGATAACGTTTCAACCACCTAACGATGCAGATTTAGACCCTATGTACCTGAAACGCCCCTATAGCCACTATTATGCTAGAGACTCATTAACTTGTACTTCCTTTGACTTATTCAACCAAGAGATCAGCTCCATCTCTCTCTCCCAAGCCTGAATTTTGATCAAATTGAGAAGGAAAGAGGAAGAAGAAGACTCGAAGATCAAAACCTCCATTTTTTACAACCCTTAAGCTCAAGTTTCATCCATTTCTTGCTCAATATTTGTAGGTAAGCCAAGATTCGTGTTCTCCTTGCTCTTGTGATCATTATGCATTCCTTGTCTCATGTGTATAAGCTAGAGATGGTGGAATTTGATAGACATGGTGAATAGTTAGGTATTTAAAGTTTTGATGATTTATATGCATCTCTTGCCTATTTATTTGATTTAGAGCTTGATAGGAAGAGCTTGATGGAGTATTAATTGCATATCTTGAGTTTTATTTAATGTTAGAAGTAAGTTTGTTGAGTTGTCATTAATGTTCATGTTAGTTCTTGCAAGAATTTGATTTCATTTCATACCTAAACTTGAACTCTATCTATGAGATCTAATCTTGCTCCTTTGAGGATCAATTTTATAGAGTTTTTGTGCTTGAATTCTTGTATATTTAAAGCTTTAGCATGCCCTTACTTGTTACTTTGAGTTTTATGGTGTTTTAGTGTGTGTAACAAGGGTGATTAGGGCTGGAAATTACCCCCAGTCCAGCCCCGAAGGTACTAACGCCCGTTAGGGCATTTTTGTGCTTAGAGGGGTAACGGTTGTTATCGCATTAACCCTGGTTGTTGACCCCATTAATGGACGTTAGCCCTCTTATGTGTATGAAAGGGTAACGGCCGTTAGTCCTAGGCTAGAGTTTCGGACCTAGGTTGACAAGGGGGTGCATGCCTGTCTGGTCTCACTGTACCGAGACACGGGGGTGTCCCGGTTTGCTTTATATTGGTGACACGGGCGTGTCACCTTCTGAATTTCATACATGTGTTGTTGTAGCATACGTACGTATCAATATATATATATATATATATACATATGTCAATGCATGAGATTTACTTGCATGATTAAGGGATTTACATGCATTGTTGTTATATGTTGTTCTACGTATGTACATATACATATATATATACACTTAAATAATTTGCATGCATGTTGTGTACGTGTGCATGTATATATATATATATATATATATATATATATATATATATATATGTTTATTAAATATTAAATGTTATTTGATTTAATCGAATTGTAGAATTTAATTGTTACCTATTTCATGTTTTATTTAATTTCCGATTTTAAATTGAATGTATGTAATTGTTTATTTTCTAATTAGAAATGTGATTTAACTTGTGCGATAAATATATGTGAATTTCTTGAATTGAATTGATTGGAAACGTGAAATTATGAATTCGAATGAAAGTGAACGAATGATTGAATGACTTGATTATAAGATTAAAATTCCTTAATAGTGCACATGAACATTTTCATAACATAATCTTATCTTTTATACATTCATATCATAATCATTTCATTGCCGAGATTCTTATTTGGTCATATTGAGTCTCACTTCACCTCTCTCGTACCGATTTTGATTCCGTTGGAGACGAGGCCGGTCCGTGAGGCTCTTGTGTTCTCCTTTTGCCGTTTAAGTTTGGTTTCTCTACTATTAGATAAATGACCCTATATACTCTCAACGTGTAAAGATTTTAGCTAAAAACTATTATACGTATATAGAGTCGTTTTCTAGAGTAAATGATTTCAACGTAAAGCCCTTATTTCATGAACCTACCTAATGTTTTGGCGAGAATGAATGATTGAATGCACAAAATGGGGCCCAGGGACTTGGTGTGAATGGTGACCCGAGGAGGCAAGGTGTAACATCCCACTCGTCCTATAAATAAGGTACGCCATGTTTCAACCTTTTATGTGTGTAATTATGTGATTTTGTGCTTTACACGACCCTATTTTGAACTCTTTAAGAGTTTAGGGGCCTGTTTACAATTTTCTCTTTTTAGGGGTTATTTGGTCATTTCTCGTTTGGTCGAGAGTTCGACCTTTTTGACCCTTGCTTTGCGTTCGGGGCATCGAGACGAGTCCGTAGACTCTGAGTTTGCCTAATTCTGACTTCGTTAGCCCGCTCTTCCGACCGTTTTTGTGTACAAGGACCCGAGATATATACCCCGGATCCTCGTTTTACGTGCCAGAACTTCAGCTCCAGCCTCAGCGTATTTCTCTAGCGATCAGCACTATTCATGCAGTCAAGGTGTAATTACACGCACTTATCCGTTCTCGCTCGTTTCTCAACGGAATTCGACGTTTGATTAGTGAAAATTTATCAGCTCGACGAGCCCATCACAACCGTACCAAGATCGTGCCCAACCGATGACCCACGGCGGCGCAACGGCGGCCTGAAAGTGGCGGGTGGCGCCACCACTTCGTTGTCGGCGATCCGACGACTTTCGCCGTCCAACCGCTACCCTACCCTATATTTTTTGACCCTCCCGTGTCGATTCGGGCCTCCGTTCAGCACGAAAACTACCGCAAGTGGTGGTTCCGGCGAGTTTTTGACATCGGGTCCTTTACAAGAATTACTCAGCACGACGAGGCCGATTTTTCCATGAAAGTGGCGGCCCAAGAACCGGCCGTTGGCGGCGGACCAGTGGTGAATCGGCGGCGGACCGGCGACCCATTTTTTTCCGGCGGTTTTTCCGATGGTTTGGCTTGGGGCTTCCGAAGGCCTCGCTACGGGCTTTCCAACGGTATGTTCAGATTTCGTTTTCGTTTTGCGGTTTGCATTTAATTTAAAGTTTCGTCGTTGGAATTTAGTTCGGTTTTTCAACAACGAAGTCCTGTGTGTTTGTTATTTTCTGAAATTGTTTGAGGGCTTTTGTCGAGTAGGCCGAGGCGCTCGTTTCTGTCCTTCCGGGGATTTTTTCGACCACCGGAGGCGGTGTTCCGGTGGCGGACGGTGGCTGTTCGGTCGCTACGGTGGCGACATTCCGGCGTCTTTCGGACAGTAGGTCCGTTTTGTAGTGGTGAGTCCAACGCCACTTTCCGTTCGTTAATCGGATGTTCGGTTGATTTTATTTGAATTTTTGAAGTGGTTGGAGTTATTTTCGTTAATTGTTTTAATTGTAAATTTCGATCTTGTATGAATTATAAATTGAAATTATGAGTTGTATGATACTTGGAAATATGTTATAATGTATGGAAATTTGGTTCGTGATTTGTTGAATTTAATTATCCCGTTTTATGCCTACTTACTTTAGAATATTTTATTTAAGGGGTGTTAGTGTAATATTTGAAAACTAATTTGATAATGGGATTACATGAAACTTGAGCAATAAATTATGAAAAGATACGTCGTATTTAATTTAAATGAATTACTTAAGTATGTTAATTGGTAGTATATTATAAATTAGGCAATTGTGGAATTATGAATAAAATCGGAATGCAATTTGTGTTTATTTGTCTCGGGACCTAATACTGGATAAGAATTAAATTCCTAATGCTTTGATTTATTTTATGTAATTAATGTTATGAATTTTATAAGCTATGCATCTCTTGATATGTAATATGAATTATAATATGGCCTGATTGGCTTGAGTGAATAGATATGGATTATATGTTGTATCATTTGTATTCGTGAACATGGTCGTGCGTCTTTGTGGTTGTGATTTGAGTCTGAGTCTTGTATTTTGTATGTTCAGTTGGATCAGGTGCACCCGGGGTGGTGACAGTGAGTCGTGCAGGTCCCGGGGTTGTAGCACCCCAAGCGGTGGGGCACCACACCCCCGCACTATGACCCGACACGTGGTACGAAATGGAAGGTCCGCACACGCACCAAGTCACAGCGAACGGGTGACAAACGAAAAATCCAACCTAAGCTAGGCGGTACCTAAACCCTGAACAAGTAAAATATGTAAAAACCCGAATGCGGAAGCGAATCAAAATATGAACTAACAAAACTTTAAACAACAACATAAATAAACGGGTTCAACTAATTCCACGAACCTGTCCTAACCTTTCCCGAAAATTCGTATAATCAAATCATAAACATCATCTTGTACAGAACATACTATATACATAATTTTCATACATAATTCTGAACAAAGTACTTAACAAAAATCAAAGGGACTGACACAGACTCGACAGACCCCACTCAAAGCCGCCTAGCTCGAACTCCAACAACTTGCACCTGCAAACTAAAAACATAGGTGGGGCGAGGGTCAGTCCACTGACTGAGTGAGGGGGCTGAACTCACACACACTATACATAATAAGGAGCACAGCACGTATCAAAAGAAAGATTATGAACCTGGAGTAGGGTTTTGCATACCAAAACCATTTTCAAATCATACTTGCACAATTTGCAAAACAAACTTATACATATCTTATCAAATCAAACTTATACGTATCTTATCTTATCATAACTTAACAAACTGAGCATATTCATATTTTATTAAAAGAGAAAGCTCCTATCCTGTTTCATAATCAACATAACATATCATAATCATATACCCGGCGAGTACGGGTCTCCCACCTTACTTCCATATCGAACCATACAATCATAAAAGAAAATAAACAAATATAAAAAATAATCCAACCCCAACACCATGTAGTTCGGGGAGCAAACCCTCACTACTCATACAGATACAAACACACACGGGGTAGCGAACCCACACTGTGCCTTCCCCGGTTATCCACCGAGGGCTCAAGATACCACGCCTTCCCAACCTCCCTAGGTCGCACGTGAGTATCTCAAATGAGAACGTGCACAGGGGTCATAACCGGCGACCCCATGGTCGTCCCGGGTCTCCCTTACGCACGTCTCGGGGCCCAACATATCAAAACGAAGCATATCAGATCAGATCATAACTCGCTAAATACCAAACTTATCATACCGTATCAAAATCATACTTACGTACCTTATCGGAGCATACCATACCTTGCAACTTAGCATATGCTATAAATGTACCTCTCCGTGTCATCCTAATCGGCAGCTGGTATGAAGACACACGGTTTGGAGCATAGCCTTGTTGCAAAACATTTCAAGCTTACATATGCTCGTACATATACAGTTCAAAAACCTTTAATCATATGACAAATTCATAACCATATCATATAAACACATATCTATTATATAAATATAATAGAATAATCGCATGCAGGCTTGAAAACGAGCACAGAAGGTTGTAGGTCGCTGTAACTAAAACAAAAATCCTAAAACCTCACCTTACACCGCCGTGGCCAAGAATGAGACAAATGATTCACCCCGGAATCAACTCGGATCACGAAACACCACCCCGGGTGCACCTGGACAAACTGAAGACAATATGCAAAACTTAGACTCGAGGACAAACCATATAGACGCACGGCATATGCTTAGTCACATAAGAGATGCAAGTACTTAGTCAAACTCATACACATATCAAATTCATACAAGACATGCAAAAACACACATATCATAGCTTAACAAATTCATAATATACATTAAAGCACGTTCATGTGCACAGTTAATGCATAAAGAAGCATCTAAAACATAATAAGGCGCATAAGCGATTCGTACAAGCAACTCACATTACTTAAGAAACACAAAATGCATAAAAAGAGCAAATGCATATACAAAAACATGCTAAAACAATTTAGGAATAAGTTCGGAGGTGGTAAGATACGAGAAAAACGGAATAAGAACACAAAAAGGGGTTCCGAGTGAAAATGGACTAAAGCTGACAGTTTTCCAAGATGCACAAGCTGTAGAAAAATGATCATAACTTGAGTTTTAGAAATGGGAATTAATTTTTGCTTGTTGGAAATGAAAGTAGACACATATATCTTTAAAATGGTAGGTGACACAAATCGTGGTTCAAAGCGAGTCGAAAATGGCGAAGTGGTGACACCAAATTAAAACGATTATAACTCACAATATAAAACGAATTTTTGGGTGATTCCAATTGGAGATTGTTCTAGACTCAATAAGGTTGAACATATCCAAAAATCAGCTCAATCGGAGGTCATATGAGGGGGTACCCGGCCGGGGAAAAACAAGGCAGAAATCTACCCGGCCGGGGAAAACAGTGCAGAATCTTTCTGCACTAAAACTACCCGCCCGGGTACTTTTAACACACAAAACTACCCGGCCGGGTAGTCCTCATGGACGAGAAAAAGAAGCTGAAACAGGGGCTAAACATGGAGGAAACCAAAAGCGATCAAAACCACCTCAAAACTCAACCAAATGCAATGAAAATCAAGGCACAAGTTCATGGAAACATGCTCTAACAAATATCTTAAACTTAAGGCATGAAACAAACAAGAAACCAAGTTGCCATTATCATCTTCTCCAAGCTTCCTTAGTTGAGTTTCACACCTTAATCATCCAACAATAAAAAATTCCACCAAATAAACAACAAAGAAGCTTGAGGGAGTAACATATATCAATCTTAGAGCATTTAGTTCAAGTATGGAGACATGAGAGCAAATTACACATATTTAATACTATTCATCATCTTCTTCAATAGCATGGATCCAAGCAAGAAGGATGAGATTCAATCGAGTAGAATCGAAACACGTGAGAAGAGGATCACAAATCTTACCTTCAATCTTCGATCGGATAATCGGATGAGGCAAGCCCGAGCTCAAAGCTTGAGTGGCCAAAGGGGTGTTTTCATCTTCTTTCTTCCTCTTCCCTTACTTCACGTGAGAAAATGAGGGAGAGGGCTGATATTTTCAGCCCTTTAATGGCTAAACGGGTCGGACATACGGGTAGGGTTATCAAATGGCTTAGAAAATAAAAGGTTTAATTCATCAAGTCCGAATCATCAAAACGAACTCAATGACAAGGTTGGAATTCGCATTCGAATTCCTGAGCTCGAGGTAGCCACGAGGGCTAAAACACCCTAATTAAAATTAGGTCCCTAATCGGCAAATATTGGACGATTGAGTCCAAGAACAAATAATTAAATTCTAATGCACACGTATTAAAATAAATCTCACATCGACATATAAGCATGCTAATCACATAATTCACGTAAATTACAGAATTAAACTCACCCGTGACGCCATACCTGGAATGCCGAAGAGGCGGGGTGTCACAAACTCCCCCCCTTAAGAGAACCTGGTCCCCAGGTTCGCCTGCTCGAGTTTCAAGCTCGAACAACTTTCTGTATTCACCCAAGTTCGAGGTCATGACGTCCCGACGAGGGTTAGCTCAAGAAAGGTCTTCAAGCACAAGGGGTTTGAATCTCTAAATCGATCCGGCCATTTGAATTGCTCGATCGACTCGTACAATTAAGAGGGTCTAAAATAGATTTAACTCTCACCGTTTGAGTCATTTGAGTTAACTCTTAAGCTCGTCCACACCACTCCACAACCAAGCTCAAACCGAATCTCTTCTTGTCCACGATCTAAGGTCCGATGTGTCTAACATCCGAACCTTCTTCATATACCACCAAAATCTTCGAGGGGTTGTTAATCTCATTGCAAAGCTCGGCCTCATCTTACCAAGACACCACCCTCGAGCACTCAAAACACAAAAGAAAACTAAAATGCATGATGTACGTGATATGTATGTTTAAATATACCGTTCACCGATGTGGGAAAATTTGATCTTATGATGATGTGTTCAAAGTCGAAGTCCCTTTTGTCCACATTTTCGCCTTCAGATTCACGGTGCTCTTTGCTTCAAATTTCATCCCGATCTTCATCCCGTATTTGTTGCCTATCCTTGGAATTTTCTCTAACCCAAATCTTACACTCTTAAATGTTCTCTTGGTCTTATTATTGGTTCCAAGAATTACATCCCTCGAGCTCTAATTCGTCACCAACGGTCTTACTCCGGATTCTTTCACTCGAAACTTACTCGTAGAAATCCTAAAGAAGAGGTATTATCTTGTAATCATAAATCCTCTTTGTTAAGGTGCTCGAAAGTACCGCGTACTCTTTTCCTGGAATATAAGAGAATTACATCCAAAGCCTCTTAGTAATTCTCATCAAACTCTTCCTTTAACCCGAGGATATCTCCTTGCGTTATCCTTGTTGTTAGGAAATCTCGAAGTTTCCCTAACTTAAACACCGACACATTCCCTAATTCCTTCTCGCCCGAGTACCCTCTTCATTACCAAATTTTACTTCTTATCATCTCGCCTTTAGCCTATGACTTCATTCAAGACCTTTATTTCAATCCATTGAAGTCCCCCAAAAGCCCAACAAAAGTCTCCCATTGGTTCTCCTCGAAACTCTTCTCAAAGGGCACGGCTAAAAAAAAAAAATGAGTCAATCTCCATGCCCCGAGATTTTGGTTAACCCAATTTTGTGCCCATTAGTAGAGTTCTTCGCAGTTTTGCTCATGGATTAATTACTTCTCTTTTTGGCACTTTCATCAAAGTACTTTCTTAAGACAACTAATTTTCCTTGAGCCTTCCACCGCCGTTTGTAAGCCTCCCAAACCAACCTTGTTCAATATCTTCTTCACGTCATCCTACACTCTTCAATCCGATCTCGATAGGGGTCCTTACCCCCAACCTTTACTCTAACCATCCCTTCCAACTTCATTGAATACCAAACTCGGAGACATGAGAGGAGCGACATCCTATCAAGCAAACATTAAATATGCACGCCGGGTTAACGTGTAAATGGGATGCAGCACATAATTACCACTCAAACACATATATAAAAAAAATATGTTATAATAGCAATTATAGCACAATTAATAAATAATTGCAGAACCTAAAATGTCGTGAATGCACGTGCTATGAATGCAAATACCTCCATCCTTGGATTCATGTTGGTTTCCAAATTGAAGTCTTTGTTCTCGCTTCCATTGCTTGTTAGCCTTGGATTGATCACATTCGGCAACCATATGTTTCTTTGATCCGCACGCATAGCACTTCTTCAGTCCACCCCAACACGAGTTGTAGGCATGATTAGTTCCTCCACAGTAAGCACATGGTTGAGATTCTTTCCTTGGTCTCGAAGGATCCCCGATTTTATGTTTCTTTCCTCGAATCCTTTTCTTCTTAGCTTGGATACCGGGAGGTTGGATTCTTTCTTCCATTTGTAGGTTCAAGCAAAATCCTAATTCACCTCTCGGTCTCAACTCCTCTTCTTCCTTGCCTCTTGTTATTCTCCGATTTTAAACCCTTAAAACTTTCGTGGTAGCCTTGTCCCAAGTACTCATATCCTCGGCAATTAAGGCCTCCTTGAATTCATCTCGTAGTCCATCCATGAAGTACGAAATCTTCATCTCTTCATTGTTCATGATATGAGGTACGTAGGTGCCTAACCTCTCAAATTCTTCGATCTCGTAAAATAGCCGGTGAGTACCTTCTTCTAAACTCTTGAACGAAGGTATCCCATGTCAATCCTTTGTTCGTTGCTTCTAATTGTGGAGCAACTCTTTTCCACCGCTGTCTTGCTTGTCCTTGCAAAAGTAGTAAGGCAAGGTGAGCCTTATCTTGTGAGTCGCATGGCCATACCTCGAATATACTTTCAATCTCGGAGAGCCACTCTTCCGCCCTGATATCATTGCCTTCTCTAAATTGGGGAGGGTTGAATGCCCTAAAATCCCTATGTAACATAGCCATCAGGTTCACAGTTGGCAATTCGGTTGATGGTTACTCTCCATTATGTGGATGACTATGTGATGGTTGATCGAAAATCCGATCAATGTGGTGGCATCCTAAAAATCCCACAACTTATATAGATATATGCATGCCGGTTAGTAAGTGAGGATGACACATAATTAAAGCAAGTAAGAGCAATTAGATAAATGCAATGCATCACCAAAATATAAAATTAACAAAATTACAAAATTCAAACGTATAACATATTGAATCATGATGTAAATGCAAGAACATAACCACATGGTCCTATGTCGTTCGACTTAGACCGACACAACACGACTCTGAGCCCCGGTTTTACAACCCAGAGCTCTGATACCACTTAAGATGTAGCACCCCAAGCAGTGGGGCACCACACCCCCGCACTATGACCCGACATGTGGTACGAAATGGAAGGTCCGCACACGCACCAAGTCATAGCGAACGGGTGACAAACGAAAAATCCAACCTAAGCTAGGCGGTACCTAAACCCTGAACAAGTAAAATATATAAAAACACGAATGCGGAAGCGAATCAAAATATGAACTAACAAAACTTTAAACAACAACATAAATAAACGGGTTCAACTAATTCCACGAACCTGTCCTAACCTGTCCCGAAAATTCGTATAATCAAATCATAAACATCATCTTGTACAGAACATACTATATACATAATTTTCATACATAATTCGGAACAAAGTACTTAACAAAAATCAAAGGGACTGACACAGACTCGACAGACCCCACTCAAAGCCGCCTAGCTCGAACTCCAACAACTTGCACCTGCAAACTAAAAACATAGGTGGGGCGAGGGTCAGTCCACTGACTGAGTGAGGGGGCTGAACTCACACACACTATACATAATAAGGAGCAGAGCACGTATCAAAAGAAAGATTATGAACCGGGAGTAGGGTTTTGCATACCAAAACCATTTCCAAATCATACTTGCACAATTTGCAAAATAAACTTATACACATCTTATCAAATCAAACTTATACGTATCTTATCTTATCATAACTTAACAAACTGAGCATATTCATATTTTATTAAAAGAGAAAGCTCCTGTAACGCCCCAGTTTTGCAGTTTAAAATAATGTGGCGTATTTGTTTATAAATTGCGCGATTTAATTATTTAGTTATATGATTAACTGTTTATAAATGTTTATATTTGATTTAAACTATAAACTATTGTTATTTTAATTTATTTCATTTTATTCTACTTTGATAATTAGTGTTTAATTTCTTAATTAAGGTTTCATGTTACCTTAACTATTTCGGTAATTTCGTTAATTAATTTCAACATGTTATTAGTTGGCTTTAATTTATTAAGAGGGAACTTAAGTTTTAGTACTTAATTTATAACGTTAAGAATTCATTCATGCGGATGAGTGTTCTATTTGTGCTTCGTTCTTATATGTATTGATATCGGAATGGTATGGAAATTTAGTATGTCGTAAATATGTGTGTTATGAACGTGCCTATGTACTCGGTTTATGTTTTTGGATTCATTTGACGTGTTTACGAATTTAATTTTGATAGTGGAACCAAATCGGGGGCTAACGAGCAATTAGCACACCCTTGGTTCCGTGCGTGATATCTTGAGCTCGGGAATTCGGATTCGAATTCTGACACCTCCGTTGCCTTCGTATCGAAGATTCGGAGACAATGGAACAAGCCTCATACCTTTTTGAAATCATTAAGACCTTCGAAATCCAACCGTAACGAGCAACTCGTGCAAGAGGAACTCCTTTGGTTGACTAGTCTTCATGGTGGGACCCCATAACACCTCTTAACTTAACCATGCTTTAACCATGACTCTTGTACCTTGAGTTAACCCCTTTCTCTTCCCTTTAGCTCTGAAAACCGAGCCAAATATCTCCATTTTCAGCTGCAACTGAAACGAGAGAGAGAAGAAGAGGAGAAGAGAGAAAACCCTTGGCCATTTTTGTTGTTTTGGAGCTCAAACCACCACCTTTCTCTCCCAAATCTTTAAGGTATGAATATTTATGTCTTCTCTACTCTATTATACTTGATTTCATCTACTTACATAATGATTGGATCAGATTTGATTAGGGTTTGGGTGAAGAGTTTGGTATGAACTTTTAGGGATTTTTGCTCTTGTGACCTATTTGCTTATGTAGCTGATTTCCTTGCTTATACATGATCATATGAGCTTGTTTCTTGACCTATTTCTTTCCTAACTGATAGTATATGATATTAGGAGGATTTTAACTCTTGACCCTTTGATGAAATTATGAGATATGGAGCTCCAAACTTGATGATCAAACTGCTTCCCCAGTTTTTCGAACAGCTGCTGTTCATTTTGCTTGGTTGCTTGACCTAATGATCTTCTTTTCATGTTAAATTGCATGGATATTATGTACACTCATTGTTATATATGTTAACATTCATGTTTTAAGTATTTGGTTCCATTTGAAGCCTCAAAACCGAAGTACATGGCCTGTTTTTATGCATGCTCCATGACAGATTTGTTGCTGTTGCATATGTGTGGTTGTTGGTCACCCTAATGTGCTTTAAATTGTGCCATTTTGCATATATATGAAGTACATTAGTAGTTTAGTATGTTAGCATGCACTCCCCAAAGTTTCAGATCCAAATTCAACCCCTAAGTACTTGATCATGGCTGATTGAATCAATAGGGCTCATATGTGCGATTTTAGCGACCCAGTTTTGCTGCATGATTTAGATGCTCTTAACGTGTGAATTAGCCTTTTCACTCTAAATGAAATATGTTCCTAACATGCAAAATATGTTTTATATTAAGTTTCATAGCATTTGGAGTTGATTTGGTATGCTTTTGGATTGATTTGGTATGGGTTAAGTTTTGGCGGTAAAACTTTGTGTGTGGTTAAGTTCTGTACAGTGACACCCCCGTGTCTCATTTACACATAAGTATGAGACACGGGCGTGTCACACCTTCTGGGAAGCTCTGTACTGAGCCACGGTCGTGGCTCAGTTTGGCTAAGGAAGGTGACACCCCCGTGTCCCTTCCCCTGTGCAGTCCGTGTTGCTCCCTTTTCGGGTTTTGATTTGTTTCACCTCTTGAATGACTTTATCTCCTTTTGTGTTGAACTATGAACTTGTTTTGCTATATGTTGGGAGCACTATGGTGCAATTTCATGGTATTTGGATGAGTTGTAGGCCTGATTTTGCTTAATGCTGTTTATGTGTGTTTATATGTCGTCTATGAATCGCGTAACTCATTTTCTATATCATATGCTTCCTTCTTGTTGTCAAACCTTGGAAATATGCTATCTTATGTAATATGAAGTATGTAGTAGCATTTTGGGAGAGCTTGAATATGTTCTATGCTCCTATTTGAATTCTTGAATTAATTTGATTGGAGATTGAATTGAAGAATTTGAATGAAAATGAATGAACAAGCGAATGAATTGGTTATATGATTTAAATGCCTTAATATGATCTTTATGCTTTCATATCATCCTTGAGCATTTCCGTGCGTCATATATGGTTCATATGGAGTCTCGAGTCTCACGAACACGTCTTGTGGTCTTTTGTACAGTTTATCTCCAAGGTGGAGAGATTTTGATCGTTCGGGCACTCGGTAACTCGTTCCTTGTTTCATCACGGTTCAGGTGAGGGTGTTTTCGTTTTAGCTACGTATTAAACACTACAACCCTTATGTGAAAAGCTTTGGCCAAAACCTTATGATTATATATATATGGTTTTCAAATGAAGTTATCGAGTAAATTCTTCTGAATTATACGTATGAGCGTATATAAGCTTAAAAATGGTTTTGTAATGAGGCTATGCTCCAAACAGTGTGTCTTCATGCTAGCTACGGATTCGGATGACACGGAGAGGTACGTATATAGCATATGCCGAGTTACACGGTAAGGTATGTTTTCTTATAGTATGTATCCTATGTATGAATTGATATGTTTGGCGAGACACATTTCTATTTCTGATTGCTCGGGCCCCGGGACTTAGTATATGTGGCTAACCGAGGAAGCAAGGGCTGACGGGGATCCCCTATACTAGTCCCAACCAAACTACGGTGATACCGGCCCTCGCTAGGAGGTTTAGCGGGGAATGGGAGTTGAGTGCCCTTGGGGGATTCATGTACCTCCATTGGCCTATGTGTGAACCGGTGGCCGGGTCTTGCAAGCCCGTCCACCACCCGGAGGAAGAAGGTTGGTTATGATTTATGCCTTTTCTTATGTATATGTTATGATATGATTATGCACCGTGCGGGAAGGCCGGGATCCGGATCGCCCAAACGAACATGTTTATAACATGATTTATGGTCTGTGTGTATTATGATATATTGCATGATCGCTTAATCAATATATTAGTGATATTTGTCGTACACGGTCGGAGTTTGGTTGGAGATTGTGCACGCTCACTCGTCGAGCCTTATATTTATTTATGAGTTATGAATGTAATGAATTTAATATGAATTAGTCGTAAAAGTCGAGCATTGTCTATCTATTTTCTTGCCCTTTTCGGGGACTAAATTCAAATAAAAACCTTGCTCGGGATTTATGACTTGCATGTGCATGTTTTATATATATGTATCGCTCCTGCTCACTCAGTCTTCTAGAGACTGACCCTCTCCCTTCCCAACACTTTAGTGTGCAGGTTTGGCTTTGGAGTTTCGAGCTAGGCGGAGGTGTTTGGAGTCTTTAAGTGGGTCGAGTTAGGTTAGGAGAGTCCCTGCACTCATTAATGTATTGGATTTAAGTTTGATTCGATTCGATTCTGTTGTATCTTGGACTTGAATATTTATGTAATCGTTATTGAATTACTTTTATTGGGTTTTGCTATGAATGTAAAAGAGGCCTGAAGAGCCCAAATTCCGTTTATGGTTTGTATGTTTGTATTTGGGCTTTGCCATGCATTATATATTGTGATTTGGTTAGCATTGCAGGGTCTAGCTCCGCCTGGCTTAGGAAGGTTTTTATGTTTGTCTCCCGTTCGCTAGGGTTTGATACGGGTGCGGATTTACTATTTCGTTACTCGTGTTGAGCCATAGTTCGGGGGATGTGGTGCCTCACATGCGGGGTGCTACATCCTTAAGTGGTATCAGAGCCCAGTTGCAAAACCGGTGTTCTTGAGTCGTGTTTGAGTCAGTTAGGTCGCACGGCATAGGAACAACTTGTTAATGTGTACATTGCATCGATTTGGCATGAATCTTTGATACTAATTGTTGGAAATTGCTTAATACATGTATACAATCTACGCTCTCATTTGGTTGCTTTAATTGTTGCATTTTGCATTCTATGTGCATTGATTCATTTAACTACGTGCCATAAGCATACACTAATCCTCATGCACCCGTATTTGAGTTGATCTTTCTTATATAGGCTACTATCATGCAAACAAAGCTACCATTCACACCAACTACCTTTGACAAAGTAAATGAAGGCCGAGTGTTCAAATTCCACGGCTTGCACAATGGAACTACCTATCATAGCTCGTATCATGGGAGGAAGCTTGGATCACG
This sequence comes from Lantana camara, assembly GCA_037501455.1. Taxonomy (NCBI): domain Eukaryota; kingdom Viridiplantae; phylum Streptophyta; class Magnoliopsida; order Lamiales; family Verbenaceae; genus Lantana; species Lantana camara. The sequence continues at coordinate 62,870,720 of CM074855.1, forward strand.
GGAAGGTTCATCAATCATGCCCTACCTACAAACCGTGAAGGTTCTCCACATACAAGAACTGCAAAGACTCAAGTTCTAACTTAAGGGATGCGTGAGACAACGAGAGGAGTATGGAACTCTTCACCACCCCGATTTTGAAGATATTTAATACAAGATTAAATGCTCTAAGGGTTACCGTTGAAGCTTTGAGTTTGGAATGGTTGGGTGATTGGAAGACCAAATTGGGAAGCTTCAAGGGATCGGATACAAGATGTGTTAAAAAGGGATTCGACTCAACTCGGATGCAAGGATTGGGAGCCGTTAATCATAAAGCTCATTATGACGTCAAATATGGAAGCTCCCTTGCTACGAATACAAGCGTGGGACAACAAATGGACGCAAGGCAAAGAGGCTTACGAGCATCGAGGAATACAAATCTCGTCGTCTCCTTGGAACCTTGGAACATGGAGACATCAAGAAGCAAGCAAGAATGGAAAGCGTTATCATGGGTGAATTATGCGCGTAGATCGGAAACAAAGGATAAGCTAAAGGAACTTGAACCGGAGAGGATATCAAGATGAAGATTCGGACAACCTTTGGAGGTCGATGCTTGGAAGTACGTTGAGGTGTAAACTCCATTGACAAAGAAGACCTTGGGTTCAAGAATAGCACGTTCGGGCCATGGGATATACAAATGGATGAAGAAGATTAGAGAGATTCGAAAACCATGGAAAGCTAAGGAATCATCAATGTTTGCAAAGAAAGTTACAATCATGGGAATGAGGAACAAGTCATCAGACTAAAAGCTTACCACCTCGGTGACAGGTTCTGCATATTCATGGCATGAGCATCATGCATCGATTTAAATAAATTGCTTCCTTTATCTATATGTACGTTTATGTTTAATTAATATGATTGCTCCAACGTGTTGCATCTTTAATTGTTTACTATGTGCATTGGCATGTTAATCCAACATGCATGGCTTAGTGTTTAATTGATAGGGAATGGCTACACCTTGTTCCTCACGTGATTCTTTGATCAAGGCTTACTCGAATCAAGACGAGAAGAATAGTTGGGTTATATCTTGGGAATTCCGGGTATGTAGCTTAGCTAGCACAATCTACATCGAAGAAACTAAGTTGAAGAGTTTTGGAGAAACCTTAATCTCAGAGGGATTACATTTAGTTGAAGAATGGAAATACAAGAGGGGATTAAATTGGTCTAGATTTCAAGAAGAGAGAGAAAGAGAAGAGTTGGTGATTGGAAGGAAGTAATTATTGAAGGGTTTGAATTAAACCGTAGGAGTGAATTAAAGAAGCAGAAGTGGCTCAGCAAAAATTTCATTGAAAGAAGGATTCATGGAGTTGGACATGTAAGAGCGAAAATTTTAAGGGGGAGAGCACGACCGAGAGGCGAATTGGAGGATGGGAGTGGTGCTCGAATGAATATGTTAGGAGTAATAACGAGGATGCAAATTAAGGAGAATCTGGGAGTCCTAAGGGTGGTGATTAGGAATGAATAAGACGGCGGTTATGGTTAAGCTATTAAGAGGGAAGCTACGTATGGAATTCTGATCTGGAGGTAATGGAATCATAAGAGAGTTTCTATGGATTTCTAAGTTAGAATTAACAAGGGGAAAACCGAATCAAGCTATCATATAAGGGGATGGTGTCGATTAAGACTTAGTCAACGAAGTATGAAGGGGCCCAAGACAATATTATCGAGTTATTAGTTATATCAACGATAATCCAGAAGGAAACTTAAGAAGGGACCAAATAGAAAAGGATGATAATTGGAAGATTACATCCAATTTCAAGAATCATCAAGAATCTTCTGTCTTTGATTAAAGAAGTATGGGACCAGTATCGAATATAACATTGAGGGGGTCAAAGGGAATGAACGGACAATTGGAACGGAAGGTGGGAAAAGACTTGTGTTGAGAGAGACTATAAGAATAAACGTCGTAAGGTTGGGATCGAATTATCAAGTTGCTCAGAGTGGTTATCCTCGGGGATATGTTGAGCACTGAGTTGGATAAGGATTGAAGAAGTTGGGTAGCAGTACAAGTGAGAAAGGATCTAAGAATATACTCCTTAAAGAATTCATCAATCGCTTCACCTGGGAACCCTGAAGAGGTTCAAAACAAGCTGGGCATTGAGTTACATTCAGGACAGATCATACCTTGGACAACGACAACTCACAAATCTGAATTTTGCAACTACGCTGAACGGTACTTTATAGCATTCATGATACATGCATTCATGCAAATTTAACCTACATAAATTTTTATGTTAAGTGCTTTGATCTCCTACTGTGTTAAATTATTTGGAGTAATTGAAATCAATGTGGGTGATATTTATTACTTGCTTTGGGTGCCTTACGTGATTTTAAATTTGGTTTTGCGTGAGTTGCTTGGGATTATTAGAGACTTCCTTGTTTTATTTACGGTTGAGAGACGGGGTGCTCTCTCTTGTTTTTAAGAGACGGGGATTCCCTTATTTTTGTTTAAGAGACGGGGTACTCTCTTTACTTGCGAGAGACGGGGTTCTCTCATTGTTGCTCGAGAGACGGGGTTCTCTCATTGTTGTTGGAGAGACGGGGTTCTCTCATTACTGCTCGAGAGACGGGGCTCTCTCCTTGTTGCTTGTGAGAGACGGGGAATCTCTCATTGTTTGTTTTCAAGCGTGTTGTGAATCTGAGGACGAATTCTTTGTTGGAAAACACGAATCAGAAAGCAGCGGAATTTAAAAAATTTTTCCAACAAAAGGACCTTGAACTCGCAATCGTGTAACCAAATTCGTAAAGATAGAAAACTTACTTTTCTTTTATTCTTTCTTGAAGCGTTTCAAGCCACCCAAGAACGCTCTTCTCGCGGCTTGATCCCCTCTCGTTGGTAAAGCTTGAATCTTCAAACTTCTAACTTGAAGTCTCTAGAGAAAGTCCACCAACTTGATCACAATCTAACTAGTAAGGATGCTAGTTCTCTAGTTAGTGTTTAGGCTTAACCTAGGGTTTAATTTAATCTTGGAGAAAGGAAGGTGTTCAACACATGAACCAAGAATTGTCAATTAGCTCCATAAGGAGCTCGAGCTCCCCTATTTATAGAGAGAGGGTGCCGATCCAAATCCTAGTTGGGAAAGGATTTGGTTCCTCTCTCTCCTATTACTTGATCATCAAGTATTTTCCAACTTTGACTTTGAATTCTAATTCTAGTCAACTTTTAAGAGAGCTAAAAATATCCAAACTATTTTTGGATAATTTTATACTTTATTTATTATAAAAATAAATAACTTATTTTATCTAATTAATTAATTCATAATTAATTAACTAGATTATTTTCTCCAAAATTAGACTTTCTTTTTAATTCAAAATTAAACCAAAGTCTATTAAATAATTAACTAATTAATTATTTAATATACATATAAATTCACGTGTGTGACACGTGTCACAAGGACACGTGTCACTCAGGTGACCCACACGTGTGGCTTCACACGTGTGGAACCCTCTAGGCTCGATTAACTCGTTTAATCATTTTCAAGCCTCAACTCATGTAACCAAGTTGTTGTGTGTGACCCTCTAGGTTCTCAATTCAATTAGCAGTGACCCTAATTAATTAATTCACTAATTAATTAATCAGTCCACAGATTAAACGACCATAGTCTAGCAACAGGTGTTTAACCCCTAGCTGAATTGGAATGTTCGGATTCGACAGAACCTTTAAGTCATTGATTCATGTGAGATACAATCCTCCTACTTACTATCTCTCAACCAAGATCTAGGGCAAGGGAATAATCAGAACCCTAATAATCCGGTCTTAAAGCTAAGTGCATTTCATATCCATTTGATCTCAATCCAAGAAACCCTTTTCTTGATGTCTTGATCTACTACCTTGGCCAAGGACTCCATATGGCATATGAATGACTTACACAATAAGAGATCACCTAGCAAATGCAAGTGTAGGTCCTTTCTTGATTCTCATTCACTTTCACGAGTCACTTGTGCAGCCCCAGCATAAGCCTTGAATCAGTTGTCTAAGGCGACACCCTTTAAAGCTTATACCTAAGACTACAGAGTTAACTCATAAAGTGACAAGGAACCTCAAGTCTAAGGATCAATTAATCACATCAATGACTCGTGAGATATTTCCTAATCTGGAAGTTTCCATTTCCTGAAATAGAAACTTCCTTTCCCATTTAGGAATGTTCTCACACGGGGCGCCTCAGTGAACTCACTTATTAAAGTAAGCACCCTTATGCATCACGCACGTATCAACTATACACTTTGCACCTCCATGAAACAAGGTGGTCCTTCTTAAGGGCGTGATCCCACAAGCAAGCCTTAGAGGAGTCAGGTTGACACTCCCACTGTCTGTAGGACTCATCGGCTTGGAGTATTTTACTAATCATGACTTATGTGATATAAGGCTCGTTTCATGAACCATTTCACCTAAATGGTAGAGTCCTAAAGTCATCAGGATTAGGGGAGTTCTCATACATGCACAGCTAAAGTAAACGCATACCAAACAAGAGCATATAAAGAAGTGTTGCCTCAATTCGTTATTTCATTCAAAGATTGTCTGTGATTACAATAAGGAAAAGCACAAAGCGGATATACAATCGGCTTTCTAGGGCACTATTCCTAACAATCTCCCACTTGCCCGTCAAAGCCATTCTAAAGCTACTCTAAGTCCCATCTTCTGAAGATGACCTTGGAAAGCTTCTCGACTAAGGGGTTTAGTAAGTGGATCTGCCACGTTCTCTGCTGATGTGACCCTCTCAATTTGCACATCTCCTCTTTTGATAATATCACGGATTAGGTGATACTTCCTCATAATGTGCTTGGTCCGTTGGTGAGATCTTGGTTCTCTTGCTTGAGCAACCGCCCCAGTGTTGTCACAAAACACAGTAATGGGGTCTTTCATGCTAGGAACAACATTCAACTCTTGAATGAAGTTTCTAATCCAAACACCTTCCTTAGCTGCATCATTTGCAGCTAAGTATTCGGCCTCAGTGGTGGAATCTGCAGTGGTTGTTTGCTTGGAACTCTTCCAACTCACTGCTCCGCCGTTTAGGCAGAAAATGTATCCTGACATTGACTTAAAATCATCTAAGTCAGACGCAAAGCTTGCATCGCAGTATCCTTCGACAGTAAGATCTTTCTGACCTCCGTAAACTAAGAATAAATCTTTAGTACTTTTCAAGTACTTAAGAATATTCTTCACGGCAGCCCAGTGACCATCTCCAGGGTCAGATTGGAAACGACTTGTTACGCTAAGTGCATAAGCCACATCCGGTCGAGTACATAACATTGCATACATTATGCTACCTATTGCTGACGCATAAGGTGTATGAGTCATTCTCTCCTTCTCAAGGTTAGTCTTAGGACACATCTTCTTTGAAAGACATGTTCCTACACTCATAGGAAGGTTCTTAACCTTTGCTGACTCCATATTGAATCTTTTCAATACTTTGTCAATGTACATCAACTGTGATAGTCCTATTAACCTTCTAGATCTATCTCTATAGATTTTAATTCCAAGGATATAGGACGCATCACCAAGATCTTTCATCTCGAATTGGTTCGATAACCATAACTTAGTCACTTTCATGTCATCCTTCGAATTCCCAATAAGAAGGATGTCATCAACATAAAGTACTAAGAATTGCACTGAGGTCTCCAATTCCTTTCTATACACACATGATTCATTCGAAATTTGGATGAAGCCAAACGCTTTGACCGATTCATCAAATCGAATGTTCCAATTCCTAGAAGCCTGTTTCAATCCATAGATTGATCTTTGGAGTTTGCAAACCTTTTGCTCACTCCCACTGAATGTGAAACCTATGGGTTGTTCCATATAAATGTCTTTGTCAATGTCACCATTGAGAAAGGCAGTTTTCACATCCATTTGCCATATCTCATAGTCATAATATGCAGCAATGGCAAGCATGATCCGAATAGACTTTTCCATTGCAACTGGTGAAAAGGTTTCGTCAAAGTCCACGCCGGGTCTCTGAGTGAATCCTTTTGCAACCAGTCTTGCTTTGTAGGCTGCAATGCTTCCATCAACTCCAAGCTTTCTCTTAAAGATCCATTTGCAACCTATGGGTTTGACCCCATCAGGCAAATCTACCAAGGTCCAAACTTGGTTGGAGTTCATGGAATCCATTTCGGATTTCATGGCTTCTATCCACTGTTCAGACTCAGAATCTGAAAGTGCCTCCTCATATGTTGAAGGATCATTATCCTTTTGAGAGATTTCATGGAAGAATCCATACCATCTCTCCGGCTGTCTAGGATTGCGTTCAGAACGCCTTAGAGGAGGATTTACATGTGTATCGAAATTCGTGATTGGTTGTGGTTGATCAGTGTGGGACGTTTCTTCAGTGGGTGGTGTGGGGTTACTTTGTACTTCTTCTAATTCTATGATCTTTCCTTTCTTTTCTTTAAGGAATGGTTCCTCAAGAAAAGTGGCATTTCTGGAAACAAACACCTTTTGCTCAGATTGATCATAGAAGTAGTATCCTATGGATTCCTTAGGATAACCTACAAAGTAGCATAAGTTAGAACGAGATTCTAACTTATCTCCCACTGTCCTCTTCACGTAAGCAGGACAACCCCAAATTCTTAAGTAAGAATAACTAGGGATTTGACCATGCCACATTTCATAGGGCGTCTTGGGGACTGACTTAGAGGGAACTAGATTCAGAATCTTTGCTGCACTTTCTAGGGCATAACCCCAGAAAGAAGGTGGTAAGTCAGTGAAACTCATCATGGAACGAACCATATCAAGTAGGGTTCGATTCCTTCTCTCAGAAACTCCATTAAGCTGAGGAGTTCCCGGAGGAGTCCACTGAGAGATAATCCCATTATCCTTGAGATGATTAAGGAATTCTTCACTAAGATATTCGCCTCCTCGATCAGATCGAAGTGCTTTGATCTTGTGACCAGTTTGGTTCTCAACCTCCTTTTGAAATTCTAAGAATTTCTCAAAAGCTTCAGATTTATACTTCATTAAGTATACATAACCATACCGACTAAAGTCATCAGTAAAGGTTATGAAGTACTGATGATTGTTTCTAGTGCTTACACTAAGCGGTCCACAAACATCAGTATGGATCAAATCCAAAACCTCAGTGGCACGTTCCACAGTTCCTTTAAAAGGGACTTTGGACATTTTTCCTTTGAGACAGGATTCGTAAGAAGTTAACTCTTTGAGATCATTTTCAGAGAATGATCCTAAAGTGTTTATCTTGCTAATTCTGTTCTTGGAAATGTGTCCTAATCTAGCGTGCCATAAGGGAGCTGAAACTTTGTCATCTCTCTTACGCTTTGTTTCTCGTTGTATATTTATAATATTGATATTTTGAGTTAGGTAAAGTCCATTACTTAGAGTACCGACATGAACGGAAGAGTTGTTCCGTTTGATAAAGTATTTACCATTCTTAATATAAGTTTCATAACCTTCACAATCTAATATTGGAACTGAAATTATATTACGAATAATGCTCGGTACATAAAGGACTTTATTTAATACTAACTCAAAACTACCTAAATCTAATCTAATTGTGCCTAAAGCTCGAGCTTCAACGTTTGAGCCATCGCCGATCTTCAAGACACATTCTCCTTCTTTGAGTTGTTGGACTTCACTTAGCATCTGTACATCATTACAGATATGAGTTCCACAACCGGTATCAAGTACCCAAGAACTAGAATTAATAGAAAGATTTACTTCAACGAGAAAGATACCTTTCTTCAGAGTAGCCTTGTACTCTGGGCAATTTCTCCTCCAATGTCCCGCTTTGCCACAATGAAAGCAAACATCCTCTTTCTGATCACGCTTCTTCTTTTGGGCCTTCCCCTTCGAAATGCCATCAGTGGGCCTAAGGGGTTTCTTCTTCTTCTTTTGGGCTTTCTTGCCCTTACCTTTAGAAGGCCCAGAAGAGGAAGATGGAGCATTCACCATCAAAACCTTATTGTCCTTCTTGATCGTGCTTTCAGCAGTCACAAGCTGACTAATCAGCTCAGCTACAGTAGCACCAGCATGATTCATGTTGAAGTTAAGGACAAATGGGTTGAATGATGGTGGGAGCGAAGCTAGCAACAAATCCACTGAAAGCTCATCTTTCAGCGGCATGTCCATGGAAGCAAGTTTCTCAGTAAGGGCAAGAAACTTGAGTCCATATTCATGGACACTTGAACCTTCCCTCATTCTCAAGTGGAATAATTCCTTTGAAGTGTTATACCTTGTAACACGTTCATGAGGGCGGTAAAGTTGCTCTAAGTGGTCGTAAATCTCCCAAGCAAATTCCATGGCCTCATGTTGCCTTTGCAAGTCCAGAGACATGTTAGCCAACATAAGGCAACGGGCTTGGAGATTATCATCCTTCCACTTCTGAATCGCATCCCGCTCAGCCCGAGTGGGAGCCTCCCCTTCGGGACTAGGCTCCCCTTCGAAGAGAACATAAGTTCTCTTCTCAGAATCTAAAATGATTTTTAGATTCCTCAGCCAATCAGAATAGTTGGGACCAGTCAACTTGTTTGACTCGAGGATCGATACAAGAGGGTTTTTGGTTGTCATTTCAAAACACGTAGAGAATCACAGAATCTACGACCTAAATGGTAAAACAGAGAACTAGTGAGCATGCTGAATTATAACGATATACAAAAGATAAGGTCTTTAATCTAATGTAGCTCCCACTGTTTTTCAAAGATCTAGAATTCCCAAAGATCTAAGAGGAACGCGTTTCCCAATGGGTACTAAGATCCTAGGCATTTTACCTCGAACCCACGACTCGCGGACATTCTAAGTAAGAACCCTAGGTAGGTACAACTTACCAATTCTAACACCTTTAGAACTCTTAGTAATTGTTTTTGCATCACCTATCTTTCAATATGGACCCACGACTCGTGCGACATCCATATTTACTTAGGCGTTAAGCTAGACCCATCAATCATAAGATCATGACCAAAACTTAGTTCGAACGACCCACGACTCGCGGACATCGCCCTTGCTAAAATTGACCACGAAATATTGATCATTTGAAATGATTAATTAGGTAACTAAGAACTAATAAGCTCCACTAGCTATCCCACGACTCGCGGACAATAACTAGCTTTACTTACTAAACTTAAAACCTATTGATGGAATGCTAGGAATTTAATTCAAAATTTGCATCTCGAATTAAACACCTATTTGTTCGAAATTAGCTTAATATTTAATGGGAATTTTCGAATCAACCGGAGAGTTGTCCGGTTCGACCTCACCAACATATATGTTATCCAATTTTATTAGTCTTGATTAATGCAAGTACACTTAAATGCATTTCAAACAAGCACATAAACAGATAACATGTCCTAGCATGATACTAACATGTAATGATCATGGGTTCTACCTATCTTATGCGTGATATGTAGGAGCCACTCCACAATCACAAGTTCTAACATACATGCCACATAAACAGTTCAAATCACATAAGGGAAAGCGGTAACAAAATACGAGCCCTATCTCTATTACATTTAACAATTGAGATTCCCCTCCCTAACATTTTGAGGGGTCTTCACTTATGGCCTCCTTGTTACTTGAATGTGGTCCATCTTACTCCATGGGTGCATTGTCTCCAAAATGAAAATAAAACCTCACCACCTATCTCTACTCTCAAATTACAATAAAAAGAAAAAGACATAAAGTAATAAGGCTCAATCTTCATATTGGCCTTAGACAATTACACGGGGCATACCCCGGCCTCAAAAACAGTAATATGGAAAGCCACATAATAAATCACATAACAGTACGCACATAAGTGAGGCTCCAACCTCAATTGAAAAAACGCAACTATAGGGCTCCAACCCCAATTTAAACCATCCATGTGCATAAATTAAAACCATACATAGATCTAAACCCATGATCACCTAACATGCTTTTGCAAGAATTTAAATTTAACCAATAAATTAAAATTCTCGCTTTAAGCTCTAATAGCTTAAAACACGACTTGATGCGAGTCTTATTTATAAAAATTTTCAATAAATCCCAAATTACCAAAACAAATAAAATTCCAATTAATTTCTGAAAATTAATAATTTTATCAAGATGTATTTTCCCAAAATATAAACCGTTTCAATTTCTCAAAAATCCCAATTTTAAGTTTTGTTCAAAATTAAAATAAATATTCAAAAATAAAATTTTAAAATTAAAATAAAATTGGGACTGGATTGCACGAAACACGAAAAGGTCGGATCGCGAAAACGGGACCCGTACGCGGAGAAGACCGCGCGCACGCGCGCGACAGGCGCGCACAGCGCGCTGCTGCGCGCGGCTTTCCCGCAAGCATGCGGGCGGGGTGGGCGGCCAGTCTCGGCCGCCCTGGGCGGGCGCGCCGGAAGGCTCCCGCAGGGCGTGCGGGAGGGGCTGGGCGGGACGCCCTGCGCACGCCTAGGTCAGGCGGGCGGTGCGCGCGACGCCTTCGCACGCGGGGTTTCGCGTGTTCGTCGCGATCCGGGTTTCCGTTTCATGTTTTCGTTCAAAAGCAAAACCAATCCAAGAAATCCAAAAACAGTTTATACAGTTTCAAATCTAAAATAGTTTTCAAAAAATTAAATTTTGCAAAAACCAATTTTCAGAAACTTTCAAGAAAAATACAGTTTCGTAATTCAGGCTTTCTAAAACAATTACAAATACTCAATCGCATCAAGCCTAAGAATTTCTACCAAATTCAGTATAATTGAGACGAATCAGAAACACGATTAACGAGGTGGCTCTGATACCACTTGTTGGAAAACACGAATCAGAAAGCAGCGGAATTTAAAAAATTTTTCCAACAAAAGGACCTTGAACTCGCAATCGTGTAACCAAATTCGTAAAGATAGAAAACTTACTTTTCTTTTATTCTTTCTTGAAGCGTTTCAAGCCACCCAAGAACGCTCTTCTCGCGGCTTGATCCCCTCTCCTTGGTAAAGCTCGAATCTTCAAACTTCTAACTTGAAGTCTCTAGAGAAAGTCCACCAACTTGATCACAATCTAACTAGTAAGGATGCTAGTTCTCTAGTTAGTGTTTAGGCTTAACCTAGGGTTTAATTTAATCTTGGAGAAAGGAAGGTGTTCAACACATGAACCAAGAATTGTCAATTAGCTCCATAAGGAGCTCGAGCTCCCCTATTTATAGAGAGAGGGTGCCGATCCAAATCCTAGTTGGGAAAGGATTTGGTTCCTCTCTCTCCTATTACTTGATCATCAAGTATTTTCCAAATTTGACTTTGAATTCTAATTCTAGTCAACTTTTAAGAGAGCTAAAAATATCCAAACTATTTTTGGATAATTTTATACTTTATTTATTATAAAAATAAATAACTTATTTTATCTAATTAATTAATTCATAATTAATTAACTAGATTATTTTCTCCAAAATTAGACTTTCTTTTTAATTCAAAATTAAACCAAAGTCTATTAAATAATTAACTAATTAATTATTTAATATACATATAAATTCACGTGTGTGACACGTGTCACAAGGACACGTGTCACTCAGGTGACCCACACGTGTGGCTTCACACGTGTGGAACCCTCTAGGCTCGATTAACTCGTTTAATCATTTTCAAGCCTCAACTCATGTAACCAAGTTGTTGTGTGTGACCCTCTAGGTTCTCAATTCAATTAGCAGTGACCCTAATTAATTAATTCACTAATTAATTAATCAGTCCACAGATTAAACGACCATAGTCTAGCAACAGGTGTTTAACCCCTAGCTGAATTGGAATGTTCGGATTCGACAGAACCTTTAAGTCATTGATTCATGTGAGATACAATCCTCCTACTTACTATCTCTCAACCAAGATCTAGGGCAAGGGAATAATCAGAACCCTAATAATCCGGTCTTAAAGCTAAGTGCATTTCATATCCATTTGATCTCAATCCAAGAAACCCTTTTCTTGATGTCTTGATCTACTGCCTTGGCCAAGGACTCCATATGGCATATGAATGACTTGCACAATAAGAGATCACCTAGCAAATGCAAGTGTAGGTCCTTTCTTGATTCTCATTCACTTTCACGAGTCACTTGTGCAGCCCCAGCATAAGCCTTGAATCAGTTGTCTAAGGCGACACCCTTTAAAGCTTATACCTAAGACTACAGAGTTAACTCATAAAGTGACAAGGAACCTCAAGTCTAAGGATCAATTAATCACATCAATGACTCGTGAGATATTTCCTAATCTGGAAGTTTCCATTTCCTGAAATAGAAACTTCCTTTCCCATTTAGGAATGTTCTCACACGGGGCGCCTCAGTGAACTCACTTATTAAAGTAAGCACCCTTATGCATCACGCACGTATCAACTATACACTTTGCACCTCCATGAAACAAGGTGGTCCTTCTTAAGGGCATGATCCCACAAGCAAGCCTTAGAGGAGTCAGGTTGACACTCCCACTGTCTGTAGGACTCATCGGCTTGGAGTATTTTACTAATCATGACTTATGTGATATAGGGCTCGTTTCATGAACCATTTCACCTAAATGGTAGAGTCCTAAAGTCATCAGGATTAGGGGAGTTCTCATACATGCACAGCTAAAGTAAACGCATACCAAACAAGAGCATATAAAGAAGTGTTGCCTCAATTCATTATTTCATTCAAAGATTGTCTGTGATTACAATAAGGAAAAGCACAAAGCGGATATACAATCGGCTTTCTAGGGCACTATTCCTAACATTCTTTTTAAGGGGGAGAGATTGTAACGCCCCAGTTTTACAGTTTAAAATAATGTGGCGTATTTGTTTATAAATTGCGCGATTTAATTATTTAATTATATGATTAATTGTTTATAAATGTTTATATTTTATTTAAACTATAAATTATTGTTATTTTAATTTATTTCATTTTATTCTACTTTGATAATTAGTGTTTAATTTCTTAATTAAGGTTTCATGTTACCTTAACTATTTTGGTAATTTCGATAAGTAATTTCAACATGTTATTAGTTGGCTTTAATTTATTTAAGAAGGAACTTAAGTTTTAGTAATTAATTTATAACGTTAAGAATTCATTCATGCGCATGAGTGTTCTATTTGTGCTTCGTTCTTATATGTATTGATATCAGAATGGTATGGAAATTTAGTATGTCGTAAATATGTGTGTTATGAACGTGCCTATGTGCTCGGTTTATGTTTTCGGATTCATTTGACGTGTTTACGAATTTAATTTTGATAGTGGAACCAAATCGGGGGCTAACGAGCAATTAGCGCACCCTTGGTTCCGTGCGTGATATCTTGAGCTCGGGAATTCGGATTCGAATTCCGACACCTCCGTTGCCTTCGTATCGAAGATTCGGAGACAATGGAACAAGACTCATACCTTTTTGAAATCATTAAGACCTTCGAAATCCAACCGTAACGAGCAACTCATGCAAGAGGAACTCCTTTGGTTGACTAGTCTTCATGGTGGGACCCCATAACACCTCTTAACTTAACCATGCTTTAACCATGACTCTTGTACCTTGATTTAACCCCTTTCTCTTCCCTTTAGCTCTGAAAACCGAGCCAAATATCTCCATTTTCAGCTGCAACTGAAATGAGAGAGAGAAGAAGAGGAGAAGACAGAAAACCCTTGGCCATTTTTGTGGTTTTGGAGCTCAAACCACCACCTTTCTCCCCCAAATCTTTAAGGTATGAATATTTATGTCTTCTCTACTCTATTATACTTGATTTCATCTACTTACATCATGATTGGATCAGATTTGATTAGGGTTTGGGTGATGAGTTTGGTATGAACTTTTAGGGATTTTTGCTCTTGTGACCTATTTGCTTATGTAGCTGATTTCCTTGCTTATACATGATCATATGAGCTTGTTTCTTGACCTATTTTTTTCCTAACTGATAGTATATGATATTAGGAGGATTTCATCTCTTGACCCTTTGATGAAATTATGAGATATGGAGCTCCAAACTTTATGATCAAACTGCTTCCCCTGTTTTTTGAACAGCTGCTGTTCATTTTGCTTGGTTGCTTGACCTAATGATCTTCTTTTCATGTGAAATTGCATGGATATTATGTACACTCATTGTTCTATATGTTCACATTCATGTTTTAAGTATTTGGTTCCATTTGAAGCCTCAAAACCGAAGTACATGGCCTGTTTTTATGCATGCTGCATGACAGATTTGTTGCTGTTGCATATGTGTGGTTGTTGGTCACCCTAATGTGCTTTAAATTGTGCCATTTTGCATATATATGAAGTAAATTAGTAGTTTAGTATGTTAGCATGCACTCCCCAAAGTTTCAGATCCAAATTCAACCCCTAAGTACTTGATCATGGCTGATTGAATCAATAGGGCTCATATGTGCGATTTTAGCGACCCAGTTTTGCTGCATGATTTAGATGCTCTTAACGTGTGAATTATCCTTTTCAATCTAAATGAAATATGTTCCTAACATGCCAAATATGTTGTATATTAAGTTTCATAGCATTTGGAGTTGATTTGGTATGCTTTTGGATTGATTTCGTATGTGTTCAGTTTTGGCGGTAAAACTTTGTGTGTGGTTAAGTTCTGTACCGTGACACCCCCGTGTCTCATTTACACATAAGTGTGAGACACGGGCGTGTCACACCTTCTGGGAAGCTCTGTACTGAGCCACGGTCGTGGCTCAGTTTGGCTAAGGAAGGTGACACCCCCGTGTCCCTTCCCCTGTGCAGTCCGTGTTTCTCCCTTTTCGGGTTTTGATTTGTTTCACCTCTTGAATGACTTTCTCTCCTTTTGTGTTGAACTATGAACTTTTTTTGCTATATGTTGGGAGCATTATGGTGCAATTTCATGGTATTTGGATGAGTTGTAGGCATGCTTTTGCTTAATGCCGTTTATGTGTGTTTATATGTCGTCTATGAATCGCGTAACTCATTTTCTATATCATATGCTTCCTTCTTGTTGTCAAACCTTGGAAATATGCTATCTTATGTAATATGAAGTATGTAGTAGCATTTTGGGAGAGCTTGAATATGTTCTATGCTCCTATTTGAATTCTTGAATTAATTTGATTGGAGATTGAATTGAAGAATTTGAATGAAAATGAATGAACAAGTGAATGAATTGGTTTTATGATTTAAATGCCTTAATATGATCTTTATGCTTTCATATCATCCTTGAGCATTGCCGTGCATCATATATGGTTCATATGGAGTCTCGAGTCTCACGAACACGTCTTGTGGTCTTTTGTACAGTTTATCTCCAAGGTGGAGAGATTTTGATCGTTCGGGCACTTGGTAACTCGTTCCTTGTTTCGTCACGGTTCAGGTGAGGGTGTTTTCGTTTTAGCTACGTATTAAACCCTACAACCCTTATGTGAAAAGCTTTGGCCAAAACCTTATGATTATATATATATGGTTTTCAAATGAAGTTATCGAGTAAATTCTTCTGAATTATACGTATGAGCTTATATAAGCTTAAAAATGGTTTTGTAATGAGGCTATGCTCCAAACCGTGTGTCTTCATGCTAGCTACGGATTCGGATGACACCGAGAGGTACGTATATAGCATATGCCGACTTACACGCTAAGGTATGTTTTCTTATTGTATGTATCCTATGTATGAATTGATATGTTTGGCGAGACACATTTCTATTTCTGATTGCTCGGGCCCCGGGACTTAGTATATGTGGCTAACCGAGGAAGCAAGGGCTGACGGGGATCCCCTATACTAGTCCCAACCAAACTACGGTGATACCGGCCCTCGCTAGGAGTTTTAGCGGGGAATGGGAGCTGAGTGCCCTTGGGGGATTCATGTACCCCCATTGGCCTATGTGTGAACCGGTGGCCGGGTCTTGCAAGCCCGTCCACCACCCGGAGGAAGAAGGTTGGTTATGATTTATGCCTTTTCTTATGTATATGTTATGATATGATTATACACCGTACGGGAAGGCCGGGATCCGGATCGCCCAAACGAACATGTTTATGACATGATTTATGGTCTGTGTGTATTATGATATATTGCATGATCGCCTAATCAATATATTAATGATATTTGTCGTACACGGTTGGAGTTTGGTTGGAGATTGTGCACGCTCACTCGCCGAGCCTTATATTTATGTATGATTTATGAATGTAATGAATTTAATATGAATTAGTCGTAAAATTCGAGCATTGTCTATCTATTTTCTTGCCCTTTTCGGGGACTAAATTCAAATAAAAACCTTGCTCGGGATTTATGACTTGCATGTGCATGTTTTATATATATGTATCGCTCCTGCTCACTCAGTCTTCTAGAGACTGACCCTCTCCCTTCCCAACACTTTAGTGTGCAGGTTTGGCTTTGGAGTTTCGAGCTAGGCGGAGGTGTTGGGAGTCTTTACGTGGGTCGAGTTAGGTTAGGAGAGTCCCTGCACTCATTCATGTATTCGATTTATGTTTGATTCGATTCTGTAGTATCTTGGACTTGAATATTTATGTAATCGTTATTGAATTGCTTTTACTGGGTTTTGCTATGAATGTAAAAGAGGCCTGAAGAGCCCAAATTCCGTTTATGATTTGTATGTTTGTATTTGGGCTTTGCCATGTATTATATATTGTGATTTGGTTAGCATTGCAGGGTCTAGCTCCGCCTGGCTTAGGAAGGTTTTTATGTTTGTCTCCCGTTCGCTAGGGTTTGATACGGGTGCGAATTTACTATTTCGTTACTCGTGTTGAGGCATAGTGCGGGGGATGTGGTGCCTCACGTGTGGGGTGCTACAGCTCCTATCCCGTTTCATAATCAACATAACATATCATAATCATACACTCGGCGAGTACGGGTCTCTCACCTTACTTCCATATCGAATCATACAATCATAACAGAAAACAAACAAATATCAAAAATAATCCAACCCCAACACCATGTAGTTCGGGGAGCAAACCCTCACTACTCATACAGATACAAGCACACACGGGGTAGCGAACCCACACTGTGCCTTCCCCGGTTATCCACCGAGGGCTCAAGATACCACGCCTTCCCAACCTCCCCAGGTCGCACGTGAGTATCTCAAATGAGAACGTGCACAGGGGTCATAACCGGCGACCCCATGGTTGTCCCGGGTCTCCCTTACCCACGTCTCGGGGCCCAACATATCAAAACGAAGCATATCAGATCAGATGATAACTCGCTACATACCAAACTTATCATACCGTATCAAAATCATACTTACGTACCTTATCGGAGCATACCATACCTTTCAACTTAGCATATGCTATAAACGTACCTCTCCATGTCATCCTAATCCGCAGCTGGTATGAAGACACACGGTTTGGAGCATAGCCTTGTTGCAAAACATTTCAAGCTTACATATGCTCGTACATATACAGTTCAAAAACCTTTAATCATATGACAAATTCATAAACATATCATATAAACACATATCTATTATAAAAATATAATAGAATAATCGCATGCAGGCTTGAAAACGAGCACAGAAGGTTGTAGGTCGCTGTAACTAAAACAAAAATCCTAAAACCTCACCTTACACCGACGTGGCCAAGAATGAGACAAATGATTCACCCCGGAATCAACTCGGATCACGAAACACCACGCCGGGTGCACCTGGACAAACTGAAGACAATATGCAAAACTTAGACTCGAGGACAAACCATATAGACGCACGGCATATGCTTAGTCACATAAGAGATGCAAGTACTTAGTCAAACTCATACACATATCAAATTCATACAAGACGTGCAAAAACACACATATCATAGCTTAACAAATTCATAATATACATTAAAGCACGTTCATGTGCACAGTTAATGCATAAAGAAGCATCTAAAACATATTAAGGCGCATAAGCGATTCGTACAAGCAACTCACATTACTTAGGAAACCCAAAATGCTTAAAAAGAGCAAATGCATATACATAAACATGCTAAAACAAGTTAGGAATAACTTCGGAGGTGGAAAGATACGAGAAAAACGGAATAAGAACACAAAAAGGGGTTCCGAGTGAAAATGGACTAAAGCTGACAGTTTTCCAAGATGCACAAGCTGTAGAAAAATGATCATAACTTGAGTTTTAGAAATTTGAATTAATTTTTGCTTGTTGGAAATGAAAGTAGACACATATATCTTTAAAATGGTAGGTGGCTCAAATCGTGGTTCAAAGCGAGTCGAAAATGGGGTAGGTTTGAAATTGAGCGAGTGCAGACTCTCGGCGAAGTGGCGACACCAAATTAAAACGATTATAACTCACAATATAAAACGCTTTTTTGGGTGATTCCAATTTTAGATTGTTCTAGACTCAATAAAGATGAACATATCCAAAAATCAGCTCAATCGGAGGTCATCTGAGGGGGTACCCAGCCGGGGAAAAACAAGGCAGAAATCTACCCGGCCAGGGAAAACAGTGCAGAAACTTTCTGCACTAAAACTACCCGAGCGGGTACTTTTAACACACAAAACTACACGGCCGGGTAGTCCTCCTAGATGAGAAAAAGAAGCTGAAACAGGGGCTAAACATGGAGGAAACCAAAAGCGATCAAAACCACCTCAAAACTCAACCAAATGTAATGAAAATCAAGGCACAAGCTCATGGAAACATGCTCTAACAAATATCTTAAACTTAAGGCATGAAACAAACAAGAAACCAAGTTGCCATTATCATCTTCTCCAAGCTTCCTTAGTTGAGTTTCACACCTTAATCATCCAACAATCAAAAATTCCACCAAATAAACAACAAAGAAGCTTGAGGGAGTAACATATATCAATCTTAGAGCATTTAGTTCAAGTATGGAGACATGAGAGCAAATTACACATATTTAATACTATTCATCATCTTCTTCAATAGCATGGATCCAAGCAAGAAAGATGAGATTCAATCGAGTAGAATCGAAACACGTTAGAAGAGGATCACAAATCTTACCTTCAATCTTCGATCGGATAATCGGATGAGGCAAGCCCGAGCTCAAAGCTTGAATGGCCAAAGGGGTGTTTTCATCTTCTTTCTTCCTCTTCCCTTGCTTCACGTGAGAAAATGAGGGAGAGGGCTGATATTTTCAGCCATTTAAGGGCTAAACGGGTCAGACATACGGGTAGGGTTATCAAATGGCTTAGAAAATAAAAGGTTTAATTCGTCAAGTCCGAATCATCAAAACGAACTCAATGACAAGGTTGGAATTCACATTCGAATTCTTGAGCTCGAGGTAGCCACGAGGGCTAAAACACCCTAATTAAAATTAGGTCCCTAATCGGCAAATATTGGACGATTGAGTCCAAGAACAAATAATTAAATTCTAATGCACACGTATTAAAATAAATCTCACATCGACATATAAGCATGCTAATCACATAATTCACGTAAATTACAGAATTAAACTCACCTGTGACGCCGTACCTGGAATGCCGAAGAGGCGGGGTGTCCAGGGGTGAACTGTTTACTTTGTCTTTGGCTTCGTTTGGTGCCAGGTGAGGTTTTCTTTGTTTTAGTTCTATCGGCCTACAACCCTCTCTGTGTTTTGAGCCTTGCATGCGACTATGTATATATATGTATTTAAATATATGCTTGATACGTATTTTGTGGGATTTGTCCCGTTTGCTATAAGATCTTGAAAAACGTTTTGTATATGTATATAAGCTATTTTACGTTTGTTTGGAAAAGCTTCGATAAGTGTGAGTGTGTGCAAGTGTGTGTGAGTATAAGCATGACATGATTTGCGGATAAGTTTCGTCTGGTAAGTGTGTTAAGTTTAAGCTTTGTTTCGTTTGTATCGGATTCAAGCAAGTCTCCGATTTTCTGTTGGTTTCGATCTGTTTGGGCCCCGGAGTTGTGGGTAAGGGAGACCCGGGACGACCATCAGGGTCGCCGGTTACGACCCCTGTGCACTTCTCCACCAACGGGAGACTTAGTTCTCCTATGCCGACGGAGCGCATTTTGGCTGGCCGTCGAAGGAACCGGGCGGGATCCTCCTGTTCAAATGTTTCGTTCTGTGGAGGGTCGAGAGGGGCACCTCTCTTCCCCAATGGTGTGGCGGTGGGATTGTTTATGAGTTTTGCTTCTGTTTATGCTTTGAGCAAGTGTGTGTTAAGCGTGAACTCTCCGAGTTGGTAAGTTTATGCTTTAGT
The DNA here is from genome assembly GCA_037501455.1 of Lantana camara. Classification (NCBI taxonomy): domain Eukaryota; kingdom Viridiplantae; phylum Streptophyta; class Magnoliopsida; order Lamiales; family Verbenaceae; genus Lantana; species Lantana camara. The sequence goes on from CM074855.1 coordinate 62,890,761, forward strand.
TTATGGTTATGAAACGGGAGTGGCTTTTAAATTGTAAAACTTGGATAATTTTGGGCTCTTGGCCTTAAACTACTTTCCTTATATATAGTATCACGTGAAAAATGCCTTAGATTGCAAAAACCACGCCCCGATTCATGATCTTTTAAAATGTGATATATGCTTTGCTCCTACGTATATGTATCGGTGCGTGTGTTAGTCTCCTCGCCAGTCGTTAGGACTGACCCCTCTTCGTTGTTTCTTTTTCCCCCTTCTTTTGTTTGAGTCGCAGGTTTGCTTTGGAGTTTGTTCGAGCTGGGCGGTTGAGTCGAGTCTTCCGTTTTGTTTGGGTTGAGTTCAGTCTTTGTATTTGTGTAGGTTTGCATTCGTTTGAGTTTGATTTCAGTTGTTTAATTTATAAATTTAATCTATTCATTGTGTCATGTTGTTCTGAACAAAAATATGTTATGTTTGTAATGTATGGAATTCGGGACAGGTTAGGACAGGTGCTTGGATTAGTTGAACCCGTTTTGTTGTGTAATTATTCGGGACATGATAGGATAGGTTGCTGAACTAGTTGAACCCGTGTATTTGATTCTGATGTATGTACTGCGTTGTATGCTTGATGTGTTATGTTTTTGAAAATTAGCATTTAGTACTACTTCCGCTCTGATGGTTTTGCATTCTTTCATTCGTACAGGGTTAGGTACCGCCTAGCTAGTGGGTGTGTTTTTGTCAGTCACCCGTTCGCTATGGCTTGGTGCGTGTGTGGACTCTCCATTTTGTACACGTGTTGGGTCATAGTGCGGGGGTGTGATGCCCCACCGCTTGGGGTGTTACATCTTGAGTGGTATCAGAGCTACCAGGTTCAGAACCGGTGCTCTGAAGTCGTGTCGTGTCAGTTTAGGTCGTGCGGCATAGGAGTACTTGTGCATTGCATTCGTTTAATGTGAAATATTGACTTCTCTGTATGAATTTGTCTAAGCTTATGTGATTATGTGTACACTATGATTACGATTTTTATAAAATTATCATTGTTATGCTTTAATTTTTTGTAAATTATGTGTTGCATCTGCATTTAGTAGGTGCTCTTAATTGTTTTCATTACTTGACATATCCACTCACTAACTCCCATGTATAAATATTTATTCAAATTGTGAATTGTAGGGTGACTCCTTGGCGCCAAAATTGTAATTGATCGTGACAACACTTCCCACTTCTACAAATTTATGAAAGAGGATTTGAGACTTCCATCTTCTGACTAGTTGGAGCAAACGAATCTCTACAAGAATTCAGTCAGGGCTCGATGCTAATATAATGGAAACAGGTATCATGCATTCATAGCACGTGCATCATGCATTGGATGAAATTGTAATTATTTTGAACATTTGCTTTACGTGTTTGATTGTTTTCCTTGCTGATTAATGAGTATATGCCATTCACATCCCTAACCCCACATGCATTAGAATCGTGATTGTATTTTAGGTGGTCATCTATCTGATTCACCAAGTGCTGTTTTAGTTGATGGCTCATTGGAATTCGAACAAGGGTTGACCAGATAGTGAATGATCGAGCTAGCACAGCCAGGATATTGGGTGGATAAAAGAAGATACTCGAATACGAGAGAGATATTAGATCTCTTAATTATCGAGGTGCCTTTGGGATTTGTACCTAACAACTTGGAGGTGCTCGGGAGTAACACGTTTTACAAGGACACCAGGATTTCTAACTCTGGATGGCGTGAGGTAGCAACGAAGAAATTGAAGCATTTGTACCATTCAGAGTCATTCAAGGAGGGTCAGACTATTTTAAAGACATCAACAAGAGTAGTTACACTTGTACTATGGAAAAAAGGAAAACTTTAAAATAAGGAATTTCGTGGCAATGTTTTTGAAAGCCAACTTCACCAAATTACGAGGACGGGAGCATCAGTTATAATGAAGGTAGCAAAGTGGGACTGATTAAGGATTCTCCATTGATCCCTGCACGCACGTTATAAGAAACCTTACCGATGATGAAGGCAGCAAATTCTATTTCTCGCGAATTTTATCGGGACTTCGGGAAACCCTACGGATCACTTGGCTCCGAAAACTAATTGAAACGGTTCGAGACCCTTTTGAACCAGAGGATGCGAGGAAATACCAAAGAATGCAAAATGGGAAGTTGGAACTACGACCAGTTAAGGATTTGATTATCCTTTCAAGTTAAAGAAATTGTCAACCACGACTTCACTGCCACGGTGAACGGTACATTAAACATTCATGGCATTTGCACACATGCATTGCATAAGTAATTATATTTTATTTTGTTTGACGTGTGTGACAATGTGTGTAATAACATGGCTAATTGATTTAATTTCGTAACTTAAAGTTTTCTATTATTTGTGAACACTTGTCAAGCTGATTGGATTGCATGCTTGTGTAAATTATTTGTGCCTCTATGTTTAATGTTCTTGATTGCTCATTACCCCTTTCATGCATATACATATATTGTAATCTTATTTTATAGAGATTCCATCACGATATCCCCCTTGAGTTGAGCATGGATGACGAGTTTATACTCCAGGGACACCGATATCAGTTGTGATAAGGTACACTAAACATGCATCACATGTTTTGCGTCTAGTGTTTGCTCCAATGTGTGTTTGTTTGATTGCTGAGTAAGTGGACCTGTGTGCTAGAGAGTTGTTGAGATCTCTCTCTATTTATGTGTTAGGGAGATGCGGGATTCTCCCTATTCGTGTGAGCGAGAGATGTTGGATTCTCTTGGAGCTAGATATTCGAAGATGTAGGATTCTTTCGAATTTAGGGGTTTGAGAAGTGTTGGATTTTCTCAAACTAGAATGTCTGCGAGGTGCGGAATCTGCCAGACTTAGGTTGAGAGACGGGGCTCTCTCGATTATGTGGTTGAGAGACGGGGTTCTCTCAATTCTGTGCCGGAGAGATGGGGTTCTCTCCCTTGTGTGCTGAGGAACGGGGTTTTCTCTTGTGTGTGCTGAGAGACGGGGTGCTCCTCACTTGAGTGTTGAGAGATGGGATTCTCTCTTGTTTGTTGCCGTTGCATTGTGGGTGGCCTGACTTCAGCCATTAAGCGATGAGGATGTGACGGTGGCGAGCTTGGAATGCAGTGACCTAGGGGTGATGGAATGAAGTGTTCGGACAGATCTCTGTGGCTACCAAACCCTGAAGGGAGATGATGCCATCAAAGGGGTAAACTTCACAGCCAGGGCTATGACTATACGATTTTTGGGAGATTGATTGAAGTAGTCCAGATTGAAGCTCTTCGACTCAGCAGTAGGACCTGAGGACAAGTCATTTTGAAGGAGGGAAGTTTGTAACATCCCACTCGTCCTATAAATAAGGTACGCCATGTTTCAACCTTTTATGTGTGTAATTATGTGATTTTGTGCTTTGCACGGCCCTATTTTGAACTCTTTAAGAGTTTAGGGGCCTGTTTGTAATTTTCTCTTTTTAGGGGTTATTCGGTCATTTCTCGTTCGGTCGAGAGTTCGACCTTTTTGACCCTTGCTTTACGTTCGGGGCATCGAGACGAGTCCGTAGACTCTGAGTTTGCCTAATTCTGACTTCGTTAGCCCGCTCTTCCGACCGTTTTTGCGTACGAGGACCCGAGATATATACCCTGGATCCTCGTTTTGCGTGCCAGAACTTCAGCTCCAGCCTCAGCGTATTTCTCCAGCGATCTGCACTATTCATGCAGTCAATGTGTAATTACACACACTTATCCGTTCTCGCTCGTTTCTCAACGGAATTCGACGTTCGATTAGTGAAAATTTATCAGCTCGACGAGCCTGTCACAACCGTACCAAGATCGTGGCCAACCGATGACCCACGGCGGTGCAACGGCGGCCTGAAAGTGGCGGGTGGCGCCACCACTTCGTCGCTGGCGATCCGGCGACTTTCGCCGGCCAACCGCTACCCTACCCTAGATTTTTGGACCCTCCCGTGTCGATTCCGGCCTCCGTTTGGCACGAAAACCACCCAAGTGGTGGTTCCGGCGAGGCAGCAGCGGCGCAACTTGGAGGCGGCGGTTCGGCCTTTTCCGGTGAGTTTTTGACATCGGGCCCTTTACAAGAATTACTCAGCACGACGAGGCCGATTTTTCCATGTAAGTGGCGGCCCAAGAACCGGCCATTGGCGGCGGACCGGCGGCGGACAGGAAGGCCCATTTTTTTCCAGCGGTTTTTCCGTTGGTTTGGCTTGGGGCTTTCGAAGGCCTCGCTACGGGCTTTCCAACGGTATGTTCGGATTTCATTTTCGTTTTGCGATTTGCATTTAATTTCAAGTTTCGTGGTTGGAATTTAGTTCTGTTTTTCGTCAACGAAGTCCTGTGTGTTTGTTATTTTCTGAAATTGTTTGAGGGCTTTTGTCGAGTAGGCCGAGACGCTCGTTTCTGTCCTTCAGGGGATTTTTCCGACCACCGGAGGCGGTGTTCCAGTGGCGGCCGGTGGCTGTTTGGCCGGCTACGGTGGCGGCATTCCGGCGTCTTTCGGACAGTAGGTCCGTTTCGTTGTGGTGAGTCCAACGCCACTTTCCGTTCGTCAATCGGATGTCCGGTTGATTTTATATGAATTTTTGAAGTGGTTGTAGTTATTTTCGTTAATTGTTTTAATTGTGAATTTCGATCTTGTATGAATTATAAATTGAAATTATGAGTTGTATAATACTTGGAAATATGTTAAAATGTATGGAAATTTGATTCGCGATTTATTGAATTTAATTATCCCGTTTTGTGCCTACTTACTTTAGAATATTTTATTTAAGGGGTGTTAGTGTAATATTTGAAAAGTAATTTGATAATGGTATTACATGATACTTGAGAAATAAATTATGAAAAGATAAGTCGTATTTAATTTAAATGAATTACTTAAGTATGTTAATTGGTAGTATATTATAAATTAGGCAATTGTGGAATTATGAATAAAATCGGAATGCAATTTGTGTTTATTTTTCTCGGGACCTAATACTTGATAAGAATTAAATTCCTAATGCTTCGATTTATTTTATGTAATTAATGTTATGAATTTTATAGGCTATGCATCTCTTAATATGCAATATGAATTATAATATGACTTGAATGACTTGAGTGAATAGATATGGATTATATGTTGCATCATTTGTATTCGTGAGCATGGCCGTGCGTCTTTGTGGTTGTGATTTGAGTCTGAGTCTTGTGTTTTGTATGTTCAGTTGGATCAGGTGCACCCGGGGTGGTGACAGTGAGTCGTGCAGGTTCCGGGGTGAAGTGTTTACTTTGTCTTTGGCTTCGTTTGGTGCCAGGTGAGGTTTTCTTTGTTTTAGTTATATCGACCTACAACCCTCTCTCTGTTTTGAGCCCTGTATGCGACTATGTATATATATGTATTTAAATATATGCTTGATACGTATTTTGTGGGATTTGTCCCGTTTGCTATAAGATCTTAAAAACGCTTTGTATATGTATATAAGCTATTTTACGTTTGTTTGGAAAAGCTTCGATAAGTGTGAGTGTGTGTAAATGTGTGTGAGTATAAGCAGGACATGATTTGCGGATAAGTTTCGTCTGGTAAGTGTGTTAAGTTTAAGTTTTGTTTCGTTTGTATCGGATTCAAGCAAGTCTCAGATTTTTTTTTTGGTTTCGATCTGTTTGGGCCCCGGAGTTGTGGGTAAGGGAGACCCGGGACGACCATCAGGGTCGCCGGTTACGACCCCTGTGCACTTCTCCACCAACGAGAGACTTAGTTCTCCTATGCCGACGGAGCGCATTTTGGCTGGCCGTCGATGGAACCGGGCGGGATCCTCCAGTGCACATGTTTCGTTCTGTGGATGGTCGAGAGGGGCACCTCTCTTCCCCAATGGTGTGGCGGTGGGATTGTTTATGAGTTTTGCTTCTGTTTATGCTTTGAGCAAGTGTGTGTTAAGCGTGAACTCTCCGAGTTGGTAAGTTTATGCTTTAGTTTATGGTTATGAAACGGGAGTGGCTTTTAAATTGTAAAACTTGGATAATTTTGGGCTCTTGGCCTTAAACTACTTTCCTTATATATAGTATCACGTGAAAAATGCCTTAGATTGCAAAAACCACGCCCCGATTCATGATCTTTTAAAATGTGATATATGTTTTACTCCTACGTATATGTATGGGTGCGTGTGTTAGCCTCCTCGCCAGTCGTTAGGACTGACCCCTCTTCGTTGTTTCTTTTTCCCCCTTCTTTTGTTTGAGTTGCAGGTTTGCTTTGGAGTTTGTTCGAGCTAGGCGGTTGAGTCGAGTCTTCCGTTTTGTTTGGGTTGAGTTCAGTCTTTGTATTTGTGTAGGTTTGCATTCGTTTGAGTTTGATTTCAGTTGTTTAATTTATAAATTTAATCTATTCGTTGTGTTATGTTGTTCTGAACAAATTGATATTATGTCTGTAATGTATGGAATTCGGGACAGGTTAGGACAGGTGCTTGGATTAGTTGAACCCGTTTTGTTGTGTAATTATTCGGGACAGGATAGGACAGGTTGCTGAACTAGTTGAACCCGTGTATTTGATTCTGATATATGTACTGCGTTGTATGCTTGATGTGTTAAGTTTTTGAAAATTGGCATTTAGTACTACTTCCGCTGTGATGGTTTTGCATTCTTTCATTCGTACAGGGTTAGGTACCGCCTAGCTAGTGGGTGTGTTTTTGTCAGTCACCCGTTCGCTATGGCTTGGTGCGTGTGCGGACTCTCCATTTTGTACACGTGTTGGGTCATAGTGCGGGGGTGTGATGCCCCACCGCTTGGGGTGTTACACAAGGGCTGAAGGTGATCCCTCACACTAGTTCCACCAATGAACGGTGTAACCGGACCTCGTTAGGAGTTAGCGAGGAATGGACGCTGAGTGCCACCTAGGGAGTCATGTTCCCCTTTTGGTCAATGAATGGGTGGATGGGCCTTGCAAACCCGCCACCAACCCGGAGGAAGAAGGTGGAATGTTAATCATTGTGCACGAAAGAATAGATATGCATGAAAAGAATGAATGAATGAATGTTTAAATGAATTACACAAGGTGTTGGTTGGAGATAATGCACGCCCACTCGCCGGGCCAATAGTGACCTAATGTTAATGAATCATTATAATCCCTTTTGATGATTTCTATTCACCCACTTGGGAAACTCTTTAAAAACCTCACTAGGGATTATAGCTTGCATGTGAATGTTTAATTACCGTCGTATATTATATTTATGCCCTGTTTTATACCCACCAGTCCCTTTTGGACTGAACCCATTTGGTTTTCAGCTGTGTCATGCATGTGTCAAGGGAGCTAGGCGGGAATAAAAGTCATAGGTCTTGCATTCGTCTCTAGCTCTGTATTTTGGGTTTTACACTTACATACACTAATTATGATTTGATATATGAGTACTCTACTTTTGATCCATGTATATGAATGTTATTATGGAGAGTACTTGTTTTGAGCCGTGACAGCAATTGATGATGTATATGACTTACTTTTGGAACTGGGATGCTCATTGTTCATATATATGATGTATGTTCGTTTAATGCTTCCGCTTTAATGTTTATTCTGATTTTATGGTTCAAGGGTTAGTCCTGCCAAGCATAGAGTGTGTGTATGTTCCCGTTCGCCGTGATTTAGCTCGGGTATGGATCGTCCATTTCATATTCGGGTTGGGTCTCGGTACGGGGGATGTGACACCTTGCGCTCGGGTGTTACATAGGTAACTACCGTTAGGGCTTTGTGTGTTATTTGGGGCTAACGGCCGTTAGCCCCTTTCTTTCTTGTGTGTGTGTTGTTTGCTTGATTTTTTACTTTGTATACTCGTTCCTTGCCTCGTACTTGTTATATATGCTTCATATACTTATTGAACTATGTGTTATGAGTTTCATGTTGAGTTCATGGCTTGATTTGATACGTTATTTGCAAGTTATGAACATGAATGACCTAAGTGTTGCATTCTCTCACGTCATATGCATACCTGGCACTCATGAGCATTACCAGGCGTATATTTGGTAGATATTTGAGTCTAAGTCTCAGGTGCTGTGTTCTTTTTGTTTCAGAGCCTCTTCCGAAAGCCAACGAACCCGAGGTTTAGGAGTTTGTCACTTATTTTGGCCCGGTCTCCATTCTCTGTTTTTGCTTCAAGGTGAGGTTTAGTACTTTTCCTCTAGATATGAATCATATGGCCTTTATATGTGGATTTCTCACCCCGTATGCGACTACATACTTATTATGTAGTAAATATGATTGCTTAAGCTATGATTATGATCTTATCATTACGTTTCGGGTTTATGAAAATCGTATTAATGTGAGCATATGTAAGCTTGTGTTGTGAACTCTTTTGTATGTTTACATTTGGTATGAGCGAGGTATGCCCTGAAAGATGGGAAGTTGGTATGAAATGGTATGTTGCGCCCCGAGAATGATGGGTAAGGAATCCCCGTGACGGCAAGGGCCATCGTTTTGGCCTGTGCATGATTCCCTATCAAGTATTCACGTACGACCCTTGGAGGTAGGGTGTAACAACCCAAAGACCCGCCGTTCGATATTGTCCGCTTTGGCCAAGGGTAGACCCCAAGCGCCTCACGGTTTTACTTTTTCCCGACAGAATTTAAACCACCACTTAAGGGGTGCCTGTCCAGGAAAACGCGTCTACTAAGGGGAGGGGGATCCACTGCTTATAAAGCAGCTTCAAGCCCACCTCCAATCCGATGTGGGATATTACATCCACCCCCCCATAGAGGCCCAGCGTCCTCGCTGGCACACCGAATCCGGGCCCCTGGCTCTGATACCATTTGTAACAACCCAAAGACCCGCCGTTCGATATTGTCCGCTTTGGCCAAGGGTAGACCCCAAGCGCCTCACGGTTTTACTTTTTCCCGACAGAATTTAAACCACCACTTAAGGGGTGCCTGTCCAGGAAAATGCGTCTACTAAGGGGAGGGGGATCCACTGCTTATAAAGCAGCTTCAAGCCCACCTCCAATCCGATGTGGGATATTACATAGGGAAGGCCTGGTACTTGAGCCATCAGTGGATAACCGGGAAAGTCATAGTGTGGGTTCTCTACCCCGTATGTATTGGTATTGCTGATGGAGAGGGTTGGATTCCCGAAACACCGGTGATGTGGGAATAGATTGTTATTTGTGATTTATGTATTTTATGTTATGATATGAGGAGTTAGTGGAGGTCTGTACTCATCGGACGTATGTTTATTTTCGTATTGATGGATTATGAATCGGGATAGGATTTCCTTATGCATTATAAGCTCTGTTTTGAAAGTGATTTGGTGCAAAACCTGTAACATCCCACTCATCCGCCCGTACAGGTACGCCTTTACGAGAGATCTATATGCGTTTTTAAATTATTTAATTATGCAATTATGTTTTATTTTAATGACAATGTGATTATTTGAAATAAATTGTAATTAATTTGTTTAACTTATACTTGAGTTTTAACGTTTGCATACGCGTACTTTGTAATTGCTCCTTTTGTGCTCGAATTTAATTTCGTTTCTTGTGAATTTTTGATATATGTGAACTATGTGAGTTATGAATGTGATTATGCTAGTTACATGTTTTAGAGTTTGTTTTATGTGGTTTTTGGCCCGTTTTGTAAAAACAGGATTTGTGAGGGATTCGAGGGCCTAACTTGTTAAGCACACCTCGTGTTCCGGAAGGCGTAACTTGAGGTCGGGAATTCGGATTTGAATTCCGGAAGATGCGTCGGACTTGTAACGAAGAAACGAAGACAAGGAACTTAGCCTCAAATTTTTCTAAGCCCCTTTGATCCTCCGAATTTCGTCCGGATTGAGCCGTTGTGACAGATTTGCCACCTTCATTAAATAAGCCATATCTTGACCAATCCTTGACCAAATTAGGTGATTCTTGGGCCCACATTCCACTTACCCACTCCTATATCCATCCCTTAGCCTCTCATTTCGTTTTCAGTAGCCAAGGGAGAGGAAAAGCAGCAGCAACAAGAGATAGAGAGAGAGGGAAGGAGAAGTACTATTCAACATCAAGTTTCAAGCTCGTTTCTTCTCTGTTTCACATCAAATTCAAAAGGTAAGTCCGGATTCTTGTTGTTTAGCTTCTCCTCTTTCCTTTAAGTGTATTTTGCCTGAATTTCCTTGAGGTTAGAGCATGGTATGTGATAATACATGAATAGTTAGGTTTTGGCCCTTTTTGATGAATCCATGCCTTCCTTGCTTTGTATGTTGAATTGGTGAGTTATATGTGATCTAGGTGACTTGATTACTTTATTTCTATGCATGAATTTCGTGGTCTTTGAGTTATATGAGAGTTACCATTGTTGATTTTGCATGAATATGGAAGAACTTGAATAAGTTGATGCATCTCTCCTTTCTCCTCACTTTAGCTTCGGTTTATGCATAAAATAGGGCATGAATCTTTGAATCTTTGTTGCATATATCTTGTATTATCTGTTACCTTTGTGTTTGTGTGGTTTGTTTGGAGTTTTGAGGGGGTTTGCAAGCTTGTTTCTCGAAAATTTTGGCCCCTGACCCAAATCCACGGGGGTGGATTTTTCCTTTGAAAAAAATCCACCGGGGTGGATTTGAGGCAGCCCCCTCCTGGAACTTTCTGACCTAAATCCACGGGGGTGGATTCTCCTTTTGAAAAAAATCCATCGGGGTGGATTTAGGGCAGTGGTTCCCTTTTGCTCCGAACTTCGTTTTCTTGTTTCTTTTCTCTTGTTTCTTGTTTCTCCCACCCCTAACTTGATCCCCATGCTTTACTAACATGTTAAATTATGTGTCATAATTATTGTATTAGATTTATGGATTCGTTTGACGTGATTCGTGCCTTATATGATTCGATTTGTACTCCTACGCGCATGAATGACTTTGTACTTTGTTTGCTTGCCTTGCATGTAATCTCCTTGCTCTTATATGAACTACATGCGTTGTTAATATGTTGTAGGATATGTTATGCATGTTATGTGAATTTTATGAATTTGTTTAACGTGAATTATGTGATTTATGGTGTGATGTAAACTTATATGCACTAAATGTCACATTGTTGCGTTTTATTCGTATCTTTTGCATTCGTTGCCCCTTGAATGAACTTAGAATTTATGAATGCTCTTGATATGATACTATATGATAAGTTATGGTTTTAATCGATGCGTTATGAGTTTAATTTGTTAGTTATTTGTTTGATATTTCGTTGTTTGTCTCGATGTGCCTAAGTGTGAATTTATATGAAGTGCATTGCATCTTTTGCATCCGTACGCATATGCCGAGCATCTATATGGTTCATGTTAGAGTCTAAGTTCATCCTTTGCTCTTTGTCTTGTTCAGAGCTTCGTTCATTTGGTGTCGAGGAGGTCCTTTAGGTGTGCTTTGGTTGGTTTCTGTTCGATTGGTTCGACAAGGTGAGGTTTCTTTCATTTAGTTATTACGACCTACAACCCTTGATGTGATTTAAGCCCGCATGTGACCTATGTATATATATAAGTAATTAGATATATGTTTGATACGTATTTTGTGGTATTTTGGCCCTTTTGTTATGAACTTTTTGAAAATGCTTTTATGTATATGTAAGAAATATTTTCGTTTGTTTGTTTTGAAAAGAGTTGGTGTGAGTATGTTTTGAAACAGCGAGTTATGTTATGAAAATTATGATTCTTCGAAACTTATGAATTTTGAACAATTTGAACAATTTGATTGGGCCCTGGAGATTTGTGCGAAGGAGACCCGGGATGGTATGGGCTGTCGGGTAGTCCCTAGCATTCTCTTCACACTTAAGGATCAACCCGGAACCCACTAGGAGGTTAGTGAGGGATGGAATCCTTGGAAGTGAGTGTCATGAAACTCTCGACCCTGACATGGGAATCGATGGTTAGGGTAGGAACAACCCTTCCATCACCGGAGTAGAGGTATGTATGTTTGAATTATGTTTTCTTATGATTTATGATTCTGATTTTGAGTATGAACGGAGTTAGGTGGTCTAAAACTCGTCCTCGCCGAGTCATGTGTGTGATTTTGAACTTAGTTTGTAAAACGGGAGTGGATTCATAAATACTAAAATTTAGTTGATTTTGGCCTTAGGCCATAACTCTTTTTCCTTATAATTATTATCACATCTTAAATGTTTTGGATTGCAAAAACCACGCCCCGGTTCATGAACCTTCTAATTTTTGAATATGCTCTGCTCAATTTATATGTATGTGTGAGTGTGTTAGCCCCCTCACAAGTCTTTAGGACTGACCCCTCCTTGTTGTCTTCTTTTTCTCCCTTTTGGTTTTGTTGAGTTTGCAGGTGCAGGTCGGTGCGTGCTAGGCAGAAGTCTTTTGTTTAGTTTGTTCGAGTCTTTGCATCTTTATATTTCCGCATTGGTTTTATGATTAAGATATGTATGGAGTTCGTTTAAGTTAGGATTTAGAATTTGAGCTTTGACCCCGGTATGATTTATTTGGCCTTGGATGGGCATTTCTGTTTAATTTGTATTAATTCTAGCATGTATGATTGTATTTGAATCCTGGTGCTTCCGTATTTGATTTTGATTTATTCTGCGCGCTCTGTATTAGGGTCTCGACCGCCTAGCTTGTGTGTGAGTTTTTGTTTGTCACCCGTTTGCTGTGGCTTGGTACGAGTGCGGAGTTTCCATTTCGTTACACGTGTCGGGCTACAGTGCGGAGGGTGTAGTGCCTTGCGCTCCGGGGTGCTACAAAACCCTAGCCCGATTCGTGACCATTCCTTTTGTAATTGCTTTGCTCTATACTTATCTATGTGTGTGGGTGTGCGTTAGCCCCCTCACTCAGTCGAGTTGTAGACTGACCCTCTCCTTTACCCTTTGAGGTTGCTCGAGCTAGCCGGGTGTGACACCCCGTCCACCCACACGTACAAGTTTTTATCATGTGTTAGCTTAATTTTCGTAATTTTATTTATTTTCTTATTTCTTTTGCATTCACACTTGAATTATATTTCCTTATTCAACTCTTATATGATTTATTTAAAATCTTTGCTAAGTATTTGCCTTGAACGTTCGATTTGAATTCTTATGATTTGCGATTATGGATTTGAATCCCAGCATGCCTACTTCGTGTAATATGTGAATTATATGATTCTTGGACTTAATTGTATGTTTTAACCTTGTTTTAGACTTGTTTGAATTTATTTTGGACTCAATTGAATTTTCATTCAACCTTTTGGGCCTTTTTGTAAATTGGCCACTCTTGAGTCATTTCTTCGTAACTTGAGCTCGGGAACTCGGATTCAAGTTCTATCTTTGCCATTGGACTCGAATCGATGATTCGGAGCTAATAGACTAAGCCTTGTAGTTTTTCGATGCCTTTTTGACCCCCCAACGATGTAGATTTTGACCCTACGTACCTAGAACGCCCCTATATTGCCACTTGAGAGCTACTAACCTAATTCTTGCTATAGCCTTGACTTATTACACCTAAAAGACATCTCTCGCCTCCCATTTTCTTCTGATTTTTGAACCCCAAGAGAGAGTAAGAAGAGAAGAGAAAGCTTCAAGCCATTCCTACATTGTTGTAACCCTTGAGCTCAAGATTTGATCTTTTCTTACGCCTATCCTTTAAGGTAAGTGTGGATTTATTTTCTCCTTGATCTTCTTCTCGATATGCTCTACTTGAACTTTGCTATATGTTAGAAATTTCATGAGTTTGGATTACTTGAGGAATAGTAAGGGTTTTGTAGTGATTTTGAGGTTGATTACTTTTCTTGCTTTCTTGGAGATATGTAGCTTATATATTGATGTATGGGACTCATTTATTGCATATCTTGAGCTTTAATGCGTGGTAGTTGGTTGGGAGTTGATTCACCATTAATGTTCACATGAGTTCTTGCAAGAAATGGATGAATACTTGTGCTTCTTTGATTCCTTGCTTCCTTGAATGATTTGCATGAGTTTAGGTTGGTATTTGTATGAATTCTTTGCATGATCTTGAAGTTAAATTATCCCTTTACCTTTCTTCATGTTGTGAGTTTTATATGGCATGGTTCTACAAAGGTTTTTCAAGCTTTTCCTTGTAATTTTTGGAGCAGGGATTCCAACACCCTCGTGTGTCCAAAGTGACATGCCCGTGTCAGGGGCTTTAGCTCGTTTTTTTGAGCTTCTGACCTCAGACACAGAGGTGTCACCATCTGTACTGTGGGCGGAGGGGGACACGCCCGTGTCTAAGGGTTTTTCAGTCACTAACCTCAAATATGGGGGTGTCCAGTTTTGTGCTTGGGAGTGACACGCGTCACCCTCCCTCTTTTGTGACTGCACTTTTCCACTTATTTCGTTTGCTTATTTCATTGATTCCTTGCTTTGTTTATGACCTCCTTTGGATACTAATATGTTATATTATGTACTAACTTGCTTGTATTACAATTTTGGACCATTTTGATATGATTTGTATGAATTATGATTCGTTATGCCTTAAATGGTACGTTTACACTTCATATACATTCATTTGCATTTATCAGTATTGCATGGCGTCTGTTTGGTTCACAACTGTGTCTAATTCTAAGGTCTTGTGTTCTTTTGTTTCAGAGTCTCTTTCGGACGCCATGAGCCCGAAGTTTAGTTGGTCGTTGCTTCTTTTCATCCCGATCTCCACTCTCTTCTTTTGCTAAGGTGAGGTTTACGAACTTTTGTATTAGTTAACAACCTATGGCCTTTTATGTGATGATTTCTTACCCTGCATGCGACTACATATCTTACATATAGTTAAATACATGTGTTTAAGCTATGTTTATGACCTTATGAATAAGCTTTACGTTTATGAAATCGGTATAATTATAAGCATATGTAAGCTTATGTTTTGAATTCGTTTTGTTATGTATGAGCGAGGTATGCCCTGGAAGATGGGAAATTGGTAAGATTTGGTATGTTGGGCCCCTGGAATTGTGGGTAAGGATGCCCAGTAGGGCAAGGGCCATAGGGTTAAGCCTGTGCATCATTCCCCTTTGAAGTATTTACACGCGACTCTAAAGGAGGTGGAAAAGACGTGGTACTTTGAGCCCCTGGTGGATAACCGGGTAAGGCACATAGTGGGTTAGCTACCCCATGTGTATTGGTTAAGTAGGTGGAGAGGGTTTGATTCCCGAAACACCACATTTTTGGGGTTAGATTTCATTTATGATTTCTATTTTTACGTTATGTTATGAGGAGTAAGGGGAAGTCCGTTCTCGCCGGACATATGTTTATGTTTATGTTTGATGGATCGTGAATTGAGTTTAGGATTTTTTTTATGTATTATATGTTATGCTTTTGAAAATGTTTTGGTATCCAAAACCTTAGCTCGATTCTTGGCCGTTACCTTTGATATTTGTTATGCTCTATATGTAATTAGGTGTGGGTGTGCGTTTAGCCCTCTCACTCAGTCGAGTTTAGAGTGACCCTCCTTTTTTATCTTTAGTTGAAGGTTTGGCTTGAGATAGGCTAGGCAGTACATTGTCTATGGGTTGTGCTTTCGAGTCTAGGTCAAGTTACATACATATTTCCTATTTTGAATACTCTTATTATGTATTTGACATATGACTTATAATTGGGGATTGATACTCGATGTAAATATTTGCTGCTTTTGGGACCGTGAGGCCATGTATATAATATGATATGTTTCGTGTTGAGCTTTTATGGATCCTGCTTGTTGCTTAGGTATTTTAATTTTTTGTTTTGCGCACTGTAACGCCCCAGCTTTCGGCATTTCAGGTATGAACGACACGTGTGCGTTTGAGAGTTGTAATTTAATTATTAATTGCTCATTTCTTTAATTTTTCATAGCATGACATAATTTTATAAAATTATATTCTTAACATTTTATTGAAAATTCATACCATATCATATTTTTCGGATTTATTGAACGGGATTGCAATGTGAATTATTTTTCCCGAATGTGATTTATTTCTTTTACGTCCTTAATTGCTCATTTTCATTAATATGGGATTTAATTGCATTGGACCTAATTGATCATTGAAAATGGGATTTGGACTTAATTGCATAACTAAATAAGTGGAGGGATTTATTTGCAAATTGGCCATTTCTTTCTCCTTCTTTAGCAGCATTCACGTACCAACCCTTTTCTCTTCATACAAACATATCATCTTGCTCCATTTCTTCCTTCCTTCAACCGATCAAAACCCTTCTTGATTAAGTGGGAGATTTCATTTTGCAAGCATCAATTTGTGTGGGATTTGTGATATTTGGAGCATCATCAACATCATTTCATCATCTCTTCTTCCATTTCTTTCTTTTGAGGTAATTGTGGAGAATGGATGATTTTCTTGTAAAAATTGTATATCTAGGGCTTTGTTATACATTGGTTAGATGGTGTATTGGTTGTTGGAAAATTATTTGTGAACTTTAAGCTTGAGTTTGATGCATATATCTTGAGTTTTATGAACTTGAAGCATGATGGAGTATATGGGTTTCAAATGAGTGATTATTGATGATCTAACATGGAATCATGTGTTTTATGACTTGTTGTTGATCAAAATGCATGTTAGCCTATTTATTGCATCTAATATATGCTTTTGAACTTGGCTTGAAGCCATTTTTGGTGATTGTTTGTGGTGTTGCCATGGCTGCTCTGTTTCTGCTCTGCATTCTGAAGCTCACGTATTCTGGGAACGGCCATTCCCAACCCCAGTTCAAAACTGGAACGGCCGTTCCCATAATGCTGAGAGATTAGGCCAGCGAGACTGGGAACGGCCGTTCCCACTTTGGCCTGTGAGCCGGAACGGCCCTTCCCAGCCAAAACGTATTTTACATTTTAAAACGCTGGCGCGTTTTCTTCAGGCCATGGGAACGGCCATTCCCATTTTCAAAGGGAAGCCGGAACGGCCGTTCCCATAGTCCAGAATTTGTGTAAAATTCACTGCATAAAATTGCAATTTTCGCACCTCGATCCGACGGCTTCTTTGACCCCTAATTGCTATTATATGACTGATTACATGTTGAAACGCAATATTTTCATGGTACATTGTATTTTTCTCGTCGTCTCGTTGCATTTCCGCCGTTCGTCATATTTGGTACATTTTGAGTCGTGTTTCACGGACAATTGTCTTTCTTGCACAGACCAGCTTCCTGGTGACGAGGAGCAGGCCCCGTGAGCTGTTTCCTTGGATATTTTTGGGTCGTTCAGGTGAGGTTTAATTTTAGATACATAGGACCCGTACAACCCTATGTGAATTTTAAGCCAAAACCTATCTATATAACTTATAGTTTTTAAAAGAGATTGGTTTTCAAATGTTTTATCGACTATTGAAGGAATTGATTGATTGATTGATTGATTTGGCGAGTATTGTATTGCACTGTGGGCCCGAGGGTAGTGACTCGAGCCAACCGGGAAAGCATGGGCTGACGGGTAACTCGAGAGCTATCCTCACCAAATTGGGATGAACCCTGAACCCTCTAGGAGATTAGGGGAGGAAGGAGTTCCGGGCTTAGGGATTCATGTACCCTCTGCCCAGATTGATTGGATGGTGGGGCCTTGCAATCCCACCATCACCCGGAGGAAGAAGGCGTTATTGAAACTGCTAATTGTGCACATTAATGAATTGCTTGATCACCTAATCACCTAATAATTGATTGATTGATTGTACACAGTCGGTGTAAGGTTGGAGAATTGCCCCACTCGCCGGGCCACTATTGATTGTATTGACTTGATTGAATTGAAATTGGATTAGTTGTAATCTCGGGCGATAGTATCTCTTTTAACCTATTAGATCGTATTGTTTTTCCAAAATTATTACCCGAGGTTATAACTTGCATGTATGTGCGCTTATATTTATTATACCCCTCGCTCATTCTGTGTTGGACTGCCACCTCAACTTTTCAGTGTTTTGCAGGGCGTGCTAGGCGGGAATTTAGAGTCTAGTGGTCTTTAAGTTTGGGTCTAGCACACTTCATTCCCACATTTTGTATGTATAGCTATTTGGGATATTTTGTATATCGCCTTGTTATCTATATTGTTGGGAGATGATAATGTATTGATAGTGTGAATGTTGGTACCTATAAGTAAATAAATAAATATGGTACCTATACGTATCTAATGAATGTTATTGCTTCCGCTTTTTAATACTCTGACTTGATTGTTGGTTGGTTTTAAATTGAGGGTACCCGCCTAGCCTTGAGTCATTTTATTGTCTCCCGTTCGCTGTAGCTTTGATTCACGTATGGATTGTCCGTTTCATATGTGGATTGGGGCTATAGTGCGGGGGATGTGGTGCCTGGCGTTCCGGGTGCTACATCCTACGGTGGTATCAGAGCCCGGTTGCAAAACCGGGTCTCTAGTGTCGTGTCTTGTGAGTCTAGGTTGCACCGCATAGGAACTAAGTGTCAATTTGAGAGTCTTGCATTGTTATTTGATACTTGAACCTACTTGACTTACTTGAATTGGGATGACCTGTTGAGTTTTGAACTTATGTGCAATTTTGAATTATTTGCACACATTGGCATTGGCTAATCGAACATGCATCATAGTGACTTGATTTCAGGATGGCTCGCGATAGACATCATCGTGATCGTTCTCCTAGACATCGGCATCATCGACATCATCGCAGGGAGAGATCACCACCTCCTCCTCCACCTCCTCGGGCTCAGCCACAGGATTTCATGAACGCAGTGGTGGGTCTTATTGATCAGAGAGTTCGGGATTATGTTCCTCCACCACCACCAGTGGCACCACCACAGCCTGGAGGCCAAATATCAGCTGTCTTCAGGGAGTTTCAGAACCAACATCCTCCCAAATTTTATAAAGGAAATGACATTCAGGCCGAGCAGTGGCTGAAAGAGATTGAGAGGATATGGGAGCTTATCCCGTGTGAGTCCAGGGAGAAGGCCCGTTGTACCATTTCTTTGATTCAGGGTGAGGCCTACTCTTGGTGGGAGAGTGCCCGGATTGTGTTAGATGCTGCAGGCGAGGAAGTGAACTGGGAAGTGTTTGTCAGAGAATTTCAGAACAAGTTCATTCCTCCATCTTCTCGTACTAGGAGATTGAAGGAATTTACAGAGTTGAAGCAAGGAAACAGGTCGGTCCCAGAGTACATCGCCGAGTTTGAGAGGTTGTCCCGCTATGCCCCTAATATAGCGAGTGATGATTTCCATAAGGCGATGCAGTCTGTTCAGGGCCTTAGACCGGATATTCAGGCAGCGATTGAGGCGGTCAACACGAGTACCTGGGTGAAGGCTACCAAGAAGGCTCTATTGGTTGAGGATTCAGTGAATGCGAGGCGGTCTACCTACCGTTCAGGTTCAGGTTCGGGCTCAGGGTCTGGATCGGGTTTCAGATGTTCTGGATCGGGTTTTAGAGGTGCCGGATCAGGGTATAAGGGTTCTGGCTCGGGTTCTGCTTCAGGCAAGAGGCCAATGGTTTATTCTTCTCCACCACCAGCTCCACAGGGCCCAGGGAAGAAGCCCCGACCAGCAGGACCAGCGATTCGAGCTCCAGTTGCTCCAGCTTTGCCACCACCACCCGAGAGACCTTATTGTACCTTCTGTGGACAGAGGACACACGTCTATGATAACTGCAGGAGGCGTTTGGGTCTATGCCTACTTTGTGGGAGCGATGAGCATTTGGTAGATGGCTGTCCGGATCGCAGGATACCACCACGGGGGCACCGAGACCACTGATTAGGGCTCGTGCTTATGCTTTGGAGGGTGAGCAGCCGGATGCTGATATTGATCCAGCCGCGGTAGTTGAAGGTACCATTTGCATACATGGCACGAACATTCATACCTTGTTTGATCCGGGAGCTACTCACTCCTTTCTTTCGAGTGCTATATCTGTTTCTTTGCCTTTGCCTGTTTCTTGTTCTTCTGCATGTTATGTGGTTAGTACTCCTTTTGGTGGTAGTTTAGAATCTGATCGGGTGTTCAGAGAGGTTCCGGTGAGCATCGAGGGTCGAGTTTTCTTGTCAGACTTCATTGAGCTGCCGATGACTTGCTATGGATCTATTCTGGGTATGGATTGGTTGTTCAGACATTCTGCTACAGTTGATTGTAGAGCGAAGAAGGTTCAGTTGGGATCAGATTTGGTAGTAGGTTGGAGTTCCAAGACTGTACCGCTACTTTCTTTTTCTGAAGCTCATAAGTTGGTTCGAGAGGGAGCCACGGGTTTCATTGCTTATATTCTTAACAAACCTAAGGATCAGAGTAAACTGGAAGAAACGGAAGTAGTGAAGGAATTTCCCGAGGTTTTTCCTGAGGAATTGGATTCTTTACCTCCAGAATGGGAAATTGAGTTTGTGATCGACTTGTACCCTAACGCAGAGCCGTACTCCAAGACTCCGTATCGTATGGCTCCGGCCGAGTTGAAAGAGTTGAAGACTCAACTTGATGCGTTGTTGGAGGTTGGGTACATTAGACCGAGTTCTTCTCCTTGGGGTACACCGGTTTTATTTGTAAAGAAGAAGGACGGGACCTTGAGAATGTGCATAGACTATAGGGAGTTGAACCGGATGACGATCAAGAATAAGTATCCTCTTCCACATATTGAGGAGTTGTTTGACATACTTCAGGGTTCGAAAGTCTATTCGAAATTTGATTTGAGACAAGGTTACTACCAGTTGCGTATCCGAGCAGGGGATATTTCTAAGACAGGATTTAACACTCGGTACGGGCACTATGAGTTTGTTGTGATGTCGTTTGGTTTGACTAATGCCCCAGCAGCTTTTATGGATATGATGCACAGGATCTTCAGGCCTTTTCTGGATAAGTTCGTGGTCATTTTTATTGATGATATCCTGGTTTTCTCGAAGTCTGCCGAGGAGCGTGCAAGACACCTTCAGTTGGTATTAAGGACTTTGAAGGAGCATCAGTTGTTTGCCAAGTTCAGCAAGTGTGAGTTCTGGATTGACAGGGTGTCATTCTTGGGTCACGTGATTTCGGGCAACGGTTTGGAAGTCGATCCTTCCAAGATTGAGTCGGTTTTGAAGTGGGAGAAACCTAGGAATGCCTCTGAGATTAGGAGTTTCTTGGGATTGGCAGGTTATTACCGGAGGTTTGTTAAGGATTTCTCCAAGTTAGCAGCTCCTTTAACCCGGTTGACGAAGAAGAATGTGAAATTTGATTGGAATGAAGATTGTGAGAAGAGTTTCACTTTCTTGAAGGAGAAGTTAGTGTCTGCTCCAGTGTTAGCCCTTCTGGAAGGTTCTGAAGGATATGCTGTTTATACGGATGCTTCTAAGGAAGGCTTGGGATGTGTGTTGACTCAGAAGGGTAAGGTAATTGCTTATGCATCACGGAAGTTGAAAGAGCATGAGAAGAATTACCCGACACATGATCTTGAGCTTGCTACCGTAGTCTTTGCACTTGGAAAGTGGAGACATTATTTGTACGGGGTGTCCTTCGAGATTTTCACCGACCACAAAAGCCTCCAGTATTTATTCACTCAGAAGGATTTGAATATGAGGCAACGGCGTTGGATGGAAAGGTTGGAAGATTATGATTGCACGATCAAGTACCATCCCGGCAAAGCCAATGTGGTCGCCGATGCACTTAGTAGGAAGGCTAGTGTGTCGAGCTTGGAAGTGGGTGAAAGTAGTGGAATCGAGCCAATTGTCTTAAAGGCTCGAGTTTCTAATATTTCGGTCCAGCCAGAATTGAAGCACAAGTTGTTTGAGGCTCAGAGTACAGATTTGGAAGTTCAGAGATTGGTAGCTAAGGCAAGAGCTGATCCAGAGTGTCCATTCGGGTTCGATGAAACCGGTCTTCTTCGTTTCAAGAACCGAGTGGTTGTACCCGAAGAGTTGAAACGGGTATTGCTCGAGGAAGCTCACAGATCGGCTTATTCTATCCACCCCGGAGGAAACAAGATGTATAAGGACTTAAGGCAATATTATTGGTGGCGTGGATTGAAGAAAGATGTGGCCGAGTTTGTGAAGCATTGTCTCACTTATCAGAAAGTGAAAGCCGAGCATCAGAAACCGGGAGGTCTTCTTCAGCCGTTACCTATTCCTGAGTGGAAGTGGGAACAGGTGACGATGGATTTCGTGTCCGGATTACCTAAGGTGAAAGGTGGATTTGATGGGATTTGGGTGATTGTGGACCGTTTGACGAAGTCTGCACATTTTCTACCGGTTCGGATGTCGTATAAGATTCGCAAGCTAGCCGAGCTTTATAACCGGGAGATCGTTAGACTTCACGGGATTCCGATCAGTATCGTTTCAGACAGAGATCCACGGTTCACTTCGAGGTTGTGGCGTGAATTGCAAGAGGTTTTGGGTACGAAGCTCCAGTTTAGTACAGCTTTTCATCCTCAGACGGATGGTCAGTCCGAGAGATTAATAAGGTATCTCGAGGATTTACTTAGAGCTTGTTCTTTGGATTTTCAGTCTTCCTGGCATGATCAGCTACCTTTGATTGAGTTTGCGTACAACAACAGTTTTCAGGCTTCGATTGGAATGGCACCGTATGAGCTACTTTATGGTCGGAAGTGTCGTTCTCCGTTGTTCTTTGACTTGGAAGAGTGGAAATGGACTAAGCAGGAAGGTGTTAAGAAAGGTGAGAATTTGGAAAAACCTTCCAAGGCTGTTGAAGCTATGATTGAGAAAGTCCAACTAATAAAACAACGGATGAAGTCAGCTCAGGACAGACAAAAGAG
Organism: Lantana camara; assembly: GCA_037501455.1. NCBI lineage: Eukaryota > Viridiplantae > Streptophyta > Magnoliopsida > Lamiales > Verbenaceae > Lantana > Lantana camara. The sequence continues at coordinate 62,913,294 of CM074855.1, forward strand.
CTACGCCGATCATCGCAGAAGAGATCTCGAGTTTGAGGTTGGAGACCGGGTATTCTTGAAGGCGTCTCCACGTAAAGGATTTGCTCGGATTGGGAAAGGAGGTAAACTTAAACCTCGTTATTTAGGTCCTTACGAGATTGTGGAAAGAATTGGAGAAGTTGCTTATAGATTGGACCTACCACCGAGCCTCACGGGGATTCATAATTTATTTCACGTGTCTCAGCTGAGGAAATACTACCCCGATGAAACCGAGATCATTCCTATTGAAGAAGTGGAACCGAGTCTTACCTTTGTTCAGAAACCGGTTAAGATATTGGATAAGAAGTTTCAGGAATTAAGAAACCGGAGGATCCCCATGGTTAAGGTTCTTTGGAGAAGTGATAAGACCGAAGAAGCCACGTGGGAGACCGAAGACAAAATGAGACGGTTCCATCCAGAGTTGTTCCCTTCCGATCAGTGAATCTGGGGGCCAGATTCTTATAAGGAGGGAGGATTGTAACGCCCCAGCTTTCGGCATTTCAGGTATGAACGACACGTGTGCGTTTGAGAGTTGTAATTTAATTATTAATTGCTCATTTCTTTAATTTTTCATAGCATGACATAATTTTATAAAATTATATTCTTAACATTTTATTGAAAATTCATACCATATCATATTTTTCGGATTTATTGAACGGGATTGCAATGTGAATTATTTTTCCCGAATGTGATTTATTTCTTTTACGTCCTTAATTGCTCATTTTCATGAATATGGGATTTAATTGCATTGGACCTAATTGATCATTGAAAATGGGATTTGGACTTAATTGCATAACTAAATAAGTGGAGGGATTTATTTGCAAATTGGCCATTTCTTTCTCCTTCTTTAGCAGCATTCACGTACCAACCCTTTTCTCTTCATACAAACATATCATCTTGCTCCATTTCTTCCTTCCTTCAACCGATCAAAACCCTTCTTGATTGAGTGGGAGATTTCATCTTGCAAGCATCAATTTGTGTGGGATTTGTGATATTTGGAGCATCATCAACATCATTTCATCATCTCTTCTTCCATTTCTTTCTTTTGAGGTAATTGTGGAGAATGGATGATTTTCTTGTAAAAATGGTATATCTAGGGCTTTGTTATACATTGGTTAGATGGTGTATTGGTTGTTGGAAAATTATTTGTGAACATTAAGCTTGAGTTTTAATGCATATATCTTGAGTTTTATGAACTTGAAGCATGATGGAGTATATGGGTTTCAAATGAGTGATTATTGATGATCTAACATGGAATCATGTGTTTTATGACTTGTTGTTGATCAAAATGCATGTTAGCCTATTTATTGCATCTAATATATGCTTTTGAACTTGGCTTGAAGCCATTTTTGGTGATTGTTTGTGGTGTTGCCATGGCTGCTCTGTTTCTGCTCTGCATTCTGAAGCTCACGTATTCTGGGAACGGCCATTCCCAACCCCAGTTCAAAACTGGAACGGCCGTTCCCATAATGCTGAGAGATTAGGCCAGCGAGACTGGGAACGGCCGTTCCCACTTTGGCCTGTGAGCCGGAACGGCCCTTCCCAGCCAAAACGCATTTTACATTTTAAAACGCTGGCGCGTTTTCTTCAGGCCATGGGAACGGCCATTCCCATTTTCAAAGGGAAGCCGGAACGGCCGTTCCCATAGTCCAGAATTTGTGTAAAATTCACTGCATAAAATTGCAATTTTCGCACCTCGATCCGACGGCTTCTTTGACCCCTAATTGCTATTATATGACTGATTACTTGTTGAAACGCAATATTTTCATGGTACATTGTATTTTTCTCGACGTCTCGTTGCATTTCCGCCGTTCGTCATATTTGGTACATTTTGAGTCGTGTTTCACGGACAATTGTCTTTCTTGCACAGACCAGCTTCCTGGTGACGAGGAGCAGGCCCCGTGAGCTGTTTCCTTGGATATTTTTGGGTCGTTCAGGTGAGGTTTAATTTTAGATACATAGGACCCGTACAACCCTATGTGAATTTTAAGCCAAAACCTATCTATATAACTTATAGTTTTTAAAAGAGATTGGTTTTCAAATGTTTTATCGACTATTGAAGGAATTGATTGATTGATTGATTGATTTGGCGAGTATTGTATTGCACTGTGGGCCCGAGGGTAGTGACTCGAGCCAACCGGGAAAGCATGGGCCGACGGGTAACTCGAGAGCTATCCTCACCAAATTGGGATGAACCCTGAACCCTCTAGGAGATTAGGGGAGGAAGGAGTTCCGGGCTTAGGGATTCATGTACCCTCTGCCCAGATTGATTGGATGGTGGGGCCTTGCAATCCCACCATCACCCGGAGGAAGAAGGCGTTATTGAAACTGCTAATTGTGCACATTAATGAATTGCTTGATCACCTAATCACCTAATAATTGATTGATTGATTGTACACAGTCGGTGTAAGGTTGGAGAATTGCCCCACTCGCCGGGCCACTATTGATTGTATTGAATTGATTGAATTGAAATTGGATTAGTTGTAATCTCGGGCGATAGTATCTCTTTTAACCTATTAGATCGTATTGTTTTTCCAAAATTATTACCCGAGGTTATAACTTGCATGTATGTGCGCTTATATTTATTATACCCCTCGCTCAGTCTGTGTTGGACTGACACCTCAACTTTTCAGTGTTTTGCAGGGCGTGCTAGGCGGGAATTTAGAGTCTAGTGGTCTTTAAGTTTGGGTCTAGCACACTTCATTCCCACATTTTGTATGTATAGCTATTTGGGATATTTTGTATATCGCCTTGTTAGCTATATTGTTGGGAGATGATAATGTATTGATAGTGTGAATGTTGGTACCTATAAGTAAATAAATAAATATGGTACCTATACATATCTAATGAATGTTATTGCTTCCGCTTTTTAATACTCTGACTTGATTGTTGGTTGGTTTTAAATTGAGGGTACCCGCCTAGCCTTGAGTCATTTTATTGTCTCCCGTTCGCTGTAGCTTTGATTCACGTATGGATTGTCCGTTTCATATGTGGATTGGGGCTATAGTGCGGGGGATGTGGTGCCTGGCGTTCCGGGTGCTACACGCACTCTGTCATTATCTTAGCCCCGCTTAGCCTAGAGCGTATATGTCGGTCCCCGTTAGCTTAGACTTGGGCTCACGTATGGAAAGCCATTTCATATGTAGGTTCGGGTTTAGAGCGGGGGATGTGGTGGCCCACCACTCTGGGCCTCACATCCTAAAGTGGTATCAGAGCTCTCGGTTTTAAAACCGAAGCCTTAGAGTCGAGTCGGATTTGTCTAGGTAGTACGGCGTACTACATAGGACAACGTGGTTATGTGACTTTATGTGCTTAATTGTTTATCTTTTGTTAATTGTGCACATGAACATGTACTGACCCGCATGCATATGAATTGGAATCTCTTGATTTGGCATAAATATGCCTCAAAGAAGACACCATCGTCGGGATAGATCCTTCAAACGCCGCCATCACGGGGATCATTCTCCCCAACCAAAGAACAGTAATCCTCCACCACCACCACCACAAATGGATCCGGGCAATTTCATGGAAAGACTTGCAGTATATTTGGAGCAAAGGAACCAAGAGAGAAACAATGCCCCTCTGGCCAGAAATCATGGAGAAGGTCTTATTACTGCTACTCTGCAGGAGTTTAAAAATCAAAATCCACCGGTCTTCGTTGGTGGAAATGATGTGCAAGCCGAGGAGTAGCTAGTTTAAAGAAACCGGATATGGAGTCTCATACCATGTGGGCCTATGGAGAAGCTACATTGCACACTTACTATGATACAAGGATAAGCTTATAACTGGTGGTCAAGTGTTCAGGTGAAGTTGGATGCTTCCGACGAAGAAATTACTTAGGAAGTATTTGTTCGGGAATTCAAGAACAAGCACATTCCAAAAGCTACAAGAAGTAAACAATTGAGGGAGTTCATGGATCTCAAGTAGGAAAGCATGTCGGTAACGGATTATATCAATGAATTCGAGAGGCTCTCACGCTAAGTCCCTAATATTGCTAATGATGATGAAAGCAAGACCTCACAATTCCTTCAAGGGCTTCGGGAGGATATGAAGGATGCGTTGGAGGCTTCTAATACTAGGACATGGGCGAAGGTGACGGACAAAGCTTTTAGGGTTGAAGATCGAGTAGTTATGAGGAGAAAGGGTTCACATTCTGGGTAGGGATCCAGTTCAGGGAGTTCTAACAAGTTTGGAAAGAGGCCGACATTTCAAGCTTTTCCACAAGCTAAGCCTTGTCTAAGCCTCAAAACAAGTAACCTCGACCTGTGGGACCAAATCATGGCTCCACCTAAGGCTCAATGCACCTATTACAAGGGCCCTCACCAAGTGGATAACTGTTTCAAGCTGCACAAGAGGTGTTTCAGGTGTGAAGCGGCGGACCATAGGTTGAGTACCTACCTAACAAAGAGACATGGACATGCCTCGGGAGAGAATCAAAGGCCTACTATTCATGCTAGGGCCTATGCGTTGGGAGGCGAGGAGGAAGAAATTGTGGAAGTCGATCCTAATGTCGTTTTTGAAGGTAAAATTAGCATCCATGGCACTACATTGCATACATTGTTTGATCCCGGGGCTACTCATTCTTTTATTTCCCGGGACATTGCTCCTTCTATATCTTTGCCTGTCTCCTTATGTGCACTTGATTACGTGGGGAGTTCTCCCCTCTGGGGTAGTTTGGTTACTTGTAGAGTGTACCGGGATTATCCGATGAGTTTCAAGTGTCATGTTTTCCTTGCTAAGCTGATCAAGATGCCCATGCAAAGGTATGGGGTAATTCTTAGTATGGATTGCTTATTTAAGCATGGGGCTATGATGGATTATCGTGAGAAGAAGGTTACCTTTGGATCAGTTGTGTTTACGGGAGAGAGGGTGAAGTCATACCCATTTGTTTCCTCTGTTGAGGTAAGTAAACTGGTCCGGGATGGTGCGACATGTTTTGTGGCCTATCTCTTGAATAAACCTAAGGATCAGGCTAAACTGGAGGAGTCAGAGGTTGTGCAAGAGTATGCCGATGTTTTCCCTGAGACATTAGGTTCTCTACTGCCCGATAGAGACATCGAATTTGTAATAGACCTCTATCCCGGAGCAGAGCCTTTCTGGAAGACTCCATACATGATGGCTCCTGTTGAGTTAAAGGAGTTGAAATCGCAGCTTGATGAGCTTCTAGCTTGAGGGTACATCCGTCCGAGAACTTCTCCATGGCGTGCTCCCGTTTTGTTTATAAAGAAGAAGGATGGAACATTACGGATGTGTATTGACTACCGTGAGTTGAACCGGAAGACCGTGAAGAATAAATACCCTTTGCCTCACATCGAGGAGTTGTTCGATATTTTGTAGGGTTCCAAGGTATACTCCAAGTTCGATTTGAGGCAGGGTTATTATCAGGTTTAATACTTAGTATGGGTATTTTGAGTTTGTTGTATGCTGTTTGGATTAACTAATGGCCCAGCTGTGTTCATAGACGTGATGCACCGATTGTTCAGGCCGTTTCTTGATAAGTTTGTGGTGATCTTTATAGATGACATTCTGGTGTATTCGAGGTCCACTGAAGAGCATGCACAACATCTTCGGATTATCTTGGAAACACTAAGGGAACAGAAGCTTTACGCTAAGTTCAGCAAGTTTGAGTTATGGATCGATAGAGTCATCTTCCTAGGCCATAATTTTAGGCAATGGAATGGAGCTTGATCCATCCAAGATTGAGACCGTGCTACATTAGGAGAGACCAAGAAACGCCTCAGAGATCAGAAGTTTTCTTGGGTTAGCAGGGCATTATGGCAGGTTTGTTAAGGACTTCCCTAAAACTGTTGCCCCATTGACCCGGTTAACTAAGAAAGAGGTAAGGTTTGAACGGGATGACAAGTGTGAAGCTAGCTTTTAGACTTCAAAGGTGAGATTGACTTCGGCACTGGTACTTATCCTACCCGAGGCTACTGAAGGTTATGCGGTTTATACGGATGCTTCTAAGGAATGTCTTGGCTATATCTCGATGCAGAATGATAGAGTGGTAACTTATGCTTCAAGGAAGTTGAAGGAGCATGTGAAGAATTACCCTACCCATGACCTTGAATTAGCTGCCGTTGTGTTCGCTTTGATGAAGTGGTGACACTATCTCTATGGTGCAACGTTTAAAGTGTTTACCGATCACCAGAGCCTCAAGTATCTCTTCTCTCAAAAGGACTTAAATGTGAGACAGAGGCGTTGGATGGAGTTTTTAGAAGATTACGACTGCACCATCCAGTACCACACTGGTAAGGCAAATGTGGTAGCCGATGCCTTGAGTAGAAAGGCAAGTGTGGCTAATTTGGAAACTGGTTCTTCGAGTTCAGGTTCAGAGGTTTTGGTTTCGGGGACTTGGTTATCTAATATTACAGTTAAGCCGGATTAGTTACAATAGTTGTTGGGAGCTCAATATTCAGATGTAGAGATTCAGAGATTGGTTGCCCGTTCAAGAGATGATCCGAATTCTGAGTTTAGGGTTGATAATACAGGTTTGTTGAGATTTGAAGCAAGAGTATGTGTCCTAGAAGAGCTCAAGAGACTAATACTTGAGGAGGCACATCGCTCAGGGTACTCTATCCATCCGGGAGGTTCGAACATGTATCGGGACTTGAATGAGAGATTCTAGTGGAGTGGCATGAAAAGGCATGTCCCAAACTTCGTGAAGCGATGTCTAACATGTCAAAGGGTGAAGGCAGAACACCAGAAGCCGGGAGGAACTCTCCAACCACTTCCTCTTCCCAAATGGAAATTAGAGCAAGTGACAATGGACTTTGTGTCTGGCTTGCCTGGAGTTAAAGGAGGGTATGATGGGATATGGGTAATTGTAGACAGGTTTACTAAGTCAGCCCATTTGTCAAGGTTCGGATGTCTGACAAGGTACCAAAGCTAGCCGAGTTATGTTATCTGGAGATTGTCAGGTTACATAGGGTTCCGGCTAGTATTGTTTCGGATCGAGATCCGAGGTTCACTTCAATCTTTTGACAGAATCTTCAGAAGTGTTTGGGCACCCAGCTCAAGTTTAGCACCGCCTCACATCCTCAAACAGACAGACAATCTGAAAAGTTAATTCAGTACCTAGAGGATATGCTTAGGGCTTGTGCGTTGGAGTTCCAGGATCAGTGGAATGAGCACCCAGAATTTGCTGAGTTTGCCTACAATAATAGTTATCAGGGTTCGATTAACATGGCTCTGTATGAGGCACTTTATGGGAGGAAGTGCAGGTCTCCTCTGTTTTGGGATATTGAAGATTGGAGGTGGACCGAAGAGGACAGGCTCGAAAGAGCAAAGCCTAAGGAAAAGATTGCTGAAACCATTGAGAAGGTTCACAAGATTCACCAATGAATGAACGCAGCTCAGGCTAGTCAGAAGAGCTATGCCGATAAGAGAAGAAGGTCTTTGGAGTTTAAAGTTGGAGATAGAGTCTTTCTTAAGGTAGCTCATAGAAATGGCTTCACTCAAATCGATAAAGGTGGAAAGCTTAATCCACGATACCTTGGGCCTTTTGAGATCTTGGAACGGATTAAAGAAACGGCGTATAGGTTGGACCTACCACCAAGTTTGACCAGGATACACAACGTGTTTCACGTTTCTCAACGTCACAACTATTATCCTGATAAGGCAACCGTTCTCCCTGTTGAAGAGGTACAGCTAGAGCCGGACTTGATGATAGTAAAGCACCCGGTTGTGATTCTGGACCGGAAGATGCAAGAGTTAAGGAAACGACAGATTGCCTTGGTCCGAGTTCTTTCGAAAGATCAGAAATCTGAAGAGTCTACTTGGGAGACTTAGGAGAAGATGAGAAACTTGTACCCCGAGTTGTTCGAAACCCCGAGTCGGACCGGAGGACAGGTCCTTTTTAGGGGGGAGAGGTTGTGACACCCAGTCCACCCGCACGTATAGGTTCATATCACGTGTGAGTTTAATTTCCGTAATTTTCGAAGAGTCTACTTGGGAGACTTAGGAGAAGATGAGAAACTTGTACCCCGAGTTGTTCGAGACCCCGAGTCAGACCGGAGGATAGGTCCTTTTTAGGGGGGGAGAGGTTGTGACACCCAATCCACCCGCACGTACAGGTTCATATCACGTGTGAGTTTAATTTCCGTAATTTTATTTATTTTCTTATTTCTTGTGCATTCACACTTGAATTATATTTCCTTATTCAACTCTTATATGATTTTTTTTTAAATCTTTCCTCAGTATTTGTCGTGAACGTTCGATTTCAATTCTTATGATTTGCGATTATGAATTTGAACACGAGCATACCTACTTCGTGTAATATGTGAATTATATGATTCTTGGACTTAATTGTATGTTTTAAACTTGTTTGATTTTTTTTTTTGAATCAATTGAATTTTCATTCAAACTTTAGGGCCTTTTTGCAAATTGGCCACTCTTGAGTCATTTCTTCATAACTTGAGCTCGGGAACTCGGATTTGAGTTTTGCCTTCTCCATTGGACTCGAATCAATGATTCAGAGATAATGAAACAAGCCTTGTACTTTTTCGATGCCGTTTTGAACCCCAACGATGCAGATTTCAACCGTACGTACCTAGAATGCCCCTATATTGCCACTTGAGAGAAACTAACCTAATTCTTATTCTACCCCTGACTTATCACACCCAAAATCCATCTCTCTCCTCCCATTTTTAGTTGATTTTCAAACCCCAAGAGAGAGAAAGAAGAGAAGAGAAAGCTTCAAGCCATTCCTCCATTGTTGCAACCCTTGATCTCAAGATTTGATCTTTTCTTGTCCTATCCTTTAAGGTAAGTGTGGATTTATTTTCTCCTTGATCTTGTGCTCAATATGCTCTACTAGAACTTTGATATATGTTAGAAATTTCATGAGTTTGGCTTACTTGATGAATAGTAAGGGTTTTGTAGAGATTGTGAGGTTGAGTACTTTTCTTTCTCTCTGGGAGTATGGAGCTTATATGTTGACCTATGAGACTCAGTTATTGCATATCTTGAGCTTTAATGCATGGTAGTTGGTTGGGAGTTGTTTCACCATTAATGTTCACATGAGTTCCCATGAGTTCTTACAAGAAATGGATGAATACTTGTGCTTCCTTGAATGATTTGCATGAGTTTAGGTTAGTATTTGTTTGAATTCTTTGCATGATCTTGTAGTTAAATTGTCCCTTTACCTTTCTTCATGTTGTGAGTTTGATATGGTATGGTTCTACAAGGGTTTTTCAATCTTTTCCTCGTGATTTTTGGAGCGGGGATTCCAACACCCCCGTGTGCCCAAAGTGACACGCCCGTGTCAGGTGCTTTAGCTCATTTTTTTGAGCTTCTGACCTCAGACACGGGCGTGTCACCATTTGTACTAAGAGAGGGGGGACACGCCGTGGCTGAGGGTTTTTCAGCCAATGACCTCAAACATAGAGGCGTCCAGTTTTGTGCTTGGGAAGTGACACCCCTGTGTCACCCTCCCTCTTTTGTGACTTCACTTTTTTACTTCTCTCGTTTGCTTGTTTCATTGATTCCTTGCTTTGTTTATCACCTCCTTTCGATACTAACATGTCATATTATGTGTTAACTTTCTTGTATTACAATTTTAGAGCATTTTGATATGATTTTTATGAATTATGATTTGTTATGCCTTAAATGGTAAATTTATCCACTTCATATGCATTCATGAGCATTGTGTGGAATTAATTTGGTTCATAACTGAGTCTAAATCTCGGGTCTTGTGTTCTTTTATTTCAGAGCCTCTTCCAAACGCCCACTAGCCCGAAGTTTAGGTGGTCGTTGCTACTTTTGATCCCGATCTCCACTCTCTTCTTTTGCTAAGGTGAGGTTTAGGAACTTTTGTATTAGTTAATGACCTATGGCCTTTTATGTGATGATTTCTCACGTTATAAGCGACTATATACCTTATATATTGTTAAATACGTGTGTTTAAGCTATGTTTATGACCTTACACCTTGCACGCGACTATATACTTATATATAGTTAAATACGTGTGTTTAAGCTATATTTATGACCTTTTGAATAAGCTTTACGTTTATGAAATCAGTATAATTATGAGCATATGTAAGCTTATGTTTGAATTCGTTATGTTATGAATATAGTTAAATACGTGTGTTTAAGCTATGTTTATGACCTTATGAATATGCTTTATGTTTATGAAATCGTTATAATTATGAGTATATGGAAGCTTATGTTTTGAATCTTTTATGTTATGTATAAGCGAGGTATGCCCTGAAAGATGGGAAATTGGTAAGATTTGGTATGTTGGGCCCCGAAAATTATGGGTAAGGACGCCCGGCATGGCAAGGGCCATCGGCTTAAGCTTTTGCATGATTCCCCTTTGAAGTATTTACGCACGACTCTAAAGGAGGTGGAAAAGGCGTGGTACTTTGAGCCCTCAGTGGATAATCGAGGAAGGCACATAATGGGTTAGCTACCCCGTGTGTAATGGTTAGGTAGGTGGATAGGGTTTGATTCCCGAAACACGAAGGTTGTTGGGATTGGATAAGATTTATGATTTCTTTTTTTACGTTATGCTATGAGGAGTAAGGGGAAATCCGATCTCGCCGGACATATGTTTATGTTTATGTTTGATGGATCGTGAATCGAGTTTAGGATTTCTTTATGTATTATATGTTATGCTTTTGAAAACGTTTTGGTATGTAAAACCTTAGCTCGATTCATGGCCGTCACCTTTGATATTTGCTATGCTCTATATGTAATTAGGTGTGGGTGTGCGTTTAGCCCTTTCATTCAGTCGAGTTTAGACTGACCCTGTAACGCCCTAACTTTCGACCTTTCAGTAAGTAGGCCACGTGTGAGTTTTGAGAGTTAAAAATTTATTTTAATTTGTTCAATTATTTAAATTTTTACACTTCATGACATAATTTTATAAAATTTTATTTCAAGTGTTTTTATGAAATTCATATTAAATTTATATTTATTGCATAAGTTGAATTCGATTGATACGTGAACTAAGTCCCGAACGTGACTTAATTGCCTATATATCCTTATTTGATCATTTTCTTCAATTTGAGGACTTAATTTCATGACTTTTGCATGGGACCAAATTGTTCATTTATTATGAGATTGGACTCAATTGCATGACTTATGAATTTGAAGGACTTAATAGCAAATTGGAGCCTTTTCATCCCTTATATTGCAGCATCACGTACCATTTCTCTTCATACAAACAAACATATATACACTTGCTCCTTTGTTTCCCTTGTTCCACCGATCCAGCCCCCAAGTAGAAGAAGGAAGAATTTCATCATTCACGCTATATTTTGGAGGATTTGTGGACCTTGGAGCATCATTATCATCATATCTTCACCTTTCCTCTTCTTTCTTTCATTTAAGGTAGAGATGGATATATATTTGAATTTCTTGATTGAATATGTGAAGCTACGGTTATGATTTGTAGTGGATGAATTGTGTTTTAGTTGTTGGAGACATGAATACACAATTATAGCTTGAATTTGATGCATATATTGTGAAGTTTATGAGCTTGGAGCATAAGTTCATATATGGGCTTGAAATGAATGATTTTTGGTGATCAAGCATGGATTATGTGTGTTTATATGAGATTTTATTGAACTATAAGTATGTTAGCATGTTTATCTCATGATTTGTATGCAATTGAGCTTGTTGTTTGATCATTTGTTGGTGTTCGTTTTTGGTTCGAATTGTTCCCCTGTTCTGCTCTGTTTCTACTGCATCTGCATAACGGGAACGGCCTTTCCCGTCCCAGATCATTAAGGGAAAGGTCGTTCCCACCCCTGACAGCTGGCGCGCGAGACTGGGAACGGCCCTTCCCAGTTTAACCTGTGGCCGGAACGGTCGTTCCTTGCCCCAAAAATTTTAAAAAACTTACAGACGCGTGGGATTTGTTCGGGGAGCCAGGAACGGCCCTTCCCATTCTAGTTCAAACCCAGAACGGTCGTTCCCATGCTCCAGGGGACTTTTTGGATTTTCTCGAAAATTTTGAGTTTTATAAATTGGATTCTAAGGCTATAAATGATCGAGACGTGTTATTTTATGCTCATTTCAGGTAAGAATATGGTCATATTATTCCATAAATTGTCAATTCATGTCATATTGTTCATGATTAAGCCATTCATCCTAATTGGTTCATTTGAGTCGTGTCTCACGGACAATTATCTTTCTTGCTCAGAGCAGCTTCCTGGTGACGAGGAGCAGGCCCCGTGAGCTATATCCTTGTTTATTTTGTTGACACAGGTGAGGTTTAATTTGTAGATATATAGAACCTTTACAACTCTTATGTGGATTCGGCCAAAATGTATAAATATATCTATAGATTTCCATAAACCTTAAATGAATTCAACTTGACCGTGTCTACGGTACTGAATTGACCGTATCTTGGCTTGAGCCAACTGGGAAAGCATGGGCAGACGGGTAACTCTAGCGCTGTCCTCACCATTTTGGGATAACCCCTGAATCCACTAGGAGATTGGTGGAGGAAGGAGTTCCGGGCTTAGGGATTCATATACCCTCTGCTCACACTGACTGGATGGTTGGGCCTTGCAAACCCACCATCACCCGGAGGAAGAAGGGACTGAAACTGCTACTGAATGTATTACACTGTAATAACTTGCTTGATCACCTAAAATATTCATAACCTAATTATTGTACACTGTCGGAGTAAGGTTGGAGAATTGCCCTCACTCGCCGAGCCACTGATTGACTGAAACTGAATTAAATGTTAAAATTGATAATTCTAACCTCGGGCGATATTATATCTTATTTCTTGAATTATATTGTTCTTTCACAAAACATTACCCGAGATTATAATTTGCATATATGTGAGCTTATATTTATTTATACCCCTCACTCAGTCTTTTGTAAACTGACGGCTCCACCTTTCAGTTTTTGTAGGTGCGTGCTAGGCGGGAATAAGAGTCGAGTCCTGTCTTTAATTTGGGTCTAGCACACTTCACCTCCTGTCTTACTTTCATGGTATTGATATATGTTTTTGATGTCTATGGGGTATTAGTATATTTATGGAATTTTGAAGATGATAATGTATTGATATGTATATAGGAAGATACAATGCTTTTGGATACTTGATAAGTGATAATGAAAGTTCATGCTTCCGCTCTTATTATTATGAATTGATTTGATTGGTTTGGGGTTAGTCCCGCCTAGCTATTGTCGTTTGTTTTTATTGTCTCCCGTTCGCTATAGCTTTGGTTCATGTATGAATTTTCCATTTCATATGTGAATTGAATTATAGTGCGGCGGATGTGGCTAAGTAGCATTCCAGGTGCTACATCCTAAGGTGGTATCAGAGCGCGGTTGCAGAACCGGGTCTCTAGTGTCGTGTCTTGTGAGTCTAGGTCGCACAGCATAGGAACCAATTGTCAACTTGAGAGTTTTGCATTGTTACTTGGAATTATTTGAACTTATATGAATTCCGTGAATTATTTGAATTATGTGATTTATGTGTAACTTGAGATTTAATTGCACCCATTTGCACCTACTAATTGGACATGCATACTAGTGTCTTGATTTCAGGATGGCTCGTGATAGACATCCCCGTGATCGTTCTCCGGGACATCAACATCATCATCGTCGTGATAGATCACCTCCTCCTCCTCCTCCTCCACCTCCTCAAGCTCAGCCACAGGACTTCATGAATGCAGTGGTTGGCCTTAATTATCAGAGGCTCAGGGAGTATGTTCCTCCAGCACCCACAGTCGGGGGCACAGATGTGTGCGGTATTTAGGGAGTTTCAGAACCAGCACCCACCAAAGTTCATTAAAGGAAATGATATTCAGGCCGAGATGTGGTTGAAAGAAGTTGAAAGAATTTTGGAGCTCATTCCTTGCGAGTCCCAAGAGAAAGCCCATTGCACTATTTCTTTGATTCAGGGTGAGGTATACTCTTGGTGGGAGAGTGCTAGGATTGTGCTAGATGCCACCGGTGAGGAAGTTACTTGGGAGGTTTTCACCCGGGAGTTCAGAAACAAGTTCATTCCTCCGTCTTCTCGCACCGGAAGATTAAAGGAGTTTACCAAGCTAAAGTAGGGAAGCAGGCCTGTTTCAGAGTATATCACCGAGTTCGAGAGATTATCTCGCTATGTACCCAATATAGCAAGTGATGACTTCCATAAGGCGATACAGTTTGTTTAGGGCCTTAGACCGGATATTTAGACAGCAATCGAGACGGTTAACACTAGCACCTGGTTGAAGGCTACTACAAAAGCTTTGAAGGTTGAGGATTAGGTGAATGCGTGACGATCTACCTACCGTTCAGGTTCAGGTTTCGGATCGGGTTTTAGAGGTTCGGGTTCGGGCTCTAGCTCGGGCAAGAGGCATATGACTTATTCTTCTCCACCACCTTCTAAGGGCCCTGGGAAGAAGCCCCGACCTGCTGGAACCGTGTTTAGAGCTCCTCCTGTGCCTGCTTTGTCACCACTACCCGAGAGACCTAAATGTACTTTCTGTGGGCAGCCTACGCATACCTTTGATAACTGTAGGAGGCGTTTGGGTCTATGTCTGATTTTCGAGAGTGCCGAGCATATGGTAGATACTTGTCCGGATCGTCGGATTCAGCTTCGGTAGAGCTCATGCTTATGCGTTGGACAGAGAGGAGCTCGTGCTTATGCGTTGGACGGAGAGGAGTAGGATCTTGATATTGATCCAGCTTCGGTAGTTGAAGGTACCATTTACATACATGGCACAAACATTCATACTTTATTTGATCCGGGAGCTACACACTCCTTTTTGTCGAGTGCTATATCTGTTTCTTTGCCTTTGCCTGTTACTCGCTCTCTTGCATGTTATGTGGTTAGTTCTCCTTTCGGTGGTAGTATAGAGACTGATCAGGTGTTCAGAGAGGTTCCGGTGAGTATCGAGGGTCGAGTTTTCCTGACATACTTCATTGAGATTCCGTTGACTCGTTACGGATCTATCTTGGGCATGGATTGGTTATACAGACATTGTGCTACAGTTGATTGAAGGGCAAAGAGAGTTCAATTGGGATTAGATTTGACTGTGGGTTGGAGTTCTAAGACGGTGCCTCTACTTTCTTTCATAGAAGCTCAGAACTTGGTCTGAGAGGGAGCTACGGGTTTTATTGCTTATATTCTCAACAAGCCCAAAGATGAGATTAAATTGGAAGAAACTGAAGTAGTGAAGGAGTTTCCCAAGGTCTTTCCTGAGAAATTGGATTCTTTACCTCCAGATCGGGAAATTGAGTTTATGATCGGTATCTATGCTATATAAAAAGAGAGGAGGGTTTTGTGAGACAAACAGAAGTTTTTTCGGCTTGGGACAACAATTTTATTGGACTACCTAATATACCCTTCATGCTATTGAGAATCATAGACCATTAATTGGGTTTAATAGTAAATTGATTACCCACGTTCTCTAACATTCGAACTGTCACCATCCTAAAACTCTTCTTTGGAATTACCTTTCAGTCGCGTACATCCTCATACTCGCAACGCCTCCGTCACTCGCCGCAACTCTCCTCCGACGTAGCTGCAAGGTAAGCCTCTTGGTGTTTTCTTTTCTCTTTTTTATCCATGCTTTCGATCTCTGGCTTTGGAAAAACAAAAACCCTCTATCGCTGATCTGGGTCTCGCCTTTTCTCCAGCACCTCCGTCACTCGCCGTAACTCTCCACCGACGTAGGTTCAAGGTAAGCCTCTTGGTGTTTTCTTTCTCTTTTTTATCCTTGCCTCCAATCTCGCACCGAAAACCCTCTCTCGCTGATCTCGATCTCGCTTTTTCTGCAGTATCAACTTTAATTCTTTTTCTTGCTTTGTAAAAATTTTCGACCTATTTTACTTGCATTAGTATTCTATAAATATGTTTAGTTGTTAATAATCTGGTACATGGGAATTTGAAGTACATTGCTTTTTCGGGTTTAAATCGCTGGATTGCAATTATGGGTTAGAATTTGTAGTATAGCTAGAAGTGGTGAATGGCCTAGGCAATGTAATTCTGATTGATTTTGGAGTGAAATGGATATTGCTTATTGTAATTAAGTTGCTAAATGGATTAGTAATGTAAACGGTTTGTTCTTCAGATTTCCTTTTCTTTCTTGAGCGTTTGTGCTGGGCTCCCGTCTCACTATCTGGATCGAACCTCGGTTGGACGTCGTTTGTTCCGGTCACCACCAACTCCCTCGCGATCTGCCGTTGTTCCTCAGGTAAGAAGTCTTTCTTCATTATATATCCAATGAAACTGCTTACAACTTATTTCTTTTAGGATTTCTCCAATTCTTTTTCTTGCTTTGTGAAAATTTTAGACCTATTTTACTTGCATTAGTATTCTGTAAATATGTTTGGTTGTTATTATTGTGGTACATAGGAATTTGAAGTACATTTTTTTCTAACATGAATGTGCTTTTTCGGGGTTAAATGGCTGGATTGCGATTATGGGTTGGAATTTGTAGTATAGCTAGAAGTGGTGAATGGCCTAAGCAATGTGATTCTGATTGTTTTTCAGGCAAATGGATATTGCATATTGTAATTAGGTAGCTAAATTGATTAGTACAGTTCTTGATTTTTTAAATTGGCTTTATGTAAACGGTTTGTTGTTCAAATTTCATTTTCTTTCTTGAGCGTTTTTTCTAGGGTCCCGTCTCACTATCTGCATCGAACCTCGGTCGGACATCGTTTGTTTGGATCACCACCAACTCCCTCGCGATATGTAGTTGTTCCTCAGGTAAGAAGTCTTCCTTCGCTATATATCTATCCCGCTTCTTACAACGGTTTTGGCTTATTTATTTTTGGATTTCTTTAGTTAGGTGGGTTACATGTTATCCAAAACTTATTTACATAGGCAAGTTGTTCGCTACTGTGTGATTATGTTGACTGATAGGATCATGTGTATTGTTTATGTGTATTATTGAAAATTTCTTATTGGAAGTTCAGCACGGTGAATTTGAAGAACTCCATAACTCTTTAACTTCTTCAGTTCTTCCACTCATAACTTCTCTAAGATGCCGTATCAAATTCTATTGTCCAAATAAAATTCGCAAGCGAGCACAAGATAGCATTAGCCGGAGAGAAGTCATAAGTGTTAACCAATCGGAAGGCATCAGCACAGAATTAAATTAAAAATTTATTCTAACTTAAAAATTATTCAGATGAACAATCTCTACCTTCGCATATTTCTTGAAAAACTTATTCTTTTCTCTACTTTGACATATTTTTAGAAAAATTACCATCAAGTATTTAGACTTCGCTAACTCCAGGGACATAAATTATCTTTTAACTTTTCAATTATAAAAATTCCATTTCATCAGTATGCATATACGATACAACGCATGATAACATAACCGACATCATAAACAAATATAATTATATCAAATTATTTTATAAATTGTTTATCGCATGATCGATAAATGTACGAGATGAAATAATAGGTTTTTAGATAGACAAAATTAATTATTCATTAGATTTGGAAAATAGTAGAGGAACAGAGATTCGTGAGATGTCCTCTGTATCATTTTTTATCCCTCACCTGAAACATGAAATTCGTTATGCTTTTTTTCACTTTACAGGCTCTTTGCCCTTTCCATGACTATACAGATTTTGTCATCTAATACCATAAATAGCCTAGCATAAATTAAATATAAATAAATATGTAGTTTTCTTACTAAAATTCTAATTACCCCTTCTTTTCCCTTTCAAATATTTGAGTTATATTTGATCTAGATACCCATGTACTGATTGTGACTTATAGGAATACGATGATTTTGTGTTTAGAAGACGAACTTGAAGGCAAATTTGCAAACTATTTATACCGTTTTCATTCTTGACGTCAATATTTATAATAGATGATTTTTGGGTTTTATATCGGCATGTATGAGATTCACTGAAATTTTTGGCTTAGATGCAGGTTTGAGATTTCAAGATTGCATTTGAATGGAAGACCTCTGGTGAATTCTACCACACAATCACGGTCGGTCACTCATTCTTCCTTTAATTTTAAGGTATGGATTGGTGCCCCATTTATTTTTCCTAAAGATATTTATAATCTATTTATTTCAGTTGTATTTACAATTTATAAATTAAATTTGTTTCCATGTACTTATTTTTGAATTGAAACAGTGGACTATAGTTCCTAGAAAGCTATAGTCGTTAACTAATTCTTTGGGACACCTTTTCGTAAATAGAGTTGCTTAGTGAGGATATAAATAGAGTTCCTTAGTGAGGATATGATATTAAATGAGAAGATTTAGTTACTTATTAAACTATATAGGGAAATTGAAATTGTTTATATAATTAAGTCAACTAGACCTTTGTATATATGAATTAATTTTTCTATAAATTTTTGTTTTTGATGCAGATTTTATATTTTGGGATAGCATTTGCAACGAAGACCTCGGCCAAATTTTACCATATGAGGTATGGATCGGTGCCCTTAATTTGAATTTGAGGTATGGATCGGTGCGCTTAATTTGAATTTGAGTTGTGTGTTTCCATGATTTGAATCTTTCAGATACAAGATTGGTTTATTTAAAGAAAAAGCATGTGGTAGGCTGGCAGCTTTCTTAATTAGAAATGGAGTGTGTGAAAACGTTCCTTAGAAGCTGGGACTTTCTCTATGCTATATTTTGGAAATTTAAGACTTCATTATTCGGATGGAAAGAAAAGATTAATATTGGAATTTTTCATTCATAGATGATCACAAAATATATGTTTCATTGGTTTTCCTTTGTTCGGTTTTTGGTTTTTAATTTATTTCAATTGGTTGATCCAGCTAAATTGTGGTTGGTGTATATATGTTTTCAGGTTGGCCCTAATTGGCTAATTGAATCTTCTTGGAGCCTCCGCAAGGTTTGTATTCTAAATTTCTCATCCTACATAAACTTTTGCTAGAGTTAAAGTTAGAAAAACTGCATATTACTTTACTAGACATAATATAATGTGTTTTCGGTTGCATCGCTCGGGCTTTTCAGTATTTGTTCAAGTTTCATTTTTAGTGTAAATCTGATAATACTTATTGGTAATCCGGAAATAATTTGGGTATCATAATTACTTTTGGTTAGAATTTTCTAACAAGCCAAAAAAATATATATCCCCTTCAGACCATATTTTTTACGAAGATAATACATTTTTTTTTACTTGGATATATTTTTGTGTTTTTTTTATGTGTTTTTGTTATATTAAGATCAATTACGGACTACACATCGGCACATATTTTCTATTGGGTTCCTACCATTCCATTCCTATTTTTATCACTCTGGTGTATTTCGTCTGAATGTCATTCCTAAGGCCTTTGCTCTGCAAATCACAATTTCTGAATTTTGTGACTCTTTAGTTTAATTCTTTATTTAAACTTATAAGGCAATGTGATCGGAAGTGCCAGAAACATAACACACAATAAGTTTAGTTTCTGAATTTGTGCTCGATCTTGGTTGATTTGCAAGTAAGCGATATAATACAGAAGTGCATGATTTTGGTCATGAGCTTGATTAATTGCAGGCTTAAAGTTATAGTAGGACACATAATTATTTTGGTTTAATTTTCAATTACTTAAGAGAAATTGTTTACATTGTGTTTGATTAATTGCCTGACTGAAGATTGATGCGTACAAAACTGTCTTCCAATTAGCAGGGTTTGTGCATTGTATGTTTGCATACAAGGTAGTCTGAGGTGCTAACATTTTTATACTGAATTGTTTGTAATTTGTGGCTGAAAATAAACATGCTTAATCATCTGTACTTTGTTGCTGAGTTATATACGAGTTTATACTTGAATGAATTTTTTTTTTTTTCCAGATATTTTAATCTTCAAAAACTTATTACAAGAATGGACAAAGAGAATTAAATTTGCACAACACATCTTAGAATCAGATGATAAAATTTTAGACAATTGCATTAAATACGTTTGAGATGTTATGAATTTCTTATGTTTATATTAATATTTAGATGTACCTAACAATCAACTTTTTAATATTATTGATTTTAGTTGTTAGAGTATTGTATTATTATTATTATTATTTTATTTTTTTATTTATTTTTTTGATACACAATGATAGAATTATTTTAAATATCGAAATATTCTTCAATGGAAGTTAAGTTTGAAGTGCATGTATTTTATTTTTAGCATGGATAAATATAAAATATACTACATGACCTGTATGCCTTGGGTTTTTTCTTTTTCTTTTTATTTTTTATAATATAAAAACATCATGCAACATAGTCTAGACATCAATAGATGAAATGTACGCAAAAATATTTTATTGATTACTGTCATTTATGTAAGACTATGAAACTGCGAAAAAACTAAAAGAGAATAGAAATCATCTGAGGTGGCTAACTTTTTTGATAATACCCAAAATGTTTGACCCATAAGTTAATGTCTTTTGAAACAATAAAGTAGATTTCTAATATTTTTTCATACGCTACATATAAAAATGAGACGACCTTAAAAGACATGTTATTGATTCGTGGCACATTGACAACTTCAACCTTTGATTATGTTGACTTGCCTTGACTTTCTTTAGGAATGATTATTATATTCTTAAGCCAAACAAAGAACCCATTCTTATACCTCAACTATAGTAAAATAGAACCAGAGAGGTAACATAAAAACAACCTTAAAAATAATCTAGACATCACTAAATGATATCTTCTTAAAATTTGAACTTTGTTTCTCCACCTACAAGAGTACAAATTTATTGATGGGCTCTTTTTCTGATTTTTGGGAAATATGGTTTATCTTTTCCCAGTTGAATTTGGTTTGTTGCTGGATCATACTCTTTAAATGATTGTTTTATTTAATTCCCAAGCCAAAAAAAAAATTGTATTTACAAGATGCCATACATTCATGTCTCCCCTCTTTTAGAAGACGAACAAAAGAAATTGTTTACTGGAAATATTGGTGACAAAAATTAAAAACATAGACCCCATCCTTATAACTCAAATACAATAAATGCGCACCTCAGAGGTAATATGAAAAAATCTTTAAAATTAATCTAGACATCAATATGTAATGATATCCTCTTAAGATTTGGGCTCTATTTCTCTACGTACACGATTACAAATTTATTGATTGGCTCGGTTTCTCCATCTACAGACTTAAAAATTTATTGACGATCTTCTGAAAATAGAAAAACAGGATTCAGAAAGGGAAATTGAGCATATCCGTCAAAGAAATCGCATTCGTGCAAGACAAAGAAATGAATCAGATGCTTCACAGAAAGCCAATCGTGAACGTAGAAGAGAACTTGATCGCATCCGGGCCAGAGAAACAAGAGCAGCAAGAACGCCTGAAGAACATGAAGCCCACCTTGCAAGAAGACGTTATTTGTACCACCTTTGAAGAGGCAACGTATCTGTTCAAGGTTTAGATAATGCATTTCAATAATCTTCTAAAACAACTCATGGATTCAATATTCAAAGTATTTTTAACTTACTTAATTTTTATTTTTACAACTTACTAGAATATTGATATATGTTAATATTATACAGGAGTAAACGACTCTACTACAAATCAGGGAGCAGTTCGATTAACTAATTCAAACCATTCTACTGAATCTGTTATGCCGACTTCAGGTTATTCAATAGTTGATATCAATACACATTTTTGGTGTAACTGTAATACATGTAGTATGTAAAATCCTTCAATATAAACATGGGATCTTTATTGTTAACAAGTGATATTTCAAATAGAAATAATGCAAATGTTTCTATTCGTCCAATCCCTTTACCAAATTTTAGCTGAATCTCAACTAATCAATTTGAGGCGTCTACCTCAAATGCTCCATCCCCTAATACCTTAAGTATGAAATATATATTAATTATTAATGGTCTTAGATATTTATTTCTTAGTCTTATTCCCATTAGCTATCAATGATGAATGACATACTAGCTCGACAAAAAATATCAATACAGCTAGAAGAAACAATTTCCATAATTGTGCACGAAATTATTATCCAGCACGTCATCTGTTGAGATTGCAAGTCCCTCCTTCAACGACGTGCTCTCATTGTCGTGCTAAGTTGTTTCATCGCGAAACGAAAAACTTTTGCTGCAACGGAGGAAGGATAAAGTTGGCTAATATACCAGTTTCTATGGAATTGATGAACCTTTTCACAAATAAGTCTTCGGAAGGGCGTTCTTTCAGGCAGAACATACGTGATTATAATCATGTATTTTCATTTACTTCTATGGGTGTATCACTAGATGAAAATTTAGCTCCATTTGATAATGGAATTTATACTTTTGGGGCTCATGGTGTTATATATCATAGAATTGGTTCTTTATTGCCTCCTTCTGGGATCCGACCAAGATAAATACAGTTATTCATCTATGATACAAAGCACGAGTTAGAAAATCGATTACAAGAAAGTGGTGGTTTGAACAGAGCTATAATTGAGAAAATGAAGCGTATTTTAGATGAGTACAATCCATTTGTCAAAACACTTCCACAACTTGCTCAACGACCAGATATTGGTGATTGTAGGTTGCTAATTAAGGACAAACCTTCTCCTAATTTGCAATATACTCTACTGACCGCATCACAAGTAGCAGCAGTATTGGTAGGAGGAGAAGAATCAATGGAGACAAATCATCGAGATATAGTTGTTCAAACAGTTGCTGGTCAACTTTTGAACATAAAAGAATACGCAGGCTACATGATCCACTTCAATATCAACTTTTGCTGCCTTACAGAACATATGGTTGGGATAGTGATTTTCGTTCATTCCAAGGAAATAGGATCACGTGTTGTGATTATTATGCATATGTAGCACCCGAGCGTAAGGTACCACATCCCCCGCACCGAGACCCGACCCGTATATGAAATGGAAGTCCATATACGTGCCAAATCCATGGCGAACGGAGACACGACATACACACTATGCTAGGCGGGACTAACCCTTAAACCAATCAAACTCAAGATAATATAATCAGAGTTATAATGAAACGCGGAAGCAAGAACAACATATAATATATACAACGAGCCACCAAGCTCCAAAAATCGATATACAAAATCATACAAGTGTTCAACGGCACACACGGCCTACAAAATCATAACGCTCCATACAATGATCATATACAAAAGAGAAATAAGAGTATGAGATGCTGAAAAGAAGTGCTAAACATAAATGCAAGACCTAGACGACTTGTATTCCCGCCTAGCACTCCTATACCTGCACAAAACAACTGAAAAAAAACCGGGTTCAGTCTATACGAGACTGGTGGGTATAAAACGAGGCATAAGATATAATATCGCATAATTTAAACACATTCATGCAAGCCCTAATCCCTTGTGAAGTTTGACAAGAATTTCCCAAGGGGGTAAAACAAAAGACAACATCAACGGGATTACGACGTTCATATTCATTCATAATTATTCATAAGGGTTTATGGCCAGGCGAATGGGCGTGCACAATCTCCAACCTACACCTCGTGTAATCATAATCAATTATTCATTCATTATCATACATATCTTTTGTGCTCATACATATCATGATCATAATCATTCATATACACCTTCTTCCTCTGGGTGGTGGACGGGCTTGCAAGACCCGGCCACCGGTTCATACACAGGCCAATGGGGGTAAACGAATCCCCCAAGGCCACTCAGCTCCCATTCCTAGCTAAACCTCCTAGCGAGGGCCGATATCACCGTAGTTTGGTAGGGACTAGTATATGGGATCCCCATCAGCCCTTGCTTCCTCGGTTAGCAACATATACTGAGTCCCGGGGCCCGTGCAATCATAATCATGTCTCGCCAAAACATAAGGTAGGGTTTCATAAATAAAAGGGGTCATACATTTGAAATCATTTACACGAAATGACTCGATTTATATAATATACTAATTTTGGCTTAAATCTTGCACATAAGGGATATATAGGGTTGTTTTAACTATTAGAAGAAAAACCCACCTTTTCAAAGCAAAAGGAAGGCACAAGCGTCTCAATGCTCGCCCTCGTCTCCCACCAAACCCGAATCTGTGCAAAAGAAAAGGTATGAGACTCAATGACCACATATGACGCTCGGCAATGAAGTGAATATGACATGAATGCATAAAAGATCATATTATATCATGGAAATGTTCATGTGCACTATTAAGGAATTTAAAGCACATAATCAAACCATTCGTTCATACATTTCATTCAAATTCATAAATTCATATCAATTAATCTAAGAATTCATTTAATATCCATAACACATAATATTCATATTCACAATTAAAAATAGAATAAATGAAACGTTCAATAAATGATCGGCAAATTAAATACGCGAAATAGTGATCAATTTATTTCAAAAATTGAATTAAATCAAATAATATTTAAAATATATAATAAACATATAATTATATATAATAAACATATGTATATATATAATATAAATATAATAAATATATATATAATAAACATATAATAATTATATAATAAACATATGTATATTATATGTAATAAACATATAATAATATTATAATAAACATATAATAATTATATAATAAACATATAATAATTATATAATAAACATATGTATTATATAATAAACATATGTATATATATAATATATATATGTATAAACATGCATGCATAAATTATATTTAACATAAATAATTCATATATATATAACCATGCATGCATTTACACATAAATTACATATTTATATATAATATACACAACATCAAATGCATGCAAACACTCCATGCACACACTGTATATAGAGATATATACATACACAAGCACACAAACACCCAGCCATGCATGCACACACAACAACTTATATATATATATATATATACAGACACACACTCTCTGCATAAATAGGAACAACAACAACATTTTAAATGAAGGAAAAAAAACAAACACACACATCATGCAAACGCAGACTACAAATTGGAATAAACAAGGTGACACCCCCGTATCACAAGCATAGCACAAACCGAGACACCCCCGTGTCTCGGTACAGAAATTTCAGGCCAAATTTGCACCCCCATTTCGAGCTGGAAGGAAAAAGAACGACACACCCGTGTCTCACAAGTAGTAGTTCAACGACACAACAAAAACTCCCCTGTTTTGACAGCAAAAACGCAGCAGCAGCTAAGGCGATGTGAAAGCAAGAAAGGCAACAAAACCAGGCAAGAAATGCTGCAAGAACTCATCTAAAACGATCCCACAAAGCCATGAAATTAACAGCAAAAGCAAGGAGGAAACACAACAGTTTTTGACAGCAAAACTTCAGTCCCAAAAACAGAGCAAAGGTCACGAAAACCAGGGCATGAAGGATTCTCTTCATCTCCGCATATTCATATCAGTTTAGGCCATCAAATACTCAGTCAAGCAACACAAATTCAACATATAATTCAGTTCCAAAAGAGCTCAACCAAGAAAAGCTGTCATACGTAACATTTCACGAAAATCTCCCAAAGTGCCATAAATGATATCTCATTAATACATCAACCACCATGAAATTAATGATCATAAATGAGATGAGGATGTCAAAATAATCATTCTCAAGCTTGGAATCAATCAAAACCATTAAGAATTGAATAAGATCATCAAATTTTGCTCTAAACCCATTTATTTCGAAATCCCAGCCAAAACCTCATGAACCATGCTCAAATTTGGGAATGAAAGGATGAAAATGATCAGAAATGAACATATATTACAACCCTAAGCTTACCTTGTTGATTGGATGAAGATTGGATGAGATTTGAGCTCCAAAATCTGTAAGGAATGCTAGGTTACGGGACTCACTGTAATTCTAGTGACTTTTGCTGATATTTGGGGATTTTGTGAGGGTTGGTTTGGTTAGGGCATGATATATCCGGTTAGGTGGTTGATTTAGGGATCATTAGAATAAAACCATGGTTAATTTGGTTAAAGTTTGGGTAAGATAGGGCTATCCGTTTCTTTTTTCGGTTGGATTTCGGAGGTTCAAATGACTTTGGAAAAATATAAGGCTAAGTTTACTAAACTCGAATTTTCATTACGAGTTCAGCGGAGTTGACGGAACTCGAATCCGAGTTCCCGAGCTCAAGATATTAAATTCGGAACCAAGGGTACGCAAAGTGCTCGTTAGCCCCCGATTTGGTTCCACGATTCAAATTAAATTCGTTAACATATCAAATGAATTCGAAAACATAAACCGAGCATATAGGCAAGTTCATAACACATATATTTACGACATACTACAATTTCACAGCATTTCGATATCATTTCATATAAGAACGATGCACCAACTAAACAACCATGCACATTTCATGAAATTCCATGCATAATACAATTAAACCAAATAAATTAATTCTAATATTAAATAAAATTAAAGTCAACGTATATATTTGAATAAATTAATTAATATGGTTAAGCATGATTAATTAGCATAACACTTAATTAACATTAATCATTAAATTAACAATAATTAAAGAAATATATATATATATATATAATTTACACTTAAAATACGAAATATTTTAAAATAATAATAAATTAAAACAAAATACAATAAAATAAAATAATAACAATTTATAATAAAATTAAATATAAAACACGTAAAAACAATTAATTCGCACAAATTGGTAAACACATACGTCGTACCTTTACGTCCGAAAAGTCGGGCCGTCACAAAATCTCCCCCTTAAAAGAATCTGTCCTCGGATTCATTACTCGCTCGGAAATAATTCGGGGTGAAATTTTCACAACTTTTCCTCCGTCTCCAACGTAGCCTCTTCGGTTTTATCACTTCTCCAAAGAACCTTAACTAGTGGAATACGCCGATTTCGAAGTTCCTGAAATTTTCGATCCATTATCTTAATCGACTTCTGAATGAAGGTGAGATCCGGTTCTAATTCCACTTCTTGAACCGGTAGAACCTCGGACTCGTCTCGATAATATTTCCGAAGCTGTGAAACATGAAACACGTTATGAATTCCAATCAAACTCGGAGACAAGTCCAATCGATAAGCCGTATCCCCAACCTTCTCTAGAATCTCATATGGTCCCATATACCGAGGGTTTAATTTTCCTCCTCGTCCAATCCTTGAGAACCCTTTTCGTGGAGATGCCTTTAAGAAAACCCTATCTCCGATCTCAAACTCCAAATTCTTTCTCCGAAGGTCGGTATAACTTTTTTGTCGATCCTGAGCGGCCTTCATCCGTTGTCTAATTATCTGGACCTTGTCAATAGCCTCTTGTACAGCCTTAGAGGGTTTTTCCTTCTTCTCCCCTCTTTTAACACCTTCCTGCTTGGTCCAATTCCATTCCTCCAAGTCAAAAAACAACGGAGATCGACATTTACGTCCGTAAAGAGCTTCATAAGGGGCCATTTCAATTGAGGCTTGATAGCTATTGTTGTAAGCGAACTCGATTAACGGCAACTGTTCATTCCCCGAGCTTTGAAAATCCAATGCACAAGCTCTCAACAGGTCCTCCAGATACTTAATCAACCTTTCTGATTGTCCGTCGGTCTGAGGATGGAAAGCTGTGCTGAATTGAAGCCTTGTTCCCAAACACTTCTGTAATTCTTGCCATAACCGTGAAATAAATCTGGGATCCCGATTCGAGACAATAGTAACAGGTACACCATGAAGCCTGACGATCTCATCATTATATCTCTTGGCCAGTTTACTCACTTTATCGGACATTCCGATAGCAAGGAAATGAGCTGATTTCGTCAACCTGTCCACGATAACCCAAATTCCATCGAAACCTCCTCTCGCTCTTGGTAATCCCGAAACAAAATCCAAGGCTAATTGTTCCCATTTCCACTCCGGGATAGGCAATGGTTGAAGTAGCCCCGATGGCTTTTGATGTTCTGCCTTCACCACTTGACAGGTCATATAGTGTTTCACGAAGTTGATAACATCCCGTTTCAAACCATTCCACCAATAAAATTGCTTGAGATCCTTATACATTTTATTCCCTCCGGGATGTATTGAATACCCTGACCGATGGGCTTCCTCAAGAATAATCCTTTTTAACTCTTCCGGGACAACAATTCGGTTCTTGAATCTTAGAAGTCCCGTATCATCAAACCCAAACGGACATTCTGAATCAGCTCGAGCTTTCTCAGCTAATTTCTGAACCTCGGAATCAATCCTCTGAGCATCAAATAATCTCTGTTTAAGATCTGGTTGAACCGTGATATTCCGGATACTAGCCTTCAGCTTGAACATCTCATTCTCATCTCCAATTTCCACTTTCACATTGGACACACTAGCTTTCCTACTAAGCGCATCCGCGCCCAAATTGGCTTTGCCGAGATGGTATCGGATTGTACACTCATAATCCGCCAAAAGTTCCATCCAACGCCGTTGTCTCTTATTCAATTCCTTTTGCGAAAATAAGTATTGGAGACTCTTGTGATCAGAAAAGACCTCGAACGAAATTCCATAAAGATAGTGTCTCCACTTACCCAAAGCAAAGATCACAGCCGCTAATTCCAAATCGTGAGTGGGGTAATTCTGCTCATGATCTTTCAATTTCCTTGAGGCATAGGCGATTACCCTTCCATTTTGCATCAACACACATCCCAAACCTTCCTTTGAAGCGTCCGTAAAAACTGTATATCCTTCTGTACCTTCAGGAAGCGCTAAAATAGGAGCGGTGGTCAACTTTTCCTTTAAAAGTTGAAAGCTAGCCTCACATGCCTCGTCCCACTCAAACTTAATCGCCTTTTTTGTCAATCGGGTTAAAGGAGCCGTAATCTTTGAGAAATCCTGAACGAATCTCCGATAGTAGCCTGCCAAACCCAAGAAACTCCTCACTTCTGAAGCATTTTTTGGGCTTTGCCAATGAATAACCGTCTCAATCTTAGAAGGATCTACTTCCAAACCTTTCCTTGAAATAATATGGCCCAAAAATGCTACCCGATCAATCCAGAACTCACATTTGCTAAACTTAGCATACAACCGATGTTCTCTTAAGGTGTCCAACACAATTCTGAGATGCCTGGCATGATCTTCCAGAGTTCTCGAATAAACCAGAATATCATCGATGAATATCACTACAAACTTATCCAAATAGGGCCGGAAAATTCGGTGCATCATATCCATCAAAGTAGTCGGAGCATTAGTCAGTCCAAAAGGCATCACTATGAACTCATAATGTCCATACCGGGTGTTAAATCCCGTCTTCGGAATGTCCTCTCCCTGGATCTTCAATTGATAATATCCTTGTCTCAAGTCCAATTTTGAATATACCCCCGAACCTTGTAACATGTCGAATAAATCCTCGATATGGGGCAAAGGATACTTATTCTTTACAGTCATTTGATTAAGCTCCCGGTAATCTATACATATTCTTAAGGTTCCATCCTTTTTCTTAACGAAGAGAACCGGAGCACCCCAAGGTGACGAACTTGGCCGTATATATCCAACTTTGAGCAATTCTTCCAATTGAATCTTTAATTCCTTCAATTCGGCCGGTGCCATCCGATACGGAGTCTTAGAATACGGTGTGGATCCTAGATATAAGTCAATAGCAAATTCGATCTCACGGTCTGGTGGTAAAGAATTCAAATTCTCCGGGAACACATCGAAAAAATCCTTAACAACCGTGGTATCCTCCAACTTGACTTAATCTTTCGGCCTATTAAGAAGGTAAGCAATAAATCCTGTTGCTCCTTCCCTCATCAACTTGTGAGCTTCCATATTAGACAAGAGGGGTACCGATCTTGAGCCACTACCAATCACCAATTCATTACCCAAAATCACCTTCTTCGCAAAACAATCAACATTGGCCCGATGCCTGGACAACCAGTCCATACCCAAGATAACTCCATACCTCTTCATAGGTATAACAATTAAATCAGCCGGATATTCTTTCCCGTCAATCAGAACTGAACACTCCCGAACCAACTGATCTGTGTGAAGACTCCCACCAAGTGACGAACTCACCAAATAACAAAAAGAGAGACAAATAACAGGCAAGCACAGAGTGGCAACTAAATCACAAGAAATAAAGGAATGCGTGGCACCCAGATCAAAGAGTGCATGAATGTTCATGTTATGTATGCATAGAGTACCTTCCACTACAGCTGTAGGATCAATCTCTGCATCTTGCTCCTCACCCTCGAGGGCATAAGCACGAGCCTGGATCATTGGCCTTTGAACTCCTTTCTGATATCCGGGGTTCTTGTCGGGACAGGTATCCGCCATATGGTCACCTTTTCCACATATGAGGCATAAATTCAACCTTCTCCGACAATTATAAAAATTGTGAGTTGGTCCTCCACAATGTGTACAAGGAGCTTGAGCCAATCTCGCCTCAGTCGAACCTTGTCCATCTCTCGTTGGTGCAGGCAAAGCTTTTAGAACCGGTGGAGTTGGTCCTCCCATTCTTGGCTTCTTAAACGGACCTTTAGGAGGGGGAGTAGCTTGAATCATCGGTCTCTTTCCCGAATTCGATCCGGAACCTCTTCCCATTGGAGCCCTAAAAACCGGATCCTTCTTCTTGAACTCTTCCTCTTGAACCAAATCCCGTTGCACGGTGTCGGCAAACGACTCAAAGTTATGACCCGCCTGGCCATGTCTCAAGTCCTGTCTTAACCCCGCAATGAATTTCCTTGATTTTCTCTTCTCATCCCGGGTGATGTGAGGAGCATATTTCCCAAGTCTATTAAATATGGCAAGATATTGAGTCACCGTACGCGCACGTTGCTTTAAATCCATAAACTCTTGCTCCTTCCTTTCTCTCACTACCTCCGGTACGGAACACTCCCGGAATTCTCTCTTGAAAACTTCCCAAGTAATTTCCTCTCCATACACTTCGAGTTTCTCCCTCATTCTTTCCCACCACTCATACGCATCTCCATCAAGTTGGAATATAGCAAATTGAGCCTTCTCTTGCGTAGTGAACTGTCGGACTCCAAAAATCCTCTCCAATCGAATCAACCAACCCTCCGAGACCGCATCATCAATAGAACCGGAAAATCGAGGGGGGTTGAAGCTCAAAAACACCCCATGAGGATCTTTGTTATTATTATGGTTTTGTGGTGGAGCTTGTTGTTCTGCTTGTTGTGGTGGGGGAGCCTGAGCCCTCCTATGCTCGACATAATTAAAAACTGCTTCCATAAATTTCCCCATATGCATTGGAGGTGCTTGTGGTTGTGGTTGAGGCGTAGGGGATCGGTCATGATGACGGCGGTGTCCTGGAGATCTCTCACGGTGTCTACGTGGAGGCATCCTGTCCAAGAAACACTGAAATGCATGCTATTTTTAGTCCATGCATGCAAGTGCAATTAATTCGATCAAAATTCAAAATTTAAAGCACACAAGCACGTAAACAATGCATATGCAACACATTGACAAGTTGTTCCTAAATCTGAACGACTTAACCGACTCAACACAACACTAGAGCCTGGGTTTTGCAACCCTAAGCTCTGATACGACATAAGGATGTAGCACCCGAGCGTAAGGTACCACATCCTCCACACCGAGACCTGACCTGTATATGAAATGGAAGTCCATATACGTGCCAAATCCACGGCGAACGGGGACACGACACACACGCTATGCTAGGCGGGACTAACCCTTAAACCAATCAAACTCAAAACAATATAATCAGAGTTATAATGAAACGCGGAAGCAAGAACAACATATAATATATACAACGAGCCACCAAGCTCCAAAAATCGATATACAAAATCATACAAGTGTTCAACGGCACACACGGCCTACAAAATCATAACGCTCCATACAATGATCATATACAAAAGAGAAATAAGAGTATGAGATGCTGAAAAGAAGTGCTAAACATAAATGCAAGACCTAGACGACTTGTATTCCCGCCTAGCACTCCTATACCTGCACAAAACAACTGAAAACAAACTGGGTTCAGTCTATACGAGACTGGTGGGTATAAAACGAGGCATAAGATATAATATCGCATAATTTAAACACATTCATGCAAGCCCTAATCCCGTGTGAAGTTTGAGAAGAATTTTCCAAGGGGTTAAAACAAAAGACAACATCAACGGGATTACGACGTTCATATTCATTCATAATTATTCATAAGGGTTTATGGCCCGGCGAGTGGGCGTGCACAATCTCCAACCTACACCTCGTGTAATCATAATCAATTATTCATTCATTATCATACATATCTTTTGTGCTCATACATATCATGATCATAATCATTCATATACACCTTCTTCCTCCGGGTGGTGGACGGGCTTGCAAGACCCGGCCACCGATTCTTACATAGGCCAATGGGGGTACATGAATCCCCCAAAGGCACTCAGCTCCCATTCCTAGCTAAACCTCCTAGCGAGGGCCGGTATCACCGTAGTTTGGTTGGGACTAGTATATGGGATCCCCATCATCCCTTGCTTCCTCGGTTAGCCACATATACTGAGTCCCGGGGCCCGTGCAATCATAATCATGTCTCGCCAGAACATAAGGTAGGGTTTCATAAATAAAAGGGGCCATACGTTTGAAATCATTTACACGAAATGACTCGATTTATATAATATACAAATTTTGGCTTAAATCTTGCACATAAGGGATATATAGGGTTGTTTTAACTATTAGAAGAAAAACCCACCTTTTCAAAGCAAAAGAAAGGCAAAGGTATGAGACTCAATGACCAGATATGACGCTCGGCAATGAAGTGAATATAACATGAATGCATAAAAGATCATATTATATCATGGAAATGTTCATGTGCACTATTAAGGAATTTAAAGCACATAATCAAACCATTCGTTCATACATTTCATTCCAATTCATAAATTCATATCAATTAATCTAAGAATTCATTAAATATCCATAACACATAATATTCATATTCACAATTAGAAATAGAATAAATAAAATGTTCAATAAATAATCGGCAAATTAAATACGCGAAATAGTGATCAATTAATTTCAAAAATTGAATTAAATCAAATAATATTTAAAATATATAATAAATATATATTTAATAAACATATGTATATATATAATATATATATATACACGTAAATCAACATGCATGTATAAATTATATTTAACATAAATAATACATATATATATAACCATGCATTCATTTACACACAAATTACATATATATATATATATAATATAAACAACATCACATGCATGCAAACACTCCATGCACACATAGTATATAGATATATATATATATATATATACACACGCACACAAACACCCAGCCATGCATGCACACACAACAACTTATATATATATACAGACACACACTCTCTGCATAAATAGGAACAACAGCAGCAGTTTAAATGAAGGAAAAAAAAAACAAACACCCACATGCATGCAAACGCAAACTACAAATTGGAATAAACAAGGTGATACCCCCGTGTCACAAGCATAGCACAAACCGAGACACCCCCAAGTCTCGGTACAGAAATTTCAGGCCAAATTTGCACCCCGGTTTTGAGTTGGAAGGAAAAAGAACGACACACCCGTGTCTCACAAGTAGGAGTTCAACGACACAACAAAAACTCCCCTATTTTGACAGCAAAAACGCAGCAGCAGCTAAGGCGATGTGCAAGCAAGAAAGGCAACAAAACCAGGCATGAAATGCTGCAATAACTCATCTAAAACAATCCCACAAAGCCATGAAATTAACAGTAAAAGTAAGGAGGAAACACAACAGTTTTTTACAGCAAAACTTCAATCCCAAAAACAGAGCAAAGCTCACGAAAAACAGGGCATGAAGGATTCTCTTCATCTCCACATATTCATATCAGTTTAGGCCATCAAATACTCAGTCAAGCAACACAAATTCAACATATAATTCAGTTCCAAAAGAGCTCGACCAAGAAAAGCTCTCATACGTGACATTTCATGAAAATCTCCCAAAGTGCCATAAATGATATCTCATTAATACAAAAACCACCATGAAATTAATGATCATAAATGAGATGAGGATGTCAAAATAATCATTCTCAAGCTCGGAATCAATCAAAACCACTAAGAATTGAATAAGATCATCAAATTTTGCTCTAAACCCATTTATTTCGAAATCCCAGCCGAAACCTCATGAACCATGCTCAAATTTGGGAATGAAAGGATGAAAATGATTAGAAATGAACATATATTACAACCCTAAGCTTACCTTGTTGATTGGATCAAGATTGGATGAGATTTGAGCTCCAAAATCTCTAAGGAATGCTGTGTTACGGGACTGACTGTAATTCCAGTGACTTTGGCTGATATTTGGGGATTGTGTGAGGGTTGGTTTGGTTAGGGCATGATATATCTGGTTAGGTGGTTGAGTTAGGGATCATTAGAATCAAACCATGTTTAATTTGGTTAAAGTTTGGGTAAGATAGGGCTATTTTTGTATAGCAAGGTCAGTTTGGTCGCCGTTTCGTTTTTCGGTTGGATTTCGGAGGTTCAAATTACTTTGGAAAAATATAAGGTTAAGTTTACTAAACTTGAATTTTCGTTACGAGTTCAGCGGAGTTGACGGAACTCGAATCCGAGTTCCCAAGCTCAAGATATTAAATTCGGAACCAAGGGTACGCTAAGTGCTCATTAGCCCCCGATTTGGTCCCATGATTCAAATTAAATTCGTTACCATATCAAATGAATTCGAAAACATAAACCGAGCATATAGGCATGTTCATAACACATATATTTACGACATACTACAATTTCACAGCATTTCGATGTCATTTCATATAAGAACGATGCACAAACTAAACAACCATGCACATTTCATGAAATTCCATGCATAATACAATTAAACCAAACAAATTAATTCTAATATTAAATAAAATTAAAGTCAATGTATATATTTGAATAAATTAATTAATAAGGTTAAGCATGATTAATTAGCATAACACTTAATTAACAACATAATTAACATTAATCATTAAATTAACAATAATTAAAGAAATATATATGTATACATATATATATATATATATATATATATAATTTATACTTAAAATACGAAATTCTTTAAAATAATAATAAATTAAAACAAAATATAATAAAATAAAATAATAACAATTTATAATAAAATTAAATATAAAACACATAAAAACAATTAATTCGCGCAAATTGGTAAACACATACGTCGTACCTTTACGTCCGAAAAGTCGGGGCGTTACAACATATATGTTACATGTAGTTTAACTCATTTAGAAGTTTTTTACAAAAAAAAAATAAAAAATTGGCAGATCTTGACTGTTTTTGTACTTTATCTCTAGATTCGCGGTCCTATCCCATCGATTTTACTGCATGGGGGTCGTTTATTGCAACAATATGTTGTGGACAATTATGTCAAGATAGAGACTCAAAAGTTGTGATGGATAAGATTTCATCAAAATAAAATACGCGCAGAATTATACGAGGGGTTACAAGATTGTATGGATGCGGGTGAAAATGATGCAGGTAAGTTTTAAATGAATTATATCATTTTATAGAAATTATAATATTTTTATAAATCCTCATTAAATAATTTTTAGGAAACTCGGGCGACGTACAATCTTACCATCATCATTTGTTGGAAGTCCAAGTGATATGTATCAGCGGTACCAAGATGCTATGGCAATAGTACAAAAATTTGGAAAGCCAGATATATTTGTTACAATGACATGTAACCCTTCATGGGAAGATATAAAAAAAGAACTTCTCCCAGGACAAACGGCACAGGACCGCCCTGATTTACTAACCAGAATTTTTTGGGCAAAATGTGAAGAATTGAAAGAAGATATTATTCATAAAGGAGTGATTAGGAAAGTTATTGCACATGTACATGTCATTGAGTTTCAGAAAAGAGGATTACCGTATGTACACATGTTGGTAATCTTCGACGCGGATGACAAGTTGAACAATCCTGATGATTATGATACTATAGTTCGAGCAGAAATTTCGAAACAAGATGAAGAGCCAGAGTTATACGCGGCTGTCCTTAAACACATGATACATGGACCGTGTGGATATACTAAACCAAATGCACCCTGCATGAAGAATGAGAGTCGTAAAAAATGATTTCCCAAGCAATTTGTAGAACATACTAGAAAAGGTAACGACTCCTATCCAGTTTATCAGCGTCGAAATGATAATAGAACTATAGTTTTAGATGATGATGGGGACGTTGTTATTGATAATGGATGGGTGGTTCCATATAACCCATGGTTGCTGCTGAAATATGATTGTCATATAAATGTTGAGGTATGCAGTAGCATTAAAAGTGTGAAGTATTTGTACAAATATGTGTACAAACGGTCGGACTGTGTTGTATTTGAGGTTCGCCCAGGACCGAATTATGATGAGGTCAGCAAATATGTTGATGGAAGATGGATATGTGCGCCGGAGGCTTATTAGAGAGTGCTTAAGTTTCCAATGAGCAAGATATATCCCTCAGTTGTACGATTACAAGTGCATCTTCCTAACAGGCAACAAGTTCGATTTTATAGTCATCAATCGATTTCAGATGTCTTGGCCGATGATAGAAACTCAAGAACAATGTTAAATGAGTTTTTCAGAATATACAACGAGGGACGGGAGCCAAATAAATATTTATACAGCGAGTTTCCAAAATACTACAGGTGGCTTTCACACGAAAGAGTTTGGGTAAACAGAAGGTCTAGCCAAAAGGTGATTGGGCGAGTATATGCAGTATCACCAAGTGAAGGCGAAAGATTTTATTTGCGTCTTCTATTGAACCATGTTAGGGGTCCAAAATCATTTGAGGATGTATTAACCGTTGATGGGGTTCATTATTTGACTTTTAAACAGGCAGCAGAAAGACGAGGTTTGCTTCAAGAGGACAATAACATTAGGGAGTGCTTGATTGAAGCTAGAAATTTTAGAATGCCATCAGCACTTCGAAGGTAGTTTGCCACAATTTTACTATACTGCGAGCCAAATGGAGTCAGAAGATTATAGGATAAAAACTACTCATTTATGATTGAAGACTAGCCATCTTCAAGTACCATGAATCAGTTTTATATTTTGAACAAACTTCTCCATGATATAAATGGGATTCTCATACAACATAAGAGAAGTGTAAATGAGTTTGACTTGCCTCTAATATCTGAAGGATTTAAAGATTTGGGGACTATCACCGGGTTACTGGAACATGAACTCTCAATTCCTGTATCAGAAAGAGATGTTAACTCTGTTAATTTTCTCAATGAATGCCAGTTTGCAACATTTGATGTGATCAGTCGGGCCATAAGAAGAAAACATAGTGCGATATTTTTTGTGGATGGTCCAGGCGGAACAGGTAAGACATTTTTGTATAAAGCATTGCTTGCAAATTTTAGAAAAGACGGGTTCTTATTCTTGCAACTGTAACATCAGGCATTGCAGCTAACCTGCTTCCACGTGGTCGGACTGCTCATTCAAAACTAAAAATACCTATCATCTTTGAACCTTTTTCAATGTGTCGGTTGAACAAGCAATCAGAGTTATCTACTTTGATAGAACGTACATCGACAATTATTTGGGATGAGGCGCCTATGGCAAATAGAAAGGCATTTGAAGCAATGGATCGAACATTCAAAGACACGTTTCGTTTCGACCTACCATTTGGTGGTAAAGTGATGATTTTAGGAGGTGATTTTTGTCAAGTCCTTTCGGTTGTAATTGCAGGTACAAAATCTGTGACGCCCCGCTAATTCGGTCGTACAGGTATGACGTAATTGTTTACCAAAATGCGCGAAATAATTAATTATACGTGTTTTATGTATTTAATTTTACTTTAATTATATTAAATGTTAATTACTTTATTTAATGTTCTTAATATTAAATATATTTATATAATATAAATTTATATATGTTAATTCATAATTATGCATGCATGTTTTTTTTAAGCATTTGATTTTTATATTATTTGGAAATATTATGAATTTTATTGTTACATTGCGTATGAGTGACTTTTACGTGCTTCGTTTCTATATGAATTGATACCGAAATTTCGTGCAAATTTAATATGTTGGACTTATACGTGTCTTGTGTATGAATATATGCTCGTTTCGCATTTTCGATTTCAATTGCATGTGTTTCGAATTTATTTTAATTTTGGAAACCAAGTCGGGGGGCTACCGAGCAATTAGCGTACCCTTGGTTCCGGAATTCATATCTTGAGCTCGGGAACTCGGATTCGAGTTCCGTCAACTTTTTTGAACTCGTATCGAAGATTCGGGTTTAATAAACTTAGCCTTATATTTTTCCAAAGTCATTTGAACCCCCGAAATCCAACCGAGAAACCAAACGGCGACCAAACTGACCTTGTTGCACATAAATGGCCATAACTCATTCATTTGTTGACCAAATTAACCATGGTCAGACTCTATAGAACCCTAACTCAACCCTCTAACCTACCATAAACCCCCCAAACCGAACAAACCCTTCCCACTTGCTGAAAATTAGCCAAACATCTTCTGCTTCCCAGTTTTTCCCGTAGCTCAAGCCCTACCAAGAGATTCAAGC
The DNA here is from genome assembly GCA_037501455.1 of Lantana camara. Taxonomy (NCBI): domain Eukaryota; kingdom Viridiplantae; phylum Streptophyta; class Magnoliopsida; order Lamiales; family Verbenaceae; genus Lantana; species Lantana camara. Next base: position 62,951,641 of record CM074855.1, read on the forward strand.
TCAAATCTTCTTCCAAACCTCGATTAATCCACAAGGTAAGCTTAGATATGTTATGTACATTCAATATGAGTCATTTTCATTCATTCATCCCTAATTTTGATCATGATTTCATGGATATATGGCTGCCTTGAGTAGATCTTTAGGTTTTTAGCATTTTGGTTGATCTCTTTCATCTCTTGAGCTTTTTGAATGATTCCAAGCATTAAAATGATTGCTTTGATCTCCTCTTTACATTTATGGTGATGTATTAGCTGTTAGTTGAGGCATTTATGAGCCACCATTAATGAGGTGTTGAGGTTTTGGCATGAATTGATCACCATACACCCCACCTCACGTCTTGTTGGTTTAAGAGCATGGTTGCACGTTGGTTTGGAGTTATTTTGCTGCATACTTGTGATTAATTGATGGCTGAAAGTGTTGGGAAGGTTGTGCCTTGGTTGTGCTCTGTTTTTCTGCTGCGTTTTTTCTTTTGTTGCGTGCGTGACACGAGCGTGTCAACCTTTTCTTCTTCAGCATGACAAGGGGGTGCAAGTTTGTCTGATCTCGCTGTACCGAGACACGGGGGTGTCCCGGTTTACTTTATATTGGTGGCACGGGCGTGTCACCTTCTGAATTTCTTGCATGTGTGTACGTTGTATGCATGTGGTGTATATATATATATATATATATATATATATATTTATTATATATTTATATATGTTTATTACATATTAAATGTTATTTGATTTAATTGAATGTGTTTAATTGTTTATGTTCTAATTTTAAATGTGATTTAATACGTGCTATGCTCCTATTTGAATTCTTTGATTAATTGGATTGAAAATGTGAATTTATGAATCCGAATGAAAGTGAACGAATGGTTGAATGACTTGATTAAATGATTTAAATTCCTTAATAGTGTACATGAACATTTTCATAACATAATCTTATCTTTTACATATTCATATCATGATCATCACATTGCCGAGCGTCTTATTTGGTCATATTGAGTCTCACTTCACCTTTCTTGCATAGATTTTGATCCCGTTGGAGACGAGGCCGGTTAGTGAGGCTCGTGTTTTCTCTTTTTTGCGGTTTAAGGTGGGTTTCTCTTCTATGTAGATATAAGACCCTATATATACCTTCAATGTGAAAGTTTTCGACCAAAATTAATATACGTATATAGAGTCATTTTAAAGAGTAAATGTTTTCAATGTAAAGCCTTGTTTTATAAACCCTACCTAATGTTTTGGCGAGAAATGAACGAATGCACGAATGGTGCCCAGGGACTTAGTGTGAGTGGCTATCTGGGGAGGCATGGGCCGACGGTGATCCCTCACGCAAGTTCCACTAATGAACGGCGTAACCGGACCTCGTTAGGAGTTAGCGAGGAATGGACGCTGAGCGCCATCTGGGGAGTCATGTAACCCCTTTTGGTCAATGAATGGGTGGTCGGGCCTTGCAAACCCACCACCAACCCGGAGGAAGAAGGTGTAAATGTTAATGAATGTGCACAAAAGAATGATATGCATGAAAAGAAAGAATGAATGAATGTTTAAATGATTTACACAAGGTGTTGGTTGGAGATAATGCACGCCCACTCGCCGGGCCAATAATAACCTAATGTAATTGAATCGTTATAATCCCTTTTGATGATTTCTATTCACCCACTTGGGAAATTCTTTAAAAACTTCACTTGGGATTATAACCTGCACGTGAATGTTTAATTACCGTCGTATATTATATTTATGCCCTGTTTTTATACCCACCAGTCCCTTTCGGACTAAACCCTTTTGGTTTTCAGCTGTGTCGTGCAGGTGCCGAGGGAGCTAGGCGGGAATACGAGTCCTAGGTCTTGCATTCGTCTCTAGCTCTTATATTTTGGGTTTTACACTTGCATGCACTGGTTATGATTTGGTATACGAGTACTCTACTTTTGACCCTTGTATATGGATGATATTATGGAGCGTACTTGTTTTGAGCCGTGACGGCAATTGATGATGTATATGACTTATTTTTGGAGCTGTGATGCTCATTGTATATATATATGATGTATGTTCGTTTATTGCTTCCGCTTTAATGTTTATTCTGATTTTATGGTTTAAGGGTTAGCCCGCCTAGCATAGAATGTGTGTTTATCCCCGTTCACCGTGATTTGGCTCGGGTATGGATCGTCCATTTCATATTCGGGTCAGGTCTCGGTTCGGGGGATGTGACACCTTGCGCTCGGGTGTTACAAAATCACAAATTATAAATGCTAGCATAGCACAATCACCTCCTTGGTGTAATGTTAAACTTCTACACTTATCTGAGAATATTAGGGCACAAAATGATGTGAACTTTTCTGATTTTCTACTTCGTATTGGTAATGGTGATGAGCCGACGATCGAAGATGACATGATACGAGTTCCTACCTCTATGTCAATACCTTGGGAGGGTGAACATTATATTAAAGATTTAGTCGATTTTGTTTTCCCAGAGTTAGGCTCACACACATATGATACGGAATACATGCCTAGCCGGGATTTATTAACTCCTCTGAATGATGATGTGAATAAGTTAAATGAGCAAGTTCTAAATGCTTTTCACGGGGATGAAGTGATATACTATTCATTTGACTCGGTAGCCGATGATGTGCGCAATTTGTACTTGCCTGAAATTTTCAATTCTCTATCCCCCGGTAGTTTGCCAACTTATAAGTTGACTCTGAAAAAAGGTGCTCCAGTGATGCTCTTGAGGAATATCGATCCGAATATTGGTCTTTGTAAAGGTACCAGGCTTATTTGCCATCGGTTTGGTAGAAACATTATTGAAGCAGAAATTTTTTGGGGGGGGGGGGGGCAGTTCAAAGGATTGAGAGTATTTTTTCCACGAATTCCATTAAAGACTGCAGAAGATGCACATGTGCCTTTTGAAATGACAAGAAGACAATTCCCGATTAGATTAAATTTTACCCTAACGATTAACAAATCTCAAGGACAAATAATTCCAATTGTGGGAATTGATCTGAGAAATCATGTTTTCAGTTACGGCCAATTATATGTTGCACTTTCACGAGGTATTTCTGAAAGAACGACTAAAGTTTTGGTGAAAAAGGGTTCCATCGATGGTCATGATGGAGTTTTCACAAGAAATGTGGTGTACAAGAAGATTTTTGATAAGTTGAGGAGCACTCTATCGAGGTATGTTACACATTACATATTTGATATTTGCAGTTCGTACAATTTTAATTGTTAATCGATTTTCTAACTATTTCATATATATTTGTAGGTGAAAAGCAATTGGCACACTAGATTCAAGAACTTTTGTGATTTTTGTTTTTGCATGGAAGAAGTGAAATGTTTTTTATTTGTAATTTAACTTTTTTTTTTTTTTCATAGATACTTTTCATCATTTTCTAGGGACATTATTCTTATTTATTTAAATTAATATAGAAAAATTTATAAATTTTTGTAAAGGATAACCCATACAACAATATTATTCGTAATAAATAAATATTTGAAGAAAGAGTGTTTAAGAAGGAAATTACATTTTTATGTTTTATATGAAAACGTAAATAAAAAGATATTCATCTCAATTAAGTTAGGTCATATAAAAACAGGTGTGTTACCTTAAATTATTTTTGCGCGCAGGGACGGGGTGCACCCATTGCTAGTGTACCCTAATGCAGAGCCATACTCTAAGACTCCGTATCACATGGCTCTGGCCGAGTTGAAAGAGTTGAAGACTCAACTTGATAGGTTGTTGGATATTGGGTACATTAGACCGAGTTCTTCTCCCTGGGGTGCACCGGTTTTGTTCGTAAAGAAAAAGGACGAAACTTTGAGAATGTGTATAGACTATAGGGAGTTGAACCGGATGACGATCAAGAACAAGTATCCCCTCCCACATATCGAGTAATTATTTGATATACTTCAGGGATCTAAAGTTTATTCGAAATTTGATTTGAGACAGGGATACTACCAGCTGCGGATCCGAGCAGAGGATATTCCAAAGACAGGATTTAATACTCTGTACGAGCATTATGAGTTCGTGGTGATGTCGTTAGGTTTAACAAATGCCCCTGCAGCTTTTATGGATATGAAGCATAGAATCTTCCGACCTTTTCTGGATAAGTTTGTGGTAATTTTTATTGACGATATTTTGATTTTCTCTAAGTCTTCCGAAGAGCACGCGAGGCATCTTAAGTTGGTATTGCAAACTCTAAAGGAACATCAGTTATTTGCTAAGTTCAATAAATGTGAATTTTGGATCGACAGGTTTTCTTTCTTGGGTCAGGTGATTTCGGGCAACGGTTTGGAAGTCGATCCTTCGAAGATTGAGTCGGTTTTGAAATGGGAGAAACCGAAGAATGCCTTGGAGATTAGAAGTTTCTTGGGTTTGGCGGGTTAGTACTGAAGGTTAGTGAAAGATTTTTGAAAGATAGCCGCTCCTTTAACATGGTTGACAAAGAAGGATGTGAAATTCGCCTGGGATGAAAATTGTTAGAAAAGTTTCATCTTCTTAAAAGAAAAGCTAGTCTCTGCTCCGGTTTTAGCACTTTCGGAAGGTTCGGAAGGGTATGCTGTTTATACAAATGCTTCTAAGGAAGGCTTGAGATATGTGTTAACTCAGAAAGGCAAAGTGATAGCTTATGCTTCCCGGAAATTAAAAGAGCACAAAAAGAATTACCCATCACATTATCTTCAGCTCGCCGCCGTAGTCTTTGCACTTGGAAAGTGGAGACATTATTTATACGGGGTGTCTTTTGAGATTTTCATCGACCACAAAAGCCTCCAGTATTTATTCACTCAGAAGGACTTGAATATGAGGCAACGGCGTTGGATGGAACGGTTAGAAGATTATGATTGCACTATCAAATACCATCCCGATAAAGCCAATGTGGTCGCCGATGCCCTTAGTAGGAAGGCTAGTGTATCGAACTTAGAAGTGGGTGAAAGTAGTGGAATCGAGCCAATTGTTATAAGAGCTCGAGTTTCGAATATTTCTATTCAGCCAGATTTGAGACATCGTTTATTTGAGGCTCAGACTAATGATTCAGAAATTTAGAAATTGGTAGCTAAGGCCAGAGCTGATCCGGAATGTCTATTCAGGTTCGATGAAACCAGTCTTCTTTGTTTCAAGAACCGAGTGGTTGTACCCATAGAGCTGAAACGGGTATTGCTCGAGGAAGCTCACAAATCGGCTTATTCTATCCACCCTGGAGGAAATAAAATGTATAAGCATTTGAAGCAATATTATTGGTGGCATGGAATGAAGAAAGATGTGGCCGAGTATATGAGGCATTGTATCACTTATTAGAAAGTGAAAGCCGAGCATCAGAAACCGGGAGGTCTTCTACAGTCGTTACCTATTCCCGAGTGGAAGTGGGAACAAGTGACGATAGATTTTGTGACCGGGTTACCTAAAGTGAAAGGAGGGTTCGACGGAATCTGGGTGATTGTGGATCATTTGACTAAGTCTGTACATTTTCTGATGGTCCGGATGTCTTATAAAATTCGCAAGCTAGCCGAGCTATATAACAGGGAGATTCTTCGACTTCACGGGATTCCAGTTAGCATTGTTTCAGATAGAGATCCTCGGTTCACTTCGAAGTTGTGGAGAGAATTACAAGAGATTTTGGGTACGAAGCTCCAGTTCAGTACATCATTTCATCCACAAACAAACCGTCAGTCCGAGAGATTAATAAGGTATCTCGAGGATTTTCTTCAAGCTTGTTCTTTGGATTTTCAGTCTTCTTGGCATGAACAGCTACCTATGATTGAATTTGCTTACAATAAGAACTTTCAAGCCTCTATTGGGATGGCACCGTATGAACTACTTTATGGTCGAAAATGTCGTTCTCCGTTGTTCTTCGACTTAGAGGAGTGGAAATGGACTAAACAGGAAGGCTTTAAGAAGGGTGAGAAGTTAGAGAAACCTTCTAAAGCCTTGAGGGAGATGATAAAGAAACTCCAGTTAATACAACAACGGATGAAATCAGCTCAGGACAGATAAAAAAACTATGCCGACCATCGCAGAAGGGATCTCGAATTTGAAGTTGCAGACCGGGTATTCTTGAAGCCGTCTCCACGTAAAGGATTTTCTCGGATTGGGAGAGGAGGTAAGCTTAATCCTCGCTATTGAGGTCCTTTCGAAATTCTTGAAAGAGTTAGAGAAGTTGCCTATCGGTTGGACCTACCACCGAGCCTCACGGGGATTCACAACGTATTTCACGTATCTCAGCTAAGGAAATATTACCCCGATGAAACCGAGATCCTTCCAGTTGAAGAAGTGGAATTGGAACCAAATCACCTTTGTTCAGAAATCGGTTAAGATATTGGATAAGAAATTTCAGGAATTAAGAAACCGGAGGATTCCCATGGTTAAGGTTCTTTGGAGAAGTGATACGATTGAAGAGGCTATGTGGGAAACCTAAGATAAGATGAGACGGTTCCATCCAGAGTTGTTTTCTTCCGATCAGTGCCAGCTTTCGGTCTTTGAGGTAAGTACGCCACGTATGAGTTTTGAGAGTTAAAAATTTATTTTAATTTGTTCAATTATTTAAAATCTTTACACTTCATGACATAATTTTATAAAATTTTATTTCAAGTGTTTTTATGAAATTCATATCAAATTGATATTTATTGCATAAGTTGAATTCGATTGATACGTGAACTAATTCCCGAATGTGACTTAATTGCCTATATGTCCTTATTTGATCATTTTCTTCAATTTGAGGACTTAATTGCATGACTTTTGCATGGGACCAAATTGATCATTTATTATGAGATTGGACTCAATTGCATGACTTATGAATTTGAAGGACTTAATAGCAAATTGGAGCCTTTTCATCCCTTATATTGCAGCATCACGTACCATTTCTCTTCATACAAACAAACATACATACACTTGCTCCTTTGTTTCCCTTGTTCCACCGATCCAAACCCTAAGTAGACGAAGGAAGAATTTCATCATTCAAGCTATATTTTGGAGGATTTGTGGACCTTGGAGCATCATTATCATCATATCTTCATCTTTCCTCTTCTTTCTTTCATTTAAGGTAGAGATGGATATATATTTGAATTCCTTGATTGAATATGTGAAGCTAGGGTTATGATTTGGAGTGAATGAATTGTGTTTTTGTAGCACCCCAACACGTACAGATGCCACACCCCCGCACTACCGGTCGATCCACATATGAAATGGTCAGTCCATACATGAATCAACCTATAGCGAACGGGTTACAATGTAAAGAAAACAACAAGCTAGACGAGCCTAAATCATACATGCAACAGGACAAAGCGGAAGCATGATATACTATCGATCATTTATCAAGTAATTTATGCTTGGATTTTACATATCAATACATTATCATCTCCCAAATACTTAACAATTAACATTAACAATAATTGCTGTGAAATGACAAATAAATAGATGCACCGTATGGGCTCGACTGCAAGGGCTCGACTCAGCTTGATTCCTGCCTAGAATGTACCTGCACGAATATTGCATGTATATTTATTTCACGAATAACCACGTCACTCCATTAAACGCCATCACTCCAATACACCAATCTCCAATCACTCCATCACTCTAATTCCCATTCCCTCCATCACTCGAAGCACCTCCATCACTCCAATCACGATAACACGATAATGGGAAGGTAGCGAGCCTTCACCATTCACGATAACACGATAGGACTTTGTTCTTCCTGTGGTTGGACGGACAACCACCAGCCCGAAGACCAGCCCAGCGTCCTCACTAAGGGGGACCTGGCCAGGAGAACGCGTTATTCCTGTGGTTGGACGGACAACAGCCAGCCCGAAGACCAGCCCAGCGCCTTCACTAAGGAGGACCTGGCCAGGAGAACGCATGTACACGATACCCGAATTGCTTTGCATGATCCGGACAATAACACGATAATCACGGTACGTGCATGGCTTGGCATGACCTGACTTGCTTGTTAGCGAGTGACACGACGATTCAAGAATGTATTAACGCGCTTATTGATCACGATCTCCGTTCTGGAATACCCTGGGCAAGGAATAGAACAATTGTACCCTCATTAGACCATAACTTGATAACCCTATCAGATAAAACACACGGCATGATCAAGTGACGAGGTGGCTTGCAATGAACATTGTAGCTTGATATAATCATATTATTGCATGATATTGATCATATAACCTCATGTTGGGATCATTTAACTAATTAGAGAAGGAATTGGAATTGTTACATTTATGCAGAATGTTTCTGTACTTCCAGGGGTATGGGAACGGCCGTTCCAGGTTTCAATGCAAAATGGGAAGGGCCGTTCCCCCACTCCCGAAACTGCACCCGAAGGTGGGAACCGTCGTTCCCGTCTGTGAGACAAAGTGGGAACGGTCATTCCCCTTCTCGCCGTCTGCACTTTATTCAAATTAATGGGAACGGCCGGTTACAAAGGGAACGGGAAGGGTCGTTCTCGTTTTACAGAAGTTGCAGAAGAACAGGGGACGAAGCAGGGGATGCACGAAATCATCTCCAAATTGATCCACACTCCTATAATTCTATCTTAATTGCAATAAATCATGATAATCACATGCTAGCATACTTAAGGTATAATAAAATTCAACATAAACACTTAAATCATGCTTGATCATTACCATTTATCAACTTCAAGCTCATAGATGCATTCATCATATAACTTCATAATTTCCAAGATTTATGTATAGAATTCAAGTCTAAAGCTTATAGTCATGCTTCTAACGAATAAAACACAAGCTATTTCATACAAATCCTAACCCTAGCTTCATATATAAATTTCAAGAAAACATGTATGCTTCCATCTCTTTCCTTGAAGAACTTAGAAGATGAAGATGAGGTTGAGATGATGATGATGGAGATCCAAGACTCTCAATTCCTCCAAAATATTAGCTTGGAATGGATGAATTCTTCTTCTCCCTCTTTTGATGTTTCATTGTGAAAAATGGGAGCAAATATGGTGTGCCTATCTTGTGTATCATGAAAGATGAAATAAAATGGAAGCATATAGAAATATTTAACGTGATTCATCTCTTGAAATTGATGAAATGGCTCAATTTGCAATTAAGTCCCTCAAGTTATATGAGTTATGCAATTAAGTATAGAAAGTTTGGGGAAAGATCAATTAAGTCCTAGAATATATGTGCAATTTAGTCCACTAGTTTAAAATAATGAGCAATCAAGGGCATATAACAATTAAGGCATATTTGGCAATTAATTCGCGTACCTGGAAAGCCGAAAATTGGGGCGTTACAATTCTCCCCCCCCCTAAAAGAATCCGTCCTCGGATTCACTTGGCGAGCATGTAATGTCATAAATAAATGCAATGCTCGAATTAGCAAATAATCCCTAAACTGCTTGACCGAAACTTCACACGGCACTAGGAGCTCAGTTTTGCAACCGAGCACTGATACCACTTTAGATGTAGCACCCCAACACGTAGAGATGCCACACCCCCGCACTACAGGTCGATCCACATATGAAATGGTCAGTCCATACATGAATCAACCTATAGCGAACGGGTTACAATGCAAAGAAAACAACAAGCTAGACGAGCCTAAATCATACATGCAACAGGACAAAGCGGAAGCATGATATACTATCGATCATTTATCAAGTAATGTATGCTTGGATTTTACATATCGATACATTATCATCTCCCAGATACTTAACAATTAACATTAACAATAATTGCTGTGAAATGGCAAATAAATAGATGCACCGTATGGGCTCGACTCATCTTGATTCCTGCCTAGAATGTACCTGAACGAATATTGCATGTATATTGATTTCACGATAACCACGTCACTCCATTAAACGCCATCACTCCAATCACACCAATCTCCAATCACTCCATCCCTCTAATTCGCATTCCATCCATCACTCCAAGAACCACCATCACTCCAATCACGATAACACGATAATGGGAAGGTAGCGAGCCTTCACCATTCACGATAACACGATAGGACTTTGCTCTTCCTTTGTATAACGCCCCCACCCGTACCAGAAGAAGAGGAGAGCGGCGTCTCAACCCCCGCACTGAAGCACCTCTCAAGTAATAGTGTGAGCCATCACTCAAGAAATACTCCAGCGAACGACTGTCTATCAGAACTATACATGTACAACGATGTGGCTATACATCGGAAAATCAGAGTATTTTAAAAATTTTCAAAACATGTGCGTGATGGCATGTAACAAGCAAGAACATATTGATCGTGTAAGAGAGACTCGGCATATCAGAACATATAACATATTCACAAATAAGTACCGATACAGCAGAGTTCAAAATATCGGTAACAGAGTAGCAGAAAGAGTATAACAAAGATACCCAAGTATTCAGAAACATATACAGAAACATAGAGTGATGCAGCCATAAAACATATGCAGGACACAAAAGGAAGTAATACTAAGTCCTGACTGAGACAAAAATGACAATCTAGAGCTTCAAGATACCTCTAGACTGCGGCTGCAAGACCTGAAACCACGAGGCAAGAAAACGGGACAGGTATTAGTCAAAAGGACTAAGTGAGGAAATACCTTAAAGGAAGTACTGACTAATAAAGAACTTGAAGTAAAGTTTAGAACTGTTAATTGCAATGCTTTAAAGAAGAACTTGAAACAAGTTCAGTTGATAAAACTCTTTTGAACGCAATGTTGTAAAAGTATGCACGTTTTAAAACATTTACATGAATGCTATCACACACGCACGCATATGCTGTCGATGGTTCATAGTTCTTTCATAAAACGGGATAAGGGTAAAGTGAACTTTTCCAGATATGAACCATCCTTTATGAAACATCCTTACTCCAGACAACATGATTTGGTAGAGCATCAGACCAGGGTCAACAATAATTCCACGTATAGTAGAGTAACGGACCAAGATCAACAATAACCCCACATAAAGTAGAGCATTGGACCGAGGTCAACAACAACTCCGCACACAGTAGACTATTGGACCAAGGTCAACAACAACGCTTACCAACACATACAAACATGCACCATCCTCCACCGGTTGTAACTTCGGGTAGCTAGCCCTAGGCGACCTGTAAACATGTAATGGGAACAGATTTGATGTCCGTTCCCAGACAGATTGTCCTGACTTAACAAACCTCCTATTAAAAGTCGGTGTCAATTGTCTAAGTGTGGCGGCCGGTATTGGTGATGTCGTTGGCGCTCACCTCCCGAGCATCACCTCCACACATAACCGCCAGGCCCAAACTGTAAACTGTATGCTTGCATTTAAGATTAGCAGTGACCAGAGTACCACTCCAGTATGCTAACTATAACATGTGAAACTGTAACTGTAACATATGATGCTGTCTGTAAAACATATGATTTTATCTGTAAACATGTGATTCTGTTTGTAAAACATGTGAAACTGTCTGTAAAGTGTACTTTGAAAACATATGCAGATCAGGTAACTGTCTTTGAACAAGAATGCAGAACTTTGGAAAACATGTGCTGTAGATCAAGGTATACTATTAAAGTATGAATGATCCTTTCAAAAGAATGTCCCGATAAAAGGGATAGTTCAAAACGAGGTTTAGCTTTGAATTTCAAAACATATGATACGATAGTATAATCGTGGTTCCAGTTGGAAAACATTTATAACTTCACCTCACCTAATAATAACAAAAGGTAGGTAAACAGATTATGCGGTGCCCTGGGGATCCCAGTGCTCAACTATAACTCCTGTAGGTGGTGTACTAGAGTGAGCTTAAGAACTAAGACCCACTACTAACCAAGATGCATATGAAATGCACGAAACAATGAACAAGGATCATATAAAGAACATGTAACACAAGAGAGTAATACCATTTAAGGTATTCAAGAAAGGTAACACACAAAGGAATACGTTAATGTGAGTTACTCTCAACGTTAGACTATGATCTTACTATAACCGAGTAAGCTTTAGTCAATTTATGAATCCTATCGCAAACCTTAAGTTATGAAAGAAGTCCACGAAAGAAACTTATTTTGAAAACACATTTTAGACCCTGGATATGGAAACCCTAGGTGCAAATGTCTATTACGAAAGCACAAGTTTTATTTCACTTTTACTATTCAAAAGCACTATTCAAAAGTACTATTCAAGATTACTATTCACAGGTTACTATTCACATGTCGGGTCAAAGGGTCGGGTCAAACCCTTACTATACACACACCCACACACACGGTACACACATACACCATGCACGAACACACACACACACGGCATGCACACACACACCCTAATTAAATTATGATCTTGATTATAACCTATAGTTTCAAGTTCATGTTATAATAATCAAGTGTGATCTAGATTAAAGGTATAACCTATGGTTAAGAGATCCAATTAAGGCATAAGATCAAGTTATGAAACACTATTCTATCTTAGGTTATAACATGTGACACTATTAAAGTGTATAACATATGATCAAGGCACTAATCCATTAATCCATATCATATCATAAGCTCAATTCATAATTCAAGAATCATATAACAATGTAACAACATGTCTCAAGATATATCATATCATATCATATCATATCATACATCATGAACCTTTAGGCATGTAACATGTAACAATTTAATTCAATACCAACATATAACAAGTTGTGACATTATTAATTGTAAATCACTATTCCATTAGCTAGCATGCATGAATATAATTCAAATTCCATAATCATGCATCAATTCTCATAATATAACAATCATATCACATGATCATAGCATATACTAGAGTAATTCATAACATAATCAAGCATATACTAAACAATTAAAACATATAAACAACTATCAAAACATATCATGAAAACTATATAATAAATGCATAAAATAAAATCCTATATGGCTTAGGGAAGACCCTAAGACCCAACCTAAACATAATATAAACATACCATAACATAAAAACATAAACTAACTAAACATAACATAAAACAAAACAAACTAACCTAGCTAAGGGAGGGGGGTGGCCGACGGCAAGACGGGGAAGAGGGAGAGAAGAAAGGGTGTTGTTAACACAACATTGAGAAAGGAATGAAATGCCATGAGAGGGGTATTTATAGTTGTGAAGAAGCCCCTCACCTTGCAAATAAAGATGGCTTAAGGGTAGGAGAGCAAAATAAGAGTTCATCCACTTGTATCTTCTAGAAGCTTTAGGCATATGAAGGCAAAAAATGGGACTGCTGGGGGTATTTCTATAATTTCGTTGCCCAAGGCTCGATGATAAGTGGCTGGAAGTATAACCATTCCGACGTCAAGAAAATTAGCTTCGAAACGCATATTCATTCGTCGAAATCGGATTTACCGTTTGAAAGATACATTAGTTTTAGTGAATAAAAGTTTTGAGCTCGAAACTCAACACGAGTGAAAAACGACTTTCTAGAATGATTTTCAAGTCCGGGTTGTTTCCAAAATTCAAGAAATAAATCGAGAAGCGTTTTGAGTCCAAAATCGACTATAAAACGTTTTACCGTTAAAAAGTTAAAAACGTAGAATGAATAGTGAATTCTTACGTACAAACGTACGCTTCAAAATTTGAAGCTAGGGTTTGAATCAAGAGTTGTAAAACATCTCAAAAATCTTGAAATAGTTCAAGTAGTGAAAATCCGAAGAGAAAACATTTTCCGAATGAAAACCGTACTTAGAAGGAATAGTGAACTAGGGTTTTCGAAAACATTTTCAATAAAACAAAGTTCCAGAATAGATTTCCAAGCCAAGAATGATTTCAAAAGACTCGTCTCGACTCAAGGATCGATTCGACTGTAAACTTGGGTAGAAAAGGTATCAGAATCAAAAGCTCATTTTTGGATGAATAGTAACTTTGGTCGGTAAGTTCCAAAAATACCCTTATGGTTCAAGAAAGACTTTCTGAGCTCGGGAAACAAGTTCAAACGATAGGGAAACATGTGTGATGAACCTCTAGGGTTCGAGTAGCAATATGAACAAGGTAGGCTCGGATTATGAATAGTAAATTGTATCAAAGGTCAAGAATTCCCCCTTAAAACATGTCAGATCATATACGAGCACAAAGTTCATGTAAGTATGCAATGCATAATGATTCAAAAAGTTGGATCACGGTCTATAAATGCTTAACCAATGCCCTTAACTTACTGTTTTCATCCAGGCCCTGTTTTGGGCTGTTACAATCACCCCTCCTTAAAGAGAATCTGTCCTCAGATTCTTCAGCTGTAACCGCAAATAACTCAGGGTGATGCTTCTGCATTTTCTCTTCTGTCTCCCAGGTTACCTCTTCTGTCCCATGTCCCTTCCAAAGGACTTTAACCAAAGGAATCTTCCTATTCCTCAGCTCTTGAAACTTCCTATCTAGATTCTTAGCGGGCTTCAAAACATAAGTCAGATCCGGTTCCAACGGTATCTCTTCTACCGGCACAACCTCTGTCTCATCCGAGAAACACTTGCGAAGCTGAGATACATGAAATACGTTGTGGATTCCTGTAAGACCTACAGGCAAATCCAATCTATAAGTAGTCGGTCTGACTCTCTCCAGTATCTCATACGGTCCAACATATCTCGGGTTTAACTTTCCACCTTTCCCAATTCGGGAAAACCCTTTCCTTGGCGATGCCTTCAAAAATACCTTTTTGCTCACTGCGAATTCCAAATCCCTTCTTCGTCGATCAGCATAACTCTTCTACCGGTCCTGGGCAGCTTTCATTCTCTGGCGAATGATCTGAATCTTTTCCGTCGCTTCTCTTATCCATTTAGTTGAATTCACTCTGATCTGTCCTTCCTCAGTACATCTCGCTTCATCCAAATCCTAGTATAACGGGGATCTACATTTCCTTCCATACAGAGCTTCATATGGAGCAGCTTTAATAGAAGCTTGATAACTATTGTTGTATGCAAACTCCACAAGAGGTAAACACTCTTTCCAACTTTCCTGGAAGTCCAAACCGCAAGCTCTTAGCATATCTTCCAAGTACTTAATCATCCTTTCTGATTGTCCATCCGTCTGAAGATGCGCTGCAGTACTGAAGTTCAACTTTGTTCCCATCAAAGTCTGAATTTCTTTCCACAAGTGCGACGTGAATTTCGGATCTCTGTCCGAGACTATACTGTTTGGGACTCCATGTAATCTGACAATCTCTTGCTGATACAGCTTTGCCAACATGCTAACCTTATCCGTCGTCTTTACTGGCAAAAAGTGCGCTGACTTTGTCAATCGATCAATGATCACCCAGATACTATCTTGTCCTCCTCTGACTTTAGGTAATCCATTGACAAAATCCATCGTGATTTGCTCCCATTTCCATGTCGGAATCGGTAATGGTTGCAACTTCCCACTCGGTTTCTGGTGCTCAGCTTTAACTTTCTGACAAGTTAAGCACTTCTTGACATAGTTGGCTATGTCTCTCTTCATTCCATTCCACCAGAAATGAGTCTTAACATCTTGATACATCTTAGTACCTCCGGGATGTATCGTGTACTTAGTCTTGTGCGCTTCGTCGAGAATCTCTTTCCTCAAAACAGTTGGTACGCATACTCGACCTTTGTACCTAAATATTCCATGTTCATCAACCCTGAACTTAGTCTCATCACTCTTCTCCTTAGATTCGAGACATTTCTTGATCCACTCATCGTTCTTCTGGGCTTCCAACACTTGTTCTTTCAACGGTGATATCATCACAACGTTCGCGACTCGAGCTATAGTTATCACCTCTATTCTTTCTCTTTGATAAACCTCGGGGTTGGCAGAAATCTGTGCCAGATGAACTTTCCTGCTTAGTGCATCGGCTACAACATTCGCCTTCCTGGATGGTATTGAATAATGTAATCGTAGTCCTACAGAAATTCCATCCATCCCTTCTGTCGCATATTCAACTCCTTCTGAGAGAATAGATATCGCAGGCTCTTATGATCAGTAAAGATCTCAAACGTAACTCCATACAGGTAATGTCTCCACTTTCCCAGAGCAAAAATTATCGCGGCTAACTCCAAATCATGTGTCGGGTAGTTGATTTCATGCGTTTTGAGTTTCCTTGATGCATACGCAATCACTTTTCCATTCTGCATCAAAACTCCTCCTAATCCTTCTTTCGAAGCATCGGTGTAGACTGTATAACCTTCTTTTCCTTCTGGTAACGCTAACACGGGTGCAGTTGTTAGCATCTCCTTCAATCTTTGAAAACTTTGCTCGCAGTTCTCCGTCTATTCAAACTTCCCTTCTTTCTTTGTCAACTTAGTGAGAGGTGTAGCTATCTTCGAGAAATCTTTGACAAACCTCCGGTAGTAACCAGCTAATCCTAGAAAACTTCTCACTTCTGAAGGATTCTTCGGTGACTTCCAATCCATGATCGTTTCGATCTTCGAGGGATCTACTTCGATTCCAGATCCTGATATGATGTGTCCGAGAAACGTAACTCTCTCAAGCCAGAACTCACATTTGTTGAACTTTGCATATAGCTTGTGATCCAGCAAAGTGCGTAACACGATTCGAAGATGTTCAGCATGTTCCTCCGGTGTCTTCGAAAATACCAAAATATCATCAATGAAGATCACTACAAACTTATCGAGAAACGGCTTGAATATACGGTGCATCATATCCATGAATACAGCTGGTGCGTTCGTCAAACCAAATGGCATTACCACAAACTCATAATGTCCGTATCGGCTGTTGAAAGCAGTCTTCGGAATATCTGCTTCCCTGATCTTCAATTGATAATACCCTTGTCTAAGATCTAACATGGAGTAGACCTTCGATCCTTGAAGTATATCGAACAGCTCTTCGATATGAGGGAGAGGGTACTTATTCTTGATAGTCATCCTGTTCAGCTCTAGATAGTCAATGCATAATCGCAATGATCCATCCTTCTTCTTAACGAAAAGAACAGGCGCTCCCCACGGCGACGTGCTCGGTCAAACATATCCAGACTCAATCAGTTCATCCAATTGCTTCCTCAGTTCTTCCAATTCAGCTGGTACCATTCTGTAAGGTGTCTTTGAGTACGGCTCAGCTCCTGATATCGTCTCTATTGTAAATTCCAACTCTCGGTCAGGAGGTAACGAATCCAAATGCTCAGGAAACACATCTAGGAACTCGTTCACCACTTCCACTTCTTCGATCTTAAGTTGATCTCTCGGTCTATTCAAAAGGTACGCAACAAATCCGCTAGCTCCTTTCTTAATCAACTTCTTAGCTTCCATCGAAGAAATCACTGATAACTTCTCAACTTTCCCTTCTGATGTCCCACTTTCATCTTCTTCCAAGATGATCTCTTTCTTGTAACAATCCAACTTAGCTCGGTACTTAGACAACCAATCCATACCAAGTATAACATCGTATCTTGTCATCGGCAACTCAATAAGATCCGTCGGGTAACAACGGGTACCAATACATATAGGGCAGCGTTTATATACTTGATCCGTAACAAGGCAAGTTCCCAAAGGAGAACTCACTTCAAATTTATATGGCAAGTATTCAAGTGGAAACTGTAAATGCGCACATAATTTAGATGCAACAAATGAATGCGTAGCACCAGGGTCATACAAGACCTTAACTGGCGTTTTAAGAATGTGCACAATACCTTCCACAACAGACGAAGGATCAACCTCCTCCTTACCATCCAAAGCATAAGCTCTGCCTTTGACCACCGGTTTGTTCGTCGTACCCACCACCCCTTTTCCTTTATCTTGGACCCCAAATCTCTTGATCTTGTGCGGGCAACTATCCAAGTGGTGCTCAGGGGAACCACACGCGAAACACTGTCCAGCTTTCTTGCGACAGTTCTCCTCAGTGTGTCCCGTTCGGCGACAATATCGGCAAACAATTTTCTCTGGACCTGGCTGAGGTGCTCTCTGTTGTTGTGGCGCCCTCTGGTACTATTGTTGGCGCTTTCTGCTTCTGTGCTTGCTGTTTCGGTGGAGCGTTCTGCTGCTGACGCTGTGGTGTTACCATTGGCCTCTTTCCAGTTCCTTGGGGAAAAGATCCGGAAGGTCGCTTATTACCTTGATAAGGCTTAGGGTTAGAAGGTCCTTGACGTGCAGTAGTTATCTTGATCTCCTTGTGTGTAGCCTCAACCCTTAGCGCTCTATTAACAGCCCGGTTGTAGGTCTCAATGTCCAAAGAAGCAAGTGCCAACCGAAGTTCGGGCTTCAGTCCATCAATAAACCTCTTCGTCTTGCGACGCTCATCATTCAGAATATGAGGTGCATACTTAATCAGCCTCACAAACCTAGCTTCATACTCCATCACATTCATAGTTCCCTGAACCAGACTCATAAACTCAGCCTCTCGTGCATCACGAGTCACTTGAGGCGTGTACTTCTGCTGAAACTCTCTGATAAACTCATCCCAACTTTCTTCAACGTTATTTTCAATCCACATATGCTGAACATGCTTCCACCAATTGTATGCAGCTCCTTCCATAAGAAAAGTAGTATACCGAACTCGTTCACGATCCTCTGGTAGATCTCCATAGCCTCGAAAATCTTCTCAAGATTAGTAATCCAATTCTCAGCCTTTATGTCGTTCGGTTCTCCATAGAACTTAGGTGGATTCATCCTCAGAAACTTCTCCAATGACCTTTCATTAGGAGGGTTATCTCTCGGGTGCACAAGCCCTCATAAATTGTCGTAGCACATCCCTTAATTCCGGAGTTCCTTCCCGTTCAGGGGGTGGCGTGACATCTCTTTGGGGTGGCGTGACCTCTCTTTGGGGTGGCAGTGGTGGTACACGATTCCGGGGTGCTCTTCTTGGTGGCATGTTGTTACTGAATTCATAAGCATTCAGATATATATATTCGATGCATGACATATAATGATTCACAGAATCCGTAACCACGTATTCACATTCCCACGTAGTCACACATAAGTATGAGAACAACACATTCCCATAACAACATGTCAGCAAAGATTCAAGATCTCCACACATATCATATAATCAGAAACAACTATCAGACAACATATAAACGGGAACAGAAGCTCGGGTAACATATCAACATATCAGAAACATGTATAACATATCCCAAAACATGATCAACATGTAAACGGGAACAGAACGTGTACTGTCATATCCACAAGAACTGTAACATGATCAGAAGTATGGTCAACATATCCAGAAGCGTATTCAACATATCAAGAACAATAGCATGCTATCAATAAATGAAATGGCATGATCCTATCCACGGTCCTAATGGTATCTTGAAGCAACTCTAAGACTCATGCAATGACAGTTATGGAAAGCAGTAAACAGATATCCAACATAAAGCCGAAAGTGTTATAACTGTGCAAGGTTTGGTAAAATTTTACTACAGGCCACATGTTAACAGTATTAATTCAAAATGGGGAGGACCCGATACTATCGAGTTGACTCCCTTACAGGCCTTACCAATCCGTCTAACCCTGCTGAAAATAACCTAGTAGGTACCAAGTCATCTGAACCGTCCTCCGTGGTGCCAAAAGTCGGGGATCATCTACCATAGCTATACATTCCCTCATCCAAAAGTCAGTCCTGAACTGTCCCGGCTATACGTCCGCCATCCATAGATAGATATATATGCATCAGTACTATATACAGAAAAATCCCATCCGCGATCAACCCTGATAACTGTGGTCCAAAGAACCCCTGGTGGTGTCATCAGAAACAGCAACGACCTCACCTTGTCCGTATCCTGCTGGCTCGTCTCCACCATCATCATCATCATCAGATCCTCCATCGCCTCTATTTGACTGATCCTGCATAGGCTCGGGCTCCTGAGAGGCCTGACTGACATCCTGACCCTCGACCTCCTCAACTGCCTGCTCATCGGATAAGTGATAGGTATCATACAGGCGAGCTCTCACGCGTGCACGGTAGTGCTGGTGACGCTCCATTGAGGTGTCGCGATCGATAGTCATCTGCATAAGATCTGCCTCCAGCGCAGCAATACGAGCAGCCCTCTGATCAGCAATATGAGTCATCTCCGCAGCATGCTCACGAGCGATGTCCCTATCAATCTGGTACTGCAGTGACTGATCCTGATGGCGCATAGACTCCAACCTGACCTCACGGGTCCTCTGATACTCCTGAAAGTAACCATCTCTCTCAGACTCGAGATAGTGCACAATTCAGCTAGGATAGGAATACCCAGGCCTGCCACTGTTCCTAGACCTACGCTAGGTGTAGAAACGAGTGCCTCCACGGCGAGAAACTGCCACAGTACGCGGGGCCCCAAACTGCTCAAAGAAAGCCTCATCTATCTGCTGATTAGGATCCTGGTGCGGTTGAACTGCCATAGCTATACAGAAGATACCACAGATATGAAATCCAGACAACAGAACCATGCAATCCCCAAATATCCGGTCTCGATGCAATATGAGAATGATCCTAGATGCAATGCGTGAACAATCCATGATGCAACATGAGAGCAATCTAGGTTAAGTCTCTTCTTACTTAACCCGAAGCTCTGATACCACCTCAGGCTGTAACGCCCCCACCCGTAACAGAACAAGAGGAGAGCGGCGTCTCAACCCCCGCACTGAAGCACCTCTCAAGTAATGGTGTGAGCCATCACTCAAGAAATACTCCAGCGACTGGCTGTCTATCAGAACTATACATGTACAATGATGTGGCTATGCAGCGGAAAATCAGAGTATTTTAAAACTTTTCAAAACATGTGCGTGATGGCATGTAACAAGCAAGAACATATTGATCGTGTAAGAGAGACTCGGCATATCAGAACATATAACATATTCACAAATAAGTACCGATACAGCAGAGTTCAAAATATCGGTAACAGAGTAGCAGAAAGAGTATAACAAAGATACTCAAGTATTCAGAAACATATACAGAAACATAAAGTGATGCAGCCATAAAACATATGCAGGACACAAAAGGAAGTAATACTAAGTCCTGACTGACACAAAAATGATAATCTAGAGCTTCAAGATACCTCTAGACTGCGGCTGCAAGACCTGAAACCACGAGGTAAGAAAACGGGAGAGGTATTAGTCAAAAGGACTAAGTGAGGGAATACCTTAAAGGAAGTACTGAGTAATCAAGAACTTGAAACAAGTTCAGTTGATAAAACTCTTTTGAACGCAATGTTGTAAAAGTATGCACGTTTTAAAACATTTTCATGAATGCTATCACACGCGCACAAATATGTTGTCGATGGTTCATAGTTCTTTCATAAAACGGGATAAGGGTAAAGTGAACTTTTCCAGATATGAACCATCCTTTATGAAACAGAATTTTGCCCGCAAGCTAGGCTCCTCCATCCTTACTCCAGAAAACATGATTTGGTAGAGCATCAGACCAGGGTCAACAATAATTCCACGTATAGTAGAGTATCGGACCAAGATCAACAATAACCCCACATAAAGTAGAGCATTGGACCGAGGTCAACAACAACTCCGCACACAGTAGACTATTGGACCAAGGTCAACAACAACTCTTACCAACACATACAAACATGCACCATCCTCCATCGGTTGTCACTTCGGGTAGCTAGCCCTAGGCGACCTGTAAACATGTAATGGGAACAGATTTGTTGTCCGTTCCTAGACAGATTGTCCTGACTTAACAAACCTCCTGTTAAAAGTCGGTGTCAATTGTCTAAGTGTGGCAGCCGGTATTGGTGATGTCGTTGGCACTCACCTCCCGAGCATCACCTCCACACATAACCGCCGGGCCCAAACTGTAAACTGTATGCTTGCATTTAAGATTAGCAGTGACTAGAGTACCACTCCAGTATGCTAACTATAACATGTGAAACTGTAATTGTAACATATGATGCTGTCTGTAAAACATATGATTTTGTCTGTAAACATGTGATTCTGTCTGTAAAACATGTGAAACTGTCTGTAAAGTGTACTTTGAAAACATATGCAGATCAGGTAACTGTCTTTGAACAAGAATGCAGAACTTTGGAAAACATATGCTGTAGATCAAGGTATACTATTAAAGTATGAATAATCCTTTCAAAAGAATGTCCATAATAAAAGGGATAGTTCAAAACGAGGTTTAGCTTTAAATTTCAAAACATATGATACGATAGTATAATCGTGGTTCCAGTTGGAAAACATTTATAACTTCACCTCACCTAATAGTAACAAAAGGTAGGTAGACAGATTATGCGGTGCCCTGGGGATCCCAGTGCTCAACTATAACTCCTGTAGGTGGTGTACTAGAGTGAGCTTAAGAACTAAGACCCACTACTAACCAAGATGCATATGAAATGCACGAAACAATGAACAAGGATCATATAAAGAACATGTAACACAAGAGAGTAATTCCATTTAAGGTATTCAAGAAAGGTAACACACAAAGGAATACGTTAAAGTGAGTTACTCTCAACGTTAGACTATGATCTTACTATAACCGAGTAAGCTTTAGTCAATTTATGAATCCTATCGCAAACCTTAAGTTATGAAAGAAGTCCACGAAAGAAACTCATTTTGAAAACACATTTTAGACCCTGGATATGGAAACCCTAGGTGCAAATGTCTATTACGAAAGCACAAGTTTTATTTCACTTTTACTCTTTAAAAGCACTATTCAAAAGTACTATTCAAGATTACTATTCACAGGTTACTATTCACATGTCGGGTCAAAGGGTCGGGTCAAACCCTTACTATACACACACACCCACACACACGGTACACACACACACCATGCACGAACACACACACACACCCTAATTAAATTATGATCTTGATTATAACCTATAGTTTCAAGTTCATATTATAATAATCAAGTGTGATCTAGGTTAAAGGTATAACCTATGGTTAAGAGATCCAATTAAGGCATAAGATCAAGTTATGAAACACTATTCTATCTTAGGTTATAACATGTGACACTATTAAAGTGTATAACATATGATCAAGGCACTAATCCATTAATCCATATCATATCATAAGCTCAATTCATAATTCAAGAATCATATAACAATGTAACAACATGTCTCAACATATATCATATCATATCATATAATATATCATGAACCTTTAGGCATGTAACATGTAACAATTTAATTCAATACCAACATATAACAAGTTGTGACATAATTAATTGTAAATCACTATTCCATTAGCTAGCATGCATGAATATAATTCAAATTCCATAATCATGCATCAATTCTCATAATATAACAATAATATCACATGATCATAGCATATACTAGAGCAATTCATAACATATTTAAGCATATACTAAACAATTAAAACATATAAACAACTATCAAAACATATCATGAAAACTATATAATAAATGCATAAAATAAAATCCTATATGGCTTAGGGAAGACCCTAAGACCCAACCTAAACATAATATAAATATACCATAACATAAAAACATAAACTAACTAAACATAACATAAAACAAAACAAACTAACCTAGCTAAGGGAGGGAGGTGGCCGACGGCAAGAGGGGAAGAGGGAGAGAAGAAAGGGTGTTGTTAACACAACATTGAGCAAGGAATGAAATGCCATGAGAGGGGTATTTATAGTTGTGAAGAAGCCCCTCAATTTGCAAATAAAGATGGCTTAAGGGTAGGAGAGCAAAATAAGAGTTCATCCACTTGTATCTTCTAGAAGCTTTAGGCATATGATGGCAAAAAATGGGACTGCTGGGGGTATTTCTGTAATTTCATTGCCCAAGGCTCGAGGATAAGTGGCTGGAAGTATAACCATTCCGAAGGCAAGAAAATTAGCTTCGAAACGCATATTCATTCATCTAAATCGGATTTACCATTTGAAAGATACATTAGTTTTAGTGAATAAAAGTTTTGAGCTCGAAACTCAACACGAGTGAAAAACGAGTTTCAAGAATGATTTTCAAATCCGGGTTGTTTCCAAAATTCAAGAAATAAATCGAGAAGGGTTTTGAGTCCAAAATCGACTATAAAACGTTTTACCGTTACAAAGTTGAAAACGTAGAGTGAATAGTGAATTCTTACGTACGAACGTACGCTTCAAAATTTCAAGCTAGGGTTTGAATCAAGAGTTGTAAAACATCTCAAAAATCTTGAAATAGTTCAAGTAGTGAAAATCCGAAGAGAAAACATTTTCCCAATGAAAACCGTTCGTAGAAGGAATAGTGAACTAGGGTTTTCGAAAACATTTTCAATAAAACAAATTTCCAGAATAGATTTCCAAGCCAAGAATGATTTCAAAAGACTCGTCTCGACTCAAGGATCGATTCGACTATAAACTTGGGTAGAAAAGGTATCAGAATCAAAAGCTCATTTTTGGATGAATAGTAACTTTGGTCGGTAAGTTCCAAAAATACCCTTATGGTTCAAGAAAGACTTTCTGAGCCCGGGAAACAAGTTCAAACGATAGGGAAACATGTGTGATGAACCTATAGGGTTCGAGTAGCAATATGAACAAGGTAGGCTCGGATTATGAATAGTAAACTGTATCAAAGGTCAAGAATTCCCCCTTAAAACATGTTAGATCATATACGAGCACAAAGTTCATGTAAGAATGCAATGCATAATGATTCAAAAAGTTGGATCACGGTCTATAAACGCTTTACCAATGCCCTTAACTTACTGTTTTCATCCAGGCCCTGTTTTGGGATGTTACACTTTGGTTGGACGGACAACCACCAGCCCGAAGACCAGCCCAGCGTCCTCACTAAGGGGGACCTGGCCAGGAGAACGCGTTATTCCTGTGGTTGGACGGGCAACCGCCAGCCCGAAGACCAGCCCAGCACCCTCACTAAGGAGGACCTGGCCAGGAGAACGCATGTACACGATACCCGAATTGCTTTGCATGATCCGGACAATAACACGATAATCACGGTACGTGCATGGCTTGGCTTGACCTGACTTGCTTGCTAGCAAGTGACACGACGATTCAAGAATGTATGAACACGCTTTTGATCACGATCTTCGTTCTGGAATACCTTGGGCAAGGAATAGAACAATTGTACCCTCATTAGACCATAACTTGATAACCCTATCAGATAAAACACACGACATGATCAAGTGACGAGGTGGCTTGCAATGAACAATGTAGCTTGATATAATCATATTATTGCATGATATTGATCATATAACATCATGTTGGGATCATTTAACTAATTAGAGAAGGAATTGGAATTGATACATTTATGCAGAATGTTTCTGTACTTCCAGGGGTATGGGAACGACCATTCCAGGCTTCAATGCAAAATGGGAAGGGTCGTTCCCCCACTCCCGAAACTGCACCCGAAGGTGGGAACCGCCGTTCCCGTCTTTGAGACAAAGTGGGAACGGTCGTTCCCCTTCTCGCCACCTGCACTTTATTCAAATTAATGGGAACGGCCGTTCCCCGGTTACAAAGGGAACGGGAAGGGCCGTTCCCATTTTACAGAAGATGCAGAAGAACAGGGGACGAAGCAGGGGATGCACGAAATCATCTCCAAATTGATCCACACTCCTATAATTCTATCTTAATTACAATAAATCATGATAATCACATGCTAGCATACTTAAGGTATAATAAAATTCAACATAAACACTTAAATCATGCTTGATCATTCACATTTATCAACTTCAAGCTTATAGATGCATTCATCATATAACTTCATAATTTCCAAGATTTATGCATAGAATTCAAGTCTAAAGCTTATAGTCATGCTTCTAACGAATAAAACACAAGCTATTTCATACAAATCCTTACCCTAGCTTCATATATAAATTTCAAGAAAACATGTATGCTTCTCTCTCTTTCCTTGAAGAACTTAGAAGATGAAGACGAGGTTGGGATGATGATGATGGAGATCCAAGACTCTCAATTCCTCCAAACTATTAGCTTGGAATGGATGAATTCTTCTTCTCCCTCTTTTGATGTTTCATTGTGAAAAATGGGAGCAAATATGGTGTGCCTTTCTTGTGTATCATGAAAGATGAAATAAAATGGAAGCATATAGAAATATTTAACGTGATTCATCTCTTGAAATTGATTAAATGGCTCAATTTGCAATTAAGTCCCTCAAGTTATATGAGTTATGCAATTAAGTATAGAAAGTTTGGGGAAAGATCAATTAAGTCTAAGAATTTATGTGCAATTTAGTCCACTAGTTTAAAATAATGAGCAATCAAGGGCATATAACAATTAAGGCATATTTGGCAATTAATTCGCGTACCTGGAAAGTCGGAAATTGGGGCGTTACAGTTTTAGTTTTTGGAGACATGAATACATGATTATAGCTTGAATTTGATGCATATATTGTGAAGTTTATGAGCTTGGAGCATAAGTTGATATATGGGTTTGAAATGAATGGTTTTTGGTGATCAAGCATGGATTAAGTGTTTATAAGAGATTTTATTGAACTATAAGTATCTTAGAATGTTTATTTCATGATTTGTATACAATTGAGCTTGTTGTTTGATCATTTGTTGGTGTTGGTTTTTCGATCGAATTGTTCCCCTGTTCTACTTTGTTTCTGCTGTATCTGCATAACGGGAACGGCCCTTCCCGTCCCAGTTCATTCTGGGAATGGTCGTTCCCACACCTGACAGTTGGCGCGCAAGACTATGAAGGGTCCTTCCCAGTTTTGCTGTCGCCGGAACGGCCGTTCCCAGCCCCAAAAATTTCCAAAAACTTACAGACTCGGGGGATTTGTTTGGGGATCCCGGAACGGCCCTTCCCATTTCTAATTCTAACCCGGAACGGCTGTTCCTATGCTCCAGGGGATTTTCTGGATTTTCTGCATAAATTTGAGTTTTGCAAATCGGATTTTAAGGCTATAAGTGATCGATACGTGTGATTATATGCTCATTTTATGCAAGAATATGATCATATCATTCCATAAATTATCAATGCATGTCATATTGTTCATGATTAAGCCGTTCGTCCTAATTGGTTCATTTGAGTCGTGTCTCACGGACAATTGTCTTTCTTGCTCAGACCAGATCCCTGGTGACGAGGAGCAGGCCCTGTGAGTTGTATCCTTGTTTATTTTGTTTACACAGTTGAGGTTTAATTTCTAGATATATAGAACCTTTACAACCCTTATCTGGATTTCGGTCAAAATGTATAAATATATCTATAGATTTCCATAAACCTTAAATGAATTCAAACTTGACCGTGTCTACTGTACTGAATTGACCGTATCTACTGTACTGAATTGACCGTATCTTGGCGAGTACACTGTATTGCACTGTGGGCCCGAGGGTAGTGGCTTGAGCCAATCGGGGAAAGCATGGACTGACAGGTAACTATAGCATTGTCCTCACCATTTTGGGATGACCCCCCGAATCCACTAAGAGATTAGTGGAGGAAGGAGTTTCGGGCTTAGGGATTCATATACCCTCTTCTCGCACTGACTGGATGGTTGGTCCTTGCAAACCCACCATCACCCGGAGGAAGAATGGATTGAAATTTCTATTGAATGTATTGCAATGTTATAACTTGCTTGATCACCTAAAATATTGATAACCTAATTATTGCACATAGTCGGAGTAAGGTTGAAGAATTGCCCTCACTCGTCGGGCCACTGATTGACTGAAACTGAATTAAATGTTAAACTTGATAGTTGTAACCTCGGCGATATTATATCCTATTTCTTGAATTATATTGTTCTTTCACAAAACATTACCCGAGATTATAATTTGCATGTACGTGCGCTTATATTTATTTATACCCCTCACTTAGTCTTTTGTAGACTGACGCCTCCACCTTTCAGCTTTTACAGGTGCGTGCTAGGCGGGAATTAGAGTCGAGCCCTGTCTTTAATTTGAGTCTAGAACACTTCACCTCATGTCTTACTTTCATGATATTGATATATGTTGTTGATGCCTAAGGTACTCTTTATCTTGATGCAGAAAGTTGTAGAAAATCAAACCCATAAAAATACATCCAAACTATGAGATTAAAATTAGTTCGAATCTAAGTTCTAATCTTTGCAATCGGATAGCAAGCAACTTTTTAAATGCAATCTCCACCAATTGAATATGCCGGAAGTTCAATTTAAAGTTACAACTAAGTAAATTTAAAATTAAAGGTTGTCATTATCAAAAATTTACGTAAATTCAATTAAAAGAGAACACTAAAAGACATATCATACCTCTTCCAAAGGAAGACACATACGACTCAAGATTGGTTTCCTTGGAAATATTAAATTGATGAAGAAGATATCCACCTTAATTATCAAAAATTATATTAAAAAAGAACAAAAAAGAACCCTAAAAACCATATTTGAACTTTTCGAGGGAACAATAAGTTTCCATTGAGTTTCGACCAATGTATATATTGCATGGGAGAAGATAGATGAGAGTGTAGAAGGAGAACTATCAAAAATAAACGGCTCAGACTTAATTGAATGGAAGAAGATGACCATTAGAGAACTCAATGCAGGAAATTTACCCAGAAAAACTCACTCATTGTACGTGGTTTCTTGAAGTGTTGGGTAGCATAATAGGTAGTTCATAAAAATTGGTGTTCAATCCGTAAATAACAGTCATTTGTGAGACAAAACCCTCTTCCTTTTTTATTTAGTATTGATAGTATAGGTACTATACAATGTATTGCTAATTTTTCATTTAAAAACACAAATTTTTATGAGTTTTCTTCTTCTTGCTATATATGTTGAGACATGTCAGAAATATCCATAACACTAACGCATCACGCCATCACCAAAGCTAGAGCTAATAAACTTAAACTTTACTCAATGACCATACTTCAATTTTTTGAAGTTACTAAGAATTCAACAACTGAGATACTTTGAAACCATAAATTTTTATATGAAACACATACACGCACGTCTAACCCACAATAATCACGAAAAACTTACACTGAATGAACACTGATTAGGTATTGTTTTTAACTTTTGGCAGCCGAAAAGAAGACAGACCCATTAGAGGAAGCCACCCATCTCATCAGTATAAGTCATCATTCTCCACTGCAGGATCACTGCACAATTTAAAATTATCATTCTTTTCTGAACAAAGCAAACATGAGAATGGACAGGTTTAATATGATTTCAAGTGCAATGAAACATAAAACTATTCAAAAAAAATATTAAATTGAATTGATATTTGGTTGGGTTAGAAAGTAGCAAGTACCATTAATACCCCAAACTCAAGAAATATTGCAATTGCAATGACATGAGAGAAGTAGGCACATCGTATATGTGGCGAAAAGAAGTAAAAATAGGAAGGCAATGCATACAACCCCAATGGAATTAGATAGCCGCCTATCACAAAGAGAAGACATTAGATTTCATTATGTAAGGCAGAAAATATTTAACGTTACTAGTTTTCTTTTCAGTGCAACTTTAAAATATCCATATCATAACAGAAAATGTTGCTTGAGTTTTGAATTTAGATTACAATCAGAAACGTGAGTAGACGGTTAGACATGCCAGAAATATGTAATCTAAAAGTAACTAGGTTGCTTCAAAAACTATTTTCTGAAAAGAAAATAATCCCTAAATCCTTTTTCTGTGTTTATCCTGAAAAAGCACATAATCTCCAAATACTTTTTCTTTATTTTTCATTAGGTGACGAAATGGAAGCTATGCAAAGGCCAAGGAAGAACAATGGGAAGCTATTAAACTTTGCTGAATGCTTTATGGATAGATTGGTAAGGTTGTAGAGCTATGGAATACTTTTTAAAGGTATACCTCGGACATTGTATAAAAGGATGATTTCTAGCTACCATCAAAGAGAAATGACATCTTAATCCCCACATCTAAACACACTAAACGGCAACTGAAAATCGCAAAGCAAATCACATAAACAACCATTTAAAAAAAAATAACTAAACCCAACTCCACAAAACTTAATCCTCGTTAAACCTTAAAAATTTCAGAAATCAATTGAAATAATCTGAACACAATGCAAAAATGATCAACACAGTACACATGTAAGTAGAGGGAGAGAAGAAGATACCTGAAATTAAGGCGAGTTCTTGGCTAAGTGCAATTAGCAAATTAGAGCCCACTTGAAAACATGTGTAAAAACCATAAATATCATTAATTGAATTTAATTGTAAACAAATACCGTTAATTGAGTGGGAGCGGCAGCCAATAGGAATAGGAGCAGCAACCTATGAAAGCGGCAGTAGCGGAGAAGGAGCAGCAACCTATGAAATCGACAGTGGACTCAAAACTTTATCTTCACCGGAGAAGGAGCGGACTTAAATCTTTATCTTTGCCAGAGAAACCAAGAAGAGCGGGATTAGTTTTGCAGTTGCGTAAACTTGAGAAAAATTTTGAGTTTGAGAAGTGAGATTTAATTTGAGGGGAGTTTGATAATGCAGAACGTGCAACTAACGTGGGTAGGCGAAATTCCAAAAAAAAAAACTCATTAACCTTAGACATACTTAATGATATTATTGAGGGCAAAATAGGTTGTCCAATAAAATTGGTGTCCAACCCTTAAAAAACTTCCGTTTGTGAGATAAAACCCTCTTCCTTTTTTATATAGTATAGATATTGTTTTACTATCACTTGTTAATGTGTGATTTTGATATATTTTGTGTATGAACAATGTGATATAATGTGTATATGTTCGTTTTGATATGATTTCGATGAATGTTTGTGAGTTGTGAACTTGTTTGCCCTAAGTGCTACGTGTGACGTCTCTTTGCACCTAATTGCTCTTCTCATATGTTTTAAGCTTGAGTGTGCTTGAAATATGATGTAGTATGATGTAATTTGATGTATTATGTGTTCGTTTGGCGTGTTGTGTATTTGATTCAAGTGTCGTTTACATGATAAGTGTTAAATGCTCTGACTTTGCCTAAGTGTGAAATGGTTATGACTTGCATTGCATCATTCGCATTCATACACATTTGTCAAGCGCCTATATGGTTCATTTTGAGTCTAAGTATGCCTTTGGTTTTTGTCTTGTTCAGTGGAGTATCCCGTTGGTGGCGAGGTCGCTCGATAGGTGTCGGTTTGTTCTTTTTTGCCCGGTTCGTCGGTGGAAGGTGAGGTTAGGTTATAGGTAAACCCTAATGAAATATCACTGTGGTGTTTGCATGTGAATATAAGCCCTTTGTATATGTACGTATGTGTGACATACGAATACGTATGATTATGTTTTATGCTATGGAATATGATATGCTAGGTGCTAGAGTATGTAAGTTTATTATGTTATGATTACTACTAGAAGTATGATTATGTTAAGAATCCGATATGATTAGGCTTATGAATATGTCAGGGTTATGATTATTCTAGGGATATGAATATGATTATGGTTATGAATATGCTATGTATATACCATGCTATGACTATGGATATGATTATGTCTGATATGATATGCCTCTGATATGCCTCTGGATACGATTTGCACTTGGTCTTAGACCTTGTTTTGCCTCGGATTCTGGTAAGACTCAGACTCTATGTCTGCTTGGGGCTCGGTAACTATGGGGAAGGGAGACTTGGGATGTCGGGTGTTACTCCTGTGGATGATCATCGTGGTGTGGGTAAGGGAGATCCAGGATGGATAATATCCCTCTGCACAATTTCCCCATCTGTTTTAAGATTTGCTTTATGTGCATGTTTCATTATGCTAGTTTATCATGTAATAGTGTATGAAACGGGAGTGGATTCTCAATTAATAAAAGATGGTTGTTTTAGCCTTCGGCCTAACTGTTTCTCTCCCTATATCTAGTATCACGTGTGAAAACATTTTAGAATGTAAAAACTATGCCCCTGTTCATGAACTCCCTCCTTTGTTATATGTTGTGCAACGTATACGTATATATGTGTGCTTGTGTAGCCCCTCACTCAGTCAGTGTGACTAACCCCTCCTTCTTCATGTTTTTTGTTTGCAGGTTCTGGTCGGTTGGTCTGAGCTAGGTGGCATGTGGTCTTTGGAGTTCCTAGTTTAGTTCGAGTCTACATTCTCATACCTAGTTTGTTTGCATTTGTACTTTTAGAATATTTGTAATCTGAAGAATTCAGAGTTTGTATTTGTTAAGTTTTGGACCATTGTGGCAACTACATATATAATTTGCTCTAAGTGTTGTTTTGCCTTTACCTTATGCCTTGATAAGTTTGATTTAAATGCTTCCGCTTTTGTGTGTTGGTTTTATCCGAGCTCTATCTGAGGGTCTAGACCACCTAGCTTAGCAGTGGCTTTTGTTTGTCACCCATTCGCTTAGGCTTAGTATGTGTGCGGATTCCCCATTTTGTTACACTTGTTGGGCCCTAGTGCGGGGGATGTGTTGCCCACCGCTTGGGGTGCTACATCTAGAGTGTACCGGGAGTGTCCGGTGATCTTTGAGGGCTGAGTTTTCCTTGTCGAGTTGCTTGAGATGCCGATGTAGAGATACGGGGTGATTCTTGGAATGGACTGGTTGTTTGAGTATGGAGCTATGATGGATTACCGTGGGAAGGAGGTTTCGTTGGGTTCTTTGGTTTTCACCGGCGAGAGGTTGAAGTCCAGCCGATTTGTTTTGTTTGTTGGGGCGAGTAAACTGGTCTGGGACAATGCGACAGGTTTTGTGGCCTATCTCTTGAATAAAGAAGAGGATCATGCCAAACTTCAGGAGACGGAGTTCGTACAAGAGTACGCTGATGTTTTCCCTGAGATATTGGGCTCTCTACCGCCCGATAGGGACATCGATTTTGTAATAGACCTTTATCCCGGAGCAGAGCCTTTCTCAAAGACTCCCTATAGGATAGATCCTACTGAGTTAAAAGTGTAGCACCCCTCACGGGGAGGCACCACATCCCCCGTAGTAAGACCTGACACGTCACTACTAGAAAAATCGGCTATTGTGACGCTTTTCATGTTGTGACACTACCCTAAAGCGTCACATAAGTGGCCGTCTTATTAGATTTTGGTGACGCTTTCAAGTGTCACGAAATATTCTCTGTAATGACGATTAAAAGCATCTCAAAATCGTGGATTTAGTGACGCTTTTTAGTGTCATTTTTTAAATCCCAACAATCACAACTGACTGTTTATGGCGACACGTGAAAGCGCCGTAAAAACTTTTGTTGTGACGCTTAAAGCTGTCGTAATATGTCCACAATTAAGACACTTTTCAGTGTCTCTATGAATATATTGTGACGCCTGTGAGCGTCTCAAAAGCGTCGTAATGTGACGCTTTTTAACATCTCAAATTACTTGTTGCAACGCCTATTATTGTAGCAAGATATGGGTATTACGATGCTTTTTAGCATCTCAAATAACTTGTTTTGACACCTATTATTGTCTCAAAATACCGTTATTACTATGCCTTTTAGCATCTCGAATAAATTGTTGTGACACCTGTTATTGTCTCCAAATGCGGTTAAGACCATTTCCATTAATTTGATCTCAACAAACAAATCAAAGTAACAACAAAATTAAAGAAACCAAACCAAATCAAATAATATTGATAAATTGACAAAATTTCAATTGCAAAATAATACTAGTTACAGTTTTGTACCTACTATATAATATTAGTGCAAAAAAAAATGAGTGTCAATACCACTTACAATACTTAGTGAAATTGTGCACCAAACTAAAACAAACAAAATGCAAGTCTCCTAATCAAAATCCATTGTCACCTTGAGCCATAGCAACCTATATAAAAAATCCATTATTATAGTCAACATTAAATAGGTACGAAATAAAATTTCTTAGAGAAAATAAATAATAATTAACAAACAGCCACAAAAAATATAGATGCTGAGAGAATGTATCTAGCTAGGTGTTTAATATGAAATTTTACGGGAATATACACAATATATTCATAAGTATTCCTATAAAATAGTTTTGAGAAATTCATACACTTAGCCACTTTTGCGTAAAATATTCCTAAACATATTTAACACAAGTTTCCATGATTCAAACACTCAAATCAGCGATGCAATCAAAATTTCTTTATACCCTGTTTTAAAGCAAATTCAAGGTGATAAACTCAATGAAATTGTATCACTACCATGCTTTTAATCCTTTTCAGAATATGTAACTCCATCCTAAGAAATTAGAATACAAAATCATCTCTTATTACATGTTTAAGTTAAGATCTCATGCTAAAACAAGCCTACATCACTCAGGCATATAGGAATAACCAAAACCATAAAATTCATCTAATCTTAAGCATAAGCACTTTGAACCTAAACATCAATTCGTAAGGACAATGGCAGCCACAAATTCGCAAAAACACAACACACATTCTAAATCATCAAGAACTAAAATCCAAAGGATCAAGGATGGGCAAAATTTACCTGTAGAGGTATAATGTTCATTGACGATGATGTAGATGGGCGAAATGTTGTACCATGAAATCAGGATGATGATGATGTAAACACCACAATCATAATATATATCCCTCAGCAGCAAAACTAGCAGCAACCTACACCAACGATGCAAGAATTATATTTCTGTGGTCAGAAAATGGAGTTTCGTTGAAATTTATTGCATGTATCAGTACTTCAGTAAAATTAACTAATGGCAGGTGGAAACTTGTAGAAGGTAATCAAACCATAGGGGGGTTTCAGTAATTTCGGACAACATAGAGGGTTTTGAGCCATTAGGCCGAATGTCAGAGGCTCTTGTAACTAGGATTATATATGTGTATGTGGTCATGTGTGAACAATATATATATTTATATATATATATATATATACACACCAACAAATAATGAGTTTTGAATTTTAGATTTTTGTAAAAAAAAAAAAAGAGAGAAATAAATCTAACATGATTCTTAGCCTGTCTCATGCCTTCCAAAGCAACCTATACAAAAAAATTTATTATTGTAGTCAATATTAAATAGGTAGAAAGATATTTCCTTAAAGCTAATGAATGATCATTACCATATTTTTTGGTCATGCGATAACCTCGCCAATTGCACCACCAATAGTTTCGAAATGTGATGTGGGTCGAATTAAATCTTCACCAACTTGCACTGCAATCATGGCTAGCAAAGGGATTTCAATCTTCTAACAAGCCAGAAAAAGGAAAAGAATATTCAAAATTACAAGTTTAGCAGCATTAATATTAGTCCAGTAGCACTTTGAAGCACTAATATTTTGTGGAGAAGGGCCATGAATATTAGTCCAGCAGCACTAATGATGTTCGTACAAAGCAACATAGGCACGCTCACCACTAACCTTTAGTGATGCTCTCTCTTTCTCTACAAGTTTTGCTAGAAACATTGATCAAAGAAACAAAAAAGAAAACAATTTTCCATATACCAGTACGCACCATAAAACCTATGATATTTAACCAAAGAAACAAGCAAAAAACTAAATTTTGATCAAGCTTCAAACTGTGATATTTATACATATCGAGGAACAGGCTGCACAAAGGCTTTAGGTTCCCATACACCAGTACACACCATGGTTTCAGACATAAGTCTTGAATAAATACAAAACTTAACCACCATTTTATAACAAGGAATAACATCACTAGACAAACCAAAAAGGCTAAGATAATTTTCAGGACAATTTTGAATAAGAAACTATGAAATGCATAACTTCTGCATATCACATTTCAACAAAACACTCAAGAAAATAAATATTTTCACTTAACAATGATTGAAGTATACGAGAAGCAATCTTGAGATACACTTGTAAAATCTTGGTTCCTTAGGCCATTCAGAAATGCGCTAAAACCAACATAAATTTCATATTAATTAAACTACTATTTGAAAAAAATTGTTTGAATATATAACTTGAACTTGTCCATCTCCCAAAAAGTAACCCAATTGAAGGAAAACCTATATGCATGATTGGTGCAGCAGGAATGAAAGATTTCTTACAGAATATTTGCATTTGACCAAATCTTGGAATTCAAAATCAGTACTACAAACTATTCACATTAGTTATTACTCATACATCAAATTACATATACTAACCCATACTTAGATGAAATTACAAATTAGTGTCACTTTTATTCTTTATTACATCCAGTGATCAGGGCTACTAAGATTTTGTTTCCAATTGCAAAAACATATTTCGAGTAGGGTGTATTAATATACAATTTTCGTTTGGACTGTTAAAACTTAATACTTTAGTGCTACGAATAATCCTGATTACCGGAACAAACGAGATATTCGAAAGAATAAAAAACGGAATATTCAGATAGTGTTTTACCAATGCAATTCATAATTTTGATAACATCATGATAGTAACATGAAAACAGTAATTAAGCTCACAAGAGCAGAGACTACAGATCTTACATTAAAGGGCCATGGATTAGGGAGAAGAAAAAATATTTTGCAGAATCAGGATTTGAATTACAATGAAATATGAACAAACATCCTTCATCACCCTTTCAGACTGATAGTTTCAAATGATTCTGAACTTGGGTCAAAAGGGGCGGCACGACACTAATAATTTGAAATCAAGGTTCAATTAACTGATCATAATTTATTAAGCTTCAATTAGAAGAATGCATATTATTCATCTGCATATAAACAAAAAATTAAGCACGTAGACACTTATCCCTTTAATAACCAATTTGCATGAAGATCTAGTGTTTAGAGCATCTGATTCATGGTGAATGTAGATAATAAATAATATTAGAAAAAAAAAATCATCATGTTATATATAGACATTTTATTAGGTACACTAACTATATATTTACTAGGACACCCAACGAGAACACAAAACAAATAACAGATGAGCAATTATCTGAAAATATGATCCATATGCAATACCATGAGTCTGTTGTACAGTCTCAAACACCTAGATATACATCATACATGTAATCAGAAACTGCCACAAAAATTAAAAACTCATTCAAACTGAAAATCAAAATGCTTTCAACATATAAGCTAAATCTCCAACAACAATAGACATATTACTAACACGTTAGCAATACTGATACAACATTCATTTCTTTAAGTCATATTAGCAATGCAAATGTAAACAATAAAGTTAAATGGATGTTTGAACTTTCTTATCAAAGAACAACAATTATTTTCTTCCCAGCCAAAAGATCACAACACAATTCAAAATTTCACTCTGCTTTCATACAAATAAAATCTCATTTGGTTTCCATAAAAAAAAAAACAAAGGTATTACCTGACTTAAATATATCATAACCTCCACATATCACTGTCCGATCACTAAGCTCCAAGTTTTCTCCAGGCCCCTATCAAGTCTGAAAATCCTACAACACGAAATACCTCCAGACCACCATAACAATGAACAAAAAAATAAGACAAAATAAATAAATAAATACAAATAGTTGAGAATGTACATTAAACCCTTTGGTTTCGGATAAGTTCAACGCACCAGGCTCACTCATCAATAAAAACAACAATATACTTGCTGGAATGTTAGCAGTAATGACGGAAACACAAAACTAAGATTATATCAGTTAAGCAGCTGTAATAATCACCTCATAAATAAACAAAATAGTGATCTAGGAACGAACTACAAACACAAAGTCAAAAAAACCAACAAATACTAAAGAATCTTACCGAATCCTGAATCTCCTCTTTTACAATGTAAAATGGATCCTTAGCTGAAGACATACTTATATTACAATTATGCAATATAAGGATGTCAGCACCTACAACGCGCATATTAAATCAACATCTAAGCTCAGAACATAAACTCAACAAAATAGTTAAACAAGCATAGAAGAAACTGAGGAAACCAGTTCCATTCACAACATTTTCTTTGTTACAAAATAATATAAATTTACCAAATGAAATATCCCAATTCTTGATTTCATATGCAACTCCTGAAGAAGTCTAAATAAAAGATAAAACTGGGTCCAACCTTCATATGTACAAGTACCACCAATACTATTCAATTATTCAGTTCACTACCTTAACATTCCTCTTACTCAACACTAATACAGAGTTTTAGGATGTAAACAATTCCACAACTGCCAAAGCAGAAAACTCGTGAAGAAACAAGTAATCACTAAATCTCAGGTATATCAATATAACAGGTCCTATTAGATAAGCTGACAGAACCTTCCTTTTCTTGAGTAGAAGACGCAATTACAATAGCACAACATGATTGAACTTAGAAGCAATTCTTAGGGCATCACTCTCAGACATTACTTCAATATGCAGAAGGATGTTCAACATTTTATGAGGTTGATGACTTAATCTTTCCTCTATCCTCATACATACATTAACTGTAGTACATTTCTCTAGTAGGAATAATTTACTAAAATTTCTTGTCATTGAAGGTTAAATTCATGATTCTAATATGGGGCATTTTTTCCTGAATGCAACATATTATTCTTTTAGGTGCAGGTTTCCCACTTATATGTATGATTTTACTAAAGAAACTACAAAGAAAATGCAATCAAAATTCGTCTACGCTGTAGGCTAATTGAGTAAATTTAGGAACTTACTAGTTTATACAACTCTGTTTCATTTTCTTAGTCTTTTTTCTCAGACAACAGAAAATGAAAAACATTGCACAATCTAAGATATCTCAGCTTCAAAGTCAAGTCTAAGATCTCAATGAAGCTCTTGTTCAACAAGGGAAAACAATGGAGGTTTGAATTCATGTAATCTAATTAATAAACTAACACGAATTGGTTCTGTCATAGTTGATGAAATCCCAAGGTGCTACCATACTAAGATGACAATACTTTTCGACAATCGTAGGCATGAATAACCTAAAACTAGAAAGGAAACATAGTTTGTGCAGCAAATCCGAACATAATATCATCACTACAATTGAAATAATTTCATGAATTTCAATAAAATTATAGAACCCTTCATAAATTTCACTAAGTCCAACAAAGATACAGAAAATTTTACACAAGAATTGGGTTTTTACATGTAAAATTGTACTGTAATCCCAGAAATTTATCGGCCAAGGTTGAAATGAGGTCATGATTCGGGACCTAATAAGCTATTACCCACCTTTAAAGCAGATTATGGTATGGAGAACAAATTATAGAAGCTATTATTCACCATTAAAGCTGATAACAATTTCATGACTCAGCAACAAACAAAGTAGAATCAAAATTCTACCACAGAAATTAAAATCAAACAAAAAATAAATAAAATAATGAAAACAAGGAAAAAGGAATTACCGTTTAAGAAGATATCTGCTTGGTGATGGCATATACAACACAGATCTTCCCCGGAAGGTAGCCAAACAGCGTCAATATCAAGCAAATCCAGAACTCAACCTACAAAAAACCACCACAATTTTTAATTTGAATAACTAATTAACCATCACATAATCCATCTCAATTCTCCAATAACATGCACAATCACTCAACCCCCATGTTTTCACATCAGAAACGACTAAAAAACCCCAGAATTACTGAAAAAACAGAAGAAAAAAGTATACACAAAAAAGTCATCCAAGTAAAACCAAAGAGGCGAAAATCAAAGGGGTTTCTGATTAAACGGAAAAGGAGAAGAAAAGACTTGAATTCTTACTTTCAAGAGGAGGAAGCGGGCGGTGGTGGAGGCGGGTGGCGGAGGTCCACACAGTCGTCGGTGGTGGAGGCGAAGACAGGCCTGGAAACGGGGGGTTCCAATTTTTGACTTCTCTGATTTCTTCTCTTCAGCTAGCACTTCTTAATTGCCAATCGTGGAGTGAATTTGGAAAAAAAGTGGAACTTGGGTTCTCTTTCTGAGCATTCGTAGTTGGAAAGTCAAGTGTTTGAGCACTTCTCAATTGCAAAGTTAACAAAAAATAATGTTCCCTCGTTTTTTTCAGATCAAGCGCCAATTTTGGTCCGATAATAATATTAAGACACTTTTAGTTTGTAGTGTCATGATACATATGAGATATTAAGACGCTTTTAATTCAGTGTCACGATAACATACTCTATTATGACGCTAAATCTAAAAGTGTCTTAATACTATCAATCAAATTAACAACTAATTTAATATATAAAATAAATTATATCTAAAATGGAAATTTGAAGAAAAGCGTCACAACAGGTAACATATTATGACACCTTTTCAAAAGCGTCATAATAGGGCGTCATTAAAACCAGTTTTTCTAGTAGTGCGTCTACGAAATGGAAAGTCCGCGCACGCATCAAGTCAAAGCGAACGGGTGATAAATAAAAACCCAACCTAA
The DNA here is from genome assembly GCA_037501455.1 of Lantana camara. NCBI lineage: Eukaryota > Viridiplantae > Streptophyta > Magnoliopsida > Lamiales > Verbenaceae > Lantana > Lantana camara. Next base: position 62,991,506 of record CM074855.1, read on the forward strand.
GCTAGGCAGTACCTAAACCCTGTACAAATGAAAATATACGAAACCAGAATGCGGAAGCGGTACAAAACACGAACTTTCAAAAAACTTTTAACAACAAACATAATTTATGCATTCCAGAAAATAAATCAACATCAAATACAAAAGTTCAACTAATCATGAACCTATCCCAAATAACATACAACAAAACGGGTTCAACTAATCCATGAACCTGTCCTAACCTGTCCCGAATTCCATACAATCAACTCATAATCATAGCTTGTATAGAACATATCATATACGTGATTACATACCTAATTAAAAACAAAGTACTTAACCAAAACCAATCAGACTGACACAGACTCGATAGACACGACACACCACCCCGTAGCTTGAACTCCAAGAACCTGAACCTGCAACTAAAAACATGGGGAGGGGCGAGGGTCAGTCACACTGACTGAGTGAGGGGTTAACACACCCACACTGTATTTATATACGAGCACAACACATGATGTATTTAAAATTCATAAACCGGGACGTGGTTTTTACAATCTAAAACATTTTCACGTGATAATAGACGTATAGGGAGATTTGAAGCCTAACGGTAAAATAACCAATTTTAATTAATTATAAATCTACTCCCGTTTCACCAAGCATTTCTAACTTAACAAAACTCAGTGGGTACGAGTGCAAACCAACCAAACTTGTCATAATCAAAGAGAACTTAAATCAAATATATCTCCGCTTTCTCCGGTGATGGAAGGGTTGTACGCGCCCTTAACCATCCAAACAGTTGAGGGGAGTGCTCAATGCTCCTCAAACCCTCAAGACTCCATCCCCCAACCAAACCTACTGGGTCGGTTCGGGTACATCCTTACACACTGAATGGAGATTGTACTCCAGAGTGGACCCGACGGCCCGACACCATCCTGGGGCTCTTTTACACAGATCTCCTGGGCCCATCAAACACAACAGAACAGAATTCGAAAACCTAATCTGCTAGACCGACAAACACACATAGCACATGTATATCGTACTTATCATAACGTACGTACATACCACACACACATACTTAACCCAAAAGTCATAACAAAACCGAGACTAAGCATACATAGGCTTATATATAGCGTTCGTACTTTCAAACATATAGCAAAACCATCAAAATACATACTTCGCACATATTTACGTATATGTAGAGGCTTATAAGTCACATGCATTCGAAAACAGGCACATTTCATTAGGGTCTAACTATATCCTAAAATCACCTGGTACCAAAAAAAGCCGAAGACACAGCAAATGGTCCACCCCGGAACCTGAACGACTTACTTGTCACCACCCCGGGTGCACCTGAACAACTGAACACACAAAACAAAGACTCAAACCCAACAATGACCACAGAGTGACGTAGGGCAGTGTCCCACATGATAGTGGTATGCATAAGTGCCTATATTGTGCTTCTAGCGCGGTGTCGTGGTCAAATTAGGCACATTAACGCTCAACAAGATCACATTTATAAGCAACACTTCCAAACATACGTATAAAGTAAATTCAAGTAAGAATAGTAAGTATTCAAACCCAATCTAGGCAATTAATGTATCCAAAGTATGCATAAAAGGCCTAATCTTAATCATGGATAACTTTAAGTAAAGTTGTTGTACATACACAACACGTTGATACAATTACAATGTGCATTTAGTCACATAAAGTCACACTTTATAATTTCATAACATATTTAAAATACAAACTCAAGCATTGCGTACGTTCATATTTTTACAAATATTACACATACCTCCACTTAAGTTGGTTAATTGAGTATGATTTTTCGATTGAGGCATTTAAACAATTGCTCAAGTAGGAAACTAATTATTTACACGCTTAACAACTATCACTCTATCATAATTTATAGCATACCAACTTCAAGTAGCAAGGATAAATCGAAATATTAAGGTTCTAACTCTATCAAGCATCAAGTGTTCAAGTTGAAAAAATATTCTTCATGTATCCATATATATATATTTCATATACAATTTACAACAAACATGATATTGGGAACATTTCAATTACATATAGATGAAAACATAACATGCTCATTCTTTCAAATTATCATTCAAGTTTATTTAATTACATAAGAAATTAGTTTTCTGAATATTGCACTAACACCCCTTCATATTTAAACATATAGCACAAATTCCACAAGTTGGGATTCAAATTGCGAATTGGAACATCAATATATATAACAATTCATTTGATACATGATTTCATATACATTGGAGTATATTTCGATTAACAAATCAAACAAATAACATTTAATTTGCATTAAAAATAATTAAATCAAATAATCCCAATCACATAAAATAATTCATAATAAATTAACAGAGCGTCCAATTAACGAATGGGAAGTGGCGTTGGACTCAACACAACGAGGCAAATAATCTTTCTGAAGACCACCGAAACGCCGCCACTGGAGCCGCCGGAACAGTGGGAACAGCGGCCGCCGGAACGTGCCGGAAAAATCCTGAAAATTCACCCGTGCAAGTACTCCTCGTGCTCGTCCAAATCCTCGATCAATTTCTTAAAATTCAAAGCCAATTGTCTCCAATTTCAAATGCAATAATACGAAACCCCAAAATCTTCAAAATCAAATTACTTCCAAACAGATGAATGAAAATCAAACTCGTAAAAAGCATTATCGTACCCATGACGAGGCCTTCGAAGCCGATATGATGTTCACCGAAAAAATTCACCGGAACAGGTCTCCACCACAAAACGCCACTTCACCACCACGCGCCACCACCAAATGCTAAATCTCGAGTCGTGCAAACAGGGAAAGCAAGATCTCGTCGTTATGAACAACCTTTGTGAAGAGCCCGTCGCCAAAAGATCACCGAAAAGGGGCCCCATTAGCTGTAGAAGATCCACCGCCGCTACAACTCGCCGGAACCACCACCTACGCCGTGAATTGGGTCAATCCGAGCTAGAAATTAGCTCAGGGGTCGGAAAAGCTTGGGAACCGTCAAGCCTCGTCGAAAAAAGCCACCGGAATGGTGGAGACGAAGCTGCTACAGTAACACGTGTCGCTGCCATGAACTTCTGGCAGTGCATGTGCCGCCACCACGACCTCTTTTGCTGCACCGCTAACACGTAAAGAACCACCTCTTAAAGCCGCACAAGACCCGACCAATCTCCGCCCGATTCCACCGCCGTAGGCCGCCGTGAACCACCGGTTATGGTGGCGGCTGAAATCCCGCCACCTACAACTCACCATAGTGCCAAGAATCTTGTATCATTATGACCGCGTCGTCGAGCTAATCAATTTCTACTACTCATATGTCAAATCCGTCAAGAAACGAGTGAGTTTCAGACTTGTGTGTGTTTCGTGTGTGTGTGTGTGGTGCATGTTTTGCTGGAGGGAGAGAGAGAACGAGCGGGAGAGTGGAGAGAGAAGAAGGCTGATCGGTCTGGCTAGAAAAACGAGGATCTGGGTATTTTATCTCGGGTCCTCGTGCACAAAACGATCGGTAGGAGGGGCTAACGACATCAGAATCGGGCAAACTTAGAGTCTACAGACTCGTTTCAATACCTCGAACACGAAAAAGGGGTCGAAGAGGTCAAAATCTCGATTGAACGAGTAGTAACTGAAAAATCCCTAAAAAGAGAAAATTACAAACAATCCCCTAAACTCTTAAAGAGTTGAAAATAGGGCCACGCAAAACATGAAATCACATAATTAAACACACAAGGAAGTCGACACCTGGAGTACCTCATACGTCGGAGATACGGGGATGTTACAAAAGGAGTGGAAAAGCAGCTTGATGAGCTTCTAGCTTGCGTGTATATCCTTCTGAACACTTCTCCGTGGTAAAGAAGAAGGATGGAACGTTACGAATGTGCATCGACTACCGCGAGTGAAACAGGATAACCATGAAGAACAAATACTCGTTGCCTCATATCGAGGAGTTATTCGATATTCTGCAGGGTTCCAAGATATACTCCAAGTCATATTTGAGGCAGGGTTATTATCAGCTACACATCAGGGAGGAGGATATTTCTAAGACCGGGTTCAATACTCGGTATGGGAATTTTGAATTCCTTGTGATGCCGTTTGGGTCAACGAATGCCGCAGTTGTGTTCATAGACATGATGCACCGAGTGTTCAGGCTGTTTCTTGAAAAGTTCGTGGTGATCTTTATAAACGACATGCTGGTGTATTCAAAGTCCGCTGAAGAGCATGCACAGCATCTTCGGATTATCTTGGAAACTCTAAGGGAATGCAAGCTTTATGCTAAGTTCAGCAAGTATGAGTTTTGGATCGATAGAGTCATATTCCTAGGCCATATAATTTTAGGCAACGAAGTTGAAGTTGATCCCTCCAGGATTGAGTCAGTGCTTCATTAGGAGAGACCGAGAAATGACTCAGAGATCAGAAGTTTTCTTGGGCTAGCAGGGTACTATCGCAGGTTCGTCAAGGATTTCTCTAAGATTGTAGCCCCGTTGACCCGATTGACTAAAGAAGGAGGTACGGTTTGAGTGGGATGACAAGTGTGAAGCAAGTTTTCAGATGTTGAAGGTCTGATTGACTACAACACCGATTCTTACCCTACCCGAGGGTTTTGCAGTGTATACGGATGCTTCCAAGGAAGGTCTCAGTTGTATGTTCATGCAGAATGGTAGAGTGGTAGCTTATGCTTCGAGGAAGTTGAAGGAGCATGAAAGGAATTACCCTACCCATGATCTTGAATTGCCCACCATTGTGTTTGCCTTGTTGAAGTGGCGACACTACTTGTACGGTGCAATTTTTAATGTGTTTACCGACCATCAAAGCCTCAAGTATCTCCTTTCTCAGAAGGATCTGAATGTGAGACAGAGGTGATGGGTGCAGTTTCTAGAGGATTACAATTGCACGATCCAGTACCACCCCGGTAAGGCCAACGTGGTAGCCGATACCTTGAGTAGAAAGGTGAGTGTGGCTAATTTGGAAGCTAGTTCTTTGAGTTCAAGTTCAGAGGTGTTGGTGTCAGGGACTTGGTTGTCTAATCTCACAGTTAAGCCGGATTTGAAACAACGGTTGTTGGAAGCTCAGACTTCAGATGCTGAGAATCAGAAGTTTGTTGCCCGATCAAGAAATGATCTGAATTCTAAGTTCAGTTTAGATGATTCGGGTTTGTTGAGATTTGAAGCGAGAGTATATGTCCTAGAAGAGCTCAAAAGGCTTATACTCGAGGAGGCACATCGCTCAAGGTACTCTATCCATCCGGGAGTTACCAACCTGTATCGGGACTTGAGATAACAATTCTGGTGGAGTGGCATGAAGAGGGATGTCATGAACTTCATGAAACAATGTCTAACATGTCAAAGGGTGAAGGCAGAGCACCAGAACACGGGAGGAAGTCTCCAACCACTTCCAATTCCCGAATGGAAGTGGGAGCAAGTGACAATGGACTTCGTGTCTGGCTTTCCTAGAGTTAAAGGAGGGCTTGATGGAATATGGGTTATTGTTGAAAGATTCACTAAGTCAGCCCATTTCCTTAAGGTTCGGATGTCCGACAAGGTACCAAAACTCAACTGGTTGTACTACAGAGAGATCGTCAGGTTACATGGGGTTCTGGCTAGTATTGTTTCAGACCGAGATCCGAGGTTCACTTCGATCTTTTGGCAGAATATTCAGAAGTGTTTGGGCACCTGGCTCAAGTTTAGCACCGTTTCGTATCCTTAGACAGACGGTCAATCTGAAAGGTTAATCAGTATCTCGAGAATATGCTTAGAGGTTGTGCTTTGGACTTTCAAGATAAGTGGGACGAGCACATGTCGTTGGTTGAGTTTGCTTACAATAATAGTTATCAGGCTTCGATCAAGTTTGCTCCGTATGAGGCACTTTATGGGAGAAAGTGTAGGTCTACTCTGTTTTGGGATATAGGGGATTGGAGGTGGACCGAGGGAGATAAGCTCGTGAGGGCAGAACCTAAGGAGAAGATTACTGCTACAATTGAGAAGGTTCAGCAAATCCGTCAACGGATGAAAGCAGCTCATGCTCGTGAGGAAAGTTATGCTGATAAGAGAAGAAGGCCTTTCGAGTTCGAGGTCAAAGATAGAGTCTTTCTAAAAGCATCTCCTAGGAAGGGCTTCACTCGAATAGGTAAAGGTGGCAAGCTGAATCCACCATACCTCGGGCCTTTTGAGATCCTTGAACGGATTGGTGAGATGGCGTATAGATTGGACCTACCACCAAGTTTGATCGGGATACACAACATGTTTCACATTTCTTAGCTCCGTAAGTATTATCCCGACAAATCAACTGTTCTCCCTATCGAAGAGGTACAGCTAGAGCCGGACTTGACGATCAAGAAGCACCGGGTTGCGATTCACGACCAAAAGATGTAAGAATTAAGGAACCTACAGATACCCTTAGTCAGAGTTCTTTGGAGAGATCAAAAATCCGAAGAGTCGACTCGGGAGATTAAGGAGAAGATGAGGAGTTTGTACCCCGAGTTATTCCGTACTGTGGCGAACCTGGGGATCAGGTTCTCTGAACGAGGGGAGGTTGTGACACTCCGTCCGACTACACGTACAGGTTCGTGCCACGTGTGAGTTTAATTTCCATAATTTCTTTTATTTTCATATTATTTAACACATATAGTACTCGAAGTTCTCTTTTATATATTCTTTTGTGACTAATTGGATTATTTGATACGGTTTTGCCTTATATGAATCTATGATATGAATTCGTGCTATACGTGTAATTTTAAATTTCGGATTTGAATCCCGAGCATGCTAACTTTGTGAATTATATGACGCATATGATTCTTGGACTTAATTTCACTCTTTAAACTTGTTTGGGACTCGATTGATCTTTAGAGGACTCAATTTCTCTCTTGTTCTAACTTTTGGGCCATTTTGCAATTTGGCCACTTTTGAGTCATTAATTCGTAACTTCAACTTGGGAACTCGGATTCGAGTTTCGTCTTCTCCATTGGACTCGAATCGATGATTCGGAGACAATGGAATAAGCCTTGTTTTTTCTCGATGTCGTTTCAACCCTACGTACCTAAACCCATCCCCCCCGCGCCCCAATAGCCTCTTGTATGCTAGACACTCATTACCCTGTACTTCCTTTGACTTATTCAACCAAGAGATCAGCTACATCTCTCTCTCTCAAGCCTGAATTTCGAACCAATAGAGAAGGAAAGAGGAAGAAGAAGACTTCGAGAGCAAAACCTCCATTTTTGCTACCCTTAAGATCAAGTTTGATCCATTTCTTGCTCAATCTTTGAAGGTAAGACAAGATTCTTGTTCTCCTTGCTCTTGTGATCATTATGCACTCCTTGAATCATGTTTATATGCTAGAGATGGTGGAATATGATATACATGGTGAATAGTTGGGTATTTCAAGTTTTGATGACTTATATGCATCTCTTACCTATTTGTTGATTTAGAGCTTGATAGGATGAGCACGATGGTGTATTAATTGCATATGTTGAGTCTTATTTAATGTTAGAAGTAAGTTGTTAAGTTTCCATTAATGTGCAGGTTATTTCTTGCAAGAATTTGATTTCATTTCATACCTAAACTTGAACTCTATCTATGATCTCTAATCTTGCTCCTTTGTAGCTCGATTTTATGGAGTTTTCGTGTTTGAATTCTTGTATATTTGAAGCCTTAGCATGCCCTTACTTGTTACTCTGAGTGTTGTGGTGTTTTAGTGTGTGTAACAGGGGTGATTTGGGCTGGAAATTGCACCCAGTCCAGCCCCGAAGGCACTAACGCCTGTTAGGGCATTTTTGTACTTGGAGCGGTAACGATCGTTACCCCATTACCCCTGGCTTCTAACCATATTAAGGGGCGTTAGCCCTCTTATGTGTATGAGAGGGTAACGGCCGTGTAACAGCCCAGATTTCGAGACCATGATAGGCCAGGTAAGTAAAGGGTTAAGAGAAAAGCGTTTATAACCTCAATCCATTATACATCTCATTTTATGTAAATTATATGCCTCTATGTTTCAATTTTTGATTAACACCTTATTACAAGAGCTATATCACTATTCATTCACCGAACCTAAACCATCACATATTTCTCATGAAACCTTAGAAAGATAGATTTCACATTTTCTGAATTTATATCCTAGCCTTTGATATCCCAAAACCTACCTTCGAAATTGTTTGTCAAAAATTCTCTTTAGGTCCCAAGTTACTAGTCACCCATTTATGTAGAAATTTTTTGGGATATCTTTGCCCATCCAATATTGGGTTCAAATGAATCCTTGCGAAATTTTATGAATTATGATAACATTCCCAAACCCTAATTCTTATTATAACTCTCGTAGTAACCAAAATCGGCCAAGAAACCCTAATTTAGCCCTAATTTAGAGATTTTCGAATTTCAACTTTTTCCCTATCCCATATTATAACGAAAACGATCCTTGAATTATTTTATGAATTTTAATACCTTTTCCAAACCCTAGTTCAAACCCTAGCTCGTTTTATAAATTTTTTGTATTTTTCCTAAAGTACTATTCCCGCCATAAAAACTAACTTTTAAACCGTACGGCGTTTGATATCCACTGTTATACTCCAAATAATCCTTAAGTTATTTTATGAATCATGAACACTTTCTCGAAAATTAATTCTTACCCTAGCTCCGTTTTAGGAATTTTCTCTTATTTTCCAAAATTCCGAACGCTTACTATTTTAATTTCAGACGTCTAAACTTTAAGTGTTTATAACCATCGGAAAGCTCTTTCGATTCTCTTTATTTTGCAGTTTTACTCATTTCAAACTAAAATCTAGAGATTATTCTATGTTTTTTGTTATTATTTTCACTCTATTTTAGATTTATTTTATTTATTGGATAATATATGTATACATAAGCACATACATCATGTATACACCTAGCATAACACCTAAATACTCTATAATTATACAAGTACCTATTCTAAGACATTAGTCACTAACCTAACAAATTAAAAATGCCACTTAGGTCCCAATTCCATACCTATAAATACCCATTTTCAATTCATTTCCAAGACTACACCAACATTACATCTTCTACCTCTCTCTCTCGACATCAGCTCTCTTCGCTACATAAGGTGTGCTTTTCTTTTATTATTTCATGTTTATATGTTGTTCTTAGTATAATATAGTTGTAGCATGCTTAGGATTAATTAAATTATGCCTTTAGGAATTTATTTTATGAAATATGTGCCTAAATTGTTAGTTTTATGTACAATTTGCTTATATTATGAATTTTATGCATGAATTAGGATATAATATAATCTGAGTATATGTTTAAATATTTATGATATTATTTGATTAAATTCATGCTTAGAATAATTTATTTAGAATTAATTTTTTGAATAAAGTTACATAAAGTGCTATATTTTATGTTTAATTATGTGTTATGAACTTAGAATCTATGAAATATTATCATCAATGAATATGAACACCATAATAAGTCCAAGAATATGTTCATAATATTTTTGAATCAAATCAAGGGCATTTGTGATAGCGTGTGAGTGTGTGTGTTTAATTTTATGTTATAAAGTGTTTAATTCATAAGAATTTGAATAATAAATGTTTTCAATGGTAATTTTGACTTTTTGGTCAACATTTATTCTGATTATTCCTAAAATTAATTAAAAATAATTATAAAATAAGTTTTAGAATTTTTAATGAAGGATTTTATCCGAATTTTCCAAATATCGACAATTTTGTAAACGTTTTCTAAAAATGTGACTACATTGTCAAGTTTAACCCTAATTTCTATTTCAAATACTTCTAATTATTTGATTAGGATCATAATGTGATTAATAAATATTTGAGTAGTTAAAGAATTCATAAACCCTAATTAATTAAAAGAAATTTTCTTAAACGGTTAAAATTAGGGTTTACCTGATATTTCTTAAACGTGTTGCACTGTTTGTATCTTATGTTCTTATTTGATTGGAATAAAAAGAAATATTGACCTAAGCCTGTAGTAGTTAATACTTTCAGGCGAACTTACGATAAAGCAATGGAATCCACCTGACTTCGTCTGACTACCCATATTCGGTGAGGGTTAAAATGTTTTCAACTGGAATCATGCCTATATCTTTGTATCTATACATAAAATTATTTTCAAACCTACCTATTATTTGATTTATTCCCTATACATATCATTATACAATATCCCTCTTTAAGAGGAAGACACTTTTATGTCGGAATCAGGATCTTACCCAGACGTTATAAACTTCAGTCCTATTATTACTAAGAACTGATTCTCGACTAAGCAAGAAAAATACATTATCATTATTATTATGGGCCCCACGTGCAACTATGTCAAGTAATTACCCGAAAGGTATTGAGCCGAGGCTATTGTTGGTGCCACAGACCGCCACAACTCTTGGTAGTGGTTTAGATGGAGGTTAGTTACTCCACGTCAAGAGATTTACAAGGGAGGCAACCTCCCTGATAGAGATAGCTTCCTCCCACTTATTACTTATATCGTCTGTAGGGTTTGATTCCCTATTGACACCACGGAGTAGCGAAGTTATTATCATACTTGGTTTTATTGAGGTATCGGTACCTTGTACAGTGTCATTACTGTTTTACCAAATATTTAAGGAGTTATGGTTGGAGGCGCCTGGCTTGTAGGAATTAAAAGTTCTTATTACAAACGGTTCATGTTTCTACAAATATTTCAAATTCCCCCTACCCTTACTTTATCAATTATTATGAACCGTTTCATATTTGCTATATCTTATGGCTAATATTTTAGATCAAGATCTTCTTGGTCATATAAGTATATAAATATACATATATCCATAAGCTATTATACCCTTTCACTGAGTCACTTTGACTAACCTCTCGCCTGTTTTAAATGCATGGCTTCAGGAACCAAGGGGATGACACCTAGAGGTATCTTCAAGCATTACGGTCAGAACTGATTCTAAGAACACATAGTTTTAGCCTGTTGACTATATGAACAAGTTATCTTATACTTTACCTCCGTATGCCACCCCATTTATACTTACTTCATTTGCAAACTATTTCGATCGAAAATAATGGTACTCGTTCTTCACATGTTACCATCCCCTTTTACTGGCAAAGATTTAAAATTTCTAATCTTCTGTTGTATTTTAACTCGCGCTCTACTTAAAGTACCAAACCGTTAGTCGTAGTATTCCTCACGTGTTAGGTCTAACCTCCACTCGAGGAGTATTGCGGTGTGGGAGTTGTAGTGCTAGGGGAGGCGCTACAGGCTGTTAGTCCTAAGCCAGAGTATCTGACCTAGGTAGCGGCCATTAGGGCTTTGTGTGTTGTTTGGGGCTAACACTTTCTTTGCTTATCTGTGTTGTTTGCTTTCTTTCTTGCTTGGTATGCTCGTTCCTTGCCTCGTACTTGTTATATATGCTTCATTTACTTGTTGAACTATGTGTTATGAGTTTCATATTTAGTTTTTTGCTTGATTTGATATGTCATTTGCAAGTTATGAACATGAATGACCTAAGTGTTGCATTCTCGAACTTCGTATGCATACCTAGCACTCATGAGCATTGTCGGGTGTCAATTTGGTACATATTTGAGTCTAAATCTCGGGTGTTATGTTCTTGTGATTCAGAGCCTCTTCTGAAAGCCAACGAACCCGAGGTTTAGGTGTTTCTCGCTTGTTTTGGCCCGGTCTCCACTCTGTCTTTTTGCTTCAAGGTGAGGTTTAGGACTTTTCTTCTAGCCATGAATCCTATTCCCTTTTATGTGTTGATTTCTCACCCCGCATGTGACTATATGTTTATTATATAGTAAATATAGTGCTTAAGCTATGATTATGATCTTATGATTACGTTTCGGATTTATGAAAATGGTATAAGTGTGAGCATATGTAAGCTTGTGTTTTGAACTCTTATGTACGATTACGTTTGGTGTGAGCGAGGTATACCCCGAGAGATGGGAAGTTGGTATGAAATGGTATGTTGGGCCCAGGGAATGATGGGCAAGGAATGTCCGGGACAGCAAGAGCCGTCAGGTTTGGCCTATGCATGATTCCCTTTGAAGTATTCACGCGCGAATCTTGGAGGTAGGGAAGGCGTGGTACATTGAGCCCTCGGTGGATAACCGGGGAAGGCATAGTGTGGGTTTGCTACCTCGTATGTATTGTTATTGTAGGTGGAGAGGGTTTGATTCCTGAAACTTGGTTGATGTGGGGATGGATTGGTATTTGTGATTTATGTATTTTATGTTATGATATGAGGAGTTATTGGAGGTCCGTACTCGATGGACGTATGTTTATATTCATATTGATGGATTATGAAACGGTATAGGACTTCCTTACTTATTATAAGCTCTGTTTTGAAAGTGATTTGGTATGCAAAACCCTAGCCCGGTTTGTGACCATTCCTTTTGTAATTACTTTGCTCTATACTTACCTATGTGTGTGGGTGTGCATTAGCCCCCTCACTCTGTCGAGTTGTAGACTGACCCTCTCCTTTACCCTTTCTGGTTACTCGAGCTAGGCGGGGAAGTACGTCGTGAGGTCAGGTCTTCATATTATATGTTGCATTTTGGATACTCTTACTTTATGGTTTGTAAGAAGGGGTACTTTTGAATACCTGATGTATATACTTCTTATTTTGGGCCACGTGGCCATTATATACGTTAGTATGTTTGGTTGAGCTCTTTTATGGATCCTGTATGTTGCTTCCGCTTATATGTTTAACTGTTCGGCATGCTCTATTTTGTCTTAGCCCCGTTTAGCCTAGTGTGTGCGTGTAGGTCCCCGTTCGCTTAGACTTGGGCTTATGTATGGAAATCCATTTCATATGCGGTTTCGGGTCTAGTTGCGGGGGATGTGGTGACCCGTTGCTCCAGGTGCTACAGGACCCAGGACTAGTGAGACATCCAAAGGCTAACATCTTTAGGTAGGTACTTGATTACCAATTCTATCTCCATAGAATTTCCAGTAATGTTTTGTCATGACTGATTTTTCAATATGGACCCACGACTCGTGAGACATCCATATCTACTTGATTGTTGAGGACCCATCAATAATAAGATCTCGATCAAACTTAGTTCGGAATGACCCATGACTCGTGAGATATCGCCCATTCCAAAATAATTGAGAAATACTAATTACTTTAAGTAATTAATCAAGAAACAAAGAATTAATAGGTTACACCAGTTATCCCATGACTCGTAAGACAACAACTAGCTTGCCTAATAACTCTTAAATCCTATTGATGGAATGCTAGGAATTTTATTACCTTAATAAAACACCTATTTATTCGAAGGTTGCTCAATATTTTAAAAGGGATTTTCGAATTAACTGGTGAGTTGTGAAGTTTTGACCTCACCAACATAAAATTTTATCTAATTTTTAATTATCTTTGTTAATGTAGTTTCACACAAAATAATTAGCAGATAGCATACCTTAGCATGATACTAATATGAGATGATCATGGGTATCCTATCTTATACATGATTATGAGAGTCACTCCATAATCACAAGTCCCAAACATACATGTCACATAAACATATATTTCACATTGGGGTACAAGATTAAATGGAAAAACCCTAATCTATTTCATTAATAGAAACAACCCCTCCCTTACATTTTGAGGGGTCTTCATTTATGCCGCCTTCTCCTTGATATGTGGATCCATCTTGCTCCTTGGGTGCTAGTCTCCAAAATGAAAATAAAAATCTCACTACCTATATACTACTCTCAAATTACAATAAAAAGAAAAAGTACATAGAGTAATAAGGCTCAATCTTTATATTGGCCTTAGATAAGTATTTGAGGCATACCCCGGCCAAAAAACAATAATAATGAAAACCACGTAATGAATAAAGCAAAGGCCACAAATAAGTAGGGCTCCAATTACAATTGAAATAACAGAACTATGGGGCTCCGACCCCAATTCAAAACATCCATGTGTATAATGTAAAACATCTATGAGACTAACCCATGATCACCTTGTTGGAAAACACGAAAGAGTTGAGCAGCGAAAGTTTAAAATTTTCCAAAAGTTTAATCGTTGTCTTACAATTTTCGTACTGTAACGTTGGGTTCAACAAGAAACTTACTTTAATTGAAGCTTTCTTGTGATGTTGTTACTGCCTAACAAATACCCTTCAAGCGGAAAGTCCCTCGAACGGCCTTCCATTTAGACTCCAAAGTAGAAGCCTCTAAAGCATATCCACACCAGACCTAGAACACGATCAAGTGACTGAGAATGCTAGTTCTATGGCTTGTGTTAAGGCTAGGATAATTTTTTCTTTGAAAACTTTTCTTTTGGTTTTTCTAAAAAACTTATCACTTCGTGAGTGTTGGTCTAAAGAATAAGAGAAGCATCCACCCTTGTATAAATACTAGGGGGTTTGAAATTTCCTAGGGTTCTCCTAACCCTAGTGGACTTCTTTTCTTGCTCACTAATTAACTCATTTAATTATTTAATTTAATTAGAATAATAAGTTCCTAACTTATTCTCCAAGTCTAGAAAGAGAAGACTTCTCTCTCTTACAATAGGAAGTTAGATTTTTCAGCTTTCCTAAGGTTAAAAGTTAATATTCAATAAATAATTTAATTCCTAATTAATTATTTATTAGGTTAAGTTTATTTGAGAATAGTCTTAACAATTAATTCAAAGACTAAAATTAATTAATTACAATTTAATTAATTAATTCTAGAAAAGAATTTTCGTGTGAAATAAGTCACACGAAATGGGACACGCGTGAAGCCACATGTACGTGACACGTCGTAGCCACGTTGGCCGCTTGACACGTGGCATCAGCCTCGTTCTATGCCCATTTCGATCAACTATTTTGATCCTTCGTTAATCATATTAATATCCTATCATAACCCTCATGTTCTGGCATTTGTGTGTGACCCTTTAGGTTCATTATTCGATTAGCAGTGACAACAATTAATTAATTCCCTAATTAATTAGTCACTTCACATATCACACTACCGTAATCTAGCAATAGGTGTGTGACCCCTAGCCGAATAACGAAATGATTCGAAGAACCTTTCAGTCAATGACAATCAGTGAAATACGATCCTCCTACAACTCCATCTCTCAATCAAGAACTAAGGCATGGGAATATTCTCAGAGGCCAAATATTCTTGATCTTTAAAGTTAAGTTCGTTTCATATCTATTTCGACCTCAATCCTAGAAAACCCCATTTTCTAGATGTCTTGATCTTTATCCACCTTGGACAAGGGCTTAATGTTGAATGGACTACGAACAACTCAATCAGTAAGAGATCATTCTTGTTCTTAATAAGTGTAGGTCCTTTATCGATTCTACTAATTCAACATATGCCACTTGTGTAATCCCAACATAGGCCGTGGCTCAGGTGTCTATATGGTGACACCCTATTGAGCCTATATCAAAGATTACAGAGTTAGCTCATATGAGACATTACAGAATCTCAAGTCTAAGGATTAATGAATCACGTCATTGACCTGTGAGATATTTCCTAAACTGGAAGTTTCAGGAAACTTCCTTTCCCAATAAGGAATGTTCTCACGTGGGACATCTCAGTGATGAAGTTCTTATAACAATCACCCTTATGTATTATGAACGCATCAACGCATACACTTATCACTCCATGAAACTGAGTGATCCTTCAAAACGACATAATGACATAAGCAAGTCTCAACAGAGTCAAGGTCGACACCCCCACTGTCTGTCGGACTCATTGACTTGGAGAAGTTTCTAATCCTCGCCTATGGAGTTAAGAACTTGTTTCATGTGTCGTTCCGATAACGACAAAGTTCTTAACGGCCTCATCGGATTAGGGGAGTTGAATTCATGCAAAACACAGTCAACCCAAACAAACATAAATAAGCACAAAAAGAAGTGATTGCCTATGAAGAAAATCATCTCGTTTATTATTCAAAGAATGTTAGTGATTTTACAAGGAAATAGTACAACAAACATCTTATTTAAGGGCACTATTCCTAACACATATAAACTAGCATATCCGCTTGAAAATAAAATTTTCCGATTAAATTTAAAATTCCCTTAACTTCAAGCTCTTATAACTTAAGTAGTTTGAATATAGCTCACTATTCAAGAATCCATTCAAAAATCGAGTTCGGATCATGACAAGACTCAATTAATTCAAAAATTAAAATTTTCTCTAAATATTATTCAAAATAATATATTAATTATCTTGAAATATTAAACTCAATTTTAATTCATTAGAAATCCCAAATTTGTAATTATTTCAAAAATAAATAATTTTTACACTAAAATCATATTTTAATTAGGGATTGAAAAACTGATCAAACAAAAACAGGACTGCTCGGACGAACCCCGCAAGAGGTGCGCGCGTTACTCGGCAGGGCCGCCTAGGTGGCTAGATGGATCAGATGCACAATAGCAGCGGGTACTGCGAGCAGTGATCCTGGGATGGGGGCGGGATGAAGCGGGGCAGCGATAGCCAGCCCCATGCGCGTACAATGTGCGCTCAGCGACGCGGGCGCTTCCGCTTTCTTTCTGTCTATGGCGTGCGGCTAACGTATTTTGTGACACCCCATCTCTCCGACAAGCTAGGTATGACATCACGAGAGGGTTTATTTATGTAATTATGTTCTTTTAATTTAAGTTAGATGCTAGATCACTTGTTTAAGTGACCTCTATTCCCTATGTGTTTAAATTCAACGTTTAATTTCTTGCATTTGATTTCTATTATTTGAATTTAATTCCTAACTTTGTGAATACATGAAATACTTAAATTATATGTTTATTGAACTTATTTACGTGTTTTATGTTTTTCTTTTAGACTCGTTTGATTAGGTCTTGGACCTATTTTGATTTTTGGGGACTTAAGGGCCTAAAGTGCAATTAGGACACTGTGGGTTTTGGATCACGTAACTTGAGCTCGAGAATTTTGATTTGAATTATGACACCACCGTTGGACTCCTTTTGATGATTCGGATCCAACGGTACAAGCCTCATAACTTTTTAAGCCCGTTTGGACCTCTGAAACTTCACCGAACTGAGCAGCTTGTACCGGATCCTATAACCCGCCCGTTTAAGCATACTTGACCCATTTTATGCCCCAAGACCCAACTCTTGTACCCTTATTTAACCAAGAATTATCCCTCATTCTCTCACTCTCTCCCACTTCGTACCACATCCCGAAGAAACAAGATGAAAAGAAGAACAAACCTCAAATCTTATAAATATAGAGCTCAATCTTCACCATTTTCTTCTACAAGCTTCAAGGTAAGAATGGATTCTTATTCTCCATTCTCTTGTGCTTTTTTTGCATCCGATTAATTCTTATTTTAACTTCAGATACCATAGATTTTGAACAAGACAATAAATAGTAAGGGTTTTATATAATTCTTGAATCATATGTATATCTCTGTGTTATTTCTCGGTTTAATGCTTGTTTTGTGTTCCTTTGAGCTCCATTTTTTACTTTTTATGCATGGTTTAGATGGTAGTGGTGTATTGAAGAAGATGCCATGAAAGAAGCTTGATATATGTGTTAATGGCAACTTGGTTTCTAGCTCTTTTCATGCCTCCAAGTTTAGATATGCATGTGTTTGTGAAGTTAAACCTTGATTCTTGCTTGATTTTGTTGAGATTTGAGGTGGTTTTGATGAATTTTGGCTCTCTCCACGAAGTGCCCTGCTGCTGCTGCATTTTTTGCCTCGGACATGAATCCAAGGGTGTGGATTTCATGCCTTGAAGAATTTCATGGGCGTGGATTTAAGGTAGGGTCGCTGGACCTGATTCACGAGGGTGGATTTCAAAGCTTAATGAAATCCACGGCCGTGGATCCTCCCAAGTTTTGTGTTTGAGTTTGTTTCTTTTCGTTGACCTTCCATCCAAGCTCTGATTAGCCTGAAATTTAACCATAGAATTCTCTTTAAGTTTAAATTATTCTCCAAGTAGAATCACTTCAAAATCATATTGGAGGAGTGAGTTATAACCGATCAAATTTTCTGTCGCCACTTCGCCAAAATCCTATCTTTGTTCAATTTCAAACCTACACCATTTTTGGATCCCTTTGAACCACAATTTAAGCTATATTCCGTTGGAAAGCTACATTTATCTAGTTTGTTATCCAGCAAACTAAAATCAATTCGAACTTCTCAAACTCAAGATATTCCCATTTTCGTACAGCTTATGCATTTTAATAATCTGTCGGCTTTTGCTTGGAGCTCCTTTTAACGCTTCTCTTTCATTTTTTTATGTTTTCCCACTCCGTTTATGACTGCTATATGTTTTTAACATGTTTTAATATGCGTTATGGTTCATATATTAAGCTTTTGGTGCAATTTGATAAGTTTTATACGAGCTACAACTTGTATGCCTCAAGTGCCTCTTTATGCTAGCACGTTTACATTCAACGCATTCCTTGAGTGTCTAATTGACCTATTATTCTCCTATATTTATATCTTTGATGGTAATTACCCATTCTAGTGTTTTGTGATAATAATATGGATTTGATGATATGATTTGCGGGGTGTAAACATGATTTTCGTGCACATGCTTTTAAGTGCTACTTCATGACCTTCCTTGTGCATCCATTGCATTCTTATGCATCGTCGTACGTTTAAATGGTTCATAATCGAGTCTAAGTCATAATTTTATGTTTGTTTATCTCAAAGTTTGGCTCGAGACAAGTTGAACCCACCATTTAGCTTCTTCTCGATCGTCAACGCTCGTCCGTGAACAGTTTTGGTAAAAGGTGAGGTTTAGGTTTGTTTTCTGTTAGTTAATGCGACCTACAACCCTATGTGCTCATTTTCAAGCCTGTATGCGACTATACTATTGTATTTATATAATAGATATGTGCTTATACGATACAGTTAAAGGTTTTGAATTATATATACGAGCGTATGTAAGCTTGAAAAGGTTTTTCAACAAGGCCATGCTCCAAACTATGTGTCTTCATGCAAGCTATGCTCTTCTCCAACACGATATGATTTAGGATAACACGGAGAGGTATTTTAAAAGCATATGTCGATTTGCAAGGTAAGGTATGCAATAAGGTACGTTAAGTTACGTTAATGTATGTAGCGACTTAAGATTTAGTAATGAGATTTGTTCTAAGTTATTTTAAGCCCTCGGGAATTGTGGGTAAGGACATTCGGGATGGCAAGGGCCTTCGGGTTAAGCCTTTGCATAATTCCCATTTGAAGTGCTTACGCGCGACTCTTGGAGGTTGATGAGGCGTGGTGCTTTGAGCTTTCGATGAATAACCGGAAAGGTATAATTTGGGTTAGATAACCCGTGTGTATTATTAGTAGTGAGGGTTTACACCCCGAACTACCTTGGTGTTGGGGTTGGATTTGTTATATGATATTTGTTTATTTCAGTTTTCTCACGTATGATAATATGATAGGGAAGTAAGGTTGAAGGCTCGTACTCGCCTGGTATAAGAATATGTTAAGTTTTGTTGATTATGAAACGGGGTAGGATCTTTCCTTTACGATACGATTCGTTATGAATACGATATGTTTGGATAAGATAAGCATATGTATAAGTTTGATTCGAAAATGGTTTTGGTGTGCAAAACCCTACTCCCGGTTCATAGTCTTTCTTTTAATACGTGCTTGCTCTATAGGTATATGTGTGTGGGTGTAAGGCCCGAGCGCGAGACGTCACATCCCCCGCACCATGACCTGGCCCGCATATGAAATCGTAAATCTATACACAAGCCAAATAAAGGCAAACGGGGACACAACACACTCAGAATGCTAGGGGGGACTAACCCTTAAACTAAACAAAGAACCAACAATCATAACAACAGAGTAGCATAAACCCAGAAGCATAAAATCCATAACTCATATGTTGAGCTATAAGCTCTAGATACCATCAAACAAAATGCAAGTATCATAATCAACAGCCCACACAACCTATTACAATTCATATATGCTCTATTCATTTCATGTCATAATAAACATAATGCATGAGTGATTACATAAAGAAATGCTAGACACCAATGCAAGACTCCCAATGACTCGTATTCCCGCCTAGCTCTTTCCACTTGCAAAATAACAAAAAACAACTCCGATTTCAGTCTTTAAGAGACTGGTGGGTATAAAATGGGCATAATATGTAAATATTGCGGAATTTAAACATAAACATTCAAGTTATAATCCCGATCAAAGATTTACTAACATTTTCCCAAGGGGTAAAGCAAGAGAAGCAATGAACGAGATTATAACAATCATTTTCAATCATTAGGTCAATCGTGAGCCGGCGAGTGGCTAATTTCCAACCTTCACTTCATGTATCATTATCATTGAATCATTAGTTGTCACACACATAATCTTTTATGCTCATTCATTGATCATTTATTCAATCATTCATTTACTCCTTTTTCCTCTGGTTAGTGGACGTGTTTGCAAAGCCCGACCACCCATTTATTGTGGCTAGTGCGGTACATAAATCCCCAAAAGCCCCATCCTTCACTAATCTCCTAGTGAAGTTCGGTATCACCGTAGTTTGGTGGAACTAGTATACGGGGATCACTATCAGCCCAAGCTTCCTCGGATAGCCACGTACACTAAGTTCCAGGGCCCCCATTCATTGCGTTCAATCAATTTTCGCCAAAATCATTTGGTAGGATTCATAAATAAAGGCTTTACTTTGAAAACATTGACTCGTTGAAAGACTCGATGTATACATATATAATTTTGGCCAAAAATTTGCACATTAGGGTATATCGGGTCATAACTTTAACTAATAGAAGAAAACCCACCTTGATTTACTAAAAGAAGGACACAAGGTCCTCACTGTCCAGCCTCGTCCCCAACCTGACCAATATCTGTGTAACAAAAGTGGTGTGAGACTCAATATGACCATAGCGATGCACGACATGCAATAAACATGATATGAGGTGCTTGAACAAGATAATGGCGCTATGGAGATGTTCATATTTGCAATTAAGATTACATAATCACGTTATTCATCCAATTCACGGAGAATGGATACTCATTCATGTTCATTCGTTCATTTCATTTCCAATTCATTTACATATTGATCCATAATCGAGCTCCACATGTTCATATCGTATAATTCAAGAATCACTTTCATATGATAGCATAAAGATTCATATAGCATTTAGTATTCATAATCGAATCTCATAGAATACGAAAAGTAGGCATGTGATTCCATATATAAAACAAACTATGCATATTCAAGAAAACAGGGGAGACACGGGCGTGTCTCCCTTGGCGTATAAATGGGGACACGGCCATGTCTCAGTACAGAGCCAGTTTCCCCTATTCTAACAAGGGGTGTCTCATCCATAGTGGAAAGTGAGGCATGCCCGTGTCTCGGTACAGAGAACTTCCTTCGCGGGAAAGCAACATTTCATGCACAAAGGACGATACGCCCGTATTGCGCATGAGTCACCATCATCTTCTTCGAATTTCCAGTTGAAAAACACCGAAACACACACTTGCATCCCCTGTTTTCAAACCAACAACAACCACAACATGCTAGGCACCATCTTGGACCAAGAATTCACCATAAAACTTAGGGAAAAACATGTACTTCAATCTCCTAAACAAGAATTCATGCATATATGTGGGAAATTCATGTTAGATCCTCATTTTCATGCATGAAGCTTAAATATCCATTAATGGCAACTTTCATGTCAGGCAACCAACACTTAATCTATGCTTGTAGAAATCATAAGGGGGCTAGATAGAGCTTCTTTCATGCATAAAAACACAAGAGTTACCATAGATGATTACATACCAAGAATCAAGCTGAAACTTGCACTATTCATGTTCTTCTCCAAACCTCAAGAATTCCTAACTTAATTCATGCTTCTTATGGATTAAAATATGCATGAAGATGAGGAGATTTCATTACAATCTTTACCATAGAAGAAGATTGGATGATGGTTAATCTTGAGCTCAAACTATGGTGAATTGAAAATTGAGATTTTTCTTGGAGCTTCTCTTTCCTTCTCTTGGATAAGGATGATCGATGATTATGGAAGAAGCTCTTAAGGTGGAGAATTGGATCAAATACGGGTCGAACTGCTCCGATATTGATTAAAACGGATTCAACTTGAGCTAAGGAGTTGTATTGGCTAAAATTTGCCTCGTTGAGAATCCAAACGACATCAAAAAGACGTGAGGTCAAGTTTATTAGTTAGGAATCATCAAAACGAGTTCAACACCGATGACGGATCTCGAATCCGAGATCCCGAGCTCAAGATATTCAAAAAACCGTTTAACATGGCCTATTATTCAAATAGGTCTCTAAACTTTCAAAAAGTGACAATTAAGCCCAAGACTTACTTTCAATCAAGTCTATAACTTTTAAATAAGTTACAATTACACCCTTCGCAATTTTACAAGTTCGATCATATATTCACATTTCAAATTGGAATACAAATGAAATTTAGACAAATATTTCAAGTTATAAATGCAATTAAACAACTAAATGAAAATTAAAATCACATAATTCAAGAAATAAACACATGTATCACTTACCTGCACGTGCGAGAACGCAGGGCATTACAACCTCTCCCCCATAAAAAAGAATCCGTCCTCGGATTCAATGCTCGCCCGGAAATAGTTCAGTGTAGAACCTTTTATTTTCTCCTCTGTCTCCCACATAGCTTCCTCGGTTTTATCACTTCTCCATAAAACTTAGACTAGTGGGATATGCTGATTTCTGAGTTCTTGGAATTTTCGATCCAAGATCTTAACCAGCTTCTGAAGGAAGGTAAGAATCGGTTCAAGTTCTACTTCCTCTACTGGAAGAACAGTTGGTTCGTCTAAAAAGTATTTCCGAACCTGTGAAACATGGAACACGTTGTGGATTCCTATTAAGCTTGGAGGTAAATCCAACCGATAAGTTGTATCTCGATTCTTTCTAATTCTCAAAGGGACCCATGTAACCAGGGTTTAACTTCCCTCCCTTACCAATTCTCGTGAATCCTTTACGTGGAGAGGCTTTAAGGAAAACTCGGTCCCCGACTTCGAACTCAAGATCTTTTCTCCGATTATCAGCGTAACTCTTTTGACGATCTTGAGCTGCTTTCATCCTTTGTAAAATTAATTGGACTTTCTCAATGGTGTCTTGAACCGCTTTAGAATGTTTTTCTTTCTTCTCACCTCTTTTTACACTTTCTTGTTTGGTTCAATTCCATTCCTCCAAATCGAAGAACAATGAAGATTTGCATTTTCGTCCGTAGAGGAATTCATAAGGTGCCATTTCTATCGAGGCCTGCTAGCTATTATTGTAAGCAAACTCGATCAATGGAAATTGTTCTATCCAAGAACTCTGAAAATCCAATGCACAAACCCTTAGCATATCCTTTAGACATCTGATTAATCTCTCAAATTGTTCGTCCGTCTGTGGATGAAAGGCTATGCTAAAATGAAGCCTAGTTCCAAAACACTTCTGGAGTTCTTGTCAAAACCTCGAGGTGAATCCTGGATCCCGATCCAATACAATGCTAACCGACACTCCATGAAGTCGAACAATTTCATCACAGTACTTCTTGGCTAGCTTATTTACCTTGTCGGACATCCTTATGGCAAGAAAATGTGCTGACTTTGTTAATCGATACACGATCACCCAAATTCCATCAAAACCACATCTAACTCGCGGTAAACCCAACACGAAATCCATTGCTATTTGTTCCAACTTCTATTCTGCAATAGGCAATGGGTGGAGTAGCCCTAATGGCTTCTGATGCTCGGCTTTCACTAGCTGACAAGTCAAACACTGCTTCACATAATTAACCACGTCTCTTTTCAATCCGTTCAACCAGTAATACTGCTTAAGGTCCCAATACATCTTATTCCCTCCAGGGTGTACAGAATAAGTGGTCTTGTGAACTTCATCAAGTATAATTTGCTTTAACTCTTCGGGGACCACAATCCTATTCTTGAATCTGAAGATTCCTATATCATCAAATCTGAACGGACATTCAGGATCATTTTGGGCTTTCCTTACTAATTTCTAAAGTTCAAGATCACTTCTCTGAGCCTCAAATATTCGTTGTCTTAAAGCAGGGTGAATTGAGTTATTAGAGATATAAGCGTTTATCTTGATCAGCTCTACTTTATCTCTGATATCCACTTCCAAATTAGATGTACTAGTCTTCCTGCTAAGTACATTTACGACCACATTAGCTTTCCCTGGATGGTATTAGATTGTACACTCGTAATCCTCAAGAATCTCCATCCAACGGCGTTGTCTCGCATTCAACTCCATAAATATAATGTCTCCATTTTAATAATGCAAAGATCACGGCTTCCAACTCAAGATCATGCGTGGGATAATTCTTTTCATGTTCTTTCAACTTCCCAGAGGCATAGGCGATTACCTTCCCGTTTTGCATCAGAACACAGCCCAAACCTTCTTTCGAAGCATCGGTATACACAACAAACCCTTCGGTACCCTCGGGAAGTGCTAAAACTGGTACAGACGTCAACTTTTCCTTTAAAAGTAGGAAGCTCGCCTCACATTTCTGATCCCACTCAAACTTGACTTTTTTCTTTGTCAATCGGGTTAAAGGTGCGGTAATCTTCGAAAAATCCTTCACAAACCTTCGGTATAGCCCGCTAGGCCCAAGAAACTTCTAACCTCTGAGGCATTTTTTAGACTCTGCGAGTGTAAAATTGTCTAAACCTTTGAAGGATCTACTTCTAATCCTCTTCTCGAGACGATGTGGCTTAAGAAAACCACCCGGTCAATCCAGAACTCACTTTTACTGAACTTCGCATACAACCGATGTTCTCTCAAAGTTTCTAGTACCAATCTGAGGTGTCGTGTATCATCTTCTTCTGGTCTTGAACACACGAGGATATCATCTATGAAGATTACCACGAATTTGTCGAAATAAGGACGGAAAATCCGGTGCATCATATCCATAAAAGTTGTCGGAGCATTGGTCAATCCAAACGTTATCACTACAAACTCGTAATGCCCATACCGAGTATTAAATCCTATCTTAGGAACATCTTCTTCTCAGATTTTCAACTTATAATACCCTTGTCTCAAATCAAGCTTCGAATACACTGTCGACCCTTGCAAGAGATCAAAAAAATCTTCTATGTGAGGCAAAGGATACTTATTCTTTACCGTCATCCGATTCAATTCCCTATAATCAATGCACATTCTCAGAGTTCCATCCTTCTTCTTAACAAAAAGTACCGGTGCACCCCACAGTGACGAACTTCGTCGAATATACCCATTCCTGAGTAACTCTTCAAGCTGAATCTTCAATTCATTTAATTCCGCAGGAGCCATTCGGTAAGGGGTCATAGTGTAAGGCTCTGATCCCGGATACAAATCTATTACGAACTCAATTTTCCGGTCTGGTGGCAAGTAACCTAAATTCTCTGGAAAAACATCGGGATAATCTTTTACCACCTCTATTTACTCAAACCGTGCTTGATCCTTCGGTTTATTAAGGAGATAGGCAATATATTCCGTGGCTCCATCTCTCACTAACTTATGGGCTTCGGTGAAAGACAAGAGTGGCACCGTCTTTGAACTATTTCCCACAATCACTTCTTCGCCCAACTTGATTCTCTTAGCAAAACAATCAACCGTACCATGATGTCTGAATAACAATCTATTCCTAGAATTACATCGTACTTGGACATCGGCATGAAAATCAGATCTGTTGGATAATTCTTACCTTCCAAACTGATTACACAATCTCGGACCACCTGATATGTCTCAAGACTCCCACCGAGAGGAGAACTCGCCAAATAACAAGTATCCATACAAGTAACAGGTAAACACAAAGTAGCAACTAGTCCACACGAAATAAATGAATGTGTGGTTCCAGGGTCAAATAATACATATATGTTCATATTAAGGATGCATATCGTACCTTCCACCACGCCTGTTGGGTCAGCCTCCACGACCTGCTCTTCACCCTCGAGGACGTAAGCACGAGCCTGAATCATAGGCCTCTGAGCTCCCAGATGATATCCGGGAGTCTTGTCAGGACACGCGTTGGCCATATGAGTCCCCTTTCCGCAGATCAAACACAAACCCAATCTTTTTCGGTAATCATTATAGGAGTGAGTGGGTCCTCCACAATACGTATATGGTGGCTTGTGTCGGGAATAGTACCCCAGAAAGTTGTTATGTTTTGGGACTTTCCCTATATCACAAACAATCTTTGAATAATATATGAATAATTATAATCATAGGCGAACACTTCTTATGTGCCAGTACGTGTTTTATGTGTTTCCATTATGTGTGCATGTCTAGAACTCCCCTAATCCAATGAGGTCGTTAAGAACTTTCTCATTATGGGAATGACACATGAAATAAGTTCTTAACACCATAGGCGAGGATTAGAAACTTCTTCAAGTCAATGAGGCCGACAGACAGTGGGAGTGTCGACTTTGCCTCTGTTGAGACTTGCTTGTGTAGTTGTGTCCTTAAGAAGGATCATCCTGTTTCATGGGGTGTAAAGTGCATAAGTTGATGCGTACACAATAAAAAAGGGTGTTTGTTGTAAGAACAAGTTCACTGAGAGTGCCCTGCGTGAGAACATTCCTAAATGGGAAAGGACGTTACTAGGACTTCAAGATTAGGAAATATCTAACATCTCAATGACGTGACGAACTAATCCTTAGACTTGAGATTCCACATTGTCTCATATAAGCTAACTCTGTAATCTTTGATATAGGCTCAAAAGGGTGTCGCCATATAGACACCTGAACCACGGCCTATGTTGGGATTACACAAGTGGCATATGAGAATTGTTTGTAGCCCCCCAACCGGAAAGGCACCACATCCCCCGCACTATGAGCTCGATCCACCCATGAAATGGAAAATCCATACATGAATCCAGCTCACAGCGAACAGGGACTCACTCACTCATAAGGCTAGGCGAGAACTAAACCTCACAACCAAATTATAAAGAACAAAGGTAAATGACAAATGCGGAAGCATAGTATACCCTTCAATACCAATTCAAGCAACATAACGTAATCAACTAACACAAAGACTTATTCCTGAAAATTCGTACATAAACCCAATTGCATGATTATAATGATAGTCATAATATTTATCTATTCGTGAAAATTCAACCAGATTACAAAATGCATATGAAGTGACCTAAACTTAACTAATCGACTTGACCGACTCGACTCCCCGCCTAGCACTCCAAACTTGCAAAGAATCTGAAAACAAAACCGGTTTCAGTCTTTAAGAGACTGGTGGGTATAAAACAGGGTATAACATAAATAATATCGCAGAATTTAACACTCACACATGCATGCTATAATCCCGTGCGATGTTTTTAAGATATTTTCCCAAGTGGGTTAAACAAAGGAAAACAACACTCGGGATTACAACTATCAAAATCATATATTCCATTCATAAGGTTTCATGGCCGGGCGAGTGGGCGTGCATAATCTCCAACCTTCTCCTCGTGTGTGCATAGTCCATTTGTTCATTCATTACCGATCATGCGACAATCATTCATTCATTGAAAATCTTTCATAATCATAATCATAATCATAATCATTCATTCATAATCATAAACACTTACACCTTCTTTCTCTAGGTGGTGGACGGGCTTGCAAGACCCGGCACCTCATACATAGTGGCAATGAGGTTCGTGAGTCCTCATTGCCCGACTAGCGTTTTCTCATCAAAACTCCTAACGAGATCCGTTTCATCGTTAATATTTGTTGGGACTAGTGCACGCGGATCACCGTCAGCCCGAGCTTCCCCGGAAGCTACGTACACATAGTCCCGGGCCCCCATAATCATTGTGTTCACTGATTTCGCCAAAACATTGGATAAGGGTTCATAAATAGAAAGGGGTCATACGTTTGAAATCATTTACCCAAAATGACTCGATATATATAAATATAATATTTTGGCTTAAAACATTTCACGTAAGGGATACATCGGGTCGTTTTAGCTATTAGAAGAGAAACCCACCTGTATGTCTTTAACCGAACAATACCAAGAAGAAAAGGAGACTCGAAAGTGTCCTATGAAGCCGGCATCCCCAGCCTGGAGAAAACTTGTGGATTGATGGAGGTTTGGAAGAGATTTGAACTTGAATCTCCAAGGGTTGCTTGAGCTACGGGAAAACTGGAGAGCATAAGGTTTTGGCTGACTTTTCTCTAAGTGATGAGGTTTATCTCGGTTTGGGGTGATCAAGGCTGGTTATAGGGTTAGGTTAAGGTTCCAAGGAATCAAACCATAGTTAATTTGGTAAAGGTTTAAATAAGATGTGGTCATTTTAGTAAATTGTGGCAGATTTGGTTTCCGTTTCATGTTTCGGTTGAATTTCGGAGGTTCAAATAACTTTGGAAAAATATAAGGCTAAGTTCACTAAACTCGAATTTTTGTTGCGAGTTCAGTGAAGTTGACGAAAATCGAATCCGAGTTTCCTAGCTCAAGATATCACATACGGAACCAAGGTTGCGCTAATTGCCCGTTAGCCCCCGATTTGGTTCCACAATTCAAAATAAATTCGTTACCACGTCAAACGAAATCAAAAACATAAAAAGAGCACATACACATGTTCATAACACATAAATCTACAACATACTAAATTTTCATGAATTTCGATATCAAATCATGTAAGAACGAAGCGCGTTTAAATCATGCAAGAACAATACATTGACAATTCATAACATTTCAAATTAAATAAACAAATTTAAATCCTATTTTTGAATTAAAACAAAGTCACGATTAATATTGTAATTAATTAGTATAATTAAAGATATAATTAATTATCATTAACACTTAATTATCAACTTAAATATATTAAGTACGTAATGAAAGAAAATAATAAAATGAAATAAAATAAACTAATAACAATTTATATTAAAATTAAATATTTAAGACACTTATAAACAATTAATCACATAATTAAATAATTAATTGCACAATTTCTAAACACATACGACATATTAGTACGAATGAAAAACCGGGGCGTTACATTGTTGGAATCAATAAAGGACCTACACTTGTTGTAGGCAAGATGATCTCTTATTACACAAGTCATTCACGCTCCATCCTAAAATGCTTGCGCAAGGTGGTTAGATCAAGACATCAAGAAAATAGGGTTTTCTTGGATTAAGATCAAATTGAATATGAAGACAACTTTGTTTTAAGATTAAGATTAGTAGGGCTCTCACACAAATACAGGGTTCAAAGGGTATTATGGAAAGATCATATAATTGATCGAAACGAAAGCACAGTGTAAAGTACACCTGTGGATCGAGAGCATTGCTTGGGAGGTGTGATCCATTTGAGAAATTGGATCATGTGTTAATTAATTAGAGAATTAATTATTAAGTCCAAATATAATTAATTGGAGAATTAATTATAAAGCTAAGATATAATTAATTGGAGAATTAATTATAAATCCCTATATATAATTAATTGGAGAATTAATTATATAGCCAAAATAAAATTAATTGTCGAATTAATTTTAGCCCATTAGAATTAATTAGTGAATTAATTCTAAAGCCACGAATTAATTCTAAGTATTTAATTATTTGATTATTCTAATTTGATTAGAATAAAGAAATAAATAAATATCTTCTATTTTATTATTCTAATAAAATATTAATTCTAGTATGATTAGAATAAATATTATTACGATAAGATATTTAATTATTACTAGAATAATTAAATATTCCTAAATTTGTTAGGAGCTCTTTTTCTAGAAAAATAAATATCTTATTTTAGATGAGATATTATTTACTTGGAGAGAAAGAAAGAATAGTAGAAAATTCAAAGTAGGAGACCATCTCCTACTAGAAAGTTGGGTTTCGAACCCTAGTCTATAAAAGGACTAAGGGGTTTGAAATTTTGGCCTTACACGTGATTTGGAGATCACGTCCAACCTTCATGGAATTTTGGGGATAATTCTCTCGCTCTCTTTTCTCGTTTAAAGTTTCTTTAATACGCATGTTATAGTACTAGCATACTCACTAACATGATTTGAATCTACATTGGTATGGATTGATACTCTAGAGGATTTCTACTTTGGAATCTGGAAGAAAGAATCGAACAAGAAACTGGGATTCATGCCAAATGAACAACGTTTGAGGGCAGCTCAAAACGTTTCAAGAAAGCTTCAATTGTTGTAAGTTTCTTGAAATCCCATAAGTTTTCGAACGAACATTGCAAGATCACGATCCCTTTTGGAAAAAATTTTAAACATCCGCTGCTTTAACTCTGCTGTTTTCCAACAAGTGGTATCAGAGCCACCTTGCGACTTTCTTTTCGAAACATTACTGTTTTGAATTTTGAAAGAAAATTCTTGAATTTGTATTATAGTTATTTATTCTTCATTTTTGTTCGTGAAAAACTATTTTCGTTTTAATCAGGTTTTAAACTATTTGAATTTGATTTGTTGAGAACTGTTTTAATTCGAAACTGAATTGGTGGAATTTGTGAAATTACGATACGGAATCGGAACGAGGGCATAATCGTGCAGGTGATGCGCGCGGCTTACGCGATTTGCGGATGGGGCGGTAGGAGTCGCCCCGCCATGTCCGCCCTCGTGCGGCATCGTGTCGGTACTACCGGGATCACGCGCGCAATGCCTAGGCATTCCAGCGCCAACGCTGCACCATTCTGCCCCATTCGTCCGAGTGTAAGCCCCGATCTTTCGGCCGTACAGGTTTATCGTCACGAGTGAGTTTAGTGTGTTTTTATTTATTCTTTTCCCAGAATATATGTTTATTATAATGTTTAAAATGCTATATTTGAATCATATGAAATTATTTGATAAGTTTTCATATGTGATTTTAAATGCTTTTGTTTATTTAACTTTATTTTCGATCCGTTTGCCTCGTTTTCAATTTCCGATTTTCGTGCTTATTTTCTATGCATGATAATTACGTGATATGAACTTATTTATGCGCTCGTTTTATATTTTCGGACTCGTTTGTTGTGGTCTTCGACCATTTAATTGTTTTGGGGACTCGAGGGCCTAACGGAGTTTTAGCGCGCCTTGGGTTCCAAAGGCCGTAACCTGAGCTCCGGAATTCAGGTTCAAATACCGAAAGAAGCGTCAGACTTGTAACAAATAAGGAAACAAAGGAACCCAACCTTATAATTTTTGAAGCCCGTTTGAACATCCGGAATTTTACCGAACTGAGCCTCACGCGCTCCTTGTACCTTTAATGACTATTTTGGCCATAACTTGATCAAATCTTGACCAAATTGGATGAAACTTGGACCCACTTTCTCTTTACTTAAACCCCTATCATCCCTAATCCCTTTAATTTCGTTCCAACTTCAGAAAAGAGAGGAAAAAGGGCTTTTTATCTCTGCTTCCCGAAATGCAAGAGAGGAGAGGAGGAACACTATGCAATTTCAAGTTTTGAGCTCGTTTCACCTCTGATTCACCCCAAAGTTGAAAGGTATCTTTATGAATGTATTCTCCATCCTTTCCTCTTTATTTTGACACCTTATTTGCTGGAATCCGTGGAGAAATGAGCATGATTTGATGATGTAGCACCCTAGACCCCAAGGCGCCACATCCCCCGCACTGTAGTCCCGATCCACGTATGAAATGGACAGTTCATACATAAACCAAGACCACAGCGAACGGGTGACAACCAAACGACGCTCTAGGCGGGACACTCTCCCCAACATAATTAAAACAACCATGAATAGAAAAGCGGAAGCAATCAAGTCATTCATATATATAGATATAGGTACCATATTTATTCCATAGATACATATAGGTACCAATTACTGTCACTACATTAGGGTCTATTAATAATATACATAACCGTGAATCCAAAATACTAATATCAATCCATAACATGAAATGTCTCAAAGTACTGTACATGAAAGGTATGAAACTAGACCCGTGGGAATGCAATACTCGACCAACTCCCGCCTAGCACAACCACGCTCAAAAGGTACCTGAAAAGTGAAGTATCAGTCTACCGAAGACTGAGTGAGGGGCAATAATTATATATATCACACGTCACATGCATGTTGTAGCCTCGGGTAAAGATTTTTAAAAGCAATAAGTATATAGTTCAAGAAATCTCATCCTTGGCCCGAGATTACAACTGTCCATTTTAACACGTTTAATTAATCAATCTTGTCAATATCATGAACATGTGGCCCCGGCGAGTAAGGGCAATCTCCAACCGAACTCCCAATCGTGAACAATACGTGATCATGCTTGCTTGCTTGATAAATACGTGATCATACAATTCATTTAGTGCTCACATAGACAATTTCGTACTTGAAAACATGCAATAACCCGAGGATAACCCGACATTCCGGATTAATCCCCAGTCTCCTTCTTCCTCCGGGTGATAGCGAGTTTGCAAGGCTCGACTATCCACGACATGGTGTGTGTAGAGGACATGACCCTCTAGACACGGAACTCCTTCCACCACTAATCTCCTAGTGGCTTCGGGGTTGATCCCAACAATGTGAGGATAATTCAGGAGTTACCCGTCAGCCCTTGCTTTCCCGGTTGGCTCAAGAATTACCCTCGGGCCCACGTGCAATCATGTACTCGCCAACATGCATTGAAAATCATGACAATCGATACATTCTTGCTTGAAATGTTTATTACTTTGAAAACGGTTATAATTATAATAGGTTTTGGCCGAAAACTAGCACGTACGGGTGGTAGGGTTCATTTTACCAAAACAAAACCTCACCTTTCTTGCAAAATATAATAATGTAGCGTTCTAAGGAGCTTGCTCCTCGTCCACGCCCTCGTGACCTGTGCAAACACGACATATGAACATGAGACATGGACTAGAATGGCCAAAATATGACGAACGGCGAAAATGTGTCGAGACGACCTCGAAAATGCAATGTGGTATTATAACTTTTGGTTTCGCATCATATTAACACGTATTATAGCAATTCGGGGTCAAAGAAGTCGTTAAATCGAGGGGTCATTTTCGTAATTTTATGCAGTGAATTTTACACTGCAAAACAGGTGGGAACGGTCGTTCCGTTCCCTTTTGGAAAATGGGAACGGTCGTTCCCAGTAGTTCCCCAAAACGTGCCCGCGTTTTCCCCTTTTTAAAAGCGCGCCTAGCCGGGAACGGCCCTTCCGGCTCCAAGGCCAAAATGGGAACGGCCGTTCCCGTGGTCGGCCGCGCCTATTTTGAAAACAAAAGGGGGAACGCCCGTTCCCTCCAAGCCTTGAGGTTGGGAACGGTCGTTCCCTGCTTCTGCAACTGAAAAACAGAGCAGAAACAGGGGAAGCTCTCGGGAAGAAACAACCAAGCAACAACAACTTCATACTTGAACCCCAAATGCTATAATTCCTAGGAATATGATGCAAATACACTTATGGCATAATAATATCACACTTTAACACATAAAACATGCAATATAACAAGATTTCCAAGGTTTCATGTTCATGGCCAACTTTGATCAAACTTGACAATTATTCAAGAATTCATACCCTTGAGCATGCTATAATCCAATATATGATCACATATTCATGCTTCCATGTCCAATCAATCCATCTAGCATATAAATCTTAAACCCTAGCTCATGCAAATATGATCAAGAACCATGGATTCATGCTCAACCCACCTTGAAGCTAGAAGAAATGAAGAAATATGATGATGATGATGATGATCACTCAATTTCTTGCTAGGCTTCTTGAAATCTTGATGATTGATGAAAATTTATCTCCTTCCCTTTTCTTCTATGAACTACCGAGAGAGATGGATATGTTTGGCAAACTTTGGATGAAATGATCTCATGGAAGCCAAGAGATGATTAACGTGATTCATCTCTTGATTTTAGTGAATTTTGCCAAATTGCCAATTAAACCTTGAAGTCTTTAAGTTATACAATTAAGTATGTAAAGTTTTGAGAAATGATCAATCATGCCCCTAAAATGTTATGCAATCAAGTCCCTAATGTTTTAGAAATTGTTTTCTAGGGACAATTTGGAAATTTTATCACTCTCGGTAATGGTTTTCATGCAATAAATATTTTTCGTGCCATGAAATAATATTTTGAATGATGTGAAATCATGTAATTGATATAAATAATGTTTCATGAATTTTATAAAAATATGAATGCCACGTAAGAATATATTATAAAATAAAAAGAACAAAATAAACCTACGCTCAAAACGCACACGTGGCGTGCTTACCTGTTCATCCGGAAACTGGGGCGTTACAACTCTCCCCCCCTTAGAAGAATCTGGTCCCCAGATTCTCTAGTCCTGCTCGAACAACTCCGGGTGGAACCGTTTCATCTTATCCTCTGTTTCCCACGTTGCTTCCTCGGTTTTATCGCTTCTCCACAAAACCTTAACCATGGGAATTCTCCGGTTTCTCAATTCCTGAAATTTCCGATCCATAATCTTAACCGGCCTCTGAATAAATGTCAAATTCGGTTCCAGTTCAACTTCTTCCACGGGGAGAATCGTAGTCTCATCGGGGTAATATTTCCTTAGCTGAGATACGTGGAACACATTGTGAATCCCCGTAAGACTCGGTGGTAGGTCCAGTCGATAGGCTACCTCGCCTATTCTTTCAAGAATCTCGAACGGACCTAAGTAGCGAGGATTAAGCTTTCCTCCTTTCCCGATCCGGGTGAAACCTTTCCTTGGTGACACCTTCAAGAATACCCGGTCACCCACTTCAAATTCTAGATCTCTTCGGCGCTTATCCGCATAGCTCTTCTGCCTATCTTGCGCGGCTTTCATCCGTTGTTGAATCATCTGCACCTTTTCAATCATAGCTTGGACGACTTTAGAAGGCCTTTCGAACCTTTCACCTTTCTTTACCCCTTCCTGTTTCGACCATTTCCATTCCTCCAAGTCGAAGAACAACGGAGACCGGCATTTTCTTCCATAAAGTAACTCGTAAGGAGCCATCCCGATCGAAGCCTGAAAGCTGTTATTATAAGCAAACTCGATCAAGGGAAGCTGTTCTGACCACGAGTTCTGAAAATCCATCGCGCAAGCCCGAAGAAGATCCTCCAAATACCTGATTAGCCTTTCAGTTTGGCCGTCTGTTTGAGGGTGAAATGCTGTACTGAACTTAAGCTTCGTCCCCAAGACGGCCTGTAACTCCTGCCACAACTTAGAAGTAAATCTCGGGTCTCGATCTGAAACTATGCTCACCGGAATACCATGAAGTCGAATGATCTCTCTGTTATAGATTTCAGCCAACTTCGGGATCTTATAGGACATCCGGACCGGTAGAAAGTGAGCAGACTTGGTGAATCTATCCACGATTACCCAAATACCATCAAACCCGCCTTTAACCTTCGGTAATCCGGAAACAAAGTCCATCGTTACTTGTTCCCACTTCCACTCGGGAATAGGTAACGGTTGTAGAAGTCCCGCGGGTTTTTGGTGCTCAGCTTTCACTCTCTGACAAGTCAGGCAATGTTTCACATACTCTGCCACATCTCTCTTCAACCCGTTCCACCAATAAAATTGCTTCAAATCCTTATACATCTTGTTTCCTCCGGGGTGGATCGAGTAGGCTGACTTGTGAGCTTCCTCGAGTAGGACCCGTCTCAATTCTTCAGGTACTACTACTCTGTTCTTAAACCGAAGTAACCCGGTCTCATCAAACCCAAACGGACTCTCCGGGTCATCCTTAGCCTTACTTGCAAGTTTCTGTACTTCCGGATCCCTATTCTGAGCCTCAAATAACTGATTCTTTAATTCCGGCTGAACTGTGATATTGGAAACCCGAGCCCGTAACACAATCGGGGCAACTTCCTTACTTTCCTTTATTTCCAAACTCGATACACTCGCCTTCCTGCTAAGTGCATCGGCGACCACATTGGCTTTCCCGGGATGGTACTTAATTGTACAATCATAATCTTCCAACTTTTCCATCCAACGCCGTTGCCTCATATTTAAATCCTTCTGTGTGAATAAATACTGGAGGCTCTTGTGGTCGGTAAATATCTCAAAGGAAGTCCCGTAAAGATAATGTCTCCATTTCCCAAGAGCAAAGATCACGGCTGCAAGCTCCAGGTCGTGTGTCGGATAATTCCTTTCATATTCCTTTAGCTTACGGGAAGCATAAGCGATCACTTTTCCTTTCTGAGTTAAAACACAACCTAAGCCTTCCTTAGAAGCATCTGTATACACTGCATACCCTTCTGAACCCTCGGGAAGCGTTAACACCGGAGCTGAGACTAACTTTTCCTTCAGAAAATTGAAGCTTTGATCACACTTCTCGTCCCAGACAAACTTAACATCCTTCTTTGTCAACCGGGTTAACGGTGCAGCGATCTTGGAGAAATCCTGAACAAACCTTCTGTAATATCCGGCCAATCCCAAAAAGCTTCTAATCTCTGAGGCATTCTTTGGTTTCTCCCACTTAAGCACGGCCTCAATTTTCGAGGGATCGACTTCCAATCCTTTCCCTGAAATCACATGCCCCAAGAAAGAAACCCGATCTATCCAAAATTCACACTTGCTGAACTTGGCAAACAACTGATGCTCTTTTAATGTCTGAAGAACAAGTCTGAGATGTCTTGCGTGCTCCTCGGCTGATTTTGAGAAAACCAGAATGTCATCAATAAATATCACCACAAACTTGTCGAGGAAAGGCCTGAATATCCGGTGCATCATATCCATGAAAGCTGCAGGGGCATTAGTCAATCCAAAAGGCATAACCACGAACTCATAATGCCCGTACCGAGTATTGAATCCTGTCTTTGGAATGTCTTCTGCTCGGATTCGCAGCTGATAGTATCCCTGTCTTAAATCCAATTTTGAATACACCTTGGAACCCTGGAGTATATCGAATAACTCCTCAATATGTGGAAGGGGATACTTGTTCTTAATAGTCATCCTGTTCAACTCCCTGTAATCGATGCACATTCTTAAAGTCCCGTCCTTTTTCTTTACAAACAAAATTGGTGCTCCCCACGGCGAAGAACTTGGCCGAATGTACCCAACTTCCAATAAAGCTTCAAGCTGCACTTTTAGTTCCTTTAATTCGGCTGGAGCCATCCGGTAAGGAGTCTTTGAATACGGCTCAGCATTCGGGAAAAGATCAATCACGAATTCAATCTCCCGCTCAGGAGGCAAAGAATCCAGCTTCTCTGGAAATACTTCGGGGAATTCCTTTACCACTTCAGTATCCTCTAACTTCACCTGATCCTTGGGCTTGTTCAGAATATAAGCAATGAACCCTGTGGCCCCGTCTCTGACTAGTCTCTGAGCCTCTGCAAACGAAAGTAGGGGTACAGTCTTCGAAGTACAACCCGTAATAACCTCTGAACCCAACTGAACCTTTTTAGCCCGGCAATCCACTGTAGCACAATGCCTGTATAACCATTCCATCCCCAAAATAGCCCCGTATCTCTCCATTGGCATCACAATAAAGTCTGTCAGAAATTCCCTGCCTTCAATCACAACTGGAACATCCCTGTAAACCTGATCCGTCTCTCGCCTACTACCGAAAGGAGTGCTAACTATATAGCGCACAGAAGTACACATAGCAGGCAAAGACAAAGTAATAGCAATAGAATGCGCAAGAAAGGAGTGTGTAGCTCCCGGATCAAATAATGTATGGATGTTCGTGCCATGGATGCAAATAATACCTTCAACTACTGCAGCGGGGTCAATATCAGCCTCCTGCTCCTCTCCAGCAAGTGCATAAGCTCGAGCTCTCACCAATGGTCTCGGTCCTGCAGGGGGTGGATCCTGGCGATCCGGACAACCGTCAACCAAGTGCTCGTTACTCCCACAAATCAAACACAAGCCTAATCGGCGCCTGCAGTTATCATAGGTGTGCGTAGGATGTCCACACCATGTGCATCTCGGTCTCTGAGGTGGCTGGGGTGGTGCTGGAGCTCTCGGGCCTCTCAGTAACGGCCCTGCACCCTTCTGTGACGATCCTGCAGTCTTAAACTTCTTCCCAGAGTCCCTCTGTGCTGGAGGTGCAGAATAAACCATCGGCCTTTTTCCTGAACTCAAACCCTGGCCTGACTTCGAGCCTGAAGCCTGTCCTGCTCGCTGAGTAGCCCTCCTAGCACTGTCAGAATCCTCGACCTTCAGGGCCTTTGCAGTAGCTTTTGCCCAAGTACTGGTATTAGTCGCTTTCAGCGCATCCTGAATGTCCGGTCTCAACCCCTGAACAAACTGCATTGCTTTGTGAAAGTCATCATTCGCTATGTTGGGTGCATAGCGAGAAAGCCTCTCGAACTCGGCGATGTACTGGCCCACAGATCGGCCTCCCTGCTTTAGCTCTGTAAACTCCCTCAACCTGCGGGTACGGGAAGCTGGAGGAATGTACTTGTTTCTGAACTCCCGTACGAAGACCTCCCAAGTAACCTCGGTCCCTGCTGCCGCCAGAACAATCTCTGTACTCTCCCACCAGGAGTAAGCCTCGCCCTGAATAAGAGTGAGTGTACAGCGGGCCTTCTCCTGACTGTCACAGGGGATAAGCTGCCAAATCCTTTCAATCTCCTTCAACCACATCTCTGCCTGTATGTCGTCTCCCTTATAGAACTTCGGGGGACGCTGATTCTGGAACTCTCGCAAGATAGCAGAAATGGGATTCTCTGGAGGTGCTACCTGCGCTGGTGGTGGTGGTGGAGGTACCCGTTCCTGTAACCTCTGATCAATAAGCCCCACTACTGCATTCATGAAATCCTGGGGCTGTGCCTGGACAGGTGGAGGAGGTGGTGATCTCTCGCGGCGATGGTGTCGGCGGTGATGATGCCTGTGCCTTGAGGATCGATCACTGTGATATCTATCGGGCTCCATCCTGAAATCAGAACACTAAACATGCGTGGCTTGATCAATAAATGCAAATGTGTGCATAGAATTTCCATAATATCAGGTAGCACATATTCAAGGAAGATCAAGTAGTGCAATTAATGCGAATAGGGGAGTAAATCAAGTAAATTAGCCCAATGCAGACTCCCAAATACCACATAATCCTATGCCGTGCGACCTAGACTGACTGGACACGACTCGAGAACCTCGGTTTTGCAACCGGGCTCTGATACCACCTGTAGATGTAGCACCCTAGACCCCAAGGCGCCACATCCCCCGCACTGTAGTCCCGATCCACGTATGAAATGGACAGTTCATACATAAACCAAGACCACAGCGAACGGGTGACAACCAAACGACGCTCTAGGCGGGACACTCTCCCCAACATAATTAAAACAACCATGAATAGAAAAGCGGAAGCAATCAAGTCATTCATATATATAGATATAGGTACCATATTTATTCCATAGATACATATAGGTACCAATTACTGTCACTACATTAGGGTCTATTAATAATATACATAACCGTGAATCCAAAATACTAATATCAATCCATAACATGAAATGTCTCAAAGTACTGTACATGAAAGGTATGAAACTAGACCCGTGGGAATGCAATACTCGACCAACTCCCGCCTAGCACAACCACGCTCAAAAGGTACCTGAAAAGTGAAGTATCAGTCTACCGAAGACTGAGTGAGGGGCAATAATTATATATATCACACGTCACATGCATGTTGTAGCCTCGGGTAAAGATTTTTAAAAGCAATAAGTATATAGTTCAAGAAATCTCATCCTTGGCCCGAGATTACAACTGTCCATTTTAACACGTTTAATTAATCAATCTTGTCAATATCATGAACATGTGGCCCCGGCGAGTAAGGGCAATCTCCAACCGAACTCCCAATCGTGAACAATACGTGATCATGCTTGCTTGCTTGATAAATACGTGATCATACAATTCATTTAGTGCTCACATAGACAATTTCGTACTTGAAAACATGCAATAACCCGAGGATAACCCGACATTCCGGATTAATCCCCAGTCTCCTTCTTCCTCCGGGTGATAGCGAGTTTGCAAGGCTCGACTATCCACGACATGGTGTGTGTAGAGGACATGACCCTCTAGACACGGAACTCCTTCCACCACTAATCTCCTAGTGGCTTCGGGGTTGATCCCAACAATGTGAGGATAATTCAGGAGTTACCCGTCAGCCCTTGCTTTCCCGGTTGGCTCAAGAATTACCCTCGGGCCCACGTGCAATCATGTACTCGCCAACATGCATTGAAAATCATGACAATCGATACATTCTTGCTTGAAATGTTTATTACTTTGAAAACGGTTATAATTATAATAGGTTTTGGCCGAAAACTAGCACGTACGGGTGGTAGGG
The DNA here is from genome assembly GCA_037501455.1 of Lantana camara. Taxonomy (NCBI): domain Eukaryota; kingdom Viridiplantae; phylum Streptophyta; class Magnoliopsida; order Lamiales; family Verbenaceae; genus Lantana; species Lantana camara. The sequence goes on from CM074855.1 coordinate 63,031,560, forward strand.
TTCATTTTACCAAAACAAAACCTCACCTTTCTTGCAAAATATAATAATGTAGCGTTCTAAGGAGCTTGCTCCTCGTCCACGCCCTCGTGACCTGTGCAAACACGACATATGAACATGAGACATGGACTAGAATGGCCAAAATATGACGAACGGCGAAAATGTGTCGAGACGACCTCGAAAATGCAATGTGGTATTATAACTTTTGGTTTCGCATCATATTAACACGTATTATAGCAATTCGGGGTCAAAGAAGTCGTTAAATCGAGGGGTCATTTTCGTAATTTTATGCAGTGAATTTTACACTGCAAAACAGGTGGGAACGGCCGTTCCGTTCCCTTTTGGAAAATGGGAACGGTCGTTCCCAGTAGTTCCCCAAAACGTGCCCGCGTTTTCCCCTTTTTAAAAGCGCGCCTAGCCGGGAACGGCCCTTCCGGCTCCAAGGCCAAAATGGGAACGGCCGTTCCCGTGGTCGGCCGCGCCTATTTTGAAAACAAAAGGGGGAACGCCCGTTCCCTCCAAGCCTTGAGGTTGGGAACGGTCGTTCCCTGCTTCTGCAACTGAAAAACAGAGCAGAAACAGGGGAAGCTCTCGGGAAGAAACAACCAAGCAACAACAACTTCATACTTGAACCCCAAATGCTATAATTCCTAGGAATATGATGCAAATACACTTATGGCATAATAATATCACACTTTAACACATAAAACATGCAATATAACAAGATTTCCAAGGTTTCATGTTCATGGCCAACTTTGATCAAACTTGACAATTATTCAAGAATTCATACCCTTGAGCATGCTATAATCCAATATATGATCACATATTCATGCTTCCATGTCCAATCAATCCATCTAGCATATAAATCTTAAACCCTAGCTCATGCAAATATGATCAAGAACCATGGATTCATGCTCAACCCACCTTGAAGCTAGAAGAAATGAAGAAATATGATGATGATGATGATGATCACTCAATTTCTTGCTAGGCTTCTTGAAATCTTGATGATTGATGAAAATTTATCTCCTTCCCTTTTCTTCTATGAACTACCGAGAGAGATGGATATGTTTGGCAAACTTTGGATGAAATGATCTCATGGAAGCCAAGAGATGATTAACGTGATTCATCTCTTGATTTTAGTGAATTTTGCCAAATTGCCAATTAAACCTTGAAGTCTTTAAGTTATACAATTAAGTATGTAAAGTTTTGAGAAATGATCAATCATGCCCCTAAAATGTTATGCAATCAAGTCCCTAATGTTTTAGAAATTGTTTTCTAGGGACAATTTGGAAATTTTATCACTCTCGGTAATGGTTTTCATGCAATAAATATTTTTCGTGCCATGAAATAATATTTTGAATGATGTGAAATCATGTAATTGATATAAATAATGTTTCATGAATTTTATAAAAATATGAATGCCACGTAAGAATATATTATAAAATAAAAAGAACAAAATAAACCTACGCTCAAAACGCACACGTGGCGTGCTTACCTGTTCATCCGGAAACTGGGGCGTTACAGATGAACTTGATGAATAGTAAGGGTTTAGGCCATTTTGATGATTTTGGATGATTCCTTGCATTTCCTTTGGATTTAATTCATCCTATCAGAACCTAAGACATTCGTTTTAAATTATATGACCCTATATTGCATGGTCATTAAAGAATTTTGGGAGAATAATTTGATGAACTTGAAGGTATATGCGTGAATGGGAACTTGATCCTTCTCCCTTGCGTTTCTTTGATGAATATGTGTTTCTTTGGCCAGAATTTTGAAGTTTTTATGCATGTATTATGTTTCCCTTACTTTCTCCTAAGAGCTAGCATGATTTCCTATGAGTTTTGGTTGAGTTTTGGCCTGTATTTCGAGTTTTCCGAGCGGCCGCGACCAGTTCATTTTTTGTCACGGTTGCGACCCATTTTTCCCCATGTCTCGATTTCTACAGTACCAGATCACGGCCGTGACCATTTTCAGGTTATTTTGGATCGAGGCTGTACCATTTTTCAGCTAACTTTCGACTTTTAGTTCCTCTCTTGTGTACTGCATTAGTTTTTCTCCTTTCGTTTGTTATTTTCTCCTAGTTACCTACCCAAACGACCTCCGATTGACCTGAATTTTTAATCATGGAAACCTTTTTAAGTCTAGAATACTCTCTAATTCGAATAACCTTATAATTCCTCCTGGTTTATGAGATATAATCGATCTATTTTGGTGTCGCCACTTAACCGAAAACCTGTCTTCATCCTACTTCAATCCTTCGCCATTTTCACATCGCTTTGAACCAAAATTCAAGTTATATATCCTCGGAAAGCCCTGTTTATCTAGTTTAATATCCAAGAAAAAAAACTTGATTCCAAATTCTAGAACACAAGATATGTTCAAATTTCTACAGCTGGCGCATTTTCGAAAAATGTCAGCTTTTACCGAAATCCATTTCTTAGCGTTCCTTTCACTCCCTTGGCATCCGTATGTCTTTTAATTGATATCTAATGCTTCTAACATGTATCTATGATATTAATAGCTTATTTAATGACATGCTATGATCTTTCTATAAATTTTGTGGTTTGAATTACGGGGTGTAAACATGATTTTGTGCATGAATGTTTAAATGCTACAACGTGATCTTCCTTGCAACCCTTGCCTTCTTTATGTGTTCAATGGATTCTTTTCACTTCTAAGTGACTCATATGCATTCCTAACATGCATTATAACATGTATTGAATGAAACAATGATAACGAAAGAACACGATCTACTCGTGTAACGAATGATGGAATGGTTTACGTGACTAAGTGGCATTAATTGTATACATGAACCTTTACATAACACATTGTTATAACTTGTACATGTCTTATCATGTTAAAGCATTGTCGTGCATCATATATGGTTCATTTGGAGTCTTGAGTCTCACGAGTGCACTATATTGTCCTCTGTAAAGTTTTCTCCAGGGCGGAGATGCCGGGTTCATAGGCTACCTTCAAGTCTTCTTTTCTTCTTGGTATTGTTCGGTAAGGTGTAACAGGTGGGTTTCTCTTCTATTAGTTACTTTGACCCGATATATCCCTTGTGTGAAAGTTTTGTGCCAAAGTATTATAACTATATGTCGAGTCTTTTTAGAGCAAATGATTTTCCAACGTCAAGGCCCTCTCTTATGTATCCCTACCTTATGATTGTTGGCATGGACATGATTATGAACACGGGCCCCGGGACTTTGTATATGTGGCTATCCGGGGAGGTAAGGGCCGACGGTGATCCCTAGTACTAGTCCCAACACAATAACGGTGATACCGGCCCTCGCTAGGAGATTAGCGAGGAATTGAAGCTGAGTGCCAATTGGGGGATTCATGTAACCCCATTGGTCCATGAATAAGGTGGCCGGGTCTTGCTAACCCGTCCACCACCCGGAGGAAAACGGTGTAAGTGTTATGATTATGAATGTTAATGATTATGAACGATTATGTATGAATGTGTATGATTGCTAATGTAAAGATTGAAATGATATACACACACGAGGAGTAGGTTGGAGATATTCGCTCACCCGCCAGGGCTCAAGTAATGACCACATGATTGTAATGAATCAATGAACTTAATGGTTGTAATCCCGGGCGTTGTTTTCTTTGTTTTCACCCACTTGGGAAATGTTTTAAAAACCTCTTACGGGATTATGACTCGCATTTGTGTGTGCTTCTAATTCTCATATATTATGATATTAAACCTTGTTTTATACCCACCAGTCTCCTATAGACTGAACCCGGCTTTGTTTTCAGGGTCTTACAGGTTTTAGAGCGCTAGGCGGGAAGTCGAGTCTGTCAAGTCTCATGATCGATTTGGATTCTGTTCATATTCATAATGAAAATTGATTATGTTACCATGATTTTTTTTAAGATTTTATGTTATTGATTCGGGACAGGCTTCTAGGAATTGATTGAGCGCGGATTTTTTATTCTGATTTATGTTTATGTATGAAATTTCGGGACTAGGTACCTATGTTAGTCGAACCCGTAATTTGATGCTTGTATTGGTAATTGTTTTGTTTGCTCTGCTTCCTCCTTATGATTTCTCTTTCTACATAGTTATTTGCTTTTGAAGGTTTAGTTCCCGCCTAGCATAGTGAGTGACTGAGTCCACCTTTGCTCTGATCTGGCACGTGTATGGATTTCCCGTTTCATATGTGGGTCGGGTCTGAGTGCGGGGGATGTGGCGCCTTCCATTTGGGGTGTTACACCAGGCGCGACGTGCACCCTTGCTGCGCGTTGTGTACGCTGTCTTGTGCGTGAAGCTGTGTGTTGCTGCACGGGCAGCTGCTGCCCAGCCCGATCTCCGCCGCACGCCCGTGCGGGCTGTGTGCCCGGAGCTGCCCGACGGACGCGCCTCATGCGCGTGGCTTCGTGCGCCTCGCGCGGGGTCTGGTTTGATCCCGGGATTTCGTGTCGTGTTTTTAGTTTCGTTAAAATCCCATTTTTTAAAATCTAATTTTGTTTTAAAATTTTGATTTTAATTTTATAAAATTTTTTATTTGAAATAATTATAAAATTTGGGATTTTAAAGTCAAGTTCTAACTCTTCAAGAAAATTATAAATATCACTTGAAATGATCCTTTGACAAAATTTAATTTTGAATTAATTATTGTTTTGTCACATTGATCCGGGTTCGATTTTGATTAAATTCTTGAATAATGAACTAGTATTCAAATTGCTTAAGTTAGTTGTAGCTTGAAGTTAAGGGAATTTTAAATTTAGTCGGTAAATTTAAATTTCAAGCGGATTATGCTAGTGTAGGTGATCATGGGTTAGTCTTGTGAATGTTTTAATTTATGCACATGGATGATTTCAACTGGGGTCGAAGCCCCATAGTTCCGTTATTTCAATTTGGTTTGGAGCCCTACTTATATGCGCGGTTTGCTTGATTTATTATGTGGCTTTCATTATTATTGTTTTTGGGGCCGGGGTAGCCCCGTGTACTTGTCTATGGTCAGTATGAAGATTAAGCCATATTACTTTATGTAAAGAGAGTAGAACTTAGAAAGTGAGGTTTTCTTTTCATTTTGGAGACAAGCACACAAGGAGAAACTTACGAGTAAATAGGTATTCTAGTACGGTAATAAAATTCCTAGCATTCCATCAATAGGATTTAAGAGTTAGTAGGTAAGGTAATTGCTGTCTCACGAGTAGTGGGGTAATTAGTGCAGCCTATTAAATCTTACTTTCTTGATTGATCACCTTAGGTGATTGATATTTCTTGATCATTTTAGAATGGGCGATGTCTCACAAGTCGTGGGTCGTTCCGGACTAAGTTTGACTGAGATCTTATGATTGATGGGTCCTGCTCAACACTGAAGTAGATATGGATGTCTGGTCCATGATTGAAAGATCAGTGATGAAAAACATTTACTAGGAATTCCATGGAGATGGAATTGGCAATGTCGTACCTACCTAAAGATTCTTAGACTTTTGGATGTCTCACGAGTCCTGGGTTCAAAACTAAGGATGCTTGGGATCCCAGTACCCGGTGAGAAAGTAAGTTTCTTCTAATGGTCGTTTGGGATTAATAAACCTTCTAAAAATAGTAGGAGCCACATATGATAAAAGACCTAATCCTATGTGTTACGTTATTATTCAATATGCTCACATTTTTTCTGCTTAGCATTTAGGTTGTAGTTTTGTGATTGTCTACAAGTTCAAATGCGACCCATTAGTATCCATCCTTGAGTCAAACAAGTTGACTAAAGTCCTAACCGCTCTGATTGGCTTCGAATCTTAAAATCCATTTTAAGTTTCCAAAGGAGAAAGTTGTTCTCTAAAAGGCGAACTTTTCATCTATTGTGAAAATTCAACCCAGGCTTAAGAGAAGCAATTGAAAAGTTAAAGGAAATTCTCCAAACACTTAAGAGCAATTGTACTCCCTCATAAAAGTTTTACAAAGTATAACATATTATAGGAACACTTAAGAGCAATTATACTCTCTTGCGAGCATGTTACAAGGTATAACACATCAAAGGAATTGTTCTGAATTTGTATGAAGGAATGCACGTGTAACATGGACTAAAACTCCTCAATAAGGAGGACCTTGCAGCCACGTACACAAACTAAGAAATGAGTTCTTAGTCCACTGATTGCTTGAATTGCTTCTATCATCATTCTTAACCCTTTTGCTCAACCTTAGATGATGCTATTGTAGTATAGTTCATCAAATTAGTTGATAACTTAAGAGAGCATCCTTAAGAAGGACTAAAAGGTAATGATGATTATTTTTTCTTCTAAACCTATTGAGGTAAAGGCATCAAGGCCAAAGAAAAAGAAACCCTTAAAACCCGATTGAGGGGTGAGATAAGGGTAAGCCTAAAAGAAAGATCAAACTTTTGTTTCTATAGTGGCAAACTAGGGCCTTGGAAAGGAACTGCAAAGAGTATAAGGATACTCCATGTGTCTCTCATTTTGGTAATACCGATAGGATTAGAATTCACTAGTCTTGAGTTAATTTTACACAAATTGTTGTGCAAAACTCAAAGCATTGATGTTTCGAACATACGACGAGAAAACATAAGCAAGATGACAAAGTTTCAAATCACTTTGGAAAGTCCTAAATGAGATTAGCAAGTTAATCATCTTAGGATCATTATATGAAAATGAACTCAAAGACTTAACCTCCTAAGAATCCTATTTTAAGGGAAACGTTCCCTAAAACCTGTTTATGTGAAACGAGAAACATATCCCAAAGTTTAGATGGACCTCGATCCACACTAATGATTTTTGATTGTTTAATGTAAGCACTAGTCAAAATCACTAGTTTAATCGTTATGAATATGCGTACTTACTGAAGTACGAATCTGAAACTTTTGTGAAATTATTAGAATTTCAAAATAAGGAAGGTTAGGAACCTTGGTAGTCATAAGATATAAGTGGCTCGATCGGATCGAGATGACAAATATCTTACTGACTAATTCCTTAGTCATCTTAGAGATAATAGGATTATCCCTCAGTAAGCTCGTTGGAAAATAAATTAGTATTTTGAATGAAGGAACATAACCCTATAGGATATGGTTCGTTCCTTGTGAATTTTACTGACTTACCTTCATTCTGAACGTATGCTTCAGAAAACGCAGTTAAGATTTTGAATCTTAGACATTCCAAATCAGTCCCTTAAATGCACTATGAATTGTGGCATTCAAAATTTCCTAATATTTCTTATCTTAGAATTTTGGGATTGTCTTCTTATATGAAGAGGACAGTGGGAGTCTTCTTAAGATAAGGAGACAGTGGGAGATAAACTTAAAACAAGTTCAAGTGTATATGAACATTATATAATATTGCTTTTCCAATTCTTTTAATAAAATCTTGTTTGTTTTAAAGAATGTGTCTCTCTTGAGTCTTCTTACTTGAAGAAGACATTGAGAGATAAGCTTGAAACTAGTTCAAATCTATGCAAACAATATAGAATATTGCTTCTGAGATTCTCTTAAACAAATATTGTTTATTTTAAAGAATATACCTTTCTTGAGGAATCGTTCCTAAGAGGGAAGAAAGGTAAGGCCAAAGACTTCAAAAGGTTTGAGGACATAGTTATCCACGCCTCAAATAGGAAGAGATGAACAGTTCTGATAAAACTTAGATAAATTAAAGAGATAATACACGTGTGAACACTCCTCCGTCGATGCGTCAAAGAAAGCATTCCTAGATAGCCCGTAAGATAATATGGTTTTCTCCGTAAGATCTTCTTAAGTGAATATAGATCCATTTACTCATGAGGAGGCACTGTCAGATTTGGAATCTGAGCATTGAAAAATAAACTATGAAATCTAAAATGGATTCCACATAATCGAACTAAGTTTGGACTTTAGTTGGACTACTTGATAGGATTGTCTTATCAATATGAGATTGATGGAGACATAAATATGGTACATCCATGGATTTCACATTTAGTGGGAGTAAGCAAAAGGTTTGCATACTCCAAATGGTCAGTTTACGAAATTGGATCAGGCTTCTAGGAATTAGAATATTCAAATTGGTGAAATAGACAAACTCATTTGACTTAAAATTCGAGCATAACGTGTACAAGAAAGTGTTAGTGACTAAAAGTTTAACTTTTGGTACTTTGCGAAAATGACATCCTTCTCATTGGGAATGCGAAGGATGACATCAAAGTCACCAAACCATGGTTAGGAACCATTTTGAGATGAAAGATGTTGGTGATAGATCCTGCATTCTTTACACAAATATCTATGGAGATAGATTTAAGAGAATGATTGGATTATCACAGTAAAGGTACATAGACAATGTACTAAAACGGTTTAGTGTGGAAGATTCCTACAGAATTTTCAATGGACAATGGATCATCTCTTTTAAACAGGATGTGTCCTAAAATAACTATGAGAAAGTTAGAATGTCTAAAACCCTTTTCGGGAAAAGGGTGCATAATGTATGCAAAATTATGTACTTAACGAGATATGAATACCACGAAACGTGGTGGGCCTATTCTAAATGTAACCTTAGAGAAGGTCACTGGATTGCTGTAAAAATATCATCTGAGTACTTTAGAAGAAATGAGGATATGTTTCAAGAGTCCCGCGAGATCTTGTCATTAAAGGATTGTTTGATGTAATCATTGCATCAAAATATAGATAATTATTTATCTATAAGAGGATACGTCTTTTGCCTAGAAGGCAGAATAGTACTTTGGAAAGAGTTCCAATCGAGAGGCACTATAGATTCAACCCCAAAGTTAAATACTTAGTCGTATTGAATACTACTAAGCTAAGTGTTTGGGTTAGAAACTCCATCTAACGGGTAGATGAAGTTCCTATCATGAAACAACACCAATATCATATTATATGATTAAATGGATGGTTGCTCGAGTAAGAGAACCGAGACCTCACCAAGGGATTAGACGCTTGATTATAAATCACGTGAATAAGGAAATAATGTTTCCTTAATGATGTATAAATTAGAAACATTCACATCAGCAGAGAATATAGAAGATCCACTTTGGAAACGCCCAAAGTCAATGAGGCTCTAAAAGTGCATCTTGGGAAGATGGAACCGAGAGTAGACCTGAAAGGCTTTTATGGGGCAAGTGGGAGATTGTTGGAAATAGTGCCCTAGAAAGCTGTTATGCTTTAGGACTTTCCATATATCACAAACAATCTTTGAATAATCTATGAATGATTATAATCGCAGGCGAACACTTCTTATGTGCTAATACGTGTTTTGTGTGTTTCCATTACGTGTACTTGTCTAGAACTCCCCTAATCAACTCCCCTAATCCGATGAGGCCGTTAAGAACTTTGTCATTATGGGAATGACACATGAAATAAGTTCTTAACACCATATGCGAGGATTAGAAACTTCTCCAAGTCAATGAGGCCGACAGACAGTGGGAGTGTCGACTTTGCCTCTGTTGAGACTTGCTTGTGTAGTTGTGTCCTTAAGAAGGATCATCCTGTTTCATGGGGTGTAAAGTGTATAAGTTGATGCGTATACAATAGACGAGGGTGCTTGTTGTAAGAACAAGTTCATTGAGAGTGCCCCACGTGAGAAGCTTCCTAAATGGGAAAGGACATTACTATAACTTCCAGATTAGGAAATATCTCACATGTCAATGACGTGAGGAATTAATCCTTAGAATTGAGATTTCACATTGTCTCATATGAGCTAACTCTGTAATCTTTGATATAGGCTCAAAAGGGTGTCGACATATAGACACCTGAACCATGGCCTATGTTGCTATTACACAAGTGGCATATGAGAATTGTTGGAATCAATAAAGAACCTAAACTTGCTATAGGCAAGGTGATCTCTTATTACACAAGTCATTCATGTTCCATCCTAAAATCCTTGCGCAAGGTGGTTAGATTAAGACATCAAGAAAATGGGGTTTTCTTGGATTGAAATCAAATGGAATATGAAGGGAACTTTGTTTTAAGATTAAGATTAGTAGGGCTCTCTATATTCCCATGCCCTAGATCTTAATCGAGAGATAGGATGCTAGGAGGACCGTTTCCCATATGATGTCATTGACTGAAAGGTTCTTTCAAATATACATTGGCATTTCTGGTATGGGTTACACACCTGTTGCTAGACTATGCTCGTGTGATCTGTGAGGTAATTAATTAATAAAGTGTATTAATTAATTAGGCTTACTGCTAACTGAAATTGAACCTAGAGGGTCACACACAAATACAGGGCTCAAAGGGTATTATGGAAAGATCAAATAATTGATCGAAACGAGACCACAGTGTAAAGTACACCTGTGGATCGAGAGCATTGTTTGGGACGTGTGATCCATTTGAGAAATTGGATCATGTGTTAATTAATTAGAGAATTAATTATTAAGTCCAAATATGATTAATTGGAGAATCAATTATAAAGCCAAGATATAATTAATTGGAGAATTAATTATATAGCCAAAATAAAATTAATTGGAGAATTAATTTTAGCCCGTTAGAATTAATTAGTGACTTAATTCTAAAGCCCTTGAAAGAATTAATTCTAAGTATTTAATTATTTGCTTATTCTAATTTGATTAGAATAAAGAAATAAATAAATATCTTCTATTTTATTATCCTAATAAAATATTAATTCTAATATGATTAGAATAAATATTATTAGGATAAGATATTTAATTATTACTAGAATAATTAAATATTCCTAAATTAGTAAGGAGCTCTTTTTCTAGAAAAATAAATATCTTATTTTAGATGAGATATTATTTACTTGGAGAGAAAGAAAGAATAGAAGAAAAGTCAAAGTAGGAGACCATCTCCTACTAGCAAGTAGGGTTTCGAACCCTAGCCTATAAAAGGACTAAGGGGTTTGAAATTTTTTCCTTACACGTGATTTGGAGGTCCACCCTTCATGGAATTTTAGGGATAATTTTCTTGCTCTCTTTTCTCGTTTCAGGTTTCTTTAATATGCATGTTATAGTACTATCATACTCACTAACATGATTTGAATCTAGGTTGGTGTGGATTAATACTCTAAAGGATTTTTACTTTGGAACCTCGAAGAAAGAATCGATCAAGAAATGGGGATTCATGCCCTATGAAGAACGTTTGAGGGAGTTTCAAGAAAGCTTCAATTCTTGTAAGTTTCTTGAAATCCCATAAGTTTTGGAACGAAGATTGCAAGATCACGATCTTTTTTGGAAAATTTTTTAAACTTCCACTGCTTTAACTCTGCTGTTTTCCAACAGCTTATCTACTCGAGGTCCTAATGGAGCCAGTAAAGCCAGTCCTACAGCACGGGGTTTCTTGCTCTGTCCCTAGAACAACCGAGAAGCGTATGAAGTCGGCCTTTTCCTTTGCCAAACCCCGATCCCTGACCTTGCTGAGTCCGTGGAATAGGATCCTTCTTTTTATACTCCTCCTCCTGAATCATGGCTCGTTGCACGGTATCCGTAAAAGATTCGAAATTATGCCCGACATGGCCATGTCGAAGATCCTCTCTCAGACCAGCTATAAACTTCTGGGCCTTCCTCTTTTCATCCCGAGTGACGTGGGGAGCATACTTTCCAAGACGATTGAAAATGGAAAGATATTGAGCAATAGTCCAGTTTCCTTGTCTTAAATCCTTAAATTCCTGCTCTTTTCTTTCCCGAACCACTTTAGGTACAAAAGCTTCCCTGAATTCTGGTTTAAAGATCTCCTAAGTTACTTCCTCTCCTTCGACCTCGAGCTTCTCCCTGGTTCGCTCCCACCAGTCATACGCCTCGCCATCAAGTTGGAATAAGGAGAATTGAGCTTTTTCTTGAGGAGTAAATTAACGAACATTGTAAATCCTCTCAATTCGGGTTAACCAACTCTCCGATATAACATCATCAATGGAACCCGAAAATCTAGGGGGTTGTAGCTTAGAAATAATCCATGAGGATCTCGTGAATTAGGAGGAGGTGGTGCTTACTGCTCAACTGGTATATGTGGAGCCTGAGCTCTTCTATGTTCCACGTAATTATACACTGTATCCATAAAATGCTCCATATTCATAGGTGGTGGTTGTGGATTAAGAGAATCATCCCGGCGATGATGATGACCAGGAGATATCTCTCTATCTCTTCTTGGAGGCATTCTGTAGAGAAAACACTGAAATGCATGCGATGTTTTAATCCATGCATGATAGTGCAATTAAATCAATCAATAATCAAGAATTAGGGCACATATTCACTTAAGAGATGCATAAGAGCACATTATCAAATAATTCCTATAGCCGTTTGACCTAGACTGACTTAACACGATGCGAGAGCCCGGGTTTTGCAACCTAGCTCTAATACCACTTAAGGATGTAACGCCCGAGCCCGACATGTCACATCCCCCGCACCATAACCCGACCCACATATGAAATGGCAAATCTATACATGAGCTAAATCAAGGCGAATGGGGATACAACACACTCATAACGCTAGGCGGGACTAACCCTTAAACCAAACAATGAACCAACAATCATAACAACATAGTAGCATAAATATGGAAGCATAAAATCCATAACTCATATGTTGAGCTATAAGCTCTAGATACCATCAAACAAAATACAAGTATCATAATCAACATCCCACACGGCCTATTACAATTCATGTACACTCCATTCATTTCATGTCAGAATAAACATAATGTATGAGTGATTACATAAAGAAATGGTAGACACTAATGCAAGACTCCCAACGACTTGTATTCCCGCCTAGCACTTCCCACCTGCAAAATAACTGAAAACAACTTTGGGTTCAGTCTCTAAGAGACTGGTGGGTATAAAATGGGCATAATACGTAAATATTGCGGAATTTAAACATAAACATGCAAGCTATAATCCCGATCAAGGTTTTACTAACATTTTCCCAAGGGGTAAAATAAGAGAAGCAATGAACGGGATTATAACAATCATTTTCAATCATTAGGTCAATTGTGAGTTGGTGAGTGGCTAATCTCAAACCTTTACCTCGCGTATCATTATAATTTAATCATTAGTGGTCATACACATACTCTTTTGTGCTTATTCATTGATTGTTCGTTCAATCATTCATTTACTCCTTCTTCCTTCGGTTAGTTGACGGGTTTGTAAGGCCCGACCACCCATTCATTATGGCTAGTGGGGTACATGAATCCCCAAAATCCCGGTTCCCATCCTTCACTAACCTCCTAGTGAAGTCTGGTACCACCGTAGTTTTGTGGAACTATTATACGGGGATCACCGTCAGCCCAAGCTTCCTCGGATAGTCACACACACTAAGTTCCAGGGCCCCCATTTATTGTGTTCAATCAATTCTTGCCAAAACATTTGGTAGGGTTCATAAAATAAAGGCTTTATGTTGAAAACATTGACTTGTTAAAAGACTTGATGTATACATATACACTTTTGGCCGAAATCTTGCACATTAGGGTATATCGGGTCATAACTTTAACTAATAGAAGAAAAACCCACCTTGATTTACCAAAAGAAGGATACAAGGACCTCAGTGCCCGGCCTCGTCCCCAGCCTGACCAATATCTATGTAACAAAAGTCGTGTGAGACTCAATATGACCATAACGACGCACGGTATCCAATAAACGTGATATGAGTTGCATGAACAAGATAATTGTGCTATACAGATGTTCATATGTGCAATTAAGATCACATAATCACGTTATTCATCCAATTCACCGAGAATGGATACTCATTCATGTTCATTCGTTCATTTCATTTCAAATTCATTTACATATTGATCCATAATTGAGCTCCACGTGTTCATATCGTATAATTGAAGAATCACTTTCATATGATAGCATAACAATTCATATAGCATTTAGTATTCATAATCGAATCTCATAGAATACAAAAAGTGGGCATGTGATTCCACACATAAAACAAGTTATGCATATTCAAGAAAACAGGGGAGACACAGGCATGTCTCCCTCTCCATACAAAAGGGGACACGGCCATGTCTCAGTACTGAGCCAGCTTCTCCCGTTCTGACACGGGGGTCTCTCATCCATAGTGTAAAGTGAGACACGCCCGTGTCTCGGTACAGAGAGCTTCCTTCGCGGGAGAACAGGGTGACAAGGGCGTGTCACATTTCATGCACAAAGGACGACATACCCGTGTCATGCACTAGTCACCATCATCTTCTTCGAATTTCCAGCTGAAAAACATACAAACACACACTTGCATCCCCTGTTTTCGAACCAACAACAACCACAACATGCTAGGCACCGTCTTGGACCAAGAATTCACCATAAAACTTAGGGAAAAACATGTACTTCAATCTCCTAAACAAGAATTCATGCATGAAGCTTAAATATCCATTAATGGCAACTTTCATCTCATTCAACCAACACTTAATCCATGCTTGTAGAAATCATAAGGGAGCCAGATAAAGCTTGTTTCATGCATAAAAACATAAGATATACCATGGATGATCACATACCAAGAATCAAACTGAAACTTACACTATTCACGTTCTTCTCCAACCTCAAGAATTCCTAACTTAATTCATGCTTCTTATGGATGAAAAAATATGCATGAAGATAAGGAGATTTCATTACAATCATTACCTTAGAAGAAAATTGGATGATGGTTAATCTTGAGCTCAAAGTATGGTGAATCAAAAATGGAAATTTTTCTTGGAGCTTCTCTTTCCTTCTCTTGGATAAGGATGATCGATGATTATTGAAGAAAGGGGAAGAAATTCAGCTCTTAAGGTGGAGAATTAGATCAAATACGGGTCGAACTGCTCGGATATTGATTAAAGCAGATTCAACTTGAGCTATGGAGTTGTATTGGCTGAAATTCGCCTCATTGAGAATCCAAACAACATCAAAAAGATGTGAGTAAAGTTTATTGGTTAGGAATTGTCGAAACGAGTTCAACACCGAAGGCGGATCTCAAATCCGAGATCCCGAGTTCAAGATCTTCAGAAAACCGTTTAGTGGCCTATTATTCAAATAGGTCCCTAAACTTTCAAAAAGTGACAATTAAGCCCAAGGCGTACTTTCAATCAAGTCCATAACTTTTAAATAAGTTACCAATACACCCTTGGCATACGTGTATCACATAATTTCGCATAATCGACATAGGGTTCATGCAATTCGCAATTTTACAAGTTCGATCATATATTCACATTTCAAATTGGAATACAAATGAAATTTAGACAAATATTTTAAGTTATAAATGCAATTAAACAACTAAATGAAAATTAAAATCACATAATTCAAAGAATAAAAACACGTATCACTTACCTGCACGTGCGAGAATGCGGGGAGTTACAGTGGGTGTGTGTTAGCCGCCTCTCTTAGTCGGTGGATCGACCCTCTTCTTTAAACTTCTTAGCTTGCAGGTGTTAGTTCGAGCTAGGCTGAGAAGTGAGTCGGTCAGTTTCTCTAGACTTTTAGATCGAGTTGCATTTCATTTGCATATGGTTGTATTTAATTATTTGTGTACAAGATTTGTATACGTTGATCGGATTATATATTGTTATATGTATTTTGTTATGTATATATATATTCGGCACAGGTTTCTAAGGATTGTTGAACCCGTCATTTGTTGATTTATGATTTGAATTCCTTTGCATGCTTCCACTTTGTTTATTGTTTTCACATGCTCTTGTCTCGTTTTAGCTCCTCCTGGCTTAGCGTGTGCATAGGTCCCCGTTCACTTAGTCTTGGGCTCATATATAGATTTTTATTTCATATGTGGGTTCGGGCCAAGGTGCTGGGGATGTGGTGGCTCCCTCTTTGGGCGGTACATCCTAAAGTGGTATCAGAGCTCTAGGTTGCAAAGCCGGAGTTTTAGTGTTGTGTTTGTCAAGTACAGGTCAAACGGCTTAGGGACAACGTGCTAACGTGTGCATTGCATTATGATACTTGAAATTTCTTGAAATTATTTTCTTTAAATCTCATTTTCTTTCATTAATTGTCTTGTTACCTCAATTAGGTGTTATAACCATTTATTAACTGTGTGCATCATATTTTCACCTATTTTGCGCATTGCAGGAGAACACTTGTGGCACCCCGTGCTCTTGACTTTCAGGTACGCGTGCGGTTTTCTGAGAGTTAGGATTGTTTGTTTATTTTAATTATGCTTTTATATGCATATTTGAACTTCATGTTTATTTAATTATGTGACTTATATGATTAATTGCCTAATTTAACCCTAATTGGACTTAATTCTAATTTTTTATTAATTATAACTCTAAGGACTTAATTGTCATTAAGCATATACAAAAATATCTTATATTATACATAAATATACATGTCATTCATGTAGCCCTTCTCATTTCATACGCAAGCACAAGAACACACACACTCACTCACACACACACCCTTTGACTCGGTTGGGAGGAAAGGAAGTAGGAGCCATCGTGCCACCACCGGAAGCTCGTTGGAGTCACCGATATCACCTCATACATCTCTTCCCTTCTTCATTTCTTATGTTGGGTGGGTTATATGTGTATGTATATGTGTGTAATTGTGAGAATTGAATGATTGAGTTGGTGATTTTTATGTTAGAGCTCAATACCTTGCTTCCTACTATGTATGTGCATGAATACTTTTATATCTTGAAGTGTAGTGCAAGAACCTTTGGTGGTTGAAATGAAATGAATATATATGAATAAAAGAGGGTTTTAGGTATTGATTTGTGATGATCTAAGCATGCTCCAATGTGCTTCTTGTTGCGTAAATGAAGTATGCAGTGTATATACATGTTTAGTGATAGTTTTGGGTTGATTTTGTAGTTTATAACTTGGATTGATTGTGGTTTGTAGTTTGTCCCATAGCTTTCCCTATTTTCCCCTACTTTCCCTTTTTTTTTTTTTTCCTTCCAGGCCTTTCCAAATGGCCGTTTGGCTCCCCAGTTCATTTTCCAAACGCCCATTTAGCTACCCCCATTTTTGACCCGAGAGCTCTAAAACGCCCGGGCGAGTTTTAGGCCAATTTTCAAAAGTCCATTTACCGCACAAACGTGCTCCAATTGACCTGAAATTTTAATCACAAAAATCTCTTTGAGTTTAAAGTATTCTCCAACTTGAATCACATTAAAATCATTTATGAGGAGTGAGATATAACTGTCTTAATTAGGTGTCGCCACTTTGCCGATATCCTGTATTCGTCTAATTTCAAATCTATGCCATTTCCAGATCGCTTTGAACTATAATTCGAGCCATATACCATTGGAAAGATCTATTTGTCAAGTTTCATATTTAACAAACTAAACCCAATTCCAAATTCTCAGACTCAAGATATTTCAATTTCTCTACAGCTTGTGCGTTTTAGAAAACTCCAAACCTTGTTCATACTTGCCCGAAACTTGTCCCCATGCTTTTATATTGTTCCATTAACTTATATTCATTCCATGTATGCTATTCTTTAACATTGATTGAATTGGAAACATGGCCTTATGTGCTTAGACATCTTCAATGTTTACTTATTGATTACATGAACATTTTCATAACATATTACTCCTCAAATCTCATATCATAACATCTCATCAGCATGCCGTTCATCAATTATTTAGTTCATGGAGTCAAGTCTTATATATAGTCATTTTTTTCTTGTACAGAGGTCAATCCAGGCTCGGAGAGCAACCTCCCTAGTCGTATCCTCCCTTTCTCTTTCTATAAGGTGAGGTTTTCTTTATGTATTTAAAAGCCCGTAATATCTAATGTGTTAATTTCGACCAAAACCTTACTATATAATTATAGTTTTCAAAAATGCAAATATTTTCTAAAATAAAATGATTTCATGATCAATCGTTTTGGTGAGAAAAATGCAAGCACATGCATGGGCCCGGTGAAATATGGGGTTGGAAATCGGTACGGCATCGGGCCGTCGGGTGTGCCTTTACACATAGTACCCTTTGAGAATTTCTCGCGCGAACAAGGAGACCATGAGGCAGGTTATTTGTAAGCCGGTGGTTCATAAACCATCGAAGGAGTAGGAGTCATGAGCTCCCTTCTCGACATGTTCATGAGATGGCTCGACCCTTGCAAACTCGACCATCGAACCGTGAGAAAAAGGATGGACAATCAATGACATGAATGTGATTGTAATGACTTGAATGATTGTCTATCACTTGAAATGAATTAATTACACTATGGGAGTTTGGTTGGAGAATTTACCCACTCGCTGGGTTATGAATAGCCTAATACTTTAATATAATTAATTGATACTTATAATTCCGAGTATTGACCTCTTGTAAAATATCCACTTGGATCATTGTCAAAACTATACTCGGGATTATGGGTTGCATGTTATGTGATTTACATGTATAAACCCGTCATTCGGTCTTCACAGACTGACCCCTCCTCACTTCCAGTTCTTGCAGGTTCGTGCTAGGCAGGGAATTAGAGTCGGCCATGTCTTTAATTTGTAGCCTACCATGTTCATTCATATGTATTGTTACTTGTAAATTTTGCGGTTGTATTTGACTACTTTTGGAGATTATGCTATTAAGTCATAAGAGGCGTACCTGGATTGTATAATTGCTAGCTTCTAGTTTATATGTTAATCCTTCCACTAACTGAATGTTGCATCGAACTAAAATTTTTAAACGGTTCAAGGGTTAGCCCCGCTTAGCTAGGTTGCTTTTATTGTCACCCGTTCGCATGTGTTCGATTCATGTATGGATTCTCATTTCATATGTGGTTTAGATGCTTGGTGCGGGGGATGTGGCGTCTGTCGATGCGGGTGCTATATCCTAAAGTGGTATCAGAGCCTAGGTTTGTAACACCCGGGACGACAGGCGCCACATCCCCCACACTACAAGTCTAGTCCACACGTGAAATGGATAATCCAAGCATGAACCAGACTCATAGTGAACGGTAGACAAAATAAAAATATCCTAGCTAGGCGAAATCTAACCCTGTACCAAATAAATCATAATGCCCAACATAGTGCGGAAGCAATAACCTCATGCATAAATTCCAATAATAGCTCCAAACTTAAAACATTTCATAACATAATTGAGCTCCAACATGCATTCTAACAACGGGGTTCAACTAGTCATGCAACCTGTCCTGAATCCATAATCAAGAATCATAATTGGGACACCGGCCTCAATACATAAAAGAATTACAATTAAATCATAAAAATGTAAAATGTGACTCGAGTGTACAAGTGACTCGACAAGAGATTTAAAATGTGACCTCTGCCTAGCAAAACCTGTAAGAACTGAAAAGTGGGGAAAAAGGGGTCAGTCTCTAGAAGACTGAGTGAGCAGGAGCTATACATATATATAAAACATGCACATGCAAGCCATAAATCCCGAGCAAGGTTTCATTTGAAGTTAGTTCCCACAAAGGGCAAGAAAATAACTAAAGAATGCTCGAACTTTACGACTAATTCATATTACGTTCAGTAGGTTCATAATTCATATATAAACATTAAGGCTCGGCGAGTGAGCGTGTATTATCTCCAACCAAACTCCGACCGTGTACAACATACATAGTTAATACATTGAATACGCGATCATGCAATACATTATAATACATGCAAGCCATATAACATAAGAAATAATCGTTTGGGCAATCCGTGTCCCGGCCTTCCCGCATGGTGCATAACCATATCGTAATCATAATTATAATCATAAAATAAGTTCAAACCATCTTCCTCCGGTTGGTGGACATGGCTTGCAAGACCCGGCACCTCATACAACTCCGGGTGGTGGACTTAATTGATCATTTTTCCATGGGATTGAACTTGATTGCATGACTTATGTTTTGGAGGGATTAAATTGCAATTTGTGCTTAGCATCATATAATATCTAGCATATATCTTTGATTGCATACAAACCTTTACACACTTGATCCCTCCCTTCTCACCCTCATCTCGTCCAACCCGAGCAAGAAGAAGAAGAGGATTTCTTCACTTGAGCTTGAATTCAAGGGAATTGCATGAATTGAAGCATCATCATCATCACAACATCATCTCTTTTCCTTCTTTTCATTCATTCAAGGTATGAGCTTCTAGTTGGGGAAATACATGAATATATATGAGAGCTAGGGTTATATGTTGAGCTTGGTAAATTATGTTTTAGTTGTTGAAAGCATGATTACATGGTTCTAGCTATGATTTGATGCATATATTGTGGAGTTTATATACTTGGAGCATGAGTTCATATGTGGGTTCTAAAGTGTAAATACTTGATGATTAATGAGAGATATGAATGTTTATGTTAGATTTTATTGTATACTAAGCATGTATATATGTTATTTCATGTTTTAGATGCATTTTGGTGCTTGGAATTGGTGAATTGTTGTTGTTGTTGTCTTGGCCGAAACTCCCCTGTAACTGCTCTGTTTTTGTAATGTCCAGAAACTGGGAACGGTCGTTCCCGCCTTAGTGCATTTTGGGAACGGGCGTTCCCAGGCTTCTGAGTGTGTTAGGCCAGCGAGACTGGGAACGGCCGTTCCCACTTTGGCTTATTTGCCGGAAGGGCGGTTCCCAGCCAAAGCGTGATTTAAATTTTATAAAACGCTGGCGCGTTTCTGAAGGGCCATGGGAACGGCCCTTCCCATTTTCAAAGGGAAGCCGGAACGGCCGTTCCCATGCGTCTGACAGAACAAAATATTCTGCATAAAATTGCATTTCTAACACCTCGATCCGACGGCTTCTTTGACCCCGATTTGATATTATATGATCTAAAATGAAGTGAAACAAGATGTTTTCATGTCACATTGCATTTTTCTCGTCGTCTCGTGGCATTTTGCCGTTCGTCATATTTGGTGCATTTTGAGTCGTGTCTTATGTACACTTGTCTTTGTTGCACAGACCGGCACGCCAGTGACGTGGAGTGGGCTTCTTAGGCCGTGCCTTTATCTTTGTTTTGTCGGTACAGGTGAGGTTTAATTGCTAGATATCTAGAACCATTACAACCCTATGTGATGTTTTAAGCCAAAAAGTATATATATCTATAGTTTTCCAAACCCCATTGAATTGCAACTGATTTACCGAATTGTATTGTATTGATTGACCGTGTTTTGGGCGAGTATATTGTATCGTGCACTGTGGGCCCGAGAGTTAGTGTTTGAGCCAACCGGGAAAGCATGGGCTGACGGGTAACTCTTACACTCCTCTCAACTGTGGGGATGAACCCTGAATCCACCAGGAGGTTTGGTGGAGGAAGGAGTCCCGTGCGTGGGAGTCATGTTCCCGACGTACACCGTGTTTACCGTGGATGGATCGGGCCTTGCAAACCCACCATCATTGGAGGAAGAAGGAGTCATTCAAATTGCTACGTGTGCACTGTAATTGATTATGTGATCACTTAACTAATTAATGAAAAGTATCGTGATTGTACACTGTCGGAGTAAGGTTGGAGAAATGCCTTCACTCGCCGGGCCACTGATTGATTGATTGATTGAAATGATTGATTGTTAAACCTGATAGTTGTAATCTCGGGCGAGCTTTATGTTCTTATTGAACTTAGATTGTTTTTGTCTATAAAACCTTACCCGAGGTTATGACTTGCATGTTATCTGCGCTTATATATTATTATGCCCCTCGCTCAGTCTTGTGGAGACTGACACCTCACCTTTCAGTTTTGCAGGTTGTGTGCTAGGCGGGATTGGTGTCGAGTCCAGTCTTTCATTTTGGGTCTAGCACGTGTCCATCCTACTTTGGCATATGTATTGTTATCTACTGTTTTATGAAATGTTATATATGTGAGAGATGATAATGTATTGATAGGAGATTGGAAATGGTTTGCTTGTTAAAGACTTGATATTAATGCACTTCAGTTTATTTTTCTGTTATGATAATTGGTTTGGGGTTAGTCCCGCCTAGCCAGTTAGTCTTTATTTTCTTGTCACCCGTTCGCTATGGCTCAGTTCATGTATGGATTGTCCGTTTCATATGTGGACTGGGCTATAGTGCGGGGGATGTGACACCTTGGCGCTTCGGGTGTTACAATGAATGTTTAAATGAATTACACGAGGTGTTGGTTGGAGATAATGCACGCCCACTCGCCGGGCCAATAATGGCCTAATGTAAATGAATCGTTATAATCCCTTTTGATGATTTCTCTATTTCGCCCACTTGGGAAATTCTTTAAAAATCTCACTTGGGATTATAGCTTGCATGTGAATGTTTAATTACCGTCGTACATTGTATTTATGCCCTGTTTTTATACCCATCAGTCCCTTTTGGACTGAACCCGTTTGGTTTTCAGTTGTGTTGAGCAGGTGTCAAGGGAGCTAGGCGGGAATTCGAGTCATAGGTCTTGCATTCGCTTTTAACTCTTGTATTTTGGTCTTACACTTACATATTGCACTTTTGATCATTGTATATGAATATTAGTGGAGCGTACATATTTTGAGCCTTGATGGCATTTGGCGATGTATATGGCTTATCTTGGGAGCTTGAAGGCTCATTGTTTATATTATGGCTAGTTATTACTTCGGCACTTGTATTTACTCTGATTTTATGGTTTAAGGGTTAGCCCGTCTAGCATAGTGTGTGTGTTGTCCCCGTTCGCCGTGACTTAGCTTGAGTATGGATTGTCCATTTCATATTCGGGTCAGGTCTCGGTGCGAGGGATGTGGTACCTTGCGCTCGGGTGCTACAATATGTCCGACGAGTGTTGGTCGTCATATTCGATGCCATACGATCACTGACGTTATATTCAACGATATGCTTAGTGCACTATCAATAGTTTGTCAAGCACTTCATAAAAAATAAATAAGTACAAAACAAGAAGTATTTAAAGTTACAAAGCTTATAACCACGCATAACTTTTTTTTAAAAAAAATAGAGGATCGTTGTTAGTTTCTCAACTACAATGAAATTTGAATCGTTGACCTATTTGTTCACAGATACAAATGTCTATCCGCTTATCTCTTCTAAGTTCTAACAACACATAGCTTGATAAAAGATATGTTTTCGTTAACTAAAGAAGTTATAAGTTTTTTTTCCCCCTCAAAAGGCATTATGATAACTGATAATAGCAAATTGACTATATATCACTACAAAAAAAAAAGAGTTTTTACTACACAAACTTTCCCACGGTTTTTTAAAAGTGTAGCAAGAAAAGTACTTCCCTACACTTTTTTATAAAGTGTGGTAAGAATATAAATAATTAATTTTTATATTTATTTTCTGTTACAGAATAGAATACTCCCTACGCTTTTTTACAAACTGTAGTAAGGATAAAAAAATCTCTTAATTTTGGTAACACATATAAATAATTGTTTTCTTTGTTTAGTGAAAAACTTCCCTACACTTTTTTATAAAGTGTGGTAAGTATATAAATAATTAATTTTTATATTTATTATCTTTTACAAAATAGAGTACTCCCTACGCTTTGTTACAAACTGTAGTAAGAATTAAAAAATCTCTTAATTTTAATAACATATAAATATTTTTTTTTCTTTTTTAGTGAAAAATATAAATAATATATAGAGTTAGATTCTAAATAGAATTGTATATATAAAATTTTACCGTTTGAAAGAGAAAAAATCTAACGGATTCAATCTTTTTTCAGAGTCCTAATAGTATCTACCAATTCATAATTAAATTCAAATTCAAATTCTGTTCCTCCTAAATATCTTTTTAAATTTTATTCTCTTTATCGTATAGAATTGGAGAGAAAAACTTTCACAATAGAGAATCAAGAAAATCCAATTCAATCAAGAACCAATTCAAGTGTTTTCGTATAAATCAAGTAAGAATAAATTGGAGATTGGTGACTGATTTCACGTGTTCTCTTCTTAAATCTTTTGGGGCTGGTGAGTATCACTCTTTGTTTTTTCTAAATACAGAATTCTATAGATAAAATTGTAATGTTTGTTCTGTTCTTAAATACTATTCTGATGCGATTCTGATTTTTCTAAATTCTGTTCTTTATAGATTATCAAATCACGAAAAAAAAAAATAAATTGGAGATTGGAGAACCGATTGATTCTGAAATCTTTTGGAGCTGGTTAGTATCCTTTGTTTTTTATTTTTTATCTTATATGAATATTAAAATATTAACTCTAAATATAGAATTGTGTAGATAAAATTTTAACATTGAAAAGAATTTTAACTCAAATTTTGTTGTTCTTAAATACTATCCTAAATTCTATTCTTTATAGGTAAAGTACCGATACTATCTAATTTTCTTAAATTCTTTCAATTATAGGTAATGTACATAAATTCAGATAGAGAATCAAGAAAATCCAAATCAAAGTTTGATTATCAAACTCAACGCGTATTTAAGGGATACAAATATTTTCTTTTCAGATCAGACAAAGCGAGAATCAATTGGAGAACAAAGCATTTTCTTCTCAAATCCCACGCTTTTGGAGTTGATAAGGTTAGTGTCACTATCTATTTTTTATTTTATATGAATATTGAAAAATAATTCTCTTTGTTTATCCTAAATTTTGTTATTGAGCTGTTTCAAAACTCTCTTAGACATAGAAATAGAAAAGGATTAGCAATTAGTTGATATGTATGATAAGAATACTAATATAGAAAAGGAATTTATATCTATTGGATGAGTAGTAGAGAAAGGAAAATTTCCAACTGAAATATTATTTAGTTTGTACGTATAATTATAATTATCTTAATTTAAATTTTAATTAAACAAAGGTTTAATAAAACAATAATTTATCTATATAGTATTTTTATATTAAAATTGTCAAAAAATTTATTAAATAGTTAAATAAAAAACTTTCACCCAAGCCCACAAACTCAAGTCAAGGGTCACTGATCATTGTCGATTTGTCGTCTTTAAAAAAATAAAAATACTATTATATTATATTATATTACCCTAATAAAAGATAAAAATAAACCCTTTAAAAAAAAGATAAAAATAAACAAAACACACATATATATAGTATATCCTCAATACTATTATATTATATTATATTATATTACCCTAATAAAATAAAAAACACAATGATCTATAAATAAAAATTTTCTACTTCTTATTAATTTATTATTATTATTATTATTATAGTATTAAAAAAGTAATGTTATTATATTATATTACTATAATAATTAAAAAAATAAAACTATTACAATGCATAAACAACAAACACACCTACTCATACAAATATACCCAATTGAAAGGTACTTAATTTTTTTTATAGTAATTATAATATATTTATACATTTTATTGTAATACCATAATATTTTGACATTTATTCTAAACTTTTAAACGTGCAATGAACTAGGTATTTATCAACTTTAAAATCCTACGTACGCAATTGCACTCATCCAGAGGGTTCAATCGCCGAGGGATATATTGAAGATGCAGATTGCAACACCCAAACATCTTTCGATAATGACGATGTTAGATGGGTAAGAGAGGGGGTTGCCGAAACCAAACTTGACATGCCAATGACAACAATTTCGGAAATGTTTAGACGGAAAAAAGAGATGGATAAAATAAAACAACAAAGAGGAAGAGATTGTGCAACTTAAATATTGTAGTTATAATATGAACAGTGTTTAGTTTGATCATGAGATTGTTTTGTTACTTTTTTATTACAGAACTTTTTTTTGTTTGTTTTGATTCTAGATATATATTTTATTTAAAATTTTAATTTTATAATTTATTAATATATTGTTGCTCAATTCTTTATGTTTATATTTTAATAGTGATGACTAAAAAAGTTCCAAAAAGAAATCGGATATCCAATCCTTCAACAAATTCGGAAGTTACTTTAAGTAAGTTTATACCATTCTTTATTTTTTTAATTATTATTATTATTATTATTATTATTATTATTATTATTATTATTATTTTGTGTTTCGTTTGCTAGGTCACAACAAAGAACGAAAAAGAACAAAAGGAGTTATTCACATGCCAGAAATTTGGGCATTATCTCCGGGGGTTAAACTTGAAGTTGAATGTAATGAATTTGGTCAACCTATAAATGATAACAGTTCTAAATTTGTTTGTTTTCTAGGTGTGATATCTAGAACACATTCATATGCTCCTATTGATGTTCTTGATTGGCGAAAAATGCCAAACTCTAAAAAAAAAGACATGCTGGATTTGTTGAAGGTAATTTTTTTAATTTTAAACTAATTAACAACTCTATCTAATGATATTATTTTAATATAGGAAAAGTTTGTTTGTCCTATTGGCATTGACGAATGGATTTTGCAATCAATTGGCACTAAGTGGAGAAACTGGAAAGCTGATTTGAAGTTTGATTACTTTGATCCTACATTACCTATTGAGGAATTGGTAAAAGAAAGAGATGAAAGGGTCAACGAAGAGCAATGGACGAATCTTATTATGTATTGGCTATCTGACAAGGGAAAGGTACAAAAAAATTATGAATTTATTTTTTTAATTTCTTATGTATTATCTTATAAACACTTTATTATTACAATCTCAGCAAGCTAGTATACGAGGAAAAGAAAGCAGAAAACATAAGAATGTACATCATAAAACAAGCAGAAAGTCATTTGCGAAGATTCGAAAAGAATTGGTGAGAAAATGAGTTTACTATATTTACTTTCACATTAATTTTGAACTTGTTATTAAACATTGTTTACATTGATACTTGTTATTGTGTTCCAAAAAAAAAAAAAACATTGATACTTGTTACTTATTTTTTTGCTTACTAGTTTTTTTATTACAAATTAGGAGGGGAGCTTGAATCGACCACCTACTCGAGTTGAAACTTATAGAGAATGTTTCCCAGTGGAAAAAGGAGGAGAAGCGGGAGAGCTAATGGTAAATATGTTCAATTTAAATTTATTGTTATATTGTTGATTTATACAACTTTGTGTGTTTCTTTCGATATAGGGAACAATGCAGGAGTTAACTAATATACTAGTGGACCCTTCGAGTGATGTTGTTGCTAGAGACGACATTTTTGCTAAAATTATAGGCCCAGACAAACCGGGACGTGTTCGTATGATGGGGCAGGGGGTTACTCCTACAGACCTTTTT
Source organism: Lantana camara (assembly GCA_037501455.1). Classification (NCBI taxonomy): domain Eukaryota; kingdom Viridiplantae; phylum Streptophyta; class Magnoliopsida; order Lamiales; family Verbenaceae; genus Lantana; species Lantana camara. The sequence goes on from CM074855.1 coordinate 63,058,408, forward strand.
GAGGGTCTTCCATCACGCAAAGCTTGCTATAAGATGCTTAGGGAAAATATTGTAACAACTCAAGTATTAACCGAGAAACTTGAAGCTTGTCAAAGAGTTATTGACCAACAAAATGTAATAGAAGCAAGTCCTTCTGCTGCCCCTAATATGCTTTTATCATCTCCTCAACGCGATGGGATCTTGACTCCAACTTTATCAACTATAGTTCGACCACTTGAGGTAAAGTTACAATTAGAGCTTGTTCAAATATTGTGGAACATTTACATATTTTAATACTTTACAATTTTTTAATAGTTAAGACATCTCATAATTCATTTTTTATAATGTTAGGTAAATTGTTCAGTTTTACTTATGAGTATAATTGATTCAAGTAAAATTGTGGCAAAGGGTATACTACATAGCATGGATCCTAATACAATTGTTGGAGGTGAAAAGTTAGGAAAAAATTGGTGCTCTGTCCATATAAATGTTGTGATGGATCGAGAAGAACGATTAATAAGATCATGCTTTATGTATCAAACAATTGGTGAAGCCATTGGAATAGTTGTTGCTTGGCCGCTTAGCTTGGTATGTTTTTTTTTTTTTCCCCAATTAATAAAATATCGATATTGAATTAAGAAGATACAATTGTTGTTTAGTTTCTCATGTGAGTTTATTGTTTTTTTTCATATGTAGGTGGTTCGCACGGAAGAGTGAAATAGACGAATCGATGCTTACTTATGATTTGGAATGAGGAGTCGGTTATTTATATATTTATTATTATTATTGTAGGCAAAAAACAATTTTGACCAATGATAGTTCATTTTTGTCTTAGAATATTTGAATTATATTTTTCACTTAAATATTATCATTTAGAGCTTGTGCACATGTACATTTAATTTATGAATTGATATTTAGTTAGATTATATTTAAATTTAGTTATAAAAATAAATCTTAGTGGATATGTTTTTGTTACTTTCTTATTGATTTATGTAATTTTAAAATTAAGATATTCATGTATTATAATGTTATCACATTTTGAATTGTATGATCATATTAGTAGTATTATAAGTGTATTAGATGATACTAGTAATTTTGGCACACTCATTAGGTGTGCAGATTAAAAATTTATATTGTTTAAAATATATTAAAATTAGTTTTTATATTAGTATATATTTTATCATTATTTTTAATTTAATTATTAAATTAATATAAATAAATAGCATAAAATAATAAAATAACAACACTATCTTTGGAAAAAAAGAGTATACTAAAAGAATGAATTGAAATGAGGTGAGAGAAAAGATAAGTTAAGAAAATGTAATAGGATAAATAAATAAAAAAGAAAAAAAAAGAGAAAAACATAAGAGAAGAAAACGGATAAAAGATAAATAGAGAAGAAGAAAAAAAAAAAGAAAAAAAAGGACTCCAAGAGATTACGTATTATCATTTGTTATATAAAAAAAATATATAATATAATTTAAAATCTATTTTATTAATTTTAACAATTGAATTTATAATTATAAAAATAAACCAGATTACACAATTGTAAAACGAATTCTAATTGAAAATGAATTTCAATTATTCTTATCCTTCCCCCCATCCCAGCACCAAAACTTATTTGTTCCCACCATTTTTTATCCGTCAAATTTTATTCCCCCCAATTTCTCTTTTTCATCGTCCCAAATTTATACTCATTCCCCCAATTTCTCTTTTTCATTCTCAAACCCAGTTCTTCCTATGAGAACCCTCACCCACCTCATTAGTCTGCAATGCATAACTATATATGCGAAAATGGCTTCAATTTGGACTGCGCACTTTCGTGCGGCGCCTTTCCTTCCTGTAAGTCTGCTCTCATGGGCTCTTTGATTTCAATACAATTTGAATTTTTCTATAATTTTATGTTTTTCTTTCAAATGCCATTTCAATTTTGTGCATTCTTTATAAAGGTTCGGAGTTTGTCGGATGAAATTGGGCATCGATCGGAATTAAGGGTGTTGTGTAATTGTGCTAGTTGGAATCAGAGAGTTAAGTGCAGAAAGTTTGTGGTGAAAGCTGTAGGTTCAGATGACGGCAGGCGCCTGCCTAACGACATCGTGATTGAGAAGTTGGAGAAGGGTAATGCTGAGAAAACCCAGCAAAATGTGGTTGCTAAATTGCGAGAATCAATTGGCTCTCTCCCTGTGATTGTCTATCCGGTGATAAGATGGAAACTGCAATAAATATAGGGTAGGTTTCTCAGCAGCAGAATATGGTGTTTGACTATTTTGAGATACTTTTGCAACTCAACGATCAAAAACTTTCAATGCGATGCTCTAATATCTTGTCATCAGGCAGATTTGCTTGTAGTTTACTTCGGCAAGGCATGAAGGAAGCAGATATGTATAACAACGATTGATACAGATGCAATTGTCCAAGATCCCAAACAGGTAACAATTTTGTGAATATTCCATATGAATTTGAAATCAATTAGTCTCCCTATCTTTTGTGGAGAAATAGATTACTGAATGTCTTGTTTGATTTTGTATTATCACTCCGTATAAATAGATTACATGCACAGGATGTACAACAGATATTTACAGCAACAAATCAATCTGCCTCCTATAATTAATCTCTTATAATTAATCTCCTATGATTATGTCATCTCTTGTGCAATTAGAATCCTATAATCACTCAATCTCCTATATCTTTTACATGAATGCCTGGTTTGTTTTATGTATTTTTGTATGTGTTTGGTTTAATAATTATACGCATGACTTGTGATTCTTTGTCGTTATCTTTCTAACTCATCCAAATGGAATGTTCTTTGAAACAGGACAGAGACTCATAAATAGTTGATGGCGAAACAGAAACGAGTAGAAATGATTGATTATTTTATAGGATTAATTTAGTACAATGTAATATTTATTCTTTTTTGAATTGTTGTATCATATTATTGTTTTATTTTGATAGAATACAATTGTTTTATTTACAGAATATTTGTAATTGAAATGTTTGTTTGATATTTTGATTTTATTGGTAATATTGGGTTTGGAATTGACAGTTTTAGAAAATCACAACACTATTTATTTAGTTGAATTTGCAATATTTTGTTTTAAAATATGAAATTAAACTATTAAATATTGGATAATAAAATTGAAAAGATTTAGCTGCAAAATTGATAATGTTTTGCAACGACCAAAAATTTATTTTTTACAATAAAATTCTATTGTAAATAAATATGAAATATAAAAATTAATTATGCTTTAGCAACCGGTTTTATCGCAAAGTTTGCATGCAAAAATTTCTAAATAATAATAATTTTTTAATATATCAATTTCTTACTACACATTTATTTGTAGGAAGTGTTAAATATTTTAAAATCTTAAATTAAAATTTTAATTGTAACCACATTTAAAAGTGTAGTATGACCTCTTTTGTTACTACATATTAAAATGTAGGCACAATTATACATGTTGCTTCATTTTAAAGTGTAGCAACATCTCTTACTACATCAATGGTGCCTACACTTTTAGAAAATGTAGTATGAGATAATGTGTAGCAAGGATGTTTATCTTCCTACACTCCAAAGTGCATTTAAAGCTCATTTTTTTTGTAGTGATATAGCAAATACTCGACATACCTGTTTCATATAATGTTCACAAAACTTTGATAAATCACCAAATTGACCGCCAGTAACAAAGAATGCTTTTCCCCATAGCGACCTAGTTCAATTTTCAGGTGCTTCCAATATGCCCTTGGTGTTTAAAGTATTAACTAAAGCCTTCATACCTGTTTGAAAATCGAAATAATACATTTATTCTTAATTCAGTATTTGGTTATTCTGTCGGCCCAAAACTAACAAATGTAGATTAACCCTACAAATTAATGTGATCCTAAAAAAGAAAGACAGAAAGAAAGAAAACATTTAATAAAATTATCTGCGACAAACAAAGCATGTTTGTTTTAGGCATTTTTTTCAAGATGCATAAATCATAATTAACAAATTAACTCGTGTGAATTTTCGGGGGGCGGGGACCCCTCATTTCATACCTCCATAATTTCGCAGGTTTAACTTATCGGTTGGAGTATTTTAATTTTTTTAAATAACTTAAAAGGTTTAATCATACAATTGGACCACAAGAAGTGCATTGTTTGGGTCTCTCTCTCATTTCTGTTCCACTTGTCATCATAGCCCAATATAATACATAAAGACTGCCAACATGTGGGTATAAGAGAGAGAGTCAGAGAGAGAGAGATCGAGCATGGTTGCTATCATTTCTTTGCACAGACTTTTGTTGAAAGCCTTGGGATTGAAGGCAGGGATCTTAATCATCGCATAGAGGCAGGGACGAAGCCAGGATTTTATTGGAGGGGGGCGAAAATTAAAAATATATATAATATTTTTTTAAAAATAAATATTATTTTATTCGATATATATAAATAAAACAAGTATACCTTAAAAACTTTAACTTATTATTTTGTGGTTGAGGTTTCAAGAATAACATTTGTATAGGTCCATTGCTATTATAGGTATATTGAAGTAAAACTCCAAAATTTTTTTACTCACGGTGCCTATATAAATTTAAAAAAAAAATCATGAACTCAATTTAACATAATTTAAATAAAATAATAAAGTCAAATAACAAAACGACATAAAAAAAATAAAAAATTATTTATCTTTAACCTATTCTGATAGTCCTAAAGATAAAGATAACCATAGTTAACAAATTAATTATAAATGTTATTCATAATTTTAAAAAAATAAAATTACTATTTAGGATATAATTTTTTACCTAAATAATTTATCCATAATAAAAGAAAAATTAAAATTAACACAATTATTTTCATAATAAAAGACAAACTAAAATTACTATTTGATACCATCTTTTAACTAAATAGTCTCTATAATAAAAACTAAAATTAATACAGTTATCTTGATAATAAATAAAGAAATCTTAATATACAGAACTCATATCAAGATTAAATTATCTAAATAATAAATAAAAAAATCTTAATATACATAACTCATATCAACATTAAATTATCTGAAATTAAATACATTATATTATCTAAAAATTAAATGCATTATATTTATCTATAATTAAACAAAGTTATCTTTATCCTATTGTCATAGAAATAAAAATATGATATTTTCTCAAAATATAGAACTCCAGATACTAAATTATCCAAAACTTAATAAAGATTGCACGTACTATATTTAATCTATTTTTTCTCAAAATATTGAACTAACGAGTAACAAATTAATCATAATTTTATCTAAATACTTTATTCATAATAAAATGAAAAAAAAAACTAATATAGATTTATTGGATAAATTGGGATACACGATCAACTCTTTTTTCCCATAAATATAGATTTTGAAAATTAAAAAAATGAGAGTTTTAAGTTGAGTAAAAGAATAAGTCAAGAATAATAAAATAAAAAAGGAAGAAGACGGAGATAGAGAAAAAGAAAGATTAATTTGAAACTTTTTAATATCGAAAGAAGATCAAAAGACTTTTATTGGGAAACGAAAGCAAAAAGTGTATTTGAATTGAGAAAAGCAATAATAATTAAAGTAAATTAATAGTAAATATAAATTTTATGATTGGTGAGCTAACTTTTATTTATTTTTTGGAGGGGGGCGAATTTATAAATTTAGGGGGGGGCAAAATAATAAAAACTTTAAAATTTAGGTATAATAATAAAAATTTAAAAAAATTTTGGGGGGGGGGGGCCCTTGGCTCCGTCTCTGCATAGAGGAACCCTATTATTTCATCTTCCTCTAATTACAGAGAGAGAGAGAGAGAGAGAGAATTTGAAAATAAGGAAAATTTGAAAATTTCTGTGGTCTGCTGAAGAAGAAGTCCCTCATTTATTCATGTTTGTGTTCCTTTGTATTGAAGGCTATCTGCTTTATGATGAGACATTGAAAGAGTAAAGCGAGGACAATATATGAAAAGGTTGTAAAGGTATATGGCTGTCACCTGAGCTACTGTTTCTTTGAATTGAAAGACAGAAAGATTCTTTGCTTTGATATCTAAAGTATTTTTAAAAATTAATCTTATTGCGATTTTCAAGTCCCTTAAAAAATTATGGAGTCTGCAAATAGCCATCATCAGCATCAAGATCAATTTGTTGCCTCCTCCTCCTCTTCTTCTTCTTCTTCTTCTTCTTCTTCCGCTTTAGCTCATCCCTGGAGTAGCGTTCCTGATTCCATCTTGTAAGTTTCTCTCTCTCTCTCTCTCTCTCTCTCTATCTCTAGTGCATGCTATATCAAAAACCCATTTTGAGAACAAATTGTTCCATCAGATGTAGATTGTGGAAATTATGAATGGTGATATTTGTGTCATTATGAGCTTTTATAGTTGATGCATCTAGCTCCCACTAAATTTCTTTTTCATATACTTGACTGATTTATATATTGTGTTTCACTAAGAAGGTACTCTAAGTCTCCATTTTTTCAACTTAAATACAGTATATTCCAACTTTTAATCTACTATTACAACCTAAAAGCTTTCCTAATTATAAAGTATATACTACACGGATTTAAGGGAATCCGAGCATATTCTTCAATATAGTTTTAGGGTTTCGGCTTTCAATAATATATATTGTGAATCCCTCGGAAATGTTTCCAAATACTAGGGTTTTCACACATATTACTATTGCATAATACTTTAATGAATATTTTACACATAAGATTAATTCTTTTTTTTCAATTTTTTACAGGAACACAAGTAGCCTGCAAGAGAACACTACTCTACTCTGTCCCATGGCTCCAGATTTGAGCTTCCATTGGGCTAATAACACCAGCACTTCATCAAATTTTACCTCTAATTTTTCTGCACAAGATTTACATCTCTCTAGAATTAAGGAAGAACTTTCTGAGCAATATTATAGCAAATACACAGAGATATTAAGCAGCAACAGCCCACAATCAACCAGTACTGGTGAATACAGTTTGCATGAAAACAACGATGTGGGCACAAAGATGTTGCTTAAATCCTTCTCATCTGGAGATCTTATGAGCAAGATTGGCAACAGTCATGGAGATTTGTACTATGGGAATGGTGTGAGATCGGGGTTTGTGAGCCAGATATTTCCCAGCATAAATGTTTCGAATAATTTGAATGTTCAGCAGCCTGCGGCTGCCTCTTTGGACATGAATTTGGATGCAATAGATCTCATTGCTTCTTCGAGATTTAGTGGAAATTTCGGACATTTTTCCCAAAATCAAGCTGGGATGTTTAGAGATGGGTTTCTGAATTATGGGTCCAATCATGCGCCACATGAATCTCATCATCAAATTCCATTGGTATATGGCTCTAATAAGGTTGGTCTACACACACATATATATATACATATATATATACATATATATATGTACTTCTTTCGTCCTTCCATTTTTTTTTTTTTCCAAGATAATCCTTCTTCTTCTTCAAGATGGACAAATACCCTTTTTGAGTTTTGACGAAATCTTCAAACAGCAAAAATAAAAAGATCTTGAGTCAAATCATTTTATGTTCATATCATTGGAGGAATTTCATACATAATGTTGGCAAACCTTGAAGGCGAGCTTTAAACATCATTATTACACTTGTATTACAAGTACTAGGTATAATAATCTAGTCAGGAGTAGATGAACAAAAATGACGTTAAAAATATCCGAAACAGTTCGTGCCCGCTAGCCACGAAATGTTCTTATTTTTAATTTATTTGTTGATATTTTCATCTTTCTCCCCTGATTTCTCAGCAATAGTGAGAAAATAAGAAAGCTGTGATTTCCATTTATTTTTAAATTGTATGTTCCCTTTATATGATATTCTTTTTAGCTTTTCCTTTCCTTTACAATAAAGAGGTCTTCTCTTTTCTCCATTCAAAGGCGTACTTAATTCAGCCTTTCCCATTACATTATTATGTTGTTTCTGAAATTAATTGAGTCTTTTTACTCATGGGAATTTGACATGAGGGCCACGCATTATTATTATTATTATTATTATTACGATGATGATGATGCAGAAACTTTAACTCTTTAACTCGTTTTGGATATTTATTTTTTTTTTCAAAGGTATCTGCCTCAAGTAATGTATCAGGAGAAGCTAAACGAAGCAGCAGTAAAATGGAGCCAAAAGCGCCATTTCAAAACGCACCAAAAAAGTCGCGGTTGGAAGCACGCGCTTCTTGCCCTCCCTTTAAGGTACATTTTTGTGAATATATATCATGCATAATTCACTATTTAAGAAAAACTGATCTCTTTTTTATAATTAAATTGATTATAAATTAAGCTCTTCTGAGTTTCAGGTGAGAAAAGAGAAATTGGGAGATAGAATTGCTGCTCTGCAACAGTTGGTGGCACCCTTTGGAAAGGTATATAAAATCTATATATATATATATATATATATATTAGATTACTTGCGAAATGTGTATTAAATTTGTAATATTATACAACATAAACTGCTTTTGCATGCCTAAGTAGCTAAATTGAATTATAGGTTTTTGTTTTTTAATAAAAAAAAAACTTATGAAACTTCTAAAAATAATATATATATATATATATATATATATATTTTTAAAACACTCATGCACACACTAAAATGAGATTCGAACCCAAGATATTGCTCTAAAAAATCAACACATTAACCACTTGAACCCTCTCGAACTTGAATTATAGGTTATTAACCTTAACAAAGTCCGAGTTTCAATCATGTGTATAACCTTAATGAATTCTCCCCATTATAATACGTGTTGAATGTAAATGCTTTAGGAAAATTCTATTCAAGATTCCACTCTGCAGAATTTTGAATTTGATTAATCTTTTCTCCATGCATTTTCAATTTATTGCATTGGTTACAAAGTAAACTTAGTTCTCTCTCTAGTTTTTCTTTTGTAAATCCAGTCATTTTCCAAGGTTTTGCTAACATTTTAATTAGTAGCAAAATGCACGAGTACTATAGTCATACACTTTCCCATCAAGTGCTGAGATTATGAGGAAAAACAGTATTAAAAGCTTGACTTTGCTATAAAAAAACTCTAAAATAAAGGTGAAAAAAACACTAAATTGAAGGGGGGAAAAGAATCCTGAAAATATATGATTTACTCTGAGTATCTATTCAAATCAGATTACACCCAAAAAATGAACAAAAGACTAATTTAACGGTCTAAAAATTAAGATTTAGACTATATTTGATTAGCATAACTAATCAATAATATTCTAATTGTTATTTCACTTGTTACGTCACGTCATTGATTTTTTAAAATTTTAAATAATAATTACAGAATAGATATATTACACTTATCATATTATTTAATCGGGAAAATTTCAAAATTGGTATACCATCTTACCCCATTCAGCCGATCTGGTACACTAAATTTCCGGTCATCAAACAAACCCCACAACTTATTAAACAATGCAAATTAGTGCACTTTTTACCCGAATAAGCCGAAACCCACCGGAAATCCGACCCATTTGTACAGGGTCCACCAAGAAATGGGTCGGATTTCCGACGGGTTTTGGCTTATTCGGGTAAAAAATGCACTAATTTGCTTATTTCTGTTAATTGTGGGGTTTATTTGTTGATCGGAAATTTAGTGTACCAGATCGGCTGAAGGGGGGTGAGATGGTATACCAATTTTGCAAATTTCCCTTGTTTAATCTTAATTCGAGAATCCTAAGGTGAGCACTTAATACAATTCTCCCAATTAATATGATCATTTTTACTCTAAATTCATATTCCTGATCTTTTTAATATACACAAAATTAATCTGAAGGATATGGCAGTTGCAGAAATGAGGAGTCAAAAGTTGCATGCTTAATTAGAGTTCCAATAAAAGAGGGCTTATATTCTCTTCACTGCATGCTGCAATTAAATATTTTAAAATATATATTTAACGTCAAAAATTGCTAATATTACAGACAGACACAGCATCCGTACTTATGGAGGCCATTGGATATATCAAATTCCTCCAGAGCCAAGTAGAGGTACTCTCCCACAATTGAAAACATTCTTCTTGGTATTTGTTCCATATAATGTTTAAATTGTTGTGTCCCGTGATTTTCGGCTATATTACTTTTACAAGTGAAAATAAAGTATATTTTCTCCAAAAGATTGTTAGAATGCGAAAGATCAAATAAATTTTCTCCAAAAGATGGTTAGAATTAAAAAGAGAAAAAAAAAAGATTGGAGATAAATATTTGTTGATGAGTTATTTACACCATACCCCCTGTGTTAGTTGAGGGAAAAAAAAAATCCTGTGTTACAAAAATTAGTACAAAAAACCCTGTGTTTTTAAAATATTTGCATGGCGAACCCTGAAAATTTCTGGTATTAGACACGTGCTAAAAGCCCGATTAGAAGACTAGTTTTCTCTATTTATTGGGTGTGAAATAACTAATTTACGTTTTATATTCTGACATACATCATCTCACCTGTCTCTATATACCCCATTTTATATTTGTTTATAGGTTTATTCATACAATTTTTATTTTGTACAGAATCTCTATACATATATATAAAAAAACATTGAACATATACTTGTTTATAGGGTTTTTCATATAATTTTTATTTTGTACAGATTTTTGGTGTATATAAAAAAGTATTAAACAATATAGAGAGATGTGAGATGATATATATCAAAATATAAAAGGGTAAATTAGTCATTTCACATCCAATAAATAGAGAAAATTAGTATTCTAATCGCGCTTTTAGCACGTGTCCAATACCAAAAATTTTTAAGGTTCGTCATGCAAATATTTTGAAGACACAGGGTTTTTTGTGTTAATTTTTATAACATAGAGTTTTTTTTACCCGTTTCACCTAACATAGGGGTGAAATATATAAAAAACCCCATTTTTTTACTTCGAGTTATAGCATTTTTTTCAACTCGCAGAAGAAATCGATCATTTAGATTTTTTAAACCGCTATCTAATGTTTGTATTGATAACATACTACAATTTAAACTCATTTTTAATGATGTTAGCTAAAAAATAACACAGGTCACATATCTATAATATATATACTTTAAGTTTTTTTTTTTTTTTTTAAAAATCATTAAAAATGAACTTAGATGATGGTATGTCACAAATATAAATATTAAATAGCGGTTTGCAAGTTTATATAGTTCCTTCTACCGTTGTAAAAGATACTATAATTTAAATGTTAAAAAATATTTATCTCAAAAATTAATTATTTGATCAAAAGAAAAAAGAAAAGATTAATTAAATTTTCAAGATTGATGTTTTTGTTATGGGTTACAAACTATCCCTTTTGCATGTCTCCACAAACGTTTCGACATAGCATGTGAAGAGGGTTAGAATGTCATGTTCAAGTTGGCACAAAGAACTCCGAGACATGATATATTGACCTAAAAATAAACTTATAAAATTTGTTGTGGTACTAACAAAAAAAAGAGAGGGGAAAATACTCATATTCTCGCACCTTTTAGAGTTTATGGGTTAATATTACCTTTACTATTCTTGTGGTTATGTGAAATTATAAATCACTCTCTTTTACATGAATAATTACGGTACAGTACATGACATTCACTACGAATGTGTATAACTTTTAAAATGACTCCTAGAAATGCCAACGTAGAAATCATGAGTGGGTATATTCTTTTGAAGTCTTACACAATTACTTAATTGTCAGGGCCTCAAGTGTAATTGTCTATACTAAAATAATTAGTTTGTAATTCTTCAAAATTCATGGCTAGTAAATATAGTTCGCCCTAAAATTTTCTCCTCGGAAAAATTGCAAAGAATCATCTTTTAAATACACCTTACATGATTTTTATCATTTATTTTATCAAAAAGTTTATAATAAACAAAATTTAGCCGGCCTTTTGTTTTCTACACAACCTTATAACTGCACTATATTGAACATTTTTCGAAATTTGTTAGAATCATGTCCCCTAGAAAATTTACGGGTTCAGGGCTTCTCGAGTTCTAGTAAATATATTACTTATTCGAAATTATTAATAATGACTAATGTTAATTATTAATCTATACTATTATATTAAGCGTGAGAGCCAATTGTAATGTCATGGACTCTAGGTCTCTTTTCTTCTTTTTTTTCTTATTTATTTATTTAGTTTATTTCATAACTCTCATGTCTCTTATATCACTTCAACTCTTTTCTTTTCTTTTTTATACAATTTTTATCTTTTTTCACTTATGTTTTTAATTATTAATATGATACTTGATGAGACTGAGAAACGCACTCGAATCAGAGCCGTCCACGTGTCGTCATCGACTGCCTTGAAGACTACACGCTCGCATTGATGGGCTCGAGAGCCAATCCGGCCCACTCACTTGCCAACTAGTTCAGGCCATTGGGCGTCGGACAATTGTTCAGGTAAAGGGCCAAAACCGATCGGCTTGGCGCTCGCATCTTGGCCCTCAGGGTTGCCCTTCTCAGGGAAGCACCCACGCGGGGATCCCATTCTTGGTGCTCGGGGTTTTGACGCTCATAGGTCATCTGCCGCGGAGGATCAAACCGTGCACCCTTCGAGCGTCACCAGCGCTCGTGAATGATCCCACCTCCCCTGCGATGGACCCGAACCTTAGCAAGGAGGACTTTGGGCCTTCCTCTCACGTGACCCTCGCCAACAACCTCTGACACAAAGGTAGTATGCACTTTGTACCTGACACGCCGCCTCCTTTTCAGAGACGTCATTCTCACACCATCCCAGGATGCCACGTGTTAGGGCAACATAGGTTTGGGACCACATGGTCAATTTACCCATTTACCCTCACCCCTAACATATAAATAGAGGAGAACGTATGCTTTCTCCCCCAAGCAATCTTCTGCATACACTTCACACTGGGCATTCCCTCTTTCCATTTCTTTTCTGCATCTTCCTAAGCTCCGTGATCACCTCACCGCAGTTGCATCACCATTACCTCTTGCTCTCTTGGTGTTATCCTAGCTGGAAGAACCCACGCACAAAAAGGAAACCCAGTTCCTGAGGCTTTCACGCCTGTGATGGTCTTCCTCTTCTCACAAATATTAAAGTGTTGTTGCATTTAGGAAGTTCAGATTCCTGCACTATCATTTTTGGCGCCGTCTGTGGGAAGTCCATCATCACCGTCTTCATCATCATCAGATTCTTCTCTAAAAGCTAGTTGAAAAATAACACCAGCGACTCTCAACATGGTGACGGCGACAAGGTCAGGAGCGGTAGGAAGTAAAGGTGCTCATCCCCCTGTGAATGAAGAGAATACAGGGAACGACGCCGCCGTTGGCGGTACGCCGCCACCACTCACCGGAAATCCTAAGGTCGCCGCTGCAACTCTCCCCCCCAGAGGAAACGAAGCAGGAGGATCTGGCTCGAATCCTCCTCCCCCAACTTTCGCCCAAAACGCTCCAGCCTCTCATCACGGCATGTACTCCATGGCCATGCTCCCGCCGGGATACGCCTATATGCAACCGAGAATGATGCCCGGAATGATGCCCATGGTCCAGCCATATCCAGTGGGTACACTAAATCTCCCTCTGTCACTACCTAGAGAAATACAAGGGGTGGAAATGCCCCAGGTAACGACCCAGCAGCTCCAAGCGCTTTACGCACAATGTGAAGGGCAAGCGGTACAGAACGCCTGGGAGCACTTCACTGCCGCCTATTTCCCCTCTTTGGCAGGAGCTCGAGCGGCTCCGCCCTTGGGAGGACTCCCGGCTCACCCGTTGACAATGGCACAAAATGCATTAAGGGCCCAGCAACCTCACCCTCCCCCGTTTCAAGAAAATGAGGCCGCTCCGAGGGTCCAGCAAGGGCAGCAGCCAGCGGGAAACGAGAGAGCCCCTCAAAATGAAGGGGATGGAAACAATGAGGAGGTCCATTCGAGGGCCACGGGGAGGGTAAACCGCAGAGATATCGGCGACCCTCAGCTTGCGGCAGTACAAGATCAGCTCAAGGGGCTCCAGAATGTGGTGGAGCAGCTCTCTCGAGCACGGTCTCACGTCTCCAGTGATGGGGGCGAGAGGTCCAGAGCCAGAGACGCTCGCAGACCACGTAGCCCCATCTCTTGCCAACGGAGGGAAGCCAGCCCCGAAGACCCGGAGGACAGGGATTACCGTATCGCGACGGGCGATTCTCCCCTCGTCGAGGAGGTGCTGATGACTCAAGCGGGAAAAGGCAAAATCCCCACATCCGTCAACAGGTATGACGGAACCACAGATCCGGCCGAGCATCTGGATCATTTCGTACATTTGATGCATTTATATGATCACCCCCTCAACTATTGGGCCAAGGTGTTTGTAACTTCCCTCGTGGGAATGGCCCAGGATTGGTACAAAAAGCTTCCTCCGCGCTCAATCCGAGGATACCATGACCTGACTGACGCTTTCATCAGTCACTTCAACTCTTTAAAGGCTCCAGCCCCCGCTGCGACGGCTCTCTACAGCCTGGTCCAGGGGCCGAGCGAGACCCTCAGGTCATTCATGAGAAGGTTCAACAAGGAAATCCTACTGGTGGAAAAGCCCTCGATGGATTTCTTAAGGCATGTTCTCTTTGGGGCCATCAATATGAAGCATTATGTCAGCAAGGAATTTGTAGAGGAGGTGGCCAAGAAGAAGCCTCGCTCGTTGATGGAGATAAGGGATATAACTGACTCGTTTTTTACCCTTGAAGATATGTATCTCGCGAGGGATCAGAAGATAGCAAATGTCCCTCGCCCCCACAAAGCCCCCGAAGACAGAGGAGATTCAACCAGGGGCCACCGCCGCAGCCCCATTCCCGCTCGTCGAAACTCTCCACCCCCTCGGAAATTCGAGTGCATCCCTCTCAACCGCCCTATTGCCGAAGTTTATGCCATGGCGGATAAGAAGCTGTTTAAGAGGCCGTCAAAGTTGAGAGAAACCGAGGCTCAGAAGCGCTCGGGAAAATACTGCACTTTCCACAAACAGAAAGGGCATGACACCAGTGAGTGTCATCAGCTAGAAAGGGAGATTCAGAGGCTGATCGCTGGGGGGCACCTTAAGGAGTTCGTAAAGGTGTTGGAGAGGTACGACGAGCACTGTGCGGAGCGAGCGCATGCGCGGGGGAGAAGCCGTTCGCGCTCTTAGAGCCCGCGTCACTATCACACCGAGCCCAGCGACCGTGGGAAAGGGTAAGCCTCGAACATGGAAAATCAACCATTCGCGGTCATTCACATGATCGCCGGAGGACCCTCGGGGGGTGACTCTAACGCTTCCCGACGTCGCTACATTCGGAGCTATGACCAAAGATCTTCCCAGCCCAAGCCGGTGCTCTCTATTGGTCAATCATCACGCTCGGAGAAGGATGAGAGCATAAGATTCACAGAAAAAGATTTAGAGCACATTGTAACACCCCATGGGGCCGGTGAAACCTCTGACTGCCCCATGGTGGTTAGCTTAGATATACACAATCACGTTGTAAAGAGGGTCTTGATTGATAGTGGAAGCTCCGTGAATGTTTTGCCTTACTCCACGTTCCAAAAAATGAACATCACGAACATTCCGCTCGAACCCCTCAGAACAGCCCTCGTCGGCTTTGGAGGTTCCGAGATTGTCCCTCGCGGACAAATTCGCTTGGCCACCTCTTTCGGTCGCGCCCCGCAGCGAAAAACTTTGAATGTTCTCTATGTGGTGGTCGAAGTGGACCTTCCATACAATATCATCATTGGGCGCCCAGCCCTCGTCGACTTCAAAGCTATAATTTCCACCTATCATCAAAAAGTCAAGTTTCCCACCTCCGAGGGTACCGGAGAAGTACTGTGTAATGTTAAGGAAGCTTGGGAGTGCTACATACTCTCCCTCCGAAACCACAAGCCCAAACAACTTATCCAAGCAGGCTCTACCAAAAAGTCTGTTGACTTCCCCAAGCTAGATGAAGATGGCCCCGAGCGCAAAAGGGCCAAGCTCTATAAGAAGAAGAACAAGAAGAGGGACACAGACAAACCAGTTGATGTTAGGAATTCACCCCTCGGAGAGGTTGGGGTTTCCTCCTCGGAAGACGAGGATCATGTACCCTCGGAGGACACCAGCGGGAGAATCACAGGCAAGAAGCGAGCGCTCGAACTACCGAGGCCTGAAGTGCGGGTGGAACCTACGGAGAACTTTCTGACCATCGAATTGGAGCCCGGGAATCGAGAGAAGACTACGCAAATAGGTTCCAGTCTCGACGGTCCCTCTCAGATTATGATGATTGAGTTCTTGCGGGAAAATATTGATGTCTTTGCCTGGAAGGCTTCCGACCTCACTGGCATAGACCCGAGCATTATTGTCCACAGGCTGAACGTGGATCCGGCCTTCAAACCTATAAAGCAAAAGAAGAGAGATATTCATGGGTTCCGAAGGCAGGTCATAGAAGGAGAGGTCAATAAACTGGTTGACGCTCAGTACATAGAAGAAATTCTATATCCCGAGTGGCTATACAATGTGGTGCTCGTTCCGAAGAGCGCCAACAAGTGGCGTATGTGCAATGACTTCACGGACCTCAACAAGGCGTGTCCCAAGGACCGTACCCCTGCATAGAATTGATCAGTTGGTGGATTCGACCGCTGGGTGTGAACTTATGAGCATGATGGACGCCTTCCAAGGATATTATCAGATATTTATGGCTCCTGAGGATCGCCCCAAAACTGCGTTCGTGGTTCACATGGGCGTTTATTGCTTCAAGGTTATGCCCTTCGGGCTCAAAAACGCAGGAGCGACATACCAACGCCTCGTCAACAGAATGTTCGAAGGTGAAATTGGAAAATCCATGGAAGCATATGTGGACGACATGATCGTTAAGAGCGAACGTCAATATTTTCATCTGGAAGACCTAAAACGAGGGTTCAATATCTTGCGTCGCTATGGTATGAAACTGAATCCTTCCAAGTGTACATTCGACGTGCGGGGTGGCAAGTTTTTGGGGTACATGGTCAGCCAACGGGGCATAGAAGCAAATCCAGAAAAGATTAAAGTAATCCTGGACATACCCTCCCCTCGCAATCTGAGAGAGGTCCAGGTGCTTGTGGGTAAGATCATTTCATTGAATAGGTTCATCTCCCGCTCAGCGGACAGGAATCTGCCCTTCTTCAAAGTTCTGCATAACGCTCGCAACTTTACCTGGAGCGGGGACTGCGAAAAGGCTCTGCAGGACATGAAGCAGTACCTTTCGAGCTCGCCTTTGTTGACCAAACCTAACCCGGGGGAGAACTTGTTTGTCTATCTATCAGTTTCCCTGGAAGCCACGAGCGCGGTCCTTGTGGCTGTCCGCGAGCGTAAACATATGCCGGTGTATTATCTGAGCAAGACTCTACAGGTTGCGGAGAAAAGATACATGGAAATAGAGAAATTTGCTTTTGCGCTCGTCAATGCCTCTCGGAGGCTAAGGCCTTATTTCCAAGCGCATTCTATCGTGGTGCTCACAGATCAGCCCCTCAAACAAGTGCTCGCAAAGCCGGACGTCTCAGGGAGATTAATTAAATAGTCAATTGAACTCAGTCAATTCGACATCACCTTTGAGCCTCGCACGGCGATACAGGCTCAGGCCGTGGCCGACCTATTGGTGGAACGTTTCAACTTAGATACTGAGCCCTCAGCAGAGGGTGGTCTATGGCTGCTGCACACTGATGGCTCCTCGACCTCACAAGGGGGGGGGGGGAGCCGGGGTGACCCTCAGAGACCCTCTCGGAGCTGAAGTTGACTATGCCATCAAGCTGGCGTTCCAAGTCACCAACAATGAAGCTGAGTATGAAGCCCTCATCCAGGGGCTCAGGATCGCGCTCCAAAATGGTGCCACTCGGGTCACTGCATATGTGGACTCGCAGTTGATCGCGAGTCAAATTAACGGTTCTTATGAGGCTCGAGAAGCTACCATGGTGCAGTATCTGACGAGCGCTAAGGAGGTGATAGCCAAGTTCAGGGAGTTCCACCTTTTGCAGGTCCCAAGGGCAAAAAACGAACGTGCGGACGCTCTCTCAAAGTTCGCATCCGCCCTGGATGGATTTAGCGAGCGTGCTGCTACGTTTCTTAGAACTGAGGAGCCGCTGATAAGTAGAAGCGGACCTTCGAAGGAAGTGAATATGATTGACCCCTCCGAGCCCTGTTGGCTCGACGAAATTATCATATTCCTCCGGGATGGGACCAGCCCGAGCGACAAAGTTGAAGCTCGGAAAATCAGAAACAGAGCCCCTCGTTTCTCGTTGGACGCCGAGGGTCGGCTATTCAAGCGATCCTTTCAGGGCCCACCGATGAGATGCTTGAGACCCTCGCAGGCCAAGGAAGTTCTAGAATATGTACACAGTGGAAGTTGCGGGAACCACTCGGGCGGTCGGATCTTGGCAAAGAAAGTCTTAAGTAGTGGGTTTTACTGGCCCTCGGTGCTGCAGGATGCCATTAGCTACTCCAAGAAATGTTCTAAGTGCCAATTTCACTCTAACACGCCTCAGTTGCCGGCAGCCCAAATGATTCCTATTGACGTTTCGTGGCCTTTTGATCAGTGGGGCATCGATATTGTGGGACCCCTCCCGATGGCGGCCGGACAAAAGAAATTCGTAATACTCGCTGTGGATTACTTCACTAAATGGGCCGAAGCTGAAGCAGTCGCAAAAATAACGTTCAAGGTTGTGAGGGATTTCATTTGGAAGAACATCATTTGCAGATATGGCATCCCGAGAGTACTCATCTCAGACAATGGATCCCAATTCATTGTCGTTGACACGCGGGATTGGTGCTACGAACTTGGGATTGAGCAACGTTTCACTTCCGTGGGCCACCCTCAGGCCAACGATCAAGCGGAAGTAACCAATAGAACCATACTCCAGCATCTGAAGACGATGCTCGAGAGTAAGAAGGGCGAATGGGCTGAAGAACTTCAGGGAGCCTTGTGGGCGTACCGTACTACCCCGCGAGCGACAACGGGGGAAACTCCCTACTCCCTCGTCTATGGCTCCGAGGCTATGATACCTGCGGAAATCGCTCAAGAATCCGCACGCGTTGCCTATTTCGAGCCTGCTGCTAACGAAGCCAATCGAGCGCTAGAGTTAGATTTGTTGGATGAGAAGAGGAATATTGCTTGGGCACGTATCCACAAATACAAAGCGACCGTCGCCCGCCAGTACAACAAACGTGTTAAGGAGAGGACTTTCCAGCTAGGGGACTTGGTCCTCAAAAAAGTTGAAGTCTCCAAACATGTGGGTAAGTTGGACACCAATTGGGAGGGCCCCTTCAAAGTCATCCAGGTACGAGCAAACAATACCTACCTATTGGAAACTTTGCAAGGCGAGCGGCTCCCTAGGCCATGGAATGCATGTAACCTTAGAAGGTTCTACGTGTAAACATCAGTTCTTTTGTAATTGCCCATCTGCGCATGGAGTGCTTTCCTTTGACGGAAAGCGTGCTGTAATCATTTCAAAAATGCATTTATACAACAGTAAGTATTTAGTTCTTTATTTTTGCTGTTTGTTTGCTTTCCTATTTGATCAAATGATTCGAGCGACGAGAGGCCTACTCCGTGTCGAGCATCCTCCACGTCGAACGGCCTACGCGATACATCAATCGTTTCAAAGCGACACTATCTAGGTGTTGATAACCATCCACCCGGAACAGTTTGAACGATTTGTAAGTATATAAAGTCCTAAAAAATGAGCTTGTCGAAAAACGGGGAGCAGAATGCTTAATTTACGCCAGTTGAGTGCTCGCCACTCCAGCTCGCGCTCGTAAAAACCCCGATGACCCTCAGCTTATTGAGTAAAAGCACACTCATAAAGTATTGGATCCTGGACCAATTCTTTCATTGGTCCCTCGAAACGACGCTAACCCCACGGTTACGCTCTATTCTTTCCCACACTTAGCAAATCCTACGGTTGATTTCTAAAGTGCGTACAACTCATTGGAGCATCCAAAACGAGGGTGCACATTATTGGGCCAATACTTAGGCAAATCCCTAAAGGTTTCCTAAGTTCAAATCCGAGCCTCATTGCGAATAAGGCCAGGGAACATCCATGGGAAACACCCTCACGCCCGTTTCTACGCCCCTCAAATCGCTAGACGCTGCCAAGCTTTAAACTAATGGCACATTATGATGAATGCCGGGGCACCCTCAAAGAAAACGCCCTCGTGCACCCACACGCCCATCGCGAACGCTCAAACAAGAGATATTAATATAAAAGCGGCGAGCGTAATGAAATAACATCATTCACCATTCACAAGTATAAGAGAAAGTATTCAGACATTCATGCAGTAAAAAAGGAGTTCAAATATATGGAAAAGCAACATAAAAGAATCCACAGTGTTCAGGAAATAACTGGAGGATTAAGTACTGGCATAAAATTGTTCATAAATGGGAAGAGGAATTTAAACGGGATTAACAGTCAAGGGAGCTTCACTGGGCTGGAGCATCAGGCTCGGGAGGAGCAGTTGCGAGAGGAACCGGGGCCAACACGTTGGCGTCAGAAGTTTGAGCCTCGCCCGGTTCTTCGACGTCCCCAGTATCCATCACGGTGCCCTCGTCTTCTATCTGGATGGGCTCAGGACCTAGAGCATTGGCAGCTATAAATTCCCGTTGGAGCGTTTGCACCAACTCCTGGTACTCCGGCTCGGCCAGACTCTCAGTGGGATCCTCGTCCTGGACCATGGGATCGCAATTCTCATCCAAGTCCATACGCAGGCGCACGTCGGATCGAGCGCTATCAGGAGCCAGACCCAGCTTCACCATTTGCCCTATAGCTTTGTGGAAGAAATGCCGAGCATTGTCAAAGCATTGGATGTTGGTTGCGAACACAAAAGCCTTCGAGCGTACGAACTTCATCACGGCCTCCCAGGATACCCTCGCCTCCAAGCCCTGCACTTTGCCCTGCAAGTCTGCGAGGGCCTTCTTAGTCTCCTCGTTTTGGCGAGTGCTCTCCACCAGTTGCTCACCCAGCTCCCTGTTCTGCACCCTCAGCTGGTCCCGCTCATCCTTCAATTTCCTATGACGCTCGTTAAGGACCAGAAAAGCATCATCGGACTTCTTCAGATTTTCCTTTAGCCGACCGTTCTCAATGTTGGCGGAGGTCAGTTGAGCGTTGACATTATTGTAATCCTCCTGCAATTGGCCTGGGTCCGAGATGCGCAGCAACTTCTTGTACTTGGCCTTATGCTCGGAGTAGGCTTGCGCTCGCCCTTGTAGATTCTTGAGCCTCGGGATTACTTCCTAATAAGCCATAAACGAAAAACACCATCAGAATAAAAAGAAAAGAAGGGGAATTTTACTGAGGGAATCAAGGTCTAACCGTCAGGAGGGCATGGCATACGTCATCCGCGACCCGAGCGGCATCATGCTCGTTCAGTTTGTCGTGGTCGGCGGAGAACTGGAGCTTTCCGACGATATCGGAGACCATGTTGACAGAAAAGGCGCTCTTTTTCAGCAGGACGGGACCGTCCTTCCTTTGGTGCTTGTATCGAGCGTCC
The DNA here is from genome assembly GCA_037501455.1 of Lantana camara. Taxonomy (NCBI): domain Eukaryota; kingdom Viridiplantae; phylum Streptophyta; class Magnoliopsida; order Lamiales; family Verbenaceae; genus Lantana; species Lantana camara. The sequence continues at coordinate 63,079,764 of CM074855.1, forward strand.
CCGCGACAGCCAATCTTCCAGAAGTCCTCATCCTCAGAGGAGGATGTATCGCTACCCTCGCCCCGGTGGCCTACAACCACCTCCTTCCCTTTACCGGAGATTGGGATAGAGTCCGCCATTCTCTTTCTTTTTCCTTGGAGCTCGACCCTAATCCCTTCTTGAATGCGGGCTAACTCCCCGGATCGATTGTGGGAAGTGCTGGAGCTGAGCGCTATAGGCCCCTCGGGAGCAGCTGGAGTCGGGGTAACCTCTCGAGCGCCATCTAGGGTAAGGTCCTCGACGGGACCAACGGCTGGAGCCTCGTTTCCGGCACCCCTGCCTCCATCGCCTCGCCCTTGCCTTCGCCGAATTCCTCTGCCCCTCGGAGCATTTGGGGGTCGTTCTTGATTCTGCTGCTGTTGTTGCCGAGGGTTAGCACCAGCTCCCGGAGCACCCAACATGCGGGAAAGAGCTTCAGCATTCATGCCTTGAGATAGTATTTGAACACCTGCAAACGAGAAAAAACGAGTGTCAGGAGTTGGTTGCTCAAATCGCAGATGCAAAGATACAACCATCACTCTAAGTTAGAAGACTATTCTAAGAGTTAGAGCAGTTAGTTCCTAGAAGCTAACCATCGAGGGCCATGATGTCAGCTGGAGGATTGAGTATCATGTCTGGGGGGCAGGACAAGCCATAACGAAACAGTACTCCCTCATTCTTCATCAGGGTATCAGCCTTAACCCAATTTTTCTCACTCCTCATCTCGAAGGCTAACCCTTGTGCCCAATCCTCGAAGGCTTTATTCCTCGCCTTTTCCCTAATCAGAGGACCCTCGCCGTGTATTATCCACTGTCGATGAACCCCAAAGATTCCCCCCGGAGCCCCCACGAAGAAATACTTCTCCTTCCAATGCTCGCCGTATGAGGTGGATGGGGAATCTATCATCTTGAAGCCCGACTTGGCCTGGGCATAATAAAACCCGTCCGTAGGCGATGAGCGTGGTGAGCGGGCCACTTGTATCAAGTTATCGAAATTGACGATCGAGGATGCATAGCCTAGGGCTCTCATCATTATTATGAAGGTGTTGATTAAGGCTATGCCGTTGGGCAGGATTTGTGAAGGGCAAAGCCCTAGATGATGGTAGATGACAGCAGCGGTATGGGCGATAGGGAACCTCAAACCCCCAGCCAGGACTGCATCCCAATAGACCGTCATCATCCCAGGCGGCGGTCGGTTGGCCCTCTCCCCCTCCTCAGGGAGTCGCATGGGAAATACTGCTTCATCCCAATAAGCTTTCGCCCTCAAGTCCACCAATTCGTCGAGCGTCAGAATACTCTCAATCTCATCCGGAGATCTATCAGTTTGATGGCGGTTATCTTGCCTCACTCGAGTGACAGGCTCCTTGCCTCTCCTTTGGCGCCTTCTGGAGGGTTCAGCCTCAAATTGACGCCCGGATGGCCCTGCTTCGCCCTCGGGAGCCATCACGACCACTGTGATCCTGTGATCTTGGGGTCTCACAGCACTATTCAACACCGGGAATACTCTCTCCCCCTGCCTTTGCATTTCCATCACGTTGCCCATCTCTTCAAAGAGATCATCGACCCCCCCAGGAGCACGCTCGTTCATCCCTCGAACGGCGTCGTCAACCTCTTCATCCCTGGCATCAGCCGAAGCCTGGGCCACTGGGATCGCCATGGGAATCCCCTCACCTGAGGACGTCCTAGCCAAGGGAACAGCTGCGGGAACATTGCCGTGAGGGGAAGAACTCCCCACCGACATCTCATCAATCTCCCTTACATAATCATCAACTGGGTGTCCGGCCATGATGGTTTTTCGGTTTTTGAAGATGGAATTTCTCGCAGAAAACTCAATGAAGGAGAAAATTTCTGGAATGAATCCAAAGGCAGAAGGGATTCTTTGCTTAGAAGGGTCGTTCACGCACAACCTAAATCTAAAAGTTAGTATCAGAATATCAAGATTTGTGGAGTTTTTACCTAGAAATTGAAGAAGAAACTCGCCGAAATCTGTGGAAGTGGAGGCAAATCCTTGCTGCGTATGCTTGAAGAAGTTGAAGGCGTGAAAAGTGCCAAAGAGCCTTCCAGAACCCTATTTATAGAGGTGGAAGCTGGCATTAATCGGGGTGTAAGATTTCAAATGGCAATCATTTCCCGCCTAGGAAACTCCCCACTTTTGGTAACCGCCTCACGACTCCCGGAGTGCACGCGCCCACGTTCCCACTCAACATTAAATGCGGACACGACAGCAATTAATGTGGTGTCAGACTGTGCCCGTTGCAGAAGTCAAGAGGTCACTTCTATAGCGAAGGAATGACCCTCGGACATTCAAAAATCCAACGCTCCGTTATCTTGGAAATTCTACAGTACGCTCAAGCGATACTACAGAATTTGGGGGGCAAAATGATGAGACTCAGAAACGCACTCGAATCAGAGCTGTCCACGTGTCGCCATCGACTGCCTTGAAGACTACACGCTCGCATTGATGGGCTCGAGAGCCAATCCGGCCCACTCACTTGCCAACTAGTTCAGGCCATTGGGCCTCAGACAATTGTTCAGGTAAAGGGCCAAAACCGATCGGCTTGGCGCTCGCATCTTGGCCCTCAGGGTTGCCCTTCTCAAGGAAGCACCCACGCGGGGATCCCATTCTTGGTGCTCGGGGTTTTGACGCTCATAGGTCATCTGCCGCGGAGGATCCATCCGTGCACCCTTCGAGCGTCACCAGCGCTCGTGAATGATCCCGCCTCCCCTGCGATGGACCCGAACCTTAGCAAGGAGGACTTTGGGCCTTCCTCTCACGTGACCCTCGCCAACAACCTCTGACACAAAGGTAGTATGCACTTTGTACCTGACACGCCGCCTCCTTTTCAGAGACGTCATTCTCACACCATCCCAGGATGCCACGTGTTAGGGCAACACAGGTTTGGGACCACATGGTCAATTTACCCATTTACCCTCACCCCTAACATATAAATAGAGGAGAACGTATGCTTTCTCCCCCAAGCAATCTTCTGCATACACTTCACACTGGGCATTCCCTCTTTCCATTTCTTTTCTGCATCTTCCTAAGCTCCGTGATCACCTCACCGCAGTTGCATCACCATTACCTCTTGCACTCTTGGTGTTATCCTAGCTGGAAGAACCCACGCACAAAAAGGAAACCTAGTTCCTGAGGCTTTCACGCCTGTGATGGTCTTCCTCTTCTCACAAATATTAAAGTGTTGTTGCATTTAGGAAGTTCAGATTCCTGCACTATCAATACTATTTTATGCTATTAATTTATTGTAACTTCGTTAATATATTAAAAATAATTATAGAATATATATTAATAAAAAAATTATTTTAATATATGAAAATACTAATAATTTTTTATTTGTACCTGCATCAAATGGGGGAAGTTGCTAGTAAGGATTAATGTTAACTAGTAATTTTGACACACTCGTTGTGTGTGCAAATTATAAAATTCTTTTGTTTAAAATATATTTAAATTAATTTTTATATTAATATATATTTTATCAGTATTTCTAATATAATTATTGAACTAATATAAAAATAACATAAAAGCATAAAATATCAAACAACATTCTCTTTAAAAAAAAATACAAAAGAAAAAAAAATTGAAATAAGGTGAGAGAAAAGAAAAGATAAGATAAAAAAAATATAAGAGAAGAAAACGCATAAAAATAAATAAATAGAAAAGAAGAGAGAAAATCGTAAAAGAAGAAAACTGACAGGATAAAAAACAAATAAATAAAAAAAAAAGAAAAAAAAAAGTACACCAAGAGACCACCTTTGCCTTTCGCGCTTAATAATATAGTATAGATTCACAAGTTTTCAATACTAAATAATTGCTTCTTCGCCACAATTTCTATGTTAACAGGAAGATAATATGTCGCCCTAATGTTGTAACTTAAATGTCTACAAAAGAATTAATATTGAGTTTGTTTTTCCCACAGACGCTAAGTGTCCCTTACATGAAAGCGGCACGGAGGAGGTCCAGCAGAGTAACGACAGGGGTAAGAAAATGTCGATTAATTATTTCATTTTCTCCTAACGATATTCCATCTACGAAGGTATATATACATAAATTATTTGGTTTTGGCTCTTCCATTGAACTTTAATTTACATATCATCACTTTTTACAAGGGCTAATCTTATTTTCTTTTACCCTATCTTTTTCTTGGTTCAATTTTCACATAATACGCTTCACTTGTCTCAAATTTGATGTCATAAATTTCGTTTTGTATCAATTTTAATACATTTGCAAAGAGATTTTTCAACGGCCGAAATCATTGTATTCCTCTTTGTTACTTGGGATATATATCATGTAGCTTACATCTAGCTAATAATCTAGAATAATATGACATTCAATTACTCACCATAAGTTATTTTTCGCTAACGAAGGAAGTTGTTCATTGATACGTGTATGTCAAATCCTCTTTCTTCTCACTCTTCTCTCTTTCGCGATTAATATGCTATTCTCCGATAGAATTACATGGTGAATTTTTAAAATTGGTGCCCTTATTTTTTTTATATTGTATTTTTGGTGTATTTTTTAAGTATATTACAATTTTGGGGTTTTCCGCTTTTTGAAAAAACGAATTCCTGTAGTGAATAGTGATTCCACTTTTTCAAAAAATGAATTTTAAAAAAAAAATTGTAATTACAACGTATACACTCATAAATTATTTTATTAAATCCGCTTTTTAACAAGTGATTCCGTTTTTTTTAAAAGCGGATTTAACAAACCAATTTATGGGTGTGTGGGGTTTTCCGCTTTTGAAAAAACGGAATCACTATTCACTACAATGATTCTTATTTTTCAAAAAACGGAAAACCCCAAAATTACAATACAACAAAAAAAATACATCAAAAATACAATATACCAAAAAATACACACCAAAATTAGAAAAAACGCGAATTACACAGACTCTTGAGCCCCTTTTCATAGGTCAGAAGTTTGATTCCGGTAATGTCGTGATCCGTTTTCAACTCTAGTTATCTAGGTCAGCAACTCCTTATCCAGTTTCGGAGAATTCCCAAAAACTCCCCAAATGATAAGTTCAAATCCTTTTAGCTCCCCATTTTCAAAAATGTTGTATTAAAACTCAAGAATCACGTATCTAAAACCCCAAATGATGTATTTGAAATACAAGGAAAAAATCACGTATCTAAATATCAGAATCGCGTATCTAAATCCCAGAATCGCGTATCTAAAACCCCAAATGATGTATTTGAAAATGGGGAGCTAAAAGGAAGTTTTCAAACCCATGGAGAGTTTTCAAAAATTCCCCCAGTTTCAATCAGTTTTGTTCTAGATTTGTCCTTATCGAGTGAAAAAATAGTACTTCTATTTGGATCGACCTATTCAAAAATTACAACCTATATCTACCAATATATGTGCGGCGTACTCACTGAATCAGATTAATTTCCCAATCTGTTATATTTTCTCGTATGTGTATTGACGACCTTTGTGCTTGGCTCTATTACTGATCTCATCTCGAAATTCTCTTTATCCCAAATTCCTCTATCTTGCCCTTTCTGCAGCATTGCTTCTATGATCTTAGGAGCACTGGCCGCCATGGCCCAAACGAAAGTCAAAAGACTTCTAGCTCATAGTTCAATTGGACATGTAGGTTATATTCGTACTGGTTTCTCACGTGGAACCCTAGAAGGAATTCAATCACTACTAATTGGTATCTTTATTTATGCATCAATGACGATAGATGCATTCGCCATAGTTTCAGCATTACGGCAAACCCGTGTCAAATATATAGCGGATTTGGGCGCTCTAGCCAAAACGAATCCTATGCTACACTACTCCTACTTCTCTCCCAACCCCTTGCCGAACTTATCTTCCCTACCTTCTCAGAGATTTGTTCACGTGTTCTCAGCTAGCCACGTGTTGGTGGGGTTATAACCCCATCAATATATTCATCTTTTGTTGCTGAGAAATGATTTATAATCGCAGGGTCCATCGGAGAGCGAGCCTGAAAAGCCGAAGCGCGACTTAAAAGGACGAGGTCTGTGTTTGGTTCCATTGTCCTGTTTGTCTTACATTGCTGATGGTGGTGCTGCTGTTTGGCCACCCCCTCACTTTGGTGGAACATAGCTTTCAAGTTATACTGTTCCAATTGATGCTTAGTTGAATTAAATTTGTATGATTTTGATGACTTTCACCTAACAGTCTTAGCCTTGAGATTGTATCTTTAAGCTTAATTCAATCTAGTGGAGCAAGCTTGGTCATCCTAGAAAAAAGGGAAAGATTAATTAAGTAGAAGATTATGGGATGGACCAAGTTTGATCCATTAGTATAAGTACGTAAGTCAAGTGTGATTTTAATTATATTTCACATGTTAATTACGTTTGTTTGTGTAAACCAATTCTATTTTTTCTTATTACCTATACTATTATAAGTGAGAGGGAGAAAGAAAAAAATCGTTTTTGCTATCTTTGACTTTTTTTTTTTTTTTTTTTATCCCTCCACTCTTAAACTTTTTTCTTTTCTTTTATTGTTTTGTCTTTTAAATTCTTTCTTTATTTATTTTACTATTGTATCTCTACAAATTTTTTTCTGTCACATTTTGATAATCTTTTTATATATTCTTATTATCTTTTTTTTACTAATATGATATTATATATCAAATTTATTTATCATAATTTAGTAATTATTTAATTTTTATTAATATAAAAATTTTAATTTTAATTTTAATTTTAATTTATTTTAATAATAATGTTTTATTTTTTGACACACACATCGAGTGTGCGTAATTACTAGTAATGAATTAATTTCCACTATCACGGGACTGTTGGTGCTGATTTAAAAATATATATCTGTTTTCTTTCGATTATGAATTAGTTTTCGATGAGAATAAAAAATGAAAAACGAAAATAAATGGTATCTTTGGTAAAAATTGGGAGCTCTTTTCTTTGAACTACATTAAGAAAAGTAAATATCATGATCGCTTGTACTTAATAAATACTATATATATGTTGTTCTCTAAACGCTTTCAAAGATGAATCAATATTATTTTTGAATTGATTGATAAAAAATATATGCATCATCAAAAATGGCTCATCGGAACAAACTATTCCTATGGTTAATCAAATGATTCAATTGCATGATCAATGCACAAATCTCAAGATTCAACACGTTTTTATTCATAACATATTTTATTTGGAGAGCTCTCTTTTTGCAGGAACTACTTTGATGAGAGTTAAGGGTTTGGTTGACTTTCCTATCTTCTCTGGTACCTTAGCTGACAACACTCTGCATGTACATAAAGTTTTAATTGCTAATTCAATATAATCACCGGATTCGTTTTGAGGCATTTTAAAACTCAGGGTTTAATTAGGTATATTATATATAGGAGGTGACCGAACAAAAAACTTTTTGCCAAACACTTCTCCACCAAACAAATGCCGCCACGTCCAGCCCCAACACTGTCGTCACAAGCTCGCCACAAACCAGCCCGGCCAACATCACGACGACCCCACCATAGACACCATCACGACAATGCGGTAGCACCATTTAAAATTTTATTCTATTTTTCTTTTATCTTTTGATGATCTATGAATGGAGGATTTCAAATGGTTCTATCTAGTAAAAAACCTATTTTTGTAACACCCCAAACGGAGGATGCCACATCCCCCGCACTAAGACCCAGACCCGGTCACGAAATGGAAAGTCCATGCCCGAATCCGAATCATAGCGAACGGGAGACCAACTCACACACTAGGCTAGGCGGATCTAACTTGACAAACTCAGAGTGCGGAAGCAATTAATACCAACAACAATAGATAGCGGAAGCATTCAAAACAAAACATGCAAAGCAGGTGACGGGTTCAACTAGCATAAATACTTAGTCCCGAATCAATTCATAATCCAACATAATACACAGCATACGTATCATCATAATATCTAATAACATCCAAATACTAGCTTACTAACCCCACACGGGTTTAAGTCTAAGTAGAACATAAACATAACCTTCAAGTGTGAAACATAAATACATAACATAAATAAAGTATGCGACAAATGCATCCTAATACCAACTAGACTGACAAGTGTGACTCAAGGGACTCACTTCCGCCTAGCTCAAGCCAAAAGGAAACCTGCAAACTAAAAGATAAATGAGGTGTCAGTCAACTGACTGAGTGAGGGGGCTAACGCACACCCACAATATATATATACAGAGCACAGCACATATCAAAAGGGTGGACTCATGAACCGGGAATCGGTGTTGCATACCAAAGCGTTTCAAAGCAAAACCCAAATATATATATATATATATAAGTTTAGAAACCATTTTCAGAAAGACTCTATCCCGATTCATAATTCCCATAACAGATCATAACATATGCTCGGCGAGTACGAGCTTCCAACCTCAACTCCTCATATCATAACAAAACAGAAATAACATACCAACCTCAACTCCGGGTGATGGTAGGGTTGCGCGACCCTAACCATCCATACAGTCGAGGGGAGTGCTGATGCTACTCAAACCCTCAGGACTCCGTTTCCCAACCAACCTCCTGGTGGGTCCCGATAGATCCTCTTCATACAGATGGAGACTACGCACAGGTATAACCACGACGGCCCGATACCGTCCCGGGGGCTCCTTACCCGTAGCTCCTGGGCCCCATAACAGAACAGAACATAACATATACCAACTTTCATAGCAATCTCGCTACATAATCATAACATAACTTAACTTTCCGAAATAGCTTACATATGCCTTCATACTTAATTTCCAAAACTGAAGTTGTCTCATAAGGTCATAATCATATCATATCCAACACATATTTAATCGTATATATATATTATATAATCGCATGCGGGGATTGAAATCATCATATTGGGGTCATAGGTCGTTTAACTATACAAAATCCTAAACCTCACCTGAGAAGCGACAAGACACAGGAACTGAGAAGACGGATGCCTACTCGATCACGTTGTCCCCATCCTGGAGATCACTGACAGAAGAGGAAACACGAAGTACTCATGAGACACGACCCAAACATGAACCACATAGACGCACGACAATGTTCATGAAGTGGCGTGAAGTGATATGAAATATTAAAACATGTTATGAACGTGTTCATGTGTACAATTAATGTTTCACAGAGTAAATAAACAAGCATCGAGTTCATATGCAAGGCATAAATACATGATCGAAGACGATAAAGAGTATTCAGACGAGTTAGAGAATTAAATAAGAGTTATATTATGTCAAGTTCGTCCATGCTCAATCACCCCTTGCACAAATTCCAGGATTGGTCATGTTATAAACATTAATTCATTGAACAATTAATAAAGTTCCCTTTTAAATTGTAAGAGTTTGCTTTAGTTTAAGAGTCAAATAATACAAACCAAGACAATTAAATTATGATTGGTTCACCTTAAATTTTATTGACCAAAATATAAAATCATCTCTTATTCCAGAAATGTTAAAAGCATAGTTTATGCCCAACACTCAAGATCCCAATTAATATACATAACCTGTTGATCCCACAGTTTACTAATCATCAAGCATCCTTGGTTCAAGTCAACCATGTAGCAATTCAAGCAACAATTTCAAGTTGAAAGCTAAGCTTAAGTTCTGAATCCCAAATCACAAATTATCAACCCCAAATCACAAATTATCAATGTAGCACCCCTCACGATAGGCGCCACAACCCCCGCACTACAAGTCTAGCCCACACAAGAAATGGATAGTTCAAGCATGGACCGGACTCATAGCGAACGGGTGACAAAACAAAATATCCTGGCTAGGCGGAATCTAACCCTGAACCAATTAAATCAGAATACCAAAGCATATTGCGGAAGCATCAGAGCCAGACATGAATTTCAATAATGGCTACAAACCCAATACATATCATGAACATAAATTAAATCAGACATGCAACCTAACAACGGGTTCAACTAAACACACAACCTGTCCCGAATCAAATCCAATAATCAAAATTGGCATCGAGGCCTAAATTCATAAAGAGATACAATTAAATTCATAATAATGTGAAATGTGACTCAAGTGAACAAGTGACTCGAACAAACATGATAAGACTCGACTCCCGCCTAGCTAAACCTGCAAGAGCTGAGAGAGTGAAAAGAGGGATCAGTCTCTAGAAGACTGAGTGAGCAGGGGCTATACATATAATATAGAAACATGCGCATACAAGCCATAAATCCCGAGCAAAGTTTTATTTGAAGTTAGTTCCCTCGAAGGGCTAGAAATTAAGTAAGCAATGCTCGAACTTTACGACTAATTCATATTAAATTCATTTAAGTTCATAATTCATACATAGACATCAAGGCTCGGCGAGTGAGCGTGCATTATCTCCAACCAAACTCCGACCGTGTACGACAAATATCATCAATATATTAAATAGGTGATCATGCAATACATCATAATACACACAGATCATATATCATATCCTAAATCATATTCGTTTGGGCAATCCGTGTCCCGGCCTTCCCGCACGGTGCCTATCAATCATAACATATTCATAATCATAATCATAATCATAATCATAAAATGAGTTCCAACCTTCTTCCTCCGGTTGGTGGACAGGTTAGCTAGACCTGAACACCGGTCCATACATAGGCACAATGAGGGTACATGAATCCCTCAAAGGCACTCGGCTCCCATTTCCCGCCAAATCTCCTAGCGAGGTCCGGAGTCGCCGTTAGTTTGGTTGGGACTAGTATATGGGATCCCCGTCAGCCCTTGCTTCCTCGGTTAGCCACATATACTAAGTCCCGGGGCCCGTGCAATCATAAATCATATCATGCATCTCGCCAAAACATTTCAGTTCATAAGAAACATAACATAATTCATAAATCATTTGAAAAGGGTTTACTCGATCAATATTTACTCGGTACGTTTATTTGAAAACTATATATAACTATAATAGGTTTTTGGCCAAATCTTGTCACATACGGTTGTAGGGTTTAATACGTAACTAAAACGAAAACACCCTCACCTGGAATACCACGAGACAAGAAACATGAGCAATACGGGTGCCTATTCAATTTGGAAGTCTCCGCCCTGGAAACAAACTGTACAAGAGAAGGAACAATGTGTACTCGTGAGAATTGACTCAATATGAAACCACATAGACGCCCGACAATGCTAAACACATGATATGAGATTTATAAGAAGTAAAATGATGTTATGAAGTTACATAATCAAGTAATTCGTTCAAGTACATTCCATACATGAGGGTTTCAAGCCCAATCATTTCATATCTTCCATAATTCATAGCAAATCAAGTCATGAACTTCATATAACATTTATAATTCAAGTTTACAATTGTAAAATAAACAAATAGAGACATTCAAATCATTTAAATCTCACGAAATCACATACAAATTCTAACTATATCAATTTTATATAATTCACACATGGCATACTCAATCAATATATCACTAAGCGGATTCAAATAACAAGGTTACCTAATTAAATCAAACAATATTCATATTATTTACAAAATTACACATATACCCCTTCAAGTTAGACAAATAGTTCAAATACGGCATATCGGAGTTCAAATTGCAAATCAAAGCATCAACATATATCATAGTTCATTTAATACATGCTTTCGTACACATTGGAATTCATATTGATCGACAAATCAAGCAATTGACAATTTATTGCAATTAAAACAATTAATTTCAATTAAATAGAAATACACAAAATAAATCACAACAAATCAACCGGGCATCCGATTGACGAACGGAAAGTGGCGTTGGACTCACCACGACGAAAGGAACCTTCTGTCCGAAGGTCACCGGAATGCCGCTACCGGAGCCACCGGAACAGTCACCGGCCGCCACCGGAATACCGTCTCCGGTGGTCGGAAAAATCCCCGGAAGGACAGGAACGTGCGTCTCGGCCTTCTCAACAAAAGCCCTCAATCAATTTCAGAAAATGCCAAACACGCAGGACTTCGTTGACGAAAAACCGAATCAAATCCCAACGACGAAAACTGAAATTAAATACAAACCGCTAAACGAAAATAAAATCCGGATATACCGTTGGAAAGCTTGTAACGAGCCCTTCGAAACCCATAACTCAATTGCCGGAAAAAGTTGCCGGAACAGTAACCGGTTCGGACCCGCCGGTTCACCACCGGTTCACCGACGGTCCGCCGCCAACGGCCGGTTCTCGGGACGCCACTGATGCCATCCACTACGTTTCGTCATTCTAAGCAACTTTTGTAAAGGCTCCACCACCAAAACCGGCCGGGAAAAGGCCCGAAATCGCTGCCGAAGTTTCTGCTGGTGCGTCATCGCCGGAACCACCACTTGCGGTGGTTTTCGTGCTGAACGGAGGCCGGAAATGGAACGAGAAGGTCCAAAAACGTAGGGTAGGGTCAAGCTCCGCTCGCGAAACTCGCCGGAACGCCGCCGGCGAAGTGGTGGCTCCACCCGCCACTTTCAGGCCGCCGATGCGCCGCCGTCGGTCTTCGGTTGGCCACGATATTGGTACGGTTGTGACGGGCTCGTCGAGCTGATAAATTTCCACTATCAATTCGTCGAATTCCGTTGAGAAACGAGGGAGAACGAGCTAGTGTGTGTTTTCACACCTTCACTGTGTGAACAGTGTCTGTCGCTGGAGAAGACGACGCAGGCTGCTGATCTGATTTTGGCACGCAAAACGAGGAAACCCGAGTATATATCTCGGATCCTCGTACTCAAAAACGATCGGAAGAACGGGCTAACGAAGTCAGAATTGGGCAAACTTAGAGTCTACGGACTCGTTTCGCTGCCCCGGACGCGTTAAAGGGATCAAAGAAGTCAAAATCTCTACCGAACGAGAAGTGACCGGAAAAACCCCCTAAAAGGAGAAAATTACAAAAAGGGTCCTAAACTCTAAAAGAGTTCAAAAGAAGGCCACACAACGCACCAAACACATAATTAAACACATAAAAATGTTGAAAGGTGACATACCTTATTTATCGGATGAGCGGGACGTTACAATCTTCCCTCCTTAAAAAGGACCTGTCCTCAGGTCCTACTGTTGGACCGAAAAGTTTCAAACTGAAATGTATCGATCTATTTCCCGTAATTACGTAGCATCTTAGCCCTGGTTGTGAAGTTTAATCCCCTTATTTGTATCAACCCCTTCAGAGTCTGGTAGTCACAAAGATCTGCTCGAACACTTGGCCGTTAGTCACTTCAAAACTCGTTCGACCGCTACTAGTCCATTGCCTCGTCACTTGTTATCCGTTGTCTGTCCAGGCGTAACGCAAACACGACAAACAAGAGAGAATCCCATCTCTCAACATACAAGTGAGGAAACCCCGTCCCTCAGAACACATAAAAGAGAGAACCCCGTCTCTCGGGCACAGAATTGAGAGAACCCCGTCTCTCAAACACAGAATTGAGAGAACCCCGTCTCCCAGCCTAAGTCTGTCAGATTCCACATCCTTCCAGACATTCTAGTTTGAGAAAATCCAGCATTTCTCAAACTCCTAAATTCAAGAGAATCCAACATCCCTCGAATACCTAAGTACAAGAGAATCCAGCATCTCTCGTGCACAGAAAACAGAAAGAATCCAGCATCTTTCTATCACATAAACAGGGAGAATCCACATCTTCCTGGCACGTAATCAGAGATAATCAAATCTCCATTCACTCAAGCACACAAGCAGAAACAAGGTTCACAATAATCAACACACATCCTATTGGGCCAAGGTAACACAAAATAACAAAAATTTAATTAAGTAAACGATGCATGTATGCTCGTGCCATGGATGCTTAGTGTACCGTTCACCGTAGTAATGGAATTGATGTTGTGACTTTACTCTACGATTTGGATAGTCTGATCTCTAGCTGGCTTGATTCCCAACTTGTCTTTCATATCTTCAGTATGTGTTTGACTGAGAAAGTCAGACCTTGGTTGATTCTATTCTCGATTCCATTCGGATCCTTACTCACAGTTATCTTCTGCAATTAACCGAGCACTAGTTTATTCCGCCTACGATCAGAACATTTATCTTTGTACCAGGTTCATTATATTATCTTTGACCGTACAAGAATCTTAAATTTTAACTCCCACTTCATGCATTGTCACCAACTGGTTCAATTCTTTGTTGAAGATTTTGTCATCTGAAACTAGTTGACATCCTTCTTAAAGGTGATAAATTCTGACCAATTTTTCTTTCTTGAAACTAATTTAGGAATCCATCAGAAGTTCCCCGATAATATCATCATCCTCGCTGTCTGAATCACGTACTTATAAATTCCCAAACAAACCACTCTCTTCGATGCCTTATGAAGATCTTCATCCCTGTTATATTAACTTAACTCAAACTTTGAAGGTTTACTGATAACGCCGCCTCATTCTTTTCCTGTCACTATCATTGGGTCATTCATGTCCGTGAAAAATATCTTCCTCGAGTATCACTGTGAATTTAAGTTTCCTGTCTAGTCGTGCTCTCCCCCAAGAAATTTTATCTCAATTCCTTAGACTTTTTCTACCACTTCTTGGGTCAAAACACCTCAATTTCTTCAACTTAGCTTCCTCGGTATAAGTGGTTTAATCACGCCACTTATCTAGTGATAGTCCTCACATTTCCTTTGAAGCAATTAGTAGGAATGACAACCTGCTTCTTTCGTTCCCACTTTCGATTCTATTTTCCCAAACCTCAGAATTTTCCATTTCCTTTTTAACCAACCAATGCAACCCAGAATTTCTTCTTTTCTTGATCCCAGCAAGAATCAGTTGGAGTATCACTTGATAAATAAGATGTGGGGGATACCTATCAAGTAAACACTAAGATGCATGTCGGATTAGGGTGCCAATGCAATATCACACTTGTAAACAATTAAAGATGCAACACATTGGGAACAATTATACAAATTAGAGATGCGCATATAAATAGAGAAATTTAAATAATTAAAGCGACGTATGATGCACGTGCTTATGAATGCATAGAACCTGTCACCGTAGTTGTAAACTTTAACTTGGCATATTTCTTTGCTTCTCAAATTGCAAGTTTGTCTTGAATTAATTATTCCCCTCTTCTTTACCCACGGTCTTTCAAATCTTCAAAGTTCCCGTGTATCAACTTATGGATCTCCTAAGTCCGAGATTGAAATCTCTTGAACCCAAATTCTTCAACACCCATGAAGTTGGTATCTTGACTTCTCTCGAAGAATCAATCTCCAATTGTTGTCCTAATCCTTACCATAGTTATTCCTTTGATCAAAACTTCTCTGGTTTATTCTTTATGAGTTCGAATAGTTGTATGAGCTCATCCCCCAATTGTTTACATTCGAATACATAATTTCCCTCCAATAGTTCTTTGTATTTCTTTATCGCTTCCATTTGTTGCTCCAGAACTCTTAATTCAATCTCACAACTCGACATTTCATCTTGAATTTGGAAGATGAACTCATATCCGGCCGAAGATAAAATCCTTAGCATTGTCATTTTCCATGAACTTATACTTACCACGTCGGCTGATTTCCTTTAATTCTTCTCAATTCAACTTTCATCTCATCTCAATTCTGAAGTATGTGAATTCCCTCTTCGTAGTCTCTTCATCCTTTTTCATCGATCTAAATCCCAAGTTATATTATTCTTCATATTTTCTTTCGTCTCTTTCTCAAGTTAGATGATCTTTACCGCTTCTCAACCACGAACCTACTTTACTTTAATTCTCTTGAAGGTCATCGCCTCCATGTTGATAGAAACCTCGAGTCTAAAACATCTTCGTGATTTCTCTTCTTTGGAATCTGGTTGACAAATCTTCTTAGTGTAAATAAACATGTTGATCTTGTGAAACCAAATCATTACACACCACAAATCCCGTCTCATCAAGGATTCACTATCAGTAATAGAGCTTGCAAACTTCTCCTTCGAACTGACCTCTTATTCTGGACTCTGTCACTCGAGCCCTAACCTTATTTTAGAAAAGGTTTGACTCTTAAATTTCTGTAGAAATCCCCAAGGTATTCCTTACAGCTTTCGAACTAGAGAGAAGAGCTTGTGGTAACCTGTGGTTGTCGTAAAAATTGGCCGTGGTTTGATATTGTCTTCATATCCTATGAATCAAAGCTCATTTTGAAAATAAATGCATGCGATTAGTATATGCTCATGCCACATAATTAACACCAAAAGAATGGATTCAATGCAAAATGCAACAAATAATCTAATAAAGTTTGAAAACAAATCGCAATTCAGTGTTCAAGAATGATGCAATGCACACATTGACAATTAGTTCCTATGCCGCGCGACCTATACTCCAGACAACACGACCCAGAGCACCGGTTCTGAACCTGGTAGCTCTGATACCACTTAAGGATGTAGCACCCCTCACGATAGGCGCCACAACCCCCGCACTACAAGTCTAGCCCACACAAGAAATGGATAGTTCAAGCATGGACCGGACTCATAGCGAACGGGTGACAAAACAAAATATCCTGGCTAGGCGGAATCTAACCCTGAACCAATTAAATCAGAATACCAAAGCATATTACGGAAGCATCAGAGCCAGACATGAATTTCAATAATGGCTACAAGCCCAATACATATCATGAACATAAATTAAATCAGACATGCAACCTAACAACGGGTTCAACTAAACACACAACCTGTCCCGAATCAAATCCAATAATCAAAATTGGCATCGAGGCCTAAATTCATAAAGAGATACAATTAAATTCATAATAATGTGAAATGTGACTCAAGTGAACAAGTGACTCGAACAAACATGATAAGACTCGACTCCCGCCTAGCTAAACCTGCAAGAGCTGAGAGAGTGAAAAGAGGGATCAGTCTCTAGAAGACTGAGTGAGCAGGGGCTATACATATAATATAGAAACATGCGCATACAAGCCATAAATCCCGAGCAAAGTTTTATTTGAAGTTAGTTCCCTCGAAGGGCTAGAAATTAAGTAAGCAATGCTCGAACTTTACGACTAATTCATATTAAATTCATTTAAGTTCATAATTCATACATAGACATCAAGGCTCGGCGAGTGAGCGTGCATTATCTCCAACCAAACTCCGACCGTGTACGACAAATATCATCAATATATTAAATAGGTGATCATGCAATATATCATAATACACACATATCATATATCATATCCTAAATCATATTCGTTTGGGCAATCCGTGTCCCGACCTTCCCGCACGGTGCCTATCAATCATAACATATTCATAATCATAATCATAATCATAATCATAAAATGAGTTCCAACCTTCTTCCTCCGGTTGGTGGACAGGTTAGCTAGACCTGAACACCGGTCCATACATAGGCACAATGAGGGTACATGAATCCCTCAAAGGCACTCGGCTCCCATTTCCCGCCAAATCTCCTAGCGAGGTCCGGAGTCGCCGTTAGCTTGGTTGGGACTAGTATATGGGATCCCCGTCAGCCCTTGCTTCCTCGGTTAGCCACATATACTAAGTCCCGGGGCCCGTGCAATCATAAATCATATCATGCATCTCGCCAAAACATTTCAGTTCATAAGAAACATAACATAATTCATAAATCATTTGAAAAGGGTTTACTCGATCAATATTTACTCGGTACGTTCATTTGAAAACTATATATAACTATAATAGGTTTTTGGCCAAATCTTGTCACATACGGTTGTAGGGTTTAATACGTAACTAAAACGAAAACACCCTCACCTGGAATACCACGAGACAAGAAACATGAGCAATACGGGTGCCTATTCAATTTGGAAGTCTCCGCCCTGGAAACAAACTGTACAAGAGAAGGAACAATGTGTACTCGTGAGAATTGACTCAATATGAAACCACATAGACGCCCGGCAATGCTAAACACATGATATGAGATTTATAAGAAGTAAAATGATGTTATGAAGTTACATAATCAAGTAATTCGTTCAAGTACATTCCATACATGAGGGTTTCAAGCCCAATCATTTCATATCTTCCATAATTCATAGCAAATCAAGTCATGAACTTCATATAACATTTATAATTCAAGTTTACAATTGTAAAATAAACAAATAGAGACATTCAAATCATTTAAATCTCACGAAATCACATACAAATTCTAACTATATCAATTTTATATAATTCACACATGGCATACTCAATCAATATATCACTAAGCGGATTCAAATAACAAGGTTACCTAATTAAATCAAACAATATTCATATTATTTACAAAATTACACATATACCCCTTCAAGTTAGACAAATAGTTCAAATACGGCATATCGGAGTTCAAATTGCAAATCAAAGCATCAACATATATCATAGTTCATTTAATACATGCTTTCGTACACATTGGAATTCATATTGATCGACAAATCAAGCAATTGACAATTTATTGCAATTAAAACAATTAATTTCAATTAAATAGAAATACACAAAATAAATCACAACAAATCAACCGGGTATCCGATTGACGAACGAAAAGTGGCGTTGGACTCACCACGACGAAAGGAACCTTCTGTCCGAAGGTCACCGGAATGCCGCTACCGGAGCCACCGGAACAGTCACCGGCCGCCACCGGAATACCGTCTCCGGTGGTCGGAAAAATCCCCGGAAGGACAGGAACGTGCGTCTCGGCCTGCTCAACAAAAGCCCTCAATCAATTTCAGAAAATGCCAAACACGCAGGACTTCGTTGATGAAAAACCGAATCAAATCCCAACGACGAAAACTGAAATTAAATACAAACCGCTAAACGAAAATAAAATCCGGAT
Source organism: Lantana camara (assembly GCA_037501455.1). Classification (NCBI taxonomy): domain Eukaryota; kingdom Viridiplantae; phylum Streptophyta; class Magnoliopsida; order Lamiales; family Verbenaceae; genus Lantana; species Lantana camara. The sequence continues at coordinate 63,098,459 of CM074855.1, forward strand.
ATACCGTTGGAAAGCTTGTAACGAGCCCTTCGAAACCCATAACTCAATTGTCGGAAAAAGTTGCCGGAACAGTAACCGGTTCGGACCCGCCGGTTCACCACCGGTTCACCGACGGTCCGCCGCCAACGGCCGGTTCTCGGGACGCCACTGATGCCATCCACTACGTTTCGTCATTCTAAGCAACTTTTGTAAAGGCTCCACCACCAAAACCGGCCGGGAAAAGGCCCGAAATCGCTGTCGAAGTTTCTGCTGGTGCGTCATCGCCGGAACCACCACTTGCGGTGGTTTTCGTGCTGAACGGAGGCCGGAAATGGAACGAGAAGGTCCAAAAACGTAGGGTAGGGTCAAGCTCCGCTTGCGAAACTCGCCGGAACGCCGCCGGCGAAGTGGTGGCGCCACCCGCCACTTTCAGGCCGTCGATGCGCCGCCGTCGGTCTTCGGTTGGCCACGATATTGGTACGGTTGTGACGGGCTCGTCGAGCTGATAAATTTCCACTATCAATTCGTCGAATTCCGTTGAGAAACGAGGGAGAACGAGCTAGTGTGTGTTTTCACACCTTCACTGTGTGAACAGTGTCTGTCGCTGGAGAAGACGACGCAGGCTGCTGATCTGATTTTGGCACGCAAAACGAGGAAACCCGAGTATATATCTCGGATCCTCGTACTCAAAAACGATCGGAAGAACGGGCTAACGAAGTCAGAATTGGGCAAACTTAGAGTCTACGGACTCGTTTCGCTGCCCCGGACGCGTTAAAGGGATCAAAGAAGTCAAAATCTCTACCGAACGAGAAGTGACCGGAAAAACCCCCTAAAAGGAGAAAATTACAAAAAGGGTCCTAAACTCTAAAAGAGTTCAAAAGAAGGCCACACAACGCACCAAACACATAATTAAACACATAAAAATGTTGAAAGGTGATGTACCTTATTTATCGGATGAGCGGGACGTTACAATCAACCCACCAAGCATGTACTTAGAGAAATGTACATGTACACACATTCATATATTACAGTTATTGTATAACATTTAGTTACCCAACTCTCGATTCAATCAAACATTTATAATAACAACTATACTATGTTGAACAGACCCCAATTCACGAGCTCAAAGTTCCATTTACAAACTCAAACCATTAACCTAACAAATCTGATTAAGTTATAGCCAATTAATCCACCATTTGAAATTTAACTAGCTATGGTCGAAATTATACAATTTCCCAAGAACTTAACCACGATTTATTATCTCAATCACCAAAGACATCCAGATTCATTCCAATCAACAAAACCTGAGATTCTGCAATAATAAGAATTCTTCGAAACATCCATTACAATTGGAATTACACGATTATTAAGAAATTAAGTATGAGAACAAGGGGTTTTACAATTGCAAAGGTGCAGCGGCTATCGGTCGTCGATGAAAGAGGCTTGGCTGCAACTACTGTCTCTATATATATATGTACGTTGAATTATAATTATTGCATGAAAATTATAATTATGCATGGGAATGATTTCTGCATGAATTTTATTTCATTTGCATGGGAATTAATATTTTATGCATGAAATTTTTATGTATTTATGCATGAATTGCATGTATGAGTTTGTTCGTTTATTTTGTGCTTCGTTCTTGTATGAAATGATATTGAAATGCCACGAATTTGTAATATGTCGTAAATATATGTGTTATGGACATGATTTTATGCTCGGTTTACATTTTCGAATTCATTTGTTATGTTAACGGATTTAATTTGAGTTGAGGAACTAAATTGGGGGCTAATGAGCACTTAACGTACCCTTGGTTCCGAATTTAATATCTTGAGCTCGGGAACTCGGATTCGAGTTCCGTCAACTCCGCTGAACTCGTAACGAAAATGCGAGTTTAGTAAACCTAGCCTTATATTTTTTCTAAATCATTTGAACCTCCGAAATTCAACCGAAGAACGAGGCGGCGACCAAAATGACCTTGTTGCATTAAAATGACTATATCTTGCTCAAACCTTGACCAAATTAACTATGGTTGAATGCTATGGAACCCTAACTCAACCCTCTATTCATTCCTTAACCCCCCAGACCGAGATAACCCTCCCCACCTACTGAAAATATCTCAAACACTTTCTGCTCCCCAGTCTCTCCCGTAACTCAAGCTTTGCCATGAGATTCAAGCTCAAATCTCCTTCCAAACCTCCATTAATCCACAAGGTAAGCTTGGATATATTATGTACATACTATATGAGTCATTTTCATCCTTTCATTCATGAATTTGAGCATGGTTTCATTATTTTGGGCATTTTTCCGAAAATAAAAGAATTTGGGCAATTTCTTGATCTCCCTCGATTCTCAATGGTTTTGATTGATTCCAAGCTTGATATTGATTGTTTTAACATCCTCATATCATTTATGATCATTGATTTCTTGGTAGTAAGAGTATTCATGAGTTATCATTTATGAGACTTTGAGGAAATTTTCATGAAAGTCACGTATCCTTTCTTCTCTTGGTTGAGCTTGTTTGGAACTGAGTTATAGGTTGAATTTGTGTTGTTTTGCTGCACATTTGATGGCCTTAACTAATATGAATATGTGGGATTGAAGAGGATTAGCCATGCTCTGTTTTTCCGTGACTTTCTTGTCCTGTTTTGGGACTGGTTTGAGCTGCTGCGTTGCGTGCTTTTGCTGTAAATTTTCATGGCATGTTGGGATGTGTTTTAGTTGAGTTTCTTGCAGCATTTTATGCCTTGTTTTGTTGCTCGTGTTGCCTGCTTTTCCTGCATACATAGCTGCTCTGTTTCTGCGCGATTCGGCTGTCAACAGGGGAGGTTGCACAGGCGAGGCACGGGGGTGCCGTTTCTGCCCGTTCCAGCGAGGAACGGGGGTGCTGCGTGGTCTGGAGCTGCTGTACCGAGACACGGGGGTGTCTCGGTCCAGGCTGGGAGGGTGACACGGGGGTGTCACCCCGTTTTTCTGAATTCTTTTGCCTGCATTTTCTTCTTCTTCCTTGCGTGAAAATGGTTGTTGCTGCTTTTACTGAGTGTGCTTATGTTCCTTGCATGCATTTATAATTACATTATATATATATGCATGCATGTTGTGTGTGTGTGTACGTGAATATATATATATATATGTAATGTGTATATATGTTATTATATTATATATTATATATGTTTATTATATATTATATATATTTTAAATATTTTTATTTATTATTATTATTTGATTTAATTTAATTATTGAAATTAATTGATTTCCATTTCGCGTATTTATTCTACTGACTATTGTTTGAACGTTTTATTTATTTTATTCCTAAATGTGAATATGAATATTATATGTTATGATTATTAAATGAATTCATGAATTAATAGATAAGCATTATGAATGTTATGAATGTTATGAATATATGAAATTATGAAATTTATATGAATTTATGAACTTATGAAATTGAATGAAACATATGAATGAATGAGTTGATTATATGTTTTAAATTTCTTAATCGTGCACATGAACATTTTATTGATATAATATGATCATTTATGCATTCATATCATATTCACTTCATTGCCGTGCGTCATATATGGTTCATTAAGAGTCTTGAGTCTCACGAACACGTCTTGTGGTCTTTTGTACAGTTTGTCTCCAGGGTGGAGAGCTTTTGATCGTTCAGGCACTTGGTGCTCGATCCTTGTTTCATCACGGTTCAGGTGAGGGTGATTTTCGTTTTAGCTATGTAACAAACCCTACAACCCTTATGTGAAAAGCTTTGGCCAAAACCTTATGATTATATATATAGATATGGTTTTCAAATGAAGTTATCGAGTAAATTCTTCTGAATAATATGTATGAGCGTACATAAGCTTAAAAATGGTTTTGTAATGAGGCTATGCTCCAAACCATGTGTCTTCATGCTAGCTATGGATTAGGATGACACGGAGAGGTACGTATATAGCATATGCCGAGTTACACGGTAAGGTATGATTTCTTATAGTATGTATCATATGTATGTATTGATATGTTTTGGTGAGATTATGCAAATATGTTATGTTCGTAGGCCCAGGGACTTAGTATATGTGGCTAACCGAGGAAGCAAGGGCTGACGGGGAACCCATATACTAGTTCCAACCAAATTTACGACGATACGGACCTCGTTAGGAGTTTTGACGAGGAAACGCAGGTCGGGCTTTTGAGGATTCATGTACCTCACTAGCCATTATGTATGATCCGGTGGCCGGGTCTTGCAAGCCCGTCCACCACCCGGAGGAAGAAGGTTGGTTATGATATGATTATGCACCGTGCGGGAATGCCGGGATTCGGATCGCCCAAACGAATATGTTAATGATATGATTTATGGTCTGTGTGTATTATGATGTATTGCATGGTCGCCTAATCAATATATTATTGATATTTGTCGTACACGGTCGGAGTTTGGTTGGAGATTGTGCACGCTCACTCGCCGAGCCTTATATTTATGTATGATTTATGAATGTAATGAATCTAATATGACTTAGTCGTAAAGTTCGAGCATTGTTTATCTATTTTCTTACCTTAGTGGGAACTAATTTCAAATAAAACCTTGCTCGGGATTTATGACTTGCATGGGCATGTTTTATATATATGTATCGCTCCTGCTCACTCAGTCTTCTAGAGACTGACCCTTTCCCTCCCCAACACTTTAGTGTGCAGGTTTGACTTTGGAGTCTCAAGCTAGGCGGAGGTGTTTGGAGTTTGTAAGTGGGTCGAGTTAGGCTAGGAGAGTCTCTGCATTCGCATCTGTATTGGAATTATGTATAATTCATTTCAGTTATATCGTGAATTTGGATACCTATGTATTCATTATGAAATTGGGTTTACTGAGTTTTGCTTGGATCATGAAAGAGGCCTGAAGTGCCCAATTATACTTATGATTTGTATGTTTGAATTGAGTATCTTGATGCATTATATTTTGTTGATTGATTATCATTGCAGGGTCTAGTTCCGCCTGGCTTAGGAAGGTTTTTTTTTTATGATTGTCTCCCGTTCGCTATGGTTTGATACGGGTGCGGATTTACTGTTTCGTTACTCGTGTTGAGCCATAGTGCGGGGGATGTGGTGCCTCACGTGCGGGGTGCTACATCCTTAAGTGGTATCAGAGCCCGGTTGCAAAACCGGTGTTCTTGAGTCGTGTCGGAGTCAGTCTAAGTCGAACGGCATAGGGACTATGTGATATTATGTGCATTGCATCGATCTTGAATATGGAATTTGGTTTCCTTAAGAATTTCGTTGAATTACTTGTTGCATTTTTATGGATTCTTGTCTTTCGTATTGAATATGTGCCATGAGCATGCACTAATCGCATGCATCCATTCTTGAAATGAGTTATGGTTTCCAGGTTATAAAGATGATATCAAACCACGACCAAGTTTTATGATCACAACAACCTATTGCAAATTCCTTCGGAGGCATGAAAGATAGGAAGGATGCCCGAGGAGGAATGTGGAGAATGCTAGCCGCGTGGCATTACAGACTGAGTTGCAATTAACGGTTAGGATTTAGAATGGGAGGTTCGACCTTGACGATGCGATGGCAGAGGAACATTTGGTGGTATAGGAATAGGGGTTAATCAAGGGATGGTTGTGACTCAAAAGAACAACTTATGTGAATCCACTACCTGAAGTGCATTAATTAGATTCAACAGGATCTTGCAACCTAAGGAATGAAGGGAACAAAACCTTGAAGATATATTGGTCCCAGATTTGGATCATGGAAGAGGTACTAGTAATTAAGAGGAGTAGAGATAACAGGGGTCCGGTAGAGGTTATGCATCAAGGGTCTACAAGGAAGGACTTCGAACTAAACCTAGTGATTAGAAGTCGGGTTCTAGAAGATAAGCATTCGGGTAAACGCAAATAGAGGGAAGGTGGCGATATGGAGAACAGGATTTGAGTTCATTTTTCCAAATCCCAGCTGAATTGTCATGTTGTGAGGTTAAATTGGAAGATATGGAGCAACAAATGGAAACAAGAAAGAGAGGAAAACATGCGCTCAAGTAGAAACAATTGGAGGTGAATTAAACCCACAAAGGATAAACGCGGAATTCTTGATTGAGGTGACGATTAGAAGTAAAGGTCGAATTTCGAGGAGAAGTTTGGATACTAACTCTGTGGACGTGGAAGAATTAAGGATTAAGAAATTGCAATCTCGGATAGTGGAAGATACAGGTGATGCAAAAAGACTCATGGAAAACCTGAAGACCGTGGAAAGGCAAGGGATACTCACCAAGTTAAAGTAACCTCGGGATTGGAGGAACGAGGAAAAGCTACCGAGCTAGCTACTTATCACCTTGGTGACAGGTTCCAAAGCATTCATAGCACGTGCATCATATCTTGCATTAGTTATTTATTCTCGTGACTTTATGTTTATCCGTGCATTTCTAATTAGTTTCGTTGCGCTAATGTGTTGTATACTTGCTTGATGTAAACGTGACCCATGCATTGTCATTTTAACCCAACATGCATTTTAGTGTTTACTTGATAGGAAGCCCTTTCGCCTCAACTATCAAGTATCAGTTCAACCGAACCGCATCTGAGTTATGAGGAGGAGAAATAATAGGATGACATTAGAAGGAAGGTGAATTTGGGAAATAAGAACTTCTATTAAGGGATAGGTTAACGGAAACAAGAATTCAGGAGGAGAAATGAGACTAGAGTTCCGGACAAGATTAAGAAAGGAGTTCGGACATCAAGAGAACTAGGGAAAGAGTTGAAAGGCCAAATCTTTGATTTCTATATCAGTTAAACTCCACCTAACGGGATTTACTCATCAAGAGTTTCAATAAAAGAAGAATCGATGGAGTTCAACCCGGGACAACAGAAATTTAAGGGGGAGAGCACGACCGAGGAACAAATTGGACGATTGAAAGGGTGCTCGAAGAAATATTTCAGTAAGAATAGCGAAATTGCAAATTAAGGAAGACCTGGGAGTCTTATTAGTGATGATCAGAAATAAACAAGACGGCTTGAATAGTTAAATTGTTAAGTGGAGAGTTAAGTTATTCAAATAGGGTTGGAGTCTCTCATTAGGTATAACGGAAATGGCTTGGAGAATATTCCTACGTATAGAACATGGATCTGGGGATAACAGAATTATAAGGGAGCTTCTGGAAACTCCTAAGTCAGAATTGACAAGAGAGAGTGTCGAATCAAGTTGGCATATGATGGAATGATGGCGATCACGAGTAATCCAATAGGGTATGAAAGGGGGTTCAATAATGACAATATTATCAAGTCTTCGGTTAGTCCCACGTTACTTCGGAAGGAAATCTAAGAAGGAACCAAACCGGAAAAGATGATCATTGGAGGATTTACATCAAACTTCAAAACGCATCAAGAACATTCTGTCTTTGATCCAAGAAATGTAGGGTCAGATGCAGAATACAACCTTAAAGGGGTTAAAAAGAATGAATGGATAATATGAACGGAAGATAGAAAAGGATTCGTGTTAAGGTAGATCCTAATGAAGAATACCTCAAGGTTGGGATTGAATCGTCAGGGGTCAGGAGTAGTTATCCTTGAGGGTATTTCAAGCTCCGATATGGGTAAGATAGTAGTTATGGACCTAACTTCAAGACGGATGGTCTAAGGGTATTCGAGAAGAGACTGGGAGCAGTACCAGGCAGAAGGGATCTAAGAAGTATAATCCCTGAAGGATTCATTAATTGCTTCATCGGGGTATCCTGAAGAGGTTAAAGACAAACTGAGCACTGAATCTATCTTCTGGACAGATGATACACTGAACAACGACAACTCACAATTTTAAAACTTCGTGACCTACGGTGAACGGTATTTATAGCATTCATGAAGCATACATTCATGCAAATTCAATTTATTAATTTCTTTGTTAGGTGCTTTATTTTCTTATCAAGTTAAACTACGTGAAGTAATTGATGATTAACGTGGATGATATCTATTACTTGCCTTGGGGTGGCTTGTGTGATTTTGAACTGGATTTTACGTGTGTTGCTTGGGAGTATTGGAGACTTCCTTGATTTATTTATTTTGTTTGAGAGACGGGGTGCTCTCGTTGTTTCTAAGAGACGGGGATTCTCTTATTTTTGCTTGAGAGACGGGGTACTCTCTTTGCTCGCGAGAGACGGGGTTCTCTCATTGTTGTTGGGGAGATGGGGTTCTCTCATTGCTGCTCGAGAGACGGGGCTCTCTCCTTGTTGCTTGTGAGAGACGGGGAATCTCTCATTGTTGGATTTCAAGCGTACTTTGAATCCGAGGATGGATTCCTTTTAAGGGGGAGAGATTGTAACGCCCCAGTTTTTCAGTTTTAAATAATGTGACGTATGTGTTTACCAAATTGCGCGAATTAATTGTTTTTACGTGTTTTATATTTAACTTTATTATAATTGTTATTAGTTTACTATATTATATTATCTTATTTTAATATTATAAATTTTAAATATATATTTCGTATCATATATATATATATATATGTTTAATTATATTATTATTAATTTTATGAGTATGCTAATTATATGTTATGTTAATTAATCATGGTTTAATTAATTATTTATATATATATATGTACGTTGAATTATAATTATTGCATGAAAATTATAATTATGCATGGGAAATTATAATTTTTGCATGGGAATGATTTCTGCATGAATTTTATTTCATTTGCATGGGAATTAATATTTTATGCATGAAATTTTTATGTATTTATGCATGAATTGCATGTATGAGTTTGTTCGTTTATTTTGTGCTTCGTTCTTGTATGAAATGATATTAAAATGCCACGAATTTGTAATATGTCGTAAATATATGTGTTATGGACATGGTTTTATGCTCGGTTTACATTTTCGAATTCATTTGTTATGTTAACGGATTTAATTTGAGTTGAGGAACTAAATTGGGGGCTAATGAGCACTTAGCGTACCCTTGGTTCCGAATTTAATATCTTGAGCTCGGGAACTCGGATTCGAGTTCCGTTAACTCCGCTGAACTCGTAACGAAAATGCGAGTTTAGTAAACCTAGCCTTATATTTTTGCTAAATCATTTGAACCTCCGAAATTCAACAGAAGAACGAGGCGGCGACCAAAATGACCTTGTTGCATTAAAATGACTATATCTTGCTCAAACCTTGACCAAATTAACTATGGTTGAATGCTATGGAACCCTAACTCAACCCTCTATTCATTCCTTAACCCCCCAGACCGAGATAACCCTCCCCACCTACTGAAAATATCTCAAACACTTTCTGCTCCCCAGTCTCTCCCGTAACTCAAGCTTTGCCATGAGATTCAAGCTCAAATCTCCTTCCAAACCTCCATTAATCCACAAGGTAAGCTTGGATATGTTATGTACATACTATATGAGTCATTTTCATCCTTTCATTCATGAATTTGAGCATGGTTTCATTATTTTGGGCATTTTTCCGAAAATAAAAGAATTTGGGCAATTTCTTGATCTCCCTCGATTCTCAATGGTTTTGATTGATTCCAAGCTTGATATTGATTGTTTTAACATCCTCATATCATTTATGATCATTGATTTCTTGGTAGTAAGAGTATTCATGAGTTATCATTTATGAGACTTTGAGGAAATTTTCATGAAAGTCACGTATCCTTTCTTCTCTTGGTTGAGCTTGTTTGGAACTGAGTTATAGGTTGAATTTGTGTTGTTTTGCTGCACATTTGATGGCCTTAACTAATATGAATATGTGGGATTGAAGAGGATTAGCCATGCTCTGTTTTTCCGTGACTTTCTTGTCTTGTTTTGGGACTGGTTTGAGCTGCTGCGTTGCGTGCTTTTGCTGTAAATTTTCATGGCGTGTTGGGATGTGTTTTAGTTGAGTTTCTTGCAGCATTTTATGCCTTGTTTTGTTGCTCGTGTTGCCTGCTTTTCCTGCATTCATAGCTGCTCTGTTTCTGCGCGATTCGGCTGTCAACAGGGGAGGTTGCACAGGCGAGGCACGGGGGGTGCCGTTTCTGCCCGTTCCAGCGAGGAACGGGGGTGCTGCGTGGTCTGGAGCTGCTGTACCGAGACACGGGGGTGTCTCGGTCCAGGCTGGGAGGGTGACACGGGGGTGTCACCCCGTTTTTCTGAATTCTTTTGCCTGCATTTTCTTCTTCTTCCTTGCGTGAAAATGGTTGCTGCTGCTTTTACTGAGTGTGCTTATGTTCCTTGCATGCATTTATAATTACATTATATATATATGCATGCATGTTGTGTGTGTGTGTACGTGAATATATATATATATATGTAATGTGTATATATGTTATTATATTATATATTATATATGTTTATTATATATTATATATATTTTAAATATTTTTATTTATTATTATTATTTGATTTAATTTAATTATTGAAATTAATTGATTTCCATTTCGCGTATTTATTCTACTGACTATTGTTTGAACGTTTTATTTATTTTATTCCTAAATGTGAATATGAATATTATATGTTATGATTATTAAATGAATTCATGAATTAATAGATAAGCATTATGAATGTTATGAATGTTATGAATATATGAAATTATGAAATTTATATGAATTTATGAACTTATGAAATTGAATGAAACATATGAATGAATGAGTTGATTATATGTTTTAAATTTTTTAATCGTACACATGAACATTTTATTGATATAATATGATCATTTATGCATTCATATCATATTCACTTCATTGCCGTGCGTCATATATGGTTCATTAAGAGTCTTGAGTCTCACGAACACGTCTTGTGGTCTTTTGTACAGTTTGTCTCCAGGGTGGAGAGCTTTTGATCGTTCAGGCACTTGGTGCTCGATCCTTGTTTCATCACGGTTCAGGTGAGGGTGGTTTTCGTTTTAGCTATGTAACAAACCCTACAACCCCTTATGTGAAAAGCTTTGGCCAAAACCTTATGATTATATATATAGATATGGTTTTCAAATGAAGTTATCGAGTAAATTCTTCTGAATAATATGTATGAGCGTACATAAGCTTAAAAATGGTTTTGTAATGAGGCTATGCTCCAAACCGTGTGTCTTCATGCTAGCTATGGATTAGGATGACACGGAGAGGTATGTATATAGCATATGCCGAGTTACACGGTAAGGTATGATTTCTTATAGTATGTATCATATGTATGTATTGATATATTTTGGCGAGATTATGCAAATATGTTATGTTCACGGGCCCAGGGACTTAGTATATGTGGCTAACCGAGGAAGCAAGGGCTGACGGGAACCCATATACTAGTTCCAACCAAATTTACGACGATACGGACCTCGTTAGGAGTTTTGACGAGGAAACGCAGGTCGGGCTTTTAAGGATTCATGTACCTCACTAGCCATTATGTATGATCCGGTGGCCGGGTCTTGCAAGCCCGTCCACCACCCGGAGGAAGAAGGTTGGTTATGATATGATTATGCACCGTGCTGGAATGCCGGGATTCGGATCGCCCAAACGAATATGTTAATGATATGATTTATGGTCTGTGTGTATTATGATGTATTGCATGGTCGCCTAATCAATATATTATTGATATTTGTCGTACACGGTCGGAGTTTGGTTGGAGATTGTGCACGCTCACTCGTCGAGCCTTATATTTATGTATGATTTATGAATGTAATGAATCTAATATGACTTAGTCGTAAAGTTCGAGCATTGTTTATCTATTTTCTTACCTTAGTGGGAACTAATTTCAAATAAAACCTTGCTCGGGATTTATGACTTGCATGGGCATGTTTTATATATATGTATCGCTCCTGCTCACTCAGTCTTCTAGAGACTGACCCTTTCCCTCCCCAACACTTTAGTGTGCAGGTTTGACTTTGGAGTCTCGAGCTAGGTGGAGGTGTTTGGAGTTTGTAAGTGGGTCGAGTTAGGCTAGGAGAGTCTCTACATTCGCATCTGTATTGGAATTATGTATAATTCATTTCAGTTATATCGTGAATTTGGATACCTATGTATTCATTATGAAATTGGGTTTACTGAGTTTTGCTTGGATCATGAAAGAGGCCTGAAGTGCCCAATTATACTTATGATTTGTATGTTTGAATTGAGTATCTTGATGCATTATATTTTGTTGATTGATTATCATTGCAGGGTCTAGTTCCGCCTGGCTTAGGAAGGTTTTTTTTTATGATTTTCTCCCGTTCGCTATGGTTTGATACGGGTGCGGATTTACTGTTTCGTTACTCGTGTTGAGCCATAGTGCGGGGGATGTGGTGCCTCACGTGCGGGGTGCTACAAAACAGATAGGTGGAGAGAGGGCAAACCAGAAGGGAAGGAGAACCGGTAGTTGCCGTCGGCCATATCTATTAGATCCGAGAATATTGGGCCAAGAGGACGGCCTGGTGAGGGAAGAAATGTCGAGGTGGTGCGTCGACCGAGAGAAGAAAAAGCAGAGGAAGGATGTTGATGGTGGTCTTAGGGTGTTTGCTTCTGAGATCTGGAATGAGAGAGAAATGGTTGGGTGGTTGCTGCTTCTTGACCGGGATCCGCAGAGAAGAAGTGTGGAAGAAGATGATGGTGGCAACGCGGTGTCGCTGCAGAAGATCAGGCGGCGATGCGACCTTGTCGGGGCTGTTGTCGGCGAATGAAGGTGGCCCGCAAGGATGGCTAGCGGCGGTGGCGTGTCGCCGGAATCTATGGCTGTCCGAAGTAATTTCCGGCAAGGAGGCGGCGGCTGCTTTGCTGTGTTGAGGTGGAGGGAGAAAAGGGTGATGATGGTGGTGTCGGGATGCCGAAGAGAAGGTGGTGGCGGCGGCGGCATGGAGCTGCTGTTGTCGTGCCACTGCCATCATCTTGTTAAACGCCGAAAGGGGAGAGGAGAGAAGGCTTGCGCAGCTGCTGAAGGAGGTAAAGAAATGAAAAAAGGGCTGCGCTAGGTTTAATAGGGATATAGAAGACCCCTTTATCCGAAATTGCACAAAGGTCCTTTAGAGTTAAGATGATGCAATTGAGTCCTCAAAATTCAATTAGGGTTCAAATAGATCCAATTAGAAATCGTGTAATTATAAAAGCATCCCCAAGGTTTTAAAGAGAGTATTAGTAAGTCCAAATTCGGATTTTAGAAATTAATAAAAGTACCCCAAAAGTTTTAAGTGGTGTCCAATCAAGTCCAATTGAATTTTCTCATAATTAAAAGATGATCCCAAACTTTTATTAATTTCAAATTGGCCCACATAACTTAAATTAAAGGGCAATTAGGCACTAGACATATTTCAATTAAGTACACATATTTCCATAAGATTACAATTGAGTCAATTAAACAATTAAAACATGATTAAAGCCATTCAAACACAAGCAGAGTTAAATAAATAACAATCTAATCGCACGAAAACGACATCGTATCTTGCTCTGAAAATGCGGGGTGTTACAATTTTGCTCATAGATCTGGTACAGAGACCTATTTAGCACAGTTGACTAAAAACCTACTTTGATCGTCGGCTAATAGGGGTATTGATTCAAGTAGTTAAAAAATTATTTTTCCAAAAAAATGACTCGAGTTCGAATCTCTCTAAACACTTGGAGATGTATTAAAAAAAAAGGAAAAATTACAAAATCGGGACATGAAGTGACCCCCACTAGTAATTTTAGGACACAAATTACTCCCGCGACAAAAGCATCCAATAACTCCCAAAATGTGTCAATTTCAGGACAAAGATCGCCGGATATAGCTGACGTGGCTCCTGAGTGCTGACGTGGATATATACACTTTACACGTGGCATATGACACATCAGCTTTTAAATGAGTCATACGTCCACATCAGCACTCCGGCGCCACGTCAGCTATCTCCGGCGACATTTGTCCTGAAATTGACACATTTTCGGAGTTATTAGACACTTTTGTCGCCGGAGTAATTTGTGTCCTAAAATTACTAGTGGGGGTCACTTCATGTCCCAATTTCATAATATAATTAAGAAATTACAAAAAATACCCTGAAAATATGCAGGACCTATATTTTGGCCAATGTTTGTGGTGGCAGTATTGGCATCGATTATAGCAAGTCAGACAATGATTTCAAGGACTTTCTCCATTATTCAACAATCATTTTCTCTAGGTTGTTTCCCTCGGGTTAAAGTAGTTCACACATCAATGTACATGTAAAAACATGCAACTTCGAGCTAAACAACAAGATTTCACCGGAAAGTATTAAGAGATATCATGGCAGCCATAGCCCCCCAACGGCTGTTGGGCCTTGCAATCTTCTAATCCAAGCTAGTCCGAGTCATTGCCACCGCCCCCCCAACGAACGTCCCTGCGCTCCACTCGGTTTTGATCTTTGTCTCGGTCGAGACATTCCTAGTTAGCAAGGTGCCAGTATGAGAGAGGTTCCTCGTCCGCAGAGTAGAACCTAGGAACATCCAAGTGTTTAGGTGCGTCGTGCGTTATGGATACACCGATGCACGCGATGAACATGAGCCCTTCGAAGATTTACTGGTCGAGAGAGTTAGGGAGTTCATCGGAGAGGAGTACCAGGAAGAATCGAGTGAGGATGATCGATTTTGTGGCGATGATGGTAGGGATGGAAATGGTGAAGAGAGAAAGAATATGATGAGGATGGAGATGGAGATGGAGATGGAGGATTTGGACAAGGCATGTGTAGTACCCGAAGCAGCGGGTCACCACATAAAATCGAACCAACATATGAAATGGAAGTCCATACATGAGCTCAAGTCTAATTGAACGGGGACCTACACACACAGTAGGCTAAGCGGGGCTAAAGACCAACGGATCGCGCAAAATAAGAAATAGAATACGGAAGCAACATACACAGGATCCATAAAAGATCTCATCACCACCATACATAAATATATACATGGCCATCCCGACCCAAAATACATAGCAGAAAAAATGGGGGAGAGAGATAGGTTTTGGGTGCAATTAAGTCAAAGCAAGGACAAAGAATAGGCTTAGTATCTCCCAACTAGGTCATAGGTGCGAAATAGCTACGTAAGGCGGAAATCTACATTTTCGGGAGTCGAAAAGGCATCGAAAAAATTACAAGGCTTGTTCCATTGGGTCCGAGTCATCGATTCGAGTCCAATGGCAAAGACGAACTTGAATCCGAGTTCCCGGGCTCAAGTTACGAATTAATGACTCAAGAGTGGTCATTTTGCAAAATGGCCCAAAAGTTTGAACAAAAGTTCAATTGAGTCTTCTAAAGATCAAACAAGTCCAAAACACAATTAAATCATACAATTAAGTCCAAAAATCATATAATTCACGTTATACACAAAGTAGGCATGCTCGGGTTTTCAAATTCATAAGAATTCAAATCATACGTTCACAAAGGCAAACTCTTATCAAATATTTCATATAAGAATGAATAAAGAAATATAGCTCAAATAAGAATGCATCAATTAATATGAAAATAAATGCAAATACAAAAATTAACTCACACATGGCACAAACCTGTACGTGCGAGCAGGCGGGGTGTCACACCACGACGGTGTGGGCTGGTGCACTTGGTGGGGGAACATGAGGCGGTGGCGGAGAGGGGGGCCAACATTGGCAAAAGGATTGTGATAAATTATGCCTACAGTTTCTTGAAGAGGAACTTTAGGCAAAGCAATGGGGTGTTTTAGGGGTGTAAACGGATAATAAACGGATCGGATGTATGATTACCATATCCTTATCCGTTTATAATTCGGACGGATACGGATAATATCCTTTTAAATCGAATTCGGATAATATCCTTTTTATACGGATACAAGGCGGATTCGGACGGATTCGGATTTTAATCGGATTTTCAACTATTCAAAATTTGATATAAATTATTTATTTATATAACTTCGAACTTTTAATCAGATTATCAACTATTCATTTATAGATAAATTATTTAATAATTATATAACTTTGAATATATATATTTTAGACGAATAGAGAAATAATAAGTATATCTATATATATCATTTTTATGTTTTAGCGAATGTATAAATGTGGTGAAATTATAAATTTTATCATATAATTAATTTGAAATATAATACTTTTATTAATAACATAATATATGTTAATTATATTATCTCTATATGAATATTGACGTGAACATATAGTTACTAATAAAACCTAAGATTTTTCTTTAATAAATGCGCTAAAAAATTTACTTAATACTAATAATCTATCATACATACACAGTTTTGTGTATATATTTTAATATAATACATTATTTATCTGATACGGATTACGGATAAATCGGATAACGGATATATCTAACGGATAATGAAACGGATCGGATGTTAAACGGATCGGATGCCTTATTACCATATCCTTATCCGTTTATAATTCGGATGTCTATAATCGAATACGGATAATATCCTCTTGAGACGGATTCGGATAATATCCTCTGTAAACGAATTCGAATGTGGACGGATATCGGATTTTCGAATATCCATTTACAGCCCTAGGTGTTTGACATTCCTAGCAAGAGGATGCTCAAAGAAGGGATGATTTATGAACTTT
Organism: Lantana camara; assembly: GCA_037501455.1. Taxonomy (NCBI): domain Eukaryota; kingdom Viridiplantae; phylum Streptophyta; class Magnoliopsida; order Lamiales; family Verbenaceae; genus Lantana; species Lantana camara. Next base: position 63,114,887 of record CM074855.1, read on the forward strand.
AAGAATGAAAATTACAAAATCGGGACATGAAGTGAGCCCCCACTAGTAATTTTAGGATACAAATTAGTCCGGAGGCAAAAGTGTCCAATCGGGAAAATTACAAAAATGGTATACCATCTGCTCCCTTTCAGCAGGATTGGTACACCAACTATTCCGGTGGCAAATCGACCCCATAGCTCCCAAAATCGCGTAAAAAGTGGCATATTTTCGTCCAAAATCCGAAAACCCGCCAAAAACCCGACCCGAAATCCAACGTGGCATGATTTTTTCTTATGTGGCAATATCACTATGGCCACATCAAATACCATCGTACATGTGTTCATTTCATCCATTTAATTAAAACACAAAAAAACCAAATAATATTACTTATAAATCTTGATTTAAAATTAATTTGACAAAGTAAGAAATAATTATATTGTCAAAAATAATTATATATATATATATATATATATATATATATATATATATATATATATATATTTGTGTGTGTGTGTGAAAATAATTAGATATTATAAAATTTATTATTTTATGTATTTCTTATAATAAAACATTACATTTATTATAAGAAATACATAAAATAATAAATTTTATAATATCTAATTATTTTCACACACACACACAAATATATATATATATATATATATATATATATATATATATATATATATATAAGAAAATAATGCATAATATTTATATTTAATGGTTTTATATATTACTCAAAAATATACAAACATTCAGTATTTAAAATATAAAAAAAAAAAAAGAAAAAGAAAAAAGAACCCAACAACTTCGTTTTTCTCCTTGCTATGGCGATTTGCAGAAAGAGGGAGGGAGGGATACTTCTTCAACCAGCTCATCTAAATCTACTACATACTTTCAACCACAGCTACCCAAAACAATGGAAATTAAAGCAAGAAAACAAACATCTCTCATTACTTTTCCTGAATTTATCCAATTTCTTCAACAAAAGCACAATTGTTTCGCACATGGATCAGTTTATCCAATTTCAACGGAAATGATAAACAGAAAATCGCATCAGTTAATCAAATTTCTTCTACGGGAAACTTTACTTCACACAACAGTTTGTCAAATTTAAATCCTTAGGAAAATTAAGGGGAAAAAAAATGGTGGTGGCTGCCCGAATCCGTCGATCACTACAGCAGATCTACCCGAATCCAACCTCAGCCACGCCGTGAAACCAAACCAGCAGATCTTCCAACAAAACCGCCAAAATCCATAACAAAAACGTAGATCGTGAGACGATCTACACAAGCACGAACACAAAATTCAAAGAGGAGAAAGAACTAAGAGCAGATCTGGAGATAGAAGCACGAATTGAAGACAGCCTCAGAAGGAAGATAAGAGGCAGGAGGCAGAAGACACACAATCATGATAATTATCAGTAGATCGGAGAGAGAGAGAGAAGGCTCCTCATTTTCAGATCCAGGATGAGGGGCTCCGGCGGGGTGGCTGCTATCTAACCGGTGTAGCTTCGCCGGAAATTGAGACGAAGAAGGAGCATGGTAGCAGCGCCCATTTCTGAAGTGGAGAGCATGGGAATCGTGGCGGAGATGGAGGTCGGAACCGTGGATGGCGGCGGAGAAACGGTGGCAAAGTGGTGCAGAGTCGACGATCGGCGGAAAAGGAACAGATCTGGTAATGGTGGTGGGTGCCGTCGGAGAAGATGACCTTTTCCTTTTCTTTTTTTTGTTTAATTTCTTTTATATGAATATATATAATTATATACATATGCCGTATGCGCATTATATAATATATGGTATACAGGTGTAATATTAACATATATGTATAAAATTATTTACATACTACATGTATTAAATATTATTTATAAATTTATTGTGTGTATATATATAATTATAATTGTGAATAATAAAGTGATATATTTTTTAGAATTCATTTTATTTTGTTGTTTTTTTTATAATATTTAAATGTATGAGGTGTTAACCAAGTCAGCTGTTTTGTGGTAAAAATAAGTTATGTGGCACACATGTCATAACCAAGTCAGTAGCTAGGTGGCAAAAAAATTTACATGGCATCCACGTGATGTCCACGTTGGAGTAATAACCACGCCATACATGGTTTTCGACGGGTTATAGGTTTTCCGACGAAAATGTGCATCTTTTTGCGCGGTTTTGGGATCTATGGGGTTGATTTGCCACCGGAATAGTTGGTGTACCAATCCTGCTGAAATGGTGCAGATGGTATACCATTTTTGCAATTTTTCCGTGTCCAAAATCTCCCAAAATGTGTCAATTTCAGGACAAAGGTCATCAGAGATAGCTGACGTGGCAAAAATGAACTTATATTATTGTATTTCAAAATTTTAAAAATACTTATTTGAGTGAAAATAGAACTCTTTAGTAAATTAGAATCAAAACTCCTTCTATAGACAACATATACAAATAAAAACTCTTTTTAAAATTAATTAATATAAGTCATATTATAAGATGCTATTATATTTAAAATTTCTAAAAATACTTATTTGAGTGAAAATAGATCTCAATAGAATTAAGAGTACTCCACTCTATAGAAAATATATAAAGCATCATAGTAAAAACTCTTTCTAAAATTAATATATTAGTTATAAGTTATATTATAAGATATTTATACGTTTAAAAAGAAAATTAATAATATAAAAATAAATTTTTACCGCGTTTCACATAAATATATGTTATTATTATTAAAATTTATTATTACTTATTGATAAATAAAAAAAAAATAACTTAATTGTACAACTAAAAATAAAGAGAAATATATGAAACTATTTCAGAATATGGAAAAAAAATTGACACATACAGACAAATACAAAAATGTAAAACAAAAAAGTAGATAAAATTTTGAAATGGAAAAAGAAATACATATTTAAATAGTTAAATAAGAGGTTAAATGTGATGGTGCAGGAAAATGTGAGTTTCCTAAAATGCAACAACACTTTCAATATTTATGTAAAAAGGGAAAGACCATCACAGGCGTAGGAGCCTCAGGAACTGGGTTTCCTTTTGAGCGTGTGTTCTTCCAGCTAGGATAACACCAAGAGTGTAAAATGCGGTGGTGATGCAACTGTGTTGAAGGTAGGGTGTAGCTTGGGAAGATGCAGATTAATGGAGGAACATACCAGTTCAATGTGTGTGTTAATGGAGAAGATCACTTGAGGAAGAAGGCATGTGTTTCCCCCTATTTATAGGTTAAGGGTGAGGGCAGATTGGGTAATCTGACCGTGTGGTCCCAAACCTGTGTTGCCCTAACACGTGGCGGCCTGAGAGGATATGAGAGTGACGGCTCTGAAAAGCAAGTGGCGTGCCAGGTACGAGGTGCGCACTGCCATAGTGTCAGAGGTTGTTGGCGAGCGTTGAGTGTTGGGAAGCTCAAACCCTGTCCTGCGGGCGTACGGATGCCTTAATTGGGGTTGATCATATTCGAGCGTGGATGACGCTCGAAGGGAGGTACGAGGGGGTCCCCTGTGACTAATGACCAACGAGCATTGGATAACCGAGCGCGAGGTAGAACGTGCCCTCGTGGGACGTTTCCCCGGGAGGATAGCCCATGAGAGGACCGTATCACGAGCGCTGGGTTCTCTAGCCTGAATCCCCCGCTTGAATAGTGGGCCGAGGCACGTAGACCTGGGCTTAATCATCAAGTGGATGGGCTGCATATGCGCGCGAGCCCGTTAGTGCAAGCGTATAAGTTTTAGGTCAATAGATGGCGACACGTGGACGGCTCTGATCCGAGCGAGGTTTTGTGTCTCATCATTTTGCCCCCCAAATTCTGTAGTATCGCTTTGATCGTACTGTAGAATTTTTAGAGAAGCAAGCCTTGAATTTTTTGAACATCCGAGGGTCAAGCTTCTTTCAAGAGAAGTGACCTCTAGGCTCCCGTAACGGACAGGTTCTGACATCGCATTTAATGAAGTCCTGTCCGCATTAAATGCTGAGTGGGAGCGTGGGCGCGCGTGTTCCGGGAGACGTGAGGCGGTTACCAAAAGTGGGGGGATTTCCTAGGCGGGAAATGATTGCAATTTGAAATCCCAAGCCCTAATTAATGCCAGCCCTTACCCCTATAAATAGGGATTTGTAAGGCTTTATCTCTCTTTTCACGCGTTCATCATTCTTCAAGCAAACCAAGTAGCAAAAACCCTCTACCAATTTCTGTGATTTCCAGTAGGTTTTTCTTCCAGCTTTAGGTAAAAATTCCGCAAATCCTCACTTCTTGTACTAACTTTAGATTTAGGTTGAGTAAGTTGAATTCTTGAGTGAAGGACCTCCTTCTGCCGTTGAACTCGCTATAGAGACTTCCTTCTTCATTGAATTTTCTGGAAAAAGCTACCCTTCAAGAAAATCAAAGGGCAGGCATGGCAGGACACCAAGCAGACGATTACGTGAGGGAGATAGATGAGATGTTTGTGGGGAGGTCCTCCCCTCATGGTAATGTTCCCATAGCGATCCCCATGGCCAGAGCCTCTCCAGGCGATGAAATTCCAACCTCCATTCCAGTGGCTAGGGTTCCGGCTGAAGCTGGGGATGAAGAAGTTAATGCCGCTGTTCAAGGGATGAACGAGCGAGCTCCTGGAGGGGTAGATGATTTGTTTGAGAAGATGGGTAATGTTATGGAGATGCAGAGGCAGGGAGAGAAGGTGTTCCCTGTGCTTAACATCGCTGTGAGACCCCAAGATCACAGGATTACAGTGGCCGTCGCGGCTCCCGAGGGTGGTGCAGGGCCATCCGGGCGTCAATTTGAGGCTGAACCTTCCAGAAGGCGTCAAAGGAGGGGAAAGGAGCCTGCAACGCTAGTGAGGTAAGATAACCCCCACCTGTTGGAAAACACGAATCAGAAAGCAGCGGAATTTAAAAATTTTCCCAACAAAAGGACCTTGAACTCGCAATCGTGTAACCAAATTCGTAAAGATAGAAAACTTACTTTTCTTTTGTTCTTTCTTGAAGCGTTTCAAGCCACCCAAGAACGCTCTTCTCGCGGCTTGATCCCCTCTCCCTGGTAAAGCTCGAATCTTCAAACTTCTAACTTGAAGTCTGTAGAGAAAGTCCACCAACTTGATCACAATCTAACTAGTAAGGATGCTAGTTCTCTAGTTAGTGTTTAGGCTTAACCTAGGGTTTAATTTAATCTTGGAGAAAGGAAGGTGTTCAACACATGAACCAAAAGAATTGTCAATTAGCTCTAAAGGGGAGCATGAGCTCCCCTATATATAGGAAAGGGGAGGGGCGGCCGAACTTAGTCCTTATGGACTAAGGATTTGGTCCCTCTCTCTCCTATTACTTGATCATCAAGTATTTTCCAACTTTGACTTTGAATTCTAATTCAAGTCAACTTTTAAGAGAGCTAAAAATATCCAAACTATTTTTGGATAATTTTATACTTTATCTATTATAAAATAAATAACTTATTTTTATCTAATTAATTAATTCGTAATTAATTAACTAGATTATTTTCTCCAAAATAAGACTTTCTTTTTAATTCAAAATTAAACCAAAGTCTATTAAATAATTAACACATTTAATTATTTAATACATATATATATATAATATATATATATCCACACGTGTGTGACACGTGTCACAGTGACACGTGTCACTCACGTGAGCCACACGTGTGATTTCACACGTGTGGAACCCTCTTGGTCCGATTAACTCGTTTAATCTTTTTCAAGCCTCAACTCATGTAACCAAGTTGTTGTGTGTGACCCTCTAGGTTCTCAATTCAATTAGCAGTGACCCTAATTAATTAATTCACTAATTAATTAATCAGTCCACAGATTAAACGACCATAGTCTAGCAACAGGTGTTTAACCCCTAGCTGAATTGGAATGTTCGGATTCGACAGAACCTTTAAGTCATTGATTCATGTGAGATACAATCCTCCTACTTACTATCTCTCAACCAAGATCTAGGGCAAGGGAATAATCAGAACCCTAATAATCCGGTCTTAAAGCTAAGTGCATTTCATATCCATTTGATCTCAATCCAAGAAACACTTTTCTTGATGTCTTGATCTACTGCCTTGGCCAAGGACTCCATATGGCATATGAATGACTTACACAATAAGAGATCACCTTGCAAATGCAAGTGTAGGTCCTTTCTTGATTCTCATTCACTTTCATGAATCACTTGTGCAGCCCCAGCATAAGCCTTGAATCAATTGTCTAAGGCGACACCCTTTAAAGCTTATACCTAAGACTACAGAGTTAACTCATAAAGTGACAAGGAACCTCAAATCTAAGGATCAATTAATCACATCAATGACTCGTGAGATATTTCCTAATCTGGAAGTTTCTATTTCCTGAAATAGAAACTTCCTTTCCCATTTAGGAATGTTCTCACACGGGGCACCTCAGTGAACTTACTTATTAAAGTAAGCACCCTCATGTATCACGCACGTATCAACTATACACTTTGCACCTCCATGAAACAAGGTGGTCCTTCTTAAGGGCGTGATCCCACAAGCAAGCCTTAGAGGAGTCAGGTTGACACTCCCACTGTCTGTAGGACTCATCGGCTTGGAGTATTTTACTAATCATGACTTATGTGATATAGGGCTCGTTTCATGAACCATTTCACCCAAATGGTAGAGTCCTAAAGTCATCAGGATTAGGGGAGTTCTCATACATGCACAGCTAAAGTAAACGCATACCAAACAAGAGCATATAAAGAAGTGTTGCCTCAATTCGTTATTTTATTCAAAGATTGTCTGTGATTACAATAAGGAAAAGCACAAAGCGGATATACAATCGGCTTTCTAGGGCACTATTCCTAACAATCTCCCACTTGCCCGTCAAAGCCATTCTGAAGCTATTCTAAGTCCCATCTTCTGAAGATGACCTTGGAAAGCTTCTCGACTAAGGGGTTTAGTAAGTGGATCTGCCACGTTCTCTGCTGATGTGACCCTCTCAATTAGCACATCTCCTCTTTTGATAATATCACGGATTAGGTGATACTTCCTCATAATGTGCTTGGTCCGTTGGTGAGATCTTGGTTCTCTTGCTTGAGCAACCGCCCCAGTGTTGTCACAAAACACAGTAATGGGGTCTTTCATGCTAGGAACAACATTCAACTCTTGAATGAAGTTTCTTATCCAAACACCTTCCTTAGCTGCATCATTTGCAGCTAAGTATTCGGCCTCAGTGGTCGAATCCGCAGTGGTAGTTTGCTTGGAACTCTTCCAACTCACTGCTCCGCCGTTTAGGCAGAAAATGTATCCTGACATTGACTTAAAATCATCTAAGTCAGATGCAAAGCTTGCATCGCAGTATCCTTCGACAGTAAGATCTTTCTGACCTCCGTAAACTAAGAATAAATCTTTAGTACTTTTTAAGTACTTAAGAATATTCTTCACGGCAGCCCAGTGACCATCTCCAGGGTCAGATTGGAAACGACTTGTCACACTAAGTACATAAGCCACATCCGGTCGAGTACATAACATTGCATACATTATGCTACCTATTGCTGACGCATAAGGTGTATGAGTCATTCTCTCCTTCTCAAGGTTAGTCTTAGGACACATCTTCTTTGAAAGACATGTTCCTACACTCATAGGAAGGTTCTTAACCTTTGCTGACTCCATATTGAATCTCTTCAATACTTTGTCAATGTACATCGACTGTGATAGTCATATTAACCTTCTAGATCTATCTCTATAGATTTTAATTCCAAGGATATAGGACGCATCACCAAGATCTTTCATCTCGAATTGGTTCGATAACCATGACTTAGTCACTTTCATGTCATCCTTCGAATTCCCAATAAGAAGGATGTCATCAACATAAAGTACTAAGAATTGCACTGAGGTCTCCAATTCATTTCTATACACACATGATTCATTCGAAATTTGGATGAAGCCAAACGCTTTGACCGATTCATCAAATCGAATGTTCCAATTCCTAGAAGCCTGTTTCAATCCATAGATTGATCTTTGGAGTTTGCAAACCTTTTGCTCACTCCCACAGAATGTGAAACCTATGGGTTGCTCCATATAAATGTCTTTATCAATGTCACCATTGAGAAAGGCAATTTTCACATCCATTTGCCATATCTCATAGCCATAATATACAGCAATGGCAAGCATGATCCGAATAGACTTTTGCATTGCAACTGGTGAAAAGGTTTCATCAAAATCCACGCCGGGTCTTTGAGTGAATCCTTTTGCAACCAGTCTTGCTTTATAGGTTGCAATGCTTCCATCAACTCCAAGCTTTCTCTTAAAGATCCATTTGCAACCTATGGGTTTGACCCCATCAGGCAAATCTACCAAGGTCCAAACTTGGTTGGAGTTCATGGAATCCATTTCGGATTTCATGGCTTCTATCCACTGTTCAGAGTCAGAATCTGAAAGTGCCTCCTCATATGTTAAAGGATCATTATCCTTTTGAGAGATTTCATGGAAGAATCCATACCATCTTTCCGGCTGTCTAGGAGTGCGTTCAGAACGCCTTAGAGGAGGGTTTTCGTGTGTATCGAAATTCGTGATTGGTTGTAGTTGATCAGAGTGGGACGTTTCTTCAGTGGGTGGTGTGGGGTCATTTTGTACTTCTTCTAATTCTATGATCTTGCCTTTCTTTTCTTTAAGGAACGGTTCCTCCAGAAAAGTAGCATTTCTGGAAACAAACACCTTTTGCTCAGATTGATCATAGAAATAGTATCCTATGGATTCCTTTGGATAACCTACAAAGTAGCATAAGTTAGAACGAGATTCTAACTTATCTCCCACTGTCCTCTTCACGTAAGCAGGACAACCCCAAATTCTTAAGTAAGAATAACTAGGGATTTTACTATGCCACATTTCATAGGGCGTTTTGGGGATTGACTTAGAGGGAACTAGATTCAGAATCTTTGCTGCACTTTCTAGGGCATAACCCCAGAAAGAAGGTGGTAAGTCAGTAAAACTCATCATGGAACGAACCATATCAAGTAGGGTTCGATTCCTTCTCTCAGAAACTCCATTAAGCTGAGGAGTTCCCGGAGGAGTCCACTGAGAGATAATCCCATTATCTTTGAGATGATTAAGGAATTCTTCACTAAGATACTCGCCTCCTCGATCAGATCGAAGTGCTTTGATCTTGTGACCAGTTTGGTTCTCAACCTCCTTTTGAAATTCTAAGAATTTCTCAAAAGCTTCAAATTTATACTTCATTAAGTATACATAACCATACCGACTAAAGTCATCAGTAAAGGTTATGAAATACTGATGATTGCTTCTAGTGCTTACACTAAGCGGTCCACAAACATCAGTATGGATCAAATCCAAAACCTCAGTGGCACGTTCCACAGTTCCTCTAAAAGGGACTTTGGACATTTTTCCTTTGAGACAGGATTCGCAAGAAGTTAACTCTTTGAGATCATTTTCAGAGAATGATCCTAAAGTGTTTATCTTGCTAATTTTGTTCTTGGAAATGTGTCCTAATCTAGCGTGCCATAAGGGAGCTGAAACTTTGTCATCTCTCTTATGCTTTGTTTCTCGTTGTATATTCATAATATTGATATTTTGAGTTAGGTAAAGTCTATTACTTAGAGTACCGATATGAACGGAAGAGTTGTTCCGTTTGATAAAGTATTTACCATTCTTAATATAAGTTTCATAACCTTCACAATCTAATATTGGAACTGAAATTATATTACGAATAATGCTCAGTACGTAAAGGACTTTATTTAATACTAACTCAAAACTACCTAAATCTAATCTAATTGTGCCTAAAGCTCGAGCTTCAACGTTTGAGCCATCGTCGATCTTCAAGACACATTCTCCTTCTTTGAGTTGTTGGACTTCACTTAGCATCTGTACATCATTACAGATGTGAGTTCCACAACCGGTATCAAGTACCCAAGAACTAGAATTAATAGAAAGATTTACTTCAACGAGAAAGATACCTTTCTTTAGAGTAGCCTTGTACTTTGGGCAGTTTCTCCTCCAATGTCCCGCTTTGCCACAATGGAAGCAAACATCCTCTTTCTGATCACGCTTCTTCTTTTGGGCCTTCCCCTTCGAAATGCCACCAGTGGGCCTAAGGGGTTTCTTCTTCTTCTTTTGGGCTTTCTTGCCCTTACCTTTAGAAGGCCCAGAAGAGGAAGATGGAGCATTCACCATCAAAACCTTATTGTCCTTCTTGATCGTGCTTTCAGCAGTCACAAGCTGACTAATCAGCTCAGCTACAGTAGCACCAGCATGATTCATGTTGAAGTTAAGGACAAATGGGTTGAATGATGGTGGGAGCTTAGCTAGCAACAAATCCACTGAAAGCTCATCTTTCAGTGGCATGTCCATGGAAGCAAGTTTCTCAGTAAGGGCGAGAAACTTAAGTCCATATTCATGGACACTTGAACCTTCCCTCATTCTTAAGTGGAACAATTCCTTTGAAGTGTTATACCTTGTAACACGTTCATGAGGGCGGTAAAGTTGCTCTAAGTGGTCGTAAATCTCCCAAGCAAATTCCATGGCCTCATGTTGCCTTTGCAAGTCCGGAGACATGTTAGCCAACATAAGGCAACGGGCTTGGAGATTATCATCCTTCCACTTCTGAATCGCGTCCCGCTCGGCCCGAGTGGGAGCCTCTCCTTCGGGACTAGGCTCCCCTTCGAAGAGAACATAAGTTCTCTTCTCAGAATCTAAAATGATTTTTAGATTCCTCAGCCAATCAGAATAGTTGGGACCAGTCAACTTGTTTGACTCGAGGATCGATACAAGAGGGTTTTTGGTTGCCATTTCAAAACACGTAGAGAATCACAGAATCTACGACCTAAATGGTAAAACAGAGGACTAGTGAGCATGCTGAATTATAACGATATACAAAAGATAAGGTCTTTAATCTAATGTAGCTCCCACTGTTTTTCAAAGATCTAGAATTCCCAAAGGTCTAAGAGGAACACGTTTCCCAATGGGTACTAAGATCCTAGGCATTTTACCTCGAACCCACGACTCACGGACATTCTATGTAAGAACCCTAGGTAGGTACTACTTACCAATTCTAACACCTTTAGAACTCTTAGTAATTGTTTTTGCATCACCTATCTTTCAATATGGACCCACGACTCGTGCGACATCCATATTTACTTAGGCGTTAAGCCAGACCCATCAATCATAAGATCATGACCAAAACTTAGTTCGAACGACCCTCGACTCGCGGACATCGCCCTTGCTAAAATTGACCATGAAATATTGGTCATTTAAAATGATCAATTAGGTAACTAAGAACTAATAAGCTCCACTAGCTATCCCACGACTCGCGGACAATAACTAGCTTTACTTACTAAACTTAAAACCTATTGATGGAATGCTAGGAATTTAATTCAAAATTTGCATCTCGAATTAAACACCTATTTGTTCGAAATTAGCTTAATATTTAATGGGAATTTTCGAATCAACCGGAGAGTTGTCCGGTTCGACCTCACCAACATATATGTTATCCAATTTTATTAGTCTTGATTAATGCAAGTACACTTAAATGCATTTCAAACAAGCACATAAACAGATAACCTGTCCTAGCATGATACTAACATGTAATGATCATGGGTTCTACCTATCTTATGCGTGATATGTGGGAGCCACTCCACAATCACTAGTTCTAACATACATGCCACATAAACAGTTCAAATCACATAAGGGAAAGCGGTAACAAAATACGAGCACTATCTCTATTACATTTAACAATTGAGATTCCCCTCCCTAACATTTTGAGGGGTCTTCACTTATGGCCTCCTTGTTACTTGAATGTAGTCCATCTTACTCCATGGGTGCATTGTCTCCAAAATGAAAATAAAACCTCACCACCTATCTCTACTCTCAAATTACAATAAAAGGAAAAAGACATAAAGTAATAAGGCTCAATCTTCATATTGGCCTTAGACAATTACACGGGGCATACCCCGGCCTCAAAAACAGTAATATGGAAAGCCACATAATAAATCACATAACAGTACGCACATAAGTGAGGCTCCAACCTCAATTGAAAAACGCAACAATAGGGCTCCAACCCCAATTTAAACCATCCATGTGCATAAATTAAAACCATACATAGATCTAAACCCATGATCACCTAAAATGCTTTTGCAAGAATTTAAATTTAGCCAATAAATTAAAATTCTCGTTTCAAGTCCTAATGACTTAAAACACGACTTAGATGCAATTCTTGTTCCAGAGCCTTTTCAATAAAACCCGAAAAACAATAAACCAATAAAATTCCAATTAATTTCCAAAATTAATAATTTTATTCTTTCATTATTTTCAGAAAATAAAATTCATAATTTTCCCAAAATCCAAATCGCTTTAATTTCTCAAAAATCCCAATTTAATCAAAATTTTAAAATAATTTTATTTTAACAAAACTGATTTTAAAAGATAAAATTAAAATAAAATTAAATCGGGATTTTTCGGACCGAAAAACACGAAACACGAAACCACGAAAACACGGGCCCGGGACGATGCGGGATCGCCCGCCCGCCGCGCTAGGCGCGCGCCAGCGCTGCGCACAGCCGGCAGCGATTGCCGCCAGCGTGCGCGCGCCAGGCGCGCCCTTGCGCGCAGACGTGCGGCGCGGGTAGGCAGTCCCGCCCATCCCTGGGCGGGCGCTCCCGCGCGGTTGCGGGAGGAGCAGGTGGCTGGCCCGCACGGTTGCGGGACAGGCGAGCAAGGCGCCTAGGCGGGCTAGAGGCCTCCCGCGCGAATGCGGGAGGGCTGGGCGGCGGTGATGGGGCTTGGGCGTGCGACGTGCTAGCACGCCCAGGCCCGTTCTTTTCGTGTCCCGTTTCGTATTTTTGGGTTTCTCCAAAACCCGGTTCAATCCAAAATTAAAAAATTCGATTTTGATAAATTTCAACTAAAACGATTTTCAAAAACAGTTTTAGAAATTCAGGAAAAATTACAGTTTCGTATTTCAGGCTTTCTAAAAGAACTCATGAATACCTAATTCGCATCTAAGCCTAAGAATTTCTACCAAATTCAGAATAATTGAGACGAATCAGAAACACGATTAACGAGGTGGCTCTGATACCACTTGTTGGAAAACACGAATCAGAAAGCAGCGGAATTTAAAAATTTTCCCAACAAAAGGACCTTGAACTCGCAATCGTGTAACCAAATTCGTAAAGATAGAAAACTTACTTTTCTTTTGTTCTTTCTTGAAGCGTTTCAAGCCACCCAAGAATGCTCTTCTCGCCGCTTGATCCCCTCTCCCTGGTAAAAGCTCGAATCTTCAAACTTCTAACTTGAAGTCTCTAGAGAAAGTCCACCAACTTGATCACAATCTAACTAGTAAGGATGCTAGTTCTCTAGTTAGTGTTTAGGCTTAACCTAGGGTTTAATTTAATCTTGGAGAAAGGAAGGTGTTCAACACATGAACCAAAAGAATTGTCAATTAGCTCTAAAGGGGAGCATGAGCTCCCCTATATATAGGAAAGGGGAGGGGCGGCCGAACTTAGTCCTTATGGACTAAGGATTTGGTCCCTCTCTCTCCTATTACTTGATCATCAAGTATTTTCCAACTTTGACTTTGAATTCTAATTCAAGTCAACTTTTAAGAGAGCTAAAAATATCCAAACTATTTTTGGATAATTTTATACTTTATCTATTATAAAATAAATAACTTATTTTTATCTAATTAATTAATTCGTAATTAATTAACTAGATTATTTTCTCCAAAATAAGACTTTCTTTTTAATTCAAAATTAAACCAAAGTCTATTAAATAATTAACACATTTAATTATTTAATACATATATATATATAATATATATATATCCACACGTGTGTGACACGTGTCACAGTGACACGTGTCACTCACGTGAGCCACACGTGTGATTTCACACGTGTGGAACCCTCTTGGTCCGATTAACTCGTTTAATCTTTTTCAAGCCTCAACTCATGTAACCAAGTTGTTGTGTGTGACCCTCTAGGTTCTCAATTCAATTAGCAGTGACCCTAATTAATTAATTCACTAATTAATTAATCAGTCCACAGATTAAACGACCATAGTCTAGCAACAGGTGTTTAACCCCTAGCTGAATTGGAATGTTCGGATTCGACAGAACCTTTAAGTCATTGATTCATGTGAGATACAATCCTCCTACTTACTATCTCTCAACCAAGATCTAGGGCAAGGGAATAATCAGAACCCTAATAATCCGGTCTTAAAGCTAAGTGCATTTCATATCCATTTGATCTCAATCCAAGAAACACTTTTCTTGATGTCTTGATCTACTGCCTTGGCCAAGGACTCCATATGGCATATGAATGACTTACACAATAAGAGATCACCTTGCAAATGCAAGTGTAGGTCCTTTCTTGATTCTCATTCACTTTCATGAATCACTTGTGCAGCCCCAGCATAAGCCTTGAATCAATTGTCTAAGGCGACACCCTTTAAAGCTTATACCTAAGACTACAGAGTTAACTCATAAAGTGACAAGGAACCTCAAATCTAAGGATCAATTAATCACATCAATGACTCGTGAGATATTTCCTAATCTGGAAGTTTCCATTTCCTGAAATAGAAACTTCCTTTCCCATTTAGGAATGTTCTCACACGGGGCACCTCAGTGAACTTACTTATTAAAGTAAGCACCCTCATGTATCACGCACGTATCAACTATACACTTTGCACCTCCATGAAACAAGGTGGTCCTTCTTAATGGCGTGATCCCACAAGCAAGCCTTAGAGGAGTCAGGTTGACACTCCCACTGTCTGTAGGACTCATCGGCTTGGAGTATTTTACTAATCATGACTTATGTGATATAGGGCTCGTTTCATGAACCATTTCACCCAAATGGTAGTGTAACAGCCCGAAAACCCGCCGTTCGATATTGTCCGCTTTGGATGGGAACCAGACCCCCAAGGGAACCACCCTCACGGTTTTTGTTTCTCCTAGGTGGGAACCAGACCCCGAAGGGAACCACCCAGGAAAAAGGCCTCTACAAGGGGAGGGGGATCCACCGCTTTATAAAGTGGCTTCAAGCCCACCTCCAATCCGATGTGGGACAAAGCACCTTTGGCTATTACAGTGCACCCCCCTTAAGAGGGCCCAGCGTCCTCGCTGGAACACCGAATCCGGGTCCCCGGCTCTGATACTTAGTTCGAACGGCGGGTTTTCGGGCTGTTACAAGCCTAGTCCCGAAGGGGAGGCTCCCACTCGGACCGAGCGGGACGCGATTCAGAAGTGGAAGGATGATAATCTCCAAGCCCATTGCCTTATGTTGGCTAACATGTCTCCGGACTTGCAAAGGCAACATGAGGCCATGGAATTCGCTTGGGAGATTTACGACCACTTAGAGCAACTTTACCGCCCTCATGAACGTGTTACAAGGAAAAACACTTCAAAGGAATTGTTCCACTTAAGAATGAGGGAAGGTTCAAATGTCCATGAATATGGACTCAAGTTTCTCGCCCTTACTGAGAAACTTGCTTCCATGGACATGCCACTGAAAGATGTGCTTTCAGTGGATTTGTTGCTAGCTTCGCTCCCACCATCATTCAACCCATTTGTCCTTAACTTCAATATGAATCATGCTGGTGCTACTGTAGCTGAGCTGATTAGTCAGCTTGTGACTGCTGAAAGCACGATCAAGAATGACAATAAGGTTTTGATGGTGAATGCTCCATCTTCCTCTTCTGGGCCTTCTAAAGGTAAGGCCAAGAAAGCCCAAAAGAAGAAGAAGAAACCCCTTAGGCCCACTGGTGGCGTTTCGAAGGGGAAGGCCCAAAAGAAGAAGCGTGATCAGAAAGAGGATGTTTGCTTCCATTGTGGCAAAGCGGGACTGTAACGGCCCGAAAACCCACCTGTCGATATTGTCCGCTTTGGTGGGCTAAGCGACACCACCCTCACGGTTTTGTTTCTCCCGGTGGAATTTAAGCCCAAAGGCGCCCACCCAGGAAAAGGCCTCAACAAGGGAAAGGTATCCACCCCCTTATAAAGGAGGCTTTGTTCCCCTCTCCAACCGATGTGGGACAAGCACCTTAGGCTATTACAGTCCACCCCCCTAAGAGGGCCCAGCGTCCTCGCTGGCACACCGGCCCGGGCCCCGGCTCTGATACCATTTGTATCAGCCCGAAAACCCGCCTGTCAATATTGTCCGCTTTGGTGGGCTAAGCGACACCACCCTCACGGTTTTGTTTCTCCTGGTGGAATTTAAGCCCAAAGGCGCCCACCCAGGAAAAGGCCTCAACAAGGGAAAGGTATCCACCCCCTTACAAAGGAGGCTTTGTTCCCCTCTCCAACCGATGTGGGACAAGCACCTTAGGCTATTACAGGGACATTGGAGGAGAAACTGCCCAGAGTACAAGGCTACTCTAAAGAAAGGGATGTTTCTCGTTGAAATAAATCTTTCTATTAATTCTAGTTCTTGGGCACTTGATACCGGTTGTGGAATTCATATCTGTAATGATGTACAGATGCTAAGTGAAGTCCAACAACTCAAAGAAGGAGAATGTGTCTTGAAGATCGGCTATGGCTCAAACATTGAAGCTCGAGCTTTAGGAACAATTAGATTAGATTTATGTAGTTTTAAGTTAGTCTTAAATAAAGTCCTTTATGTACCGAGCATTATTCGTAATATAATTTCAGTTCCAATATTAGATTGTGAAGGTTATGAAACTTATATTAAGAATGGTAAATACTTTATCAAACGAAACAACTCTTCCGTTCACATCGGTACTCTAAGTAATGGACTTTATCTAACTCAGAATATCAATATTATGAATATACAACGAGAAACTAAACGTAAGAGAGATGACAAAGTTTCAGCTCCCTTATGGCACGCTAGATTAGGACACATTTCCAAGAACAGAATTAGCAAGATAAACACTTTAGGATCATTCTCTGAAAATGATCTTAAGGAGTTAACTTCTTGCAAATCCTGTCTCAAAGGAAAAATGTCCAAAGTTCCTTTTAAAGGAACTGTGGAACATGCCACTAAGGTTTTGGATTTGATCCATACTGATGTTTGTGGACCGGTTAGTGTAAGCACTAGAAACAATCATTAGTGTTTCATAACCTTTACTGATGACTTTAGTCGGTATGGTTATGTATACTTAATGAAGTATAAATCTGAAGCTTTTGAGAAATTATTAGAATTTCAAAAGGAGGTTGAGAACCAAACTGGTCACAAGATCAAAGCACTTCGATCTGATCGAGGAGGCGAGTATCTTAGTGAAGAATTCCTTAATCATCTCAAAGATAATGGGGTTATCTCTCAGTGGACTCCTCCGGGAACTCCTCAGCTTAATGGAGTTTCTGAGAGAAGGAATCGAACCTTACTTGATATGGTTCGTTCCATGATGAGTTTCACTAACTTACCACCTTCTTTCTGGGGTTATGCCCTAGAAAGTGCAGCAAAGATTTTGAATCTAGTTCCCTCTAAGTCAGTCCCTAAAACGCCCTATGAAATGTGGCATGGTAAAATCCCTAGTTATTCTTACTTAAGAATTTGAGGTTGTCCTGCTTACGTGAAGAGGACAGTGGGAGATAAGTTAGAATCTCGTTCTAACTTATGCTACTTTGTAGGTTATCCTAAGGAATCCATAGGATACTACTTCTATGATCAATCTGAGCAAAAGGTGTTTGTTTCCAGAAATGCCACTTTTCTTGAGGAACCGTTCCTTAAAGAAAAGAAAGGGAAGATCATAGAATTAGAGGAAGTACAAAGTGAGCCCACGCCACCCACTGAAGAGACGTCCCCTACTGATCAACCACGACCAATCACGAATTTCGATACATACGTAAATCCTCCTCTAAGCCGTTCTGAACGCACTCCTAGACAGCCGGAGAGATGGTATGGATTCTTCCATGAAATCTCTCAAAAGGATAATGATCCTTTAACATATGAGGAGGCACTTTCAGATTCTGACTCTGAATAGTGGATAGAAGCCATGAAATCCGAAATGGACTCCATGAACTCCAACCAAGTTTGGACCTTGGTAGATTTGCCTGATGGGGTCAAACCCATAGGTTGCAAATGGATCTTTAAGAGAAAGCTTGGAGTCGATGGAAGCATTGCAGCCTACAAAGCAAGACTAGTTGCAAAAGGATTCACTCAAGGACCCAGCGTGGATTTTGATGAAACCTTTTCACCAGTTGCAATGCAAAAGTCTATTTGGATCATGCTTGCCTTTGCTGCGTATTATGACTACGAGATATGGCAAATGGATGTGAAAACTGCCTTTCTCAATGGTGACATTGATAAAGACATTTATATGGAGCAACCCATAGGTTTCACATTCAGTAGGAGTGATCAAAAGGTTTGCAAACTCCAAAGATCAATCTATGGATTGAAACAGGCTTCTAGGAATTGGAACATTCGATTAGATGAATCAGTCAAAGCGTTTGGTTTCATTCAAATTTCGAATGAATCATGTGTGTATAGACAGGAATTGGAGACCTCAGTGCAATTCTTAGTACTTTATGTAGATGACATCCTTCTTATTGGGAATTCGAAGGATAACATGAAAGTGACTAAGTTATGGTTATCAAACCAATTCGAGATGAAAGATCTTGGTGATGCGTCCTATATCCTTGGAATTAAAATCTATCGAGATAGATCTAGAAGGTTAATAGGACTATCACAGGTGATGTACATTGACAAGGTATTGAAGAGATTCAATATGGAGTCAACAAAGGTTAAGAACCTTCCTATGAGTGTAGGAACATGTCTTTCAAAGAACATGTGTCCTAAGACTAACCTTGAGAAGGAAAGAATGACTCATACACCTTATGCATCAGCAATAGGTAGCATAATGTATGCAATGTTATGTACTCGACCGAATGTGGCTTATGCACTTAGTGTAGCAAGTCGTTTCCAATCTGACCCTGGAGATGGGCACTGGGCTGCCGTGAAGAATATTCTCAAGTACTTGAAAAGTACTAAAGATTTATTCTTAGTTTACGAAGGTCAGAAAGATCTTACTGTCGAAGGATACTGCGATGCAAACTTCGCATCTGACTTAGATGATTAAGTCAATGTCAGGATACATTTACTGCCTAAATGGCGGAGCACTGAGTTGGAAGAGTTGCAAGCAAACTACCACTGCAGATTCGACCACTGAGGCCGAATACTTGGCTGCAAATGATGCAGCTAAGGAAGGTGTTTGGATTAGAAACTTCATTCAAGAGTTGAATGTTGTTCCTAGGATGAAAGACCCCATTTCTGTGTTTTGTGACAACACTGGGGCGGTTGCTCAAGCAAGAGAACCAAGATCTCACCAGCGGACCAAGCACATTATGAGGAAGTATCACCTAATCCGTGATATTATCAAAAGAGGAGATGTGCAAATTGAGAGGGTCACATCAGCAGAGAACGTGGCAGATCCACTTACTAAACCCCTTAGTCGAGAAGCTTTCCAAGGTCATCTTCAGAAGATGGGACTTAGAGTAGCTTTAGAATGGCTTTGACGGGCAAGTGGGAGATTGTTAGGAATAGTGCCCTAGAAAGCCGATTGTATATCCGCTTTGTGCTTTTCCTTATTGTAATCACAGACAATCTTTGAATGAAATAACGAATTGAGGTAACACTTCTTTATATGCTCTTGTTTAGTATGTGTTTACTTTAGCTGTGCATATATGAGAACTCCCCTAATCCTGATGACTTTAGGACTCTACCATTTAGGTGAAATGGTTCATGAAACGAGCCCTATATCACATAAGTCATGATTAGTAAACTACTCCAAGCCGATGAGTCCTACAGACAGTAGGAGTGTCAACCTGACTCCTCTAAGGCTTGCTTGTGGGATCACGCCCTTAAGAAGGACCACCTTGTTTCATGGAGGTGTAAAGTGTATAGTTGATACGTGCGTGATACATGAGGGTGCTTACTTCAATAAGTAAGTTCACTGAGGTGCCCCGTGTGAGAACATTCCTAAATAAATTTAATGTGATTAATTGATCCTTAAGACTTGAGGTTCCTTGTCACTTTATGAGTTAACTCTGTAGTCTTAGGTATAAGCTTTAAAGGGTGTCGCCTTAGACAACTGATTCAAGGCTTATGCTGGGGCTGCACAAGTGATTCATGAAAGTGAATGAGAATCAAGAAAGGACCTACACTTGCATTTGCAAGGTGATCTCTTATTGAGTAAGTCATTCATATGCCATATGGAGTCCTTGGCCAAGGTAGTAGATCAAGACATCAAGAAAAGGGTTTCTTGGATTGAGATCAATTGGATATGAAATGCACTTAGCTTTAAGACCGGATTATTAGGGTTCTAATTATTCTCTTACCCTAGATCTTGGTTGAGAGATAGTAAGTAAGAGGATTGTATCTCACATGAATCAATGACTTAAAGGTTCTGTCGAATCTGAACATTCCAATTCAGCTAGGGGTTAAACACCTGTTGCTAGACTATGGTCGTTTAATCTGTGGACCGATTAATTAAATAGTGAATTAATTAATTGGGGTCACTGCTAATTGAATTGAGAACCTAGAGGGTCACACACAACAACTTGGTTACATGAGTTGAGGCTTTAAAAATGATTAAACGAGTTAATCAGGCCTAGAGGGTTCCACACGTGTAAAACTACACGTGTGGGTCACGTGACTGGACACGTGTCATTGTGACATGTGTGCCACACGTGATTATTTGATTGAATATTAAATAATTAATTTGATAATTATTTAATAGACTTTGGTTTAATTTTGAATTAAAAAGAAAGTCTTATTTTGGAGAAAAATAATCTAGTTAATTAATTACGAATTAATTAATTAGATAAAAAATAAGTTATTTATTTTAAATAAATAAAGTATAAAATTATTCAAAATTAGTTTGGATATTTTAGCTCTCTTGAAAGTTGATTTGAATTTGAATTCAAAGTCAAAGTCAAAATTACTTGATGATCAAGTAATAGGAGAGAGAGACCAAAACCCTAGCCCATAAGGACTAGGATTTTCGGTCCTCCCCTTAATATAAATAGGGGAGCTCGAGCTCCCCTTAGAGCTAATTGGCAATTCTTTTGGTTCATGTGTTGAACACCATCCTTTCTCCAAGATAAACGAAACCCTAGGTTAAGCCTAAACACTAACTAGAGAACTAGCATCCTTACTAGTTAGATTGTGATCAAGTTGGTGGACTATCTCTAGAGAGCTTCAAGTTAGAAGTTTGAAGATTTGAGCTTTACCAAGGAGAGGGGATCAAGCCGCGAGAAGAGCATTCTTGGGTGGCTTGAAACGCTTCTAGAAAGAATAAAAGAAAAGTAAGTTTCTTATCTCTACGAATTTGGTTACACGATTGCGAGTCCAAGATCCTTTTGTTGGGAAATTTTTTTAAATTCCGCTGCTTTCTGATTCGTGTTTTCCAACACCACTAAGGGCTCAAAGTATCACGCCTTCCCAACCTCCAAGTGTCGCACGTTAATACCTCAAGAGGGAACTATGCACAGGCCAAACCCGACGGCCCTTGCCTTCCCGGGCATTCCTTACCCATAATTCCCAAGGTCCAACATACCAATTCATACCAAACTCCTATATTTCAGGCCAAACCTCGCTCATAACAAACATAAACATACGAAAGGGGTTCAAAACACAAGCTTACGTATGCTTATACTTATACCATTCCCATAAATCCAAAATGTATTCATAAGGTCATAATCATAGTTTAAGCACTCATATTTACTATATAATAATATATAGTCGCAAGCGGGGTGAGAAATCAACACATAAAGGCCGTAGGATTCACATTCTAAAAGAAAAGTCCTAAACCTCACCTTGAAGCAAACAGAGTAGAAGCAGAAGGGCCAAAACGAGCAAACAACCTCCTAGACCTTGGGCTCCTTGGCTTCCGGAAGACGCTCTGAAACACAAGAACACAACACCCGAGACTTAGACTCGAATATGTACCAATTAGATGCCCGGCAATGCTCATGAGTGAAAGGTATGCATATGAAGTGCAAGAATACAACGCTTAAGCCATTCATGTTCATATCTTACAAATAACGTATCTAATAAAGCCATAAACCCAATATGAAACTCATAACACATAATTCAACAAGTATACAAAGCATACATATCATATACGAGGCAAGGAATGAGTAATCAAAGCAAGAAAGCAAGCAAACAACACTCACACACACAACCGAAGGGCTAACAGCCGTTACCTAAGTCAGAAACTCTGACCTAGGATTAATGGCCGTTAGCCCTCCACCCTTGGCCCCTGACCCATTAACGGGCGTTAGCCCCTTTTAGGCTTACCTAGGTACGTATGGCCAAAATCTACGTCGTTAGGGGTCAAAACAGAATCGAAAAAGGACAAGGCTTATTCCATTGTCTTTGAATCATCGATTCGAGTCCAATAGGAAAGACAGAACTTGATTTCGAGTTCATGAGCTCAAGTTACGAATTAAAGACTCAAGAATGGCCCAATTGCAAAATGGCCCCAAAAGTTAACACAAAGAGCAATTGAGTCCTCAAAAGATCAACCAAGTCCAAAACAAGTTTAAAGCTTTCAATTAAGTCCAAGAATCATATACATCACATAATTTACGAAGTTAGCATGCTCGGAATTAAAATTCATAAATTGAAACATACACGTATAACACAAATTCACATCATAGACTCATATAGGGCAAAACCGTATCAAATAATTCAATTAGTCGCAAAAGAAAGTAAAACCAAGTAATAAATGCATCAATGAACATGCAAGTAAAAGAAAATACAGAAATTAAACTCACACGTGGTACAAACCTGTACGTGTAGTCGGACGGGGTGTCACAGGACATATGTTTATGTTATGTATTGTCGGGTTATGAATCGAGATAGGATTTTTTCTTATATTATACGTTATCTTTTGAAAATGATTTGGTATGAAAAACCTTAGTCTCGATTCATGACCATCCCTTTGTTATATGTTCTGTTATATATTTATACATGTGTGGGTGTGCGTTAGCCCCCTTACTCAATCGAGTTGTAGACTGACCCCTCTCTTTTCCTACCTTTAGCTACAAGTTTGCTCGAACTAGGCGGGAAAATGTGTCGTCGAGTCGTACTTAGCTATTTATGTTGAGTCTGCATATATTTTGTCATTTCTGGATACTTTATATTTTGGATTTGTATATGGATTGAATATCTTAGAGATTTGAAAACTTGTATTATTTTTGGGCCGTGAGGCCGTGGTATATATGTTAGTATTTGCTTTGGTGAGCTCTGTTGGGATCCTGATTCTTGCTTCCGCATATTTGTTTTTTTTGTTTCGCACTCTCTGTTTGTGTCTTAGCCCCGCTTAGCCTAGTGTGTGTGTGTAGGTCCCCATTCGCTTAGACTTGGACTCATGTATGGAAGTCCATTTCATATATGGGTTCGGGTTTAGGTGCGGGGCATATGGTGGCCCACCGCTCCGGGCGTCACATCTTAAAGTGGTATCAGAGCTCTCGATTGCAAAACCGGAGCTCTAGAGTCGTGTCGGGCTTGTCTAGGTCGTACGACATAAGACAACGTGGTTATGTGGCTTCATGTGCTTATTTGTTTATCTTTTTGTTATTGTGCATACGAACATGTATTAACCCGCATGCATATGAATTGAAATCTCTTGATTTTGCATAAATATGCCTCCAAAAAGATATCACCACCGGGATAGATCCCCCGAATGTCACCATCACCGGGATCATTCTCCGCAATAAGAGAATAATAATCCACCACCACTAACACCACAGATGGACTTGGGTAGCTTCATAGAGAGACTCGCGGTATTTCTAGAACAGAGAAATCAAGAGAGGAATAATACCCCTCCGGCCGAAAATCATGGAGGAGGTCTTATTACAGCCACCCTTCGAGAGTTTAAAAATCAAAACCCACAGGATTTCATTGGTGGGAATGACGTTCAAGCGAAGGAGTGGTTGATTTAAACGAACAGGATATGGGATCTGATACCATGTGGATCAATGGAGAAGCTGCAATGTACTCTTACAATGATACAGGGACAAGCATGTAGTTGGTGGTCAAGTGTTCAGGTGAAGTTGGTGGCTTCCGGGGAGGAGATTACTTAGGAGGTCTTTGTACGGGAATTCAAGAACAAATATATCCCAAAGGCTACACGGAGCAAATGCTTAAGAGAGTTTATGGATCTCAAGCAAGGGGGAATGTCGGTGACGGATTATATAAATAAATTTGAAAGGCTTTCACGTTATGCCCCCGATAGTGCGAATGATGATGAGGCTAAAGCCTCCCAGTTCCTCTAGGGTCTTCGTGAGGATATGAAAGACACATTAGAAGCTGCTAATACTAGTACGTGGGCTAAGGTAACGGATAAAGCTTTGAGGGTTGAAGATCGGGTGGTTATGAGGAGAAAGAGTTCGCATATTAGGCAAGGATCGAGTTCGGGGAGTTCTAACAAATTTGGGAAGAGGTCGGCTTATCAAGCTTTTCAACTGGCGAAGCCTCAAAACAAGCAACCCCTACCGGCGGGACCAAGTCAACCTTTGGCACTTCCGGCTCCACCTAAGGCTCAATGCACCTATTGCAAGGGCCCTCAACTAGTGGATAATTGCTTCAAGCTACACAAGAGGTGTTTTGTTTGTAGGGAACCGGATCATATAGTGAGTACGTTCCCGAAGAAGAAAGCTAGAGATAATCAGAGGGGCACGATCCAAGCTAGGGCTTATGCTTAGGGTAGCGAGGAGGAGGAAGCTGTGGAAATTGACCCAAATACCGTGATTGAAGGTACCATTAGCATTCGTGGCACTACATTGTATGCATTGTTTGATCTCGAGGCCACTCATTCCTTTATTTCCCGAGATATTGTTGCTTTTATGTCTTTGCCTGTTTCTCTATGTGCGCATGATTATGTGGTTAGTTCTCCCCTCGGGGGAAAGTTTGGTGATTTACCGTGTGTACCGGGATTGCCCTGTGAGCTTCAAGGGCTGCGTTTTTCTTGCCCAGTTGATCGAGATGCCGATGCAGAGGTACGGGGTAATTCTTGGAATGGGTTAGTTGTTTGAGCATAGGGCTATGGTGGATTGTCGTGAGAAGAAGGTTACCTTTGGCTCAGTTGTGTTTACGGGCGAGAGGGTGAAGTTGAACCCGTTTGTTTTCTTTGTTGAGGCAAGTAAACTAGTCCAGGACGGTGCGACAGTTTTTTTGGCCTATCTCTTGAATAAACATAAGGATCAGGCCAAACATGAGGAGACGGAGGTTGTGCAAGAGTATGCTGATGTTTTCCCTGAGATGTTGGGTTCTCTACCACCCGATAGGGACATCGAGTTTGTAATAGACCTCTATCCCGGAGCAGAGCCTTTTTCAAAGACTCCCTACAGGATGGCTCCTGCTGAGTTAAAGAAGTTGAAGTCCCAGCTTGATGAACTTCTAGCTTGCGGGTACATCCGTCCGAGTACTTTTTCGTGGGGTGCTCCTGTTCTGTTGGTAAAGAAGAAGGATGGAATGTTTCGGATGTGCATTGACTACCGTAAGTTGAATCAGATGACCGTGAAGAACAAATACCCTTTGTCTCATATCGTGGAGTTGTTCAACATTCTGCAGAGTTCTCAGGTATAATCCAAGTTAGATTTGAGGTAGGGTTATTATCAGCTGCATATCAAGGAGGAGGATATACCGAAGACCGGGTTTAATACTCGGTATGGGTATTTTGAGTTCGTCGTGATGCCATTTGGATTAACTAATGCCCCAGCTGTGTTCATAGACATGAGGCACCGAGTGTTCAGGCCGTTCCTTGACAAGTTCATGGTGATCTTTATAAACGATATTCTGGTGTATTCGAGGTCCGCTGAAGAGCATGCACAGCATCTTCGGATTATCTTAGAAACACTAAGAGAACACAAGCTCTATGCTAAGTTCAGCAAGTGTGAGTTTTGGATCGACAGTGTCATATTCCTAGGCCATATAATTTCAGGCAACGGAGTTGAAGTTGATACACCCAAGATTGAGTCCATGTTTTCATAGGGAGAGACCAAGAAATGCCTCAAAGATCAGAAGTTTTCTTGGGTTAGCAGGGTATTATCGTAGGTTCGTTAAGAAATTATCTAAGATTGTCGCCCCGTTGACCTAGTTAACTAAGAAAGAGGTACGGTTCAAATGGGATGACAAGTGTGAAGCAAGTTTTCAGACTCTGAAGATGAAGTTGACTTCAGCACCGTTTCTTACCCTACCTGAGGGTACCGAAGGTTATGTAGTTTACACAGATCCTTCCAAAGAAGGTCTTGGATGTGTGTTAATGCAGAATGGTAGAGTGGTAGCTTATGCTTCAAGGAAGTTGAAGGAGCATGAGAAGAATTACCCTACCCACGACCTTGAATTAGCCGTCGTTGTGTTTGCTTTGATGAAGTTGTGACACTATCTCTACGGTGCAACTTTCGAGGTGTTTACCAATCATCAGAGCCTCAGGTATCTCTTTTCTCAAAAAGATTTAAACGTGAGACAGACGCATTGGGTGGAGTTTCTAGAGGACTACGATTGCAAAATCTAGTACCATCCCGGTAAAGCCAATGTGGTAGCCGATTCCTTGAGTAGAAAGACGGGTGTGGCTAGTTTAGAAGCAGGTTCTTCAAGTTCGGGTTCAAAGATTCTAGTTTCAGGGACTTGGTTGCCTAATCTTACCGTTTTGGCGGAATTGAAACAACAATTGTTGGAAGCTCAAGCCTCGGATGCAGAGATTCAGAAGTTGGTAGCTCGTTCTAAAGATGATCCGAATTCCAAGTTTCAGATTCAATGATTCAGGGTTGTTAAGGTTCGAAGCGAGAGTATGTGTCCCAAAAGAGCTCAAGAGGCTTATACTTGAGGAGGCACATCGCTCAAGCTACTCTATCCATTCGGGAGTTACCAAGATGTATCAGGACTTAAAAGAGAAATTTTGGTGGAGTGGCATGAAAAGGGATGTCGCGAACTTCGTGAAGCAATTTCTAATATGTCAAAAGGTGAAGGCAGAACATCAGAAGCCGGGAGAAAGTCCCCAACCGCTTCCTTTTCCCGAATGGAAGTAGGAGCAAGTGACAATGGACTTCGTGTCCGGCTTGCCTAGAGTTAAATGAGGGTTCGATAGAATATGGGTAATTGTCAATAGATTTACCACTCAGCCCATTTTCACAAAATTCGGATGTACGACAAGGTACCAAAACTAGCCGAGTTGTATTATCAGGAGATTGTAAGGTTGCATGAAGTTGCGACTAGTATTGTTTTGGACCGAGATCCAAGCTTCACTTTGATCTTTTGGCAGAATCTTCAAAAGTGCTTGGGCACCCAACTCAAGTTTAGCACCGCTTCGTATCTTCAGACGGACGGTCAATCTAAAAGGTTAATTTAGTACCTTGAGGATATGCTCCGAGCGTGTGCTCTGGATTTTCAGGGTAAGTGGGACGAGCACCTAGCGTTGGTTGAGTTTGCCTACAACAACAGTTATCAGGCTTCGATTAAGATGGCTCCTTATGAAGCACTTTATGGGAGAAAGTGCAGGTCTCCTCTGTTTAGGGATATTGAGGATTGGAGGTGTACCGAAGAGGATAAGCTCGAGAGAGCAGAGCCTAAGGAAAAGATTGCTGCTACTATTGAGAAGGTTCACAAGATCCGACAAAGGATGAAGGCAGCTCAGGCTCATCAGAAGAGCTACGCCGATAAGAGAATAAGGCCCTTAGATTTCAAAGTCGGAGATAGAGTCCTTCTTAAAGCATCTCCTAGGAAAGGCTTCACTCGAATTGGTAAGGGTGGAAAGCTCAGTCCACGCTACCTTGGGCCATTTGAGATCTTGGAGAGGATTGGAAAAACGGCGTATAGATTGGATCTACCGCCAAGTTTGACCGGGATACACAACGTTTTTCATATTTCTCAGCTTCATAAGTATTATCCCGATGAGAGAACCGTTCTTCCTGTTGAAGAAGTTCAGTTAGAGCCGGACTTGACGATAGTAAAGCACCCGATTGCAATTCAGGACCGAAAGATGCAAGAGTTGAGAAACCCGAAGATTCCTTTGGTCAGGGTTCTTTAAGGAGATTAGAAATCCAAGGAATCGACTTGGGAAACCGAGGAGAAGATGAGGAGTTTGTATCCTGAGTTGTTTGAGGCCCCGACTAGGACTTGAGGACAAGTCCTTTTGAAAGGGGACAGGTTGTGACACCCCGACTTTTTGGCCGTACAGGTATGACGTAATTGTGCGTTTAAATTCCTTATTTATGCATTTATATGTTTATTAAATGTTTAATTTTTATTCTTTTAATTATTTGAATTCTAAATTTGAATGTTTATGCCCTTTTTGTTGGTATTTGCTCTGTTCTTGCTCGTTTTCAATTCCAATTTTTGTGCCTACTTGCTATGCATGAGATATACATGTTATGAACATGTGTATATGCTCGTAACATGTTTTCGAGTTTGTTTGTTGAGCTTTTGAGGTGTTTGTTCGTGTAGAACCAAAAGAGGGCTAAAACGTTTTTAGCGTACCTTGGGTTCAGGGTTGTGTAACTCGAGCTTGGGAATTTGGATTCAAATTATGTCACCTCTGTTGAACTCGTTTCGATAATTTGGAGCATATGGAATAAGCCTTGTATTTTTCTAACCCGTTTGATACTCCGAAATTTCATCGAAAACTCACTATTGCGCCTAAATGACGCACATAACTCCCTCAATTTTCAACCTTTTCATTTGATTCTTGGCCCCACTTGACCCCAACTCAGCAACTATCAGCCCACACTCTCTCCATTTCGATCAAGACAAGATAAGGAAGAGAAATTTGCAGCAACTTGGAGAAAAACTTCATTCCTGTCACT
Source organism: Lantana camara (assembly GCA_037501455.1). Lineage (NCBI taxonomy): Eukaryota > Viridiplantae > Streptophyta > Magnoliopsida > Lamiales > Verbenaceae > Lantana > Lantana camara. The sequence goes on from CM074855.1 coordinate 63,143,574, forward strand.
ATTCACTCCAAGGAGATTTTGAGCTCAAATCTTCATTAAACTCCACCATACTCAAGAGGTAAGTGTATGATTGTATTCTATATCCTTTTCCGCTCATTTTGATCCATGGATTTCTGATTTTGAGTTTGATTTGGTGGAGATAGAATATGGAAGTGAATAATAAGGGTTTATGTATATATATGAATTCATAAGCCTTCTCTTGTGTTTTTCTTGAATTGATGCATGAAACATGACCACATGAGTTTCATTTATGAATATATAACCCTAATTTTGTTGGTAGTTGGTTGTATAATAAATTGCCATTAATGCACTTGAGTTTTATTTCACAACAAGCATGGAAATTGGTTGATCTTTTATGTCTCATGTGTGCCTGTTGTTGTGTGCTATTTGAGGGACTGAAATGCATCAGTTTTGTTGTTGTTTCTTGCTCATTTTCATATATTAGTTGCTGCATATCATGTCCCCTGTTGTGCTGCATCTCCCCTGCATTTGAGAATTGCTGTTGTCGCGTTTATTTTGGGAGAAGAAGGTTGCGTCGCGGCCGCACCTCCGGGAAGATTACTTTTGCTCGCGGCCACAAGCTTTAATTCGAAGGAAATTGATTTTCGAGTCACGGCCGTGACTCTGGATGAACTGATTATCTTCATAGCCACGACTCACACCTCGAAGTTGCTTGAAATTGAGGTCGAGACCACCACGTGCTGGTGGGGAATTCTGGTCGTGCCCGCGACCTGTTTGGTTGCTTGCATTCCTTGGTCCTCCACAATGTGTACAGGGAGCTTGAGCCAATCTTGCCACGCTCGGACCTTGTCGATCTTTCGTAGGTGTAGGCAAAGCTTTGAGAGTCGGTGGAGTTGGTCCTCCCATTCTTGGCTTCTTAAACGGACCCTTAGGAGGGGGACTAGCTTGCATCATCGGCCTCTTTCCCGAATTCGATCCGGAACCTCTTCCCATTGCAGCTCTAAAAACCGGATCCTTCTTTTTGATTTCCTCCCCTTGCGTAGTAAACTGTCGGACTCCAGATATCCTCTCTACTCGAATCAACCAACCCTCCGAGACCGCATCATCGATAGAACCAGAAAATCGAGGGGGGTTGTAGCTCAGAAACACCCCATGAGGATCTCTATTGTCATGGTTTAGTGGAGGAGCTTGTTGTTCTGCTTGTTGTGGTGGGGGAGCTTGAGCCCTCCTATGTTCAACAAAGTTGAAAACCGCTTCCATGAAATTTCCCATGTCCACCGGTGGTGCTTGTGGTTGGGGTGGAGGCGTAGGGGATCGATCATGATGACGGCGGCGTCCTGGAGATCTCTCACGGTGTCTACGTGGAGGCATCCTGTTCAAGAAACACTAAAATGCATGCTATTTTTAGTCCATGCATGCAAGTGCAATTAATTCGATCAAAATTCAAGATTTACGGCACACAAGCACGTAAACAATGCATATGCAACACATTGACAAGTTGTTCCTAAAGCCGAACGACCTAACTGACTCAACACGACAATAGAGCCCGGGTTTTGCAACCCTAAGCTCTGATACCACTTAAGGATGTAGCACCTGAGCGTAAGGTACCACATCCCCCGCACCGAGACCCGACCCGTATATGAAATGGAAGTCCATACACGTGCCAAATCCACGGCGAACGGGGATACAACACACACGCTATGCTAGGCGGGACTAACCCTTAAACCATTCAACTCAAGAAACATATAGAATCAGAGTTAAAGAAAATTTGCGGAAGCAATAACGACAAAGCATATACAGTGAGCCACCAAGCTCCAAAAATAGATATACAAGAGCATTCAAATATGCAACGGCACTCACGGCCTACAAAAACAAAACGCTCCAATCTATACTATGATCAAATACAAAAGTAGCAACAAGAGTATGAATATGAGACTGAAAAGAAGTGCTAAACATAAATGCAAGACCTAGACGACTAGTATTCCCGCCTAGCACTCCTATACCTGCACAAAACAGCTGAAAACAACCGGGTTTAGTCTAAAAGAGACTGGTGGGTATAAAACAGGGCATAAGATATAATATTGCATAAATTAAACACATACATGCAAGCCCTAATCCCGTGTGAAGTTTGATAAGAATTTACCAAGTGGTTAAAACAACAGAAAACATCAACGGGATTACGACGTTCATATTCATTCATAATTGTTCATAAGGGTTTAAGCTCGGCGAGTGAGCGTGCACAATCTCCAACCTTCTCCTCGTGTAATCATATCATAATTATTGGTTGTCATACATATCTTTCGTGCACATACATAAATGATCATAATCATACATATACACCTTCTTCCTCCGGATGGTGGAAGGGTTAGCTAGACCCTGCCACCGGTTCATACATAGGCCAATGGGGGTACATGAATCCCCCAAGGGCACTGAGCTCCCATTCCTCGCTAAACCTCCTAGCGAGGGCCGGTATCACCGTAGTTTGGTTGGAACTAGTATATGGGATCCCCGTCAGCCCTTACTTCCTCGGTTAGCCACATATACTAAGTCCCGGGGCCCGTGAACATAACAGATATGCAATCTCGCCGAAACATAAGGTAGGGTTTCATAATTAAAAGGGGTCATACGTTTGAAATCATTTACACAAAATGACTCGATTTATATAAATATACTATTTTGGCTTAAAACTTTGCACATAAGGGATTTATAGGGTTGTTTAACTAGTAGAAGAAAAACCCACCTTTACCAAGGCCAAATAAAGGCACAAGCGTCTCAATGCTCGTCCTCGTCTCCGACCAAACCCGAATCTGTGCAAAAGAAAAGGTATGAGACTCAATGACCACATATGACGCTCGGCAATGAAGTGCATATGACATGAATGCATAAATGATCATATTATATCAATAAAATGTTCATGTGCACTATTAAGAGATTTAAATCATATAATCACATCATTCGTTCATATATTTCATTCAATTTCATAATTTCATAAATTCATATGTTCATATAAATTTCATAAATTCATAACATTCAAAACATTCATAATGCATATCAATTAATTCAAGAATTCATTTAATAAGCATAACACATAATATTCAAATTCACATTTAGGAATAAAATAAATAAAACGTTCAATCAGTAGTCGGTAATTAAATACGCGAAATGGAAATCAATTAATTTCTAGAATTGAATTAAATCAACTAATATTTGAAATATATAATAAATATATATAATATAATATATATATATAATCATATATATAATAATATACAATATATAAATAATATATACATATATATACACGTACACACACAAAAATGTAATACAAACTCATGCATGCAATTAATTACACAATATATATGATATATACATAAAAGCATGCAAACACTCCAACCATGCATGCACTCACGCACACAGCCATGCATATATGTATATATATATATATATATATTACATATCATTCTTTCATGCAATTACACACACACACAAGCACACACAGATAAATACATAGCCATGCATATATATATATATAACTACACAGCCATGCATACAAAGAACAAAAACAGCAGCAGCAACAGGCCCCGCAACACAACAAAACAGTTCAGAGAAAATGGGGTGACACCCCCGTGTCACCCTCCAAACCTAGACCGAGACACTCCCGTGTCTCGGTACAGAAATCCCAGGCCGGTTAGCACCCCCGTTCCTCGCAGGAACTGCCAAAAATGGCACGCCCGTGACGTGCAGCAGCAGCAGCCTCTGTTCTTGGACAGCAACAGATGCAGAAACAGAGCAGCCCTTACCCAGCAAGAAAGAAGGCAACCAAAGCAGCCAAACTAAGCATGAAAGGCAGCAAGAACACAACTAAAATACATGCTAAAAGACCAAGAATTCTGACAGCAAAAGCATGAAGGAAATCAACAGTTTTTGACAGCAAACATCAAGCCAAAACAGAGCAAAAACTGGAGGAAAACAAAGCATGCTTGCTCTCGGTTCATTCGACTCAGATCAGGTCCAAAAGGCCGTCAAATGCGCAGCAAAACATCATAAATTCAACAAGTAATTCAGTCCCAAACAAGCTCAAACAAGTCAACAACCGTACTTGACCTTCATGTGAATTTTTCTCAAAAATTCATAAATGATATGTCGTAAATATCTCAACAACCATGAAATCAAAGACCATAAATGAAATGAGGATGTCAAAACAATCAATCTCAAGCTTGGAATCAATCAAAACCCTTGAGAATCGAAGAAGATCAAGAATTTGCCCAAAATCCTCTATTTTCGGAAAAACAGTCCAGGATGAAGAAACCATGCTCAAATTCGTGAATGAAAGGATGAAAATGATCAGAATTAAACATATAATACAACCCTTAACTTACCTTGATGATTGGATGAAGTTTGGATGAGATTTGAGCTCCAAAATCTCCAAGGTTGAAGGGTTACGGGACTGGAATGAGAAGCAGTAGCTTTGGCTGAATTTTTGGGGATTGTGTGAGGGTTATCTCGGTTAGGGCTTGAAATATCATGATAGGTGGTTAAGTTAGGGTTTAAAGGAATAAAACCATGGTTAATTTGGTTATGGTTTGGACAAGATATGGCTCATTTTGTACAACAAGGTCAAGTTGGTCGCCGATTCGTTTTTCGGTTGGATTTCGGAGGTTCAAACGACTTAGGAAAAATATAAGGCTAAGTTTAATAAACTCGAATTTTCGTTACGAGTTCAGCGGAGTTGACGGAACTCGAATCCAAGTTCCCGAGCTCAAGATATTAAATTCGGAACCAAGGGTACGCTAAGTGCTCGTTAGCCCCCGATTTGGTTCCTCGTAACAAATTAAATCCGTTAACAAATCAAATGAATTCGAAAATTTAAACCGAGCATAAAATCATGTCCATAACACATATATATACGACATACTACAAATTCGTGGCAATCCGAAATTATTTCATACAAGAACGAAGCTCAAAATTAGTGATATGATCAATCCATGCAATTCATGCATAAATTTTAAAATTCCATGCAAAAATATAATTTCCCATGCAAAAACATTTAAATAAATAAATAAAATCTAATATTACATAAATTAATTTAGGTCACCTAATTAATTAGCTTAAACATGATTAATTAACATAACATATAATTAGCATAATCATTAAATTAATACTAATATAAATAAACGTATACATATATACTTAAAGAAATAAATAAATAAATATATATATATATATATATATATATATATATATATATATATATATATATAATACGGTATATATATATATTAGAATTAATAATAAATTAAAATATAATATAATAAAATAAAATAATAACAATTTATAATAAAATTAAATATGAAACACGTAAAAACAATTAATTCGCGCAAATAGGTAAACACATACGTCGTACCTTTATGTCCGAAAAGTCGGGGCGTTACAATCTCTCCCCCTTAAAAGAATCCGTCCTCGGATTCATTGCTCGCTCGGAAACAACTCGGGGTGAAATCTTTTCATCTTATCCTCCGTCTCCCACGTAGCCTCTTTGGTTTTATCACTTCTCCAAAGAACCTTGACTAGTGGAATACGCCGATTTCGAAGTTCCTGAAATTTTCGATCCAATATCTTAATCGGCTTCTGAACGAAGGTGAGATCCGGTCCTAATTCCACTTCTTCAACCGGTAGAACCTCGGACTCGTCTCGAAAATACTTTCGGAGCTGTGAAACATGAAACACGTTATGAATTCCAGTCAATCTCGGAGGCAAGTCCAATCGATAGGCCGTATCCCCAATCTTCTCCAAAATCTCATATGGTCCCATATACCAAGGGTTTAATTTTCCTCCCCGTCCAATCCTTGAGAACCCTTTTCGTGGGGAAGCCTTTAAGAAAACCTTATCTCCAATCTCAAACTCCAAATTCTTCCTCCGAAGATCTGCATAACTCTTTTGTCGATCCTGAGCGGCCTTCATCCGTTGTCCAATTATCTGGACCTTATCAATAGCCTCTTGTACAGTCTTAGAGAGTTTTTCCTTCTTTTCCCCTCTTTTAATCCCTTCTTGCTTGGTCCAATTCCATTCCTCCAAGTCCAAGAACAACGGTGATCGACATTTACGTCCATAAAGAGCTTCATAAGGGGCCATTTCAATCGAGGCTTGATAGTTATTGTTGTAAGCAAACTCGATTAACGGCAACTGTTCATTCCACGAACTCTGAAAGTCCAATGCACATGCTCTCAACAAATCCTCCAGATACTTAATTAACCTTTCTGATTGTCCGTCGGTCTGAGGATGGAAAGCTGTGCTGAATTGAAGCCTTGTTCCCAAACACTTCTGTAATTCTTGCCATAACCTTGAAGTAAATCTGGGATCCCGATCCGAGACAATACTAACAGGTACACCATAAAGCCTAACAATCTCATCATTGTATCTCTTGGCCAACTTACTCACTTTATCAGACATCCTGATAGCAAGAAAATGAGTCAATTTCGTCAACCTGTCCACGATAACCCAAATTCCATCAAAACCTCCTCTCACTTTTGGTAATCCCGAAACAAAATCCATAGCTATTTGTTCCCATTTTCATTCCGGGATATGCAATGGTCGAAGTAGCCCCGATGGCTTCTGATGTTCTGCCTTAATCACTTGCCAAGTCATACAATGTTTCACGAAGTTGATAACATCCCGTTTCAATCCATTCCACCAATAGAATTGCTTAAGATCCTTATGCATCTTGTTCCTCCGGGATGTATCGAATACCCTGACCGATGGGCTTCCTCAAGAACAATCCTTTTTAACTCTTCCGGGACAACAACTCTATTCTTGAATCTTAAAAGTCCCTTATCATCAAACCCAAACGGACACTCTGAATCAGCTCAAGCTTTCTCAGCTAATTTCTGAACCTCGGGATCAATCCTCTGAGCATCAAATAATCTCTGTTTAAGATCTGGTCGAACCGTAATATTCCGAACACTAGCCCTCAGTCTGAACAACTCATTCTCATCTCCAATTTCCACTTTCACATTGGACACACTAGCTTTCCGACTAAGCGCATCCGCGACCAAATTGGCTTTGTCGGGATGGTATCGGATTGTACACTCATAATCCGCCAAAAGTTCCATCCAATGCCATTGTCTCTTATTCAATTCCTTATGTGAGAATAAGTATTGGAGACTCTTGTGATCGGAGAAGACCTCGAACGAAATTCCATAAAGATAGTGTCTCCACTTACCCAAAGCGAAGATCATTGCCGCTGATTCCAAATCATGAGTGGGTAGTTCTGTTCATGCTCTTTCAATTTCCTTGAGGCATAGGCGATTACTCTTCCATTTTGTATCGACACACATCCCAAACCTTCCTTTGAGGCGTCCGTATAAACTGTATATCTTTCTGTACCTTCGGGAAGTGCTAATACAGGAGCGGTGGTCAACTTTTCCTTTAAAAGTTGAAAGTTAGCCTCACATGCCTCATCCCACTCAACTTAACCGCCTTCTTAGTCAATCGGGTTAAAGGAGCTGCAATCTTCGAAAAATCCTGTACAAATCTTCGATAGTAGCCTGCCAAACCTAAGAAACTCCTTACTTCTGAAGCATTTTTCAGCTTTGCCATTGAATGACCGTCTCAATCTTAGAAGGGTCTACTTCCAAACCTTTCCTTGAAATAATATGACCCAGAAATGCTACCCAATCAATCCAGAACTCGCATTTGCTAAACTTAGCATACAACCGATGCTCTCTTAAGGTATCCAACACAATTCTGAGATGCCTTACATGATCCTCCGGAGTTCTCTTCCCGGATCTTCAATTGATAATATCCTTGTCTCAAGTCCAATTTTGAGTATATCCCAGAACCTTGTAACATGTCGAATAAATCCTCAATATGGGGCAAAGGATACTTATTCTTTACAGTCATCCGATTAAGCTCCCGATAATCTATACACATTCTTAAGGTTCCATCCTTTCTTAACAAAGAGAACCGGAGCACCCCAATGTGACGAACTTGGCCGTATATATTCAACTTTGAGCAATTCCTCTAATTGAATCTTTAACTCTTTCAATTCAGCCGGATATTCTTTCCCTTCAATCAAAACTGAACACTCCCGAATCAACTGATCTGTTTGAAGATTACCACCCAGTGGCGAACTCACCAAATAACAAGAAGAAAAAGCAAATAACAGGCAAGCACAGAATAGCAACTAAGTCACAAGAAATAAAGGAATGCGTGGCACCCGAATCAAAGAGTGCATGAATGCTCATGTTATGTATGCATAGGGTACCTTCTACCACTGCTGTGGGATCAATCTCTGAATCTTGCTCTTCACCTTTGATGGTGTAAGCACGAGCCGGGATCATTGGCCTTTGAACTCGTCTTTGATATCCGGGGTCATTGTAGGGACAAGTATCCGCCATATGGTCGCCTTTTCCACATATGAGGCACAATTTCAACCTCCTCCGACAGTTATAGTAATTATGAGTTGGTCCTCCACAATGTGTACAGGGAGCTTGAGCCAATCTTGCCACGCTCGGACCTTGTCGATCTTTCGTCGGTGTAGGCAAAGCTTTGAGAGTCGGTGGAGTTAGTCCTCCCATTCTTGGCTTCTTAAACGGACCCTTAGGAGAGGGACTAGCTTGCATCATCGGCCTCTTTCCCGAATTCGATCCGGAACCTCTTCCCATTGGAGCTCTAAAAACCGGATCCTTCTTTTTGATTTCCTCCCCTTGCGTAGTAAACTGTCGGACTCCAGATATCCTCTCTACTCGAATCAACCAACCCTCCGAGACCGCATCATCGATAGAACCAGAAAATCGAGGGGGGTTGTACCTCAGAAACACCCCATGAGGATCTCTATTGTTTTGGTTTAGTGGAGGAGCTTGTTGTTCTGCTTGTTGTGGTGGGGGAGCTTGAGCCCTCCTATGTTCAACATAGTTGAAAACCGTTTCCATGAAATTTCCCATGTCCACCGGTGGTGCTTGTGGTTGGGGTGGAGGCGTAGGGGATCGATCATGATGACGGCGGCGTCCTGGAGATCTCTCACGGTGTCTACGTGGAGGCATCCTGTTCAAGAAACACTAAAATGCATGCTATTTTTAGTCCATGCATGCAAGTGCAATTAATTCGATCAAAATTCAAGATTTACGGCATACAAGCACGTAAACAATGCATATGCAACACATTGACAAGTTGTTCCTAAAGCCGAACGACCTAACTGACTCAACACGACACTAGAGCCCGGGTTTTGCAACCCTAAGCTCTGATACCACTTAAGGATGTAGCACCCGAGCGTAAGGTACCACATCCCCCGCACCGAGACCCGACCCGTATATGAAATGGAAGTCCATACACGTGCCAAATCCACGGCGAACGGGGACACAACACACACGCTATGCTAGGCGGGACTAACCCTTAAACCATTCAACTCAAGAAACATATAGAATCAGAGTTAAAGAAAATTTGCGGAAGCAATAACGACAAAGCATATACAGTGAGCCACCAAGCTCCAAAAATAGATATACAAGAGCATTCAAATATGCAACGGCACTCACGGCCTACAAAAACATAACGCTCCAATCTATACTATGATCAAATACAAAAGTAGCAACAAGAGTATGAATATGAGACTGAAAAGAAGTGCTAAACATAAATACAAGACCTAGACGACTAGTATTCCCGCCTAGCACTCCTATACCTGCACAAAACAGCTGAAAACAACAGGGTTCAGTCTAAAAGAGACTGGTGGGTATAAAACAAGGCATAAGATATAATATTGCATAAATTAAACACATACATGCAAGCCCTATTCCCGTGTGAAGTTTGATAAGAATTTACCAAGTGGTTAAAACAACAGAAAACATCAACGGGATTACGACGTTCATATTCATTCATAATTGTTCATAAGGGTTTAAGCTCGGCGAGTGAGCGTGCACAATCTCCAACCTTCTCCTCGTGTAATCATATCATAATTATTGGTTGTCATACATATCTTTCGTGCACATACATAAATGATCATAATCATACATATACACCTTCTTCCTCCGGATGGTGGAAGGGTTAGCTAGACCCTGCCACCGGTTCATACATAGGCCAATGGGGGTACATGAATCCCCCAAGAGCACTCAGCTCCCATTCCTCGCTAAACCTCCTAGCGAGGGCCGGTATCACCGTAGTTTGGTTGGAACTAGTATATGGGATCCCCGTCAGCCCTCGCTTCCTCGGTTAGCCACATATACTAAGTCCCGGGGCCCGTGAACATAACAGATATGCAATCTCGCCGAAACATAAGGTAGGGTTTCATAATTAAATGGGGTCATACGTTTGAAATCATTTACCCAAAATGACTCGATTTATATAAATATACTATTTTGGCTTAAAACTTTGCACATAAGGGATTTATAGGGTTGTTTAACTAGTAGAAGAAAAACCCACCTTTACCAAGGCAAAATAAAGGCACAAGCGTCTCAATGCTCGTCCTCGTCTCCGACCAAACCCGAATCTGTGCAAAAGAAAAGGTACGAGACTCAATGACCACATATGACGCTCGGCAATGAAGTGCATATGCCATGAATGCATAAATGATCATATTATATCAATAAAATGTTCATGTGCGCTATTAAGAGATTTAAATCATATAATCACATCATTCGTTCATATATTTCATTCAATTTCATAATTTCATAAATTCATATGTTCATATAAATTTCATAAATTCATAACATTCAAAACATTCATAATGCATATCAATTAATTCAAGAATTCATTTAATAAGCATAACACATAATATTCAAATTCACATTTATGAATAAAATAAATAAAACGTTCAATCAATAGTCGGTAATTAAATACGCGAAATGGAAATCAATTAATTTCTAGAATTGAATTAAATCAACAAATATTTGAAATATATAATAAATATATATAGTATAATACATATATATAATCATATATATAATAATATACAATATATAAATAATATATACATATATATACACGTACACACACAAAAATGTAATACAAACTCATGCATGCAATTAATTACACAATATATATGACATATACATAAAAGCATGCAAACACTCCAACCATGCATGCCGTGCGACTTAGACTCACCAAACAGGCACACAGCCAAGGTGTTGGAAAACACGAAACAGAAAGTAGCGGAATTTAAAAAATTTTCCCAACAAAAGGATCTAGGACTCGCAATCGTGTAACCAAATTCGTAAAAATAGAAAACTTACTTTTCTTTTATTCTTTCTTGAAGCATTTCAAGCCACCCAAGAACGCTCTTCTCGCGGCTTGACAACCCGTCCCTCGAAAGTCTCTTTCTACTTCAGAATCCATTGTCGGGATAGCAATCCAAACCAACCTAGATTCAATTCATGTCAGAGATGTTCTTAACAATATAACATAAAGAAAGAAACATGAAACGAGAAAAGCAGGATTGAAACTCCCTTCGAAACCAGTTTTGCGAAAGTAGAAAACTGCCAGTCACAAAACCCTCGTGAAAAAATTCATCCTTCAGGATATGGACGAACGGTTTTCGCCATCTTCTTTGGTTCGATTTTTTCATTCGCTTCACGTCGGGTTCAGAATCGTTACATCATCCCTTCTGATCGTTTTGCTTGATCCCCACTTTTTGGTAAAGCTCGAATCTTCAAAACTTCTAACTTGAAGCTCTCTAGAGATAGTCCACCAACTTGACTACAATCTAACTAGTAAGGATGCTAGTTCTCTAGTTAGTGTTTAGGCTTAACCTAGGGTTTCGTTTATCTTGGAGAAAGGATGGTGTTCAACACATGAACCAAAAGAATTCCATTAGCTCTAAAGGGGAGCATGAGCTCCCCTATATATAGGAAAGGGGAGGGACGGCCGAACTCCTTGTTGGGCAAGGATTTGGTTTGTCTCTCTCCTATTACTTGATCATCAAGTATTCTCCAACTTTGACTTTGAATTCTAATTCAAATCAACTTTCAAGAGAGCTAAAAATATCCAAACTATTTTTGGATAATTTTATACTTTATTCATTATAAAATAAATAACTTATTTTTATCCAATTAATTAATTCGTAATTAATTAACTAGATTATTTTCTCCAAAATAAGACTTTCTTTTTAATTCAAAATTAAACCAAAGTCTATTAAATAATTAACACATTTAATTATTTAACACATATATATACAATATATATATATTCACACGTGTGACACGTGTCACAGTGACACGTGTCACTCACGTGAGCCACACGTGTGATTTCACACGTGTGGAACCCTCTTGGCCCGATTAACTCGTTTAATCATTTTTAAGCCTCAACTCATGTAACCAAGTTGTTGTGTGTGACCCTCTAGGTTCTCAATTCAATTAGCAGTGACCCTAATTAATTAATTCCCTAATTAATTAATCAGTCCACAGATTAAACGACCATAGTCTAGCAACAGGTGTTTAACCCCTAGCTGAATTGGAATGTTCGGATTCGACAGAACCTTTAAGTCATTGATTCATGTGAGATACAATCCTCCTACTTACTATCTCTCAACCATGATCTAGGGTAAGGGAATAATTAGAACCCTAATAATCTGGTCTTAAAGCTAAGTGCATTTCATATCCATTTGATCTCAATCCAAGAAACCCTTTTCTTGATGTCTTGATCTACTGCCTTGGCCAAGGACTCCATATGGCATATGAATGACTTACACAATAAGAGATCACCTTGCATATGCAAGTGTAGGTCCTTTCTTGATTCTCATTCACTTTCATGAGTCACTTGTGCAGCCCCAGCATAAGCCTTGAATCAGTTGTCTAAGGTGACACCCTTTAAAGCTTATACCAAAGACTACAGAGTTAACTCATAAAGTAACATGGAACCTCAAGTCTAAGGATCAATTAATCACATCAATGACTCGTGAGATATTTCCTAATCTGGAAGTTTCCATTTCCTGAAATAGAAACTTCCTTTCCCATTTAGGAATGTTCTCACACGGGGCACCTCAGTGAACTTACTTATTAAAGTAAGCACCCTCATGTATCACGCACGTATCAACTATACACTTTGCACCTCCATGAAACAAGGTGGTCCTTCTTAAGGGCGTGATCCCACAAGCAAGCCTTAGAGGAGTCAGGTTGACACTCCCACTGTCTGTAGGACTCATCGGCTTGGAGTATTTTACTAATCATGACTTATGTGATATAGGGCTCGTTTCATGAACCATTTCACCTAAATGGTAGAGTCCTAAAGTCATCAGGATTAGGGGAGTTCTCATACATGCGCACGTAATGGAAACACACAAAACACGTATTGGCATATAAAGAAGTGTTTGCCTATAATCAATCGTATATTATTCAAAGATTGTCTGTGATACAAGAAAAGTCCCAAAGCAGATTACGTCGAATCGGCTTTCTAGGGCACTATTCCTAACAATCTCCCACTTGCCCGTAAAAGCCATTTAGGTACTCTAAGTCCCATCTTCTCAAGATGCAATTTGAGAGCCTATTGACTTTGGGCGTTTCCAAAGTGGATCTGCTATATTCTCTGCTGATGTGACCCTCTTGTTTACACATCTCTTAGGAAACACCTTTTCCTTATAAAGTGATTCGTAATCACGTGTTCAGTCTCTTGGTGAGGTCTTGGTTCTCTTACTTGAGCAACCATCCATTTAATCATACGATGTGATAATGGTGTTGTTTCACTCTAGGAACTTCATCTAACTGGTTAGATGGAGTTTCTTACCCAAACACTTAACTTAGCGTTATATAATACGACTAAGTTCTCAACTACGACAGTCGAGTTTTGCAATGTCTGTCCTTGGAACCCTTTCCAACACATTGCATTACCATTCTGGTAGAAGTTGTATCCTTTCAATGATTTCATAATCATCTATGTTTGATGAACGGTTACATCAAACATCCTTCTAACAACAAGATCTTTTGGGCTCTGTAAACTAATACATATCCTCATTTCTTCTCAAGTACTCTGAGGACATCCTTTACAGAGATCTAATGACCTTCTCTGAGGTCATATTAGATTCGGCCTACTACGCTTAGTGTTGCGCCATATCTAATTTAGTACATAACTTTTCATACATTATGCACCCTTTCACTTAAAGGGATTTTGGACATTCTAACTTTCTCAAAGTTATCTTAGGACACATACTCTTCAAAAGAGATGTTCCATTGTCCATACTAAACTCCTTTTAGTACCGTGGTTATGTACTCATTTTGTGATAATCCTTTTATTCTCTTAGATCTATCTTCTATAGATCTGAATGTCGAGAATATAGGATAATCACTAAGATCTTTCATGTCAAATTGTTTCTTAAACAAGAATTGGTAACTTTCACGTTATCCTTGACATTCCTAATGAGAAGGATGTCGTTTTCTGAAGAACCAAAAATTGACTCTTACATCACTAACTTTCCTATGTACACGTTTGAGACTTATTCGACTTCCATCTGTGTCAAACGATTTGACTATCCTATGGAATCGAATTGTCTAATCCCAGAAGCCTTTATCAATCCACAGATTGACTTTAGGGATTTGCATACCTTATGCATACTCCCACTGAATATGAGATTTATAGAAATACCTTATTTCAGTCTCTTTCAATCTCATATTGAACAAGATAGTTCTCATATTCATTTATCATATCTCATAGTCAGAATATGAGGATATGGTAAACACAATCCAAATGGACTTTTGCATTTCAACCGTCAAGAAGGTTGTAATGCTTTCCATTTACTCGAAGCTCTAGGAGCTTGATCCTATCAGGTGGATCAACCAAGGTCAAAACTCGGTTCAAGTATATGGAATCCATATTGGATTTCAAGGCTTGCTTACACTACTCAGATTCCAAATCTGACAGTGTCTCCTCTTCAAGTAATTCCTTGGCTATCTAGGAACGCGTTCTAAACGCATCTTAAGAGAAGGGTTTCACACGTGTACATACTCTAAAATTTGGCTAAGTTTTATCAGATGGGCTCGTTTCTTCTATATGTGGCATGGATATTTTTCCTCAAATTTCTTTGAGGTCTGCTTGCTTGCCTTTCTTCTTCTATAGGAACGATTCCTTAAGAAAGGTACATTCCTTTGAGACAAACATACTTTGTACAAGGGAATCGCAAAACTGATATCCAATATCATTGTATAAACTTGAACTCATTTCAAGCTTATCTCCCACTATCCTCTTCAAGTAAGAGGATTCCATTGAATTCTTGGATAAGAATAATTAGGGAATTTAGTATGCCACTTTGCATAGTGCAACCGAAGGACTGATTTTGGAAGGTACTAAATTCAAAATCTCTAACTGCATATTCTAGGAGTTTATTCCTAGAATGATTATAAGTCAGTAAAGCTTGCTATGGAATGGACCATATCCTATAAGGTTTCATTCCCTCATTCAGAAACACTAAGGTGTTCTCGAATTAGTTTACTGAGAGATAATCCTATTATCTCTAAGATGAGTAAGGAATTAGTTGCTAAGATATTGGCTATCTCGATCATATCGATTTACCTATAACTTATGACTACTTCGGTTCCTAACCTCCTTTCGAAATTCTAAGAATTTCATATAAGTTTCGAATTTGTACTTTAACAAGTACATTCATTCATAATGATTAAA
Organism: Lantana camara; assembly: GCA_037501455.1. Taxonomy (NCBI): domain Eukaryota; kingdom Viridiplantae; phylum Streptophyta; class Magnoliopsida; order Lamiales; family Verbenaceae; genus Lantana; species Lantana camara. Next base: position 63,159,126 of record CM074855.1, read on the forward strand.
CTGACGATTGTATCTAGTGCTTACATTAAGCATCTTACACTCATCACCATGGATCGAAATCCACTATAATTTTGGAACGTTCCACGTTTCTTATAAACGGGATTCAGGAACGCTTCCCTCATGACAGGATTCACAGGAAGTCAACACTATAGGTTCATTTTCATAGAATGATCCTAAGGTGTCTGACTTGCTAATCCTTTTATATCTCAACGTTCCAAAGTAATTCGAAGCTTTGTCATCTCACTTACTTTTGTTATCTCGTTGTATGTTCAGAACATTAGTGCCTTGAGTCTTTGCACAACGGCTTATGCAGAATTGACTTAAGACTAGTAAATTCTATTCCTAGTAGAATTACTAAACGAGGTAACATTTCAAAGTACTCATACTCTTTGCAGTTCCCTTTCAAAGTCCTTATTTGCTACCATAGAAGCAAACGTCCTATTTGATCTCTAGTGTCTTTTGGGCGTACCCCTTACATGCCCCTCCATTGGGCTCTTAAGGGTTTCTTCTTCTTTAGGCCTTCAAGCCTTTAACTTAGGGAGTTTTAGAAGAAGAATTAACCATCTCAACCTTTTATTCCTTCTGAAGGATGCTCTCAACCATTATCAACTTAAATGATTAACTATGCTACATTAGCGTCATTCTAGTTGAGCATAAAGGGTTTGATTGATAGTCGAAGCAATGTAAGCAATCAGTGCATTGAGAACTCTTTTCTCAGTTGATGACCGAGACCATAAGATCTTCAAATAAGATCTTTAGACCTTGTTCGTGTGCACTTGTTTCCTCATTTGGAATATTGAATAATTCCATAATGTTATACCTTGTAACGTTTTTATAAGGTGGTTCAATTGCTTTTAAGTGGTTTGAAAAAATCCATTCACCTCAGATTGCTTCTCTTTTGGCCCGGGTCGACTTTTCACAATTGAAAACTTCGCCCTTTAGAGAACGCCTTTCTCTAGTCGGGTTCTAAAATGGATTTTAGGATCCGAAGCCATTTAGAGTTAGTCAGGACTTAGTCAACTTATTTGACTTAAGGATGGATACGAATGGGTTTGCATTTCATATTGTAGAGAATCACAGAACTACAACCTAAATGCTAAGCAGAGAAAATGTGGGCATGCTGAATTATAACGATATACAAAAGATAAGGTCTTTAATCTAATGTAGCTCCCACTGTTTTTCAAAGATCTATAATTCCCAAAGATCTAAGAGGAACACGTTTCCCAATGGGTACTAAGATCCTAAGCATTTTACCTCGAACCCACGACTCGCGGACATTCTAAGTAAAACCCTAGGTAGGTACAACTTACCAATTCTAACACCTTTAGAACTCTTAGTAATTGTTTTTGCATCACCTATCTTTCAATATGGACCCATGACTCGTGCGACATCCATATTTACTTAGGCGTTAAGCTAGACCCATCAATCATAAGATCATGATCAAAACTTAGTTCGAACGACCCACGACTCGCGGACATCGCCCTTGCCAAAATTAACCACGAAATATTAATCATTTAAAATGATCAATTAGGTAACTAAGAACTAATAAGCTCCACTAGCTATCCCACGACTCGCGGACAATAACTAGCTTTACTTACTAAACTTAAAACCTATTGATGGAATGCTAGGAATTTAATTCAAAATTTGCATCTCGAATTAAAATACCTATTATTCGAAATGAGCTTAATATTTAATGGGAATTTTCGAATCAACCGAAGAGTTGTTCGGTTCGACCTCACCAACATATATGTTATCCAATTTTATTAGTCTTGATTAATGCAAGTACAACTTAAATGCATTTCAAACAAGCACATAAACAGATAACATGTCCTAGCATGATACTAACATGAGATGATCATGGGTTCTACCTATCTTATGCGTGATATGTGGGAGTCACTCCACAATCACAAGTTCTAACATACATGCCACATAAACAGTTTAAATCACATAAGGGAAAGCGGTAACAAAATACGAGCCCTATCTCTATTACATTTAACAATTGAGATTCCCCTCCCTAACATTTTGAGGGGTCTTCACTTATGGCCTCCTTGTTACTTGAATGTGGTCCATCTTACTCCATGGGTGCATTGTCTCCAAAATGAAAATAAAACCTCACCACCTATCTCTACTCTCAAATTACAATAAAAAGAAAAAGACATAAAGTAATAAGGCTCAATCTTCATATTGGCCTTAGACAATTACACGGGGCATACCCCGGCCTAAAAAACAGTAATATGGAAAGCCACATAATAAATCACATAACAGTACGCACATAAGTGAGGCTCCAACCTCAATTGAAAAACGCAACTATAGGGCTCCAACCCCAATTTAAACCATCCATGTGCACAAATTAAAACCATACATAGATCTAAACCCATGATCACCTAACATGCTTTTGCAAGAATTTAAATTTAACCAATAAATTAAAATTCTCGCTTTAAGCTCTAATAGCTTAAAACACGACTTAGATGCAATTCTTGTTCAAGAGCCTTTTCAATAAAACCCGAAAAACATTAAACTAATAAAATTCTAATTAATTTCTGAAAATTAATAATTTTTTTCTTTCAATATTTTCAGAAAATAAAGATTGTAATTTTTCCAAAATTTAAATCGCTCAAATTTTCAAAATCCCATTTTAAACAATTATTTCAAAAATAATTCAAATTTAATAAATAAAAATTTTCAGGAAAATTAAATCGGGATTGGATTGGACTAAACACGAAAATCAAGATCGCGAAACGAACGGCCCGGAATGCCCGGACTGTCCGCCCGCACACCGCGCGACATCGCGCGCTAGGCGCGCACGCCAGCACCGCGCGAGACCGGCCGCAGAAGGCTGCCAGGGCGCGCGCCTCGTGCGCAGCAGCAGGCGGTCGTGCCGGGCGAGGCTCCCGCGTGGTTGCGGGAGGCGAGCAGGCGCGCCTAGGCGCAGGCGAGCAGCGGCGGCGGGCAGTCCCGCGCGGTTGCGGGACTGCTGGGTGGGCGGGCGCACGGGCCTGGACGTGCTACGCCTTAGCACGTTCAGGCTCGTGTTTTCGTAACGCGATTTCGTGTTTCGTACTTTTAGTTCAAGAACCAACAACAATCCAAAATTCAAAAACACGATTTAAATTAATTTCAATCAAAACGGTTTTCAAAAACATAATTTAGGAAAACAGTTTCAGAAATTCAAGAAAAATCACAGTTTCGTAATTCAGGCTTTCTAAAAGAACTCATGAATACCTAATTCGCATCTAAGCCTAAGAATTTCTACCAAATTCAGAATAATTGAGACGAATTAGAAACACGATTAACGAGGTGGCTCTGATACCACTTGTTGGAAAACACGAAACAGAAAGCAGCGGAATTTAAAAAATTTTCCCAACAAAAGGATCTAGGACTCGCAATCGTGTAACCAAATTCGTAAAAATAGAAAACTTACTTTTCTTTTATTCTTTCTTGAAGCGTTTCAAGCCACCCAAGAACGCTCTTCTCGCTGTGACGCCCCGTCTCTTCGGCATTCCAGGTACGGCGTCACGAGAGAGTTTATTTCAGTATTTTGTGAAATTATGTGATTAAGCCTGCTTATGTGTCAACGTGAGATTTATTTTAATTATGTGTGCTTTAGAATTTAATTAATGACTTGGACTCAATTGTCCAATATTTGCAATTTAGGGACCTAATTAATTAGGACGTTTGAGCCTTCCTGGCTATTTGAGCTCGGGAATTCGAATTCGAATTCCGACCCTATCATTGAGTTCGTTTCGATGACTCGGATTCAATGAATTAACCTTTTACTTCTAAAGCCATTTGATAACCCTATCGTTTTAAATTCGATCCGTTTGGACCGGATACCGTTTGACCCTACCCGTTTTAACCAACCCGTTGGACCAGCCCCAAAAGGGGCCAGCCTTTTCTTTCTCTCCCACTTTGATCGTTAGCAGCAAGCAAGGAAGAGAGGAAGAGAAGTTTTTCCCCATTTTGGCCAAGAAGCCTTGAGCTCGGGTTTGGGAGATCCGACCGTCCGATCAACGACCTAAGGTAAGATTTGTGACCCTTTCGTTACATGCTTTACTTTAATATCTCTTTCGCGCCTCGGATTTGTGCCTACGTGCTTTGTTGGGGAGATGATGAATAGTAACCGGGGTGTGAGTTTGTATGATCTAGGTCGTTTTTCGGGTTCTAATGTGGAATTATGTGTTCCATATGATATATGTGCTTTATTGGGTTAATTTTGCATGATTTTGTTGTTGTTTGTGGTTGTGTTTGTGTGTTGGTGGTGTTTCCCGACGCCATTGCTGTTTCTGCTCTGTTTTTTTTCGAGCAGGATGGTCCGGAACGGCCGTTTCCGTTTTGGCCTTGGGGCCGGAACGGCCCTTCCCATCCGCGTATGGGAACGGCCGTTCCCGTTTTGTTCTTTGGGTGGGAACGGCCCTTCCCGGGCTGGCCTCAGTGCCGAGAGTGGGAACGACCGTTCCTAGTTTGTACTGGGAATGGGAACGGCCGTTCCCATGGCCGAACCTTCCTTTGTGCTACTGGATCAAATCCACGGGGGTGGATTTTTCCTTTTGGAAAAATCCGCGGGGGTGGATTTGAGGCAGTAGGTTTGGAAAAATCCATGAGGGTGGATTTTTCCCTTTGGAAAAATCCATGGGGGTGGATTTTGCCATTTCTTCTCTTTGCTTCAATTATGCAATTGTATGATTTTAAATGCTTTTCTTTTGCATGTTAATTGTTATGACTTGATTTTTTATTGCATATTAAAGTGTGAATAATTATGTTATGCTATAGTTGCAATTATGTGACATTTTATATATGAACGTGATCCATGACTTCATGACAATCATGAACATAAGCCGTGCGTCTATTTGGTTCATTCTTGTGTCTAAGTCCTGTTTTTGTATTCAGTTTGTTCAGGTACACCCGGGGTGGTGTTTTGTTGGCTGTGTTGATTCCGGGGTGGATCGTTTGTTGTGTCTTCGGCCTATTCGGTGTCAGGTGAGGTTAGGATATAGTTACACCTTATTGCAATGTGCTCGGTTTTGATTGCATGTGATTTATAAAGCCTTATATGTATATAAATAAGTGTGAAATATGTATTGGTTGAATATGCTTCGAGTTTGCAAGTATGTTAAGCAATGTACGAGCCTATGTATGCTTGATTTGGAATGATTTGTTATGATTTGCCACGTGAAGCTATGCTTCTAACCGTAAACTTCTCATGAGCCAAGTTTGGCAAGGACCGAGTTTGATTGAAACGGGAAGTGGTATGTTACGTATATATGTATAAGTTATATCTGTCTGTCTCTGTTGTAGCGGGTTCTGATATGATATGTGTTTGTTGGGCCCCGGAGCTATGGGTAAGGAACCCTCGGGACGGCATAGGGCCGTCGAGGTTAAGCCTGTGCATAGTCTCCATCTGTCTGCAGAGGATCACCCCTGAACTCACCAGGAGGTTTGGTGAGGGAAGGAATCCTGAGGGTTTGAGTACTCGCAAGGCGCTCCCCTCGTTTGTCTGGATGGTTTGGGCGTATACACCCTTCCATCACCCGGAGTTGAGGATGATATGATATGATTTGATATGTATGTAAGTTTTCTGTTTTGATTCTGATATGATATGTTATGAGGAGATTGGGGGAGTCGGAGCTCGTACCCGCCGAGTTCTATATGATATGATATGTATGTTCTGTTAAGGTTTATGAAACGGGGATAGATTCTAAGTTAAATAAAAAGGGAGTTTTATAAGATAAGTTAAGTTTTAAATATGTTAAGACCTAATAGGTTTTGCTAAGTTGTTCGGTAAGTTAAATTGGTTTGTTTGATTTGCTAAGTAAGCCCTTTATATATATGTATATCACGGGAAATGATTTAGTGTGCAAAAACTATCCCCGCGTTCATGAACATTATGAGTTTGATATGTGCTTTGCTCTTATATATATAGTGTGAGTGCGTTAACCCCTCACTCAGTCGAGTTAAGACTGACCCCTCCCCTTTTACTTTAGTTTGCAGGTTTTGCTTGGAGTTCGTGCTAGGCGGAGTGTGTCTGTCTTTTGGAGTCTGTTCCGTGTCTTTGTCCAGTAGGTGGTCTTGCATTCATATTTCTTTAATTCAGCTTATGTATAAGATGTGTTTGAATATGATATTTAGAATTTATATATTGATTGATATGTATATTTCGGGATTAGGTATTTATGCTAGTTGAACCCGTCAACTGTTTATGAATGTTTTGATTATTGCATGGCTTGTTTCGCTTCCGCATTTTTGTTATGGTTTGAGTTTTCCTTTCAGGGTCTAAGTTCCGCCTAGCTTAGGTGTGAGTTTGTCAGTCTCCCGTTCGCCACTGTTTGGTTCATGTACGGACTTCCCATTTCGTATGTGGATCGGACTTTGGTGCGGGGGATGTGGTGACCCACCGTGCGGGTGCTACATCCTTAAGTGGTATCAGAGCCCCAGGTTGAAAAACCGGGGTTCAGTGTCAGGTCGTGTCTGTCTAAGTCGAACGGCATAGGACAATTTGATTATGTGTGCATTTACATCTTGATTTGATAAGCTATGTATGTGAAATTTCAATACTTTGTTGAATTTATATTACGTGAGACATTGCATTTCTTTGATGCTCTACTTGATTTACTACGTGACATGAGCACTTACTAATTGACACGCATATATATTGTAGTTGCTGAGTTTTTCAGGGTACCACCGAGTCAACAACCCTACGGTTAACCTTCTCAACTAACTCTGTGATCTCAAGGACAATCTTTTACCGAGTACTAGTAATGGATCCGATGGCAATGATGTACCAAGAATTCCTAGCATTCAAGCCTCCCCAATTTCGAGAAGGAGATGATGTAAAGGCTGAAGATTGGATTTCGGAGATAGAGGGAATTTTTGAAATATGGCCACGAAACTCTGGAGATATGGCTCGCCTTGCTACATTTCTCTTGCAGGGACAAGCAAGACAGTGGTGGAAAAGGGTTGCTCAACAACTAGAGACTACGAACGAAGAGTTAACTTGGGAAGTGTTTGTCCGAGAATTCAGAAAGAGGTTTGCACCAGCTATTCTACATGAGCGAAGACTTGAAGAATTCCTCAATCTGAAACAAGGAGATAGATCCGTTGTGGAATACATAGAAGAATTCGAGAGGTTGGGCTTATATGTGCCTCACATTTTGGGTAACGATCAGATGAAGGCCAAATACTTCATGGAAGGTCTTCGGGATGAATTCAAGGAAGCCCTAGCTGCAAAGGATACGACTACGTGGGATAAAGCCACGAAGAAAGTTTTAAGAGTCGAAACTTGGATCATGACAAAGGACAAGGAAGAAGAGGTATCGGGGTCTAAGGTCAAGTCGGGTTTATGTTCAAGCTTACAAGTAGAAGAAGAATCTCCTCAACATGGAACTCGGGCTAAGAGAATTCGAGGAAAGAAACACAAGACCTGGAATACTTCAAGGTTGGGGAAAAGGCCCCAATTATGTGCTTATTGTGGAGGTACCACTCATACCTACGAAGCTTGTTGGGACAGATTGAAGAGTTGCTACATTTGCGGGTCAACGGAGCACAAGATTTCTGAGTGTGATCGACCGAGAGCTAACAAGCAAAAGGCACGGGATCAACGACTTCAAATTGGAAACCAACAGAAACCCGAAAGTTGAGGTAATTGCATCCATTGCACGAGCAGTCATCCTCCATTTTAAATATTGCAATTATTTGTTCTTGTGCCATAATTGTTAATTGTCATTAATTGTTATTCATTATTGATTGTTATTAATTGCTGATGCCATTATGTGCCTAAGTGATGATTAAGTGATGCATCTCATTTGCACTTTGACTCAACATGCATATTTAGTGTTTTATTTTAGGATATTTCTTCATTCAAGTTACCAAGTTGTGTTCGATGGGAATTGGAAGAGATGGTTTGGATAGGGAACAAAAATTGAGGATTTCTTTTGGAGATCGGGTGGAGTTTATGGAAACATGGAAAATATGATAAAGAAGAATGATTTGAGAGGTCCCGGTACCAAGTTGAAGAAATTAGGAATTGGGGTATATTTTGAAGAGAAATTAAAGATTTAAGGTAGCTTATTTCGCCAAGCACAAGGCATGATTTGTTTTGGAATTCGGATTCAATAATATTGAAGGAAGTTAATTCTTGAAAATAATTAGAAGAAGACATCAAGATTCTCTACCGATGGAATTTAAACAAGAATAACAAGAGTAGAACAAGAGATCAATTTAGGATTTGGGATCAATTACAATCCACTACAACCTTGGGGAAATGGTAACCGCTTTCCATTTAACCGTAAAGAAAATTAATGCCACATTCGAAAGATTTTTATGGGAAGGAAACTAATTTTTGTGCAAGAGTTTATCTCAGGATTTGGCAACAAATACGAGTAATTAAAATCCCGGGAGTACGGTGATCAATTGGTTTTAGTTAACCATGCCTTGAAGAGAAGAACTTGCTAGAAAATTCTAATCGAGCCTTTATTTGACTTCAAGAGAAAGAAATTAAAGTATGGTAGAAGGTATTGGTTCGGGAGAGCCTACGGAACATATTACTACGGGAATTAGATTTCGGAGTCCTCTAGCTACCGGGGAGAATGGATCACCCAAGAAATTATCCCCGGACTTTAAAAGGAAATCAATAAGAATCATCAATTGACGATGCAATTTTCTTAAATATTTCGAGAAGGAAGAATACAATCTGCGAGAAGATCCATACAATAGGTGGGGAAAGAATATATATTTTAAGTAAAGCTAATTTTCAGGAAATTTCAAGATACACAAATGGGAGAAGGATTCGGGCTATGGGATTTGGGTAAGACTTTGAGAAGGAATTACGGTTTCAAAACACAACCTTTTCTTAAAGTACTTCTACAAGGATTTCGAGAGAAACGAAAACAAGACCAAGAGATCACTCAAGAGATGGAGTTTAAATTAAGGAAATTACCAAGGATTAATCAAGGTCGCAAGAATTCCAATATCTTGGGAAAGGAGACCGATAAAGAGTGAAGAAATGGGTTAGAAGAATTATTCGAGCTAATAACAACTATGAGGAGAAAGATCAGATTAATTTAGGAAGCATGAGACTTACCAAGAATTATAAGACACATTCGTGAACAAAGAGACTCCAATGTTGATCACATCATCATTAAAGGAAAGATTTCAATGCTTCGGTGAACGGTACATTAATCATACATACCACGGGCATCATCCATCCTTGTTTTGCTTTGTTTAAGGTGTGTGTGCTGTTGTTGTGAGTTGTTGGTTGCCCTCTGGGGTGGCTTGAGTGAGCGAGTGTTGTTGCTTTACGGTAAGTCGAGGGTCGTGCTTGGCAATGGTCTTCTCAACAGGTTTCCTAGAGCTTGCAGTTGAGGTGAGCAATGTTCGAATGTCAACTTTGAACTTTGGATTGAAGGCCCAGTTTGGATTGGTGAGCGAGTGGTTTGAGTTCTTTAACAACTCCACTCGTGGTCCCGAATCGTGGGTTGGTTTGGATTGATCCAAGCGGTGGGAGTTGAATCACTTGTGAGCCTCCTATCGTGCGAGAAGTCTGAACTACTCCTACTCGGGATCAAGTTCGTGTGAAGCTTGAGGTGTGATCGAACCCCCTTCGTGTTTGGAAGACCTTTCTCGGGCTAACCCATGTCGGAGTGTCGCGAGCCCCGAACTTGGGTGAATGCGGGAGAGTTGCTCGTCGTTTTGTTACGAGAGGTAGAACCTGGGGGCCAGGTTCTCTTAAGGGGGGGAGATTGTGACGCCCCGTCTCTTCGGCATTCCAGGTACGGCGTCACGAGAGAGTTTATTTCAGTATTTTGTGAAATTATGTGATTAAGCCTGCTTACGTGTCAACGTGAGATTTATTTTAATTATGTGTGCTTTAGAATTTAATTAATGACTTGGACTCAATTGTCCAATATTTGCAATTTAGGGACCTAATTAATTAGGACGTTTGAGCCTTCCTGGCTATTTGAGCTCGGGAATTCGAATTCGAATTCCGACCCTATCATTGAGTTCGTTTCGATGACTCGGATTCAATGAATTAACCTTTTACTTCTAAAGCCATTTGATAACCCTATCGTTTTAAATTCGATCCGTTTGGACCGGATACCGTTTGACCCTACCCGTTTTAACCAACCCGTTGGACCAGCCCCAAAAGGGGCCAGCCTTTTCTTTCTCTCCCACTTTGATCGTTAGCAGCAAGCAAGGAAGTGAGGAAGAGAAGTTTTTCCCCATTTTGGCCAAGAAGCCTTGAGCTCGGGTTTGGGAGATCCGACCGTCCGATCAACGACCTAAGGTAAGATTTGTGACCCTTTCGTTACATGCTTTACTTTAATATCTCTTTCGCGCCTCGGATTTGTGCCTACGTGCTTTGTTGGGGAGACGATGAATAGTAACCGGGGTGTGAGTTTGTATGATCTAGGTCGTTTTTCGGGTTCTAATGTGGAATTATGTGTTCCATATGATATATGTGCTTTATTGGGTTAATTTTGCATGATTTTGTTGTTGTTTGTGGTTGTGTTTGTGTGTTGGTGGTGTTTCCCGACGCCATTGCTGTTTCTGCTCTGTTTTTTTTCGAGCAGGATGGTCCGGAACGGCCGTTTCCGTTTTGGCCTTGGGGCCGGAACGGCCCTTCCCATCCGCGTATGGGAACGGCCGTTCCCGTTTTGTTCTTTGGGTGGGAACGGCCCTTCCCGGGCTGGCGTCAGTGCCGAGAGTGGGAACGACCGTTCCCAGTTTGTACTGGGAATGGGAACGGCCGTTCCCATGGCCGAACCTTCCTTTGTGCTACTGGATCAAATCCACGGGGGTGGATTTTTCCTTTTGGAAAAATCCGCGGGGGTGGATTTGAGGCAGTAGGTTTGGAAAAATCCATGAGGGTGGATTTTTCCCTTTGGAAAAATTGGAAAAATCCATGGGGGTGGATTTTGCCATTTCTTCTCTTTGCTTCAATTATGCAATTGTATGATTTTAAATGCTTTTCTTTTGCATGTTAATTGTTATGACTTGATTTTTTATTGCATATTAAAGTGTGAATAATTATGTTATGCTATATTTGCAATTATGTGACATTTTATATATGAACGTGATCCATGACTTCATGACAATCATGAACATAAGCCGTGCGTCTATTTGGTTCATTCTTGTGTCTAAGTCTTGTTTTTGTATTCAGTTTGTTCAGGTACACCCGGGGTGGTGTTTTGTTGGCTGTGTTGATTCCGGGGTGGATCGTTTGTTGTGTCTTCGGCCTCTTCGGTGTCAGGTGAGGTTAGGATATAGTTACACCTTATTGCAATGTGCTCGGTTTTGATTGCATGTGATTTATAAAGCCTTATATGTATATAAATAAGTGTGAAATATGTATTGGTTGAATATGCTTCGAGTTTGCAAGTATGTTAAGCAATGTACGAGCCTATGTATGCTTGATTTGGAATGATTTGTTATGATTTGCCACGTGAAGCTATGCTTCTAACCGTAAACTTCTCATGAGCCAAGTTTGGCAAGGACCGAGTTTGATTGAAACGGGAAGTGGTATGTTACGTATATATGTATAAGTTATGTCTGTCTGTCTCTGTTGTAGCGGGTTCTGATATGATATGTGTTTGTTGGGCCCCGGAGCTATGGGTAAGGAACCCTCGGGACGGCATAGGGCCGTCGAGGTTAAGCCTGTGCATAGTCTCCATCTGTCTGCAGAGGATCACCCCTGAACTCACCAGGAGGTTTGGTGAGGGAAGGAATCCTGAGGGTTTGAGTACTCGCAAGGCGCTCCCCTCGTTTGTCTGGATGGTTTGGGCGTATACACCCTTCCATCACCCGGAGTTGAGGATGATATGATATGATTTGATATGTATGTAAGTTTTCTATTTTGATTCTGATATGATATGTTATGAGGAGATTGGGGGAGTCGGAGCTCGTACCCGCCGAGTTCTATATGATATGATATGTATGTTCTGTTAAGGTTTATGAAACGGGGATAGATTCTAAGTTAAATAAAAAGGGAGTTTTATAAGATAAGTTAAGTTTTAAATATGTTAAGACCTAATAGGTTTTGCTAAGTTGCTCGGTAAGTTAAATTGGTTTGTTTGATTTGCTAAGTAAGCCCTTTATATATATGTATATCACGGGAAATGATTTAGTGTGCAAAAACTATCCCCGCGTTCATGAACATTATGAGTTTGATATGTGCTTTGCTCTTATATATATAGTGTGAGTGCGTTAACCCCTCACTCAGTCGAGTTAAGACTGACCCCTCCCCTTTTACTTTAGTTTGCAGGTTTTGCTTGGAGTTCGTGCTAGGCGGAGTGTGTCTGTCTTTTGGAGTCTGTTCCGTGTCTTTGTCCAGTAGGTGGTCTTGCATTCATATTTCTTTAATTCAGCTTATGTATAAGATGTGTTTGAATATGATATTTAGAATTTATATATTGATTGATATGTATATTTCGGGATTAGGTATTTATGCTAGTTGAACCCGTCAACTGTTTATGAATGTTTTGATTATTGCATGGCTTGTTTCGCTTCCGCATTTTTGTTATGGTTTGAGTTTTCCTTTCAGGGTCTAAGTTCCGCCTAGCTTAGGTGTGAGTTTGTCAGTCTCCCGTTCGCCACTGTTTGGTTCATGTACGGACTTCCCATTTCGTATGTGGATCGGACTTTGGTGCGGGGGATGTGGTGACCCACCGTGCGGGTGCTACACTCGCGGCTTGACAACACGTCCCTCGAAAGTCTCTTTCTACTTCAGAATCCATTGTCGGGATAGCAATCCAAACCAACCTAGATTCAATTCATGTCAGAGATGTTCTTAACAATATAACAGAAAGAAAGAAACATGAAACGAGAAAAGGAGGATTGAAACTCCCTTCGAAACCAGTTTTGCGAAAGTAGAAAACTGCCAGTCACAAAACCCTCGTGAAAAAATTCATCCTTCAGGATATGGACGAACGGTTTTCGCCATCTTCTTTGGTTCGATTTTTTCATTCGCTTCACGTCGGGTTCAGAATCGTTACATCATCCCTTCTGATCGTTTTGCTTGATCCCCACTTTTTGGTAAAGCTCGAATCTTCAAAACTTCTAACTTGAAGCTCTCTAGAGATAGTCCACCAACTTGGCTACAATCTAACTAGTAAGGATGCTAGTTCTCTAGTTAGTGTTTAGGCTTAACCTAGGGTTTCGCTTATCTTGGAGAAAGGATGGTGTTCGACACATGAACCAAAAGAATTCCATTAGCTCTAAAGGGGAGCATGAGCTCCCCTATATATAGGAAAGGGGAGGGACGGCCGAACTCCTTATTGGGCAAGGATTTGGTTTGTCTCTCTCCTATTACTTGATCATCAAGTATTCTCCAACTTTGACTTTGAATTCTAATTCAAATCAACTTTCAAGAGAGCTAAAAATATCCAAACTATTTTTGGATAATTTTATACTTTATTTATTATAAAATAAATAACTTATTTTTATCCAATTAATTAATTCGTAATTAATTAACTAGATTATTTTCTCCAAAATAAGACTTTCTTTTTAATTCAAAATTAAACCAAAGTCTATTAAATAATTAACACATTTAATTATTTAACACATATATATACAATATATATATATTCACACGTGTGACACGTGTCACAGTGACACGTGTCACTCACGTGAGCCACACGTGTGATTTCACACGTGTGGAACCCTCTTGGCCCGATTAACTCGTTTAATCATTTTTAAGCCTCAACTCATGTAACCAAGTTGTTGTGTGTGACCCTCTAGGTTCTCAATTCAATGAGCAGTGACCCTAATTAATTAATTCCCTAATTAATTAATCAGTCCACAGATTAAACGACCATAGTCTAGCAACAGGTGTTTAACCCCTAGCTGAATTGGAATGTTCGAATTCGACAGAACCTTTAAGTCATTGATTCATGTGAGATACAATCCTCCTACTTACTATCTCTCAACCATGATCTAGGGTAAGGGAATAATTAGAACCCTAATAATCTGGTCTTAAAGCTAAGTGCATTTCATATCCATTTGATCTCAATCCAAGAAACCCTTTTCTTGATGTCTTGATCTACTGCCTTGGCCAAGGACTCCATATGGCATATGAATGACTTACACAATAAGAGATCACCTTGCATATGCAAGTGTAGGTCCTTTCTTGATTCTCATTCACGTTCATGAGTCACTTGTGCAGCCCCAGCATAAGCCTTGAATCAGTTGTCTAAGGCGACACCCTTTAAAGCTTATACCAAAGACTACAGAGTTAACTCATAAAGTAACATGGAACCTCAAGTCTAAGGATCAATTAATCACATTAATGACTCGTGAGATATTTCATAATCTGGAAGTTTCCATTTCCTGAAATAGAAACTTCCTTTCCCATTTAGGAATGTTCTCACACGGGGCACCTCAGTGAACTTACTTATTAAAGTAAGCACCCTCATGTATCACGCACGTATCAACTATACACTTTGCACCTCCATGAAACAAGGTGGTCCTTCTTAAGGGCGTGATCCCACAAGCAAGCCTTAGAGGAGTCAGGTTGACACTCCCACTGTCTGTAGGACTCATCGGCTTGGAGTGTTTTACTAATCATGACTTATGTGATATAGGGCTCGTTTCATGAACCATTTCACCTAAATGGTAGAGTCCTAAAGTGATAAGGATTAGGGGAGTTCTCATACATGCGCACGTAATGGAAACACACAAAACACGTATTGGCATATAAAGAAGTGTTTGCCTATAATCAATCGTATATTATTCAAAGATTGTCTGTGATACAAGAAAAGTCCCAAAGCAGATTACGTCGAATCGGCTTTCTAGGGCACTATTCCTAACACAAGGTTGTGTGGGTGGATTGGTATCTATGATTTTCGTATTTATGATATGTTATGAGGAGTTGGTGGAGGTCCGTACTCGCCGGACATATGTTTATGCTTTGAATTGGTGGATTATAAATCGAGTTAGGATTCCTTTGTGTATTATATGATAAGTTTTTTAAAATGATTTGGTATGCAAAACCTTAGCTCGGTTCATGACCATCCCTTTTGTATTTGCTATGCTCTAAATGTATATGTGTGGGTATGGGTTAGCCCCCTCACTCAGTCGAGTTTAGACTGACCCTCTCTTTTCCCACCTTTAGTTGTAGGTTGGCTTGAGCTAGGCAGGGAAATACTTCATCGTCGTGTCGTACTTCTGAGTCTAGGTTGAGTCTACATACATACTTCACTCTTTTAGATACTTTGTTATGTATTTGTTGCATGGATTGTATATTTTGGAGAATTATGAATACTCATTGTAATTCTTGGGCCGTGTGGCCAATGTATACATGTTAATGTATGCCTTTTGATGAGCTCTTTTAAATCCTGTTTGTTGCTTCCACATTCCATTTACTTGTTTTTGCACGCTCTATCTGTGCCTTAACCCCGCTTAGTCTAGTGTATGTGTATAGGTCCCCGTTCGTTTAAACTTAGGCTCATGTATGAAAGTCCATTTCATATGTGGGTTCGGGTTTAGGTGCGGGGGATGTGGTGGCCCACCGCTACAGGCGTCACAGTTTTAACATACACATCAGCGTTAATAGGAATATTTTCAAAGTATACTATTTAAGTTCAATATAATAAAATTTAACAGTTTATACACTTACAAAATATTTAAAACAACTAACTTTAGATCAATATAATATGAAATGTAAAAATAATTTAATTACATTAATGTATTAACATCTTTGTATTTATTTTCTATCTCACTTCACACTTTTACAAATATGTATATTTTCTGGCATCTCTATTCCTCTCTACTTTATATACTTACTCGTTTTTGATAAATTCATTTTCTACATTTTATATTTTTATTTAATATAATTTCATTTAAGAGTTTTTTTTTTTTTTTTGGCAAATGTATAATATTATATTAAAGTAACACAAATACATCTTCACATAAATAAAATATTGTTCCTTGTATTATCATATACATTAATTTTAGTAAATAAATACAGTAAAAGATATGAATATAAGTTTAATAAGTATTTATATTATTAGTAAAATATTAAACTTAATAGGATCTAATATAGTTTTAAATTATAAATTTGCACCAAAATTTTTTGTAGAGTCTTTAGTTTAACCTAAAAATAATTTTTAATTTTTCTTTTTTTTTCATCCATTTGACTTCTCCGTACTTCTATGGTATCGAGTTTTTTTTTTTTTTTTTTTTTGTGCGTGTTTATTTATTTTCAACTGTGCAATTTAATTTTTTATTTTATCACTTATCAAAAGTTGAAATTTTAGCAAGAATTATATCAAAAATATCTATCTATATTATTTTTAATAATTATTTGAATTGGCTTTTAATATTTGTATTTCTTTTAAATAATTATTCCTTAGAATTTTTTTATTTGTCCCTTTTATTTTTATCTAGCATTTTTTTTCTTATTTATATTTTTTAATGAGTATTATTTAAGATTAATTTTAGTTTTTTTTATCATTTATGTATGTAGTATAAATGATTAATTAAAAGCGCATATTTATATAAAAAATTAAAGGAATGTTTAATTGAACAATATAAAAAATAATTATAAAATTAAAATATATCTTGTTTTTTTTATGTGCACACATTGGATCTTTCTTTAATTTTAAATAACTTTAGTTAGACCTGTAATTTTGGTATGTGGAATATTCTTTTGAATTAGTAACAAATTTTTAAAATTTATTAAAATTTTGTCTATTATAATACATTTTGATGAGACAAAAAACCTCGCTCGGATCAGAGCCGTCCACGTGTCGCCATCTATTGACCTAAAACTTATACGCTTGCACTAACGGGCTCGCGCGCATACGCAGCCCATCCACTTGATGATTAAGCCCAGGTCTACGTGCCTCGGCCCACTATTTAAGCGGGGGATTCAGGCTAGAGA
The DNA here is from genome assembly GCA_037501455.1 of Lantana camara. Lineage (NCBI taxonomy): Eukaryota > Viridiplantae > Streptophyta > Magnoliopsida > Lamiales > Verbenaceae > Lantana > Lantana camara. The sequence continues at coordinate 63,175,999 of CM074855.1, forward strand.
ACCCAGCGCTCGTGATACGGTCCTCTCATGGGCTATCCTCCCGGGGAAACGTCCCACGAGGGCACGTTCTACCTCGCGCTCAGTTATCCAACGCTCGTTGGTCATTAGTCACAGGGGACCCCCTCGTGCCTCCCTTCGAGCGTCATCCACGCACGAATATGATCAACCCCTATTAAGGCATCCGTACGCCCGCAGGACAGGGTTTGAGCTTCCCAACACTCAACGCTCGCCAACAACCTCTAACACTATGGCAGTGCGCACCTCGTACCTGGCACGCCACTTGCTTTTTAGAGCCGTCACTCTCATATCCTCTCAGGCCGCCACGTGTTAGGGCAACACAGGTTTGGGACCACACGGTCAGATTACCCAATCTGCCCTCACCCTTAACCTATAAATGGGGGGAAACACATGCCTTCTTCCTCAAGTGATCTTCTTCATTAACACACACATTGAACTGGTATATTCCTCCATTAATCTGCATCTTCCCAAGCTACACCCTACCTTCAACACAGTTGCATCACCACCGCATTTTACACTCTTGGTGTTATCCTAGCTGGAAGAACCCACGCTCAAAAGGAAACCAAGTTTCTAAGGCTCCTACGCCTGTGATGGTCTTTCCCTTTTTACACAAATATTGAAAGTGTTGTTGCATTTTAGGAAACTCACATTTTCCTGCACCATCATTTTAGGCGCCGTCTGTGGGAAACCATCATCCTCTTCATCTTCATCAGATTCTTCTTAAGCTAGTTGAAAAGTAACATCGGCGGCATTCACTATGGTAACTATAACAAGGTCAGGCGCGGTGGACAAGAGGGGGGCTCTTCCTCCCGTTATTGTGGAAAACGTCGAAAACCCTACCCCCACCGGAGGTATGCCCCCACCAATTGCCGGAGATACAGAGGCAGCTGTTGCAACACTCCCTCCAGGGGGGAACGAGGCTGGCTCCCTTCCTCCTCCTCCTACCTCCGGGCCCAATGCTCCAACCTCCCATCCCGGCATGTATCCCGTAGCCCTGCCACCACAGGGATACGCTTATCTGCAGCCTGGGATGGTGCCCGGGATGATGCCTGTAATGCCCCGTTTTCAATTATGCATTACGTGATATTATGTAAATTACATTACTAAGTGTTTTGTGAAATTATTATAATTTTCATAACATTATATATATTATACCTTCAAGCATTTATATGAACTATCATTAACGTGGAATTTACGTGAACTAATTGCCAATATGATTAAATGTTCTTATATGTTCTTATTTGATCATTTCCTGAATTCATGGACTAAATTGCATTTCATGATTTGGGAGTTAAATGTTTATTTGTTAGAAATGATACTTGTGTGCATTCATTTAAATACATAAGGGACTAACATGCAAATTGTGGTGATTCATCTAATTTTTGGAAGACCTACACTCACACATGCATTGTATATGTATATACATTAATAGAGCACTAAGGATCTTTTTATATATATGATATGCATAATATCTAACTTTATACATATATAATCTATATCTCTATAATTATGTTACATTACATACATTATATACAATATAACATATATGCAAGATATTCACACATTCCACTCATCTATTCTTATCAAGACTTCACACATTCACACACTAAAAACCGATTCAAACACCATCAAGGGAAGGAAGAAAGGTTTCATCAAATTCAAGCCAAATTCAAGGAGGAATTATACAAGTTAGAAGCATCATCTTCATCATCTCATCATTTCATCCATTTCTTCTTCCATCTTGAGGTATATGGAGAATTTGATTGAATCCCTTGAGATATATTTGAGTAGGGTTTGGTAAATATGATATGATTCCTTGGTTATAAGTGCTTAGAAGCATGTTTAGGATCATTATATCTCATAACTTGCATGAATTCTTGAATTAGAGGAAAGTTGGAAAACATGACTTTATATGGGATTTTAATGATGAATTCTTGATGATTTGATGCATGTTTCCTTGGATTATATGATGATTAATGGATATATATGATCATATATATGCTATATGTTGGTTTTCAAGTGTTTATTTGATGTAGTTTGGTAATTGATTGGTTTGGGAACCATTTCCCGCGACCTCCCCTGTTTTCTTGCCCTGTTTTTCTGTTACGCACAGTGACACGGGGGTGTCGCTTTTCCCCTCTTCAGCGTGAAACGGGGGTGTTCGTTGGGTTGAGTTTCTGTACCGTGACACGGGGGTGTCACGGCTTAGTGTATTTTAGTGACACGGGCGTGTCACCTTTTATTTCCTGCATTTTGTCCAACTTCAAACCAACGCCATTTTCACCTCGGTTTGAATTAGAAAACGTTCCATATAGCATTGGAAAGGTCTATGTGTCTACTTTCATATCCAACAAAAAAAAAATCGATTCCCACTTCTAGAATTTAAGATATTCCAGTTTTCCCACAACATGTACATTTCCAAAAATTGTCGGTTTTGGCCAAACTTCACCAAAACCTTTCTTATTGCATTTCTTTCACTTCCTTGGCTCCCATATGTGAGTTATGTGATATATATACTTGCTTAATTGATAATCATGGTCCTACTTGACACTCCTTGATTGTTATTGCATAATATCTTGATTATGACTTCGCCGTGCGTCTTAATTGGTTCATTCGAGTTGAGTCTTATGTACACTTGTCCCTTGTTGCACAGATCACGGTCCGCGAGACGAGGAGCACGCTCCTTAGGGTTTCCTCTTGCTTTTTGGTTGTTCAGTAAAGGTGAGGTTTAATTACTAGATATATAGAACCCTTACAACCCTATGTGATGTTTTCAGCCAAAATATATATATATATGTATATATCTTTCTCAAAATCTCTATCGATTGTAAATGATTTCGTGATCTAATGAATAATCATGTTATCGTGATTGATCGTGTTTTGGCGAGTAAGCATGTCGTGTTCACATGGGCCCGAGGGTAGTGTATTGAGCCAACCTGGGAAGCAAGGGCTGACGGGTAACTCTTGCACTATCCTCACCAATTTTGGGATCACCTCTGAATCTACCAGGAGGTTTGGTGGAGGAAGAAATCCCGTGCGTGGGAGTCATGTTCCCGACGTACACCGTTCATGGATGGTTGGGCCTTGAAATCCCACCATCACGGGAGGAAGAAGGAGTTCGTGAAAATGATAAGTGTGCACTAATGATTGTATGATAATTATTGAAATAAAACCTAAAGATGGTATTGTTCACTAATTGGAGTAAGGTTGGAGATTGCCCTCACTCGCCGGGCCACTGATTGAATTGAATTGAATTGATAACGTTTATATTGATTGAATGGATTAGTTGTAATCTCGGGCGAGATCTATTCTAGTATTGAACTTATGTTGCTTCCTTTACTAAAAACCTTACCCGAGATTAGAACTTGCATGTTAATTGCGCTAATATTTATTTATACCCCTCGCTCAGTCCGTGTTGGACTGACACCTCAACCTTTTAGTGTTTTGCAGGTTCGTGCTAGGTGGCAGTCAGAGTCCTGTTCTGTTTTCAGTCGAGTCTAGCACTACACGTTCATATATTGTATTTATTACATTTGGATATGTTATGTAGTTTGGGAGATGATAATGTTTTGATATATGGAGTTAGAAGATAGAATAACTTGAATACTTAGAAATTAATATTGAAAATTATTATGCTTCCGCTCGTTTTATTGCATTGTGGTTTTCCGGTTAAGGTTAGTCCCGCCTAGCTAGCTTGGTTCTTTTTCTTTGTCACCCGTTCGCTATAGTTTGGTTCATGTACGGATTACCCATTTCGTATGTGGCCTAAGCTATAGTGCGGGGGTGTGGCATCCATACGTGAAGGGTGCTACAATGCCTACGATCCAGCCCTACCAGGTAGGAACACTGAATCTCCCATTGTCGCTGCCTAGGGAGATACAAGGGCTAGAAATGCCCCAGATTACTACTCAGCAACTCCAGGCGCTCTACGTACAATGCGAGGGTCAGGCGGTCCAGAACGCTTGGGAATACTTCACTGCGGCCTATTTCCCTTGACAAGTTGGCGCTCGAATGGCCCCACCCCTTGGAGGGCTCCCGGCTCACCCATTGACGATGGCACAAAATGCGTTGAGGGCCCAGCAACCTCCCCCGCCACCTGTCCAGGAAAATGAGGTTCCTCCGAGGGCCCAACCAGAGCAGCAGCCCGGTGGAAATGAGAGGGCCAGGGATAATGAAGAGGTCCAATCAAGGGCCACAGAAAGGGCAAACCGCGGAAACGTCGGAGACCCTCAGCTTGCCGCTGTGCAGGTCCAGCTTAAAGGGCTCCAGAATGTGGTTGAGCAGCTCTCTCGAGCAAGGTCTCAAGTCCCCCGAGATGGGGACAAGAGGTCCAGGGCTAGAGACGCACGCCGGCCGCATAGCCCAATTTCTCGCCGCAGAAGGGAAGCCAGCTACGAAGATCCCGACGACAGGGATTACCGAATCATGACCGGCGATTCGCCCCTCATTGAGGAGGTATTGATGACTCGCGCGGGGAAGGGAAAAATCCCCTCGTCTGTCAACAGGTATGATGGAACCACCGATCCAGCCGAGCGTCTGGATCACTTTATGCATCTGATGCATTTATATGATCACCCTAACAACTATTGGGCTAAGGTGTTCGTCACTTCCCTCAATGGAATGGCTCAAGACTGGTACAAAAAACTTCCCCCGCGCTCAATTCGAGGGTATTATGACTTGACCGATGCCTTTGTAAGCCATTTCAATTCTTTAAAAGCACCGGCCCCGACTGCAACCGCCCTTTACAGCTTGGTCCAGGGGCCGAACGAGACCTTCCGGTCTTTCATGGGAAGGTTCAACAAGGAGATCTTGTTGGTAGAGAAGCCCTCGATGGACTTCCTGAGGCACGTTCTGTTTGGAGCCATCAATATGAAGCATTATGTCAGCAAGGAATTTGTAGAAGAGGTGGCCAAGAAAAAGCCACGCTCGCTGATGGAGATAAGGGACATAGCTGACTCGTTTTCACCCTCGAAGATATGTATCTTGCGAGGGACCAGAAAATGGCGAACGCCCCTCGCCCCAGCAAAGCCCCCGAGGACAGAGGAGATTCAACCAGGGGTCGCCGCGGCAGCCCTATTCCCACTCGTTGGAATTCTCCACCTCCGCGTAAGTTTGAGCGCATCCCCCTTAACCGCCCAATCGCCGAAGTTTATTCCATGGCGGATAAAAAACACTGTTCAAGAGACCGCCAAAATTGAGAGAAACAGAGGCCCAAAAGCGCTCGGGAAAGTACTGCGCTCTCCACAAGCAGAAAGGGCATGACACCAACGAGTGTCGTCAGCTTGAAGGTGAGATTCAGAGGCTCATCGCTGGGGGACACCTCAAGGAGTTTGTGAAGGTGTTGGAAAGGTATGATGAACATTGCGCTGAGCGAGCGCGTGCCAGAGGAAGAAGTCGTTCACGCTCGCGGAGTCCACGCCACCATCACAAAGAGCCAAGTGACCGTGGCAAAGGGAAAGCCTTAGACATGGAAAACCAGCCCTTCGCGGTCATCCACATGATTATCCATCACGGACAAATTCGCTTGGCCACCTCATTTGGTCGTGCCCCACAGCAAAAAACTTTGAATGTTCTTTATGCAGTGGTCGAAGTAGATCTCCCATACAATATCATCATCGGGCGCCCAGCGCTCGTAGACTTTAAGGCGGTAATTTCAACATATCACCAGAAGGTCAAGTTCCCTACCCCCGAGGGAACAGGCGAAGTAATGTGTAATGTCAAGGAGGCTTGGGAATGCTACATCCTTTCCCTTCGAAGCCACAAGCCCAAGCAACCCACTCAGTCAGGTTCCACCAAGAAGTCAGTGGATTTTCCCAAGTTGGATGAAGATGGACCCGAGCGCAAGAGGGCCAAACTTTACAAAAAGAAAAATAAAAAGAGGGCCGAAACCGAGCCCAAGGACGCGGGGGGGCGCCTTTTGGTGCCGTTGGAGAATCATCCTCGGAAGACGAGGATCGCCTACCCTCGGGAGGTTCCAATGAGAAACTTACAGGCAAAAAATGAGCGCTCGAGCAGCCGAGGCCTGAAGTGCGGATTGAGCCTTCAGAGAGCTTTCTTACTATCGAATTAGAGCCCGGGAACCTCGACAAAACCACCCAGATAGGCTCCAATCTCGACGGCCCCTCACAGATCATGATGATCGATTTCCTTCGTGAGAACCTTGACGTATTTGCTTGGAAGGCTTCCGATCTCACTGGGATATTTCCGAGTGTCATAGTCTACAGGCTCAACGTGGATCCGGCCTTCAAGCCCATCAAGCAAAAGAAAAGAGACGTTCATGGATTTAGGAGGCAAGTCATCGAAGAGGAGGTAAACAAGCTCCTCGAGGCTCAGTACATAGAGGAGATCCTATATCCCGAATGGCTTTGCAATGTGATGCTCGTGCCCCAGAGCGCTAACAAATGGCGCATGTGTAATGACTTCACGGACCTCAATAAAGCGTGCCCGAAGGATCCGTACCCTCTGCCAAGGATCGATCAGTTGGTGGATTCGACCGCCGGATGTGAGCTTATGAGCATGATGGATGCTTTCCAGGGGTATTATCAAATATTTATGGCCCCAGAGGATCGCCCTAAGACTTCATTCGTGGTCCATATGGGCGTTTACTATTTCAAGGTTATGCCCTTTGGGCTCAAAAATGCAGGGGCGACATATCAACGCCTTGTCAACAGAATGTTTGAGCGTGAGATTGGTGGGTCCATGTAAGTGTATGTGGATGACATGATTGTTAAGAGTGAGCACCAACATTCCCATCTAAAGGACCTCAAGCGAACGTTCAACATCCTGCATCATTATGAGATGAAATTGAACCCTTCCAAATGCACATTTGGCGTTCGGGGTGGCAAATTCTTGGGATACATGGTCGGTTAACGAGGAATAGAGGCTAACCCGGAGAAAATCAAGGCAATCCTTGATATCCCCTCCCCTCGGAATGTGAGGGAAGTTCAAGTGTTGGTGGGAAAGATTATCTCATTAAACAGATTCATCTCCCGCTCGGCAGACAGGAACCTACCCTTCTTTAAAATTTTACGCAACGCTCGCAACTTCGCCTGGAGTAAGGAATGCGAGGAGGCTTTGCAGGATATGAAGCGATACCTCACGAACGCGCCATTGTTGACCAAGCCTAGCCCAGGAGAAAGCTTAATTATTTACCTTTCAATCTCAACAGAGGCTACGAGCGCTGTCTTAGTGGCTGTCCTTGAGAGTAAGCACTTGTCGGTCTACTATTTGAGCAAAACTTTGCAAGGGGCTGAGAAAAGATACATGGAAATAGAGAAATTCGCTTTTGCGCTCGTCAATGCTTCTCGAAGGTTAAGGCCTTATTTTCAGGCTCATTCTATCACAGTACTCACGGATCAACCTCTCAAACAGATGCTCGCAAAGCCAGATGTCTCAGGGAGATTAATTAAATGGGCGATTGAACTTAGTCAGTTTGACATCGCTTTCGAGCCTCGCACGGCGATACAGGCTCAGGCTGTGGCTGACCTATTGGTGGAGCGCTTCAACTTAGATACTGGGCCCTCGCTGCAGGAGGGACTGTGGCTTCTGCACACAGATGGCTCCTCGACCTCACAAGGGGGGGGAGCAGGAGTGACCCTCAGAGATCCTCACGGTACTGAAGTTGACTACGCTATTAAACTAGCGTTTCAAGTCACCAATAACGAGGCGGAATATGAGGCTCTAATCCAAGGGCTTAGAATAGCCCTCCAGAATGGTGTCGTTCGGGTCACTGTATATGTCGACTCTCAGCTAATCGCAAGTCAAATCGATGGTACTTATGAGGCTCGAGAAACCACTATGGTGCAGTACTTGGCGAACGCTAGAGAAATTATATCAAAGTTCAAAGAATTTCATTTGCTGCAGATCCCGAGAGGGGAAAACGAGCGGGCGGACGCTCTTTCTAAATTTGCATCCGCCTTGGAGGGCTCCTACGAGCGCTTTATCACATTCCTCAGAACGGAGAGGCCGTTGATTCGCGATACGGGATCCTCAGATGAAGTCAATATGCTAGATCCCTCCGAGCCTTGCTGGCTTGACGACATCATTAGATTTTTAAGGGATGGAGTCTGCCCGAGCGACAAAGTGGAAGCACGAAAGATTAGAAGTAAAGCCCCTCGCTTCTCTCTCGACAGAGAGGGGCGGCTATTCAAGCGGTCTTTCCAGGGTCCACCGCTAAAATGTCTGAGACCCTCGCAAGCCAAGGAGGTGTTGGAACATGTGCATAACGGGAGCTGTGGGAATCATTCTGGCAGTCGAATCCTGGCAAAGAAAGTCTTGAGGAGTGGGTTCTACTGGCCCTCGGTGTTGCAGGATGCCATTAGTTACTCTAAGAAATGCCCTAAGTGCCAGTTTCATTCTAACACCCCTCAATTGCCGGCGGCTCAAATGATTCCTATTGATGTTTCGTGGCCCTTTGATCAGTGGGGCATTGATATTTTGGGACCCCTCCCAATGGCGGTCGGACAAAAGAAATTCGTAATACTCGCTGTGGATTACTTCACTAAGTGGGCCGAAGCTGAAGCAGTCGCGAAAATAACGTTCAAGGTTGTAAGGGACTTCATTTGGAAGAACATCATTTGCAGATATGGCATCCCGAGGGTGTTCATCTCGGACAATGGTTCCCAGTTCATCGCCGCCGACACACGGGATTGGTGCTACGAACTTGGGATTGAGCCAACGGTCAAGCTGAAGTGACCAACCGAACCATACTCCAACATCTGAAAATGATGCTCGAGAGTAAGAAGGGGGAATGGGCTGAAGAACTTCAAGGTGCCCTGTGGGCGTACCGTACTACCCCGCGAGCGACAATAGGAGAAACCCCCTACTCCCTCGTTTATGGCTCCGAGGCTATGATACCTGTGGAGATTTCTCAAGAGTCCGCCCGCGTTGCCTTCTTCGAGCATGCTACCAATGAAGCCAACCGAGCGTTCGAATTGGATTTGTTAGACGAAAGGAGGGATACCGCTTGGGCTTGAATCCATAAGTACAAAGCGACCGCAGCCCACCAGTACAACAAACGAGTCAGAGAAAGGACTTTCCAGCTGGGGGACCTGGTCCTCAAGAAAGTTGAAGTCTCCAAGCATGTGGGAAAGTTGGACCCCAATTGGGAAGGCCCCTTCAAAGTCATTCAGGTACGAGCGAACAACACCTACCTGCTAGAGACTTTGCAAGGCGAGCATCTCCCGCGACCGTGGAATGCATGTAACCTTAGACGGTTCTATGTGTAAGAATCAGCTCTTATAATCGCCCGCTCGGGGCGCATTGTACTTTCTTTGGACAGAAAGCATGATAATTGTTATCTTTTATTGCAAACTTAATGATAAGTATCTTACCCCTTTATCATTACTATGTCATGCACTTACTTTTCCTTTTATTTTTAAAGTGTGATGATGAATCGCGCTAGGAACCCACTCTGGGTCGAGCGTCCACGATGCTGATTGGCCTAGTGGGCATTCTGGTAACTTCAGGTTAGCATTATTCATGTTCTGAGAACACCATACGCCAAACATGTAAGAAGCTCACACGAGGGTAAATCCTAGAAACGAGCGTGTCAAAAGAAGGATGCTAAACACTTAATTTACACCAACTGGATGTTTATCACTCCAGTTCGCGTCTGTAAATCCCCCAACGACCCTCGTTTCCATAGGTAGAAGCACGCTCGTTGCAGCAAGCCACGAGCGCATCTTATCGCAGGTACCTTAGGACAAGGCTAACCTTACATCTACACTCGCTCCATTTCCTTAAGCAAATCTCACAGTTGGCTTTTAAATTCGCTCGAATCGCTGGGACGCTTAAAATAGAAATATGCATTGCATTTCTAAGGACAATACTTAGTTAAAGCTGAAGATTTACTAAGTTCAAATTCGAGCCCAGTTGCGGTTATGACCGAGGTACCCTCGAAGCGTCTCACAAAACGGCCTGTCCTTACAGAGTCCTAAACTAAAAGGAAATACTTTCGTGCACATACAGTAACATCACAGATATTCGAGTGCCAAAATAAACATGCACACAATCACCAAATATAAAGAGGCGACCATGCCTAACGTTCAAAGAAGAAGGAAATCAAACGTCAACAGAGGAGATATTCAAGGAAAGATGGAAAACAAGTTCAAAAACACCGCAAAACGGGCAAAATTTAAGTACAAAAAGTTAAAGTGTTCATAAACATAAATGGAAACTAAAATAGCTGAGCAGTAAAATAGCAGAGAGAGGATCTTTAAGGGGCTTGACTCTCGGGCACAGGAGGGGCAGTTGAAAGAGGGACTGGGGCCAGCACACGGGCATTGGAAGTTTGCGCATCACCAGGATCCTCGCCACCTTGAGCGTCAATGGTAATTCCATCATCCTCTATTTGTAGGGGCTCGGGATTTATGGGGTTGGCCGCCATGAACTCACCCTGGAGCATCGCCACCAGCTCCTGATACTCGGGCTCAGCCAGTTCCTCCGAGGGATCCACATTACGAACTACGGGCTCGCAGTTCTCGTCTAAATCCATGCGGAGGCGGTCGTCGAAGCGAGCACTTTCAGGGGCTAACCCTAGTCTGACCATCTGCCCAATTGCTTTGTAAAAGAAGCGCCTGGCATTGTCAAAGCAATGGAGGTTGGCGGTAAAACCGAAGGCCTTGGAGCGCACGAACTTCATCACTGAGTCCCATGACACCTTTGACTCAAGGCTGGCCATCTTTTCTTGCAAGTCCGTGAGGGACTTCTTGATTATATCGTTCTGGCGAGTACTCTCGGCCAATTGCTGTCCCAATTCCCCATTCTGGACCCTCATCTGATCGCGTTCCTCTTTCAGCTTATTGTGACGATAGTTGAGGGTCAGGAAGGCGTCGTCTGATTTTGTCAAGGCTTCTTTCAGCTTATCCTTCTCAAGGTTGGCTGCAGTCAGTTCAGCGCTGACATTGTTGTAATCCTCCTGCAACTGACCGGGGTCGGAGACGCGCAGCAGCTTCTTATATTTGGCCTTATTTTGGGAGTAGGCCTGCGATCGAGCCTGCAAGTTCTTCAGCCTCGGGATTACCTCCTGGAAAGCCAAAATCGAGGGTCACTATTAAAAGTGGAGACAGAGTAGACTGATGTTTCGCACAGGAAATGGAAGACTTACCGTCATGAGGGCATGACAAGCATCGTCCGCAACTCGAGCGGCGTCGTGCTCGTTCAACTTGTCATGGTCGCCGGAGAACTGGAGTTTCCCGACGATGTCGGAGACTAAGTTCACGGAATACACGCACTTCTTCAGTAGTACCGGACCCTCGGTCCGTTGACGTTTGTAACGAGCGTCCCCCCGACAGCCAGCCTTCCAAAAATCTTCTTCCTCCGACGAGGAGGTAATGCCGCCTTTGCCCCGGTGGCCCACGACCACCTCCTTACCTTTGCCCGAAATGGGAAGTGAGTCGGGCAGCCTTTTTCTCTTTCCTTGATGGTCGGCCCTCAAGAGATCATGTATTTGGACCGTTGTCCCCGAGCGGTTGCGGGAGGTGCTTGATCTCAGGGCAATGGGCCCTTCTGGGCCTTCTGGAGCGGCCGGAGGGGGAGTAGGATCCCGAGCGCCATCAACGGTCAGGTCTTCGATGGGACCGACGATCGGAACTTCATTTTCCGTGCCCCTTCCACCATTTCCTCACCCTGCCCTTCGGCGGGCTCCTCTTCCCCTCGGAGCATTGTGGACTTGTGCATGTTGCTGCGGTTGTTGAGGGTTAGCACCTCCCCTCTGGGCGCTCATTATCTCAGCAAGACGTTCGGCATCCATTCCTACTGTTAGTATTTGGATATCTGCAAAACAAAAGGTGCGAGCGTCAGAAGTTGGATGTTTGGATAACAATTACAAAGCGTAATAAGTGAAGATAAGTCAGTGAAACTATTCTAGAGGTTAGAGCAGTTAGTTCCTAGAATCTGACCGTCGAGCGCCATGATTTCGGCCGGAGGATCTATTATCATGCTCGGGGGGCAGGATAGGCCATAACGGAATAGCACTCCCTCGTTCTTCATCAAGACCTCAGCTTTGATCCACTTCTTCTCACTCCTCATCTCGAGGGCCAACCCCTTTGCCCAGTCCTCAAAAGCCTTATTCCTTATCCTCTCCCTAATCAATGGCCCCTCCCCATGTGTCAACCACTGTCGGTGAACCCCAAAAATTCCCGCTGGAGCACCCACGAAAAAGTACTTCTCTTTCCAATGCTCGCCGTAGGAGGTGGATGGAGAGTCTATCATCTTAAAGCCCGATTTGGCCTGGGCATAATAAACCCATCTGTAGGAGACGAGCGTAGTGAGCGGGCCACTTGTATCAAACTATCAAAGTTGGCAATCGAGGGTTCGTGGCCTAGGGCTCTCATCATTATTACAAAAGTGTTGATTAAGGCTATGCCGTTTGGCAGAATTTGCGAAGGGCAAAGCGCTAGATGATGGCAGATGGTGGCGACGGCGGATGGGATTGGAAACCTCAGGCCCCCGGCCAAGACAGCATCCCAGTAAACCGTCAACATCCCAGGTGGCGGTCGATTGGCTCTCTCTCCTTCCTCAGGAAGTCGAAAAGGAAATACTGCTTCATCCCAGTACACTTTCGCCCTCAACTCCTCCAAATCGTCGAGCGTCAGAATACTCTCAATTTCATCGGGGGATCTGTCAGTTTGGTGGTGTTAGGAATAGTGCCCTAGAAAGCCGATTCTATATCCGCTTTGTGCTTTTCCTTATTGTAATCACAGACAATCTTTGAATAAAATAACGAATTGAGGCAACACTTCTTTATATGCTCTTGTTTGGTATGCGTTTACTTTAGCTATGCATGTATGAGAACTCCCCTAATCCTGATGACTTTAGGACTCTACCTGTAATAGCCAAAGGTGCTTTGTCCCACATCGGATTGGAGGTGGGCTTGAAGCCACTTTATAAAGTGGTGGATCCCCCTCCCCTTGTAGAGGCCTTTTCCTGGGTGGTTCCCTTCGGGGTCTGGTTCCCACCTGGGAGAAACAAAAACCGTGAGGGTGGTTCCCTTCGGGGTCTGGTTCCCATCCAAAGCGGACAATATCGAACGGCGGGTTTTCGGGCTGTTACAAATGGTATCAGAGCCGGGGACCCGGATTCGGTGTGCCAGCGAGGACGCTGGGCCCTCTTAAGGGGGGTGGACTGTAATAGCCAAAGGTGTTTTGTCCCACATCGGATTGGAGGTGGGCTTGAAGCCACTTTATAAAGTGGTGGATCCCCCTCCCCTTGTAGAGGCCTTTTCCTGGGTGGTTCCCTTCGGGGTCTGGTTCCCACCTGGGAGAAACAAAAACCGTGAGGGTGGTTCCCTTCGGGGTCTGGTTCCCATCCAAAGCGGACAATATCGAACGGCGGGTTTTCGGGCTGTTACAAGGCTCCCCTTCGAAGAGAACATAAGTTCTCTTCTCAGAATCTAAAATGATTTTTAGATTCCTCAACCAATAAGAGTAGTTGGGACCAGTCAACTTGTTTGACTCGAGGATCGATACAAGAGGGTTTTTGGTTGCCATTTCAAAACACGTAGAGAATCACAGAATCTACGACCTAAATGGTAAAGCAGAGAACTAGTGAGCATGCTGAATTATAACGATATACAAAAGATAAGGTCTTTAATCTAATGTAGCTCCCACAGTTTTTCAAAGATCTAGAATTCCCAAAGATCTAAGAGGAACAGGTTTCCCAATGGGTACTAAGATCCTAGGCATTTTAGCTCGAACCTACGACTAGCGGACATTCTAAGTAAGAACCCTAGGTAGGTACAACTTACCAATTCTAACACCTTTAGAACTATTAGTAATTATTTTTGCATCACCTATCTTTCAATACGGACCCACGACTCGTGTGACATCCATATTTACTTAGGCGTTAAGCTAGACCCATCAATCATAAGATCATGACCAAAACTTAGTTCGAACGACCCACGACTCGCGGACATCGCCCTTGCTAAAATTGATCATGAAATATTGATCATTTAAAATGATCAATTAGGTAACTAAGAACTAATAAGCTCCACAAGCTATCCCACGACTCGCGGACAATAACCAGCTTCACTTACTAAACTTAAAACCTATTGATGGAATGCTAGGAATTTTAATTCAAAATTTGCATCTCGAATTAAACACCTATTTATTCGAAATTAGCTTAATATTTAATGGGAATTTTCGAATTAACCAGAGAGTTGTCCGGTTCGACCTCACCAACATATATGTTATCCTATTTTATTAATCTTGATTAATGCAAGTACACTTAAATGCATTTCAAACAAGCACATAAACAGATAACATGTCCTAGCATGATACTAACATGTAATGATCATGGGTTCTACCTAACTTATGCGTGATATGTGGGAGCCACTCCACAATCACAAGTTCTAACATACATGCCACATAAACAGTTTAAATCACATAAGGGATAGCGGTAACAAAATACCAGCCCTATCTCTATTACATTTTTACAATTGAGATTCCCCTCCCTAACATTTTGAGTGGTCTTCACTTATGGCCTCCTTGTTACTTGAATGTGGTCCATCTTACTCCATGGGTGCATTGTCTCCAAAATGAAAATAAAACCTCACAACCTATCTCTACTCTCAAATTACAATAAAAAGAAAAAGACATAAAGTAATAAGGCTCAATCTTCATATTGGCCTTAGACAATTACACGGGGCATACCCCGGCCTCAAAAACAGTAATATGGAAAGCCACATAATAAATCACATAACAGTACACACATAAGTGAGGCTCCAACCTCAATTGAAAAACGCAACTATAGGGCTCCAACCCCAATTTAAACCATCTATGTGCATAAATTAAAACCATAAATAAGTCTAAACCCATGATCACCTAACATGCTTTTGCAAGAATTTAAATTTAACCAATAAATTAAAATTCTCGCTTTAAGCTCTAATAGCTTAAAACACAACTTAGATGCAATTCTTGTTCAAGAGCCTTTTCAATAAAACCCGAAAAACAATAAACTAATAAAATTCCAATTAATTTCTGAAAATTAATAATTTTATTCTTTCAATATTTTCAGAAAATAAAGTTTGCAATTTTTCTCAAAATTTAAATCGATCAATTTCTCAAAAATCCCAATTTAATCAAAATTTTAAAATAATTTTATTTTAGTAAAACTGATTTTAAAAGATAAAATTAAAATAAAATTAGATCGGGATTTTCAAGGACCGAAAACACGAAATACGGAAACACGAATATTGGCCTGAAACCACCCGCCTAAGGGGGGCACCGCCGCGCAGCATCAGGCGCGGGCGCGCGCGCCAGCAGCGCGCACATCGTGCGGCAATTGCCGCCCACGTGCGCGCTCTGGGCGCGAGGCCTGTGCGCTAGTCGCACGCTGCAGTGCCCGCCCGATGGCGGGCGGTCTCGGCCTGGGCATCCCGCTCTGTTGCGGGACGGTACGGGCGGCTGTCCCGCGCGGTTGTGGGACAGGCGAGCGGGCACGCCTAGGCGCGGGCTGGAGTGCCTCCCGC
This sequence comes from Lantana camara, assembly GCA_037501455.1. Lineage (NCBI taxonomy): Eukaryota > Viridiplantae > Streptophyta > Magnoliopsida > Lamiales > Verbenaceae > Lantana > Lantana camara. The sequence goes on from CM074855.1 coordinate 63,191,486, forward strand.
GCGGTTGCGGGAGGCCTGGGCGGCGACGACGGGCCTGGGCGTGCGACATGCTAGCACGCCTAGGCTTGTCCTTTTCGTGTTCCGTTTCGTATTTTTGGGTTTCTCCAAAACCCGGTTCAATCCTTAATTAAGAAAAATACGATTTAAATAGATTTCTATCAAAACGTTTTTCAAAAACACAATTTAATAACACAGATTCAGAAACTCAAGAAAAATTACAGTTTCGTAATTCAGGCTTTCTAAAAGAACTCATGAATACCTAATTCGCATCTAAGCCTAAGAATTTCTACCAAATTCAGAATAATTGAGACGAATCAGAAACACGATTAACGAGGTGGCTCTGATACCACTTGTTGGAAAACACAAATCAGAAAGCAGCGGAATTTAAAAAATTTTCCCAACAAAAGGATATTGGACTCGCAGTCGTGTAACCAAATTCGTAGAGATAAAAAACTTACTTTTCTTTTGTTCTTTCTTGAAGCGTTTCAAGCCACCCAAGAACGCTCTTCTCGCGGCTTGATCCACTCTCCTTGGTAAAGCTCGAATCTTCAAACTTCTAACTTGAAGCTCTCTAGAGATAGTCCACCAACTTGATCACAATCTAACTAGTAAGGATGCTAGTTCTCTAGTTAGTGTTTAGGCTTAACCTAGGGTTTCGTTTATCTTGGAGAAAGGATGGCGTTCAACACATGAACCAAAAGAATTGCCAATTAGCTCCAAGGGGAGCTCGAGCTCCCCTATTTATATTAAGGGGAGGACCGAAAATCCTAGTCCTTATGGGCTAGGTTTTGGTCTCTCTCTCTTATTACTTGATCATCAAGTAATTTTGACTTTAACTTTGAATTCAAATTCAAATCAACTTTCAAGAGAGCTAAAATATCCAAACTAATTTTGAATAATTTTATACTTTATTTATTTAAAATAAATAACTTATTTTTATCTAATTAATTAATTCGTAATTAATTAACTAGATTATTTTTCTCCAAAATAAGACTTTCTTTTTAATTCAAAATTAAACCAAAGTCTATTAAATAATTAACAAATTAATTATTTAATATTCAATCAAATAATCACGTTTGGCACACATGTCACAATGACACGTGTCCAGTCACGTGACCCACACGTGTAGTTTCACACGTGTGGAACCCTCTAGGCCCGATTAACTCGTTTAATCATTTTTAAAGCCTCAACTCATGTAACCAAGTTGTTGTGTGTGACCCTCTATGTTCTCAATTCAATTAGCAGTGACCCCAATTAATTAATTCACTATTTAATTAATCGGTCCACAGATTAAATGACCATAGTCTAGCAACAGGTGTTTAACCCCTAGCTGAATTGGAATGTTCAGATTCGACATAACCTTTAAGTCATTGATTCATGTGAGATACAATCCTCCTACTTACTATCTCTCAACCAAGATCTAGGGTAAGGGAATAATTAGAACCCTAATAATCCGGTCTTAAAGCTAAGTGCATTTCATATCCAATTGATCTCAATCCAAGAAACCCTTTTCTTGATGTCTTGATCTACTGCCTTGGCCAAGGACTCCATATGGCATATGAATGACTTACACAATAAGAGATCACCTTGCAAATGCAAGTGTAGGTCCTTTCTTGATTCTCATTCACTTTCATGAATCACTTGTGCAGCCCCAGCATAAGCCTTGAATCAGTTGTCTAAGGCGACACCCTTTAAAGCTTATACCTAAGACTACAGAGTTAACTCATAAAGTGACAAGGAACCTCAAGTCTTAAGGATCAATTAATCACATCAATGACTCATGAGATATTTTCTAATCTGGAAGTTTCTATTTCCTGAAATAGAAACTTCCTTTCCCATTTAGGAATGTTCTTACACGGGGCACCTCAGTGAACTTACTTGTTGAAGTAAGCACCCTCATGTATCACGCACGTATCAACTATACACTTTGCACCTCCATGAAACAAGGTGGTCGTTCTTAAGGGCGTGATCCCACAAGCAAGCCTTAGAGGAGTCAGGTTGACACTCCCACTGTCTGTAGGGCTCATCAGCTTGGAGTATTTTACTAATCATGACTTATGTGATATAGGGCTCGTTTCATGAACCATTTCACCTAAATGGTTGAGTCCTAAAGTCATCAGGATTAGGGGAGTTCTCATACATGCACAACTAAAGTAAACGCATACCAAACAAGAGCATATAAAGAAGTGTTGCCTCAATTCGTTATTTCATTCAAAGATTATCTGTGATTACAATAAGGAAAAGCACAAAGCGGATGTACAATCGGCTTTCTAGGGTACTATTCCTAACAGGTGGATAACCGGGGAAGGCATAGTGTGGGTTAGCTACCCCTTGTATTTGTATTGCAGGTGGAGAGGGTTTGACTCCCGAACACCGTTGATGTGGGGATGGGTTGGTATTTGTGATTTATGTATTTTATGTTATGATATGAGGAGATGTTGGAGGTCCGTACTCGCCGAACGTATGCTTATGTTTGTTTTGTTGGATTATGAATCGGGATAGAATTTCTTTACGTATGATATGTTAAGTTTCAAAACGATTTGGTATGCAAAACCCTAGCCTGGTTCATGATTATCCCTTTCGTAAATGCTATGCTTGATACTTTTTTATGTGTGTAGATGTGCGTTAGCCCCCTCACTCAGTCGAGTTGTAGACTGACCCTCTCCTTTACCCCTTTTAGGTGTTCTCGAGCTAGGTGGGGAAGTACATCATGTCGAGTCATACTTGCTAGTTAGGTCGTGTCTGCATATATATATGTTATATTTGAGTACATATGAATTGTAATTATGATACTTTTGAATACTCGATCCTTTTGGGCCGCGTGGCCATTGTATATAAGTTATATGTTTGCGTTGAGCTCTTTTATGGATCCTGTTTGTTGCTTTCGCTTACTTGTTTGTCTTAACCCCGTTTAGTCTAGTGTGTGTATGTAGGTCCCCGTTCGCTTAGACTTGGGCTTATGTATAGAAACCCATTTCATATGTGGGTTCAGGTCTAGGAGTGGGGGATGTGGTGACCCCTCGCCCCGGGTGCTACATCCTAAAGTGATATCTGAGCTCCCGGTTGCAAAATTGGAGCTCTAGTGTCTTGTCAGGTTTGTTTAGGTCGTACGACATAGCATAACGTGGTTATGTGACCTTATACGACTTCTTTTTTTATATTCTTATTAATTATAAACATAAACATATACTAGCCCTCACGCATGAATATTGAAATTCCTTGGTTTTTCAGGATGCCTCCATGTAGAGATCAACGACGTGAAAGGTCCCTGGGCCACTGAAATCATAGAGACCATTCACCTAAGACTGAGAAAAACCCCCACCTTAGATGAAACCGGAGGGATTTATGGAGAGAATGTGTGCTTTTCTGGATACCTGCTACCGTCAGAATACACCCCCGATTGAAAATCAAGAGGGAGGTCAAATTACACACATCTTGAGAGAATTTTGGAACCAAAACCTTCCCAAACTCGAGGGTGGAAGTGATATACAAGCCGAGGAGTGGCTTATACAAATTCAAAGGATTTGGGATTTGATACCTTGTGGCTCGGTAGAAAAGGCGAGATGCATGATCACTATGGTACAAGGATAGGCCTACAGTTGGTGGAGTACCGTCCGGATCCGCTTAGATGTAGCAGGGGAGAATGTGAAGTGGGAAAGATTTGCTCGAGAGTTCCGGAACAAGTATATTCCCATTACCGCGAGAGACCGTAGGCTTAAGAAATTTATGGATCTTAAACAAGGTAGAAACACGATCATGGAATACATTGATGAATTTGACCATCTATCTCGATATGCTCCTAATATTGCCAATGATCTTCGACACAAAGCTCTCAAGTTTCTTCAAGGTTTGAGAGAGGACATAAAAGATGCTTTTGAGGCCGTTAATACCGATACTTGGGCCATTGTCACGGAAAAGGCTTTGAAAGTGGAGGAACGAGTGGTGGCAAGGAGGAAGACTTCTCACACAGGTTAAAGTTCTGGCTCGGGAGGTCAAAGCAAGTGTGGGAAGAGGCCGGCTTATCAAGCTTTTCAACTGGTGAAGCCTTAGAACAAGCAACCCCGCCCCGCGGGACAAAATCAACCCTTAGTACTTCCGGCACTAGTCAAGGCTCAATGGACAAATTGCAAGGGTCCTCATCTAGTGTAGAACTGCTTCAAACTTCACAAGAGATGTTTCATTCGTGGGGCACCAGATCATATGGTGAGCATGTGCCCAAAGAAGAAGACCAGAGGTAACCAAAGGCCCACAATTCAAGCTAGGGCCTATGCTTTAGAAGGCGAGGAGGAAGAGGCGTTTGAGATTGATCCGAATGCCATGATTGATGATACCATTAGAATTCATGGCACTACATTGCATGCATTGCTTGATCCCGGGGCCACTCATTCCTTCATTTCTTGGGAACTTGCTTCTTCTTTGCGTTTGCCTGTTTCTCTCTCTAAGTATGATTATGTAGTTAGTTCTCCCCTCGGGGGTTGTTTCGTGACTTCTAGAGTGTACCGGGAGTGTCCGGTGAGCTTTAAGGGCCGAGTTTTCCTTACCGAATTGGTTGAGATACCGATGCAGAGGTATGGGATGATTCTTGGAATGGACTGGTTGTTTGAGCACGGAGCTATGATGGATTACCGTGGGAAGAAGGTTTCATTGGGTTCAGTGGTTTTTATGGGCGAGAGGTTGAAGTCCAGCCCGTTTATTTCGTTTGTTGAGGCTTGTAAACTAGTCCAGGACGGTGCGACAGGTTTTGTGGCCTATCTCTTGAATAAACCTAAGGATCAGGCCAACTTGAGGAGACGGAGGTCGTGCAAGAGTATGCCGATTTTTTCCCTATGATGTTGGGTTCTCTACCGCACGATAGGGACATCGAGTTTGTAATAGACCTCTATCCCGGAGCATAGACTTTCTCAAAGACTCCCTATAGGATGGCTCCTGCTAAGTTAAAACAGTTGAAGGCACAGTTTAATGAGCTTTTAGCTTGCGGGTACATCCGTCCGAGCACTTCTCCGTGGGGTGCTCCCATTTTGTTTGTAAAGAAGAAGCATGGAACGTTACATATGTGCATAGATTACCATGAGTTGAATAGAATGGCCGTGAAGAATAAATACCCTTTGCCTCATATCGAGGAGTTGTTCGATATTCTGCAGGGTTCTAAGGTTTACTCCAAGTTAGATTTCAGGCAGGGTTATTATCAGCTGCATATCAGGGAGGAGGATATTTCGAAGACCGGGTTTAATACTCGGTATGGGCATTTTGTGTTCGTTGTGATGCTGTTTGGGTTGATGAATGCCCTAGCTCTGTTTATGGACATGATGCACCGAGTGTTCAGGCCGTTTCTTGATAAGTTCGTGGTGATTTTTATAGACGACATTCTGGTGTATTCCAAGTCTGCTGAAGAGCATGCACAGCATCTCCGGATTGTCTTGGAAACTCGGAGGGAACACAAGCTCTATGCTAAGCTCAGCAAGTGTGAGTTTTGGATCGACAAAGTCATATTCGTAGGCCATATAATTTCAGGCAACGGAGTTGAAGTTGATCCGTCCAAGATTGAGTCAGTGCTTCACTGTGAGAGACCGAGAAATGCCTCAGAGATCTGAAGTTTTCTTGCATTGGAAGGGTATTATCATAGGTTTGTCAAGGATTTCTCTAAGATTGTTGCCTCGTTGACCCGATTGACAAAGAAGGAGGTACGGTTTGAGTGGGATGATAAGTGTGAAGCAAGTTTTCAAACATTGAAGGTGACGTTAACTTCAGCACCGATTCTTACCCTACCCAAGTGTAGTACCCCGGAGCGCAGAGCACTACATCCCCCACACCATAACCCGACACGGGTAACGAAATAGAGACTCCGCACACACACCAAGTCACGGTGAACGGGTGACAAAAAAAATCATGCCTAAGTTAGGCGGTCTAGACCCTAAATCAGAGTGCACAAGAAAATAAAAAGCAAAAGCGGAAGCACCAGGATTGCAAATACAAACATACAAGCTCGAATTAATACATATTATACACATCATGCCCAACCAGGGTTAAATAAATCATATAAGTATCAAAGTGCAAATTCTGAAACATAGTTTGTACATATTTTATACATAATACCAAGATTAAAGTAAAGATGCAATGACGCAAAAGACTCGACTAAAAGACTAGAACAAATCAAACGACAGACCGCCGCCTAGTACGGACCAACACCTGCAAACTCAAAGAACAAAAGGGGGGAAAAGAAAACAATGAGGAGGGGTCAGTCCTAAAGACTGGTGAGGGGGCTAACACGCACACACACACATATATATACGTAAAAGCAAAGCCTACTCAGAATTTAAGAGTTCATGAACCGGGGCGTGGGTTTTGCAATCCTAAATCGTTTTAGCCCGTTATACTAAATGTAGCAAAATTTTAAGGCCAAAAGCCCAAAATAACAGAGTTTTAAAAATTAGAAGGCGACTCCCGTTTCATGAACCATTTTCATAATCAAAATCACACAACTCGGCTAGTAGAGGCTTCGGACCAACCTAACTCCTTTCAAAATTCATAAACGTAATCAAAATTCAAACTAAAACAGAATCAAACATACATTCCTCTTCTCCGGGTGATGGAAGGGTGGCCTAACCTAACCATTGTTCTCATGTCAGGGTCATGAGTTTCATGACACTCACGTCCAAGGATTCCATCCCCCACCAAACCTCCTAGTGGGTTACGGGTTGACCCTATAAGTTGGAGACTGTACTCGGGAGTTACCCGACGGCCCGACACTATCCCGGGGCTCCTTTGCACAAATCTTCGGGGCCCAGTCAAATTGTTCGAAAATTTAAAGTTCATAAGTTCATAATTTTCAAAATTCGGACTTATTTTTCAAAGTCAAAACTCGCTAGTTCAAAACACGCACACCAACCATTTTTCGAAACAAACTAACGAAAATATAACTTACATAAATACATAAAAGCATTTTTCAAATGTTTCATAACAAACGGGCCAATTCCCATAAAATACATACCAAACACATATCTAAATACATATATATATATATATATATATATATATATATATATATATATATTCGTAAGTCGTATGCGGGATTAAATCATATTTAGGGTTGTAGGTCATAATAACTAAAAGAAAGAAAACCTCACCTTGTCTACCAAACCAAACGAAACGAACTCAAAACACCTGTAAGAGACCTCCTCATCACCTACGGAATGAACCTAAGGACAAAACAAACAATGAAAGACAACTTTAGACTCACAATGTACCAATTAGACGCTCGGTAAATGCATATGGATGCAAATAATGCACAAATAACGTAATGAGATATCCACCATGTCATATAAGGCCACATTAAATCATATTAAATCATATCGGATCATAAGTCACCTATTTCACGTTAAACAAATTCGTAATGTTCACATAACGAACATGACATGTCATATAACACGTTAGCAATGCAAATACTCTATAAAATGAGCAAGAAAATTACATACAAGGCAAACAAACAAGGTATGAAGTCATATAGAAATGTTGAAGCGTTTATGATGCACAATAGGTCATATATTGCATATAAGAGCATCGAAATTACATCAAATAAATTCAAAATTTAGCATAATGATCTTAGCATATCATATTATAACATATTATATGCATTCATGAGTTCAAATTCATAAGAAAGGCGAAAGGATGCAAGAAAGTTTAACACGTATCATATAAACGTTCACACAATTAAGTCACATTTACACTTATTAAACAAGGCCATAAAATTGGAATAATTAACAAAACGTATCACGTACTAACATATTAACATGTTGGGATCATAATTGGGGTGGGAGAAATTAAATAAAATCGAAAATGAAGTATAAAAATCGCACGCACAAACACCCTAGGGCTGTCACGGGGGTGATAAGATGCATGTGACGCCCCAATAATTCGGCCGTACAGGTATGACGTAATTGTTTACAAAATTGAGCGAATAATTATTTATACATGGTTATATATTTAATTTAATTTAAATATATTGAATGTGTATATATGTTAATTATGTTAATTATTATATCCTAAGTTATTTAATATTAAGTATTTTTGTGAATTCATATCAATTGATATTTATTGCATAAATCGAACTTGATTGCAACGTGAATTAATTTCCCGAACTTGACTTCATTTCGTTGTGACCTTATTTAATCATTTCATGAACTTTGAGGACTTAATTGTATTGGACTTAATTGCTCATTTGTTATGGAATTGAACCTAATTGCATACTTAAATAATGGAAGGACTCAATAGCAATTTGGTAATTTCTTCTTGATACATAGCAGCATATTACGTTCCACTCCTTTCCTTCTTTCGTATAAACATTACATACACTTGCTCTTGCTTCCCTTGTCAACCGAGCCAACCTTCATCTAGTGGAGAGGGAGATTTCATCTTTTAAGCTTCATTTTTGTGGGATTTGTGATCATTCAAGCATCATCAACATCATCTCTTCATCCCATCTTCCATTTCTTGCATTTAAAGTAATTTTGGGAACATGGATAATTTTCTTGAATTTATGGTATAGATAGGGGTTTGCTATATGTTGGTTGATGTGTGTAATTGTTATTGGAAATATGTTTGGGAACTTTGAGCTCAAGTTGTATGCATTCATCTTGTGAATTATGGACTTGGAGCATGAATGATGAAATGGGTTCCATTTGATAGATTCTTGATGATCTAATGTGGAAAAAGGTGTTTTTATGAATTGTTATTGATCTATTTGTATGCTAGTAGGTGTATATCATGATATTTGAGCATTTAAAGGTGTGTTTGATCCATTTTTGGGCGTTTGAGTTGTGGTACGTTTAGGGGTGTAAACGGATACTAAACGGATCGGATGTATGATTATCATATCCTTATCCGTTTATGATTCGGACGGATACGGATAATATCCTTTTAAATCGAATTCGGATAATATCCTTTTTATACGGATATAAGCCGGATTCGGCCGGATTCGGATTTTAGTCGGATTTTCAACTATTCAAAATTTGAAATAAATTATTTAACTATATAACTTTGAATTTTAATCAGATTATCAATTATTCATTTATAGATAAATTATTTAATAATTATATAACTTTGAATATATATATTTTAGACAAATAGAGAAATAATAAGTATATCTATATATTGCATTTTTATTTTTTAGTGAATGTATAAATATGGTGAAGCTATAAATTTTATCATATAATTAATTTGAAATATAATACTTTTATTAATAACATAATATATATTAATTATATTATCTCTATATAAATGTTGAAGTGAATATATGGTTACTAATAAAATCTAAGATTTTTCTTTAATAAATGCGCTAAAAAATTTACTTAATACTAATAATCTATCATACAAATACAGTTGTGTGTATATATTTTAATATAACATATTATTTATCAGATACGGATTACGGATAAATCGGATAACAGATATATCTAACGGATAATGAAACGGATCGGATGTTAAACGGATCGAATGTCTTATTACCATATCCTTATCCGTTTATAATTCGGATGTCTATAATCGGATACGGATAATATCCTCTTGAAACGAATTCGGATAATATCCTCTATAAACGAATTCGAATGCGGACGGATATCGGATTTTCGAATATCCATTTACAGCCCTAGGTACGTTCTTGTTCTGCTGTTATGCCCTGTTTTTCTGCTGCGTATTGTTGACACGGGCGTGTCACTTTTCCCTTCTTCAGCATGACACGGGGGTGCTTGTTGGTCTGGTTTTGCTGTACCGTGACACGGGGGTGTCACGGTTTGCCTTGTATTGGTGACACGGGCGTGTCACCTTCTGTTTTCAGGCATATTGTCCACTGTACCCAGACACGGGGGGTGTCATGGCTTAGTGTGTAATGGTGACACGGGCGTGTCACCTTCTGATTTCATGCATTTTGTGGTTGCATGCTACTGTACGTGCATGTGCTATATATATATATATATATATATATATATATATATATATATATATAATATAATGTAATATAATTACATAATTATATATGTTTAGTGAATATTAATTATTATTTGGATTGATTTGATTGAAAATGTGGGATTGTGAATTCGAATGAATGATTGAATGACTTGAATATATGATTTAAATTCCTTAATAGTGCACATGAACATTTTCATAACATAATTTTATCTTTTATATATTCATATCATGATCATTGCATTGCCGAGCGTCTTATTTGGTCATATTGAGTCTCACTTCACCTTTCTTGCATAGATTTTGATCCAGTTGGAGACGAGGCCGGTCAGTGAGGCTCGTGTGTTCTCCTTTTGCCGTTTAAGGTGAGTTTCTCTTCTATGTAGATATATGACCCTATATATACCTTAAATGTGAAAGTTTTCGACCAAAATTAATATATATATAGAGAGTCGTTTTAAAGAGTAAATGTTTTCAACGTAAAGCCTTATTTTATGAACCCTACCTAATGTTTTGGCGAGAAATGATCGAATGCACGAATGGGGCCCAGGGACTTAGTGTGAGTGGCTATCCGGGGAGGCATGGACCGACGGTGATCCCTCACACTAGTTCCACCAATGAACGGCGTAACCGGACCTCGTTAGGAGTTAGCGAGGAATGGACGCTGAGCGCCATCTGGGGAGTCATGTAACCCCTTTTGGTCAATGAATGGGTGGTCGGGCCTTGCAAACCCGCCACCAACCCGGAGGAAGGTGTATGTAACGCCCCAGTTTTTCAATTATGTATTTCATGATATTTGTGAATTATTTGATCAAGTGTTTACATGAAATTTTATCATCTTGTAATTTATGGCATGATTTATATTTAATTGATTTGCGTCATTTAATTTTCTTGATTTGAATACTTGCAATTATGATTTAGATTATAACTTCGTGAATTCAATTTCGTGAGTGTGTATTTAATTCTCCAAGCATGATTTAAGTGATTTAGCATAACATATATATATATTCAACTCCATTTCATCATATTCTTTTAGAGCTATATATATGTGTGTTTATATAATCATCAACCATGCATGCCAAGTTGAAGCATCCCTAACTTGTAAATTCCTAAGAGGTAAAGGCTTGTGTGCAAATAACTTTTAATTAGCAAGACTTTTCTCCCCACTTGAATTATATAATGTATATATACATATACACATATCTATATATATATCTTGACTCATGAAAATATCTTATCTTTCCCCCACATTTCATTTATCCATTTTTCATCTAAGATTTCACACACTCACACACACTCAATCTCGTTCAAAACACCATGGACGAGGAGGAGGAGATTTCATCATTTCTAGCTTGGTTTCAAGGGGAACTTGCATACTTTGAAGCATCACCATCATCACTCCATCATTTCTTCTCCTTTCTTTCATTCAAGGTAGAGCTTAAGACTTTGTTGAATTCTTGATGTTATGATTGAAGAAGGGTTTTGAGATTTATAATGCAATTCCTTGGTTATTTGTGATTAGAAGCATGATCTTGATCTTTACACTCCAAAGCTTGCATGAATTCATGAATAATGTGAGACTTAGGTATCATGATATATTTGGGGTTTGGAAGATGAATTCTTGATGATATATGCTTGGTTCCTTGGATTAATTGAAGTCTAATTGATATATGTGAGATATATGCTTGATATATGATAGTTTTGGGGTGAATTCTTGTCTTGGTGTGGTGTGGGAAGGCTTGGGAGCCAATTCCCGTAGGTTTGCCCTGTTTTGTTCTGCTGCGTACAGTTGACACGGGGGTGTCGACTTTTCCTTGTTCAGCGTGACACGGGGGTGCAGGTTGGTTTGATTTTCTGTACCGTGACACGGGGGTGTCACGTTTTGCCTTGTAATGGTGACTTTTATTTCCTGTGTTTTGTCCAACTTCGGACGAACGCCATTTTCACCTCGCTTTGAATTAGAAAACGTGCCATATACCGTCGGAAAGGTCTTTGTGTCTACTTTCATACCAAACAAACGAAACTTGATTCCCACTTCTAGAATTTAAGATATTCCAGTTCTCCCACAACATGTACATTTCTAAAAATTGTTGGTTTTGGCCAAACTTCACCAAAACCTTTCTTATTGCATTCCTTTCACTCTCTTGGCTCCCATATGTGAATTATATGTTGTATATACTTGATTAATTGATAAGCATGCTCTTACTTGACACTTCTTGGTACGTAATTGCTCAAACTTTATTGTGTAATTCCATGCACTATATGAATTGAACTTGAAATGATTGAATATGTGACTCCTTGAGATTTATTTCATATCTTAGATATTGATTGGTTCTCTTACATGCTAAGTGTCACTTGATTGCTAGTTCTACTTATTTACATGAGCATTGTCGTGCGTCATACTTGGTTTCATATTGAGTCTTGTCCCACGAGTTCACGTTATTTCCTTTCTTGTCCAGTTTTTCTCCAGGGCGGAGATCATTGATCGTTGGGCACTTTCTTGTATCTTTATCTTGTTCCGTCACTCGTCAGGTGAGGTTTAAATTCTAGATATTTAGAACCTTACAACCCTTATGTGATTTTCGGCCAAAACGTATCTATATATCTATAGTTTTCGAACCTTATGATTTTCAATTGATTTCACGGAATTGGATTGATTGATTGATTGATTAACGCATTGATTGTTTTGGCGAGTAACTATTGTTCACGTTGGGCCCGAGGGTAGTGTATTGAGCCAACCGGGAAAGCAAGGGCTGACGGGTAACTCTTGCACTATCCTCACCATTGTGGGATCACCTCTGAATCCACCAGGAGGTTTGGTGGAGGAAGAAATCCCGTACGTGGGAGTCATGCTCCTGACATACACCGTGCCTGGATGGTTGGGTCTTGCAAGCCCGCCATCACCCGGAGGAAGAAGGAGTTATTGATTGAAATTGCTAATTGTGCACTAAGTTCTATTGCTTGATCACTTAATTAATTACAACTGAATTATTGTACACTGTTGGAGAAAGGTTGGAGATTTGCCCTCACTCGCCGGGCCACTGATTGAATTGAATTAAATTGAGTGTATTGTTAAATTGATTAGTTGTAATCTCGGGCGAGTTATCTTTTACTTTTAAACTTGTAGTGTTTTTATTTTATAAACCCTTACCCGAGATTATAGCTTGTATGTTACTTGTGCGAATATTTATTTATAAACCCCTCACTCAGTCTGTGGTAGACTGACACCTCACACTTTTCAGGTGCTGTTAGTGGCGTGCTAGGCGGGAGTCCGAGTTGTGTCCAGTTGTCGAGTTGAGTCTATCATTGCATTTTCATGTTATGGATATGTTGGAGATGATAATGTATTGATAAGTGTTGGTACCTACTACTATATAAATGTTGGTATCTATAAGTAAATATGTAAATATGGTACCTATAAGTATTGATTGCTATTGCTTCCGCTTTTATTGTTCTGAATTGTTTATTGGTAGTATTTGAGGGTACCCGCCTAGCTTTTGAGTTTTTTTTATTGTCACCCGTTCGCCATGAGTCCGGTTCATATATGGACTACCCATTTCATGTGTGAGCTAGACTTATGGTGCGGGGGTGTGGCATCTCGGCGTTTCGGGTGCTACAGTGTAAACGTTAATGAATGTGCACAAAAGAATGATTGCATGAAAAGAATGAATGAATGAATGTTTAAATGATTTACACAAGGTGTTGGTTGGAGATAATGCACGCCCACTCGCCGAGCCAATAATGACCTAATGTTAATGATTCGTTATAATCCCCTTTGATGATTTCTTTTCACCCACTTGGGAAATTCTTTAAAACCTCACTTGGGATTATAGTTTGCATGTGATTGTTTATTTACCGTCGTATAATATATTACGCCCTGTTTTTATACCCACCAGTCCCTTTTGGACTGAACCTATTTGGTTTTCAGCTGTGTCGTGCAGGTGTTCAGGGAGCTAGGCGGGAATACGAGTCCTAGGTCTTGCATTCGTCTCTAGCTCTGTATTTTGGGTTTTACACTTGCATACACTAATTATGTTTTGGTTTATGAGTACTTTACTTTTGATCTTTGTATATGAATATTGTTGTTGGAGCGTACTTGTTTGAGCCGTGATGGCAACTGATGATGTATATGAATTACTTTTGGAGCTGTGATGCTCATGGTACATATATATATGGTATATGTTCGTTTATTGCTTCCGCTTTAATGTTTTACGCTGATTTTATGGTTAAGGGTTAGCCCACCTAGCTTAGAGTGTGTGTTTGTCCCCGTTCTCCGTGATTTGGCTAGGGTATGGATCGTCCATTTCATATTCAGGTCGGGTCTCGGTGCGGGGGATGTGACACCTTGCGCTCGGGTGTTACAATGCAAGAACAAAATCGTGCACCCCCATTGACGCACCCAGGCCCTAAACACACACAAGGAATAAGGGATAACACTCCCAAGAGGAATGGGAGTGGCCCCCGTTAATAGCAACAACACCTCAGCGTTACTCCCTCCCCACTTCAAAGAGGTAACGGGAGTTACCTAGCCCTTCTTCTCCAAACCGAGAGCAGCCATGACTGCAAAACAGCCACCATTCATGTCAGAAACAAGAAGGAAACGAAATCAAAGGCAAAGAATCAATCATCATCCCCAAGCTTCAAATTTCATCAAATTTCATCCATGGTGGTTTAAATTACATCCATATATCACAAAATTTGGCTTCATATAATCATAGAAGGGGGCCTAAGGATCATGTAACTAGCTTAAGATCAAGAAATAGTTTAAGAATTGGCAAGAATCATCAAATAAGCCATAAGACCTAACTATTCACATAGCAGCCCCAAAACAAGCTCAAACAAGGATGAAACTGGGAAAATTCACACTTAAAAGAAAGATAAGAAGATGGAGGTTCGAATTCTGAACTCACCTTTTGAATTTGACAAAGATCGGAGGTCGAACGAGCAAGAAATCACAAGAATGAATAGTGGCAACCCCTTTTCTCTTTTCTCATTCCTTCTCTCTCATTTCTGCTTCTTTTCTTCTTTTTCCTGAGGCTGGAACAAAATCAGGGAGAGAGAGGGTGATTAAGGGTTAAATTAGGGTTAAATGGGTTCAAAAATGGGTCAAATCGGATAAGAAACGGGTTGGATATAAGCAAAACGTGCGGGGATGGCAAAGCTATCACAAGGGTCTCGTTTTGGGTGAAATTCGGAGAATCAAATGGGCTTATAAAAATATGAGGCCAAGTTCTCTAGCTTCCATTCTTCATTATGAGTCTGGTGCCACTTCCGGAATTCGAATTCGAATTCCCGATCTCGACTTACGCATTTCGGAACCCATGGCGTACGTACTAAAACAAGTTAGGCCCTTAAGTCCCTAAAAAATAAAACGGTTCGAAAACCGTAACAAACGAGTTCAAAAATATAAAATGAACAAGCAAACAAGTTCAAAACATATATAATTCATGCATAGCATGTAATCACAAAAAATCACAAACGAAAACGGATTCAAACGGATTAAAAACGACGCAACAAGAGCAAATACGTTCAAATAGTGCATATAAGGTTCAAATAAAACTTCAAATATTAATTCAAATAATTCAAGAATATCACATAAATAATAAAATAAACACATAATCATGTAAATAACTAATTTAAATGCACACATATCACTTTCGTAGCAGCGTATCTGTACGGCCGGACGAGCGCGATGTTACACCGAGGGTACCAAGGGTTATGCAGTGTATACGGATGCTTCCTAGGAAGGTCTCAGTTGTGTATTGATGCAGAATGGTACAGTGGTAGCTTATGCTTTGAGGAAATTGAAGGAGCATGAGAAGAATTACCCTACCCTTGATCTTGAATTGGACGCCGTTGTGTTTGCTTTGTTGAAGTGGCGACAGTATCTTTACGGTGCAACTTTTGAGGTGTTCACCTGTGACGCCCTGTTTCTCGATCAAGGTAAGCTTGTTACGAGAGTGAACGATTTACTTTTCTTTGCATGAATTATGTGAATAATATGCCTTAATTGACCGTTATGCTAGAACTTATATGGAATATATGATTTGTATGAAATACGTAACTAATTGATGTGTTAATTATGTGCTCGTATTGTTCTTATTGAGCTTTGATAGCATGCTTTATGCTTAAACAAAACAATGTGCTTATTTGGACATTAAAGCATGAATTAGGGACCAAAAGGTAAATTTATTTTCCAAGCCTGAAACTGGATAGAACTTGTTGAAATTGAGTAGATAATTGGATTACGAGTTCGTGGGTTCTTGAATCGCTCGATTTGGAGTTCGGACGAAGAAGTTATGGCCATTCTACGAAAAGTCAACCTCTTTAGAAGACCTATGACCCAATTTCAAATTTAGCCCAATTTGAGACCCAATTTCACACCTGACCCGCTCCAATTGACTCGGTTCGTGACCCTAATAGCTGACCCAAATAACAAAATCAGATCTTAACACCCAAAACCTCATTTTTACATTATTTCACAAGATTCAAACACAAACTCTCTCTAGCCTATTGTGACACCCCGCTCATCTGACTTATAAGGTACGCCGCGTTTCAACTTTATTATGTGTTTAATTATATAATTTTGTGTTTTGTGTGGCCCTATTTTGAACTCTTTTAGAGTTTAGGGGCTTGTTTGCAATTTTCCCTTTTTAGGGGTTTTTCGGTCACTGCTCGTTCGATCGAGTTTTCGACCATTTTGACCCCTTCTTTGCGTTCGGGGCATCAAAACGAGTCCGTAGACTCTGAGTTTGCCCAATTTTGACTTCGTTAACCCTTTCTTCCGACCGTTTTCGCGTACGAGGACCTGAGATATAATACCCCGGATCCTCGTAATTTGTGCCAAACGCTGCAGACTCCAGCTCTCTCTCTTCTCCAGCGATCAAATCCATCCCCGCCACTGTTCACACACACTTAAGGTGTGGAAACACACACTTGTCCGTTCTCACTCGTTTCTCAACTGAATTCGACGTTTGAATAGTGGAAATTGATCAACTCGACGAGCCCGACACGATGATACCAAAATCGTAAACTGAAACCTAATGGTGGCGGCGCTATGGCCAGTTGCAGGTGGCGGGAATTACCTCCGCCACTTCTCCGGCGGATTGCGGCGGCTTCCGGCATCGGAATTGACCCATTTTTGGACGAGCTTGTAACGCGATATTCCGGCCATCATTTCTGGAACAACGGTGCGGCCAACGGTCTGGTGACGGCGGCTCACGCGCCGCCTGAAAGTCACGGCGGCCGGCGGCGCTACCGTAGTGCGACGAAACTCATCGTTCCGACGACCTTTTCCGATGGACTTCAACGGTTCCTAGTGTTTTTCGACCCCCTGAACTCATTTTCGGCCTCCTTTTTGTCCGAATCATGGCGGAGATAGGGTTTTCCGGCGAGAAGCAACGGCGGAGCTTAGAGGCGGCGGTTCGGCCATTTTTCGGCTGGTTTTGGTGGTGGTCCCTTTACAAAAGTTGATCAGTTGGTGGAGGACAAACTTCTCACGTTGGCCCCGGCTTGAGAACCGGTCGTTGGTGGCGGACCGGTGTCAGACCGGCGGTGGACCGGCGGTCTTTTTCCTGTGATATTTTTCGGCTTTTGGTCAGGGGCTTTTGAAGGCCTCGTTACGGGCTTTCCAACGATATGTTCGGATTTTGTTTTCGTTTTACGGTTTGCATTTAATTTTAATTTTCGTCGTTGGGATTTAGTTCGGTTTTTCGTCAACGAAGTCCGGTGTGTTTGGTATTTTCTGAAATTGGTTGAGGGCTTTTGTCAAGCAGGCCGAGGCGTACGTTTTTGTCCTTCCGGGGATTTTTCCGACGACCGGAGGCGGTGTTCCGGTGGCGGCCAGTGGCTGTTCGGCAGGCTGCGGTGGCGACATTCCGGTGACTTTCGGTCAGCGGGTTCCTTTCGTCGTGGTGAGTCCAACGCCACTCTCCGTTCGTCAATCGGATGTCCGGTTGATTTGTTATGAATTTTTAAAGTTATTGTATTTATTCTCGTTAATTGTTTTAATTGTAATTTCGATCTTGTTTGAACTATGAAATGAAATTACGAGCTGCATGATGTATGAAAATATGTTATGATATATGATAAGCTTGATTTTTGATTTATTGAATTTAATTGCCTCGTTTATGCCACTTTTTGTATATGATTATTGCTTTTAAGGGGTGTTAATGTAATTTTAGAAACTAATTGATTATGAATCCTGTATAATACATTATAAAAGGATACGTTGTGCTTTAATTTTAATGAATTGTTTAAGTATAATAATTGTTGAGAATTTTGTAAATTATGCAAAATATGTAATTTTGAATAAATTGACATGAGACTTATGTTTTATTCTCACAAGACTTGGAGCATGATAGGATTTAAATTATTATGTCCCAATTTATAATTTCCTACCTGATGATATGAATTCTATAAGTTATGCATCTTCTAATATGTGAAATGATTGTGATTTGATATGAATGACTTAATTTGGATAAATGTGAACTATATGTCGCATCATTTGTATTCGTGAGCATGGTCGTGCGTCTTTGTGGTTGTGATTTAAGTCTGAGTCTTGTGTTGTGTGTGTCCAGTCGCTCAGGGTTTTTCCAGGGAGTGTCTGTCAGCTATTTGGGTTTCAGTGGGACATCTTGGCTCGTGTTTTCCGTTCTCGTCGGTGTAAGGTGAGGTTTTAGGATTTTATTTTAGTTAAAGTGACCTATAACCCTCTGTGCTCATTTTCAAGCCTGTATACGAATATTCTATTATATTTATATAATAGATATGTGTTTATACGATACGTTTATGATTTTGTCATATGATTAAAGGTTTTCGAACTGTATATGTACAAGCGTATGTAAGCTTGAAAATGTTTTGCAACGAGGCTATGCTCCAAACCGTATGTCTTCAAGCTAGCTACGGATTAGGATGACACGGAGAGGTACGTCTATAGCATATGCTAAGTTGCAAGGTAAGGTATGCTCCAATAAGGTACGTAAGTATGATTTTGTTACGATATGATAAGTTTGGTGTGTAGCGAGTTATGATCTAATATGCTATGTTCTGGTGTGTTGGGCCCCGAGACGTGGGTAAGGGAGACCCGGGACGACCATGGGGTAGCCGGTTATGACCCTTGTGCACGTTCTCATTTGAGATATTCACGTGCGACCTATGGAGGTTGGGAAGGCGTGGTATCTTGAGCCCCCAGTGGATAATCGGGGAAGACACAGTATGGGTTAGCTACCCCGTGTGTGTTTGTATTGGTACGAGTACTGAGGGTTTGCTCCCCGAACTACATGGTGTTGAGGTTGGATTGTTTATGATATTTGTTGGTTTCTGTTATGATACGTATGATTCGATATGGAAGTAAGGTGGGAGACCCCGTACTCGCCGGGTATATGAATATGATCCGTTATGTTGATTATGAAACAGGATAGGAGCTTTCTCTTTCAATATGATATGAGTATGCTCAGTTTGTTAAGTTTTGAATAAGATAAGATAAGATAAGATATGTATAAGTTTGGTTTGAAAATTGTATAAGTTTGATTTGAATATGGTTTTGGTATGCAAAACCCTACTCCCGGTTCATAATCTTTCTTTTGATACGTGCTCTGCTCCTTATTATGTATAGTGTGTGTGAGTTCAGCCCCCTCACTCAGTCAGTGGACTGATCCTCGCCCCACCCATGTTTTTAGTTACAGGTGCAGGTTGTGGGAGTTCGAGCTAGGCGGTTTTGAGTCGGGCCTGTCGAGTCTGTGTCGGTCTTTGTGGTTTGTTAAGCATTTTGTTTTGATTTGTGTAGGAATCTATGTATATGATATATGTATTTTGCAGGGTGGTAATTATGATTTGTATGTTTGAAATTCAGGACAGGTTAGGATAGGTTCGTGGAATTAGTTGAACCCGTTTTTGTTGTATGATTATTCGGGACAAGATTACTTGATTAGTTGAACCCGTTTACTTATGGTTGTTGATTAAAGTTTTTAATAGTTCATATTTTGCATCGTTTCCGCATTCAGGTTTTGCATATTTTACTTGTACAGGGTTTAGATACGTCTTAGCTTAGGCTGGATTTTTTTCGTTTGTCACCCGTTCGCTGTGACTTGGTGCGTGTGCGGACTTTCCATTTCGTACACCTGTCGGGTCATAGTGCGGGGGTGTGGTGCCCCACCGCTTTGGGTGCTACACCTATTCATCTTCTCCAAGAACACCTCCAAGCATCTTCAAGAGGCAAAAGTAGAGATTGAAGGTGGGAATTCGAGACTCAAGACCAAGTTATTCTCTTCTATTTTCAAGTCTCAAGGTAAGCTTTATGTGCTACTTCCATGGTTCTATGTTCTTGAGCTTCTTGACTTGAATTTGAAGTAGGGTTCTTGAATGTTGGATTGAATTCGAATTTCTTGTTGGAAATATGCTTATTTTGATGTTGGGAACATTTTGATATGAGCATTACTTGCTTTTATGCTCTTATGTGAAATCCACCATTGTTGACCTTTGAAGTTTTTTGGAGAATTCTTGCATGTTCACCTTCTTGTGTGTTTTAGCTTGATTTGTTGATTGATTCTTGTTCCTTGAGCAATTTCATGAAGAATTTGATTAATTTCATTGAGTTTCTTGCATGATTGAGGATTTCTCCATTTTTGAGTTTGAAGCTTTGAATACATGAAGAAGATGATGTTCATGTTTGTAATTTGTTGGAATTTTGATGCATATTCATTCCTAAATGTTCATGGCATGATATTTGATGTTTAAATTCGTTTATACATATTGCATTAGCTTTGAAAAATGATTTAGGAGTGTTTAGAGCCTAAATTCATCATTTGCAAGCATATGTTCGAAATCTCGTTTTGCATCAGCCGCAAGCCAAACGCCCGTGTGGAAATTGCATTGAAACACCAAACCCCCGTGTGAGAAGCTTCTATGATGATTTTTCCAGGGCCAAACGCCCGTTTACATTTCCTTCTTGTGCACCAAACGCCTGTTTGGGTGCTCTCGGGTCTAAAATTTGAGTTTTTGTGATTTTATTCGTTTTGCTTCGTTTTCACTTCCTATGCACTTCTTACACACCTAATATGATATATATGACTTGGAATCATGTTTTCATGCATTGTAATGTCTTACATGCCTCGATTATGTGTGAGAATGTGCTTAGTATGGTTTACTTGTTATCAATTGTATATGTCATGACTTGGAAGTTGCTATATGACTTATATGATGTTGTTTTGTAACGCCCCGACTTTTCAGACATAAAGGTATGACGTATGTGTTTACTAACTTGCGCGAATTAATTGTTTATAAGTGTTTTAAATATTTAATTTTATTATAAATTGTTATTATATTATTTTATTTTATTTTATTTTATTTCATTTTCATATAATTTCGTTAATTTAATGTTTTAAATTGTTAATTAAGTGTTTAATATTAATTAAACTATATCTTTAATTATGTGAATCAATTTCAAATTTTCGTTGACCTTAAGTGATATTTAAAAGTAGAATTTAATTTTTAGTATTTAACTTATAATGTTTTGAATTGATTAATGTTATGCGCATGAATGTTTATTTGTGCTTCGTTCTTATTTGAATTGATATCGAAATGTCGTGGAAATTTAGTATGTTGTAGATTTATGTGTTATGAACATGTTTATATGCTCGTTTCATGTTTTCGAACTCGTTTGATGTGGTAATGAATTTAATTTGAATTGTGGAACCAAATCGGGGGCTAACGAGCAATTAGCGCACCCTTGGTTCCGTATGTGATATCTTGGGCTCGGGAACTCGGATTCGAGTTCCGTCAACTTCGTTGAACTCGTATCGAAGATTTGGGTTTAATAAAATTAGCCCCATATTTTTCCGAAATCATTTGTACCTCCGAAATCCAACCGAAAAGTGCAACGGCGCCAAAACTACCACATCTCACCAAAATAGCCATATCTCTCACCATACTTAACCAAATTAACCATGGTTTGACTTTTTGGAAAGCTAACTCAACCCTCTATCAGCCTCATCCCCTCTCATTCGAACCACAGCCAAGAATTGAGAGTATATTCAGCCATAAACCCCTACTTTCCAGATTTCCCCTCACCTTGCAATCCTTGAAGAAATCGAGCCCACAACTTGTCCAAACTTCATCCAATCGAAGAGGTAAGCATATATTATTGTTGTCCATATCTTGATACAACTTTTAAGCCTTTAATCTTTGATTTTGAGCATGATTTGAGTGAGTTTTGGGCTTGGGCATGAATAGTTACAGGTTTGAAGGAATTTGTGGATATCTTGTTCGTTTTTGCCCCAATTCTTGATCCGTGAAATGTTATGTGATCCTTGATGCATCCTTGAGCTTGTCCTAGACCTGAATCTGATTTATACGAGGTGTGGAGTGATCCATCATTTGTGAAACCTTGAGTTTTTGAAGCTTTGGTGTGTTTGGATATTGAACTTGTTGCCTTGCCGGTTGTTGCGGGATGGTTGTGCTTGATATTTGCTGCGTTTTGCTGTTGTGCTTTGCCTTATTGTTGCTGCTGTGTATTGCTGCTAATTCCCTTGCCTTGCTCTGTTCTTCCCTTGGTTTATTTAGCTGCTGCAACTGCTGAGTGTTGCGAGAAGGAACGCAACATGGCCGCGCCCAAATTCAATGAAAAACGGGCGAGGCCGTGTTGATGCGTCGACTTGGCTGCCATTTTATTTTAAAATCGGACACGGCCGTGTCCATTTTGAACTGAAAACCAACACGGCCGTGTCCTACATTCGAAAATTGTTTTTCTGAATTTATTTGACGCAGCAGCTTGTATGATTAAGCATTGTTTGTGCTCTGTTTTGTGCATGGTTAATTAGGTGTGTATATGTGTGATATTTGCATGCATGATTAAGGGGAGTTGTACGTGTATATATATATATTAGTATATGCATGCAAGACTTATGTTTATTAGTGTTATACATGCATTAATGGTGTATGTGTGTACATGTTTTTACCTATATATATATATATATAATTATATATTATATATGTATTATATGTTAGGTTTATATATATATATATATATATATATATACCTTGTACTTTAAATGTAATTACATGTTTTAAATTAAGTTTTGTAATGATAATAACTTGATCTCATTATATAAGATAGGGTGCATGTATTTTATTATGTGTGTGTACGTGTGTATATATATATATATATATATGTATGCATATCTGAATATTATATAATGTAAGTATTATTTATTTAGTATTATTTAATATATTGTATTTATTCTATGATTTTGGAATTAATTGTTACCTATTTCACTCTTACCTATTTGAATGACTTGAATGAATGAATGGTTTGGTTATACGCTTTAAGGGCATTAATAGTGCACATGAACATCTCTATGATTTAATATCATTTCTTGTACATTCATATCATATTCATTTCATTGCCGAGCGTCTTATATGGTCATTTTGAGTCTCACTTCACCTTTCTTGCACAGATTTTGATCCAGTAGGACACGAGGCCGGTCAGTGAGGCTTGTGCTCTTCTTTTGTTGGTTTAAGGTGGGTTTCTCTTCTAGTAGTTAAAATGACCCGATATATCCTTTACGTGAAATGATTTGAGCCAAAAAAGTATATTTATATATCGAGTCTTTTATGAGTAAATGATTTCAAAGGTAAGCCTTCTTTTATGTTTGAATCCTACCTTATGATTTTGGCGAGATAATGTTATGTTCACGGGCCCAGGAACTTAGTGTATGTGGCAATCCGGGGAGCCAAGGGCCGACGGTGATCCCATACACTAGTTCCAACCAAATTTACGACGAAACGGACCTCGTTAGGAGTTTTGACGAGGAAATGCTAGTCGGGCTTTTGAGGATTCATGTACCTCACTAGCCATTATGTATGAGGCGGTCGGGTCTTGCTAACCCTTCCACCACCCGGAGGAAGAAGGTGTATATGTATGATTATGATCATTTATGCATGTGCACGAAAGATATGTATGACAACCAATAATTATGACATGATTACACGAGGAGAAGGTTGGAGATTGTGCACGCTCACTCGCCTAGCTTATAACCCTATGACTAATTATGAATGAATGGGACCGTTGTAAATCCGTAGATGTCTTTCTTTGTCTCACCCACTTGGGAAATCTTCTAAAACTTCATACGGGTTTATAGCTTGCATGTATATGTTTAATTTCTACGATATTTACTTACTATGCCCGTTTTATACCCACTAGTCCCTTTTGGACTGAACCCGTTTGGTTTTCAGTTGTTTGTGCAGGTGTCAGGGTGCTAGGCGGGAATTCAGGTCATTAGGTCTTGCATTCGCTTCTAGCTTTTGTATTTTTTCGAACACTTGCATACTTTTGGTTATGATTTTGTTATGAATATTGTTATGGGGCGTATATGTTTTGAGCCGTGTTGGCTTGTAAATGTTGTATATGAATTCTATTTTAGAGCTTAAATGCTCATGGTATATATATATATTTGATCGGTTATTCTTTTACGCTATTGTTTTACTCTGATTGATGGTTTAAGGGTTAGTCCCACCTATCCTAGAGAGTGTGTGTGTGTCCCTGTTCGCCATGACTTAGCTCGTGTGTGGATTAACCATTTCACATGCGGGTCGGGTCTCGGTACGGGGGATGTGACACCTTGCGCTCGGGTGCTACATCCTTAAGTGGTATCAGAGCTTCAGGTTGCAAAACCAGGGCTCTCGTGTCGTGTGAGTTAGTCTAGGTCGTTCGGCTTAGGGACTGCTTGACAATGTGTCGCATGTGCATCTCTTTTGTGCTTAACCGATTTAATTTCCAAATTTTGATTGAATTGATTGCACTCTCATGCATAGACTAAGGATAGCATGCATTTCAGTATTTCTTTGATAGAATGCCTCCGTGTAGACATCGTGAGAGATCACCATGTCGACGTCGTCACCGTGATCGATCTCCTACACCACAACAGCAAGAACAACAACCACAACCGCCTCCGATGGATATGGGAAACTTTATGGAAGCGGTTTATAATTATGTGGAACATCGACGGGCTCAAGCTCCCCCACCACAACATGCAAATCAACCGAATCCGGTACACAACAACAACAATAATAATAGGGATCCTCATGGAGTATTTCTGAGCTACAATCCACCTCGGTTTTCTGGTTCCATTGATGATGAGGTATCGGAGGGTTGGTTAACGAGGCTAGAAAGGATATTTGAAGTCCGACAGTTCACTACTCAGGAGAAGGCCCAACTCACTATATTCCAACTTGATAGCGGGGCTTATGATTGGTGGGAGAGAACAAAGGAAAAGCTGGAAGTTGACGAAGAGGAGATTACTTGGGAAGTTTTTAAACGGGAATTTCGAGAGTGCTTTGTACCCGAGGTTGTTAGAGAGTGAAAGGAGCAGGAATTTATGGATCTCAAGCAAGGGAATCGAACCGTGGCTCAATATATTGCTATTTTTAACCGACTTGGGAAGTATGCTCCTCATATTACTCGTGATGAAAAGAGGAAGGCGAAGAAGTTTATTGCCGGGCTGAGACAGGATTTGAGACATGGTCAGGCGGGGCATAATTTTATATCCTTTTCGGACACGGTACAAAGGGCGATGGAGCAAGAAGAGGAGTTTAAAAAGAAAGATCCAATTTTTAGGCCGCCGATGGGACGGGGTTCTGGATCAAATATGGGAAAGAGACCTTTGGTTCAAGCTACTTTTCCACCTAAGGGTCCTTTCAAGAAACCACGAATGGGAGGCCAAACTTCATATACTCCAAAGGTTTTACCCGTGACATCTTCGAATCGACAAGTTCCAAGTGAAGCACGATTATCCAAGCCACCATGCACATATTGTGGAGGGCCAACTCACAATTATCACAAATGCTGGAAGAGGTTGGGTTTATGTCTAATATGTGGAAAAGCTGATCATATGGCGGATACATGTCCCGACAAGAATCCGGGATTTCAAAAGGGAGTTCAGAGGTCCATGATTCAGGCACGTGCTTATGCCTTTGAGGGCGAGGAGCAGGATGCTGAGGTTGATCCGACAGCCGTGGTGGAAGGTACCATATGCATTCACTCCACGAACATTCATGCATTATTTGATCCGGGTGCTACTCATTCTTTCATATCTAGTGATCTATGTGCTTCTATGTGTTTACCTGTTACTTGTGCAAATTCCTGTTATTTTGTGAGTTCTCCTCTTGGAGGAAATTTGCAGACGGATCAAGTAGTTCGAGGTTGTTCGGTTTTGATAGAAGGGAAAGATTATCCGGCCGATTTCATCGTGATGCCTATGAAGAGATATGGGGTAATTTTCGGGATGGATTGGTTATACCGTCACCGGGCCAAACTGGATTGTTTTAAGAAGAAAATCAAGTTGGGAAAAGAGTTGATTGGAGAAGTGGGATTGAAGAATGTACCACTCTTATCTTTTATGGAAGCTAGTAAGTTAATAAGAGAAGGGGCTATGGGATTCGTGGCATATCTTCTTAATAAGCCGAAGGATCAAATTAAATTTTAGGAGACCGTCGTGGTTAAGGAATTTCCTGATGTGTTTCCGGAGAATTTGGGTTCTTTGCCGTCGGATCGTGAGATTGAATTCGTTATTGATTTATATCCGGGATCAGAACCGTATTCTAAGACTCCATATAGAATGGCTCCGGCAGAGTTGAAGGAATTGAAAATTCAGCTTGAGGAATTACTTAAGATTGGATACATTCGGCCGAGTTCATCGCCGTGGGGTGCTCCGGTTCTCTTTGTTAAGAAGAAAGATGGAACGTTGAGGATGTGTATAGATTACCGAGAGCTTAATCGAAGGGCTATCAAGAATAAGTATCTGTTGCCCCACTTCGAGGATTTATTTGACATGCTGCAAGGTTCGGGGGTTTATTCGAAATTGGATTTAAGGCAAGGTTACTACCAGTTGAAAATCCGGGAAGAGGACATACCTAAGACAGGATTTAATACCCGGTATGGACATTACGAGTTCGTAGTAATGCCTTTCGGTTTGACTAATGCCCCTGCAGCATTCATGGATATGATGCATCGGACTTTTCGGCCTTATTTGGATAAATTCGTGGTAATCTTCATCGATGATATTTTGGTTTATTCGAGGACTCCGGAAGATCATGCCAAGCATCTCAGATTGGTATTGGAGACGTTAAGAGAGCACCGGTTGTATGTGAAGTTTAGTAAGTGTGAGTTTTGGATTGACCGGGTTACTTTTCTAGGTCGTATTGTCTCGAGTAAAGGTTTGGAAGTAGATCCTTCGAAGATTGAAACGGTTATTCAGTGGCAGAGTCCGAAGAATGCTTCCGAAGTCAGAAGTTTCTTGGGTTTAGCTGGGTATTATCGAAGATTTGTTAAGGATTTCTCAAAGATTGCAGCTCCTTTAACTCAGTTGACAAAGAAAGAAGTCAAGTTTGAATGGGACGAGGCATGTGAGGCGAGTTTCCAACTCTTGAAGGAGAAGTTGACCACTGCACCGGTATTAGCACTTCCCGAGGGCACCGAAGGATACATGGTTTATACAGACGCCTCGAAAGAAGGATTGGGATGTGTTTTGATGCAGAATGGTAGGGTGATAGCCTATGCCTCGAGGAAATGGAAGGACCATGAACAGAATTATCCCACTCACGATCTCGAGCTAGCGGCAGTAATCTTTGCTTTGGGGAAGTGGAGACACTACTTATATGGAATTCCTTTCGAGATATTTTCTGACCACAAGAGTCTTCAGTATTTGTTTTCTCAAAAGGAATTGAACAAGAGACAAAGGCGTTGGATGGAGACTCTAGCTGATTATGAGTGTACCATTCGATATCATCCCGGGAAAGCTAATGTGGTCGCGGATGCACTTAGCAGGAAGGTTAGTGTGTCTAATGTGAAGGTGAAAGTGGAAGATGAATCTGAATCTATCAAGTTGAGAGCCAGTATTCGGAATATTACGGTACAGCCAGATCTTCAGCAGAGGTTATTTGAGGCTCAGAGAAAAGATCCCGAAGTTCAGAAATTAACTGAGAAAGCTAGAGAGGATCCCGAATGCCCGTTTGGATTTGATGATACGGGACTCTTAAGGTTTAAGGACAGGATTATTGTGCCGAGTGAATTGAAGAGGATTATTTTGGAAGAAGCTCACAGATCAGGGTATTCAATATATCTTGGAGGTAATAAGATGTATAAGGATTTGAAGCAGTTCTATTGGTGGAATGGACTTAAAAGGGATGTGATTAATTTCGTGAAATATTGTTTGACTTGCCAAATTGTGAAAGCAGAGCACCAGAAGCCATCGGGGCTACTTCAACCGTTACCCATCCCAGAATGGAAGTGGCAACAAGTGGCAATGGATTTCGTTTCGGGTCTTCCTAAAGTAAAGGGTGGTCTTGATGGGATTTGGGTGATTGTGGATCGATTGACGAAATCGGCACATTTTCTAGCTATTCGGATGTCGGATAAGGTAACTAAGTTGGCAAAAAAATATGTTGGTGAAATTGTCCGACTTCATGGAGTGCCGGTCAGTATTGTATCAGATCGAGATCCGAGGTTCACTTCTAGATTTTGGCAAGAATTACAGAGAAATCTGGGAACAAGGCTTCAATTCAGCACAGCTTTCCATCCTCAGACATATGGCCAGTCGGAGAGGTTAATCAAATATTTGGAGGATATGTTGAGAGCATGTGGATTGGATTTCTCAAGTTCGTGGAATGAGCAATTATCCTTGATCGAATTCACTTATAATAACAGTTTCCAAGCGTCGATAGGTATTACACCTTATGAAGCTCTCTACGGACGAAAATGTAGGTCTCCCTTATTTTTCGACCTTGAGGAATGGAATTGGACCAAACAAGAGGGAGTGAAACGAGGGGAACAGAAAGAGAAGCCTTCTAAGGCCGTGCAAGCGGCAATTGATAAGGTTCAGTTAATTCAGCAAAGGATGAAAGCAGCTCAAGATAGACAGAAGAGTTATGCTGATCGGCGAAGAAAGGATCTTAAGTTCGAAGTTGGTGATAGGGTATTCTTGAAAGCTTCGCCATGAAAAGGGTTTTCGAGGATTGGGAAAGGAGGTAAGTTGAATCCTCGTTATCTAGGTCCGTATGAAATTCTTGAGAAAATTGGAGATACGGCTTATCGTTTGAATCTACCTCCGAGCTTGACCGGAATCCACAAAGTATTTCATGTCTCCCAACTTCGCAAATATTATCCGGATGAATCCGAGATCCTACCCGTTGAAGAGGTGGAAATTGAGCCAAATCTCACCTTTATTCAGAAACCGGTTAAGATTTTGGATTGGAAATTCCAAGAATTAAGAAACCGACGAATCCCACTAGTTAAGGTATTATGGAGAAGTGATAAGACGGAAGAGGCCACATGGGAAAAGGAGGATAAGATGAGAAGATTCCATCCTGAGCTGTTTCCGAGCAATCAGTGAATCCGAGGACGGATTCTTTTAAGGGGGAGAGATTGTAACGCCCCGACTTTTCAGACATAAAGGTAAGACGTATGTGTTTACTAACTTGCGCGAATTAATTGTTTATAAGTGTTTTAAATATTTAATTTTATTATAAATTATTATTATATTATATTATTTTATTTTATTTTATTTTATTTCATTTTCATATAATTTCGTTAATTTAATGTTTTAAATTGTTAATTAAGTGTTTAATATTAATTAAACTATATCTTTAATTATGTGAATCAATTTCAAATTTTCGTTGACCTTAAGTGATATTTAAAAGTAGAATTTAATTTTTAGTATTTAATTATAATGTTTTGAATTTATTAATGTTATTATTATATTATATTATTTTATTTTATTTTATTTTATTTCATTTTCATATAATTTCGTTAATTTAATGTTTTAAATTGTTAATTAAGTGTTTAATATTAATTAAACTATATCTTTAATTATGTGAATCAATTTCAAATTTTCGTTGACCTTAAGTGATATTTAAAAGTAGAATTTAATTTTTAGTATTTAATTATAATGTTTTGACTTTTTAGAAAGCTAACTCAACCCTCTATCAGTCTCATCCCCTCTCATTCGAACCACAGCCAAGAATTGAGAGTATATTCAGCCACAAACCCCTGCTTTCCAGATTTCCCGTCACCTTGCAATCCTTGAAGAAATCGAGCCCACAACTTGTCCAAACTTCATCCAATCGAAGAGGTAAGCATATATTATTGTTGTCCATATCTTGATACAACTTTTAAGCCTTTAATCTTTGATTTTGAGCATGATTTGAGTGAGTTTTGGGCTTGGGCATGAATAGTTACAGGTTTGAAGGAATTTGTGGATATCTTGTTCGTTTTTGCCCCAATTCTTGATCCGTGAAATGTTATGTGATCCTTGATGCATCCTTGAGCTTCTCCTAGACCTGAATCTGATTTATATGAGGTGTGGAGTGATCCATCATTGGTGAAACCTTGAGTTTTTGAAGCTTTGGTGTGTTTGGATATTGAACTTGTTGCCTTGCCGGTTGTTGCGGGATGGTTGTGCTTGATATTTGCTGCCTTTTGCTGCTGTGCTTTGCCTTATTGTTGCTGCTGTGTATTGGTGCTACTTCCCTTGCCTTGCTCTGTTCTTCCCTTGGTTTATTTAGCTGCTGCAACTGTTGCGTTTTGCGAGAAGGAACACAACACGGCCGCGCCCAAATTCAATGAAAAACGGGCGAGGCCGTGTTGATGCGTCGACTTGGCTGCCATTTTATTTTAAAATCGGACACGGCCGTGTCCATTTTGAACTGAAAACCAACACGGTCGTGTCCTACATTCGAAAATTGTTTTTCTGAATTTATTTGATGCAACAACTTGTATGATTAAGCATTGATTGTGCTCTGTTTTGTGCATGGTTAATTAGGTGTGTATATGCAGTATGGTGTATGTATAATATATATATATGTGTGTGATATTTGCATGCATGATCAGGGGGAGTTGTATGTGTATATGTATATATTAATATATGCATGCAAGACTTATGTTTATTAGTGTTATACATGTATTAATGGTGTATGTGTGTACATGTTTTTACCTATATATATATATATAATTATATATTATATATGTATTATATGTTAGATTTGTATATATATATATATATAAATATTTATATATATATATACCTTGTACTTTAAATGTAATTACATGTTTTAAATTAAGTTTTGTAATGATAATAACTTGATCTCATTATATAAGATAGGGTGCAAGTATTTTATTATATGTGTGTACGTGTGTGTATATATATATATATATATATATATATATATATATGCATATCTGAATATTATATAATGTAAGTATTATTTATTTAGTATTATTTAATATATTGTATTTATTCTATGATTTTGGAATTAATTGTTACCTATTTCACTCTTACCTATTTGAATGATTTGAATGAATGAATGGTTTGGTTATACGCTTTAAGGGCATTAATAGTGCACATGAACATCTCCATGATTTATTATCATTTCTTGTACATTCATATCATATTCATTTCATTGCCGACCGTCTTATATAGTCATTTTGAGTCTCACTTCACCTTTCTTGCACAGATTTTGATCCAGTAGGACACGAGGCCGGTCAGTGAGGCTTGTGCTCTTCTTTTGTTGGTTTAAGGTGGGTTTCTCTTCTAGTAGTTAAAATGACCCGATATATCCCTTACGTGAAATGATTTGAGCCAAAATAGTATATTTATATATCGAGTCTTTTATGAGTAAATGATTTCAAAGGTAAGCCTTCTTTTATGTTTGAATCCTACCTTATGATTTTGGCGAGATAATGTTATGTTCACGGGCCCAGGAACTTAGTGTATGTGGCAATCCGGGGAGGCAAGGGCCGACGGTGATCCCATACACTAGTTCCAACCAAATTTACGACGAAACGGACCTCGTTAGAAGTTTTGACGAGGAAATGCTAGTTGGGCTTTTGAGGATTCATGTACCTCACTAGCCATTATGTATGAGGTGGTCGGGTCTTGCTAACCCTTCCACCACCCGGAGGAAGAAGGTGTATATGTATGATTATGATCATTTATGCATGTGTACGAAAGATATGTACGACAACCAATAATTATGACATGATTACACGAGGAGAAGGTTGGAGATTGTGCACGCTCACTCGCCGAGCTTATAACCCTATGACTAATTATGAATGAATGGGACCGTTGTAAATCCGTAGATGCCTTTCTTTGTCTCACCCACTTGGGAAATCTTCTAAAACTTCATACGGGTTTATAGCTTGCATGTATATGTTTAATTTCTGCGATATTTATTTACTATGCCCGTTTTATACCCACTAGTCCCTTTTGGACTGAACCCGTTTAGTTTTCAGTTGTTTGTGCAGGTGTCTGGGTGCTAGGCGGGAATTCAGGTCATTAGGTCTTGCATTCGCTTCTAGCTTTTGTATTTTTTCGAACACTTGCATACTTTTGGTTATGATTTTGTTATGAATATTGTTATGGGGCGTATATGTTTTGAGCCGTGTTGGCTTGTAAATGTTGTATATGAATTCTATTTTGGAGCTTAAATGCTCATGGTATATATATATATATATGATCGGTTATTCTTTCAAGCTATTGTTTTACTCTGATTGATGGTTTAAGGGTTAGTCCCGCCTAGCCTAGAGAGTGTGTGTGTGTCCCTGTTCGGATTGACTTAGCTCGTGTGTGGATTAACCATTTCACATGCGGGTCGGGTCTCGGTGCGGGGGATGTGACACCTTGCGCTCGGGTGCTACATGTTTGATCATCATTATTGAACTTATGCTATACTTGGACATTCATTTGCATACCATGAGAATGTTTACTCCTTCTTGAAGCCGTGTGTCGTCTTAATTGGTTTCGAGTCGTGTCTTACCCTTGTTGGTACGTTTGTCTTGTTAAGTGGTGCGTCTCCGGTTGAGTAGTTTGTTGCTCGTGGTTGGCCTTTGGAGTTCTTGGTAAAGGTTAGGAGTTATACTATGAAATGATTTCAAAACTGTGGACACATATAGGCTTTCATATTTGTTGGTTTTAAACTCCCGTTTTCGAATTATTTATGTAGGCTTTATAAGCCAAGTTTTGTGAGCTTTGCTCGTATTATGGATATTTGGTTATGGAAAACGGTTTACAAGTAAAACTTGAGTTTTGGTATATGGGATAGATACCCAAACTGATTTCAAAACTTTCATTTGAGTATTATGTATGTGTGAGTTGTGTAGCGAGCCTTTGTTATAGCTTGCAAGGACGCTTGCTTGGTCGGTTCTTTTGATAGCGCTCAGGGCGGAGTAAGTGGTAAGATCGGGAATGCAAGGGCGGACGGTTGAACCCTTATGAAGTACTCACTTTTGGACAAGTTTGCTAAGACTCCGAGGAGGATTCGGGGTTGAGGTAAGCTTGGGAGAAGGTCGGTTTCATGGACCCACTTCTCCATGGATCTTTTGCGATGATCGGGGGCTGTACACCCTCGACATCAACAGTGTTAGGATGGATTGGTTTGATTTCTTTGGTTTGGGAAGTAAGGATGGAGTGCTCGTACTCGCCGAGCCGGTGCTTTGGTTTATGATCCATATTTTCTAAAACTTGCATTGTATTGAAAACTATTACGGATTATAAACACTTTTATTTGAGCATGCATTGAACCTTGTATATCCTATATTGTTAACTTCTCCTCACCGGTTCCTTTTGAACTGACTCCCTTTACCTTTCGTGTCCGCAGGTTGCGTTTTGGAGTCAAGCTAGGCGGGGTCTTTTGAGAGTCTTGTTTAAGTAGTCTAGTTTGTACTCGTTATGCTTGTAGCATACTTTGTTACTTATGTCTTATGCTTTGTTTTGGAAATTATGGACTTAATATGTATGATGTTTTATTATGCTAGTTTGGACCATGATAGTCATTAGGATGATTTTGCATTCCGTACTTTGAGCATTTCGTACTGGACCGTGACGGTCACTTAGTTGTTGAATGAATGAATTTATGCACTTGATATGTTATGATTTAAGCTTCCGCATACTTGTGATTGTTTACTCGCTTTGTGAGTCTAGGATCGCCTAGCTAGGATGTCCGTTTGTCACCGCTTGCTTTGTACTTGGCGGGTATATGGATAGACGTGGATGCCCTCGTTGGGGCGTTACATCATCGATCATCAAAGCCTCAATTATCTCTTTTCTCAGAAAGATTTGAACGTGAGACAGAAGCAGTGGGTGGAGTTTCTAGAGGACTATGACTGCACGATTCCGTATCACCCCGGTAAGGCCAATGCGGTGGCCGATGCCTTGAGTAGAAAGGCGAATGTGGCTAACCTGGAAGTTGGTTCTTCGAGTTCGGGCTCAGAGATTCTGATGTCAGAAACATGGTTGGCTAATCTCACAGTTAAGCCGGATTTGAAATAGCAGTTATTGGAGGATCAGACTTGGGATACAGAGATTTAGAAGTTGGTTGCTCGATCAAGAGATGATCCGGATTCGAAGTTTAGTTCAGATGATTCGAGTTTGTTAAGGTTTGAACAAGAGTATGTATCCCAGAAGAGCTCAAGAGGCTTATACTTGAGGAGGCACATCGCTCAAGGTACTCGATCCATCGGGGAGGGACCAAGATGTATCGGGATTTAAGATAGTAATTCTGGTGGAGTGGCATGAAAAGGGATGTCGCGAACTTCGTGAAGCGATGTCGAACATGCCAAAGGGTGAAGGCAGAGCACCAGAAGTCAGGACGAACTCTCCAACCGCTTCCCATTCCCTAATGGAAGTGGGAGCAAGTGACAATGGACTTTGTGTCCGGCTTGCCTAGAGTTAAAGGAGGGTTTGACGGAATATGGGTAATTGTTGACAGATTCACTAAATCAGCCAATTTTCTCAAGGTTTGGATGTCCGACAAGGTTCCAAAACTAGTTGAGTTATACTGAAGAGAGATCATCAGGTTACATGGGGTTCCGGCTAGTATTGTTTCAGACCGAGATCCGAGGTTCACTTCGATCTTTTGGCAGAATTTTCAGAAGTGTTTGGGCACCAGGATCAAGTATAGCACCGCTTCATATCCTCAGACAGGCAGACAATCAGAAAGGTTAATTCAGTATCTTGAGGATATGCTTAGAGCGTGTGCTTTGGACTTTCAAGAAAAGTGGGACGAGCACTTGTCGTTGGTTGAGTTTGCCTACAACAATAGTTATCAGGATTCAATCAAGATGGCTTCGTACGAGGCACTTTATGGGAGAAAGTGTAGGTCTCCTCTGTTTTAGGGTATAGAAGATTGGAGGTGGACCGAGGAAGATAAGCTTGAGAGAGCAGAGCCTAAGGAGAAGATTGTTGCTACCATTGAGAAGGTTCAGCAAATCCGTCAATGGATGAAGGCAGCTCAGGCTCGTCAGAAGAGCTATGCCGATAAGAGGAGAAGACCTTTGGAGTTCGAAGTCGGAGACAGAGTCTTTTTAAAAGCATCTCTTAGAAAGGGCTTTACTCAAATAGGTAAAGGTGGAAAGCTCAATCAACGATACCTCGAGCCTTTTGAGATCCTAGAACGGATTAGGGAGATGGCGTATAGGTAGGACCTACCACCAAGTTTAACCGGGATACATAACGTGTTTCACATTTCTCAACTCCGCAAGAAGCACCCGGTTGCGATCCAGGACTGGAAGATTTCCTTGGTGAAAGTGCTTTGGAGGGATAAAAAATCAGAAGAGTCCACTTGGGAAACCGAGGAGAAGATGAAGAGTTTGTACCTGGAGTTGTTCAGTGCAGAGGCAAACCTGGGGACCATGTTCTCTAAAGGAGGGGGGATTGTGACACCCCGCCCGACTATACGTACAGGTTTGTGCCACGTGTGAGTTTAATTTCTATATTTTCTTTTACTTGCATGTTAATTGATGTATTTATTACTTGGTTTTACTTTCTTTTGTGACTAATTGAACTATTTGACACAGTTTTGCCCTAAATGGGTCTATGATGTGAATTCGTGCTATACGTGTAAGTTTGAATTTATAAATTTTAATTCCGAGCATGCTACCTTCGTGAATTATGTGACGTATATGATTCTTGGACTTAATTGCAAGCTTTAAACTTGTCTTGGACTTAATTGATCTTTAGAGGACACAACTGTTCTTTGTTTTAACTTTTGTGGCCATTTTGCAATTTGGCCATTCTTGAGTCTTTAATTCTTAACTTGAGCTCGGGAACTTGGATTCGAGTTTCTTCTTTGAGATTGGACTCAAATCAATAATTCGGACACAATGGAATAAGCTTTATCCTTTTTCGATGCCGTTTCGACCCCTAACGACGCAGATTTCGGCCATACGTACCTAAAACGCCCCTATAGCCACTTGTTTGATAGAC
This sequence comes from Lantana camara, assembly GCA_037501455.1. Lineage (NCBI taxonomy): Eukaryota > Viridiplantae > Streptophyta > Magnoliopsida > Lamiales > Verbenaceae > Lantana > Lantana camara. The sequence continues at coordinate 63,227,692 of CM074855.1, forward strand.
TATCACTACCTTGTACTCTCCTTGACTTTCCCAACCAAGAGGTCAGCTCATTCTCTCTCCCCCATGCCTGAAAAATCGAACCAAAGAGAGAAGGAAGAAGGAAGAAGAGTCTTCAAGCCAAACCTCCATTGTTGCTACCGCTTAAGCTCAAGTTTGTGTCATTTCTTGCTCAATCTTTGAAGGTAAGCCATGATTCTTGATCTCCTTGCTCTTGTGGTCATTATGCACTCCTTGAATCATGTTTATATGTTGGAGAATCATGAATTTGGTATACTTGATGAATAGTTAGGTTATTTGAAGTTTTGAAGGAAATATGCATCTCTTGCCTATTTGTTAATTTGAAACTTGATATTTTGAGCATGATGGAGTATTAATTGCATAGCTTGAGTCTTATTTAATGCAAGAAGTTAGGTTGTTGAGTAGCCATTAATGTTCATGGAAGTCTTTCAAGAATTTGATCTCATTTCATACCTTAACTTGAACTCTAGCTATGATCTGTATCCTTGCTCATTTGTGGCTCGTTTCATGGAGTTTTTGTGCTTGAATTCTTGTGTACTTGTAGCCTTAGCATGCCCTTATGTGTTTCCTTTGTTGTTTTGGAGTTTGGGTGTGTTTTGCAAGGGTGTTGAGGGCTGAATTTTGCTTCCTTTTCGGGCTTTAGGCGCTTGTTGGCTTATAGGGGGTAACGACTGTTAGTCCTAGGTCAGAGTTTCTAACCTAGGTTATTTGTGTGTGTTGGGTGCTAATGGTCGTTAGCCCCTCTGTTGTGTGTGTGAGTGTTGTTTGCTTACTTTCTTGCTTTGATTACTCGTTCCTTGCCTCGTATATGAAAGGAGCCACAAGTGATATATGCTTTGTATACTTGTTGAATTATGTGTTATGAGTTTTATATTGTGTTTATGGCTTGATTTGATACGTTATTTGTAAGACATACACTCATGAGCATTGTTGGGCATCTATTTGGTACATATTTCAGTCTAAGTCTCGGGTGTTGTGTTCTTGTGTTTCGGAGCCTCTTCCGGAAGCCAACGAACCCAAGGTCTAGGTGGTTGTTTGCTTGTTTTGGCCCTTTTGCTTCTACTCTTTTTGCTTCAAGGTGAGGTTTAGGACTTTTCTTTTAGAATATGAATCCTACAGCCTTTATGTGTTGATTTCTTACCCCGTATGCGACTATATATTATTATATAGTAAATATGAGTGCTTAAGCTATGATTATGATCTTATGAATACGTTTCGGATTTATGGGAATGGTATAAGTATGAGCATACGTAAGCTTATGTTTTGAACCCCTTTTGTACGTTTATGTTTGGTATGAGCGAGGTTTGCCCTGAAATATGGGAGTTTGGTATGAATTGGTAGTTGGGCCCCAGGAATTATGGGTAAGGAATGCCCGGGTCGGCAAGGGCCATCGGGTTTGGCCTATGCATAGTTCACTTTTGAGGTATTAACGTGCGACTCTTGGAGGTTGGGAAGGCGTGATACTTTGAGCCCTCGGTTGATAACCGAGGAAGGCATAGTATGGGTTAGATACTCCCGAACACCGTTGATGTGGGGATGGATTGGTATTTGTGATTTATGTATTTTATGTTAGGATATGAGGAGATGTTAGAGGTCCGTACTTGCCGGACGTATTCTTATTTTTGTTTTGTAGGATCTTGAATCGGGATATGCTTATGTTTGTTTTGTTGGATTATGAATCAGGATAGGGATTATGATATGTTAAGTTTCGAAATGATTTGGCATACAAAACCCTAGCCCGGTTCATGATTATCCCTTTTGTAAATGCTATGCTCTATACTTATTTATGTGTGTGGGTGTGTGTTAGCCCCCCCACTCAGTCGAATTGTAGGCTGACCCTCTCATTTACCCCTTTCAGCTTTTCTCGAGCTAGGCAGGGAAGTACGTCGTGTCGAATCGTACTTGCTAGATTAGGTCGAGTCTGCATATGTATATGTTGCATTTGTTTACTCTTACTCCTTTTATGTTTATGTATATGAATTGTAATTATGATACTTTTGAATACTCGATCTTTTTGGGCTGCGTGGCCATTGTATATAAGTTATATGTTTGCGTTGATCTCTTTTATGGATCCTGTTTGTTGCTTCCGCTTACCTGTTTGTCTTTTTGGCACGCTTTGTTTTGTCTTAGCCCCGCTTAGCCTAGTGTGCGCATGTAGGTCCCCGTTCGCTTAGACTTGGGCTTATGTATGGAAACCTATTTCATAGGTGGGTTCGGGTCTAGGTGTGGGGGATGTGGTGACCCGTCTCTCCGGGTGCTACATGTCCAACGAGTAAGAATTTCCACCAACCCCTCATAATATATCATAAATACCGATATCATAAATACAATTCCATCCCCACATCATTGGTGTTTCGGGAATCAAACCCACTCCACCTATAATACAAACACATACGGGTTAGCTACCCCACAATATGCCTTCCCCGGTTATCCACCGAGGGCTCAAAGTATCACGCTTTCCCAAAATCTAAGAGTCATACGTGAATACCTCAAAGGGAACTATGCATAGGCCAAACCCGACGGCGCTTGCCGTCTCGAGCATTCCTTACCCCTAATTCCCGGGGCCCAACATACCAAACAAACCAACTTCCCATCTTTCAGGGGATACCTCGCTCATACCATAGGATAAACGTACAAAAGGATTCAAAATCTCAAGCTTACATATGCTCATACTTATACCGATTTCATATACTTCAAACGCTTCCATAAGATCATAATCATAGCTTAGACACACATATTTAACTATATATAAGATATATATTTGCATTCAGGGTGAGAAAACATCATATAATAGGCCATAGGTCGATAACTAATACAAAAATTCCTAAACCTCACCTTATAACAGAACTAGAGAAGAGCCGGGGCCAAAACGAACAAAGAACCACCTAAACCTCGGGCTTGACAGCGTCCGAAAGCGGCTCTGAAAAAAAGAAGATAATACCCGAGACTTAGACTCAATTATGAACCAATTAGACGACCTACAATGCTCATGGATGCAATGTATGCATATGAAGTGCAAGAAAGTGCCAATTAAAGCGTTCAAGTTCAAATCACTTAAAACTCGTATCAAATTAATCCATAAAATTAATACAAGACATTTAACATATAGTATAACATGTTCACATAACATATAAGTCAAAAATAAATAAGAAGAAAGTATTAGAAAACACAAAATGAAGCTTGGAAGCCATGCATGCAAGTTCAATTCTAGAGATCATACTATATAAAAACATAATATATTACATATACGTATACATGTCTACCACTTAGTTCACAAAAGAAACAAATAAGTAATATATAATATATATAAACGTACATGCATGCAAACCTTACCAAATAATTAAATGTAATAGTTCATGTCATATATAATATATAATATATAACATACATTCGTAACCTGCAAGCTCACGTATAGAACAAATAAAAGAAGGAAAAATGCATGGGACAACAACAGATAACAGGCAACAACGAATGCATGCAACCAAATAGGTCGCAGGCGCGACCAGAATTCCCCACCAGCACGTCGCGGTTGGGACCTCAATTTCAAGCAACTTCGAGGTATGAGTCGCGGCCATTAAGATAATCAGTTCATCCAGAGTCGCGGCTGTGACTCCAAAATCAATTTCCTTCGAATTAAAGCTCGCAACCGCGGGCAAAAGTAGGCTTCCACGAGGCGCGGCCACGACACCGCCTTCTTCTCCCAAAATAAACGCAGCAACAGTAGTTCTCAAATACAGGGGAGATGCAGCACAACAGGGGACATGATATGCAACACTTAAAGTATGAAAATGAGCAAGAAACAACAACAAAATTGATGCATTTCAGTCCCTCAAATAGCACACAGCAGCAGGCATGCAGGGAGCATAAAAGACCAACCAATTTCCATGCTTGTTGCGAAATAAAACTCAAGTTCATTAATGGCAATTTATTATACAACCAACTACTAACAAAATTAGGTTCTTATATTCATAAATAAAGCTCATGTGGTCATGTTTCATGCATCAATTCAAGAAAAACACAAGAGAAGGCATATGAACTCATATATATACATAAACCCTTACTATTCAGTTCCATATTCTATCTCCACCAAATCTAACTCAAAATCAGCAATCCATGGATCAAAATGAGCGCAAATGGATATAGAATCCAATCATATACTTACCTCTTGAATATGGTGGAGTTTAATGAAGATTTGAGCTCAAAATCTCCTTGGAGTGAATAGTGATGGGAATGAAGGTTTTTTTCCAAGTTGCTGCAAATTTATCTTCCTTCTCTTGTCTTGGTCGAAATGAAGAGAGAGTGGGGTGATATTGTGCTGAGTTGGGGTCAAGTGGGGCCAAGAATCAAATGAAAAGGTTGAAAATTGAGGGAGTTATGTGCAAATTACTCCAAGGTGGTCATTTAGGAGCGAGGGTGAGTTTTTGGTGAAATTTTGGAGTATCAAACTAATTCAAGTAATTCAAATTTTAGGAGGAAAGTATCTGTAGCACCCCTTAACATGTGGATGTACCACACCCCCGCACTATAGATCAATCCACATACGAAACGGCCAATTCGTACATGAATCAGCCTATAGCGAACGGGTGACAATGCAATACACGACAAGCTAGGCGGGATTACTTATACATGCAACAAAGTAAACCGAAGCATAAACTAGTTTCTATCAGACATGACCATTCATCAAATCATGACATAATTCAATATATGATCACCTAATCATGCTTCCATCTACAAATGATCCATCTAGCATATAACTCTCAAACCCTAGCACAATCAAACATGATCAAGAATCACCAACTCATGCCAAACCAACCTTGAATGGAAAAGAAATGAAGGTGAAGATGAAGATGATGATCAAGTCTCAACTCTTGGATTATTTCCTTGAAAACTTGATGAATTATGGATGAAATCTCTCTTCCCTTTTAGCTTGAAGGAACCGAGATGAAAGGAAGCAAATAGATTGGGAGATTATTGATTAAAATGAGCTCCTGGAAGCTAGGAGATGAAATAACGATGCACCCATTTTTGAAATGTGTGAAATGTCTAATTTTGCCAATTAATCCTCCAAGAATTTAAGTTATGCAATTAAGGATATAAAGTTTGCAAACCGATCAATTTAGTCCAAAGGATTTTCATGCAATTTAGTCCTAGAATAAAAGGAAATAAGTAATTAAGGACAATTAGGCAATTAACACAAATTGGACAATTAATTCATGTAACAATTAAGTTTCATTCATACAAGAATTTGCAAATTGAAATGAATATCATATAATTTTCACGTAATCATGTTGAAAACAATTTATAAGAATTAATATAACACGTATAAATTGAATAAACGAAAATAATAAAATAAAATCCTAACTCTCGAAACCCACACGTGTCGAGCGTACCTGACTGTCTGAAAATCGGGGCTTTACAACTCTCTCCCCTTAAGAGAATCCGTCCTCGGATTCCATGTCCTAAATTTCTGGAGTTTAATTGGCTCTTACGTGTTCATCCCACACGGGTTAGGTACTCCCCGTCAGGGATTAGTTCGAAAGAGATCTTCGATCCATATGGCTCTCCAATATATGAAATCACGACCCTCAACTTTCCGGAGCCTAAACACTTGTAAGAAAATCTTCCTTCCACTAGAACAAGTTGCCAAGTGATTAAGACTAGTGAGAGTGCCCCGGCTCTCAAACAATTAATGAGAGAACCCTGTCTCTCGAGCAAGTAACAAGAGAACCCCATCTCTTGACAACCCTGAGAGAATCCCCGTCTCTCACACACCTGAAATAAAATTCAAGCAAGCACTTAGACAATTATTTGCAATTAACACACAAGGATCAAATAAAAATTTATCATTTATGCAAATACTCGTTCGTGTAAACAAGTAACAATAATCAAGGAATTATATACGGGAACAATGAAATAAAAATAATAATAAAATAATGGTGCACGTGGTATGCATGATTAAGTGCACCGTTCACTGAGGATTGAAGTTCCGGTGTTGAAATAACTCGGCTGAATTCTTGATTCTTTTAGTTGCAATTTCTTTCCACTTGGTGCCACTACAGTTCAATATTCCCGTTCTTGATAACCATCTCTGTGCTCGTGCTATTTTGTAACATAATCCATAAATCATCATTGATCACCCCATCTTCATGCCCGTATATAACCTCAGATCCCCCGGTTGTACCCTTCTTTAATTTAATTACCACATCCACTAGTGGGTTTTGAAATTGGGAACAACCCGAAATTTCTTGCCATAGAATAGCTGTATATTCCAGCTTAAAAGACTGGCTTTGTGCTCCAAGAAAATTCTTATCCGACAAACAGAGAGAACAGGTTTTACCATTTTCTATACCTCGGTAATCCAAATAAAACATCTTCCTGAAGCACAGATCTTAACTCTTTATTTGAAATCCGAAAGTTGAGCTCCTATTTCCTTAGTCAAGAACACGGCGGATGTTTGGTGCAGGAAAGAATCAAAGTTGTAATCCCTTACGAGTAACTCAGCACGTACACTTGCATAGAACCCGAAGAAATCGGATCCTAGTGAAACTTTTCCTTGTAAGACTCTTATCTTTGATCAAAGTATGCTCAATTAATTTATAAAAGTCGTTACCTCTCCCATTTCCATTACTAACACTTGATTCGAATTTATTAACCTTTGTAATTCTACTTACTTGGTTATTCACTTTCCCTTCTGCTTCCTACTTTCTTCCCTTCTGTTTATTGTAGACATTCCGATAGCAAGAGGGATTAAGATTCATGATTTACTATCCAAATTTAGCCGGATCGGATCCCTTCTCCCATTTACTGAGTCAAATGATATCCTGAGACTATCGGAGAACTGCGGACGGTATACCCACTTTCCTGAAAACGATAATGGAACAAAGGTACTGTCGATGATGGGACTTTCTTTGTGTAAAAGGGAGAGAAGTTTAAATTATTGAAAACTTCTTTCACATGGTTCTGATAGAGGTTTCCAAGAAGAATCGGTTTATTAAGATTCCCAACTCTCCTAAATGCTGTCTAGCTTCTGATTTAGATTTATCCCCAGACCAGCTTTCCCCCTTAAGAAAATGGAGATTTTCTTATTCTTTAGGTTCATTCTGTCCTTTCCCACTTGCAAGCTTCTCTGCTGACTCAATTCCCGTAACCTTTTCCTCGTCCTACTTGTTATTAATCAAGATTTTGATTAATGGTTCTTTTCTAATCTTTTCTGTTAATGACATACCCAACTTGAAATTCCTCGACTGTCACCACTCTGATTTGAAATTAAAAATTTTCCAGCATCCCACAACCCTTCTGCTATTCGTGAAAATGCCATATCCTGTACTTACCACCCACTGCTTCTAGAGTTGATATTTGCCAAGTTAACACCCCGATCCGAAACAAGAAAAGTTCTTTCTCCTACCCTTACTGAATCCCCAAGGTGTTGATTAATTTCTGAAGGTTTGAAGACCCACTGAACATTTATCTGCTTGAACTTATCATCATTTCCCAGTTTCCAAAATTCCAAATACTTACATCATACCTGCTTCTACTAAATCCTGGACCGATAAATTCTCACAATCCCAAACATTTCTAAGCTTCAAGCAAAATCAAATAACCCGGTTCCCAACCTGATACCCAATGCTTCAGAAATCTCCTCTTTAAATTCAAGTTGATAGCACTAGGAGCAAGGATTGTGCAGAGCATAGGGAGAGCCTATTAATCAACAAACACTAAATAATGCACGATGGTTAAAGTGTCAATGCACATAGCAACCTACCAACAATTTAAAATGCCACTCGTTGGAACATTTATATTGATTTACAGAAATACTCCTAAACAAAGAAATTTAAATATTTCAACTAATTCAAACATATATTTAATGCATCAAGTAGATAATCTCAATAATATTCATATCAATATTTTATAATGAGAAGTAATTTAATTAACAATTATGTTGCACGTGTTTATGAATGCATTGAAGAACCTGGCACCGTAGAAATGCTGGGCTCGATCCCGATGTCCATTCTTGGTTGACCGAATTGCAACTTGATTCAAGCGGTTGATCAGTCTCTTAAATTTCAAAATCCTCCAGCCTTGATTCATACATTTCCAAAACCTATCACTCACGACTTACTTTGAAAATAAATGCATGTGGGTGAAGTGTGTTTATGTCACGTAATTGTCACATAATTAATACCAGCGAGAATTTAATATAAAATGCAACAATTAATTTATCAATGCTTGGAATAAAACACGTCGAGCAAATAATTTCAAACGGTTCAAAAATCAATTAATTAACAATTAATAGCAGAAATCAATGCAAGGCACAAGTTATCAAGTAATTTCAATCAATTCAACGAGTTCAAGGGAATCAAGGCATTCGGAAAAGATGCAAGACTCTCAAATTGTCAAATAAGTCCTATACCGTACAACCTAGATTGGACACGACACGACACGAGAACCTCGGTTTTGCAACCGGGCTCTGATACCACCTTAGATGTAGCACCCCTTAACACGTGGAGGTACCACACCCCCGCACTATAGATCAATCCACATACGAAACGGACAATCCGTACATGAATCAGCCTATAGCGAACGGGTGACAATGCAATACACGACAAGCTAGGCGGGATTACTTATACATGCAACAAAGTAAAGCGGAAACATAAACTAGTTTCTATCAAACATGACCATTCATCAAATCATGACATAATTCAATATATGATCACCTAATCATGCTTCCATCTACAAATGATCCATCTAGCATATAACTCTCAAACCCTAGCTCAATCAAACATGATCAAGAATCACCAATTCATGCCAAACCAACCTTGAATGGAAAAGAAATGAAGGTGAAGATGAAGATGATAATCAAGTCTCAACTCTTGGATTATTTCCTTGAAAACTTGATGAATTATGGATGAAATCTCTCTTCCCTTTTAGCTTGAAGGAACCGAGATGAAAGGAAGCAAATAGATTGGGAGATTCTTGAATAAAATGAGCTCGTGGAAGCTAGGAGATGAAATAACGATGCACCCATTTTTGAAATGTGTGAAATGTCCAATTTTACCAATTAATCCTCCAAGAATTTAAGTTATGCAATTAAGGATATAAAGTTTGCAAACCGATCAATTTAGTCCAAAGGATTTTCATGCAATTTAGTCCTCGAATAAAAGGAAATAAGCAATTAAGGACAATTAGGCAATTAACACAAATTGGACAATTAATTCATGTAACAATTAAGTTTCATTCATATAAGAATTTGCAAATTGAAATGAGTATCATATAATTTTCACGTAATCATGTTGAACACAATTTATAAGAATTAATATAACACGTATAAATTGAATAAACGAAAATAATAAAATAAAATCCTAACACTCGAAACCCACACCTGTCGAGCATACTCGACTGTCTGAAAATCGGGGCGTTATGGTATCCAAATACCCGTTTCGTGCCCTAGTTCAATTACCAAACACCCGTTTAGGTACCCCCTGTTTTGATCCGAGAGCTTCCAAAAGCCCGTTTCTGCTTTTCGTACATTTTTCAAACGCCCGTTTACCCCCCTCAAACGTACTCCAATTGGCCTGAATTTTTAACCACAAAAACCTTTAATTCTAGAGTATTCTCCAATTGGAATCACCTCAATATCCTTTTTTGTTTGTGAGATATAATCGATCCATTTTGGTGTCACCACTTTGCCGAAAATCTGCTTTCACCCAAATTCGAGCTTACGCCATTTCCTCATCGCTTTGAACCATGAATCGAATTATATACCATTTTAAAGGTCTATTTATCTAGTTTCATATCCAACAAACAAAACTCAATTCCAACTTCTACAACTCAAGATATTCCTATTTTCCTACATCTTGCGCGTTTTGGAAAATTTCCAACTTTTGGCCCTTTTTTTGCTCTGAACCACTTTTCGTGTTTTTCTTCCGCTTTTGTTGTACCTTACCACCTCCAAACCTGTTCTTAACTTGTTATATCATGTCTATGTGTTTATAATTGTTATATATATGCAACTTACATGGACTTGTTTCTTGGTTTTATACTTTAATTGTGCAAGTGAAATGTATTATGTGAAACATTGAGTGACTTGCTTGGTTTTATACCTTAATTGAATTTCAATTAGTTGTGAAAGTGTCTACTTGGTCGTGCATGTAATCTATTATGCAATTGCTTTTCGAATCACTATTATATGACTTATATGCTTGATTTCGTATTTCACTTGCAACTTAAATTATTTGTATAAGGTGCCTAATTACTTGGACATGAATTATGTTTAAGGCATACTTACATGTATCCATAGCTTTCATAAGCATACACCGTGCGTCTATGTGGTTCATGAGTCTAAGTCTTGTTCTTGTGTTCAGTTTGTTCAGGTGTACCCGGGGTGGTGTTTGTCAGTCGTGTTGATTCCGGGGTGGATCAAACGCTGTGTCTTTGGTTTCTTCGGTGTAAGGTGAGGTTAGGATATAGTTAAACCTTAATGAAACATGCCCAATTTTAATGCATGTGGTTTAATAAGCCCTATACGTATGTAAATAAGTGTGCGACATGTATTTGTTCAGAAATGTTATGGAATTGAAAGTATGTTAAGCAATGTACAAGCCTACGTATGCTTGTTTTGGATTAATTTGATATGTTTTGCCATGTTAAGCTATGCTTCTACCGTGTGCCTCTCATGAGCCAAGTTTGGCAAGGACTGGGTATTTGAATGACACAGAAAGTGGTATGTATAAACGTATAAGATATGTCTGTCGGTCTGCCTATCTGTTGTGGCGGGATAAGTGAATGTTATGTTATGTGTATGTTGGTTCCTAGAGACTATGGGTTAGGAATCCCGGGATGGTATAGGGCTTTCAGGCTCGGCCTGGGCATAGTCTCCATTTGTCAGAAGAGGATCACCCCTGAACTCACCAGGAGGTTTGGTGGGGGAATGAATCCTGAGAGTGTGAGTGTGAGTGGTTGCGCTCCTCTCATTAGAATGGATGGTTAGGGCGTATACACCCTCCCATCACCCGGAGTTGAGGTTGGTTTGGTATGTTATGTCTGTAAGTTTTCTGTTTAATTTTGTTATGATATGTTATGAGGAGATTGGAGGAGTCTGAGCTCGTACCTGCCGAGTACTCTGTTATGTTTGTTTTGTTAAGGTTCGTGAAATAGGGATAGATTCTTAATTAAGTTAAAATTTGGAACTTTTTAATAAGTTAAGCTAAGTTCTGAATATGTTAATAATTGGTAAGTTTTGATAAGCACGTTCGGTAAGTTAAGTTGTTTTGTTTGACTTTATTAAAGTGACCCTATATGTATGTATCACGAAAAATGATTTAGTGTGCAACAACTATCCCTTTGTTCAAGAATATTATGATTTTTAATACGTGCTTTGCTCTCTTCTATTTATAGAGTGTGTGGGTTAACCCCTCACTCAGTCGAGTTAAGACTGACCCCTCCTCTCTTTATGTTTTTAGTTTGTAGGTTCAGCTTGAGTTCGTGCTAGGGAAAGTGTGTCAGTCCTTTGGAGTCTGTTCTCGAGTTTGTTGTTTTATTTAAGGTTGTCTTGCATTTGCATGTCTTTAATTTCGGCTTTTGTATAAGAGATGTATAAATGATTTTCTTTATTCGGACTTTCATTATGTATTTATATGAATTTGTCGGGACAGGCTTCTAGGGGCAGTAGAACCCGTTGTATTTATGTTTATTGTTAAACTTTCGGGATTAGGTCTTTTTGCTAGTTGAACCCGTCACTTGCTCTTACATGTTTGAATTTTGTATGGCTCATTTTTGCTTCGGCATTCCTGTTGCTTGTTTAGTTTACTTTGTTCAGGGCCTACGTTCTGCCTAACTTATGTATGAGTCTGTCAGGTCTCTCGTTGGCCACTGTTTGGTTCGTGTACGGACTTTCCATTTCGTATGTGGATTAGGCTTTGGTGCGGGGGATGTGGTGACCCACCGTGCAGGGTGCTACATCCTTAAGTGGTATCAGAGCCCTAGGTTAAAAAACCGGGGTTCAGTGTCAGGTTGTGTCTGTCTAAGTCGAATGGCATTGGACAATTTGATTATGTGTGCATTTGCATCACGATTCGATAAGTTATGCATTTGAATTTTCACTGCTTTATTGGATTATATTACGTGATGCATTGCATTTCTTTGATGCTCTTACTTGATTTATTTCGTGACATGAGCACTTACTAATCGACATGCATATATGTATATTGTAGTTCTGAGGTTTTCAGGGTGCCACTATGACAGCCACCTTATGGTCAAGCTTTTTAACCGAATCTGTGCTAACAAAGAGAATCTTCCACCGAAGTACCACCAATGAATCCGATGGCGATGATGTACAGGGAAACGTCCCCTATTTCGAGAAGGAGATGATGTAAGAGCTAAAGAGTGGCTTTCGGAGATAGAAGGCATCTTTGATATATGGCCTCGCAAATCTCAAGACATGGCACGCCTTGCTTCATTTCTCCTACAAGGTCAAGCAAGACAATGGTGGAAAAGGGTTGCTCAATAATTAGAGGCAATGAGTGAAGAGTTGACTTGGGATGTGTTTGTCCAAGAATTTCGGAAGACGTTCGCACCGGATATTCTACAAGAGCGAAGATTTGAAGAATTCCTCACTTTGAAACAAGGAGATAGAACCGTTGTGAAATACACAGAAGAATTCGAGAGGTTGGGCATGTATGTGCCCCACATTACGGGTAACGATCAAATAAAGGCTAAATACTTTATGGAAGGCCTTCGGGATGAATTCAAGGAAGCCCTAATCGCAAAGGATACGAGAACGTGGGACAAGGCCACAAAGATAGCTTTAAGAGTTGAAATTCAGATCCTAACAAGGGGCAAGGAAGAAGATATATAGGAGCATAAAGTTGAGATGAGTTTATGCTCGAACATACAAGTGGAAGGAGAATCTCATCAACGTGGAACTCGACCAAGACAATCCGTGGAAAGAAACACAAGATTGGGGATACTTCAAAGGCAGGGAAAAGGCCCCAATTGTGTGCTTATTGTAGAGGAACCACTCATACCTACGAAGCATATTGGGATAGGTTGAAGAGGTGCCATGTTTGCGGGTCAACGGAGCACAAGATTTTCGATTGTGTCAACCCAGAGCTAACAAGCAACAAGTTCAGGATCAACGGCTTCAAATCGGAGACCAACATGAACCCGGGCATTGAGGTAATTACATCCATGGCATGGGCATCCATCACATTCTAATCTTGTAATTTATTTCCCTCCATGCCTTAATTGTTAATTGTTGCTAATTGTTAAGTAATTGTTGCTACGTGTTTAAATGATAACTAAGTGATGCATCTCATTTGCATTTTGACCCGACATGCATATTTAGTGTTTATTTTTAGGATTTTGTTTCTTCCAAATCACCAAGTTTTATTCAATGGAAATTTGAAAGAAGTGAATCAAATAGATGAGACGGTTTGAGAGGTCTAAGGGTAAGGTTGAAGATTTGGGAATTAGGATGCATTTTGAAGATGGTTATATTTGAAGAGATGTATTTAACCGGGCATGGGCATGATTTATTACGGATTCGGGCTCAGAGAATAATTGAGGTGCCGGAATGGATCCATGGAAAATAATTAAAGGAAGGCATCAGGAGTTTCACTAACGGTGCAATCTAAGCAAACATAACCGGTGTAGGAGAAAAGGGGTTCGACTCGGGACTTGGGAACAATGTGATCAATTAAAAGTCTGGGGCATGGTGACCTTCGAAGAAAGGATTTGATGAAAATTACTAGAAGCCCTTGGTCGAGTATTTAGTGGACTTCAAAGGAAAAGAGATGGAAGATATTGGTTCAAGAAGAGTTCATGGAACATTTTCGTTCGAGAATTGAATTTTGGGATCATCAAAATTATCGAGCAAAATGAATCACACAAGGAACTATATCCGGGTGATAAGAGGAAATGAATGAGAACCATCAACGGACGACGCACTCTTCTTGTATATCTCAAAAAGAAGGGTGATAACCATGAGAGGATGGGCACCATATTCGGGAAAACTTAACGGGAAGAAATTAAGATTTTGAAGCGAGGTTAATTCTTAGAATTTCCACAAGACACATAAGGGTAAAGAATTCAGGCTATGAGGTTGATGGTGATTCATTGAGCTCATTAATCATACGAAGAATCATGAAAATTAATCGAAGTCCAAGGAATTCAAATGCTTGGGAAAAACGAGAACAAGACGAAGAGAACACTTAAGAGTGGAGGATTGAATCAGAAGAATTAGCAAGGATAAATAGCAACCGTGGGATGAAGACCGAAATGATACTTGAGGCATAACAGGTACCTGGAAATCTCAAGATATAAATGTGAGCAAAGAGACTCCAACGTCGATCAAATCATCATAAAGACAAGATTCCAACGCTTCGGTGAACGGTATATTAAACATACATATCACGTGCATCATTCATCTTTTGTTTTGCTTTGTGTGTGTGTTTTTGTGAAAGGTTGGCTGCCCTACGGGGTATGAGAGAGTGAGTGCTTTTGCTTTTGGGTAAGTTGAGGGTCGTGCTTTACAACGGTCTTCTCACGAGTTTCCAAGAGTCTACTGTTTGAGGTAAGATGGTGATTAAAGGCTTTTTTGGGTTGGAGAATGAGTGGTAGGAGTTCTTTAACCACTCCACTCGTGGTCCCGAATGGTGGGTTGGTTGGATGGGTTCAAGCGGTGGGAGTTGAATCACTTGTGAGCCTTCTATCATGTGAGAAGTCCGAACTACTCCTATTCGGGATCATGTGCGTGTGAAGCTTGAAGTGAGCGATCGAACCCCTTTCGTGCTTCGAAGACCTTTTTCGGGCTAACCCTTGTCGGAATATCGCGAACCCCGAACTTGGGTGAATACGGGAGAGTTGCTCATAGTTCTAATACAAGCGGTAGAACCTGAGGGCCAAGTTCTCTTAAGGGGGAGAGATTGTGATGCCCCATCTGATCGGCATTCCAGGTACGGCGTCATGAGAGAGTTTAGTTCAGTAATTTGTGAATTATGTGAATAGCATGCTTACGTGTCAAAGTGAGATTTATTTTAATTACCTGTGCTTAGAATTTAATTAATTGTACTTGGACTCAATTGTCCAATATTTGTAAATAAGGGACCTAATCGTAATTAGCACGTTTGAGCCTTCGTGACTACTTTGAGCTCGAGAATTCGAATTCGAATTCCGACCCTACCATTGAATTTGTTTTAACGATTCAGATTCAATGGAATTAACCTTATATTTTTTCTAAAGCCTTTTGATAGCCCTACCGTTTTAAAATCTGATCCGTCTGGATAGGATACCGTCTGACCCTACCCGTTTAACCGACCCAAAGGCTGAAAATAAATTTTTTTCCTCACTTTGATCGATCAAAAAGAAAGAGAGAGGAAAGGAAGAGAGTTTTTCCATTTTTGGACAAAAGCTTCGGAGCTCGAGCTTGCAAGATCCAACTGTCCGACTAACGATTCAAGGTAAGATTTATATCCTACTCGTGACGTGCTTTGATAGTATACCTCTTTCATGCCTCGGATTTGTGCTAACGTGCTATGTGGGAAAGATGATGAATAATACTAGGCTCGGGATTTTGGGTGCTTGGCCTCGTTTCGGGAGCCAATACTTACAAATATGTTACCTACCTGTTGAATATGCTTCGTGGTATGAATTTTGTGAGTTTTGGTGTTGTGTGGGTTCGTGGGAGCTTGGGGTTGGTTCTTTTTTCCGCCATTGTCACTGTTCAACCATTTTTCGGACAGAAGGTATCCAAATGCCCATTTCGTACCCTAGTTCAATTACCAAACGCATGCTTAGGTACCCCCTGTTTTGACCCGAGAGCTTCCAAACGCTCCGTTTCTGCTTTCAGTTCATTTTTCAAACGCCCGTTTACCCCCTCAAACGTACTCCGATTGGCCTTAATTTTTAATCACAAAAACCTTTTGAAGTCTAGAGTATTCTCTAATTGGAATCACCTCAATATCCTTCCTGGTTTGTGAGATATAATTGATCCATTTTTGTGTCACCACTTTTCCAAAAATCTTCTTTCACCTAACTTCGAGCTTACGCCATTTCCTCCTCGCTTTGAACCATGATTCGAATTACATAACATTTTAAAGGTCTGTTTGTCTAGTTTCATATGCAACAAAAAAACCCAATTCCAACTTTTAGAGCTCAAGGTATTCCTATTGTCCTACGTCTTGCGCGTTTTGGAAAATTTCCAGCTTTTGCCCTTTTTTGCTTGGAACGACTTTTCGTGTTTTTCTTCCGCTTTTCTTGTATCTTTCCACCTCCAAACTTGTTCTTAACTTGTTATATCATGTCTATTTGTTTATAATTGTTATATATATGCAACTTACATGGAGTTGTTTCTTGGTTTTATACCTTAATTGTGCAAGTGAAATGTATTATGTGAAACATTGAGTGACTTCCTTGGTTTTATACGTTAATTGAATTTCAATTAGTCATGAAAGTGTCTACTTGGTCGTGCATGTAATCTATTATGCAATTGCTTATCGAATCACTATTATATGACTTATATGCTTGATTTCGTATTTCACTTGCAACTTAAATTATTTGTATAAGGTGCCTAATTACTTGGACATGAATTATGTTTAAGGCCTACATACATGTCTCCATAGATTTCATAAGCATACGCCGTGCGTCTATGTAGTTCATTCTTGAGTCTAAGTCTTGTTCTTGTGTTCAGTTTGTTCAGGTGCACCCGGGGTGGTGTTTATCAGTCGTGTTGATTCCGGGGCGGATCAAACGTTGTGTCTTTAGTTTCTTCGGTGTAAGGTGAGGTTAGGATATAGTTAAACCTTAATGAAACATGCCCAATTTTAATGCATGTGGTTTAATAAGCCCTATACGTATGTAAATAAGTGTGTGACATGTATTTGTTCAGAAATGTTATGGAATTGAAAGTATGTTAAGCAATGTACATGCCTACTTATGCTTGTTTTGGATTAATTTGATATGTTTTGCCATGTTAAGCTATGCTTCTACCGTGTGCCTCTCATGAGCCAAGTTTGGCAAGGACTGGGTATTTGAATATCACAGAAAGTGGTATGTATATACGTATAAGATATGTCTGTCGGTCTGCCTATCTGTTGTGGCGGGATAAGTGAATGTTATGTTATGTGTATGATGGTTCCTAGAGACTATGGGTTAGGAATCCCGGGATGGCATAGGGCTTTCAGGCTCGGCCTGGGCATAGTCTCCATTTATCAGAAGAGGATCACCCCTGAACTCACCAGGAGTTTTGGTGGGGGAATGAATCTTGAGATTGTGAGTGTGAGTGGTTGCGCTCCTCTCATTAGAATGGATGGTTAGGGCGTATACACCCTCCCATCACCCGGAGTTGAGGTTGGTTTGATATGTTATGTCTGTAAGTTTTCTATTTAATTTTGTTATGATATGTTATGAGGAGATTGGAGGAGTCTGAGCTCGTACCTACCGAGTACTCTGTTATGTCTGTTCTGTTAAGGTTCGTGAAACAGGGATAGATTCTTAATTAAATTGAAATTTTGAATGTTTTAATAAGTTAAGCTAAGTTCTGAATATTTTAAAAATTGGTAAGTTTTGATAAGCATGTTCGGTAAGTTAAGTTGTTTTGTTTGACTTATTAAAGTGACCTTATATGTGTGTATCACGAAAAATGATTTAGTGTGTAACAACTATTCCTTTGTTCATGAATATTATGATTTTTAATATGTGCTTTGCTCTCTTATATATATAGCGTGTGTGGGTTAACCCCTCACTCAGTCGAGTTAAGACTGACCCCCTCCTCTCTTTATGTTTTTAGTTTGTAGGTTCATCTTGAGTTCGTGCTAGGCAAAGTGTGTCAGTCCTTTGGAGTCTGTTCTCGTCTTTGTTGTTTTATTTAAGGTTGTCTTGCATTTGCATTTCTTTAATTTCGGCTTTTGTATAAGAGATGTATAAATGATTTTCTTTATTCGGATTTATATTATGTATTGATATGAATTTGTCGGGACAGGCTTCTAGGGATAGTAGAACCCGTTGTATTTTTGTTTATTGTTGAACTTTCGGGATTAGGTTATGCTAGTCGAACCCATCACCTGCTCTTACATGTTTGAATTTTGTATGGCTCATTTTCGCTTCGGCATTCCTGTTGCTTGTTTAGTTTTCTTTGTTCAGGAACTACGTTCCGCCTAGCTTAGGTGTGAGTCTGTCAGGTCTCCCGTTCGCCACTGTTTGGTTTGTTGGAAAACAACAAAGTAGATGCAGCGGAAGTTTAAAAATTTTCCAAAAGGGATCTAAAAGAATTGGAATGTTCGTATCGTAAGTTGGGACTCAAGAAACTCACACGAATTGAAGCTTTCTTGAAACGTTTTGAGCGCCCTCAAACGTTCTTCATGCGGCATGAAAGTCCCGTTTCTTAATTCTTTCTTCGATATTCCAAAGTAGAAATCCTCTAGAGTATTAATCCACACCAACCTAGATTCAAATCATATTAGTGAGTATGCTAGTACTATAACATGCGTATTAAAGAAACAAAAACGAGATAAGAGAGAGCAAGAGAATTATCCCCAAAATTCCATGAAGCTTGGATGTGATTCTCCAAATCACGTGTAAGTGAAAAAATTCGAACCCCTAGTCCCTTTTATAGGCTAGGGTTCGAAACCCTAATCCCATATAGGAGATGGTCTCCTACTTTGACTTTTCTCCTATTCTTTCTTTCTATCCAAGTAAATAATATCTTATCTAATATAAGATATTTATTTTATAGAAAAAAGAGCTCCTAACTAATTTAGGAATATTTAATTATTCTAGCAATAATTAAATATCTTATCCTAATACTTTATTAGAATAATAAAATAGAAGATATTTATTTATTTATTTAGTCTATTCAAATTAGAACTACTAAATAATAAATACATAGAATTAATTCTCCAATTAATTCCATCAAGGACTTTAGAATTAATTCACTAATTAATTCTAACGGGCTAAAATTAATTCTCCAATTAATTTTATTTCGGCTATATAATTAATCCTCCAATTAATTATATTTAGGGATTTATAATTAATTCACTAATTAATTATATTTGGGCTTGATAATTAATTTTCCAATTAATTAACACATGATCCAATTTCTCAAATGGATCACACGTCCCAAACAATGCTCTCAATCTCCACACGTGTACTTTACACTGTGGTCTCGTTTCGATCAACTATTTGATCTTTCCATAATACCCTTTGAGCCCGGTATTTGTGTGTGACCCTCTAGGTTCAATTTCTGTTAGCAGTGAGCCTAATTAATTAATACACTTATTAATTAATTACCTCACAAATCACATGACCATAGTCTATCAACAGGTGTGTGACCCCTACCCGAAATGTGAATGTATATTCAAAAGAACCTTTCAATCAATGACATCTTGTGGGATACGATCCTCCTACCATCCTATCTCTCGATTAAGATCTAGGGCATGGGAATATGGAGAGCCCTACTAACCTTAATCTTAAAACAAAGTTCCCTTCATATTCCATTTGATCTCAATCCAATAAAACTCCATTTTCTTGATGTCTTGATCTAATCACCTTACGCAAGGATTTAATGATGGAATCATGAATGACTTGTGTAATAAGAGACCATCTTGCCTATAGCAAGTATAGGTCCTTTATTGATTCCTACAATTCTCATATGCCACTTGTGTAATCCCAACATAGGCCGTGGTTCAGGTGTCTATATAGGGACACCCTTTTGAGCCTATATCAAAGATTATAGGGTTAGCTCATATGAGACATTATAGAATCTTCTCATTTAGGAATTTCCTAATCCTAATCCCGAAGTTTCAGGAAACTTCCTTTCCCATATAGGAATCTTCTCACGCGGGGCACTCTTAGTGATGAAGTTCTTGTAACTATCACCCTTATGTATTATGAACGCATCAACCCATACACTTATCACCCCATGAAACCGGGTGATCCTTCTTAAGGACATAACTACACAAGCAAGTCTCAATAGAGGCAAAGTCGACACTCCCACTGTCTGTCGGCCTCATTGACTTGGAGAAGTTTCTAATCCTCGCCGATGGAGTTATGTAGCACCCCTTAACACGTGGAGGTGCCACACCCCCGCACTATAGGTCAATCCACATGCGAAACAGCCAATCCGTACATGAACCAACCTATAGCGAACGGGTGACAATGCAATACACGACAAGCTAGGCGAGATTACTTATACATGCAACAAAATAAAGCGGAAGCATAAACTGGTTTCCATCAAATATTTCCATCTATCAAATCATGACATTTCTTGTTTACCAACTAAAATATGTTCTAGCCTTCCATATCAATACATTATCACCTCCAAATATAAAACAATTAACATTAAACGTAATTCCTTGAACAAGAAATAGACAAGTGAATATCATGCACCGTGCTTGACTCGATTACAAAGACTGGACTCGACTCACTTCCCGCCTAGCGTGCACCTGCAATAACCTGAAAGGTGGAGGCGTCAGTCTGTGAAGACCGAGTGAGGGGTTTACATACATATTAGCGCAGATAACATGCAAGTTATATTCTCGGGTAAAGATTTATAAAAGATAAATATATGAGTTCAACTATAATATAGCTTCGCCCGAGAATACAACTATCCATATTAAATACTTTGTTCCTTTTCATGCAATCAATACATGGCGAACTCCAACTGTACATGAACATGCTTGCTTGATTATTAAACAATAAGTGGTCATGCAATTCAGTTATTGTGCAATCGTGCATGTGTAATCATATAGCACGTTCATCGAATGGAAATCATGCAATAACCCGAGGGCAATCCACGGTGCCGGATTCATCCCCAGTCTCTTTCGGCTCATAATAAGGTTTTGTTCCTCCTGTGGTTGGACGGACAACCACCAGCTCTAAGACCAGCCCAGCGCCCTCACCAAGGAGAACCTGGCCAGGAGAACACATGTACACGATGGGCTTTGTTCTTCCTGTGATTGGACAGACAACCACCAGCCCGAAGACCAGCCCAGCACCCTCACTAGGGAGGACCTGGCCAGGAGAACACATTTACTAGATAGGGCATTGTTCTTCCTGTGGTTGGACGGACAACCACCAGCCCGAAGACCAGCCCAGCGTCCTCACTAAGGAGGACCTGGCCAGGAGAACGCATTCACACGACAGGGCTTTCATGACATGACTTTCTTGATTCATGCACACTAACATAACCTACTTGCTTGATTCATGAACAATGACATAACTTGAAAGGATAAGTGCTTTCATGAAATTATAATATAAATACCTTTGGCCAAAAATTACGTAAAGGTTATACGGGTTCTATATAACTAGAAATTAAACCTCACCTGATAGGCGACACACGACTCGTGAATGCGTGAACGTGCTCATGCTCAACAATCTCCGCCCTAGAGAATAACTGGACAAGAAATGGGACAATGTACGTGCATGAGACCTCAATTCGGGAATATTACTTCATGTAAGACGCACGACGTGATCAAGTACGAGACATCGCGCAATAAACAATGTAGCATCTAAATATCACGTTTTGGTATGTAATCAATCATATAATTCACATATGGGAGCTAAGAGAGTGAAAGGAATGCAATAGTAGAGGTTTTGGTGAAGTTTGGCAAAAACGGACAATTTTAGAAAATGTACATGTTGAGGCAAAACTGGAATATCTTTAATTCTAGAAGTGGGAATTGAGTTTTTTTTACTGGATATGAAACTAGACACAAAGACCTTTCCAACACTATATGGCACGTTTTCTAATTCAAACCGAGGTGAAAATGGTGTTGGTTCGAAGTTGGACAAAATGCAGTTTCTGGTGGGGTCGTGGGCGCGACCAAAATCCTTCACAAAATGGTCGCGGCCACGACCAAGTATTTTTCCGAAATTTTCATCCAATTTTTCCAAACGTCGAAAGTTGGCCAAAGTGGAGTCGCGGGCGCGACCATTTTTACACTAACACAGGTCGCGGGCGCGACCAAGTTCGCAATAGCAGCAAAACAGGGGAAAACAAGGGATTTCCGAGACAAAACACCACAAAACCACAACCAAAGCTAAGTTCAATCCACAACAATTAATTTAACACATCCAATACACATTATACTTCACTCCTTCATCAATCAAACCATAAAATATGCATCAAAACATCAAAATTGCATCATGGAAACCTCATTTATAAACATGCTTCCAACTTCCAAATAAATCAAAGTTCTCATGCAATCTTTTATCACTTTTACTCCTAAACATGCTTCTAGCTCTAATCACACAAGAATTCATCATATAACTCATGAACCCTACTCATTCATATATCAAGAAATTCATCCAAGTTCATGCCATACCTTAAATGTAAGAAGAAGAAATGGAAGGATGAGATGAGTATGATGCTTCCACTTATGTAAATTATCTTCCTTGAATTTAGCTTGATAATTGATGAAATCCTCCTTCCTCTTCTCTTGGTGTTCAAACCGTGTTTTAGTGTGTGTGTGTGATAATTGATGAAATGTTGTGAAAATGAAATAAAGAGATGAAATGATATTAGATATTTACCAAGTCTTCCACTAAAATGGATGAATCACCACATTTTGCAATTAAGTCCCTAAGCTATAAAAACTCATGCAATCAAGTTTCATCTCTAAACAATTGATCAATTAAATCCAATTCATGTTATGCAATTAAATCCACATATTTATGAAATGATCAAGTAAAGTCACATAATAACAATTAGGCACGTTTAGCAATTAATTCACGTACTTTCCGCGTTAATGATAAATCATATAATTGAATGAAGATATATTGCATATAATATCACCAAATACATAATTGAAAACGGGGCGTTACAAGTTAAGTACTTATTTCATGTGTCATTCCCATAATGACAAAGTTCTTAAAGACCTCATTGGATTAGGGGAGTTCTAGATATGCACACGTAATGGAAACACACAAGACACGTATTGGCACATAAGAAGTGTTCACCTGTGATTACAATCATTCGTGTATTATTCAAAGATTGTCTGTGATAAAGGGAAAGCCCCAAAGCATAACAGCTTTCTAGGGTACTATTCCCAATATGGTTCGTATACGTACTTTCCATTTCGTATATGGATTAGGCTTTGGTGCGGGGGATGTGGTGACCCACTGTGCAGGGTACTACAGGTGTAATACATTCATGGCACGTGCATCATACGTCGCTTTAAATTATTTAAATTCGTTTATTTATATGCGATATAATTGCTCCAACGTGCTTCAGATTTAATTGGTTGCAAGTGTACTGTAACATCCCGTTCGTCCAACCGTACAGGTACGCGGTTCGAGAGTGCTATATGTTCATTTAAATTATTTTAATTACACTAATTAAGTGTTTATTATATTATTTATGTGACTTATTTGAATTATATTTGAACTTTAATTGAATTATTTGAACGTTTTTATCCTTTTTACGTTGTTTTTAATCCGTTTGAACCCGTTTTCGTTTTTAACTTTCGTGATTACGTGATATGCATGATTCCCATGTGTTATCAATATGTTTTTACGTTCGTTGCATGATTTTGTGTTCGTTTGATATGGTTTTCAAACCATTTTATTTGTTAAGGGATTCTAGGGCCTAACTCGTTTCGCGCACCTTGGTTTCCGAAGGGCGTAACTTGAGCTCGGGAATTCGGATTCGAATTCCGAAAGAGGAATCGGACTCATAACGAAGAATGGAAGCTAGAGAATCTAACCTTGTATTTTTATAAGCCCGTTTGGTTCTCCATATTTTGCCCGTATCGAGCCTCGTGTTCAATTCCGACCCTTCTTGACCATTTTAAGCATAACTTATTCACCCTTTGACCAAATGAACTAAAGTTTGAACCTAACTAACCTTAGTTAATCAAATTTTCAGACCTTAACCTCCCCCATTTCGTCCCACATCAGGAAGGAGAAGGAAAAATGGATTTTTTCCCTGCTACCCGTCACTCCATGAGAAGGAAGAGGAATAGTGTGCAATTTCCCAGTTTTGGCCTCAATACTCGATCGAATCGCCTCAAATTCGAAAGGTTAGTCCATGATTGTATTATCTATCTTCTTATCTTCAATTTGATACTTTATTTGCTCATTTTCATGGAGAGATGATCTTGTTTTGGCTAGCTTGATGAATAGTTAGGTCACTTGTTTGAAATCGGAAGAAGTCATGCCATACTTGCTTCAATCCTTGAATTTATGAATGATAAATGATCTCATGACATTATTATGTGATAATATGGTCTAAAATTTGGAGGTAATTTGCTGAAAATTGATCCACCATTTTTATATTTTGAGAAACTTGAGAATGAAGATGATTTATGATTATTTGCTTGCAATCTCATTTCCTCTTCGTGTGCTGCGTCTTTAGTTGTTGTTTTGCACTCATTTTGTTGCCTTTTCCTTGGCTTTTCGTTGCTTGAGCTGCTGCTGTAGTTGGGAGTCTTCGAGATAGCGAAATAGGGCTAGAAGTTGCTGATTTTCGCAGTAGACGCAGAAGATTGCTGGCAGGCTGCTGGAGGAGGTGGTCGCGGCGCAGTTTCGAGAGGTGCTATTGCGATTGTTTCATTTTTTGTTTCTTTCGTGTTTTGTTTGATTTTCTTGCTTGTTTCTTGTCTTGTATGAATATATAACTTGTTATATTATATGTTACGCAGATACTTGTTAATTAATTACATGAATTCGATGCTCATACGTGAAATACATGGCTTAAAATGTAACGCCCCAACTTTTCCGTATAGCATGTCGTATGTGTTTATCAATTTGCGTGAATTGATTGTTCATAAGTGTTTTATATATTTAATGTAAATATGAAATGTTAAATATTATATCTTTATTTCTCTAATATTAAATTTATTGTAATGCGTTGACTTGATTGAATGTTAATTATTTATATCTTAAGTTAATTAATATTAAATACATAAAAATTAGTTGATTTAATGAAATATACTTATTCATGCATTTTATTTTTAAACCATATTAAATCGAGCAGTTGATTTTAAATTAAATAAATTTGTACATTTTGATTTACATAATATCTAAATCGTGCATTTTGTTATTTAATTAAATATGAATTTGAAATTATGATTAATTCTTGCACTTTGCCTAAATGATATAAAAAACGTGCATTTTGTTATTTATTTAAATGTGAATTTTATTTTGTTATACTTTATGAAAATGTTATGAATTTATTTATGCCTTGTTTATGAGTGTTATAAACATGCTTTGTTCTTGTATGATTGGATACCGAAATTTCGTGCAAATTTAGTATGTTGGAAATATATGCGTCATGAATATGAATATATGCTCATTTCATTTTTTCGGATTTATTTGAATTAGTTTCGAATTTATTTTGTTCTTGGAATCCAAATCGGGGGCTAACGAGCAATTAGCGCACCCTTGGTTCCGTATGTGATATCTTGAGCTAGGAAACTCGGATTTGAGTTTCGTCAACTTCGCTGAACTTGTAACAAAAATTCGAGTTTGACCAAATTAACCATGGTTGGAGGCATTGGAACCCCAGTTAAGCCCAATATCTGATCCTTATCTCCCTCATCCGAAACAACCCTCACACATAAGGAAAAATAAGCCAAAAGCCCCTGCTCTCCAGAAAATCCCATCACCATGCCCTACTTGGAGATTTCAAGCTCAAATCTCTTTCATCTTCCATCCAATTCACAAGGTGAGTTTAAGGTTGTGATATACATTCAATATGTGTCATTTTAAGCTATGCATCCCCAATTTTGAGCTTGTGTGCACGGAGATTTGCTGAGATACATGAATAGTTAGGTTTAGTGCCATTTTGTTGATCTCTTTCATTCCTTGATGGATTTGGTTGATTCAAAGCATGAATATGATTGTCTTGACTCCCTCTTCTCATTTATGATCATTGATTATGTGGTAGTTGAAGATTTAATGAGATTTCATTAATGGCACTTTGAGAAAATGGAAAAATGGTCATCTTTTATCTCCCTTTTGCTGCTTCTTTTTGCCCTGTTTGTTGCTGTCATGTTGGTCTTGTTGTGCATGAAGTTGCTGCTATGCTTTTGACTTGATGTGCCCTGTTTTTTGCTCGATTTTGGCTGCTGCTATCTGTTGCTTTTTCCTTGCTTTGTTGTTGTCAATTTCAGTCGTTTATGAGAGTTGTTGATGCTATTTTGCTACTGCATAACATGCCTTTTGTTGCTGCTACCTGCTGTTGCTTATTCATGTCCAAAACAGGGGATTAAGCTTTGAACTGCTGCTGTCTCGCGTCTGTAATGCAATTCCCTGGCCGGGGAGATTTTATGCATGAAAAGGCCCGGCCGGTTAGCTCCTGTACAGAAGATGTTGTGTGTTGCCGTTTTGTTGCTATCTTTTTCCCTCCTTTCTTTGCATGATTTGCATGTAGTGTATGTAATGTTGTGTTTGAATGTTTGCATGCTATATATATATATATATATATATATATATATATATATATATATATATATATATATGTAATAAATACATGAAATGTATGCATGTTATATTGTATAATATATGTATTAAATCCATGCATATTTGTTGATTAAATGCATGCATGCTGTAATATAACTATATATAAATATATATATAATTAGGTTGATATATATATTACTATTTATTTAATACAGGGTTGATTATATATCTATAGTATTGATTTAATTTATTTGTTTTAGTATATGCATGCATGGGTAAATTGCATGATTATGTACGTACACATATATTTATATATATATGTTTATTAGATATTAAATATTATTTGATTTTATCGAATTATGGAAATTAAATTGTTACCTATTTCATATTCCTTCATAATTTCCAATCTTGAATTGAATGTAATTATTTGCCTACTCTATAATTGTAAACATGTTATAGTACGTGACATAATCGTTATGTGAAATTCTTGAATTGATTTGGTATTAAATGTGAAAGTTATGAACTTGAATGAAATTGAACGCTTCCTTGAACGAATGAATGACTTGTCTATATGCTCTAGATGCATTAATCGTGCACATGAACATGTTCATAACATAACATCATCTCTTATACATTCATATCATGTTCAATGCATTGCCGTGCGTCATATATGGTTCATTTGGAGTCTTCAGTGTCACGAACACGTTACGTTGTCCTTTGTACAGTTTTCTCCACGGTGGAGATACCGGGTTCATAAGACACTTTCGAGTCTTCCTTTCTTCTTGGTATTGTTCGGTAAGAGGCGTACAGGTGGGTTTCTCTACTATTAGATAAAACAGACCCGATATACTCCAATGTGTATATTTGAAGCCAAAGGTACTATATATATATATCGAGTCGTTTTCAAGGAATCTATGATTTTGATTGTTAAACCCTTTTTCTTTTATGAATACTTACTTATTGTTTTGGCGAGGACATGATTGATTGCACGAGCCCAGGTACTGGTACATGTGGCTATCCGGGGAGGCAAGGGCCGACAGTGATCCCATGTGCTAGTCCCATATCATAGCGGTGATACCGGCCCTCGCTAGGAGTTTTAGCGAGGAATGGGAGCTGAGTGCCAATTGGGGAATTCATGTAACCCCATTGGTCATTGATTGGGTGGCCGGGTCTTGCTAACCCATCCACCACCCGGAGGAAGAAGGTGTAATTGTTAATGCATGAATGAATGATAATGATTGAATGATCGAACGAATGAATGAAATGATTGTCGCATGATCGCTAATAAATGAAGTTTTGCACACACGAGGTGTAGGTTGGAGATTTTACCCCCCCTCGTCGGGCTCACGTTTTGACCGATTGAATGATTGAATTAAATTGATTA
Organism: Lantana camara; assembly: GCA_037501455.1. Classification (NCBI taxonomy): domain Eukaryota; kingdom Viridiplantae; phylum Streptophyta; class Magnoliopsida; order Lamiales; family Verbenaceae; genus Lantana; species Lantana camara. Next base: position 63,255,488 of record CM074855.1, read on the forward strand.
TTGTAATCCCGAGCGTTGTTTTATTTTGTTTTCACCCACTTGGGAAATATTCTAAAAAACCCCGCACGGGATTATAGCTTGTATGCATGGGTGTTTAAATTTTGCAGTATTATATTAGTATGCCTCTTTTTATACCCACCAGTCTCCTATAGACTGAACCCAGATTATTTTCAGTTTTCTTGCAGGGTTGGAGTGCGAGGCGGGAAGTCAAGTCTGTTTAGTCTTTCGGTCAAGTCCGAGTCGGTTCATAAGGATATTGTATCATGATTTGTTTAAGTTGAAGAATGTAAGATTTGTATTGATTCATACTACTATCATGAACCCGCATATTTGATGTCTTATGATTTATTGAATTTTGGGACTAGGTACCTATGTTAGTGGAACCCGTCTCTATGATTGATGTAATCTTTTAAATTTTGTCCCACTTCCGTATTTGCATTTATTTTATTGAAATTATTTTAATTGGTTGCGAAGTTTAGTTTCTGCCTAGCCTATGGAGTGAGTGAGTCCCCGTTCGATGTGAGCTAGGTTCATGTATTGACTTTCCATTTCATGTGTGGATCAGGCTCATAGTGCGGGGGATGTGGTGCCTTCCGGTTGGGTGCTAGATCCTTAAGTGGTATCAGAGCCCTGTTGCAAAACCAGTGTTCTTGTGTCGTGATTAAGTCAGTGTAGGTCGTACGGCTTAGGAACTACGTGATAATGTGTGCATTGCATCGATCTTGAGTAAGAAATTGCTTTCCTTTTTAATTTTGTTCACTTATCTGTTGCATTCTTACATTGGATCAGTGCCTTTCGTGTTGAATACGTGCCATGAGCATGCACTAATCGCATGCACATTGTGACACCCCGATTTCCCGACCGTACAGGTACGCTAGCCATGCGTGTGAGTTTTGAGATTTAATTTACTTAATTTTTCGTTCTTGAACCTTAATTGCTCAATTTGATTTATTTTAATTGAATCTTTGTGAAATTTATTACGTGAATTATATATTTATTTCCCCGAGCATGATTAAGTGTTTAAATTAATTTCAATTGTGAGAATTCTATGTCTAATTGTCCTTAATTGAAGCTTTGTATAACTTATGAACTTAATTGATAAATTTCTTGAGGACTTAATTGCCACATTCATATCTTTGTTACCTAATTGCATTCATTTAAATCTTCCAAGGACCAAGTAGCAATTTTTTCCCTTTTCTCCTCTTCTTGATCGATATAAACTACATATACACTTATACATACACTCATTTCTTCATCCTTCAACCAAGAACAATGTAAGAGCTCTTCCATTTCTCCCTCTCTTCATCCGATCCACCAAGGAAGCAAGGAGACCAAGATTTTCTTCTCTTTTCAACAAGAATTCAAGCCATACACTTTCATCTCTTCATCTCCTCCATCTCTTCATTCATTCAAGGTAAGTTCAAACATTTTAATTGATGAATTCTTGAGCTAAGTTAGGGTTTTAAGATTCTTTGCATTTCATGACCCCATATGAAACTTATGTGATGATTTTGAGTTGGATCCATGCATATCTAACTTGAATTCATGAAGGCTTATATATATGAACCATATTTCCATGTTAAGGGTTTTCATAAATGATTTTGTTGAATCTAAGCATGTTTCTTTGGATTATAAGTGGCCTAAATGAGATATTATGAGTGTATGCTTGTTGTTTGATGTTTTGGGTGCTTTTGGTTGAGGTTTGGGGTGATTTGGTTGTTTGGTTTTCTTCTCCCGTGAGCTTCCCCTGTTTTTCTGCGTTTTTTCTATTCTGGAGGACTACCCGGGCGGGTATTTTTTGCCCACAAAAGTACCCGGGCGGGTAGTTTGTTACAGAAGGGTTTCTGCACCTGCTCTCAAAGGCCGGGTAAATTTCTGCCTTGTTTTTACCCGGCCGGTTACTCCCTCATCCGAACTCCGATTGACCTGATTTTTAAACCGTTGGAAATCTCTTGAAGTCTAGAAATACCTCAAATTGGAATAATCTCAATATCTTTTGTCAATTGTGAGATATAATCAATTCTTTTTGGTGTCGCCACTTCACCGAAAATCTGCTTTCACCCAACTTTAAGCTTACACCTTTTTCTCCTCGCTTTGAACCAAATGTCGTACCATATATCATTTTAAAGGTATATGTGTCTAGTTTCATTCTCAAGAAACAAAAATCAATTCCTACTTCTAGAACTCGAGATATTCTAGTTTTCCTTCCACTTGCGTGTTTCCGAAAACTGTTAGCTTTTGCCAAACCTTGCCAAAACCTGTCTTATCGCTTTCCTTTCACCTCCTCGACCTCTTATTTGACTTACATGCATTGTATACATGCCTAATTGAGTGATTAAATCATTGATGTGTCTAAATGACATTACTTGTGCTCATGAACACGATCACACCATTTCATGACATATTTATGAATTGATGCATATTGAATCATGTCATGACATGATGCACCACTTCATGAACATCTTCGTGCGTCCTACTTGGTTCCATTTTGAGTCTTGTCTCACGAGTGTTGTCATTGTCCTTCTTGCATAGTGATCTCCTCGGTGGAGACTTTCCGATTTCGTGGTCCTTCTCTTGGACTTTCTTGCACTTGGAGGTGAGGGTTTTCTTTATAAACGACCTATAACCTTGCAAGATTTAAAAGTATGCCAAATGGTTTTCATATTAAAGTTAACCATATCTTTTATACCGGCTATGTACCGAAAATGATTTATAAACTGCATAGTGTTAATCCTGGCCTGTTTTGCGAGATATTCCTGATTGCCCCCGGCTTTCCTAGCGCTGGACTAGCCGGTGTGGATCTTGTACCCGTTCCTAGGGCCCAGGGGCTTGTGAATTGAGGGAACCGGGGAGGCATCGGGCCGACGATGAACTCTTGCACAGGTCCCATCCTATTGGACTACCCGGATACCCACTAGGAGGTTTGGTGGGAGATGGGGCTTCGATCTGAGGGAGACATGAACCCGAAGATCACCCTGATGCACGGATATGGAGGTTAGCTACCGGCCACATTGCACCCGGAGAAAGGAGATTAATTTATACTTGTTTCCTGATTACCTGCTGATACTTGTCATTTAATAAGTGAAAAGTGGAGTACATGATGGATTAAATACCCGTTCTCGCCGTGTCCCCCTAAAATGTTAAGCATAGATATCCGTAACCTCTGGTATGTCTCAGTCCCTGTTCAGCATCAGAGCTCGTGGATCGTAAAGGTAAAGTGGGCATCAACAGAGGCGTACGGATATCGACACATGCATATTATATCTCGTTTACGTGACTTGCATGCCCTGACATAATTCCACCCATACGTATTGATTTACTCCTGATTGTTGTCTCCTGTTTATTCAATACTAAAACGTATAGTGGAATTATGCCTGCCTGATTACCTGATTATATATATATATATATGCGTGTGTACCCCCTTCACTCAGTTAGTTGACTGACCCCTCCCTCTCGTTGTTTTAGTGTCTGTCTTGCAGGTTTCATAGTCGTAAGGCGGGAGTCTTTTGAAGTCTTAGTCCTACTTGCACTGCATCGTATTGTACCTCCATTCCTGTATTGTGTAACGCCCCGATTTTCAGACAGTCAGGTACGCTCGACACGTGTGAGTTTCTAGTGTTAGGATTTTATTTTATTATTTTCGTTTATTTGATTTATACGTGCTATATTAATTTTATGAATTGTATTTCAAAATGTTTACGTGAAAATATATGAAAAACGTGCCAATTAGAGAGTTATTGTACATATTGAATTCATTATTATGTGAGCTAATTGCCGAGTGCATTTTAATTGCTTCATTGTCCTTAAATGCTCATTCATTTTAATTTAAGGACTAAATTGCATGAAAACCTTTTGGACCTGATTGATCATTTTCCAAACTTCCTATACTTAATTGCATAATTTATAGAATTTGGAGGATTTAATCACAAATATCACATTTTTCCCAAAATATATCGTTATACACATTTCTTCTCCAATCTTCATTTCATTTTTCATCAAAAACATACCATTTGCTTCCTCCTTCACCGAGCCAAACCTCCAAGGAAAAGAAAAGGGAATTTCATCCTTTCAAGCTAAAATCTTTGAGGAATTGGGAGTCTTGGGGCATCATCTTCATCATCTCTTCATCATTTCTTCTCTTTCTTTCATTCAAAGTAGAGATGGAAGCATACATGATTTCTTGAAATTTATATACAAAGCTAGGGTTATGGTTATTTTCATTCCATGGGATTATATGATATATAGATGATGATGTTGGGTGATTTTATACATCTAGCACCTGAAATTATGAAGATTAGAGCTTGATTGTTTGTGGTAGGATTTTAGACTTAATTGATGAATTTGGTATGATCAAGTATGAAACAAGTGTTTATATTGTGTTTTATTGCACTTTAACCATGTATATATGTTTATTTCATGGAGTTATGCAATTAGAGATTGAATTATAAGGTATTTGATGCTTTGAAGATGTATTTCGTGCTTCTCCTGTTCTTCTGCTCTGTTCTTTGTTCTTCCTGCGTAACGGGAACGGCCGTTCCCATAGTTTGAATAATGTGCATGGCGGCAAGGACGGGAACGACCGTTCCCATTTTGGCTTGCAAGCCGGAATGGTTGTTCCCATCTTCCGAGAGCAGCTTCGGGAGTGGGGAACGGCCCTTCCCATTTTGTGCTAAAACCTGGAACGGCCGTTTCCAGGCTTCTGGAAGTTCAGAAACATTCTGCATAAAAATGAGATTTTGGATTTCAATTCCAATGCCTTGATTGATCCCAAACTGTTATTAGGTGAATGATTACATGCCAAAACGTCATATTTATATGCCACATTGTTCATTGCACGATGTCTCGTTACCTGATCGTGCCGTTCGTTATATTTGGTACCATTGTCGAGTATTGTCTCACGAATGCATGCATGTTCCCATTTCTTGTTCAGTTACTCTCCAGGGAGGAGATTGTCGAGCACGAGCACGTTCACGTGTCCACAAGTCGTTGTGTCGCCTGTCAGGTGAGGTTTAATTGCTAGTTATATAGAACCCGTATAACCTTTACATGATCTTTCGGCTAAAGGTATTTATATCTATAATTTCCATGAAATCATTTATTATTTCAAGTCCTGTTCATGAAAAGCAAGCAAGCAAGCAAGCCATGATTCGTGCATGTTTTAGGCGAGTAGCATGACCGTCCACGTTGGGCCCGAGGGTAGTAACTAGAGCCAACCGGGAAAGCAAGGGCTGACGGGTAACTCTGGTGCTAACCTCACCACATTGGGATGACCCCTGAATCCGCTAGGAGATTAGTGGAGGAAGGAGTGCCGGCCTTAGGGATTCATGTACCCTCTGCTCAACATGTCGTGGATGGCGAAGGCTAGCTACCTTCCCATCATTGGAGGGAGAAGGAGACTGGGGACGGGTTCGGCATCACGGATTGTCCTCGGGTTATTGCATGATTTTCATACCATGAATATGTGTACTTGATTACACTATCGCACGATTGCATGATAATTGAATTGCATGATCACCTAATGTTTAATAATCAAGCAAGCATGTTTCATGTTCATTTGGAGTAAGGTTGGAGACCGCCCTCACTCGCCGGGGCCATGTATTGATTGCATGAAAATGAACAAGTATTTAATATTGATAGTTATATTCTCGGGCGAAGAGTACTTCATTCTTGAACTTATACATAGATCTTTTATAAGTCTTTACCCGAGAATATAACTTGCATGTTATTTGCGCTAATATGTATTTAAACCCCTCACTCGGTCTTCACAGACTGACGCCTCCACCTTTCAGGTTATTGCAGGAGCACGCTAGGCGAGAGTCGAGTCGAGTCGAGTCCAGTTCAAGTAATTGAGTCAACCATGGTTCTTGTATTTGGTTATTTGTTATTACTCATGAAATTGTGGTTAATATATTTTGTTTTATATTTGAAAATGATAATGTATTGATATGTAAAGTTAGAATATATTTTATTTGGTCAATGAGAAATGACCTGACATGATAAATGGAAATATTTGATAATGATTACTTTATGCTTCTGCTTAATTTCGTTGCATGTATAAGTTAATCCCGCCTAGCTTGTCAGTTATTGCATTGTCACCCGTTGGCTATAGGTTAGTTCATGTACGGATTGGCCGTTTCGTGCGTGGATTGACCTATAATGCGGGGGTGTGGCACCTCCACGTGTACGGGGTGCTACATATTGAATTGGGCCTTGTAGGCCATAGTGTATCTTTACTGCTTTCTTTAACTCAGGACAGGTTTACCTGATTAGTTGAACCCATATTTACATTCATGTTGTTATACGGAATGAGCCTGAATGATTACATTGCTTCCGCATACTTTGTTTTGTTGAATTGGTGGTACAGAGTCTAGTCCCGCCTACAGGTTGGTTTTTATTTTGTCTCCGTTCGCCGTGATCTTGGTTCATGTATGGACTCCCATTTCATGGGTGGACCGGGCTTTCGGTGCGGGGGATGTGGTGCCCTCCATCTAGGGTGTCACACATATATCCTTGAAATAAGTTATGAATTATAGGTTATGAAGATACTATTAAACCACGGCGTAATATTCAATTGCAAATCCTTTCTGAGGCATGGAAGATAGGAGGGATGCACCGGGGAAGGATATAGAGAATTCGAGATGTGTAGTCTTCATAGATAGAGTTAGAGTTCAAGGGTTAGGAGCTGAAATAGAAGTTCGACTTTAGAGATGCAAGTATATAGGGACACCTAGTGAAATAAGAGTTGATCGGGGAATATTTATGACTCCGAAGATTGACATATGCGGCTCTATTACATTGGATGCCATAATTGGATTCAACGGGGTCATTCAACTTAAGGAATGGAGTGAATGAATCTTGAGGATACTTTAACTCAGGGTTCGGATTATGGAAGAGATAGCGAGGATTGTGAAGATTCAAGCTAAAACGTATTCGGCGGGAATTAAGCATCAAGAGTCGTCAAAGAGGAATTTCTAACTAAACCTAATGGATAGAAAAGAGGTTGTAGAGGTCAAGATCGGGAAGAAGCGAGTCTAGGAGTCCTAAATTTCAATTGAGATGGAAAACGAGTCGAGAAAGGATTGGAAGGAGTCAAGTAACGTGGAAAATATAAATTCATGGAAGGTGACTATATTATGGACAAGATTTGAGTTCATTCCTAAATCTAAGCTGAATTGTCGTGTTGTGAGGTTGAATTGGAAGATATGGAGCAACAAATGGATATGATAAAGAAAGGGAAAGACTCGTTGGAAAGAGATCATGCGCTCAAGTGTAAGCAATTTGAAAACAAGTTCAATTTTCTCAATCTAAACTCATAAAGGATAAGCATGGGAATCTTGATCAAGGTAACGACTAGTAGTAGGGGTCAATTTTCGAGGAAAATTTGGATGCGAACCCCGTGGACGTAGAAGAATTTGGGATCAAGAAATTACAATTCCGGACAGTAGAAGATACAAGTGGTGTACAAGGATTCTTGGAAATCTTGAAGACCGTGGGAAAGGCAAGGATTAATCAGCAAGTCAAAGTAAGCCTGTGATTGGAGGAACGAGCAAAAGCTACCAAGTTAACGGCTTACTATATTGGTGACAGGTTCCAAAGCATTCATGGCGCGTGCATCATACTTCGCATCAATTATTTATTCTTCTTTACTTATGTTCGTGCGTGCATTTCTATTTGATTTCGTTGCTCTAATGTGTGGCATATTTTCTTGTTGTAAGCGTGACACGTGCATTGATATCTTTACCCGACATGCATTTTAGTTTTTGCTTGGTAGGAAGTTCTTTCATCTCACTCATCAAAGTATCTCTGCGATTGGGCCACATTTGAGTTAAAGGAAAGGAAATAATGGGATGGCACGTGACAAGGAAGATGACTTCGGGAAATAAATAACTTCAAGTAAGGGATAGGTTGGTGGAAAAGAAATTGCAGAAGAAAAAAAAAAAAAAAGTGCAACAGGATTCGGCTTCAGGATGTTCGGATCGAACAAGAATAGAGAAGGGGGTTTCGATTATCAAGAGAATTGGAAGGGAAGTTGAGAGGTATAATTTTGGGGTTGTTATGTTTGTTAAAATTCTTTCCCCCCAACTGAAATCTTTCCATTAAGAATTTCGATGAAAGAAGGATCAATGGAGTTCAAAATGTAACGACAAAAAAAAAAAAAAAAAATTAAGGGGGAGAGCATGACAAGAGACAAAAATTGAAACTCGAAGTTGTGGCCGAAGGAATAATTAATAGAAATAACGGAAATACAATTAGGAAGATCCGGGAATTTTATGGGGGAAGTGGAGATGAATAAGACGACTTTAAGGGTGACCGTTAAATTTGAGCTAAGCCACTAAATTCGGATTGAAGATTTTCACAGGGAAGAGAGAGGATAGCTTGCTGAATTTTTCAACGTATCTAAGTTGATTTGAAGATAAAGGAGTTGTGAAGGAGTTTAAAGAAACTCCTAAGCTGAGTTGTCAAGAGGGAACCGATTCAAGTTATCATAGAAAGGGGATGCTGTCAATAAAGTTTGGTTCAATGAATTCGGAAAGAGATTTCAGAAGCGACAAACTGGCAAGGATGAACATTGGGAAGATTTAAATCAAACTTCAAGAATCATCAAGAACATCCTATCTTCGATTAAGAAATTGTAGGGGCCGAATACCAAATTTCACCTTAGAGGTTTAAAGAGAGTGAAAAGGGAAAATTGAACGAAAGACAGGAGGAGAATTGGGTGATATAGATTAAGGTCGGGAATAAACTTTTAAGGACGACAAGGGTAGTTATCTTTGATGATATGCTACGCTTGATTTGGGTAAGGAAAATAGCTATGGACCTGATTCCGGGGCGGATGATCTAAGGGTATTCGGGGAGGTCAAGCTTGGTTATTTAAAAAGGAGTTGGCTTAGTGGAATGAAGACTATGGAAAATGATGAAAAATCGAAGAGGACTAGAAGCAGTACATGTCAGAAGGGAATAAAGAATAAAATCCTTAGAGGATCTATCATTGCTTCGCTGGGGTACCCTGAAGAGCTTAAAGACAAGTCAAGCACTGAGCTCACTTTCGGGATAGATCACGTGTAGCACCCCACATGTGAGGCACCACATCCCCCGCACCATGGCTTAACACGAGTAACGAAATGGAACTCTGCACCCGTATCAAACCATAGCGAACGAGAGACAAACAAAATAACCTTCCTAAGCTAGGCGGAACTTAGACCCTGCAATTATAACTAATCAACAAGACATAATGTAACAGAGAACTAAAACCAAACACATGCATTGGCCACGGGCCTGCAGAAATTAAACACTCGAACCACTGGCAAACTTGGGCTCCTCAGGCCTCTTTTAATTCATAACAAAGTCCGACAAGGCAATTCGATAACAAATACATAAAGAGTCAAATTCATGATCATACACAGTCGAATCAAACGCAATATAAGTAAATATGTCAGTGCAGAGACTCTTCTAACTAAGCTTGACCGACTCAAAGACTCGACCAAAACTCCGCATAGCTCGAACTCCAAAGCTAAACCTGCGCACTAAAAGGTTTGGGAGGGAGAGGGTCAGTCTCTAGAAGACTGAGTGAGCAGGAGCGATATAAGGATATATAAAACATGCACATGCAAGTCATAAATCCCGAGCAAGGTTTTATTTAAAATTATTTCCCAAAAAGGGCATGGAAATGACTAAGCGATGCTCGAACTTTACGACCAATCATATTAAATTTATTAAGTTTGTAATTCATACATAAACATAAAGGCTCGGCGAGTGAGCGTGCATCATCTCCAACCAAACTCCGACCGTGTACGACAAATATCATTAATATATTATGTAACGCCCGAGCGCGAGACGTCACATCCCCCGCACCATGACCCGACCCGTATACGAAATGGATTTCCATACACGTGCCGAATCATAGCGAACGGAGACATACACACTCGCTAAGCCAGGCGGGACTAGCCTATAACTTAACCCCAACAACAATCAAAGTAACAACAGAGCAATAGAAAAGCGGAAGCAATCATTCATATATTATATATTGAGCTAGATGCTCTAGGTACCAACAGGTAATTCATATATTGAGCTAGATTCTCTATGTACCAATATTTAATGTACGATACATATAGGTACCATATCATGTACGCTCCATACATATACAAAAATCCAAATGTATCAAAATGTAGACATGAGTGTAAAGAAAAGGCTAGACATGATGCAAGACTCTCCCCCCGACTCGCATCCCGCCTAGCATCCCCCTTCCTGCAAAAACAACTGAAATAACTCCGGGTTCAGTCTTCGACAGACTGGTGGGTATAAAAAGAGAGGCATAATATCATAATATTACGGAATTGAAACACATACATGCAAGTTATAATCCTTATTCGAGGTTTAGAAGCATTTCTCCTAAGTGGGAACTAGATACAACGAATAGGATTATAACAATTCATTCGTTCATTAGGTCATTAGTGGCCCGGCGAGAGGGCGTGCATTATCTCTAACCACCACCACGTGTAATCCATTAATCATTCATTCATTCGTTCATTCATTCATACATTACATTCTTTCGTGCACATACATTCGATCGTTCATTCAATCGTTCATATACTCCTTTTTCCTCCGGGTAGGGAACGGGTTTGCAAGGCCCGAGCCCTCATTCATTAATGCTAGAGGGGTACACGAATCCCCAAAAGTGCAGGACCCCTTTCATTCACTAATCTCCTAGTGAAATCCAGGTTGCCGAAATTGTTGGAACTAGTATATGTGGATTCCGGTCGGCCCATGCTTCCCCGGTTCACCAATACACTAAGTCCCGGGCCCTCATTCATTGTGATAATTCATACATTTCTCGCCAAAACATTTTGGTAGGACAATCATAATAAAGGCTTTCGATCAAAAACATTTGCTTGTTAAAAACTTGGTATAAATACCTATATAGGGTTTTGGCCAAAATCTTGCACATTAGGTGTTCGGGTCATATCGTTAACTAATAGAAGAGAAAGCCACCAGATAGACAAAAGAACCCGACACAGCTCTCACCGACCGACCTCGTCACCCACTGGATCAAGATCTGTGTGACAAAGGTAGTGTGAGACTCAATCATGACCACATTAGACACTCGGCTATGCAATATCAAGTTAAGGAATGCTTAAAATGCAATAATGTGTTCAAATATGGTCATGAATGTCATAGGATCCAATTAAACACATAACTCACCAAGTTTCGTTCATTATACGGTAAAACCGTATTCAATCCCATTCATATCGTTCATACTCTCATACTTTCATTCATATGGTCATCAATATCATATATCAATCATAAAACATAACTTTAATATACTCACTTTACATATAATCCAGCATTACGAGTCAAAAACGTAAAACAAACAATAAAAGAGGTTCCCCAAAGCTGCCACTTCAAATGACACGGCCGTGTTGAATTTTCAAAGGAAACGGACACGGCCGTGTCCGAGGTTTAAAATCAGAAAAATTCAAAGTCGAAGGCTTGACACGGCCGTGTTGAGTTTATAAAGCATTTGGACACGGCCGTGTCCGAGATTAAATTCAGAAAAAAATCAAAGTCGAAAGCCCAACACGGCCGTGTCCATTTTCAGTTCAAAGCTGACACGGCCATGTCAGCTCATCGTTTTACCAAGAAAAACAGAGCAGAAGCTCTGTTTCTCGAGGAAAAAGCTTGCAAAACAGGGGCAGCCATAAGGAAGCTCTTATACACACTTAGACATGGTTTCAAGCCATAAAACTCATATATATCATGCAATCCATTCATACTTACAAGAATTCATGTATAAAATTGGCAAAAGATCACCCAAACACAAGCTTTCAACCATGGACGCTTCAAGCTTCATTAATGGCACAACATGCTATACACAACCAACATGAGATTCAAGATATAGAAATGATGAGGAAGTTATAAGGTTCATATTTCATGCATAAATCCCCAATTAAACCATGAGACACCAAGGTTCAAGCTCAAACCCTCTATTCATGCTCATACTCAACACACAAGAATCCTTCACTCATGCCAAGCTATTCATAGATGAAAAGATAGAGGAGAAGATGGAGAGTTTAAATCCTAACTTACCTTGGAAGAAGATGGAGGATTGATCAAGCTTGAGCTCAAAGCTTGGAGGATAAAAAATGGAGGGTTTCTTGGAGTTTCTCCTCTTCTCTCTTGAATGATGATGATCGAAGAAATGTGGGAGCAAGGAGAAGGAAAATGCTGATATTTAGTGCTAAAAATGGGTAGAATACGGGTCGGTTCAAGTCCGGTTCGTTTAATAAACGGTTAACAATTATAGGGTCGAGGTTGTGGAAAAGTTCGTTGTCGAAGGTTCAAACGGTATCGAAAAAGTATAAGGTCAAGTTTAGTGGATAGGTAATGTCGAAACAAGTTCAACGCCGGTTTCGGATCTTGATTTCGAGGTCCGGAGTTCAAGATATCGCGGAAACCATTCAGGGTTGCCTATATACAAATAGGTCCCTAAACTTTCAAAAAGTGGCAATTAAGCCCAAACTCAATTTCCAATTGAGTCCAAAACATTCAAATAAGTTACAATCAAGTCCACGATTACACGAAACACGTAATTTCATTCAATTAACACCGAATTCATGAAATTCATAATCTCACAATTTCGTTCATATATTCATAACTCAAATTAGAATTCATATAAAATTTAAACAATTAAATCAAATTAGAAACAAATTCAATTAGTAAAACAAGATATAAACTCATATAATTAAATGTAATTGCGCACGTAACTCTTACCTGCACGTGTGAAAACACGGGGCGTTACAACCTCTCCCCCTTAAAGAGAATCCGTCCTCGAATTCATTGCTCGGTTGGAAATAACTCGGGATAGAACTTCTTCATTTTCTCTTCCGTTTCCCACGTTGCTTCTTCCGTCTTATCACTTCGCCATAATACTTTCACCAAGGGAAACCGTCTATTTCGAAGTTGCTGAAATTTCCGATCCAAAATCTTAACTGGTTTCTGAACAAAAGTGAGATTCGGTTCAAGCTCAACCTCTTCAACCGGTATAATCACTGATTCATCGGGATAGTACTTCTGAAGTTGTGATACATGGAAGACATTGTGAATACCCATTAAACTTGGAGGCAAATCCAATCTGTAAGTTGTATCTCCGATTCTCTCTAAAATCTCATAAGGTCCCAAATATCGGGGATTCAACTTTCCTCCTTTTCCAATTCTGGTAAATCCTTTCCGAGGTGAAGCTTTCAGGAATACCCTATCCCCAACTTCAAATTCAAGATCTTTCCTTCGCTTGTCTGCATAACTTTTCTGTCGATCTTGGGCTACTTTCATCCGTTGTCGGATAATTTGAACTTTTTCAATAGCATCTTGAATAGCTTTGAAAGGTTTATCTTTCTTTTCACCTCTTTGTACCCCTTCTTGCTTACTCCACTTCCATTCTTCCAAATTGAAAAACAACGGGGATCGACACTTTCTTCCATAAAGAAACTCATACGGTGCCATTTCTATAGAAGCTTGATAACTATTATTGTAGGAAAACTCAATTAATGGCAATTGTTCATTCCATGAACTCGAGAAATCCAACGCACACGCCCTTAACATATCCTCAAGATATCTGATTAACCTTTTAGATTGCCCGTCAGTCTGTGGATGAAAAGTTGTACTGAACTGAAGCTTAGTCCCTAGACACTTCTGTAACTCTTGCCAAAACTTGGAAGTAAATCTTGGATCCCTGTCTGAAACAATACTAGCTGGCACTCCATGTAACCGAACAATCTCATCACAATACCTCTTAGCCAACTTACCTATCTTATCTGACATCCGAACTGCAAGAAAATGTGCTGACTTGGTTAACCCGTCCACGATTACCCAAACTCCATCGAATCCACCTTTCACTCTAGGTAAACCCGATACAAAATCCATGGCTATCTGTTCCCATTTCCATTCGGGAATAGGTAGTGGCTGTAACAATCCTGACGGCTTTTCATGCTCAGCTTTCACTAGCTGACAAGTCAGACACTGCTTCACATAATTCACTACATCTCTCTTCAGCCCGTTCCACCAATAATACTGTTTCAAATCCCGATACATCTTGTTTCCACCAGGATGTACCGAATAAACAGTTTTATGAGCTTCATCCAAAATAGCTCTTCTTAACTCCGTTGGAACTACCACTCTGTCCTTGAATCGAAAAATTCTCGTATCATCGAATCCAAACGGACACTCGGAGTCTGATTGAGCCTTCTCAATCAACTTCTGAATCTCAACATCCGTCCGTTGTGCCTCAAATATCTGTTGCCTTAACTCTGGACGTACTGAGATGTTACCAATACGAGCCTTTATCTTAACCAATTCCATTGGTTGTCCAATATTTACCTTCAGATGAGATACACTAGCCTTCCTGCTCAATGCATCCGCGACCACGTTAGCTTTACCCGGGTGATACTTAATCACATAATCATAGTCCTCGAGAGTCTCCATCCACCTTCGCTGCCTTCTATTAAAATCTTTTTGAGAAAACAAATACTGAAGACTCTTATGATCGGTGAAAATCTCAAAAGAAGTCCCATACAAATAATGTCTCCACTTCCATAAGGCAAAAATCACCGCTGCAAGTTCAAGGTCGTGAGTGGGATAATTCTTCTCATGCTCTTTCAATTTCCTAGAGGCATAAGCAATTACTCTCCCGTTTTACATCAAAACACAACCTAAGCCTTCATGGGAAGCATCCGTATACACCATAAACCCTTCAATACCATCCGGAAGTGCAAGTATCGGTGCAGAAGTTAACTTATCCTTCAAGAGTTGAAAACTGGCTTCACACTTCTCATCCCACTTAAACTGAACTTCTTTCTTGGTTAATCGGGTCAGCTGAGCCGCTATCTTAGAAAAATCCTTAACAAATCTTCGGTAATAGCCGGCTAAACCCAAGAAACTTCGGATCTCAGACACATTTTTAGGACTCTGCCACTGTGAAACTGCTTCTATTTTCGAAGGATCCACTTCTAATCCTTTGCTCGAAATAATATGTCCCAAGAAGCTCACCCTGTCAATCCAAAACTCGCATTCACTGAACTTTGCATAGAGCTGGTTATCTCTTAAAGTCTCCAATACCAATCTCAAATGCCGAGCATGATCCTCTTCTGACCTTCAATACACCAAAATATAATCGATGAAGATCACAATAAACTTATCCAAATACGGTCGGAAAATCCGATGCATCATGTCCATAAAAGCTGCCGGCGCGTTAGTTAATCCAAACGGCATCACCACGAATTCATAATGTCCATACCGGGTAGTAAATCCTGTCTTAGGAATATCTTCCTCCTTAATCTTTAACTGATAATATCCTTGCCTTAAATCAAGCTTGGAATACACTCTTGACCCTTGTAGCATATCAAACAAATCCTCAATATTAGGCAATGGATACTTATTCTTTACAGTCATCCGATTCAACTCCCGGTAGTCAATACACATCCTTAAAGTTCCATCTTTCTTCTTAACAAAGAGAACCGGCGCGCCCCACGGTGATGAACTTGGTCGAATATAACCATTCTTGAGAAGATCTTCCAACTGAACTTTTAATTCCTGTAACTCTGCCGGTGCCATCCGGTAAGGAGTCTTAGAATAAGGTTCAGATCCCGGATATAAGTCTATTACAAATTCGATCTCTCGATCCGGAGGCAAAGAACCTAAAACTTCGGGAAACACCTCAAGATATTCCTTCACCACTTCTATCTCTTCAAGTTTTGCCTGATCTTTCGGCTTATTCAAGATATAGGCAATGAATCCTGTTGCCCCATTCCTTATCAACTTATGAGCTTCAGTAAACGACAAGAGAGGTGCAATCTATGATTCTTTCCCCAATGCCACTTCTTCTCCCAACTGCACTGTCTTGGTGAAACAATCAACCGTGGTGTGGTACCGAAACAACCAATCCATTCCCAGAATAACCCCATATCCGTTCATCGGCATTACTACCAAATCTGCCTGATATACTCTGCCTTCAAACCCAACCATACAGTCTCTAACCACCTGATCCGTCTCAAGACTGCCACCCAACGGCGAACTCACCACATAATAAGCATTTAAGCACGTAACAGGCAAACACAAAGTATCACTTAATTTACAAGAAATAAATGAATGAGTAGCGCCAGGGTCAAATAATGCATGTATGTTCGTGTTATGGATGCATATCGTACCTTCCACCATAGCATTGGGATTGGCTTCCACATCTTGCTCTTCACCCACAAGAGCATATGCACGAGCTGGGATCATTGGCCTTTGAGCTCCCGGTTGATAGCCCGGAGTCTTGTCTGGACAAGTATTGGCCATGTGTGTTGTCTTCCCGTATATTAGACACTGACCCAACCTCCTTCTGCAAGTATTGTACGTGTGGGTAGGGCCTCTACAATGTATACAAGGTGGCCTATCATGGCGAGGATCAGAAGTAGCCGGAGGTACTTGTGGTTTTGGTGGTGCAGCTCCCATAGGTTTGAACTTCTTATTTTGCCCTTGAAATGGCTGAGGAGGAGATACCATAGGCCTTTTCCCCTTTCCAAACCCCGATCCTTGTCCCATTTGCATACGAGGTAAGGGGTCCTTTTTCTTATACTCCTCTTCCAACACCAATGCCCTTTGTACAGTGTCAGCAAACGACTCAAAATTATGGCCTGCATGCCCGTGTCGGAGATCCTGTCTCAATCCCGCTATAAAACCTCTTTCCCTTTCTCTTTTCATCCCTTGTAATGTGAGGTGCATACTTTCCAAGTCTGTTGAAAAGAGAAAGATATTGAGCCACCGTGCGAGTCCCTTGCTTCAGATCCATAAATTCTTGTTCTTTTCTTTCTCGCACAACTTCAGGAACAAAGGCTTCTCTAAACTCCCTTACAAACACATCCCAAGTAACTTCTTCCCCTTCCACTTCGAGCTTCTCCCTAGTACGTTCCCACCAATCATATGCCTCCCCATCCAGTTGGAAAATTGTAAACTGGGCCTTTTCTCGAGATGTGAATTGTCTAACGTTGAAAATCCTCTCAATTCTTGTTAACCATCCCTCTGATATCGCATCATCCACCGAACCGGAAAACCTTGGTGGATTATAACTCAAAAACAACCCATGATGATCTCTCGGGTTATTTGGAGGAGGTGCTGGATGTTCAGCTTGAGGTTGCACTGGAGGATCTTAAGCCCTTCTATGTTCCACGTAATTATATACCGCCTCCATAAAGTGCTCCATATTCATAGGCGGTTGTGGAGGATTAGGAGAACGATCTCTATGATGATGACGATCCGGAGACCTTTCCCGATGTCCTCTAGGAGGCATCCTGTCAATTCAAACACTAACATGCATGCTAATTTTAGTTCATGCGTGACAATGCATTAAATTCATCCAATCATTCCAGTCAAGAATCAAAGCACCTTATCATATAAAATGCAAATGCTCCACATTACAAGTAATTCCCACAGCCGAATGACCTACTGACTCAACACGACACTAGAACCCTGGTTTTGCAACCCTTGGCTCTGATACCACTCAAAGGATGTAACGCCCGAGCGTGAGACGTCACATCCCCCGCACCATGACCCGACCCGTATACGAAATGGATTTCCATACACGTGCCGAATCATAGCGAACGGAGACATACACACTCGCTAAGCCAGGCGGGAATAGCCTATAACTTAACCCCAACAACAATCAAAGTAACAACAGAGCAATAGAAAAGCGGAAGCAATCATTCATATATTATATATTGAGCTAGATGCTCTAGGTACCAACAGGTAATTCATATATTGAGCTAGACGCTCTATGTACCAATATTTAATGTACGATACATATAGGTACCATATCATGTACGCTCCATACATATACAAAAATCCAAATGTATCAAAATGTAGACATGAGTGTAAAGAAAAGGCTAGACATGATGCAAGACTCTCCCCCCGACTCGCATCCCGCCTAGCATCCCCCTTCCTGCAAAAACAACTGAAACAACTCCGGGTTAAGTCTTCGACAGACTGGTGGGTATAAAAAGAGATGCATAATATCATAATATTGTGGAATTGAAACACATACATGCAAGTTATAATCCTTATTCGAGGTTTAGAAGCATTTCTCCCAAGTGGGAGCTAGATACAACGAATAGGATTATAACAATTCATTCGTTCATTAGGTCATTAGTGGCCCGGCGAGAGGGCGTGCATTATCTCCAACCACCACCACGTGTAATCCATTAATCATTCATTCATTCGTTCATTCATTCATACATTACATTCTTTCGTGCACATACATTCGATCGTTCTTTCAATCGTTCATATACTCCTTTTTCCTCTGGGTAGGGAACGGGTTTGCAAGGCCCGAGCCCTCATTCATTAATGCTAGAGGGGTACATGAATCCCCAAAAGCGCGGGACCCCTTTCATTCACTAATCTCCTAGTGAAATCCAGGTTGTCGAAATAGTTGGAACTAGTATATGTGGATTCCGGTCAGCCCATGCTTCCCCGGTTCACCAATACACTAATTCCCGAGCCCTCATTCATTGTGATCATTCATACATTTCTCGCCAAAACATTTTGGTAGGACAATCATAATAAAGGCTTTCGATCAAAAACATTTGCTTGCTAAAAACTTGGTATAAATACCTATATAGGGTTTTGGCCAAAATCTTGCACATTAGGTGTTCGGGTTATATCGTTAACTAATAAAAGAGAAAGCCACCTGATAGACAAAAGAACTCGACACAGCTCTCATCGCCCGACCTCGTCTCCCACTGGATCAAGATCTGTGTGACAAAGGTAGTGTGAGACTCAATCATGACCACATTAGACGCTCAGCTACGCAATATCAAGTTAAGGAATGCTTAAAATGCAATAATGTGTTCAAATATGGTCATGAATGTCATAGAATCCAATTAAACACATAACTCACCAAGTTTCGTTCATTATACGGTAAAACCGTATTCAATCCCGTTCATATCGTTCATACTCTCATACTTTCATTCATATGGTCATCAATATCATATATCAATCATAAAACATAACTTTAATATACTCACGTTACATATAATCCACCATTACGAGTCAAAAACGTAAAACAAACAATAAAAGAGGTTCCCCAAAGCTGCCACTTCAAATGACACGGCCGTGTTGAATTTTCAAAGGAAACGGACACGGCCGTGTCCGAGGTTTAAAATCAGAAAAATTCAAAGTCGAGGGCTTGATACGGCCGTGTTGAGTTTACAAAGCATTTGGACACGGCCGTGTCCGAGATTAAATTCAGAAAAAAATCAAAGTCGAGAGCCCAACACGGCCGTGTCCATTTTCAGTTCAAAGCTGGCACGGCCGTGTCAGCTCATTGTTTTGCCAAGAAAAACAGAGCAGAAGCTCTGTTTCTCGAGGAAAAAGCTTGCAAAATAGGGGCAGCCATAAGGAAGCTCTTATACACACTTAGACATGGTTTCAAGCCATAAAACTCATATATATCATGCAATCCATTCATACTTACAGGAATTCATCTATAAAATTGGCAAAAGATCACCCAAACACAAGCTTTCAACCATGGAAGCTTCAAGCTTCATTAATGGCACAACATGCTATACACAACCAACATGAGATTCAAGATATAGAATTGATGAGGAAGTTATAACGTTCATATTTCATGCATCAATCCCCAATTAAACCATGTGACACCAAGGTTCAAGCTCAAACCCTCTATTCATGCTCATACTCAACACACAAGAATCCTTCACTCATGCCAAGCTATTCATAGATGAAAAGATAGAGGAGAAGATGGAGAGTTTAAATCCTAACTTACCTTGGAAGAAGATGGAGGATTGATCAAGCTTGAGCTCAAAGCTTGGAGGATCAAAAATGGAGGGTTTCTTGGAGTTTCTCCTCTTCTCTCTTGAATGATGATGATCGAAGAAATGTGGGAGCAAGGAGAAGGAAAATGCTGATATTTAGTGCTAAAAATGGGTAGAATACGGGTCGGTTCAAGTCCGGTTCGTTTAATAAACGGTTCAAACAATTATAGGGTTGAGGTTGTGGAAAAGTTCGTTGTCGAAGGTTCAAACGGTATCGAAAAAGTATAAGGTCAAGTTTAATGGATAGGTAACGTCGAAACAAGTTCAACGCCGGTTTCGGATCTCGATTTCGAGGTCCGGAGCTCAAGATATCGCGGAAACCGTTCAGGGTTGCCTATATACAAATAGGTCCCTAAACTTTAAAAAAGTGGCAATTAAGCCCAAACTCAATTTCCAATTTAGTCCAAAACATTCAAATAAGTTACAATCAAGTCCACGATTACACGAAACACGTAATTTCATTCAATTAACACCGAATTCATGAAATTCATAATCTCACAATTTCGTTCATATATTCATAACTCAAATTAGAATTCATATAAAATTTAAACAATTAAATCAAATTAGAAACAAATTCAATTAGTAAAACAAGATATAAACTCAAATAATTAAATGTAATTGCGCACGTAACTCTTACCTGCACGTGTGAAAACACGGGGCGTTACATATTAATTAGGTGATCATGCAATATCTCATAATACACACAGATCATATATCATATTACAAAACATATTCGTTTGGGCTATCTGTGTCCCGGCCTTCCCGCACGGTGCATATCAATCATACATAAACATAAACATAAACATAATCATAAAAATCAGTTCCAACCTTCTTCCTCCGGGTGGTGGACGGGTTTGCAAGGCCCGACCACCTAAACATATCATTGTGGCTATGAGGTTCATGAGTTCTCAAAGCCCGGTTAGCGTTTCCTCGTCAAAAACTCCTTGACGAGGTCCGTTTCGCTAGGGGTGTAAACGGATACTAAACGGATCGGATGTATGATTATCATATCCTTATCCGTTTATGATTCGGACGGATACGGATAATATCCTTTTAAATCGAATTCGGATAATATCCTTTTTATACGGATATAAGCCGGATTCGGACGGATTCGGATTTTAGTCGGATTTTCAACTATTCAAAATTTGAAATAAATTATTTAACTATATAACTTTGAATTTTAATCAGATTATCAATTATTCATTTATAGATAAATTATTTAATAATTATATAACTTTGAATATATATATTTTAGACAAATAGAGAAATAATAAGTATATCTATATATTGCATTTTTATTTTTTAGTGAATGTATAAATATGGTGAAGCTATAAATTTTATCATATAATTAATTTGAAATATAATACTTTTATTAATAACATAATATATATTAATTATATTATCTCTATATAAATGTTGAAGTGAATATATGGTTACTAATAAAATCTAAGATTTTTCTTTAATAAATGCGCTAAAAAATTTACTTAATACTAATAATCTATCATACATATACAGTTGTGTGTATATATTTTAATATAACATATTATTTATCAGATACGGATTACGGATAAATCGGATAACGGATATATCTAACGGATCGGATGTTAAACGGATCGAATGTCTTATTACCATATCCTTATCCGTTTATAATTCGGATGTCTATAATCGGATACGGATAATATCCTCTTGAAACGAATTCGGATAATATCCTCTATAAACGAATTCGAATGCGGACGGATATCGGATTTTCGAATATCCATTTACAGCCCTACGTTTTGCCATTAAACATAATGAAATCAGCACATGGGATCACCGTCGGCCCTTGCCTCCCCGGATAGCCACATGTACTAAATTCCTTGGCCCGTGAACATAACATACATACATAATCTCGCCAAAACATTTCAATTCATAAGAATCATAACATATTTCATAATTCATTTGAAAAGGGGTTTACTCGATCAATATTTACTCGATAACTCTACTATAAAAGTAATATATATATATATATAAGGTTTGGGCCAAAGCTTGTCACATAAGGTTGTAGGGTTTAATACGTAACTAAAACGAAAACACCCTCACCTGGAACAAGTCGATACAAGGATACGAGTACCGAGTGCCTAGTTGATCAAGATTTCTCTACCCTGGAGATAAACTGTACAAAAGACAACGTGACGTGTTCATGAGACTTAAGACTCCAAATGAACCATATATGACGCACGACAATGTATGATCATGATTTGAATGCGTAAAAGATGATATTATGGAATGAACATGTTCATGTGCACTATTAATGCACTTAAATCATACAAACAAGCCATTCATTCTTTCAAGGAGACGTTCATAATCACTAAGTTCATAGATTCACATTTCATATCAATTCAAGTCATAACTTTCACATTTTATAACAATTCAATTCAATAATTTCATATTTCGTATAAAACGTATCAAATAAATTCATAACGTAATCCATACAAAATATAACAACTAATTTAAATCATAAAATCACATTTACAATTTGAGGATAGGCAAACAATTACATTCAATCCAATAATGGAAATTAGAAAAGAACATTAATTAGGTAACAATTTAATTTCCATAATTTAATTAAATTAACAATATTTAATGTATCATAAACATATATATATATATATATATATATATATATATACACACACGTAAAAATCCATGCATGCATTAACATGTGTATATATATATATATATATATATATATATATATACAAGCCTAAACATTAAATTCATGCATGAAATTTACAATTCAACATGCATGCAAATATTTATATATGTATATGTAATATCATGCATGCACACTTTACAATCAAACATGCATGTAATTTTTATAACCCAAATATATATATATATATATATACATGCATGCACAGGCAATATTCTAAACACACACACAGGCCTCACTAGTACATTACATAAGTACGTGCATAGCATGTTACATGCAGGCAACAATTTGATATCAATCAATTTGCATGCAATTCAAGCACTCATCACGCGGAGGAAGAGACGAAGGCAGGAGCAGCACAACCGCAGCACACAGCAACTCCAAATCAAACAAACATTAACAAATTAAAGAAGGAATGAAATGCAACAGCAAAACAGCGGAGTTTTGTAAAAGGTGGTACCCGGCCGGGTAATTTGATGCATGAAATCTCCCCGGCCGGGGAGTTACGGTACAGAAGCAACGCAGCAGAACAGGACCAAGTTCTCCCATGTTTTCTTTGAAGAATACACAGCAGTAGGTAGCAGTAAAACAAGGAAGAAGATACAGCAACAAACGAGGCTAACACTCCCTCAAAACTGACAGAAAATGTACAGCCATGAAACAAGGAAAGATGCAGCAGCAAACAGCAGCAATTTACAGTCACGAACAGAGCAAAACGGGAACAAAACATAACAACAGCTCTCTCACAACAAGATTAATCAACAAGCAACATACAAGACAGAAAAGAGCAGCAATTGAAAGCAGATTACAGGCTCAAACGTAGCAGCAGTAGCTCCTACGAGGAGCAGTCATGTTCTTGCATATATCTTCAAGGTTCATATACTTCAACATTGGAGGATTCTCATACACTTAGCATACATCAAATTAAAGTTAAAATATACATACTAGGAGCTGAAGGGATCAGATTTCACGCACAATTTCTCCAAGAAAACAGAATCTAAATCATGAAATCAAATATGGAGTCATAACCTAACTATTCACTCATGCCTTCAAATCTCCATGGATTCATGCTCAAAATTAGGGATGCATAGCTTAAAATGACACATATTGAATATATATCACAACCGTAAACTCACCTTGTGAATTGGATGACAGATGAAAGAGATTTGAGCTTGGATCTCCAAGGTTGAGCATGGTTACGGGACTAGAATTGGAGCAGAGACTTGGGACTGATATTTCTCTTGTTTGTGAGGATTATTTCGGTTTAGGGGAATAAGGGTCAGATAGTGGACTTAACTAGGGTTCTATCCTCCAACCATGGTTAATTTGGTCAAGGTTTGAATGAGTTATGGCATTTTTAGTAAAGGGTGGCAGATTTGCATCCGTTTCGGTTTTCGGTTGAATTTTGGAGGTTCAAATGGTCTTAGAAAAATATGAGGCTAAGTTCATTAAACTCGAATTTTCGTTACGAGTTCAGTGAAGTTGACGGAACTCGAATCCGAGTTCCCGAGCTCAAGATATCACGTACAGAACCAAGCGTGCGCTAATTGCTCGTTAGCCCCCGATTTGGTTCCACGATTCAAATTAAATTCGTTACCACGTCAAACGAAGTCGAAAACATAAAACGAGCTTATAAACATGTTCGAAACACATAAATCTACAACATACTAAATTTTCATGAATTTTCGGTATCAAATCATATAAGAACGACGCACAATTAAAACACTCATGCGTGAACGTAACAATTAATCACATAATTAAATCATTTAATTGCGCAATTTATAAACAAATACGACACATTAGTATAAAAGAAAAAACCGGGGTGTTACATCATGCGTTGGACAACAACTCACAGTTTTAAATTATGCAACTACGGTGAATGGTCCATGAAGCATCCATGATACATGCATCCATACAAATTTAACTTAAATAATTTTTATGTTATGTGCTTTGATTCCTTATTATGTTAAATTACTTGGAGTAATTGATAATCAACGTGGGTGATAGCTATTAACTGCTTTGGGTGTCTTACGTGATTTTAATTATGTTTTCGCGTTGTGTTGCTTGGGGGTATTGGAGACTTCCTTGGTTTATTTTTATTTGAGAGACGGGGTGCTCTCGTCGTTTTTTAGAGACGGCGATTCTCTTATTTTTGTTTGAGAGACGGGGTGCTCTCTTTGCTTGCGAGAGACGGGGTTCTCTCATTGTTGCTCGAGAGATGGGGCTCTTGTTAGGAATAGTGCCCTAAAAAGCCGATTGTATATCCGCTTTGTGCTTTTCCTTATTGTAATCACAGACAATCTTGGAATGAAATAACGAATTGAGGCAACACTTCTTTATATGCTCTTGTTTGGTATGCGTTTACTTTAGCTGTGCATGTATGAGAACTCCCCTAATCCTGATGACTATAGGACTCTACCATTTAGGTGAAATGGTTCATGAAACGAGCCCTATATCACATAAGTCATGATTAGTAAAATACTCCAAGCCGATGAGTCCTACAGACAGTGGGAGTGTCAACCTGACTCCTCTAAGGCTTGCTTGTGGGATCACGCCCTTAAGAAGGACCACCTTGTTTCATGGAGGTGCAAAGTGTATAGTTGATACGTGCGTGATACATGAGGGTGCTTACTTTAATAAGTAAGTTCACTGAGGTGCCCCGTGTGAGAACATTCCTAAATGGGAAAGGAAGTTTCTATTTCAGGAAATGGAAACTTCCAGATTAGGAAATATCTCACGAGTCATTGATGTGATTAATTGATCCTTAGACTTGAGGTTCCTTGTCACTTTATGAGTTAACTCTGTAGTCTTAGGTATAAGCTTTAAAGGGTGTCGCCTTAGACAACTGATTCAAGGCTTATGCTGGGGCTGCACAAGTGATTCATGAAAGTGAATGAGAATCAAGAAAGGACCTACACTTGCATTTGCAAGGTGATCTCTTATTGTGTAAGTCATTCATATGCCATATGGAGTCCTTGGCCAAGGCAGTAGATCAAGACATCAAGAAAAGGGTTTCTTGGATTGAGATCAAATGGATATGAAATGCACTTAGCTTTAAGACCGGATTATTAGGGTTCTGATTATTCCCTTGCCCTAGATCTTGGTTGAGAGATAGTAAGTAGGAGGATTGTATCTCACATGATTCAATGACTTAAAAGGTTCTGTCGAATCCGAACATTCCAATTCAGCTAGGGGTTAAACACCTGTTGCTAGACTATGGTCGTTTAATCTGTGGACTGATTAATTAATTAGTGAATTAATTAATTGGGGTCACTGCTAATTGAATTGAGAACCTAGAGGGTCACACACAACAACTTGGTTACATGAGTTGAGGCTTGAAAATGATTAAACGAGTTAATCGGACCAAGAGGGTTCCACACGTGTGAATTCACACGTGTGGATCACGTGAGTGACACGTGTCACTGTGACACGTGTCACACACGTGTATATATATATATATATTATATATATATTAAATAATTAATTAGTTAATTATTTAATAGACTTTGGTTTAATTTTGAATTAAAAAGAAAGTCTAATTTTGGAGAAAATAATCTAGTTAATTAATTATGAATTAATTAATTAGATAAAATAAGTTATTTATTTTATAATAAATAAAGTATAAAATTATCCAAAAATAGTTTGGATATTTTTTAAGCTCTCTTCAAAGTTGACTAGAATTAGAATTCAAAGTCAAGGTTGAAAATACTTGATCCTCAAGTAATAGGAGAGAGGGACCAAAATCCTAGCCCATAAAGGACTAGGAATTTCGGCACCCCCTTGCCTATATATAGGGGAGCTCGAGCTCCCCTTTAGAGCTAATAGACAATTCTTGGTTCATGTGTTGAACACCTTCCTTTCTCCAAGATTAAATTAAACCCTAGGTTAAGCCCAAACACTAACTAGAGAACTAGCATCCTTACTAGTTAGATTGTGATCAAGTTGGTGGACTTTCTCTAGAGACTTCAAGTTAGAAGTTTGAAGATTCGAGCTTTACCAAGGAGAGGGGATCAAGCCGCGTGAAGAGCGTTCTTGGGTGGCTTGAAACGCTTCAAGAAAGAATAAAAGAAAAGTAAGTTTTCTATCTTTACGAATTTGGTTACACGATTGCGAGTCCTAGATCCTTTTGTTGGGAAAAATTTTTAAATTCCGCTGCTTTCTGATTCGTGTTTTCCAACAAGTGGTATCAGAGCCACCTCGTTAATCGTGTTTCTGATTCGTCTCAATTATTCTGAATTTGGTAGAAATTCTTAGGCTTAGATGCGAATTAGGTATTCATGAGTTCTTTTAGAAAGCCTGAATTACGAAACTGTAATTTTTCCTGAATTTCTAAAACTGTTTTCTCAAATCGTGTTTTTGAAAAATTGTTTTAGTTGAAATTTGTTTAAATCGAATTTTTTAATTTTGGATTGAAACGGGTTTTGGAGAAACCCGGAAATACGAAACGGGACACGAAAAGAATGGGATTGGGCGTGCTAGCACGTCGCACGCCCAAACCCCATTACCGCCGCCCAGCCCTCCCGCATCCGCGCGGGAGGCCTCCCCGCCCGCCTAGGCGCCCTGCTCGCCTGTCCCGCAACCGTGCGGGACAGCCGCCTGCTCCTCCCGCAACCGCGCGGGAGCGCCCGCCCAGGGATGGGCGGGACTGCCTGCCCGCGCCGCACATCTGCGCGCAAGGGCGCGCCTGGCGCGCGCACTCTGGCGGCAATCGCTGCCGGCTGTGCGCAGCGCTGGCGCGCGCCTAGCGCGCGCTCCTGCACGGCGGGCGGGCGATCCCGCGTCATGCCGGGCCCGTGCATTCGTGTTTTCGTGTTTCGTGTTTTTCGGTCCGAAAAATCCCGATTTAATTTTATTTTAATTTTATCTTTTAAAATCAGTTTTGGTAAAATAAAATTATTTTAAAATTTTGATTAAATTGGGATTTTTGAGAAATTAAAGCGATTTGGTTTTTTGGAAAAATTATGAATATTATTTTCTGAAAATAATGAAAGAATAAAATTATTAATTTTGGAAATTAATTGGAATTTTATTAGTTTAATGTTTTTCGGGTTTTATTGAAAAGGCTCTTGAACAAGAATTGCATCTAAGTCGTGTTTTGAGTCATTAGGACTTGAAACGAGAATTTTAATTTATTGGCTAAATTTAAATTCTCGCAAAAGCATGTTAGGTGATCATGGGTTTAGATCTATGTATGGTTTTAATTTATGCACATGAATGGTTTCAATTGGGGTTGGAGCCCTATAGTTGCGTTTTTCAATTGAGGTTGGAGCCTCACTTATGTGCGTACTGTTATGTGATTTATTATGTGGCTTTCCATATTACTGTTTTGAGGCCGGGGTATGCCCCGTGTAATTGTCTAAGGCCAATATGAAGATTGAGCCTTATTACTTTATGTCTTTTTCTTTTTATTGTAATTTGAGAGTAGAGATAGGTGGTGAGGTTTTATTTTCATTTTGGAGACAATGCACCCATGGAGTAAGATGGACCACATTCAAGTAACAAGGAGGCCATAAGTGAAGACCCCTCAAAATGTTAGGGAGGGGAATCTCAATTGTTAAATGTAATAGAGATAGGGCTCGTATTTTGTTACCGCTTTCCCTTATGTGATTTGAACTGTTTATGTGGCATGTATGTTAGAACTTGTGATTGTGGAGTGGCTCCCACATATCACGCATAAGATAGGTAGAACCCATGATCATTACATGTTAGTATCATGCTAGGACATGTTATCTGTTTATGTGCTTGTTTGAAATGCATTTAAGTGTACTTGCATTAATCAAGACTAATAAAATTGGATAACATATATGTTGGTGAGGTCGAACCGGACAACTCTCCGGTTGATTCGAAAATTCCCATTAAATATTAAGCTAATTTCGAACAAATAGGTGTTTAATTCGAGATGCAAGTTTTGAATTAAATTCCTAGCATTCCATCAATAGGTTTTAAGTTTAGTAAGTAAAGCTAGTTATTGTCCGCGAGTCGTGGGATAGCTAGTGGAGCTTACTAGTTCTTAGTTACCTAATTGATCATTTTAAATGATCAATATTTCGTGGTCAATTTTGGCAAGGGCGATGTCCGCGAGTCGTGGGTCGTTCGAACTAAGTTTTGGTCATGATCTTATGATTGATGGGTCTAGCTTAACACCTAAGTAAATATGGATGTCGCACGAGTCGTGGGTCCATATTGAAAGATAGGTGATGCAAAAACAATTACTGAGAGTTCTAAAGGTGTTAGAATTGGTAAGTTGTACCTACCTAGGGTTCTTACTTAGAATGTCCGCGAGTCGTGGGTTCGAGGTAAAATGCCTAGGATCTTAGTACCCATTGGGAAACGTGTTCCTCTTAGATCTTTGGGAATTCTAGATCTTTGAAAAACAGTGGGAGCTACAATAGATTAAAGACCTTATCTTTTGTATATCGTTATAATTCAGCATGCTCACTAGTTCTCTGTTTTACCATTTAGGTCGTAGATTCTGTGATTCTCTACGTGTTTTGAAATGGCAACCAAAAACCCTCTTGTATCGATCCTCGAGTCAAACAAGTTGACTGGTCCCAACTATTCTGATTGGCTGAGGAATCTAAAAATCATTTTAGATTCTGAGAAGAGAACTTATGTTCTCTTCGAAGGGGAGCCTACTCCTGAAGGGGAGGCTCCCACTCGGGCCGAGCGGGACGCGATTCAGAAGTGGAAGGATGATAATCTCCAAGCCCGTTGCCTTATGTTGGCTAACATGTCTCCGGACTTGCAAAGACAACATGAGGCCATGGAATTTGCTTGGGAGATTTACGACCACTTAGAGCAACTTTACCGCCCTCATGAACGTGTTACAAGGTATAACACTTCAAAGGAACTATTCCACTTGAGAATGAGGGAAGGTTCAAGTGTCCATGAATATGGACTCAAGTTTCTTGCCCTTACTGAGAAACTTGCCTCCATGGACATGCCGCTGAAAGATGAGCTTTCAGTGGATTTGTTGCTAGCTTCGCTCCCACCATCATTCAACCCATTTGTCCTTAACTTCAACATGAATCATGCTGGTGCTACTGTAGCTGAGCTGATTAGTCAGCTTGTGACTGCTGAAAGCACGATCAAGAAGGACAATAAGGTTTTGATGGTGAATGCTCCATCTTCCTCTTCTGGGCCTTCTAAAGGTAAGGGCAAGAAAGCCCAAAAGAAGAAGAAGAAACCCCTTAGGCCCACTGGTGGCATTTCGAAGGGGAAGGCCCAAAAGAAGAAGCGTGATCAGAAAGAGGATGTTTGCTTCCATTGTGGCAAAGCGGGACATTGGAGGAGAAACTGCCCAGAGTACAAGGCTACTCTAAAGAAAGGTATCTTTCTCGTTGAAGTAAATCTTTCTATTAATTCTAGTTCTTGGGTACTTGATACCGGTTGTGGAACTCATATCTGTAATGATGTACAGATGCTAAGTGAAGTCCAACAACTCAAAGAAGGAGAATGTGTCTTGAAGATCGGCGATGGCTCAAACGTTGAAGCTCGAGCTTTAGGCACAATTAGATTAGATTTAGGTAGTTTTGAGTTAGTATTAAACAAAGTCCTTTATGTACCGAGCATTATTCGTAATATAATTTCAGTTCCAATATTAGATTGCGAAGGTTATGAAACTTATATTAAGAATGGTAAATACTTTATCAAACGGAACAACTCTTCCGTTCATATCGGTACTCTAAGTAATGGACTTTACCTAACTCAAAATATCAATATTATGAATATACAACGAGAAACAAAGCGTAAGAGAGATGACAAAGTTTCAGCTCCCTTATGGCACGCTAGATTAGGACACATTTCCAAGAACAGAATTAGCAAGATAAACACTTTAGGATCATTCTCTGAAAATGATCTCAAAGAGTTAACTTCTTGCGAATCCTGTCTCAAAGGAAAAATGTCCAAAGTTCCTTTTAAAGGAACTGTGGAACGTGCCTCTAAGGTTCTGGATTTGATCCATACTGATGTTTGTGGACCGCTTAGTGTAAGCACAAGAAACAATCATCAGTATTTCATAACCTTCACTGACGACTTTAGTCGGTATGGTTATGTATACTTAATGAAGTATAAATCTGAAGCTTTTGAGAAATTCTTAGAATTTCAAAAGGAGGTTGAGAACCAAACTGGTCACAAGATCAAAGCACTTCGATCTGATCGAGGAGGCGAATATCTTAGTGAAGAATTCCTTAATCATCTCAAAGGTAATGGGATTATCTCTCAGTGGACTCCTCCGGGAACTCCTCAGCTTAATGGAGTTTCTGAGAGAAGGAATCGAACCCTACTTGATATGGTTCGTTCCATGATGAGTTTCACTGACTTACCGCCTTCTTTCTGGGGTTATGCCCTAGAAAGTGCAGCAAAGATTTTGAATCTTGTTCCCTCTAAGTCAGTCCCTAAAACGCCCTATGAAATGTGGCATGGTAAAATCCCTAGTTATTCTTACTTAAGAATTTGGGGTTGTCCTGCTTACGTGAAGAGGACAGTGGGAGATAAGTTAGAATCTCGTTCTAACTTATGCTACTTTGTAGGTTATCCTAAGGAATCCATAGGATACTACTTCTATGATCAATCTGAACAAAAGGTGTTTGTTTCCAGAAATGCCACTTTTCTTGAGGAACCGTTCCTTAAAGAAAAGAAAGGCAAGATCATAGAATTAGAAGAAGTACAAAGTGACCCCATACCACCCACTGAAGAAACGTCCCACTCTGATCAACTACAACCAATCACGAATTTCGATACACATGTAAATCCTCCTCTAAGGCGTTCTGAACGTACTCCTAGACAGCCGGAGAGATGGTATGGATTCTTCCATGAAATCTCTCAAAAGGATAATGATCCTTTGACATATAAGGAGGCACTTTCAGATTCTGACTCTGAACAGTGGATAGAAGCCATGAAATCCGAAATGGATTCCATGAACTCCAACCAAGTTTGGACCTTGGTAGATTTGCCTGATGGGGTCAAACCCATAGGTTGCAAATGGATCTTTAAGAGAAAGCTTGGAGTTGATGGAAGCATTGCAGCCTACAAAGCAAGACTGGTTGCAAAAGGATTCACTCAGAGACCCGGCGTGGACTTTGACGAAACCTTTTCACCAGTTGCAATGCAAAAGTCCATTCGAATCATGCTTGCCATTGCTGCATATTATGACTATGAGATATGGCAAATGGATGTGAAAACTGCCTTTCTCAATGGTGACATTGACAAAGACATTTATATGGAGCAACCCATAGGTTTCACATTCAGTGGGAGTGAGCAAAAGGTTTGCAAACTCCAAAGGTCAATCTATGGATTGAAACAGGCTTCTAGGAATTGGAACATTCGATTTGATGAATCGGTCAAAGCGTTTGGCTTCATCCAAATTTCGAATGAGTCATGTGTGTATAGAAAGGAATTGGAGACCTCAGTGCAATTCTTAGTACTTTATGTTGATGACATCCTTCTTATTGGGAATTCGAAGGATGACATGAAAGTGACTAAGTTATGGTTATCGAACCAATTCGAGATGAAAGATCTTGGTGATGCGTCCTATATCCTTGGAATTAAAATCTATAGAGATAGATCTAGAAGGTTAATAGGACTATCACAGTCGATGTACATTGACAAAGTATTGAAGAGATTCAATATGGAGTCAGCAAAGGTTAAGAACCTTCCTATGAGTGTAGGAACATGTCTTTCAAAGAAGATGTGTCCTAAGACTAACCTTGAGAAGGAAAGAATGACTCATACACCTTATGCATCAGCAATAGGTAGCATAATGTATGCAATGTTATGTACTCGACCGGATGTGGCTTATGCACTTAGTGTAACAAGTCGTTTCCAATCTGACCCTGGAGATGGTCACTGGGCTGCCGTGAAGAATATTCTTAAGTACTTGAAAAGTACTAAAGATTTATTCTTAGTTTACGGAGGTCAGAAAGATCTTACTATCGAAGGATACTGCGATGCAAGCTTTGCATCTGACTTAGATGATTTTAAGTCAATGTCAGGATACATTTTCTGCCTAAACGGCGGAGCAGTGAGTTGGAAGAGTTCCAAGCAAACTACCACTGCTGATTCGACCACTGAGGCCGAATACTTAGCTGCAAATGATGCAGCTAAGGAAGGTGTTTGGATTAGAAACTTCATTCAAGAATTGAATGTTGTTCCTAGCATGAAAGACCCCATTACTGTGTTTTGTGACAACACTGGGGCGGTTGCTCAAGCAAGAGAACCAAGATCTCACCAACGGACCAAGCACATTATGAGGAAGTATCACCTAATCCGTGATATTATCAAAAGAGGAGATGTGCTAATTGAGAGGGTCACATCAGCAGAGAACGTGGCAGATCCACTTACTAAACCCCTTAGTCGAGAAGCTTTCCAAGGTCATCTTCAGAAGATGGGACTTAGAGTAGCTTTAGAATGGCTTTGACGGGCAAGTGGGAGATTGTTAGGAATAGTGCCCTAAAAAGCCGATTGTATATCCGCTTTGTGCTTTTCCTTATTGTAATCACAGACAATCTTGGAATGAAATAACGAATTGAGGCAACACTTCTTTATATGCTCTTGTTTGGTATGCGTTTACTTTAGCTGTGCATGTATGAGAACTCCCCTAATCCTGATGACTATAGGACTCTACCATTTAGGTGAAATGGTTCATGAAACGAGCCCTATATCACATAAGTCATGATTAGTAAAATACTCCAAGCCGATGAGTCCTACAGACAGTGGGAGTGTCAACCTGACTCCTCTAAGGCTTGCTTGTGGGATCACGCCCTTAAGAAGGACCACCTTGTTTCATGGAGGTGCAAAGTGTATAGTTGATACGTGCGTGATACATGAGGGTGCTTACTTTAATAAGTAAGTTCACTGAGGTGCCCCGTGTGAGAACATTCCTAAATGGGAAAGGAAGTTTCTATTTCAGGAAATGGAAACTTCCAGATTAGGAAATATCTCACGAGTCATTGATGTGATTAATTGATCCTTAGACTTGAGGTTCCTTGTCACTTTATGAGTTAACTCTGTAGTCTTAGGTATAAGCTTTAAAGGGTGTCGCCTTAGACAACTGATTCAAGGCTTATGCTGGGGCTGCACAAGTGATTCATGAAAGTGAATGAGAATCAAGAAAGGACCTACACTTGCATTTGCAAGGTGATCTCTTATTGTGTAAGTCATTCATATGCCATATGGAGTCCTTGGCCAAGGCAGTAGATCAAGACATCAAGAAAAGGGTTTCTTGGATTGAGATCAAATGGATATGAAATGCACTTAGCTTTAAGACCGGATTATTAGGGTTCTGATTATTCCCTTGCCCTAGATCTTGGTTGAGAGATAGTAAGTAGGAGGATTGTATCTCACATGATTCAATGACTTAAAAGGTTCTGTCGAATCCGAACATTCCAATTCAGCTAGGGGTTAAACACCTGTTGCTAGACTATGGTCGTTTAATCTGTGGACTGATTAATTAATTAGTGAATTAATTAATTGGGGTCACTGCTAATTGAATTGAGAACCTAGAGGGTCACACACAACAACTTGGTTACATGAGTTGAGGCTTGAAAATGATTAAACGAGTTAATCGGACCAAGAGGGTTCCACACGTGTGAATTCACACGTGTGGATCACGTGAGTGACACGTGTCACTGTGACACGTGTCACACACGTGTATATATATATATATATATTATATATATATTAAATAATTAATTAGTTAATTATTTAATAGACTTTGGTTTAATTTTGAATTAAAAAGAAAGTCTAATTTTGGAGAAAATAATCTAGTTAATTAATTATGAATTAATTAATTAGATAAAATAAGTTATTTATTTTATAATAAATAAAGTATAAAATTATCCAAAAATAGTTTGGATATTTTTTAAGCTCTCTTCAAAGTTGACTAGAATTAGAATTCAAAGTCAAGGTTGAAAATACTTGATCCTCAAGTAATAGGAGAGAGGGACCAAAATCCTAGCCCATAAAGGACTAGGAATTTCGGCACCCCCTTGCCTATATATAGGGGAGCTCGAGCTCCCCTTTAGAGCTAATAGACAATTCTTGGTTCATGTGTTGAACACCTTCCTTTCTCCAAGATTAAATTAAACCCTAGGTTAAGCCCAAACAC
The DNA here is from genome assembly GCA_037501455.1 of Lantana camara. Taxonomy (NCBI): domain Eukaryota; kingdom Viridiplantae; phylum Streptophyta; class Magnoliopsida; order Lamiales; family Verbenaceae; genus Lantana; species Lantana camara. The sequence continues at coordinate 63,290,142 of CM074855.1, forward strand.
TAACTAGAGAACTAGCATCCTTACTAGTTAGATTGTGATCAAGTTGGTGGACTTTCTCTAGAGACTTCAAGTTAGAAGTTTGAAGATTCGAGCTTTACCAAGGAGAGGGGATCAAGCCGCGTGAAGAGCGTTCTTGGGTGGCTTGAAACGCTTCAAGAAAGAATAAAAGAAAAGTAAGTTTTCTATCTTTACGAATTTGGTTACACGATTGCGAGTCCTAGATCCTTTTGTTGGGAAAAATTTTTAAATTCCGCTGCTTTCTGATTCGTGTTTTCCAACAGCTCTCTCTTTGTTGCTTGTGAGAAACGGGGAATCTCTCATTGTTTGTTCGGTCGAATAGTGAATCTGAGGACGGATTCTTTTTAAGGGGGAGAGATTGTAACGCCCCAACTTTTTCGTATGGCATGACGTGTGTGTTTATCAATTTACGTGAATTGATTGTTCATAAGTGTTTTATATATTTAATTGTAAATATAAAATGTTAAATATTATATCTTAATTTCTCTAATATTAAATTTATTGTAATGTGTTGACTTGATTGAAAGTTAATTATTTATATCTTAAGTAAATTAGTATTAAATACATACGAATTAGTTGATTTAATGAAATATACGTATTCATGCATTTTATTTTTAAACCATATTAAATCGAGCATTTGATTTTAAATTAAATAAATTTGTACATTTTGATTTACATAATATCTAAATCGTGTATTTTGTTATTTAATTAAATATGAATTTGAAATTATGATTAATTCTTGCACTTTGTCTAAATGATATTAAAAACATGAATTTTGTTATTTATTTAAATGTGAATTTTATTTTGTTATACTTTATGAAAATGTTATGAATTTATTTATGCCTTCTACATGAGTGTTATAAATGTGCTTCGTTCTTATATGATTGGATACCGAAATTTTGTGCAAATTTAATATGTTGGAAATATATGTGTCATGAATATGAATATATGCTCGTTTCATGTTTTCGGATTTATTTGCATTAGTTTCGAACTTATTTTGTTCTTGGAATCCAAATCGGGGGCTAACGAGCAATTAGCGCACCCTTGGTTCCGTATGTGATATCTTGAGCTAGGAAACTTGGATTCGAGTTTCGTCAACTTCCCTGAACTCGTAATGAAAATTTAAGTTTAATGAACTTAGCCTCATATTTTTCCAAAGTTATTTGAACCCCCGAAATTCAACCGAAAGTGCTACGTTCGTCAAATCTGCCACCCTTTACTAAAAATGCCATAACTCATTCAATCCTTGACCAAATTAACCATGGTTGGAGGCATTGGAACCCTAGTTAAGCCTACTATCTGATCCTTATCTCCCTCAACCGAAACAACGATCACACATAAGGAATTATCAGCCAAAAGCCCCTGCTCTCCAGAAAATCCTGTCACCATGCCTACTTAGAGATTTCAAGCTAAAATCTCTTCCATCTTCCATCCAATTCAAAAGGTGAGGGTTGTGATATACATTTAATATGTGTTATTTTAAGCTATGCATCCCCAATTTTGAGCTTGTGTGCATGGAGATTTGCTGAGATACATGAATAGTTAGGTTTAGTGTCATTTTGTTAATCTCTTTCATTCCTTGATGGATTTGGTAGATTCAAAGCATGAATATGATTGTCTTGACTCCCTCTTCTCATTTATGATCATTTATTATGTGGTAGTTGAAGATTTAATGAGATTTCATTAATGGCACTTTGAGAAAATGGAAGAAATGGTCATCTTTTATCTCCCTTTTGTACCGAACTACTGCTGTTGCGTTTTGGGACATTATTTGTTGTCCTTTGCTGCTTCTTTTCGCCCTGTTTGTTGCTGTCATGTTGGTCTTGTTGTGCATGAAGTTGTTGCTTTGTTTTTGCCTTGATGTGCCCTGTTTTTTGCTCGATTTTGGCTGCTGCTATCTGCTGCGTTTTCCTTGCTTTGTTGCTGTCAATTTCATTCATTTATGAGAGTTGTTGATGCTATTTTGCTGCTGCATAACATGCCTTTTGTTGTTGCTACCTGCTGCAGCTTATTCATGTCCAAAACAGGGCATTAAGCTTTGAACTGCTGTTGTCTCGCGTCTGTACTGCAACTCCCCGGCCTGGGAGATTTTTTGCATGAAAAGGCCCGGCTGGGTAGCTCTGGTACAGAAGCTGCTGTGTGTTACCGTTTTGCTGCTATCTTTTTCCCTCCTTTCTTTGCATGATATGAATGTAGTGTATGCAATGTTGTGTTTGAATGTTGGCATGCTATATACGTGCATATATATATATATATATATATATATATATATATATATGTAATAAATGCATGAAATGCATGCATGTTATATTATATAATATATGTATTAAATCCATGCATATTTGTTGATTAAATGAATGCATGTTGTAATATAACTATATATATATATATATATATATATATATATATAAAATTAGGTTGATATATATATATATATATTATTATCTATTTAATGCATGGTTGATTATATATCTATAGTATTGATTTAATTTGTTTGTTTTAGTATATGCATGCATGGGTAAATTGCATGATTATGTATGTACACATATATTTATATATTTTTGTTTATGAGAAATTAAATAATATTTGATTTAATCGAATTATGGAAATTAAATTGTTACCTATTTCATATTCCTTCCTAATTTCCAATCTTGAATTGAATGTAATTATTTGCCTACTCTATAATTGTAAACGTGTTATAGTACGTGACATAATCGTTATGTGAAATTCTTGAATTGATTTGGTATTAAATGTGCAAGTTATGAATTTGAATGAAATTGAGCGCTTCCTTGAACGAATGAATGACTTGCCTGTATGCTCTAGATGCATTAATCGTGCACATGAACATGTTCATGACATAGCATCATCTCTTATGCATTCATATCATGTTCAATGCATTGCCATGCATCATATATGGTTCATTTGGAGTCTTGAGTCTCATGAACACGTTACATTATCCTTTGTACAGTTTTCTACAGGGCGGAGATGACGGGTTCATAAGACACTTTCGACTCTTCCTATCTTCTTGGTATTATTCGGTAAGAGGCGTACAGGTGGGTTTCTCTACTATTAGATAAAACAGACCCGATATACTCCAATGTGTATATTTCAAGCCAAAGGTACTATATATATATATCGAGTCATTTTCAAGAAGTCTATGATTTCGATTGTTAAACCCTTTTTCTTTTATGAATACTTACCGATTGTTTTGGCGAGGACTTGAATGATTGCACGGGCCCAGGGACTGGTACATGTGGCTATCCGGGGAGGCAAAGGCCGACGGTGATCCCATATGCTAGTCCCATATCGTAGTGGTGATACCGTCCCTCGCTAGGAGTTTTAGCGGGGAATGGGAGCTGAGTGCCAATTGGGGAATTCATGCAACCCCATTGGTCATTGATTGGGTGGCCGGGTCTGGCTAACCCGTCCACCACCCGGAGGAAGAAGGTGTAATTGTTAATGCATGAATGAATGATAATGATTGAATGGTCGAATGAATGAATGAAATGATTGTTGCATGATCGCTAATAAATGAAGTTTTGAACACACGAGGTGTAGGTTGGAGATTTTACCCCCCTTGCCGGGCTCACGTTTTGACCGATTGAATGATTGAATTAAATTTGTTAATGTAATCCCGAGCGTTGTTTTATTTTGTTTTCACCCACTTGGGAAATATTCTAAAAAACCTAGCACGAGATTATAGTGTGCATGTGTGGGTGTTTAAATTCTACAGTATTATATTAGTATGCCAATTTTTATACCCACCAGTCTCCTATAGACTGAACCCGGATTGTTTTCAGTTTTCTTGCAGTGTTGGAGTGCTAGGCAAGAAGTCAAGTCTGTTTAGTCTTTCGGTCAAGTCCGAGTCGGTTCATATGCATATTGTATCATGATTTGTTTAAGTTGAAGAATGTAAGATTTTTATTGATTCATACTACTATCACGAACCCGCATATTTGATGTTTTATGATTTATTGAATTTCGGGACTAGGTACCTATGTTAGTGGAACCCGTCTCTATGATTGATGTAATCTTTTAAATTTTATCCCACTTCCGTATTTGCATTTGTTTTATTGAAATTGTTTTAATTGGTTGCGAAGTTTAGTTCCCGCCTAGCCTATGGAGTGAGTGAGTCCCCGTTCGCTGTGAGCTAGGTTCATGTATGGACTTTCCATTTCATGTGTGGATCAGGCTCATAGTCCGGGGGATGTGGCGCCTTCCGGTTGGGGTGCTACATAAAATGTGTTATATGCTCTTCAACATGCGTGCATGAATTAATGTGACGTTTGATTGTCTCTTGTGATATTTTCTTGCTTTGTTTTTTATATGCATGCAATATTAACGTGATGAACTATGTGTTATATGTTGCATTATGAATTTATTATGTGAATTTGGTGCTCTTACGTGCAATACGTTCCCTAATATGCGTTCTATATTCTCCAACATGCATGTATAGCTTGATATTTGTCTATGTGACTTCCATGCACTTGCATGTATTTTCCTACTCTTATTATGACATGTATACATCTCTAATGTGTTATATAACGTGTTATGTACGTTATGTGATTTGGTGGAGTTATTTTACGTGATATATGAGAATATGATTTATTATGAGCTTACGTGACCTTCTACGTGCATGCATGGATTAATATGATATTTCCTTGTCTTGCATGATTTTCTTTATTTGTTTTAGAGTGTGCATACATGTCTAACATGTTATATAATGTAATGTTCTTGTTATGTAATTTTTACGAATTCGTTTAATGTGAAATATACGAGTTAAGAAATAACATGATTCTATATAGCTTCAAATGACCTAATTGACAACTCGTTGCATTCTTTATGCATCGTTTGCATCCATATGCAATTGTCGAGCGTCTAATTGGTACATTTCAAGTCTAAGGTTAACTTTTGTTCTTTGCTTTGTCTTTAGGTTAGTTTCGTGGGTGTCGAGGAGGTCTTTTAGAGGTGATTTGGTCTGTTTCGTTCGATTTGGTCGACGAGATGAGGTTTCTTTCTTTTAGTTAAAACGACCTACAACCCTACCTGTATTTTGAGCCCGCATGCGAATTACGTATATAAATATACACTTAGATATGTGTATGATACGTATTTTGTGGGATTTGTCCCATTTCCTATGAAATCATTGAAAACACATGTAACCTATTTTCCGTTTGTTTAATTTGAAAAGGGTTGGTGTGTGTGAACTATTTTGAAAATAGCGAGATTACGACTTTGAATTTGAAGTCGGAAAATTTTGAAATTTCGAAATTAAAAAAATTATGACTTTTGATCTTTGAAATGGGCTCGGGGAAGTGGTATGTGCTTCTCGGGTCGACCATGGGGTCGCCGAGCTCTCTCATCAACATAATTCCATTTTTTGGTGACTTGGCCTAACCTCGAGAGGTCGAGGGGATGGCGGGTCTCCTTTTGGCTAATGGTAACCCCGTCGGTGGAGCGGGTAGGATCCCCCGTATCCGAACTTTTGACGAGAGTACGGGGTTGAGGGAGCGTTTCCTCATCCCAACTGGAAAAGGAGGATTGATTATGAATTTGGTATGTTTTCCTCTTTGATTTTGATATGAAAGGAGTTAGGTGGGTTTGAATTCGTTCTCGCCGAGTTATTTTGATTCCGATTATGTATATGGTTCGTGAAACGGGAGTGGACTTATAATTTCTAAAATTGGTTGATTTTGGCCTTCGGCCTTAAACCTTTTTATTTATATGTATTACCACGGGATAAAATGTTTTAGATTGGAAAAACCACGCCCCCTGTTCATGAACTTTTAGCCCCCTCACCAGTCTTTAGGACTGACCCCTCCTCGCTGTCTTCTTTTTCCCGTTTTTGTTTCCTTTGAGTTGCTGGTTCTAGTTTAGAGAAGTTTGTGCTAGGCGGCGGTCTTCTTTTGAGTTTTGGGTCGTTTAGAGAGTCTCATGCATTTTACCAAGTTTATTGTATACTTTCGAGCTTGTGAAGGCATGTATATGACTATGGAATTAACTTGGAAATAATTGTATATAACTTGACTCGTTTCAAATTTTTTTGTATATTTGGTCCTTATGCTGGGCATGTTTGTTTATATGTTTGAATCCTGGGCTTCCGTAAGCAATGTTTGTTTATTTTGCGCACTCTGATTTAGGGTCTAGATCACCTAGCCTATGAGAGATTTTGTTTGTCTTTCGTTCGCTGTAGCTTGGCACATGTGCGGAGTTCCCATTTCGTTACACATGCTGGGCTATGGTGCGGGGGATGTAGTGCTCTGCGCTCCGGGGTGCTACATCCTAGAGTGGTATCAGAGCTCCTGGTTGCAAAATCGGAGCTCTAGTGTGTTGTCTGGTCTGTCTAGGTCGTTCAGCTTAGGAATATGTGATTGTTTGCATTCATATTCATCAATTATGTGAATTACTTGAATTATTTAGATTATTTGCATTAATAGTTCACATGAACATGCACTAAAACCCCACATGCATCGATATTTCTTGGAAATTGAGCTTTAATTTTAGGATATAGTCCTAATATTGGTTAACAACACCGGGAAAACAAAGGAAATGAGTGTCTTCTGTCTACATGAAGTATTAAGGGCTTGATCTTCCGGAGTGATGATGTTAAAATCGAGAAAAGGATAAATCTAATGATAAGAGATTCCAAGAAATTCCTAAATTTTAAAGAAGAGTTGAAGTAGGTGGACGATTTTTTTTTAAGTTGGAGTAAAAGATCGACCGTTGAAGAAGTTGCCTTAAAGCTTGACATCTTACACCCGGACACAGGAAATATGCTTCGATTTCTTAAAGATTGAGAGATATATACATGGAAGCTCATGCACTAATAGTAGGAAGCTCACATGTTATTTGAGAGAGATGAAGGTTCGGTCTAAGTTCGAAAATCAAGTAAGGGATCCGAATTTCAAGAATTTTAAGGAATTTCAAGATAGCAACAACATTATGAGAATAACAAGATTCAATTTTCAAATGAGAGATTTGATGTTCCCCTTTACCCAGAACCAATTCAATAATCCAATTGTCGAAGTCCGAATGACATGGATGGGATTCATAAGAAGAGATCAAGGAAATGCTTCAAGTGTGGAAATCTTGATACATAGCAAGTGTTCGTCCGAGGAACAAGAAGAACTCGAAGACTTCATAATGCCGTGACTTCAAGATCCCGGTTCAAGCACAAGGTAACTGTTTCGAGAGGTAAGAAGTGGACACCGAAATCAACACTACCACTACCGTGAATGGTACACTAAAACATTCATGGCACTTCATACATGCATTTTATTTAGTTGGGGAAAACCACTTACTTGTTACTTTTCTTTTCTCGTTGCCTCTTGTTTCTTGCTTGTTGCCTTCTCTTCTTTTGTGTGAACTCTCTTTTAAAGAGAGTTTGGTAAGGTGAGTGCTCGAGAGTGCTTGGTGAGTTGTGAGGGCCGAGCTTCCGGTGGGTCTTCTTGAAGGCGCCTAGTTAAGGTACAGTGTTGCCCTAGGCATTGGGTGGTTGCTTTAGGAGGTCCCTTTTGTGGGCTCAATGATATTTTCAGGTACTAGATTGAAGGCTAGCCCGTTCATATCCTTCGTGGAACGGCTGGTTATTCCATGACGGTGCAACAAGCTTCGTGGCTTGCCTTTAGGGTAACCGAAGAGTTGAGCCAAGCTTGAGGAGACAAAGATCGGAGTAAGACCCTTTTGATGTTCCTTGAGGGTTGAATTTGTCACCACTTGATAGGGACATTGAAGTGGTCGTGATCTTTATCCCGGAGTTGGACCTTTCTTGAAGATTTCCTACCGGATAACTCTAGTGTGGGTGTTGGAGTTCTAGAAGTAGTCAATAAGCTCTTAGAAGGTAATTTCATCAATTGAGTACTTCTATGTGGAGTGCTTAGTCCTATCTAAGGAAGAAGGTGGACTTTCAGATGAATATGAATTACTGTGAGCAACACGGATTACCCGTGGGAGAAGAATACCCTTTACTAACTTCGAGGAGTGGTGTCTTCGCGCTTCTTTAGAGTTTCGTCAGTGGCTCCGAGTGTCGTTTCTACAAGGGTATTACAGACTACGTGTTCCTGTAGAAGAATCGAGAATTACCTCAGAATGTAAGTCTCTAGTGTTATCGGGATTCGATAGGAGATTCGTCTTTCTATAGACGGCCATCCCGTGACATGAACAGCAAAGAAGAGGCTCAGTTTCGAGTGGAGGAGGCTTTTGAAGAGAGTTACCTTCGGTATCAATTTTGTTTCCGAGTGCACTCGAAACTTCTTCATTACGATCGAGGTACTAAGGAAGACTTTGGTTGTGCGTTGCTAATGGAGAGTTGGAGCCTATGTCTCTAGAAGTGCTCGGTCACGAGACTAATTCCACTCATGGTTTGAGACTTGAAGATCCGGTAATGATATGTTGGCATAAGAAAAGAGGTTGCAAACTTTGTGTAGCGATATCTAACGTGCCATCGGTGGAAGACCGAATATCAAGAAGCGGAAGGATTCTCCAACTACTTCTAAATTCTACTTGGAAGTGGGAGCAACGACTAAGGGCTTCTTGTCCGGTTTGCTAGCTTTAAGGAGAACCTGAGAGAGAGTCGAGGAGTTGCTCGTTTAACGAGTTAATCAATTTTCTCTTAGCATGGCGGTTCGATGACTTTCAAGAGCTTTGTGAGTCGGAGGAGAAGATCTTTAGAGATGAACTTCGTTCCCGGTTAGATCAACACTCTGATTTAGGACCTGAGGACAGGTCCTTTTGAAGGAGGGGAGTTTGTAACATCCCATTCCCAATATGGTTCATGTACGTACTTTCCATTTCGTATGTGGATTAGGCTTTGGTGCGGGGGATGTGGTGACCCACTATGCGGGGTACTACAGGTGTAATACATTCATGGCACGTGCATCATACGTCGCTTTAAATTATTTAAATTCCTTTATTTATATGCGCATCTCTAATTGATATAATTGCTCCAACGTGTTTCAGATTTAATTGGTCGCAAGTGTACTGTAACATCCCGTTCGTCCAATCGTACAGGTACACGGTTCGAGAGTGCAATATGCGCATTTAAATTTTTTTAATTACACTAATTACGTGTTTATTATATTATTTATGTGACTTATTTGAATTATATTTGAACTTTAATTGAATTATTTGAACGTTTTTATCCTTTTTACGTCGTTTTTAATCCGTTTGAACCCGTTTTCATTTCTAACTTTCATGATTACGCGATATGCATGATTTCTATGTGTTATGCATATGTTTTTATGTTCTTTGCATGATTTTGTGTTCGTTTGATATGGTTTTCAAACCGTTTTATTTGTTAAGGGATTCGAGGGCCTAACTCGTTTAGCGCGCCTTGGGTTCCGAAGGGCGTAACTTGAGCTTGGGAATTCGGATTCAAATTCTAGAAGAGGCATCGGACTCGTAACGAAGAATGAAAGCTAGAGAACCCAACTTTGTATTTTTCTAAGCCCGTTTGGTTCTCCGTATTTTGCCCGTACCGAGCCTCGTGTGCAATTCCGACCCTTCTTCACCATTTTGAGCCTAACTTATTCACCCTTTGACCAAATTAACTAAAGTTTGAACATAACTAACCCTAGTTAATCCCATTCTCAGCCCTTAACCTCCCCCATTTCGTCCCACATCAGGAAGGAGAAGGAAAAATGGATTTTTCCCCTGCTACCCCGTCACTCCATGAGAAGGAAGAGGAATAGTGTGCAATTTCCAAGTTTTGGCCTCAATACTCGATCAAATCGCCTCAAATTCGAAAGGTTAGTCCGTGATTGTATTCTCCATCTTCTTATCTTCAATTTGATTCCTTATTTGCTCATTTTCATGGAGAGATGATCTTGGTTTGGCTAACTTGATGAATAGTTAGGTTACTTGTTAGAAATTGGAAGAACTCATGCCATACTTGCTTCAATCCTGGAATTTATGAATGATAAATGATCTCATGACATTATTATGTGATAATATGGTCTGAAATTTGGAGGTAATTCGCTGAAAATTGATCCACCATTTTTATATTTTGAGAAACTTGAGGATGAAGATGATTTATGATTATTTGCTTGCAATCTCTTTTCCTCTTCGTGTGCTACATCTTTAGTTGTTGTTTTGCACTCATTTTGTTGGCTTTTCCTTGCCTTTTCGTTGCTTGAGCTGTTGTTGTGGTTGGGAGTCTTGGAGATGGCGAAATAGGGTTGTAAGTTGCTGATTTTCGGAGCAGATGCAGGAGGTCGCGCCCGTGACCAGATTTTGCCCAAGTTTTGACTTGAACAGTGCTGGCAGGCTGCTGGAGGAGGTGGTCACGACCACGACCACTAGAGAGCTATTTTGGGGTTGCGGCACAGTCTCGAGAGGTGTTGTTGCGATTGTTTCGCTTTTCGTTTCTTTCGTGTTTTGTTTGATTTTCTTGCTTCTTTCTTGTCTTCAATGAATATATAACTTGTTATATTATATGTTACGTAGATACTTTTAATTCATTACATGAATTCGATGCTCATATGTGAAATACATGGCTTAAAATGTGTTATGTGCTCTTCAACGTGCATACATGAATTAATATGACGCTTGATTGTCTCTTGTGATATTTTCTTGCTTCGTTTTTTATATGCATGAAATATTAACATGATGAATTATGTGTTATATGTTGCATTATGAATTTATTATGTGAATTTGGTGCTCTTACGTGCAATACGTGCCCCAATATGCGTTCTATATTTTCCAACATGCATGTATAGCTTGATATTTGTCTATGTGACTTCCATGCACTTGCATATATTTTCCTACTCTTGTTATGACATGTATGCATCTCTAATGTGTTATATAACGTGTTATGTACGTTATGTGAATTGGTGGAGTTACTTTACGTGAAATATGTGAATATGATTTAATATGAGCTTACGTGACCTTCTACGTGCATGCATGGATTAATATGATATTTCCTTGTCTTGCATGATTTTCCTTATTTCTTTTAGAGTGTGTATGCATGTCTAACATGTTATATGATGTGATGTGCTTGTTATTTAATTTTTATGAACTCGTTTAATGTGAAATATACGAGTTATGAATTAATATGATTCTATATGGCTTCAAATGACCTAATTGACATCTCATTGCATTCTTTATGTATCGTTTCCATCCACATGCAATTGCCGAGCTTCTAATTGGTACATTTCGAGTCTAAGGTTATCTTTTGTTCTTTGTTTTGTCTTTAGGTTCGTTTCGTGGGTGTCGAGGAGGTCTTTTAGAGGTGTTTTGGTCCGTTTCATTCGGTTTGGTCGACGAGGTGAGGTTTCTTTCTTTTAGTTAAAACGACCTACAACCCTACCTATATTTTGAGCCCGCATATGAATTATGTATATAAATATATACTTAGATATGTGTATGATACATATTTTTTGGGATTTATCCCATTTGCTATGAAATCATTGAAAATATTTTTATATATATGTAACCTATTTTCCGTTTGTTTAATTTGAAAAGGGTTGGTGTGTGTGAACGATTTTGAAAATAGCGATATTACGACTTTGAATTTGAAGTCGGAAAATTTTGAAATTTCGAAATTAATAAAATTATGACTTTTGATCTTTGAAATGGGCCCGGGGAAGTGGTATGTGATTCTCGAGTCGACCGTGGGGTCACCAAGCTCTCTCATCAATGCAACTCCATTTTTGGGTGACTTGGCCTAACCTCGGGAGGTCGAGGGGATGGCGGGTCTCCTTTTGGCTAACGGTAACCCCGTCGGTGGAGCGGGTAGGATCCCCCGTATCCGAACTTTTGATGAGAGTACGGGGTTGAGGGAGCGCTTCCTCATCCCCAACCGGAGAAGGAGGATTGATTATAAATTTGGTATGTTTTCCGCTTTCATTTTGATATGAAAGGAGTTAGGTGGGTTTGAACTCGTTCTCGCCGAGTTATTTTGATTCCAATTATGTATATGGTTCGTGAAACGGGAGTGGACTTATAATTTCTAAAATTGGTTGATTTTGGCCTTCGGCCTTAAACCTTTTTATTTATATGTATTACCATGGGATAAAATGTTTTAGATTGCAAAAACCACGCCCCTATTCATGAACTTTCTAATTTGAATTTGCTCTGCTCTTACTTATATGTACATGTTCGTGGGTTAGCCCCCTCACCAGTCTTTAGGACTGACCCCTCCTCTTTGTCTTCTTTTTCCCCTTTTTGTTTACTTTAATTTGCAGGTTCTAATTTTGAGAAGTTTGTCCTAGGCGGTGGTCTTCTTTTGAGTTATGGGTCGTGTAGAGAGTCTCATGCATTTTACTAAGTTTATTGTATACTTTCGAGCTTGTGAAGGCATGTATATGACTATGAAATTAACTTGGAAATAATTGTATATAACTTGACTCGTTTCAATTTTTTTTTATATATTTGGTCCTTATGCTGAGCATGTTTGTTTATATGTTTGAATCCTGGGCTTCCGTAAGCAATGTTTGTTTATTTTGTGCACTCTGATTTAGGGTCTAGACCGCCTAGCCTAGGAGAGATTTTATTTGTCTTCCGTTCACTGTAGCTTGGCACGTGTGCGGAGTTCCCATTTCGTTACACATGTTGGGCTATGGTGCGGGGGATGTAGTGCTCTGTACTCCGGGGTGCTACATGTACCACGTCCATTGACATCTTAACCCGACATGCATTTTAGTGTTTTCTTGATAGGAAGTTCCTCCACCTCACCTATCAAGCATTATTCCAACCGAGCCACATTCCAATCAAGATGAGGAGAAACAATTGGGTTGCAAATTGTGGATCAAAAAGGAAAGAGAAAATACCGAGGCTCGGGAAAATAGAACTAGAGAATGGAACAAAGGAAGTAGGTTACTATCCTAACCAATCACTTCAAAGTGAATGTAAGTGAGATCACCGGACAAGTGGCATGCCTAGAACTGTTTTTACCGAGAAAGCAAAGATGAAGAAGTTAGGAATCTCCTATTCCATGAACGATAGAACAAGTTCAAGGAATTGAGAATAGAACTCTTAAGGGGGAGAGCTCGACCGGGAAGTAAATTGAAATCATGGTTGTTCTCAAATGTAACGGGATTCTACAAAAGCAGCAAGGGGTGGAATCTAACCCAAGCGGGTCATATGGAAGGATCCAACGGGTATGTGAAATGGGATTAAGAATTGTTTTACAACGCTGCCAACCAAAGCAGGTTATGAAGTATAATAAACAAAATGTGGGAAATGTGGCATTGAAGATAAATGTTAAGGTTGGAAAAAGAGACTAGTGTTTCGAGAGATGAAGATATGGATTCAAGGAACGCTTAGGAATTGAAACGACAAGAGTAGGTATAGGATGATCGAGGATAATTTGGGTTGTAGAATCAACCCCGTTGGTGTCTTACTACTGGACACGCATGAACTCCATCTTCCAAGGTTGAAAGAGCTATTTTTTATATAACGGGTCTCACATCTTGATGACGATGGAATTGGGTAGAAGTCTCAAAATTTATAAGGAGGTTATTGGGTAAACAAGCCCGACCAAATCATCATATTCCATGATGGACAAAGAGAGAGAGTCAATTTAACCGAGTGGTGGAAGTAGAATATTTAGGAGAAATCACAACATGAACAAGATGAGTTACCGGCTCGTCAATCATTTTCCCATGATGAACCGGGAATGCTACAAGGATTGGAGACTATATTTCGGGCTACTCAAAGAGTAGGTCGAGCATTCAAGGTGGTTGAATACAATTCGTGAGGAAGAATGAGTTGATTGAGTTAAGGCCAAGCGCACACTGAAGAGTGGAACTTTGTACCGTGGAGTTTAGTAATGGTGGAAATCGATCGTAGAATGAAGACCGATTGGTCATTGAAGTATTGAATACATTAGGCATTTCAAAGCATGACACTATGGGTAGGGGAATCTACAACAACGGATCAAGTATGGAATTTAGATCATCATGACGGAAGATTTCCATTACTATGGTGAACGGTACATCAAACCCCATGGCATATGCATACATGCAACTGTAATTTGAACAAATTCGTGGTGCTATGTGTCTTGATTAGTAATTGTATTAACTGCTTCTTGTTTGCTTGCTATGTAATGTAACTGTATTTTACTTTTTGGGTGTTTGCTTTGTGCCAAGGGGTGTTGAGCCCTTTCGTGTTGTGCTTGTTGTCTCTCTTGCTTTGTGTTTGAGAGACGGGGTTCTCTCATTAGTTGTTTGAGAGACGGGGTTCTCTCATTAGTTGTTAGAGAGATGGGGTTCTCTCGTTGTTTGTTCGAGAGATAGGGTTCTCTCGTTAGTTCCTTGAGAGATGGGGATTCTCTCATTTGTTTCTTATTACCTGGTTAGCTGGTTAACTGGTGGTAGCTTAGTTTTTCGAGGGCTTAGGCTTCATGGTGAAATGAGGGTCGTGACTAGACAACAAGATTCACGAAACGCATATGAAGATTCTTGACACTTCTTGAAGACGATTCGAGATCGCCAACATCAAGCCATTTCGTGGTGCTTTGAAGTTTCCCCTTTGTTACTTGAAGACCTATTCCGAACTAATCCCTGACGGGGAGTTGCTAACCCGCATGGGATGAACACGGGAAAGTTTGTTCAGAAGCTAAGAATCAAGGCAGTGGACCTGAGGACAGGTCCTTCTTAAGGGGAAGAGGTTGTAACGCCCGTCTCTTCGGCAATCTAGGTAAGACGTCATGAGAGAGTTTAATTCCGTACTCTGTGAATTATATGCCCTCGCATGCCTTGAATGTCAATTTGTAATTTAATTTCGAGTTCTTACGCCTTTGAATTTATTTAAAATGTACTTGGACTCAATTGTCCAATATTTGCAAGTTAGGAACCTAATTATAATTAGGGTGTTTTGGGCCATTCGTCGCTATCCTGAGCTCGGGAATTTGGTTTCAAATTCTAACCTTCTCATTGAGTTCGTTTCGATGATTCGGATTCAATGGATTAACCTTTTATTTTTCTAAAGCAGTTTGATCGTCCTACCATTTTAAAATTAGATCAAAATAGACCGGATACCGTTTAACCCTGCCCATTTCAACCGACCCATTTTGATCAGTCCAAAAAGGGTCATCCTCTTCCTTTCCCTCCCACTTCTCACGTGAAGCATAGAGCAAGGAAGAGAGAAGGAGAATTCTTCCCCTTTTTGGCCTCAAGTCTTTGAGCTCGTGTTTCGCAAGATCCAACCGTCCAATCAACGAACCAAGGCAAGATTTGTATTCTATTCATTACATGCTTCGATTTAATACTTCTTTCGTGCCTCGAATATGTGATTTTATGGCTTTGTAGGGAAGATAATGAATAGTGTTGGGTTGGGAGTTTGGTATGTTCGAGCTCGTTTCGCGAGCTCTGATGTGCAAATATGTGATCTACGTATGATATATGTCTCGTGGTATGAGTTTTGTGCAAATCGGGGTCTTGGTGGTGTTATTATCTTGTTTTGCCTCCTTCTTCCGCCATTTTTAAGCTTTTGGAGCTTCGGGATAATGGGGAGACACGCCCGTGTCTCCCTAGTGAAGAAAATGAGACACACCCGTGTCTTAAGCCCATTTTCACGCTTGTACTCTGACACGGCCGTGTCGATATTTTGCCTCCCTACCTGCACGTTTGCACTGTTTTGTTTGTCTTTACCTACCCAACGAACTCCTATTGACCTGAATTTTGGATCACTGAAACCCTTTGAACTCTAAAATAATCTCCAATTGGAATCACCTCAATATATTTTCTCATTTGTGAGATATAAGCAATTCTTTTTGGTGTCGCCACTTCACCAAAAATCTGCATTCATCCAAATTTGGGCTTACGTCATTTTCACCTCGCTTTGAACCATGATTCGAGACATATATCCTTGGAAAGTACTATTTGTCTAGTTTCATACTCAACAAACAAAACTCCATTCCAACTTCTAGAACTCGAGATATTCCAAACTTTGTACAGCTTGCGCGTTTCCAAAAACTGTCAGCTTTTGCTAAACTTTGCCTAAACCTCTCTTCTTGTTTTCCTATCACTTCCTTGACCCCTGTATGTGATTTGAATGAATTTTATGCATGATTAATTGATAATAGGTGATATATTTTGATATGATTATGGATTTTATATTGTGAATCCAATGTGTAAACGTGAATTGAAAATGTGAACGTTTAAATGCTACAATATGGCTTTCTTTACAGCAATTGTTTTCTTTATGTGTTGATGGATTCCTTTCACCTTAAATTGATTCCTATGCATTGTAAACATGTTGATATGTGTGTTATGATTACTGTTTTAAGATTATGGCTCGATTTGATACGATTTATGAAAGATATGGAACGAATGAACTTTAAACCTTCATGTATTGATTGAACTTGAATGAATTGCTCACTTATGTGCTTCTAATCCATTAATTGTGCACATGAACACCTTCATAATATGTTATTGTCTCATAGGCACTTCATATCATGTTTATTGCATTTTTGTGCGTCATATATGGTTCCTATGGAGTCTTGAGTCTCACGAATGTACCGTGTTACATCTTGTACAGTTTTCTCCAGGGTGGAGACATGTTGGGTTCATAGGCTATCTTCAAGTATTTCTTTCTTTTGGTATTGCTCGGTAAGGTGTAATAGGTGGGTTTCTCTTCTATTCGTTAACCTGACCCAATATATCCAATGTGTAAAGTTTTAAGACAAATTATTATATATATATATATATATATATATATATATATATCGAGTCTTTTTCAAGAGTAAAGGATTTCGAACGTAAAGCCTTTTCTTTTATGTGTGGACCTTATTGTAACATCCCGACTCTTAGGTACGCGTTACGGGTGTGTTACGTGTGCAATTTAATTATTCATTTACGTACTTGTGTGGTATTCTAATGATTATTTGATTATTTGAAGATATTTGAATTTATTTCTTTAAGTATGAATACGAACTTTGAACGCTTATGCCTCTGCGTCTCGTATTTTGCTCCATATTTGTCCGAATTTAATGTTGTTTCTTGCGAATTTTTGGTATGTGTGAATTATGAGATATATGAACTTACTATTATGCTCATTTTATGATTTCGAGTTCGTTTGGTTTAGTTTTGGTTCGTTTTTGTTTTACGGAACCAAGAGGGGGCTAAAGGGCATTTAGCGCACCTCGGGTTCCAGGCAGCGTATCTTGGGCTAGGGAATTCGGAATTGAATTCCGGAAGAGGCGTTGAACTCCTAACAAAATTTGGAAGCTTTGGAACCTAACCTTTTTTTTTTCTAAGTTCATTTGGACCTCCGAACTTCCACCGAAATGAGCACCTTGCGCTTAAATAACACCTTTGACTAGTCTTGAGCTTGTGGGTCCCATCTTAACCCCAACTAAACCCCAAACCTTGACTAAATAACTTGAGTTAACCTCTCTCTCTCCTCCACCATCAGCCATTCGAACCACACCACCCCTCATAGAAGAAACAGTGTAGCTCCAAGAGAGAAAGAAGAGAAGAGAAATGGAGAATAAGAACTATTCCATTTTTGAGATTTTGAGTTCTATTCTCCATCATTTCTCTCCCAATCAAAGAAGTAAGTTAATATTTGGTATCTCCATGACTTTTTGATCATTTATATTCCAACTTTGTATGTTTTCACCATGTTTTGAATGAGATATGGCATATGTGATGAATAGTAAGGGTTTAGAGAGATTTGATGATTTTATCTTGCTTTCTTGAGAATTCTTTTGATATGAAATATTTATTTTGTTCCTAAGACATCATTTATGATATATACGAACTTTCTTTAGGTGTTAGTTGAGAATTCATAACTTTGCCATTAATGAATTTTGAGGTTTTGTAAGAACTTGAACTCTCTTCACTTGTAGCATGTGTTGTTGCAACTTTGGACCATTTAATGACTTTTAATGCATGAATTCTTACTTCCCTTTCTTGCATATAAGTGTTAGTTTGTTGTTGGCTTAGTTTGTTTGGAGTTTAAGGGAGTTTGCAACCTTTTTCTCTAAATTTTGGCCCTCACTCAAATCCACAGGGGTAGATTTGAGCCAGGCCATCTTGGAACCCTTCCTAACCTAGATCCACAGTCGTGGATTTTCCTTTGGGAAAAATCCAAGGGGGTGGATCTAGGGCAGCAGCTCCCTTTACTTCGAACTTTGTTTCTTGTTTCTTTTCGCTTGTTTCTTGCTCTCACACCCCTAAATTTGATTCCCATACTTTTCTAACATGTTATATTATGTGTTATGAGTATTGCATTAAGTTTTTAGATCAATTTGATATGAAACATGCAAAATATGTTCTTTTATGCCTTACTTGTTACCTTGTTGCACTTTAAACATATCATTCGCACCCATATACATTTACCGAGTGCCTATTTGGTTCATTTTGAGTCTAAGAGTATCCCTTGTTGTTTGTTTTGCACAGAAGACCTTCCCGTTAACGGTGATCTTGCTCCTTAGGCATCCGTTTCACACTTTTGTCCCCACTACACGCGTATTCAAGGTGAGGTTTTGTTCTTTTACTTAAGTGACCTACGACCCTATGTGTTTTGTAGCCTTACATGTGAAATATGCATATTATACGATAAATATGTATATGATATGTACTTTAAGGGCTTGTCCCGTTTGTCATATAACTTTGAAAAGGGTTTGTATAAATATATAAGCCATTTTACGTTTAATTTGAAAATCGTAGATAAGTGTGTGTGTGTGTGTGTGTGTAAGCGAGATGTGAATTTTGAAGGAAAGCTTTGTGAAAATTATTCTTTTTGAGTTATGTATTTGGGTCCCGGGGAGTGGTATGGTATCTCGGGACGGCCGTGGGGTCGCCGGGCTTTTCCATCAACATTTTCCATTTGAGAGTCTCACCCAACCTTAGGAGGTTGAGGAAGGGTGTTTCTCTTGAGCCGGCGGAAGCAATCCATCGAAGGTTTCAAGGATGTGATTAAGCCTTGTCTCATGTGCATTTTGCCCATAGCTAGGGTCGTCAACCCTTCTATCACCCGGAGAAAGGATGGTTTATGTATTTTGTTTTGATTTTGCCTTTGTATATGGAAGTAGGAGGGATAACTCGTTCTCGCCGAGTTATGTGACTGTGGGTACATGATCTATGAAACAAGAATGGATTCATAACTACCTAAAACTTTTCATTTTAGCTTAGGGCCTCTCTTTAAAGTCTACATATATCTACTATCACTGGAAAAAGTTTTAGCTTGCGAAAACCATTCTCAGTTCATGGATCTCTTTATGAATTTGTTAAGTTCTTTGCTCTATACGTATTATGGGTGCGTGTGTTAACCACCTCACTAGTCACTAAGACTAACCTTCGTTGTTGTTTGTGTTTTTCCCCTTTTCTTTTGAGTTGCAGGTTCAGTTTGAGTCGAGCTAGGCGGCAAGTGTTCGTGGAGTCTTACTTGTGGTGTAGCTCGAGTCTTCATGCATTGTAGTGATTTATAGCTTTGTTATTTATGATCTATTTTGGAGATATGTATTCTAATACTTAAATTACAAATTGATACTTGATCTATTTTGGCCCCGGATGGGCATTGTACATTTGTATATGTTTATAGCATGCTAGTATGGATTTATTATGACAAATATGTTGATCTTGGGATTTAGTTTAGCTGATTTATCGCTTCTGCAGTATTATTGTTTATTATGCACTCTGATTGAGGGTTTAGGCCGCCAAGTTAGAGTGTGAGTTTTGTTTATCACCCGTTCACTATTGTTTGATGCGTGTGCGGATTCTCTATTTCGTTACACGTGGTGAACTCTAGTGCGGGGGATGTGGGGCCCTACGCTCAGGGTGCTACACTTATAATTTTGGCGAGAACATGAATGAAAGCACGGGCCCAGGAACTTGATGCATATGGCTATCCGGGGAGGCAAGGGCCAACGGTGATCCCTTGCACTAGTTCCAACAAACAAATACGGTGATACCAGCACTCGTTAGGAGATTAGCGAGGAATGGAAGCTGAGGCCTTTTGGGGAATTCATGTACCCCCACTGGCCGTAATGTATGGGTGGCCGGGCTTCGCAAACCCGTCTACTAACCGGAGGAAAAAGGGTTAAATGTTTATGCGTGAATGATTATGAGTGAATGAATGTTACATGATCTATAATGAACAAACGAATGGATAATGCACACACGAGGAGAAGGTTGTAGAATCTGCCCACTCGCCAGGGCTCACGTAATGACTTCATGAATGAATGAACGAATGAAATTGATTGTTGTAATCCCGAGCATTGTTTTCTTTATTGATGGGTGCCGAATCCACCAAATAATATTCCTAAACTACCAAACACAATAAATTGTGTATAGTGGTAAAGGGTCGATCCCACAGAGATTGGATGGTCTCGTAAATCTCTTAATAGCGAAGCAAACGAAGCAACAAAAATTAAAGGAGGTGGGAGGTGTGTAATTAAAACAAACTAATTTAAAGCGCAGAATCAAATTTCTTCAAATAACTAGGGCTGAAAATAAAGAGAGTTGTGAAGGTTGATTATGATGAGAAGTATCTTAGTTAAGTTGCTACTTCATTCCATGCCTGTATCTAATCCTTGATGCAAAAATCAAACCTGATCGAATGGTAGATTAACTTACAATAGACAAGAAGCTTGTCCATATCATCCTTTCTTATTTTTAACTTAATCAAGAGAAGCTCATCAATTAAATTCTTACCACACAGCAGTCCCGCGAACAAGTATCTAGGATTTAACTGTATAATAGCATTGAGCACCAAAAGGATATTAATCATGATCCAAAATCTCAAGAAGCTTGGACTTGTGAAATCATATTACGCATGCCTCATCATTTTATTGAGTAAACATGGTGGTAAACTCTCACTGATGTGCGGTTCTTCTACACCTTTACAAGACTATTACGTATCAAGTATCAGTGTAACCTTATCAAGTTGTTATCTAGGCATCGATTGATCAGAAAGATGATTCGAAAACAACTCATATAAATACGTTCAAAGCATGCATAAATACCATAGATTAAATTCGTATTCACTCACTTAGATCTCATAAATATTGGCGAGGAATGAAGATACAACCTAACTAAGACAGATAAGTTCAGCCACAAATCATTATGCAAGATAAACAGTAAATATTCTGAACTTAAAACAATTCAAAATAAAAACCGAACTGAAATGCTTCAAAGTTATAAACTGAAAATGATCACAGTTTTGAGGAAGAAATCCCATTTTTGGCTGCACTAAGTGCATCACTCATGGTCACCCATTTTTCAATTTATGATTTGTATTCAGCCACTGGGTGACCAGCGGAGTGAAACAGGCAAACTGCATTAATCAAATGGCTGAAACAGCCTTATTCAGAGACAAATAGCTTTAAAAGCCTTATTCAGAAGCTAATGGCATTACAGCCTTATTCATAACATAATCCCTCCATCAACATTAACATTCAACATCAATAACATTCCTTTAGACAGTCCAAAAATTATACACTTTTTCACACATGAAGGTCCAATTTAAGCACGCAATTTTTTAGTTTTCATCCATTAATCCAAATTCAAAAGCATTCTCTATCAGAGCCAAAGAACTTATAAATTTGATCAATTCCAAGAATCAGACATGGAAATTCATGCTATTTCAACCTATTTTTCATGTTCAAAAACTATCAAATCAAAACATGTTGCACATGGTCAGGTTCAAACTAACACAACTGCACAAAAGCACACCAAAAGGAACTAATGACCTGAGCAGAAAGAGCTAAAAAGACTAACAACTAGGCTATCAAATTAGGCAGAAATAAAATAGGACCAATCAAACAAACATGCAAAACAGTCATCTTTACATGCTTTTCATCCTCTACTAATCTAGACAAAATATTCATAAACTACCAGAATATCTCCCCCACACTTATTCCACATTATCCTCAATGTAAAAGTAAAGAAAATGTAAGGGCATGAGAACTTCCCTGAATTCATTTATTGAAACTGTGAGGGGTTCATGAGGCTAAGGGATGATCATCCTTTGCGGTCTGGGTCCTGGAGCCCTGTTTCTGCCATAATCTGAAAATTACACAAAAAGCGGTCCTTAGCCAAGAAACACAGAGAAACACGAACTAAATAACAGCAAATCAAAAAGTATTGGGTTGCCTCCCAAAAAGCGCCCTTGTTTAACGTCCTAAGCTAGACGATATGTTGCATAACATGTCTTCAATTGAAATCCTTCACATCTTTCATTGGAAAACCTGCATAAAATCCTTTCAAATAATGTATGTTCAATATTAATAGGTCTTCCTCATGACTGTTGAAATCTCCTACATTGTAAAGCAACATGTGAGTATAAAGAGAAACTCTCTTCCATTTAGAACTCATTTTATTAGGAAATAGACTAAATAAAGATTGATAAAACAACCACTTAGCTCCATCAAAGCAAGATTTCCTAAAAAGTAAACGAGAGTGAGAGCTAAAAACATCTTTATCATCATAGTTTAGCTCAAAAGATGCATCACATGGGAGGGGACTAACGAAACCCATGTCATTTAAAGAGAATAACTCACTAGGAGATTTTATGGAATCAAACATAGCAAATTTAACAATATTTCCATGAAACTCCATTGTGAGTGTGTGATCAAACTCATTGATTTTTGTTTTAGATATATCAAGAAAAGGCTTTCCTAACAAAACATCAAACGAGTTATCAACTACCAAGAAGTCCACGGGGAAAATCATGCCATCAATTTGAATCAAAATATTTTCCAATATGCCCTTAGGATAAACAATTGTTCCATCATCAAGTTTAATTATCAGACCTGTTTTTCTCATGGAATTAATATGCAAGTGTGAGCAAATAGACAAAGGCATCAAATTAATTGAGGAACTACCATCACATAAAGCTCTATCAATCCCAATAGTTCCTATCTTACATGGAAGAGCAAATAAACCTTTAACATTACTCACTTGAGGTATCTTTCCTTGAAGGATATCAGAGAAATTCTTTCCAATACTTACCTTCCCATAACAAGGCATACTTTCCTTAGTTGCACACAATTCTTCAAGAGAATTCATATATTGAGGCATAGATTTAATTACATTAAGTAATGGAACATTTGCCTCAACATTGTAGAATGCCTTTAGGAACTTTGATTCATCATTTTGGAACTCTCATTCATCTTTTTGAAACTCAACATACCTCTGTGCGGTTGGGTTTAGGCTAATCAATTATTGAGATTGTACAGTAGGTCTGGACTCCTCGTATGCCCTTAAGTCATGGTCATGCCTTATGCTCAGGTCCGTTGTACAGTCCTGCTCTGTTTCAATTACAGAAATTTGTACTGCTGTATTATGCTCTGTTTCAGCCCCTGTTTTCTGAAGTGAGTGTTGTCCTTCTTCAAACTCCTGCTTACTCTTCAATTCAGCCACAGAAGAAGTTAATTGGCTCAACTCGTTCTTCAAGCTTTGAACGCACGTTTGGAGTTCTTGCATATTATTCCTTGTCTCTTGTTGATATTGTTGCTTATTTGATCTTGTCTCCTATTGAAATTGTTGTGTATTAATCATAAATGCTTTAAACATTTCTTCAAGAGACGTACCTGAATTGGAAGATGAGGGATATTGTCGTGGAGGTTGAAACGTTGTGCCTACATCACAGTCTTGCTTTGTTGGTTTCGGAAGAAGTTCCTCATCAAGCAAGGGACATCTATCAGTGTGGTGAGGGCCTGTGCACACTCTACATTGCTCGGTTATGGTCCAAAAATGAGAAAAACGATCATTAGGGAACAAAGGACATTCGTTTGTTGGATGGTCACTCGTGCAAATTTCACAAACATCTTTTTGAGTGTATGAAGCCATCAATGACAACAACTTGATTCCCTGGATTGACTTCTCTGCACAAACAACACTAAGCTATCAAAAGAAAAACAAAACCGATTAGAACCAATCCCCGGCAACGGCGCCAAAATTTTATGGGTGCCGAATCCACCAAATAATATTCCTAAACTACCAAACACAATAAATTGTGTATAGTCGTAAAGGGTCGATCCCACAGAGATTGGATGGCCACGGAAATCTCTTAATAGCCAAGCAAACGAAGCAACAAAAATTAAAGGAGGGGGAGGTGTGTAATTAAAACAAACTAATTTAAAGCACAGAATCAGATTTCTTCAAATAACTAGGGCTGAAAATAAAGAGAGTTGTGAAGGTTGATTATGATGAGAAGTATCTTAGCTAAGTTGCTACTTCATTCCATGTCTGTATCTAATCCTTGATGCAAAAATCAATCCTGATCGAATGGTAGATTAACTTACAATAGACAAGAAGCTTGTCCATATCATCCTTTCTTATTTTTAACTTAATAGCATTGAGCACCAAAAGGATATTAATCATGATCCAAAATCTCAAGAAGCTTGGACTTGTGAAATCATATTACGCATGCCTCATCATTTTATTGAGTAAACATGGTGGTAAACTCTCACTGATGTGCGGATCTTCTACACCTTTACAAGACTATTACGTATCAAGTATCAGTGTAACCTTATCAAGTTGTTATCTAGGCATCGATTGATCAGAAAGATAATTCGAAAACAACTCATATAAATACGTTCAAAGCATGCATAAATACCATAGATTAAATTCGTATTCACTCACTTAGATCTCATAAACATTGGCGAGGAATGAAGATACAACTTAACTAAGACAGATATGTTCAGCCACGAATCATTATGCAAGATAAACAGTAAATATTCTGAACCTAAAACAATTCAAAATAAAAACCGAACTTAAATGCTTCAAACTTATAAACTGAAAATGATCACAGTTTTGAGGAAGAAATCCTCTGTTGTTCTCTGCTGCTAGCTGCTGCTATATTTCTATTTTCTGAATTATCTAACAGTCTGCTTCTTCTTCCCCTTAACTAGCTTATATATAGTACCCTTAAATCTAGAAATGATAATGATCAATGGGGACAAAATGGATTTTACAAATCCCAACAAGCATGATTAGGATTCTTGAAACTTCAAAAACGCAGGATCAACTCTTGCATGTAAGCCATGTTAGCAAGCTGTTGCATGTGTGCCACCTGTCCCAAGAAGAGGAATCAGCCGTACTTGTTGACCGTGGTCTGCTATGCGTACATTAGCCTTAGGGATGATCATGCATTGGGGTCATGGCTCAGGCATTTTCAACACTTAACATCTTTTTCTTCATGATTCTGCCTAATCCCTCATTTATCAACATGTTTCTGCAAAAGCCAAATAAAAGCAAATTAAGTAGAAATCTAATCCAATTCAGGGGGAAAAGAAAGAGACTTTCATGTAATTTATGCATACTATCATTTATTTTTACCCACTTAGGAAATATTTCAAAACCTCTTACGGGATTATGACTTACATATGAGGGTGTTTAATTCTATACAATTTATGTATTAAGCCCCTATTTTATACCCACCAGTCTCTGAAAGACTGAACCCGGCTTTGTTTCAATTTTCTCTTGTAGGTGTCGGAGAGCTAGGCGGGATTTCGAGTTTGTCGAGTCTTGTGGTTAAGTCTGAGTCACTTCACACGAAAATTGTTAATTGAATAAGTTATACAAGAATGTGTGAATGGTTATGTTTATATTATAATGAATTCGGGACAGGCTTCTAGGGATAGATTGAACCCGTAAATTGTGACTTATAATTTATGTTTGATATTTCGGGACTAGGTATCTATGCTAGTTGAACCCATCACTTATTGCTTGTACTGTGATTATCCTTATGTTCTGCTTCCGCACGTGCATTTATTTTGGTGGATTTGCCTATTTGGTTCGAAGTTTAGCTCCCGCCTAGTTTAGCGAGTGAGTTGTGTAACGCCCCGATTTTTCAATTATACAAGTATGATGTATGTGTTTACGTAATTGTGAATTTAAATTAATTAATTATGTAGTTAAATATTTATTATAATTATTCTTTTAATTAATTCATTTTTATTTCGTTATAAAATTTTATTTTTATGAATATTTTTAAAAATGGAATTTATTTTCATTATTGAATTTATGAATGAAATGTTTTATGATTACGAAATGTGTGCCGTTCTTATTCGAATTCAATTCCGATTTTCGTGAAAATTTAGTATGTTGAAGATTTATGTGTTATGAACATGTTTATATGCCCGTTTCATGTTTTCGGTCTTATTTGATGTGGTAACGAATTTTAAATGTTTGAACGAGACCAAATTGGGCCTAAAGAGCATTTAGAGCACCTTTGGTTCCGGGTACCATATCTTGAGCTCGAGAACTCGGATTTGAGTTCCCTCACTTCCGTTGGACTCATTTCGACGATTTGGATTCAATTGGCTAAGCCTCATATTTTTTCAAGCTCGTTTGATACTCCGAAATTCAACCGAAACAAGCTACTAGTGCAGAAATGACCATCTTTCATTTATTTGCACAAAGTCCCTCAATTTTTAACCTTTTCACTTGAAACCTGGTCCCACATGACCCTAACTTAATACTCTCTCATCCCTCTCTCCCTCACATCGATCCACATAAGGCAAGAAGAAGAAATTCAGCCATTTTTGGAGAAATAAACTATAATCCGGTAACTATTCACCTAAGAGAGATTTTGAGCCTCAATCTCCATTTTCTTCCATCATCTTCAAGGGGTAAGCTTATATTTGATATCTATATGTTTATGTGATCATTTTCATCCATAATTTTCAGAATTTGGGCCATGTAAGATTGAGATTTGATTCTTGAAGTGAATAATTAGGTTATGCTCCATATTTGAATTTCATGACTTCTGTTGGTGTTTTGCTTGAATTGGAGCTGAAAACTTGATCATTTATGGCTCCTTTATTGTTGTTTCAACCTGATCTTGTTGGTAGTTGAAGTATGAGTCAGTTTACCATTAATGTCTTGAATTTTTGGTTGAGTTCAAGCATGAATTGGATGCCTATTTCTTTACCTGAGTTGTTGTTCGTTTTCAGTCAGATTTGTGGGAGTATATGACCCGTTTTGATGATGAGTTTGTCGCCTTTGTTGCCTGCTATCTGCTGCTGTGTTTTCTTGCCTTTGGAACAGGGGAACGTAGCTTTAACTGCTGCCATTTCTGTGACTGAAATGCATCTCCCCGGGCAGGGAGATTTTGGGCATGAATGTGCCCGGCAGGGGACCCTTTGTGCTGAAACTCCCCTGTATGAAAGTCCCCGGGAGGGGACTTTTTGTGTGCAAAATCTCCCCGAGAGGGGAGATTGGGTTGTGAACTTTGCATGCTTTCTTTTACATGATTTTAATGCTCATTAAGATGATAATTGGATGCATGGCTAGTGTGATTTTGGCGTTGATGGAAGCTGTAATATAATATGTATATATATATTTTATATGAGTATTTAATTAATGGATTGAATTTCATGCATGAGTTTACCTAATAGATGAATATGATTGTGGGCTTTAATTTGCATGAATTGGTTGTGCATGCATGAATGGAGTGATGAATTTACATGCTAAATGATCATTAATTGTAATTGGGGTTGCATGTACATGTGTATATATATATGTAATATTATATGTAATATTATATATATATATATATATATATATATATATATATTGTTATATATTGAATTATATGAAATTTAAGTGCCTAAAATTAGATAATTTAAATAGTATGATATTATTTCATTAAATGTGACCTTTTAATCGTGGAACTATATGTTATAAATTATTGAATTAATTTGACATCCATTTCTTATTCATACCTATTTAAATGACTTGGATGCCTCCGTTTTATTTATTTTTATAATTGTAAACTTGATATAATCGAGCTATGATTGTTATATGAAGTTCATGACTTGAATTGCTACGAATCATGAAAGATATGAAATGTTTGGGCTTGGAACCTTCATGCTATGAATGTACTTGAAAGAATTACTTGAATTATGTGGCTTCATGACATCATTTTGTAACAGCCCAAAACAGGGCCTGGATGAAAACAGTAAGTTAAGGCAGTGGTAAAGCGTTTATAGACCGTGATCCAACTTTTTGAATCATCATGCATTGGATTCTTACATGAAATTTGTGCTCGTATATGATCTGACATGCTTTAAAGGGGAATTCTTGACCTTTGATACAGTTTACTATTCATAACCCGAGCCTACTTTGTTCACATTGATACTCGAACCCTAGAGGTTCATCACACATGTTTCCCAATCGTTTGAACTTGTTTCCCGAACTCAGAGAGTCTTTCTTGAGCCATAAGGGTATTTTTGGAACTTACCGACCAAAGTTACTATTCATCAGAAAATGAGCTTTTGATTATGATACCTTTTTCTACCCAAGTTACAGTCGAATCGATCCTTGAGTCGAGACGAGTCTTTTGAAATCATTCTTGGCTTGGAAATCCATTCCGGAACTTTGTTTTATTGAAAACGTTTTTGAAAACCCTAGTTTACTATTCCTTTTACGAACGGTTTTCATTCGAAAAATGTTTTCTCTTCGGTTTTGCACTACTTGAGCTATTTCAAGATTTTTTAGATGTTTTACAACTCTTGATTCAAGTCCTAGCTTGAAATTTGGAAGCGTACGTTCGTACGTGAGAATTCACTATTCATCCTACGTTTTCAACTTTTTAACGGTAAAACGTTTTATAGTCGATTTTGGACTCAAAACGCTTCTCGATTTATTTCTTGAATTTTAGAAGCAATCCAGACTTCAAAATCATTTTAGAAAGTCGTTTTTCACTCATGTCGAGTTTCGAGCTCAAAACTTTTATTCACTAAAACTAATGTATCTTTCAAACGGTAAATCCGATTTCGATGAATGAATATGCGTTTCGAAGCTAATTTTCTTGCCGTCGGAATGGTTATACTTCCATCCACTTATCCTCGAGCCTTGGGGGACGAAATTACAGAACTACCCCCAGCAGCCCCATTTTTTCCTTCTTAATCCCTAAAGCTTCTAGAAGACACAAGTGGATGAACTCTTGTTTTGCTCTCCTACCCTTAAGCCATCTCTAATTGCAAGGTGAGGGGCTTCTTCACACCTATAAATACCCCTCCCATGGCATTTCATTCCTTGCTCAAAGTTGTGTTAACAACACCCTTTCTTCTCTCCCTCTCCCCATCTTGCCGTCGGCACCCCCATTTGTAGCTAGGTTAGTTTGTTTTGTTTTTATGTTATGTTAGTTTAGTTTATGTTTTTATGTTATGGTATGTTTATATTATGTTTAGGTTGGGTCTGAGGATCTTCCCTAAGCCATATATGATTTTATTTGATGCATTTATTATATAGTTTTTATGATATGTTTTGATAGTTGTTTATATGTTTTAATTGTTTAGTATATGCTTGAATATGTTATGAATTGCTCTAGTATATGCTATGATCATGTGATATGCTTGTTATATTATGAGAATTGATGCATGATTATGGAATTTAAATTATGTTCATGCATGCTTGCTAATGGAATAGTGATTTACAATTTATTATGTCACAACTTGTTACATGTTGATATTGAATTAAATTGTTACATGTTACATGCCTAAAGGTTCATGATATATGATATGATATATGATATGAGATATGTTGTGACATGTTGTCACATTGTTATTTGACTCTTGATTTATGAATTGAGCTTATGATATGATTTGGATTAATGGATTAGTGCCTTGATCATGATATACACTTTAATAGTGTCACATGTTATAACCTAAGATAGAATAGTGTTTCATAACTTGATCTTATGCCTTAATTGGATCTCTTAACTATAGGTTATACCTTTAACCTAGATCACACTTGATTATATTAACATGAACTTGAAACTATAGGATATAATCAAGATCATAATTTGATTAGGGTGTGTGTATGTGTGCATGTCGTGTGTGTGTGTGTGTTCGTGCATGGTGTGTGTGTGTGTACCGTGTGTGTGTGGGTGTGTGTACAGTAAGGGTTTGACCCGACCCTTTGACCCGACATGTGAATAGTAACCTATGAATAGTAATCATGAATAGTAATCTGGAATAGTACTTTTGAATAGTGCTTTTGAATAGTAAAAATGAATTAAAACTTGTGCATTCTCGATAGACATTTGCACCTAGGGTTTCCATATCCAGGGTCTAAAATGTGTTTTCAAAATGTGTTTTCTTTCGTGGACTTGTTTCTTAACTTAAGGTTTGCGATAGGATTCATAATTTGACTAAAGCTTACTCGGTTATAGTAAGATCATAGTCTAACGTTAAGAGTAACTCACTTTGATGTATTCCTTTGTGTGTTACCTTTCTTGAATACCTTAAATGGTATTACTCTCTTGTGTTACATGTTCTTTACATGTTCCTTGTTCATTGTTTCTTGCATTTCATATGCATCTTGGTTAGTAGTGGGTCTTAGTTGTTAAGCTCACTCTAGTACACCACCTACAGGAGTTAAAGTAGAGCACTGGGATCCCCAGGGCACCGCTTAATCTGTCTACCTACCTTTGTTACTGATAGGTGAGGTGAAGTTATAACCAACTGGAACCACAATTATACTATCGTATCGTATGTTTTGAAATTCAAAGCTAAACCTCGTTTTGAACTACTCCCTTTTATCGGGACATTCTCTTGAAAGGATAATTCATACTTTAATAGTATACCTTGATCAACAGTACATGTTTTCCAAAGTTCTGCATTCTTGTTCAAAGACAGTTACATGTTTTGCATATGTTTTCAAAGTACAGT
Organism: Lantana camara; assembly: GCA_037501455.1. Taxonomy (NCBI): domain Eukaryota; kingdom Viridiplantae; phylum Streptophyta; class Magnoliopsida; order Lamiales; family Verbenaceae; genus Lantana; species Lantana camara. The sequence goes on from CM074855.1 coordinate 63,320,731, forward strand.
TTACAGACAGTTTCACATGTTTTCAGACAGAATCATATGTTTTACAGACAGCATCATATGTTACAGTTACAGTTTCACATGTTATAGTTAGCATACTGGAGTGTTACTCTGGTCACTGCTAATCTTAAATGCAAGCATACAGTTTACAGTTTGGGCCCGGCGGTTATGTGTGGAGGTGATGCTCGGGAGGTGAGCGCCAACGACATCACCAATACCGGCCGCCACACTTAGACAATTGACACCGACTTTTAACAGGAGGTTTGTTAAGTCAGGACAATCTGTCTGGGAACGGACAGCAAATCTGTTCCCATTACATGTTTACAGGTCGCCTAGGGCTAGCTACCCGAAGTGACAACCGGTGGAGGATGGTGCATGTTTGTATGTGTTGGTAAGAGTCGTTGTTGACCTTGGTCCAATAGTCTACTGTGTGCGGAGTTGTTGTTGACCTTGGTCCAATGCTCTACTTTATGTGGGGTTATTGTTGATCTTGGTCCGATACTCTACTATACGTGGAATTATTGTTGATCCTGGTCCGGTGCTCAACCAAATCATGTTTTCTGGAGTAAGGATGGAGGAGCCTAGCTTGCGGGCAAAATTCTGTTTCATAAAGGATGGTTCATATCTGGAAAAGTTCACTTTACCCTTATCCCGTTTTATGAAGGAACTATGAACCATCAACAGCATATGTGTGCGCGTGTGATAGCATTCATGAAAATGTTTTATAACGTGCATTCTTTTACAGCATCGCATTCAAAGAGTTTTATCAATCGAACTTGTTTCAAGTTCTTCTTTAAAGCATTGCATTTAACAGTTTCGAACTTTACTTCAAGTTCTTTAATTCAATACTTTCTTTAAAGTATTCCCTCACTTAGTCCTTTTGACTAATACCTCTCCCGTTTTCTTGCCTCGTGGTTTCAGGTCTTGCAGCCGCAGTCTAGAGGTATCTTGAAGCTCTAGATTGTCATTTTTGTTTCTGTCAGGACTTAGTATTACTTCCTCTTTTGCGTCCTGCATATGTTTCATGGCTGCATCACTTAATGTTTCTGTATATGTTTCTGAATATTTGAGTATCTTCGTTATACTCTTTCTGCTACTCTGTTACCGATATTTTGAACTCTGCTGTATCGGTACTTTTATGTGAATCTGTTATATGTTCTGATATGCCGAGTCTCTCTTACACGATCAATATGTTCTTGCTTGTTACATGCCATCACGCACATGTTTTGAAAAGTTTTAAAATACTCTGATTTTCCGCTGCATAGCCACATCGTTGTACATGTATAGTTCTGATAGACAGCCGTTCGCTGGAGTATTTCTTGAGTGATGGCTCACACCATTACTTGAGAGGTGCTTCAGTGCGGGGGTTGAGACGCCGCTCTCCTCTTGTTCTGGTACGGGTGGGGGCGTTACAGCCTGAGGTGGTATCAGAGCATCGGGTTAAGTAAGAAGAGACTTAACCTAGATTGCTCTCATGTTGCATCATGGATTGTTCACGCATTGCATCCAGGATCATTCTCATATTGCATCGAGACAGGATATTTGGGGATTGCATGGTTCTGTTATCTGGATTTCATATCTGTGGTATCTTCTGTATAGCTATGGCAGTTCAGCCACACCAGGATCCTAATCAGCAGATGGATGAGGCTTTCTTTGAGCAGTTTGAGGCCCCGCGTACTGTGGCAGTTTCTCGCCGTGGAGGCACTCGTTTCTACACCTGGCGTAGGTCTAGGAACAGTGGCAGACCTGGGTATTCCTATCCTAACAGAGTTGTGCACTATCTCGAGTCTGAGAGAGATGGTTACTTTCAGGAGTATCAGAGGACCCGTGAGGTCAGGTTGGAGTCTCTACGCTATCAGGATCAGTCACTGCAGTACCAGATTGACAGGGACATCGCTCGTGAGCATGCTGCAGAGATGACTCATATTGCTGATCAGAGGGCTGCTCGTATTGCTGAGCTGGAGGCAGATCTTATGCAGATGACTATTGATCGCGACACCTCTATGGAGCGTCACCAGCACTACCGTGCCCGTGTGAGAGCTCGCCTGTATGATACCTATCACTTATCCGATGAGCAGGCAGTTGAGGAGGTCGAGGGTTTGGATGTCAGTCAGGCTTCTCAGGAGCCCGAGCCTATGCAAGAGCAGTCTGACGGAGGCGATGGAGGATCTGATGATGATGATGATGGCGGAGATGAGCCAGCAGGACACGGACAGGGTGAGGTCGTTGCCATTTCTGATGACACCACCAGGGGTTCTTTGGACCACAGTTATCAGGGTTGATTGCTGATGGGAGATTTCTGTATATAGTACTGATGCATATATATCTATCTATGGATGGCGGACGTATAGCCGGGACAGTTCAGGACTGACTTTTGGATGAGGGGATGTATAGCTCTGGTAGATGGTCCCCGACTTTTGGCACCACGGATAACGGTTCAGATGACTTGGTACCTACTAGGTTATTTTCAGCAGGGTTGGACGGATTGGTAAGGCCTGTAAGGGAGTCAACTCGATAGTATCGGGTCCTCCCCATTTTGAATTAATACTGTTAACATGTGGCCTGTAGTAAATGTTACCAAACCTTGCACAGTTATAACACTTTCGGCTTTATGTTGAATATCTGTTTACTGCTTTCCATAACTGTCATTGCATGAGTCTTAGAGTTGCTTCAAGATACCATTAGGACCGTTGATAGGATCATGCCATTTCATTTATTGATAGCATGCTTTTATTCTTGATATGTTGATACGCTTCTGGATATGTTGATCATGCTTCTGATCATGTTACAGTTCTTGTTGATATGACAGTACACGTTCTGTTCCCGTTTTACATGTTAATCATGTTTTGGGATATGTTATACATGTTTCTGATATGTTGATATGTTACCCGAGTTTCTGTTCTCGTTTACATGTTATCTGACAATTGTTTCTGATTATATGATATGTTTGGAGATCTTGAATCTTTGCTGACATGTTGTTATGGGAATGTGTTGTTCTCATACTTATATGTGACTACGTGAGAATGTGAATACGTGGTTACGGATTCTGTGAATCATTATATGTCATGCATCGAATATATGTATCTGAATGCTTGTGAATTCAGTAACAACATGCCACCGAGAAGAGCACCCCGGAATCGTGTACCACCACTGCCGCCCCAAAGAGATGTCACGCCACCCCCTGAAAGGGAAGGAACTCCGGAATTAAGGGATGTGCTACGACAATTTATGAGGGCTTGTGCACCGAGAGATAACCCTCCTAATGAAAGGTCATTGGAGAAGTTTCTGAGGATGAATCCGCCTAAGTTCTATGCAGAACCGAACGACATAAAGGCTGAGAATTGGATTACCAGTCTTGAGAAAATTTTCAAGGCTATAGAGATCTACCCAGAGGATCGTGAACGAGTTCGATATGCTACTTTTCTTATAGAAGGAGCTGCATACAATTGGTGGAAGCATATTCAGCACATGTGGATTGAGAATAACGTTGAAGGAAGTTGGGATGAGTTTATCAGAGAGTTTCAGCAGAAGTATACGCCTCAAGTGACTCGTGATGCACGAGAGGCTGAGTTTATGAGTCTGGTTCAGGGAACTATGAATGTGATGGAGTATGAAGCTAGGTTTGTGAGGCTGATCAAGTATGCGCCTCATATTCTGAATGATGAGTGTCGCAAGACGAAGAGGTTTATTGATGGACTGAAGCCTGAACTTCGGTTGGCACTTGCATCTTTGGTTATTGAGACCTACAACCAGGCTGTTGATAGAGCGCTAAGGGTTGAGGCTGCACACAAGGAGATCAAGATAACTACTGCACGTCAAGGACCTGTTAGGAATAGTGCCCTAGAAAGCCGATTCGACGTAATCTGCTTTGGGACTTTTCTTGTATCACATACAATCTTTGAATAATATACGATTGATTATAGGCAAACACTTCTTTATATGCCAATACGTGTTTTGTGTGTTTCCATTACGTGCGCATGTATGAGAACTCCCCTAATCCTGATGACTTTAGGACTCTACCATTTAGGTGAAATGGTTCATGAAACGAGCCCTATATCACATAAGTCATGATTAGTAAAATACTCCAAGCCGATGAGTCCTACAGACAGTGGGAGTGTCAACCTGACTCCTCTAAGGCTTGCTTGTGGGATCACGCCCTTAAGAAGGACCACCTTGTTTCATGGAGGTGCAAAGTGTATAGTTGATACGTGCGTGATACATGAGGGTGCTTACTTTAATAAGTAAGTTCACTGAGGTGCCCCGTGTGAGAACATTCCTAAATGGGAAAGGAAGTTTCTATTTCAGGAAATGGAAACTTCTAGATTAGGAAATATCTCACGAGTCATTGATGTGATTAATTGATCCTTAGACTTGAGGTTCCATGTTACTTTATGAGTTCACTCTGTAGTCTTTGGTATAAGCTTTAAAGGGTGTCGCCTTAGACAACTGATTCAAGGCTTATGCTGGGGCTGCACAAGTGACTCATGAAAGTGAATGAGAATCAAGAAAGGACCTACACTTGCATTTGCAAGGTGATCTCTTATTGTGTAAGTCATTCATATGCCATATGGAGTCCTTGGCCAAGGCAGTAGATCAAGACATCAAGAAAAGGGTTTCTTGGATTGAGATCAAATGGATATGAAATGCACTTAGCTTTAAGACCAGATTATTAGGGTTCTAATTATTCCCTTACCCTAGATCATGGTTGAGAGATAGTAAGTAGGAGGATTGTATCTCACATGAATCAATGATTTAAAGGTTCTGTCGAATCCGAACATTCCAATTCAGCTAGGGGTTAAACACCTGTTGCTAGACTATGGTCGTTTAATCTGTGGACTGATTAATTAATTAGTGAATTAATTAATTAAGGTCACTGCTAATTGAATTGAGAACCTAGAGGGTCACACACAACAACTTGGCTACATGAGTTAAGGCTTAAAAATGATTAAACGAGTTAATCGGGCCAAGAGGGTTCCACACGTGTGGCTCACGTGATTGGACACGTGTCATTGCGACACGTGTGCCACACGTGATTATGTGATGATTAAATAATTAATTTGTTAATTATTTAATAGACTTTGGTTTAATTTTGAATTAAAAAGAAAGTCTAATTTTGGAGAAAATAATCTAGTTAATTAATTATGAATTAATTAATTAGATAAAAATAAATTATTTATTTTATAATAAATAAAGTATAAAATTATCCAAAAATAGTTTGGATATTTTTAGCTCTCTTAAAAGTTGACTTGAATTAGAATTCAAATTCAAAGTTGAAAAATACTTGATGATCAAGTAATAGGAGAGAGAGGAACCAAATCCTTGTCCAACAAGGATTTGGATCGGCACTCCCCTCTTATATATAAGCTCCCCTTTAGAGCTAATAGAGAATTCTTTTGGTTCATGTGTTGAACACCATCCTTTCTCTAAGATAAATGAAACCCTAGGTTAAGCCTAAACACTAACTAGAGAACTAGCATCCTTACTAGTTAGATTGTAGCCAAGTTGGTGGACTATCTCTAGAGACTTCAAGTTAGAAGTTTTGAAGATTCGAGCTTTACCAAAAGTGGGGATTAAGCAAAACGATCAGAAGGGATGATGAAACGATTCTGAACCCGACGTGAAGCGAATGAAAAAAACGAACCAAAGAAGATGGCGAAAACCGTTCGTCCATATCCTGAAGGATGAATTTTTTCACGAGGGTTTTGTGACTGGCAGTTTTCTACTTTCGGAAAACTGTTTTCGAAGGGAGTTTCAATCCTGCTTTTCTCGTTTCATGTTTCTTTCTTTATGTTATATTGTTAAGAACATCTCTAACATGAATTGAATCTAGGTTGGTGTGGATTGCTATCCCGACAATGGATTCTGAAGTAGAAAGAGACTTTCGAGGGACGGGTTGTCAAGCCGCGAGAAGAGCGTTCTTGGGTGGCTTGAAACGCTTCAAGAAAGAATAAAAGAAAAGTAAGTTTTCTATCTTTACGAATTTGGATACACGATTACGAGTTCAAGATCCTTTTTGTTGGAAAAATTTTTAAATTCCGCTGCTTTCTGATTCGTGTTTTCCAACAAGTGGTATCAGAGCCACCTCGTTATTCGTGTTTCTGATTCGTCTCAATTATTCTGAATTTGGTAGAAATTCTTAGGCTTAGATGCGAATTAGGTATTCATGAGTTCTTTTAGAAAGCCTGAATTACGAAACTGTAATTTTTCTTGAATTTCTGAAAACTGTTTCTTAAAGCTGTTTTTGAAAAGCTGTTTTAGTTGAAATTCGTTTAAATCGTAATTTTAATTTTTGGATTGAATTGGTTCTGAGAAACTTGAGATACGAAACACGAAATCACGTTACGAACGAAAAAGGCCAGGCTCGCGCGTGCTAAGGCGTAGCACGCGAGGCCTAGCCAATCGTCGCCGCTCACCAGTCCCGCGACCGTGCGGGACTGCCCGCACGAGGCTCCCGCAACCGTGCGGGAGTCACCGCCCACACGTCCCGCAACCGCGCGGGACGTCCAGCCTAGCACCTCCCACAACCGCGCGGGAGCCTGGCCGAGACTGCCCGCACACGCGGGGCACTGCTGCGCGCAACGCGCCCGCGGCGTGCACGCCCAGCGCGCGCACTCGGGCGGCAACTGCCGCACGCTGTGCGCGCTGCTGCCGCGCGGCGGTGCCCTCATGAACCGGTGGTTTCGGGCATGTTTTCGTGTTTTCGTGTTTCGTGGTTTCGGTCCTTAAAAATCCCGATTTAATTTTATTTTAATTTTATCTTTTGAAATCAGTTTTATCAAAATAAAATTAATTTTAAAATTTTGATTAAATTGGGATTTTGAGAAATTAAAATCGATTTAAATTTTGGGAAAATTACGATCTTTATTTTATGAAAATATTGAAAGAATAAAATTATTAATTTTCAGAAATTAATTGGAATTTTATTAGTTTATAGTTTTTCGGGTTTTATTGAAAAGGCTCTTGAACAAGAATAGCATCTAAGTCGTGTTTTAAGCTATTAGAGCTTAAAGCGAGAATTTTAATTTATTGGTTAAATTTAAATTCTTGCATTCCAAGCATGTTAGGTGATCATGGGTTTAGATCTATGTATGGTTTTAATTTGTTCACATGGATGGTTTAAATTGGGGTTGGAGCCCTATAGTTGCGTTTTTCAATTGAGGTTGGAGCCTCACTTATGTGCGTACTGTTATGTGATTTATTATGTGGCTTTCCATATTACTGTTTTTGAGGCCGGGGTATGCCCCGTGTAATTGTCTAAGGCCAATATGAAGATTGAGCCTTATTACTTTATGTCTTTTTCTTTTTATTGTAATTTGAGAGTAGAGATAGGTGGTGAGGTTTTTATTTTCATTTTGGAGACAATGCACCCATGGAGTAAGATGGACCACATTCAAGTAACAAGGAGGCCATAAGTGAAGACCCCTCAAAATGTTAGGGAGGGGAATCTCAATTGTTAAATGTAATAGAGATAGGGCTCGTATTTTGTTACCGCTTTCCCTTATGTGATTTAAACTGTTTATGTGGCATGTATGTTAGAACTTGTGATTATGGAGTGGCTCCCACATATCACGCATAAGATAGGTAGAACCCATGATCATTACATGTTAGTATCATGCTAGGACATGTTATCTGTTTATGTGCTTGTTTGAAATGCATTTAAGTGTACTTGCATTAATCAAGACTAATAAAATTGGATAACATATATGTTGGTGAGGTCGAACCGAACAACTCTTCGGTTGATTCGAAAATTCCCATTAAATATTAAGCTCATTTCGAATAATAGGTATTTAATTCGAGATGCAAATTTTGAATTAAATTCCTAGCATTCCATCAATAGGTTTTAAGTTTAGTAAGTAAAGCTAGTTATTGTCTGCGAGTCGTGCGATAGCTAGTGGAGCTTATTAGTTCTTAGTTACCTAATTGATCATTTTAAATGATCAATATTTCGTGGTTAATTTTGGCAAGGGCGATGTCCGCGAGTCGTGGGTCGTTCGAACTAAGTTTTGATCATGATCTTATGATTGATGGGTCTAGCTTAAACGCCTAAGTAAATATGGATGTCGCACGAGTCGTGGGTCCATATTGAAAGATAGGTGATGCAAAAACAATTACTAAGAGTTCTAAAGGTGTTAGAATTGGTAAGTTGTACCTACCTAGGATTTTGCTTAGAATGTCCGCGAGTCGTGGGTTCAAGGTAAAATGCTTAGGATCTTAGTACCCATTGGGAAACGTGTTCCTCTTAGATCTTTGGGAATTATAGATCTTTGAAAAACAGTGGGAGCTACATTAGATTAAAGACCTTATCTTTTGTATATCGTTATAATTCAGCATGCCCACATTTTCTCTGCTTAGCATTTAGGTTGTAGTTCTGTGATTCTCTACAATATGAAATGCAAACCCATTCGTATCCATCCTTAAGTCAAATAAGTTGACTAAGTCCTAACTAACTCTAAATTGGCTTTGGATCCTAAAATTCGTTTTAGATTCCGAATAGAGAAAGGTGTTCTCTAAAGGGCGAAGTTTTCAATTATGAAAATTCGACCCGGGCCAAAAGAGAAGCAATCTGAGGTGAATGGATTTTTCCAAACCACTTAAAAGCAATTGAACCACCTCATAAAACGTTACAAGGTATAACATTATGGAATTATTCATTATTCCAAATGAGGAAACAAGTGCACACGAACAAGGTCTAAAGATCTTATTTGAAGATCTTATGGTCTCGGTCATCAGCTGAGAAAAGAGTTCTCAATGCACTGATTGCTTACATTGCTTCGACTATCAATCAAACCCTTTATGCTCAACTAGAATGATGCTAATGTAGCATAGTTAATCATTTAAGTTGATAATGGTTGAGAGCATCCTTAAGAAGGAATAAAAGGTTGAGATGGTTAATTCTTCTTCTAAAACTCCCTAAGTTAAAGGCTTGAAGGCCTAAAGAAGAAGAAACCCTTAAGAGCCCAATGGAGGGGCATGTAAGGGGTACGCCCAAAAGACACTAGAGATCAAATAGGACGTTTGCTTCTATGGTAGCAAATAAGGACTTTGAAAGGGAACTGCAAAGAGTATGAGTACTTTAAAATGTTACCTCGTTTAGTAATTCTACTAGGAATAGAATTCACTAGTCTTGAGTCAATTCTGCATAATCCGTTGTGCAAAGACTCAAGGCACTAATGTTCTGAACATACAACGAGATAACAAAAGTAAGATGACAAAGCTTCGAATTACTTTGGAACGTTGAGATATAAAAGGATTAGCAAGTCAGACACCTTAGGATCTTTCTATGAAAATGAACCTATAGTGTTGACTTCCTGTGAATCCTGTCATGAGGGAAGCGTTCCTGAATCCCGTTTATAAGAAACGTGGAACGTTCCAAAATTATAGTGGATTTCGATCCATGCTGATGAGTGTAAAGATGCTTAATGTAAGCACTAGATACAATCGTCAGTTTAATCATTATGAATGAATGTACTTGTTGAAGTACAAATTCGAAACTTATATGAAATTCTTAGAATTTCAAAAGGGAGGTTAGGAACCGAAGTAGTCATAAGTTATAGGTAAATCGATATGATCGAAATAGCCAATATCTTAGCAACTAAATCCTTAGTCATCTTAGAGATAATGGGATTATCTCTCAGTAAACTAGTTCGAGAACACCTTAGTGTTTCCGAATGAGGGAATGAAACCTTATAGGATATGGTCCATTCCATAGCAAGCTTTACTGACTAATAATCATTCTGGGAATAAACTCCCAGAATATGCAGTTAGAGATTTTGAATTTTGCACCTTCTAAAAATCAGTCCTTTAGATGCACTATGCAATGTGGCACACTAAATTCCCTAATTATTCTTGTCCAAGAATTTAGTGGAATCCTCTTAAGTAAAGAGGATAGTGGGAGATAGGCTTGAAATGAGTTCAAGTTTATACAAACAATATTGGATATCATTTATACGATTCCCTTAGACAAAGGTTGTTTGTCTCAAGGAATGTATCTTTCTTAAGGAATCGTTCCTATAGAAGAAGAAAGACAAGCAAGCAGATCTCAAAGAAATTTGAGAATAAATATCCACGCCACATATAGAAGAAACGAGCCCATCTGATAAAACTTAGCCAAATTTTGGAGCATGTACACGTGTGAAACCCTTCTCTTAAGATGCGTTTAGAACGCGTTCCTAGATAGCCAAGGAATTACTTGAAGAGGAGACACTGTCAGATTTGGAATCTGAGTAGTGTAAGCAAGCCTTGAAATCCAATATGGATTCCATATACTTAAACCGAGTTTTGACCTTGGTTGATCCACCTGATAGGATCAAGCTCCTAGAGCTTCGAGTAAATGGAAAGCATTACAACCTTCTTGACGGTTGAAATGAAAAAGTCCATTTGGGTTGTTTACCATATCCTCATATTCTGACTATGAGATATGATAAATGAATATGAGAACTATCTTGTTCAATATGAGATTGAAAGAGACTGAAATAAGGTATTTCTATAAATCTCATATTCAGTGGGAGTATGCATAAGGTATGCAAATCCCTAAAGTCAATCTGTGGATTGATAAAGGCTTCTAGGATTAGACAATTCGATTCCATAGGATAGTCAAATCGTTTGACACAGATGGAAGTCGAATAAGTCTCAAACTGTACATAAGAAAGTTAGTGATGTAAGAGTCAATTTTTGGTTCTTTAGAAAACGACATCCTTCTCATTAGGAATGTCAAGGACGACGTGAAAGTTACCAATTCTTGTTTAAGAAACAATTTGACATGAAAGATCTTAGTGATTCTCCTATATTCTCGACATTCAGATCTATAGAAGATAGATCTAAGAGAATAAAAGGATTATCACAAAATGAGTACATAACCACGGTACTAAAAGGAGTTTAGTATGGACAATGGAACATCTCTTTTGAAGAGTATGTGTCCTAAGATAACTTTGAGAAAGTTAGAATGTCCAAAATCCCTTTAAGTGAAAGGGTGCATAATGTATGAAAAGTTATGTACTAAATTAGATATGGCGCAACACTAAGCGTAGTAGGCCGAATCTAATATGACCTCAGAGAAGGTCATTAGATCTCTGTAAAGGATGTCCTCAGAGTACTTGAGAAGAAATGAGGATATGTATTAGTTTACAGAGCCCAAAAGATCTTATTGTTAGAAGGATATTTGATGTAACCGTTCATCAAACATAGATGATTATGAAATCATTGAAAGGATACAACTTCTACCAGAATGGTAATGCAATGTGTTGGAAAGGGGTTCCAAGGATGGACATTGCAAAACTCAACTATCGTAGTTGAGAACTTAGTCGTATTACATAACACTAAGTTAAGTGTTTGGGTAAGAAACTCCATCTAACTTGTTAGATGAAGTTCCTAGCATGAAAACAACTCCTTGATCATATTGTATGATAAAAAGGATGGTTGCTCAAGTAAGAGAACCAAGACCTCACCAAGAGACTGAACACATGATTACGAATCACTTTATAAGGAAAAGGTGTTTCCTAAGAGATGTGTAAACAAGAGGGTCACATCAGCAGAGAATATAGCAGATCCACTTTGGAAACGCCCAAAGTCAATAGGCTCTCAAAGTGCATCTTGAGAAGATGGGACTTAGAGTACCTAAATGGCTTTTACGGGCAAGTGGGAGATTGTTAGGAATAGTGCCCTAGAAAGCCGATTCGACGTAATCTGCTTTGGGACTTTTCTTGTATCACAGACAATCTTTGAATAATATACGATTGATTATAGGCAAACACTTCTTTATATGCCAATACGTGTTTTGTGTGTTTCCATTACGTGCGCATGTATGAGAACTCCCCTAATCCTGATGACTTTAGGACTCTACCATTTAGGTGAAATGGTTCATGAAACGAGCCCTATATCACATAAGTCATGATTAGTAAAATACTCCAAGCCGATGAGTCCTACAGACAGTGGGAGTGTCAACCTGACTCCTCTAAGGCTTGCTTGTGGGATCACGCCCTTAAGAAGGACCACCTTGTTTCATGGAGGGGCAAAGTGTATAGTTGATACGTGCGTGATACATGAGGGTGCTTACTTTAATAAGTAAGTTCACTGAGGTGCCCCGTGTGAGAACATTCCTAAATGGGAAAGGAAGTTTCTATTTCAGGAAATGGAAACTTCCAGATTAGGAAATATCTCACGAGTCATTGATGTGATTAATTGATCCTTAGACTTGAGGTTCCATGTTACTTTATGAGTTAACTCTGTAGTCTTTGGTATAAGCTTTAAAGGGTGTCGCCTTAGACAACTGATTCAAGGCTTATGCTGGGGCTGCACAAGTGACTCATGAAAGTGAATGAGAATCAAGAAAGGACCTACACTTGCATTTGCAAGGTGATCTCTTATTGTGTAAGTCATTCATATGCCATATGGAGTCCTTGGCCAAGGCAGTAGATCAAGACATCAAGAAAAGGGTTTCTTGGATTGAGATCAAATGGATATGAAATGCACTTAGCTTTAAGACCAGATTATTAGGGTTCTAATTATTCCCTTACCCTAGATCATGGTTGAGAGATATTAAGTAGGAGGATTGTATCTCACATGAATCAATGATTTAAAGGTTCTGTCGAATCCGAACATTCCAATTCAGCTAGGGGTTAAACACCTGTTGCTAGACTATGGTCGTTTAATCTGTGGACTGATTAATTAATTAGTGAATTAATTAATTAGGGTCACTGCTAATTGAATTGAGAACCTAGAGGGTCACACACAACAACTTGGTTACATGAGTTGAGGCTTGAAAATGATTAAACGAGTTAATCGAGCCTACAGGGTTCCACATGTGTGAAATCACACGTGTGGCTCACGTGATTGGACACGTATCATTGCGACACGTGTGCCACACGTGATTATGTGATGATTAAATAATTAATTTGTTAATTATTTAATAGACTTTGGTTTAATTTTGAATTAAAAAGAAAGTCTAATTTTGGAGAAAATAATCTAGTTAATTAATTCTGAATTAATGAATTAGATAAAAATAAGTTATTTATTTTATAATAAATAAAGTATAAAATTATCCAAAAATAGTTTGGATATTTTTAGCTCTCTTAAAAGTTGACTTGAATTAGAATTCAAAGTCAAAGTTGGAAAATACTTGATGATCAAGTAATAGGAGAGAGAGGAACCAAATCCTTGTCCAACAAGGATTTGGATCGGCACTCCCCTCTTATATATAGGGGAGCTCGAGCTCCCCTTTAGAGCTAATAGAGAATTCTTTTGGTTCATGTGTTGAACACCATCCTTTCTCCAAGATAAAAGAAACCCTAGGTTAAGCCTAAACACTAACTAGAGAACTAGCATCCTTACTAGTTAGATTGTAGCCAAGTTGGTGGACTATCTCTAGAGACTTCAAGTTAGAAGTTTTGAAGATTCGAGCTTTACCAAAAGTGGGGATTAAGCAAAACGATCAGAAGGGATGATGAAACGATTCTGAACTCGACGTGAAGCGAATGAAAAAAAACGAACCAAAGAAGATGGCGAAAACCGTTCGTCCATATCCTGAAGGATGAATTTTTTCACGAGGGTTTTGTGACTGGCAGTTTTCTACTTTCGCAAAACTGTTTTCGAAGGGAGTTTCAATCCTGCTTTTCTCGTTTCATGTTTCTTTCTTTATGTTATATTGTTAAGAACATCTCTAACATGAATTGAATCTAGGTTGGTGTGGATTGCTATCCCGACAATGGATTCTGAAGTAGAAAGAGACTTTCGAGGGACGGGTTGTCAAGCCGCGAGAAGAGCGTTCTTGGGTGGCTTGAAACGCTTCAAGAAAGAATAAAAGAAAAGTAAGTTTTCTATCTTTACGAATTTGGATACACGATTACGAGTTCAAGATCCTTTTTGTTGGAAAAATTTTTAAATTCCGCTGCTTTCTGATTCGTGTTTTCCAACAGGACCCTCTAACCCTAAGCCTTATCAAGGTAATAAGCGACCTTTCGGATCTTTTCCCCAAGGAACTGGAAAGAGGCCAATGGTAACACCACAGCGTCAGCAACAGAATGCTCCACCGAAACAGCAAGCACAGAAGCAGAAAGCGCCACAGCAGTATCAGAAGGCGCCACAACAGCAGAGAGCACCTCAGCCAGGTCCAGAGGAAATTGTTTGCCGATATTGTCGCCGAACGGGACACACTGAGGAGAACTGTCGCAAGAAAGCCGGACAGTGTTTCGCGTGTGGTTCCCCTGAGCACCAGATGGATAGTTGCCCGCACAAGATCAGGAGATTTGGGGTCTAGGATAAAGGAAAAGCAGTGGTGGGTATGACGAACAAACCGGTGGTTAAAGGCAGAGGTTATGCTTTGGATGGTAAGGAGGAGGTTGATCCTTCGTCTGTTGTGGAAGGTATTGTGCACATTCTTAACACGCCAGTTAAGGTCTTGTATGACCCTGGTGCCACGCATTCATTTGTTGCTTCTAAATTATGTGCGCATTTACAGTTTCCGCTTGAATACTTGCCATATAAATTTGAAGTGAGTTCTCCTTTGGGAACTTGCCTTGTTACGGATCAAGTATATAAACGCTGCCCTATATGTGTTGGTACCCGTTGTTACCCGACGGATCTTATTGAGTTACCAATGACAAGATATGATGTTATACTTGGTATGGATTGGTTGTCTAAGTACCGAGCTAAGTTGGATTGTTACAAGAAAGAGATCATCTTGGAAGAAGATGAAATTGGGATATCAGAAGGGAAAGTTGAGAAGTTATCAGTGATTTCTTCGATGGAAGCTAAGAAGTTGATTCAGAAAGGAGCTATTGGATTTGTGGCTTATCTTTTGAATAGACCGAAAGATCAACTTAAGATCGAAGAAGTGGAAGTGGTGAATGAATTCCTAGAAGTGTTTCCTGAGCATTTGGATTCGTTACCTCCTGACCGAGAGTTGGAGTTTACGATCGAGACGATATCAGGAGCTGAGTCGTACTCAAAGACACCTTACAGAATGGCACCAGCAGAATTGGATGAACTGAGAAAGCAATTGGACGAGTTGATTGAGTCAGGATATGTTCGACCGAGCACCTCGTCGTGGGGAGCGCCTGTGCTTTTCGTTAAGAAGAAGGATGGATCATTGCGTTTATGCATTGACTATCGGGAGTTGAACAGGATGACAATCAAGAATAAGTATCCTCTTCCTCATATAGAAGAGCTGTTCGATATACTTCAAGGATCGAAGGTCTGCTCCAAGTTAGATCTTAGACAAGGGTATTATCAGTTGAAGATCAGGGAAGCAGATATTCCGAAGACTGCTTTCAACAGCCGATGCGGACATTATGAGTTTGTAGTAATGCCGTTTGGTTTGACGAACGCACCAGCTGCATTCATGGATATGATGCACCGTATATTCAAGCCGTTTCTCGATAAGTTTGTAGTAATCTTCATCGACGAAATTTTGGTATTTTCAAAGACACCGGAGGAACATGCTGAACATCTTCGAATCGTGTTACGCACTTTGCTGGATCACAAGCTATATGCAAAGTTCAGTAAATGTGAGTTCTGGCTTGAGAGAGTTACATTTCTCGGACACATCATATCAGGATCTGGAATCAAAGTAGATCCCTCGAAGATCGAGACAATCATGGATTGGAAGTCACCGAAGAATCCTTCAGAAGTGAGGAGTTTTCTGGGATTAGCTGGTTACTACCGGAGGTTTGTCCAAGATTTCTCGAAAATAGCTACACCTCTCACTAAGTTGACAAAGAAAGAAGGGAAGTTTGAATGGACGGAGAAGTGTGAGCAAAGTTTTCAAAGATTGAAAGAGATGCTAACAACTGCACCCGTGTTAGCGTTACCAGAAGGAAAGGAAGGATACACAGTTTACACCGATGCTTCGAAAGAAGGACTAGGAGGAGTTCTGATGCAAAATGGAAAGGTGATTGCGTATGCATCAAGGAAACTCAAAACGCATGAAGTCAACTACCCGACACATGATTTAGAGTTAGCAGCGATAATTTTCGCTCTGGGAAAATGGAGACATTACCTGTATGGAGTTACGTTTGAGATCTTTACTGATCATAAGAGCCTGCGATATCTATTCACTCAGAAGGAGTTGAATATGCGACAGAGGAGATGGATGGAATTTCTGGAGGACTACGATTGCATTATTCAATACCATCCAGGAAAGGCGAATGTTGTAGCAGATGCTCTAAGCAGGAAAGTTCGTTTGGCACAGATTTCTGCCAACCCCGAGGTTGAACGAAGAGAGAGAATGGAGGTGATAACTAAAGCTCGAATCGCGAACGTTGTGATTATATCACCTTTGAAAGAACAAGTGCTAGAGGCACAGAAGAACGACGAGTGGATTAAGAAATGTCTCGAATCTAAGGAGAAGGATGATGAGACTAAGTTCAGGGTTGATGAACATGGAATATTGAGGTACAAAGGTCGAGTATGCGTACCAACTGTTTTGAGGAAAGAGATTCTCGATGAAGCGCATAAGACTAAGTACACGATACATCCCGGAGGCACTAAGATGTATCAAGATGTTAAGATGCATTTCTGGTGGAACGGAATGAAGAGAGACATAGCCAACTATGTCAAGAAGTGCTTAACTTGTCAGAAAGTTAAAGCTGAGCACCAGAAGCCGAGTGGGAAGTTGCAACCATTACCGATTCCGACTTGGAAGTGGGAGCAAATCACGATGGATTTTGTCACTGGATTACCCAAAGTCAGAGGAGGACAAGATAGTATATGGGTGATCATTGATCGATTGACAAAGTCAGCGCACTTTTTGCCAGTTAAGACGACGGATAAGGTCAGCACGTTGGGAAAGCTGTATCAACAAGAGATTGTCAGATTACATGGAGTCCCGAACAGTATAGTCTCGGACAGAGATCCGAAATTCACGTCGCACTTGTGGAAAGAAATTCAGACTTTGATGGGAACAAAGTTGAACTTCAGTACTGCAGCGCATCCTCAGACGGATGGACAATCTGAAAGGATGATCAAATACTTGGAAGATATGCTAAGAGCTTGCGCTTTGGACTTCCAGGAAAGTTGGAAAGATTGTTTACCTCTTGTGGAGTTTGCATACAATAATAGTTATCAAGCTTCTATTAAAGCCGCTCCATATGAAGCTCTGTATGGAAGGAGATGTAGATCCCCGTTATACTGGGATTTGGATGAAGCGAGATGTACTGAGGAAGGACCGATCAGAGTGAATTCTGCCAAATGGATAAGAGAAGCGACAGAGAAGATTCAAATCATTCGCCAGAGAATGAAAGCTGCCCAGGATAGGCAGAAGAGTTATGTTGATCGTCGAAGAAGGGATTTGGAATTCGCAGTGGGCGAAAAGGTATTTCTGAAGGCATCGCCAAGGAAAGGGTTTTCCCGAATTGGAAAAGGAGGAAAGTTAAACCCGAGATATGTTGGACCGTATGAGATACTAGAGAGAGTCGGACCGACTGCTTATAGATTGGATTTGCCTGTAGGTCTTACAGGAATTCACAACATATTTCATGTATCTCAGCTTCGCAAGTGTTTCTCGGATGAGACAGAGGTTGTGCAGGTAGAGGAGATACCGTTGGAACCGGATTTGACTTATGTTTTGAAGCCCGCTAAGATTCTTGATAAGAAGTTTCAAGAGCTGAGGAATAGGAAGATTCCTTTGGTTAAAGTCCTTTGGAAAGGACATGGGACAGAAGAGGCAACCTGGGAGACAGAAGAGAAAATGCAGAAACATCACCCTGAGTTGTTTGCAGTTACAGCGGAAGAATCTGAGTACAGATTCTCTTTAAGGAGGGGTGATTGTAACAGCCCAAAACAGGGCCTGGATGAAAACAGTAAGTTAAGGCAGTGGTAAAGCGTTTATAGACCGTGATCCAACTTTTTGAATCATCATGCATTGCATTCTTACATGAACTTTGTGCTCGTATATGATCTGACATGCTTTAAGGGGGAATTCTTGACCTTTGATACAGTTTACTATTCATAACCCGAGCCTACTTTGTTCACATTGATACTCGAACCCTAGAGGTTCATCACACATGTTTCCCAATTGTTTGAACTTGTTTCCCGAACTCAGAGAGTCTTTCTTGAGCCATAAGGGTATTTTTGGAACTTACCGACCAAAGTTACTATTCATCAGAAAATGAGCTTTTGATTCTGATACCTTTTTCTACCCAAGTTACAGTCGAATCGATCCTTGAGTCGAGACGAGTCTTTTGAAATCATTCTTGGCTTGGAAATCCATTCCGGAACTTTGTTTTATTGAAAACGTTTTTGAAAACCCTAGTTTACTATTCCTTTTACGAACGGTTTTCATTCGGAAAATGTTTTCTCTTCGGATTTGCACTACTTGAGCTATTTTAAGATTTTTGAGATGTTTTACAACTCTTGATTCAAGTCCTAGCTTGAAATTTGAAAGCGTACGTTCGTACGTGAGAATTCACTATTCATCCTACGTTTTCAACTTTTTAACGGTAAAACGTTTTATAGTCGATTTTGGACTCAAAACGCTTCTCGATTTATTTCTTGAATTTTAGAAGCAATACGGACTTGAAAATCATTTTAGAAAGTCGTTTTTCACTCATGTCGAGTTTCGAGCTCAAAACTTTTATTCACTAAAACTAATGTATCTTTCAAACGGTAAATCCGATTTCGATGAATGAATATGCGTTTCGAAACTAATTTTCTTGCCGTCGGAATGGTTATACTTCCAGCCACTTATCCTCGAGCCTTGGGGGACGAAATTACAGAACTACCCCCAGCAGCCCCTTTTTTTCCTTCTTAATCCCTAAAGCTTCTAGAAGACACAAGTGGATGAACTCTTGTTTTGCTCTCCTACCCTTAAGCCATCTCTAATTGCAAGGTGAGGGGCTTCTTCACACCTATAAATACCCCTCCCATGGCATTTCATTCCTTTCTCAAAGTTATGTTAACAACACCCTTTCTTCTCTCCCTCTCCCCCTCTTGCGTCGGCACCCCCATTTGTAGCTAGGTTAGTTTGTTTTGTTTTTATGTTATGTTAGTTTAGTTTATGTTTTTATGTTATGGTATGTTTATATTATGTTTAGGTTGGGTCTTAGGGTCTTCCCTAAGCCATATAGGATTTTATTTTATGCATTTATTATATAGTTTTTATGATATGTTTTGATAGTTGTTTATATGTTTTAATTGTTTAGTATATGCTTGAATATGTTATGAATTGCTCTAGTATATGCTATGATCATGTGATATGCTTGTTATATTACGAGAATTGATGCATGATTATGGAATTTAAATTATGTTCATGCATGCTTGCTAATGGAATAGTGATTTACAATTTATTATGTCACAACTTGTTACATGTTGATATTGAATTAAATTGTTACATGTTACATGCCTAAAGGTTCATGATATATGATATGATATATGATATGAGATATGTTGTGACATGTTGTCACATTGTTATATGACTTTTGATTTATGAATTGAGCTTATGATATGATTTGGATTAATGGATTAGTGCCTTGATCATGATATACACTTTCATAGTGTCACATGTTATAACCTAAGATAGAATAGTGTTTCATAACTTGATCTTATGCCTTAATTGGATCTCTTAACTATAGGTTATACCTTTAACCTAGATCACACTTGATTATATTAACATGAACTTGAAACTATAGGATATAATCAAGATCATAATTTGATTAGGGTGTGTGTATATGTGCATGCCGTGTGTGTGTGTGTGTTCGTGCATGGTGTGTGTGTACCGTGTGTGTGTGGGTGTGTGTATAGTAAGGGTTTGACCCGACCCTTTGACCCGACATGTGAATAGTAACGTGTGAATAGTAATCATGAATAGTAATCTAGAATAGTACTTTTGAATAGTGCTTTTAAATAGTAAAAATGAATTAAAACTTGTGCATTCTCGATAGACATTTGCACCTAGGGTTTCCATATCCAGGGTCTAAAATGTGTTTTCAAAATGTGTTTTCTTCCGTGGACTTGTTTCATAACTTAAGGTTTGCGATAGGATTCATAATTTGACTAAAGCTTACTCGGTTATAGTAAGATCATAGTCTAACGTTAAGAGTAACTCACTTTGATGTATTCCTTTGTGTGTTACCTTTCTTGAATACCTTAAATGGTATTACTCTCTTGTGTTACATGTTCTTTACATGTTCCTTGTTCATTGTTTCTTGCATTTCATATGCATCTTGGTTAGTAGTGGGTCTTAGTTGTTAAGCTCACTCTAGTACACCACCTACAGGAGTTAAAGTTGAGCACTGGGATCCCCAGGGCACCGCTTAATCTGTCTACCTACCTTTGTTACTGATAGGTGAGGTGAAGTTATAAATGTTTTCCAACTGGAACCACGATTATACTATCGTATCATATGTTTTGAAATTCAAAGCTAAACCTCGTTTTGAACTACTCCCTTTTATCGGGACATTCTCTTGAAAGGATCATTCATACTTTAATTGTATACCTTGATCAACAGTACATGTTTTCCAAAGTTCTACATTCTTGTTCAAAGACAGTTACATGTTTTGCATATGTTTTCAAAGTACAGTTTACAGACAGTTTCACATGTTTTCAGACAGAATCATATGTTTTACAGACAGCATCATATGTTACAATTACAGTTTCACATGTTATAGTTAGCATGCTGGAGTGTTACTCTGGTCACTGCTAATCTTAAATGCAAGCATACAGTTTACAGTTTGGGCCCGGCGGTTATGTGTGGAGGTGATGCTCGGGAGGTGAGCGCCAACGACATCACCAATACCGGCCGCCACACTTAGACAATTGACACCGACTTTTAACAGGAGGTTTGTTAAGTCAGGACAATCTGTCTGGGAACGGACAGCATATCTGTTCCTGTAGCACCCGGAACGCTAGGCGCCACATCCCCCGCACTATAGCCTCACTCCACATATGAAACGGCAATTCATACATGAACCAAAACTATAGCGAACGGGAGACAATAAAACACTACCCTAGCTAGGCGGGATACCCTCAAATAATACAACAATCCAAAATAAAACCGGAAGCATAAAGTTATACATTCACTCCATTACATAATTACGTCACCATCCGTCAGTTATCAAACATAGGTCATGATATATATATTTTAGTCAAGTTCACCAAAAGTTCCAAATGCTCATAACATGTACCAAAATACCAGAGACCAACGCTAGACTCCTAAAAGCGTAAAATGGACTCAAATCCCGCCTAGCACTCGATCTTCATGACCTGAAAGTTGTGAGGTGTCAGCCTATGAAAGACTGAGTGAGGGGTTATAATTTAAAAGCGCAAATACCATGCAAATTGTAAACTCGGGTAAGATTTTCATAAACAATATTAGTTTAATAAATAAACAAGGCTCGCCCGAGGTTACAATCCTTCTATTTTCAATTCAGTTATTTCAATACAATTCAATAATCAGTGGCCCGACGAGTGAGGGCAAATCTCCAACCAATCTCCGACAGTGTACATTAATTCCATTTTATCAATTAAGTGATCAGGCAATCAATTCAGTGCACAAATAGACAGTTTCAATCAATCCATCCTTCTTTCTCCGGGTGATGGGGGATTGCAAGGCCCCGCCATCCAATCTCATTGAGTATAGGGTTCATGATTCCCTATACCCGGAACTCCTTCCTCCACTAATCTCCTAGTGGATTCAGGGGTCATCCCGCAATTTGGTGAGGATAGTGCAAGAGTTGCCCGTCGGCCCTTGCCTTCCCGGTTGGCTCAATACACTACCCTCGGGCCCTCTGTGAACATGTTTTACTCGCCAAAACAACCAATCAATCCAATTCAATATCAATTCAATAACTCGGTACAATACCAATCAAATAATAAAGGAATAATTCAATTTTTTGGAAAACTATAGATATAATTATTTGTTTTGGTCCAAAGCCACATAGGGTTGTAGGGTTCAATAAAATTAGAAATAACCTCACCTTTACCAACACAAGAAGAAAGGATACACCTTATGGAGCGTGTTCCTCGTCTCCCGGACCGTGATCTGTGTAACAAAGGGACAAGTGTACATAAGACTCTACCCTTATGAACCAACGAAGACGAACGGCATGTTCCAATAATGTTACTTATACAATTTCAAGCAATAATGATCATGACATGTTCAATTTAGCAATTTAAGATAATAATGATCAAATAGGGCATAAAAGTCATATAATTCACATATGGGAACCAAGAAAGTGAAAGAAATGCAATAGGAAAGATTTTGGTGAAGTTTAGGAACACTTGACAATTTTGGGAAAATGCACATGTTGTGGGAAAACTGTAATATCTTAAATTCTAGAAGTGGGAATTGAGTTTTCCTTGTTGGAAATGAAAGTAGACACATGGACCTTTCCAACGCTATATGGCACGCTTTCTAATTCAAACCGAGGTGAAAATGGCGTTGGTTCGAAGTTGGGCAAAATGCAGGAAAGTGACACGCCCGTGTCGTCAATATAAGGCAAACCGTGACACCCTCGTGTCACGGTCTAGAAAATCAAACCAACATGCACCCCCGTGTCGCCAGCACAAAGCAAAGTTGACACGGGCGTGACCGAAAAAACAGGGGAGAAACAGGGGTTTCCATGCAAAACCAACCCCAAACCAAAATATCATCAAACTCCAACCATAACAAATGTTGAAACACCTCATATATGCATCATACTTCCAATATTCATCAATTCAACCAAGAAATAAACATCCCAACATCAAGAATTTCTCATGAAAACCCCATATTATACACATGCTTCCAACCTTCACTAATCTCAAGATTTTCATGCAATTTTCACTCTAATTCATCATCATCATATCCTCTACTCCAATCATGCAAGAATTCCTCAACAAATCCCTAAACTCATACTTGATCACATATTCAAGAATTTCAAGAAATTTCTAATTTCTACCTTGAATCAAAAGAAATGGTGATGAGATGATGATATATTGTTGATGATGCTTCTATCTTCAAGAATCCTTCAAGAATCTAGCTTGAAATTGAAATGAAATCTCCTTCTCTTCTTGGTGAAAAAACCGTAATCCACTAGGTGTGTGTGTGTGTGGGATTTATGTTCTTGGAATATAGAAGAAATGAATGGAATAATGTGGAAATCATGATATATCCTAAGTCTTGTATGGAAATATGTGATTCACCCTTATTTGCATAAAAGTCCCTTGCTTATTTAAATTGATGCACATAAGTAAAATCTCTAACTATTGATGCAATTAACTTCAAGTCATGATATACACTCATTACACAATTTCACATAGGGGAACAATTAAGGATCATATAATACCAGTATGACACTTATTTCACTTATTTCATATAATTCATATAAATGTATGGGAACATATGGCAAGTAATATGATGAAACTTGTAATTAAATGAACAAACAGGTAATTTTAACCTCCCAACTCCCGAAGACCCGCTCGTGGAGTGCCTACCTGAACTTCCGGAAATTGGGGCGTTACAACTCTCCCCCCCCCCCCTTAGAAGAATCTGGTCCCCAGATTCACTGATCGGAGTTGAACAACTCAGGGTGGAACCTTTTCATCTTTTCTTCCGGTTCCCAAGTCATCTCTTCGGATTTATCACTTCTCCATAACACCTTGACCATAGGAATCCGTCGATTTCTTAATTCTTGATACTTTTTATCCAACACCTTAACCGGCTACTGTACAAAAGAGAGATTTGGTTCTAACTCAACTTCTTCAACGGGGAGAATTTCTGTTTCATCTGGATAATATTTTCTGAGCTGAGAGACATGGAATACATTATGAATCCCGGTAAGATTAGGAGGTAGGTCCAATCTGTAAGCCACTTCCCCAATTCTCTTAAGAATCTCGAATGGACCCAAATAGCGAGGGTTAAGCTTTCCTCCTTTCCCAATCCGAGAAAATCCCTTTCTTGGAGATACTTTCAAGAAAACCCGATTTCCAACTTTAAGTTTGAGATCCCTTCTACGGATATCGGCGTAACTTTTCTGTCTATCTTGTGCAGCTTTCATCCGTTGTTGTATTAACTGAACCTTTTCAATCATAGCTTCCACGGCTTTAGAAGGTTTCTCAAGTTTTCTTCCCTTCTTTACCCCTTCTTGTTTTGTCCACTTCCATTCCTCTAGATCAAAATATAGCGGGGACCGACATTTTCATCCATAAAGTAATTCATACGGAGCCATGCCAATCGTGGACTGATAACTATTATTGTAGGCAAATTCAATTAAGGGGAGTTGGTCACACCACGAATTCGAGAAGTCCAAAGCACACGACCGTAGTAAATCTTCCAAATACCGTATTACCCTTTCAGATTGGCCATCAGTCTGAGGATGAAAAGCCGTGCTAAACTGAAGTTTTGTTCCCAAAAGATCTTGTAATTCTCTCCATAACTTCGAAGTAAAACGGGGATCTCTATCCAAAACAATGCTCACCGGTATACCATGAAGACGAACAATTTCTCTATTGTAGATTTCATCCAATTTTCGGATCTTAAAGGACATACGGACCGGCAAGAAATGAGCAGACTTCGTTAAACGGTCCACAATTACCCAAATACCGTCATATCCTCCTTTCACCTTAGGCAACCCGGTTATAAAATCCATTGTTACCTGTTCCCACTTCCACTCAGGGATAGGCAACGGCTGTAGAAGACCTCCGGGCTTTTGATGTTCTGCTTTAACTTGTTGACACGTCAAACAACATTCTACAAACTCAGCCACATCCTTCTTGAGTCCACACCACCAATAAAATTGGTTCAAGTCTTTATACATCTTGTTTCCTCCTGGATGCACCGAATAGACTAATTTATGGGCCTCTTCTAACAATACTCGTTTCAATTCATCGGGTACCACTAATCGGTTCTTGAAGCGAAGAAAACCAGCTTCATCAAACCCGAATGGACTTTCCGAATCTTCTCTTGCCTTAGTATTTAATTTCTGAACTTCCGGATCCTTTCCTTGAGCCTCAAACAGTCTAAATTTCAATTCCGGTTGAATGGTGATGTTGAACACCCGACCTTTTATCACAATAGGCTCAATATGGCTACTTTCACCAACTTCCAAACTTGAAATTCCAACTTTCCTGCTCAAAGCATCGGCTACTATATTAGCCTTCCCGGGATGATACTTGATTACACAGTCATAATCTTCTAACCGTTCCATCCATCTTCGTTGTCTCAAGTTAAGATCTTTCTGGGTGAATAAGTATTGGAGACTTTTATGATCCGTGAAAATCTCAAAAGATACTCCATATAAGTAATGTCTCCATTTTCCAAGTGCGAATATCACCGCTGCAAGCTCTAGATCATGTGTCGGATAATTCTTTTCATAATCTTTTAACTTTCGGGAAGCATAAGCGATAACCTTGCCCTTCTGATTTAAAACACATCCCAAACCTTCTTTAGATGCATCCGTGTAAACTGCATATCCTTCTAACCCGTCTGGAAGAGCTAAAACCGGAGCTGACACCAGTCTCTTCTTTAACTCATTGAAGTTTGTCTCACACTTGTCATCCCAATTATACTTAACATCTTTCTTAGTCAACCGAGTTAAAGCAGCGGCAATTTTAGAAAAATCTTGAACAAACCTCCTATAATATCCCTCCAATCCCAAGAAACTCTTAATCTCGGAGGCATTCTTAGGTCTCTCCCACTTCAAGACGGCCTCGATCTTGGAAGGATCAACTTCCAACCCGTTTCCCGAAATTATATGCCCCAAGAACGATACCCGATCGATCCAGAACTCACACTTACTGAACTTGGCAAATAATTGATGTTCCTTTAAAGTTCTCAACACAAGTTCAAGATGCCTTGCATGCTCTTCGACCGACTTGGAGAAAACCAAAATATCATCAATAAAAATAATTACAAACTTATCAAGGAACGGCCGGAAAATCCTGTGCATCATGTCCATAAAGGCGGCGGGAGCATTTGTCAAACCGAACGGCATAACCATGAACTCATAATGCCCATATCTTGTATTAAAACCCGTTTTTGGAATATCTTCGGCTCGGATCCTTAACTGATAATAACCTTGTCTCAAATCAAGTTTCGAATATACTTTGGATCCTTGGAGTATATCAAACAACTCCTCGATATGGGGAAGAGGATATTTATTCTTAATTGTCATCCGATTCAATTCCCGATAATCAATGCACATCCTCAAAGTACCATCCTTTTTCTTTACAAACAATACCGGAGCTCCCCACGGTGACGAACTCGGTCTTATATACCCAATTTCCAATAAAGCATCAAGTTGGATTTTCGATTCTTTCAATTCTGCCGGAGCCATCCGATATGGAGTCTTGGAATACGGCTCGGCATTCGGATATAAGTCGATCACAAATTCAATTTCTCTCTCTGGTGGCAACAAATCCAATTTTTCCGGAAACACTTCGGGAAATCCCTTAACAACCTCCGTTTCTTCCAATTTTACCTGATCCTTGGGTCGATTAAGTATATAAGCTATGAATCCCGTAGCCCCGTCACGAACCAATTTCTGAGCTTCTGCAAAAGATAATAGAGGTACCGATTTCGAACTCCAACCAGTAATAACATCTGAACCCAACCGGACTCTCTTGGCTCGACAATCCACGGTGGCATTATGCTCAAACAACCAATCCATCCCCAATATAGATCCATAGCGTGACATTGGCAATTCAATAAAATCCGTAGAGAAAACTCGACCCTCAATACTCACCGGCACCGCTCGAAAAACCCGATTAGTTTCTATACTACCACCGAAAGGAGTACTAACATGATAATAAGCAGAAGATAAAGTAACACATAAAGGCAAATTCACAGAAATAGCACGGGAAATAAAGGAGTGGGTAGCTCCCGGATCAAATAAAGTATGTATGTTCGTGCCATGGATGTAAATAGTACCTTCCACCACGGCTGCAGGGTCTATATCAGGATCCGCTTCCTCTCCTTCCAAAGCATAGGCTCGGGCTCTAATCATCGGCCTCTGACCCCCGGCAGGCTGATCCCGGCGATCCGGACATGTATCCACTCGATGATCGGCATCCCCACAAATGAGGCACAACCCGAGACGCCTTCTGCAATTATCATAGTGATGAGTAGGCTGTCCACAGAAGGTACATTTTGGTTTCTCGGGAGGCGGTGGTACACTAGAAGGCTGAGAAATTTTTTGAGTCGACCCTTGTTGTTTAAACTTCTTCATTGGACCCTTAGATTGTGGAGGAGCTGTCCCCTGAATAATTGGCCTTTTGCCCGGATTATATCCCACTCTCGATCCCGATCCTGAGCCTTGTCCTGACCGGTAAGAAGACCTTCGTGCATTGACTGAATCTTCCACCTTTAAGGCCTTTTGAGTAGCCTTTTCCCAAGTGCTAGTATTAACCGCTTCGATCGCTGCTTGAATGTCCGGCCTTAGTCCTTGAACAAACTGCATAGCTTTATGGAAATCATCGCCGGTAATATTGGGAGCATACTTGGATAACCTTTCAAATTCTGCTATGTACTCGGACACGGATCTCCCTCCTTGTTTAAGCTCTGTAAACTCTTTGAGCCTTCGGGTGCGTGAAGAGGGTGGAATGAACTTGTTCTTGAATTCCCGCACTAACACTTCCCAAGTAACCTCTTCTCCGGCCGCGTCAAGAACGATCTTGGTGCTTTCCCACCACGAATAAGCTTCTCCCTGGATTAAAGTAAGAGTACACCGGGCCTTCTCTCTCGAATCACAAGGAATAAGAGCCCAAATTCTTTCTACTTCCTTAAGCCACTGCTCAGCTTGCATATCATTCCCTTTAAAGAATCTGGGCGGGTGTTGATTTTGAAATTCCCTTAATATAGCTGAAATCGGGGCCGGTGGTGCTACTGGAGGAGTCGGTGGTGCAGGAGGCACATAATCCCGCAGTCTCTGATCTATTAGTTGAACCATAGAATTTAGGAAATCCTGTGGTTGTGCTTGAGGGGGTGGAGGTGGAGGAACATGCTCATGATGGTGATGTCTGTGTCCCGGAGAATGCTCTCTACGAGGCCTCCCACATGGCATCCTGAAATTTAAAAACACTGTACATGCATGTTCGATTAACAAGTGCAGATGAGTGGAATAAACTCATAGTTCACATAAATCACATAATTCAAATAATTCAAGTAATTCAAACAAATCCAAGTAAACTCAATCATTATGCAATTCTCGCAATTAATCAAGTGACTATGACGTACGACTTAGACTCGACATGACACGACACTAGAACCTCGGTTTTGCAACCGGGCTCTGATACCACCTTAGGATGTAGCACCCGGAACGCTAGGCGCCACATCCCCCGCACTATAGCCTCACTCCACATATGAAACGGCAATTCATACATGAACCAAAACTATAGCGAACGGGAGACAATAAAACACTACCCTAGCTAGGCGGGATACCCTCAAATAATACAACAATCCAAAATAAAACCGGAAGCATAAAGTTATACATTCACTCCATTACATAATTACATCACCATCCGTCAATTATCAAACATAGGTCATGATATATATATTTTAGTCAAGTTCACCAAAAGTTCCAAATGCTCATAACATGTACCAAAATACCAGAGACCAACGCTAGACTCCCAAAAGCGTAAAATGGACTCAAATCCCGCCTAGCACTCGATCTTCATGACCTGAAAGTTGTGAGGTGTCAGCCTATGAAAGACTGAGTGAGGGGTTATAATTTAAAAGCGCAAATACCATGCAAATTGTAAACTCGGGTAAGATTTTCATAAACAATATTAGTTTAATAAATAAACAAGGCTCGCCCGAGGTTACAATCCTTCTATTTTCAATTCAGTTATTTCAATACAATTCAATAATCAGTGGCCCGGCGAGTGAGGGCAAATCTCCAACCAATCTCCGACAGTGTACATTAATTCCATTTTATCAATTAAGTGATCAGGCAATCAATTCAGTGCACAAATAGACAGTTTCAATCAATCCATCCTTCTTTCTCCGGGTGATGGGGGATTGCAAGGCCCCGCCATCCAATCTCATTGAGTATAGGGTTCATGATTCCCTATACCCGGAACTCCTTCCTCCACTAATCTCCTAGTGGATTCAGGGGTCATCCCGCAATTTGGTGAGGATAGTGCAAGAGTTGCCCGTCGGCCCTTGCCTTCCCGGTTGGCTCAATACACTACCCTCGGGCCCTCTGTGAACATGTTTTACTCGCCAAAACAATCAATCAATCCAATTCAATATCAATTCAATAACTCGGTACAATACCAATCAAACAATAAAGGAATAATTCAATTTTTTGGAAAACTATAGATATAATTATTTGTTTTGGTCCAAAGCCACATAGGGTTGTAGGGTTCAATATAATTAGAAATAACCTCACCTTTACCAACACAAGAAGAAAGGATACACCTTATGGAGCGTGTTCCTCGTCTCCCGGACCGTGATCTGTGTAACAAAGGGACAAGTGTACATAAGACTCTACCCTTATGAACCAACGAAGACGAACGGCATGTTCCAATAATGTTACTTATACAATTTCAATCAATAATGATCATGACATGTTCAATTTAGCAATTTAAGATAATAATGATCAAATAGGGCATAAAAGTCATATAATTCACATATGGGAACCAAGAAAGTGAAAGAAATGCAATAGGAAAGATTTTGGTGAAGTTTAGGAACACTTGACAATTTTGGGAAAATGCACATGTTGTGGGAAAACTGTAATATCTTAAATTCTAGAAGTGGGAATTGAGTTTTCCTTGTTGGAAATGAAAGTAGACACATAGACCTTTCCAACGCTATATGGCACGCTTTCTAATTCAAACCGAGGTGAAAATGGCGTTGGTTCGAAGTTGGGCAAAATGCAGGAAAGTGACATGCCCGTGTCGTCAATATAAGGCAAACCGTGACACCCCCGTGTCACGGTATAGAAAATCAATCCAACATGCACCCCCGTGTCGCCAGCACAAAGCAAAGTTGACACCCCCGTGTCAACTGTGCGTGACCGAAAAAACAGGGGAGAAACAGGGGTTTCCATGCAAAACCAACCCCAAACCAAAATATCATCAAACTCCAACCATAACAAATGTTGAAACACCTCATATATGCATCATACTTCCAATATTCATCAATTCAACCAAGAAATAAACATCCCAACATCAAGAATTTCTCATGAAAACCCCATATTATACACATGCTTCCAACCTTCACTAATCTCAAGATTTTCATGCAATTTTCACTCTAATTCATCATCATCATATCCTCTACTCCAATCATGCAAGAATTCCTCAACAAATCCCTAAACTCATACTTGATCACATATTCAAGAATTTCAAGAAATTTCTAATTTCTACCTTGAATCAAAAGAAATGGTGATGAGATGATGATATATTGTTGATGATGCTTCTATCTTCAAGAATCCTTCAAGAATCTAGCTTGAAATTGAAATGAAATCTCCTTCTCTTCTTGGTGAAAAAACCGTAATCCACTAGGTGTGTGTGTGTGTGGGATTTATGTTCTTGGAATATAGAAGAAATGAATGGAATAATGTGGAAATCATGATATATCCTAAGTCTTGTATGGAAATATGTGATTCAACCTTATTTGCATAAAAGTCCCTTGCTTATTTAAATTGATGCACATAAGTAAAATCTCTAACTATTGATGCAATTAACTTCAAGTCATGATATACACTCATTACACAATTTCACATAAGGGAACAATTAAGGATCATATAATACCAGTATGGCACTTATTTCACTTATTTCATATAATTCATATAAATGTATGGGAACATATGGCAAGTAATATGATGAAACTTGTAATTAAATGAACAAACAGGTAATTTTAACCTCCCAACTCCCGAAGACCCGCTCGTGGAGTGCCTACCTGAACTTCCGGAAATTGGGGCATTACAGTTCCCATTACATGTTTACAGGTCGCCTAGGGCTAGCTACCCGAAGTGACAACCGGTGGAGGATGGTGCATGTTTGTATGTGTTGGTAAGAGTCGTTGTTAACCTTGGTCTAATAGTCTATTGTGTGCGAAGTTGTTGTTGACCTTGGTCCAATGCTCTACTTTATGTGGGGTTATTGTTGATCTTGGTCCGATACTCTACTATACGTGGAATTATTGTTGATCCTGGTCCGATGCTCAACCAAATCATGTTTTCTGGAGTAAGGATGGAGGAGCCTAGCTTGCGGGCAAAATTCTGTTTCATAAAGGATGGTTCATATCTGGAAAAGTTCACTTTACCCTTATCCCGTTTTATGAAAGAACTATGAACCATCAACAGCATATGTGTGCGCGTGTGATAGCATTCATGAAAATGTTTTATAACGTGCATTCTTTTACAGCATCGCATTCAAAGAGTTTTATCAATCGAACTTGTTTCAAGTTCTTCTTTAAAGCATTGCATTTAACAGTTTCGAACTTTACTTCAAGTTCTTTAAATCAGTACTTTCTTTAAAGTATTCCCTCACTTAGTCCTTTTGACTAATACCTCTCCCGTTTTCTTGCCTCGTGGTTTCAGGTCTTGCAGCCGCAGTC
Source organism: Lantana camara (assembly GCA_037501455.1). Classification (NCBI taxonomy): domain Eukaryota; kingdom Viridiplantae; phylum Streptophyta; class Magnoliopsida; order Lamiales; family Verbenaceae; genus Lantana; species Lantana camara. The sequence continues at coordinate 63,352,196 of CM074855.1, forward strand.
TAGAGGTATCTTGAAGCTCTAGATTGTCATTTTTGTTTCTGTCAGGACTTAGTATTATTTCCTCTTTTGCGTCCTGCATATGTTTCATGGCTGCATCACTTAATGTTTCTGTATATGTTTCTGAATATTTGAGTATCTTCGTTATACTCTTTCTGCTACTCTGTTACCGATATTTTGAACTCTGCTGTATCGGTACTTTTATGTGAATCTGTTATATGTTCTGATATGCCGAGTCTCTCTTACACGATCAATATGTTCTTGCTTGTTATATGCCATCACGCACATGTTTTGAAAAGTTTTAAAATACTCTGATTTTCCGCTGCATAGCCACATCGTTGTACATGTATAGTTCTGATAGACAGCCGTTCGCTGGAGTATTTCTTGAGTGATGGCTCACACCATTACTTGAGAGGTGCTTCAGTGCGGGGGTTGAGACGCCGCTCTCCTCTTGTTCTGGTACGGGTGGGGGCGTTACAATTTTACTTCTTAAACATCTCATACTATGTGCATAGCGTTCTCGTGTGTCATTTATGGTTCATTTGGAGTCTTGAGTCTCGTCTATGCACCATGTCGTTTCTTGTACCGTTTTCTCCAGGGTGGAGACATGCCGGGTTCATAGGTTACTCCCAAGTCTTTATTTCTTCTTGGTATTGTTCTGTAACGCCCCGCTCATCCGATAAATAAGGTACGTCATCTTTCAACGTTTTATGTGTTTAATTATGTGATTGGTGCGTTGTGTGGCCCTCTTTTGAACTCTTTTAGAGTTAGGGCCCTTTTTGTAATTTTCTCCTTTTAGGGGGTTTTTCCGGTCACTTCTCGTTCGGTAGAGATTTTGACTTCTTTGATCCCTTTAACGCGTCCGGGGCAGCGAAACGAGTCCGTAGACTCTAAGTTTGCCCAATTCTGACTTCGTTAGCCTGTTCTTCCGACCCTTTTTGCGTACGAGGACCCGAGATATATACCCCGAATCCTCGTTTTGCATGCCATTTCAGCAGCTCCAGCCGCATCGTCTTCCTCGCGCAGCATCACTGTTCACGCACTCGAGGTGTGTTTTCACACACATACTCGTTCTCCCTCGTTTCTCGATGGAATTCGACGAATCAATAGTGGAAATTCATCAGCTCGACGAGCCCGTCACAACCGTACCAATTTCGTGGCCAACCGAAGACCGACGCCGGCGAATCGACGGCCTGAAGGTGGCGGGTGGCGCCACCACTTCGCCGCCGGCGTTCCGGCGAGTTTCGCAAGCGGAGCTTGACCATACCCAACGTTTTTGGACCTTCCCGTTCCATTTCCAGCCTCCGTTCAGCACGAAAACCACCGCAAGTGGTGGTTCCGGCGGTGACGCAGCGGTGCGACTTTGGGGCGGCGGTTCGGCCATTTTCCGGCCGGTTTTAGTGGTGGTCGCTTCACAAAAGTTATTCCTGACGACGAGCCCGAGCTATTCGTGGTGGTGGCAGCACGAGAACCGGTCGGCGGCGGTGAACCGGTGGCGAACCGGGGCTGGACCGGTGGTCCGATTTTCCGATGATTTTTCCGGTGATTTGACTTGGGGATTTCGTAGGGCTCGTTACAAGCTTTCCAACGGTATATCCGGATTTTATTTTCGTTTAGTGGTTTGTATTTAATTTCAGTTTTCGTACTAGGATTTAAGTTCGGTTTTTCGTCAACGAAGTCCGGTGTGTTTGGTATTTTCTGAAATTGATTGAGGGCTTTTGTTGAGCAGGCCGAGACGCACGTTTCTGTCCTTCCGGGGATTTTTCCGACCACCGGAGACGGTATTCCGGTGGCCGCCGGTGACTGTTTCGGCGGCTCCGGTAGCGGCATTCCGGTGATCTTCGGACAGAAGGTTCCTTTCGTTGTGGTGAGTCCAACGCCACTTTCCGTTAGTCAATCGGATGCCCGGTTGATTTGTTATGATTTGTTTTGTGTATTTCTATTTATTTGAAATTAATTGTTTTAATTGCAATGAATTGTCAATTGCTTGATTAGTCGATCAATATGGATTCCAATGTGTACGAAAGCATGTATTAAATGAACTATGATATATGTTGATGCTTTGATTTGCAATTTGAATCCCGTTATGCCGAAATCGTATTAATTGTTAATTGTTTTAAAATATAATTTGATCTTGTATGCTTGATAATTCATGAATATGCGTTGTATGGCATTTGAAAACATGTAATAAATTATGAATGTACGAATTCATGTTGTTGTGGATATTAGTTTCGTTTCATGCCATTAAAATGAATATAGCACTTATAGGAGGGATGTATGTGTAATTTTGTAAACAAAATGAATAATGTTTGATTTAATTAGGTAACCTTGTTAATTGAATCCGTTTAGTGATATATGAATTGAGTATGCCATGTATGAATTATATAAAATTGATATAGTTAGAATTGGTATGTGATTTTGTGATATTTTAATGATTTGAATGTCTCTATTTATCTATTTTACAATTGTAAACTTGATATACTTGAATTATAAATGTTATATGAAATTCATGACTTGATTTGCTATGAATTATGAAAGATATGAAATGATTGGGCTTGAAACCCTCATGTATGGAATGTACTTGAACGAATTACTTGATTATGTAACTCCATAACATCATTTTACTTCTTATACATCTCATATCATGTGTTTAGCATTGTCGTGCGTCTATGTGGTTTCATATTGAGTCAATTCTCACGAGTACACATTGTTCCTTCTCTTGTACAGTTTGTTTCCAGGGCGGAGACTTCCAAATTGAATAGGCACCCCGTATTGCTCATGTTTCTTGTCTCGTGGTATTCCAGGTGAGGTTGTTTTCGTTCTAGTTACATATCAAACCCTACAACCTTTATGTGATAAGTTTTAGCCCAAAACCCTATGGATATATATATATATATATATATATATATATATATCGTTTCAAAATGGAGTCATCGAGTAAATGTTTTAATAGAGTAAATTATTTTCTAATGAATCGATATGTATTATGTTTCTTATGAATTAAAATGTTTTGGTGAATGCATGATATGATTATGAACCACACGGGCCCTGGGACTTAGTGCATGTGGTGATCCGGGGAGGCAAGGGCCGACGGTGATCCCGTGTACTAGTTCCACCAAACTAACGGCGACTCCGGACCTCGCTAGGAGATTTGGCGGGGAATGGGAGCCGAGTGCCTTTGAGGGATTCATGTACCCTCATTGTGCCTATGTATAAACCGGTGTTCAGGTCTAGCTAACCTGTCCACCAACCGGAGGAAGAAGGTTGGAACTCATTTTATGATTATGATTATGATTATGATTATGATTATGAATATGTTATGATTGATAGGCACCGTGCGGGAAGGCCGGGACACGGATTGCCCAAACGAATATGATTTAGGATATGATATATGATTTGTGTGTATTATGATATATTGCATGATCACCTATTTAATGTGTTGATGATATTTGTCGTACACGGTCGGAGTTTGGTTGGAGATAATGCACGCTCACTCGCCGAGCCTTGATGTTTATGTATGAATTATGAACTTAATGAATTTAATATGAATTAGTCGTAAAGTTCGAGCATTGCTTACTTAATTTCTAGCCCTTCGAGGGAACTAACTTCAAATAAAACTTTGCTCGGGATTTATGGCTTGCATGCGCATGTTTCTATATTATATGTATAGCCCCTGCTCACTCAGTCTTCTAGAGACTGATCCCTCTTTTCACTCTCTCAGCTCTTGCAGGTTTAGCTAGGCGGGAGTCGAGTCTTATCATGTTTGTTCGAGTCACTTGTTCACTTGAGTCACATTTCACATTATTATGAATTTAATTGTATCTCTTTATGAATTTAGGCCTCGGTGCCAATTTTGATTATTGGATTTGATTCGGGACAGGTTGCGTGTTTAGTTGAACCCGTTGTTAGGTTGCATGTCTGATTTAATTTATGTTCATGATATGTATTGGGCTTGTAGCCATTATTGAAATTCGTGTTTGGCTCTGATGCCTCCGCAATATGCTTTGGTATTCTGATTTAATTTGGTTCAGGGTTAGATTTCGCCTAGCCAGGATATTTTGTTTTGTCACCCGTTCGCTATGAGTCCGGTCCATGCTTGAGCTATCCATTTCTTGTGTGGGCTAGACTTGTAGTGCGGGGGTTGTGGAGCCTATCGTGGTGGGTGCTACATGTTCGGTAAGGTGTAACAGGTGGGTTTCTCTTCTATTAGATATGAATCGACCCGATATATCCCTTATGTAAAAGTTTTAAGCCAAAGTATTTATATATATATATCGAATCTTTTCAAAGGAGGCAATGATTTTCCAATGTAAAGCCCCTCTCTTATGTACCCCTACCTTATGATTGTTATCGTGGACATGATTATGAAAACACGGGCCCAGGGACTTAGTGCATGTGGCTATCCGGGGAGGCAAGGGCCGACGGTGATCTCATGTACTAGTTCCAACCAACTACGGTGATACCGGCCCTCGTTAGGAGATTAGCGGGGAATGGGAGCAGAATGCCCTTGGGGAATTCATGTACCCCCATTAGCCTATGTATGGACCGGTGGCCGGGTCTTGCTAACCCGTCCACCCCCCGGACGAAAAAGGTGTAAGTGTTTATGATTATGAATGTTAATGATTATGACCGATTATGTATGAATGTGTGTGATCGTTAATGTAAAGATTGAATTGATATGCACGCACGAGGAGTAGGTTGGAGATATTCGCCCACCCGCCAGGGCTCACGTAATGACCATGTGACGCCCCGTTCATCTAAAGGTTTAGGTTAACAAGTGTTAGGGTCGTGGGAAGTTCGAACGAAGAATCCGATAGAATGAATGTAACCCTAGCAAGCTTGTTTCGGGATAACAACGTCAATAGATCGCCTTGAAGTTTCTTTGAATTAACCTAAGTTCGGGATGAGCTATGTGAGATCCGTCTTCGCCATTTAATTCATTTTGACGTCTTGAGATGAATGACGTTAATTTCATAATTTTCGGAAACCGTTTGCTATCCCGACACCCTAAAACCGGTCCACTTCGACCGGTTATCTCTTGGAATTGAGTCTAGATTATTCACCTACTTGCTTCCACTCTTTCCTTCACATTTAAGCAAGACATAGCAGCCTTAATTTCAGCCTCATCACCTACTTGCTTGCATTTTCCTTCCACGTTTGAGCAAGTGGCAGCAGCTCCTAACTTCAAAGGCATCATCACCTCCTTGCTTCCTCTCCTTCTCACCCTTCTCACGTTAAAACATAGAGCAGCAGCCATTCTATACCTATTTTTCTTCTTTTCTCCTCACGTTAAAGGAAAGAGCAGCAGCCATACACACCTATTTTCTTCTTTTCCCCTCACGGACAGCCCCTTTTCTTCTTGCAAAAATTTGAAGAACATAATTGAAGGCAAGTGAAGAAACAATCCTCCATCTCTTTCCATCTTCGGTATTCAGTTAAGGGAGGTAAGGAGTAAGTTTCTCATCATGTTTCCCCCTCCATATCAGCAAGGTTTAGCTTCTAAGAGTTGGATATGGAGCTTAGGATTTCAGATACATGTAGAGTTATGTGAGATATTGGAGATTCTTATGTATTTGCTGAAAGTTGATCACGGTTGTGTGACTTCAAGTGCATAAACTGCATAGTTCTTGCATAAACTGAAGTTAAATTTGCAGCATGTTACCTTATTTGATATTATAGATGCTTTATGTGTGAGTTATGGACCTGATATTCAAGTTTTGAGGCCTGGAACAAGAAGAAACCGAACCTACAAGAGAATCCCCTGTTCTGCCCTGTTTCATAGTTTCTGCAGTGACTTTCTCGCATCTGTTACCCAAGAAAAACATCTTATAATTGCCTGAATTTGTAACCACTGAAACTTCGTTGAGTCTAGGACACTCTCCTTTTTACGGCTTGTCAAAATTCCTTCTGGAGAGTGAGATATGCCCAATACAAAATGGTGTCGCCAGTCTGGCGAAGTCCTGCGTTCAGCCAACTTTAAATAATAAACTGTTTTGATCCACTTGGAATAAAAAATTGAGCCACATATTTTCAGAAAGATGTGTGTGTCTAGTTTCATTTCCAAAAAACGAAACTGAATTTGGAATTCTAAATTTTAAGATATTCTGATTTTCCTACAGCCTGGTCATTTTCAGAAAACTGCCAGCTTTTACTAGAATTGCAACCGAAGCCTCGTTTGAGCTTCTCTTCCGTTTCTTTCGTGATTTTTCCATACCGAACTTGTTCCTAACATGTTAAATTATGTAATTATGAACTTTTCAGATTATGGTGCTATGATATGAGGAGAAAATATGCTCTGTGATTTGCTTCCTCGTAGCCCGGCATCCCTAAATGAAACCCTTGCTCGAGTGCATTTCAATTCTTGCATTCCATTGCATTCATTTTTCATTGCCGTGCATCTAAGTGGGTCATGATCGAGTCTTTGTCATGTTTTGTTCATTGTTTGTTCAGAGGTGATCCAAGGAGAGTTCGAGCCGGAGGGTTAGGCTCATTTCCGTGCCCGGTATTGTTCCTTGGGAACTCTTTTGTCAAAGGTGAGGTTAGGTGTGTTTTAGTTATGCCCTAATACCCTTATATGATTGTTTCCGGCCTGAATAGCTATGTATTAAGGTTATATATGTACGTATACTTCTGATATTTGTACTCTTGAAGGTTTTATTTGATACGTGTATAATTTTAGGCCTAGGTATGCCTTGATCTTGAGAAGTGGTAACTCTTGAAAGTGATAAAATTTGATATCTGTACTACTGCGAGATAAGCCATTGAAAGATATGGCAAGTGCGTTCCTGATACTTGTGTATAATTCGTGCATTGGGCCCGGAGGCTATGGGTAAGGGAGCCTGGAACGGTATTGGGCCGTCAGGACCGTGCCCTGTGCATAGTCTTCATTTGAGATTACTTGCCTGTTTCCAGGAGGTTTGGTACATGTCAGTTATCTTGAGCCGGTGGTAACCCCATCGAAGGAGCGGGTAGGAGTCATGAGCCCCCGACTCGATGTGTATACGTGTTTCTGAAAGGATTGGGGTGCACTCCCTTCCTTTCCATGGCGTGATGGCGGGATTGTATTTTGATTTCTGTTTTCCTGTATTTCTGAGGCTTGTTGACGGATGTGGTTTGAAAGCTCGTACTCGCCGAGCTCCATTCTATTTTGAGTTTGTGAAACAAGGATGGACTGAATAGGATCTTGATTTCTTTTGTATACGTATGTATCCTTTTGCTTTTAGAAAATGTATTTGTGTGCAAAAACCATCCTTGGGTTCATGAACATTCGAATTTTGATACGTGCTCTGCTCTGTTATATCTATAGCGTGCGTGAGTTAACCCCTCACTCAGTCGTAGACTGGTTCCTCGCTTTTCCATCTTTTAGTTTCGCAGGTACAGGTATGCTTTAGTCGAGCTAGGCGGAGCATTGAGTCGGGTCAAGTTCATGTTCGTCTAAGTCGAGTCCTTGGGTTATACTTGCATACACTATACATTTTGTTCATGTTTATACTGTGATCTTGCCAGTTTAGATGTTAAGTTTTAAATTGCCCCTGACAGACTTGAACTTTTGGAATAGTTTTTGTGAATGATATATAGTTGCTCAGTTGTGGCCTGTGATGGGCTCGTATGTGAGTTGTTTTGAAATATAACGCTTCCGCATGTGTATGAACTTTTGATATTTGAATGTACATTTCATAAGGGTTAGAATCCGCCTAGCATAGGAGTGTTTGTCTGTCTCCCGTTCGCTTTGACTTGTGCATGTATACGGATTTCCCGTTTCGTATATGTGTCGGGTCAGAGTGCGGGGGATGTGGTGACCCTATACTTCGGGGTGCTACAGACCACATGAATGAATGAAATTGATTGTTGTAATCCCGAACGTTGTTTTCTTTGTTTTTACCCATTTGGGAAATATTTCAAAACCTTGTATGGGATTATGACATGCATGTGAGGGTGTTTAATTTTGTACTATTTATGTATTAAGCCCCCGTTTTATACCCACCAGTATAGACTGAACCCGGTTTATTTTCCGTTTTCTTGCAGGTTTAGAGTGTTAGGCGGGATTTCGAGTCTGTCGAGTCTTGTGGTTAAGTCTGAGTCTCTTCACACGCATTTTGTAAATTGAATAAGTTATACAATAATGTATGAATTGCTAAGTTTATATTACTATGAATTCAGGATAGGCTTCTAGGGATAGATTAAACCCGTGAATTATGATTTATGATATATGTTTATGTTTGAATTTTGGGACTACGTATCTATGCTAGTTGAACTCGTCATTTATTACTTGGATTTGTGATTGATCATATATCCTGCTTCCGCACATGCATTTATTTTGTTGGTTTGTTATTTGGTTTCGAGGTTTTAGCTCCCGCCTAGCATAGCGTTTGTGTTGTGTCCCCGTTCACAGTGACTTGGCACGTGTATGGACTTTCCATTTCATATGCGGGTCGGGTCTCGGTGCGGGGGATGTGGCGCCTTCCGTCTGGGGTGTTATAAGTTATCCCCGTTCGCTCTGATTCGGCTCGTGTATGGATTACCCATTTCATATGCGGGTCGGGTCTTAGTGCGGGGGATGTGGCGTCACACGCTCGGGCGCTAAAGGGACGGCCATGGGGTCACCGGTTATCACCCCTGTGCACATTCTCCAAGTTTGATAGGACTAACCCGGAACCCGCCAGGAGGTTTGGTAGGGGGATGGGAACCTGAGGGTTGAGTGTGCGCACTCTCGTCTTCTGTCTGGATGGTTAGGGTCACGTAACCCTTCCATCACCGGAGGAGGTATGATTGAAGTGTCTTTTTTGCTTTGATAAGTATGAGGAGCCCGGGATGGGATTTTTGACTCGTACCCACCGAGTTTAGTACGTTTGCTCTGTTAAAGTTCGTGAAACGGGGATATACTCTTAATTATGATAAAAATACGGATCTTTTGAAATATAAGCTCAGATATGAAATGTTTTGATAAGATTTGGTATGTTAAGGTATGTTTTGATGTGTTTGATAAGTATGAATCTGTTAAGCTATGATTTGTTTTGTTTTGATAAGACTCCCTGTATGTATGTATCACGGCCCACGGGTAAAGTTTGGCATGCAAAAACTATCCCTGAGTTCATGAATTGTGTGTGTGAATGTGCTTTGCTCCTTATATATATGGAGCGTGGGTGGGTAGCCCCTCACTCAATCCGTGTGACTGACCCCTCTCCCCTTTTGTTTTTAGTGTGCAGGTTTGCTTGGAGTTTGAGCTAGGTAGCGTGTGTTGAGTCCTTGGAGTCTGTCGAGTCTTTTCCTAAGTTTGAGTCCTTGCACACTCACTTTTGTAATTTGCATAAGCTCGCACTTATGAATGCATACCTTTATGATTTATTTTACTATAATTCGGGACAGGCTTCTAGGAAACAATTTGAACCCATTTGCATTTATGATTTACGTTATTTACGGGATTAGGGACCTATGTTAGTTGAACCCGTCACCAGCTACTTGTGATTTATTATTAGAATGAATGATTAGCTTCCGCATACACATTTGTTCGTGATTGGGCTTAAGTGCGGGGGATGTGGTGACCCACTGTGCGGGGTGCTATACAAATTTACAATAATTATATTTAAAATAAAAAATATAATAAATTTTATTTCAAATTTCCGAGGGACTTCCCTCGGAAATAAAATTTCAGAAAAATAAATCAACATAAGATTCCGAGGGATATATCCCTTGGAATTCCCTCAGAAATTCCTCTATATTCTGAGGGAATTCCCTTGAAAATTTTTCCTCATAACCAATTCCGAGGAGGCTTTTTCCGAGGGAATGATTCCCTCAGAATTCCCTCGGAATTCGCCTATTTTCTTGTAGTGTACATAAGTACGTGTGATAAGTACGTGTGAGCTATGTATATGTGTGGCTAAAACATATGTTTTGAAATATGAAACGCTATGTATGAGCATATCTGAGCTTGTTTTCGGTTTTGCCTTATGTGTAAGTAATATGTGTGAGCTATGAATATGCATGATCTGATCTATGTTATAGAATATGATATGCACGGTATGATAAGTGCTATGTTAGGTCTTCTTAGTAAGTATGAATATGAATATGTTAGATTATGAATATGTTAGAATATGATTATGCTATGATAAGAAGATGCTAGGAGTATAAGTATGTTAGAATTATAGATATGTTATGGATATGATACGACTATGTTATGAATATGAATATGAATAGAATGTGGATGTGAATATGAATATGTATACAAATACGGATATGACATGCCTCTGGATACGGTAAGACTCTGATTCTTATTCTGATTATGTTTGGGGCTTGGTAATTATGAGTAAGGGAGACTCAGGACGCTGGGCATTACTCCTATGCATAATTATCGTGTGGCACCCGAGCGCGAGGTACCACATTCCCCCGCACCGAGACACGACCCGAATATGAAATGGACGATCCATACTCGAGTTAAATCACAGCAAACGGGGACAAACACACACTCTATGCTAGGCGGGACTAACCCTTAAACCATAAAATCTGAGTAAAACAATAAAGCGGAAGCATAATTGTCATATAACATTTACAATGAGCATCAAGCTCCAAAATAGATCATATACAATATTCACATGCCATCACGACCCAAAATAGATACGCTCCAAGTCATAAGTCATATACAATAACCAAAATTATGATGATGCAAGTGTAAGATCCAAAATATAAGAGCTAGAGACAAATGAGAGACACACCGACTCGAATTCCCGCCTAGCTCCCTTACACCTGCACAAAACAACTGAAAACAATCCGGGTTCAGTCCAAAAGGGACTGGTGGGTATAAAACAGGGCATAGGTATAATATAAGACGGTATTTAAACATTCACATGCAAGTTATAATCCCAAATGAGGTTTTCAAAGCATTTTCCCGAGCGGGTGAGATAAAGAAATCATCAAAGGGGATTATAACAATCAATTTTCAATTAGGTCTTTCGTGGCTTGGCGAGTGGGCGTACATTATCTCCAACCAACACCTTGTGTATATCATTAGACATTCATTCATTCAATCTTTTCATGCATAACAATTCTTTGTGCACATTCATGATCATTTACACCTTTTCCCTCCGGGCGGTGGACAGGTTTGCAAGGCCCGGTCACCTCAATCATTGTTGCTAGTGGGGTACATGAATCCCCAAAAGCCCGGTTCCCATTCCCCGATAACCTCCTAGTGAGGGCCGGTATCGCCGTAGTTTGGTGGAACTAGCACACGGGATCCCCGTCAGCCCTTGCTTCCCCGGTTAGCCACGTGTACTAAGTCCCAAGGCCCCCATTCGTGCAATCAATCAATACTCGCCAAAATACTCGATAGGATTCATAAAAGAAAGGCTTTACGTTGAAATCTTTGATTCTTGAAAACAAATCTATATACATAATATAATTTTGGCCGAAAACTTTACACATTGGGAGTACATAGGGTCGTTCAACTAAATAGTAGAGAAAACACACCTTCAAAAACAAAAAGAAAAGGCAAGAGCTTCACTACTCGTCCTCGCCTCCTACTGGACCCGCATCTGTGCAAACAAGGTGAAGTGAGACTCAAATGACGATATAAGAGGCACGGCTAAATCATGAATATGATATGATTGTATAAGAGATGATATCATGTCATGGAAATGTTCTTGTGCACAATTAATAGATTAAAGACATGTAAACGATCATTCCATTCATTTCAAGAAACGTTTGAATTCAATCAATTTCATAACTTCCATATAGTATATCAATTTAATCCAAGAAATTCAAATAACGATCATAACACGTAAAATAACATGTATACATATCATATAAGTCATAAGATAAGGAACATATAAGCAATTAGGGTTCAAGTTGAGAGTTAAAGCCCATGCATGCGCATATTGGAGCAATGAAGACACGTTGAAGTATAACTCGTCAAATATTCCATGAAAAATCATAAATTTTCATAACACACAATATAACACATTATATGACATGTTAATGAAGTGTATGAACCAAAAACGAGCCAAGGAATCCATGTATTTAATGTTTGAAAATCGAAATTTCATGCAGCAAATGAATGGGTCGCAGCCGCGACCCATTTCCTTCATGAAATGGTAGCGGCCGCTACCTAAAAAATTCGAATTTTTCAACAACTCGAAACTTGGCCAAAATTGGATAGTTGGCACGACCAAAAATGAACTAATTCAGGTCGGAGGCGCGACCTGTGGAGCAAAGTGACAAGCACACTCACATGTCGCGGCCGCTACCGATTTTGCACTAATCGCGGTCGCGGCCGCGACCACGACCGCCCAATACCAGCTGAAAAATACAATGAAAACAGAGCAACAACCATGCCAAATCTTCACCAACAAGTCCAGATATGATATGATAACAAATATGCAATAAAAGGTGGCAGTTTAGGCGTCCGTTTCAATTTTCGATTGAATTTCGAAGGTTCAAATAATTTTGGAAAAATATAAGGCTAAGTTCATTAAACCTAAATTTTCGATACAAGTTCAACGAAGTTGACGAAACTCGATTCCGAGTTCCCGAGCTCAAGATATCACATACGGAACCAAAGGTGAGCTAAGTGCTCATTAGCCCCCGGTTTGGTTCCAATCATACCAAATAAATTTAAAACGTAATCAAACGAATCCGAAAATGTAAAACGACATATATACATGTTCATAACACACATATCTCCGACATATAAAATTTCCACGAAATTTCGATTTCATTTCACATAGAAACGACAAGCAAACAAGTCATACAAGCGCAAATAGTTCAAGAATTCATATAAATTCAATTCCAAATAATTCAAATCATCAAGAATTTCAATTAATAATAAACTAAATCATATAATCACGTAATTATAATAATTTAAACGCACAATTAAAGAGCACACAAGTCATACCTGATTGACCGAAATAGCGGGGCGTCACAACCTCTCCCCCTTAAAAGAATATGTCCTAGGATTCACTGATTATCCGGAAATAACTCGGGGTGGAATCTTTTCATCTTATCCTCCGTTTCCCACGTAGCCTCTTCCGTTTTATCACTTCTCCATAAGACCTTAACCAGTGGGATTTTCCGGTTTCTGAGTTCTTGAAATTTTCCATCCAATATCTTAACCGGTTTTTGAACGAGGTAAGGTTAGGCTCAAGTTCCACTTCTTCAACAGGTAGGATCTCGGATTCATTCGGATAGTACTTCCAGAGCTGAGAAACATGGAATACGTTGTGAATCCCGGTCAAACTCGGAGGTAGGTCCAAACGGTAAGCTGTATCCCCGATTCTCTCCAAAATCTCATATGTGCCTAAACACCGAGGATTTAGTTTTCCTCCTTTTCCAATCCTCGAAAATCCTTTCCTTGGCGAAGCCTTTAGAAAGACCCTATCGCCCACCTCAAATTCAAGATTCTTTCTCCGGTGGTCTGCATAACTTTTCTGTCGATCCTGAGCTGCTTTCATCCGTTGTTGTATTATTTGGACCTTATTAATCGCTTCTTGCACGGCCTTGGAAGGCTTTTCCTTTTTCTCCCCTCGTTTTACACCTTTCCTATTTGGTCCAATTCCACTCTTCTAAATCAAAGAACAACGAAGACCGACATTTCCGTACGTAGAGAGCCTCATAGGGTGCCATTTCTATCGAAGCCTGAAAACTATTGTTATAAGCAAACTCAAACAAAGGCAATTGCTCGTTCCATGAACTCGGAAAATCCAATGCACATGCTCTCAACATATCCTCCAAATATTTGATTAGCCTTTCTGACTGTCTGTCTGTTTGAGGATGGAAAGTTGTGCTAAATTGAAGCCTTATTCCCAGATTTCTTTACAATTCTTGCTAAAATTTTGAAGTGAACCTCGGATCTCGGTCTGAAACAATACTATCCGGTGTTCCATGAAGTCGGATAATTTCTCTTTTAAGTCCGTTCCACCAATAAAACTGCTTCAAATACCACAGCGGCAAGTTCGAGATCATGCGTGGGATAATTCTTTTTGTGTTCTTTCAACTTCCTAGTGTCGTAGGCAATCACTTTCCCTTTCTGCATTAATACACAACCTAAGCCTTCTTTCGAGGCATCCGTATAAATTGTATATCCTTCGCTACCTTCGGGAAGTGCTAACACAGGTGTTGTGGTTAATTTCTCCCTTAACAATTGGAAACTCGCCTCACACACTGAATCCCACTCAAATTTAGTATCTTTCTTAGTCATCCGCTAAACCCAAGAAACTTCTTACTTCTGAGGCATTCTTCGGAGTTTGCCACTGTAAGACCGTCTCAATTTTCGAGGGATCTCCTTCCAAACCCTTCTTTGTAACATCACGATCATCAGGATCTACAGGTATGCCTTTACGGGGTGTTACGTGTGCAATTTATTTATTTAAGTTTGCCGTTTGAATTACTTTTAATGCTTATTTGTTAATTTGGAATTTACTTGTTTAGTTGTTATTTGAATACCTTGAACATTTATGCTCTTTTGCTCTCTATGTGCTCGAATTTGATTCTGATCTTTGTGAATTCTTGATATACATGAACTATGTGACTTACGTACATGTTAGCATGCTCGTTTTGTGGTTTTGGATTCGTTTGTTTGAGTTTTGTGCTCGTTTTGTTTTCTTCGGAACCTAGAGGACTGTTAAAGGGCATTTAACGCACCTCGGGTTCCGGGCGGCATATCTTGAGCTAGGGAATTCGGATTCGAATTTCGGAAGAGGATTTGGACTCATGACAAGATTTACAAGCTTTATAGCCTAACCTTGCACTTTTCTAAGCACTTTTAGAACTCTAAAAACCGACTGGAACGAGCCCTTGTGACAAGAATTGCCTTTTTTGTTGACTAGTCTTCTTGTGGGTCCCATTTTACCCCCTAAATGAGCTCTAACCTTGACTCTTATAACCCTAACTCATCTCTAACCCTCTCCCATACCCCCCCATACCGAACCAACCTAAGAAAGAGAGAGAAAAAGGTTCCCCAACTTCAGCTCCAAAGAAGAATAAGAGGAAGAAGAGGCATTATTCCATCTTTGAAGATTTTGAACTTTTAGCTCTACAAATTCTCATCCAATTTAAAAGGTAAGTTGTTTTTTGACTCCTCCATGGTTATGTGGTTCTTTTAAGTCTATTAGGATGAGTTCTCTTCAAGGATTGCATGAGTAATGGCATTCATTGTGAATAGTAAGGGTTTAAGGGCTTTGATGGATTTTAGCTTGTTTCCTCTTGAATTGCTTGGGTTTAATGCATGATAGGTATGCCTAAGACATCTTTCTTGAGTTATTTGAACTTGGTTTATGTGCTAGAGTGGATTTCATGCTCCTACCATTGTTGATTTTTGGAGTTCTTGGATGATTATGCCCTCTTCACCCCTTTGCTTGATGCGATACTTCTTTGAGCTATTTCATAACTTGGATTGCTTAGTTTATTGCTTCCTATACTTGCCTTTATGTGTTATATTGGTCCCTTGTTGGCTTGGTTTGAGTTTTGCAAGAATTTAGAGCTTAGAATTCAAAATTTTTGCCCCTGGACCAGATCCACGGCACTGGATTTTTGTGCTTTGAAAAACCCACGGCCGTGGATATGGGGATAGATTTCAGTAGTTTCCTACCTTGGAATCCACGGACGTGTATATTCCTTTTGAAAAAATCCACGGGCCTGGATTTCAGGGCAGAAACATTTTGACTTCCGAACATCGTTTTCTTGCTTCGCTGCATTTTTCTTTCGTTTTCCCACCCCTTTCTTGGTCCCTTACCTTGTTTACTTGTGTCTTATGTGTTGTAGTTGTTTTGTGCAATGTGTTCTGTTGTTCTTTTCCGAGTTGTGGATTCATTTGTTTAGAAACGTGCAAGTTTTGCTCTCGTTGTTACTTTGTTACGCTTATGGCATCTCATACGCATTCATATGCATTTACCGAGCATCAATGTGGTTCATGTTGAGTCTAAGAGTAACCCTTGTTGTTTGTTTTGTTTAGAGGATCTTCCCATGGACGATGAGGTTGCCCCTTGAGTGCCCGATTTACTCTCTTTTGTCTCCGCTACCCGCGTTAAGGTGAGGTTTTGTTTCTTTTAGTTATTTGACCTACAACCCCTATATGGTTTGAAGCCTCGCATGCGAATTACGTATATTATATGATAGATACATGTATGATATATATGTTGTGGGCTTGTCCCGTTTGTTATAAGACTTTGAAAACACTTTGTATACGTATATAAGCTATTTTGCCTTTTGTTTTGGAAAAATTTGGTTAAGTGTGAATGTGTAGCGAGATATATGGCTTTGAAAGATAAGGTTTGCTATAAGTACGATTTTTGTGATAAGTTTTGGGCCACGGAGAGTGGTATGGTAATCTCGGGTCGGCCGTGGGGTCGCCGAGCTCTGCCATCAACATTCTCCATTTGAGAGTCTCACCCAACCTCGGGAGGTTTGGGGAAGGTTGTTTCTCTTGAGCCGACGGAAGTAACCGTCGAAGGTTTCAAGGTCGTGATTAAACCTTGTCTCTCGCGATTTTTGGATAGCTAGGGTCCATCAACCCTTCTATCACCAGGTGTTACGGTTGGATTATGCTTTGTTTTGCTTTGTTATGCCTTTCGTTTATGGAAGTTTGGATGTGTGACTCGTACTCTCCGAATTGGTTGGTTGTGTATGATCTATGAAACAAGAGTGGACTTCTAAGTATCTAAAACTTGATGTTTGGCCTTTGGCCTAAAATCCTAGTATGTATATGTATACCACGGGTATAGTCTTTGGTTTGCAAAAACCACTCTTGGTTCATGGATCCTTTCGATTTTGAATAAGTGTTATGCTCTATATGTATATTGGGTGTGTAAGTTAACCCCTCACTAGTCTCTAGGACTAATCCTCGTTGTTTTCCTCTTTTTCCCTTTTCTTTTGAGTTTGCAGGTACCTTTTGAGTCGAGCTAGGCGGCAAGTGTCTGTCGAGTTTACTTGTGGTGTAGCTCGGGTCTCAGGCATATGTAGTGGTTTTTGTACCTTACCTTTATGCACTAGAATTATGTAATTCGAATACTTATGATATTTTGGGCCCGATGGGCATTGTATATGTTGTATATATTCGTTTATATCTTAGCATGACAACTTAAACCCTCTTATTATATGTTATGTGATCTTAGGGATTATGTATGATTGTTTTAACGATTCCGCTACTCTTGTTTTATTTTGTTCGGTTCTTCAGGGTCTAGGCCGCCTAGCGAGGGTGTGAGCTTTGTGTGTCTCCCGTTCGCTATGGTTAGATTCGGGTGCGAACCCTTCATTTCGTTACTCGGATTAGACCATGGTGTGGGGGATGTAGTGCCCTTCGCTTCGGGGTGTTACATCCTTGCATGGTATCAGAGCTCTGGGTTGCAAAATCGGAGCTCTGGAGTCGTGTTGAGATATCTAGGTCATTCGGTTTAGGATTATGTGATTATCTGCATTTCATTCACATTCTTATGTGACTTATGTGCTTAAATTCATGATAATTGATCTCATAAACATACACTGAACCCCATGCATCAATATTTTCATGATTTGTGAATTTTCAGTATGCCTCCAAGAAGGAGAGTGGATAGGGAGCAAACCCCGGATCTTAATCAACCTCCACCACAAGGGCATGGACCACCGCCTCCACCGCCCTTGAATACCGAGAATATCGTACAAGCTCTTTTGAATCAACTTCAGCAGAATTAGAGGAATAACCCTCAATGGGAAGGGCAAGAAGGACTAGTGACTCCGGCCTTCAAGGAGTTTAGAAACAACAACCCTCCTAAATGGTATGGAGGTGACGACATCAAAGCAGAAGAGTGATTATCAGAGATCGCGGGAATTTAGGAAATCTGCCCCGCTCCTTCTCATGAGAAAGCCGTTTGCACGGCCAGGTTTATTCAAGGTCCCACATTGAATTGGCTCAAGGCTATGAGAGCCCGATTAGAGAGGAGCGGAGAGGAGTTCAATTGGGAAAGTTTCACAAGAGAGTATCGTCATAAGTATATCCCGCCAAGTGCCCGTGAAAGAAGGCTCCAGGAATTCTCGGAGTTGAAGCAAGGAAATAGAACCGCGGAAGAATATATCTTAGAATTTGAGAGGTTTACTCCGTATGCCCCTCACATTACAAATGATGATACTCAGAAAGCTCGAAATTTTATACATGGATTGAGGTATGAGATTCAGAATGGTTTACAAGCTGCAACTGTACCATCCCGATCGTTCGGATTTCCAGGTACGCGGTAACGAGAGGGTTATATGCGCATTTAAATTATTTAATTACGTATTTAAGTGCTATTTTAATGCTTATATGATTATTTTAATTTATATAAAATTAATTGTTTATATTTATGAACTTTGAATTTTAACGTTTAAGTTTGCATGCTCGTAAATTGCTCGTTATGTGTCGGAATTCAATTCCAATTTTTGTGAAATTTTGATATGCGTGATATATGTGAGTTATGAATATGGTTGCATGCTCGTTTTAAGTTTTCGTGTTCGTTTGTCGAGGTTTTAAACCTTAAGCATTTGACGAGGGACATGAGGGCCTAACTAGTTTTAGCGCGCCTCGTGTTCCGGAGGCCATAACTTGAGCTCGGGAATTCGGATTCGAATTCTGGAAGATGCATTGGACTTGTAACGAAGAAAGGAAACTTTTTGAACCTGGTTTGGTATTTTTCTAAGCTCGTTTAGACCCTCGTTTTTCACCTGGAATGAACAGATTGCGCTAAAGCCACCTTCTTTGACTAGTCATGTACTTGTGGGCCCATTTTAACTATGCTTAAGCTTTAACCCTTGGTTTATTTGATCTTAAATCACTCCTCTCTCTTCCCTACCTCTCCATTTCGGACCACACCCCCAAGAGAGGAGGAAAATCTGCTGATCGATGGAGAAAAGAAGGAAGAAAGAAAACCCCTTTCCATGGCTTGTGATTTTTGGAGCTAAACTCTTCCATACTTCATCAACTCTTGAAGGTATGTATATTTTCAAATTCTCCATGATTATATGATGAGTTTGATCCATGAATTTCATGCTTTACTTGAGATTTAAAATGAGTTTGGGGGATTGTATGTATAGAAGGGTTTGAGGTCATTTCTTGCTCCTTTGGCTTAGCTTGAATATGTGGCTGATTTGATGCTCCCTTGATGATTGTATGAACTTCTTTGCTTCCATTCTTGATTTATACTTCATGTTAGATGTGTTAGGGTTGTTTTCTCTTTGATAACTTGATTAAAACTTTGAGCTTTTGGGCATGAAAAAATGAAATTATAATCTACTCTCCCGGTATGAACTGCTGTCACGTTTTGAGGGTTGTTTGATTGAATTCTTGCCTCCAATTTCGTGTGTTAATGCATGGATATGTAGTAAACATGTTTCTCTATAAATATGCTCTTGGTTGCCCCGATTTCATGCCTCATTTCAGCTGCATATATGGATTACATGAGTGAGAACATGACTTATTTTCCCTCCTTTCTCGCAATGGTTTTATGTGGCTGTTTTGGTGCTCAAAAACTGATTATATGGACTTGTTTCTTTGATCATTAACTGATAGTATATGATGTTTGGATGATTTTCTCTTAAGATCCTTCGATGAAATTATGAGTTTTTTAGCCCCAAACCTAAGCTAGAAATCTGCTCCCCTGTTTTGGAACTGCTGTGACGTTTTATGCTTTGTTGCTTGAGTTAATGGCTTCCAATTCCTGTGAATTTGCATGGAGATGTTGTATACTAATTTCTTTACATGTTAGCCCTGCTCTTGTAAGCTTTTAGATCCATTTTCAGCTTCTAAACCGAAACATGAGGCTTGTTTGTATGCTATGTACGAACCTAACTGCTGCTGTGATACTTGAAGTGTTGGGTTGATCTCTTGTACTTATTTTCGTGTGAATTTGCATGAGCATGAAGTATATGAATTGCTCTTTATGTTAACTTTGCCCTTCCTAGCTTTTAACTTGCATTTTGACCCAAATTTGAAGTGCATGGCCTGTTTGTAGGCATGGTATAACCGAACTGCTGCTGTTGCATTTTTGTGATTACTTGGTGGTCCTAATGTGCTCCAATTCATGTCAATTTACATATACATGGAGTATTTGAGCAGCTTAGTATGTTAACATTTAGTCCCCAAGCTTTTAGCTCCGAACTCTGCCCCTAAGTTGGTGATCATGGCATGAATGCATTGGTTTCTCTTCCTTGTCCGATTTTCCTTGCTTGATTTGAGAGGCTTTTGTTGCTACATTCTTTGGCCTTTTAATGTGATTCTTTTGTGCTTATTTCATGCATGTTATGTGTGTATTTGACGCCTAAGAAGTTCCCCAAGAGCTGCTCCTGAAATGCCCCGATTTTGCCTTTGAAAATGTTGCTGCGCCAAAAACCATTTTTCAGAAATTTGAACTGGACACGGCCATGTCCAGTTTGTGCTGAGTATTGACACGACCGTGTCAAGGCCTCGACTTGGGCATCTGATTTATTTACCGTGTCCGTTTCATTTGTGTTTTGGACATGGCCGTGTCATGTGTCACGGTAGTGCCCCGAGGGAGTTTCTTTCGTCGTTTCGTTGCTTTTAATTTCTTTCTCTTGTCCCGTTTGTGACCTATATGCATTATTAACTTAATGTATTATGTGTTAACTTGTGTAATATGAATTTATGATTTGATTTATGTGCTCGTTTTCGAATTATGGATTCATATGTGCGCTATGCTCCTTTAACGTGCGTTTATGATTTTCTGTCTCGTTTATATGCCTTACATGATCAATCGTTGCTCTTTATATGATATGAATACGTTGATAACATGTTGTATCGTATGATATATTCGTTATATGAAATCTATGAATTCGTTTGACATGATTTATGAGACTTATGAATAAATATGAACTCGTATGCATTATTGGTCAATTTGTTAAGCTTCATAAGCATCACTCGCATTCATATGCATTTGCCGAGCGGCAATATGGTTCATTTTGAGTCTAAGTTTGCCTCTTGCTCTTTGTTTTGCTCTTAGGTTCGTTCCGATGTGAGGAAGTGGTCCGTTTGACTCCTTTTGGCCCGTTTTGTCCGGTTTGGTCGACAAGGTGAGGTTTTCTTTCCTTTTAGTTATTATGACCTAAAACCTTATTTGTATTTTGAACCCGCATGCGACTTATATAAGTATATATATAGATATGTGTTTGGATACGTATTTTGTGGGATTTGTCCCGTTTGTCTTGAGATTTTGAAAACGCTTTTGTAAGTATATAAACTCTATTTTCGTTTGTTTTGACAAGCTTTGATAAGAGGGTGTGTGTGTAAGCGTGGTATGATCTGTGGATAAGCTTTTTGTAATAAGTATAAGCTTGGTGATATGTGTGTGTGTGTGAGTTCTGTGATCTGTTTGGGCCCCGGAGGAGTGGTATGTGATCTCGGGTCGGCCATGGGGTCGTCGGGCTCTCTCATCAAAACGACTCCACAAAAGGGAGACTTTGCCCAACCTCGGGAGGTCGAGGGGAAGGCGGGTCTTCTAGAGCCGACGGTGTGCTACGTGACCCGTCGAAGGAGCGGGCGGATCCCCCGTCTCATTCAGTTTATCAGTGGGGTTTGAGAGGGGCACCTCTCTCCCCAAACGGTGTTGGGGTGGAGTTGGGATATGATTTGTTTTGTTTTCGTTTCGCCTTGGGGTATGGAGTAAGTAAGTTGAAGTTAAGCTTTCGGTGCTTTATGTTTCGTTTATGGTTGTGAAACGGGGCGGATTTCTAAACTCTAAAACTTGACCGAATTTGGCCTTCGGCCCCAAACTTCTTTCTTTATATATAGTATCACGGGTTAAATGTTTTAGAATGCAAAAACCGTACCCGGTTCATGAACCCTTTCAGCTTTATATATGCTTTGCTCTTTTGTATATGTATGGGTGCGTGAGTTAGCCCCTCACCAGTCTCTAGGACTGACCCTCGTTATTTCTATCTTTTTCCCCCTTCGATTTGAGTTTGCAGGTACCCGTTTTGTGAGATTTGGAGCTAGGCGGTTGTCTTTGAGTCTTGGTTTTGGCGAGCTTGAGTCTCATGCATTGTATTTTCGTTTTCTTTATACATTTTGGCTAATTCTGAAATATGTATAAGTTATGATTTTAATTCCAAATTGTAAAGGTTTTTGTAACTTAAATTATTATTTTTCATAAGTCTCGAGTATGTTTATTTGTTTGGGAGATTCTGGTGCTTCCGCCTTTGTTATTTGTTTTATTGCGTGCTCTGAGTAGGGTCTAGACCGCCTAGCTTAGGTTGGATTTTTGTTTGTCACCCGTTCGCTATGGTTTGATGCGTGGACGGAGTCTCCATTTTGTTTCACGTGTTGAGATATGGTGCGGGGGATGTGGCGCCCTTCACTCCGGGGTGTTACAGCAACCGTGGATACTTGGGAGAAGGCTACCCGAAAGGCTCTTAAAGTAGAAGCTAATAGGTTGAGATTGAGGCCCCCAACTTATTCTTCTGGGCAAGGTTCGGGTTCTAATTTGGGCAAGAGTCCTGCATCACAAAGTGGGCCTCCGGTCTTCAAAGCCCAAGGTCCTAATATTTCTAACAAGAAAGCCCGACCCCCTGCTCCAGCTCTACCGGCGCAGATACAATATGTTTATTGCAAAGGCCCCAATCACACCGAGGAGACATGCCGGAAGAAACTTAAGAGGTGTTATAAATGTGGTGAAGCCGACCATTTGATCAACGCTTGCCTGCAAATGAGAGTTCCTCAGGCTCGAGCTCCTCAACCCTTGAATGTGATGCCTCCGAGAGCCCCTATCCAAGCGAGAGCTTATGCTTTGGAAGGAGAAGAGGAGAACGTGGAAGTGGATGCCAATGCCGTTATTGAAGGCACCATTAGCATACATGGCATTCCATTACATGCATTGTTTGATCCGAGAGCAACACATTCATTTATTGCTTCCCAGCTTGTTCATACACTTTCCTTGCTTGTTGCTTTCTTTGATGATACCTTTGTTGTTACTTCTCCTCTTGGTGGTAATTTGGTTATGAATTGTGTTTACCGTGGTTGTTCGGTGGTTGTGGAAGATCATAAGTACCCGGCTGATTTGGTTGAGATGCCTGTAAAGAAGTTTGGGGTGATTTTGGGGATGGATTGGTTGTTTCGACACCGAGCTAAGATGGATTGTTTAGAGAAGAAGGTTATTTTGGGTTCTACGCTGTTCTCGGGTCAAAGGTTGAAGACTTTCCCGTTTATTTCCTTTATGGAAGCTAACAAGATGTTCCGGGACGGTGCGACGGGCTATGTAGCTTATCTTTTAAACAAGCCGAGAGATCAAGCCAAGCTCGAAGAGACGGAGATTGTGAAGGAATTTCCTGATGTCTTTCTGGAGAGTTTGAGGTCTCTACCTCCGGATCGAGACATTGAGTTTGTAATCGATCTCTATCCCGGATCGGAACCGTTTGCGAAGTCTCCCTATAGGATGGCTCCAGCTGAGTTGGAGGAGCTGAAGGCGCAACTTGACGAGCTCTTAGAATGTGGTTACATCCGCCCTAGTGCTTCTCTATGAGGTGCGCCCATCCTGTTTGTAAAGAAGAAGGATGGGATGTTGCGGATGTGTACTGACTACCATGAGCTAAACCAGTTAACGGTTAAGAACAAATACCTTACTTCCTCACTTAGAAGAATTGTTTGATCTTCTTCAAGGTTCGTGTGTCTACTCCAAGTTGGATTTGAGGCAAGGGTATTATCAATTGCGTATCCGGGAAGAAGATGTACCGAAGATGGGTTTCAACACTCGGTATGGGCATTTTGAGTTTGTGGTAATGCCTTTTGGTCTTACTAACGCCCCAGCCGCGTTTATGGATATTATGCATCGAATATTCCGGCATTACCTCGATAAATTCGTGGTCATCTTTATAGATGATATTCTGGTGTATTCGAGGTCCGTGGAAGAGCACGCGCGGCATTTGAGAATCATCATGTCTACACTTCGAGAGCACCGGTTGTTTGCCAAGTTCAGTAAGTGCGAGTTCTGGCTAGATCGAGTTTCTTTCTTGGGTCACTTCATCTCGGGGAAAGGTGTAGAAGTGGATCCGGTGAAGATTGAGACGGTTATGCTTTGGAAGCAACCTAAGAACGCCTCAGAAGTGAGAAGTTTTTTGAGATTAGCAGGGTATTATAGGCGCTTTGTGAAAGATTTCTCAAAGATTGCATCCCCGTTGACCCGATTAACAAAGAAATAGGCTAAATTCGAGTGGGATGAGGCGTGTGAAAAGAGTTTCCAAACTCTCAAGGAGAAGTTGACTAAGGCACCAGTTTTGACCTTACCCAAAGGTTCAAAAGGCAACTCAATCTACACCGATGCTTCGAAGGAAGGGCTCGGTTGTGTGTTGATGCAGAATGGCAAAGTGGTAGCCTACGCCTCTAGGAATTTAAAGGATCACGAGAGAAATTATCCCACTCATGATTTGGAACTTGCTGCGGTTTGTGTTTGCTTTGTTGAAATGGCATCACTACCTCTATGGAGCTACCTTTGATGTGTTTACTGATCACCAGAGTTTGAAGTATTTGTTCACCCAAAAGGATTTGAACACCAAAAACCGGGAAGAACTCTCCAACCACTTCCAATTCCCGAATGGAAGTGGGAGCAAGTGACAATGGACTTTATGTCCGGCTTGCCAAGGACCAAAGGAGGTTTCGACGGGATATGGGTTATTATTGATCGGTGGACGAATTCGGCCCATTTTCTCAATTTTCGGATGTAGAAAAAAGTGCCTAAACTCGCCCGGTTGTATCGGAAAGAGATTGTCAGGTTACATGGTGCACCGGTCAGTATTGTTTCAGACAGGGATCCTCAGTTTACATCAAATTTTCGGCAAAAGCCACAGAAGTGTTTGGGAACGAAACTTCAGTTTAGCACTGTTTTCCACCCACAAACGGATGGGCAATCCGAGAGATTGATAAGGTATCTTGAGGACATGCTTCGTGCTTGTGCCTTGGATTATCAGGATTTGTGGGATGAAATATTGGATTTGGTCGAGTACGCCTACAACAACAGTTTTCAGTCCTCAATTGGTATGGCCCCGTATGAAGCTCTCTATGGAAGAAAGTGTCGGTCCCCTCTCTTTTGGGATATTGATGAGTGGAGATCTATGTTGCACGGATACGGACATGGTGAATCGTGTTAGGAATAGTGCCCTAGAAAGCCGATTAGTCATAATCTTTGAATGATATACGAATGATTAATATCACAGGCAAACACTTATTTATATGCTCTTGTTTGGTATGCGTTTACTTTAGTTGTGCATGTGTGAGAACTCCCCTAATCCTGATGACTTTAGGACTCTACCATTTAGGTGAAATGGTTCATGAAACAAGCCCTATTTCACATAAGTCATGATTAGTAAAATACTCCAAGCCGATGAGTCCTACAGACAGTGCGAGTGTCAACCTGACTCCTCTAAGGTTTGCTTGTGGGATCACGCCCTTAAGAAGGACCACCTTGTTTCATGGAGGTGCAAAGTGTATAGTTGATACGTGCGTGATACATGAGGGTGCTTACTTCAATAAGTAAGTTCACTGAGGTGCCCCGTGTGAGAACATTCCTAAATGGGAAAGGAGGTTTCTATTTCAGGAAATGGAAACTTCCAGATTAGGAAATATCTCACGAGTCACTGATGTGATTAATTGATCCTTAGACTTGAGGTTCCATGTCACTTTACGAGTTAACTCTGTAGTCTTTGGTATAAGCTTTAAAGGGTGTCGCCTTTATGAGTTAACTTTGTAGTCTTTGGTATAAGCTTTAAAGGGTGTCGCCTTAGACAACTGATTCAAGGCTTATGCTGGGGCTGCACAAGTGACTCATGAAAGTCAATGAGAATCAAGAAAGGACCTACACTTGCATATGCAAGGTGATCTCTTATTGTGTAAGTCTTTCATATGCCATATGGAGTCCTTGGCCAAGGCAGTAGATCAAGACATCAAGAAAAGGGTTTCTTGGATTGAGATCAAATGGATATGAAATGCACTTAGCTTTAAGACCAGATTATTAGGGTTCTAATTATTCCCTTACCCTAGATATTGGTTGAGAGATAGTAAGTAGGAGGATTGTATCTCACATGAATCAATGACTTAAAGGTTCTGTCGAATCCGAACATTCCAATTCAGCTAGGGGTTAAACACCTGTTGCTAGACTATGGTCGTTTAATCTGTGGACTGATTAATTAATTAATTGGGGTCACTGCTAATTGAATTGAGAACCTAGAGGGTCACACACAATAACTTGGTTACATGAGTTAAGGCTTTAAAATGATTAAACGAGTTAATCGGGCCAAGAGGGTTCCACACGTGTGAACCACACGTGTGGCTCACGTGAGTGACACGTGTCCTTGTGACACGTGTCTCACATGTGTGTAAATATATTTGTATATTTATTTATGTGTTAAATAATTAATGTGATTAATTATTTAATAGACTTTGGTTTAATTTTGAATAAAAAAAAAAAAGTCTTATTTTGGAGAAAAATAATCTAGTTAATTAATTGTGAATTAATTAATTAGATAAAATAAGTTATTTATTTTGAATAAATAAAGTATAAAATTATCCAAAAATAGTTTGGATATTTTAGCTCTCTTGAAAGTTGATTTGAACTTGAATTCAAAGTCAAAGTCAAAATTACTTGATGATCAAGTAATAGGAGAGAGGGACCAAATCCTTAGTCCATAAGGACTAGGATTTTCGGCCACTCCCATCCTATAAATAGGGGAGCTAATCGAGAATTCTTTTGGTTCATGTGTTGAACACCATCCTTTCTCCAAGATAAACGAAACCCTAGGTTAAGCCTAAACACTAACTAGAGAACTAGCATCCTTACTAGTTAGGTTGTAGCCAAGTTGGTGGACTATCTCTAGAGAGCTTCAAGTTAGAAGTTTTGAAGATTCGAGCTTTACCAAAAAGTGGGGATCAAGCAAAACGATCAGAAGGGATGAAGAAACGATTCTGAACCCAACATGAAACGAGTGAAAAATTCGAACCAAAGAAGATGGCGAAAATCGTTTGTCCATATCCTGAAGGATGAATTTTTTCACGAGGGTTTTGTGACTGGCAGTTTTCCATTTTCGCAAAACTGGTTTTCGAAGGGAGTTTCAATCATGCTTTTCTCGTTTCATGTTTCTTTCTTTATGTTATATTGTTAAGAACTTCCCTAACATGATTTGAATCTAGGTTGGTGTGGATTGTTATCCCTACAATGGATTCTGAAGTAGAAAGAGACTTTCGAGGAACGGGTTGCCATTACCGTATGAAGCGTGTTTGAGGGCGGCTCAAAACGTGTCAAGAAAGCTACTACCCAAGTGAGTTTCTTGATCTCTACGAATTTGGATACACGATTGCGAGTCCAAGATCCTTTTGTTGGAAAAATTTTTAAATTTCCGCTGCTTTCTGATTCCTGTTTTCCATCAAGTGGTATCAGAGCCACCTGGTTAATCGTGTTTCTGATTCGTCTCAATTAAACTGAATTTTGAGTACTTCTTGAATCTGAGTTAGAGTTAGGTATTCTTGAATTTGTATTGTAATCTGAGCTTTTGAATCTGAGAGGTTTCCTGATAAATTGAGAAAATCGTTTTCTGGAAAAAAAAAGGGTTTCATTTTAGATTTATTAAAATCGCGAATTTGATTCCCGAATTGAGACGAAAATTTTTCTGAAAATTTTGTACGGAAAACGGTGCGGGATGACGAGGACCAAGCGAGTTGGTCGCTCGTCGTCGCCGCACGCGGACGGGTCCGGACGAGGCAGGAACAGCCTGTGCGGGATCGTCCGCACACCCCTGTGCGGGACTGCCCGCACGCGTCCGGAACAGCCTGTACGGGATCGCCTGCACACTCCTGTGCGGGACTGCCCGCACGCGTCCGCCCAGCCCTGTGCGGGATCGCCCGCACACCCCTGTGCGGGACTGCCCGCACGCGTCCGGAACGGCCTTTGCGGGATTGCCCGCACACCCCTGTGCGGGATCGCCCCGCAAGCCTCCGCCCAGTCTGGGCGGATGTGACGCGATGCGACTTTTCGTGTTTTTTGGCCCAAATTTTATTTAAAAATTATTTAAAAAATTTTTTTTTTACTGAAAAAATTTTAATTTTGAAATAAAATTATAATTTGGGAATTTCGGGAATCAAAGTCAATTTTAATTTTTCGGGAAAAGTATAATTATTATTTTTGAAATAATGATTTTAATAAAATTGTTAATTTTTGAATTAACTTGAATTTTATCAGATTCTAGCTTTTCATTTTGAAATTATTCTTGAACAAGGAACTGTTTTTCAGATTACTTTGAGTTAGTCGAACTTAAAGTTAAAGGAATTTTAAATTTATTGGTAAATTTAAATTCTTGCAATTTAAGCATGTTAGGTGATCGTGGGTTTAGACTTATGTATGGTTTTAATTTATTCACATGGATGGTTTAAATTGGGGTTGGAACCCTATAGTTGCATTTTTTCAATTGAGGTTGGAGCCTCACTTATGTGCGTACTGTTATGTGATTTATTATGTGGCTTTCCATATTACTGTTTTTTAGGCCGAGGTACGCCCCGTGTAATTGCCTAAGGCCAATATGAAGATTGAGCCTTATTACTTTATGTCTTTTTCTTTTTATTGTAATTTGAGAGTAGAGATAGGTGGTGAGGTTTTATTTTCATTTTGGAGACAATGCACCCATGGAGTAAGATGGACCACATTCAAGTAACAAGGAGGCTATAAGTGAAGACCCCTCAAAATGTTAGGGAGGGGAATCTCAATTGTAAAAATGTAATAGAGATAGGGCTCGTATTTTGTTACCGCTTTCCCTTATGTGATTTAAACTGTTTATGTGGCATGTATGTTAGAACTTGTGATTGTAGAGTGGCTCCCACATATCACGCATAAGTTAGGTAAAACCCATGATCATCACATGTTAGTATCATGCTAGGACATGTTATCTGTTTATGTGCTTGTTTGAAATGCATTTAAGTTGTACTTGCATTAATCAAGACTAATAAAATTGGATAACATATGTGTTGGTGAGGTCGAACAGAACAACTCTTCGGTTGATTCGAAAATTCCCATTAAATATTAAGCTCATTTCAAATAATAGGTATTTAATTCGAGATGCAAATTTTGAATTAAATTCCTAGCATTCCATCAATAGGTTTTAAGTTTAGTAAGTAAAGTTAGTTATTGTCCGCGAGTCGTGGGATAGCTAGTGGAGCTTATTAGTTCTTAGTTACCTAATTGATCATTTTAAATGATCAATATTTTGTGGTTAATTTTGGGAAGGGCGATGTCCACGAGTCGTGGGTCGTTCGAACTAAGTTTTGATCATGATCTTATGATTGATGGGTCTAGCTTAACGCCTAAGTAAATATGGATGTCGCACGAGTCGTGGGTCCATACTGAAAGATAGGTGATGCAAAAACAATTACTAAGAGTTCTAAAGGTGTTAGAATTGGTAGGTTGTACCTACCTAGGGTTTTACTTAGAATGTCCGCGAGTCGTGGGTTCGAGGTAAAATGCTTAGGATCTTAGTACCCATTGGGAAACGCGTTCCTCTTAGATCTTTGGGAATTATAGATCTTTGAAAAACAGTGGGAGCTACATTAGATTAAAGACCTTATCTTTTGTATATCGTTATAATTCAGCATGCTCACATTTTCTCTGCTTAGCATTTAGGTTGTAGTTCTGTGATTCTCTACAATATGAAATGCAAACCCATTCGTATCTGTTAGCAATAGTGCCCTAGAAAGTCGATTAGTCATAATCCGTTTTGGGACTTTCCTAGTATCACAGACAATCTTTGAATAATATACGATTGATTAATATCATAGGCAAACAGTTCTTTATATGCTCTTGTTTGGTATGCGTTTACTTTATCTGTGCATGTATGAGAACTCCCCTAATCCTGATGACTTTAGGACTCTACCATTTAGGTGAAATGGTTCATGAAACGAGCCCTATATCACATAAGTCATGATTAGTAAAATACTCCAAGCCGATGAGTCCTACAGACAGTGGGAGTGTCAACCTGACTCCTCTAAGGCTTGCTTGTGGGATCACGCCCTTAAGAAGGACCACCTTGGTTCATGTAGGTGCAAAGTGTATAGTTGATACGTGCGTGATACATGAGGGTGCTTACTTCAATAAGTAAGTTCACTGAGGTGCCCCTTGTGAGAACATTCCTAAATGGGAAAGGAAGTTTCTATTTCAGGAAATGGAAACTTCCAGATTAGGAAATATCTCACGAGTCATTGATGTGATTAATTGATCCTTAGACTTGAGGTTCCTTGTCACTTTATGAGTTAACTCTGTAGTCTTAGGTATAAGCTTTAAAGGGTGTCGCCTTAGACAACTGATTCAAGGCTTATGCTGGGGCTGCCCAAGTGATTCATGAAAGTGAATGAGAATCAAGAAAGGACCTACACTTGCATTTGTAAGGTGATCTCTTATTGTGTAAGTCATTCATATGCCATATGGAGTCCTTGGCCAAGGCAGTAGATCAAGACATCAAGAAAAGGGTTTCTTGGATTGAGATCAAATGGATATGAAATGCACTTAGCTTTAGACCAGATTATTAGGGTTCTAATTATTCCCTTACCCTAGATCTTGGTTGAGAGATAGTAAGTAGGAGGATTGTATCTCACATGAATCAATGACTTAAAGGTTCTGTCGAATCCGAATATTCCAATTCAGCTAGGGGTTAAACACCTGTTGCTAGACTATGGTCGTTTAATCTGTGGACTGATTAATTAATTAGTGAATTAATTAATTAGGGTCACTGCTAATTGAATTGAGAACCTAGAGGGTCACACACAACAACTTGGTTACATAAGTTGAGGCTTTAAAATGATTAAACGAGTTAATCGGGCCTAGAGGGTTCCACACGTGTGAAACCACACGTGTGGGTCACGTGACTGGACACGTGTCATAGGGACACGTGTGCCACACGTGTTTATTTGATTGAATATTAAATAATTAATTTATTAATTATTTAATAGACTTTGGTTTAATTTTGAATTAAAAAGAAAGTTTTATTTTGGAGAAAAATAATCTAGTTAATTAATTGTGAATTAATTAATTAGATAAAAATAAGTTATTTATTTTAAACAAATAAAGTATAAAACTATCCAAAAATAGTTTGGATATTTTTAGCTCTCTTAAAAGTTGATTTGAATTTGAATTCAAGGTCAAAGTCAAAATTACTTGATGATCAAGTAATAGGGGAGAGGGACCAAAATCCTAAGCCCATAAGGATTAGGGATTTTCGGCCACTTCCCTCCTATATATAGGGGAGCTCGAGCTCCCCTTAGAGCTAATCAAGAATTCTTTTGGTTCATGTGTTGAACACCATCCTTTCTCCAAGATAAACGAAACCCTAGGTTAAGCCTAAACACTAACTAGAGAACTAGCATCCTTACTAGTTAGATTGTAGCCAAGTTGGTGGACTATCTCTAGAGAGCTTCAAGTTAGAAGTTTTGAAGATTCGAGCTTTACCAAAAAGTGGGGATCAAGCAAAACGATCAGAAGGGATGATGAAACGATTCTGAACCCAACATGAAACGGGTGAGAAAATCGAACCAAACAAGATGGTGAAAACCGTTCGTCCATATCCTGCAGGATGAATTTTTTCACGAGGGTTTTGTGACTGGCAGTTTTCTACTTTCGGAAAACTGGTTTTCGAAGGGAGTTTCGATCATGCTTTTCTCGTTTCATGTTTCTTTCTTTATGTTATATTATTAAGAACTTCCCTAACATGATTTGAATCTAGGTTGGTGTGGATTGTCTATCCCTACAATGGATTCTGAAGTAGAAAGAGACTTTCGAGGAACGGGTTGCCATTACCGCATGAAGCGCGTTTGAGGGCGGCTCAAAACGTGTCAAGAAAGCTACTACCCAAGTGAGTTTCTTGATCTCTACGAATTTGGATACACGATTGCGAGTCCAAGATCCTTTTGTTGGAAAAATTTTAAAAATTCCGCCGCTTTCTGATTCCTGTTTTCCAACAGTATCCATCCTTAAGTCAAACAAGTTGACTAAGTCCTAACTAACTCTAAAAAGGCTTCGGATCCTAGAATTCATTTTAGAATCCGAAAAGAGAAATTGTTCTCTACAAGGCGAGATTTTCCTTTACTTGAAAATTTGACCCGGGCCAAAAGAGAAGCAACCTTAGGTGATTGGATTTTTCCAAACCACTTAAGAGCAATTGAACCACCTCATAAAAATGTTACAAGGTATAACATTATGGAATTATTCAATATTCCAAATGAGGAAACAAGTGCACACGAACAAGGTCTAAAGATCTTATTTGAAGATCTTATGGTCTCGATCATCAACTGAGAAAAGAGTTCTCAATGCACTGATTGCTTACATTGCTTCCACCATCATTCAAACCCTTTATGCTCAACTAGAATGATGCTAATGTAGCATAGTTAATAATGGTTAAGAGCATCCTTAAGAAGGAATAAAAGGTTATGATGGTTAATTCTTCTTCTAAACTCACTAAGTTAAAGGCTTGAAGGCCTAAAGAAGAAGAAACCCTTAAGAGCCCATTAGAGGGGCATGTAAGGGGTACGCCCAAAAAGACACTAGAGATCAAATAGGACGTTTGCTTTTATGGTAGCAAATAAGGACTTTGAAAGGGGACTACAAAGAGTATGAGTATTCTGAAATGTTACCTCGTTTAGTAATTCTACTAGGAATAGAATTCACTAGTCTTGAGTCAATTCTGCATAATCCGTTGTGCAAAAACTCAAGGCACTAATGTTCTGAACATACAACGAGATAACAAAAGTAAGTGAGATGACAAAGCTTCGAATTACTTTGGAACGTTGACATATAAAAGGATTAGCAAGTCAGACACCTTAGGATCATTCTATGAAAATGAACCTATAGAGTCGGCTTCCTGAGAATCATGTCTTGAGGGAAGCGTTCCTGAATCCCGTTTATAAGAAAAGTGGAACATTCCAAAATTATAGTGGATTTCGATCCAAGCTGATGAGTGTAAGATGCTTAATGTAAGCACTAGATACAATCGTCAGTTTAATCATTATGAATGAATATACTTATTAAAGTACAAATTCGAAACTTATATGAAATTCTTAGAATCTCAAAAAGGAGGTTAGGAACCGAAGTAGTCATAAGTTATAGGTAAATCGATATGATCGAGGTAACCAATATCTTAGCAACTAATTCCTTAGTCATCCTAGAGATAGTAGGATTATCTCTCAGTAAACTAATTCGTGAACACCTTAGTGTTTCCGAATGAGGGAATGAAACCTAATAGGATATGGTCCATTCCATAGTAAGCTTTACTGACTTACAATCATTCTAGGAATAAACTCCTAGAATATGCAGTTAAAGATTTTGAATTTAGTACCTTCCAAAATCAATCCTTTAGTTGCACTATGCAATGTGGCATACTAAATTCCCTAATTATTCTTATCCAAGAATTTAATGGAATCCTCTTAAGTGAAGAGGATAGTGGGAGATAAGCTTGAAACGAGTTCAGGTTTATACAATAATATAGGATATCATTTCTGCGATTCCCTTGGACAAAGGTTGTTTTTCTCAAGGAATGTACCTTTCTTAAGGAATCGTTCCTGTAGAAGAAGAAAGGCAAGCAAGCAGACCTCAAAGAAATTTGAGGATAAATATCCACGCCGCGTATAGAAGAAACGAGCCCATCTGATAAAACTTAGCCAAATTTTAGAGTATGTACACGTGTGAAACCCTTCTCTTAAGACGTGTTTAGAACGCGTTCCTAGATAGCCAAGGAATTACTTGAAGAGGAGACACTGTCAGATTTGGAATCTGAGTAGTATAAGCAAGCCTTGAAATCCAATATGGATTCCATATACTCAAACCAAGTTTTGACCTTGGTTGATCCACCTGATAGTATAAGCAAGCAGACCTCAAAGAAATTTGAGGATAAATATCCACGCCGCGTATAGAAGAAACGAGCCCATCTGATAAAACTTAGCCAAATTTTAGAGTATGTACACGTGTGAAACCCTTCTCTTAAGACGTGTTTAGAACGCGTTCCTAGATAGCCAAGGAATTACTTGAAGAGGAGACACTGTCAGATTTGGAATCTGAGTAGTATAAGCAAGCCTTGAAATCCAATATGGATTCCATATACTCAAACCAAGTTTTGACCTTGGTTGATCCACCTGATAGGATCAAGCTCGTGGAGCTTCGAGTAAATGGAAAGCATTACAACCTTCTTAACGATTGAAATGCAAAAGTCCATTTGGATTATGTTTACCACATCCTCATATTCTGACTATGAGATATGGTAAATGAATATGAGAACTATCTTGTTCAATATGAGACTGAAAGAGACTGAAATAAGGTATTTCTATAAATCTCATGTAACGCCCCAGCTTTCGGCAATTCAGGTATGAACGACACGTGTGCGTTTGAGAGTTGTAATTTAACTATTAATTGTCCATTTCTCTAATTTTCCATATCATGACATTTTTTTATAAAAATTACATTCTTGTTATTTTATTGAAAATTCATATCATATCATATTTTTCAAAATTATCGAATGTGATTGTAATGTGAAATATTTTCTCGAACGTGATTTATTTCCTTTATGTCCTTAATTGATCATTTTCATGCATATGGGATCTAATTGAATTGGACCTAATTGATTATTTTAAAAGGGGATTTGGAGTCAATTGCTTAACTTATCTTTTCAAGGGATTTAATTGCAAAATTGGCCAATTCTTTTCTCTTCTTGGGAGCATATCACGTACCATTTGCTTCTTCCTTCATACACACAATATCATCTTTGCTCCATTTGCTTCCCATTTCAACCGAACCAAAAACCCTTGATTGGAGTTGGGAGATTTCATCACTTGAGCATCAATTTGTGTGGGATTTGTGATATTTGGAGCATCATCAACATCCTTTCATCATCTCTTCTTCCATTTCTTTCTCTTGAGGTAAATATGGTGAATGAATGATTTTATTGAAATTATAGGTTATCTAGGGCTTTGTTGTGCATTGAATGAAGTGTGTATTGGTTGTTGGAAAATTTATTGTGGTCATTAAGCATGAGTTTGAGGCATATATCTTGTGATTTATGGACTTGAAGCATGTTGGACTGAATGGGTTTCAAATGAGTGAATATTGATGATCTAACTTGGGATCATATGTTTTTATGAGTTATTGTTGATATATATACATGTTAGCATATTTATTGTGTTTAATATTTGCATTGGAACATGGTTTGCATCCATTTTTGTGGTTGTTTGAGGCTTCTCCATGGCTGCTCTGTTTTTCTACTCTGCATATTTTGCTCACGTATTCTGGGAACGGCCCTTCCCAGCTCCAGTTCAAAACTGGAACGGCCGTTCCCATGATGCTGAGACTCAGGCCAGCGAGACTGGGAACGGCCGTTCCCTCTTTGGCCTGTGAGCCGGAACGGCCATTCCCAGCCGAATGCGTTTTATATTTTAAAAGCGCTGGCGCGCGTTTTCTGAGCCATGGGAACGGCCCTTCCCATTTTAAAGGGAAGGCCGGAACGGCCGTTCCCATAGTCCAGAAAGGGTGCGAAATTCACTGCATAAATTTAAAATTTCCGCACCTCGTTCGGACGGCTTCTTTGACCCCTAATTGCTTTTATATGATTGATTACCTGTTGAAACCAAATATTTTCATGGTACATTGCATTTTTCTCGTCGCTTCGTCACATTTTGCCGTTCGTCCTATTTGGTACATTTTGAGTCGTGTTTCACGGACAATTGTCTTTCTTGCACAGACCAGCTTCCTGGTGACGAGGAGCAGGCCCCGTGAGCTGTTTCCTTGGAGTATTTTGGGTCGACAGGTGAGGTTTAATTTTAGATACATAGGACCCGTACAACCCTATGTGATATTTTAAACCAAAACCTATAATTATACGTATAGTTTTCCAATGAGATTGGTTTTCAAATGTTTTATCGAAATATTGAAAGAAATTGATTGATTGATTGATTGATTGGGCGAGTATTGTATTGCACTGTGGGCCCGAGGGTAGTGACTCGAGCCAACCGGGAAAGCATGGGCTGACGGGTAACTCGATAGCTATCCTCACCAAATTGGGATGACCCCTGAACCCTCTAGGAGATTAGGGGAGGAAGGAGTTCCGGGCTTAGGGATTCATGTACCCTCTGCCCAGATTGATTGGATGGTGGGGCCTTGCAATCCCACCATCACCCGGAGGAAGAAGGCGTTATTGAAACTGCTAGTTGTGCACATTAATGAATTGCTTGATCACCTAATCACCTAATAATTGATTGATTGATTGATTGATTGTACACAGTCGGTGTAAGGTTGGAGAATTGCCCCACTCGCCGGGCCACTATTGATTGAATTGAAATTGATTGAATTGAAATTGGAATAGTTGTAATCTCGGGCGATAGTATCTCTTTTAACCTACTAAATTGTATTGTTTTTCCAAAATTATTACCCGAGGTTATAGCTTGCATGTATGTGCGCTTATATTTATTATACCCCTCGCTCAGTCCGTGTTGGACTGACACCTCAACTTTTCAGTGTTTTGCAGGGCGTGCTAGGCGGGAATTTAGAGTCATTTGGTCTTTAAATTTGGGTCTAGCACACTTCATTCCCACATTTTGATTGTATAGAGGTTTGGGATATTTTGTATCGCCCTATTGTCTATTTTGTTGACGGATGACATTGTATTGATAGTGTAAACGTTGGTATCTATACGTAAATAAATAAATATGGTACCTATACGTATCTATTGAATGTTATTGCTTCCGCTTTTAAATACTCTGTATTGCATATTGGTTGGTTTTAAATTGAGGGTACCCGCCTAGCCTTGAGTCATTTTATTGTCTCCCGTTCGCTGTAGCTGTGATTCATGTATGGATTGTCCGTTTCATATGTGGATTGGGGCTATAGTGCGGGGGATGTGGTGCCTGGCGTTCCGGGTGCTACATCCTACGGTGGTATCAGAGCCCGGTTGCAAAACCGGGTCTCTAATGTCGAGTTTTGTGAGTCTAGGTCGCACGGCATAGGAACTAATTGTCAATTTGAGAGTCTTGCATTGTTAATTGATACTTGAACCTATCTGACTTACTTGAAATTGGTGGATTGTTGGAATTTCTGAATTTATGTGCAATTTATGAATTATTTGCACACATTGGCATTGACTAATCGAACATGCATAATAGTGACTGAATTTCAGGATGGCTCGCGATAGACATCACCGTGATCGATCCCCTAGACCTCGACATCATCGACATCATCGCAGGGAGAGATCACCACCTCCTCCTCCACCTCCTCAGGCTCAGCCACAGGATTTTATGAATGCAGTGGTGGGTCTTATTGATCAGAGAGTTCGGGATCATGTTCCTCCAGCACCACCAGTGCCACCACCACAGCCAGGGGCACAGATTTCAGCTGTCTTTAGGGAGTTCCAGAACCAGCATCCTCCCAAGTTTTATAAAGGAAATGATATTCAGGCCGAGCAGTGGCTTAGGGAGATCGAGAGGGTTTGGGAGCTTATCCCGTGTGATTCCAGGGAGAAGGCCCGTTGTACGCTTTCTTTGATTCAGGGAGAGGCCTACTCTGTTAGGAATAGTGCCCTAAAAAGCCGATTGTATATCCGCTTTGTGCTTTTCCTTATTGTAATCACAGACAATCTTTGAATGAAATAACGAATTGAGGCAACACTTCTTTATATGCTCTTGTTTGGTATGCGTTTACTTTAGCTGTGCATGTATGAGAACTCCCCTAATCCTGATGACTATAGGACTCTACCATTTAGGTGAAATGGTTCATGAAACGAGCCCTATATCACATAAGTCATGATTAGTAAAATACTCCAAGCCGATGAGTCCTACAGACAGTGGGAGTGTCAACCTGACTCCTCTAAGGCTTGCTTGTGGGATCACGCCCTTAAGAAGGACCACCTTGTTTCATGGAGGTGCAAAGTGTATAGTTGATACGTGCGTGATACATGAGGGTGCTTACTTTAATAAGTAAGTTCACTGAGGTGCCCCGTGTGAGAACATTCCTAAATGGGAAAGGAAGTTTCTATTTCAGGAAATGGAAACTTCCAGATTAGGAAATATCTCACGAGTCATTGATGTGATTAATTGATCCTTAGACTTGAGGTTCCTTGTCACTTTATGAGTTAACTCTGTAGTCTTAGGTATAAGCTTTAAAGGGTGTCGCCTTAGACAACTGATTCAAGGCTTATGCTGGGGCTGCACAAGTGATTCATGAAAGTGAATGAGAATCAAGAAAGGACCTACACTTGCATTTGCAAGGTGATCTCTTATTGTGTAAGTCATTCATATGCCATATGGAGTCCTTGGCCAAGGCAGTAGATCAAGACATCAAGAAAAGGGTTTCTTGGATTGAGATCAAATGGATATGAAATGCACTTAGCTTTAAGACCGGATTATTAGGGTTCTGATTATTCCCTTGCCCTAGATCTTGGTTGAGAGATAGTAAGTAGGAGGATTGTATCTCACATGATTCAATGACTTAAAGGTTCTGTCGAATCCGAACATTCCAATTCAGCTAGGGGTTAAACACCTGTTGCTAGACTATGGTCGTTTAATCTGTGGACTGATTAATTAATTAGTGAATTAATTAATTGGGGTCACTGCTAATTGAATTGAGAACCTAGAGGGTCACACACAACAACTTGGTTACATGAGTTGAGGCTTGAAAATGATTAAACGAGTTAATCGGACCAAGAGGGTTCCACACGTGTGAATTCACACGTGTGGATCACGTGAGTGACACGTGTCACTGTGACACGTGTCACACACGTGTATATATATATATATTATATATATATTAAATAATTAATTAGTTAATTATTTAATAGACTTTGGTTTAATTTTGAATTAAAAAGAAAGTCTAATTTTGGAGAAAATAATCTAGTTAATTAATTATGAATTAATTAATTAGATAAAATAAGTTATTTATTTTATAATAAATAAAGTATAAAATTATCCAAAAATAGTTTGGATATTTTTTAAGCTCTCTTCAAAGTTGACTAGAATTAGAATTCAAAGTCAAGGTTGAAAATACTTGATCCTCAAGTAATAGGAGAGAGGGACCAAAATCCTAGCCCATAAAGGACTAGGAATTTCGGCACTCCCTTGCCTATATATAGGGGAGCTCGAGCTCCCCTTTAGAGCTAATAGACAATTCTTGGTTCATGTGTTGAACACCTTCCTTTCTCCAAGATTAAATTAAACCCTAGGTTAAGCCCAAACACTAACTAGAGAACTAGCATCCTTACTAGTTAGATTGTGATCAAGTTGGTGGACTTTCTCTAGAGACTTCAAGTTAGAAGTTTGAAGATTCGAGCTTTACCAAGGAGAGGGGATCAAGCCGCGTGAAGAGCGTTCTTGGGTGGCTTGAAACGCTTCAAGAAAGAATAAAAGAAAAGTAAGTTTTCTATCTTTACGAATTTGGTTACACGATTGCGAGTCCTAGATCCTTTTGTTGGGAAAAATTTTTAAATTCCGCTGCTTTCTGATTCGTGTTTTCCAACAAGTGGTATCAGAGCCACCTCGTTAATCGTGTTTCTGATTCGTCTCAATTATTCTGAATTTGGTAGAAATTCTTAGGCTTAGATGCGAATTAGGTATTCATGAGTTCTTTTAGAAAGCCTGAATTACGAAACTGTAATTTTTCCTGAATTTCTAAAACTGTTTTCTCAAATCGTGTTTTTGAAAAATTGTTTTAGTTGAAATTTGTTTAAATCGAATTTTTTAATTTTGGATTGAAACGGGTTTTGGAGAAACCCGGAAATACGAAACGGGACACGAAAAGAATGGGATTGGGCGTGCTAGCACGTCGCACGCCCAAACCCCATTACCGCCGCCCAGCCCTCCCGCATCCGCGCGGGAGGCCTCCCCGCCCGCCTAGGCGCCCTGCTCGCCTGTCCCGCAACCGTGCGGGACAGCCGCCTGCTCCTCCCGCAACCGCGCGGGAGCGCCCGCCCAGGGATGGGCGGGACTGCCTGCCCGCGCCGCACATCTGCGCGCAAGGGCGCGCCTGGCGCGCGCACTCTGGCGGCAATCGCTGCCGGCTGTGCGCAGCGCTGGCGCGCGCCTAGCGCGCGCTCCTGCACGGCGGGCGGGCGATCCCGCGTCATGCCGGGCCCGTGCATTCGTGTTTTCGTGTTTCGTGTTTTTCGGTCCGAAAAATCCCGATTTAATTTTATTTTAATTTTATCTTTTAAAATCAGTTTTGGTAAAATAAAATTATTTTAAAATTTTGATTAAATTGGGATTTTTGAGAAATTAAAGCGATTTGGTTTTTTGGAAAAATTATGAATATTATTTTCTGAAAATAATGAAAGAATAAAATTATTAATTTTGGAAATTAATTGGAATTTTATTAGTTTAATGTTTTTCGGGTTTTATTGAAAAGGCTCTTGAACAAGAATTGCATCTAAGTCGTGTTTTGAGTCATTAGGACTTGAAACGAGAATTTTAATTTATTGGCTAAATTTAAATTCTCGCAAAAGCATGTTAGGTGATCATGGGTTTAGATCTATGTATGGTTTTAATTTATGCACATGAATGGTTTCAATTGGGGTTGGAGCCCTATAGTTGCGTTTTTCAATTGAGGTTGGAGCCTCACTTATGTGCGTACTGTTATGTGATTTATTATGTGGCTTTCCATATTACTGTTTTTGAGGCCGGGGTATGCCCCGTGTAATTGTCTAAGGCCAATATGAAGATTGAGCCTTATTACTTTATGTCTTTTTCTTTTTATTGTAATTTGAGAGTAGAGATAGGTGGTGAGGTTTTATTTTCATTTTGGAGACAATGCACCCATGGAGTAAGATGGACCACATTCAAGTAACAAGGAGGCCATAAGTGAAGACCCCTCAAAATGTTAGGGAGGGGAATCTCAATTGTTAAATGTAATAGAGATAGGGCTCGTATTTTGTTACCGCTTTCCCTTATGTGATTTGAACTGTTTATGTGGCATGTATGTTAGAACTTGTGATTGTGGAGTGGCTCCCACATATCACGCATAAGATAGGTAGAACCCATGATCATTACATGTTAGTATCATGCTAGGACATGTTATCTGTTTATGTGCTTGTTTGAAATGCATTTAAGTGTACTTGCATTAATCAAGACTAATAAAATTGGATAACATATATGTTGGTGAGGTCGAACCGGACAACTCTCCGGTTGATTCGAAAATTCCCATTAAATATTAAGCTAATTTCGAACAAATAGGTGTTTAATTCGAGATGCAAGTTTTGAATTAAATTCCTAGCATTCCATCAATAGGTTTTAAGTTTAGTAAGTAAAGCTAGTTATTGTCCGCGAGTCGTGGGATAGCTAGTGGAGCTTACTAGTTCTTAGTTACCTAATTGATCATTTTAAATGATCAATATTTCGTGGTCAATTTTGGCAAGGGCGATGTCCGCGAGTCGTGGGTCGTTCGAACTAAGTTTTGGTCATGATCTTATGATTGATGGGTCTAGCTTAACACCTAAGTAAATATGGATGTCGCACGAGTCGTGGGTCCATATTGAAAGATAGGTGATGCAAAAACAATTACTGAGAGTTCTAAAGGTGTTAGAATTGGTAAGTTGTACCTACCTAGGGTTCTTACTTAGAATGTCCGCGAGTCGTGGGTTCGAGGTAAAATGCCTAGGATCTTAGTACCCATTGGGAAACGTGTTCCTCTTAGATCTTTGGGAATTCTAGATCTTTGAAAAACAGTGGGAGCTACAATAGATTAAAGACCTTATCTTTTGTATATCGTTATAATTCAGCATGCTCACTAGTTCTCTGTTTCACCATTTAGGTCGTAGATTCTGTGATTCTCTACGTGTTTTGAAATGGCAACCAAAAACCCTCTTGTATCGATCCTCGAGTCAAACAAGTTGACTGGTCCCAACTATTCTGATTGGCTGAGGAATCTAAAAATCATTTTAGATTCTGAGAAGAGAACTTATGTTCTCTTCGAAGGGGAGCCTACTCCTGAAGGGGAGGCTCCCACTCGGGCCGAGCGGGACGCGATTCAGAAGTGGAAGGATGATAATCTCCAAGCCCGTTGTCTTATGTTGGCTAACATGTCTCCGGACTTGCAAAGACAACATGAGGCCATGGAATTTGCTTGGGAGATTTACGACCACTTAGAGCAACTTTACCGCCCTCATGAACGTGTTACAAGGTATAACACTTCAAAGGAATTATTCCACTTGAGAATGAGGGAAGGTTCAAGTGTCCATGAATATGGACTCAAGTTTCTTGCCCTTACTGAGAAACTTGCCTCCATGGACATGCCGCTGAAAGATGAGCTTTCAGTGGATCTGTTGCTAGCTTCGCTCCCACCATCATTCAACCCATTTGTCCTTAACTTCAACATGAATCATGCTGGTGCTACTGTAGCTGAGCTGATTAGTCAGCTTGTGACTGCTGAAAGCACGATCAAGAAGGACAATAAGGTTTTGATGGTGAATGCTCCATCTTCCTCTTCTGGGCCTTCTAAAGGTAAGGGCAAGAAAGCCCAAAAGAAGAAGAAGAAACCCCTTAGGCCCACTGGTGGCATTTCGAAGGGGAAGGCCCAAAAGAAGAAGCGTGATCAGAAAGAGGATGTTTGCTTCCATTGTGGCAAAGCGGGACATTGGAGGAGAAACTGCCCAGAGTACAAGGCTACTCTAAAGAAAGGTATCTTTCTCGTTGAAGTAAATCTTTCTATTAATTCTAGTTCTTGGGTACTTGATACCGGTTGTGGAACTCATATCTGTAATGATGTACAGATGCTAAGTGAAGTCCAACAACTCAAAGAAGGAGAATGTGTCTTGAAGATCGGCGATGGCTCAAACGTTGAAGCTCGAGCTTTAGGCACAATTAGATTAGATTTAGGTAGTTTTGAGTTAGTATTAAACAAAGTCCTTTATGTACCGAGCATTATTCGTAATATAATTTCAGTTCCAATATTAGATTGCGAAGGTTATGAAACTTATATTAAGAATGGTAAATACTTTATCAAACGGAACAACTCTTCCGTTCATATCGGTACTCTAAGTAATGGACTTTACCTAACTCAAAA
Organism: Lantana camara; assembly: GCA_037501455.1. Lineage (NCBI taxonomy): Eukaryota > Viridiplantae > Streptophyta > Magnoliopsida > Lamiales > Verbenaceae > Lantana > Lantana camara. Next base: position 63,395,173 of record CM074855.1, read on the forward strand.
TATCAATATTATGAATATACAACGAGAAACAAAGCGTAAGAGAGATGACAAAGTTTCAGCTCCCTTATGGCACGCTAGATTAGGACACATTTCCAAGAACAGAATTAGCAAGATAAACACTTTAGGATCATTCTCTGAAAATGATCTCAAAGAGTTAACTTCTTGCGAATCCTGTCTCAAAGGAAAAATGTCCAAAGTTCCTTTTAAAGGAACTGTGGAACGTGCCTCTAAGGTTCTGGATTTGATCCATACTGATGTTTGTGGACCGCTTAGTGTAAGCACAAGAAACAATCATCAGTATTTCATAACCTTCACTGACGACTTTAGTCGGTATGGTTATGTATACTTAATGAAGTATAAATCTGAAGCTTTTGAGAAATTCTTAGAATTTCAAAAGGAGGTTGAGAACCAAACTGGTCACAAGATCAAAGCACTTCGATCTGATCGAGGAGGCGAATATCTTAGTGAAGAATTCCTTAATCATCTCAAAGGTAATGGGATTATCTCTCAGTGGACTCCTCCGGGAACTCCTCAGCTTAATGGAGTTTCTGAGAGAAGGAATCGAACCCTACTTGATATGGTTCGTTCCATGATGAGTTTCACTGACTTACCGCCTTCTTTCTGGGGTTATGCCCTAGAAAGTGCAGCAAAGATTTTGAATCTTGTTCCCTCTAAGTCAGTCCCTAAAACGCCCTATGAAATGTGGCATGGTAAAATCCCTAGTTATTCTTACTTAAGAATTTGGGGTTGTCCTGCTTACGTGAAGAGGACAGTGGGAGATAAGTTAGAATCTCGTTCTAACTTATGCTACTTTGTAGGTTATCCTAAGGAATCCATAGGATACTACTTCTATGATCAATCTGAACAAAAGGTGTTTGTTTCCAGAAATGCCACTTTTCTTGAGGAACCGTTCCTTAAAGAAAAGAAAGGCAAGATCATAGAATTAGAAGAAGTACAAAGTGACCCCATACCACCCACTGAAGAAACGTCCCACTCTGATCAACTACAACCAATCACGAATTTCGATACACATGTAAATCCTCCTCTAAGGCGTTCTGAACGTACTCCTAGACAGCCGGAGAGATGGTATGGATTCTTCCATGAAATCTCTCAAAAGGATAATGATCCTTTGACATATAAGGAGGCACTTTCAGATTCTGACTCTGAACAGTGGATAGAAGCCATGAAATCCGAAATGGATTCCATGAACTCCAACCAAGTTTGGACCTTGGTAGATTTGCCTGATGGGGTCAAACCCATAGGTTGCAAATGGATCTTTAAGAGAAAGCTTGGAGTTGATGGAAGCATTGCAGCCTACAAAGCAAGACTGGTTGCAAAAGGATTCACTCAGAGACCCGGCGTGGACTTTGACGAAACCTTTTCACCAGTTGCAATGCAAAAGTCCATTCGAATCATGCTTGCCATTGCTGCATATTATGACTATGAGATATGGCAAATGGATGTGAAAACTGCCTTTCTCAATGGTGACATTGACAAAGACATTTATATGGAGCAACCCATAGGTTTCACATTCAGTGGGAGTGAGCAAAAGGTTTGCAAACTCCAAAGGTCAATCTATGGATTGAAACAGGCTTCTAGGAATTGGAACATTCGATTTGATGAATCGGTCAAAGCGTTTGGCTTCATCCAAATTTCGAATGAGTCATGTGTGTATAGAAAGGAATTGGAGACCTCAGTGCAATTCTTAGTACTTTATGTTGATGACATCCTTCTTATTGGGAATTCGAAGGATGACATGAAAGTGACTAAGTTATGGTTATCGAACCAATTCGAGATGAAAGATCTTGGTGATGCGTCCTATATCCTTGGAATTAAAATCTATAGAGATAGATCTAGAAGGTTAATAGGACTATCACAGTCGATGTACATTGACAAAGTATTGAAGAGATTCAATATGGAGTCAGCAAAGGTTAAGAACCTTCCTATGAGTGTAGGAACATGTCTTTCAAAGAAGATGTGTCCTAAGACTAACCTTGAGAAGGAAAGAATGACTCATACACCTTATGCATCAGCAATAGGTAGCATAATGTATGCAATGTTATGTACTCGACCGGATGTGGCTTATGCACTTAGTGTAACAAGTCGTTTCCAATCTGACCCTGGAGATGGTCACTGGGCTGCCGTGAAGAATATTCTTAAGTACTTGAAAAGTACTAAAGATTTATTCTTAGTTTACGGAGGTCAGAAAGATCTTACTATCGAAGGATACTGCGATGCAAGCTTTGCATCTGACTTAGATGATTTTAAGTCAATGTCAGGATACATTTTCTGCCTAAACGGCGGAGCAGTGAGTTGGAAGAGTTCCAAGCAAACTACCACTGCTGATTCGACCACTGAGGCCGAATACTTAGCTGCAAATGATGCAGCTAAGGAAGGTGTTTGGATTAGAAACTTCATTCAAGAATTGAATGTTGTTCCTAGCATGAAAGACCCCATTACTGTGTTTTGTGACAACACTGGGGCGGTTGCTCAAGCAAGAGAACCAAGATCTCACCAACGGACCAAGCACATTATGAGGAAGTATCACCTAATCCGTGATATTATCAAAAGAGGAGATGTGCTAATTGAGAGGGTCACATCAGCAGAGAACGTGGCAGATCCACTTACTAAACCCCTTAGTCGAGAAGCTTTCCAAGGTCATCTTCAGAAGATGGGACTTAGAGTAGCTTTAGAATGGCTTTGACGGGCAAGTGGGAGATTGTTAGGAATAGTGCCCTAAAAAGCCGATTGTATATCCGCTTTGTGCTTTTCCTTATTGTAATCACAGACAATCTTTGAATGAAATAACGAATTGAGGCAACACTTCTTTATATGCTCTTGTTTGGTATGCGTTTACTTTAGCTGTGCATGTATGAGAACTCCCCTAATCCTGATGACTATAGGACTCTACCATTTAGGTGAAATGGTTCATGAAACGAGCCCTATATCACATAAGTCATGATTAGTAAAATACTCCAAGCCGATGAGTCCTACAGACAGTGGGAGTGTCAACCTGACTCCTCTAAGGCTTGCTTGTGGGATCACGCCCTTAAGAAGGACCACCTTGTTTCATGGAGGTGCAAAGTGTATAGTTGATACGTGCGTGATACATGAGGGTGCTTACTTTAATAAGTAAGTTCACTGAGGTGCCCCGTGTGAGAACATTCCTAAATGGGAAAGGAAGTTTCTATTTCAGGAAATGGAAACTTCCAGATTAGGAAATATCTCACGAGTCATTGATGTGATTAATTGATCCTTAGACTTGAGGTTCCTTGTCACTTTATGAGTTAACTCTGTAGTCTTAGGTATAAGCTTTAAAGGGTGTCGCCTTAGACAACTGATTCAAGGCTTATGCTGGGGCTGCACAAGTGATTCATGAAAGTGAATGAGAATCAAGAAAGGACCTACACTTGCATTTGCAAGGTGATCTCTTATTGTGTAAGTCATTCATATGCCATATGGAGTCCTTGGCCAAGGCAGTAGATCAAGACATCAAGAAAAGGGTTTCTTGGATTGAGATCAAATGGATATGAAATGCACTTAGCTTTAAGACCGGATTATTAGGGTTCTGATTATTCCCTTGCCCTAGATCTTGGTTGAGAGATAGTAAGTAGGAGGATTGTATCTCACATGATTCAATGACTTAAAGGTTCTGTCGAATCCGAACATTCCAATTCAGCTAGGGGTTAAACACCTGTTGCTAGACTATGGTCGTTTAATCTGTGGACTGATTAATTAATTAGTGAATTAATTAATTGGGGTCACTGCTAATTGAATTGAGAACCTAGAGGGTCACACACAACAACTTGGTTACATGAGTTGAGGCTTGAAAATGATTAAACGAGTTAATCGGACCAAGAGGGTTCCACACGTGTGAATTCACACGTGTGGATCACGTGAGTGACACGTGTCACTGTGACACGTGTCACACACGTGTATATATATATATATTATATATATATTAAATAATTAATTAGTTAATTATTTAATAGACTTTGGTTTAATTTTGAATTAAAAAGAAAGTCTAATTTTGGAGAAAATAATCTAGTTAATTAATTATGAATTAATTAATTAGATAAAATAAGTTATTTATTTTATAATAAATAAAGTATAAAATTATCCAAAAATAGTTTGGATATTTTTTAAGCTCTCTTCAAAGTTGACTAGAATTAGAATTCAAAGTCAAGGTTGAAAATACTTGATCCTCAAGTAATAGGAGAGAGGGACCAAAATCCTAGCCCATAAAGGACTAGGAATTTCGGCACTCCCTTGCCTATATATAGGGGAGCTCGAGCTCCCCTTTAGAGCTAATAGACAATTCTTGGTTCATGTGTTGAACACCTTCCTTTCTCCAAGATTAAATTAAACCCTAGGTTAAGCCCAAACACTAACTAGAGAACTAGCATCCTTACTAGTTAGATTGTGATCAAGTTGGTGGACTTTCTCTAGAGACTTCAAGTTAGAAGTTTGAAGATTCGAGCTTTACCAAGGAGAGGGGATCAAGCCGCGTGAAGAGCGTTCTTGGGTGGCTTGAAACGCTTCAAGAAAGAATAAAAGAAAAGTAAGTTTTCTATCTTTACGAATTTGGTTACACGATTGCGAGTCCTAGATCCTTTTGTTGGGAAAAATTTTTAAATTCCGCTGCTTTCTGATTCGTGTTTTCCAACATACTCCTGGTGGGAGAGTGCCCGGATAGTGTTAGAGGCTGCAGGCGAGGAAGTGAATTGGGAAGTGTTTGTTAGAGAGTTTCAGAACAAGTTCATTCCTCCATCTTCTCGCACTAGAAGGTTGAAGGAATTTACAGAGCTCAAGCAGGGAAGCCGGTCAGTTTCAGAGTACATCGCTGAGTATGAGAGATTATCCCGCTATGCTCCTAATATAGCGAGTGATGACTTCCATAAGGCGATGCAGTTTGTACAGGGCCTTAGACCGGATATTCAGGCAGCGATTGAGGCGGTCAACACGAGCACATGGGCAAAGGCTACCAAGAAGGCTCTATTGGTTGAGGATTCAGTGAATGCGAGGCGGTCTTCTTACCGTTCAGGCTCAGGTTCTGGCTCAGGTTCAGGCTCGGGATTCAGAGGTTCTGGATCAGGGTTCAGAGGTGCCGGATCAGGGTATAAGGGTTCTGGCTCGGGTTCTGCTTCAGGCAAGAGGCCGATGGTATATTCTTCTCCACCACCAGCTCCACAGGGCCCAAGGAAGAAGCCCCGACCAGCAGGACCAGTGATTAGAGCTCCAGCTGCTCCAGTTGCTCCAGCTTTGCCACCACCACCCGAGAGACCTTATTGTACCTTCTGTGGACAGAGGACACACGTCTATGATAACTGCAGGAGGCGTTTGGGTTTATGCCTACTTTGTGGGAGCGATGAGCATTTGGTAGATGGTTGTCCGGATCGCAGGATACCACCACCGGGAGCACCGAGACCACTGATTAGGGCTCGGGCTTATGCTTTGGATGGAGAGCAGCCGGATGCAGATGTTGATCCAGCCACGGTAGTTGAAGGTACCATTTGCATACATGGCACGAACATTCATACGTTGTTTGATCCGGGAGCTACTCACTCCTTTCTTTCGAGTGCTATATCTATTTCTTTGCCTTTGCCTGTTTCTCGTTCTTCTGCATGTTATGTGGTTAGCACTCCTTTTGGTGGTAGTTTAGAATCTGATCGGGTGTTCAGAGAGGTTCCGGTGAGCATCGAGGGTCGGGTTTTCTTGTCAGATTTCATTGAGCTGCCGATGACTTGCTATGGATCTATTCTGGGTATGGATTGGTTGTACAGACATTCTGCCACAGTTGATTGTAGAGCGAAGAAGGTTCAGTTGGGATCAGATTTGGTAGTAGGTTGGAGTTCCAAGACTGTACCGCTACTTTCGTTTTCTGAAGCTCATAAGTTGGTTCGAGAGGGAGCCACGGGTTTCATTGCTTATATCCTTAACAAACCTAAGGATCAGAGTAAGCTGGAAGAGACGGAAGTAGTGAAGGATTTTCCCGAGGTTTTTCCTGAGGAATTGGATTCTTTACCTCCAGAACGGGAAATTGAGTTTGTGATCGACTTGTACCCTAACGCAGAGCCGTACTCCAAGACTCCATATCGTATGGCTCCGGCCGAGTTGAAAGAGTTGAAGACTCAACTTGATGCGTTGTTGGAGATTGGGTACATTAGACCGAGTTCTTCTCCTTGGGGTGCACCGGTTTTGTTTGTAAAGAAGAAGGACGGGACCTTGAGAATGTGCATAGATTATAGGGAGTTGAACAGGATGACGATCAAGAACAAGTATCCTCTTCCACACATCGAGGAGTTGTTTGACATACTTCAGGGTTCGAAAGTCTATTCGAAATTGGATTTGAGACAAGGTTACTACCAGCTGCGTATCCGATCAGGGGATATTCCTAAGACAGGATTTAACACTCGGTATGGGCATTATGAGTTTGTTGTGATGCCGTTTGGGTTGACTAATGCCCCAGCAGCTTTTATGGATATGATGCACAGGATTTTCAGGCCTTTTCTGGATAAGTTCGTGGTCATTTTTATTGATGATATCCTGGTTTTCTCGAAGTCTGCCGAGGAGCATGCAAGACACCTTCAGTTGGTATTGAGGACTTTGAAGGAGCATCAGTTGTTTGCCAAGTTCAGCAAGTGTGAGTTCTGGATTGACAGGGTGTCATTCTTGGGTCACGTGATTTCGGGCAACGGGTTGGAAGTCGATCCTTCCAAGATTGAGTCAGTGTTGAAGTGGGAGAAACCTAGGAATGCCTCTGAGATTAGGAGTTTCTTGGGATTGGCAGGTTATTACCGGAGGTTTGTGAAGGATTTCTCCAAATTAGCAGCTCCTTTAACCCGGTTGACGAAGAAGAATGTGAAATTCGATTGGAATGAAGACTGTGAGAAGAGTTTCACTTTCTTGAAGGAGAAGTTAGTGTCTGCTCCAGTGTTAGCCCTTCCGGAAGGTTCTGAAGGATATGCTGTTTATACGGATGCCTCTAAGGAAGGTTTGGGATGTGTGTTGACTCAGAAGGGTAAAGTAATTGCTTATGCATCCCGAAAGTTGAAAGAGCATGAGAAGAATTATCCGACACATGATCTTGAGCTTGCTGCTGTAGTCTTTGCACTTGGAAAGTGGAGACATTATTTGTACGGGGTGTCCTTCGAGATTTTCACCGACCACAAAAGCCTCCAGTATTTATTCACTCAGAAGGATTTAAATATGAGGCAACGGCGTTGGATGGAAAGGTTGGAAGATTATGATTGCACGATCAAGTACCATCCCGGCAAAGCCAACGTGGTCGCCGATGCACTTAGTAGGAAGGCTAGTGTGTCGAGCTTGGAAGTGGGTGAAAGTAGTGGAATCGAGCCAATTGTTTTGAAGGCTCGAGTTTCTAATATTTCGGTCCAACCAGAGTTGAAGCACAGGTTGTTTGAGGCTCAGAGTACAGATTTGGAAGTTCAGAAATTGGTAGCCAAGGCAAGAGCTGATCCAGAGTGTCCATTCGGGTTCGATGAAACCGGTCTTCTTCGTTTCAAGAACCGAGTGGTTGTACCCGAAGAGTTGAAACGGGTATTGCTCGAGGAAGCTCACAGATCGGCTTATTCTATCCACCCCGGAGGAAACAAGATGTATAAGGACTTAAGGCAATATTATTGGTGGCGTGGATTGAAGAAAGATGTGGCCGAGTTTGTGAAGCATTGTCTCACTTGTCAGAAAGTGAAAGCCGAGCATCAGAAACCGGGAGGTCTTCTTCAGCCGTTACCTATTCCTGAGTGGAAGTGGGAACAGGTGACGATGGATTTCGTATCTGGATTACCTAAGGTGAAAGGTGGATTCGATGGGATTTGGGTGATTGTGGATCGTTTGACGAAGTCTGCACATTTTCTGCCGGTTCGGATGTCGTATAAGATTCGCAAGCTAGCCGAGCTTTATAACCGGGAGATTGTTAGACTTCACGGGATTCCGGTCAGTATCGTTTCAGACAGAGATCCACGGTTCACTTCGAGGTTGTGGCGTGAATTGCAAGAGGTTTTGGGTACGAAGCTCCAGTTTAGTACAGCTTTTCATCCTCAGACGGATGGTCAGTCCGAGAGATTAATAAGGTATCTCGAGGATTTGCTTCGAGCTTGTTCTTTGGATTTCCAGTCTTCTTGGCATGATCAGCTACCTTTGATTGAGTTCGCGTACAACAACAGTTTTCAGGCTTCGATTGGAATGGCACCATATGAGCTACTTTATGGACGGAAGTGTCGTTCTCCGTTGTTCTTTGACTTGGAAGAGTGGAAATGGACTAAACAGGAAGGTGTTAAGAAAGGTGAGAAATTGGAAAAACCTTCCAAGGCAGTTGAAGCTATGATTGAGAAAGTCCAATTAATAAAACAACGGATGAAATCAGCTCAGGATAGACAGAAGAGCTACGCCGATCGTCGCAGAAGGGATCTCGAGTTTGAGGTTGGAGACAGGGTATTCTTGAAGGCGTCTCCACGTAAAGGATTTGCTCGGATTGGGAAAGGAGGTAAACTTAAACCTCGTTATTTAGGTCCTTATGAGATTTTGGAAAGAATTGGAGAAGTTGCTTACAGATTGGACCTACCACCGAGCCTCACGGGGATTCATAACGTATTTCACGTGTCTCAGCTGAGGAAATACTACCCCGATGAAACCGAGATCATTCCTGTTGAAGAAGTGGAATTGGAACCGAGTCTTACCTTTGTTCAGAAACCGGTTAAGATATTGGATAAGAAGTTTCAGGAATTAAGAAACCGGAAGATCCCCATGGTTAAGGTTCTTTGGAGAAGTGATAAGACCGAAGAAGCCACGTGGGAGACCGAAGACAAAATGAGACGGTTCCATCCAGAGTTGTTCCCTTCCGATCAGTGAATCTGGGGACCAGATTCTTATAAGGAGGGAGGATTGTAACGCCCCAGCTTTCGGCAATTCAGGTATGAACGACACGTGTGCGTTTGAGAGTTGTAATTTAACTATTAATTGTCCATTTCTCTAATTTTCCATATCATGACATTTTTTTTATAAAAATTACATTCTTGTTATTTTATTGAAAATTCATATCATATCATATTTTTCAAAATTATCGAATGTGATTGTAATGTGAAATATTTTCTCGAACGTGATTTATTTCCTTTATGTCCTTAATTGATCATTTTCATGCATATGGGATCTAATTGAATTGGACCTAATTGATTATTTTAAAAGGGGATTTGGACTCAATTGCTTAACTTATCTTTTCAAGGGATTTAATTGCAAAATTGGCCAATTCTTTTCTCTTCTTGGGAGCATATCACGTACCATTTGCTTCTTCCTTCATACACACAATATCATCTTTGCTCCATTTGCTTCCCATTTCAACCGAACCAAAAACCCTTGATTGGAGTTGGGAGATTTCATCACTTGAGCATCAATTTGTGTGGGATTTGTGATATTTGGAGCATCATCAACATCCTTTCATCATCTCTTCTTCCATTTCTTTCTCTTGAGGTAAATATGGTGAATGAATGATTTTATTGAAATTATAGGTTATCTAGGGCTTTGTTGTGCATTGAATGAAGTGTGTATTGGTTGTTGGAAAATTTATTGTGGTCATTAAGCATGAGTTTGAGGCATATATCTTGTGATTTATGGACTTGAAGCATGTTGGAGTGAATGGGTTTCAAATGAGTGAATATTGATGATCTAACTTGGGATCATATGTTTTTATGAGTTATTGTTGATATATATACATGTTAGCATATTTATTGTGTTTAATATTTGCATTGGAACATGGTTTGCATCCATTTTTGTGGTTGTTTGAGGCTTCTCCATGGCTGCTCTGTTTTTCTACTCTGCATATTTTGCTCACGTATTCTGGGAACGGCCCTTCCCAGCTCCAGTTCAAAACTGGAACGGCCGTTCCCATGATGCTGAGACTCAGGCCAGCGAGACTGGGAACGGCCGTTCCCTCTTTGGCCTGTGAGCCGGAACGGCCATTCCCAGCCGAATGCGTTTTATATTTTAAAAGCGCTGGCGCGCGTTTTCTGAGCCATGGGAACGGCCCTTCCCATTTTCAAGGGAAGGCCGGAACGGCCGTTCCCATAGTCCAGAAAGGGTGCGAAATTCACTGCATAAATTTAAAATTTCCGCACCTCGTTCGGACGGCTTCTTTGACCCCTAATTGCTTTTATATGATTGATTACCTGTTGAAACCAAATATTTTCATGGTACATTGCATTTTTCTCGTCGCTTCGTCACATTTTGCCGTTCGTCCTATTTGGTACATTTTGAGTCGTGTTTCAGGGACAATTGTCTTTCTTGCACAGACCAGCTTCCTGGTGACGAGGAGCAGGCCCCGTGAGCTGTTTCCTTGGAGTATTTTGGGTCGACAGGTGAGGTTTAATTTTAGATACATAGGACCCGTACAACCCTATGTGATATTTTAAGCCAAAACCTATAATTATACGTATAGTTTTCCAATGAGATTGGTTTTCAAATGTTTTATCGAAATATTGAAAGAAATTGATTGATTGATTGATTGATTGGGCGAGTATTGTATTGCACTGTGGGCCCGAGGGTAGTGACTCGAGCCAACCGGGAAAGCATGGGCTGACGGGTAACTCGATAGCTATCGTCACCAAATTGGGATGACCCCTGAACCCTCTAGGAGATTAGGGGAGGAAGGAGTTCCGGGCTTAGGGATTCATGTACCCTCTACCCAGATTGATTGGATGGTGGGGCCTTGCAATCCTACCATCACCCGGAGGAAGAAGGCGTTATTGAAACTGCTAGTTGTGCACATTAATGAATTGCTTGATCACCTAATCACCTAATAATTGATTGATTGATTGATTGATTGTACACAGTCGGTGTAAGGTTGGAGAATTGCCCCACTCGCCGGGCCACTATTGATTGAATTGAAATTGATTGAATTGAAATTGGAATAGTTGTAATCTCGGGCGATAGTATCTCTTTTAACCTACTAAATTGTATTGTTTTTCCAAAATTATTACCCGAGGTTATAGCTTGCATGTATGTGCGCTTATATTTATTATACCCCTCGCTCAGTCCGTGTTGGACTGACACCTCAACTTTTCAGTGTTTTGCAGGGCGTGCTAGGCGGGAATTTAGAGTCATTTGGTCTTTAAATTTGGGTCTAGCACACTTCATTCCCACATTTTGATTGTATAGAGGTTTGGGATATTTTGTATCGCCCTATTGTCTATTTTGTTGACGGATGACATTGTATTGATAGTGTAAACGTTGGTATCTATACGTAAATAAATAAATATGGTACCTATACGTATCTATTGAATGTTATTGCTTCCGCTTTTAAATACTCTGTATTGCATATTGGTTGGTTTTAAATTGAGGGTACCCGCCTAGCCTTGAGTCATTTTATTGTCTCCCGTTCGCTGTAGCTGTGATTCATGTATGGATTGTCCGTTTCATATGTGGATTGGGGCTATAGTGCGGGGGATGTGGTGCCTGGCGTTCCGGGTGCTACATCTCATATTCAGTGGGAGTATGCATAAGGTATGCAAATCCCTAAGTCAATCTGTGGATTGATAAAGGCTTCTAGGAGTTAGACAATTCGATTCCACAGTCAAATCGTTTGACACAGATGGAAGTCGAATAAGTCTCAGAGTGTACATATGAAAGTTAGTGATGTAAGAGTCAATTTTGGTTCTTTAGAAGACGACATCCTTCTCATTAGGAATGTCAAGGATGACGTGAAAGTTACCAATTCTTGTTTAAGAAACAATTTGACATGAAAGATCTTAGTGATTATCCTATATTCTCGACATTCAGATCTATAGAAGATAGATCTAAGAGAATAAAAGGATTATCACAAAACGAGTACATAACCATAATACTAAAAGGAGTTTAGTATGGACAATGGAACATCTCTTTTGAAGAGTATGTGTCCTAAGATAACTTCAAGAAAGTTAGAATGTCCAAAATCCCTTTAAGTGAAAGGGTGCATAATGTATGAAAAGTTATGTGCTAAATTAGATATGGCGCAACACTAAGCGTAGTAGGCCGAATCTAATATGACCTCAGAGAAGGTCATTAGATTTCTGTAAAGGATGTCCTCAGAGTACTTGAGAAGAAATGAGGATATGTATTAGTTTACAGAGCCCAAAAGATCTTGTTGTTAGAAGGATATTTGATGTAACCATTCATCAAACATAGATGATTATGAAATCATTGAAAGGATACAACTTCTACCAGAATGGTAATGCAATGTGTTGGAAAGGGGTTCCAAGGACGGACATTGTAAAACTCGACTATCGTAGTTGAGAACTTAGTCGTATTATATAACGCTAAGTTAAGTGTTTGGGTAAGAAACTCCATCTAACTAGTTAGATGAAGTTCCTAGCATGAAACAACTCATTTATCATATTGTACGATAATAAAGGATGGTTGCTCAAGTAAGAGAACCAAGACCTCACCAAGAGACTGAACACGTGATTACGAATCACTTTATAAGGAAAAGATGTTTCCTAAGAGATGTGTAAACGAGAGGGTCACATCAGCAGAGAATATAGCAGATCCACTTTGGAAACGCCCAAAGTCAATAGGCTCTCAAAGTGCATCTTGAGAAGATGGGACTTAGAGTACCTAAATGGCTTTTACGGGCAAGTGGGAGATTGTTAGGAATAGTGCCCTAGAAAGCCGATTAGTCATAATCCGTTTTGGGACTTACCTAGTATCACAGACAATCTTTGAATAATATACGAATGATTAATATCACAGGCAAACACTTCTTTATATGCTCTTGTTTGGTATGCGTTTACTTTAGCTGTGCATGTATGAGAACTCCCCTAATCCTGATGACTTTAGGACTCTACCATTTAGGTGAAATGGTTCATGAAACGAGCCCTATTTCACATAAGTCATGATTAGTAAAATACTCTAAGCCCATGAGTCCCACAGACAGTGGGAGTGTCAACCTGACTCCTCTGAGGCTTGCTTGTGGGATCACGCCCTTAAGAAGGACCACCTTGTTTCATGGAGGTGCAAAGTGTATAGTTGATACGTGCGTGATACATGAGGGTGCTTACTTCAATAAGTAAGTTCACTGAGGTGCCCCGTGTGAGAACATTCCTAAATGGGAAAGGAAGTTTCTATTTCAGGAAAAGGAAACTTCCAGATTAGGAAATATCTCACGAGTCATTGATGTGATTAATTGATCCTTAGACTTGAGGTTCCTTGTCACTTTATGAGTTAACTCTGTAGTCTTTGGTATAAGCTTTAAAGGGTGTCGCCTTAGACAACTGATTCAAGGCTTATGCTGGGGCTGCACAAGTGACTCATGAAAGTGAATGAGAATCAAGAAAGGACCTACACTTGCATATGCAAGGTGATCTCTTATTGTGTAAGTCATTCATATGCCATATGGAGTCCTTGGCCAAGGCAGTAGATCAAGACATCAAGAAAAGGGTTTCTTGGATTGAGATCAAATGGATATGAAATGCACTTAGCTTTAAGACCAGATTATTAGGGTTCTAATTATTCCCTTACCCTAGATCTTGGTTGAGAGATAGTAAGTAGGAGGATTGTATCTCACATGAATCAATGACTTAAAGGTTCTGTCGAATCCGAACATTCCAATTCAGCTAGGGGTTAAACACCTGTTGCTAGACTATGGTCGTTTAATCTGTGGACGGATTAATTAATTAATTGGGGTCACTGTTAATTGAATTGAGAACCTAGAGGGTCACACACAACAACTTGGTTACATGAGTTAAGGCTTTAAAATGATTAAACGAGTTAATCGGGCGAAGAGGGTTCCACACGTGTGAACCACACGTGTGGCTCACATGAGTGACACGTGTCCTTATGACACGTGTCTCACATGTGTGTAAATATATTTGTATATTTATTTATGTGTTAAATAATTAATGTGATTAATTATTTAATAGGCTTTGGTTTAATTTTGAATTAAAAAGAAAGTCTTATTTTGGAGAAAAATAATCTAGTTAATTAATTGTGAATTAATTAATTAGATAAAATAAGTTATTTATTTTAAATAAATAAAGTATAAAATTATCCAAAAATAGTTTGGATATTTTAGCTCTCTTGAAAGTTGATTTGAATTTGAATTCAAAGTAAAAGTCAAAATTACTTGATGATCAAGTAATAGGAGAGAGGGACCAAATCCTTAGTCGATAAGGACTAGGATTTTCGGCCACTCCCGTCCTATAAATAGGGGAGCTCGAGCTCCCATTAAAGCTAATCGAGAATTCTTTTGGTTCATGTGTTGAACACCATCCTTTCTCCAAGATAAACGAAACCCTAGGTTAAGCCTAAACACTAACTAGAGAACTAGCATCCTTACTAGTTAGATTGTAGCCAAGTTGGTGGACTATCTCCAGAGAGCTTCAAGTTAGAAGTTTTGAAGATTTGAGCTTTACCAAAAAGTGGGGATCAAGCAAAACGATCAGAAGGGATGATGAAACGATTCTGAACCCAACATGAAACGAGTGAAAAAATCGAACCAAAGAAGATGGCGAAAACCGTTTGTCCATATCCTGAAGGATGAATTTTTTCACGAGGGTTTTGTGACTGGCAGTTTTCTATTTTCGCAAAACTGGTTTTCGAAGGGAGTTTCAGTCATGCTTTTCTCGTTTCATGTTTCTTTCTTTATGTTATATTGTTAAGAACTTCCCTAACATGATTTGAACCTAGGTTGGTGTGGATTGTTATCCCAACAATGGATTCTGAAGTAGAAAGAGACTTTCGAGGAACGGGTTGCCATTACCGCATGAAGCGTGTTTGAGGGCGGCTCAAAACGTGTCAAGAAAGCTACTACCCAAGTGAATTTCTTGATCTCTACGAATTTGGATACACGATTGCGAGTCCAAGATCCTTTTGTTGGAAAAATTTTTAAATTTCCGCTGCTTTCTGATTCTTGTTTTCCATCAAATCGGACACGACACGATACGGATACGGCGACATGGATTTTTTTGTAAATTTTCCACGTGAGAAGTGTCGGACATGGTATCCGACATGAGTGTCCGACACGACACGACACGGCAAAATGATATTTTTAGAAGTTTCGGTGCATTAGTGGTGGAGATGGTCTAAAGATGGAAAGCTCGAGAGAGCTAAGAAACCAAAGGAAATTCAGGATACCATTGAGAAAGTGAAGGTGATTAAACAGAGGTTGAAAGCAGCACAAGATCGACAGAAGAGTTATGCGGATAGGAGAAGACATCCCTTGGAGTTTGAAGTCGGAGATAAGGTCTTCTTAAAGGCATCTCCTAGAAAAGGGATTGCTCGGATTGGTAAAGGTGGGAAGCTTAACCCACGCTACTTAGGCTACTTTGAGATCCTTGATCGAATTGGGGAAGTAGCTTATCGACTTGAATTACCACCGAGCTTAATCGAGATTCATAATGTTTTCCATGTCTCTCAACTCCGGAAGCATTATCCCGATGAGTCTTCTATTCTGTCGGTTGAAGAAGTGCAACTTGAGCCGGATTTGACAATCCAGAGACATCCGGTTAGGATTTTGGGCCGAAAGATGAAAGAGTTGAGAAACCGACAGATACCTCTTGTTAAGGTGTTGTGGCGAGATCAAAAATCCGAAGAAGCCACGTGGGAGACAGAGGCTAAGATGGTACAGTTGTATCCGGATCTTTTCAAGACCCTCGCTTCGAACCTGAGGGAAGGTCCTTTTGAAGGAGAGGAGGTTGTAACATCCCGATCATCCGGATCTAAAGGTATGCCTTTACGGGGTGTTACGTGTGCAATTTATTTATTTAAGTATGCCGTTTGAATTACTTTTAATGCTTATTTGTTAATTTGGAATTTACTTATTTAGTTGTTATTTGAATACCTTGAACATTTATGCTCTTTTGCTCTCTATGTGCTCGAATTTGATTCTGATCTTTGTGAATTCTTGATATACGTGAACTATGTGAATTACGTACGTGTTAGCATGCTCGTTTTGTGGTTTTGGATTCGTTTGTTTGAGTTTTGTGCTCGTTTTGTTTTCTTCGGAAACTAGAGGACGGTTAAAGGGCATTTAGCGCACCTCGGGTTCCTGGCGGCATATCTTGAGCTAGGGAATTCAGATTCGAATTCTCAAAGAGGCGTTGGACTCGTGACAAGATTTAAAAGCTTTAGAGCCTAACCTCACACTTTTCTAAGCACTTTTAGACCATCGAAAACCGACCGGAACAAGCCCTTGTGACAAGAATTGCCCTTTTTGTTGACTAGTCTTCTTGTGGGCCCCATTTTACCCCCTAAATGAGCTCTAACCTTGACTCTTATAACCCTAACTCAGCTCTAACCCTCTCCCATACCCCCCATACCGAACCAACCCAAGAAAGAGAGAGAAAAAGGTTCCCCAACTTCAGCTCCAAAGAAGAACAAGAGGAAGAAGAGGTACTATTCCATCTTTGAAGATTTTGAACTTTTAGCTCTACCAATTCTCATCCAATTTAAAAGGTAAGTTGATTTTTGACTCCTCCATGGTTATGTGGTTCTTTTAAGTCTATTAGGATGAGTTCTCTTCAAGGATTGCATGAGTAATGGCATTCATGGTGAATAGTAAGGGTTTAAGGGATTTGATGGATTTTAGCTTGTTTCCTCTTGAATTGCTTGGGTTTAATGCATGATAGGTATTCCTAAGACATCCTTCTTGAGTTATTTGAACTTAGTTTATGTGCTAGAGTGGATTCCATGCCCCTACCATTGTTGATTTTTGGAGTTCTTTGATGATTATGCCCTCTTCACCCCTTTCCTTGATGTGATGCTTCTTTGAGCTATTTCATGACTTGGATTGCCTGGTTTATTGCTTCCTATACTTGCCTTTATGTGTTAGATTGGTCCCTTGTCTGCTTGGTTTGAGTTTTGTAAGAATTTAGAGATTAGAATTCAAAATTTTCGCCCCTGGACCAGATCCACGGCCCTCGATTTTTGTGCTTTGAAAAACCCACGGCCGTGGATATGGGGACAGATTTTGGCATTTTTCTACCTTGGAATCCACGGCCTTGGATATTCCTTTTGAAAAAATCCACGGGCCTTGATTTCAGAGCAGAAACATTTTGAGTTCCGAACTTCGTTTTCTTGCTTCGCTTCGTTTTCCTTTTGTTTTCCTTTCATTTTCCCACCCCTTTCTTGGTCCCTTACCTTGTTTACTTGTATCTTATGTGTTGTGGTTGTGTTGTGCTATGTGTTCTTTTGTTCTTTTCCAAGTTGTGGATTCATTTGTTTAGAAACGTGCAAGTTTTGCTCTCATTGTTACTTTGTTACGCTTATGGCATCTCATACGCATCATACGCATTCATATGCATTTACCGAGCGTTAGTGTGGTTCATGTTGAGTCTAAGAGTACCCCTTGTTGTTTGTTTTGTTCAGAGGACCTTCCCGTGGACGACGAGGTTGCCCCTTGAGTGCCGGGTTTACTCTCTTTTGTCTCCGCTACCCGTGTTAAGGTGAGTTTTTGTTTCTTTTAGTTATTTGACCTACAACCCCTATATGGTTTGAAGCCTCGCATGCGAATTACGTATATTATATGATAGATACGTGTATGATATATATGTTGTGGGCTTGTCCCGTTTGTTATAAGACTTTGAAAACACTTTGTATACGTATATAAGCTATTTTGCCTTTTGTTTTGGAAAATTTTTGTTAAGTGTGAGTGTGTAGCGAGATATATTGCTTTGAAAGATAAGCTTTCTATAAGTATGATTTTTGTGATAAGTTTTGGGCCCCGAAGAGTGGTATGGTAATCTCGGGTCGGCCGAGCTCTGCCATCAACATTCTCCATTTGAGAGTCTTACCCAACCTCGGGAGGTTTGGGGAAAGGTGTTTCTCTTGAGCCGGCAGAAGTAACCGTCGAAGGTTTCAAGGTCATGATTAAACCTGTCTCTCGTGATTTTTAGATAGCTAGGGTCGATCAACCCTTCTATCACCCAGTGTTAAGGTTGGATTATGCTTTGTTTTGCTTTGTTATGCCTTTCGTTTATGGAAGTTTGGATGTGTGACTCGTACTCACCGAGTTGGTTGGTTGTGTATGATCTATGAAACAAGAGTGGACTTCTAAGTATCTAAAACTTGATGTTTGGCCCTTGGCCTAAAATCCTAGTATGTATATGTATACCACGGGTAAAGTCTTTGGTTTGCAAAAACCACTCTTGGTTCATGGATCCTTTCAATTTTGAATAAGTGTTATGCTCTATATGTATATTGGGTGTGTGAGTTAACCACCTCACTAGTCTCTAGGACTAAACCTCGTTGTTTTCCTCTTTTTCCCTTTTCTTTTGAGTTTGCAGGTACCTTCTGAGTCGAGCTAGGCGGCAAGTGTCTGTCGAGTTTACTTGTGGTGTATCTCGGGTCTCATTCATATGTAGTGGTTTTTCTACCTTACCTTTATGCACTTTTGAATTATGTAATTCAAATACTTATAATATTTTATCCCCGATGGGCATTGTATATGTTGTATATATTCGTTTATGACTTAGCATGACAACTTAAACCCTCTTATTATATGTTATGTGATCTTGGGGATTATGTATGATTGTTTTAACGCTTTCGCTACTCTTGTTTTATTTTGCTCGGTTCTTGAGGGTCTAGGTCACTTAGCGAGGGAGTGAGTTTTGTGTGTCTCCCGTTCGCTATGGTTGGATTCGGGTGCGAACCCTTCATTTCGTTACTCGGATTAGACCATGGTGCGGGGAATGTGGCGTCCTTCGCTCCGGGGTGTTACATTCTTTGAAACGACGTAGCCTAGAAAAGCAACCCGATCAATCCGAAATTCACACTTACTAAACTTTGCATACAATCGGTGCTCTCTCAATGTATCCAACACTAACTTGAGATGTCGAACATGATCTTCAACTGTCCGAGAATATACTAGAATGTCATCGATGAAGATCACCATAAACTTGTCGAGATAGGGACGAAAAATTCTATGCATCATATCCATAAATGCTGCAGTGACATTAGTTAAACCAAAGGGCATCACTACGAACTCATAATGCCCATACCGGGTGTTGAATCCTGTCTTTGGTATGTCTGCTTCCCGGATTTTCAGCTGATAGTACCCTTGCCTCAAATCCAATTTCGAATACACCCCTGATCCTTGTAACATATCGAATAGATCCGATGTGGGGTAAAGGATACTTATTCTTTATAGTCATTCGATTCAATTCCCCGTAGTCGATGCACATTCTCAATGTCCCGTCCTTCTTCTTAACAAAAAGTACTGGAGCACCCCAAGGAGATGAACTCGGTCGAATGTAGCCAATTCTGAGCAACTCTTCAAGCTGAATCTTCAATTCTTTCAATTCTGCCAGAGCCATCCGATAAGGAGTCTTGGAATACGGTGCTGATCCCAGATATAAATCAATGACAATCTCAATCTCCCTATCCTGCGGTAGAGAACCCAAATTTTCCGAAAATACATCGGGATATTCCTTCACCACAGTCGTCACCTCAAAGCTTGTTTGATCATTTGGTCTATTAAGGAGATAGGCAATAAATCCCGTGGCTCCTTCCTTTACTAACTTGCGAGCTTCCATGAACGACAAAAGTGGTACCTTCTCCATTCCAACTTCCCCAATTAATTCCTTAACCAACTTAACTTTCTTCTTAAAACAATCAACTTCGGCCCGATGCCGATATATCTAATCCATCCCAAAAATTACCCCATATCTTTTCATAGGCACCACGATGAAGTCTGGCGGATAATCTTTCCCTTCCAACAACACTGAACAATCCCGGACAACCCGATCTGTCTACAAACTTCCTCCCAGATGAGAACTAACTAGAAAACAAGTATCCACAGAAAGAGCAGGCAAGCATAGAGAAGCACATAGATCACAAGATATAAAAGAATACGTAACACCATGGTCGAATAATGCATGGATGTTCGTGTTATGAATGCAAACGGTACCTTCCACCACGGCATTTGGGTAGGCCTCAACATTTTGCTCCTCGCCCTCGAGGGCATAAGCACGTACCGGTAGAATAGGTCTTTGAGCTCCAGCTTTAAAATCCGGATTCCTATCGGGACAAGTATTGGCCATATATGTCCCCTTTCCACAAATAAGGCAAAGACCTAGCCTTTTTCGACAAGTATGATAGTTGTAGGTAGGTCTTCCACAATAAGTGCACGGCGGTACATCCTGTCGAGACCCTGGAGCTGGTTGCGCCTTTGGAGCTGGTTTTGGAGCATAAGGCTTCTCGAAAGGTCCCTATTGTGGTGGAGCTACTGATGTCACCAGCCTTTTCCTCGGATTAAATCCCGCGCCTGAACCGGATCCCTGACCCTGCCGGTGAGATGATCTATGAGCATTCATGGCATCTTCTACCTTTAGAGCCTTTGTAGTAGCTTTCGCCCAAGTGCTTGTATTAACCGCCTCAAGAGATGCCTGAATATCAGGTCGGAGTCCCTGAACAAACTGCATAGCTTTATGAAAGTCATCACTCGCTATATTAGGTACATAGCGAGACAACCTCTCATATTCCGAAATATACTCTGCAACAGACCTCGATCCCTGCTTCAATTCGGTAAATTCTTTCAATCTTCGGGTACGGGCGAATGGAGGGATGAACTTGTTCTTGAACTCCCGGGTAAAGACTTCCCAATTAATCTCTTCTCCTGCGGCATCCAAAACAATCCGTGTACTTTCCCACCAACAAGATCAAAGTAACGGTACAACGAGCTTCCTCTCAGGGCTCATATGGGATGAGCTCCCAAATCCTCTCTACTTCTTTCAGCCACATTTCTGCTTGTATGTCATTTCCTTTGAAGAACTTAGGAGGTTGTTGGTTCTGAAACTCCCTAAATATGGCAGAAATCAGTGTCTCTGGTGGCACTACAGGTGCAGGTGGTGCTGGTGGCACATAATATCGGAGCCTCTGATCAATAATATTTATAACAGAGTTCACAAAAGCTTCTGCCTGTGGTGGTTGTTGTGGTGGAGGAGATGGAGAGCGATTACAACGAGGGCGCCGTTCAGGAGATCGATCTCTATATCTTCGAGGAGGCATCCTGTAAATAAAACACTGAAATGTATGTTATGTTTAGTTCATGCATGGAAATGCAAAATAATTCAATCAAAATGCAAGAATTAACCACATAAGCACGTAAGAGATGCAAAAGAACCACGTTGACAAGTAATTCCTATAGTCGTACGACCTAGACAGACTCACACGATGCTAGAGCCCGGTTTTGCAACCAAAGCTCTGATACCACTTTAGGATGCGGCACCCGAGCGCGAGGTACCACATCCCCCGCATCGAGACCGACCCGAATATGAAATGGACGATCCATAGTCGAGTTAAATCACGGCGAACGGGGACAAACCCACACTCTATGCTAGGCGGGACTAACCCTTAAACCATAAAATCCGAGTAAAACAATAAAGCGGAAGCATAATTGTCATGTAACATTTACAACGAGCATCAAGCTCCAAAATAGATCATATACAATATTCACATGCCATCACGGCCCAAAATAGATACGCTCCAAGTCATAAGTCATATACAATAACAAAAAGTATGAGGATGTAAGTGTAAGACCCAAAATTTAAGAGCTAGAGACAAATGCGAGACACACCGACTCGAATTCCCACCTAACTCCCTTACACATGCACAAAACAATTGAAAACAATCCGGGTTTAGTCCAAAAGGGACTGGTGGGTATAAAACAGGGCATAGGTATAATATAAGACGGTATTTAAACATTCACATGCAAGTTATAATCCCAAATGAGCTTTTCAAAGCATTTTCGCAAGTAGGTGAGATAAAGGAATCATCAAAGAGGATTAAAACAATCAATTTTCAATGAGGTCTTTCGCGTCCCGGCGAGTGGGCGTGCATTATCTCCAACCAACACCTTGTGTATTTCATTAGAGATTCATTCATTCAATCTTTTCATGCATAACAATTCTTTGTGCACATTCATGATCATTTACACCTTTTCCCTCCGGGCAGTGGACGGGTTTGCAAGGCCCGGTCACCTCAATCATTATGGCTAGTGGGGTACGTGAATCCCCAAAAGCCCGGTTCCCATTCCCTGCTAACCTCCTAGCGAGGGCCGATATTGTCGTAGTTTGGTGGAACTAACACACGAGATCCCTGTCAGCCCTTGCTTCCCCGGTTAGCCACGTGTACTAAGTCACAGGGCCCCCATTCTTGCAATCAATCAATACTCGCCAAAATAATCGATAGGATTTATAAAAGAAAGGCTTTACGTTGAAATCATTGACTCTTGAAAACAACTCTATATACATAATATAATTTTGGCCGAAATCTTTACACATTGGGAGTATATAGGGTCATTTAACTAAATAGTAGAGAAAATCCACCTTCAAAGGCAAAAAGAAAAGGCAAGAGCTTCACTGCTCGTCCTCGTCTCCTACTGGACCCGGATCTGTGCAGACAAGGTGAAGTGAGACTCAAATAAACATATAAGACACACGGCTAAATCATGAATATGATATGATTGTATAAGAGATGATATCATGTCATGGAAATGTTCTTGTGCACAATTAATAGATTAAAGACATGTAAACGATCATTCCATTCATTTCAAGAAACATTTGACTTCAATCAAGTTCATAACTTCCATATAGTATATCAATTTAATCCAAGAAATTCAAATAACGATCATAACACGTAAAATAACATGTATACATATCATATAAGTCATAAGATAAGGAATATATAAGCAATTAGGGTTCAAGTTGGGAGTTAAAGTCCATGCATGTGCATATTGGAGCAATGAAGACACGTTGAAGCATAACTCGTCAAATATTCCATGAAAAATCATAAATTTTCGTAACACACAAGATAACACATTATATGACATGCTAATGAAGTGTATGAACCAAAAACGAGCCAAGGAAGCCATGCATTTAATGTTTGAAAATCGAAATTTCATGCAGCAAATGAAGGGGTTGCGGCCGCAACCCATTTCCTTAATGAAATGGTAGCGGCCGCTACCTAAAAAATTCGAATTTTTCAACCAATTTTTCAACAACTCGAAACTTGGACAAAATGGGGTAGTGGGCGCGACCAAAAATGAACTAATTCAGGTCGCAGGCGCGACCTGTGGAGCAAAGTGACAAGCACACTCACATGTCGCGGCCGCTACCGATTTTGTACTAATCGCGGTCGCGGCCGCGACCGCCCAATACCAGCTGAAAAATGCGATGAAAACAGAGCAACAACCATGCCAAATCTTAACCAACATGTCCAGATTTGATATGATAACAAATGTGCAATAAAACAACTCCAAAATAACACTTAAACATGCCCCCAAAGTGATCAAACGTGAGGAGTAATAGATGATCTTTTCTTCCATTTTCTTCCAAAACTCATTAATGGCATCTCACCAATCCTTCAACTAACACAAAATTCATGATCATAAATGAAAAGAGGAAGTTCAGACAATCATTTTCATGCTTTAAATCAACCAAAACTTCCAAGGAATGCATGAGATCAACAATATGGCCTATAACCTACTATTCAACATCATCTTCATATCTCCATGAAAGCATGCTTAAAATTGGGGATACCTTGTTCAAAATGACCCCTATTGAATGTATATCATCACCCTAAACTCATCTTGTGGATTGGATGGAGGTTGGAATAGATTTGAGCTTTGAATTTCCAAAGGTGACAAGGTGACGGGAAGGACTGGAGAGCAGGGGGTTTTTGCTGAATTTTCTCTAAGTATGAGGGTTGGTTCGGTTGGGTCTGAGTATGGAGTGTTAGAGGGTTGAGTTAGGGTTCCAAGGAATCTAACCATAGTTCATTTTGTCAAGGTTTGAAGAAGTTATGGTCATTTTGGTAAAAGGTGGCAGTTTAGGCGTCTGTTTCGGTTTTCGGTTGAATTTCGGAGGTTCAAATAATTTTGGAAAAATATAAGGCTAAGTTCATTAAACCCAAATTTTCGATACGAGTTCAACAAAGTTGACAAAACTCTATTCCGAGTTCCCGAGCTCAAGATATCACATACGGAAACAAAGGTGCGCTAAGTGCTCATTAGCCCCCTGTTTGGTTCCAATCATAACAAATAAATTTAAAACGCAATCAAACGAATGCAAAAATATAAAATGAGCATATATACATGTTCATAACACACATATCTCCGACATATAAAATTTCCACGAAATTTCGATTTCATTTCACATAGAAGCGGCAAGCAAACAAGTCATACAAGCTCAAATAGTTCAAGAATTCATATAAATTCAATTCCAAATAATTCAAATCATCAAGAATTTCAATTAATAATAAACTAAATCATATAATAACATAGTTATAATAATTTAAACGCGCAATTAAAGAGCACACAAGTTATACCTGATTGACCGAAATAGCGGGGCGTCACATATCGTGATGTGGGATAGGGACTCAGGGACGGGTACTACCCCTATGCACATTTCCCCTTTGTGTAAAGGTTTGCTCATGTTTGATTCCGTTAAGTTAGTTGTTAAGAAACTGTTTGTGAAATGGGATTCGATTCTCAATTATTAAAATTTGGTTGTTTTGGCTTTCGGCCTAACTGTAACGCCCCAAATTCTCAATTACGCATTATGTGAATTAATGTGAAATAATTGCCAATTATGACTTAATTGTTTAATTGCATAATTGTCCTTAAGTGGTCATTTTATTAATTTGAGGACCTAATTGCATGGAATAGTCTTGGACTTAATTGATCATTTTTCCATGGGATTGAACTTGATTGCATGACTTATGTTTTGGAGGGATTAAATTGCAATTTGTGCTTAGCATCATATAATATCTAGCATATATCTTTGATTGCATACAAACCTTTACACACTTGATCCCTCCCTTCTCACCCTCATCTCGTCCAACCCGAGCAAGAAGAAGAAGAGGATTTCTTCACTTGAGCTTGAATTCAAGGGAATTGCATGAATTGAAGCATCATCATCATCACAACATCATCTCTTTTCCTTCTTTTCATTCATTCAAGGTATGAGCTTCTAGTTGGGGAAATACATGAACATATATGAGAGCTAGGGTTATATGTGGAGCTTGGTAAATTATGTTTTAGTTGTTGAAAGCATGATTACATGGTTCTAGCTATGATTTGATGCATATATTGTGGAGTTTATATGCTTGGAGCATGAGTTCATATGTGGGTTCTAAAGTGTAAATACTTGATGATTAATGAGAGATATGAATGTTTATGTTAGATTTTATTGTATACTAAGCATGTATATATGTTATTTCATGTTTTAGATGCATTTTGGTGCTTGGAATTGGTGAATTGTTGTTGTTGTTGTCTTGGCCGAAACTCCCCTGTAACTGCTCTGTTTCTGTAATATCCAGAAACTGGGAACGGTCGTTCCCGCCTTAGTGCATTTTGGGAACGGGCGTTCCCAGGCTTCTGAGTGTGTTAGGCCAGCGAGACTGGGAACGGCCGTTCCCACTTTGGCTTATTTGCCGGAAGGGCCGTTCCCAGCCAAAGCGTGATTTAAATTTTATAAAACGCTGGCGCGTTTCTGAAGGGCCATGGGAACGGCCCTTCCCATTTTCAAAGGGAAGCCGGAACGGCCGTTCCCATGCGTCTGACAGAATAAAATATTCTGCATAAAATTGCATTTCTAATACCTCGATCCGACGGCTTCTTTGACCCCGATTTGATATTATATGATCTAAAATGAAGTGAAACAAGATGTTTTCATGTCACATTGCATTTTGCTCGTCGTCTCGTGGCATTTTGCCGTTCGTCATATTTGGTGCATTTTGAGTCGTGTCGTATGTACACTTGTCTTTGTTGCACAGACAGGCTTGCCAGTGACGTGGAATGGGCTTCTTAGGCCGTGCCTTTATCTTTGTTTTGTCGGTACAGGTGAGGTTCAATTGCTAGATATCTAGAACCATTACAACCCTATGTGATGTTTTAAGCTAAAAAGTATATATATCTATAGTTTTCCAAACCCCATTAAATTGCAACTGATTTACCGAATTGTATTGTATTGATTGACCGTGTTTTGGGCGAGTATATTATATCGTGCACTGTGGGCCCGAGAGTTAGTGTTTGAGCCAACCGGGAAAGCATGGGCTGACGGGTAACTCTTACACTTCTCTCAACCGTGGGGATGAACCCTGAATCCACCAGGAGGTTTGGTGGAGGAAGGAGTCCCGTGCGTGGGAGTCATGTTCCTGACGTACACCGTGTTTACCGTGGATGGATCGGGCCTTGCAAACCCACCATCATTGGAGGAAGAAGGAGTCATTGAAATTGCTACGTGTGCACTGTAATTGATTGTGTGATCACTTAACTAATTAATGAAAAGTATCGTGATTGTACACTGTCGGAGTAAGGCTGGAGAAATGCCCTCACTCGCCAGGCCACTGATTGATTGATTGATTGAAATGATTGATTGTTAAACCTGATAGTTGTAATCTCGGGCGAGCTTTATGTTGTTATTGAACTTAGATTGTTTTTGTCTATAAAAACTTACCCGAGGTTATGACTTGCATGTTATCTTTGCTTATATATTACTATGCCCCTCGCTCAGTCTTGTGGAGACTGACACCTCACCTTTCAGTTTTGCAGGTTCTGTGCTAGGCGGGATTGGTGTCGAGTCCAGACTTTCATTTTGGGTCTAGCACGTGTCCATCCTACTTTGGCATATGTATTGTTATCTACTGTTTTATGAAATGTTATATATGTGAGAGATGATAATGTATTGATAGGAGATTGGAAATGGTTTGCTTGTTAAAGACTTGATATTAATGCACTTCAGTTTATTTTTCTGTTATGATAATTGGTTTGGGGTTAGTCCCGCCTAGCCAATCAGTCTTTATTTTCTTGTCACCCGTTCGCTATGGCTCAGTTCATGTATGGATTGTCCGTTTCATATGTGGACTGGGCTATAGTGCGGGGGATGTGACACCTTGGCGCTTCGGGTGTTACATCTTAGGTGGTATCAGAGCCCGGTTGCAAAACCGGGTCTCTAGTGTCGTGTCGTGTCGTGTCGAGTTTAGTCGTGCGGCATAGGAATTAATTGTCAACTTGAGAGTCTTGCATCTTTAACTGAAATTATTTGATTTATTTGAATTATTTGAATAACTTGAAGTCTTTGAATTATGTGAATTACTTGTAACTTGAGACTTATTTGTAACCATTAGCATCCACTAATTCAACATGCATCCTTAGTGTTTTGAATACAGGATGCATCGAGGTCGTCATCATCGTGATCGTTCTCAGGAACATCGACCGCGTCGGCGTCATCATCGAGAGAGATCACCACCCCCTCCACCTCAACCACAGGACTTCATGAATGTTGTGGTTGGCCTTATAGATCAGAGGATGAGAGAGCATGTTCCTCCTGCACCGCCTGTTCCACCGGTTCAATTAGAAGCACCTATCTCAACTATACTTCGGGAATTCCAGAATCAACACCCTCCTAAATTCTTCCATGGCAATGATACCGAGGCGGAGATGTGGTTAAAGGAAGTAGAGAGAATTTGGGAGCTTATACCATGTGTGTCTCGAGAGAAAGCGCGTTGCACCATTACATTGATCCAAGGAGAGACTTACTCTTGGTGGGAGAGTACTAAGATAGTGTTGGGGGCCATCAAGGAGGAGATTAATTGGGAGGTCTTTACTCGAGAGTTTAAGAATAAGTTCATTCCTCCCTCAGCGCGTACTAGGAGATTGAAGGAGTTTACCGAGTTAAGGCAAGGAAGGATGTCAGTTTCAGAGTATATATCCGAGTATGAGAGGCTGTCTCGCTATGCACCTAATATAGCGAGTGATGATTTTCATAAAGCGATGCAATTTGTGCAAGGACTTCGATCGAACATACAGGAGGCATTAGAAGCGGTCAATACAAGCACGTGGGCCAAAGCTACTAGCAAAGGTTTGAAAGTTGAGGATGCCGTTAATGCTAGGAGTTCTACCTCACGAGCGGGATCGATGCAGAAAACTCCACCTAAACCGGCTTTGTCACCATCTCCAGAAAAACCTCTCTGCACTTATTGTGGACGCGACACCCACACTTATGATGGTTGTAGGAAGCGGTTACGTCTATGTTTCCGTTGTGGGAGTGCTGAGCATCAGATAGATACATGTCCGGAGCGACAAGAACTATCCACCGGGGGTCAACGACCATTTAACAGGCAAGACCAATGGTGAACGGTACATCTAAACATGCATATCACGGGCATCATACGCTTTCTTATTTTATATATTTGTATTCCTTGTGTTTGCTATTTGCTCTTGTGCGAGTAATTGAAGTGTTGTTCTTCCTACTTGCTTCCTATGTGTTGGTGCATGTATGTGATTATTTAAGTTTGTACGTGGGGTGGTCGTGTGAGAGTCGGGGTGCTCTCTTCTTTGCTCGAGAGTCGGGGTGCTCTCTTGTGTGTGGAGAAACGGGGTTTTCTAATTAATTATTTGGAGAGACAGGGTTCTCTCGTCACGTGTTTTAATTTATAGTTCGAGCAGTGGACCTGGGGACCAGGTCCTCTTAAGGAGGGCCTAACTGTAACGCCCCAAATTCTCAATTACGCATTATGTGAATTAATGTGAAATAATTGCTAATTATGACTTAATTGTTTAATTACATAATTGTCCTTAAGTGGTCATTTTATTAATTTGAGGACCTAATTGCATGGAATAGTCTTGGACTTAATTGATCATTTTTCCATGGGATTGAACTTGATTGCATGACTTATGTTTTGAAGGGATTAAATTGCAATTTGTGCTTAGCATCATATAATATCTAGCATATATCTTTGATTGCATACAAACCTTTACACACTTGATCCCTCCCTTCTCACCCTCATCTCGTCCAACCCGAGCAAGAAGAAGAAGAGGATTTCTTCACTTGAGCTTGAATTCAAGGGAATTGTATGAATTGAAGCATCATCATCATCACAACATCATCTCTTTTCCTTCTTTTCATTCATTCAAGGTATGAGCTTCTAGTTGGGGAAATACATGAATATATATGAGAGCTAGGGTTATATGTTGAGCTTGGTAAATTATGTTTTAGTTGTTGAAAGCATGATTACATGGTTCTAGCTATGATTTGATACATATATTGTGGAGTTTATATGCTTGGATCATGAGTTCATATGTGGGTTCTAAAGTGTAAATACTTGATGATTAATGAGAGATATGAATGTTTATGTTAGATTTTATTGTATACTAAGCATGTATATATGTTATTTCATGTTTTAGATGCATTTTGGTGCTTGGAATTGGTGAATTGTTGTTGTTGTTGTCTTGGCCGAAACTCCCCTGTAACTGCTCTGTTTCTGTAATGTCCAGAAACTGGGAACGGTCGTTCCCGCCTTAGTGCATTTTGGGAACGGGCGTTCCCAGGCTTCTGAGTGTGTTAGGCCAGCGAGACTGGGAACGGCCGTTCCCACTTTGGCTTATTTGTCGGAAGGGCCGTTCCCAGCCAAAGCGTGATTTAAATTTTATAAAACGCTGGCGCGTTTCTGAAGGGCCATGGGAACGGCACTTCCCATTTTCAAAGGGAAGCCGGAACGGCCGTTCCCATGCGTCTGACAGAACAAAATATTCTGCATAAAATTGCATTTCTAACACCTCGATCTGACGGCTTCTTTGACCCCGATTTGATATTATATGATCTAAAATGAAGTGAAACAAGATGTTTTCATGTCACATTGCATTTTGCTCGTCGTCTCGTGGCATTTTGCCGTTCGTCATATTTGGTGCATTTTGAGTCGTGTCTTATGTACACTTGTCTTTGTTGCACAGACCGGCACGCCAGTGACGTGGAGTGGGCTTCTTAGGCTGTGCCTTTATCTTTGTTTTGTCGGTACAGGTGAGGTTTAATTGCTAGATATCTAGAACCATTACAACCCTATGTGATGTTTTAAGCCAAAAAGTATATATATCTATAGTTTTCCAAACCCCATTGAATCGCAACTGATTTACCGAATTGTACTGTATTGATTGACCGTGTTTTGGACGAGTATATTACATCGTGCACTGTGGGCCCGAGAGTTAGTGTTTGAGCCAACCGGGAAAGCCTGGGCTGACGGGTAACTCTTACACTTCTCTCAACCGTGGGGATGAACCCTGAATCCACCAGGAGGATTGGTGGAGGAAGGAGTCCCGTGCATGGGAGTCATGTTCCTGACGTACACCGTGTTTACCGTGGATGGATCGGGCCTTGCAAACCCACCATCATTGGAGGAAGAAGGAGTCATTGAAATTGCTACGTGTGCACTGTAATTGATTGTGTGATCACTTAACTAATTAATGAGAAGTATCGTGATTGTACACTGTCGGAGTAAGGTTGGAGAAATGCCCTCACTCGCCGGGCCACTGATTGATTGATTGATTGAAATGATTGATTGTTAAACCTGATAGTTGTAATCTCGGGCGAGCTTTATGTTGTTATTGAACTTAGATTGTTTTTGTCTATAAAACCTTACCCGAGGTTATGACTTGCATGTTATCTGTGCTTATATATTATTATGCCCCTCGCTCAGTCTTGTGGAGACTGACACCTCACCTTTCAGTTTTGCAGGTTGTGTGCTAGGCGGGATTGGTGTCGAGTCCAGTCTTTCATTTTGGGTCTAGCACGTGTCCATCCTACTTTGGCATATGTATTGTTATCTACTGTTTTATGAAATGTTATATATGTGAGAGATGATAATGTATTGATAGGAGATTGGAAATGGTTTGCTTGTTAAAGACTTGATATTAATGCACTTCAGTTTATTTTTCTGTTATGATAATTGGTTTGGGGTTAGTCCCGCCTAGCCAGTTAGTCTTTATTTTCTTGTCACCCGTTCGCTATGGCTCAGTTCATGTATGGATTGTCTGTTTCATATGTGTACTGGGCTATAGTGCGGGGGATGTGACACCTTGGCGCTTCGGGTGTTACACTAACTCTTTTACTCCTTATATTTAGTATCACGTGAGAAAATATTTTAGAATGCAAAAACCATGTCCCTGTTCATGAACTCCCCACTATGATATGTTTTATGCTCTATATATGTATGTACGCGTGCGTGTGTCCCCTCACTCAGTCAGTGTGACTGACCCCTCCCTCTTTATGTTTTTAGTTTGCAGGTACCTTTCTTGTGGTTCGAACTAGGCGGTTTGCGGTCTTTTGAGTCTTTGGTAGGATAGCTCGAGTCTGCATCTCAATCTTGAGTTTGTTTCGCATTTTGTACTTTAAAACGCTTGTAATTTGAGATTCGAAGTTTGTATATGATTTCATGTGGCCCGTGGCAGGCAAGTATGTATCTAATTTGCTGAAGTGATGTAAAATCTTGAATTTATGCCTTGTTTAAGTTTGTTTAAATGCTTTCGCACTTGTATGTGTTGATTATGCGCACTCTGTTGAGGGTCTAGACCGCCTAGCTTAGGTGCAGCTTTTGCTTGTCTCCCCATTCACTAGTGCTTAGTGCGTGTACGGATTTTTCATTTAGTTACACGTGTCAGGCTCTAGTGCGGGGGATGTGGTGCCCCCCGCTTCGGGTGCTACAGAACTAATATAGATTTAAATTGTAAACTTGCACCAAAAATTTTTGCAAAGTCTTTAGTTTAACCTAAAAATAGTTTTTAATTTTTATTTTTTTTCTATCCATTTTACTTCTCCGTACTTCTATGGTATCGAGTTTTTTTTTTTTTTTTTTTTTTGTGCGTGTTTATTTATTTTCAATTGTACAATTTAATTTTTTATTTTATCACTTATCACAAATTGAAATTTTAGCAAAAATTATATCAGAAATATCTATCTATATTATTTTTAATAATTATTTGAATTGACTTTTAATTTTTGTATTTTTTTTAAATAATTATTCCTTAGAATTTTTTTATTTGTCCCCTCTATTTTTATCTAGCATTTTTTTTTCTTATTTATAATTTTTAATGAGTATTATTTGAGATTAATTTTAGTTTTTTTATCATTTATGTATGTAGTATAAATGATTAATTAAAAGAGCATATTTCTATAAAAAATTAAAGGAATGTTTAATTGAACAATATAAAAAAATAATTATAAAATTAAAATATCTTGTTTTTTATGTGTGCACACGTTGGATCTTTCTTTAATTTTAAATAACTTTGATTAGACTTATAATTTTGATATGTGGAATATTCTTTTGAATTAGTAACAATTTTTTAAAATTTATTAAAGTTTTGTTTATTATAATACATTTAACCTCTTATTTAACTAGCCAACAAGGGTTGGTCCAAGTGGTTAATGGGTTCATTCTCGAAGGCAAGGTCCCGGGTTCGAACCCCACTTGGGTGTGCTTGTGTTAAAAAAAAAAAAAAAACCCTCTTATTTAACTATTTAAGTATGTATTTCTTTTTCCATTTCAAAATTTTATCTACTTTTTTGTTTTTCATTTTTGTATTTGTCTCTATCTATCAATTTTTTTCCACATTCTTAAATAGTTTCATATATTTCTCTTTATTTTTAATTGTACAATTAAATTATTTCTTTTTTATTTATCAATAAGCAATAATAAATTTTAATAGTAAAAATACATATTTATGTGAAAAGCGGCAAAAATTTATTTTTGTAGCACCTGAGCGCAAGGTACCACATCCCCCGCACCGAAACCCGACCCGTATATGAAATGGAAGTCCATACACGTGTCAAATCACGGCGAACGGGGACAAACACACACACACAATGCTAGGCGGGAGCTAACCCTTAAACCATGCGGTAACCGTACATAATGAAAATCAGAGTGTAATAATATTATGCGGAAGCAAGAACTAACATATATTATATACAATGAGCTATGAAGCTCCAAAATAGATATACAAGTTCAATTTAAGTAATCCATGGCCCGCACGGCCTAACAAAACATAAACGCTCCATAACATAAGCATAATACAAAATGTGATGAGTGTATGTAAACCCAAAAGAAAAGAGCTAGATATGAATACAAGACTCAAGTACACTACTCAAATTCCCGCCTAACTCCTTCTATCACCTGCACAAAACAACTGAAGATAAACCGGGTTCAGTCGAAAGGAGACTGGTGGGTATAAAACAGGGCATAGAATATAATTATCGCAGAATTTAAACACATTCATGCAAGCCCTAATCCCGTGTGAAGTTTGATAAGAATTTCCCAAGTGGGCAAAATAAGGGTGGCATCAACGGGATTACGACTATCATATTCATTCATAATTATTCTTAAGGTTTCATGGCCCAGCGAGTGGGCGTGTATAATCTCCATCCAACACCTCGTGTAATCATAACATTAATTATTCATTATCAGACATAAATCTTTCGTGCTCATACATATCATGATCATAATCATACATATACTCCTTTTTCCTCTGGGTGGTGGACGGGCTTGCAAGACCTGACCACCTCATGCATGGTGGCTATTGAGGTACATGAATCCTCAAAAGCCCGATTCCCCTTCCTCGCTAAAACTCCTAAAGAGGTCAGTTTTGTCGTAGTTTGGTTGGAACTAGTGCATGGGATCACCGTCGGCCCTTGCCTCCCCAGATAGCCACATGCTCTCACCAAAACATAAGGTAGGAATTCATAAAAGAAGGGTTTACGTTTGAAATCATTTACTCAAGAAAAGAATCTATATACGTATATTATACATTTTGGCTTAAAACTTTGCACATTGGATGTATATAGGGTCATTTTAGCTAATAGAAGAGAAATCCACCTTTTTAAATTAAAATAGAGGCACAAGTAACTCAAGGCTAGCCTCCGCCTTCGACCATACCCAAATCTGTGTAAAAGAAAAGGTATGAGACTCAAAATGACCAATCATAACGCACGGCATGCTATGTTCATGATACGTGATGCAAAACAAGTAAGATGATATCATGGAGTCATATATTCATATAACTCATTCAATATATGGAGATAACACGTTCATAACTTCCACGTTTCATACCGAATCAAGTCCTAAAGTTCATATAGCGATCATAACACGTTGCTTAACAAGTAAACAATTCATATAAGCCATATAAGAAGAGAAGAATATTCATTAGGGTTCACAAGCCATGTAACAAGGTATTCAAGTACGTTATGGAGCAATAAAGACACATTCATGCACAACTCGGAAAATATTCAACTAAAAATCATGAAATTTCATAACATACAAGATAACACCTTATATGACATGTTAATGAAGTGTATGAACTAGAAACAAGTCAAGAAAACCATGCAAGACAAGTTAAAATTTCAAAATTCATCCATGATGTGAGGGGTCGTGGTGGCGACCCATTTTCTTCATGAAATGGTAGTGGCCGCTACCTCCATTTTTCAGCAATTTTTCTCCCAATTTTCAAAAGTCGAAACATGCCCAAAATGAAATGTACTAATATTGGTCACGGGCTCGACCCATAATTCGAACTAAATTCAATTTTAGGTCGCGGCCGCTACCATGATGGTTCATGGTGCGATCGCGGTCGCGACATGCACGAACAGCAGCAGATATAAAGTGTTTAATTCATAAGAAATTGAATAGTAAATGTTTTCAATAGTAATTTTGACTTTTTGGTCAACCTATATTCAATTAATTCTGAAATTTATTTAAAAAAAATTATAAAATAAGTTTTGGAATTTTTAAAGAAGGATTTTGATGGTGCAAGAATCTGTGTTTCCTAAATGCAACAACACTTTAAGATTTATATGAAAAGGGAAAAGACCATCACAGGAGGGGAAGCCTCAGGAACTGGGTTTCCTTTTGAGCGTGGGTTCTTCCAACTAGAATAAGACCGAGAATGCAAAATGTAATGATGATGCAACTGATATGAAGCTGGGAAAGATGCGGAGGACAGGAGATATGAACCCAGAACTGTAGCACCCCTTTACACGTGGAGGCGCCACACCCCCGCACTATAGGCCAATCCACATACGAAACGGGCAATCCGTACATGAACTAACCGATAGCGAACGGCTGACAATGCAATACACGACGAGCTAGGCGGGTTATGTATATATGCAACGAGTGAAAGCGGAAGCATAAACTAATCACGATCAAATATAATCAATAAACATGTCACGACATTTCCCGATTGCCAAGTAAGACAAAATATGTTCTAGCTTTCCATATCAATACATTATCATCTCCGAATATAAATAACAAGTAACTATATTAACAATTCTAACACGACAATAAACAATATGCACCGTAATCGACTCGACTACATGGACTGGACTTGACACGACTCGACTCCCGCCTAGCGTGCACCTGCAAGAACCTGAAAGGTGGAGGTATCAGTCTATGGAAGACTGAGTGAGGGGCGTAGATATATGTTAGCGCAAAGAACATGCAAGTTGTAACCTCGGGTAAGGTTTTGTAACTAAAACAATAATAACAACAATATAAGTGCAAGAATATCAAGGACTCGCCCGAGATTACAACTATCAAGTTTAACAAGATAATCACGGTTATTATAACAATCAGTGGCCCTGGCGAGGGGCGTGCACGATCTCCAACCAACCTCGACAGTGAACAAGGGTTGCACTTTCATTTAATTAGGTTATCATGCAAGTCATTAAAGTGCACACGATCAATAACATGAAATCCATCCTTCACTCCATTGGTGGTGGGTTTGCAAGGCCCGAACCACCCACGATAACACGGTGCACGTCGGGAGCATGACTCCCACGTACGGGACTCCTTCCTCCACCAAACCTCCTGGTGGATTCAGGGGGCATCCCCACGGTGTGAGAGAGGTGTTATGAGTTACCCGTCAGCCCTATGCTTTCCCGGTTGGCTCAAACACTCACCCTCGGGCCCATAAACATGATACACGATACACGGTACACGATAATTCGCCAAACACGATCACGATAACACGATAACACGATACACGGTTTTCTCATCATGGACACGATTAGTTTCAGGAAACACGATTTACTTTCACGGAACATGACTTGTAACATGATACACGAGTAGTTATTAAATCCCTTCTTGTTGGAAAACGATTATAAAGATATACACATGTGTAATTTGGCCGAAATCCATATAAGGGTTATAGGGTTCTAGATAATTAATAACTAAACCTCACCTGACAGGCGACACGATGATTCATGGATGCGTGGACGTGCTCTATTGATCACAATCTCCGCCCCGGGAGATTAACTGGACAAGAAACAGGACACGGTGTACTTGTGAGACAATAACTTATCAATGTTACCAAATAAGACGCACGGCATGACTATACAACGAGATGATATGCATTCACGAATGTAGCATGATATATTCATATTATGACATGTAATTGCTCATATAATATCATGTTGGGGTTAAATAAAGGTAAAGAAAAGGGTTTGGGATTTCACATTTTATGCAGAATGTTTCTGCACTTCCAGAGAGCTGGGAACGGCCGTTCCAGGTTTTAGTGAAAAATGGGAAGGGCCGTTCCCCAGTCCCGAAATGCTCCCCGAAGATGGGAACGGCCGTTCCCGTCTGTGAGACAAAGTGGGAACGGGCGTTCCCATCCTCGCCGCCTGACACATTATTCAAATAATGGGAACGGCTGTTCCCCAATTGCAAAGGGGATGGGAACGACCGTTCCCGTTACACAGAAGGTTCAGAAAATAGGGGAGAAGAACAAGGGATGCACGAATTCAACAACCAAGCTTCATAACTCCTATAACTTCAATTCCAAATGCAAATATTCATGAAAGTAGCATATATTCATGCTCATGGTATAATAAGAACCCATATAAACACATAAATCATGCCTTGATCACCATAATTACTAACTTAAGCTCACATATGAACTCATGCCATATTCTTCCATATTTTCAAGAATTCAAGTTCTAATTCATGTTAAAAGCCCCTAATCATGCTTCTAACATCAAATACACGAATTATCCAGCTTGAATCCTAAACCCTAGCTTTATATATGTAATTCAAGAATTCATGAAATGTCCATGTCTACCTTGAAGGAGGAAGATGAGATGCAAGAAGATGAAGAGGGATGGTTGAGCCCCAAACATGAAATTTCCTAGGAAAACTTGGATGAAATCACAAGGATCACTTCTTCTTCCTTGAGGTTGGGTGTCGGTAGAGAGAAGGGAGCAAACATAGATGTTTTGATGATGAATGAGATGAAGATTGGAGAAGAGATGCATATATCGGTATAATTAAGGAAAAATGTAATATTTGTAATCAAATCCTCCAAGTTTTATAAGTCATGCAATTAAGTATAAAAGGTTTGGAAAGTGTTCAATTTAGTCCTTTAACATTTTCATGCAATTCGGTCCTCCAATTTAAATAAATGATCAATCAAGGCAATTAAGCAATTAAATCATTTTTGGCGAATAATTCATGTAACAATTAAATCCCAAATCGATACACATTTCACTTATTTCCACGTAAACATATTGGGATAAATTTATATCATTTATTATGAAATGTAGGAATTTAATAAATAAAAGAATTACGATTAAATACTAACCCTCAAAATCACACGTGTCGTGCGTACCTGAAATTGGGGCGTTACAAGAACAATGTATGCAGTATGTATCGTGGAGATGACTTGGGGGAGAAAGCATGTGTTCTCCCCTATTTATATGTTAGGGGTAAGGATAAATAGGTAAATTCACCATGTGGTCCCGAACCTGTGTTGCCCTAACACGTGGCGGCCCGTGAGGGTGTAAGAATGACGTTTCTGAAAAGGGAGACGGTGTGTCAGGTACAGGGTGCACACTACCTTGTGTCAGAGGTTGTTGACGAGGGTCGCATGAGCGGAGGGTCCCGGATCCGTTTTATGAGGGTTCAGATCCACCACGGCGGTGGGGGATCATCCTCGAGCCGAAGTGACGCTCGAAGAATGCTCAGACGGGGTCCTCACGGCTCATGGTCTTTGAGCGCCAAATCCGAGCGACAAGGATATGGCCCTCGTGCGGGTGATTTCTTGAGAAAGGTAACCCTGAGGGCATAGGTGTGAGCGCCAACCCTGCCGGCTCTGACCCTTTACCAGAGTAGTTGGCCGAGGCCCAATGGCCTGTATTAGTTGGCAAGTGAGTGGGTCGGGTTGGCCCGCGAGCCCATCAATGCAAGCGTTATAGTCTTCAAGTCAATCGATGGCGACACGTGGACAGCTCTGATACGTGCGCAATTCTGAGTATCATCATTTTGCCCCCCAAATTCTGTAGTAACGCTCGAGCGTACTGTAGAATTTTAATAAGAACGGGGCCTTGAATTTTTGAATATCCGAGGGTCAAGCCATTGCTAGAGAAGTGACCGTCTGCCTTCTATAACGGACACAGTCTGACACCGCATTAATTGAAGTCATGTCCACATTTAATGCAGAGTGGGAACGTGGGCGCGTGCACTCCGGGAGACGTGAGGCGGTTACCAAAAGCGGGGAGTTTCCTAGGCGGGAAATGATTGCCATTTGAAATCTTTAAACCCTAATTAATGCCAGCCCCTTCCCCTATAAATAGGGATCTGCAAAGCTTCAGATCCTCTTTCACACATTCAGATTTCTCTAAGCACATACGCAGCAAGAATTCTCTGCAATTTTCACTGATTCCGGCGAGTTTCCGTTCTTCGAACTCTAGGTAAAACTCCATAACACTTGTTTTCTATACTAACTCTAGATTTAGGTTGTGCGCGAGTGAAACTTTCTAAGCGAAGAACCCTTTCTGCCGTTGAATTCATTCCAGAAACTTTTCTTCTTCCCTGAATCTCTTGTGAGAAGCTTCATCTCCGATAACCAAATCCCAGATATGGCAGACAACAACGCGGATGCCTATGTGAGGGAAATAGATGAGATGTCAGTAGGGAGCTCATCCCCTCATGGCAATGTACCCACAGCCGTTCCCCTGGCTAGGGCGTCCCTAAGTGAGGGGGTTCCTCTGGCGATTCCAGTGGCTCAGGCTCCAGCTGACGCCAGGGATGAAGAGGTTGACGCAGCCGTTCAAGGGATGAACGAGCGTGCTCCTGGAGGGGTGGATGATCTCTTTGAAGAGATGCATAACGTGATGGAAATGCAGGGGCAAGGGGAGAGAGTATTCCCGGTGTTGAATAGTGCCGTGAGACCCCAAGATCACAGGATCACAGTGGCCATGATGGCTCCCGAGGGCGAAGCAGGGCCATTCGGGCGTCCATTTGAGGCTGAACCTTCCAGAAGGCGCCATAGGAGAGGCAAGGAGCCTGTCACTCGAGTGAGGCAAGATAACCGCCATCAAACTGACAGATCTCCGGATGAGATTGAGAGTATTTTGATGCTCGACGATTTGGAGGAATTGAAGGCGAAAACTTATTGGGATGAAGCAGTATTTCCCATGCGACTTCCTGAGGAGGGGGAGAGGGCCAACCGACCGCCGCCTGGGATGATGACGGTATATTGGGATGCAGTCCTGGCTGGGGGTTTGAGGTTCCCCATCTCGCCCGTTGCTGCCAACATTAAGCACCACCTGAGGCTTTGCCCTTCACAAATTCTACCGAACGGCATAACACTAATCAACACTTTCGTGATTATGATGGTTGCGCTAGGTCGCGAACCCTCGATCGTCAATTTTGATAGCTTGATACAGGTGGCCCGCTCGCCGCGCTCATCACCTACGGACGGGTTTTATTATGCCCAGGCCAAGTCGGGCTTCAAGATGATAGACTCTCCCTCATCTTCTTATGGCGAGCTTTGGAAAGAGAAATATTTTTTCGTGGGGGCCCCAGGAGGAATTATTAGGGTTCATCGCCATTGGTTGATACATGGCGAGGGTCCTTTGATTAGAGAGAGGACGAGGAATAAAGCCTTTGAGGATTGGGCACAGGGATTAGCCTTCGAGATGAGGAGTGAGAAAAAGTGGATTAAGGATGAAACCCTGATGAAGAACGAGGGAGTGTTGTTTCGCTATGGCCTGTCTTGCCCCCCAGACATGATACTCAACCCTCCAGCTGACATCATGGCCCTCGATGGTTAGATTCTAGGAATTAACTGCTCTAACCTTTAGAATAGCCCTCTAACTTGGTGCAATAGATGTGTTTTTATATCTGTGATCCAAGCCACCGGCTTCTGACGCTCGTTTCTCCTTATTTGCAGGTGTTCAAATACTATCGTGAGGCATGAATGCTGAGGCTCTCTCCCGCATGTTGGGTGCTCCGGGAGCTGGTGCTGACCCTCGACAACATCAGCAGCAGAATCAAGAACGACCCCCTAATGCACCGTGGGACAGAGGAATTCGGCGAAGGCAAGGGCGAGGCGATGGAGGCAGGGGTACCGGAAACGAGGCTCCAGCCGTTGGTCCCATCGAGGACCTTACCCTAGATGGCGCCCAGGAGGTTACCCCGACTCCAGCTGCTCCCGAGGGACCTATAGCGCTCAGCTCCAGCACTTCCCACAATCGATCCGCGGAGTTAGTCCGCATCCAAGAAGGGATTAGGGCCGAGCGTCAAGGAAAAAGAAAGAGAATGCCGGACTCTATCCCAATCTCCGATAAAGGGAAGGAGGTGGTTGTAGGCCACCGAGGCGAGGGTAGCGATACATCCTCCTCCGAGGATGAGGACTTCTGGAAGATTGGTTGTCGCGGGGACGCTCGATACAAGCGCCAAAGGAAGGACGGTCCCGTCCTGCTGAAAAAGAGTGCCTTTTCTGTCAACATGGTCTCCGACATCGTCGGAAAGCTCCAGTTCTCCGTCGACCATGACAAACTGAACGAGCATGATGCCACTCGGGTCGCGGACGATGCATGCCACGCCCTCCTGACGGTTAGACCTTGATTCCCTCAGTAAAATTTCCCTTCTTTTCTTTTTATTCTGATGGTGTTTTTCGCTTATGGCTTACTAGGAAGTAATCCCGAGGCTCAAGAATCTGCAAGGGCGAGCGCAAGCCTACTCCGAGCAAAAAGCCAAATACAAGAAGTTGCTGCGCATCTCGGACCTAGACCAATTGCAGGAGGATTACAACAATGTCAGCGCTCAACTGACTTCCGCCAACATTGAGAACGATCGGCTAAAGGAAAATCTGAAGAAGTCCGATGACGCTTTTCTGGTCCTTAATGAGCGTCACAGGAAATTGAAGGATGAGCGGGACCAGTTGAGGGTGCAAAATGGGGAGCTGGGTGAGCAGCTGGCGGAGAGCACTCGCCAGAACGAGGAAACACATAAGGCCCTTGCTGACTTTCAGGCCAAGGTGCAGGGATTGGAGGCGAGGGTATCCTGGGAGGCAGTGAAGAAGTTCGTACGCTCCAAGGCTTTCGTGTTTGCAGCCAACATCCACTGCTCCGACAATGCTCGGCGTTTCTTTCACAAAGCCATATGGCAAATGGTGAAACTTGGCTTGGCTCCTGAAAGCGCTCGAACGGACGTGCGCCTGCGTATGGACTTGGACGAAAACTGTGAGTCTATGGTCCAAGACGAGGATCCTTCCGAGAGCTTGGCGGAGCCAGAGTACCAGGAGTTGGTGGAGACGCTCCAGCGGGAGTTCATAGCTGCCAATACTGTAGGTCCCGAGCCCATCCAGATAGAAGATGAAGGCACCCTCATGGACACCGTGGATGTCGAGGAACCTGGTGAGGCCCAAACTTCTGATGCCAACGTGTTAGCCCCAGTTCCTCTTTCGACTGCCCCTCCGGAACCCAATTCTCGAGCCCATTGAAGATCCCCTGTCTTGTTGGTTGAAATTTCTTGTTTTAATTATGAACAATTTATGCTCATACTTGATCTTCTAGTTATTTCCCGAACATTTTGGGTTTCTTTCCATATATTAGCACTCTTTCCTTACTGCTTTGATGTCTGAATGCTTTTTCCTTTACTCTTGGATGGTGAATGATGTTATTTCATTGTGCTCGCCACTTTTATATTGTCTCTCTCATTTGAACGTTTGCGATGAGCGTGTTTTTGCACGAGGGCGCTTCTTGTGAGGGTGCCCTGGCATTCATCACAATGCGCTATTAGTTTAAGATTTGGCAGCGTCTGTCGATTTGCGGGGCGTAAATACGGGCGTGAGGGTGTTTCCCATGGATGTTCCCTGGTCGTATTCGCAATGAGGCTCGAATTTGAACTTAGGAAACCTTTAGGGATTTGCCTAAGTATTGGCCCAATAATGTGCACCCTCGTTCCGGACGCTCCAATGAGTTATACTCACTTTAGAAATCAACAGTAGGATTTGCTAAGTGTGGGAAAGAATAGAGCGTAACCGTGGGGTTAGCGTCGTTTCGAGGGACCAATGAAAGAATTGGTCCAGGATCCAATACTTTATGAGTGTGCTTTTACTCAATAAGTTGAGGGTCATCGGGGTTTTACGAGGGCGAGCTGGAGTGGCGAGCACTCAACTGGCGTAAATTAAGCATTCTGCTCCCCGTTTTTCGACACGCTCGTTTTTTTAGGACTTTATATACTTACACATCGTTCAAACTATTCCGGGTGGATGGTTATCAACACCTAGATAGTGTTGCTTTGAAACGATTGATGTATCGCGTAGGCCGTTCGACGTGGAGGATGCTCGACACGGGGTAGGCCTCTCGTCGCTCGAATCCTTTGATTAAATAGGAAAGCAAACAAATATCAAAAATAAAGAACTAAATACTTGATGTTGTATAAATGCCTTTTTGAAATGATTACAGCACGCTTTCCGTCAAAGGAAAGCACTCCATGCCGCAGACGGGCAATTACAAAAGAACTGATGTTTACACGTAGAACCTTCTAAGGTTACATGCATTCCATGGCCTAGGGAGCCGCTCGCCTTGCAAAGTTTCCAATAGGTAGGTATTGTTTGCTCGTACCTGGATGACTTTGAAGGGGCCCTCCCAATTGGGGTCCAACTTACCTACATGTTTGGAGACTTCAACTTTTTTGAGGACCAAGTCCCCTAGCTGGAAAGTCCTCTCCTTAACATGTTTGTTATACTGGCGGGCGACGGTCGCTTTGTATTTGTGGATACGTGCCCAAGCAGTATTCCTCTTCTCATCCAACAAATCTAACTCTAGCGCCCGATTGGCTTCATTAGCAGCAGGCTCGAAATAGGCAACGCGTGCGGATTCTTGGGCGATTTCCGCAGGTATCATAGCCTCGGAGCCATAGACGAGGGAGTAGCGGGTTTCCCCCGTTGCCGCTCGCGGGGTAGTACGGTACGCCCACAAGGCTCCTTGAAGTTCTTCAGCCCATTCGCCCTTCTTACTCTCGAGCATCGTCTTCAGATGCTGGAGTATGGTTCTATTGGTTACTTCCGCTTGACCGTTGGCCTGAGGGTGGCCCACGGAAGTGAAACGTTGCTCAATCCCAAGTTCGTAGCACCAATCCCGCGTGTCAACGGCGATGAATTGGGATCCATTGTCGGAGATGAGTACTCTCGGGATGCCGTATCTGCAAATGATGTTCTTCCAAATGAAATCCCTCACAACCTTGAACGTTATCTTAGCGACCGCTTCGGCTTCAGCCCACTTAGTGAAATAATCCACGGCGAGTATTACAAATTTCTTTTGTCCGACCGCCATTGGGAGGGGCCCCACAATATCAATGCCCCACTGATCAAAAGGCCATGAAACATCAATGGGAATCATTTGAGCCGCTGGCAACTGGGGGGTGTTAGAATGAAACTAGCATTTAGGGCATTTCTTGGAGTATCTAATGGCATCCTGCAGCACCGAGGGCCAGTAAAACCCACTCCTTAAGACTTTCTTTGCCAAGATCCGACCGCCCGAGTGGTTCCCGCAACTTCCATTGTGCACGTGTTCTAGAATTTCCTTGGCCTGCGAGGGTCTTATGCATCTCAACGGTGGGCCTTGGAAGGATCGCTTGAATAGTCGACCCTCGGCATCCAATGAGAAGCGAGGGGCTTTGCTTCTGATTTTCCAAGCCTCAACTTTGTCGCTGGGGCTGGTTCCATCCTGGAGAAATCTGATAATCTCATCGAGCCAACAAGGTTCGGAAGGGTCAATCATATGCACCTACTTCAAAGGTTCCCCTCTACTTATCAGCGGTTCCTCTGTTCTAAGAAATGTAATAGCACGCTCGCTAAAACCATCCAGGGCAGATGCAAACTTTGACAGAGCGTCGGCGCGTTCGTTTTCTACCCTCGGGATTTGCAAAAGGTGGAATTCTCTGAACTTGGCTATCACCTTCTTAGCGCTCGCCAGATACTGCACCATGGTGACTTCTCGAGCCTCATAAGAACCATCAATTTGACTCGCAATCAACTGCGAATCAACATATGCAGTGACCCGAGTGGCGCCATTTTGGAGTGCAATCCTGAGCCCTTGTATGAGGGCCTCATACTCAGCTTCGTTGTTGGTGACTTGGAACGCCAGCTTGATGGCATAGTCAACTTCAGCTCCGAGAGGGTCCCTGAGGGTTACCCCGGCTCCTCCCCCATGTGAGGTCGAGGAGCCATCTGTGTGAAGAAGCCATAGGCCATCCTCCGTCGAGGACACTGTATCCAAGTTAAAACGCTCCACCAAAAGGTCGGCCACGGCCTGAGCTTGTATCGCTGTGCGAGGCTCAAAGGTGATGTCGAATTGACTAAGTTCAATTGACCATTTAATTAATCTCCCTGAGACTTCTGGTTTTGCAAGCACCTGTTTGAGGGGCTGATCTGTAAGCACCACGATGGAATGCGCTTGAAAATAAGGCCTTAGCCTCCGAGAGGCGTTATCGAGCGCAAAAGCAAATTTCTCTATTTCCATGTATCTTTTCTCCGCTCCCTGTAGAGTTTTGCTCAAGTAATACACCGGCGCTTACGCTCGCGGATTGCCACGAGGACAGCGCTTGTGGCTTCCAAGGAAACTGATAGATAGACAAACAAGTTCTCCCCTGGGTTAGGTTTGGTCAACAATGGCGCGCTCGAAAGGTACAGCTTCATGTCCTGTAGAGCCTTTTCGCAGTCCTCGCTCCAGGTAAAGTTGCGAGCGTTACGCAGAATTTTAAAGAAGGGTAGGTTCCTGTCCGCTGAGCGGGAGATGAACCTATTCAACGAAATGATCTTACCCACAAGCACCTGGACC
Organism: Lantana camara; assembly: GCA_037501455.1. Lineage (NCBI taxonomy): Eukaryota > Viridiplantae > Streptophyta > Magnoliopsida > Lamiales > Verbenaceae > Lantana > Lantana camara. The sequence goes on from CM074855.1 coordinate 63,440,043, forward strand.
TCCCTCAGATTGCGAGGGGAGGGTATGTCCAGGATTGCTTTAATCTTTTCTGGATTTGCTTCTATACCCCGTTGGCTGACCATGTACCCCAAAAACTTGCCACCCCGCACGCCGAATGTGCACTTGGAGGGATTCAGTTTCATACCATAACAACGCAAGATGTTGAACGCTCGTTTGAGGTCCTCCAGATGAGAATACTGGTGCTTGCTTTTGACGATCATGTCATCGATATATACTTCCATGGACTTTCCGATCTCACACTCGAACATTCTGTTGACGAGGCGTTGGTATATCGCTCCTGCATTTTTGAGCCCGAAGGGCATAACCTTGAAGCAATAAACACCCATATGAACGACGAACGCAGTTTTGGGACGATCTTCAAGAGCCATAAATATCTGACAATATCCTTGGAAAGCGTCCATCATGCTCATAAGTTCACACCCAGCGGTCGAATCCACCAACTGATCGATTCTAGGCAAGGGGTACGGATCCTTGGGACAAGCCTTGTTGAGGTCCGTGAAGTCATTGCACATATGCCACTTGTTGGCGCTCTTCGGAACGAGCACCACATTGCAAAGCCATTCGGGATATAGAATTTCTTCTATGTACTGAGCGTCAAGCAGTTTATTGACTTCTTCTTCTATGACCTGCTTTCGGAACCCATGAACGTCTCTCTTCTTTTGCTTTATAGGTTTGAAGGCCGGATCCACGTTCAGCCGGTGGACAGTAACGCTCGGATCTATGCCAGTGAGGTCAGAAGCCCTCCAAGCAAAGACATCAATATTTTCTCGCAAGAAATCAATCATCATAATCTGAGAGGGACCGTCGAGGCTGGAACCTATTTGCATGGTCTTATCTGGATTCCCTGGCTCCAATTCGATGGTCAGGAATTTCTCCGTAGGTTCCACCCGTACTTCAGGCCTCGGCCGTTCGAGCGCTCTCTTCTTACCGGTAATTCCCCCACTGGTATCTCCCGAGGGAATATGATCCTCGTCTTCCGAGGAGGAAACTCCAACCTCCCCGAGGGGTGAATTCTCAGCATCCACTGGTCTGTCCATGGCTGTGACACCCCGACTTTCAGACCGTACAGGTATGACGTATGTGCGCATTTAAAATTATTATTTACGCATTTTATATTTATTCTAATTGTTTATTTGAATTATTTAATTTAATTCTTATATGAATTATTTGAATTTGCATGAAATAATTGAATTATATGAATTCGTCTGAATGAATGTGCATGTGATTTATTCGTTTATTTGAGTTGACCTTATTTGAGCCTGTATTTGCTGAACCGAACCAACTTGAACCGGGAACCTTGAACCGAACCCGTGAACCGAACCGGCTCAGCCTTAAAGGCTGAACCATTCTCTCTTCTCCCTCATTACGTTATTTTCAGCTCAAAGCAAGCAAAAGAGAGAAAACCCCAAGCTTTGATCATCCAACTTCACAAGCCAATAACTCTCTCGTTTCTTCGTCTTTTCTCGAGCTTAGGTAGGTTTCGGAATCCCCTCGTCATGCTCTACGTTTCCATGGTTTAACTTCTGAGTTTGGTGTGAGTTTGCTTTGCCTTTGCTCCCATACTTGAATAGTAAGGGTTTAGCTTTAATGGTGATTTCTTGCTCTTTGCTTGAGATGATTGGTTTCTAGCTTTTTGTATGAGTTGTATATGTTATATATGTTGCATTTATTGCATGTAATCCATGGTTGGTGAAGGATTTTTGAGTGATCATAATTTTGGTTTGAATTTTGCTTAACCTTGATCATGCTTTTAAATTCCGTTTTCTTGCATTATTTGAGTGTTCATATGTAAAGTATGATATATCTGAATTGTATGTGCATTTTGAGAAGTTATGGCAACTTTAAAGGTTGGATTTTGGCCATTTTTGGCATATTTTCGAGCTTCCCCTGTTTTCTGTGTTTAAACTCTGCTCCAGCTTTTAAAACCAGGCCGGAACGGCCGTTCCCGCCCAGTTTTAAACTGGGAACGACCGTTCCCAGGCCTTACTGTTCATGGACCGAGAGTGGGAACGACCGTTCCCAGTTGTACTGGGAACGGGAACGGCCGTTCCCATGTCCGGAACCCCTCTCTTCTGGAGCAAATCCACGGGGGTGGATTTTTCCTTAAGGAAAAATCCACGAGGGTGGATTTGAGGCAGTAGCTCTTGGAAAATCCATGGGGGTGGATTTTCCCCTTTAGAAAAATCCATGGGGGTGGATTTTCCTCTTTGGAAAAATTCAAAACCTAGAAGTTGCTACTACTTCTCTTTGCTTTAATTATGCATTTTTATGACTTTAATTGCTTCTCTTTTGCATGATTAATTGTTATAACCATGCAATTATATGACTTAATTGTGATATTTTTGTGAACATGATCCATGCATTTTGCCGGGCGTCTTCTTTGGTACATTATTGAGTCTAAGTCTCGGGTCTTGTCTTCTTTTGTTTCAGAGCCTCTTCCGGAAGTTCGTGAGCCCGAGGTTTAAGTGTTCGTTCGCCCGTTTTGCCTTCCTTCTACTTTTGCAAAGGTGAGGTTAGGATCCTTTGTACTAGATAAGCGACCTAAGACCTATTACGTGTTGTTTTCTTACCCTGTATGCGAATATATATACTTATATATATGTATTAAATACGAATGCTTAAGGTATGTTATGATCTTGTGAAATAAGCTTTACGTTTTCGAAATTGGTATAAGTATTGGCATAAGTAAGCTATACTTTGAAATTCGTTATTCGTATATGATATGTTTGAGCGAGTTGTACCCTGAAAGATGGGAGTTTGGTTTGATTTGGTTTGATGGGCCCGGAGACGTGGGTAAGGGAGACCCGGGACGACCACGGGGTCGCCGGTTATGACCCCTGTGCACGTTCTCATTTGAGATATTCACGTGCGACCTATGGAGGTTGGGAAGGCGTGGTATCTTGAGCCTTCGGTGGATAACCGGGGAAGGCATATCGTGGGTTAGCTGCCCCGTATGTGTTTGGTAATGTAGGTGTTAGGGTTTGATTCCCGATACACCATGGATGTGGGGTGGATGTGATTTGAATTCGATTTTATGTTATGTTTGATGGAGTAAGGGATAGTCCGTTCTCGCCGGACTTATGTTTATGTTATGTTTGATAGATTATGGATCGAGATAGGTTTTCCTTTCTATTATATGCTATCTTTGGAAGATGATTTGGTATGTAAAACCCTAGCCTCGATTCATGACTATCACCTTTGTAATATGCTCTGCTCTATATGTATTTAGGTGTGGGTGTGCGTTTAGCCCCCTCACTCAGTCGAGTTTTGACTGACCCCTCTCTTTTCCCACCTTCAGTGCAGGTTGTTTCGAGCTAGGCGGGGAAGTGCGAGTCTTGGTCTTGTACTTGTGTGTCTAGGTCGAGTTGCATTCATACTTTTTGCATTTTGGATACTTTTATTATGTATCTGATGTTAGAATTATATTTTGCTGAATTATGGGCTTCTGATGTATATACTCGATCTTTTGGGGCCGTGAGGCCATTGTATATGATGTAAATGTTAGTTATAGAGCTCTTTCCGATCCTTATGTTATGGCTTCCGCATATTTGTATGTTTGTTTTTGCGCGCTCTGTCCGAGTTTTAGCCCCGCTTAGCCTAAGGAGTGAGTGTAGGTTCCGTTCGCTTAGACTTGGACTCATGTATGGAAATCCATTTCATATGTGGGTTCGGGTTTAGGTGCGGGGGATGTGGTGGCCCGCCGCTCCGGGCGTCACATCCTGAAAGTGGTATCAGAGCTCTCGGTTGCAAAACCGGGGCTCTAGAGTCGAGTCGGGTGAGTCTAGGTCGTACGGCTTAGGACAACGTGGTTATATGCATTTATGTGATTATTGGTTATCTTCTTGTTAATCGTGTACATGAACATGTACTAACCCTCACGCATATGAATTGGAATCTTTTCCTTTGTAGAAATATGCCTCCCCGAAGACACCACCACCGAGATAGATCTCCGGAACATCGTCATCACCGAGATCATTCTCCACACCCGGAAGATAATAATCCACCACCACCACCCCAAATGGATCCGGGCAATTTCATGGAGAGATTAGCGGTATATTTGGAACAAAGGGCTCAGGAAAGAAACAATGCACCTCCAGCTGGGAATCATGGAGGAAATCTAATTACAGCTACTCTTCGGGAGTTCAAGAACCAAAATCCACCGGTTTTCGTGGGTGGAAATGACGTGCAAGCGGAGGAATGGCTCGTGCAAACTAACCGGATATGGAATCTCATACCGTGTGGGCCTATGGAGAAGCTACAATGTACACTTACCATGATCCAAGGCCAAGCTTATAGTTGGTGGTCAAGTTTGCAAGGAAGATTAGAGGCTACCGAGGAGGAGATCACATGGGAGGTGTTTGTTCGCGAATTCAAGAATAAATATATTCCCAAAGCTACAAGAAATCGAAGGGTGAGAGAATTTATGGAGCTCAAACAAGGGGGTATGTCCGTCACTGATTATATCAACGAGTTTGAAAGGCTTTCTCGTTATGCCCCGAACATTGCCAATGATGATGAAAGCAAGGCTTCTCAATTCCTCCAAGGACTTCGGGAGGATATGAAAGATGCTCTAGAGGCTGCTAACACAAGTACTTGGGCGAAAGTCACGGACAAAGCTCTAAGAGTTGAAGAACGGGTTGTGATGAGGAGGAAGAGTACTCATACCGGGCAAGGGTCTAGCTCGGGGAATTTCAATAAGTTTGGAAAGAGGCCGGCATTTCAAACTTTTCAACAAGCCAAGCCTCAAAACAAACAACCTCGACCCGCGGGACCTAATCAACTGAATCGACCCTTAGCACTTCCGGCTCCACCTAAAGTGCAATGTACCTATTGTAAGGGTCCTCATCACGTGGATAATTGCTTTAGGCTTCATAAGAGGTGTTTCATTTGTGGGGCACAGGATCATATGGTGAACACATGCCCGAAGAAGCAAGATAACCCGAGGCCTGCAATCCAAGCTAGGGCTTACGCATTGGGAGTTGAAGAAGAGCAAGCTGTGGAAATCGACCCAAATGCCGTGATCGAAGGTACTATAAGCATTCATGGCACTACATTACATGCATTATTTGATCCCGGGGCCACTCATTCCTTTATTTCCCGGGATATTGCCGCTTCTATGTGCTTGCCTATTTCCTTGGGTGCGCATGATTACGTGGTTAGCTCCCCTCTTGGTGGTAGTTTAGTAACTTGCAGGGTTTTTCGGGGTTGTCCGGTTAGCTTCGAAGGCCGAGTTTTCCTCGCAGATTTGATTGAAATGCCGATGAAGAGGTATGATGTAATCTTGGGTATGGATTGGTTGTATGAACATGGGGCTCAGATGGATTGTCGAGATAAGAAAGTTTCTTTTGGTTCAGTGGTGTTTAAGGGCGAGAAGGTGAAGTCAAGCCCATTTATTTCTTTTGTTGAGGCGAGTAAACTGGTCCGGGACGGTGCGACAGGTTTTGTGGCCTATCTTTTGAATAGACCGAAGGATCAGGCCAAACTTGAGGAGACGGAGGTCGTGCGAGAGTATATCGATGTTTTCCCTGAGACTTTGGGTTCTCTACCGCCTGATAGGGACATCGAGTTCGTAATCGATCTTTATCCCGGAGCAGAGCCTTTTTCGAAGACTCCCTACCGAATGGCTCCTGCAGAGTTAAAGGAGTTAAAAACGCAGCTTGATGAGCTTTTGGCTTGCGGGTACATCCGCCCGAGCACTTCTCCGTGGGGTGCTCCCGTTCTATTTGTAAAGAAGAAGGATGGGACGTTACGGATGTGTATAGATTACCGTGAGCTGAATCGGATGACAGTGAAGAACAAATACCCTTTGCCTCACATCGAGGAGTTATTTGATATTCTGCAAGGCTCAAAAGTCTATTCCAAGTTAGATTTGAGGCAGGGTTACTACCAACTGCGTATTAGGGAGGAAGATATTCCGAAGACTGGTTTTAATACGCGCTATGGGCATTTTGAATTTGTTGTCATGCCGTTCGGATTAACTAATGCTCCAGCCGTATTTATGGACATGATGCACCGAGTGTTCAGGCAGTTTCTTGACAAGTTCGTGGTTATATTTATAGACGACATTCTGGTGTATTCTAAGTCCGCTGAAGAGCACGCTCAGCATCTTCGGATCGTTTTGGAAACTTTGAGGGAACACAAGTTGTACGCAAAATTCAGCAAGTGTGAATTCTGGATCGACCGAGTTGTATTTTTGGGTCATATCATTTCAGGTGATGGGATTGAGGTTGATCCATCTAAGGTTGAATCCGTGCTTCGTTGGGAGAGACCTAGAAATGCCTCAGAGATCAGGAGTTTTATTGGGTTGGCCGGCTACTATCGAAGGTTTGTTAAGGATTTTTCTAAAATTGCCGCTCCATTGACTCGTCTGACTAAGAAGGAAGTGAAATTCGAATGGGATGATAAGTGTGAGGCGAGTTTTCAGACATTGAAAGTGAGATTAACTTCAGCACCGGTTCTTACTTTACCCGAGGGTACCGAGGGTTATGCGGTTTATACAGATGCTTCGCAAGAAGGTCTGGGTTGTGCTTTGATGCAGCACGGTAGAGTGGTAGCTTATGCTTCGAGGAAATTGAAGGAGCATGAGAAGAATTACCCTACCCACGATCTTGAATTAGCTGCTGTTGTGTTTGCTTTGATGAAGTGGCGACACTATCTCTACGGTACCACGTTCGAGGTATTTACAGATCACCAAAGCCTCAAGTATCTCTTTTCTCAGAAGGATTTAAATGTAAGACAGAGGCGTTGGATGGAGTTGTTAGAGGATTATGATTGCACCATTCAATACCATCCGGGTAAAGCAAACGTGGTCGCCGATGCCTTAAGTAGAAAGGCGAATGTGGCTAATTTGGAAGCAGGTTCTTCAAGTTCGGGTTCAGAGACCTTGGTTTCGGGAACTTGGTTGGCTAATCTTACAGTAATACCAGATTTGAAAGGACAGTTGTTGGAAGCACAGAATTCAGATACAGAGATTCAGAGGTTGGTAGCTCGTTCCAAGAACGACCCGAATTCTAAGTTTGGATTAGATGATTCCGGTTTGTTAAGGTTCGAAGCGAGAATATGTGTCCCAGAAGAGCTCAAGAGGATTGTACTTGAGGAGGCACATCGCTCGAGGTATTCGATTCATCCGGGAGGTACTAAGATGTATCGGGACCTGAAAGAGAAATTCTGGTGGAATGGCATGAAAAGGGACGTCGCGAACTTCGTGAAGCGATGTCTGACGTGTCAAAAGGTGAAGGCAGAACACCAGAAGCCGGGAGGAACTCTCCAACCACTTCCTATTCCCGAGTGGAAGTGGGAGCAAGTGACTATGGACTTCGTGTCCGGCTTGCCTAGAGTCAAAGGAGGGTTTGATGGAATTTGGGTAATTGTCGACAGATTGACTAAGTCTGCCCATTTCCTCAAGGTTCGGATGTCCGAGAAAGTTCCAAAGTTAGCCGAGTTATATGTTCGAGAGATTGTAAGACTACATGGAATTCCGGCTAGTATCGTTTCGGATCGGGATCCACGGTTTACTTCGATCTTCTGGCAGAATCTCCAAAAATGTTTGGGCACCAGGCTCAGGTTTAGCACCGCTTCGCATCCTCAAACGGACGGTCAATCTGAAAGGTTAATTCAGTACTTAGAGGACATGCTTCGGTCGTGTGCTTTGGATTTCCAGGATAAGTGGGATGAGCATCTGGCTCTAGTTGAATTTGCTTATAATAACAGTTATCAGGGTTCAATTAAGATGGCTCCTTATGAAGCACTTTATGGAAGGAAGTGTAGGTCGCCTTTGTTCTGGGATATCGAGGATTGGAAATGGACCGAGGAGAATAAACTGGAGAGGGCAGAACCTAAGGAAAACATTGTTGCTACTATTGAGAAGGTTCATACGATTAGACAAAGAATGAGGGCAGCTCAGGCTCGACAGAAAAGCTACGCCGATAAGAGAAGAAGGCCCTTAGTGTTTGAGGTCGGAGATAGAGTTTTTCTGAAGGCATCTCCAAGGAAAGGCTTCACTCGAATAGGTAAAGGTGGAAAGCTCAGTCCACGATACCTAGGGCCATTTGAAATTTTGGAAAGAATTGGAGAAACGGCGTACAGATTGGATCTCCCACCGAATTTGACCGGGATACACAACGTTTTTCATGTTTCTCAGCTCCGTAAGTACCATCCCGATGAGGCAACTATTCTTCCAGTTGAAGAGGTTCAGTTAGAGACGGATTTAACAATTGAAAAGCATCCTGTTGCAATTCAGGACCGGAAGATGCAAGAATTGAGAAAACGGCAGATTCCTTTGGTCAGAGTACTTTGGAGGGATCAGAAATCCGAGGAATCGACTTGGGAAACTGAGGAGAAAATGAGGAATTTATATCCGGAGTTGTTTGAGGACTCGGTTCGGACTTGAGGGCAAGTCCTTTTTAAGGGGGAAGGATTGTGACACCCCGACTTTCAGACCGTACAGGTATGACGTATGTGCGCATTTAAAATTATTATTTACGCATTTTATATTTATTCTAATTGTTTATTTGAATTATTTAATTTAATTCTTATATGAATTATTTGAATTTGCATGAAATAATTGAATTATATGAATTCGTCTGAATGAATGTGCATGTGATTTATTCGTTTATTTGAGTTGACCTTATTTGAGCCTGTATTTGCTGAACCGAACCAACTTGAACCGGGAACCTTGAACCGAACCCGTGAACCGAACCGGCTCAGCCTTAAAGGCTGAACCATTCTCTCTTCTCCCTCATTACGTTATTTTCAGCTCAAAGCAAGCAAAAGAGAGAAAACCCCAAGCTTTGATCATCCAACTTCACAAGCCAATAACTCTCTCGTTTCTTCGTCTTTTCTCGAGCTTAGGTAGGTTTCGGAATCCCCTCGTCATGCTCTACGTTTCCATGGTTTAACTTCTGAGTTTGGTGTGAGTTTGCTTTGCCTTTGCTCCCATACTTGAATAGTAAGGGTTTAGCTTTAATGGTGATTTCTTGCTCTTTGCTTGAGATGATTGGTTTCTAGCTTTTTGTATGAGTTGTATATGTTATATATGTTGCATTTATTGCATGTAATCCATGGTTGGTGAAGGATTTTTGAGTGATCATAATTTTGGTTTGAATTTTGCTTAACCTTGATCATGCTTTTAAATTCCGTTTTCTTGCATTATTTGAGTGTTCATATGTAAAGTATGATATATCTGAATTGTATGTGCATTTTGAGAAGTTATGGCAACTTTAAAGGTTGGATTTTGGCCATTTTTGGCATATTTTCGAGCTTCCCCTGTTTTCTGTGTTTAAACTCTGCTCCAGCTTTTAAAACCAGGCCGGAACGGCCGTTCCCGCCCAGTTTTAAACTGGGAACGACCGTTCCCAGGCCTTACTGTTCATGGACCGAGAGTGGGAACGACCGTTCCCAGTTGTACTGGGAACGGGAACGGCCGTTCCCATGTCCGGAACCCCTCTCTTCTGGAGCAAATCCACGGGGGTGGATTTTTCCTTAAGGAAAAATCCACGAGGGTGGATTTGAGGCAGTAGCTCTTGGAAAATCCATGGGGGTGGATTTTCCCCTTTAGAAAAATCCATGGGGGTGGATTTTCCTCTTTGGAAAAATTCAAAACCTAGAAGTTGCTACTACTTCTCTTTGCTTTAATTATGCATTTTTATGACTTTAATTGCTTCTCTTTTGCATGATTAATTGTTATAACCATGCAATTATATGACTTAATTGTGATATTTTTGTGAACATGATCCATGCATTTTGCCGGGCGTCTTCTTTGGTACATTATTGAGTCTAAGTCTCGGGTCTTGTCTTCTTTTGTTTCAGAGCCTCTTCCGGAAGTTCGTGAGCCCGAGGTTTAAGTGTTCGTTCGCCCGTTTTGCCTTCCTTCTACTTTTGCAAAGGTGAGGTTAGGATCCTTTGTACTAGATAAGCGACCTAAGACCTATTACGTGTTGTTTTCTTACCCTGTATGCGAATATATATACTTATATATATGTATTAAATACGAATGCTTAAGGTATGTTATGATCTTGTGAAATAAGCTTTACGTTTTCGAAATTGGTATAAGTATTGGCATAAGTAAGCTATACTTTGAAATTTCGTTATTCGTATATGATATGTTTGAGCGAGTTGTACCCTGAAAGATGGGAGTTTGGTTTGATTTGGTTTGATGGGCCCGGAGACGTGGGTAAGGGAGACCCGGGACGACCACGGGGTCGCCGGTTATGACCCCTGTGCACGTTCTCATTTGAGATATTCACGTGCGACCTATGGAGGTTGGGAAGGCGTGGTATCTTGAGCCTTCGGTGGATAACCGGGGAAGGCATATCGTGGGTTAGCTGCCCCGTATGTGTTTGGTAATGTAGGTGTTAGGGTTTGATTCCCGATACACCATGGATGTGGGGTGGATGTGATTTGAATTCGATTTTATGTTATGTTTGATGGAGTAAGGGATAGTCCGTTCTCGCCGGACTTATGTTTATGTTATGTTTGATAGATTATGGATCGAGATAGGTTTTCCTTTCTATTATATGCTATCTTTGGAAGATGATTTGGTATGTAAAACCCTAGCCTCGATTCATGACTATCACCTTTGTAATATGCTCTGCTCTATATGTATTTAGGTGTGGGTGTGCGTTTAGCCCCCTCACTCAGTCGAGTTTTGACTGACCCCTCTCTTTTCCCACCTTCAGTGCAGGTTGTTTCGAGCTAGGCGGGGAAGTGCGAGTCTTGGTCTTGTACTTGTGTGTCTAGGTCGAGTTGCATTCATACTTTTTGCATTTTGGATACTTTTATTATGTATTTGATGTTAGAATTATATTTTGCTGAATTATGGGCTTCTGATGTATATACTCGATCTTTTGGGGCCGTGAGGCCATTGTATATGATGTAAATGTTAGTTATAGAGCTCTTTCCGATCCTTATGTTATGGCTTCCGCATATTTGTATGTTTGTTTTTGCGCGCTCTGTCCGAGTTTTAGCCCCGCTTAGCCTAAGGAGTGAGTGTAGGTTCCGTTCGCTTAGACTTGGACTCATGTATGGAAATCCATTTCATATGTGGGTTCGGGTTTAGGTGCGGGGGATGTGGTGGCCCGCCGCTCCGGGCGTCACAATGGCCCTCTTCTTGTTTTTCTTCTTATAGAGCTTGGCCCTCTTGCGCTCAGGGCCATCTTCATCTAATTTGGGGAAGTCAACAGACTTCTTGGTGGAACCTGCTTGGGTAGGCTTTTTGGGCTTGTGGCTCCGAAGGGAAAGTATGTAGCACTCCCAAGCTTCCTTAACATTACACAGTACTTCCCCGGTACCCTCGGGGGTGGGAAACTTAACTTTTTGATGATAGGTGGAAATTACAGCTTTGAAGTCGACGAGGGCTGGGCGCCCAATGATGATGTTGTATGGTAGGTCCACTTCGACCACCACATAAAGAACATTTAGAGTCCTTCGCTGTGGGGCGCGACCGAAAGAGGTGGCCAAGCGAATTTGTCCACGAGGGACGATCTCAGAACCCCCAAAACCAACGAGGGCTGTTCTGAGAGGTTCGAGCGGGATGTTTGTGATGTTCATTTTCTGGAACGTGGAATAAGGTAAAACATTCACGGAGCTTCCACTATCAATCAAGACCCTCTTTACAACATGATTGTGAACGTCTAAGCTAACCACCATGGGGCAGTCAGAGGTTTCACCGACCCCATGGGGTGTTACAATGTGCTCTAAGTCTTTCTCTGTAAAACCTACGCTCTCATCCTTCTCCGAGCGTGAGGACTTATCAATAGAGAGCACTGGCTGGGGCTGAGAAGATCTTTGGTCATAACTCCGAATGTAGCGGCGTCGAGAAGCGTTAGAGTCACCCCTCGAAGGTCCTCCGGCAATCATGTGAATGACCGCGAAGGGCTGGTTTTCCATGTCTGAGGCTTTGCCCTTTCCACGGTCGCTGAGCTCGGAGAGGTGGTGACGAGGGCTCCGAGAGCACGAACGGCTTCTCCCATGTGCATGCGCTCGCTCTGTACAGTGCTCGTCGTACCTCTCCAACACCTTTATGAACTCCTTAAGGTGCCCCCCAGCGATCAGCCTCTGAATCTCCCTTTCTAGCTGATGACACTCGCTGGTGTCATGCCCTTTCTGTTTGTGGAAAGCGCAGCATTTTCCCGAGCGCTTCTGGGCCTCGGTTTCTCTCAATTTTGACGGCCTCTTAAATAGCTTCTTGTCCGCCATGGCATAAACTTCCGCAATTGGGCGGTTGAGAGGAATGCGCTCGAACTTCCGAGGGGGTGGAGAGTTTCGTCGTGTGGAAACTGGGCTGCAGTGGAGACCCCTGTTAGAATCCGTCCGGTCCTCGGGTACTTTGCTGGGACTAGGGGCGTTCGCCATTTTCTGATCCCTTGTGATGTACATATCCTCAAGAGTAAAGAAAGAGTCCGCAATTTCCCTAATCTCCATCATCGAGCGTGGCTTTTTCTTGGCCACCTCTTCCACAAATTCCTTGCTGACGTAATGCTTCATGTTGATAGCTCCAAACAGAACATGCCTCAAGAAGTCCATAGAGGGCTTTTCTACCAACAAGATCTCCTTGTTGAATCTTCCCATGAAAGACCGTAAAGTTTCGTTCGGCCCTTGGACCAAACTGTAAAGAGCGGTCGCGGCTGGGGCTGGAGCCTTCAAAGAGTTGAAGTGACTGATGAAAGCGTCAATCAGGTCGTAGTATCCTCGGATTGAGCGCGGAGGAAGCTTTTTGTACCAATCCTGGGCCATTCCCACGAGGGAGGTTACAAACACCTTGGCCCAATAGTTGAGGGGGTGATCATATAAATGCATCAAGTGCATAAAATGGTCCAGATGCTCGGCCGGATCTGTGGTTCTGTCATACCTGTTGACGGACGTGGGGATTTTGCCTTTTCCCTCACGAGTCATTAGCACCTCCTCGATGAGGGGAGAATCGCCCTTCGCGATCCGGTAATCCCTGTCCTCCGGGTCTTCGGGGCTGGCTTCCCTTCGTCGGCGAGAGATGGGGCTTCGTGGTCTGCGAGCATCTCTGGCCCTGGACCTCTCGCCCCCATCACGGGAGACGTGAGTCCGTGCTCGAGAGAGCTGCTCCACCACGTTCTGGAGCCCCCTAATTTGGTCCTGTACTGCTGCAAGTTGAGGGTCACCGATATTTCTGCGATTTGCCTTTTCCGTGGCCCTCGTTTGGACCTCGTCGTTATCTCCAGCCCCCTCGTTCCGAGGAGCCCTTTCATCTCTTACTGGTGGTGGATCTTGCTGGACCCTCGGTGGGGCCTCATTTTCTTAATTCGGCGGTGGAGGAGGTTGCTGGGCCCTCAACGCGTTTTGGGCCATCGTCAAGGGGTGCGCGGGGAGTCCTCCCAGAGGTGGGGCCATCCGAGTGCTAGCGTGCGAAGGGAAATACGCCGCAGTGAAGTGCTCCCAAGCATTCTGGACTGCCTGGCCCTCACACTACGCATACAGCGCCTGAAGCTGCTGGGTGGTGATTTGGGGCATTTCCACCCCTTGTATCTCTCTCGGCAATGATATGGGGAGATTTAGAGTCCCCACTTGATAAGGTTGGATCATTGGCATCATCCCGGGCATCATTCCGGGTTGTATAAAAGGGTATCCCGGTGGAGGCATGGCCATGGGATACGTACCTGAGTAAGGGAAGGAAGCGTTGGCGGTGTGAGTTGTAGGCGGAACAACAGAACTGGGCCCTCCCATGGCGTTCCCTCCTGGCGGGAGAGTTGCAGCCGCCGTATCTGGATTCTCGCCTCCATTCCCCGTAGCTGGTGGGTTCACGCCTCCGGCGGGAATATTACTCTCTGCGTTCTCCTCATTGACTGGAGGAGGAGCGTTTTTGTTTCCCACGGCCCCTGATCTTGTTGCAGTTACCATTTTCAGAGTTAGGAGGTGTTGTATCTGAACTAGCCTTCAGAGGAAGAATCTGGTTGTGGTAGTGATGGATTTCCCACAGACGGCGCCAAAAATGATGGTGCAAGAATCTGTGTTTCCTAAATGCAACAACACTTTAAGATTTATATGAAAAGGGAAAAGACCATCACAGGCGGGGAAGCCTCAGGAACTGGGTTTCCTCTTGAGCGTGGGTTCTTCCAGCTAGGATAACACCGAGAATGCAAAATGTAATGATGATGCAACTGATATGAAGCTGGGGAAGATGCGGAGGAAAGGAGATATGAACCCAGAACAATGTATGCAGTATGTATCGTGGAGATGACTTGGGGGAGAAAGCATGTGTTCTCCCCTATTTATATGTTAGGGGTAAGGATAAATAGGTAAATTCACCATGTGGTCCCGAACCTGTGTTGCCCTAACACGTGGCGGCCCGTGAGGGCGTGAGAATGACGTTTCTGAAAAGGGAGACGGTGTGTCAGGTACAAGGTGCACACTACCTTTGTGTCAGAGGTTGTTGACGAGGGTCGCATGAGCGGAGGGTCCCGGATCCGTTTTATGAGGGTTCAGATCCACCACGGCGGTGGGGGATCATCCTCGAGCCGAAGTGACGCTCGAAGAATGCTCGGACGGGGTCCTCACGGCTCATGGTCTTTGAGCGCCAAATCCGAGCGACAAGGATATGGCCCTCGTGCGGGTGATTTCTTGAGAAAGGTAACCCTGAGGGCATAGGTGTGAGCGCCAAGCCTACCGGCTTTGACCCTTTACCAGAGTAGTTGGCCGAGGCCCAATGGCCTGTATTAGTTGGCAAGTGAGTGGGTCGGGTTGGCCCGCGAGCCCATCAATGCAAGCGTTATAGTCTTCAAGTCAATCGATGGCGACACGTGGACGGCTCTGATACGTGCGTAATTCTGAGTATCATCAGATTTTACCCGAATTTTCCAAAAATCGGTAATTTATGAAATAATTTCAAAATCCAACCTATATTGTCAAATTAAACCCTAGATTTCATTCCTAATACTCTAATTAGGATTATAATGTGATAAATAAATATTAGAATAGTTAAAGACTTCATAAAACCTAATTCATTAATTAAATTCCCTTGAACGATTAAAATTAGTATTTACCGGGAATTCTTTAACGTGTTGCATGTTATGTGCCTTACTTGATTAGGTTTTACTAGGACGATATATATCTTAAGTCCACTTTATCAAAACGTTAACTCCGGGTTATGCAAGCAAAATACTATTCTTGATTCATATTATGGGCCCGGCTGTATCCGTAGCGAGCAATTACCTGGAAGGTATCGGGCCGAGGGTATTGTTGGTGCTGCGGACTGCCACCACCTCTTGGTAGTGGTTTAACTGGAGGTTAGTTACTCCATGCCAAGGGATGAGGGAGAGATAGCTGCCTCCCGAATCATGTTCGTGGTCTCTAGGATTTGAATCCCTATTGACATCAAGGAGTAGTGAAGTTAATATCATTCTTGGTTTTATTGAAGCATCGGTGTCTTGATCAACGCCGTTACTATTTTATCATGATTTAAGGAGTTACTGCAACGCCCCGATTCCGGATGAACAGTAAGCACGCCACGTGTGAGCTGTGAGTGTAGGAATTTACTTTAATTATTTGATTGATTGTTTTCCTACATGACACCCATAATTTTATAAATTTCATATCACATTTTATAAAATTCATATGTTAAATATACGAATTCATATCATTGAAAAATTATTTCATGTCATGGAAAAATAATTATTGCGTGAAACATTTACCAGAAGTGGTTTAATTACGAACTTGTCCCTACTTGATCATTTTCCTAACTTTAGGGACTTAATTGCATAAACTTCCAAGGACTTAATTGATCCTATTTCAAAAACATACATCTCCAAGCTTCCAACCTCAATTTTGATCAAATTTCACCAACATATTGCTTCCTTTCACTCTCGGTTTCATCCAAGAAAAAGAAAGAGGAGATTTCCTCCATTTTCATCAAGATTTTTCAAGAAATATTTCAAGATTTTGAAGCTTGATCACCATCATCATCTTCCTTCTCCATTTCTTAGTTTCAAAGTGCATGTGAGCTTGAGTATTTGATCTCTTGATGATTTATATCAGAAGCTAGGGTTAGTGATTTCATGAAAACATGGATTAGATGTGGTGTGAAGCATGAATACATGATGTAGGGTTGAGTTAATGCATGAATTCTTGGGAAATTTGAGCTTGAAGGATCAAGTTGTGCATGAACATGAAACTTTGAATTCTTGATGAATTTTCATGGTTTATGTGTTTAAATGGTATATTATCATATCTTGGATACATATGCATGTTAATCTCCAGAAAAAATGAGATTTTAGAGCTTGGAATTCATGTTTTGGGTTGGTTGTGATTTTGGGCCGAGCCTCCCCTGTTTTTCCCGACACCCCTCCCCTGCTCCATTTGCTCAGGTTTTTCTACTGTAGTAATTATTTGAAGTGTAGAGCACTCCGATTTTTACGGTTCGTCAATATCTATTTTCGTTTGTGAGTTATGACTGTTTTAATTTGGTGCCGCTAAACTGTCGCGAATCTGCGTTAACCCAATTAAAAATCGAATTGTGGCTTGTTGAGTTGGAATTTTTCAAAACTGTTTTATGGGGATATTCTTGATATATTATAGATGTTCTCTACAAAAATTGGTGTCAATCCGAATTGATTTGAACCCTGAGAAAAATAGCAACATCCCCTGCTGTCCCCTGTTTTCATATTTCGGTTTTAGCTTGATCAGAGAGACTAAATGATGGAAGTTTTTAAAACTATTTTACTGGGGTATTTCTGGGTATGTTATAAGTATTTCCACCAATTTTCAGATCGTTTCGACTTCGTTTGATAAGGGAACGACGATCATCTTTCACTACTAGGGTTGCAGGAAATTTTCTGCTTTGGGTCATATTCAAACAAAATCTGGTATTTGTTCAGGATGAATTAGAATGTGAGCCTTAAATTGTTGTAAAGATATGTTTATCTATTTTTCTAGGAATTTTACGGTTCGTTAAAATTCATTCCGATGAAGGAGTTATGCTCATTTGAATACAACATGCGCATGTTGAAAATTTTCTGCATTAATATCACATTTTGCTCCAATGATTTCTTTGATCCCAAAGTGCTATTATATGATTGAATACATGCTAAAACAAGATATTTTCATGTCACATTGTTCATGGTTCGTTTCTCGTTGCATTTTCGCCGTTCGTCCTATTTGGTCCATTTTGAGTCAAGTCTCACGTATACACGTCGTGTTTACACAGATAACGAGGTCGTAGACGAGGAGCAGGCTCCCTAGAGCGTATCCTTGTTATACTTGGTTGCACAGGTGAGGTTTTGTTCTAGGTATATAGAACCTTATAACCTTTATGTGTTGTTTTCGGTCAAAACATATTATAGCTATAACCGTTTTCAAAATATAAACACTTTCAAGCAAGCAAGCCATGATTGGTCATGATTCATGATTTCAAGCATGTTTTGGCGAGTACATGATTGCACTTAGGCTCGAGGGTAGTATCTTGAGCCAATCGCGAAAGCAAGGGCTGACGGGTAACTCTTGAGCTATCCTCACCTCATTGGGATCACCCCCGAAGCCACTAGGAGATTGGTGGTGGAAGGAGTTCCGTGCGTGGGAGTCATGTTCCCGACGTACACCATGTCGTGGATAGTTGGGCCTTGCAAACCCACTGTCACCCGGAGGAAGAAGGAGACTGGGGACGGATCCGAAATCACAGGTTGTCCTCGGGTTATTGCATGTTTTCACTCATGATTATGTTACTACTTGTGCATAGGGATGCAAACGAGCCGAGCCGAGTCGAGCCTTGGCCTTTTTTTTCTGGCTCGAGCTCGGCTTGACCAAGGCTCGAAGCTCGCTCGGCTCGGCTCGAGCCAAATGAATATTATATTATTTTTAATTAAAAATTAATTTTTTTAAATAATTTAATATATTTTTATATATAATAATATATATTTATTAAATATATATACATATATATTATAAATATATTAATTTTATATAAAAATCAATAAAAATATATATAATATTATATAAAAATAAAAATACTTATATATATAAAAATAAAAATATTATTTTTTAATTAAATATCTTGGCTCGCGAGCCACGAGCCTAACTAAAACGGGCTTGAGTTCGGGCTTGGCTCGAGCTTGCTCACCAGGCTCGCGAGCAGGCTCGGCTCGTTTGCATCCCTACTTGTGCACTTAATGAATTGCATGATCGCCTATTTCATGATTCAAGCATGCACGTATTGATCACGTTTGGTGTAAAGGTTGGAGAATTGCCCTCGCTCGCCAGGCCACGTATTTCATGACATTGGCAAGTGAACATGTTAAATTTGATAGTTGTAATCTCGGGCAAAGAATAATCTATTCTTGAACTTTATATTTATTTCATTTCCAAGTCTTTACCCGAGGCTATGACTTGCATGTGATGTGTGTTATATATATCTATTGCCCCTCACTCAGTGTTCAGTAGACTGATACTTCACTTTTCAGGTATACGGTCGTGCTAAGCGGGAGTCAAGTCAGGTCTTGCATTTCACCGAGTCTAGCATTTCTCTTCCATGTATAGAACTTTTGGAATATCACGTTATGATCATTGTTATTACATTTTGGATACTTGAATATGAATATTATGTAGGAGATGATAAAGTATTGATATGAAATATGGTACCTATATGTATCAATGATAAATGCTTCCGCTTTTGAATTGTTGTGTCTTGGTATTGGTTGTGTTGGGGAGTGTCCCGCCTAGCTCGTTATTTCTTGCTTGTCACCCGTTCGCTGTAGTTTCGGTTTATGTACGGATTGTCCATTTCGTATGTGGATCGGGCTATAGTGCGGGGGATGTAGTGCCTTGGGGCTTAGGGTGTTACAATTACGGATTGAGAGGCCTAGCTTGCCGGTATTAATGTTCTTGTTACTAACGGTAATGCCCGAGCGCGAGATGTCACATCCCCCGCACCATGACCCGACCCGTATACGAAATGGATTTCCATACACGTGCCGAATCATAGCGAACGGAGACATACACACTCGCTAACTCAGGCGGGACTAGCCTATAACTTAAACGCCAACAACAATCAAAGTAACAACAGAGCAATAGAAAAGCGGAAGCAATCATTCATATATTATATATTGAGCTAGATGCTCTAGGTACCAACATATAATTCATATCTTGAGCTATACGCTCTAAGTACCAATATTTCATGTAAGATACATATAGGTACCACATCCATGTACGCTTCATATATATACAAAATCCCAAAAAGATCAAAACGAAATCATGCGTGTAAAGGAAAGGCTAGACACGATGCAAGACTCTCCCCGACTGGTATCCCGCCTAGCATCCCCCTTCCTGCAAAAACAACTGAAACAACTCCGGGTTCAGTCTTAGACAGACTGGTGGGTATAAAAAGATAGGCATAATATCGTACTATTGCGGAATTTAACCACGTACATGCAGATTATAATCCTTATTCGAGGTTTTGAATCCTTTTTCCCAAGTGGGAAAATAAATACAACGAATAGGATTATAACAATTCATTTCATTCATTAGGTCATTCGTGGCCCGGCGAGAGGGCGTGCATTATCTCCAACCACCACCTCGTGTAATTCATTAATCATTCATTCATTCATTCATTCGTTCATGCATTCTTTCTTTCGTGCACATTCATTAGAACATTCATTCATTCATTCATAGACTCCTTTTTCCTCCGGGTAGGGAACAGGTTTGCAAGGCCCGAACCCTCATTCATTAATGCTAGAGGGGTACATGAATCCCCAAAAGCGCGGGACCCCTTTCATTCACTAATCTCCTAGTGAAATCCAGGTTGTCGAAATTGTTGGAACTAGTATAAATGGATTCCCGTCAGCCTAAGCTTCCCCGGTTCACCACTACACTGAGTCCCGGGCCCTCATTCATTGTGATCACTCATTTCTCGCCAAAACATTTGGTAGGACAATCATAATAAAGGCTTTCGTTCGAAAACATTTGTTCGTTAAAAACTTGGTATAAATACCTATATAGGGTTTTGGCCAAAATCTTGCACATTAGGTGTTCGGGGTCATATTGTTATCTAATAGAAGAAAAACCCACCTGGTAGACAAAAAGAACCCGACAAAGCTCTCACTGCCCGACCTCGTCACCCACTGGATCAAGATCTGTGTGACAAAGGTAGTGTGAGACTCAATTATGACCACATTAGACGCTCGGCTATGCAATATCATGCTATGGAATGCTTAAAATGAAATAATATGTTCAATTATGGTCATGAATATCATAGAATTCAATTAAACACATAATTCACCAAGTTCCGTTCATTATACGATAAAACCGTATTCATTCCCGTTTGTATCGTTCACACTTTCATACTTTCATTCATATGGTCATCAATATCATATATCAATCATAAAACATAGCTTTAATACATTTACGTTGCATACAATTCACAAATACTAGCAATAAACGCAAAACAAGCAATAAAAGAGTTCCCCCAAAGCTGCCATTTCAAATGACACGGCCGTGTCCGAGGTTTTAAAGGAAACGGACACGGCCGTGTCCGAGGTTTAAAATCAGAAAAATTCAAAGTCGAGGGCTTGACACGGCCGTGTTGAGTTTTCAAAGCGTTTGGACACGCCCGTGTCCGAGGTTAAATTCAGAAAAAAACAAAGTCGAGGGCCCAACACGGCCGTGTCAGCTAGTCGTCTTCACAAGAGAAATATAGCATAAGCTCTGTTTCTTCGAGGGAAAAGCTTGCAAAACAGGGCAGCAACAAGGAAGCTCTTTTGTACCACTTAGACATGTATTCAAGTCACATAATTCACATATAACATGCACTCCATTCATATATGCAAGAATTCATGCATAAGATTGGCAAATGATCACCCAAATTCAAACTTTCATCCATGGAAGCTTCAAGCTCCATTAATGGCATATCATGCACTCAACATCAAACCTTAAATTTAAACATGTAAATAGGATAGAAAGTGCACAAGAATCATTTATCAAGCATCAAGTTTCACTTTAAACCATTAAAACCAATAATCAAGTTCAAACCCTCAATTCAAGCTCATACTCAAAACACAAGAATCCCTCACTCATGCCAAGCTTTCCATAGATGAAAAGATAGAGGAGGAGATGGAGAAGATAAATCACCAATTACCTTGGAAGAAGATGGAAGATTGATTGATCTTGAGCTCAAAGTTTGAAGGTTCAACAAAGGAGGGTTTCTTGGAGTTTTTCTTGGTCTCTTGAGGAGCTGCTGCTGATCGATGAAAAGGGAAGCATAAGGAAGGAATGAGAAGCTATCTCTAATATCTAGAATCATTCGGGTAGGAGCCGGTTCGATCCAAGTCCGATTCGGTTAAGAAAATGGTTCAAAATAAGTTATAAAGTCGAGGTTGTGGAAAGATTCGTTGTCGAAGGTTCAAACGATATCGAAAAAGTATAAGGTCAAGTTTAATGGATAGGTAACGTCGAAACAAGTTCAACGCAGGTTACGGATCTCGATTTCGAGGTCCGGAGCTCAAGATATCGCGAAAACCGTTCAGGGTTGCCTATATACAAATAGGTCCCTAAACTTTCAAAAAGTGGCAATCAAGCCCAAACTCAATTTCCAATTGAGTCCAAAACATTCAAATAAGTTACAATCAAGCCCACGTATTACACGAAACATATAATTTTATTCAATTAACACCGAATTCACAAAATTCACATTCCCACCAATTCATTCATATATTCATAACTCAAATTAGAATTCATATAAAATTTAAACAATTAAATCAAATTAGAAACACTTCAATTAGTAAATCAAATTATAAAATCACATAATTAAATAAAAATGCGCACGTAACACTTACCTACACGTGTGAAAACACGGGGCGTTACAACCTCTCCCCCTTAAAGAGAATCCGTCCTCGGATTCATTGCTCGGTCGGAAATAATTCGGGATAGAACTTCTTCATTTTCTCTTCCGTTTCCCATGTGGCTTCTTCCGTCTTACCACATCGCCACAACACTTTCACCAAGGGAAATCGTCTGTTTCGAAGTTCTTGAAATTTCTGATCCAGAATCTTAACTGGTTTCTGAACGAAAGTGAGATTCGCTTCAAGCTCAACCTCTCCAACCGGTATGATCACTGATTCATCGGGATAGTACTTCCGAAGTTGTGATACATGGAAGACATTGTGAATACCCGTTTGGAGGCAAATCCAATCTGTAATGTATCTCCGATTCTCTCCAAAATCTCATAAGGTCCCAAATATCGGGGATTTAACTTTCCTCCTTTTCCAATTCGGGTAAATCCTTTCCGAGGTGAAGCTTTCAGGAATACCCTATCCCCAACTTCAAATTCAAGATCTTTCCTTCGCTTATCTGCATAACTTTTCTGTCGATCTTGGGCTACTTTCATCTGTTGTCGGATAATTTGAACCTTTTCAATAGCATCTTGAATAGCTTTGGAAGGTTTATCTTTCCTTTCACCTCTTTGTACCCCTTCTTGCTTACTCCACTTTCATTCTTCCAAATCGAAAAACAACGGGGATCGACACTTTCTTCCATAAAGAAACTCATACGGTGCCATTTCTATAGAAGCTTGGTAACTGTTATTGTAGGCAAACTCAATCAAGGGCAATTGTTCATTCCATGAACTCGAGAAATCCAACGCACACGCCCTTAACATGTCCTCAAGATATCTGATTAACCTTTCAGATTGCCCATCCGTCTATGGATGAAAAGCTGTACTGAATTGAAGTTTAGTTCCCAAACACTTCTGTAATTCTTGCCAGAACTTGGAAGTGAATCTTGGATCCCTGTCTGAAACAATACTAGTTGGCACTCCATGTAACCGAACAATCTCATCACAATACCTCTTAGCCAACTTACCTATCTTATCTGACATCCGAACTGCAAGAAAATGGGCTGACTTGGTTAACCTGTCCACGATTACCCAAATTCCATCGAATCCATTCTTCACTCTAGGTAAACCCGATACAAAATCCATTGCTATCTGTTCCCATTTGCATTCTGGAATAGGTAGTGGCTGTAACAATCCTGACGGCTTCTGATGCTCAGCTTTCACTAACTGGCAAGTCAGACAATGTTTCACATAATTCACCACATCTCTCTTCAACCCGTTCCACCAATAATACTGTTTCAAGTCCCAATACATCTTGTTTCCACCAGGATGTACCGAATAAATAGTTTTATGAGCTTCATCCAAAATAGCTCTTCTCAATTCCATTGGAACTACCACTCTGTTCTTAAATCGAAAGATTCCCGTGTCATCGAATCCAAACGGACACTCGGAGTCTGATCGAGCCTTCTCAATCAACTTCTGAATTTCATCATCCGTCCGTTGTGCCTCAAATATTTGTTGCCTTAATTCTGGACGTACTGAGATGTTACCAATACGAGTCTTTATCTTAATCAATTCCATTGGTTGTCCAATATTTACCTTCAGATGGGATACACTAGCCTTCCTGCTCAATGCATCCGCGACCACATTAGCTTTACCCGGGTGATACTTAATCACACAATCATAATCCTCGAGGGTCTCCATCCACCTTCGTTGCCTTCTATTCAACTCCTTCTGAGAGAATAAGTACTGAAGACTCTTGTGATAGGTAAAAATCTCAAAAGAAGTTCCATACAAATAATGTCTCCACTTCCCTAAGGCAAAAATCACCGCTGCAAGTTCAAGGTCGTGAGTGGGATAATTCTTCTCATGCTCTTTCAATTTCCTAGAGGCATAAGAAATTACTTTCCCATTCTGCATCAAAACACAACCTAAGCCTTCATGGGAAGCATCCGTATATACCACGAACCCTTCAATACCATCCGGAAGCGCAAGTATCGGTACAGAAGTTAACTTATCTTTCAAGAGCTGAAAACTGGCTTCACACTTCTCATCCCATTTAAACCGA
Source organism: Lantana camara (assembly GCA_037501455.1). NCBI lineage: Eukaryota > Viridiplantae > Streptophyta > Magnoliopsida > Lamiales > Verbenaceae > Lantana > Lantana camara. The sequence goes on from CM074855.1 coordinate 63,463,910, forward strand.
ACCTCTTTCTTGGTTAATCGGGTTAACGGAGCCGCAATCTTGGAGAAATCCTTAACAAATCTTCGGTAATAACCGGCTAAACCCAAGAAACTTTGGATCTCAGAAACATTCTTAGGACTCTGCCACTTAGAAACTGCCTCTACTTTCGAAGGATCCACTTCTAATCCTTTGCTCGAAATGATATGTCCCAAGAAACTTACCCTGTCAATCCATAACTCACATTTACTGAACTTGGCATAAAGCTGGTTATCTCTTAAAGTTTCCAATACCAATCTCAAATGCCGAGCATGATCCTCTTCTGACCTTGAGTACACCAAAATATCATCGATGAAGATCACGACAAACTTATCCAAATACGGCCGGAAAATCCGATGCATCATATCCATAAAAGCTGCCGGCGCGTTAGTTAATCCAAATGGCATCACCACGAATTCATAATGTCCATACCGGGTATTAAATCCTGTCTTAGGAATATCTTCCTCCTTAATCTTTAACTGATAATATCCTTACCTTAAATCAAGCTTGGAATATACTCTCGACCCTTGTAGCATGTCAAATAAATCCTCTATATTAGGCAATGGATACTTATTCTTTACAGTCATTCGATTCAACTCCCGGTAGTCAATGCACATCCTCAAGGTTCCATCTTTCTTCTTAACAAAGAGAACCGGCGCGCCCCACGGTGATGAACTCGGTCGAATATAACCGTTCTTGAGAAGATCTTCCAACTGAACTTTCAACTTTTGTAACTCTGCCGGTGCCATTCGGTAAGGAGTCTTAGAATAAGGTTCAGATCCCGGATATAAATCTATTACAAATTCGATCTCTCGATCCGGAGGCAAAGAACCTAGAACTTCGGGGAACACCTCAAGATATTCCTTCACCACTTCTCTCTCTTCGAGTTTCGCCTGATCTTTCGGCTTATTCAAGATATAGGCAATGAATCCCGTTGCCCCATTCCTTATCAACTTGTGAGCTTCAGTAAACGACAAAAGAGGTGCAATCTCTGACTCTTTCCCCAATGCCACTTCTTCTCCCAACTTAACAGTCTTGGTGAAACAATCAACCGTGGCATGGTACCGAAACAACCAATCCATTCCCAGAATAACCCCATATCTGTTCATCGGCATTACCACCAAATCTGCCTGATATTCTCTGCCTTCAAACCCAAACACACAATCTCTAACCACCCGATCCGTCTCAAGACTGCCACCCAACGGCGAACTCACCACATAATAAGCATTTAAGCACGTAACAGGCAAACACAAAGTATCAATTAATTTACAAGAAATAAAAGAATGAGTAGCACCAGGGTCAAATAATGCATGTATGTTCGTGTCATGGATGCATATCGTACCTTCCACCATAGTGTTGGGATTAGCTTCCACATCTTGCTCTTCACCCGCAAGAGCATAAACATGCGCTGGGATCATCAGCCTCTGAGCTCCCGGTTGATATCCTGGAGTCTTATCTGGACAAGTATTGGACATATGTGTTGTCTTCCCGCATATTAGACACTGACCCAGCCTCCTTCTGCAAGTATTGTATGTGTGGGTAGGGCCTCCACAATACATACAAGGTGGCCTATCATGACGAGGATCAGAAGTAGCCGGAGGTACTTGTGGTTTTGGCGGTGCAGCTCCCATAGGTTTAAACTTCTTATTTTGCCCTTGAAATAGCTGAGGAGGAGATACCATAGGTCTTTTCCCCTTTCCAAACCCCGATCCTTGTCCCATCTGCATACGAGGTAAGGGGTCCTTTTTCTTGTACTCCTCTTCCAACACCAGTGCCCTCTGTACAGTGTCAGCAAACGATTCGAAATTATGGCCTGCATGCCCGTGTCAAAGATCCTGTCTCAATCCCGCTATGAATTTCTTCGCCTTTCTCTTTTCATCTCTTTTAATGTGGGATGCATATTCGCCAAGCCTATTGAAAAGAGAAAGATACTGAGCCACCGTGCCAGTCCCTTGCTTCAGATCCATAAATTCTTGTTCTTTTCTTTCTCTCACAACTTCAGGAACAAAAGCCTCTCTGAACTCCCTTACAAAAACTTCCCAATTGACTTCTTCTCCTTCCACCTCAAGCTTCTCTCTAGTACGTTCCCACCAATCATAAGCCTCTCCGTCCAATTGAAAAATAGCAAACTGGGCCTTTTCTTGAGATGTGAATTGTCGAACATTAAAAATCCTCTCAATCCTAGTGAGCCATCCTTCCGATATCGCATCATCCATAGAACCGGAAAACCTTGGTGGATTATAACTAAAAAACAACCCATGATGATCTCTCGGGTTATTTGGAGGAGGTGCTGGTTGCTAAGCCTGCGGTTGTACTGGAGGATCCTGAGCCCTTCTATGTTCCACGTAGTTATATACCGCCTCCATAAAGTGCTCCATATTCATAGGCGGTTGTGGAGGATTAGGAGAACGATCTCTATGATGATGGTGTCCCGGAGACCTTTCCCGATGTCTTCTAGGAGGCATCCTGTTCACTCAAACATTAACATGCATGCCAGATTTAGTTCGTGCGTGACAATGCAATAAATTCATTCAATCATTCCAGTCAAGAATCAAAACACCTTATCATATAAAAATGCAAATGCTCCAAATTACAAGTAATTCCTACAGCCGAACGACCTACTGACTCCACACGACACTAGAACCCTGGTTTTGCAACCCTGGGCTCTGATACCACTCAAAGGATGTAACGCCCGAGCGCGAGACGTCACATCCCCCGCACCATGACCCGACCCGTATACGAAATGGATTTCCATACACGTGCCGAATCATAGCGAACGGAGACATACACACTCGCTAAGCCAGGCGGGACTAGCCTATAACTTAAACCCCAACAACAATCAAAGTAACAACAGAGCAACAGAAAAGCGGAAGCAATCATTCATATATTATATATTGAGCTAGATGCTCTAGGTACCAACATGTAATTCATATCTTGAGCTATACGCTCTAAGTACCAATATTTCATGTAAGATACATATAGGTACCATATCCATGTACGCTCTATATATATACAAAATCCCAAAAAGATCAAAACGAAATCATGCGTGTAAAGGAAAGGCTAGACACGATGCAAGACTCTCCCCGACTGGTATCCCGCCTAGCATCCACCTTCCTGCAAAAACAACTGAAACAACTCCGGGTTCAGTCTTAGACAGACTGGTGGGTATAAAAAGATAGGCATAATATCGTACTATTACGGAATTTAACCACGTACATGCAGATTATAATCCTTATTCGAGGTTTTGAATCCTTTTTCCCATGTGGGAAAATAAATACAACGAATAGGATTATAACAATTCATTTCATTCATTAGGTCATTCGTGGCCCGGCGAGAGGGCGTGCATTATCTCCAACCACCACCTCGTGTAATTCATTAATCATTCATTCATTCATTCATTCGTTCATGCATTCTTTCTTTCGTGCACATTCATTAGAACATTCATTCGTTCATTCATAGACTCCTTTTTCCTCCGGGTAGGGAACGGGTTTGCAAGGCCCGAACCCTCATTCATTAATGCTAGAGGGGTACATGAATCCCCAAAAGCGTGGGACCCCTTTCATTCACTAATCTCCTAGTGAAATCCAGGTTGCCGAAATTGTTGGAACTAGTATAAATGGATTCCCGTCAGCCCAAGCTTCCCCGGTTCACCACTACACTAAGTCCCGGGCCCTCATTCATTGTGATCATTCATTTCTTGCCAAAACATTTGGTAGGACAATCATAATAAAGGCTTTCGTTCAAAAACATTTGTTCGTTAAAAACTTGGTATAAATACCTATATAGGGTTTTGGCCAAAATCTTGCACATTAGGTGTTCGGGGTCATATTGTTATCTAATAGAAGAAAAACCCACCTGGTAGACAAAAAGAACCCGACAAAGCTCTCACTGCCCGACCTCGTCACCCACTGGATCAAGATCTGTGTGACAAAGGTAGTGTGAGACTCAATTATGACCACATTAGACGCTCGGCTATGCAATATCATGCTATGGAATGCTTAAAATGCAATAATATGTTCAATTATGGTCATGAATATCATAGAATTCAATTAAACACATAATTCACCAAGTTCCGTTCATTATACGGTAAAACCGTATTCATTCCCGTTTGTATCGTTCACACTTTCATACTTTCATTCATATGGTCATCAATATCATATATCAATCATAAAACATAGCTTTAATACATTTACGTTGCATACAATTCACAAATACTAGCAATAAACGCAAAACAAGGAATAAAAGAGTTTCCCCAAAGCTGCCATTTCAAATGACGTGGCTGTGTTGAGTTTTCAAAGGAAACGAACACGGCCGTGTCCGAGGTTTAAAATCAGAAAAAATCAAAGTCGAGGGCTTGACACGGCCGTATTGAGTTTTCAAAGCGTTTGGACACGGCTGTGTCCGAGGTTAAATTCAGAAAAAAACAAAGTCGAGGGCCCAACACGGCCGTGTCCATTTTCAGTTCAAAGCTGACACGGCCGTGTCAGCTCGTCTTCTTCACAAGAGAAACAGAGCATAAGCTCTGTTTCTTCGAGGGAAAAGCTTGCAAAACAAGGCAGCAACAAGGAAGCTCTTTTGTACTACTTAGACATGTATTCAAGTCACATAATTCACATATAACATGCACTCCATTCATATATGCAAGAATTCATGCATAAGATTGGCAAATGATCACCCAAATTCAAACTTTCATCCATGGAAGCTTCAAGCTCCATTAATAGCATATCATGCACTCAACATCAAACCTTAAATTTAAACATGTAAATAGGATAGAAAGTTCACAAGAATCATTTATCAAGCATCAAGTTTCACTTTAAACCATTAAAACCAATAATCAAATTCAAACCCTCAATTCAAGCTCATACTCAAAACACAAGAATCCCTCACTCATGCCAAGCTTTCCATAGATGAAAAGATAGAGGAGGAGATGGAGAAGATAAATCACCAATTACCTTGGAAGAAGATGGAAGATTGATTGATCTTGAGCTCAAAGTTTGAAGGTTCAACAAAGGAGGGTTTCTTGGAGTTTTTCTTGGTCTCTTGAGGAGCTGCTGCTGATCGATGAAAAGGGAAGCATAAGGAAGGAATGAGAAGCTATCTCTAATATCTAGAATCATTCGGGTAGGAGCCGGTTCGATCCAAGTCCGATTCGGTTAAGAAAATGGTTCAAAACAAGTTATAAAGTCGAGGTTGTGGAAAGATTCATTGTCGAAGGTTCAAACGATATCGAAAAAGTATAAGGTCAAGTTTAATGGATAGGTAACATCGAAACAAGTTCAAGGCCGGTTACGGATCTCGATTTCGAGGTCCGGAGCTCAAGATATCGCGAAAACCGTTCAGGGTTGCCTATATACAAATAGGTCCCTAAACTTTCAAAAAGTGGCAATCAAGCCCAAACTCAATTTCCAATTGAGTCCAAAACATTCAAATAAGTTACAATCAAGCCCACGTATTACACGAAACATATAATTTCATTCAATTAACACCGAATTCACAAAATTCACATTCTCACCAATTCATTCATATATTCATAACTCAAATTAGAATTCATATAAAATTTAAACAATTAAATCAAATTAGAAACAAATCAATTAGTAAATCAAATTATAAAATCACATAATTAAATAAAAATGCACACGTAACACTTACCTAGACGTGTGAAAACACGGGGCGTTACACTAACGGTTCATATTTCTACAAATATTCCCGATTACCCCTATCCCTATTTTACACATATCATGAACCGTTTCGTATTTGCTATATCCTATTGCTACTATTTTAGACCGAGATCTTCTTGATCATATAAATATATGTATATATATGTATACATATGTCTATAAACCATTATACCCCCCTTCACTTAGTCACTTTGACTAACCCTCTCGCCTACTTTAAAATGCATGATTTCAGGAATCAAGGAACGACAACTAGAGGTATCTTGAAGCATTACAGTGTCACGAGTAGTAGGTTGGTATTGATCCTAAGAGTACTCTGTCCTGAGCCTATTCTCCGTATAATAAGCTATCACATACTTTATCCTTGCATATCATCCTATTGTACTCTTTTGCAAACTACTTTGATCAATAATGATAATCCTTGTTCTTTGTACGTTATCCTTCCCGTTCATTGATAAAGTTGAATGTCTTTATCTTCCACTGCACTGTGACATACGCTCCACTCATATATTATCCTGACCGTTCGCCGTAGTATTTCCTGAGTGTTGAGTCTAACCTCCACTCGGGGAGTATTACGGTGCGGAGGTTGTAGTACTAGGGAGGTGCTACATATATTATCATAGTAATATATTAGTAATACTGTATATAATGATATATGTTGTTGTAATTATTGAATTGCAATATTATTAAATCATATTTATTGTAAAATAAGTAGATAAAAATATATAATATATCACATATTCAGTATTACTAAATCATAAAAATGTAGATTAATTTACAGCATATTTATATATATAAATTATTAAACACTATAATATATATATATATATATATATATATATATATACACTAGCTTACGAGCAGGCTTGCAAGCCTCGAGCCTCAACGAAATAGGCTTGAGCTTGGCTTATTACACAACTCGGGCTTGATTAAGCTCGGCTTGAGTTTGACATCGTTCGAGTTCGAGTCGATCCAGCTTGAGCTCGACTCGTGCGGCTCACAAGCCAGCTCGGTTCAGAGCACACCCCTAACTATGATGCTTTATATATTTTCTATAGATTGGAATACTCTTAACTCTATTGAGATCTATTTTGACTCAAATAAGTATTTTTAGAAATTTTAAATATAATAGCATCTTATAATATGACTTATATTAATTAATTTTAAAAAGAGTTTTCATTATTGTATACGTTGTCTATAGAAGGAGTCTTGATTCTAATTTACTAAAGAGTTCTATTTTCACTCAAATAAGTATTCTTAAAATTTTGAAATACAATAATATATAGTATGATTTACAAAATTACTCTCTAATTTTATATTGTTGAAAGTATTATAGTGAGGATATTTTGGCCGATCATAAAGTTTCAAGAAACCAAAAACCCAACCCGTCCTTTTATAATATATATAGATATAGATAAGTATATTTTAAAAATAATTTATATATTTTGGAGCTTGCATATTTTTTATTCACTAATAAATATTTAACTAAAATAAAAATGTAATTTTGAACAATAAATTATTTAATGAGAATTAAAAAAATTAAAATTAAAATATATTATAATAATATAACATATAATTATATATATACTATAATTTTAATAATTTTTAATATGTATATTTTGAAAAACAAAAAAAATCAGTAATTTGTAATGTGTAATAGAAATTTAAGGGAGTTAGGACTAAAAGTGAAGTTTGTGTACTTTAGGACCAAATTTGTCGAAAAATAAAGTTGTAGGACTCCAAAAAATGTTACAGGACTTAAAAAGAATTGACCTATAAAATCTGCAGGACCAAAATTACAATTTTCTCCCATTGGAAATTCGGCAGAAATCTCACGCAACACCACTACTCCGTCTCAAATCCAGCAGTAATCTCGCTCTACGCAATCCAGGATGGATAAAGTGATGAATATATTGAAGCCGAAACCCAATCCGCAGCAATTGCTACGAGATTGGCAGCGTCGCCTCCGCCAAGAGTGCCGTAATATTGAACGCCAAATCAGAGGTTATGTTTCTCCTTTCTCTTGAGGGCTTTTATTCTCAATTCTTTTCAAAATCAATGGGTTTGACGGGAATTTTGATGATTAGACATACAGAGAGAAGAAAAGAATGTGCAGAAAGCAATCAAAGAGGCTGCCAAAAGGAATGATATGGGGTCGGCTAAGGTGTGTAGCCGTGATTTAGTTTAATGTGTTAATATCTATGTTTGCTTGATCGATTGTCTTATCTCTATTAGATAAAAAGTAGGGAATAATTAACGATGACTTGATTTTTGTGAAAATCAATTAAGGTTTCATTGTTACTGGTTATAGGTGTATTGAGAGTGATCACCCTCCTGGAATGTTTACTAATTAGTTGTATGGAGAATGCTCTTGTAGTGTTCTTTAACTTATGATGGCATTGAAAGAAACTCTTACTAGCACTGACGTGCTTGTTAGGCATTAATTTAGAGTTACATGTGAAGATAGTCTTGTTATGTTTACTCTATTTCATTCGTACTCCAGCATGGAGTTCTTATTATTTTGATTTTGTAGCAAAATTGGTCAAAAAATCTAGAAAATTTAAGTGGGCTTTCATCTAATTCATCGGGTGTGGTTCTTTCAATTAATATGTCCTCTTGGTTCCTTGGGATATTGTTCTCTATATAAACATTGGTTATCTTTGAGATGAAGTCCCCAAGGCAAGATCCATGAAGTCCTTAAGTAATATTGGAATCTTCTAATAAGTATGATAATTGAAATTGCCTCTCCCTAACCATCTCATTTAAAACGCTAAAGAACGAGTTTGAAGTTAATTTCTTTGTGATGTTGATTGTTGATGGCATGTGCAGTTTTTGGTCTAGTTTTCTTTGGAGTTTTCTACATATGGTAAGTTTATTGCTATTGGAAAAGAATCTATCTATTTGATTTATATTTCTTCCATCATTTGTCTGTAGTCATTGGCCAAAGAAGTTTTGAGATCCAGAAAGACAGTGAACCGCCTCTATGAAAACAAGGCACAGTTGAATTCGATATCAATGCATCTTGGAGAAAGTGTTGGTATGATCCTGCTCATTCACTTTATTGATTTTCATTGTTGCATGTATGTTCGTTATATAGATATTCGTTTCTGATTATGAAAAACTGAGCGACCTATATTCTTCTGTTGAGTTTCAAAATAAGTTTTTGAGTTCTCCCTAAATGGTAAATTACAAAATCGTAGTGCTTCTTGCTGACTTGTAATGGTCTGAAACTTGTGACCTGCATAATTTTGAGCAAGCTTCCATTCCTTGGAAAGATGCATAAACTTATGCAATGTACTTTTTGTGCTCGAGTCTTGACTACATTTGTTTAATTTTGCTGTTTCTGTTGTGAAGCTGTTGCTCGAACTGTGGGACATTTGTCTAAAAGTGCTGAAGTCATGAAGATTGTCAATAATCTCATGAAGGCTCCAGAAGTAGCTGTCACCATGCAAGAATTCAGCAAAGAAATGACAAAGGTACACTATTTCTCTTTCTATTTTTCTATTTTTCCTTCAACTTTCTTTTCCTCCCAGCAGTATTGAGGTTGTAATATGAAAATGCAGGCTGGTGTAATGGAAGAAATGATGAATGATGCTGTAGACAATGCACTCGACTCAGAAGACATTGAAGAAGAGACTGAAGAAGAAATTGACAAAGTTTTAACAGCAATTGCAGGTGAAACTGCTGCACAGCTTCCTGACGCAGTGAGGAAGCAGAAGCTAAAACAACCTGCAACAAGCGAAGATGCAGAGGAGAATGTTGATGATGAGGAAGAGATGGAAGAAATTAGGACCCGTCTCGCAAGAGTAAGATCATAGGTTGTTTCTTTGTGAATTTTATTTTCTCCGGGCTTTGACATGAATCATGATGATGAGTCTATTGCATATGAAGTTTGTATATAACTTGAACTTGCTTGTTTAGAGTACAACTACAGAGTGACACAAAGTATGGAATGTAATGTGTATTTTTCTCAAGACAGAATCATGTATCATAAGATTAACACCTATTTATGTGTATGGGTTTCTGTCTCCGTCGTCCAGTGGATGCTACTTTTCTTAAATCTCTCCATCAAGGAATATCGGGTAAAATATATGTACATATGAGGGAATGTCAATGTGACTTGCATCCCCCAAAATATATATTTTTTTTCAAGATATACATTTTCAAATAATATTTTGGATTATTTTTTATTTTCTTTTCAAATTTTTTCAAAGTAGGACAAAAGGGTTTGTTTTTACAAAAATTGGCTGGAAACCTGAACAGGGAACTTGGTATCAAAGATATTTTGGTCTAAGTTATAAATTGTAAATTTGTTAATTACTCGTAATTAACCTTTCAGTACAAATCCCAACAATTTTGATGAAGCCGTGTTCAAAGTATGAAGATCAGTCTAAATGTGGTAGAATCTAACAAATAAATTTTCCCGTAGATCTGATCTTACTCTTTAATTCTAATGGAAAAGAATTTCTATATACCAACTTGCCCGTTAATATATTGATTGCTATGTTAATTACTAACCTATATAACAGAGTTCCTCCAAAACAGGTAAATGGAAATATGAAATCCCAGACTGAAATAATGAGCATATCTGAGTCAAAAGAAATGTCACAATATAACGGACACCAGGAAGAGCATTTGTCAAAATACTCGCATGCCAATTACCAAAGAAGAATCAGAAAAGGATTATACTAACACAAATTAGAATTCTTTAACAAATACAAAGCATCCGAGATTTCTCGCTTAACAGCTCTTAAAACATTATATGAAAAACCTCTTCAATGGTTACACTCAGGGACGGAGCCAGAATTTAATATTGTGGGGGGTAAAAATCTAAAAGTTAATGGACAAAAATATAAATATATAAAAAATATACATATAAAAATTAGGGTAGGGGGGGGGGGGGGGGGGGGGGGGGGGCGGCTATGTAGCACCCCGGTACACGTGGAGGTGCCACACCCCCGCACTATAGGTCAATTCACATACGAAACGGCCAATCCGTACACGAACCAACCTATAGCGAACGGGTGACAATGCAATACACGACAAGCTAGGCGGGAAACTTAAACATGCGACATGATAAAGCGGAAGCATACTTCAACAATAGCAATTATTTCCTTCAGTTCAATCATGACATATCTCAATATCAAGTAGTGCATAATCTAGACTATCATGTCAATACATTATCATCTTCCATTAAAGAATAACAATAACTACAATTCCAGAATTAACACTAATAATTAAATGCACGAACCACGGATGACACGACTACATGAACTGGACCCGACTCGACTCAACTCCCGCCTAGCGTGCACCTGCAATACCTGAAAGGTGGAGGCGTCAGTCTGTGAAGACCGAGTGAGGGGTTTACATATATATTAGCGCAGATAACATGCAAGTTATATTCTCGGGTAAAGGTTTATAAAAGATAATTATACAAGTTCAATAATAACATAGCTTCGCCCGAGAATACAACTGTCAATATTAAATCCCTGTTCATTATCATGCAATCAATCAATACATGGCCCCGGCGAGTGAGGGCGGTCTCCAACCTTACTCCAAATGAACATGAACATGCTTGCTTGTTTATTAATCACGAGGTGATCATGCAATCAATTATCGTGCTATCGTGCAATAGTGTAATCAGGTAACATATTCATGGAGTAACAATCATGAAATAACCCGAGGCGCATCCGTGGTGCCGGACTCGTCCCCAGTCTCCTTCTCCCTCCAATGATGGGAAGGTAGCTAGCCTTCACCATCCACGACATGTTGAGCAGAGGGTACATGAATCCCTAAGCCCGGAGCTCCTTCCTCCACTAACCTCCTAGTGGATTCAGGGGTGACCCCAAATGTGGTGAGGATAGCACCAGAGTTACCCGTCAGCCCTTGCTTTCCCGGTTGGCTCTAGTCACTACCCTCGGGCCCATTGTGAACGATCATGCTACTCGCCTAAACATGCTTGAAATCATGAACATGGACAATCTTGGCTTGCTTGCTTGCTTGAACATGACTTGAAATGATCAATGATTTATAGAAATTATAGATATAAATACCTTTTTGGTCGAAATATCACATAAGGGGATATATGGGTGTTATATAACTAACAATTAAACCTCACCTGACAGGCGACACACGACTCGTGAATGCGTGAACGTGCTCATGATCCACAATCTCCGCCCTGGAGAATAACTGGACAAGAAACGGGACAATGTGCGTGCATGAGACCATAATTCAATCATATTATTCATATAATGACGCACGGCACGATCATACACGAGACATCGAGCAATACACAATGTAGCATGATAACATGTTGTTTCGACATATAATCAATCATATAATATCAATTCGGGATCAAATAAGCCAATGGAACGAGGGGCCAAAATTATAATTTTGTGCAGAATGTTTCTGCACTTCCAGGAGCCTGGGAACGGCCGTTCCAGGTTTTAGTGTAAAATGGGAAGGGCCGTTCCCTAGTCCCGAAACGCTCCCCGAAGATGGGAACGGCCGTTCCGGCTTGCAAGCCAAAATGGGAACGGTCGTTCCCGTCCTCGCCGCCCTGCAACTATTCAAATTATGGGAACGGCCGTTCCCTGTTTACAAAGGGAACGGGAAGGGCCGTTCCCGTTTTACAGAAGATGCAGCAGAACAGGGGAAGAAACAGGGGAGCACGAAAACACCACAAATCTCCACACCACTCACATATTTCAATCCCAAACATAATAATCCATGAAGAGGAATAAGTATACATGCTTTGGATACAATAAAACAAAATATGAACACACAATCCATGCTTTAATCATCATAATTCCCAACTTTAGCATATATATAACTTCATCACATAATCTCATAAACCTCAAGATTTAAGCATGGATTTCAAGCTATAACTATGTAATCATATTTCTAACAACTCATACACAACATATCACATTCAATTCATGAACCCTAGCTTCACATGTTAATTCAAGAAATCCTATATCTCCACTTACATGAACTTGGAGGAAGAGAGATGGATGATCATGGATGCTTAAGCTTGAATCATGAATTTCCCTAACAATTTCTAGCTTGAAGATGATGATTTCTCCATTTCCTTTCTTGAAGGATGGTGGTTCGGTGGAGAGAAGCAAACATGGGATGATTGGTATGAAAATGAAGATGATTGAGAGAGAGATGCATATAACGTGATATATTTGGGGAAATATGTGATAATTATGATTAAATCCTCTAACTCCATAAGTCATGCAATTGAGTGTATCAAGTTTGGGAAATGATCACTTTAGTCCCCTAATATTTCATGCAATTAAGTCCTTAAAGAAAAGGAAATGAACACTTAAGGACAATTTGGCAATTAATTCAAATTGGACAATTAATTCATGTAATCATGTTAAATCACAATTTATAAAATTAACATAACACTTGTAAATTGAATAAATAAAATAATAAAATAATAAAATAAGATCCTAACGCTCGAAACTCACACGTGTCGAGCGTACCTGACTGTCTGAAATTCGGGGCGTTACAACTCTCTCCCCCTTAAGAGAATCCGTCCTCGGATTCCATGTCCTGAATTCCTAAAATTTTAATTGGCTCTTACATGTTCATCCCACGCGGGTTAGCTACTCCCCGTCAGGGATTAGTTTGAAAGAGGTCTTTATTCCACAAAGTCTTTCAATAGTTGAGATCACGACCCTCAACTTCCGGAGTCTAATCACTCGAAAGAAAATATAACCTTTCCACTAAACAAATTGGCAGGTAGCTGAAAATATTGAGAGTGCCCCGACTCTCAAACAATTAACGAGAGAACCCCGTCTCTCGAGCAAGAAACAAGAGAACCCCGTCTCTTGACAACCCTGAGAGAATCCCCGTCTCTCACGTACACGAAATAAAATTCAAGCGAGCACTTAGGTACATACTTACAATTAATACACAAGGATCAGATAAAATTATCATCTACGCAAGTCATTGTTCACGTAATAATTATTAATAAACAAGGAATCATATACAAGACTAACGAATTAATAATTAACAATTAATAACAACAAGGAGTCATATATAGAATTAACAAAATAATGATAATGATAAATAATGATGCATGTGGTATGCATGATTAGGTGTACCGTTCACCGAGGATTGACGTTCCGGAACGGAGTTAATTCGGTTGAAAACTTGATTCCTTTAGTTGAAATTTTTCCCCGTGGGATACCGTTACGGTTCGATATTCCCAGTTCTGATAATCATCTCTGCCCTTACGCTATTTTCTAACATAATCCGTAAATCATCATTAATCCCCACATCTTCAGACCTGTATTAATCTCAGATTTGCCGTTTGAACCATCCTTGCACTTCCACATTTACTTTCCTATTCCAGAATTGAGAACACCCTGATATTCTTGTTAGAGTGTAATTGCCCGTTCAAGCTTAAAAGACTGACTTTGTGTTCCAAGCAAGCTCTTGTCCAACGAGCAGAGAAAACAGGTGTTACCATTTCTCCGACCTTAGTACTTAAAGTAAACCTTTTCCCGAAGCAGCATTCCTGACTCCTTTGTTTGCAATCTGAAAGTTGAGCTCTTACTCCCCTAGTTAACAATACGGCGGATATTTGCAATAGAGGAATCACGGTCGTCGTCCCGTGAGAGTAATTCAGCAAGCACACTTGCATAGATACCGAAGAAATCAAGGCCTAGGAACACGTCTTCCTTTGGCCCCTGAAATTTGATAATATACCCCACAATTCCACGAAATATCTTGAAAGAGAGGATCACCCAGTCCTCCATCTTTCTGAAGTGTTTATGGTAGACTGGTATATTTATGAAGGCGACCGCAACCGCACGAATGAGAGCACCGTGTGCCATCACAGGCATCCCTAGGGTATAAGTAGTAACTTCGTAAGAAACTCTTGTCGGAGTTAACCTACCAAAACTTGAGATTGGTTCCGGATATCGCCCAAACTGAATCCTTTTCTATTTACTGAGTCAAATGATATCCTGAGACTATCGGAGAACGGCAGGCGGTGTACTCACTTTCTGGAAACTGATAACGGAACAAGGGTACTGTCGATGATGAGACTTTTCTTTGTGTAAGAGGGAGGAAAGGTTTAGCTAACTGAAACTTCTTTCACATGGTTCTGATAGAGGATTCCCGACTCTCCTGAATGTTGTCCAGCTTCCGATTTAATTCATTCCCAGACCGGCTCTCCCCCTTAAGAAAATAGGAATTTTCTAATTCTTTAAATTCACCCTGTCCTTCGCCACTTGCAAGCTTCTCTGCTGATTCAACTCCCGTAACCTTTTTATGTTAATGACATACCCAACTTGAAATTCCCCGACCGTTACCACTCTGATTTGATATTAAAATTTTCAACATTCTACACCTCTTCTGCTATTCATGAAAATGTCCTATCCTGTATTTACCCTCTACTACGTCTAAAGTTGATATCTGTCAAGTTAGCACCCTGATCCAAAGCAAGAAAAGTTCTTTCTCCTACCCTTACTGAATTCCCGAAATGCTAATTAGTTTCCGAAGGTTGAAAGACCCACTGAACATTTATCTGCTTGAAATTATCGTCATTTCCTCATTTTCCAAAATTTTCCAAATCTCTATATTGTACATGCTTCTACGGAATCCTGAATCGACAAATTCTCACAGTCCCTAAACTTTTTTAAACTTCAAGTCAGCTCGGACGACCCGGTTACAACCATGATACCCAATAATTCAAAACCCTCTTCCTTGAATTCAAGTCAATAGAAATAGGGGCAAAGATTGTGCTGGGAATAGGGGGAACCTACTGCCAATAAACACTAAATAATGCATGATGGTTATAGTGTTACGGTCTACCTCTCGCATAACTTAAAATGCAACACGTTAGAGCAATTATATCACTTTGAAGGTATACATATAAATAAGGAAATGTAAAGAAAGTAAATAATTTAATCATGTATCCAAGACATCAAGTAGGAAATTTCAAATACAATTAGAACGACATTTATAATTGAAAAACAATTTAATTAACAATTATGATGCACGTGCTTATGAATGCATTGAAGAACCTGGCACCGTAGTAATGTTGGGCTCGATTCCAGTGTCCGTTCCTGGTTGGCCAAATTGCAACTTGGTTCGCACGGCTGATCCGTTTCGTAAATCTTCAAAGTCCCCCGGTCTTGATTCATATATTCTCAAAACCTGTTACTCACAACTTGCTTTGCAAATAAATGCATGTGGGTGAAGCGTGTTCATGTCACGTAATTGTCACCTAATTAATACCAGCAAGAATTTAATATATAATGCAACAATTAATTTACCAATGCTTGGAATATAACACGTCAAGCAAATAATTGATGCTGATAACAAGAACTTAATATAAATTGAAGCAAGTATTTCATCAATATTTAAAATAAACACGTTGGTCACATAAATTTCCAAACAATTCAAGATCACTCAATGGTAGTTAATAGCATGAATTAATACAAAGTACAAGCTATCAAGTATTTCAAGTAATTCAAAGAATCCAAGTAGCCAAGTAATTTTCAAATAAAATGCAGGACTCTCAAATTATCAAGTAATTCCTATGTCGTACGACCTAGACTTGACACGACACGACACTAGAACCTCGGTTTTGCAACCGGGCTCTGATACCACCTTAGATGTAGCACCCCGGTACACGTGGAGGTGCCACACCCCCGCACTATAGGTCAATTCACATACGAAACGGCCAATCCGTACACGAACCAACCTATAGCGAACGGGTGACAATGATAAAGCGGAAGCATACTTCAACAATAGCAATTATTTCCTTCAGTTCAATCATGACATATCTCAATATCAAGTAGTACATAATCTAGACTATCATGTCAATACATTATCATCTTCCATTAAAGAATAACAATAACTACAATTCCAGAATTAACACTAATAATTAAATGCACGAACCACGGATGACACGACTACATGAACTGGACCCGACTCGACTCAACTCCCGCCTAGCGTGCACCTGCAATACCTGAAAGGTGGAGGCGTCAGTCTGTGAAGACCGAGTGAGGGGTTTACATATATATTAGCGTAGATAACATGCAAGTTATATTCTCGGGTAAAGGTTTATAAAAGATAATTATACAAGTTCAATAATAACATAGCTTCGCCCGAGAATACAACTGTCAATATTAAATCCCTGTTCATTATCATGCAATCAATCAATACATGGCCCCGGCGAGTGAGGGCGGTCTCCAACCTTACTCCAAATGAACATGAACATGCTTGCTTGTTTATTAATCACGAGGTGATCATGCAATCAATTATCGTGCTATCGTGCAATAGTGTAATCAGGTAACATATTCATGGAGTAACAATCATGAAATAACCCGAGGCGCATCCGTGGTGCCGGACTCGTCCCCAATCTCCTTCTCCCTCCAATGATGGGAAGGTAGCTAGCCTTCACCATCCACGACATGTTGAGCAGAGGGTACATGAATCCCTAAGCCCGGAGCTCCTTCCTCCACTAACCTCCTAGTGGATTCAGGGGTGACCCCAAATGTGGTGAGGATAGCACCAGAGTTACCCGTCAGCCCTTGCTTTCCCGGTTGGCTCTAGTCACTACCCTCGGGCCCATTGTGAACGATCATGCTACTCGCCTAAACATGCTTGAAATCATGAACATGGACAATCTTGGCTTGCTTGCTTGCTTGAACATGACTTGAAATGATCAATGATTTATAGAAATTATAGATATAAATACCTTTTTGGCCGAAATATCACATAAGGGGATATATGGGTGCTATATAACTAACAATTAAACCTCACCTGACAGGCGACACACGACTCGTGAATGCGTGAACGTGCTCATGATCCACAATCTCCGCCCTGGAGAATAACTGGACAAGAAACGGGACAATGTGCGTGCATGAGACCATAATTCAATCATATTATTCATATAATGACGCACGGCACGATCATACACGAGACATCGAGCAATACACAATGTAGCATGATAACATGTTGTTTCGACATATAATCAATCATATAATATCAATTCGGGATCAAATAAGCCAATGGAATGAGGGGCCAAAATTATAATTTTGTGCAGAATGTTTCTGCACTTCCAGGAGCCTGGGAACGGCCGTTCCAGGTTTTAGTGTAAAATGGGAAGGGCCGTTCCCTAGTCCCGAAACGCTCCCCGAAGATGGGAACGGCCGTTCCGGCTTGCAAGCCAAAATGGGAACGGTCGTTCCCGTCCTCGCCGCCCTGCAACTATTCAAATTATGGGAACGGCCGTTCCCTGTTTACAAAGGGAACGGGAAGGGCCGTTCCCGTTTTACAGAAGATGCAGCAGAACAGGGGAAGAAACAGGGGAGCACGAAAACACCACAAATCTCCACACCACTCACATATTTCAATCCCAAACATAATAATCCATGAAGAGGAATAAGTATACATGCTTTGGATACAATAAAACACAATATGAACACACAATCCATGCTTTAATCATCATAATTCCCAACTTTAGCATATATATAACTTCATCACATAATCTCATAAACCTCAAGATTTAAGCATGGATTTCAAGCTATAACTATGTTATCATATTTCTAACAACTCATACACAACATATCACATTCAATTCATGAACCCTAGCTTCACATGTTAATTCAAGAAATCCTATATCTCCACTTACATGAACTTCGAGGAAGAGAGATGGATGATCATGGATGCTTAAGCTTGAATCATGAATTTCCCTAACAATTTCTAGCTTGAAGATGATGATTTCTCCATTTCCTTTCTTGAAGGATGGTGGTTCGGTGGAGAGAAGCAAACATGGGATGATTGGTATGAAAATGAAGATGATTGAGAGAGAGATGCATATAACGTGATATATTTGGGGAAATATGTGATAATTATGATTAAATCCTCTAACTCCATAAGTCATGCAATTGAGTGTATCAAGTTTGGGAAATGATCACTTTAGTCCCCTAATATTTCATGCAATTAAGTCCTTAAAGAAAAGGAAATGAACACTTAAGGACAATTTGGCAATTAATTCAAATTGGACAATTAATTCATGTAATCATGTTAAATCACAATTTATAAAATTAACATAACACTTGTAAATTGAATAAATAAAATAATAAAATAAGATCCTAACGCTCGAAACTCACACGTGTCGAGCGTACCTGACTGTCTGAAATTCGGGGCGTTACAGGCTATGCCACCCAAACCAACTAAGGGAAGTCGCATCCGTCCCATCGCAAGCACCTACAATGTCATGATCACATTGGTTTACCCTTGTTTTTTTGGTAGTTTAACGAATGCTCTCCTTGGCTCCGAGCCTCCGACTATGTTTACACCAAAAATACTTATTCCTTGTCAACCTCTACATATCTATATCGTCGTGTATGTATAATTAACGCTAGTAATCTTATGCACACTCGATGCATGTGCAACAAAATAATTATTATCATTTAACTTTATTGAAATTAAAATTTTCCTATTAATATATGTTAACTATTAAATTATATAAATAAATGTGATACTAATATATTAATAAAAATAATATTAAAATATAGATTACAAAATATCAGGAGGTCACTGCAATAAGCGTCATCGGCTACCTCGGGAGAAAAGATAAAATAAATATAAAAAAGTTTATTAAAAAAAAATTTAATTGAGGGAGAGAAAAGAGGAGTTAAATGAGAGAATAAGAATTAACTGACACATTGTAGGGGCCAAGAAAAATAAATTAAAAAAAGAGACCAAGAGTTCATGACACTACATTTGCCTCTCTTGCTTAATATAATAGTAACACGTTGTAGGGGCGAAGCAAAATAAATAAAAAAAATTAATTAAAAAAAGAAAAAAGAGACCAAGAGTCCATGACACTACATTTGTCTCTTTTGCTTAATATAATAGTAACACGTTGTAGGGGCGCAAAAAAAAAAAAAAAAAAAAAAAAAAAAAAGAGACGAAGAGTCCATGACACCACATTTGTCTCTTTGGCTTAATATAATAGTAACACGCTGTAGGGGCGAGGAAAAATAAATAAATAAATTAATAAATAAAAGAAAAAAGAGACCAAGAGTCCATGACACTACACTTGTCTCTCTCGCTTAATATAATAGTATAGATAATGGTTGTGAGAATTAGTTTTTTGTGTTAGGAAGTATTAGTTATGCAATATTATTTTTGGGGTTAAACTCTATTAAGTTTATCAGTTAAGATTAAGTTGTGTTTATATATAAACATTCAAGAGACAATCTTTTGTTTGATATTTGAGTTTTTGAAAAAGCTCCAATAAGTTATAGTTCATATTATGTTAGATTTTAACGAGTTATAGTTAATACTATGTTAGATATGTTAGATCTATTTTCATTAAATTGTAATTTCACCCAATTATAATCTCACATAATCACACCCCACTTTCATGATTAATAGTAGAGATTAATTAATGTTAGTAGCGGAATTAAATCTACATAATCTCACCTAATCCAAGCCTAGTAACCAAATATCATTAACTAACGAAAAATTAAATAAAATTAAATCAAATAAACAGATCTAATCCACCATAACTAACACTTTCTTACACTACTTTGGCTTAATGGGCCTAGCCTTGAGTTTAACCTTAGTCTATATATTTGTACTCTCTCGTTAATTAATAAGATTGAATTCTACTTTTCTCTCCAATAACACTAAATTCCACTTTTCTTTTCAACGTGATATCAAGAGCGGTACGTTCCTGAAAATTTAGAAAAAAAAAAAAAAAAAATTCCTAATTTTTTTTTCCAAAACCTAGCCGCACCCCCTCCCTCTTTCGCTTGCTTGCTTGCGCCTCCACGCACCTACTATCTGCCCTCCTTCTTTTTCTTACTTTTTTTTTTAAAGAAAAAAGAGGCAACTGAAAAATCATTTTGCCAAGTCAGCGTACAAAAATGGAACAATGAAAGAAGGAGGAACAAAAGCTCCGTCGCAGGCCGAAGCCGCATTTCTAACTAAGCGATGAGCTACACAATTAGCTTCGCAATGCACAAAAAAAATAACAACTGAAGCAAAACAACCCAAAATGGACTTAAGGTCAAGAATTAAGTTGCCAAGAGGGAATCTTCGTAATCCGGCCTCTGAAACTTCTGAATAATAGAGAGACCATCACCTTCAAAAATAATGTCGGACCATACCCTGTCTTCGAGCCAAAAGAAGAGCTTCAAGGACCACTAAAGTCTCCACATGTTCAGCAGAAAAGATTCCATGAAAACGGTTGGTCCTCCAACGAATAAAGTTCCTAGCATCATCTCGAGTCACAACCCCACAACCAACCTCACCTGACTCCTTAAAAATTGAGCCATCAAAGTTAAGCTTAAACAAACCTAAAGGGGGACGAATCCTATGTAGAAGCCCGAGGCCTGTGCCAGTATGTTGTGTATGTGACACCCCGACTTTTCGGACGTCCAGGTATGTCTTTACGAGTGAGCTAAGTGCGCTTTTAAATTATTTATTTATGCATTTATGTGTTTGTTATAATTTTTATATGCTATATTTTATTTATATGAATTTTTTGTTAAGGATATTATTTGAAATTTTGAACGTTTAGCCCCCCGTTTGACCCCGTTTTAATTCGTTTGATCCCGTACTTGTTTCCAATTTTTGTAACAATTTGCTACGCATGAATTATATGATTTATGAACTTGGTTACATGCTCGTTTTATGTTTTAGAACTCGTTTGTTGTGGTCTTTGACCATTTAATTGTTTTAGGGACTCGAGGGCCTAACGGAGTTTTAGCGCACCTTGTGTTCCGGAGGCCGTAACTTGAAATCGGGAATTCGAATTCAAATTATGAAAGTTTCTCTGGACTCATAACGAAGATATGGAGCTAAGGAACCTAGCCTTATATTTTTCTAAGCCCGTTTGACCCTCCGAAATTTGTCCGAACCAAGCCGCAAGCGTAGATTTGCCACCTTGGAGTATTTTGGCCATGACTTGCTCATTTCTTAACCAAATGAGTTGATTCTTGAGGTAATTTAACCCTAGTTAAGCCCTCTATCTCTATCTCTAACCCTCATTTCGAATTCAGCAAAGGATCAGGTGAGAGAAGCTGGAAACCGAGAGAGAAGGATAAGGGATTTTCTGCACTATTCACTTTTTCAACTTCAAGCTCAATACTCCTCCGATTCGCCTCAAATTCGGTAAGTCTATGGTTTTATTCTAATTCTTCTCCTCTTTCTTTTAAGTGTCTATTTGCTGAATTTGATGATGTTTTGAGCATGGTTTGGGGCTGCTATGTGAATAGTTGTGGGTTTGTGAAGATTTGTGCGTTTCTTGCTCGTTTATGGTTCGATTCTTGATCCGTGAAGTGCTATGTGCTCCTTATTGCATATTTGACCTATTCCTAGCCTTGAATTTGAGTTATATGCTTTGTGTGGGATTCTACCATTAATGGATTTCAAGCTTTTTCCCTCCTATTTGTTGTTGCCTCCGTATGTTGTTGTTGTTGATAGTTGTGTGAAGTTAAGGGCTGGAATTATGTGATTTGTTGTTGCATTAAGCATGTTATGTTGCTACCTTGGTTCCTTGCTTGCTGCTGTTGCTGGTTTGAGGTTCGAATAGGAGAAATGTTGCCTGCTGCTGCTCGTTCTTCTCGGTAGAAGATCTCCCCGAGCGGGGAGAATTGTGGGAGGCGGGGACTTTCACTCTTTTGTGGCAGTAGGTATTTCCCCAGTCGGGGAGTTTGGTTGGGGAAATCTCCCCGGGAGGGGAGATTGGAACTGCTGCTGTGCTGTTGCAAACGTTGCTGCCTCGTTTCCCTTTTTCCATGCATGATTTTTGTTTCCTTTGATTTGTGATGAGATCTCAGCTGCATGTGTTAGGCATTAATTATATATATATATATCATGAGCATCCAAGCTCCAAAAATAATTCATAAACATCAACGATTGCCATCACGGCTCAACCAAGTACGCTCCAAAACATTATACATATACCATGATCGAAATAAAAGTATGCAGGTGTAAGACCAAAATATAAGAGCTAGAGACGAATGCAAGACCTAGGACTCGTATTCCCGCCTAGCTCCCTCAACACCTGCACAAAATAACTGAAAACCAAACGGGTTCAGTCCAAAAGGGACTGGTGGGTATAAAACAGGGCATAAATAGAATATATGGCAGTAATTAAACAATCACAAGCAAGCTATAATCCCAAGTGAGGTTTTTTGAAGAATTTCCCAAGTGGGTGAATATAAATCATCAAAAGGGATTATAACGAATCATTAACATTAGGTCATTAGTGGCCCGGCGAGTGGGCGTGCATTATCTCCAAGCAACACCTTGTGTAAACCATTTAAACATTCATTCATTCTTTTCATGCAATTCATTCTTTTGTGCACATTCATTAACATTTACACCTTCTTCCTCCGGGTTGGTGGTGGGTTTGCAAGGCCCGACCACCCATTCATTGACCAAAAGGGGTTACATGACTCCCCAGATGGCGCTCAGCGTCCATTCCTCGCTAACTCCTAACGAGGTCCGGTTAAGCCGTTCATTGGTGGAACTAGTGTGAGGGATCACCGTCGGCCCGTGCCTCCCCGGATAGCCACTCACACTAAGTCCCTGGGCCCCATTCGTGCATTCGATCATTTCTCGCCAAAACATTAGGTAGGATTGATAAAACAAGGCTTTACGTTGAAAACATTTACTCTTTAAAACGACTCTCTATATATATTAATTTTGGTCGAAAACTTTCACATTGAAGGTATATATAGGGTCTTATATCTACATAGAAGAAAAACCCACCTTAAACCGCAAAAGAAGAAAGCACGAGCCTCATTGACCGGCCTCGTCTCCAACTGGATCAAAATCTGTGCAAGAAAGATGATGTGAGACTCAATATGACCAAATAAGATGATCGGCAATGCAATGATCATGATATGAATATGTAAAAGGTAAAATTATGTTCATGTGCCCTATTAATACACTTAAATCATATATTCAAGTCATTCATTCAATCATTCAATTCATTCGAGCTCATAATTCCACACTTTCAAACTCATTGATTCAAGAACTTCATATAGAGTCGAAGCACAAGTTAAATCACATTCAAATTGGAAACAAACAATTACATAGATTCAATTAAATCAAATAACACTTAATACATATCCAAAATATACAAACACATGTATGTACAGTAGCATGCAAACGAAATGCATGAGAAACAGAGGGTGACACGCCCGTGTCACCGAAATACACTAAGCCGTGACACCCCCGTGTCACGGTACAGCGGAAAAACATGCATGAAAATAAGGTGACACGCCCGTGTCACAAAAACAAAGCAAACCATGACACCCCCGTGTCACGCCAAGCAAGGCAAAAGTGACACGCCCGTGTCACTGTGCGTAACAGAGAAAAACAGAGCAGTTTTCGGACAGCAACAAAACCAACCAAAACACCAAATTTTCAATCAACAAATGCAACCAAAACTTGAAGAAACATGTGACCATACTTAAAGCACAATAAAATCTACCATATATACTCATATCATGCATTGATCATCAAGAATCTATCAAATGAAAGCCATATGCTCACACATGCTTCCAAGTCCAAACTTCACAAGATAAATGCATATAACTTGAGCTCAAAGTTCCTAAACATATTTCCAATAACAATTACATACATTAACCAATTCATAGCCAAGCCCTATCAATCACATAAATCCAAGAAATTCAACAAAGTTCCAAAGATACCTCAAGTGCAAGAAATGAGAGAAGAGATGAAGAGATGATGCTTGAATGATCACAAAACTCACAATTATGAAGCTTGAAAGATGGAATCTCCCACTCCTCTAGGTAGGGTTTTGATCGGTTGGCTTGGGAGCAAGAGAAGAGATGGAACAAGGTATGCTAATGTATGTATGAAGGAAAGAAAGAAAAGAACGTGATATGCTGCTAAGTAAGGAGAAAGAATTGGCCAATTTGCTATTAAATCCCTCCATTATTTAAGTCATGCAAGTGAGTCCTCAAACTTTTTGAAATGTAATCAATTAAGTTCATGCAATTAAGTACTCAAATTTCATGAATGCTCAATTAAGGTCATAACGAAATAAAGTCAAGTTCGGGAAATTAATTCACGTTGCAATCGAGTTCGAATGAAGCAATAAGTATCAAGTTGTAAAGAATTCACAAATTACTTAACATTAAATACGTACACAATTAACATATATATATATATATATATATATATAATAAAATAAAATAAAGGAGATAACATTTCATACATTTAAAATAGAATCAACTATATAAACACGTAAAATAATTATTTTGCGCAATTAGGTAAACAATTACGTCATACCTGTACGGCCGAAAAGTGGGGCGTCACAACCTCTCCCCCTTAAAAGAATCTGTCCTCGGATTCATTGATCACTCGGAAACAATTCGGGATGAAATCTCTTGATCTTATCCTCCGTTTCCCACGTGGCCTCTTCCGTTTTATCACTTCTCCATAGAACCTTAACCAGTGGGATTTTACGATTTCGAAGCTCTTGAAATTTACGATCCAATATCTTAATCGGCTTCTGAACGAAGGTGAGATTAGGCTCAACTTCTCCCTCTTCCTCAGGTAGGATCTCAGCTTCATCCGGATAATATTTCCGAAGCTGTGAAACATGGAATACATTATGAATTCCAGTCAAACTCGGGGGTAGGACCAAACTGTAGGCCGTATCTCCAATTCTTTCCAAAATCTCATACGGTCCTAGATACCGAGGATTCAATTTCCCTCCTTTTCCAATCCTCGAAAATCCCTTACGAGGTAAGGCTTTCAAGAATACCCTATCACCAACCTCAAACTGAAGATCCTTCCTTCGGTGATCGGCATAGCTTTTCTGTCTGTCTTGGGCTGCTTTCATCCGTTGTCTGATTATTTGAACCTTATCAATTGCCTCTTGCACGGCCTTAGAGGGTTTTTCCTTGTTCTCTCCTCGTTTCACACCCTCTTGCTTTGTCCAATTCCATTCTTCCAAATCAAAGAACAACGGTGACCTGCATTTTCGTCCGTAGAGAGCCTCATATGGAGCCATTTCTATCGAAGCTTGAAAGCTGTTATTATAGGCAAATTCAATCAAAGGCAATTGTTCGTTCCACGAACTCGAAAAATCCAATGCACATGCTCTCAACATATCCTCCAAATATTTGATTAGTCTCTCCGATTGCCCATCTATCTGAGGATGGAAAGCTGTGCTGAATTGGAGCCTTGTGCCCAGATTCCCTTGCAATTCTTGCCAAAATCTAGAAGTAAACCTCGGATCCCGATCTGATACAATGCTAACCGGTACTCCATGAAGTCGGACGATTTTATCCACATACTTCTTAGCTAATTTAGGTACCTTATCCGTTATCCGAACAACCAGAAAATGTGCCGATTTCGTTAGTCGATCCACTATTACCCAAATTCCATCTAAACCACCTTTCACTCGGGGAAGACCCGAAACAAAATCCATCGCCATTTGTTGCCATTTCCATTATGGAATAGGTAACGGTTGCAGTAGCCCCGATGGCTTTTGATGCTCCGCTTTCACCACTTGGCAAGTCAAGCAATGTCTCATGAAGTTGGTTACATCCCGCTTCAATCCATTCCACCAATAAAATTCCTTTAAGTCCTTATACATCTTATTTCCCCCGGGATGTATCGAATACCCTGACCGATGAGCTTCTTCCAATATCAACCGTCTCAACTCTTCCGGAACCACCACTCTGTTCTTAAACCTTAGAAGTCCGGTGTCATCAAATCCGAACGGACTCTCTGAATCATTTCTAGCTTTCTGCACCAACCTCTGAACTTCGGAGTCCACTCTCTGAGCTTCAAACAATCTCTGCTGAAGATCCGGTTGAACGGTAATATTCCGAATACTAGCTCTCAGCTTAAAAGACTCAGATTCATCCTCAACTTCCACCTTAACACTTGACACACTAGCTTTCCTACTAAGCGCATCCGCGACCACGTTGGCCTTTCCTGGATGGTATCGAATTGTACACTCATAATCCGCCAACATCTCCATCCAACGCCTCTGCCTCTTGTTTAATTCCTTCTGAGAAAACAAATACTGGAGGCTCTTGTGGTCGGAAAAGATCTCGAAAGAAATTCCATATAAGTAGTGTCTCCACTTTCCCAAAGCGAAGATCACTGCTGCAAGCTCGAGATCGTGAGTGGGATAATTCTGTTCATGATCTTTTAATTTCCTCGAGGCATAAGCTATCACCTTACCATTCTGCATCAAAACACATCCCAACCCTTCTTTCGAGGCGTCCGTATAAACCATGTATCCTTCAGTGCCCTCGGGAAGTGCTAATACAGGTGCAGTGGTCAATTTTTCCTTCAAGAGTTGAAAACTCGCTTCGCATGCCTCGTTCCACTCAAATTTAGCTTCCTTCTTAGTTAATCGAGTTAAAGAACCAGCTTTCTTCGAAAAATCCTTCACGAACCTTCGGTAATAACCTGCCAATCCCAAGAAACTTCTAACCTCGGAAGCATTTTTCGGACTCTGCCACTGAATGACCGTCTCGATCTTTGAAGGATCAACTTCCAAACCCTTACTTGAAATAATATGGCCTAGAAAAGCAACCCGGTCGATCCAAAACTCACACTTACTAAACTTCGCATACAACCGGTGCTCTCTCAACGTCTCCAATACGAATTTAAGATGCCTGGCAAGATCTTCCGGAGTCTTCGAATAAACAAGAATGTCGTCAATAAATATTACCACGAATTTATCCAAATAAGGCCGAAAAATCCGATGCATCATATCCATGAATGCTGCAGGGGCATTTGTCAAACCAAAAGGCATCACTACGAACTCATAGTGCCCATACCGGGTATTAAATCCTGTCTTTGGTATATCCTCTTCCCGGATTTTCAACTGGTAGTATCCTTGCCTTAAATCCAATTTCGAATACATCTTTGAACCTTGCAGCATGTCAAATAAATCCTCAATGTGGGGCAACGGGTACTTATTCTTGATGGTCATCCTATTAAGCTCCCGGTAATCTATACACATCATCAATGTTCCATCTTTCTTCTTGACAAAGAGAACTGGAGCACCCCACGGAGATGAACTCGGTCGGATATATCCCCTCTTGAGTAGTTCCTCGAGTTGAATCTTCAACTCTTTCAACTCTGCCGGAGCCATTCTATAAGGAGTCTTGGAGTAAGGTTCTGATCCCGGATATAAATCAATAACAAATTCGATCTCCCGATCCAGTGGTAGAGAACCCAAATTTTCTGAAAATACGTCGGGATATTCCTTTACCACGGCCGTCTCCTCAAAACTTGATTTATCCTTTGGTTTATTAAGGAGATAGGCAATAAATCCCATGGCTCCATCCTTCACCAACTTGCGAGCTTCCATAAACGATAAGAGTGGCACATTCTTCGACCCAACTTCTCCAATCAACTCTTGACCCAACTTTATCCTCTTCTTAAAACAATCAACCTCGGCCCGGTGCCGATACAACCAATCCATTCCGAAGATTACCCCATACTTCTTCATAGACATAACAATGAAATCTGCCGGATAATCTTTCCCCTCTATCAAAACTGAACAACCCCTGACAACCCGATCTGTCTGCAAACTACCTCCAAGAGGCGAACTCACATAATAACAGGAATTTCAGCAAATAACAGGTAGGCATAGAGAGGCACATAGGTCAGAAGATATAAAAGTATGTGTGGCACCCGGATCGAACAATGCATGAATGCTCGTGTTATGAATGCAAACGGTACCTTCCACCACGGCGTTTGGGTCGACCTCAACATTCTGCTCCTCGCTCTCAAGAGCATAGGCTCGTGCCTGAACCATCGGTCTCTGAGCCCCAGCTTGATATCCTGGAAAGCCATATGATCTCCCTTCCCACAAATCAAGCACAACTTCAATCTCTTTCGGCAGTTGTTGTAAGAATGAGTTGGCCATCCACAATAAGTACATGGAGGCTGATCATTGCGAGATCCTTTAGGAGCCGGTGGAGCCTGAGGTGGTCGTGGAACAGGTACAATTTGACCTCCAATTCTCGGCTTCTTGAAAGGCCCTTTTTGTGGTGGAGCTGGTACGTTCATCGGCCTCTTTCCTTTATTAAATCCCCAGCCGGATCCTGATCCTTGTCCTTGGCGATAAGCTGGCTTCCTCGCATTCACAGGATCTTTAACCTTTAAGGCTTTCGAAGTAGCCTTCACCCACGTGCTCGTATTAACTGCCTCTAAAACTATCTGGATATCCGGTCGAAGCCCTTGAACAAACTGCATAGCCTTATGGAAGTCATCGCCTGCTATATTTGGTGCATAGTGGGATAACCTCTCATACTCTGAAATATACTCGGCTACAGACCTCGATCCTTGCTTCAATTCGGTAAATTCTCTCAATCTTCGAGTACGGGATGAGGGAGGGATGAATTTATTCTTAAATTCCCTTGTAAAGATTTCCCAATTGATCTCCTCTCTAGATGCCTCCAATATAATCCGTGTGCTCTCCCACCAAGAGTAGGCTTCCCTTTGTATCAAAGTGATGGTGTATCGAGCCTTCTCTCGGGACTCACATGGAATGAGCTCCCATATCCTTTCTACCTCGTTCAGCCACATTTTCGCTTGTATATCATTTCCCTTGGAGAACTTGGGAGGTCTTTGATTCTGAAACTCCCTAAGTATAACAGAAATCGGTGCCTCTTGCGGTACAACAGGTGCAGGTGGTGCTGGAGGTGCCGGTGGCACATAATCTCGCAGCCTTAGATCTATGATATTGATAACTGAGTTAACAAAGGCCTCTGCAGGCAGTGGTTGGGGAGGTGGAGGTGTAGGAGTACGATCACGATGATGACGTCGTCCTGGAGATCTATCTCGATGTCTACGTGGAGGCATCCTGTCAATAAACACTAAAATGCGTGCTATTTTTAGTCTATGTATGTTAATGCAAATAATTCAATCAAAATTCAAAATTTAAAACAATTAAGCACAAAAGAGAGTATATGCAACACATTGTCAAGTAGTCCCTAAGCCGAACGACCTAGACTGACTCACACGACACGAAAGCCCGGGTTTTGCAACCCTAGGCTCTGATGCCACTTAAGGATGTAACACCCGAGCGCAAGGCGTCACATCCCCCGCGCCGAGACCCGACCCGAATATGAAATGGACTATCCATACCCGAGCCAAATCACGGCGAACGGGGACAAACACACCCTCTAAGCTAGGCGGGCTAACCCTTAAAACCATAAAACAACATAAAACATTAAAACGGAAGCAATAACGAATATATACCAAATATATATATATATCATGAGCATCCAAGCTCCAAAAATAATTCATAAACATCAACGATTGCCATCACGGCTCAACCAAGTACGCTCCAAAACATTATACATATATCATGATCGAAATAAAAGTATGCAGGTGTAAGACCAAAATATAAGAGCTAGAGACGAATGCAAGACCTAGGACTCGTATTCCCTAGCTCCCTCAACACCTGCACAAAATAACTGAAAACCAAACGGGTTCAGTCCAAAAGGGACTGGTGGGTATAAAACAGGGCATAAATAGAATATATGACAGTAATTAAACAATCACAAGCAAGCTATAATACCAAGTGAGGTTTTTTGAAGAATTTCCCAAGTGGGTGAATATAAATCATCAAAAAAGAATAATACGAATCATTAACATTAGGTCATTAGTGGCCCGGCGATTGGGCGTGCATTATCTCCAACCAACACCTTGTGTAAACCATTTAAACATTCATTTATTCTTTTCATGCAATTCATTCTTTTGTGCACATTCATTAACATTTACACCTTCTTCCTCCGGGTTGGTGGTGGGTTTGCAAGGCTCGACCACCCATTCATTGACCAAAAGGGGTTACATGACTCCCCAGATGGCGCTCAGCGTCCATTCCTCGCTAACTCTTAACGAGGTCCGGTTACGCCGTTCATTGGTGGAA
The DNA here is from genome assembly GCA_037501455.1 of Lantana camara. Lineage (NCBI taxonomy): Eukaryota > Viridiplantae > Streptophyta > Magnoliopsida > Lamiales > Verbenaceae > Lantana > Lantana camara. The sequence goes on from CM074855.1 coordinate 63,494,540, forward strand.
CTAGTGTGAGGGATCACCGTCGGCCCGTGCCTCCCCGGATAGCCACTCACACTAAGTCCCTGGGCCCCATTCGTGCATTCGATCATTTCTCGCCAAAACATTAGGTAGGAATGATAAAACAAGGCTTTACGTTGAAAACATTTACTCTTTAAAACGACTCTCTATATATATTAATTTTGGTTGAAAACTTTCACATTGAAGGTATATATAGGGTCTTATATCGACATAGAAGAAAAACCCACCTTAAACCGCAAAAGAAGAAAGCACGAGCCTCACTGACCGGTCTCGTCTCCAACTGGATCAAAATCTGTGCAAGAAAGGTGATGTGAGACTCAATATGACCAAATAAGACGCTTGGCAATGCAATGATCATGATATGAATATGTAAAAGGTAAAATTATGTTCATGTGCCCTATTAATACACTTAAATCATATATTCAAGTCATTCATTCAATCATTCAATTCATTCGAGCTCATAATTCCACACTTTCAAACTCATTGATTCAAGAACTTCATATAGAGTCGAAACACAAGTTAAATCACATTCAAATTGGAAACAAACAATTACATAGATTCAATTAAATCAAATAACACTTAATACATATCCAAAATATACAAACACATGCACGTACAGTAGCATGCAAACGAAATGCATGAGAAACAGAGGGTGACACGCCCGTGTCACCGAAATACACTAAGCCATGACACCCCCGTGTCACGGTACAGCGGAAAAACATGCATGAAAATAAGGTGACACGCCCGTGTCACAAAAACAAAGCAAACCGTGATACCCCCGTGTCACGGTATAGAAAATCAGCCCAACCACGCATGCACCCCCGTGTCACGCCAAGCAAGGCAAAAGTGACACACCCGTGTCAATGTGCGTAACAGAGAAAAACAGAGCAGTTTTCGGACAGCAACAAAACCAACCAAAACACCAAATTTTCAATCAACAAATGCAACCAAAACTTGAAGAAACATGTGACCATACTTAAAGCACAATAAAATCTAGCATATATACTCATATCATGCATTGATCATCAAGAATCTATCAAATGAAACCGTTATGCTCACTCATGCTTCCAAGTCCAAACTTCACAAGCTAAATGCATACAACTTGAGCTCAAAGTTCCTAAACATATTTCCAATAACAATTACATACATTAACCAATTCATAGCCAAGCCCTATCAATCACATAAATCCAAGAAATCCATCAAAGTTCCAAAGATACCTCAAGTGCAAGAAATGAGAGAAGAGATGAAGAGATGATGCTTGAATGATCACAAAACTCACAATTATGAAGCTTGAATGATGGAATCTCCCACTCCTCTAGGTAGGGTTTTGATTGGTTGGCTTGGGAGCAAGAGAAGAGATGGAACAAGGTATGCTAATGTATGTATGAAGGAAAGAAAGAAAGGAACGTGATATGCTGCTAAGTAAGGAGAAAGAATTGGCCAATTTGCTATTAAATCCCTCCATTATTTAAGTCATGCAAGTGAGTCCTCAAACTTTTTGAAATGTAATCAATTAAGTTCATGCAATTAAGTACTCAAATTTCATGAATGCTCAATTAAGGTCATAACGAAATTAAGTCAAGTTCGGGAAATTAATTCACGTTGCAATCGAGTTCGAATGAAGCAATAAGTATCAAGTTGTAAAGAATTCACAAATTACTTAACATTAAATACGTACACAATTAACATATATATATATATATATAGTAAAATAAAATAAAGGAGAAAACATTTAATACATTTAAAATAGAATCAACTATATAAACACGTAAAATAATTATTTTGCGCAATTAGGTAAACAATTACGTCATACCTGTACGACCGAAAAGTCGGGGCGTCACATTAGATTTGTTATAGTTAATGCGACCTACAACCCTATATGTACGTTTTCAAGCCCGCATGCGATTATACTATTATATTTATATAATAGATATGTGTATATATGATATGTTTATGACTTTGTCATACGATTAAATGGTTTTGAACTATATGTACGAGCATATGTGAGCTTGAAAATGTTTTACAATGAGACTATGCTTCAAACCATGTGTCTTCAAGCTAGCTAAGGATCAGGATGACACGGAGAGGTACGTCTATAGCATACGCTAAGTTGCAAGGTAAGGTATGTCTGATAAGGTACGTAAGTTATGATATGTTATGTTTCGAACGAGTGATGTTATGATATGTTCTGGTATGTTATGATTGGGCCCCGGAGATGTGGGTAAGGGAGACCCGGGACGGTCCTGGGGTCGCCGGTTATGACCCCTGTGCACATTTTCCTGTTGGATAGGATCAACCCGGAACCCACTTGGAGGTTGGCGGGGGATGGAATCCTCGGGCGTGAGCGTCATGAAACTCACGGCTCCTGCTCACTCAGTCTTCTGGAGACTGACCCCTCTTTCCACTTTTCAGTTCTTGCAAGTTTTTGCTAGGCGGGAGTCGAGTCTTAGCATTCTTGATCGAGTCACACTTGTACACTTGAGTCACATTTCACATTGCTATGAATTATTTGTATTACTTTATTTATTCAGGCCTATGTTCCAATTATGAATTATTGTTAGAATGAAGTCGGGGCAGGTTGTATGCTTAGTTGAACCCGTTGTTAGATTGCATGGTGGAGTTAATTATGAATGGACTAGACTTATGGTGCTGGGGATGTGGTGCCTATCGTTGCGGGTGCTATAGTAGCGAAGGGCACCACATCCCCCGCACCATAGCCCGACACGTGTAACAAAATGGGAACTCCGCATACGCACTAAGCCATAGCAAATGGGAGACAAACAAAAACACACCCCTAGGCTAGGCGGTCTAGACCCTAACACAGAGTGCGCAACGAAAGAATAAAATCAAAGGCGGAAGCAACAGGATCAGCAATTATAAACATGCAAGATCTCATCAAGAATGTGAAATGTGACTCAAGTGTACAAGTGTGACTCGATCAAGAATGCTAAGACTCGACTCCCGCCTAGCAAAAACTTGCAAGAACTGAAAAGTGGAAAGAGGGGTCAGTCTCTAGAAGACTTAGTGAGCAGGAGCTATACATATATAAAAAACATTCACATGCAAGTCATAAATCCTGAGCAAAGTTTTATTAGAGGTTAGTTCCCGCGAGGGACAAGAAAATAACTAGACAATGCTCGGACTTTACGACTAATTCAAATTAAATTCATTAAGTTCATAATTCATAAATAATCATTGTGGCTCGGTGAGTGAGCGTGCGTAATTCTCCAACTAAACTCCGACCGTGTATAATAAACATGATTTAATACTTTTGAATACGCGATCTTGCAGTACATAATAATACATGCGAATAGCACATTCATGAAATAACTGTAATAATAATCGTAATTGTAATCGTACTAATAATAATAGTTCTAACCTTCTCCCTGTTGGAAAACACGAAAGAGTTGAGCAGCGGAAGTTTAAAATTTTTCTACAAGTTTAATCGTTGTCTTGCAATTTTCATACTGTAACGTTAGGAATAACAAGAAACTCGCTTTAATTGAAGCTTTCTTGTAATGTTGTTACCGCATAACAAACACCCTTCAAGCGAAAAGTCCCTCGAACGGTCCTTCGAATTAGACTCCAAAGTAGAAGGCCTCTGTAGCGCCCCCTAACACTACAACTCCCGCACCGTACTACCCTCGAGTGGATGTGAGACCTAGCACCCGAGAAATACTACGGCGAACAGTATAGACAGTACTTAAGTAGAGCGTAGGGTAAAATGCAGCGGAAAATGGAAGAATTTAAAATTTGCAACAAGCAACATGATAACACACAAAATAGTGCATGATATTGTAAGGGGATAATATAATAGTGTAGTGTACGGAGTTAATGTGAGAGCAATTTATTAGCAATATATACATGATCAGGATTAAATGCTCTTAATCTAAGCCTGATCTAATAAATATGACACCTATAGCTTCGAGATACCTCTAGGTGTCGTTGTCCTCGCTCCCTGAAATCATGTTTTTAAAACAGGCGAGGAATTAGTCAAAGTGACTAAGTGAAGGAAGATTAGATTTAGATATATATATATGGTTATATATATATATATATATATATATATATATATATATATATAATGATAGCAATAGGATATAGCAAATATGATACGGTTCATAAGTTAGAAACCTGGATAGGGGTATTTAGAGTTTATTTATAAATGATGAACCGTTTAGTAAAAGATTTGTATCGCCTGCAAGTAAGGCGTCTCCCTCCAATCTCCTTAAAATATTTGTAAAATAGTACCGGGCTGATCAAGGCACCAGTTGTGACACCCCGACTTTCAGACCGTACAGGTATGACGTATGTGCGCGATTTATATTATTTAAATTCATATTCTTTATTCTTTTAATTCTTATTTTCAATATTTCTTATGAATTCTATATGATTATGAATGCTAATTGTTGAGATTTGATTCGTTGATGCTTGATTTGATTTCGGAATTTCTCGTTGTTTAATATGTTGGAGAATTACGTGTTATGAACTTGGATTATGCTCGTTATATGTTTTCGAATTTATTTGTTGAGCTTTTGAATTAATTGTTCGTTCGGAACCTAAAGGAGGTTAAAACGTTTTTAACACACCTTGGGTTCCAATGTGTGTATTTTGAGCTCGGGAATTCGGATTCGAATTCCGTCACCACCGTTGAACTCCTTTCGATGATTCGGGTTCGATGGACTAAACCTCATAACCTTTTAAGCTCATTTGGTAATCTGAAATCCCACCGGAAATTCACCTCGCTCTTATATGACTACCTTTCACCTATTTGCACTTTGGTCCCTCAACTCTTGACATATTACCTTCAACCTTGGCCCCACACTCCACTAAAACTCAGCATATCTATCTCTCTCACTCTCATTATCGATACAAGTAAGGAAAAGGAGAGGAAAAGGTGCAGCAACTTTGGAGTTCAAGCTCAAACCCATCACTATTCATCCTTGGGAGAGATTGAGCTCTAATCTCCATTTTCTTCCAACTTCTTCAAGGGGTAAGTTAGTATTTGATATGTACATGAATATATGGTCATTTTGAGCTATTAAATCCATGCTTTGGACTAGGTTTGATATAGTTATAGTGCATAACATGATTATTGAGGGTTTGATGATCTTCCTTGTTTCTTGGACTTAAGCTTTGATTTGAAGATATGTATATGATCCCATATGACTCTAATATGCTTGTATGATCTCCTTGGTTACTATGGTTGAGCATGGTGGAAGATACCATTAGTGAAATTCAAATTTTGGATTGGATGAACTTGAGATATGTGATGATTCTTGAGCTTTTATGATGATTGGGTGATTATATGTTGAATAGGAAGTGATTTGCTATGATTTACTTGAGTTTTGTGGTTTGGAATGGTTGCATGTTGTTGCTGCGTGCTTGCCCTGCTCCCTCCCCTGTTTTTTCCCGCAGTGTTACTGTTGTTGCTGTTATTTTTTTTCGAAGACGAAGGGCCAACACGGCCGTGTCAGCTTTGTGCATGTTTTGGACACGGCCGTGTCAGCCTCTCGACTTGGAGCAAGTTATTTTTATAAAACCGGACACGGCGGTGTCCATTTTGAACTAAAACTCAACACGGCCGTGTCAGCCCCTCGAATTAAGCCTCTGAATTTATTTTAACCGGACACGACCGTGTCCATTTTGAACTAAAACCCAACACGGCCGTGTCATTTGAAAATATGGCGGCGATAATTGCTCGTTTTATTGCTTCGGTATTTTTCTTTGCGATTTCTTTCTTCGTTTATGACGTGTATGCAATGTTAGCTGGTTATATTACGCGTTATGTGCTTTGTTTTGAACTTATGACTTTATTTTCTATGAATTGTGTGAATAAGAATTGGTAGGATTATTGGACATGCAATTGCACTTCATTTACATTCTTTGCATTCATAAGCATTGCCGAGCGTCTATTTGGTTCATATTTGGTCTAAGTCTCGGGTATTGCTTTCTTTTGTGTTTCAGAGCCTCTTCCGGTCGCGCAAGAGCCCGAAGCTTAGGTGGTCGGTTGCCATTTCGATCCTATCTTTTGTCTCCTTTTTGTTAAGGTGAGGTTAGGAATTAGTAGCTAAATAACCTATGGCTTATAATATGATGAATTTTTCCCTTGAATGCGGATATGGTAGATATATCTAGATACGAGTGCTTAATTTACGTTTATGATTTTATGGAATAACTTTGGTCTCTTGGAAATGATATATGTACGAGTATATATAAGCTTGATTTTAAAGCTCTTTTAGTATGTTTTGTTATGTTGAGCGAGTGTGCCCTGAAAGATGGGATTTTTGGTTTGAATTGGTTTGTGGGCCCTGGAGACGTGGGTAAGGAAGGCCCGGGGTGATCACGGGGTCGCCGGGTTTAACCCGTGTGCACGTTCTCATTTGAGATATTCACGTGCGACCTTGGGAGGTTGGGAAGGCGTGGTATCTTGAGCTTTCGGTGGATAACCGGAGAAGGCATAACGTGGGTTAGCTACCCCGTATATTTTTGGTATTGTAGGTGCTAGGGTTTGATTCCCGACACACCATGGATGTAAGGGTGGATTTATGATTTGATATTTATGTTTAGAGGAGTAAGGGATAGTCCGTTCTCGTCGGGCTTTTATTTATGTTTTGACTGATGGATTATGAATCGAGATAGATGCTTTTCTTACTATATGTTAATTTCGGGAAATGGTTTTGGTGTGCAAAACTCTAGGCTCGATTCATAACTATCACTTTTGATTTGTGTTGTGCTCTATACGTATTTAAAGTGTGGGTGTGTTAAGCCCCTCACTCAGTCGAGTTGTGAGACTGACCCTCTCCTTTCCCTTTCAGGTGTGCCGAGCTAGGCGGGGAAGTGCGTCGAGTCGAGTCGTACTTAGCCGTTTAGGTCGAGTACCATTGCATCTCTTTTGTTTTTAGCATCTTGTATGAAATATAACCTTGGCACTTGAATTCTTATATCTATTTTGGGCTGATAAGCCATGGTATATATAATGTTACTTTTGATGAGCTCGTTTGGATCCTGTTTATTGCTTCCGCATATTTGATTTGTGTTTGCGCGCTCTGGTGTTGTTTAGCCCCGCTTAGCCTAGTGGGTGAGTGTAGGTCACCGTTCGCTTAGACTCGGGCCCATGTATGGAAATCCATTTCGTATGTGGGTTCGGGTTTAAGTGCGGGGGATGTGGTGGCCCACCGCTCCGGGCGTCACATCCTTAAAGTGGTATCAGAGCTCTCGGTTGCAAAACCGGAACTCTTGAGTCGAGTCTGGTGAGTCTAGGTCGTTCGGCTTAGGACAACGTGGTTATATGTATTTATATGATTATTTGTTTACCTTCTTGTTAATAGTGCACATGAACATGCACTAACCCCCACGCATATGAATTGGAATCTCTTGTTTTGTAGAGAACATGCCTCCCCGAAGACACCATCGCCGAGATAGATCTCCGGAACATCATCATCACCGAGATCATTCTCCACAACATGAAAACAACAATCCACCACCACCACCTCAAATGGATCCCGGAAACTTTATGGAAAGATTGGCCGTATTTTTGGAACAAAGGGCTCAGGAAAGGAATAATGCACCTCCGACCGGGAATCATGGAGGGAATGCTATCTCTGCTCTACTTCGGGAATTTAAAAATCAGAACCCACTGGTTTTCATTGGTGGGAATGATGTGCAGGCAGAGGAGTGGTTAATTCAGACAAATCGAGTATGGCGCCTCATTCCTTGTGACCCGATGGACAAGCTACAATGCACTCTTAGCATGATACAGGGACAGGCCTACAGTTGGTGGACTAGCACTCAGATTAAGTTGGAAGCTTCCGGGGAAGAGATTACATGGGATATCTTTGAACAGGAATTCAAGAACAAATATATCCCTAAGGCTACGAGAAACCGAAGGTTGAGGGAATTTATGGATTTGAAACAAGGGAGTATGTCTGTTACTGATTATATCGACGAGTTTGAGAGACTCTCCCGTTATGCCCCTAATACCGCCAATGACGATGAAGCGAAGGCCTCTCAGTTTCTCCAAGGACTACGGGAGGATATGAAAGATGCTTTGGAAGCAGCCAACACTAGCACGTGGGCGAAAGTAGTTGATAAGGCGCTTAGGGTTGAAGAGAGAGTGGTTTTGAGGAGGAGGACTTCACATTCAGGGCAAGGGTCCAGTTCAGGGACTATGAATAAATTTGGAAAGAGGCCAGCCTTTTAAACTTTTCAACAGGCTAAGCCTCAGAACAAATCATTCAGACCAGCGGGACCAATTCAAGCCAAGCAACCTTTAGCACTTCCAGCACCACCTAAGGTGCAATGTACCTATTGCAAAGGTTCTCACCACGTGGATAACTGCTTCAGACTCCATAAAAGGTGTTTCATTTGTGGAGCACCGGATCATATGATGAACACGTGTCCGAGAAGAAAGACAATCCGAGGCCTGCAATTCCAGCTAGGGCATATGCGTTGGGAGCTGAGGAGGAGCAAGCTATAGATGTCGACCCAAACGCGGTGATCGAAGGTACTATAAGCATCCATGGCACTACATTACATGCATTATTCGATCCCGGGGCTACTCATTCATTTATTTCCTGGGATATTGCTGCTTCTATGTTCTTGCCTGTTTCTTTATGTGCGCATGACTACGTGGTTAGTTCCCCTCTTGGTGGTAGTTTAGTATCTTGCAGGGTTTTTCGGGGTTGTCCAATTGGCTTTGAAGGCCGAGTCTTTCTGGCAGATTTGATTAAGATACCTATGCAGAGGTATGATGTTTTTTTGGGGATGGATTGGTTGTATGAGTATGGGGCTCAGATGGATTGTCGGGAGAAGAAAGTTTCCTTTGGTTCAGTGGTATTTAAGGGCGAGAAGGTTAAGTCAAGCCCGTTTATTTCTTTCATGGAGGCTAGTAGACTGGTCCGGGACCGAGCAACAGGTTTTGTGGCCTATCTTTTGAATAGGCCGAAGGATCAGGCCAAACTTGAAGAGACGGAGGTCGTGCGAGAGTATATCGATGTTTTCCCTGAGACTTTGGGTTCTCTTCCGCCTGATAGGGACATCGAGTTCGTAATTGACCTTTATCCTGGAGCAGAGCCTTTCTCAAAGACTCCCTACAGGATGGCTCCTGCTGAGTTGAAGGAATTGAAGTCGCAGCTTGATGAACTTGTAGCTTGCGGGTACATCCGTCCGAGCACTTATCCGTGGGGTGCTCCCGTTCTATTTGTAAAGAAGAAAGATGGAACATTACGGATGTGTATAGATTACCGTGAGCTGAATCGGATGACCGTGAAGAATAAGTATCCGTTGCCTCACATCGAGGAGCTATTTGATATTTTGCAATAGTCTAAGGTTTATTCTAAGTTGGATTTGAGGCAGGGTTACTATCAGCTGCGGATTAGGGAGGAGGATATACCTGAGACTGGATTCAACACTCGCTATGGTCATTTTGAGTTTGTTGTAATGCCTTTCGGGTTAACTAACGCTCCAGCCATATTTATGGATATGATGCACCGAGTGTTCAGGCAGTTCCTTGACAAGTTTGTGGTAATTTTTATAGACGACATTCTGGTGTATTCTAAGTCGGTTGAAGAGCATGTTCAGCATCTTCGGATTGTTTTGGAAACCTTGAGGCAGCATAAGTTGTACGCCAAGTTTAGCAAATGCGAGTTTTGGATCGACAGGGTCGTATTTTTGGGTCATATCATCTCGGGTAATGGAATTGAGGTGGATCCGTCTAAGATTGAATCCGTGCTTCGTTGGGAGAGACCGAGGAATGTATCAGAAATTCGGAGTTTTCTTGGATTGGCCGGTTATTACAGAAGGTTTGTTAAAGATTTTTCTAAGACTGCGGCTCCGTTGACTCAACTGACTAAGAAAGAAGTGAAGTTTGAGTGGGATGACAAGTGTGAAGCAAGTTTTCAGACTTTGAAAGTGAAATTGACTTCAGCACCAGTTCTCACCCTACCCGAGGGCACCGAGGGTTATGCAGTTTACACGGATGCTTCTAAGGAAGGTCTGGGTTGTGTTTTAATGCAGCATGGTAGAGTGGTAGCTTATGCTTCTAGAAAATTGAAGGAGCATGAGAAGAATTACCCTACCCATGATTTGGAATTAGCTGCCGTTGTGTTTGCTTTGATGAAGTGGCGACACTATCTCTACGGTACAACGTTTGAGGTGTTTACGGATCACCAAAGCCTCAAGTATCTCTTTTATCAGAAAGATCTGAATGTCAGACAGAGGCGTTGGATGGAGTTATTAGAGGATTATGATTGCAAGATTCAGTACCATCCGGGTAAAGCAAACGTGGTAGCCGATGCCTTGAGTAGAAAGGCGAGTGTGGTTAATTTGGAAGTAGGTTCTTCAAGTTCGGGTTCAGAGATTCTGGCTTCAGGGACTTGGTTGGCTAACCTCACAATTATACCAGATTTGAAACAGCAGTTATTGGAGGCTCAAGCCTTGGATGCCGAGATTCAGAAGTTGATAGCTCGTTCCAGAGATGATCCGAATTCTAAGTTTGGGTTGGATGATTCAGGTTTGTTAAGGTTTGGATCGAGAGTTTGTGTTCCAACCGAGCTCAGGAGGCTGGTTTTAGAAGAAGCACATCGCTCGGGGTACTCGATTCATCCGGGAGGTACTAAGATGTATCGAGACTTGAAAGAGAGGTTCTGGTGGAATGGCATGAAGAGGGACGTCACGAACTTTGTGAAGCGATGTCTAACGTGTCAAAAGGTGAAGGCAGAGCACCAGAAACCGGGAGGAACTCTCCAACCACTCCCTATTCCCGAATGGAAGTGGGAGCAAGTGACAATGGACTTTGTGTCCGGTTTGCCTAGAGTCAAAGGAGGGTTCGATGGAATTTGGGTGGTTATCGACAGGTTGACTAAGTCTACCCATTTTCTTAAGGTTCGGATGTCTGATAAGGTACCGAAACTAGCAGAGTTGTATGTGCGGGAAATCGTAAGATTACACGGAATTCCAGTCAGCATAGTTTCAGATCGAGATCCGAGGTTCACTTCGATCTTTTGGCAGAATCTTCAGAGATGTTTGGGTACCAAGCTCAAGTTCAGCACCGCTTCGCATCCTCAGACAGACGGTCAGTCGGAGAGGTTAATTCAGTATTTGGAGGACATGCTTAGGGCGTGTGCTTTGGATTTTCAAGACAAGTGGGATGAACATTTGGCTTTGGTTGAGTTGCTTATAATAACAGCTATCAGGGTTCGATTGGAATGGCTCCTTATGAGGCTTTATATGGGAGGAAGTGTAGATCCCCTCTATTTTGGGAGATTGAGGATTGGAGATGGACTGAAGAGCATAAACTCGAGAGAGCCGAACTTAAGGAAAATATTGCTGCTACGATTGAGAAAGTTCATCAGATTAGACAGAGAATGAAAGCGGCTCAGTCTCGTCAGAAGAATTACGCTGACAGAAGAAGAAGACCTTTACAGTTTGAGGTAGGAGATAAGGTCTTTCTAAAAGCATCTCCGAGAAAGGGTTTCACTCGGATTGGCAAGGGTGGGAAACTCAGTCCCCGATATCTTGGACCGTTTGAGATTTTAGAAAGAATTAGGGAAGCGGCGTATAGGTTGGATTTACCACCGAATTTGACCGGGATACACAACGTGTTTCACGTTTCTCAACTCCGTAAATATTATCCCGATGAGGCCACCATTCTCTCAGTTGAAGAGGTTCAGTTAGAGCCGGATTTGACAATTGAGAAACATCCAGTTGCAATTCAGGATCGCAAAATGCAAGAGTTAAGAAACCGACAGATTCCTTTGGTCAGGATACTTTGGAGAGATCAGAAATCAGAGGAATCCACTTGGGAAACTGAGGAGAAAATGAAGAGATTTTTTTCCGGGGTTGTTTGAGAACTCGGTTCGGACTTGAGGACAAGTCCTTTTTAAGGGGGAAGGATTGTGACACCCCGACTTTCAGACCGTACCGGTATGACGTATGTGCGCGATTTATATTATTTAAATGCATATTCTTTATTCTTTTAATTCTTATTTTGAATATTTCTTATGAATTCTATATGTTTATGAATGCTAATTGTTGAGATTTGATTCGTTGATGCTTGATTCGATTTTGGAATTTCTCGTTGTTTGAATATGTTGGAGAATTACGTGTTATGAACTTGGATTATGCTCGTTATATGTTTTTGAATTTATTTGTTGAGCTTTTGAATTAATTGTTCGTTTGGAACCTAAAGGAGGTTAAAACGCTTTTAGCGCACCTTGGGTTCCAATGTGTGTATTTTGAGCTCGGGAATTCGGATTCGAATTTCGTCACCACCGTTGAACTCCTTTCGATGATTCGGGTTCGATGGACTAAACCTCATAACCTTTTAAGCTCATTTGGTAATCCGAAATCCGACCGGAAATTCACCTCGCTCTTATATGACTACCTTTCACCTATTTGCACTTTGGTCCCTCAACTCTTGACATATTACCTTCAACCTTGGCCCCACACTCCACTAAAACTCAGCATATCTATCTCTCTCACTCTCATTATCGATACAAGCAAGGAAAAGGAGAGGAAAAGGTGCAGCAACTTTGGAGTTCAAGCTCAAACCCATCACTATTCATCCTTGGGAGAGATTGAGCTCTAATCTCCATTTTCTTCCAACTTCTTCAAGGGGTAAGTTAGTATTTGATATGTACATGAATATATGGTCATTTTGAGCTATTAAATCCATGCTTTGGACTAGGTTTGATATAGTTATGGTGCATAACTTGATTATTGAGGGTTTGATGATCTTCCTTGTTTCTTGGACTTAAGCTTTGATTTGAAGATATGTATATGATCCCATATGACTCTAATATGCTTGTATGATCTCCTTGGTTACTATGGTTGAGCATGGTGGAAGATACCATTAGTGAAATTCAAATTTTGGATTGGATGAACTTGAGATATGTGATGATTCTTGAGCTTTTATGATGATTGGGTGATTATATGTTGAATAGGAAATGATTTGCTATGATTTACTTGAGTTTTGTGGTTTGGAATGGTTGCATGTTGTTGCTGCGTGCTTGCCCTGCTCCCTCCCCTGTTTTTTCCCGCAGAGTTACTGTTGTTGCTGTTATTTTTTTTCGAAGACGAAGGGCTAACACGGCCGTGTCAGCTTTGTGCATGTTTTGGACACGGCCGTGTCAGCCTCTCGACTTGGAGCAATTTATTTTTATAAAACCGGACACGGCCGTGTCCATTTTGAACTAAAACCCAACACGGCCGTGTCATTTGAAAATATGGCGGCGGCAATTGCTCGTTTTATTGCTTCGGTGTTTTTTTTTTGCGATTTCTTTCTTCGTTTATGACGTGTATGCAATGTTAGCTGGTTATATTACGCGTTATGTGCTTTGTTTTGAACTTATGACTTTATTTTCTATGAATTGTGTGAATAAGAATTGGTAGGATTATTGGACACGCAATTGCATTTCATTTACATTCTTTGCATTCATAACCATTGCCGAGCGTCTATTTGGTTCATATTTGAGTCTAAGTCTCGGGTCTTGCTTTCTTTTATGTTTCAGAGCCTCTTCCGGTCGCGCAAGAGCCCGAAGCTTAGGTGGTCGGTTGCCCTTTTGATCCTATCTTTTGTCTCCATTTTGTTAAGTTGAGGTTAGGAATTAGTAGCTAAATACCCTATGGCTTATAATATGATGAATTTTTCCCTTGAATGCGGATATGGTACATATATCTAGATACGAGTTGTAGCACCCCGCACGTGAGGCACCACATCCCCCGCACTATGGCTCAACACGAGTAATGAAATGGTAAATCCGCACCCGTATCAAACCATAGCGAACGGGAAACAAACATAAAACCCTCCTAAGCTAGGCGGAACTTAGACCCTGCAATAATAACCAATCAACAAAATATAGTTCCTCAAAAAAAAACTAAAACTCAAACATACAACCATAAGTAGACTTGGGCTCTTCAGGCCTCTTTTAAACTCATAAACAAAGCCCAAAAAAAACAATTCAATGGCAATTATACAAGAATCAATTCCATGATCTTACAAGGTCGAATCAATCACAATATAAATGCATAAGGTGAATGCAGAGACGCTACTAACTTAACTTGACCGACTCAAACTCAACACAACTCCGCCTAGCTCGAGACTCCAAAGCCAAACCTGCACGCTAAAGTGTTGGGGAGGGAGAGGGTCAGTCTCTAGAAGACTGAGTGAGCAGGAGCGATACGTATATAAGAAACATGCACATGCAAGTCATAAATTCCGAGTAAAGGTTTTATTTAAAGTTAGTTCCCAAAAAGGGCAAGAGAATGATCAAGCAATACTTGGATTTTACGACTAATCATATTAATTCATTACATTCATAAATCATACATATACATAAGGCTCAGCGAGTGAGCGTGCACAATCTCCAACCAAACTCCGACCGTGTACGACAAATATCATTAATATGTTGATTAGGAGATCATGCAGTATATCATAATACACACAGACCATATATCATAAATCATATTCGTTTGGGCAATCCGTGTCCCGGCCTTCCCGCACGGTGCATAACAATCATAACGTAACATAACATAACATAAATCAGTTCCAACCTTCTTCCTCCGGGTGGTGGACGGGTTAGCAAGACCCGACCACCTCATACATAGGCCAATGGGGTTTCATGAGTCCCCCAAGGGCGCTCAGCTCCCATTCCCCGCTAAACCTCCTAGCGAGGGCCGGTATCGCCGTAGTTTGGTTGGAATTTGTATATGGGATCCCCGTCAGCCCTTGCTTCCTCGGTTAGCCACATATACTAAGTCCCGGGGCCCGTACAATCATAAATCATAAATGTGTCTCGCCAAAACATTCCAATTCATAAGTACATAACATAATTCATAAATCATTTGAAAAGAGGTTTACTCGATCAATATTTACTCGATAACTTTACTTTAAAAGTACATATATATAACCATAAGGTTTTGGCCAAAGCTTTTCACATAAGGGTTGTAGGGTTTCATACGTAACTAGAACGAAAACACCCTCACCTGAACCGTGACGATACAAGGATACGAGTACCAAGTGCCCGAACGATCAAGATCTCTCCACCTTGGAGATAAACTGTACAAAAGACAATATGACGTGTTCGTGAGACTCGAGACTCCAAAGGAACCAAATAGGACGCTCGGCCATGTAATGATCATGATATGAATGCATAAAAGATCGTATTAAGTCATGAAAATGTTCATGTGCACTATTAAGGAATTTAAAACATATAATCAAACCATTCGTTCATATATTTCATTCAATTTCATAAATTCATAAATTCATAAATTCACATAAATTTCATAAATTCATAACATTCATAATGCATATCAATTAATCCAAAATTCATTTAATAAGCATAACACATAATATTCATATTCACAATTAGGAATAAAATAAATAAATAAAACGTTCAATCAATAGTCGGTAATTAAATACGCGAAATAGAAATCAATTAATTTCAATAATTGAATTAACTCAAATAATATTCAAAATATATTTAATAAACATATCAAATATAATAAATATATATATAATCATATAATAACATATAATACATATATAATATATATATATATATATATCTACGTACACACATAAACACACCCATGCATGCATATATACAATATATATAATATATTCATGCATGCAGATGAAATAACACCATGCACACACAAATACAGCCATGCATATATACAATATATATAATATATACATATATATACTCACACAACACACAAACAATGCATATATATAACACCACAACCAAGCATGCAACGCACACACAAAGCACACAACCACAGCAGCCATGCATACACACTAACACACCCTGCACAAATTAAATACGGCCATGCACATATAACAGTAGCAGCAGCCACATTCAAGCATCGCAGGACAGGAAAACGCAGGCAGCAAAAGCATACACACAGCAACAACCCAGAAACGCAGGCAAAGAGTTCTGAAAAACGGGGTGACACCCCCGTGTCACCTCCCAAGCCCAGACCGAGACACCCCCGTGTCTCGGTACAGAAATTCCAGGCCAACTCTGCACCCCCGTTCCGCGTTGGAAAGGAGAAACTGACACACCCGTGTCACGAACCAGAAACATCCCCTGTTTTACAGCAAAAAAATCGCAGCAGAAGCCACAGCCAAGAACAAGCAAGGAAGGCAACAAAACCATGCATGACAAGCTTCAAGAACTCAACTAAAATGATCCCCCAAATCCATGAAATTAACAGCAACAAGCAAGAAGGTTCACGGTAGTTTTGACAGCAAGGTATAAGCCAAAAAAACAAAGCAAAGGCTAACAGGAACAGGGCAAAACTGATCTCCAACCATCCCAACATGTTCAAGTCACAAAGGCTAACAATTGTGCAGCAAAACAACATAAATTCAACACATAATTCATATCCAAACAAGCTCAAACAAGACAGCAACCGTACGTGACCTTCATGTGGAATTTTCTCAAAATGTCATAAATGATATCTCATAAATATCTCAACCACCATGAAATCAATGACCATAAATGATATAAGGATGTCAAAACAATCAATCTCAAGCTTGGAATCAATCAAAACCAACAAGAATCGAATGAAATCAAGAAAATGCCCAAAATACTCCATTTTCGGAAAAGGCCCAGAAATCCACGATTCCATGCTCAAATTCATGAATGAAAGGATGAAAATGACTCGTATAGTATGTACATAACATATCCAAGCTTACCTTGTGGATTAATGGAGGTTTGGAAGGAGATTTGAGCTTGAATCTCATGGCAAAGCTTGAGTTACGGGAGAGACTGGGGAGCAGAAAGTGTTTGAGATATTTTCAGTAGGTGGGGAGGGTTATCTCGGTTTGGGGGGTTAATGGATGAATAGAGGGTTGAGTTAGGGTTCCATAGCATCCAACCATAGTTAATTTGGTCAAGGTTTGAGCAAGATATGGTCATTTTCGTGCAACAAGGTCATTTTGGTCGCCACCTCGTTTTTCGGTTGGATTTCGGAGGTTCAAATGACTTTGGAAAAATATAAGGCTAAGTTTACTAAACTTGAATTTTCGTTACGAGTTCAGCGGAGTTGACGGAACTCGAATCCGAGTTCCCGAGCTCAAGATATTAAATTCGGAACCAAGGGTACGCTAAGTGCTCGTTAGCCCCCGATTTGGTTCCTCAAATCAAATTAAATCCGTTAACACATCAAATAAATTTGAAAACATAAACCGAGCATATAAGCATGTTCATAACACATATATTTACGACATACTACAAATTCGTGGTATATCGATATCATTTCATACAAGGACGAAGCTCAAAATTAGTAATATGCTCGATCCATGCAATTCATGCATAAATTATAAATTCCATGCACATATAATAATTTCCATGCATAAATTATGATTTCCATGCAATAAAATTTAAATAAATAACTTAATTCTAACATTAAATAAATTAAATTAAGTCAACGTATATATATATTTGAATAATTAATTAATATGATTAAACATGATTAATTAGCATAATGCTTAATTAACAACATAATTAACATTAATCATTAACTAACAATAATTAAAGAAATATATATCTATATTTATATTTATACTAAAAAAAAAATACGAATTAGTTTTTAAAATAATATTGAATTGAAATATAATATAATAAAATAAAATAATAACAATTTATAATAAAATTAAATATGAACCACGAAAAAAAAACAATTAATCACATAATTAAATAATTTAATTGCGCAATTTAGAAGCAAATAAGACATATTAATAAAATTGAAAAACCGGGGCGTTACAATCTCTCCCCCTTAAAAAGAATCCGTCCTCGGATTCACTGCACGCTTAAAACCACCAATGAGAGATTCCCCGTCTCTCGCAAACAACAAGGAGAGAGCCACGTCTCTCAAGCAACAATGAGAGAACCCCGTCCCTCGCAAGCAATGAGAGAACCCCGTCTCTCAAACAAAAATAAGAGAATCCCCGTCTCTTAGAAATAACGAGAGCACCCCGTCTCTCAAACAAAAATTAGAGAATCCCCGTCTCTTAGAAACAACGAGAGCACCCCGTCTCTCAAACAAAAATAAGTAAACAAGGAAGTCTCCAATACTCCCGAGCAACACACGCAAAACCCAAAATCTAGGATCACACAAGGACATGTAATAAACCTCAATTACAACATAATCCAGTACAACGAAAATAATCAATTAATAAGGTACAGAACATCAAGAATCATTCAAATTAAATTGTAGGTATGCTTATGCCATGAATATTTTATGTACCGTTCACCGTAGCTAAGAAATTTAAATTTGTAAGTTGTCCAGTGTGTGATCTGTGCCGGGGATAGGCTCATTGCTCAGCTTGTCTTTAACCTTTCCAGGGCACCCCAATGAAACAGTTGATGAATCCTTTAAGGATTATACTCTTAGATCCCTTCTGCCTAGTACTGCTTCCAGTCTTCACCATTTCCCTTAATCCTCATTCGACCAACCAACTCTTTTTAATTAACCGAATTTGACTTCCCGAATACCCTTAGACCATCCGTCTTGAAATTAGGTCCATAGCTACTATCTTACCCATATCGGAGTTTAAAATATCCTCGAGGATAACTACTCCTGACAACCTTGACGATTCAATCCCTACCTTGAGGTATTCGTCATTAGGATCTACCTTAACACGAATCCTTTTCCATCTTCCGTTCATGTTATCCATTCATTCTCTTTAACCCCTTTAGGTTATATTCTGTATCTGGCCCCACATTTCTTGAATCAAAGATAGAATGTTCTTGATGAGTTTTGAAGTTTGATGTAAATCCTCCAATGATCATCCTTTCCGGTTTGGTTTCTTCTTAAATTTCCTTCCGAATTATCGTGGGAATAACCGAAGACTTGATAATATTATCATTATTGAACCCCCTTTGTACTCTATTGGATTACCCTTGATCGCCTTCATTCCATTATATGCTAACTTGATTCGACTCTCTCTCTGATCAATTCTGACTTAGGGTTCACAGAAGCTCCCTTATAATTTTGTTATCCCCAGATCCATATTCTACACATAAGAATATTCTCCAAACCATTTCCTTTATACCTAGTGAGGGACTCCAACCCAAATTTAGTAACTTAGCTCTTCTCTTAACAACTTAATCAGTCAAGCCGCCTTATTTATCTCTGATCATCACTAATAGGACTTCCAGGTCTTCCTTAATTTGCAATTTCGTTATTCCTACTAAAATATTTTCTTCGAGCACCCCTTTCAATCGTCCAATTTATTCCTCGGTCGTGCTCTCCCCCTTAAATTTCTGTTGTCCCGTGTTTAACTCCATTAATTCTTCTTTTATCGAAATTCTTAATGAGTAATTCCCATTAGGGAGGATTTTGATCACAAGGCAACCCCAAGGTTTTGCATTTCAACTTCCCTTCTAATTCGCTTAATGTCCGAAACCCCTTTTTCTATTCTTGTCCGATCCAACCACCCCGTAATCAACTCTAATCTCGCTTCTCCTTATGAATTCCCGTTTCCAATAACCTATCCCTTACTTGAAATTCTTTGTTTCCCCGAAGTCATCCTTATTGAATTCGAAAATGGCTCGGTCAAGTAATACTTGATAGTTGAGGCGAAAGAACTTCCTATCAATTAAACACTAAATGCATGTCGGGTTAAAATGACGATGCATGTGTCACGTTTACATCAAGCAATTATACAACACATTAGCGCAACGAAACCAATTAGAAATGCACGGATAACATAAGATCAAAAGAATAAATAATTAATGCAAAATATGATGCACGTGCTATGAATGTTTTGAAACCTGTCACCAATGTGGTAAGTTATTAGCTCAGTAGCTTTTCTTCGTTCCTCCAATCCCGAGGTTACTTTGACTTGGTGATTATTCCTTGTCGTTCCCACGGTCTTCAAGTTTTCCATGAATCTTTGTAAATCACTAGTACCTTCCACTATCCGAGATTGTAATTTCTTGATCCCTAATTCTTCCACGTCCACGGAGTTAGCATCCACACCTCTCCTCGAAATTCGACCTTTACTTCTAATCGTCCTCTCAATTTAGAATTTCGCACTTATCCTTTGTGAATTCAACTCACCTCCAATTGCTTATTTTTTAGCGCATGATTTCCTTTCTTTACCGTTTCCATTTGTTGCTCCATATCTTCCAATTCACTTCACAACATGACAATTCAACTTGGATTTGGAAAACGAACTCAAATCCTGTTTTCAATACCGCCACCTTCCCTCTATTTGTGTTTACCCAAATGCTTGCCTTCTAGAACCCGACTTCTAATCGCTAGGCTTAGTTCGAAGTCCTTCTTTGTAAACCCTTGGTGCATAACCCCTACCGGACCCCTGTTATCTCTACTCCTCTTAATTATTAATACCTCTTCAATGATCCAAATCCGGGACTAAAATATCTTCAAGGTTTTGCTCACTTCATTCCTTAGGTTGAAAGATCCCGTTGAATCCAATTAATGCACTTCAAGTAGTGGATTCACATAAGTTGATCTTCTGAGTCACAACCATCCCTTGATTAACTCCTATTCCTATTTCACCAATGTTCCTCTGCCATCGCATCGCCAAGGTCGAACCTCCCGTTCTGAATCCTAACCGTTAATTGCAACTCAGTTTATAAAGCCACACGGCTAGCATTCTCCACGTTCCTCCCCGAGCATCCTTCCTATCTTCCGTGCCTCCGAAGGAATTTGCAATAGATTGTTGTGATCAAAACTTAGCCGTGGTTTGATATTATCTTTATAACCTGGAAATGATAACTCACTTCAAGAATAGATGCATGCGATTAATGCATGCTCGTGGCACATATTCAATACGAAAGACAAGAATCCATATAAGATGCAACAAGTAATTCAACAAAATTCTTAAGGGCACCCAAATTCCATATTCAAGATCGATGCAATGCACACAATATCACGTAGTCCCTATGCCGATCGACTTAGATTGACTCCAACACGACTCGAGAACACCGGTTTTGCAACCGGGCTCTGATACCACATAAGGATGTAGCACGCCGCACGTGAGGCACCACATCCCCCGCACTATGGCTCAACACGAGTAACGAAATGGTAAATCCGCACCCGTATCAAACCATAGCGAACGGGATACAAACATAAAACCCTCCTAAGCTAGGCGAAACTTAGACCCTGCAATAACAACCAATCAACAAAATATAGTTCCTCAAAAAAAAATTAAAACTCAAACATACAACCATAAGTAGACTTGGGCTCTTCAGGCTTCTTTTAAACTCATAAACAAAGCCCAAAAAAAACAATTCAATGGCAATTATACAAGAATCAATTCCATGATCTTACAAGGTCGAATCAATCACAATATAAACGCATAAGGTGAATGCAGAGACGCTACTAACTTAACTTCACTGACTCAAACTCA
The DNA here is from genome assembly GCA_037501455.1 of Lantana camara. Lineage (NCBI taxonomy): Eukaryota > Viridiplantae > Streptophyta > Magnoliopsida > Lamiales > Verbenaceae > Lantana > Lantana camara. The sequence continues at coordinate 63,515,946 of CM074855.1, forward strand.
ACACAACTCCGCCTAGCTCGAGACTCCAAAGCCAAACCTGCACGCTAAAGTGTTGGGGAGGGAGAGGGTCAGTCTCTAGAAGACTGAGTGAGCAGGAGCGATACGTATATAAGAAACATGCACATGCAAATCATAAATTCCGAGTAAAGGTTTTATTTAAAGTTAGTTCCCAAAAAGGGCAAGAGAATGATCAAGCAATACTCGGATTTTACGACTAATCATATTAATTCATTACATTCATAAATCATACATATACATAAGGCTCGGCGAGTGAGCGTGCACAATCTCCAACCAAACTCCGACCGTGAACGACAAATATCATTAATATGTTGATTAGGCGATCATGCAATATATCATAATACACACAGACCATATATCATAAATCATATTCGTTTGGGCAATCCATGTCCCGGCCTTCCTGCACGGTGCATAACAATCATAACGTAACATAACATAACATAAATCAGTTCCAACCTTCTTCCTCCGGGTGGTGGACGTGTTAGCAAGACCCGACCACCTCATACAAAGGCCAATGGGGTTTCATGACTCCCCCAAGGGCGCTCAGCTCCCATTCCCCGCTAAACCTCCTAGCGAGGGCCGGTATCGCCGTAGTTTGGTTGGGATTTGTATATGGGATCCCCGTCAGCCCTTGCTTCCTCGGTTAGCCACATATACTAAGTCCCGGGGCCCGTACAATCATAAATCATAAATGTGTCTCGCCAAAACATTCCAATTCATAAGTACATAACATAATTCATAAATCATTTGAAAAGGGGTTTACTCGATCAATATTTACTCGATAACTTTACTTTAAAAGTACATATATATAACCATAAGGTTTTGGCCAAAGCTTTTCACATAAGGGTTGTAGGGTTTCATACGTAACTAGAACGAAAACACCCTCACCTGAACCGTGACGATACAAGGATACGAGTACCAAGTGCCCGAATGATCAAGATCTCTCCACCCTGGAGATAAACTGTACAAAAGACAATATGACGTGTTCGTGAGACTCGAGACTCCAAATGAACCAAATAGGACGCTCGGCAATGTAATGATCATGATATGAATGCATAAAAGATCGTATTAAGTCATGAAAATGTTCATGTGCACTATTAAGGAATTTAAAACATATAATCAAACCATTCGTTCATATATTTCATTCAATTTCATAAATTCATAAATTCACATAAATTTCATAAATTCATAACATTCATAATGCATATCAATTAATCCAAGAATTCATTTAATAAGCATAACACATAATATTCATATTCACAATTAGGAATAAAATAAATAAATAAAACGTTCAATCAATAGTCGGTAATTAAATACGCGAAATAGAAATCAATTAATTTCAATAATTGAATTAACTCAAATAATATTCAAAATATATTTAATAAATATATATAATATAATAAATATATATATAATCATATAATAACATATAATACATAATATATATATATATATATATATATATATATATATCTACGTACACACATAAACACACCCATGCATGCATATATATAATATATATAATATATTCATGCATGCAGATGAAATAACACCATGCACACACAAATACAGCCATGCATATATACAATATATATAATATATACATATATATACTCACACAACACACAAACAATGCATATATATAACACCACAACCAAGCATGCAACGCACACACAAAGCACACAACCACAGCAGCCATGCATACACACTAACACACCCTGCACAAATTAAATACGGCCAAGCACATATAACAGCAGCAACAGCCACATTCAAGCATCGCAGGACAGGAAAACGCAGGCAGCAAAAGCATACACACAGGGGTGACACCCCCGTGTCACCTCCCAAGTCCAGACCGAGACACCCCCGTGTCTCGGTACAGAAATTCCAGGCCAACTCTGCACCCCCGTTCCGCGCTGGAAAGGAGAAACTGACACACCCGTGTCACGAATCAGAAACATCCCCTGTTTTACAGCAAAAAAATCACAGCAGAAGTCACAGCCAAGAAAAAGCAAGGAAGGCAACAAAACCATGCATGACAAGCTGCAAGAACTCAGCTAAAATGATCCCCCAAAGCCATGAAATTAACAGCAACAAGCAAGAAGGTTCACGGCAGTTTTGACAGCAAGGTACACGCCAAAAAAATAAAGCAAAGGCTAACGGGAACAGGGCAAAACTGATCTCCAACCATCCCAACATGTTCAAGTCACAAAGGCTAACATCTGTGCAGCAAAACAACATAAATTCAACACATAATTCAGTTCCAAACAAGCTCAAACAAGACAGCAACCGCACGTGACCTTCATGTGGAATTTTCTCAAAATGTCATAAATGATATCTCATAAATATCTCAACCACCATGAAATCAATGACCATAAATGATATAAGGATGTCAAAACAATCAATCTCAAGCTTGGAACCAATCAAAACCAACAAGAATCGAATGAAATCAAGAAAATGCCCAAAATACTCCATTTTCGGAAAAGGCCCAGAAATCCACGATTCCATGCTCAAATTCATGAATGAAAGGATGAAAATGACTCATATAGTATGTACATAACATATCCAAGCTTACCTTGTGGATTAATGGAGGTTTGGAAGGAGATTTGAGCTTGAATCTCATGGCAAAGCTTGAGTTACGGGAGAGACTGGGGAGCAGAAAGTGTTTGAGATATTTTCAGTAGGTGGGGAGGGTTATCTCGGTTTGGGGGATTAATGGATGAATAGAGGGTTGAGTTAGGGTTCCATAGCATCTAACCATGGTTAATTTGGTCAAGGTTTAAGCAAGATATGGTCATTTTAGTGCAACAAGGTCATTTTGGTCGCCGCCTCGTTTTTCGGTTGGATTTCGGAGGTTCAAATGACTTTGGAAAAATATAAGGCTAAGTTTACTAAACTCAAATTTTCGTTACGAGTTCATCGGAGTTGACGGAACTCGAATCCGAGTTCCCGAGCTCAAGATATTAAATTCGGAACCAAGGGTACGCTAAGTGCTCGTTAGCCCCCGATTTGGTTCCTCAAATCAAATTAAATCCGTTAACACATCAAATAAATTCGAAAACATAAACCGAGCATATAAGCATGTTCATAACACATATATTTACGACATACTACAAATTCGTGGCATATCGATATCATTTCATACAAGGACGAAGCTCAAAATTAGTAATATGCTCGATCCATACAATTCATGCATAAATTATAAATTCCCTGCACATATAATAATTTCCATGCATAAATTATGATTTACATGCAATAAAATTTAAATAAATAACTTAATTCTAACATTAAATAAATTAAATTAAGTCAACGTATATATATATTTGAATAATTAATTAATATGATTAAACATGATTAATTAGCATAATGCTTAATTAACAACATAATTAACATTAATCATTAACTAATAATAATTAAAGAAATATATATCTATATTTATATTTATACTAAAAAAAATACGAATTAGTTTTTAAAATAATATTGAATTGAAATATAATATAATAAAATAAAATAATAACAATTTATAATAAAATTAAATATGAACCACGAAAAAAAAAACAATTAATCACATAATTAAATAATTTAATTGCGCAATTTTGAAGCAAATAAGACATATTAATAAAATTGAAAAACCGGGGCGTTACACGAGTGCTTAATTTACGTTTATGATTTTATGGAATAACTTTGGTCTCTTGGAAACAATATATGTACGAGTATATATAAGCTTGATTTTAAAGCTCTTTGTGTATGTTTTGTTAGGTTGAGCGAGTGTGCCCTGAAAGATGGGATTCTTGGTTTGAATTGGTTTGTGGGCCCTGGAGACGTGGGTAAGGAAGGCCCGGGGCGATCACGGGGTAGCCGGGTTTAACCCGTGTGCACGTTCTCATTTGAGATATTCACGTGCGACCTTGGGAGGTTGGGAAGGCGTGGTATCTTGAGCCTTCGGTGGATAACCGGAGAAGGCATAACGTGGGTTAGCTACCCCGTATGTTTTTGGTATTGTAGGTGCTAGGGTTTGATTCCCGACACACCATGGATGTAATGGTCGATTTATGATTTGATATTTATGTTTAGAGGAGTAAGGGATAGTCCGTTCTCGCCGGGCTTTTATTTATGTTTTGACCGATGGATTATGAATCGAGATAGATGCTTTTCTTACTATATGTTAATTTCGGGAAATGGTTTTGGTGTGCAAAACTCTGGGCTCGATTCATGACTATCACTTTTGATTTGTGTTGTGCTCTATACGTATTTAAAGTGTGGGTGTGTTAAGCCCCTCACTCAGTCGAGTTGTGAGACTGACCCTCTCCTTTCCCTTTCAGGTGTGCCGAGCTAGGCGGGGAAGTGCGTCGAGTCGAGTCGTACTTAGCCGTTTAGGTCGAGTAGCATTGCATCTCTTTTGTTTTTAGCATCTTGTATGAAATATAACCTTGGCACTTGAATTCTTATATCTATTTTGGGCTGATAAGCCATGGTATATATATTGTTACTTTTGATGAGCTCGTTTGGATCCTGTTTATTGCTTCCGCATATTTGATTTGTGTTTGCGCGCTCTGGTGTTGTTTAGCCCCGCTTAGCCTAGTGGGTGAGTGTAGGTCACCGTTCGCTTAGACTCGGGCCCATGTATGGAAATCCATTTCGTATGTGGGTTCGGGTTTAAGTGCGGGGGGTGTGGTGGCCCACCGCTCCGGGCGTCACACCAGTACTTTAATAAAACTAAATATGATAATAACTCCGCAACACCGTAGTGTCAGTAGGGGAGCAAACCCTACCGACGATATGTAATATGTGGGAGGAAGCTATCTCTCCCAGGGAGGTTATTCTCCCTTGTAAGTCTCTTGGCGTGGAGTAACTAACCTCCAGCTAAACCACTACCAAGAGTTGGTGGCTGTCTGTGGCACCAACAATACTCTCGGCCCGTTACCTTCCGAGTATTGCTCGACACAGTTGCACGCCGGGCCCATTTTGATAAATGATAATGATTTACTTGCTTAGTCGGGAATCAGTTCTTAGTATTAATAGGACTGAAATATATAATGTCCGTATAAGATCCTGATTCCGACTTATTGGTATTTTCCTCATAAAGAGGAATATGTATTATATTAATATGTATAGATAAGAAATCAAATAATAGATAGGTAGATTTGGAAATCATTTTATAATTAGATATAGATATATACACGATTCCAGTTGAAAATGTTTTCACCGTATCAAAATTCAAACAGATTGGAACGGATCCCACTGTTCAGTGCAATTGTCGCCTGAAATAATTACTACTGACTTAGAACTAGATTCTTATTATTCTAATCACATAATCACATAAGGTTTAGGAAATATAACATATTATAAAATTCTTATAACATTTATAAATTATTTTCCGGCAAAATTTAATTTTAACTGTTTAAGGAAAATTAATTAATTAATTAGGTTTCAAAAATTTCTTTAACCACTTAAATATTTATTAATCATGTTGTGACCTTAATTAGAACATTAGGAATTAAATTTAGAATTTAATTCAACAATGTAGGTTGATTTTGAAATTATTTTATAATTTTATTAATTTTTGAATTAATTTGGAAAAATCTTTATTTAAAATTCCAAAATCCTATTTTATAATTAATTTTAAATTAATTTCGAAATTATTCATTAAATGTTGACCAAAAAGTCAAAATTACTATTAAAAACATTTACTATTCAATTTCTTATGAATTAAACACTTTATAACACAAAATTAAACACACACATACACACACTATCACACGAGCACATGAATTTGGTTTAAGAACATTATGAAGGTGTTCTTAAGCTTATGAAGATGTTCATACTAGTTCATGATCACATTCAATAAATTTTTGAATTCATATCATATAATTAAATTCAAATGTAACACTTTAATTATGAAATTAAATCTAAATAAATTATTCTAAGCATAAATTTAATCCAATAAGAACATAATTATTTAAATACATACTCATGCTACAACATATCATAATTCATGCAATTAATTAAATAAAATTTCATAATGTAGGCACATTACACATAAAACTAACAATTATGCATATATATTATAAAAATAAATTCCTAAAGCATAATTTTATTATTCCTAAGCATGCTACTAATATTATAATATTAAAAACATAACATAAAGCATGAAATAAGAAAAGAAAATTGCACCTTAGAGAGAGAGAGGGTTTGGCCGTGACTTTTGGGAGCAAATGTGATGATTTTTGTGTGAATTTTATGTTATGCTTCTAAGGGTATTTATAGGTATGTCTTGGGGGCTTATGTTGCAATTAATTAGATGAATCATGGTGTGAGTAAGCTAGGTTAATTTATTAGGGGGGTTAAGTGTATACTTATGTGTAAGTTTAAGAAATAATTAATTAATTTAGTAATCATGACAAAATAAAAATAATTCTAAAATAGGATGAAAATGGTAATAAATTCATAGAAGAACGTCTAGGGTTTAGTTTGAAATGAGAGAAATTGTAAAAGAAAGAGAATCGAAAGAGCTTTCTAATGGTTATAAATACTTAACGTTTGAACGTCTACATTTAAAGTAGTAGTCGTTCGAGAATTTTGAAAAATACAATAAAATTCATAAACGAAGCTAGAATGTGAATTGATTCCCGAGAAAATGTCCATGATTCTTGAAATAATTCAAGGATCATTTTGACTGTAATATTGTATACCAAATGTTGGACGGTTTAAAAATTAGTTTTTACGGTAGAAATAGTACTTTGGGAAAATAAAGAAAGATTTATAAATCGAGTTAGGATTTGAACTAGAGTTTGGAAAAGATCCTAAAATTCATAAAATAATCCAAGGATCGTAATGGTTATAATATTGTATAGGAAAAACGTTGAAATTCAGAAATTTCTAATTTAGGGCAAAATTAGGGTTTTTCGGCCGGTTTTGATTTCTACAGAAGCTACGTTAAGAATTAGGGTTTGGAAATCATACCAAAATTCATAAAATTTCGCAAGGATTCTATCGAGCCCAATATTGAATAGGTAAAAGTGTTTCGAAAATTCCTACAATTAAAGATGAATAGTATCTAGGGACCTAAATGGAATTTTCAACAAACAATTTTAAAAATATATTTTGGAACAATGAAAGCTATGATATGAGTTTGGAAAATATAGAAATCAGCTTTCTAAGGTTTTTCAAGGTCTAGGTAAAGGTCTAGGGTTCGGTGAATGAATAGTGATATAATTCTCTCAAAAAGGCACAAATCATAAACCGAAACATAGATGCACATAATTCACATAGAATGAAATGTATAATGGACTAAGGCTATAAATGCTTTCCTCTTAACCCTTTACTTACCCGTGCTATCCTGATCTCAAAAATCCGGGCTGTTACAATCTTCCCCCCTTAAAGAGAATCTGTCCTCAGATTCTATTCCTGTTTCGGAACAACTCTGGGTAATGTTTCTGCATCTTTTCCTCAGTTTCCCAGGTTTGTTCTTCTGTCCCATGTCCTTTCCATAACACTTTAACAAGGGGGATTTTCCGATTCCTTAGTTCTTGGAATTTCCTATCCAAGATTTCGGTTGGTCTTACTGTATAAGTCAAGTCGGGCTTTAGAGGAACTTCTTCTATTGGCAAAATGTGGGATTCATCCGCAAAATATTTACGGAGCTGTGACACATGGAATACGTTATGTATTCCAGTAAGGTTTGCTGGTAAATCTAGGCGATAGGCTGTCAGTCCAACATGTTCTATGATTTCAAAAGGTCCTATACATTTGGGATTCAATTTTCCACCTTTCCCAATACGGGTGAAACCTTTTCTTGGTGATGCCTTTAAAAACACTTTATCGCCTACTATAAATTCTATATCCTTTCTCCGGGTATCGGCATAACTCTTTTGCCTATCTTGAGCTGCTTTCAATCTTTGACGGATAATTTCAATCTTTTCTGTAGACTCCGCTATCCACTTTCTAATGGTTTTCCTGGTATCTCCTCTTTCAGTTGCTTTAGTTTCTTCCATATCCCAATATAACGGAGACCTACATTTCCTTCCATACAAGGCTTCATAAGGTGCTGCTTGGATTGATGCCTGATAACTATTGTTATATGCAAATTCCACAAGAGGTAAACATTCTTTCCAGTCCTCTTGAAAATCTAAGGCACAAGCTCGCAACATATCCTCTAGATATTTGATCGTCCTTTCTGATTGACCATCGGTCTGAGGATGTGCGGCTGAACTGAAATGCAGCTTAGTCCCCATTGTTTCTTGAAGACTTTGCCATAACTGTGAAGTGAATTTCAGATCTCTATCGGAGACTATACTAATGGGTACACCATGTAACCTTATAATCTCTTTCTGGTACAACTTTGCTAGAGAACCGACCTTGTCAGTAGTCTTGACCGATAAGAAATGTGCAGACTTAGTTAATCGATCAATGATAACCCATATACTATCATATCCTCCTTTAACTTTTGGCAAGCCCGTGATGAAGTCCATGGTGATTTGTTCCCATTTCCAAGTAGGAACTGGTAGTGGCTGTAACTTTCCTCCGGGTTTCTGGTGGTCCACTTTGACTTGCTGGCACGTCAAGCATCTTTTGACATAGCTAGCAACATCTCGTTTCATTCTATTCCACTAGAAATGTTTCTTGAGATCATGATACATTTTTGTTCCTCCTGGATGTATCGTATATCGAGTCTTATGTGCTTCATCCAATATTTCTTTTCGAGTTGTAGGAGGTACACAGACTCGGTCTTTATATCTCAAGATCCCATGATCATCTGTTGTGAATTTTGTCTCAATATCCTTTTCCTTGGAATTGAGACACTTCTTGATCCATTCATCCTGTGCTTGGGCTTCCCTAAGTTTTACTTTTAATGGTGAGGATATCACTATATTGGCTAGTCGGGATTTCGAAATGACACTTATGGGTTTGCTTTTTCCGTCTAATACTGATAGACTGGATTTTCGGCTCAAAGCGTCTGCCACTACGTTGGCTTTTCCTGGATGGTACTGTATTTTACAGTCGTAGTCTTCCAGAAATTCCATCCATCTTCTCTGCCTCATATTCAACTCCTTTTGAGTGAATAAATATCTCAAACTTTTATGATCAGTAAAAACGTCAAAAGTTACCCCATGCAGATAATGCCTCCATTTAGCTAAGGCGAATACAATCGCAGCTAATTCTAAATCATGTGTGGGGTAATTCTCTTCATAAGGTTTAAGTTTCCTTGAAGCATAGGCTATAACCTTACCATTTTGCATTAGGACACACCCTAATCCTTCTTTGGATGCATCCGTATAAACTACATAACCTTCTTTTCCTTCTGGTAAGGTTAATACTGGGGCAGACGTTAATCTTTGTTTCAGTTCTTGAAAACTTCGTTCACACTTTTCTGTCCATTCAAATTTTCCTTGTTTCTTGGTTAATTGAGTAAGAGGCGCTGCTACCTTGGAGAAATCTTTTACAAACCTCCTGGAATATCCGACAAGTCCTTGAAAACTTCTCACTTCTGATGGGTTCTTTGGTGCCTGCCAATTCATTACAGTTTCAACCTTTGAAGGGTCTACTTCTATTCCAGAACCGGATATTATATGTCCAAGGAAGGACACTCTTTCTAACCAAAATTCACACTTGCTGAACTTCGCGTATAACTTATGATCCTTTAAAGCTCTTAACACTTTACGAAGGTGTTCAGCATGTTCTTCCGGGGTTCTTGAGAATACCAAAATGTCGTCAATAAAGATGACCACGAACTGATCCAAATACGGTCGGAATGTTCGGTGCATTAAATCCATGAATGCAGCTGGGGCATTGGTTAACCCAAAAGGCATTACTACAAATTCGAAGTGGCCGTAGCGGGTATTAAAAGCAGTCTTTAGAATATCCTCCTTTTTAATCCTCAGCTGATAATACCCTTGCCTTAAATCCAACTTGGAGTACACTCGTGATCCTTAAAGAATATCAAACAGTTCTTCAATATGGGGAAGAGGGTATTTGTTCTTGATAGTCATACGATTGAGTTCTTGATAATCGATACACAATCACAATGATCCGTCTTTCTTTTTGACAAATAACACAGGCGCTCCCCATGGGGATGTGCTAGGACGGATGTATCCTGAAGCTAACAACTCATCAAGTTGTTTTCTCAATTCTTGGAGCTCAGCTGGAGCCATTCGATAAGGTGTTTTAGAGAATGGCTCAGCTCCAGGGACTAAATCAATTACAAATTCTAGTTCCCTGTCAGGAGGTAATGAATTCAGATGCTCAGGGAAAACATCAGTGAATTCTTTTACCACCTCTACTTCCTCAATTTTCAGCTGATCTTTAGGCCTATTTAACAAATAGGCAATGAATCCAGTAGCTCCATTACTCACTAACTTCTTAGCTTCGGCAGCGGTAACCAATGGCATCGACTCATATTTTCCTTTCGATCCAGAGCTATCACCTTTCCCTAAGGTGACCTCTTTCTTAAAACAATCCAACTTAGCATGGTACTTACTAAGCCAATCCATTCCCATAATAATTCCATATCTTGATATCGGTAATTCTATAAGATCTATCGGGTAGTATTGGGTACCAATCCTTATAGGACAGCGTTTTTATCCTCTATCCGTAGTAAAACAAGCTCCCAAAGGAGAACTTATTTCGAGCATATAAGGCAATGATTCAAGTGGAAAATTGAAATGCACACATAATTCAGATGCAATAAATGAATGCGTGGCGCCAGGGTCTTTATGTGCGGGGGTAGAGGGGTAGCTCCTCTCTTCCCCAAACGGAGAAGGTGGATTGATTTATGCACTTTGTTTTGCCCTTTTCACTTTGCGTATGATATGAGAAGGTGGAAGGAGAACTCGTGCTTGCCGAGTTAGTGTGATTATGATTAAATCAATGAAACGGGAATGGACTCTCAATTACTTAAAATTGGTTATTTTGGCCTTTGGTCTTTAACTTCTTTTAACTTATATGTCTATTACCACCGGAAACGCTTTAGCTTGTAAAAACCATTCCCGGTTCATGGATCTCTTTATGAATTGGTAAGTGCTTTGCTCTATGCGTATATCTGGGTGCGTGTGTTTGCCCCCTCGCCAATCTTTAGGACTGACCCTCGTTGTTGTTTCCCTTTTTTTTTTGTCCCTTTATTTGAGTTGCAGGTGCTTGGAGGTTTGAGCTAGGCGGTTGTCTTGTGTCGTGGTTGAGGATAGCTCGAGTCTCATGCATTGTATTTTGTCTATTTAATGTAGTTTGCTAGTTTGGAGGCATGTATAATTTTCCTACTTGGTTTCTACCCTGGGATTAAGCTTTGTATATTGTCCTGTTTTTAAAATTATAAACGTGATATATGAAGAGCATGATATGTTATATGCTAGCATGTTATGAGTTATAATTGATTGCTTCCGCGAATAATGATTATTGCGCGCTCTGAATTAGGGTCTAGACCTCCTAGCTTAGTTTGGAATTTTGTTTGTCACCAGTTCGCCATGGCTTGATACGTGGGCGGAGTTTCCATTTCGTTACACGTGTTGGGCTATGGTGCGGGGGATGTGGTACCCTTCGCTCAGGGGTGCTACATTTCCAATGAGAAGGATATCATCTTTGCAAAGTACCAAAAGTTGAACATTAGTTTCTAACCTTTATTGTACACGCTATGCTCGAATTTTAAGTCAAACAACTTTGACTATTTCACTAATTCGAATGCTATAATTCCTAGAAGCCTGATTCAATTTCGTAAATTGACCATTTGAAGTCTGCAAGCCTTTTGCTTAGTCCCACTAAATGTGAAATCGATGGATGTTCCATATTTATGTCTTCATCAATCTCACATTGGTAAGACAAGCTTGATCCTATTAAGTAGTTCAACTAAGGTCCAACCTTTGTTTGATTATATGGAGTCCATTTTAGATTTCATAGTTCGTTTTCACTGCTCAGATTCCAAATCTAACAGCGCCTCCTCATGGGTAAATGGATCAATATCCACTTAAGAAAATTTGATGGAAAAGACCATTTTATCTTATGGGCTATCTAGGAACGCGTTTTGAACGCATCGAGAGAGGAGAATTCACACCTGTACTATCTCCTTAATTTGGCTAAATTTTATCTGATTGGTTCGTTTTTTCCTATTTGTGGTGTGGGTTTTGTCCTCAAACTTTTGAGGTCTATGGGCTTACCTTTCTTCTCTCTTAGGAACGATTTCTCAAGAAAGGTAAATTCTTTAAAACAAACGACATTTGTTCAAAAGAATCACAGAAGCAATTTTCTGTTTTGTTTGCACAAACTTGAACTAAATTCAAGCTTATCTCTCAATGTCTTCTTCAATTAAGAATACTCAAGAGATATATATTCTTTAAAACAAACAAGATTTGTTCAAAAGAATCGTAAAAGCAATACTATATATTGTTCATATAAACTTGAACTTGTTTCAAGTTTATCTCCCACTATCTTCTTCACTTAAGAAGACTCCCATTATCCTCTTCATATAAGAAGACAATTCCAAAATTCTAAGATAAGAAATATTAGGAAATTTTGAATGCCACAATTCATAGTGCATTTAAGGGGTTGATTTAGAATGTGCAAGATTCAAAATCCCAACTGCCTTTTCTGAAGTATAAGTTCAGAATATAGATAAGTCAGTAAAACTTAACAAGGAACGAACCATATCCTACAGGGTTATGGTCCTTCAATCAAAAATACCAAGTTATTCTTGAATGAGCTTACTGAGGATAATCCTATTATCTCTAAGATGACTAAGGAGTTAGTCAACAAGATGTTTACTATGTCAATCAAATTGAGATGTACTTATAATATGACTAGTATGGTTCCTAACCTCCTAATTTTGAAATTCTAATAATTTCACAAAAGTTCCAAATTCGTACTTCACTAAGTACACACATTCATAATGATTAAAACTAATGATTTTGTCTAGAGCTTACATTAAGTAATCCAAAATCATAAGCATGGATCAAAATCCATATAAGCTTTGGGACGTTCTCTCATTTCATATAAACGAGGTTTTGGGAACATTTCCCTCAAAATAAGATTCTTAGGAAGTTCAGTTTTTGAGTTCATTTTCGTAAAATGATCCAAAGATGATTAACTTGCTAATCCTATTATCTCTAACGTTCCAAAGTTATTCGAAACTTTGTCATCTTTCTTATTTATGTTATCTCATTGTATGTTCGAAACATCAATGGTTTGAGTTTTGCATAAAATTAACTCAACACTAGTGAATTCTGATCCTATTGGAATTACTACAACGAGAGACACATGGAGTATCCTTATACTCTAGCAGCTCCTTTCCAAGGCCCTAGTTTGCCACTATAGAAGCTAAAGTTTGATCTTTTTTTCTTTTAGGCTTTCCAAGACTCACCCCTCCATTGTGTTTTAAGGGTCTCTTCTTCTTTGGCCTTGATGCCTTTACCTCATTAGGTTTAGAAGAAGAACTAACCATCACTACCTTTTAGTCCTTCTTAAGGATGCTCTCTTAAGTTATCAACTAATTTGATTACTATGATACAATAACATCATCTAAGGTTGAGCAAAAGGGCTATGATGATAGAAGCAATTCAAGCAATCAGTGGACTAAGAACTCGTATCTTAGTGTTCGTAAGTAGCTGCAAGATCCTCCTTAATGAGGACTTTCAGTCCACATCCAACCATGCTTATATTCCCTCATTGGAATATGGAACATTTTCTTCGATGTGTCATACTTTGTAACACATTCGTAAGGGAGTACAATTGCTCTTAAGTGTTCCTTCAATGTGTTATACTTTGTAACACATTTATGAGGGAATACAATTGCTCTTAAGTGTTTGGAGAATTTCTTTTCACTTTTCAATTGCTTCTCTTTAGGCCTAGGTCGAATTTTTCATAATGGGTGAAAAGTTCGCCTTATAGAGAATAATTTTCTCTTTTGGAATATAAAATAGATTTTAGGATTCGAAGCCAATCAGAGTAGTTAGAACTTTAGTCAACCTATTTGACTCAAGGACGGATACTTATGGTTTGCATTTCAACTTGTAGACAATCACAGAACTACAACCTAAATGCTAAGCAGAGAAAATGTGAACATATTGAATAATAATGTAACACATAGGATTAGGTCTTTTATCGTATGTGGCTCACACTATTTTTAGAGGGTCTATAAATCCCAAATGACCTTAGAAAAAACTTGTTTTCTCAGTGGGTACTAGGATCCCAAGCATTCTTAGTTTTGGACCCATGACTCGTGAGACATCCAAAGGTCTAACGGCATGATTGGTATGCATGAATGGAATGAGGCTGGAAAGGAATGAACTTTGTAATGGAATGAACAAAGGAATGGAATGACTTTATAATACCATTACTATGATTGGTACGCCAAGTAATAAATTTAGGAATGAAATAAGAATTTTAAATTTATTTCATTAATACTACTACTACTACTACTACTACTAATAATAATAATAATAAAGTATATAATTAAAAGGGAGAATTACATACAGGTCCCTGAGGTTTGACCTAATTACAGAACGGTCCACGTAACTTAGAAAATTACATAAAGGTCCCTGATTTTCGGTCCAATTACAAGCCGGTCCCTATTCTTTTAAATATTACACTGTAGTACCTAAACCTTGTTAATTTGTTAATTTTTGTATACTTTTAGGGATGATTTTGCATTTCTTGTCATACATTATATGTAACACTCACAAAACCTTCAGGGACATAAGTGTACTTTTACAAAATTCGTTAATGGACCTCATACAAAACAAAAAATATAGGGACTACAGTGTAATATTTAAAAGAAAATGGAACGGCTTGTAATTGGGCTAAATATCAGGGACCTGTATATAATTTTCAAAGTTATGTGCACCGCTCTGTAATTAGGCCAAACCTTAGGGACCTGTATGTAATTCTCCCTAATTAAAAATATTTTTATATTAAATATATATTTTAAATTTTTTATTTTGAGTAACTATATGTTTTCATATATAAATATATTATTACTATTTTATATCGAGCGTGTTATATATATGACATTTATTATATGTACTATATATATGTGAGTGTGAGAGTGAGTATATATATATATATATATACTATTTCTCTATTGATGCATAGATTATGTATTAATTATTTATTGTATTTAATATATTTCTTGATATTTAAAAATAAATTTTAATATAAATATAAAAAATTCGTTCTTTATAAAATTTTATAAATAAAATAATATTTGAACATATTTTTAAAATATATAATATATTTATATTTATATATATATTTATATATATTTTTAATATAATTTATTAAATTTTTAACGTGATTAATAGTATTTAGTTTTTATTTATGAAAATAATAAGATATAATACGCATTTAACAAATATGTGACAATAATGTAAAAATAATAATAAAGTTTAAACATTGGGAATGGCTAATACCATGGGGGACCAAAGGAATGGGTAATCCCATGCTTGTGGGAATGAGCATTACCGCGGGAATGAGCATTCCTAATCATGTTTTGGTACCAATCATGGGTTTAGGAATAGACGCGGTAATGCCCATTCCATTCCCACCCCATTCCATCATACCAATCATGCCGTAAGAATCTTTAGGTAGGTACGAAATCGCCAATTCCATCTCCATGGAATTCCCAGTAATGTTTTTACATCACTGATATTTCAATCATGGACCCATGACTCGTGAGACATCCATATCTACTTCAGTATTGAGTGGGACCCATCAATCACAAGATCTCAATCAAACTTAGTCCGGAACGACCCACGACTCTTGAGATATCGCGCATTCCAAAATGATCAAGAAATATCAATCACCTAAGGTGATCAATCAAGAAACTAAGATTTAATAGGTTGCACTAATTACCCCACGACTCGTGAGACAACAATTAGCTTACCTATTAACTCTTAAATCCTATTGATGGAATGCTAGGAATTTTATTACCGTAATAGAATACGTATTTATTCGAAAGCTGCTCAATATTTTAATTAGCTATTTTCGAATTAACCGAAGAGTTATCCGGTTTTTGACCTCACCAACATGTACAATTATCCATTTTTAATTAATCTTATTTAATGCAGTTTCACATAAAATGCATTCATACAAGCAATTAGCAGATAACATGTCCTATCATGATACTAATATGAGATGATCATGGATATCCTATCTTATGTACAATTATGGGAACCACTCCATAATTGCTAGTTCTAACATATATTCCATATAAACAGATATTTCACATAAGGGTGCAAAATTTAATGGAAAACCTAATCTATTACATTAATAGAAAAACAACCCACCTTAACATTTTGAGGGGTCTTCAATTATGGCGCCTTTCTCCTTGATTTGTGGATCCATCTTGCTCCTTGGGTGCTTGTCTCCAAAATGAAAAGGAAAGCTCACTTCCTAAGTTCTACTCTTTTTACATAAAATAATATGGCTCAATCTTTATATTGGCCATAGACAAATACACGGGGCATACCTCGGCCCAAAAACAATAATAATGAAAGTCACATAATAAATCAAGCAAAACATGCACATAAGTAGGGCTCCAACCCCAATTGAAATAACGCAACTATAGGGCTCCGACCCCAATTGAAATCATTTATGTGCACAAATTAAAACATCCATAAGACTAACCCATGATCACCTAAACTAGCATAATCCGCTTGAAATTTAAATTTACCGATTAAATTTAAAATTCCCTTAACTTCAAGTTCTAGTAACTTAAGAAATTTGAATATAGTTCACAATTCAAGAATATATTCAAAAATCGAATTCGGATCATGTTAAAACTCAATTAATTCAAGAATTAAATTTTTATCGTAATATCATTCAAAGTGATATTATTAATTTTCTCGAAAATTATGGACTCAACTTTAATTCATAAAATCCCAATTTTATATTTATTTCAAAAATAAATAATTTTACAATAAAATCAGATTTTAAAATATGGGATTTTACAAAACTGAAAATACGAAACGAAAGGTCGGAACCAAACGAACCCTGCGTGAGGTGCGATCCCGCCGCGTAGCTCCGCGCACACAGTCCGCATGGGCGTGCGGGAGATTCCGGGCGAAGGAAGGCAAGGCCGGTCCAGCATCATACGGCCCTGTGCGCAAAGCAGCGCGCAACAAAGCTAGCAAGCGGATGGGATCACCGGCATGGCTGGGCAGCTGCAGGCGGCCCCATGCACGAACTGACTGCGAGTAATGCCGCGCACGATGGCACGCGACGGGCGGTTCCCCGCGGTGGTGGCGTGCAGTCAATCAATTTGGCCCATGTTACTGTTTTTCGATTCGTTCCGAAATTTCAGTAAATTCAAAATCAGTTTTGAATTAAAAATATAGTTCAGAAAAATCTAAATCTAAACAGTTTTGAATCAGATTAATACAAAAATAATTTTCAGTAATTTTCAAGAAAACAATTTTGATCCAATAGATTAGTAATTCCAACAAATTCAAGAATACATAACTATCATCTAAATTCAAGAATTTTCAGTCAAAATTCAAAACAATAATGTTTCGAAACAAAAGTCGCAAGGTGGCACTGATACCACTTGTTGGAAAACACAGCGTGAATGCAGCGAAAGTTTAAAATTTTTTCCAAAAGGGATCTTGATCTTGCAATGTTCGTTTAAAAACTTTTGGGGATTCAAGAAACTTACAAGAATTGAAGCTTTCTTGAAACGTATTAAGCCGCCCTCAAACGTTCTTCATGCGACATGAAATCCCCGTTTCTAGAACGATTCTTTCTTCGAGATTCCAAAGCAGAAATCCTCTAAAAGTATCCACACTAGTCCTATATTCAAATCATATCAGTGAGTATGCTAGTACTGTAATATGTGCATTAAAGAAACAAGAAACGAGATAGAATTAAGAGCATGATTAAATCTCCCTTCAAAACCCCTGTTTGGCGAAGATCGAACTGCCATGCCCTTTGCCTCGAAAAATGTATCATCCGAAAGTCTTCTGCATGAACTGACTTCGTATTCACAAGAAACTCGTATTTTTTCAATCGGAATATGTGGTTGAAAAATCTTTCCATCAGCCTTTCATATATATATGGGATTTCTAAAACCCTAAGTCTGTTTAGGAATAGAATTCCTATTTTGGCTTTTCTTCTGTTTTTCTTTCTCTCCAAGCAATAACATCTTATCTAAAATAAGATAATATCTTCTAGAAAGTGCTCCTAACTAAATTAGGAATATTTAATTATTCAAATAATAATTAAATATCTTGTCTTAATAACTTATTCTAATCAAATTAGAATAATATTAAAATAGAAGATATTTTATATTTAATTTATTTATTTCTTCTATTCAAATTAGAATAATTAGATAATTAAATATCCTGAATTCATTCTCCAATTAATTCCATGAAGGGCTTTAGAATTAATTCACTAATTAATTAACAGGATAAAATTAATTCCTAATTAAATTTCCTTTGGGCTATATAATTAATTCACTAATTAATTATATTTGGGTTTAATAATTAATTCTCCAATTAATTAACACATGATCCAATTCCTCAATTGGATTCACACGTCTCAAACATGCTTTCGAACCCACATTTGTACTTTACATGTGTGGTCTCGTTTCGATCAATTATTTGATCTTTCCAACAATACCCTTTGAACCTGGCATTTGTGTGTCACCCTCTAGGTTCAATTTCAGTTAGCAGTGAGCCTAATTAATTAATACACTTTATTAATTAATTATCTCACAGATCACACGATCATAGTCTAGCAACAGGTGTGTGACCCCTACCCAAAATGTGAATGTATATTCGAAAGAACCTTTCAGTAAATGAAATCATGTGGGATACATCCTCCTACCATCCTATCTCTCAATTAAGATCTAGGGCATGGGAATATAGAGAGCCCTACTAATCTTGTAGCACCCCTACACGTGGGGATGCCACACCCCCGTACTATAGGTCAATCCATATACGAAACGGGCAATCCGTACATAAACTAACCTATAGCGAATGGGTGACAAAGCAAATAAAAGAACATGGGAAGAAACACTATGCTAGACTCAATACATGAAACTCAAAAGCGGAAGCATAATAATATCGTATCATCATATCAATACATTATCATCTTCCAAATAATATTCACATATAAGTGCTCAAAACTACTAACATGATGCTCTGAAATGCTACTACATGGGAAGAAACACTATGCTAGACTCAGCTGGATAAAGACACGACCCGATTCCTGCCTAGCACGCCACGAACAAAACCTGAAAGGTGGAGGCGTCAGTCTGTGAAGACCGAGTGAGGGGCATAAGTATATATAAACATAAGTAGCATGCAAGTTATAATCTCGGGTAAGGTTTTGTAACTAAAATAATATAGGTGCAAGAATAACATAGAACTCGCCCGAGATTACAACTATCAAGTTTAACATGATAATCATGTTTATTATAATCATCAGTGGCCCTGGTGAGGGGTGTGCACGATCTCCAACCAAACCTCGACAGTGAACAAGGATTACCCTTTCATTTAATTAAGTTATCATACAAGTCATTATAGTGCACACGATCAATAACACAAAATCCATCCTTCACCATTAGTGGTGGGTTTGCAAGGCCCGAACCACCCACGATAACACGACGTACGTCGGGAGCATACTCCCATGTACGGGACTCCTTCCTCCACCAAACCTCCTGGTGGATTCAGGGGGCATCCCCACGGTGTGAGAGAGGTGTGTGAGTTACCCGTCGGCCCTATGCTTTCCTGGTTGGCTCAAACACTCACTCTCGGGCCCATAATGCACGATACACGATGATTCGCCAAACACGATCACGGTTCAATCACGATAACACGATACACGGCTTGCTTGTGATGAACACGATTAGTTTTCAAGAAACACGACTTGTAACACGATACACGGGTAGTTGTTAAATCCTTTGTTCTTGGAAAACGATTATAAAGATATATATATGTAGTTTGGCCGAATCCACGTAAAGGTTATATGGTTCTAGCTAATTAATAAATAAACCTCACCTTTACCGATAAAACGTAAGTCGAGACACGATCTACGGTCTCTGCTCCACGCCACAAGAAGCTGATCTGTGCAAGGGATACATGTATACATGAGACTTGACCCTAAATGGCCCAAATATGACGAATGGCGAAAATGCAACGAGACGACATGCAATGTACAATGTAGCATGAAAACATCTTGTTTTAGCATATAATTAATCATATAATAGCAATTTGGGGTCAAAGAAATCGTCGGATCATGGGGCTAAAAATTCAATTTTATGCAGAATGTTTTGTTCTGTCAGACGCACGGGAACGGCTGTTCCAGCTTCCCTTTGTAAATGGGAAGGGCCGTTCGTGCCAACGTTTTTCAAAATGAAAGCGCGCCTTAGGTGGGAACGGCCCTTCCGACACACAGGCCAAAATGGGAACGGTCGTTCCCATGCTCGGCCGCCTAATTTGAATTGAAGTGTGGGAACGACCGTTCCCATTAAGCCTTAAGGCGGGAAGGGCCGTTCCCGCTTCTGCAACTGAAAGAACAGGGCAGAACAGAGCAGAAGCTACGGAAACAACAATCAAGCAACAAACTCAAGTTTTGATCAATAAAAGACAAGGATTTCTGGAAGTGTACATGTATACATAACTAGTGTACAATAAAGTGAGCTCAAAACACATAAATTATGTAAAATCATCAAGGATTTTCAAGTGGAAAGTTCATGTATATTTCATGATATAACTCAAATTTTCTCAAGAATTCATGCAAAATTCCAACATATAATCATATATTCATGCTTCCATCAATATCTAATCCATAAACTCATAAATTCATAAACCCTAGCTACACCCTAAATGATCAAAAATCATGAATCCACACATATACCCACCTTGAAATGAAAAGAATGGAAGATGAAGATGATGATGATGATAATGATACTTCAAAGCTTGAAATTTCCTTGAATTCTTGGATATAGTTGATGAAATGTCTCTTTCCTTTTTGATGGTTATGTCTCGGTGATGAGAGGAAGCAAATATGATTGTTGAAGAATGAGATTTGCTCATGGATGTGACACCCCGCTCGTTCACACGTACAGGTTTGTACCACGTGTGAGTTTATTTTTCGTAATTATATTTATTTTCATTTTATTTGATGCATTCATATTTATTTCTAATTGTTTCTTATATGACTTATTTGAAATTATATGAAATATGTGATTTAAATGTCAAGAATATGCCCGAATTTAGATTAAGATGTGAATTCGTGTGAATTATGAATTTATGCTATGTTAATTTTATTCCCGAGCATGTTAATTTCATGAATTATGTGAAATACGTGATTTAAGGATATAATTGTATGTTTTTAAAAATTATTGGACTTAATTGGAATTTCGAATTTGGACCTATTTGCAACTTTTTGAAAGTTTTGGACTCATTTGAAAAATGAGTCATTTTAGTACATGTGTGCACGTTTTAATTTATATCTTGAGCTACGGCACTCGGATTCGAGTCCCGTCTTCGGCGTTCAACTCCTTTCGACGACCCGGACACAATGGAACAGGTTTCGTAATTTTTCGATGCTGTTTCGACCCCCGACGGAGCAGATTTCAGCCACTCATGCCCCATTACGCCCCTATGACCTATGATTGAGCTATTAAACCTAATTCCTAATCATTTCTTTGACTTAATCTCAACCTAAACCATCCCTATCTCTCTCCCATACCTGCTGATCGATCCATATCAGAAAAGAAAAGGGGAAAAACTAGAGAAGAGGAAGAAAGAAAGAAGAAAGGGAAATCTCCATTTTTTTTGGCCATTCTTTGAGCTCTTGAGTCCGATTCTTTGCTCCTTCTTCAAGATCAAGGTATGATTCTTAATCTCCATATTCTTGTGATTATTTTTCCCTACTTGAATCATATATTAGGTTAAAGGATTCATGATTAGCCATATTGGTTGAATAGTTAGGTTAAACTTTAAAATTCTTGATTATATGCTAGCATGAACTTATGTGACTGAAATTGTATGGAATCTTGCTTGTTTCTCGTAGTTTTAATTGGTATTTTGTACCATACCTGCTGCATAGAACTTCTGCGAATTATAGAAGGAAAAACAGGGGATTTTTACAAGTTTAAAGGCATGAAATATGTTGAGTTTCCCTTCCCTAGCTGCTATCACATTTTTGCCGCTGCTGTGTGTTGATTGTAAGCTTGTTATTGCTGCGTTTTGGAGCTGTTTGACTGCCTTATTCATGCATGATTGCTGCTACCTTTTCTCCTCTGTTTTTGCTTTGTTTATACTGCTGCTGCTGCTGTTAATTCGCTGTTGTGACAGCTCTCCCCGGCCGGGGAGAAACTGTAATGAAAAGTACCCGGCCGGGGGACTTTATGCAGAGACTGTGGTGTTGTTGCTTGGAGTCCTTTTGGCTGATGCTTTTCCTTGAATTATTTGGTGCATGGCTGCATGATGTTATGTGTGTGCATGGTATTAATTGTAGCGTGCTTTTGCTGCTTCATTTCTTAATTTTGTGCATGCATGTGTAGGTGTTTGTACATGTGTTAGTGTTGCGTGTGATTAGTGCATGCATGGCTGTTGGGTGTGTGCATGTATATTATATATATGTGTGTTTATAAAATGAATTTGTCCATGTGGTGCATGTGTACGTGAAATAGGTATACATATATATGTGTGTATGATATGAATTTCTTTGTGCATGGAGTGTGAGTGTGTAATTGAATATATATATACATATGTATATGGTTTATAATGTATGCATGGTTGTGCATGGAGTTAGGAGTGTGTGCATGTGAATATATATATATATATATATATATATATATGTTTATGATTTATAAATTGTGCATGTGTGTGTCTACGTGCATGTGAATATATATATATTATATTATATGTTTTGTATATAATGTAATGTATATTATATTATGATTTTAATTATGGAAATGGTTTTAATAAATTTATATATTTTATAATTTGATCTCGCGTGCACGATTTTTGTATTTTATTTCATGCTCTTTAAATGGCTTCTCTTAATTGTTTTTGATTTTTATGTTGTGAAAATATGTTGAATTATATGTTAAATGCCTTAAATTAATTTTATGAATTCATTTTATATGAGTTTTACGTGATAGGAATTTGAACGTCTGAAATGGTACCTTTCTTTTATTCTTTTGACACTAAGTGGTTTCATTTGGTTCTAAGCTTATCATATGATATTTATTAATAAATAAGCAATGTGTTATGATATCGATATGAAATTATGCTATGATATTGAAGGGGAAATGTGAAATGAAATTGCTAACGTTTAAGTGTTCATTTGATATTTTCTTGCATTCATAGCATCCATTTTCATCGTCGTGCGTCTAAGTGGTACATGTTTGAGTCTAAGTCTTTAGTGTTGTGTTTGTTTGTCTCAGGGGTGCTTCCGGGAAGAGTCGTGCCCGAAGCCTAAGTTGTTTGGGATTGTTTTCTCGCACCACAATACACTTTTGTTCAAAGGTGAGGTTTAGGTTCTTTTCTTTTTAGTTAAGCGACCTAAGACCCTTAAATGCTCGTTTTTTAGCCCGCATGCGATTAAATATTATATATATAGTTAAATACTTGTAATGTACAATATGTTTATGATCTTGTTATCAAGGTTTCGGCTTTCTAAAAGGCTATATCTACGAGCATATATAAGCTTATGTTTTAATGAAAGTTTAATGTTTATGAAAGTTTAATGCTAATGTTCGTAATGTTAATGATTTGTAATGAGCGAGAATGCAATGCAATGGAAGGTAAGGTAAGGTAAGGTAATGTTATGGTATTGTTGGGCCCCGAAGACGTGGGTAAGGGAGACCCGGGTCGGCCATGGGGTCACCGGTTATGACCCCTTTGCACGTTCTCCATCCAAGGTACTACGTACGACCCTAGGGAGGTTGGGGAAGTCGCGGTGCTCTTGATGCCTTCGGAATGAACCGGGGAGGACTCGTGTGGGCTAGCTACCCCTCGAGGAATGTATAATGTAATGGCACTCGTGTGGGTTAATCGCCCCTCGAGGAATGTATAATAGCACTCGTGTGGGTTAATCGGATGAAAACGTACTTAATATTTAACAAACCAATGTTAAAGTCACTCGTTAGATTTGTGTCCATTAGAATTTCGTGAAGTCTTACCATCATAGGGTATCCTTGTGAAAATTTCCCAACAAGTTCAAATCGAAATGGCAAAGATGACTTCGTAATTTCAGTATCTGAATATGATATGTCGTAAATATGTTCCTTTCTGAAACAACATCGTAGGGTATGCGATGTGGGTCGTGAGGGAAAAGGAAAACTCAACCTCGTTTTTGTAGTTAATGCCTTTGAACAGGGCAGCAAAAATTGAAGCGGTGGTTGGCAAGGCGTGCAGCGCAGCGGCATAGAAAATCCACGGCACATCTCTGGCAAGAGGGTGTCGTGGATGTTGAACAACAATCATGTTTTGGGTTGTAAGACTTCTAGCCGGCGGTGTTGAGTGGAAGGCCACCGTGGCATGAGGAACTGTGATGGGTGGCCAAGTAGCCGCATGTGGTGGCGACAGCCAAGCCACGCTACTCATATGATGATCAGTGGCGTTCGACAAGAATTTTTTTTTGAAGTCGAGCAACTTACAGAAAAAGATTGTAGATACTTATTATCAATATTTTCATAATTACCTTTAAGTAAAGATTATCAATAGAATACTTACATGGTACATTTAATAATTAATAAGTTTTATGAAACACAAACTGTCCGTATTTTTATAAGATATATGAAACACATTTTGAACTGAACTAGAGAACATTATTCACTGGAAGGAACACCGAAAGAGGGAGAATGTCTACATGCAAAATTAACTCTTTCGGGAATATATTATAGGGATAATTACGAACAACCCCCTAAGGTATGAAAAAATTACAGATTACCCCCTGAGATTTGAGAAATTACGAATTTCCCCCTGGCCCATTATCTCCTTCGTTAAATTTAATGGAATGTGAGAAATTTACTATTTTGTCCCTAATATGCTGAAACTTAGGGGGGTATATGTAATAAAGAGCACAAAGGTATGAGGGTTAACGGAAAGACTGGAATTTTTAGGGGTTTAATGTAAATACTTGAGTTTTGTGCTACCCAATATATATTTTTTTCAATGAATACTACTTAATAATATTTTAATATTTTAATGATAAATTAATTTCATACCTAGAGTTTATGAATGCCTAATATTTTTCTGTAAATATTAATCATGCATGTTCAACGTTTGAATAATTGTTTAAATGACTTTGACGAATATTTATGTAAAATGCATTTCTTGATGTTGGTGTGTTTGTTATGATTTTCAATTTTGAGGGGAAATTTTGGTAATGTACTTATTGATATTTATGTGGTTTTTTTATATCAATTTTTATTTTGAGGGAAAAATTATTATAATTACAAATAAATTAATTTTAAATAAAATTGTACAAAATATATTTAAAACTAAGATATAAAATATAAGAGGAAATTTATAACTTTCTATGGTATTTCATAAAAATAAATAAGCATGGAATATCTAATTTAATTTAATTTATATTTATAGATAAAATATTAAATATTAAATTAAATAACAACTATTTAAATACAAAAAATCCAAAATTAATTAATATTACAATTATATAAACTCTCAGTAAAATTACTATGACGCGGGGCCACCACATCCCTCGCACCTAAACCCGAACCCACATATGAAACGGCTTTCCATACATGAGCCCAAGTCTAAGCGAACGGGGACCTACACACATACACTCACTATGCTAAGTGGGGCTAAGACCATGACAGAGTGCGCAAAACCAGCAAATAAAACGTGGAAGCAACAAACAGGATCCAAAAGAGCGCAACATGAAACATATCATAACATATGCATGGCCTCGTTGTAACACCCGCGACGATAGGCGCCACATCCCCCCGCACTACAAGTCTAGTCCACACGTGAAATTGAAAATCCAGTATGAACCGGACTCATAGCGAACGGGTGACAAAATAAAACAACTCCCTGGCTAGGCGGAATCTAACCCTGTACCAATTAATTCAACAACTTG
Organism: Lantana camara; assembly: GCA_037501455.1. NCBI lineage: Eukaryota > Viridiplantae > Streptophyta > Magnoliopsida > Lamiales > Verbenaceae > Lantana > Lantana camara. The sequence continues at coordinate 63,541,998 of CM074855.1, forward strand.
ACGAGTGCAATGCGGAAGCAATTAATAATAATTTATCACAACAAAAGCTCAAAAGCTCAACATAACAATAATGACTTCAAGCCTTAAATCCAAAAAGATAAATAACTTCAACATGCACCTAACGACGGGTTTAACTAAGCATGCAACCTGTCCCGAATCAATATTTAACAGTAATTCATAATTGGCACACAGGCCCAAATACATAATAAGATACAAATAGTATGCAATGCGACTCAAGTGTACATGTGAGACTTGACCAGGAAAATAAAACTCGACCTCCGCCTAGCAAGACCTGCAAGAGCCGAAAAGTGGGGAAGGAGGGGTCAGTCTCTAGAGGACTGAGTGAGCAGGAGCTGTACATATATAGAAACATATGCATGCAAGTCATAAATCCCGAGCAACATTTTAAGTGAGGTTAGTTCCCGCGAAGGGCAAGAAAATAGATAAGCAATGCTCGGACTTTACGACTAATTCATATTTAATTCATTAAGTTCATAAATCATGAATAATCATAATGGCTCGGCGAGTGAGCGTGCATAATTCTCCAACCAAACTCCAACCGTGTACAATGAACATGATTTAATGATTTGAATACGTGATCATACAATAAATAATAACACAGGCGAGACATAAACATGTGACATGAGCGTTTGGGCAATCCGTGTCCCGACCTTCCCGCAATGTGCACAATCATAACATAATTTCCAGCCTTCTCCCTCCATGATGGTCGGGCCTGTAGACCCGAACCATCTAATAATATACTATATCGAGACGGGGGCTCATGACTTCTACCCGCTCCTTCGATGGGGTAACACCATCGGCTCAAGAATAATTCACCTTCCACACTACACGGTCGAGTGAGAGATCCTCAATGAGTACTTTGTGCAATGACTTAGCTATAAGTCGGCCCGATGCCGAACCGGTCTCCATTCACACATTTCCTCGGGGGCCAATACATGTGCATGATCAATGTGCATAATCTCGCCAAAACATTTCAATTCATGAGAATCATTATACGTTTCATTTCATAAATCTTGAGAAAAGGTTTACTCGATAAAGATTTACTCGATGACTTTATTTTGAAATCAATATATAAATACTTTAGGTTTTTGGCCAAAACTTATCACATAAAGGTTGTAGGGTTTATTACTTATCTAGAACGAAAACACCCTCACCTGGAATAACCGGAGACAAGAAACATGATTGATACGGGTGCCTATTCAATCCGGAAGTCTCCGCCCTGGAGATGAACTGTACAAGAGAAAGTAACAATGTGTACTCGTGAGAGAAGAGTCAATATGAGACCAAATAAGACGGACGTCATTGGTATGAGGTGATATAACATGTGTGACCTTCAATTAACATATAAAAGATGCAATTAAACTCAAAGAGGTCATGTATTCATGCCATTTAATCAAATGAATTTATTTCATGTAAGGCACGGGGTTAACAATCAAGTTTAAATAAATGTACAGTTCGTATGAGGGAGAAACGACCGTTTGAAAAATGTACTAAAAGCAGAAACGGCCGTGTGAAGCTCCTCGGGTTGGTGCAGTAGGTTGCTACACGGGCATTTGGTGAATGAATGGGGAGTCCAAACGCCCGTTTGGGAAGTCGCTGGACGAAAAACCAGGGCAAGGCTCAAAAAATGGCTCCCAAGCTATTCCAACACAAAACCACAACAAATAAACACTTCAAAACTAGCATACAACATCAATACAAATCTAATACTTCAATTACAACTCATAAATCAATCATTTAAATACTTAGATCCATCAAACAAAACTCATATAAACCATATCATCCAATAAACCAAATAACCAAAGTGTTCATGCAATAAGTTCAAAGATACACACCTATATGATCACATATTCATGCTCAAGGTCAAAGAAACTCATCCAAATCACAAAGCCCTAACTATTCAACATAATCCATGTCATAATATACCATTACCAACCTTGGGAAGAAAGAAATGGAGTGAAGATGATGAAATGGAGGAGATGATCTTGATGATGCTAATGTCTCTTGAAATGATCCTTCCTATCCTCTTCTAGCTTTGGAGATCAAAGATGGAATGAAGATGAAGATGAGTGTGTGTAATATGTGTGTTAGAGATTTTGTATGTGTTTGTGTGTGTGTCTTGTGCTTATATGATTCAATGTATGTGTAATATATGTATAGATATAATGCGTATATGTATAAAGTAATAAAGTGAAGATATTAAGCATATTATATTATATAATTGATCTTAGTGCTATAATAATATATACATATACAATGAATGTGAGTATTAGTGTAGGAAGACTTATACATGTATATATATATAATTGCATGTCTCATGATTAATATATGAAATAATGAGAATATTAATCTTAGGAATTTAGTTTAAGTATAAAGATATACATATATATATATATATATAAGAAAATAATATGTTATCAAATGAAAGTGTATGAGTTATGCAGATGTTAGAAATTAAAATGAAATGATATTAATAAGATCACATAACAATTAAACACTTAAGCACATAAGTCACTTAGACACATAATCTAAAGACATGCCAACAATTCTAACACTCAAACTCACACGTGTGGCGCGTGTACCTGTACGACGAAAACACGGGGCGTTACAACCTCTCCCCCTTAAGAAGGACCTGTCCTCAGGTCCAATGCCTCGAGTTCTGGACTCTAAGCACAACTTCTCCGTGTTCATCCCATGCGGGTTCGCGACTCCCCGTCAGGAATTAGTTCGGAAAAGGTCTTCAAGCAACTAGGGTCTTGACTCGTGGTAGAGAAGACTTGTCCTTGTACTTAATCCGGTGTTTAATGAAACTCAGCTTGCGAATCATCCACGACCCTTATCTCCCCGAACTAAACACTCAAACATCTAAACTGCCGCTAGAACAAATTGAACAAATAGTAAACAACGATGAGAGAGCCCCATCTCCCAAACAAACAATGAGAGAACCCCGTCTCTCAAACAAACAGCGAGAGAACCCCGTCTCCCAAACACGAAAAGGAAAACCCCCAAAACAAAAATTAAATAAACAACCACACAAGGAACAGGTAGGAACATCAAATGCATCAAGTATCATTCATACTAGAGCAGTTAATACAACTACGATCAAAGCACATAGCATTATAAAATTATTGGAATTGAAGTAGCATGTATGCATATGTCATGAATGTTTGGTGTACCGTTCACCGTTGTAATAAAATTGATGATGATGCTCTCATTGCCCGTGCCAATGCATTAACTCGTTGGTTGTTTCTTGACTTTCTTCTTTTTATCATTATGCAGAAGCCCGATCCTCAATCCATCCCATCTTTCAAATAACTCGGTCTCGATTCCTTTCGTCTTTTTCACTTTATCCTTTAAAATTCTTAAGTGTTCTCTTGACCTCAATCCAATCAACTCGTTTTCCTAACGAGTCACATTCGGTATCCTCGGTTGTTTGAGTCATTCTTCCATGAGTTTGAATTATGATTTCCAACTCTTATGGTGTTCCCGGTTTATCATGGGAAACGGTTTACGAACCGGTAAGTCATCTCAACTTAAAGGCTTGGTTAAATTGACTCTCGTGTCCATCATCACGACATATGATAATTTGATTGGGTTTTCCTTTACCTAATATTTTTCCACCATTTCCATAGTTCCTTCAATTCCTCATTAGTCCTTGATATCCTAAAACTCACAATATAACCTCAACCCCCGCATTGCTCTTGGGAGATTGAGTTCATACCCGGTCATCATGAGAGATTGGTGACCTTGATTCGTTTCCATCGATCATCTCTTTCCTTCTTGTCGATGCGATTCCTCAACATTCCTTGAACTCGCACTTTTATCCACCCAAGTGTCTATTCCCTTCCAACAACTCCTTGAAGCTCTTAATCCTTTTTAGCCTTAATTGTTCCTTGATTACCAAAATTTCCAAATTATTCCTTTTTAACTTTGGTAGGGTTCCATATCTGGTTAATCTTTGCATTTCCGTTGTTCCCGTTAGAAGTACTACTTCATCCCAAACTTGAATTTAAGCTTTGCTCTTACGCTATCCTCTCCCCCCTTAAAAATTTCCATCTTAGCTTGTTGAGCTTACTCCATCGTTTCCTTGACTAAAATTCTCGACTTCTTCAAAATTATCTTGCTTGAATTGAATAATCCTTTCGCCCATATTCACTTTAAAATGATTGGTGAGGATAGCGACCAATTCTCTTATTCTCCCTTAACCAATTCCCCAAATTTTCCAAATCTCCATACATCCTTGCCTATCTCGTGATCCAGAGATTCATTCTTGACCCAACTCTACTTGTCTGAAATGGCACGTGAAATATGAGGTGAAGAAGACTTCCTATCAAACAAACATTGCACTATGCATGTCGGGTAAGAATGTTCGATGCATGTCACATATTTTTAACAATTAAAGTATGTAACACACTTAGACAATTATTTCAATTAAATGAATATAAAACGAGATCAAAATATTTAATATGTCGTATGATGCACGTGCCATGAATGCAAGTACCGTTCACTAAAGAGAAAAGCTTTTAGCTTGACAATTTGATCATTTGTCCTCGAGTTCATTGACCACTTCTTGCTTACCCACGGTCTTCTAACTTTATTAATTCTTCTTGCATCCATCTATGATTCCAAAACCCGAATGTCTTGATGAACTCCAAATTCTTTTACCCCAAACATCTCAATACTTAAATTACTCCCAAGCCGGTTCCAAATTCCCTTTTTACTTCTTTGTACCTCTCGTGATAGCTTCTTTCAAAATTCTTGGTATTAAACGGTATGTTCTTGTAACTCTAAAATGCCTCGGTCCCTTCAATTCCTTCCTAGGGTCGACTCTTTTCTTATCCGATTCCTTGCCGCAATTGTTATCTTGACCAAAACCTTCTCGCTCTAACCTTGAAGAATTTCCAACGGTCGAGCTACTTCACAAACTTTCCAAGATTGAGTGCTTCCAATTCTCCATTCTGACTCAAATTAATGGATTTAATTGTTAGGTAAAATATCTTGGTCTTCCTCATGTAATCCCGAGAATGGAGCGGTCTCCAGTTTCCTTCCAATCGACACTAGCCTCATTCCAAAACCCGGAAGTATCTCAATCCCTCTTCTTTTCCTTCTTTCCAAACTTAACTTCTAAGAACTTGGCTTATTCAGAAACTCTTCCTTGATAAGTGGTACTGCTCGCCATTCACAAACCCTATGGTATTCCGAACCTTCTTTGGCGATCCTTGACACTTATCACCTAACGAACCTATTTTACCTTGAATTCCCTTGAAGGTTTTCGCCTCTTTGTTGGTCCGAACCTCGAACTAAAACACCTTCAAGGTTCTCCTTTGTTTTCTTCATAAATTGGATGATCCCATTGAATCCAGTTATATAATCTTCGTACAGTAGGTGTACATGTTGATATTGTGAAATGTAAACATCACATGGCTCACTACCATCTCCTCAAGTATGTACCGACTCTAATAGAACCTATAAATTGTTGCCACATACCGTGTCCTCTATTCCCGGATGTTGAACCTTTGGTACCTTCAAGTTTTTCTTTAACCTCCTTCTTGGATTAAAAGAATCCCATGCCCAGTTCATCAACTCTATTTGCGGTATAGAGAGGTATGTGTTTATTTTGTGGATATAGACATCACACCCTCGTACAATTACTTCATCCATTCCAAATCTTCACCCAAAATTTAATTCCCTTCTTGAGCTCGAACTCTTAACCTATACCCTTGTCGTAAGAATCACCAATTATCCCAAAGTCTTCTAAATTTTGAAAGCTCTTCTTCAAATCGGCCACACTCGAAAGAGGAAGTCGTGACAAGTGGTTGTGATCGTAGGAATTAGCCGTGGTTTAATAATATAGTAATATCCTATAATTCACAACTCAATTCAAATATAATGCATGTCGGTTAGTAAATGCATATGGCACATAATTAGCATCAAAAGCACGTATTAATGCAAAATGCAACACATAAATTAACAAAATTCGAGTTAAACACATTTTATAATAAAATTTCCATATCAAATTTCAATAACAATGTAACGCTCCGATTTTCCATTCAATCGTTATGTGATATTAAATGTTACTTTACAATTTTATAACATTATATTTATTATGTTTTCAAAAACTTATATGAAATTATTGTCAATATGGGACATATAAATTAAGTGATAATGTGTCTAATTGTTCCTATAAAACCTTACTTGATCACTTCGTAAATGTGTGGACTTAATTGCACTAATATAATTGGAATTAGTTGATCAATTGTCATGGAACGAAACTTGATTGCATACATTTAAATAAATCAAGGACTAATATGCAAAATTGGTTGAGTCATCATAATTGATGAAAGACTCATGTAAATATCCACTTTCTTCCATTATCTTCATTCCATCATATCATACAAACACAAATTTACTTCCATTTCTCACGAGCCAAAACCTCAAGCAAGAAGAAGGAGATTTTATTACTTGTCAAGCTTGACTTTAGGAGGAAATTGCATGCTTTGGAGCATCATCTTCATCATATCACCTTTCATTTCATTTCTAGTTCATCTCAAGGTAAAATATGGAATTTGTATGAATTTCTTGATTTGTGTTGAGTAGGGTTTAGGAGTTAGATGATGAATTCTTGCATGATTGGGGCTAGAAACATGTTGATGATCTTGATGGATGAAAGCTTGCATGAAAACTTTGGTTTATTTGAAAGTTGGAAGCATATATATAAATATGGGGTTTTAATGATGAATTGTGATGCTTGAATGTGTAATTCTTGGTTGGATGGTTGAATAAGTGAAGTATAGTGTAAATTTGACATACTTTAACATTTGCTTTGGAGTGGTCATGCATTTGTTGGTGTTTTGGAGAGTTTTGGCACGAAAATCCCCTGTTTTTCCCCTGCTACGTAACGGGTCGCGACCGCGACTGAAAATAGGCCAAAATTGGTCGCACCCACGACCCCATTTTAGCCAAGTTTCGAGTTTTGAAAAATTGGAGAAAATTCGTCCAAAAATACGCCGCGATCATTTTGTGAAGGTTTTTGGTCGCGCCGCGACCCCTCCAGAAACTGTATTTTGTCCAACTTCGAACCAACGCCATTTTCACCTCGGTTTGAATTAGAAAACGTGCCATATAGCGTTGGAAAGGTCTATGTGTCTAGTTTCATATCCAATAAACAAAACTCAATTCCCACTTCTAGAATTAAAGATATTCCAGTTTTCCCACAGAACGTGCATTTCCTAAAATTCTCCAGTTTTGCCAAACTTCACCAAAACCTTTCATATTGCATTCTTTTCACTTGTTTGGCTCCCATATATGACTTATATGAATTATAAACTTGGTTTAGTGATAATTATTTACCTACTTGACATTCCTTGATTGTTATTGCATAATATATTGATTATGACTTTGCCGTGCGTCTTAATTGGTTCATTTGAGTCTAGTCTCATGTACACTTGTCCTTGTTACACAGATCGACATGGGACACGCACCATAGTTATATCCTTGTTTTGATCGTCACAGGTGAGGTTTAATTTCTAGATATATAGAACCCTAAAACCCTACTTGATGTTTCAGCCAAAATGTATCTCTATATCTATAGTTTTCCCAAACTTTAATTACTTCAAAATTGATCGATTGTAATTGCTATTGTATTGACCGATTGTTATAGTATTGAATTGATTGATTAATTGTTTTGGCGAGTAAAGCATGTTCACATTGGGCCCGAGGGTAGTGTACTAAGCCAACCGAGGAAGCAAGGGCTGACGGGTAACTCTTGCACTATCCTCACAACTTTGGGATGCCCCCTGAATCCACTAGGAGATTAGTGGAGGAAGGAGTTCTGGGTATAGGGAATCATGAACCCTATACTCAATGAGCATGGATGGCGGGGCCTTGCAATCCCCCATCAACCGGAGAAAGAAGGAGACTGGGGACGGGTCCGGCACCACGGATTGTCCTCGGGTTATTGTCATGATTGCACTTATTGATTGTCTTGCTTGAATACGATATGGACGAATGCACCATAATTGAACTGCATGATCACCTATTGATTAGTAACGCAAGCACGAATTGTACACAGTCGGAGTAAGGTTGGAGAATTGCCCTCACTCGCCGGGCCACTGATTGAAATGAATTGTAATTGACGGTATTGCTAAATTTTATAGTTGTAATCTCGGGCGAAGATTATTTCTTTTATTAACTTATATTGTTTCATTTGTAAAAGACTTTACCTGAGATTATAGCTTGCATGTTACTTGCGTTAATAGTTATTTAAACCCCTCACTCAATCCGTGGTAGACTGACACCTCACACGTTTCAGGTACTTTCAACGGCGTGCTAGGCGGGAGTCTAAGTCGTGTCCAGTTGTCGAGATGAGTCCAGTATGGCATTTTCATATTAAGGATATTTATGGATCAATTATGTTATTGTTATATAGATAATTGTTGGAGATGATAATGTATTGATATGAAGTTGGAAGTCAACTCTTTTGGGATATTTGATATGTGCTAATGAAATTATTGTGCTTCCGCTTTAAATTCTAATATTTGGATTGAATGGTTTAAGGGTTAGTCCCGCCTAGCTAGTGAGTTTTTTTTATTGTCACCCGTTCGCCATGAGTCCGGTTCATATATGGACTACCCATTTCATGTGTGAGCTAGACTTATGGTGCGGGGGTGTGGCATCTCGGCGTTCCGGGTGCTATAAACAATGTTCATGATCAATGCGGTGCACACGTTGACACGTTGTTCCTAAGCCGTTCGACCTATACTCGACATGACACGACACAAGAAAGCCCCGGTTTTGCAACCGGGCTCTGATACCACCTTAGCATGTAACACCTGCGACGATAGGCGCCACATCCCCCGCACTACAAGTCTAGTCCACACGTGAAATTGAAAATCCAGCATGAATCGGACTCATAGCGAACGGGTGATAAAATAAAACAACTCCCTGGCAAGGCGGAATCTAACCCTGTACCAATTAATTCAACAACTTGACGAGTGCAATGCGGAAGCAATTAATAATAATTTATCACAACAAAAGCTCAAAAGCTCAACAAAACAATGGCTTCAAGGCTTAAATCCAAAAACATAAATAACTACAACATGCACCTAACGACGGGTTCAACTAAGCATGCAACCTGTCCCGAATCAATATTTAACAGTAATTCATAATTGGCACACAGGCCCAAATACATAATAAGATACAAATAGTATGCAATGTGACTCAAGTGTACATGTGAGACTTGACCAGGAAAATAAAACTCGACCTCTGCCTAGCAAGACCTGCAAGAGCCGAAAAGTGGGGAAGGAGGGGTCAGTCTCTAGAAGACTGAGTAAGCAGGAGTTGTACATATAAAGAAACATATGCATGCAAGTCATAAATCCCGAGCAACATTTTAAGTGAGGTCAGTTCCCGCGAAGGGCAAGAAAATAGATAAGCAATGCTCGGACTTTACGACTAATTCATATTAAATTCATTAAGTTCATAAATCATGAATAATCATAATGGCTCGGCGAGTGAGCGTGCATAATTCTCCAACCAAACTCCAACCGTGTACAATGAACATGATTTAATGATTTGAATACGTGACTATACAATACATAATAACACAGGCGAGACATAAACATGTGACATCAGCGTTTGGGCATTCGTGTCCCGGCCTTCCCGCAATGTGTATAATCATAACATAATTTCCAACCTTCTCCCTCCATGATGGTCGGGCCTGCAGACCCGAACCATCTAATAATACACTATATCGAGACGGGAGCTCATGACTCCTACCCGCTCCTTCGATGGGGTAACACCATCGGCTCAAGAATAACTCACCTTCCACACTACATGGTCGCGTGAGAGATTCTCAATGAGTACTTTGTGCAATGGCTTAGCTATACGTCGGCCCGATGCCGAACCGGTCTCCATTCACACATTTCCTCGGGGCCCAATACATGTGCATGATCAATGTGCATAATCTCGCCAAAACATTTCAAGTCACGAGAATCATTATACGTTTCATTTCATAAATCTTGAGAAAAGGTTTACTCGATAAAGATTTACTCGATGACTTTATTTTGAAATCAATATATATATACTTTAGGTTTTTGGCCAAAACTTATCACATAAAGGTTGTAGGGTTTATTACTTATCTAGAATGAAAACACCCTCACCTGGAATAACCGGAGACAAGAAACATGATTGATACGGGTGCCTATTCAATCCGGAAGTCTCCGCCCTGGAGATGAACTGTACAAGAGAAAGTAACAATGTGTACTCGTGAGAAGAGACTCAATATGAGACCAAATAAGACGCACGTCATTAGTATGAGGTGATATAACATGTGTGACCTTCAATTAACATATAAAAGATGCAATTAAACTCAAAGAGGTCATGTATTCATGCCATTTAATCAAATGAATTCATTTCATGTAAGGCACGGGTTAACAATCAAGTTTAAATAATTAAAAATCAAAGAATGTCAAATGAGATCATAATTATCATTTAATCAAGCATGTAATTCATATAAGTCACATACAGGAGCCAAGGAAGTGAAAGGAATGCAAAATGAGGGGTTTTGGTGAAGTTTGGCAAAAACGGACAATTTTCGGAAATGCGCAAGCTGTGGTAAAACAAGAATATCTTAAGTTCTAGAAGTTGAAATTGGGATTTTTTTATTGGATATAAAAGTAGACACATATAACTTTAAAATGGTATATGGCCCGTATGGTAGTTCAAATCGAGGAGGAAATGGCGTAAGTCCGAAGTGGAAGGAGTGCAGATTTCCGGTAAAGTGGCGACACCAAAATGGATTGATAATAACTCAAAAAATGGAAATGATTTTGAGGTTATTCAAATTGGAGAGTGTTCTATACTTCAAGGGGTTTCCGTGGGTTCAAAAATGAGGTCAAACAGAGTTCGTATGAGGGAGAAACGGCCGTTTTAAAAATGTACTAAAAGCAGAAACGGTCGTGTGAAGCTCCTCGGGTTGATGCAGTAGGTTGCTACACGGGCATTTGGTGAATGAACGGGGAGTCCAAACGCCCGTTTGGGAAGTTGCTGGATGAAAAAACAGGGGGAAAACAGGGCAAGGCTCAAAAAATGGCTCCCAAGCCATTCCAACACAAAACCACAACAAATAAACACTTCAAAACTAGCATACAACATCAATACACATCTAATACTTCAATTACAACTCATAAATCAATCATTTAAATACATAGATCCATCAAACAAAACTCATATAAACCATATTGTAGCACCCGAGCGTGAGGTACCACATCCCCCGCACCGAGACCCGACCCGTATATGAAATGGAAGTCCATACACGTACCAAATCCACGGCGAACGGGGACACAACACACACGCTATGCTAGGCGGGACTAACCCTTAAACCAATCAACTCAAGATAATATAAAATCAAAGTTAAAGTAAAACGCGGAAGCAAGAACGACATAGCATATACAGTGAGCCACCAAGCTCCAAAAATAGATATACAAGAGCATTCAAATATTCAACGGCACTCACGGCCTACAAATCATGTCGCTCCATGCTATACTATGATCATAAATAAAGTAGCAATAAGAGTATGAAGATGAGACTGAAAAGAAGTGCTAAACATAAATGCAAGACCTAGACGACTTGTATTCCCGCCTAGCACTCCTATACCTACACAAAACAACTGAAAACAATCGGGTTCAGTCTAAAAGAGACGGGTGGGTATAAAACGGGGCATAAGATACAATATCACATAAATTAAACACATACATGCAAGCCTAATCCCGTGTGAAGTTTGATAAGAATTTACCAAGTGGTTAAAACAAAAGGAAACATCAACGGGATTACGACGTTCATATTCATTCATAATTGTTCATAAGGGTTTATGGCCCGGCGAGTGGGCGTGCACAATCTCCAACCTACTCGTCGTGTAATCATAACCAATTATTCAGTCATTCATTATCATATATAAATCTTTTGTGCTCATACATAACATGATCATAATTATTCATATACACCTTCTTCCTCCGAGTGGTGGACGAGTTTGCAAGGCTCGACCACCTAATCATATCAATGTGGCTATGAGGTTCTTGAGTCCTCAAAGCCCGGTTAGCGTTTCCTTGTCAGAAACTCCTTGACGAAGTCCGTTTCGCCGTAGTTGGTTGGAACTAGTATATGGGATCCCCGTCAGCCCTTGCTTCCTCGGTTAGCCACATATACTAAGTCCCGGGGCCCGTGCAATCATAAATCATAAATGTCTCGCCAAACATAAGGTAGGGTTTCATAAATAAAAGGGGTCATACGTTTGAAATCATTTACCCAAAATGACTCGATATATATATAAATACTATTTTGGCTTAAAACCTTTCACATAAGGGATATATCGGTCACTTTAACTATTAGAAGAAAAACCTACCTTTTCAAAGCAAAAGAAAGGCACAAGCGTCTCAATGCTCGCCCTCGTCTCCGACCAAACCCGAATCTGTGCAAAAGAAAAGGTATGAGACTCAATGACCACATATGACGCTCGGCAATGAAGTGAATATGACATGAATGCATAAATGATCATGTTATATCATAAAAATGTTCATGTGCACTATTAAGGAATTTAAAACATATAATCAAATCATTCGTTCATATATTTCATTCAATTCCATAAATTCATAAATTCATAAACTCATAATGCATATCAATTAATCCAAGAATTCATTTAATAAACAATTAGGAATAAAATAAAGAAAACGTTCAATCAATAGTCGGTAATTTAAATACGCGAAATAGAAATCAATTAAATTCTAAAATTGAATTAAATCAAATAATATTTGAAATATATATAATATAATAAGTATATAATAATATATAATAACATATTATATGCACACATGCATAAATATATATATGTATACATATGCATGCAATATATTATATAACTTTATGCATACACGCACACACACAAAAATGTAATATAAATACTCATGCATGCCATTAACTCCACAATTCCATGCACACACAACACCACTCCCATGCATGCAACACACACACACTGCACAGATTATTTACAGCAGCAATACATGCATCGCCGGAAAAAGAAAACGCAGGCAAATGATTCAGGAAAAATGGGGTGACACCCCCGTGTCACCTCCCAAGCCCAGACCGAGACACCCCCGTGTCTCGGTACAGCAATTCCAGGCCAATCTGCACCCCCGTTCCTCGCTGGAGCGAACAAAAATGACACCCCCGTGTCTCGCCCAGCAACACCTCTGTTCTTGACAGTAAACGCAACAGAAAAAGGGTAGAAGTTCCAGCATGAAATGCAAGCAACACAAGAAACAATACAAGGTACAAAATGCAGCAAGAATTCAACAAGAATGATCCCACAAAGCTACCAAAACTGACAGCAAAATGCATGAAGGGTCACGGCAGTTTTGACAGCAACAAACCAGTCCCAAAACAGAGCAAAAATCTCGAAGAAAAACAGAGCATGAACAATCCTCATCAACTCCACACATCCATACCAGTTTAGAACAATAAATACTCATCTAAGCAACACCATATCAACTTATATATCAGTTCCTAAAAGAGCTCAACCGTGACAGCAGTCGTACGTGACATTCATGGAAAGTTTTCTCAAAGTATCATAAATGGTATCTCATCAATATCTCAACCACCATGAAATTAATAACTATAAATGATATGAGGATGTCAAAACAATCAATCTCAAGCTTGGAATCAATCAAAACCAACAAGAATCGAATGAGATCAACAAAATGCCCAAAATTCTTCATTTTCGAAAATAGCCCAGAAATTCTTGAAACCATGCTCAAATTCGTGAATGAAAGGATGGAAATGAACAGAAATGAGCATATATTACAATCCTAAACTTACCTTGTTGATTGGATGAAGTTTGGATGAGATTTGAGCTCCAAAATCTCTAAGGAAAGAAGGGTTACGGGACTGCTTGAATTTCCAGAGACTTTCGCTGAGTTTTGGGGATTGTGTGAGGGTTATTTTGGTTAGGGCATGATATGTTAGGATAGGTGGTTGAGTTAGGGATCAATATAATGAAACCATGGTTAATTTGGTTAAAGTTTGGATGAGATATGGCTATTTTTGTACAGCAAGGTCAGTTTAGTCTCCGTTTCGTTTTTCGGTTGAATTTCGGAGATTCAAATGACTTAGGAAAAATATAAGGCTAAGTTTACTAAACTCTAATTTTCGTTACGAGTTCAGCGGAGTTGACGGAACTCGAATCCGAGTTCCCGAGCTCAAGATATTAAATTCGGAACCAAGGGTACGCTAAGTGCTCGTTAGCCCCCCGATTTGGTTCCTCGATTCAAATTAAATTCGTTAACATCTCAAATGAATTCGAAAACATAAACCGAGCATATAAGCATGTTCATAACACATATATTTATGACATACTACAAATTCGTGGCATTTCGATATCATTTCATATAAGAACGAAGCACAAAATGAACAACATGCACAATTCATGCAATTCATGCATATTTCAATAAAAATCCATGCACAAATATTTTAATTAAATAAATCAAATTAATTTATAAACATAATTAAAGTCACGTAATTAATTAATTTAAACATGATTAATTAACATAACACTTAATTAGAATAATATAAATTAATAATAATTAAAGAAATATATATATATATATATATATATATATATATATATATTATATTACGATATATATATATTAGAATTAATAATAAATTAAAATAAAATATAATAAAATTAAATAATAACAATTTATAATAAAATTAAATATAAAACACGTAAAAACAATTAATTCGCACAAATTGGTAAACACATACATCATACCTTTACGTCCGAAATGTAACGCCCCAGTTTTTCAGAGGTTTGAGCATGACGTATTTGTTACCAATGTACGCAATTTAATTAATGATATATGCTTCACTATTATTTCTTTTATTGATTTTATTAATTGATTGTGAATTCTTGAGAGGTTTGAGCATGTGTGTTTATGTTTGATACCGTTTCTATTTGATTCGAATTCTGTTTTTCGTGGAAACTTAGCATGAGTGAATTATGTGACTTATGATTATGTTTATATGCTCGTTGCATGATTTTATTCTCGTATGTGTGAGTTTTGGATTCTTTTGTGTGATCGGAACCGAAAAGGGGGCTAAAGAGCATTTAGCGCATCTTGTGTTCCGGGCGGCATATCTTGAGCTCGGGAACTCGGAATTGAGTTCCGTCACCTCCATTGGATCCGAAACAAGCCTCATATTTTTATAAGATTATTTGATTTGCCAAATTTTAACAGAAACAAGCCTCTTGCACCAAAAATGTAAAATAATAGCTATTTCACGTTCACGGACCTATCCTAACGTACCTAGACCCTAACCATTGACCTATACCCACTTGCACACTCTCTCTCTCCCCCATATCAGCCCCCCCACCGAACCAAACCCCCTCTCACTCACCAAACTCAGCCAAAATGGAGAGAGAAAGAAGAAGAAAGAAGGAAAGAAGAAAGAAGAAGGAGAACTATTCAACCCTTGGGTATTTGAGCTCATACCCCCTCCATTTCTCCTCCAAATTGAAATGTAAGACCATATTTGTGATGTACATCTCCTCATAGTCATTTTGAGTTAAGGTTTGCATGGTTTCTCCAAGTGATGAGCATGTATTGGCATATGGGGTGATTAGTAAGGGTTTGGGAAGAATTGATGAATTCTAGCTTGCTTCCTTGTGGATTCTTTTGGTATGAAGTATGCATATTGCTCCTAAGATGTCAATTGTGATATGTATGAAATTTTTTTAGGTATTGGATTAGGATTCATGACTTTGCCATTTAAGAAATTGAAGAGATGTATGATTTTGTTCCAATTTCATTCCTTGCATGAATCGTTGCATCTTTGGATGTTTATATGGCTTGTAATGCTTGGTTTCTTACTACCCTAACTTACCTTGATGTGTTAGCATCATGTTTATATGGTTTAGCATGAGTTTTGCCCTACTTGTTGGGTGTTTTTTCGCCACTGACCTGAATCCACGAGGGTGGATTTTGCCTTTGGAAAAAATCCGCGGGGGTGGATTTGAGGCAGTGGGACTGGACCAGATCCATGGGGGTGGATGTTTTTCCCATGGGGGTGGATTTTGTCCAGCCTGTTTTTGTTACTCTGATTCCATTTTTCTTTGTTTGTTTGATCTTCCTCCACCTCTTTTATGACTTCTACATTATGCTAACATGTATTATTATGTGTTATGATTATGAAATGGAATTCATGACTTGAACTGATATGTTTTAGTCGAGCAACAAACTACTATGATATTATATGACTTAAGTGCTAATGCGTGAAATGTTAAGTACCTTCTTATAATATTTTGATATCTTAAATGATTTATTTTGCTTCTATATTTATTATATACGTTGTAAACTTGTTTATGTAGCTTCTATGAATACTATATGGAAGTTATGAACTTGATAACTCCATGTATTGGATGTACTTGAATGAATTACGTGATAATGCGACTCTTCTTGTAACTAACGCATCCCTTATGTGTTCAATGGATTCCTTTCACATCTAAATGATTTATGTGCATTGTAAACATGTTGATATTTATCTTATGATTGTTGTATGGAATTTTTGGCTCGTTTTGATTTGAATTATGAAAGATACGATACGATTGAACGTGAAACCTTCATGTATTGAATGTACATGGGTTGAGTGCTTGATTATATGTCTCCATGACATTGTATTACTTCTTATGCATCTCATACCACGTTAATGCATTGCCGTGCGTCTTATATGGTTCATTTGGAGTCTTGAGTCTCACAAAGTACACTACATTGTTTTCTGTTCAGTTTCTCCAGGGTGGAGACTTGCTGGGTTCATAAGGCACCATGAGTCTTCCTTCTTTTGGTATTGTCGGTAAGGTGTAACAGGTGGGTTTCTCTTCTACTAGTTAATGACCCTATATAATCCTAACATGTAAAGATTTCGGCCAAAATTATTATATATATATAGAGTCATTTATCGAGTCTATGATTTTGAACGTATAGCCTTCTTTTATGAATACCTACCGAATGTTTTGGCGAGAAATGTATGAATGAATGAATGCACAATGGGGCCCAGGGACTTGGTGTTAGAGGCTATCCGGGGAGGCATGGGCCGACGGTGATCCCTTTCTACCAGTTCAATTTACAGAACGGCATAACCGGACCCCGTTAGGAGTTAGTGGGGAATGGACGCTGAGTGCCATCTGGGGAGTCATGAAACCCTTTTGGTCCATGCATGGATGGTTCGGCCCGATCACCCGGCCATCACCCGGAGGAAAAAGGTGTAAATGTTTATGATTGTGCACAAAAGAATGATATGTATGAATGAACGAATGTATGAATGACTAATGGATTACACAAGGTGTTGGTTGGAGATAATGCACGCCCACTCGCCGGGCCACAAATGACCTAATTAATGGAATTTGATGGTTATAATCCCTTTTGATGATTTCTTTATCTCACCCACTTGGGAAATGCTTTGAAAACCTCATTTGGGGATTATAACTTGCATGTGAATGTTTAAATACTGTCTTATATTATATTATGCCCTGTTTTATACCCACCAGTCTCCTATAGACTG
Source organism: Lantana camara (assembly GCA_037501455.1). Lineage (NCBI taxonomy): Eukaryota > Viridiplantae > Streptophyta > Magnoliopsida > Lamiales > Verbenaceae > Lantana > Lantana camara. Next base: position 63,559,629 of record CM074855.1, read on the forward strand.
AACCCGGCTTTGTTTTCAGTTTTGCAGGTTTTGGTGTGCTAGGCGGGGTTCCGAGTCGGTCAAGTTCTATATCTTAGTTTGAGTCACTTTGCACGCATCTTTGTATTTTAATTAAGGGATGAAAAAATGTATGTATGAAACACGGTTATGATTGTGATTATGAATTATGTTTACATTTATGTTTGAATTTCGGGACTAGGTATTTATGCTAGTTGAACACGTAATTACTTCTTATGTTTATTATGAATGGTATGATTTGTTTTTGAAATTTCATGTATGTCAGTCTTGTTCTTTTGGTTTTAAGTTTAGCTCCCGCCTAGCATAGCGAGTGAGTGAGTCCCCGTTCGCTGTGAGCTTGGTTCATGTATGGATTTTCCATTTCATGTGTGGATCGGGCTCATAGTGCGGGGGATGTGGCGCCTCTTGTTCCGGGTGCTACATCCTTAATTCGTATCAGAGCCCGGTTGCAAAACCGGTGTTCTAGTATCGTGATTGAGTCAGTTTAGGTCGTGCGGCATAGGAACAACTTGTCAACGTATGTATTGCATTGGCTTTTATTGTTATTTGCTGCTAATTGTTGAGATTGTTCGATATACATAACTTAATTTTAATCTCATTACTTTGGTATTATATTTTGCATTTAGTGTGCTTTCATTAATTCAACTATGTGCCATAAGCATATCCTAACCGACATACATATATATATATTTGAGTTGAATTTTGATTATAGATTGTAATCATGTCAATCAATCTACAACCTATTTCAACTACAAGTTACTTCTACTAGATCGACGGAGGGGTTGTGGGAGCAAAAAGGGAATTGAAAGCTAGGTGTTCAATTTTCGCGGCTTGCCAAATGGAGTTTCATATCATGGCTCGATATCATGAGAGGAAGCTAATAGGAAGCTTGGATCATGGGAAGGTTCATCAATTTCATCCTTTTTACAAACCTTGAAGATTATCAAAGTACAAGTATGGTGGAGACTCAAAATTTCTAATTTAAGGGAGTTGTGAGACAGCAAGATGGATGTGGAACTTCTTACCACCCAATTATAAAGGCGTTCAATACGAGATCAAACTCTCCAAGGTCCACCGTTGAGACCTCCGAGTTCGAGATGGTTGAGCAATTGGAAGGTCAAGTTGGGAAACTTCAAAGGACCAAATGCAAGATGTGTTGGAGGCTTCAACTCAACTAAGATGAAAAGAGTGGAGTGTCGTTAATTGTAGGATTTTACAAAAAGGAGTCAAGTCAAGAAGCATGGGAGAACGGTTGCAATTGAGGATTAACAAATGGATGTAAAGCAAAGATAGCCAGGAGTCTCGAAGAATTCAAATCGCATCAACTCCTTGGAATTTTAGAACACGGTGATATCAAGAAGCAAGCAAGGATGGGAAAGCATCACCAACGATTGAACAATGTTCAACCTTGCAAACTATGCTCATGATAATGGAATCAAAGGATAAGATATCGAGCTAAAGTCACCACTACGGTGACAGGTTCATAGCATTCATAGCACGTGCATCATACGCCATTTCAAATTATTTCAATTTCTTTATTTATATGTACATTGTGATTAATATAATTGCTCCAATGTGTTTTAACATTATAATTGTTAAATTGTTATTGCATACTCTTTTGTGGAATTATGTGTCTTGGGTGTTATAATTGATGTCTAGATGTTATATTTCTTTTGTTGAAATATGTGCTGCACGCATTGAACATTCTAACCCAACATAGACTGTTTGAGTGTATACTTGTTAGGATACTTTTTCAGTTTAATGCCTCAACTACTAATTCAACCGAATCCTTACCGAAGCTCTACCAAAGCGGGTCAAAAGGGAAATTTTTGGGCGATAGGGATATGCCGGAAGTGAAAGTTAAATTTTGGAAGATTTAGGGTTGGAATGGACTTAGAATTATTTGGATCAAATAAGAAAAGAGAAGAAGACTTCGGATTGCAAGAAAAATTGGAAAGAGGGAAGTCAGGGGGCAAAGGAAGATGGTTGTTATTCCAATTCAAACGTCTTGATTTGATGTGAGTAACTCACTGAACCATTTCTTAGCTAGAGTTATTCAGTAGAAGGAGATTAGGATTTTTGGCGAAAAGGATATGGATAGAGTTCGAAATAGGGGGTTTTCTATAGAATCGGGTATCAAACTCTGAAGATGGTGGAATTACGGAGGAGCTTCTGTGGGACTGTTATGTTAGCTCAAAAGAAAAGGAACCGAATCAGATTGGCACAATTCGTGATGGCAACTATAGAGGTTGATTTTGATTGAGGGTTGGAGGAGCTTGGATGACACCCAACAAATTAAGATCCAACTATGTACTGGTTGATTTTCCATGATGACTCAAAAGAAGTTAAGTAGAAAGGAATAGTAGGGAGCAATTATGGAAGGACTTGAATTGGACCCTAGGGAATTGAAGGAGCCAGAACCGAATGCATCTTTACAAATAGATTCTTGGGCCAGTCGTGTATATGGGATTCAGATACCGAAGATGGTGATATTATCAGGGAACCTCTGATGGATTTTGAAAATAACTTTGCAAAACGAAAAAGAGATAAAATGTACGTATAAAGATTGAAGATGAAGTAATTCGAGAGAATAGCAAAAGACATCACCAAGTATTGAAGGAATGTGGATAACACGACATACAAATTTCACCGAGTTGTCGGTCATTCTTCTATGAAGACTTCCAAGGATATTAAGTTGAGGGAAATCGGGAAGTAGAGATGGTGAAATTATGTGGACTAAGTGTAAAGGAGTAAATGGATCAAAACTGGATGTATCACTACTGTTCAAAGAGAATGAAGAATTACCGTGGCAAGAGATGAGGAAGGATTCATATGAAGGATTAGCACTTGCTACCATGTCAAAATTTTAAGTGATAGAAACTGTGAGGTTAATCGCGGAAGGGATTATAATTGGATTACCGTGTTCCCTGACTTGAAGATGAGGGGTTAAGAAAGGTAGTGAATAACAGGAATCGATCCAATCACTATAATTGGTGATTGATTTAGTGAGGATTAATACAATTGGTTGTGGGAAGGGATACTATGATTTAATCAAGATGGGTTACCGTCTTTTCAAATGTTTTCCGTGGCAAGTTGGGGATGCTATTTCGGCGAGAGAATAATTTCGAGAATCCGCGAAAGGGTCGAGTGTGATTCATGAATAAAGACTGGCTATGGAATGGGAATGGGGTAGTTGTTACGATGTCAACACGCCGAGGATTCCAAAGCTTAGTGCTACGAGCAAAAAGGAAATTCCAAGAATTAATCAAGAACCAAATCGGAGCCTCCAACCGCATTATGAATTATCAACTTTCAACCTCATTTCTTCGGTGAACGGTATAAGAAACATTCATGGCATATGCATACATGCAATTGTAATTCAAATAATTTTGACGATGTGTACCTTGTTTCCCTTTCATGATAATTGCTTTGCATGATTGATGACTTATGTGCTTGCTTTATATATATTGCTCTGTCTTTTGTGTCTTACATGATTTCAACTGTTGTAATTGATTCTGTTGCCTCATGTTTGATGTTTGCTCTTTGATTTTTCTGTTTGGGTTGTGTGGCTCGGGAGTATTGGAGACTTCCTTGCTTTGTTGTTTGAGAGACGGGGTTCTCTCCTTGATGTTTCAGAGACGGGGCTCTCTCTTTGTTGTTTGAGAGACGGGGTTCTCTCCTTGTTGTTTCAGAGACGGGGCTCTCTCTTTGTTGTTTGAGAGACGGGGTTCTCTCCTTGTTGTTTCAGAGACGGGGCTCTCTCTTTGTTGTTTGAGAGACGGGGTTCTCTCCTTGTTGTCTCAGAGACGAGGCTCTCTCTTTGTTGTTTTCGAGAGACGGAGTTCTCTCTTTGTTTGAATAGGTTGTAGTGAATCCGAGGACGGATTCTTTTTAAGGGGGTGAGGTTGTAATGCCCCGGTTTTTCAGAGGTTTGAGCATGACGTATTTGTTACCAATGTGCGCAATTTAATTAATGATATATGCTTCACTATTATTTCTTTTATTGATTTTATTAATTGATTGTGAATTCTTGAGACGTTTGAGCATGTGTGTTTATGTTTGATACCGTTTCTATTTGATTCGAATTCTGTTTTTCGTGGAAACTCAGCATGAGTGAATTATGTGACTTATGATTATGTTTATATGCTCATTGCATGATTTTATTCTCGTATGTGTGAGTTTTGGATTCATTTGTGTGATCGGAACCGAAAAGGGGGCTAAAGAGCATTTAGCGCACCTTGTGTTCCGGGAGGCATATCTTGAGCTCGGGAACTCGGAATCGAGTTCCGTCACCTCCATTGGATCTGGATCGACGAATTGGAGACAATGGGATAAGCCTCATATTTTTCAAAGATTATTTGATCTGCCAAATTTTAACCGAAACAAGCCCCTTGCACCAAAAATGACAAATAATAGCTATTTCACGTTCACGGACCTATCCTAACGTACCTAGACCCTAACTATTGACCTATACCCACTTGAACACTCTCTCTCTCCCCCATATCAGCCCCCCCACCGAACCAAACCCCCTCTCACTCACCAAACTCAGCCAAAATGGAGAGAGAAAGAAGAAGAAAGAAGGAAAGAAGAAAGAAGAAGGAGAACTATTCAACCCTTGGGTATTTTAGCTCATACCCCCTCCATTTCTCCTCCAAATTGAAAGGTAAGACCATATTTGTGATGTACATCTCCTCATAGTCATTTTGAGTTAAGGTTTGCATGGTTTCTCCAAGTGATGAGCATGTATTGGCATATGGGGTGATTAGTGAGGGTTTGGGAAGAATTGATGAATTCTAGCTTGCTTCCTTGTGGATTCTTTTGGTATGAAGTATGCATATTGCTCCTAAGTTGTCATTTGTGATATGTATGAAATTGTTTTAGGTATTGGATTAGGATTCATGACTTTGCCATTCAAGAAATTGAAGAGATTGTATGATTTTGTTCCAATTTCATTCCTTGCATGAATCGTTGCATCTTTGGACGTTTATATGGCTTGTAATGCTTGGTTTCTTACTACCCTAACTTACCTTGATGTGTTAGCATCATGTTTATATGGTTTAGCATGAGTTTTGCCCTGCTTGTTGGGTGTTTTTTCGCCACTGACCTGAATCCACGAGGGTGGATTTTACCTTTGGAAAAAATCCGCGGGGGTGGATTTGAGGCAGTGGGACTAGACCAGATCCATGGGGGTGGATGTTTTTCCCAAGGGGGTGGATTTTGTCCAGCCTGTTTTTGTTACTCCGATTCTATTTTTCTTCGTTTGTTTGATCTTCCTTCACCTCTTTTATGACTTCTACATTATGCTAACATGTATTATTATGTGTTATGATTATGAAATGGAATTCATGACTTGAATTGATATGTTTTAGTCAAGCAACAAACTACTATGATATTATATGACTTAAGTGCTAATGCGTGAAATGTTAAGTACCTTCTTATAATATTTTGATATCTTAAATGATTTATTTTGCTTCTATATTTATTATATACATTGTAAACTTGTTTATGTAGCTTCTATGAATACTATATGGAAGTTATGAACTTGATAACTCCATGTATTGAATGTACTTGAATGAATTACGTGATAATGCGACTGTTCTTGTAACTAACACATCCCTTATGTGTTCAATGGATTCCTTTCACATCTAAATGATTTATGTGCATTGTAAACATGTTGATATTTATCTTATGATTATTGTATGGAATTTTTGGCTCGTTTTGATTTGAATTATGAAAGATACGATACGATTGAATGTGAAACCTTCATGTATTGAATGTACATGGGTTGAGTGCTTGATTATATGTCTCCATGACATTGTATTACTTCTTATGCATCTCATACCACGTTAATGCATTGCCGTGCGTCTTATATGGTTCATTTGGAGTCTTGAGTCTCACAAAGTACACTACATTGTTTTCTATTCAGTTTCTCCAGGGTGGAGACTTGCTGGGTTCATAAGGCACCATGAGTCTTCCTTCTTTTGGTATTGTCGGTAAGGTGTAACAGGTGGGTTTCTCTTCTACTAGTTAATGACCCTATATAATCCTAACATGTAAAGATTTCGGCCAAAATTATTATATATATATAGAGTCATTTATTGAGTCTATGATTTTGAACGTATAGCCTTCTTTTATGAATACCTACCGAGTGTTTTGGCGAGAAATGTATGAATGAATGAATGCACAATGGGGCCCAGGGACTTGGTGTTAGAGGCTATCCGGGGAGGCATGGGCCGACGGTGATCCCTTTCTACCAGTTCCATTTACAGAACGGCGTAACCGGACCCCGTTAGGAGTTAGCGGGGAATGGACGCTGAGTGCCATCTGGGGAGTCATGAAACCCTTTTGGTCCATGCATGGATGGTTCGGCCCGATCACCCGGCCATCACCCGGAGGAAAAAGGTGTAAATGTTTATGATTGTGCACAAAAGAATGATATGTATGAATGAACGAATGTATGAATGACTAATGGATTACACAAGGTGTTGGTTGGAGATAATGCACGCCCACTCGCCGGGCCACAAATGACCTAATTAATGGAATTTGATGGTTATAATCCCTTTTGATGATTTCTTTATCTCACCCACTTGGGAAATGCTTTGAAAACCTCATTTGGGGATTATAACTTGCATGTGAATGTTTAAATACTGTCTTATATTATATTATGCCCTGTTTTATACCCACCAGTCTCCTATAGACTGAACCCGGCTTTGTTTTCAGTTTTGCAGGTTTTGGTGTGCTAGGCGGGGTTCCGAGTCGGTCAAGTTCTATATCTTAGTTTGAGTCACTTTGCACGCATCTTTGTATTTTAATTAAGGGATGAAAGAATGTATGTATGAAACACGGTTATGATTGTGATTATGAATTATGTTTACATTTATGTTTGAATTTCGGGACTAGGTATTTATGCTAGTTGAACCCGTCATTACTTCTTATGTTTTTTTATGAATGGTATGATTTGTTTTTGAAATTTCATGTATGTCAGTCTTGTTCTTTTGGTTTTAAGTTTAGCTCCCGCCTAGCATAGCGAGTGAGTGAGTCCCCGTTCGCTGTGAGCTTGGTTCATGTATGGATTTTCCATTTCATGTGTGGATCGGGCTCATAGTGCGGGGGATGTGGCGCCTCTTGTTCCGGGTGCTACACGAAAAGTCGGGGTGTTACAATCTCTCCCCCTTAAAAGAATCCGTCCTCGGATTCATTGCTCGCTCGGAAACAATTCGGGGTGAAATCTTTTCATCTTATCCTCCGTCTCCCACGTAGCCTCTTCGATTTTATCACTTCTCCAAAGAACCTTGACTAGTGGAATATGCCGATTTCGAAGTTCCTGAAATTTTCGATCCAATATCCTAATCGGCTTCTGAACGAAGGTGAGATCCGGTTCTAATTCCACTTCTTCAACCGGTAGAACCTCGGACTCGTCTCGATAATACTTTCGGAGCTGTGAAACATGAAACACGTTATGAATTCTAGTCAAACTCGGAGGCAAGTCCAATCGATAAGCCGTATCCCCAATCTTCTCTAGAATCTCATATGGTCCCATATACCGAGGGTTTAATTTTCCCCCTCGTCCAATCCTTGAGAACCCTTTTCGTGGAGAAGCCTTTAAGAAAACCCAGTCTCCAATCTCAAACTCCAAATTCTTTCTCCGAAGGTCTGTATAGCTCTTTTGTCGATCCTGAGCGGCCTTCATCCGTTGTCTAATTATCTGGACCTTATCAATAGCCTCTTGTACAACCTTAGAGGGTTTTTCCTTCTTTTCCCCTCTTTTAATCCCTTCTTGCTTGGTCCAATTCCATTCCTCCAAGTCAAAGAACAGCGGTGATCGACATTTACGTCCGTAAAGAGCTTCATAAGGGACCATTTCAATCGAGGCTTGATAGCTATTGTTGTAAGCAAACTCAATTAACGGCAACTGTTCATTCCACTAGCTTTGAAAGTCCAATGCACATGCTCTCAACAGGTCCTCCAGATACTTAATCAACCTTTCTGATTGTCCGTCGGTCTGAGGATGGAAAGCTGTACTGAATTGAAGCCTTGTTCCCAAACACTTCTGTAATTCTTGCCATAACCGTGAAGTAAATCTGGGATCCCGATCCGAGACAATACTAACAGGTACTCCATGAAGCCTGACAATCTCATCATTGTATCTCTTGGCCAATTTACTCACTTTATCGGATATTCTGATAGCAAGGAAATGAGCTGATTTTGTCAATCTGTCCACTATAACCCAAATTCCATCGAAACCTGCTCTCGCTCTTGGTAATCCCGAAACAAAATCCATGGCTATTTGTTCCCATTTCCATTCCGGGATAGGCAATGGTTGAAGTAGCCCCGATGGCTTTTGATGTTCTGCCTTTACCACTTGACAAGTCATACAATGTTTCACAAAGTTGATCACATCCCGTTTCAACCCATTCCACCAATAGAATTGTTTAAGATCCTTATACATTTTGTTCCCTCCGGGATGTATCGAATACCCTGACCGATGGGCTTCCTCAAGAATAATCCTTTTTAGCTCTTCCGGGACAACAACTCTATTCTTGAATCTTAGAAGTCCCGTATCATCAAACCCAAACGAACATTCTGAATCAGCTCGAGCTTTCTCAGCTAATTTCTGAACCTCGGGATCAATCCTTTGAGTATCAAATATTCTCTGCTTAAGATCTGGTTGAACCTTGATATTCCGAATACTAGCCCTCAGTCTGAACAACTCATTCTCATCTCCAATTTCCACTTCCACATTGGACACGCTAGCTTTCCTACTAAGCGCATCCGCGACCCAATTGGCTTTGCCAGGATGGTATCGGATTGTACACTCATAATCCGCCTAAAGTTCCATCCAACGCCGTTGTCTCTTATTCAATTTCTTTTGTGAGAATAAGTATTGGAGACTCTTGTGATCGGAAAAGACCTCGAACGAAATTCCATAAAGATAGTGTCTCCACTTACCCAAAGCAAAGATCACTGCAGCTAACTCCAAATCATGAGTGGGGTAGTTCTGTTCATGCTCTTTCAATTTCCTTGAGGCATAGGCGATTACTCTTCCATTTTGCATCAACACACATCCCAAACCTTCCTTTGAGGCATCCGTATAAACTGTATATCCTTCTGTACCTTCGGGAAGTGCTAATACAGGAGCGGTGGTCAACTTCTCCTTTAAAAGTTGAAAGCTAGCTTCACATGCCTCATCCCACTCAAACTTAACCGCCTTCCTAGTCAATCGGGTTAAATGAGCCGCAATCTTTGAGAAATCCTGAACGAATCTCCGATAGTAGCCTGCCAAACCCAAGAAACTCCTTACTTCTGAAGCATTTTTCGGGCTTTGCCATTGAATAACCGTCTCAATCTTAGAAGGGTCTACTTCCACACCTTTCCTTGAAATAATATGGCCCAAAAATGCTACCCGATCAATCCAAAACTCGCATTTGCTAAACTTAGCATACAACCGATGTTCCCTTAAGGTATCCAACACAATTCTGAGGTGCCTGGCATGATCCTCCGGAGTTCGCGAATAAACCAAGATGTCATCGATGAATATTACCACAAACTTATCCAAATAGGGCCGGAAAATTCGATGCATCATATCCATAAAAGCAGCCGGAGCATTAGTCAATCCAAAAGGAATCACTACGAACTCGTAGTGTCCATACCGGGTGTTAAATCCCGTCTTCGGAATGTCCTCTTCCCGGATCTTCAATTGATAGTATCCTTGTCTCAAGTGCAATTTTGAGTAAACCCCCGAACCTTGTAACATGTCGAATAAATCCTCTATATGGGGCAAAGGATACTTATTCTTTACAGTCAACCGATTAAGCTCCCGGTAATCTATACACATTCTTAAGGTTCCATCATTTTTCTTAACAAAGAGAACCGGAGCACCCCAAGGTGACGAACTTGGCCATATATATCCAACTTTGAGTAATTCTTCCAATTGAATTTTTAACTCTTTTAATTCGGCCGGTGCCATGCGATACGGAGTCTTAGAATACGGTGTGGATCCTGGATATAAGTCGATAACAAATTCGATCTCACGGTCTGGTGGTAAAGAACTCAAATTTTCCGAAAACACATCGGAAATATCCTTAACAACCGCGGTATCCTCCAATTTAACTTGATCTTTAGGCCTATTAAGAAGGTAAGCAATAAATCCCGTTGCTCCTTCTCTCATCAACTTGTGAGCTTCCATATAAGACAAGAGAGATACCGTTCTTGATCCACTACCAATCACCAATTCATTACCCAAAATCACTTTCTTCGCAAAACAATCAACATTGGCCCGATGCCTGGACAACCAGTCCATACCCAAAATAACTCCATACCTCTTCATAGGCATAACAATTAAATCAGCCGGATATTCTTTCCCTTCAATCAGAACTAAACACTCCCGAACCAACTGATCTGTCTGAAGACTACCGCCAAGTGGCGAACTCACCAAATAACAAGAAGAGAGACAAATAACAGGCAAGCATAGAGTGGCAACTATATCACAAGAAATAAAGGAATGCGTGGCACCCGGATCAAAGAGTGCATGAATGCTCATGTTATGTATGCATAGGGTACCTTCTACCACAGCTGTAGGATCAATCTCTGCATCTTGCTCCTCACCCTCGAGGGCATAAGCACGAGCCGGGATCATTGGCCTTTGAACTCGTCTTTGAAATCCGGGGTCCTTGTCAAGACAAGTATCCGCCATATGGTCACCCTTCCCGCATATGAGACACAAATTCAACCTTCTCCGACAATTATAAAAATTGTGAGTTGGTCCTCCACAATGTGTACAAGGAGCTTGAGCCAATCTCGCCTCACTCAGACCTTGTCGATCTCTCGTTGGTGCAGGCAAGGCTTTTAGAACTGGTGGAGTTGTTCCTCCCATTCTTGGCTTCTTAAACGGACCCTTAGGAGGGGGACTAGCTTGAATCATCGGCCTCTTTCCCGAATTCGATCCGGAGCCTCTTCCCATTGGAGCTCTAAAAATCGGATCCTTCTTCTTGAATTCTTCTTCTTGAACTAAAGCTCTTTGCACGGTGTCGGCAAATGACTCGAAATTGTGACCCGCCTGGCCGTGTCTCAAGTCCTGTCTTAACCCCGCAATGAATTTCCTCGACTTTCTCTTCTCATCCCGGGTGACATGAGGAGCATATTTCCCAAGTCTATTAAATACGGCAAGATATTGAGTCACCGTACGCGCACCTTGCTTTAAATCCATAAACTCTTGCTCCTTCCTTTCTCTCACTACCTCCGGTACAAAACATTCCCGGAATTCTCTCTTGAAAACCTCCCAAGTCACTTCCTCTTCATCCACTTCAAGTTTCTCTCTCGTTCGTTCCCACCATTCATACGCATCTCCTTCAAGTTGGAATATAGCAAATTGAGCCTGCTCTTGCGTAGTAAACTGTCGGACTCCAAATATCCTCTTTAATCGAATCAACCAACCCTCCGAGACCGCATCATCAATAGAACCAAAAAACCGAGGGGGGTTGTAGCTCAGAAACACCCCATGAGGATCTCTATTATTATGGTTTGGTGGAGGAGCTTGTTGTTCTGCTTGTTGTGGTGGGGGAGCTTGAGCCCTCCTATGCTCGACATAATTGAAAACCGCTTCCATGAAATTTCCCATATCCATCGGTGGTGCTTGTGGTTGGGGTGGAGGCGTAGGGGATCGGTCATGATGACGACGGTGTCATGGAGATCTCTCACGGTGTCTACGTGGAGGCATCCTGTTCAAGAAATACTGAAATGCATGCTATTTTTAGTCCATGCATGCAAGTGCAATTAATTCGATCAAAATTCAAGATTTAAGGCACACAAGCACGTAAACAATGCATATGCAACACATTGACAAGTTGTTCCTAAAGCCGAACGACCTAACTGACTCAACACGACACTAGAGCCCGGGTTTTGCAACCCTAAGCTCTGATACCACATAAGGATGTAGCACCCGAGCGTGAGGTACCACATCCCCCGCACCGAGACCCGACCCGTATATGAAATGGAAGTCCATACCCGTGCCAAATCCACAGCGAACGGGGACACAACCCACACGCTATGCTAGGCGGGACTAACCCTTAAACCAATCAACTCAAGATAATATAAAATCAGAGTTAAAGTAAAATGCGTAAGAAAGAAAGACATAGCATATACAGTGAGCCACCAAGCTCTAAAAATAGATATACAAGAGCATTCAAATATTCAACGGCACTCACGGCCTACAAATCATGTCGCTCCAAGCTATACTATGATCATAAATAAAGTAGCAATAAGAGTATGAAGATGAGACTGAAAAGAAGTGCTAAACATAAATGCAAGACCTAGACGACTTGTATTCCCGCCTAGCACTCCTATACCTGCACAAAACAACTGAAAACAACCGGGTTCAGTCTAAAAGAGACTGATGGATATAAAACGGGGCATAAGATTTCATATCGCATAAATTAAACACATACATGCAAGCCCTAATCCCGTGTGAAGTTTGATAAGAATTTACCAAGTGGTTAAAACAAAAGGAAACATCAACGAGATTACGACGTTCATATTCATTCATAATTGTTCATAAGGGTTTATGGCCCGGCGAGTGGGCGTGCACAATCTCCAACCTACTCCTCGTGTAATCATAATCAATTATTCAATCATTCATTATCATACATAAATCTTTTGTGTTCATACATAACATGATCATAATCATTCATATACACCTTCTTCCTCCGGGTGGTGGACGAGTTTGCAAGGCTCGACCACCTAATCATATCAATGTGGCTATGAGGTTCATGAGTCCTCAAAGCCCGGTTAGTGTTTCCTCGTCAAAAACTCCTTGACGAAGTCCGTTTCGCCGTAGTTGGTTAGAACTAGTATATGGGATCCCCGTCAGCCCTTGCTTCCTCGGTTAGCCACATATACTAAGTCCCGGGGCCCGTGCAATCATAAATCATAAATGTCTCGCCAAACATAAGGTAGGGTTTCATAAATAAAAGGGGTCATATGTTTGAAATCATTTACCCAAAATGACTCGATATATATATAAATACTATTTTGGCTTAAAACCTTTCACATAAGGGATATATCGGTCACTTTAACTATTAGAAGAAAAACCCACCTTTTCAAAGCAAAAGAAAGGCACAAACGTCTCAATGCTCGCCCTCGTCTCCGACCAAACCCGAATCTGAGCAAAAGAAAAGGTATGAGACTCAATGACCACATATGACGCTCGGCAATGAAGTGAATATGACATGAATGCATAAATGATCATGTTATATCATAAAAATGTTAATGTGCACTATTAAGGAATTTAAAACATATAATCAAATCATTCGTTCATATATTTCATTCAATTCCATAAATTCATAAATTCATAATGCATATCAATTAATCCAAGAATTCATTTAATAAACAATTAGGAGTAACATAAATAAAACGTTCAATCAATAGTCGGTAATTTAAATACGCGAAATAGAAATCAATTAAATTCTAAAATTGAATTAAATCAAATAATATTTGAAATATATAATAAATATATATAATATAATAAGTATATAATAATATATAATAACATATGTATATATATAATATATATATATACGCACACATGCATAAATATATATATGTATACATATGCATGTAATATATTATATAACTTCATGCATACACGTACACACACAAAAATGTAATATAAATACTCATGCATGCCATTAACTCCACAATTCCATGCACACACAACACCACTCCCATGCATGCAACACACACACACTGCACAGATTATATACAGCAGCAACATATGCATCGCCGGAAAAAGAAAACGCAGGCAAATGATTCAGGAAAAACGGGGTGACACCCCCGTGTCACCTCCCAAGCCCAGACCGAGACACCCCCGTGTCTCGGTACAGCAATTCCAGGCCAATCTGCACCCCCGTTCCTCGCTGGAGCGAACAAAAATGACACCCTCGTGTCTCGCCCAACAGCAACCTCTGTTCTTGACAGCAAACGCAGCAGAAAAAGGGTAGAAGTTCCAGCATGAAATGCAAGCAACAAAAGCAACAATACAAGGTACAAAATGCAGCAAGAATTCAACAAGAATGATCCCACAAAGCTACGAAAACTGACAGCAAAATGCATGAAGGGTCACGACAGTTTTGACAGCAACAAACCAGTCCCAAAACAGAGCAAAAATCTCGAAGAAAAACAGAGCATGAACGATCCTCATCAACTCCACACATCCATACCAGTTTAGAACAATAAATACTCATCTAAGAAACACCATATCAACATATATATCATGTAACGCCCCATTTTTCATTTATACGTTATGTTACATTATATTAAATTTCATAACATTATATGTAATATATTCTTATGTATTTATATGAATTATCATTAACGTGGAATTTATGTGAATTAATTGATAACGTGCTTAATTGCTATTATGTGACTCTAATTGATCATTTTATAAATTTATGGACTTGATTGCATAATATGCATTGGAGTTATTTGATTAATTGTCTAGAGAAGGAACTTGTGTGCATGAATTCAAATAGCTTAGGGACTCATTTGCAAAAAGTGATGATTCATCCATTCTCTTACAAGACTTTGTATATATCATATATCATTACATTTCTTCCACTTTCTTCTCATATATTCCATTTCATCCAAGAACATAAGTTACACACACTTACACCTAGTATATACCGACATTTACACCTTGAGGAGGGAAGAAGATTTCATCCATAATTCAATCCATAATTGAGGAACTGAAGAGTTAGAAGCATCATCAACCTCATATCATCATCTCATCACCATCCTTTTTTATTCAAGGTAGGAATTGGAAAGTTTGAGAAATTCTTGAATATTTGATCAAGTATGGATTTATGAATTTGTTGATGAATTCTTGCATGTTGGGAGCTAGATCCATGCTTAGGAGTAAAAAGGAATTGAAGTTGAAAATATTAAGTTTTATGGAAGTTGGGAAGCATGTATATATATGGGTTTTGGAGATTTTTGCATGTAAATTATGAGAAATGATAATGTATTGATATACTGAGCTTATGGGTATTGGTTATATAACAAACTGATAATGTTAAGTTTCCGCTTCATTTTCTGCTGAATGTTGAGTTAGTCCCGCCTAGCTTGTTGTTTTATTTTATTGTCACCCGTTCGCTGCAGGTTGAGTCATGTACGGACTATCCATTTCGTGTGTGGATCGGCCTGTAGTGCGGGGGTGTGGCAACCCCACGTGTAGGGGTGCTACATCTTAGGTGGTATCAGAGCCTGGTTGTAAAACCGAGGTTCTAGTATCGTGTCCCGTGAGTCTAGGTCGTGCGGTATAGGATTAATTGTTAACTTGAGAGTCTTGTATCTTATTTAAACTTACTTGAATTACTTGAATTTATTTGAACTAGTTGAATTATGTGAAGTATGTGCTTTATTTGTATCTTATGGATTTAATTGCACTCATTTGCATGTACCAAACCACCATGCATACTTAGTGTCTTGTCTACAGGATGTCTCGTAGACGACCTCGTCGTGAGGGTTCTCCGGGTCACAGACATCATCACCGTGACCTTTCTCCTCGTATTCCTCCATACCCCCCCTCCGGCTCAGCCTCAGGATTTTCTTGATTCGGTGGTTCGTCTTGTTGATCAAAGAATCAGAAATTATGTACCTCCAGCACCACCTGTGCCACCAGTACAACCGGAGACACCTATTTCTGCTATACTCCGGGAGTTTCAAAACCAGCACCCTCCTAGGTTCTTTAAGGGTAATGATATTCAGGCAGAGATGTGGATGAAAGAAGTAGAAAGAATCTGGGAGCTTATTCCTTGTGATACCCGGGAGAAAGTTCGTTGCACTCTTACTTTGATTCAGGGCGAGGCTTATTCTTGGTGGGAAAGTACGAAGATTGTATTGGAAGCTGCTGGGGAAGAGATTACTTGGGAGGTGTTTGTTCGGGAATTTAAGAATAAATTCATTCCACCGGCTTCCCGAACCCGTAGGTTGAAGGAATTTACCGAACTTAAGCAAGGAGGGAAATCAGTATCAGAATACATATCCGAATTTGAAAGGTTGTCTCGCTATGCACCCAATATAGCGAGTGATGACTTCCATAAAGCGATGCAGTTCGTGCAAGGACTCAGACCGGACATACAGAGAGCTTTGGAAGCGGTTAACACGAGTACTTGGATTAAGGCTACTACAAAAGCTTTGAAAGTGGAAGACTCGGTGAATGCGAGAAGGCCTATACCTCACTCCGGATAAAATTCTAACAATGGAAAGAGGCCTATTTCTTATCAATCTTCGCTACCTCGAGAGGAATCACAAAATAAGGCTCGATCAGTTGGATTAGTTCCGGAAGCTCCAAGTGCCTCAACTTTGACCTCACCTTTGGAAAAGCCTCTTTGCGCTTATTGCGGACGGGATAATCATACTTTTGAGACTTGTAGAAAACGTTTAAACTTGTGCATACGATGCGGGAGCAATGAGCATCTAGCAAACATGTGCCCAAAGCAATGGGGAATGTCGGCCGGGGGTGCGAGGCCACTAGTTCAGGCTCGCGCATATAATCTAGTGAGGGAGGTGCAAAATGTGGATATTCATCCGAATGTGGTAGCCAAAGGTATCAATTACAACCATGACAAAATCAATGGTGAACGGTACATTTAATCATGCATATCACGTGCATCATAGATCTTAATGTTGTTGTATTTAACTTTTGGTTAGTTGCAAGTTAGTGGGTTATGAGTGGTACTTATGTGACTAATATGATTCTACTTGCCTATGTGATATTTATATGAATGTTTTTACAATTTGTTCCCTTGAATTGCTTTCGTGTGTGTTTCTCTCACTGCTTGTTGAGAGACGGGGTTCTCTCATTTCTTGTTGAGAGACGGGGTTCTCTCATTTCTTGTTGAAAGACGGGGTTCTTTCATTTCGTGTTTAAGAGACGGGGTTCTCTTTTGGCTTGTGCATCATTTTTTGAAACTCGGCAGTGGACCTGGGGACCAGGTCCTTTTAAGGGGGGGAGAATTGTAACGCCCCATTTTTCATTTATACGTTATGTTACATTATATTAAATTTCATAACATTATATGTAATTTATTCTTATGTATTTATATGAATTATCATTAACGTGGAATTTATGTGAATTAATTGATAACGTGCTTAATTGCTATTATGTGACTCTAATTGATCATTTTATAAATTTATGAACTTGATTGCATAATATGCATTGGAGTTATTTGATTAATTGTCTAGAGAAGGAACTTGTGTGCATGAATTCAAATAGCTTAGGGACTCATTTGCAAAAAGTGATGATTCATCCATTCTCTTACAAGACTTTGTATATATCATATATCATTACATTTCTTCCACTTTCTTCTCTTATATTCCATTTCATCCAAGAACATAAGTTACACACACTTACACCTAGTATATACCGACATTTACACCTTGAGGAGGGAAGAAGATTTCATCCATAATTCAATCCATAATTGAGGAATTGAAGAGTTAGAAGCATCATCAACCTCATATCATCATCTCATCACCATCCTTTTTGATTCAAGGTAGGAATTGGAAAGTTTGAGAAATTCTTGAATATTTGATCAAGTATGGATTTATGAATTTGTTGATGAATTCTTGCATGTTGGGAGCTAGATCCATGCTTAGGAGTAAAAAGGAATTGAAGTTGGTATGAAAATATTAAGTTTTATGGAAGTTGGGAAGCATGTATATATATGGGTTTTGGAGACTTTTGCATGTAAATTATGAGAAATGATAATGTATTGATATACTGAGCTTACGGGTATTGGTTATATAACAAACTGATAATGTTAAGCTTCCGCTTCATTTTCTGCTGAATGTTGAGTTAGTCCCGCCTAGCTTGTTGTTTTATTTTATTGTCACCCGTTCGCTGCAGGTTCATTCATGTACGGACTATCCATTTCGTGTGTGGATCGGCCTGTAGTGAGGGGGTGTGGCAACCCCACGTGTAGGGGTGCTACATCTCAGTTCCTAAAAGAGCTCAACCGTGACAGTAGTCGTACGTGACATTCATGGAAAGTTTTCTCAAAGTATCATAAATGGTATCTCATCAATATCTCAACCACCATGAAATTAATGACTATAAATGATATGAGGATGTCAAAACAATCAATCTCAAGCTTGGAATCAATCAAAACCAACAAGAATCGAATGAGATCAACAAAATGCCCAAAATTCTTCATTTTCGAAAATAACCCAGAAATTCTTGAAACCATGCTCAAATTCGTGAATGAAAGGATGGAAATGAACAGAAATGAGCATATATTACAATCCTAAACTTACCTTGTTGATTGGATGAAGTTTGGATGAGATTTGAGCTCCAAAATCTCTAAGGAAAGAAGGGTTACGGGACTGCTTGAATTTCCAGAGACTTTGGCTGAGCTTTGGGGATTGTGTGAGGGTTAGTTTGGTTAGGGCATGATATGTTAGGATAGGTGGTTGAGTTAGGGATCAATAGAATGAAACCATGGTTAATTTGGTTAAAGTTTGGATGAGATATGGCTATTTTTGTACAGCAAGGTCAGTTTAGTCTCCGTTTCGTTTTTCGGTTGAATTTCGGAGGTTCAAATGACTTAGGATAAATATAAGGCTAAGTTTACTAAACTCGAATTTTCGTTACGAGTTCAGCGGAGTTGACGGAACTCGAATCCGAGTTCCCGAGCTCAAGATATTAAATTCGGAACCAAGGGTACGCTAAGTGCTCGTTAGCCCCCCGATTTGGTTCCTCGATTCAAATTAAATTCGTTAACATCTCAAATGAATTCGAAAACATAAACCGAGCATATAAGCATGTTCATAACACATATATTTATGACATACTACAAATTCGTGGCATTTCGATATCATTTCATATAAGAACGAAGCACAAAATGAACAACATGCACAATTCATGCAATTCATGCATATTTCAATAAAAATTCATGCACAAATATTTTAATTAAATAAATCAAATTAATTTATAAACATTATTAAAGTCACGTAATTAATTAATTAAAACATGATTAATTAACATAACACGTAATTAGCATAATCAATAAATTAATAATAATTAAAGAAATATATATATATATATATATTATATTACGATATATATATATATATTAGAATTAATAATAAATTAAAATAAAATATAATAAAATAAAATAATAACAATTTATAATAAAATTAAATATAAAACACGTAAAAACAATTAATTCGCGCAAATTTGTAAACACATACGTCATACCTTTACGTCCGAAAAGTCGGGGCGTTACACATATCATCCGATAAACCAAATAATCAAAGTGTTCATGCAATAAGTTCAAAGATACACACCTATATGATCACATATTCATGCTCAAGGTCAAAGAAACTCATCTAAATCACAAAGCCCTAACTATTCAACATAATCCATCTCATAATATACCATTACCAACCTTGGGAAGAAAGAAATGGAGTGAAGATGATGAAATGGAGGAGATGATCTTGATGATGCTAATGTCTCTTGAAATGATCCTTCCTATCCTCTTCTAGCTTTGGAGATCAAAGATGGAATGAAGATGAAGATGAGTGTGTGTAATATGTGTGTTAGAGATTTTGTATGTGTTTGTGTGTGTGTGTCTTGTGCTTATTGATTCAATGTATGTGTAATATATGTATAGATATAATGTGTATATGTATAAAGTAATAAAGTGAAGATATTAAGCATATTATATTATATAATTGATCTTAGTGCTATAATAATATATACATATATAATGAATGTGAGTATTAGTGTAAGAAGACTTATACATGTATATATATATAATTGCATCTCTCATGAATAATATATGAAATAATGAGAATATTAATCTTAGGAATTTAGTTTAAGTATAAAGATATACATATATATATATATATATATATATATATATATATATATAAGAAAATAATATGTGATGAAATGAAAGTGTATGAGTTATGCATATGTTAGAAATTAAAATGAAATGAAATGATATTAATAAGATCACATAACAATTAAACACTTAATCACATAAGTCACTTAGACACATAATCCTAAGACATGCCAACAATTCTAACACTCAAACTCACACGTGTGGCGCGTACCTGTACGACAAAAACACGGGGCGTTACACTCATGTCCTAAAAGTAATAACAAATATTTACAATGATTCTCCAATATATACAATCCGAATATTAAATACATAATAAGAGTCTCCAAAAGTAGGAAATATGAAATGCAACTTGACCTAGACTCGAAAGTACAACACGACTCGAAGCACTTCCCCGCCTATCTCAAGTCAAACCTGCAACTAAGGATAAAAGGGAGGGTCAGTCTAAACTCGGCTGAGTGAGGGGGCTAAATGCACACCCACACCTAAATACATATAGAGCAAAGCATATATCAAAAGTGATAGTCATGAACCGAGCTAAGGTTTTGCATACCAAAATATTTTCAAAGCATAATGTATAATAAAGAAATCTTAATTCGATTCATGATCCATCAAACATAAACATAAACATATGTCCGGCGAGAACGAACCTCCTCTAACTCCTAATATCATAACATAAAAGTAGAAATCATAAATCAAATCCAACCTGTGTTTTGAGATTCAAACCCTCTCCACCTACTTAACCAATACACACAGGGTAGCTAACCCACTATGTGCCTTCCCCGGTTATCCACCGAGGGCTCAAAGTACCACTCCTTCTCCACCTCCTTCAGAATCGCACGTAGGTACTTCAAAGGAGAATCATGCACAGGCTAAACCTGATGGCCCTTGCTGTACCGGGCGTCCTTACCTACAATTCCTGGGGCCCAACATACCAAATCTTACCAATTTCCATCTTTCAGGGCATACCTCGCTCGTACATAACATAAACTATAACATCCCGACCGTTTGGACTTTCAATACGCCTTTACGGGTGTGATATGTGCGTAATTTAATTATTTATTTATGTAATTACGTGATATCTTAATGTTTATGTGATTATTTGAATTTATTTGAAATTATTTGCTTAAGTATGAGTTTTGAAAATTTTGAAAGTTTATGCCCTTATGCCTTGTAATTTGCTCTATTTGCATCCGAATTCAATTTCGTTTCTTGTGAATTTTTAATATGCATTAATTATGTGAGTTATGAACTTGATGTTATGCTCGTTTTATGTTTTGGAGTTTGTTTGATTAAGTTTTAGCTTGTTTTGTTTTATAGAACCTAAAGGAGGCTAAAGAGCATTTAGCACACCTTGGGTTTCGGGCGGCGTAACTTGGGCTCGGGAATTCAGATTCGAATTCTGGAAGATGCGTTGGACTCATAACAAAATTTGGAAGATTTGGAACCAAACCTCATATTTTTTTAAGTTAATTTGAACCTCCGAAATCCCACCGAAATGAGCACCTAGCACCAAGGAGACACCTTTAACTAGTCTTGAGTTTATGGACCCCACCTTAACCCCAATTAAACCCAAACCTTGACTAATATGGCTTGAGTTAATCCCTTTCTCCCCCACCATCAGCTCATTCGAACACCTCACCAAAAGAAAGAGAAAAATCCCTCCCAAAAGTTGATTTCCAAGAGAAGAGAAGGATGAAGAAGCTACTATTCATTTTCTTGAGATTGTGAGCCCAACACCCCATCAATTGTGACGCCCCGCTTCTCGGACAAGGTAAGATTTGGTACGAGAGGCACGATTTACCTTTCCTTGCATGATTTATGTGGAATTATGCCTTAATTTGATAATGGATTTGTGCATAAGTGAAATATATTAAGTGTGCGATATATATGGCTTTATGAAATATTCCTTATATGCTTGTATTGCTATTATTGAGCATTGATAGCATGTTTTATAGCTTTCAACGAAACAATGTGCTTATTTGGACATTAAAGCATAATTTAGGGACGAAATGGTACATTTATTTTTCAAGCCTGGAACTGGTTAGAACTTAATGAAATTTAGTAGATAATTCGATTACGAGTTTATGGGTTCTTGAATCGCTCAATTCGGAGTTTGGACGAAGAAGTTATGGCCGTTTTACGAAAAGTCAACCTTTTTACTTAACCCAGTTGACCTGCGACCCAATTTCGAATTTAACCCAATTTGTGACCCGATTTCACCTAAACCCTATTCATTTGACCCGGTTCGTGACCTAAATAGCTGACCCAAATCAGATTATACTACTTAAGTTCATTTTAGCGTTATTTCATAAGATTCAAGCCATTCCCTCAAAGAGTTTCTCTCAAAGCCTATTCATATTCTCTCAAGAATACCAAGAACACTTCAAGCCATCTTCAAGAACCAAGAGTGGAGATTAAAGCTGGAGATTCAAGACTAAAGAACAAGATTTCCTCTTCGATTTTCAGTTCTTAAGGTAAAGATTGCTTGAATGCTTATCTGGGTCTTCTTCTTGAACTTGAAGCTTGAGTTTGAAATCTAGGGTTCATGTTAGATGGATTAAATCCGAATTCGTTGATGGAAATATGTTTCTTATGTTGCTAGGAATGATTTGGTGTAAGAATTTCATGTTTTTATGCTCATATGGGAAATCCTCCATTGTTGACCTTTGAAGCTTTTATGAAGATTCTTGCATGTCTATGTTCTAGCATGTTTTAGCTTGATATGATGATGGATTCTTGTTCCTTATGTGTTTTTATGGAGAATGTGATAGATTTCCTACAATTTCTTGCATGATTGTTGATTTCACCATTGTTGTGCTTGAAGCTTTCATGAAACTTGTAGAAGATGAAGTTCTTGTATGAATTGTTAGGTTTCTTGATGTTTATATGTTCCTAAGTGCTTTATTATGTAACTTGATGATTTATGATGCTTATTTGTGGTTTTCGAAGCTTAATTTCATGTTTTGGGGTGTTTGGAACTCATTTCCGTCGAGTTTGAAGTTGCTGTCACGTTTTTTTTTAAGTTCTGGGCAGAATCCACTAAGGGGGATTTTTGCTGTGTAAAAATCCATGGGGGTGGATTTCAGGCAGTAGCTTCTGGACCTAATCCGCGAGGGTGGATTTTTTGTGAAGGAAAATCCACGGGGGTGGATTGTCCCCAGCCTTGTTTGCTTGATTCGTTTCACTTGTTTTGCCTCTCGTTATATGGTGTGACATCTCATTCATACCTTATATTATGATCTCTATACCTCAAGCATGCTTAAGTTATCTTAATTGACTAAGTTATGCGTTTAATTAAATTGTGTTAAGTATGATTCATATGCCGCTTAATACATATGACTTGAGAACTTGATACATGACTTATATGATGCAATGTGATCATAATTTCCAATATATACCATCGTTCAACATTCCTTGCACATCATTAGCATATTTGCATTCATGTCAAAGCCGTGCGTCGTCTTGTTGGGTTCCGAGTTGAGTCTTACCTTGTTAGTATGTTGTCTTGTTAGGTGGTGGGTCTCCGGACGAGTCGACTTAGTTACTCGTAGTGGTTCGTTGGTTGGTTCGTGGTAAAGGTTAGGAGTTATATATATGTAAAATGCATCTAAAACTGTGGACAGATATATGACCTATCATGTTTGATGGTTTTGAACTCCCATTTTGTAAAAAGGAGCCACCTCGTTAATCGTGTTTCTGATTCGTCTCAATTAAACTGAATTAGGTAGAAATTCTAACGCTTAGATGCCAATTAGGTATTCATGAGTTCTTTTAGAAAGCCTGAATTACGAAACTGTAAATTTTCTTGAATTTCTGAAACTGTTTTCTTAAAGTATGTTTTTGAAAACCGTTTTAATTCAAATCTGTTTAAATCATATTTAAAATTTTGGATTGTTGTTGGTTTTTGAACTAAAAGTACGAAACACGAAATCGCGTTACGAAAACACGAGCCTGGACGTGCTAAGGCGTAGCACGGGTAGGCCCGCGTGCCCGCCGGTTGCGGGACTGCCCGCCGCTGCCGCCCGCCAGCACCTAGGCGAGTGCGCACATCCCTCCCACAACCGCGCGGGAGCCTGCCGGCCACGCCCGCCCGTCCCCGCCCAGCTGCTGCGGGCAACGCGCGCGTTGGCAGCTCACTCTGTCAGCTGCGCGCAGCGCTAGAGCGCGCCCATGCGCGCGATGCTGCGCGACTGCCGGGCTTGGTCTTGGGCGGGCGTGCAGTCCGTTCCGGGCCCTTCGTTTCGCGATCTTGATTTTCGTGTTTAGTCCAATCCGATCTCGATTTAACTTTTCCTAAAAATTTTTATTTTTATTAAATTTGAATTATTTTTAAAATAGGTGCTTACTTTAATAAGTAAGTTCACTGAGGTGCCTGTGTGAGAAGATTCCTCAATGGGAAAGGAAGTTTCTATTTCAGGAAATAGAAACTTCCAGATTATGAAATATCTCACGAGTCATTGATGTGATTAATTGATCCTTAGACTTGAGGTTCCTTGTCACTTTATGAATTAACTCTGTAGTCTTAGGTATAAGCTTTAAAGGGTGTCGCCTTAGACAACTGATTCAAGGCTTATGCTGGGGCTGCACAAGTGACTTATGAAAGTGAATGAGAATCAAGAAAGGACCTACACTTGCGTTTGCAAGGTGATCTCTTATTGTGTAAGTCATTCATATGCCATAT
Source organism: Lantana camara (assembly GCA_037501455.1). Classification (NCBI taxonomy): domain Eukaryota; kingdom Viridiplantae; phylum Streptophyta; class Magnoliopsida; order Lamiales; family Verbenaceae; genus Lantana; species Lantana camara. The sequence continues at coordinate 63,584,226 of CM074855.1, forward strand.
GGAGTCCTTGGCCAAGGCAGTAGATCAAGACATTAAGAAAAGGGTTTCTTGGATTGAGATCAAATGGATATGAAATGCACGTAGCTTTAAGACCGGATTATTAAGGTTCTGATTATTCCCTTACCGTAGATCTTGGTTGAGAGATAGTAAGTAGGAGGATTGTATCTCACATGAATCAATGACTTAAAGGTTCTGTCGAATCCGAACATTCCAATTCAGCTAGGGGTTAAACACCTGTTGCTAGACTATGGTCGTTTAATCTGTGGACTGATTAATTAATTAGGGTCACTGCTAATTGAATTGAGAACCTAGAGGGTCACACACAACAACTTGGTTACATGAGTTGAGGCTTTAAAATGATTAAACGAGTTAATCGGGCCAAGAGGGTTCCACACGTGTGAACCACACGTGTGGCTCACGTGAGTGACACGTGTCCTTGTGACACGTGTCTCACACGTGTGTAAATATATGTGTATATTTGTTTATGTGTTAAATAATTAATGTGATTAATTATTTAATAGACTTTGGTTTAATTTGGAATTAAAAAGAAAGTCTTATTTTGGAGAAAAATATTCTAGTTAATTAATTGTGAATTAATTAATTAGACAAAATAAGTTATTTATTTTAAATAAATAAAGTATAAAATTATCCATAAATAGTTTGGATATTTTAGCTCTCTTGAAAGTTGATTTGAATTTGAATTCATAGTCAAAGTCAAAATTACTTGATGATCAAGTAATAGGAGAGAGGGACCAAATCCTTAGTCCATAAGGACTAGGATTTTTGGCCACTCCCATCCTAGCTCCCCTTAGAGCTAATCGAGAATTCTTTTGGTTTATGTGTTGAACACCATCCTTTCTCCAAGATAAACGAAACCCTAGGTTAAGCCTAAACACTAACTAGAGAACTAGCATCCTTACTAGTTAGATTGTAGCCAAGTTGGTGGACTATCTCTAGAGAGCTTCAAGTTAGAAGTTTTGATGTTTCGACCTTTACCAAGGAATGGGGATCAAGCAAAACGACCAGAAGGGATGATGAAACGATTCTGAACACAACAGAAAACGAGTGAAAAAATCGAACCAAAGAAGATGGCGAAAACCGTTCGTCCATATCCTGAAGGATGAATTTTTTCACGAGGGTTTTGTGACTGGCAGTTTTCTACTTTCGCAAAACTGGTTTTCGAAGGGAGTTTCAATCATGCTTTTCTCGTTTCATGTTTCTTTCTTTATGTTATATTGTTAAGAACTTCCCTAACATGATTTGAATCTAGGTTGGTGTGGATTGATTATCCCTACAATGGATTCTGAAGTTGAAAGAGACTTTCAAGGGACGGGTTGCCATTACTGCATGACGCGCGTTTGAGGGCGGCTCAAAACGTGTCAAGAAAGCTACTACCCAAGTGAGTTTCTTGATCTCTACGAATTTGGATTCACGATTGCGAGTCTAAGATCCTTTTGTTGGAAAAAATTTTAAATTTCCGCTGCTTTCTGATTCCTGTTTTCCAAGAATTACGGGAGTTATAATGAGAATTAGGGTTTGGAAATGATGTCATAATTCATAAAATTTCGTAGGGGTTCATTTGAACCCAATATTGGATAGGTAACAATGTCCCGAAATTTTTTTACATTTAGGGATGAATAGGAACTAGGGACATTAAAAGGAATAGTAATTATTTATGGGAAGAATTTAAACGCACATACAATTGAGATGTAATGAATGAATGTGTGGCTCCAGGGTCTTATAAAGCGGTAACTGGCGTCTTTTGAATGCAAACCTTTAACCACTTTGGGGATGACAATTTTAAACTGCAATCACCCTTATGGAGAGAATATGATGCATGATGGTTGAGAATGATTTACAGATGGTCACGAGAATAAAATTTCCAAGTAATAACAATTAAGACACATAGCACCCTGAGCGAAGATAAGGCATATAAAGGCACAGGAAATCAATAATTTAATTTTCGGTCCTACTGGTATCTTGAAGCAACTCTAATAACTCGAGACTTGAACGAATTAGGAAATGTACAGCTGGGTTTTCACAAGTTGGAGATGCGAGTAAGGTGAAGAAGATGTAAATCTTATAACCGAATCTACCAATGAAATGGATAGTTTCGAAAAGTACTTAAGGATTCGATAAAACTTAGGATTTTGGTGTGGATTAAAATTATATGGTTGACTTGACTGAAGAAGGGTTTAGTACTACAATTGCAACAAATCACATCCTGGTCGGCCGCCCCAAACAGTGATTGATCACAATTTAAGCACTAAAGACACGAGAATACTTGTGAGACTATGAACTCTGAAACCCGGATTTCTGCAACCTAGGGCTCTGATACCACTTTAGCTGTAGTGCATCCCCAACACTACAACCCCCACATCGCAATATTCCCCAAGTGGTGGTTAGACCCAACACTCAGGAAATACTACGGCGAATGGTCAAGATAATACATGAGTGCAATGTATGTCCCAGTGCAGTGGAAGATAATGAGATTCAAACTTTGCCAATAAACGGGGAGGATAACGTAAAAGGAATAAGGATTATCATTATTGATCAAAGTAGTTCGCAAAGAGTACAACAGGTTGACATGCAAGGACAAAGTATGAGATAGTTTATTTCTACAGAGAATAAGCTCAAGACAATGTACTCTTAGGATCAGATTCAACCTACTATTGTAATGCTTCAAGATACCTCTAGTTGTCGTTCCTTGATTCCTGAAATCAAGCATTTTAAAGTAGGCGAGAGGGTTAGTCAAAGTGACTAAGTGAAGGGGGTATGTTAGTTTATATATACGTATATATATTTATATAATCAAGGAGATCTTGATCTAAAATATTAGCAATAAGATATAACAAATATGAAACGGTTCATAATAATGGTTAAAATAGGGATAGGGGTAATTTGGAATATTTGTAGAAACATGAACCGTCTATAACAAGAACTTTATTGCCCGCAAGCTAGGCCTCTCCATCCTTAACTCCTTAAATAATTGGTAAAACAATATCGGGCTGATCAAGGCACCTGTACTTAATAAAATTCAATACGATAATACCTCCAACACTCCTTGGTGTCAATAGGGGATCAAACCCTAGAGACCATGAACACTGTTTGGGAGGCAGCTATCTCTCCCTTAATCTCTTGGAGTGGAGTAGCTAACCTCCAGCTAAACCACTACCAAGAGTTGGTGGCAGTCCGCAGCACCAACAATACCCTCGGCCCGAATCTTCCTGGTAATTGCTCGCTACGGATACTGTCGGGGCCCATAACATGAATCAAGAACAATATTTTTCTTGCATAATCCAGAATCAACGTATTGATAAAGTGGACTTAAAATATATAATGTCCTAGTAAAACATTGATTCCGGTATAAAAGTATTTTCCCCTTGAAAAGGGATATTGTAGTATACTACTATGTATATCGGGTAGTAAACCGTGAATAAGATGTAGGCTTGAAAATAATTTTTATATAGATATATATATGTATAGGCATGATTCCAGTTGAAAATATTTTAACCCTCACCTATATCGGTAGTCAGACATTGTAATGTGGATTCCCGTGTGCCTGAAAGTATTAACTAGTATAGGTTTAGGACTAGGTTCTTTATTCTAATTAAATAAGCACACAAGGTACATAATATTCTAATCAAATAATCACATAAGGTGCATATTTTGTAACACGTTAGAGAATTCCTGGTAAACCCAAATTTTAACCGTTTAATGGTATTTAATTAATTAATCATGTTTTATGAAGTCTTTAATTAATCAAATATTTATTAATCACACTATGATCCTAATTATAAGTATTTGAAATGGAATTTAGGGTTTAACTTGACAATGTAGGTCATGTTTTAGAAAACATTTACAAGATTGCCAATTTTCGGAAAATTTAGATAAAATCCTTCTTTAAAATCTCTAAAACTCAATTTTTAATTAAATTTATATTAATTTCGAAATAATATTAATACATGTTGACCAAAAAGTCAAATTTACTATTAAAAACATTTACTATTCAAATTCCTAAGAATTAAACACTTTATAACATAAAACTAAACACACACATACACACACTATCACACGTGCACCATTATACATTCAAGAACATTATGAACATGTTCTTAGTCATATGAATGTGTTCATATAAGTTCATGATCATTCTTGTTCAATTTCATATTCATAACAAAAGATTTGAGATATAATGTAGCAAAATATATAAATTTCTTATCAAAAATAATTCTTAATTAAATTTTCTAAGCATGCATTCATTCAAATATTCAAGAACGTATTTAGGAATATATGAACACATATTCAAATAAATCCATATAATAAACATGCATTTTAAAAATAAAATTCCTAACTTTAATTCATGAAATATAAATTCCTACAATATAAATTTCCTATCATGAATTTCTGAACATAATATAAAGCATATAAAATATAAATTAAATTGCATAATTTAAATATAAAATAAGATTTAAATTAAAGCACAAAAACTAACCTTGATGTCTCTTGGAGAGGGGGATTGTGGCTTGAGGTTGAGGTTGAGGGGAGATAAGAGAGGGATTTGTGTGTTAGAAGTGAGGGAATTTGTGAGTTTAGAATGACTCTCTAAAGGGGTATTTATAGGTAGGAATGACGGACCTTAGATCAATTTCTATGAATTTATTAGAAATGTGGAAACTCTACACCACACAAATGTGTGGAATTTATATAGGAGATGTGGGAATTTCTAATTTACACAATTGTGTGGATAAATTATGTAGAAATGTAGAATTTCCTAACTCACAAAAATGCATGGAATTTTATTAGGAAATGTGGAAGAATTAAATTCATTCATCTAAACTTTCTATTTGTAGAAAGGTTATTTTAGGAAAGTTATATCATGAATGATGTCAAAATAATTAAAATAATGTAAAATTTATTCAACAGTCGAGAGACAAGAACTTGAAGTGGTGAAAATAATAAAAGAATGAGTGAAAATAAGCTTCACCATGATCATAAATGTGGGACATTTAGGTTTCTTGTTTAAAAGTTATAAACGTTAGAGATGATGAAAATCATAATAAATTATATAAATGAAGCTATGAAGAAGTTTAAAGGTTGGGAAAATTGTCATGGTTAGAGAAAAATTCAAGAAATGTTTTAAGTATAATTTTGAATATTAAATGAAATCTAATCGTTTATGATAAAATGATAATTTTTAAAAGGGAAAATATTTATAAAATATGCTACGGTTGGAATCAAGTTTCGGTAAATGTATGAAAATTCACAAAATAATTCAAGGATCGTTTTGACTATAATATTGATTAGAAAAATATTTAAATTTGGAAATCTCTAAATTTAGGGTTAAAGTTGGGTTTTTGGCCGGTTTTGGTTTTTACAGGAGTTATAATGAGAATTAGGGTTTGGAAATGATGTCATAATTCATAAAATTTCGTAGGGATTCATTTGAACCCAATATTGGATAGATAACGATGTCCCGAAAAATTTCTACATTTAGGGATGAATAGGAACTAGGGACTTTAAAAGGAATAGTAATTATTTATGGGAAGAATTTAAACGCACATACAATTGAGATGTAATGAATGAATGCGTGGCTCCAGGGTCTTATAAAGTAGTAACTGGCGTCTTTTGAATGCTTACCTTTAACCACTTTGGGGATGACAATTTTAAACTGCAATCACCCTTATGGAGAGAATATGATGAATGATGGTTGAGAATGATTTACAGATGGTCACGAGAATAAAATTTCCAAGTAATAACAATTAATACACATAGCACCCTGAGCGAAGGTAAGACATATAAAGGCACAGGAAATCAATAATTTAATTTTCGGTCCTACTGGTATCTTCAAGCAACTCTAATAACTCGAGACTTGAACGAATTAGGAAATGTACAGCTGGGTTTTCACAAGTTGGAGATGCGAGTAAGGTGAAGAAGATGTAAATCTTATAACCGAATCTACCAATGAAATGGATAGTTTCGAAAAGTACTTAAGGATTCGATAAAACTTAGGATTTTGGTGTGGATTAAAATTATATGGTTGACTTGACTGAAGAAGGGTTTAGTACTACAATTGCAACAAATCACATGCTGGTCGGCTGCCCCAAACAGTGATTGATCACAATTTAAGCACTAAAGACAAGAGAATACTTGTGAGACTATGAACTCTGAACCCCGGATTTCTGCAACCTAGGGCTCTGATACCACTTTAGCTGTAGTGCATCCCCAACACTACAACCCCCACACCGCAATATTCCCCAAGTGGTGGTTAGACCCAACACTCAGGAAATACTACGGCGAATGGTCAAGATAATACATGAGTGCAATGTATGTCCCAGTGCAGTGGAAGATAAAGAGATTCAAACTTTGCCAATAAACGGGGAGGATAACGTAAAAGGAATAAGGATTATCATTATTGATCAAAGTAGTTCGCAAAGAGTACAACAGGTTGACATGCAAGGACAAAGTATGAGATAGTTTATTTCTACAGAGAATAAGCTCAAGACAGTGTACTCTTAGGATCAGATTCAACCTACTATTGTAATGCTTCAAGATACCTCTAGTTGTCGTTCCTTGATTCCTGAAATCAAGAATTTTAAAGTAGGCGAGAGGGTTAGTCAAAGTGACTAAGTGAAGGGGGGTATGTTAGTTTATATATACGTATATATATTTATATAATCAAGGAGATCTTGATCTAAATATTAGCAATAAGATATAACAAATATGAAACGGTTCATAATAATGGTTAAAATAGGGATAGGGGTAATTTGGAATATTTGTAGAAACATGAACCGTCTATAACAAGAACTTTATTGCACGCAAGCTAGGCCTCTCCATCCTTAACTCCTTAAATAATTGGTAAAACAATATCGGGCTGATCAAGGCACCGGTACTTTAATAAAATTCAATACGATAATACCTCCAACACTCCTTGGTGTCAATAGGGGATCAAACCCTAGAGACCATGAACACTGTTTGGGAGGCAGCTATCTCTCCCTTAATCTCTTGGCGTGGAGTAGCTAACCTCTAGCTAAACCACTACCAAGAGTTGGTGGCAGTCCGCAGCACCAACAATACCCTCGGCCCGAACCTTCCTGGTAATTGCTCGCTACGGATACTGCTGGGGCCCATAACATGAATCAAGAACAATATTTTTCTTGCATAATCCAGGATCAACGTATTGATAAAGTGGACATAAAATATATAATGTCCTAGTAAAACATTGATTCCGGTATAAAAGTATTTTCCCCTTGAAAAGGGATATTGTAGTATACTACTATGTATATCGGGTAGTAAACCGTGAATAAGATGTAGGCTTGAAAATAATTTTTATATAGATATATATATGTATAGGCATGATTCCAGTTGAAAATATTTTAACCCTCACCTATATCGGTAGTCAGACATTGTAATGTGGATTCCCGTGTGCCTGAAAGTATTAACTACTATAGGTTTAGGACTAGGTTCTTTATTCTAATTAAATAAGCACACAAGGTACATAATATTCTAATCAAATAATCACATAAGGTGCATATTTTGTAACACGTTAGAGAATTCCTGGTAAACCCAAATTTTAACCGTTTAATGGTATTTAATTAATTAATCAGGTTTTATGAAGTCTTTAATTAATCAAATATTTATTAATCATACTATGATCCTAATTATAAGTATTTGAAATGGAATTTAGGGTTTAACTTGACAATGTAGGTCATGTTTTAGAAAACATTTACAAGATTGCCAATTTTCGGAAAATTTAGATAAAATCCTTCTTTAAAATCTCTAAAACTCAATTTTTAATTAAATTTATATTAATTTCGAAATAATATTAATACATGTTGACCAAAAAGTCAAATTTACTATTAAAAACATTTACTATTCAAATTCCTAAGAATTAAACACTTTATAACATAAAACTAAACACACACATACACACACTATCACACGTGCACCATTATACATTCAAGAACATTATGAACATGTTCTTAGTCATATGAATGTGTTCATATAAGTTCATGATCATTCTTATTCAATTTCATATTCATAACAAAAGATTTGAGATATAATGTAGCAAAATATATAAATTTCTTATCAAAAATAATTCTTAATTAAATTTCCTAAGAATGCATTCATTCTAATATTCAAGAACGTATTTATGAATATATGAACACATATTCAAATAAATCCATATAATAAACATGCATTTTAAAAATAAAATTCCTAACTTTTATTCATGAAATATAAATTCCTACAATATAAATTTCCTATCATGAATTTCTGAACATAATATAAAGCATATAAAATATAAATTAAATTGCATAATTTAAATATTAAATAAGACATAAATTAAAGCACAAAAACTAACCTTGATGTCTCTTGGAAAGGGGGATTGTGGCTTGAGGTTGAGGTTGAGGGGAGATAAGAGAGGGATTTGTGTGTTAGAAGTGAGGGAATTTGTGAGTTTAGAATGAATCTCTAAAGGGGTATTTATAGGTAGGAATGACGGACCTTAGATCAATTTCTATGAATTTATTAGAAATGTGGAAACTCTACACCACACAAATGTGTGGAATTTATATAGGAGATGTGGGAATTTCTAATTTACACAATTGTGTGGATAAATTATGTAGAAATGTAGAATTTCCTAACTCACACAAATGCATGGAATTTTATTAGGAAATGTGGAAGAATTAAATTCATTCATCTAAACTTTCTATTTGTAGAAAGGTTATTTTAGGAAAGTTATATCATGAATGATGTCAAAATAATTAAAATAATGTAAAATTTATTCAACAGTCGAGAGACAAGAACTTGAAGTGGTAAAAATAATAAAAGAATGAGTGAAAATAAGCTTCACCATGATCATAAATGTGGGACATTTAGGTTTCTTGTTTGAAAGTTATAAACGTTAGAGATGATGAAAATCATAATAAATTATATAAACGAAGCTATGAAGAAGTTTAAAGGTTGGGAAAATTGTCATGGTTAGAGAAAAATTCAAGAAACGTTTTAAGTATAATTTTGAATATTAAATGAAATCTTATCGTTTATGATAAAATGATAATTTTTAAAAGGGAAAATATTTATAAAATATGCTACGGTTGGAATCAAGTTTCGGTAAATGCATGAAAATTCACAAAATAATTCAAGGATCGTTTCCACCCCTTTTCTTTGTGCTCTGCTTTATATATATATAGGGTGTGGGTGTGCGTTAGCCCCCTCACTCAGTCAGTTGACTGACCCTCGTCTACTCTTTTAGTTGCAGGTTTTGGGAGCGTGAGCTAGGCGGAGAAGTGTGTCTTCTTTATGCACTTGTCGGTTTAGGTCTCGTTAGGTGCATCTACATATTTGCACTTTATACTATTTTTGCTCGAGCCGTGATGGCTTTTGTACAGGTTGTAGTGTTGGTACCTATATGTAAATCCTATATGGATAGGTGTGGGTTGGTACCTATACTTATATATGTGACGATCGTTTACTTGTTGCTTCTATTTATTTGCTTCCGCATACTCTGATTCGGTATTGTTTAGCTCCGCCTAGCCTAGAGGGTGTGTTTGGTCTCCCGTTCGCTATGATTCGGATTCGGGTACGGACATTCCATTTCGTATTCGGGTTTGGATTATGGTGCGGGGGATATGGCCCTACGTGTGGGTACTACATCCTTAAGTGGTATCAGAGCGCGGTTGAAAACCGGGCTCTAGTGTCGTGTGGGTCTGTCTAGGTCGTACGGCTTAGGACAATGTGACTTTCGAGTATGTGCATGTGTGACTACATGATTTGAATATGTGATTACTTGACTAATTGATTACTTGAATACTTGATTATTTTCTTAATTGTACACATGATCATATACTAATTTACATGCATCCATATTGCTTGAATTTGTGAATTTCAGGATGCCTCCAAGAAGACAAAATAACCGTGAACGAACCCCTGATTTGAATGAACCGGCTCCACAAAATGCACCTCCGCCACCACCTATGAATGCGGAGAATATTGTCCAAGCCCTACTCAATCAGCTCCAACAAAATCAAAGGGGCAATGCAAATCCGGGTGAAGGACAAGATATATCCGCCGTGTATAGGGACTTCTGGAACAACAACCCTCCAAAGTGGTATGGAGGCGATGATATTAAGGCAGAAGAGTGGTTGTCTGAGATTCGAGGTATTTGGGAGATATGTCCGGGGAATTCCCAAGACAAGGCCATTTGCACGGGTCATATTATTCAAGGGCCAGCGGCTATTTGGCTTAGAAGTGTGAGATCCAGGCTTGAGAGAATGGGTATGGAGTTTAATTGGGAGACGTTTGTGCAGGAATTCCATGAGAAGTGTATTCCTCATAGTGCACAAGAGCGACGCCTCCAAGAGTTCTCCAATTTGAGGCAAGGAAATCGGACGGTGGAGGATTATTTATTGGAGTTTGAGAGGCTAGCTCCTTATGCCACTCACATTACCGACCATGATGATCATAAGGCCCGAACGTTTCTTCACCAGTGGTACCTCCTGCTATTCCAGCTCGACCGACTCCAGCTCAGAGACCCCCTGTTTGTGCTCATTGTCAGGGGAGACATCCAGTTGAGAGGTGTTGGAAGCTTTTGGACAAATGCTTTGTATGCGGGTCCTCTGATCACTTGATGGATGCTTGCCCGAATAAGAGGCCGGTTGTGCAGGCGCGTGTGTATGCTTTGGAGGGAGAGGAGGAAGCTATTGATGTTGATCCAAATGCCGTGATAGAAGGTACAATAAACATTCATGGAATATCACTACATGCATTGTTTGATCCCGGGGCTACGTATTCATTTATTTCCCGGGATATTACTGTTTCTTTGCCTTTACTTGATGACTTATCTGCGCATGTGTATGTGGTGAATACTCCTTTGGGAGGATATTTGGAAGCTGACAGGGTGTTTCGGGAGTGTCCGGTGTTGTTTGAGGGCCGAGTTTTTCCTGCAGATTTGATAGTTCTACAGTTGAAGAAGTATGAGGTTATCCTTGGCATGGATTTTCTCTTTAGATACCGAGCTCAGTTGGATTGTCATGAGAAGAAAGTGTCTTTGGGGTCCGTGGTCTTTACGGGTGAGAGGTTGAAGTCCAGCCCGTTTGTGTCTTTTATGGAAGCAAGTAAGCTCCTCCGTGACGGCGCGACAGGTTTTGTGGCTTACCTTCTGAATAAACCAAAGGCTCAGGCCAAACTTGAGGAGACGGAGGTAGTGAGTGAGTTTCCCAATGTATTCCCTGAGAATTTGGGTTCTTTACCACCTGATAGGGACATCGAGTTTGTGGTCGACCTTTATCCTGGAGCTGAGCCTTTCTCTAAGACACCGTATCGGATGGCTCCTGCTGAGTTGAAGGAGTTGAAAACTCAGCTGGATGAGCTTTTGACTTGCGGTTACATCCGTCCGAGTACATCCCCGTGGGGTGCTCCCGTGTTATTTGTGAAGAAGAAGGACGGGACTTTGAGGATGTGTATAGACTACCGCGAGTTGAACCGGATGACAGTGAAGAATAAGTATCCTCTACCTCACATCGAAGAGTTGTTTGATATTTTGCAAGGGTCGCAGGTGTACTCTAAGTTAGATTTGAGGCAAGGATATTACCAACTTCGTATCCGGGAGGAAGATATCTCTAAGACTGCATTCAACACCCGCTATGGACACTTCGAGTTTGTGGTGATGCCGTTTGGGTTGACTAACGCCCCAGCCGTGTTCATGGATATGATGCACCGAGTGTTTAGACAGTTTCTTGACAAGTTTGTGGTCATTTTTATAGACGACATTTTGGTGTATTCTAAGTATGTAGAAGAGCACGCAACGCATCTCAGGATTGTTTTGGAGACACTTAGAGAGCACAAGCTTTATGCCAAGTTTAGCAAGTGTGAGTTCTGGCTCGACAGAGTGGCTTTTCTAGGTCACATAATTTCAGGTGAGGGAATTGAAGTTGATCCCTCCAAGATTGAAACCGTGGCTCAGTGGGAGCGACCGAAGAATGCCTCCGAGATAAGAAGTTTTCTCGGGTTAGCGGGTTACTATAGGAGATTTGTGAAGGATTTCTCCAAAATTGCTTGCCCGTTGACTCGGTTAACCAAGAAGGAGGTGAAATATGAGTGGGATGATGGGTGTGAGAGAAGTTTCCAAGTCTTGAAGGAAAGACTAACTTCGGCACCCGTTTAGGATCCGAGGGTTATTCGGTTTTTGCAGATGCTTCTAAGGAAGGACTCGGATGTGTGTTGATGCAAAATGGCCGAGTGGTGGCCTATGCTTCTAGGAAGTTGAAGGAACACGAGAAGAACTACCCTACTCATGATCTTGAACTTGCAGCGGTTGTATTTGCTTTGAGGAAGTGGCGTCATTACCTCTATGGGACGACTTTTGAGATATTCACGGATCACAAGAGCCTCAAGTATCTTTTCACTCAGAAGGAGCTTAATAATAGACAGAGGCGTTGGATGGAATTCTTAGAGGATTATATGGAAGGAAGTGTAGATCACCTTTATTTTGGGACTTAGAAGATTGGCGGTGGACAGAGGAGAACAAGCTCGAAAGAGCTACACCTCGAGAGAGACTGGATAAGACCACTGCTAAGGTCAAGTTAATTCAGCAGAGAATGAAGGCAGCTCAGGACCGTCAGAAGAGCTACGCGGACAAGAGGAGAAGGCCCCTCGAGTTTGAAGTCGGAGATAAGGTCTTCTTGAAAGCATCTCCGAGAAAGGGCTTTTCTCGAATAGGTCGAGGTGGGAAGCTTAACCCGAGATACCTTGGACCTTTTGAAATCCTTGAGAGAATTGGAGAAGTGGCGTATAGGTTGGACCTACCGCCTAGATTGACCGGGATACATAATGTGTTTCATGTTTCGCAGCTCAGGAAATATTATCCCGAAGAATCAACTATTCTGCCTGTTGAAGAGGTACAACTTGAGACAGATTTGACGATAGTAAGACACCCGGTTGAGATTCAAGACCGGAAGATGCAAGTGTTGAGGAATAAACAGATTCCCTTGGTCCGAGTTCTGTGGAGAGATCAGAAATCCGAAGAGTCTACTTGGGAGACCGAGGAGAAGATGAAACGGTTGTACCCGGAGTTGTTCTCAGGTCAGACAGTGAACCTGGGGGCCAGGTTCTCTGAAGGGGGGGGAGGTTGTGACACCCCGACTCACAGTCGGTATAGGTAAATTATGTGATTTAATATTTTTGCGTATTAATTGATTGTACGTGAACTTATATGAATTTATTTGAATAAATGTCGTATGTGAATTACTTGTTTTAATTGAGTTGGCCTTGTGTGAACCCGTAATTGTTGAACCGAACCAACTTGAACCAGAACACCTTGAACCGAACCGTGAACCGAACCGGTCCAGCCTTAAAGGCTGAACCATTTTTCCCTTTCCTTCATTACGTGAAACAGCAGCAGCTCTTGTCCAAGGAAGCCAAAAACCCCAAGTTGATCATCCAACCTTCTCAAGCCAAGATCTCCCTCGTTTCTTCGTCTTTTCTCGAACTCAAGTATGTTTCGGAATCCCCTCGTCGTGCTCGTCATTTCTATGGTTTAATTTCTGAGTTTGGAGTGAGTATTGTATGCATTGGCTTCCCTACGTGAATAGTAAGGGTTTGGTGTTTTTGCTAAATATGTGCTCTTTGCTTGTTATTATTGAACCTTAGTTTCATAAATGAGTGGTATATGTTGTATATGTTACATTTATTGCATATTTTCCCTTGGTAGTTGAGCATTTATGGATGAGCATGATTTTTGCTTGATTCTTGCATTTCTTGGATCATGCCTTTAATTCCGTTTTTCTTGAGTTATTTAGGTGCCAACATGTTAAGCATGATTTATGTGAATTAATTGTGTATTTTGAGAGGTTGTGGTAACTTTAAGGTTTGGGATTTTGGCCATTTTTGGCAAAATTTGAAGCTCCCCTGCTTCTGTGATGTCTGTTCTGCTCCAGCTTTTCGAACCAGGCCGGAACGGCCGTTTCCGCCCCAGTTATAAACTGGGAACGGCCCTTCCGGGCCATTTACTGTTCAGTGCCGAGAGTGGGAACGGCCGTTCCCAGTTTGCACTGGGAATGGGAAGGGCCGTTCCCATGGCCAAACCTTTGTTTTTAGTTCAACATTACAGAAGCGCGGGGAGAGTTTGGGATTTTGGGGAACGGCCCTTCCCGTCCCCAGTACAAACTGGGAACGGTCGTTCCCATCCTCCAGAAACTTTTAGCGAGGGCAGGAACGGTCGTTCCCTACAGTGAAAGGGCCGTTCCCATCCCTTCCCGAGACCTGGGAGCTGCTACTGCTTCTTTTTATGTTAATTATGCTATTTTATGACTTTAATTGTTGTTATTCCCCATGTTAATCGTTATAACTTAATTTTTGTTGCTTAATAAATTGTAAATAATTATGTTGTGCTATAATTTGTGAATTATATGACCTAATTGTATTATTTTATAAGTGATCATGAATCATGCATTTTGCCGAGCGTCCTATTTGAGTTCATATAGAGTCTAAGTCTTGGGCTTTCGTGTTTTCTTTTCAGAGGAGGTTCCAGTTGACGAGCCTGAGGCGTAGGTTGTTCACGTCTGCTCGCTTTTTGTCACGCACAAGGTGAGGTTTAGAACTTTTATTAGCTAAGTGACCTAAAGCCTTATGTGGTGTTTTCAAGCCGTGCATGTGACTATATAGTAAATATATAGATATGTATGTGTTGATTAGAATACGTTTATGACCTTGTGAATACTCTTGCTTTGGAAAGGTACTATATAAGCATATGTAAGCTAAGTTTTGGAAAAGGCTTTATGTTTCAAGTTAGCGAGATCGCCATGAAAGATTTGGCATATGCTATGATTTGTGTTTGTGGATCCAAGGAGCTACGGGTAAGGAACCCTCGGGACGGTTCGGGCCGTCGAGGTTCGGCCTGTGCGTAGTCTCCATCCGATATATCACACGTGACTCCGGGAGCTAGGGAAGGTGCGATATTTCGATGCCTTCGGCGTAAAAACCGGGGAGGGCACGATGTGGGTTCACTACCCCTCGTGAGTCTGTATATGTATGGATGGTTAGGGCCACCGGTGGCTCTTCCATCATTGGTGTAGAGGTGGATGTGTGATTTCTGTTTTGTTTGTTCTGAGGAGTAAAGGTTGGAAGCTCGTTCTCATCGAGCATTATGTTATGATGTGTTATGTCGGGAAGTATGAATCGGGATAGTGTTTATGAAATGTTTTAAAGTATACGTATTTGTTTTGGAAAATTTTAGTTTGTAAAACCTATTCCAGTTCATATCTCCACCCCTTTTCTTTGTGCTGTGCTTTATATATATATGGGGTGTGGGTGTGCGTTAGCCCCCTCACTCAGTCAGTTGACTGACCCTCGTCTACTCTTTTAGTTGCAGGTTTTGGGAGCGTGAGCTAGGCGGAGAAGTGTGTCTTCTTTATGCACTTGTCGGTCTAGGTCTTATTAGGTGCATCTACATATTTGCACTTTATTATTTTGTATTTGTATAGTTGACTTGTAAATAGTATTTTTGCTCGAGCCGTGATGGCTTTTGTACAGGTTGTAGTGTTGGTACCTACATGTAAATCCTATATGGATAGGTGTGGGTTGGTATCTATACGTATATATGTGACGATCGTTTACTTGTTGCTTCTATTTATTCGCTTCCGCATACTCTGATTCGGTATTGTTTAGCTCCGCCTAGCCTAGAGGGTGTGTTTGGTCTCCCGTTCGCTATGATTCGGATTCGGGTACGGACATTCCATTTCGTATTCGGGTTTGGATTATGGTGCGGGGGATGTGGCCCTACGTGTGGGTGCTACACTTCAACTATAAATACCCCTTTCATGGCATTTCATTCCTTGCTCAATGTTGTGTTAACAACACCCTTTCTTCTCTCCCTCTTTCCCCTATTGCCGTCGGCCACCCCCCTCCCTTAGCTAGGTTAGTTTGTTTTGTTTTATGTTATGTTTAGTTAGTTTATGTTTTTATGTTATGGTATGTTTATATTATGTTTAGGTTGGGTCTTAGGGTCTTCCCTAAGCCATATAGGATTTTATTTTATGCATTTATTATATAGTTTTCGTGATATGTTTTGATAGTTGTTTATATGTTTTAATTGTTTAGTATATGCTTGAATATGTTATGAATTACTCTAGTATATGCTATGATCATGTGATATGATTGTTATATTATGAGAATTGATGCATGATTATGGAATTTGAATTATATTCATGCATGCAAGCTAATGGAATAGTGATTTACAATTAATTATGTCACAACTTGTTACATGTTGGTATTGAATTAAATTGTTACATGTTACATGCCTAAAGGTTCATGATATATGACATGATATGATATGATATATGTTGAGACATGTTGTTACATTGTCATATGATTCTTGAATTATGAATTGAGCTTATGATATGATATGGATTAATGGATTAGTGCCTTAATCATATGTTATACACTTTAATAGTGTCACATGTTATAACCTAAGATAGAATAGTGTTTCATAACTTGATCTTATGCCTTAATTGGATCTCTTAACCATAGGTTATACCTTTAACCTAGATCACACTTGATTATTATAACATGAACTTGAAACTATAGGTTATAATGAAGATCATAATTTAATTAGGGGGTGTGTGTGTGTGCATGGTGTGGGTGTGTGTGTATAGTAAGGGTTTGACCCGACCCTTTGACCCGACATGTGAATAGTAACCTGTGAATAGTAATCTTGAATAGTACTTTTGAATAGTGCTTTTGAATAGTAAAAGTGAAATAAAACTTGTGCTTTCGTAATAGACATTTGCACCTAGGGTTTCCATATCCAGGGTCTAAAATGTGTTTTCAAAATGAGTTTCTTTCGTGGACTTCTTTCATAACTTAAGGTTTGCGATAGGATTCATAAATTGATTAAAGCTTACTCGGTTATAGTAAGATCATAGTCTAACATTGAGAGTAACTCACTTTAACGTATTCCTTTGTGTGTTACCTTTCCTGAATACCTTAAATGGTATTACTCTCTTGTGTTACATGTTCTTTATATGATCCTTGTTCATTGTTTCGTGCATTTCATATGCATCTTGGTTAGTAGTGGGTCTTAGTTCTTAAGCTCACTCTAGTACACCACCTACAGGAGTTAAAGTTGAGCACTGGGACCCCCAGGGCACCGCATAATCTGTCTACCTACCTTTTGTTACTATTAGGTGAGGTGAAGTTATAAATGTTTTCCAATTGGAACCACGATTATACTATCGTATCATATGTTTTGAAATTCAAAGCTAAACCTCGTTTTGAACTATCCCTTTTATCGGGACATTCTCTTGAAAGGATCATTCATACTTTAATAGTATACCTTGATCTACAGCACATGTTTTCCAAAGTTCTGCATTCTTGTTCAAAGACAGTTACATGTTCTGCATATGTTTTCAAAGTACAGTTTACAGACAGAATCACATGTTTACAGACAGAATCATATGTTTTACAGACAGCATCATATGTTACAGTTACAGTTTCACATGTTATAGTTAGCATACTGGAGTGGTACTCTGGTCACTGCTAATCTTAAATACAAGCATACAGTTTACAGTTTGGGCCCGGCGGTTATGTGTGGAGGTGATGCTCGGGAGGTGAGCGCCAACGACATCACCAATACCGGCCGCCACACTTAGACAATTGACACCGACTTTTAACAGGAGGTTTGTTAAGTCAGGACAATCTATCTGGGAACGGACAGCAAATCTGTTCCCATTACATGTTTACAGGTCGCCAAGGGCTAGCTACCCAAAGTGACAACCGGTGGAGGATGGTGCATGTTTGTATGTGTTGGTAAGAGTTGTTGACCTTGGTCCAATAGTCTACTGTGTGCGGAGTTGTTGTTGACCTCGGTCCAATGCTCTACTTTACGTGGGGTTATTGTTGATCTTGGTCCGATACTCTACTATACGTGGAATTATTGTTGACCCTGGTCTGATGCTCTACCAAATCATGTTTTCTGGAGTAAGGATGGAGGAGCCTAGCTTGCGGGCAAAATTCTGTTTCATAAAGGATGGTTCATATCTGGAAAAGTTCACTTTACCCTTATCCCGTTTTATGAAAGAACTATGAACTATCGACAGTATATGTGTGCACGTGTGATAGCATTCATGAAAATGTTTTAAAACGTGCATACTTTTACAGCATTGCGTTCAAAAGAGTTTTATCAACTGAACTTGTTTCAAGTTCTTCTTTAAAGCATTGCAATTAACAGTTCTAAACTTTACTCCAAGTTCTTTATTACTCAGTACTTCCTTTAAGGTTTTCCCTCACTTTGTCCTTTTGACTAATACCTCTCCCGTTTTCTTGCCTCGTGGTTTCAGGTCTTGCAACCGCAGTCTAGAGGTATCTTGCAGCTCTAGATTGTCATTTTTGTCTTAGTCAGGACTTAGTATTACTTCCTTTTGTGTCCTGCATATGTTTTATGGCTGCATCACTTTATGTTTCTGTATATGTTTCTGAATACTTGAGTATCTTTGTTATACTCTTTCTGCTACTCTGTTACCGATATTTTGAACTCTGCTGTATCGGTACTTATTTGTGAATATGTTATATGTTCTGATATGCCGAGTCTCTCTTACACGATCGATATGTTCTTGCTTGTTACATGCCATCACGCACATGTTTTGAAAAGTTTTAAAATACTCTGATTTTCCGCTGCATAGCCACATCGTTGTACATGTATAGTTCTGATAAACAGCCGTTCGCTGGAGTATTTCTTGAATGATGGCTCACACCATTACTTGAGAGGTGCTTCAGTGCTGGGGTTGAGACGCCGCTCTCCTCTTGTTCTGGTACGGGTGGGGGCATTACAGCCTGAGGTGGTATCAGAGCTTCGGGTTAAGTAAGAAGAGACTTAACCTAGATTGCTCTCATGTTGCATCATGGATTGTTCACGCATTGCATCCAGGATCATTCTCATGTTGCATCGAGACAGGATATTTGGGGACTGCATGGTTCTGTTGTCTGGCTTTCATATCTGTAGTATCTTCTGTATAGCTATGGCAGTTCAGCCGCACCAGGATCCTAATCAGCAGATGGATGAGGCTTTCTTTGAGCAGTTTGAGGCCCCGCGTACTGTGGCAGTTTCTCGCCGTGGAGGCACTCGTTTCTACACCTGGCGTAGGTCTAGGAACAGTGGCATGCCTGGGTATTCCTATCCTAACAGAGTTGTGCACTATCTCGAGTCTGAAAGAGATGGTTACTTTTAGGAGTATCAGAGGACCCGTGAGGTCAGGTTGGAGTCTATGCGACATCAGGATCAGTCACTGCAGTACCAGATTGATAGGGACATTGCTCGTGAGCATGCTGCGGAGATGACTCATATTGCTGATCAGAGGGTTGCTCGTATTGCTCAGCTGGAGGCAGATCTTATGCAGATGACTATCGATCGCGACACCTCTATGGAGCGTCACCAGCACTACCGTGCACGCGTGAGAGCTCGCCTGTATGATACCTATCACTTATCCTATGAGCAGGCAGTTGAGGAGGTCGAGGGTCAGGATGTCAGTCAGGCCTCTCAGGAGCCCGAGCCTATGCAGGATCAGTCAGATGGAGGCGATGGAGGATCTGATGATGATGATGATGATGGCGGAGACGAGCTAGCAGGACACGGACAGGGTGAGGTCGTTGCTGTTTCTGATGACACCACCAGGGGTTCTTTGGACCACAGTTATCAGGGTTGATTGTTGATGGGAGTTTTCTGTATATAGTACTGATGCATATATATCTATCTATGGATGGCGGAAGTATAGCCGGGACAGTCCAGGACTGACTTTTGGATGAGGGGATATATAGCTATGGTAGATGATCCCCGACTTTTGGCACCACGGATGACGGTTCAGATGACTTGGTACCTACTAGGTTATTTTCAGCAGGGTTGGACGGATTGGTAAGGCCTGTAAGGGAGTCAACTCGATAGTATCGGGTCCTCCCCATTTTGAATTAATACTGTTAACATGTGGCCTGTAGTAAAATTTTACCAAACCTTGCACAGTTATAAAACTTTCGGCTTTATGTTGGATATCTGTTTACTGCTTTCCATAACTGACATTGCATGAGTCTTAGAGTTGCTTCAAGATACCATTAGGACCGTTGATAGGATCATGCCATTTCATTTATTGATAGCATGCTATTATTCTTGATATGTTGAATACGTTTCTGGATATGTTGACCATACTTCTGATCATGTTACAGTTCTTGTGGATATGACAGTACACGTTCTGTTCCCGTTTACATGTTGATCATGTTTTGGGATATGTTATACATGTTTCTGATATGTTGATATGTTACCCGAGCTTCTGTTCCCGTTTATATGTTGTCTGATAGTTGTTTCTGATTATATGATATGTGTGGAGATCTTGAATCTTTGCTGACATGTTGTTATGGGAATGTGTTGTTCTCATACTTATGTGTGACTTCGTGGGAATGTGAATACGTGGTTACGGATTCTGTGAATCATTATATGTCATGCATCGAATATATATATCTGAATGCTTATGAATTCAGTAACAACATGCCACCAAGAAGAGCACCCCGGAATCGTGTACCACCACTGCCACCCCAAAGAGATGTCACGCCGCCCCAAAGAGATATCACGCCACCCCCTGAACAGGAAGGAACTCCGGAATTAAGGGATGTGCTATGACAATTTATGAGGGCTTGTGCACCGAGAGATAACCCTACTAATGAAAGGTCATTGGAGAAGTTTCTGAGGATGAATCCGCCTAAGTTCTATGGAGAACCGAATGACCTAAAGGCTGAGAATTGGATTACTAGTCTTGAGAAGATTTTCGAGGCTATGGAGATCTACCCAGAGGATCGTGAACGAGTTCGGTATGCTACTTTTCTTATGGAAGGAGCTGCATACAATTGGTGGAAGCATGTTCAGCATATGTGGATTGAAAATAACGTTAAAGGAAGTTGGGATGAGTTTATCAGAGAGTTTCAGCAAAAGTACACGCCTCAAGTGACTCGTGATGCACGAGAGGCTGAGTTTATGAGTCTGGTTCAGGGAACTATGAATGTGATGGAGTATGAAGCTAGGTTTGTGAGGCTGATTAAGTATGCGCCTCATATTCTGAATGATGAGCGTCGCAAGACGAAGAGGTTTA
The DNA here is from genome assembly GCA_037501455.1 of Lantana camara. Classification (NCBI taxonomy): domain Eukaryota; kingdom Viridiplantae; phylum Streptophyta; class Magnoliopsida; order Lamiales; family Verbenaceae; genus Lantana; species Lantana camara. The sequence continues at coordinate 63,605,351 of CM074855.1, forward strand.
TTGATGGACTGAAGCCCGAACTTCGGTTGGCACTTGCTTCTTTGGACATTGAAACCTACAACCGGGCTGTTGATAGAGCGCTAAGGGTTGAGGCTGCACACAAGGAGATCAAGATAACTACTGCACGTCAAGGACCTTCCAACCCTAAGCCTTATCAAGGTAATAAGCGACCTTCCGGATCTTTTCCCCAAGCAACTGGAAAGAGGCCAATGGTAACACCACAGCGTCAGCAGCAGAACGCTCCACCGAAACAGCAAGCACAGAAGTAGAAAGCGCCACAGCAGTACCAGAGGGCGCCACAACAACAGAGAGCACCTCAGCCAGGTCCAGAGGAAATTGTTTGCCGATATTGTCGCCGAACGGGACACACTGAGGAGAACTGTCACAAGAAAGCTGGACAATGTTTCGCGTGTGGTTCCCCTGAGCACCAGATGGATAGTTGCCCGCACAAGATCAGGAGATTTGGGGTCCAGGATAAAGGAAAAGGAGTGGTGGGTACGACGAACAAACCGGTGGTCAAAGGCAGAGCTTATGCTTTGGATGGTAAGGAGGAGGTTGATCCTTCGTCTGTTGTGGAAGGTATTGTGCACATTCTTAAAACGCCAGTTAAGGTCTTGTATGACCCTGGTGCTACGCATTCATTTGTTGCATCTAAATTGTGTGCGCATTTACAGTTTCCACTTGAATACTTGCCATATAAATTTGAAGTGAGTTCTCCTTTGGGAACTTGCCTTGTTACGGATCAAGTATATAAACGCTGCCCTATATGTATTGGTACCCGTTGTTACCCGACGGGATCTTATTGAGTTGCCGATGACAAGATACGATGTTATACTTAGTATGGATTGGTTGTCTAAGTACCGAGCTAAGTTGGATTGTTACAAGAAAGATATCATCTTGGAAGAAGATGAAAGTGGGACATCAGAAGGGAAAGTTGAGAAGTTATCAGTGATTTCTTCGATGGAAGCTAAGAAGTTGATACAGAAAGGAGCTAGCGGATTTGTTGCGTACCTTTTGAATAGACCGAGAGATCAACTTAGGATCGAAGAAGTGGAAGTGGTGAACGAGTTCCTAGATGTGTTTCCTGAGCATTTGGATTCGTTACCTCCTGACCGAGAGTTGGAATTTACAATAGAGACGATATCAGGAGTTGAGCCGTACTCAAAGACACCTTACAGAATGGCACCAGCTGAATTGGAAGAACTGGGGAAGTAATTGGATGAACTGATTGAGTCTGGATATGTTCGACCGAGCATGTCGCCGTGGGGAGCGCCTGTTCTTTTCGTTAAGAAGAAGGATGGATCATTGCGATTATGCATTGACTATCGGGAGCGGAACAGGATGACTATCAAGAATAAGTACCCTCTCCCTTATATCGAAGAGTTGTTCGATATACTTCAAGGATCGAAGGTCTACTCCAAGTTAGATCTTAGACAAGGGTATTATCAATTGAAGATCAGGGAAGCAGATATTCCGAAGACTGCTTTCAACAGCCGATACGGACATTATGAGTTTGTGGTAATGCCGTTTGGTTTGACAAACGCACCAGCTGCATTCATGGATATGATGCACCGTATATTCAAGCCGTTTCTCGACAAGTTTGTAGTAATCTTCATCGATGATATTTTGGTATTTTTCGAAGACACCAGAGGAACATGCTGAACATCTTCGAATCGTGTTACGCACTTTGCTGGATCACAAGCTATATGCAAAGTTCAGCAAATGTGAGTTCTGGCTTGAGAGAGTTACATTTCTCAGACACATCATATCAGGATCTGGAATCGAAGTAGATCCCTCGAAGATCGAAACGATCATGGATTGGAAGTCACCGAAGAATCCTTCAGAAGTGAGAAGTTTTCTAGGATTAGCTGGTTACTACCGGAGGTTTGTCAAAGATTTCTCGAAGATAGCTACCTCTCACTAAGTTGACAAAGAAAGAAGGGAAGTTTGAATGGACAGAGAGAAGTGCGAGCAAAGTTTTCAAAGATTGAAGGAGATGCTAACAACTGCACCCGTGTTAGCGTTACCAGAAGGAAAAGAAGGTTATACAGTCTACACCGATGCTTCGAAAGAAGGACTAGGAGGAGTTTTGATGCAGAATGGAAAAGTGATTACGTATGCATCAAGGAAACTCAAAACGCATGAAGTTAACTACCCGACACATGATTTGGAGTTAGCCGCGATAATCTTCGCTCTGGGAAAGTGGAGACATTACCTGTATGGAGTTACGTTTGAGATCTTTACTGATCATAAGAGCCTGCGATATCTATTCTCTCAGAAGGAGTTGAATATGCGACAGAGGAGATGGATGGAATTTCTGGAGGACTACGATTGCATTATTCAATACCATCCAGGAAAGACGAATGTTGTAGCCGATGCACTAAGCAGGAAAGTTCATTTGGCATAGATTTCTGCCAACCCCGAGGTTGATCAAAGAGAAAGAATAGAGGTGATAACTAAAGCTCGAGTCACGAACGTTGTGATGATATCACCGTTGAAAGAACAAGTGTTGGAAGCTCAGAAGAACGATGAGTGGATCAAGAAATGTCTCGAATCTAAGGAGAAGAGTGATGAGACTAAGTTCAGGGTTGATGAACATGGAATATTGAGGTATAAAGGTCGAGTATGCGTACCAACTGTTTTGAGGAAGGAGATTCTCGACGAAGCGCATAAGACTAAGTACACGATACATCCCGGAGGTACTAAGATGTATCAAGATGTTAAGACGCATTTCTGGTGGAATGGAATGAAGAGAGACACAGCCAACTATGTCAAGAAGTGCTTAACTTGTCAGAAAGTTAAAGCTGAGCACCAGAAACCGAGTGGGAAGTTGCAACCATTACCGATTCCGACATGGAAATGGGAGCAAATCACGATCGATTTTGTCACTGGATTACCCAAAGTTAGAGGAGGACAAGATAGTATCTGGGTGATCATTGATCGATTGACAAAGTCAGCGCACTTTTTTCCAGTTAAGACGACGGATAAGGTTAGTACGTTGGAAAAGCTGTATCAGCAAGAGATTGTCAGATTACATGGAGTCCCGAACAGTATAGTCTCGGATAGAGATCCGAAATTCACATCGCACTTGTGGAAAGAAATTCAGACTTTGATGGGAACAAAGTTGAACTTCAGTACTGCAGCGCATCCTCAGACGGATGGAAAATCAGAAAGGATGATTAAGTACTTGGAAGATATGCTAAGAGCTTGCGCTTTGGACTTCCAGGAAAGTTAGAAAGAGTGTTTACCTCTAGTGGAGTTTGCATACAACAATAGTTATCAAGCTTCTATTAAAGCTGCTCCATATGAAGCTCTGTATGGAAGGAAATGTAGATCCCCGTTATACTGGGATTTGGATGAAGCGAGATGTACTGAGGAAGGACAGATCAGAGTGAATTCAGCTAAATGGATAAGAGAAGAGACGGAAAAGATTCAGATCATTCGCCAGAGAATGAAAGCTGCACAAGACTGGCAGAAGAGTTATGCTGATCGACGAAGAAGGGATTTGGAATTCGCAGTGAGCGAAAAGGTATTTCTGAAGGTGTCGCCAAGAAAAGGGTTTTCCCGAATTGGAAAAGGAGGAAAGCTAAACCCGAGATATGTTGGACCGTATGAGATACTGGAAAGAGTCGGACCGACTGCTTATAGATTGGATTTGCTTGTAGGTCTTACAGGAATCCACAACGTATTTCATGTATCTCAGCTTCGCAAGTGTTTCTCGGATGAGACAGAGGTTGTGCCGGTAGAAGAGATACCATTGGAACCGGATCTGACTTATGTTTTGAAGCCCGCTAAGATTCTAGATAGGAAGTTTCAAGAGCTGAGGAATAGGAAGATTCCTTTGGTTAAAGTCCTTTGGAAGGGACATAGGACAGAAGAGGCAACCTGGGAGACAGAAGAGAAAATGCAGAAGCATCACCCCGAGTTATTTGCGGTTACAGCGGAAGAATCTGAGGACAGATTCTCTTTAAGGAGGGGTGATTGTAACAGCCCAAAACATGGCCTGGATGAAAATAGTAAGTTAGGGGCATTGGTAAAGCGTTTATAGACCGTGATCAAACTTTTTGAATCATTATGCATTGCATTCTTACATGAACTTTGTGCTCGTATATGATCTGACATGTTTTAAGGCGGAATTCTTGACCTTTGATACAGTTTACTATTCATAACCCGAGCCTACCTTGTTCATATTGCTACTCGAACCCTAGAGGTTCATCACACATGTTTCCCTATCGTTTGAACTTGTTTCCCGAGCTCAGAAAGTCTTTCTTGAACCATAAGGGTATTTTTGGAACTTACCGACCAAAGTTACTATTCATCCAAAAATGAGCTTTTGATTCTGATACCTTTTCTACCCAAGTTTACATTCGAATCGATCCTTGAGTCGAGACGAGTCTTTTGAAATCATTCTTGGCTTGGAAATCTGTTCTGGAACTTTGTTTTATTGAAAATTCCCTAGTTCACTATTCCTTCTACGAACGGTTTTCATTCGGAAAATGTTTTCTCTTCGGATTTGCACTACTTGAACTATTTCAAGATTTTTGAGATGTTTTACAACTCCTGATTCAAACCCTAGCTTGAAATTTTGAAGCGTACGTTCGTACGTAAGAATTCACTATTCACTCTACGTTTTCAACTTTTTAACGGTAAAACGTTTTATAGTCGATTTTGGACTCAAAACGCTTCTCGATTTATTTCTTGAATTTTGGAAACAACCCGGACTTGAAAATCATTCTAGAAAGTCGTTTTTCACTCGAGTTGAGTTTCGAGCTCAAAACTTTTATTCACTAAAACTAATGTATCTTTCAAACGGTAAATCCGATTTCGACGAATGAATATGCGTTTCGAAGCTTATTTTCTTGCCGTCAGAATGATTATACTTCCAGCCACTTATCCTCGAGCCTTGGGCAACGAAATTACAGAAATACCCCCAGCAGCCCCATTTTTAGCTTCATATGCCTAAAGCTTCCAAGAGAAGCTATTCCATTTTGCTCTCATACCCTTCTCCACATTTTATTTCCAAGGTGAGGGGCTTCTCTTCAACTATAAATACCCCTCTCATGGCATTTCATTCCTTGCTCAATGTTGTGTTAACAACACCCTTTCTTCTCTCCCTCTTTCCCCTCTTGCCGTCGGCCACCCCCCTCCCTTAGTTAGGTTAGTTTGTTTTGTTTTATGTTATGTTTAGTTAGTTTATGTTTTTATGTTATGGTATGTTTATATTATGTTTAGGTTGGGTCTTAGGGTCTTCCCTAAGCCATATAGGATTTTATTTTATGCATTTATTATATAGTTTTCATGATATGTTTTGATAGTTGTTTATATGTTTTAATTGTTTAGTATATGCTTGAATATGTTATGAATTACTCTAGTATATGCTATGATCATGTGATATGATTGTTATATTATGAGAATTGATGCATGATTATGGAATTTGAATTAAATTCATGCATGCTAGCTAATGGAATAGTGATTTACAATTAATTATGTCACAACTTGTTACATGTTGGTATTGAATTAAATTGTTACATGTTACATGCCTAAAGGTTCATGATATATGATATGATATATGTTGAGACATGTTGTTACATTGTTATATGATTCTTGAATTATGAATTGAGCTTATGATATGATATGGATTAATGGATTAGTGCCTTGATCATATGTTATACACTTTAATAGTGTCACATGTTATAACCTAAGATAGAATAGTGTTTCATAACTTGATCTTATGCCTTAATTGGATCTCTTAACCATAGGTTATACCTTTAACCTAGATCACACTTGATTATTATAACATGAACTTGAAACTATAGGTTATAATCAAGATCATAATTTAATTAGGGTGTGTGTGTGTGTGCATGCCGTGTGTGTGTGTGTGTTCGTGCATGGTGTGGGTGTGTGTGTATAGTAAGGGTTTGACTCGACCCTTTGACCGGATATGTGAATAGTAACCTGTGAATAGTAATCTTGAATAGTACTTTTGAATAGTGCTTTTGAATAGTAAAAGTGAAAAAAAACTTGTGCTTTCGTAATAGACATTTGCACCTAGGGTTTCCATATCCAGGGTCTAAAATGTGTTTTCAAAATGAGTTTCTTTCGTGGACTTCTTTCATAACTTAAGGTTTGCGATAGGATTCATAAATTGACTAAAGCTTACTCGGTTATAGTAAGATCATAGTCTAACGTTGAGAGTAACTCACTTTAACGTATTCCCTTGTGTGTTACTGTAGCACCCGGAACGCCAGGCACCACATCCCCCGCACTATAGCCCCAATCCACATATGAAACGGATAATCCATACATGAATCAAAGCTATAGCGAACGGGAGACAATAAAATGACTCAAGGCTAGGCGGGTACCCTCAATGTAAAACCAACCAATCAATCTAGTCAGAGTATTTAAAAGCGGAAGCAATAACATTCAATAAATACGTATAGGTACCATATTTATTTATTTACGTATAGATACCAACGTTTACACTATCAATACAATATCATCCTTCGACAAAATAGATAACAGGGCTTGATACAAAATATTCCAAGCTAACTGTACATACAAAATGTGGAATGAAGTGTGCTAGACCCAAATTTAAAGACCACATGACTCTAAATTCCCGCCTAGCACGCCCTGCAAAACACTGAAAAGTTGAGGTGTCAGTCCAACACGGACTGAGCGAGGGGTATAAATAAATATAAGCGCACATACATGCAAGCTATAACCTCGGGTAATAATTTTGGAAAAACAATACAATCTGGTAGGTTAAAAGAGATACTATCGCCCGAGATTACAACTATTCCACTTTCAATTCAATCAATTCAATTCAATCAATAGTGGCCCGGCGAGTGGGGCAATTCTCCAACCTTACACCGACTGTGTACAATCAATCAATCAATCAATCAATTATTAGGTGATTAGGTGATCAAGCAATTCATTATTGTGCACAATTAGCAGTTTCAATAACGCCTTCTTCCTCCGGGTGATGGTGGGATTGCAAGGCCCCACCATCCAATCAATCTGGGCAGAGGGTACATGAATCCCTAAGCCCGGAACTCCTTTCCCACCCTAATCTCCTAGGGGGTTCAGGGGTCATCCCAATTTGGTGAGGATAGCTATCGAGTTACCCGTCAGCCCATGCTTTCCCGGTTGGCTCGAGTCACTACCCTCGGGCCCACAGTGCAATACAATACTCGCCCAATCAATCAATCAATCAATCGATTCTTTTCAATATTTCGATAAAACATTTGAAAATCAATCTCATTTGAAAACTATATGTATAAATATAGGTTTTTGGCTTAAAATATCACATAGGGTTGTACGGGTCCTATGTATCTAAAATTAAACCTCACCTGCCGACCCAAAAATAATCCAAGGAAACAGCTCACGGGGCCTGCTCCTCGTCACCAGGAAGCTGGTCTGTGCAAGAAAGACAATTGTCCGTGAAACACGACTCAAAATGTACCAAATATGACGAACGGCAAAATGCGACGAAACGACGGGAAAAATACAATGCACCTTGAAAATATCGCGTTTCAACATGTAATTAATCATATAATGTCAATTAGGGATCAAATAATTGATCGGAGGATGGTGCCAAATTTTTAATTTTATGCAGTAGCTTTTGCACTACATTCGCCGTGGGAACGGCCGTTCCGGCCTTCCCTTGAAAATGGGAAGGGCCGTTCCCATGGTCTGAAGAAAGCGCGCCAGCGGTTTTTAAAAAGGGAAATGCGTTTTGGCTGGGAAGGGCCGTTCCGGCTCGCAGGCCAAAGTGGGAACGGCCGTTCCCAGTCTCGCTGGCCTGAGTCTCAGCATCATGGGAACGGCCGTTCCAGTTTTGAACTGGGGCTGGGAATGGCCGTTCCCAGAATACGTGAGCAAAAGAATGCAGAGCAGAAACAGAGCAACCATGGCAACACAACAACAATCACCCAAAAATGGCTTCAAGCCAAGTTTAAATGCAATTATAAGATGTAATAAATATGCTAACATGCATTTTGATCAATAACAATTCATAAAAACACTTAACTCCATGTTAGATCATCAATAATCCATCATTTGAAACCCATATATTCATTCATGCTCCAAGCTCATAAAACTCAATATAAATGCATCAAACTCAAGCTTAATGACCACAATTAATTTTCCAACAACCAATACACAATTCATTCAATGCATAACAAAGCCCTAGATAACATATATTTTCAATAAAATCATCCAATCACCATATTTACCTCAAGAGAAAGAAATGGAAGCTAAGATGATGAAATGATGTTGATGATGCTTGTATAACCCCAAATCCCACAAATATTAGCTTGAATGGTTGAAATCTTTCTCTCTTTCACAAGGGTTTGCTCTCGGTTGAACAAAGGAAGAAATGGAGCAAGGATGATATTTTATATGAAGAATGAAAGCAAGGTACGTGATGATGCTGCTAATGAAAGGGGAAGAATGACCAATTTTGCTATTAAACCCTTTCACTTATTAAGTTGTGCAATTAAGTCCAAATCCCATTTTAAATGATCAATCAAGTCCAATTCAATTAGGTCTCACATTCATGCAAATGAACAATTAAGGACATAAAAGAAATAAATCACGTTTGAGAAAATATTTCACATTGCAATCACGTTCAATAATTCCGAAAAATATGATATGATATGAATTTTCAATAAAATAACAAGAATATAATTTTATAAAATTATGGTATGCTATGGAAAATTAGAGAAATGGACACTTAATAATTAAATTAAAACTCTCAACCGCACACGTGTCGTTCATACCTGAAATGCCGAAAGCTGGGGCGTTACAATCCTCCCTCCTTATAAGAATCTGGTCCCCAGATTCACTGATCGGAAGGGAACAACTCTGGATGGAACCGTCTCATTTTGTCTTCGGTCTCCCACGTGGCTTCTTCGGTCTTATCACTTCTCCAAAGAACCTTAACCATGGGAATCCTCCGGTTTCTTAATTCCTGAAACTTCTTATCCAAAATTTTAACCGGTTTCTGAACAAAGGTAATACTCGGTTCCAATTCCACTTCTTCAACAGGAATGATCTCGGTTTCATCGGGGTAGTATTTCCTCAGCTGAGACACGTGAAATACGTTATGAATCCCCGTGAGGCTCGGTGGTAGGTCCAATCTGTAAGCAACTTCTCCAATTCTTTCCAAAATCTCATAAGGACCTAAATAACGAGGTTTAAGTTTACCTCCTTTCCCAATCCGAGCAAATCCTTTACGTGGAGACGCCTTCAAGAATACCCGGTCTCCAACCTCAAACTCGAGATCCCTTCTGCGACGATCGGCGTAGCTCTTCTGTCTGTCCTGAGCTGATTTCATCCGTTGTTTTATTAGTTGGACTTTCTCAATCATAGCTTCAACTGCCTTGGAAGGTCTTTCCAATTTTTCACCTTTCTTAACCCCTTCCTGCTTAGTCCATTTCCACTCTTCCAAGTCAAAGAACAACGGAGAACGACATTTCCGTCCATAAAGTAGCTCATACGGTGCCATTCCAATCGAAGCCTGAAAACTGTTGTTGTACGCAAACTCAATCAAAGGTAGCTGATCATGCCAGGAAGACTGAAAATCCAAAGAACAAGCTCGAAGCAAATCCTCGAGATACCTTATTAATCTCTCGGACTGACCATCCGTCTGAGGATGAAAAGTTATACTAAACTGAAGTTTCGTACCCAAAACCTCTTGCAATTCACGCCACAACCTCGAAGTAAACCGTGGATCTCTGTCTGAAACGATACTGATCGGAATCCCGTGAAGTCTAACAATCTCCCGGTTATAAAGCTCGGCTAGCTTGCGAATCTTATACGACATCCGAACCGGCAGAAAATGTGCAGACTTCGTCAAACGGTCCACAATCACCCAAATCCCATCAAATCCACCTTTCACCTTAGGTAATCCGGACACGAAATCCATCGTCACCTGTTCCCACTTCCACTCAGGAATAGGTAACGGCTGAAGAAGACCTCCCGGTTTCTGATGCTCGGCTTTCACCTTCTGACAAGTGAGACAATGCTTCACAAACTCGGCCACATCTTTCTTCAATCCACGCCACCAATAATATTGCCTTAAGTCCTTATACATCTTCTTTCCTCCGGGGTGGATAGAATAAGCCGATCTGTGAGCTTCCTCGAGCAATACCCGTTTCAACTCTTCGGGTACAACCACTCGGTTCTTGAAACGAAGAAGACCGGTTTCATCGAACCCGAATGGACACTCTGGATCAGCTCTTGCCTTAGCTACCAATCTTTGAACCTCCAAATCTGTACTCTGAGCCTCAAACAACCTGTGCTTCAATTCTGGCTGGACCGAAATATTAGAAACTCGAGCCTTTAGAACAATTGGCTCGATTCCACTACTTTCACCCACTTCCAAGCTCGACACACTAGCCTTCCTACTAAGTGCATCGGCGACCACATTGGCTTTGCCGGGATGGTACTTGATCGTGCAATCATAATCTTCCAACCTTTCCATCCAACGCCGTTGCCTCATATTCAAATCCTTCTGAGTGAATAAATACTGGAGGCTTTTGTGGTCGGTGAAAATCTCGAAAGACACTCCATACAAATAATGTCTCCACTTTCCAAGTGCAAAGACTACTGCAGCAAGCTCAAGATCATGTGTCGGATAATTCTTCTCATGCTCTTTTAGCTTCCGGGATGCATAAGCAATTACTTTACCCTTCTGAGTCAACACACATCCCAAACCTTCCTTAGAAGCATCCGTATAAACAGCATACCCTTCAGAACCTTCCGGAAGGGCTAACACTGGAGCAGACACTAACTTCTCCTTCAAGAAAGTGAAACTCTTCTCACAATCTTCATTCCAATCAAATTTCACATTCTTCTTCGTCAACCGGGTTAAAGGAGCTGCTAACTTGGAGAAATCCTTCACAAATCTCCGGTAATAACCTGCCAATCCCAAGAAACTCCTAATCTCAGAGGCATTCCTAGGTTTCTCCCACTTCAACACTGACTCAATCTTGGAAGGATCGACTTCCAACCCGTTGCCCGAAATCACGTGACCCAAGAATGACACCCTGTCAATCCAGAACTCACACTTGCTGAACTTGGCAAACAACTGATGCTCCTTCAAAGTCCTCAATACCAACTGAAGGTGTCTTGCATGCTCCTCGGCAGACTTCGAGAAAACCAGGATATCATCAATAAAAATGACCACGAACTTATCCAGAAAAGGCCTGAAGATCCTGTGCATCATATCCATAAAAGCTGCTGGGGCATTAGTCAATCCAAACGGCATCACCACAAACTCATAATGCCCGTACCGAGTGTTAAATCCTGTCTTAGGAATATCCCCTGCTCGGATACGCAACTGGTAGTAACCTTGTCTCAAATCCAATTTCGAGTAGACTTTCGAACCCTGAAGTATATCAAACAACTCCTCGATGTGTGGAAGAGGATACTTGTTCTTGATCTTCATCCGGTTCAACTCTCTATAGTCTATGCACATTCTCAAGGTCCCGTCCTTCTTCTTTACAAACAAAACCGGTGCACCCCAAGGAGAAGAACTCGGTCTGATATACCCAATCTCCAACAACGCATCAAGTTGAGTCTTCAACTCTTTCAACTCAGCCGGAGCCATACGATACGGAGTCTTGGAGTACGGCTCTGCGTTAGGGTACAAGTCGATCACAAACTCAATTTCCCGTTCTGGAGGTAAAGAATCCAATTCCTCAGGAAAGACCTCGGGAAATTCCTTCACTACTTCCGTCTCTTCCAGCTTACTCTGATCCTTAGGTTTATTGAGAATATAAGCAATGAAACCCGTGGCTCCCTCTCGAACCAACTTATGAGCTTCAGAAAAAGAAAGTAGCGGTACAGTCTTGGAACTCCAACCTACTACCAAATCTGATCCCAACTGAACCTTCTTCGCTCGACAATCAACTGTGGCAGAATGTCTGTACAACCAATCCATGCCCAGAATAGATCCATAGCAAGTCATCGGTAGCTCAATGAAATCTGACAAGAAAACCCGACCCTCGATGCTCACCGGAACCTCTCTGAACACCCGATCAGATTCTAAACTACCACCAAAAGGAGTGCTAACCACATAACATGCAGAAGAACGAGAAACAGGCAAAGGCAAAGAAACAGATATAGCACTCGAAAGAAAGGAGTGAGTAGCTCCCGGATCAAACAACGTATGAATGTTCGTGCCATGTATGCAAATGGTACCTTCAACTACCGCGGCTGGATCCACATCGGCATCCGGCTGCTCTCCGTCCAAAGCATAAGCCCGAGCCCTAATCAGTGGTCTCGGTGCTCCCGGTGGTGGTATCCTGCGATCCGGACAGCCATCTACCAAATGCTCATCGCTCCCACAAAGTAGGCATAAACCCAAACGCCTCCTGCAGTTATCATAGACGTGTGTCCTCTGTCCACAGAAGGTACAATAAGGTCTCTCGGGTGGTGGTGGCAAAGCTGGAGCAACTGGAGCAGCTGGAGCTCTAATCACTGGTCCTGCTGGTCGGGGCTTCTTCCCTGGGCCCTGTGGAGCTGGTGGTGGAGAAGAATATACCATCAGCCTCTTGCCTGAAGCAGAACCCGAGCCAGAACCCTTATACCCTGATCCGGCACCTCTGAACCCTGATCCAGAACCTCTAAATCCCGATCCTGAACCTGAGCCTGAACCTGAGCCTGAACGGTAAGAAGACCGCCTCGCATTCACTGAATCCTCAACCAATAGAGCCTTCTTGGTAGCCTTTGCCCACGTGCTCGTGTTGACCGCCTCAATCGCTGCCTGAATATCCGGTCTAAGGCCCTGAATAAACTGCATCGCCTTATGGAAATCATCACTCGCTATATTAGGAGCATAGCGGGACAATCTCTCATACTCAGCGATGTACTCTGAGACCGACCTGTTTCCTTGCTTCAACTCTGTAAATTCCTTCAATCTTCTAGTGCGAGAAGATGGAGGAATGAACTTGTTCTGAAACTCTCTAACAAACACTTCCCAATTCACTTCCTCGCCTGCAGCATCTAACACTATCCGGGCACTCTCCCACCAAGAGTAGGCCTCACCCTGTATCAAAGAAATAGTACAACGGGCCTTCTCCCTGGACTCACACGGGATGAGCTCCCAAACCCTCTCGATCTCCCTGAGCCACTGCTCGGCCTGAATATCATTGCCTTTATAAAACTTGGGAGGATGCTGGTTCTGGAACTCCCTAAAGACAGCTGAAATCTGTGCCCCTGGCTGTGGTGGTGGAACTGGTGGTGCTGGAGGAACATGATCCCGGACTCTCTGATCAATAAGACCCACCACTGCGTTCATGAAGTCCTGTGGCTGAGCCTGAGGAGGTGGAGGAGGAGGTGGTGATCTCTCCCTGCGATGATATCGATGATGTCGATGTCTAGGAGAACGATCACGGTGATGTCTATCGCGAGCCATCCTGAAATCCAGTCACTATTATGCATGTCCGATTAGTCAATGCCAATGTGTGCAAATAGTTCAAAATTGCACATAAGTTCAAAAATCCAACAATCCACTAATTTCAAGTAGGTCAGGTAGGTTCAAGTGCCAAATAACAATGCAAGACTCTCAAATTGACAATTAGTTCCTATGCCGTGCGACCTAGACTCACAAGACACGACACTAGAGACCCGGTTTTGCAACCGAGCTCTGATACCACCGTAGGATGTAGCACCCGGAACGCCAGGCACCACATCCCCCGCACTATAGCCCCAATCCACATATGAAACGGATAATCCATACATGAATCAAAGCTACAGCGAACGGGAGACAATAAAATGACTCAAGGCTAGGCGGGTACCCTCAATGTAAAACCAACCAATCAATCTAGTCAGAGTATTTAAAAGCGGAAGCAATAACATTCAATAAATACGTATAGGTACCATATTTATTTATTTACGTATAGATACCAACGTTTACACTATCAATACAATATCATCCTTCGACAAAATAGATAACAGGGCTTGATACAAAATATTCCAAGCTAACTGTACATACAAAATGTGGAATGAAGTGTGCTAGACCCAAATTTAAAGACCACATGACTCTAAATTCCCGCCTAGCACGCCCTGCAAAACACTGAAAAGTTGAGGTGTCAGTCCAACACGGACTGAGCGAGGGGTATAAATAAATATAAGCGCACATACATGCAAGCTATAACCTCGGGTAATAATTTTGGAAAAACAATACAATCTGGTAGGTTAAAAGAGATACTATCGCCCGAGATTACAACTATTCCACTTTCAATTCAATCAATTCAATTCAATCAATAGTGGCCCGGCGAGTGGGGCAATTCTCCAACCTTACACCGACTGTGTACAATCAATCAATCAATCAATCAATTATTAGGTGATTAGGTGATCAAGCAATTCATTATTGTGCACAGTTAGCAGTTTCAATAACGCCTTCTTCCTCCGGGTGATGGTGGGATTGCAAGGCCCCACCATCCAATCAATCTGGGCAGAGGGTACATGAATCCCTAAGCCCGGAACTCCTTTCCCACCCTAATCTCCTAGGGGGTTCAGGGGTCATCCCAATTTGGTGAGGATAGCTATCGAGTTACCCGTCAGCCCATGCTTTCCCGGTTGGCTCGAGTCACTACCCTCGGGCCCACAGTGCAATACAATACTCGCCCAATCAATCAATCAATCAATCGATTCTTTTCAATATTTCGATAAAACATTTGAAAATCAATCTCATTTGAAAACTATATGTATAAATATAGGTTTTTGGCTTAAAATATCACATAGGGTTGTACGGGTCCTATGTATCTAAAATTAAACCTCACCTGCCGACCCAAAAATAATCCAAGGAAACAGCTCACGGGGCCTGCTCCTCGTCACCAGGAAGCTGGTCTGTGCAAGAAAGACAATTGTCCGTGAAACACGACTCAAAATGTACCAAATATGACGAACGGCAAAATGCGACGAAACGACGGGAAAAATACAATGCACCTTGAAAATATCGCGTTTCAACATGTAATTAATCATATAATGTCAATTAGGGATCAAATAATTGATCGGAGGATGGTGCCAAATTTTTAATTTTATGCAGTAGCTTTTGCACTACATTCGCCGTGGGAACGGCCGTTCCGGCCTTCCCTTGAAAATGGGAAGGGCCGTTCCCATGGTCTGAAGAAAGCGCGCCAGCGGTTTTTAAAAAGGGAAATGCGTTTTGGCTGGGAAGGGCCGTTCCGGCTCGCAGGCCAAAGTGGGAACGGCCGTTCCCAGTCTCGCTGGCCTGAGTCTCAGCATCATGGGAACGGCCGTTCCAGTTTTGAACTGGGGCTGGGAATGGCCGTTCCCAGAATACGTGAGCAAAAGAATGCAGAGCAGAAACAGAGCAACCATGGCAACACAACAACAATCACCCAAAAATGGCTTCAAGCCAAGTTTAAATGCAAATATAAGATGTAATAAATATGCTAACATGCATTTTGATCAATAACAATTCATAAAAACACTTAACTCCATGTTAGATCATCAATAATCCATCATTTGAAACCCATATATTCATTCATGCTCCAAGCTCATAAAACTCAATATAAATGCATCAAACTCAAGCTTAATGACCACAATTAATTTTCCAACAACCAATACACAATTCATTCAATGCATAACAAAGCCCTAGATAACATATATTTTCAATAAAATCATCCAATCACCATATTTACCTCAAGAGAAAGAAATGGAAGCTAAGATGATGAAATGATGTTGATGATGCTTGTATAACCCCAAATCCCACAAATATTAGCTTGAATGGTTGAAATCTTTCTCTCTTTCACAAGGGTTTGCTCTCGGTTGAACAAAGGAAGAAATGGAGCAAGGATGATATTTTATATGAAGAATGAAAGCAAGGTACGTGATGATGCTGCTAATGAAAGGGGAAGAATGACCAATTTTGCTATTAAACCCTTTCACTTATTAAGTTGTGCAATTAAGTCCAAATCCCATTTTAAATGATCAATCAAGTCCAATTCAATTAGGTCTCACATTCATGCAAATGAACAATTAAGGACATAAAAGAAATAAATCACGTTTGAGAAAATATTTCACATTGCAATCACGTTCAATAATTCCGAAAAATATGATATGATATGAATTTTCAATAAAATAACAAGAATATAATTTTATAAAATTATGGTATGCTATGGAAAATTAGAGAAATGGACACTTAATAATTAAATTAAAACTCTCAACCGCACACGTGTCGTTCATACCTGAAATGCCGAAAGCTGGGGCGTTACAGTTACCTTTCTTGAATACCTTAAATGGTATTACTCTCTTGTGTTACATGTTCTTTATATGATCCTTGTTCATTGTTTCGTGCATTTCATATGCATCTTGGTTAGTAGTGGGTCTTAGTTCTTAAGCTCACTCTAGTACACCACCTACAGGAGTTAAAGTTGAGCACTGGGATCCCCAGGGCACCGCATAATCTGTCTACCTACCTTTTGTTACTATTAGGTGAGTTGAAGTTATAAATGTTTTGCAATTGGAACCACGATTATACTATCGTATCATATGTTTTGAAATTCAAAGCTAAACCTCGTTTTGAACTATCCCTTTTATCGGGACATTCTCTTGAAAGGATCATTCATACTTTAATAGTATACCTTGATCTACAACACATGTTTTCCAAAGTTCTGCATTCTTGTTCAAAGAAAGTTACATGTTCTGCATATGTTTTCAAAGTACAGTTTACAGACAGAATCACATGTTTACAGACAGAATCATATGTTTTACAGACAACATCATATGTTACAGTTACAGTTTCACATGTTATAGTTAGCATACTGGAGTGGTACTCTGGTCACTGCTAATCTTAAATGCAAGCATACAGTTTACAGTTTGGGCCCGGCGGTTATGTGTGGAGGTGATGCTCAGGAGGTGAGCGCCAACGACATCACCAATACCGGCCGCCACACTTAGACAATTGACACCGACTTTTAACAGGAGGTTTGTTAAGTCAGGATAATCTATCTGGGAACGGACAGCAAATCTGTTCCCATTACATGTTTACAGGTCGCCAAGGGCTAGCTACCCGAAGTGACAACCGGTGGAGGATGGTGCATGTTTGTATGTGTTGGTAAGAGTTGTTGTTGACCTTAGTCCAATAGTCTACTGTGTGCGGAGTTGTTGTTGACCTCGGTCCAATGCTCTACTTTATGTGGGGTTATTGTTGATCTTGGTCCGATACTCTACTATACGTGGAATTATTGTTGACCCTGGTCTGATGCTCTACCAAATCATGTTTTCTAGAGTAAGGATGGAGGAGCCTAGCTTGCGGGCAAAATTCTGTTTCATAAAGGATGGTTCATATCTGGAAAAGTTCACTTTACCCTTATCCCGTTTTATGAAAGAACTATGAACCATCGACAGCATATGTGTGCGCGTGTGATAGCATTCATGAAAATGTTTTAAAACGTGCATACTTTTACAGCATTGCGTTCAAAAGAGTTTTATCAACTGAACTTGTTTCAAGTTCTTCTTTAAAGCATTGCAATTAACAGTTCTAAACTTTACTTCAAGTTCTTTATTACTCAGTACTTCCTTTAAGGTATTCCCTCACTTAGTCCTTTTGACTAATACCTCTCCCGTTTTCTTGCCTCGTGGTTTCAGGTCTTGCAACCGCAGTCTAGAGGTATCTTGAAGCTGTAGATTGTCATTTTTGTCTCAGTCAGGACTTAGTATTACTTCCTTTTGTGTCCTGCATATGTTTTATGGCTGCATCACTTTATGTTTCTGTATATGTTTCTGAATACTTGAGTATCTTTGTTATACTCTTTCTGCTACTCTGTTACCGATATTTTGAACTCTGCTGTATCGGTACTTATTTGTGAATATGTTATATGTTCTGATATGCCGAGTCTCTCTTACACGATCGATATGTTCTTGCTTGTTACATGCCATCACGCACATGTTTTGAAAAGTTTTAAAATACTCTGATTTTCCGATGTATAGCCACATCGTTGTACCTGTATAGTTCTGATAGACAGCCGTTCGCTGGAGTATTTCTTGAGTGATGGCTCACACCATTACTTGAGAGGTGCTTCAGTGCGGGGGTTGAGACGCCGCTCTTCTCTTGTTCTGGTACGGGTGGGGGCGTTACACAAATAAATTAAATAATATATAATATAACTAATAGACATAAGTATATATATAACTCATGCACAACCACACACTCATGCACACAATATATCACACACAACATATATATATATATTATACACATGCACAAATAATATAACACACACACAAATCTACACACACATATATTGTAACGCCCCAATTTCCGGCTATTCAGGTACGCACGACACGTGTGAGTTTTTTTGAGAGTTAGGATTATTTTAATCCTTTCGTTTATTAAATTTCTATAATTCGTGAAAATTATATGTGTTTACACGATTTTATATTGTCTGCAAAATAAAATTACAAGACAAGATATATGAACAAGAAATATATGAAATTTAAAGAAATTAACAGAATTTGAAGGAATAAATCCTATGAAGTATATTCCTCTGATTCTTCTCTTCAATTTCGCATTTGAGGGCATGAAGCTTATTCTCGAACACGTAGGCGTGATTCTATACCGAATTTGACGGAGAAACCACGTGATTTACCTACAGCCTTGATGAAACTGTGGTTGTAGTTTGTCATAGCAGCGGGGCTTGAATATCTAGAAGACTTGAAGACGACAAGAAGAAGACTTTGACGAAGACTTGATGATGTGAAGAAGACTCGCGCACGTATGTAGATTTGATGGCGTGAAGACTCCTTTGAAGACGAGAGGAAGACTTAGAAGACTTAATGGCATGAAGACCCCTTTGATGTTGTTCTCTTCCTCCTTGCACTACGTCGATATATCGATGTCCGTGTCGAAGTCGAAGTCCGAGTCGAAGTGTTGATCGATGTCGTCCTTGGTGCCGATCTCAATGTATTTGAAGTGTTACCCATGACCTCTATTTATAGGTGAGTTTTGTGATAATTATTCCTTAATTAATTTATTTATTTAAAGGGATAATATCAAATGTATTTATTTATTTATTACTTTAATATGACTTTATATTAAAGAAAATAAATAAATAACATGTTTTGATTTGTTTGGTCCACGTGTTGAAACATGCCACGTGTCTTCATTTGATTGGTCATAACCAATTGGACTGCAAGGCTTGATTTGATTCGCCGGAACACTTCAATTTTGACACGTGTCAATACATGATTTGATGACAAAATAATTATTAAAATTATCAATTAAATCAATCTATTTAAATATTTAATGGACTTTGATTTAATAACAATCCAAAAAATATATAATAGAAGGAATTATATTTGATAATTAATATTCAATTTACACATGTCACAATTTAATTTGACGAAAATAATTCATCTACAAATGCCCCCATTTCAAAGCTCGGCGAAAGACATGCTAAGCGGTCGACGCAGCGAAATTTGAAGTACTTAATTTGATCTTACAGTAACTTTGGGCACCACCGATCATCATTTTGACTTGAACTTGAGAAATGGATCATCGTGGAACTTGAGAGTATGGAACCAATTCTAATGAAAAGTATGGCCCAGTCCCATCGGCATGCACCTTAACTCTTGTAGATCACATGATTAATATGAACTTTGAAAATTAAATAGCCCACTTAATTGAGGCAATCCTCACGGCCCAACATAAGCCAAATTTTTACACACACATTTGCTTGAACTTGGGAGACTCTCTGGCCCAATTTTATTTTGATCTCTCCAACAAACAATGTCTTTCCAATTTTTGTAAACAAGCGCATTGCGAAAGCAAGTCAGCAAATCCATGCATCTTCGGTCTCTTCATTAACGCCGTCTGCTCCCTTTTTTTTTTTTATTAATTTCCAGCAACTTAAGAGTTCAAGCTGGACTCTAATTCTAAAGAATCAGACTTAAGTGATAACAGAGGATATTTGCAGAATCCTAATAGAACCGGGACTCACGTGATCTTCATGGCTATAAGTAACCCGCTCGCCTTGGAGCACAAACAGACTTTAGCAATTGATCGTGGTAAGACACTGTCCTTAGTACGCGTCTCTCTCGTCTCTTTTCCTCTTGCTCTATTTGGGTTTTTTTCCTCATACAAAATATATTGTATTTCTTTTATTCAACCTCACGCTAACAAGGTGTTTGATGAAATTTCGCAGAGAAACACAAAGGCAACTTCTCTTGGACAACCACATCTATAATGATTGAAGCATCCATCGAGATCAAGCATCGACTCAACCAACACAGGTCTCTCTCTTCTCTACTCACGCCTTCATCTACTCGCGGCTTCATCTGTCTTAGTCACGTTTTATGGCTGCCCTACGTACCGAAAAGTATCCAGTTAAATCTGCGAGCTTACGACATACATCTCGTTCTTCCGTTCTTCACTTCGGACATCGTCAACCATAAGGATTCGCCACTCAGTTTTCTTTGGTTATATTAGACTCGCTCTTCTGCCTTCGCATCGTCGCATCGTCAATCATAAAGGCTCTCACATTTTCGTTGGTCGCCTTCGACTCTGCTTTCGTTTCTGCCTTTAGCCCTTCATGTTGTCGCATCGTCGACCACAAAGACTGCCAAATCTCGCCTTCGACTCTGCTTTCGTTTCTGCCTTCATCCACACATTTAAATTAAATCTGTCGGCTCC
Organism: Lantana camara; assembly: GCA_037501455.1. Classification (NCBI taxonomy): domain Eukaryota; kingdom Viridiplantae; phylum Streptophyta; class Magnoliopsida; order Lamiales; family Verbenaceae; genus Lantana; species Lantana camara. The sequence goes on from CM074855.1 coordinate 63,626,019, forward strand.
AAGTGGATTCAGCGATCATCCCTCTTTTATTTGCTTCTAGGCTGATCATATGATTCATAAGAAAGCATGAAACGCACCAGTTCTAGATTTGCTTTTCCAGAGATTTGATTTTTTTTCTTGCTTTGTTTTGTTTTGCAATTCACTAAAAGAACTTTTGTTGCTTTGTAAGGTATCGAAGACTCCCAGGAGGTAAATTCAACTTAGCAAAGATACTTCGTTGCAGTATTGTCGTGGCCCGTGGGTATGTTCTGAAGCATCAGTACTTCATGAATTTTGAGCCAACTTGGCAATTGTTCTCCTTTTTTTTTCTTTGAACTTGGCCTTTTTTAAATAAAAACAAAGTTTATGTTGCTGCATCAATAGTAGGGCTTGGAAATTTAGTATCCAACGAATGGCCCAAATAAATTTTCCATTCCAATTAATGAGACATATATCACTCTTCCCAATTTCTTGCTTTAATGGACCATAACTCTTAAAGAAACCAGTGGGCCAAGACTTTGTAAATCAAATTGAATTCCACTAACTTGCAAATCCCATCAACAATACTAGATGAATTCTTATTCTTTCTAATTTTGGAACATGCAACAATAAACTAAATTTCATGCATACAATGTGAAGTGCCCAGATTCCTCACGTCCCATTTAAAGCTTTCGTTTTCTATTTCTTACCTTTTTCTTTTTTTTTTTTTTTTTTTTTTTGATGCTTTGCAGGAGAGCATTAGCTTACAACTCTAGTGGAGCTCGACACTTTGGTTTCGTGAAGGTTCAATTGCTTGATTTTGAGATTCCTAGATCAAACTGATGTCATCACTCTTCCTATATCTTTTCTTTCTTCTCTTAGCAGAAACTTAGCTTTTGTTTCGTTGATCTTAATTTTCACTCTTTTTTTTTTTTAATTTCTCATAGGTAACTCAAATCTCTCAAGATGTTTATCGAGGATCATGCCGAACCATCTCCATGCATCGTCATCAATTGCGACAGTGATAGCTTCAAAGTCAAACCTACTTCTTTGCCCATCCACAAGTCTGCTATCGACCTTCACTCTCCTGAGCCTATTGATTCGACACTGCATATCGCCGACTGGTCAGAGGAGATAACGACAGAACTATATGATGATCACATCAATGACTTCTTTCGTTCGACGGCTATCTTATTGAAATCTCCTCTACATGATGCCGATAACTCGACAACGGGCTTCTCCCTTCCGAATCACCATCTCGTCACCAAAGGAACTTCTTGGAAGATTCCTCCTTCAAAGTTTGGTGAAGTATCCTTCCACGCCGACAACTGGGAATGGACATAACACATTTTGGTTTTCTACGAAAATCGTCTAGTTCAAGCAGACATCTACGCAGCCATTCATGCTTCACTCTTCACGTATGTCGTTGAGAAGAACGTCCTACAGGCATTCTTCGAGTTATGGCATCCTTCAACGAATACTCTGCATACGGCTATTGGGGAAGAATTGCCGGCTTGCCCATACTTGGAGACTTTTATGACTAGGCAATACCTTCAGCTGATGACCTTCTCGGCGATCAGGCCCGCAGCTCCACCTCTTCGCGAAACGACTTTACTCTTCCGCATTGCTGCAATACTTGTTCTTAGCATATCATATGCTGCCTAAGACTTCTGATCGCATATTGATTTCCGATTGGATAAACTTCTAGTTCAAGGAAACGGTTAGATATGCCCCTCCTCCATCGCGGTCTACAAAAAAGAGAACCAACTAGCCACGATTTTCTCGAAATCCTTGTGGGAGTATCGACGCGTCTCTTCTACCTTGTGTCAATTATCACGCTGATCCATTCACGACCTTGGGAATCGAAGAGAATGTAAAAGGGGACACTTATCTTGCTGCTTTCCTCGCATTCTGGCTTTGCAGTTTTGTTCTTCCACATGGACAAGTCGATTGAATTCGTGCTACTGTTTTCAAAGTTGCTAGTCAGATGGATCGTGGACGTCTTTTTTCTCTCGCTATACCTGTGTTAGCAAGTATTTATCGCGGTTTAAGAGATATATCTACTTCGCCGAATCTGACCGAGTGTACTGTTGTCTTCCCTACTCATTATCTTTATAGTTGGATAGCGCGATACTTCGACACTCACTTTTACTTCCAACATTGAACAACAAATTGGGGACAAGTCAAAATGTACTTTGATGGTAAGACATTCGGGGGAAAACATGGCTAAATCTTTTGAAATTCAGCCGGTACGTGATTTGTTCCATAACATCAGCTCATTAGACCTTCGAAACTTACATCCCAAACATCAAGATAAGGAAGTGCTGATGGATCGTACTTGTTTCTCCCTCACCCTCAAGGGTATTTTCATATCTCTACGATCTAGCTACTTGACTTTTCGGTGTGGGAATGAACACCTTATTGAAGCATATAGTCCTCATCGATTCAGCCGACAACATGGCCTTTGTCAACACATTTCGGGTCGCTTGAAGAAGGAAATCTTGACCTGCGAGCTATCTGCACTTGTTCGACTTTGGCGCTCATGCACTTTTCTGAACTCGTCATCCACAGTAGTTTTGCCGGGGAAACATGATGTTTTGTCGTTGGCTACGAAAGAGTACACAATTTGGTGGAAAGCAACTTGGGAAGCTACTCAGAGAAACAACACCAAGATTGTCTTGAAGCTTCCTCAAAACAACACGAATCCAAACTCTACAATGCCAAAACAACATAAAGGCGATTCATCTAAGGCTGCGCAACAAAACGATGATCATGAACCCGTTGCAAAGAAGTTAACTTCCCCCTCGAAAGCTTCTTAAGATTTTATTCTTCTAGCAGAGAAAGAAGAAGATAGTTCATACACAAAATACAAGGTAAGGAATAGATCAAGCATACAACAAGGGTCACGTAGCACTTCACGGATCAAGAATTGGACAAAAAACAAGCAAGATATCAAGGAATGAACACAAACCCGCTACTATTCACATGATCACCCAAATCAGCCCCAAAACTCCATGAATGCAAGAAAAAGGGTACTCAAATGAAAGGGGATAAGATGTACATGAAGAATATGTGCTTACCTCTTCGATTTGATGAAGAATGAAGGTCGAACGAGCTCAAAATCCGGCTTGGGTGAATAGTGACGGGAATTTCTTCTATCTTCTTCTTTCCCCTGCTCTCTCGGTCCTGGAGCTGCTGAAAATGAGGGAAAAGAGCAAGTGGGAGGGTAGGTGGGTGAGTTAGGAAGAAGTAGGTTCAAGAATCGGGTCAAACGGAGTTAAAACGAATAAATTACGAGCAAAACGGTAAAGGGTGGTAAATCTGCACGATAATCACTTTTCGGGCGAAATTCGAAGGATCAAACGGGCTTAGAAAAATACAAGGCTAGGTTCCTTAGCTCCCATTCTTCGTTACGAGTCCGTCGTCACTTCCGGAATTCGAATCCGAATTCCCGAGCTCAAGATATAATTGCCGAAACACAAGGCGCGCAAAAACTAGTTAGGCCCTCATGTCCCTAACAAAAAAAATATGGTGTGTTACCATATCAAACAAGTCCGAAAACTTAAAACGAGCACATAAATGAATTCATAACACATATAATTCATGCATATCAAATTTTCACAAAATTTCGAAACGAGTTGGAACTTAAACAAATTAAAAACAAGTTTAAAAACTTAAAAACGTTTAATTATTCAAATTTATAAATAAACAATTAATTCAAATAAATTCAAATAATCACATAATCATTAAAATAACATGTATTTGCATAATTAAATTAATTTAAATACGCATATAACACTCTCGACACAACGTACCTGTACGGGCGTGCACGCGGGATGTTACAAACTCCCCTCCTTCAAAAGGACCTGTCCCCAGGTCCTACCGCAGGATTTTCAACGACTCTGGGTTGAACTCTACTCCATACTTCCGCTGCGCTACTCTGATCCAAAAAAGCTGTGGACCTCCCGGGATGATACTTCTCATATCTCGGTAACTCGGTGATACCCATCAAATCCAAGTGAATCCCCTTGGCTTTAGCAAACTTCGGTTTGCTCCCACTTCCGAATAAAATTCAAAAGTAGTTAGGGAAATCCCACCAGTTCTTGATGCTCGGTCTTCAACCGATGACACGTTGACATTGCTACACAAAGTCCGCAATATCTTCTCTTGTGCCAAAACACCTTTACCGGTTCTTCATGTCCTCAAACCATGAGTGGGATTTGTCTCGTGAACAAGCACTTCTAGTGACATAGGCTTCAACTCTCCGTTAGCAATGCACAACCAAAGTCTTCCTTAGTACCTCGATTGTAATGGAGAAGTTTTTGAGTACCCTCGGTTAAGCAAGGTTACAACCGAAGGCAACTGTAACACCCGAGCGTAAGGTGTCACATCCCCCGCACCGAGACCCGACCCGAATATGAAATGAACGATCCATACCCGAGCTAAATCACGGCGAACGGGGATAAACACACACTCTATGCTAGGCGGGCTAACCCTTAACCATACGAATCAGAGAAAATCAATAAAGCGGAAGCAATAAACGAGCAAAGCATATCATATATATACCATGAGCATCCAAGCTCCAAAATATAATTCATATACATCAATGCAAGCCATCACGGCCCAAAACATGTGTACGCTCCAATATAATATCCATATACAATAATCAAAAGTGTGAGATGCAAGTGTAAGACCAAAATACAGAGCTAGAGACGAATGCAAGACCTAGGACTCGTATTCCCGCCTAGCTCTCTCGACACCTGCACCAAATAGCTGAAAACCAACCGGGTTCAGTCCAAAAGGGACTGGTGGGTATAAAACATTGGCATAAATATAATATATGTAAAGCTCAAAGTGCTTGTCCCACATCGGTTGGAGAGGGGAACAAAGCCTCCTTTATAAGGGGGTGGATACCTTTCCCTTGTTGAGGCCTTTTCCTGGGTGGGCGTCTTCGGGCTTAAATTCCATCGGGAGAAACAAAACCGTGAGGGTGGTGTCGCTTAGCCCACCAAAGCGGACAATATCGACAGGCGGGTTTTCGAGTTGTTACAAATGGTATCAGAGCTGGGACCCGGGCCGGTGTGCCAGCAAGGACGCTGGGCCCTTATGGGGGCGTGGACTGTAAAGCTCAAAGTGCTTGTCCCACATCGGTTGGAGAGGGGAACAAAGCCTCCTTTATAAGGGGGTGGATACATTTCCCTTGTTGAGGCCTTTTCCTGGGTGGGCGCCTTCGGGCTTAAATTCCATCGGGAGAAACAAAACCGTGAGGGTGGTGTCGCTTAGCCCACCAAAGCGGACAATATCGACATGCGGGTTTTCGAGCTGTTAGAAATGGTATCAGAGCCGGGACCCGGGCCGGTGTGCCAGCGAGGACGCTGGGCCCTTATGGGGGGGTGGACTGTAAAGCTCAAAGTGCTTGTCCCACATCGGTTGGAGAGGGGAACAAAGCCTCCTTTATAAGGGGGTGGATACCTTTCCCTTGTTGAGGCCTTTTCATGGGTGGGCGCCTTCGGGCTTAAATTCCATCGGGAGAAACAAAACCGTGAGGGTGGTGTCGCTTAGTCCACCAAAGCGGACAATATCGACAGGCGGGTTTTCGAGCTGTTACAATATATAACTGAATTTAAACAATCACATGCAGATTATAATCCCAAGCGAGGTTTTAGAAATGGTTCCCAAGTGGGAAAAATAGAGGAATCATCGGAAGGGATTATAATGGTCAATTTTACAATAGGTCATTAGTGGCCCGGCGAGTGGGCGTGCATCAACTCCAACCAACACCACGTGTGATTCAATCAATCATTTATTCATTAAGTCTTTCATGCATATCATTCTTTTGTGCTCAATCAATTGATTCTATTCAATCGGTCATATACACCTTCTTCCTCCGGGTTGGTGGGCGGGCTTGCAAGACCCGGCCACCCAATCATTGGCCAAAAGGGGTTACATGACTCCCCAGATGGCACTCAGCTCCCTTTCCCCGCCAATCTCCTGACGAGGTCCGGTACCGCTGTTCAATAGTGGGAACTAGTGTGAGGGATCATGCAACACCCCAAACGGAGAAGTGCCACATCCCCCGCACTATGACCCAGACCCGGAACATGAAATGAAAGTCCATGCCCGAATCCGAATCAGAGCGAACGGGAGACCAACTCACACACTAGGCTAGTCGGATCTAAATTGACCAAAACTCAGAGTGCGGAAGCAATTAAAACCAACAACAATAGATAGCGGAAGCATTTAAAACAAAACATGCAAAGCAGGTGACGGGTTCAACTAGCATAGATACCTAATCCCGAATAATAGATCAACAAACATAACAAGTGACGGGTTCAACTAGCATAAATACCCAATCCCGAATAATAGATCAACAAACATAACAAGTGACGGGTTCAACTAGCATAAATCCCTAATCCTGAATATCAACATAAATTAATAATCATCAAGTGCCACAAGGGGCCGAATGAGGGTGCCACAAGGGGCTACCGAATAGTAAAGTATAATCTCAAGTCTACAAGTCTTAAGTATAAGTAAAGTGTATGAGAGGATAAATGCAAATAGAAAGACTAGACCGACGAAGTGCAACTCAAAGGACTCACTTCCGCCTAGCAAACGCCAACAACCTGCAACTAAAAGTGTAAATGAGGGGTCAGTCAACTTGACCGAGTGAGGGGGCTAACGCACACCCACTGTATATATATATGGAGCATAGCACATATCAGAAGGGTGGACTCATGAACCGGAGATAGGTGTTGCATACCAAAGACATTTCCAAAAGTACCCAAAAGATAGTTATAAGTATAAGCTTTAGAAAACATTTCAGAAACTCTATCTCGATTCATGATTCCCAGATAGAACAGAACACATGCTCGGCGAGTACGAGCTTCCAACCTTTACTCCTCAGAATATATCATAAAATACAAAATCAATCCAACCGTCACACCAATGATGGAGGAGATGTACCGTCCCCAAACCATCCATAACAGACATACCCTCAAGGGGTAGCGAACCCACAAAAGTCCTCCCCGGCCTTAGCCGAAGGCTCAAGATACCACACCTTCCCTACAGCACGGGTCGCGTGAAGATATCTCAAATGGAACTACGCACAGGTATATCCCCGACGGCCCTAACCGTCCCGGGGGCTCCTTACCCATAGCTCCTCGGATCCACATACATACTGTGGCGCCCTTGCCACATCCCGCACTGGGAAATACCCCGAGTGTTAGCTTTGGGCCTTCACTCGTGATCTTTCCCAGCGAACGGTAACGAACAAACAAACAAAAGTATAGCGGAAGCATAAGATAATGCCAGTCGACATCAAACTTCAAGGATAATTATAAGGCTGGTAAGGCCGACGACAAACGACAACCGTATTAAGTATAGGTGCATAAACTGTACATACTGAGTTTCCCACGGAGGAGAAATTCCAAAACTGTGAGATTCAAAAACAAACTATCTCGACGACACCTGACGACCTAGACCCGACGTGCCGCCTAGTCACACCTACCTGAAGCCAAAACCAGAAGGAAGGGACGTTAGTCAAAGTGACTAAGTGAGGGGATTATACATATACATAAACAAAATCACAAGCTTGGTTCACATTTTCCTTATTTTCAGAACGAGGTGTAAGTAGAACAAAGGATAACTTTTAATTTATATTAAAAATACACTTGTGAACCAATAATCAAAACGATCGATCAATCACAGTGACCCGGCGAGTACGGGTAAGTTCTCCAACCTTTCACACCCTGAACACAAGAAACACACAAAACAGAAACCAACCTTCTCCCTCCAATTGTTAGTCGAGGTGCCCCCCAACCAACCACACGATCACACAGATAGGGGCAATATGCCCTGGTACCAATAACCTCACTCTATACGTAACGCAGTCAACCTCCGGCTACGTCCCGTATAGAGCTTCACAGAAGTACGTAGTAAAGATCAGCCTTTGGTGCACACCTCCGGGCTTCACCCACTAGATACTTCGGGGCCCATATTCCCCAAGGGCGTCCCCAAGGGTTCTATCAGATCAATACTCGCTTTCAAAAACAGTTTCACACTTTCAAACACTTTCTTTCTTTTAACGGTTTCACCGTTCAAAATCAAAACTTTTCAGTCACTCCACGCGTATATATGATATAAGAAGAACCCATTTTTATAAGAAAATCCGATTTTTCAACAAAATACCAAAATATTATAAAACATCTATTTATATATATAGTATCAACGGTTCGAGAATCAAAATCAATAAATAACGGTTGGGTTTTAAGAATATATATATATTTACATAATATATGTTTTGGCCCCAGTTGAAAACATTTTAATCCCTCACCTGAAAAGCTTCAAAACTGCAACAGAGACAATGTTCGACACGGTCAGGGCTCCTCCTTAGGAACGCCTGTAACATACATAGATTGTAAATTGTGACTCGACTCTATGACCAATTAAACATAACAGACACGTACGGCTATAACCTAAATCACTTAATCATATTGAGAATAAAATTTTAGGTAATCAATTTCAAGAGGCAAGACATCTCACAAATTGCAAAACTCAAACCTATAATTCATTAACATCTTGAGCTCCGACACAATTATACTATTCAATTATTATTATTATTATTATTATTATTATTATTATATATTAATTTGTTTAGAATTATAAAATCAGATATTTAAAAGTAATAGAAAATTCAAGTAATAATATTAAAATTTGGATCATACTTTCAGAGGGAAGAGTCATTCGGTATACTAATTTAGGATAAATATGTATTTTCGTAGACACAATTGAAACTGATTATCCGTGATGAGGTTCGTGGTTCAGAACCTACTGTACTTAAAAGTGAGTATCAACACAAGTCACTTTGATGATTCCACAAATAAGGGAACAAACAATTAATATAGGTACAACACTAACAGTTCAATAGGAGTTTAATAGTAATTACTCTATTTGATTTTTCTTTCCTACCAGAACATATGGATAGAAAAATCAAGTGGGTCATTCCGTATTTTATTTTATTATTAACATATGTTCTCAGTGGAGTAGAATTATTGTTGGCATGTGACATTATTCATAAAGCATTAATTGCTGACCTTTGAAAGCTAATAGTAGCATGACTAACTAAATTAACTGAATACATAAGGCTGCTAGTAATTAATATATCCATATATGCGAACAGCTTTAAGTTTAATACTAATTCATATATTCGATTTCTTCCACAACCGAGCATGTATATATTTAAATATTGAAGGAAAATCATATCAATTTGATGCATCTTTAATTTAGCAAAAATGGCAACCTGAACGGGAGAACAATTTCTGAATAGGAAATTTATCACCAAACTTAACACAAACCAATATTTCTGTATATGTGTGTATATTGATACAACACACAAATAATTCATTCTACAATTCCCGGAAATATAACTCCACTTTAAATCTAGAATATAAAGTATCTTTTAAACTGTAAACTTACCTTACTTCGAAAAGGAAATTGTGAGTCTATGCAGAAATGAACTCAAATCGTGAAAAGGAAAATGACGAGTGGGACGGAAAAAGAAAAAGGTGTAAATCTCTGAATACTCTTGCCTACAAAATATATAGTTGCCTTACCTCGGCTAAGATATCTATTTTACTAGATTGCATATTAATTATTAAATTATAAAAATATTTAAGGAATGTATATTATCTGGACGATCATAAGAGGTATGACTAGAATCAATTCTTTATCATCCTTACTATTAAGACTTTGAGACAAGTGTAATGCATGCATATACTAACTGAGAGTGATAAAGTCATTTTCATCATTTGGGGATTTACTATCCTGCACGTGGACCGGTGACTATTACTTAGAAACTTCATAATTAAGTTTGTATGACAAGTGGGCGTCTAATGACCTGGTAACTAAATACTTATATATTCAATGTAATTATAGGTATATATTATATTAGTGGAATAATGCTATGGATGTACACATGTTTTATAACAAAAGAAATCATGTACGTCATATATTGAGTAGTGAATAAATGTTTATAAAATGGTTGTAGTTTAATTTACAATAAACTAGTTAATGTTAATAAAGTAATTATAATAATTATAATCGTAATATCCCGAACAAAACTTTCATTATATGTGTAAACAATTAATTATAACACCCTGCACAATGTGTGCACATATTTTAAGTTCTGTAACATTTTTAGTCATAATCATTATAATTAATTAACAATGTCACAATATGCATGCATGTTAGATAGGACAAAATTCCTTAAGTGGACATGGAATCACAGAAGGATTTGTTTGGAATTAAGGTGCACTTAATTTATTTATAATATTTTAGGTATAAAAGAATACTTAAACACATAATTTACCTGATCAATTTCTAAACGTGTCCCGATATTTTAATTAACTTACCCATTTTAGTTTGGTTCAAAATCTGGGTTGTTACACATACATACATACATACAGATGCCAATATTTCATGGCCAACTCGCTACATAATCACAACACAACTGTTTTTCCAAAATAGCTTACATATGCTTCAAAAATTGGTTTTTATATATATGCCTACGCTGCAGGGATAGCCCGCCCACGCAGGACTCACACACTTACATTCCCACGCTGCAGGGATAGCCCGCCCACGGAGAAGTGCAAGCATAAGATCATAAAAATATCATATTCAACACATACATAACTATTGTAAGGTATACTCGCATGCAGGGGTAGAAATCAGCATGTAAAGGCCATAGGTCGCATAACTATACAAAATCCTAAACCTCACCTCGTGAAAGTAGAGTCTGAGAGTGTGAAGGGCCAAACACTCTAAGCCTCGGGCCCACCGGCACCACCAAACTCTGTGACAAGACATACAGAAGCCCAGACTTAGACTCTATATGAACCAAACAAGACGCACGGCGTTGCTCAACATGATCGTGGTTATGCATAAGTGTTCATGTTGTGTTTGGATAAGGTGTCGTGGTCAATCAAGGCATATCAATACTCAACAAGATCATATTTACAAGCAACCATCATGCAATTCCATATCCAAAGATGCAAGATCAATTTAGGAAGTCAATGTATTCACGAAATGCATATTAAATCATCCAATGTCACAGGGTTCAATTATAATATTAGAATTAAGCATCAAGTTCATGTCGAGTTATAAAGTGCATATGTAAGAGCAACTTGATCATGTAAACATACAAGGTTGTTGTACGTAGATGACATGCTTGATACAAATAAAGAGTGCATTTAATTCACTTGAGATCATACTTTACAACTTCACAACATGTTTGGTACACAAGCTCAAGTCACATACACAGTTTCATAAATATTACACTTACATCCCCTAAGTTGATTACTAAGCATAATTGTTCATCTAAAGTGTTTATACAATTATTCAACTAGGAATTAATTACTTAGAAACATTACAATTATCAATTTATTGTAATTCATAATATACCATTTTCAAGTAGTAAGAGTAAATCAAGATATTACAATTCTAACTCCTATCATGCATCAAGTCTCAAGTTGTTCAAGCATCTTTCATGTATCTAAATTTACATTTGAAACACAATTTACAATAAACATAACATTGAGAACGTCTCAAATTCATATAGAGAAATCACAACATTTTCGTTCTTCTAAAATACCATTCAAGTTCATTTAGTCACATAAAAGATTAGTTTCTAAATATTACACTAACACCCCTTCATATCTAAACACATAGCACAAATTCATCACATCGGGATTCAAATTGTAAATCGAAACATTCATGCATGTCATAATCCATTCAATACATGTTTTCGAATATGATTGGAAGACATCTCGATCAACAAACCAACAATAACCAATTTATTTGCACTTAAAACAATTAATTCAAATAATCACAATTACGCAAAATAATTCGTAATAAATAGATCGAGTGTCCGATTAACGAACGGAAAGTGGCGTTGAACTCACCACAACGAGACGAACATTCTGTCCGAAATTCGCCGGAGTGCCGCCACCGGAGCCGCCGGAAAGTCGCCGGGCCGCCACCGGGCCGCAGTCAAAAGTCGCCAGAAAAATCCCGAAAAATCAGTCCTGAATGAAGTCTTCATGCCCGTTCCGAATCCTCGATCAATTTCTGGAAATTCCAAGCCGATTGTCCTAGATCTGAAATCTAAGAACACGAAAACCCTAAATCTTCAAACTCAAATTACTTCCAAACCGACGAACCAAAATGCGATCCGAAAGAGGCGTTATCTTACGTATGACGAGCTCTTCGAAAGCCCTAAGGTAGCTTTCCAGAAAAATCCTCGGAGCTAGTGCCGCCGTTGCACCGCCACTTTGCCGCCGCCGATCGGCCGTCAAACCACCGAATCTGGAGTCGCCTGATCACAGGTCACTAGTTCTCGTCGTTCTGAACAACTTTCGTGAAGAGCCCGAGACCAAAAGATGGCCGGAAAAGGCCCCCGTTGGCCGTCGAAGTTTCTGCCACCGCAGCTACCGTAACTCGCGCCGCCGCCGTGAGCTTTGGGCGGCGCGTGCAGCTCCTTCTCTGCTCCGATGGCCACGCCGCCGATGTCAACCGCTGTGCCGGGAAGTCTGCTTTCTGGTTCTCCGGCGCGTGTAACAAGGAGGTGGCCGGAAAACACCGCGAAACGCCGGCGAAGTGGCGGCGGTCTGACAGCTCCGCCGCTGCTACTGAAATCCGGCCATAACTCCGCCACCGTTCGTTGTTAGGCCATGAAATTGGTACTCTTACGTCGGTCCCGCCGAGATAATCGAAATGGACTATTCGTTTGTTAAATTCCGTCGAGAAACGATCGAGTTATGGGCTCGTAACCGAAGCCGTGCATAGTGACACACGGGAGAGAGAGTGGGAGAGGAGAGAGAGAGAGAGAAAAGGGATTGGGAGAAATGTGTCTTGTGCACAAGCTAAATACAACCGGGTATCCTTATCGCGTAACAAAGAGAAATATCGCGTACAAATAATCGTAAATAAATTGGTAAAGTTACGAATAAACATTCAAGCTCGGAATTAATTTTACAAATTAAAATGAAAGAGATAGATTTACCAATTAGAGTTTAATTCAATTTAATTTTTAAAAATCTTTCGTATAATTTAACGACACTTTGTAAACACATGATTGACAATTAATCTCAAGGAATTCAAGTAAACCGAAATTAAACAAGTTAAGTAACATGATGGATTTAAAATCAATTTAACAATTATTTCATGGAATAAATTTGAATTAAATCAAATTAGATAGTTAGGGTTAAATATGCTCGTAATTAATCAAGTTGGCAATTAATCTTAGAATAATTCGAATGGACACATATTAAATTGGATTTACATTAAATCACATAATTCAAGAACTCTTAAATTAAACACACACAAGTGTAAAGACTTACTTGTTAATGTCGTCAGGACGCCCTTCGAGAATACGGGGCGTCACAGATCACCGTCAGCCCATGCTTCCTCGGATAGCCACTCACACCAAGAACCCCGGGCCCCAATCAGTGCAATCAATCAATCAATACTCGCCAAAACATTTGGCAGGATTCAAGAAATAAGGGCTTTACGTTTGCAATCGTTTACTCGATAAAAGAGTCAATATATATATATAGTATCACTTTGGCTTAAAGCTTTTCACATAGGGAGATATATCGGGTCGTTTTATCTAAGTAGAAGAGAAACCCACCTTGTAATGACAAAAGAAGATATGAAAGCCTCAAGGATTGGCCTCGTCTCCCACGGGATCAAAATCTGTGCAATTTTATAAACACATACGTCATACCTTTACGTCTGAAAAGTCGGGGTGTCACAACCTCTCCCCCTTAAAAGAATCTGTCCTCGGATTCACTGATCGCCTGGAAATAATTCGGGATGAAATTTCCTCATCTTATCCTCCGTCTCCCACGTAGCCTCTTCTGTCTTATCACTTCTCCATAATACTTTAACTAGTGGGATTTGCCGGTTTCTTAATTCTTGAAATTTTCGATCCAAAATCTTAACCGGTTTCTGAACGAAGGTGAGATTAGGCTCAATTTCTACCTCTTCCTCGGGTAGGATTTCGGACTCATCCGGATAATACTTGCAAAGCTGGGAGACATGAAATACGTTGTGGATTCCCGTCAAACTCGGGGGTAGATTCAAGGGATAAGCAGTATCTCCAACTTTCTCCAGAATCTCATACGGACCCAGATAGCGAGGATTCAACTTACCTCCTTTTCCAATCCTCGAGAATCCTTTTCGCGGCGAAGCTTTCAAGAACACCCTATCACCAACTTCGAACTGAAGATCCTTTCTCCGTCGATCCGCATAGCTTTTCTGTCTATCTTGAGCCGCTTTCATTCTTTGTTGAATGATTTGAACCTTATCAATTGCAGCTTGTACGGCTTTAGAAGGCTTCTCCTTCATTTCACCTCGTTTCACTCCCTCTTGTTTCGTCCAATTCCACTCTTCAAGGTCAAAAAATAAGGGGGATCTACACTTTCGTCCGTAAAGGGCTTCATAAGGTGCCATTCCTATCGAAGCCTGAAAACTGTTATTATAGGCGAACTCAATCAGGGATAACTGCTCATTCCACGAACTCGAGAAATCCAATGCACAAGCCCTCAACATATCCTCCAAATATTTGATTAATCTTTCCGACTGACCATCTGTCTGAGGATGGAAAGCTGTGCTGAATTGGAGCCTTGTTCCCAGATTTCTTTGCAATTCTTGCCAAAACCTAGAAGTGAACCTCGGATCTCGATCTGATACAATACTGGTAGGCACACCATGAAGTCGAACAATCTCATCAACATACTTCTTGGCTAACTTAGGTACCTTATCCGACATCCGAACAACCAGAAAATGTGCTGATTTCGTTAGTCTATCCACGATCACCCAAATCCCATCAAGACCACCCTTCACTCTAGGAAGACCCGAAACGAAATCCATCGCCACCTGTTGCCATTTCCATTCTGGGATAGGTAGCGGTTGAAGTAGCCCTGATGGCTTCTGATGCTCGGCCTTCACGGTTTGACAAGTCAGACAATGTCTCACGAAATTAGTTAGATCCCTTTTAAGTCCATTCCACCAATAGAACTGCTTCAAATCCTTGTACATCTTATTACCTCCGGGATGTATCGAATACCCTGATCTGTGAGCTTCTTCCAAAATAATCCTCTTCAACTCATCCGGAACCACAATCCTGTTCTTAAACCTTAAGAGTCCCGTGTCATTGAACCCAAATGGACATTCGGGATCATCTCTAGCTTTCTGAGCTAATTTCTGCACTTCGGAATCTCTTCTCTGAGTTTCAAATAATCTTGGTTGAAGATCCGGTTGTACTGTAATATTCCGAATACTTGCTCTTAACTTGAAAGACTCGGATTCATATCCAACTTCCACTTTCACACTAGACACACTAGCCTTCCTGCTAAGTGCATCCGCGACCACATTAGCTTTTCCAGGATGGTATCGGATTGTGCACTCGTAATCCGCTAAAGTCTCCATCCATCGCCTTTGTCTCTTATTTAACTCCTTCTGAGAAAACAAGTATTGAAGACTTTTGTGGTCAGAAAAGATCTCAAAAGGAATTCCATATAAGTATTGTCTCCACTTCCCCAAAGCAAAGATCACTGCTGCTAGCTTGAGATTGTGAGTTGGATAATTCTGTTCATGATCCTTCAGTTTCCTCGAGGCGTAGGCTATCACCCTACCCTTCTGCATCAAAACACATCCCAGTCCCTCTTTCGAGGCATCCGTATAAACCATGTATCCTTCAGTTCCTTCAGGAAGTGCTAATATTGGTGCAGTGGTCAACTTCTCCTTTAAAAGTTGGAAACTTGCCTCACACGCCTCATCCCAAGCAAACTTGACTTCCTTCTTTGTCAAACGAGTCAAAGGAGCTGCAATCTTAGAGAAGTCCTTAACAAATCTCCGATAATATCCAGCCAAGCCCAAGAAACTTCTGACCTCGGAAGCATTTTTCGGACTCTGCCACTGAATAACTGTCTCGATCTTTGAAGGATCTACTTCCAAACCCTTACTTGAGACAATATGACCTAGAAAAGCAACCCGGTCGATCCAAAACTCACACTTACTAAACTTCGCATACAACCGGTGCTCTCTCAATGTCTCCAATACCAATTCGAGATGCCTAGCATGATCTTCTGAAGTCTTGGAATACACGAGAATGTCATCAATGAAGATTACGACGAATTTATCCAAATATGGCCAAAAAATCCGATGCATCATATCCATAAATGCTGCAGGGGCATTTGTCAAACCAAAGGGCATCACTACAAACTCATAATGCCCATACTGGGTATTCAATCCTGTCTTAGGTATATCCTCTTCCCGGATTTTCAATTGGTAGTAGCCTTGCCTTAAATCCAATTTCGAATAAACCCCTGAACCTTGCAACATATCAAATAAATCCTCAATGTGCGGCAACGGGTACTTATTCTTGATAGTCATCCGATTAAGCTCCCGGTAATCTATACACATTCTCAACGATCCATCTTTCTTCTTGACAAAGAGAACCGGAGCACCCCACGGAGATGAGCTCGGTCGAATATATCCAATCTTGAGTAACTCTTCGAGTTGAATCTTCAACTCCTTCAACTCTGCCGGAGCCATTCTATACGGCGTCTTAGAATAAGGTTCTGATCCCGGATATAAATCAATGACAAATTCGATCTCCCGATCCGGTGGTAAAGAACCTAAATTCTCCGAAAATACGTCGGGATATGCCTTTACCACGTCCGTATCCTCAAGACTTAATTGATCCTTTGGTTTGTTAAGAAGATAGGCAATAAATCCCGTTGCTCCATCTTTCACTAACTTGCGAGCTTCCATAAATGATAAGAGAGGTACATTCTTCGACCCCACTTCTCCAATCAACTCTGCTCCCAATTTTATCTTCTTTCTAAAACAATCAACCTCGGCCCGGTGCCGATATAACCAATCCATCCCGAAGATTACCCCATACTTCTTCATAGGCATAACAATGAAGTCTGCCGGATAATCTTTCCCCTCTATCAAAACTGAACAACCTCTAATAACCCGGTCTGTCTGCAAATTACCTCCAAGAGGCGAACTCACATAATAACAAGAATTTGAGCAAATAACAGGTAGGCACAGAGAAGCACATAGATCAGAAGATATAAAAGTATGCGTGGCACCCGGATCAAATAATGCGTGAATGCTCGTGTTATGAATGCAAACGGTACCTTCCACCACGGCATTCGGATCAGCTTCCACATTTTGTTCCTCGCCCTCAAGGGCATAAGCACGATCCTGGATCATCGGTCTTTGTACCCCAGCTTGAAACCCCGGTCTCTTATCAGGACATGCGAAAGCGATATGATCTCCCTTCCCACAAATCAAGCACAACTTCAATCTTATTCTGCAATTGGCATAAGAGTGGGTCGGTCCTCCACAATGAGTACACGGAGGTACATCTCGTCGATCTCTCGGGGGAGCTGGTAATGCCTGAGGTACTCGAGCAACCTGAGGAGCATGCTGACCTCCAGTTCGTGGCTTCTTAAAATATTCTTTCTAAGAAGGAGCTGCCGAAGTCATAGGCCTTTTCCCCCGGATTGAATCTCATGCTCGATCCCGAAGCTGAGCCTCTACCTTATCCCATTGGTGCTTTGAAGATTGGATCCCTCTTTTTATACTCTTCTTCTTGCCCTAAGGCCCTTTGCACCGTATCTGAAAAAGATATAAAATTATGGCCCGCTTGACCGTGCCTCAAATCCTGTCTCAACCCAGCGATAAACTTCTTCGCCTTCCTCTTCTCATCCCGGGTAATATGTGAAGCATACTTCCCAAGTCGGTTAAAAACTGCAAGGTACTGAGCTACAGAACGATTTCCTTGCTTTAGATCCATAAATTCTTGCTCTTTCCTCTCCCGGACAACCTCGGGTACAAAGCACTCCCGAAATTCCCGTTTAAATACATCCCATGTAATCTCCTCTTCATCCGCCTCCAACTTTTCCTTTGTTCTCTCCCACCAATCATACACCTCTCCATCCAACTGGAATATAGCAAACTGAGCCTGTTCTTGGGTAGTGAACTGCCGAACCCCATAAATCCTTTCCAATCGAGTCAACCACCCCTCTGAAACCGCGTCATCAATAGAACCAGAAAACCTAGGGGGATTGTAACTCAAGAACACCCCATGAGGATCCCTATGATTGTTATTTGGTGGAGCCGGTTGCTCAACAGGTTGTGGTGGTGGAGCTTGAGCTCTCCTATTCTCAACATAATTGAAAACAGCTTCCATAAAATTTCCCATATCCATCGACGGCGGCTGTGGTTGTTGTTCTGGTGGTATAGGAGAACGATCACGGTGTCCTTGTCGTCCCGGTGATCTCTCACGCTGTCTACGGGGAGGCATCCTGATCAAGAAACACTGAAATGCATGCTTCTCTTAGTCCATGCATGAAAATGCAATTAATTCACTCAACTTCAACAATTAGAGCACAGAAGCACTAAAAGGATGCATATGCAATCACATTGTCAAGTAATCCCTAAACAAGAACGACCTAAACTGACTCACCCGACACTAGAGCCCGGGTTTTGCAACCCTAAGCTCTGATACCACTTAAAGATGTAACACCCGAGCGTAAGGTGTCACATCCCCCGCACCGAGACCCGACCCGAATATGAAATGAACGATCCATACCCGAGCTAAATCACGGCGAACGGGGACAAACACACACTCTATGCTAGGCGGGCTAACCCTTAACCATACGAATCAGAGAAAATCAATAAAGCGGAAGCAATAAACGAGCAAAGCATATCATATATATACCATGAGCATCCAAGCTCCAAAATATAATTCATATACATCAATGCAAGCCATCACGGCCCAAAACATGTGTACGCTCCAATATAATATCCATATACAATAATCAAAAGTGTGAGATGCAAGTGTAAGACCAAAATACAGAGCTAGAGACGAATGCAAGACCTAGGACCCGTATTCCCACCTAGCTCTCTCGACACCTGCACCAAATAGCTGAAAACCAACCGGGTTCAGTCCAAAAGGGACTGGTGGGTATAAAACATTGGCATAAATATAATATATAACTGAATTTAAACAATCACATGCAGATTATAATCCCAAGCGAGGTTTTAGAAACGGTTCCCAAGTGGGAAAAATAGAGGAATCATCGGAAGGGATTATAATGGTCAATTTTACAATAGGTCATTAGTGGCCCGGCGAGTGGGCGTGCATCAACTCCAACCAACACCACGTGTGATTCAATCAATCATTCATTCATTAAGTCTTTCATGCATATCATTCTTTTGTGCTCAATCAATCGATTCTATTCAATCGGTCATATACACCTTCTTCCTCCGGGTTGGTGGGCTGGCTTGCAAGACCCGGCCACCCAATCATTGGCCAAAAGGGGTTACATGACTCCCCAGATGGCACTCAGCTCCCTTTCCCCGCCAATCTCCTGACGAGGTCCGGTACCGCTGTTCAATAGTGGGAACTAGTGTGAGGGATCACCGTCAGCCCATGCTTCCTCGGATAGCCACTCACACCAAGAACCCCGGGCCCCAATTAGTGCAATCAATCAATCAATACTCGCCAAAAAATTTGGTAGGATTCAAGAAATAAGGGCTTTACGTTTGCAATCGTTTACTCGATAAAAGACTCAATATATATATATATACCGTATCACTTTGGCTTAAGGCTTTTCACATAGGGAGATATATCGGGTCGTTTTATCTAAGTAGAAGAGAAACCCACCTTGTAATGACAAAAGAAGATATGAAAGCCTCAAGGATTGGCCTCGTCTCCCACGGGATCAAAATCTGTGCAATTTTATAAACACATACGTCATACCTTTATGTCTGAAAAGTCGGGGCCTCACAGCAACTCTCTTCAAAGCCTTACCCACTCAAACCGTGCCTCTTCTCTGTCTTTCATGTCACGGGATGGCCTCCTAAAGAAAGACGAACCTCTTATTGAATCCCGATAACACTAGAGACTTAAACTCTCTGAGGCAATTCTCGGTTCTTCTACCAGAATACGTAGTCGATAATACCCTTGTTGAAAACACCCTTGGAGCTACCCATGAACTCTGAAGAAGAACGAACCACCAACTTCTCGAGACAAGCAAAATGGGTATTTTCCTTCCACGGTTAACCCGTGTAGCTCACGATAGTTTGTATTCATCTTAGAGTCCCATCTTCTTCTTAGATAGGTTAATAAAGTACTCTACAAAGAAGTACCCGAATTGATGAATCCATCTTCTAAGAGCCTAACGACCACGTCTTGAACTCCGACATCCAAGCTAGAGTCATCCGGTAGGGAATCTTCAACCAAGGTCAAATTCCAGAATAAAGATCACGACAACCTCAATATCCTTATCGGGCGGTAACGAATTCCAACCCTCAAAGAATATCAAGAGAGTCTTACCACCAAACGCCTACGGTAACGACATTACCTTGACACGAACAAGGCGTCTTCAAGAACAACCACCGGGAGAGAACCAACCACCGAACAAGCTCGGCCCTCGCAACTCACCAAACACTCGACACTCTCCTCACCAAACTCTCTCTAAAGAGAGAATCAACACAAAAGAGAAAAGAAGAAGAGAACTACAAGCAAGCAAGCAACAACAAAGATATACAAGCACCAAGAAATAACAAGAAAAGGAAGGTAACACAAGTTAAAATAAAATGCATGTATGTAGTGCCATGAATGCTTGGTGTACCTTTCACCATGGCGGTAGTGTCGAGCTGGGCATCCCGTTCGCCCTCTTCAATCATATCCACTCGGATTGGACTTGGAGTCTTTGAATCACGGCTCTTTGTAGTCCTTGAATTCTTAGTCTTCGAGTAACTTTTCACCATATGTCCCGGTTCCCCACACTTGTAACATCTCCCAAGCTTCTTTCGGCAAACTTCTTCGGTGTGGTTAGGGACTTGACAATAAGAGCATTGAATTGTCTCCAACGAAGAAGGTATCGAATCTATCTTTGGTGGTTGAAGATTCTTCTTCTTCTTCTTAATGTAGTCGACAGCTTGAAATTCTTGTGTTTTCTCTGGGAATATATGCCTCTTGCTTGAACTTTAACTCTATCCTTGATCATGTCCCACATCAAGTGTGTGAGACTTCATCCTTGCTTATCCATTTCATCTTGAACCACTCGTTTAACTTCCTCGGACCATTCATGTACCGGTGAGCTTTGGAATGCTTGTTGAATCTCGTCTCTACGCCTTTGTATATATCTCCGGACCTTGGGGTAATCTTGGTTGGCTGTCGAACTCTCTAGCTCCAACACAAGATCGTCCATCGTCCTCAATTCTTGCTCAAGATCTAGGAATTCTTGCTAATCAATTCATTGAGAGGAATGTACTTGTAGCAAAATTCTCGGATAAACCTCTCCCAATTAAGCTTTTCTCCAGACTTCTTTAGATGTGATCTTATTTCCTTGAACCATTTTGAAGCTTCACCTTGTAATAAGAGGGAAGTGTGCTTTACTTTCTCTTGTGAGGTTCCCGGACAACTTTCCCAAATCCACAATAACATGGATAGCCACTCTTCGGCTTCAATACTATTGCCTCCAAACCACTTCGGTGGATTAAAATCTGCAAACTTCTTAGAGACCGAAGACGCTCGTTTCTTTTGTCTTCCTTTTGATGATGTATGTTGATATGAAGAAGTCATTCTGAGATAAGAAAAATGATTCCAAAATATCAATGCGTGCAGGGTTTAGTACATGTTCATGTGAACGATTAATACAATTAGAATCAAATAAGTTATATAGTGATGAAAGTGAATGCAAACAATCACATAATCCTAAGCCGATCGACCTAGATAGACCCGACACAATGCTAGAGCTCTGGTTTTGCAACCCAGAGCTCTGATACCACGTAAGGATGTAACACCCCGAGCGGAGGGTGCCACATCCCCCGCACCATAACATGTGTAACGAAACGAAGACTCCGCACACGTATCAAACTTTAGCGAACGGAAGACAAAGGTAAACAAAATCCTAGGCTAGGCGGTCTAGACCCTAATACAGAGCGCGCAACAAAATTTAATTCAAAAGTGAGGAAGCAACAGGATCCGTAAACGCAATCATATATGCTAACAAAAAAATCATTTAAGGCAATTATATAGCTCATGCCACTTAAATACTTAAATCATAACTCATGCTTTCCATAATCGAATCAAATTCATATACATAAGTTCGAGATACATAACAAATTAAAGAGAATGCATGAGACCCGAACAACTCGACCCAAGACTTGAAAGACAACCGCCGCCTAGCCAAACTCCCAACCGCGCACCTGCAAAGCTCAAAACAAAAAGGGGAAAAGAAAAGAAGCAACGAGGGTCAGTCCTAAAGACTGGTGAGGGGGCGAACACACGCACCCGTACGTATAAGTAAGAACATAACATATTCAAATCGGAAATGTTCTTGAACCGGGCATGGTTTTTGCATTCCAAACGATTTTAACCCGCGATACTATATTTAAGAAGAAAGAATTAGGGCCAAAGGCCAAAATCAACCAAGTTTAGAAATTAAGAGTCCACCCCGTTTCACAAACCATAACGAATACATAAGCATAAGCGTAAACATAATAACTCGGCGAGTACGAGTCCTATCCACCTTACTCCATAAGCGAAACAAAGCGAAAACAAAGCAAAAGCACAAATCAATCCAACCTTACTCCCTTTGGGGAAGAGAGAGGCCCCTCTCAACCCCGCACTTACCTTATCTTATAGTGGTGGAGTCGGGGGATCCTACCCGATCCTGACGGGTTATACCGCCTACATGTGAGACCCGCTTTCCCCTCCACCTCCCGAGGATGAGCGAAGCCTCACCTTGGTGGAGAAGTGTCCTGGGGTTGCAACCGGCGACCCCGATGGTGGTCCCGGGTCTCCCGAACCACACAACTCCGGTGCCCAAACTTATCGCGCTTATACACACCCGCACATGGACATATCTTTCAAAGTCCCAAAGCTCGCTAAACAAAACTCACACCAATCCTTTTCGAAAACGAACTAACAAAATATAGCTTATATACATATAAAATCGTTTTCAATGGATTTCATAACAAATGAGCCAATTCCCGTAAAATACATACCATACACTTATCTATATATATATATATATAGGTATATTGATATCTCGCATGCGGGCTTAAATTACAAGTAGGGTTGTAGGTCATTTTAGCTAAAAGGAAAGAAAACCTCACCTTCGAGAAGCAACGGAAACCAAAGGAGTAAACGGACGTCTAAAGGCCACCTCTCCTACCAAGGAATGAACCTAAGAACAAAGAGATAACAAGAGATATACTTAAACTCAAAATGAACCAATCAGACACTCGGAGAATGCATATGTATGCAAGTGATGCAAAAAAAGTCACTACAAGAAATTCCCGGAATTCCGACGGAAGCTCCCGTCGGAATTCCCTCGGTTTTTCGTCGGATTCTTCAAAATCCGATGGAAAACCGAGGGAATTCCGACGGGACACAGTCCGTTGGAAAAACCCTCCTCGGAATTTATAAACCGACGGAAAACCGACGGACTCCCGAGGGACCAAAAAAAAAAATAAAATAAAATAAATTAAAATAATTCCGACGGGATTTCCCTCGGAATCCCGTCGGAAATGTGCTAGGGTGATTAAAGATAATATATCTTCTGACGGGATTTCCCTCGGTATCCTGTCGGTTTTTTATTAAAATAAAATTTTAATTAATTAATTCCGACAGGATTTCCCTCGGAAACCCGTCGATTTTTTATTAAAATAAAAAATTAATTAATTAATTCCAACGGGATTTCCCTCGAAAACCCGTCGGTTTTATTAAAATTAAAAAAAGTTAATTAATTCCGACGGTATTTCCCTTGGAATCCCGTCGGTTTTATTAAAACTAAAAAAGGTTAATTAATTCCGACGGGATTTCCCTCGGAATTCCGTCGGAATTTATTAAAAAAAAAATTTTAAAAAAATATTTTACACAGATTTAAGAGTATTCATTCAGATCTAATTTATGAAATAATATTACAAAGACACAGTAATCTAAACAAAAAATATCTATAATCTATTACATATTCCTGGAGCATACAATCGAATGTATAATAAAGCACAGTTTTGGGAAAAAGACCTCCATTTCCAGCTGCTTGTACAACAAAATGTCCACACCGTCATGAACCTCCTGTCAAAATGCACATCATTGTGTTAGAACACTGCAGTCCTTATAAAGACATAGAAAATAGTCCCTTTAAATGTAAACTTTAGCTGTAAAAACAATGAGTTTAGGAGAATTTCCTTTAATCAAAGGAAACATGTAAAACAAAGTGTCCATTCCAAGAAAAACAAAGTTCTATTTGCAGACTAAACTGCATTGAAAGAATTTAGGAGACAAGAATATGTATTACAACGAGATGTAAGCAATTAAAGCAAATATTTGGCAAAGAAAAAAAAGTCATTACTTCCAGTTAGTGAGCAAACATGTATTTCTTGTGTAAAACTACAATCATTTGCAGTTTCGAATCCAGATTCTTGTTTCAGTACCACCATACTATCATGATAACCACCACTAAAGAACAAGCCAACAAAATTTTGTTACTATGCTCCAAACTCTTTAATAACTTAAAAATAAAGTTATGAGTTTTGTAAACTCCAAAAGTATAGAATAAACACTAAAAATTAATTCTACAAAATAAACTAAGCCAAACACTTCCTCATACGCTACCTGCAAGTCACCGGAAAACCATGAAGATCTCTGCTGATGGAGCGTCCATCATCATTAGCGGGACGAATATGCTGCATCAATTTATTTTTTTCAGTTAGTATAGTGACATAACAAGTATTTTTATACAGAAAGCAAATGCAGTAACAATCTGGTAACATATAATGATTCTACGAGACACACCTCAAATTTAAAACTAATTTTACTGCTCCAATTTGAACTAGCAGGCTCACTTAGATCTACACCAGCAGAGAAACGACAAAGATTGACACCTCAGAAATCAGAACAGTTGATGACAGATAAAAGTACCATTTCCAAGATTTGGTGATTTTGAAACAACAAGTACCATTTCCAAGATTTACATTTGCAGCTCTTTCCCAACAATCTCAATGCATTGGCAGATCAAGAGAACTTTCG
This sequence comes from Lantana camara, assembly GCA_037501455.1. Lineage (NCBI taxonomy): Eukaryota > Viridiplantae > Streptophyta > Magnoliopsida > Lamiales > Verbenaceae > Lantana > Lantana camara. Next base: position 63,651,100 of record CM074855.1, read on the forward strand.
TGATGCCTTTACAATATCGAGTTCTTTATTCGACAGTCGACATATTATGTAAGCTTGACTGAAAACCTATGTTAGACCAATCCCTAGCTCCTTGGATCAATCACGGAAATCAACAGCAATAGCACAATTCAAACTAGCATAAATATCATAGCCATTTCCCCTTCTTTCTGTTTTCATTTTGATCAAGAATTACAGTAAACCATGCCAAAACTAGCAAGAGTAACGCCACCGAAGAAAAAACTCAAGGCAACCAAATGTTATGCGGAAGGGCAAAGCTTTGAATGAGGAGTTCAAACTTCAGACCATATCTCAAAATCCTAAATTACACGAGATCAAAATAACGTACATGAATTAATTCAACGCAGAAACCAATCACAAAATTCATTAAATGGATTAAGAAAAAGTTCCAAGACTTGATCTCAAATGGAGGGAGTCAAATGGATTAACAATGCAACAGTCTAAAAGTCACCTTGATGCACCGAGAGTAGATACGAAAACTAAAACATAATGACCCAAGTTTAAATAAAATATAGATCTAAACATCACAGGTTATCTAAATATTCCAAAATTCTTCATAAGATCAGTCTAAAAGCCCATTTTGATTCATCATAATCTCTTTCCTGAAAAAATGTTGTAGCCAATCTTTGATCTTTCTTTCTATGGACACCAAAGTTCAAACGTCAAATACTATCATGACAGCAGCCATTTTCATGATTTTCCCTTCAATAAACTCACGTAACACCCCAAAAAATGCAACGCAGCAGCAGGTAATTAATTGAGCAGCAGCAGGGCAGTAAAATGAGACCAATTATACATATTTTGGCTACAATTTCAAGCACAAATATCATAACCCATTTCCATATTTTATCACATTTTCATCACCTAAAGTTTATATATAAATATATACATCGAATGAGACCAATTGCCACCAAGATCAACCATAAATACTATAATGTTCACATATTTAAACATACAAGGCATGTAAATGTAAAGTGAAAGAATGACTTCGGTTCGGATGGTTTAAGGTTTCCCGTTACCTTTTCACACAATTAAACCCTTCAAGCCCCGGTTCCTCAACTTTCCAATTGTGACCATTACGCCCGATCCATCATTCAGCTCAAAAACAGATTGAATCAAGCCTGTGGAACTATTCTGAGGTTATTACCATCAAGATAGGAATTGAAAAGGAAAAATAATCTGGATTCTGTAAGTTATTTGAATGCAAAAGTAGTTGGATTCTATAATAATTTGAGAAGGGTATTTTTTTTTTTTTTTTTACAAAATATACAAATTAATTAAGATCATTCTAAAAAGAAAGGATTATGAACTTGTTAGAGTGAGATAATTGCTGAAATTTGTCACCCTACCTTCTTCCTAAGTCTGCTTTTTCTTGTTGTTTCCGTATTTTGAGCTAATCTTCTCAATGTCTGCAAATATAGCACAAATCATCAACTTCAAGATCATATTTTCTTAAGACAATAATTAGCGGAATTAGCAAAATACCCCTTTCGTACTTATCCCATCCACCAACAATCAGGCCAGTTTGAAGCATATTCTGCACAACCAGTAGGTTATCATTAACTTACAATAGAGAAAAACAATGTAGACAGTTATCCCAACAATTGCCTTGAAATTATAATATAAAGCACAAAGCACACATGCAGAAAACCTACCAATATTGTTATGAAATAGATAATATTGAGTCCCTTTCATTACATCTTTTAAGATTTTTTTTTGGTTGCTAGACTCAGTACTCAACTTCTGAAGATTAAATAAAATCACATTGGGAGATTAGGAGATTCTATTATATTAACCTTGTTTCCATAAGCCAATAGTCTAACAAGGTTTGCAGCAACTTTCACAGTTGAAGGCTACCCAAGCTGTATCCTGCATCAAAGCTCAGAGTTTATTTGTTAGCATTTTTTAGTAAGGATAAAATCCAACAGAAGGTAAATTCCATTTCTTTTTATCAAAACTCCAATAGAAGTTTATAAGCCATCAAAAGATTACCATACTCCTTGTCAATGCACATGATCAGACATCAGTATAAGATGGTAACAAAATTTCCAGACCCCTTTCCTCATCAAATTCCTCGTAAATTATTAGAACAAATTCACAAAAAATAAAATACCTCCAGGATCAACTTCTATTTTGGAAGAATGAGACCTGCTGAAATGTCCTTTTTGGTGCTGTGTGACATTCAAATTTATGTGCCATTCTTCGTCATTGTTTTAGCAGTAAAGTAGCACACTTCTATACATACTAAACCACTGATCGTCTCCAGGGCATATGTTGTAGCACCCGGAACAAGAGGCACCACATCCCCCGCACTATGAGCCCGATCCACACATGAAATGGAAAATCCATACATGAACCAAGCTCACAACGAACGGGGACTCACTCACTCGCTATGCTAGGCGGAAGCTAAACTTAAAACCAAAAGAACAAGACTGAAATACATGAAATTTCAAAAACAAATCATACCATTCATAATAAACATAAGAAGTAATGACGGGTTCAACTAGCATAAATACCTAGTCCTGAAATTCAAACATAAATGTAAACATAATTCATAATCACAATCATAACCGTGTTTCATACACACATTCTTTCATCCCTTAATCAAAATACAAAGATGCGTGCAAAGTGACTCAAACTAAGACATAGAACTTGATCGACTCCCGCCTAGCACACCAAAACCTGCGAAACTGAAAACAAAGCCGGGTTCAGTCTATAGGAGACTGGTGGGTATAAAACAGGGCATAATACAATATAAGACAGTATTTAAACATTCACATGCAAGTTATAATCCCCAAATGAGGTTTTCAAATCATTTCCCAAGTGGGTGAGATAAGGAAATCAACAAAAGGGATTATAACCATCAAATTCCATTAATTAGGTCATTTGTGGCCCGGCGAGTGGGCGTGCATTATCTCCAACCAACACCTTGTGTAATCCATTAGTCATTCATACATTCGTTCATTCATACATATCATTCTTTTGTGCACAATCATAAATATTTACACCTTTTTCCTCCGGGTGATCGGCCCGAACCATCCATGCATGGACCAAAAGGGTTTCATGACTCCCCAGATGGCACTCAGCGTCCATTCCCCGCTAACTCCTAACGGGGTCCGGTTACGCCGTTCTGTAAATGAAACTGGTAGAAAGGGATCACCGTCGGCCCATGCCTCCCCGGATAGCCTCTAACACCAAGTCCCTGGGCCCCATTGTGCATTCATTCATTCATACATTTCTCGCCAAAACATTCGGTAGGTATTCATAAAAGAAAGGCTATACGTTCAAAATCATAGACTTGATAAATGACTCTATATGTATATAATAATTTTGGCCGAAATCTTTACATGTTAGGATTATATAGGGTCATTAACTAGTAGAAGAGAAACCCACCTGTTACACCTTACCGACAATACCAAAAGAAGGAAGACTCATGGTGCTTTATGAACCCAGCAAGTCTCCACCCTAGAGAAACTGAACAGAAGACAATGTAGTGTACTTTGTGAGACTCAAGACTCCAAATGAACCATATAAGACGCACGGCAATGCTTTAACGTGGTATGAGATGCATAAAAAGTAATACAATGTCATGGAGACATATAATCAAGCACTCAACCCATGTATATTCAATACATGAAGGTTTCACGTTCGATCGTATCATATCTTTCATAATTTAAATCAAAACGAGACAAAAATTCCATACAATAATCATAAGATAAATATCAACATGTTTACAATGCACATGAATCATTTAGATGTGAAAGGAATCCATTGAACACATAAGGGATGCGTTAGTTACAAGAAGAGTCGCATTATCACGTAATTCATTCAAGTACATTCAATACATGGAGTTATCAAGTTCATTCGTTCATAACTTCCATATAGTATTCATAGAAGCTACATAAACAAGTTTACAATGTATATAATAAATATAGAAGCAAAAGAAATCATTTAAGATATCAAAATATTATAAGAAGGTACTTAACATTTCACGCATTAGCACTTAAGTAATATAATATCATAGTAGTTTGTTGCTCGACCAAAACATATCAATTCAAGTCATGAATTCCATTTGATAATCATAACACATAATAATACATGTTAGCATAGTGTAGAAGTCATAAAAGAGGTGGAGGAAGATCAAACAAACGAAGAAAAATGGAATCGGAGTAACAAAAACAGGCTGGACAAAATCCACCCCCATGGGGAAAAAATCCACCCCCATGGATCTGGTCCAGTCTCACTGCCTCAAATCCACCCCCGCGGATTTTTTCCAAAGGTAAAATCCACCCTCGTGGATTCAGGTCAGTGGCGAAAAAAACACCCAACAAGCAGGGCAAAACTCATGCTAAACATATAAACATCAAATTAACACACATAGGTAAGTTAGGGTAGCAAATATTCATGCATTTCAATCCATTAAGACAACCAAAGATGCAACAAATCAAGCAAGGAAAGAATATGGAACAAGTTCATGCAAACTCTTCACTTTTCACAAATGGCAAAGTCATGGATCCTAATCCACTACCCAAACTAAGTTCATACCTATCACATATGATGTGTTAGGAATAAGATACATGCTTCATACCAAAAGAATTCACAAGAAAGCAAGCTAGAATCATCCATTTCTCCCAACCCGTCACTATTCATGCCATATGCCCAAACATGCTCAAATCTTGGAGAAATCATGAATTATGGAACTTAAAATGATTACCAAGTGATGCACAACACAAATATGAGTTTACCTTTCAATTTGGAGAAGAAAAGGTGGGGAGATGAGCTCAAAACTCCCATGGCCAAAAAGGGTTTCTTCTTCTTCTTCTTTTCTTCCTTCTTCTCCTTCTCTCCCCATAAAACTGAAAATATCTAAGTGTGGGGGGGTTAGGGTGTCGGTTTGGGGCAGAAAAGGGTGAGGGAGAGAGTGTGCAAGTGGGCTAGGGCCAATGGATAGGGTCTAGGTGCGTAATAATAGGTCCGTGACTTAGGTATAGTCTTGATCGGTCAATTTAAGCACGAGTTGCTCATTCCGGTTGAAATTTGAGGATCCAATTGGTCTTAGAAAAATATGAGGCTTATCCCATTGTCTCCGATTCGTCGATTCGGATCCAATGGAGGTGACGAAACTCGATTCCGAGTTCCCGAGCTCAAGATATGCCGCCCGGAACACAAGGTACGCTAAATGCTCTTTAGCCCCCTTTTCGGTTCCGATCACACAAACGAACACAAAACTCAAACATGCAAGAACAAAATCATGCAACGAGCAAATAAACATGATCTTAAAGCACATAATTCACTCATGCCAAGAATCTACGAAAAACAGAAATCAAATCGAATAAGAACGACACTCAAACAAGAGCATATACGCAAATACGATCAAGTATTCATAATTAAACAATAAAACTTAACAAAAGAATCCATAATTAAAAATCATATATAATTAATTAAATTGCCCACCTTAGTAACCACATACGTCAAGCTTAAATCACAGAACTGGGGCATTACATATGGGCAAAAATGTCAAAAAGCCCTCCTTGTATTTCCAACTCCTATTGTAAATTTTCCACCTATCAATACATATTTATAATCAATTCAACAGTCATTTAGAAGACTCAACACGTAACACCCGAGCGCAAGGTGTCACATCCCCCGCACCGAGACCCGACCCGAATATGAAATGGACGATCCATACCCGAGCCAAATCATGGCGAACGGGGACAAACACACACTCTAAGCTAGGCGGGACTAACCCTTGAACCGTAAAACAACGTAAAACATTAAAGCGGAAGCATTAACTGGCCATAATATAAACGATAATCATTCACGTTCCAAAATAGGCCATTTACATCATCAAATGCCGTCAAGGCTTAAAACAACAAGTACGCTCCATTAATTAATCATATACAAAGATCAAAATACCATGTGCAAGTGTAAGACCGAAAATACAAGGGCTAAAAGTGAAAGTAAAACCTATGACTCGAAATCCCGCCTAGTTCCTTGACACCTGCACAACACCACTGAAAACCAAACGGGTTCAGTCGAAAAGGGACTGGTGGGTATAAAAGCAGGGCGTAATTATAATGTACAACGGAATTTAACAATCACATGCAAGCTATAATCCCAAGTGAGGTTTTGAAGGATTTCCCAAGTGGGTAAATAGAAATCATCAAAGGGGATTATAGCAATTCATTAACATTAGGTCATTAATGGCCCGGCGAGTGGGCGTGCATTATCTCCAACCAACACCTCGTGTACTACATTAACATTCATTAACAGTCATTCATTCATTCATTCATTCTTTCTTTCTTCTCATGCATATCATTCTTTCGTGCGCATTCAATAACATTTACACCTTCTTCCTGGTTTGCACGGCCCATCCACCCATTCATTGACCAAAAGGGGAACATGACTCCCAAGTGGCACTCAGTGTCCATTCCTCGCTAACTCCTAACGAGGTCCGGTTACGCCGTTCATTGGTGGGACTAGTGTGAGGGTTTCCCGTCAGCCCATGCCTCCTCGGTTCCCCACTCACACCAAGCCCCTGGGCCCCATTCATTGTGAACATTCATTCAATCTCGCCAAAACATTTGGTAGGTTCATGAAAGAAAGGCTTTTACGTTTGCAATCATTTACTCGAGAAAGACTCAATATATATATCGTATTACTTTGGCTTAAAACTTTGCACATAGGGAGATATATGGGGTCATTTTATCTAAGTAGAAGAGAAACCCACCTTAAACGGCAACAAGGAGAACACACATGCCTCACAGACTGGCCTCGTCTCCAACGGACTCAAATCTGTGCAAGAGAGATGAGGTGAGACTCAAGATGACCAAATAAGACGCTCGGCAATGAAATAATTATGATATGAATGTATAAAAGATAAGATTATGTTATGAAAATGTTCATGTGTACTATTAAGGAATTTAACTCATATAATAAAGTCATTCAATCATTCGTTCACTTCCATTCGACATTAGAAGCGTTCATATTCATTCAAGTCATAAATTCACATTCCAATTAATTTCAATTTAAGAATTCAAATAGGGGCATAGCACATATTAATTCACATTTAAAAATTAGAACATAAACAATTAAACATATTCAATCGCATTTACAATTAGAAAATAAACAATTAAACACATTCAATTAAATATAGAAAATTAAATAAAACATGAAATAGGTAACAATTAAATTCTATGATTTAATTAAATCAAATAACATTTAATATTTCCTAAACATATATATATATATATATATATATATATATATAATATAATATATATATATATAATATATATATATATATAAATATATCATATATATATAACACATGCATGCAAAATTCCATTTCATTACATATATATATTCATGCATACGTAATGTATATGCATGCAAAACAACCATGCATGCAAAATATAACTTTAGCTATATATTTATATACAATATAAGTATGCATGTAGTTTATATGTATATATATATGTATGAAACATGCAGGCAATTCAATAACAACACAGCAGCAATTTCATGCATTCACCGTGCAAAGAGAAGAATGAAATTGAAGCAGCAGCATCACGTATAGTTTTGGGATTCAAAAGGTGACACGGGTGTGTCACCAACATAGAACAAACCGAGACACCTCCGTGTCTCGTTACAGAGAAAACAGGCCACCCAGCACTCCCGTGTCTCATTGAAAAGGAGAAATTTGACACCCCTGTTTCATAAAAACGCAGCAGTTCAACAACACGCAGACCTCCCCTGTTTTTCTAGCTCAAACACAGCAACATCTTAAGCAACAAATAGGCAACATATGTAGCAATAAATGGTATGAAATGCAACAACAAATCAGCCCTAACAACGCACAAAACTGACAGCAAAAGCAAGGCAGAAACGCAGCAGATTACAGCAAGAATTTCAGGCCAAAAATCACATGAAAACAGGGCAAAAAGGCACGACAAAACAGAGCATGATGAATCCTCTTCATATCCACATATTCAGATCGATTTAGGCTATCAAATTTGCAGCAAAACAACACAAATTCAACATGTATATCAGTTCCAAAAGAGTTCGGACATGAAGAGAAAGCATACATGATATTACATGATGTTTTTCCCAAAGTTCCATAATTGATATCTCATAAATACTTCAACTACCATGAAATCAAGGCTCAAAACTGAGAAGAGGATGTCAAAACAATCATTTACAAGCTTGGAATCAATCAAAACCATCAAGAATTGAATGAGATCAACAAAAAGCTTTAAACCCATGATTTTCGAACTCAGTCAAGAAATCCATGAAACCCTGATCAAATTTGGGGATGAATGAATGAAAATGATCAGGAATGAACATATAATAAACCCTAAGCTTACCTTGTTGATTGGATGAGGATTGGATGAGATTTGAGCTCCAAAATCTCCAAGGAAACAAGGGTTACGGGAAAAACTGGAGAGCAGTAACTTTGGCTGAGATTTGTGAATTGTGTCACACCCCTTACACGTGGAGGTGCCACACCCCCGCACTATAGCCTCGATCCACGTATGAAATGGAAAGTCCATACATAAATCAAGACTACAGCGAACGGGTGACAACGCGATACCAACAAGCTAGGCGGGGACTAAACTATACATGCAATAAAAGGAAGCGGAAGCACCGAATCATTCATCAGTAAATAACATATATATATCTATCAATACATTATCATCTCTTGCGTATTGTTCATTCCAAAATCTCCAACAGGTGATAGTAACGGTCATAACATAATACCAAAAGTTCTGTACATAAAATGAATACTAGACTCTGTGGAATGTGCGACCTGACTCGACTCCCGCCTAGCCCACGACCGCTCTCAAGTACCTGAAAAGTGGGGTGTCAGTCCAGGGAAGACTGAGTGAAGCTTAATTACATTAGAGCAATAACCTGCAAGTTATAACTATCAATATCAATAGTTTATAAACGAATATGCAAGCGTGCCATTCAAATACACGGCACCCGTGTCAATATCACGAACCCCCGTCACTCCACAAACTCCGTCACTCCAAGAGCTACATCACTCCATGAACTACATCACTCCAATAACTACATCACTCCAATAACGGGAAGGTTGCGAGCCTTCACCATTCACGATAACACGGTACATGATCATGATTTGCAACACGATATACCACTTGACCTGAGTTTCATGCGAGATTGTACGAGTTTCCTGCAATTAACAATTAAACCTCACCTTTACTGATACAATGCAAGTAGGTCACTGCCTATGGCCCTGCTCCTTGCTACGGGGAAACCGATCTGTGTAAATGAACTTAGACATGTGAGATATGACTCAAAAATGGACCACATATGACGAACGGCCAAAATGTATCGAGACGACCACGAAAATACAATGTGGCATGATAACATGTGGTTTCACTACATATTAGCACATATTAAAGCAAATCGGGGTCAAAGAAGTCGTCGGATCGAGGGGCTAAAATTGTAATTTTATGCAGAATATTTTGTTCTGCATGTCAGGTGGGAACGGCCGTTCCGGGTTCCTTTTGTAAATGGGAACGGTTGTTCCCGTTCCTCCCCAAAAGCGTACCAACGTTTTTCCCTTTAAAACCCGCTGAAGCTGGGAACGGCCCTTCCGGCACGCAGGCCAAAATGGGAACGGCCGTTCCCAGTCTCGGCCGCCCATTTATTTGAAAAGGTGGGAACGCCCGTTCCCACAAGGCCTTAAGGCTGGGAACGGTCGTTCCCAGTTTCTGCAATTTACAGAAACAGAGCAAAACAGGGGAGGCTCTCGGGTATGAACAACAAAGCCACCAAAATTCCATTTTTGATCAACAAAGCTATTAATTTATGAAGACATAATACATATATGTTCAAAGACTAAATATATATAACACATAAACACCCAAAACATGAATTGTGATCAAGAATTCAAGGTTTCATGTTCATGATCCTATTGATCATACAAGCTCAAATATTCAAGAATTCATGAATAAATCATGCCATAATTCATGATATGATCACATATTCATGCTTCCATGTCCAATCAATCCATCTAGCATATGAATTACAAACCCTAACCAACTCAAATATGATCAAGAATCAAGGTTTCATGCATAACCAACCTTAAAGTGAAAGAAATGAAGAAGATAGATGAAGATGATGATCGATTTCCCAAAACTTGGATGATTTCTTGAAATCTTGGATGAAATTCAATTCTTCCTTTTCTTTCCTTGGAACCGAGAGAGAGAAAATGGAGATACTTGTGAGATTTGGATGAAAATGCTCAAGGAAGAATGGAGATGAAGTTGTTACGTGATTCATCCCATTGATTTGTGTGAATTGTGCTAATTTTCCATTCAATCCTTTGGTTGTTTAAGTCATGCAATAAGGTATATAAGATTTTGAATTATGGTCAATCAAACCCTTAAAGAATGTGCAATTAAGTCCCTAAAGTTTTAGCAAATATTTAACTAGGGCCATTTGGTGATTTCATCACTCTCGGCATTGATTTCACGCAATAAATAATTTCAGGTTATGAAATAAATTCTAACTTTAATATAGATTCATGAAATTTTATGAAAGTTTGATAAAATGAAATTTATAAAATTATAGTAAACATAAGAAATCGTTTAATGAAATCGGGGCGTTACAATTCTCCCCCCCTTAAAAGGACCTGGTCCCCAGGTCCACTATCAAGTTTATAATGATGCACAAGCCATAAGAGACCCCGTCTCTTGAAACAGGAAATGGAAGAACCCCGTCTTTCCACAAGAAAGGAGAGAACCCCGTCTCTCGAGAATGCCAAGAGCACCCCGTCTCCTGACAAGCAAGGAGGGAACCCCGTCCCCCAAACGATACTAATAAGATCTCTGTTCCTTATGCACAAGGAATTGATGGTGGAAACAGGCGCACAAATGTCACGTAAACAAGCAGAATCATATTGGTCACATAAATAACCATTCACACTGATGATAATTTAAGTTTAATAACAATAAATTTCATGATGCACATGATATGCATGATTAGGTGTACCGTTCACCGTTGATTGTGTCATGTATATAATTGGTACCTTCGGCTACCACATTCAGATTAGCACCCCCGACTGGCACTCTCCATTGCTTGGGACACATGTTTGCTAAGTGTTCATTGCTCCCGCATCGCATGCACAAGTTTAGATGTTTTCTACAAGTCTCAGTCGTATGGTTATCACGTCCACAGCAAGCGCAAAGGGGCTTCCCTGACTGTGATGGTAACGCCGTAATAGAGCTCTTCTTTGAATTTAGATGATCAACTTGAGGCTTTTTACTTTTTGAATTTTCTTGGGAAGACAAGATAGAAGCAGCATTGGACCTTTTCATAATAACAGGATCCAGTCCAGATTCTAAAACTGAATCCGGTTCAAACGCTCTCGACCTTCTCGCATTGTCTGAATCTTCAAATTTCAATGCTTTAGTGGTGGCCTTAGCCCAGGTACTTGTATTAGCAGCTTTTAAAGCATCCTGGATATCTGGCCTAAGTCCCTGCACGAATTGTGTCGCTTTGTGGAAGTCATCGTTCGCTATATTGGGAGCGTAACGAGACAATCTCTCAAATTCTGCAATGTACTCGCCGACGGATCTTCCTTCTTGTTTCAACTCGGTAAATTCCCTTAACCTACGAGTACGCGAAGCTGGTGGAATGAATTTATTTCTGAACTCCCGAACGAACACTTCCCAAGTGATAGTTTCCCCGGCAGACTCCAATACAATCTGAGTACTTTCCCACCAGGAGTAAGCCTCGCCCTGAATTAGAGTAAGAGTGCAACGAGCTTTCTCCTGAGGGTCACATGGAATAAGCTGCCAAATTCTATCCACTTCCTTTAACCACATCTCTGCCTGAATATCATTTCCCTTATAAAACTTGGGAGGCTGCTGATTCTGAAATTCCCGAAGTATAGTAGAAATAGGATTTTCCACTGGGGCTGGTGGTGCTGGTGGCGCCGGAGGCACATAATCTCGAAGCCTCTGATCAATTAGCCCAACCACGGCATTCATGAAATCTTGTGGCTGAGCAGGAGGGGGGTGGAGTAGCCCGAGGAGAATAATCATGATGACGTCTCCTATGTCCAGGAGTATGCTCACGGCGAGGTCTACCTCGAGGCATCCTGTAACTTTAAAACACTAAATATACATGTTGGATTAATAGATGCTAAGGGACATAATTAAATCATAAGCACAAATGAAACACATTCTTCACATGATTCATGAATTCAACTAGATTCAGGTATATTCATATAAGATGCAGGACTCACGATTCCCAAATAACCCTATGCCGTTCGACCTAGACTCACTTGACACGACTCGAGAACCTCGGTTTTGCAACCGGGCTCTGATACCACCTTAGATGTCACACCCCTTACACGTGGAGGTGCCACACCCCCGCACTATAGCCTCGATCCACGTATGAAATGGAAAGTCCATACATAAATCAAGACTACAGCGAACGGGTGACAACGCGATACCAACAAGCTAGGCGGGGACTAAACTATACATGCAATAAAAGGAAGCGGAAGCACCGAATCATTCATCAGTAAATAACATATATATATCTATCAATACATTATCATCTCTTGCGTATTGTTCATTCCAAAATCTCCAACAGGTGATAGTAACGGTCATAACATAATACCAAAAGTTCTGTACATAAAATGAATGCTAGACTCTGTGGAATGTTCGACCTGACTCGACTCCCGCCTAGCCCACGACCGCTCTCAAGTACCTGAAAAGTGGGGTGTCAGTCCAGGGAAGACTGAGTGAAGCTTAATTACATTAGAGCAATAACCTGCAAGTTATAACTATCAATATCAATAGTTTATAAACGAATATGCAAGCGTGCCATTCAAATACACGGCACCCGTGTCAATATCACGAACCCCCGTCACTCCAAGAGCTACATCACTCCATGAACTACATCACTCCAATAACTACATCACTCCAATAACGGGAAGGTTGCGAGCCTTCACCATTCACGATAACACGGTACATGATCATGATTTGCAACACGATATACCACTTGACCTGAGTTTCATGCGAGATTGTACGAGTTTCCTGCAATTAACAATTAAACCTCACCTTTACTGATACAATGCAAGTAGGTCACTGCCTATGGCCCTGCTCCTTGCTACGGGGAAACCGATCTGTGTAAATGAACTTAGACATGTGAGATATGACTCTAAAATGGACCACATATGACGAACGGCCAAAATGTATCGAGACGACCACGAAAATACAATGTGGCATGATAACATGTGGTTTCACTACATATTAGCACATATTAAAGCAAATCGGGGTCAAAGAAGTCGTCGGATCGAGGGGCTAAAATTGTAATTTTATGCAGAATATTTTGTTCTGCATGTCAGGTGGGAACGGCCGTTCCGGGTTCCCTTTGTAAATGGGAACGGTCGTTCCCGTTCCTCCCCAAAAGCGTACCAACGTTTTTCCCTTTAAAACCCGCTGAAGCTAGGAACGGCCCTTCCGGCACGCAGGCCAAAATGGGAACGGCCGTTCCCAGTCTCGGCCGCCCATTTATTTGAAAAGGTGGGAATGCCCGTTCCCACAAGGCCTTAAGGCTGGGAACGGTCGTTCCCAGTTTCTGCAATTTACAGAAACAGAGCAAAACAGGGGAGGCTCTCGGGTATGAACAACAAAGCCACCAAAATTCCATTTTTGGTCAACAAAGCTATTAATTTATGAAGACATAATACATATATGTTCAAAGACTAAATATATATAACACATAAACACCCAAAACATGAATTATGATCAAGAATTCAAGGTTTCATGTTCATGATCCTATTGATCATACAAGCTCAAATATTCAAGAATTCATGAATAAATCATGCCATAATTCATGATATGATCACATATTCATGCTTCCATGTCCAATCAATCCATCTAGCATATGAATTACAAACCCTAACCAACTCAAATATGATCAAGAATCAAGGTTTCATGCATAACCAACCTTAAAGTGAAAGAAATGAAGAAGATAGATGAAGATGATGATCGATTTCCCAAAACTTGGATGATTTCTTGAAATCTTGGATGAAATTCAATTCTTCCTTTTCTTTCCTTGGAACCGAGAGAGAGAAAATGGAGATACTTGTGAGATTTGGATGAAAATGCTTAAGGAAGAATGGAGATGAAGTTGTTACGTGATTCATCCCATTGATTTGTGTGAATTGTGCTAATTTTCCATTCAATCCTTTGGTTGTTTAAGTCATGCAATAAGGTATATAAGATTTTGAATTATGGTCAATCAAACCCTTAAAGAATGTGCAATTAAGTCCCTAAAGTTTTAGGAAATATTTAACTAGGGCAATTTGGTGATTTCATCACTCTCGGCATTGATTTCACGCAATAAATATTTTCAGGTTATGAAATAAATTCTAACTTTAATATAGATTCATGAAATTTTATGAAAGTTTGATAAAATGAAATTTATAAAATTATAGTAAACATAAGAAATCGTTTAATGAAATCGGGGCGTTACAAATTGTGTGAGGGTTGGTTCGGTTAGGTCATGGTACATCAGGTTAGGTGGTTGAGTTAGGGTTCCATAGCATCAAACCATGGTTAAATTGGTCAACAAATGAATGAGTTATGGCCATTTTAGTGCAACAAGGTCAGTTTCGTCGTCGTTTCGTTTTTCGGTTGAATTTCGGAGGTTCCAATGACGTCAGAAAAATATAAGGCTAAGTTTAATAAACTCTAATTTTCGTTACGAGTTCAGCGGAGTTGACGGAACTCGAATCCGAGTTCCCGAGCTCAAGATATTAAATAAGGAACCAAGGGTGCGCTAAGTGCTCGTTAGCCCCCGATTTGGATTCCAAAATTCAAATTAAATCCGAAACTCATGCAACTGAATCCGAAAATACGAAACGAACAAATATTCATATACAAGACACGTATAAGTTCAACATATTAAATTCGCACGAAATTCTGGTATCAATTCAAATAGAAACGAAGCACATAAATATGACTCATGGACAATGCAACTATAAAATTCAAAATATATTAACAAATAATGTAACATTTACATACGTATATAATATATTATGAATACATGCATGAAAAATTAATTTATAAATATAAATGCATGCATACGTATATATATATAGAATGAATACATGCATGCATATATAAGTTATAAATATAAATGCATGCATAATTATTTTCATGCACACGTACACAATAATATATATATTTATATTATATAAATATATTTAATATTAATAACATTAAATACAATAATTAACATTTAATACAATTAAAATATAAATTAAATACATAAAACACGTATAATTAATTATTCGCGCAATTTGATAAACACATACGTCATGCTACTCAAAATAAGAAAAACGGGGGCGTTACAACCTCTCCCCCTTAAAAGAATCCGTCCTCGGATTCACTATCTGCTTGAAAACAATTAATGAAGGAACCCCGTTCCTCACAAACAACAAAGAGAGAATCCCCATCTCTCAAACAGCAAAGAGAGAACCCTGTCTCTCAAAAACAGCAAAGAGAGAACCCCGTCTCTCAAAACAGCAAAGAGAGAACCCCGTCTCTCAAACAGCAAAGAGAGAACCCCGTCTCTCAAAAACAGCAAAGAGAGAGCCCCGTCTCTCAAAAACAAGCAACGAAGTTCAAAATACAAAATACAGCCATAACGAAGAACAAACACCAAGGAGAAAACATCAAAATATCCAATTACGGCAACTTAGTTAGACAATCACATAAAACCAAGAAACAATAATCACTTACTTACATCCAATATCGATCGTACAACCAAAATTAATAAATAAAAGAGTCAAAGTGCAAATTAGTAAAATTAGTTAAATTAACAATGCGTGTATGCGTATGCCCTGGATGTCTGAGGTACCGTTCACCATGGAAATGAATTTGAAGCCAAAATCTTTCTTGTCCCGAGGTATGGTCTGAACCGAAAATCTAGCTCGACTCTTGGCTTGTTTTTAATATTTTCGACACCTGAGGAATTAATAGCTCTTGATCGGTTCTATTCTTAATTCCACTCTGATTCTTATATCTTCTTACCTTCTTCCATTTCTCTGTTACACGTTAACCCTGATTCAATCAACCTGCCTTCCAAACGAATTTTACCCTTTATCTTAAAATTTCGGACCGATCTTCTTCATGGTTCATTCCTCCTTTATAATTTGGTGAAACCCTTGAAATTCAATAACCTTTTAGATTAATGATCACAGCCTTCTTGACGAGTTCTTTCCAAACTTGATTGTGATCATCGGTTCACAAAAATTTTGGATTAATCTCTTCGTGGATCGTTTCCTCATCCCTTCATCCTCCTAAAGCCATTAAGCATTCATTAGATTTCGGTCCACCCCAACTTTCTAATCGAGGGAAAACTTCCTTGCTACTTCTTAAGATTCAATTCAAGTCCTTCCATAGTTATTTCTTTCTGATTCCTTTCTGCTCAAATTCCTTCTAACTTGTTATGGAAAAACGACTAGCGATGCTGTAGGGTTTTATTGTGTTACTTGATGTCCGAACTCCTCCAATATTTAGCCAGATTACCCTCTATGGTTAACATCACGAACGCATTAATTGGATTTAATCTCTGTTCCCTGAGACGATTTAATGGTCTCGCCGAAGCTCTTCCATAATTCCATTATTTTCCAAAATCTAAATCCCATGTATAGAAATGCTCGCCACACCCTCTCCTCAACATCCCGTGGTGGCCTTCAACACTAACTTAATACTTAACGCTCACTTTAACAGTTTAACCATTAAGGTTCTTTTATTTATTCTAATCACCGCCATTAGGACTTCCAGATCTTCCTTAAATTGAAATTCTGCTATTCCTTACTAAGATATTTCTTCGAGTACCACTTCAATCTTCCAATTTGTTTCTCGGTCGTGCTCTCCCCCTTAAATTTCTATTGTCACGTGTTGAACTCCATCGATTCTTCTTTTGTCGAAGTTCTGGAAGAATAATTCCCATTAGGGAGGATTTAATCAAAAGGCCAACCCCAAAGTTTTGCTTTTCAATTTCCCTTCTACTTCACTTGATGCCCTAACCCCTTTCCTAATCTCGTCTGATCCAAACACCCCGCAATCAACTCTAATCTTGCTTCTCTTTATAAATTCCCGTTTCCATTAACCTATCCTTTACTTGAAATTCTTTGTTTCCCCGAAGTCATCTTCATTGAATTCAAAAGTGGCTCGGTTAAGTAATACTTGATAGTTGGGATGAAAGAACTTCCTATCAATTAAACACTAGAATGCATGTCGGGTTAAAATTAGCGATGCATGTGTCACGTTTACATCAAGCAATTATGCATCACATTACCGCAACGAAACCAAATAGAAATGCACAGATAAACATAATGCCAGAAGAGTAAATAATTAATGCGAAATATGATGCACGTGCTATGAATGTTTTGGAACCTGTCACCAATGTGGTAAGCTATTAGCTCAGTAGCTTTTCTTCGTTCCTCCAATTCCGAGGTTACTTTGACTTGGTGATTATTCCTTGCGTTCCCCACGGTCTTCAAGTTTTCCATGAATCTTTTTGCATCACTTGTATCTTCCACTATCCGGAATTGAAATTTCACGAATCCTGATTTCTTCGACATCCATTGAATTAGCCTCTGCATTTACCCCCGAGAATCGCCCTTCAACCTTGCTCAAATTCTCTTACAAAAATGAACCCCAATGTCATTCTGAACCCTACTTCTCGCCATCACCGTGATCAAGACTCCCGTGCTTATATATTTATATACAATATAAGTATGCATGTAGTTTATATGTATATATATATGTATGAAACATGCAGGCAATTCAATAACAACACAACAGCAATTTCATGCATTCTCCGTGCAAAGAGAAGAATGAAATTGAAGAAGCAACAGCAGCAGCATCACGTATAGTTTTGGGATTCAAAAGGTAACACGGGTGTGTCACCAACATAGAACAAATCGAGACACCCCCGTGTCTCGGTACAGAGAAAATAGGCCACCCAGCACTCCCGTGTCTCGTTGAAAAGGAGAAATTTGACACCCCCGTTTCATAAAAACGCAGCAGTTTAACAACACGCAGACCTCCCCTGTTTTTCTAGCTCAAACACAACAACAACTCAAGCAACAAATAGGCAACATATGTAGCAATAAATGGCATGAAATGCAACAACAAATCAGCCCTAACAACGCACAAAACTGACAGCAAAAGCAAGGCAGAAACGCAGCAGCTTACAGCAAGAATTTCAGGCCAAAAATCACATGAGAACAGGGCAAAAAGGCACGACAAAACAGAGCATGATGAATCCTCTTCATCTCCACATATTCAGATCGATTTAGGCTATCAAATTTGCAGCAAAACAACACAAATTCAACATGTATATCAGTTCCAAAAGAGTTCGGACATGAAGAGAAAGCATACGTGATATTACATGATGTTTTTCCCAAAGTTCCATAATTGATATCTCATAAATACTTCAACTACCATGAAATCAAGGCTCAAAACTGAGAAGAGGATGTCAAAACAATCATTTACAAGCTTGGAATCAATCAAAACCATCAAGAATTGAATGAGATCAACAAAAAGCTTTAAACCCATGAGTTTCGAACTCAGTCAAGAAATCCATGAAACCATGATCAAATTTGGGGATGAATGAATGAAAATGATCAGGAATGAACATATAATAAAACCCTAAGCTTACCTTGTTGATTGGATGAGGATTGGATGAGATTTGAGCTCCAAAATCTCCAAGGAAACAAGGGTTACGGGAAAAACTGGAGAGCAGTAACTTTGGCTGAGATTTGTGAATTGTGTGAGGGTTGGTTCGGTTAGGGCATGGTACAGCAGGTTAGGTGGTTGAGTTAGGGTTCCATAGCATCAAACCATGGTTAAATTGGTCAACAAATGAATGAGTTATGGCCATTTTAGTGCAACAAGGCCAGTTTCGTCGCCGTTTCGTTTTTCGGTTGAATTTCGGAGGTTCAAATGACGTTAGAAAAATATAAGGCTAAGTTTACTAAACTCGAATTTTCGTTACGAGTTCAGCGGAGGTTGACGGAACTCGAATCCGAGTTCCCGAGCTCAAGATATTAAATACGGAACCAAGGGTGCGCTAAGTGCTCGTTAGCCCCCGACTTAGATTCCAAAATTCAAATTAAATCCGAAACTCATGCAACTGAATCCGAAAATACGAAACAAATAAATATTCATATACAAGACACGTATAAGTTCAACATATTAAATTCGCACGAAATTCCGGTATCAATTCAAATAGAAACGAAGCACATAAATGTGACTCATGGACAATGCAACAATAAAATTCAAAATATATTAACAAATAATGTAACATTTACATACGTATATAATATATTATGAATACATGCATGAAAACTTAATTTATAAATATAAATGCATGCATATGTATATATATATAGAATGAATACATGCATGCATATATAAGTTATAAATATAAATGCATGCATAATTATTTTCATGCACACGTACACAATAATATATATTTATATTATATAAATATATTCAATATTAATAACATTAAATACAATAATTAACATTTAATACAATTAAAATATAAATTAAATACATAAAACACGTATAATTAATTATTCGTGCAATTTGATAAACACATACGTCATGCTACTCAAAATAAGAAAAACGGGGGCGTTACACAACAGCTTCACAAGAATTAGGGATTTCATTCCATTGCAATAGTTTGGTAAGAATTAACAGCACCGTATGCCTATTTACTTGCCATACAACATAAAATATGCATACATGCATCATGAAAACCGAATGCACTTTAGGCCAGATTCTGCACTCAGATTCTCCACCAGATATCCACTCTTTCACACACATAAACTCACACAATCACACACATATGTATAAACAAACACCAAAGTTCAATCGAGAATTGTTGTATGCAAGTGCAGATGAATCAACAAAAATGAGGGTTTAGAAGGAGCGAACATAGGAGACGATGCCGATTACGATTTTCTGATTCACGAGCTTTAGAAAGAGCAAGAAGCGAGCTTTTAAGAGAAACGTTCCAAAACTGTAAGGCCAGCAATGGAGCTGGTGAGAAAGAATGATAGAGCCGCACGCAATCGGAAGCGAAGACGTGCAATAGAGAAGGGGTTTTCCGCGCCGGAGGCTGGCTCTGGCGAAGACAAGCGGCGGCGGTAGTTGTCAGCGGAGGCTTTTCCCGTGGTCTCGTAACGCGATAGAGAAGGCTTTAGGAGTCTGAAAATTGGGGGAGAGGTCTGAAAATTAGGGAAGAAAAAGAACACATCTTATTTTAAATTTGATTTTACGGAGTCCCGTCGGATTTTTAATTTTTTTTTTTATAATTTTTATTTAATTAGAATACGATTTTGAACCCATTTGAAATTTTCACTTTAATTTTTTAATTTATATTAATCCCGTCGGAAATATTTAATTTGTTTTACTATATTTTTTATTTTAAATAATCCGATGGGATTCCCCTCGGAATCTCGTCAGAAATATTTACTATTAGTTTTTAAATTTTATCTTGACAAAACCGACGGGATTCCTGGAAATATTTAATTTGTTTTTTTTATATTTTATATTTTAAATAATCCGACGGGATTCCGAGGGAAATCCCGTCGGAAATATTTAATTGTTATTTTTTTTAAAAAAATCGAAGGCCCTCGGAATACCGTCGGAATTCCCTCGGATTTTTCGATGGCATTCCGATGGAAGGTTTCCCTCGGAATTTTTCGTCGGAATTTGCAGGATTTCTTGTAGTGAGTAACAAGATATAACACGTTAAGCATTCAAGTTCATGTATGTATCCAAGAGTCGAATCATAAGAACGAGGCAAGAATTAAAGCATAATATGTCAAATATATTCATAGTATATCATATTGTAGCATATCAAAAGTATTCGCGAGGTTAAAGTTCATATAAAAGGCAAAGAAGCACTTTAGGCATATAAGAGCATATGAGTTCAAAATTAAAAAACGAGCATTCAAATTAAACTATAAATTTAATACAATACACATACCACATAATATATCAAGTTAACATTACATACGAGGCATAGACGAAGCAAGAATAAATAAAACATGGAATAAAATCACACACGCAATACAAAAGATAAACATGTGAAAAGGGTTTTAATTAAATCCACAAATTAATAATAAAAGACGAACGTGTATATATATATTATAACATATTATAATCAGTTTATATTAATAGCAGTACATATAATATATTAAAACAAAACAACCAACTTTCATGGAATGAAAGCAATAAGGTACGTAGCATGCAATTTCCACTCCATGCACCGTTGCGACTAGCTGCAAAGTTTTCAACCAAAATCCAATTTTAAAAGTTAGGACACGGCCGCATTGGTTTTCAACTTAAAATGGACACGGCCGTGTCCCATTTTTGTAAAATTAATTGCCAAGGTCGAGAACACAACACGGCCGTGTCCATTTTTCAAAGGAAACGGACACCACAGTGTTGGCAGTCTCCTTCACGAATCAAAACAGCAACAACAACATTTCGGCAAGGAGGGGAGCAGGGGAAGGTCCATCCATGACTTATGCATGATAAGAATGAACCAAGACAAGAAGGAAAGCAAGAAAATGCAACAAATCGAACCATTAACCGAGCAAACAACCGGCAAGACAAGAAATCCCCAATTAAACACAAAAGCTTCCGAAACTCAAATATTCAGAAATGGTGGAGCCTCAATCTCGGTTCATACACAAAATACAAGGTAAGGAATAGATCAAGCATACAACAAGGGTCACGTAGCACTTCACGGATCAAGAATTGGATAAAAAATGAGCAAGATATCAAGGAATGAACACAAACCCGTTACTATTCACATGATCACCCAAATCAGCCCCAAAACTCCATGAATGCGAGCAAAAGGGTACTCAAATGAAAGGGGAGAAGATGTACATCAAGAATATGTGCTTACCTCTTCGATTTGATGAAGAATGAAGGTCAAACGAGCTCAAAATTCGGCTTGGGTGAATAGTGATGGGAATTTATTCTCTCTTCTTCTTTCCCCTGCTCTCTCGGTCCGGGAGCTGCTGAAAATAAGGGAAAAGAGCAAGTGGGAGGGTAGGTGGGTGAGTTAGGAAGAAATAGGTTCAAGAATCGGGTCAAACGGAGTTAAAACGAATAATTACGAGCAAAACAGTAAAGGGTGGGAAATTTGCCCGAGAATCACTGTACGGGCGAAATTCGAAGGATCAAACGGGCTTAGAAAAATACAAGGCTAGGTTCCTTAGCTCGCATTCTTCGTTATGAGTCCGGCATCACTTCCAGAATTCGAATCCGAATTCCCGAGCTCAAGATACAAAAACTAGTTAGGCCCTCATGTCCCTAACAAATAAAATATGGTGCGTTACATATCAAACAAGTCCGAAAACTTAAAACGAGCACATAAATGAATTCATAACACATATAATTCATGCATATCAAATTTTCACAAAATTTCGAAACGAGTTGGAACTTAAACGAATTAAAAACAAGTTTAAAAACTTAAAAACGTTTAATTATTCAAATTTATAAATAAACAATTAATTCAAATAAATTCAAATAATCACATAATCATTAAAATAACACGTATTTGCATAATTAAATTAATTTAAATGCGCATATAACTCTCTCGACACAACGTACCTGTACGGGCGTGCGCGCGGGATATTACAAACTCCCCTCCTTCAAAAGGACCTGTCCCCAGGTCCTATCGCAGGATCTTGAACGACTCTGTGTTGAACTCTACTCCATACTTCCGCTGCGCTACTCTGATCCAAGAAAGCTGTAGACCTCCCGGGATGATACTTCTCATATCCCGGTAACTCGGTGATACCCATCAAATCCGAGTGAATCCCCTTGGCTTTAGCAAACTTCGGTTTGCTCCCACTTCCGTTCAAAATTCGAAAGTAGTTAGGGAAATCCTACCAGTTCTTGAAGCTCGGTCTTCAACCGATGACACGTTGACATTGCTACACAAAGTCCACAATATCTTCTCTTGTGCCAAAACACCTTTACCGGTTCTTCATGTCCTCAAACCATGAGTGGGATTTGTCTCGTGTACAAGCACTTCTAGTGACATAGGCTTCAACTCTCCGTTAGCAACGCACAACCAAAGTCTTCCTTAGTACCTCGATTGTAATGGAGAAGTTTTTGAGTACCCTCAGTTAAGCAATGTTACAACCGAAGGCAACTCTCTTCAAAGCCTTACCCGCTCAAACCGTGCCTCTTCTCTGTCTTTCATGTCACGAGATGGACTCCTAAACAAAGACAAACCTCTTATTGAATCCCGATAACACTAGAGACTTAAACTCTCTGAGGCAATTCTCGGTTCTTCTACCAAAATGCGTAGTCGACAATACCTTTGTTGAAAACACCCCTGGAGCTAACCACGAACTTTGAAGAAGAATGAACCACCAACTTCTCGAGACAAGTAAATGGGTATTTTCCTTCCACGGTTAACCCGTGTAGCTCACGATAGTTTGTATTCATCTTAGAGTCCCATCTTCTTCTTAGATAGGTTTATAAAGTACTACACAAAGAAGTACCCGAATTGATGAATCCATCATCTAAGAGCCTAACGACCACATCTTGAACTCCGACATCCAATCTAGAGTCATCCGGTAGGGAATCTTCAACCAAGGTCAAATTCCGGAATAAAGATCACGACAACCTCAATATCCTTATCGGGCGGTAACGAATTCCAACCCTCAAAGAATATCAAGAGAGTCTTACTTTGATCCCTGTCTCTCCAAGCTTGGCCCGACCCTTTGGTCACCCTAAGGCCAGCCACAAAGCTTGTCGCACCGTCCCAGAATACCCAACCACTTCTACGAAGGATATAAACAGGTTAGCCTTCCATCTAACACCCGTAGATATAGTTGAGCCCCGAACGGACCTCCTAAAAGCAACCATCAAATGCATATGGTAACGGCATTACCTTGGCATGAACAAGGCGTCTTCAAGAACAACCACCGGGAGAGAACAAACCACCGAACACTAGACACTCTCCTCACCAAACTCTCTTTAAAGAGAGAATCAACACAAAAGAGAAAAGAGGAAGAGAACTACAAGCAAGAAAGCAACAACAAAGACATACAAGCACCGAGAAATAACAAGAAAAGGAAGGTAACACAAGTTAAAATAAAATGCATGTATGTAGTGCCATGAATGCTTGGTGTACCTTTCACCATGGCGGTATTGTCGAGCCTGGCATCCCGTTCTCCCTCTTCAATCATATCTACTCGGATTTGACTTGGAGTCTTGGAATCACGGCTCTTTGTAGTACTTGAATTCTTAGTCTTCGGGTAACTTTTCACCATATGCCCCGGTTCCCCACACTTGTAACATCTCCCAAGCTTCTTTCGGCAAACTTCTTCGGTGTGGTTAGGGCCATGACAATAAGAGCATTGAATTGTCTCCAACGAAGAAGGTATCGAATCCATCTTTGGTGGTTGAAGATTCTTCTTCTTCTTCTTAATGTAGTCGACATATTGAAATTCTTGGGTTTTCTCTAGGAATATATGCCTCTTGCTTGAACTTGAACTCTAACCTTGATCATGTCCCACATTAAGAGTGTAAGACTTCATCCTTGCTTATCCATTTCATCTTGAACCACTCCTCTAACTTCCTCGGACCATTCATGTACCGTGAGCTTTGGAAAGCTTGTTGAATCTCGTCTCTATGCCTTTGTATATATCTTCGGACCTTGGGGCAATCTTGGTTAGCTCTCGAACTCTCTAGCTCCACCACAAGATCGTCTATCGTCCTTAATTCTTGCTCAAGATCTAGGAATTCTTGGAGTCTTCTAATCAATTCATTGAGCGGAATGTACTTGTAACAAAATTCTCGGATAAACCTCTCCCAATTGAGCTTTTCTCCGGACTGCTTTAGATGTGATCTTATTTCCTTGAACCATTTTGAAGCTTCACCTTGTAATAAGAGGGAAGTGTGCTTTACTTTCTCTTGTGAGGTTCCCGGACAACTTTCCCATATCCACAATATCATGGATAGCCACTCTTCGGCTTCAATACTATTGCCTCCAAACAACTTCGGTGGATTAAAAGCTGCAAACTTCTTAGAGACCGAAGACACTCGTTTCTCTTGTCTTCCTTTTGATGATGTATGTTGATATGAAGAAGTCATCCTGAGATAAGAAAAATGATTCCAAAATATCGATGCGTGCAGGGTTTAGTACATGTTCATGTGAACGATTAATACAATTAGAATCAAATAAGTCATATAGTGATGAAAGTGAATGCAAACAATCACATAATCCTAAGCCGATCGACCTAGACAGACCCGACACGACGCTAGAGCTCTGGTTTTGCAACCCAGAGCTCTGATACCACGCAAGGATGTAACACCCTGAGCGGAGGGTGCCACATACCCCGCATCATAGCTTGACATGTGTAACGAAACGAAGACTCCGTACATGTATCAAAATATAGCGAACAGGAGACAAAGGAAAACAAAATCCTTGGCTAGGCGGTCTAGACCCTAATACAGAGCGCGCAACAAAATTTAAATCAAAAGTGCGGAAGCAACAGGATCCGTAAACGCAATCATATATGCTAGCAAAAAAATCATTTAAGGCAATTATATAGCTCATGCCACTTAAAAACTTAAATCATAACTCATGCTTTCCATAATCGAATCAAATTCATATACATAAGTTCGAGATACATAACAAATTAAAGAGAATGCATGAGACCCGAACAACTCGACCCAAGACTTGAAAGACAACCGCCGCCTAGCCAAACTCCCAACCGCGCACCTGCAAAGCTCAAAACAAAAGGGGGAAAAGAAAAGAAGCAACGAGGGTCAGTCCTAAAGACTGGTGAGGGGGCTAACACAGACACCCATACGTATAAGTAAGAACATAACATATTCAAATCGGAAATGTTCTTGAACCGGGCATGGTTTTTGCATTCCAAAAGATTTTAACCCACGATACTATATATAAGAAGAAAGAATTAGGGCCAAAGGCCAAAATCAACCAAGTTTGGAAATTAAGAGTCCACCCCGTTTCACAAACCATAACGGATACATAAGCATAAGCATAAACATAATAACTCGGCGAGTACGAGTCCTATCCACCTTACTCCATAAGCGAAACAAAGCGAAAACAAAGCAAAAGCACAAATCAATCCAACCTTACTCCATTTGGGGAAGAGAGAGGCCCCTCGCAACCCCCGCACTTACCTTATCTTATAGTGGTGGAGTCGGGGGATCCTACGTGATCCTGACGGGTTATACCGCCTACATGTGAGACCCGCTTTCCCCTCGACCTCCCGAGGATGAGCGAAGCCTCACCTTGGTGGAGAAGTGTCCTGGGGTTACAACCGGCGACCCCGATGGTCGTCCCGGGTCTCGCGAACCACACAACTCCGGGGCCCAAACTTATCACGCTTATACACACGCACACATGGACATATCTTTCAAAGTCCCAAAGCTCGCTAAACAAAACTCACCCCAGCCCTTTTCGAAAACGAACTAACAAAATATAGCTTATATACATATAAAAGCGTTTTCAATGGATTTCATAACAAATGGCCCAATTCCCGTAAAATACATACCAAACACTTATCTATATATATATAGGTATATTGATATCTCGCATGCGGGCTTAAATTACAAGTAGGGTTGTAGGTCATTTTAGCTAAAAGGAAAGAAAACCTCACCTCCGAGAAGCAACGGAAACCAAAGGAGCAAACGGACGGTCTAAAGACCACCTCTCCAACCAAGGAATGAACCTAAGAACAAAGAGACAACAAGAGACATACTTAAACTCAAAATGAACTAATTAGACGCTCGGCGAATGCATATGTATGCCAGTGATGCAAAAAAAGTAACAAGATATAGCACATTAAGCATTCAAGTTCATGTATGTAAATCCAATTTTAAAAGTTAGGACACGGCTGCGTTGGTTTTCAACTTAAAATGGACACGGCCGTGTCCCATTTTTGTAAAATTAATTTCCAAGGTCGAGAACACAACACGCACGTGTCCATTTTTCAAAGGAATCGGACACTGTCGTGTTGGCAGTTTCCTTCACGAATCAAAACAGGAACAACAGCATTTCGGCATGGAGGCGAGCAGGGGAAGGTCCAGCCATGGCTTATGCATGATAAGAATGAGCCAAGACAACAAGTAAAGCAAGGAAATGCAACAAATCGAACCACTAATCGAGCAAACAACCGGCAAGACAAGAAATCCCCAATTAAACACAAAGGCTTCCAAAACTCAAATATTCAGAAATGGTGGAGCCTCAATCTCGGTTCATACACAAAATACAAGGTAAGTAATAGATAAAGCATACAACAAGGGTCACGTAGCACTTCACGGATCAAGAATTGGATAAAAAACGAGCAAGATATCAAGGAATGAACACAAACCCACTACTATTCACATGATCACCCAAATCAGCTCCAAAACTCCATGAATGCAAGAAAAAGGGTACTCAAATTAAAGGGGAGAAGATGCACATCAATAATATGTGCTTACCTCTTCGATTTGATGAAGAATGAAGGTCGAACGAGCTCAAAATCCGGCTTGGGTGAATAGTGACGGGAATTTCTTCTCTCTTCTTCTTTCCCCTGCTCTCTCGGTCCTGGAGCAGCTTAAAATGAGGGAAAAGAGCAAGTGGGAGGGTAGGTGGGTGAGTTAGGAAGAAATAGGTTCAAGAATCGGGTCAAACGGAGTTCAAACGAATAAATTACGAGCAAAACGGTTAAGGGTGGTAAATCTGCACGAGAATCACGTTTCGGGAGAAATTCGAAGGATCAAACGGGCTTAGAAAAATACAAGGCTAGGTTCCTTAGCTCCCATTCTTCGTTACGAGTCCGTCGTCACTTCCGGAATTCGAATCCGAATTCCCGAGCTCAAGATATAATTGCCGGAAGACAAGGCGCGCTAAAACTAGTTAGGCCCTCATGTCCCTAACAAATAAAATATGGTGCGTTACCATATCAAACAAGTCCAAAAACTTAAAACGAGCACATAAATGAATTCATAACACATATAATTCATGCATATCAAATTTTCACAAAATTTCGAAACGAGTTGGAACTTAAACGAATTAAAAACAAGTTTAAAAACTTAAAAACGTTTAATTATTCAAATTTATAAACAAACAATTAATTCAAATAAATTCAAATAATCACATAATCATTAAAATAACACGTATTTATATAATTAAATTAATTTAAATGCGCATATAACACTCTCGACACAACGTACCTGTACGGGCGTGCGCGCGGGATGTTACGCGACAGAAGTACTTGAAACATCTAGAAAGGCATCTATAGTTCCACATTGCCCTCTTACGACTCCCGAACCGTCTGTGTTTTGCCCCCAAGTTATTTATGGAGACGCCGAGAAAATGCTGGTCAACTTCCTTTGGAAGAGTATTCGGGACAAGATTGAAAGAACTCCATTTGAGACGCTCTCGAAGATAAAATCCGATATACGAGCTGTTTTCAGCAAACTGAAGAATCACATGAAAGACCCATCATTTTTGGAGAATCGCTTGAATCAATTTCTTGAGGATGCCTCGAACTTTGCAAGTGTTAAGAAAAATTCCGTCCACCGGCAAACACAAGAGGCTCATGAGCAATCCCTCTCTCTTGCTTCACAAAGTCTTGACGAAGCAGAGGCACAAAAACGTAAGTCTACCGGAGTAGTGGAGAATTTCAGGGCGGAACTTAAGCAGAAGAGAACTTAGCCAAAATGCAAGCTGATGTGGATGCTCATCGAGAGGCTCTTTTGAAACTTCAAGATGCCCCTTATATGACCAAAAAGGAAAATAAAGCCCTTAAGAAGATGGAGGAGCTACTTAAAGAAACTCGTCAGGATTTGATAGACTTTGATGTTTTGACACGAACTCCACGTACTTGCCGTGAAACCCTATACCAATACTTGGAGTTCTTGATTTTCGATCGTCTACTTCAAAGTTAAAATAGAGGAGTGTGACCCGTTTGCTATAATGAGCAAGGAACCAACACTATCAGATTGGAAATATAGGAGTGTGACCAGTTTGCTATAATGAGCAAGGAACCAAGACTATCAGATTTGATAAGTAATGCACCCCATCGACTATAATGAGTCGGGAAATGACATTATCCGGTGGAGGTTTGAAACTCCGGTGTCGTTCAACTAAGAACTTGTGAGTATAACTCACTTGAATCACAATTCATTCACTTTTTGACTGAATATTTCGAACTACAAGGCTGGAATATAAAGATGCATGCATGGGAATTCTAAGAGACAATTCAGAATTCAAAGAGATAAGCTAATCCTGTCACTTTTCTTGTAGGCTGAATAAAATGGGCTTAACCTAATCGAAATGCATGCAAAATAAATAAAAAGATGGCCCAAATTATAATATAATAGTTCAGGGCCAAATTACAATAAACTTAACACAATTTGGGCTTAAAATTCTATCACTAAGACATTGAAACAAGGTGGATTGGGTCCAGCTAAATACTTGTCTTCTTGGGGCTCTTCTTGAGTTATTTGGATCAAAAGAGATTGAACTTCTTCTTGCATTCTTTTGGACCGTGACCTTGTGATAGGTCCAACATAACTTGGTTCATCTTGAGTTGTGATTATATCATCATTTGGATCAAAGTGTGGCCTTGTTGGACCAAAGTGTGGCCTTGTCTCACATCATCCTGATTCCTATCATTCTCCCCTTCTTGAAAAAAGATTCGTCCTCAAATCTGGATCAAGATATTCATCTCACAAAACAAATAGCCCCTTTTATTTCTCAAAGTAGATCTAAAACCCAAAATGAAATACACCAAAGTTGTCTTCTTTCTCGTTTTTTTCTAATTTTTTTTTCCTTCTTTTTTCTTTCTTTTCAACTTCTCTTTTTTTTCCTCCCTTTTCACATTCCTTACTCTCAATTCTTTGAACAAAGTCACAAGAAGTTTCAAATTCCTCAACTAAATAATCACTTAAGATGAATAAAAAAGGGTGCGAAAAACTGACACAAATGAAACCGTTTAGATGATGCAAACAAACGTATCTATGTGATTTGAATATTATCGAAACAAAGCTGCCCCCCCCCCCTTTTTTTAACGCGGATTTTACTTCTCCTTTTGTGTGCGTTTTAAGCCTTTTTCCTAGTTTCTCTTTCTTTTTTTTTTGATGATTTTTTTTTTTCGTTTTTTTTTTTTTTGGGCCTTTTTCGATTTTTTTTTTGCAGCAATATAACAATAATGAAAAGAAATTATACAAAAGATAAAAGATACGGATACGTAACCTTGGATGGAAACCTAAGCTCTAGATACCAAATGATACGAACTCCACGTACTTGCCGTGTAACCCTATACCAATACTTGGAGTTCTTGATTTTCGATCGTCCACTTCAAGGCTAAAGTAGAGGTGTGTGACCCGTTTGCTATAATGAGCAAGGAACCAACACTATCGGATTTGAATTATAGGAGTGACTCGTTTGCTATAATGAGCAAGGAACCAACACTATCAGATTTGAATTATAGGAGTGTGACCCATTTGCTATAATGAGCAAGGAACCAACACTATCAGATTTGATAAGTAATGCACCCAGTCGACTATAATGAGTCGGGAAATGACATTATCCGGTGGAGGTTTGAAACTCCGGTGTCACTCAACTAAGAACTTGTGAGTATAACTCACTTGAATCACAATTCATTCATTTTTTGACTGAATATTTCGAACTACAAGGCTGGAATATAAAGATGCACGCATGAGAATTCTAAGAGACAATTCAGAATTCAAAGAGACAAGCTAATCCCGTCACTTTTCTTGTAGGCTGAATAAAATGGGCTTAACCTAATCGAAATGCATGCAAAATAAATAAAAAGATGGCCTAAAGTATAATATAATAGTTCAGGACCAAATTACAATAAACTTAACACAATTTGTTCTTAAAATTCTATCACTAAGACATTGTAACAAGGTGGATTGGGTCCAGCTAAATACTTGTCTTCTTGGGGCTCTTCTTGAGTTATTTGGATCAAAAGAGATTGAACTTCTTCTTGCATTCTTTTGGACCGTGACCTTGTGATAGGTCCAACATAACTTGGTTCATCTTGAGTTGTGATTATATCATCATTTGGATCAAAGTGTGGCCTTGTTGGACCAAAGTGTGGCCTTGTCTTATGATTCACATCATCCTGATTCCTATCATTCTCCCCTTCTTGAAAAAAGATTCGTCCTCGAATCTGGATCAAGATATTCATCTCACAAAACAAATAGCCCCTTTTATTTCTCAAAGTAGATCTAAAACCCAAAATGAAATACACCAAAGTTGTCTTCTTTCTCGTTTTTTTCTAATTTTTTTTTCCTTCTTTTTTCTTTCTTTTCAACTTCTCTTTTTTTTCCTCCCTTTTCACATTCCTTACTCTCAATTCTTTGAACAAAGTCACAAGAAGTTTCAAATTCCTCAACTAAATAATCCCTTAACATGAATCAAAAAGGGTGCGAAAAACTGACACAAATGAAACCGTTTAGATGATGCAAACAAACGTATCTATGTGATTTGAATATTACCGAAACAAAGCTGCCCCCCCTTTTTTTTAACGCGGCTTTTACTTCTCTTTTTGTGTGCGTTTTAAGCCTTTTTCCTAGTTTCTCCTTTTTTTTTGACGAATTTTTTTTTTTCGTTTTTTTTTTTTTTTTTGGGGCCTTTTTCGATTTTTTTTTTTGCAGCAATATAACAATATTGAAAAGAAATTATACAAAAGATAAAAGATACGGATACGTAACCTTGGATGGAAACCTGAGCTCTAGATACCAAATGATACGAACTCCACGTACTTGCCGTGTAACCCTATACCAATACTTGGAGTTCTTGATTTTCGATCGTCCACTTCAAGGCTAAAATAGAGGAGTGTGACCCGTTTGCTATAATGAGCAAGGAACCAACACTATCAGATTTGAATTATAGGAGTGACTCGTTTGCTATAATGAGCAAGGAACCAACACTATCAGATTTGAATTATAGGAGTGTGACCCGTTTGCAATAATGAGCAAGGAACCAACACTATCAGATTTGATAAGTAATGCACCCCGTCGACTATAATGAGTCGGGAAATGACATTATCCGGTGGAGGTTTGAAACTCCGGTGTCACTCAACTAAGAACTTGTGAGTATAACTCACTTGAATCACAATTCATTCATTTTTTGACTGAATATTTCGAACTACAAGGTTGGAATATAAAGATGCACGCATGGGAATTCTAAGAGACAATTCAGAATTCAAAGAGACAAGCTAATCCCGTCACTTTTCTTGTAGGCTGAATAAAATGGGCTTAACCTAATCGAAATGCATGCAAAATAAATAAAAAGATGGCCTAAAGTATAATATAATAGTTCAGGGCCAAATTACAATAAACTTAACACAATTTGGGCTTAAAATTCTATCACTAAGACATTGTAACAAGGTGGATTGGGTCCAGCTAAATACTTGTCTTCTTGGGGCTCTTCTTGAGTTATTTGGATCAAAAGATATTGAACTTCTTCTTGCATTCTTTTGGACCGTGACCTTGTGATAGGTCCAACATAACTTGGTTCATCTTGAGTTGTGATTATATCATCATTTGGATCAAAGTGTGGCCTTGTTGGACCAAAGTGTGGCCTTGTCTTATGATTCACATCATCCTGATTCCTATCATTCTCCCCTTCTTGAAAAAAGATTCGTCCTCGAATCTGGATAAAGATAGTCATCTCACAAAACAAATAGCCCCTTTTATTTCTCAAAGTAGATCTAAAACCCAAAATGAAATACACCAAAGTTGTCTTCTTTCTCGTTTTTTTTCTAATTTTTTTTTCCTTCTTTTTTCTTTCTTTTCAACTTCTCTTTTTTTTCCTCCCTTTTCACATTCCTTACTCTCAATTCTTTGAACAAAGCCACAAGAAGTTTCAAATTCCTCAACTAAATAATCCCTTAAGATGAATCAAAAAGGGTGCGAAAAACTGACACAAATGAAACCGTTTAGATGATGCAAACAAACGTATCTATGTGATTTGAATATTACCGAAACAAAGCTGCCCCCCCCTTTTTTTTAACGCGGCTTTTACTTCTCTTTTTGTGTGCGTTTTAAGCCTTTTTCCTAGTTTCTCTTTTTTTTTTGACGAATTTTTTTTTTTTCGTTTTTTTTTTTTTTTTTGGGGCCTTTTTCGATTTTTTTTTTTGCAGCAATATAACAATATTGAAAAGAAATTATACAAAAGATAAAAGATACGGATACGTAACCTTGGATGGAAACCTGAGCTCTAGATACCAAATGATACGAACTCCACGTACTTGCCTTGTAACCCTATACCAATACTTGGAGTTCTTGATTTTCGATCGTCCACTTCAAGGCTAAAATAGAGGAGTGTGACCCGTTTGCTATAATGAGCAAGGAACCAACACTATCAGATTTGAATTATAGGAGTGACTCGTTTGCTATAATGAGCAAGGAACCAACACTATTAGATTTGAATTATAGGAGTGTGACCCATTTGCTATAATGAGCAAGGAACCAACACTATCAGATTTGATAAGTAATGCACCCAGTCGACTATAATGAGTCGGGAAATGACATTATCCGGTGGAGGTTTGAAACTCCGGTGTCACTCAACTAAGAACTTGTGAGTATAACTCACTTGAATCACAATTCATTCATTTTTTGACTGAATATTTCGAACTACAAGGCTGGAATATAAAGATGCACGCATGGGAATTCTAAGAGACAATTCAGAATTCAAAGAGACAAGCTAATCCCGTCACTTTTCTTGTAGGCTGAATAAAATGGGCTTAACCTAATCGAAATGCATGCAAAATAAATAAAAAGATGGCCTAAAGTATAATATAATAGTTCAGGGCCAAATTACAATAAACTTAACACAATTTGGGCTTAAAATTCTATCACTAAGACATTGTAACAAGGTGGATTGGGTCCAGCTAAATACTTGTCTTCTTGGGGCTCTTCTTGAATTATTTGGATCAAAAGAGATTGAACTTCTTCTTGCATTCTTTTGGACCGTGACCTTGTGATAGGTCCAACATAACTTGGTTCATCTTGAGTTGTGATTATATCATCATTTGGATCAAAGTGTGGCCTTGTTGGACCAAAGTGTGGCCTTGTCTTATGATTCACATCATCCTGATTCCTATCATTCTCCCCTTCTTGAAAAAAGATTCGTCCTCGAATCTGGATCAAGATATTCATCTCACAAAACAAATAGCCCCTTTTATTTCTCAAAGTAGATCTAAAACCCAAAATGAAATACACCAAAGTTGTCTTCTTTCTCGTTTTTTTTCTAATTTTTTTTTCCTTCTTTTTTCTTTCTTTTCAACTTCTCTTTTTTTTCCTCCCTTTTCACATTCCTTACTCTCAATTCTTTGAACAAAACCACAAGAAGTTTCAAATTCCTCAACTAAATAATCCCTTAAGATGAATCAAAAAGGGTGCGAAAAACTGACACAAATGAAACCGTTTAGATGATGCAAACAAACGTATCTATGTGATTTGAATATTACCGAAACAAAGCTGCCCCCCCCCCCCTTTTTTTTAACGCGGCTTTTACTTCTCTTTTTGTGTGCGTTTTAAGCCTTTTTCCTAGTTTCTCTTTTTTTTTTTTTGACGAATTTTTTTTTTTCGTTTTTTTTTTTGGGCCTTTTTCGATTTTTTTTTTTTTGCAGCAATATAACAATAATGAAAAGAAATTATACAGAAGATAAAAGATACGGATACGTAACCTTGGATGGAAACCTGAGCTCTAGATACCAAATGATACGAACTCCACGTACTTGTCGTGTAACCCTATACCAATACTTGGAGTTCTTGATTTTCGATCGTCCACTTCAAGGCTAAAATAGAGGAGTGTGACCCGTTTGCTATAATGAGCAAGGAACCAACACTATCAGATTTGAATTATAGGAGTGACTCGTTTGCTATAATGAGCAAGGAACCAACACTATCAGATTTGAATTATAGGAGTGTGACCCGTTTGCTATAATGAGCAAGGAACCAACACTATCAGATTTGATAAGTAATGCACCCCGTCGACTATAATGAGTCGGGAAATGACATTATCCGGTGGAGGTTTGAAACTCCGGTGTCACTCAACTAAGAACTTGTGAGTATAACTCACTTGAATCACAATTCATTCATTTTTTGACTGAATATTTCGAACTACAAGGTTGGAATATAAAGATGCACGCATGGGAATTCTAAGAGACAATTCAGAATTCAAAGAGACAAGCTAATCCCGTCACTTTTCTTGTAGGCTGAATAAAATGGGCTTAACCTAATCGAAATGCATGCAAAATAAATAAAAAGATGGCCTAAAGTATAATATAATAGTTCAGGGCCAAATTACAATAAACTTAACACAATTTGGGCTTAAAATTCTATCACTAAGACATTGTAACAAGGTGGATTGGGTCCAGCTAAATACTTGTCTTCTTGGGGCTCTTCTTGAGTTATTTGGATCAAAAGAGATTGAACTTCTTCTTGCATTCTTTTGGACCGTGACCTTGTGATAGGTCCAACATAACTTGGTTCATCTTGAGTTGTGATTATATCATCATTTGGATCAAAGTGTGGCCTTGTTGGACCAAAGTGTGGCCTTGTCTTATGATTCACATCATCCTGATTCCTATCATTCTCCCCTTCTTGAAAAAAGATTCGTCCTCGAATCTGGATCAAGATATTCATCTCACAAAACAAATAGCCCCTTTTATTTCTCAAAGTAGATCTAAAACCCAAAATGAAATACACCAAAGTTGTCTTCTTTCTCGTTTTTTTCTAATTTTTTTTTCCTTCTTTTTTCTTTCTTTTCAACTTCTCTTTTTTTTCCTCCCTTTTCACATTCCTTACTCTCAATTCTTTGAACAAAGTCACAAGAAGTTTCAAATTCCTCAACTAAATAATCCCTTAAGATGAATCAAAAAGGGTGCGAAAAACTGACACAAATGAAACCGTTTAGATGATGCAAACAAACGTATCTATGTGATTTGAATATTACCGAAACAAAGCTGCCCCCCCCCCCCCCCGTTTTTTTAACGCGGCTTTTACTTCTCTTTTTGTGTGCGTTTTAAGCCTTTTTCCTAGTTTCTCTTTTTTTTTTTTTGACGAATTTTTTTTTTTCGTTTTTTTTTTTGGGCCTTTTTCGATTTTTTTTTTTTTTTGCAGCAATATAACAATAATGAAAAGAAATTATACAAAAGATAAAAGATACGGATACGTAACCTTGGATGGAAACCTGAGCTCTAGATACCAAATGATACGAACTCCACGTACTTGCCGTGTAACCCTATACCAATACTTGGAGTTCTTGATTTTCGATCGTCCACTTCAAGGCTAAAATAGAGGAGTGTGACCCGTTTGCTATAATGAGCAAGGAACCAACACTATCAGATTTGAATTATAGGAGTGACTCGTTTGCTATAATGAGCAAGGAACCAACACTATCAGATTTGAATTATAGGAGAGTGACCCGTTTGCTATAATGAGCAAGGAACCAACACTATCAGATTTGATAAGTAATGCACCCCGTCGACTATAATGAGTCGGGAAATGACATTATCCGGTGGAGGTTTGAAACTCCGGTGTCACTCAACTAAGAACTTGTGAGTATAACTCACTTGAATCACAATTCATTCATATTTTGACTGAATATTTCGAACTACAAGGCTGGAATTTAAAGATGCATGCATGGGAATTCTAAGAGACAATTCAGATTTCAATGAGACAAGCTAATCCCGTCACCTTTCTTGTAGGCTGAATGAAATGGGCTTAACCTAATCGAAATGCATGCAAAATAAATAAAAAGATGGCCCAAAGTATAATATAATAGTTCAGGGCCAAATTACAATAAACTTAACACAAGTTGGGCTTAAAATTCTATCACTAAGACATTGAAACAAGGTGGATTGGGTCCAGCTGAATACTTGTCTTCTTGGAGCTAATCTTGAGTTATTTGGATCAGAAGAGATTGAACTTCTTCTTGCATTCTTTTGGACCGTGACCTTGTGATAGGTCTAACATAACTTGGTTAATCTTGAGTTGTGATCATATCATCATTTGGGTCAAAGTGTGGCCTTGTTGGACCAAAGTGTGGCCTTGTCTTATGATTCAAATCATCCTGATTCCTATCATTCTCCCCTTCTTGAAAAAAGATTCGTCCTCGAATCTGGATCAAGATATTCATCTCACAAAACAAATAGCCCCTTTTATTTCTCAAAGTAGATCTAAAACCCAAAATGAAATACACCAATGTTGTCTTCTTTCTCGTTTTTTTCTAATTTTTTTTTCCTTCTTTTTTCTTTCTTTTCAACTTCTCTTTTTTTTTCCTCCCTTTTCACATTCCTTACTCTCAATTCTTTGAACAAAGTCACAAGAAGTTTCAAATTCCTCAACTAAATAATCCGTTAAGATGAATCAAAAAGGGTGCGAAAAACTGACACAAATGAAACCGTTTAGATGATGCAAACAAACGTATCTATGTGATTTGAATATTACCGAAACAAAGCTGCCCCCTCCCCCCCTTTTTTTAACGCGGCTTTTACTTCTCTTTTGTGTGCGTTTTAAGCCTTTTTCCTAGTTTCTCTTTTTTTTTTTTGACGAATTTTTTTTTTTTTCGTTTTTTTTTTTTTTTTTTGGCCTTTTTCGATTTTTTTTTTTTGCAGTAACATAACAATAAAGAAAAGAAATTATACAAAAGATAAAAGATACGGATACGTAACCTTGGATGGAAACCTAAGCTCTAGATACCAAATGATACGAACTCCACGTACTTGCCGTGCAACCCTATACCAATACTTGGAGTTCTTGATTTTCGATCGTCCACTTCAAGGCTAAAATAGAGGAGTGTGACCCGTTTGCTATAATGAGCAAGGAACCAACACTATCAGATTTGAATTATAGGAGTGACTCGTTTGCTATAATGAGCAAGGGACCAACACTATCAGATTTGAATTATAGGAGTGTGACCCGTTTGCTATAATGAGCAAGAAACCAACACTATCAGATTTGATAAGTAATGCACCCCGTCGACTATAATGAGTCGGGAAATGATATTATCCGGTGGAGGTTTGAAACTCCGGTGTCGCTCAACTAAGAACTTGTGAGTATAACTCACTTGAATCACAATTCATTCATTTTTTGACTGAATATTTCGAACTACAAGGCTGGAATATAAAGATGCATGCATGGGAATTCTAAGAGACAATTCAGAATTCAAAGAGACAAGCTAATCCCGTCACTTTTCTTGTAGGCTGAATAAAATGGGCTTAACCTAATCGAAATGCATGCAAAATAAATAAAAAGATGGCCCAAAGTATAATATAATAGTTCAGGGCAAAATTACAATAAACTTAACACAATTTGGGCTGAAAATTCTATCACTAAGACATTGAAACAAGGTGGATTGGGTCCAGCTAAATACTTGTCTTCTTGGGGCTCTTCTTGAGTTATTTGGATCAAAAGAGATTGAACTTCTTCTTGCATTCTTTTGGACCGTGACCTTGTATAGGTCCAACATAACTTGGTTCATCTTGAGTTGTGATCATATCATCATTTGGATCAAAGTGTGGCCTTGTTGGACCAAAGTGTGGCCTTGTCTTATGATTCACATCATCCTGATTCCTATCATTCTCCCCTTCTTGAAAAAAGATTCGTCCTCGAATCTGGATCAAGATATTCATCTCACAAAACAAATAGCCCCTTTTATTTCTCAAAGTAGATCTAAAACCCAAAATGAAATACACCAAAGTTGCCTTCTTTCTCGTTTTTTTCTATTTTTTTTCCCTTCTTATTTCTTTCTTTTCAACTTCTCTTTTTTTTTCCTCCCTTTTCACATTCCTTACTCTCAATTCTTTGAACAAAGTCACAAGAAGTTTCAAATTCCTCAACTAAATAATCCCTTAAGATGAATCAAAATGGGTGCGAAAAACTGACACAAATGAAACCGTTTAGATGATGCAAACAAACGTATCTATGTGATTTGAATATTACCGAAACAAAGCTGCCCCCCCCCCCTTTTTTTTAACGCGGCTTTTACTTCTCTTTTTATGTGCTTTTTAAGCCTTTTTCGTAGTTTCTCTTTTTTTTTTTTTTTGACGGCTTTTTTTTTTCGTTTTTTTTTTTTTTGGCCTTTTTCGTTTTTTTTTTACAGCAATATAACAATAATGAAAAGAAATTATACAAAAGATAAAAGATACGGATACGTAACCTTGGATGGAAACCTAAGCTTAAGATACCAAATGATACGAACTCCACGTACTTGCCGTGCAACCCTATACCAATACTTGGAGTTCTTGATTTTCGATCGTCCACATCAAGGCTAAAATAGAGGAGTGTGACCCGTTTGCTATAATGAGCAAGGAACCAACACTATCAGATTTGAATTGTAGGAGTGAGTCGTTTGCTATAATGAGCAAGGAACCAACACTATCAGGTTTGAATTATAGGAGTGTGACCCGTTTGCTATAATGAGCAAGGAACCAACACTATCAGATTTGATAAGTAATGCACCCCGTCGACTATAATGAGTCGGGAAATGACATTATCCGGTGGAGGTTTGAAACTCTGGTGTCGCTCAACTAAGAACTTGTGAGTATAACTCACTTGAATCACAATTCATTCATTTTTTGACTAAATATTTCGAACTAAAAGGCTGGAATATAAAGATGCATGCATGGGAATTCTAAGAGACAATTCAGAATTCAAAGAGACAAGCTAATCCCGTCACTTTTCTTGTAGGCTGAGTAAAATGGGCTTAACCTAATCGAAATGCTTGCAAAATAAATAAAAAGATGGCCCAAAGTATAATATAATAGTTCAGGGCCAAATTACAATAAACTTAACACAATTTGGGCTGAAAATTCTATCACTAAGACATTGAAACAAGGTGGATTGGGTCCAGCTAAATACTTGTCTTCTTGGGGCTCTTCTTGAGTTATTTGGATCAAAAGAGATTGAACTTCTTCTTGCATTCTTTTGGACCGTGACCTTGTGATAGGTCCAACATAACTTGGTTCATCTTGAGTTGTGATCATATCATCATTTGGATCAAAGTGTGGCCTTGTCTTATGATTCACATCATCCTGATTCCTATCATTCTCCCCTTCTTGAAAAAAGATTCGTCCTCGAATCTGGATCAAGATATTCATCTCACAAAACAAATAGCCCATTTTATTTCTCAAAGTAGATCTAAAACCCAAAATGAAATACACCAAAGTTGTCTTCTTTCTCGTTTTTTTCTAATTTTTTTTCCTTCTTTTTTCTTTCTTTTCAACTTCTCTTTTTTTTTCCTCCCTTTTCACATTCCTTACTCTCAATTCTTTGAACAAAGTCACAAGAAGTTTGAAATTTCTCAACTAAATATTCCCTTAAGATGAATAAAAAAGGGTGCGAAAAACTGACACAGATGAAACCGTTTAGATGATGCAAACAAACGTATCTATGTGATTTGAATATTACCGAAACAAAGCTGCCCCCCCCCCCCCTTTTTTTTAACGCGGCTTTTACTTCTCTTTTTGTGTGCGTTTTAAGCCTTTTTCGTAGTTTCTCTTTTTTTTTTTTGACGAATTTATTTATTTTTATTTTTTTTTTGGCCTTTTTCGATTTTTTTTTTGGAGCAATATAACAATAATGAAAAGAAATTATACA
The DNA here is from genome assembly GCA_037501455.1 of Lantana camara. Taxonomy (NCBI): domain Eukaryota; kingdom Viridiplantae; phylum Streptophyta; class Magnoliopsida; order Lamiales; family Verbenaceae; genus Lantana; species Lantana camara. Next base: position 63,691,824 of record CM074855.1, read on the forward strand.
AAAGATAAAAGATACGGATACGTAACCTTGGATGGAAACCTAAGCTCTAGATACCAAATGATACGAACTCCAAGTACTTGCAGTGCAACCCTATACCAATATTTGGAGTTCTTGATATTCGATCGTCCACTTCGAGGTTAAAATAGAGGAGTGTAACCCGTTTGCTATAATGAGCAAGGAACCAACACTATCAGATTTAATAAGTAATGCACGCCGTCGACTATAATGAGTCGGGAAATGACATTATCCGGTGGAGGTTTGAAACTCCGGTGTCGTTCAACTAAGAACTTGTGAGTATAACTCACTTGAATCACAATTCATTCATTCTTTGACTGAATATTTCGAACTACAAGGCTGGAATATAAAGATGCATGCATGGGAATTCTAAGAGACAATTCAGAATTCAAAGAGACAAGCTAATCCCGTCACTTTTCTTGTAGGCTGAATAAAATGGGCTTAACCTAATCGAAATGCATGTAAAATAAATAAAAAGATGGCCCAAAGTATAATATAATAGTTCAGGGCCAAATTACAATAAACTTAACACAATTTGGGCTTATAATTCTATCACTAAGACATTGAAACAAGGTGGATTGGGTCCAGCTGAATACTTGTCTTCTTGGAGCTAATCTTGAGTTATTTGGATCAGAAGAGATTGAACTTCTTCTTGCATTCTTTTGGACCGTGACCTTGTGATAGGTCTAACATAACTTGGTTAATCTTGAGTTGTGATCATATCATCATTTGGATCAAAGTGTGGCCTTGTTGGACCAAAGTGTGGCCTTGTCTTATGATTCACATCATCCTGATTCCTATCATTCTCCCCTTCTTGAAAAAAGATTCGTCCTCGAATCTGGATCAAGGTATTCATCTCACAAAACAAATAGCCCCTTTTATTTCTCAAAGTAGATCTAAAACCCAAAATAAAATACACCAAAGTTGTCTTCTTTCTCGTTTTTTTCTAATTTTTTTTCCTTCTTTTTTCTTTCTTTTCAACTTCTCTTTTTTTTTCCTCCCTTTTCACATTCCTTACTCTCAATTCTTTGAACAAAGTCACAAGAAGTTTGAAATTTCTCAACTAAATATTCCCTTAAGATGAATAAAAAAGGGTGCGAAAAACTGACACAGATGAAACCGTTTAGATGATGCAAACAAACGTATCTATGTGATTTGAATATTACCGAAACAAAGCTGCCCCCCCCTTTTTTTTAACGCGGCTTTTACTTCTCTTTTTGTGTGCGTTTTAAGCCTTTTTCGTAGTTTCTCTTTTTTTTTTTTTGACGAATTTATTTATTTTTATTTTTTTTTTTGGCCTTTTTCGATTTTTTTTTTGGAGCAATATAACAATAATGAAAAGAAATTATACAAAAGATAAAAGATACGGATACGTAACCTTGGATGGAAACCTAAGCTCTAGATACCAAATGATACGAACTCCAAGTACTTGCAGTGCAACCCTATACCAATATTTGGAGTTCTTGATATTCGATCGTCCACTTCGAGGTTAAAATAGAGGAGTGTAACCCGTTTGCTATAATGAGCAAGGAACCAACACTATCAGATTTAATAAGTAATGCACGCCGTCGACTATAATGAGTCGGGAAATGACATTATCCGGTGGAGGTTTGAAACTCCGGTGTCGTTCAACTAAGAACTTGTGAGTATAACTCACTTGAATCACAATTCATTCATTCTTTGACTGAATATTTCGAACTACAAGGCTGGAATATAAAGATGCATGCATGGGAATTCTAAGAGACAATTCAGAATTCAAAGAGACAAGCTAATCCCGTCACTTTTCTTGTAGGCTGAATAAAATGGGCTTAACCTAATCGAAATGCATGCAAAATAAATAAAAAGATGGCCCAAAGTATAATATAATAGTTCAGGGCCAAATTACAATAAACTTAACACAATTTGGGCTTATAATTCTATCACTAAGACATTGAAACAAGGTGGATTGGGTCCAGCTGAATACTTGTCTTCTTGGAGCTAATCTTGAGTTATTTGGATCAGAAGAGATTGAACTTCTTCTTGCATTCTTTTGGACCGTGACCTTGTGATAGGTCTAACATAACTTGGTTAATCTTGAGTTGTGATCATATCATCATTTGGATCAAAGTGTGGCCTTGTTGGACCAAAGTGTGGCCTTGTCTTATGATTCACATCATCCTGATTCCTATCATTCTCCCCTTCTTGAAAAAAGATTCGTCCTCGAATCTGGATCAAGATAGTCATCTCACAAAACAAATAGCCCCTTTTATTTCTCAAAGTAGATCTAAAACCCAAAATGAAATACACCAAAGTTGTCTTCTTTCTCGTTTTTTCTAATTTTTTTTTTCCTTCTTTTTTCTTTCTTTTCAACATCCCTTTTTTTGTCCTCCATTTTCACATTCTTTACTCTCAATTCTTTGAACAAAGTCACAAGAAGTTTCAAATTCCTCAACTAAATAATCCCTTAAGATGAATCAAAAAGGGTGCGAAAAACTGACACAAATGAAACCGTTTAGATGATGCAAACAAACGTATCTATGTGATTTGAATATTACCGAAACAAAGCTGCCCTCCCCCCCCTTTTTTAACGCGACTTTTAGTTCTCTTTTTGTGTGCGTTTTTAGCCTTTTTCATTGTTTCTCTTTTTTTATTTTTGACGAATTTTTTTTTTTTTTTTGCCTTTTTCGATTTTTTTTTCTGCAGCAATATAACAATACTGAAAAGAAAATATGCAAAAGATAAAAGATACGGATACATAACCTTGGATGGAAACCTAAGCTCTGATACCTAATGATACGAACTCCGCGTACTTGCCGTGAAACCCTATTCCAATACTTGGAGTTCTTGATTTTTGATCGTCCACTTCAAGGTTAAAATAGAGGAGTGTGACCCGTTTGCTATAATGGGCAAGGAACCAACACTATCAGATTGGAATTATAGGAGTGTGACCCGTTTGCTATAGTGAGCAAGGAACCAACACTATCAGATTTGATAAGTAATGCACCCCGTCGACTATAATGAGTCGGGAAATGACATTATCCGGAGGAGGTTCGAAACTCCGGTGTCGTTCAACTAAGAACTTGTGAGTATAACTCGCTTGAATCACAATTCATTCATTTTTTGACTGAATATTTCGAACTACAAGGCTGGAATATAAAGATGCATGCATGGGAATTCTAAGAGACAATTCAGAATTCAAAGAGACAAGCTAATCCCGTCACTTTTCTTGTAGGCTGAATAAAATGGGCTTAACCTAATCTAAATGCATGTAAAATAAATAAAAAGATGGCCCAAATTATAATATAATAGTTCAGGGCCAAATTACAATAAACTTAACACAATTTGGGCTTAAAATTCTATCACTAAGACATTGAAACAAGGTGGATTGGGTCCAGCTAAATACTTGTCTTCTTGGGGCTCTTCTTGAGTTATTTGGATCAAAAGAGATTGAACTTCTTCTTGCATTCTTTTGGACCGTGACCTTGTGATAGGTCCAACATAACTTGGTTCATCTTGAGTTGTGATCATATCATCATTTGGATCAAAGTGTGGCCTTGTTGGACCAAAGTGTGGCCTTGTCTTATGATTCACATCATCCTGATTCCTATCACGTTTTCTTATAGATAGCTTAGAGCAGTTGATTATTTTCCTTCGGTTGCTTTTAACTTAACTTTGGGAATCTTCTTCTTTGTCCTTGTTTTTTTTCTTCTTGATGATGTCACGAACCTTACTACTTTAGAGATTGCTTAATTAAAGTTAACTTTTTTTTTTATATCGCAACTCTTCGCGTAGTTCTTTTTTTTTTTTAATGCCATTATAACGAATTATATATTTGTATGTATATATAATTCATTATAACATGAAAGCATCAAAATCAAATAAGCTAACGTTGTGCTCAATATATTAACTTTATATGACTTTTTTTGTTTATACTTAGTTTTACATGAAGAATTATCAATTCAACATAAAGTCATGATAAAGTTGTGACTGAACTTAGAACAAACCTAAGCTGCCTACGTACCCTAATGAAAGGGATCAAGTCATAACGTAGTTCAAAGAAAACTTCTTTTGAGAAGATTTAGGGGGGTCGTTCACAGTTTATACTTATACGGGCCAGGAGTATTCAAAGTTTAACCACCCTGAACAAGAGTGGGGAATTTCTATTTTAGCCACACGAAATACCATCAGTGGAGTAAGTTAGCAGTTTACCCACATACATTACAATTGGTGGTTACCGTACATAGTTTATACTCATATGGGTTAGGAGTTGACATGTAGTTTAGGCTCGTGCGTCGAGGAGCAACATGCTCCATTATGCATAGTATTTCTTAAAAAATTTGCCATTTATCGGTCCGATGCGCAAGCCATCTTTGTCGACTAACTTATAGGCACCATTTATGTATACTTCTTTCACCACATGCGGACCATCCCATTTTGACATGAACTTACTTCCCATACACTGAGTGATGGTGATAGGTCTTCTCGCAGCTAAGACTAAGTCTCCAACTTGAAACGACCGTGGACGCACTTTTCTGTTGAACGCCCTCATCATTCGAGCTTGATAGCATTCAAGCTGTTGTTGCGCTGCGAGTCTTTTCTCATCTAATGCTTCTAACTCTTCAAGCCTCAGACGAGCGTTTTCTTCAGGAGTTAGTCCTTCTTGAATCGCGATACGGAGCAATGGAATTTGCCTTTCTAAAGGGAGCATGGCTTCAACTCCATAAACTAATAAATACGGGGTAGCTTGAGTTGCAGTGCAATGCGTCGTTCGATACGCCCATAATGCTTCCCCTACTCTTTCGTGCCAGTCCTTTTTTGACTTAGACACCACTTTCTTCAAAAGATTACACAATGTTTTGTTAAACGCCTCCGCCAAACCATTTGCAGCCGTGTTATACATCGATGAATTGTGTTATCTGAAGCCAAACTGCACGCAGAGTTTATCCATCAGCTTGTTGTAGAAAGGTTTCCCATTATCAGTAATGATGTATCGAGGCACCCCGTACTTGTAGATCAAATTACTTCTTATGAATTCGACCACTGTTTCCATCTTTACTTCTCTAAGTGGTACTGCTTCCGCCCATTTTGAGAAGTAATCAGTGGCTGCCAATATGTAAGAATGACCACTCGATGACTTAGGAGTGATCGGCCCCACCACGTCAAGTCCCCAAGCATCGAACGACCAAGAAGCCACATTCGGATGTAGAGGCTGGGGCGGTTGGTATATCAGATTAGCGTGTATTTGGCAAGCTTTGCATTTTCTCGCATAGTCCAAACAATCCTTGATTATAATTGGCCAGTAATATCCCATCCTCTTGATTCTGAAATGCAATTTGGGGCCCGATTGATGAGCCCCACATACTCCCGTGTAACACCCCGGAGCGAAGGGCGCCACATCCCCCGCACCATAACCCAACACGTGAAGCGAAATGGGAACTCCGCCCACGTATCAAGCCACGGCGAACGGGTGACAAACAAAATTCAAACCTAAGCTAGGCGGTCTAGACCCTACTCAGAGCACGCAATAAAACAAATAACGAATGCGGAAGCACCAGAATCTCATAAAGCGAATAAACATACTCAAGACATATCAAACTATCGATTCAATTTATACAAACTTTAAAATTTCGAATTGGAGGCATAACTTATACATAATTCAGAATTAGCCAAAAAGCATAAAGAAAACGAAAATGCCATGCATGAGACTCAAGCTATCCTCAAACCCGACTCAAAGACAACCGCCTAGCTCCAACACCTCAGAAGGTACCTGCAACTCAAATCAAAAGGGGGAAAAAGATAGAAATAACGAGGGTCAGTCCTAAAGACTGGTGAGGGGGCTAACACACGCACCCATACATATACATAAGAGCAAAGCATATACAAAGCTTAAAGGGTTCATGAACCGGGCACGGTTTTTGCATTCTAAAACATTTAACCCGTGGTAATATATATAAAGAAAGAAGTTTGGGGCCGAAGGCCAAATTCAGTCAAGTTTTAGAGTTTAGAAATCCGCCCCCGTTTCACAACCATAATCGAAACATAATGAACCGAAAGCTTAAAACCAACTCACTTACTCCTGAAACGAAGGCGAAGCGAAACACAAAACAAATCATAAATCAATCCCACCTCCACACCATTTGGGGAAGAGAGGTGCCCCTCTCAACCCACCACAGAACAAAACGTGTGAACCGGAGGATCCCGCCCGGTTCCTTCGACGGCCAGCCAAAATGCGCTCCGTCGGCATAGGAGAACTAAGTCTCCTGTTGGTGGAGAAGTGCACAGGGGTCGTAACCGGCGACCCCGATGGTCGTCCCGGGTCTCCCTTACCCACAACTCCGGGGCCCAAACAGATCACAGAACTCACACAGACAGACAGACAGACATAACCTGTGCATATCGTACTTACCATATGAAGCTCCTCTGCAAATCATACCACGTTTACACACACACACACTCTTATCAAAGCTTATCAAAACAACCGAAAATAGAGTTTATAGACTTATAAAAGCGTTTTCAAAGCTTCTTGACAAACGGGACAAAACCCACAAAATACTTATCAAAACATATATTTACATATGTATACATATATGTATCGCATGCGGGTTCGAAATACAAATAGGGTTTTAGGTCATCATAACTAAAAGGAAAGAAAACCTCACCTGGACGAGCAAACCAACCAAAACGGACCAAGAGGAATCAAACGAACCACTTCCTCAAAAACGGAACGAACCTAAGAGCAAAACAAAGCGCAAGAGGCAAACTTAGACTCAAATGAACCATATTGACGCTCGGCGAATGCGTATGAATACATAAGAGATGCTATTATGTCATGAACACGTTCATGCGCACTATTAAGGAATTTAAATCATATAATCAAGTCATTCAATCCGTCGCTCGCTTACATTCGAATTCATAAGTTCACGTTTCCAATCAATCCAAGAAATTCAAAGCACAAGATCTAACATTTCGACAAATAAGAGTATTGAAGTAAATTAAGTTCGACACATATTCAAACGTATTCAATCTTACACAAAACTCTACTACATACACCCTATTACATAATATAACATATTTCCAAAGTTTGAAAACAAGAACAAATAACAAGACATGGGAAATGGGTTACGAGAAACACAAACGCCACAAAAAGCACATAACGGCATTCAACAAAAGCATGTCTAAATCTCATCCAAAAGTTATGAAATTGAACGACAATACTCCCAACACATAGTATAACAAGTTCATAGTTCAACACAAATGAAGATAAAGGCATCAAAGAGGTGAAACAAACCAAAAACCGAAAAGGAAAACCAAGGGCTGCGCAGGGGGAGGGACACGGGGGTGTCCCTCAACTTAGCTAAACTGAGCCACGCCCGTGGCTCAGTACAGACATGCCCAGGAAGCCTGACACGCCCGTGTCTCACCTTTCAAGGCAAATGAGAACCGGGGGTGTCTCAGTACAGACCCAAAATCGCACACAAAGTTTGCCGGCAAAACTGAACCTAAATAAAATCAGTCCAAAAGCATACCAAATCAACTCCAAATGCTATGAAACTTAATATACGACATATTTAGCATGTTAGGAACATATTTCATTTAGAGTTCAAAGGCTAAATCACGCATTAAGGTCACCGAAATCATGCAGAAACTCTGGAGCGTCAAAAACGAACACATGATCTCAATTGGTTCAATCATGCCATGAACAAGTACTTAGGGGTTGAATATGAAGCTAAAACTTTAGGGAATGAACACTAACATGATAAGCAACTAATATACTCCATGTATATGCAAATTGACACGAATTGGAGCACATTAGAACCACCAAATAATCACAAAATGCAACAGCAGCAGTTCGGTTCGCGCATAGCATACAAACAGGCCATCATGCTTCGATTAGGAGCTGAAAATGGATCTAAAAACTTGCAAGAGCAGGGCTAACATGTAAAGAAATTAGTATACAACATCTCCATGCAAATTCACACGAATTGGAAGTCATTAACTCAAGCAACGAAGCACAAATTCACACAGCAGTTCCAAAACAGGGGAGCAGATTTTAAGGTTCAAGAACTCAAGTTTGCAGCCATATTAAAGCATGAATTCAAGGCAAAACAAAGCACATTCATAGAACAACATGTATACTACATTACCAAGCATTAGCATACGAAATTGGAGGCAAGAATTCATCCATTTGATCTCAAAAACGTGACAGCAGTTTGGTGGAAAAGAGCAGATTTGCAGCAGTTTTTCCTTCTCCTTGGGGTGTGTGGTCCGAAATGGAGAGGTAGGGAAGAGATGGGAGTGATTAAAGATCAAATAAACCAAGGGTTAAAGTTTAAGCATGGTTAAAATGGGCCCACAAGTACATGACTAGTCAAAGAAGGTGGCTTAAGCACAAGCTGTTCGTTCCGGGCGAAAAACGAGGGTCCAAATGGGCTTAGAAAAATATCAAATCAGGTTCCTCGGCTTCATTTCTTCGTCACGAGTCCAACGCATCTTCCGGAATTCGAATCCGAATTCCCTAGCTCAAGTTATGGCCTCCGGAACAAGAGGCGCGCTAAAACTAGTTAGGCCCTCATGTCCCTCGTCAAATACTTAAGGTTTAAAACCTCGACAAACGAACCCGAAAACATAAAACGAGCATACAAACACCTTCATAACTCACATATATCATGCATATCGAAATCTCACAAAAATCGGAATTGAATTCCGGCACATAACGAGCAAATTACGAGCATACGAAACTTAAACGTTTAAAATCAAAGTTCAAGAATATAAACAATTAATTTCATATTAATTCAAATAATTATATAAGCATTAAAATAACATTCAAATACGTAATTAAATAATTTAAAGCATATAAAATCCTCTCGTTACGGCGTACCTGGAAATCCGAACGATCGGGATGTTACATCCCGAGTGTGTCTCCGTCAAAGTTTCAATTATTTCATCACCTTTCAAGCAACGTTGGTAAGTCCCTTCATACGATCGTCGATACAAAGTATCTTTGTATAGCAAAAAACGGGAAGACCTCCTACATACTTCTGTTTTATGTCGAGGATCAGACGGTAGCTTTCCATATCTCAGATAGTCGACTATTGGAGTTCTCCAATCATCCTCATCATTTACCGCGATCGAAATGACGCTTACGTTCTCAGTGTTAAACTTTTCCAGTGAGGGCACAACCCATCGGTTACACACGGGTACGCTCATCGTTTCACCCTTCGATAGGGAAATGGCGGTGGCTAAGTTAGCCAAAGCATCCGCCAACTTGTTTTCTTCCCTTGGAATGTGACTTAGGACAATATTTTCAAACTTTGTCACCAAATCAGAAGCTTGTTGATAGTATGGAGCCAAGTCTTCCTTCCTAACTTCATACTCGTTTCGAAGTTGGTTAACTATCAATTTGGAGTTGCCGTATACTTCTATACTTAAAATCCCGATTTCTAATGCCATTTGGAGATCGATGATCAGAGCTAGGTATTCGGCCATATTGTTTGAGCATAATTCTCCTAATACGAAAGAGTATGTTAGCACCAATCTTTCGGGCCAAACGAACACCACTCCTGCACCTGCTCCATCGAACCGGGCCGATCCATCAAAGAACATCATCCATGCTGGCGAGGGTTCAACGAAGAAGACTTGTTCATCCGGGATGTCATCTGACAGTTCCCAATCAGCTGGAACCGGATGATCTGCTAAGAAGTTAGCAAGCGCTTGACCTTTCACCGCTTTCTGCGATACATAAACTATCTCGTATTGGTTAAATATGATGGACCACTTAGCCAATATTCCGGATAACACGGGTTTAGACATCATATATTTAACTGGTTCAGCTCGAGATATGAGTCTTATGGAGAAAGCCTCAAAGTAGTGTTTCAACTTCTTAATCGCGTAAAACAACGCCAAGCAGATCTTCTCAACAGGTGAGTACTTCAGCTCGTTTTCTGTCAAAGCCCTACTAAGATAGTATAATGCTCTTTCGTTTCCTTCGTCTTTTTGTTGCGCCATTAGGGAACCCAATTGACCTCTCCTGGGCAGCGATATAAAAGATGAGTGGTTTTCCGGGTGCTGGAGCCCCTAAAATAGGCGGATTTGAGAGATGTCTCTTGATACTTTCGAATGCATTCTGACACCCCTGGTCCCACTCAAAAGTAGTGCCTTTCTTCATGAGATGGCTAAAAGTTTGACATCTTCCAGCCAAATTTGATATGAACCTTCTAATGAATGCCAAGTTGCCTTGTAGACTCCGCAGTTGTTTGAGATTCCTGGGCGGGGGCATTTTCTGAATGGCGTTAATTTTTGCAGGGTCGACCTCGATTCCACGATGACGAACTATGAAATCGAGAAATTTTCCGGAAGTGACTCCAAAAGCACATTTCAAAGGATTCATCTTCAAATTGTATTTTCGCAGTCGATCAAACACAACTTGTAGATCCGCTAGATTATTTCTCTTTTCCTTAGTTTTGACTACAAGGTCATCGACATAGCATTCCACGTTTTTATGCAACATGTCATCGAAGATATTCTGCATAGCTCGTTGATAAGTAGCACCTCCATTCTTTAGTCCGAACGACATAACTTTATAGCAGTATATGCCTTTAGGAGTGCGAAACGCTCTACATTCCTCATCTTGTGGAGACATCCTGATTTGGTTGTACCCTGATGATCCATCCATGAAAGACAAAGCTTCGTGCCCTGTAGTGGCATCAACCATAAGTTCGGCGATCGGCAGCGGGAAGTCATCCTTTGGGCAAGGTTTGTTTAAGTCTAAAAAATCCACGCATACGCGAATCTGGCCATTCTTCTTCTTGACCGGGACAATGCTGGAGATCCTAGTGGGGTATTTCACTTCTCTAATGAACCCAGCATCGATAAGCTTGTTGACTTCGGCTTCAATTAGAGGGACTAACTCTGGGCGACATAAACGTTGTGATTGCTTCACTGGCCGAGCTCCATGCTTTATGCTAAGGCGATGAGTTGCAAATTTCGGATCTAACCCGGGAATTTCTTTGTATGTCCAAGCGAAGACATCTTTGTAGTCCTTTTAACAAACTTATATACTGAGTTGTTTCTTCGGGGTCGAGAAGTGCACTCACAAACGTTGGCCGAGGCTCGTCTACCGTACCGAGTTTAACTTCTTGTAACTCGTCTACGGTTGCTTGCACTCCATCTTCAAGTTGTGGAGGCGCATCTTGGACTTCATCATCCGTGATTTCAGAGTCACAATCTTCATGATTCGAGACATGATTACACGTTCTTATGGTGACAGGCCCTTCCATTGTGATGAGCAAAGTAGAAGATGTGCCCCCAATCGAGAAATGGAGAGTTTGATTTTCTCCAGTCGTACTTGGCGATTTTGTGGACTCTTCTGTTAGGAATAGTGCCCTAAAAAGCCGATTGTATATCCGCTTTGTGCTTTTCCTTATTGTAATCACAGACAATCTTTGAATGAAATAACGAATTGAGGCAACACTTCTTTATATGCTCTTGTTTGGTATGCGTTTACTTTAGCTGTGCATGTATGAGAACTCCCCTAATCCTGATGACTATAGGACTCTACCATTTAGGTGAAATGGTTCATGAAACGAGCCCTATATCACATAAGTCATGATTAGTAAAATACTCCAAGCCGATGAGTCCTACAGACAGTGGGAGTGTCAACCTGACTCCTCTAAGGCTTGCTTGTGGGATCACGCCCTTAAGAAGGACCACCTTGTTTCATGGAGGTGCAAAGTGTATAGTTGATACGTGCGTGATACATGAGGGTGCTTACTTTAATAAGTAAGTTCACTGAGGTGCCCCGTGTGAGAACATTCCTAAATGGGAAAGGAAGTTTCTATTTCAGGAAATGGAAACTTCCAGATTAGGAAATATCTCACGAGTCATTGATGTGATTAATTGATCCTTAGACTTGAGGTTCCTTGTCACTTTATGAGTTAACTCTGTAGTCTTAGGTATAAGCTTTAAAGGGTGTCGCCTTAGACAACTGATTCAAGGCTTATGCTGGGGCTGCACAAGTGATTCATGAAAGTGAATGAGAATCAAGAAAGGACCTACACTTGCATTTGCAAGGTGATCTCTTATTGTGTAAGTCATTCATATGCCATATGGAGTCCTTGGCCAAGGCAGTAGATCAAGACATCAAGAAAAGGGTTTCTTGGATTGAGATCAAATGGATATGAAATGCACTTAGCTTTAAGACCGGATTATTAGGGTTCTGATTATTCCCTTGCCCTAGATCTTGGTTGAGAGATAGTAAGTAGGAGGATTGTATCTCACATGATTCAATGACTTAAAGGTTCTGTCGAATCCGAACATTCCAATTCAGCTAGGGGTTAAACACCTGTTGCTAGACTATGGTCGTTTAATCTGTGGACTGATTAATTAATTAGTGAATTAATTAATTGGGGTCACTGCTAATTGAATTGAGAACCTAGAGGGTCACACACAACAACTTGGTTACATGAGTTGAGGCTTGAAAATGATTAAACGAGTTAATCGGACCAAGAGGGTTCCACACGTGTGAATTCACACGTGTGGATCACGTGAGTGACACGTGTCACTGTGACACGTGTCACACACGTGTATATATATATATATTATATATATATTAAATAATTAATTAGTTAATTATTTAATAGACTTTGGTTTAATTTTGAATTAAAAAGAAAGTCTAATTTTGGAGAAAATAATCTAGTTAATTAATTATGAATTAATTAATTAGATAAAATAAGTTATTTATTTTATAATAAATAAAGTATAAAATTATCCAATAATAGTTTGGATATTTTTAAGCTCTCTTCAAAGTTGACTAGAATTAGAATTCAAAGTCAAGGTTGAAAATACTTGATCCTCAAGTAATAGGAGAGAGGGACCAAAATCCTAGCCCATAAAGGACTAGGAATTTCGGCACCCCCTTGCCTATATATAGGGGAGCTCGAGCTCCCCTTTAGAGCTGATAGACAATTCTTGGTTCATGTGTTGAACACCTTCCTTTCTCCAAGATTAAATTAAACCCTAGGTCAAGCCCAAACACTAACTAGAGAACTAGCATCCTTACTAGTTAGATTGTGATCAAGTTGGTGGACTTTCTCTAGAGACTTCAAGTTAGAAGTTTGAAGATTCGAGCTTTACCAAGGAGAGGGGATCAAGCCGCGAGAAGAGCGTTCTTGGGTGGCTTGAAACGCTTCAAGAAAGAATAAAAGAAAAGTAAGTTTTCTATCTTTACGAATTTGGTTACACGATTGCGAGTCCTAGATCCTTTTGTTGGGAAAATTTTTTAAATTCCGCTGCTTTCTGATTCGTGTTTTCCAACAAGTGGTATCAGAGCCACCTCGTTAATCGTGTTTCTGATTCGTCTCAATTATTCTGAATTTGGTAGAAATTCTTAGGCTTAGATGCGAATTAGGTATTCATGAGTTCTTTTAGAAAGCCTGAAATACGAAACTGTAATTTTTCCTGAATTTCTGAAACTGTTTTCTTAAATTGTGATTTTGAAAACCGTTTTGATTGAAATATATTTAAATCGAATTTTAATTTTTGGATTGAACCGGGTTTTCGAGAAACCCAGAAATACGAAACGAACACGAAAAGCAACGAGCCTAGGCGTGCTAGCATGTCGCACGCCCAGGCCCGTCGCACCGCCCAGCTCCTCCCGCAACAGCGCGGGAGCCGTCCCGGGCGCGCCTAGGCGCGCCCGCCCAGTCCGTCCCGCAACCGCGCGGGACGCCTGCCCAGGCCATGCCGGACGCTGCTGCGCGCAGGCGCGCGCATGATGCACGCCCAGCGTGCGCACGCGAGCGGCTCATCCCGCCCGCTGTGCGCGCGGCTGGCGCGCGTCTGCGCGCGCGGCTGCGCGGCGGTGCCTCGCACGGCTGGGCCCTTTTTCGGGGGCTCGTTTTCGTGTTTTCGAGTTTCGTGTTTTTCCGGTCCATAAAATCCCGATTTAATTTTATTTTGATTTTATCCTTTTAAAATCAGTTTTGTTAAAATAAAATTATTTTAAAATTTTGATTAAATTGGGACTTTGAGAAATTAAAGCGATTTGGTTTTTGGAAAAATTATGAATATTATTTTCTGAAAATAATGAAAGAATAAAATTATTAATTTTGGAAATTAATTGGAATTTTATTAGTTTAATGTTTTTTCGGGTTTTATTGAAAAGGCTCTTGAACAAGAATTGCATCTAAGTCGTGTTTTGAGTCATTAGGACTTGAAACGAGAATTTTAATTTATTGGCTAAATTTAAATTCTCGCAAAAGCATGTTAGGTGATCATGGGTTTAGATCTATGTATGGTTTTAATTTATGCACATGGATGGTTTAAATTGGGGTTGGAGCCCTATAGTTGCGTTTTTCAATTGAGGTTGGAGCCTCACTTATGTGCGTACTGTTATGTGATTTATTATGTGGCTTTCCATATTACTGTTTTTGAGGCCGGGGTATGCCCCGTGTAATTGTCTAAGGCCAATATGAAGATTGAGCCTTATTACTTTATGTCTTTTTCCTTTTATTGTAATTTGAGAGTAGAGATAGGTGGTGAGGTTTTATTTTCATTTTGGAGACAATGCACCCATGGAGTAAGATGGACCACATTCAAGTAACAAGGAGGCCATAAGTGAAGACCCCTCAAAATGTAAGGGAGGGGAATCTCATTTGTTAAATGTAATAGAGATAGGGCTCGTATTTTGTTACCGCTTTCCCTTATGTGATTTGAACTGTTTATGTGGCATGTATGTTAGAACTTGTGATTGTGGAGTGGCTCCCACATATCACGCATAAGATAGGTAGAACCCATGATCATTACATGTTAGTATCATGCTAGGACATGTTATCTGTTTATGTGCTTGTTTGAAATGCATTTAAGTGTACTTGCATTAATCAAGACTAATAAAATTGGATAACATATATGTTGGTGAGGTCGAACCGGACAACTCTCCGGTTGATTCGAAAATTCCCATTAAATATTAAGCTAATTTCGAACAAATAGGTGTTTAATTCGAGATGCAAATTTTGAATTAAATTCCTAGCATTCCATCAATAGGTTTTAAGTTTAGTAAGTAAAGCTAGTTATTGTCCGCGAGTCGTGGGATAGCTAGTGGAGCTTACTAGTTCTTAGTTACCTAATTGATCATTTTAAATGATCAATATTTCGTGGTCAATTTTGGCAAGGGCGATGTCCGCGAGTCGTGGGTCGTTCGAACTAAGTTTTGGTCATGATCTTATGATTGATGGGTCTAGCTTAACACCTAAGTAAATATGGATGTCGCACGAGTCGTGGGTCCATATTGAAAGATAGGTGATGCAAAAACAATTACTGAGAGTTCTAAAGGTGTTAGAATTGGTAAGTTGTACCTACCTAGGGTTCTTACTTAGAATGTCCGCGAGTCGTGGGTTCGAGGTAAAATGCCTAGGATCTTAGTACCCATTGGGAAACGTGTTCCTCTTAGATCTTTGGGAATTCTAGATCTTTGAAAAACAGTGGGAGCTACAATAGATTAAAGACCTTATCTTTTGTATATCGTTATAATTCAGCATGCTCACTAGTTCTCTGTTTCACCATTTAGGTCGTAGATTCTGTGATTCTCTACGTGTTTTGAAATGGCAACCAAAAACCCTCTTGTATCGATCCTCGAGTCAAACAAGTTGACTGGTCCCAACTATTCTGATTGGCTGAGGAATCTAAAAATCATTTTAGATTCTGAGAAGAGAACTTATGTTCTCTTCGAAGGGGAGCCTACTCCTGAAGGGGAGGCTCCCACTCGGGCCGAGCGGGACGCGATTCAGAAGTGGAAGGATGATAATCTCCAAGCCCGTTGTCTTATGTTGGCTAACATGTCTCCGGACTTGCAAAGACAACATGAGGCCATGGAATTTGCTTGGGAGATTTACGACCACTTAGAGCAACTTTACCGCCCTCATGAACGTGTTACAAGGTATAACACTTCAAAGGAATTATTCCACTTGAGAATGAGGGAAGGTTCAAGTGTCCATGAATATGGACTCAAGTTTCTTGCCCTTACTGAGAAACTTGCCTCCATGGACATGCCGCTGAAAGATGAGCTTTCAGTGGATCTGTTGCTAGCTTCGCTCCCACCATCATTCAACCCATTTGTCCTTAACTTCAACATGAATCATGCTGGTGCTACTGTAGCTGAGCTGATTAGTCAGCTTGTGACTGCTGAAAGCACGATCAAGAAGGACAATAAGGTTTTGATGGTGAATGCTCCATCTTCCTCTTCTGGGCCTTCTAAAGGTAAGGGCAAGAAAGCCCAAAAGAAGAAGAAGAAACCCCTTAGGCCCACTGGTGGCATTTCGAAGGGGAAGGCCCAAAAGAAGAAGCGTGATCAGAAAGAGGATGTTTGCTTCCATTGTGGCAAAGCGGGACATTGGAGGAGAAACTGCCCAGAGTACAAGGCTACTCTAAAGAAAGGTATCTTTCTCGTTGAAGTAAATCTTTCTATTAATTCTAGTTCTTGGGTACTTGATACCGGTTGTGGAACTCATATCTGTAATGATGTACAGATGCTAAGTGAAGTCCAACAACTCAAAGAAGGAGAATGTGTCTTGAAGATCGGCGATGGCTCAAACGTTGAAGCTCGAGCTTTAGGCACAATTAGATTAGATTTAGGTAGTTTTGAGTTAGTATTAAACAAAGTCCTTTATGTACCGAACATTATTCGTAATATAATTTCAGTTCCAATATTAGATTGTGAAGGTTATGAAACTTATATTAAGAATGGTAAATACTTTATCAAACGGAACAACTCTTCCGTTCATATCGGTACTCTAAGTAATGGACTTTACCTAACTCAAAATATCAATATTATGAATATACAACGAGAAACAAAGCGTAAGAGAGATGACAAAGTTTCAGCTCCCTTATGGCACGCTAGATTAGGACACATTTCCAAGAACAGAATTAGCAAGATAAACACTTTAGGATCATTCTCTGAAAATGATCTCAAAGAGTTAACTTCTTGCGAATCCTGTCTCAAAGGAAAAATGTCCAAAGTTCCTTTTAAAGGAACTGTGGAACGTGCCTCTAAGGTTCTGGATTTGATCCATACTGATGTTTGTGGACCGCTTAGTGTAAGCACAAGAAACAATCATCAGTATTTCATAACCTTCACTGACGACTTTAGTCGGTATGGTTATGTATACTTAATGAAGTATAAATCTGAAGCTTTTGAGAATTTCTTAGAATTTCAAAAGGAGGTTGAGAACCAAACTGGTCACAAGATCAAAGCACTTCGATCTGATCGAGGAGGCGAATATCTTAGTGAAGAATTCCTTAATCATCTCAAGGATAATGGGATTATCTCTCAGTGGACTCCTCCGGGAACTCCTCAGCTTAATGGAGTTTCTGAGAGAAGGAATCGAACCCTACTTGATATGGTTCGTTCCATGATGAGTTTCACTGACTTACCGCCTTCTTTCTGGGGTTATGCCCTAGAAAGTGCAGCAAAGATTTTGAATCTTGTTCCCTCTAAGTCAGTCCCTAAAACGCCCTATGAAATGTGGCATGGTAAAATCCCTAGTTATTCTTACTTAAGAATTTGGGGTTGTCCTGCTTACGTGAAGAGGACAGTGGGAGATAAGTTAGAATCTCGTTCTAACTTATGCTACTTTGTAGGTTATCCTAAGGAATCCATAGGATACTACTTCTATGATCAATCTGAACAAAAGGTGTTTGTTTCCAGAAATGCCACTTTTCTTGAGGAACCGTTCCTTAAAGAAAAGAAAGGCAAGATCATAGAATTAGAAGAAGTACAAAGTGACCCCATACCACCCACTGAAGAAACGTCCCACTCTGATCAACTACAACCAATCACGAATTTCGATACACATGTAAATCCTCCTCTAAGGCGTTCTGAACGTACTCCTAGACAGCCGGAGAGATGGTATGGATTCTTCCATGAAATCTCTCAAAAGGATAATGATCCTTTGACATATAAGGAGGCACTTTCAGATTCTGACTCTGAACAGTGGATAGAAGCCATGAAATCCGAAATGGATTCCATGAACTCCAACCAAGTTTGGACCTTGGTAGATTTGCCTGATGGGGTCAAACCCATAGGTTGCAAATGGATCTTTAAGAGAAAGCTTGGAGTTGATGGAAGCATTGCAGCCTACAAAGCAAGACTGGTTGCAAAAGGATTCACTCAGAGACCCGGCGTGGACTTTGACGAAACCTTTTCACCAGTTGCAATGCAAAAGTCCATTCGAATCATGCTTGCCATTGCTGCATATTATGACTATGAGATATGGCAAATGGATGTGAAAACTGCCTTTCTCAATGGTGACATTGACAAAGACATTTATATGGAGCAACCCATAGGTTTCACATTCAGTGGGAGTGAGCAAAAGGTTTGCAAACTCCAAAGGTCAATCTATGGATTGAAACAGGCTTCTAGGAATTGGAACATTCGATTTGATGAATCGGTCAAAGCGTTTGGCTTCATCCAAATTTCGAATGAGTCATGTGTGTATAGAAAGGAATTGGAGACCTCAGTGCAATTCTTAGTACTTTATGTTGATGACATCCTTCTTATTGGGAATTCGAAGGATGACATGAAAGTGACTAAGTTATGGTTATCGAACCAATTCGAGATGAAAGATCTTGGTGATGCGTCCTATATCCTTGGAATTAAAATCTATAGAGATAGATCTAGAAGGTTAATAGGACTATCACAGTCGATGTACATTGACAAAGTATTGAAGAGATTCAATATGGAGTCAGCAAAGGTTAAGAACCTTCCTATGAGTGTAGGAACATGTCTTTCAAAGAAGATGTGTCCTAAGACTAACCTTGAGAAGGAAAGAATGACTCATACACCTTATGCATCAGCAATAGGTAGCATAATGTATGCAATGTTATGTACTCGACCGGATGTGGCTTATGCACTTAGTGTAACAAGTCGTTTCCAATCTGACCCTGGAGATGGTCACTGGGCTGCCGTGAAGAATATTCTTAAGTACTTGAAAAGTACTAAAGATTTATTCTTAGTTTACGGAGGTCAGAAAGATCTTACTATCGAAGGATACTGCGATGCAAGCTTTGCATCTGACTTAGATGATTTTAAGTCAATGTCAGGATACATTTTCTGCCTAAACGGCGGAGCAGTGAGTTGGAAGAGTTCCAAGCAAACTACCACTGCTGATTCGACCACTGAGGCCGAATACTTAGCTGCAAATGATGCAGCTAAGGAAGGTGTTTGGATTAGAAACTTCATTCAAGAATTGAATGTTGTTCCTAGCATGAAAGACCCCATTACTGTGTTTTGTGACAACACTGGGGCGGTTGCTCAAGCAAGAGAACCAAGATCTCACCAACGGACCAAGCACATTATGAGGAAGTATCACCTAATCCGTGATATTATCAAAAGAGGAGATGTGCTAATTGAGAGGGTCACATCAGCAGAGAACGTGGCAGATCCACTTACTAAACCCCTTAGTCGAGAAGCTTTCCAAGGTCATCTTCAGAAGATGGGACTTAGAGTAGCTTTAGAATGGCTTTGACGGGCAAGTGGGAGATTGTTAGGAATAGTGCCCTAAAAAGCCGATTGTATATCCGCTTTGTGCTTTTCCTTATTGTAATCACAGACAATCTTTGAATGAAATAACGAATTGAGGCAACACTTCTTTATATGCTCTTGTTTGGTATGCGTTTACTTTAGCTGTGCATGTATGAGAACTCCCCTAATCCTGATGACTATAGGACTCTACCATTTAGGTGAAATGGTTCATGAAACGAGCCCTATATCACATAAGTCATGATTAGTAAAATACTCCAAGCCGATGAGTCCTACAGACAGTGGGAGTGTCAACCTGACTCCTCTAAGGCTTGCTTGTGGGATCACGCCCTTAAGAAGGACCACCTTGTTTCATGGAGGTGCAAAGTGTATAGTTGATACGTGCGTGATACATGAGGGTGCTTACTTTAATAAGTAAGTTCACTGAGGTGCCCCGTGTGAGAACATTCCTAAATGGGAAAGGAAGTTTCTATTTCAGGAAATGGAAACTTCCAGATTAGGAAATATCTCACGAGTCATTGATGTGATTAATTGATCCTTAGACTTGAGGTTCCTTGTCACTTTATGAGTTAACTCTGTAGTCTTAGGTATAAGCTTTAAAGGGTGTCGCCTTAGACAACTGATTCAAGGCTTATGCTGGGGCTGCACAAGTGATTCATGAAAGTGAATGAGAATCAAGAAAGGACCTACACTTGCATTTGCAAGGTGATCTCTTATTGTGTAAGTCATTCATATGCCATATGGAGTCCTTGGCCAAGGCAGTAGATCAAGACATCAAGAAAAGGGTTTCTTGGATTGAGATCAAATGGATATGAAATGCACTTAGCTTTAAGACCGGATTATTAGGGTTCTGATTATTCCCTTGCCCTAGATCTTGGTTGAGAGATAGTAAGTAGGAGGATTGTATCTCACATGATTCAATGACTTAAAGGTTCTGTCGAATCCGAACATTCCAATTCAGCTAGGGGTTAAACACCTGTTGCTAGACTATGGTCGTTTAATCTGTGGACTGATTAATTAATTAGTGAATTAATTAATTGGGGTCACTGCTAATTGAATTGAGAACCTAGAGGGTCACACACAACAACTTGGTTACATGAGTTGAGGCTTGAAAATGATTAAACGAGTTAATCGGACCAAGAGGGTTCCACACGTGTGAATTCACACGTGTGGATCACGTGAGTGACACGTGTCACTGTGACACGTGTCACACACGTGTATATATATATATATTATATATATATTAAATAATTAATTAGTTAATTATTTAATAGACTTTGGTTTAATTTTGAATTAAAAAGAAAGTCTAATTTTGGAGAAAATAATCTAGTTAATTAATTATGAATTAATTAATTAGATAAAATAAGTTATTTATTTTATAATAAATAAAGTATAAAATTATCCAATAATAGTTTGGATATTTTTAAGCTCTCTTCAAAGTTGACTAGAATTAGAATTCAAAGTCAAGGTTGAAAATACTTGATCCTCAAGTAATAGGAGAGAGGGACCAAAATCCTAGCCCATAAAGGACTAGGAATTTCGGCACCCCCTTGCCTATATATAGGGGAGCTCGAGCTCCCCTTTAGAGCTGATAGACAATTCTTGGTTCATGTGTTGAACACCTTCCTTTCTCCAAGATTAAATTAAACCCTAGGTCAAGCCCAAACACTAACTAGAGAACTAGCATCCTTACTAGTTAGATTGTGATCAAGTTGGTGGACTTTCTCTAGAGACTTCAAGTTAGAAGTTTGAAGATTCGAGCTTTACCAAGGAGAGGGGATCAAGCCGCGAGAAGAGCGTTCTTGGGTGGCTTGAAACGCTTCAAGAAAGAATAAAAGAAAAGTAAGTTTTCTATCTTTACGAATTTGGTTACACGATTGCGAGTCCTAGATCCTTTTGTTGGGAAAATTTTTTAAATTCCGCTGCTTTCTGATTCGTGTTTTCCAACATCTTCATGGGCTGCGTTTCCATCAGCACATGCGCTTTCACCGAGACGATCGAACACCGAGCGACGTTTTGACACATACTTGTTCTCTGAAGCTTTGTGGTACTTAGGCCCGAGTCTCTTGAACACGGAAGGACGTTTCATGGGAGTACCAAGCCTATCAATCACCGATACGCGTTTATTCTTCTGATTGTCTTCATTTTTTGCCACGGAGATGTGTTGCACATTTACATGTTTATCCTTTTGAGATACACGTATTCTTACCGGTTCCATATGAACATATCCCAAGCCTATCTTAGGCTGATTAACACGAAGTCCATTTTCTTTCAGCTTAAGTTGTGCTTCCTTGAGCCCATGAATCTTTTCACCAGTTAATTCTGGTTTTAAGCAGCCTAAGGCTGACAGACTAGAAAAGTTATATCCTGATCTCTCTAAGAGTGTGTAAGTTTTTGGATCGAATACTCCTTCCAGCTTTTCAGGTCGCACTTCTGAAGAAGGTGAATTTGCCAACTTCAAGTTGACAATGGGCATTATCAAGTCTGATTTTAGGGATTTGAGACCGTTAGGGGACTTCGCCTTTTGTCCTTCATAACGAGCTTTGCATTTGAGTTCCTCGTTGCAGACTTTATGCTTTTCACTTGAAGATTCTGCCAGAATTTCAACGGGTATAGCTTCTTTTACAGATTTGGGATCCAGGTAGAGCTTGGCATCAGCAAAGTGAGATTCGGCCTCGGTAAAGGGCTTCACGTCTGCATCCACTTTCATGACTTCTCCGTTCTTTAAATATTTGAAGCATTGGTAGACCGTTTTCATGAAGCCATGGTCTTCCTAACAACAGGTTGTAGGAGGTTCTAGCATCAACCACATGAAGCAGGGTGTTGGCCATTAGTTCCCAGATTTGAAGGTCTGTTCGGAGCATCCCCATCGCACGTTGGCCTCCTTGGTTGAATCCTTGGATGGTTAGGTGACTTTGAGATAACTCATCAATGGAGATTCCTAGTTTCTTCATGGTAGACTTTGGCATGATGTTAACAGTCGAACTTCCGTCGATCAATATGCGGTTTACCTTTTGTTCATGCATAAATCCTAAGACCAAAAGTGGTCGATTGTGTGGTTTTGGTCCCAACAATAAATCTTCGTCTGTGAAGTTAATTACAACGCTGGTAACATGATAAGAAACAATGTGGGGAGTTCCTTCTTCACTTGAAGTTAATTGCAGCGCTGGTAACATGACTAGAAACAATGTGGGGAGTTCCTTCTTCACTTGAGATAAGATTCATATTTTCCACTTTTGATCCGAAGTACTTCTTTAGAAAAAAGTCGCCTAAAGTCACCGGCTTCCAGTAGTAATTGTTTGAAGGCCCTTTTTGGTTAGGTACTCTCGACCTCTTCTTTGACTTGCCTTGTCTATGCTTGAGCGGCGTTGGTCTTCTTGATGTAGGATGAAACTTCTCAATACGTCGTCTTTGCCTTCGGCGGCGTGTCACTGCGGTCCATTCGCCTTCATCCTCATCCTCATTAATTGCATATGTCTCACACTCAGCATTTTAAGTAGTTAACAAACTTGAAAGTAACCCTGGTTCAAAGCTCCCAAACTGGATCACTATGGGTGCCCCCAATGATACAAGCGGCGTCGTCACATTCTTCCGACTTTCAAGCAAATTAACATCTGCCAAAGTTGCAACACTAGAAGTGTTTGTATCAGCTACATCCTCACAGTCGAGAATAATTTTCCCTTCTTTAACCAAAGCCATGATTTTGTCTTTCAAAAAAAAACACTTTTCCAACGGGGTGCTAATAACTCGGTGACACTTGCAGTACTTCGGATCATTCACTTTTCCACTTTCTTCGGGGCATTTTGGTTCTGGAAGCTCTATCATCTTTCTTGCGAGCAATTCGTTGAAGATGTGTGCAACATCTGAGTCTGGGAATGGATACTCTTTTTCTTGCTTCTCCTTTAAAGTGAGACGACGCCTTTCATTTTGCGTGGGTTGACTTCTTGGCTTTTCTACATCTTTTTTATCCTTAGGCGGGATTTTGACCGGAACTGCTTTAACAGTCATAGACTCTTTTGTAGGAATTTTAACGAATCTTTCATTTTTCCTTATGTCTTTTCTGTCCTTCTTTTGTTCATCTGTGGGAAAGTTGGTGCCATGATTAGCGATGCTTATCTCCATATCATGGGCGCGAGTAGTCAACTCCTCAAAGGTACGAGGTTTGATGCCCTGAAGAATGTGGAGAATCCCCCAATGTATTCCTTGAGTACACATTTCCACTGCCTATATTTTGGAGAGTCTATCTTTGCAGTTCAAACTCAGTGCTCGCCAACGGTTGATGTAATCCACGACCGGTTCATTTTTCCATTGTTTTGTGTTTCTCAACTCGATCATGCTTACTGTGTGGCGAGTGCTATAGAACCGATTGAGAAATTCCCTCTCCATCTAATCCCAGCTGTCGATTGATTTGGGCTCTAAATCAACGTACCAATCAAAGGCGTTTCCCTTAAGCGATCGCACGAACTGCTTGACCAAATGATCTCCATATGTCCACGAATTGTTGCAAGTTTCTATGAAGTGGGCGACATGTTGCTTCGGGTTGCCTTTACCCTCTAACTGCTGAAAATTCGGTGGTTGATAACCCATTGGCATTCTTAGGGAATCGATGCGCTTAGTGTATGGTTTAGTATATGATGGAGAATTCTGATATGAAGCGCCATACTGAACTCGTATCGTGTTAGTTATCATGTCATGTAGTTCTTGAACAAATAAAGCGGCGACAGAGTGATTTGTCCTCGCAGAGTTGTGTTTTGGAGAAGGAAAATTCACTTGCTTTCCACCGGTGATTTGAACTGAAGGAGTCCGAGGATTGCGGCTAGACTGAGCAGGATCATTGTTTTCTAGTTTGCTCGTGAGTTGGGCGATCTAGAAGTCCTCTTCCAAAGCCTGTTGCAGATGAGTTATTGCCTGAGCCATTTGCGCAACTTGATCTCCATCTGTCATTGTTTCCGTTCCCTTAGTATTCCGTCCAAAGGGAGTTTCCTTCGGTTTAGTTTCCTTAGGGGTCGGAGGAGTCGAACCATCAAATGATCTTGAGTCATCAAGATGACCATGTGTAGAAGATTTTGAAGTTAGATTGACTTCCTTATTTTTCTGCGTGAGTTGATCCTTCTTAGGAGACATGGAAGTAGGAATTCAATACGGAAGAGAAGAGATGAGAGGTAGGGTTCGTCCCACTAGGCGTGCCAAAATTTGTTCACACGAATTTATATTGTCTGCAAAATAAAATTACAAGACAAGATATATGAACAAGAAATATATGAAATTTAAAGAAATTAACAGAATTTGAAGGAATAAATCCTATGAAGTATATTCCTCTAATTCTTCTCTTCAACTTCGCATTTGAGGGCGTGAAACTTATTCTCGAACACTTGGGCGTGATTCTTTACCGAATTTGACCGAGAAACCACGTGATTTACCTATAGCCTTGATGAAACTATAATTGTAGTTTGTCTTAGTAGCGGGGCTTGAATATCTAGAAGACTTGAAGACGACAAGAAGAAGACTTTAACAAAGACTTGATGACATGAAGAAGACTCGCGCACGTATGTAGACTTGACGGCATGAAGACTCCTTTGAAGACGAGAGGAAGACTTAGAAGACTTAATGGCTTGAAGATCCCTTTGATGTCGCTCTCTTCCTCCTTGCTCTATGTCGATATGTCGATGTCCGTATCGAAGTCGAAGTCGAAGTCCGAGTCGAAGTGTTGATCGATGTCGCCCTTGGTGTTGATCTCAATGTGTTTGAAGTGTTACCCATGATCTCTATTTATAGGTGAGTTTTGTGATAATTATCCCTTAATTAATTTATTTATTTATTTAAAGGGATAATATCTAATGTATTTATTTATTTATTACTTTAATATGAATTTATATTAAAGAAAATAAATAAATAACATGTTTTGATTTGATTGGTCCATGTGTTGAAACATGCCACGTGTCTTCATTTGATTGGTCATAACCAATTGGATTGCGAGGCTTGATTTGATTCGTCGGAACACTTCAATTTTGACACGTGTCGATACATGATTTGGTGACAAAATAAATATTAAAATTATCAATTAAATCAATCTATTTAAATATTTAATGGACATTGATTTAATAACGATCCAAAAAATATAAAATAGAAGGAATTATATTTGATAATTAATATTCGATTTACACATGTCACATTCTAATTTGACGAAAACAATTCGTCTATAATATGAATTATATTTCAACATGTTTACATGAAATTCGTGACAATTTGAGGATTATCACATTACTTGAAAATGTTTATTATGTGAAATAAATGCCAAACGTGATTTAATTGCTAAATTGTTCCTATATGATCATTCTTTTAAATTCAAGGAATAAATTCCACACTTATTTCTTGGACCAAAGTGACCAAATTTCTTAGAAAGGAAACTTGATTGCATAACTTATATAATTGATGGACAAAAGTGTAAATTGGGACATTTCATCAAAATCAAAATGGTGATTCACGTATCTATTTTTCCATGAGCTTCCATGATCAATTCATTCATACAAACCATCATTTTGCTTCCTCTCTCTCACAGAACCTCAACTATCAAGAAAAGAGAAGAGATTCCATCAATTTCCAACCAAGTTTTTCAAGAAATTTAGGAGTTAGAAGCTCAATCATCCATTTCCATCATCTTCGTCCATCTATTTTCATTCAAGGTGTGTGTGTGCATGAATATGTAATTTCTTGATAAATTATATGGAAGCTAGGGTTTATGAATTCATGGAATATATGGATTATATGTTGTTTGCTACATGAATACAGGATTATGACTTGGATTGAAACATGAATTATTGAAAAAATTGGAGTTATGTGATGAATTCATATATGAGCTTGAAGTGATGATTCTTGATGATCATGTGTGAATTAAGTGTTTATCTTGAACTTTATGATATATTGAATATGTATTCATGTAAATCTCCAGAAAACTTGCAATTATATGATTGAAACTTGAGTTTTTGGGTGGGTTGATTTCTTCCCGAAATGCTCCCCTGTTCTGCTCTATTTCTGCATTTACAGAGGAGCGAGAACGTCGCTTCCCATCCCCAGTTCATTTTGGGAACGGCCGTTCGCACTCCCTTTGCTAAATCCGGCGCGCGCATGGGAACGGTCGTTCCCAATTTGGCCTTTGAGCCGGAAGGGCCGTTCCCATCAAAGTCGCCATTTTAAAATATAAAGCGTGGGCGCGTTTCGGATGAGGCATGGGAACGGCCCTTCCCATCTTACAATATAACCCGGAACGACCGTTCCCTGCCCCCTAACAGAACAAAACTTTCTGCAAAAAATTGGAAATTTCAATTTCAATTCCAACCATTTTCTTGACCCCAAATTGTTATTATATGATCAATTACATGTCATAACATGATGTTTAAATGCTATATTGGGTATTGCATGCCATCTCGTTACTTGACCATACCATGCGTCATATTTGGTACCATTATTGAGTTATTGTCTCACGTGTACACAATGTCCCATTTCTTGTCCAGTTCTTCTCCAGGGCGGAGAAAATTGATCGATGAGCTCGTTCATCCATCCTTGATTCGTCGTGTCGCCTGTCAGGTGAGGTTTAATTTCTAGTTACATAGAACCTATACAACCCTTACGTGAGATTTCGGCCAAAAGGTATTTATATCTATAATTTCCATGAAATTACTCATGATTACAAGCAAGCCATGTTCATCAAAAGCAAGCCAGCTACCGTGCATGTTTTGGCGAGTAAGCATGATTTGTTCACTTTGGGCCCAAGGGTTAGTGTATGAGCCAACCGGGAAAGCATAGGGCTGACGGGCAACTCTGCACTTCCCTCATCATGTGGGATCACCCCTGAATCCACCAGGAGGTTTGGTGGAGGAAGGAGTCTCGTGCTTGGGAGTCATGTTCCTGACGTACACCATGTCGTGGATGGTGAAGGCTAGCTACCTTCCCATCACTGGAGGGGGAAGGAGATTGGGGACGGGTCCGGTACCACAGGCTGTCCTCGGGTTACTGTATTGATTGCACTCATTGATTGTACTGATCGAATACACTACCGTACTACTACGCTGTAATTGAATTGCATGATCACCTATTATCTAATAAAGCAAGCATTTATTGTTCACTATTGGTATAAGGTTGGGGATTTTCCCTCACTCACCGGGCCACGTATTGAATGAACTGAATTCAATGAATTGTTAAACTGGATAGTTGTTGTAGCACCCCGGACACGTGGAGGTGCCACACCCCCGCACTATAGGTCAATCCACACACGAAATGGGCGATCCGTGCATGAACCAACCCACAGCGAACGGGTGACAATGCGATAATTCAATAGGCTAGGCGGGATTACTACTAAATGTAACAAAATAAAGCGCAAGCATAAACTATTATTACCAACCATTTCCATTTTCCAATAAATATATTCTAAAATTACATATCAATACATTATCATCTTCAACTAACAATAACAATAATAATTAAATGCACAAACCACGGATGACACGACTACATGAACCGTACTCGACTCGACCCACTCCCGCCTAGCATGCGCCTGTAGTAACCTGAAAGGTGGAGGTGTCAGTCTGTGAAGACCGAGTGAGGGGTTTAAATACATATTAGCGCAGATACATGCACGTCATATTCTCGGGTAAAGATTTATAAAAGATAAATATAGGAGTTCAATATCAATATAGCTTCGCCCGAGAATACAACGGTCAATATTAATTACTTGTTCCTTTTCATGCAATCAATAAACATGCTTACTTGTTTGTTAATCATTAGGTGACCACACAATTCAATTATCGTGCAATCATGCAGTAGTGTAATCATATAACACGTTCATGGAATGGAGTGCATGTAATCACTACATGGCTGGCTTGTAACATGGTAGGGTTATTTCTCCTGTGGTTGGACGGACAACCACCAGCTCTGAAAACCAGCCCAGCGCCCTCCCTAAGGAGAACCTGGCCAGGAGAACACGGGTACACGATAGGTCTTTGTTCTTCTTGTTGTTGGACGGACAACCACCAGCCCGAAGACCAGCCCAGCGCCCTCACTAGGGAGAACCTGGCCAAGAGAACACACGATCACAATACGGTATTGTTCTTCCTGTGATTGGACGAACAATCACCAGCCCGAAGACCAGCCCAGCGCCCTCCCTAAGGAGAACCTGGCCAGGAGAACACAGGTACATGGTAGGGTATTGTTCTTCCTGTGGTTGGACGGACAACCACCAGCCCGAAGACCAGCCCAGCGCCCTCCATAAGGAGAACCTGGCCAGGAGAACACAGGTACATGCTTTCATGACATGACATGCTTGATTGGGTGCACACTAACATGACCTACTTGCTTGATTCATGAACAATAACATGCTTGGAATAATAAGAGCTTTCAGGAAATTATAAATATAAATACCTTTGGCCAAAAACCACGTAAAGGTTATACGGGTTCTAAATAACTAGAAATTAAACCTCACCTGACAGGCGACACATGACTCGTGAATGCGTGAACGTGCTCATGATCCACAATCTCCACCCTGGAGAATAACTGGACAAGAAATGGGAACATACATGCATTCGTGAGACAATACTCGACAATGGTACCAAATATGACGCACGGCGTAACCATGAACATATTCTTGTATGAAATAAACGTATACTTGCACATACCGATCATATAGATACTTATAAATGGAATGGAACAATTTACAAGAAGACAAATAATTTCACGGAGATCACGTATTTAAGGCATGCAATCATACCAATTCGTTTTACATAAATCACGGAGTTAACAATTAAGTTTAAGTAAGAAAAGACCATAAAATGTCAAATAACCATATAATCATCAATTATTCAAGTATTCCAATCATATAAATCGCATACGGGATCCGAGAGAGTGAAAGGAATGCGAGAAAAGAGGTTTTGGCAAAGTTTGGCGAAAGTTGACAGTTTTCGGAAATGTACAAGCTGTGGGAAAACTGGAATATCTTGAGTTATAGAATTTGGAATTGGGTTTTGTTTGTTGGATAGGAAACTAGACAAATACACCTTTCCGAAGATATATGGCTCGTATTCTAATTCAATGTGAGGAGAAAATGGCGTAAGCTCGAAGTTGAGTGAATGCAGATTTTCGGTAGAGTGGCGACACCAGATTAAAATGGATATATCTCATAAACCAGAAATGATATTGAGGTGATTCCAATTGGAGAATACTTTATACTCAATGTAGTTTCTACAGTTCGAAATTCAGGTCAATCCGAGTACGTTTGAGGGGTAAACGGTCATTGAGAACGAATGACATAAATGCAGAGTTGGCTGTGTGATTTTCTGTAACAGTGCTGAAGACGGGAACGGCCGTTCCGGCTTTAAGCCAAAATGGGAAGGGCCGTTCCCAGCCTCGCTGGCCAAAACATTCAAAGGATGGGAACGGCCGTTCCGGGAAATCAAAGGGGACGGGAAGGGCCATTCCCGTTGAGCAGAAAGCTCAAAACAGAGCAGAAAACAGGGGAGCTCTCGGAAATGATCAACAAAGCAACAAGAATTCCAATTTGACCAACAAAGCTATTAATTTCTGGAAATATGATGCATCCATGTTCAAGAAATGATAATATAACACTTAAACAAGTAAACCATGCAATACTACCAAGATTTCCAAGTTTCATGCCAAGCTCCTATTGACCATTCAAGCTCAAATATTCAAGAATTTCATAAATAAATCATGCCATAACTTAACCTAGGATCACATAATCATGCTTCCATCTTCCATTCATCCATCTAGCATACAAATCCCAAACCCTAGCTATCTCAAAAATGATCAAGAATCACATATATACCTTGAGATGAAAATAAGTGGGAGAAGATGATGAGTATGGATGCTTGAGCTTGAATCATGAATTTCCTAACAAATTATAGCTTGAAGATGATGATTTCCTCCTTCCTTTCCCATGAATTTTGGCTCGGTAGAGAGAGCATGAGGAAGAATAATTTTGGATGAAAAATGAAATGAATGGAAGCATGAAGGAGCTATACCGTGATATTTTTGGGAAATATGCAATATTTATGATCCAATCCTTTAAGTTTTATAAGTTATGCAATTAAGGACCCAACGTTTGAAAATGATCAAGGTAGTCCTCTAATGTTTTCATGCAATTAGGTCCCTCAATTAAAATAAATAAGCATTTAAGGACAATTAATTCATGTAACAATTAAATTCCATTTATTCAATAATTCTCAATTTGAAATGAATATCATATAATTTTCACGTAATCATGTTGAACGTAATTTATAGAAATTAATCTAACACGTTTAAATTAAATAAACGAAAATAATAAAATAAAGTCCTAACGCTCCAAAACCCACACGTGTCGAGCGTACCTGACTGTCTGGAAATCGGGGCGTTACAACTCTCTCCCCCTTAAGAGAATCCGTCCTCGGATTCCATGTCCTGAATTTCTGAAATTAGTTGGCTCTTACGTGTTCATCCCACGCGGGTTAGCTACTCCCCGTCAGGGATTAGTTCGAAAGAGATCTTCGATCCAAAAGTTTCTCCAATGTATGAAATCACGACCCTCAACTTTCCGGAGTATAATCACTCGAAAGAAGGTATAACCTTTCCACTAAAACAAATTGGCAAGTAGCTGAAAATATTGAGAGTGCCCCGACTCTCAAACAATTAACGAGAGAACCCCGTCTCTCAAGCAAGGAACAAGAGAACCCCGTCTCTTGACAACCCTGAGAGAATCCCCGTCTCTCACGCACACGAAATAAAATTCAAGCGAGCACTTAGGTACATACTTACAATTAATACACAAGGATCAGATAAAATTATCATTTACGCAAGTAATTGTTCACGTAACAATTATTAATAAACAAGGAATCATATACAAGACTAACGAATTAATAATAAACAATTAATAACAACAAGGAGTCATATATAGAATTAACAAAATAATGATAATGATAAATAATGATGCATGTGGTATGCATGATTAGGTGTACCGTTCACCGAGGATTGACGTTCCGGAACGGAGTTAATTCGGTTGAAAACTTGATTCCTTTAGTTGAGATTTTTCCCCGCGGGATACCGTTACGGTTCGATATTCCCAGTTCTGATAATCATCTCTGCCCTTGCGCTATTTTCTAACATAATCCGTAAATCATCATTAATCACCCAATCTTCAGACCCATCTGAATTCCAAATTTGCCGGTTGAACCATTCTTACACTGATTTTCACATTTACTCTCCGATGCCTGAATTGAGAACACCCTGATATTCTTGTTAGAGTGTAATTGCCCGTTCAGGCTTGAAAGGCTGACTTTGCGTTCCAAGCAAGCTCTTGTCCAACGAGCAGAGAAAACAGGTGTTACCATTTCTCCGATCTTAGTACTTAAAGTAAACCTTTTCCCGAAGCAGCATTCCTGACTCCTTGTTTGCAATCTGAAAGTTGAGCTCTTACTCCCTTAGTTAACAATACGGCGGATATTTACAATAGAGGAATCAAGGCCGTCGTCCCGTGAGAGTAATTCAGCAAGCACATTTGCATAGGTACCGAAGAAATCAAGTCCTAGTAACACGTCTTCCATTTGATCCCTGAAATTTGATAACATACCCAACAATTCCACGAAATGTCTTGAAAGAGAGGATCACCCAGTCCTCCATCTTTCTGAAGTGTTCATAGTAAACTGGTGTATTCATGGAGGTGACGGCAACCACTCGAATGGAAGCACGATGAGCATTCCCCAAACATCTCTAGGCTACAAGTAACCTACTTCGTAAGAAAACTCCTGTCGGAGTTAACCTACCAAAACTTGAGATTGGTTCCGGATATCGCCCAAACTGAATCCTTTTCTATTTACTGAGTCAAATGATGCCCTGAGGTTGTCGGAGGATTACAGACAGTGTATCCACTTCCCTGAAAATGATAATAGAACAAAGGTACTGTCGATGATAGGACTTTCCTTTGTATAAAAGGAAGGAAAGGTTTAGCTAACTGAAAACTTCTTTCACATGGTTCTGATAGAGGATTCCCGACTCTCCTGAATGTTGTCCAGCTTCCGATTTAATTCATTCCCAGACCGGCTCTCCCCCTTAAGAAAATGGAAATTTTCCTTATCCTTTAGGTTCCTTCTGTCCTTTCCCACTTGCGAGCTTCTCTGCTGATTCAATTCCCGTAACCTTTTCCTCGTCCTATTGGTCGTTAATCAAAATGTTGATTGATGATTTCTTTCTAATTCCTTCTGTAATGGCACACCCAACTTGAAATTTCCCGACTGTCACCACCCTGATTTGATATTAAAATTTTCCAACATCCTACAATCACCTAATGCTTCCAGAGACTTGACATTTATAAGGTTAACACCAAAACCCAAGGTAGAGAAGTTCATTCTCCTATCCTTACTGAAATTCCAAAATGCTGAGGAATTCCTGAAGGTTGCAAGACCCACTGAGCATTTATCTGCTTGAACTTATCACCATTTTCCAGTTTCCCAAAATTCCCAATATTTACTTCATACCCTGGCTCCTACTAAATTCTGAACCAATACTTCTCACAATCCCAAACATTTCTAAGCTCCAAACAACGTCAATTAACTCGCTTCCCAACCTGATACCCAATGATTCGGAAATCTCTTCTTTACATTTAAATTGATAGAAATAGGAGCAGAGATTGTGCAGAGCATCCGAAAGCCTATTGACAATAACCACTAAATAATGCATGATGATTAAAGTGCCAATGTTCATATTACCATCAATTTAAAATGCAACATATTAAAACAATTATAGCAACTTGAACCTATACTTATAAGTAAGGCAAGGTAAATAATGTAAATAATTTGAACATGCATCCAAGACATCAAGTAGGAAGTTTTAAATACAATTAAAACAACATTTACAAATGAGAAGCAATTAATTAATAGCTTTGATGCACGTGCTTATGAATGCATTGAAGAACCTGGCACCGCAGAAATGTTGGGCTCGATTCCGGTGTCCATTCTTGGTTGGCCGAATTGCAACTTGGTTCAAGCGGTTGATCAGTCTCCTAAGTCTTCAAATCCTCCAGCCTTGATTCATACCTTTCCAAAACCTGTCACTCACAACTTACTTTGCAAATAAATGCATGTGGGTGAAGCATGTTTCGAGTCACGTAATGGTCACATAATCGATGCTGACAACAAGAATTTAATATAAATTGAAACAAGTATTTCGTCAATATTTAAAATAAATACGTTGGCCATATAAATTCCAAACAATTCAAGATCACTCAATGGCAATTAATAGCATGAATTAATATAAAGTACAAGTTATCAAGTATTTCAGGTAATTCAAAGAATCCAAATAGCCAATTGATTTCAAATAAAATGCAGGACTCTCAAATTATCAAGTAATTCCTATGCCGTACGACCTAGACTCGACATGACACGACACTAGAACCTCGGTTTTGCAACCGGGCTCTGATACCACCTTAGATGTAGCACCCCGGACACGTGGAGGTGCCACACCCCCGCACTATAGGTCAATCCACACACGAAATGGGCGATCCGTGCATGAACCAACCCACAGCGAACGGGTGACAATGCGATAATTCAATAGGCTAGGCGGGATTACTACTAAATGTAACAAAATAAAGCGGAAGCATAAACTATTATTACCAACCATTTCCATTTTCCAATAAATATATTCTAAAATTACATATCAATACATTATCATCTTCAACTAACAATAACAATAATAATTAAATGCACGAACCACGGATGACACGACTACATGAACCGGACTCGACTCGACCCACTCCCGCCTAGCATGCGCCTGTAGTAACCTGAAAGGTGGAGGTGTCAGTCTGTGAAGACCGAGTGAGGGGTTTAAATACATATTAGCGCAGATACATGCACGTCATATTCTCGGGTAAAGATTTATAAAAGATAAATATAGGAGTTCAATATCAATATAGCTTCGCCCGAGAATACAACGGTCAATATTAATTACTTGTTCCTTTTCATGCAATCAATAAACATGCTTACTTGTTTGTTAATCATTAGGTGACAACGCAATTCAATTATCGTGCAATCATGCAGTAGTGTAATCATATAACACGTTCATGGAATGGAGTGCATGCAATCACTACATGGCTGGCTTGTAACATGGTAGGGTTATTTCTCCTGTGGTTGGACGGACAACCACCAGCTCTGAAAACCAGCCCAGCGCCCTCCCTAAGGAGAACCTGGCCAGGAGAACACGGGTACACGATAGGTCTTTGTTCTTCTTGTGGTTGGACGGACAACCACCAGCCCGAAGACCAGCCCAGCGCCCTCACTAGGGAGAACCTGGCCAAGAGAACACACGATCACAATACGGTATTGTTCTTCCTGTGATTGGACGAACAATCACCAGCCCGAAGACCAGCCCAGCACCCTCCCTAAGGAGAACCTGGCCAGGAGAACACAGGTACATGGTAGGGTATTGTTCTTCCTGTGGTTGGACGGACAACCACCAGCCCGAAGACCAGCCCAGCGCCCTCCCTAAGGAGAACCTGGCCAGGAGAACACAGGTACATGCTTTCATGACATGACATGCTTGATTGGGTGCACACTAACATGACCTACTTGCTTGATTCATGAACAATAACATGCTTGGAATAATAAGAGCTTTCAGGAAATTATAAATATAAATACCTTTGGCCAAAAACCACGTAAAGGTTATACGGTTCTAAATAACTAGAAATTAAACCTCACCTGACAGGCGACACATGACTCGTGAATGCGTGAACGTGCTCATGATCCACAATCTCCACCCTGGAGAATAACTGGACAAGAAATGGGAACATACATGCATTCGTGAGACAATACTCGACAATGGTACCAAATATGACACACGGCGTAACCATGAACATATTCTTGTACGAAATAAACGTATACTTGCACATATCGATCATATAGATACTTATAAATGGAATGGAACAATTTACAAGAAGACAAATAATTTCACGGAGATCACGTATTTAAGGCATGCAATCATACCAATTCGTTTTACATAAATCACGGAGTTAACAATTAAGTTTAAGTAAGAAAAGACCATAAAATGTCAAATAACCATATAATCATCAATTATTCAAGTATTCCAATCATATAAATCGCATACGGGAGCCGAGAGAGTGAAAGGAATGCGAGAAAAGAGGTTTTGGCAAAGTTTGGAGAAAGTTGACAGTTTTCGGAAATGTACAAGCTGTGGGAAAACTGGAATATCTTGAGTTATAGAATTTGGAATTGGGTTTTGTTTGTTGGATAGGAAACTAGACAAATACACCTTTCCGAAGATATATGGCTCGTATTCTAATTCAATGTGAGGAGAAAATGGCGTAAGCTCGAAGTTGAGTGAATGCAGATTTTCGGTAGAGTGGCGACACCAGATTAAAATGGATATATCTCATAAACCAGAAATGATATTGAGGTGATTCCAATTGGAGAATACTTTATACTCAATGTAGTTTCTACAGTTCGAAATTCAGGTCAATCCGAGTACGTTTGAGGGGTAAACGGTCATTGAGAACGAATGACATAAATGCAGAGTTGGCTGTGTGATTTTCTGTAACAGTGCTGAAGACGGGAACGGCCGTTCCGGCTTTAAGCCAAAATGGGAAGGGCCGTTCCCAGCCTCGCTGGCCAAAACATTCAAAGGATGGGAACGGCCGTTCCGGGAAATCAAAGGGGACGGGAAGGGCCGTTCCCGTTGAGCAGAAAGCTCAAAACAGAGCAGAAAACAGGGGAGCTCTCGGAAATGATCAACAAAGCAACAAGAATTCCAATTTGACCAACAAAGCTATTAATTTCTGGAAATATGATGCATCCATGTTCAAGAAATGATAATATAACACTTAAACAAGTAAACCATGCAATACTACCAAGATTTCCAAGTTTCATGCTCAAGCTCCTATTGATCATTCAAGCTCAAATATTCAAGAATTTCATAAATAAATCATGCCATAACTTAACCTAGGATCACATAATCATGCTTCCATCTTCCATTCATCCATCTGGCATACAAATCCCAAACCCTAGCTATCTCAAAAATGATCAAGAATCACATATATACCTTGAGATGAAAATAAGTGGGAGAAGATGATGAGTATGGATGCTTGAGCTTGAATCATGAATTTCCTAACAAATTATAGCTTGAAGATGATGATTTCCTCCTTCCTTTCCCATGAATTTTGGCTCGGTAGAGAGAGCATGAGGAAGAATAATTTTGGATGAAAAATGAAATGAATGGAAGCATGAAGGAGCTATACCGTGATATTTTTGGGAAATATGCAATATTTATGATCCAATCCTTTAAGTTTTATAAGTTATGCAATTAAGGACCCAACGTTTGAAAATGATCAAGGTAGTCCTCTAATGTTTTCATGCAATTAGGTCCCTCAATTAAAATAAATAAGCATTTAAGGACAATTAATTCATGTAACAATTAAATTCCATTTATTCAATAATTCTCAATTTGAAATGAATATCATATAATTTTCACGTAATCATGTTGAACGCAATTTATAGAAATTAATCTAACACGTTTAAATTAAATAAACGAAAATAATAAAATAAAGTCCTAACGCTCCAAAACCCACACGTGTCGAGCGTACCTGACTGTCTGGAAATCGGGGCGTTACAGTTGTATTCTCGAGCGAAGAATATTCCATTCTTGAACTTATATTATTTTCTTTTTTTTAAAACTTTACCCGAGTTTATGACTTGCATGATAACTGCGCTAATATTTATTTATGCCCCTCACTCAGTCTTCATAGACTGACACCTCCACCTTTCAGGTTCTTGCAGGTGCATGCTAGGTGGGATTAGAGTAGTATCCAGTCTTTCATTCAGGTCTTGCACGGTCCATCTTTACTGTTATTATATGTTGGGAAATTGGTGAACATTTATGCTAGTGTCAATATTTGATATATTGTATTGAAGCGCATGTAAGGAGTATTGTATATTCGTTGTGCATGTCGTTTGATTATTAATGTTATACTTCCGCGTATGTTATTATGTATGGATTACGTGGTTTGGGGTTAGTCCCACCTAGCTAGTTGTCATTTTATTTTTATTGTCTCCCGTTCGCTATAGTTTAGTTCATATATGGGTCGTCCATCTCATATGTGGATTGAGCTATAGCAGGGATGTGGCATCTTTGCGCTTCGCGTGCTACATCTTAGGTGGTATCAGAGCCCGGTTGCAAAACCGAGGTTCTAGTGTCGTGTCGTGTCGTGTCAAGTCTAGGTCGTGCGGCATAGGAATTAATTGTTAATTTGAGAGTCTTGCATTTTAATTGAATTCCTTGATCTACTTGAACCCTTTGAATTAATTGAATTGCTTGATAACTTGTGCATTGCATTGATTTATACTACTAATTGTTGATTAATTGGCTTTAACTTGCTTGAATTTTGTAGCACCCGGGACGATAGGCGCCACATCCCCCGCACTACAAGTGTAGTCCACACGTGAAATGGATAATCCAAGCATGAACCGGACTCATAGCGAACGGGAGACCAAAATAAAAGATATCCTAGCTAGGCGGAATCTAACCCAGTACCAAATAAATCAAGAAAACCAAAAGTGCAATGCAGAAGCAATAGCGTATAATTCATAATTTTCAACAACGATAACAAGTCCAATAATTCCAATACATAAATTAGATTCATCATGCAACCTATCCAAAAAAAAATATCCAATAATCTCATAATTTGCACACATACCCATTTACATAAAAGATACCACTTAATTCATAATTGGCACACAGGCCCAATACATAAAAGAGATATAATTAAAACATAACAATATGAAATGAGACTCGAGTGTACAAGTGTGACTCGATAAAAATGCAATGACTCAATTCCCGCCTAGCCAAACCTGCAAGAACTGAGAAGTGGGGAAGAGGGGTCAGTCTCTAGAAGACTAAGTGAGCAGGAGCTATACATAAATATAGAAACATGCATGTAGCACCCGGAACGCTAGGCACCACATCCCCCGCACTATAGCCCCAATCCACATATGAAATGGACAATCCATACATGAATGAAAGCTATAGCGAACGGGAGACAATAAAATGACTCAAGGCTAGGCGGGTACCCTCAATTTAAAACCAACCAACAATCAAGTCAGAGTATTAAAAAGCGGAAGCAATAACATTCATTCGATACGTATAGGTACCATATTTATTTATTTACTTATAGGTACCAACAATTACACTATCAATACAATATCATCTCCCAACAAAAATAGGTAACAAGGCATGATACAAAATATCCCAAGCTATACATAACAAAATGTGGGAATGAAGTGTGCTAGACCCAAATTTAAAGACCACTAGACTCTAAATTCCCGCCTAGCACGCCCTGCAAAACACTGAAAAGTTGAGGTGTCAGTCCAACACAGACTGAGCGAGGGGTATAAATAAATATAAGCGCACTAACATGCAAGTCATAATCTCGGGTAATAATTTTTGGGAAACAATACAATTTAGTAAAATAAAAGATTCCATCGCCCGAGGTTACAACTAATTCATTTGCAATTTAATCAATTCAATACAATCAATTGTGACCCGGCGAGTGGGGCAATTCTCCAACCTTACACCGACTGTGTACAATCAATCAATCAATCAATTATTAGGTGATTAGGTGATCAAGCAATTTATTACTGTGCACAATTAGCAAGTTCAATAACGCCTTCTTCCTCCGGGTGATGGTGGGACTGCAAGGCCCCACCATCCAATCAATCTGGGCAGAGGGTACATGAATCCCTAAGCCCGGAACTCCTTCCTCCCCTAATCTCCTAGAGGGTTCAGGGTTCATCCCAGTTTGGTGAGGATAGCTCTCGAGTTACCCGTCAGCCCACGCTTTCCCGATTGGCTCGAGTCACTACCCTCGGGCCCACAGTGCAATACAATACTCGCCAAATCAATCAATCAATCAATCAATCCCTTCAATAGTTCGGTAAAACATTTACAAACCGATCTCATTTGAAAACTATAAGTATAAAGATAGGTTTGGCTTAAACTTCACATAGGGTTGTACGGGTCCTATGTATCTAAAATTAAACCTCACCTGAACGACCCAAAATATCCAAGGAAACAGCTCACGGGGCCTGCTCCTCGTCACCAGGAAGCTGGTCTGTGCAAGAAAGATAATTGTCTGTGAAACACGACTCAAAATGTACCAAATATGACGAACGGCGGAAATACAACGAGACGTCGGGAAAAATACAATGTACCAAGAAAATATTGCGTTTCAACATGCAATCAGTCATATAATAGCAATTAGGGGTCAAAGAAGCCGTCGGATCGAGGTGCTAAAAATGCAATTTTATGCAGTGAATTTTGGGCACTTTCTGGACTATGGGAATGGCCGTTCCGGCTTCCCTTTGAAAATGGGAAGGGCCGTTCCCATGGCCTACAGAAAACGCGCCAGTGTTTTCTTAAAAGGGAAAACGTTTTAGCTGGGAACGGCCCTTCCGGCTCAAAGGCCAAAATGGGAACGGCCGTTCCCAGTCTCGCTGGCCTACTGTCTCAGCATCATGGGAACGGTCGTTCCAGTTTTAAACTGGGGTTGGGAATGGCCGTTCCCAAAATACGTGAGCAGCTGTAAAAATGAAGACAGAACAAAGGAGCAACAAAGCACAACAACAATCAACAAAAATGGCTTCAAGCCAAGATTAAATGCATAAATTTGATACAATAAATATGCTAGCATACAAATAGATCAACAACAAGTCATAAAAACACCTAATTCCAAGTTAGATCATCAATAATCAATCATTTGAAACCCACACACTCCATCATGCTCCAAGTTCATAAAACTCAAGATATATGCATCAAACTCAAGCTTAATGATCACAAACATATTTCCAACAACAAATACACAATTTACTCAAGCCAATACAAAGCCCTATATATCACATATTTTCAATAGAATCCTTCAATCTCCATAATTACCTCAAATGAAAGAGATGGAAGCTAGGATGAAGATATGATGATGATGATGCTTCTATGATCCCAAAACCCACAAAAACTAGCTTGAATGATGAAATCTCCCACTTATCCAAGAAGGGTTTTGTCTCGGTTGAGGTAGGAAGCAAGAACAAGGATGAAATGTTTTGTATGAATGAGAAGCCAAAGGTACGTGAATGCTGCTATGAAAGAGGGAAGAGATGGCCAATTTGCAATTAAATCCTTCCATTTAGTAAGTTATGCAATCAAGTCCATTTCCAAAATTAAATGATCAATGTGGTCCAATGCAATTAGATCCCATATTCATGAAAATGAGCAATTAAGGCCATAAAAGAAATAAATCACATTCGGGAAAATAATTCACATTGCATTCACGTTCAAGATATCCGAAAAATATAATATGATGTGAATTTTCAATAAAATGTTAAGAATATAATTTTATAAAATTATGTCA
Source organism: Lantana camara (assembly GCA_037501455.1). Taxonomy (NCBI): domain Eukaryota; kingdom Viridiplantae; phylum Streptophyta; class Magnoliopsida; order Lamiales; family Verbenaceae; genus Lantana; species Lantana camara. Next base: position 63,732,785 of record CM074855.1, read on the forward strand.
TGCTATGGAAAATTAAAGAAATGAACAATTAATAATTAAAATCTAACTCTCAAACGCACACGTGTCGATCATACCTGAATTGCCAAAAGCTGGGGCGTTACAATCCTCCCTCCTTAAAAGAATCTGGTCCCCAGATTCACTGATCGGAAGGGAACAACTCTGGATGGAACCGTCTCATTTTGTCTTCGGTCTCCCACGTGGCTTCTTCGGTCTTATCACTTCTCCAAAGAACCTTAACCATGGGAATCCTCCGGTTTCTTAATTCCTGAAACTTCTTATCCAAAATCTTAACCGGCTTTTGAACAAAGGTAAGACTCGGTTCCAATTCCACTTCTTCAACAGGAATGATCTCGGTTTCATCGGGATGGTATTTCCTCAGCAACTTCTCCAATTCTTTCCAAAATCCCATAAGGACCTAAATAACGAGGTTTAAGTTTACCTCCTTTCCCAATCCGAGTAAATCCTTTACGTGGAGACGCCTTCAAGAAAACCCGGTCTCCAACCTCAAACTCGAGATCCCTTCTGCGACGATCGGCGTAGCTCTTCTGTCTGTCCTGAGCTGATTTCATCCGTTGTTTTATTAATTGGACTTTCTCAATCATAGCTTCAACGGCCTTGGAAGGTTTTTCTAATTTCTCACCTTTCTTAACACCTTCCTGCTTAGTCCATTTCCACTCTTCCAAGTCAAAGAACAACGGAGAACGACACTTCCGACCATAAAGTAGCTCATACGGTGCCATTCCAATCGAAGCCTGAAAACTGTTGTTGTACTCAAACTCAGTCAAAGGTAGCTGATCATGCCAAGAAGACTGAAAATCCAAAGAACAAGCTTGAAGCAAATCCTCGAGATACCTTATTAATCTCTCGGACGACCATCCGTCTGAGGATGAAAAGCTGTACTAAACTGGAGTTTCGTACGCAAAACCTCTTGCAATTCACGCCACAACCTCGAAGTGAACCGTGGATCTCTGTCAGAAACTATAGTAATCGGAATCCCGTGAAGCCTAACAATCTCCCGGTTATAAAGCTCGGCTAGCTTGCGAATCTTATACGACATCCGAACCGGTAGAAAATGTGTAGACTTCGTCAAACTGTCCACAATCACCCAAATCCCATCAAACCCACCTTTCACTTTAGGTAATCCGGACACGAAATCCATCGTCACCTATTCCCACTTCCACTCAGAAATAGGTAACGGCTGAAGAAGACCTCCCGATTTCTGATGCTCGGCTTTCACTTTCTGACAAGTGAGACAATGCTTCACATACTCGGCCACATCCTTCTTCAATCCACGCCACCAATAATATTGCCTTAAATCCTTATACATCTTGTTTCCTCCGGGGTGGATAGAATAAGCCGATCTGTGAGCTTCCTCGAGCAATACCCGTTTCAAATCTTCGGGTACAACCACTCGGTTCTTGAAACGAAGAAAACCGGTTTCATCGAACCCGAATGGACACTCCGGATCAGCTCTTGCCTTAGCTACCAATCTCTGAACTTCCAAATCCGTACTCTGAGCATCAAACAACTTGTGCTTCAAATCTGGCTGGACCGAAATATTAGAAACTCGAGCGTTTAAAACAATTGGCTCGATTCCACTACTTTCACCCACTTCCAAGCTCGACACACTAGCCTTCCTACTAAGTGCATTGGAGACCACGTTGGCTTTGCCGGGATGGTACTTGATCGTGCAATCATAATCTTCCAACCTTTCCATCCAACGCCGTTGCCTCATATTCAAATCCTTCTGAGTGAAAAAATACTGGAGGCTTTTGTGGTCGGTGAAAATCTCGAAAGACACCCCGTACAAATAATGTCTCCACTTCCCAAGTGCAAAGACTACGGCAGCAAGCTCAAGATCATGTGTCGGGTAATTCTTTTCATGCTCTTTCAACTTCCGGGAAGCATAAGCAATTACCTTACCCTTCTGAGTCAACACACATCCCAAACCTTCCTTAGAAGCATCCGTATAAATAACATACCCTTCAGAACCTTCCGGAAGGGCTAACACTGGAGCAGACACTAACTTCTCCTTCAAGAAAGCGAAACTCTTCTCACAATCTTCATTCCAATCAAATTTCACATTCTTCTTCATCAACTGGGTTAAAGGAGCTGCTAACTTGGAGAAATCCTTAACAAACCTCCGGCAATAACCTGTCAATCCCAAGAAACTCCTAATCTCAGAGGCATTCCTAGGTTTCTCCCACTTCAAAACCGACTCAATCTTGGAAGGATCGACTTCCAAACCGTTGCCCGAAATCATGTGACCCAAGAATGACACCCTGTCAATCCAGAACTCACACTTGCTGAATTTGGCAAACAATTGATGCTCCTTCAAAGTCCTTAATACCAACTGAAGGTGTCTTGCATGCTCCTCGGCAGACTTCGAGAAAACCAGGATATCATCAATAAAGATGACCACGAACTTATCTAGAAAAGGCCTGAAGATCATGTGCATCATATCCATAAAAGCTGCTAGGCCATTAGTCAAACCAAACGGCATCACAACAAACTCATAATGCCCGTACCGAGTGTTAAATCCTGTCTCAGAAATATCCCTTGCTCGGATACGCAGCTAGTAGTATCCTTGTCTCAAATCCAATTTCAAATAGACTTTCGATCCCTCAAGTATGTCAAACAACTCCTCAATGTGTGGAAGAGGATTCTTGTTCTTGATCGTCATCCGGTTCAACTCCCTATAGTCTATACACATTCTCAAGGTTCCGTCCTTCTTCTTTACAAACAAAACCGGTGCACCCCAGGGAGAAGAACTCGGTCTAATGTACCCAATCTCCAACAACATATCAAGTTGAGTCTTCAACTCTTTCAACTTCGCCGGAGCCATACGATACGGAGTCTTGGAGTATGGCTCTGTATTCGGGTACAAATCAACCACAAACTCAATTTCCCGTTCTGGAGGTAAAGAATCCAATTCCTCAGGAAAGACCTCGGGAAATTCCTTCACTACTTCCGTTTCTTCGAGCTTACTCTGATCCTTAGGTTTGTTGAGAATATAAGCAATGAAACCCGTGGCTCCCTTTCGAACCAACTTATGAGCTTTAGAAAAAGAAAGTAGCGGTACAGTCTTGGAACTCCAACCCACTACCAAATCTGATCCCAACTGAACCTTCTTCGCTCTATAATCAACTGTGGCAGAATGTCTGTACAACCAATCCATGCCCAAAATAGATCCATAGCAAGTCATCGGCAACTCAATGAAGTCTGACAAGAAATTTCGACCCTCGATGCTCACCGGAACCTCTCTGAACACCCGATCAGATTCTAAACTACCACCAAACGGAGTACTAGCCACATAACATGCAGAAGAACGAGTAACGGGCAAAGGCAAAGAAACAGATATAACACTCGAAAGAAAGGAGTGAGTAGCTCCCGGATCAAACAACGTATGAATGTTCGTGCCATGTATGCAAATGGTACTTTCAACTACCGCGGCTGGATCAATATCGGCATCCTGCTGCTCACCCTCCAAATCATAAGCACGAGCCCTAATCAGTGGTCTCGGTGCTCCCGGTGGTGGTATCCTGCGATCTGGACAGCCGTCTACCAAATGCTCATCGCTCCCACAAAGTAGGCATAAACCCAAACGCCTCCTGCAGTTATTATAGACGTGTGTCCTCTGTCCACAGAAGGTACAATAAGGTCTCTCGGGTGGTGGTGGCAAAGCTGGAGCAACTGGAGCTCGAATCACTGGTCCTGCTGGTCGGGGCTTCTTCCCTGGGCCCTGTGGAGCTGGTGGTGGTGAAGAATAAACCATCGGCCTCTTGCCTAAAGCAGAACCTGAGCCAGAACCCTTATACCCTGATCCGGCACCTCTGAAACCCGATCCAGAACCTCTGAATCCCGATCCAAACCCTGAACCCGAACCTGAACGGTAAGTAGACCGCCTCGCATTCACTGAATCCTCAACCAATAGTGCCTTCTTGGTAGCCTTCACCCAGGTGCTCGTGTTGACCGCCTCAATCGCTGCCTGAATATCCGGTCTAAGGCCCTGAACAAACTGCATCGCCTTATGGAAATCATCACTCGCTATATTAGGAGCATAGCGGGATAATCTCTCAAACTCGGCGATGTACTCTGAGACCGAGCTGTTTCATTGCTTCAGTTCTGTAAATTCCTTCAATCTTCTAGTGCGAGAAGATGGAGGACTGAACTTGTTCTGGAACTCTCTGAAAGGAATCTAATAAGCACAAAAAGGAAACAATAGTTGCAAAGGAGACCACATTAAAGCACTTAAACATTTACACATTGAATTGATAGCATAAAATCCATAATCATAACAAGGTAAATCACATATAATTAATTAATCAAGCATACAAGTCATATAGTTCACATATGGGAGCCAAGAGGGTGGAAGGAACACAAAAAGAAGGGCTTTGGTGAGTTTTATCAAAAGTTGACAATTTCCGAAATAAACAAGTTGTAGGAAAATGAAAATATCTTGAATTCTAGAAATTGGAATTAAGTTTTGTTTGTTGGGACAGAAACTAAACACAAAGATCTTTCCGGTGATATATGGCACGAATCATGATTCAAAACGAGGTGAAAATGGCGTAGGCCCGAAGTTGGGTGATTGCAGATTGTCGAGAAAGTAGCGACACCAAAAAGAATTGATAATATCTCAGAAATGGGAAAAGATATTGAAGTAATTCCAATTGGAGAATATTCTACACTTCAAGAGGTTTCCAAGAGTTTAAAAATCAGGTCATTCCAAGTTCAGACGAGGGAGTCACGGCCTTGACACAATTGCACTGAAAATCAGTCGCGGCCATGAAAATTGGCCAAGTTTAGAATTGTTGGTCGCGACCGCGACCAAAAATGGTCACAAAACGGTCGCGGGCGCGACCCCCAATTCCAGCAGCTACGTTTGGCGACGGGAAAACAGGGCAAAGGCGGAAGTTAGCTTCAAGAAGGCTAAAGGAGCTCCCAATTCACCCATAATCACACCACAACCACCAAATACAACATATATACACATATTACTCATAAATCATGAATCAAATCATCAAATTTTATAAACCCACAAGTATATATGTATACAAATATACACATTTATATACACACATAAACATACACAATTCTTACATCAAAATTCAGACCAACAAGCAAAGAATTCATAGATTATCATGTAATCATGCATATACACACAATATTACAAGTTATCCGACAAGAATCTCAACCCTAATTATCACCCATCATATATATCTACACACACATACCTTGGCAGAAGGAGGAGAAGAGAGGGGTTGAAGAAGAGAGTGACTTGAGCTTGATTCTTGGAGGAAAAATGGACGAAGACCTTGTATTCTTGCTCCTTGTTGATCGAGAGAGAGAGGAGAAGAAAGGGATGGGGTGTCTCTTGTGTTTGTTCTTGAAGAATGATGAAATGAAGAGGAAAAGTGCAAGTGTATGCATATATCGTGTAAAACAAGAGGAAAAGGAAGGGAAATTGCACTTTGGTCCTTTGGGAATTTAAGTAATTTAATTAGGGCCCCAAGGTTTGGTTGTTGGGTAATTGGGGTCTAATTCAAAATTCGATTGAGTCCAAGGATTTCATATAAGATCAAATAGGTACATAACAAAATATAACATACAAATAACAATTAAACATACTAAACGAGTTTAATTAACATAATCACTTAAGTCACATAGTTCACATAATAGCAATTAGTTCACAAAATTAATAAATTAAATAATCACTTAGAAATTAAAACACATATAAGTCACATAACTCTCGATCTAAACCCACTCGTGACGTCATACCTGTACGGTCATAAAGTCGGGGCGTTACAATCTCTCCCCCTTAAGAGGACCTGGTCCCCAGGTCCATTGCCTCAAATTCTGAACTCTGCGTAAACTTTCCCGTGTTCATCCCACGCGGGTTAGCAACTCCCCGTCAGGAATTAGTTTGGAAAAGGTCTTCAAGCAACAAGGGGGTCTTCAATTGCTGCTAAGTCACGACCCTCAACTTCCCAAAACCTAAGCACTCGAAAGTCTAAGCAGGTGGCAGATAACTAAAGAACCCCGTCTTTCGAACAACAAGGAGAGAACCCCGTTTCTCACAAGCAACAACGAGAGAACCCCGTCTCTCTAACAACAACGAGAGAACCCCGTCCCTCAAACAATAACGAGAGAACCTCTACAATTAAATAAATAATCAAACCACAACCACACAAGAAGCAAGTAGGAGATATCAATTTCATCAAGAATCAATCATACAAAAACAGTTAATACTACAAATAATCCAAGCACTTAGCATCATAAAATTATTCGAACTAAAGTTGCATGTAGGCATATGCCATGGATGCCAGATGTACCGTTCACCGATGCTCAAGAATCTTATATTGTAATGATCCGATTCAACACTTGATTCCTTTCATAGTGTCAGGCATTGCAATCCCCGATGTATTCAATACTTAAATAACCACCCGATCTTCATCACATAATCTTTTCTCTTATCTTCTCTAAACACCATAGTCCAAAGCTCTAATTTTTAATGTGCACTTGATCTTAATCCAATTAGCCCGTTCTCCACCTCGATTAGTATTCGACCTTCTTAGTTGTTCAAGGTAGACTTTAAATGCTTAAGTTCTAACCTCCAACTTGAATACTGGAGCTAATCTTTACTAGCTCAATTCCCATTCTCCAATCCTAATAACTTCCCCGGTTAATCATGGAAAATGCCCGACGAAATGGTAACCCATCTTTTCACATTGTGTATTCCCCTTCTAAGTATTCCTTTTCCAAATTAACTCTTATTTCGACACTTGAGTTGATTCTAGCTTCATCTATCATGGAATATGACGACCTGATTGACTTTTCCTTTATCCGATATCCTCCTTACTTATTTCTAAAAATTCCTTCACGGTCCTATCAACTTCAAGGTGTACACGTGATATAACCACGATCCTTCCGATCTTGGGGAATTGAGTTCGAGCATGTCTTGTAGTAAGAGTACTAACGGTGTTGCTTTTGCACTCTAAATTTTTATTGATCAGCCTTTTCCCTTTCTTGCTATTTGATTCTCAAATACTCTTTAGTCTTTAGATACATCTCCTCATTTCTTGAAGTAGTGTCTCTTCAATATTATTCTCAATCTTGTCCCACCTTGATCTCGAAGTCCCTCGGATGGCAAAATCTCTCAATTCATTCCATGGCCTTGCTTTGTAGAGTTTCGTTATTTGCTGATTCTTACATTTCCGTTGTTTCATTTTGAAGTGACTTGTTTGAGCATAACCATGTAATTAAATCATCTCCCGGGTCGGCTCTCCCCCTTAAGAATCTTAATTCTACTTTTTCGGAGTCTCAATGTCCCTCTTTTCTTTTGATAACCACTTTGCAACCCAATTATTTCTTTCTTTTCTTGATTCAAGTAAGACTCGGTTGGAGTAACACACGATGAACGAAGTGGGAGAAATTTCCTCTCAAGTAAACACTAAACAATGCATGTTGGATTAAAATGCCAATGCACGTAGTAAATAATTAAAGATGCAACATGTTGGAGCAATTATCGAATAGAAATGCATACACACATATATAGAAAGGAAATTAAATAATTTAATACAATGTATGATGCACGTGCTATGAATGCAAGTACCGTCCACCGAAGAGGGAAGCTTTTAACTTGACAATTTGATCCTTTAACCTTGAGTTCATCGACCACTTCTTGCTTACCCACGGTCTTCTAACTTCCTTAATTCTTCTTACATCCATCCATGCTTCCGAGGTCCATATTTGTTGTTTAATTCTAATTCCCTGTACCCGAACATCTTGATATCTCAATCCTCCTAAATACCAATTTCCAAGTTCCTTTTTACTTCCTTGTACCTCTTGTGAGACCCTAAAATCCGAAGTTGTCATCAAACCCCAATCCTTTCACATTCATGAAATCGGTCTCTCTAGTCTCCCAAAATTTCGATCTCAAATTCTATGTCCATGGAACCAATTTCTTAATTCTTTCCCAATCCCGATTTTAATTTATTAAAATTTTCCCCATGGTCATTACCTTGGTCGAAGTTGTTTTACTCTATCCTTTACGAGTCCTTATGAGAAAATGAACACTCATCCTCAATAATTAAGTAATCATATTTCTTCCACTCTGATCCGAATACCGAACTTAAATGTCAATTAGGGTGTCTTGACTTCCCATGGCTTTCGAGTCTTCAAAGTTTCTTGTATCGACTTATGTGTCTCCATGGTTGGAAATCTCGTGATTCTTGAACCTAAATTCTTCGTGACCAAAGTCCCCTTAACTTGTCTCTTGTGAAACCAAATTGGTTGAATGACTCGTCCTCCAATTGTTTACACTTGAGCACATAATTTCCTTCCCAAAAGTTCTTTGCCTTTCTTTATCGTTTTCCTTTATTTCTCTAACACTTCTCTTCCTTATATCTCTTGTGCCACAATCTGGGTCCCCGAATACTTTAACCTCTTCATTCCGACAAATCAATTCCTCCCAAGGTCCCCATTTTGATTATTAATTCAAACATTGAGTATCAGTGCCCTCAAAGTTTCCCTTCACCGAGTCCTTGAGTTGAAGATGCCTTTCAAATCTAATTAATCAACTTTCATCTATCATAGACCTTATCTCGCAATCCGAAATATCCCGACCTATTTCTTTCTTTTCAATCTCTTCTATTTTGAAATTATAAGGTCTTCTTAATCGATCTTGATTTCTCGATTTTTAACTTCAATTTGAACCACTTCATTTAGCTATCCAATCCCCTTCCTTTGTCTTTTAATTTGGAGATTTGATCTTAGTGCCTTCAAGACTCTTCTTCACTTTGTCCTTACTCTAAACGGCCTCTTGAACTCGGTTAATCAACTCCGTTTGCTGGGTAGAAACATATATTTATTTTTATGGGTATAAACACCGCACCTCCATACCAATACCTCACCCCATGATCAATCTTCAAGTGTAGTTCATTCCTCAACACGAACCCGAATCCACAACCTATAGCCTTGTCATAAAAATCTCCACTATCCGAATTCATTTTAACCCCAATGTTTTCTTCAAATCGCCCATGCCCAAAACAAGAGTTCTTGACAATTTGTCACAATCTTAGAAATTGGTCGTAGGTCGACATTATGATAGTAACCTACATTTTCACAACTCAATTCTAATATAAATGCATGTCGGTTAGTAAGTGTATGTGGCACATGATTAACATCAAAAGCACGCATTAATGCAAAATGCAACACGTAAATTAACAAAATTTAAGTTAAGCACATTTGATAATGAATTTTCCATATCAAGTTTCAATAATAAAGCTCATGATCAATGCGGTGCACACGTTAACACGTTGTTCCTAAGCCGTTCGACCTACACTCGACATGATACGACATAAGAAACCCCGGTTTTGCAACCTGGGGCTCTGATACCACTTAAGGATGTAGCACCCGGGACGATAGACACCACATCCCCCGCACTACAAGTGTAGTCCACACGTGAAATGGATAATCCAAGCATGAACCGGACTCATAGCGAACGGGAGACCAAAATAAAAGATATCCTAGCTAGGCGGAATCTAACCCAGTACCAAATAAATCAAGAAAACCAAAAGTGCAATGCGGAAGCAATAGCGTATAATTCATAATTTTCATCAACGACAACAAGTCCAATAATTCCAATACATAAATTAGATTCATCATGCAACCTATCCAAAAAAAAAAAAATCCAATAATCTCATAATTTGCACACATACCCATTTACATAAAAGATACCACTTAATTCATAATTGGCACACAGGCCCAATACATAAAAAAGATATAATTAAAACATAACAATATGAAATGAGACTCGAGTGTACAAGTGTGACTCGATTAAAATGCAATGACTCAATTCCCGCCTAGCCAAACCTGCAAGAACTGAGAAGTGGGGAAGAGGGGTCAGTCTCTAGAAGACTGAGTGAGCAGGAGCTATAGATAAATATAGAAACATGCACATGCAAGTCATAAATCCCGACCAAGGTTTTATTTAAAGGTAGTTCCCACGAAGGGCAAGAAATTAACTAAACAATGCTCGGATTTTATGACTAATTCATATTAAATTCATTTAGTTCATAATTCATACATAAACATAAAGGCTCGGCTAGAGAGCTTGCATCATCTCCAACCAAACTCCGACCGTGTACGACAAATATCATTAATACATTAAATAGGGGATCATGAGATATATCATAATACACACAAATCATATATCATATCCTAAATCATATTCGTTTGGGCAATCCGTGTCCCGGCCTTCCCGCACTGTAACACCCCGACTCACAGTCGGTACAGGTAAATTATGTGATTTATCAATATTTGCGTTTTAGATTAGTTGTATAGGACTATTTTGAATTATTTGAACTTATATGAATTTATATGAATGAATGTTGCATGGAATTTATTCGTTTTAATTTGAGTTGGCCTTATTTGAACCTGTATTTGTTGAACCGAACTAACTTGAACCGGGAACCTTGAACCGAACCCGTGAACCGAACCGGTCCAGCCCTTAAAGGCTGAACCATTCTTCCTTTCTCCTTTCTTACGTGAAACAACAACAGCAGCCCTTGTCCAAGCTAGAACCAAAACCCCAAGTTTGATCATCCAACTTCCCAAGCCAAGTTCTCTCTCGTTTCTTCGTCTTTTCTCGAACTTAGGTATGTTTCGGAATCCCCTCGTCGTGCTCGTCGTTTCCATGGTTTAATTTCTGAGTTTGGAGTGAGTTTTGCATGCCTTTGCTTCCCTACGTGAATAGTAAGGGTTTAGCTAAAAACTTGGATACTTGCTCTTTGCTTGATGTATTTGATTCCTAGCTTCATTTATGAGTTGTATATGTTGTATGTGTTGCATTTATGGCATTTAATCCATGGTTGGTTGAGCATTTATGATTGATCATGATTTTTGCTTGAAAATTTCATACCCTTGATCATGCCTTTTAATTCCGTTTTCTTGAGTTATTTGAGTGTTTATATGTCAAGCATGATTTATGTGCATTGTTTGTGCATTTTGGGAGGTTGTGGCAATTTTAAAGGTTGGATTTTGGCCATTTTTGGCTCAAAAACGAGCTTCCCCTGTTTTCTGTAAAAATTTTCTGCTCCAGCTTTCGAACCAGGCCGGAACGGCCGTTCCCGCCCAGTTTCAAACTGGGAACGACCGTTCCCAGGCCGTTTACTGTTCATGACCGAGAGTGGGAACGACCGTTCCCAGTTTGTACTGGGAACGGGAACGGCCGTTCCCATGGCCGGAACCCTTCTACTGGGTCAAATCCGCGAGGGTGGATTTTTCCCTTTGGAAAAATCCATGGGGGTGGATTTGAGGCAGTAGCTCTGGAAAAATCCGCTAGGGTGGATTTTTCTGGAAAAATCCATGGGGGTGGATTTTGCCACTCTTTCTCTTTGCCTTGCTTATGCATTTGTATGATTTTAAATGCTTTTCTTTTGCATATTGATTGTTATAATTTGATTGTTTTGCATAATAGATTGTAAATACTTATGTATGAACATGAATCATGCATTTGGCCGGGCGTCTTCTTTGGTTCATATAGAGTCTAAGTCTTGGGCTTTCGTGTTTTCTTTTCAGAGGAGGTTCCAGTTGACGAGCCCGAGGCGTAGGTTGTTCACGTCTGCTCATATTTTGTCACGCACAAGGTGAGGTTTAGGAATTTTATTAGCTAAGCGACCTAAAGCCTTATGTGATGTTTTCTGGCCGTGCATGTGACTATATATTATATATATAGATATGTACGTGTTGATTAGAATACGTTTATGATCTTGTGAACAACTTTGTTTTGGGAAAAGATATTAAATAAGCCTATGTAAGCTATGTTTTGGAAAAGGCTTTACAATTCTGCTAGCGAGATTGCCATGAAAGATTTGGCATTTGTTATGATATGATTTGTATGTGTGGATCCAAGGAGCTACGGGTAAGGAACCCTCGGGACGGTTCGGGCCGTCGAGGTTCGGCCTGTGCGTAGTCTCCATCCGATATATCACACGCGACCCCTGGGAGTTTGGGAAGGTGTGATATTTCGATGCCTTCGGTGTAAAAACCGGGGAGGGCACGATGTGGGCTCGCTACCCCTCGTGAGTCTGTATATGTCTGGATGGTTAGGGCCGCCGGTGGCTCTTCCATCATTGGTGTAGAGGAGAGTGTATGATTTCCGTTTTGTTTGTTCTGAGGAGTAAAGGTTGGAAGCTCGTTCTCGCCGAGCATTATGTTTTGTTATGTATGTTTGAGAAGTATGAATCGGGATAGTGTTTATGAAATGATTTAAAGTATATGTATTTGTTTTGGAAAGTTTTAGTTTGTAAAACCTATTCCGGTTCATAATTTCGCCCTTTGCTTTGTGCTCTGCTCTATATATATGTAGGGTGTGGGTGTGCGTTAGCCCCCTCACTCAGTCAATTGACTGACTCCTCGTTTACTCTTTTAGTTACAGGTTTTGGGAGCGTGAGCTAGGCGGAGAAGTGTGTCTTCTGTTGCACTTGTCGGTCTAGGTTTCGTTAGGTGCATTTACATACTTGCACTTTATTATTCTGTAGTTGTATAGTTATGATTTGTATATACTTACTTACTATTTTTGTTCGAGCCGGGATGGCTTTTGTACAGGTTTATGTATTGGTACCTATATGTAAATACTATATGGCTAATTAAGTGTTGGTACCTACATATATATATGTGATGATTTTGCTTGTTGCTTTTATTTATTCGCTTCCGCGCACTCTGTTTCCGTTTGGTTTAGCTCCGCCTAGCCTAGAGTGTGTGTTTGGTCTCCCGTTCGCTATGATTCGGATTCGGGTGCGGACATTCCATTTCGTATTCGGGTTCGGATTATGGTACGGGGGATGTGGCCCTACGTGTGGGTGCTACATCCTGAAGTGGTATCAGAGCGCGGTTGCAAAACCGGGCTCTAGTGTCGTGTGGGTCTGTCTAGGTCGTACGGCTTAGGACAATGTGACTTTTGATTATGTGCATGTATGATTTGAATATGTGATGACTTGACTAATTGATTACTTGATTACTTGATTATTTTCTTAAATTGTATACATATTCATACACTAATGTACATGCATCCATATTGCTTGAATTTGTGAATTTCAGGATGCCTCCAAGAAGACATAATAATCGTGAACAAACCCCTGATTTGAATGAACCGGCTCTACATAACGCACCTCCGCCACCACCTATGAATGCGGAGAATATTGTTCAAGCCCTACTCAATCAACTCCAAAACAATCAAAGGGGTAATGCAAATCCGGGTGAAGGACAAGATATTTCCGCCGTGTATAGGGACTTCCGGAACAACAATCCTCCAAAGTGGTATGGAGGTGATGACATTAAGGCGGAAGAGTGGTTGTCTGAGATTCGAGGTATTTGGGAGATATGTCCAGGGACTTCTCAGGACAAGGCTGTTTGCACCGGGCGTATTATTCAAGGGCCAGCGGCTATTTGGCTCAGGAGTGTGAGGTCCAGGCTTGAGAGAACGGGAATGGAATTCAATTGGGAGACGTTTGTGCAGGAATTCCATGAGAAATATATCCCTCATAGTGCACAAGAACGTCGCCTCCAAGAGTTCACAAATTTAAGGCAAGGCAACCGGACGGTGGAGGATTATATTTTGGAGTTTGAGAGGTTAGCTCCGTATGCCACTCACATTACCGACCATGATGATCATAAGGCCCGAAAGTTTCTTCATGGACTTCGTCGGGATATTCAAGAAGCTTTACAAGCTGCTAATGTGAGTACTTGGGCCAAGGTTACAAAGAGGGCAATACAAGTTGAGGCCCAAATGGCTCGGTTGAAGCCTCCGCCTTTCTCTTCGACTCGAGGATCGGGATCAGGTTCTGGATTGGGTAAGAGGCCCATTTCTTATGCTCCACGAGCTCCTGTTCCACCGGCTTTTCGTCCCCAGGGTTTAGGGAACAAAAAGCCCCGTATTACCGGTCCCGTAGCACCTCCTATTGCTCCAGTTCGACCGGCTCCAGCTCAGGGACCATCCGTTTGTTCTTATTGTCAGGGGAGACATCCGGTGGAGAGGTGTTCGAAGCTTCAGGGTAAATGCTATGCGTGCGGGTCTTCTGATCACTTGATTGATGCTTGCCCGAATAGGAGACCGGTTGTGCAGGCTCACGTGTTTGCTCTGGAGGGAGAGGAGGAAGCTGCTGATGTCGACCCGAACGCCGTGATAGAAGGTACAATAAACATTCATGGCATATCACTACATGCATTGTTTGATCCCGGGGCTACGCATTCATTTATTTCCCGGGATATTGTTGCTTCTTTACCTTTACTTGATGAATTATCTGCGCATGTGTATGTGGTGAATACTCCTTTGGGAGGATCTGTGGAAGCTGACAGGGTGTTCAGGGAGTGTCCGGTGGTGTTTGAGGGCCGAGTTTTTCCTGCAGACTTGATAGTTCTACCGTTGAAGAAGTATGAGGTTATTCTTGGTTTGGATTTTCTCTTCAGATACCGAGCTCAGTTGGACTGTCATGAGAAGAAGGTTTTGTTGGGGACAGTGGTCTTTACGGGTGAGAGGTTGAAGTCCAGCCCGTTTGTGTCTTTTATGGAAGCGAGTAAGCTCCTCCGGGACGGTGCGACAGGTTTTGTGGCCTATCTTTTGAATAAACCGAAGGATCAGGCCAAACTTGAGGAGACAGAGGTCGTGAGTGAGTTTCCCGATGTTTTCCCTGAGAATTTGGGTTCTTTACCACCTGATAGGGACATCGAGTTTGTAGTCGACCTTTATCCTGGAGCTGAGCCTTTCTCTAAGACACCGTATCGGATGGCTCCTGCTGAGTTGAAGGAGTTGAAAACTCAGCTGGATGAGCTTTTGACTTGCGGTTACATCCGTCCGAGTACATCCCCGTGGGGTGCTCCTGTGTTATTTGTGAAGAAGAAGGATGGGACTTTGAGGATGTGTATAGATTACCGCGAGTTGAACCGGATGACAGTGAAGAATAAGTATCCTTTACCTCATATCGAAGAGTTGTTTGATATCTTGCAAGGGTCGCAGGTGTACTCTAAGTTAGATTTGAGGCAAGGGTATTACCAACTTCGTATCCGGGAAGAGGATATCTCTAAGACTGCATTCAATACCCGTTATGGACACTTCGAGTTTGTAGTGATGCCGTTTGGGTTAACTAACGCTCCAGCCGTGTTCATGGATATGATGCACCGAGTGTTTAGACAGTATCTTGACAAGTTTGTGGTCATTTTCATAGACGACATCTTGGTGTATTCTAAGTCTGCAGAAGAGCACGCAACGCACCTCAGGATTGTGTTGGAGACCCTTAGAGAGCACAAGCTTTATGCCAAATTTAGCAAGTGCGAGTTCTGGCTCGACAGAGTGGCTTTTCTGGGTCATATAATTTCAGGTGAGGGGATTGAAGTTGATCCTTCCAAGATCGAGACCGTGGTTCAGTGGGAAAGACCGAAGAATGCCTCCGAGATAAGAAGTTTTCTCGGGTTAGCGGGTTACTATAGGAGATTTGTGAAGGACTTCTCCAAGATTGCTTGCCCGTTGACTCGATTAACCAAGAAGGAGGTGAAGTATGAGTGGGATGATGGGTGCGAGAGAAGTTTCCAAGCTTTGAAGGAAAGATTAACTTCAGCACCAGTTCTTACCCTACCCGAGGGATCCGAGGGCTATTCAGTTTTTGCAGATGCTTCTAAGGAAGGACTCGGATGTGTATTGATGCAAAATGTCCGAGTGGTGGCCTATGCTTCTAGAAAGTTGAAGGAACACGAGAAGAACTACCCCACTCATGATCTTGAGCTTGCAGCGGTTGTGTTTGCTTTGAGGAAGTGGCGTCATTACCTCTATGGGACGACTTTCGAGATATTCACGGATCATAAGAGCCTCAAGTATCTTTTCACTCAGAAGGAGCTGAATAATAGACAGAGGCGTTGGATGGAATTCTTAGAGGATTATGACTGCACGATTCAGTATCATCCGGGCAAGGCTAATGTCGTGGCAGATGCTTTGAGCAGGAAAGCAAGTGTTTCAGGTTTGGGTGCAGGGTCTTCAGGACAGGATTCGACAGTTTTGGTTTCAGTGGCTCGGTTAGCTAACATCTCAGTTCAGTCGGATTTGAAACAGAGGTTGTTGGATTCTCAGGCTTCGGATACAGAGATTCAGAGATTAGTGGTTCGGTCTAGGATAGACCCCGAGACGAAGTTTGGGTTTGATGATTCCGGTTTGTTCAGGTTCAAGACCAGGGTTTGTGTCCCAGAAGACCTCAAGAGGTTAATACTTGAGGAAGGACACCGTTCTGGATATTCCATTCACCCCGGTGGTACGAAGATGTACCGAGATTTGAAGGAATACTTCTGGTGGAATGGCATGAAGAGAGATGTCGCAAACTTTGTGAAGCGGTGTCTCACGTGCCAAGTGGTGAAGGCAGAACACCAGAAACCGGGAGGAACCCTCCAACCACTTCCGATTCCTGAATGGAAGTGGGAGCAAGTGACTATGGACTTTGTGTCCGGCTTGCCAAGATCAAGAGGAGGTTATGATGGAATTTGGGTGATAGTCGACCGATTGACCAAGTCTGCTCATTTTCTCAAGGTGAAAATGTCTTACAAGACTCCGAAGTTGACAGAATTGTATTGTAATGAGATTGTGAGACTTCATGGGGCGCCTGCTAGCATTGTTTCAGATCGTGATCCGAGGTTCACAGCTAAGTTTTGGCAGGATCTTCAGAGTAGGTTGGGTACAAGGCTTAATTTCAGCACCGCTTTTCATCCTCAGACAGATGGACAATCAGAGAGACTGATTAAGTATTTAGAGGATTTGTTGAGGGCGTGTGCTTTGGATTTCCAGGAAAAGTGGGATAAGCATTTAGCTCTGGTTGAGTTTGCCTATAACAACAGTTTTCAGACTTCTATTGGTATGGCTCCCTACGAGGCACTTTATGGAAGGAAGTGTAGATCGCCTCTATTTTGGGATATGGAAGATTGGCGGTGGACAGAGGAGAATAAGCTTGAAAGAGCAACACCTCGAGAGAGATTGGATAAGACCACTGCCAAGGTTAAGTTAATTCAGCAGAGAATGAAGGCAGCTCAGGACCGTCAGAAGAGCTATGCAGATAAGAGGAGAAGGCCCCTTGAGTTTGAAGTCGGAGATAAGGTGTTCTTGAAAGCATCTCCGAGGAAGGGATTTTCTCGAATAGGTCGAGGTGGGAAGCTTAACCCGAGATACCTTGGACCTTTTGAAATCCTTGAGAGAGTTGGAGAAGTGGCGTATAGGTTGGACCTACCGCCGAGATTGACCGGGATACATAATGTGTTTCATGTCTCGCAGCTCAGGAAATTTTATCCCGAAGAATCAACTATTCTCCCTGTGGAAGAGGTACAACTTGAGACGGATTTGACGATAGTAAGGCACCCGGTTGAGATTCAAGACCGGAAGATACAAGTATTGAGGAATAAACAGATTCCCTTGGTCCGAGTTCTTTGGAGAGATCAGAAATCTGAAGAGTCTACTTGGGAGACTGAGGAGAAGATGAGGCAGTTGTACCCAGAGTTGTTCTCAGGTCAGACAGTTAACCTGGGGACCAGGTTCTCCGAAGGGGGGGAGGTTGTAACACCCCGACTCACAGTCGGTACAGGTAAATTATGTGATTTATCAATATTTGCGTTCTAGATTAGTTGTATAGGACTATTTTGAATTATTTGAACTTATATGAATTTATATGAATGAATGTTGCATGGAATTTATTCGTTTTAATTT
Organism: Lantana camara; assembly: GCA_037501455.1. Lineage (NCBI taxonomy): Eukaryota > Viridiplantae > Streptophyta > Magnoliopsida > Lamiales > Verbenaceae > Lantana > Lantana camara. The sequence continues at coordinate 63,750,522 of CM074855.1, forward strand.
GAGTTGGCCTTATTTGAACCTGTATTTATTGAACCGAACCAACTTGAACCAGGAACCTTGAACCGAACCCGTGAACCGAACCGGTCCAGCCCTTAAAGGCTGAACCATTCTTCCTTTCTCCTTTCTTACGTGAAACAACAACAGCAGCCCTTGTCCAAGCTAGAACCAAAACCCCAAGTTTGACCATCCAACTTCCCAAGCCAAGTTCTCTCTCGTTTCTTCGTCTTTTCTCGAACTTAGGTATGTTTCGGAATCCCCTCGTCGTGCTCGTCGTTTCCATGGTTTAATTTCTGAGTTTGGAGTGAGTTTTGCATGCCTTTGCTTCCCTACGTGAATAGTAAGGGTTTAGCTAAAAACTTGGATACTTGCTCTTTGCTTGATGTATTTGATTCCTAGCTTCATTTATGAGTTGTATATGTTGTATGTGTTGCATTTATGGCATTTAATCCATGGTTGGTTGAGCATTTATGATTGATCATGATTTTTGCTTGAAAATTTCATACCCTTGATCATGCCTTTTAATTCCGTTTTCTTGAGTTATTTGAGTGTTTATATGTCAAGCATGATTTATGTGTATTGTTTGTGCATTTTGGGAGGTTGTGGCAATTTTAAAGGTTGGATTTTGGCCATTTTTGGCTCAAAAACGAGCTTCCCCTGTTTTCTGTAAAAATTTTCTGCTCCAGCTTTCGAACCAGGCCGGAACGGCCGTTCCCGCCCAGTTTCAAACTGGGAACGACCGTTCCCAGGCCGTTTACTGTTCATGACCGAGAGTGGGAACGACCGTTCCCAGTTTGTACTGGGAACGGGAACGGCCGTTCCCATGGCCGGAACCCTTCTACTGGGTCAAATCCGCGAGGGTGGATTTTTCCCTTTGGAAAAATCCATGGGGGTGGATTTGAGGCAGTAGCTCTGGAAAAATCCGCTAGGGTGGATTTTTCTCTTTGGAAAAATCCATGGGGGTGGATTTTGCCACTCTTTCTCTTTGCCTTGCTTATGCATTTGTATGATTTTAAATGCTTTTCTTTTGCATATTGATTGTTATAATTTGATTGTTTTGCATAATAGATTGTAAATACTTATGTTATGCTATGATTTGTGAATTATATGATTTAATTGTGACATTTTATCTATGAACATGAATCATGCATTTTGCCAGGCGTCTTCTTTGGTTCATATAGAGTCTAAGTCTTGGGCTTTCGTGTTTTCTTTTCAGAGGAGGTTCCAGTTGACGAGCCCGAGGCGTAGGTTGTTCACGTCTGCTCATATTTTGTCACGCACAAGGTGAGGTTTAGGAATTTTATTAGCTAAGCGACCTAAAGCCTTATGTGATGTTTTCTGGCCGTGCATGTGACTATATATTATATATATAGATATGTACGTGTTGATTAGAATACGTTTATGATCTTGTGAACAACTTTGTTTTGGGAAAAGATATTAAATAAGCCTATGTAAGCTATGTTTTGGAAAAGGCTTTACAATTCTGCTAGCGAGATTGCCATGAAAGATTTGGCATTTGTTATGATATGATTTGTATGTGTGGATCCAAGGAGCTACGGGTAAGGAACCCTCGGGATGGTTCGGGCCGTCGAGGTTCGGCCTGTGCGTAGTCTCCATCCGATATATCACACGCGACCCCTGGGAGTTTGGGAAGGTGTGATATTTCGATGCCTTCGGTGTAAAAACCGGGGAGGGCACGATGTGGGCTCGCTACCCCTCGTGAGTCTGTATATGTCTGGATGGTTAGGGCCGCCAGTGGCTCTTCCATCATTGGTGTAGAGGAGAGTGTATGATTTCCGTTTTGTTTGTTCTGAGGAGTAAAGGTTGGAAGCTCGTTCTCGCCGAGCATTATGTTTTGTTATGTATGTTTGAGAAGTATGAATCGGGATAGTGTTTATGAAATGATTTAAAGTATATGTATTTGTTTTGGAAAGTTTTAGTTTGTAAAACCTATTCCGGTTCATAATTTCGCCCTTTGCTTTGTGCTCTGCTCTATATATATGTAGGGTGTGGGTGTGCGTTAGCCCCCTCACTCAGTCAATTGACTGACTCCTCGTTTACTCTTTTAGTTACAGGTTTTGGGAGCGTGAGCTAGGCGGAGAAGTGTGTCTTCTGTTGCACTTGTCGGTCTAGGTTTCGTTAGGTGCATTTACATACTTGCACTTTATTATTCTGTAGTTGTATAGTTATGATTTGTATATACTTACTTACTATTTTTGTTCGAGCCGGGATGGCTTTTGTACAGGTTTATGTATTGGTACCTATATGTAAATACTATATGGCTAATTAAGTGTTGGTACCTACATATATATATGTGATGATTTTGTTTGTTGCTTTTATTTATTCGCTTCCGCGCACTCTGTTTCCGTTTGGTTTAGCTCCGCCTAGCCTAGAGTGTGTGTTTGGTCTCCCGTTCGCTATGATTCGGATTCGGGTGCGGACATTCCATTCCGTATTCGGGTTCGGATTATGGTGCGGGGGATGTGGCCCTACGTGTGGGTGCTACACGCACGGTGCCTATCAATCATAACATAATCATAATCATAATCATAACATAAGTTCCAACCTTCTTCCTCCGGGTGGTGGACGGGTTAGCAAGACCCGACCACCTCATACATAATGGCTAGAGGGGTTCATGAGTCCCCAAAAGCCCACCTAACGTTTTCTCGTCAAAACTCCTGACGAGATCCGTTTCGACGTAAAACATAAATGGAATCAGCACGTGGGATCACTGTCGGCCCTTGCCTCCCCGGATAGCCACATGTACTAAATTCCTGGGCCCGTGAACATAACATACATGCAATCTCACCAAAACATTTCAGTTCATAAGAAACATAACATATTTCATAATCCTTGTGAAAATATTTACTCGATAAATTTATTTGAAAACCATATATAAATATACCTTATGTTTTTAGCCAAAACTTATCACATAAGGTTGTAGGGTTTAATACATATCTAGAACGAAAACACCCTCACCTGGAATACCACGAGACATAAAGCATAATTAATGCGGGTGCCTACTCAACTCGGAAGTCTCCGCCCTGGAACGAACTGTATAAGAGAGGGAACAATGTGTACTCGTGAGAAAATGACTCAATATGAAACCACATAGACGCACGACAATCCTTATGAAGTGGTATGATATGTTATGAGATGATATGATAGAGAATAAATCCTAAAATGTCATGGAGTGGTGCATACATGATCAATCAATCAATTCATAATACAAGACAATACATATTAACAGTGCATATGAATCAATTAGAAGTTAATAAACACATAGAGCATGCAATTAAGAATTGTAACCATGTACGCATAACTCATGTGCTTATCAATTTTTCATAGCAAAAGTCATCCCCATAATACAACATATTCATAAGACTTTATAATACATGTTAACCATATTCAAGAATCATTTTAAGGTGAAATGAATCTAATAAGCACAAAATGGAAACAATAGTTGCAAAGGAGACCACATTAAAGCACTTAAACATTTACACATTGAATTGATAGCATAAAATCCATAATCATAACAAGGTAAATCACATATCATTAATTAATCAAGCATACAAGTCATATAGTTCACATATGGGAGCCAAGAGGGTGGAAGGAACACAAGAAGAAGGGTTTTGGTGAGTTTTATCAAAAGTTGACAATTTCCGAAATGAACAAGTTGTAGGAAAATGGAAATATCTTGAATTCTAGAAATTGGAATTAAGTTTTGTTTGTTGGGACAGAAACTAGACACAAAGATCATTCTGGTGATATATGGCACGAATCATGATTCAAAACGAGGTGAAAATGGCGTAGGCCCGAAGTTGGGTGATTGCAGATTGTCGAGAAAGTAGCGACACCAAAAAGAATTGATAATATCTCACAAATGGGAAAAGATATTGAAGTGATTACAATTGGAGAATATTCTAAACTTCAAGAGGTTTCCGATAGCTTAAAAATCAGGTCATTCCGAGTTCAGACGAGGGAGTCGCGGCCGTGACACAATTGCACTGAAAATCAGTCGCGGCCGCGACTGAAAATTGGCCAAGTTTAGAATTGTTGGTCGCGACCGCGACCAAAAATGGTCACAAAACGGTCGCGGGCGCGACCCCCAATTCCAGCAGCTACGTTTGGCGACGGGAAAACAGGGCAAAGGCGGAAATTAGCTTCAAGAAGGCTAAAGGAGCTCCCAATTCACCCATAATTACACCACAACCACCAAATACAACATATATACACATATTACTCATAAATCATGAATCAAATCATCAAATTTTATAAACCCACAAGTATATATATGTACAAATATACACATTTATATACACACATATACATACACAATTCTTACATCAAAATTCAGACCAACAAGCAAAGAATTCATAGATTATCATGTAATCATGCATATACACACAATATTACAAGTTGTCCAACAAGAATCTCAACCCTAATTATCACCCATCATATATATCTACACACACATACCTTGGCAGAAGGAGGAGAAGAGAGGAGTTGAAGAAGAGAGTGACTTGAGCTTGATTCTTGGAGGAAAAATGGATGAAGACCTTGTATTCTTGCTCCTTGTTGATCGAGAGAGAGAGGAGAAGAAAGGGATGGGGTGTCTCTTGTGTTTGTTCTTGAAGAATGATGAAATGAAGAGGAAAAGTGCAAGTGCATGCATATATCGTGTAAAACAAGAGGAAAAAGAAAGGAAATTGCACTTTGGTCCTTTGGGAATTTAAGTAATTTAATTAGGGCCCCAATGTTTGGTTGTTGGGTAATTGGGGTCTAATTCAAAATTCGATTGAGTCCAAGGATTTCATATAAGATCAAATAGGTACATAACAAAATATAACATACAAATAACAATTAAACATACTAAACGAGTTTAATTAACATAATCACTTAAGTCACATATTTCATTTAATAGCAATTAGTTCACAAAATTAATAAATTAAATAATCACTTAGAAATTAAAACACATATAAGTCACATAACTCTCGATCTAAACCCACTCGTGACGTCATACCTGTACGGCCACAAAGTCGGGGTGTTACAAATTTTATATGATCAACGTGTTTTATTTTCAAATATTGATGAATTACTTGTTGCATTTTGCATCAAATTTTGTTGTTGGCATCGATTATGTGATATGAGCATGCCTTACCCACACGCATTTATTTTCAAAGGACGTTGTGAGTTACAGGTTGTGAAAATGATATCAAACCACGGTTAATCCTTACGACATCTCCGCATACTACAAGTTCTTTTTCTTTAACTTGGGAAGAAAACAATCCGGAACAGAAGAATCAAAGAGGATGATCAACCGAGTTGGGAGACTTATTCAACTTAAGGAAGAGGTGAAGGAAGACTTGGGGGGTACTAACGATCCAAGGTTCGAATTTGTGCAAGTTGAGGACTTTCATTTACTTAAAGCCAAAATCAAGGCTTGAGAAGGAAGCGATTCAAGTAATTCTGGTCAAAGTGAAACTTTAGGAATTAAATACGGGAGGAGTGAGATACTTTGGACCTTGAAATAGAGCTCTAATTAATTTAGAAGGTTTGAGAAATCAATCGAATTGAAATATTTTGGATCTCGGGAAAGAAAGAAATCGGATAGATGGGATTTCAAGAAAGTTGACCGATATAGTGATTTCGAGTGCATTGGAAGCCAAGATGCTAGGGATGCTACATTCGGGCGGAGTGAGTTTATTTTCCAGATTCAAACTAAATTGTCATGTTGTGAGGCTGAATCGGAAGATATGGAGCAACAAATGGAAGCAATCAAGAAAGACAAAGTAATAACTAAGGTGAATACTAGGACTACCATTGGAGATTAATTCTTCAAAAATGGCAAGATGTCAACGTTATGGTGAAGGTTCAGAAACACTTACACATTGATAACCGGGAAAGAGTTGGGTTCAAGAAAATTCAAAAATTGAGTCATGAAAAGGTATGGGTTGAGGTCGGAGAATTTTGAAAGTTTAGAAGACCGTGGGAAAAATCAGAGAATGATTTACAATTTGAACCAAGCTTGTAATTCGACCAACAAGGACCGGGTGCCGGATTAAAACCTAGCATTACTACGGTGACAGGTTCAATGAATTCATAAGCACGTGCATCCTATATGTTAATTAATTACTTCTCGTATATATATGTTATCATAATTGTTATTAAAGATTGCATACTTGATGTGTTAAGTACGTGTTCAACTTATTTAAATTATTTAAATTTCTTTACTTATACGCATATCTTTAAATTAATATAATTGTTCTAACATGTTGCATTCTAAATTGTTTGTAAGTGTAGTATGTGTATTAACATTTTAACCGGCATGCATTATTTAGGGTTTACTGTCAATAGGCATTTTCTTAAATTCTCGCCTCAATCAAGGTTATATTGAATCAAGAGAGTGGAAGAGGTTTCCGTTTGGGGTACTGGGGTTTTTCATTCACTTGAAACAAGGATCATTAAACATGTGGCTTACCTAAAACGTAGATTTCAAGAGAAGTGAGTTGGAGGAATTGAGAAGTGGTAAACCAGTTCAAGGAATTAGAAAATTTCTATTTTCTTAAGGGGAGAGCCGGTCTGGAAATAAATCAAAGCCGGAAGTAGACCTCACCAGGGAGAGTTGGAACTTCCAGAAAACTAATTCTTGCTGGAGCCTCTATCAGAACCATGTGAAAGAAGTCTTCAATAACCTAAACCCTTTCTCCCTCTTACCTAAAGAAAAGTCTCATCATCGACAGTACCTTTGCTTATTATTGTTCACAAGTAGCGTCCGTACGTAAGGCACCACATCCCCCGCACCGAGACCCGACCCGTATATGAAATGGGAAATCCATACATGTGCCAAATCACGGCGAACGGGGACACAACACACGCTAAGCTAGGCGGGAGCTAACCTTTAGACCAATCAACAACGGAATATAGTAAAATCAGAGTTTCAATAAATAAAGCGGAAGCAATTCAACATATATATTTATAGGTACCAACACTTACAACCTGTACAGTAGCCATCAAGGCCCCAAACAAAACACAACGCTCCATACATGAACATAATACAAAAGTAATAAGAACAAGTATATATGAGTGTAAAGGAAATGCTAGACACCAATGCAAGACTAGACGACTCGTATTCCCCCCTAGCACTCCCAAACCTGCACAAAACAACTGAAAACAAACCGGGTTCAGTCTAAAAGAGACTGGTGGGTATAAAAATGGGGCATAATATATAATACAACGGAATTTAAACACATACATGCATGCCTTAATCCCATTAAAAGTTTGATCAGAATTTCCCAAGCGAGTAAGACAAAGAAGACATCAACGGGATTACGACTATCATTTTCGATCATAATTAATCATAGGGTTTAAGGCTCGGCGAGTGGGCGTGCATAATCTCTAACCATCTCCTCGTGTAAACATATCATAATTCATTAGTTATCATACATGTCTTTTGTGCACATACATTCATGATCATAATCATACATATACACCTTTTTCCTCCGGGTGGTGGACGGGTTTGCAAGGCCCGACCACCTCATGCATTGACCCGGGGAGGGGGGGGGGGTACATGAATCCCCCAAGGGCGCTCAACTACCATTCCACGCTAATCTCCTAGCGAGGTCTGGTCTTTGTTAAATAGTTGGGACTAGCACATGGGATCACCATTGGCCCTTGCCTCCCCGGATAGCCACATGTGCTAGGTCCCGGGCCCGTGCATCATTATCATGCTCTCTCCAAAACATAGGGTAGGATTCATAAGGAAAAGGATTACATTTGAAATCATTTACTCGAGAAAAGACTCTAAATACGTATATTATACATTCTGGCGTAAACTTTGCACATTGGTTGTATAAAGGGTCATTTTAACTAGTAGAAGAGAAACCCATTTTGAAGCGGCAAAAGAAGAAAAGCAAGAGCCTCAAAGGTCGCCCCCTTCTCCAATCAAACCTGAATCTGTGCAAAAGAGGTAGTGTGAGACTCAACATGACAATATACGATGCTCGGCTATGTTATGCATATGATATGCGATGTATAAAGGTAAGATGATGTCAAGGAGTCACATATTCACATAATTCATTCAAAGCATGAAGATTACACGTGCAAGCAAGGGAGTTCTTAGTTCACTTAAGTCACATTTCTCAGTAAACGAATCCAAAGACGTAATGCAATACATGTAACACTCAAAACACATTATTCAATCAAGAAACATGTTGAGATCAAGAAATGACAAGTTATAACATAGCACATTATACATATAAACAAGTGCATATCACATTAGGGTCATAAACGGGGAGGGAATCGAGCAAAACTAGCAAGAAAACAAGTACAAGGCCAAGGTATGACCGTACCTTAAACCCACGGCCTTGGATTTTTACAAAGAGGAGATCCACGGCCGTGGATCTCAGTCCAGAAACACCCCAAATTCTACGTCCATATCCACGGGCATGGATTTTGTTAAGAAAGAAAATCCACGCCCGTGGATATAATCCCAGCGGCCAAAAATGCATAAAAACAAGGCATGAACGAATTGGAAGCCATAAATCACATAACCAACCCAAAACTCAACCTAAAAACACCCTAAATCAAGTCATGAACTCAAGTATACAAGCTATAACACATTAAGCATCAAAAACACCAAGAAAAAGCATTAAGAGATCATCATCAAATTCATATCTCCAAACTTCAACAAGTCAAGTTCTAGCATCCACCATAATCAAGCTAAACAAGTTCATAACCAACTAATTAGGAACACATAACATTCATGAAATTCAAAGGAAATTAAAGGATTCAAATGATCAACCGAAAGGGGCAAGAAACACACTATTCTTCATCATCTCCCAATCTACTACATGAATGGATGAAACCAAGAAAAACTCATCATAAAATGAATACCAAGAGCTATACTACTCAAAAACATGCTTACTTTCAAAAATAGGTGAGAAATGGTTGGGAGATGAGCTCAATTCTCCAAAGTTTTGGCTATGGGGTTTTCCTCTTCTTCTTCTCTCTTCTTCTTGTTCTTTGTGACTGAATTTTGGGGAATGAGGGGGGTGGGATTTCGGTTGGGGCTGATAGGGAGAGAGAGAGAGTGATGCAAGTGGCTTAGGTCAAGGGTTTAGTGTCTAAGGGTGTTAATTAGGGCCGTAGCTTGAAGAAAAGTCAAGAGTTTGTCATTTTAGGCGCAAGGTGCTCGTTTCGGTTGAGATTTGGGAATCTAAATGGTCTTAGAAAAATATGAGGCTTATCTTATTGAACCCGAATCGTCGATACGAGTTCAATAGAGGTAACGGAACTCGATTCCGAGTTCCCGAGCTCAAGTTATCAAATATGGAACCAAGGGTGCGCTAAATGCTCTTTAGCCCCTAATTGGTTTCGAGAATTAAAACAAATTCACAACTCAAGCAATCGAGAGCAAAATCATGCAACGAATATATAGGCAAGTTCATAATACACATAATTCAATCATACCAAGTTACCATGAAAAACGGAAATCGAAATAAAATCAAACAAGGCATAATCATATGCGCATAAGCAAATACATTTAGAATCAAAATAAAAATTCAAGTGAAATAAGAAAATACTTCAAATAAAACAAGAATAAGATAAATAACGAAAGTTAAAACAATTAAAGTGCGCAAATAGTAATCACATACGTCATACCTGTACGACCGAATAGTCGGGGCATTACAATTTCTCTCCTCCTTAAAAGAATTTGTCCTCGCATTCACTGTTCGCCCGGAAACAATTCGGGATGAAACTTCTTCATCTTTTCTTCTGTCTCCCATGTAGCTTCTTCGCTCTTATCACTTCTCCATAGAACTTTAACTAGTGGAATACGCCGATTCCTGATTTCTTGAAACTTCCGATCCAAAATCTTAATCAGCTTTTGAAAAAAAGTTAGATTCGGTTCTAGTTCCACTTCTTCAACCGGTAAAACCTCGGACTTATCTTGATAGTACTTCCGGAGTTGTGAAACGTGGAACACATTGTGAATTTCGGTCAAATTAGGAGGCAAATCCAAACGATAAGCCGTGTCTCCAATTTTCCCTAAAATCTCAAATGGACCCATATATGGAGGATTCAACTTCCCTCCTTTCCCGATCCTCGAAAATCCTTTGCATGGAGAAGCCTTAAGAAAAACTTTATCTCCAACCTCAAACTCAAGATTCTTTCCCTGCAGATCTGCATAGCTCTTTTGTCGATCCCGAGCTGCTTTCATCCGTTGTCTTATAATTTGGACCTTATCAATGGCATCCTGAACGGCTTTAGAGGGTTTTTTCCTTCTTTTCCCCTCTTTTCACGCCCTCTTGTTTGGTCCAATTCCATTCTTCCAAGTCGAAAAACAACGGAAATCTACACTTACATCCATAGAGAGCCTCATAAGATGCCATCTCTATCGAGGCTTGGTAACTATTATTATAAGCGAACTCGATTAATGGCAACTGCTCGTTCCAAGAGCTCTGAAAATCCAATGCACATGCTCTCAACATATCTTCCAAATACTTAATCAACCTCTCCGAGTGCCCGTCTGTCTGAGGGTGGAAAACTGTGCTGAATTGAGCCTTGTTCCCAAACACTTATCTAATTCTTGCCAAAACCTTGAAGTGAACCTTGGATCCCGATCCGACACGATGCTAACCGGTACTCCATGAAGTCGGACAATCTCATCCTTATACTTCTTAACTAGCTTACTTACCTTATCGGACATCCTAATAGAAAGAAAATGAGCAGAATTAGTTAATCGATCAACGATCACCCAAATTCCATCAAACCCAGCTTTCACTCTGGGTAACCCGAAAATGAAATCCATAGCTATCTGCTCCCACTTCCATTCCAGAATAGGTAAAGGTTGAAGTAATCCCGATGGCTTTTGATGCTCCACCTTCACCACTTGGCAAGTCATACAATGCCTTACAAAATTGACCACATCCCGTTTTAATCCATTCCACCAATAAAACTGCTTCAAATCTTTATACATCTTGTTCCCTCCGGGATGTATCGAATATCCTGATCGATGGGCTTCTTCAACACTATTCTTGAACCGTAGAAGTCCCATGTCATCAAACCCAAATGAACATTTGGGATCGGTTTGAGCCTTCTTTCTCAATTTCTGACCCTCCGGATCATTTCTCTGAGCTTCAAACAATCTCTACCGAAGGTCCGGTTGAACCGTGGTATTCCGAATACTAGCTCTCAACTTAAATGATTCAACCTCACATCCAATTTCCACTTTCACATTGGACACGCTAGCCTTCCTACTAAGCACATCTGCGACTACGTTGGCTTTGCCGGGATGGTATCAGATTGTACACTCACAATCCGCCAAAATCTCCATCCACCTCCTTTGTCTCTTGTTCAACTCCTCCTGAGAGAATAAATACTGAAAACTCTTATGGTCGGAAAAGATCTCAAACGAAATTCCATAGAGATAGTGTCTCCACTTTCCCAAAGCAAAGATCACAGCAGCTAGCTCGAGATCATGAGTGGGGTAATTCTGCTCGTGATCCTTTAGTTTCCTTGAGACGTAGGCAATTACCTTACCATTCTGCATCAAAACACATCCCAAGCCTTCCTTCAAGGCCGTATAGACCGTGTATCCTTCAGTACCCTCGGGAAGTTCCAATATCGGTGCAGTTGTCAACTTTTCCTTCAAAAGTTGGAAGCTTCCCTCACACTTATCATCCCATTCAAACTTAACCTCCTTCTTAATCAATTGGGTTAAAGGTGTAGCAATCTTCGAAAAATCCTTAACAAACCTTCGATAGTAGCCCGCCAAACCCAAGAAACTTCTTACTTCCGAGGCGTTCTTTGGACTCTGCCACTGTAAAACCGTCTCAATCTCAGAAGGATCTACTTCCAACCCTTTTGTTGAGATAATATGACCTAGAAATGATACCCGATCAATCCAAAACTCGCATTTGCTAAACTTAGCAAATAATTGATGTTCTTTTAAAGTTTCCAACACAATTCTGAGATGCCTAGCATGATCTTCCGGAGTCCTCGAATAAACTAGGATGTCATCGATGAATATCACCACAAACTTATCCAAGTAGGACCGAAATATCCGATGCATCATGTCCATGAAACCTGCAGGGGCATTAGTCAAACCGAAAGGCATTACTACGAACTCATAATGTCCATACCGGGTATTAAATCCCGTCTTAGGTATGTCCTCTTCCCGGATTTTCAATTGGTAGTATCCTTGCCTTAAATCCAATTTCGAATAAACCCCCGAACCTTGCAACATATCAAACAAATCCTCAATGTGGGGTAAAGGATACTTGTTCTTTATCGTCATCCGGTTAAGCTCCCGGTAATCTATGCACATTCTTAAAGTTCCATCTTTCTTCTTAACGAAAAGAACCAGTGCGCCCCATGGTGAAGAACTTGGCCGAATATATCCAATCTTAAGTAACTCTTCAAGTTGAACCTTTAATTCCTTCAACTTGGCCAGCGCCATTCTATAAGGAGTCTTAGAGTACGACTCGGATCCCGGATACAAATCTATTACAAATTTAATCTCACGGTCCGGCAGCAACGACCCCAAATTCTCTGGGAATACGTCAGGAAAATCCTTAACAACTGCGGTCTCCTCAAACTTAATTTGATCCTTCGGCTTGTTGAGAAGATATGCAATGAATCCCATAGCTCCTTCTCTTATTAACTTACTAGCTTCCCTAAATGATAGGATGGGTACATTCTTCGATCCCACTTCTCCAATCAACTCTTTCCCCAACTTAATCTTCTTCTTAAAACAATCAACTTCGGCCCGGTGCCGGTATAACCAATCCATACCGAAGATTACCCCATATCTCTTCATCGGCATCACGATGAAATCCGCCGGATAATCTTTCCCTTCTATCAATACCGAACAACCCCGAATACTCTGATCCGTCTGTAAATTTCCTCCAAGAGGAGAACTCACAAAATAGCAAGAATTCACACAAGTAACAGGTAGGCACATAGAAGCACATAGATCACGAGATTTGAAAGAATGAGTAGCACCCGGATCAAATAATGCATGAATGTTCGGGGTGTGAATGCATATGGTACCTTCCACCACGGCTGTCGGATCCACCTCAGCATCATGTTCCTCGCCCTCAAGGGCATAAGCACGAGCTTGAATCATTAGCCTTTGAGCTCCTCTTTGAAATCCTGGAGTCTTATCGGGACACACATCGGCCCTATGGTCGGCTCTCCCACATATGAGGCATAAATTCAACCTCTTTCGGCAGTGATTGTAGGCATGAGTCGGACCTCCACAATAAAGACATGGGGCTACTTCTCGGTGTTGTGCTAAAGGTGCCTGTGTCACTGGTAAAGTTTTCGGGGCTTGTCCTCCAATTCGAGGTTTCTTGAAAGGACCCTTAGGTGGAGCTGCCTGAATCATAGGTCTCTTCCCCAAACTTGACCCGGAACCTTGTCCCATCGGTGCCCTAAAAACTGAATCTTTCCTTTTAAATTCCTCCTCTTGCTCCAATGCTCTTTGTACTGTGTCTGCAAAGGATAAGTAGTTATGCCCAGCTTGACCATGTCTCAAATCTTGTCGTAGTCCCGCTATGAATTTCTTAGACTTTCTTTTCTCATCCCGAGTAATGTGGGGAGCGTACTTCCCAAGCCTATTGAAAATGGCAATGTATTGAGCCACCGTACGATTGCCCTGCTTTAATTCCATAAATTTCTGCTCCTTTCTTTCCCTTACCACTTCGGACACAAAACACTCCCGAAACTCTCTTTTAAAAATCTCCCAAGTTACCTCTTCTCCATCAACTTGTAGCTTCTCCTTTGTGTCCTCTGCCACCAATCATACGCCTCGCCATCAAGTTGAAATATGGAAAATTGTGCCTTCTATTGATTAGTAAATTATTGAACCTCATATATTCTCTCTAATCTTATTACCCAACCCTCCGAGACTGCATCATCAATAGATCCCGAGAATCATGGGGGATTATAGCTTAGAAACACTCCATGAGAATCCCTATTGTTATGCGGTGGAGGGACTTGTTGCTCAGTTTGTTGTGGTGGAGGAGCCTAAGCCCTTCGTTGCTCGACATAGTTATAAACTGCCTCCATGAAATTATCCATGTTCATTAGAGGTGGTTGTTGAGGTTGTTGCTCAGGTGTAGGAGAACGATCCTGTCGACGACGTGGACCTGGTGATCTATTTCTATCTCTCCTTGGAGGCATTCTGTCAATAATACACTGAGATGCATGCCATTGTTAGTTCATGCATGAGAGTGCGCTTAATTCAATCAAAACCAAAAGGTGAAACACATAAGCACATAGGAAATGCATAAGCAATCACGTTAACAAGTTGTTCCTAGAGCCGAACGACTTAAACTGACTCAACACGACACTAAGCCCGGGTTTTGCAACCCTAGGCTCTAATACCACATAAGGATGTAGCGCCCGGGCGTAAGGCAACACATCCCCCGCACCGAGACCCGACCCGTATATGAAATGGGAAATCCATACACGTGCCAAATCACGATGAACGGGGACATAACACACACGCTAAGCTAGGCGGGAGCTAACCCTTAGACCAATCAACAACGGAATATTGTAAAATTAGAGTTTCAATAAATAAAGCGGAAGCAATTCAACATATATATTTATAGGTACCAACATTTACAACCTGTACAGTAGCCATCACGGCCCCAAACAAAACCCAACGCTCCATACATGAACATAATACAAAACTAATAAGAACAAGTATATATGAGTGTAAAGGAAATGCTAGACACCAATGCAAGACTAGACGACTCGTATTCCCGCTTAGCACCCCCAAACCTGCACAAAACAACTGAAAACAAACCGGGTTCAGTCTAAAAGAAACTGGTGGGTATAAAAACGGGGCATAGTATATAATACAACGGAAATTAAACACATACATGCATGCCTTAATGCCATTAGAAGTTTGATCAGAATTTCCCAAGCGGGTAAGACAAAGAAGATATCAACGGGATTACGACTATCATTTTCGATCATAATTAATCATAGGGTTTAAGGCCCGACGAGTGGGCGTGCATAATCTCCAACCATCTCCTCGTGTAAACATATCATAATTCATTAGTTATCATACATGTCTTTTGTGCACATACATTCATGATCATAATCATACATATACACCTTTTTCCTCCGGGTGGTGGACGGGTTTGCAAGGCCCGACCACCTCATGCATTGACCCAGGAGGGAGGGGGGGGTACATGAATCCCCCAAGGGCGCTCAACAACCTTTCCACACTAATCTCCTAGCGAGGTCCGGTCTTTGTTAAATAGTTGGGACTAGCACATGGGATCACCGTCGGCCCTTGCCTCCCCAGATAGCCACATGTGCTAGGTCCCGGGCCCGTGCAACATTATCATGCTCTCGCCAAAACATAAGGTAGGATTCATAAGGAAAAGGTTTACGTTTGAAATCATTTACTCGAGAAAAGACTCTAAATACGTATATTATACATTTTGGCGTAAACTTTGCACATTGGTTGTATATAGGGTCATTTTAACTAGTAGAAGAGAAACCCATCTTGAAGCGGTAAAAGAAAAAAACAAGAGCCTCAAAGGTCGCCCCCGTCTCCAACCAAACCCGAATCTGTGCAAAAGAGGTAGTGTGAGACTCAACATGACCATATACGATGCTCGACTATGTTATGCATATGATATGCGATGTATAAAGGTAAGATGATGTCAAGGAGTCACATATTCACATAATTCATTCAAAGCATGAAGACTACACGTGCAAGCAAGGGAGTTCTTAGATCTCTTAAGGCACATTTCTCATTAAACGAATCCAAAGACGTAATGCAATACACGTAACACTCAAAACACATTATTCAATCAAGAAACACGTTGAGATCAAGAAATGACAAGTTATAACATAGCACATTATACATATAAACAAGTGCATATCACATTAGGGTCGTAAACGGGGAGGGAATCGAGCAAAACTAGCAAGAAAACAAGTACAAGGCCAAGGTATGACCGTACCTTAAACCCACGGCCGTGGATTTTTACAAAGAGAAGATCCACGGCCATGGATCTCAGTCCAAAAACACCCCAAATTCTACGTCCATATCCACGGGCGTGGTTTTTGTTAAGAAGGAAAATCCACTGCCGTGGGTATAGTCCCAGCGGCCAAAAATGCATAAAAACAAGGCATGAACGAATTGGAAGCCATAAATCACATAACCAACCAAAAACTCTACCTAAAAACACCCTAAATCAAGTCATGAACTCAAGTATACAAGCTAAAACACATTAAGCATCAAAAACTCCAAGAAAAAGCATTAAGAGATCATCATCAAATTCATATCTCCAAGCTTCAACAAGTCAAGTTCAAGCATCCACCATAATCAAGAAAAACAAGTTCATTACCAACTAATTAGGAACACATAATATTCATGAAATTCAAAGGAAATTAAAGGATTCAAATGATCAACCGAAAGGGGCAAGAAACACACTATTCATCATCATCACCCAATCTACTACATGAATGGATGAAACCAAGAAAAACTCATCATAAAATGAATACCAAGAGCTATACTACTCAAAAACATGCTTACTTTCAAAAATAGGTGAGAAATGGTAGGGAGATGAGCTCAATTCTCCAAAGTTTTCGCTATGTGGTTTTCCTCTTCTTCTTCTCTCTTCTTCTTGTTCTTTGTGGCTGAATTTTGGGGAATGAGGGGGGTGGGATTTCAGTTGGGGCTGATAGGGAGAGAGAGAGAGAGAGAGTGATGCAAGTGGCTTAGGTCAAGGGTTTAGGGTCTAAGGGTGTTAATTAGGGCCGTAGCTTGAAGAAAAGTCAAGAGTTTGTCATTTTAGGCGCAAGGTGCTCGTTTCGGTTGAGATTTGGGAATCTAAATGGTCTTAGAAAAATAGGAGGCTTATCCCATTGAACCCGAATCGTCGATACGAGTTCAATAGAGGTAACGAAACTCGATTCCTAGTTCCCGAGCTCAAGTTATCAAATATGGAACCAAGGGTGCGTTAAATGCTCTTTAATCCCTAATTGGTTTCGAGAATTAAAACAAATTCACAACTCAAGCAATCGAGAGCAAAATCATGCAACGAATATATAGGTAAGTTCATAATACACATAATTCAATCATACCAAGTTACCATGAAAAACGGAAATCGAAAAAAAATCAAACAAGGCATAATCATACGCGCATAAGCAAATACGTTTAGAATCAAAATAAAAATTCAAGTGAAATAAGAAAATACTTAAAATAAAACAAGAATAAGATAAATAACGAAAAGTTAAAACAATTAAAGTGCGCAAATAGTAATCACATACGTCATACCTGTACGGCCGAATAGTCGGGGCGTTACAATCTCTCCTCCTTAAAAGAATTCATCCTCGGATTCACTGTTCGCCCCGAAACAATTCGGGATGAAACTTCTTCATCTTTTCTTCTGTCTTCCATGTAGCTTCTTCGCTCTTATCATTTCTCCAAAGAACTTTAACTAGTGGAATACGCCGATTCCTGAGTTCTTGAAACTTCAGATCCAAAATCTTAATCGGCTTTTCAACAAAAGTTAGATTCGGTTCTAGTTCCACTTCTTCAACCGGTAAAACCTAGGACTCATTTTGATTGTACTTCCGGAGTTGTGAAATGTGGAACACATTGTGAATTTCGGTCAAATTATGAGGCAAATCCAAACGATAAGCCGTGTCTCCAACTTTCCCTAAAATCTCAAATGGACCCATATATCGAGGATTCAACTTCCCTCATTTCCCGATCCTCGAAAATCCTTTGTGTGGAGAAGCCTTAAGAAAAACTTTATCTCCAACCTCAAACTCAAGATTTTGTCTCCGCAGATCCACATAGCTCTTTTGTCGATCCCGAGCTGCTTTCATCCGTTGTCTTATAATTTGGACCTTATCAATGGCATCCTGAACGGCTTTAGAGGGTTTTTCCTTCTTTTCCCCTCTTTTCACGCCCTCTTGTTTGGTCCAATTCCATTCTTCCAAGTCGAAAAACAACGGAAATCTACACTTACGTCCTTAGAGAGCCTCATAAGGTGCCATCTCTATCGAGGCTTGGTAACTATTATTATAAGCGAACTCGATTAATGGCAACTACACGTTCCAAGAGCTCTGAAAATCCAATGCACATGCTCTCAACATATCTTCCAAATACTTAATCAACCTCTCCGACTACCCGTCTGTCTGAGGGTGGAAAGCTGTGATGAATTGAAGCCTTGTTCCCAAACACTTATCTAATTCTTGCTAAAACCTTGAAGTGAACCTTGGATCCCGATCCGACACGATGCTAACCGGTACTCCATGAAGTCGGACAATCTCATCCTTATACTTCTTAGCTAGCTTACTTACCTTATCGGACATCCTAATAGCAAGAAAATGAGCAAAATTCGTTAATCGATCCACGATCACCCAAATTCCATCAAACCCACCTTTCACTCTGGGTAACCCGAAAACGAAATCCATAGCTATCTGCTCCCACTTCCATTCCGGAACAGGTAAAGGTTGAAGTAATCCCGATGGCTTTTGATGCTCGACCTTCACCACTTGGCAAGTCATACAATACCTTACAAAATTGACCACATCCCGTTTTAATCCATTCCACCAATAAAACTGCTTCAAATCTTTATACATCTTGTTCCCTCCGGGATGTATCGAATATCCTGATCGATGGGCTTCTTCAAGAATAATCCTTTTCAACTCTTCCGACACTACAACTCTATTCTTGAACCGTAGAAGTCCCGTGTCATCAAACCCAAATGAACATTTGGGATCGGTTTGAGCCTTCTATGTCAATTTCTGAACCTCCGTATCATTTCTCTAAGCTTCAAACAATCTCTACCGAAGGTCCGATTGAACCGTGGTATTCCGAATACCAGCTCTCAACTTAAATGATTCAACCTCACATCCAATTTCCACTTTCACATTGGACACGCTAGCCTTCCTACTAAGCACATCTGCGACCACGTTGGCTTTGCCGGGATGGTATCAGATTGTACACTCACAATCCGCCAAAATCTCCATCCACCGCCTTTGTCTCTTGTTCAACTCCTCCTGAGAGAATAAATACTGAAAACTCTTATGGTCGGAAAAGATCTCAAACGAAATTCCATAGAGATAGTGTCTCCACTTTCCCAAAACAAAGATCACAGCCGCTATCTCGAGATCATGAGTGGAGTAATTCTGCTCGTGATCCTTTAGTTTCCTTGAGACGTAGGCAATTACCTTACCATTCTGCATCAAAACACATCCCAAGCCTTCCTTCGAGGCGTCCGTATAGACCGTGTATCCTTCAGTACCCTCGGGAAGTGCCAATATCGGTGCAGTTGTCAACTTTTCCTTCAAAAGTTGGAAGCTTCCCTCACACTTTTCATCCCATTCAAACTTAACCTCCTTCTTAATCAATTGGGTTAAAGGTGTAGCAATCTTCGAAAAATCCTTAACAAACCTTCGATAATAGCCCGCCAAACCCAAGAAACTTCTTACTTCCGAGGCGTTCTTTGGACCTTGCCACTGTAAAACCGTCTCAATCTTAGAAGGATCTACTTCCAACCCTTTTCTTGAGATAATATGACCTATAAACGATAGCCGATCAATCCAAAACTCGCATTTGCTAAATTTAGCAAATAATTGGTGTTCTCTTAAAGTTTCCAACACAATTCTGAGATACCTAGCATGATCTTCCGGGGTCCTCGAATAAACTAGGATGTCATCGATGAATATCACCACAAACTTATCCAAGTAGGACCGAAATATCCGATGCATCATGTCCATGAAACCTGCAGGGGCATTAGTCAAACCGAAAGGCATCACTACGAACTCATAATGTCCATACCGGGTATTAAATCCCGTCTTAGGTATGTCCTCTTCCCGGATTTTCAATTGGTAGTATCCTTGCCTTAAATCCAATTTCGAATAAACCCCCGAACCTTGCAACATATCAAACAAATCCTCAATGTGGGGTAAAGGATACTTGTTCTTTATCGCCATCCGGTTAAGCTCCCGGTAATCTATGCACATTCTTAAATTTCCATCTTTCTTCTTAACGAAAAGAACCGGTGCGCCCTTTAGTGAAGAACTTGGCCGAATATATCCAATCTTAAGTAACTCTTCAAGTTGAATCTTTAATTTCTTCAACTTGGCTGGCGCCATTCTATAAGGAGTCTTAGCGTACGGCTCAGATTCTGGATACAAATCTATTACAAATTCAATCTCACGGTCCGGCGGCAACGACCCCAAATTCTCTGGGAATACGTCAGGAAAATCCTTAACAACTGCGGTCTCCTCAAACTTAATTTGATCCTTCGGCTTGTTGAGAAGATATGCAACGAATCCCATAGCTACTTCTCTTGTTAACTTACTAGCTTCCATAAATGATAGGATGGGTACATTCTTCGATCCCACTTCTCCAACCAACTCTTTCCCCAACTTAATCTTCTTCTTAAAACAATCAACTTCGGCCCGGTGCCGGTACAACCAATCCATACCGAAGATTACCCCATATCTCTTTATAGGCATCACGATGAAATCCGCCGGATAGTCTTTCCCTTCTATGAATACCGAACAACCCCGAATAATCTGATCCGTCTGCAAATTTCCTCCAAGAGGAGAACTCACAAAATAGCAAGAATTCACACAAGTAACAGGTAGGTACATAGATCACGCGATATGAAAGAATGAGTAGCACCCGGTGTTGGAAAACACGAATCAGAAAGCAGCGAAAATTTAAAAATTTTCCAACAAAAGGACCTTGGACTCGCAATCGTGTATCTAAATTCGTAGAGATAAGAAACTTACTTTTCTTTTATTCTTTCTTGAGGCGTTTCAGGCCACCCAAGAATGCTCTTCTCGCGGCTTGATCCCCTCTCCTTGGTAAAGCTCGAATCTTCAAACTTCTAACTTGAAGCTCTCTAGAGATAGTCCACCAACTTGACTAAAATCTAACTAGTAAGGATGCTAGTTCTCTAGTTAGTGTTTAGGCTTAACCTAGGGTTTCGTTTATCTTGGAGAAAGGATGGTGTTCAACACATGAACCAAAAGAATTGCCAATAAGGGGAGCTCGATAATAAGGGAGAGGCCGAAAATCCCTAGTCCTTATGGGCTAAGGATTTTGGTCCCTCTCTTTTGACTTTGACTTTGAATTCAAATTCAAATCAACTTTCAAGAGAGCTGAAATATCCAAACTATTTTTGGATAATTTTATACTTTATTTATTTAAAATAAATAACTTATTTTATCTAATTAATTAATTCATAATTAATTAACTAGATTATTTTTTCTCTAAAATAAAACTTTCTTTTTAATTCAAAATTAAACCAAAGTCTATTAAATAATTAACACATTTATTTATTTAATACATATATACAATACATATAGTTACACGTGTGGGACACGTATCACAAGGACACGTGTCACTCACGTGACCCACACGTGTGGAACCCTCTTAGCCTGATTAACTCATTTAATCATTTTAAAGCCTCAACTCATGTAACCAAGTTGTTGTGTGTGACCCTCTAGGTTTTCAATTCAATTAGCAGTGACCCTAATTAATTAATTCACTAATTAAATAATCGGTCCACAGATTAAACGACCATAGTCTAGCAACAGGTGTTTAACCCCTACCTGAATTGGAATGTTCGGATTCGACAGAACCTTTAAGTCATTGATTCATGTGAGATACAATCCTCCTACTTACTATCTCCTAACCAAGATCTAGGGCAAGGGAATAATCAGAACCCTAATAATCCGGTCTTAAAGCTAAGTGCATTTCATATCCATTTGATCTCAATCCAAGAAACCCTTTTCTTGATGTCTTGATCTACTGCCTTGGCCAAGGACTCCATATGTCATATGAATGACTTACACAACAAGAGATCACCTTGCATATGCAAGTGTAGGTCCTTTCTTGATTCTCATTCACTTTCATGAATCACTTGTGTAGCCCCAGCATAAGCCTTGAATCAGTTATCTAAGGCGACACCCTTTAAAGCTTATACCTAAGACCACAGAGTTAATTCTTAAAGTGACAAGGAACATCAAGTCTAAGGATCAATTAATCACATCAATGACTCCTCAGATATTTCCTAATCTGGAAGTTTCCATTTCCGGAAATAGAAACTTCCTTTCCCATTTAGGAATGTTGTCACACGGGGCACCTCAGTGAACTTACTTATTAAAGTAAGCACCCTCATGTATCACGCACGTATCAACTATACACTTTGCACCTCCATGAAACAAGGTGGTCCTTCTTAAGGGCGTGATCCTACAAGCAAGCCTTAGAGGAGTCAGGTTGACACTCCCACTGTCTGTAGGACTCATCGGCTTGGAGCATTTTACTAATCATGACTTATGTGATATAGGGCTCGTTTCATGAACCATTTCACCTAAATGGTAGAGTCCTAAACTCATCAGGATTAGGGGAGTTCTCATACATGCACAGCTAAAGTAAACGCATACCAAACAAGAGCATATAAAGAAGTGTTGCCTCAATTCGTTATTTCATTCAAAGATTGTCTGTGATTACAATAAGGAAAAACACAAAGCCTATATACAATCGGCTTTCTAGGGCACTATTCCTAACACCCGGATCAAATAATGCATGAATGTTCGTTGTGTGAATGCATATGGTACCTTCCACCACGGCTGTCGGATCCACCTCAGCATCATGTTACTCGTCCTCAAGGGTATAAGCACGAGTCGGATCCTTCTAAGATTGAGACGGCTGTCGGATCCACCTCAGCATCATGTTTGAAATCCTGGAGTCTTGTCGGGACACATAAGGATGTAGCGCCCGAGCGTAAGGCACCACATCCCCCGCACCAAGACCCGACCCGTATATTAAATGGTAAATCCATACACGTCCCAAATCACGATGAACGGGGACATAACACACACGCTAAGCTAGGCGGGAGCTAACCCTTAGACCAATCAACAACGGAATATAGTAAAATCAGAGTTTCAATAAATAAAGCGGAAGCAATTCAACATATATACTTATAGGTGCCAACACTTACAACCTGTACAGTAGCCATCACGGCCCCAAACAAAACGCAACGCTCCATACATGAACATAATACAAAAGTAATAAGAACAAGTATATATGAGTGTAAAGGAAATGCTAGACACCAATGCAAGACTAGACAACTCGTATTCCCGCTTAGCACCCCCAAACCTGCACAAAACAACTGAAAACAAACCGGGTTCAGTCTAAAAGAAACTGGTGCGTATAAAAACGGGGCATAGTATATAATACAACGGAATTTAAACAGATACATGCATGACTTAATCCCATTAGAAGTTTGATCAGAATTTCCCAAGCGGGTAGGACAAAGAAGACATCAACGGGATTACGACTATCATTTTCGATCATAATTAATCATAGGGTTTAAGGCCCGGCGAGTGGGCGTGCATAATCTCCAACTATCTCCTTGTGTAAACATATCATAATTCATTAGTTATTATACATGTCTTTTGTGCACATACATTAATGATCATAATCATACATATACACCTTTTTCCTCCGGGTGGTGGACGGGTTTGCAAGGCCCGACCACCTCATGCATTGACCCGGGGGGTACATGAATCCCCCAAGGGCACTCAACTACCATTCCATGCTAATCTCCTAGCGAGGTCTGGTCTTTGTTAAATAGTTGGGACTAGCACATGGGATCACCGTCGGCTCTTGCCTCCATGGATAGCCACATGTGCTAGGTCCCGGGCCCGTGCATCATTATCATGCTCTCGCCAAAACATAAGGTAGGATTCATAAGGAAAAGGCTTACGTTTGAAATCATTTACTCGAGAAAAGACTCTAAATACGTATATTATACATTTTGGCGTAAACTTTGCACATCGGTTGTATATAGGGTCATTTTAACTAGTAGAAGAGAAACCCATCTTGATGCGGCAAAAGAAGAAAAGCAAGAGCCTCAAAGGTCGCCCCCGTCTCCAACCAAACCCAAATCTGTGCAAAAGAGGTAGTGTGAGACTCAACATGACCATATACGATGCTCGGCTATGTTAGGCATATGATATGCGACGTATAAAGGTAAGATGATGTCAAGGAGTCACATATTCACATAATTCATTCAAAGCATGAAGATTACACATGCAAGCAAGGGAGTTCTTAGATCACTTAAGGCACATTTCTCATTAAACGAATCCAAAGACATAATGCAATCCACGTAACACTCAAAACACGAAACACGTTGAGATCAAGAAATGACAAGTTATAACATAGCACATTATATATATAAACAAGTGCATATCACATTAGGGTCATAAACGGGGAGGGAATCGAGCAAAACTAGCAAGAAAACAAGTACAAGACCGAGGTATGACCGTACCTTAAACCCACGGCCGTAGATGTTTACAAAGAGGAGATCCACGGCCGTGGATCTCAGTCCAGAAACACCCCAAATTCTACGTCCATATCCACGGGCGTGGATTTTGGTAAGAAGGAAAATCCACGGCCGTGGATATAGTCCCAGCGGCCAAAAATGTATAAAAACAAGGCATGAACGAATTGGAAGCCATAAATCACATAACAAACCCAAAACTCTACCTAAAAACACCCTAAATCATGTCATGAACTCAAGTATACAAGCTATAACACATTAAGCATCAAAAACTCCAAGAAAAAGCATTAAGAGATCATCATCAAATTCATATCTCCAAGCTTCAACAAGTCAACTTCAAGCATCCACCATAATCAAGCAAAACAAGTTCATAACCAACTAATTAGGAACACATAATATTCATGAAATTCAAAGGAAATTAAAGGATTCAAATGATCAACCGAAAGGGGCAAGAAACACACTATTCATCATCATCTCCCGATCTACTACATGAATGGATGAAACCAAGAAAAACTCATCATAAAATGAATACAAATAGCTATACTACTAAAAAACATGCTTACTTTCAAAAATAGGTAAGAAATGGTAGGGAGATGAGCTCAATTCTCCAAAGTTTTGGCTATGGGGTTTTCCTCTTCTTCTTCTCTCTTATTCTTGTTCTTTGTGGCTGAATTTTGGGGAATGTGGGGGGTGGGATTTCGGTTGGCGCTGATAGGGAGAGAGAGAGAGTGATGCAAGTGGCTTAGGTCAAGGGTTTAGGGTCTAAGGGTGTTAATTAGGGCCGTAGCTTGAAGAAAAGTCAAGAGTTTGTCATTTTAGGCGCAAGGGGCTCGTTTCGGTTGAGATTTGGGAATCTAAATGGTCTTAGAAAAATAGGAGGCTTATATCATTGAACCCGAATCGTCGATACGAGTTCAATAGAGGTAACGGAACTCGATTTCGAGTTCCCGAGCTCAAGTTATCAAGTATGGAACCAAGGGTGCGCTAAATGCTCTTTAGCCCCTAATTGGTTTCGAGAATTAAAACAAATTCACAACTCAAGCAATCGAGAGCAAAATCATGCAACGAATATATAGGTAAGTTCATAATACATGTAATTCAATCATACCAAGTTACCATGAAAAACGGAAATCGAAACAAAATCAAACAAAGCATAATCATACGCGCATAAGCAAATACGTTTAGAATCAAAATAAAATTTCAAGTGAAATAAGAAAATACTTCAAATAAAACAAGAATAAGATAAATAACGAAAGTTAAAACAATTAAAGTGCGTAAATAGTAATCACATACGTCATACCTGTACGGCCGAATAGTCGAGGCGTTACAATCTCTCCTCCTTAAAAGAATTCATCCTCGGATTCAGTGTTCGACCGGAAACAATTCAGGATGAAACTTCTTCATCTTTTCTTCTGTCTTCCATGTAGCTTCTTCGCTCTTATCACCTCTTCAAAGAACTTTAACTAGTGGAATACGCCGATTCCTGAGTTCTTGAAACTTTCGATCCAAAATCTTAATCGGCTTTTGAACAAAAGTTAGATTCGGTTCTAGTTCCACTTCTTAAACCGGTAAAACCTCGGACTCATTTTGATAGTACTTCCGGAGTTGTGAAACCTGGAACACATTGTGAATTTCGGTCAAATTAGGAGGCAAATCCAAACGATAAGCCGTGTCTCCAACTTTCCCTAAAATCTCAAATGGACCCATATATCGAGGATTCAACTTCCCTCATTTCCCGATCCTCGAAAATCCTTTACGTGGAGAAGCCTTAAGAAAAACTTTATCTCCAACCTCAAACTCACGATTCTTTTTCTACAGATCCGCATAGCTCTTTTGTCGATCCCGAGCTGCTTTCATCCGTTGTCTTATAATTTGGACCTTATCAATGGCATCCTGAACGATTTTAGAGGGTTTTTCCTTCTCTTCCCCTCTTTTCACGCCCTCTTGTTTGGTCCAATTCCATTCTTCCAAGTCGAAAAACAACGGAAATCTACACTTACGTCCGTAGAGAGCCTCATAAGGTGCCATCTCTATCGAGGCTTGGTAACTATTATTATAAGCGAACTCGATTAATGACAACTGCTCGTTCCAAGAGCTCTGAAAATCCAATGCACATGCTCTCAACATATCTTCCAAATACTTAATCAACCTCTCCGACTGCCCGTCTATCTGAGGGTGGAAAGCTGTGCTGAATTGAAGCCTTGTTCCCAAACACTTATCTAATTCTTGCCAAAACCTTGAAGTGAACCTTGGATCCCGATCCGACACGATGCTAACCGGTACTCCATGAAGTCGGACAATCTCATCCTTATACTTCTTAGCTAGCTTACTTACCTTATCGGACATCCTAATAGCAAGAAAATGAGCAGAATTCGTTAATCGATCCACGATCACCCAAATTCCATCAAACCCACCTTTCACTCTGGGTAACCCCGAAAACGAAATCCATAGCTATCTGCTCCCACTTCCATTCCGGAATAGGTAAAGGTTGAAGTAATCCCCGATGGCTTTTGATGCTCAACCTTCATCACTTGGCAAGTCATACAATGCCTTACAAAATTGACCACATCCAGTTTTAATACATTCCACCAATAAAACTGCTTCAAATCTTTATACATCTTGTTCCCTTCGGGATGTATCGAATATCCTGATCGATTGGTTTCTTCAAGAATAATCCTTTTCAACTCTTCCGGCACTACAACTCTATTCTTGAACCGTAGAAGTCCGTTGTCATCAAACCCAAATGAACATTTGGGATCGGTTCGAGCCTTCTATGTCAATTTCTGAACCTCCGGATCATTTCTTTGAGCTTCAAACAATCTCTGCCGAAGGTCCGGTTGAATCGTGATATTCCGAATACTAGCTCTCAACTTAAACGATTCAACCTCACATCCAATTTCCACTTTCACATTGGACACGGTAGCCTTCCTACTAAGCACATCTGCGACCACGTTGGCTTTGCCGGGATGGTAACGGATTGTACACTCACAATCCGCCAAAATCTCCATCCACCGCCTTTGTCTCTTGTTCAACTCCTCCTGAGAGAATAAATACTAAAAACTCTTACGGTCGGAAAAGATCTCAAACGAAATTCCATAGAGATAGTGTCTCTACTTTCCCAAAGCGAAGATCACAACCGCTAGCTCGAGATCATGAGTGGGGTAATTCTGCTCGTGATCCTTTAGTTTCCTTGAGACGTAGGCAATTACCTTACCATTCTGCATCAAAACTCATCCCAAGCCTTCCTTCGAGGCGTCCGTATAGACCGTGTATCCTTCAGTACCCTCGGGAAGTGCCAATATCGGTGCAGTTGTCAACTTTTCCTTCAACAGTTGGAAGCTTCCCTCACACTTTTCATCCCATTCAAACTTAACCTCCTTCTTAATCAATTGGGTTAAAGGTGTAGCAATCTTCGAAAAATCCTTAACAAACCTTCGATAATAGCCCGCCAAACCCAAGAAACTTCTTACTTCCGAGGCGTTCTTTAGACCTTGCCACTGTAAAACCGTCTCAATCTTAGAAGGATCTACTTTCAACCCTTTTCTTGAGATAATAATACCTAGAAACGATACCCCATCAATCCAAAACTCGCATTTGCTAAACTTAGCAAATAAGTGATGTTCTCTTAAAGTTTCCAACACAATTCTGAGATGCCTAGCATGATCTTCCGGAGTCCTCGAATAAACTAGGATGTCGTCGATGAATATCACCACAAACTTATCCAAGTAGGGCCGAAATATCCGATGCATCATGTCCATGAAAGCTACAGGGGCATTAGTCAAACCGAAAGGCATCACTACGAACTCATAATGTCCATACCGGGTATTAAATCCCGTCTTAGGTATGTTCTCTTCCCGGATTTTCAATTGGTAGTATCCTTGCCTTAAATCCAATTTCGAATAAACCCCCGAACCTTGCAACATATCAAACAAATCCTCAATGTGGGGTAAAGGATACTTGTTCTTTATCGTCACCCGGTTAAGCTCCCGGTAATCTATGCACATTCTTAAAGTTCCATATTTCTTCTTAACGAAAAGAACCGGTGCGCCCCATGGTGAAGAACTTGGCCGAATATATCCAATCTTAAGTAACTCTTCAAGTTGAATCTTTAATTCCTTCAATTTGGCCGGCGCCATTCTATAAGGAGTCTTAGCGTACGGCTCAGATCCCGGATACAAATCCTTTACAAATTCAATCTCACGGTCCGACGGCAACGACCCCAAATTCTCTGGGAATATGTCCGGAAAATCCTTAACAACTGCGGTCTCCTCAAACTTAATTTGATCCTTCGGCTTGTTGAGAAGATATGCAACGAATCCCATAGCTCCTTCTCTTATTAACTTACTAGCTTCCATAAATGATAGGATGGGTACATTCTTCGATCCCACCTCTCCAACCAACTCTTTCCCCAACTTAATCTTCTTCTTAAAACAATCAACTTCGGCCCGGTGCCGGTATAACCAATCCATACCGAAGATTATCCCATATCTCTTCATAGGCATCACGGTGAAATCCACCGGATAATCTTTCCCTTCTATCAATACCGAACAACCCCGAATAATCTGATCCGTCTGCAAATTTCCTCCAAGAGGACAACTCACAAAATAGCAAGAATTCACACAATTAACAGGTAGGCACATAGATCACGAGATATGAAAGAATGAGTAGCAACCGGTGTTGGAAAACACGAATCAGAAAGCAGTGAAAATTTAAAAATTTTCCAACAAAAGGACCTTGGACTCGCAATCGTGTATCCAAATTCGTAGAGATAAGAAACTTACTTTTCTTTTATTCTTTCTTGAAGCGTTTCAAGCCACCCAAGAACGCTCTTCTCGCGGCTTGATCCCCTCTCCTTGGTAAATCTCGAATCTTCAAACTTCTAACTTGAAGCTCTCTAGAGATAGTCCACCAACTTGACTACAATCTAACTAGTAAGGATGCTAGTTCTCTAGTTAGTGTTTAGGCTTAACCTAGGGTTTCGTTTATCTTGAAGAAAGGATGGTGTTCAACACATGAACCAAAAGAATTGCCAATTAGCTCTAAGGGGAGCTCGAGCTCCCCTATTTATAATAAGGGAGTGGCCGAAAATCCCTAGTCCTCATGGGCTAAGGATTTTGGTCCCTCTCTCCTATTACTTGATCATCAAGTAATTTTGACTTTGACTTTGAATTCAAATTCAAATCAACTTTCAAGAGAGCTAAAGTATCCAAACTACTTTTGGATAATTTTATACTTTATTTATTTAAAATAAATAACTTATTTTATCTAATTAATTAATTCATAATTAATTAACTAGATTATTTTTTCTCCAAAATAAGACTTTCTTTTTAATTCAAAATTAAACCAAAGTCTATTAAATAATTAACACATTTAATTATTTAATATATATATACAATATATATATTTACACATGTGGGACACGTGTCACAAGGACACGTGTCACTCACGTGACCCACACGTATGGTTTCACACGTGTGGAACCCTCTTGGCCTGATTAACTCGTTTAATCATTTTAAAGCCTCAACTCATGTAACCAAGTTGTTGTGTGTGACCCTCTAGGCTCTCAATTCAATTAGCAGTGACCCTAATTAATTAATTCACTAATTAAATAATCGGTCCACAGATTAAACGACCATAGTCTAGCAACAGGTGTTTAACCCCTAGCTGAATTGGAATGTTCGGATTCGACAGAACCTTTAAGTCATTGATTCATGTGAGATACAATCCTCCTACTTACTATCTCTCAACCAAGATCTAGGGCAAGGGAATAATCAGAACCCTAATAATCCGGTCTTAAAGCTAAGTGCATTTCATATCCATTTGATCTCAATCCAAGAAACCCTTTTCTTGATGTCTTGATCTACTGCCTTGGCTAAGGACTCCATATGGCATATGAATGACTTACACAATAAGAGATCACGTTACATATGCAAGTGTAGGTCCTTTCTTTATTCTCATTCACTTTCATGAATCACTTGTGCAGCCCCAGCATAAGCCTTAAATCAGTTGTCTAAGGTGACACCCTTTAAAGCTTATACCTAAGACTACAGAGTTAACTCATAAAGTGACAAGGAACCTCAAGTCTAAGGATCAATTAATCACGTCAATGACTCATGAGATATTTCCTAATCTGGAAGTTTCCATTTCCTGAAATAGAAACTTCCTTTCCCATTTAGGAATGTTCTCACACGGGGCACCTCAGTGAACTTACTTATTAAAGTAAGCACCCTCATGTATCACGCACGTATCAACCATACAGTTTGCACCTCCATGAAACAAGGTGGTCTTTCTTAAGGGCGTGATCCCACAAGCAAGCCTTAGAGGAGTCAGGTTGACACTCCCAGTGTCTGTAGGACTCATCTGCTTGGAGCATTTTACTAATCATGACTTATGTGATATAGGCTCGTTTCATGAACCATTTCACCTAAAAGGTAGTGTCCTAAAGTCATCAGATTAGGGGAGTTCTCATACATGCACAGCTAAAGTAAACGCATACCAAACAAGAGCATATAAAGAAGTGTTTCCTCAATTCGTTATTTCATTCAAAGATTGTCTGTGATTACAATAAAAAAAAGCACAAAGCGGATATACAATCGGCTTTCTAGGGCACTATTCCTAACACCCAGATCAAATAATGTATGAATGTTCGTGGGGTGAATGCATATGGTACCTTCCACCACGGCTGTCGGATCCACCTCAGCATCCTGATCCTCGCCCTCAAGTGCATAAGCATGAGCTTGAATCATTGGCCTTTGAGCTCCTCTTTGAAATCCTGGAGTCTTGTCGGGATACACATCGACCCTATGGTCGGCTCTCCCACATATGAGGCATAAATTCAACCTCTTCCGATAGTGATTGTAGGCATGAGTCAGACCTCCACAATAAAGACATGGGGGTACTTCTCGGCGTTGTGCTAAAGGTGCCGGTGTCACTGGTAAAGTTTTCGGGGCCTGCGGGGCTTGTACTCCAATTTGAGGTTTCTTGAAAGGACCCTTAGGTGGAGCTGTCTGAATCATAGTTCTCTTCCCCAAACATGACCCGGAACCTTGTCCCATCGGTGCCCTAAAAACTGAATCTTTCCTTTTAAATTCCTCCTCTTGCTCCAATGCTCTCTGTACCGTGTCTGCAAAGGATAAGTAGTTATGCCCAGCTTGACCATGTCTCAAATCTTGTCGTAGTCCCGCTATGAATTTCTTAGACTTTCTCTTCTCATCCCATATAATGTGGGGAGCGTACTTCCCAAGCCTATTGAAAATGGCAATGTATTGAGCCACCGTGCGATTGCCCTGCTTTCATTCCATAAATTTCTGCTCCTTTCTTTCCCTTACCATTTCGGACACAAAACACTCCGGAAACTCTCTTTTAAAAACCTCCCAAGTTACCTCTTCTCCATCAACTTATAGCTTCTCCTTTGTGTCCTCTGCCACCAATCATACGCCTCGCCATCAAGTTGAAATATGGCGAATTGTGCCTTCTCTTGAGTAGTAAATTGTGGAACCTCATATATTCTCTCTAATCTTGTTACCCAACCCTCCGAGACTGCATCATCAATAGATCCCGAGAATCATGGGGGATTATAGCTTAGAAACACTCCATGAGAATCCCTATTGTTATGCGGTGGAGGGACTTGTTGCTCAGCTTGTTGTGGTGGAGGAGCCTAAGCCCTTCGTTGCTCGACATAGTTATAAACTGCCTCCATGAAATTCTCCATGTTCATTGGAGGTGGTTGTTGAGGTTGTTGCTCAGGTGTAGGAGAATGATCCTGTCGATGACGTGGACCTGGTGATCTTTTTCTATCTCTCCTTGGAGGCATTCTGTCAATAATACACTGAGATGCATGCCATTGTTGGTTCATGCATGAGAGTGCGCTTAATTCAATCAAAACCAAAAGTTGAAACACATAAGCACATAGGAAATACATAAGCAATCACGTTGACAAGTTGTTCCTAGAGCCGAACGACTTAAACTGACTCAACACGACACTAAGCCCGGGTTTTGCAACCCTAGGCTCTGATACCACTTAAGGATGTAGCGCAAGAGCGTAAGGCACCACATCCCCCGCACCGAGACCCGACCCGTATATGAAATGGGAAATCCATACACGTGCCAAATCACGGTGAACGGGGACATAACACACACGCTAAGCTAGGCGGGAGCTAACCCTTAGACCAATCAACAATGGAATATAGTAAAATCAGAGTTTCAATAAATAAAGCGGAAGCAATTCAACATATATACTTATAGGTACCAACACTTACAACCTGTACAGTAGCCATCACGGCCCCAAACAAAACGCAACGCTCCATACATGAGCATATTACAAAAGTAATAAGAACAAGTATATATGAGTGTAAAGGGCTAGACACCAATGCAAGACTAGACGACTCCTATTCCCGCTTAGCACCCCCAAACCTGCACAAAACAACTGAAAACAAACCGGGTTCACTCTAAAAGAAACTAGTGGGTATAAAAACGGGGCATAGTATATAATACAACGTAATTTAAACAGATACATGCATGACTTAATCCCATTAGAAGTTTGATCAGAATTTCCCAAGCGGGTAGGACAAAGAAGACATCAACGGGATTACGACTATCATTTTCGATCATAAATAATCATAGGGTTTAAGGACCGGCGAGTGGGCGTGCATAATCTCCAACTATCTCCTCGTGTAAACATATCATAATTCATTAGTTATTATACATGTCTTTTGTGCACATACATTAATGATCATAATCATACATATACACCTTTTTCCTCCGGGTGGTGGATGGGTTTGCAAGGCCCGACCACCTCTTGCATTGACCCGGGGGGTACATGAATCCCCCAAGGGCGCTCAACTACCATTCCATGCTAATCTCCTAGCGAGGTCTGGTCTTTGTTAAATAGTTGGGACTAGCACATGGGATCACCGTCGACTCTTGCCTCCCTGGATAGCCACATGTGCTAGGTCCCGGGCCCGTGCATCATTATCATGCTCTCGCCAAAACATAAGGTAGGATTCATAAGGAAAAAGCTTACGTTTGAAATCATTTACTCGAGAAAAGACTCTAAATATGTATATTATACATTTTGGCATAAACTTTGCACATTGGTTGTATATAGGGTCATTTTAACTAGTAGAAGAGAAACCCATCTTGAAGCGGCAAAAGAAGAAAAGTAAGAGCCTCAAAGGTCGCCCCCGTCTCCAACCAAACCCGAATCTGTGCAAAAGAGGTAGTGTGAGACTCAACATGACCATATACGATGCTCGGCTATGTTATGCATATGATATGCGATGTATAAAGGTAAGATGATGTCAAGGAGTCACATATTCACATAATTCATTCAAAGCATGAAGATTACACGTGCAAGCAAGAGAGTTCTTAGATCACTTATAGCACATTTCTCATTAAACGAATCCAAAGACGTAATGCAATACACGTAACACTCAAAACACATTATTCAATCAAGAAACACATTGAGATCAAGAAATGACAAGTTATAACATAGCACATTATATTTATAAACAAGTGCATATCACATTAGGGTCATAAACGGGGAGGGAATCGAGCAAAACTAGCAAGAAAACAAGTACAAGGACAAGGTATGACCGTACCTAAAACCGACGGCCGTGGATTTTTACAAAGAGGAGATCCACGGCCGTGGATCTCAGTCCAGAAACACCCCAAATTGTACGTGCATAACCACGGGCGAGGATTTTGTTACGAAGGAAAATCCTCGGCGGTGGATATAGTCCCAGCGGCCAAAAATGTATAAAAACAAGGCATGAACGAATTCGAAGCCATAAATCACATAACCAACCCAAAACTCTACCTAAAAACACCCTAAATCAAGTCATGAACTCAAGTATACAAGCTATAACACATTAAGCATAAAAAACTCCAAGAAAAAGCATTAAGAGATCATCATCAAATTCATATCTCCAAGCTTCAACAAGTCAAGTTCAAGCATCCACCATAATCAAGCAAAACAAGTTCATAACCAACTAATTAGGAACAGATAATATTCATGAAATTCAAAGGAAATTAAAGGATTCAAATGATCAACCGAAAGGGGTAAGAAACACCCTATTCATCATCATCTCCCAATCTACTACATGAATGGATGAAACCAAGAAAAACTCATCATAAAATCAATACCAATAGCTATACTACTCAAAAACATGCTTACTTTCAAAAATAGGTGAGAAATGGTAGGGAGATGAGCTCAATTCTGCAAAGTTTTGGCTATGGGGTTTTCCTCTTCTTCTTCTCTCTTCTTCTTGTTCTTTGTGGCTGAATTTTGGGGAATGAGGGGGGTGGGATTTCGGTTGGGGCTGATAGGGAGAGAGAGAGAGTGATGCAAGTGGCTTAGGTCAAGGGTTTAGGGTCTCAGGGTGTTAATTAGGGCCGAAGAAAAGTCAAGAGTTTGTCATTTTAGGCGCAAGGTGCTCGTTTCGGTTGAGATTTGGGAATCTAAATGGTCTTAGAAAAATATGAGGCTTATCCCATTGAACCCAAATCGTCGATACGAGTTCAATAGAGGTAACAGAACTCGATTTCGAGTTCCCGAGCTCAAGTTATCAAATATGGAACCAAGTGTGCGCTAAATGCTCTTTAGCCCCTAATTGGTTTCGAGAATTAAAACAAATTCACAACTCAAGCAATCGAGAGCAAAATCATGCAACGAATATATAGGCAAGTTCAAAATACACATAATTCAATCATACCAAGTTACTATGAAAAACGGAAATCGAAACAAAACCAAACAAGGTATAATCATATGCGCATAAGCAAATACATTTAGAATCAAAATAAAAATTCAAGTGAAATAAGAAAATAGCTCAAATAAAACAAGAATAAGATAAGTAACGAAAGTCAAAACAATTAAAGTGCCCAAATAGTAATCACATACGTCATACCTGTACGGCCGAATAGTCGGGGCGTTACAATCTCTCCTCCTTAAAAGAATTCATCCTCGGATTCACTGTTCGCCCGGAAACAATTCAGGATGAAACTTCTTCATTTTTTCTTCTGTCTTCCATGTAGCTTCTTCGCTCTTATCACTTCTCCAAAGAACTTTAACTAGTGGAATACGCCGATTCCTGAGTTCTTGAAACTTCTGATCCAAAATCTTAATCGGCTTTTGAACAAAAGTTAGATTCGGTTCTAGTTCCACTTCTTCAACCGGTAAAACCTCGGACTCATCTTGATAGTACTTTCGGAGTTGTGAAACCTGGAACACATTGTGAATTTTGGTCAAATTAGGAGGCAAATCCAAACGATAAGCCGTGTCTCCAACTTTCCCTAAAATCTCAAATGGACCCATATATCGAGGATTCAACTTCCCTCCTTTCCCGATCCTCGAAAATCCTTTGCGAGGAGAAGCCTTAAGAAAAACTTTATCTCCAACTTCAAACTCAAGATTCTTTCTCCGCAGATCCGCATAGCTCTTTTGTCGATCCCGAGCTGCTTTCATCCGTTGTCTTATAATTTGGACCTTATCAATGGCATCCTGAACGGCTTTAGAGGGTTTTTCCTTCTTTTCCCCTCTTTTCACGCCCTCTTGTTTGGTCCAATTCCATTCTTCCAAGTCGAAAAACAACGGAAATCTACACTTACGTCCGTAGAGAGCCTTATAAGGTGCCATCTCTATCGAGGCTTGGTAACTATTATTATAAGCGAACTCGATTAATGGCAACTGCTCGTTCCAAGAGCTCTGACAATCCAATGCACATGCTCTCAACATATCTTCCAAATACTTAATCAACCTCTCCGACTGCCCATCTGCCTGAGGGTGGAAAGTTGTGCTGAATTGAAGCCTTGTTCCCAAACACTTATCTAATTCTTGCCAAAACCTTGAAGTGAACCTTGGATCCCGATCCGACACGATGCTAACCGGTACTCCATGAAGTCGGACAATCTCATCCTTATACTTCTTAGCTAGCTTACTTACCTTATCGGACATCCTAATAGCAAGAAAATGAGCAGAATTCGTTAATCAATCCACTATCACCCAAATTCCATCAAACCCACCTTTCACTCGGGGTAACCCGAAAACGAAATCCATAGCTATCTGCTCCCACTTCCATTCCGGAATAGGTAAAGGTTGAAGTAATTCCGATGGCTTTTGATGCTCAACCTTCACCACTTGGCAAGTCATACAATGCCTTACAAAATTGACCACTTCCCGTTTTAATCCATTCCACTAATAAAACTGCTTCAAATCTTTATACATCTTGTTCCCTCCGGGATGTATCGAATATCCTGATCGATGGGCTTCTTTAAGAATAATCCTTTTCAACTCTTCCGGCAATACAACTCTATTCTTGAACCGTAGAAGTCCCGTGTCATCAAACCCAAATGAACATTTGGGATCTGTTCGAGCCTTCTATGTCAATTTCTGAACCTCCGGATCATTTCTCTGAGCTTCAAACAATCTCTGCCGAAGGTCCGGTTGAACCGTGATATTCCGAATACTAGCTCTCAACTTAAACGATTCAACCTCACATCCAATTTCCACTTTCACATTGGACACGCTAGCCTTCCTTCTAAGCACATCTGCGACCACGTTGGCTTTGACGGGATGGTATCGGATTGTACACTCACAATCCGCGAAAATCTCCATCCACCGCCTTTGTCTCTTGTTCAACTCCTCCTGAGAGAGTAAATACTGAAAACTCTTATGGTCGGAAAAGATCTCAAACGAAATTCCATAGAGATAGTGTCTCCACTTTCCCAAAGCGAAGATCAGAGCCACTAGCTCGAGATCATGAGTGGGGTAATTCTGCTCGTGATACTTTAGGCTCCTTGAGACGTAGGCAATTACCTTACCATTCTGCATCAAAACACGTCCCAAGCCTTCCTTCGAGGCGTCCGTATAGACCGTGTATCCTTCAGTACCCTCGGGAAGTGCCAATATCGGTGCAGTTGTCAACTTTTCCTTCAAAAGTTGGAAGCTTCCCTCACACTTATCATCCCATTCAAACTTAACTTCCTTCTTAATCAATCGGGTTAAAGGTGTAGCAATCTTCGAAAAATCCTTAACAAACCTTCGATAATAGCCCGCCAAACCAAAGAAACTTCTCACTTCCGAGGCGTTCTTTGGACTCTGCCACCATAAAACCATCTCAATCTTAGAAGGATCTACTTCTAACCTTTTTGTTGAGATAATATGACCTAGAAACGATACCCGATCAATCCAAAACTCGCATTTGCTAAACTTAGCAAATAATTGATGTTCTCTTAAGTTTCCAACACAATTCTGAGATGCCTAGCATGATCTTCCGGAGTCCTCGAATAAACTAGGATGTCATCGATGAATATCACCACAAACTTATCCAAGTAGGGCCGAAATATCCGATGCATCATGTCCATGAAAGTTGCAGGGGCATTAGTCAAACCGAAAGGCATCACTACGAACTCATAATGTCCATACCGGGTATTAAATCCCGTCTTAGGTATGTCCTCTTCCCAGATTTTCAATTGGTAGTATCCTTGCCTGAAATACAATTTTGAATAAACCCCTGAACCTTGCAACATATCAAACAAATCCTCAAAGTGGGGTAAAGAATACTTGTTCTTTATCGTCATCCGGTTAAGCTCCCAGTAATCTATGCACATTCTTAAAGTTCCATCTTTCTTCTTAACGAAAAGAACCAGTGCGCCCCATGGTGAAGAACTTGGCCGAATATATCCAATCTTAAGTAACTCTTCAAGTTGATTCTTTAATTCCTTCAGCTTGGCCAGCGCCATTCTATAAGGAGTCTTAGAGTACGGCTCAGATCCCGGATACAAATCTATTACAAATTTAATCTCACGGTCCAGCGGCAACGACCCCAAATTCTCTGGGAATACGTCAGGAAAATCCTTAACAACTGCGGTGTCCTCAAACTTAATTTGATCCTTCGGCTTGTTGAGAAGATATGCAATGAATCCCATAGCTCCTTCTCTTATTAACTTACTAGCTTCCATAAATGAGAGGATGTGTACATTCTTCGATCCCACTTCTCCAACCAACTCTTTCCCCAACTTAATCTTCTTCTTAAAGCAATCAACTTCGGCCCGGTGCCGGTATAACCAATCCATACCGAAGATTTCCCCATATCTCTTCATAGGCATCACGATGAAATCCGCCGGATAATCTTTCCCTTCTATCAATACCGAACAACCCCGAATAATCTGATCCGTTAGCAAATTTCCTCCAAGAGGAGAACTCACAAAATTGCAAGAATTCACACAAGTAACAGGTAGGCACATAGAAGCACATAGATCACGAGATATGAAAGAATGAGTAGCACCCGGATCAAATAATGCATGAATGTTCGTGGTGTGAATGCATATGGTACCTTCCACCACGGTTATCGGATCCACCTCAGCATCATGTTCCTCGCCCTCAAGGGCATAAGCACGAGCTTGAATCATTGGCCTTTGAGCTCGTCTTTGAAATCCTGGAGTCTTGTCGGGACACACATCGGCCCTATGGTGGGCTCTCCCACATATGAGGCATAAATTCGACCTCTTCCGGCAGTGATTGTAGGCATGAGTCGAACCTCCACAATAAAGACATGGGGGTACTTCTCGGTATTGTGCTAAAGGTGCCGGTGTCACTGGTAAGGTTTTCGGGGCTTGCGGGGCTTGTCCTCCAATTCGAGGTTTCTTGAAAGGACCCTTAGGTGGAGCTGTCTGAATCATAGGTCTCTTACCCAAACTTGACCCGGAACCTTGTCCCATCGGTGCCCTAAAAACTGAATCTTTCCTTTTAAATTCCTCCTCTTGCTCCAACGCTCCTTGTACCGTGTCTGCAAACGATAAGTAGTTATGCCCAGCTTGATCATGTCTCAAATCTTGTCGTAGCCCTGCTATGAATTTCTTAGACTTTCTCTTCTCATCCGAAGTAATGTGGGGAGCGTACTTCCCAAGCCTATTGAAAATGGCAATATATTGAGCCACCGTGCGATTGCCCTGCTTTAATTCCATAAATTTCTGCTCCTTTCTTTCCCTTACCACTTCGGACACAAAACACTCCCGAAACTCTCTTTTAAAAACCTCCCAAGTTACCTCTTCTCCATCAACTTGTAGCTTCTCCTTTGTGTCCTCTGCCACCAATCATACGCCTCTCCATCAAGTTGAAATTTGGCGAATTGTGCCTTCTCTTGAGTAGTAAATTGTCGAACCTCATATATTCTCTCTAATCTTGTTACCCAACCCTCCGAGATTGCATCAACAATAGATCCCGAGAATCATGGGGGATTATAGCTTAGAAACACTCGATGAGAATCCCTATTGTTATGTGGTGGAGGGACTTGTTGCTCAGCTTGTTGTGGTGGACGAGCCTAAGCCCTTCGTTGCTCGACATAGTTATAAACTGCCTCCATGAAATTCTCCATGTTCATTGGAGGTGGTTGTTGAGGTTGTTGCTCAGGTGTAGTAGAACGATCCTGTCGACGATATCGACTTGGTGATCTATTTCTATCTCTCCTTGGAGGCATTCTGTCAATAATACACTGAGATACATGCCATTGTTAGTTCATGCATGAGAGTGCGCTTAATTCAATCAAAACCAAAAGTTGAAACACATAAGCACATAGGAAATGCATAAGCAATCACGTTGACAAGTTGTTCCTAGAGCCGAACGACTTAAACTGACTCAACATGACACTAAGCCCGGGTTTTAAAACCTTAGGCTCTGATACCACATAAGGATGTAGTGCCCGAGCGTAAGGCACCACATCCCCCGCACCGAGACCCGACCCGTATATGAAATGGGAAATCCATACACGTGCCAAATCACGGTGAACGGGGACATAACACACACGCTAAGCTAGGCGGGAGCTAACCCTTAGACCAATCAACAATGGAATATAGTAAAATCAGAGTTTCAATAAATAAAGCGGAAGCAATTCAACATATATACTTATAGGTACCAACACTTACAACCTGTACAGTAGCCATCACGGCCCCAAACAAAACGCAACGCTCCATACATGAACATAATACAAAAGTAATAAGAGCAAGTATATATGAGTGTAAAGGAAATGCTAGACACCAACGCAAGACTAGACGACTCGTATTCCCGCTTAGCACCCCCAAACCTGCACAAAACAACTGAAAACAAACTGGGTTCAGTCTAAAAGAAACTAGTGGGTATAAAAACGGGGCATAGTATATAATACAACGGAATTTAAACACATACATGCATGCCTTAATCCCATTAGAAGTTTGATCAGAATTTCCCAAGCTGGTAAGACAAAGAAGACATCAACGGGATTACGACTATCATTTTCGATCATAATTAATCATAGGGTTTAAGGCCCGGCGAGTGGGCGTGCATAATCTCCAACCATCTCCTCGTGTAAACATATCATAATTCATTAGTTATCATACATGTCTTTTGTGCACATACATTCATGATCATAATCATACATATACACCTTTTTCCTCCGGGTGGTGGACGGGTTTGCAAGGCCCGACCACCTTATGCATTGACCCGGGGGGGGGGGGGGGGGGGAGTACATGAATCCCCCAAGGGCGCTCAACTACCATTCCACACTAATCTCCTAGCGAGGTTCGGTCTTTGTTAAATAGTTGGGACTAGCACATGTGATCACCGTCGGCCCTTGCCTCCCCGGATAGCCACATGTGCTAGGTCCCGGGCCCGTGCATCATTATCATGCTCTCGCCAAAACATAAGGTAGGATTCATAAGGAAAAGGCTTACGTTTGAAATCATTTACTCGAGAAAAGACTCTAAATACGTATATTATACATTTTGGTGTAAACTTTGCACATTGGTTGTATATAGGGTCATTTTAACTAGTAGAAGCGAAACTCATCTTGAAGCGGCAAAAGAAGAAAAGTAAGAGCCTCAAAGGTCGCCCTGTCTCCAACCAAAGCATGAAGATTACACGTGCAAGCAAGAGAGTTCTTAGATCACTTAAGGCACATTTCACATTAAACGAATCCAAAGACGTAATGCAATACACGTAACACTCAAAACACATTATACAATCAAGAAACACGTTGAGATCAAGAAATGACAAGTTATAACATAGCACATTATACATATAAACAAGTGCATATCACATTAGGGTCATAAACGGGGAGGGAATCGAGCAAAACTAGCAAGAAAACAAGTACAAGGCCAAGGTATGACGGTACCTTAAACCCACGGCCGTAGATTTTTACAAAGAGGAGATCCACGGCCGTGGATCTCAGCCCAGAAACACCCCAAATTCTA
The DNA here is from genome assembly GCA_037501455.1 of Lantana camara. NCBI lineage: Eukaryota > Viridiplantae > Streptophyta > Magnoliopsida > Lamiales > Verbenaceae > Lantana > Lantana camara. The sequence goes on from CM074855.1 coordinate 63,792,086, forward strand.
TGTCCATATCCACGGGCGTGGATTTTGTTAAGAAGGAAAATCCACGGCCGTGGATATAGTCCCAGCGGCCAAAAATGTATAAAAACAAGGCATGAACGAATTGGAAGCCATAAATCACATAACCAACCCAAAACTCTACCTAAAAACACCCTAAATCAAGTCATTAACTCAAGTATATCAGCTATAACACATTAAGCATCAAAAACTCCAAGAAAAAGCATTAAGAGATCATCATCAAATTCATATCTCCAAGCTTCAACAAGTCAATTTCAAGCATCCACCATAATCAAGCAAAACAAGTTCATTACCAACTAATTAGGAACAGATAATATTCATGAAATTCAAAGGAAATTAAAGGATTCAAATGATCAACCGAAAGGGGCAAGAAACACACTATTCATCATCATCTCCCAATCTACTACATGAATGGATGAAACCAAGAAAAACTAATCATAAAATGAATACCAAGAGCTATATCACTCAAAAACATGCTTACTTTCAAAAATAGGTGAGAAATGGTAGGGAGATGAGCTCAATTCTCCAAAGTTTTGGCTATGGGGTTTTCCTCTTCTTCTTCTCTCTTCTTCTTGTTCTTTGTGGCTGAATTTTGGGGAATGAGGGGGGTGGGATTTCGGTTGGGGCTGATAGGGAGAGAGAGAGAGTGATGCAAGTGGCTTAGGTCAAGGGTTTAGGGTCTAAGGGTGTTAATTAGGGCCGTAGCTTGAAGAAAAGTCAAGAGTTTGTCATTTTAGGAGCAAGGTGCTCGTTTCGGTTGAGATTTGGGAATCTAAATGGTCTTAGAAAAATAGGAGGCTTATCCCATTGAACCCGAATCGTCGATACGAGTTCAATAGAGATAACGGAACTCGATTTCGAGTTCCCGAGCTCAAGTTATCAAATATGGAACCAAGGGTGCGCTAAATGCTCTTTAGCCCCTAATTGGTTTCGATAATTAAAACAAATTCACAACTCAAGCAATCGAGAGCAAAATCATGCAACGAATATATAGGCAAGTTCATAATACACATAATTCAATCATACCAAGTTACCATGAAAAACGGAAATCGAAACAAAATCAAACAAGGCATAATCATACGCGCATAAGCAAATACGTTTAGAATCAAAATAAAAATTCAAGTGAAATAAGAAAATACTTCAAATAAAACAAGAATAAGAAAAATAACGAAAGTTAAAACAATTAAAGTGCGCAAATAGTAATCACTTACGTCATACCTGTACGGCCGAATAGTCGGGGCGTTACAATCTCTCCTCCTTAAAAGAATTCATCCTCGGATTCAGTGTTCGCCCGGAAACAATTCGGGATTAAACTTCTTCATCTTTTCTTCTGTCTTCCATGTAGCTTCTTCGCTCTTATCACTTCTCCAAAGAACTTTAACTAGTGGAATATGCCGATTCCTGAGTTCTTGAAACTTCCGATCCAAAATCTTAATCGGCTTTTGAACAAAAGTTAGATTCGGTTCTAGTTCCACTTCTTCAACCGGTAAAACCTCGGACTCATTTTGATAGTACTTCCGGAGTTGTGAAACGTGGAACACATTGTGAATTTCGGTGAAATTAGGAGGCAAATCCAAACGATAAGCCGTGTCTCCAACTTTCCCTAAAATCTCAAATGGACCCATATATCGAGGATTCAACTTCCCTCATTTCCCGATCCTCGAAAATCCTTTGCGTGGAGAAGCCTAAGAAAAACTTTATCTCCAACCTCAAACTCAAGATTCTTTTTCCGCAGATCCGCATAGCTCTTTTCTCGATCCCGAGCTGCTTTCATCCGTTGTCTTATAATTTGGACCTTATCAATGGCATCCTGAACGGCTTTAGAGGGTTTTTCCTTCTTTTCCCCTCTTTTCACGCCCTCTTGTTTGGTCCAATTCCATTCTTCCAAGTCGAAAAACAATGAAAATCTACACTTACGTCCGTAGAGAGCCTCATAAGGTGTCATCTCTATAGAGGCTTGGTAACTATTATTATAAGCGAACTCAATTAATGGCAACTGCTCGTTCCAAGAGCTCTGAAAATCCAATGCACATGCTCTCAACATATCTTCCAAATACTTAATCAACCACTCCGACTGCCCGTCTGTCTGAGGGTGGAAAGCTGTGCTGAATTGAAGCCTTGTTCCCAAACACTTATCTAATTCTTGCCAAAACCTTGAAGTGAACCTTGGATCCCGATCCGACACTATGCTAACCGGTACTCCATGAAGTCGGACAATCTCATCCTTATACTTCTTAGCTAGCTTACTTACCTTATCGAACATCCTAATAGCAAGAAAATGAGCAGAATTCGTTAATCGATCCACGATCACCCAAATTCCATCAAACCCACCTTTCACTCTGGGTAACCCGAAAACGAAATCCATAGCTATCTGCTCCCACTTCCATTCCGCAATAGGTAAAGGTTGAAGTAATCCCGATGGCTTTTGATGCTCATCCTTCACCACTTCGCAAGTCATATAATGCCTTACCAAATTGACCACAGCCCGTTTTAATCCATTCCACCAATAAAACTGCTTCAAATCTTTATACATCTTGTTCCCTCCGGGGATGTATCGAATATCCTGATCGATGGGCTTCTTCAAGAATAATCCTTTTCAACTCTTCCGACACTACAACTCTATTCTTGAACCGTAGAAGTCCCTTGTCATCAAACCCAAATGAACATTTGGGATCGGTTTGAGCCTTCTATATCAATTTCTGAACCTCCGGATCATTTCTCTGAGCTTCAAACAATCTCTGCCGAAGGTCCGGTTGAACCGTGATATTCCGAATACTAGCTCTCAACTTAAACGATTCAACCTCACATCCAATTTCCACTTTCACATTGGACACGCTAGCCTTCCTACTAAGCACATCTGCGACCACGTTGGCTTTGCCGGGATGGTATCGGATTGTACACTCAAAATCCACCAAAATCTCCATCCACCGCCTTTGTCTTTTGTTCAACTCCTCCTGAGAGAATAAATGCTGAAAATTCTTATGGTCGGAAAAGATCTCAAACGAAATTCCATAGAGATAGTGTCTCCACTTTCCCAAAGCGAAGATCACAACCGCTAGCTCCAGATCATGAGTGGAGTAATTCTGCTCGTGATCCTTTAGTTTCCTTGAGACGTAGGGAATTACCTTACCATTCTGCATCAAAACACATCCCAGCCTTCCTTCGAGGCATCCGTATAGACCGTGTATCCTTCAGTACCCTCGGGAAGTGCCAATATCGGTGCAGTTGTCAACTTTTCCTTCAAAATTTGGAAGCTTCCCTCACACTTTTCATCCCATTCAAACTAACCTCCTTCTTAATCAATTGGGTTAAAGGTGTAGCAATCTTCGAAAAATCCTTAACAAACCTTCGATAATAGCCCGCCAAACCCAAGAAACTTCTTACTTCCAAGGCGTTCTTTGGACCTTGCCACTGTAAAACCGTCTCAATCTTAGAAGTATCTACTTCCAACCCTTTTGTTGAGATAATATGACCTAGAAACGATACCCGATCAATCCAAAACTCGCATTTGCTAAACTTAGCAAATAATTGATGTTCTCTTAAAGTTTCCAACACAATTCTGAGATGCCTAGCATGATCTTCCGGAGTCCTCGAATAAACTAGGATATCATCGATGAATATCACCACAAACTTATCCAAGTAGGGCCGAAATATCCGATGCATCATGTCCATGAAAGTTGCAGGGGCATTAGTCAAACCGAAAGGCATTACTACGAACTCATAATGTCCATGCCGGGTATTAAATCCCGTCTTAGGTATGTCCTCTTCCCGGATTTTCAATTGGTAGTATCCTTACCTTAAATCCAATTTCGAATAAACCCCCGAACCTTGCAACATATCAAACAAATCCTCAATGTGGGGTAAAGGATACTTGTTCTTTATCGTCATCCGGTTAAGCTCTCGGTAATCTATGCACATTCTTAAAGTTCCATCTTTCTTCTTAACGAAAAGAACCGGTGCGCCCCATGTTGAAGAACTTGGCCGTATATGTAACAGCCCGAAACAGGGGCAAGTTGAAAATTACGAAAATACCCCTACAACTCAAAAATATTCCTACATTTCCCAAAACACTTTCACTACCCAATATTTTAACCAAAAGAATCCTCACATTATTTCGAGGATCGTGATACTCTCCGTAAACCATAATTCCCATCCTAGCTCCCGTAGTATCAAAAACCGGCAAAAACCCTAGCTTATGATTCGATCATCAATAAATCCCTACTCATCTACCTTTTGATATCCAAAATTATAACTAAAACGATCCTTAAATTATTTTATGAATTTTCATGCATTTGCCAAAAACTCGATCTCAACATAGCATATTTTATAAATATTTTCCTTTCTAAAAATCATCATTTTATTTTGAACAAATTAGCTTTTATTCAATAGTCGAAATTATACTTGAAACGATCCTTGAATTTTCCTCTACATTATAATGATTTTTCCCATCTTTAAACTCTATCATAGCTTCGTTTATATAATTTTCCTATGATTTTCATCATCTTTAATATTTATAATTTATAAACGAAAGCTCTAAATATTTCACATTTCTAATCCAAACAAAGCTCATTTTTCACCCATTCTTTCATTAATTCACTACTTCAAGTTTTTACCTCTCGACTCTTGAATAAATTTTATATTATTTTACATTTATTTTTAATCAAGATGACATCATCCATGACCACATGAATTTCTAGAAGGATTAAATAGATGAGCATAATTTCTCCACATTACCTAGTTAATTACCTAGCATTTGTTCAAAATATAATTTAACCACATCTCCAAATTTATTACCAAGCATTTGTTGAAATATTAAGCAACCACATCTCCCATAAACTTTCATTTATTGCTTAAAGACCCCTCATGACTACCTATAAATACCCCCCTCAAGCCTCATTTATACCTCACAAATCAACACACAAAATCACTCTCTTCCCCCCATTCTCACGCCACTCTCTCCCTTCTCTCTCTAAGGTATGTTTTTCTTTTATTATTTCATGCTTTATATAATGTTCTTAGTATAAAAATAATAGTAGCATGTCTAGGATTAATTAAATTATGCTTTAGGAATTTATTTTATGAAATATATGCTATTTATGCTAGTTTAGGAAAAATGTGATAAGATATATGCATTTTATTTAATTAAATGCATGAGTTATGATATGATATGATATGAATATGTATTTAAATAATTATGATCTTGTTTGATTAAATTCATGCCTAGAATAATTTATTTAGAATTATTTTTCATAGAGAATTCATATATTTTGCTATATTATGCTTCAATCTTATGTTATGAATATAAAAGTGATTGAACATGTTACACACCCTCTTTGAATATTCAAATAGGCTCAAGAACGAGTTCATGTTGTTCTTGAACAATTTTAAGTGCACATGTGATAGTGTGTGAGTGTGTGTGTTCGATTTTATGTTATAAAGTGATTAATTCATAAGAAATTGAATAGTAAATGTTTTCAATCGTAACTTTGACTTTTGGTCAACATTTATCATGATAATTTCGAAAATATTATTAAAATAATTATAAAATTAGTTTTGGAATTTTTAAATAAAGATTTTATCCAAATTTCCAAAAATCAGTAAATTATGAATTATTTTCAAAATATAACCTATATTGTCAAATTAAATTCTAAGTTCCATTGCTAATGTTATAATTAAGATTATAATGTGATTAATAAATATTCAAGTGGTTAAAGAATTCATGAAACCTGATTAATTACTTAATTTCCCTTAAACGGTTAAAATTAGAGTTTATCGGGAATTCTCTAACATGATATAGTTTATGTGTTTACTTGATGTAATCCTTTTATGCATGAAAATTATGTGTTTTATGTGCTTATTCGATTAATATAAGGAACCTAGTTCTAAGCCTATAGTAGTTAATACTTTCAGGCGCACTGGAATCCACATTACAATGTCTGACTACCAGTATAGGTGAGGGTTAAAATGTTTTCAACTGGAATCATGCTATATATATGTATCTATATAAAAACTATTTTCAAGCCTACCCATCATATTGATTTACTGCCCTACATACATATTATTGTACTACAATGTCCCTCTTAAGGGAAAAATACTTTCTTGCCGGAATCAACGTTTTTCTAGAACATTATATATTTCAAGTCCACTTTATCAAAACATTGATTCCGGGTTATGCAAGCAAAATATTGTTCTCGATTCCTGTTATGGGCCCCGGCTGTAACCGTAGCGAGCAATTACCCGGAAGGTATCGGGCCGAGGGTATTGTTGGTGCTGCGGACTGCCACCACCTCTTGGTAGTGGTTTAACTGGAGGTTAGTTACTCCACGCCAAGGGATGAGGGAGAGATAACTGCCTCCCGAATCTAGTTCGTGGTCTCTAGGGTTTGATTCCCTATTGACATCAAGGAGTAGCGGAGTTAATATTCTTGATTTTATTGAAGTATCGGAGCCTGATCAGCCCGATACTATTTTACCAATTATTTAAGGAGTTATGGGTGGAGAGGCCTAGCTTGCGGGCATTAATGTTCTTGTTACAAACAGTTCATATTTCTACAATTATTCCAAACTACCCTTATCCCTGTTTTACAATTATTATGAACCGTTTCCTATTTGCTATATCCTATTGTTAATATTATAGATCAAGATCTTCTTGATCATATAAATATAAATATATATATATATATATATACATATATCTATAAACCCTCATACCCCCCTTCACTTAGTCACTTTGACTAACCCTCTCGCCTATTTTTAAAATGCATGATTTCAGGAATCAATGAACGAAAACTAGAGGTATCTTGAAGCACTACAACCGTAGGTTGGATCCGATCCTACGAGTACACTATCTTGAACCTACTCTCTGTAGAAACAAACCATCTCATACTTTGTCCTTGCATATCAACCTGTTGTACTCTTCTCCAAACTACTTTGATCAATAATGATAATCCTTGCTCATTGTACGTTATCCTCCCCGTTCATTGGTAAAGTTGAATCTCTTTATCTTCCGCTGCACTGTGTCACATACTCCATTCATATTATCCTGATCGTTCGCCGTAGTATTTCCTGGGTGTTGGGTCTAACCTCCACTCAGGGAGTATTGCGGTGCGGGGTTGTAGTGTTGGGGAGGCGCTACAGTATATATCCAATCTTAAGTAACTCTTCAAGTTGAATCTTTAATTCCTTCAACTTGGCCGGCGCCATTCTATAAGGAGTCTTAGAGTACGGCTCAGATCCCGGATATAAATCTATTACAAATTCAATCTCACGGTCCGGCGGCAACGACCTCAAATTCTCTGGGAATACGTCAGGAAAATCCTTAACAACTGCGGTCTCCTCAAACTTAATTTGATCCTTTGGCTTGTTGAGAAGATATGCAACGAATCCCATAGCTCCTTCTCTTATTAACTTATAAGCTTCCATAAATGATAGGATGGATACATTCTTCGATCCCACTTCTCCAACTAACTCTTTCCCCAACTTAATCTTCTTCTTAAAACAATCAACTTCGGCCCGGTGCCGGTATAACCAATCCATACCGAAGATTACCCCATATCTCTTCATAGGCATCACGATGAAATCCGCCAGATAATCTTTCCCTTCTATCCATACCGAACAACCCCGAATAATCTGATCCGTCTGCAAATTTCCTCAAAGAGGAGAACTCACAAAATAGCAAGAATTCACACAAGTAACAGGTAGGCACATAGATCACCAGATATGAAAGCATGAGTAGCACCCAGTGTTGGAAAACACGAATCAGAAAGCAGAGAAAATTTAAAAATTTTCCAACAAAAGGACCTTGGACTCGCAATCGTGTATCCAAATTCGTAGAGATAAGAAACTTACTTTTCTTTTATTCTTTCTTGAAGCGTTTCAAGCCACCCAAGAACGCTCTTCTCGCGGCTTGATCCCCTCTCCTTGGTAAAGCTCGAATCTTCAAACTTCTAACTTGAAGCTCTCTAGAGATAGTCCACCAACTTGACTACAATCTAACTAGTAAGGATGCTAGTTCTCTAGTTAGTGTTTAAGCTTAACCTAGGGTTTCGTTTATCTTGGGAAAAGGATGGTGTTCAACACATGAACCAAAAGAATTGCCAATTAGCTCTAAGGGGAGCTCGAGCTCCCCTATTTATAATAAGGGAGTGGCCGAAAATCCCTAGTCCTTATGGGCTAAGGATTTTGGTCCCTCTCTCCTATTACTTGATCATCAAGTAATTTTGACTTTGACTTTGAATTCAAATTCAAATCAACTTTCAAGAGAGCTAAAATATCCAAACTATTTTTGGATAATTTTATACTTTATTTATTTAAAATAAATAACTTATTTTATCTAATTAATTAATTCATAATTAATTAACTATATTATTTTTTCTCCAAAATAAGACTTTCTTTTTAATTCAAAATTAAACCAAAGTCTATTAAATAATTAACACATTTAATTATTTAATATAAATATACAATATATATATCTACACGTGTGGGACACGTGTCACAAGGACACGTGTCACTCACGTGACCCACATGTGTGGTTTCACACGTGTGGAACCCTCTTGGCCTGATTAACTCGTTTAATCATTTTAAAGCCTCAACTCATGTAACCAAGTTATTGTGTGTCACCCTCTAGGTTCTCAATTCAATTAGCGGTGACCCCAATTAATTAATTCACTAATTAAATAATCGGTCCACAGATTAAACCACCATAGTCTAGCAACAGGTGTTTAACCCCTAGCTGAATTGGAATGTTCGGATTCGACAGAACCTTTAAGTCTTTGATTCATGTGAGATACAATCCTCCTACTTACTATCTCTCAACCAAGATCTAGGGCAAGGGAATAATCAGAACCCTAATAATTCGGTCTTAAAGCTAAGTGCATTTCATATACATTTGATCTCAATCCAAGAAACCCTTTTCTTGATGTCTTGATCTACTGCCTTGGCCAAGGACTCCATATGGCATATGAATGACTTACACAATAAGAGATCACCTTGCATATGCAAGTGTTGGTCCTTTCTTGATTCTCATTCACTTTCATGAATCACTTGTGCAGCCCCAGCATAAGTCTTGAATCAGTTGTCTAAGGCGACACCCTTTAAAGCTTATACCTAAGACTACAGAGTTAACTCATAAAGTGACAAGGAACCTCAAGTCTAAGGATCAATTAATCACATCAATGACTCGTGAGATATTTCCTAATCTGGAAGTTTCCATTTCCTGAAATAAAAACTTCCTTTCCCATTTAGGAATGTTCTCACATGGGGAACCTCAGTGAACTTACTTATTAAAGTAAGCACCCTCATGTATTACGCACGTATCAACTATACACTTTGCACCTCCATGAAACAAGGTGGTCCTTCTTAAGGGCGTGATCCCACAAGCAAGCCTTAGAGGAGTCAGGTTGACACTCCCACTGTCTGTAGGACTCATCGGCTTGGAGCATTCTACTAATCATGACTTATGTGATATAGGGCTCGTTTCATGAACCATTTCACCTAAATGGTAGAGTCCTAAAGTCATCAGGATTAGGGGAGTTCTCATACATGCACAGCTAAAGTAAACGCATACCAAACAAGAGCATATAAAGAAGTGTTGCCTCAATTCGTTATTTCATTCAAAGATTGTCTATGATTACAATAAGGAAAAGCACAAAGCGGATATACAATCGGCTTTCTAGGGCACTATTCCTAACAATCTCCCACTTGCCCGTCAAAACCATTCTAAAGCTATTCTAAGTCCCATCTTCTGAAGATGAACTTGGAAAGCTTCATGACTAAGGGGTTTAGTAAGTGGATCTGCCACGTTCTCTGCTGATGTGACCCTCTCAATTTGTACATCTCCTCTTTTGATAATATCACGGATTAGGTGATACTTCCTCATAATGTGTTTGGTCCGTTGGTGAGATCTTGGTTCTCTTGCTTGAGCAACCGCCCCAGAGTTGTCACAAAACACAGTAATGGGGTCTTTCATGCTAGGAACAACATTCAACTCTTGAATAAAGTTTCTAATCCAAACACCTTCCTTAGCTGCATCATTTGCAGCTAAGTGGTCGAATCTGCAGTGGTCGAATCTGCAGTGGTCGTTTGCTTGGAACTCTTCCAACTCACTACTCCGCCGTTTAGGCAGAAAATGTATCCTGACATTGACTTAAAATCATCTAAGTCAGATACAAAGCTTGCATCGCAGTATCCTTCGACAGTAAGATCTTTCTGACCTCCGTAAACTAAGAATAAATCTTTAGTACTTTTCAAGTACTTGAGAATATTCTTCACGGTAGCCCAGTGACCTTCTCCAGGGTCAGATTGGAAACGACTTGTTACACTAAGTGCATAAGCCACATCCGGTCGAGTACATAACATTGCATATATTATGCTACCTATTGCTGATGCATAAGGTGTATGAGTCATTCTTTCCTCCTCAAGGTTAGTCTTAGGACACATCTTCTTTGAAAGACATGTTCCTACACTCATATGAAGGTTCTTAACCTTTGCTGACTCCATATTGAATCTCTTCAATACTTTGTTAATGTACATCTGTAGCACCCCAAGCGGTGGGGCACCACACCCCCGCACTATGACCCAACACGTATACGAAATGGAAAGTCCGCACACGCACCAAGTCACAGCGAACGGGTGACAAACAAAAACCACTCCTAAGCTAGGCGGTACCTAAACCCTGTACAAGCGCAAATATGCAAGACCTGAATGCAGAAGCGATACAAAATATGAATTCTCAACAACCTTAATCAGCAATCATAATTCATATATTTCAAAAAGTAACTCAACATCAACTGTCCTAGAAACCTGTCCCGATCAAACATATAATCAAAACGGGTTCATCTAAACCGAGCACCTGTCCCAACCTGTCCAGAAATTCATACATCCAAATCATGAGTACCAACCTGCATAATATATACATATCATATACATAGTTTCCTTCACAAATCAAAACAAGGTATTTAACAAATCAAACAGACCGACACAGACTCAACAGACCCGACTCAAAGCCGCCTAGCTCAAACCTCCAAGAACTGAAAAGTGAAAAAGAAGGGGGAGGGTCAGTCTCTAGAAGACTGAGTGAGCAGGAGCGATAAATATATATAAAAACATGCACATGCAAGTCATAAATCCCGAGCAAGGTTTTATTTAAAGTTAGTTCCCAAAAAGGGCAAAAGAATGACTAAGCAATGCTCAGACTTTATGACTATTCATATTAAATTCATTAAGTTCATAATTCATACATAAACATAAAGGCTCGGCGAGTGAGCGTGCATCATCTCCAACCAAACTCCGACCGTGTACGACAAATATCATTGATACATTAAATAGGTGATCATGCAATATATCATAATACACACAAATCATATATCAAATCCTAAACATATTCGTTTGGGCAATCCGTGTCCCGGCCTTCCCGCACGGTGCCTATCAATCATAAACATAATCATAATCATAATCATAAAATAAGTTCCAACCTTCTTCCTTCGGGTGGTGGACGGGTTAGCAAGACCCGACCTCCTCATACATAATGGCTAGAGGGGTTCATGAGTCCCCAAAAGCCCGACTAGCGTTTTCTCGTCAAAACTCCTGACGAGATCCGTTTCGACGTAAAACATAGTGGAACTAGCACATGGGATCACCGTCGGCCCATGCCTCCCCGGATAGCCACATGTACTAAGTCCCTGGGCCCGTGAACATATCATACATGCATAATCTCGCCAAACCATATCAGTTCATGTGAAACATATCATATTTCATAATTCATTAGAAAAGGGTTTACTCGATCAAAGTTTACTCGATGACTCTATTTTAAAAGCAACATATATATACAAGGTTTTGGCCAAAGCTTGTCACATAAGGTTGTAGGGTTTAATATGTAACTAGAACGAAAACACCCTCACCTGGGACCAGACAAAGCCAAACCCAAAGCAAATGGTCCACCCTGGAACCTGCACGACCACAAGTCACCACCCCGGGTGCACCTGTACCAACTGATCACACAAAACACAGTACAAAACTCAGACTCAGACTCAGACACCCATATAAAGACGCACGGCACATGCTCAACTACTTAAGAAATGCAATCACATAAGCCAAGTTCATAATCATACTAATTACTTGTAAAATAAAATATCGCATAGCTCCACATATTCACAAAGTAGATCAAGAGATGTTCTCATACACAATCAATTCAAATAAACAAAATGGAAGGCAATGCATATCACATTATTTCATATAAATTCATATATGAAATAACCAATTTATATTCGTACGAATAACTTATTTCTTAATTGCAAACGTTCTAATTTAATCGTATAAGTTTCATACAATTCATATATCGCATATAGGATTATTTCAATTTAAGTGATTAGACTAATTAAAAAGCTTCAAGCTTAACCATAATAATTTATCTTAATCGAAATCATAATTAGCATAATTGTTTATCAATCGACAAGGATTAATTGAAATCATACAATTTATATGTTTAGTGAAATTACACATACACCCCTTCAAGTTTAAACAAATAGCATGAATTCAACATATCGGGGTCCAATTTGCGAATCAATATATTCATACATATCACATTTCACTTAATACATGATTTTATATCCGTTGGCATACATATTGATCGACAAATACAACAATACACACTTTATTGCAATTAAAACAATTAATTCCAAATATTCAAATTAGATAAAATAAATCACAATAAATCAACCGGGCATCCGATTGACGAACGGAAAGTGGCGTTGAACTCACCAAAACGAGAGGAACTTGCTGTCCGAAGGGCGTCAGAACGCCGCCACCAGAACCAGTCGAACCGCCACGTACAGTCGCCGGACCACCACCTTCGGTGGTTGGAAAATTCCTCGGAAGGACAGAAACGTACGCCTCGGCCTGCTTGACAAAAGCCCTCAACCAATTTCAGAAAATACCAAACACGTCGGACTTCGTTGACGAAAAACCGAACCAAAACCCAATAACAAAAACTGAAATTAAACGCAGACCGTAAAACGAAAATGAAATCCGAGCATACCGTTGGAAAGCCCGTAACGAGCCCTTCGAAACCCATATCTCAATTGCCGGAAAAAGTCACCGGAATAGTGACCGGTTTGGCCCGCCGGTTCACTGTCACTGTCCGCCACCGTCGGCCGGTTCACGACCGGCAACCACCACTAGCAGCTCACCGTCGAAGCCCTGAGCAATTCCTCTGAAGGCCCCACCACCAAAACCGGCCGGAAAAGGGTCCTCGAAAGCCACCAAAGTCCGCCACTGCTGCTGCTGCCGGTTCAGCCGTCTACGGTCGTTGTTGGCCGGAAACGATGCCGGAAATGGAACCAGCGGCCTGGAAGATGTCGGGAACCGGCCTTGCTCGTCGGAAAAGGGTGCCGGAACGTCGAACACGACGGTGCTAAAGTGCCGTCGCCACCTGTCGTGACTTCAGGTGGCGCGTACGGCATCGTCGCAGCCCGGATGGCCACGCCGCCAATGCCATCGGTTGCGTCGGGAGATCCTCGTCATGGGTCAGGGGTGCGTGCCCCAAGATTATCGCCGGAAGCCGCCGGGAAGAGGCGGCGAAGTGGCGGCTCTAAGCCGCACCACCCGCTGCTCGCCGTAGCTCCACCACCGCTGAGTTTCGGGCATCGATTCTTGTACCATCGTGACGGGCTCATCGAGCTGATAAATTTCCACTACTCACACTTCGAATTCCGTCGAGAAACGAGCGAGAACGAGCTAGTGTGTGTAATTACACCTTGACAACGTGAATAGTAACTGATCGCTGGAGGAAGACGACTATGTCTGGAGCTGAGGTTCTGGCATGCAAAACGAGGATCCGAGGTATATATCTCGGGTCCTCGTACGCAAAAACGATCGGAAGAACGGGCTAACGAAGTCAGAATGGGGCAAACTTAGAGTCCACGGACTCGTTTCGATGCCCCGAACGCAAAGCAGTGGTCAAAAAGATCGAAATCTCTTTTGAATGAGAAATGACCGAATAACCCCTAAAAAGAGAAAATTACAAACAGGCCCCTAAACTCTAAAAGAGTTCAAAATAGGGCCAGGCAAAACACAAAATAATATAATTAGACACATAATAAAGTTGGAATGTGGCGCACCTTATACGTCGGACGAGCGGGGTGTTACAACATCGACTGTGATAGTCCTATTAACCTTCTAGATCTATCTCTATAGATTTTAATTCCAAGGATATTCGACGCATCACCCAGATCTTTCATCTCGAATTGGTTCGATAACCATAACTTAGTCACTTTCATGCCATCCTTCGAATTCCCAATAAGAAGGATGTCATCAACATAAAGTAGTAAGAATTGCACTGAGGTCTCCAATTCCTTTCTATACACACATGATTCATTCAAAATTTGAATGAAGCCAAACGCTTTGACTGATTCATCAAATCGAATATTCCAATTCCTAGAAGCCTGTTTCAATCCATAGATTGATCTTTGGAGTTTGCAAACCTTTTGCTCACTCCCACTGAATGTGAAACCTATGGGTTGCTCCGTATAAATGTCTTTATCAATGTCACCATTGAGAAAGGCAGTTTTCACATCCATTTGCCATATCTCGTAGTCATAATACGCAGCAATGGCAAGCATGATCCGAATAGACTTTTGCATTGTAACTGTTGAAAAGGTTTTATCAAAGTCCACGCCGGGTCTTTGAGCAAATCCTTTTGCAACCAGTCTTGCTTTGTTGTAGGCTGAAATGCTTCCATCAACTCCAAGCTTTCTCTTAAAGATCCATTTGCAACCTATGGGTTTGACCCTATCAGGCAAATCTACCAAGGTCCAAACTTGGTTAGAGTTTATGGAATCCATTTCGGATTTCATGGCTTCTATCCACTGTTCAGAGTCAGAATCTGAAAGTGCCTCCTCATATGTTAAAGGATCATTATCCTTTTGAGAGATTTCATGGAAGAATCCATACCATCTCTCCGCTGTCTAGGAGTGCGTTCAGAACGCCTTAGAGGAGGATTTACGTGTGTATCGAAATTCGTGATTGGCTGTAGTTGATCAGAAGGAGACGTTTCTTCAGTGGGAGGCGTGGGCTCACTTTGTACTTCCTCTAATTCTGTGATCTTGCCTTTCTTTTCTTTAAGGAACGGTTCCTCAAGAAAAGTGGCATTTCTGGAAACAAACACCTTTTGCTCAGATTGATCATAGAAGTAATATCCTATGGATTCCTTAGGATAACCTACAAAGTAGCATAAGTTAGAATGAGATTCTAACTTATCTCCCACTGTCCTCTTCACGTAAGCAGGACAACCCCAAATTCTTAAGTAAGAATAACTAGGGATTTTACCATGCCACATTTCATAGGGCGTTTTAGGGACTGACTTAGAGGGAACTAGATTCAAAATCTTTTCTGCACTTTCTAGGGCATAACTCCAGAAAGAAGGTGGTAAGTCAGTGAAACTCATCATGGAACGAACCATATCTAGTAGGGTTCGATTCCTTCTCTCAGAAACTCCATTAAGCTGAGGAGTTCCCGGAGGAGTCCTCTGAGAGATAATCCCATTATCTTTGAGATGATTAAGGAATTCTTCACTAAGATACTCGCCTCCTCGATCAGATCGAAGTGCTTTGATCTTGTGACCAGTTTGGTTCTCAACCACCTTTTGAAATTCTAAGAATTTCTCAAAAGCTTCAGATTTATACTTCATTAATTATGCATAACCATATCGACTAAAGTCATCGGTAAAGGTTATGAAATACTGATGATTGTTTCTTGTACTTACACTAAGCGGTCCACAAACATCAGTATGGATCAAATCCAAAAACCTTAATGGCACGTTCCACAGTTCCTTTAAAAGGGACTTTGGACATTTTTCCTTTGAGACAGGATTCGCAAGAAGTTAACTCCTTAAGATCATTTTCAGAGAACGATCCTAAAGTGTTTATCTTGCTAATTCTGTTCTTGGAAATGTGTCCTAATCTAGAGTGCCATAAGGGAGCTGAAACTTTTTCATCTCTCTTACGCTTCGTTTCTCGTTGTATATTCATAATATTGATATTCTGAGTTAGATAAAGTCCATTACTTAGAGTACCGATTTGAACGGAAGTGTTGTTCCGTTTGATAAAGTATTTACCATTCTTAACATTAATTTCGTAACCTTCACAATCTAAAATTGGAATAGAAATTATATTACGAATAATGCTCGGTACATAAAGGACTTTATTTAAGACTAACTCAAAACTACCTAAATCTAATCTAATTGTGCCTAAAGCTCGAGCTTCAACATTTGAGCCATCGCCGATCTTCAAGACACATTCTCCTTCTTTGAGTTGTTGGACTTCACTTAGCATCTACACATCATTACAGATATGAGTTCCACAACCGGTATCAAGTACCCAAGAACTAGAATTAATAGAAAGATTTACTTCAACGAGAAAGATATCTTTCTTTAGAGTGCCTTGTACTCTGGGCAGTTTCTCCTCCAATGTCCCGCTTTGCCACAATGGAAGCAAACATCCTCTTTCTGATCTCGCTTCTTCTTTTGGGCCTTCCCTTTCGAAACGCCACCAGTGGGCCTAAGGGGTTTCTTCTTCTTCTTTTGGGCTTTCTTGCCCTTACCTTTAGAAGGCCCAGAAGAGGAAGATGTAGCATTCACCATCAAAAACTTATTGTCCTTCTTGATCGTGCTTTCAGCAGTCACAAGCTGACTAATCAGCTCAGCTACAGTAGCACCAGCATGATTCATATTGAAATTAAAGACAAATGGGTTGAATGATGGTGGGAGCGAAGCTAGCAACAAATCCACTGAAAGCTCATCTTTCAGTGGCATGTCCATGGAAGCAAGTTTCTCAGTAAGGGCGAGAAACTTGAGTCCATATTCATGGACACTTGAACCTTCCCTCAATCTTAAGTGGAACAATTCCTTTAAAGTGTTATACCTTGTAACACGCTCATGAGGGCGGTAAAGTTGCACTAAGTGGTCGTAAATCTCCCAAGCGAATTCCATGGCCTCATGTTGCCTTTGCAAGTCCGGAGACATGTTAGCCAACATAAGACAACGGGCTGGGAGATTATCATCCTTCCACTTCTAAATCGCATCCCGCTTGGCCCGAGTGGGAGCCTCCCCTTCGGGACTAGGCTCCCCTTCGAAGAGAACATAAGTTCTCTTCTCAGAATCTAAAATGATTTTTAGATTCCTCAGCCAATCAGAATAGTTGGGACAAGTCAACTTGTTTGACTCGAGGATCGATAGAAGAGGGTTTTTGGTTGCCATTTCAAAACACGTAGAGAATCACAGAATCTACGACCTAAATGGTAAAACAGAGAACTAGTGAGCATGCTGAATTATAACGATATACAAAAGATAAGGTCTTTAATCTAATGTAGCTCCCATTGTTTTTCAAAGATCTATAATTCCCAAAGATCTAAGAGGAACACGTTTCCCAATGGGTACTAAGATCCTAGGCATTTTACCTCGAACCCACGACTCGCGGACATTCTAAGTAAGAACCCTAGGTAGGTACAACTTACCAATTCTAACACCTTTAGAACTCTTAGTAATTGTTTTTGCATCACCTATCTTTCAATATGGACCCACGACTCGTGCGACATCCATATTTACTTAGGCGTTAAGCTAGACCCATCAATCATAAGATCATGATCAAAACTTATTTCGAACGACCCACGACTCGCGGACATCGTCCTTGCCAAAATTGACCACGAAATATTGACCATTTAAAATGATCAATTAGGTAACTAAGAACTAATAAGCTCCACTAGCTATCCCACGACTCGCGGACAATAACTAGCTTCACTTACTAAACTTAAAACCTATTGATGGAATGCTAGGAATTTAATTCAAAATTTGCATCTCGAATTAAATACCTATTTGTTCGAAATTAGCTTAATATTTAATGGGAATTTTCGAATCAATCGGAGAGTTGTCCGGTTCGACCTCACCAACATATATGTTATCCAATTTTATTAGTCTTGATTAATGAAAGTACACTTAAATGCATTTCAAACAAGCACATAAACAGATAACATGTCCTAGCATGATACTAACATGTAATGATCATGGGTTCTACCTATCTTATGTGTGATATGTGGGAGCCACTCCACAATCACAAGTTCTAACATACATGCCACATAAACAGTTTAAATCACATAAGGGAAAGCGGTAACAAAATACGAGCCCTATCTCTATTACATTTTTACAATCGAGATTCCCCTCCCTAACATTTTGAGGGGTCTTCACTTATGGCCTCCTTGTTACTTGAATGTGGTCCATCTTACTCCATGGGTGCATTGTCTCCCAAATGAAAATAAAACCTCACCACCTATCTCTACTCTCAACTTACAATAAAAGGAAAAAGACATAAAGTAATAAGGCTCAATCTTCATATTGGCCTTATACAATTACACGGGGCATACCCCGGCCTCAAAAACAGTAATATGGAAAGCCACATAATAAATCACATAACAGTACGCACATAAGTGAGGCCCCAACCTCAATTGAAAAAACGCAACTATAGGGCTCCAACCCCAATTTAAACCATTCATGTGCATAAATTAAAACCATACATAAGTCTAAACCCATGATCACCTAACATGCTTTTGCGAGAATTTAAATTTAGCCAATAAATTAAAATTCCCGTTTCGAGTCTTAATGACTTAAAACACGACTTGATGCGAGTCTTATTTATAACAGTTTTCAATAAATCCCAAATTAACAAAACCAAATAAAATTCCAATTAATTTCAGAAAATTAATAATTATATCAAAGATGTATTTTCCCAAAATATAAACCGTTTCTATTTCTAAAAAAATAACCCAATTTTAAGTTTTATTCAAAAATTAAAATAAATATTCAAAAATAAAGTTTTAAAATTAAAATAAAAATTGGGACTGGATTGCACGAAACACGAAAAAACGGATTATGAAAAACGGGACCCTTGCACGAAAAGGGCTGCGTCCCAGGCTTGGGCTTGGCCGCGCGAGTGCGCATACTGGGCGTGCACGCCGTGCGCTCCTGCGCGCGGCCCTTCTCGGCTGGATGGCGGGTGGCCTGGGTGAGCAATCCCGCACACCTTGCGGGATTGTCGCCCAGCCTGGGCGAGACGGTGTCGGCAGCCCTGGGCGGGCGCGCCCGGATCGCCTCCCGCGCCGTTGCGGGAGGGAGTAGGCGCACGGCCTGCGCGCGCCTAGGACAGGCGGGCTGTGGCGCGCGAAGCCCTCGCCCGTAACTCCTTCGCGCGTGGGGTTTCGTGTGTTCGTAATCCAGGCTTTTCGTTTCGTGTTTTCGTTCAAAAGCAAAACCAATCCAATAAATCCAAAAACAGTTTATATAGTTTCAAATCTAAAATAGTTTTTCAAAAAATAAATTTTGCAAAAACCAATTTTCAGAAACTTTCAGAAAAAATACAATTTCGTAATTCAGGCTTTCTAAAACAATTACAAATACTCAATCACATCAAGCTCAAGAATTTCTACCAAATTCAGAATAATTGAGACGAATCAGAAACACGATTAACGAGGTGGCTCTGATACCACTTGTTGGAAAACACGAATCAGAAAGCAGCAGAAATTTAAAAATTTTCCAACAAAAGGACCTTGGACTCGCAATCATGTATCCAAATTCGTAGAGATAAGAAACTTACTTTTCTTTTATTCTTTCTTGAAGCGTTTCAAGCCACCCAAGAACGCTCTTCTCGCGGCTTGATCCCCTCTCCTTGGTAAAGCTCGAATCTTCAAACTTCTAACTTGAAGCTCTCTAGAGATAGTCCACCAACTTGACTACAATCTAACTAGTAAGGATGCTAGTTCTCTAGTTAGTGTTTAGGCTTAACCTAGGGTTTCGATTTATCTTGGAGAAAGGATGGTGTTCAACACATGAACCAAAAGAATTGCCAATTAGCTCTAAAAGGGAGCTTGAGCTCCCCCTTATATATAGATAAGGGAGAGGGACGCTGAACCCAATCCTTGTTAGGCAAGGATTTGGTCCCTCTCTCTCCTATTACTTGATCATCAAGTATTTTCCAACTTTGACTTTGAATTCTAATTCAAATCAACTTTAAGAGAGCCAAAAAAATTTCCAAACTATTTTTGGATAATTTTATACTTTATTTATTTAAAATAAATAACTTATTTTATCTAATTAATTAATTCATAATTAATTAACTAGATTATTTTTCTCCAAAATAAGACTTTCTTTTTAATTCAAAATTAAACCAAAGTCTATTAAATAATTAATTATTTAATCACCAAATAATTATTCACGCACATGCACACGTGTCCATGAAGGACACGTGTCACGCACGTGACCCACACGTGTGATTTCACACCTGTGGAACCCTTTGGCCCGATTAACTCGTTTAATCATTTTAAAGCCTCAACTCATGTAACCAAGTTGTTGTGTGTGACCCTCTAGGTTCTCAATTCAATTAGCAGTGACCCTAATTAATTAATTCACTAATTAATTAATCAGTCCACAGATTAAACGACCATAGTCTAGCAACAGGTGTTTAACCCCTATCTGAATTGGAATGTTCGGATTCGACAGAACCTTTAAGTCATTGATTCATGTGAGATACAATCCTCCTACTTACTATCTCTCAACCAAGATCTAGGGCAAGGGAATAATCAGAACCCTAATAATCCGGTCTTAAAGCTAAGTGCATTTCATAACCATTTGATCTCAATCCAAGAAACCCTTTTCTTGATGTCTTGATCTACTGCCTTGGCCAAGGACTCCATATGGCATATGAATGACTTACACAATAAGAGATCACCTTGCATATGCAAGTGTAGGTCCTTTCTTGATTCTCATTCACTTTCATGAATCACTTGTGTAGCCCCAGCATAAGCCTTGAATCAGTTGTCTAAGGCGACACCCTTTAAAGTTTATACCTAAGACTACAGAGTTAACTCATAAAGTGACAAGGAACCTCAAGTCTAAGGATCAATTAATCACATCAATGACTCGTGAGATATTTCCTAATATGGAAGTTTCCATTTCCTGAAATAGAAACTTCCTTTCCCATTTAGGAATGTTCTCACACGGGGCACCTCAGTGAACTTACTTATTAAAGTAAGCACCCTCATGTATCACGCACGTATCAACTATACACTTTGCACCTCCATGAAACAAGGTGGTCATTCTTAAGGGCGTGATCCCACAAGCAAGCCTTAGAGGAGTCAGGTTGACACTCCCACTGTCTGTAGGACTCATCGGCTTGGAGTAGTTTACTAATCATAACTTATGTGATATAGGGCTCGTTTCATGAACCATTTCACCTAAATGGTAGAGTCCTAAAGTCATCAGGATTAGGGGAGTTCTCATACATGCACAGCTAAAGTAAACGCATACCAAACAAGAGGTGGTTGTTGAGGTTGTTGCTCAGGTGTAGGAGAACGATCCTGTCGACGACGTGGACCTGGTGATCTATTTCTATCTCTCCTTGGAGGCATTCTGTCAATAATACACTGAGATGAATGCCATTGTTAGTTCATGCATGAGAGTACGCTTAATTCAATCAAAACCAAAAGTTGAAACACATAAGCACATAGGAAATGCATAAGCAATCACGTCGACAAGTTGTTCCTGTTAGGAATAGTGCCCTAGAAAGCCGATTTTATATCCGCTTTGTGCTTTTCCTTATTGTAATCATAGACAATCTTTGAATGAAATAACGAATTGAGGCAACACTTCTTTATATGCTCTTGTTTGGTATGCGTTTACTTTATCTGTGCATGTATGAGAACTCCCCTAATCCTGATGACTTTAGGACTCTACCATTTAGGTGAAATGGTTCATGAAACGAGCCCTATATCACATAAGTCATGATTAGTAAAATACTCCAAGCCGATGAGTCCTACAGACAGTGGGAGTGTCAACCTGACTCCTCTAAGGCTTGCTTGTGGGATCACGCCCTTAAGAAGGACCACCTTGTTTCATGGAGGTTCAAAGTGTATAGTTGATACGTGCGTGATACATGAGGGTGCTTACTTTAATAAGTAAGTTCACTGAGGTGCCCCGTGTGAGAACATTCCTAAATGGGAACGAAAGTTTCTATTTCAGGAAATGGAAACTTCCAGATTAGGAAATATCTCACGAGTCATTGATGTGATTAATTGATCCTTAGACTTGAGGTTCCTTGTCACTTTATGAGTTAACTCTGTAGTCTTAGGTATAAGCTTTAAAGGGTGTCGCCTCAGACAACTGATTCAAGGCTTATGCTGGGGCTACACAAGTGATTCATGAAAGTGAATGAGAATCAAGAAAGGACCTACACTTGCATTTGCAAGGTGATCTCTTATTGTGTAAGTCATTCATATACCATATGGAGTCCTTGGCCAAGGCAGTAGATCAAGACATCAAGAAAAGGGTTTCTTGGATTGAGATCAAATGGATATGAAATGCACTTAGCTTTAAGACAGGATTATTAGGGTTCTGATTATTCCCTTACCCTAGATCTTGGTTGAGAGATAGTAAGTAGGAGGATTGTATCTCACATGAATCATTGACTTAAAGGTTCTGTCGAATCCGAACATTCCAATTCAGTTAGGGGTTAAACACCTGTTGCTAGACTATGGTCGTTTAATCTGTGGACTGATTAATTAATTAGTGAATTAATTAATTTGGGTCGCTGCTAATTGAATTGAGAACCTAGAGGGTCACACACAACAACTTGGTTACATGAGTTGAGGCTTAAAAATGATTAAACGAGTTAATCGGGCCAAGAGGGTTCCACACGTGTGAAGCCACACGTGTGGGTCACGTGAGTGACACGTGTCACACGCGTGAATATATATATATATATATATATATATATATATATATATATATATTTTAAATAATTAATTTGTTAATTATTTAATAGACTTTGGTTTAATTTTGAATTAAAAAGAAAGTCTTATTTTGGAGAAAAATAATCTAGTTAATTAATTATGAATTAATTAATTAGATAAAATAAGTTATTTATTTTAAATAAATAAAGTATAAAATTATCCAAAAATAGTTTGGATATTTTTAGCTCTCTTGAAAGTTGATTTGAATTAGAATTCAAAGTCAATGTCAAAATTACTTGATGATCAAGTAAGAGGAGAGAGAGAGACCAAAATCCTAGCCCATTAAGGACTAGGAATTTCGGCACCCTCTCTCTATAAATAGGGGAGCTCGTGCTCCTCTAGGAGCTAATGGGCAATTCTTTTGGTTCATGTGTTGAACACCTTCCTTTCTCCAAGATTAAATAAAACCCTAGGTTAAGCCTAAACACTAACTAGAGAACTAGCATCCTTACTATTTAGATTGTGATCAAGTTGGTGGACTTTCTCTAGAGACTTCAAGTTAGAAGTTTGAAGATTCGAGCTTTACCAAGGAGAGGGGATCAAGCCGCGAGAAGAGGGTTCGTGGGTGGCTTGAAACGCTTCAAGAAAGAATAAAAAGAAAAGTAAGTTTTCTATCTCTACCAATTTGGTTACACGATTGCGAGTCCTAGGTCCTTTTGTTGGGAAATTTTTTAAATTCCGGTGCTTTCTGATTCGTGTTTTCCAACAAGTGGTATCAGAGCCACCTCGTAAATCGTGTTTCTGAATCGTCTCAATTATACTGAATTTGGTAGAAATTCTTAGGCTTGATGCGATTGAGTATTTGTAATTATTTTAGAAAGCCTGAATTACGAAACTGTATTTTTTCCTGAAAGTTTTTGAATATTGGTTTTTGCAAAATTTAATTTTTGAAAACTATTTTAGATTTGAAACTGTATAAACTGTTTTTTGGATTTCTTGGATTGATTTTGCTTTTGAACGAAAACACGAAACAAAACCCGGATTATGACGAACACGCGAAACCCCGCGCGCGAAGGCGTCGCGTGCGCGGGCTTCTCGCGCCACCGCCCCCCTGTCCTAGGCGTGCGCAGGCCGTGCGCCTACTCCCTCCCGCAACCACGCGGGAGGTGTTCCGGCGCGCCCGCCCAGGGTTGCCGACGCCGTCCGCCCAGGCTGGGCGAGAATCCCGCAAGGCGTGCGGGATGGCTCGCCCAGGCCGCCTGCCTTCCTTGCCGAGAGGGTCGCGCGCAGGAGCGCGCGGAGTGCACGCCCAGCGCACGCACTAGCGCGGCCTTGGCCGCGCGCTGTGCGCGCCTGTCACGTCCGTGCACGCATGCCTGCGACGAGCGGCCCCTTCTCGTGCAAGGGCCCCGTTTTCGTAATCCGTTTTTTCGTTTGACGTGCAATCCAGTCCCAAATTTTATTTTAATTTTAAAATTTTATTTTTGAATATTTATTTTTTAATTTTTCAATAAAACTTGAAATTGGGATTTTTGAGAAATTGAAACGGTTTATATTTTGGGAAAATACATCTTTGATAAAATTATTAATTTTCAGAAATTAATTGGAATTTTATTTGTTTTGGTAAATTGGGATTTATTGAAAACTTTTATAAATAAGACTCGCATCAAGTCGTGTTTTAAGTCATTAGGACTTGAAACGGGAATTTTAATTTATTGGTTAAATTTAAATTCTCGCAAAAGCAGGTTAGGTGATCATGGGTTTAGATCTATGTATGGTTTTAATTTATGCACATGGATGGTTTAAATTGGGGTTGGAGCCCTATAGTTGCGTTTTTCAATTGAGGTTGGAGCCTCACTTATGTGCGTACTGTTATGTGATTTATTATGTGGCTTTCCATATTAATGTTTTTGAGGCCGGGGTATGCCCCGTGTAATTGTCTAAGGCCAATATGAAGATTGAGCCTTATTACTTTATGTCCTTTTCTTTTTATTGTAATTTGAGAGTAGAGATAGGTGGTGAGGTTTTATTTTCATTTTGGAGATAATACACCCATGGAGTAAGATGGGCCACATTCAAGTAACAAGGAGGTCATAAGTGAAGTCCCCTCAACATGTTAGGGAGGGGAATCTCAATTGTTAAATGTAATAGAGATAGGGCTCGTATTTTGTTACCGCTTTCCCTTATGTGATTTAAACTGTTTATGTGGCATGTATGTTAGAACTTGTGATTGTGGAGTGGCTCCCACATATCACGCATAAGATAGGTAGAACCCATGATCATTACATGTTAGTATCATGCTAGGACATGTTATCTGTTTATGTGCTTGTTTGAAATGCATTTAAGTGTACTTGTATTAATCAAGACAAATAAAATTAGATAACATATATGTTGGTGAGGTCGAACCGGACAACTCTCCGGTTGATTCGAAAATTCCCATTAAATATTAAGCTAATTTCGAACAAATAGGTGTTTAATTCGAGATGCAAATTTTGAATTAAATTCCTAGCTTTCCATCAATAGGTTTTAAGTTTAGTAAGTGAAGCTAGTTATTGTCCGCGAGTCGTGGGATAACTAGTGGAGCTTATTAGTTCTTAGTTACCTAATTGATCATTTTAAATGGTCAATATTTCGTGGTCCATTTTAGCAAGGGCGATGTCCGCGAGTCTTGGGTCCATATTGAAAGATAGGTGATGCAAAAACAATTACTAAGAGTTCTAAAGGTGTTAGAATTGGTAAGTGGTACCTACCTAGGGTTCTTACTTAGAATGTCTGCGAGTCGTTGGTTCGAGGTAAAATGCCTAGGATCTCAGTACCCATTGGGAAAAACGTGTTCCTCTTAGATCTTTTGGAATTATAGATCTTTGAAAAACAGTGGGAGCTACATTAGATTAAAGACCTTATCTTTTGTATATCGTTATAATTCAGCATGCTCACTAGTTCTCTGTTTTACCATTTAGGTCGTAGATTCTGTGATTCTCTACGTGTTTTGAAATGGCAACCAAAAACCCTCTTGTATCGATCCTCGAGTCAAACAAGTTGACTGGTCCCAACTATTCTGATTGGCTGAGGAATCTAAAAATCATTTTAGATTCTGAGAAGAGATCTTATGTTCTCTTCGAAGGGGAGCCTAGTCCCGAAGGGGAGGCTCCCACTCGGGCCGAGCGGGATGCGATTTAGAAGTGGAAGGATGATAATCTCCAAGCTCGTTGCCTTATGTTGGCTAACATGTCTCCGGACTTGCAAAGGCAACATGAGGCCATGGAATTTTCTTGGGAGATTTACGACCACTTAGAGCAACTTTACCGCCCTCATGAACGTGTTACAAGGTATAACACTTCAAAGGAATTGTTCCACTTAAGAATGAGGGAAGGTTCAAGTGTCCATGAATATGGACTCAAGTTTCTCGCCCTTACTGAGAAACTTGCTTCCATGGACATGCCACTAAAAGATGAGCTTTCAGTGGATTTGTTGCTAGCTTCGCTCCCACCATCATTCAACCCATTTGTCCTTAACTTCAATATGAATCATGCTGGTGCTACTGTAGCTGAGCTGATTAGTCAGCTTGTGACTGCTGAAAGCACGATCAAGAAGGACAATAAGGTTTTGATGGTGAATGCTCCATCTTCCTCTTCAGGGCCTTCTAAAGGTAAGGGCAAGAAAGCTCAAAAGAAGAAGAAGAAACCCCTTAGGCCCACTGGTGGCGTTTCGAAGAGGAAGACCCAAAAGAAGAAGCGAGATCAGAAAGAGGATATTTGCTTCCATTGTGGCAAAGCGGGACATTGGAGGAGAAACTGCCCAGAGTACAAGGCTACTCTAAAGAAAGGTATCTTTCTCGTTGAAGTAAATCTTTCTATTAATTCTAGTTCTTGGGTACTTGATGCCGGTTGTGGAACTCATATCTGTAATGATGTACAGATGCTAAGTGAAGTCCAACAACTCAAAGAAGGAGAATGTGTCTTGAAGATCGGCGATAGCTCAAACGTTGAAGCTCGAGCTTTAGGTATAATTAGATTAGATTTAGGTAGTTTTGAGTTAGTCTTAAATAAAGTCCTTTATGTACCGAGCATTATTCGTAATATAATTTCAGTTCCAATATTAGATTGTGAAGGTTATGAAACTTATATTAAGAATGGTAAATACTTTATCAAACGGAACAACTCTTCTGTTCACATCTGTACTCTAAGTAATGGACTTTACCTAACTCAAAATATCAATATTATGAATATACAACGAGAAACGAAGCGTAAGAGAGATGACAAAGTTTCAGCTCCCTTATGGCACGCTAGATTAGGACACATTTCCAAGAACAGAATTAGCAAGATAAACACTTTAGGATCATTCTCTGAAAATGATCTCAAGGAGTTAACTTCTTGCGAGTCCTGTCTCAAAGGAAAAATGTCCAAATTCCCTTTTAAAGGAACTGTGGAACGTGCCACTAAGGTTTTGGATTTGATCCATACTGATGTTTGTGGACCGCTCGGTGTAAGCACAAGAAACAATCATCAGTATTTCATAACCTTTACTGATGACTTCAGTCGGTATGGTTATGTATACTTGATGAAGTATAAATCTGAAGCTTTTGAGAAATTCTTAGAATTTCAAAAGGAGGTTGAGAACCAAACTGGTCACAAGATCAAAGCACTTCGATCTGATCGAGGAGGCGAGTATCTTAGTGAAGAATTCCTTAATCATCTCAAAGATAATGGGATTATCTCACAGTGGACTCCTTCGGGAACTCCTCAGCTTAATGGAGTTTCTGAGAGAAGGAATCGAACCCTACTTGATATGGTTCGTTCCATGATGAGTTTCACTGACTTACCACCTTCTTTCTGGGGTTATGCCCTAGAAAGTGCAGCAAAGATTTTGAATCTAGTTCCCTCTAAGTCAGTCCCTACAACGGCCTATGAAATGTGGCATGGTAAAATCCCTAGTTATTCTCTAACTTGTGCTACTTTGTAAGTTATCCTAAGGAATCCATAGGATACTACTTCTATGATCAATTTGAGCAAAAGGTGTTTGTTTCACGAAATGCCACTTTTCTTGAGGAACCGTTCCTTAAAGAAAAGAAAGGTAAGATCATAGAATTAGAAGAAGTACAAAGTGACCCCACGCCACCCACTGAAGAAACGTCCCCTACTGATCAACCACAACCAATCACGAATTTCGATACACATGAAAATCCTCCTCTAAGGCGTTCTGAACGCACTCCTAGACAGCCGAAGAGATGGTATGGATTCTTCCATGAAATCTCTCAAAAGAATAATGATCCTTTAACATATGAGGAGGCAATTTCAGATTCTGACTCTGAACAGTGGATAGAAGCCATGAAATCCGAAATGGATTCCATGAACTCCAACCAAGTTTGGACCGTGGTAGATTTGCCTGATGGGGTCAAACCCATAGGTTGCAAATGGATCTTTAAGAGAAAGCTTGGAGTTGATGGAAGCATTGCAGCCTACAAAGCAAGACTGGTTGCAAAAGGATTCACTCAAAGACCCGGCATAAACATTGATGAAACCTTTTCGCCAGTTGCAATGCAAAAGTCTATTCGGATCATGCTTGCCATTGCTGCATATTATGACTATGAGATATGGCAAATGGATGTGAAAACTGTCTTTCTCAATGGTGACATTGACAAAGACATTTATATGGAGCAACCCATAGGTTTCACATTCAGTGGGAGTGAGCAAAAGGTTTGCAAACTCCAAAGATCAATCTATGGATTGAAACAGGCTTCTAGGAATTGGAATATTCGATTTGATGAATCAGTCAAATCGTTTGGTTTCATTCAAATTTCGAATGAGTCCTGTGTGTATAGAAAGGAATTGGAGACCTCAGTGCAATTCTTAGTACTTTATGTTGATGACATCCTTCTTATTGGGAATTCAAAGGATGGCATGAAAGTAACTAAGTTATGGTTATCGAACCAATTCGAGATGAAAGATCTTGGTGATGCGTCCTATATCCTTGGAATTAAAATCTATAGAGATAGATCTAGAAGGTTAATAGGACTATCACAGTCGATGTACATTGACAAAGTATTGAAGAGATTCAATATGGAGTCAGCAAAGGTTAAGAGCCTTCCTATGAGTGTAGGAACATGTCTTTCAAAGAAGATGTGTCCTAAGACTAACCTTGAGAAGGAAAGAATCATTCATACACCTTATGCATCAACAATAGGAAGCATAATGTATGCAATGTTATGTACTCGACCGGATGTGGCTTACGCACTTAGTGTGACGAGTCGTTTCCAATCTGACCCTGCAGATGGTCACTAGGCTGCCGTGAAGAATATTCTTAAGTACTTGAAAAGTACTAAAGATTTATTCTTGGTTTACGGAGGTCAGAAAGATCTTACTGTCGAAGGATACTGCGATGCGAGCTTTGCATCTGACTTAGATGATTTTAAGTCAATGTCAGGATACATTTTCTGCCTAAACGGCGGAGCAGTGAGTTGGAAGAGTTCCAAGCAAACTACCACTGCAGATTCGACCATTGAGGCCGAATACTTAGCTGCAAATGATGCAGCTAAGGAAGGTGTTTGGATTAGAAACTTCATTCAAGAGTTGAATGTTGTTCCTAGCATGGAAGACCCCATTATTGTGTTTTGTGACAACACTGGGGCGGTTGCTCAAGCAAGAGAACCAAGATCTCACCAACGGACCAAACACATTATGAGGAAGTATCACCTAATCCATGATATTATCAAAAGAGGAGATGTGCAAATTGATATTATAAAGACATGGGGGTACTTCTCGGCGTTGTGCTAAAGGTGCCGGTGTCACTGGTAAAGTTTTCGGGGCTTGTCCTCCAATTCGAGGTTTCTTGAAAGGACCCTTAGGTGGAGCTGTCTGAATCATAGGTCTCTTCCCCAAACTTGACCCGGACCTTGTCCCATCGATGCCCTAAAAACTGAATCTTTCCTTTTAAATTCCTCCTCTTGCTCCAATGCTCTTTGTACCGTGTCTGCAAAGGATAAGTAGTTATGCCCAGCTTGACCATGTCTCAAATCTTGTCGTAGTCCCGCTATGAATTTCTTAGACTTTCTCTTCTCATCCCGAGTAATGTGGGGAGCGTACTTCCCCAGCCTATTGAAAATGGCAATGTATTGAGCCACCGTGCGATTGCCCTGCTTTAATTCCATAAATTTCTGCTCCTTTCTTTCCCTTACCACTTCGGACACAAAACACTCCCGAAACTCTCTTTTAAAAACCTCCCAAGTTACCTCTTCTCCATCAACTTGTAGCTTCTCCTTTGTGTCCTCTGCCACCAATCATGTGCTTTTCCTTATTGTAATCATAGACAATCTTTGAATGAAATAACGAATTGAGGCAACACTTCTTTATATGCTCTTGTTTGGTATGCGTTTACTTTATTTGTGCATGTATGAGAACTCCCCTAATCCTGATGACTTTAGGACTCTACCATTTAGGTGAAATGGTTCATGAAACGAGCCCTATATCACATAAGTCATGATTAGTAAAATACTCCAAGCCGATGAGTCCTACAGACAGTGGGAGTGTCAACCTAACTCCTCTAAGGCTTGCTTGTGGGATCACGCCCTTAAGAAGGACCACCTTGTTTCATGGAGGTTCAAAGTGTATAGTTGATACGTGCGTGATACATGAGGGTGCTTACTTTAATAAGTAAGTTCACTGAGGTGCCCCGTGTGAGAACATTCCTAAATGGGAAAGGAAGTTTCTATTTCAGGAAATGGAAACTTCCAGATTAGGAAATATCTCACGAGTCATTTATGTGATTAATTGATCCTTAGACTTGAGGTTCCTTGTCACTTTATGAGTTAACTCTGTAGTCTTAGGTATAAGCTTTAAAGGGTGTCGCCTTAGACAACTGATTCAAGGCTTATGCTGGGGCTACACAAGTGATTCATGAAAGTGAATGAGAATCAAGAAAGGACCTACACTTGCATTTGTAAGGTGATCTCTTATTGTGTAAGTCATTCATATGCCATATGGAGTCCTTGGCCAAGGCAGTAGATCAAGACATCAAGAAAAGGGTTTCTTGGATTGAGATCAAATGGATATGAAATGCACTTAGCTTTCAGACCGGATTATTAGGGTTCTGATTATTCCCTTACCCTAGATCTTGGTTGAGAGATAGTAAGTAGGAGGATTGTATCTCACATGAATTAATGACTTAATTAAAGGTTCTGTCGAATCCGAACATTCCAATTCAGCTAGGGGTTAAACACCTGTTGCTACACTATGGCCGTTTAATC
Organism: Lantana camara; assembly: GCA_037501455.1. NCBI lineage: Eukaryota > Viridiplantae > Streptophyta > Magnoliopsida > Lamiales > Verbenaceae > Lantana > Lantana camara. The sequence continues at coordinate 63,823,106 of CM074855.1, forward strand.
TGTGGACCGATTAATTAATTAGTGAATTAATTAATTAGGGTCACTGCTAATTGAATTGAGAACCTAGAGGGTCACACACAACAACTTGGTTACATGAGTTGAGGCTTAAAAATGATTAAATGAGTTAATCGGGCCAAGAGGGTTCCACACGTGTGAAGCCACACGTGTGGGTCACGTGAGTGACACGTGTCCTTGTGACACGTGTCACACGCGTGAATGTATATATATATATATATATATATATATATATATATATATATATTGTATATATATATTAAATAATTAATTTGTTAATTATTTAATAGACTTTGCTTTAATTTTGAATTAAAAAGAAAGTCTTATTTTGGAGAAAAATAATCTAGTTAATTAATTATGAATTAATTAATTAGATAAAATAAGTTATTTATTTTAAATAAATAAAGTATAAAATTATCCAAATATAGTTTGGATATTTTTAGCTCTCTTGAAAGTTGATTTGAATTAGAATTCAAAGTCAAAGTCAAAATTACTTGAAGATCAAGTAATAGGAGAGAGAGAGACCAAAATCCTAGCCCATTAAGGACTACGAATTTCGGCACCCTCTCTCTATAAATAGGGGAGATCGAGCTCCTCTAGGAGCTAATTGACAATTCTTTTGGTTCATGTGTTGAACACCTTCCTTTCTCCAAGATTAAATAAAACCATAGGTTAAGCCAAAACACTAACTAGAGAACTAGCATCCTTACTAGTTAGATTGTGATCAAGTTGGTGGACTTTCTCTAGAGACTTCAAGTTAGAAGTTTCAAGATTCGATCTTTACCAAGGAGAGGGGATCAAGCCGCGAGAAGAGCGTTCTTGGGTGGCTTGAAACGCTTCAAGAAAGAATAAAACGAAAAGTAAGTTTTCTATCTCTACGAATTTGGTTACACGATTGCGAGTCCTAGGTCCTTTTGTTGGGAAATTTTTTAAATTCCGCTGCTTTCTGATTTGTGTTTTCCAACAGTTCCTAGAGCTGAACGACTTAAACTGACTCAACACGACACTAAGCCCGGGTTTTGCAACCCTGGGCTCTGATACCACATAAGGATGTAGCGCCCGAGTGTAAGGCACCACATCCCCCGGACCGAGACCCGACCCGTATATGAAATGGGAAATCCTTACACGTGCCAAATCACGATGAACGGGGACATAACACACACACTAAGCTAGTCGGGAGCTAACCCTTAGACCAATCAACAACGGAATATAGTAAAATCAGAGTTTCAATAAATAAAGCGGAAGCAATTCAACATATATACTTATAGGTACCAACACTTACAACCTGTACAGTAGCCATCACGGCCCCAAACAAAACGCAACGCTCCATACATGAACATAATACAAAAGTAATAAGAACAAGTATATATGAGTGTAAAGGAAATGCTAGACACCAATGCAAGACTAGACGACTCGTATTCCCGCTTAGCACCCCCAAACATGCACAAAACAACTGAAAACAAACCGGGTTCAGTCTAAAAGAAACTGGTGGGTATAAAAACGGGGCATAGTATATAATACAACGGAATTTAAACACATACATGCATGCCTTAATCCCATTAGAAGTTTGATCAGAATTTCCCAAGCGGGTAAGACAAAGAAGACATCAACGGGATTACGGCTATCATTTTTTATCATAATTAATCATAGGGTTTAAGGCCCGGCGAGTGGGCGTGCATAATCTCCAACCATCTCCTCGTGTAAACATATCATAATTCATTAGTTATCATACATGTCTTTTGTACACATACATTCATGATCATAATCATACATATACACCTTTTTCCTCCGGGTGGTGGACGGTTTGCAAGGCCCGACCACCTCATGCATTGACCCGCGGGGGTACATGAATCCCCCAAGGGCGCTCAACTACCATTCCATGCTAATCTCCTAGCGAGGTCCGGTCTTTGTTAATTAGTTGGGACTAGCACATGGGATCACCGTCGGCCCTTGCCTCCCCGGATAGCCACATGTGCTAGGTCCCGGGCCCGTGCATTATTATCATGCTCTCGCCAAAACATAAGGTAGGATTCATAAGGAAAAGGCTTACGTTTGAAATCATTTACTCGAGAAAAGACTCTAAATACGTATATTATACATATTGGCGTAAACTTTGCACCTTGGGTTGTATATAGGGTCATTTTAACTAGTAGAAGAGAAACCCATCTTGAAGCGGCAAAAGAAGAAAAGCAAGAGCCTCAAAGGTCGCCCCATCTCCAACCAAACCCGAATCTGTGAAAAAGAGGTAGTGTGAGACTCAACATGACCATATACGATGCTCGGCTATGTTATGCATATGATATGCGATGTACAAAGGTAAGATGATGTCAAGGAGTCACATATTCACATAATTCATTCAAAGCATGAAGATTACACGTGCAAGCAAGGGATTTCTTAGATCACTTAAGGCACATTTCTCATTAAACGAATCCAAAGACGTAATGCAATACACGTAACACTCAAAACACATTATTCAATCAAGAAACACGTTGAGATCAAGAAATGACAAGTTATAACATAGCACATTATACATATAAACAAGTGCATATCACATTAGGGTCGTAAACGGGGAGGGAATCGAGCAAAACTAGCAAGAAAACAAGTACAAGGCCAATGTATGACCGTACCTTAAACCCACGGCCGTGGATTTTTACAAAGAGGAGATCCACGACCGTGGATCTCAGTCCAGAAACACCCCAAATTCTACGTCCATATCTACGGGCGTGGATTTTGTTAAGAAGGAAAATCCACGGCCGTGGATATAGTCCCAGCGGCCAAAAATGCATAAAAACAAGGCATGCACGAATTGGAAGCCATAAATCACATAACCAACCCAAAACTCTACCTAAAAACACCCAAAATAAAGTCATGAACTCAAGTATACAAGCTATAACACATTAAGCATCAAAAACTCCAAGAAAAAGCATTAAGAGATCATCATCAAATTCATATCTCCAAGCTTCAACAAGTCAAGTTCAAGCATCCACCACAATCAAGCAAAACAAGTTCATAACCAACTAATTAGGAACACATAATATTCATGAAATTCAAAGGAAATTAAAGGATTCAAATTATCAACCGAAAGGGGCAAGAAACACACTATTCATCATCATCTCCCAATCTACTACATGAATGGATGAAACCAAGAAAAACTCATCATAAAATGAATACCAAGAGCTATACTACTAAAAAACATGCTTATTTTCAAAAATAGGTGAGAAATGGTAGGGAGATGAGCTCAATTCTCCAAAGTTTTGGCTATGGGGTTTTCCTCTTCTTCTTCTCTCTTCTTCTTGTTCTTTGTGGCTGAATTTTGGGGAATGAGGGGGGTGGGATTTCGGTTGGGGCTGATAGGGAGAGAGAGAGAGTAATGCAAGTGTCTTAGGTAAAGGGTTTAGGGTCTAAGGGTGTTAATTAGGGCCGTAGCTTGAAGAAAAGTCAAGAGTTTGTCATTTTAGGCGCAAGGTGCTCGTTTCGGTTGAGATTTGGGAATCTAAATGGTCTTAGAAAAATAGGAGGCTTATCCCATTGAACCCGAATCGTCGATACGAGTTCAATAGAGGTAACGGAACTCGATTTCGAGTTCCCGAGCTCAAGTTATCAAATATGGAACCAAGGGTGCGCTAAATGCTCTTTAGCCCCTAATTGGTTTCGAGAATTAAAACAAATTCACAACTCAAGCAATCGAGAGCAAAATCATGCAACGAATATATAGGAAAGTTCATAATACACATAATTCAATCATACCAAGTTACCATGAAAAACGGAAATCGAAACAAAATCAAACAAGGCATAATCATATGCGCATAAGCAAATACGTTTAGAATCAAAATAAAAATTCAAGTGAAATAAGAAAATACTTCAAATAAAACAAGAATAAGATAAATAACGAAAGTTAAAACAATTAAAGTGCGCAAATAGTAATCACATACGTCATACCTGTACGGCCGAATAGTCGAGGCGTTACAATCTCTCCTCCTTAAAAGAATTCATCCTCGGATTCAGTGTTCGCTCGGAAACAATTCGGGATGAAACTTCTTCATCTTTTCTTCTGTCTTCCATGTAGCTTCTTTGCTCTTATCACTTCTCCAAAGAACTTCAACTAGTGGAATACGCCAATTCCTGAGTTCTTGAAACTTTCGATCCAAAATCTTAATCGGCTTTTGAATAAAAGTTAGATTCAGTTCTAGTTCCACTTCTTCAACCGGTAAAACCTAGGACTCATTTTGATAGCACTTCCGGAGTTGTGAAACGTGGAACACATTGTGAATTTCGGTCAAATTAGGAGGCAAATACAAACGATAAGCCGTGTCTCCAACTTTCCCTAAAATCTCAAATGGACCCATATATCGAGGATTCAACTTCCCTCATTTCCCGATCCTCGAAAATCCTTTGCGTGGAGAAGCCTTAAGAAAAACTTTATCTCCAACCTCAAACTCAAGATTCTTTCTCCACAGATCCGCATAGCTCTTTTGTCGATCCCGAGCTGCTTTCATCTGTTGTCTTATAATTTGGACCTTATCAATGGCATCCTGAACGGCTTTAGAGGGTTTTTCCTTCTTTTCCCCTTTTTTCACGCCCTCTTGTTTAGTCCAATTCCATTCTTCCAAGTCAAAAAACAACGGAAATCTACACTTACGTCCGTAGAGAGCCTCATAAGGTGCCATCTCTATCGAGGCTTGGTAACTATTATTATAAGTGAACTCGATTAATGACAACTGCTCGTTCCAAGAGCTCTGAAAATCCAATGCACATGCTCTCAACATATCTTCCAAATACTTAATCAACCTCTCCGACAGCCCATCTGTCTGAGGGTGGAAAGCTGTGCTGAATTGAAGCCTTGTTCCCAAACACTTATCTAATTCTTGCCAAAACCTTGAAGTGAACCTTGGATCCCGATCCGACACGATGCTAACCGGTACTCCATGAAGTCGGGCAATCTCATCCTTATACTTCTTAGCTAGCTTACTTACCTTATCGGACATCCTAATAGCAAGAAAATGAGCAGAATTCGTTAATCGATCCACGATCACCCAAATTCCATGAAACCCACCTTTCACTCGGGGTAACCCGAAAACGAAATCCATAGCTATCTGCTCCCACTTCCATTCCGGAATAGGTAAAGGTTGAAGTAATCCCGATGGCTTTTGATGCTCAACCTTCACCTCTTGGCAAGTCATACAATGCCTTACAAAATTGACCACATCCCGTTTTAATCCATTCCACCAATAAAACTGCTTCAAATCTTTATACATCTTGTTCCCTCCGGGATGTATCGAATATCCTGATCGATGGGCTTCTTCAAGAATAATCCTTTTCAACTCTTCCGACACTACAACTCTATTCTTGAACCGTAGAAGTCCCGTGTCATCAAACCCAAATGAACATTTGGGATCGGTTTGAGCCTTCTATGTCAATTTCTGTCGAATCCGAACATTCCAATTCAGCTAGGGGTTAAACACCTGTTGCTAGACTATGGTCGTTTAATCTGTGGACTGATTAAGTAATTAGTGAATTAATTAATTAGGGTCACTGCTAATTGAATTGAGAACCTAGAGGGTCACACACAACAACTTGGTTACATGAGTTGAGGCTTAAAAATGATTAAACGAGTTAATCGGGCCAAAAGGGTTCCACACGTGTGAAGCCACACGTGTGGGTCACGTGAGTGACACGTGTCCTTGTGACACGTGTCACACGCGTGAATATATATATATATATATATATATATATATATATATTGTATATATATATTAAATAATTAATTTGTTAATTATTTAATAGACTTTGGTTTAATTTTGAATTAAAAAGAAAGTCTTATTTTGGAGAAAAATAATCTAGTTAATTAATTATGAATAAATTAATTAGATAAAATAAGTTATTTATTTTAAATAAATAAAGTATAAAATTATCCAAAAATAGTTTGGATATTTTTAGCTCTCTTGAAAGTTGATTTGAATTAGAATTCAAAGTCAAAGTCAAAATTACTTGATGATCAAGTAATAGGAGAGAGAGAGACCAAAATCCTAGCCCATTAAGGACTAGGAATTTCGGCACCCTCTCTCTGTAAATAGGGGAGCTCGAGCTCCTCTAGGAGCTAATTGGCAATTCTTTTGGTTCATGTGTTGAACACCTTCCTTTCTCCAAGATTAAATAAAACCCTAGGTTAAGCCTAAACACTAACTAGAGAACTAGCATCCTTACTAGTTAGATTGTGATCAAGTTGGTGGACTTTCTCTAGAGACTTCGAGTTAGAAGTTTGAAGATTCGAGGTTTACCAAGGAGAGGGGATCAAGCCGCGAGAAGAGCGTTCTTGGGTGGCTTGAAACGCTTCAAGAAAGAATAAAAAGAAAAGTAAGTTTTCTATCTCTACGAATTTGGTTACACGATTGCGAGTCCTAGGTCATTTTGTTGGGAATTTTTTTAAATTCCGGTGCTTTCTGATTCGTGTTTTCCAACAAGTGGTATCAGAGCCACCTCGTAAATCGTGTTTCTGAATCGTCTCAATTATACTGAATTTGGTAGAAATTCTTAGGCTTGATGCGATTGAGTATTTGTAATTGTTTTAGAAAGCCTGAATTACGAAACTGTATTTTTTCCTGAAAGTTTCTGAAAATTGGTTTTTGCAAAATTTAATTTTTGAAAACTATTTTAGATTTGAAACTGTATAAACTATTTTTTGGATTTCTTGGATTAGTTTTGCTTTAGAACGAAAACACGAAACAAAACCCGGATTACGACGAACACGTGAAACCCCACGCGCGAGGGCGTCGCGTGCGCGGGCTTTGCGCGCCGCCGCCTGCCTGTCCTAGTCGTGCGCAGGCCGTGCGCCTACTCCCTCCCGCAACCGCGCGGGAGGTGTTCCGGGTGCGCCCAGGGCTGCCGACGCCTTCCGCCCAGGCTGGGCGAGAATCCCGCAAGGCGTGCGGGATGGCTCGCCCAGGCCGCCTGCCTTCCTTGCCGAGAGGGCCGCGCGCAGGAGCGCGCGGCGTGCACGCTCAGCGCACGCACTCGCGCGGCCTTGGCCGCGCGCTGTGCGCACCTACGACGAGCGGCCCCTTCTCGTGCAAGGGCCCCGTTTTTGTAATCCGTTTTTTCGTTTATCGTGCAATCCAATCCCAAATTTTATTTTAATTTTAAAATTTTATTTTTGAATATTTATTTTTTAATTTTTCAATAAAACTTGAAATTGGGATTTTTGAGAAATTGAAACGGTTTATATTTTGGGAAAATACATCTTTGATAAAATTATTAATTTTCAGAAATTAATTGGAATTTTATTTGTTTTGGTAAATTGGGATTTATTGAAAACTTTTATAAATAAGACTCGCATCAAGTCGTGTTTTAAGTCATTAGGACTTGAAATGAGAATTTTAATTTATTGGTTAAATTTAATTCTCGCAAAAGCATGTTAGGTGATCATGGGTTCAGATCTATGTATGGTTTTAATTTATGCACATGGATTGTAACACCCCAAGCGGTGGGGCATCACACCCCCGCACTATGACCCGACACGTGTACGAAATGGAAGGTCCACACACGCACCAAGTCACAGCGAGCGGGTGACAAACAAAAACACAACGCACTAGCTAGGCGGTATCTAACCCTGTACAAAAGAAAATATGCAAAACATGACAGCGGAAGTAGCACGAAATGCCAACTTACAAAAACTTTTACACATCAAGCATACAACGCAGTACATACATCAGAATCAAATATACGGGTTCAACTAGTGCAGCAACCTGTCCTAACCTGTCCCGAGCAATCATATATTCACAACGGGTTCAACTAATCCGAGCACCTGTCCTAACCTGTCCCGAATTCCATAATTTCAAATCATAAATACAACCCTGCACAAACATATCTTAAATATCATTTACAAATCATAAACCAGAGCCAGAACTAAAAAAAACATAAGCAGACGGACACAGACTCGACAGACCCGACACACAGCCGCCTAACACGAACTCCAACGACCTCCAAAGCAAAGCCTGCGAACTAAAACATAAAAGGGGAGGGGTCAGTCCAAAGACTGAGCGAGGGGCTAACACACGCACACTATACATATTTATAGGGCACAGCACAAAGAAGAAGCGACATTCGTGAACTCGGGGTTAGTTTTTGCACGCCAAAAAATTTTCCCGTGATAATATACATTTAGGGAGACTTATCAAACAGACCAAACAAATCTTAAATCAAAAGTTCCTTAAGGCACAACTCAGATTCATGCAGACTCAACACACATAACGGAGCATATCTTATTAGCTTAAAAGTATATCAATTTTTTTATCTTAATTTACGAATCTACCCCCATTTCACGAACTTATAACAGACGGACAGACAGAACACACTTACTTAAACCGAAGCAAAACTCATAAATCAATCCCACCTGCACACCATTGGGGAAGAGAGGTGCCCCTCTCAACCCACCACAGAACGAAACATACGAACCGGAGGATCCCGCCCGGTTCCTTCGACGGCTAGCCAAAATGCGCTCCGTCGGCATAGGAGAACTAAGTCTCCCGTTGGTGGAGAAGTGCACAGGGGTCGTAACCGGCGACCCCATGGTCGTCCCGGGTCTCCCTTACCCACAATCTCCGGGGCCCATCACACAGATAACAGACATATATCGGAAACTTATCTTGCCACACACAGACAGACAGACGTACATATCTCATGCATATCGTGCTTACCATATCACACGTACATATCACGCAGACTGACCTCGGAATCATAACAGAACTGAAACAAAGCATACATAGGCTCATACATAGCGTTTCGTATTTTCAAATCAAATCATATGACAAAACCAACAAAATACATACTTCGCACATATCTACATATACATAAGGCTTATAAACCGCATGCATTCGAAAACGAGCACATTGCAATAGGGTATAACTATATCCTAACCTCACCTGGTACCAAACACAGCCGAACACAAAGCAGAAGGTCCACCCCGGAACCTGCACGACTCACTTGTCACCACCCCGGGTGCACCTGAACCAACTGAACACACAAACACAACACAGGGCTCAGACTCAAACTCACACAACCACACAGAGACGCACGGCAATACTCAAGTACTTACGAAATGCAATCACACAAACAGGTTTCAAATTCATATTAATTCTATGCAAAACAAAACACTAAGGCATATTCATACGCACAATTAATGCAAATTAGGGAAACTGAAAGGCAATAGGATTCACTTTATTTCATATCAATTCATATATTGCACATTTACAAAGCAATCAAATTAAATTCACATATAACGTTTCATAAATTTATACGTATTACAAAGCCAAATAAATCATATAATAGCATGTTTCAAATTTCATTTAAAGCTCACGAAATTTCATAATAAATTCTAACCATGCTAAGTTCAGATAATTCATTCATGGCATACTCAATTAATATATCACATAACGGATTCAATTATCAAGGTTGAACCAATCAAATCAAACAAATTCATCTTGTTTCCAAAAATTACACAAACACCCCCTCTAATCTAATCAATTAGCATAAATTCAATAACTCGGGATTCAATTTACAAAATACAAAGTCCATACTTATCATATTTCATATTATACATGATTTCATGCACAATGGAATTCATTTCGATCAACAATTCAAGCATATAACAATTAATTCACATTTAAACAATTAATTCAAATAAGTCCCAAATACACAAATAAATATGCAGAAATTAAACCGAGTGTCCGATTGACGAACGAAAAGTGGTGATAGACTCACCACAACGAGGCGAACACGCTGTCCGAAGGTCGCCGGATCGCCGCTGCCGGAGCCGCCGGAATAGTGGCCGGCCGCCGTTCGGCCGCCGCCGGAACGTGCCGGAAAAATCCCGAAAAATCACCCGTGCAAAGATTCATCGTGCTCAATCCAATTCCTCGATCAATTTCTGCAAATTCCAAACGAATTGTCTTCAATTTCAGATCCAACAATACGAAAACCCTAAATCTTCAAACTTCAATTACTTTCAAACCGGTGAACCAAAATGCGATCCGAAAGAGGCATCGGCTTACCCATGACAAGCTTTACGAAAACTCTAAGCTATCATGACGGAAAAATCCTCGGAGGTGGCGCCGCCGGTGCGCCGCCACTGTGCCGCCACGAACCGCCGCCAAACGGCAAAATCTGGAGTCAAGCAAATGGGTTTCATTAGTTCTCGTCGTTCCGAACAACTTTCGTGAAGGGTCCGAGGCCAAAAGATGGTCGGAAAAGGCCCCCGTTGAGCTCCGAAGTTTCTGCCACCACCACATCGCCGGAACCACCATCTACGGCCAAAATTGGGTGAAAACGATGCCGGAAATGGACTCGGGAGGTCGAAAAACCTTGGAAAACACTAACCTTGGTCGGAAAAAGTCGCCGGAGCGCCGCCGTGACACTGTTCACGCGGCGGCGGCGTGAACTTCAGGCGGCGCTTGCGCCGCCGTCCGGTGGCTGTTGGCCGCGCCGCCAACGTCATCCGCTGCGCCAGGAGCTCTTCTCACCGGCTGTGGGGCGCGTGTCGCCGGAGGCTCCCCAGAAGCCGTGGCGGGAGGCCGGCAAAGTGGCATCTTCTCCACCTCCTACAGCCGCGACTGAAAATCATGAATATCTCCATCGTCGGTCGTCGGTTGGTCGAGTTCTCGGTACGGTTGCGACCACGTCATCGAGACAATCGAAATGTACTATTCATTCATCGAATTCCGTCGAAAAACGAGCGAGTTTGAGTAGTGTGTGAAAACACACCGTGAGTGTGTGTGAACAGTGAAAATCGCGGGAGAGAGGGGGAGAGAAGCTGAAGCTGGAATTATGGCACGCAAAACGAGGATCCGGGTATTATATCTCGGGTCCTCGTACACGAAAACGGCCGGAAGAAGGGGTTAACGACGTCAGAATAGGGCAAACTCAGAGTCTACGGACTCGTTTCGATGCCCCGAACGCGTTGAAGGGGTCAAAATGGTCAAAATCTCGTTCGAACGATAAATGACCGAAAAACCCCTAAAAAAAATAAAATTACAAAAAGGCCCCTAAACTCTAAAAGAGTTCAAAATAGGGCCACGAAAAGTATAAAATCACATAATTAAACACATTAAAAGGTTGAAACAAGACGTACCTTATAAATCGGACGAGCGGGATGTTACAAACTTCCCTCCTTCAAAAGGACCTGTCCTCAGGTCCTAAGGTCGGATCTTGAACGACGCTGAAACGAATTCCACTTCAAGCTTCCGCTGCGCAACTCTGGTCTAGGCGAACTGCAATTTCTGCTGGATACTTCTCCCTTAGCTGGCATCAACTCTATTCATGGTGACCCGTTGTCACTGAAGTTCCACTGAGCACTTGACCGTTGGTCACTTCAACTCATTCGATCCTTACTAGGCCACTGTACCCAAAGCCCAATACTGACGCTTCCTCGTCGACTGCAAACCAGCACCAGGCCACACTCAACTCAGCCGCGACAAACAAGAGAGAATCCCATCTCTCAGCACGCAAGAGAGAGAGAGCCCCGTCTCCCAGCACATCAAAAGAGAGAACCCCGTCCCTCAGGCACAGAATTAAGAGAACCCCGTCTCTCAACCACGTAATCGAGAGAGCCCCGTCTCTCAACCTAAGTCTGGCAGACTTCCACATCTTCCAAACATTCTAGTTTGAGAAAATCCAGCATTTGTCAAACCCTAGATTCGAGAGAATCCAACATCTCCCAAACATCTAACTCCAAGAGAATCCAGCATCTCTTGCTCACATAATTTAGAAAGAATCCAACATCTTTCTATCACATAAATAGGGAGAATCCCACATCTCCCTAACAAATAAATAGAGAGATCTCAACAACTCTCTAGCAAACAAGTTCACTCACTTAACATTCAAACAAACACGCATCGAAGTAAACACTGGATGCAACATGAAATGCATGTTTAGTGTACCTTATCACAACTGATATCGGTGTCCCTAGAGTATAGACTCATCATCCATGCTCCACTCAAGGGGGATATCGCGGTGGAATCTCTGTGAAGTACAATCACAATATGCTTGTAGGTGTATGAAGGGTTAGTGAGTAACCAAAGAAATTATAAGCACTGGAGCACGGATAGTTCACGCAAGCAGGTAGTCCATTTATTTTACCAGAATTCACAACAGCAATAAATCTCAAGCTTATGGAAATTAAATCCATTAGCCACATTATAAAAAAAAAAAATCAATGCAGCAACACGCCTTCCACGTTGTCATAATAGCCAAGCAAAATAAAATAAAATACAATTACTTATTAAATGCATGGGTGCAAATGCCATGAATGCTCAATGTACCGTTCACCGTAGTAGTGGAGTCGAGGTTGGCAATTTCTTTAACTTGAAAGGTTAATCAACTCCTTAACTGGCCATAGTTCCAACTTCCCGTTCAAACTTGCATTCTTTAGTATTCCTTCAGATTCTCGGGTACTCAACTGACCTTGGATCGTCTCACTTGATTCTCGGAGTATAGTGATCCGTGTAATCTCTTGAAATCCCAACAGAATCCTCGGTAATCGAAAATCGCCATTTTTTTCCACGGTAAAATCTCTCAGGACAATCGTGGAGAGATAAATGAAGAATCTTTACACAATCTTGCTTAGTATACCACCGTCGTGACTGATATTCTTATCCTCAATATTTGGTGAAGTTGCTCTTCAACGACCTCGGCACAAAATTCCACAGCTTGCACAACTTTCCCCTTTTTCCTTTGTGTAAGTGCAACTACTCTAGTGGGTGTCTTTATGACAGTAACCTGATTTCCTGCTTGGAATTCTCTGAATGGTACAAATGCCTTAATCTCTTCATTGTCACTTCACGCCATTCAGAGTTAAAAATTCTGGCTTTCTTATAAAACATGTACTCCTGAGCACCTCCAAGTAATAAGTACCTACCTTGAGGGCACCCTGATAGTTAACGGATCTCTTGTCTCTCTCATATTCGAAAATCTTCTTTTATCCACTCACTACCCTGACTGCGTTAGCTTGATCACACATCATCTGGTCAACCCCTGTTCGAATCCTAATGTTGTTTCCACTAAAATCGATCCTCGTTGGAACAGGTAAGGAAGTCACCTAAATATAACCATAGAGCTAATGCATGTGGGGTTAGGGATGTGAATGGCGTGCACTCATATCCAACAAAGAAAGCAGTCAAGCACGTAGAACAAATGCCCAAAATAATTAAAATTTACTTCAATGCATGATGCACGTGCCATGTATGCATAATACCCGTTTTCATAGCAGTAGCATTGATTCCTTGTTATAAATTCTTGTAAAGGTCCATTTGCTTCTCCTCCAAGTAGTCAGAAAACGGAAGTTTCAAATCTTCCTTCATAATTTTGTAGAAGCGGGGAGTGTTGTCATGATCAATTGCAATTCGGCGCCGAGATGTCACCCTACAATTCACAAATTGGACAATTATCTATGCATTAGGGTTAGTACGTGGGTATGTCAAGTAATGAAAGCAATTAAGAGCACTTAAGTAATGCAGATACAATACGTAATTTAATAAAATTTAATCATAACAATAATAATTTTACAAAAATCGTAATCATAGTGTGCACACAGTCACATAAGCTCAGGCAAATTCATACATACAAGTCAAAATTTCACGTCTGACAAATGCAATGCACAAGTATTCCTATGTCGTACGACCTAAACTGACACGACACGACTCCAGAGCACCGGTTCTGAACCTGGTAGCTCTGATACCACTCAAGATGTAACACCCCAAGCGGTGGGGCATCACACCCCCGCACTATGACCCGACACGTGTACGAAATGGAAGGTCCACACACGCACCAAGTCACAGCGAGCGGGTGACAAACAAAAACACAACGCACTAGCTAGGCGGTATCTAACCCTGTACAAAAGAAAATATGCAAAACATGACAGCTGAAGTAGCACGAAATGCCAACTTACAAAAACTTTTACACATCAAGCATACAACGCAGTACATACATTAGAATCAAATATACGGGTTCAACTAGTGCAGCAACCTGTCCTAACCGGTCCCGAGCAATCATATATTCACAACGGGTTCAACTAATCCGAGCACCTGTCCTAACCTGTCCCGAATTCCATAATTTCAAATCATAAATACAACCCTGCACAAACATATCTTAAATATCATTTACAAATCATAAACCAGAGCCAGAACTAAAAAAAACATAAGCAGACGGACACAGACTCGACAGACCCGACACACAGCCGCCTAGCACGAACTCCAACGACCTCCAAAGCAAAGCCTGCGAACTAAAACATAAAAGGGGAGGGGTCAGTCCAAAGACTGAGCGAGGGGCTAACACACGCACACTATACATATTTATAGGGCACAGCACAAAGAAGAAGCGACATTCGTGAACTCGGGGTTAGTTTTTGCACGCCAAAACATTTTCCCGTGATAATATACATATAGGGAGACTTATCAAACAGACCAAAAAAATCTTAAATCAAGAGTTCCTTAAGGCACAACTCAGATTCATGCAGACTCAACACACATAACGGAGCATATCTTATTAGCTTAAAAGTATATCAATTTTTTTATCTTAATTTACGAATCTACCCCCGTTTCACGAACTTATAACAGACGGACAGACAGAACACACTTACTTAAACCGAAGCAAAACTCATAAATCAATCCCACCTGCACACCATTGGGGAAGAGAGGTGCCCCTCTCAACCCACCACAGAACGAAACATACGAACCGGAGGATCCCGCCCGGTTCCTTCGACGGCCAGCCAAAATGCGCTCCGTTGGCATAGGAGAACTAAGTCTCCCGTTGGTGGAGAAGTGCACAGGGGTCGTAACCGGCGACCCCATGGTCGTCCCGGGTCTCCCTTACCCACAATCTCCGGGGCCCATCACACAGATAACAGACATATATCGGAAACTTATCTTGCCACACACAGACAGACAGACGTACATATCTCATGCATATCGTGCTTACCATATCACACGTACATATCACGCAGACTGACCTCGGAATCATAACAGAACTGAAACAAAGCATACATAGGCTCATACATAGCGTTTCGTATTTTCAAATCAAATCATATGACAAAACCAACAAAATACATACTTCGCACATATCTACATATACATAAGGCTTATAAACCGCATGCATTCGAAAATGAGCACATTGCAATAGGGTATAACTATATCCTAACCTCACCTGGTACCAAACACAGCCGAACACAAAGCAAAAGGTCCACCCCGGAACCTGCACGACTCACTTGTCACCACCCCGGGTGTACCTGAACCAACTGAACACACAAACACAACACAGGGCTCAGACTCAAACTCAGACAACCACACAGAGACGCACGGCAATACTCAAGTACTTATGAAATGCAATCACACAAACAGGTTTCAAATTCATATTAATTCTATGCAAAACAAAACACTAAGGCATATTCATACGCACAATTAATGCAAATTAGGGAAACTGAAAGGCAATAGGATTCACTTTATTTCATATCAATTCATATATTGCACATTTACAAAGCAATCAAATTAAATTCACATATAACGTTTCATAAATTTATACGTATTACAAAGCCAAATAAATCATATAATAGCATGTTTCAAATTTCATTTAAAGCTCACGAAATTTCATAATAAATTCTAACCATGCTAAGTTCAGATAATTCATTCATGGCATACTCAATTAATATATCACATAACGGATTCAATTATCAAGGTTGAACCAATCAAATCAAACAAATTCATCTTGTTTCCAAAAATTACACAAACACCCCCTCTAATCTAATCAATTAGAATAAATTCAATAACTCGGGATTCAATTTACAAAATACAAAGTCCATACTTATCATATTTCATATTATACATGATTTCATACACAATGGAATTCATTTCGATCAACAATTCAAGCATATAACAATTAATTCACATTTAAACAATTAATTCAAATAAGTCCCAAATACACAAATAAATATGCAGAAATTAAACCGAGTGTCCGATTGACGAACGGAAAGTGGTGATAGACTCACCACAACGAGGCGAACACGCTGTCCGAAGGTCGCCGGATCGCCGCTGCCGGAGCCGCCGGAATAGTGGCCGGCCGCCGTTCGGCAGCCGTCGGAACGTGCCGGAAAAATCCCGAAAAATCACCCGTGCAAAGATTCATCGTGCTCAATCCAATTCCTCGATCAATTTCTATAAATTCCAAACCAATTGTCTTCAATTTCAGATCCAACAGTACGAAAACCCTAAATCTTCAAACTTCAATTACTTTCAAACCGGTGAACCAAAATGCGATCCGAAAGAGGCATCGGCTTACCCATGACAAGCTTTACGAAAACCCTAAGCTATCATGACGGAAAAATCCTCGGAGGTGGCGCCGCCGGTGCGCCGCCACTGTGCCGCCACGAACCGCCGCCAAACGGCAAAATCTGGAGTCAAGCAAATGGGTTTCATTAGTTCTCGTCGTTCCGAACAACTTTCGTGAAGGGTCCGAGGCCAAAAGATGGCCGGAAAAGGCCCCCGTTGAGCTCCGAAGTTTCTGCCACCACCACGTCGCCGGAACCACCACCTACGGCCAAAATTGAGTGAAAACGATGCCGGAAATGGACTCGGGAGGTCGAAAAACCTTGGAAAACACTAACCTTGGTCGGAAAAAGTCGCCGGAGCGCCGCCGTGACACTGTTCACGCGGCGGCGGCGTGAACTTCAGGCGGCGCGTGCGCCGCCGTCCGGTGGGTGTTGGCCGCGCCGCCAACGTCATCCGCTGTGCCAGGAGCTCCTCTCACCGGCTGTGGGGCGCGTGTCGCCGGAGGGTCCCCGGAAGCCGCCGCGGGAGGCCGGTAAAGTGACAGCTCCGCCACCTCCTACAGCCGCGACTGAAAATCATGAATATCTCCGTCGTCGGTCGTCGGTTGGTCGAGTTCTTGGTACGGTTGCGACCGCATCGTTGAGACAATCGAAATGGACTATTCATTCATCGAATTCCGTCGAGAAACGAGCGAGTTTGAGTAGTGTGTGAAAACACACCGTGAGTGTGTGTGAACAGTGAAAATCGCGGGAGAGAGGGGGAGAGAAGCTGAAGCTGGAATTATGGCACGCAAAACGAGGATCCGGGTATTATATCTCGGGTCCTCGTACACGAAAACGGTCGGAAGAAGGGGTTAACGACGTCAGAATAGGGCAAACTCAGAGTCTACGGACTCGTTTCGATGCCCCGAACGCGTTGAAGGGGTCAAAATGGTCAAAATCTCATTTGAACGATAAATGACCGAAAAACCCCTAAAAAAAATAAAATTACAAAAAGGCCCCTAAACTCTAAAAGAGTTCAAAATAGGGCCACGAAAAGTATAAAATCACATAATTAAACACATTAAAAGGTTGAAACAAGACGTACCTTATAAATCGGACGAGCGGGATGTTACATGGATGGTTTAAATTGGGGTTGGAGCCCTATAGTTGCGTTTTTCAATTGAGGTTGGAGCCTCACTTATGTGCGTACTGTTATGTGATTTATTATGTGGCTTTCCATATTACTGTTTTTGAGGCCGGGGTATGCCCCGTGTAATTGTCTAAGGCCAATATAAAGATTGAGCCTTATTACTTTATGTCCTTTTCTTTTTATTGTAATTTGAGAGTAGAGATAGGTGGTGAGGTTTTATTTTCATTTTGGAGATAATGCACCCATGGAGTAAGATGGGCCACATTCAAGTAACAAGGAGGCCATAAGTGAAGACCTCTCAACATGTTAGGGAGGGGAATCTCAATTGTTAAATGTAATAGAGATAGGGCTCGTATTTTGTTACCGCTTTCCCTTATGTGATTTAAACTGTTTACATGGCATGTATGTTAGAACTTGTGATTGTGGAGTGGCTCCCACATATCACGCATAAGATAGGTAGAACCCATGATCATTACATGTTAGTATCATGCTAGGACATGTTATCTGTTTATGTGCTTGTTTGAAATGCATTTAAGTGTACCTCCATTAATCAAGACAAATAAAAATGGATAACATATATGTTGGTGAGGTCGAACCGGACAACTCTCCGGTTGATTCGAAAATTCCCATTAAATATTAAGCAAATTTCGAACAAATAGGTGTTTAATTCGAGATGCAAATTTTGAATTAAATTCCTAGCATTCCATCAATAGGTTTTAAGTTTAGTAAGTGAAGCTAGTTATTATCCGCGAGTCGTGGGATAACTAGTGGAGTTTATTAGTTCTTAGTTACCTAATTGATCATTTTAAATGGTCAATATTTCGTGGTCAATTTTAGCAAGGGCGATGTCCGCGAGTCGTGGGTCGTTCGAACTAAGTTTTGGTCATGATCTTATGATTGATGGGTTAAGCTTAACGCCTAAGTAAATATGGATGTCGCACGAGTCGTGGGTCCATATTGAAAGATAGGTGATGCAAAAACAATTACTAAGAGTTCTAAAGGTGTTAGAATTGGTAAGTTGTACCTACCTAGGGTTCTTACTTAGAATGTCCGCGAGTCGTGGGTTCGAGGTAAAATGCCTAAGATCTTAGTACCCATTGGGAAACGTGTTCCTCTTAGATCTTTGGGAATTATAGATCTTTGAAAAACAGTGGGAGCTACATTAGATTAAAGACCTTATCTTTTGTATATCGTTATAATTCAGCATGCTCACTAGTTCTCTGTTTTACCATTTAGGTCGTAGATTCTGTGATTCTCTACGTGTTTTGAAATGGCAAACAAAAACCCTCTTGTATCGATCCTCGAGTCAAACAAGTTGACTGGTCCCAACTATTCTGATTGGCTGAGGAATCTAAAAATCATTTTAGATTCTGAGAAGAGAACTTATGTTCTCTTCGAAGTGGAGCCTAGTCCCGAAGGGGAGGCTCCCACTCGGGCCGAGAGGGATGCGATTCAGAAGTGGAAGGATGATAATCTCCAAGCTCGTTGCCTTATGTTGGCTAACATGTCTCCGGACTTGCAAAGGCAACATGAGGCCATGGAATTTTCTTGGGAGATTTACGACCACTTAGAGCAACTTTACCACCCTCATGAACGTGTTACAAGGTATAACACTTCAAAGGAATTGTTCCACTTAAGAATGAGGGAAGGTTCAAGTGTCCATGAATATGGACTCAAGTTTCTCGCCCTTACTGAGAAACTTGCTTCCATGGATATGCCACTGAAAGATGAGCTTTCAGTGGATTTGTTGCTAGCTTCGCTCCCACCATCATTCAACCCATTTGTCCTTAACTTCAATATGAATCATGCTGGTGCTACTGTAGCTGAGCTGATTAGTCAGCTTGTGACTGCTGAAAGCACGATCAAGAAGGACAATAAGGTTTTGATGGTGAATGCTCCATCTTCCTCTTCTGGGCCTTCTAAAGGTAAGGGCAAGAAAGCCCAAAAGAAGAAGAAGAAACCCCTTAGGCCCACTGGTGGCATTTCGAAGGGAAAGGCCCAAAAGAAGAAGCGTGATCAGAAAGAGGATGTTTGCTTCCATTGTGGCAAAGCGGAACATTGGAGGAGAAACTGCCTAGAGTACAACGCTACTCTAAAGAAAGGTATCTTTCTCGTTGAAGTAAATCTTTCTATTAATTCTAGTTCTTGGGTACTTGATACCGGTTGTGGAACTCATATCTGTAATGATGTACAGATGCTAAGTGAAGTCCAACAACTCAAAGAAGGAGAATGTGTCTTGAAGATCGGCGATGGCTCAAACGTTGAAGCTCGAGCTTTAGGTACAATTAGATTAGATTTAGGTAGTTTTGAGTTAGTCTTAAATAAAGTCCTTTATGTACCGAGCATTATTCGTAATATAATTTCAGTTCCAATATTAGATTGTGAAGGTTATGAAACTTATATTAAGAATGGTAAATACTTTATCAAACGGAACAACTCTTCCGTTCACATCGGTACTCTAAGTAATGGACTTTACCTAACTCAAAATATCAATATTATGAATATACAACGAGAAACGAAGCGTAAGAGAGATGACAAAGTTTCAGCTCCCTTATGGCACGCTAGATTAGGACACATTTCCAAGAACAGAATTAGCAAGATAAACACTGTAACGCCCCGGTTTCCGGATGAACAGGTAAGCATGCCACGTGTGTGTTTTGAGCGTAGGTTTATTTTATTTCTTTAATTTATAATATATTCTTACGTGGCATTCATAATTTTATCAAATTCATGAAACATTATTTACGTCAATTATTTGAATTCATATCATTGAAAACATTATTTCATGACACGAAAAATGTTTCTTGCATAAAACAATTGTCGAGAGTACTTCAAATTACCAAATTATCCCTAGATAAATATTTTCTAAAATTCTAGGGACTTAATTGCATAAACTCTTAGGGACTTGATTGAGTATATTTTAAATTGTTGCATACCTAATTGCATGACTTCATAAGACAAAGGATTAGATTGCAACTTCTACAATTTCACAAAAACCAAGATTGTAATGTAACGGTATAAGCTTCTTCAAGCTTCCTTGATCATTTTTAGCAAACATATCCCAACATATTCATCTCTTTCACTCTCGGTTCCAAGGAAGAAAAGGGAAGAAGATAATTTTCATTCAATCATCAAGATTTCAAGAAGTCTTTCAAGAAATTGGGAGTCATCATCATCATCATCATCATACTTCTTCATTTCTTTCATCTTCAAGGTTGGTAGCATGGAAGGGATGATTTGTGATTGTGTTTGACATGCTAGGGTTTAGGAATTTCATGTTATATGAATTATGTGTTGTGCAAAGCATGATTCTATGATCATATCATGAATTATTGCATGATTTCTAGCTTGAATATTTGAATATTTGGCTTGAATGATCAAGTTGATCATAAGCTTGAAACCTTGGAAATCTTATTGATATTGCATGTTTTATGTGTTTAAGTGTGGTATTGTTATGCCATAAGTGTGGATACATCATATTCTCAGAAATTATTGCATTTGGGGTTCAAGAATGGATTTTTGTTGCTTGGTTGAGCCATTGCCGAGAGCTTCCCCTGTTTCTGCTCTGTTTTTCCAGTTGCAGAAACTGGGAACGACCGTTCCCAGCCTCAAGGCTTTGTGGGAACGGGCGTTCCCATCACTTTTCAAATAAAAGGGGCGGCCGAGCATGGGAACGGCCGTTCCCATTTTGGCCTGGCGCCGGAAGGGCCGTTCCCAGCTCAAAGGCGCGTTTTTAAGGGGAAAAACGCTGGCACGTTTTGGGGAACTCTTGGGAACGACCGTTCCCATTTTACAAAGGGGACCAGAACGGCCGTTCCCACCTGTGTTGCAGAACAAAAGTTTCTGCATAAAATTACGAAATTAGCCCCTCGATCCGACGACTTCTTTGACCCCGAATTGCTATAATATGTGCTAATATGATGTGAAACAACATGTTATCATACCACATTGCATTTTCATGGTCGTCTCGACACATTTCCGCCGTTTGTCATATTTTGGTCATTTTAGGTCTTGCCTCACGTATATACGTCGTATTTGCACAGGTCACGAGGGCGTGGACGGGGAGCAAGCTCCTTAGAACGCTTATTTATTATATTTTGCAAGAAAGGTGAGGTTTTGTTTTGGTAAAACGGACCCTATAACCCTTACGTGCTAGTTTTCGGCCAAAACGTATTATACTTATAAATGATTTCAAAACCATGAACATTTCAAGCAAGCAATTCATGATTTCAAGCATGTTTGGCGAGTACATGATTGCACGTGGGCCCGAGGGTAATTCTTGAGCCAACCGGGAAAGCAAGGGCTGACGGGTAACTCCTGAATTATCCTCACATTGTTGGGATCACCCCCGAAGCCACTAGGAGATTAGTGGTGGAAGGAGTTCCTTGTCTAGAGGGTCATGTCCTCTACACACACCATGTCGTGGATAGTCGAGCCTTGCAAACTCGCTATCACCCGGAGGAAGAAGGAGACTGGGGATTAATCCGGCATGTCGGGTTATCCTCGGGTTATTGCATGATTTCAAGCATGAAACTGTCTATATGAGCACTAAATAAATTGCATGATCACGTATTTATCAAGCTAGCGAGCATGATCACGTATTGTTCACGATTGGGAGTTCGGTTGGAGATTGCCCTTGCTCGCCGGGGCGACATGTTCATGACATTGACAAGCATGATTAAAATAAACGTGTTAAAATAACTGGTTGTAATCTCGGGCAAAGATTAAACTTATTGAATTATATATCTATTCTATTTTATTCTAAAGTCTTCACCCGAGGCTACAACTTGTATGTGATGTGTGTATATATAATTATTGCCCCTCACTCAGTCTTCGGTAGACTGATACTTCACTTTTCAGGTACCTTTTGAGCATGGTCGTGCTAGGCGGGAGTTGTTCGAGTCTTTTGCGTCTTCACGAGTCTAGCACCTTTCATGTATAGTACTTTGAGACATTTCATGTTATGCTTGTTATTGTCACATTTTGAATACTTACTGATGTATATTATCAAGATATGATAATGTATTGATAGTTAATGGGTACCTATATGTATCTATGTAATAAATATGGTACCTATATATAGGAATGACTTTATTGCTTCCGCTTTTCTATTCATGTTTGTTTTGATTATGTTGGGGAGAGTGTCCCGCCTAGCTCGTTATTTTTATTGTCACCCGTTCGCTGTGGTCCTGGTTTATGTATGAACTGTCCATTTCATACGTGGATCGAGGCTATAGTGCGGGGGATGTGGCGCCTTGGGGTTTAGGGTGCTACATCTACAGGTGGTATCAGAGCCAGGTTGCAAAACCGAGGTTCTCGAGTCGTGTCAAGTCAGTCTAGGTCGCACGGCATAGGATTATGTGGTATTTGAGAGTCTGCATTTGGTGGATTTACCTGATTTACTCATTTCTTCGCATTAATTGAGCTACTTGATCTTCCTTGAACATTTGCTATTTGATAGTATGGAAATTATATGCACACATTTGCATTTATTGATCAAGCCATGCATGTTTAGTGATCTGATTTCAGGATAGAGCACGACAGACGTTCCAGTGACCGATCCTCGAGGCACAGGCATCATCACCGCCGACATCATCGCCGCGAGAGATCACCACCTCCTCCACTTGCTTAGGCACAGCCCCAGGATTTCATGAATGCAGTAGTGGGGCTAATTGATCAGAGGTTACAGGAAAGGGTACCTCCACCACCACCACCAGCGCAGGTAGCACCTCCGGAGAACCCCATTTCTGCTATTTTGCGAGAGTTTCAGAATCAGCGTCCCCCGAAGTTTTATAAGGGAGATGATATACAGGCAGAGATGTGGCTAAAGGAGATCGAGAGGATATGGCAGCTTATTCCTTGTGACAGTCAGGAGAAGGCTCGTTGCACCCTCACTCTTATTCAGGGCGAGGCCTACTCCTGGTGGGAGAGCACTCAGATTGTTCTGGAGGCAGCCGGGACCGAGATTACCTGGGAGGTCCTTGCACGGGAGTTCAAAAACAAGTATATTCCTCCAGCTTCCCGTACCCGCAGGTTGAGGGAGTTTACAGAATTAAAGCAGGGAGGCAGGTCCGTGGGTCAATATATCGCCGAGTTCGAGAGGCTTTCTCGCTATGCACCTAACATAGCGAATGATGACTTTCACAAGGCGATGCAGTTCGTTTAGGGGTTGAGGCCGGACATCCAGGATGCACTGAAAGCAGCTAATACTAGCACCTGGGCAAAAGCTACAGCAAAAGCCCTAAAAGTTGAAGATTCCGATAGTGCTAGGAGGGCTACTCAGCGAGCAGGACAGGCTTCAGGCTCGAGATCAGGCCAGGGATCGAGCGCAGGAAAAAGGCTGATGGTTTACTCTGCACCTCCAGCACAGAGGGACTCTGGGAAGAAGTTTAAGACTACAGGATCGTCACAGAAGGGTGCAGGGCCGTTACTGAGAGGTCCGAGAGCTCCAGCACCACCCCAGCCACCTCAGAGACCGGGATGTAGATGGTGTGGACATCCTACGCACACCTATGATAACTGCAGACGCCGGTTAGGGCTATGCTTGATTTGTGGGAGTGACGAGCACAGAGTGGATGGTTGTCCGGATCGTAAGGATCCACCACCCGCAGGACCGAGGCCACTGGTGAGAGCTCGGGCTTATGCACTGGCTGGAGAGGAGCAGGATGCCGAGATTGACCCCGCCGCAGTAGTTGAAGGTATTATTTGCATTCATGGCACGAACATCCATACATTATTTGATCCGGGAGCTACACACTCCTTTCTTGCGCGCTATATTGCTATTACTTTGCCTTTGCCTGCTATGTGTGCTTCTGTGCGTTATATAGTTAGTACTCCTTTCGGTAGTAGGCGAGAGACGGATCAGGTCTACAGGGATTTTCCAGTTGTGATTGAAGGCAGGGAATTTCTGACCGACTTTATTGTGATGCCAATGGAGAGATACGGGGCTATTCTGGGGATGGATTGGCTTTACAGACATTGTGCTACTGTGGATTGTCAGGCTAAGAAGGTTCAGTTGGGTTCAGAGGTTGTTACGGGCTGTACTTCGAAGACCGTACCCCTACTTTCGTTTTCAGAGGCTCAGAGATTAGTCAGAGACGGGGCTACAGGGTTCATTGCCTATATTCTGAACAAGCCAAAAGATCAGGTGAAGTTAGAGGACACCGAGGTAGTAAAGGAATTTCCCGAGGTATTTCCAGAGAAATTGGATTCCTTGCCTCCTGAACGAGAGATTGAATTTGTGATCGATCTTTTTCCGAATGCTGAGCCGTATTCAAAGACTCCGTACCGGATGGCTCCAGCCGAGTTGAAAGAATTAAAAGTCCAGCTGGAAGCCTTGTTGGAAGTTGGGTACATTCGGCCAAGTTCTTCGCCGTGGGGAGCACCGGTGTTGTTTGTCAAGAAAAAGGACGGGACTTTAAGAATGTGCATCGATTACAGAGAGTTGAACCGGATGACTATCAAGTACAAGTATCCCCTCCCACATATCGAGGAGTTATTCGATATACTTCAGGGTTCCAAGGTTTATTCAAAATTGGATTTAAGACAGGGATACTATCAGCTGCGAATCCGAGCAGAGGATATTCCCAAGACAGGATTCAATACTCGGTACGGGCACTACGAGTTCGTGGTTATGCCATTTGGATTAACTAACGCCCCTGTAGCTTTTATGGATATGATGCACCGGATATTCAGGCCTTTCCTCGACAAGTTCGTGGTAATATTTATCGATGACATTCTGGTTTTCTCAAAATCAGCCGAGGAGCACGCGAGACATCTCAGGCTCGTTCTTCAGACTCTGAAAGAGCATCAGTTGTTTGCTAAGTTCAGCAAGTGTGAATTTTGGATCGACCGGGTTTCCTTCTTGGGGCATGTGATTTCAGGAAAAGGGTTGGAAGTCGATCCCTCGAAAATCGAAGCCGTGCTTAAGTGGGAGAAACCAAAGAATGCCTCGGAGATTAGAAGCTTCTTGGGATTGGCCGGTTATTACAGGAGATTCGTTCAGGACTTCTCCAAGATTGCAGCACCGTTAACCCGGTTGACAAAGTAGGATGTTAAGTTTGTCTGGGACGAGAAGTGTGATCAAAGCTTTAATTTTCTGAAAGAAAAGTTAGTCTCAGCTCCGGTATTAACTTTACCCGAGGGTTCAGAGGAATATGCAGTGTATAGTGATGCTTCTAAAGAAGGCTTAGGTTGTGTTTTGACTCAGAAAGGAAAAGTGATCGCTTATGCTTCCCGAAAGCTAAAGGAGTATGAAAGGAATTATCCGACACACGACCTAGAGCTTGCAGCCGTGATCTTTGCTCTCGGGAAATGGAGACATTATCTTTACGGGACTTCCTTTGAGATCTTTACCGACCACAAGAGCCTCCAGTATTTATTCACACAGAAGGATTTGAATATGAGGCAACGGCGTTGGATGGAAAAGTTGGAAGATTATGATTGTACAATCAAATAGCATCCCGGGAAAGCCAATGTGGTCGCCGATGCACTTAGCAGGAAGGCGAGTGTATCGAGTCTGGAAATAAAGGAAAGTGAGGAAGTTACCCCGATTGTGTTAAAGGCTCGGGTTTCTAATATCACAGTTCAGCCGGAATTAAAGCATCAGTTATTTGAGGCTCAAAATAAGGATCCGGAAGTGCAGAAGCTTGTAAGTAAAGCTAAGGATGACCCGGAGAGTCCGTTTGGGTTTGATGAGACCGGGTTGCTTCGGTTTAAAAGCAGAGTGGTAGTACCTGAAGAATTGAGATGGGTCCTACTCGAAGAAGCTCACAAGTCAGCCTACTCGATCCACCCAGGAGGAAATAAGATGTATAAGGATTTGAAACAATATTATTGGTGGAACGGGATGAATAGAGACGTGGCAGAGTATGTGAAACATTGCCTGACTTGTCAGAAAGTGAAAGCTGAGCACCAAAAACCCGCGGGACTTCTACAACCGTTACCTATTCCCGAGTGGAAGTGGGAACAAGTAACGATGGACTTTGTTTCCGGATTACCGAAGGTTAAAGGCGGGTTTGATGGAATTTGGGTAATCGTGGATAGATTTACAAAGTCTGCTCACTTTCTACCAGTTCGGATGTCCTATAAGATCCCAAAGTTGGCTGAGATCTATAACAGAGAGATTATTCGACTTCATGGTATTCCGGTGAGCATAGTTTCAGACCGAGACCCGAGGTTCACTTCTAAGTTGTGGCAGGAATTACAGGCTGTCTTGGGAACGAAACTTAAGTTCAGTACAGCATTCCACCCGCAAACAGACGGTCAGAATGAAAGATTAATCAAGTATTTGGAAGATCTTCTTCGGGCTTGCGCGATGGATTTTCAGAACTCTTGGGCAGAACAGCTTCCCTTGATCGAGTTTGCTTATAATAACAGCTTTCAGGCTTCGATCGGAATGGCTCCTTACGAGTTACTTTATGGAAGAAAGTGCCGATCTCCGTTGTTCTTCGACTTGGAAGAATGGAAATGGTCGAAACAGGAAGGGGTAAAGAGAGGTGAAAGATTCGAAAGGCTTTCCAAAGTCGTTCAAGCTATGATTGAAAAGGTTCAAATGATTCAACAACGGATGAGAGCCGCGCAAGATAGACAGAAGAGCTATGCCGATAAGCGCCGAAGAGATCTAGAATTTGAAGTTGGTGACCGGGTATTTTTGAAGGTGTCACCAAGGAAGGGTTTCACCCGGATTGGGAAAGGAGGAAAACTTAATCCTCGCTACTTAGGTCCGTTTGAGATTCTTGAAAGAATAGGCGAGGTAGCCTATCGACTGGACCTACCACCGAGTCTTATGGGGATTCACAACGTGTTTCATGTTTCACAATTAAGGAAATATTACCCCGATGAGACTACGATTCTCCCCGTGGAAGAAGTGGAGCTGGAACCGAATTTAACATTTGTTCAGAGGCCGATTAAAATCATGGATCGGAAATTTCAGGAACTACGAAACCGGAGGATTCCCATGGTTAAAGTGTTGTGGAGAAGCGATAAAACCGAGGAAGCCACTTGGGAAACAGAGGATAAAATGAAACGGTTCCACCTGGAGTTGTTCGAGCAAGACTAGAGAATCTGGGGACCAGATTCTTCTAAGGGGGGGAGAGTTGTAACGCCCCGGTTTCCGGATGAACAGGTAAGCACGCCACGTGTGTGTTTTGAGCGTAGGTTTATTTTATTTCTTTAATTTATAATATATTCTTACGTGGCATTCATAATTTTATTAAATTCATGAAACATTATTTACGTCAATTATTTGAATTCATATCATTGAAAACATTATTTCATGACACGAAAAATGTTTCTTGCATAAAACAATTGTCGAGAGTACTTCAAATTACCAAATTGTCCCTAGATAAATATTTTCTAAAATTCTAGGGACTTAATTGCATAAACTCTTAGGGACTTGATTGAGTATATTTTAAATTGTTGCATACCTAATTGCATGACTTCATAAGACAAAGGATTAGATTGCAACTTCTACAATTTCACAAAAACCAAGATTGGAATGTAACGGTATAAGCTTCTTCAAGCTTCCTTGATCATTTTTAGCAAACATATCCCAACATATTCATCTCTTTCACTCTCGGTTCCAAGGAAGAAAAGGGAAGAAGATAATTTTCATTCAATCATCAAGATTTCAAGAAGTCTTTCAAGAAATTGGGAGTCATCATCATCATCATCATCATACTTCTTCATTTCTTTCATCTTCAAGGTTGGTAGCATGGAAGGGATGATTTGTGATTGTGTTTGACATGCTAGGGTTTAGGAATTTCATGTTATATGAATTATGTGTTGTGCAAAGCATGATTCTATGATCATATCATGAATTATTGCATGATTTCTAGCTTGAATATTTGAATATTTGGCTTGAATGATCAAGTTGATCATAAGCTTGAAACCTTGGAAATCTTATTGATATTGCATGTTTTATGTGTTTAAGTGTGGTATTGTTATGCCATAAGTGTGGATACATCATATTCTCAGAAATTATTGCATTTGGGGTTCAAGAATGGATTTTTGTTGCTTGGTTGAGCCATTGCCGAGAGCTTCCCCTGTTTCTGCTCTGTTTTTCCAGTTACAGAAACTGGGAACGACCGTTCCCAGCCTCAAGGCTTTGTGGGAACGGGCGTTCCCATCTCTTTTCAAATAAAAGGGGTGGCCGAGCATGGGAACGGCCGTTCCCATTTTGGCCTGGCGCCGGAAGGGTCGTTCCCAGCTCAAAGGCGCGTTTTTAAGGGGAAAAACGCTGGCACGTTTTGGGGAACTCTTGGGAATGACCGTTCCCATTTTACAAAGGGGACCGGAACGGCCGTTCCCACCTGTGTTGCAGAACAAAAGTTTCTGCATAAAATTACGAAATTAGCCCCTCGATCCGACGACTTCTTTGACCCCGAATTGCTATAATATGTGCTAATATGATGTGAAACAACATGTTATCATACCACATTGCATTTTCATGGTCGTCTCGACACATTTCCGCCGTTCGTCATATTTTGGTCATTTTAGGTCTTGCCTCACGTATATACGTCGTATTTGCACAGGTCATGAGGGCGTGGACGGGGAGCAAGCTCCTTAGAACGCTTATTTATTATATTTTGCAAGAAAGGTGAGGTTTTATTTTGGTAAAACGGACCCTATAACCCTTACGTGCTAGTTTTCGGCCAAAACGTATTATACTTATAAATGATTTCAAAACCATGAACATTTCAAGCAAGCAATTCATGATTTCAAGCATGTTTGGCGAGTACATGATTGCACGTGGGCCCGAGGGTAATTCTTGAGCCAACCGGGAAAGCAAGGGCTGACGGGTAACTCCTGAATTATCCTCACATTGTTGGGATCACCCCCGAAGCCACTAGGAGATTAGTGGTGGAAGGAGTTCCGTGTCTAGAGGGTCATGTCCTCTACACACACCATGTCGTGGATAGTCGAGCCTTGCAAACTCGCTATCACCCGGAGGAAGAAGGAGACTGGGGATTAATCCGGCATGTCGGGTTATCCTCGGGTTATTGCATGATTTCAAGCATGAAACTGTCTATATGAGCACTAAATAAATTGCATGATCACGTATTTATCAAGATAGCGAGCATGATCACGTATTGTTCACGATTGGGAGTTCGGTTGGAGATTGCCCTTGCTCGCCGGGGCCACATGTTCATGACATTGACAAGCATGATTAAAATAAACGTGTTAAAATAACTGGTTGTAATCTCGGGCAAAGATTAAACTTATTGAATTATATATCTATTCTATTTTATTCTAAAGTCTTCACCCGAGGCTACAACTTGTATGTGATGTGTGTATATATAATTATTGCCCCTCACTCAGTCTTCGGTAGACTGATACTTCACTTTTCAGGTACCTTTTGAGCATGGTCGTGCTAGGCGGGAGTTGTTCGAGTCTTTTGCGTCTTCACGAGTCTAGCACCTTTCATGTATAGTACTTTGAGACATTTCATGTTATGCTCGTTATTGTCACATTTTGAATACTTACTGATGTATATTATCAAGATATGATAATGTATTGATAGTTAATGGGTACCTATATGTATCTATGTAATAAATATGGTACCTATATATATGAATGACTTTATTGCTTCCGCTTTTCTATTCATGTTTGTTTTGATTATGTTGGGGAGAGTGTCCCGCCTAGCTCGTTATTTTTATTGTCACCCGTTCGCTGTGGTCTTGGTTTATGTATGAACTGTCCATTTCATACGTGGATCGAGGCTATAGTGCGGGGGATGTGGCGCCTTGGGGTTTAGGGTGCTACAAACACTTTAGGATCATTCTCTGAAAATGATCTCAAGGAGTTAACTTCTTGCGAGTCCTGTCTCAAAGGAAAAATGTCCAAAGTTCCTTTTAAAGGAACTGCGGAACGTGCCACTAAGGTTTTGGATTTGATCCATACTGATGTTTGTGGACCGCTCAGTGTAAGCACAAGAAACAATCATCAGTATTTCATAACCTTTACTGATGACTTCAGTCGGTATGGTTATGTATACTTGATGAAGTATAAATCTGAAGCTTTTGAGAAATTCTTAGAATTTCAAAAGGAGGATGAGAACCAAACTGGTCACAAGATCAAAGCACTTCGATCTGATCGAGGAGGCGAGTATCTTAGTGAAGAATTCCTTAATCATCTCAAAGATAATGGGATTATCTCTCAGTGGACTCCTCCGGGAACTCCTCAGCTTAATGGAGTTTCTGAGAGAAGGAATCGAACCCTACTTGATATGGTTCGTTCCATGATGAGTTTCACTGACTTACCACCTTCTTTCTGGGGTTATGCCCTAGAAAGTGCAGCAAAGATTGTGAATCTAGTTCCCTCTAAGTCAGTCCCTACAACGCTATATGAAATGTGGCATGGTAAAATCCCTAGTTATTCTTACTTAAGAATTTGGGGTTGTCCTGCTTACGTGAAGAGGACAGTGGGAGATAAGTTAGAATCTCGTTCTAACTTATGCTACTTTGTAAGTTATCCTAAGGAATCCATAGGATACTACTTCTATGAACAATCTGAGCAAAAGGTGTTTGTTTCAAGAAATGCCACTTTTCTTGAGGAACCGTTCCTTAAAGAAAAGAAAGGCAAGATCATAGAATTAGAAGAAGTACAAAGTGACCCCACGCCACCCACTGAAGAAACGTCCCCTACTGATCAACCACAACCAATCACGAATTTCGATACACATGAAAATCCTCCTCTAAGGCGTTCTGAACGCACTCCTAGACAGCCGGAGAGATGGTATGGATTCTTCCATGAAATGTCTCAAAAGAATAATGATCCTTTAACATATGAGGAGGCACTTTCAGATTCTGACTCGGAACAGTGGATAGAAGCCATGAAATCCGAAATGGATTCCATGAACTCCAACCAAGTTTGGACCTTGGTAGATTTGCCTGATGGGGTCAAACCCATAGGTTGCAAATGGATCTTTAAGAGAAAACTTGGAGTTGATGGAAGCATTGCAGCCTACAAAGCAAGACTGGTTGCAAAAGGATTCACTCAAAGACCCGGGGTGGACTTTGATGAAACCTTTTCGCCAGTTGACATGCAAAAGTCTATTCGGATCATGCTTGCCATTGCTGCATATTATGACTTTGAGATAAGGCAAATGGATGTGAAAACTGCCTTTCTCAATGGTGACATTGACAAAGACATTTATATGGAGCAACCCATAGGTTTCACATTCAGTGGGAGTGAGCACAAGGTTTGCAAACTCCAAAGATCAATCTATGGATTGAAACAGGCTTCTAGGAATTGGAACATTCGATTTGATGAATCAGTCAAATCGTTTGGCTTCATTCAAATTTCGAATGAGTCCTGTGTGTATAGAAAGGAATTGGAGACCTCAGTGCAATTCTTAGTACTTTATGTTGATGACATCCTTCTTATTGGGAATTCGAAGGATGACATGAAAGTAACTAAGTTATGGTTATCGAACCAATTCGAGATGAAAGATCTTGGTGATGCGTCCTATATCCTTGGAATTAAAATCTATAGAGATAGATCTAGAAGGTTAATAGGACTATCACAGTCGATGTACATTGACAAAGTATTGAAGAGATTCAATATGGAGTCAGCAAAGGTTAAGAACCTTCCTATGAGTGTAGGAACATGTCTTTCAAAGAAGATGTATCCTAAGACTAACCTTGAGAAGGAAAGAATGACTCATACACCTTATGCGTCAGCAATAGGAAGCATAATGTATGCAATGTTATGTACTCGACCGGATGTGGCTTACGCACTTAGTGTGACGAGTCGTTTCCAATCTGACCCTGGAGATGGTCACTGGGCTGCCAAGAAGAATATTCTTAAGTACTTGAAAAGTACTAAAGATTTATTCTTAGTTTACGGAGGTCAGAAAGATCTTACTGTCGAAGGATACTGCGATGCGAGCTTTACATCTGACTTAGATGATTTTAAGTCAATGTCAGGATACATTTTCTGCCTAAACGGCGGAGCAGTGAGTTGGAAGAGTTCCAAGCAAACTACCACTGCAGATTCGACCACTGAGGCCGAATACTTAGCTGCAAATGATGCAGCTAAGGAAGGTGTTTCGATTAGAAACTTCATTCAAGAGTTGAATGTTGTTCCTAGCATGAAAGACCCCATTACTGTGTTTTGTGACAACACTGGGGTGGTTGCTCAAGCAAGAGAACCAAGATCTCACCAACGGACCAAGCACATTATGAGGAAGTATCACCTAATCCGTGATATTATCAAAAGAGGAGATGTGCAAATTGATATTATAAAGACATGGGGGTACTTCTCGGCGTTGTGCTAAAGGTGCCGGTGTCACTAGTAAAGTTTTCGGGGCTTGTGGGGCTTGTCCTCCAATTCGAGGTTTCTTGAAAGGACCCTTAGGTGGAGCTGTCTGAATTATAGGTCTCTTCCCCCAAACTTGACCCGGACCTTGTCCCATCGGTGCCCTAAAAACTGAATCTTTCCTTTTAAATTCCTCCTCTTGCTCCAATGCTATTTGTACCGTGTCTACAAAGGATAAGTAGTTATGCCCAGCTTGACCATGTCTCAAATCTTGTCGTAGTCCCGCTATGAATTTCTTAGACTTTCTCTTCTCATCCCGAGTAATGTGGGGAGCGTACTTCCCAAGCCTATTGAAAATGGCAATGTATTGAGCCACCGTGCGATTACCCTGCTTTAATTCCATAAATTTCTGCTCCTTTCTTTCCCTTACCACTTCGGACACAAAACACTCCCGAAACTCTCTTTTAAAAACCTCCCAAGTTACCTCTTCTCCATCAACTTGTAGCTTCTCCTTTGTGTCCTCTGCCACCAATCATACGCCTCGCCACCAAGTTGAAATATGGCGAATTGCGCCTTCTTTTGAGTAGTAAATTGTTGAACCTCATATATTCTCTCTAATCTTGTTACCCAACCCTCCGAGACTGCATCATCAATAGATCCCGAGAATCATGGGGGATTATAGCTTAGAAACACTCCCTGAGAATCCCTATTGTTATGCGGTGGAGGGACTTGTTGCTCAGCTTGTTGTGGTGGAGGAGCCTAAGCCCTTCGTTGCTCGACATAGTTATAAACTGCCTCCATGAAATTCTCCATGTTCATTGGAGGTGGTTGTTGAGGTTGTTGCTCAGGTGTAGGAGAACGATCCTGTCGACGACGTGGACCTGGTGATCTATTTCTATCTCTCCTTAGAGGCATTCTGTCAATAATACACTGAGATGCATGCCATTGTTAGTTCATGCATGAGAGTACGCTTAATTCAATCAAAACCAAAAGTTGAAACACATAAGCACATAGGAAATGCATAGGCAATCACGTTGACAAGTTGTTCCTGTTAGGAATAGTGCCCTAGAAAGCCGATTGTATATCCGCTTTGTGCTTTTCCTTATTGTAATCACAGACAATCTTTGAATGAAATAACGAATTGAGGCAACACTTCTTTATATGCTCTTGTTTGGTATGCGTTTACTTTATCTGTGCATGTATGAGAACTCCCCTAATCCTGATGACTTTAGGACTCTACCATTTAGGTGAAATGGTTCATGAAACGAGCCCTATATCACATAATTCATGATTAGTAAAATACTCCAAGCCGATGAGTCCTATAGACAGTGGGAGTGTCAACCTGACTCCTCTAAGGCTTGCTTGTGGGATCACGCCCTTAAGAAGGACCACCTTGTTTCATGGAGGTGCAAAGTGTATAGTTGATACGTGCGTGATACATGAGGGTGCTTACTTTAATAAGTATGTTCACTGAGGTGCCCCGTGTGAGAACATTCCTAAATGGGAAAGGAAGTTTCTATTTCAGGAAATGGAAACTTCCAGATTAGGAAATATCTCACGAGTCATTGATGTGATTAATTGATCCTTAGACTTGAGGTTCCTTGTCACTTTATGAGTTAACTCTGTAGTCTTAGGTATAAAATTTAAAGGGTATCGCCTTAGACAACTGATTCAAGGCTTATGCTGGGGCTACACAAGTGATTCATGAAAGTGAATGAGAATCAAGAAAGGACCTACACTTGCATTTGCAAGGTGATCTCTTATTGTGTAAGTCATTCATATGCCATATGGAGTCCTTGGCCAAGGCAGTAGATCAAGACATCAAGAAAAGGGTTTCTTGGATTGAGATCAAATGGATATGAAATGCACTTATCTTTAAGACCGGATTATTAGGTTCTGATTATTCCCTTACCCTAGATCTTGGTTGAGAGATAGTAAGTAGGAGGATTGTATCTCACATGAATCAATGACTTAAAGGTTCTGTCGAATCCGAACATTCCAATTCAGCTAGGGGTTAAACACCTGTTGCTAGACTATGGTCGTTTAATCTGTGGACTGATTAATTAATTAGTGAATTAATTAATTAGGGTCACTGCTAATTGAATTGAGAACCTAGAGGGTCACACACAACAACTTGGTCACATGAGTTGAGGATTAAAAATGATTAAACGAGTTAATCGGGCCAAGAGGGTTCCACACGTGTGAAGCCACACGTGTGGGTCACGTGAGTGACATGTGTCCTTGTGACACGTGTCACACGCGTGAATATATATATATATATATATATATATATATTAAATAATTAATTTGTTAATTATTTAATAGACTTTGGTTTAATTTTGAATTAAAAAGAAAGTCTTACTTTGGAGAAAAATAATCTAGTTAATTAATTATGAATTAATTAATTAGATAAAATAAGTTATTTATTTTAAATAAATAAAGTATAAAATTATCCAAAAATAGTTTGGATATTTTTAGCTCTCTTGAAAGTTGATTTGAATTAGAATTCAAAGTCAAAGTCAAAATTACTTGATGATCAAGTAATAGGAGAGAGAGAGACCAAAATCCCAGCCCATTAAGGACTAGGAATTTCGGCACCCTCTCTCTATAAATAGGGGAGCTCGAGCTCCTCTAGGAGCTAATTGGCAATTCTTTTGGTTCATGTGTTGAACACCTTACTTTCTCCAAGATTAAATAAAACCCTAGGTTAAGCCTAAACACTAACTAGAGAACTAGCATCCTTACTAGTTAGATTGTGATCAAGTTGGTGGACTTTCTCTAGAGACTTCAAGTTAGAAGTTTGAAGATTCGAGCTTTATCAAGGAGAGGGGATCAAGCCGCGAGGAGAGCGTACGCTTCAAGAAAGAATAAAAAGAAAAGTATGTTTTCTATCTCTACGAATTTGGTTACACGATTACGAGTCCTAGGTCCTTTTGTTGGGAAATTTTTTAAATTCCGCTGCTTTCTGATTCGTGTTTTCCAACAGTTCCTAGAGCCGAACGACTTAAACTGACTCAACACGACACTAAGCCCGGGTTTTGCAACCCTAGGCTCTGATACCACATAAGGATGTAGCGCCCGAGCATAAGGCACCACATCCCCCGCACCGAGACCCGACCCGTATATGAAATGGGAAATCCTTACATGTGCCAAATCACGATGAACGGGGACATAACACACACGCTAAGCTAGGCGGGAGTTAACCCTTAGACCAATCAACAACGGAATATAGTAAAATCAGAGTTTCAATAAATAAAGCGGAAGCAATTCAAAATATATACTTATAGGTACTAACACTTACAACCTGTACAGTAGCCATCACGGCCCCAAACAAAACGCAACGCTCCATACATGAACATAATACAAAAGTAATAAGAACAAGTATATATGAGTGTAGAGGAAATGCTAGACACCAATGCAAGACTAGACGACTCGTATTCCCGCTTAGCACCCTCAAACCTGCACAAAACAACTGAAAACAAACCGGGTTCAGTCTAAAAGAAACTGGTGGGTATAAAAACGGGGCATAGTATATAATACAATGAAATTTAAACACATACATGCATGCCTTAATCCCATTAGAAGTTTGATCAGAATTTCCCAAGCGGGTAAGACAAAGAAGACATCAACGGGATTACGGCTATCATTTTCGATCATAATTAATCATAGGGTTTAAGGCCCGGCGAGTGGGCGTGCATAATCTCCAACCATCTCCTCGTGTAAACATATCATAATTCATTAGTTATCATACATGTCTTTTGTGCACATACATTCATAATCATAATCATACATATACACCTTTTTTCTCCTGGTGGTGGACGGTTTACAAGGCCCGAGCACCTCATGCGTTGACACGGGGGGCTATATGAATCCCCCAAGGGCGCTCAACTACCATTCCACGCTAATCTCCTAGCGAGGTTCGGTCTTTGTTAAATAGTTGGGACTAGCACATGGGATCACCGTCGGCCCTTGCCTCCCCGGATAGCCACATGTGCTAGGGCCCGGGCCCGTGCATCATTATCATGCTCTCGCCAAAAGATAAGGTAGGATTCATAAGGAAAAGGCTTACGTTTGAAATCATTTACTCGAGAAAAGACTCTAAATACGTATATTATACATTTTGGTGTAAACTTTGCACATTGGTTGTATATAGGGTCATTTTAACTAGTAGAAGAGAAACCCATCTTGAAGCGGTAAAAGAAGAAAAGCAAGAGCCTCAAAGGTCGCCCCCGTCTCCAACCAAACCAGAATCTGTGAAAAAGAGGTAGTGTGAGACTCAACATGACCATATACGATGCTCGGCTATGTTATGCATATGATATGCGATGTATAAAGGTAAGATGATGTCAAGGAGTCACATATTCACATAATTCATTCAAAGCATGAAGATTACAAGTGCAAGCAAGGGATTTGTTAGATCACTTAAGGCACATTTCTCATTAAACGAATCCAAAGACGTAATGCAATACACGTAACACTCAAAACACATTATTCAATCAAGAAACACGTTGAGATCAAGAAATGACAAGTTATAACATAGCACATTATACATATAAACAAGTGCATATCACATTAGGGTCGTAAACGGGGAGGGAATCGAGCAAAACTAGCAAGAAAACAAGTACAAGGCCAATGTATGACCGTACCTTAAACCCACGGCCGTGGATTTTTACAAAGAGGAGATCCACGACCGTGGATCTCAGTCCAGAAACACCCCAAATTCTACGTCCATATCTACGGGCGTGGATTTTGTTAAGAAGGAAAATCCACGGCCGTGGATATAATCCCAGCGGCCAAAAATGCATAAAAACAAGGCATAAACAAATTGGAAGCCATAAATCACATAACCAACCCAAAACTCTACCTAAAAACACCCTAAATCAAGTCATGAACTCAAGTATACAAGCTATAACACATTAAGCATCAAAAACTCCAAGAAAAAGCATTAAGAGATCATCATCAAATTCATATCTCCAAGCTTCAACAAGTCAAGTTCAAGCATCCACCACAATCAAGCAAAACAAGTTCATAACCAACTAATTAGGAACACATAATATTCATGAAATTCAAAGGAAATTAAAGGATTCAAATTATCAACCGAAAGGGGCAAGAAACACACTATTCATCATCATCTCCCAATCTACTACATGAATGGATGAAACCAAGAAAAACTCATCATAAAATGAATACCAAGAGCTATACTACTAAAAAACATGCTTATTTTCAACAATAGGTGAGAAATGGTAGGGAGATGAGCTTAATTCTCCAAAGTTTTGGCTATGGGGTTTTCCTCTTCTTCTTCTCTCTTCTTCTTGTTTTTGGTGGCTGAATTTTGGGGAATGAGGGGGGTGGGATTTCGGTTGGGGCTGATAGGGAGAGAGAGAGAGTGATGCAAGTGTCTTAGGTCAAGGGTTTAGGGTCTAAGGGTGTTAATTAGGGTCGTAGCTTGAAGAAAAGTCAAGAGTTTATCATTTTAGGCGCAAGGTGCTCGTTTCGGTTGAGATTTGGGAATCTAAATGGTCTTAGAAAAATAGGAGGCTTATCCCATTGAACCCGAATCGTCGATACGAGTTCAATAGAGTAACGGAACTCGATTTTGAGTTCCCGAGCTCAAGTTATCAAATATGGAACCAAGGGTGCGCTAAATGCTCTTTAGCCCCTAATTGGTTTCGAGAATTAAAACAAATTCACAACTCAAGCAATCGAGAGCAAAATCATGCAACGAATATATAGGCAAGTTCATAATACACATAATTCAATCATACCAAGTTACCATGAAAAACGGAAATCGAAACAAAATCAAACAAGGCATAATCATACGCGCATAAGCAAATACGTTTAGAATCAAAATAAAAATTCAAGTGAAATAAGAAAATACTTCAAATAAAACAAGAATAAGATAAATAACGAAAGTTAAAACAATTAAATTGCGCAAATAATAATCACATACGTCAAACCTGTACGGCCGAATAGTCGAGGCGTTACAATCTCTCCTCCTTAAAAGAATTCATCCTCGGATTCAGTGTTCGCCCGGAAACAATTCGGGATGAAACTTCTTCATCTTTTCTTCTGTCTTCCATGTAGCTTCTTCGCTCTTATCACTTCTCCAAAGAACTTTAACTAGTGGAATGCGCCGATTCCTGAGTTCTTGAAACTTCCGATCCAAAATCTTAATCGGCTTTTGAACAAAAGTTAGATTCGGTTCTAGTTCCACTTCTTCAACCGGTAAAACCTCGGACTCATTTTGATAGTACTTCCGGAGTTGTGAAACGTGGAACACATTGTGAATTTCGGTCAAATTAGGAGGCAAATCCGTACGATAAGCCGTGTCTCAAACTTTCCCTAAAATCTCAAATGGACCTATATATCGAGGATTCAACTTCCCTCATTTCCCGATCCTTGAAAATCCTTTGCGTGGAGAAGCCTTAAGAAAAACTTTATCTCCAACCTCAAACTCAAGATTCTTTTTCCGCAGATCTGCATAGCTCTTTTGTCGATCCCGAGCTGCTTTCATCCGTTGTCTTATAATTTGGACCTTATCAATGGCATCCTGAACGGCTTTAGAGGGTTTTTCCTTCTTTTCCCCTCTTTTAACGCCCTCTTGTTTGGTCCAATTCCATTCTTCCAAGTCGAAAAACAACGGAAATCTACACATACGTCCGTAGAGAGCCACATAAGGTGCCATCTCTATCGAGGCTTGGTAACTATTATTATAAGAGAACTCAATTAATGGCAACTGCTCGTTCCAAGAGCTCTGAAAATCCAATGCACATGCTCTCAATATATCTTCCAAATACTTAATCAATCTCTCCGACTGCCCGTCTGTCTGAGGGTGGAAAGCTGTGCTGAATTGAAGCCTTGTTCCCAAACACTTATCTAATTCTTGCCAAAACCTTGAAGTGAACCTTGGATCCCGATCCGACACGATGCTAACCGGTACTCCATGAAGTCGGACAATCTCATCCTTATACTTCTTAGCTAGCTTACTTACCTTATCGGACATCCTAATAGCAAGAAAATGAGCAGAATTCGTTAATCGATCCACGATCACCCAAATTCCATCAAACCCACCTTTCACTCTGGGTAACCCGAAAACGAAATCCATAGCTATCTGCTCCCACTTCCATTCCGGAATAGGTAAAGGTTGAAGTAATCCCGATGGCTTTTGATGCTCAACCTTCACCACTTGGCAAGTCATACAATGCCTTACA
Source organism: Lantana camara (assembly GCA_037501455.1). NCBI lineage: Eukaryota > Viridiplantae > Streptophyta > Magnoliopsida > Lamiales > Verbenaceae > Lantana > Lantana camara. The sequence continues at coordinate 63,863,031 of CM074855.1, forward strand.
AAATTGACCACATCCCGTTTTAATCCATTCCACCAATAAAACTGCTTCAAATCTTTATACATCTTGTTCCCTCCAGGATGTATCGAATATCCTGATCGATGGGCTTCTTCAAGAATAATCCTTTTCAACTCTTCCGACACTACAACTCTATTCTTGAACCGTAGAAGTCCCTTGTCATCAAACCCAAATGAACATTTGGGATTGGTTCGAGCCTTCTATGTCAATTTCTGAACCTCCGGATCATTTCTCTGAGCTTCAAACAATCTCTGCCGAAGGTCCGGTTGAACCGTGATATTCCGAATACTAGCTCTCAACTTAAACGATTCAACCTCACATCCAATTTCCACTTTCACATTGGACACGCTAGCCTTCCTACTAAGCACATCTGCGACCACGTTGGCTTTGTCGGGATGGTATCGGATTGTACACTCATAATCCGCCAAAATCTCCATCCACCGCCTTTGTCTCTTGTTCAACTCCTCCTGAGAGAATAAATACTGAAAACTCTTATGGTCGGAAAAGATCTCAAACGAAATTCCATAGAGATAGTGTCTCCACTTTCCCAAAGCAAAGATCACAGCCGCTAGCTCGAGATCATGAGTGGGGTAATTCTGCTCGTGATCCTTTAGTTTCCTTGAGACGTAGGCAATTACCTTACCATTCTGCATCAAAACACGTCCCAAGCCTTCCTTCGAGGCGTCCGTATAGACCGTGTATCCTTCAGTACCCTAGGGAAGTGCCAATATCGGTGCAGTTGTCAACTTTTCCTTCAAAATTTGGAAGCTTCCCTCACACTTTTCATCCCATTCAAACTTAACCTCCTTCGTAATCAATTGGGTTAAAGGTGTAGCAATCTTTGAAAAATCCTTAACAAACCTTCAATAATAGCCCGCCAAACCCAAGAAACTTCTTACTTCCGAGGCATTCTTTAGACCTTGCCATGTAAAACCGTCTCAATCTTAGAAGGATCTACTTCCAACCCTTTTCTTGAGATAATATGACCTAGAAACGATACCCGATCAATCCAAAACTCGCATTTGCTAAACTTAGCAAATAATTGTTGTTCTCTCAAAGTTTCCAACACAATTCTGAGATGCCTAGCATGATCTTCCCGGATTTTCAATTGGTAGTATCCTTGCCTTAAATCCAATTTCGAATAAACCCCCGAACCTTGCAACATATCAAACAAATCCTCAATGTGGGGTAAAGGATACTTGTTCTTTATCGTCATCCGGTTAAGCTCCCGGTAATCTATGCACATTCTTAAAGTTCCATCTTTCTTCTTAACGAAAAGAACCGGTGCGGCCCATGGTGAAGAACTTGGCCGAATATATCCAATCTTAAGTAACTCTTCAAGTTGAATATTTAATTCCTTCAACTTGGCCAGCGCCATTCTTTAAGGAGTCTTAGAGAACGGCTCAGATCCCGGATATAAATCTATTACAAATTTAATCTCAGGGTCCAGCGGCAACGACCCCAAATTCTCTGGGAATCTGTTAGGAAAATCCTTAACAACTGCAGTCTCCTCAAACTTAATTTGATCCTTCGGCTTGTTGAGAAGATATGCAATGAATCCCATAGCTCCTTCTCTTATTAACTTACTACCTTCCATAAATGATAGGATGGGTACATTCTTCGATCCCACTTCTCCAACCAACTCTTTCCCCAACTTAATCTTCTTCTTAAAACAATCAACTTCGGCCCGGTGTCGGTATAACCAATCCATACCGAAGATTACCCCATATCTCTTCATAGGCATCACGATGAAATCCGCCGGATAATCTTTCCCTTCTATCAATACCGAACAACCCCGAATAATCTGATCCGGCTGCAAATTTCCTCAAAGAGGAGAACTCACAAAATAGCAAGAATTCACACAAGTAACAGGTAGGCACATAGATCACGAGATATGAAAGAATGAGTAGCACCCGGTGTTGGAAAACACGAATCATAAAGCAGCGGAAATTTAAAAATTTTCCAACAAAAGGACCATGGACTCGCAATCGTGTATCCAAATTCGTAGAGATAAGAAACTTACTTTTCATTTATTCTTTCTTAAAGCGTTTCAAGCCACCCAAGAACACTCTTCTCGCGGCTTGACCCCCTCTCCTTGGTAAAGCTCGAATCTTCAAACTTCTAACTTGAAGCTCTCTAGAGATAGTCCACCAACTTGACTACAATCTAACTAGTAAGGATGCTAGTTCTCTAGTTAGTGTTTAAGCTTAACCTAGGGTTTCGTTTATCTTGGAGAAAGGATGGTGTTCAACACATGAACCAAAAGAATTGCCAATTAGCTCTAAGGGGAGCTCGAGCTCCCCTATTTATAATAAGGGAGTGGCCGAAAATCCCTAGTCCTTATGGTCTAAGGATTTTGCTCCCTCTCTCCTATTACTTGATCATTAAGTAATTTTGACTTTGACTTTGAATTCAAATTCAAATCAACTTTCAAGAGAGCTAAAATATCCTAACTATTTTTGGATAATTTTATACTTTATTTATTTAAAATAAATAACTTATTTTATCTAATTAATTAATTCATAATTAATTAACTAGATTATTTTTCTCCAAAATAAGACTTTCTTTTTAATTCAAAATTAAACCAAAGTCTATTAAATAATTAACACATTTAATTATTTAATATATATATACAATATATATATTTACACGTGTGGGACACGTGTCACAAGGACACGTGTCACTCACGTGACCCACACGTGTGGTTTCACACGTGTGGAACCCTCTTGGCCTGATTAACTAGTTTACTCATTTTAAAGCCTCAACACATGTAACCAAGTTGTTGTGTGTGACCCTTTAGGTTCTCAATTCAATTAGCAGTGACCCCAATTAATTAATTCACTAATTAAATAATCGGTCCACAGATTAAACGACCATAGTCTAGCAACAGGTGTTTAACCCCTACCTGAATTGGAATGTTCGGACTCGACAGAACCTTTAAGTCATTGATTCATGTGAGATACAATCCTCCTACTTACTATATCTCAACCAAGATCTAGGGCAAAGGAATAATCAGAACCCTAATAATCCGGTCTTAACGCTAAGTGCATTTCATATACATTTGATCTCAATCCAAGAAACCCTTTTCTTGATGTCTTGATCTACTGCCTTGGCCAAGGACTCCATATGGCATATGAATGACTTACACAATAAGAGATCACCTTGCATATGCAAGTGTAGGTCCTTTCTTGATTCTCATTCACTTTCATGAATCACTTGTGCAGCCCCATCATAAGCCTTGAATCAGTTGTCTAAAGCGACACCCTTTAAAGCTTATACCTAAGACTACAGAGTTAACTCATAAAGTGACAAGGAACCTCAAGTCTAAGGATCAATTAATCACATCAATGACTCTTAAGATATTTCCTAATCTGGAAGTTTCTATTTCCTGAAATAGAAACTTCCTTTCCCATTTAGAAATGTTCTAACATGGGGAACCTCAGTGAACTTACTTATTAAAGTAAACACCCTCATGTATTACGCCCGTATCAACTATACACTTTGCACCTCCATGAAACAAGGTGGTCTTTCTTAAGGGCGTGATCACACAAGCAAGCCTTAGAGGAGTCAGGTTGACACTCCCACTGTCTGTAGGACTCATCGGCTTGGAGCATTTTACTAATCATGACTTATGTGATATAGGGCTCGTTTCATGAACCATTTCACCTAAATGGTAGAGTCCTAAAGTCATCAGGATTAGGGGAGTTCTCATACATGCACAGCTAAAGTAAACGCATACCAAACAAGAGCATATAAAGAAGTGTTGCCTCAATTCGTTATTTCATTCAAAGATTGTCTATGATTACAATAAGGAAAAGCACAAAGCGGATATACAATCGGCTTTCTAGGGAACTATTCCTAACAATCTCCCACTTGCCCGTCAAAGCCATTCTAAAGCTATTCTAAGTTCCATCTTCTGAAGATGAACTTGGAAAGCTTCACGACTAAGGGGTTTAGTAAGTGGATCTGCCACGTTCTCTGCTGATGTGACCCTCTCAATTTGCACATCTCCTCTTTTGATAATATCACGGATTAGGTGATACTTCCTCATAATGTGTTTGGTCCGTTGGTGAGATCTTGGTTCTCTTGCTTGAGCAACCGCCCCAGAGTTGTCACAAAACACAGTAATGGGGTCTTTCATGCTAGGAACAACATTCAACTCTTGAATGAAGTTTCTAATCCAAACACCTTCCTTAGCTGCATCATTTGCAGCTATGTATTCGGCCTCAGTGGTCGAATCTGCAGTGGTCATTTGCTTGGAACTCTTCCAACTCACTGCTCCACCGTTTAGGCAGAAAATGTATCCTGACATTGACTTAAAATCATCTAAGTCAGATACAAAGCTTGCATCGCAGTATCCTTCGACAGTAAGATCTTTCTGACCTCCGTAAACTAAGAATAAATCTTTAGTACTTTTCAAGTACTTGAGAATATTCTTCACGGCAGCCCAGTGACCATCTCCAGGGTCAGATTGGAAACGACTTGTTACACTAAGTGCATAAGCCACATCCGGTCGAGTACATAACATTGCATACATTATGCTACCTATTGCTGATGCATAAGGTGTATGAGTCATTCTTTCCTCCTCAAGGTTAGTCTTAGGACACATCTTCTTTGAAAGACATGTTCCTACACTCATAGGAAGGTTCTTAACCTTTTCTGACTCCATATTGAATCTCTTCAATACTTTGTCAATGTACATCGACTGTGATAGTCCTATTAACCTTCTAGATCTATCTCTATAGATTTTAATTCCAAGGATATAGGACACATCACCCAGATCTTTCATCTCGAATTGGTTCGATAACCATAACTTAGTCACTTTCATGTCATCCTTCGAATTCCCAATAAGAAGGATGTCATCAACATAAAGTACTAAGAATTGCACTGAGGTCTCCAATTCCTTTCTATACACACATGATTCATTCGAAATTTAAATGAAGCCAAACGCTTTGACTGATTCATCAAATCGAATATTCCAATTCCTAGAAGCCTGTTTCAATACATAGATTGATCTTTGGAGTTTGCAAACCTTTTGCTCACTCCCACTGAATGTGAAACCTATGGGTTGCTCCATATAAATGTCTTTATCAACCTCACCATTGAGAAAGGCAGTCTTCACATCCATTTACCATATCTCGTAGTCATAATACGCAGCAATGGCAAGCATGATCCGAATAGACTTTTGCATTGCAACTGGTGAAAAGGTTTCATCAAAGTCCACGCCGGGTCTTTGAGCGAATCCTTTTGCAACCAGTCTTGCTTTGTTGTAGGCTTCAATGCTTCCATCAGCTCCAAGCTTTCTCTTAAAGATCCATTTGCAACCTATGGGTTTGACCCCATCAGGCAAATCTACCAAGGTCCAAACTTGGTTGGAGTTCATGGAATCCATTTCGGATTTCATGGCTTCTATCCACTGTTCAGAGTCAGAATCTGAAAGTGCCTCCTCATATGTTAAAGGATCATTATCCTTTTGAGAGATTTCATGGAAGAATCCATACCATCTCTCCGGCTGTCTAGGAGTGCGTTCAGAACGCCTTAGAGGAGGATTTACGTGTGTATCGAAATTCATGATTGGTTGTAGTTGATCAGAAGGAGACGTTTCTTCAGTGGGAGACGTGGGCTCACTTTGTTCTTCCTCTAATTCTATGATCTTGCCTTTCTTTTCTTTAAGGAACAGTTCCTCAAGAAAAGTGGCATTTCTGGAAACAAACACCTTTTGCTCAGATTGATCATAGAAGTAATATCCTATGGATTCCTTAGGATAACCTACAAAGTAGCATAAGTTAGAACGAGATTCTAACTTATCTCCTACTGTCCTCTTCACGTAAGCAGGACAACCCCAAATTCTTAAGTAAGAATAACTAGGGATTTTACCATGCCACATTTCATAGGGCGTTTTAGGGACTGACTTAGAGGGAACTAGATTCAAAATCTTTGCTGCACTTTCTAGGGCATAACCCCAGAAGGTGGTAAGTCAGTGAAACTCATCATGGAACGAACCATATCTAGTAGGGCTCGATTCCTTCTCTCAGAAACTCCATTAAGCTGAGAAGTTCCCGGAGGAGTCCACTGAGAGATAATCCCATTATCTTTGAGATGATTAAGGAATTCTTCACTAAGATACTCGCCTCCTTGATCAGATCGAAGTGCTTTGATCTTGTGACTAGTTTGGTTCTCAACCTCCTTTTGAAATTCAAAGAATTTCTCAAAAGCTTCAGATTTATACTTCATTAAGTATACATAAGCATATCGACTAAAGTCATCGGTAAAGGTTATGAAATACTGATGATTGTTTCTTGTACTTACACTAAGCGGTCCACAAACATCAGTATGGATCAAATCCAAAAACCTTAAAGGCACGTTCCACAGTTCCTTTAAAAGGGACTTTGGATATTTTTCCTTTGAGACAGGATTCGCAAGAAGTTAACTCCTTAAGATCATTTTCAGAGAACGATCCTAAAGTGTTTATCTTGCTAATTCTGTTCTTGGAAATGTGTCCTAATCTAGCATGCCATAAGGGAGGTGAAACTTTGTCATCTCTCTTACGCTTCGTTTCTCGTTGTATATTCATAATATTGATATTCTGAGTTAGATAAACTCCATTACTTAGAGTACTGATGTGAACGGAAGAGTTGTTCCGTTTGATAAAGTATTTACCATTCTTAATATAAATTTCATAACCTTCACAATCTAAAATTGGAACATAAATTATATTACGAATAATGCTCGGTACATAAAGGACTTTATTTAAGACTAACTCAAAACTACCTAAATCTAATCTAATTGTACCTAAAGCTCGAGCTTCAACATTTGAGTCATCGCCGATCTTCAAGACACATTCTCCTTCTTTGAGTTGTTGTACATCATTACAGATATGAGTTCCACAACCGGTATCAAGTACCCAAGAACTAGAATTAATAGAAAGATTTACTTCAACGAGAAAGATATCTTTCTTTAGAGTAGCCTTGTACTCTGGGTAGTTTCTCCTCCAATGTCCCGCTTTGCCTCAATGGAAGCAAACATCCTCTTTCTGATCTCGCTTCTTCTTTTGGGCCTTTCCCTTCGAAACGCCACCAGTGGGCCTAAGGGGTTTCTTCTTCTTCTTTTGGGCTTTCTTGCCCTTACCTTTAGAAGGCCCAGAAGAGGAAGATGGAGAATTCACCATCAAAACCTTATTGTCCTTCTTGATCGTGCTTTCAGCAGTCACAAGCTGACTAATCAGCTCAGCTACAGTAGCACCAGCATGATTCATATTGAAATTAAGGACAAATGGGTTGAATGATGGTGGGAGCGAAGCTAGCAACAAATCCACTGAAAGCTCATCTTTCAGTGGCATGTCCATGGAAGCAAGTTTCTCAGTAAGGGCGAGAAACTTGAGTCCATATTCATGGACACTTGAACCTTCCCTCATTCTTAAGTGGAACAATTCCTTTGAAGTGTTATACCTTGTAACACGTTCATGAGGGCGGTAAAGTTGCTCTAAGTGGTCGTAAATCTCCCAAGCAAATTCCATGGCCTCATGTTGCCTTTGCAAGTCCGGAGACATGTTAGCCAACATAAGGCAACGGGCTTGGAGATTATCATCCTTCCACTTCTAAATCGCATCCCGCTTGGCCCGAGTGGGAGCCTCCCCTTCGGGACTAGGCTCCCCTTCGAAGAGAACATAAGTTCTCTTCTCAGAATCTAAAATGATTTTTAGATTCCTCAGCCAATCAGAATAGTTGGGACCAGTCAACTTGTTTGACTCGAGGATCGATACGAGAGGGTTTTGGTTGCCATTTCAAAATACGTAGAGAATCAAAAATCTACGACCTAAATGGTAAAACAGAGAACTAGTGAGCATGCTAAATTATAACGATATACAAAAGATAAGGTCTTTAATCTAATGTAGCTCCCACTGTTTTTCAAAGATCTAGAATTCCCAAAGATCTAAGAGGAACACTTTTCCCAATGGGTACTAAGATCCTAGGCATTTTACCTCGAACCCACGACTCGCAGACATTCTAAGTAAAACTCTAGGTAGGTACAACTTACCAATTCTAACACCTTTAGAACTCTTAGTAATTGTTTTTGCATCACCTATCTTTCAATATGGACCCACGACTCGTGCGACATCCATATTTACTTAGGCGTTAAGCTAGACCCATCAATCATAAGATCATGATCAAAACATAGTTCGAACGACCCACGACTCGCGGACATTGCCCTTGCCAAAATTGACCACGAAATATTGACCATTTAAAATGATCAATTAGGTAACTAAGAACTAATAAGCTCCACTAGCTATCCCACGACTCGCGGACAATAACTAGCTTCACTTACTAAACTTAAAACCTATTGATGGAATGCTAGGAATTTAATTCAAATTTTGCATCTCGAATTAAATACCTATTTGTTCGAAATTAGCTTAATATTTAATGGGAAAATTCGAATCAACCGGAGAGTTGTCCGGTTCGACCACACCAACATATATGTTATCCAATTTTATTAGTCTTGATTAATGCAAGTACACTTAAATGCATTTCAAACAAGCACATAAACAGATAACATGTCCTAGCATGATACTAACATGTAATGATCATGGGTTCTACCTATCTTATGCGTGATATGTGGGAGCCACTCCACAATCACAAGTTCTAACATACATGTCACATAAACAGTTTAAATCACATAAGGGAAAGCGGTAACAAAATACGAGCCCTATCTCTATTACATTTTTACAATCGAGATTCCCCTCCCTAACATTTTGAGGGTTCTTCACTTATGGCCTCCTTGTTACTTGAATGTGGTCCATCTTACACCATGGGTGCATTGTCTCCAAAATGAAAATAAAACCTCACCACCTATCTCTACTCTCAACTTACAATAAAAGGAAAAAGACATAAAGTAATAAGGCTCAATCTTCATATTAGCCTTAGACAATTACACGGGGCATACCCCGGCCTCAAAAACAGTAATATGGAAAGCCACATAATAAATCACATAACAGTTCGCACATAAGTGAGGCTCCAACCTCAATTGAAAAAACGCAACTATAGGGCTCCAACCCCAATTTAAACCATCCATGTGCATAAATTAAAACCATACATAATTCTAAACCCATGATCACCTAACATGCTTTTGCGAGAATTTAAATTTAGCCAATAAATTAAAATTCCCGTTTCAAGTCTTAATGACTTAAAACACGACTTGATGCGAGTCTTATTTATAACAGTTTTCAATAAATCCCAAATTAACAAAACCAAATAAAATTCTAATTAATTTCAGAAAATTAATAATTTTATCAAAGATGTATTTTCCCAAAATATAAACTGTTTCTATTTCTCAAAAAAATCCCAATTTTAAGTTTTATTCAAAAATTAAAATAAATATTCAAAAATAAAATTTTAAAATTAAAATAAAAATTGGGACTGGATTGCACGAAACACGGAAAAACGGATTACAAAAAACAGGACCCTTGCAAGAAAAGGGCTGCGTCCCAGGCGTGGGCTTGGCCGCGCGAGTGCGCGCACTAGGCGTGCACACCGCGCGCTCCTGCGCGCAGCCCTTCTCGGCTGGATGGCCGGCGGCCTGGGCGAGAAATCCCGCAAGCCTTGCGGGATTCTCGCCCAGCCTGGGCGAGACGGTGTCGGCAGCCCTGGGCGGGCGCGCCCGGAACACCTCCGGCGCGGTTGCGGGAGGGAGTAGGCGCACGGCCTGCGCGCGACTAGGGCAGGCCGGCGGCGACGCGCGACGCCTTCGCACGCGGGGTTTCGCGTGTTCGTAATCCAGGCTTTTCGTTTTGTGTTTTCGTTCAACAGCAAAACCAATCCAAGAAATTCAAAAACAGTTTATACAGCTTCAAATCTAAAATAGTTTTTCAAAAAATAAATTTTGGAAAAACCAATTTTCAGAAACTTTCAGAAAAAATACAATTTCGTAATTCAGGCTTTCTAAAACAATTACAAATACTCAATCGCATCAACCTCAAGAATTTCTACCAAATTCAGAATAATTGAGACAAATCAGAAACACGATTAACGAGGTGGCTCTGATACCACTTGTTGGAAAACACGAATCAGAAAGCAGCGGAAATTTAAAAATTTTCCAACAAAAGGACCTTGGACTCGCAATCGTGTATCCAAATTCGTAGAGATAAGAAACTTACTTTTCTTTTATTCTTTCTTGAAGCGTTTCAAGCCACCCAAGAACGCTCTTCTCGCGGCTTGATCCCCTCTCCTTGGTAAAGCTCGAATCTTCAAACTTCTAACTTGAAGCTCTCTAGAGATAGTCCACCAACTTGACTACAATCTAACTAGTAAGGATGCTAGTTCTCTAGTTAGTGTTTAGGCTTAACCTAGGGTTTCGTTTATCTTGGAGAAAGGACGGTATTCAACACATGAACCAAAAGAATTGCCAATTAGCTCTAAGGGGAGCTCGAGCTCCCCTATTTATAATAAGGGAGTGGCCGAAAATCCCTAGTCCTTATGGGCTAAGGATTTTGGTCCCTCTCTCCTATTACTTGATCATCAAGTAATTTTGACTTTGACTTTGAATTCAAATTCAAATCAACTTTCAAGAGAGCTAAAATACCCAAACTATTTTTGGATAATTTTATAATTTATTTATTTAAAATAAATAACTTATTTTATCTAATTAATTAATTCATAATTAATTAACTAGATTATTTTTTCTCCAACATAAGACTTTCTTTTTAATTCAAAATTAAACCAAAGTCTATTAAATAATTAACACATTTAATTAATTAATATATATATACAATATATATATTTACACGTATGGGACACGTGTCACAAGGACACGTGTCACTCACATGACCCACACGTGTGGTTTCACACGTGTGGAACCCTCTTGGCCTGATTAACTCGTTTAATCATTTTAAAGCCTCAACTCATGTAACCAAGTTGTTGTGTGTGACCCTCTAGGTTCTCAATTCAATTAGCAGTGACCCTAATTAATTAATTCACTAATTAAATAATCGGTCCACAGATTAAACGACCATAGTCTACCAACAGGTGTTTAACCCCTAGCTGAATTAGAATGTTCGGATTCGACATAACCTTTAAGTCATTTATTCATGTGAGATACAATCCTCCTACTTCCTATCTCTCAACCAAGATCTAGGGCAAGGGAATAATCAGAAATCTAATAATCCGGTCTTAAAGCTAACTGCATTTCATATCCATTTGATCTCAATCCAAGAAACCCTTTTCTTGATGTCTTGATCTACTGCCTTGGCCAAGGACTCCATATGGCATATGAATGACTTACACAATAAGAGATCACCTTGCATATGCAAGTGTAGGTCCTTTCTTGATTCTCATTCACTTTCATGAATCACTTGTGCAGCCCCAGCATAAGCCTTAAATCAGTTGTCTAAGGCGACACCCTTTAAAGCTTATACCTAAGACTACAGAGTTAACTCATAAAGTGACAAGGAACCTCAAGTGTAGGGATCAATTAATCACATCAATGACTCGTGAGATATTTCCTAATCTGGAAGTTTCCATTTCCTGAAATAGAAACTTGCTTTCCCATTTAGGAATGTTCTCACACGGGGCACCTCAGTGAACTTACTTACTAAACTAAGCACCCTCATGTATCACGCACGTATCAACTATACACTTTGCACCTCCATGAAACAAGGTGGTCCTTCTTAAGGGCTTAATCCCACAAGCAAGCCTTAGAGGAGTCAGGTTGACACTCCCACTATCTGTAGGACTCATCGGCTTGGAGCATTTTACTAATCATGACTTATGTGATATAAGGATCGTTTCACGAACCATTTCACCTAAATGCTAGAGTCCTAAAGTCATCAGGATTAGGGGAGTTCTCATACATGCACAGCTAAAGTAAACGCATACCAAACAAGAGCATATAAAGAAGTGTTGCCTCAATTCGTTATTTCATTCAAAGATTGTCTGTGATTACAATAAGGAAAAGCACAAAGTGGATATACAATCGGCTTTCTAGGGCACTATTCCTAACACCCGGATCAAATAATGCATGAATGTTCGTGGTGTGAATGCATATGGTACCTTCCACCACGGCTGTCGGATCCACCTCAGCATCCTGTTCCTCGCCCTCAAGGGCATAAGCACGAGCTTGAATCATTGGCCTTTGAGCTCCTCTTCGAAATCCTGGAGTCTTATCGGGACACACATCGGCCCTATGGTCGGCTCTCCCACATATGAGGCATAAATTCAACCTCTTCCGGCAATATTGTAGGCATGAGTCGGACCTCCACAATAAAGACATGGGGGTACTTCTCGGCGTTGTGCTAAAGGTGTCGGTGTCACTGGTAAAGTTTTCGGGGCTCGCGGCTTGTCCTCCAATTCGAGGTTACTTGAAAGGACCCTTAGCTGGAGCTGTCTGAATCATAGGTCTCTTCCCCAAACTTGACCCGGAACCTTATCCCATCGGTGCCCTAAAAACTGAATCTTTCCTTTTAAATTCCTCCTCTTGCTCCAATGCTCTCTGTACCGTGTCTGCAAAGGATAAGTAGTTATGCCCAGCTTGACCATGTCTCAACTCTTGTCGTAGTCCCGCTATGAATTTCTTAGACTTTCTCTTCTCATCCCGAGTAATGTGGGGAGCGTACTTCCCAAGCCTATTGAAAATGGCAATCTATTGAGCCACCGTGCGATTGCCCTGCTTTAATTCCATAAATTTCTGCTCCTTTCTTTCCCTTACCACTTCGGACACAAAACACTCCCGAAACTCTCTTTTAAAAACCTCCCAAGTTACCTCTTCTCCATCAACTTGTAGCTTCTCCTTTATCCTCTGCCACCAATCATACGCCTCGCCATCAAGTTAAAATATGGTGAATTGTGCCTTCTCTTGAGTAGTAAATTGTCGAACCTCATATATTCTCTCTAATCTTGTTACCCAACCGTCCGAGACTGCATCATCAATAGATCCCGAGAATCGTGGGGGATTATAGCTTAGAAACACTCCATGAGAATCCCTATTGTTATGCGGTGGAGGGACTTGTTGCTCAGCTTGTTGTGGTGGAGGAGCCTAAGCCCTTCGTTGCTCGACATAGTTATAAACTGCCTCCATGAAATTCTCCAAGTTCATTGGAGGTGGTTGTTGAGGTTGTTTCTCAGGTGTAGGAGAACGATCCTGTCGACGACGTGGACCTGGTGATCTATTTCTATCTCTCCTTGGAGGCATTCTGTCAATAATACACTGAGATGCATGCCATTGTTAGTTCATGCATGAGAGTGCGCTTAATTCAACCAAAACCAAAAGTTGAAACACATAAGCACATAGGAAATGCATAAGCAATCACGTTGACAAGTTGTTCCTAGAGCCGAACGACTTAAACTGACTCAACACGACACTAAGCCCGGGTTTTGCTACCCTAGGCTCTGATACCACACAAGGATGTAGCGCCCGAGCATAAGGCACCACATCCCCCGCATCGAGACCTGACCCGTATATGGAATGGGAAATCCATACACGTGCCAAATCACGATGAACGGGGACATAACGCACACGCTAAGCTAGGCGGGAGCTGACCCTTAGACCAATCAACAACGGAATATAGTAAAATCAGAGTTTCATTAAATAAAGCGGAAGCAATTCAACATATATACTTATAGGTGCCAACACTTACAACCTGTACAGTAGCCATCACGGCCCCAAACAAAACGCAACGCTCCATACATGAACATAATACAAAAGTAATAAGAACAAGTATATATGAGTGTAAAGGAAATGCTAGACACCAATGCAAGACTAGAGACTCGTATTCCCGCTTAGCACCCCCAAACCTGCACAAAACAACTGAAAACAAACCTGGCTCAGTCTAAAAGAAACTGGTGGGTATAAAAACGGGGCATAGTATATAATACAACAGAATTTAAACACATACATGCATGCCTTAATCCCATTAGAAGTTTGATCAGAATTTCCCAAGCGGGTAAGACCAAGAAGACATCAACGGGATTACGACTATCATTTTCGATCATAATTAATCATAGGGTTTAAGGCCCGGCGAGTGGGCGTGCATAATCTCCAACCATCTCCTCGTGTAAACATATCATAATTCATTAGTTATCATACATGTCTTTTGTGCACATACATTCATGATCATAATCATACATATACACCTTTTTCCTCCGTGTGGTGGACGAGTTTGCAAGGCCCGACCGCCTCATGCATTAACCCGGGGGGGTACATGAATCCCCCAAGGGCGCTCAAGTTCTATATGCGGGGCCTAAGAATGAATGATTTACGCGCTCCTTCGTTCATGGCATGGAGTGAGATGTCTATGTGCCCACCAGAACCTACGTACGTGTCAATCAAGGCCGGGGTGTTTTCTGAAGAATGCTTCCTCTATTTCTTTGCCAATTGTTGGTGGCAATTTCAAAATGGCCTTCCTTTCCGCATACGAAACATCTACACTTTCTTTCGTACTGGTCATTCTTCCAAAGGCAATGTGATCATGAAATAGCAGATGATGCACCATTGGAGCCATGTACAATCTGTAATCAAATGGTAAATGAGCTAACAGCAAGGCACTGTGGAAAATGTCCGGATAGCCACATGTACTAGGTCCCGGGCCCGTGCATCATTATCATGCTCTCGCCAAAACATAAGGTAGGATTCATAAGGAAAAGGCTTACGTTTGAAATCATTTACTCGAGAAAAGACTCTAAATACGTATATTACACATTTTGGCGTAAACTTTGCACATTGGTTGTATATAGGGTCATTTTAACTAGTAGAAGAGAAACCCATCTTGAAGCGGCAAAAGGAGAAAAGCAAGAGCCTCAAAGGTCGCCCCCGTCTCCAACCAAACCCGAATCTGTACAAAAGAGGTAGTGTGAGACTCAACATGACCATATACGATGCTCGGCTATGTTATGCATATGATATGCGATGTATAAAGGTAAGATGATGTCAAGGAGTCATATATTCACATAATTCATTTAAAGCATGAAGATTAAACGTGCAAGCAAGGGAGTTCTTAGATCACTTAAGGCACATTTCTCATTAAACGAATCCAAAGACGTAATGCAATACACGTAACACTCAAAACACATTATTCAATCAAGAAACACGTTGAGATCAAGAAATGACAAGTTATAACATAGCACATTATACATATAAATAAGTAAATATCACATTAGGGTCATAAAAGGGGAGGGAATCGAGCAAAACAAGCAACAAAACAAGTACGAGGCCAAGGTATGACCGTACTTTAAAACCACGGCCGTGGATTTTTACAAAGAGGAGATCCACGGCCGTGGATCTCAGTCCAAAAACACCCTAAATTCTGCGTCCATATATACGGGCGTGGATCCTGTTAAGAAGGAAAATCCATGGCCGTGGATATAGTTTCAGGGGCCACAAATGCATGAAAACAAGGCATGAACGAATTGGAAGCCATAAATCACATAACCAACCCAAAACTCTACCTAAAAACACCCTAAATCAAGTCATTAACTCAAGTATACAAGCTATAACACATTAAGGATCAAAAACTCCAAGAAAAAGCATTAAGAGATCATCATCAAATTCATATCTCAAAGCTTCAACAAGTTAAGTTCAAGCATGCACCATAATCAAGCAAAACAAGTTCATAACCAACTAATTAGGAACACATAATATTCATGAAATTCAAAGAAAATTAAAGGATTCAAATGATCAAACGAAAGGGGCAAGAAACACACTATTCATCATCATCTCCCAATCTACTACATGAATGGATGAAACTAAGCAAAACTCATCATAAAATGAATACCCAGAGCTATACTACTCAAAAACATGCTTAACTTCAAAAATAGGTGAGAAATGGTAGGGAGATGAGCTCAATTGTCCAAAGTTTTGGCTATGGGGTTTTCCTCTTCTTCTTCTCTCTTCTCTCTTCTTCTTGTTCTTTGTGGCTGAATTTTGTGGAATGAGGGGGGTAGGATTTCAACTAGGGCTGATAGGGAGAGAGAGAGAGTGATGCAAGTGGCTTAGGTCAAGGGTTTAGGGTCTAGGGGCGTTAATTAGGGCCATAGCTTGAAGAAAAGTCAAGAGTTTGTCCTTTTAGGTGCAAGGTGCTTGTTTCGGTTGAGATTTGGGAATCTAAGTGGTCTTAGAAAAATAGGAGGCTTATCCCATTGAACCCAAATCGCCGATACGAGTTTAATAGAGGTGACGAAACTCGATTCCGAGTTCCCGAGCTCAAGTTATCAAATATGGAACCAAGGGTGCGCTAAATGCTCTTTAGCCCCTAATTGGTTTCGAGAATTAAAACAAATTCACAACTCAAGCAATAGAGAGCAAAATCATGCAACGAATATATAGGCAAGTTCATAATACACATAATTCAATGATGCCAAGTTACCATGAAAAACGGAAATCGAAACAAAATCAAACAAGGCATAATCATACGCGCATAAGCAAATACGTTTAAATCCAAATAAAAATTCAAGTGAAATAAGAAAATACTTCAAATAAAACAAGAATAAGATAAGTAACGAAAGTTAAAACAATTAAAGTGCGTAAATAGTAATCACATACGTCATACCTGTACGGCCGAATAGTCGGGGCGTTACATCACTGAATATGGGTTCTTCTGTTTATGATCCTCTTGTAGTCTCAGGTTATCAGTTAGCTCAGTAAATAGAAAAGGATTCAACTTGGTTTATATTTGGATCAATCCCAGGTTTTAACATGTCAACCTCGACAAGAGTTTTCATACTAAGTTGTTACTTATACCTTAGAGATGCCTGCAAATGCGAACCGCCCTCCATGAGTGTTGTCTCCATCGCCTCTCGCCGTGAAATTGACGCTTCCTTCCATGTCAACACATCTGAGAAGATTGAAACCCTAAGAATTACAGATTGGAGATTGATCTTCTCTTTCGAGATATTTCGCAGAGTTGTCAGATATGTTATCAAATTTTAGGGATCAAAAAGGAAGACATTTCATTAGGACCTGAGTCCTTTGGCTCGATACGAGGGTACTGGCTGAATTACCCTCGCGAATGATATGGAAAAACCTATTCTTTCTATTTTCTGAATAAAGAATTCACTTGCGACACAAAGCCAGTCTTTTAAGCTTAGATTACTTTCAATTTCAAAACCAGAAAGTGAACGTGTGAATCAACCTAAGAATAGTTCAACCGGTAAATCTGAGGCTGGAACTGGTATAGAAATGTGGTGATTAATGGTGATTTACAAATTATGTGAGAAAATAGCACTAGGCCTGAGGTGGCTATCAAGAATGGAAATGTCGAACCATGGTGGTACAGAGAGAAGCAATCTCGAGAAAAGAATCAAGCACTCAACCAAACTACTACCAAATGAGAACTTCCATCCACGGTGAATGGTACACTTGAACATGCATATCACGTGCACCATTTATTTTATTATTGCCATATGTGATTTTTGTTCATTATAGATTTGTATTATATAAACAACAAATTGATGTAATTGATACCTTTTACTTCCTCTTTACGTGATAATTGTGAAAATTTTATCTAAGTTCCTGCTTGAATTTTATTTCGTGTGAGTGAGAGACGGGGATTCTCTCAGGGTTGCCCAAGAGACGGGGTTCTCTTGTTACTTGCTCGAGAGACGGGGATTTTCTCGTCGTTTATTTGAGAGACGGGGCACTCTCATTATTACCTGCTACTTGTCAACTTGCTCTAGTGGAAGGTTAAATTTCTATAATTCGTGAAAATTATATGAATTATATTTCAACATGTTTAAGTGAAATTCGTGACAATTTGAGGATTATCACATGACTTGAAAATGTTTATTACGTGAAATAAATGCCAAACGTGATTTAATTGCTAAATTGTTCCTATATAATCATTCTTTTAAATGCAAGGACTAAATTACACACTTATTTCTTGGACCAAAGTGACCAAATTTCTTAGAAAGGAAACTTGATTGCATAACTTATATAATTGAGGGACTAAAGTGCAAATTGGGACATTTTTTCAAAATCAAAATGGTGATTAACGTATCTATTTTTCCATGAGCTTCCATGATCAATTCATTCATACAAACCATCATTTTGCTTCCTCTCTCTCACCGAACCTCAACCATCAAGAAAAAGAGAAGAGATTTCACCAATTTCCAACCAAGTTTTTCAAGAAATTTAGGAGTTGGAAGCTCAATCATCCATTTCCATCATCTTCTTCCATCTATTTTCATTCAAGGTGGGTGGGTGTATGAATATGTAATTTCTTGATAAATTATATGGAAGCTAGGGTTTATGAATTCATGGAATATATTGATTATATGTTGTCTGCTATATGAATACATGATTATGACTTGGATTGAAACATGAATTATTGAAAAAATTGGAGTTATGTGATGAATTCATATATGAGCTTGAAGTGATGATTCTTGATGATCATGTGTGAATTAAGTGTTTATCTTGAACTTTATGATATATTGAATATGTATTCATGTAAATCTCCAGAAAACTTGCAATTATATGATTGAAACTTGAGTTTTTGGGTGGGTTGATTTCTTCCCCGAAATGCTCCCCTGTTCTACTCTGTTTCTGCATTTGCAGAGGAGCGGGAACGGCCCTTCCCATCCCCAGTTCATTCTGGGAACGGCTGTTCCCACTCCCTTTGCTAAAACCGGCGCGAGCATGGGAACAGTCGTTCTCACTTTGGCCTTTGAGCCGGAAGGGTCGTTCCCATCAAAGTCGCCATTTTAAAATATAAAGCGTGGGCGCGTTTCGGAAGAGGCATGGGAACGGCCCTTCCCATCTTACACTATAACCCGGAACGGCCGTTCCCAGCCCCCTGACAAAACAAAACTTTCTACATAAAATTGGAAATTTCAATTTCAATTCCAATCATTTTCTTGACCCCAAATTGTTATTATATGATCAATTACATGTCATAACATGATGTTTATGTACAACATTGGGTATTGCATGCCATCTCGTCACTTGACCATGCCGTGCGTCATGTTTGGTACCATTATTGAGTTATTGTCTCACGTGTACCCAATGTCCCGTTTCTTGTCCAGTTATTCTCCAGGGCGGAGATTATTGATCGATGAGCACGTTCATGCATCCTTGAGTCGTCGTGTCGCCTGCCAGGTGAGGTTTAATTTCTAGTTACATAGAACCTATGTGACGCCCCGTTTTCTCGAAGGGCGTCCTGACGACATTTACAAGTAAGTCTCTACACTCATGTGTGTTTAATTTAAGAGTTCTTGAATTATGTGATTTAATGTAAATTCAATTTAATATGTGTTCATTCGAATTATTCTAAGATTAATTGCCAACTTGATTAATTACGCGCATATTTAACCCTAACTGTCTAATTTGATTTAATTCAAATTTATTCCATGAAATAATTGTCAAGTTGATTTTAAATCCGTCATGTTACTTAACTTGTTTAATTTCGGTTTACTTGAATTCCTTGAGATTAATTGTCAATCATGTGTTTACGAAGTGTCGTTAAATTGTACGAAAGGTTTCTAAAATTAAATTGAATTAAACTCTAATTGGTAAATCTCTATTTCATTTTAATTTATAAAATTACTTCGGAGTTTGAATGTTTATTCGTAACTTTACCAATTTTATTTACGATTATTTGTACGCGATATTTCTCCTTGCTACGTGATAAGGATACCCGGTTGTATATAGCTTGTGCACAAGACACATTTCTCCCAATCCCTTTTCTCTCTCTCTCTCCTCTCCGACTCTCTCTCCCGCGGGTACTATGCGCGGCTTTGGTTACGAGCCCATAACTCCATCGTTTCTCGACGGAATTCAACAAACGAATAGTCCATTTCGATTATCTCGGCGAGACCTACGCAAGAGTACCAATTTCACAGCCTAACGACGAATGGTGGCAGAGTTATGGCCGGATTTCAGTAGCAGCGGCGGAGCTATCAGACCGGCGCCACTTCGCCGGCGTTTCGCGCCGGTTTCCAGCCCTCCTCTTGAGACACGCACCCCAGATCCAAGAACTAGACACGCACCGCCTGAAGCTCGCGGCGGCGCCGCCGGTTACTGTAGCAGCGCGATTACGCCGCTTCCGGCGGTGGTTTTCGACGGGGCTTGATGGTTCCCAAGGTGTTTCGACCTCCTAAGTCCATTTCCGGCATCAATTTCACCAGATCTTGGCCGTAGGTGGTGGTTCCGGCGACGTGGGTGGCGGCAAAAACTTCGGCGGCCAACGGGGGCCTTTTCCAGCCATCTTTTGGCCTCGGGCTCTTCACGAAAGTTGTTCGGAATGACGAGAACTAGTGGCCTCTCATCAGGCGACTCCAGATTTTGTGGTTTGGCGGTGGATCGCGGTGGCAAAGTGGCGGTGCAACGGCGGCGCTAGCTCCGAGGATTTTTCCGGCGAGCTACCTTAAGGCTTTCGAAGAGCTCGTCATGGGTAAGACAATGGCTTTTACGGATCGCATTTTGGTTCACCGGTTTGGAATTAATTTGAGTTTGAAGATTTAGGGTTTTCGTGTTCATAGATCTGAAATTGGAGGAGATTGACTTGGAATTTCCAGAAATTGATCGAGGATTCGGAACGGGCACGAAGACTTCATTCAGGAATGATTTTTTGGGATTTTTCCGGCGACCTTCGACGATGGCCCGGCCAAATTCCGATAGCTACAGTGGTGGCGTTCCAGCGGCGTCTGGTCAGAATGTTCGTCTCGTTGTGGTGAGTTCAACGCCACCTTCCGTTCGTTAATCGGACACTCGATCTATTTATTACGAATTATTTTGCGTAACTGTGATTATTTGAATTAATTGTTTTAAGTGCAAATAAATTGGTTATTGTTGGTTTGTTGATCGAGATGTATTCCAATCGTATACGAAAACATGTATTGAATGGATTGTGATACGCATGAATGTTTCGATTTACAATTTGAATCCCGATGTGATGAATTTATACTATGTGTTTAGATATGAAGGGGTGTTAGTGTAATATTTATGAAACTATGAATGTGACTTGAGCTTGTATACCAAACATGTTGTGAAGTTGTAAAGTATGATCTTAAGTGAATTAGATGCACTCTTTATTTGTATCAAGCATGTCATCTACGTACAACAACTTTGTATGTTTATACGATCAAGTTGCTCTTACTTATGCACTTTATAACTCGACATGAACTTGATGCTTAATTCTAATATTATAATTGAACCCTGTGACATTGGATGATTTAATATGCATTTTGTGAATACATTGACTTCCTAAATTGATCTTGCATCTTTGGATACGGAATTACGTGATGGTTGCTTGTAAATACGATCTTTGTTGAGCATTGATATGCCTTGAATGACCACGACACCTTATCCAAGCACAACATGAACACTTATGCATAACCATGATCATGTTGAGCAACGCCGTACGTCTTGTTTGGTTCATATAGAGTCTAAATCTGGGCTTCTGTTGTCTTGTCACAGAGTTTGGTGGTGCCGATGGGCCAGAGGTTTAGAGTGTTTGGCCCTTCACACTCTCAGACTCTACTTTCACGAGGTGAGGTTTAGGATTTTGTATAGTTACGTGACCTATGGCCTTTACATGTTGATTTCTACCCTTGCATGCGAGTATACTCTATTATAGATATGTATGTGCTGAATATGATATGTTGATGATCTTGTGTGAGTCCTACGTGGATGGAGGTCATGAGGCTTAAAGTTCCATCGCGTAGGAAGGGTGTAAATATAAAACCAGTTTTTGAGGCATATGTGAGCTATTTTGGAAAATTCAGTGGTGTTATGATTCTGTAGCGAGTTAGCCATGATATATGGTATCTGTTCTATTTTGTACTATTTTGTATGTGGATCCAGGAGCTGGTACGAGTGGAGACCGGTACGGCATAGTGCCATCGGATAAGCCACTCTGCTAGTTTCCATTTGAGTTATCATTGCGCGACCTTAGGGTGATGAGGGAGGCGTGATATCTTGAGCCTTCGGTGTTTTATCCGGGGATGACTCTTGTGGGTTCGCTACCCTCTTGAGATCGAGTCTATTTTAGACGGTGTTATTATAGATGGTTATGGGGACTGTACATCCCCTCCATCATTAGTGTAGCGGTTGGATTGATTGTGATTTATGTTCTGAGGAGTAAAGGTGGGAAGCTCGTACTCGCCGAGCAGTTGATTATGTTATGTTATGGAATTATGAATCGGGGTAGAGTCTTTCTGGAAAATGGTTCCTAAATTTATATCTATATCTTATTCGGGTTCTTTCAAAACGTTTTGGTATGTAACACCTATCCCCGGTTAATGAGTCCATCCTTTTTATTTTGTGTTATGCTCCTTAGATATATATATTGTGGGTGTGCGTTAGCCCCCTCACTCGGTCAAGTTGACTGACCCCTCATTTACACTTTTAGTTGCACGATTGTTGGCGTTTGCTATGCGGAAGTGAGTCCTTTGAGTTGCACTTCGTCGGTCTAGTCTTTCTTTTGCATTTGTCTTTTCATACACTTTACTTATGCTTTGACTTGTAGACTTGAGATTATACTTTACTATTCGGTAGCCCCGCGTGGCACTCTCATTCGGCCCTTGTGGCACTTGATGATTATTACTTTATGTTGATATTCGGGACTAGGGATTTATGCTAGTTGAACCCGTCACTTGTTATGTTTGTTGATCTATTATTCGGGATTAGGTATCTATGCTAGTTGAATTCGTCACCTACTTTGTATGTTTTGGTTTAAATGCTTCCGCTATCTATTGTTGTTGGTTTTAATTGCTTCCGCACTCTGAGTTTTGGTCAAGTTAGATCCGCCTAGCCTAATGTGTGAGTTGGTCTCCCGTTCGCTCTGATTCGGATTTGGGCATGGACTTTCATTTCATGCTCCGGGTCTGGGTCATACTGCGGGGGATGTGGCATCCTCCGTTTGGGGTGTTACATCCTTAAGTGGTATCAGAGCTCTAGGTTGCAAAACCGAGCTCTTGAGTCGTGTTGAGTCTGTCTAGGTCGTACGGCATAGGAATAACTGCGCATTGCATTTGTTTGACTTGATATTTTGACCCTTGGGCACGAATTGTTTCGTGATTATATGATTGTGTGCACATTATGACTTTGATTATGCAATATCTTATTTTATATGCTTTATAAATTACAACTAATTGTTGCATTTACGTGATATACTTGTTACATTTCATTTGCACTTTAACTCCCATGCATCGAATTTAGTGTTTGAATTTCAGGTTGCCCTATGAGTCAACACTGAGATTTCCCTCCGTCAACTCTACCTATTGGTACTACAACGAAAACACACCATAATTCGAAGATGAAAGGATTTTTTACCAAGATCAATGTTCATGAAAAGGTTCAGAGTTGAAGGAATGAGATTTGCTATATTGACTTACTATCTTAAAGTCAATTAAAAGATGAAGTTTGACGAATTTTAACCTTGATGATTCATTTATTTGGGAGTAGTCACCTTGTTGATGGAAACGAGTTAATGTAGAAGAATCCGATCAAATAAGACCCGATCAAGTTCAAGGGATATGGATAGGTAATCATGTTACTTAAGTAACGAGCTACAAACCATCGGTGAGTGTTGAAGGTTTTGGTGCCGTTTAGAGTTAACAAACGACAAGAGAAAATTGGTTGTTAGCTCTTTGGTTGTTTCTTCAAGATGAGATGGAAGATATTGTTGATGTGAGAATAGAACACTTAGATGCCGAAAGACTTTATCCAAGTTTCAAGATCATATACCATGGATTGCTTTGGGAAGTGCTTAGCACCACAATCATCCAACGAAACCCTGAGGTAAATATCTAATTGACAAACGAATCATGGGCAACTCCTTGAAGATAAGCAGACTAAGATTTAACACATAAATGAGAATTCTTGGGAGAAACTGAAGATGATTCTAGTTGAGCAAGGATTATGGTCTAGTAAGGGGTTTGGTGATAGACGAGCTTTGCTGAGTTACCACTTTATGAAAAGACTCAAGACAAAGAGGTTCAGATGACGAGGGTTGCATCATTGACGGCTTAAACAACTCCTACTGCTTCATCTCGACTTTCCTATCAAGATTTTACACTTTGGTTAACGGTACGCCAAGTATTCATGGCATTTGCATACATGTATCGTTTAAATACTCTTACCTTGTTTTGCTTGATGTGGGTGATGACTATTGCTATTTTAATTGTGATAACTTGGATACCTGATCTAGTATTTATAAATTAAAATTTCTACTTGTTATGAACCGTTGCCGAAATGATTGAGTTATGCCCTTATGTGAACTATTCATGCCTGTGTGATTTAAAACTCTCTTGATTGCTCACTAACTTCCCATACAACATACATACATACTGTAACCTTGTTTTATAGGGATTCCATCGCGATATCCCCCTCGAGTTGAGGGATGAGCATTGAATCTATACTCAAGGGACACCGATATCAGTTGTATAAGGTACACCAAACATGCATCGCATACTTTTCGTCAAGTGTTACTATGATGTGTGTATGTATGAATAACTGATCAGTGAATTTATGTGCCAGAGAGACCTTAGGTTCCCTCTTTCTACGTGTTGGAGAGATGCAGGATTCTCTCTATTTATGTGGTAGAAAGATGCTGGAATCTTTCTAAGTTTTGTGCGCGAGAGATGTTGGATTCTCTTGTACTTAGATATTCGGAGATGCTGGATTCTCTTGAATCTAGGGGTTTGAGGAATGCTGGATTTTCTCAAACTAGAATGTTGGGAGATGTTGGAATCTGCCCGACTTAGGTTGAGAGACGGGGTTCTCTCAATTATGTGCTTGAGAGATGGGGTTCTCTCTTTTATATGTGCTCGAGAGACGGGGTTCTCTATTCTGTGGGTGCTGAGGGACGGGGCTCCCTCTCTTACGTGTTGAGAGATGGGATTCTCTCCTGTTTGTTGTGGTTGCGTTACGCGTTGATCTGACTACGGGTAGCAAGTGGTGCATCTGAGACGACAACGAGGTTGGGTGCAGTTGCAGCTATCCGATCATGGAAATGGCCGATCGAGTTCGAACAACCAGCGGACCAAGTACTCGCACGGACCTCGACGATAACAAGACATCCTAAAGGAGGTTCAGTGTAGATGACCGGAGTAAGCCTCACCATTAGAGTTATGATCTCACGCAAGTTCGGGAGAAGGGTTGGAGCACTGCAACTCGAGGATCTACATTTTTGTAGTGGAACCTGGGGACCAGGTTCTCTTAAGGGGGGACGGTTGTGAAGCCCCGTTTTCTCGAAGGGCGTCCTGACGACATTTACAAGTCTCTACACTCGTGTGTGTTTAATTTAAGAGTTCTTGAATTATGTGATTTAATGTAAATTCAATTTAATATGTGTTCATTCGAATTATTCTAAGATTAATTGCCAACTTGATTAATTACGCGCATATTTAACCCTAACTGTCTAATTTGAT
The DNA here is from genome assembly GCA_037501455.1 of Lantana camara. NCBI lineage: Eukaryota > Viridiplantae > Streptophyta > Magnoliopsida > Lamiales > Verbenaceae > Lantana > Lantana camara. The sequence goes on from CM074855.1 coordinate 63,888,395, forward strand.
TTAATTCAAATTTATTCCATGAAATAATTGTCAAGTTGATTTTAAATCCGTCATGTTACTTAACTTGTTTAATTTCGGTTTACTTGAATTCCTTGAGATTAATTGTCAATCATGTGTTTACGAAGTGTCGTTAAATTGTACGAAAGGTTTCTAAAATTAAATTGAATTAAACTCTAATTGGTAAATCTCTATTTCATTTTAATTTATAAAATTACTTCAGAGTTTGAATGTTTATTCGTAACTTTACCAATTTTATTTACGATTATTTGTACGCGATATTTCTCCTTGCTACGTGATAAGGATACCCGGTTGTATATAGCTTGTGCACAAGACACATTTCTCTCAATCCCTTTTCTCTCTCTCTCTCTCTCCCGCGGGTACTATGCGCGGCTTTGGTTACGAGCCCATAACTCGATCGTTTCTCGACGGAATTCAATAAACGAATAGTCCATTTCGATTATCTCGGCGAGACCTACACAAGAGTACCAATTTCACAGCCTAACAAAGAACGGTGGCGGAGTTATGGCCGGATTTCAGTAGCAGCGGCGGAGCTGTCAGACCGGCGCCACTTCGCCCGCATTTCGCGGCGGTTTCCGGCCCTCCTCTTGAGACACGCGCCCCAGATCCAAGAACTAGACATCCCGGTGCTTCGTTTGACGTCGGCAGCACGGCTATCGGAGCTACGACGGCGCCGCACGCACCGCCTGAAGCTCGCGGCAGCGCCGCCGGTTACTCTAGCGGCGCGATTCCGCCGCTTTCGGCGGTGGTTTTCGACGGGGCTTGATGGTTCCCAAGGTTTTTCGACCTCCTGAGTCCATTTCCGGCATCAATTTCACCAGATCTTGGCCGTAGGTGTTGGTTCTGGCGACGTGGGCGGCGGCAGAAACTGCGGCGGCCAATGGGGGCCTTTTCCGGCCATCTTTTGGCCTCGGGCTCTTCACGAAAGTTGTTCGGAACGACGAGAACTAGTGGCCTGTGATCAGGTGACTCCAGATTCTGTGGTTTGGCGGCGGATCACGGCGGCAAAGTGGCGATGCAACGGCGGCGCTAGCTCCGAGGATTTTTCCGGCGAGCTACCTTAGGGCTTTCGAAGAGCTCGTCATGGGCTTACGTAAGACAATAGCTTTTACGGATCGTATTTTGGTTCACCGGTTTGGAAGTAATTTGAGTTTGAAGATTTAGGGTTTTCGTGTTCGTAGATCTGAAATTGGAGGAGATTGACTTGGAATTTCCAGAAATTGATCGAGGATTCGGAACGGGCACGAAGACTTCATTCAGGAATGATTTTTTGGGATTTTTACGGCGACCTTCGGCGGCGGCCCGGCCAAATTCTGACAGCTACAGTGGTGGCGTTCCGGCGGCGTCTGGTCAGAATGTTCGTCTCGTTGTGGTGAGTTCACGCCACCTTCCGTTCGTTAATCGGACACTCGATCTATTTATTACGAATTATTTTGCGTAATTGTGATTATTTGAATTAATTGTTTTAAGTGCAAATAAATTGGTTATTGTTGGTTTGTTGATCGAGATGTATTCCAATCGTATACGAAAACATGTATTGAATGGATTGTGATACGCATGAATGTTTCGATTTACAATTTGAATCCCGATGTGATGAATTTATACTATGTGTTTAGATATGAAGGGGTGTTAGTGTAATATTTATGAAACTATCAATGTGACTTGACCTTGTATACCAAACATGTTGTGAAGTTGTAAAGTATGATCTTAAGTGAATTAGATGCACTCTTTATTTGTATCAAGCATGTCATCTACGTACAACAACTTTGTATGTTTATATGATCAAGTTGCTCTTACTTATGCACTTTATAACTCGACATGAACTTGATGCTTAATTCTAATATTATAATTGAACCCTGTGACATTGGATGATTTAATATGCATTTTGTGAATACATTGACTTCCTAAATTGATCTTGCATCTTTGGATATGGAATTGCGTGATGGTTGCTTGTAAATACGATCTTTGTTGAGCATTGATATGCCTTGAATGACCATGACACCTTATCCAAGCACAACATGAACACTTATGCATAACCACGATCATGTTGAGCAACGCCGTGCGTCTTGTTTGGTTCATATAGAGTCTAAATCTGGGCTTTTGTATGTCTTGTCACAGAGTTTGGTGGTGCCGGTGGGCCAGAGGTTTAGAGTGTTTGGCCCTTCACACTCTCAGACTCTACTTTCACGAGGTGAGGTTTAGGATTTTGTATAGTTACGTGACCTATGGCCTTTACATGTTGATTTCTACCCTTGCATGCGAGTATACTCTATTATAGATATGTATGTGCTAAATATGATATGTTGATGATCTTGTGTGAGTCCTGCGTGGATGGAGGTCATGAGGCTTAAAGTTCCATCGCGTAGGAAGGGTGTAAATATAAAACCAGTTTTTTAGGCATATGTAAGCTATTTTGGAAAATTCAGTGGTGTTATGATTCTGTAGCGAGTTAGCCATGATATATGGTATCTGTTCTATTCTGTACTGTTCTGTATGTGGATCCAGGAGCTGGTACGAGTGGAGACCGGTACGGCATAGTACCTTCGGATAAGCCACTGTGCTAGTTTCCATTTGAGATATAATTGCGCGACCTTAGGGTGATGAGGGAGGCGTGATATCTTGAGCCTTCGGTGTTTTATCCGGGGATGACTCTTGTGGGTTCGCTACCCTCTTGAGATCGAGTCTATTTTAAACGGTGTTATTATAGATGGTTTTGGGGACTGTACATCCCCTCCATCATTGGTGTAGCGGTTGGATTGATTGTGATTTATGTTCTGAGGAGTAAAGGTGGGAAGCTCGTACTCGCCGAGCAGTTGATTATGTTATGTTATGGAATTATGAATCGGGATAGAGTCTTTCTAGAAAATGGTTCCTAAATTTATATCTATATCTTTCAAAACGTTTTGGTATGTAACACGTATCCCCGGTTCATGAGTCCATCCTTTTTATTCTGTGCTATGCTCCTTATATATATATATTGTGGGTGTGCGTTAGCCCCCTCACTCGGTCAAGTTGACTGACCCCTCATTTACACTTTTAGTTGCAGGATTGTTGGCGTTTGCTAGGCGGAAGTGAGTCCTTTGAGTTGCACTTCGTCGGTCTAGTCTTTCTTTTGCAATTGTCTTTTCATACACTTTACTTATGCTTTGACTTGTAGACTTGAGATTATACTTTACTATTCAGTAGCCCTGCGTGGCACTCTCATTCGGCCCTTGTGGCACTTGATGATTATTACTTTATGTTGATATTCGGGACTAGGGATTTATGCTAGTTGAACCCGTCACTTGTTATGTTTGTTGATCTATTATTCGGGATTAGGTATCTATGTTAGTTGAACCCGTCACCTACTTTGTATGTTTTGTTTTAAATATTTCTGCTATCTATTGTTGTTGGTTTTAATTGCTTCCGCACTCTGAGTTTTGGTCAAGTTAGATCCGCCTAACCTTGTGTGTGAGTTGGTCTCCCGTTCGCTCTGATTCGGATTCGGACATGGACTTTCATTTCATGCTCCGGGTCTGGGTCATAGTGCGAGGGATGTGGCATCCTCCGTTTGGGGTGTTACAACCTATACAACCCTTACGTGAGATTTCGGCCAAAAGGTATTTATATCTATAATTTCCATGAAATTACTCATGATTACAAGCAAGCCATGGTTATGAAACGCAAGCCATGTACCGTACATGTTTTGGCGAGTAAGCATGATTGTTCACTTTGGGCCCGAGGGTTAGTGTATGAGCCAACCGGGAAAGCATAGGGATGACGGGTAACTCTGCACTTCCCTCATCATGTGGGATCACCCCTGAATCCACCAGGAGGTTTAGTGGAGGAAGGAGTCCCTTGCGCGGGAGTCATGTTCCTGATGTACACCATGTCGTAGATGGTGAAGGCTAGCTACCTTCCCATCATTGGAGGGAGAAGGAGACTGGGTACGGGTCCGGCACCACGGGCTGTCCTCGGGTTACTGTATTGATTGCACGCATTGATTGTAGTGATTGAATACACTACCGCACTACTACACTGTAATTGAATTTCATGATCATCTATTAACTAATAAAGCAAGCATGTATTGTTCACTATTGGTGTAAGGTTGGAGATTTGCCCTCACTCGTCGGGCCACGTATTGCATGAACTGAATTTAATGAATTGTTAAACTGGATAGTTGTATTCTTAGGCAAAGAATATTCCATTCTTGAACTTATATTATTTTCTTTTTTTTTAAACTTTACCCGAGTTTATGACTTGCATAATAACTGCGCTAATATTTATTTATGCCCCTCACTCAGTCTTCATAGACTAACGCCTCCACCTTTCAGGTTCTTGTAGGTGCATTCTAGACGGGATTAGAGTAGTGTCCAGTCTTTCATTCAGGTCTTACACGGTCCATCTTTACTGTTATTATATGTTGGGAAATTGGTGAACATTTATGCTAGTGTCACTATTTGATATATTGTATTGAAGCGCATGTAAGGAGTATTGTATATCCGTTGTGCATGTCGTTTGATTATTAATGTTATGCTTCCGCTTATGTTATTATGAATGGATTACGTGGTTTGGGGTTAGTCCCGCCTAGCTAGTTGTCATTTTATTTTTATTGTCTCCCGTTCACTATAGTTTAGTTCATATATGGGTTGTCCATCTCATATGTGGATTGAGCTATTGTGCGGGGATGTGGCATCTTTGCGCTTCGGGTGCTACATATATATATATATATATATATATATATATATATATATATATAAACAAATTAACAGATGAACACCATTACATGCATGCATTACTACAATATATTACAAATATATATATATATATATATATATATATATATATATATATGCACACACAATTAAACACAAAACACATGCACACACAATCAACACAGCCATGCACGTAGGAGTATATATATATATATACACACAACACAAACATGAAGAAAAAGGAAAGAAATTGCAGCAGTTACAATCAAACAGGGTACTCCGCGCCCAGAGGAAAAACCAACACAAACCTTCCCCGGCCGGGGAAGGAGATGCAGAGATCAATCTGCGCAAGTGTCCCCGCCCAGGGACACTTTCAGCACAAACTCTCCCCGCCCGAAAAGAGTGTTACGGCAGAAAGCAGGCAACAGCAGTTTGTAACGAAAACAGGGTAGCAATCTCACTCATAATTCAACCAACAATCAAGCAACAAACAAGGTAAAAAGGAGCAGCAATTGACAGCAAATTCAGTCCCAAAATGCAGCAGCAACAGTTCATTACCTGAGGAAGGAAAATAAGTTCAAGTTCATCCAATTCTTCCAAAGTCCATTAATGGTAACATTGAACACACTCAACCACCATCTAATTCAGGTCCATAAAATCATAAATGGAGCTCATGTGGTCACATAAATGTCATCAATTCAAGAGAAATCACAAGAATATGCATATTAGTTCAAAAATCATCCCAAACACTTACTATTCATCCCAAGCCTCAAAACCATATCAAATCTAAGTTAAAATTTGAAACTTCTGGATGAAAATGACCACATAATGATGCCAAACACAAATATGAACTCACCTCTAGAAGATGATGGAGAAAAATGAAGATATGAGCTCAATATCCTCTTGGTGAAAAAAGTGACGGGAATAGTGTTTTTCTCCAAGTTTGCAGCTAACTCCTTTCTCTCTGGTGTTGGGAACGAAATGAGAGAGGTGGGATCATGTAGAGCTTCAAGTTGTGAGCTTGTGGGTCCCAAGTTTGCATAATTTGGTGGAATATTGGCTAAGTTATGGAGAAAATGGCTAAAGGTGGCAAATCTACGAACGAAACTTGTTTCGGTTGAATTTCGGAGGTCCAAACGTGTTTAGAAAAATATAAGGTTTGTTCCATTAAACCCGAATGTTCGATACGAGTTCAGCGAAGGTGACGGAACTCGAATCCGAGTTCCCGAGCTCAAGATATGTCACCCGAATCAAAGGTGCGCTAAATGCTCTTTAGCCCCCGTTTTGGTGTCGTTCCAAAAATAAAATTCGAAATCAAGTCAAACAAGTTCGAAATCAAGCTTCGAGCATACGAGCATAATCATAACTCACATAATTCATGCATACCAAGTTTTCACAAAAATCAAAATTGAATTCGAATAAGAACGCCATGTGTTTCATAATCATAGGAACATTTCATTCATAATTTCAATAACATAAAATAAAAATTCAAATATTCATAAAATAAAATTAATTTTTAAGGTAATAATAACATAATAATTAAAGAAAAATAATTAATTAACTATAATCATAATAAATAATTAATCACTTAATTAGAGAATTTAATTGCGAAATTAATATACACATATGTCATACTTGCACTAATGAAAATTCGGGGCGTTACATCATAATTATCTCTATCTATATATCTTATAAAAGCACGAATAGTTTCTTACAAAATACGGATCGCCTAAAATATCCTCACAATAATTATTTCAATAATTATTAGTCAAGGATAATGATGTAAATACATGTTATAGATTATTAATTAATTATATTTAAAAAGCACATATTAACATAAAATAGGACTCTTTGTAGAAGTAAAATTTCTCCAACTTACCTAGAAAAGATATATAGTTCAACAAGGATTGTTTTAATATTACTATATTAATTAATTGTATTCAAATTTTATATTATAAGTTGTCTATTTTTTTAGTTTTAAGGCCTATAATTTAAAATGTTATAATAAGATATATCTAATGAATTGAAAAACAACAAATTGATTCACTTTATTTTAATAAATTTTTGTAATTATGTAAAATAAAATATTATTTAGATAAGTTACATAAAATAATTTTCAATAAATCAAGCATAATGTAAGTCTAATTATATAAGTCCATAGTTTTATTTATCTAAATCAATAAACTTTCTTAAAATATAATCATATTATAATTCTATAAATTTATCTAATTAACAAAATAATATAATTTAATGATTTATATAAAATATTTTTCAATAAATTAATTAATCCTAATGTAATATTTTTAATTAACTAATACTAATATAATTTTAATTATTTAAATCTAATTAACCATATAATCTTCCTTTAGTTTATATGATAAAATATAAACTAAATACTTCAAAGCACGAATAGCGTTTTTGGTTTCTTAATTCTATAATTTTAATTAATTGTATTCAAATTTTATAATATAAGTTGCCTGTTTTTTAATTTTGAGGCCTATAATTTAAAATGTTATAATGAGATATATCTAATGAATTGAAAAACAACAAATTGATTCACTTTATAAAATTTTGTAATTATGTAAAATAAAATATTATTTAAATAAGTTACATAGAATAACTTTCAATAAATCAATCATAATGTAAGTCTAATTATATAAGTCCATAGTTCTAATTATCTAAATCCATATCTTAAATTATAATCATATTATAATTCTATAAACTTATCTAATTAACAAAATAATATAATTTATGATTTACATAAAATATTTTTCAATAAATTAATTAATCCTAATGTAATAATTTTTATAACTAATACTAATATAATTTGAATTATCTAAATCCAACTAACCATATAATCTTCCTTTAGTTTATATGATACTTCAAAACACAAATAGCATTTTTGGTTTCTTAATTCTACAATTTAGAATTGTAGGTTCTCAGACCAAAGTTACTTTAAATTAAGAATACTAAGAAAACTCAATATGTGTGCATATAAAAATAAGATATAAACTAATTTTATACATAATTTTTACAATATTCGATTAAACATTTATATAAATATACTCTTTTAATTATTTCTACTATATATATAAAATCAATTATAAAAAAAATAAACATAAATCTGAAATAATACTCACTAGAAGAATACAAATAAAAAAATAGAATGCAAGATCAAATGACAAAGAGAATATAAAAAAGAGATAAATTAAATAAAAAAGAGATAAAGAATAGTTGGTTAAAAAAAAGAATTACTTGATTTTAATGTATATGCATATGCATACCAAATTTAAGAACGACTGTGAAATATCTTTAGAAATATATGTGAGAATTAATAAAGCGTAATGGTAACAAAATTTTGAAGATTAGATTAAAAATTTCAAAATGTTAGATTTGGTGTGAGTTCAAGAAACGATATGAAATTTTTTTTAATTTAATCTAAACGAGATTGATCCAATAGTTATCAATTTATTTTTACATTCTCCAAAGTAGCAATATACAACTTATTGACCGAATCAAAATTTGAAGTACATTTTGACTTGGGATCATTGCCCAGAAACAATGGTTCTTGAATAGTTTTCAATGTGCTCGAAAAGCAAAAAAAAAAAACAAAAACAAAAAACAAAAATACAAAGAATTTCTAAAGCATTATGCATGATACACACAAGGTAAATATTCAAATGATTTGGAGGAAGAATTGAGGGCAGAATATAATAAACTATTGCAACAAAAAGAGATTATTTGGTTTAAGAGTTGAGAATTAATTGGCTCAAATTTAGGGATAAACAAACAAGTTTCTTTCATCTGTCAGCCATAATGAGAAGAAGAAAGAATCAGATGAATGCTCTGAAAATAGACAATGAATGAGCAACCAACAAAGATTATCTGGTGTTTATTTGTCTAATTTCAAAAATTAATGCTCGACAAAAATAAATGAGTTTTAGCCAATTACGTTGTGCAGCATATTGCTCAAAATAATCACCAAGATGATTATACTTCGTTTAAACCGTATATTAAAAAAATTACGGGATCAAACTAGAATAGCTTCATTCCCGACCAAGGCACCTATTACAATATTTTGATGTTTGAATAAGTGTTACGCTACATCACTCCAACGATAAAAAAGGGGCATGGTGCTGAAATTGAATATTGAAACAGCGTACGAAAAAACCCAGTGGAATTTCTAAAAAGACTTTTAACTTTCTTCAATTTCCCGACGAAAATCATCAATATCATTATGAGCAGAATGTAGCGGATACAATCGGAGATTCTATAGAATGGTGAACCAACGGAGGTTGTACGGATGTGTGGCATTAGATAAGGTAATCACGTTCGTTTTATTTGTTTGTAATATGTATGGAACAACTTACATATATAATTGAAGAGACCATTTCGGCCGGACCTGGAAGCCAATTATGGTATATTAGTGAAGCTCTTACATGATCTCACACTTGCCTTTTGCGGACGACTTAATATTGGGAGTCAAACCTATCGTGGATGGAGCAAAGTGCATTAAAAGTGTGGTTGAGATGTTTTGCAAGGAGTTGGGCCTCAAATTAAACTTATGCAAATCACATGTGTTGTTTGCACCTTACGCGACAAATGATTTAAAACAATAGGTTAGTAGAATTCTGGGCATGGAAAATACATACAACTTAAGGAACTATTTGGGGGGTGCAAATGAACTTTAGTTGTAATTATAATGAGCATTTCCCGATTGTGATTAATAGAGTCGAAAAGCATCTCTTGGGATAGAAAGCCAAAATGACAAATATTTATTGACGATTAGTGAAGCTCTTACATGATCTCACACTTGCCTTTTGCGGACGACTTAATATTGGGAGTCAAACCTATCGTGGATGGAGCAAAGTGCATTAAAAGTGTGGTTGAGATGTTTTGCAAGGAGTTGGGCCTCAAATTAAACTTATGCAAATCACATGTGTTGTTTGCACCTTACGCGACAAATGATTTAAAACAATAGGTTAGTAGAATTCTGGGCATGGAAAATACATACAACTTAAGGAACTATTTGGGGGGTGCAAATGAACTTTAGTTGTAATTATAATGAGCATTTCCCGATTGTGATTAATAGAGTCGAAAAGCATCTCTTGGGATAGAAAGCCAAAATGACAAATATTTATTGACGAATGACACTTATTAAGTCCATCACGATCTCGATCTCTATCAACCACATGCACACAAATTGGCTCCCTAATCAGATGTACGATAAACTTGATCCACTTAAGCACAACTTTCTTTAGGCGATTAATATAACAAGGAACGAACCCATCTTGTAGAGTGAAAGAAGGTGACTGCAAAGAAGTAAGAATGTGCATTGGGTTTTAGAGAAGCCCAAAAGAAAATATAGTGATGCTAGCTAAAACGGGATGAAGAATGCTTAACAAGGAGATGATGTTATACATCAAAAAAATATTTAAAAAGGGATAACATTCTTGATCGAATATAAGCCTCGACTTATGGGTTTCCCGAGCATGGAAGGGGATAGTTAAAAACACTTGGATGGTGGAACCATTTTGAAAATGGAGAGTTGGGAACGGTGAAGGGACATCTTTATGGAATGATAGATGGTTATCACAAGGCAAACTGACGGACATCTTTGGAGATAACATTCATGAGGAGGATAAAGATCTTATGGAATGTAATCTCATTGGAAAAGATAAAAATTGAAACCTAAATAAGTTGAAAACATCACCGTCCAAAGAGGTGGTGAATGAGGTACTTAGTGTCCTAACGTGTTGCATGATAATGGAGATAAGAGAGAATGAATTGTGTCAACTAAAGATAAATTCTCCTATAAAATGACTATACTCTACTTATGGCGTCGGATGAGACATGCAAGAAAAAACTTTAAATGAATTTGAAATTTACCTTACCCCAAAAATTCAAGATTTTCCTATGGCTTTGCCAATATGATAGCTTGCTTACAAATGTATTGGAGTATGATAGAAAATTTAGGGAAAACTTGCAAGTGTCAGATGGGCTCAAAGAGAGCTTTAGTAGCAAAATACTGAGTAATATGTTCCTAAAATATCCTGGGTGGGTTGTGTTGATCTTGACGCTTTAAAATTTTTGGAAAACATGGAACCGATGGAGCTATCAAAATGTTATGAAGCTTAGAAATGTTGTTATTCGCCACATAAAAGAGTTATCTACGACCTTAGTAATAATCAATAAGGACACAAAACACAGGCAAAAGAAAATCTGCACTTAGTTGTCGTGAAATAAATTCGAGAAGTGATGGGTAAAACTAAAATCGGATTGAAGCTTTTATAACTACACCAATAGGGCCGTCATTCGAGATGGCAATTGGAGATGAATGCTAGGATATATATGTTATGAATCTTGGTATAGTTTCAATAATGTAGCAAAGTTATTGAACTTACCTAAAGGATTAAAACTAACTTTGGAGAGATACTTTTCAAAAATTAATGCGGAGATTGATTTGGAGACGGCCGTTAAATGAATAACAATGAAGGATACTCAAAAACAACTAATGAGAAATGTAATATTTGATTGGCGAAGGTTACTCCAAAGATTTTGAGAAACTTTGATTAAATAAATCTCGAGAGAAAGAAACATGATGATGGATAAATTGGCGAGGATAGGTCATAAGGTTCAAGATGGTTATTGCTACTAGGATGTTCTCATTCTTGAACATAAGCTTCCACTTATGGCTTCCCGAGCATGCAAGGGGATAGTTAGAACCAGTTGAATGGACGTCTCTATGGATTGATAGATGGTTATCACAAGCAAACTAGCGGACATCTTTGGAGCTAAGATTCATGAGAAGGATAAAGATCTGATGGTATGTAATCCATTGCACAAATAAAAATTGAAACTTACATAAGTTGAAAACGTTATTGCCTAAGGAGGTGGTGGATGAGATACTTAATGTCCTAATTGCATTGCATGATAACGGAGATAAGAGAGTTTTGATTGGGTCAACTAACGACAAATTGTCCTATAAATCGGTTATAGTCTACTTATGGTGTCGGATGAGACATGGGAGAAAAATTGGAAATGAATTTGAAAATTACTTTGTCCCTAAAAGTTTAAGATTTTCTTGTGGCTTGCTAATATGATAGCTTGCTCATGAATGTACTGAAATATGACAGAAAATTTAGAAAAAGTGATGTATGTACACGCTGCTATATAGGACATGAATATGTGGACCACATGCTCAGAAGTTGTCCATTCGCACTTCGGGTGTCAGACAAGATTATTGATGCACAAACTGAACGAAATTTCCATGGCATGCGAGTGTCGAACGGTCTCAAAGAGAGCTTTTATAACAAAATTCAGAGTAATATGTTATCTGATTATCATGCGTGGATTGTCTTGATCTTGACGCTTTAAAATCTTTGAAAAATATGGAACCAATGGAGCTATCAAAATGTTATGAAACTTAGAAGTTCCACTCTTCGTCACATAAAAGAGTTAATGAAACCTCAACACTAATCAGTGTGGACAAAAAATACAGATAAAAGAAAAATATGCACTGAGTTATCGTGGAATAAACTCGAGAAAAGATTGGTGAAACTAAACTCTGAGGTGAGCTTTTATAACCAGGGGAATCATTTGAGATGACAGGGGCGTCGTTCTAGATGACAGCTGAATATGGGTGTTAGGATACGCTATGGATCTTAGTAGAGTTTAAATAATATAGTGGAGTTATTGAGCTTACACGGAGTATTAACACTAACTTGGGAAAGACACTTTTCGATAACTAAAGTGGGTATTGATTCGAAGATGGTCATGAAATGGATAACAATGAAGGATATTGAAATGGAACAAATGAGAAATGTAATTTAATTGATAAAGTTTACTCCAAAGGCCATACGAAACTTGAATTAAATAAATCTCTAGAAAAAGAAACATGATGACCGATAAACTGATGAGAATAGGTCATAAGTTTCAAGATGATTACTACGTTTAGGGTGCTCCACCGGCAAAATTGGGTGATCTTTTAGGTTTTGTTCTATAATTTTTACATGTCTCATCATTTTATTAAATATATTTGAAAGTTATAAACTATTACTTATGCTTAAAAGCTAGAATTATTTGGCCAAATTACAATACACTTAAATATATATATTTTTATATAATAACAAAATTTCAAATATTTTTATTGCTTATTTATTTGGATGTTCTCTACTTCGAATTTCTACTTATCGTAGATGATTTGAAAAAGAAATTTCATATAAATATTTTTGTATGTGTATATTTATTTAATCAAAATAAATATTTTTAATATCTTAATTTGTTCAATAAATATAATAGCTAAATTTATTTTAAAAGATTAAATGATAAACGTGCAACGCACGTTCACCTCACTAGTATTATATAAAATATGGAGAAAAGAAAAATATTGGGGTGTGGTTTAGTGTAATCTTTTCTCAAAAAAGAATTGAATCTTTACTTTGACTATGGAATAATTTTAGATCTACTCTCTCTCCCGGCCGTATTATCATAGTTAGCTGTAGATGTCCTGTTTTAAATAAAAACAAAAAGATAAATTTACAAAACCTCGTTCCAAAAAATTACTAATTTTTAACATTTAATTACAATCACACAACTATTCGGATACCCTTTTGAAATATCTTTGTGTAGTTAACATATAAGGACTTGACAATTAATCATAATCACCGATTAATCATAATCACACATCTGCTGGACTGTCCCTTTTCAAATATCTGTGTAATTAACATTTCAAACTGCCCACTGCCAATTCACTGAATAAACTTATGAACTCTAATTAAAACAATATATACATTAGAAGCAGCAACATTCAAATTGTTGAATTGTAAATGGATAATATCTAAGCAAAATTATATCTACTTACGCCTATATGTCTCTTCTGGATTAATAACCCGAACTAGTACTAGTACTATACATAATAATGTCTGAGATTGTAGATCGTTTATGCAGGTTCTCGAGGACAACGAGAGGACCAGAGTGAGCTTAGTGCACGCAAACGTTGAAAATACTCCCCGAAAGCAAGCAAACCCTTTGCTGCCTGGCGTGTCGTCAAGATACGGGACATCTGTTGCAGAGTTTGCTCCCGGAGATGATCAGCCTACGATCCAATAAGCATCAAAAAAGAACTATAATTGTTCTCATTCCCTCAATAATCTTGAATAACTTTTACGCCTAGTTGTTTAGAAGCAACAATAAATCTCAAACATAGTTAACTAATACTCCCCCACCCCTTTTGAATTGCGGACCAACAGTTGTGTACCAATTCTCAATGTTTTTAGGTACCATTTTTCCAAATTAGGCATCCGATTTAGTTTGAGCAAATCAAACTGTAGTGATCACATATATAGTCCATCATATAATTTTCATGTATGCCGCTTATTTAGTGTATTTATTATAGTATAACAGTGCCACTTAATCATACCGCGTACCCAAAGAAACATACCAAAGCCTAGCCCCATTTATTATAGCATAAGATTAGCACTTAATCCTACCGCCTACCCAAAGAACATAGCGACTAAGCCTACCCCGTTGATTATAGCATAAGAGTCCCACTTATGTTTAGGTACTGCATGTTAGGTAATTATGATCTCAAAATACACTTATGTTTAGTTTACAAACACCCCATATATGGTATATACCTGGTATACAAAGCCTTCAAGGGATTCCAACTTGTCAAGAGCAGAAGCCATCTGGGAGCTGTAATTTCCTACTCCCGCTGCAAGAAAAGTTATGCTTTGTGTGAGAGTCTGCTGAAGCTTTTCCATCCCTTGACTAAGAGCATCCTCAGCTTGTATGCAAGAATGTTTTAAGTTGCCAACACTAGCTATTTGTTGATCAGTCAATGGATCAAGTTGAGGCATTACCACCTGTATTCCAACAAGAACACTAGTCAACTCTATTTGGTTATGAATATAAGCTTTCTGAAGCACATGCTAAGAGATTCAAAAGTGTTGTACAAAAGAAGTTATCAACTTTGCTATTAAAGTTCAAAGAATATTCGACTCTTGTTTGAAAATAACCTAATAGCAACTTTTGATTTACTTTCGAATTCTTAAGCTCTTCAACGTTAACTATATCATTTAAAAAATCATTTTCCCTAAAATCTTAAACACTATATGATAATAGTTATGGAAGATTCGACAGTTTTAGTTTTAAAATATATTGCATTTACCGACAACTATGATTTGATGAAATTTCAAACCGACCCCCGTAGTTTAAAGAATAACCTTAATCCTCTTCAAATTTCATTTAGTAGTAACTGCAAACAAAACCAAAATATGAGTAGTTAAGTAAAAAGATCATCACGCTTATTAGCTCCGACGGTCTGAAACCCCCAATCCAGAGGAAAAATCGCTCGACTGAGGTTCTCCACATGCCAGATACCAGGTAAAAAGCATCCGCTCTTGCAGCATCTCTTTTCATGCGGAACAGATTGCAGTAATGACTTAACACATTCTCTACCATCATATGAAGCTCTGCCTCAGTCACTGGCGATTGCAAAGCATTTCTCAACTCCAACATTTTTCGTTCTCTCTCATCAATCCAGTGCCCATATTCCATCTCGAATAATGTAATCCCTGCAACACATGTTCAGCCAGTAAAATACACTTCATAAAATTTAGATTGAGCTAATCCAAGACGACCTAATACAGGCAACGGCTAGGGGTGGGAATGGGAGTTGAGAAAGGAAAAATGTTATCAATTTATCATTTGAGTAGGCAAATTTACAATTTTATTGAGTTTTATTACAAAAAAAAATACTATTTATAAATGGACTCTGAAAAATACCAATGGTCCATCCTGAGCCAGGGTGTTTGGTAAAGGCATTCAACCTCCATACCAATGAAGCCTTTATAGAACTCTGCCTTACATAGATCCTTTTTTAACATAATACTAACCCATTTCCCAAATAAGGAAAAATAAAATAAAATTACCTTTTGTTTTCCAAGAATTTACTTTCACCCCTTAAATAAAGATCAACCTTTCTATCTAAATAGTGCAAACAAAGATCTTGAGGAGGGGAATTGAATACCTGCGTTTACGGTACCGCATAATCCCATATTAGCGGTTGCACCCGTCATGAGCATTCCCTGCTATCATCAATTAACTGAATATATTTAAATCACTGAAACATTAAAATGTACAGGCCTTATCAAACTAAGAATGAATGGAATTTTATATTCATCACCTGCTGTCTAGCTCTCTCCAGTTCCAGCTCTAGTTGTGCCAGCTTCAAACGGCTTGTTTCCAATTGCTGAACATAAGCCTATCAAAAGAGGGAAATAATACATTGAAATGGTTAAAAAATCTGCATTCCTTGAAGCATGTAATCGGCTTCCGAGAAACTACTATTACAAACCTTCTTTCTTAAGCGGCTTTTCCTAGCAGCTTCTCGATTTTGTGCTAATCGTCTTTGAATCTGTTGAAAAGTTTGACACGAAATGATCAGAGGATTATACCCCGTCCCAAATATGAAATTCCAACAAAACCAAACATTATCCGGTGCAATCATAAAACGAGAATTTTAATTGAACTCCTGATAAATTTCTTTCCCCTGTTATGATGAGAGTGGCATTTGCAATGTTTTTTTTTTTATAATTTAACCTATTAAAATTCAAAATTCTCCCCCTCACCTTTTCCGAAATACTCCTTGATGCTTGACTATCTTCAGCATGCTCAGCTGATTTATCAGAAGTATACTCAGTCTGGAATCCAAATTAGATAGGTGTCAATGAACGGTAGTAGCTTAATAATAACATTCCATTTTGAATTACGATACAATCCCTCAACCCCTCGTTTGGACGTATTGTTAGCTTTGTTAATTAATTTCTGTTAGAAATTATTTTATACAAAAATGAAATCTGAAGGTTGTAGGGTTGTTTTTTCATATTTGAAAAACTTTTCATTAAATACATCAAATTTCAGAGGTAACAAATGTAAATTCTCTCTCTCTATATATATGTGCGTGTGTGATGTATTTTCACCTTGTCATCTAGCTTTGGATCTTGTTCAGTGATTACACAGACACCTGGTCCGGGGCTGATATTGCCATCAAATGCATCGTCCCACATGCCAATTTGGTGGAGTGGTTCATATAAACCCATTCTGCTTGACGGGGCAAATTGAGTTGTTGGACTTGTCATATTTATTAACTGCAATTGGACAAACCAAAACAAAAACAGAGAAATCACATACAGATGTCACCGTGTCATACCTAGCTAGTACATGTCATGGAAACAAATACTCGTGAGCATCTGGTCCAAAACACAATTATGATCGACATAGTTGTCCAAAAAATCCGTAAGCCCCAGGATTTCATCAGAGCTAATAAACACACGCACACACACAAACAAAAGTGAAAAGAGAGAAAACAGGCAATACACAAACTACCCATAAACTTGACCCGAATACGAGTGATCTGTCACATAAACCAATGAAGCTGAAATCATCTGAAGAGCAAAATAATTATACAGAATGTAAAAAAGACTGACCTTCACATCAATTTGGAACTTGAATATTGTTTCTCTCACATCAGTTAGAGATAAGCAACTTCACGAGTGTATGTATTTTGAGCTGAAGAAAAATCTGTTGAATCAAAGCAAGTGAGAATCTCGATTATATGCCCCACCAGCAAATTTAAGAGAACCATACCTTTAGTACTTAAAACGGGCACTGGATTCCGAAAGCAATGAGACTATAAGAAGTCACAACTTTGAATATTAAAATGCTAAAATAAATGAAAATACTTCTTTCCTGCTGTTTTATACTAATCCCACTAACGACCAATATAGTATTGGCATGCAAATACTCACGGAATATAAATAATTATTAAATAAAATTAAAAGAATCCCTTTACTTAAGGGTGTGAAAGATTAGGTATATTTATGCCTGGAAATAGCGAAGACAATATTCACAGTAGCAATGGTTTGGAAACCATCAATTTCGAAAATAAAGGCTAATTGATTAGAAAAATAGCCAACTCACTTGATAAGTTTAATTTTACTTTGTCAGAAAAGCAGCTTTACAAAGCTAAAAAATAAATCCATCACACGCAAAGATTCACTAAAATTTATAAATAGGGTGTGAACATGACACGCATTTCCTGTTTTACTTTCTGTTATCTTATGTGATCAAACAAAGTTCCAAAACAAAATGAATTATATGTAGATGTATTAGTATGTGTACATGGAGGGCCCCAAATTAAGTTTTTAGAACTTTTCTGGACACGTTTGCAATCGTATGTGTGAATTGTGATGGGCTTATTTACACTGCGAAATTTAGCACTGTAAAATGTCTCAAGCGAAAAGAACTGATTGATAATATGTGTTTGTAGCACCCGAGCACAAGGTACCACATCCCCCGCACCGAGACCCGACCCGAATATGAAATGGACAATCCATACCCAAGTTAAATCACGGTGAACGGGGACAACACACACGCTATGCTAGGCGAGACTAACCCTTAAACTATAAAATACAAAGAAAAACATTAAAGCGGAAGCATTCATTGATCAATCACCGAATGGATAACAAATGATGGGTTCAACTATCCCTAAAAGCCTGTCCCGAATCAATATCATAAAATCATAATCATAATCATAACATTTATCCACTCGTATACAATTTAATCGAATTACAAAAATGCGTATGAAATGACCTAGACTTAACTAACACACTTGACAAACCCGACTTCCCGCCTAGCACACCAAACCTGCAAGAAAACTGAAAACAAACCGGGTTCAGTCTATACGAGACAGGTGGGTATAAAACGGCATAAGTATAGTATAAGACGATATTTAAACATTCACATGCAAGTTATAATCCCAAGTGAGGTTTTCGAAGTATTTCCCAAGTGGGCGAGAGAAAAAATCATCAAAAGGGATTATAACATTCATTTTCATTCTTTAGGTCTTTCGTGGCCCGGCGAGTAGGCATGCGTTATCTCCAACCAACACCTTGTGTAATTCATTAAACATTCATTCTTTCTTTCTTTCTTTCATGCATTACATTCTTTCGTGCACATTCATGAACATTTATACCTTCTTCCTCGGGGTTGGTGGTGGGTTTGCAAGGCCCGACCACCCATTCATTGACCAAAAGGGGAACATGACTCCCCAGATGGCGCTCAGCGTCCATTCCTCGCTAACTCCTAACGAGGTCCGGTTACGCCGTTCATTAGTTGGAACTAGTGTGAGGGATCACCGTCGGCCCATGCCTCCCCGGATAGCCACTCACACCAAGTCCCTGGGCCCCATTCTGTGCATTCATTCATTCATTCTCGCCAAAACATTTGGTAGGGTTCATAAAATAAGGGCTTTACGTTGCAAACGTTTATTCTTGAAAAGTGACTCTATATACGTATAATAATTTTGGCCGGAATCTTTACACATTGGGAGTATATAGGGTCAGTTAACTAATAGAAGAGAAACCCACCTGTCCTTAGCTTACCAACCAACACTAAGAAGAAACAAGAGGACTCGGAAGTGTCCTAAGAACCCGGCAAGTCTCCGCCCTGGAGAAAACTGTACAAAGGACAATAGAGGGTACACGTAAGACTCAAGACTCCAAATGAACCATTTATGACGCACGGCAATGCAATTAATATGATATGAAAGTATAAGATATGATATCATGTCATAGAAACATTCTTGTACACAATTAATGTCTTAAAGACATGTATACAAGCCATTCATTCCTTTCAAGAAACGTTCATATCCATATGAGTTCATGACGTTCATTTCTATACCACATAAATCTAAGAAATTCAAATAATGATCATCACACGTAGTATAACATGTAAACACTTCATATCAATCATTAAAAGAAGCACAACATCATTTGGGGTTCAAACACGAAGCATCAATGCATACATGTACCATATTGAAGCAAGGAAGACATATTGAGCCATAAACTATATATGACAAGTAGAACATAGGTTATGAAGGCATAAGAGGTGATATTATGTCAAGGAATCGTTTATGTGCACGATTAATACCTTTAAGGCATATAAACAAGCAATTCATTCATTATAAGTGGCGTTCATATCCATTTGAGCTCATAACTTTCACATTCCATATTAAGTCAATCCATGAATTTCATATAATGATCATAACATATGCTTTAACATGTATACATTTCATATGAATCATAAAAGAAGATATAAATACTCAATTAGGGTTCATATTGATAACAAAGATCCATGCATGCGCATATTAGGAGCAATGATAACATGTTGAGGCATAACTTGGAAAATATTTCACAAACAAATCATGAAACTTCATAACATCCAAGGTAACACATTATAGAACATGTTAATATCTCATAGAAGTCATAAAAGAGGTGGAGAAAGATCAAACGAGCGAAGAAAAACGGAACTGGAGTAACAAAAAATAGGCAGGGCAGAATCCACCCCCATGGATTTTTCCAAAGGGAAAAATCCACCCCCATGGATTCTGGTCATAAACCCACTAACCCAAATCCACCTCCATGGATTTTTCCAAAGGGAAAAATCCACTCCCGTGGATTTATGTCTGTGGCGAAAAAAAAAAACAGAAAACAAGGTAAAATCACGGGAAAAGGGCAAAAAATGCATGAAACCAATTCAAACCTCTACCAAACATACACAAATCCAAGCTAACACATTAAGATAAGTTCAAACATCAAGAATTCAAGTAATTCATGCCTAGAAATGAGTTAAAACAAGTTACACATGCAAGAGTCATGATCATAAATCATTTTCTTCCAAAACCTCAAAGTTCATAAATGACAAATCCTTTAATACTTAACCACCAACCAAACTAAATCCATACCATTATAAATACATCCTTTAGGGTTATATATAACTCATGCAACTCAAGGAAATTCCAAGTAATCAAGCTAGAATCCACAAAATACATCTAACCCTCACTATTCATCATATATATCAATTATAATTCAAAACATGGTGAAATCATGCAAATCCTAACTTAAAATGACCACAAGGAGAAATACATCACAAAAATGAGCTTACCTTCAAGAAATGATGGAAGATGGTGAAGAGATGAGCTCAAAATCTCAAAGGGTGAATAGTATTCTTCTTTCCTTTTCCTCTTCTCTTCTTTTCCTCCTTTATGGCTGATATTTCTTGTGTGAGAGAGAGGGATTTCGGTTGGGGCTGAGTAAGGGAGAGAGAGAGATGTATCAAGTTGATATAGGTCAAAGGTTTAGGGCTTCGGTGCGTTAGGGTAGTTCCGTAGCTTGGGAAAAGTTAAGAATTGTAGTCTTAAGCGCAAAACGCTTGTTCCGGTTAAAATTTGGGGATCCAAATGATCTTAGAAAAATATGAGGATTATTCCATCGGATCCAAATCGTCGATATGAGTCCAATGGAGATGACAGAACTCGATTCCGAGTTCCCGAGCTCAAGATATCACATACGGAACCAAAGGTGCGCTAATTGCTCGTTAGCCCCTGTTTTGGTTCCAAAACTCAAAATAAATTCGTAACTCATGCAAAAGAATCCGAAAACATAAAACGAGCATACATACACATTCATGACACACATAGATCCAACATATTAAATTTTCACGAAATTTGGAATTCATTTCATATAGAAACGGAACGTAAACAATTCATGCAAGCGCAAATTATTCAAAAATCCATAAAATTTCAAATTCAATTAATTCAATTATTTATAACATAAAACAAATAATATTAATGTAATAAAATTAGATGAAATAAAATAATAATTAAATACTTAGTGACAATTAATTCGCACAAATTGGTAAACACATACGTCATACTAGAATATGAAAAAGTTGGGGCGTTACAGTGTTTGGTAAGAACAACGTTCAGGTGGTAGCAATATGACCTAAATATGGTCAAATTATAATGGGTTATACAATTCATCACCCCACGGTTTTGGAGGAAATGCAATTTAATACATAATTTTTGAAAATTAAAATTTTGATATCCAATCATTAATTTTTATTTATTTTAATAGCTAATTTATTTTCTGATAAAATCTTATGATCACAATAACATAAAATTCTCAAGGTCAAAAATTAAAATAAACATTTTAGTATTCTCATTCTCTTATTTTGATACTTTTATGAATCTATGTGGTATTTCGGTACCCTTTATACTGACTATTTACTAACATTTGAATTGTGATCGATTGCTAACAAGTTCATCATAATTTTATTGGTTAACAAACTAAAAAATCGTATGTTAATCGAAATTCTAACAAAAAATTCTGTATTTTAAAAATACAATAGATAACCCTGTGTTTTTTTAAACAAACTCACCGTTCTCTCATCCCAAATGGTCAACGAAAAAAAATAAATTCTCCAATATACCCTTATAGTCTTTCAAACATATTCAATACATTTCGAAACCTCATTTCAACCTTGGACAAATTATTGGAGGGAAAAGTTTCGTTCTCATTTCCAACCCAAAACCCTAGGTCCTGAATCGAAGATCACGCAAGACATTTGTGACATCCCGCTCGTCCAATTTATAAGGTACGCCACGTTCCAACCTTTTAATGTGTTTAATTATGTGATTTTATATTTTTCGTGGCCCTATTTTGAACTCTTTTAGAGTTTAGGGGCTTGTTTGCAATTTTCTCTTTTAAGGGGTTATTCGGTCATTTCTCGTTCGGTCGAGAGTTTGACCTCTTTGACCCCTTCTTCGCGTTCGGGGCATCGAGACGAGTCTGTAGACTCTAAGTTTGCCCAATTCTGACTTCGTTAACCCCTTTTTCCGTCCGTTTTTGCGTACGAGGACCCGAGATATAATACCCCGGATCCTCGTAATCCGTGCCATTTTCAATCCAGCTTCTTCCTCCAGCGATCAAACCCGTTCCCGCTACTGTTCACATGCACTTGAGGTGTAATTGCACACACTAGCTCGTTCTCGGTCGTTTCTCGACGGAATTCGAAGTGTGAGTAGCGAAAATTTATCAACTCGACGAGCCCGTCACGATGGTACAAGAATCTCGGCCAACCGACGACCGACGGCGACCGAATCGGCGAATTTCAGACACAGAGACGGCTAGGCGGAACCCCCGCCACTTCGCCGCCTCTTCACGGCGGTCTCCGGCGACCTTTCTTCGACACGCGCCACCCCATCAGTTAGGAGACATCTCGACACAACCCCAGTTCAAGCGGCGTGGCCAACGGTAGCCGGACTGCGGTGCACGCGTCGCCTGAAGTGGCGGTGGCGGACGCCCGTTACTGTAGCACGGCGGCTTCGCTGTGTTCCGGCGAGTTTCGCGGGCGGAGCTTGACCCTATCCGACCTCTTTTGACCTCCTGAGTCCATTTCTGACCTCAAATCAAGCAACCGGTGACCGTAGGTGGCGGAAACCGGCGGTGACGCAGCGGCGGGTTTTTGGGCGACGGTTTGAAGCTTTTCCCGGTCGCTTTTGGTGGTGGTCGCTTCACGAAAGTTGCTTGGAATGACGAGACATAGCGGATGACATCGGCGGCGTTCCAGGAACCGGCCGTTGATGGCGGACCGGTGGTGAACCGGCGGTCCGATTTTTCGGTGACTTTTTCCAGGTTTTGGCTAGGGGCTTTCGTAGGGCTCGTTACAAGCTTTCCAACGGTATGCTCGGATTTCATTTTCGTTTTACGGTTTGCAATTTAATTTCAGTTTTCGTATTAGGATTTTGGTTCGGTTTTTCGTCAACAAAGTCCAGCGTGTTTGCTAATTTCTGAAATTGATTGAGGGCTTTTGTCTAGTAGGCCGAGGCGCTCGTTTCTGTCCTTCCGGGGATTTTTCCGACCACCGGAGGCGGTGTTCCGGTGGCGACCGGTGGAGGCATTCCGGCGACATTCGGACAGTAGGTTCCTTTCGTCGTGGTGAGTCCAACGCCACTTCCCGTTCGTCAATCGGATGTCCGGTTGATTTTATATGAATTTTTGAAGCTATTGTATTTTATTCGTTAATTGATTTTAATTGTGCAATTCGATCTCGTATGTGCTATAAATTGAAATTATGAGTTGTATGATACGTGGAAGTATGCTATGATGTATCAATATTTGATTCGTGATTTATCGAATTTATTTGTCTCGTTTTACGCCCATCTATTTGAGAATAATTATTGTTTGAAGGGGTGTTAGTGTAATTTTGGAAACTAAATTGATTATGAAATTTTATAAAAACATAAGAAATGAATTATGAAAAGATACGTTGTATTTAATTTGAATAAATTGATCAAGTATGCCAATTGTTATTATATCGTGAAATATGCCAATGTGTAATTTATATATTTATTGTTATGTAATTCATGTTAATTTCGTGAGACTTGGTGCATGATATGATTTGAATTCTTAATGTCCTACTTTATTTTATGTAATTAATGTTATGAATTTTATAAGTTATGCATCTTTTGATATGGAATATGAATTATAATATGCTCTGAATGACTTGATTGAATAGATATAGATTATATGTTGCATCATTTGTATTCGTGAGCATGGCCGTGCGTCTTTGTGGTTGTGTTTGGAGTCTGAGTCTTGTGTTCTGTGTGTGTTCAGTTGTTCAGGCGTTTTCCAGGGAGTGTCTGTCAGCTGTTTGGGTTCCAGTGGGACTTCTTGGCTCAGGTTTTCCGTTTCATCGATGAAAGGTGAGGTTTTAGGATTTCTGTTTAGTTAAAGCGACCTACAACCTTCTGTGCTTGTTTTCAAGCCTGCATGCGATTATTCTATTATATTTATATAATAGATATGTGTTTATATGATATGTTTATGACCTTTGCGTGCGTTCTGCGTGGATGGGTGCTTACGGGCTTAAATTCCATTGCGTGGGTTCTGCGTGGGTGGGTGCCTACGGGCTTAAATTCCATCGCGTGGGTTCTGCGTGGGTGGGTGTCTACGGGCTTAAATTCCATCGCGTGGAAATATATATAAAAACCAGTTTTTGAGGCATATGTAAGCTATTTTGGAAAAATCAGTTGTGTTATGATTCTGTAGCGAGTTATGATCTGTTATGTCGTGTTCTGATATGTTGGGCCCCGGAGACTGTGGGTAAGGAACCCCGGGACGGTAACGGGCCGTCGGGTTAAGCCTATGCATAGTCTCCATTTGAGGTATCTCGTGCGACTCAGGGAGATAGGGGAGGCGAGATATTCTTGAGCCGGTGGCGTAAAACCTGCCGAGGACTCGTAGGGGATCATTACCCCTCGAGGTATGTATATGATATGGATGGTTAGGGGTGTATACACCCCTTCCGTCACACGGAGTTGAGGATGTTATGTTATGTTATGTTTTGTGTTTTGATATTATGATATGGAAGTAAGGTTGGAGACCCGTACTCGCCGGGTATATGATTATGATCTGTTATGTTGATTATGAAACGGGATAGGAGCTTTCTCTTTTATTATGATATGAGTATGCTCAGTTTGTTAAGTTATGAATAAGATAAGATACGTATAAGTTTGATTTGGAAAGATATGTATAGGTTTGATTTGAAAATGGTTTTGGTATGCAAAACCCTAGTCCCGGTTCATAATCTTTCTTTTGATACGTGCTCTGCTCCTTATTATGTATAGTGTGTGTGAGTTCAGCCCCCTCGCTCAGTCAGTGGACTGACCCTCGCCCCACCTATGTTTTTAGTTGCAGGTACCAGTTGTTGGAGTTCGAGCTAGGCGGCTTTGAGTCTGGTCTGTCGAGTCTGTGTCGGTCCGTTTGACTTTGCTAAGTATTTTGTTCTGATTTATCTATGAAAATTATGTATATAGTATGTTCTGTACAAGATGTTACTTATGCTTTGATTACATGAATTTCCGGGACAGGTTAGGACAGGGCTGAGATTAGTTGAACCCGTCTTTGTTGTATGTTTAAATTCGGGACAGGTTAGGACAGGTTCGTGGAATTAGTTGAACCCGTTTACTTATGTTTGTTGATTAAAGTTTTTGTTAGTTCATATTTTGCATCGCTTCCGCATTCTGGTTTTGCACATTTTACTTGTACAGGTTTAGGTACCGCCTAGCTTAGGTTGGATTTTTCGTTTGTCACCCGTTCGCTGTGACTTGATGCGTGTGCGGACTTTCCATTTCGTACCACGTGTCGAGTCATCGTGCGGGGGTGTGGTGGCCCACCGTTTGGGGTGCTACAACATTGATCATTTTGTTATTGTTTCCTCTTCCACCAAGGTCTGAAGGTGCAATAGACGGTGGAGTCGATGATTTCGCCGGTTTGAACTGGTGTTTAAGGTATATTTTTGGTGATGCTTAGTTGGAAAGGTCTTTTTTTTTTTTTTTCTGAATTTTCCAAATGCTCTGGGGCAATCCTAGATATTCATCCTTTTGTCGTGTTTTTTATTGTATTTTGGAGTTAGGTTTGAATGGCTTATCCATTTAAACCTAGGGTTCTTGCGCTTTGGCGAATTTCTAATTTTACTATAAGGTGTCGGATGTAAAAGTTAGATTATCTAATGTTAGAGTTAGAGTTTCTGATTTTGCTCCTACAGTTTCATTGTTTATATGGGTTCCAATTTTGCATAGGCTACTCTTTTTGTTACAGGGGATAGAGCATTATATTACATTTTGTCTTGGGGGATATTTCCTTAATATTTCCAATCGTGACATGAGGTATACGGAAGTAGGGATGTAAACGAGACGAGCCTTGGTTTTTGTTTTTTGTTTGTTGGTTGGGCTCGGGCTCGGGCTTGGCTCGTGAGCCAACGAGCCAATAAATTCTGGTTCGGGCTTGGCTCGCTCCTAGACAAACCTGGCTCGGTTCGGCTCACGAGCTAAGCCCTTCAATTTTTATTATTATTATTTTTTGATAATGGCCCAGTTATTCAAAAGCAAGTTCAGATCCAGACGCAACTTAAAAGCAAAATCAACATAATTCACAATTATTCAATGGTGCTATTTTAAAAATTACAAGGAAATTAACAATTTTTGAAGAGATTTTCTTAAGAAATCTAACCAACAATAGATTCAACCGTACACTCAAAAGGGTCCAACACAAAATCAACAGAAATTATATGCAAAAGCCCAAAAAGTGGAATATGATCTTAATATTTCCCTAATATTTCCTTGGAATTATGATCTTAAGTGGCATATTGTTGGAAAACATGAATCAGAAAGCAACGGAATTTAAAAAATTTTCCCAACAAAAGGATCTTGGACTGGCAATCGTGTATCCAAATTCGTAGAGATAGAAAACTTACTTTTCTTTTATTCTTTCTTGAAGCGTTTCAAGCCACCCAAGAACGCTCTTCTCGCGGCTTGATCCCCTCTCCTTGGTAAAACTCGAATCTTCAAACTTCTAACTTGAAGCTCTCTAGAGATAGTCCACCAACTTGATCACAATCTAAATAGTAAGGATGCTAGTTCTTTAGTTAGTGTTTAGGCTTAACCTAGGGTTTATTTGATCTTGGAGAAAGGAAGGTGTTCAACACATGAACCAAAAGAATTGCCAATTAGCTCCTAGAGGAGCTCGAGCTCCCCTATTTATAAGAGGGGGAGTGCCGAAATTCCTAGTCCTTAATGGGCTAGGATTTTGGTCTCTCTCTCTCCTATTACTTGATCATCAAGTAATTTTGACTTTGACTTTGAATTCTAATTCAAATCAACTTTCAAGAGAGCTAAAAATATCCAAACTATTTTTGGATAATTTTATACTTTATTTATTTAAAATAAATAACTTATTTTATCTAATTAATTAATTCGTAATTAATCAACTAGATTATTTTTTCTCCAAAATTAGACTTTCTTTTTAATTCAAAAATTAAACCAAAGTCTATTAAATAATTAACACATTTAATTATTTAATATATATATATCATATATATACATATACACGTGTGAGGCACGTGTCCCAAGGACACGTGCTCCTCACGTGACCCACACGTGTGATTTCACACGTGTGGAACCCTCTAGGTCCGATTAACTCGTTTAATCATTTTCAAGCCTCAACTCATGTAACCAAGTTGTTGTGTGTGACCCTCTAGGTTCTCAATTCAATTAGCAGTAACCCTAATTAATTAATCAACTAATTAATTAATCAGTCTACAGATTAAACGACCATAGTCTAGCAACAGGTGTTTAACCCCTAGCTGAATTGGAGTGTTCGAATTCGACAGAACCTTTAAGTCATTGATTTATGTGAGATACAATCCTCCTACTTACTATCTCTCCACCAAGATCTAGGGCAAGGGAATAATCAGAACCCTAATAATCCGGTCTTAAAGCTAAGTGCATTTCATATCCATTTGATCTCAATCCAAGAAACCCTTTTCTTGATGTCTCGATCTACTGCCTTGGCCAAGGACTCCATATGGCATATGAATGACTTACACAATAAGAGATCACCTTGCAAATGCAAGTGTAGGTCCTTTCTTGATTCTCATTCACTTTCATGAGTCACTTGTGCAGCCCCAACATAAGCCTTGAATCAGTTGTCTAAGGTGACACCCTTTAAAGCTTATACCTAAGACTACAGAGTTAACTCATAAAGTGACAAGGAACCTCAAGTCTAAGGATCAATTAATCACATCAATGACTCGTGAGATATTTCCTAATCTGGATGTTTCCATTTCCTGAAATAGAAACTTCCTTTCCCATTTAGGAATGTTCTCACACGGGGCACCTCAGTGAACTTACTTATTAAAGTAAGCACCCTCATGTATCACGCACGTATCAACTATACACTTTGCACCTCCATGAAACAAGGTGGTCCTTCTTAAGGGCGTGATCCCACAAGCAAGCCTTAGAGGAGTCAGGTTGACACTCCCACTGTCTGTAGGACTCATCGGCTTGGAGTATTTTACTAATCATGACTTATGTGATATAGGGCTCGTTTCATGAACCATTTCACCTAAATGGTAGAGTCCTAAAGTCATCAGGATTAGGGGAGTTCTCGTACATGCACAGCTAAAGTAAAAGCATACCAAACAAGAGCATATAAAGAAGTGTTGCCTCAATTCATTATTTCATTCAAAGATTGTCTGTGATTACAATAAGGAAAAGCACAAAGCGGATATACAATCGGCTTTCTAGGGCACTATTCCTAACAATCTCCCACTTGCCCGTCAAAGCCATTCTAAAGCTACTCTAAGTCCCATCTTCTGAAGATGACCTTGGAAAGCTTCTCGACTAAGGGGTTTAGTAAGTGGATCTGCCACGTTCTCTGCTGATGTGACCCTCTCAATTTGCACATCTCCTCTTTTGATAATATCACGGATTAGGTGATACTTCCTCATAATGTGCTTGGTCCGTTGGTGAGATCTTGGCTCTCTTGCTTGAGCAACCTCCCCAGTGTTGTCACAAAACACAGTAATGGGGTCTTTCATGCTAGGAACAACATTCAACTCTTGAATGAAGTTTCTAATCCAAACACCTTCCTTAGCTGCATCATTTGCAGCTAAGTATTCGACCTCAGTGGTCGAATCTGCAGTGGTTGTTTGCTTGGAACTCTTCCAACTCACTGCTCCGCCGTTTAGGCAGAAAATGTATCCTGACATTGACTTAAAATCATCTAAGTCAGTTGCAAAGCTTGCATCGCAGTATCCTTCGACAGTAAGATCTTTCTGACCTCCGTAAACTAAGAATAAATCTTTAGTACTTTTCAAGTACTTAAGAATATTCTTCACGGCAGCCCAGTGACCATCTCCAGGGTCAGATTGGAAACGACTTGTCACACTAAGTGCATAAGCCACATCCGGTCGAGCACATAACATTACATACATTATGCTACCTATTACTGATGCATAAGGTGTATGAGTCATTCTTTCCTTCTCAAGGTTAGTCTTAGGACACATCTTCTTTGAAAGACATGTTCCTACACTCATAGGAAGGTTCTTAACCTTTGCTGACTCCATATTGAATCTCTTCAATACTTTGTCAATGTACATCGACTGTGATAGTCCTATTAACCTTCTAGATCTATCTCTATAGATTTTAATTCCAAGGATATAGGTAACATCACCAAGATCTTTCATCTCGAATTGGTTCGATAACCATAACTTAGTTACTTTCATGTCATCCTTCGAATTCCCAATAAGAAGGATGTCATCAACATAAAGTACTAAGAATTGCACTGAGGTCTCCAATTCCTTTCTATACACACAAGACTCATTCGAAATTTGAATGAAGCCAAACACTTTGTGTAACGCCCCGGCGAGGGCATCCACGCCTATCCCGCGCTACGGACCTAGCTTGTATATAGAATTGTTATCCATATACCCGCTAAGGCCGAAGCAAGCGGTGACAAACGGACAACCTAGCTAGGCGTGCTAGACTCACAAAGCGAGAATGAAAGAACAAGTATGCGGAAGCTTAGATCAAAACATAATACGTGCATAAGTCAATTCATTCAACAATTAAGTGACCATCACGGTCCAGCACAAAATGCCCAAAATACGGAATGTAAAATCAACCTAGCGACCAACCCGGTCCAAACTAGCATAATAATTCATCATACAAGCCGGATCCATAAATCTAAAAGCGGAACGTAAAACATTAAGTATATTACGACACAACAAGTAAAGCTAGACTCGACAACAACTCTCAAGCAAGACCCCGCCTAGCAAGACTCCAAAGCACGACCTGCGGACACGAAAGGTAAAGGAGATCAGTTCAAACGGAACCGGTGAGGAGAAGTGTACATAATATAAGTGATATAAGAGGGTTTAATGCATGCTCAAAACAAAGGTGTTCATGATCCAACTTATTTTCAGAGTAAATGAAAGTTTTAGAAAAATATGGATCATAAACCACACATAACCGGCTCGGCGAGAACGAGCACTCCATCCGATCTTCCCAAACCAAGAAATCAAACCAATCCAACCTTTACGCCGTTGATGTCGAGGGAGTGCACCCCCCCGAGCATCCCATTTGCCTTTTGAGTGGAGAATTCGGTCCATGTAACCTAGCTCTCTCCAAGAAAACTTCAACCCCGAAACCTCCTCGGAGTCTTAGTAGTCTTGTCCACAGTGGGAACTTTGGATAAGGACATCCGTCGGCCCTTGCCTTCCCGGAATATCTCTCACCTCCATCCCCGAGCTCAATTTCGATTACCCCAAGCAAGCGTCCTCGCAAGGTACATCATAACCTCGCTACACAACTCACACATACATATATAATATTCGAATGAAAGTTCCAAAATAGCATTTTGGGTACCTATCCCATATACCAATTCAAGTTCTACTTGTAAACCGTTTTCCATAGTCAAACATCGTAATATGAGCAACGCTCACAAAACTTGGCTTATTAAGCCTACATATACCTTTTCGAAAATGGGAGTTCAAAACCATCAAACATGATAGGTCATATGTTTCCACAGTTTTAGAAAACATTTTTATATTATAGCTCCTCACCTTTACCAAGAACCTCAAAGGTCGACCACGAGCAACGGACTACTCGGCCGGAGACTCACCACCTAACAAGACAAACGTACTAACAAAGGTAAGACACGACCCAAACCAAGTAAACGACGCACGGCTTAAGTAACAAGTCACTTATGAGAGTTATGTATCAAGTTCTCAAGTCATATATATTAAGCGACCTATGAATCATACTTAACACAATTTAATTAAACGCATAACTTAGTCAATTAAAATAACTTAAGCATGCTTGAGGTATAGAGATCATAATATAAGGTATGCTTGAGATGTGAGGATCAATCATGAGCATGTATAGCATATCAAGGTCACACATAACGTAGGAAGTCATACAAGTTCAAGTAAATGCATAACTTAGCAAAATGTGACAACTTAAACTTGATCAAGGCAATAAAATCATAACAAGTGATATGCAAGAAGTTCCACCACATATAATACGGCCACAACTCATTAAAGGTATCATAGAAATAAGAAAAGGACATACAAGAGTCAAAACAAGCAAAACAAGTCAAGAAAACAAGGCTGGGGAAAATCCACCCCCATGGATTTTCCTTCACAAAAAAATCCACCCTCGCGGATTGTCCAGAAGCTACTGCCTCAAATCCACCCCTATGGATTTTTACACAGCAAAAATCCACCATAGTGGATTCTGCCCAGAACTTAAAAAAAACGTGACAGCAACTTCAAACTCGACGGGAATGAGTTCAAAACACCCCAAAACATGAAATTAAGCTTCCAAAACCACAATTAAGCATCATTAATCATCAAGTTACATAATAAAGCACTTAGGAACATTTAAACATCAAGAAATCTAGCAATTCATGCAAGAACTTCATCTTCTACAAGTTTCAAGAAAGCTTCAAGCACAACAATGGTGAAATCATCAATCATGCAAGAAACTCAAGGGAAATAATCACATTCATCATGAAAACACATAAGGAACAAGAATCCATCATCAAATCAAGCTAAAACATGCTAGAACATAGACATGCAAGAATCTTCATAAAAGCTTCAAAGGTCAACAATGGAGGATTTCCCATAAGAGCATAGAAACATGAAATTCTTACACCAAATCATTCCTAGCAACATAAGAAACATATTTCCATCAACAAATTCGGATTTAATCCATCTAACATGAACCCTAGATTTCAAACTCAAGCTTCAAGTTCAAAGAAGAAGACCCACATGAGCATTCAATCATTTCTTACCTTAAGAGCTGAAAATGGAAGAGGGAATCTTGTTCTTTAGTCTTGAATCTCCAGCTTTAACCTTCACTCTTGGCTCTTGAAGATGGCTTGAAGTTCTTGAGAGAATATGGATGGTCTCTTGAGAAAAGTGAGGGAGAGAGTGACTTTAATCTTATGAAATAACGTAAAAATAGGTTTTGGAGTGTTAAATCTGATTTTGTAAATTGGGTCAGCCATATAGGGTCATGGAGCAGGTCATACGGGTCGTATTTAAGTGAGATTGGGTCTCAAATTGGGTCAGAATTGAAATTGGGTCGTAGGTCAACTGGGTTAAGTAAAAAGGTTAACTTTTCGTAAAATGGCCATAACTTCTTTGTCCGAACTCCGAATCGAGCGATTCAGGAACCCACGAACTCGTAATCGAATTATCTATTCAATTTCATTGAATTCTAACCAGTTCAAGGCTTGGAAAATAAATTTACCATTTAGTCCCTAATTTATGCTTTAATGTCCAAGTAAGCACATTGTTTCGTTTCACCATAAAGCATGCTATCAAAATTCTTTTAGCATAACACGAGCACATACTTATCATATCATGTAGCCGCATGAGTCATGTAAATCATATCTTTCACATAAGCCCAAATAGAACGATCAATTAAGGCATAATTTCCACATAGTTCATGCAATGAAAGGTAAGTCGTACAATCTCGTGCCAAACCCTACCTTGATCGAGAAGCGGGGCATCACACTTTGACTGATTCATCAAATCGAATGTTCCAATTCCTAGAAGCCTGTTTCAATCCATAGATTGATCTTTGGAGTTTGCAAACCTTTTGCTCACTCCCACTGAATGTGAAACCTATGGGTTGCTCCATATAAATGTCTTTGTCAATGTCACCATTGAGAAAGGCAGTTTTCACATCCATTTGCCATATCTCATAGTCATAATATGCAGCAATGGCAAGCATGATCCGAATAGACTTTTGCATTGCGACTGGTGAAAAAGTTTCATCAAAGTCCACGCCTGGTCTTTGAGTGAATCCTTTTGCAACCAGTCTTGCTTTGTAGGTTGCAATGCTTCCATCAACTCCAAGCTTTCTCTTAAAGATCCATTTGCAACCTATGGGTTTGACCCCATCAGGCAAATCTACCAAGGTCCAAACTTGGTTGGAGTTCATGGAGTCCATTTCGGATTTCATGGCTTCTATCCACTGTTCAGAGTCAGAATCTGAAAGTGCCTCCTCATATGTTGAAGGATCATTATCCTTTTGAGAGATTTCATGGAAGAATCCATACCATCTCTCCGGCTGTCTAGGAGTGCGTTCAGAACGCCTTAGAGGAGGATTTTCGTGTGTATCGAAATTCGTGATTGGTTGTGGTTGATCAGTAGGGGACGTTTCTTCAGTGGGTGGCGTGGGGTCACTTTATACTTCCTCTAATTCTATGATCTTGCCTTTCCTTTCTTTAAGGAACGGTTCCTAAAGAAAAGTGACATTTCTGGAAACAAACACCTTTTGCTCAGATTGATCATAGAAGTAATATCCTATGGATTCCTTAGGATAACCTACAAAGTAGCATAAGTTAGAACGAGATTCTAACTTATCTCCCACTGTCCTCTTCACGTAAGCAGGACAACCCCAAATTCTTAAGTAAGAATAGCTAGGGATTTTACCATGCCACATTTCATAGGGCGTTTTAGGGACTGACTTAGAGGGAACTAGATTCAGAATCTTTGCTGCACTTTCTAGGGCATAACCCCAGAAAGAAGGTGGTAAGTCAGTGAAACTCATCATGGAACGAACCATATCAAGTAAGGTTCGATTCCTTCTCTCAGAAACTCCATTAAGCTGAGGAGTTCCCGGAGGAGTCCACTGAGAGATAATCCCATTATCTTTGAGATGATTAAGGAATTCTTCACTAAGATATTCGCCTCCTCGATCAGATCGAAGTGCTTTGATCTTGTGACCAGTTTGGTTCTCAACCTCCTTTCGAAATTCCAAGAATTTCTCAAAAGCTTCAGATTTATACTTCATTAAGTATACATGACCATATCGACTAAAGTCATAGGTAAAGGTTATGAAATACTGATGATTGTTTCTAGTGCTTACACTGAGCGGTCCATAAACATCAGAATGGATCAAATCCAAGACCTTAGTAGCACGTTCCACAGTTCCTTTAAAAGGAACTTTGGACATCTTTCCTTTGAGACAGGATTCGCAAGAAGTTAACTCTTTGAGATCATTTTCAGAGAATGATCCTAAAGTGTTTATCTTGCTAATTCTGTTCTTGGAAATGTGTCCTAATCTAGCGTGCCATAAGGGAGCTGAAACTTTGTCATCTCTCTTACGCTTCGTTTCTCGTTGTATATTCATGATATTGATATTCTGAGTTAGATAAAGTCCATTACTTAGAGTACCGATGTGAACGAAAGAGTTGTTCCGTTTGATAAAGTATTTACCATTCTTAATATAAGTTTCATAACCTTCATAATCTAAAATTGGAACAGAAATTATATTACGAATAATGCTCGGTACATAAAGGACTTTATTTAAGACTAACTCAAAACTACCTAAATCTAATCTAATTGTGCCTAAAGCTCGAGCTTCAACGTTTGAGCCATCGCCGATCTTCAAGACACATTCTCCTTCTTTGAGTTGTTGGACTTCACTTAGCATCTGTACATCATTATAGATATAAGTTCCACAACCGGTATCAAGTACCCAAGAACTAGAATTAATAGAAAGATTTACTTCAACGAGAAAGATACCTTTCTTTAGAGTAGCCTTGTACTCTGGGCAGTTTCTCCTCCAATGTCCCGCTTTGCCACAATGGAAGCAAACATCCTCTTTCTGATCACGCTTCTTCTTTTGGGCCTTCCCCTTCGAAATGCCACCAGTGGGCCTAAGGGGTTTCTTCTTCTTCTTTTGGGCTTTCTTGCCCTTACCTTTAGAAGGCCCAGAAGAGGAAGATGGAGCATTCACCATCAAAACCTTATTGTCCTTCTTGATCGTGCTTTCAGCATCACAAGCTGACTAATCAGCTCAGCTACAGTAGCACCAACATGATTCATATTGAAGTTAAGGACAAATGGGTTGAATGATGGTGGGAGCGAAGCTAGCAACAAATCCACTGAAAGCTCATCTTTCAGTGGCATGTCCATGGAAGCAAGTTTCTCCGTAAGGGCGAGAAACTTGAGTCCATATTCATGGACACTTGAACCTTCCCTCATTCTTAAATGGAACAATTCCTTTGAAGTGTTATACTGTAACGCCCCGATTTTCAGACAGTCAGGTACGCTCGACACGTGTGGGTTTTGAGCGTTAGGATTTTATTTTAGTAATTTCGTTTAATTGATTTAAACGTGTTATATTAATTCTTATCAATTGTTTTCAACATGATTACGTGAAATTATATGATATTCATTTCAAATTGAGAATTCTTGTAAGAATGGACTTCAATTGTTATGTGAATTAATTGCCCAATTTGTATTAATTGCATGATTGTCCTTAATTGTTCATTTACATAAATTAGAGGACCAAATTACATGAAAACCTTTGAGGACTTAAATGATCGTTTCCAAACCTTAGACACTTAATTGCATTACTTATAGAACTCAAAGGACATGATCATAAATATGGCATATTTCCCTAAATGTAACGATATATGCATCCCTTCCGTGCCTTCCATCTCATTTCTTCAAGAATCATCATCTCTTCTTTCTCCCTTCTACCGAGCCAAAGACATCAAAAAGGGAAAGGAGATTTTATCATTTTCAAGCCATGATCATGGAGAAATTAGGAGTTGAAGCATCATCTCATCTTCATCTTCTTCTTCCATCTTTTATTTCATTTCAAGGTATAGAAGTATATATATGATTTCTTGGAATTCATGTATGAAGCTAGGGTTAGTGGTGGAGCTAGCTAACTTGATTATTTGCTATTAGAAGCATGAATACTTGATTATAGTTTGAAATCATGCATGAATTCTTGAAGAATTTGATGATAAAGGATGGATTTATATATGAACTTGAAATTGATGAATTGAGATGATTTAGCATGGAACAAGTGTTTATATTGTGTTTTATTGCACTTTAAGCATGTATACTTATTCACTTCCATGAATTATTATGTTTGGAATTGAATTATGTGAGTTTGATGAGGTTTGGGAGTGGTTCGTGCATCCTCTGTTCTTCTCCCCTGTTTCTGAACCTTCTGTGTAACGGGAACGGCCGTTCCCGCCCCTTTTGAAAAAGGGGAATAGCCGTTCCCATTGTTTGAATTATGTGTCAGGCGGCGAGGACGGGAACGCCCATTCCCACTTTGTCTTACAGACGGGAACGGCCGTTCCCATCTTCGGGGAGCCGCTTCGGGACTGGGGAACGGCCCTTCCCATTTTGTACTAAAGCCCGGAACGGCCGTTCCCAAGCCACTGGAAGTGCAGAAAGTTTCTGCACAAAATTACAATTTTAACCCCTCGTTCCAATGGCTTATTTGATCCCGAATTGCTATTATATGATTGATTATATGTCGAAACAACATGTTTTCATGCTACATTGTGTATTGCTCGATGTCTCGTGTATGATCATGCCGTGCGTCATTATATGAATAATATGTTTGAATTGTGGTCTCATGCATGTACATTGTCCCGTTTCTTGTCCAGTTATTCTCCAGGGCGGAGATTGTGGATCATGAGCACGTTCACGCATTCACGAGTCGTGTGTCGCCTGTCAGGTGAGGTTTAATTTCTAGTTATATAGAACCCGTATAACCTCTACGTGACTGTTTTAACCAAAAGGTATTTATAGTTATATTTTCATGAAATCAATTATCGTTCCAAGTTATATTATTGTTCATTAATCAAGCAAGCAAAGCATGTTAGTGTTCACGCATCAAAGCATGCCATGTTCATGAATGCAAGCAAGCGTGTTCTCTTGGCCAGGTCCTCCTTAGTGGGGGCGCTGGATTGGTTTTCGTGCCAATGATTGTCCATCCAATCACAAGATGAACAATACCCTACCGTGTACGTGCGTTCTCTTGGCCAGGTTCTCCTTAGTGAGGGCGCTGGACTGGTCCTGCCAGTGGTTGTCCGTCCAACCACAAGAAGAACAAAACCCTATCGTGTACCTGAGTGTCCCCTGGCCAGGTCCTTCTTAGTGGGGGCGCTGGATTGGTTTTCGTGCCAATGGTTGTCCGTCCAATCACAGGAGGAACAAACCCTATCATGTTACAAGCACGCCATGTACTGATTGCATGATCTCCATTCCATGAACGTGCTAAGTGATTACACTATTGCATGATTGCACGATAATTGAGATGCGTGATCACCTAATGATTATCAAGCAAGCGAGCATGTTTATCGATTGCATGAAAGGAACAAGTATTTAATATTGATAGTTGTATTCTCGGGCGAAGCTACATTATTATTGAACTCATATATTTATCTTTTACAAATCTTTGCCCGAGAATATAATTTGCATGGTATCTGCGCTAATATGTATTTAAACCCCTCACTCGGTCTTCACAGACTGACGCCTCCACCTTTCAGGTTATTGCAGGTGTGTGCTAGGCGGGAAGTGAGTCAAGTCCAGTTGTTAGAGTTGAGTCATACACGGTGCATTTATTTGATTGTTTATTTCTTGTTCGATAAAGTCATGTTTCCAATTATAGGTTAATTATTTTAAGGAAGATGATAATGTATTGATATGTAACTTTGGATTATATTTTATTGGAAAATGAGAAAAATCATGATTGGATAAATAGAATGAATTGTTAGAAATTGGTTTATGCTTCCGCTTTATTTTGTTGCACGTTTTAGAAATCCCGCCTAGCTTGTCATGTATTGCATTGTCAACCGTTCGCTATAGGTTGGTTCATGTGCGGATGGGCCGTTTCGTATGTGGATTGATCTATAGTGCGGGGGTGTGGCACCTCCACGTGTCCGGGGTGTTACATCTAAGGTGGTATCAGAGCCCGGTTGCAAATCCGAGGTTCTAGTGTCGTGTCATGTCGAGTCTAGGTCGTACGGCATAAGAATTACTTGACAATGTGAGAGTCCTGCATTTTAATTGAACTTGTTGACTACCTGAACTTCGTGAAGTACTTGAATCATGCTATTAGTTGTCAACTAATTGATCTTGAATTGCTTGAATTTATGTGACCAACGTGTTTTATTTAAGTATCGATGAATTACTTACCAAATTTTCTATTAAATTCTTGCTATCGACATCGAGTATGTGACAATTACATGGCAGCTATGTCGCATGAGCATGCCTTATCCACATGCATTTAGTTTCAAATGAGTTGTG
This sequence comes from Lantana camara, assembly GCA_037501455.1. Classification (NCBI taxonomy): domain Eukaryota; kingdom Viridiplantae; phylum Streptophyta; class Magnoliopsida; order Lamiales; family Verbenaceae; genus Lantana; species Lantana camara. The sequence goes on from CM074855.1 coordinate 63,926,932, forward strand.
AGTAACAGGTTTTGAAAATATATGAATCAAGACTGGAGGATTTGAGGATTTCAGAAATGAATCAGCCGTTCGAACCAAGTTTGCAATTTGGACAAGCTAGGAATGGATACCGGAACCGGGCCCAACATTTCTGCGGTGCCAGGTTCTTCAATGCATTCATAAGCACGTGCATCAAAGCTATTAATTAATTGCTTCTCATTTGTAAATGTTGTTTTAATTGTATTAAAACTTCCTACTTGATGTCTTGGATGCATGTTCAAATTATTTACATTATTTACCTTGCCTTACTTATAAGTATAGGTTCAAGTTGATATAATTGTTCTAATATGTTGCATTTTAAATTGATGGTAATATGAACATTGGCACTTTAATCATCATGCATTATTTAGTGGTTATTGTCAATAGGCTTTCGGATGCTCTGCACAATCTTTGCTCCTATTTCTACAATTTGAATTTAAAGATGGGGTTTAGAAGTGTTGGGTATCAGGTTGGGGAACGAGTTAATTGATGTTGTTTGGAGCTTAGAAATGTTTGGGATTGTGAGAAGTATTGGTTCGGAATTTAGTGGGAGCCGGGGTATGAAGTAAATATTGGGGAATTTTGGGAAACTGGAAATGGTGATAAGTTCAAGCAGATAAATGCTCAGTGGGTCTTTCAACCTTCAGGAATTTCTCAGCGTTTTGGGAATTCAGTAAGGGTAGGAGAAAGAACTTTCTTGTTTGGATTAGGATGCTAGCTTGACAGATATCAACTTTAGAAGCAGTAGAGGGTAAATACAGGACGTGGCATTTTCATGAATAGCAGAAGGGGTATAGGATATGGAAGAATTTTAAATATCAAATCAAAGTGGTGACAGTCAGGGAACTTCAAGTTGAATATGTTGATAACGGAAAGAATTAGAAGAGAATCATCAATCAAAATCTCGATTAATAACAAGTGGAACGAGAAAAAGGGGTACGGGAATCAAGTCAGCAGAGAAGCTTGCAAGTGAGAAAAGAACTTAGAAAATCTCCATTTTCTTAAGGGGGAGAGCCGGTCTGGAAGTAAACTTAAATCAGAAGCTAGATAGCACTCGGGAAAGTTGGAATTTTGAGAGAATCAATTCTTCCTGGAAACCTTTTTCAGAACCGTGTGAAAGAAGTATTCAATAAGTTAAGCTTTCCTCCCTCTTACACAAAGAAAAGTCCTTTCATCGACAGTACCTTTGTTTTATCATCATTTTCAGGAAAGTGGGTACACTGTCTGCAATTCTCCGACAACCTCAGGATATCATTTGACTCAGTAAATAGAAAAGGATTCAGTTTGGGCGATATCCGGAACCAATCTCAAGTTTGGATGGGTTAACTCCGACAAGAGTTTTCTTACGAAGTTGTTACTTGTACCCTAGAGATGTGTGGGAATGCTCATCGTGCTTCCATTCGTGTGGTTGCCGTCACCTCCATGAATACACCAGTTTACTATGAACCTTTCAGGGAGAGGGAAACTCGAGTGATCCTCTCTTTCAGGATATTCCGTGGAATTGTGGGGTATGTTTTTAAATTTCAGGGGCCAAAGGAAGACGTTTCGCTAGGACCTAATTCTTTCGGTTTCTATGCAAGTGTGCTTGCTGAATTACTCTCACGGGATGACGACCTTGATTCCTCTATTGCAAATATCCGCCGTATTGTTAACTAAGGGAGTAAGAGCTCAACTTTCAGATTGCAAACAAGAAGTCAGGAATGTTGCATCGGGAAAAGGTTTACTTTAATTAGTGAGGTCGGAGAAATGGTAACACCTGTTTTCTCTGCTCGTTGGACAAGAGCTTGCTTGGAACACAAAGTCAGTCTTTTAAGCTTGAACGGGCAATTACACTATAACAAGAAAATCAGGGTGTTCTCAATTCTGGAATCGGAGAGTAAATGTGAAAATCAGTGCAAGAATGGTTCAACCGGCAAATCTGTAATTCAGATGGGTCTGAAGATGTGGTGATTAATGATGATTTACGGATTATGTTAGAACATAGCACAAGGGCAGAAATGGCTATCAAGAATGGGAATATCGAACCGTAGTGGTGCAAAGCGGGAAAATCTCAACTAAGGAATCAAGTATTCAACCGAATCAATTCAGTCCCAGAATTTCAATCCTCGGTGAATGATACACCTAATCATGCATATCACGTGCATTATTCATTTCTTATTATCAATATCTTGCTATCTTTATACCTGAATCCTTATTTGTTATTAATTGTCGATTATTATTTTATTATTAGTATTCTTGCATATGATTCCTTGTTTATTATTAATTGTAATGTGAACAATTATTTGCATAAATGATAATTTTACTGGATCCTTGTGTGGTAAGTGTTAATATTTGTCTAAGTACTTGCTTGAATTTTTATTCGTGTGCGTGAGAGACGGGGATTCTCTCAGGGTTGTCAGGAGACGGGGTTCTCTTGTTACTTGCTCGAGAGACGGGGTTCTCTCGTTAATTGTTTGAGAGACGGGGCACTCTCAGTATTTCCAACTACTTGTCAACTTGTTTTAGTGGAAGGTTAGATTTTCTTTCGAGTGATTAGACTCCGGAAGTTGAGGGTCGTGACCTCAACCATTGGAAGACTTTGTGGAATGAAGATCTCTTTCAAACTAATCCCTGACGGGGAGTAGCTAACCCGCGTGGGATGAACATGTAAGAGCCAATTAAAATTCCAGGAATTCAAGACATGGAATCCGAGGACGGATTCTCTTAAGGGGGAGAGAGTTGTAACGCCCCGATTTTCAGACAGTCAGGTACGCTCGACACGTGTGGGTTTTGAGCGTTAGGATTTTATTTTAGTAATTTCGTTTAATTGATTTAAACGTGTTATATTAATTCTTATCAATTGTTTTCAACATGATTACGTGAAATTATATGATATTCATTTCAAATTGAGAATTCTTGTAAGAATGGACTTCAATTGTTATGTGAATTAATTGCCCAATTTGTATTAATTGCATGATTGTCCTTAATTGTTCATTTACATAAATTAGAGGACCAAATTACATGAAAACCTTTGAGGACTTAAATGATCGTTTCCAAACCTTAGACACTTAATTGCATTACTTATAGAACTCAAAGGACTTGATCATAAATATGGCATATTTCCCTAAATGTAACGATATATGCATCCCTTCCGTGCCTTCCATCTCATTTCTTCAAGAATCATCATCTCTTCTTTCTCCCTTCTACCGAGCCAAAGACATCAAAAAGGGAAAGGAGATTTTATCATTTTCAAGCCATGATCATGGAGAAATTAGGAGTTGAAGCATCATCTCATCTTCATCTTCTTCTTCCATCTTTTATTTCATTTCAAGGTATAGAAGTATATATATGATTTCTTGGAATTCATGTATGAAGCTAGGGTTAGTGGTGGAGCTAGCTAACTTGATTATTTGCTATTAGAAGCATGAATACTTGATTATAGTTTGAAATCATGCATGAATTCTTGAAGAATTTGATGATAAAGGATAGATTTATATATGAACTTGAAATTGATGAATTGAGATGATTTAGCATGGAACAAGTGTTTATATTGTGTTTTAATGCACTTTAAGCATGTATACTTATTCACTTCCATGAATTATTATGTTTGGAATTGAATTATGTGAGTTTGATGAGGTTTGGGAGTGGTTCGTGCATCCTCTGTTCTTCTCCCCTGTTTCTGAACCTTCTGTGTAACGGGAACGACCGTTCCCGCCCCTTTTGAAAAAGGGGAACAGCCGTTCCCATTGTTTGAATTATGTGTCAGGCGGCGAGGATGGGAACGCCCGTTCCCACTTTGTCTTACAGACGGGAACGGCCGTTCCCATCTTCGGGGAGCCGCTTCGGGACTGGGGAACGGCCCTTCCCATTTTGTACTAAAGCCCGGAACGGCCGTTCCCAAGCCACTGGAAGTGCAGAAAGTTTCTGCACAAAATTACAATTTTAACCCCTCGTTCCAATGGCTTATTTGATCCCGAATTGCTATTATATGATTGATTATATGTCGAAACAACATGTTTTCATGCTACATTGTGTATTGCTCGATGTCTCGTGTATGATCATGCCGTGCGTCATTATATGAATAATATGTTTGAATTGTGGTCTCATGCATGTATATTGTCCCGTTTCTTGTCCAGTTATTCTCCAGGGCGGAGATTGTGGATCATGAGCACGTTCACGCATTCACGAGTCGTGTGTCGCCTGTCAGGTGAGGTTTAATTTCTAGTTATATAGAACCCGTATAACCTCTACGTGACTGTTTTAACCAAAAGGTATTTATAGTTATATTTTCATGAAATCAATTATCGTTCCAAGTTATATTATTGTTCATTAATCAAGCAAGCAAAGCATGTTAGTGTTCACGCATCAAAGCATGCCATGTTCATGAATGCAAGCAAGCGTGTTCTCTTGGCCAGGTCCTCCTTAGTGGGGGCGCTGGATTGGTTTTCGTGCCAATGATTGTCCATCCAATCACAAGATGAACAATACCCTACCGTGTAGGTGCGTTCTCTTGGCCAGGTTCTCCTTAGTGAGGGCGCTGGACTGGTCCTGCCAGTGGTTGTCCGTCCAACCACCAGAAGAACAAAACCCTATCGTGTACCTGAGTGTCCCCTGGCCAGGTCCTTCTTAGTGGGGGCGCTGGATTGGTTTTCGTGCCAATGGTTGTCCGTCCAATCACAGGAGGAACAAACCCTATCATGTTACAAGCACGCCATGTACTGATTGCATGATCTCCATTCCATGAACGTGCTAAGTGATTACACTATTGCCTGATTGCACGATAATTGAGATGCGTGATCACCTAATGATTATCAAGCAAGCGAGCATGTTTATCGATTGCATGAAAAGAACAAGTATTTAATATTGATAGTTGTATTCTCGGGCGAAGCTACATTATTATTGAACTCATATATTTATCTTTTACAAATCTTTACCCGAGAATATAATTTGCATGGTATCTGCGCTAATATGTATTTAAACCCCTCACTCGGTCTTCACAGACTGACGCCTCCACCTTTCAGGTTATTGCAGGTGCGTGCTAGGCGGGAAGTGAGTCAAGTCCAGTTGTTAGAGTTGAGTCATACACGGTGCATTTATTTGATTGTTTATTTCTTGTTCGATAAAGTCATGTTTCCAATTATAGGTTAATTATTTTAAGGAAGATGATAATGTATTAATATGTAACTTTGGATTATATTTTATTGGAAAATGAGAAAAATCATGATTGGATAAATAGAATGAATTGTTAGAAATTGGTTTATGCTTCCGCTTTATTTTGTTGCACGTTTTAGAAATCCCGCCTAGCTTGTCGTGTATTGCATTGTCAACCGTTCGCTATAGGTTGGTTCATGTGCGGATGGGCCATTTTGTATGTGGATTGATCTATAGTGCGGGGGTGTGGCACCTCCACGTGTCCGGGGTGTTACATATACCTTGTAACACGTTCATGAGGGCGGTAGAGTTTCTCTAAGTGGTCGTAAATCTCCCAAGCAAATTCCATGGCCTCATGTTGCCTTTGCAAGTCCAGAGACATGTTAGCCAACATAAGGCAACGGGCTTGGAGATTATCATCCTTCCACTTCTGAATCGCGTCCCGCTCGGCCCGAGTGGGAGCCTCTCCTTCGGGACTAGGCTCCCATTCGAAGAGAACATAAGTTCTCTTCTCAGAATCTAAAATGATTTTTAGATTCCTCAGCCAATCAGAATAGTTGGGACCAGTCAACTTGTTTGACTCGAGGATCGATACAAGAGGGTTTTTGGTTGCCATTTCAAAACACGTAGAGAATCACAGAATCTACGACCTAAATGGTAAAACAGAGAACTAGTGAGCATGCTGAATTATAACGATATACAAAAGATAAGGTCTTTAATCTAATGTAGCTCCCACTGTTTTTCAAAGATCTATAATTCCCAAAGATCTAAGAGGAACACGTTTCCCAATGGGTACTAAGATCCTAGGCATTTTAGCTCGAACCCACGACTCGCGGACATTCTAAGTAAGAACCCTAGGTAGGTACAACTTACCAATTCTAACACCTTTAGAACTCTCAGTAATTGTTTTTTCGCATCACCTATCTTTCAATATGGACCCACGACTCGTGCGACATCCATATTTACTTAGGCGTTAAGTTAGACCCATCAATCATAAGATCATGATCAAAACTTAGTTCGAACGACCCACGACTCGTGGACATCGCCCTTGCTAAAATTGACCATGAAATATTGATCATTTAAAATGATCAATTAGGTAACTAAGAACTAATAAGCTCCACTAGTTATCCCACGACTCGCGGACAATAACTAGCTTCACTTACTAAACTTAAAACCTATTGATGGAATGCTAGGAATTTAATTCAAAATTTGCATCTCGAATTAAATACCTATTTGTTCGAAATTAGCTTAATATTTAATGGGAATTTTCGAATCAACCGGAGAGTTGTCCGGCTCGACCTCACCAACATATATGTTATCTAATTTTATTAGTCTTGATTAATGCAAGTACACTTAAATGCATTTCAAACAAGCATATAAACAGATAACATGTCCTAGCATGATACTAACATGTAATGATCATGGGTTCTACCTATCTTATGCGTGATATGTGGGAGCCACTCCACAATCACAAGTTCTAACATACATGCGACATAAACAGTTTAAATCACATAAGGGAAAGCGGTAACAAAATACGAGCCCTATCTCTACTACATTTAACAATTGAGATTCCCCTCCCTAACATTTTGAGGGGTCTTCACTTATGGCCTCCTTGTTACTTGAATGTGGTCCATCTTACTCCATGGGTGCATTGTCTCCCAAATGAAAATAAAACCTCACCACCTATCTCTACTCTCAAATTACAATAAAAAGAAAAAGACATAAAGTAATAAGGATCAATCTTCATATTGGCCTTAGACAATTACACGGGGCATACCCCGGCCTAAAAAAAAGTAATATGGAAAGCCACATAATAAATCACATAACAGTACGCACATAAGTGAGACTCCAACCTCAATTGAAAAACGCAATTATAGGGCTCCAACCCCAATTTAAACCATCCATGTGCATAAATTAAAACCATACATAAGTCTAAACCCATGATCACCTGACATGCTTTTGCGAGAATTTAAATTTAGCCAATAAATTAAAATTCCCGTTTCAAGTCCTAATGACTTAAAACACGACTTGATGCGAGTCTTATTTATAAAAGTTTTCAATAAATCCCAAATTACCAAAACAAATAAAATTCCAATTAATTTCTGAAAATTAATAATTTTATCAAAATTGTATTTTCCCAAAATATAAACCGTTTCAATTTCTCAAAAATCCCAATTTTAAGTTTTATTCAAAAATTAAAATAAATATTCAAAAATAAAATTTTTAAAATTAAAATAAAAATTGGGACTGGATTGCACGAAACACGAAAAGGCCGGATCACAAAAACGGGGCCCGCACACGGAAGAGCCACGCACATCGCTAGCGCACGGCAGGCGCGCACAGCGCGCGGCCAAGGCCGCGCGAGTGCGCACGCTGCGCGCCGATTCGCGCAGCCTTCTCGGCTGAGTGGCGGGCGGGGATGGGCGGCCAGTCTCGGCCGCCCTGGGCGTGCGGGCCTAGGCGCGCCCGGAAGGGCCTCCCGCGCGGTTGCAGGAGGGTGCTGGGCGGCGTCGCCCATGTGCGCGCCTAGGCAGGCGGGCGGCTGGCTCGCGACGCCTTCGCGCGTTCATCATAATCCGGGTTTTGTTTCGTGTTTTCGTTCAAAAGCAAAACCAATCCAAGAAATCCAAAAACTGTTTATACAGTTTCAAATCTAAAATTGTTTTCAAAAATTAAATTTTGTAAAAACTAATTTTCAGAAACTTTCAGGAAAAAATACAGTTTCGCAATTCAGGCTTTCTAAAACAATTACAAATACTCAATTGCAACAAGCCTAAGAATTTCTACCAAATTCAGAATAATTGAGACGAATCAGAAACACGATTAACGAGGTGGCTCTGATACCACTTGTTGGAAAACACGAATCAGAAAGCAGAGGAATTTAAAAATTTTTCCCAACAAAAGGATCTTGGACTCGCAATCGTGTATCCAAATTCGTAGAGATAGAAAACTTACTTTTCTTTTATTCTTTCTTGAAGCGTTTCAAGCCACCCAAGAACGCTCTTCTCGCGGCTTGATCCCCTCTCCTTGGTAAAGCTCGAATCTTCAAACTTCTAACATGAAGCTCTCTAGAGATAGTCCACCAACTTGATCACAATCTAACTAGTAAGGATGCTAGTTCTCTAGTTAGTGTTTAGGCTTAACCTAGGGTTTATTTGATCTTGGAGAAAGGAAGGTGTTCAACACATGAACCAAAAGAATTGCCAATTAGCTCCTAGAGGAGCTCGAGCTCCCCTATTTATAAGAGGGGGAGTGCCGAAATTCCTAGTCCTTAATGGGCTAGGATTTTGGTCTCTCTCTCTCTCCTATTACTTGATCATCAAGTAATTTTGACTTTGACTTTGAATTCTAATTCAAATCAACTTTCAAGAGAGCTAAAAATATCCAAACTATTTTTGGATAATTTTATACTTTATTTATTTAAAATAAATAACTTATTTTATCTAATTAATTAATTCGTAATTAATCAACTAGATTATTTTTTCTCCAAAATTAGACTTTCTTTTTAATTCAAAAATTAAACCAAAGTCTATTAAATAATTAACACATTTAATTATTTAATATATATATATCATATATATACATATACACGTGTCCCAAGGACACGTGCTCCTCACGTGACCCACACGTGTGATTTCACACGTGTGGAACCCTCTAGGTCCGATTAACTCGTTTAATCATTTTCAAGCCTCAACTCATGTAACCAAGTTGTTGTGTGTGACCCTCTAGGTTCTCAATTCAATTAGCAGTGACCCTAATTAATTAATCAACTAATTAATTAATCAGTCTACAGATTAAACGACCATAGTCTAGCAACATGTGTTTAACCCCTAGCTGAATTGGAATGTTCGAATTCGACAGAACCTTTAAGTCATTGATTTATGTGAGATAGAATCCTCCTACTTACTATCTCTCAACCAAGATCTAGGGCAAGGGAATAATCAGAACCCTAATAATCCGGTCTTAAAGCTAAGTGCATTTCATATCCATTTGATCTCAATCCAAGAAACCCTTTTCTTGATGTCTCGATCTACTGCCTTGGCCAAGGACTCCATATGGCATATGAATGACTTACACAATAAGAGATCACCTTGCAAATGCAAGTGTAGGTCCTTTCTTGATTCTCATTCACTTTCATGAGTCACTTGTGCAGCCCCAGCATAAGCCTTGAATCAGTTGTCTAAGGCGACACCCTTTAAAGCTTATACCTAAGACTACGGAGTTAACTCATAAAGTGACAAGGAACCTCAAGTCTAAGGATCAATTAATCACATCAATGACTCGTGAGATATTTCCTAATCTGGAAGTTTCCATTTCCTGAAATAGAAACTTCCTTTCCCATTTAGGAATGTTCTCACATGGGGCACCTCAGTGAACTTACTTATTAAAGTAAGCACCCTCATGTATCACGCACGTATCAACTATACACTTTGCACCTCCATGAAACAAGGTGGTCCTTCTTAAGGGCGTGATCCCACAAGCAAGCCTTAGAGGAGTCAGGTTGACACTCCCACTGTCTGTAGGACTCATCGGCTTGGAGTATTTTACTAATCATGACTTATGTGATATAGGGCTCGTTTCATGAACCATTTCACCTAAATGGTAGAGTCCTAAAGTCATCAGGATTAGGGGAGTTCTCATACATGTACAGCTAAAGTAAACGCATACCAAACAAGAGCATATAAAGAAGTGTTGCCTCAATTCGTTATTTCATTCAAAGATTATCTGTGATTACAATAAGGAAAAGCACAAAGCGGATATACAATCGGCTTTCTAGGGCACTATTCCTAACACATATATGATATGAATTCGATGAATAAATACGTGGATGAATTATAGATGCTCGTGGTATGATATTAAATGACTTAATATGAATTTAGTTGACGTGAAACGAATTTGTTTCTTGGATTAATTGTATGATATTTGGTTTATTACTCCAATATGCCTAAGTGTGAATTTATATGAAGTGCATTGAATCATTAGCATCCATATGCATTTGCCGAGCGTCTAATTGGTTCATTTTGAGTCTAAGTTGGTCTTTCGATCTTTGTTTTGTTCTTAGGTTCGTCTCGTGGTTGAAGAGGTGGTCTCTTAGAAGGGTTTGAGTTGGTTTCGTCGGTTTGGTCGGCAAGGTGAGGTTTCTTTCTTTTAGTTATTATGACCTACAACTCTATATGTGATTTCAAGCCCGCATGTGACCTATACGTATATATATACTTAGATACGTGTTCGATATGTAATTTGTGGGAATTGGCCCTTCTGTTATAAAACGTTTGAAAACGCTTTTATGTATAAGTAAGTTATTTTCGTTCTTTTGTTTTGAAAAGGGTTGGCATGTGTTTGTGATAAGTTTTGGCGAGATAAGATTTTTGTGATCAGTGTAAGTGTAAGTTTGGGCCCCGAAGTTTTGTACAGAGGAGCCCCGGGACGGCAGCGGGCCGTCGGGTCACTCTTGAGTATGGACTCCACATTGATAGGATCAACCCGGAACCCACTTGGAGGGAGGTGGGGGACGGAGTCCTTGGGACGTGAGTGTCATGAAACTCACATCCCTGACGTATCAGCGTGGATGCGAAGGGTGGTCACCCTTCCATCCCATGGAGTAAGGAGGTATGTGTTTGTGTTTGTTTTAAGTCTTCGTGTGTTAAGCTTGGAGTTTGCTTTTTGAAGGAGATTAGTTGGAACTCGTTCTCGCCGATTTCTAAGATAAGCTTTGTTTCCGTCTAAGATTCATGAAACGGGTGAGGACTTCTAATCCTTAAAATTGGTTGATTTTGGCCTTCGGCCCTAAACCTTTTCTATATATATATTATCACGTGTTAAAAATGATTTGGATTGCAAAAACCACGCCCAGTTCATGAATATTCTCAGATTTGAATATGCTATGCTATGCTTTGCTCTATATTTATGTACGTGTGTGTGTGTTAGCCCCCTCACCAGTCTTTAGGACTGACCCCTCTTCATGGTTTCTTTTCCCCTTTGCTTCTTGAGTTTGCAGGTGCAGTGTAGCACCCCGGAGCGAAGGGCACCACATCCCCCGCACCATAGCCCGACACGTGTAACGAAATGGGAACTCCGCACACGCACCAAGCCATGGTGAGCGGAAGACAAATAAAAACACACCCCTAGGCTAGGTGGTCTAGACCCTAAAACAGAGTGCGCCACAAATACAAAATCAAAAGCGGAAGCAACAGGATCACAAATACATTCAATCATGCAAGATCTCAAATATAAACAGGTGACGGGTTCAACTAGCATAGATACCTAATCCCGTAAACCAAACATAAAACATAAATACATAAATACATAACGAGTTCATTCTTACCCTAGAAACTTGTCCCGAATCAAATCAAATCAAAGAGATACATTAAATACATAATCATAGGCTTATACATATTTAAAATTCTAAGGCATAAAGATAAAGATGCAGAATGCAAAAAGACTCAAACAACTTGACTCAAAAGACCCCAAAAGACGACCGCCGCCTAGCACGACCCGAACCCTGTACCTGCAACTACAGGGGGGAAAAGGAGAGGGGTCAGTCCATAACTCGACTGAGTGAGGGGGGCTGAACACACTCACACGATACATAATATAGAGCATAACACGTATTAAACAAAAGACTATGAACCGGGAATAGGGTTTTGCACACCGAAATCCATTTTTAAAATAAACGTATACATATCGTATCAAAAGCATAGCGTATCTTTAACTTAAAAGTCCTATCCCATTTCATAATCAACATAACGTACAAAAAGCTCGGTGAGTACGAGCACCAATCCCATCCTGGGCTTCTCATACAATTCAAACATTACAAATCAAAACAAAAGTAACATTAAAGAACAAACCTCCTTCTCCGGTGATGGAAGGGTTGCGCGACCCTAACCATCCATTACGTTAAGTATGGGTCGTGAGTTTCATGACGCTCACGCCCGACGATTCCATCACCCACCAAACCTCCTAGTGGGTTCCGGGTTGATCCTATCGAACTGTGGAGATGTGCACAGAGGTCAATAACCGGCGACCCCAATGGTCGTCCCAGGTCCCCCTTACCCACACCTCCGGGGCCCAACATTACCGAACAAATCAGAACATATCATACCAGAACATATTGTACCATAACTCGCTTGAAACAAAACGTAACTTAATCATAACATACGTACCTTATCAAACATACCATACCTTGCAACTTAGCGTATGCTATAGACGTACCTCCCCGTGTCATCCTAATCCTTAGCTAGCTTGAAAGTAAACGGTTTGGAGCATAGCCTCGTTGCAAAACATTTTCGAGCTTACGTATGCTCATATATATAATTCAAAACATTTAATCATATGACAAAGTCATAAACATATCATATATACACATATATATTATATAAATGTATTAATATAATCGCATGCGGGCTTGAAAACGAACATATAGGGTTGTAGGTCGCATTAACTATAACAAACCTAAAACCTCACCTTGACGTACAAACCGAACGAACCGCCCAAAGCACCCCTCGAGCAACTCCCTTCGAGCAATCTAAACACAAGAATCAAGGCTAAGACTCCATATGAACCATAGAAACGCTCGGCAAATGCCTATGGGTGCAAATGATGCAATGCACTTCATATAAATTCATATTTAGGCAAAATGGAGTAATTAACAAAATATCACACAAATAATTCAAGAATCGAACTCATATCACGTCAAATAAATTCATAACATATCAAATAAGCTCATAGCATGTCGTATAATAGCATATCACATTCGTTCTTAAGGTTAACATTTCATATATAAGATCAAAGTATTAAAATCGTACTATATAAAATAAATCAAGTTCTTAAATAACTAATTACATAATATATTATAATATATACAAATATATATACGTACATACGTAAAATATATTACATATATATTTATATATATACACTACATGCATTCACGTAGCACAATATATATATATATATATATATATATATATATATTACATAGCTGCACATTAAATCTAATCATTTACATGCATGAACAATATATATATTACACATATCATATTAAATACATACATAATATATTATATATATTATATACACATGCATCACACAACAAAAGCTACACTATATATATATATATATATATATATATACACACAAACATAAAATAGAGGATCAAATGTAGCACCCGAGCTCGAGGTAGCACATCCCCCGCACCATGACCCGGCCCGTATATGAAATGGGTTTCCATACACGTGCTGAATCATAGCGAACGGGGACACACACACACTAAGCCAGGCAGGACTAGCCTATCACTTAATCGCAATAACCACAACAATCAGAGCAGTAGAATAACATAAAAGCGGAAGCAATAAATCATATATCATAGATTGAGCTATATGCTCTAGGTACCAACAGTTATTCCATATATTGAGCTCTATGCTCTATGTACCAACATTTAAATTCAGGAAAGTTAGAACTCAATACCATTACGCTCCAAATCATAATCAACATATACATGCCATCACGGCCCAAAACAACATTTATATACAATAATTAAAAGTGTGCGTATGCAAGTGTAACAACAAAATATAAAAGCTAGAGGCGAATGCAAGACCTAGGACTCGTATTCCCGCCTAGCTCCCTCAACACCTGCACAAAATAACTGAAAACCAAACGGGTTCAGTCCAAAAGGGACTGGTGGGTATAAAACAGGGCATAAATAGTATATATGACGATAATTAAACAATCACATGCAAGCTATAATCCCAAGTGAGGTTTTAAAGAATTTCCCCAAGTGGGTGAATAACAATCATCAAAAGGGATTATAACAAATCATTAACATTAGGTCATTATTGGCCCGGCTAGTGGGCGTGCATTATCTCCAACCAACACCTTGTGTAAAACATTTAAACATTCTTTCATTCATTCTGTTCATGCATTTCAATCTTGTGTGCACATTCATTAACATTTACACCTTCTTCCTCCAGTTTGGGGACGGGTTTGCAAGACCCGACCATCCATTCATTGACCAAAAGGGGTTACATGACTCCCCAGATGGCGCTCAGCGTCCATTCCTCGCTAACTCCTAACGAGGTCCGGTTACGCCGTACATTGGTGGAACTAATGTGAAGGATCACCGTCGGCCCATGCCTCCCCGGATAGCCACTCACACTAAGTCCCTGGGCCCCATTCGTGCATAACATTCATTCTTTCTTTTCTCGCCAAAACATTTGGTAGGATTTAGAAATTAAGGCTTTACGTTGCAAACATTTACTCTATGAAAATGACTCTATATATATATATACTTTGGTTGAAAACTTTTCACGTTAAAGGTATTTATAGGGTCATATAGCTAAGTAGAAGAAAAACCCACCTCGAACGACAAAAGAATAACACACGAGCCTCACTGACCGGCCTCGTCTCCAAAGTAATCAAAATCTGTGCAAGACAGGTGAAGTGAGACTCAAATGACCAAATAAGACGCTCGGCAATGACATGCTTATGATATGAACGCATAAAACAATTATAATGGACATGTTCGTGTGCACTATTAATGTCTTAAAACATATAACCGATCATAACTTTCATGCTTGCATTCTTGCATTAATATAACAATCATAACATAACTAAATTAGAGTCACGTTCAATATAATCCACGAATACGAACCACGCAAGAAAATCAAGCAAGAAAAGAGACTTCTTAAGACTACCAATTCAAATGACACGGCCGTGTTGAGTTTCAAAGGGAAGTGGACACGACCGTGTCCGAGGTTTAAAAATCAGAAAATTCAAAGTCGAGGGATTGACACGGCCGTGTTACATTTTGAAAGGATTTGGACACGGCCGTGTCCGAGATTAAAATCTGAAAAAAAACAAAGTCAAGAGCCCAACACGGCCGTGTCCATTTTCAGTTCAAAGTTGACATGGTCGTGTCAGCTCATCGTGTTGAAAGAGATAACAGAGCATCAGCTCTGTTACGCGAGGGAAAAGCTTAGCAAAACAGGGCAGCCACCAAGAAGCTCTTAAACCACACTTAGACATGCTTTTAGTCCATATTAATCACATACAACATGCAACTCAAGTAAAAACACAAGAATACATGCTTGAAGTTGGCCAAAACATCAACAATACGTAAGATCAACAAACATGGAGCTTGAAGCTCCTCCAATGGCAACTCATGCCCTCCTCAACAACCTTAAATTTAAACATGTAAGAATGATAGAAAGCTTACAAGAATCATTTATCAAGCATCAAATCTCATTTCAAACCATGAAAACCAAGGATCAAACCAAAACCCTCACTTCATGCTCATACATTCAAACACAAGAAACCCCAACT
This sequence comes from Lantana camara, assembly GCA_037501455.1. Taxonomy (NCBI): domain Eukaryota; kingdom Viridiplantae; phylum Streptophyta; class Magnoliopsida; order Lamiales; family Verbenaceae; genus Lantana; species Lantana camara. The sequence goes on from CM074855.1 coordinate 63,942,400, forward strand.
TCTATCAAGCCTCAAATAGAAGAAAATATAGAGGGGAAGATGGAGATTACAAATCCTAACTCACCTTGGAAGAAGATTGGGTGGAAGCTAGTCTTGAGCTCAAACTTGGTTGATTAAAAAATGGAGGGTTTCTTCTTTGCTCCTTGCCTTGGTTGCTTTGATCGATCAAAATGGGAACAAAAATGGGTAGGAATGCTGATATCTAATAACGAAATGGGTAGGGTACGGGTTGATCCAAGTCCGATTCGTTTAACAAAAGGTTCAAACAAGTTATAAGGTCGAGGCTATGAAACGGTTCGTTGTCTAAGGTTAAATGATGCCGAAAAGATACAAGGTCAAGTTCAAAGGATAGGTAACGTCGAAACAAGTTCAACGCCGGTTACAGATCTCGATTTCGAGGTCCAGAGCTCAAGATATCGCGAAAACCGTTCAGGGTTGCCTATTATACAAATAGGTCCCTAAACTTTCAAAAAGTGGCAATTAAGCCCAAACTCAATTTCCAATTGAGTCCAAAACATTCAAATACAATACAATTAAGTCCACGGATTACACGGAACACGTAATTTCATTCAATTAGCACCATATTCATAGAATTCACATTTTCACAAATCCGATCACATATTCATAGCTAATATAGACAATCATAAGAAATTTTAAACAAATAAATCAAATTATAACCAACTTCAATTAACAAAACAAAATATAAAATCATATAATTAAATATAAATACGCACGTAATACTTACCTGCACGTGTGAAAACTCGGGGCGTTACAACCTCTCCCCCTTAAAAGAATCCGTCCTCGGATTCATTCATCTGCTGGAAATAATTCGGGATGAAATCTTTTCATCTTCTCCTCCGTCTCCCACGTAGCCTCTTCCGACTTATCACTTCTCCATAAGACTTTAACTAGTGGGATTTGCCGGTTTCTTAATTCTTGAAATTTCCGATCCAAGATTCTAACCGGTTTCTGAACGAAGGTAAGGTTAGGCTCAAGTTCCACTTCTTCAACGGTTAAGATCTCGGATTCATCCGGATAATATTTCCGAAGCTGAGAAACATGGAATACATTATGAATTTCGGTCAAACTCGGGGGTAGATCCAAACGGTAGGCTGTATCCCCTATTCTCTCAAGAATTTCATATGGTCCCAAATATCGGGGATTTAGCTTTCCTCCCTTTCCAATTCGGGTGAACCCTTTTCGAGGTGAAGCTTTCAAAAACACTCTATCCCCAACTGCAAACTCAAGATCCTTCCTTCGTCTATCTGTATAGCTTTTCTGTCGATCCTGGGCTGCTTTCATCCGTTGTCTGATTATTTGGACCTTATCAATTGCCTCCTGCACGACCTTAGAAGGCTTTTCCTTATTTTCATCTCGTTTCACACCTTCTTGCTTTTTCCAATTCCATTCTTCTAAATCAAAGAACAACGGTGACCTGCATTTCCGTCCGTAGGGAACTTCATATGGAGCCATTTCTATCGATGCTTGAAAACTGTTATTATAGGCGAACACAATTAAAGGTAATTGCTCGTTCAACGAACTCGAAAAATCCAATGCACATGCTCTCAACATATCCTCCAAATATTTGATTAATCTCTCGGATTGCCTGTCTGTCTGAGGATGGAAAGCTATGCTGAATTGGAGCCTTGTTCCCAAATTCCTTTGCAATTCTTGCCAAAACCTAGAAGTGAACCTCGGATCCCGATCTGATACAATGATGACCGGTACACCATGAAGTCGCACAATTTCATCAACATATTTCTTAGCCAATTTATTCACCTTATCCGACATCCGAATCGCAAGAAAATGTGCCGATTTCGTTAATCGATCCACTATTACCCAAATTCCATCCAAACCACCTTTCACTCGTGGAAGACCCGTAACGAAATCCATCGCCACTTGCTGCCATTTCCATTCTGGGATAGGTAACGGTTGAAGTAACCCTGATGGTTTCTGATGTTCTGCTTTCACAACCTGGCAAGTCAAGAAATGCCTCACAAAATTGATCACATCCCTCTTAAGTCCATTCCACCAATAAAATTTCTTTAAATCCTTATACATCTTATTTCCCCCGGTATGTATCGAATACCCTGATCGATGAGCTTCTTCCAATATCAACCGTTTCAATTCTTCCGGAACCACAACTCGGTTCTTGAACCTTAGAAGCCCGGTGTCATCAAATCCGAACGGACTCTCTGAATCATTTCTAGCTTTCTGCACTAACTTCTGAACCTCGGAATCTCCACCCTTTGCGCTTCAAACAATCTTTGCTGAAGGTCCGGTTGAACCGTAATATTCTGAATACTAGCTCTCAGCTTGAAAGACTCAGAATTTTCTCCAACTTCCACTTCCATATTAGACACACTAGCCTTCCTGCTGAGTGCATCCGCGACCATATTAGCTTTTCCGGGATGGTAACGAATCGTACACTCATAATCCGCCAACATCTCCATCCATCTTCTCTGTCTCTTGTTTAATTCCTTCTGAGAGAACAAATACTGAAGACTCTTGTGGTCGGAAAAGATCTCAAAAGAAACTCCATAGAGATAGTGTCTCCACTTTCCCAAAGCGAAGATCACTGCTGCAAGCTCGAGATCGTGAGTGGGATAATTCTGCTCATGATCCTTTAATCTCCTCGAGGCATAAGCTATCACCTTATCCTTCTGCATCAAAACACATCCCAACCCTTCTTTCGAGGCGTCCGTATAAACCATGTATTCTTCAGTGCCCTCGAGAAGTGCTAATACCGGTGCAGTGGTTAATTTTTCCTTCAAGACCTGCAAACTTGCTTCACACGCTTCATCCCACTCAAATTTTGCTTCCTTCTTAGTTAATCGAGTTAAAGGACCGGCTATCTTTGAAAAATTCTTCACGAACCGGTGGTAATAACCTGCCAATCCCAAGAAACTTCTTACCTCGGAAACATTCTTCGGACTCTGCCATTGAGTAACTATCTCGATCTTTGAAGGATCAACTTCTAAACCCTTACTTGAAATAATATGGCCTAGAAAAGCAACACGGTCGATCCAAAACTCGCACTTACTAAACTTTGCATATAACAGGTGCTCTCTTAATGTCTCCAATACCAACTTGAGATGCCTAGCATGATCCTCAGGAGTCTTTGAATACACGAGAATGTCATCAATGAAGATTACAACGAATTTATCCAAATAAGGCCGAAAAATCCGATGCATCATATCCATAAATGCTGCAGGGGCATTTGTCAATCCAAACGGCATCACTACAAACTCGTAATGCTCATACCGGGTATTGAATCCTGTCTTCGGTATATCCTCTTCCCGGATTTTCAGTTGGTAGTAACCTTGCCTTAAATCCAATTTCGAATAAACCCCTGAACCTTGTAGCATATCAAATAAATCCTCGATGTGGGGCAACGGGTACTTATTCTTGACAGTCATCCGATTAAGCTCCCGGTAATCTATACACATTCTCAACGACCCATCTTTCTTCTTGACAAAGAGAACCGGAGCACCCCACGGAGATGAACTCAGTCGAATACAACCAATCTTGAGTAATTCCTGGAGTTGAATCTTTAACTCCTTCAAATCTACCGGAGCCATTCTATAAGGAGTCTTGGAATACGGTTCTGATCCTGGATATAAATCAACAACAAATTCAATCTCCCGATCCGGTGGTAGAGAACCCAAATTCTCTGGAAATACGTCGGGATATTCCTTTACTACAGCCGTCTCCTCAAAACATGATTGATCCTTTGGTTTATTAAGGAGATAGGCTATAAATCCCGTGGCTCCATCCTTCACTAACTTACGAGCTTCCATAAACGACAATAGAGGTATATTCTTCAACCCAACTTCTCCAATCAACTCATCACCCAATTTTATCTTCTTCTTAAAACAATCCACTTCGGCCCGGTGCCGATACAACCAATCCATCCCGAAAATTACCCCATACTTCTGCATAGACATCACGATGAAATCTTCCGGATAATCTTTCCCTTCTATCAACACCGAACAACCCCTGACAACCCTGTCTGTCTGCAAACTACCTCCAAGAGGAGAACTCACAAAATAACAAGAATTTGAACAAGTAACAGATAAACACAGAGGGGCACATAAATCAGAAGATATAAAAGAGTGAGTGGCACCCGGATCGAATAATGCGTGAATACTCGTGTTATGAATGCAAACGGTACCTTCCACCACAGCATTTGGATCAGCTTCAACTTTCTGCTCCTCACCCTCAAGGCATAAGCTCGTGCCTGAACCATCGGTCTCGGAGCTCCAGCTTGATACCCTGGTGTCTTGTCCGGGCATGAAAAAGCCATATGATCCCCTTTTCCACATATCAAACACAACCTCAATCTCTTTCGGCAATTGTTGTAAGAATGGGTTGGCCATCCACAATAAGTACACGGAGGCTGATCATTACGAGATCCCTTAGGAGCCGGTGGAGCCTGAGGTAGTCGTGGAACAGGTGCAATCTGATCTCCTACTCTAGGCTTCTTGAAAGGTCCTTTTGGGGGTGGAGCTGGTAAATTCATCGGCCTCTTCCCCTTGTTAAATCCCAAGCCGAATCCTGACCCTTGTCCCTGGCGATAAGCTGGTCTCCTAGCATTTACAGAATCCTCAACCTTTAAGGCTTTCGAAGTAGCCTTCGCCCAGGTACTTGTGTTAACCGCCTCAAGAGCTGCCTGAATGTCTGGTCGAAGTCCCTGAATAAACTGCATAGCCTTGTGAAAATCATCACCTGCTATGTTAGGTGCATAACGGGACAACCTCTCATAATCCGAAATGTACTCGCCCACAGATCTAGATCCCTGCTTCAATTCGGTGAATTCCCTCAATCTTCGAGTACGGGAGGAGGGAGGGATGAATTTATTCTTGAATTCCCTTGAAAAAACTTCCCAGTTAATCTCTTCTCCAACTGCTTCCAATACAATCCGTGTGCTTTCCCACCAAGAGTAGGCTTCCCCTTGTATCAAAGTAAGAGTGCATCGAGCCTTCTATCGGGACTCACATGGAATGAGCTCCCATATCCTCTCGACTTCTTTCAACCACATTTCCGCCTGCGCGTCATTTCCCTTGAAGAACTTGGGAGGTCTTTGGTTCTGAAACTCCCTAAGTATAACCGAAATCGGTGTCTCATGCGGTACAACAGGTGCAGGTGGTACCGGAGGTGCTGGTGGTACATAATCTCGAAGCCTCTGGTCCATAATGTTGATAACCGAATTAACAAAGGCCTCAACTGGCGGTGGCTGTGGAGGTGGAAGCGTAGGAGTACGATCACGATGATGATGTCATCCTGGAGATCGATCACGGTGTCTACGTGGAGGCATCCTGTCAATAAACACTAAAATGCGTGCTAGGCTTAGATCATGCATGATAATGCAATTAATTCAACCACAATCTGAAATTTAAATCAATCGAGCACAAAAGAGATGTATATGCAACACATTGTCAATTAGTTCCTAAGCCGAACGACCTAGACAGACTCACACAACACGAAAGCCCGGGTTTTGCAACCTTAAGCTCTGATACCACTTAAGGATGTAGCACCCGAGCGCGAGGTACCACATCCCCCGCACCATGACCCGGCCCGTATATGAAATGGGTTTCCATACACGTGCTGAATCATAGCGAACGGGGACACACACACACTAAGCCAGGCGGGACTAGCCTATCACTTAACCCCAATAACCACAACAATCAGAGCAGTAGAATAACATAAAAGCGGAAGCAATAAATCATATATCATAGATTGAGCTTTATGCTCTAGGTACCAACAATTATTCCATATATTGAGCTCTATGCTCTATGTACCAACATTTAAATTCACGAAAGTTAGAACTCAATACCATTACGCTCCAAATCATAATCAACATATACATGCCATCACGGCCCAAAACAACATTTATATACAATAATTAAAAGTGTGCGTATGCAAGTGTAACAACAAAATATAAAAGCTAGAGGTGAATGCAAGACCTAGGACTCGTATTCCCGCCTAGCTCCCTCAACACCTGCACAAAATAACTGAAAACCAAACAGGTTCAGTCCAAAAGGGACTGGTGGGTATAAAACAGGGCATAAATAGTATATATGACGATAATTAAACAATCACATGCAAGCTATAATCCCAAGTGAGGTTTTAAAGAATTTCCCCAAGTGGGTGAATAACAATCATCAAAAGGGATTATAACAAATCATTAACATTAGGTCATTATTGGCCCGGCGAGTGGGCGTGCATTATCTCCAACCAACACCTTGTGTAAAACATTTAAACATTCTTTCATTCATTCTGTTCATGCATTTCAATCTTGTGTGCACATTCATTAACATTTACACCTTCTTCCTCCAGTTTAGGGACGGGTTTGCAAGACCCGACCACCCATTCATTGACCAAAAGGGGTTACATGACTCCCCAGATGGCGCTCAGCGTCCATTCCTCGCTAACTCCTAACGAGGTCCGGTTACGCCGTACATTGGTGGAACTAATGTGAGGGATCACCGTCGGCCCATGCCTCCCCGGATAGCCACTCACACTAAGTCCCTGGGCCCCATTCGTGCATAACATTCATTCTTTCTTTTCTCGCCAAAACATTTGGTAGGATTTAGAAATTAAGGCTTTACATTGCAAACATTTACTCTATGAAAATGACTCTATATATATATATACTTTGGTCGAAAACTTTTCACGTTAAAGGTATTTATAGGGTCATATAGCTAAGTAGAAGAAAAACCCACCTCGAACGGCAAAAGAAGAACACACGAGCCTCACTGACCGGCCTTGTCTCCAAAGGAATCAAAATCTGTGCAAGACAGGTGAAGTGAGACTCAAATGACCAAATAAGACGCTCGGCAATGCCATGCTTATGATATGAACGCATAAAACAATTATAATGGACATGTTCGTGTGCACTATTAATGTCTTAAAACATATAACCGATCATAACTTTCATGCTTGCATTCTTGCATTAATATAACAATCATAACATAACTAAATTAGAGTCACGTTCAATATAATCCACGAATACGAACCACGCAAGCAAATCAAGCAAGAAAAGAGACTTCTCAAGGCTGCCAATTCAAATGACACGGCCGTGTTGAGTTTCAACGGGAAGTGGACACGGCCGTGTCCGAGGTTTAAAAATCAAAAAATTCAAAGTCTAGGGATTGACACGACCGTGTTACATTTTCAAAGGATTTGGACATGGTCGTGTCCGAGATTAAAATCTGAAAAAAAAAAAACAAAGTCGAGAGCCCAACACGGCCGTGTCCATTTTCAGTTCAAAGCTGACACGGCCGTGTCAGCTCATCGTTTTGAAAGAGATAACAGAGCATCAGCTCTATTACGCGAGGGAAAAGCTTGGCAAAACAGGGCAGCCACCAAGAAGCTCTTAAACCACACTTAGACATGCTTTTAGTCCATATTAATCACATACAACATGCAACTCAAGTAAAAACACAAGAATACATGCTTGAAGTTGGCCAAAACATCAACAATACGTAAGATCAACAAACATGGAGCTTGAAGCTCCTCCAATGGCAACTCATGCCCTCCTCAACAACCTTAAATTTAAACATGTAAGAATGATAGAAAGCTTACAAGAATCATTTATCAAGCATCAAATCTCATTTCAAACCATGAAAACCAAGGATCAAACCAAAACCCTCACTTCATGCTCATACATTCAAACACAAGAAACCCCAACTTCTATCAAGCCTCAAATAGAAGAAAATATAGAGGGGAAGATGGAGATTACAAATCCTAACTCACCTTGGAAGAAGATTGGGTGGAAGCTAGTCTTGAGCTCAAACTTGGTTGATTAAAAAATGGAGGGTTTCTTCCTTGCTCCTTGCCTTGGTTGCTTTGATCGATCAAAATGGGAAGGAAAAAGGGTAGGAATGCTGATATCTAATAAGGAAATGGGTAGGGTACGGGTTGATCCAAGTCCGATTCGTTTAAGAAAAGGTTCAAACAAGTTATAAGGTCGAGGCTATGAAACGGTTCGTTGTCGAAGGTTAAATGATGCCGAAAAGATACAAGGTCAAGTTCAAAGGATAGGTAACGTCGAAACAAGTTCAACGCCGGTTACGGATCTCGATTTCGAAGTCCGGAGCTCAAGATATCGCGAAAACCGTTCAGGGTTGCCTATTATACAAATAGGTCCCTAAACTTTCAAAAGGTGGCAATTAAGCCCAAACTCAATTTCCAATTGAGTCCAAAACATTCAAATACAATACAATTAAGTCCACGGATTACACGGAACACGTAATTTCATTCAATTAGAACCATATTCATAGAATTCACATTTTCACAAATCCGATCACATATTCATAGCTCATATAGACAATCATAAGAAATTTTAAACAAATAAATCAAATTATAACCAACTTCAATTAACAAAACAAAATATAAAATCATATAATTAAATATAAATACGCACGTAATACTTACCTGCACGTGTGAAAACTCGGGGCGTCACATCAAACATAATATATGCATGGGAAAAATAATAATTGACGGATAGCTCAACATGTTTGCTTGAACTCTTTTATCAAACATTAATTGCATATCATATATATATTCACGCAGCAGCACAATAAACAAATAAATGCATGCAAAAGAAACCACAACACATACTAAAAGAAGGAAGGAAAGAAGCAAAAAGCTACTGCAACGAGGCTACCCGGTCGGGTACACCTCACGCACAGATTCTCCCCGGCCGGGGAGAAGGATGCAGATGCAGCAGCAGCAGGTAGCATTCCCTTGTTTCCTTCCCTCTTTACGCAGCAGCAACAGAGCCATGAAGCAGCAACAACACAGCAGCAACAAGGCACCAAAATCAAACCAAAAACGCAGGCAAAGAACAAGAAAACAGCAGGAAATTCGCACGCAGCAGCAATGATGAAAATGGATGGAATTTAAACTCATTTCTTCAAGCTTTTCATGAAGTGAAGCTATGGTAGATCATTATACACTCAAGAAACGTGTAAATCATGCATATAAATGAAACAAATACACCATATTGATCATATATCCAGCTGCAAATCAGAAACAAAACAAGGATGCCCAAGAATTCAACAAAATTTTCATATAAACCTAACTATTCATATAGCAGCCTCAAACATGCTCAAATAATCATGAAACTCAGAAAATCTGGACTTAAAAGAAAGAGGAGAAGATGGAGAATCAAATCATGAGCTTACCTTTCGAATTTGAGGCGAATCGGAGAAGTATTGAGCTTGAAATCGGAAGATGAATAGTGCAGAAAATCCCCTTCTCTTTCTCTCTCGGTTCAGCAGCTCTTTTCTTCTCTTGGCTGATATTTTCGAAATGAGGGTTAGGGATAGAGATAGAGGGATTAACTAGGGTTAAGTGAGCTCAAGAATCAACTCATTTGGTTAAGGAATGAGAGAGATATGGCCAAAATACTCCAAGGTGGCAAATCTGCGAGAACAGCTCGTTTCGGGCTAAATACGGGGGATCAAACGGGCTGAGAAAAATGTGAGGCCAAGTTCTGAAGCTTCCAAATTTCGTCACGAGTCCGGCGCTACTTCCAGAATTTGAATCCGAATTCCCTAGCTCAAGTTACGGTCTCCGGAATCCAAGGCGCGCTAAAACTAGTTAGGCCCTCGAATCCCCAACAATTAAAATATGGTTCGTTACCATATCAAACAAGTCCGGAAAATTAAAACGAGCACATAAATGAATTCATAACACGTATAATTCATGCATATTAAATCGGCACGAAAATTCGATCTCAAATCGAGCACAAACGCAAAACATTTTCAACAAAGAAGCTCATTATTCAAATAATATAAAAATCAAAATTTTAAAAGAAACAATAAATAAAATTTTAAAATAATATTTAAACGAATTCAGATATATAAAATTTTAATTAAAAAGGATATTTTCAATTACGTCCAAAACTTTCGCAAAGTTTCAAATAAGTCCAAGTTCAAATTTTCGATTAAGTCCAAAATTAAATAAATTATACAATTAAGCACTTAATCACATAATTCACAAAAATTAGCATGCTCGGAAATTAAATTCACATATCATAAAATTCATAAAAATTTGTATCATCAATCACTTAGGCAATTTTGACATTTAATTCAAATATTTCATATAATTTCAAATAATTCATATAAGAATTTCAAATAATAAAGTATAAATCAATTGAATATGAAATTAAAAATAATTTAAATTGCACATTTAGCTCTCTCGTAAGTGCATACCTAGACGGCCGAAAAACCGGGGTGTCACAATCTCTCCCCCTTAAAAAGGACCTGTCCTCAGGTCCGAACCAAGGTCTTGATCAACGCCGGACAAGCTCAACTCCACGCTTCCACTACGCCACTCTGATTCGGTTTTCAAGTGGCTTCTTGGATTTTTAAATCCGGCCACAAGAACTCTCACTGAAGGAAAACCTTTAGTCTTCGACTCGAACCCCTGCCGAACCCAAACTCTAACCGGTTGCTATGAACGACGAACCCCTTGTAGGAGATGCTTCCGAGGAATCTCGATCTCCCACTTCAACTCTAGAGTCCTTTACCTCCAAACTGTGAAGCTCTCGAGCCCTTTCCGAACCATGAAACCATGAGAAAATGGGCCAACTCATTCAAACGAGCGACCACTCAAATCTCATCGAAATCTCCTTAACTTTAGCAAACCGGACACATAGTCCTTGGCCATTTGCTCCCACTTCCAATTAGAATATGGAAGTATTTAGAGAATCCAACCGGTTCTCGACGTTCGGTCTTCAACCGACGGCATATTGGACAACGCTACACGAAGTTTGCAACGTCTCTTCTTACGCCGATACATCCTTACCGATTCTTCAAGTCCTCGAACAAAATCAAACCAAGAGCGGGGTAAGTCTCGAGACCTTGCACATCACGAGACGTAGGCTAAACTCTCCCGCAAGCAACACACAACCAAAGCCTTCCTTAGTGCGTCGATTGTAAACGAAGTAGTCTTGAGTGCCCCCGATTAGGCAAAAGCCGGTGCCAAAGGCGACTCTCTTCTACCACCTCTTCCCACTCTAAAACCATACCTCTTTCGTGTCAAGTGAATCAACGGTTGGCACTCTTAAAGGAAAGAATCGCCTAATATACCCCGTCAACACGAGGGACTTCTTACTCTGAGGTAATTCTCGGTTCTTCTACCCGAATGCGTAGTCGGCTATACCCTTGCTGAAACCGAACTCGGCACAAACACGGAACCCTGGGGCAGAATGAACGACTCTTCGAGCATACAAAAGGGTACTTATCTTCCACAGTTAACTGTGTAGCTCACGGCAATCGATATTCACCCTAAAGTCCCGTTTCTTCTTAGGCAGGACTAAAGCACTCCACGAAAAAGCACTCGATGGGTGAAACCACCTTCTAAGAGCTCATCGAACTACGCCTCCAACTCCAATAACCACGCTAGAGCCACACGGTAGGGAGTCTTCAAACAAGTTCAACTCCGGGATAAAGATCAACGACTTCTCAACATCCCTATCAAGTAATATAGAATCCCGACTTTCAAGGAACATCAAAAGGCCTTACTTCGATCTTTGTCTCCTCGAGCTTGGCTCGACCCCTCAGTTAACCTAAAGGTGAACCACTAAGCTCATCGCTCCATCCCGGATTAAACAACCGGTTCCACGAAGGATATAAACGGGCTAGCCTTCAATCTAATACCCGAAAATATCGTTGAGCCCAAAACGGACCTCCTAAAGCCAAACACCAACTCAACTCACAGCCCGAAAAACCAACCCACGCCTAAGGTAGCTCCATATCTCACAAGGCGCCTTCAAACAAAGCCACCGGGTAGACTCGACCCTCACAACTCACAACCACCCGAGCACTCGAGCTCACCAAACTCTCTTCCAAGAAGAGCGTTCACACAAAAGAAAAGAAAGCTACGAGCAAACAGCGAGCAAGTAACAAGCAAACAACGAGGAAAGGAAGGTAACACAAAACTTAAATAAATATGCATGTATGGAATGCCATGAATGCATTTGTATACCGTTCACCATGGTGGTAGAGTTAAGCTCGGCATCAATTTCTTTTCCTTCTAAAGTATTATCTTGAGCTTGAAGCGGGATCTTGAAGTCACGGCGCTTTAGAAGGTCTCAAATTCTTGTTGCTTAAACAACCGTTAACCAAATATCCTAACTCTTCACACTTGAAATATCCTTCCAATTATTCCTACGAATTCCACCATACGAACTTTTTCCCGAACTCTTTCAATTTCAGCTTCATCTTTTTGAAATACTTGAAACTGGGCCTTGAAATAAATGAGAATTGTTTCTCCTTTCTTTTGTAAATTCCGAACATCTTCCCAAATCCCACCATCTCGAATAACCGTCCCTCAATCCCGACATCTCCACATCGAACAACCACTCAACATGATTCAGGCCTCGGCAATAGAGAATTGAATCGACTTCAGTGGGGAAAGCATCGATTCTATCTTCGGTGGTTGAATCTTATTATTCCTCTTCTTCTTGAGATTGTGATATCCTGAAATTCTTGGAATTTCTCTTTTATTTCGGATCTCTTGCACAAACTAGAACTCGAATCGGGTTCTTGTCCCATATGGAAGGTGCGAGACTCGAGCAGTTGTTTATCCATTTCCACTTGAACCGCCTTTCTTACTCCCTTAAACCATGTATGCATGGTTGAAGCTTAAAGAACTTGTTGAATATCCTCTCTACTTATTTGTAATTAATTTCGAAGTTTAGGGTATTCTTTCTCGGCTCCCGATCCCTCAAGCTCCAATAGAAAATCATCCATTTTCTTGAACCACTTCAAGCTCAGCCTCAAGTTAGATGGGAAGTGTATTTTATTTTATTTTTCCTCTCTTGTAGTGTTTCCCGGATAATTAACCCAAAATCACGCTACCTCGAACACCCATTTCTTGGCTTTAATCATCATCACCACCAAACCACTCCAAAGAGTCGGGTCTCTAAACTTCTTGGGTTTTGAGGACACTTGTTTCCTTTGTCCTTTTTCCCGTGTTAATTGTCGATGTTGAGATGCCATCCTAAACAAGAAAACAATTCCAAGAAATATCGATGCATGGGGGATTAGTAAATGTATGTTCATGTGAACAATTAATGTAAATAAAACAATTAATTCACATATATGGTGCAAATGAATGCAGACATACACATAATCCTAAGCCGAACGACCTAGACAGACCCAACATGACACTAGAGCTCCGGTTTTGCAACCAGGAGCTCTGATACCACTTTAAGATGTAGCACCCCGGAGCGAAGGGCACCACATCCCCCGCACCATAGCCCGACACATGTAACGAAATGGGAACTCCGCACACACACCAAGCCATGGCGAACGGAAGACAAATAAAAACACACCCCCAGGCTAGGCGGTCTAGACCCTAAAACAGAGTGCGCCACAAATACAAATTCAAAAGCGGAAGCAACAGGATCACAAATACATTCAATCATGCAAGTTCTCAAATATAAACAGGTGCTGGGTTCAACTAGCATAGATAACTAATCCCGTAAACCAAACATAAAACATAAATACATAAATACATAACGGGTTCATTCTTACCCTAGAAACTTCTCCCGAATCAAATCAAATCAAAGAGATACATTAAATACATAATCATAGGCTTATACATATTTAAAATTCCAAGGCATAAAGATAAAGATGCAGAATGCAAAAAGACTCAAACAACTTGACTCAAAAGACCCCAAAAGACGACCGCTGCCTAGCACGACCCGAACCCTGCACCTGCAACTAAAGGGGGGAAAAGGAGAGGGGTCAGTCCATAACTCGACTGAGTGAGGGGGGCTGAACACACTCACACGATACATAATATAGAGCATAACACGTATTAAACAAAAGACTATGAACCGGGAATAGGGTTTTGCACACCGAAATCCATTTTCAAAATAAACGTATACATATCGTATCAAAAGCATAGCGTATCTTTAACTTAAAAGTCCTATCCCGTTTCATAATCAACATAACGTACAAAAAGCTCGGTGAGTACGAGCACCAATCCCATCCTGGGCTCCTCATACAATTCAAACATTACAAATCAAAACAAAAGTAACATTAAAGAACAAACCTCCTTCTCCGGTGATGGAAGGGTTGCGCGACCCTAACCATCCATTACGTTAAGTATGGGTCGTGAGTTTCATGACGCTCACGCCCGACGATTCCATCCCCCACCAAATCTCCTAGTGGGTTCTGGGTTGATCCTATCGAACTGTGGAGATGTGCACAGAGGTCAATAACCGGCGACCCCAATGGTCGTCCCGGGTCCCCCTTACCCACACCTCCGGGGCCCAACATTACTGAACAAATCAGAACATATCATACCAGAACATATCGTACCATAACTCGCTTGAAACAAAACGTAACTTAATCATAACATACGTACCTTATCAAACATACCATACCTTGCAACTTAGCGTATGCTATAGACGTACCTCTCCGTGTCATCCTAATCCTTAGCTAGCTTGAAAGTACACGGTTTGGAGCATAGCCTCGTTGCAAAACATTTTCGAGCTTACGTATGCTCATATATATAATTCAAAACATTTAATCATATGACAAAGTCATAAACATATCATATATACACATATATATTATATAAATGTATTAATATAATCGCATGCGGGCTTGAAAACGAACATATAGGGTTGTAGGTCGCATTAACTATAACAAACCTAAAACCTCACCTTGACGTACAAACCGAACGAACCGCCCAAAGCACCCCTCAAGCAACTCCCTTCGAGCAATCTAAACACAAGAATCAAGGCTAAGACTCCATATGAACCATAGAAACGCTCGGCAAATGCCTATGGGTGCAAATGATGCAATTAACTTCATATAAATTCATATTTAGGCAAAATAGAGTAATTAACAAAATATCACACAAATAATTCAAGAATCGAACTCATATCACGTCAAATAAATTCATAACATATCAAATAAGCTCATAGCCTGTCGTATAATAGCATATCACATTCGTTCTTAAGGTTAACATTTCATATATAAGATCAAAGTATTAAAATCATACTATATAAAATAAATCAAGTTCTTAAATAACTAATTACATAATATATTATAATATATACAAATATATATACGTACATACATAAAATATATTACATATATATTTATATATATACACTACATGCATTCACGTAGCACAAAATATATATATATATATATATATATATATATTACATAGCTGCACATTAAATCTAATCATTTACATGCATGAACAATATATATATTACACATATCATATTAAATACATGCATAATATATTATATATAATATATACACATGCATCACACAACAAAAGCTACACTATATATATATATATATATATATATATATACACACACATAAAATAGAGGATCAAACATAATATATGCATGGGAAAAATAATAATTGACGGATAGCTCAACATGTTTGCATGAACTCTTTTATCAAACATTAATTGCATATCATATATATATTCACGCAGCAGCACAATAAAAAAATAAATGCATGCAAAACAAACCACAACACATACTAAAAGAAGGAAGGAAAGAAGCAAAAAGCTACTGCAACGAGGCTACCCGGCCGGGTACACCTCACGCACAGATTCTCCCCGGCCGGGGAGAAGGATGCAGACGCAGCAGCAGCAGGTAGCATTCCCCTGTTTCCTTCCCTCTTTACGCAGTAGCAGCAGAGCCATGAAGCAGCAACAACACAGCAGCAACAAGGCACCAAAATCACACCAAAAACGCAGGCAAAGAACAAGAAAACAGCAGGAAATTCGCACGCAGCAGCAAGGATGAAAATGGATGGAATTTAAACTCATTTCTTCAAGATTTTCATGAAGTGAAGCTATGGTAGATCATTATACACTCAATAAACGTGTAAATCATGCATATAAATGAAACAAATACACCATATTGATCATATATCCAGCTGCAAATCAGAAACAAAACAAGGATGCCCAAGAATTCAACAAAATTTTCATATAAACCTAACTATTCATATAGCAGCCTCAAACATGCTCAAATAATCATGAAACTCAGCAAATCTGGACTTAAAAGAAAGATGAGAAGATGGAGAATCAAATCATGAGCTTACCTTTCGAATTTGAGGCGAATCGGAGAAGTATTGAGCTTGAAATTGGAAGATGAATAGTGCAGAAAATCCCCTTCTCTTTCTCTCTCGGTTCAGCAGCTCTTTTCTTCTCTTGGCTGATATTTTCGAAATGAGGGTTAGGGATAGAGATAGAGGGATTAACTAGGGTTAAGTGAGCTCAAGAATCAACTCATTTGGTTAAGGAATGAGAGAGATATGGCCAAAATACTCCAAGGTGGCAAATCTGCGCGAACAGCTCGTTATGGGCTAAATACGGGGGATCAAACGGGCTTAGAAAAATGTGAGGCCAATTTTTGAAGCTTCCAAATTTCGTCACGAGTCCGGCGCTACTTCCGGAATTCGAATCCGAATTCCCTAGCTCAAGTTACGGTCTCCGGAATCCAAGGCGCGCTAAAACTAGTTAGGCCCTCGAATCCCCAACAATTAAAATATGGTTCGTTACCATATCAAACAAGTCCAGAAAATTAAAACGAGCACATAAATGAATTCATAACACGTATAATTCATGCATATTAAATCGGCACGAAAATTCGATCTCAAATCAAGCACAAACGCAAAATATTTTCAACAAAGAAGCTCATTATTCAAATAATATAAAAATCAAATTTTTAAAAGAAACAATAAATAAAATTTTAAAATAATATTTAAACGAATTAAGATATATAAAAATTTAATTAAAAAGGATATTTTCAATTAAGTCCAAAACTTTCGAAAAGTTTCAAATAAGTCCAAGTTCAAATTTTCGATTAAGTCCAAAATTAAATAAATTATACAATTAAGCACTTAATCACATAATTCACAAAAATTAGCATGCTCAGAAATTAAATTCACATATCATAAAATTCATAAAAATTTGTATCATCAATCACTTAGGCAATTTTGACATTTAATTCAAATATTTCATATAATTTCAAATAATTCATATAAGAATTTCAAATAATAAAGTACAAATCAATTGAATATGAAATTAAAAATAATTTAAATTGCACATTTAGCTCTCTCGTAAGTGCATACCTTGACGGCCGAAAAACCGGGGTGTCACATGCAGGTCTTCGGTTCGTGCTAGGCATGTCTTTTGCGTTGAGTTGTTCGGGTTGTATAGGAGAGTCTTTACATCCTTGCATCTTTACTTTCAGTTTTGGTGCTACGTATAAATATATATAAGTTTGGTACTATGTATAAGCTTCGTATGATTTATGATTTGGAATTTGAGCTTCTGTTATATGATTCATTTGGCCTTGGATGGGCATAACTTGTATAATTTTGTATAAGTATTGGCATGTATGTTTGTATTTTGTGATCCTAGTTGCTTCCGCATTTGTTTTTGTTTTGTTGCGCACTCTGTTTTGAGGGTCTAGACCGCCTAGCTAGAGCATGAGTTTTGTTTGTCTCCGTTCGCTGTAGCTTGGTGCGGGTGCGGAGATCCCATTTCGTTACTCGCATCAGGCTATGGTGCGGGGAGATGTGGCGCCCTTCGCTCCGGGGTGTTACAAACGGGGCCCTTTTCCGGCGATCTTTTGGCCTCGGGCCCTTCACGAAAGTTGTTCGGAACGGCGAGAACTAGTAGCTTTTGATCACGCAACTCCAGATTCGGCGGTTTGGCGGCGGATCGCGGCTGTGCAACGGCGGCGCAATGGCGGGACTAGCTCCGGGGATTTTCTCTGGCAGCCACCTTAGGGCTTTCGAAGAGCTCGTCACGGGTAAGACAATGCCTTTTACGGATCGTATTTTGGTTCACCGGTTTGGAAGTAATTTGAGTTTGAAGATTTTAGGGTTTTCGTATTCTTGGATCTAAGATCTAGGACGATTGGCTTGGAATTTTCAGAAATTGATCAAGGATTTGGAATGAGCACGAGGACTACTTTCTCGGGTAATGTTTCGGGATTTTTCCGGCGACTTTTCGGCGTCTCCGGTGGTGGCACTCCGGCGATTTTCGGACAGAATGTCGGTCTCGACGCGGTGAGTCCAACGCCGCTTTCCATTCGTTAATCGGACACTCGATCTATTTATTACGAATTATTTTACGTAATTGTGATTATTTGAATTAATTGTTTTAAGTGCAAATAAATTGGTTATTGTTGGTTTGTTGATCGAGATGTATTCCAATCGTATACGAAAACATGTATTGAATGGATTGTGATATGCATGAATGTTTCGATTTACAATTTGAACCCGATGTGATGAATTTACGCTATTTGATAAGTACGAATGGGTGTTAGTGTAATATTTAGAAACTAATCTTTTATGTGACTAAATGAACTGGAATGATATTTTAGAAGAACGAACATGTTGTGATTTCTCTATATGGATTTGAGACGTTCTCAATGTTATGTTTGTTGTAAATTGTGTTTCAAATATAAAATTTAGATACATGAAAGATGCTTGAACAACTTGAGACTTGATGCATGATAGGAGTTAGAATTGTAATATCTTGATTTACTCTTACTACTCGAAAATTGTATATTATGAATTACGATAAATTGATAATTGTCATGCTTGTAAGTAATTAATTCCTAGTTGAATAATTGTATAAACACTTTAAATGAACAATTATGCTTAGCAATCGACTAAGGGGATGTATGTGTAATAATTCTAAACTCTTATAAATGACTTAGGGGATGTAAGTGTAATATTTACCAAACTATGAATGTGACTTGAGCTTGTGTACCAAACATGTTGTGAAGTTGTAAAGTATGATCTTAAGTGAATTAAATGCACTCTTTATTTTTATCAAGCATGCCATCTACCTACTACAACTTTGTATGTTTATATGATCAAGTTGCTCTTACTTATGCACTTTATAACTCGTCATGAACTTGATGCTTAATTCTAATATTATAATTGAACCCTGTGACATTGGATAATTTAATATGCATTTTATGAATACATTGACTTCCTAAATTGATCTTGCATCTTTGGATATGGAATTACGTGTCGGTTGCTTGTAAATATGACCTTGTTGAGCATTGATATGCCTTGAATGACCACGATACCTTATCCGAGCACAACATGAACACTTATGCATAACCACGATCATGTTGAGCAACGCCGTGCGTGTCTTGTTTGGTTCATATAGAGTCTAAGTCTGGGCTTCTGTATGTCTTGTCACAGAGTTTGGTGGTGCCGGTGGGCCCGAGGTTTAGAGTGTTTGGCCCTTCACACTCTCAGACTCTACTTTCACGAGGTAAGGTTTAGGATTTTGTATAGTTATGCGACCTATGGCCTTTACATGCTGATTTCTACCCCTGCATTTGAGTATACCTTACAATAGTTATGTATGTGTTGAATATGATATTTTTATGATCTTATGCTTGCACTTCTCCGTGGGCGGGCTATCCCTGCAGCGTGGGAATGTAAGTGTGTGAGTCCTGCTTGGGCGGGCTATCCTTGCAGCGTAGGAATATATATAAAAACCAGTTTTTGAAGCATATGTAAGCTATTTTGGAAAATCAGTTGTGTTGTGATTATGTAGCGAGTTGGCCATGAAATATTGGCATCTGTATGTATGTATGTATGTATGTGGATCCGAGGAGCTATGGGTAAGGAGCCCCCGGGACGGTTGGGCCGTCGGGGATATACCTGTGCGTAGTTCCATTTGAGATATCTTCACGCGACCCGTGCTGTAGGGAAGGTGTGGTATCTTGAGCCTTCGGCTAAGGCCGGGGAGGACTCTTGTGGGTTCACTACCCCTTGAGGGTATGTCTGTTCTGGATGGTTTGGGGACGGCACCTCCCCTCCATCATTGGTGTAACGGTTGGATTGATTTTGTATTTTATGTTCTGATATGTTCTGAGGAGTAAAGGTTGGAAGCTTGTACTCACCGAGCATGTGATCTGTTATGTCTAGGAATCATGAATCGAGACAGAGTTTCTGAAATGCTTCCTAAATCTTATATAACTATCTTTTGGGTACTTTTGGAAATGTCTTTGGTATGCAACACCTATCTCCCGTTCATGAGTCCACCCTTCTGATATGTGCTATGCTCTATATATATACAGTGGGTGTGCGTTAGCCCCCTCACTCAGTTAGTTGACTGACACCTCATTTTATCCTTTAGTTGCAGGTTTCTTTTGGCTTGAGCTAGGCGGATGTGAGTCTTCTGGGTCACACTTGCCGGTTTAGTTGGTGTTAAGATGCATTCGTCACATACTCTATTTATGTTATGTATTCTTATTTCGCTTTTGGAGATTATGTTTTATGCTCTACTTAGACTTAAACCCGTGTGGGGTTGGTATGCTAGCATTTGGATGTAATTAGCTATTCTTCTGATACTTATGTTGGTTTATTATGTTGCGATGATTTGAGATTCGGGACTAGGTATCTATGCTAGTTGAACCCGTCACCTGTTATGTATGCTGATATTCGGGACTAGGTATCTATGCTAGTTGAACCCGTCACTTATTTTGTACGTTGATTTAATTGCTTCCGCTATCTGATGATAATTGTTTAAATTGCTTCCGCGCTCTGAGTCTGTCGAGTTAGATCCGCCTAGCCTAGTGTGTGAGTTGGTCTCCCGTTCGCTTTGATTCGGATTCGGGCATGGCCTTCCCATTTCGTGACCGGGTGTGGGTCTTAGTGCGGGGGATGTGGCATCCTCCGTTTGAGGTGTTACATCCTTAAGTGGTATCAGAGCTCTAGGTTGGAAAACCGAGCTCTTGAGTTGTGTTGAGTCTGACTAGGTCATACGGCATAGGAATAACTTCGCATTGCATTTGTTTGACTTGATATTTTGACCCTTAGGCGTGAATTATTTCGTGATTATATGATTGTGTGCACATTATGACTTTGATTATGCAACATCTTATTTTATGTGCTTTATAAATTGCAACTAATTATTGCATTTACGTGATATACGTGTTACATTTCATTTGCATCTCTAACCCACATGCATCGAATTTATTGTTTGAATTTCAGGGTGCCCTATGAGTCAACACTAAGATTTCCCTCCGTTAACACTACCTATTGGTACTACAACGAAAACACACCATAATTCGAAGATGAAAGGATTCTCTACCAAGATCAATGTTCATGAAAAGTTTCAGAGTTGAAGGAATGAGATTTGCTATATTGACTTACTATCTTAAAGTCAATTCAAAGATGAAGTTTGACGAATTTTTAACCTTGATGATTCGTTTATTTGGAAGTAGTCACCTTGTTGAGGAAATGAGTCAATGGAGGAGAGTCTGATCAAGTAGAAAAGTTTTGAAGGAGTTTGATGAGCTTTCGCCTTGATGATTCATTTATTTGGGAGTAGTCACCTTGTTGATGGAAACGAGTTAATGTAGAAGAATCCGATCAAATAAGATCCGATCAAGTTCAAGGGATGTGGATAGGTAACCATGTTACTTATGCAACGATCTACAAACCATCGGTGAGTGTTGAAGGTTTTGGTGCCTTTTAGAGTTCACAAACGATAAGAGAAGATTGGTTGTTAGCTCTTTGGGTGTTTCTTCAAGATGAGATGGAAGACACTGTTGAGGTGGGAATAGAACACTTAGATGCCGAAAGACTTTATCCAAGTTTCAGGATCATATACCATGGATTGCTTTGGGAAGTTCTTAGCACCACGATCATCCAACGAAACTCTGAGGTAAATATCTGATTGACAAACGAATCATGGACAACTCCTTGAAGATGAGCAGACTAAGATTTAACACAAAAATGAGAAATTCTTGGGAGAAACTGAGGATGATTCTAGTTGAGCAAGGATTACGGTCTAGTAAGGGGTTTGGTGATAAACAAGCGTTGCTGAGTTACCACTTTACGAAAAGACTCAAGACAAAGAAGTTCAGATAATGGGGGTTGCATCATTGTCGGCTTAATCAACTCGTACAGCTTCATGTTGACTTTCTTGTCAAGATTTTTACACGTCGGTTAACGGTACGCCAAGCATTCATGGCATTTACATACATACATCGCTTAAATACTCTTACCTTGTTTTGCTTGATGTGGGTGACGACCATTGTTATTTTAATTGTGATAACTTGGATACCTGATCTAGTAATTGTAACTTGAAATTTCTACTCGTTATGAACAGTTGCTGAAATGAATGAGTTATGTACTTATGTGAACTATTCATGCCTATGTGTTTTAAAACTCTCTTGATTGCTCACTAACTTCTCATATAACATACATACATACTGTAACCCTGTTTTATAGAGATTCCATCGTGATATCCCCCTTGAGTTGAGGTGTGAGCGTTGAATCTATACTCAAGGGACACCGATATCAGTTGTATAAGGTACACCAAACATGTATCGCATACTTTTCGTCAAGTGTTACTATGATGTGTGTATGTATGAATAACTGATCAGTAGATTTATGTGCAAGAGAGACCTTAGGTTCCCTCTTTTTACGTGTTGGAGAGATGTAGGATTCTCTCTATTTATGTGGTAGAAAGATGTTGGAATCTTTCTAAGTTTTGTGCACAAGAGATGTTGCATTCTCTTGTACTTAGATATTCGGAGATGCTGGATTCTCTTGAATCTAGGGGTTTGAGGAATGCTGGATTTTCTCAAACTAGAATGTTGGGAGATGTTGGAATGTGCCCGACTTAGGTTGAGAGACGGGGCTCTCTCTCTTACGTGTTGAGAGATGGGATTCTCTCTTGTTTGTTGTGGTTGCGTTACGTGTTGATCTGACTACGGGTAGCAAGTGGTGCATTTGAGACGGCATCGAGGTTGGGTGCAGTTGCAGCTATCCGATCATGGGAATGACTGACCGAGTTCGAAACAACTAACGGATCAAGTACTCGCACGGACCTCGACGATAACAAGACATCCTAAAGGAGGTTCAGTGTAGATGACAGGAGTAAGCCTCACCATTAGAGTTATGATCTCACACGAGTTCGGGAGAAGGGTTGGAGCACTACAACTCGAGGATCTACATTTTAGCAGTGGAACCTGGGGACCAGGTTCTCTTAAGGGGGGAAGGTTGTGACACCCCGTATTCTCGAAGGGCGTCCTGACGAATTTAACAAGTAAGTCTCTACACTTGTGTGTGTTTAAATTAAGAGTTCTTGAATTATGTGATTTAATGTAAATCCAATTTAATATGTGATCATTCGGATTATTCTAAAATTAATGGTTAAGTTGATTTTAAATCCATCATGTTACTTAACTTGTTTAATTTCGGTTTACTTGAATTCCTTGAGATTAATTATCAATCATGTGTTTATGAAGTTTCGTTAAATTGTACGAAAGGTTTCTAAAATTAAATTGAATTAAACTCTAATTGGTAAATCTCTATTTCAATTTAATTTATAAAATTTATGCGGAGCTTGAATGTTTAGTCGTAACTTTACCGATTTTATTTACGATTATTTGTACGCGCTATTACTCTTTGCTACGCGATAAGGATACCCGGTTGTATATAACTTGTGCACAAGACACATTTCTCCCAAATCTCCTTTCTCTCTCTCTCCTTTCCCACTCTCTCCCGCGGTCACTATGCGCGGCTTCAGTTACGAGCCCATAACTCGTTCGTTTCTGGACGGAATTCAACAAACGAATAGTCCACTTCGATGATCTCGGCGAGACGTACGCAAGAGTACCAATTTCACGGCCTAACGACGGATGGTGGTGGAGTTATCGCCGGAATTCAGAAGCAGCGGCGGAGGTGTCGGACCACCGCCACTTCACCGGCCATTCGCGGTGGTTTCCGGCCCTCTTCTTGAAGCGCGCACCCCATGCCCAGAAACTAGACTTCCTGGTGCATCTTTCTGTGCAGGCGGCGTCGTCATCGGGCCGGCGAGGAGGCCGCACGCACCACCTGAAGCCCACGGCGGTGATGTGTTTTACTGTAGCGGGGGGTTTCGCCGCCGATGGGGCTTGATGGTTTCCAAGGTTTTTCGACCTCCTGAGTTCATTTCCCGCATCAATTTCACCAGATTTTGGCCGCAGGTGGTGGTTCCGGCAACGTGGGCGGCGGCAGAAACTTCGGCAGCCAACGGGGCCCTTTTCCGGCGATCTTTTGGCCTCGGGCCCTTAACGAGTTCGGAACGGCGAGAACTAGTAGCCTTTGATCACACGACTCCAGATTCGGTGGTTTGGCGGTGGATCACGGCGGCGCAATGGCGGGACTAGCTCCGGGGATTTTCTCCGGCAGTAACCTTCGGGCTTTCGAAGAGCTCGTCATGGGTAAGACAATGCCTTTTAGGGATCGCATTTTGGTTCACCGGTTTGGAAGTAATTTGAGTTTGAAGATTTTAGGGTTTTCGTATTCTTGAATCTAAGATCTAGGACGATTGGCTTGGAATTTTCAGAAATTGATCAAGGATTTGGAATGAGCACGAGGACTACTTTCTCGGGTAATTTTTTGGGATTTTTCCGGCGACTTTCCGGCGGCTCCGGTGGCGGCACTCCGGCGACTTTCGGACAGAATGTCGGTCTCGACGCGGTGAGTCCAACGCCACTTTCCGTTCGTTAATCGGACACTCGAGCTATTTATTACGAATTATTTTGCGTAATTGTGATTATTTGAATTAATTGTTTTAAGTGCAAATAAATTGGCTATTGTTGGTTTGTTGATCGAGATGTATTCCAATCGTATACGAAAACATGTATTGAATGGATTGTGATATGCATGAATGTTTCGATTTACAATTTGAACCCGATGTGATGAATTTACGCTATTTGATAAGTACGAAGTGGTGTTAGTGTAATATTTAGAAACTAATCTTTTATGTGACTAAATGAAATTGAATGATATTTTAGAAGAACGAGCATGTTGTGTAACACCCCGCTCGTCCGACATATAAGGTACGCCACGTTCCAACTTTATTATATGTCTAATTATATTATTTTGTGTTTTGCCTGGCCCTATTTTGAACTCTTTCAGAGTTTAGGGGCCTGTTTGTAATTTTCTCTTTTTAGGGGTTATTCGGTCATTTCTCGTTCGGTCGAGAGTTCGACCTCTTTGACCCCTCTTTTGCGTTCGGGGCATCGAGACGAGTCCGTAGACTCTAAGTTTGCCCCATTCTGACTTCGTTAGCCCGTTCTTTCGATCGTTTTCGCGTACGAGGACCCGAGATATAATACCCCGGATCCTCGTAATTCGTGCCAAACACAACAGACCTCAGCCTGCTCTCTTCTCTCTCCCGCTTCAACGTTTCACATATATTGAAGGTGTGAAAACACGCACAAGTCCAACTCGGCCTATACTCGACGGAATTTGAGGAACCAATAGTCCATTTCGAAGAGGTCGACGAGCCCGACACGATGATACAAGTTTCGTGGCCCGAAAATGTCGGACGGCGGCGTAGTGGTGGTCTGAAGGTGGCGGGTTACGCCACCTCATCGCCGGCGACAATCCGGCGACCCTCGCCGGCCAACAACCACCCAACCTTATGTTTTCCGACACGCTGGTGATGTTTCCGCCTCGGTTCGACGCAAAAACCACCGCAGGTGGCGGTTCCGGCGAGTTGCAGTGCGGCGGCGTTTGGTGCTCCGATCGTTGTCCGGCGACGGGACTTGAGGGGAAAGATACAGGACGACGTGCTGAGTTGTTTGAGGTCAGTCCCGCCACCAGAATTTCATCGGAGCGGCGGCGGCAGAGCAGCAGTGGTGGCGTGACGGTGCTTCGCGGCGGCGGCCATCTCCGGTGACTTTTTCCGGCGAACAGCATAGGGGTTTCAAAGAGCACATCACGGGTAAGCCAATGCCTCTTTCGGATTCGATTTTCGTTCACCGGTTTGGAAGTAATTTTGATTTGAAGATTTTAGGGTTTCGTATTCTTGGATTTGAAATTGGAGTCAATTGGCTTGGAATTTGCAGAAATTGGTTGAGGAATTGGAACGAGCACAACGAATCCTTGCACGGGTGATTTTTCAGGATTTTTCCGGCACGCTCCGGCGGCGGCCTGCCACTGTTCCGGTGGCTCCGGTGGCGGCATTCCGGCGGGCTTCGGACAATTTGTCCGTCTCGTTGTGGTGAGTCCAACGCCACTTCCCGTTCGTCAATCGGACGCTCGGTTTATTTGTTACGAATTTATTTGTGTATTTGGGACTTATTTGATTTAATTGTTTTAATGCGAATTAATGCCATATAAATTGTCGATCGGTATGAATTCCAATGAATATGAAATCATGTATTAAATGAAATGTAATATGTATTGATGCTTTGAATTGTGAATTGAACCCCGTTATGCCGAATTATATTAGTTGTTAATTGTTTTAAAATGTAATTCGCTCTTGTATGCTCGATAAATTGATGAATATGCATTGTATGGTATTTGGAAATATGTAATGAATGATGAATGTATGATTTCATGATTGTTGTTGATAATAGTTTCGTTTCATGCCATTAGATTTAATATAGCCCTTGTAGAAGGGATGTTTATGTAATTTTAGAAAATGTAAATTTGTATAACTTGAATTAATTGAACATTATCATTTGAAAACGATTATGCTATTTTTGGTGAAGTAAAAGTTGATTTATTATGCCTTGAATAATTAAATTTGGGATTTTTACAATTAACGTTTAATTACCTAAATTGAATTTGAATCTATTATGCAATGTATGAACTTTGAATGATTAAATGCTTAGTCGGAATTTGGGATGTAACCCCATAGGTTTAAATGAATTCGTCACGTGCTATTATACGATTCAATTGGTCTTGTAATATGAGGATTTTGTGTAAAATGTGAAATATGACTTGAATTGAAATTTATTATATGATATAAGAATTTGTTATGCAATTTATGATTTAGTCAGAATTGAATTAGTATGTCTTGGATGATTTAATTTGAAACTTTGTAATTTAGGTTTAATTACTTAATTTAAAATAAATCTATTATACGATATGTGAACTGTATGAAACTTATATGATTAAATTAGGAACTTTTGCACGTAAGAAATAAGTATTCGTACGAATATGAATTGGTTATTTGATATATGAATTTATATGAAATAAGGTGACATGCATTGCCTTTCCATTTTGTTTATTTGTATTAATTGTGCATAAGAACATCTCTGGATGTGTTTTATGAATATGTTGAGTTATGTGATTGCTTTTCTTAAGTACTTGAGCATGTGCCGTGCGTCTTTATATGGTTGTCTGAGTCTGAGTCTGAGTTCTGTACTGTGTTTTGTGTGTTTAATTGGTACAGGTGCACCCGGGGTGGTGATTTATGGTCGTGCAGGTTCCGGGGTGGACCACTTGCTTTGGGTTTTGGCTTTGTCTGGTACCAGGTGACGGTGTTTTCGTTCTAGTTACATATTAAACCCTACAACCCTTATGTGAAAAGCTTTGGACAAAACCTTATGATTATATATATATATTACTTTTAAAGTAAAGTCATCGAGTAAATATTGATCGAGTAAACCCTTTTCAAATGAATTATGAAATATGTTATGTTCTTATGAATTGAAATGTTTTGGCAAGATTATGCATGTATGTATTTATGTTCACGGGCCCAGGGACTTAGTGCAAGTGGCTATCCGGGGAGGCAAGGGCCGACGGTGATCCCTTGTACTAGTCCCAATTTATGTACGGTGATACCGGCCCTCGCTAGGAGGTTTAGCGGGGAATGGGAGCTGAGTGCCCTTGGGGGAGTCATGAAACCCCATTGGCCTATGTATGAGGTGGTCGGGTCTTGCTAACTTGTCCACCACCCGGAGGAAGAAGGTTGGAACTTATTTATGATTTATGATTATGATTATGATTATATTTATGATTGATAGGCACCGTGCGGGAAGGCCGGGACACGGATTGCCCAAACGAATATGTTTAGGATATGATATATGATTTGTGTGTATTATGATATATTGCATGATCACCTATTTAATGTATCAATGATATTTGTCGTACACGGTCGGAGTTTGGTTGGAGATGATGCACGCTCACTCGCCGAGCCTTTATGTTTATGTATGAATTATGAATTTAATGAATTTAATATGAATAGTCATAAAGTCTGAGCATTGCTTAGTCATTCTTTTGCCCTTTTTGGGAACTAACTTTAAATAAAACCTTGCTCGGGATTTATGACTTGCATGTGCATGTTTTTATATATATTTATCGCTCCTGCTCGCTCAGTCTTCTAGAGACTGATCCTCCCCCTTCTTTTCCACTTTTCAGTTCTTGCAGGTTTGAGCTAGGCGGCCTTGAGTCGGGTCTGTTGAGTCTGTGTCGGTCTGTTTGATTTGTTAAATACCTTGTTTTGATTTGGGTAGGAAACTATGTATATGATATGTATATATTTTGCAGGTTAGTACTCTTGATTTGGATGTATGATTTTCGGGACAGGTTTCTAGGACAGTTGAACCCATTTAGCTGATGTTGAGTTACTTTTTGAAATATATGAATTATGATTGCTAATTAAGGTTTTTGAGAATTCATATTTTGTATCGCTTCCGCATTCAGGTCTTGCATATTTGCGCTTGTACAGGGTTTAGGTACCGCCTAGCTTAGGAGTGGTTTTTTTTTGTCACCCGTTCGCTGTGACTTGGCGCGTGTGCGGACTTTCCATTTCGTATACGTGTCGGGTCATAGTGCGGGGGTGTGGTGCCCCACCGCTTGGGGTGCTACATGTTGTGATTTCTCTATATGGATTTGAGACGTTCTCAATGTTATGTTTGTTGTAAATTGTGTTTCAAATATAAATTTAGATACATGAAAGATGCTTGAACAACTTGAGACTTGATGCATGATAGGAGTTAGAATTGTAATATCTTGATTTACTCTTACTACTCGAAAATGGTATATTATGAATTACGATAAATTGATAATTGTCATGCTTGTAAGTAATTAATTCCTAGTTGAATAATTGTATAAACACTTTAAATGAACAATTATGCTTAGCAATCGACTAAGGGGATGTATGTGTAATAATTCTAAACTTTTATAAATGACTTAGGGGATGTAAGTGTAATATTTATGAAACTATGAATGTGACTTGAGCTTGTGTACCAAACATGTTGTAAAGTTGTAAAGTATGATCTTAAGTGAATTAAATGCACTCTTTATTTGTATCAAGCATGCCATCTACCTACAACAACTTTGTATGTTTATAAGATCAAGTTGCTCTTACTTATGCACTTTATAACTCGTCATGAATTTGATGCTTAATTCTAATATTATAATTGAACCCTGTGACATTGGATGATTTAATATGCATTTTGTGAATACATTGACTTCCTAAATTGATCTTGCATCTTTGTATATGGAATTACGTGTCGGTTGCTTGTAAATATGACCTTGTTGAGCATTGATATGCCTTGAATGACCACGACACCTTATCCGAGCACAACATGATCACTTATGCATAACCACGATCATGTTGAACAACGTCGTGCGTGTCTTGTTTGGTTCATATAGAGTCTAAGTCTGGGCTTCTGTATGTCTTGTCACAGAGTTTGGTGGTGCCGGTGGGCCCGAGGTTTAGAGTATTTGGCCCTTCACACTCTCAGACTCTACTTTCACGAGGTAAGGTTTAGGATTTTGTATAGTTATGCGACCTATGGCCTTTACATGCTGATTTCTACCCCTGCATGCGAGTATACCTTACAATAGTTATGTATGTGTTGAATATGATATTTTTATGATCTTATGCTTGCATTTCTCTGTGGACGGGCTATCCCTGCAGCGTGGGAATGTAAGTGTGTGCGTCCTGCGTTGGCGGGCTATCCCTGCAGCGTAGGAATATATATAAAAACCAGTTTTTGAAGCATATGTAAGCTATTTTGGGAAAACAGTTGTGTTGTGATTATGTAGCAAGTTGGCCATGAAATATTGGCATCTGTATGTATGTAAGTATGTATGTGGATCCGAGGAGCTATAGGTAAGGAGCCCCCGGGACAGTTGGGGCCGTCGGGGATATACCTGTGCATAGTTCCATTTGAGATATCTTCACGCGACCCGTGCTGTAGGGAAGGTGTGGTATATTGAGCCTTCGGCTAAAGCCGGGGAGGACTCTTGTGGGTTAGCTACCCCTTGAGGGTATGTCTGTTCTGGACGGTTTGGGGACGGCACATCCCCTCCATCATTGGTGTAACGGTTGGATTGATTTTGTATTTTATGTTCTGATACGTTCTGAGGAGTAAAGGTTGGAAGCTCGTACTCGCCGAGCATGTGATCTGTTCTGTCTGGGAATCATGAATCTAGATAGAGTTTCTGAAATGCTTCCTAAATCTTATATAACTATCTTTTGGGTACTTTTGGAAATTTCTTTGGTATGCAACACCTATCTCCCGTTCATGAGTCCACCCTTCTGATATGTGCTATGCTCTATATATATACAGTGGGTGTGCGTTAGCCCCCTCACTCAGTTAGTTGACTGACACCTCATTTTATCCTTTAGTTGCAGGTTTCTTTTGGCTTGAGCTAGGCGGATTTGAGTCTTCTAGGTCACACTTGTCGGTTTAGTTGGTGTTAAGATGCATTCGTCACATACTCTATTTATGTTATATATTCTTATTTCGCTTTTGGAGATTATGTTTTATGCCATACTTAGACTTAAACCCGTGTGGGGTTGGTATGCTAGCATTTGGATGTAATTAGCTATTCTGCTGATACTTATGTTGGTTTATTATGTTGCGATGATTTGAGATTCGGGACTAGGTATCTATGCTAGTTGATCCCGTCACCTGTTATGTATGCTGATATTCGGGACTAGGTATCTATGCTAGTTGAACCCGTCACTTATTTTGTACGTTGATTTAATTGCTTCCGCTATCTGATGATAATTGTTTAAATTGTTTCCGCTTTGAGTCTGTCGAGTTAGATCCGCCTAGCCTAGTGTGTGAGTTGGTCTCCCATTTGCTTTGATTCGGATTCGGGCATGGACTTTCCATTTCGTGACTGGGTCTGGGTCTTAGTGCGGGGGATGTGGCATCCTCCGTTTGGGGTGTTACAGCACATGCAAGAACAACGTAGTGATCAAAGCGAGGTCACAATATATGCTGTGAAAGGTCCAACCCCTCTTGCTACTATCGACACTGATGGAAGCGATATTACCATGAAGGTGTTAGCTGCAGACCAAGGACAACCAATTTTACTGCTTAGCTAGAGAAGATGTTGAGTTTGATGTTTAGCCTAAAATCGAGGAGAATCTTGGGGAAGTCATGGTAGGGGAAGTGATGCCTGAAAAAGGAGTTACCAAGAAGGTGATGTGCCTGCACAAGAAAAGATGCATCCATCAAATCCTTCACGATCAAGACCTCAAGTAACTCAGTCAAACCTAAAGTTGAGGATCCATTTAATGACTATGAGTTCATATTTGAAGAGCAAGCTGAGCTTGATGTCCAATTAAATGAAGAAGGGTTACATGAATATGAGAATGAGACCTTACATGAAACTGAGCTTGGACATGAAACTGAGGCTGGACATGAAGCTGCCACTGACAATGCAGCTGCAACTGAAGAAGTCCATGTGGAAGATGTGAATGATGGACACAAAACTGACATTGAAATTATTGGGAAAAATACATAAGTAAACACAGTGGAATTTAAAAATTTTCCCAAAAGCAAGATCTTAACTTGCAATTCCTATTTCCGATTCATAGGGTTTTCAAGAACTTACTCGGATTGTAGCTTTCTTGACACGTTTTGTAACGCCCCCGTTTTTCAGTTTAAATAATGTGACGTATTTGTTTATAAATTGCGCAAATTAATTATTTAATTATATGATTAATTGTTTATAACTGTTTTATTTGATTTAAAACCGTAAACTATTGTTACTTTAATTTAATTCATTTTATTTCTACTTTGATATTTAGTGTTAATTTCTCAATTAGGGTTTCATGTTACCTTAAATATTTCGGTAATTTCGTTAATTAATTTCAACATGTTATTAGTTGGTTTTAATTTAATTAATATGAAATTTAAGTTTAGTAATTTATTTATAACAATATGAATTCGTTCATGAGCATGAGTGTTCTGTTTGTGCTTCGTTCATATATGTAATGATATCGGATTGGTATGAAAATTTAATATGTTGTAAATATGTGTGTTATGAACATGCCTGTATGCTCGGTTTATGTTTTCGGATTCATTTGACGTGTTTATGAATTTAATTTTGATTGTGGAACCAAATCGGGGGCTAACGAGCAATTAGCGCACCCTTGGTTCCGTGCGTGATATCTTGAGCTCGGGAATTCGGATTCGAATTCCGACACCTCCGTTGCCTTCGTATCGACGATTCGGAGACAATGGAACAAGCCTCATACCTTTTTGAGATCATTAAGACCTTCGAAATCCAACCGTAACGAGCAACTCGTGCAAGAAGAGCCCTTATGTTGACTAGTCTTCATGGTGGGACCCCATAACACTCCATAACTTAACCATACCTTAACCATGACTTCTATACCTTGGGTTAAGCCTTTCTCCTACCCTTTTAGCAGCAGAACCGAACCAAACATCTCCCATTTCTGCTGGAGCTGATCGAGAGAGAGGGAGAGAAGAAAGGAGAGAAAACCCTAGGCCATCCTTGTGATTTTGGAGCTCAAATCACCATCTTCTTTCATCAAATCTTCAAGGTATGAATATTTATGTCTTCTCTACTCAATTATGCTTGATTTCATCTATTTAAAACATGATTTGGATCAGATTTGATTAGGGTTTGAATTATGAGATTGGTATGAACTTTTAGGGATTTTTGCTCTTGTGACCTATATGTTTGTGTGGCTGAATTTCTTGCTTATATGTGATCATATGAACTTGTTTCTTGGCTTATTTCTTTCCTAACTGATAGTATATGATTTTAGGAGGATTTCATCTCTTGACCCTTTTATGAAATTAGGAGATATGGAGCTCCAAACTTGATGTTCAAAATGTTTCCCCTGTTTTCGAACTGCTGTGTGAGATTTGGTGTTGTTGCATGATCATATGGCCTCCATTTCGTGTGAAATTGCTTGGAGTTGATGTATACTCATTGTTATATATGTTAGCATTCATGTTTCAAGTATTTGGATCCATTTGAAGCCTCAAAACCGAAATACATGGCCTGTTTCTATGCATGCACCATGACCGATTTGTTGCTGTTGCCTATGTGTGGTTGTTGGTCACCCTAATGTGCTTTAAATGGTACCATTTTGCATATATATGATGTATATAAGTTGTTTAGTATGTTAGCATGCATTCCCCAAAGTTTCAGATCCAAATTCAAGCCCTAAGTACTTGATCAAGGCATGATAGAATCATTAGGGCTCATATGTACGATTTTGGCGACCCAGTTTTGTTGCATGGATTCGATGATCTTAACGTGTGATTTAGCCTTTGAACTCTAAATGAAAAATGTTCATAACATGCCAAATATGTTTTATATTCAGTTTCAGAGCATTTGGAGTTGGTTTGGTATGCCTTTGGATTGAATTTGTATGAGTTCAGTGTTGCCGGTAAAATTTTACGTGTGACTTGGTTCTGTACCGTGACACCCCCGTGTCTCATTTACTCATAAGAGGGAGACACGGGCGTGTCACACCCTCTGGGCAGCTCTGTACTGAGCCACGCCCGTGGCTCAGTTGGGCAAGGGTTGGTGACACCCCCGTGTCACTTCCCATGCGCAGTCTTCGTTACTTCCTCTTCGGTTTTTGATTTGTTTCACCTCCTTAATGACTTTATCTCCTTTTGTGTTAAACTATGAACTTGTTTTGCTATGTGTTAGGAGTATTTTGGTTCAATTTCGTGGCATTTGGATGAGTTATAGGTATGATTTTGCTTATTGCCGTTTATGCGTGTTTATATGTCGTTTATGAATCGCATCACTTATTTTCTATATCATATGATTTCTTCTTGTCGTCAAACCTTGGATATATGCTATGTTATGTAATATGAAGTATGTAGTGGCATGTTGGGAGAGTTTGAACATGTTCTATGCCTCTAATTGAGTTCTTGAATAAATTGAATGGAGATATGAATTGAATGATCTATGATTGAACAAGTGAATGAATTGGTTATATGATCTTTATGTCTGCATATCATGTGTGAGCATTGCCGTGCGTCATATATGGTTCATTTAGAGTCTTGAGTCTCACGAACACGTCTTGTGGTCTGTAACGCCCCGACTTTTCGGACGTAAAGGTAGAGCGTATGTGTTTACCTAATTGCGCGAATTAATTGTTTTTACGTGTTTTATATTTAATTTTATTATAATTGTTATTATTTTATTATATTATATTATTTTATTTTAATATTATTAATTTTATATATATATGTTTCGTATTACATATATATATATATATATATGTTTAATTATTTTATTATTAGCTTAATGATTATACTAATTATATGTTATGTTAATTAATCATGTTTTAATTAATTAATTGATTATTTATATATATATATATTTATACGTACTATATATATAATTATGCATGAAAATTATTTCTGCATGATTTCATTTCGGTTTTGCATGGAAATTTGCATGAATTGCATGGGAATTTTATAAATTTATCCATGCAAATTAATGTATTTATGCATGGATTGTTTGGAATATGCATGTTGTTTATTTTGTGCTTCGTTCTCTTATGAAATGATATCAAATTGCCGCAAATTTGTAATATGTTGTACGTATATGTGTTATGAACATGATTTTATACTCAAATTATGTTTTTGAATTCATTTGTTATGTTAACGAATTAAATTTTAATTGAGGAACCAAAACGGGAGCTAACGAGCACTTAGCGTACCCTTGGTTCCGAATTTAATATCTTGAGCTCGGGAACTCGGATTCGAGTTCCGTCAACTCCGCTGAACTCGTAACGAAAATTCGAGTTTAGTAAACTTAGCCTTACATTTTTCCCAATTCATTTGAAACTCCGAAATCCAACCGAAAAACGAAACGGAGACCAACTTGACCTTGTTACACTAAATCAGCCATATCTTGGCCAAACCACAACCAAACTAACCATGGTTTGATTCCTTTTAACCCTAACTCAACCATCTATCAGTAAATATCAAGCCCTAACCGATATTATCCTCTCACCATCCCCAAACATCAGCCAAAGCTACTGTTTTCTCTCCAGACCCGTAACCCTCCATCCCTTGGAGATTTTGGAGCTCAAATCTTCCCCAAACTTCAAGCAATCATCAAGGTAAGTTAAGGGTTGTAATATATGATTAATTTGAGCATTTTCATCCTTTCATTCATGATTTTGAGCATGGTTTAATCATTTCTGGGCCATTTTACCGAAAAGGGGAGTTTTTGTATAAATTCTTGATCTTCTTCGTTTCTCAATGATTTTGATTGATTCCAAGCCTTAGATTAATTGATTTAACATCCTCATATCAATTATGATCATTGCTTTCGTGTTTGTTGAGAAATATATGAGATATCGTTTATGTAATTTTCAGAAAATTTCACATAAGGTCACGTGTGCTTCCATGCCTTGCTTGATCACTTTTGGAACTGATTATGTGTTGAATATATGATATTTTGCTGCACAATTGTTGGTCTTTTGGACCTGATCTGAGTCATTTGAACCGCGTTCCAGCTTGCCCTGTTTTTTCGAGTCTTGGCCCTGTTTTGGCGCTGGTTTTAAGCTGTCAATTTGCTACGTTCTTCTTCCCTTTTTGGCTGTCCATTTCCGTGGCTTTTAGCATGTATTCTTGTTGAATTTGTTGCTGCATATTACACCTTGTTTTGTTGCTTTGGTTGCCTGCTTTTCTTGCTTGGAGTTGCTGCTTTCTCTGCGCCATTTTTGCTGTCGAAACAGGGGAGGGGCTGCTGTGAGACACGGGGGTGTCAGCTCTGGCCTTTCCAACGTGACACGGGGGTGCAGACTTGGCCTGGGATTTCTGTACCGAGACACGGGCGTGTCTCGGTCTAGTTTTGGAGGGTGACACGGGGGTGTCACCCCGTTTTTCTTAATCTATTCCTGCGTTTTCTTCTTCTTCTTTGCGTGATGTTGGCTGCTGCTTTTATTGAGTGTGCGTGCGTATATATATATGTCTGTGTGTGTGTTGGTTGTGAATGGTGTGCATGGTGTTGTGTTGTAATTGCATGCATGTTGTGTATAATATATAGTATATATACATTTATGCATGTAATATATATAATACATATGCATGCATGTTTGTGTGTGTGTGGGTGTACGTGCATGTAATATATATATATGTATTACATATAATTGCATGCATGGATTTATATATATATGAAATATTTATGTTAATTTTGCATGCATGTGTGTGTGTGTGTACGTGTATGTGGATATACTATATATATATATGTATGATTATATATTATTATATATATATTATATTCTATATGGTTATATATTATATAGTATATATATTTATTATATATTTCATATATTATTTGATTTAATTTACTTCTTGAAAGTAATTGAATTCTATTTCGCGTATTTATTCGACTGACTATTGTTTGAACGTTTATTTATTCTATTCCTTATGTGAATATGAATATTATATGTGTTGTGCTTACTAATTGAATATTAGATTAATTGATGTGAATTATGAATTTATGAATTTATGAATATTATGAATGTTATGAATTTATGAACTTATGAGATTGAATGAAATATATGAACGAATACATGAGTATATGTTTTAAATTTATTAATCGTGCACATGAACATTTTTATAATATAACATGATCATTTATGCATTCATGTCATATGCACTTCATTGCCGAGCGTCATATGTGGTCATGAGTCTCATACCTTTTCTTTTACACAGATTCGGGTTTGGTCAGGGACGAGGACGAGCCTTGAGACGCTTGTGCCTTTATTTCTACTTTGGTAAAGGTGGGTTTTTCTTCTATTAGTTAAAACAACCCTATAAACCCCTTATGTGCCAAGTTTTAAGCCAAAATAATATATTTATATCAATCGAGTCATTTTGGGTAAATAATTTCAAATGTATGACCCCTTTTTAATTATGAAACCCTACCTTATGTTTTGGCGAGACACATTTATTACTTATTACTGAACGGGCCCCGGGACTTAGTATATGTGGCTAACCGAGGAAGCAAGGGCTGACGGGGATCCCATATACTAGTTCCAACCAAACTACGGTGATACCGGCCCTCGCTAGGAGTTTTAGCGAGGAATGGGAGCTGAGTGCCCTTGGGGGATTCATGTACCCCCATTGGCCTAGGATTTATTCGGTGGTCAGGTCTAGCTAACTTGTCCACCACCCGGAGGAAGAAGGTGTATATGTATGATTTTGATCATTTATGTATGTGCACGAAAGATATGTATGCTAACCACTAATTATGATATGATTACACGAGGAGAAGGTTGGAGATTGTGCACGCCCACTCGCCGGGCCATAACCCTTATGAACAATTATGAATGAAAATGAACGTCGTAATCCCGTTGATGTTTTCTTTTGTTTTAACCACTTGGTAAATTCCTTTTTAAACTTCACACGGGATTAGGGCTTGCATGTATGTGTTTAATTTATGCGATATTATATATCTTATGCCCCGTTTTTATACCCACCAGTCTCTTTTAGACTGAACCCGGTTGTTTTCAGCTGTTTTGTGCAGGTATAGGAGTGCTAGGCGGGAATACAAGTCGTCTAGGTCTTGCATTTATGTTTAGCACTTCTTTTCAGTCTCATATTCATACTCTGGTTGCTACTTTTGTATTTGATCCTGTTATAGATTGGAGCGTTTTGATTTTGTAGGCCGTGAGTGCCGTTGCATATTTGAAGGCTCTTGTATATCTATTTTTGGAGCTTGTTAGCTCATTGTATATATACTATGTAGTTCTTGCTTCCGCGAATTTTCTTTAACTCTGATTTTATGATTCCTGCACTGATTGGTTTAAGGGTTAGTCCCGCCTAGCATAGCGTGTGTGTTGTGTCCCCGTTCGCCGTAGATTTGGCACGTGTATGGACTTCCATTTCATATACGGGTCGGGTCTCGGTGCGGGGGATGTGGTACCTTACGCTCGGGTGCTACATCCTTAAGTGGTATCAGAGCTTAGGGTTGCAAAACCCGGGCTCTAGTGTCGTGTTGAGTCAGTTAGGTCGTTCGGCTTCAGGAACAACTTGTCAATATGTTGCGTATGCATTGTTTACGTGCTTGTGTGCTCTAAATCTTGAATTTTGATCGAATTAATTGCACTTGCATGCATGGACTAAAAATAGCATGCATTTTAGTGTTTCTTGAACAGGATGCCTCCACGTAAACATAGTGAGAGATCTCCCGGACATCGTCGTCATCATGATCGATCTCCTACGCCTCCACCCCAACCACAAGCACCACCGATGGATATGGGGAATTTTATGGAAGCAGTTTTCAACTATGTCAAGCATAGGAGGGCTCAAGCTCCCCCACCACAACAGGCAGAACAACAAGCTCCTCCACTAAACCATAACAATAGAGATCCTCATGGGGTGTTTCTGAGTTACAACCCCCCTCGATTTTCTGGTCCTATTGAGGATGCGGTCTCGGAGGGTTGGTTGATTCGAGTAGAGAGGATACCTGGAGTCCGACAGTCTACTACGCAAGGGGAGGAAATTAAAAAGAAGGATCCGGTTGTTAGAGCTCCTATGGGAAGAGGATCCGGATCGAATTCGGGAAAGAGGCCGATGGTTCAAGCTAGTCCGCCTCCTAAGGGTCTATTTAAGAAACCTCGGTTTGGAGGACAAGGTTCTAAGGCCGCACCGACTCGACCAAAGACGCTATCCATGGCACCAACGAGAGATCGACAAGGTCCGAGTGAGGCGAGATTGGCTCAAGCTCCTTGTACACATTGTGGAGGACCAACTCATAATTACCATAACTGTCGGAGGAGGTTGAATTTGTGCTTCATATGTGGAAAAGCAGATCATAGGGCGGATGCATGCCCCGACAAGATTCCGGGATTTAAAAAGGGAGTTCAAAGGCCAATGATTCAGGCTCGTGCTTACACCCTCGAAGGTGAAGATCAAGGTGCAGAGATTGATCCCACAGCAGTGGTAGAAGGTACCCTATGCATACATAACATGAGCATTCATGCACTCTTTGATTCGGGTGTCACGCTTTCCTTTATTTCTTGTGACTTAGTTGCTATTCTGTACTTGCCTGTTATTTGCTTTTTCTTCTTGTTGTTTGGTGAGTTCGCCACTGGATGGTAGTCCTCAGACAGATCAGTTGATTCGGGAGTGTTCAGTTTTGATTGAAGGGAAAGAATATCCGGCTGGTTTGGAAGAGTTTAAGGATTTAATTAGAGGTATTACTCAAAGTTGGATATATATGGCCAAGTTAGTCCCTTTGGGGTGCTCCGGCTGCTTTATGGTATTTGGATAAGTTGTGGTAATCTGCCTCGATGACATCCTGGTTTATTCGAGAACTCCGGAGGATTAGGCCAGGCATTTCAGGATTGTGTTGGATACCTTAAGGGAACATCGGTGGTATGCTAAGTTTAGCAAAGGCGAGTTTTGGATTGATCAGGTAGCATTTTTGGGTCATATTATTTCGAGGAAAAGTTGGAGGTAGACCCTTCTAAGTTTGAGCCGGTTATTCAATGGCAAAGCCGAAAAATGTTTCAGAAGTAAGGAGTTTCTGGGGTTCGGCAGACTACTATCGAAGATTTGTTCAGGATTTTTCGAAGATTGCGGCTCCTTTAACCCGATTGACTAAGAAGGTGGTTAAATTGAGTGGAAGAGGCATGTGAGGATAACTTTCAACTTTTAAAGGAAAAGTTGACCACCGCTCCTGTAGTAGCGTTTCTCGAAGGTACAGAAAGATATACGGTTTATACGGACGCCTCAAAAGGAAGGTTTGGGATGTGTGTCGATGCAAAATGGAAGAATGATCGCCTATGCCTCAAGGAAACTGAAAGAGCATGAACAGAATTACCCACTCATGATTTGGAACTAGTGGCAGTGATCTTTGCTTTGGGTAAGCAGAGACAACGGTATTGGATGGAACTTTTGGAGGATTATGAGTGTACAATCCGATACCATCCCGGCAAAGCCAATTTGGTCGTGAATGCACTTAGTAGGGAAACTAGTATGTCCGACGTGGAAGTGGGAATTGGAGATGAGAATGAGTTGTTCAGATTTAGGACTAGTATTCGGAATATTACGGTTCGACCAGATCTTAAACAGAGGTTAGTTGATGCTCAGAGGATTGATCCCGAGATTCAGAAATTAGCTGATTCAGAATGTCCGTTTGGATTTGATGATACGGGACTTCTAAGATTGAAAGAATAGAGTTGTTGTCCCGAAAGAATTAAACAGGATTATTCTTGAGGAAGCCCATCGGTCAGGGTATTCGTTACATCCCGGAGGGAACAAGAGATATAAGGATCTTAAGCAATTCCATTGGTGGAATGGATTGAAAAGGGATGTTGTCACCTTCGTGAAACACTGCATGACTTGTCAAGTGGTAAAGGCGGAACATCAAAAGCCATCGGGGCTACTTCAACCATTACCTATCCCGGAATGGAAATGGGAACAAACAGCTATGGATTTTGTTTCGGGGTTACCAAGAGTGAGAGGAGGTTTCGATGGAAATTGGGTTATCGTGGACAGGTTGACGAAATCCGCTCAATTTCTAGTAATCAGAATGTCCGATAAGTGAGTAAGTTGGCTAAGAGATACAATGATGAGATTATCAGGCTCCATGGTGTACTTGTTAGTATTGTCTCGGATCGGGATCCCAGATTTACTTCAAGGATATGGCAAGAATTGCAGAAGTGTTGGGAACAAGGCTTCAATTCAGCACAACTTTCCATTCTCAGACCGACGGACAATCAAAAAGATTGATTAAGTATCTGGAGGATCTGTTGAAAGCATGTGCATTGGACTTTCAAAGCTCGTGGAATTAGCAGTTACAGTTAATCGAGTTTGTTTACAACAATAGCTATCAGGCCTCGATTGAAATGGCCCTTATGAAGCTCCTTATGGACGTAAATATCGATTACCGTTGTTCTTGGACTTGGAGAAATGGAAAT
The DNA here is from genome assembly GCA_037501455.1 of Lantana camara. Classification (NCBI taxonomy): domain Eukaryota; kingdom Viridiplantae; phylum Streptophyta; class Magnoliopsida; order Lamiales; family Verbenaceae; genus Lantana; species Lantana camara. The sequence goes on from CM074855.1 coordinate 63,983,365, forward strand.
GGGACCAAGCAAGAAGGGATTAAAAGAGGGGAAAAGAAGGAAAAACCCTCTAAGGCTGTACAAGAGGCTATTGACAAGGTCCAGATAATTAGACCACGGATGAAGGCTGCTCAGGATCGACAAAAGATTTATGCAGATCTTAGGAGGAAGAAATTGGAGGTTGAGATTGGAGATAAGGTTTTCCTAAAGGCTTTCCCACGAAGAGGATTCTCAAGGATTGGACGAGGAGGAAAATTAAACACTTGCTCCGAAAGTATTCTCGAGATGAGTCCGAGGTTCTATCGGTTGAAGAAGTGGAATTAGAACCGGATCTCACTTTCGTTCAGAAGCCGATTAAGATAGTGGATCGAAAGTTTCAGGAACTTCGAAATCGGCGTATTCCATTAGTCAAGATTCTCCGGGGAAGTGATAAAACCGAAGAGGCTACGTGGGAGATGAAGGATAAGATGTGAAGGTTTCACCCGAGTTGTTTCCGAGCGAACAATGAATCCGAGGACGGATTCTTTTAAGGGGGAGAGATTGTAACGCCCCGACTTTTCGGACGTAAAGGTAGAGCGTATGTGTTTACCTAATTGCGCGAATTAATTGTTTTTACGTGTTTTATATTTAATTTTATTATAATTGTTATTATTTTATTATATTATATTATTTTATTTTAATATTATTAATTTTATATATATATGTTTCGTATTACATATATATATATATATATGTTTAATTATTTTATTATTAGCTTAATGATTATACTAATTATATGTTATGTTAATTAATCATGTTTTAATTAATTAATTGATTATTTATATATATATATATTTATACGTACTATATATATAATTATGCATGAAAATTATTTCTGCATGATTTCATTTCGGTTTTGCATGGAAATTTGCATGAATTGCATGGGAATTTTATAAATTTATGCATGCAAATTAATGTATTTATGCATGGATTGTTTGGAATATGCATGTTGTTTATTTTGTGCTTCGTTCTCTTATGAAATGATATCAAATTGCCGCAAATTTGTAATATGTTGTACGTATATGTGTTATGAACATGATTTTATACTCAAATTATGTTTTTGAATTCATTTGTTATGTTAACGAATTAAATTTTAATTGAGGAACCAAAACGGGAGCTAACGAGCACTTAGCGTACCCTTGGTTCCGAATTTAATATCTTGATCTCGGGAACTCGGATTCGAGTTCCGTCAACTCCGCTGAACTCGTAACAAAAATTCGAGTTTAGTAAACTTAGCCTTACATTTTTCCCAATTCATTTGAAACTCCGAAATCCAACCGAAAAACGAAACGGAGACCAACTTGACCTTGTTACACTAAATCAGCCATATCTTGGCCAAACCACAACCAAACTAACCATGGTTTGATTCCTTTTAACCCTAACTCAACCATCTATCAGTACATATCAAGCCCTAACCGATATTATCCTCTCACCATCCCCAAACATCAGCCAAAGCTACTGTTTTCTCTCCAGACCCGTAACCCTCCATCCCTTGGAGATTTTGGAGCTCAAATCTTCCCCAAACTTCAAGCAATCATCAAGGTAAGTTAAGGGTTGTAATATATGATTAATTTTGAGCATTTTCATCCTTTCATTCATGATTTTGAGCATGGTTTAATCATTTCTGGGCCATTTTACCGAAAAGGGGAGTTTTTGTATAAATTCTTGATCTTCTTCGTTTCTCAATGATTTTGATTGATTCCAAGCCTTAGATTAATTGATTTAACATCCTCATATCAATTATGATCATTGCTTTCGTGTTTGTTGAGAAATATATGAGATATCGTTTATGTAATTTTCAGAAAATTTCACATAAGGTCACGTGTGCTTCCATGCCTTGCTTGATCACTTTTGGAACTGATTATGTGTTGAATATATGATATTTTGCTGCACAATTGTTGGTCTTTTGGACCTGATCTGAGTCATTTGAACCGCGTTCCAGCTTGCCCTGTTTTTTCGAGTCTTGGCCCTGTTTTGGCGCTGGTTTTAAGCTGTCAATTTGCTACGTTCTTCTTCCCTTTTTGGCTGTCCATTTCCGTGGCTTTTAGCATGTATTCTTGTTGAAGTTGTTGCTGCATATTACACCTTGTTTTGTTGCTTTGGTTGCCTGCTTTTCTTGCTTGGAGTTGCTGCTTTCTCTGCGCCATTTTTGCTGTCGAAACAGGGGAGGGGCTGCTGTGAGACACGGGGGTGTCAGCTCTGGCCTTTCCAACGTGACACGGGGGTGCAGACTTGGCCTGGGATTTCTGTACCGAGACACGGGCGTGTCTCGGTCTAGTTTTGGAGGGTGACACGGGGGTGTCACCCCGTTTTTCTTAATCTATTCCTGCGTTTTCTTCTTCTTCTTTGCGTGATGTTGGCTGCTGCTTTTATTGAGTGTGCGTGCGTATATATATATGTCTGTGTGTGTGTTGGTTGTGAATGGTGTGCATGGTGTTGTGTTGTAATTGCATGCATGTTGTGTATAATATATAGTATATATACATTTATGCATGTAATATATATAATACATATGCATGCATGTTTGTGTGTGTGTGGGTGTACGTGCATGTAATATATATATATGTATTACATATAATTGCATGCATGGATTTATATATACATGAAATATTTATGTTAATTTTGCATGCATGTGTGTGTGTGTGTGTACGTGTATGTGGATATACTATATATATATATGTATGATTATATATTATTATATATATATTATATTCTATATGGTTATATATTATATAGTATATATATTTATTATATATTTCATATATTATTTGATTTAATTTACTTCTTGAAAGTAATTGAATTCTATTTCGCGTATTTATTCGACTGACTATTGTTTGAACGTTTATTTATTCTATTCCTTATGTGAATATGAATATTATATGTGTTGTGCTTACTAATTGAATATTAGATTAATTGATGTGAATTATGAATTTATGAATTTATGAATATTATGAATGTTATGAATTTATGAACTTATGAGATTGAATGAAATATATGAACGAATACATGAGTATATGTTTTAAATTTATTAATCGTGCACATGAACATTTTTATAATATAACATGATCATTTATGCATTCATGTCATATGCACTTCATTGCCGAGCGTCATATGTGGTCATGAGTCTCATACCTTTTCTTTTACACAGATTCGGGTTTGGTCAGGGACGAGGACGAGCCTTGAGACGCTTGTGCCTTTATTTCTACTTTGGTAAAGGTGGGTTTTTCTTCTATTAGTTAAAACAACCCTATAAACCCCTTATGTGCCAAGTTTTAAGCCAAAATAATATATTTATATCAATCGAGTCATTTTGGGTAAATAATTTCAAATGTATGACCCCTTTTTAATTATGAAACCCTACCTTATGTTTTGGCGAGACACATTTATTACTTATTACTGAACGGGCCCCGGGACTTAGTATATGTGGCTAACCGAGGAAGCAAGGGCTGACGGGGATCCCATATACTAGTTCCAACCAAACTACGGTGATACCGGCCCTCGCTAGGAGTTTTAGCGAGGAATGGGAGCTGAGTGCCCTTGGGGGATTCATGTACCCCCATTGGCCTAGGATTTATTCGGTGGTCAGGTCTAGCTAACTTGTCCACCACCCGGAGGAAGAAGGTGTATATGTATGATTTTGATCATTTATGTATGTGCACGAAAGATATGTATGCTAACCACTAATTATGATATGATTACACGAGGAGAAGGTTGGAGATTGTGCACGCCCACTCGCCGGGCCATAACCCTTATGAACAATTATGAATGAAAATGAACGTCGTAATCCCGTTGATGTTTTCTTTTGTTTTAACCACTTGGTAAATTCCTTTTTAAACTTCACACGGGATTAGGGCTTGCATGTATGTGTTTAATTTATGCGATATTATATATCTTATGCCCCGTTTTTATACCCACCAGTCTCTTTTAGACTGAACCCGGTTGTTTTCAGCTGTTTTGTGCAGGTATAGGAGTGCTAGGCGGGAATACAAGTCGTCTAGGTCTTGCATTTATGTTTAGCACTTCTTTTCAGTCTCATATTCATACTCTGGTTGCTACTTTTGTATTTGATCCTGTTATAGATTGGAGCGTTTTGATTTTGTAGGCCGTGAGTGCCGTTGCATATTTGAAGGCTCTTGTATATCTATTTTTGGAGCTTGTTAGCTCATTGTATATATACTATGTAGTTCTTGCTTCCGCGAATTTTCTTTAACTCTGATTTTATGATTCCTGCACTGATTGGTTTAAGGGTTAGTCCCGCCTAGCATAGCGTGTGTGTTGTGTCCCCGTTCGCCGTAGATTTGGCACGTGTATGGACTTCCATTTCATATACGGGTCGGGTCTCGGTGCGGGGGATGTGGTACCTTACGCTCGGGTGCTACATGGTCTTTTGTACAGTTTGTCTCCAGGGTGGAGAGCTTTTGATCGTTCAGGCACTTGGTGCTCGATCCTTGTTTCTTCACGGTTAAGGTGAGGGTGGTTTTCGTTTTAGCTATGTAACAAACCGTACAACCCTTATGTGAAAAGCTTTGGCCAAAAACCTTATGATTATATATATATATATATGGTTTTCAAACGAAGTTATCGAGTAAATTCTTCTGAGTTATATGTATGAGCGTACATAAGCTTTAAAAATGGTTTTGTAATGAGGCTATGCTCCAAACCGTGTGTCTTCATGCTAGCTACGGATTGGGATGACACGGAGAGCTACGTAGATAGCATATGCCGAATTACACGGTAAGGTATGATTTCTTATGGTATGTATTGATCGAGTAAACCTTTTTCAAATAAATTATGAATTATGTTATGTACTTATGATTGTTATGTTTTGGCGAGACACATTTATTACTTATTACTTATCGGGCCCGGGACTTAGTATATGTGGCTAACCGAGGAAGCAAGGGCTGACGGGGATCCGATATACTAGTCCCAACTTACTACGGTGATACCGGCCCTCGCTAGGAGATTTAGCGGGGAATGGGAGCTGAGTGCCCTTGGGGGATTCATGTACCCCCATTGGCCTAGGATTTATTCGGTGGTCAGGTCTAGCTAACTTGTCCACCACCCGGAGGAAGAAGGTTGGTTAGGATTTAAGCCTCTTCTTATATATATGTTTTGATAGAATTATGCACCGTGCGGGAAGGCCGGGATACGGATTGCCCAAACGCCTATTTATGTTATGATTTATGGTCTGTGTGTATTATGATATATTGCCTGATCGCCTAATCAATATATTACTGATATTTATGTACACGGTCGGAGTTTGGTTGGAGATTGTGCACGCTCACTCGCCGAGCCTTATATTTATGTATGATTTATGAATGTAATGAATTTAATATGAATTAGTCGTAAAAGTCGAGCATTGGTTATCTTTTTTCTTGCCCTTTTGGGAAATAAATTCAAATAAAACCTTGCTCGGGATTTATGACTTGCATGTGCATATTTTATATATATGTATCGCTCCTGCTCACTCAGTCTTCTAGAGACTGACCCTCTCCCTCCCCAATCTTTTTAGTGTGCAGGTTTGATCTTTGGAGTTCGGGCTAGGCGGAGGTGTTGGAGTTTTAAGTTGGTCGAGTTAGGTTAGGAGAGTCTTTGCACTCACTCATGTATTGGATTTATGTTTGTATCGATTCCATGGTATCATGACCTTGAATATTTATGTAATTGTCATTGAACTGACCTTACTGGGTTTTGCTATGATTTAAAAGAGGCCTGAAGAGCCCAAATTCCGTTTTTGGTTTGTATGATTGAACTTTGATTTTGCTATGCATTATACTTTAGGAATTGGTAATCATTGCATGGTCTAGCTCCGCCTGGCTTAGGAAGGTTTTTATGTTTGTCTCCCGTTCGCTAGGGTTGGATACGGGTGCGGAGTTACAATTTCGTTACTCGTGTTGAGCCTTAGTGCGGGGGATGTGGTGCCTCACGTGCGGGGTGCTACATCCTTAAGTGGTATCAGAGCCCGGTTGCAAAACCGGTGTTCTTGAGTCGTGTTTGAGTCAGTTAGGTTGCACGGCATAGGAACAACTTGTTAATATGTGCATTGCATCGTTTGGCATGAATATTTGATATTAATTGTCGGGAATTGTTTAATACTTGGATACCATCTACTCTTTTATTTAGTTGCTTTAAATGTTGCAATTTGCATTTTATGTGCCTTGATTCATTTAACTACGTGTCATAAGCATACGCTAATCTTCATGCATCCATATTTGAGTTGATCTTTCTTATATAGGCCACTATCATGCAAACAAAGCCACAAATCATCCCAACTACAATTGGCAAAGTAACTTGAAGGCCGAATGTTCAAATTCCGTGGTTTGTACAATGAAACCATCTATCATGGCTCGTATCATGGGAGGAAGCTTGGATCGCGGGAAGGTTCATCAATCTTACCCTACCTACAAACCTTGAAGGTTCTCAACATACAAGAATTACAAAGACTCAAGTTCCGACTTAAGGGGATGCGTGAGACAACAAGAGGGGTGTGGAACTCTTCACCACCCCGATTTTTGGAGACATCTAATACAAGAGTAAATGCCCCAAGGTTCACCGTTGAAGCTCCGAGTTTGGAATGGTTGAGTGATTGGAAGGCCAAATTGGGAAGCTTCAAGGAGTCGGATACATGATGTGTTAAAAAGGGATTCGACTCAACTCAGATGCAAGGATTGGGAGCCGTTAATCACAAGGCTCATTATGAGGTGAAATATGGAAGCTCACTTGATGCGAATATAAGCGTGGGACAACGAATGGACGCAAGGCAAAAGGGACTTATAAGCATCGAGGAATACAAATTACGTCATCTTTTTGGAACCTTGGAACATGGAGACATCAAGAAGCAAGCAAGAATGGAAAGCGTTATTATGGGTGAATTATGCGTGTAGATCGGAAACAAAGGATAAGCTAAAAGAACTTTAACCGGAGGGGACGTCAAGAGGAAGATTTGGACGACCTTTGGAGGTTGATGCTTGGAAGTACGTTGAGGGGTAAACTCCATTGACAAATAAGACCTTGAGTTCGAGAATAGCACGTTCGGACCGTAGGATATACAAATGGATGAAGAAGATTAGGGAGATTCGAAGACCATGGAAAGCTAAGGAATTATCAATGTCTCCAAAGAAAGTTACAATCATGGGAATGAGAAACTCGTCATCAAGCAAAAAGCTTACCACCTCGGTGACAGGTTCTGCATATTCATGGCATAGCATTGCTGCATCTTTGACTGTTTACTAAGTGCATTGGCATGTTAATCCAACATGCATGGCTTAGTGTTTAATTGACAGGAAATGACTCCACCTTGTTCATCAAGCTATTCATTAATCAAGGCTTCCTCGAATCAAGATGAGAAGAATGGTTGGGTTATATTTTGAAGTTCTGGGTATATAGCTTAGCTAGCACAATCTACAACGAAGAAACTAAGTTGAAGAGTTTTGGGGAAATCTTAATCTCAGAGGCGAGGATTACCTTTAGTTGAAGAATGGAAATACAAGAAGGGATTAAATTGGTCTAGATTTCAAGAAGAGAAAGAAAGAGAAGAGTTGGTGATTAGAAGGAAGTAATTACTGAAGGGTTTGAATTGAACCTTAGGAGTGAATTAAAGAAACAGAAGTGGCTCAGCAAAAATTTCAATGACGGAAGGATTCATGGAGGTTGATATGTAAGAGCAAAAATTTTAAGGGGGAGAGCACGACCGAGAGATGAATTGGAGGATGGGAGTGGTGTTCGCATGAATATGCTAGGAGTAATGACGGGGATGCAAACTAAGGAGAATCTGGAAGTCCTGAGGGTGGAGATTAGGAATGAATAAGACGGTGGTTATGGTTAAGTTATTAAGAGGGAAGCTACGTATGGAATTCTGGTCTGGAGATAATGGAATCATAAGAGGGTTTCTATGAATTTCTAAGCTAGCATTAATAAGGGGGAAAATCGAATCAAGCTATTACTGGTGTTGGTCAAGATTTATTCAACGATGTATGAAGGGGTCCAAGATAATATCATCGAGTTATTAGTTATAAGTTATTAGTTATATCAACGGTAACCCACAAGGAAGCTTAAGTAGAGACCAAATGGAAAAAGGATGATAATTGGAAGTATTGGTCTCAAATTTCAAGAATCATCAAGAACTTTCTATCTTCGGTGAAGGAAATATGGGACCAGTTATCACATATAACGTTGAGGAGGATCGAAAGGAAATGAACGGACAATTGGAACGGAAGGTGGAAAAAGAGTTGTGTTGGGAGAGACTATAAGAACAAACGTCGTAAGGTTGGGATTGAATTATCAAGTTTGCTCAGAGTGGTTACCCTCGGGGATATGTTAAGCACCGATTTGGATAAGGATTGAAGAAGTTGGGTAGCAGTGCAAGTTAGAAAGGATTTAAGGATATAATCCTTAAGGAATTTATCAATCGTTTCACCGGGGAACCCTGAAGAGATTCAAGACAAGTTGGGCACCGAGTTACATTGAGGACAGATCATACCTTGGACAACGACAACTCACAAATCTGAATTTTTGCAACTACGGTGAACGGTACTTAAAGCATTCATGATACATGCATCCATGCAAATTTAGTTTATATAATTTTTATGTTAAGTGTTTTGATCTGCATGGTGTCAAATTACTTGGAATATTTGAAAATCAATGTGGGAGACACTTACTACTTGCGTGGGGTGCCTTAAGTGATTTTGAATTTGGTTTTGCGTGAGTTGCTTGGGAGTATTGGAGACTCCCTTGCTTCATTTTCGGTTAAGAGACGGGGATTCTCTTATTTTTGTTTGAGAGACGGGGTACTCTCTTTGCTTGCGAGAGACGGGGTTCTCTCATTGTTGTTGGAGAGACGGGGTTCTCTCATTGCTGCTCGAGAGACGGGGCTCTCTCCTTGTTGCTTGTGAGAGACGGGGAATCTCTCATGGGTTGATTTCAAGCGTGTTTTGAATCCGAGGACGGATTCTTTTTAAGGGGGAGAGATTGTAACGCCCCCGTTTTTCAGTTTAAATAATGTGACGTATTTGTTTATAAATTGCGCAAATTAATTATTTAATTATATGATTAATTGTTTATAACTGTTTTATTTGATTTAAAACCGTAAACTATTGTTACTTTAATTTAATTCATTTTATTTCTACTTTGATATTTAGTGTTAATTTCTCAATTAGGGTTTCATGTTACCTTAAATATTTCGGTAATTTCGTTAATTAATTTCAACATGTTATTAGTTGGTTTTAATTTAATTAATATGAAATTTAAGTTTAGTAATTTATTTATAACAATATGAATTCGTTCATGAGCATGAGTGTTCTGTTTGTGCTTCGTTCATATATGTAATGATATCGGATTGGTATGAAAATTTAATATGTTGTAAATATGTGTGTTATGAACATGCCTGTATGCTCGGTTTATGTTTTCGGATTCATTTGACGTGTTTATGAATTTAATTTTGATTGTGGAACCAAATCGGGGGCTAACGAGCAATTAGCGCACCCTTGGTTCCGTGCGTGATATCTTGAGCTCGGGAATTCGGATTCGAATTCCGACACCTCCGTTGCCTTCGTATCGACGATTCGGAGACAATGGAACAAGCCTCATACCTTTTTGAGATCATTAAGACCTTCGAAATCCAACCGTAACGAGCAACTCGTGCAAGAAGAGCCCTTATGTTGACTAGTCTTCATGGTGGGACCCCATAACACTCCATAACTTAACCATACCTTAACCATGACTTCTATACCTTGGGTTAAGCCTTTCTCCTACCCTTTTAGCAGCAGAACCGAACCAAACATCTCCCATTTCTGCTGGAGCTGATCGAGAGAGAGGGAGAGAAGAAAGGAGAGAAAACCCTAGGCCATCCTTGTGATTTTGGAGCTCAAATCACCATCTTCTTTCATCAAATCTTCAAGGTATGAATATTTATGTCTTCTCTACTCAATTATGCTTGATTTCATCTATTTAAAACATGATTTGGATCAGATTTGATTAGGGTTTGAATTATGAGATTGGTATGAACTTTTAGGGATTTTTGCTCTTGTGACCTATATGTTTGTGTGGCTGAATTTCTTGCTTATATGTGATCATATGAACTTGTTTCTTGGCTTATTTCTTTCCTAACTGATAGTATATGATTTTAGGAGGATTTCATCTCTTGACCCTTTTATGAAATTAGGAGATATGGAGCTCCAAACTTGATGTTCAAAATGTTTCCCCTGTTTTCGAACTGCTGTGTGAGATTTGGTGTTGTTGCATGATCATATGGCCTCCATTTCGTGTGAAATTGCTTGGAGTTGATGTATACTCATTGTTATATATGTTAGCATTCATGTTTCAAGTATTTGGATCCATTTGAAGCCTCAAAACCGAAATACATGGCCTGTTTCTATGCATGCACCATGACCGATTTGTTGCTGTTGCCTATGTGTGGTTGTTGGTCACCCTAATGTGCTTTAAATGGTACCATTTTGCATATATATGATGTATATAAGTTGTTTAGTATGTTAGCATGCATTCCCCAAAGTTTCAGATCCAAATTCAAGCCCTAAGTACTTGATCAAGGCATGATAGAATCATTAGGGCTCATATGTACGATTTTGGCGACCCAGTTTTGTTGCATGGATTCGATGATCTTAACGTGTGATTTAGCCTTTGAACTCTAAATGAAAAATGTTCATAACATGCCAAATATGTTGTATATTCAGTTTCAGAGCATTTGGAGTTGGTTTGGTATGCCTTTGGATTGAATTTGTATGAGTTCAGTGTTGCCGGTAAAATTTTACGTGTGACTTGGTTCTGTACCGTGACACCCCCGTGTCTCATTTACTCATAAGAGGGAGACACGGGCGTGTCACACCCTCTGGGCAGCTCTGTACTGAGCCACGCCCGTGGCTCAGTTGGGCAAGGGTTGGTGACACCCCCGTGTCACTTCCCATGCGCAGTCTTCGTTACTTCCTCTTCGGTTTTTGATTTGTTTCACCTCCTTAATGACTTTATCTCCTTTTGTGTTAAACTATGAACTTGTTTTGCTATGTGTTAGGAGTATTTTGGTTCAATTTCGTGGCATTTGGATGAGTTATAGGTATGATTTTGCTTATTGCCGTTTATGCGTGTTTATATGTCGTTTATGAATCGCATCACTTATTTTCTATATCATATGATTTCTTCTTGTCGTCAAACCTTGGATATATGCTATGTTATGTAATATGAAGTATGTAGTGGCATGTTGGGAGAGTTTGAACATGTTCTATGCCTCTAATTGAGTTCTTGAATAAATTGAATGGAGATATGAATTGAATGATCTATGATTGAACAAGTGAATGAATTGGTTATATGATCTTTATGTCTGCATATCATGTGTGAGCATTGCCGTGCGTCATATATGGTTCATTTAGAGTCTTGAGTCTCACGAACACGTCTTGTGGTCTGTAACGCCCCGACTTTTCGGACGTAAAGGTAGAGCGTATGTGTTTACCTAATTGCGCGAATTAATTGTTTTTACGTGTTTTATATTTAATTTTATTATAATTGTTATTATTTTATTATATTATATTATTTTATTTTAATATTATTAATTTTATATATATATGTTTCGTATTACATATATATATATATATATATGTTTAATTATTTTATTATTAGCTTAATGATTATACTAATTATATGTTATGTTAATTAATCATGTTTTAATTAATTAATTGATTATTTATATATATATATATTTATACGTACTATATATATAATTATGCATGAAAATTATTTCTGCATGATTTCATTTCGGTTTTGCATGGAAATTTGCATGAATTGCATGGGAATTTTATAAATTTATGCATGCAAATTAATGTATTTATGCATGGATTGTTTGGAATATGCATGTTGTTTATTTTGTGCTTCGTTCTCTTATGAAATGATATCAAATTGCCGCAAATTTGTAATATGTTGTACGTATATGTGTTATGAACATGATTTTATACTCAAATTATGTTTTTGAATTCATTTGTTATGTTAACGAATTAAATTTTAATTGAGGAACCAAAACGGGAGCTAACGAGCACTTAGCGTACCCTTGGTTCCGAATTTAATATCTTGAGCTCGGGAACTCGGATTCGAGTTCCGTCAACTCCGCTGAACTCGTAACGAAAATTCGAGTTTAGTAAACTTAGCCTTACATTTTTCCCAATTCATTTGAAACTCCGAAATCCAACCGAAAAACGAAACGGAGACCAACTTGACCTTGTTACACTAAATCAGCCATATCTTGGCCAAACCACAACCAAACTAACCATGGTTTGATTCCTTTTAACCCTAACTCAACCATCTATCAGTAAATATCAAGCCCTAACCGATATTATCCTCTCACCATCCCCAAACATCAGCCAAAGCTACTGTTTTCTCTCCAGACCCGTAACCCTCCATCCCTTGGAGATTTTGGAGCTCAAATCTTCCCCAAACTTCAAGCAATCATCAAGGTAAGTTAAGGGTTGTAATATATGATTAATTTTGAGCATTTTCATCCTTTCATTCATGATTTTGAGCATGGTTTAATCATTTCTGGGCCATTTTACCGAAAAGGGGAGTTTTTGTATAAATTCTTGATCTTCTTCGTTTCTCAATGATTTTGATTGATTCCAAGCCTTAGATTAATTGATTTAACATCCTCATATCAATTATGATCATTGCTTTCGTGTTTGTTGAGAAATATATGAGATATCGTTTATGTAATTTTCAGAAAATTTCACATAAGGTCACGTGTGCTTCCATGCCTTGCTTGATCACTTTTGGAACTGATTATGTGTTGAATATATGATATTTTGCTGCACAATTGTTGGTCTTTTGGACCTGATCTGAGTCATTTGAACCGCGTTCCAGCTTGCCCTGTTTTTTCGAGTCTTGGCCCTGTTTTGGCGCTGGTTTTAAGCTGTCAATTTGCTACGTTCTTCTTCCCTTTTTGGCTGTCCATTTCCGTGGCTTTTAGCATGTATTCTTGTTGAAGTTGTTGCTGCATATTACACCTTGTTTTGTTGCTTTGGTTGCCTGCTTTTCTTGCTTGGAGTTGCTGCTTTCTCTGCGCCATTTTTGCTGTCGAAACAGGGGAGGGGCTGCTGTGAGACACGGGGGTGTCAGCTCTGGCCTTTCCAACGTGACACGGGGGTGCAGACTTGGCCTGGGATTTCTGTACCGAGACACGGGCGTGTCTCGGTCTAGTTTTGGAGGGTGACACGGGGGTGTCACCCCGTTTTTCTTAATCTATTCCTGCGTTTTCTTCTTCTTCTTTGCGTGATGTTGGCTGCTGCTTTTATTGAGTGTGCGTGCGTATATATATATGTCTGTGTGTGTGTTGGTTGTGAATGGTGTGCATGGTGTTGTGTTGTAATTGCATGCATGTTGTGTATAATATATAGTATATATACATTTATGCATGTAATATATATAATACATATGCATGCATGTTTGTGTGTGTGTGGGTGTACGTGCATGTAATATATATATATGTATTACATATAATTGCATGCATGGATTTATATATATATGAAATATTTATGTTAATTTTGCATGCATGTGTGTGTGTGTGTACGTGTATGTGGATATACTATATATATATATGTATGATTATATATTATTATATATATATTATATTCTATATGGTTATATATTATATAGTATATATATTTATTATATATTTCATATATTATTTGATTTAATTTACTTCTTGAAAGTAATTGAATTCTATTTCGCGTATTTATTCGACTGACTATTGTTTGAACGTTTATTTATTCTATTCCTTATGTGAATATGAATATTATATGTGTTGTGCTTACTAATTGAATATTAGATTAATTGATGTGAATTATGAATTTATGAATTTATGAATATTATGAATGTTATGAATTTATGAACTTATGAGATTGAATGAAATATATGAACGAATACATGAGTATATGTTTTAAATTTATTAATCGTGCACATGAACATTTTTATAATATAACATGATCATTTATGCATTCATGTCATATGCACTTCATTGCCGAGCGTCATATGTGGTCATGAGTCTCATACCTTTTCTTTTACACAGATTCGGGTTTGGTCAGGGACGAGGACGAGCCTTGAGACGCTTGTGCCTTTATTTCTACTTTGGTAAAGGTGGGTTTTTCTTCTATTAGTTAAAACAACCCTATAAACCCCTTATGTGCCAAGTTTTAAGCCAAAATAATATATTTATATCAATCGAGTCATTTTGGGTAAATAATTTCAAATGTATGACCCCTTTTTAATTATGAAACCCTACCTTATGTTTTGGCGAGACACATTTATTACTTATTACTGAACGGGCCCCGGGACTTAGTATATGTGGCTAACCGAGGAAGCAAGGGCTGACGGGGATCCCATATACTAGTTCCAACCAAACTACGGTGATACCGGCCCTCGCTAGGAGTTTTAGCGAGGAATGGGAGCTGAGTGCCCTTGGGGGATTCATGTACCCCCATTGGCCTAGGATTTATTCGGTGGTCAGGTCTAGCTAACTTGTCCACCACCCGGAGGAAGAAGGTGTATATGTATGATTTTGATCATTTATGTATGTGCACGAAAGATATGTATGCTAACCACTAATTATGATATGATTACACGAGGAGAAGGTTGGAGATTGTGCACGCCCACTCGCCGGGCCATAACCCTTATGAACAATTATGAATGAAAATGAACGTCGTAATCCCGTTGATGTTTTCTTTTGTTTTAACCACTTGGTAAATTCCTTTTTAAACTTCACACGGGATTAGGGCTTGCATGTATGTGTTTAATTTATGCGATATTATATATCTTATGCCCCGTTTTTATACCCACCAGTCTCTTTTAGACTGAACCCGGTTGTTTTCAGCTGTTTTGTGCAGGTATAGGAGTGCTAGGCGGGAATACAAGTCGTCTAGGTCTTGCATTTATGTTTAGCACTTCTTTTCAGTCTCATATTCATACTCTGGTTGCTACTTTTGTATTTGATCCTGTTATAGATTGGAGCGTTTTGATTTTGTAGGCCGTGAGTGCCGTTGCATATTTGAAGGCTCTTGTATATCTATTTTTGGAGCTTGTTAGCTCATTGTATATATACTATGTAGTTCTTGCTTCCGCGAATTTTCTTTAACTCTGATTTTATGATTCCTGCACTGATTGGTTTAAGGGTTAGTCCCGCCTAGCATAGCGTGTGTGTTGTGTCCCCGTTCGCCGTAGATTTGGCACGTGTATGGACTTCCATTTCATATACGGGTCGGGTCTCGGTGCGGGGGATGTGGTACCTTACGCTCGGGTGCTACATCCTTAAGTGGTATCAGAGCTTAGGGTTGCAAAACCCGGGCTCTAGTGTCGTGTTGAGTCAGTTAGGTCGTTCGGCTTCAGGAACAACTTGTCAATATGTTGCGTATGCATTGTTTACGTGCTTGTGTGCTCTAAATCTTGAATTTTGATCGAATTAATTGCACTTGCATGCATGGACTAAAAATAGCATGCATTTTAGTGTTTCTTGAACAGGATGCCTCCACGTAAACATAGTGAGAGATCTCCCGGACATCGTCGTCATCATGATCGATCTCCTACGCCTCCACCCCAACCACAAGCACCACCGATGGATATGGGGAATTTTATGGAAGCAGTTTTCAACTATGTCAAGCATAGGAGGGCTCAAGCTCCCCCACCACAACAGGCAGAACAACAAGCTCCTCCACTAAACCATAACAATAGAGATCCTCATGGGGTGTTTCTGAGTTACAACCCCCCTCGATTTTCTGGTCCTATTGAGGATGCGGTCTCGGAGGGTTGGTTGATTCGAGTAGAGAGGATACCTGGAGTCCGACAGTCTACTACGCAAGGGGAGGAAATTAAAAAGAAGGATCCGGTTGTTAGAGCTCCTATGGGAAGAGGATCCGGATCGAATTCGGGAAAGAGGCCGATGGTTCAAGCTAGTCCGCCTCCTAAGGGTCCATTTAAGAAACCTCGGTTTGGAGAACAAGGTTCTAAGGCCGCACCGACTCGACCAAAGACGCTATCCATGGCACCAACGAGAGATCGACAAGGTCCGAGTGAGGCGAGATTGGCTCAAGCTCCTTGTACACATTGTGGAGGACCAACTCATAATTACCATAACTGTCGGAGGAGGTTGAATTTGTGCTTCATATGTGGAAAAGCAGATCATAGGGCGGATGCATGCCCCGACAAGATTCCGGGATTTAAAAAGGGAGTTCAAAGGCCAATGATTCAGGCTCGTGCTTACACCCTCGAAGGTGAAGATCAAGGTGCAGAGATTGATCCCACAGCAGTGGTAGAAGGTACCCTATGCATACATAACATGAGCATTCATGCACTCTTTGATTCGGGTGTCACGCTTTCCTTTATTTCTTGTGACTTAGTTGCTATTCTGTACTTGCCTGTTATTTGCTTTTTCTTCTTGTTGTTTGGTGAGTTCGCCACTGGATGGTAGTCCTCAGACAGATCAGTTGATTCGGGATTTTTGCTCTTGTGACCTATATGTTTGTGTGGCTGAATTTCTTGCTTATATGTGATCATATGAACTTGTTTCTTGGCTTATTTCTTTCCTAACTGATAGTATATGATTTTAGGAGGATTTCATCTCTTGACCCTTTTATGAAATTAGGAGATATGGAGCTCCAAACTTGATGTTCAAAATGTTTCCCCTGTTTTCGAACTGCTGTGTGAGATTTGGTGTTGTTGCATGATCATATGGCCTCCATTTCGTGTGAAATTTCTTGGAGTTGATGTATACTCATTGTTATATATGTTAGCATTCATGTTTCAAGTATTTGGATCCGTTTGAAGCCTCAAAACCGAAATACATGGCCTGTTTCTATGCATGCACCATGACAGATTTGTTGCTGTTGCCTATGTGTGGTTGTTGGTCACCCTAATGTGCTTTAAATGGTACCATTTTGCATATATATGATGTATATAAGTTTTTTAGTATGTTAGCATGCATTCCCCAAAGTTTCAGATCCAAATTCAAGCCCTAAGTACTTGATCAAGGCATGATAGAATCATTAGGGCTCATATGTACGATTTTGGCGACCCAGTTTTGTTGCATGGATTCGATGATCTTAACGTGTGATTTAGCCTTTGAACTCTAAATGAAAAATGTTCATAACATGCCAAATATGTTGTATATTCAGTTTCAGAGCATTTGGAGTTGGTTTGGTATGCCTTTGGATTGAATTTGTATGAGTTCAGTGTTGCCGGTAAAATTTTACGTGTGACTTGGTTCTGTACCGTGACACCCCCGTGTCTCATTTACTCATAAGAGGGAGACACGGGCGTGTCACACCCTCTGGGCAGCTCTGTACTGAGCCACGCCCGTGGCTCAGTTGGGCAAGGGTTGGTGACACCCCCGTGTCACTTCCCATGCGCAGTCTTCGTTACTTCCTCTTCGGTTTTTGATTTGTTTCACCTCCTTAATGACTTTATCTCCTTTTGTGTTAAACTATGAACTTGTTTTTCTATGTGTTAGGAGTATTGTGGTTCAATTTCGTGGCATTTGGATGAGTTATAGGTATGATTTTGCTTATTGCCGTTTATGCGTGTTTATATGTCGTTTATGAATCGCATCACTTATTTTCTATATCATATGATTTCTTCTTGTCGTCAAACCTTGGATATATGCTATGTTATGTAATATGAAGTATGTAGTGGCATGTTGGGAGAGTTTGAACATGTTCTATGCCTCTAATTGAGTTCTTGAATAAATTGAATGGAGATATGAATTGAATGATCTATGATTGAACAAGTGAATGAATTGGTTATATGATCTTTATGTCTGCATATCATGTGTGAGCATTGCCGTGCGTCATATATGGTTCATTTAGAGTCTTGAGTCTCACGAACACGTCTTGTGGTCTTTTGTACAGTTTGTCTCCAGGGTGGAGAGCTTTTGATCGTTCAGGCACTTGGTGCTCGATCCTTGTTTCTTCACGGTTAAGGTGAGGGTGGTTTTCGTTTTAGCTATGTAACAAACCCTACAACCCTTATGTGAAAAGCTTTGGCCAAAAACCTTATGATTATATATATATATATATGGTTTTCAAACGAAGTTATCGAGTAAATTCTTCTGAGTTATATGTATGAGCGTACATAAGCTTTAAAAATGGTTTTGTAATGAGGCTATGCTCCAAACCGTGTGTCTTCATGCTAGCTACGGATTGGGATGACACGGAGAGGTACGTAGATAGTATATGCCGAATTACACGGTAAGGTATGATTTCTTATGGTATGTATTGATCGAGTAAACCTTTTTCAAATAAATTATGAATTATGTTATGTACTTATGATTGTTATGTTTTGGCGAGACACATTTATTACTTATTACTTATCGGGCCCGGGACTTAGTATATGTGGCTAACCGAGGAAGCAAGGGCTGACGGGGATCCGATATACTAGTCCCAACTTACTACGGTGATACCGGCCCTCGCTAGGAGATTTAGCGGGGAATGGGAGCTGAGTGCCCTTGGGGGATTCATGTACCCCCATTGGCCTAGGATTTATTCGGTGGTCAGGTCTAGCTAACTTGTCCACCACCCGGAGGAAGAAGGTTGGTTAGGATTTAAGCCTCTTCTTATATATATGTTTTGATAGAATTATGCACCGTGCGGGAAGGCCGGGATACGGATTGCCCAAACGCCTATTTATGTTATGATTTATGGTCTGTGTGTATTATGATATATTGCCTGATCGCCTAATCAATATATTACTGATATTTATGTACACGGTCGGAGTTTGGTTGGAGATTGTGCACGCTCACTCGCCGAGCCTTATATTTATGTATGATTTATGAATGTAATGAATTTAATATGAATTAGTCGTAAAAGTCGAGCATTGGTTATCTTTTTTCTTGCCCTTTTGGGAAATAAATTCAAATAAAACCTTGCTCGGGATTTATGACTTGCATGTGCATGTTTTATATATATGTATCGCTCCTGCTCACTCAGTCTTCTAGAGACTGACCCTCTCCCTCCCCAATCTTTTTAGTGTGCAGGTTTGATCTTTGGAGTTCGGGCTAGGCGGAGGTGTTGGAGTTTTAAGTTGGTCGAGTTAGGTTAGGAGAGTCTTTGCACTCACTCATGTATTGGATTTATGTTTGTATCGATTCCATGGTATCATGACCTTGAATATTTATGTAATTGTCATTGAACTGACCTTACTGGGTTTTGCTATGATTTAAAAGAGGCCTGAAGAGCCCAAATTCCGTTTTTGGTTTGTATGATTGAACTTTGATTTTGCTATGCATTATACTTTAGGAATTGGTAATCATTGCATGGTCTAGCTCCGCCTGGCTTAGGAAGGTTTTTATGTTTGTCTCCCGTTCGCTAGGGTTGGATACGGGTGCGGAGTTACAATTTCGTTACTCGTGTTAAGCCTTAGTGCGGGGGATGTGGTGCCTCACGTGCGGGGTGCTACACGTTTGACCCGCCCACAAACGCGCTTCAAGTGGCAAGTCCCTCGAACTCCTTCGAAACTTCAAGACTCCAAAATTGCAGTCCTCTAGAGTAATAATCCACACTAACCTTGATCACGATTTAAACAGGGAGGATGCTAGTACTATGTTTAGTGTTTAGGCTCTCTAAAGTTTGTATGGTGTAATTTGGAGGAATTTTTCCCTATCTATCTCTCATGGGGTTTGAACCCCATACGTATATAGGTTAGGGGGTTTCGAACCCCTTATCCCTTTAGGAGAGGGTTTTGTAAACCCTCATGACTTGGGATTACTTGCTAGGTAAGAAAGGTTCTTCTACTTTGACCAAAAGTCCACTTTGATCAACTTGTCTTGCAAGAAATTCTACCTAACTCTCTTAGATATTTTCATGAGATATTTTATTTATTCATAATAAATAAATTAATGCTAATAATTAATTAATTCATAATTAATTATTTACCAAACTTTCTAATTCCAAATTAGTACTTAACTTTAATTCATAATTAAATTGAAGCCCATTAAACAATTAACCAACTTAATTACTTAATCATCATCACATGTGACCATGTCTTCTCGAGACTCCCGCCCCACACGTGCCTTGTGTACGTGTGGCCCCCAACCAACCATTTGTTGGTTCGATCAACTCGTTTAATCGATTCTAGCCTTCACCCTCATGACCGGACATTTGTGTGTAACCCTCTAGGTTCTTTATTCAATTAGCAGTGACACTGATTAATTAATACTTTTATTAATTAACCAGTTCACAGATCACACTATCATAGTCTAGTAACAGGTGTGTGACCCCTAACTGAATAAGAATATATCAATTCGAAAGAACCTTTATGTCATTAACATATGTGAAATAAGGTCCTCCTATAATCTATCTCTCAATCAAGATCTAGGGTAAAGGAATAAACAGAACTCTGATAATCTTGATCTTAATGCTAAGTTCATTTCATATCCATTTGATCTCGATCCAAGAAACCCTTTTCTTGATCTCGATCTTCTGCCTTGACCAAGGACTCTCAGATATCATATGAATGTCTTACACAATAAGAGATCAATTTGCTAAAGTAAGTGTAGGTCCTTTATTAATTCTCATATGCTTTCATATGCCACTTTTGCAGCCCTAACATAAGCCACAGTTCAGCTTCTCGGGTGACATCCTTTTAGGCCTATATCTAAAACTACAGAGTAAGCTCATATAAAACATCGATGGAATCTCAAGTCTAAGGACTAAGCAATCACATCAATGACTCGTGAGATATTTCCTAATCTGGAAGTTTCTATTTCTAGAAATAGAAACTCCCTTTCCCATTTAGGAATCTTCTCACACAGGACATCTCAGTGTACTCATTCAAGTCAAACGAGCACCCCCATGTATCACACACATATCGACTATACACTTTACACCCCATAAAACAAGGTGATCCTTCTTAAGGGCGTGATCACACGAGCAAGCCACAAACGAGTCAATTTGACACTCCCACTGCCTTTTGGACTCATCGGCTTGGAGTGATTTCAGATCTTAACTTATGTAATTTGGGGCTAGTTTCATGAACCACTTCTCCTAAATGGTTGAGTCCTATAAGTCGGTTAAATTAGAGGAGTTCTTATACATGCGCAGTTAAAGTAAGCATACAATCAACCTAGAGCATATAAAGAAGTATTGCCTTATGATCAAATCAGTTCGTTTATTACTCAAAAGATTATTTGTGAATTATAAAGGAAAAGCACTAAGCGGATTACAAGATCGGCTTTAAGGGCACTATTCCTACCAGAGATTGCCATTGTTATGACTTTAATTTATGTTTGACTTGTTGTTGATGTGTAAACCTACTTTCACAGTTTGCATTATATAACATAATTTGAGGAAGTTTATGTTAGGAATAGTGCCCTTAAAGCAGATTTTTACTTTACTATTTCCTTGTAAAATCACAAACAGTCTTTGAATAATAAACGAAATGATTTTGTTCATAGACAATCACTTCTTTATGTGCTTATTTATGTCTGTTTGGGTTTGACTTTGTTTTGCATATATTGAACTCCCTAATCCGATGAGGCCGTTAAGAACTTTGCCGTTATGGGAATGACACATGAAACAAGGTCTTAACTCCATAGGCGAGGATTAGAAACTTCTCCAAGTGAATGGGTCCAACAGATAGTGGGAGTGTCGACCTTGACTCTGCTGAGACTTGATTATGTGATTATGTCCTTTTGAAGGATCACTCAGTTTCATGGAGTGATAAGTGCATACGTTGATGCGTTCGTAATACATAAGGGTGATTGTTACAAGAACTTCATCACTGAGATGTCCCGCATGAGAACATTCCTAAATGGGAAAGGAAGTTTCCAGAAACTTCCAGATTAGGAAATATCTCACAGGCCAATGACGTGATTCATTAATCCTTAGACTTGAGATTCTATAATATCTCATATGAACTAACTCTGTGATCTTTGATATAGGCTCAAAAGTGTGTCGCCATATAGACACCTGAACCACGGTCTATGTTGGGATTACACAAGTGGCATATGTAGAATTAGTTGTTGGGAAAACGAATAGAAATGCAGCGGAACGAATCTTGCAATTCCTATTCCCAAATTCGTAGAGATCAAGAAACTCACTTAGGTAGTAGCTTTCTTGACACGTTCTAGCCGCCCAAGAACGCTCTACACACGGCTTGATCCCTAAAAGCTCCTTCGAATCTTTCAAAACTTCACGATAGTAGCCCTCTAGAGAATTAGTCCACCAACCGCGACCACGATCCAAATAGGGAGGATGCTAGTTCTATATTCGGTGTTTAGGCTCTGGGGTTTAGTATATAATTTGGAGAAGGAGAATTTGTCTATCATCATAAAATGGGGTTCGAACCTTATGTACAAATAGGCAAGGGGTTCGAACCCCTTTGCTTGTTGAGCAAGGGTTTCCTAAACCCTTTTGGTAAGGGATTTCTTGCTTGAAGACTAAGTCTCTTTGTAACGCTTGAGCGCGAGACGTCACATCCCCCGCACCATGACCCGACCCGTATACGAAATGGATTTCCATACACGTGCCGAGTCATAGCGAACGGAGACATACACACTCGCTAAGCCAGGCGGGACTAGCCTATAACTTAAACCCCAACATGCAACAATCAGAGCAATAGAAAAGCGGAAGCAATCAATCATATATTATATATTGAGCTAAATGCTCTAGGTACCAACATGTAATTCATATATTGAGCTATACGCTCTATGTACCAATATTTTATGTAAGATACTTATAGGTACCATATACATGTACGCTCGAAACATAACAAAATCCAAAAGAGAACAAAATGTAATCATATGCGTGTAAAGGAAAGGCTAGACACGGTGCAAGACTCTCCCTGACTGGTATCCCGCCTAGCATCCCTCTTCCTGCAAAAACAACTGAAACAACTCCGGGTTCAGTCTTAGACAGACTGGTGGGTATAAAAAGAAATAGGCATAAGAACATAATATTGCCGAATTTAACCACGTACATGCAAATTATAATCTTTATTCGAGGTTTTGAATACTTTTTCCCAAGTGGGAAAATAAATACAACGAATAGGATTATAACCATTCATTTCATTCATTAGGTCATTCGTGGCTCGGCGAGAGGGCGTGCATTATCTCCAACCACCACCTCGTGTAATTCATTAATCATTCATTCATTCATTCGTTCATGCATTCTTTCTTTCGTGCACATTCATTAGAACATTCATTCGTTCATTCATAGACTCCTTTTTCCTCCGGGTAGGGAACGGGTTTGCAAGGCCCGAACCCTCATTCATTAATGCTAGAGGGGTACATGAATCCCCAAAAGCGCGGGGCCCCTTTCATTCACTAATCTCCTAGTGAAATCCAGGTTGCCGACATTGTTGGAACTAGTATAAATGGATTCCCGTCATCCCATGCTTCCCCGGTTCACCACTACAATAAGTCCCGGGCCCCCATTCATTGTGATCACTCAATCATTACTCGCCAAAACATTTTGGTAGGATATTCCAGAAAAAGGCTTTCGTTTAAAACATTTGCCCATTAAAAACTTGGTATAAATACCTATATAGGGTTCTGGCCAAAATCTTGGACATTAGGTGTTCGGGGTCATATTGTTAACTAATAGAAGAAAAACCCACCTGGTAGACAAAAAGAACCCGACAAAGCTCTCACTGCCCGACCTCGTCACCCACTGGATCAAGATCTGTGTGACAAAGGTAGTGTGAGACTCAATTATGACCACAGTAGACGCTCGGCTATGCAATCATGCTATGGAAAGCTTAAAATGCAATAATATGTTCAAATATGGTCATGAATATCATAGAATTCAATTAAACACATAATTCACCAAGTTTCGTTCATTATACAGTAAAACCGTATTCATTCCCGTTCATATCGTTCATACTTTCATACTTGCATTCATAAGGTTATCAATATCATATATCAATCATAAAACATAACTTTAATACATTCACGTTACATACAATTCACAAATACTAGCAATAAACGCAAAACAAGCAATAAAAGAGTTCCCCCAAAGCTGCCATTACAAATGACACGGCCGTGTTGAGTTTTCAAAGGAAACGGACACGGCCGTGTCCGAGGTTTAAAATCAGAAAAATTCAAAGTCGAGGGCTTGACACGGCCGTGTTGAGTTTTCAAAGCGTTTGGACACGGCCGTGTCCAAGATTAAATTCAGAAAAAATCAAAGTCGAGGGCCCAACACGGCCGTGTCCATTTTCAGTTCAAAGCTGACACGGCCGTGTCAGCTCGTCGTCTTCACAAGAGAAACAGAGCATAAGCTCTGTTTCTTCGAGGGAAAAGCTTGCAAAACAGGACAACAACAAGGAAGCTCTTTTATACCACTTAGACATGTATTCAAGTCATATAATTCACATATATCATGCAATCCAATCATATGTGCAAGAATTCACACCCAAAGTTGGCAAAAGATCACTCAAAAACCAAGTTCTCATCCATGAAGCTTCAAGCTTCAACAACGGCACATCATGTAATACATATCCAACATGAGATTTAAAGATATAGAAATGATGAGGAAGTTACAAGCAACACATTCCATGCATCAACTATCACTTAAAACCAAGGAAAGACATGGAACCAAGAATTTATACCATTTGATTCATTTCAAGCTTTTTCTCATAACACATGATTCCCCAACTCATACCAAGATATAATCGGAAGAAAATGGAGAGGAGAATGAGAGAAAAACAATCCATATCTTACCTTGGAAGAAGATTGAACAAGAGTTGATCTTGAGCTTAGGGTTAGATTGATCAAACAAGGGTTTTCTTCAAGCTTCTCCTTGGCCTCTTGAGATGATGATGATCGATGAAATGAAATGCATAAGGGACAAATGCTGATATTAAGTGATAAAATGGGCAGAATACGGTCGGTTCAAGTCCGGTTCGTTTAGTAAACGGTTCAACAAGTTACAAGGTCGAGGCTATGGAAAGGTTCGTTGTCGAAGGTTCAAACGATATCGAAAAAGTATAAGGTCAAGTTTAATGGATAGGTAACGTCGAAACAAGTTCAAGGCCGGTTACGGATCTCGATTTCGAGGTCCGGAGCTCAAGATATCGCGAAAACCGTTCAGGGTTGCCTATATACAAATAGGTCCCTAAACTTTCAAAAAGTGGCAATTAAGCCCCAAACTCAATTTCCAATTGAGTCCAAAACATTCAAATAAGTTACAATCAAGTCCGCGAATTACACGAAACATATAATTCCATTCAATTAACACCTAATTCACAAAATTCACATTCTCACAAATTCGTTAATATATTCATAGCACATATTGGAATTCATATATAAAATTTAAACAATTAAATCAATTTAGAAACAAATTCAATTAGTAAAACAAGATATAAACTCATATAATTAAATGTAAATGCGCATGTAACTCTTACCTGTACGTGTGAAAACACGGGGCGTTACAACCTCTCCCCCTTAAAGAGAATCCGTCCTCGGATTCATTGCTCGGTCGGAACAATTCGGGGTAGAACTTCTTCATTTTCTCTTCCGTTTCCCACGTAGCTTCTTCCGGCTTATCACTTCGCCACAACACTTTCACCAAGGGAAACCGTCTGTTTCGAAGTTCTTGAAATTTCCGTTCCAGAATCTTAACTGGTTTCTGAACAAAAGTGAGATTCGGTTCGAGCTCAACCTCTTCAATCGGTATGATCACTGATTCATCGGGATAGTACTTCCGAAGTTGTGACACATGGAAGACATTGTGAATACCCGTTAAACTTGGAGGCAAATCCAATCTGTAAGCTGTATATCCGATTCTCTCTAAAATCTCATAAGGTCCCAAATATCGGGGATTCAACTTTCCTCCTTTTCCAATTCGGGTAAATCCTTTCCGAGGTGAAGCTTTCAGGAATACCCTATCCCCAACTTCAAATTCAAGATCTTTCCTTCGCTTATCTGCATAACTTTTCTGTCGATCTTGGGCTACTTTCATCCGTTGTCGGATAATTGAACCTTTTCAATAGCATCTTGAATAGCTTTGGAAGGTTTATCTTTCCTTTCACCTCTTTGTACCCCTTCTTGCTTACTCCACTTCCATTCTTCCAAATCGAAAAACAACGGGGATCGACACTTCCTTCCATAAAGAAACTCATACGGTGCCATTTCTGTAGAAGCTTCATAACTATTATTGTAGGCAAACTCAATCAAGGGCAATTGTTCATTCCATGAACTCGAGAAATCCAACGCACACGCCCTTAACATATCCTCAAGATATCTGATTAACCTTTCAGATTGCCCATCCGTCTGTGGATGAAAAGCTGTACTGAACTGAAGCTTAGTTCCCAAACACTTCTGTAATTCTTGCCAGAACTTGGAAGTGAATCTTGGATCCCTGTCTGAAACAATACTAGCTGGCACTCAATGTAACCGAACAATCTCATCACAATACCTCTTAGCCAACTTACCTATCTTATCTGACATCCGAACTGCAAAAAAATGCGCTGACTTGGTTAACCTGTCCACGATTACACAAATTCCATCGAATCCACCCTTCACTCTAGGTAAACCCGATACAAAATCCATTGCTATCTGTTCCCATTTCCATTCGGGAATAGGTAGTGGCTGTAACAATCCTGACGGCTTCTGATGCTCAGCTTTCACTAGCTGACAAGTCAGACAATGCTTCACATAATTCACTACGTCTCTCTTCAACCCGTTCCACCAATAATACTGTTTCAAGTCCCGATACATCTTGTTTCCACCAGGATGCACCGAATAAACAGTTTTATGAGCTTCATCCAAAATAGCTCTTCTCAATTCCGTTGGAACTACCGCTCTGTTCTTAAATCGAAAGATTCCTGTATCATCGAATCCAAAAGGACACTCGGAGTCTGATCGAGCCTTCTCAATCAACTTCTGAATCTCAACATCCGTCCGTTGTGCCTCAAATATCTGTTGCCTTAACTCTGGACGTACTGAGATGTTACCAATACGAACCTTTATCTTAACCAACTCCATTGGTTGTCCAATATTTACCTTCAAATTGGATACACTAGCCTTCCTGCTTAATGCATCCGCTACCACATTAGCTTTACCCGGGTGATACTTAATCACACAATCATAATCCTCGAGAGTCTCCATCCACCTTCGTTGCCTTCTATTCAACTCCTTCTGAGAGAATAAGTACTGAAGACTCTTGTGATCGGTAAAAATCTCAAAAGAAGTTCCATACAAATAATGTCTCCACTTCCCTAAGGCAAAAATCACCGCTGCAAGTTCCAGATCGTGAGTGGGATAATTCTTCTCATGCTCTTTCAATTTCCTAGAGGCATAAGCAATTACTCTCCCGTTTTGCATCAAAACACAACCTAAGCCTTCATGGGAAGCATCCGTATACACCATAAACCCTTCAATACCATCCGGAAGTGCAAGTATTGGCACAAAAGTTAACTTATCCTTCAAGAGCTGAAAACTAACTTCACACTTCTCATCCCACTTAAACTGAACCTCTTTCTTGGTTAATCGGGTTAACGGAGCCGCAATCTTAGAAAAATCCTTAACAAATCTTCGGTAATAACCGACTAAACCCAAGAAACTTCGGATCTCAGAAACATTCTTAGGACTCTGCCACTTAGAAACTGCCTCTACTTTCGAAGGATCCACTTCTAATCCTTTGCTCGAAATGATATGTCCCAAGAAACTCACCCTGTCAATCAAAAACTCGCATTTACTGAACTTGGCATAAAGCTGGTTATCACTTAAAGTCTCCAATACCAATCTCAAATGCCGAGCATGATCCTCTTCTGACCTTGAGTACACCAAAATATCATCGATGAAGATCACAACAAACTTATCCAAATACGGCCGGAAAATCCGATGCATCATATCCATAAAAGCTGTCGGTGCATTAGTTAATCCAAATGGCATCACCATGAATTCATAATGTCCATACCGGGTATTAAATCCTGTCTTAGGAATATCTTCCTCCTTAATCTTTAACTGATAATATCCTTGCCTTAAATCGAGCTTGGAATACACTCACGACCCTTGTAGCATGTCAAATAAATCCTCCATATTAGGCAATGGATACTTATTCTTTACAGTCATCCGATTCAACTCCCAGTAGTCAATGCACATCCTTAAGGTTCCATCTTTCTTCTTAACAAAGAGAACCGGCGCGCCCCACGGTGACGAACTTGGCCGAATATAACCGTTCTTGAGAAGATCTTCCAGCCGAACTTTTAACTCCTGTAACTTTGCCGGTGCCATCCGGTAAGGAGTCTTAGAATAAGGTTCAGATCCCGGATATAAGTCTATTACAAATTCGATCTCTCGATCTGGAGGCAAAGAACCTAAAACTTCGGGAAACACCTCAAGATATTCCTTCACCACTTCTGTCTCTTCGAGTTTCGCCTGATCTTTTGGCTTATTCAAGATATAGGCAATAAATCCCGTTGCCCCATTCCTTATCAACTTATGAGCCTCAGTAAACGACAAAAGAGGTGTAATCTCTGACTTTTTCCCCACTGTCACTTCTTCTCCCAACTTAACTGTCTTGGTGAAACAATCAACCGTGGCGTGATACCGAAACAATCAATCCATTCCCAGAATAACTCCATATCTGTTCATCGGCATTACCACCAAATCTGCCTGATATACTCTGCCTTCAAACCCAAACACACAATCTCTGACCACCCGATCCGTCTCAAGACTTCCACCCAACGGCGAACACACCACATAAGAAGCATTTAAGCACGTAACAGGCAAACACAAAGTATCAATTAATTTACAAGAAATAAAAGAATGAGTAGTGCCAGGGCCAAATAATGCATGTATGTTCGTGTTATGGATGCATATCGTACCTTCCACCATAGCATTGGGATTGGCTTCCACATTTTGCTCTTCACCCGCAAGGGCATAAGCGCGAGCTGGGATCATCGGCCTCTGAGCTCCCGGTTGATAGCCCGGAGTCTTATCTGGACAAGTATTGGCCATGTGTGTTGCCTTTCCACAAATCAAACACTGTCCCAACCTCCTTCTGCAAGTGTTGTAGGTGTGAGTCGGGCCTCCACAAAATAGACATGGTGACCTATCATGACGAGGATCAGAAGTAGCTGGAGGTACTTGTGGTTTCGGCGGTGCAGCTCCCATAGGTTTAAACTCCTTATTTTGCCCTTGAAATGGCTGAGGAGGAGATACCATAGGCCTTTTCCCCTTTCCAAACCCCGATCCTTGTCCCATTTGCATGCGAGGTAAGGGGTCCTTTTTCTTATACTCTTCTTCCAACACCAGAGCCCTTTGTACAGTATCAGCAAAAGACTCAAAATTATGGCCTGCATGCCCGTGCCTCAGATCCTGTCTCAATCCAGCTATAAACCTCTTTCCCTTTCTCTTTTCATCCCTTGTAATGTGAGGTGCATACTTGCCAAGCCGATTGAAAAGAGAAATATACTGTCTCGAACGACTTCAGGAACAAAGGCTTCTCTAAACTCCCAGACAAAGACTTCCCAATTGACTTCTTCCCCTTCCACTTCGAGCTTCTCTCGGGTGCGTTCCCACCAATCATAAGCCTCTCCATCCAGTTGGAAAATGGCAAATTGAGCTTTCTCTTGATAGGTAAATTGGCGAACATTGAAAATCCTCTCAATCCTTGTGAGCCATCCCTCGGATATCGCATCATCCACCGAACCGGAAAACCTTGGTG
The DNA here is from genome assembly GCA_037501455.1 of Lantana camara. NCBI lineage: Eukaryota > Viridiplantae > Streptophyta > Magnoliopsida > Lamiales > Verbenaceae > Lantana > Lantana camara. The sequence continues at coordinate 64,013,025 of CM074855.1, forward strand.
GATTATAACTAAAAAACAACCCATGATGATCTCTCGGGTTATTTGGAAGAGGTGCTGGTTACTCAGCCTGCGGTTGTACTGGAGGATCCTGAGCCCTTCTATGTTCCACGTAGTTATATACCGCCTCCATAAAGTGCTCCATATTCAAAGGCGGCTGTGGAGGATTAGGAGAACGATCACGGTGGTGATGATGATGTCCCGGAGACCTTTCCCGTTGTCTTCTAAGAGGCATCCTATCAATTCAAACACTAACATGCATGCTAATTTTAGTTCATGCGTGACAATGCATTAAATTCAATCAATCATTCAAGTCAGGAATCAAAACACCTTATCATATAAAAAAAATGCAAATGCTCCAAATTACAAGTAATTCCTACAGCCGAACGACCTACTGACTCCACACGACACTAGAACCCTGGTTTTGCAACCCTGGGCTCTGATACCACTCAAAGGATGTAACGCCCGAGCGTGAGACGTCACATCCCCCGCACCATGACCCGACCCATATACGAAATGGATTTCCATACACGTGCCGAGTCATAGCGAACGGAGACATACACACTCGCTAAGCCAGGCGGGACTAGCCTATAACTTAAACCCCAACATGCAACAATCAGAGCAATAGAAAAGCGGAAGCAATCAATCATATATTATATATTGAGCTAAATGCTCTAGGTACCAACATGTAATTCATATATTGAGCTATACGCTCTATGTACCAATATTTTATGTAAGATACTTATAGGTACCATATACATGTAAGCTCGAAACATAACAAAATCCAAAAGAGAACAAAATGTAATCATATGCGTGTAAAGGAAAGGCTAGACACGGTGCAAGACTCTCCCTGACTGGTATCCCGCCTAGCATCCCCCTTCCTGCAAAAACAACTGAAACAACTCCGGGTTCAGTCTTAGACAGACTGGTGGGTATAAAAAGAAATAGGCATAAGAACATAATATTGCCGAATTTAACCACGTACATGCAAATTATAATCTTTATTCGAGGTTTTGAATCCTTTTTCCCAAGTGGGAAAATAAATACAACGAATAGGATTATAACCATTCATTTCATTTATTAGGTCATTCGTGGCCCAGCGAGAGGGCGTGCATTATCTCCAACCACCACCTCGTGTAATTCATTAATCATTCATTCATTCATTCGTTCATGCATTCTTTCTTTCGTGCACATTCATTAGAACATTCATTCGTTCATTCATAGACTCCTTTTTCCTCCGGGTAGGGAACGGGTTTGCAAGGCCCGAACCCTCATTCATTAATGCTAGAGGGGTACATGAATCCCCAAAAGCGCGGGTCCCCTTTCATTCACTAATCTCCTAGTGAAATCCAGGTTGCCGACATTGTTGGAACTAGTATAAATGGATTCCCGTCAGCCCATGCTTCCCCGGTTCACCACTGCAATAAGTCCCGGACCCCCATTCATTGTGATCACTCAATCATTACTCGCCAAAACATTTTGGTAGGATATTCCAGAAAAAGGCTTTCGTTTAAAACATTTGCTCATTAAAAACTTGGTATAAATACCTATATAGGGTTCTGGCCAAAATCTTGCACATTAGGTGTTCGGGGTCATATTGTTAACTAATAGAAGAAAAACCCACCTGGTAGACAAAAAGAACCCGACAAAGCTCTCACTGCCCGACCTCGTCACCCACTGGATCAAGATCTGTGTGACAAAGGTAGTGTGAGACTCAATTATGACCACAGTAGACGCTCGGCTATGCAATCATGCTATGGAAAGCTTAAAATGCAAAAATATGTTCAAATATGGTCATGAATATCATAGAATTCAATTAAACACATAATTCACCAAGTTTCGTTCATTATACAGTAAAACCGTAATCATTCCCGTTCATATCGTTCATACTTTCATACTTGCATTCATAAGGTTATCAATATCATATATCAATCATAAAACATAACTTTAATACATTCACGTTACATACAATTCACAAATACTAGCAATAAACGCAAAACAAGCAATAAAAGAGTTCCCCCAAAGCTGCCATTACAAATGACACGGCCGTGTTGAGTTTTCAAAGGAAACGGACACGGCCGTGTCCGAGGTTTAAAATCAGAAAAATTCAAAGTCGAGGGCTTGACACGGCCGTGTTGAGTTTTCAAAGCGTTTGGACACGGCCGTGTCCGAGATTAAATTCAGAAAAAATCAAAGTCGAGGGCCCAACACGGCCGTGTCCATTTTCAGTTCAAAGCTGACACGGCCGTGTCAGCTCGTCGTCTTCACAAGAGAAACAGAGCATAAACTCTGTTTCTTCGAGGGAAAAGCTTGCAAAACAGGGCAGCAACAAGGAAGCTCTTTTATACCACTTAGACATGTATTCAAGTCATATAATTCACATATATCATGCAATCCAATCATATGTGCAAGAATTCACACCCAAAGTTGGCAAAAGATCACTCAAAAACCAAGTTCTCATCCATGGAAGCTTCAAGCTTCAACAATGGCACATCATGTAATACATATCCAACATGAGATTTAAAGATATAGAAATGATGAGGAAGTTACAAGCAACACATTCCATGCATCAACTATCACTTAAAACCAAGGAAAGACTTAGAACCAAGAATTTAGACCATTTGATTCATTTCAAGCTTTTTCTCACAACACATGATTCCCCAACTCATACCAAGATATAATCGGAAGAAAATGGAGAGGAGAATGAGAGAAAAACAATCCATATCTTACCTTGGAAGAAGATTGAACAAGAGTTGATCTTGAGCTTAGGGTTAGATTGATCAAACAAGGGTTTTCTTCAAGCTTCTCCTTGGCCTCTTGAGATGATGATGATCGATGAAATGAAATGCATAAGGGACAAATGCTGATATTAAGTGATAAAATGGGTAGAATGCGGTCGGTTCAAGTCCGGTTCGTTTAGTAAACGGTTCAACAAGTTACAAGGTCGAGGCTATGGAAAGGTTGGTTGTCGAAGGTTCAAACGATATCGAAAAAGTATAAGGTCAAGTTTAATGGATAGGTAACGTCGAAACAAGTTCAACGCCGGTTACGGATCTCAATTTCGAGGTCCGGAGCTCAAGATATCGCGAAAACCGTTTAGGGTTGCCTATATACAAATAGGTCCCTAAACTTTCAAAAAGTGGCAATTAATCCCCAAACTCAATTTCCAATTGAGTCCAAAACATTCAAATAAGTTACAATCAAGTCCGCGAATTACACGAAACATATAATTCCATTCAATTAACACCGAATTCACAAAATTCACATTCTCACAAATGCGTTAATATATTCATAGCACATATTGGAATTCATATATAAAATTTAAACAATTAAATCAAATTAGAAACAAATTCAATTAGTAAAACAAGATATAAACTCATATAATTAAATGTAAATGCGCACGTAACTCTTACCTGCACGTGTGAAAACACAGGGCGTTACACTCTTACTTTGACCAAAAGTCTCCTTTGGACCAACTTGTCAACACGAATAATATCTAACTCTCTTAGATATTTTATTTTACTTTATTTATTAAATAATAAATAACTTGAAGACTAATAATTAATTAATTTATAATTGATTATTTATTAGACTTTATTTCTCCAAATTAGGACATTAATATTAATTCAAAATTAAATCAAAGTCCATTAAATAATTAACACATTAATTATTTAATATATACACATATATACACATGACTAAACGTGTCCAATTGGACACGTGTCGTTTACGTGTTCCACTCGTGTGACTCACACGTGTGGGCCCCACCATTCACTTAATGGTTCGATCAACTCGTTTAATTGATTCAAGTCTTAACACACGTGACCGGGTTGTTGTGTGTGACCCTCTAGGTTCTTAATTCAATTAGCAGTGACCCTAATTAATTAATTCCCTAATTAATTAATCAGTCCACAGATTAAACGACCATAGTCTAGCAACAGGTGTTTGACCCCTAGCTGAATAAGAATGTCTCGATTCGACAGAACCTTTAAGTCATTGACATATGTGAGATACAATCCTCCTACGTCCCATCTCTCAATTAAGATCTAGGGCAAAGGAATAATTAGAACCCTAATATTCTTGATCTTAATGCTAAGTGCTTTTGATACCCATTTGATCTCAATCTAAGAAACTCTTTTCTTGATGTCTTGATCTACTGCCTTGGCCAAGGACTCCTAGATGTCATATGAATGACTTACACAATAAGAGATCATCATCTTGCTAATGCAAGCGTAGGTCCTTTATTGATTCTCATATACTTTCATGTGCCACTTGTGTTACCCCAGCATAAGCCTTGAATCAGTTGACTAAGGCGACACCCTTTAAAACTTACACCTAAGACTACAGAGTTAGCTCATAAAGTATCAATGGAACCTCAAGTTTAAGGATCACTTAATCACATCAATGACTCGTGAGATATTTCCTAATCTGGAAGTTTCTATTTCTAGATATAGGAACTTCCTTTCCCATTTAGGAATCTTCTTACACGGGACACCTCAGTGTACCTACTTAGAATAAGTAAGCACCCCCATGTATCATGCACGTATCATCTATACACTTTACACCCCATGAAACAAGGTGGTCCTTCTTAAGGGCGTGATCACATGAGCAAGCCTTGAACGAGTCAAGTTGACACTTCCACTGTCTTTTGGACTCATTGGCTTGGAGTGATTTCTAATCATGACTTATGTGATATAGGGCTCGTCTCATGAACCACTTCACCTAAATGGTTGAGTCCTATAAGTTATATTGATTAGGGGAGTTCTTATACATGTGCAGTCAAAAGGAAACACACAATCAAACAAGAGAATATAAAGAAGTGATGCCTCAATTCGTATTATTCAAAGATTATCTGTGATTTACAAAAGGAAAGTACTAAAGCAGACTGTTACATCGGCTTTCAGGGCGCTATTCCTAACAATCTCCCACTTGCCCGTCAAAGCGATTCAGGAGCTAATCTAAGTTCCATCTTCACAAAATGACCTTCAAAAGCTTCTCGACTAAGGGGTTTAGTAAGCGGGTCTGCCACGTTCTCTGCTGATGTGACCCTCTCAATTTGCACATCATCTCTTTTGATGATATCAAGGATTAGGTGATACTTCCTTATAATGTGCTTGGTCCGTTGGTGAGATCTTGGTTCTCTTGCTTGAGCAACCGTCCCAGTGTTGTCACAAAGCATAGTAATGGGGTCTTTCATGCTAGGAACAACATTCAAGTCTTGAATGAAGTTTCTAATCCAAACACCTTCCTTAGCTGCATCGTTTGCAGCTAAGTATTCAGCCTCAGTGGTCGAATCTGTAGTGGTCGTTTGCTTGGAAATTTTCCCACTCACTGCTCCGCCATTAAAGCAGAAAATGTATCTTGACATTGACTTAAAATCATCTAAGTCAGATGCAAAGCTTGCATGGCAGTATCCTCTGACTACTAGATCTTTCTGTCCTCCGTATACTAGGAATAAATCCTTAGTGCTTCGTAAGTACTTTAGGATATTCTTCACGGCAGTCCAGTGACCTTCTCCAGGGTCTGATTGGAAACGGCTTGTTACACTAAGTGCATATGCCACATCCGATCGAGTACACAACATTGCATACATTTTGCTACCTATTGCTGAGGCATAAGGTACATAAGTCATTCTTTCCTTCTCAAGGTTCGTCTTAGGGCACATCTTCTTCGAAAGAGATGTTCCTACACTCATGGGAAGAACTTTCTTCTTTGCATTCTCCATACTAAACCGTTTTAGTACTTTGTCTATGTACATCAATTGTGATAGTCCTATCAATCTCTTAGATCTATCCCTATAGATCTTAATACTGAGAATGTAGGACGCATCACCAAGATCTTTCATCTCGAATTGGTTCGATAACCATGACTTGGTAACTTTCATGTCATCCTTCGAATTCCCAATTAGGAGGATGTCATTGACATAAAGCACCAAGAATTGCACTGAAGTCTCTAATTCCTTTCTATACACACAGGATTCATTCGAATTTTGAATGAAGCCAAACGCTTTGACTGCTTCATCAAAACGAATGTTCCAATTCCTAGAAGCCTATTTCAATCCGTAGATTGATCTTTGAAGTTTGCAAACCTTTTGCTCACTCCCACTGAATGTGAAACCTTTGGGTTGATCCATATAAATGTCTTTATCAATATCTCCATTGAGAAAGACAGTTTCCACATCCATTTTCCATATCTCATAACCGTAATATGCAGCAATGGCCAGCATGATCGAATGGACTTTTGCATTACAACCGGTGAGAAGGTTTCATCAAAGTCCACACCGGGCCTTTGAGTGAATCCTTTGGCAACCAGTCTTGCCTTATAGGCTGCAATGCTTCCATCTACTCCAAGCTTTCTCTTAAAGCTCCATTTGTAACCTATAAGTTTAACCCCATCAGGCAAATCTACCAAGGTCCAAACTTGGTTGGAGTACATGGAATCCATTTCGGAATTCATGGCTTGTTTCCACTGTTCAGAATCCAAGTCTGACAGTACCTCCTCATATGTTAGAGGATCATTATCCTCTTGAGAGATTTCATGGAGAAAACCATACCATCTCTTAGGCTGTCTAGGAGTGCGTTCAGAACGCCTTAGACGAGGATTTTCACATGTATCAAAGTTCGTGACTGGTTGTGGGATATCAGGATGGGACGTGTCCTCTAAATGTGGCGTGGGAATATCTCAAATTTCTTCGAGTTCTGTGATCTTGCCTTTCTTTTCTTCTAGGAACAATTCCTCAAGAAAAGTTGTATTTCTTGAAACAAACACCTTTTGTTTGGTTTGATCATAGAAGTAGTATCCTATGGATTCCTTAGGATAGCCAACAAAGTAGCATAAGTTAGAACGAGCTTCTAACTTATCTCCCAATGTCCTCTCCACATAAGCAGGATAACCCCAAATTCTTAAGTAAGAATAACTAGGGATTTTACCATGCCACATTTCATAGGGCGTTTTAGGGACTGACTTGGAAGGAACAAGATTCAGAATCTTGGCTGCACTTTCTAGAGCATAACCCCAGAAAGAAGATGGTAAGTCAGTGAAACTCATCATGGAGCGAACCATATCAAGTAGGGTTCGATTCCTTCTCTCAGAAACTCCATTAAGCTGAGGAGTTCCTTGAGGAGTCCACTGAGAGATAATTCCATTATCTCTGAGATGATTAAGGAATTCTTCACTAAGATACTCGCCACCTCAATCAAATCGAAGTGTCTTGAACTTGTGACCAGTTTGGTTCTCAACCTCCTATTGAAATTCTAAGAATTTCTCAAAAGTCTCAGATTTGTACTTCATTAAGTACACATAACCATTACAACTAAAGTCTTCAGTAAAGGTTATGAAGTATTGATGATTGTTTCGAGTGTTTACACTAAGTGGTCCACAAACATCAGAATGGATCAAATGCAAGGTCTTTGTGGCTCGTTCCACACTTCCTTTGAAAGGAGTTTTGGACATCTTTCCTTTCAGACAGGATTCGCAGGAAGTTAACCGCTTAAGGTCATTTTCAGAGAATGTCCCTAAGGTAGTTAACTTGCTAATTTTGTTCTTGGAAATATGTCCTAATCTAGCGTGCCACAAAGAAGCTGAGGCTTCGTGATCTCTCTTACGTTTTGTTTCTCATTGTATATTCAAAATATTACTATTTTGAGTTAGATAAAGCCCATTGTTTAATGTAACAAGATGTATTGAAAACTTATTCTTTTTGAGGAAAAAGCTACCATTCTTAATATTAATTTCATAACCTTCGCAATCAAGTATTGGAACTGAAATAATATTACGAATAATGTCTGGTACATAAAGGAATTTATTTAAAACTAAAACAGAGTGACCTAAATCTAATCTAATTGTGCCTAAAGCTTGAGCTTCGACCGTAGAGCCATCCCCAATCTTCAAGACATATTCTTCTCCCTTCAGTTGCCGGACCTCACTTAGCGATGTACATCATTACAGATATGAGATCTACAACCGGTATCAAGTACCCAAGAGTTAGAATTAATAGAAAGATTTACTTCAACGAGAAACATACCTTTCTTTAGAGTAGCCTTGTACTCTTGGAAGTTTCTCCTTCAATGCCCCAGTTTGCCACAATGGAAGCAAACGTCCTCTTTCTGATCACGTTTCTTCTTTTGGGTTTTCCCTTTGTGATACCTACATTGGGCCTAAGGAACTTCTTCTTCTTTTGGGCTTTCTTGCCCTTGCTTTTAGAAGGTTTAGAAGAAGATGGAGCAGTGACCATCATAACCTTATTATCCTTCTTGATCGTGCTTTCAGCAGTTACAAACTGACTAATCAGCTCAACTACACTAGCATTTGCATGATTCATGTTGAAGTTAAGGACAAAAGGGTTGAATGATGGTGGGAGCGAGTGTGACACCCCGACTTTTTGGACGTCCAGGTATGTCATCACGACTGGGCTAAATGCGCATTTGAATTATTTATTTACGTAATTATTTATTTATTTTAATGATTAATTGCTTTTTTTAAAAATAATTTGAAATATTTGTTAATTATACTTTTGAATAGTTAAACGTTTTAAGCTTTTGAACTTGTTTTTAATTCGTTTGAGTTCCAAATTGTTTCGAAAATTCGTGAAAATTTGATATGCATGAATTATACGTGTTATGAATCCGTTTGTGCGCGTTTTAATTTTTTGGACTTGTTTGATATGGTAACGCACCATATTTTATTTGTTGGGGACTCGAGGGCTTAACTAGTTTTAGCGTGCCTTGTGGTCCGAAAATTATATCTTGAGATCGGGAATTCGGATTCGAATTTCGGAAGTATCGCTGGACTCGTGACAAAATTTGGAAGCTAGAGCACTTGGCCTCACATTTTTATAAGCTCGTTTGTTCCCCCGTATTTTGTCCGGAACGAGCTGTTCGAGTAGATCTGCCACCTTAGGGTATTTTGGCCATAACTAATTCATTTCTTAACCAAATCACTTGATTCTTGAGCCAAACTAACCCTAGTTAAACCCTCTAACCATCCCTTAACCTCTCATTTTGAAATCATACCTGGAGAGAGAGAAAGAAGCTGGAAACCGAGAGACAAAAGGGGGAAAGAAATCTACACAGTTCACTTTTGCAATTCCAAGCTCAATAATCCTCCGATTCGTCTCAAATTCGAAAGGTAAGTCCGTGATTTAATTCTACATCTTCTCCTATTTCTTTTGACTGTTGGTTTGCTGAATTTCATGGAGGTTTGAGCATGCAATGAATTTTTATGTGAATAGTTAGGTTTTTCCTCCATGGATTTGATCAGATTTTGTGTGAATTGATGCATGTTTGTTGTTTATATGAGCTTATTTGCTTCAATTCTTAATTCATACTTCATGCTAGATGTATTAGGATTGATTTACCATTGATAAATTGGATGAAACCTTGAGTTTTTGGGCTTGAAAACTGGAATTTCAAACTGCTCTTCCATGTATGAACTGCTATCAGTTTTTGCCTCCTTTTCTTGTTGTTTTTGCTGTTGTTTCGTTGCCCTGTTGTTGCTGCTACCTTGCTCTGCTGCTGCTGTGTGAAAGGGATGAAAAACAGGGAGAAACGAGGCTGCTACTGCTAATTTTTCAGTTTGTACCATTCTCCCCGGCCGGGGAGAATTTGTTTGTGAGGAGTACCCGACCGGGTAGTCTCCATGCAGTAGCTTCTTGCATTTTTTTCCCTTTCTTTGCATATGTTTTGGTTTGAATTAAATGTATGTGTGTTTTTTTAGGTGTGTGCTGCATGTAATTTTCATGTAATGTGTATATATATATGTAATATATATAGTGCATGCTACGTAAATGTATATAGTGTATGCATGTACTTGTAAATGTGCTGCATGGTTTTTATTGTGTTGTGCATGTGTGTGTATGATTTGCATGCATGTAACTTGTGATATGTGTAGCTACGTATATATATATATATATATATATATATATATATATATATATATATATATAATATATATATATAATACATATATATACGCTCTACTGAAATAGATTTCGCGGAAAACCAGCTAATATATGGTGTAATATATTTATATATATATATATATATATATATATATATGGTGTATGAATATGTAATATATTTAATGTATGATATGTAATTGAGGTTAGATAAGAATCCCATGCAACTTGTTATGTTGTACGTTAATTATATCCATTGCATATATATATATATGCATATTAGAATATATATGTTATGAATTTAATTGACGTGTTATGAGTTTGATTCTTGAATTATTTGTGTGCTATTTCGTTAATTATGAATTTATATGACGTGCATTACATCATTTGCATCCATATGCATCAGCCGAGCGTTTCTATGGTTCATGTGAAGTCTTAGCCTTGTTTCTTGTGTTTAGATTGTTTGAAGGGAGTTGCTCGTGGGGTGCTTTGGACCTTCTGTTCGGTTTGTACATCAAGGTGAGGTTAGGTTTGTTTTCTTTTAGTTAATGCGACCTACGATCCTATGTGCTCGTTTTCAAGCCCATATGTGAATATACTATTATATGTATATTAAATATGTGTCTTATGATATGTTCTGATTCTTGTCCTTCGATTTAATATGAATTTTTCTTAAATTATATGTATGGGCATATATAAGCTTAAAAATGGTTTTGCAATGAGGCTATGCTCCAAATCGTGTATCGTCAAGCAAACTGTGGCTTTCCCTCAGCATATTATGAATTAGGAAGACACGAAGAGGTATGTGTATAGTATATGCCGAGTTGCACGGTAAGGCATGTTTCTTAAGTTATGAACCGTATGTTTTTATGTTTCGCGAGTTAGGTATGTTTCTTAAGAATCTTATGAGTCCTTATGAGTCTTATGAATCCCTAGGGCCCCGAAGGCGTGAGTAATGAAATGGGATATGATCTTTCGATTTCAATAAGAGAATTTTATGTTCAGGTTTGAATCATTATGAATATAAGAATCCTCATGAGTTTCAATATGAATCCTTACGAGTTTTCAAACTTAAGAAGATATGAATATATGTATAAATATGAGCTCTTTTTGGAAAATTAATTTGGTGTGTAAAACCCTATTCCCGGTTCATAGTCTTTTGTTTAATACGTGTTATGGTCTATATTATGTATCGTGTGAGTGTGTTCAGCCCCTCACTCAGTTGAGTTGTAGACTGGCCCCTCTCCTTTTCCCCTCTTTAGTTGCAGGTGCAGGGTTCGGGTCGAGCTAGGCGGCGGTCTTCTTTTGGGCCTTTTGAGTCAAGTTGTTCGAGTCTTTTTGTTTTAATTTATAAGCTTATGATTATGTATTTAATGTATCTCATCGATTTGATATAATTCGGGACAGGTTTCTAGGATAAGAATGAACCGTTTTGTATTTATGTATTTATGTTTTATGTTTGATTTATGGGGATTAGGTATCTATGCTAGTTGAACCTGTCTCCTGTTTCTATTTGAGATCTCATATGATTGAATGTATTTGTGATCCTGTTGCTTCCGCATTTGATTTTGTAATTGTGGCGCACTCTGTTTTAGGGTCTAGGCCGCCTAGCCTAGGGGTGTGTTTTTATTTATCTTCCGTTCGCCATGGCTTGGTGCGTGTGCGGAGTTCCCATTTCGTTACACGTGTCGAGCTATGGTGTGGGGGATGTGGTGCCCTTCTGTGATGCCTCGTTTCTCGATCAAGGTAAGTTTTGTTACGAGAGTGAACGATTTACCTTTTTATACATGAATTATGTGAGATTATGCCTTAAATGATAATTGTTTCGTGTTTATGTGAAATATATGATTTGTATGAAATAAATGATCATTTGAAGTGTTAATTATGTGCTCGTATTGTTCTTATTGAGCTTTGATAGCATGCTTCGTGATTAATTGAAACTATGTGCTTATTTGGACATTAAAGCATAATTTAGGGACTAAATGGTAAATTTATTTTCTAAGCCTGGAACTGGATAGAACTAAATGGAATTGAGTAGATAATTCAATTACGAGTTCGTGGGTTCTTGAATCGCGATTTGGAGTTCGGACGAAGAAGTTATGGCCATTTTACGAAAAGTCAACTTTTTAAGCCTTTAAGGTTGACCTGCGGCCCAATTTCAAAATTGCCCAATTTGAGACCCAATTTCACTTATAACCCACTCCGATTGACCTGGTTCATGATTTAATTAGCTGACCCAAATAACCAAATCGGAGTTTAACGCCCTAAACTCATTTTACGTTAAAACAAGAGATTCAAACCTCTTTCTCCCTCACTCTTCTCTCCAACCTATTCATATTCTCTCAAGAACACCTTCAACCATTTTCAAGAGACAAGATTAGAGATTGAAGCTAGGGATTCAAGGTTGAAGAACTCGACTTTCTCTTCAATTTCCAACTCTTAAGGTAAAGTTTATGTGCTTCTTTGTTGGGTTGATGTTCTTGAAGCTTTTGAACTTGAATTTGAACTAGGGTTCTTTTGTGTTGGATTGAATTCGAATTTCTTGTTGAAAATGTGATTCTTATGGTGTTAGGAACTATTTGATGCAAGAATTTCTTGATTTCATGCTTGTTTGAAGAATCCGCCATTGATGACCTTTGAAGCTTTCATGAGAATTCTTGCATGTTTATCTTCTTATGTGTTTTAGCTTGATTTGGTGATTGATTCTTGTTCCTTGAGCAATTTCATGAAGAATGTGATTAATTTCCTTAAGTTTCTTGCATGATTGGAGATTTCACCATTTTTTAGTTTGAAGCTTTGAATACATGAAGAAGATGAAGTTCATATGTGTTAAATGTTGGAATTCTTGATGTATATTCGTTCCTAGATGTTCTTGTTATGATATTTGATGTCTAAATTCATTTATACATGTTACATTAGCCTTGAAGCATGATTTAGGAGTATTTGGAGCTTAATTTTCATCATTTTCAAGCATATGTTCGTAAATCCGATTCGCAACAGTAGCATGTCAAACGCCCGTGTGGAAATTGCATTGAAACACCAAACCCCCGTGTGAGAATCTACTGTCACGAATTTTCAGGGCCAAACGCCCATTTGTATTTCCTTCAAAAACACCAAACGCCCGTTTGGGTGCTCTCGGGTCTAAAATTTGAGTTTTTGTGATTTCGTTCGTTTTGCTTCGTTTTCACTCACTTTGCACTTCTTACACCCCTAATATGATATATATGACTTAGAATCATGTTTATATGCATTATAATGTCTTGCATGCTTCGATTATGTGTAAGATTGTGCTAAGTATGGTTCACATGTTGTTATTCGCTTATCTTATGACTTGAAAGCTTGTTATATGACTCGTATGACTTCATTTGATTATAATTGCTAAGTTATGCCATCCTTGGACATTCATTGCACATCATGGACAATTTTGCATTCTTTTAAGCCGTGCGTCGTCTTATTTGGTGTTGAGTCGAGTCTTACCTTTGTTAGTACGTTTGTCTTGTTAGGTGGTGAGTCTCTGGTCGAGTAGCTTGTTGCTCGTGGTTGGCCTTCGAAGTTCTTCGTGAAGGTGAGGAGTTATATATATATAAGATGTTTTCAAAACTGTGGACACATATGGCCTATCATATTTGATGATTTAAACTCTCGTTTTCAAAATGTATATGTAGGGTTTATAAGCCAAGTTTTGTGAGCTTTGCTCGTATTATGAATATTTGGTTATGGAAAACGGTTTACAAGTAAAACTTGAGTTTTGGTATATGGGATAGATACCGGAAATGGTTTCGGAACTTTCATTTGAATATTATGTATGTGTAGGTTGTGTAGCGAGCTTATGATGTACCTTGCAAGGACGCTTGCTTGGGGAATTCTTATGTGAGCTCGGGGATGGAGGTGAGTGATATTCCGGGAAGTCAAGGGCCGACGGATGTCCTCATACAAACTTCCCACTATGGACAAGTTTACTAAGACTCCGAGGAGGTTTTCGGGGTTGAAGTCTTCTTGGAGAGAGCTAGGTTTCATGGACCGAATTCTCTATGTTATGGATGATTAGGGGTCGTACACCCTCATCATCAACCGTGTAATGGATGGCTTGATTTGATTTCTTAGTTTGGGAAGATCGGTTGGAGTACTCGTTCTCACCGAGCCGGTTTCTTGTGGTTTATGATCCATATTTTCTAAAACTTGCATTTACTTTGAAAATGAGTTGGATCATAGACGTCGTGTTTTGAGCATGCATTGAACCCTTATGCTATTCATTTTATGTAAACCTCTCCTCACCGGTTCCTTTGAGCTGACCTCCCTTACCTTTCGTGTCCGCAGGTCATGTTTTGGAGTCAAGCTAGGTGGGGTCCTTGTTGAGAGTCTTGTTCTAGTAGTCTAGTTTGTATTCGTTATGCTTGTAGCATACTTTGATACTTATGGTTATGCTATGTTTCGGATTCATGGATTTAGTATGTATGATGTTATTATGCTAGTTTAGACCGTGTTGGTCATTAGGAGGATTTTACATTTCAAACTTTGAGCATTCCGTGCTGGACCGTGACGGTCACTTAGTTGTTGAATGAATGTATTTATGCACTTGATATGTTTTGATTTAAGCTTCCGCATACTTGTGTATGATTTACTCGCTTTGTGAGTCTAGTACCGCCTAGCTAGGTTATCCATTTGCCACCGCTTTTTTCGGTCCGGACGGGTATATGGATAGCAATTCTATATACAAGCTAGGTCCATAGCGCGGGGATAGGCATGGATGCCCTCGTCGGGGCGTTACGCCCCTATTTGGTTTGTATCAGAGCCGAAGGTTCAAAACCGGGCTCTTGAGTTGTCTCGAGTCGTCTAGGGCGTACGGTTTAGGGATAATGTGCTTTCATGTTTATTTATTTTGCTTTTGCATATGACTCTATGTTACTTATATCTTGTTAATTCTTGCTCTTAATTTATGTAATTGCATTTCTTGCTTGGTATTATATGACATGAGCATATGACTAACCAACATGCATACATGTTTGAATTGTGTGGGATGCCTCCATGTCGTCGTGACCGTTCTCCGGCTCGTGTAAATGAGCAAGGTCCTCCGGGGAATAATCAAAATCTACCTCCATCGCCGCCTCTACCTAATGCAGCGGATTTTATGGCTCTTATGACTCAGTTTGTGTAAGCCGTGAAAGCACAACAAGCCGCTCAACAAGCCGCGCAAGCACCTCCTCCGGTACCTCCTCCACCACCGGTTCCGGTTGAGAGTGTTTATGGCCGATTTAGTAGGCGCCGTCCACCTATATTTCCGGGTACAACCGATGATTTGAAAGCGGAGTATTGGATCACTACCATTGAGAGGATTTTTCGGGTTGTTACTTGTACCGAAACAGAGAAGGTTTTGTTCTATCGATCTTCTTCGTGATGAGGCTTATAATTGGTGGCGTAGCACCATGTCCCTCCTTGGGGTTGGTGAAGACAATGTTACTTGGGAGATGTTTGCAAGAGAGTTTCGGGTACAGTACATACCGAAACAAGCAAGGAAGTGCCGTGAGAGGGAATTCACGAATTTGGAGCAAGGGAATATGTCCGTGACCGAGTACATTGCCGAGTTCAACCGATTGTCTCCATATACACCTCATATTACCGATGAGGAAGACCGCAAGTGTGAGAAATTTGTGGAAGGACTTCCTGGGGAGATTTCAAGATCTTTGGCTCCGGTGCACATTGATAATTAGGCCGATGCTACCGAGTTAGCTTTGAAAGTGGAAGCAGAAGAACAAAGGCTTGGAACTAAGAAGGGTGTTATGGGTTTCGGTTAGGGATTTAAGAGGATAACTCCACAATCGTTCTCTAAGTCACCACAACCATCTTCTAGGGGTCGTTTTATGGGCAACAAAGGAAAGGGGAAGTAAACTCCTCCAACTACTAAGAAGAAGGAGCCATGTACTCATTGTGGGGGTACTTCACACTCCGGGGATAATTGTTGGTGGAAACAAGGTAGATGCTTCAATTGTGGTAGCACCGAGCACTTGGCGAAGAATTGTGATAAACCGAAGACTAAAGGACCAGGTGATGGAACAAGGCCCGTGGCGGGGGCATCAATAAAAGAAGT
This sequence comes from Lantana camara, assembly GCA_037501455.1. Classification (NCBI taxonomy): domain Eukaryota; kingdom Viridiplantae; phylum Streptophyta; class Magnoliopsida; order Lamiales; family Verbenaceae; genus Lantana; species Lantana camara. The sequence continues at coordinate 64,029,002 of CM074855.1, forward strand.
CTGGGCGTTTATTCCTTTCAAACATTGACGCTACCGCCGTAGTGGAAGGTACACTCCACATACATGACATTCCCATACATGCATTATATGATCTGGGTGCATCTCATTCGTTTATTACACCTTCTATGGCTACTATGTTAAATTTGCCTCTTGCAAGTGATTCTATGCTTTATATTGTGCGTTCTCCTTTGGGTGGCATGATTAGAACCGATTGCTTGTACCGTAATTGTCCGGTGAGTATTGAGGGACGTGTTTACCCGGCGAATTTGATTGCTATTCCGATGAAGAAGTACGACGTGATACTCGGTATGGATTGGTTGTTTGTGCATCGGGCGAAGATGGACTGTTTTGGGAAGAAGGTTGAGTTAGATACCGGTGTTGTTACAGGTCCGAGTGTTCGTGGGAGTCCGTTTATTTGTTTTATTGAAGCCAAGAAGCTTATTCGTGATGGAGCTACCGGGTATGTGGCGTATGTGTTGAACCGGTGATGTGAATCATGATGAACCGTGACCACAACTTGTCCCAAATGAAGAGTTGGTCCTATCCATAGCTCAAGAAGATAACAAACAAAAGGAGCAAAGTTATGGTGGTCCAATTACACGAGCACGGGCCAAAATGATCCAAGAAGAAGTTGGGAATATCTTAAACCAATTTGCTCAAGCTGGACTCCAACCTTCAAAATTGGCTGCCGAACCCAATCTTCAATACTTCAATGTTTTTATGTCCAATTCTTAAAGTCCAATGTGTGGTATGATGTAATTCGGCCCTAAGTCTATTATAGTATTATTTGGGCCTTTATTTTGTCATTCTTTAGCTGCATATTAGTTTAATTAAGCCCACTTTTGTAAGCCTTCAAGGCAAGTGGCGGGAATAGCTTGTGTCCCTTAGTTTTCAAAGTGTCTCTTAGGTTTCCATGCATGCATCTTTATATTCAGCATTGTAACTTGTTTTTTTTTAATCAAGAAGTCAATCATTGAATTTTCATTCAAGTGAGTTTTACTCTCAAGTTCTTGCTGAACGATACCGGAGTTTCAAACCTCCACCGGATAACGTTATTTCTCGACTCCTTATAGTCGACGGGGTGCGTTACTTAAACTTTGATAGTGCTGGTTCTTTGCTCAATATAGCAAACGAGCCACACTCCTCTAATTCAACCTTGATGTGGACGATCAGATTCTTAGAACTCCAAGTATTGGTATTGGGTTTCACGGCAAGTACGTGGAGTTCGTATCAACCGGCCTAAAGATCAAGTTAAGCTCGTAGAGACTAAAGTGGCTAATGGGTTCCCAGATGTCTTTCCGGAAAGTTTGGGGACTTTGCCACCGAAAAGAGAGATCAAATTTGTTATTGATCTATTCCAAGAGGCCAAGCCGTTCTCGAAGACGCCGTATAGAATGGCTCCCGCTGAACTCAAGGAACTTAAAACACAACTAGTCGAGTTATTGGCGTGTGGGTTTGTACGGCCGAGTACTTCACCTTGGGCTGCTCCGGTGTTGTTCGTGAAGAAGAAAGATGGGACACTTCGTATGTGCATAGACTATCGGGAGTTGAATAGGATGACGGTGAAGAACAAGTATCCCCTCCCGCACATCGAAGAGTTGTTCAGCTTATTGCAAGGTTCGAAGGTATATTCGAAGCTCGATCTCTGACAAGGTTCTAAGGATTAAGGAGTCGGATATATCGAAGACGGGCTTTAACACGAGATACGGACACTATGAGTTCGTTGTGATGCCCTTCGGACTAACCAACGCACCCACAACTTTTATGGATTTGATGCACCGTGTTTTCAAGGAGTTCTTGGATAAGTTCATTGTTATATTCATTGACGACATCTTGGTGTTCTCTAAGTCGGTTGAGGAACACGCTCTACATCTTTGTTCGGTACTTGAGAAGCTACGTGAATACAAGTTGTACGCCAAGTTTAGCAAATGTGATTTTTGGATTGATCGGGTATCATTCTTGGGACATATTATTTCCGGTGATGGGATTTCAGTGGATCCTTCTAAGATCGAAACAGTTTCTCTTTGGGAGCAACCGAAGAATGTGTTGGAAGCAAGGAGTTTTCTCGGCTTAGCAGGTTATTACTGCCGATTCGTCAAGGATTTTTCTAAGATTGCCGCACCTCTCACTCGATTAACTAAGAAGGAAACAAAATTTTTGTGGGATGAAGCTTGTGAAGAGAGCTTTCGTGTGCTTAAGGAGAAATTGACAACGGCTCCGGTGTTGACTCTACCGGACGGTTCGGATGGGTTTTCTGTTTACACCGATGCATCTAAGGAAGGATTGGGGTGTGTGCTTATGTAAAATGGTCGGGTAATTGGTTATGCTTCGAGAAAATTGAAGGAGCACGAGCAGAATTACCCGACACACGATCTTGAGTTGGCCGCGGTGATATTCGCCTTAGCGAAATGGCGACACTATCTATATGGGATTAAGTTTGAGGTATTCACCGATCACAAGAGTCTCCGTTACTTGTTCACACAAAAGGATTTAAACATGAGACAACGTTAGTGGATGGAATTCTTGGAAGACTACGATTGTGTCATACAATATCATCCGGGAAGGCGAATGTTGTTGCGGATGCCTTGAGTAGAAAAGCAAAGATTGCTAATCTTGAGGTCGTTTCCGGAAAGGGTGAAGTCGAGATCCTTGTTTCACATTCGAGGTTGGCTAACATCACTATAAGACCGGATTTGAGGCAAAGAATCCTAGATACTCAATCAACGGATGAGTGGATTCAAAGACAAGTGGTTCGGGCAAGAGCCAATCCAAAGTCCAAGTTTGGGTTCGATGATTAGGGGATCTTTAGGTACAAGGGCCGAGTATGTATACCGGATGGGTTGCAAAGGTTAGTGCTTGAAGAAGCACATAGGATCGTTTGTACGATGCATCCGGGTGGCAACAAGATGTACCAGGATCCTAAGAAGTACTTTTGGTGGCATGGAATGAAACGAGATGTGGCTAACTTTGTCAAGAGATGTCGGGTTTGTCAACAAGTTAAGGCCAAACATCAATTATCGGCGGGTAAGTTACAACTGATACCGATTCCCGAGTGGAAATGGGAACAAGTCACCATGGATTTTGTGACCGGGCTTCCGAGGGTTCGAAAGGGATTTGATGGAATTTGGGTTGTCGTGGATCGCCTCACCAAATCTGCACACTTTCTACCAATTCGATCGACCGATAAAGTGGAGAAATTAGCGGAGTTGTATCACCGAGAAATTGTGAGATTGCATGGGATACCCACTAGTATCATTTCGGATAGAGATCCTCGTTTCACTTCTAAGTTGTGGAAGGTTCTTAACAGATTATCGGGTACGAAGTTGAGTTTTAGTACCGTATTTCACCCGTAAACCGATGGACAATCCGAACGAGTAATTAAGTTTCTTGAGGATTTATTAAGGGCTTGTATATTGGACTTTTCGAATGAGTGGGATAAGGAATTGACTTTGATCAAATTCGCCTACAACAATAGTTACCAATCTTCGATCAAGATGGCACCGTATGAAGCTTTGTATGGCCGTAAGTGTAAGTCTCCTCTCTATTGGGATCTTGAGGAATGGAAATGGACCGAGATAAACGGTTTGGAGCAAGGAACCAAGCCCGATTTAATTAAGGGAGCAATTGAGAAAGTGGAAAAGATTAAACAACATATGAAAGCGGCACAGGACCGGCAAAAGAGTTATGTCGATCGGAGAAGGAAAGATTTGGAATTTGAAGTGGGTGATCGGGTTTTCTTCAAGGCAACACCGGGAAAGGGTTTCTCATGAATTGGAAAGGGTGGTAAGTTAAATCCGAGGTTCATTGGTCTGTTTGAGATTGTGGAACGTATTGGGAAAGTTGCTTATCGCTTGGATTTACCTTCGAATCTCACGGGAATTCATAACGTGTTTCATGTATCATAATTGAGGAAGTATTTTCGGGATGAGATGGAAACTATGCCGATAGAAAAAGCACAATTGGATCCGGACTTGACATTTAAGCAACAACCGGTAAAGATCTTGGATAGGAAGGTTCAAGAGTTGAGGAATCGACAAATTTCGTTGGTTAAGGTACTTTGGAAGGATCTTAAGTCCGGAGAAGCAACTTGGGAAATGGAAGAGAAGATGCGGAATTTTCAACCTGAGTTGTTTTCTGATGGTAAACCTGGGGACCAGATTTCTTTTAGGAGGGGAGGTTGTGATACCCCATTTCTCGATCAAGGTAAGTTTTGTTATGAGAGTGAACGATTTACCTTTTTATGTATGAATTATGTGAGATTATGCCTTAAATGATAACCGTTTCGTGTTTATGTGAAATATATGATTTGTATGAAATAAATGATCATTTGACGTGTTAATTATGTGCTCGTATTGTTCTTAATGAGCTTTGATAACATGTTTCGCGATTAATAGAAACTATGTGCTTATTTGGACATTAAAGCATAATTTAGGGACTAAATGGTAAATTTATTTTCTAAGCCTGGAACTGGATAGAACTTAATGGAATTGACTAGATATTTTGATTACAAGTTCGTGGGTTCTTGAATCGCGATTTGGAGTTCGAACGAAGAAGTTATGGTCATTTTACGAAAAGTCAAATTTTAAAGCCTTTAAGCTTGACCTGCGACCCAATTTCAAAATTCGCCCAATTTGAGACCCAATTTCACTTATAACCCACTCCAATTGACCCGGTTCGTGATCCAATTAGCTGACCCAAATAACCAAATCAGATTTTAACAACCTAAACTCATTTTACGTTAAAACAAGAGATTCAAACCTATTTCTCCCTCACTCTTCTCTCGACCTATTCATATTCTCTCAAGAACACCTTCAACCATTTTCAAGAGATAATGTGACGCCCCGATTTTCGGACGGTCAGGTACGCTCGACACGTGTGAGTTTCGAGCGTTAGAATTTTATTTTATTATTTTCTTTTATTCAATTTATAAGTGCTATATTAATTTCTATAAATTGTGTTCAACATGATTACGTGAAAATTATATGATATTCATTTCATTTTGAGAATTCTTGTATGAATGGAATTTAATTGTTACATGAATTAATTGTCCAGTTTGTATTAATTGCTTAATTGTCCTTAATTGCTCATTTCCTTTTCTTTAAGGACCTATTTGCATGAAAACATTAGGGGACTTAATTGATCATTTCCAAACCTTTTGTACTTGCTTGCATAACTTATAGAACTTGAGGATTTAATTGCAAATATTACATTTTTCCCCAAATATATAACGATATATGTTTCTTCATTCTTCTTCAATCTTCATTCCATTTCCAAGACATACAATCATCATCATCTCTCTCTCAGCAAGCTTCCACAAGAGGAAGAGATGGTTTCATCTTATTCAAGTTAAATCATCAATAATTTAGGAGCTTTGAAGCATCATCATCCCCATAACTTCATCTTTCATCTTCTTTTTTCATTCCAAGTTACTCTCCAGGGAGGAGATTGTCGAGCATGAGCACGTTCATGCATCCATGAGTCGTCGTGTCGCCTGTCAGGTGAGGTTTAATTGTTAGTTATATAGAACCCGTATACCCCTTATGTGTTCTTTCGGCTAAAGGTATTTATAGCTATAATTTTATAAAGTCACTTATTATTTCAAGCAAGTCATGTTCATGTGCAAGCAAGCAAGCCATGTATCGTGCATGTTTTAGGCGAGTAGCATGACCGTTCACGTTGGGCCCAAGGATAGTAATTTGAGCCAACCGGGAAAGCATGGGCTGACGGGTAACTTGAATGCTATCCTCACCACATTTGGGATGACCCCTGAATCCGCTAGGAGATTAGTGGAGGAAGGAGTTCCGGGCTTAGGGATACATGTACCCTCTGCTCAACATGTCGTGGATGGTGAAGGCTAGCTACCTTCCCGTCATTGGAGGGAGAAGAAGACTGGGGACGGGTCCGGCACCACGGATTGTCCTCGGGTTATTACATGATTTCCATTCCATGAATATGTTACCTGATTACACTATTGCACGATTGCACGATAATTGATGTAACATCCCGATCGTTCGAATTATAAGGTATGTCACCTTTTAACTTTTATGTGTTTAATTAAGTGATTTTATATTTTTCGTGGCCCTATTTTAAACTCTTTTAGAGTTTAGGGCCCTTTTTGTAATTTTCTCCTTTTAGGGGGTTTTTCCGGTCACTTCTCGTTCGGTTGAGATTTTGACTTCTTTGACCCCTTCAATGCGTCCGACGCGGCGAAACGAGTCCGTAGACTCTAAGTTTGCTCAATTCGGATGTCGTTAGCTCGTTCGTTCGATCGTTTTTCCATACGAGGACCCGAGATATATACTCGGATTCCCTCGTTTTGCGTGCCATTTCAGCAGCTCCAGCCGCATCGTCTTCTTCCTCTCGTAGAGCACTATTCACGCAGTGAAGGTGCAATTTCACACACATGCTCGTTCTCCCTCGTTTCTCGACGGAATTCGACGAATCAATAGTGGAAATTCATCAGCTCGACGAGCCCGTCACAACCGTACCAAGATCGTGGCCAACTGAAGACCGACGGCGGCGCATCGGCGGCCTGAAGGTGGCGGGTGGCGCCACCACTTCACCGCCGGCGTTCCGGCGAGTTTCGCGAGCGGAGCTTGACCCTACCCTAAGTTTTTGGACCTTCCCGTTCCATTTCCGGCCTCCGTTCAGCACGAAAACCACCGCAAGTGGTGGTTCCGGCGAGGAAACAGCGGCAGAAACTTCGGCAGCAATTTCGGCCCTTTTCCCGGCCGGTTTTGGTGGTGGTCGCTTCACGAAAGTTGCTTGGAATGACGAAACGTAGTGGATGGCATCGGCGGCGTTCCAAGAACCGGCCGTTGGCGGCGGACCGGCGGTGAACCGGTGGTGAACCGGCGGGTCTGAACCGGTTACTGTTCCGATGATTTTTCCGACGATTTGACTTGTGGCTTTCGTAGGGCTCGTTACAAGCTTTCCAACGGTATGCCCGGATTTCATTTTCGTTTTGCGGTTTGCAGTTAATTTCAGTTTCCATCGTTGGGATTTGGTTCGGTTTTTCTTCAACGAAGTCCCGTGTGTTTAGCTTTTTCTGAAATTGGTTGGGGGCTTTTATTGAGTAGGCCGAGGCGTACGTTTCTGTCCTTCCGGGGATTTTTTCCGACCACCGGAGGTGGTGTTCCGGTGATGGCCGGTGGCTGTTCGGCCGGCTACGGTGGCGGTATTCCGGCGACTTTCGGACAGTAGGTCCGTTTCGTTGTGGTGAGTCCAACGCCACTTTCCGTTCGTCAATCGGATGTCCTGTTGATTTTATATGAATTTTTTTTGAAGTGGTTGTATTTACTTTTGTTAATTGTTTGTAATTGTCAATTAATTACTGTAAGCGTGAATTACTGATTGAAATGTGCTCCAATGTGTATGAAAACTTGTATGAATTATAATTTGATATATTTGGATAATTTGATTTGTAAATTGAACCCCCGACTTGTTGATTTTGCTACTTGGTTAGTCTAGAGGGGGTGTTTGCGTAATTTTTGAAAAAGTGGGAATTTGTTTGATTTGAATTAATAGACCTTAGTAATGAAATCTAAAATGTAATGTATGAGTTGAATATGTAACGTATGAATTTAATGAACTTAGTTTGATTAGAATTTGACTTATATGAAATATGAACCTTGAATGATTAAATAACTTGCTTTGAATTTGTATAAGACTTCGTGAGGTTTAAATAAATTAGAAGCATGCTACAGTGATTGCTTGACTTATTAATACTTGGAAATTTGTATGAAATGCGATATGAATTGTCTGAACTTTGTTAATTGAATTTGTTAGGTATTAAATGAATTGATATGAAATGATTATGAAGTGCTTTGCCTTTAATTTTGTTATTTGTATTAATTATGCACATGAACATGCCTTAATGTTTTGTTTCGCATATAATTTATATAAATTTGAACCTTGCTGATGTGATTGCATTGATTAAGTGTTTGAGCATATGCCGTGGGTCCCTATGTGGTTGTCTGCTTAAGTCTGAGTTCCGTGCTGTATTTGTGTGTTCAGTTGGTACTGGTGCACCCGGGGTGGTGACTTGAGGTCGTGCAGGTTCCGGGGTGGACCTTCTGCTTTGTATTTGGCTCCGTTTGGTGTAAGGTGAGGTTTTACGATTTTTGTTTTAGTTACAGCGACCTACAACATTCTGTGCTCGTTTTCAAGCCTGCATGCGATTATTCTATTATATTTATATAATAGATACGTGTTTATATGATATGTTTATAAATTTGTCATACGATTAAAGGTTTTCGAACTGTATATGTACGAACATATGTAAGCTTGAAATGTTTTGCAATGAGGCTATGCTCCAAACCGTGTGTCTTCATACCAGCTACGGATTAGGATGACACGGAGAGGTACGTTTATAGTACATGCTAAGTTGCAAGGTATGGTATGCTCCGATAAGGTACGTAAGTATGATTTTGATTCGATATGATAAGTTTGATATGTAGCGAGTTATGATATGATCTGTCTGATATGCTCTGTTTTGATATGTTGGGCCCCGAGACGTGGGTAAGGGGGACCCGGGACGACCATGGGGCCGCCGGTTATGACCCCTGTGCACGTTCTCATTTGAGATATTCACGTGCGACCTAGGGAGGTTGGGAAGGCGTGGTATCTTGAGCCCTCGGTGGATAACCGGGGAAGGCACAGTGTGGGTTCGCTACCCCGTGTGTGTTTGTATCTGTATGAGTAGTGAGGGTTTGCTCCCCGAACTACATGGTGTTGGGGTTGGATTGTTTATGATATTTGTTTGTTTTCTGTTATGATACGTTTGATTCGATATGGAAGTAAGGTGGGAGACCCGTACTCGCCGGGTATATGATTATGATTTGTTATGTTGATTATGAAACGGGATAGGAGCTTTCTCTTTTAATAAAACGTGAGTTTGCTCAGTTTGTTAAGTTATGAATAAGATACGTATAAGTTTGATAAGTTAAGATATGTATAAGTTTGATTTGATAGGATATGTGTAAGTTCGATTTGAAAATGGTTTTGGTATGCAAAACCCTACTCCCGGTTCGTAATCTCTCTTTTGATACGTGCTCTACTCCTTATTATGTATAGTGTGTGTGAGTTCAGCCCCCTCGCTCAGTCAGTGGACTGACCCTCGCCCCACCTATGTTTTTAGTTTGCAGGTGCAAGTTGTTGGAGTTCGAGCTAGGCGGCTTTGAGTCGGGTCTGTCGAGTCTGTATCTGTCCGTTTGATTTTGTTAATTACTTTGTTCCGATTTATGTATGAAAATTATGTATATAGTATGTTCTGTACAAGTTGACGTTTATGCTTTGATCATATGAATATTCGGGTTTTGCTTATTTTACTTGTACAGGGTTTAGTTACCGCCTAGCTTTGGTTGGTTTTCGTTTGTCACCCGTTCGCTGTGACTTGGTGCGTGTGCGGACTTTCCATTTCGTACCACGTGTCGGGTCATAGTGCGGGGGTGTGGTGCCCCACCGCTTGGGGTGCTACATCTTAAGTGGTATCAGAGCTACCAGGTTCAGAACCGGTGCTCTGGAGTCGTGTCGTGTCAGTTTAGGTCGTACGACATAGGAATACTTGTGCATTGCATTTGGCAGACGTGAAGTTTTGACTTGTATGTATGAATTTGTCTGAGCTTATGTGATTGTGTGCACACTATGATTACGAATTTTTGTAAAAATTATTATTGTTATGCTTAAATTTTATTAAATTACGTATTGAATCTGCATTACTTAAGTGTTCTTAATTGCTTTTATTACTTGACATATCCGCGTACTAACCCGCATGCATAGATGTTTATTCGATTTGTGAATTGCAGGACGTTACTTCGACATCAAATTGTAAATAATCGTGATAATTCTTTCCACTTCTATCAATATTTGACAGGAGATTCAAAGAAGCCATACTCTAATGAGAGACAATGGACCTCTACAAGAATTCAGAACAAGGAATCAATGCTATCGTTATGAAAACGGGTATTATACATTCATGGCACGTGCATCATGCATTGGATTAAATTATAATTATTTCGAACATTTGTTGTACGTGTTTGGTTGTCTCCCTTGCTGATTAATGCGTGTATGCCATACACATCCCTAACCCTACATGCATTAGCTTCGTGGTTGTAATTTAGGTGTTCCCCTACCTGATCCACTAAGTGCTGTCTTGGTCGAAGCAACGTTTGAATTCGAACAGGGTTTGACCAGAAAATATACGGTCGAGCCAATAGCTTCAAGATAGGGTGAATGCATGTAAGATAGAATGTTGGGTTGTGGTCAATCTCTCTACACGATGCGATACTCATAGCCTCATAAATGATTTGATGAAAGTCGGGGTATTTCTAGATCCAAGCTGAATTGTCGTGATGTGAGATTACTTGAAAGACAGGAAATAACAAATGGGAATGATAAAGAAAAGTAAAGAAATTCTGGGTGGATTTCGGGCGATCATGTATAAACAATTGGAAGAAAAAAAAAAGGGAGTTCATTTAATTCTACGAACTCCTAAAGAGTGAACCAAGGAAGTTTTGATTAAAGTGACAACCATGAAGAAGACTCGGGAAACAATCGGAGAGTAATTACTAAAGAAAATACAGAATGCTAATTCCATAAGCGTAGAAGACTTCAGGTTCAAGAAATCGTACTTCCAAGCCGTGGAAATGTCCAAGTGATGCTAGATAATTCTGAAGATAAGAAGACCGTGGGGAAAAACAAGAAATCTTTTAACTATTAAGTTGCTTTCAGGATATGTACTTACAACTTGGAGGTGCTCGGGAGTAACATGGTTTATAAGAAAGTCAGCATTTCTAACTCTGGAAGGTGTGAGGTGACAATGAAGAGATCAAGACACTTGTATCATTCAGAGAATTCCAAGCAGGAAATCGGGTTACTATTATAAAGACACTCACCAGAGTAGTTACACTTACACAAAGGAAAAAGGGGAAAATTGTGCAAGCAATGGAATTTTGTGCCGAGGTCATTGAAGATCAACTCCACCAAATATTGAGGGTAAGGTCATCTTTTACAACGACGGTGTACTAAGCAAGACGGTGTAAAGATTCTTCATTTATTTCTCCATGATTGTCCTGAGAGATTTCACATTTGAAAGAAATGGTAATTTCCGATTACCGAGGATCCTATTGGGATTTCAAGAGATTACACGGATTACTATACCCCGAGAATCAAGTGAGACGATCCAAGATCAGTTGAGTACCCGAGAATCTGAAGGAATACTAAAGAATGCAAGTTTGAACGGGAAGTCGAAACTATGGCCAGTTAAGGAGTTGATTAACCTTTCAAGTTAAAGAAATTGCCAACCTCGACTCCACTACTACGGTGAACGGTACACTGAGTATTCATGGTATTTGCACACATACATTTCATAAGTAATTGTATTTTATTTTATTTTGCTTGACTAATGTGACAACGTGTAATGTTTGACGTTACTTCGATGGTAATAACGTGGCTAACTGCTTTAATTTTTATAATTTAAGAATTTATAGATGTTGTGAATTCTTGTAACTGAATGGATTACATGCTTGCGTGAATTGTTCGTATTTCAGTGTTTATACTTTTCTTAATGGCTCACTAACCCTTCATGCACATACATACATATTATAATTTTATCTTACAGGGATCCCATCGCGATATTCCCCTTGAGGTGAGCATGGATGATGAGTCTATATTCTAGGGATACTGATATCAGTCGTGTAAAGGTGCACTATACATGCATCCCATGTTTTACATCCAGTGTTATTTTGATGTGTGTATGTTTGAATACTGAGTAAGTGAACTTTTCTGCTAGAGAGTTGTTGAGACCTCTCTATTTACGTGTTAGGGAGATGTGGGATTCTCCCTATTTATGTGATAGAAAGATGTTGGATTCTTTCTAAATTGTGAGCAAGAGATGCTGGATTCTCTTGAATTAGATGTTTGAGAGATGTTGGATTCTCTCGAATTTAGGGTTTGAGAAATGCTGGATTTTCTCAAACTAGGATGTTTGGAAGATGTGGAGGTCTGCCAGACTTAGGTTGAGAGACGGGGCTCTCTCGATTATGTGGTTGAGAGACGGGGTTCTCTCAATTCTGTGCCTGAGGGACGGGGTTCTCTCTTTTGATGTGCAGGGAGACGGGGCTCTCTCTCTCTTGCGTGCTGAGAGATGGGATTCTCTCTTGTTTTTCGCGACTGAGTTAAGTGTGGTCTGATGTTAGTTACAATCGACGAGGAAGCGACTAACGGTCAAGTGTTTGAACAAACCTCTGTAACTAAGGAACTCTGCAGGGAGTTGACGCAATCAGTGAGAGTAAACATCACAGTCCGGGCTATGACTCTACACGATTTCAGGAGATGGATTGAAGTATTTTAGTTCGAAGCTTTACGAGTCAGTATTAGGACCTGAGGACAGGTCCTTTTGAAGGGGGGAAGATTGTAACATCCCGATCGTTCGAATTATAAGGTATGTCACCTTTTAACTTTTATGTGTTTAATTAAGTGATTTTATATTTTTCGTGGCCCTATTTTAAACTCTTTTAGAGTTTAGGGCCCTTTTTGTAATTTTCTCCTTTTAGGGGGTTTTTCCGGTCACTTCTTGTTCGATTGAGATTTTGACTTCTTTGACCCCAACGCATCCGGGGCGGCGAAATGAGTCCGTAGACTCTAAGTTTGCCCAATTCGGATGTCGTTAGCTCGTTCGTTCGATCGTTTTTACGTACGAGGACCCGAGATATATACTCGGATTCCCTCGTTTTGCGTGCCATTTCAGCAGCTCCAGCCGCATCGTCTTCTTCCTCGCGCAGAGCACTATTCATGTAGTGAAGGTGCAATTTCACACACATGCTCGTTCTCCCTCGTTTCTCGACGGAATTCGACGAATCAATAGTGAAAATTCATCAGCTCGACGAGCCCGTCACAACCGTACCAAGATCGTGGCCAACCGAAGACCGACGGTGGCGCTTCAGGCACCCGCCACCACTTCGCCGCCGGCGTTCCGGCGAGTTTCGCGAGCGGAGCTTGACCCTACCCTACGTTTTTGGACCTTCCCGTTCCATTTCCGGCCTCCGTTCAGCACGAAAACCACCGCAAGTGGTGGTTCCGGCGAGGCAACAGTGGCAGAAACTTCGGCAGCAATTTCGGCCATTTTCCCGGCCGGTTTTGGTGGTGGTCGCTTCACGAAAGTTGCTTGGAATGACGAAACGTAGTGGATGGCATCGGCGGCGTTCCAAGAACCGGCCGTTGGCGGCGGACCGGCGGTGAACCGGTGGTGAACCGGCGGGTCTGCACCGGTTACTGTTCCGATGATTTTTCCGGCGATTTGACTTGGGGCTTTCGTAGGGCTCGTTACAAGCTTTCCAACGGTATGCCCGGATTTCATTTTCGTTTTGCGGTTTGCAGTTAATTTCAGTTTCCGTCGTTGGGATTTGGTTCGGTTTTTCTTCAACGAAGTCCCGTGTGTTTAGCTTTTTCTGAAATTGGTTGGGGGCTTTTATTGAGTAGGCCGAGGCGTACGTTTCTGTCCTTCCGGGGATTTTTTCCGACCACCGGAGGTGGTGTTCCGGTGATGGCCGGTGGCTGTTCGGCCGGCTACGGTGGCGGTATTCCGGCGACTTTCGGACAGTAGGTCCGTTTCGTTGTGGTGAGTCCAACGCCACTTTCCGTTCGTCAATCGGATGTCCTGTTGATTTTATATGAATTTTTTTTGAAGTGGTTGTATTTACTTTTGTTAATTGTTTGTAATTGTCAATTAATTACTGTAAGCGTGAATTACTGATTGAAATGTGCTCCAATGTGTATGAAAACTTGTATGAATTATAATTTGATATATTTGGATAATTTGATTTGTAAATTGAACCCCCGACTTGTTGATTTTGCTACTTGGTTAGTCTAGAGGGGGTGTTTGCGTAATTTTTGAAAAAGTGGGAATTTGTTTGATTTGAATTAATAGACCTTAGTAATGAAATCTAAAATGTAATGTATGAGTTGAATATGTAACGTATGAATTTAATGAACTTAGTTTGATTAGAATTTGACTTATATGAAATATGAACCTTGAATGATTAAATAACTTGCTTTGAATTTGTATAAGACTTTGTGAGGTTTAAATAAATTAGAAGCATGCTACAGTGATTGCTTGACTTATTAATACTTGGAAATTTGTATGAAATGCGATATGAATTGTCTGAACTTTGTTAATTGAATTTGTTAGGTATTAAATGAATTGATATGAAATGATATGAAGTGCTTTGCCTTTAATTTTGTTATTTGCATTAATTATGCACATGAACATGCCTTAATGTTTTGTTTCGCATATAATTTATATAAATTTGAACCTTGCTGATGTGATTGCATTTATTAAGTGTTTGAGCATATGCCGTGCGTCCCTATGTGGTTGTCTGCTTGAGTCTGAGTTCCGTGCTGTGTTTGTGTGTTCAGTTGGTACAGGTGCACCCGGGGTGGTGACTTGAGGTCGTGCAGGTTCCGGGGTGGACCTTCTGCTTTGTATTTGGCTCCGTTTGGTGTAAGGTGAGGTTTTAGGATTTTTGTTTTAGTTACAGCGACCTACAACATTCTGTGCTCGTTTTCAAGCCTGCATGCGATTATTCTATTATATTTATATAATAGATACGTGTTTATATGATATGTTTATGAATTTGTCATACGATTAAAGGTTTTCGAACTGTATATGTACGAGCATATGTAAGCTTGAAATGTTTTGCAACGAGGCTATGCTCCAAACCGTGTGTCTTCATACCAGCTGCGGATTAGGATGACACGGAGAGGTACGTTTATAGCATATGCTAAGTTGCAAGGTATGGTATGCTCCGATAAGGTACGTAAGTATGATTTTGATTCGATATGATAAGTTTGATATGTAGCGAGTTATGATATGATCTGTCTGATATGCTCTGTTTTGATATGTTGGGCCCCGAGACGTGGGTAAGGGGGACCCGGGACGACCATGGGGCCGCCGGTTATGACCCCTGTGCACGTTCTCATTTGAGATATTCACGTGCGACCTAGGGAGGTTGGGAAGGCGTGGTATCTTGAGCCCTCGGTGGATAACCGGGGAAGGCACAGTGTGGGTTCGCTACCCCGTGTGTGTTTGTATCTGTATGAGTAGTGAGGGTTTGCTCCCCGAACTACATGGTGTTGGGGTTGGATTGTTTATGATATTTGTTTGTTTTCTGTTATGATACGTTTGATTCGATATGGAAGTAAGGTGGGATACCCGTACTCGCCGGGTATATGATTATGATCTGTTATGTTGATTATGAAACGGGATAGGAGCTTTCTCTTTTAATAAAACGTGAGTTTGCTCAGTTTGTTAAGTTATGAATAAGATACGTATAAGTTTGATAAGTTAAGATATGTATAAGTTTGATTTGATAGGATATGTGTAAGTTCGATTTGAAAATGGTTTTGGTATGCAAAACCCTACTCCCGGTTCATAATCTCTCTTTTGATACGTGCTCTGCTCCTTATTATGTATAGTGTGTGTGAGTTCTGCCCCCTCGCTCAGTCAGTGGACTGACCCTCGCCCCACCTATGTTTTTAGTTTGCAGGTGCAAGTTGTTGGAGTTCGAGCTAGGCGGCTTTGAGTCGGGTCTGTCGAGTCTGTGTCTGTCCGTTTGATTTTGTTAATTACTTTGTTCCGATTTATGTATGAAAATTGTGTATATAGTATGTTCTGTACAAGTTGACGTTTATGGTTTGATCATATGAATATTCGGGTTTTGCTTATTTTACTTGTACAGGGTTTAGTTACCGCCTAGCTTTGGTTGGTTTTCGTTTGTCACCCGTTCGCTGTGACTTGGTGCGTGTGCGGACTTTCCATTTCGTACCACGTGTCAGGTCATAGTGCGGGGGTGTGGTGCCCCACCGCTTGGGGTGCTACAATTGAATTGCATGATCACCTATTGATTAACAATCAAGCAAGCATGTTCATAGACATTTGGGGTACGGTTGGAGACTGCCCTCACTCGCCGGGGCCATGTATTGATTGCATGAAAATGAACAAGTAATTAATATTGATAGTTGTATTCTCGGGCGATGAGTTCTAACTTCATTTTTGTACCCCTGTGCACGTATACAAAAATGTTAAAGTTAGAATATATTTTATTTGGTAAATGAGAAATGACATGACATGATAAATGGAAATATTGATAGAAATCAATTTATGCTTCCACTTTATTTCGTTGCACGTATAAGTTAACCCCGCCTAGCCTGTCGTTTATTGCATTATCACCCGTTCGCTATAAGTTAGTTCATGTACGGATTGGCCGTTTCGTATGTGGATTGACCTATAGTGCGGGGGTGTGGCACCTCCACGTGTAAGGGGTGCTACAGATAAGATTAGAGATTGAAGCTAGAGATTCAAGGTTGAAGAACTCGACTTTCTCTTCGATTTCCAGCTCTTAAGGTAAAGTTTATGTGCTTCTTTGTTGGGTTGATGTTCTTGAAGCTTTTGAACTTGAATTTGAACAAGGGTTCTTGTGTGTTGGATTGAATTCGAATTTCTTGTTGGAAATATGATTCTTATGGTGTTAGGAACGATTTGATGTAAGAATTTCTTGATTTCATGCTTGTTTGAAGAATCCTCCATTGATGACCTTTGAAGCTTTCATGAGAATTCTTGCATGTTTATCTTCTTGTGTGTTTTAGCTTGATTTGGTGATTGATTCTTGTTCCTTGAGCAATTTCATGAAGAATGTGATTAATTTCCTTAAGTTTCTTGCATGATTGGAGATTTCACTATTTTTGAGTTGAAGCTTTGAATACATGAAGAAGATGAAGCTCATATGTGTTAAATGTTGGAATTCTTGATGCATATTCGTTCCTAGATGTTCTTGTTATGATATTTGATGTCTAAATTCGTTTATACATGTTGCATTAGCCTTGAAGCATGATTTAGGAGTATTTGGAGCTTAATTTTCATCATTTTCAAGCATATGTTCGTAAATCCGATTTGCAACAGTAGCATGTCAAACGTCTGTGTGGAAACTGCATTGAAACACCAAACCCCCGTGTGAGAAACTACTGTCACGAATTTTCAGGGCCAAACGCCCGTTTGTATATCCTTCACAAACACCAAACACCCGTTTGGGTGCTCTCGGGTCTAAAATTTGAGTTTTTGTGATTTCGTTCGTTTTGCTTCGTTTTCACTCCCCTTTGCACTTCTTACACCCCTAATATGATATATATGACTTAGAATCGTGTTTATATGCATTATAATGTCTTACATGCTTCGATTATGTGTAAGATTGTGCTAAGTATGGTTCACATGTTGTTATTCGCTTATCTTATGACTTGAAAGCTTGTTATATGACTCGTATGACTTCATTTGATTATAGTTGCTAAGTTATGCCATCCTTGGACATTCATTGCACATCATGGAGAAATTTTCATTCTTTTAAGCCGTGCATCGTCTTATTTGGTGTTGAGTCGAGTCTTACCTTTGTTAGTATGTTTGTCTAGTTAGGTGGTGAGTCTCCGGTCGAGTAGCTTGTTGCTCGTGGTTGGCCATCGAAGTTCTTCGTGAAGGTGAGAAGTTATATATATATAAGATGTTTTCAAAACTGTGGACACATACGGCCTATCATATTTGATGATTTAAACTCCCGTTTTCAAAATGTATATGTAGGCTTTATAAGCCAAGTTTTGTGAGTTTTGCTCGTATTATGAATATTTGCTTATGGAAAACGGTTTACAAGTAAAACTTGAGTTTTGGTATACGGGATAAATACCCGAAATGGTTTCGGAACTTTCATTTGAATATTATATATGTGTAAGTTGTGTAGCGAGGTTATGATGTACCTTGCAAGGACCCTTGCTTGGGGAATTCTTATGTGAGCTCGGGGATGGAGGTGAGTGATATTCCGGGAAGGCAAGGGCCGACGGATGTCCTCATACAAAGTTCCTACTATGGACAAGTTTACTAAGACTCCGAGGAGGTTTTCGGGGTTGAAGTCTTCTTGGAGAGAGCTAGGTTCCATGGACCGAATTCTCTATGTTATGGATGATTGGGGGTCGTACACCCTCATCATCAACGGTGTAATGGATGGCTTGATTTGATTTCTTGGTTTGGGAAGATCGGTTGGAGTGCTCGTTCTCACCGAGCCGGTTTCGTGTGGTTTATGATCCATATTTTCTAAAACTTGCATTTACTTTGAAAATGAGTTGGATCGTGGACGTCGTGTTTTGAGCATGCATTGAACCATTATGTTATTCGTTTATGAAAACCTCTCCTCACCAGTTCCTTTGAGCTGACCTCCCTTACCTTTCGTGTCCGCAGGTCGCGTTTTGGAGTCAAGCTAGGCGGGGTCCTTGTTGAGAGTCTTGTTCTAGTAGTCTAGTTTGTACTCATTATGCTTGTGGCATACTTTGATACTTATGGTTATGCTATGTTTCGGATTCATGGATTTAGTATGTATGATGTTATTATGCTAGTTTAGACCGTGTTGGTCATTAGGAGGATTTTACATTCCATACTTTGAGCATTCCGCGCTGGACCATGATGGTCACTTAGTTGTTGAATGAATGCATTTATGCACTTGATATATTTTGATTTAAGCTTCCACATACTTGTGTATGATTTACTCGCTTTGTGAGTCTAGTACCGCCTAGTTATGTTGTCCGTTTGTCACCGCTTGCTTAGGTCCGGGCGGGTATATGGATAGCAATTCTATATATAAGCTAGGTCCGTAGCTTGGGATAGGCGTGGATGCCCTCGTCGGGGGACTTGTTTGATATGGTAATGCACCATATTTTATTTGTTGGGGACTCGAGGGCCTAACTAGTTTTAGCATATCTTGTGTTCCGAAAATTATATCTTGAGATCGGGAATTCGGATTCGAATTCTGGGAGTATCGCTGGGCTCGTGACAAAATTTGGAAGCTAGAGAACTTGGCCTCACATTTTTCTAAGCTCGTTTGTTCCCCCATATTTTGTCCGGAACGAGCTGTTCGAGCAGATCTGCCACCTTGGGGTATTTTGGCCATAACTAATTCATTTCTTAACCAAATCACTTGATTCTTGAGCCAAACTAACCCTAGTTAAACCCTATAACCATCCCTTAACCTCTTATTTCGAAATCATACCTAGAGAGAGAGAAAGAAGCTGTAAATCGAGAGAGAAGAGGGGGAAAGAAATCTGCACAGTTCACTTTTGCAATTCTAAGCTCAATACTCCTCCGATTCGCCACAAATTCGAAAGGTAAGCCCGTGATTTAATTCTCCATCTTCTCCTCTTTCTTTTGAGTGTTGGTTTGCTGAATTTCATGGAGGTTTGAGCATGCAACGAATTTTTATGTTAATAGTTAGGTTTTTCCTCTATTTTTGAATCCATGGCTGTTGATCAGATTTTGTGTGAATTAATGCATGTTTATTGTTTATATGAGCTTATTTGCTTCAATTCTTGATTCATACTTCATGCTAGATGTATTAGGATTGATTTACCATTGATAAATTGGATGAAACCTTGAGTTTTTGGGCTTGAAAACTGGAATTTCGAACTGCTCTTCCATGTATGAACTGATGTCAGTTTTTGCCTCCTTTTCTTGTTGTTTTTGCTGCTGTTTGGTTGCCCTGTTATTGCTGCTATTGGTGTGGCGGGCCCGATACAGAGTGATGGTATAGCGGAATATTTCAAAAAAATTCGCCATAACCTCCTTATCAAAATATTTCTAAAATATTTTAATAAAACAGCGGAATAAATCAAGCAGCATAACTCTAATATATTCAGGCATCGATAACATAATTTTAAATCACATAACATATAATCACAATATGCAAATAATAATTTTGGCAGCATAACGATATTACCGTACTGCAAAATTGGCTGTCAACGGTATTTTTCTAGCACCTTGATATTTTCTTGTGAATCCGGCAGAGCTTACCCGCAATATCCCCGATTAAGAAATCGGAGTGTGGGCTTCGGTAGTATTTCGCTAAATACTTGAGAAAATATTTTTCTAGAAAAACACCTTTTTCTATTTTAAAAAAATCCCTATTTTCTAATAATTAGGTGGATTATATATCAATTATATAACCACCTAATTAAGTAATTAATTAATCCTTAATTAGGATTAATTAATTAATTGGAGAGAGAGAGAGTGCCGAGAGGCTGTTAAAACTGAAAAAGAACAAAAATTGCTCCTGGAAAGTTGATGAATGAAACGAGAATGCACAGCCTCTATTTATAGCCCAATATTAGGGACATCCGTGCCATTTTCGCATTTTTGGCGTGTAAGCCAAGCTCGGGCGACAAATCCGACACCGCCATGTGGAAGCTTGGGCCGCAAGGAGTCAAACGCCGCCGACCACGCACTGCCAGAAGGTCTGCATGTGCATGGCGTGTGTGGGGCACACGCCTCCACGAGGAGCTGACGCATGGCCGTTTCGGTTCGGTCCGTCGACGGTTCAAGTCTCAGACTGGTTCATCTGTGAACCGGTCGGTCAGGCTGGTCTGACTCATGCTACGTGGCGAAATCACATTCGTCCGCGTGTCTGAGTCGGTCTACCTTGGATCGACCCTACCCGAACCATATCCGAACCGGCATCCTGACCCGGCCCTATTGCTGACCTGATCTGCGCCGCTCATTCGCGTTGATGCGGCGCGATCTGGGCCATCAACGTGCCACACACTTGGCGCCCTGTCAGCGCCATTTGGCAACTGACCCGATGACGTGGCGTGACACGTCACCTGCCACGTCATCACTTCGCCACGTGATCCTCTTTTTTTTTTTTTTTTTTAATTTTATTTTCTCCAAAATAAAATTTCCGAAATATTTAATTCCACTAAATAAATATTGTTAAACTCTAAAATTAATTAAATTATTCACGAATTTCTCGATCTAGAATAATTTTGCATTTTGCTCCTCTGTACAGATATCCATGAAAAATAAATCAATACTGCAATCATTTATTTTTCACTTCCATTCTGAAATTTCTTGATTTGCCTTAAGTCCAAATTCCCTGTATGTGAAACACATTCAACATACAACTTCGGTGACGCACACACGAAGTACTTTGGCCAAAGTTTTATTTGAACTTTTGCAAATCTATTTCATGGATATCTTTAACCTTCCAACAAGGCTATAGATTCCTCGATCAATATTTTTCTTTGGCACATTTTATGCAATCATCGAACGTACAAATTATTTTGGCCACCCGTTACCGAGACCTCACTTCTGAGTAAATCACAGTGATTAACATTACATGCCTAAAGTAGAAACACTGTCAGGATTAAGAGTCTAATGCTTCCGAGATTTTGTTCATTTTAGAAAGCAGTATAGAATGAACAATCTCAGTGGTCCAGTTCGATGTTTCCAATCTCATTGAAAATCTTTAATGTGTTATAATTGGAAACTCCATTTCCCTATGACGAAAGACTAATCATCTTATATAACACATTATAGTCTTGATAAGAATATTTTCTTATCATACTGACTAGAACTTTAATGACACGTGATTCTTGGTATTTAAAGTCCTTTCCTATGAAACACATTTCATATAAAAATACCATCACACGTCATTAATAATTAAATTTGTAAAATACTCATAACTTGCTTTAATTTCAGTTTTATTAATCCAAAATATTTACAATATAATTGGATTTTCAGGGCATGAATCCCAACAGATGCTACCTGGGGCCGCGGAGTTAGGTATGTTTCGCGAGTTAGGTATTTTTCTTAAGAATCTTATGAGTCGTTATGAGTCTTATGAATCCCTGGGGCCGTGGAGGCGTGAGTAAGGGCGCCCGAGGTGGTGTTGGACCGCTGGGTTAAGCCTGTGCATGTGCTCCTTTGAAGTATCTACGCGGGACTCTGAGGGAGATGGAGAGAAGGTGTGGTGCTTTGAGCCTTCGGCTGAGGTCGGAGAAGGTACGTTGCGGGATCGCTACCCCACGTATATAGAGTTGCACGATGAGGGCCCGTAACCCACGTACAGACTTCCAAAGGAGGATGGAATACGGGAGTATGAGTCTTATAAATCTTACGTATTTACGTTCCTTATGTTTTCTTATGAATCTTTCTTAAGGGGTAAGGTTGGAGACCTGTACTTGGGTATTTGAATTCTTTTGTTATTTTGATTATGAAACGGGATTGGATCTTTCGATTTCAATAAGAGAATTTTATGTTAAGGTTTGAATCATTATGAATATAAGAATCCTCATGAGTTTCAATATGAATCCTTACGAGTTTTCAAACTTAAGAAGATATGAATATATGTATAAATATGAGCTCTTTGAATGTATTTGTGATCATGTTGCTTCCGCATTTGATTTTGTAATTGTGGCGCACTCTGTTTTAGGGTGTAAGCCGCCTAGCCTAGGGGTGTGTTTTTATTTGTCTTCTCTTCGCTATGGCTTGGTGCGTGTGCGGAGTTCCCATTTTGTTACACCTGTCGAGCTATGGTGTGGGGGATGTGGTGCCCTTCGCTCCGGGGTGCTACAGCGAGGCTAGCAACAGATCCACTGAAAGCTCATCTCTCTGTGGCATGTCCATGGAAGCAAGTTTCTCAGTGAGAGCAAGAAACTTGAGTCCATATTCATGGACACTTGTACCTTGTAACACGTTCATGAGGGCGGTAAAGTTGCTCTAAGTGGTCCTAAATCTCCCAAGCGAATTCCATGGACTCATGTTGTCTTTGCGTGTCCGGAGACATGTTAGCAAGCATGAGACAACGGGCTTGGAGATTAGCATCCTTCCACTTCTGGATTGCATACCGCTCAGCCCGGGTCAGAGCTTCCCCTTCGGGAACGGGCTCCACCTCATAGATTCCTAAGCCAATCAAAATAGTTGGGACCAGTCAACTTGTTTGACTCGAGGATCAATACTAGAGGGTTTTTGGTTGCATTTCAAAACACGTAGAGAATCACATAATCTACGACCTAAATGGAAAAACAGAGAACTAAGTGGGCATGCTGAATAATAACGATATACATGAGATTAGTCCCAAAGATCTTAGAGGATACTTATTATCCCAATGGGTACTAAGATCCTAAGCACTTTATCTCGAACCCACGACTCGCGGATATTCTTAATAAAGTCTAAGGTAGGTACAACTTACCAATTCCAACACTGTGGAATTTTTAGTAATGTTTTTGCATCACCTATCTTTCAATATGGACCCACGACTCGTGCGACATCCATATTTACTTAGGTGTTAAGCTAGACCCATCAATCATAAGATCAAGTTCAAAACTTAGTTCGAACGACCCACGACTCACAGACATCGGCCTCCCCAAAATTGACCTCGAAATATTGATCATTTAAAATGATCAATTAGGAAACTAAGAACTAATAGGTTTTACATAGTCACCCCATGACTCATGGACAGTAACCAGCTTCCTCTATTAAACTTAAATCCTATTGATGGAATGCTAGGAATTTAATTCAAAATTTGCACCTTGAATTAAACACCTATTTTTCGAAGATTAGTTTAATATTTAATGGGAATTTTCTATTTAACCGGAGAGTTGTCTGGTTCGACCTCACCAACATATATTTTATCCAATTTAATTAGTCTTGATTAATGCAAGTACAACTTAAATGCTTTTCACACAAGCACTTAGCAGATAACATGTCCTAGCATGATACTAACATGTGATGATCATGGGTTCTACCTATCTTATGCATGATATGTGGGAGCTACTCCACAATCACAAGTTCTAACATACATGTCACATAAAACAGTTTAAATCACATAAGGGAATTAGAAATAAAACGATGCCCTATCTATTACAATAATAGAAATCCTCTCTAACACTTTGAGAGGTCTTCACTTATAGCCTCCATCTGGTTACTTGTTGTGTGGATCCATCTTACTCCATGGGTGCATTGTCTCCAAAATGAAAGAAAAAGACCTCACCACCTATCTCTACTCTCAAATTACAATAAAAAGAAAAAAACATAAAGTAATAAGTCTCAATTTTCATATTGGCCTTAGACAATTACACGGGGCATACCCCGGCCTCAAAAACAGTAATATGGAAAGCCACATAATAAACACATAATAGTACGCACATAAGTGGGGCACCGACCCCAATTGAAAGACGCAACTATGGGGTTCCAACCCTAATTTAAACCATCCATGTGCATAAATTAAAACCATTCATAAGATTAACCCATGATTATCTAACATGCATAAATTGCAAGAATTTAAATTTAACCAATAAATTAAAAGTCTCGCTTTAAGCCCTAATAACTTAAAACACGACTTACATGTAATTCTTGTTCAAGAGCCTTTTCTATAAAACCCGATAAATAATAAACTAATAAAATTCCAATTAATTTCTGAAAATTAATAATTTTATTATTTCAATATTTTCATAAAATAAAGTTTGCAATTTTTCCAAAATTAAATCTATTTTTAATTTCGAAAAAATCCCAATTTATAAAATTATTTTAAAATAAAATTAATTTTAACAAAACAAATTTTATAAAATAAAATCGGGATCGAATTGGACAAAACATGAAATTTAAGATCGCGAAACGGGACCCGAAATGGGTCGCACACACGCCCGAGACCATGCCCGGTAGCCGCGCAGCATCGTGCGCATGGACGAGCGCGCAGCCGGCGGCGTGAGCTGCCAGTGCGTCCTCGCGCATTCCGCACAGCCACTGGGCAGGATAGGGCAGGTGCGGCAGGCTCCCACGCGGTTGTGGGAGGGACAGGCGGAAGGCCCCGCGCGGTTGCGGGCTAAGCGCGCGCCTAGGCGCGGGCGGATGGCGGCGGGACTGCTGTACGGTCATGGAGCGTGGGCTTGGGTATGCTACACCTTAGCACATCTAGGCCTGTGTTTTCGTAATGCGATTTCGTGTTTCGTATTTTAGTTCAAAAACCAACAACAATCCAGAAATTAAAAACACGATTCAATACAATTTGATTCAAAACGTTTTAAAATCAAAGTTTTTCAAAAACAAGTTTTCAGAAATTCAGGAAAAAATACAGTTTCGTATTTCAGGCTTTCTAAAAGAACTCAAGAATACTCAATTCGAATCTAAGCCTAAGAATTTCTACCAAATTTAGAATAATTGAGACGAATCAGAAATAGGCCTTGCAAGGTGGCTCTGATACCACTTGTTGGGAAAACGAACAGAAACGTAGCGAAAATTTAAATAATTTTCCCAACCAAGCAAGGATCGAATCTTGTAATTCCTATTCCCAAATTCGTAGAGATCAAGAAACTCACTTAGGTAGTAGCTTTCTTAACACGTTCTAGCCGCCCAAGAACGCTCTTCACGCGGCTTGATCCCCAAAAGCTCCTTCGAATCTTTCAAGACTTCACAATAGTAGCCCTCTAGAGAATTAGTCCACCAACCGCAACCACGATCCGAATAGATAGGATGCTAGTTCTATATTCGGTGTTTAGACTCTAGGGTTTAGTGTATAATTTGGACAAGGAGAATTTGTCTATCATGTAGCACCCGGGCGTGAGGCACCACATCCCCCGCACCGAGACCCGACCCGAATATGAAATAGACAATCCATGCCCGAGCTAAATCCCGACGAACGGGGACAAACACACACATTATGCTAGGCGGGACTAACCCTTGAACCATAAAATCAGAGTAAACATTAACGCGGAAACAATAACTGATCATAATATATACAATGAGCATTCAAGCTCCAAAAATAAGTCATAACATCAATCACATGCCATCACGGCCCAAAACATGTACGCTCCACATCAATATCCATATACAGCGATCAAATGTAAGAGTATGCAAGTGTAAGACCAAAATACCAGAGCTAGAGACGAATGCAAGACCTATGACTCGAATTCCCACCTAGCTCCCTTGACACCTGCGTAAAACAACTGAAAACCAAACGGGTTCAGTCCAAAAAGGACTGGTGGGTATAAAAGCAGGGCATAAATATAATATACGACGATATTTAAACAATCACATGCAAGCTATAATCCCAAGTGAGGTTTTTAAAGAATTTCCCAAGTGGGCGAAATAAAGAAATCATCAAAAGGGATTATAACAATTCATTTACATTAAATCATTATTGGCCCGGCGAGTGGGCGTGCATTATCTCCAACCAACACCTTGTGTAGTTCATGCATAACATTCTTTCATGCACATTCATTAACATTCTTTCTTTCTTTCTTGTCATGCATAACATTCTTTCATGCACATTCATTAACATTTACACCTTCTCCCTCCGGGTTGGTGGTGGGTTTGCAAGGCCTGACCACCCATTCATTGACCAAAAGAGGTTACATGACTCCCCTAGTGGCACTCAGCGTCCATTCCTCGCTAACTCCTAACGAGGTCGGGTTATGCCGTTCATTGGTGGGACTAGTGTGAGGGTTCACCGTCAGCCCATGCCTCCTCGGGTTACCACTCACACCAAGTCCCTGGGCCCCATTCTGTGCATAACATTCATTCTTTTGTCGCCAAAACATCTGGTAGGTTCATAAAAGAAAGGCTTTACTTTCAAAATCATTGACCCTTGAAAACGACTCTATATACATATATATTCTTTTGGCTGAAATCTTTTCACATTGGAAGTATATAGGGCCATTTAACTAAATAGTAGAGAAACCCACCTTAAACGGCAAAAAGGAGAACACAAGAGCCTCACTGACCGGCCTCGTCTCCAACGGAATCAAAATCTGTGCAAGAAAGGTGAAGTGAGACTCCATATGACCAATTAAGACGCTCGGCGATGTCATGATCATGATATGAATGTATAAAAGATTAGATTATATCATGAAGATGTTCATGTGCACAATCAAGGAATTTAAGGCATATAAACAAGCCATTCATTTCCATTCAAATTCATAAATTCACATTTCATATCAATTCAATCTAAGAATTTCAAATATGATCAAAGCACGTATTAAATCGCATTTAAAATTAGAAAATAAACAATTAAATACGTTCAATTTAAGATCGAAAATTAAATAAAACATGAAATAGGTAATTATTAAATTCTACAATTCAATTAAATCAAATAATATTTAATATAATAAACATATATATATATATATATATATATATACATTTACGTAAGGATATGCATGAAAAATTAAAATCCCATGCATGCACAACTAATAAGCCCATGCATGCAAACCTAATTAGACACCAAATACAATTACCATGCACAAATCATATGCATTAACACAAAATAATCTGAAATTCATGCATGCATTATTTAAATTTAATATAGCACTATACATATAAACACATATATTCATACACCAGCTTGCATGCATGACTTAAGCAAACACCATATGCATGCATTTAACAAAGAAAGAAAATGAGACAGCAGCAGCGCGCACAGCAGTTCCAAAATAAGTCTCCCCACCCGGGGAGATTTTGTGCAGGAAAAGTTCCCGCCCGGGGAGCTTGGTGCAGAGAGTTTCTGTACAAAAGCTATCCGGCCGGGCCTTTTCACGGCCAAAATCTCCCCGCCCGAGGAGATTCATTCCAGCGACGAGGCAGCAGCAACACACAAAGCTAACCCTTGTTTCTAGGCATGAATTACAGCAGCAGCTAAGGCAACATTCAGGCAATATATGCAGCAACAAAAGACATGAAATGCAGCAGCAAATTAACCCTAACAACTCCCACAAAACCATGAAAACTGACAGCAACAAGCAAAGAAGAAACGTAGCAGCTGACAGCAGTAAAAACCAGTCCAAAACAGGGGCAAAATCACAAAAAAATAGAGCAACAACTGATCTTCTTTATCTCAACATGTTCAGGTAAGTTAGGCTATCAAAATGCAGCAAAACAACTCCAAATCGACATACAAATCAGTCCCAAGGAAGCTGAAACGTGAGAGGAAGGTGTATGTGATCATTTCATGAATTTTCCTCAAAGTGCCATTAATGAAATCTCATGAATACTTCAACTACCATGTAATCAATGATCATAAATGCAAATAAGAAGTCAAAACAATCATTTTCATGCTTGGAATCAAACAAATCCATCAAGAAACGAAGGAGATCAACAAAAATGCTCAAACCTAGCTATTTCTCAACTTCAGTAAAAAACTCATGAAACCATGATCAAAATTGGGGATGCATAGCTTAAAATGACACATATTGAATGTATAATACAACCCTAAGCTTACCTTGTGGATTAATGGAGGTTTGGAGGAGATTTGAACTTTGAATCTCCAAGGTACACAAGGGTTACGGGAAAAACTGGAAGTCAGGAGCTTTGGCTGAGATTTCTTGCTTGTGTGAGGGTTGGTTCGGTTAAGGGATGGTATGATAGGTTAGATGGTTGAGTTAGGGTTCCATAGGCTCCAACTATGGTTAATTTAGCCAAGAATTGTAAGAGGTATGGTCATTTTAGTAAAACGTGGCAGTTTAGGCGCCGAATCGTTTTTCGGTTGGATTTCGGAGGTTCAAATGATTTCGGAAAAATATAAGGCCAAGTTTATTAAACTCGAATCTTCGATACAAGTTGAATGAAGTTGACGAAACTCGAATCCGAGTTCCCGAGCTCAAGATATCACATACGGAACCAAGGGTGCAGTAATTGCTCGTTAGCCCCCGACTTGGATTCCAAAAATCAAAATAAATTCGAAACTCATGAAAATGAACCCGAAAATACGAAACGAACGTATATTCCATATACAAGACACGTATATCTCTGACATATTAAATTTGAACGAAATATCGGTATCAAATTATATAAAAACGAAGCACGTATATGTCACTCATAAGCAATGCAACAAGAAAATCCATAACATCAACAAATAATATATAATTGAATTTGTAAAATAAAAGAAATGAAATGAAGGTCAACGAAATATGAATGACTTTTAACATTAATTATCATAATTGAATTTCATAATTAATTTAATAACAAATCACATTAACATATAAAATTAATATTAATAAAACTTAAGATATAATAATTAACATTTAATATATTTAAAATTAAATTAAATATATAAAATACGTATAAACAATTAATTCGCGCAATTTGGTAAACACTTACGTCATACCTGTACGGCCGAAATATCAGGGCGTCACAACCTCTCCCCCTTAAAAGAATCCGTCCTCGGATTCACTGTCTGCCTGAAAACAATTAATGAAGGAACCCCGTTCCTCACAAGCAACAAGGAGAGAACCCCGTCTCTCAAAAGCAACAAAGAGAGAACCCCGTCTCTCGAACAACAATGAGAGAACCCCGTCTCTCGCAAACAGGTAAAGAAGTTCAAAATACAAAATACAGTCACAACGAAGAGGAAACACCAAGGAGAAAGCATCAAAACATCCAATTACGACAACTTAATCAAATCAATCACATAAAGCCAGGGAACAATTATCACTTACTTACATCCAGCATCGATTATACAACAATAGTTAACACATCAAAGAGTCAAAGCACAGATTATCAAAATTATTTAAATTAACAATGCGTGTATGCATATGCCATGGATGTCTGAGGTACCGTTCACCGTGGAAATGAATTTGAAGCTAAAGCTTTCATGGTCCCAAGGTATGGTCTGAACCCAAAAGCTAGCTCGACTCTTGGCTTGTCTTTAATATCTTCGACGTGTCCACCTGAGAAACTGATAAGGCTCTCGACTGGTCCTATTCTTAATTCCACTCTGATTCTTATATCTTCTTACCTTCTTCCATTTCTCGGTTATACGTTGACCCTGATCCAATCAACCTGCCCTTCCCAAGCGATTTTTACCCTACATCTTCAGATTTCGGACCGGTCTTCTTCACGGTTCATGTCTCCTTCTATAATTTGGTGAAGCCCCCCTGAAATTCAATAACCTTTTTGATTAATGATCACAGCCTTCTTGACGAGTTCTTTCCAAACCGGGTTGTGATCATCGGTTCCTAAAAATTTTGGATTAATCTCTTCGTGGATCATTTCCTCATCCCTTCATCCTCTTAGAGCCATTAAGCGTGCATTAAATTTTGGTCCACCCAAATTTCTAATCGAGGGAAAACTTCCTTGATACTTCTTAAGATTCAATTCGAGTCCTTCCATAGTCACTTCTTTCTGATTCCTTTCTGCTCAAATTCCTTCTAACTCGTTATGGAAAAACGACTAGCAATGCAGTAGGGTTTTATTTTGTTAAGTGATTTCCGAACTCCTCCAATACTTAGTCAAATTACCCTCTATGGTTGCCATCACGAACGTATTAATTTGATTTAATTTCTGTTCCCTGAGGCGATTTAATGGTCTCGCAGAAGCTCCTCCATAATTCCACTATTTACCAAAATTTAAATCCCATGTGTAGATATGCTCAACAATCATCTCCTGAATATCCCGTGGTGGCCTTCAACACGAACTTAATACTTAACGCGCACTTTAACGGTTTAACCGTTAAGGTTCTTTTATTTATTTCCGATCACCACCATTAGGACTTCTAGATCTTCCTTAATTTGAAATTCCGTTATTCCTACTAAAATATTTTTTTTTTAGCACCACTTCAATCTTCCAATTTGTTTCTCGGTCGTGCTCTCCCCCTTAAATTTCTATTGTCACGTGTTGAACTCCATCGATTCTTCTTTTGTCAAAATTCTGGATGAATAATTTCCATTAGGGAGGATTTTAATCAAAAGGGCAACCCCAAGGTTTTGCCTTTCAACTTCCCTTCTAATTCGCTTGATGTCCGAAACCCCTTTCATATTCTTATCCGATCCAAACACCCCGCAATCAACTATAATCTTGCTTCTCTTTATGAATCCCCGTCTCCACTAACCTATCCCTTACTTGAAATTCTTTATTTTCCCGACGTCACCTTCCTTGTAACGTACCATCCCATTATTTCTTTTCCTCTTAACTCAGATGTGGCCCGATCGAAGAGATACTTGATAAGTGAGATGAAAGAACTTCCTATTAAATAAACACTAGAATGCATGTCGGGTTAAAAATGACGATGCACGTGGCACACTTGCGATAATTAAATATGCAGTACATTAAAGCAACAAAATCAAATAAAAATGTGCGCACGAAAATAAGTAAAGAAAAATAAATAAATAATTTGGTGTGAAGTATGATGCACGTGCCATGAATGCTTTGGAACCTGTCACCAATATAGTAAGTTGTTAGTTCGGTAGCTTTTCCTCGTTCCTCCAATCCTGAGATTACTTTGACTTGCTAATCCTGCCTTGTCTTTCCCACGGTCTTCCAGTTTTCCATGAATCTTCGTGCATCCCTTGTATCTCCTAGGATCCGAAATTAAAATTTCGTGATCCCTAATTTCTTCTACATCCATTGAATTAGTATCTGAATTTCTCCCCAAGAATCACCCTTCGACATTTCCCCAAATTGTCTTATAAAATTACTCCGACTGTGTTTTTGAATTCTACTTCGAATCATCCCCCTAATCAAATTTCCCGCGCTTATCCTTTATGAACTTAGATTGACGAATTAACCTTGTTTTCCGATTGCTTATACTTGAGCGCATGATTTCCTTCCAAAGAGTCTTCGCCTTACTTTATCGTTTCCATTTGTTGCTCCATATCTCCCAATTCAACCTCACAACTCGGCAATTTAGCTTGGATTTGGAAAACGAACTCAATTCCCGTCCTCAATATCACCACCTTTCCTAAATTTGTATTTGCCCCGTCAATTGCCTTTCTCTACTCCCTTCCCTACTCGTTTCTATCTTAGTCGAAATCCAGAGCACCTAAATTTAAACTCTTCCTGATCTTGACTTCTACAATCTCGATCTTGGTGCCCAATTCCCATCGGATTTATTTTACCTTGACTCCTCTCAGTCCTCGGTACCTCATCAATGGTCCGAACCCTGAACCAAAATGCCTTCAAGGTTCATTCACTTCATTCCTTAGGTTGAACGATCCCGTTGAATCCAATTATAGCATCTTATGTAGGAGAGTCGTATATACCCATATTAGGAGTCATAAATATTTTCCCAGATCAACTCTTATCTTATCAAGTGTCTCTCTACCATTGTATCCCTAAAGTGGAACCTCCCATTCCGGCTGCCAACCCTTGAACTCTAGCTCCCTATAAGAAGGCCTCGCATCTCGAATTCTCCATATTCCTCCCCGATGCATCCCTCCTATCTTCCATGCCTCAGGAAGAACTTGCAATAGATCGTCTTTATCGTGGAACTTGGTCGTGGTTTGATATTATTTTCATAACCTGTAAATCATAACTCATTTCGGAGATATATTCATGCGATTAGTACATGCCCATGGCACATTTTCAACACTAAAGGCACGGATCCAATATAAAATGCAACGGTAATTTGATAAGATTAAAAAGGAAAGACAATTTCATATTCAAGATCGATGCAATGCACACATTATCACGTAGTTCCTACGCCGAACGACCTAGACTGACTCAATCACGACACTAGAACCCGAGTTTTGCAACCCGAGGCCCTGATACCACTTAAGGATGTAGCACCCGAGCGCGAGGCACCACATCCCCCGCACTGAGACCCGACCCGAATATGAAATGGACAATCCATACCCGAGCTAAATCAGGGCGAACGGGGACAAACACACACACTATGCTAGGCGGGACTAACCCTTGAACCATAAAATCAGAGAAAACATTAACGCAAAAACAATAACTGATCATAATATATACAATGAGCATTCAAGCTCCAAAAATAAGTCATAACATCAATCACATGCCGTCACGGCCCAAAACATGTACGGTCCACATCAATATCCACATCAATGTAAGAGTATGCAAGTGTAAGACCAAAATACAAGAGCTAGAGACGAATGCAAGACCTATGACTCGAATTCCCGCCTAGCGCCCTTCACACCTGCGCAAAACAACTGAAAACCAAACGGGTTCAGTCCAAAAGGGACTGGTGGGTATAAAAGCAGGGCATAAATATAATATACGACGATATTTAAACAATCACATGCAAGATATAATCCCAAGTGAGGTTTTTAAAGAATTTCCCAAGCGGGCGAAATAGAGAAATCATCAAAAGGGATTATAACAATTCATTTACATTAAATCATTATTGGCCCGGCGAGTGGGCGTGCATTATCTCCAACCAACACCTTGTGTAGTTCATTAAACATTCATTCTTTCTTTCTTTTCATGCATAACATTCTTTCGTGCACATTCATTAACATTTACACCTTCTCCCTCCGGGTTGGTGGTGGGTTTGCAAGGCCCGACCACCCATTAATTGACCAAAAGGGGGTTACATGACTCCCCTAGTGGCACTCAGCGTCCATTCCTCGCTAACTCCTAAAGAGGTCCGGTTACACCGTGTAACACCCCAAACGGAGGATGCCACATCTGTAACATCCCGATCGTCCGACATATAAGGTACGCCTCATCTCGACCTTTTTATGTGTTTAATTAGATGATTTTGTGTTTTGCTTGGCCCTAGTTTGAACTCTTTAGGAGTTTAGGGGCCTTTTTGTAATTTTTTCTTTTTAGGGGTTTTTCTGTCATTTATCGTTCGAACAAGATTTTGACCATTTTGACCCCTTCAACGCATTCGGGGCATCGAAACGAGTCCGTATACTCTAAGTTTGCCCTATTCTGACGTCGTTAACCCCTTCTTCCGACCGTTTTCGTGTACGAGGACCCAAGATATAATACCCGGATCCTCGGTTCGCGTGCCATAATTCAGTCTCAGCGTTCTCTCTCCCTCTCCCGCGATGCTGACACTATTTTCACACACTCAAGGTGTATTTTCACACATAACTCAAACTTGCCCGTTTCTCGACGGAATTCGACGAATGAACAGTCCATTTCGGAGAGCTCGACGACGCGGTCACAACCGTACCAAGAACTCGACCAACCCGCGACCGACGGTGGAGAAACCGCCGGATTTCAATCGCGCAGGCGGGGTGGCGGAGCCGCCACTTCGCCGCCCATTCGCGCCGGCTTCCAGCCGCTTTCCGGCGATACGCGCCCCAGTCCCGGTAAGGGGACATCCCGGCGCAGCGACGGCACCGCACGCGCGGTGGCGCGTTAATGTAGCGGCGCTTTTCGCCACTTTCCGACGACCCATTCCGACGATGCAAGGTGTTTCCTACCCTTTTTCGACCCCCTGAGTCCATTTCCGGCATCATTTTCACCGAATTTTGGCCGTAGGTGGTGGATCCGGGGAGGCTTGCGGCAGCAGAATATTCGGCGGCCAACGGGGGCCTTTTCCGGCCATCTTTTGGCCTTGGGCCCTTCACGAAAGTTGTTCGGAACGACAAGAACTAGTGGCCTTTGATCGCACGACTTCTGATTCGGCCAATTGGCGGCGGATCACGGCGGTGCAGCGGCGGCACCACCTCCGGGGATTTTTCAGGCGAGAAAGCTTAGGGCTTTCGTAAAGCTCATCACGGGTAAGCCGATGCCTCTTTCGGATCTCATTTTGGTTCACCGGTTCGAAAGTAATTGAAGTTTGAAGATTCTAGGGTTTTCGTATTCTTGGTTTTGAAATTGGAGACGATTGGCTTGGGATTTGCAGAAATTGATCGAGGAATTGGATTGAGCACGAGGAATCCTTGAACGGGTTATTTTTTGGGATTTTTTTCGGCACGCTCCGGCGGCGGCCCGCCACTGTTCCGGCGGCTCCGATGGCGGCGATCCGGCGGGCTTCGGACAGAATGTCTGTCTCGTTATGGTGAGTCCGTTATCGCTTTCCGTTCGTTAATCGGATATTCGGTTTATTTTCTACGTATTTATTTGTGTATTTGGGATATATTTGAACTAATTGTTTAAATGCGAATTAATTGCTATATGTTTGAATTGTCGATCAAAATGTACTCCTATGTGTATAAAATC
This sequence comes from Lantana camara, assembly GCA_037501455.1. Classification (NCBI taxonomy): domain Eukaryota; kingdom Viridiplantae; phylum Streptophyta; class Magnoliopsida; order Lamiales; family Verbenaceae; genus Lantana; species Lantana camara. Next base: position 64,063,710 of record CM074855.1, read on the forward strand.
ATGTATGATATGAATATATGATAAGTATGGACTTTGTAATTTGTAAATTGAATCCCGATTTATTGAATTTATGCTAATTGATTAGATTAGAGGGGGTGTTTGTGTAATTTTCAAACAGGATGAATTTGTTTGATTTGATTAGTTCAACCTTGATAATTGAATCCATTATGTAACATATGATTTGGGCAGGCCACGTAGGAAATATATGAACTTAGTACGATTGGAATTTGATATGTAACTTCGTGATCTTCAAATAGAATTTGTAGCATATTATTATATGAATTGTTTGGCTTTATAATACGTATAAATTTATGAAATGTTATATGTGAATTCCATTGCCTTCCAAGTCCCCTTAATTGCATTAATTGTGCTTATGGACATGCCTTAATGTTTTGTTTTGCCTGAAATTAATATGAATTTGAATCCTGCTTATGTGATTGCATTTGTCGTGCGTCCCTGTGTGGTTGTCTGTCTGAGTCTGAGCCTTGTGGTCTGTTTTGTGTGTTCAGTTGGTTCAGGTGCACCCGGGGTGGTGATAAGTGAGTCGTGCAGGTTCCGGGGTGAACCATCTGCTGTGTCTTCGGCTGTGTTTGGTGCCAGGTGAGGTTAGGATATAGTTATACCCTATTGCAACGTGCCCGTTTTCGAATGCATGCGGTTTATAAGCCTTATGTATATGTAGATATGTACGAAGTATGTATTTTGCTGGTTTTGTCATATGATTTGATTTGAAAAGTACGAATCGCTATGTATAAGCCTATGTAGGCTTTGTCTCAATTCTGTTATGATTTTGAGGTCAGTCTGTGTGATATGTACGTACGATATGATAAGTGCGATATAAATGAGATATGTCTGTCTGTCTGTGTGTGGCAAGTTAAGTTTCCGGTATATGTCTATTTATCTGTGTGATGGGCCCCGGAGATTATGGGTAAGGGAGACCCGGGACAACCATGGGGTCGCCGGTTAAGACCCCGGTGCACTTCTCCACCAACGGGAGACTTAGTTCTCCTATGCCAACGGAGCGCATTTTGGCTGGCCGTCGAAGGAACCGGGAGGGATCCTCCGGTTCACATGTTTCGTTCTGTGGTGGGTTGAGAGGGACACCTCTCTTCCCCAATGGTGTGCAGGTGGGATTGTTTTATGAGTTTTTGTTTTGGTATGAGTAAGTGTGTTCTGTCTGTCGGTCTGCCATAAGTTCGTAAAACGGGGGTAGATTCTTAAATTAAGATAAAAATTGATATATTTTTAAGCTAATAAGATATGCTCCGATATGGGTGTTAAGTCTGCATGAATCTGAGTTGTGCCTTAAGAAACTTTTGATTTAAGATTTGTTTGGTCTGTTTGATAAGTCTCCCTATATGTATATTATCACGGGAAAATGTTTTGGTGTGCAAAAACTAGCCCCGGGTTCACGAACGTTGCTTCTTCTGCGTGTTGTGCTCTATATATATGTAGGTGTGTGTGGGTAGCCCCTCGCTCAGTCTTTGGACTGATCCATCCCCGTTGCTAGGCGGCGGTGTGTTGTGTCTGTCGAGTCTGTGTCCGTTCGTTTAAGTTTGTTAAGTATTTTATTCTGATTTATGATTCGTAAATTCTGTATAAGATATGTTCTTTGCAGGTTGGGAATCTATGTTTTGAATGTTTGGAATTCGGGACAGGTTAGGACAGGTGCTCGGATTAGTTGACCCGTTTTGATGTGTAATTATTCGGGACAGGTTAGGACAGGTTTGCTGAACTAGTTGAACTCGTATATTTGATTCTAATGTATGTACTGCGTTGTATGCTTGGTGTGTAAAAGTTTTTGTAAGTTGGCATTTCGTGCTACTTCCGCTGTCATGTTTTGCATATTTTCTTTTGTACAGGGTTAGATACCACCTAGCTAGTGCGTGTGTTCTTGTTTGTCACCCGTTCGCTGTGACTTGGTGCGTGTGCGGACCTTCCATTTCGTACACGTGTCGGCTCATAGTTCGGGGGATGTGGTGCCTCACGTGCGGGGTGTTACATCTATAAGTGGTATCAGAGCTACTAGGTTCAGAACCGGTACTCTGGAGTCTTGTCGTGTCAGTTTAGGCCGTACGGCATAGGAATATGTGCGCATTGCATCCGTTTGGCCTGTAATTATGTTTCCTCAGTTTGAATTGTATCGAGTTATGTGACTATGTGTGTGCAACAATTATGATTAACACTTTATCATGTACTTGCAATTACATTTAATTGTTGTACTTACATGACTTAAGTGCCGCATTTCATTTTCACATCTAACCCTCGTGCACCAACTTTAGTGTTTTACCTACAGGGCTGCTTCAACAACAACTTAAATAACTTCTATGACGTCACTGCAATATTATGGTCAAGATTTCAAATACCACGGTGAAAGGTACACTAAGCATTCATGGCACGAGCATCCATACATTCTTTATTTGATTAATTCTTGTTGTTATGTGTTATATCTGTCAATTATGATACTTGTTGATTGTTGTAATTTTGATTCTGCTTTTGTGCTTGAGTGAGAGAGATTTGATTCTCTCTATTTATGTGCTAGGGGGATGTTGATTCTTCCTACTTGTGTGTTAGAGAGATGCTGGATTATCTCAGTATTATGTGACAGAAAGATACTAGAGTCTTTCTGAGTTCTGTGCACGAGAGATGCTGGATTCTCTTGTACTTAGGTATTCGAGGGATGCTGGATTCCCTTGGATTTAGGGTTTGAGAAATGTCGGATTTTCTCAAACTAGAATGTCTGGAAGATGTGGAATCTGATAGACTTACGCTGCGAGATGGGGTTCTCTCAATTGTGTGCCTGAGAGACGGGGCTCTCTCTTTTGTGTGTTGAGAAACGGGGTTTTCTCTTTTGTATGCGGAGGGACGGGGTTCCTTCGCTTGCATGTCGAGAGATGGGATTCTTTCTCTTGTTTGTTGCGGTTGCGTTACTTCTGGCCAGACGACAGTTTGCAAGCAACGAGGACATGACGGTATCGAGCTTTGGGTACAGTGGCCTAGTGGGGATCAAATGAGTTGAAGTAACCAACGGTCAAGCGCTCAGTGGAACTTCAGTGACAACGAGTCACTATGAAGGGAGTTGATGCATACTAAGAGAGAAGTATCCTGCAGAGTTTGCAGTTCGCCTAGATCAGAGTTGCGCAGCGGAAGCTTGAAGTGGAATTCGTTTTAGCGTCGTTCAAGATCCGACCTTAGGACCTGAGGACCGGTCCTTTTAAAGGAGGGGAGTTTGTAACATCCCGATCGTCCAACTTATAAGGTACGCCTCATCTCAACCTTTTTATGTGTTTAATTAGATGATTTAGTGTTTTGCTTGGCCCTAGTTTGAACTCTTTAGGAGTTTAGGGGCCTTTTTGTAATTTTCTCTTTTTAGGGATTTTTCGGTCATTTATCGTTCGAACGAGATTTTGACCATTTTGACCCCTTCAACGCGTTCGGGGCATCGAAATGAGTCCGTAGACTCTAAGTTTGCCCTATTCTGACGTCGTTAACCCCTTCTTCCGACCGTTTTTATGTACGAGGACCCGAGATATAATACCCGGATCCTCGTTTCGCGTGCCATAATTCAGTCTCAGCGTTCTCTCTCCCTCTCCCGCGATGCTGACACTATTCACACACACTCAAGGTGTATTTTCACACACAACTCAAACTTGCCCGTTTCTCGACGGAATTCGACGAATGAAGAGTCCATTTTGGAGAGCTCGACGACGCGGTCACAACCGTACCAAGAACTCGACCAACCGGCGACCGAAGGCGGAGAAACCGCCGGATTTCAGACACGCAGGCGGGCGTGGCGGGCCACTTCGCCGCCCGTTCGCGCCGGCTTCCAGCCGCTTTCCGGCGACACCCACCCTAGTCCTGGCGCAGCGAGGGACGTGGATGGCCGCGCAGCGGCGCGTTACTGTAGCGGCGCTTTTCATCGCTTTCCAGCGACCCATTCCGACGGTTCAAGGTGTTTCCTACCCTTTTTCGACCCCCTGAGTCCATTTCCGTCATCATTTTCACCGAATTTTGGCCATAGGTGGTGGTTCCGAGGAGGCTTGCGGCGGCAGAATATTCGGCGGCCAACGGGGCCTTTTCCGGCCATCTTTTGGCCTCGGGCCCTTCACGAAAGTTGTTCGGAACGACGAGAACTAGTGGCCTTTGATCACACGACTTCTGATTCGGCCAATTGGCGGCGGATCGCGGTGGTGCAGCGGCGGCGCAACCTCCGGGGATTTTTCCGACGAGAAAGCTTAGGGCTTTCGTAAAGCTCGTCACGGGTAAGTCGATGCCTCTTTCGGATCTCATTTTGGTTCACCGGTTTGAAAGTAATTGAAATTTGAAGATTCTAGGGTTTTCGTATTCTTGGTTTTGAAATTGGAGATGATTAGCTTGGGATTTGCAGAAATTGATCGAGGAATTGGATTGAGCACGAGGAATCCTTGAACTGGTGATTTTTTGGGATTTTTTTCGGCACGCTCCGGCGGCGGCCGAGCGGCGGCCCGCCACTGTTCCGGCAGCTCCGGTGGCGGCGATCCGGCGGGCTTCGGAAAGAATGTCCGTCTCGTTATGGTGAGTCCGTTAGCGCTTTCCGTTCGTTAATCGGACATTCTGTTTATTTTCTAAGTATTTATTTGTGTATTTGGGATATATTTGAACTAATTGTTTAAATGCGAATTAATTGCTATATGTTTGAATTGTCGATCAAAATGCACTCCTATGTGTATGAAATCATGTATGATATAAATATATGATAAGTATGGACTTTGTAATTTGTAAATTGAATCCCGATTTATTGAATTTATGCTAATTGATTAGATTAGAGGGGGTGTTTGTGTAATTTTGAAACAGGATGAATTTGTTTGATTTGATTAGTTCAACCTTGATAATTTAATCCATTATGTAACATATGATTTGGGCAGGCCACGTAGGAAATATATGAACTTAGTACGATTGAAATTTGATATGTAACTTCGTGATCTTTAAATATAATTTGTAGCATGTTATTATATGAATTATTTGGCTTTATAATACGTATAAACTTATGAAATGTTATATGTGAATTCCATTGCCTTTCGAGTCCCCTTAATTGCATTAATTATGCTTATGGACATGCCTTAATGTTTTGTTTTGCCTAAAATTAATATGAATTTGAATCCTGATTATGTGATTGCATTTGTCGTGCGTCCCTGTGTGGTTGTCTGTCTGAGTCTGAGCCTTGTTGTCTGTTTTGTGTGTTCAGTTGGTTCAGGTGCACACGGGGTGGTGACAAGTAAGTCGTGCAGGTTCCGGGGTGAACCATCTGCTGTGTCTTCGGCTGTGTTTAGTGTCAGGTGAGGTTAGGATATAGTTATACCCTATTGCAACGTGCCCGTTTTCGAATGCATGCGGTTTATAAGGCTTATGTATATGTACATATGTGCGAAGTACGTATTTTGCTGGTTTTATCATATGATTTGATTTGAAAAGTACGAATCGCTATGTATAAGCCTATGTAGGCTTTGTCTCAATTCTGTTATGATTTCGAGGTCAGTCTGTGTGATATGTACGTACGATATGATAAGTGCGATATACATGAGATATGTATGTCTGTCTGTGTGTGGCAAGTTAAGTTTCCGGTATATGTCTATTTATCTGTGTGATGGGCCCCGGAGATTGTGGGTAAGGGAGACCCGGGACGACCATGGGGTCGCCGGTTAAGACCCCGGTGCACTTCTCCACCAACGGGAGACTTAGTTCTCCTATGCCAACGGAGCGCATTTTGGCTGGCCGTCGAAGGAACCGAGCGGGATCCTCCGGTTCAGATGTTTCGTTCTGTGGTGGGTTGAGAGGGGCACCTCTCTTCCCCAATGGTGTGCAGGTGGGATTGTTTTATGAGTTTTTGTTTTGGTATGAGTAAGTGTGTTCTGTCTGTCGGTCTGTCATAAGTTCGTAAAACGGGGGTAGATTCTTAAATTAAGATAAAAATTGATATACTTTTAAGTTAATAAGATATGCTCCGATTTGCGTGTTAAGTCTGCATGAATCTGAGTTGTGCCTTAAGAAACCTTTGATTTAAGATTTGTTTGGTTTGTTTGATAAGTCTCCCTATATGTATATTATCACGGGAAAATATTGTGGCGTGCAAAAACTAACCCCGGGTTCACGAACGTTGCTTCTTCTGCGTGCTGTGCTCTATATATATGTAGGTGTGTGTGGGTAGCCCCTCGCTCACTCTTGGACTGCCCCTCCCCGTTTATGTTTTAGTTGCAGGTTCAGGTCATTGGAGTTCGTGCTAGGCGGCAGTGTGTCGTGTCTGTCGAGTCTGTGTCCGTTCATTTAAGTTTGTTAAGTATTTTATTCTGATTTATGATTCGTAAATTCTGTATAAGATATGTTCTGTGCAGGTTGGGAATCTGTGTTTTTAATGTTTGGAATTCGGGACAGGTTAGGACAGGTGCTCGGATTAGTTGTACCCATTTTGATGTGTAATTATTCGGGACAGGTTAGGACAGGTTTGCTGAACTAGTTGAACCCGTATATTTGGTTCTAATGTATGTACTGCGTTGTATGCTTGGTGTGTAAAAGTTTTTGTAAGTTGGCATTTCGTGCTACTTCCGCTATCATGTTTTGCATATTTTCTTTTGTACAGGGTAAGATACCGCCTAGCTAGTGCGTGTGTTCTTGTTTGTCACCCGTTCCCTGTGACTTGGTGCGTGTGCGGACCTTCCATTTCGTACACGTGTCGGGTCATAGTGCGGGGGATGTGGTGCCTCACGTGCGGGGTGTTACATCTTCCCCCGCACTAAGACCCAGACCCGATCACGAAATGGAAAGTCCATGCCCGAATCCGAATCAAAGCGAACGAGAAACCAACTCACACACTAGACTAGGCGGATCTAGCTCGACAGAGTCAGAGCGCAGAAGCAATTTAAACAATTATCATCAGATAGCGGAAGCAATTAAATCAACGTACAAAATAAGTGACGGGTTCAACTAGCATAGATACCTAGTCCCGAATATCAGCATACATAACAGGTGACGGGTTCAACTAGCATAGATACCTAGTCCCGAATCTCAAATCATCGCAACATAATAAACCAACATAAGTATCAGCAGAATAGCTAATTACATCCAAATGCTAGCATACTAACCACACACGGGTTTAAGTCTAAGTAGAGCGTAAAACATAATCTCCAAAAGTGAAACAAGAATACATAACATAAATATAGTATGTGACAAATGCATCTTAACACCAACTAAACCGACAAGTGTGACTCAGAAGACTCACTTCCGCCTAGCTCAAGCCAAAAGGAAACCTGCAAACTAAAAGATAAAATGAGGGGGTCAGTCAACTGACTGAGTGAGGGGGCTAACGCACACCCACTATATATATAAAGCACAGCACATATCAGAAGGGTGGACTCATGAACCGGAGATAGGTGTTGCATACCAAAGACATTTCCAAAAGTACCCAAAAAGATAGATATATAGGTTTTAGAAAACATTTCAGAAACTCTATCTCGATTCATGATTCCCAGACAGAACAGAACACATGATCGGCGAGTACGAGCTTCCAACCTTTACTCCTCAGAACATATCAAATCATAGAATACAAAAATCAATCCAACCCTCACATCAATGATGGAGGGGATGTACCGTCCCCAAACCATCCAGAACAGACATACCCGCAAGGGGTAGCGAACCCACAAGAGTCCTCCCCGACTGTACACCGAAGGCTCAAGATATCACGCCTCCCCTATCTCCCTGAGTCGCGCGAAGATATCTCAAATGGAACTACGCACAGGTATATCCCCGACGGCCCTAACCGTCCCGGGGGCTCCTTACACATAGCTCCTCGGATCCACATACATACATACATACATACAGATGCCAATATTTCATGTCCAACTCGCTACAGAAGCATAACATAATATGACTTTTCAAAACAGCTTACATATGCCTTCATATCTAATTTTCCAAAAACAGAGCTGATTCACAAGGTCAAAAACATATCGTATCCAACACATACATATTTATAATAGATATACTCGCATGCAAGGGTTGAAATCAGCATATTAAGGCCATAGGTCGCATAACTATACAAAATCCTAAACCTCACCTCGTGAAAGTAGAGTCTGAGAGTGTTAAGGGCCAAACACTCTAAACCTCGGGCCCACCGGCACCACCAAACTCTGTGACAAGACATACAGAAGCCCAGACTTAGACTCTATATGAAACAAACAAGACACACGGCGTTGTTCAACATGATCGTGGTTATGCATAAGTGTTCATGTTGTGCTTTGATATGGTGTCGTGGTCATTCAAGGCATATCAATGCTTAACAAGGTCATATTTACAAGCAACCAACACGCAATTCCATATCCAAAGATGCAAGATCAATTTAGGAAGTCAATGTATTCACGAAATGCATATTAAATCATCCAATGTCACAGGGTTCAATTATAATATTATAACTAAGCATCAAGTTCATGTCGAGTGATAAAGTGCATAAGTAAGAGCAACTTGATCATATAAACATACAAAGTTGTTATACATAGATGGCATGCTTGATACAAATAAAGAGTGTATTTAATTCGCTTAAGATCATACTTTACAACTTCACAACATGTTTGGTACACAAGCTCAAGTCACATTCATAGTTTCATAAATATTACACTTACATCCCCTAAGTTATTTATAAAAGTTTAGAATTATTACACATACATCCCCTTAGTTGATTACTAAGCATAATTGTTCGTTTAAAGTGTTTATACAATTATTCAACTAGGAATTAATTACTTACAAACATGACAATTATCAATTTATCGTAATTCATAATATACCATTTTCGAGTAGTAAGAATAAATCAAGATATTACAATTCTAACTCCTATCATGCATTAAGTCTCAAGTTGTTCAAGCATCTTTCATGTATCTCAATTCTATATTTGAAACACAATTTACAACAAACATAACACTGAGAACGTCTCAAATTCATATAGAGAAATCACAACATGTTCGTTCTTCTAAAATCTCATTCAAGTTCATTTAGTCACATAAAAGATTAGTTTCTGAATATTACACTAACACCCCTTCGTACTTAACAAATAGCGTAAATTCATCACATCGGATTCAAATTGTAAATCGAAACATTCATGCATATCACAATCCATTCAATACATGTTTTCGTATACGATTGGAATACATCTCGATCAATGAACCAACAATAACCAATTTATTTGCACTTAAAACAATTAATTCAAATAATTATAATTATTCAAAATAATTCGCAATAAATAAATCGAGTGTCCGATTAACGAACGGAAAGTGGCATTGGACTCACCACGTCGAGACCGACATTCTGTCCGAAAGTCGCCGGAGTGCCGCCACCGGAGCCGCCGGAAAGTCGCCGGGCCACCACCGGGCCGCCGCCGAAAGTCACCGAAAAAATCCCGAGAATGTAGTCTTTATGGTCGTTCCAAATCCTTGATCAATTTCTGAAAATTCCAAGCCAATCGTCCTAGATCTTGAATCCAAGAATACGAAAACCCCAAAACTTCAAAATCAAATTACTTCCAAACCGGTGAACGAAAACGAAATTCGTAAAAAGCATCGACTTACCCATGACGTACTCTTCGAAACCCCCAAGTTGGTCACTGGAGAAAATGGTCGGAAAGTCAAGAATTCGGCCGCCACAGTAACAAGCCGCCGCCGCCGCCGCGACTTCAAACGGCTCATACGCCGCCACCTCCACTCCAATGCTTGTGCCACCAACCCATAACTAATTCCCCATGAGAATAGCTTCAGATCGGTATCTCATCCGCCAAAAACCGCCACCGGAATCGCCGGGAACGGCCGACGAAGTTTGCCCAGATCCACCACCAGCCGCGTGAGCTTTGAGCTGCGCGTGTGGAGCCACCGCTGCTCCAATGACTGCGCCACTACTGCCATGTTTTATATCTCGTTGAGACGTTCGATTTGCATACCAATTTCGCTATATTCCGATGTCGGTGGAGGCCGTACGAGGCTGTCGAAGTTGATGCCGCAATCTAGTCGCGAATTTTCGAACTTTGAGCAGTTACGTCTGAAAATCGCAGATATCTCCTCCACCGTTGGTCGTTTGGCCAAGATCTTTGTACCATCGTGATCCTCTCGTCGAGCTCTTTGAAATGGACTACTCATTCATCGAATTCCGTCGAGAAACGACCAAGTTACGACTAGTGTGTGTTTTAGGTGTAGTGTGTGCGGGAATGAGGGAGAGAGAAAACCAAAAGAGAGAAGAAGAGATTGGGAGAAATGTGTCTTGTGCACAAGCTATATACACCCGGGTACCCTTATCGAGTAGCAAAGAGTAATAGCGCGTATAAATAATCATAAATAAAATTGGTAAAGTTACGAATAAACATTCAAGCTCCGAATTAATTTTATAAATTAAAATGAAAGAGAGAGATTTACCAATTAGGGTTTAATTCAATTTAATTTTAGAAACCTTTCGTACAATTTAACGACACTTCGTAAACACATGATTGGCAATTAATCTCAAGGAATTCAAGTAAACCGAAATTAAACAAGTTATGTAACATGATGGATTTAAAATCAACTTGACAATTAATCTTAGGATAATCCAAATGATCACATATTAAATTGGATTTACATTAAATCACATAATTCAAGAACTCTTAAATTAAACACACACAAGTGTAGAGACTTACTTGTTAATATCGTCAGGATGCCCTTCGAGAATACGGGGCGTCACACGTCGTTCATTGGTGGGACTAGTGTGAGGGTTCACCGTCTGCCCATGCCTCCTTGGGTCACCACTCACACCAAGTCCTTGGGCCCCATTCTGTGCATAACATTCATTCTTTTCTCGCCAAAACATTTGGTAGGTTCATAAAAGAAAGGCTTTACTTTTAAAATCATTGACCCTTGAAAACGACTCTATATACATATATATACTTTTGGCTGAAATCTTTTCACATTGGAAGTATATAGGGCCATTTAACTAAATAGTAGAGAAACCCACCTTAAACGGCAAAAAGGAGAACACAAGAGCCTCACTGACCGGCCTCGTCTCCAACGGAATCAAAATCTGTGCAAGAAAGGTGAAGTGAGACTTCATATGACCAATTAAGACGCTCGGCGATGTCATGATCATGATATGAATGTATAAAAGATAAGATTATGTCATGAAGATGTTCATGTGCACTATTAAGGAATTTAAGGCATATAAGCAAGCCATTCATTTCCTTTCAAATTCATAAATTCACATTTCATATCAATTCAATCTAAGAATTTCAAATATGATCAAAGAACGTATTAAATCGCATTTAAAATTAGAAAATAGACAATTAAATACGTTCAATTTAAGATCGAAAATTAAATAAAACATGAAATAGGTAATAATTAAATTCTACAATTCAATTAAATCAAATAATATTTAATATAATAAACATATATATATACAAATATATATATATATACATTTACGTAAGGATATGCATGAAAAATTAAAATCCCATGCATGCACAACTAATAAGCCCATGCATGCAAACCTAACTAGACACTAAATACAATTACCATGCACAAATCATATGCATTAACACAAAATAAACTGAAATTCATGCATGCATTATTTAAATTTAATATTGCACCATACATATAAACACATATATTCATACACCAGCTTGCATGCATGACTTAAGCAAACACCATATGCCTGCATTTAACAAAGAAAGGAAATGAGACAGCAGCAGCTTGCACAGCAGTTCCAAAATAAGTCTCCCGCCCGGGGAGATTTTGTGCAGGAAAAGTCCCCGCCCGGGGAGCTTGGTGCAGAGAGTTTCTGCACAAAAGCTACCCGGCCGGGCCTTTTCACGGCCAAAATCTCCCCGCCCGGGGAGATTCATTCCAGCGACGAGGCAACAGTAACACACAAAGCTAACCCCTGTTTCTAGGCATGAATTACAGCAGCAGCAGCGGTAACATTCAGGCAAGATATGCAGCAACAAAAGGCATGAAATGCAGCAGCAAACTAGCCCTAACAGCTCCCATAAAACCATAAAAACTGACAGCAACAAACAAAGAAGAAACGTAGCAGTTGACAGCAGTAAACACCAGTCCAAAACAGGGGCAAAATCATGAAAAAACGGAGCAACAACTGATCTTCTTTATCTCAACATATTCAGGTAAGTTAGGCCATCAAAATGCAGCAAAATAACTCCAAATCGACATACAAATCAGTCCCAAGGAAGCTCAAATGTGAGAGGAAGGTGTATGTGATCATTTCATGAATTTTCCTCAAAGTGCCATTAATGAAATCTCATGAATACTTAAAATACCATGTAATCAATGATCATAAATGCAAAGAATAAGTCAAAACAATCATTTTCATGCTTGGAATCAAACAAACCCATCAAGAAACGAAGGAGATCAATAAAAATCCTCAAACCTAGCTATTTCTCAACTTCAGTCAAAAACTCATGAAACCATGATCAAAATTGGGGATGCATAGCTTAAAATGACACATATTGAATGTATAATACAACCCTAAGCTTACCTTGTGGATTAATGGAAGTTTGGAGGAGATTTGAGCTTTGAATCTCCAAGGTGCACAAGGGTTATGAGAAAAACAGGAAGTCAGGAGCTTTGGCTTAGATTTCTTGCTTGTGTGAGGATTGGTTCGGTTAAGGGATGGTATGACAGGTTAGATGGTTGAGTTAGGGTTCAATAGGCTCCAACTATGGTTAATTTGGTCAAGAATTGTAAGAGTTATGGTCATTTTAGTAAAACATGGCAGTTTACCGAATCGTTTTTTGGTTGGATTTCGGAGGTTCAAATGATTTCGAAAAAATATAAGACCAAGTTTATTAAACTTGAATCTTCGATACGAGTTCAACGAAGTTGACGGAACTCGAATCCGAGTTCCCGAGCTCAAGATATCACATACGGAACCAAGGGTGCGCTAATTGCTCGTTAGCCCCCGACTTGGATTCCAAAAATCAAAATAAATTCGAAACTCATGCAAATGAACCCGAAAATACGAAACGAACATATATTCATATACAAGACACGTATATCTCTGACATATTAAATTTGCACGAAATATCGGTATCAAATTATATAAAAACGAAGCACGTATATGTCACTCATAAGCAATGCAACAAGAAAATCCATAACATTAACAAATAATATACAATTGAATTTTTAAAATAAAAGAAATGAAATCAAGGTCAACGAAATATGAATGACTTTTAACATTAATTATCATAATTGAATTTCATAATTAATTTAATAACAAATCACATTAACATATAAAATTAATATTAATAAAACTTAAGATATAATAATTAACATTTAATATATTTAAAATAAAATTAAATATATAAAATACGTATAAACAATTAATTCGCGTAATTTGGTAAACACTTACGTCATACCTGTACGGTCGAAATATCGGGGCGTCACATATCATCATCCCATGGGGTTCGAACCCTATATATAAATAGGCAAGGGGTTCGAACCCCTTTGCTTGTTGAGCAAGGGTTTCTTAAACCCTTTTGGTAAGGGATTTCTTGCTTGAAGACTAAGTCTCTTACTTTGACCAAAAGTCTCCTTTTGAACAACTTGTCGAGCAAGAATAATATCTAACTCTCTTAGATATTTTATTTTACTTTATTTATTAAATAATAAATAACTTGAAGACTAATAATTAATTAATTCATAATTAATTATTTATTAGACTTTATTTCTCCAAATTAAGACATCAATATTAATTCAAAATTTAATAAAAGTCCATTAAATAATTAACACATTAATTATTTAATATATACACATATATACACGTGACTACACGTGTCCAATTGGACACGTTGTTAGGAATAGTGCCCTAGAAAGCCGATTCGTCGAAATCTGCTTTGGGACTTTCCTTGTGTCACAGACAATCTTTGAATAATATACGATTGATTATTATCATAGGAAAACACTTCTTTATAAGCCAATACGTGTTTTATGTGTTTCCATTATGTGCGCATGTATTAGAACTCCCCTAATCCATAAGGTTGTTAGGGACTTTGCCATTAGGTGAATGGCACATGAAATAAGCCCTAACTCAAGGCCGGATTAGAAACCACTCCAAGTCGATGAGCCTAACAAATAGTGGGAGTGTTAATATGGCTCGGTTGAGACTTGCTCGTGGGATTGCGTCCTTAAGAAGGAGCATCCTATTTCAAGGGGTGTAAATTGCATAGCTGATGCGTACGCAATACCCGAGGGTGCTCGTTTTTAAAACGGGGTACACTGGGGTGTCCCGCGTGAGAAGATTCCTAAATGGGAAAGGAAGTTTCTATACCTAGAAATATAAACTTCCAGATTAGGAAATATCTCACAGGTCAATGGCGTGAGTAAATTAATCCTTCGACTTGAGATTCCATTGATGCTTTGTGGGCTAACTCTATAGTCTTAGGTATAAGCTTTAAAGGGTGTCACCTTAGAAAACTGATTCAAGGCTTGTGCTAGGGCTGCACAAGTGGCACATGGAAGCATATGAGAATCAACAAAGGACCTACACTTGTTGTAATGTAAGAAGATCTCTTATTGCATAAGTCGTTCATATGTTATCCTAAACCCTCGACCGAGGTAGTGGATCAAGACATCAAGAAAAGAGTTTCTTGGATTGAGATCAAATGGATATGAAACGAACTTAGTTTTAAGATTGAGATTAGTAGGGGCTCTCATTATTCCCATGCCCTAGATCTTAATCGAGAGATGGGTTGGTAGGAGGATCGTACCTCACAGCTATCATTGACTGAAAGGTTCTTTCGAATATATATTCATTGTTCGGGTAGGGGTCACACACCTGTGGCTAGACTATGGTCATGTGATCTGTGAACTAATAAAGCGTATTAGTCTCACTACTAACTGAAAATGAACCTAGGGGGTCACACACAAATGCCAGATTGAAAGGGTATTGAAAGAAAGATCAAGTAGTTGATCAAAACTAGACCAATTGAATAATTGGACCATATGTTAATTAATTGGAGAATATAATTAATTAGGAGAATTAATTGTAAAACTAAATAAAATTAATTAGAGAATTAATTTTAGCCCGTTAGAATTAATTAAGAATTAATTCTAAAGCCCTTCATGGAATTAATTAAAGAATTAATTCTAAGTATTTAATTATTTAAGTTGTTCTAATTTGATTAGAATAAATAAATTATTATTAAATATCTTCTGTGACGCCCCGTTTCTCGATCAAGGTATGCATTGGTACGAGAGTGAACGATTTACCTTTTCTTGCATGAATTATGTGAATAATATGCCTTAATTGACCGTTATGCTTGAACTTATGTGGAATATATGACATGTATGAAGTACGTGACTATTTGATATGGTAATTATGTGCTCGTATTGCTTCCATTTGGCTTCGATGGCATGCTTCGTGTTTAATCAAAACAATGTGCTTATTTGGACATTAAAGCATAATTTAGGGACCAAAAGGTAAATTTATTTTCTAAGCCTGAAACTGGATAGAACTCATTTTAATTTAGTAGATAATTCGATTACGAGTTCGTGGGTTTTTGAATCGCTCGATTTGGAGTTCGGACGAAGAAGTTATGGCCATTCTACGAAAAGTCAACCTTTTTATAAGACTTGTAACCCAATTCCGAATTTAGGCCAATTTGAGACCCAATTTCACTCCTAACCCGCTCCAATTGACCCGTTTCGCAACCTAAATAGCTGACCCAAATAACTAAATCAGATTTTAACACCCAACATCTCATTTCACGTTATTTGAAAGATTCAAACCCTTCTCTCCCTCACTTTTCTCTCCAACCCATTTATCTTCTCTCAAGAACACCTTCAACCATTTTCAAGAGACAAGATTGGAGATTGAAGCTAGAGATTCAAGACTCAAGACCAAGCTATTCTCTTCGATTTTCAGCTCCTAAGGTAAGGTTTTGTGTAAATTCTTGGGTTATGCTTTGAGGTTGAAGTTCTTGGTAGAAGCATGAACTAGGGTTGAATTTTATGAGTTTAATCCATGTTTTCTTGATGAATTCGTGTTCTAAGTATGCTATTTGGACCCTAGAAACATGTTTAGGTTGGATTCCATCTATTCTCTTGATTTCACCATTTTTGAGTTTTTGAAGATTTGAAGAAATTCTTGCATGTCTAAGATTTATTTGATTTCTTGCAATCTTGGTGTTGTAGAATGACTATTCTTGAGTTGTTATGAGGTTTGGAATCAATTTTAGTTGAATTCATGCTAGGATTAGAGATTCACCATTGAAGAGCATGCTTGAACTATGAAGCTTTTTATTCATATATGTAATTCTTGCTTAAATGATTCCATTCTTGGATTTTATACTTATATTATGTTCTTATATGATATATGAATGTTTTATGATGTTTAATTGAGGTTTTGGAATCTTAATTTCATGTTTTGGGGTGTTTAGAACTCATTCCCGTCGAATTCGAAGTGGCTGTCACGTTTTTTTTAAGTTCTGGGCAGAATCCACTAGGGTGGATTTTCGCTGTGTAAAAAATCCATGGGGGTGGATTTAAGGCAGTAGCTCTGGACCAAATCCGCGAGGGTGGATTTTCTGTGAAGGAAAATCCACGGGGGGTGGATTATCCCCAGCCTTGTTTTCTTGACTCGTTTCGTTTGTTTTGACTCTTGTATGTCCTTTTCTTGTTTCTATAATACCTTTAATGAGTTGTGGCCTTATTATATGTGGTGGAACTTCTTGCATATCACTTGTTATGATTTTATTGCCTTGATCAAGTTTAAGTTGTCACATTTTGCTAAGTTATGCATTTACATGAACTTGTATGACTTCCTACGTTATGTGTGACCTTGACATGCTATACATGCTCATGATTGATCCTCACATTTCATTAAGTGCATGATATGACTCCATAAGCATACATAACTCTCATAAGTGACTTGTTACTTAAGCCGTGCGTCGTTTACTTGGTTTGGGTCGAGTCTCACCTTTGTTAGTACGTTTGTCTTGTTAGGTGGTGCGTCTCCGGCCGAGTAGTTCGTTGCTCGCGGTCGACCTTCGAGTTCTTGGTAAAGGTGAGGAGTTATATATATATATATAAATGTTTTCAAAACTGTGGACACTTATGGCCTATCATATTTGATGATTTAACTCCCATTTTTTAAACGTATATTTAGGCTTTATAAGCCAAGTTTTGTGAGCTTTGCTCGTATTATGAATATTTGCTTATGGAAAACGGTTTACAAGTAAAACTTGAAGTTTTGGTATATGGAATAGATACCCAAAATGGTTTTGAGACTTCCGTTCGAATATTACGTATGCGTGAGTTGTGTAGCGAGGTTATGTATACCTTGCAAGGACGCTTGCTTGGTTGGATCTTTTGATAGCGCTTGGGGCGGAGTAAGTGGTAAGACCGGGAACGCAAGGGCGGATGGTTAAACCCTTACGAAGTACCCACTTTTGGACAAGTTTGCTAAGACTCCGAGGAGGTTTCGGGGTTAAGGTAAGCTTGGGGGAAGGTCTGTTTCATGGACCCACTTCTCCATAGTTCTTTTGCGATGTTCGGGGGCTGTACACTCTCGACATCAACGGTGTAAGGATGGATTGGTTTGATTTCTTTTGGTTTGAGAAGTAAGGATGGAGTGCTCGTACTCGCCGAGCCGGTGCTTCGGTTCATGATTCGATTTTTTTAAAACTTGCATTGTTTTCCAAAAGAATTCGGATCATGAACATCTTTGATTTGAGCATGCATTGACCTCTTATATTTAAACTATGTAACCTTCTCCTCACCGGTTCCGTTTGAACTGACCTCCTTTACCTTTCGTGTCCGCAGGTCGCGTTTTGGAGTCTTGCTAGGCGGGGTCTTGCTTTGAGAGTTGTGTTGAGTCTAGCTTGTACTCGTTGTGTCTTTACATACTTCATATTTATGTCGCTTATGTTTTGGATTTATGGATTTAGAATGTATGATGTTATTATGCTAGTTTAGACCGTGTTGGTCACTAGGATGATTTTACATTCCGTATTTTGAGCATTACGTGCTGGACCGTGACGGTCATCTACTTGTTGAATATATAATTCTCTTAGACCTTGTTGAATGTATTTTAATTTGAGCTTCCGCATACTTGTGATTGTTTACGCACTTTGTGAGTCTAGTACCGCCTAGCTAGGATGTCCGTTTGTCACCGCTTGCTTCGTTCTTGGCGGGTATATGGATAGCAATTCTATATACAAGCTAGGACCGTAGCGCGGGATAGGCGTGGATGCCCTTGTAGGGGCGTTACACCTTCTATTTATTATTCTAGTAGATATTAATCCTAATATGATTAGAATAAATATTATTGGAATAAGATATTTAATTATTATTAGAATAATTAAATATTCCTAATTTGATTAGGAGCTCTTCTCTAGAAGGAATAGATATCTTATTTTGAATAAGACTTCTATTACTTGGAGAGAAAGAAAATAGAATTAAAGTCAAAGTTGGAATTCGATTCCAATTAGTGTTGAGGTTCGAACCCTAGGGTATAAATAAGCCAAGGGGTTCGAATTTGTCCTCTTACGCGTGATTAAGGGGATCAAGCCCAAACTACATGGCTTCAAGAATTTGGGAGAACTCTCTTGCTCTCATTCTTCTCGTTTTTGTTTCTTTCTTTACACATGTTATATCGCTAGCACTTTCCCTAACATGATTTGAATCTAGGTTGGTGTGGATTATTACTTTAGAGTAAACTTACTTTGGAATCTGAAGTAGAAAGAATCTTTCGAGGGACGAGGGTTGCCATTACCGCTTGAAGCGCATTTGAGGGCGGCTCAAAACGTGTCAACAAAGCGATGATTCTTGTAAGTTCCTGAATCCCTAAGATTAGAAATAGAAATTGCAAGTCCGATCTTGCTTTTTGGAAAAATTTTTATATTCCGCTGCGCTTTCTGATCGTGTTTTTCCCAAAAAGTGGTATCAGAGCCACCTTGCAAGGTCTAGTTCTAATCTATCTTTTAATTGAATTTTGAGAAATTCTTGAATCTGAGTTACAGTTATGTATTCTTGAGTTAGTTTCGTAATCTGAGCTTTTGAATCTGGAAAGTTTCCTGACAAATTGAGAAAATCGTTTTCTGGAAAAAATTTAAAATCATTTTATTTTAGATCTACTAAAATCGCAATTTTGATTCCCAAATTGAGACGAAAATTTTTCTGAAAATTTGCACAAAAAACGGTGTGAGACGACGAGGACCAAGCGAGTTCGTCGCTCGTCGTCACCACCTCAAACGGGTTCTGGCGAGGGTCAGAAATAGCACGACGTGTGCGTCGGGCTTAGCCGGGCAACAGGAGGCTGCCCAGCCCCATCAGCCGCGCGCAGGGGCGCGCGCACTGGGCAGCCACGCGCTGCCCTCCTGCTTCTCGCCCAGGCACGCGCTCCTTCCGCCTTGCCCGCTATATGCGCGGCCTACCAGCCTGTGCGGGCTAGCGTGCATGCGTGCGGGCTGACGCCCCGCGACGCGACTTTTCGTGTTTTTTTTTCCCAAATTTTATTTTAAAATTATTTTTTACTGAAAATATTTTATATTTGAAATAAAATTATAATTTGGGAATTTCGGGAATTAAAGTCAATTTTAATTTTTCGGGAAAAGTAATATTATTATTTTTGAAATAATAATTTTATAAAATTGTTAATTTTTTGAATTAACTTGAATTTTATCAGATTCTAGCTTTTGATTTTGAAATTATTCTTGAACAAGGAACTGTTGTTAGATTACTTTGAGTTAGTCGAACTTAAAGTTAAAGGAATTTTAAATTTATTGGTAAATTTAAATTCTTTCAAATTTAGAATATTAGGTGATGATGGGTTTAGTTTTGTGAATATTTTAATTTATGCATATGGATGGTTTAAATTTAGGGTTGGAGCCCCATAGTTGGGTTTTTCAATTGGGGTCGGTGCCCCACTTATGTGCGTATTGTTATGTGTTTATTATGTGGCTTTCCATATTACTGTTTTTTAGGCCGGGGTATGCCCCGTGTATTTGTCTATGTCCAATATGAAGATTGAGCCATATTATTCTATGCAAAGAGTGTAGATTTTAGAAAGTGAGGTTTTTATTTTACTTTGGAGATTCGCACCCATGGAGTAAGATAGATCCACACAATAAAGTAACAAGGAGGCCATAAAGTGAAGACCCCTCAAAATGTTAGGAGGGTTTCTATTATTGTAATAGATAGGGCATCGTTTTATTTCCAATTCCCTTATGTGATTTAAACTGTTTTATGTAGCATGTAAACTTGTGGTTGTGGAGTGGCTCCCACATATCACGCAAAAGATAGGAAAACCCATGATCATCTCATATTAGTATCATGCTAGGACATGTTATCTGCTAATTGCTTGTGTGTAATGCATTTATGTGAAACTGCATTAAACAAGACTAATTAAAATGGATAACTGTACATGTTAGTGAGGTCAAAACTGGACAACTCGCCGGTATTCAAAAATCCCATAAATATTAAGAAATTTCAAAAATAGGTATTTTGTATAAAGTGAGAACTTTAAATAAAATTCCTAGCATTCCATCAATAGGATTTAAGTTTAATAGGGGAGAGCTAGTTGCTAGCCATGAGTCGTGGGGTGACTATGTGAAACATATTAGTTCTTAGTTTCCTGATTGAACACCAAAAATGTTCAATATTTCGTGGTTATTTTGGAATGGGCGATGGCCGCGAGTCATGGGTCGTTCCGGCCTAAGTTTAATCATAATCTTATGATTGGTCCTACTTAACACCTAAGTAAATATGGATGTCGCACGAGTCGTGGGTCCATATTGAAAGATGGGTGATGCAAAAATATTACTAAGAGTTCCATATAGTTAGAATTGGCAAGTTGTCCCTACCTGAGGCTTTATTGAGGATGGCTGGGAGTCATGGGTCCAAAATATAGTCCTTAGGATCTTAGTAACCACTGGGAAAACAAGTTTCCTCTTAGATCGTTGGGATTTTAAGATCTTCTAAAAACAGTGGGAGCTACATATGATTAAAAGAACTAAATCCTGTGTATTACGTTATTATTCAACATGCTCACATTTTCTCTGCTTAGCATTTAGGTTATAGTTCTGTGATTCTCTAAAATATGAAATGTAAACCCATTCGTATCCATCCTTAAGTCAAAAAAGTTGACTAAGTCCTAACTAACTCTAATTGACTTCGGACCCTAAAATTCGGTTTAGATTCCGAATAGTGAAAAGTGTTCTCTAAAGGGCGAAATTTTCAATTGTAAAAATTCGACCCGGGCCAAAAGAGAAGCAATCTGAGGTGAATGGATTTTTCCAAACCACTTAAGAGCAATTGAACCACCTCATAAAAATGTTACAAGGTATAACATTATGGAATTATTCAATATTCTAAATGAGGAAACAAGTGCACACGTACAAGGTCTAAAGATTTTATTTGAAGATCTTGTGGTCTCGATCATCAACTGAGAAAAAAGTTCTCAATGCACTGATTGCTTACATTGCTTCCACCATTATTTAAACCCTTTATGCTTAACTAGAATGATGCCATTGTAGCATAGTTAATCATTTAGTTGATAATGGTTGAGAGCATCCTTAAGAAGGAATAAAAGGTTGTGATGGTTAATTCTTCTTCTGAACTCACTAAGTTAAAGGCTTGAAGGCCTAAAGAAGAAGAAACCCTTAAGAGCTCAATAGAGGGGCATGTAAGGGGTACGCCCAAAAGACATTGGAGATCAAATAGGACGTATGCTTCTATGGTAGCAAATAAGGACTTTGAAAGGGAACTGCAAAGAGTATGAGTACTCTGAAATTTTATCTCGTTTGGTAATTCTCCTAGGAATAGAATTCACAAGTCTTGAGTTGATTCTACATAATCCGTTGTGCAAAGACTCAAAGCACTAATGTTCTGAACATACAACGAGCTAACAAAAGTAAGTGAGATAACAAAGCTTCGAATTACTTTGGAACGTTGAGATATAAAAGGATTAGCAAGTTAGACATCTTAGGAGCATTTTACGAAAATGAACCTAGAGAGTTAACTTCCTATGAATCCTATCTTAAAGGGAAACGTTCCCGAAACATAGTTTAGGTGAAACGTGGAACTTGCCAAAATTATAGTGGATTTCGATCTATGCTAATGAGTGTAAGATGCTTAATGTAAGCACTAGATACATTCGTCAGTTTAATCATTATGAATGAGTGTACTTGTTGAAGTACAAATTCGAAACTTAAATTCTTAGAATTTCAAAAGGAGGTTAGGAACCGAAGGAGTCATAAGTTATAGGCAAATCGATATGATCGAGATAGCCAATATCTTAGCAAATAATTCCTTAGTCGTATTGGAGATTAGGATTATCTCTCAGTAAACTAATTCGAGAACACCTTAGTGTTTCCGAATGAGGGAATGAAACCTAATGGGATATGGTCCATTCCATAGCAAGCTTTACTGACTTATAATCATTCTAGGAATAAACTCCCAGAATATGCAGTTAGAGATTTTGAATTTAGTACCTTCCAAAATCAGTCCTTTAGTTGCACTATGCAATGTGGCATACTAAATTCCCTAATTATTCTTGTCCAAGAATTTAGTGGAATCCTCTTAAGTGAAGAAGATAGTGGGAGATAAGCTTGAAACGAGTTCAAGTTTATACAACAATATAGGATATCGTTTCTGCGATTCCCTTGGACAAAGGTTTTTTGTCTCAAGGAATGTACCTTTCTTAAGGAATCATTCCTATACAAGAAGAAAGGCAAGCAAGCAGACCTCAAAGAAATTTGAGGATAAATATCCACGCCACATATAGAAGAAACGAGCCCATCTGATAAAACTTAGCCAAATTTTAGAGTAAGTACACGTGTGAAACCCTCCTCTTAAGACACATTTAGAACGTGTTCCTAGATAGCCGATGAGACACTATCAGATTTGGAATCTGAGTAGTGTAAGCAAGCCATGAAATCCAATATGGATTCCATATATTCAAACCATGTTTGGACCTTGGTTGATCCACCTGATAGGATCAAGCTCATAAAGCTTCGAGTAAATGGAAAGCATTACAACCCTTTTGACGGTTGAAATGCAAAAGTCCATTTGGATTGTGTTTACCACATCCTCATATTCTGACTATGAGATATGATAAATGAATATGAGAACTATCTTCTTCAATATGAGATTGAAAGAGACTAAAATAAGGCATTTCTATGAATCTCATATTCAGTGGGAGTATGCATAAGGTATGCAAATCCCTAAGTCAATTTGTGGATTGATATAAGCTTCTAGGAGTTAGACAATTCGATTCCTTAAGATAGTCAAATCGTTTGACACAGATGGAAGTCGAATAAGTCTCAAAATGTACATATGAAAGTCAGTGATGTAAGAGTCAATTTTTGGTTCTTTAAAAGACGACATCCTTCTCATTAGGAATGTCAATGATGACGTGAAAGTTACCAATTCTTGTTTAAGAAACAATTTGACATGAAAGATCTTAGTGATTATCCTAAATTCTCGATATTGAGATCTATAGAAGATAGATCTAAGAGCATAAATGGATTATCACAAAGGAGTACATAATCAAGGTACTAAAAGCAGTTTAGTATAGACAATGGAACAACTCTTTTGAAGAGATGTGTTGTGCCTCCCCGATAATTCGGTCGTACAGGTATGACGTAATTGTTTACCAAATTGCGCGAAATAATTAATTATACGTGATTTACATATTTAATTTTTATTTTAATTATGTTAAATGTTAATTACTTTATTTAATGTTATTAATATCAAATATATTTATATAAATATAAATATATATATATAAATGTTAATTGTGGTACATATTGTATAATATATTTGCATGAACTCATGCAATACATTGTTTCATAATTGATGCATCCATTTATATTTACAAATTAATTATACGCATTTAACTTTATATTATTTGTTAATATTATGAATTTTATTGTTACATTGTGTATGATTGACATTTACGTGCTTCGTTTCTATATGAATTGATACCGAAAATTCGTGCAAATTTAATATGTTGGACTTATACGTGTCTTGTATATGAATATATGTTCGTTTCGTATTTTCGGATTCATTTGCATGTGTTTCGGATTTATTTTAATTTCGGAATCCATGTCGGGGGCTAACGAGCACTTAGCGCACCCTTGGTTCCGTATTTAATATCTTGAGCTCGGGAACTCGGATTCGAGTTTCGTCAACTTCGCTGAACTCATAAAAAAAATTTGAGTTTAGTGAGCTTAGCCTTATATTTTTCTAACGTCATTTAGACCTCCGAAATCCAACCGAAAAACGAAACGGCGACCAAACTGACCTTGCTGCACTAAAATGACCATATCTTGTTCAAACATTGACCAAATTAACCATGGTTTGATGCTATGGAACCCTAACTCAACCACCTAACCTGCTATACCATGCCCTAACCGAACCAACCCTCACACAAATTACAAATCTCAGCCAAAGTTACTGCCTTCCAATTTTCTCCTGTAACCTTGCCTTCCTTGGAGATTTTGGAGCTCAAATCTCAACCAATCCTCATCCAATCAACAAGGTAAGTTTAGGGTTGTAATATATGTTCATTCCTGATGATTTTCATCCATTCATCCCCAAATTTGAGCATGGTTTCATGAGGTTTTTGGGCTGAGTTCGAAAATAGTAGGTTTTGAGCAATTTTGATGATCTTATTCGATTCTTGATGGATTTGATTGATTCCAAGCCTGAAAATGATTGTTTTAACATCCTTTTCTCATTTATGATCATTTATTACATGGTAGTTGAGGTATTTATAAGATATCATTTATGGCACATTGAGAAAATTTTCATGATTGGTCACATATGCCTTCGTTTCATGCTTGAGCTCTTTTGGGACTGAGTTATATGTCATATGGGTGTTGTTTTTCGGCACATTTGATAGCCTAACTTACATGAACTTGTTGGAATTAAGGGAGATCGGTCATGCCCTGTTTTCGTGGAATATTTGCCCTGTTTTTGAACTGGAATTTTGTTGTCAAAACTGCTGCGTTTCCTCCTTGCTTTTGCTGTCAGTTTTCATGGCTTTGTGGGATTTGTTTTGGCTGAATTCTTGCTGCATTTCATGCCATTTGTTGCTGCATATCTTGCCTAAATGTTGCTTTAGGTGCTGCTGCGTTTTAAGCCATGAAACAGGGGGTAAGTCTGCGTGTTGAGCTGCTGCGTTCATTTGACACAGCGGATGTGGTACCTTGCGCTCGGGTGCTACATCCTTAAGTGGTATCAGAGTTTAGGGTTGCAAAACCCGGGCTCTCGTGTCGTGTGGGTCAGTCTAGGTCGTTCGGCTTAGGGACTACTTGATAATGTGTTGCATATATATCTCTTTTGTGCTTAGTTGATTTAAATTTTGAATTTTGGGTGAATTAATTGCATTAACATACATAAACTAAAAATAACACGCATTTTTATAGTTTATTGACAGGATGCCTCCACGTAGACATCAAGATCGATCTCCAGGACGACGTCGCCATCGTGATCGTACTCCTACACCTCCATCTCCACAACCACCGCCAGCAGAGGCCTTTGTTAATTCAGTTATCAACATCATAGATCAAAGGCTACGAGATTATGTACCACCGGCACCTCCAGCACCACCTGCACCTGCCGTACCGCCCGAGGCACCGATTTCTGTTATACTTAGGGAGTTTCAGAATCAAAGACCTCCCAAGTTCTTCAAGGGAAATGATATACAGGCGGAAATGTGGCTGAAAGAGGTCGAGAGGATATGGGAGCTCATTCCATGTGAGTCCCGAGAGAAGGCTCGATGCACCATCACTTTGATAGATGGGGAAGCCTACTCTTGGTGGGAAAGCACACGGATTGTATTGGAAGCAGCTGGAGAAGAGATCAATTGGGAAATACAAGGGAATTCAAGAATAAATTCATCCCTCCCTCATCCCCTACTCGAAGATTGAGAGAATTTACCGAATTGAAGCAAGGATCGACGTCTGTGGCCGAATATATTTCAGAGTATGAGAGGTTATCCCTCTATGCACCAAATATAGCAGGCGATGACTTCCATAAGGCTATGCAGTTTATTCAGGGGCTTCGACCGGATATTCAGACAGCTCTAGAGGCAGTTAATACGAGCACTTGGGCGAAGGCTACTTCGAAAGCCTTAAAGGTTGAAGATTCTGTGAATGCTAGGAGGCCAGTTTCTCGCCAAGGACAAGGGTCAAGATCCGGATGGGGATTTAACAAAGGAAAGAGGCCGATGAATGTAGCAGCTCCACCACAAAAAGGGCCTTTCAAGAAGCCGAGAATTGGAGGTCCGATTGCACCCGTTCCACAACCACCTCAGGCTCCACCGGTTCCTAAGGGATCTCGCAACGATCAGCCACCGTGTACTTATTGTGGATGGCCAACTCATTCTTATAACAATTGCCGAAAAAGATTGAAGTTATGTTTGATTTGCGGGAAACGAGATCATATGGCTTTTGCATGCCCGGACAAGATTCCAGGATATCAAGCTGGGGCTCAGAGACCTATGGTTCAGGCACGAGCTTATGCCCTTGAGGGCGAGGAGCCTGAACCATTTGCATTCATAACACGAGCATTCATGCATTATTCGATCCGGGTGCCACGCATACTTTTATATCTTCTGATCTATGTGCCTCTCTGTGCCTACATGTTATTTGCTCAAATTCCTGTTATTATGTGAGTTCGCCTCTTGGAGGTAGTTTGCAGACAGATCGGGTTGTCAGGGGTTGTTCAGTTTTGATAGAAGGAAAAGATTATCCGGCAGATTTCATTGTGATGCCTATGAAGAAGTATGGGGTCATCTTCGGGATGGATTGGTTGTATCGGCACTGGGCCGAAGTGGATTGTTTTAAGAAGAAGATAAAGTTGGGTGAAGAGTTGATTGGAGAAGTTGGGTCGAAGAATGTATCTCTATTATCGTTTATGGAAGCTCGCAAGTTGATAAAGGATGGAGCCACGAGATTTATTGCCTATCTCCTTAATAAATCAAAGGATCAATCAAGTTTTGAGGAGACGTCAGTGGTAAAGGAATATCCCGATGTATTTCCAGAAAATTTAGGTTCTCTACCACCGGATCGGGAGATCGAGTTTGTTATTGATTTATATCCGGGATCAGAACCTTATTCTAAGACTCCTTATAGAATGGCTCCGGCAGAGTTGAAGGAGTTGAAGATTCAACTCGAGGAACTACTTAAGAGTGGATATATCCGACCGAGTTCATCTCCGTGGGGTGCTCCGGTTCTCTTTGTCAAAAAGAAAGATGGATCGTTGAGAATGTGTATAGATTACCGGGAGCTTAATCGGATGACTATCAAGAATAAGTATCCGTTGCCCCACATTGAGGATTTATTTGATATGCTACAAAGTTCAAGAGTTTATTCGAAATTGGATTTAAGGCAAAGCTACTACTAGTTGAAAATCCGGGAAGAGGATATACCAAAGACAGGATTTAATACCCGGTATGGGCATTATGAGTTCGTAGTGATGCCTTTTGATTTAACAAATGCCCCTGCAGCATTCATGGATATGATGCATCGGATTTTTCGGCCTTATTTGGATAAATTCGTAGTAATCTTCATCGATGACATTCTTGTGTATTCGAAGACTCCGGAAGATCATGCTAGACATCTCAAATTGGTATTGGAGACGTTGAGAGAGCACCGGTTGTATGCGATGTAACGCCCCGTGTTTTCACACGCGTAGGTAAGTGTTACGTGCGCATTTAATTTAATTATATGAGTGTATAATTTGATTTGCTAATTGAATTCGTTTCTAATTTAATTTATTTGATTAAACTCTATATGAATTCCAATGTGTGCTATGAATATATGAATGAATTTGTGAGAATGTGAATTTTGTGAATTCGGTGTTAATTGAATGGAATTACATGTTTCGTGTAATCTGTGGGCTTGATTGTAACTTATTTGAATGTTTTGGACTCAATTGGAAATTGGGTTTGGGCTTAATTGCCACTTTTTGAAAGTTTAGGGACCTATTTGTATATAGGCAACCCTGAACGGTTTTCGCGATATCTTGAGCTCCGGACCTCGAAATCGAGATCCGTAACCGGCGTTGAACTTGTTTCGACGTTACCTATCCATTAAACTTGACCTTATACTTTTTCGATACCATTTGAACCTTCGACAACGAACCTTTCCTCAACCTCGACCTTATAACTTGTTTGAACCGTTTACTAAACGAACTGGACTTGAACCGACCCGTATTCTACCCATTTTATCACTAAATATCAGCAAATTCCTCCTCCTTGCTCCCACTTTTGATCGATCAATTCATCCCAAGAGAGAAGCAAGAGAAGCTCCAAGAAACCCTCCTTTGTTGAACCTTCAAACTTTGAGCTCAAGATCATTCAATCTTCCATCTTCTTCCAAGGTAATTGGTGATTTATATTCTCCATCTCCTCCTCTATCTTTTCATCTATGGAAAGCTTGGCATGAGTGAAGGATTATTGGGTTGTGATTATGAGCTTGAATTGAGGGTTTGAACTTGATCCTTGGTTTTAATGGTTTAAAGTGAAACTAGATGTTTGATAAATGATTCTTGTGAACTTTCTATCCTATTTACATGTTTAAATTTAAGGTTTGTTGATGAGTGCATGATATGCCACTAGTGGAGCTTGAAGCTTCCATGGATGAAAACTTGTTATTGGATGATCTTTTGCCAACTTTAAGGGTGAATTCTTGCTTATATGAATGGATTGCATGATATATATGAGTTTTGTGACTTGAATACATGTCTAAGGGTGTGTAAGAGCTTCCTTGTTGCTGCCCCTGTTTTGCAAAGCTTTTCCCTCGAGAAACAGAGCTTTTGCTCTTTTTTTCTTGGCAAAACGATGAGCTGACACGGCCGTGTCAGCTTTGAACTGAAAATGGACACGGCCGTGTTGGGCTCTCGACTTTGAATTTTTCTAAATTTAACCTCGGACACGGCCGTGTCCAATTCCTTTGAAAACTCAACACGGCCGTGTCAAGCTCTCGACTTTGAATTTTTGGATTTTTAAACCTCGGACAAGGCCGTGTCCGTTTCCTTTGAAAACTCAACACGGCCGTGTCATTTGGAATGGCAGCTTTGGGGAACCTCTTTTCTTGCTTTTATCTCGTTTATGGCTCGTAATGGTGGATTATATGTAACATGATTATATTAAAGCTATGTTTTATGATTGATTTATGATATTGATAACCTTATGAATGCAAGTATGAAAGTATGAACGATATGAACGGAAACGAATACGATTTTTATCGTATATTGAGCGAGACTTGTTGAATTATGTGTTTAATTGGATTCTATGACATTCATGACCATATTTGAACATATTATTGCATTTTAAGCATTCCTTAACATGTTATTGCATAGCAGAGCATCAAATGTGGTCATATTGAGTCTCACACTACCTTTGTCACATAGGTGTTGGTCTAGTGGGTGACGAGGTTGAGCAGTGAGAGTTTTGTCGGGTTCTTTTTGTCTACCAGGTGGGTTTTTCTTCTATTAGTTAACAATATGACCCCGAACACCTAATGTGCAAGATTTTGGCCAAAACCCTATATAGGTATTTATACCAAGTTTTAATGAACAAATGTTTTAAACGAAAGCCTTTTTCTTGAATATCCTACCAAAAGTTTGGCGAGTAATGAATGAGTGATCACAATGAATGGGGGCCCGGGACTTAGTGTATTGGTGAACCGGGGAAGCATGGGCTGACGGGAATCCACATATACTAGTTCCAATAATTTCGGCAACCTGGATTTCACTAGGAGATTAGTGACTGAAAGGGGACCCGCGCTTTTGGGGATTCATGTACCCCTCTAGCATTAATGAATGAGGGTTCGGGCCTTGCAAACCCGTTCCCTACCCGGAGGAAAAAGGAGTATATGAATGATCGAATGAATGATCTAATGAATGTGCACGAAAGAAAGAATGCATGAACGAATGAATGAATGAATGATTAATGAATTACACGAGGTGGTGGTTGGAGCTAATGCACGCCCTCTCGCCGGGCCACGAATGACCTAATGAATGAAATGAATTGTTATAATCCTATTCGTTGTATTTGTTTCCCACTTGGGAAAAAGGATTCAAAACCTCGAATAAGGATTATAATTTGCATGTACGTGTTTAAATTCCATAATATTATGATATTATGCCTATCTTTTTATACCCACCAGTCTGTCTAAGACTGAACCCGGAGTTGTTTCAGTTGTTTTTGCAGGAAGGGATGCTAGGCGGGATACAAGTCTGAGAGAGAGTCTTGCATGGTGTCTAGCCTTTCTTTCGTTACACTCATACGCTTATTTTTTTTGATACTTTGGATTTTGTTTATGTCTGGAGCGTATATGTATATGGTACCTATATGTATCTTATTCAGACTTAAGTATTGGTACATAGAGCGTATAGCTCAATATATGAATTACATGTTGGTACCTAGAGCTTCTAGCTCAGTATATAGTAGATGAATGATTGCTTCCCCCAACAACAAACAACAATCAGAGTAACAGAAAGGCGGAAGCAATCATTCATCTACTATATACTGAGCTAGAAGCTCTAGGTACCAACATGTAATTCATATATTGAGCTATACGCTCTATGTACCAATACTTAAGTCTGAATAAGATACATATAGGTACCATATACATATACGCTCCAGACATAAACAAAATCCAAAGTATCAAAAAAAATAAGCGTATGAGTGTAACGAAAGAAAGGCTAGACACGATGCAAGACTCTCCCTGACTGGTATCCTGCCTAGCATCCCCCTTCCTGCAAAAACAACTGAAACAACTCCGGGTTCAGTCTTAGACAGACTGGTGGGTATAAAAAGAAATAGGCATAATATCATAATATTGCGGAATTTAACCACGTACATGCAAATTATAATCCTTATTCGAGGTTTTGAATCCTTTTTCCCAAGTGGGAAAATAAATACAACGAATAGGATTATAACCATTCATTTCATTCATTAGGTCATTTGTGGCCCGGCGAGAGGGCGTGCATTATCTCCAACCACCACCTCGTGTAATTCATTAATCATTCATTCATTCATTCATTCGTTCATGCATTCTTTCTTTCGTGCGCATTCATTAGAACATTCATTCGTTCATTCATATACTCCTTTTTCCTCCGGGTAGGGAACGGGTTTGCAAGGCCCGAACCCTCATTCATTAATGCTAGAGGGGTACATGAATCCCCAAAAGCGCGGGACCCCTTTCATTCACTAATCTCCTAGTGAAATCCAGGTTGCCGAAATTGTTGGAACTAATATAAATGGATTCCCGTCAGCCCATGCTTCCCCGGTTCACCATTACACTAAGTCCAGGGCCCTCATTCATTGTGATCACTCAATCATTACTCGCCAAAACATTTGGTAGGATATTCAAGAAAAAGGCTTTCGTTTAAAACATTTGTTCGTTAAAAAACTTGGTATAAATACCTATATAGGGTTTTGGCCAAAATCTTGCACATTAAGTGTTCGGGGTCATATTGTTATCTAATAGAAGAAAAAACCCACCTGACAGACAAAGGCTTTCGTTTAAAACATTTGTTCAAGAAAAAGGCTTTCGTTTAAAACATTTGTTCGTTAAAAAACTTGGTATAAATACCTATATAGGGTTTTGGCCAAAATCTTGCACATTAAGTGTTCGGGGTCATATTGTTATCTAATAGAAGAAAAAACCCACCTGACAGACAAAAAGAACCCGACAAAGCTCTCACTGCCCGACCTCGTCACCCATTGGATCAAGATCTGTGTGACAAAGGTAGTGTGAGACTCAATCATGACCACATTAGATGCTCGACTATGCAACCATGCTATGGAAAGCTTAAAATGCAATAATATGTTCAAATATGGTCATGAATATCATAGAATTCAATTAAACACATAATTCACCAAGTTTCGTTCATTATACGGTAAAACCGTCTTCATTCCCGTTCGTATCGTTCAAACTTTCATACTTTCATTCATATGGTCATCAATATCAAATATCAATCATAAAACATAACTTTAATACATTCACGTTACATACAATACACAAATACTAGCAATAAACGCAAAACAAGAAATAAAAGAGTTCCCCCAAAGTTGCCATTACAAATGACACGGCTGTGTTGAGTTTTCAAAGGAAACAGACACGGCCGTGTCTGTGGTTTAAAATTAGAAAAATTCAAAGTCGAGGGCTTGACACGGCCGTGTTTAGTTTTCAAAGCGTTTGGACACGGCCGTGTCCGAGGTTAAATTCAGAAAAATTCAAAGTCGAGAGCCCAACACGGCCGTGTCCATTTTTAGTTCAAAGCTAACACGGCCGTGTCAGCTCGTCGTCTTCACAAGAGAAACAGAGCATAAGCTCTGTTTCTTAGAGGGAAAAGCTTGCAAAACAGGGCAGCAACAAGGACGCTCTTTTGTACCACTTAGACATGTATTCAAGTCATATAATTCACATATAACATGCAATCCAATCATATGTGCAAGAATTCACACCCAAAGTTGGCAAAAGATCACTCAAAAACCAAGTTCTCATCTATGGAAGCTTCAAGCTTCAACAATGGCACATCATGTAATACATATCCAACATGAGATTTGAAGATATAGAAATGATGAGGAAGTTACAAGCAACACATTCCATGCATCAACTATCACTTAAAACCAAGGAAAGACATGGAACCAAGAATTTATACCATTTGATTCATTTCAAGCTTTTTTCTCATAACACATGATTCCCCAACTCATACCAAGATATAATCGGAAGAAAATGGAGAGGAGAATGAGAGAAAAACAATCCATATCTTACCTTGGAAGAAGATTGAACAAGAGTTGATCTTGAGCTTAGGGTTAGATTGATCAAACAAGGGTTTTCTTCAAGCTTCTCCTTGGCCTCTTGAGATGATGATGATCGATGAAATGAAATGCATAAGGGACAAATACTGATATTAAGTGATAAAATGGGTAGAATACGGGTCGGTTCAAGTCCGGTTCGTTTAGTAAACGGTTCAAAACAAGTTATAAAGTCGAGGTTGTGGAAAGATTCATTGTCAAAGGTTCAAATGATATCGAAAAAGTATAAGGTCAAGTTTAATGGATAGGTAACGTCGAAACAAGTTCAACGCCGGTTACGGATCTCGATTTCGAGGTCCGGAGCTCAAGATATCGCGAAAACCGTTCAGGGTTGCCTATATACAAATAGGTCCCTAAACTTTCAAAAAGTGGCAATTAAGCCCCAAACTCAATTTCCAATTGAGTCCAAAACATTCAAATAAGTTACAATCAAGCCCACGTATTACACGAAACATATAATTTCATTCAATTAACACCGAATTCACAAAATTCACATTCTCACCAATTCATTCATATATTCATAACTCAAATTAGAATTCATATAAAATTTAAACAATTAAATCAAATTAGAAACAATTCAATTAGTAAATCAAATTATAAAATCACATAATTAAATAAAAATGTGCACGTAACACTTACCAACACGTGTGAAAACACGGGGCGTTACAACCTCTCCCCCTTAAAGAGAATCCGTCCTCGGATTCATTGCTCGGTCGGAAACAACTCGAGATAGAACTTCTTCATTTTCTCTTCCGTTTCCCACGTAGCTTCTTCCGTCTTATCACTTCGCCACAACACTTTCACCAAGGGAAACCGTCTGTTCCGAAGTTCTTGAAATTTTCGATCCAGAATCTTAACTGGTTTCTGAACAAAAGTGAGATTCGGTTTAAGCTCAACCTCTTCAACCGGTTTGATCACTGATTCATCGGGATAGTACTTTCGAAGTTGTGACACATGAAAGACATTGTGAATGCCCGTTAAACTTGGAGGCAAATCCAATCTGTAAGCTGTATCTCCTATTCTCTCCAAAATCTCATAAGGTCCCAAATATCGGGGATTTAACTTTCCTCCTTTTCCAATTCGGGTAAATCCTTTCCGAGGTGAGTTTTTCAGGATTACCCTATCCCCAACTTCAAATTCAAGATCTTTCCTTCGCTTATCTGCATAACTTTTCTGTCGATCTTGGGCTACTTTCATCCGTTGTCGGATAATCTGAACTTTTTCAATAGTATCTTGAATAGCTTTGGAAGGTTTATCTTTCCTTTCACCTCTTTGTACCCCTTCTTGCTTATTCCACTTCCATTCTTCCAAATCAAAAAACAACGGGGATCAACACCTTCTTCCATAAAGAAACTCATACGGTGCCATTTCTATAGAAGCTTGGTAACTGTTATTGTAGGCAAACTCAATCAAGGGCAATTGTTCATTCCATGAACTCGAGAAATCCAACGCACACGCCCTTAACATATCCTCAAGATATCTGATTAACCTTTCAGATTGCCCATCCGTCTGTGGATGAAAAGCTGTACTGAACTGAAGCTTAGTTCCCAAACACTTCTGTAATTCTTGACAGAACTTGGAAGTGAATCTTGGATCCCTGTCTGAAACAATACTAGCTGGCACTCCATGTAACCGAACAATCTCATCACAATATCTCTTAGCCAACTTACCTATCTTATCTGACATCCGAACTGCATGAAAATGCGCTGACTTGGTTAACCTGTCCACGATTACCCAAACTCCATCGAATCCACCTTTCACACTAGGTAAACCCGATACAAAATCCATTGCTATCTGTTCCCATTTCCATTCTGGAATAGGTAGTGGCTGTAACAATCATGAAGGCTTCTGATGCTCAGCTTTCACTAACTGGCAAGTCAGACAATGCTTCACATAATTCACTACATCTCTCTTCAACCCGTTCCACCAATAATACTGTTTCAAGTCCCGATACATCTTGTTTCCACCAGGATGCACCGAATAAACAGTTTTATGAGCTTCATCCAAAATAGCTCTTCTCAATTCCGTTGGAACTACCACTCTGTTCTTAAATCGAAAGATTCCCGTGTCATCGAATCCAAACGGACACTCGGAGTCTGATCGAGTCTTCTCAATCAACTTCTGAATCTCAACATCCGTCCGTTGTGCCTCAAATATATGTTGCCTTAACTCTGGACGTACTGAGATGTTACTAATACGAGCCTTTATCTTAACCAACTCCATTGGTTGTCCAATATTTACCTTCAGATGGGACCCACTAGCCTTCCTGCTCAATGCATCCGCGACCACATTAGCTTTACCCGGGTGATACTTAATCACACAATCATAATCCTCGAGAGTCTCCATCCACCTTCGTTGCCTTCTATTCAACTCCTTCTGAGAGAATAAGTACTGAAGACTCTTGTGATCGGTGAAAATCTCAAAAGAAGTTCCATACAAATAATGTCTCCACTTCCCTAAGGCAAAAATCACCGCTGCAAGTTCCAGGTCGTGAGTGGGATAATTCTTCTCATGCTCTTTCAATTTCCTAGAGGCATAAGCAATTACTCTCTCGTTTTGCATCAAAACACAACCTATGCCTTCATGGGAAGCATCCGTATACACCATAAACCCTTGAAAACCATCCGGAAGTGCAAGTATCGGTGCAGAAGTTAACTTATCCTTCAAGAGGTGAAAATTAGCTTCACACTTCTCATCCCATTTAAACTGAACCTCTTTCTTGGTTAATCGGGTCAACGGAGCCGTAATCTTAGAGAAATCCTTAACAAATCTTCGGTAGTAACCGGCTAAACCCAAGAAACTTCGGATCTCAGAAACATTCTTAGGACTCTGCCACTTAGAAACTGCCTCTACTTTCGAAGGATCCACTTCTAATCCCTTGCTCGAAATGATATGTCCCAAGAAACTCACCCTGTCAATCCAAAACTCGCATTTACTGAACTTGGCATAAAGCTGGTTATGTAACGCCCCAATTTTCGGCTTTCTAGGTACGCCTGCCATGTACGAACTTTTTAAGAGCTAGAATTATTTTAATTTTTGAATTCGTGAAAAATTGTATAAATTATATTTCAATGTGATTATGTGAAATATGTGTCAATTTGAGAATTATTCTTTAAATTGAATTAATTGTTAAATGCCTTAATTCCCAAACATGCCTTAATTGTTAAATGTCCTTACTTGATCATTATTTTAATTTAAGGACCAAATTGCATGACTATCTTTTGGGATTAAATTGATCATTTTCCAAACCTTGCACACTTAATTGCATAACTTATAAAACTTGGAGGATTTAATTACAATTTCAAGTATATCATCAATTTAAAGAGATGAATCACGTACCATCTCTTCTTGATTCTTCCAATTTTCATCTTCATCCATAAAACCTCCAAGACTTTGTCTCCTTGTGTCTCGGTTCATCCATGGAGGAAAGGAGAAGGGATTTCTATAATTTTAATCAAGTTTTTCCAAGGAAATTTCATGTTGGAAGCTCAATCATACATTTCTACCTTCTTCATCTCACTCAAAGGTAATATGTAGGATTTCTTGTTATTAATAAATGAAGCTAGGGTTGTGATTTTGATAGAATAACTTGTATTTTACTTGCTAGAAGCATGATTACAAGCTTTAGACTTGCTTCCATGCATAAATCTAAGGAATTATGTAGTTATATGATGAATATGCATATGAACTTGAAGTGTTGATTCTCAATGATTAGGGATGATTTGAGTGTTTATATTAAGTCTTATTGTATTTTAGACATGTATATGTATTTCCTTTCATAAATTATAACATTTAGAGTTAAGTTATATGAGTTTTGAAGAGATTTAATTGTAATTCGTGTTCCTCTGTTTCATCCCCTGTTCTTCTACATCTTCTGTAATACGGGAACGACCCTTCCCGTTCCCTTTGTAATTGGGGAACGACCGTTCCCATTGATTTGAATAATGTGCAGGCGGCGGGAACGGGAACGACCGTTCCCATTATATCACACAAACAGGAACGGCCGTTCCCATCTTCGGGAGCGACTTCGGGACTGGGGAACGGCCCTTCCCATTTTACACTAAAACCTGGAACGGCCGTTCCCATACCCCTGGAAGTGCAGAAACATTCTGCACAAAGGTAACAATTCCAATTCCTTCTTTAATTATTCAAATGACCCAAATATAATGTTATATGATTAATATCATGCAATAATATGATTGTATCATGCTACATTGATCTTCACACGATTTCTCGTCTTATGAAGTTAAGACCAAATAGGTATAGGAATACCTGTTTATTACTAATCATTTCCACGTTCTCAAAGTATAAAGCAAGCAGGTCTTGATCGTGCAAAGCAATGCGCATACCAGATCGAGTCGTGCAATGGATAACAATCAAATCAAGCTCATGCAAAGCAATGCGTGTAGTTTGATAGGTATCATGTTCATGCAAAGCAATGCTTGAAATGTGATTAATGCCAAAACCGGGATGACCCCTGAATCCACCAATAGATGGAGAAAGGAATCCCGCACGTGAGATTCATACTCTTGACGTACGTAGCACCGGGATGACCCCTGAACCCACCAATCGGTGGAGGAAGGAATCCCGCACGTGGGAACCATATTCCTGACGTGCGTAGCATGGATGGATAGGGCCTTGCAAACCCACCATCATCGTGATTAACATGTTATCGTGATTGGAGTGATGTAGATATTGGAGTGATGGAGGGTTTGGAGTAAAGGAGTTATTGGAGTGATGGAGGTTAACGGGGTGATTGGGTGTATTGGAGGACGGGGTGTATCCGGAGTGATGGGAATTATTGGAGTGATGGAGGTATTTATAAAATCGATATACATGCCGTGTTCTTGTAGGTACATTCTAGGCGGGAATCGAGCTAAGTCAAGTCCTTGCATTCAAGCCAGACGGTGCATTTATTTATTTACCGTTTCAAAGAAATTATTGTTAAGGTTACTTGTTATATATTTAGGAGATGATAATGTATTGATATGTAAAATACAAGTATACATTACTTGATAAATGATCGATAGTATAGCATGCTTCCGTTTGATTCTATCGCATGTATAAATGAATTTCCACTTAGCCTGTCATTTTATTTACATTGTTACCCGTTCGCTATAGGTTGGTTCATGTACGGACATTTCATTTCGTATGTGGATCGGCCTATGGTGCGGGGGTGTGGCATCCTTATGTGTTGGGGTGCTACATCTGAAGTGGTATCAGAGCCCTGTTGCAAAACCAAGACTCTAGTGTCGTGACAAGTTTAGGATAAGTAATGTAGGGATTATTTGCTAATCGGTACAGTGCAGCCAATTATGACATTGCGTGCTCGCCAAGTGAATCCGAGGACGGATTCTTTTAAGGGGGGAGAATTGTAACACCCCAATTTTCGGCTTTCTAGGTACGCCTGCCATGTACGAACTTTTTAAGAGCTAGAATTATTTTAATTTTTGAATTCGTGAAAAATTGTATAAATTATATTTCAATGTGATTATGTGAAATATGTGTCAATTTGAGAATTATTCTTTAAATTGAATTAATTGTTACATGCCTTAATTCCCAAACATGCCTTAATTTTTAAATGTCCTTATTTGATCATTATTTTAATTTAAGGACCAAATTGCATGACTATCTTTTGGGATTAAATTGATCATTTTCCAAACCTTGCACACTTAATTGCATAACTTATAAAACTTGGAGGATTTAATTACAATTTCAAGTATATCATCAATTTAAAGAGATGAATCACGTACAATCTCTTCTTGATTCTTCCAATTTTCATCTTCATCCATAAAACCTCCAAGACTTTGTCTCCTTGTGTCTCGGTTCATCCATGGAGGAAAGGAGAAGGGATTTCTATAATTTTAATCAAGTTTTTCCAAGGAAATTTCATGTTGGAAGCTCAATCATCCATTTCTACCTTCTTCATCTCACTCAAAGGTAATATGTAGGATTTCTTGTTATTAATAAATGAAGCTAGGGTTGTGATTTTGATAGAATAACATGTATTTTAATTGCTAGAAGCATGATTACAAGCTTTAGACTTGCTTCCATGCATAAATCTAAGGAATTATGTAGTTATATGATGAATATGTATATGAACTTGAAGTGATGATTCTCAAAGATTAGGGATGATTTGAGTGTTTATATTAAGTCTTATTGTATTTTAGACATGTATATGTATTTCCTTTCATGAATTATAACATTTAGAGTTAAGTTATATGAGTTTTGAAGAGATTTAATTGTAATTCGTGTTCCTCTGTTTCATCCCCTGTTCTTCTGCATCTTCTGTAATACGGGAACGGCCCTTCCCGTTCCCTTTGTAATTGGGGAACGGCCGTTCCCATTGATTTGAATAATGTGCAGGCGGCGGGAACGGGAACGATCGTTCCCATTATATCACACAAACGGGTACGGCCGTTCCCATCTTCGGGAGCGACTTCGGGACTGGGGAACGGCCCTTCCCATTTTACACTAAAACCTGGAACGGCCGTTCCCATACCCCTGGAAGTGCAGAAACATTCTGCACAAAGGTAACAATTCCAATTCCTTCTTTAATTATTCAAATGACCCAAATATGATGTTATATGATTAATATCATGCAATAATATGATTGTATCATGCTGCATTGCTCTTCACACGATTTCTCGTCTTATGAAGTTAAGACTAAATAGGTATAGGAATACCTGTTTATTACTAATCATTTCCACGTTCTCAAAGTATAAAGCAAGCAGGTCTTGATCGTGCAAAGCAATGCACATACCAGATCGAGTCGTGCAATGGATAACAATCAAATCAAGCTCATGCAAAGCAATACGTGTAGTTTGATAGGTATCATGTTCATGCAAAGCAATGCTTGAAATGTGATTAATGCCAAAACCGGGATGACCCCTGAATCCACCAATAGGTGGAGAAAGGAATCCCGCACGTGAGATTCATACTCTTGACGTGCGTAGCACCGGGATGACCCCTGAACCCACCAATAGGTGGAGGAAGGAATCCCGCACGTGGGAACCATATTCCTAACGTGCGTAGCATGGATGGATAGGGCCTTGCAAACCCACCATCATCGTGATTAACATGTTATCGTGATTGGAGTGATGTAGATATTGGAGTGATGGAGGGTTTGGAGTAAAGGAGTTATTGGAGTGATGGAGGTTAACGGGGTGGTTGGGTGTATTGGAGGACGGGGTGTATCCGGAGTGATGGGAATTATTGGAGTGATGGAGGTATTTATAAAATCGATATACATGCCGTGTTCTTGCAGGTACATTCTAGGCGGGAATCGAGCTAAGTCAAGTCCTTGCATTCAAGCCAGACGGTGCATTTATTTATTTACCGTTTCAAAGAAATTATTGTTAAGGTTACTTCTTATATATTTAGGAGATGATAATGTATTGATATGTAAAATACAAGTATACATTACTTGATAAATGATCGATAGTATAGCATGCTTCCGTTTGATTCTATCGCATGTATAAATGAATTTCCACTTAGCCTGTCATTTTATTTACATTGTTACCCGTTCGCTATAGGTTGGTTCATGTACGGACATTTCATTTCGTATGTGGATCGGCCTATGGTGCGGGGGTGTGGCATCCTTATGTGTTGGGGTGCTACATCTGAAGTGGTATCAGAGCCCGGTTGCAAAACCAAGACTCTAGTGTCGTGACAAGTTTAGGATAAGTAATGTAGGGATTATTTGCTAATCGGTACAGTGCAGCCAATTATGACATTGCGTGCTCGCCAAGTGAATCCGAGGACGGATTCTTTTAAGGGGGGAGAATTGTAACGCCCCAATTTTCGGCTTTCTAGGTACGCCTGCCATGTACGAACTTTTTAAGAGCTAGAATTATTTTAATTTTTGAATTCGTGAAAAATTGTATAAATTATATTTCAATGTGATTATGTGAAATATGTGTCAATTTGAGAATTATTCTTTAAATTGAATTAATTGTTACATGCCTTAATTCCCAAACATGCCTTAATTGTTAAATGTCCTTATTTGATCATTATTTTAATTTAAGGACCAAATTGCATGACTATCTTTTGGGATTAAATTGATCATTTTCCAAACCTTGCACACTTAATTGCATAACTTATAAAACTTGGAGGATTTAATTACAATTTCAAATATATCATCAATTTAAAGAGATGAATCACGTACCATCTGTTCTTGATTCTTCCAATTTTCATCTTCATCCATAAAACCTCCAAGACTTTGTCTCCTTGTGTCTCGGTTCATCCATGGAGGAAATGAGAAGGGATTTCTATAATTTTAATCAAGTTTTTCCAAGGAAATTTCATGTTGGAAGCTCAATCATCCATTTCTACCTTCTTCATCTCACTCAAAGGTAATATGTAGGATTTCTTGTTATTAATAAATGAAGCTAGGGTTGTGATTTTGATAGAATAACTTGTATTTTAATTGCTAGAAGCATGATTACAAGCTTTAGACTTGCTTCCATGCATAAATCTAAGGAATTATGTAGTTATATGATGAATATGTATATGAACTTGAAGTGATGATTCTCAAAGATTAGGGATGATTTGAGTGTTTATATTAAGTCTTATTGTATTTTAGACATGTATATGTATTTCCTTTCATGAATTATAACATTTAGAGTTAAGTTATATGAGTTTTGAAGAGATTTAATTGTAATTCGTGTTCCTCTGTTTCATCCCCTGTTCTTCTGCATCTTCTGTAATACGGGAACGGCCCTTCCCATTCCCTTTGTAATTGGGGAACGGCCGTTCCCATTGATTTGAATAATGTGCAGGCGGCGGGAACGGGAACGACCGTTCCCATTATATCACACAAACGGGTACGGCCGTTCCTGTAGCACCCCAAGCGGTGGGGCACCACACCCCCGCACTATGACCCGACACGTGGTACGAAATGGAACGTCCGCACACGCACCAAGTCACAGCGAACGGGTGACAAACGAAAATCCAACCTAAGCTAGGCGGAACTTATACCCTGAACAAACAAAACCAAGCTACAAGCATGCGGAAGCAAGAAAGTAAGCCATGCAAAAATCAAACATTCAAAAGCAGTTGACGGGTTCAACTAGCATAAATACCTAATCCCGAATCAAACAATGATCATAAATCCAACGGGTTCCACTAACAGAGCAAACCTGTCCTAACCTGTCCCGAAATATTCATATCAATCCGTATCATAATTCAAATCCAACATATACGTAATTTATACAAAAATCATAAGTACTGAAATGCAGATGTAAGACAACCTAAAACAAAACAAAGACTCGAAAACAGACTCCAACTGACTGACATACTCCGCCTAGCACGAAACCCGAGCAAAACCTACAAACTAAACAAAAGAGGGGAGGGGTCAGTCTTAACTCGACTGTGTGAGGGGGTTAACACACGCACACTATATATATAGGAGAGCAAAGCAGATACAAAAGTCATAATGTTCATGAACTCAGGGACAGGTTTTTCATACCAAAGCATTTTCCCGTGATATATACATATAGGATAATTGAATAACTTTAATCAAAACACTGCAACTTATAAACCCTCAACTTTTAACTTAATTTAGAATCTATCCCTGTTTCACGAACTTTAACCGAACATATACATAATAGAGAACTCGGCGGGTACGAGCTCAGACACTCCCAAACTCCTCAGAACATATCATATCAGAAACAAAGCAGAAAACTTACATACATATCATAACATATCATCCTCAACTCCAGTGATGGAAGGGTGTATACGCCCAAACCATCCATAGCAGACTCACGCGGGGTAGCTAACCCCAACGTGCCCTCCCCGGCTGGTACACCGAAGGCATCGGAATATCACGCCTTCCCTAGCTCCCGAGGTCGCGCGGGATACTCCGGATGGAGACTATGCACAGGCCGAACCTCGACGGCCCTATACCGTCCCGAGGGTTCCTTACCCATAGCTCCGGGGCCCAACATACAAATCATATCATAACCCGCTACAACAGAGACAGACAGACCGAACTTATACATATATACATACCACTTTCCGTTTCAGTCAAACTCGGTCCTTGCCAAACTTGGCTCATGAGAAGTATACGGTTAGAAGCATAGCTTCGCGTGGCAAAACATAACAAAACATAACAAATCAGCTCACAGAGGCATACATAGGCCTGTACATTGCTTAACATACTTCCAAACTCATGACATATTCAACAAATACATACTTCACATTTAGTTATATACATATAAGGCTTATTGAATCACATGCAATCAAAACCGAGCACATTGAAATAAGGTGTAACTATATCCTAACCTCACCTTACACCGAAGAGGCCGAAGACAAGACGCTTGATCCACCCCGGAATCAACAGGGCCGACAAAACACCACCCCGGGTGTACCTGGACAAACTGAACACCGGAACAAGACTTAGACACATGAATGAACCACATATACGCACGGCAATGCTCAAGCATTTAAATGATGTACTCACATAAGCAGGATTCAAATTCATATAAATTATATGCGAAACCAACACATTAAGGCACGTTCATATCATTTCATATCAATTCATTTAATACCTAACAAATTCAATTAACAAAGTTCAGACAATTCATATCGCATTTCATACAAATTTCCAAGTGTTAATAAGTCAAGCAAATCACTATAACAAGCTTCTAATTTATTTAAACCTCACGAAGTCTTATACAAATCCAAAGCAAGTTATTTAATCATTCAAGGTTCATATAATTCATACGTTACATATTCAATTCATACATTACATTTAAGATTTCATTACTAAGGTCTATTAATTCAAATTAAACAAATTCCTACTTTACTAAAAATTACA
This sequence comes from Lantana camara, assembly GCA_037501455.1. Lineage (NCBI taxonomy): Eukaryota > Viridiplantae > Streptophyta > Magnoliopsida > Lamiales > Verbenaceae > Lantana > Lantana camara. Next base: position 64,107,355 of record CM074855.1, read on the forward strand.
CAAACACCCCCTCTAGACTAACCAAATAGCAAAAATCAACAAGTCGGGGGTTCAATTTTCAAAATACAAAGTCCATACTTATCACATTTCATATCATACATGATTTCATACACAATGGAATTCATTTCGATCAACAATTCAAACATATAGCAATTAATTTACATTTAAACAATTAATTCAAATAAGTCCCAAATACACAAATAAATTCATAGAAAATAAACCGAGTGTCCGATTGACGAACGGAAAGTGGTGATGGACTCACCACAACGAGGCGAACGAGCTGTCCGAAGCCCGCCGGAACGCCGCTGCCGGAGCCGCCGGAATAGTGACCGGCCGCCGTTCGGCCGCCGCCAAACGGCAAAATCTGGAGTCGAGCAAATGGGGTTCATTAGTTCTCGTCGTTCCGAACAACTTTCGTGAAGGGCCCGAGGCCAAAAGATGGCCGGAAAAGGCCCCCGTTGAGCTCCGAAGTTTCTGCCGCCACCACGTCGCCGGAACCACCACCTACGGCCAAAATTGGATGAAAACGATGCCGGAAATGGACTCAGGGGGTCGGAAAACCTTGGAAAACACCAACCTTGGTCGGAAAAAGTCACCGGAGCGCCGCCGTGACACTGTTCACGCGCGCGCAACCGCGGCTTCAGGCGGCGCGTGCGCCGCCGTCGGGTGGCCGTTGGCCGCGCCGCGCCGCCAACGTCCTCCGCTGCGCCAGGAGTTCCCCTTGCCGCCTGTGGGGCGCGTGTCGCAGGGAAGGCGCCGGAAACCGCCGCGGGAGGCCGGCAAAGTGGCAGCTCCGCCACCTCCTACCGCCGCGACTGAAAATCACCGATTCCGTCGCCGTCGCTCATCAGTTGGCCGAGATTCTTGTACCATCGTGACGGCTCGTCGAGCTAATAAATTTCCACTATTGATTCGTCGAATTCCGTCGAGAAACGAGCAAGAACGGACATGTGTGTGTAAACACACCTCGAGTGCATGTGAACAGTGCCATTCGCTGGAGAAAAACGCTGAGGCTGAGATCTGATCTTCTGGCACGCAAAACGAGGATCCGGGGTATATATCTCGGGTCCTCGTACGCAAAAACGATCAAACGAACGAGCTAACGACATCCGAATTGGGCAAACTTAGAGTCTACGGACTCGTTTCGCCGCCCCGGACGCGTTGAAGGGGTCAAAGAGGTCAAGATCTCGACCGAACGAGAAGTGACCGGAAAACCCCTAAAAAGAGAAAATTACAAAAGGGCCCTTAAACTCTAAAAGAGTTCAAAATAGGGCCACGAAAAATATAAAATCACACAATTAAACACATTAAAAGGTTAAAACGTGGCGTACCTTACACGTCGGACGAGCGGGGTGTCACAATCTCCCCTCCTTCAAAAGGACCTGTCCTCAGGTCCTATTACGGAGTCGTAAAGCTTCAAACTGGAATACTTCAATCCATCTCCTGAAATCGTGTAGAGTCATAGCCCTGGCGGTGAAGTTTACTCCCACTGATTGCATCAATTCCCTGTAGAGTTCCGTAGTCACAGAGGTTTGTTCAAACACTTGACTTGGTCGCTTCAGACTCGTTCGATCCCCCACTAGGCCACTGCACCCAAAGCTCAATACTGACGCTTCCTCGTCGAATACAAACCAACACCAGGCCACACCCAACTCAGCCGCGACAAACATGAGAGAATCCCATCTCTCAGCACGCAAGAGAGAGAGCCCCGTCTCCCCAGCACATCAAAGGAGAGAACCCCGTCCCTCAGGCACAGAATTGAGAGAACCCCGTCTCCCAACCACATAATCGAGAGAACCCCGTCTCTCAACCTAAGTCTGGCAGACTTCCACATCTTCCAAACATTCTAGTTTGAGAAAATCCAACATTTCTCAAACCCTAGATTCGAGAGAATCCAACATCTCCCAAACCTCTAACTCCAAGAGAATCCAGCATCTCTTGCCCACATAATTTAGAAAGAATCCAGCATCTTTCTATCACATAAATAGGGAGAATCCCACATCTCCCTAACACGTAAATAGAGAGAGATCTCAACAACTCTCTAGCATACAAGTTCACTTATACAGCATTCATACATACACACATTAAAGTAGCACTGGATGCAAAACATGTGATGCATGTTTGGTGTACCTTATCACAACTGATATCGGTGTCCCTAGAGTATAAACTCATCATCCATGCTCAACTCAAGGGGGATATCGCGATGGAATCTCTGTAAAGTAAAATCACAATATGCTTGTAGGTGCATGAAGGTTTAGTGATTAACCAGAGTAATCATAAGCACTGAAGTACGGATAGTTCACACAAGCAAGTAATCCATTTAGTTTACAAGAATTCACAACAGCAACAAATTTTAAGTTATGAAATTTAAAGCAGTTAGTCACGTTATTACAATCGAGTAACATCAAACATTACACGTTGTCACATATGTCAAGCAAAATAAAATATAATAAAATTATTTATGAAATGCATGGGTGCAAATGCCATGAATGCTCAATGTACCGTTCACCGTAGTAGTGGAGTCGAGGTTGGCAATTTCTTTAACTTGAAAGGTTAATCAACTCCTTAACTGGCCATAGTTTCAACTTCCCGTTCAAACTTGCATTCTTTAGTATTCCTACAGATTCTCGGGTACTCAACTGATCTTGGATCGTCTCACTTGATTCTCGGGGTATAGTAATCCGTGTAATCTCTTGAAATCCCAATAGGATCCTCGGTAATCGGAAATTACCATTTCTTCCAAATGTGAAATCTCTCAGGACAATCATGGAGAAATAAATGAAGACTCTTTACACCGTCTTGCTTAGTACACCGTCGTTGTAAAAGATGACCTTACCCTCAATATTTGGTGGAGTTGATCTTCAATGACCTCGGCACAAAATTCCATTGCTTGCACAATTTTCCCCTTTTTTTTTCTTTGTGTAAGTGTAACTACTCTGGTGAGTGTCTTTATACTAGTAACCCGATTTCCTGCTTGGAATTCTCTGAATGATACAAGTGTCTTGATCTCTTCATTGTCACCTTACCCCTTCCAGAGTTAGAAATGCTGACTTTCTTATAAACCATGTTACTCCCGAGTACCTCCAAGTAGTAAGTACATATCCTGAAAGCAACTTAATAGTTAAAAGATTTCTTGTTTTTTTTCCCACGGTCTTCTTATCTTCAGAATTATCTAGCATCACTTGGACATTTCCACGGCTTGGAAGTACGATTTCTTGAACCTGAAGTCTTCTACGCTCATGGAATTAGCATTCTGTATTTTCTTTAGTAATTACTCTCCGATTGTTTCCCGAGTCTTCTTCATGGTTGTCACTTTAATCAAACTTCCTTAGTTCACTCTTTAGGAGTTCGTAGAATTAAATGAACTCCCCTTTTTGTTTTTCATCCAATGGTTTATACATGATCGGCCGAAATCCACCCAGAATTTCTTTACTTTTCTTTATCATTCCCATTTGTTATTTCCTGTCTTTCAAGTAATCCCACATCACGACAATTCAGCTTGGATCTAGAAATACCCCGACTTTCATCAAATCATTTATGAGGCTATGAGCATCGCATCGTGTAGAAAGATTGACCACAACCCAACATTCTATCTTACATGCATTCACCCTATCTTGAAGCTATTGGCTCGACTGTATATTTTCTGGTCAAACCCTGTTCGAATTCAAACGTTGCTTCGACCAAGACAGCAAGTAGTGGATCAGGTAGGAGAACACCTAAAGTACAACCACGAAGCTAATGCATGTGGGGTTAGGGATGTGAATGGAGTGCACTCATATCCAGCAAAGAAAGCAGTCAAGCACGTAGAACAATATCCAAAATAATTAAAATTTACTCCAATGCATGATGCACGTGCCATGTATGCATAATACCCGTTTTTATAGCAGTAGCATTCATTCCTTGTTATAAATTCTTGTAGAGGTCCATTTGCTTTTCATCCAAGTAGTCAGAAGATGAGAGTTTCAAATCCTCCTTCATAATTTTGTAGAAGTGGAAAGTGTTGTCACAATCAACCTCAATTTTGTTATCGAGCCCACACCCTGTAATTCACAAATGGACATTTATTTATGCATGAGGGTTAGTACGTGGGTATGTCAAGTAATGAAAGCTAATAAGAGCACCTAATTAATGCAAATGCAACAAGTAATTTACTAAAATTTAAAGCATAACAACGTTAATTTTGCAAAAATCGTAATCATAGTGTGCACACAATCACATAAGCTCAGACAAATTCATACAGAGAAGTCAAATTTTCACATCAGGCGAATACAATGCACAAGTATTCCTATGCCGTCCGACCTAAACTGACACGACACGACTCCAGAGCACCGGTTCTGAACCTGGTGGCTCTGATACCGCTTAAGGATGTAGCACCCCAAGCGGTGGGGCACCACACCCCCGCACTATGACCCGACACGTGGTACGAAATGGAACGTCCGCACACGCACCAAGTCACAGCGAACGGGTGACAAACGAAAATCCAACCTAAGCTAGGCGGAACTTATACCCTGAACAAACAAAACCAAGCTACAAGCATGCGGAAGCAAGAAAGTAAGCCATGCAAAAATCAAACATTCAAAAGCAGTTGACGGGTTCAACTAGCATAAATACCTAATCCCGAATCAAACAATGATCATAAATCCAACGGGTTCCACTAACAGAGCAAACCTGTCCTAACCTGTCCCGAAATATTCATATCAATCCGTATCATAATTCAAATCCAACATATACGTAATTTATACAAAAATCATAAGTACTGAAATGCAGATGTAAGACAACCTAAAACAAAACAAAGACTCGAAAACAGACTCCAACTGACTGACATACTCCGCCTAGCACGAAACCCGAGCAAAACCTACAAACTAAACAAAAGAGGGGAGGGGTCAGTCTTAACTCGACTGTGTGAGGGGGTTAACACACGCACACTATATATATAGGAGAGCAAAGCAGATACAAAAGTCATAATGTTCATGAACTCAGGGACAGGTTTTTCATACCAAAGCATTTTCCCGTGATATATACATATAGGATAATTGAATAACTTTAATCAAAACACTGCAACTTATAAACCCTCAACTTTTAACTTAATTTAGAATCTATCCCTGTTTCACGAACTTTAACCGAACATATACATAATAGAGAACTCGGCGGGTACGAGCTCAGACACTCCCAAACTCCTCAGAACATATCATATCAGAAACAAAGCAGAAAACTTACATACATATCATAACATATCATCCTCAACTCCAGTGATGGAAGGGTGTATACGCCCAAACCATCCATAGCAGACTCACGCGGGGTAGCTAACCCCAACGTGCCCTCCCCGGCTGGTACACCGAAGGCATCGGAATATCACGCCTTCCCTAGCTCCCGAGGTCGCGCGGGATACTCCGGATGGAGACTATGCACAGGCCGAACCTCGACGGCCCTATACCGTCCCGAGGGTTCCTTACCCATAGCTCCGGGGCCCAACATACAAATCATATCATAACCCGCTACAACAGAGACAGACAGACCGAACTTATACATATATACATACCACTTTCCGTTTCAGTCAAACTCGGTCCTTGCCAAACTTGGCTCATGAGAAGTATACGGTTAGAAGCATAGCTTCGCGTGGCAAAACATAACAAAACATAACAAATCAGCTCACAGAGGCATACATAGGCCTGTACATTGCTTAACATACTTCCAAACTCATGACATATTCAACAAATACATACTTCACATTTAGTTATATACATATAAGGCTTATTGAATCACATGCAATCAAAACCGAGCACATTGAAATAAGGTGTAACTATATCCTAACCTCACCTTACACCGAAGAGGCCGAAGACAAGACGCTTGATCCACCCCGGAATCAACAGGGCCGACAAAACACCACCCCGGGTGTACCTGGACAAACTGAACACCGGAACAAGACTTAGACACATGAATGAACCACATATACGCACGGCAATGCTCAAGCATTTAAATGATGTACTCACATAAGCAGGATTCAAATTCATATAAATTATATGCGAAACCAACACATTAAGGCACGTTCATATCATTTCATATCAATTCATTTAATACCTAACAAATTCAATTAACAAAGTTCAGACAATTCATATCGCATTTCATACAAATTTCCAGGTGTTAATAAGTCAAGCAAATCACTATAACAAGCTTCTAATTTATTTAAACCTCACGAAGTCTTATACAAATCCAAAGCAAGTTATTTAATCATTCAAGGTTCATATAATTCATACGTTACATATTCAATTCATACATTACATTTAAGATTTCATTACTAAGGTCTATTAATTCAAATTAAACAAATTCCTACTTTACTAAAAATTACACAAACACCCCCTCTAGACTAACCAAATAGCAAAAATCAACAAGTCGGGGGTTCAATTTTCAAAATACAAAGTCCATACTTATCACATTTCATATCATACATGATTTCATACACAATGGAATTCATTTCGATCAACAATTCAAACATATAGCAATTAATTTACATTTAAACAATTAATTCAAATAAGTCCCAAATACACAAATAAATTCATAGAAAATAAACCGAGTGTCCGATTGACGAACGGAAAGTGGTGATGGACTCACCACAACGAGGCGAACGAGCTGTCCGAAGCCCGCCGGAACGCAGCTGCCGGAGCCGCCGGAATAGTGACCGGCCGCCCTTCGGCCGCCACCAAACGGCAAAATCTGGAGTCGAGCAAATGGGGTTCATTAGTTCTCGTCGTTCCGAACAACTTTCGTGAAGGGCCCGAGGCCAAAAGATGGCCGGAAAAGGCCCCCGTTGAGCTCCGAAGTTTCTGCCGCCACCACGTCGCCGGAACCACCACCTACGGCCAAAATTGGATGAAAACGATGCCGGAAATGGACTCAGGGGGTCGGAAAACCTTGGAAAACACCAACCTTGGTCGGAAAAAGTCACCGGAGCGCCGCCGTGACACTGTTCACGCGCGCGCAACCGCGGCTTCAGGCGGCGCGTGCGCCGCCGTCGGGTGGCCGTTGGCCGCGCCGCCAACGTCCTCCGCTGCGCCAGGAGTTCCCCTTGCCGCCTGTGGGGCGCGTGTCGCCGGGAAGGCGCCGGAAACCGCCGCGGGAGGCCGGCAAAGTGGCAGCTCCGCCACCTCCTACCGCCGCGACTGAAAATCGCCGATTCCGTCACCGTCGCTCATCAGTTGGCCGAGATTCTTGTACCATCGTGACGGGCTCGTCGAGCTAATAAATTTCCACTATTGATTCGTCGAATTCCGTCGAGAAACGAGCAAGAACGGACATGTGTGTGTAAACACACCTCGAGTGCGTGTGAACAGTGCCATTCGCTGGAGAAAAACGCTGAGGCTGAGATCTGATCTTCTGGCACGCAAAACGAGGATCCGGGGTATATATCTCGGGTCCTCGTACGCAAAAACGATCAAACGAACGAGCTAACGACATCCGAATTGGGCAAACTTAGAGTCTACGGACTCGTTTCGCCGCCCCGGACGCGTTGAAGGGGTCAAAGAGGTCAAGATCTCGACCGAACGAGAAGTGACCAGAAAACCCCTAAAAAGAGAAAATTACAAAAGGGCCCTTAAACTCTAAAAGAGTTCAAAATAGGGCCACGAAAAATATAAAATCACACAATTAAACACATTAAAAGGTTAAAACGTGGCGTACCTTACACGTCGGACGAGCGTGGTGTCACAGTTCCCATCTTCGGGAGCGACTTCGGGACTGGGGAACGGCCCTTCCCATTTTACACTAAAACCTGGAACGGCCGTTCCCATACCCCTGGAAGTGCAGAAACATTCTGCACAAAGGTAACAATTCCAATTCCTTCTTTAATTATTCAAATGACCCAAATATGATGTTATATGATTAATATCATGCAATAATATGATTGTATCATGCTACATTGCTCTTCACACGATTTCTCGTCTTATGAAGTTAAGACCAAATAGGTATAGGAATACCTGTTTATTACTAATCATTTCCACGTTCTCAAAGTATAAAGCAAGCAGGTCTTGATCGTGCAAAGCAATGCGCATACCAGATCGAGTCGTGCAATGGATAACAATCAAATCAAGCTCATGCAAAGCAATGCGTGTAGTTTGATAGGTATCATGTTCATGCAAAGCAATGCTTGAAATGTGATTAATGCCAAAATCGGGATGACCCCTGAATCCACCAATAGGTGGAGAAAGGAATCCCGCACGTGAGATTCATACTCTTGACGTGCGTAGCACCGGGATGACCCCTGAACCCACCAATAGGTGGAGGAAGGAATCCCGCACGTGGGAACCATATTCCTGACGTGCGTAGCATGGATGGATAGGGCCTTACAAACCCACCATCATCGTGATTAACATGTTATCGTGATTGGAGTGATGTAGATATTGGAGTGATGGAGGGTTTGGAGTAAAGGAGTTATTGGAGTGATGGAGGTTAACGGGGTGATTGGGTGTATTGGAGGACGGGGTGTATCCGGAGTGATGGGAATTATTGGAGTGATGGAGGTATTTATAAAATCGATATACATGCCGTGTTCTTGCAGGTACATTCTAGGCGGGAATCGAGCTAAGTCAAGTCCTTGCATTCAAGCCAGACGGTGCATTTATTTATTTACCGTTTCAAAGAAATTATTGTTAAGGTTACTTGTTATATATTTAGGAGATGATAATGTATTGATATGTAAAATACAAGTATACATTACTTGATAAATGATCGATAGTATAACATGCTTCCGTTTGATTCTATCGCATGTATAAATGAATTTCCACTTAGCCTGTCATTTTATTTACATTGTTACCCGTTCGCTATAGGTTGGTTCATGTACGGACATTTCATTTCGTATGTGGATCGGCCTATGGTGCGGGGGTGTGGCATCCTTATGTGTTGGGGTGCTACAGGTTATCTCTTAAAGTTTCTAATACCAATCTCAAATGCCGAGCATGATCCTCTTCTGACCTTGAGTACACCATAATATCATCGATGAAGATCATGACAAACTTATCCAAAGACGGCCGGAAAATCCGATGCATCATATCCATAAAAGCTGCCGGCGCATTAGTTAATCCAAATGGCATCACCACGAATTCATAATGTCCATACCGGGTATTAAATCTTGTCTTAGGAATATCTTCCACCTTGATCTTTAACTGATAATATCCTTGCCTTAAATCGAGCTTGGAATATACTCTCGACCCTTGTAACATGTCAAACAAATCCTCTATATTAGGCAATGGATATTTATTCTTTACAGTCATTCGATTCAACTCCTGGTAGTCAATGCACATCCTCAAGGTTCCATCTTTCTTCTTAACAAAGAGAACGGGCGCGCCCCACGGTGACGAACTTGGTCGAATATAACCGTTCTTGAGAAGATCTTCCAGCTGAACTTTTAACTCCTATAACTCTGCCGGTGCCATCTGGTAAGTAGTCTTAGAATAAGGTTCAGATCCCGGATATAAGTCTATTACAAATTCGATCTCTCGATCCGGAGGCAAACAACCTAAAACTTCGGGAAACACCTCAAGATATTCCTTCACCACTTCTGTCTCTTCGAGGTTCGCCTGAACTTTCGGCTTATTCAAGATATAAGCAATAAATCCCGTTGCCCCATTCCTTATCAACTTATGAGCCTCAGTAAACGACAAAAGAGGTGTAATCTCTGATTCTTTCCCCACTGTCACTTCTTCTCCCAACTTAACTGTCTTGGTGAAACAATCAACCGTGGCGTGATACCGAAACAACCAATCCATTCCCAGAATAACCCCATATCTGTTCATCGGCATTACCACCAAATTTGCCTGATATTCTCTGCCTTCAAACCCAAACACACAATCTCTAACCACCCGATCCGTCTCAAGACTTCCACCCAACGGCGAACTCACCACATAACAAGCATTTAAGCACGTAACAGGCAAACACAAAGTATCAATTAATTTGCAAGATATAAAAGAATGAGTAGCGCCAGGGTCAAATAATGCATGTATGTTCGTGTCATGGATGCATATCGTACCTTCCACCATAGCATTGGGATTAGCTTCCACATTTTGCTCTTCACCCGCAAGGGCATATGCGCGAGCTGGGATCATCGGCCTTTGAGCTCCCGGTTGATATCCCGGAGTCTTATCTGGACAAGTATTGGCCATATGCGTCATTTTCCCGCAAATCAGACACTGTCCCAACCTCCTTCTGCAAGTGTTATAGGTGTGAGTCGGGCCTCCACAAAATAAACATGGTGACCTATCATGGCGAGGATCAGAAGTAGCCGGAGGTACTTGTGGTTTTGGCGGTGCAGCTCCCATAGGTTTAAACTTCTTATTTTGCCCTTGAAATGGCTGAGGAGGAGATATCATAGGCCTTTTCCCTTTTCCAAACCCCAATCCTTGCCCCATTTGCATACGAGGTAAGGGGTCCTTTTTCTTATACTCCTCTTCCAACACCAATGCCCTTTGTACCGTGTCAGCAAAAGATTCAAAGTTATGGCCGGCGTGCCCGTGTCTCAGATCCTGTCTCAATCCCGAAATAAACCTCTTTGCTTTTCTCTTTTCATCCCTTGTAATGTGAGCTGCCTACTTTCCAAGCCTGTTGAAAAGAGAAAGATATTGAGCCACCGTGCGAGTCCCTTGCTTCAGATCCATAAATTCTTGTTCTTTTCTTTCTCGAACGACTTCAGGAACAAAGGCTTCTCTAAACTCCATTACAAAGACTTCCCAATTGACTTCTTCCCCTTCCACTTCGAGCTTCTCTCGGGTGCGTTCCCACCAATCATAAGCCTCTCCATCCAGTTGGAAAATAGCAAATTGAGCTTTCTCTTGAGAGGCAAATTGTCTAACATTAAAAATCCTCTCAATCCTAGTGAGCCATCCTTCCGATATCGCATCATCTACCGAACTGGAAAACCTTGGAGGATTATAACTCAAAAACAACCCATGATGATCTCTCGGGTTATTTGGAGGAGGTGCTTGATGTTCAGCCTGAGGTTGTACTGGAGGATCCTGAGCCCTTCTATGTTCCACGTAGTTATCTACCGCCTCCATAAAGTGCTCCATATTCATAGGCGACTGTGGAGGATTAGGAGAACGATCACGGTGGTGATGATGATGTCCCGGAGACATTTCTCGTTGTCTTCTAGGAGGCATCCTATCAATTCAAACACAAACATGCATGCTAATTTTAGTTCATGCGTGACAATACATTAAATTCAATCAATCATTCAAGTCAGGAATCAAAACACCTTATCATATAAAAAAAATGCAAAAGCTCCAAATTACAAGTAATTCCTACAGCCGAACGACCTACTGGCTCAACACGACATTAGAACCCTGGTTTTACAACCCTGGGCTCTGATACCAACTTAAAGGATGTAACGCCCGAGCGCGAGACGTCACATCCCCCGCACCATGACCCGACCCGTAAACGAAATGGGTTTCCATACACGTGCCGAATCATAGCGAACGGAGACATACACACTCGCTAAGCCAGGCGGGACTAGCCTATAACTTAAACCCCAACAATAATCAATGTAACAACAGAGCAATAGAAAAGCGGAAGCAATCATTCATATATTATAGATTGAGCTAAATGCTCTAGGTACCAACATGTAATTCATATATTGAGCTATACGCTCCATGTACCAATATTCTAGGTAAGATACATATAGGTACCATATCCATGTACGCTCGAAACATAACAAAAACCAAAAGTGAACAAAATGTAATCATATGCGTGTAAAGGAAAGGCTAGACACGATGCAAGACTCTCCCTGACTGGTATCCCACCTAGCAATCCCCCTTCCTGCAAAAACAACTGAAACAACTCCGGGTTCAGTCTTAGACAGACTGGTGGGTATAAAAAGAAATAGGCATAATATCATAATATTGCGGAATTTAACCACGTACATGCAAATTATAATCCTTATTCGAGGTTTTGAATCCTTTTTCCCAAGTGGGAAAATAAATACAACGAATAGGATTATAACCATTCATTTCATTCATTAGGTCATTTGTGGCCCGGCGAGAGGGCGTGCATTATCTCCAACCACCACCTCGTGTAATTCATTAATCATTCATTCATTCATTCATTCGTTCATGCATTCTTTCTTTCGTGCACATTCATTGGGGAACGGGTTTGCAAGGCCCGAACCCTCATTCATTAATGCTAGAGGGGTACATGAATCCCCAAAAGCGCGGGACCCCTTTCATTCACTAATCTCCTAGTGAAATCCAGGTTGCCGAAATTGTTGGAACTAATATAAATGGATTCTCGTCAACCCATGCTTCCCCGGTTCACCATTACACTAAGTCCCGGGCCCTCATTCATTGTGATCACTTAATCATTACTCGCCAAAACATTTGGTAGGATATTCAAGAAAAAGGCTTTCGTTTAAAACATTTGTTCGTTAAAAAACTTGGTATAAATACCTATATAGGGTTTTGGCCAAAATCTTGCACATTAAGTGTTCGGGGTCATATTGTTATCTAATAGAAGAAAAAACCCACCTGGCAGACAAAAAGAACCCGACAAAGCTCTCACTGCCCGACCTCGTCACCCACTGGATCAAGATCTGTGTGACAAAGGTAGTGTGAGACTCAATCATGACCACATTAGATGCTCGGCTATGCAACCATGCTATGGAAAGCTTAAAATGCAATAATATGTTCAAATATGGTCATGAATATCATAGAATTCAATTAAACACATAATTCACCAAGTTTCGTTCATTATACGGTAAAACCATCTTCATTCCCGTTCGTATTGTTCATACTTTCATACTTTCATTCATATGGTCATCAATATCAAATATCAATCATAAAACATAACTTTAATACATTCACGTTACATACAATACACAAATACTAGCAATAAACGCAAAACAAGAAATAAAAGAGTTCCCCCAAAGCTGCCATTACAAATGACACGGCCGTGTTGAGTTTTCAAAGGAAACGGACACGGCCGTGTCCGAGGTTTAAAATCAGAAAAATTCAAAGTCGAGGGCTTGACACGGCCGTGTTGAGTTTTCAAAGCGCTTGGACACGGCCGTGTCCTAGGTTAAATTCAGAAAAATTCAAAGTCGAGAGCCCAACACGGCCGTGTCCATTTTCAATTCAAAGCTGACACGGCCGTGTCAGCTCGTCGTCTTCACAAGAGAAACAGAGCATAAGCTCTGTTTCTTCGAGGAAAAAGCTTGCCAAACAGGGCAGCAACAAGGAAGCTCTTTTGTACCACTTAGACATGTATTCAAGTCATATAATTCACATATAACATGCAATCCAATCATATGTGCAAGAATTCACACCCAAAGTTGGCAAAAGATCACTCAAAAACCAAGTTCTCATCCATGGAAGCTTCAAACTTCAACAATGGCACATCATGTAATACATATCCAACATGAGATTTAAAGATATAGAAATGATGAGGAAGTTACAAGCAACACATTCCATGCATCAACTATCACTTAAAACCAAGGAAAGACATGGAACCAAGAATTTATACCATTTGATTGATTTCAAGCTTTTTTCTCATAACACATGATTCACCAACTCATACCAAGATATAATTGGAAGAAAATGGAGAGGAGAATGAGAGAAAAACAATCCATATCTTACCTTGGAAGAAGATTGAACAAGAGTTGATCTTGAGCTTAGGGTTAGATTGATCAAACAAGGGTTTTCTTCAAGCTTCTCCTTGGCCTCTTGAGATGATGATGATCGATGAAATGAAATGCATAAGGGACAAATGCTGATATTAAGTGATAAAATGGGTAGAATACGGGTCGGTTCAAGTTCGGTTCGTTTAGTAAACGGTTCAAAACAAGTTATAAAGTCGAGGTTGTGGAAAGATTCATTGTCGAAGGTTCAAACGATATCGAAAAAGTATAAGGTCAAGTTTAATGGATAGGTAACGTCGAAACAAGTTCAACGCCGGTTACGGATCTCGATTTCGAGGTTCGGAGCTCAAGATAACGCGAAAACCGTTCAGGGTTGCCTATATACAAATAGGTCCCTAAACTTTCAAAAAGTGGCAATTAAGCCCCAAACTCAATTTCCAACTGAGTCCAAAACATTCAAATAAGTTACAATCAAGTCCACGTATTACACGAAACATATAATTTCATTCAATTAACACCGAATTCACAAAATTCACATTCTCACCAATTCATTCATATAGTCATAACTCAAATTAGAATTCATATAAAATTTAAACAATTAAATCAAATTGGAAACAATTCAATTAGCAAATCAAATTATACACTCATATAATTAAATAAAAATGCGCACGTAACACTTACCTTTTACACGTAGGTAAGTGTTACATGTGCATTTTTATTTAATTATATGAGTGTATAATTTGATTTGCTAATTGAATTCGTTTCTAATTTAATTTATTTGATTAAACTCTATATGAATTCCAATGTGTGCTATGAATATATGAATGAATTTGTGAGAATGTGAATTTTGTGAATTCAGTGTTAATTGAATGGAATTACATGTTTCGTGTAATCTGTGGTCTTGATTGTAACTTATTCGAATGTTTTGGACTCAATTGGAAATTGGGTTTGGGCTTAATTGCCACTTTTTGAAAGTTTTGGGACCTATTTGTATATAGGCAACCCTGAACGGTTTTCGCGATATCTTGAGCTCCGGACCTCGAAATCGAGATCCGTAACCCGCGTTGAACTTGTTTCGATGTTACCTATCCATTAAACTTAACCTTATACTTTTTAGATACCGTTTGAACCTTCGACAACGAACCTTTCCTCAACCTCGACCTTATAACTTATTTGAACCGTTTACTAAACGAACTGGACTTGAACCGACCCGTATTCTACCTATTTTATCACTAAATATCAGCAAATTCCTCCTCCTTGCTCCCACATTTGATCGATCAATTCATCCCAAGAGAGAAGCAAGAGAAGCTCCAAGAAACCCTCCTAATTGAACCTTCAAACTTTGAGCTCAAGATCATTCAATCTTCCATCTTCTTCCAAGGTAATTGGTGATTTATATTCTCCATCTCCTTCTCTATCTTTTCATCTATGGAAAGCTTGGCATGAGTGAAGGATTCTTGGGTTGTGATTATGAGCTTGAATTGAGGGTTTGAACTTGATCCTTGGTTTTAATGGTTTAAAGTGAAACTTGATGCTTGATAAATGATTCTTGTGAACTTTCTATCCTATTTACATGTTTAAATTTAAGGTTTCTTGATGAGTGCATGATATGCCATTAGTGGAGCTTGAAGCTTCCATGGATGAAAGCTTGTTATTGGATGATCTTTTGCCAACTTTAAGGGTGAATTCTTGCTTATATGAATGGATTGCATGATATATATGAGTTTTGTGAATTGAATACATGTCTAAGGGTGTGTAAGAGCTTCCTTGTTGCTGCCCCTATTTTGCAAAGATTTTCCCTCGAGAAACAGAGCTTTTGCTCTGTTTTTCTTGGCAAAACGATGAGCTGACACGGTCGTGTCAGCTTTGAACTGAAAATGGACACGGCCGTGTTGGGCTCTCGACTTTGAATTTTTCTGAATTCAACCTCGGACACGGCCGTGTCTAATTCATTTGAAAACTCAACACGGCCGTGTCAAGCTCTCGACTTTGAATTTTTGGATTTTTAAACCTCGGACACGGCCGTGTCCGTTTCCTTTGAAAACTCAACACGGCCGTGTCATTTGGAATGGCAGCTTTGGGGAACCTCTTTTCTTGCTTTTATCTCGTTTATGGCTCGTAATGGTGGATTATATGTAACATGATTATATTAAAGCTATGTTTTATGATTGATTTATGATATTGATAACCTTATGAATGCAAGTATGAAAGTATGAACGATATGAACGGAAACGAATACGATTTTTATGGTATATTGAGCGAGACTTGTTGAATTATGTGTTTAATTAGATTCTATGACATTCATGACCATATTCGAACATATTATTGCATTTTAAGCATTCCTTAACATGTTATTGCATAGCCGAGCGTCAAATGTGGTCATATTGAGTCTCACACTACCTTTGTCACACAGGTGTTGGTCTAGTGGGTGACGAGGTTGAGCAGTAGAGCTTTATCGGGTTCTTTTTGTCTACCAGGTGGGTTTTTCTTCTATTAGTTAACAATATGACCCCGAACACCTAATGTGCAAGATTTTGGCTAAAACCCTATATAGGTATTTATACCAAGTTTTAATGAACAAATGTTTTAAACGAAAGCCTTTTTCTTGAATATCCTACCAAAAGTTTGGCGAGTAATGAATGAGTGATCACAATGAATGGGGGCCCGGGACTTAGTGTATTGGTGAACCGGGGAAGCATGGGCTGACGGGAATCCACATATACTAGTTCCAACAATTTCGGGAACCTGGATTTCACTAGGAGATTAGTGACTGAAAGGGGACCCGCGCTTTTGGGGATTCATGTACCCCTCTAGCAATAATGAATGAGGGTTCGGGCCTTGCAAACCCGTTCCCTACCCGGAGGAAAAAGGAGTATATGAATGATCGAATGAATGATCTAATGAATGTGCACGAAAGAAAGAATGCATGAACGAATGAATGAATGAATGATTAATGAATTACACGAGGTGGTGGTTGGAGCTAATGCACGCCCTCTCGCCGGGCCACGAATGACCTAATGAATGAAATGAATTGTTATAATCCTATTCGTCGTATTTATTTCCCACTTGGGAAAAAGGATTCAAAACCTCGAATAAGGATTATAATTTGCATGTACGTGTTTAAATTCCGTAATATTATGATATTATGCCTATCTTTTTATACCCACCAGTCTGTCTAAGACTGAACCCGGAGTTGTTTCAGTTGTTTTTGCAGGAAGGGATGCTAGGCGGGATACAAGTCTGAGAGAGAGTCTTGCATGGTGTCTAGCCTTTCTTTCGTTACACTCATACGCTTATTTTTTTTGATACTTTGGATTTTGTTTATGTATGGAGCGTATATGTATATGGTACCTATATGTATCTTATTCAGACTTAAGTATTGGTACATTGAGCGTATAGCTCAATATATGAATTACATGTTGGTACCTAGAGCTTCTAGCTCAGTATATAGTACATGAATGATTGCTTCCGCCTTTCTGTTACTCTGATTGTTGTTTGTTGTTGGGGTTTAAGTTATAGGTTAGTCCCGTCTGGCTTAGCGAGTGTGTATGTCTCCGTTCGCTATGATTTGGCTCGTGTGTGGAAATCCATTTCATATATGGGTCGGGTCATGGTGCGGGGGATGTGACGTCTCGCGCTCGGGCGTTACATGCGAAGTTTAGTAAGTGTGAGTTTTGGATCGACCGGGTTGCTTTTCTAGGCCGTATTATTTCAAGTAAGGGTTTAGAAGTGGATCCTTCAAAGATCGAGACGGTTATTCAACGGCAGAGTCCGAAAAATGCTTCCGAGGTTAGAAGTTTCTTGGGATTGGCAGGTTGTTACCAACGGTTTGTGAAGGATTTTTCAAAGATAGCCGGTCCTTTAACACGATTGACTAAGAAGGAAGCTCAATTTGAGTGGGACGAGGCATGCGAAGCTAGTTTTCAACTATTGAATGAAAAATTAACCACTGCACCGGTATTAGCACTCCCCGAGGGCACTGAAGGATACATGGTTTATACGGACGCCTCGAAAGAAGGATTGGGATGTGTTTTGATGCAGAAGGGTAAGGTGATAGCTTATGCCTCGAGGAAATTGAAAGATCATGAACAGAATTATCCCACTCACGATCTCGAGCTTGCAGTAGTGATCTTCGCTTTGGGAAAGTGGAGACACTATCTTTACGGAGTTTCTTTCGAGATCTTTTCCGACCACAAGAGTCTCCAGTATTTGTTTTCTCAGAAGGAATTAAACAAGAAATAGAGGCGTTGGATGGAGATGTTGGCGGATTATGAGTGTACGATTCGATACCATCCCGGAAAGGCCAACGTGGCCGCGGATGCGCTTAGTAGAAAGGCTAGCGTGTCGGGTGTTAAAGTGGAAACTGTGGATGAATCTGAGTCTTTCAAGCTGAAAGCTAGCATTCGGAATATTACCGTTCAACCGGATCTTCAGCAGAGATTGTTTGAAGCTCAGAGAGTGGATTCCGAGGTTCAGAGATTAGGGCAGAAAGCTAGAAATGATTCAGAGAGTCCGTTCGGTTTTGATGACACCGGGCTTCTAAGATTTAAGAACAGAGTTGTGGTTCCGGAAGAGTTAAGACGGTTGATATTGGAAGAAGTTCATCGGTCAGGGTATTCGATACATCCTGGGGGAAATAAGATGTACCAGGTGTTGGAAAACACGAAACAGAAAGCAGCGGAATTTTAAAAAATTTCCCAACAAAAGGATCTTGGACTCGCAATCGTGTATCCAAATTCGTAGAGTTAAGAAACGTACTTTTCTTTTATTCTTTCTTGAAGCGTTTCAAGCCACCCAAGAACGCTCTTCTCGCGGCTTGATCCCCTCCTTGGTAAAGCTCGAATCTTCAAACTTCTAACTTGAAGCTCTCTAGAGATAGTCCACCAACTTGATCACAATCTAACTAGTAAGGATGCTAGTTCTCTAGTTAGTGTTTAGGCTTAACCTAGGGTTTCGATTTATCTTGGAGAAAGGATGGTGTTCAACACATGAACCAAAAGAATTGCCAATTAGCTCTAAGGGGGAGCTTGAGCTCCCCCTTATATATAGATAAGGGAGAGGGACGCCGAACCCAATCCTTGTTGGGCAAGGATTTGGTCCCTCTCTCTCCTATTACTTGATCATCAAGTATTTTCCAACTTTGACTTTGAATTCTAATTCAAATCAACTTTAAGAGAGCCAAAAAAATATCCAAACTATTTTTGGATAATTTTATACTTTATTTATTTAAAATAAATAACTTATTTTATCTAATTAATTAATTCATAATTAATTAACTAGATTATTTTTCTCCAAAATAAGACTTTCTTTTTAATTCAAAATTAAACCAAAGTCTATTAAATAATTAATTATTTAATCACCAAATAATTATTCACGCACATGCACACGTGTCCATGAAGGACACGTGTCACGCACGTGACCCACACGTGTGATTTCACACGTGTGGAACCCTTTGGCCCGATTAACTCGTTTAATCATTTTAAAGCCTCAACTCATGTAACCAAGTTGTTGTGTGTGACCCTCTAGGTTCTCAATTCAATTAGCAGTGACCCTAATTAATTAATTCACTAATTAATTAATCAGTCCACAGATTAAACGACCATAGTCTAGCAACAGGTGTTTAACCCCTATCTGAATTGGAATGTTCGGATTCGACAGAACCTTTAAGTCATTGATTCATGTGAGATACAATCCTCCTACTTACTATCTCTCAACCAAGATCTAGGGCAAGGGAATAATCAGAACCCTAATAATCCGGTCTTAAAGCTAAGTGCATTTCATATCCATTTGATCTCAATCCAAGAAACCTTTTTCTTGATGTCTTGATCTACTGCCTTGGCCAAGGACTCCATATGGCATATGAATGACTTACACAATAAGAGATCACCTTGCAAATGCAAGTGTAGGTCCTTTCTTGATTCTCATTCACTTTCATGAATCACTTGTGCAGCCCCAGCATAAGCCTTGAATCAGTTGTCTAAGGCGACACCCTTTAAAGCTCATACCTAAGACTACAGAGTTAACTCATAAAGTGACAAGGAACCTCAAGTCTTAGGATCAATTAATCACATCGATGACTCATGAGATATTTCCTAATCTGGAAGTTTCTATTTCCTGATACATTTGATAGCCTAACTTACATGAACTTGTTGGGATTAAGGGAGATCAGTCATGCCCTTTTTTCGTGGAATATTTGCCCTGTTTTTGAACTGGAATTTTGCTGTCAAAACTGCTGCGTTTCCTCCTTGCTTTTGCTGTCAGTTTTCATGGCTTTGTGGGATTTGTTTTGGCTGAATTCTTGCTGCATTTCATGCCATTTGTTGCTGCATATTTTGCCTAAATGTTGCTTTAGTTGCTGCTGCGTTTTAAGCCATGAAACAGGGGATAAGTCTGCGTGTTGAGCTGCTGCGTTCATTTGACATGGGGGTATCAATCTTTTCCTCTTCAGCATGAAAGGGGGGTGCATAAATGTCTGATGTCTCTGTACCGAGACACGGGGGTGTCTCGATTTGTTCTATATTGGTGACACGAGGTGTCACCTTTTTAAATCCAAAACATACGTCATATATATATATATATATATATATATATATATATATATATATTTACACATATGTTTCATGCCTGAAATGTTGAATGCATGGAGTTGTTGTACATGAGATTGCATATATGTTTAATACTTGAGAATTGCATGCATGTGTTTAGTTGCATGAAAATTTCATGCATATTGCATGCATGTGTGTACGTTGCATGCATGTGGTGTATATATATATATATATATATATATTTATATATGTTTATTAAATATTAAATGTTATTTGATTTAATTGAATTATAGAATTTAATTGTTATCTATTTTAAGTTATATTTAATTTCTGATTTTTTAAATTGAATGTAATTGATTATCTAATTTCTAATTTCAATGTGACTTAATAAGTGCTATGATCATGTTTGAATTCTTTGATTAATTGGATTCAAAATGTGAATTTATGAATCCAAATGAAAGTGAACTAATGGTTGAATGACTTGATTATATGATTTAAATTCCATAATAGTGCACATGAACATTTTCATAATATAATCTTATCTTTTATACATTCATATCATGATCATAACAATTGCCGAGTGTCTTATTTGGTCATATTGAGTCTCACTTCACCTTTCTTGCACAGATTTTGATCCCGTTGGAGACGAGGCCGGTCAGTGAGGCTTGTGTTTTCTCCTTTTTGCCGATTGAGGTGGGTTTCTCTTCTATGTAGATATAAGACCCTATATATACCTTCAATGTGAAAGTTTTCGACCAAAATTAATATATATATAGAGAGTCGTTTTAAAGAGTAAACGTTTTCAACATAAAGCCTTGTTTTATGAATCCTACCTAATGTTTTGGAGAGAAATGAACGAATGCACGAATGGGGCCCAGGAACTTAGTGTGAGTGGCTATCCGGGGAGGCACAGGCCGACGGTGATCCCTCACACTAGTTGCACCAATGAACGTCGTAATCGGACCTCGTTAGGAGTTAGCGAGGAATGGACGCTGAGCGCCATCTGAGGAGTCATGTAACCCCTTTTGGTCAATGAATGGGTGGTCGGGCCTTGCAAACCCGCCACCAACCCGAAGGAAGAAGGTGTAAATGTTATTGAATGTGCACGAAAGAATGATATGCATGAAAAGAACGAATGAATGAATGTTTAAATGGTTTACGCAAGGTGTTGGTTGGAGATAATGCACGCCTACTCACCGGACCAATAATGACCTAATGTAATTGAATCGTTATAATCCCTTTTGATGATTTCTATTCACCCACTTGGGAAATTCTTTAAAAACTTCACTTGGGATTATAACCTGCATGTGAATGTTTAATTACGCCGTATATTATATTTATGCCCTGTTTTTATACCCACCAGTCCCTTTTGGACTGAACCCGCTTGGCTTTCAGTTGTGTTATGCAGGTGTCGAGGGAGCTAGGCGGGAATACGAGTCATAGGTCTTGCATTCGTCTTTAGCTCTTATATTTTGGTCTTGCACTTGCATACTATACTCTTGACCCTTGTATATAAATGATATTACGGAGCGTACTTGTTTTGAGCCGTGACGGCAATTGATGATGTATATGACTTATTTTTGTGGCTGTGTTGCTCATTGTATATATATATATGACGTATGTTTGCTTATTGCTTCCACTTTAATGTTTATTCGGATTTTATGGTTTAAGGGTTAGCTCGCCTAGCTTAGAGTGTGTGTTTGTCCCCGTTCGCCGTGATTTAGCTCGAGTATGGATCGTCCATTTCATATTCAGGTCGGGTCTCGGTGCGGGGGATGTGGTACCTTGCGCTCGGGTGCTACATGTGTCCCAAGATAATTTTAAGAAAGTTAGAATGCCCAAAACCCCTTATAAGAAGGGTACATAATGTATGCAAAGTTATGTACAAAATTAGATATGGCACAACACTAAGCGTAGTGGGCCGAATCTAATATGACCTCAGAGAAGGTCATTAGATTTCTGTAAAGGATGTCCTCAGAGTACTTCAGAAGAAACGAGGATAGTATTAGTTTACAGAGCCCAAAAGATCTTATCATTGAAAGGATATTTTGATGCAATCGTTACATCAAACATAGATGATTGTGAATCATTGAAAGGATGCAATTTTCGCCTCAATGGTAAAAGCAACGTGTGGAAAGGCGTTCCAAGCACAAACGTTGCAAAATTCTCAACTTTTGAAGTTGAGAACTTAGTCGTATTAAATACCGCTAAGGTAAGTTTTTGGGTAAGAAACTCTATCTGACTAGTTAGATGAAGTTCCTAGCATGAAACAACTCCATTATCATATTATATGATAAAATGGATGGTAGCTCAAGTAAGAGAACCAAGACCTCACCAAGAGGCTGAACACGTGATTACGAATCACTTTATAAAGGAAAACGTGTTTCCTTAGAGATGTGTAAATAAAAGGGTTACATCAGCAGAGAACTTAGCAGATCCACTTTGGAAACGCCCAAAGTCAATAGGCTCTCAAAGTGCATCTTAAGAAGATGGGACTTAGAGTACCTAAATGGCTTTTACGGGCAAGTGGGAGATTGTTAGGAATAGTGCCCTAGAAAGCTGATTCGTCGAAATCTGCTTTGGCACTTTCCTTGTGTCACAGACAATCTTTGAATAATATACGATTGATTATTATCATAGGCAAACACTTCTTTATATGCCAATACGTGTTTTATGTGTTTCCATTATGTGCGTAGGTATTAGAACTCCCCTAATCCATAAGGCTGTTAGGGACCTTGCCATTAGGTGAATGGCACATGAAATAAGCCCTAACTCAAGGGCGGATTAGAAACCACCCCAAGTACATGAGCCCAACAAACAGTGGAGTGTTAATATGGCTCGGTTGAGACTTGCTCGTGGCATTGCGTC
Source organism: Lantana camara (assembly GCA_037501455.1). Classification (NCBI taxonomy): domain Eukaryota; kingdom Viridiplantae; phylum Streptophyta; class Magnoliopsida; order Lamiales; family Verbenaceae; genus Lantana; species Lantana camara. Next base: position 64,130,380 of record CM074855.1, read on the forward strand.
CTTAAGAAGGAGCATCATGTTTCATGGGGTGTAAAGTGCATAGCTGATGCGTACGCAATACATGAGGGTGCTCGTTATTAAAACGGGTACACTGAGGTGTCCCGCGTGAGAAGATTCCTAAATGGGAAAGAAAGTTTCTATACCTAGAAATAGAAACTTCCAAATTAGGAAATATCTCACAAGTCAATGGCGTGAGTAAATTAATCCTTTGACTTGAGATTCCATTGATGCTTTGTGGGCTAACTCTGTAGTCTTAGGTATAAGCCTTAAAGGGTGTCGCCTTAGACAACTGATTCAAGGCTTATGCTGGGGCTGCCCAAGTGGCACATGGAAGCATATGAGAATCAACAAAGGACCTACACTTGCTGTAATGCAAGAAGATCTCTTATTGCATAAGTCGTTCATATGCTATCCTAAACTCTCGGCCGAGGTAGTGGATCAAGACATCAAGAAAAGAGTTTCTTGGATTAAGATCAAATGGATATGAAACGAACTTAGTTTTAAGATTGAAATTAGTAGGGCTCTCATTATTCCCATGCCCTAGATCTTAATCGAGAGATGGTGATGTGAATCATGATGAACCGCGGCTGTATCTTGTCCCAAAAAAAGAACTGGACCGATCCACAGCTCAAGAAGATAGCAAACAAAAGGAACAAAGTTATGGTGGTCCAATTACAAGAGCTTGGGCCAAAATTATCCAAGAGGAAGTTGGAAATCTCTTAAACCAATTTGCTCAAACTGGACTCCAACCTTCAAGATGGGCTGTTGTACCAAATTCAGAATACTTCAATGTTTTTATGTCCAATTCCTAAAGTTCAAAGTGTGGAAACGATGTAATTCGGCCCTAAGCCTATTATAGTATTATTTGGGCCTTTATTTTATCATTATTTAGCTGCATATTAGTTTATTTAAGCCCACTTTTGTAAGACTTCATGGAATCCCAAAATCAATTGTAAGTGATCCAGATGTGAAGTTTTTAAGTCACTTTTGGCAAGTATTGTGGGGAAAATTGGGAACAAAACTGTTATTTTCCACCACTTGTCATCCTCAAACGGATGGACAAACGGAAGTAGTGAATCGAACCTTGGGAACTCTTTTAAGAGCTGTGTTTAAAACATATTCAAAGAATTGGGTTGAGTATATTCCATTTGTTGAATTTGCATATAACCGTTCAATAGATTCTTCTATTTCTTTCTCACCCTTTGAGCTTGTTTATGGTTTTAATCCCTTAACTCCTTTAGATTTGCTTCCTTTACCTATGAATAAACTTGTAAGCTTAGATGGGAAGGAGAAAGCTGAACTTGTGAAGAAAATACATGAGTATGCTCGGCTTCACATTCTCAAAAGAAAAAACCAAGCTATGATTCAAGCCAACAAGGGACGAAAGAAAGTTGTTTTCAAGGAAGGAGACTTGGTTTGGGTTCACTTTAGGAAAGAGAGATTCAATCATCAGTGAAAGTCCAAACTTGCCCCACGGCGGGACGGACCATTCGAAGTGTTGAAAAGGATCAATGATAATGCTTACAAAATTGATCTCCCAGATACTTATAGTGTAAGTTCCACCTTTATTGTTGCTGATTTATCTCCCTTTCATGCAGATTCAGATTCGGGGACAAATCCTTTTCAAGAAGGGAGGAATGATGTGAATCATGATGAACCGTGGCCATATCTTGTCCCAAATAAAGAACTGGACCGATCCACAGCTCAAGAAGATAGCAAACAAAAGGAACAAAGTTATGGTGGTCCAATTACAAGAGCTCGGGCCAAAATTATCCAAGAGGAAGTTGGAAATCTCTTAAACCAATTTGCTCAAACTGGACTCCAACCTTCAAGATGGGCTGCTGAACCAAATTCAGAATACTTCAATGTTTTTATGTCCAATTTCTAAAGTCCAAAGTGTGGAAACGATGTAATTCGGCCCTAAGCCTATTATAGTATTATTTGGGCCTTTATTTTATCATTATTTAGCTGTATATTAGTTTTTTTAAGCCCACTTTTTTAAGCCTTCATGGCAAGTGGCGGGAATAGCTTGTGTCCTTTAGTTTTCTAGTGTCTCTTAGGCTTCCATGCATGCATCTTTATATTAAGCATTGTAACTTGTTTTTCTTTCAATCAAGAAGTAAAATTATTGAATTTTCATTCAAGTGAGATTTTCTCTCAAGTTCTTTGTTGAACGACATTAGGGTTTCAAACCCCTTTCCCGGATAACGTTATTTCTCGACTCCTTATAGTCGACGGGGTGCGTTACTTACAATCTGATAATATTGGTTCTTTGCTCAATATAGCAAACGGATCACACTCCTCTTACTTTCAACCTTTAATTGGATGATCAGATTCAAGAACTCCAAGTATTGATATAGGGTTTCACGGCAAATACGTGGAGTTCGTATCAGATGGGTTGGTAGGAGGATCGTACCTCACAGCTGTCATTGACTGAAAGGTTCTTTCGAATATGTAGCACCCGAAACGCCGAGATGCTACACCCCCGCACTATAAGTCAATCCACATACGAAATGGATAGTCTGTACATGAACCAACCTATAGCGAACGGGTGACAAAAGAAAAGGCGACACTAGCTAGGTGGGACTAAGCCTCAAAATATATCACCATGCATAGGCCATAAAACGAAAACATAATACTTTACATACATACATACATTATCAAACTATGAGTCCATAGTCAACATTTCAATATTTACATCCCAATTCTCAAGAGCAAAACATAATAACATAAGTATCAAGAATATACATGAAATGAAAATGACAAGTGCTAGACCCAAAACAATAAAAGACTTGACTCGATCCCACCTAGCACTCAATCCTGCAAAAACTGAAAATGTGAGGTGTCAGTCTACAAAAGACTGAGTGAGGGGGTATAAATAAATATTAGCGCACGTATCATGCAAGTTATAACCTCGGGTAAGCTTTTATAAAATCAACAATATAAGTTCAAATATTAAAGTAATTCTCGCCCAAGAGTACAACTATCCAATTTGCAATTTCAATCAATTTAATTCAATCAATCAGTGGCCCGGCGAGTGAGGGCAATTCTCCAACCTTTCTCCGACAGTGTACAATAATTCAATTATTAAGTGATTAAGTGATCAAGCAATCAATTACAGTGCACAATTAGCAGTTTCAATAACTCCTTTTTCCTCCGGGTGATGGTGGGATTGTAAGGCCCCACCACCCAATCAATCTAGGCATAGGGTTCATGAGTCCCTACGCCCGGCGGGCTCCTTCCTCCACCAAACCTCCTGGTGGATTCAGGGGTGACCCCAATAATAAGTGAGGATAATGCAAGAGATCACCGTCGGCCCGATGCCTCCACGGATTACTCAATACGCTACCCTCGAGCCCAAAGTGAATATGCTTTACTCGCCAAAACACGATCAATCAATCACACTAAGTTCAACATGTCACGATAATCATTTGCAATCGATAAAGGTTTTGAGAAATATATATATAGATATATATATACATTTTGGCCGAAAACATCACATAGGGTTGTAAGGGTTCTATATATCTAGAAATTAAACCTCACCTGACGAGCGACGGAACAAGACAAGGATACAAGAAGGTGTGTATTCGGTCAAAGATCTTCGCCTGGAGAAGAACTGGACAAGAAAGGAAATAACGGGAACTTGCGAGACGAGACTCAATATGAGACCAAGTATGACGCACGGCCTGTTAGGAATAGTGCCCTTAAAGCAGCTTTTGGCTTTACTATTTCCTTGTAATATCACAAACAGTCTTTGAATAGTAAACGAGGTGATTTTGTTCATAGGTATTCACTTCTTTATGTGCTTATTTATGTCTGTTTGGGTTGACTGTGTTTTTGCATGTTTTGAACTCCTGTAATCCGATGAGGCCGTTAAGAACTTTGTTGTTATAGGAACGACACATGAAACAAGTTCTTAACTCCATAGGCGAGGATTAGAAACTTCTCCAAGTCAAGAGTCCGACAGACAGTGGGAGTGTCGACCTTGACTCTATTGAGACTTGCTTATGTGATTATGTCCTTTTGAAGGATCACTCAGTTTCATGGAGTCATAAGTGCATACGATGATGCGTTCATAATACATGAGGGTGATTGTTACTAGAACTTCATCACTGAGATGTCCCGCGTGAGAACATTCCTAAATGGGAAAGGAAGTCTCCTAGAAACTTCCAGATTAGGAAATATCCCACAGGTCAATAACGTGATTCATCAATCCTTAGACTTGAGATTCTGTAATGTCTCATATGAGCTAACTCTGTAATCTTTGTTATAGGCTCAAAAGGGTGTCGTCATATAGACACCTGAACCACAGTTTATGTTGGGATTACACAAGTGGCATATGTAGAATTAGTAGAATCAACAAAGGACCCGCACATGTTGCAAGAACAAGAATGATTTCTTACTGATTGAGTTGTTCGTAGTCCATTAAACTTAAACCCTTGGCCAAGGTGGATGAAAGATCAAGATATCAAGAAAATGGGGTTTTCTTGGATTGAGGTCTAAATGGATATGAAACAAACTTAACTTTAAAGATCAAGAATATTTAGGCTCTGAGAATATTCCCATGCCTTAGTTCTTGATTGAGAGATGGAGTTGTAGGAGGATCGTATTTCACTATATGTTATTGACTGAAAGGTTCTTTGATTCATTTCGTTATTCGGCTAGGGGTCACACATCCATTGCTAGATTACGATAGTGTGATCTGTGAAGTGATTAATTAATTAGTGAATTAATTAATTACTGTCACTGCTAATCGAATAATGAACCTATAGGGTCACACACAAATGCCAGGACACGAGGGTTATGGTAGGATGTTAATATGATTAACGAAGGATCAAATTGTTGATCGAAATAGAGAGAGCAACACGTGGGCATTGCCACATGTCAAAAGCACGTGACTGCCACGTGTCACACGTAGCCACTACGTGGCTGCCACGTGTCATGCACACGTGGCACGTACGTGTCTTTAAGCATGTAATTTTATTACACGCAAATTCTTTTCTAGAATTAATTAATTAAATTGTAATTAATTAATTTAAGTCTTTTAATTAATTTTGAATTAATTATTAAGATTTTATTTCTCAAGCTTAACCCAATAAATAATTAATTGAGAATTAATTAATTTATTGAATCTTGACTTTTAGCTTTAGGAAAGTTGAAAAGTCTAACTTCCTATTGTATGAGAGAGAGAAAGTTATTCTTGCAAGACTTGGAGAACAAGTTGGGAACTTATTTTCTCCAATTAAATTAAATAGTTAATTAGTTAATTAGTGAGCAAGAAAACAAAGCCCATTAGGTTTAGTAAACCCTAAGAGGCTCGATCCACACTAGTATAAATACTAGTGGTGGTGCTTCTTTTATTCTTTAGACCAACACTCACGAAATGTTAAGTTTTTTAGAAAAATAAAAGAAAAGTTTTCAAAGCAAAACCCTAGCTATTAACACAAGTTATAGAACTAGCATTCTCACTTTCTTGATCGTGTTCTAGGACTGGTGTGGATACGCTTTAGAGGATCGCTGCTTTGGGATATATCGAGAACCGTTCGAGGCACATTCCGCTTGAAGGGTGTTCAGTAGGCGGTACTGACATCACTAGAAAACTTCAATCTACGTAAGTTTCTAAACACCCTAAGATACGATACGAGAATTGCAAGTCCATGATCAATCTTTTGGAAAAATTTTAAATTTCCGCTGCGTTTCTGCTCTTGTTTTCCAACACGGTCATGCTCATGTAAATAAATAAAACAAGCAATCAAGTAACACTTAGCATGTATGAAAACCAATTAACACCTAACAGGTGAAATTAATATCAAGAAATAATATATTCATATCATTCAATTATTTCAAGTTCAATTCATGTAAGGCATGGAGTCACACAATCACGTTTGAGCAATTAAGTAGCAAGAAGTGTCAAGTAGGAGCATACTTATCAATTAATCAAGTATATATATCATATAATTCACATATGGGAGCCAAGAGAGTGAAAGGAATGCAATAAGAAAGGTTTTGGTGAAGTTTGGCAAAAACAGACAATTTTAGAAAACGCACATGCTGTAGGAAAACTAGAATATCTTTAATTCTAGAAGTGGAAATTGAGTTTTGTTTGTTGGGTATGAAACTAGACACAAAGACCTTCCGATGATATATGGCACGTTTTCTAGTTCAAATCGAGGAGCAAATGACATAAGCTTGAAGTTAAGCGAGTGCAGTTTGTCGGGGAAAATGGCGACAGCTAAAATAATTGATCATATCTCACAAAATAGAAATGATATTGAGATGATTCCAATTGGAGGTTGTTTTAGACTTCAGGAGGTTTCCAACGGTTCACAAATCAGGTCAATCGGAGTTCGTATGAGGGAGAAAAGCCCGTTTGAAAATTGGTCTGAAAGTAGAAATGGGCGTATGAAAACCTCCTGTAACATACCAAACGGGCGTTTGGTTCATGAACTGGAAAGCCACACGGGCGTTTGGGAGTGTTCTGTCCAAAAAACAGGGGAAAAACAGGGTATAGGCACATGAATTGGCTCCCAAATCATCCCAACACCAAATCAATGCAATTAAATCACTCCAAACCAACATATAACATGTATATGATCATATATATCAATTAAACATCATATAATCCAAGGAAACATGCATCAAATCATCAAGAATCAATCAACAAAACCCTATATAATCACATGTCTTCAAACTCTCATATTATGCAAGATTTCATGCAAGCTAGCAAATATAAAGAGCCTAAACATGTTTCTAATCATTTACACACAGGAAATCATACCAAGATCATCAAACCCTAATCAATCAACACTTCAAGAATTCACACAAATCTCAATTCTACCTTGAATGAAAGGAGAGATGGAAGAGATGATGGTATGATGATGAAGCTTCAACTTATGCAATTTTCCCCCTTGAATTCTAGTTTGAAATGATGAAATCCCTTCCCTTTCCTTGGTGTTTAGATCGTGGTTTAGTGTGTGTAGTGTGTGTGTGGTTCTTGTATGAAAAGAGATGAATAAAATGAAAGAGATAAAATGTATATGATATAATATGTATGTAATGTATAGATATATACAAAAGTCTTCCACTAACTCATATGACTCATCACATCTTGCAAATAAGTCCCTCCATTATATGAATGCATGCGATCAAGTTTTAATCCATGTAAAATGATCATTTAACTCCAAATCATATTATGCAATTAAATCCACATATTAAGATAGTTGAAGATAGTTGAGCAATTAGGGTCATATATGAGAAAATATTCACATTAACAATTAATTCATATAATTTCATGGAAATATTAAGAATCTAATGTCATGAAATTTATAAATTAACACATAATGATTGAATGGAAAAACCGGGGTGTTACAGAATATATATTCATTGTTCGGGTAGGGGTCATACACCTGTGGCTAGACTATGGTCGTGTGATCTGTGAACTAATAAAGCGTATTAGTCTCACTGCTAACCGAAAATGAACCTAGGGGGTCACACACAAATGCCGGATTCAAAGGGTATTGAAAGAAAGATCAAGTAGTTGATCAAAACGAGACCACATGTGTAAATGTACACGTGTGGCACGTGAGAAAGTGTTTGGGGCGTGTGGTCCAATTGAATAATTGGACCATATGTTAATTAATTGGAGAATTAATTATAAATCCCTAATATAATTAATTAGGAGAATTAATTGTAAAGCCAAATAAAATTAATTAGAGAATTAATTTTATCCTTTTAGAATTAATTAAGAATTAATTCTAAAGCCCTTCATGGAATTAATTAGAGAATTAATTCTAAGTATTTAATTATTTAAGTTGTTCTAATTTGATTAGAATAAATAAATAAATACTAAATATCTTCTATTTATTATTCTAGTAGATATTAATTCTAATATGATTAGAATAAATATTACTAGAATAAGATATTTAATTATTATTAGAATAATTAAATATTCCTAATTTGGTTAGGAGCTCTTTTCAAGAAGGACTAGATATCTTATTTTGAATAAGACTTCTATTACTTAGAGAGAAAGAAAATAGAAGTAAAGTCAAAGTTGGAATCCGATTCCAATTAAGGTTGAGGTTCGAATCCTAAGCTATAAATAAGCCAAGGGGTTCGAATTTTTCCTCTTACGCGTGATTAAGGGGATCACGCCCAAACTACATGGCTTCAAGAATTTGGGAGAATTCTCTTGCTCTCTTTCTTCTCGTTTTTGTTTCTTTCTTTACACATGTTATATCGCTAGCACTTTCCCTAACATGATTTGAATCTAGGTTGGTGTGGATTATTACTCTAGAGGAAACCTACTTTGGAATCTGAAGTAGAAAGAATCTTTCGAGGGACAAGGGTTGCCATTACAGCATGAAGCGCGTTTGTGGGCGGCTAAAAATGTGTCAAGAAAGTGACGATTCTTGTAAGTTCTTGAATCCCTAAGATTAGAAATAAAAATTGCAAGTCCGGTCTTGCTTTTTGGGAAAATTTTTATATTCCGCTGTGCTTTCTGACCGTGTTTTTTCCAACACACGTGTCGTTTACGTGTTCCACACGTGTGACTCACACGTGTGGGCCCCTACCATTCACTTAATGGTTCAATCAACTCGTTTAATCGATTCAAGCCTTAACCCTCGTGACCGGGTTGTTGTGTGTGACCCCCTAGGTTCTTAATTCAATTAGCAGTGACCCTAATTAATTAATTCCCTAATTAATTAATCAGTCCACAGATCAAACGACCATAGTCTAGCAACAAGTGTTTGACCCCTAGCTGAATAAGAATGCCTCAATTCGACAGAACCTTTAAGTCATTGACATATGTGAGTTACAATCCTCCTACGTCCCCATCTCTCAATCAAGATCTAGGGCAAGGGAATAATTAAAACCCTAATAATCTTGATCTTAATGCTAAGTGCATTTCATATCCATTTGATCTCAATCCAAGAAACTCTTTTCTTGATGTCTTGATCCACTGCCTTGGCCAAGGACTCCTAGATGGCATATGAATGACTTACACAATAAGAGATCATCATATTGCTAATGCAAGTGTAGGTCCTTTATTGATTCTCATATACTTTCATGTGCCACTTGTGCAGCCCCAACATAAGCCTTGAATCAGTTGTCTAAGGCGACACCCTTTAAAGCTTACACCTAAGACTACAGAGTTAGCTCATAAAGTATCAATGGAACCTCAAGTTTAAGGATCACTTAATCACATCAATGACTCGTGAGATATTTCCTAATCTGGAAGTTTCTATTTCCAAATATAGAAACTTCCTTTCCCATTTAGGAATCTTCTCGCACGGGGACACCTCAGTGTACCTACTTAGAATAAGTAAGCACCCCCATGTATCACGCACGTATCATCTACACACTTTGGACCCCATGAAACAAGGTGGTCCTTCTTAAGGGCGTGATCACACGAGCAAGCCTCGAACGAGTCAAGTTAACACTCCCACTGTCTTTTGGACTCATTGGCTTGGAGTGACTTCTAATCATGACTTATGTGATATAGGCCTCGTCCCATGAACCACTTCACCTAAATGGTTGAGTCCTATAAGTCATATTGATTAGGGGAGTTCTTATACATGCGCAGTCAAAAGGAAACACACAATCAAACAAGAGCATATAAAGAAGTGTTGCCTCAATTCCTAACATTAGTAGAATCGATAAAGGACCTAGCCTAACACAAGCCATAGAACTAGCATTCTCACTCGCTTGATCGTGTTCTAGGACTGGTGTGGATACGTTTTGGAGGGCTTCTAATTTGGAGTCCAATTCGAAGACCATTCGAGGAATTTCGCTTGAAGGGTGTCCGTTAGGCGGTAACGGCATCACTAGAAAGCTTCTATCATTGTAAGTTTCTAAACACCCTACGATACTATACGAAAATTGCAAGACAACGATTAAACTTTTGGAAAATTTAAACTTTCGCTACTCAACTCTTTCGTCTTTTCCAATAGTTTACAGTGCACTGGGTATATTGTCTGACAGCGTTTTATGCACATCATTTTACAAACTCATATTTAAACAACAATCATCAATTATGCGTAACACTTCTTTTCATTGCAAATATTGAAGCTTACATGAGTTTTAAACCCAAAAAATTAGAGAAGCATGACTAACAAACAACAACAATCTCATACTTATAGCCAACAAATTGACATTTTGCCTTTCTTCCATCCACATTGTGGAGACACCAATTTCAGAAATCCTAGGATTATTAGGTCCTTCACATTCATCATCATCATCATCAAAAAATGTTTTGTCAATGTTACCTTCTTCACCAACGACCTCCCATTTAGCTTGAATTGGATATACGCAATGGAAACATATGGATGAGCTGCAAGAGTAATACAAAAAGCCTTTTGAAGGTTTGTTCCATGATTCAACCACCATTATAAAAGCCTTCATCCCGCAATTACAACTACAAGTGGGTGGGTAACTAACTTCGAGCTCCGATTTCAGTTTCTTCAACCTCTTGTCCGCGTACATCCTGGAGGTAGCCATTAGCGTGTATTTTTAGACCTTGGGAGGAAGAAGAAGGAGAACAAAACTTGAAAAATGAGATCTGAAAATTAAAAGAACTAACATAAGGGCATAAAATGCATTTCACCACAAAAATAATGACGAAAAGCCTGTTATACTTGTAGTCAATGCGCGTGAAACCCACATACTAGTCGCATGGTTTTTTGTGCATATGTTTGAAACATAGGGTTTTTTTATTGCGTTTTTTTTAATAGGATTTTTTGTGATATATTCGCATAACATATATATATATAGAAACCAATATTTTGTAGAAAAACCATTAAAATTCTAAGTTATAAAAAATCGTATAAAACATTTTATATTTTAGAAAAATTCTTTGTCCTAGGTTGGTTAGACGTTTAATTTAAGGTTCTTCATATAAATTTGTTCAATATATCAGATACTGCGTACGATATTTTGATCAAGTCACGGGATTTTTATTATTATAAGCAAGAAATAAAAAACATGTTAGTCGCATTTGACTATGTGTTTCCCCGCCGTAGGCTCATGATTTATCAAATTGCATTTAAAATTTTACAGAAATTTTAAATGTTATTTTAATTAATGGGACAATTTCAAATAACTCCCCATCAGTTTGAAGATTTTTACTTTACTTCCCGAAAATTTATACTACATAATACGATATAAATACTGCATTGGAATATTTTAATACTACATTATGTGAAAATTACAAAACATATTTTGAGAGTGGTGAAAATTTATACAACATAATATGATATAAATACTGCATTATATCTTATTCATACTACATATGGGGAGTAAAATAAAAATTTGATACCCAAGTAGGGAGTTAAGTAAAAATATGATGTTCAAGTAGGGATTTATTCGATATTACCGGTTAATTGCTACAAAATTTTTTATTTTTACCATTAGTGATATTCTTTTACTAGTGTACAGTATAGTATACATTCAACTTTTTCTTTGAGTGACGTGACGAAACAAAGCACAAGTACTGATTGACAAGTTTGATTGAGTTTAGCCCCCCCCCCCCCCCCCCCCCCCCCCCCCAACCTTTTGGGAATAACATATTAGAGACTGCCACATTTAAAGGAGTAAAAATGAAAAGAAAATGGTTCATAAAAGGTATACAGGCTGTGGTGCTGGTGCCACATCGTTTGGTCCAAGACGATGAACCAATAATGCTCGTTTAAAAAATTGCATTTGGGGTGAAGCTTCAGAATAAAAGAATCATAAGTTTTTGGTTGATAAGTTGATAAAAGAAAAAAATTATAGAGGTTAATAATAGTTTAGTAGGACATTTAAGATGTGTGAAATTACACATTTCTTAAATAATTAGTTAACAAATAACAATTGCAATACTCAGATGCTTGGCCTAACCACTTGTGGAGGAAATAGGTAATCTAGTCTTCAATAAAAAGATGTAAGTTTGTCTACTTTTAATAACAAATATATTCTTATTCGAGGAATAATTTAATACGGGAAGTTTAGGTATGGGTTTTGATCAGTTCTCTAGCTAGTTTTCTTGAATACTCTAATGTTCGTGCAACAACAGAATGACACTTATTCTCGGATTGGTCGTGAGGATTTTAGAACAAGAGAAATATGTTTCATTTGAATACTTCAACGTTAACACTCAAACCTAAATAAAGCAATTTATTAATAAATAATTTACATTGTTCTCGATATATACATACCCTTTCAATCACCTATTAATGTTCTTATTTTAGCATGTTTAATAGAAATATCTTGACTTGACTGATATCCAATTAGAAAGTGGATCTAATATAACCATATAATATCATATAATTCAGTTACATACTTTGTAATATAGTATTATCAACGCCATAACCACGTAAGGTTAGGGCTATTTGTAATCCTCCTAACTCTCGAATTACCATTACCATGTAAGTGAAGGAGGCCGGGAATTTCGACTCCTAATCACCCACCTAATTTTTTAAAGGAAGAAATAATTATAAGTTCCTTTGAAAATCTAAATTTTTACTAAACTCCCCAACTTAAAATATATTGATATCAACAAGTTTATATGTACCCAACCCCTTTGTATTAATTGAAATGAACGTATTGAACTTTTTGCTTCCCAATAAGAATTTACATGGTATTTATATTCTTTATTTATTTTTTTTATATATCCTTTCCAATATTTTCTTTTATATTCTTTCATAATTTTTTGAAAAGTTTTATTTATAAATATTTTTTATCTAATTTTTGTTGTAATTTTAATATTTAAAATTGAGTTTTACAACGCGTGTGGCTCAAATAATGCGTGAGGGTTTTCTATGCTTATTTTTATAAAACACAGGATTTTTTGTGCTAATTTTTCAAACATGGCATTTATCTTGCATTTTCAATATTTGAAAGGATTATTTCCAATAATTATCCCTAACTAGTGATCCTGCACACTCAATGCGTGTACAGAAAACGGTATTAAATTAAAATTTTTATATTATTACTTAATTTATAATTATTTTAAATATAATTATAGTTTTTTGATGGATAAATTAATAAATAAAACTAGATAATATCAAATTAGTATAAAATAATAGTTCAAGTAGAAATTAAAATATATTAAATATGTAAGAGTGACAAAAAATAAATAAGAAAGAAAAGAATTTGAGAGTTAGTGAGTGCCGAAGAGATTAAACAGAAAACTGCTAAAATAAGTGGGTATAATTTTTGTTCAAAAAATAAAGAAAAAGAACAAAGAAGAAAAATAGTTCATGATATGAAATGGTCTCTTGCTTAATATAATACTATAGATCTATGTTGCATGGACACGGACACGGCGACACGGATACGACACGACACGACACGGATACGGCGATACGGATTTTTTTGTAAATTTTCCACGTGAGAAGTGTCGGACACGAGTGTCCGACACGACACAACACGGAAAATTGATATTTTTAGAAGTGTCCGTGCATTAGAGCTATAGATATTAACTCCTTCCCACATTTTACATTTTTTTTAAACTCCATGCGTACCTAAAAAGGACTTCCCTATTTCTCCGGCCATTCCTACTCTAATTTTCGCAGGGGAGAGATTGAGTAATTTGTCTGTCTTTTTGTTGTTTTCCTGTGCGACGAGATTCAGTCGGAGAGGATTAAGCCATTTTAAAGAATGTTGGCGACGGGATTTTCTCTTTTGTTGTCCATTTCATTGTTGTGTTGTTACGGTACTTATGGTTCCAACTCCAATTCCCGCTCCTGTCCCGCCCTTGAGTACTATATTTATATTATATTAACTTGTACGGATTATTGGATAGTTGAAATTATAACAGAGACACAAAATTATAATATGAAAAGAGAATAAAAATTCTCTTAATTCTTAAATTCCATCCGTCAGTATTGTATTGCAAAAGATATTCATAAGTTGTTTCTAAGATAAAGTAGTACCTAAAACTGGTGCAAAAGTTGCCCCAGTTTTACCACCAAAGACAAAGTTTTCACTTTTCATACTCTTAATGGCTGAATGGACTCATATGAGTTCTATTTAAAGCATAAGAAAGATCGAGTTATACATAAATATATAAGTTCAACCTTAGTCGTCTTATTAATGGAAAATAATAAACCTCAGGATGAATACCATAACAAATTAAGCTAAGTTTGTCCAAATCTGTGCTTGAGGCAATAATTCATATACAGATGTTCTTTTCTCTATTCTAACTTCAAATATATCAATCTCATGCATCCAACTTCCAAGATATATATACATATATATATAGTAACCTTTTGGTCAACTTGGCTTAGTCTTTTCTAACCTAAATATGGATGGATATCTTCGTTATAATAAGACTTAATTGCACCAAAACCCTTATATATATTAGGAAAATTATAAGTTGTACTATTGATTGTAAAATATTATTTTCTTTTTTATCGTCATTTTTAAAGTTTCATTCACTTTATGTTTCCTTTTGTCTAAACTTAAGACTGAATTTCAAATTTTGATCTTTTCTAATTTAAACTTGTTTAAACCTAATATTTTCAAATCAATAGTAAATTCCCTTACCAAAAAAAAAAAATAATAATAATAAATTATATCAAATAATAAATTCAAACAAACTCTTCCCCGCCCATCGCCATTGGCCAACAACATTAATACTCTTCCAGTCTTCTCGCTAAATTTTTTGATAAACTTATATATTGATTAAGGGTACAGGCGTCATTTTACTAGGCGAAAATCCGGTCTAAGTTGCAAATAGAGTGCATGCAACACCAACTACGTCTTTAGAATCTTCCTTCGCTGTATTTTATTATTTGCGGGATATTTATTGAACTATTTTATGTTAAGAGGTTTTACAAAGTTTATTAAACACAACACAAATTACTCACAAAAACAAATAATAATAATAATAATAATAATAATAATAATAAATAAATAAAAACCGTTACTATAGTTCGGCATACTTATGCTTTTCTAAATGCACCTTTGATTTCCCTGAGGGCCGTTGTACTTTGGTTTCGTTATCTTCATTTTAGTTTTAACATTATTTTCCTCTCTTTTTTCCGGTTTAATTTGTCTGGGAGATTTTCAATTGGAAAATCATTTGATGGCTCTTCCGTGGCAAGAAAGGCATGAAGCGCATTAGCCCTTAACTTTTATCCGAGCTTTTTGAAAAAGCAATGAAATCAGACAATGACCACTAAAAATGGAAGACTTCTCTCATGAGGCCACAAAAATACAAAATTAATAATGAACAACAATTATTCTCAATTAGAGTAGTGAAAAAATAATTCATTCATGAGCTGAATCTTACCAAAGATTCTGAATATAATTTTGATTATACCCTCCAAGGGAGGAAAAGCTTAGGCGTTAAGCTTTTTCCTACTTTTGAGCTGTTCAATTTTTAGTTATAATAATGCATTTGAGCTGTATTTGGAACATCATAATTCATATTCTAGCTATATTTTTCTACCACTAGGCTGTTGCTCTACATCAGATTAGCACAACGTATGCAAAAATAAGGGAAGAAAACAAAAGAATTAAGAAGCCTACAGGGGAAAACTTTGCTTTGTTGTTATTTCTATAGAATTGTGGGAGATCTTTAATTCCATTATATCCAGGGAAGTTGCAGCTAATGATGTAAGATAGATATAACTCAATTATTTAACAATTCGTTTATGGAAAATCTCAAGTGCAAATTGGTCATATATTTAATTAAAAGGCAGGATTACAATCTTTAAATAATATCAGCTGCTTTAATTTTATGTTGCAGATATAAAGAAATCCACTACAAGAAATAAAATAAAATAAGATAAAGGGGGGGATTGGTGTGTTCACTTTTGGCTTTAATACTTTAAAGATGTGTTGCTTTCGTAAGAGAAGCTTTCCCATTGGCTTTGTTCCCTTTCATTTTTAATAGAATCAAGCTGGTTGTGGTATTATTATCAAACACGCATCAAGTGGTACTAAATATCAAGGTTACATTAAATATCGTCCGTTAATATCCCCAGAGACTATTATACAAAACAGTGATGGATCATTAGTTATTTTCTTTTAGTTAAAAACCTTTGATATAGGATTCTTTAATATTCTCCTTTTCATTTGGTAGATCCTAAGGTTATTTCATTTTTGTTTTGACAGGCATCCCAAGATTACTAAAGATTTGATACGGATCTTTACGGCGGTTGAAACCTAGGAAGTTGGTGTGATTTCGTCGCGTATGGAAAAATCTAAATATATGTGTGTTTGCACTAAAAATTTGTATTTATTGAATTTGATAAATATCGAATAAATAGTATAAATAATTTGTGAATTTCAATATTAAAGTGAGTCTTTAATTTTCAACTTAATCCTTTGATTCTTTCTTCAAGTTTAAAGTTGTAAAATCTTCAAACGCACCTTTATAGGTTTTGTAGCACCCCGCACAGTGGGTCACCATATCCCTCGCACCAAAGCCCAATCCACATACGAAATGGGAAATCCGTACATGAACCAAGCAGTGGCGAATGAGAGACAGATAGACACACCTAAGTTAGGCGGAAAGTAGACCCTAACTTTAAAATTCAAAACAACAAAATGCAAGTGCGGAAGAGGGAAGCATACAACCATACATAAATCAAACAAGCAGCACGTGACGGGTTCAACTAGCATAAATACCTAACCTGTAGCACCCTGAACGATGGACACCTCATCCCTCGCACTAGAGCCCGACACGTGTAACGAAATGGAAAGTTCCCACACGTGCCAAACAATAGCGAATGGAAGACAAACGAAAACTCTCCTAAGCTAGGAGGTCTAGACTCTCAATCAAAGTGCGCATCAAAATCAAATAATAGCGGAAGCGATTTAAAATCAAATCATAGCATGCTAACAATTTCCATCAAGTCAATGATAACCATATACAAACCATATATGTAGCACCCCGTACGGTGGGCCACCACATCCCCCGCACCAAAGCCCAATTCACATACGAAATGGGAAATCCGTACATAAACCAAGCAGTGGCGGACGGCACACTGACACACTCACACCTAAGCTAGGCGGAAATGATATGAGTGTAACGAAAAGTATAGCTATACAAGACTCCAAGACTTAACAGACTCGACTTCCCGCCTGGCACTCCAAAACCTGCAAGAAAAACTGAAAACAAACTGGGTTCAGTCTTTAAGAGACTGGTGAGTATAAAACAGGGCTTAATACAGTAATAATACATAAATTAAACACACACACACATGCAAGCCATAATCCTATACGAGGTTTTGAAACATTTGCCAAGTGGGTGAAAACAAAGAAACAACGCACGGGATTACAACGATCAATTTTATTCATTCATTCATTAGGTCATTACGTGAGCCCAGCGAGTGGACGTATTCTCCAACCTTCTCCTCGTGTGTGCATTATCCATTCGTTCATT
Organism: Lantana camara; assembly: GCA_037501455.1. Lineage (NCBI taxonomy): Eukaryota > Viridiplantae > Streptophyta > Magnoliopsida > Lamiales > Verbenaceae > Lantana > Lantana camara. The sequence goes on from CM074855.1 coordinate 64,147,751, forward strand.
TCTTAACGATCACACAACATTCATTCATTCGTAATCATTCATAATCATTCATTCATGCATAATCAATTACCCCTTTTTCCTCCAGTTAGTGGATGGACTCGGCCAAAGACCCGTCCACCCATTCATTATGGCCAGTGAGGTTCATGAATCCCCAAAGGCCCGGTTCCCATTCCTCGCTAATCTCCTAGCGAGGGCCAGTATCGCCGTCATTGTGTTAGGACTAGTGCACGGGGATCACCGTCAGTCCAAGTCCCCCCGGATAGCCACGTACACATAGTCACAGGGTCTCCATTCATTGTGATCACTAATCTCGCCAAAACATTGGGTAGGAATTCATAAAAGAAAAGGGCTTTAACGTTAAATCATTGACTTGTTTGGAAAGGCTCGATATATATATATATATATATTAACTTGGCTCAAAACTTTCATGTTAGGTATATCGGGTCAATTTATATCTAATAGAAGAGAAACCCACCTGGCTACACCTTACCAAACAAAACCAAGAAGAAAAGAAGACTTCAAGATAACCTATGAACCCGGCAGGTTCCGCCCTGGAGAAAACTGTACAAAAGATAACACTATGCATTCGTGAGACTCAAGACTCCAAATGAACCATTTATGACACACGACAATGCATTAACGTGATATGACATGTATAAGAAATAACAATGTACTATGAAGATGTTCATGTGCACAATCAATGCCACTTAGACACATAAGTGATTCAATTATTCATTACACGAATAGATAGTGCCCTTTCACTGTCATTCTTTCATTTCATATCAATCGTTTATTCAATCAATTCAATACATGTTATAATGCATGTTAGAAATGCATATGAGTCATTTAGAGGTGAAAGGAGTCTATTAAACAAATAAAGAATACAAGGGTTGCAAGGAAGGTCACATTGTGGCACCTAAACATTCATGGATAAAGGTCACGTTTATAAATTATAATTCAAGCTAAAAAGTTCATGAACATATCATATCATATCATTCATTCATTAATTCATATCATAAAGTGAACTTAAAGGCAAAAGAAACCACTTAGAACATCAAACGGATGCAAGGAAAACACCTAGTACGTCATGTGGTGTCACTTAAGGCATGCAAGTTCGTAGCTCAGTTAAATCATATCGAACCACCCCGTAATTTAAATTCAAGATTCATAACACATTAGCCATACATAAAAATATCAAAGCTAAGCAATTACAACTCATAACATAACAATTCATACGTATAAACAAGCACATAACACATTAGGATCATGATCGGGGAGGGAAATGAGTAAAACGGGAAAACAAGCGATCAAAGCACGAAATCAATGAGTCTGGGGGACTAACTGTTGGAAAAACAGCAGAGTTAACGCAGCGGACGTTTAAATTTTTTTTCCAAAAGGGATCTAAAAGACTTGCAATGTTCGTATCGTAACGTTGGGACTCAAGAAACTCACACGAATTGAAGCTTTCTTGAAACGTATTGAGCCACCCTCAAACGTTCTTCATGCGGCATGAAAGTCCCCGTTTCTTGATTCTTTCTTCGAGATTCCAAAGTAGAAATCCTCTAGAGTATTAATCCACACCAACCTAGATTCAAATCATGTTAGTGAGTATGCTAGTACTATAACATGCGTATTAAAGAAACAAGAAATGAGAAATAGAGAGCAAGAGAATTATCCCCAAAATTCCATGAAGGTTGGACGTGATTCTCCAAATCATGTGTAAGCCAAAATTTCGAACCCCATGCCTCTTTTATAGGGTATGGTTCGAACCCTACTAGGTCAAGTAGGAATCGGATTCCTACTTTGACTTGTCTTCTATTCTTTCTTTCTCTCCAAGTAAAATAATATCTTATCTAAAATAAGATATTTATTCTTCTAGAAAGAGAGTTCCTAACTAATTAGGAATATTTAATTATTTTAGCAATAATTAAATATCTTCTCCTAATACTTTATTAGAATAATAAAATAGAAGATATTTATTTATTTATTTATTCTAATCAAATTAGAACAACTAAATAATTAGAATTAATTCTCCAATTAATTCTTTCAAGGACTTTAGAATTAATTCACTAATTAATTCTAATGGGCTAAAATTAATTCTCCAATTAATTTCATTTGGCTATATAATTAATTCTCCAATTAATTACATTATGGATATATAATTAATTCTCTAATCAATTATATCTCGGCTTTATAATTAATTCTCCAATTAGTTATATTTGGGCTAATAATTAATTCTCTAATTAATTAACACATGATCCAATTCCACAATTGGATTCACACGTCCCAAACATGCTCTCGAACGCACACGTGTACTTTACACTGTGGTCTCATTTCGATCAATTATTTGATCTTTCCATAATACCCTTGGAACTCGGTATTTGTGTGTGACCCTCTAGGTTCAATTTCAGTTAGCAGTGAGCCTAATTAATTAATACACTTATTAATTAATCACCTCACAGATCACACGATCATAGTCTAGCAACAGGTGTGTGACCCTACCCGAAATGTGAATGTATATTCGAAAGAACCTTTCAGTTAATGACATCATGTGGGATACGATCCTCCTACCATCCTATCTCTCGATTAAGATCTAGGGCACGGGAATATGGAGAGCCCTACTAATCTTAATCTTAAAACAAAGTTCCCTTCATATTCCATTTGATCTCAATCCAAGAAAACCCCATTTTCTTGATGTCTTGATCTAACCACCTTGCGGAAGGATTTTAGGATGGAACATGAGTGACTTGTGTAATAAGAGATCACCTTGCCTACAGCAAGTGTAGGTCCTTTATTGATTCCAACAATTCTCATATGCTACTTGTGTAATCCCAACATAGGCCGTGATTCAGCTGTCTATATGGCGACACCCTTTTGAGCCTATATCAAAGATTATAGAGTTAGCTCATATGAGACAATGTGGAATCTCAAGTCTAAGGATTAATTCCTCACGTCATTGACATGTGAGATATTTCCTAATCTGGAAGTTTCAGGAAACTTCCTTTCCCATTTAGGAATCTTCTCACGCGGGGCACTCTCACTGATGAAGTTCTTGTAACTATCACCCTTATGTATTATGAACGCATCAACCCATGCACTTGTCACCCCATGGAACCGAGTGATCCTTCTTAAGGACATAACTACACAAGCAAGTCTCAACAGAGGCAAAGTCGACACTCCCACTGTCTGTCGGCCTCATTGACTTGGCGAAGTTTCTAATCCTCGCCTATGGAGTTAAGAACTTATTTCATGTATCATTCCCATAATGACAAAGTTCTTAACGGCCTCATCGGATTAGGGGAGTTCTAGACATGCACACGTAATGGAAACACACAAAACACGTATTGACACATAAGAAGTGTTCGCCTGTGATTATAATCATTCGTATATTATTCAAAGATTGTCTGTGATAAGGGAAAGTCCCAAAGCATAATAGCTTTCTAGGGCACTATTCCCAACATTAACGGCCGTTAGTCCCCTCCCTTCATTATCCCACCAATAGCCGTTAGTGAGTACAGGGGCTCCAGGTGTAGCTAACGGCCATTAGCTTCAAAATGTATACCGGGCTGCTAACGGGCGTTAGTCATCCCAGGCTGTGTCTTCTTCGCGAAAATGACCCTGTTCACCCCTGCATTCCTTCTCAAACATGGAAGCAACATATACCACACATAGGCACGAAATGAATGCAAAAATGCTTATAAACCAAGCACAAAACTGATCTAAAATCAACCATAAATGTAGCACAACCGTAGAGCAAGGAAAGGATGTAAATATTTCAAGTTTTCATACATTCAAGCTCAAGAGCATCAATGGCATCTCATCCCACACTCAAGTATCATCAAATACAAGTATAAAGAAATCTCAAGTGATCATGAATCAAGGTTTAAAACAAGAACTAACATGATAAGATGTATATGATTCCAAATTCCTGTAAAACCTCACTATAAAACCTCTTCAAACCAAGCTCAAATTTAACAAATCATGGATGAAAAGAAGCAAAAGAGGATGGAGAACAAGAATCTAAGCTTACCTCTTGAATTGGATGAAGATTGGTGAGGAAATGAGCTCAAAATCCTCCATGGGTGAATAGTGATGAGATTTCTTTTGTTCTTGCCTTGGAGCTGATCTTTTTCTTTCTTTTTTATGTGTAGCTCCAAAATGGGCGGTTAAGATCAATTAAGAGTTCAAGAAATGGGTCATTTGGAGCTAAAATGGGTCGGATATGGCTATAACGGGTAGGATAGTGCTAACCAGTACAAGCCGTTCGGTTCGGGAAAATTTCGGAGGTTCAAACGGGATCAAAAAGTTATGAAGATAGTTCCATTGGCTCTGAATCATTGAAACGAGTCCAATGGTGGTGACGGAATTCAAATCGAAATTCTCGAGCTCAAGTTATGCCGCCTGGAACCCAAGGTGCGCTAAATGCTTTTTAGCCCCTTTAAGTCCCGTTTCACAAAAACAAACCCAAAAACCAAATCAAACAAGTTGTAAAACATGTAACGAGTACATAAACATGTTCATAACTCACATAGCTCATGCATATCAAATTGTCACAAAAATCAGAATTAAATTCGGGCATATGTGGACCAAGTTCGGAGTCATATAAGTATAAACGTTCAAGTTTCGTATTCATAACTTCAGTAATTAATTCATATAATTCAAATAGCATATTAACATTGAATTTAACATATAATTGCATAATTAAATAATTAAAATACACAAGCATCACCCTCGTAACATCATACCTGTACGTACGAAGACGCGAGGCGTCACAACCTGTCCCCCTTAAAAGGGACCTGTCCTCAGGTCCACTGTCTAGAGTATGGACTCTCAGCAAAACTTTCCCGTGTTCATCCCAGGTGGGGTTAGCAACTCCCTTATAGGAATTAGTCTGGGCTAGGTCTTCAAGCAATAAGGGGATCTTCAATGCATCACGATCACGATTCGACGTTGAGGCACTCGAACCATCCTCAAGCGGCATCAAGAATCTCCATAGACGCCTCGTGAAGCCCGTTCTTATCACAACCCTTGTCTTACTGAGAAACCTGAACACCCGAAATCTTAGCTGCCACCAGAGGCAAGCTAACAGGTATTAGGCAACGAAAGAACCCCATCTCTCGGGCAACAAGGAGAGAACCCCGCCTCTCATAAACAACAAGGAGAGAACCCCATCTCTCGAGCAACAAGGAGAGAACCCCGTCTCTCGAGCAACACAACACAACACAAAACAAAACACAAGTAGGAGTAGCAAAGCATCAAATACAGGAATTAAAAATCACAACAACCACACCATGAGCAGGTAATAAATATCAGTCACATCGTTCATTAATCATACAAAAGCAGTTATTATAGTCAGGGATCAAATCACATAGCATCAAAAATTATTTGAATTTAAAATTTCATGTATGCATGTGCCATGAATGTTTAATGTACCGTTCACCGTGGGAAGGAGTTCGAAGCTGAGAATTTCATGGCCCAATTGTACGGTCTGATCCACAAGTTAGCTCGATTCTTGACTTATCCTTAATATCTCTAGCGTATATCTGATGGAGAAGAAATTAGACCCTCGATCGTTTGTATTCTTGATTCTGTTCTGATTCTTACTCCCTGATTACTTTCCTCGATTTGGTGAAGTTCTTGGAATTCAAATAGACCTCTCGGAGGTGATGATCATTGATTTCTTCGCTCTCTCATTGCCAACCTGCAAATCTTCTCTCGGCGCGTCCAACTCTTTACTTGACAGATCCCTGACTTATCCCGCATATCTTCCAGAAGTTCATCCTTATATCAAGTTTGAACTTACTATCCTTAACCATACCATAATCTACCCCATACTCAGCACTACGAGCGATTAATGATACCTCAAAAGTTTTATGGATAATATAACTTTTCTTTTCCTCGGTAGTTGAGGAAATCCGATGATGACCCAACTTGCAATCTCTATTCCATCTTCATACACTATCTCCAACAGGGGCGAATCCAGGATTTATCATCAACGGGGGCTGAAAATTCCAAGGCCTCAATATATTAAAAAAAAAAAAACTTGAAATTGATTAAACACATTGGAATTCATAGTTGATAACTATTTTCGATGATTCGTGTTCCCTTCAATTTGCTCCCAATATTTTTTTCTCAAACTAAAGTTTTTCACGTACAGATACTAATATTGTCCCTTATTAAAGAAAAAAACTAATATTTGTTTTGGGATTATAATATCTACTATCGAGTGTAGTAATTAATCCTTTCAGTAAATTATAGGTAAGTTAAAGTATAAACAGTTGAATAGAAAAAACTATTAAGCCTTTTATATTCGAAATTAAAATTCAAATTCAGAACATTTTATTAAAATAATTTGTATTGAAAATTAGATTTTTTTTGCGATATTAATTCGACAGAGTTAGGTTTTGATTAGAATTACCTACGTGATATATGATATCTTTTATCTCTCTAATATTATATGATACATTATCTATACAATAAGATACACTACACTAATTTTTTTTACATAAAAATACAATACATGGATTTTTTCCTGAAGTTTTCGGTGTATCATAACAAAAAGTTCACACTTTTAATTATTTTCATATTCGAACGAAATTTGAGTTATATCTAATATAATATATACATATAACATATATTATATATAATAGCTAGTAAATTGTATACTCTTAAAAAGTATTAATTAATTAATTTTCAATAATATATATTTATATTTTGAAAAATTAGTTTGAGGGAATTAATTAGTGGGGGTGGGATCCCCCCCCTCCCCCGGCCTTAAGAAGCATAGCAAATAGAAGTGACAACGAATCGAGCGGTGACTCCACTTTAGTATCCATAGGACAGTGAGTGCAACTCAAACCTCCAAAAGCCCCTGCAACTCAAGAGAAAAGGGAAAAAACAGAAATAGCAACGAGGGTCAATCCTAAAGACTGGTGAGGGGCTAACACACACACCCATATACGTATAGAGCAAAGCACTTAACGAAATTCATGAAAGACCCATGAACCTGGGATGGTTTTTGTAAGCTAAAACATTTCCCGTGATATTAAATATATATATTTAAAAGAAGTTAAAGTCCAAAAGCCAAAACAACCAATTTCAAGTATTTAAGAGTCCATTCCCGATTCATAGATTTATTCCTAATGACACTAACTCGGCGAGCACGAGTTCTCCTTCCCAACTCCTCATAATTAAAGACATAAACATAATCAAAATATAAATCATAAACCATCCTTTTCCGGGTGATAGAGGGTAGCAAGCCGTGGCTATCATCAAAATACACATGATACCAGGTTTAATCACTTCCTTGCACCTTCGGCGGTGGCTCCCGCCAGCTCAAGAGAACCACCCTTCCTCAACCTCCTAAGGTTAGGTGAGAACTCTCAATAGGAAAGTGTTGATGGGGGAGCTCGGTGACCCCACAGCCGTCCCGAGATGCCACACTACTCTCCGGGGCCTAGTTCATAATTCAAAAGTCATAATTTTCATAAGCTTATCTTTTAAAGCTCAAAGCTCGCTACACACTCACACATATTCAAATTTTATCAAAAAGAAGATCAAAATAGAGCTTATATACATAGAAAAGCCTTTTCAAAGTCTTATAATAAAATGGGACGAGCCCTCAAAGTACATATCATACACATATCTATCATATAATATACATAATTCACATGCGGGCTTCAATTCACATAGGGTTGTAGGTCATAATAGCTAAAAGGAAGAAAACCTCACCTTCCTATGTGGTGGAGCAGAAAGGATATAAAACGCATGCAAACGAACGCCTGCGGGACCTCCTCATTATGCACGGGACCAAACTCTGAACAAAGGATACTCTTAGACTCAAAATGTACCAAATTTAGGCTCGACGAATGCATATGATGCATAAGATGCACATGATATGCAACACTTAAGGCATATGCGTTTATATTTCATGTATTTCATGTTAAATTGTCCTATAAATTCAATACTTTGAAGATAACACAAATTATCATGTTAGCAAAGCACTTAAGTCATAAAAGAGATAGGAATAACATTTTAAACGAATAAATGAAGGTCTATTTCATACATGCATATTAGAAAACACTTAAGTTATATAAGAGCATATGAGGGCATAAAGTGAAAACGAGCATCTAAAATCAATCATAAATTCATATCATACAAGGTAACACATATTACAACATGTTATCAATGCATATATATCATAAAAGTAGTAAGAAGAGATCACACAAGGCGAATAAATGGAGCATTGATTCAAGTATGCACGTAAGGTAGCATATAGAAGGTATGAGATCATATTTCATAAACGAGGGCATAAAACGAATCATAAATTCATAACATAAACCTTAACACATAATTTAACATGTTAACATAATATTCGAGTCATAAATGAACCATATAAACCAAGCAAAACACAAACAAAAGTAAAAGAACAACACACACATGCAGGGCGAGTCGCGGCCGCTACACACTTCCTTCAAGAATCGGTCGTGGCCGCGACACAAAAGCAGAACCACCACTGGAAGGTGGTCGTGGCCGCTACCCATTTCCTTCATGAAATGGTTGCGGTCACGACACCAGGACAACAGCTCAACCGCAGTAGGTCGTGGCTGCTACCGGAAAGACACAAAACACGTTCGCGGCCGCGACACCTCGCGACAATATGAGAAAAACGCGAAACTACGCCAAAAACTCAAACCAAACCCAAAGGAAATCAAGAAAGCTTCAACCAGACACATAAAATCAAGATAATATATGACAAGAACCCATCCATTTCATGTAAAAAATCTGGGCCTAACTTGAAGATTCATGAGAAACACATGCAAGAGATATATACATATTCATCTCCAAGCCAAAAACTTCAAGAATTCAAATGATAACCCAAAAATTCCTCAACTATCATGCAATATAAGTTCATATAAGTGAAAATAGATGTCTTAGGTTCTATTAATGCATCGAATCCAAAGGAAATGCAAGGAATTAAGCAAATTCAACGAAGTAGCCACAAACCCTTACTATTCATGCACTCTCCAAGCTTAAATCAGATCAACATCATAGCATGAATTTCATGGATGAAAAGAATCATAGAAGAGTGAGGATTACAAAAATACTCTTACCTTTGGGATATGATGGAGTATGGAAGAGATTTGAGCTCAAATGATCAAGGTTTGCAATAGAATTTCTCTTCTCTTCTTTCTTCTTCTCTTGGAACTGAACTTTTCTTCTTTCTTGGGATGGGGAGCTCGAAATAGGGCTGATATCGGAGATATAGGGTTGTCTCTAGTTCATATAAGTCAAGGTTTAGCTTAATTGGGGTTAAGATGGGGCCCACAAGTTCAAGACTACTCAAAAGGGGATCATTTTGTTGCGAGGTGCTCGTTTTGGTGGCATTTCGGAAGTCCAAATGAATTAGAAAAAAAAGTGGTTAGGTTCCAAAGCTTCCAAATCTCATTACAAGTCCAACGAATTTTTCGGAATTCGAATCCGATTTCCTGAGCTCAAGTTACGCCACCCGAAATCCAAGGTGCTCTAAATGCCCTTTAGCCCCCTTTAGATCCCGTAGCATAAAAACGAGATAAAACTAAACCAAATAAATCCAAAATCACATATCGAGCATATAATCATGTTCATAACTCACGTAATTTAAGCATATCAAAAATTCACAAGAAACGAAATTAAATTCGGACACATATTGAGCAAATTCCAAGGTACGTATGCATAAACGTTTAAAACAAGTTGATAAGTTAAAGAAATAATTTCATAAAATTTCAAATACTCACATAATCATTAAAATAACACATAATTGCATAAATAAATAATTTAAATCGTACACGTATCTCACCCATAAAGGCGTACCTGGAAGTCCGAACGATCGGGATGTTACAAACTCCCCTCCTTCAAAAGGACATGTCCTCAGGTCCGAAGCGAAGTCTTGAACGGCTCCGAAGACAAACCAAACTCCAAGCTTCCACTGCGCCATTCTGGTCTCAGAGAACGACAGTCTTCTCGAGATATTGCCTCCTTAATTAGCAAACCGAACACAAAGTCCTAGTTGTTTGCTCCCATTTCCAAATTAAATTCGGGAATAGTGGGAGAATCCTCAACTGTTGGCTTATAGACGTTATTACACGAAGTCCATAACATCTTTCTTACTATAACCGGTCTCTCAAAACTTCAAACAACTTCAAACCATCAGCGGGATGGACTCGTGACCTTGCACTTCTTAAGGCGTAGGCTACAACTCTTCTGCAAGCAACACACAAAAAAAGGCCTTCCTTTGTGCCTCGGTTGGAAACGAAGTAGCCGTCGACCTTCGGTTAGGCAAAAGTCGATACCGTGGGTAACTCTTTCTTCAACCGCCTCTTCCCACTCAAAACCGTACCTCTTAATCATCATACATGTCAATGGGTTGGCATTCTTAAAGAAGATTGCCTAGTATTCTCGTTAACACAATAGACTTCTTACTCTGAGGAAATTCTCGGTTCTTCTACGACGAATATCAACGGGTTAGCCTTCTATCTATCACCCGTAGATACCGTTGAGCCCCGAACGGGCCTCCTAAAAGTAACCACCAACCTCAACGGGAGCAAAACACCTCAAAACAAACCCAGCGGAAGCAGCTCGACCCTCACAACTCACCCAACACTCACGAACACTCTAAACCACCAAACTCTCTCCAAAACAGAGTTAACACAAAATGAAAAAAAGGCACACAACAAGCAAGAACGAAGAAGGAAAGGAAGCACACATCAAGTAAAACCAAGAAGCACCAAGGAACAAAGAATAAAGCAACAAACATGCATGGGTTTCCTCGAAAATAATATATGCATGGGATAAAGTGCTATGAATGCTTTATGTACCTTTCACCGATGCATAATGTCAAGCTCGGCATGTATTTGGGTTTGAATTGGGGTCTTGGAGCTACGGTTCTTTGTAGGTCTTGGATTCGGTTTAGTTGGGTAAATACTCACCATATGTCCGATCTCACCACATCCAAAACAAGCATCTAGCTTCTTCCTTCTCCAAAAACAGCCGAAAAGCCTTCAAAACCAAAGGAGGATCCACCTACGACAAAGGGTTCGTTTGAGAAAGGTAACACCTCTACACATCGCAATCGTGATATTAAGTGCTTTAAATGTTATGGAGCAGGACATATAATGTATCAATGTCCGAACAAGAGAGCCATGATCTTGTTAGACAATGGAGTTAGTATCATTTGGTATCATGGGGGAGGATTAATGGGACATTTTGGTGTTTTCAAAACTTTGAGCATACTTAAGGAACATTTCTTTTGGCCTCACATGAAACGGGATGTTGAACGAACTTGTCATAGATGCGTAACTTGTAGAAAGGCTAAGTCACGAGTTAAACCACACGGCCTTCACACACCTTTGCCTGTTCCCATGCATCCTTGGACTGATATTTCTATTGATTTTGTGCTAGGAATGCCAAGAACACAAAATGGAAAGGATTCAATTTTTGTTACTGTTGATCGATTTTCTAAAATGGCACATTTCATTCCTTGTAATAAAACGGATGATGCAACGCATGTGGCTGGATTGTTTTTTCGGGGAGTGGTAAGACTTCATGGAATTCCAAAATCAATTGTAAGTGATCGAGATGTGAAGTTTTTAAGTCACTTTTGGCGGGTATTGTGGGAAAAATTGGGAACAAAACTGTTATTTTCCACCACTTGTCATCCTCAAACGGATGGACAAACGGAGGTTGTGAATCGAACCTTGGGAACTCTTTTAAGGGCTGTGTTTAAAACATATTCAAAGAATTAGGTTGAGTGTATTCCATTTGTTGAATTTGCATATAACCATTCAATACATTCTTCTACTTCTTTCTCACCCTTTGAGCTTGTTTATGGTTTTAATCCCTGAACTCCTTTGGATTTGCTTCCTTTACCTATGAATGAACTTGTAAGCTTAGATGGTAAGGAGAAAGCTGAACTAGTGAAGAAAATGCATGAGGATGCTCGGCTTCACATTCTCAAAAGAAACAACCAAGCTATGATTCAAGCCAACAAGGGACGAAAGCAAGTTGTTTCCAAGGAAGGTGACTTGGTTTGGGTTCACTTTAGGAAAGAGAGATTCAATCATCAGCGAAAGTCCAAACTTGACCCACGGGGAGACGGACCATTCAAAGTGTTGAAAAGGATCAATGATAATGCTTACAAAATTGATCTCCCGGATACGTATAGTGTAAGTTCCACCTTTAATGTTGCTGATTTATCTCCTTTTCATGCAGATTCAGATTCGGGGACGAATCCTTTTCAAGAAGGGGGGAATGATGTGAATCATGATGAACCGCGACCACAACTTGTCCCAAATGAAGAGTTGGTCCGATCCATAGCTCAAGAAGATAACAAACAAAAGGAGCAAAGTTATGGTGGTCCAATTACACCTTTAATGTTGTTGCTTGTGTTGCTCTTTGATGCTTGCTCAAGCTGGACCTCAACCTTCAAAATTGGCTACCGAACCCAATCTTCAATACTTCGATGTTTTTATAACCAATTCTTAAAGTCCAATGTGTGGTATGATGTAATTCGGCCCTAAGTCTATTATAGTATTATTTGGCCTTTATTTTGTCATTCTTTAGCTGCATATTAGTTTAATTAACCCCACTTTTGTAAGCCTTCAAGGCAAGTGGCGGGAATAGCTTGTGTCCCTTAGTTTTCTAAGTGTCTCTTAGGTTTTCATGCATGCATCTTTATATTCAGCATTGTAACTTGTTTTTTTTGGAATCAAGAAGTCAATCATTGAATTTTCACGGCAAGTACGTGGAGTTCGTATCACCTAAGGTAGCTCCGTACTTCACTAGGCGCCTTCAAACGAACCCACCGGGCAAACTCGACCCTCACAACTGACAAGTCACCCGAGCACTCGAGCTCACCAAACTCTCTTCCAAGAAGAGAGTTCACACGAAGGAAACAAGAACACAAGCAACAACAAGCATCAAAGAGCAACAAAACAAGAAAGTAACCAGCTAGTGGGTTTCCTCGAGATTAGAATATGCATGAATGTGATGCCATGAATACAAGTACCTCAATTTCCGTACCCGTTTTCGTTTCTTGTTTTTGGTTTACGTTAAAATCCCGTTTTGTAAAATCTGATTTTATTTTGAAATTGGATTTTAATTTTATAAAATTATTTATTTGAAATATTTATAAAATTTGGGATTTTATGAATTAAAGTCAAGTTCTATTTTTTGAGAAAAATAATAAATATCACTTTGAATGATATTTTAGACAAAAATTTAATTTTGAATTAATTGTTATTTTGTCTAGGTCCGGTGATTCGATTTTGGATAAATTCTTGAATAATGAACTGTATTCAAATTACTTAAGTTATCTGTAACTTGAAGTCAAGGGAATTTTAAATTTAATTGGTAAATTTAAATTCAAGCGGAAGCCTGCTAGCTTAGGTGATCATGGTTAGTCTCATGTATGGTTTTAAATTCTGTGCATGGATGATTTCAATTGGGGTCGGAGCCCCATAGTTGCGCGTTTTCAATTGGGGTTGGAGCCCTACTTATGTGCGTACTGTTATGTGTTTATTATGTGGCTTTCCTTATTATTGTTTCTGGGCCTGGGTATGCCCCGTGTACTTGTCTATGGTCAATATGAAAATTGAGCCATATTACTTTATGTAAAGAGAGTAGAACTTAGGAAGTGAGGTTTTTATTTTCATTTTGGAGACAAGCACCCATGGAATAAGAAAGATCTACAAGGAGCACTTGAAGAACGGTGGCTATAAGAAGATCCCTCAAAATGTTTAGGAGGGTTTCTATTAATGTAATAGATAGGGCGTTTTATCCATTAAATTCTGTACCCCAATGTGATATGAATTGTCTTATGTGGTATGAATGTTAGAACTAGTGATTTTGGAGTGGCTCCCAAATTCACATATAAGATAGGATAAGCATGATCATCACATAATTAGTATCATGTTAGGATATGTTATCTGCTAATTGCTTCTGTGATGCACTTTATGTGAAACTGCATTAACAAGACAATTATAATTTGGATAACATTATATGTTGGTGAGGTCATTCGAAAATCCCATTTAAATATTGAGCAAAATTCGAATAAATAGGTATTTTATCACGGTAATAAAATTCCTAGCATTCCATCAATAGGATTTAAGACTTAATAAGTGAAACTAATTGCTGTCTCACGAGTCATGGGGTAATTAGAGTAGCTTATTAACTCTTAGTTTCCTGATTAATTATTTTAAATAATTAGTATTTCTTGACCATTTTAGAATGGGCGATATCTCACGAGTCGTTGGTCGTTCCGGACTAAGTTTGGTTGAGATCTTATGATTGATGGGTCCTGCTCAACACTAAAGTAGATATGGATGTCTCACGAGTCGTGGGTCCATGATTGAAAGATTAGTGATGCAAAAATATTACTAGGAATTCCATGGGGATGGAATTGGCAATTCGTACCTACCTAAAGATTCTTAGACCTTTGGATGTCTCACGAGTTGTGGGTCCAAAACTAAGAATGCTTGGGATCCTAGTACCCATTGAGAAAATAAGTTTCTTCTATAGTCGTTGGGATTTCTAGACTTTCTAAAAACAGTGGGAGAACATGTTTCTAAAGACCTTGATAATATGTAATCGTTATTATTCAGCATGCTCATGATTTCTCTGTTTTTCCATTTAGGTTGTAGTTCTGTGATTCTCTACAATTGAAATGGCAACCAAAAACCCTTTGGTATCCATCCTCGAATCAAACAAGTTGACGGGGCCCAATTACTCTAATTGGCTTTGGAATCTAAAGATAGTTTTAGATTCTGAAAAGAGAAGATATGTTCTCTTCGAGGGAGAGCCTGTCACTGAAGGCGAGGCTCCGACTTGGGCCGAAAGGGACACTATTGCGAAATGGTCTGAAGATAATCTTCATGCTCGTTGCCTCATGTTGGCCACCCTGTCCCCGGACATGCAGAGTCAACACGAGTCAATGGACAGCGCTTGGGAGATTTACGACCATCTCGAGCAATTGTACCGCCCCAAAGAGCGTGTTCTAAGGTACAACGCCTCTAAGGAGCTCTTTCATCTCAGAACGAAAGAAGGTACAAGTGTTCATGAGCACGGTCTCAAGTTTCTTGCTTTGAACGAGAAACTGACCTCCATGGAAATGCCACTGAGTGAAGAACTCGCTGTGGATTTGTGGCTCGCATCGCTTCCACTATCATCTAATCCTTTCGTGCTAAATTTCAACATGAATTATCCTCATGCTACTGTAGCTGAGTTGATTAGTCAGCTTGTGACTGATGAAGACACGATCAAGAAGGATCACAAGGTAATGATGGTCACTTCCTCTTCTAGGCCTACTAAAGCCAAAGGGAAGAAAGTTCCCAAGAAGAAGGGATCTCTTAAACCCGATGGAGGGGTTAAAAAGAGAAAGGCCAGGAAGAGAAAGGATCAGACAGAGGACGTTTGCCACCATTGTGGCAAGAAATAGCATTGGAAGAGGAACTGGCAAGAGTATAAGGATACTCTAAAGAAAGGTGCGTTTATTTTTAAAGTAAATCTGTCTATTGATTCTAATTCTTGGGTACTTGATACCGGCTGTGGAGCTCATATCTGTAATGATATATAGACGTTAAATGAGATCCGACAGCTTGAAGAAGGAGAATGCATCTTGAAGGTTGGGAATGGATCAAGCGTTCAAGCCCAAGCCATTGGGACGTGTAGATTAGATTTAGGTGTCTTTACTTTAGTTTTGAACAAAGTCCTTTATGTGGCTTCTATTATTCGTAATATTATTTTCATTCCAATATTAGATTGTGAAGGATATGAGACTTTCTCTAGAAATGGAAACTTTTATCTTAAGAAGAATAAAACTTCCGTTTTGCTTGGTACATTATCTAATGGGCTTTATACAACTAAAGACACCAATATTCTGAATATACAACAATTAAATAAACGCAAAAGAGATGACAAGATCTCGGCTTCTTTATGGTATGCACGTTTAGGCCACGTTTCCAAGGACAAGATTGCTAAGTTAACTAATTTAGGAGCATTCTATGATAATGAACTTAAAGAGTTAACTCATTGTGAATCATGTCTTAAAGGAAAGATGGCCAAAACTCCCTTTAATGGTAAAGTGGAACGTGCCACTAAAGTATTGGATTTAATCCATATTGATGTTTGTGGACCACTTAGTGTAAGCACGAGAAACAATCATCAGTTTTTGATAACCTTCATAGACTACTTTAGTCGATTTGGTTATGTGTACTTAATGAAGTATAAATCCGAAGCCTTTGAGAAATTCTTGGAATTTCAGAAGGAGGTTGAGAACCAAACTGGTCATAAGATTAAGACACTTCGATCTGATCGAGGTGGCGAGTATCTAAGTGACGAATTCCTTAGTCATCTCAGAGATAATGGAATTATCTCTCAGTGGACTCCTCCGGGAACTCCTCAATTAAATGGAGTTTGGGAGAGAAGGAACAGAACCTTACTTGATACAGTTCGTTCCATGATGAGCTTCACTTAATTGCCACCTTCATTCTGGGGTTATGCCTTAGAATCAGCAGTTAAGATTCTGAATCTTGTTCCCTCCAAATCTGTACCCAAAACCCCATTTGAGATGTGGTTTGGCAAAATCCCTAATTATTCTTACTTAAGAATTTGGGGTTGTCCTGGTTACGTGAAGAGGACAGTGGGAGATAATCTTGAAGCTAGATCAAGCTTATGCAACTTCGTAGGATATCCTAAAGAGTCAATAGGATATTATTTCTACAATCCTCTTGAACAAAAGGTCTTTGTGTCAAGAAATGCTACTTTTCTTGAGGACTCGTTCCTTAAAGAAAAGAAAGGCAAGATAGCAGAACTCGAAGAGGTTCGAGATCAAGGTCCCATGTTAAGTTCAGAGAATAACGTCCCTCAGCCAATCGCAGAGAGTGATACACACGAAAATCGTCCTCTAGTAAGAAGTTTTGAACGCATTCCTAGACAACCAAAGAGATGGTATGGTTTTCTCCACCAAACATCTCAATTGGATAATGATCCGTTAACTTATGAGGAGGCACTGTTAGATTCTGGCTCTGAACAGTAGAAAGAAGCAATGAAATCCGAAATGGATTCCATGTACTCTAACTAAGTTTGGACCTTGGTTGATCCAACTGATGGGATCAGGCCCATAGGGTGCAAATTGATATATAAACGCAAACTTGGAGTAGATGAAAGTGTGGAAGCCTTTAAAGCAAGATTAGTTGCTAAGGGTTTCACTCAAAGACCAGATGTAGACTTTGATGAAACCTTCTCCCCGGTTGCAATGCAAAAGTCCATTCGGATCTTGCTTGCCATTGCTGCATATTATGACTATGAGATATGGCAAATGGATGTGAAAACTGCCTTTCTCAATGGAGACATTGATAAAGACATTTACATAGAGCAACCCATGGGTTTCACATTGAGTGGGAGCGAACAAAAGGTTTGTAAGCTCCAAAGATCAATCTACAGATTGAAATAAGCTTCTAGGAATTGGAACATTCGATTTGATGAAGCAGTCAAATCGTTTGGCTTTACTCAAAATCTGAATGAGGCCTGCGTGTACAAGAAAGAATTGGAAACCTCGGTTCAAATTCTGATACTTTATGTAGATGACATCCTCCTCATTGGGAATGCGAAGGATGACATGAAAGTAACAAAGTCTTGGTTATCGAACCAATTTGAGATGAAGGATCTTGGTGATGCATCCTACATTCTCGGGATAAAGATCCATCGGGATAGATCTAGGAGACTGTTAGGATTATCACAGTCGGTTTACATAGACAAAATACTAAAGAGGTTTAGTATGGAAGATTCCAAGCGTGGAAAACTTCCATTGGGCCCCGGGAACAGTTCTTTCGAAGAAGCTGTGTCCCAAGACTGAACTTAAAAATTCCAGGATGTCCAAAATTCCTTATGCATCAGCTATAGGAAGCATAATGTATACGATGCTATGTACTCGACCGGATGTGGCTTGTGCACTTAGTGTGACTAGCCGATTCCAATCTGACCTTGGTGAAGGTCACTGGACTGTTGTAAAGAACATCCTTAAGTACTTGCGAAGAACTAAGGATTTGTTTTTGGTTTACAGAGGCCAGCAAGATCTTGTCATTAGAGGATACTATGATACAAGCTTTGCATCAAACATGGATGACTTTAAATCCATGTCAGGATACATATTCTACCTGAATGGCGGAGCAGTGAGTTGGAAAAGTTCCAAGCAAGCGACCACTGCAGATTCGACCACTGAGGCCGAATACTTAGCTACAAACGATGCTGCTAAGGAAGGTGTTTGGGTAAGAAACTTCATCCACGAGCTGGGTGTAGTTCCTAGCATTAAAGACCTCGTTACAGTGTTTTGTGACAACACCTGGGTGGTTGCTCAAGCAAGAGAACCAAGATCTCACCAAAGGACCCAAGCACATTTTGAGGAAATATCACTTAATCCATGATATCATCAAGAGAGGAGAAGTGCAAATTGAAAGGGTCACATCAACAGAGAACATGGTAGATCCACTTACTAAAGCCCTTAGTCAGCAGGCTTTCGAAGGACATCTTCAGAAGATGGGTCTTAGATTAGCACCTGAGTGGCTTTGACGGGCAAGTGGGAGATTGTTAGGAATAGTGCCCTTAAAGCAGATGTTTGCTTTACTATTTCCTTGTGAAATCACAAACAGTCTTTGAATAATGAACGAAATGATTTTCTTCATAGGCAATCACTTCTTCACCCTAAAGTCCTTTTCTTCTTAGGCGGGACTTAAGCACTCCACGAAGAAGTACTCAAAAGATGAAACCACCTTCTAAGAGCTCTTCGAACTACGCCTTCAGCTCCAACAACCATGCTAGAGCCATTCGGTAGGGAGTCTTCGAACAAGTTCAACTCCGGGATAAAGATCAACGACATCTCAACGTCTCTATCAAGTAGTAGAGAATCCCAACTTTTAAGGGAACATCAAAGTATCTTACTTCGATCTTTATCTTCTCGAGCTTGGCGCGATCCCTCAGTTAACCCAAGGTAATCTTTGGAATAGTGCCCTGAAAGCTTATGTTTGCTTTACTATTTTCTTGTAAAATCACAGACAGTCTTTGAATAATAAATGAGATGATTTTGTTCACAGACAATCGCTTTTTTATGTGCTTATTTATGTCTGTTTGGGTTGCCTATGTTTTGCATGTATTGAATCCCCTAATCCAATGAAGCCATTAAGAACTTTGTCGTTACGGGAACGACACATGAAACAAGTTCTTAACTCCATAGGCGAGGATTAGAAACTTCTCCAAGTCGATGAGTCCGATAGATAGTGGGAGTGTCGACCTTGACTCTGCTGAGACTTGATTGGTGATTATTTCCTTTTGAAGGATCACTCAGTTTCCTGGAGTGATAAGTGCATACGTTGATGCGTTCATAATATATAAGGGTGACTATTACAAGAACTTCATCACTAAGATGTCCCGTGTAACGCCCCTGTTCCGGATGAACAGGTAAGCACGCCACGTGTGAGTTTTAAGCGTAGGTTTTATTTTAATTCTTTAAATCTTTAATTTCTTACGTGGCATCTCATATTTTTATAAAATTCATGACATATCATTTATGTGAATTATGTGATTTCATATCATTGAAAATATTATTTCATGATACGGAAAATATTTATTGCATGAAACATTTACCGAGAGTGCTTCAATTATGAAATTGTCCCTACTTGATTATTCTTCTAACTTTAGGGACCTAATTGCAAAACATTCCAAGGACCTAATTGGTCATATTGCAAAACTATACATCCTTCATTGCATGACTCCATAAGGCAAAGGATTAAATTGCAATTTATGCATTTCACATGTTTCAAAATTGATGAATCACGTTATATTTCTTCCTCGAGCTTCTTTGATCCATTTTTCATCAAAATCTCCCAACATATTGCTCCCCTCACTCTCGGTTCCTTCAAGCAAGAAAGGGAGAAGAGATTTTCATCCTTTTATCAAGAATTTTCAAGAAGTAATCCAAGTATTGGAGCTTAGACATCATCATCTTCTTCCTTCTTCATTTCTTTAACTTGAAAGGTTGGTGTTTGCATGGATTGATGATTTTGCTCAAACATGAAATAGCTAGGGTTTGAGAATCATGGAGTTTATGGATTAATTGTTGTGTGATATGTGAAAACATGATTGTATCATGATGAGAAGTATGAATTCATGAAAGATTGGAGCTTGTATGATGGAATTTTGCAAGAACATGAAACTTGGAATTCTTGAAGATTTTTAATGAATTATGTGTTTAAATGATATATTTTCATATCTTGAATATATGTGCATGCATATTCCCAGAAATCATTGCCTTTTATTGATCAAACTTGGAGTTTTGGTGTTTTGTTGTTGTTGCCGTAACCATGCTCTGTTTTCTGCTCTGTTTTTTTGGGTAAGACTGCAGGTCGTGATCGCAACCAAAATACACACCATTTCGGTTGCGCCCGCGACCAACTCACAGCTTTGGCATAACTGTAGGTCACGCCCGCGACCGAAAATATACATAAAACTGGTCACGACCGCGACCCAAATTTGGCCTTGTTTCGACTTTTTGCAAAATTGGTCGAAAAATTCATGAAAAATAAGGTCGCGCCCGCGACAAAAAATGGAGCAAAAATGGTCGCGACCGCGACCCTCTCACAGACTGCCAAGACTTCAAAATTTCACTTTTCAATCTAATGGTTTAAGTGATTTCAAATTATGATTATATGATACATTTCATAACAAAACATGATAATTTCATGTTATATTAATCATGAAGTGATATTTCATTGCATTTCGCCGTTCGTCATACTTGGTCCATTTTGAGTCAAGTCTCACGTATACATATCGTGTTTGCACAGATCACGAGGCCGTGGACGAGGAGCGGGCTCCCTAGAGCTTATCCTTGTTTATTTGTAGTCAAGGTGAGGTTTTGTTTTAGGTATTGAGAACCTTACAACCCTTATGTGATAATTTTGGCAAAAATCTAATATATTTATAAACATTTTCCAAAATATAAACATTTCAAGCAAGCAAGCCATTATTGTCATGATTTCAAGCAAGTTTGGCGAGTACATGATTGCACGTGGGCCCGAGGGTAATTCTTGAGCCAACCGGGAAAGCAAGGGCTGACGGGTAACTCCTGAATTATCCTCACATTGTTGGGATCACCCCCGAAGCCACTAGGAGATTAGTGGTGGAAGGAGTTCCGTGTCTAGGGAGTCATGTTCCCTACACACACCATGTCATGGATAGTTGGGCCTTGCAAACTCATTATCACCCGGAGGAAGAAGGAGACTAGGGATTAATCCGGCATGTCGGGTTATCCTCGGGTTATTGCATGATTTGAAGCATGAAATTATCTATGTGAGCACTGAATTGAAATGCATGATCATGTATTAAATTGATAAAGTAAACACGTATTGTCACGTTCGGTGTAAAGGTTGGAGAATCACCCCTACTCGTCGGGGCCACATGTTCATGAAATGATCAAGTTAAACTGTTAAAATGATTGGTTATAATTTCGGGCAAAGAATGAGTTTCTTGAACTATATAATTATACTGTTTCCAAAGCCTTCACCCGAGGCTACAACTTGCATGTGATGTGCATATATATATTATTGCCCCTCACTCAGTCTTCGGTAGACTGATACTTCACTTTTCAGATACTTGAGAGCGTGGTCGTGCTAGGCGGGAGTCCGGTCAAGTCTTGCACTTTCACGGGTCTAGTATTGTACCTTTCATGTATAGCACTTTTGGTACATCATGTCATGATCGTAGTATTACATTTTGTTCACACTTGAGCATGTATAGAATATTAAGAGATGATAATGTATTGATAGTTAAGTTTGGTACCTATTGTATATCTATTCGGTAAATATGGTACCTATATGTATGAATGGTTAATGCTTCCGCTTTCATTATCATGTTTGGTTTGATTATGTTGGGGAGAGTGTCCTGCCTAGCCCGTTTATTTTATTTGTCACCCGTTCACTATTGTTTTGGTTTATGTATGAACTGTCCGTTTCATACGTGGATCGAGGCTATAGTGCGGGGGATGTAGTGCTCTGGGGTTAGGGTACTACATCTACAGGTGGTATCAGAGTCCGGTTGCAAAACTGAGGTTCTCGGGTCGTGTCAAGTCAGTCTAGGTCGCACGGCATAGGATTACTTGTTATTTGACAGTCTGAATTTAATTGACTTACTTGATTTGCTTGAATTCTTGCATTACTTGAGCTATTTGATCTTCTTTGAACGTGTGCTTATTGATATTATGGAATTATATGCACACATTTACAATTATTAATCAAACCACGCATGTGTAGTGATTTGATTTCAGGATGAATCGTGATAGACATCATCGTGACCGATCCCCGGGACATCGGCATCATCACCATCGCCGCCACCATCGCCGTGAGAGATTACCACCTCCTCCTCCACCTGCTCGGGCACAGCCTCAGGATTTCATGAATGCAGTAGTGGGATTGATCGATCAGAGGCTACAGGAAAGGGTACCTCCACCACCACCAGTGCCCGTAGCACCTCAGGAGAACCCTATTTCTGCTATTTTGCGTGAGTTCCAAAATCAGCGTCCCCCGAAGTTCTACAAGGGCGACGATATTCAGGCAAAAATGCGGCCAAAGGAGATTGAGAGGATCTGGCAGCTTATCCCTTGTGATACACAGGAGAAGGCTCGCTGTACACGCACTCTTATCCAGGGTGAGGCCTACTCCTGGTGGGAGAGTACACAGATTGTTCTAGAGGCAGCCGGGACAGAGATTTCTTGGGAGGTATTTGTACGGGAGTTCAGAAACAAGTATATTCCTCCAGCTTCCCGTACTCGCAGGTTGAGGGAGTTTACCGAGCTGAAACAGGGAGGAAGGTCCGTGGGGCAGTATATTGCAGAGTTTGAGAGACTTTCTCGCTATGCACCTAACATAGCGAATGATGATTTTCATAAGGCGATGCAGTTTGTCCCGGGATTGCGACCAGATATTCAGGATGCACTGAAAGCAGCTAATACGAGTACCTGGGCTAAAGGTACCACAAAGGCCCTAAAGGTTGAGGATTCTGATATTGCTAGGAGGGCTACTCAGCGGACCGGACAGGCTTCAGGCTCGAGAGCGGGCCAGGGATCGAGCTCAGGAAAGAGGCCGATGATTTATCCTTCACTTCCAGCTCATAAGGATTCTGGGAAGATGCCTAAGGTCACGGGACCGTCACAGAAGGGTCCGAGAGCTCCAGCGCCACCACAGCCACCTCAGAAACCGGGCTGCAGATTTTGTGGGCTTCCTACACATAACTATGATAATTGCAGACGGAGGTTGGGCTTATGTTTGATCTGTGGGAGTGACGAGCATTTGGTTGATGGCTGTCCGGCTCGTCGGGATCCGCCACCTGCAGGTCCGAGGCCACTAGTGAGAGCTCGGGCTTATGCACTCGCTGGAGAGGAGCAGGATGCTGAGATCGACCCCGCCGCGGTAGTTGAAGGTATTATTTGCATCCATGGCACGAACATCCATACGTTATTTGATCCAGGAGCTACACACTCCTTTCTTGCGCATTCTATTGCTATTACATTACCTTTGCCTGCTATGTGCTCTTCTGTGCGCTATTTAGTTAGTACTCCTTTCGGTAGTAGGCGAGAGACGGATCAGGTTTACAGGGATGTTCCAGTGGTGATTGAAGGTCGGGAATTCTTAACAGATTTTATTGTTATGCCGATAGAGAGATACAGGTCTATACTGGGGATGGATTGGTTATACAGGCACTGTGCTACCGTGGATTGCCGAGCAAAGAAAGTACAGTTGGGTTCAGATGTTCTTACGGGTTGTACTTCGAAGACCGTGCCCTTTCTTTCATTCTTAGAGGCTCAGAAATTTGTCAGAGACGGGGCTACAGGATTTATTGCTTATATTTTGAACAAACCAAAGGATCAAGTGAAATTGGAAGATACAGAAGTGATGAAGGAATTTCCTGAAGTATTTCCAGAGAAGTTGGATTCTTTGCCTCCTGAACGAGAGATCGAGTTTGTAATTGATCTTTATCCGAATGCTGAGCCATATTCAAAGACTCCATACCGGATGGCTCTAGCCGAATTGAAAGAATTCAAGGTCCAGCTTGAGGCACTATTGGAAGTTGGGTATATTCGGCCGAGTTCTTCACCTTGGGGAGCACCGGTTTTATTTGTAAAGAAAAAGGACGGAACTTTAAGAATGTGCATCGATTACCGGGAGTTGAACAGGATGTCTATTAAGAACAAGTATCCTCTTCCACATATCGAGGAATTATTCGATATACTTCAGGGTTCCAACGTCTACTCAAAATTGGATTTAAGACTGGGATACTACCAGCTGCGAATCCAAGCAGAGGATATTCCTAAGACAGGAATTAATACTCGGTATGGGCACTACAAGTTCGTGGTTATGCCTTTTGGATTAACCAATGCCCCTGCAGCTTTCATGGATATGATGCACCGGATTTTCAGGCCTTTCCTCGACAAGTTTGTGGTGATTTTCATCGATGATATTTTGGTATTCTCAAAATCAGCCGAGGAACACGCGAGGCACTTTAAGCTCGTTCTTCAGACTCTAAAGGAGCATCAGTTATTTGCCAAATTCAGTAAGTGCGAATTTTGGATCGATCGGGTTTCCTTCTTGGGACATGTAATTTCAGGAAAAGGGTTGGAAGTCGATCCCTCGAAAATCGAGGCCGTGCTCAAGTGGGAGAAACCAAAGAATGCCTCGGAAATTAGAAGCTTCTTGGGATTGGCAGGGTATTACAGAAGGTTTGTTCAGGATTTTTCTAAGATTGTTGCACCGTTGACCCGATTGACAAAGAAAGATGTCAAGTTTTTCTGGGACGAGAAGTGTGATCAAAGCTTTGACTGTTTGAAAGAAAAGTTAGTCTCAGCTCCGGTGTTAGCACTTCCCGAGGGTTCAGAGGAGTATGCCGTGTATACAGATGCTTCTAAAGAGGGCTTAGGTTGTGTTTTGACTCAGAAAGGAAAAGTGATCGCTTATGCTTCCCGGAAATTAAAGGAATATGAAAGGAATTATCCGACACACGACCTAGAGCTCGCCATCGTGATCTTTGCTCTCGGGAAATGGAGACATTATCTTTACGGGACTTCCTTTGAGATTTTCACTGACCACAAGAGCCTCCAGTATCTATTCACGCAGAAAGATTTGAATATGAGGCAACGACGTTGGATGGAAAAGTTAGAAGACTATGATTGTACGATCAAGTACCATCCGGGAAAAGCCAACGTGGTCATCGATGCACTTAGCAGGAAGGCGAGTGTATCGAATTTGGAAATAAAGGAAAGTGATGAAGTTGCTCCGATTGTGTTAAAGGCTCGGGTTTCCAATATTACAATTCAGCCGAAATTAAAGTATCAGTTATTTGAGGCTCAGAATAACGATCCGGAAGTTCAGAAGCCTGTAAGTAAAGCTAAGGGTGACCCGAAGAGTCCTTTCGGGTTCGATGAGACCGGTTTCCTTCGATTTAAAAACAGAGTAGTAGTGCCTGAGGAATTGAAACGGGTTTTACTCGAAGAAGCTCACAAGTCCGCCTATTCGATCCACCCGGGAGGAAACAAAATGTATAAGGACTTGAAGCAATCTTATTGGTGGAACGAGATGAAAAGAGACGTGACAGAGTATGTGAAACATTGTCTGACTTGTCAGAAGGTGAAAGCTGAGAACCAAAAACCCACAGTACTTCTACAACTGTTACCTATTCCCGAATGGAAGTGGGAACAAGTAACGATGGACTTTGTTTCCGGATTACCAAAGGTTAAAGGCGGGTTTGATGGAATTTGGGTAATTGTGGATAGATTCACAAAGTCTGCTCACTTTCTACCGGTTCGGATGTCTTATAAGATCCCAAAGTTGGCTGAAATTTATAACAGAGAGATTATCCGACTCCATGGTATTCCGGTGAGCATAGTTTCAGACCGAGACCCGAGATTTACATCTAAGTTATGGCAAGAGTTGCAGGCCGTTTTGGGGACGAGGCTTAAGTTCAGTACGGCATTTCACCCGCAGAAAGACGGCCAAACTGAAAGGTTAATTAGATATTTGGAAGATCTTCTTCGGGCGTGCGCGATGGATTTTCAGAATTCCTGGACAGAACAGCTTCCTTTGATTGAGTTTGCTTATAATAACAGCTTTCAGGCTTCGATCGGGATGGCTCCTTATAAGCTTTTGTATGGAAGAAAGTGTCGGTCTCCGTTGTTCTTCGACTTGGAAGAGTGGAAATGGTCGAAACAAGAAGGGGTAAAGAAAGGTGAAAGATTTGAGAAACCTTCCAAGGTCGTTCAGGATATGATTGAGAAAGTGCAGATGATTCAACAACGGATGAAAGCCGCGCAGGATAGGCAAAAGAGCTATGCCGATAAGCGCCGAAGAGATCTAGAATTTGAAGTTGGTGACCGGGTATTCTTGAAGGTGTCACCAAGAAAAGGTTTCACCCGGATCGGGAAAGGAGGAAAGCTTAATCCTCGCTATTTAGGTCCTTTCGAGATTCTTGAAAGAATAGGCGAAGTAGCCTATCGCCTGGACCTACCAACGAGTCTTACGGGAATTCACAACGTGTTTCATGTTTCGCAATTAAGGAAATATTACCCCGGTGAGACCACTATTCTCCCCGTGGAAGAAGTTGAGTTGGAACCGAATCTGACATTTGTTCAGAGGCCGGTTAGAATCTTGGATCGGAAGTTTCAGGAGTTGAGAAACCGGAGGATTCCCATGGCTAAAGTTTTGTGGAGAAGTGACAAAACCGAGGAAGCTACATGGGAAACGGAAGATAAAATGAAACGGTTCCACCCAGAGTTGTTCACGCAAGACCAGAGAATCTGGGGACCAGATTCTTTTAAGGGGGGGAGAGTTGTAATGCCCCGGTTCCGGATGAACAGGTAAACACGCCACGTGTGAGTTTTGAGCGTAGGTTTTATTTTAATTCTTTAAATCTTTAATTTCTTACGTGGCATCTCATATTTTTATAAAAT
Organism: Lantana camara; assembly: GCA_037501455.1. NCBI lineage: Eukaryota > Viridiplantae > Streptophyta > Magnoliopsida > Lamiales > Verbenaceae > Lantana > Lantana camara. The sequence continues at coordinate 64,174,770 of CM074855.1, forward strand.
TCATGACATATCATTTATGTGAATTATGTGATTTCATATCATTGAAAATATTATTTCGTGACACGGAAAATATTTATTGCATGAAACATTTACCGAGAGTGCTTCAATTATGAAATTATCCCTACTTGATTATTCTTCTAACTTTAGGGACCTAATTGCATAACATTCCAAGGACCTAATTGGTCATATTGCAAAACTATACATCCTTCATTGCATGACTCCATAAGGCAAAGGATTAAATTGCAATTTATGCATTTCACATATTTCAAAATTGATGAATCACGTTATATTTCTTCCTTGAGCTTCTTTGATCCATTTTTCATCAAAATCTCCCAACATATTGCTCCCCTCACTCTCGGTTCCTTCAAGCAAGAAAGGGAGAAGAGATTTTCATCCTTTCATCAAGAATCTTCGAGAAGTAATCCAAGTATTGGAGCTTAGACATCATCATCTTCTTCCTTCTTCATTTCTTTAACTTGAAAGGTTGGTGTTTGCATGGATTGATGATTTTGCTCAAGCAAGAAATAGCTAGGGTTTGAGAATCATGGAGTTTATGGATTAATTATTGTGTGATATGTGAAAACATGATTGTATCATGATGAGAAGTATGAATTCATGAAAGATTGGAGCTTGTATGATGGAATTTTGCAAGAACATGAAACTTGGAATTCTTGAAGATTTTTCATGAATTATGTGTTTAAATGATATATTTTCATATCTTAAATATATATGCATGCATATTCCCAGAAATCATTGCCTTTTATTTATCAAACTTGGAGTTTTGGTGTTTTGTTGTTGTTGCCGTAACCATGCTCTGTTTTCTGCTCTGTTTTTTCGGGTAAGACTGCAGGTCGCGACCGCGACCAAAATACACACCATTTCGAACGCACCCGTGACCAACTCACAGCTTTGGCATAACTGTAGGTCGCGCCCGCGACCGAAAATGTACATAAAACTCGTCACGGCCGCGACCCAAATTTGGCCTTGTTTCGACTTTTTGCAAAATTGGCCGAAAAATTCATGAAAAATAAGGTCGCGCCCGCGACCAAAAATAGAGCAAAAATGGTCGCGACCGTGACCCTCTCACAGACTGCCAAGACTTCAAAATTTCACTTTTCAATCTAATGGTTTAAGTGATTTCAAATTATGATTATATGATACATTTCATAACAAAACATGATAATTTCATGTTATATTAATCATGACGTGATATTTCATTGCATTTCGTCGTTCGTCATACTTGGTCCATTTTGAGTGAAGTCTCACGTATACATGTCGTGTTTGCACAGATCACGAGGCCGTGGACGAGGAGCGGGCTCCCTAGAGCATATCCTTGTTTATTTGTAGTCAAGGTGAGGTTTTGTTTTAGGTATTGAGAACCTTACAACCCTTATGTGATAATTTTGGCCAAAATCTAATATATTTATAAACATTTTCCAAAATATAAACATTTCAAGAAAGCAAGCCATTATTGTCATGATTTCAAGCAAGTTTGGCGAGTACATGATTGCACGTGGGCCCGAGGGTAATTCTTGAGCCAATCGGGAAAGCAAGGGCTGACAGGTAACTCCTGAATTATCCTCACATTGTTGGGATCACCCCCGAAGCCACTAGGAGATTAGTGGTGGAAGGAGTTCCGTGTCTAGGGAGTCATGTTCCCTACACACACCATGTCGTGGATAGTTGGGCCTTGCAAACTCACTATCACCCGGAGGAAGGAGACTGGGGATTAATCCGGCATGTCGGATTATCCTCGGGTTATTGCATGATTTCAAGCATGAAATTGTCTATGTGAGCACTGAATTGAAATGCATGATCATGTATTGAATTGATAAAGTAAACACGTTTTGTCACGTTCGGTGTAAAGGTTGGAGAATCACCCCTACTCGCCGGGGCCACATGTTCATGAAATGATCAAGTTAAACTGTTAAAATGATTGGTTGTAATTTCGGGTAAAGAATGAGTTTCTTGAACTATATAATTATACTGTTTCCAAAGTCTTCACCCGAGGCTACAACTTGCATGTGATATGCGTATATATATTATTGCCCCTCACTCAGTCTTCGGTAGACTGATACTTCACTTTTCAGATACTTGAGAGCGTGGTCGTGCTAGGCGGGAGTCCGGTCAAGTCTTGCACTTTCACGGGTCTAGTATTGTACCTTTCATGTATAGCACTTTTGGTATATCATGTCATGATCGTAGTATTACATTTTGTTCACACTTGAGCATGTATAGAATATTAAGAGATGATAATGTATTGATAGTTAAGTTTGGTACCTATTGTATATCTATTCGGTAAATATGGTACCTATATGTATGAATGGTTAATGCTTCCGCTTTCATTATCATGTTTGGTTTGATTATGTTGGGGAGAGTGTCCCGCCTAGCCCATTTATTTTATTTGTCACCCGTTCGCTATAGTTTTGGTTTATGTATGAACTGTCCGTTTCATACGTGGATCGAGGCTATAGTGCGGGGGACGTAGTGCTCTGGGGTTAGGGTGCTACATCCCGCGTGAGAACATTCCTAAATGGGAAAGGAAGTTTCCTAAAACTTCCAGATTAGGAAATATCTCACAGGTCAATGTCATGATTCATTAATCCTTAGACTTGAGATTCTGTGATATCTCATATGAGCTAAATCTGTAATCTTTGATATAGGCTCAAAAGGGTGTCACCATATAGACACCTGAACCACGGCCTATGTTGGGATTACACAAGTGGTTTATGTAGAATTAGTAGAATCAACAAAGGACCTACACTTGTTAAGAACAAGGATGATCTCTTACTGATTAAGTTGTTCGTAGTCCATTAAACATTAAACCCTTTGCCAAGGTGGATAAAAGATCAAGACATCTAGAAAATGGGGTTTTCTAGTATTGAGATCGAAATGGATATGAAACGAACTTAACTTTAAAGATCAAGAATATTTGGGCTCTAAGAATATTCCCATGCCTTAGTTCTTGATTGAGAGATGGAGTTGTAGGAGGATCGTATTTCACTGATTGTCATTGGGGTCTGTGACGCCCCGCATCTCCGAAGCACGATCCAACGATATTCTCGGGTAAGTTTTCACATTTGTATGTTAATTTGAGAATTCCGTGACTTGTATGATTTAATCGGAATTTAATTTGATATGTGATTATTCAGATTAATTGATGATTAATTGCTAATTTAATTATTACGTGCGTACGTGACTTGAATAGTTTAATTCAATTTAATTCGAACTTATTTCTACGAAATAATTGCTAAACTTGAGTTTAAATCTATTATGTTAATTAACTTGTTTAATTTGAATTTATTCGAATTCTTTGTGATTTAATTGTCAATTATATGCTTTTGGGGTATCGTTAATTGTACGAAAGATTTTCTAAAATTAAATTGAATTAAGTCCTAATTGGTAAAATTATTCCCCAATTTAAATTGTTAAATTAATTCGGGACTTGTATGTTAATTGAGACCCTACAAGAATTATTTTGCGGTTAATTGAACGCGTTATTTTATTTTCCTACGTGCTAAGACTACCCGGTTTGTGTATAGCATGTATCTAGACACATTTCTTGTCATTTCTCCCACACACACTCTCTCTCTCTCCCCCCTCCCACGGCTGAACGACACGAGAGAAGAAGACGGATTTCTCAAATTTCAAGTTCATCAATTCTTCACCAAATTGGACATGCAAATAGTCGAAATCGATGTACTCGGAACAAGGAACACAACCGTATGCTCGGAATCGAGATCCGACAAGAAACGGGAGAGAACGGAGCTCCGAAAGTTACTGATTTTCGTCACTCTTCACAGCAGCTTTCCGGCGACGGAATCCGGCGAACTTATAGTGTATCTTCATCACCTCGACGAGACCTATCTATCCGTGTTGGTGGTTCGCGGCAAGAACCGCCGTAGCCGGAGCTACGGCGAAAGGCGCAGCAGCGCGCGGTGGCGCGACCTGCGCGCGGTGGCGGGATGGCCACTCCGGCCATCCTCCGGCGACGCAACCTTGGGGGAAATACTCAGAACCTTGAATCGAGTTGAATGGTTTTAATCCCGACCTCTGAAACGGCCGGAATCGCAGCAGCAGCGGCGGACTAGGCGGCGCAGCGATGGTTCACGGCGGCGGCCGTCTCCGGCGATATTTTCCGGCGAATGTCATATGCATTTCAACGGGCTCGACACGGGTAAGCCATTGCTTTTTACGGTTTCAAATTTCGTTTAGCGGTTTGGGAGAAATCGCGATTTGAAGATTTTGAGGGTTTCGTATTCTTAGATCTGAAATTGGAGACAAACCGCTCAGAATTTCGAGAGATTGATTGAAGATTCGGAACGAGCATGAGGAACACATTCGGGACTGATTTTTCGGGAATTTTCCGACAACCTTCGGCGGCGGCCCGGCAACGGCCGGCGGCTTTTCCGGCAGCTACAGTGGCGGCGCTCCGGCGGCCTTCTGACAGAACGTCCGCCTCGATGCGGTGAGTCTAACGCCATCTTCCGTTCGTCGTTTGGATACTCGGTTAATTTGTTATGATTTATTTCGTGTTTCTTGAATTATTGGAATTTATCGTTTAATTGTCGTTTTGATTGATTTTCGTGCCAATATGACTTCGTTGAGCTAGAATATGATTGTATACATGTTGATGGATATATTTGATATTCGATATGAATCCGGTTGCCCTTTTTGATAGGTTGTTATGCTTATTTTGTGCCGAATGTATATGAATTGGTAACTTTGATATACGAATTCTTCCTAAACTTGGTTTGTTTGTGAATAACCTCTATTTTCATGTTGGTAGATGCTCAATGACAATTATTTTGCTTGTAAATAATTAGTTCTTGCTTGCACAAATTGTATAAATGCTCAACGGACAATTTATGCTATAAAATGATAGTTTTTCGTATTCTTTAAATTATTAGAAGTGTTCTTGTATGCCTAAATTAAACTAAGTCAATTCTTGGAATTAGTATTCAATCGATATGTGGAGTCATGTGAGATTGCTTGTTGAGAAGATATGCATTTGTTATATGAATCTTGTTGGAATATTGATATTAGGATTCATGCTTTAATAGATAAAACCATGCCGGATTGTTTATTTGAATAATATGATTAAGTCTTGAATTCTTGCTTGCTTACTTGATAAGGGGATGTATGTGTAATTTTGTTAGAAACCATAAAAGGGTATTCATGTTATGGCTTAGAAACTAAAATAATAACCTAGGGGATGTTTGTGTAATTTTTCTGAACCTTCATGAATTGCTTAGGGGATGTTTGTGTAATATCTAGTAAACTATGAATGCATACTATATGTGAACTTGTATGCCAAAACATGTTATGAATTCCTAAAGTATGATACAAATGAATCGTGAATATGCCGTTAAGCTTAAAAGCATGACTTTATGTGATTAAATATATGCCTTATTCATTGTGAGCATGACGTATGAATGTGACAACGTTACATGAACTTATCCTTGACTAAGATTATGATCTCTTATGTATAATAATTGAATTAATTGTCAAGTATGACTTGTATCTTCTATGTTTAGGATCTACGAACTTCATATACGTTTAAATAACCGAATTGTTCTCATTTATGCATTTCACTTGAGATATGAACTTAGTAATTTGGATGAATGACCTTTGTTGGAGCTTGATGGATTTGTAGGATGCAATTATGCAAAATGTGATATTATTCTTGTTAATTATAATCTTATGAACTTGGGACATACTTTATATTATGCTTGAAACTTACTTGTTAATGTGCATTCAATCAACTTGATAACTTATGGAAATTGGACTCTTATGTGCCATTTATGTATGATTGATAATTGTTAAGGTTACATACATGTCCATTGACCTCTCATGATTTATGTGGTTAAACTTATGCCTATCCATGACTTGTTGTGCATTCTTTATGCTCTATTTGGCCATGACATATCATGATATGCACGATAGAGCCATCCTTGCATTCCCAAATCTCATGATAAGCATGATACTTCGCCGTGCGTCGTGTTAAGTTATCTTTTGAGTCAAGTCTTGATTGTGGAGTATCTGTGTATGTCTTGATTAGGTGGTGAGCCACAGGAGGTCGAGTGCTTCTTGTTCGTTTGGTCAATTTCTTCTTGGTAACTTCGGTCCAGGTGAGGAGTTATATTATTAAAATGTTTTCAAACTGTGGACAATACCGTTTAGCCTTCATGATTTGGTTCTCAAATTCCCGTTTTGAAAACTATATGTATAGGCGTAGTATGCCGGATTTTGGGAGCTTGGCTCATTATACTTATATCGTTGCTTATTGAAAACGGTTTGCAACTATAGTTTGAAAAGGATATATATGTACGTATGTGGCGAGATGTTTTGGACCATGCTACGAAAGTGGTATGGAGATTGATGTACCTTGCAGGGACGCTTGCTTGGGGTAATCGAAATTGAGCTCGGGGATGGAGGTGAGAGATATTCCGGGAAGGCAAGGGCCGACGGATGTCCTTATCCAAAGTTCCCACTGTGGACAAGATTACTAAGACTCCGAGGAGGTTTCGGGGTTGAAGTTTTCTTGGAGAGAGCTAGGTTTCATGGACCGAATTCTCTATGTTATGGATGATCTGGGGTGCGCACCCTCGACATCAATGGCGTGATGGATGGATTGGTTTGATTTCTTTGGCTTGGGAAGTAAGGTTGGAGGGCTCATTCTCGCCGAGCCGGTTATGTTTCTAGTTTGTGATCCGTTGTTTTGAAAACCCCTTTGCATTGATTTTGAAAAGTTAAGCGGATCATAAACACCTTTGATATCGCATCACTTTATTATATTCCTTATAGTAAATCCTCACCGGTTCCTTTTGAACTGACTCTTCAACCTTCGTATTGTCTGCAGGTTTCCTAGAGTCTTGCTAGGCGGTGTGTCATAGAGTCTTGGCCCGTAGAAGTTGTGTCGAGTCTGCATTTACTTTAAGTTGATGTTCATGTACGTTATTATGGTTTAACGCTTTCGTTAGCCTTGGTGGGCATTATGTTATAGTTGGAAACGTTACATTCTTGTATGAATTCCGTTTATGAAAATTGTACAGGTTGGGATCATGATGATCCAATGATATTTGGATATATTATTCTGTCGGGACAGGTGCTTAGGTAGTTGAACCCGTATTTATGATTTTGTTTCGGGACAGGTGCCTAGGGAGTGGAACCCGTATTTATATTATTCCTTGTCGGGACAGGTTGCATGCTCTTGAACCCGTTGAACTGTGTGATGCGTGATTGATCTTGTTAATTGACGTTAATGAATTGATTCCGATTGCATGCTACATGTTGTAAAAAAATTTATGCTCGCTTCCGCATGTCTGTTGCTTTCTTTACGGCGCGTTGAGTCGAGTTGTTTAGGTACCGCCTAGCCAGGTTGTTCGTCCGTCACCGCTTGCTTTGGGAACAGCGCGTACATGGATGTCAGTTTCATATACGAGCTAGAACCTTAGCGCGGGGTAGGTTGTGATTGCCCTCCGCCGGGGCGTTACAGGGTCAAACACCCATTGCTAGATTACGGTAGTGTGATCTTGAAGTGATTAATTAATTAGGGAATTAATTAATTACTGTCACTGCTAATCGAATAATGAACCTAAAGGGTCACACACAAATGCCAGAACACGAGGGTTATGGTAGGAAGTTAATATGATTAATAAAGGATCAAAATAGAGTAAAACACGTGGGTATTGCCATGTGTCTAAGACACGTGTCACGCAAGCCTGCGTGGCTGCCACGTGTCGTGTACACATGGCATGCACGTGACTTTGGGCGTGTGTTTGCTACATATGTGAATTCTTTTCTAGAATTAATTAATTAAATTACAATTAATTAATTTTGGTTTTTTAATTAATTTTGAATTAATTGTTAAGACTATTCTCAAATAAGCTTAACCCAATAAATAATTAATTAGGAATTAATTAATTTATTGGATATTGACTTTTAAATTTAGGAAAGTTGAAAAGTCCAACTTCCTATTGTAGGAGAGAGAAGGTTATTCTTGCAAGACTTGGAGAACAAGTTGGGAACTTATTTTCTCCAATTAAATAAATAATTAAATTAGTTAATTAGTGAGCAAGAAAACAAAGTCCACTAGGTTTGGAACCCTAGGGATTTTGAACCAACCTTGCATAAATACAAGGGGTGGTGCTTCTCTTATTCTTTAGACCAACACTCACGAAGTGTTAAGTTTTTGAGAAAAATAAAAGAAAAGTTTTCAAAGCAAAACCTTAGCCATTAACACAAGCTATAGAACTAGCATTCTCACTTGCTTGATCGTGTTCTAGGACTGGTGTGGATATGCTTTGGAGGCCTTCTACTTTGGAGTCTAATTCGAAGGACCGTTCAAGGGACTTTCCGCTTGAAGCGTGTTTGTTAGGCGGTAACAACATCACAAGAAAGCTTCAATTAAAGTCAGTTTCTTGTTATTTTCAATTCGAAGGACCGTTCGAGGGACTTTACGCTTGAAAAATGATTTATAAGAATTGTTTATGCATTTTGGTAAGTTGTTGCAGCTCTTGGGTCTTTGATTTTTGCCATTTTTGGCCATTTTGAAGCTTCCCCTGTTCTGTTCTGCTTCTGTATTTCGAACCAGGCCGGAACGGCCGTTCCCGTCCCAGTTATAAACTGGGAACGACACTTTTAGGCCCTTTTAATGTTTCCTGCCGAGAGTGGGAACGGTCGTTCCTAGTTTGAACTGGGAATGGGAAGGGTCGTTCCCATGATCAAATTTTTTTAGCCTTAAGGTACAGACGCGCGGGGAGAAGTTCGGGTAGTTGGGAACGGTCCTTCCCCTCCCCAGTACAAACTGGGAACGACCGTTCCCATCTTCCAGAAACTTTTAGCGAGGCTGGGAACGGCCGTTCCCTACAGTGAAAGGGCCGTTCCTAACCCAGCCGAACCCTGGGAGCTGCTACTGCTTTCCATTTTTCCTTTTTATGCATTCATATGCATTCCTTTGCTCTCTTTTCCTTGTTTAAGGTTGTAACTTAATTTTAATTGCTCAATAAATTATGAATAATTGTTATATGTTATGTTTTGTGATTTATATGATTCATTTCACAATTGTTTCACACCCAAGCATGAGTCAAGCATATGCCGAGCGTCTTAATTGGTTCATTTAGTGTCTAAGTCGTGTGCTTTTGTGTTTCTTTTCAGACGGTGCGGCCGGGGTCGAGCTCGAGGCTTAGTGTGATAACTCTCTTTCCTTTCTTTGCACAAGGTGAGGTTTAGGAGTTTGTATAGCTATTCGACCTATGACCTTTATGTGTTGTTTTCTTGCCTCGCATGTGAATGAATTATATGTATATGTAAATACATGTTATATAATATATGTTTATGATCTTGTGAACTATCCTTGGTTTCGAAAAGTAATATGAAGGTATATGTGAGCCATTGAGAAAATGTTTAATTTATGTATGTTAGCGAGTGGAACCATGAAAGATTGGTTATATGATATACTATGTGTTGTGAGCTCGAGGAGCTATGGGTAAGGAGCCCTCAGGACGGCATTGGGCCGTCGAAGTTAAGCCTGTGCATAGTATCCACCCGGAGTATCACGTGCGACCTCGGGAGCTAGGGAAGGCGTGATGTTCCGATGCCTTCGGTTTACCGGGGGGACCCGTTGTAGGTTAGCTACCTCTCGGGGGTTTGTTATGATATGGATGGTTAGGGCCAACGCGTGGCTCTTCCATCATTGGAGGAGAGGGTGTTTGTTATGATTTATGTTTTATGCTATGAGGAGTAAAGGTTGGAAGCTCGTTCTCGCCGAGCATGTGTTATGTTAGGTTTGGGAAGTATGAACCGGGATAGAGTTGTGAAAAGATTTCAAGTATATTTTGTTGTTTTGAAAGTTCGGTTTGTAAAACCTATTCCGATTCATAGGTCCACCTTTTGTTAAGTGCTATGCTTTATATTTATATAGGGTGTGGGTGTGCGTTACCCCCTCACTCAATCTGTTAACTGACCCCTCGTTTATTCTTTTAGTTGTAGGTTCTTTTGAGGGCTTGAGCTTGGCGGAGAAGTGTGTCTTCCTTGCACTTGTCGGTCTAGGTTTTGCTAGTGGCATTTACTCACCTGCATATTATATCATTTTGTATATGTATAGTTTGGATACTTATATTTTGCTTGAGCCGTGATGGCATTTGTACAGGAATTAAGTGTTGGTACCTATATGTAAATAATATGAATATGTAAGTGATGGTACCTATAAGTATATATGTGATGATATTTGTTGTTGCTTTTATTTATTCGCTTCCTCGTACTCTGATTTAGCCTGTTTAGCTCCGCCTAGCCTAGAGTGTGTGTTGGTCTCCCGTTCGCTATGATTTGGATTCGGGTACGGACATTCCATTTCGTATCCGAATTTGGATTATAGTGCGGGGGATGTGGCCCTACGTATGGGTGCTACATGTGCTCTGAAGACCCGCAAACGTAACATCTCCATAACCGAATCCAACATCCCTCATAGGTATGATTGGTCCCTCCGCAATGGGCGCACGGTTGGAACTCTCTCTGATCGAGGTGTCTTCCGGGGCTTAGACTTCTTGTTACTTCTCTTCTGAGTTTGTATACCTTGCCAAGATGGTCTCTGCTCCACTTGCAAGTTGGAACATGAACCTAATGCGAGTGGTTGTTTCGGTACCTCTCCTTCATGTCTCATTCTTGCCATCCATCGATTCTGGACCTGTAGTGCTTTCTCAATGGCTTGATTCCAAGTACTCGTGTCGCTGGCAATCACAGCTTCCGTAAACTTACTCCGAAGCCCTTCCATAAAGTAGTTAGCCTTTATCCAATCATCCTTTGTGATATGTGGCACATATGCGCGCAACCTCTCGAACTCTTCTAAGTGTTCCATAACTGTCTTGTAACGCCCTGACTTTTCGGCCGTACAGGTATGACGCATGTGTTTAACAAATTACGCGAATTAATTGTTTATAAGTGATTTATATATTTAATTTTATAACTAAATGTTAAATGTTAAATAATTATATATTTAATTTTATTAATATTAAATTTATATTTTGTAGCACCCGGAACGCCGAGATGCCACACCCCCGCACCACAGCTCAGTCCACATACGAAATGGATAATCCGTACATGAACCAAAACTATAGCGAACGGGTGACAAAAGAAAAGAAACCACTAGCTAGGCGGGACTAACCCTCAAATACACACCAACGTGCATAAGCCATAAAACGGTAACACACTATTCTTGCATCTCATTATCATCAAGTTTACTTATATCATATACATATGTACCAAATCTCAAAATGAAACAAGAATAGTACATGTGCCAATATGAAAGTGGAATGCTAGACTCAAGATAAAAGGTATGCCTCGACTCACATCCCGCCTAGCACGCACCCCTGCAAGACCTGAAAAGTGAGGTGTCAGTCTACAAAAGACTGAGTGAGGGGGTATAAATAAATATTAATCATGCAAGTTATAGCCTCGGGTAAGGTTTTATAAAAGGAACAATATAAGTTTAAAAATAGGATTAGCTCTCGCCCGAGATTACAACTAAATAAATTTAAACATTTCGATCATTATCAATTCAATCCGTGGCCCGACGAGTGATGTCAATTCTTCAACCTTTACACCAACAGTGGACAATCAATATTTAGGTTTCAATTAAATGGTTATCATGTAAGTTGTTACAGTGCACAATTAGCAGTTTCATGAACCCTTTTTCCCCTGATTGATGGTGGGATTGCAAGGCCTCACCACGCAATCTCGTTGGGCATAGGGTTCATAAGTCCCTATGCCCGGAACTCCTTCCTCCACTAATCTCCTAGTGGATTCAGGGGTCATCCCAAAATCAGTGAGGATAGTGCAAGAGTTACCCGTCAGCCCTTGCTTTCCCGGTTGGCTCAATAAACTACCCTCGGGCCCAAAGTGAACATGCTTTACTCGCCAAAACACGATCAATCAATCAATCAATCAATCAATCCGTTCATGAAATCCTTTGACAATCATAAGGCTTGAAAGCTATAGATATATAGATACATTTTGGCTGAAAACATCAAGTAGGGTTATAGGGTTCTATATATCTAGAAATTAAACCTCACCTGTACCGAAGCTTGCTCCTTGTCAACGGGAAGACAATTTGTGCAACAAGGAGAAGTGTTTGTGAGACATGACTCGTATGAACCATTTAAGACGCACAACAAAGTCATGGATTAATATATCGTGCAATAACAATCAAGGAATGTCAATTAGGAGCATAATTATCAATAAAATAAGTATATATATCATATAAGTCACATACGAGAGCCAAGGAAGTGAAAGGAATGCAATAAGAGAGGTTTTGGCAAAGTTTGGCAAAAGTCGGCAATTTTCGGAAATGCTCATGCTGAGGGAAGACTGGGATTTCTTAAATTGTAGAAGTGGGAATTAAGTTTTGTTTATTGGAAATGAAACTAGACAAGTAGACCTTTAAAATGATATATGACTCGTTTTCTATTTCAAAGCGAGGTGAAAATGGCGTAAGCTTGAAGTTGAATGAATGCAGATTTCCGGCGAAGTGGCGACACCAAAAAGAATTGATTATATCTCACAAATTACAAAATATAATGAGGTGATTCGAATTGAATGTTGTTATAGACTTCAAGAGGTTTCCAAGGTTCAAAACTCAGGTTAATCGGAGTTCGTTTGAGGGGGAAACGGGCGTGTGAAAAATGTACTAGAAGCAAACACGGGCGTGTGAAAACTCTCGGGTGAGGCAGTAGGTTCCCACACTGGCGTGTGGTAAATGAACTGGGACGCCACATGGGCATTTCGAAGCATTCTTGGCAAAAAACAGGGGGAAAACAGGGGATATGCACGGAAATAGCTCCCAAGCCATCCCAACACCAAATCAAGGCAAGAAATCAACTCAAAACTAGCATATAACATGTAATGATCATATATATCAATTTGGCGCCATTTAATCCATGGAAACATGTATAGATCATCAAGAATTCGTCAACCAAACCCTATATAATATCATGTCTTCCAACTCTCATATTATGCAAGATTTCATGGAAGTTTCTAACTTCAATGACGCTAAGCATGCTTCTAAACACATATAACCAAAGGAATCACATCATAATCAACAAACCCTACTCTATAACCAACTCAAGATATTCATCACATACTCATATATATACCTTGAAATGGAAGATAAAAGGGATGAAATGATGAGATGATGAAGATGCTCCAAAATATGCAATTTCCTCCTTGAATCTAGCTTGAAAAATGATAAAATCCCTCCTTCTTTCTTTGGTGTTTTAAACCGTAAAGAGTGTGTGTGAGTGTGTGTAATCTTTGATGAATATGATGAATGAATGTAAGAGATGAATGATATTAGATATTTATCAAAGTCTTCCACATATATGTATGAATCATCACTTTTTGCAATGAAGTCCTTGAAATATTTGAATGCATGCAAACAAGTTTCATTTCATGGAAAATGATCAAATAACTCCAATTCATTTCATGCAATCAAGTCCACATTTTTAAGAAATGATAAAGTAAGGTCATATATAACCAATTAGTCACATTATCAATTAATTCATATAAATCTCACATTAACAATAATTTCATATAATTACATGAATATACATTGCATATAATGTTATGAAAATTAATATAATAACACATAACACATGAATGGAAAAACCGGGGCGTTACATATTTAATTCATTGACTTTGATTTTATTTAAAAGTGAAATTTAATTTTCGTTATTAAATTTGGAATTCTAATTGAATTTGTGAATGCATTGCATATGGATGTTTAATTATTACTTTATTTTATTTTATTTTATTTTATTACGTTTAATTGTTTTTTTTAATTTTATTTTATAAATATTTGAATTATTTGAATTTAATTGAATTCTTGAACTATATGCGCATGTATGACATGTTTGTGCGTCGTTTCTATATGAGTTGAATTCGGAATTTCGTGGAAATTTAGTATGTTGTAGATTTATGTGTTACGAACATGTCCATATGCTCGTTTCATGTTTTAGATCTCATTTGGCATGCTAACGAATTTATTTTGAGTGTTGGAACCAAATCGGGGGTTATCGTGCAATTAGTGCACCCTTGGTTTCGTATGTGATATCTTGAGCTCGGGAACTCGGAATCGAGTTCCGTCAACTTCGGTGGACTCGTATCGACGATTCGGGTCTAATGAACCTAACCTCATATTTTTTGAAGCCTATTTGGACCCCCGAAATTCAACCGGAAAACGAATAAGCCGCAAACCTGCCACATTTTACGATTTAAATCATAACTCTTACCATACTTAACCAAATTAATCATGGTTGGACTTTTTGGAAACCTAACTCAACCCTCTATCATCTCCCACTCACCCCATACCAAACCACACTCCAACCAAAGAGGAAAAACTCAGCCAATTTTCTGCATTCCAGTTCCATTTTCGCCACTCTACAAACCTTGAGATTTTTCAACTCAAATCTCTTCCAACCTTCAACCAATTTAAGAGGTGAGTTTAGGATGGTAATATACATTCATTTATCATCATTTTGAGCTATGCATCCCTAATTTTGAGCTACTATTGATGGAGTTTTGATGTAGCACCCAGGACGATAGGCACCACATCCCCCGCACTATGAGTCTAATCCACATATGAAATAGGCAGTCCATACATGAATCGGACTCACAACGAACGGGTGAGAAACAAAAGAACGGTCCTGACTAGGCGGAACCTAACCCTGGAGCAATCAACAATAACCAAAATGCGGAAGCAAGGAAATCATTTATGTAATATCAAAGAAATAAATGAAATCCAACAAGAATATAAATACGGGTTGCGCTAATCAATACACCTATCCTAACCTGTCCCGAATCAATACAAGGCAACAACATAACAACGGGTTCAACTAGCTCCAGAACCTGTCCCGAAATAGTATCAATTGAATAAGGGTACATCGGCCAACAATAAAAGGTCAATACAATACTTAGAAACCATATAGTATGCAGTGAGTGTAAGTGAGTGAGACTAGAACAATGACTCGATAACTCTAAGTCCGCTTAGTAACCAACACCTGCAAAAGAAACTGGAAAAGTGGGAAAGAGGGGCCAGTCTCTAGAAGACTGAGTGAGCACTAGCGATACATAACTATAGAAATATGCGTATGCAAGTCATAAATCCCGAGCAAAGTTTTATTTAAAGTTAGTTCTCTAGAGGGAAAAAAAATAACGAAGCAATGCTCGGACTTTACGACTAATCATAGTAAATTCATTAAGTTCATAAATCATACATAAACAATAAGGCTCGACGAGTGAGCGTGCATTATCTCCAACCAAATTCCGACCGTGTACGACAAATATCATTAATACATTGAATATGTGATCATGCAGTATATTATAATACGCACAAATCATATAACATAGTCGTTTGGGCGATCCGTGTCCCGGCCTTCCTGCACGGTGCATAACAATCATAATACAATCATATTCATAAAACAAGTTCCAACCTTCTTCCTCCGGGTGGTGGACAGGTTAGCAAGACCCGGCCACCCAATCATTGACCAATGGAGTTACATGAATTCCCCAATTGGCACTCAGCTCCCATTCCCCGCTAAAACTCCTAGCGAGGGCCGGTATCACCGCAACAATGTGGGACTAGCACACGGGATCACTGTCGGCCCTTGTCTCTCCGGCTAGCACCGCGTGTACTAAGTCCTTGGGCCCGTGCAATCAATCATGTTCATAATCATATTCTCGCAAAAACATTTGAATCATGAGAAACATAGCATATTCATAATTCATTAGAAAAAGGTTACTCGATAATAATTTACTCGACGACTCCACTTTGAAAATGGTATATGTATATATATAAGGTTTTTGCCCCAAAACTTATCACATAAGGTTGTAGGGATTGATATGTAACTAGAACGAAAACACCCTCACTTGGAATACCACGAGACATAAAGCATGAGCAATACGGGGTGCCTATTCAATTCGGAAGTCTCCGCCCTGGAAACGAACTGTACAAGAGAATGAACAATGTGTACCAGTGAGAGGAGACTCAATATGAACCAAATAGGATGCACGACAATGTTCACGATATGGTATTAATATATTATGCAACGATTCAATATATAATAAATTATAAAAGTCATGCAATGTTCGGGTGTACATTCAAGTTTCCTAATAACAATTAAACATATAATTAAAGCTACATGTATGATTCATGAACGTTAAGTTTGTATTTCAAATTAAATAAGCATGTGGAATAATTATGCCAACTCATATATATTCAAACAATTCACAATTAAATCAATTACGGCAAGTAATCGACATGAAACGAGGCCCATAAAATCAATGAGTTGAGAATTCGAGTTTTCATATATCATATCATATTATCATACATTATACAATTCATAATCATCAATTAATTGAGCGTACAAGATCAAATTACAATTTAAAGTAATTAACATATAATATATAATAACTTCAGAAATCCATATAAAATCAACCAAGTGTCCGATTGACGAACGGAAAGCGGTGATAGACTTACCACGACGAAAGGAACAAGCTATCCGGAAGGCGTTTGAATGCCGCCACCAGAGCCTGCTGGACCGCCACTGACAGCCGCCAAGCCACCACCTCCGGTGGCCGGAAAAATCCCTGGAAGGACAGAAACGTGCGCCTCGGTCTGCTAGTCAAAAGGCCTCAAACAATTTCAAAAAACACCAAACACACTGGATTTTGTTCGTGAAAAACCGAACTAAATTCCTAGAACAAAAACTGCAATTAAACTCCAACCGTAAAACGAAAACGAAACCCATATCTCAATTGCCGGAAAAAGTAGCCGGAAAGTTGACCGGCATTGACCCACCGGTTCTGTCGCCGGTTCACCACCACTGGTCGGTTTTCGCACCGCCACCAACACAGAAAGCTTGGCCACATCGAGTAGAGTAATTCTCATGAAGGGCACGTCACCAAAATCCCACCGGAAAAGGCATAACCGCCACCTCTTAGCTCCGCCGCTGCTGCCTTGCCGAAACTGCTATCACCAGCCGTTTTCTACCCGAATTGATGCCGGAAATGGAATCAGGACGTTGAAGAACCTTAGGAACCGGTCTTGCTCGTCGAAAAAGGATGCCGGAACGGCGCGTGTGGTGTCGTCACGGCCCTGATGGCCGTGCTGCTGACGTGGAAGGCTGCGCTGGGAAGTCTCCTGTCTGGGTCAGTGGCGCGTGTCGAAGAATCGCAGCCGGAAAGGGCCGAAATCGGCCGGCGAAGTCACGGCCTGCCACCCCCTACCTGGCGCGACTGAAAACCTGAAATATCTCCTCCGTCGGTCGTCGTCAAGCCAGGATCTTGGTACGGTTGTGACCGCGTCGTCGAGCTCATCAAAAAACACTATTGGTTCGTCAAAATCCATCGAGAAACAAGGAAGTTTGAATTTATGTGTGTGTCATGTGTGTGTGGGGGGTGTGTTTCGCCGGGAGAGGGAGAGAGAGAGAATAAGACTACAATCTCAGGCTCTTGGCATGAATAACGAGGATCTTAGTGTTTTATCCCGGGTCCTCAATGTACGGAATGGCCGAAAGAAGGGTTAACAATGCCAGAATTGGGCAAACTCAGAGTCTACGGACTCATCTCGATGCCCCGAACGCGATAAAGGGATCAAAGAGGTCAAAATCTCGATCGGGTGAGAAATGACCGGAAAATCCCGAAAGAGAAAATTACAAACAAGCCCCCTAACTCAGAAGGAGCTGCAAATAAGGCCACATAAATCACATAATTACATAAGCAAGCACACAAGAAAGTCGACACGTGGCGAAATCCGAAAACTGGAAAAGCGGGGCGTTACAACCTCTCCCCCTTAAGAGGATCTGGTCCCCAGATCCAAACACTGAGTGAAAACCTCGAGTTGTAGTACTTCTATCCGTCCCGGAGTCGTGTAGAGTCCTCATAGTGAAGGTTACTCGCATTGTGTGCATCAGTTCTCTTCGTGGTGTCTCGTTGTGGCTGAGGTTCATCTTAACACTTCACCGTTGATTGCCTTAACTCTTTCGACCACTGCCAGGATACAATAGTTGTCGCTGTTCCCAAAGCTCGATTACGTTGCATACTCGTCACTTGAAAGTCGTTGTCAGGTCCAGCGTGAAGCCACCAAGACAAATAAGAGAGAATCCCATCTCTCAACATGTAAGCGAGAGAACCCCGTCCCTCGGCACACAGAAAGAAGAGAACCCCGTCTCTCGAGCACACAGAAAGGAGAGAATCACGTCTCTCGAGCACATAATTGAGGGAACCCCGTCTCTCAACCTAAGTCTGACAGATCCCAAAATCTCCCAAACATTCTAGTTTGAGAAAATCCAGCATTTCCTAAACCCCTAAATCTAAGGGAATCCAGCATCTCTCGAATACCTAAGTATAAGAGAATCCAACATCTCTCGTGCACAAAAGTTAGAAAGAATCCAGCATCTTTCTATCACAGAATTAGAGAGAATTTAAATCTCCCTTCCACTTAAACAGAAGGACTGTAACATCCCTCTTGGACGTAAATACAATTACTAAAACATTCATACATATATATCAGAATAACTCAGTTAAGAAATTACATCAATCATCACAGATTGCGGTTTAGCAAGTATATCAAATAATAGCAAGAATTAATTAAATAAACAGTGCATGTATGCTTATGTCATGAATGATTAGTGTACCGTTCACCGTAGTAATGGAAAGATGTTATGACTTAGTTCCATGGTTTGGATAGTCTGATCTCTAGCTGGCTTGATTTCCAACTTGTCTTTCATATCTTTAGTATATACTCGAATGAGAAAGTCAGACCCTTGGTTGACCCTATTCTCGATTCCATTCGGATCCTTACTCACCGTTATCTTCTTCAGTTAACCGAGTACTAGTTTATCCTACATACTTTCAGAATATTCATCCTTGTACTAGATTCACTCTATTATCTCTAACCATACAAGAGTATACCACCTACACAGCACTGAGGTTGTTTAATGATATTTCAAAAGTTTAGTGGAAAGTATAATTTTTCCTTTCCTGAATAGTTGGGAAAATCCGATATCGATCAAATCTTGAATTTCTAATCCAACTCCATTCATTAACTTCAGTTGGTTTAATTCTTGTTGAGGACTAGATTAACTAGGGTTCGTTGACACCGTTTTCAAGGAAGTTAGCTTAATTGGAATTCCTCTTACCAAAGCTAACATAGGAATCCATCAGAAGTTCCCTGATAATAACATCATCTTCGATGTCTGAATCACGTACTTATAAATTTCCAAGCGAACCACTCTCTTCGATGCCTGATGGAGATCTTCAACCCGAGTATAGCAGCTTGACTTCCACTTTCAAGGTTTAAACTGACAAAGCCGTATCATTCTTTTCCTGTCCCTATCTTTAGGTCTTTCATGTCCGTCATGGCTTGTATTTCCATTGTTACCACGAGAAGTAACTTCTTCAACATTACGACCTAGACTTGACACGACACGACACTAGAACTCCGGTTATGCAACCTGGAGCTCTGATACCACTTAAAGATGTAGCACCCGGGACGATAGACACCACATCCCCCCGCACTATGAGTCTAATCCACATATGAAATAGGCAGTCCATACATGAATCGGACTCACAACGAACGGGTGACAAACAAAAGGATAGTCTTTACTAGGCGGAAGCTAACCCTGGAACAATCAACAATAACCAAAATGCGGAAGCAAGGAAATCATTTATTTAATATCAAAGAAATAAATGAAATCCAACAAGAATATAAATACGGGTTCCGCTAATCAATACACCTGTCCTAACCTGTCCCGAATCAATACAAGGCAACAACATAACAACGGGTTCAACTAGCTCCAGAACCTGTCCTAACCTGTCCCGAAATAGTATCAATTGAATAAGGGCACATCGACCAACAATAAAAGGTCAATACAATACTTAGAAACGATATAGTATGCAGTGAGTGTAAGTGAGTGAGACTAGAACAATGACTCGATAACTCTAACTCCGCCTAGTAACCAACACCTGCAAAAGAAACTGGAAAAGTGGGAAAGAGGGGTCAGTGTCTAGAAGACTGAGTGAGCAGGAGCGATACATAACTATAGAAACATGCACATGCAAGTCATAAATCCCGAGCAAAGTTTTATTTAAAGTTAGTTCTCAAGAGGGCAAGAAAATAACGAAGCAATGCTCGGACTTTACGACTAATCATATTAAATTCATTAAGTTCATTTATCATACATAAACATTAAGGATCGGCGGGTGAGCGTGCATTATCTCCAACCAAACTCAGACCGTGTACGACAAATATCATTAATACATTGAATATGTGATCATGCAGTATATTATAATACACACAAATCATATAACATAGTCGTTTGGGCGATCCGTGTCCCAGCCTTCCCGCACGGTGCATAACAATCATAATACAATCATATTCATAAAACAAGTTCCAACCTTCTTCCTCCGGGTGGTGGACAGGTTAGCAAGACCCGGCCACCCAATCATTGACCAATGGGGTTACATGATTTCCGCAATTGGCACTCAGCTCCCATTCCCTGCTAAAACCTCTAGCGAGGGCCGGTATCACCGCAACAATGTGGGACTAGCACACGGGATCACCGTCGGCCCTTGTCTCCCCGGATAGCCACGTGTACTAAGTCCCTGGGCCCGTGCAATCAATCATGTTCATAATCATATTCTCGCAAAAACATTTGATTCATGAGAAACATAGCATATTCATAATTCATTAGAAAAGGGTTACTCGATAATAATTTACTCTATGACTCCACTTTGAAAATGGTATATGTATATATATAAGGTTTTTGCCCCAAAACTTATCCCATAAGGGTTGTAGGGATTGACATGTAACTAGAACAAAAACACCCTCACCTGGAATACCACGAGACATAAAGCATGAGCAATACGGGGTGCCTATTCAATTCGGAAGTCTCTGCCCTGGAAACGAACTGTACAAGAGAATGAACAATGTGTACCAGTGAGAGGAGACTCAATATGAACCAAATAGGATGCACGACAATGTTCAGGATATGGTATTAATAAATTATGCAACGATTCAATATATAATAAATTATAAAAGTCATGCAATGTTCGGGTGTACATTCAAGTTTCCTAATAACAATTAAACATATAATTAAAGCTACATGTATGATTCATGAACGTTAAGTTTGTATTTCAAATTAAATAAGCATGTGGAATAATTATGCCAACTCATATTTATTCAAACAATTCACAATTAAATCAATTAAGGCAAGTAATCGACATGAAACGAGGCCCATAAAATCAATGAGTTGAGAATTCGAGTTTTCATATATCATATCATATTATCATACATTATACAATTCATAGTCATCAATTAATTGAGCGTACAAGATCAAATTACAATTTAAAGTAATTAACATATAATATATAATAACTTCAGAAATCCATATAAAATCAACCAAGTGTCCGATTGACGAACGGAAAGCGGTGATAGACTTACCACGACGAAAGGAACAAGCTGTCCGGAAGGCGTTTGAATGCCGCCACCAGAGCCTGCTGGACCGCCACTGACAACCGCCAAGCCACCACCTCCGGTGGCCGGAAAAATCCCCGGAAGGACAGAAACGTGCGCCTCGGTCTGCTAGTCAAAAGCCCTCAAACAATTTCAAAAAACACCAAACACACCGGATTTCGTTAGCGAAAAACCGAACTAAATCCCTAGAACGAAAACAACAATTAAACTCCAACCGTAAAACGAAAACGAAATCTGAACATACCGTTGGAAAGCCCGTAATGAGGCCTTCGAAACCCATATCTCAATTGCCGGAAAAAGTAGCTGGAAAGTTGACCGGCATTGACCCGCCGGTTCTGCCGCCGGTTCACCGCCAATGGCCGGTTTTCGCACCGCCACCAACACGGAAAGCTTGGCCACGTCGAGTAGAGTAATTCTCATGAAGAGCCCGTCACCAAAATCCCACCGGAAAAGGCCGAACCGTCACCTCTTAGCTCCGCCGCTGCTGCCTTGCCGGAATGCTATCACCAGCCGTTTTCTACCCGAATTGATGCCGAAAATGGAATCAGGACGTTGAAGAACCTTAGGAACCGGTCTTACTCGTCGGAAAAGGATGCCGGAATGGCGAGATTCGCCGTGCTACAATGCCGCGCCACCACGGCGTGAAGTTCAGGCGGCGCGTGTGGTATCGTCGCGGCCCCGATGGCCACGCCGTTGACGTGGAAGGCTACGCCGGGAAGTCTCCTGTCTGGGTCAGTGGCGCGTGTCGAAGAATAGCCGCCGGAGAGGACCGAAATCGGCCGACGAAGTCACGGCCTGCCACCCCCTACCTGGCGCGACTGAAAACCGGAAATATCTCCTCCGTCGGTCGTCGTCGGGCCAAGATCTTGGTACGGTTGTGGCCGCGTCGTCGAGCCCATCGAAAAATACTATTGGTTCATCAAAATCCGTCGAGAAACAAGGAAGTTTGAATTTATGTGTGTGTCGTGTGTGTGTGGGGGGCGTGTTTCACCGGGAGAGGGAGAGAGAGAGAGAGAACAAGACTGCAATCTCAGGCTCTTGGCACGAATAACAAGGATCTGAGTGTATTATCCCAGGTCCTCAACGCACGGAACGGCCAAAAGAAGGGTTAACAATGCCAGAATTGGGCAAACTCAGAGTCTACGGACTCGTCTCGATGCCCCGAACGCGATAAAGGGACAAAGAGGTCAAAATCTCGATCGGGTGAGAAATGACCGGAAAACCCTGAAAGAGAAAATTACAAACAAGCCCTTAAACTCAGAAGGAGCTGCAAATAAGGCCACATAAATCACATAATTACATAATCAAGCACACAAGAAAGTCGACACGTGGTGAAATCCGAAAACTAGAAAAGTGGGGCGTTACATTTGAGAAGATGAATGAATAGTTAGGTTATCTTATGATTTCTTGATCTCATGAATTCCTTGATGATTTTGACGGTTTTAAAGCATGAAAGTGATCATCTTGACTTCCTTATTGCATTTATGGACATGTATTTGGTGGTAGTTGGAGATTTAATGAGATACCATTAATGAGTATTGGAAGAAAATGGAATGAAATGAAAAAACCTCCCTTCTTGCTCACATTTGTTGACTTAGTACCAGGTTTGAGAGTTGTTTTGAGGTTGTCAACCATAATTGTTTTTTTTTTTTGCATCTGATCTAGTTGGCATATGAATGGTGGAAGCTTTGAGTTGTTTATGCTCTGTTTTTTACCCTATTTGTTGCGATTTTTTTCTGCTGTACGTGCAGGTCGCGACCGTGATCACTTCAAGCTTATTTTTCTTCGCGGCCGCGACTGAAAACTCATTTTGCTTCTGTAATGGCGTCGCGGCCGCGCCAATCTTGTGAAGAATGGTGTCGCGGCAGCGCCTGGGTGTGCTTCCTTTCGTTTCTGCTGTGATCTATTATGTTTATGCATGGCATTTAGGTTGTTTGCATGCATGTTAGGTACGTATATATATATATATATATATATATATATATATATATATATAATATTTGCATTTATATATTTATTATATATATTAAGTATTATTCGATTTATTTCAATTATAGAATTTAATTGTTATCTATTTCGTGTTATTTAATTTTCGATCATGACTTGAATGTCTTTAATTGCCTATTTTCTAATTGCAAACAAGAAATAGTACGTGTTATGATCGTTATATGAAATTCGTGGATTGATTTTAGGTGAAATGTGAAATTATGAACTTGGATGAATATGAACTCTTCTTTGAATGAATGAATTGCTTGTTTATATGCCTTAAAGGCATTAATCGTGCACATGAGCATCTCCATGACATAATATCATCTCTTATGCATATCATATCATACTCGTTTCATTGTCGAGCATCATATATGGTCATTTTGAGTCTTACACTCCCTCTTTTACACAAATTTGGTTACGGTCGGAGACTAGGACGAGCTTTGAGACTCTTGTGCCTTTCCTTTTGAACTTTTAAAGTGGGGTTCTCTTCTAATAGCTAAACGACCCCATATATCCCTTACGTGAAATGTTTTGAGCCAAAATAGTATATATGTATATATCGAGTCTTTTAAGAGTAAATGATTTCAAACGTAAGCCCTTCTTTTATGAATTCCTACCTTATGTTTTGGCGAGAACTTGACTATGAAAGCACGGGTCTAGGAACTTAGTACATGTGGCGATCTGGGGAGGCAAGGGCCGACGGTGATCCCGTCTGCTAGTTCCAACCAAACTACGGTGATACCGGACCTTGCTAGGAGATTAGCGAGGAATGGGAGCTGAGTGCCCTTGGGGGATTCATGTACCCCCATTGGCCTATGTATGGACAGGTGGCCGGGTCTTACAAGCCCATCCACCACCCGGAGGAAAAAGGTGTATATGTATGATCACTACAAGAAAAATAGCATTTTGTGACGCTTAAATTCGTCACAAGAAGCAGCTATTGTGACGCTTTCGATGTTGCGATGCCAACCAAAAGCGTCACCTATTCCGGCGTTGCAATAACTTTTAATGACGCTTTTCGGCGTCTCAAAATTTGCTCTGTTGTGACGACGTAAATCGTCACTAAATCTCTGATGTTGTGACGCTTTTGTGTGTCACATTTTAAATCCTAATTACTAAAACTAACTGTTTTTGTGACGCTTTAAAGCGTCTCAAAATCCAACTATTATGATGCTTATGAATCTCATATTAAGTCGGGATATTGTGACGCTTTTCTGTGTCTCATTTTGAACCCAAATTACCGAAGCTAATATATATATATATATTTGACGTGTTAAAGAGTCTCGAAAGCCAATTATTATGACGCTTCTAAGCCTCATAATAATTCTTGATATGGTGACGCTCATGTGCATCTCCAAAAGTTGTTACTATTATGACGCTTGTATAGATCATAACAAATGTTGACTATTGTGACGCTCATGTGCGTCTAACAAGAATCATTTTGCGACGCATTTAATTAAATTTCTACTTTGTAATGATAATTATGATATGAAAGTAATCATTCTAACATACATGAAATTAAAAACCAAAACACAAGAAAGGAATTATTCTTCTTCAATACCATCAACAAAATTCATGTATTCCACAACGTCACAAAAATTAAAATGACAATATCCAATTTCTTGTGACTATTATCCAAAAATAAGAACACCAATGTCATAGTGTTGAATTCTAACCAAAATATATACTAACCTTAATAGTTAAGTCATAATGGGCGAACTGAAATTTAACTACTAATTATAGATCCGATCATTGATGTGAAACTTCTTTATAACTCTCCATCCCTAAACACCTATAAAAAAACAAAAAGTTATTTAGCAGATAAAAATAATTAAAATTACTCTAATGAAGATTTTAAAGTGAAAATTACCAAGTTTTTGGGCCATGCAACGATCTTGCCAATGGAATCACCAATAGTTTTCATATTGGACATAGGTCGAACCAAATCCTCGTCAGATTCTACAACGACACTTACAACAACTTCTTACCAATTGTTTCCCAAGTGTACTTGTCTAATGCGCTTCGATGGATCCATATGCTTTGAAGATGACCAATTGCTACAGTTTTCCTCGAATCAAACACACTCCTCAACAAGACCTTTGCACCAACCTAAACTCAATAACATACAATAATTAGTTAAACCTTATAGAAGAACATACAATTACTATCCAGTCAAATTAGCGATTCAATCAAAATTTCTTCATGCCCTGTTTTAAAGCAAATTCAAGGTGATACTGTAGCACCCCGCACGTGAGGCACCACATCCCCCGCACTATGGCTCGACACGAGTAACAAAATGGAAAGTCCGCACCCGTATTAAACCATAGCGAACGGGAGACAAACAAAACAACATCCTAAGCTAGGCAGAACTTAGACCTGCAAATATAACCAACCAACGAAACAGAATGCAGAGGAAAATTAAAATCCAAACACATGCATTGGCCACGGGCCTGCAGAAATTAAACACACAAACCACAAGCAGACTTGGGCTCCTCAGGCCTCTTTTTAACTCATAACAAAGCCCGGCAAGGGCAATTCAATAACAATTGCATAAAGATTCAAATTCATGACTTAAAAAGTCGAATCATATATAATTTAAATACATGTACGAGTGCAGAGACTCTTCTAACATAACTTGATCGACTCAAAGACTCAACACAACTCCACCTAGCTCAAAACTCCAACGCCAAACCTGCACACTAAAAAGTTGGGGAGGGAGAGGGTCAGTCTACAACTCGACTGAGTGAGGGGCTACCCACACACGCTATATATATATATATAGGAGCAAAGCACATTCGAATCACACACAGTTCGTGAACTCGGGAATAGTTTTTGCACACCAAAATTTTTCCCGTGATACATACATATAGAGATTCTTAACACAACCGAACGAATGGAAGCTTCAAGGACCCATATCATACCGAAACAAGTCAAATCCAATCATAACCATTCATATCAGATCGTATCAATTCTTATCTTTCATATTCAAAAGATCCATATTTTATTATAGTTAAGAATCTATCCCCGTTTCACGAACTTTGACAAAGAAAACATGCAAAACTCGGCGGGTACAAGTAACAATTCCCATCCTGGGCTCCTCATACGAATCGTGCAATCAAACATATCAATAAATCATGCATAACAATCATATACCTTCTTCTCTAGTGATGGAAGGGTTGCGTGACCTAAACCATCCAATCAGCCGAGGGGAGCGCGAACACTCAAACCCTCAGGTTCCCATCACCCAACCAAACCTCCTGGTGGGTTCCGGGTTAGTCCTATCAATAATGTGGAGAGTGGGCACAGGGTTAACCGGCGACCCCTATAGTCGTCCCGGGTCCCCCCTTGCCCATGCCTCCTGGGCCCCATTCAACATTCATTCATTCTTTCTTTCCTAACCCGCTACTAATCAGAAACGTAGCATATGTAAGATACATGCTTTACCTTGCCACAACCACGCTTTACCTACCTCTCCGTGTCAAATCCTTAGCATACTCCTTTGCTCGTAGCTCCCGGCTCATACGAGGCACACGGTTTGGAGTGTGGTTTAGCATTACTAATCATAATGAATCAAATCAAATAAATCAAGCATACGTAGGCTTGTACATTGCTCATCATACTTGGAAGCGTATTACCATTTATAAATTTCATATCTCGCACATACTTACGTATAATAAAGGTCATAGTTCGCATACTTTGAAAATGGGCCCATTCATAGGGTTTAACTATAACCTAACCTCACCTTACACTGACGAAGCCAAGAACAAAACACATGATTCACCCCGGGTGCACCTTAACAAACTAAAGGCAAAACACAAGGCTTAGACTCACAATGAACCACATAGACGGTTGACATATGCATTGACACTTAAAGAAATGCAAATACTTAGGAAAATCTTATTTTCAAATCAAATCCATGCAATTGAAGACATTGCATAACGCATCATAATCATTTATAATCATATGTTATGTTCATATGCACAATTTAGGCATAATACAAGGTAGAGATACGTAACAAAGTGCAAATGTGTTTCATGCAAACAATTCACATTACTTGAGTAACATATAATGCATATGAGAACAAATACATAATCATAAACATGATAAAATAAGTTAGGATTAAGTTCGGAGGTGGAAAGGTATGAGAAAAATGGAATAATAACACGAAAAAGGGTTCCGAGTGGAAACGGGCAAAAACTGACAAATTTCCAAAATGGACAAGCTGTGGGAAAACGATCATAATTTGAGTTTGAGAAATGAGAATTAGGTTTTGTTTCTTGGAAATGAAACTAGACACATAGCTCTTTCAAATGGTATATAGATCAAATCGTGGTTCAAAGCGATCCGAAAATGGCGTAGGTTCGAAGTCGGGCAAAAGCAGATTGTCGGTAAAGTAGCGACACCAAAAAGAATTGATAATATCTCACAAATGGGAAAAGATAATGAGGTGATTCCAATTGGAGTTTGTTCTATACTTCAAGAGGTCTCCAATGGTTCAAGAATCAGCTAAAACCAAGCACGTATGAGTTGGTAGAGGCCGCGACAAAATTGCATTGAAAACCAGTCGCGGTGGCGAAGCCGCAACTCGAGAATCCCCTAAAAACCTGTCGCGGCCTCGACCATTTTTACACATCCCGCGAACAAGCTCGCGGCAGCAAAACCATGGCGTCGGGAACAGTAACAAAAGCACCAAAACACCCCCAAACAACCACGAAACATCCCGAAATTCATACCACGAAGCAAACACAACACGTACATCACATAAATACAAGTTAGGGCTCCCGAAACAAGCCCGAGCATACCAAATCCCGAACCCAGCACTATTCATCATCACCCCCAAATAGGCATCTAGACAAGGAATCAAGGCACGAAATAAATGTAGAAATGAAACACGTAATGAGAGGAATACATTGGTTACCTTGGTTCTTCGATCGGGTGGTCGGACGAGGCAAGCTCGAGCCAAACCTTGGAATGGCCAAGGGGGGCTTTTCCTTCTCTTCTTTCCTCTTCTCTTGGTACGTGAAAAATGGGGAGAGAGAGCTGATGTTTTCAGCCCCTTTAAGGCTGAAACGGGTCGGGCAAATCGGGTAGGGTCAAACGGTATCCGATCAGTTTGGTTCGGATTTTAAAACGCAGGGCTATCAAACGGCTTTAGAAAATTAAAAGATTAATTCCATTAAATCCGAATCGTCGAAACGAATTCGAATTCCCGAGCTCAAATAGCCACGAAGGCCAAAACACTCTAATTAAAATTAGGTCCCCTAATGGGCAAATATTGGGCGATTGATCCTAAGAACAATTTAATTAAATTCTAAAGCACACGTAATAAAATTAAATTTATGTTGACACGTAAGCATACAAATCACATAATTCATAGAAATTACGGAATTAAACTCACTCGTGACGCCGTACCTGGAAAGCTGAAAAGCGGGGCGTCACAATCTCTTCCCATTAAGAAGGACCTGTCCTCAGGTCCACTGCCTCGAGTTCTGGACTCTTAGCTAAACTCTCTGTGTTCATCCCACGAGGGGTTCATGACATCCCGATAGAGATTAGTTTAGAAAGGTCTTCAAGCACAATAAAGGGAAACAATTGTTCTTCAAGCTTCTGACGAACTCGATCCCGACTAGGAGTACCTTAGAAGTTTTCGCACGATAGGAGGATCCAAATTTGATTCATCTCCCACTGTTTGAATTCATGCAAAACCACCCTCAACTCGGAATCCCAAATGGGGTCGTTAAAGAACTTCCCCACTCGTTCTCCAACCCTAACTGCGTCTTCTATCTTCACATCAACTTCATGGTTTGAAGTTGCTTTCGTGAACTGCCACTAGCTTCTAAACACAGTCTCCAAAGACTGGTTGCAAAACACGACCCTCGTTTTACCGTATTACTAAAGCACTCGTTCACTCTAAACAACTAATAAAATAACAAGTATCCACGTACAACAATAATCAAAGAAAGGTATGATACACGTGATATGTATGTTTAAACGTACCGTTCGCCGTTGTTTTAGGAAACTCCCATGGCAATGATCTGATTTGACACTTGATTCTTTGTTGAAGATTCTTCTAACCATAGTGACATGCCTTGAAATGTCTGATGTATATCCACTTCAATAACCACCTTGTCTTCCTTTGCGATCAAATTCTTTATCCTTTCAATTACCACTGCCGGAAGTTTCAACTCTTAAGTATATGCTTGGCATTAAAGTAACTAACTTGTTTTTCTCCACAAATCGTACTCAACCTTCTGAAATTTTCAGACTATCTTTTAGTAGCTTAAACCTTTAGGAGTTTAAGCTTTAATCCTCGATCCTTTTAGTACGCCCGACTCATCATGGAATGTAACCAACAAGCCGGTAACCCCTCTTTTCCACGTTATGCATTCTCACCCAAATATTACACTCCCAAGTTTAGTTGAATTGACTCTCACGTGGTTCCCTACGAAGTATGATGACCCGATTAAGTTTCTACCCACTATTCTCCTTACTACTTCTTGAAATTCTTCAAAGCATGGAACACTTTGCACGAAGTACCATTCCTTCACTCTTGGAAGATTGAGTTGATACGGATACCGGCATAAAAACTAATAGTTTTGATTCTGTATCCAAGTCACCCTCGTTTTCTTTACCTTGCCTTTTCAGATCAATTCCTAAGCATCCCTTAAGTCAATATATTCGTTCGTTATCTCTCTCACCTTTATTCTCAAAGCTTTATCTTGCTCGGTATTGAAATCCATCGGGTAATAAATCTCCCAATTCCTCTCCTGCTACCATTGTAGAGTCCCGTTGTTTATTAATTCCAGCATTTCCAATTATCCCTACTAAATATAATCCGATCGAGCACAACTATGCATTAAATCATTCCCGGTCTTGCTCTCTCCCTTAAAAATTTTCCTTTTTGATTCACAATTTGCAACCCAAATATTTCTTCTCTTTTTTATTCAAATGAGACTGGGTCGGAGTAATACTCAATGAGGAAGCGAAGAAGGTTCCCTATCACGTAAACACTAGACAATGCATGCTGGGTTAAGATGCTAATGCACGTAGCACATTTCCAAATAATTAAAGGTGCAACACGTTGGACCAATTATATCAATTAAGTATGCACATATAAATAGAGAAATTTAAATGATTTAAACCAATGTATGATGCGCGTGTCATGGATGTAATACACCTGTCACCGTAGTGGTAAGCTTTTGCTCGGTGATTAGTTCCTCGTTTCTTCAAGTATGGCTTGTCTCGAATTTATTGGTTATTTCCTGTTTACCCACGGTCTTCTAAATCTTCAATTTCGCTAACATCAACTTATACATTTCCATGGCTCGAGGTTATGATTTCTTGAACCCAAAGTCTTCCATGCACCTGGGATTAGCATATTTACTTCTCTTTAATAGTTGATCTCCAATTGTTGTCCGAGTCATCTTCATAATTGTCACTTTGATCATAACTTCCTCGGGTTACTCTTGAGGAATTCAAATAAGTGAATAAACTCCCCTTCCAATATATATATATATATATATTTTATTACTTAATCACCTAAATTCCATCCAAAAAATTTCTTTACTTTTCTTTATCGTTTCCATTTATTACTTCATATCTCTTGACGTGACCCCATAACATGATAATTCAGTTTGGATCTGGAAGATTCACCACTCACCGGAGATAGAACCTTTAGCACGGTTGCCTTCCAAAATTTTGTATCCATCGGGATTGATTGACTTCCTTTATCTCTTCATCTCTCCTCATAGATCAAAATCCCGAGCCATAATATTTTCCATATTTTCCCCACTTCTTTCTAAAGTCATATAAGCTTTGTTGCTTATTCCCACGAGCTCATTTGACCTTGCTTCCCTTAAAGACCATCGTCTCCTTGTTCATAGAAACCTCGAATCTAAAACATCGTCGTGACTATCTTCATTTTTCTCTTAAATGTATGATCTTATGGAATTCGGTTAAAAGAGCTTTTCATAACGTAGATGTGTGAATGTGGGTCTTGTAAATTGTAGACATCACACCCCACTACGCTCTCTGTCAAGTATCCACGAACTTCACTCAAACTGGCATGTTACTCTCACAATTGATCCTTGCATTCCGGATCTCATTAACCGAGCCATAACTCTTGAGTTCTGGTGTGAAATCCC
Source organism: Lantana camara (assembly GCA_037501455.1). Lineage (NCBI taxonomy): Eukaryota > Viridiplantae > Streptophyta > Magnoliopsida > Lamiales > Verbenaceae > Lantana > Lantana camara. The sequence goes on from CM074855.1 coordinate 64,206,432, forward strand.
CGATGCATTCTTTACAACTTTCAAACTAAAGAGAAGAGCTTGTGATAAATTGTGGCTGTAGTAGAGATTGGCCTGGCGTGAGGTTATCTTCGTATGCTATAAATCACAACTCATTTAAAAATAAATACATGCGATTAGTATATGCTCATGCCACGTAATTAACACCAAAAGTATGAATTCAATGCAAAATGCAACAGATAAATCAACAAGGTTTGGAAATGATCACAATTCAAGGTTCAAGAACGATGCAATGCACAAGTTATCAAGTAGGTCCTAAGCCGTACGACCTAGACATGACACGACACGACACCAGAACTCCGGTTTTGCAACCTGGAGCTCTGATACCACATTAGGATGTAGCACCCCGCACGTGAGGCACCACATCCCCCGCACTATGGCTTGACACGAGTAACAAAATGGAAAGTCCGCACCCGTATTAAACCATAGCGAACGGGAGACAAACAAAACAACATAATAAGCTAGGCGGAACTTAGACCCTGCAAATATAACCAACCAACGAAACAGAATGCAGCGTAAAATTAAAATCCAAACACATGCCTTGGCCACGGGCCTGCAGAAATTAAACACACAAACCACAAGCAGACTTGGGCTCCTCAGGCCTCTTTTTAACTCATAACAAAGCCCGGCAAGGGCAATTCAATAACAATTGCATAAAGATTCAAATTCATGACTTACAAAGTCGAATCATATATAATTTAAATACATGTACGAGTGCAGAGACTCTTCTAACATAACTTGACCGACTCAAAGACTCAACACAACTCCGCCTAGCTCGAAACTCCAACGCTAAACCTGCACACTAAAAAGTTGGGGAGGGAGAGGGTCAGTCTACAACTCGACTGAGTGACGGGCTACCCACACACGCTATATATATATATAGGAGCGAAGCACATTCGAATCACACACAGTTCGTGAACTCGGGAATAGTTTTTGCACACCAAAATTTTGCCCGTGATACATAAATATAAGGATTCTTAACAAAACCGAACGAATTGAAGCTTCAAGGACCCATATCATACCGAAACAAGTCAAATCAAATCATAACCATTCATATCAGATCGTATCAATTCTTATCTTTCATATTCAAAAGATCCATATTTTATTATAGTTAAGAATCTATCCCCGTTTCACGAACTTTGATAAAGCAAACATGCAAAACTCGGCGGGTACGAGTATCAATTCCCATCCCGGGCTCCTCATACGAATCGTGCAATCAAACATATCAACAAATCATACATAACAATCATATACCTTCTTCTCCGGTGATGGAAGGGTTGCGCGACCCAAACCATCCAATCAGACGAGGGGAGCGCGAACACTCAAACCCTCAGGTTCCCATCACCCAACCAAACCTCCTGGTGGGTTCCGGGTTAGTCCTATCAATCATGGGGAGAGTGGGCACAGGGTTAACCGGCGACCCCTATGGTCTCCCCGGGTCCCCCCTTGCCCACGCCTCCTGGGCCCCATTCAACATTCAATCATTCTTTCATTCCTAACCCGCTACTAATCAGAAACGTAACATATGTAAGATACATGCTTTACCTTGCCACAACCACGTTTTACATACCTCTCCGTGTCAAATCCTTAGCATACTCTTTTGCTCGTAGCTTTGCCTCATACGAGGCACACGGTTTGGAGCGTCGTTTAGCATTACCAATCATATTGAATCAAATCAAATTAAATCAAGCATACGTAGGCTTGTACATTGCTCATCAAACTTGGAAGCGTGTTACCATTTATAAATTTCATATCTCGCACATACTTACGTATAATAAAGGTCATAGTTCGTATACTTTGAAAATGGGCACATTCATAGGGTTTAACTATAACCTAACCTCACCTTACACCGACGAAGCCAAGAACCAAACACGTGATTCAGCCCGGAATCAAAACGAACTGCGAAGCACCACCCCGGGTGCACCTGAACAAACTAAAGGAAAAACACAAGGCTTAGACTCACAATGAACCGCATAGACGCTCGACATATGCATGGACACTTAAAGAAATGCAAATACTTAGGCAAATAGGGCAAAAACTGACAGATTTCTAAAACGGACAAGCTGTGGGAAAACGATCATAACTTTAGTTTGAGAAATGGGAATTAGGTTTTGTTTCTTGGAAATGAAACTAGACACATAGACCTTTCAAATGTTATATAGATCAAATCGTGGTTCAAAGCGATCCGAAAATGGCGTAGGTTCGAAGTTAGGCGAAAGCAGATTGTCGGTAAAATGGCGACACCAAAAATAATTGATAATATCATACAAATGGGAAAAGATAATGAGGTGATTCCAATTGGAGTTGGTTCTATACTTCAAGAGGTTTCCAACGGTTCAAGAATCAGCCAAAAACCGAGCACGTAAGAGTTGGTAGCGGCCGCGACAAAATTGCATTGAAAACCAGTCGCGGCGGCGAAGCCACAACTCGAGAATCCCCTAAAAACCGGTCGCAACCGCGACCATTTTTACACATAAATTGGTCGCGGGCGCGACCAAGCTCGCAGCAGCAAAACCATGGCGTCGGGAATAGTAACAAAACCACCAAAACACCCCCAAACAACCACGAAACAACCCGAAATTCATACCACGAAGCAAACATAACACGTAGATCACATAAATACAAGTTAGGGCTCCCGAAACAAGCCCGAGCATACCAAATCCCGAACCCGACACTATTCATCATCACCCCCAAATAGGCATCTGGACAAGGAATCAAGGAACGAAATAAATGTAGAAATGAAACACGTAACGAGAGGAATACATTGGTTACCTTGGTTCTTCGATCGGGTGGTCGGACGAGGCAAGCTCGAGCCAAAGCTTGGAATGGCCAAGGGGGGTTTTCCTTCTCGTCTTTCCTCTTCTCTTGGTACGTGAAAAATGGGGAGAGAGAGCTAATATTTTCAGCCCCTTTAAGGCTGAAACGGGTCGGGCAAATCGGGTAGGGTCAAACGGTATCCGGTCCGTTTGGATCGGATTTTAAAACGCAGGGCTATCAAACGACTTTAGAAAATTAAAAGATTAATTCCATTAAATCCAAATCGTCGAAACGAATTCAATAGTGGGGTCAGAATTCGAATTCGAATTCCCGAGCTCAAATAGCCACGAAGGCCAAAACACCCTAATTAAAGTTAGGTCCCCTAATGGGCAAATATTGGGCGATTGATCCCAAGAACAATTTAATTAAATTCTAAAGCACACGTAATAAAATTAAATTTATGTTGACACGTAAGCATACAAATCACATAATTCATAGAAATTACGGAATGCATACAAATCACATAATTCATAGAAATTACGGAATTAAACTCACTCGTGACGCCGTACCTGGAAAGCTGAAAAGCGGGGCATCACAGATACACTCAATGAAATTGTATCTCTACCATGCTTCTAATCCTTTTCAAAATATGTAACACCATCCTAACAAATTAGAATACAAAACCATCCCTTATTACATGTTTAAGCTAAGATCTCATGCTAAAACAGGCCTACATCACTCCTAAGCATTTAGGAATAATCAAAACCACAAATTTGTAAAAACACTTAGCATATTCTAAATCAACAAGAACTGAAATCCAAAGGCTCAAGGATGGGCAAAATTTATAAGTAAAACAGACGAACACAAAATTTCACCAAAAAAAAAAAAAGATGACCACAAAAGACTTGCCAACAAACAAATATTATTAGTTCTGTGCAATATGAATATAAATTTGTAGTTGATTGAAAAGTGCAACTGTACAAGAAACAAAACGAATCGAAAATTTGTTTCATTATCTAAATTACAAAGGATTGATTATTAACAAAAAATTTAGACTCTCTCATTATGTAACTATACAAGTGTAACTGTTCAATATGTTATATAATTACAAATTGATTCATTATCTCAATATTTCATTTATCTATAATACTTCCATATACTCACAAGTACTATTGAACAAAATTAACAAGTAACAGGAACTAACTTAACAGGAAATACAATAAATCAAATAGAAATTGTTTCAAAAATTCAAGAAAGCCTTGGATTGGAAAAGCAGCAGAATTAATTGTTCAAGACAGCCAAAAAATGCAATAATTCTCTTGTTTCTGCATCATTATAATTGATTAACTACAGAACAAGCAACAAAATAGCTCAAAAAATCATCAAAGAACATAAATTGTATTCTCAAAAGCAACACATCTCCACAAATGAAATAAAGCGACTCTCAATCATTATATTGCCCAAGCGACTGGATAATTTATTTCTCGAACTAATTAGAGACATCCACCAATTTAGCTTGGATTGAAACATGGTTCAAATAAAGGGAAAGCGAATTAATTACCTTGAAAATTCGGAAACTCTTACAGCACCAAAGTAAGCAACCTAGGTTTGCTAAAGCAATGCCAAAACTGAAAGAAGCGGGAGGCCAGGGCATCCATCTTGTGAGTCTTGGGCAGCAGCATGCAAGAAAAAATTAAAGTAACCTTTTTCAATTTCTACAGCAGAGATTGGGGTCTAAATGTGGTAGAGAAGTTATATGCAAACTTAATGAACTCCAGCAAATTAATATGTTGATAAAATTTGCAATCCAAAATAATATTAGTTTACAATTTGTACCTAATATATAACTATCAGTGCAGCAAAAAATGACAAAAAGTGAGTATCACTACTACTTACAGCCACAATTATGATGACAAGCTACTGCAGTAGGAGAACAAGATGATATTAAATGCATGAATACACAATGTAACAACAAAAAAAATTATGAAATACAACAGAACAAAGATGATCACTCAAAAATCAAGAGATTGGATACTTAAAATAAGTGATCATTACCCGTATAAACCATACTACATGCTATTTTCATGCCATAAGATTTGCATTTCAAACCACTCTTTAGAGGTTCAAGAAATAGAACGACACATAATTAAATGGAGTTGTTATATCTTATAATGCCTTAGTTTCAAAAGAATCTTATGTTTCTTGCCTCTATGCAATTCAGGAATTTATCATTTTTAACTTATCATAATACCAGTACTGAATAAAAATAGGAGAAACACCCCGTAAAGAGTAATAGTACTTCTTAAGTTGTGCTCGAGGCTATTATTTTCCTTTTCAAGTTTCAAAAGTCAGTCTGCATGGATCTTTATGAAAGCAGAATACCTGTGAATTAGAGAAGAATAGAGAGACGATATAGGTAACATAATGTTTTGTTGTTACACCTAGCCTGAACATCGCAGCTGAGTTGCTCCAAGTATCATCGATCAATATAAAAGTGCATGGTGTCAGTTTCATTAGCCTGTGTAATATTATGGAATTAACTTTAGCAAAAAAATAAAAAATAACAAAAGGGACCGAGAACAATATTGACATAAAAGAGACTACATAGAAGCAGTGAAACAATATTATATAAATCTCAGTCTTGGACATCACATATGCACCAAGGTCGAGGTTATGCAATACAAATAACTTATTTGAGAAACATTATGGGGTCAAAATCAAATGCATAAAAAGAATTTTCTTCATAAAGAAAACTTTTGCTCAACTATGTTTTGGAAGTAATAAGTTCCAGCTAGCTGGACCTACCCTATGGACTAAATATGGGCAAATTCAAAATCTAAACAAGTACAGGAAAAACACAGAAAGCAAGAGCAAATTAGAATTGAAACCATCAACTTACCAAATGCAATGCGAGGAGAAGGGAACTTTGTACATGTGCAATTGCATATAGAACCTTCACATCAAAGAAAAGGATGACAACAACTCATTTTTGTGTGATGGGTTTAAACTGAAAATGAGATTACTGGTTTCTAGATGCCTATCACAATTCGCAGCCAGAATTTATTATTATTATTTTTTAATAATTTTATCTACAGATGCTCTCACGCTTTGTACCTTCTTATGATTACTACTCAAATACAATATTTCCCATTACTCCAATAATTTATATTTTCCTAACTTATTGCATTATGTACTACAAACTCAATAAGTTCCCCTCCCTTCAAAAACCCAACTTCCCATTCTTGTCCCCCTAGCCGTCATATAATTCCAATTTGGTCTCGTGTTCATTGATAGGATCCTCTCTTTCATTAAAAAGGGGTTACCGAAATTCCGCTCCTCATTCTGCAACAATTCCAAAAGCTGTTAGTAATCGCAGAGTGCAATTGATATGACTTAAAAGTGAGTCATAAACTTTTAAAACAATTTACATTGCACCTTATTTTAAGAGCTTCTATGTCCTTTTACAGAAAAAATTAAAGAACACTTCGTAACATCTAATAAGCTCTTAGTGATCTAATATCATAAAAGATGTTTTAAAGAGCTTATAAGCTCAGCCAAACACCCTCTTAATCTCTTACTCGCGTGTTCCATTCATCGCTTGCGAATAAATGGAATAGGTGGCTAATGTTATCAGGAAACTCTGAATAGCATTAATCATACATGGGAGTAGAGGGCAAGTGAAAATATATGTTAAAAGTAATATAAAATTGAAATACATGAACTTCATGTATCTCAATACTTAACTACAACAAGTTTTCATTCTTTCAGCACCTAATCACAGAAACCTCCTTTATTCATCTAACTAAGACCATATCTCAGAAACTTTGCGCAACTTATAATTTAACTCAGAAATTTCCATTATTAATTTAAGAAAATATTTCAAGAAAACTAATTTATTTCTTTAACATTGAAATGTTTCATAAATTTAATATAATTATTTGGCACAAATACATAAAAGAAAGAAGAATAAAAAGTAAAGTAAGGACTTAAGGAGGAAAGACAAGTCTTTGTTAGGTCTTTGGATCTCAGACTCTGAAGACCAAAGGAAATGAATAAAAGAGAGAAAGGAAGAGGAAGAGCCGGAAGAAAATCAAAAGGCAAGCATTGTGCATTATCATTCATTAATAGTACTTCTACATGTCAGTCACTAACGGAAAGCCAAAGCAGAAAATTGATAGAACTCTCAATTGAATAATACTGTTAGACGAGATGATAAGAAATTAGTGAATGAGTTCATTACCTGCATGATTAAGTTCATTCCACATCATTTCCTCATCCTCCTGCACACCAAAGAGACACAAACATGCAGTTTGAACACCAAAAACTTACTATTATAACTTCCTAGTGTTATTCTCTCTTAAAACGTCCTGTCAAAGAATGGAAAAAAACATATCATTTAAGGATCCTTCATAAGATAAGAGAGAGTACAGCTGCTTTAGAAGTCATTCGGAAAACTAAGAAAAATATTAATATCTTAAATTTATTGCAAATGATACTATTACGATCGAAAGTTCACATAGATCAAGTTTATAATTAATTTTTAAATGCACCCCCACCCCTCCAAATTTTCGTGGTACCACCAAGCACATCCATAACAGAAAAGTTAAAACAAAATCTCATAACAATTTCCAAAAATATGTTGCAAGGTTCAACGAAAATCTAACGAAAGATAGGGTGCATAGTTCTATTTTAAAGTGCTGGAAAATAGAAGGAAAAAGAAGTGATAAGACAGAAACTCAAACCTTTTGGTGCACATACAACCATTGCACACTTTACACCAGAGGGAACACATTGTAGCTCTTGAACACATACAATCTTCATGGGAAAGTTAGCACTACAACATGTTTGGAAAAGGAAATATTAACAAAAAGTTACAAAAAGAGAAGTATACCAAAAAATCATTCTTTTCAAAGAAAAAACTGAAAAACTATTCTTGTAAAAGAGTAATCACCTAGGTACCTTTGGGCACAGATAACCTCTACTTCCAAGTAACCAACAAGCTATTTGTCAAGTTGAAAAGAACTAGATTTTTTCTTCAGAATTGACTAAAGACAAATATTTTGCTCTGTGCTTCTTGTCCTCGAGAACCTTGAAGTCTCCCTGGAAACCCATAAAGAGAATAGAATTCAATGTTCAAAATCATAACCGCAAACCCAGAAAACCCAAAGATTTTGTATCACTTTAAGAATTTGAAATTTTAAAGTTCAACAATATAAAGCCTATATTTTTTTTCTAAAGAGCTTGTAAAATTCCTCATTTCAAACTCAACTGAATATGAAGAGGTGAAATATGAAATATCACAACAACAAGAACAACTAAAATCAAAACACACAAACTACGAAACATTTTCACTTACAGCAAAGAGAACGGTGGCGACGACAACTTGAACCAAAATAAAACCTTTTACTCTGGTTCTATCTTCTTCTCTCTCCCAGTCCGTTCGATTCCCACTCCGTCCGAGTTTCTTCAATTAAATTCCTTCTCTTTCCCATCCGATTTGTTGTCTTCCCCACCAATTCGTTGTCTTCTGCCTCAGTAGGGTTTACGAATTTGGTCTAAATTTATCCAACAATTGATTTTTTTTTTTTTTTTTTGAGAATGGAGGCGCCTGGCAAGAGGCCCGATGAGGTGCGACGAAATGGAGTTTTTTCTTTTTTCAAAGCAAATGTCTTCAATTGTCTAAAAATTATTGTGATTTTAGTGCCAAAGATGTTTCCCTCTTTATTTTTGGAGTAGCGCCAAAGTTTGTAATTATATATTGTGACACATTTAGTTTTAGTGTCATAATATATATGATATATTAAGACCCTTAATTAAAAGCGCCACTAAAAACCTATTATATTATGACGCCTCATATAAACTGTCTTAATATCATCAATTTAATTAATAAATAATTTAAAAGATAAAATAAATTTAATCTAATAAGGCGAATTTATAAAAAGCGTCACAACAGGTGGTCTATTATGACGTATTTTTAAAAGCGTAATTGTAACGCCCCGACTTTTCGGCCGTACAGGTATGACGTCACGAGTGGGTTAGACCAAGTGTTATGTGGTTTAATATTGTTTTAATTGCTAAGTGATTGTTTAATTTAATAAGTTCTTGAACTAATTGTTATTATGTGACTTATATGATTTAAGTGATTACGTGTTTACACTCGTTTTTAATATGTTTACATGTTAATTAATTATTTTATTTCGATTATGTCCATATTTGATCTTATATGAAATCCTTGGACTCAATCGAACTTTGAATTGGACCCTAATTGCTCATCTATCAAACCTTGGGACCCAAATTGAACACTTAAATTGTTGAGGGATTTGTTGACATCATAACATGATTTATGCTCTTTATGCATCTCATATCATGTACACCACATGCAGTGCGTCTATGTGGTTTCATATTGAGTCATTTTCTCACGAGTACACATTGTTTCCCTTCTTCTACAGTTTATCTCCAGGGTGGAGACTTTTGAATTGAATAGGCACCCGTATTACTCATGCTTTATGTCTCGTGGTATTCCAGGTGAGGGTGTTTTCGTTTTAGTTACATATTAAACCTTAAAACCTTATGTGACAAGTTTGGCCAAAAACCTAATGTATATTTATATATGGTTTTCAAATGAATTTATCGAGTAAACATTTTCACAAGGATTATGACAAATATTATGCTTCTCATGAATTCAAATGTTTTGGCGAGATTATGTACGAATGTTATGATTGCACAGGCCCAGGGACTTAGTGCAAGTGGCTATCCGGGGAGGCAAGGGCCGACGGTGATCCCTTGTACTAGTCCCACCACATTTACTGCGATACCGACCCTCGCTAGGAGTTTTAGCGGGGAATGGGAGCTGAGTGCCAATTGGGGAATTCATGTAACCCCTTTTGGTCAATGATTGGGTAGACGCGTCCTCCTGGGTCGGTACACAGCAGGGAGGAACAAAACCTGTCCAGTGAGAACAATATCATTGGGGCGGGAAGGTACACTTCAACCCTAAACGACGCGTCCACCACCCGTAGGAAGAAGGTTGGAACTTATTTTATGAATATGTTTATGTTATGATATGATTGTTATGCACCGTGCGGGAAGGCCGGGACACGGATTGCCCAAACGAATATGTCTCATGATATGATATATGATCTGTGTGTATTACGATATATTGCATGATCACCTATTTAATGTATTAATGATATTTGTCATACACGGTCGGATTTTGGTTGGAGATAATGCACGCTCACTCGCCGAGCCGTTATGTTTATGTATGAATTATGAACTTAATAAATTTAATATGATTAGTCATAAAGTTCGAGCATTCTTACCCAACATGCATAGCTTAGTGTTTTCTTGATAGGGAGTCTTCTCAACTCCACTCATTGCATACCATTTCAAAACGAGTCTAGTCTTAGCTTTCTCGATTGAGTCACACTTGTACACTCGAGTAACATTTCATATTGTTTTGTTTTAATTATAGTTCCTTTATGTATGTATTGGGCCTGTGTGCCAATTATGATTATTGTTGGATATTGATTTGGGACAAATTGCATGTTTAGTTGAACACGTTGTTAGGTTGCATGATGGATTTAAATTATATATTGGAGTTGTCGGAATTGTTGCCATTGTTGAATTGTATGAATTACACATTATTGCTTCCGCATTGCACTCTTGGTTATTTTTTATTTAATTGGTACAGGGTTAGTTTCCGCCTAGCTAGGTACTTTTTATTTTGTCTCCCGTTCGCTATGAGTCTGGTTCATGCTTGGATTATCCATTTCACGAGTGGACTAGACTTGTAGTGCGGGGGATGTGGCACCTATCGTCCCGGGTGCTACATCCTTAAGTGGTATCAGAGCCCGGTTGCAAAACCGGGGTTCTTTGTGTCTTGTCTTGCCAAGTATAGGTCAAACGGCTTAGGAACAATTTTGTTAATGTGTGCACCGCATTGATCATGAGCTTTATTATTGAAACTTGGTATGGAAAATATATTATCAAATGTAGTTAATTTAAATTTTGTTGATTTAGGTGTTGCATTTTGCATCAAATACGTTCTTTTAGTGCTAATTAGGTGCCATATGCACTTACTAACCGACATGCATTTATATTCGAATTGAGTTGTGAAAATGTAGGTTATTATCTTAATATCGAACCACGACCAATTTCTAAGATCGTGATGACTTGTGAAGAGCTCTTGTTTTGGGTATGGGCGATTCGAAGAAAACTTTGGGAATAATATGGAAGGGACACTACTTCACTAAATGAAGAGATGTATCCAAAGAGTAATTAGGAATCAATAGCAAGTGAAGACCCCTTGTTGCTTGAAGACCTTTTCCGAACTAATTCCTGACGGGGAGTTGCTAACCCGCATGGGATGAACACGGGAAAGTTTACGCAGAGTTCAGAATTCGAGGCAATGGACCTGGGGACTAGGCCCTCTTAAGGGGGAGAGGTTGTAACGCCCCGACTTTTTGGCCGTACAGGTATGACGTCACGAGTGGGTTAGACCGAGTGTTATGTGGTTTAATATTGTTTTAATTGCTAAGTGATTGTTTAATTTAATAAGTTCTTGAACTAATTGTTATTATGTGACTTATATGATTTAAGTGATTACGTATTTACACTCGTTTTTAATATGTTTACATGTTAATTAATTATTTTATTTCGATTATGTACATATTTGATCTTATATGAAATCCTTGGACTCAATCAAACTTTGAATTGGACCCTAATTGCTCATCTATCAAACCTTGGGACTCAAATTGAACACTTAAATTGTTGAGGGATTTGTTGGCAATTTTTCTCCCTTTTCCTCCCTTGTTGCACGATATGTATGTTGGAAAACACGAATCAGAAAGCAGCGGAATTTAAAAATTTTTCCCAACAAAAGGATCTAGGACTCGCAATCGTGTAACCAAATTCGTAAAGATAGAAAACTTACTTTTCTTTTATTCTTTCTTGAAGCGTTTCAAGCCACCCAAGAACGCTCTTCACGCGGCTTGATCCCCTCTCCTTGGTAAAGCTCGAATCTTCAAACTTCTAACTTGAAGTCTCTAGAGAAAGTCCACCAACTTGATCACAATCTAACTAGTAAGGATGCTAGTTCTCTAGTTAGTGTTTGGGCTTAACCTAGGGTTTAATTTAATCTTGGAGAAAGGAAGGTGTTCAACACATGAACCAAGAATTGTCTATTAGCTCTAAAGGGGAGCTCGAGCTCCCCTATATATAGGCAAGGGGGTGCCGAAATTCCTAGTCCTTTATGGGCTAGGATTTTGGTCCATCTCTCCTATTACTTGAGGATCAAGTATTTTTCAACCTTGACTTTGAATTCTAATTCTAGTCAACTTTGAAGAGAGCTTAAAAATATCCAAACTATTTTTGGATAATTTTATACTTTATTTATTATAAAATAAATAACTTATTTTATCTAATTAATTAATTCATAATTAATTAACTAGATTATTTTCTCCAAAATTAGACTTTCTTTTTAATTCAAAATTAAACCAAAGTCTATTAAATAATTAACTAATTAATTATTTAATATATATATAATATATATATATATACACGTGTGTGACACGTGTCACAGTGACACGTGTCACTCACGTGATCCACACGTGTGAATTCACACGTGTGGAACCCTCTTGGTCCGATTAACTCGTTTAATCATTTTCAAGCCTCAACTCATGTAACCAAGTTGTTGTGTGTGACCCTCTAGGTTCTCAATTCAATTAGCAGTGACCCCAATTAATTAATTCACTAATTAATTAATCAGTCAACAGATTAAACGACCATAGTCTAGCAACAGGTGTTTAACCCCTAGCTGAATTGGAATGTTCGGATTCGACAGAACCTTTAAGTCATTGAATCATGTGAGATACAATCCTCCTACTTACTATCTCTCAACCAAGATCTAGGGCAAGGGAATAATCAGAACCCCAATAATCCGGTCTTAAAGCTAAGTGCATTTCATATCCATTTGATCTCAATCCAAGAAACCCTTTTCTTGATGTCTTGATCTACTGCCTTGGCCAAGGACTCCATATGGCATATGAATGACTTACACAATAAGAGATCACCTTGCAAATGCAAGTGTAGGTCCTTTCTTGATTCTCATTCACTTTCATGAATCACTTGTGCAGCCCCAGCATAAGCCTTGAATCAGTTGTCTAAGGCGACACCCTTTAAAGCTTATACCTAAGACTACAGAGTTAACTCATAAAGTGACAAGGAACCTCAAGTCTAAGGATCAATTAATCACATCAATGACTCGTGAGATATTTCCTAATCTGGAAGTTTCCATTTCCTGAAATAGAAACTTCCTTTCCCATTTAGGAATGTTCTCACACGGGGCACCTCAGTGAACTTACTTATTAAAGTAAGCACCCTCATGTATCACGCACGTATCAACTATACACTTTGCACCTCCATGAAACAAGGTGGTCCTTCTTAAGGGCGTGATCCCACAAGCAAGCCTTAGAGGAGTCAGGTTGACACTCCCACTGTCTGTAGGACTCATCGGCTTGGAGTATTTTACTAATCATGACTTATGTGATATAGGGCTCGTTTCATGAACCATTTCACCTAAATGGTAGAGTCCTATAGTCATCAGGATTAGGGGAGTTCTCATACATGCACAGCTAAAGTAAACGCATACCAAACAAGAGCATATAAAGAAGTGTTGCCTCAATTCGTTATTTCATTCAAAGATTGTCTGTGATTACAATAAGGAAAAGCACAAAGCGGATATACAATCGGCTTTTTAGGGCACTATTCCTAACAATCTCCCACTTGCCCGTCAAAGCCATTCTAAAGCTACTCTAAGTCCCATCTTCTGAAGATGACCTTGGAAAGCTTCTCGACTAAGGGGTTTAGTAAGTGGATCTGCCACGTTCTCTGCTGATGTGACCCTCTCAATTAGCACATCTCCTCTTTTGATAATATCACGGATTAGGTGATACTTCCTCATAATGTGCTTGGTCCGTTGGTGAGATCTTGGTTCTCTTGCTTGAGCAACCGCCCCAGTGTTGTCACAAAACACAGTAATGGGGTCTTTCATGCTAGGAACAACATTCAATTCTTGAATGAAGTTTCTAATCCAAACACCTTCCTTAGCTGCATCATTTGCAGCTAAGTATTCGGCCTCAGTGGTCGAATCAGCAGTGGTAGTTTGCTTGGAACTCTTCCAACTCACTGCTCCGCCGTTTAGGCAGAAAATGTATCCTGACATTGACTTAAAATCATCTAAGTCAGATGCAAAGCTTGCATCGCAGTATCCTTCGATAGTAAGATCTTTCTGACCTCCGTAAACTAAGAATAAATCTTTAGTACTTTTCAAGTACTTAAGAATATTCTTCACGGCAGCCCAGTGACCATCTCCAGGGTCAGATTGGAAACGACTTGTTACACTAAGTGCATAAGCCACATCCGGTCGAGTACATAACATTGCATACATTATGCTACCTATTGCTGATGCATAAGGTGTATGAGTCATTCTTTCCTTCTCAAGGTTAGTCTTAGGACACATCTTCTTTGAAAGACATGTTCCTACACTCATAGGAAGGTTCTTAACCTTTGCTGACTCCATATTGAATCTCTTCAATACTTTGTCAATGTACATCGACTGTGATAGTCCTATTAACCTTCTAGATCTATCTCTATAGATTTTAATTCCAAGGATATAGGACGCATCACCAAGATCTTTCATCTCGAATTGGTTCGATAACCATAACTTAGTCACTTTCATGTCATCCTTCGAATTCCCAATAAGAAGGATGTCATCAACATAAAGTACTAAGAATTGCACTGAGGTCTCCAATTCCTTTCTATACACACATGACTCATTCGAAATTTGGATGAAGCCAAACGCTTTGACCGATTCATCAAATCGAATGTTCCAATTCCTAGAAGCCTGTTTCAATCCATAGATTGACCTTTGGAGTTTGCAAACCTTTTGCTCACTCCCACTGAATGTGAAACCTATGGGTTGCTCCATATAAATGTCTTTGTCAATGTCACCATTGAGAAAGGCAGTTTTCACATCCATTTGCCATATCTCATAGTCATAATATGCAGCAATGGCAAGCATGATTCGAATGGACTTTTGCATTGCAACTGGTGAAAAGGTTTCGTCAAAGTCCACGCCGGGTCTCTGAGTGAATCCTTTTGCAACCAGTCTTGCTTTGTAGGCTGCAATGCTTCCATCAACTCCAAGCTTTCTCTTAAAGATCCATTTGCAACCTATGGGTTTGACCCCATCAGGCAAATCTACCAAGGTCCAAACTTGGTTGGAGTTCATGGAATCCATTTCGGATTTCATGGCTTCTATCCACTGTTCAGAGTCAGAATCTGAAAGTGCCTCCTTATATGTTGAAGGATCATTATCCTTTTGAGAGATTTCATGGAAGAATCCATACCATCTCTCCGGCTGTCTAGGAGTACGTTCAGAACGCCTTAGAGGAGGATTTACATGTGTATCGAAATTCGTGATTGGTTGTAGTTGATCAGAGTGGGACGTTTCTTCAGTGGGTGGTATGGGGTCACCTTGTACTTCTTCTAATTCTATGATCTTGCCTTTCTTTTCTTTAAGGAACGGTTCCTCAAGAAAAGTGGCATTTCTGGAAACAAACACCTTTTGTTCAGATTGATCATAGAAGTAGTATCCTATGGATTCCTTAGGATAACCTACAAAGTAGCATAAGTTAGAACGAGATTCTAACTTATCTCCCACTGTCCTCTTCACGTAAGCAGGACAACCCCAAATTCTTAAGTAAGAATAACTAGGGATTTTACCATGCCACATTTCATAGGGCGTTTTAGGGACTGACTTAGAGGGAACAAGATTCAAAATCTTTGCTGCACTTTCTAGGGCATAACCCCAGAAAGAAGGCGGTAAGTCAGTGAAACTCATCATGGAACGAACCATATCAAGTAGGGTTCGATTCCTTCTCTCAGAAACTCCATTAAGCTGAGGAGTTCCCGGAGGAGTCCACTGAGAGATAATCCCATTACCTTTGAGATGATTAAGGAATTCTTCACTAAGATATTCGCCTCCTCGATCAGATCGAAGTGCTTTTATCTTGTGACCAGTTTGGTTCTCAACCTCCTTTTGAAATTCTAAGAATTTCTCAAAAGCTTCAGATTTATACTTCATTAAGTATACATAACCATACCGACTAAAGTCGTCAGTGAAGGTTATGAAATACTGATGATTGTTTCTTGTGCTTACACTAAGCGGTCCACAAACATCAGTATGGATCAAATCCAGAACCTTAGAGGCACGTTCCACAGTTCCTTTAAAAGGAACTTTGGACATTTTTCCTTTGAGACAGGATTCGCAAGAAGTTAACTCTTTGAGATCATTTTCAGAGAATGATCCTAAAGTGTTTATCTTGCTAATTCTGTTCTTGGAAATGTGTCCTAATCTAGCGTGCCATAAGGGAGCTGAAACTTTGTCATCTCTCTTACGCTTTGTTTCTCGTTGTATATTCATAATATTGATATTTTGAGTTAGGTAAAGTCCATTACTTAGAGTACCGATATGAACGGAAGAGTTGTTCCGTTTGATAAAGTATTTACCATTCTTAATATAAGTTTCATAACCTTCGCAATCTAATATTGGAACTGAAATTATATTACGAATAATGCTCGGTACATAAAGGACTTTGTTTAATACTAACTCAAAACTACCTAAATCTAATCTAATTGTGCCTAAAGCTCGAGCTTCAACGTTTGAGCCATCGCCGATCTTCAAGACACATTCTCCTTCTTTGAGTTGTTGGACTTCACTTAGTATCTGTACATCATTACAGATATGAGTTCCACAACCGGTATCAAGTACCCAAGAACTAGAATTAATAGAAAGATTTACTTCAACGAGAAAGATACCTTTCTTTAGAGTAGCCTTGTACTCTGGGCAGTTTCTCCTCCAATGTCCCGCTTTGCCACAATGGAAGCAAACATCCTCTTTCTGATCACGCTTCTTCTTTTGGGCCTTCCCCTTCGAAATGCCACCAGTGGGCCTAAGGGGTTTCTTCTTCTTCTTTTGGGCTTTCTTGCCCTTACCTTTAGAAGGCCCAGAAGAGGAAGATGGAGCATTCACCATCAAAACCTTATTGTCCTTCTTGATCGTGCTTTCAGCAGTCACAAGCTGACTAATCAGCTCAGCTACAGTAGCACCAGCATGATTCATGTTGAAGTTAAGGACAAATGGGTTGAATGATGGTGGGAGCGAAGCTAGCAACAGATCCACTGAAAGCTCATCTTTCAGCGGCATGTCCATGGAGGCAAGTTTCTCAGTAAGGGCAAGAAACTTGAGTCCATATTCATGGACACTTGAACCTTCCCTCATTCTCAAGTGGAATAATTCCTTTGAAGTGTTATACCTTGTAACACGTTCATGAGGGCGGTAAAGTTGCTCTAAGTGGTCGTAAATCTCCCAAGCAAATTCCATGGCCTCATGTTGTCTTTGCAAGTCCGGAGACATGTTAGCCAACATAAGACAACGGGCTTGGAGATTATCATCCTTCCACTTCTGAATCGCGTCCCGCTCGGCCCGAGTGGGAGCCTCCCCTTCAGGAGTAGGCTCCCCTTCGAAGAGAACATAAGTTCTCTTCTCAGAATCTAAAATGATTTTTAGATTCCTCAGCCAATCAGAATAGTTGGGACCAGTCAACTTGTTTGACTCGAGGATCGATACAAGAGGGTTTTTGGTTGCCATTTCAAAACACGTAGAGAATCACAGAATCTACGACCTAAATGGTGAAACAGAGAACTAGTGAGCATGCTGAATTATAACGATATACAAAAGATAAGGTCTTTAATCTATTGTAGCTCCCACTGTTTTTCAAAGATCTAGAATTCCCAAAGATCTAAGAGGAACACGTTTCCCAATGGGTACTAAGATCCTAGGCATTTTACCTCGAACCCACGACTCGCGGACATTCTAAGTAAGAACCCTAGGTAGGTACAACTTACCAATTCTAACACCTTTAGAACTCTCAGTAATTGTTTTTGCATCACCTATCTTTCAATATGGACCCACGACTCGTGCGACATCCATATTTACTTAGGTGTTAAGCTAGACCCATCAATCATAAGATCATGACCAAAACTTAGTTCGAACGACCCACGACTCGCGGACATCGCCCTTGCCAAAATTGACCACGAAATATTGATCATTTAAAAATGATCAATTAGGTAACTAAGAACTAGTAAGCTCCACTAGCTATCCCACGACTCGCGGACAATAACTAGCTTTACTTACTAAACTTAAAACCTATTGATGGAATGCTAGGAATTTAATTCAAAACTTGCATCTCGAATTAAACACCTATTTGTTCGAAATTAGCTTAATATTTAATGGGAATTTTCGAATCAACCGGAGAGTTGTCCGGTTCGACCTCACCAACATATATGTTATCCAATTTTATTAGTCTTGATTAATGCAAGTACACTTAAATGCATTTCAAACAAGCACATAAACAGATAACATGTCCTAGCATGATACTAACATGTAATGATCATGGGTTCTACCTATCTTATGCGTGATATGTGGGAGCCACTCCACAATCACAAGTTCTAACATACATGCCACATAAACAGTTCAAATCACATAAGGGAAAGCGGTAACAAAATACGAGCCCTATCTCTATTACATTTAACAATTGAGATTCCCCTCCCTAACATTTTGAGGGGTCTTCACTTATGGCCTCCTTGTTACTTGAATGTGGTCCATCTTACTCCATGGGTGCATTGTCTCCAAAATGAAAATAAAACCTCACCACCTATCTCTACTCTCAAATTACAATAAAAAGAAAAAGACATAAAGTAATAAGGCTCAATCTTCATATTGGCCTTAGACAATTACACGGGGCATACCCCGGCCTCAAAAACAGTAATATGGAAAGCCACATAATAAATCACATAACAGTACGCACATAAGTGAGGCTCCAACCTCAATTGAAAAACGCAACTATAGGGCTCCAACCCCAATTGAAACCATTCATGTGCATAAATTAAAACCATACATAGATCTAAACCCATGATCACCTAACATGCTTTTGCGAGAATTTAAATTTAGCCAATAAATTAAAATTCTCGTTTCAAGTCCTAATGACTCAAAACACGACTTAGATGCAATTCTTGTTCAAAAGCCTTTTCAATAAAACCCGAAAAACATTAAACTAATAAAATTCCAATTAATTTCCAAAATTAATAATTTTATTCTTTCATTATTTTCAGAAAATAATATTCATAATTTTTCCAAAAAACCAAATCGCTTTAATTTCTCAAAAATCCCAATTTAATCAAAATTTTAAAATAATTTTATTTTACCAAAACTGATTTTAAAAGATAAAATTAAAATAAAATTAAATCGGGATTTTTCGGACCGAAAAACACGAAACACGAAAACACGAATGCACGGGCCCGGGATGACGCGGGATCGCCCGCCCGCCGCGCAGGAGCGCGCGCTAGGCGCGCGCCAGCGCTGCGCACAGCCGGCAGCGATTGCCGCCAGCGTGCGCGCGCCAGGCGCGCCCTTGCGCGCAGATGTGCGGCGCGGGCAGGCAGTCCCGCCCATCCCTGGGCGGGCGCTCCCGCGCGGTTGCGGGAGGAGCAGGCGGCTGTCCCGCACGGTTGCGGGACAGGCGAGCAGGGCGCCTAGGCGGGCGGGGAGGCCTCCCGCGCGGATGCGGGAGGGCTGGGCGGCGGTAATGGGGTTTGGGCGTGCGACGTGCTAGCACGCCCAATCCCATTCTTTTCGTGTCCCGTTTCGTATTTCCGGGTTTCTCCAAAACCCGTTTCAATCCAAAATTAAAAAATTCGATTTAAACAAATTTCAACTAAAACAATTTTTCAAAAACACGATTTGAGAAAACAGTTTTAGAAATTCAGGAAAAATTACAGTTTCGTAATTCAGGCTTTCTAAAAGAACTCATGAATACCTAATTCGCATCTAAGCCTAAGAATTTCTACCAAATTCAGAATAATTGAGACGAATCAGAAACACGATTAACGAGGTGGCTCTGATACCACTTGTTGGAAAACACGAATCAGAAAGCAGCGGAATTTAAAAATTTTTCCCAACAAAAGGATCTAGGACTCGCAATCGTGTAACCAAATTCGTAAAGATAGAAAACTTACTTTTCTTTTATTCTTTCTTGAAGCGTTTCAAGCCACCCAAGAACGCTCTTCACGCGGCTTGATCCCCTCTCCTTGGTAAAGCTCGAATCTTCAAACTTCTAACTTGAAGTCTCTAGAGAAAGTCCACCAACTTGATCACAATCTAACTAGTAAGGATGCTAGTTCTCTAGTTAGTGTTTGGGCTTAACCTAGGGTTTAATTTAATCTTGGAGAAAGGAAGGTGTTCAACACATGAACCAAGAATTGTCTATTAGCTCTAAAGGGGAGCTCGAGCTCCCCTATATATAGGCAAGGGGGTGCCGAAATTCCTAGTCCTTTATGGGCTAGGATTTTGGTCCCTCTCTCCTATTACTTGAGGATCAAGTATTTTTCAACCTTGACTTTGAATTCTAATTCTAGTCAACTTTGAAGAGAGCTTAAAAATATCCAAACTATTTTTTGGATAATTTTATACTTTATTTATTATAAAATAAATAACTTATTTTATCTAATTAATTAATTCATAATTAATTAACTAGATTATTTTCTCCAAAATTAGACTTTCTTTTTAATTCAAAATTAAACCAAAGTCTATTAAATAATTAACTAATTAATTATTTAATATATATATAATATATATATATATACACGTGTGTGACACGTGTCACAGTGACACGTGTCACTCACGTGATCCACACGTGTGAATTCACACGTGTGGAACCCTCTTGGTCCGATTAACTCGTTTAATCATTTTCAAGCCTCAACTCATGTAACCAAGTTGTTGTGTGTGACCCTCTAGGTTCTCAATTCAATTAGCAGTGACCCCAATTAATTAATTCACTAATTAATTAATCAGTCCACAGATTAAACGACCATAGTCTAGCAACAGGTGTTTAACCCCTAGCTGAATTGGAATGTTCGGATTCGACAGAACCTTTAAGTCATTGAATCATGTGAGATACAATCCTCCTACTTACTATCTCTCAACCAAGATCTAGGGCAAGGGAATAATCAGAACCCCAATAATCCGGTCTTAAAGCTAAGTGCATTTCATATCCATTTGATCTCAATCCAAGAAACCCTTTTCTTGATGTCTTGATCTACTGCCTTGGCCAAGGACTCCATATGGCATATGAATGACTTACACAATAAGAGATCACCTTGCAAATGCAAGTGTAGGTCCTTTCTTGATTCTCATTCACTTTCATGAATCACTTGTGCAGCCCCAGCATAAGCCTTGAATCAGTTGTCTAAGGCGACACCCTTTAAAGCTTATACCTAAGACTACAGAGTTAACTCATAAAGTGACAAGGAACCTCAAGTCTAAGGATCAATTAATCACATCAATGACTCGTGAGATATTTCCTAATCTGGAAGTTTCCATTTCCTGAAATAGAAACTTCCTTTCCCATTTAGGAATGTTCTCACACGGGGCACCTCAGTGAACTTACTTATTAAAGTAAGCACCCTCATGTATCACGCACGTATCAACTATACACTTTGCACCTCCATGAAACAAGGTGGTCCTTCTTAAGGGCGTGATCCCACAAGCAAGCCTTAGAGGAGTCAGGTTGACACTCCCACTGTCTGTAGGACTCATCGGCTTGGAGTATTTTACTAATCATGACTTATGTGATATAGGGCTCGTTTCATGAACCATTTCACCTAAATGGTAGAGTCCTATAGTCATCAGGATTAGGGGAGTTCTCATACATGCACAGCTAAAGTAAACGCATACCAAACAAGAGCATATAAAGAAGTGTTGCCTCAATTCGTTATTTCATTCAAAGATTGTCTGTGATTACAATAAGGAAAAGCACAAAGCGGATATACAATCGGCTTTTTAGGGCACTATTCCTAACAATGTATGTATATATACACACCTTTTCTCCTTCATTTTTCTCACACAAGAGCAAGAAAAAGAAACCCTCCACCCTCTACCTCTCCAAATTTGATCCAACCATGAAACAAGAAGGCAAGATTCCAAGCTCCATTCTTCTCCCTCAAGTTCAAGCTTCAAGCTTACCATCTTCCTTCTTCTCTTCTCCTCTCCATTCCAAGGTATATGTGTATATATATGTATATATATATATAATTGTGGATTTATATAATTTGATGGATTGATTCATGATTTGATGAGTAATATGTGTATATATGTTGTGTTTCGTTGTTGTTGTTTGATTTTGGGTGATTCGGGAGTTCCATTGACATTCTTGAAGCCATTTTTCGCCTCTACCCTGTTTTCCCTTCGCCAAACGCAGCTGCTAGAATTGGGGGTCGCGCCCGCGACCGTTTTGTGACCATTTTTGGTCACGGCCGCTACCAACAATTCGAAAGTTGGCTAATTTTCAGTCGCGGCCGCGACTGATTTTCAGCACAATTTTTTCACGGCCGCGACTCCTTCGTCCGAACTCCGTTTGACCTGATTTTTAAAGATACGGAAACCTATTGAAGTCTAGAATACTCTCCAAGTGGAATGAATTCAATATCTTTTCCCATTTGTGAGATATTATCAATTCTTTTTGGTGTCGCCACTTTTCCAATAATCTGCGATCACCCAACTTCGGGCCTACGCCATTTTCACCTCGTTTTGAACCATGATTCGTACCATATATTCCTGGAAAGCTCTATGTGTCTAGTTTCCTTACCAATAAACAAAGCTCCATTCCAAATTCTACAACTTAAGATATTTCCATTTTACTACAGCTTGTGCACTTCCGAATCTTGTCAATTCTTGCCAAGCTTTGCCTAAACCTCTCTTCTTGTGGTCCTTTCACTCCCTTGATCCCCATATGTGAATTATATGACTTTTATACATGATTAATTGATGATATATGGTATACTTTGATATGATTATGGATTTTATGTTATCAATTCAATGTGTGAACGTTTATGTGCTACTTTTATGCATGCGTGAATGGTTTGCTTAGCTTAATTGTTCTGTATGTTGTGTATAACTTCTTCCATGACTTATATATTTTGTTAATATATTAAATTATGTGTTAACTTGTATATTATGAAATCATAATGTGATCTTGTTAAACATTTTGTGAATTATGATCCAATATGCCTTAAAATGCTCTCTAGCTTGCATGCATGAATTGTTCCTCCATTTATTGGCCTCATATGCTAACTCCTCGCTTCATTTATGACTCGTATGTATTGTAAACATGTTATAGTACGAGTTATGATTATTGTGTTAAGGTATGGCTTAATTTGGTACGAAATATGAAAGATATGAAAAGCATGAATATGAACCCATAGTGTATTGAACGTTTTGAATAAATTACTTGATTATATGACATCATAACATGATTTATGCTCTTTATGCATCTCATATCATGTACACCACATGCCGTGCATCTATGTGGTTTCATATTGAGTCATTTTCTCACGAGTACACATTGTTTCCCTTCTTCTACAGTTTATCTCAAGGGTGGAGACTTCTGAATTGAATAGGCACCCGTATTACTCATGCTTTATGTCTCGTGGTATTCCAGGTGAGGGTGTTTTCGTTTTAGTTACATATTAAACCCTAAAACCTTATGTGACAAGTTTGGCCAAAAACCTAATGTATATTTATATATGGTTTTCAAATGAATTTATCGAGTAAACATTTTCACAAGGATTATGACAAATATTATGCTTCTCATGAATTCAAATGTTTTGGCGAGATTATGTACAAATGTTATGATTGCACGGGCCCAGGGACTTAGTGCAAGTGGCTATCCGGGGAGGCAAGGGCCGACGGTGATCCCTTGTACTAGTCCCACCACATTTATAGTGATACCGGCCCTCGCTAGGAGTTTTAGCGGGGAATGGGAGCTGAGTGCCAATTGGGGAATTCATGTAACCTTTTTTGGTCAATGAATGGGTAGACGCGTCCTCCTGGGTCGGTACACGGCAGGGAGGAACAAAACCTGTCGAGTGAGAATAATATCGTTGGGGCGGGAAGGTACACTTCAACCCTAAACGACGCGTCCACCACCCGGAGGAAGAAGGTTGGAACTTATTTTATGATTATGTTTATGTTATGATATGATTGTTATGCACCATGCGGGAAGGCCGGGACACGGATTGCCCAAACGAATATGTCTCATGATATGATATATGATCTGTGTGTATTATGATATATTGCATGATCACCTATTTAATGTATTAATGATATTTGTCGTACACGGTCGGATTTTGGTTGGAGATAATGCAAGCTCACTCGCCGAGCCGTTATGTTTATGTATGAATTATGAACTTAATAAATTTAATAGGAGTAGTCGTAAAGTTCGAGCATTCTTACCCAACATGCATAACTTAGTGTTTTCTTGATAGGGAGTCTTCTCTACTCCACTCATTGCATACCATTTCAAAACGAGTCGAGTCTTAGCTTTCTCGATTGAGCCACACTTGTACACTTGAGTAACATTTCATATTGTTATGTTTTAATTATAGTTCCTTTATGTATGTATTGGGCCTGTGTGCCAATTATGATTATTGTTGGATATTGATTCGGGACAGATTGCATGTTTAGTTGAACCCGTTGTTAGGTTGCATGATGGATTTAAATTATATATTGGAATTATCGGAATTGTTGCCATTGTTGAATTGTATGAATTACACATTATTGCTTCCGCATTGCACTCTTGGTTATTTTTGATTTAATTGGTACAGGGTTAGTTTCCGCCTCGCTAGGTACTTTTTATTTTGTATCCCATTCGTTATGAGTCCGGATCATGCTTGGATTATCCATTTCACGTGTGGACTAGACTTGTAGTGCGGGGGATGTGGCGCCTATCGTCCCGGGTGCTATAGTCATATTAGGGCGTCACGAAAGACTGTTTTTCTAGTAGTGGATTATGATCATGTTATGTCTAGGAGGTAGAACATATGTATCTGGAATGGAAACAGATGGGTCGAGAGTACTTACCTCAGGGATATTCGATGACGGGGGATCTTCTGAGGTGGGTGAGAGAGATGGAGGCGTGTCTCCTTGATCAGGATCGGAAGGTGGGTCATACTCCTGAAGCGGTTCTAGCCAATCACACATCCAATTCACTCCCTCGTTGTCCCTCTCCCCCTGAGGGGGTGTATTGGAGTTTGCCTTGAAGTAGTATTCAGTTTCCACGAAGTCCACATCCATAGTAATATAATGTCGCTTCCCTGTCGGATCATAACAGTGGTAACCCTTTTGAGTAGGGTTAAATCCAAGAAACACACACCGGACTGCGCAAGGGTCAAGTTTAGTCCGTAAATGCTTCGGAGTGTGGACGAAGGCCACGCATCCAAAGACCCGAGGGGTGAGTAGGAGAACAGACGGGATAGAGTGGAACTTCCTGAGGGTGTCCAAGGGGGTCTCATACTTCAAAGCTTTAGTAGGCAGCCGATTCATGACATATACAGCTGTCGAGACAGCTTCGACCCAGTGGGAGTTGGGTACATGGGCCTCAAATAGGAAAGCACGGGCACTTTCTAGTATGTACCTATTTTTCCGTTCTGCTATCCCGTTCTGCTGCGGAGTGTGAGGGCAGGATGTCTCGTGGATAACCCCATTTTGAGAGAAGAATTGTTGTAAGTTTTGGTTGATAAACTCTCCTCCATTGTCGGTACGAAAAACTTTGATTGAGGCGGAGAACTGAGTTTGGATCATCTGGAAAAAATTCCTGATTATATTCGAGGCATCCGATTTCTGGTTCAGAAAGTAAATCCAAGTGAATCTAGTGCAATCATCCACAAACAGAATAAACCAGCGAAACTTAGAATTAACATGACTTGGGACAGGCCCCCAAACATCAGAGTGAATCAATTCAAAAGGCAGTTTTGTTTTATTACTAGAACTTGGATAATTGGTTCGATGGCTTTTTGCAAGTACACAAGTATCACAATGTAAAGAGCTTGATTCGGATACTAGTTTCGGGAACAACTGCTTTAAATACTGGAAAGAGGGATGTCCCAAACGCCGATGCCACAACCATATCTGTCTGTGATTGCTACCCTGAGCCAAAAAACTAGAGCCCGTTTGTGAAACATCTCTGATGTAGTACAACCCATCTCTCTCAATACCACGCCCAATGATCGCCCCCGTACGAATATCCTGTAAGAGGCAGAAAGAGGGAAACATCAGTACTGCACAGTTAAGCTCTTTAGTAATTTGACTAACAGATAGCAGTTTTGAAGTGAGTGATGGCACAACAAGGCAGTGAGATAAATTCAATTTTTCTGATAGTTTCACATTCCCGGCCCCAATGACCGGATAAGTAAGGCCATTTGCATTAACTACTGTTGCCCGTCGAGGATTGGTGGAGATCTGTAAGTCCCGAACTTCATTGGTCATGTGGTCCGTGGCTCCCGAGTCAATTGGCCTGCATAAATATTTGGCCTATCTCATTTGGTTTGGGGCTGTCAGACTCATCTGATTTCAAGTCATTCATTTCAATAGGCCTAATTTTTCCTTGAGGCCCAAGACCACCTGGCCCATCTTTAGAAAAAGGTTTGGCCCAAAATAATGTTGAATTTAGGTTTGAGGAGACAAATTCCTTACCTGATTGACTTTGGAAATCTGGCTTACCAGAGGCGTCGCCGCCATTGCTTCGTTCCCCATTGTCGGTGGCCTTGCCGCCGCCGTAAACCCCGTTATTGGTGGCGCCACCTTTGGTGTGGGTTCGTTGGACCATTGCCGCCCTTCCCGGTTCCTCGTCTGTGGTTTGGCGAGGTCCGGCCACCCATCCGGGAATATCTGGGTTCGCCGCCATCATATTAACTTTACCGGTCGGTGGTCCAGAGGAGCCGCCGCCGGTGGTTCCCTTCTTCCTTGCTTGGTAGTCCGCCCACCAATCGGGGTAACCCACCACCTCGAAGCACGTCTCCTTCGTATGCCTCGTTCCTCCGCATACGGTACATGTCCCGCCGGTTTTTCTCCCCTTATTTACGCGGGATGATGAACTTGGTTCTGACCGTATCTTCGCCGCCATCCCAACGCCGCCAGAGGTTTGATCGCTCATTGCTGTGAGACGGCGATCTTCTCTCCTGATGGCGTTATAGGCTTCTTCCAGGGTGGGTAAGTTCTGAGTTTTGAGCAGATCTCTCTTAATTGGGTCGAATTTTTCATTCAATCCCCATAGAAACGCAAAAACTCTATCCTCTTGCTTTTCCAGATTGTGGATCTTTCGATCCTCAACACACTTCATCAATTGGGGCTGTCGGAAATCAATCTCTCTCCAGAGCCCTTGAATGGTTCGGTAGTACTGGTCTACGGACATATCAGCTTGGTTGGTTTGATAGGCCCGTTGCTTGAGTTCATACAACTTCAGCTTATCACCGCCGTCGTTGTAAGTGGCCTCGATTTCGTCCCACAATTCCTTCGCGTTGGGGCAGAGTATGAATTGTGCGGCGATTTCGGGTTCCATTGAGTTGAGTATGAGGCTTCGAACAGATCCGTCCGTCTGTTCCCACGCGTCATATCCGGCGTCCTCTGGGTCAGGGGATACCTTCTTTCCGGTAATGTATCTTGTTCTTCCTCGGCCAAGTAGTACCAGTTGGACCGTTCTTGACCATATTGCATAATTGTTGTCGTTAAGTTTGATATTGATGGTTGTTGTGTTGGTTGGTTCGGGTTGTTTTTGTCGAAAGAGTTCTGCCATCTGGGCGAGAAACTCTGCCGGTATCGGTGTCGATTTTGTGGGTGATGCCATGGGTAGATGATGAGCAAGGTATTCGATTCGTTTATTGAATCGAAACCCGCTCTGATACCATGTTGATAATAGGATAAAATTGGGGGGAAATCTGTTGTGTATTCATCGTATTATCTTATGCAGAACCACTATACAATACAAGTATTAATAGGAGACTAATCTCAATCTCAGCCCTAATTACAACCCGTTAACTAAGGAAGGTAATCAATCACATCTATTCCATATTTACAATATCTTGCTAACAATATATATGTATTATAACCAATCAATCATGTTGTAAATACACAAGGACAAGGTTGGAGATTATGCACGCCCACTCGTCGGGCCTTGAAACTCATGATTAAATATGAATGAATATGATAGTTATAATCCCGTAGATGTTCTTCTTATTTTACCCACTTGGGAAATTTTGTAAAAACTTCATATGGGATTATGGCTTACATGTATATGTTTAAATTCCGCGATATTTATACTTATGCCTTGTTTTATACCCACCTGTCTCCTATAAACTGAACCCAGTTTGTTTTCAGTTGTTTTATGCAGGTTAAGGAGTGATAGACGGGAATACAAGTCGGGTAGGTCTTACATTAGTGTTTAGCACTCTCTTTATGTTTCACTTGCACTCATATTACTATTTTGATATATGATCACATATATGGAGCGTATATAATTTTGTAGGCCGTGTGGGCCGTTGAATACTTGAATGGTATTGTATATATATTTTGGAGCTCGGTGGCTCATTGTATATATATACATATGTTGTTTGGCTTCCGCATTTTTTTTATTATTCTGATTTTCATT
Organism: Lantana camara; assembly: GCA_037501455.1. NCBI lineage: Eukaryota > Viridiplantae > Streptophyta > Magnoliopsida > Lamiales > Verbenaceae > Lantana > Lantana camara. The sequence continues at coordinate 64,234,805 of CM074855.1, forward strand.
GTCTTGTTCTTGTAGGTTTAAGAATTAGTTCCCGCCTAGCATAGAGTGTGTGTTGTGTCCCCGTTCACCATGATTTGGCACTTGTATGGACTTCCATTTCATATACGGGTCGGGTCTCGGTGCGGGGGATGTGGCACCTTGCGCTCGGGTGCTACATCCCTATGTGGTATCAGAGCTTAGGGTTGCAAAACCCGGGCTCTTGTGTCGTGTGAGTTTGTCTAAGTCGTAAGGCTATAGGAACAACTTGTCAACGTGTTGCATATGCATCCCTTAGGTGCTTATGTTCGTGAAATTTTGAATTTTGATTGATCTAATTGCACTCTCATGCATGGACTAAAAATGGCATGCATTTGAGTGTTTTATTGACAGGATGCCTCCACGTAGACGTCATGATAGATCATCGGACCGACGCCGTCATCGTGATCGATCTCCTACACCTCAACAACCAGAAACGCCACCAATGAACATGGAGAACTTTATGGAAGCGGTCTTTAATTAAGTTGAGCATCAAATTAAGGGCTCAAGCCCCTCCACCATAACAAGATAAGCAACAACCGGCACCTCCACCGAACAATAATAGCGATTCTCATGGAGTATTTCTGAGCTATAACCCTCCTCGGTTTTCTGGTTTTATCGATGATGTAATTTTGGAGGGATGTTGGACTAGGTTAGAGAGAATCTATAGAGTTCAACAGTTCACCACGCAACAAAAGGCTCAATTCGCCATTTTCCAACTAGATAGCGAGGCATATGATTGGTGGGAACGTACGAGGGAGAAGCTGGAAGTTGATGGAGAAGAAGTGACATGGGAAGTATTCAAAAGGGAATTTCGGGAGTGTTTTGTACCCGAGGTTGTTAGGGAACGTAAAGAGCAGGAATTCATGGATCTCAAACAAGGGAATCGGACAGTGGCTCAATATCTCGCCACGTTTAACAGGCTTGGGAAATATGCTCCTCATATCACTCGGGACGAGAAGAGAAAAGCGAAGAAATTTATTGCGGGACTGAGACAGGACTTGAGGCATGGGCATGCCGGGTATAATTTTAAGTCTTTCGCAGACACAGTTCAGAGGATCCGATTGTTAAATCTTATACGGGCTAAGGATCAAGTTTGGGTAAGAGGCCCATGGTTCAAGCTGCTCCACCAACTAAAGGTCCTTTCAAGAAACCCCGAAATGCAGTGCAAGTCTCACAAGCTCCAAAGGCTCAACCGGTAGCACCGGCATCTGAAGCATCATGCCAAGATATACCTCCGTGTACCCATTGTGGAGGACTAACCCACACTTACAACAATTGCCAAAGAAGGTTGAGTTTATGCCTCATTTGTGGAAAAGGTGATCACATGGCGGATGCATGTCCTGACAAGGATGCAGGGTTTCAAAGAGGAGTTCCAAGGCCTATGATCCGACCACGTGCTTATGCCCTTGAGGGCGAGGACCAAGATGTAGAAATTGATCCTACCGCCATGGCGGAAGGTACCTTATGCATTCATAACATGAACATTCATGCACTCTTTGATCCGGGTGCCACGCTTTCTTCATTTCTTCTGATCTAGTTGTAATGCCCCGACTTTTCAAGTCGTTCAGGTATGAATTATATGATAATTACGTGCACAATTTAATTTATATTAATTACGTTATTAAGTGTTTTATTTTTTATTATATGAAATTATTGAATAATTGGATTATTTGAAAATTTTTGAATTTGAATTTATATGAATTTTGAACGATTTGCGCTTGTATGAAATGTTTGCTTGCCGCTTCTACGTGAAATGAATTCGAAACTTCGTGGAAATTTAATATGTTGGACTTATATGTGTTATGAATATGGATATATGTTCGTTTCATGTTTTTGGGTTCATTTGCATGAGTTATGAATTTATTTTGATTTTGGAATCCAAAACGGAGGCTAACGAGCAATTAGCGCACCATTGGTTCCTTATTTGATATCTTGAGCTAGGAAACTCGGATTTGAGTTTCGTCAACTTCGTTGAACTCGTATTGAAAATTTTAGTTTAATAAATTTAGCCTTATATTTTTCGAAAGTTATTTGAACCTTCGAAATTCAACCGAAACATGCAACGTTCACCAAAACTGCCACATTTTACTAAAAGAACCATATCTTATTCAAACCTTGACCAATCTAACCATGGTTTGATCCCTTGGAACCCTAACTCAACCCCCTAACCTGGTCTTACTCTCCCTAACCGAACCAACCTTCATCACTTGGAGAAATTCAACCAAACATCCCCTACATTCAAGTTATCCCGGAGCTCTTGCCAAACCATGGAGATTCAAGCTCAGATCTCCTCCAAACTTCATCCAATCCAAAAGGTAAGCTTAGGGTTGTAATATACATTCATTATGAGTCATGTTGATCCAACATCCCCAATTTTGAGCATGCTTTCACGAGTTTTGGAGAAGAAGATGAATAGTTAGGTTATGGTGAAATTTGTTGATCCCTTTGATTCCTTGATGGTTTTGGTTGATTCAAAGCATGAATATGATTGTCTTGACTCCTTCTTTGCATTTATGGGGATGTATTACATGGTAGTTGAAGCATTCATGAGTTTCCATTAATGGAGTTTTGAAGAAATTTCATGAAATGATCACATAACCTTCATCTCACGTTTCAACACTTTGGTATAGTTGAGGTTTCGGAATTGTTTCATTACATATTTGTGATCATTGGTTGCCTTGGAGTGTTGGTTGTTGATCATGGACCTCGAACAGGTGTGTGTTTGTATATGGTTGTTGCGGGGAAGAAGAAGGAAAACGGGGTATTTTTCGCCTGACCTTGTTAACGCCCATTAACCCTTTTTGAACTAAAGGAGTTAACGCCCGTTACCTCCCTTCATTCTTGGACATTGGAAGCCTGTCTCCGTTAACGCTCATTACCCCTTTTTTGCTTAAAAAACATTAACTCCCGTTAACAAGCTACTATTGCTGTTAACCCCCATTAACACTTTTAGCCTGAAATCTATTAACCCCCATTAACCCTGCAGATTGAAGTTGGTCAAGGGATGTTTGTGTAATTTTCAATACTTTCGTTTATGTTTCGTTTGGACCTTAATTACGTACTTAATGTGTAAATTACTTAATTATTAATATGTGAACACTCAATTATGAACTGCCTTGATACTTGAATGCGTAATTCATTCGATTATTTCTCCATGTCACTTTTATTGAAGGATTGAGACCTCATGTGATGCCCCGTTTCTCGATTAAGGTATGCTTTGGTACGAGAGTGAACGATTTATCTTTCTTTGCATGAATTATGTGAGAATTATGCCTTAATTGACCGTTGTATTCGAAGTTATGTGGAATATATGATTTGTATGAAATACTTGACTAATTAATGTGTTAATTATGTGCCCGTATTGTTCCTATTAAGCTTTGATAGCACGCTTTGCGATTAATCGAAACTATGTGCTTATTTGGACATTAAAGCATAATTTAGGGACTAAATGGTAAATTTATTTTCTAAGCCTGGAACTGGACAGAACTTAATGAAATTGAGTAGATAATTCGATTACGAGTTCGTGGGTTCTTGAATCGCTCGATTTGGAGTTCGGACGAAGAAGTTATGGCCATTCTACAGAAAGTCAACCTTTTTATAAGACTTATGACCCAATTCCGAATGTAGCCCAATTTGAGACCCAAGTTCACTCCTGACCCGCTCCAATTGACCCGGTTCGTGACCCTAATAGCTGACCCAAATAACAAAATTAGATTTTAACACCTAAGACTCATTTTACGTTAAAACACAAGATTCAAACCCTCTCTCCCTCACTTTTCTCTCCAACCCATTCATATTCTCTCAAGAACACCTTCAACCATTTTCAAGAGACAAGATTGGAGATTGAAGCTAGGGATTTAAGGTTGAAGAACTCGACTTCCTCTTCGATTTTCAGCTCTTAAGGTAAGTTGTGTGCTTCTTTGTTGGGTTTGTGTTCTTGAAGCTTTTGAACTTGAATTTGAACTAGGGTTCTTGAGTGTTGGATTGAATTCAAATTTCTTGTTGGAAATATGCTTATTTTGATGTTGAGAACATTTAGGTATGAGAATCACTTGCTCTTATGCTCTTATGTGAAATCCACCATTGTTGACCTTTGAATCTTTTTGGAGAATTCTTGCATGCCCATGTTCTTGTATGTTTTTGCTTGATTTCGTGTTAGATTCTTGTTCCTTGAGCAATTTCATGAAGAATGTGATAATTTCCTTTGAGTTTCTTGCATGATTGAGGATTTCACCATTTTTGAGTTTGAAGCTTTGAATACATGAAGAAGATGAAGTTCATACTTGTAATTTGTTGGGTTCTTGATGCTTATTTGTCCCCAAATGTTCATATCATAATATTTGATGTTTAAATTCGTTTATACACATGTTATACACCTTGGAGCATGATTTAAGAGTGTTTAGAGCCTAAACTTCATCATTTTCAAGCATATGTTCGAAATTCCGTTTTGCACCAGCCGCAAACCAAATGCCCGTGTGGAAATTGCATTGAAACACCAAACCCCCGTTTCTGAAGCTACTATCACGATTTTTAGGGCCAAACGCCCATTTAGGAAATGCTCTTAAAGCCCAAACGCCCGTTTGGGCACTCTTGCGTCAAAAATTTGAGTTTTTGAGATCTTGTTCGTCTTGCTTCGTTTTCACTTCCTTTGCACTTCTTACACCCCTAATATGACATATATGACTTGGAATCATGTTTTCATGCATTGTAATGTCTTACATGCCTAGATTATGTGTGAGATTGTGCTAAGTATGGTTCACATGTTGTTATTTGCTTACCTTATGACTTGAACGCTTATTATATGACTTATATGACGTTGTTGATCATCATTATTGAACTTATGATATACTTGGGCATTCATTAGCATACCATGAGCATGTTTACTCTTTCTTGAAGCCGTGTGTCATCTTAATTGGTTTTGAGTCGTGTGTTACCTTTGTTAGTACGTTTGACTTGTTTAGGTGGTGAGTCTCCGGTCGAGTAGCTTGTTGCTCGGGGGTGGCCTTCGAAGTTCTTGGCAAAGGTGAGGAGTTATATACTTATGAAACGATTTCAAAACTGTGGATACCAATGGCCTATCATATTTGATGATTTAAACTCCTTTTTTCAAAATGTATATGTAGGCCTTATAAGCCGAGTTTTGTAAGCTTTGCTCGTGTTATGGATATTTGCTTATGGAAAACGGTTTACAAGTAGAACTTGAGTTTTGGTATATGGGATAAGTACCCAAAATGCTTCCGAAACTTTCATTTGAATATTATGCACGTGTGAGTTGTGTAGCGAGGTTATGTTATACCTTGCAAGGACGCTTGCTTGGTTGGATCTTTTGATAGCGCTTGGGGCGGAGTAAGTGGTAAGACCGGGAACGCAAGGGCAGACGGTTAAACCCTTACGAAGTACCCACTTTTGGACAAGTTTGCTAAGACTCCGAGGAGGGTTCGGGATTAAGGTAAGCTTGGGAGAAGGTCGGTTTCATGGACCCACTTCTCCATGGTTCTTTTGCGTTGCTTGGGGGCTGTACACCCTCGACATTAACGGTGTAAGGATGGATTGGTTTGATTTCATTTGGTTTGGGAAGTAAGGATGGAGTGCTCGTACTCGTCGGGCCGGTGCTTTGGTTCATGATTCGTTTTATAAAACTTGCGTTTGTTTTGAAAATAAGTTGGATCATGAACACCTTTGTTTTGAGCATGCTTTGAACCCCTATTGCTATTTATTTATGTAAACTTTTCCTCACCAGTTCCCTTTGAACTGATCTCCTTTACCTTTCGTGTCCACAGGTCACGTTTTGGAGTCGGGCTAGGCGGGGTCTTTTGAGAGTCTTTTCTTGAGTCTAGCTTGTACATGTTTACGCTTGTAGCATACTTTACTTTATGGTTTATGTTATGTTTCGGGATTTATGGATTTATTATGTATGATGTTTTGTTATGCTAGTTTGGACCGTGTTGGTCATTAGGTTGATTTACATTCCGTACTTGAGCATTTTGTGCTGGACCGTGATGGTCATTACTTGTTGGACATATTGTTCTTATGATACTCATGAATACGTCTTGATTTAAGCTTCCACATACTTGTGTTTGTTTACTCGCTTTGTGAGTCTAGTACCGCCAAGCTAGGTTGTCCGTTTGTCACCGCTTGCTTCGGTCCTGGCGGGTATATGGATAGCAATTCTATATACAAGCTAGGTCCATAGGATGGGATAGGCGTGGATGCCCTCGTCGGGGCGTTACACCCCTATTTGGTTGGTATCAGAGCGGAAGGTTCAAAACCGGGCTCTTGAGTCATCTCGAGTCGTCTAGGTCGTACGGCATAGGGATATTGTGCTTTCGTGTTTATTTATTCTGCTTTTGCATATGACTCTATGTTACTTATATCTTGTTAATTCTTGTTTTAAATTCATGTAATTGTATTTCTTACTTGATATTACGTGACATTAGCATATGACTAACCAACATGCATACATGATTGAATTGTGTAGGATGCCTCCATATTGTCATTCTCCGTCTCGTGGAAATGAGCAAGATCCTCCGGGAAATAATCAAAATCCACCTCCACCGCCGCCTCTACACAGTGGATCTTATAGCTCTTATGACTCAGTTTGTGCAAGCCGTAAATGCACAACAAGCCGCTCAACAGGCCGCGCAAGCACCTCCTCCGGCACCTCCTCCACCACCGGTTCTGGTTGAGAGTGTTTATGACAGATTTAGTAGGCGCCGTCCACCTATATTTCCGGGTACTACGGATGATTTGAAAGCGGAGTATTGGATCACTACCATTGCGAGGATTTTCCGGGTTGTTACTTGTACCGAAACGGAGAAGGCCTTGTGTGCGATTGATCTCCTACGCGATGAGGCTTATAATTGGTGGCGTAACACCATGTCCCGCCTTGGGGTTGGTGAAGACAATGTTACTTGGGAGATGTTTGCAAGAGAGTTTCGGGCACACTACGTACCGAAACAAGCAAAGAAACGCCGTGAGAGGGAATTCACGAATTTGGAGCAAGGGAATATGTCCGTGACCGAGTACATTGCCGAGTTCAACAGATTGTCCCCATATGCGCCACATATTACCGATGAGGAAGACCGCAAGTGTGAGAAATTTTTCGAAGGACTTCGTGGGGAGATTTTAAGATCATTAGCTCCGGTGCACATTGATAATTGGGCCGATGCTACCGGGTTAGCTTTGAAAGTGGAAGCGGAAGAACAAAGGCTTGGAACTAAGAAGGGTGTTATGGGTTCCGGTTCGGGATTTAAGAGGACAACTCCACAATCGTTCTCTAAGTCACCACAACCATCTTCTAGAGGCCGTTTTATGGGCAACAAGGGAAAAGGAAAGCAAACTCCACAAGTGGTGAAGAGGCATGATCCATGTGAGCATTGTGGGAGTACTATACATGTTGGGGAGAATTGTTGGAAGAAGCATGGTAAATGCTTCAATTATGGCAGCACTAAGCACTTGGTGAGGAATTGTGATCAACCTAGACTCCATGGTTCGGGTAATGAGGCAAGACCCGTGGCACGTGCTTGCGTTTATGCTTTGGATGGGGAGCAAGAGAATGCCGAGATCGACCCTACCGCCGTGGTGGAAGGTACACTCCACATATATGACATTCCCATACATGCATTATATGATCCGGGTGCATCTCATTCGTTTGTTACTCCTACTATGGCTACTATGTTAAATTTGCCTCTTGCGAGTGATTCTATGCTTTATATTGTGCGTTCTCCTTTGGGTGGTATGATTAGAACTGATTGCTTTTATCGTAATTGTCCGGTGAGTATTGAGGGACGCGTTTACCCGGCAAACTTGATTGCTATTCCAATGAAGAAGTATGACGTGATACTCGGTATGGATTGGCTTTACACGCATCGGGCGAAGATGGACTGTTTTGGGAAGAAGCTTGAGTTGGGTACCGGTGTTGTAACGGGTTCGAACGTTAGTGGGAGTCCGTTTATTTGTTTGATGGAAGCTAGGAAGCTTATTCGTGATGGAGCTACCGGGTATGTGGCGTATGTTTTAAACCGGCCTAATGATCAAGCTAAGCTCGAAGAGACTAAAGTGGCAAATGAGTTCCCCGATGTCTTTCCGGAAACTTTCGGGACTTTGCCACAGGAAAGGAAGATCGAATTTGTTATTGCTCTATTCCAAGAGGCCGAGCCGTTCTCCAAGACGCCGTATAGAATGGCTCCTGCCGAACTCAAGGAACTTAAAACTCAACCAGACGAGTTATTAGCGTGTGGGATTGTACGGCCGAGTACTTCACCTTGGGGTGCTTCGGTGTTGTTTATGAAGAAGAAAGATGGGACACTTCGTATGTGCATAGACTATCGGGAGTTGAATAGGATGGCGGTGAAGAACAAGTATCACCTCCCGCACATCGAAGAGTTGTTCGACTTATTGCAAGGTTCGAAGGTATATTCGAAGCTCGATCTCCGACAAGGACACTATCAACTAAGGATAAAGGAGTCGGATATACCGAAGATGGGCTTTAATACGAGATACAGACACTATGTGTGACACCCTCGACGGAGGGACCCACATCCCCCGCACTATGAGCCCAGTCCATCCATGAAATGGAAAGTCCATACATGAACCAAGCTCATAGCGAACGGAGACAGAAAAAAAAAAAAAAAAAAAAAACAACCCTGTGTTAGGCGGGACTAGACCCTACCAACAAATCAACAGGAACAGAGTAGCAGGAATAAGGCAGTCATGTATTCACAACCAATACATAATAACAATACAAGCAGGAAAGTAAAACGAGTTCAACTAAAGAAAATACAACCTGTCCTAACCTGTCCCGAATTCAAAACATATGACAACATAAATACGGGTTCCACTAATGGCCCTAGAAACCTATCCCGAATTCAATAAAGAAAAAGTAGAATACATTGACCGACAAGGCCTAAAATAAAGCAGGAAATGTGAATGCGGTACAATGTAGTGTGAGCTAGACCAAGACTCGAACAAGAACCTCAAAAGACTCCCGCCTAATCACCACAGAACCTGAAAGACAAGACTAAAAACAACGAGAGGGAGGGGTCAGCCAACTGACTGACTGAAGGGGGTACACACGCATACATATATAGATAGGTGATCAGGCAGGCATAATTCCACTGTACATTATTAGTTATTAAAACAGAAGACAGAAATCATTGGTTCCTTATTTGATATCTTGATCTAGGAAACTCAGATTTGAGTTTCGTCAACTTCGTTGAACTCGTATTGAAAATTTGAGTTTAATAAATTTAGCCTTATATTTTTCCAAAGTTATTTGAACCTCCGAAATTCAACCGAAACATGCAACGTTAGCCAAAACTGCCACATTTTACTAAAAGAGCAATATCTTATTCAAACCTTGACCAATTTAACCATGGTTTGATCCCTTGGAACCCTAACTCAACCCTCTAACCTGGTCTTACTCTCCCTAACCGAACCAACCTTCATCACTTGGAGAAATTCAGCCAAACACCCCCTGCATTCCAGTTATCCCGTAGCTCTTGCAAAACCTTGGAGATTCATGCTCAAATCTCCTCCAAACTTCATCCAATCCACAAGGTAAGCTTACGGTTGTAATATAAATTCATTATGAGTCATTTTGATCCATTCATCCCCAATTTTGAGCATGCTTTCATGAGGTTTGGAGAAGAAGATGAATAGTTAGGTTATGGAGAAATTTGTTGATCCCTTTGATTCCTTGATGGTTTTGGTTGATTCAAAGCATGAATATGATTGTCATGACTCCTTCTTTGCATTACAAGGTAGTTGAAGCATTCATGAGTTGCCATTAATGGAGTTTTGAAGTAATTTTCAATACTTTCGTTTATGTTTTGTTTGGACCTTAATTACGTACTTAATGTGTAAATTACTTAATTATTAATATGTAAACACTCAATTATGAATTGCCTTGATACTTGAATGCGTAATTCATTTGATTATTTCTCCATGTCACTTTTATTGAAGGATTGAGACCTCATGATTATGAACGAATACGGTTCTACCGTATATTGATTAAATGGATTATTTATGTGAGTATGTGAACCTAAATGCACACATGACCATCTCCATCACACATTATTACCTCATATACAATCATATCATGATCATCTCATTGTCGAACGTCTTATTTGGTCATTTTGAGTCTCACTTCACCTTCCTTGCACAGATTTTGATCATGTTGGAGACGAGGCCGGTCCGTGAGGCTCTTGTGCTTCTTTTTGTCCTTCTATGGTGGGTTTCTCTTCTATCTGGTTATATGATCCTATATACCTCCAGTGTGAAAAGTTTCGATCAAAATTAATATATGTACATAGAGTCATTTCGAAGAGTAAATATTTGCAACAAAAAACCCTTATTTTATGAATCCTACCAAACATTTTGGCGAGAAATGAATGAATGCACGGATGGGGTCCAGGGACTTAGTGTGAGTGGCTATCCGGGGAGGCATGGACCGACGGTGATCCCTCACATTAGTTCTACCAATGAACGACGTAACCGGAATTGTTAGGACTTAGCAAGGAATGGACACTGAGTGCCATCTGGGGAGTCATGTTACCCCTTTTGGTCAATGAATGGGTGGGCGGGCTTGCAAACCCGCCACCAACCCGGAGGAAGAAGGTGTAAATGTTATTGATTGTGCACGAAAGAATGATATGCATGAAAAGAACGAAAGAATGAACGATTAATGAACTACACAAGGTGTTGGTTGGAGATAATGCACGCCCACTCGCCGGGCCAAGAATGATCTAATGTAAATGAATCGTTATAATCCCTTTTGATGATTTCTCTATTTCACCCACTTGGGAAATTCTTTAAAAACCACATTTGGGATTATAGCTTGCATGTGAATGTTTAAATATCATTGTATATTATATTTATGCCCTGTTTTTATACCCACCAGTCCCTTTTGGACTGAGCCCGTTTGGTTTTTAGTTGTTTTATGCAGGTGTCGGGGAGCTAGGCGGGAATTCGAGTCATTAGGTCTTGTATTCGCTTCTAGCTCTTATATTTTTGGTCTTACACTTGCATACTTTCAATTATGAATATTGTTATGGAGCGTACATGTTTTGGGCCGTGATGGCAGGTGAATGATGTATACGAATTATTTTTGGAGCTTTGGTGCTCATGGTATATATATATGATATATGTTAAGTGATTGCTTCCGCTTTAATGTTTAACTCTGATTCGTATGGTTTAAATGATATGAACTCCACGTACTTGCCATGAAACCCTATACCAATACTTGGAGTTCTTGATTTTCGATCGTCCACTTCAATGTTAAAATTGAGGAGTGTGACCCGTTTGCTATAATGAGCAAGGAACCAAACACTATCAAATTTGAAAAGTAATGCACCCCGTCGACTATACTGAGTCGGGAAATGACATTATCCGGTGGAGGGTTTGAAACCCTAATGACGTTTAGCCAAGAACTAGAGAGTTGAACTCACTTGAATAACAAATTCATTAAGAGTTGACTGAAAAAACGAAATACAAGGCTGAAATATAAAGATGCATGCATGGGAATTCTAAGAGACAATTCAGAATTCAAAGAGGCAAGGTAATCCCGTCACCTTCCTTGTAGGCTGAATAAAAATGGGCTTAACCTAATCTAAATGCATGGAAAATAAATAAAAAGATGGCCCAAAGTATAATATAATAGTTCAGGGCCAAATTGCAATAAGCTTAACACAATTTGGGCTTAAAATTAGATCACTAAGACATTGAAACAAGGTGGATTGGATCCAGCTGAATACTTGTCTTCTTGGGACTCTTCTTGAGTTATTTGGATCAAAAGAGATTGAACTTTGTCTTGCATTCTTTTGGACCGTGACCTTGTGATAGGTCCAACATAACTTGGTTCATTTTGAGTTATGATCATATCATCGGTTGGATCAAAGTGTGGCCTTGTTTTATGATTCACATCATTAAGGGTTAGCCCACCTAGCATAGAGTGTGTGCATGTCCCCGTTCGCCGTGATTTAGCTCGGGTATAGAGTGTCCATTTCATATTCGGGTCGGGTCTCGGTGCGGGGGATGTGGTACCTTGCGCTCAGGATCTGCCGAATGGATTGGTTATACCGACACCAGGCCAAAGTTGATTGTTTTAAGAAGAAGATCAAATTGGGTAAAGAGTTGATTGGGGAAGTTGGGTCGAAGAATGTACCACTCTTATCGTTCCTGGAAGCTCGCAAGTTGGTGAAGGATGGAGCCACGAGATTTATTGCCTATCTCCTTAACAAACTAAAGTATCAAACAAGCTTTGAGGTGGTAAAGGAATATCCCGATGTATTTCCAGAAATTTTGGGCTCTCTACCGCCAGATCGGGAGATTGAGTTTGTTATTGATTTATATCCGGGATCAGAACCGTACTCTGAGACTATAGAATGGCTCCGGCAGAGTTGAAGGAGTTGAAGATTCAACTCGAGGAATTACTTAAGATCGGGTACATCCAACCGAGTTCATCTCCGTGGGGTGCTCCGGTTCTCTATGCCAAGAAAAAAGATAGAATGTTGCGGATGTGTATAGATTACCGGGAGCTTAATTGGATGACTATCAAGAATAAGTACCCGTTGCCCCACATCGAGGATTTATTTGATATGCTGCAAGGTTCGGGAATTTATTCGAAATTGGATTTAAGGCAAGGGTACTACCAGTTGAAAATCTAGGAAGAGGATATTCCAAAGGCAGGATTTAATACCCGGTATGGATATTACGAGTTCGTAGTGATGCCTTTTGGATTGACCAACGCCCCTGCAGCTTTCATGGATATGATGCATCGGATTTTTTAGACTTACTTGGATAAATTGGTAGTAATCTTCATTGATGACATTCTTGTGTATTCAAGGACTCCGGAAGATCATGCCAGGCATCTCAAATTGGTATTGAAGACATTGAGAGAGCACCGGTTGTATGCGAAGTTTAGTAAGTGTGAATTTTGGATCGACCGGGTTGCTTTTCTAGGTTATATTGTCTCAAGTAAGGGTTTGGAAGTACATCTGTAACACCCCAAACGGAGAAGTGCCACATCCCCCGCTCTATGACCCTAACCCGGAACATGAAAGTCCATGCCCGAATCCGAATCAGAGCAAACGGGAGACCAACTCACACACTAGGCTAGGCGGATCTAACTTGACCAAAACTCAGAGTGCGGAAGCAATTAAAACCAAACAACAATAGATAGCGGAAGCATTTAAAACAAAACATGCAAAGCAGGTGACGGGTTCAACTAGCATAGATGCCTAATCCCGAATAATAGATCAACAAACATAACAAGTGACGGGTTCAACTAGCATAAATCCCTAGTCCCGAATATCAACATAAATTAATAATCATCAAGTGCCACAAGGGGCCGAATGAGGGTACCACAAGGGGCTACCGAATAGTAAAGTATAATCTCAAGTCTACAAGTCTTAAGTATAAGTAAAGTGTATGAGAGGACAAATGCAAATAGAAAGACTAGACCGACGAAGTGCAACTCAAAGGACTCACTTCCGCCTAGCAAACGCCAACACCCTGCAACTAAAAGTGTAAATGAGGGGTCAGTCAACTTGACCGAGTGAGGGGGCTAACACACACCCACTGTATATATATATAGAGCATAGCACATATCAGAAGGGTGGACTCATGAACCGGAGATAGGTGTTGCATACCAAAGACATTTCCAAAAGTACCCAAAAGATAGTTATAAGTATAAGCTTTAGAAAACATTTCAGAAACTCTATCTCGATTCATGATTCCCAGACAGAACAGAACACATGCTCGGCGAGTACGAGCTTCCAACCTTTACTCCTCAGAATCATATCAGAACATAAAATACAAAATCAATCCAACCTTTACACCAATAATGGAGGGGATGTGCCGTCCCCAAACCATCTAGAACATACACACCCTCGAGGGGTAGCGAACCCACAAGAGTCCTCCCCGGCCTTAGCCGAAGGCTCAAGATACCACATCTCCCTCATCACCCTAAGGTCGTGCAATGATATCTCAAATGGAACTACGCACAGGTATATCCCCGATGGCTTTAACAGTCTCGGGGGCTCCTTACCCATATCTCCATGGAACTATGCATAGGTATATCCCCGACGGCCCTAACCGTCCCGGGGGCTCCTTACCCATAGCTCCTCGGATCCACATACAAACATACATACATACAGATGCCAATATTTCATGGCCAACTCGCTACAGAACATAACGTAACATACTTTTCAAAACAACTTACATATGCTTTCATATCTAATTTTCCAAAACAGAGTTGTTTCACAAGGTCATAAACATATCATAGCCAACAGGTACGTATATAATAGATATACTCTCATGCAGGGGTTGAAATCAGCATATTAAGGCCATAGGTCGCATAACTATACAAAATCCTAAACCTCACCTCGTGAAAGTAGAGTCTGAGAGTGTGAAGGGCCAAACACTCTAAACCTCGGGCCCACCGGCACCACCAAACTCTGTGACAAGACATACAGAAGCCCAGACTTAGACTCTATATGAACCAATCAAGACGCACGGCGTTGCTCAACATGATCGTGGTTATGCATAAGTGTTCATGTTGTGCTTGGATAAGGTGTCGTGGTCAATCAAGGCATATCAATGCTCAACAAGATCATATTTACAAGCAACCATCATGCAATTCCATATCCAAAGATGCAAGATCAATTTAGGAAGTCAATGTATTCACGAAATGCATATTAAATCATTCAATGTCACAGGGTTCAATTATAATATTAGAATTAAGCATCAAGTTCATGTCGAGTTATAAAGTGCATAAGTAAGAGCAACTTGATCATATAAACATACAAGGTTGTTGTACGTAGATGGCATGCTTGATACAAATAAAGAGTGCATTTAATTCACTTAAGATCATACTTTACAACTTCACAACATGTTTGGTACACAAGCTCAAGTCACATACATAGTTTCATAAATATTACACTTACATCCCCTAAGTTATTTATAAAAGTTTAGAATTATTACACATACATCCCCTTAGTTGATTACTAAGCATAATTGTTCATTTAAAGTGTTTATACAATTATTCAACTAGGAATTAATTACTTACAAGCATTACAATTATCAATTTATCGTAATTCATAATATACCATTTTCGAGTAGTAAGAATAAATCAAGATATTACAATTCTAACTCCTATCATGCATCAAGTCTCAAGTTGTTCAAGCATCTTTCATGTATCTAAATTTATATTTGAAACACAATTTACAATAAACATCACATTGAGAACGTCTCAAATTCATATAGAGAAATCACAACATTTTCGTTCTTCTAAAATATCATTCAAGTTCATTTAGTCACATAAAAGATTAGTTTCTAAATATTACACTAACACCCCTTCATATCTAAACACATAGCATAAATTCATCACATCGGGATTCAAATTGTAAATCAAAACATTCATGCATATCACAATCCATTCAATACATGTTTTCGAATATGATTGGAAGACATCTCGATCAACAAACCAACAATAACCAATTTATTTGCACTTAAAACAATTAATTCAAATAATCACAATTACGCAAAATAATTCGTAATAAATAGATCGAGTGTCCGATTAACGAACGGAAAGTGGCGTTGAACTCACCACAACGAGACTAAATGAACTTGAATGATATTTTAGAAGAACGAACATGTTGTGATTCCTCTATATGGATTTGAGACGTTCTCAACATTATGTTTGTAGTAAATTGTGTTTCAAATATAAAATTGAGATACATGAAAGATGCTTGAACAACTTAAGACTTGATGCATGATAGGAGTTAGAATTGTAATATCTTGATTTACTCTTATTACTTGAAAATGGTATATTATGAATTACCATAAATTGATAATTGTCATTTTTGTAAGTAATTAATTCCTAGTTGAATAATTGTATAAACACTTCAAATGAACAATCATGCTTAGTAATCAACTAAGGGGATATATGTGTAATGATTCTAAACTTTTATAAATGACTTAGGGGATGTAAGTGTAATATTATGAAACTATGAATGTGACTTGAGCTTGTGTACCAAACATGTTGTGAAGTTGTAAAGTATGATCTTAAGTGAATTAGATGCACTCTTTAATTGTATCAAGCATGCCATCTACGTACAACAACTTTATATGTTTATATGATCAAGTTGCTCTTACTTATGCACTTTATAACTCGACATGAACTTGATGATTAATTGTAATATTATAATTGAACCCTGTGCCATCGGATGATTTAATATGCATTTTGTGAATACTTTGACTTCCTAAATTGATCTTGCATCTTTGGATATGGAATTGCGTGTTGGTTGCTTGTAAATATGACCTTGTTGAGCATTGATATGCCTTGAATGACCACGACACCTTATCCAAGCACAACATGAACACTTATGCATAACCACGATCATGTTGAGCAACGCCGTGCGTCTTGTTTGGTTCATATAGAGTCTAAGTCTGGGCTTCTGTATGTCTTGTCACAGAGTTTGGTGGTGCCGGTGGGCCCGAGGTTTAGAGTGTTTGGCCCTTCACACTCTCAGACTCTACTACTACGAGGTAAGGTTTAGGATTTTGTATAGTTATTGACCTATGGCCTTAATGTGCTGTTTTTAATCCCCGCATGCGAGTATATCTTATACTTATAATTTAGTATGTGTTGGATATGATATGGGTATGATCTTATGGACCACCTTTGGTTTTGGAAAACTATTATGGAGGTATATGTGAGCCTTTTGGAAAAATCAGTTGTGTTATGTTTCTTTAGCGAGTTGGCCATGTTATATGGTATCTGTTCTATCCTGTTCTATTATGTTATGGATCCTAGGAGCTACAGGAATCGGTACCCCCGGGACGGTTAAAGCCGACGGGGCATTTATCCATTGCGTTCCAAGGAGCTGCGGGAATGGGTACCCCCGGGACGGTTAGGGCCATCGGGGCATTTATCGATTGCGTAGTTTCTATTTGAGATATCACTGCGCGACCTTAGGGTGATGAGGGAGGCGTGATATCTTGAGCCTTCGGCTAAGGCCGGAGATGACTCTTGTGGGTTCGCTACCCTCTTGAGATCGAGTCTATTTTAGACGGTGTTATTATAGATGGTTTTAGGGACTATACATCCCCTCCATCATTGGTGTAGCGGTTAGATTGATTGTGATTTATGTTCTGAGGAGTAAAGGTGGGAAGCTCGTACTCACCGAGCAGTTGATTATGTTATGTTATGGAATTATGAATCGGGATAGAGTCTTTCTGGAAAATGGTTTCTAAACTTATATCTATATCTTATTCGGGTTCTTTCAAAACGTTTTGGCATGTAACACCTATCCCCGGTTCATGAGTCCATCCTTTTTATTCTGTGCTATGCTCCTTATATATATATATTGTGGGTGTGCGTTAGCCCCCTCACTCGGTCAAGTTGACTGACCCCTCATTTACACTTTTAGTTGCAGGATTGTTGGCGTTTGCTAGGCGGAAGTTAGTCATTTGAGTTGCACTTCGTCGGTCTAGTCTTTCTATTTGCATTTTTCTTTTCATACACTTTACTTATGCTTTGACTTGTAGACTTGAGATTATACTTTCCTATTCGGTAGCCCTGCGTGGCACTCTCATTCGGCCCTTGTGGCACTTGATGATTATTACTTTATGTTGATATTCGGGACTAGGGATTTATGCTAGTTGAACCCGTCACTTGTTATGTTTGTTGATCTATTATTCGGGATTAGGTATCTATGCTAGTTAAACCCGTCACCTGCTTTGTATGTTTTGCTTTAAATGCTTCCGCTATCTATTGTTGTTGGTTTTAATTGCTTCCGCACTCTGAGTTTTGGTCAAGTTAGATCCGCCTAGCCTTGTGTGTGAGTTGGTCTCCCGTTCGCTCTGATTCGGATTCGGGCATGGACTTTCATTTCATGCTCCGGGTCTGGGTCATAGTGCGGGGGATGTGGCACTTTATAACTCGACATGAACTTGATGCTTAATTCTAATATTATAATTGAACCCTGTGACATTGAATGATTTAATATGCATTTTGTGAATACATTGACTTCCTAAATTGATCTTGCATCTTTGGATATGGAATTGCATGATGGTTGCTTGTAAATATGATCTTGTTGAGCATTGATATGCCTTGATTGACCACGACACCTTATGCAAGCACAACATGAACACTTATGCATAACCACGATCATGTTGAGCAACACCGTGCGTCTTGATTGGTTCATATAGAGTCTAAGTTTGGGCTTCTGTATGTCTTGTCACAGAGTTTGGTGGTGCCGGTGGGTCCGAGGTTTAGAGTGTTTGGCCCTTCACACTCTCAGACTCTACTTTCACGAGGTGAGGTTTAGGATTTTGTATAGTTATGCGACCTATGGCCTTAATATGCTGATTTCAACCCCTGCATGCGAGTATATCTATTATATATGTACGTGTTGGCTATGATATGTTTATGACCTTGTCAAACAACTCTGTTTTGGAAAATTAGATATGAAAGCATATGTAAGCTGTTTTGAAAAGTATGTTACGTCATGTTTTGTAGCGAGTTGGCCATGAAATATTGGCATCTGTATGTATGTATGTTTGTATGTGGATCCGAGGAGCTATGGGTAAGGAGCCCCCGGGACGGTCAGGGCCATCGTCAAAATTCGCCGAAAAAATCCCAAAAAATCAGTCCTGAATGAAGTCTTCGTGCCCGTTCCGAATCCTCGATCAATTTCTGGAAATTCCAAGCCGATTGTCCTAGATCTGAAATCTAAGAACACGAAAACCCTAAATCTTCAAACTCAAATTACTTCCAAATCGGTGAACCAAAATGAGATCCGAAAGAGGCGTTGTCTTACCCATGACGACCTATTCGATAGCCCTAAGGTATCTTTCCGGAAAAATCCTTGGAGCTAGTGCCGCCGTTGCACCGCCACTTTGCCGCAGCCGATCCGCCGCCAAACCACCGAATCTGGAGTCGCCTAATCAAAGATCACTAGTTCTCGTCGTTCCAAACAACTTTCGTGAAGATCCCGAGACCAAACGATGGCCGGAAAAGGCCCCCGTTGGCCGTCGAAGTTTCTGCCGCCGCCGCTACAGTAACTCGCGCCGCCGCCGCGAGCTTTGGGTGGCGCGTGCGGCGCCGTCTCTGCTCCGATGGCCGCACCGCCGACGTCGACCGCTGCGCCGGGAAGTCCTCTTGCTGGGTCTTCGGCGCGTGTACCAAGAAAGTGGCCGGAAAACGCCGCGAAACGCCGGCGAAGTGGCGACGGTCTGACAGCTCCGCCGTTGCTACTGAAATCCGGCCATAACTCTGCCACTGTTCGTCGTTAGGCCGTGAAATTCATACTCTTACATCGGTCTCGCCGAGATAATCGAAATGGACTATTCATTTGTTGAATTCCATCGAGAAACGATCGAGTTATGGGCTCGTAACCGAAGCCGCGCCTAGTACCCACGGGAGAGAGAGAGTGGGAGAGGAGAGAGAGAGAGAAAAGAGATTGGGAGAAATGTATCTTGTGCACGAGCTATATACAACCGGGTATCCTTATCGCGTAGCAAGTAATAGCGCTTACAAATAATCGTAGATAAAATTGGTAAAGTTACGAATAAACATTCAAGCTCCGAATTAATTTTACAAATTAAAATGAAAGAGATAGATTTACCAATTAGAGTTTAATTCAATTTAATTTTTAAAAATCTTTTGTATAATTTAACGACACTTTGTAAACACATGATTGAAAATTAATATCAAGGAATTCAAGTAAACCGAAATTAAACAAGTTAAGTAACATGATGGATTTAAAATCAATTTAACAATTATTTCATGGAATAAATTTGAATTAAATCAAATTAGATAGTTAGGGTTAAATATGCTCGTAATTAATCAAGTTGGCAATTAATCTTAGAATAATTCGAATGAACACATATTAAATTGGATTTACATTAAATCACATAATTCAAGAACTCTTAAATTAAACACACACAAGTGTAGAGACTTACTTGTTAATGTCGTCAGGACGCCCTTCGAGAATACGGGGCGTCACAACATCCTTCGAAGATCGAGACAGTTCTTCAGTGGCAGAGTCCGAAGAATGTTTCTGAGGTCAGAAGTTTCTTGGGTTTGGCTGGGTATTATCGAAGGTTTGTAAAAGATTTTTCAAAGATTGCCGCTCCTTTAACTCGGTTGAATAAGAAGGAAGTTAAGTTTGAGTAGTGGGAAGTGTATAATTCGACACCATCCCGGAAAGGCCAATGTGGTTGCAGATGCGCTTAGTAGGAAAGCTAGCGTGTCAAGTGTTAAAGTGGAAGCTACGGATGAATCTGAGTCGTTCAAGCTGAGAGCTAGTATTCGGAATATTACAGTTCAGCCGGATCTTCAGCAGAGACTATTTGAAGCTCAAAGAGTAGATTCCGAGGTTCAGAAATTAGTGCAGAAAGCTAGAAATGATCTAGAGAGTCCGTTTGGGTTTGATGATATCGGGCTTCTAAGGTTTAAGAACAGAGTGGTCGTACCGGAAGAGTTGAAACAGTTGATTTTGGAAGAAGCTCATCGATCAGGGTATTCGATACGTCCCGGGAGAAACAAGATGTATAAGGACTTAAAGAAATTTTATTGGTGGAATGGACTTAAGCGGGATGTGATCCACTTTGTGAAAACATTGCTTGACTTGTCAGGTTGTGAAAGTAGAGCATCAGAAGCCATCGGGGCTACTTCAGCCGTTACCTATCCCAGAATGGAAATGGCAGCAAGTGGCAATGGATTTTGTTTCGGGTCTTCCTAGAGTGAAAGGTGGTTTAGATGGAATTTGGGTGATTGTGGATCGATTGACTAAATCGAGACATTTTCTGGCCATTCGGATGTCGGATAAGGTAAATAAGTTAGCTAAGAAGTATGTTGATGAAATTGTCCGACTTCATGGTGTGCCAGTCAGCATTGTATCAGATCGGGATCCGAGGTTTACTTCTAGATTTTGGCAGGAATTGCAAAGGAATCTGGGAACAAGGCTTCAATTCAGCACAACTTTCCATCCTCAGACAGACGGGCAATCAGAAAGGTTAATTAAATATTTGGAGGATATGTTGAGAGCATGTGCATTGGATTTTCCGAGTTCGTGGAACGAGCAATTGCCTTTGATTAAGTTTGCCTATAACAATAGCTTTCAAGCCTCGATAGAAATGGCGCCTTATGAAGCTCTTTACGGACGGAAATGTAGATCTCCGTTGTTCTTTAATTTGGAATAATAGAATTGGACCAAACAGGAAGGTGTAAAACGAGGGGAGAAAAAGGAAAAGCCCTCTAAGGCTGTGCAAGAGGTGATTGATCAGGTTCAAATAATCCGACAACGGATGAAAGCAGCCCAGGATCGACAGAAAAGCTATGCCGATCACCCATGAAAAGATCTTAAGTTTGAGATTGGTGATAGGGTATACTTGAAAGCTTCGCCACGAAAGGGATTCTCGAGGATTGGAGGAGGAGGAAAATTGAATCCTCGATACTTGGGACCATATGAGATTCTTGAGAAAATTGGAGATACAGCCTACCGGTTGGACCTACCTCTGAGTTTGACCGGAATTCACAACGTATTTCATGTTTCTCAGCTTCGAAAGTATTATCCGGATGAATCCGAGATCCTACCCGTTGAGGAAGTCGAACTTGAGCCTAACCTCACATTCGTTCAGAAACCGGTTAGAATTTTGGATCGAAAATTGCAAGAATTAAGAAACTGGCAAATCCCACTAGTTAAAGTCTTATGGAGAAGTGACAAAACGGAAGAGGCTACGTGGGAGACGGAGGATAAAAGGAGGAAGTTCCATCCCAAGTTGTTTTCGGACAATCAGTGAATTCGAGGACGGATTCTTCTTGGGGGGGGGGGGGGGATTGTAACTCCCCGACTTTTCAAGTCGTTCAGGTATGAATTATGTGATAATTACGTGCACAATTTAATTTATTTTAATTACGTTATTAAGTGTTTTATTTTTTATTATATGAAATTATTGAATAATTGGATTATTTGAAAATGTTTGAATTTGAATTTATATGAATTTTGAACGATTTGCGCTTGTATGAATTGTTTGCTTGCCGTTTCTACGTGAAATGAATTCGAAACTTCGTGGAAATTTAATATGTTGGACTTATATGTGTTATGAATATGGATATATGTTCGTTTCATGTTTTTGGGTTCATTTGCATGAGTTATGAATTTATTTTGATTTTGGAATCCAAAACGGGGGCTAACGAGCAATTAGCACACCATTGGTTCCTTATTTGATATCTTGAGCTACGAAACTCGGATTTGATTTTCGTCAACTTTGTTGAACTCGTATTGAAAATTCGAGTTTAATAAATTTAGCCTTATATTTTTCCAAAGTTATTTGAACCTCCGAAATTCAACCGAAACATGCAACGTTCGCCAAAACTGCCACATTTTACTAAAAGAGCCATATCTTATTCAAACCTTGACCAATTCAACCATGGTTTGATCCCTTGGAACCCTAACTCAACCCCCTAACCTGGTCTTACTCTAACTAACCGACCCAACCTTCATCACTTGGAGAAATTCAGCCAAACACCCCCTGTATTCCAGTTATCCCGTAGCTCTTGCCAAACCTTGGAGATTCAAACTCAAATCTCCTCCAAACTTCATCCAATCCACAAGGTAAGCTTAGGGTTGTAATATAAATTCATTATGAGTCATTTTGATCTATTCATCCCCAATTTTGAGCATGCTTTCATGAGTTTTGGAGAAGAAGATGAATAGTTAGGTTATGGAGAAATTTGTTGATCCCTTTGATTCCTTGATGGTTTTGGTTGATTCAAAGCATGAATATGAATGTCTTGACTCCTTCTCTGCATTTATGGTGATGTATTACATGGTAGTTGAAGCATTCATGAGTTGTCATTAATGGAGTTTTGAAGAAATTTCATAAAATGATCACATAACCTTCATCTCACGTTTCAACACTTTGGGGACTTGTTTAGTTGAGGTTTTGGAATTGTTTCATTGCATATTGGTGATCATTGGTTGCCTTGGAGTGTTGGTTGTTGATCATGGAGCTCGAACAGGGGTGTGTTTGTGTATGGTTGTTGTGGGGAAGAAGAAGGAAAAGAGGGGATTTTTCGCCTGACCTTGTTAACGCCCATTAACCCTTTTTGAACTAAAGGAGGTAACGCCCGTTACCTCCCTTCATTCCTGAACATTGGAAGCTTGTCTCCGTTAACGCCCATTACCCCCTTTTTGCCTAAAAAACGTTAACTCCCGTTAACAAGCTACTATTGTTGTTAACCCCCATTAACGCTTTTAGCCTGAAATCTTTTAACCCCCATTAACCCTGCAGATTGAAATTGGTCAAGGGATGTTTGTGTAATTTTCAATACGTTCGTTTATGTTTCATGTGGACCTTAATTACGTACTTAATGTGTAAATTATTTAATTATTAATATGTGAACACTCAATTATGAATTGCCTTGATACTTGAATGCGTAATTCATTCGATTATTTCTCCATGTCACTTTTGTAGAAGGATTGAGACCTTATGATTATGAACGAATACAGTTCTACCGTATATTGATTAAATGGATTGTTTATGTGAGTATGTGAACCTAGTTGCACTCATGACCATCTCCATCACACATTATTGCCTCATATACATTCATATCATGATCATCTCATTGTCGAGTGTCTTATTTGGTCGTTTTGAGTCTCACTTCACCTTTTTTGCACAGATTTTGATCCTGTTGGAGACGAGGTCGGTCCGTGAGGCTCTTGTGCTTCTTTTTGTCGTTCTGTGGTGGGTTTCTCTTCTATCTAGTTATATGACCCTATATACCTTCAATGTGGAAAGTTTCGATCAAAATTAATATATGTATATAGAATCATTTCGAAGAGTAAATGTTTGCAACGTAAAACACTTATTTTATGAATCCAACCAAACTTTTTGGAGAGAAATGAATGAATACATGAATGGGTCCCAGGGACTTAGTGTGAGTGGCTATCCGGGAAGGCATGGACCGACGGTGATCCCTCACATTAGTTCCACCAATGAACGGCGTAATCAGACCTCGTTACGAGTTAGCGAGGAATGGACGCAGAGTGCCATCTGGGGAGTCATGTTACCCCTTTTGGTCAATGAATGGGTGGTCGGGGCCTTGCAAACCCGCCACAAACCTGGAGGAAGAAGGTGTAAATGTTATTGATTGTACACGAAAGAATGATGTACATGAAAAGAAAGAAAGAATGAACGATTAATGAACTACACAAGGTGTTGGATGGAGATAATGCACGCCCACTCGCTGAGCTAAGAATGACCTAATGTAAATGAATCGTTATAATCCCTTTTGATGATTTCTCTATTTCACCCACTTGGGAAATTCTTTAAAAACCTCATTTGGGATTATAGCTTGCATGTGAATGTTTAAATATCGTTGTATATTATATTTATGCCCTGTTTTTATACCCACCAGTCCCTTTTGGACTGAACCCGTTTGGTTTTCAGTTGTTTTATGCAGGTGTCAGGGAGCTAGGCGGGAATTCGAGTCATTAGGTCTTGCATTCGCTTCTAGCTCTTGTATTTTTGGTCTTACACTTACATACTTTCAATTATGAATATTGTTATGGAGTGTAGATGTTTTGGGCCGTGATGGCAGGTGAATGATGTATATGAATTATTTTTGGAGCTTTGGTGCTCATGGTATATATATATGATATATGTTAAGTGATTGCTTCCGCTTTAATGTTTAACTCTGATTCGTATCGTTTAAGGGTTAGCCCGCCTAGCATAGAGTGTGTGTATGCCCCCGTTCGCCGTGATTTAGCTCGGGTATGGAGTGTCCATTTTATATTCGAATCTGGTCTCGGTGCGGGGGATGTGGTATAAGAATTTAAAGCGATTCTATTGGTGGAATGGTTTGAAACGGGAAGTGATCAACTTCATGAAGCATTGCATGACCTGTCAAGTGGTGAAGGCGGAACATCAAAAGCCATCGGGGCTACTTTAACCTTTACCTATCCCAGAGTGGAAATAGGAGCAAATAGCTATGGATTTTGCTTCGGGTTTGCCAAGAGTGAAAGGAGGACTTGATGGAATTTGGGTTATTATAGACCGTTTGACGAAGTCTGCTCATTTCCTTGCCATAAGAATGTCCGACAAAGTAAGCAAGCTAGCTAAGAAGTACAAGGATGAGATTATAAGACTTCATGGAGTACCGGTTAGTATTGTGTCGGATCGGGATCTAAGGTTTACATTGAGATTTTGGCAAGAGCTTCAAACGAATTTGGGAACAAGTCTTCAATTCACCACAATTTTCCATCCTCAAATCGACGGACAGTCAGAGAGGTTAATCAAGTACTTGGAGGATATGTTGAGGGCATGTGCATTGGATTTTCAGAGCTCATGGAACGAGCAGTTGCCATTAATCAAGTTTGCTTACAACAATAGTTATCAATCCTCGATAGGGATGGCACCTTATGAAGCTCTCTACGGACAGAAATGTAGGTCACCGTTGTTCTTTGACTTGGAGGAATGGAATTGGACCAAACAAGAAGGGGTAAAAAGAGGGGAGAAGAAAGAAAAACCCTCTAAGGCCGTGCAAGATGCAATAGATAAGGTCCAGATAATTAGACAACGGATGAAGGCGGCTCAAGACCGATAAAAGAGCTATGCTGACCTTCGGAGGAAAAATCTTGAATTTGAGGTTGGAGATAGAGTCTTCCTAAAGGCTTCTCCACGAAAAGCGTTTTCAAGGATTGGTCGAGGAGGAAAACTAAACCCTTAGTATTTGGGACAGTATGAGATTTTGGAGAGAATTGGAGATACGGCCTACCGTTTGGATTTGCCTCCAAGTTTAACAGGAATTCATAATGTGTTTCATGTCTCGCTACTCCGAAAATACTACCGAGGTGAATCTGAGGTTTTACCTGTTGAAGAAGTGGAACTAAAGCTCAATCTTACCTTTGATCAGAAGCCGATTAAGATTTTAGACCGGAAGTTTCAAGAGCTCAGAAATCGGCGTATCCCACTTGTCAAGGTTCTATGGAGAAGTGATAAAACGAAAGAGGCTACGTGGGAAACGGAGGATAAGATGAAAAGGTTTCACCCCGAATTGTTTCCGGGCGATCAGTGAATCCGATGACGGATTCTTTTAAGGGGGAGAGATTGTAACGCCCCGACTTTTCGGCCGTACAAGTATGACGTATGTTTTTAACAAATTACGCGAATTAATTGTTTATAAGTGATTTATATATTTAATTTTATAATTAAATGTTAAATGTTAAATAATTATATCTTTAATTTTATTAATATTAAATTCATATTTAATTCGTTGACTTTGATTTTATTTAAAAGTGAAATTTATTTTTTGTTATTAAATTTGGAATTCTAATTGAATTTGTGAATGCATTGCATATGGGTGTTTAATTATTACTTTATTTTATTTTATTTTATTACGTTTAATTGTTTTTTTTAATTTTATTTTATAAATATTTGAATTATTTGAATTTAATTGAATTCTTGAACTATATGCGCATGTATGACATGTTTGTGCGCCGTTTCTTTAGGAGTTGATTTTGGAATTTCGTGGAAACTTAGTATGTTGTAGATTTATGTGTTATGAACATGTCCATATGCTCGTTTCATGTTTTAGATCTCATTTGGCGTGCTAACGAATTTATTTTGAGTGTTGGAACCAAATCGGGGGTTATCGTGCAATTAGTGCACCCTTGGTTCCGTATGTGATATCTCTCGGAATCGAGTTCCGTCAACTTCAGTGGACTCGTATCGACGACTCGGGTCTAATGAACCTAGCCTCATATTTTTCTAAGCCTATTTGGGCCCTCGAAATTCAACCAAAAAACAAATAAGCCACAAAACTGCCACATTTTACCATTTAAATCATAACTCTTACCATACTTAACCAAATTAACCATGGTTAGACTTTTTGGAAACCTAACTCAACCCTCTATGGTCTCCCACTCACCCCATACCGAACCACAGTCCAACGAAAGAGGAAAAACTCAGCCAATCTTCTGCATTCCAGTTCCATTTTCGCCACTCTACAAACCTTGAGATTTTTTAGCTCAAATCTCTTCCAACCTTCAGCCAATTCAAGAGGTGAGTTTAGAATGGTAATATACATTCATTTATCATCATTTTGAGCCATGCATCCCTAATTTTGAGCTAGTATTGATGGAATTTTGAGAAGATGAATGAATAGTTAGGTTATATTATGATTTCTTGATCTCATGAATTCCTTGATGATTTTGATGGTTTTAAAGCATGAAAGTGATCATCTTGACTTCCTTATTGTATTTATGGACATTTATTTGGTGGTAGTTGGAGATTTATTGAGATACCATTAATGAGTACTGGAAGAAAATGGAATGAAATGAACTCCCTCCCTCCTTGCTCACGTTTGTTGACTTAGTAGTTGGTTTGAGAGTTGTTTTGAGGTTGTCAACCATAATTGTTGCTCCTTTGCATCTGATCTTGTTGGCATATGAATGGTGGAAGCTTTGAGTCCTTTATGCTCTGTTTTTTACCCTGTTTGCGGCGATTTTTTTTTTCTGATGTACGTATAGGTCGCGGCCGCGATCACTTCAAGCTTATTTTTCGTCGCGGCCACAGATGAAAGCTCATTTTGCTTCTGTAATGGCGTCACGGCCGCACCAATCTTGTGAAGGATGGTGTCGCGGCCGCACCTGGGTGTGCTTCCTTTCGTTGCTGCTGTGATCTATTATGTTTGTGCATGGCATTTAGGTTGTTTGCATACAAGTTAGGTACGTGTATATATATATATATATATATATATATATAATATTTGCATGCATGTGTATTAGAATTAAATTGTTTGTTGTTAATACATGCATGATCATACGTATATATATAATATTTGCATGTACATGCATATTCATATGTGAATATATGTGTGTGTATATATATATATATATATAGTACGTGTCTTTAATGTCTTTAATTGTCTATTTTCTAATTGTAAACATGAAATAGTACGTGTTATGATCGTTATATGAAATTCGTTGATTGATTTGAGGTGAAATGTGAAATTATGAACTTGAATGAATATGAACGCTTTTTTGAATGAATGAATTGCTTGTTTATATGCCTTAAAGGCATTAATCGTGCACATGAGCTGTGACACCCTGCTCGTTCGCACGTACAGGTTTGTACCACGAGTGAGTTTATTTTCCGTATATATATTTATTTTCATTTTATTTGATGCATTCATATTTTATTTTTAATTGTTTTCTTTTATGAATTATTTGAAATAAAATGAAATATATGATTTAAATGCCAAGAAAATGTCTTGAGTGGAACTATGATGGGAATTATGAATTTATGATACGTAAATTTTATTCCCGAGCATGCTAATTTTGTGAATTATGTGAAATACGTGATTTAAGGATGTAATTGCATGATTTTAAAATATGGGGACTTAATTGAAAATTTATTTTTGGACTAATTTGTAACTTTTTGAAAGTTTTGGACTCATTTGAAAAATGAGTCATTTTAGTACATGTGTGCACGTTTTAATTTATATCTTGAGCTACGACACTCGGATTCGAGCCCCGTCTTCGGCGTTCAACTCCTTTCGACAACCCGGACGCAATAGAACAAGTTTCGTAATCTTTCGATGTCATTTTGATCCCCGACAAAGCAAATTTCAGCCATACGTACCCTAAAACAACCCTATGACCTATCTTGAAGCTATTAAACCTAATCTTCATCATTTTTCTTTACTTATTTCATTCTAAATCATCCTCTCTCTCACCCTTACCTGCTGCATCGTTCCTCACCAAGAGAAAAAGGGGAAAACATGAAGGAAGAGGAAGAAAGAAGAAAGAAGAAGGGAAACCTCCATCTTTGGCCATTCTTTGAACTCAACCCATCCGATCCTTTGCCTCTTCTTCAAGATCAAGGTATGAATCTTAATCTCCATGTTCTTGTGATTATTTTGCCCTACTTGAATCATATATTATGATAAAGGATCCATGTACATGCCATATTTGATTAATAACTAGGTTAAACTTGGAAATTCTTGATTATATCTTACCATGCACATACGTGGCTGAAATTTCATGAAATCTTGCTTGTTTCTCGTGGTTTTAACTGCTATTTTGTGCCCATACCTGCTGCATCGAACTGCTGTGAATTATGGAAGAAAACAGGGAATTTTGCAAGCTTTTTAAGGCATGAAAGTGTTGAGTTTTCCTTCCTTCGCTGCTGTCACGTTTTGCCGACGCTGTGTGTTGATTTAGGATTGAAATTGTTGCGTTAGTTTGAGTTGTTGTTGCTGTCAATTTACTGCGTTAATTGCTGCTGCGTATGCCCTGATTCTTGCCCTGTTTTGAGCTGCTGAACTGCTGTTCTTTTGCTGCTGCGTTTGTTGCGGGTGTGTGACTGTGTTGTTGCGTTCTTTGTGCTATTTTGCCTTGAATTGTTGCTCCATGACTGCCCTTTTGTTGCTGCTTCGTTCCCCTGCATATTTTCCCTTGTTTTTGTACTTTTAGAACTGTTGCTGCTGCTGTTACTCCGCTGCTGTGACAGCTTTACCCGGGCGGGGAGAAATGTCAAGGAAAAGTCCCCGGCCGGGGACTTTTGATGCAGAAACCATGGGGCTGCTCTTGTTGTGTGGTTGTGCATATATTTTTGGTATAAGTGTGTGCATGCATATTATATGTACGTGTGTGCTTGGAGTATGTTTGATTTCATACATGGAGTGGCCTTTAATATAGTTGTACGTGTGTTCTTTTGTTCAATTAATGCATGCATGTATACATATGTTTTTATGTTGTATTCATTTATGTGTGTGCCTGAGTATACATAAATATATCTGAGAATTAGATGCATGAAATTGGTAATTGATATATATATCTAAGTGTGCTTGAGTATGTGTACGTGTGTGCATGCATGGTAAATATATATATGTATATGATTTTTATTTGGTGCATGTGTGTGTGTCTACGTGTATGTATATATATATATATATATATATATATATATATATATATATATATTATATGCTTTATATATGTAATGTATATTATATATTTATATTTTAATTATGGAAATGATTTTATTAAGTTTATATTTGTTATGATCTTAATTAATTCGATCTCGCATGCATGATTTTCGTATTTAATTTCATGCTCTTTAAATGCCTTCTTTTAATTGCTTATGACTTATATGTTATGAAAACATATGATATTATATTTTAAATGTCTTGAATTAATTTTATGGATTCTTTTGACTCTAAGCTTATCCTATGATATTGATTAATGTATAACCAATGTGTTATGATATCGATATGAAATTATGTTATGATATTGAAGGGAAAAACGTGAAATGAAATTTGTTAACGTTTAAGTGTTCATTTGATATTTTCTTGCATTCATTGCATTCATATGCATCGCCGTTCGTCTAAGTGGTACATGTTTGAGTCTAAGTCTTTAGTATTTCGTTTGTTTGTCTTAAGGGTGCTTCCGGGAGGAGTCGTGCCCGGATTTTAAGTTGTTTCGGATCGTTTCTTGCACCACGACACTCTTTTGTTCAAAGGTGAGGTTTAGGTTCTTTTCTTTTTAGTTAAGCGACCTAAGTCCCTTAAATGCTCGTTTTCTAGCCCGCATGCGACTATATATTATATATATAGTTAAATATGTGTAATGCACGATATGTTTATGATCTTGTTATCAAGTTTTGGCTTTCGAAGGGGCTATATCTACGAGCATATATGAGCTCATGCTTTAGTGAATGTTTAATGTTTAATGTTTATGAAAGCTTAATGTTAATGTTCGTAATGTTAATGGTTTGTAATAAGCGAGAATGCAACGAAAGGTAAGGTATTGTAATGGTAATGTTGGGCCCCGGAGGTGTGGGTAAGGGGGACCCGGGATGACCATGGGGTCGCCAGTTATTGACCCCTGTACACATCTCCACAGTTTGATAGGATCAACCCGGAACCCACTAGGAGGTTTGGTGGGGGATGGAATCCTCGGGCGTGAGCGTCATGAAACTCACGACCCATACTTAACGTAATGGATGGTTAGGGTCGGCTGGCCCTTCCATCATTGGAGAAGGGGATTGAATGTGATTTCTGTTTTATAATGTAATGTAATGAGGAGCCTAGGATGGGATTTCTGCCCGTACTCGCCGAGCTAAATGAATTGGTTGGATTATGGAACGGGAATACAGTCTTTATTAATGTAAGGTATACGTATATGATATGTTATGTCCTTTGAAAATGTTTTGTTATGCAAAACCTATTCCCGGTTCATAATCTTTATCTTTTACGTGCTTTGCTCTATTTATGTATAGTGTGTGGTTGTGCGTTAGCCCCCTTACTCAGTCAAGATATGACTGACACCTCTCCTTTTCCCACTTTTAGTTTGCAGGTCTTTGAGCAAGAGCTAGGCCGAGAAGTGGGTCGTTCGAGCCTCACTTTTGGGTGTAGGTCGTGTTAGGTGCATTGTATTCATTTTGTCTTGTATTTACAGAATTGATTATGTTATAAATTTTGTGATCGAAATATGAATCGTTATGGCTACACGTATTTGATCATTTGATGTATATTATAATTTGAAATTTTATATTCTAGAACTCCTTTGCTTCCTCTAAGTGATTAGTTGTTGCACGCTCTGAGTATGTTTTAGATCCGCCTAGCCTAGAGAGTATGTGGTCTCCTGTTCGCTTAGACATGGGCTCGTGTATGGACTTGCCATTTCATATGCGGGTTGGGGTCTAGGTGCGGGGGATGTGGTGGCCCGCGCTCCGGGTGCTACATCCTAAAGTGGTATCAGAGCTCCGGGTTGCAAAACTGGAGTTCTAGTGTCTTGTTGAGTCTGTCTAGGTCGTACGGTATGGGACAATGTGGTTGTGTGACTTCATGTGCTTATTTGTTCGTCTCTTTGTTAATTGTGCACATGAACATGTATTGACCCGCATGCATATATATTTGAATTTCTTGAATTTTACAGAAATATGTCTCCAAGAAGATATCATCGTCGAGATAGATCCCTCGAGCGTCGTCATCATCGGGACCACTCTCCTCAAGAAGAGAATAATAATCCACCACCACCACAGATGTATCCGGGGAATTTTATGGAAAGACTAGCGATGTTCTTAGAACAACATAATCAAGAAAGGAATAATGCTCCGCCGGCTGGTAATCATGGAGGAGATCTTATTACGGCCACCCTTAGAGAATTCAAGAATCAAAACCCACCGGTATTCATTGGTGGAAGTGACATTCAAGCTGACGAATGGTTAGTCCAAACAAATCGAGTATGGAATCTTATACCTTGTGGACCAGATGAAAAACATCAATGCACCCTCACCATGATACAAGGACAAGCGTATAATTGGTGGTCGAGTGTTCAAGGGAGATTGGGGGCCTCCGGGGAGGAAATTACTTGGGAAGTGTTTGTCCAATAGTTCAAAAACAAGTATATCCCGAAAGCTACTCGGAATAGACGCTTGAGAGAGGTTATGGATCTCAAGCAAGGAGAGATGTCAGTAACGGATTATATAAACGAGTTTGAGAGACTTTCTCGCTACGCCCCAAGTATTACAAATGACGATGAGAGTAAGACCTCGCAATTCCTTCAAGGACTTCGGGAAGATATGAAGGATGCATTGGAAGCTTCCAATACTAGCACATGGATGAAGGTGATGGATAAGGCCCTAAGAGTTGAAGACCGGGTGGTTATGAGAAGAAAGAACTCTCATATCAGCCAAAGTTTTGGTTCGGTTTCACAAGTAATTCGTAGAAAGAGACTGGTACGAAGTTCACCCCTTTCCGAATTCTCAAAACAAGCAACATAAACCGACGAATACAAATCCTCCCATGGCTATCAAGGGTCCCGAGTGTGTGCATTGCCGACGAACAAATCACTTATCGGAGAATTGTTGGAAACTTCACAAGAGGTGCTTCGGATGTGGGTCACCGGAGCATATGTTAGATCGATGCCCACGCAAAAGACCGGAATATATGCCGGGAGGAAATCCAAGACCCGCGATTCAATCTCGGGCATACGCTTTGGGTGGAGAAAGAGAAAGAAGGACATAAGTTAATCAAAATGTCACTGAGGGAGGTACACTTGCATACATGGCATAACATCACATGCATTGGTCTATCCCGAGATGATTTATTTATTTATTTTTGGGATTCATTATTGTGATTGTTGCTTTAACTTCCTTGTATGCACTATTACTTGCGCATGACTTTGTTATGAGTTCTTTGAGAGTTTTTGGTGAGATTTCCTTGACGGGAGTGTTCGGTAAGCTTGAGGGTCGAGTTCCCCTTGTCAACTTGATAGAGCCACTGAGAAGAGGTAAGGTTTGAGGTGCAAGATCAAAGAAGGCAAGAGATCGAAAATCGAAGAGTCAACTTGTGAGATTGATGAGAAGTTGGATCCGGAGTGGTTCGAGGTCCCATGCCGGACCTAATGACAGGTCCTTTTTAAGGGGGGGAGTTTGTGACACCCCGCTCGTTCGTACGTACAGGTTTGTACCACGAGTGAGTTTATTTTCCGTATATATATTTATTTTCATTTGTATTTGATGCATTCATATTTTATTTTTAATTGTTTTCTTATATGAATTATTTGAAATAAAATGAAATATATGATTTAAATGCCAAGAAAATGTCTTGAGTGGAACTATGATGTGAATTATGAATTTATGATACGTGAATTTTATTCCCGAGCATGCTAATTTTGTGAATTATGTGAAATACGTGATTTAAGGATGTAATTGCATGATTTTAAAATATGGGGACTTAATTGAAAATTTAGTTTTGGACTAATTTGTAACTTTTTGAAAGTTTTGGACTCATTTGAAAAATGAGTCATTTTAGTACATGTGTGCACGTTTTAATTTATATCTTGATCTACGGCACTCGGATTCGAGCCCCGTCTTCGGCGTTCAACTCCTTTCGACAACCCGGACGCAATGGAACAAGTTTCGTAATCTTTCGATGTCATTTCAATCCCCGACAAAGCAAATTTCAGCCATACGTACCCTAAAACAACCCTATGACCTATCTTGAAGCTATTAAACCTAATCCTCATCATTTTTCTTTACTTATTTCATTCTAAATCATCCTCTCTCTCACCCTTACCTGCTGCATCGTTCCTCACCAAGAGAAAAAGGGGAAAACGTGAAGGAAGAGGAAGAAAGAAGAAAGAAGAAAGAAGAAGGGAAACCTCCATCTTTGGCCATTCTTTGAACTCAATCCATCCGATCCTTTGCCTCTTCTTCAAGATCAAGGTATGAATCTTAATCTCCATGTTCTTGTGATTATTTTACCCTACTTGAATCATATATTATGATAAAGGATCCATGTACATGCTATATTTGTAACAGCCCAAAACAGGGCCTGGATGAAAACAGTAAGTTAAGGCATTGGTAAAGCGTTTATAGACCGTGATCCAACTTTTTGAATCATTATGCATTGCATTCTTACATGAACTTTGTGCTCGTATATGATCTGACATGTTTTAAGGGGGAATTCTTGACCTTTGATACAGTTTACTATTCATAATCCGAGCCTACCTTGTTCATATTGCTACTCGAACCCTAGAGGTTCATCACACATGTTTCCCTAACGTTTGAACTTGTTTCCCGAGCTCAGAAAGTCTTTCTTGAACCATAAGGGTATTTTTGGAACTTACCGACCAAAGTTACTATTCATCCAAAAATGAGCTTTTGATTCTGATACCTTTTCTACCCAAGTTTACAGTCGAATCGATCCTTGAGTCGAGACGAGTCTTTTGAAATCATTCTTGGCTTGGAAATCTATTCTGAAACTTTGTTTTTATTGAAAATGTTTTCGAAAACCCTAGTTCACTATTCCTTCTACGAACGGTTTTCATTCGGAAAATGTTTTCTCTTCGGATTTGCACTACTTGAACAATTTCAAGATTTTTGAGATGTTTTACAACTCTTGATTCAAACCCTAGCTTGAAATTTTGAAGCGTACGTTCGTACGTAAGAATTCACTATTCACTCTACGTTTTCAACTTTTTAACGGTAAAACGTTTTATAGTCGATTTTGGACTCAAAACGCTTCTCGATTTATTTCTTGAATTTTGGAAACAACCCGGACTTTAAAATCATTCTAGAAAGTTGTTTTTCACTCTTGTTGAGTTTCGAGCTCAAAACTTTTATTCACTAAAACTAATGTATCTTTCAAACGGTAAATCCGATTTCGACGAATGAATATGCGTTTCAAAGCTAATTTTCTTGCCGTCGGAATGGTTATACTTCCAGCCACTTATCCTCGAGCCTTGGGCATTGAAATTATAGAAATACCCCCAGCAGCCCCATTTTTAGCTTCATATGCCTAAAGCTTCCAAGAGAAGCTATTCCATTTTGCTCTCATACCCTTCTCCACATTTTATTTCCAAGGTGAGGGGCTTTTATTCACAACTATAAATACCCCTCTCATGGCATTTCATTCCTTGCTCAATGTTGTGTTAACAACACCCTTTCTTCTCTCCCTCTTCCGCCTCTTGCCGTCGGCCACCCCCCTCCCTTAGCTATGTTAGTTTGTTTTGTTTTATGTTATGTTTAGTTAGTTTATGTTTTTATGTTATGGTATGTTTATATTATGTTTAGGTTGGGTCTTAGGGCCTTCTCTAAGCCATATAGGATTTTATTTTATGCATTTATTATATAGTTTTCATGATATGTTTTGATAGTTGTTTATATGTTTTAATTGTTTAGTATATGCTTGAATATGTTATGAATTACTCTAGTATATGCTATGATCATGTGATATGATTGTTATATTATGAGAATTGATGCATGATTATGGAATTTGAATTATATTCATGCATGCTAGCTAATGGAATAGTGATTTACAATTAATTATGTCACAACTTGTTACATGTTGGTATTGAATTAAATTGTTACATGTTACATGCCTAAAGGTTCATGATATATGATATGATATGATATATGTTGTGACATGTTGTCACATTGTTATATGATTCTTGAATTATGAATTGAGCTTATGATATGATATGGATTAATGGATTAGTGCCTTGATCATATGTTATACACTTTAATAGTGTCACATGTTATAACCTAAGATATAATAGTGTTTCATAACTTGATCTTATGCCTTAATTGGATCTCTTAACCATAGGTTATACCTTTAACCTAGATGACTCTTGATTATTATTAACATGAACTTGAAACTATAGGTTATAATCAAGATCATAATTTAATTAGGGTGGGTGGGTGTGTGCATGCCGTGTGTGTGTGTTCGTGCATGGTGTGGGTGTGTGTGTATAGTAAGGGTTTGACCCGACCCTTTGACCCGACATGTGAATAGTAATCTTGAATAGTACTTTTGAATAGTGCTTTTGAATAGTAAAAGTGAAATAAAACTTGTGCTTTCGTAATAGACATTTGCACCTGGGGTTTCCATATCCAGGGTCTAAAATGTGTTTTGAAAATGAGTTTCTTTCATGGACTTCTTTAATAACTTAAGGTTTGCGATAGGATTCATAAATTAACTAAAGCTTACTCGGTTATAGTAAGATCATAGTCTAACGTTGAGAGTAACTCACTTTAACGTATTCCTTTGTGTGTTACCTTTCTTGAATACCTTAAATGGTATTACTCTCTTGTGTTACATGTTCTGTATATGATCCTTGTTCATTGTTTCGTGCATTTCATATGCATCTTGGTTAGTAGTGGGTCTTAGTTCTTAAGCTCACTCTAGTACACCACCTACAGGAGTTAAAGTTGAGCACTGGGATGCCCAGGGCACCGCATAATCTGTCTACCTACCTTTTGTTACTATTAGGTGAGGTGAAGTTATAAATGTTTTCCAACTGGAACCACGATTATACTATCGTATCATATGTTTTGAAATTCAATGCTAAACCTCGTTTTGAACTATCCCTTTTATCGGGACATTCTTTTGAAAGGATCATTCATACTTTAATAGTATACCTTGATCTACAACACATGTTTTCCAAAGTTCTGCATTCTTGTTCAAAGACAGTTACCTGATCTGCATATGTTTTCAAAGTACAGTTTACAGACAGTTTCACATGTTTTACAGACAGAATCACATGTTTACAGACAGAATCATATGTTTTACAGACAGCATCATATGTTACAGTTACAGTTTCACATGTTATAGTTAGCATACTGGAGTAGTACTCTGGTCACTGCTAATCTTAAATGCAAGCATACAGTTTACAGTTTGGGCCCGGCGGTTATGTGTGGAGGTGATGCTCGGGAGGTGAGCGCCAACGACATCACCAATACCGGCCGCCACACTTAGACAATTGACACCGACTTTTAACAGGAGGTTTGTTAAGTCAGGACAATCTGTCTGGGAACGGACAGCAAATATGTTCCCAATACATGTTTACAGGTCGCCTAGGGCTAGCTACCCGAAGTGACAACCGGTGGAGGATGGTACATGTTTGTATGTGTTGGTAAGAGTTGTTGTTGACCTTGGTCCAATAGTCTACTGTGTGCGGAGTTGTTGTTGACCTCGGTCCAATGCTCTACTTTATGTGGGGTTATTGTTGATCTTGGTCCTATACTCTACTATACGTGGAATTATTGTTGACCCTGGTCTGATGCTCTATCAAATCATGTTTTCTGGAGTAAGGATGGAGGAGCCTAGCTTGCGGGCAAATTTCTGTTTCATAAAGGATGGTTCATATCTGGAAAAGTTCACTTTACCCTTATCCCGTTTTATGAAAGAACTATGAAACCATCGACAGCATATGTGTGCGCGTGTGATAGCAATCATGAAAATGTTTTAAAACGTGCATACTTTTACAACATTGCGTTCAAAAGAGTTTTATCAACTGAACTTGTTTCAAGTTCTTCTTTAAAGCATTGCAATTGACAGTTTTAAACTTTACTTCAAGTTCTTTATTACTCAGTACTTCCTTCAAGGTATTCCCTCACTTAGTCCTTTTGACTAATACCTCTTCTGTTTTCTTGCCTCGTGGTTTCAGGTCTTGCAGCCGCAGTCTAGAGGTATCTTGAAGCTCTAGATTGTCATTTTTGTCTCAGTCAGGACTTAGTATTACTTCCTTTTGTGTCCTGCATATGTTTTATGGCTGCATCACTTTATGTTTTTGTATATGTTTCTGAATACTTGAGTATCTTTGTTATACTCTTTCTGCTACTCTATTACCGATATTTTGAACTCT
This sequence comes from Lantana camara, assembly GCA_037501455.1. Lineage (NCBI taxonomy): Eukaryota > Viridiplantae > Streptophyta > Magnoliopsida > Lamiales > Verbenaceae > Lantana > Lantana camara. The sequence goes on from CM074855.1 coordinate 64,272,991, forward strand.
GCTGTATCGGTACTTATTTGTGAATATGTTATATGTTCTGATATGCCGAGTCTCTCTTACACGATCGATATATTCTTGCTTGTTACATGCCATCACGCACATGTTTTGAAAAGTTTTAAAATACTCTGATTTTCCGCTGCATAGCCACATCGTTGTACATGTATAGTTCTGATAGACAGCCGTTCGCTGGAGTATTTCTTAAGTGATGGCTCACACCATTACTTGAGAGGTGCTTCAGTGTGGGGGTTGAGACGCCGCTCTCCTCTTGTTCTGGTACGGGTGGGGGCGTTATAGCTTGAGGTGGTATCAGAGCTTCGGGTTAAGTAAGAAGAGACTTAACCTAGATTGCTCTCATGTTGCATCATGGATTATTCACGCATTGCTTCCAGGATCATTCTCATATTGCATCCAAACCGGATATTTGGGGATTGAATGGTTCTGTTGTCTGGATTTCATATCTGTGGTATCTTCTGTATAGCTATGGCAGTTCAGCCGCACCAGGATCCTAATCAGCAGATGGATGAGGCTTTCTTTGAGCAGTTTGAGGCCCCGCGTACTGTGGCAGTTTCTCGCCGTGGAGGCACTCGTTTCTACACCTGGCGTAGGTCTAGGAACAGTGGCAGGCCTGGGTATTCCTATCATAACAGAGTTGTGCACTATCTCGAGTCTGAGAGAGATGGTTACTTTCAGGAGTATCAGAGGACCCGTGAGGTCAGGTTGGAGTCTATGCGCCATCAGGATCAGTCACTGCAGTACCAGATTGATAGGGACATCGCTCGTGAGCATGCTGCGGAGATGACTCATATTGCTGATCAGAGGGCTGCTCGTATTGCTGAGCTGGAGGCAGATCTTATGCAGATGACTATCGATCGCGACACCTCTATGGAGCGTCACCAGCACTACCGTGCACACGTGAGAGCTCGCCTATATGATACCTATCACTTATCCGATGAGCAAGCAGTTGAGGAGGTCGAGGGTCAGGATGTCAGTCAGGCCTCTCAGGAGCCCGAGCCTATGCAGGATCAGTCAGATGGAGGCGATGGAGGATCTGATGATGATGATGATGGCGGAGACGAACCAGCAGGACACGGACAGGGTGAGGTCGTTGCTGTTTCTGATGACACCACCAGGGGTTCTTTGGACCACAGTTATCAGGGTTGATCGCGGATGGGATTTTTCTGTATATAGTACTGATGCATATATATCTATCTATGGATGGCGGACGTATAGCCGGGACAGTTCAGGACTGACTTTTGGATGAGGGGATGTATAGCTATGGTAGATGATCCCCGACTTTTGGCACCACGAATGACGGTTCAGATGACTTGGTACCTACTAGGTTATTTTCAGCAGGGTTGGACGGATTGGTAAGGCCTGTAAAGGAGTCAACTCGATAGTATTGGGTCCTCTCCATTTTGAATTAATACTGTTAAAATGTGGCCTGTAGTAAATTTTACCAAACCTTGCACAATTATAACACTTTCGGCTTTATGTTGGATATCTGTTTACTGCTTTCCATAACTGTCATTGCATGAGTCTTAGAGTTGCTTCAAGATACCATTAGGACCGTTGATAGGATCATGCCATTTCATTTATTGATAGCATGCTATTATTCTTGATATGTTGAATACGCTTCTGGATATGTTGACCATACTTCTGATCATGTTACAGTTCTTGTGGATATGACAGTACACGTTCTGTTCCCGTTTACATGTTGATCATGTTTTGGGATATGTTATACATGTTTCTGATATGTTGATATGTTACCCGAGCTTCTGTTCCCGTTTATATGTTGTCTGATAGTTGTTTCTCATTATATGGTATATGTGGAGATCTTGAATCTTTGCTGACATGTTGTTATGGGAATGTGTTGTTCTCATACTTATGTGTGACTATGTGGGAATGTGAATACGTGGTTACGGATTCTTTGAATCATTATATGTCATGCATCGAATATATATATCTGAATGCTTATGAATTCAGTAACAACATGCCACCAAGAAGAGCACCCCGGAATCGTGTACCACCACTGCCACCCCAAAGAGAGGTCACGCCACCCCAAAGAGATGTCACACCACCCCCTGAACGGGAAGGAACTCCGGAATTAAGGGATGTGCTACGACAATTTATGAGGGCTTGTGCACCGAGAGATAACCCTCCTAATGAAAGGTCATTGGAGAAGTTTCTGAGGATGAATCCACCTAAGTTCTATGGAGAACCGAACGACATAAAGGCTGAGAATTGGATTACTAGTCTTGAGAAGATTTTCGAGGCTATGGAGATCTACCCAGAGGATCGTGAACGAGTTCGGTATGCTACTTTTCTTATGGAAGGAGCTGCATACAATTGGTGGAAGCATGTTCAGCATATGTGGATTGAAAATAACGTTGAAGGAAGTTGGGATAAGCTTATCAGAGAGTTTCAGTAGAAGTACATGCCTCAAGTGACATGATGCACGAGAGGCTGAGTTTATGAGTCTGGTTCAGGGAACTATGAATGTGATGGAGTATGATGCTAGGTTTGTGAGGCTGATTAAGTATGCGCCTCATATTCTGAATGATGAGCGTCGCAAGACGAAGAGGTTCATTGATGGACTGAAGCCCGAACTTCGGTTGGCACTTGCTTCTTTGGACATTGAGACCTAGAACTGGGCTGTTGATAGAGCGCTAAGGGTTGAGGCTGTACACAAGGAGATCAAGATAACTACTGCACGTCAAGGACCTTCTAACCCTAAGCCTTATCAAGGTAATAAGCGACCTTCCGAATCTTTTCCCCAAGGAACTGGAAAGAGGCCAATGGTAACACCACAGCGTCAGCAGCAGAACGCTCCACCGAAACAGCAAGCACAGAAGCAGAAAGCGCCACAACAGCAGGGAGCACCTCAGCCAGGTCCAGAGGAAATTGTTTGCCGATATTGTCGCCGAACGGGACACACTGAGGAGAACCGTCGCAAGAAAGCTGGACAGTGTTTCACGTGTGGTTCCCCTGAGCACCAGATGGATAGTTGCCCGCACAAGATCAGGAGATTTGGGGTCCAAGATAAATAAAAAGGGGTGGTGGGTACGACGAACAAACCGGTGGTCAAAGGCAGAGCTTATGCTTTGGATGGTAAGGAGGAGGTTGATCCTTCGTCTGTTGTGGAAGTTATTGTGCACATTCTTAAAATGCCAGTTAAGGTCTTGTATGACCCTGGTGCTACGCATTCATTTGTTGCATCTAAATTATGTGCGCATTTACAGTTTCCACTTGAATACTTGCCATATAAATTTGAAGTGAGTTCTCCTTTGGGAACTTGCCTTGTTACGGATCAAGTATATAAACGCTGCCCTATATATATTGGTACCCGTTGTTACCCGACGGATCTTATTGAGTTGCCGATGACAAGATACGATGTTATACTTGGTATGGATTGGTTGTCTAAGTACCGAGCTAAGTTGGATTGTTACAAGAAAGAGATCATCTTGGAAGAAGATGAAAGTGGGACATCAGAAGGGAAAGTTGAGAAGTTATCAGTGATTTCTTCGATGGAAGCTAAGAAGTTGATTCAGAAAGGAGCTAGCGGATTTGTTGCTTACCTTTTGAGTAGACCGAGAGATCAACTTAAGATCGAAGAAGTGGAAGTGGTGAACGAGTTCCTAGATGTGTTTCCTGAGCATTTCGATTCGTTACCTCCTGACCGAGAGTTGGAATTTACAATAGAGACGATATCAGGAGCTGAGCCGCACTCAAAGACACCTTACAGAATGGCACCAGCTGAATTGGAAGAACTGAGGAAGCAATTGGATGAACTGATTGAGTCTGGATATGTTCGACCGAGCATGTCGCCGTGGGGAGCGCCTGTTCTTTTCGTTAAGAAGAACGATGGATCATTGCGATTATGCATTAACTATCGGGAGCTGAACAGGATGACTATCAAGTGTGACACCCCGCTCGTCCGACGTGTAAGGTACGCCACGTTTCAACCTTTTAATGTGTTTAATTGTGTGATTTTATATTTTTCGTGGCCCTATTTTGAACTCTTTTAGAGTTTAAGGGCCCCTTTGTAATTTTCTCTTTTTAGGGGTTTTTCGGTCATTTCTCGTTCGGTCCAGAGTTCGACCTCTTTGACCCCTTCCTCGCGTCCGGGGCGGCGAAACGAGTCCGTAGACTCTAAGTTTGCCCCATTCTGACTTCGTTAGCTCGTTCGTTCGACCGTTTTTGCTTACGAGGACCCGAGATTTATACCCCGAATCCTCGTAATTCGTGCCAAAGATCAGACCTCAGCCCCAGCGTCGTCTTCTCCAGCGATCAGCACTATTCACACACAGTGGAGGTGTGTTTACACACACTTATCCGTTCTCGCTCGTTTCTCGACGGAATTCGACGAACCATTAGTCGAAATTCATCAGCTCGACGAGCCCGTCCCAACCGTACCTAGATCGCGGCCAGCCGATGAGCGATGATGGAGATATGGAGGATCTTCAGTCGCAGCGGAAGAGGAGTGGCGGAGCCGCCACTTCACCGGCATCCCGCGGTGGCTTCCGGCCACCTCCCGGCAACACGCGCCCCACAGTCTGCTTGAGGACCTCCCGGCGCATCGCTGGACGTTGGCGGCGCAGCCAATGGCTGGCGGATTGAGGTACATGCGCCGCCCAAAGTAGACGCGGCGGCGGCGCGTTACTATAGCGGCTTTTCCCGCCGCTTTCCGGCGGCTTTTTCCGACGAGGCTTGACGGTTTTCCACCTTTTTCGGCCCCCTGAGCTCGTTTCCGGCCTCCTTTTTAAACGAATCGCGGCGGAGATGGCAGAATCGGCGGTGGCGCGGCGGCAGTGCTTCGGCGGTGGCGTAGGGCCCTTTCTCGGCCGGTTTTGGTGGTGGTCGCTTCACGAAAGTTGCTTAGAACGACGGAAACTAGCGGATGGCATTGGGCCCAACTTGAGAACCGACCGGCGGCGGCGAACCGGTGGAGAACCGGTTGTGGACCGGCGGCGATTTTTTCGGCGACTTTTCCGGCTTATGGCTATGGGGCTTTCGTAGGGCTCGTTACAAGCTTTCCAACGGTATGCCCGGATTTCATTTTCGTTTTACGGTTAGCGGTTAATTTCAGTTTTCGTCGTTGGGATTTGGTTCGGTTTTTCGTCAACGAAGTCCGGCGTGTTTGCTATTTTCTGAAATTGGTTGAGGGCTTTTATTGAGTAGGCCGAGGCGCACGTTTCTGTCCTTCCGAGGATTTTTCCGACCACCGGAGGCGGTATTCCGGTGGCGGCCGATGGCTGTTCGTCCGGTTGCGGTGGCGGCATTCCGGCGACTTTTGGACAGTAGGTCCGTTTCGTTGTGATGAGTCCAACGCCACTTTCCGTTCGTCAATCAGATGTCCGGTTGATTTTATATAAATTTTTGAAGTTATTGTATTTTATTCGTTAATTGATTTTAATTGTGCAATTCGATCCTGTATGTTCTATAAATTGAAATTATGAATTGTATGATACTTGGAAATATGTTATGTTGTATGAAAGCTTGATTCGTGATTTATGGAATTTATTTGCCTCGTATTACGCCTATCTACTTGACTCTTGTTTGATTGCTCCATTCGAATATATGCTTGGTTGTGAGGTGAGTTTAAGGGTATTGCAATTATGGATATATGTATAGGATGGATATGTAATTCGCGTTTATTTGTCTAGAGACCTAGTACTTGATAAGAATTAAATTTATGATGTCTTGATTTATTCTATGTAATAAATGTTATGAATTTATAAGCTATGCATCTCTTGATATAATATGTAATATGAATTATAATATGCTCTGAATGACTTGATTGAATGAATATGGATTATATGCTGCATCATGTATATTCGTGAGCATGACCGTGCGTCTTTGTGGTTGTGTTTGGAGTCTGAGTCTGTGTTCTGTGTTTATTCAGCTGTTCAGGGTTTCTTCAGGGAATGTCTGTCAGCTGGTTGGGTTCCAGTGGGACTTCTTGCCTTGTGTTTTCCGTTCTCATCGGTGTAAGGTGAGCTTTTAGGATTTTTGTTTTAGTTAAAGCGACCTAAAACCCTATATGCTCGTTTTCAAGCCCGCATGAGAATATATACTATATGTATATTAAATATGTGTCTTACGATATGTTATGAATTTTGTTAATTCGATTTGATATGAATTCTTCTGAAATTATACGTATGGGCGTATATAAGCTTAAAATGGTTTTGCAACGAGGCTATGCTCCAAACCGTGTATCATCAAGCAAACTATGGATTTCCCTCAGCATATTGTGAATTAGGAAGACACGGAGAGGTATGTGTATAGCATATGCCGAGTTGCACGGTAAGGTATGTTTCTTATGGTATGTTTCTTAAGTATGAATCATATGTTTCTAGGTTTCGCGAGTTAGGTATGTTTCTTTATGAGTCTTATGAATCCTTATGAATCTTATGAATCCCTGGGCCCTGGAGGCGTGGGTAAGGACGCCCGAGGCGGTGTTGGGCCGCCGGGTTAAGCCTGTGCACGTGCTCCTTTGAAGTACCTAAGCGCGACTCTGAGGGAGATGGAGAAGGCGTGGTGCTTTGAGCCTTCGGCTGAGGCCGGAGAAGGTACGTTATGGGTTCGCAACCCCACGTATATTGAGTTGCACGATGTGGGCCCGTAACCCGCGTGCAGACTTCCTGAGAAAGGTTGGAATACGGGAATATGAATCTATGAATTTATGAATCCTATGAATTTTATGAATTTATGCTTCCTTATGAATCTTTTGAGTCTTTTGTTTAAGGAGTAAGGTTGGAAACCCGTACTCGCTGAATTCTTTTGTTATGTTGATTATGAAACGGGATAGGAGAGTTTGTTTTCAGTATGAGATTTCCACGCTGAGTTATGAATCATTATGAATATAAGGATCTTTAAGAGTTTCTAATTATGAATCTTATGAGTTTCTAAATATGAATCCCTATGAGTTTTAATATGAATCCATATACGTCTCTGAATCTATGAATCCTTATGAGTTTTCAAACTTAAGAAGATATGAGTGTATGTGTAAATATGAGCTCTTTTTGGAAAATGGTTTTGGTATGCAAAACCCTACTCCCGGTTCATAATCTTTCTTTTGATACGTGCTCTGCTCCTTATTATGTATAGTGTGTGTGAGTTCAGCCCCCTCACTCAGTCAGTGGACTGACCCTCGCCCCACCTATGTTTTCAGTCTGCAGGTTCAGGTTCTTGGAGTTCGAGCTAGGCGGCTTTGAGTCTTGTCTGTTGAGTCCGTGTCTTTTGAACCTGTATCGATTTGTTTAAGTTGAGAATCTCTGATCTGCATCCGTTTGTAATTATGTACATAGCATGTTCTGTACAGGATTATGTTTATGCTGTGATTATATGAATTTTCGGGACAGGTTAGGACAGGGCTTGGATTAGTTGAACCCGTTTCTGTATGTTGTTGATTAAAGTTTTTGTTAGTTCATATTTTGATTCGCTTCCGCGTACAGGATTTTGCATATTTTACTTGCACGGGGTTTAGGTACCGCCTAGCTTAGGTTGGATTTTCGTTTGTCACCCGTGCGCTGTGACTTGGTACGTGTGCAGACGTTCCATTTCGTACCACGTGTCGGGTCATAGTGCGGGGGTGTGGTGCCCCACCGCTTGGGGTGCTACATCAAGAATAAGTACCCTCTCCCTCTTATCGAAGAGCTGTTCGATATACTTCAAGGATCGAAGGTCTACTCCAAGTTAGATCTTAGACAAGGGTATTATCAATTGAAGATCAGGGAAGCAGATATTCCGAAGACTGCTTTCAACAGCCGATACGGACATTATGATTTTGTGGTAATGGCATTTGGTTTGACGAACGCACCAGCTGCATTCATGGATATGATGCGCAATATATTCAAGCCGTTTCTCGATAAGTTTGTAGTGATCTTCATCGATGATATTTTGGTATTTTCGAAGACACCGGAGGAACATGCTGAACATCTTCGAATCGTGTTACGCACTTTGCTGGATCACAAGCTATATGCAAAGTTCAGCAAATGTGAGTTCTGGCTTGAGAGAGTTACATTTCTCGGACACATCATATCAGGATCTAGAATCGAAGTAGATCCCTCGAAGATCGAAACGATCATGGATTGGAAGTCACCGAAGAATCCTTCAGAAGTGAGAAGTTTTCTAGGATTAGCTGGTTACTACCGGAGGTTTGTCAAAGATTTCTCGAAGATAGCTACACCTCTCACTAAGTTGACAAAGAAAGAAGGGAAGTTTGAATGGACGGAGAAGTGCGAGCAAAGTTTTCAAAGATTGAAGGAGATGATAACAACTGCACCCGTGTTAGTGTTACTAGAAGGAAAAGAAGGTTATACAGTCTACACCGACGCTTCGAAAGAAGGATTAGGAGCAGTTTTGATGCAGAATGGAAAAGTGATTGCGTATGCAATGAGGAAACTCAAAACGCATGAAATCAACTACCTGACACATGATTTGGAGTTAGCCGCAATAATTTTTGCTCTGGGAAAGTGGAGACATTACCTGTAGGGAGTTATGTTTGAGATCTTTACTGATCATAAGAGCCTGCGATATCTATTCTCTTAGAAGGAGTTGAATATGCGACAGAGGAGATGGATGGAATTTCTGGAGGACTACGATTGCATTATTCAATACCATCCAGGAAAGGCGAATCTTGTAGCCGATGCACTAAGCAGGAAAGTTCATTTGGCACAGATTTCTGCCAACCCCGAGGTTGATCAAAGAGAAAGAATAGAGGTGATAACTAAAGCTCGAGTCGCGAACGTTGTGATGATATCCCCTTTGAAAGAAGAAGTGTTGGAAGCTCAGAAGAACGATGAGTGGATCAAGAAATGTCTCGAATCTAAGGAGAAGAGTGATGAGACTGTAGGCGGATAAATAAACTTTAGATTATTAATTTAATTTGCTATTTAATATTTTGAAATTATCCTAAGTTTAATTTCAAAGTTAAATAGTTAAAATTAAATTGATATTATAATGTTTATTTTATCAACAAATCAAGTGATGACACGTGTCAAAGTGACGTGTTTTGACCAATTAAATCAAGTCTTGCAGTCAAAGAAAGCTAGGACAAATCATATGGCGACAAGTGGCGTATTGCATCATACCAACCAATCAAATTCAAGTCTTATATTATCTCTTTAAAATAAAAATAAAAATATTAAAGAGATAAATAATTTATATGGTTTATTTGATATTATCTCTTCAAAAAAATAAGAGATAATTATTAAATAAACTTTGACTTGAGCCACAAGTCTTGAATCCTACACCTATATAAAGGGGTCATGTGTAGTTCATTCAACACACAACACGAATTCAAGAAAGGCTAAAACCCTCTCTACGAGTTCAAGAAAGGCTAAAAACCTCTCTAAAAGTTCAAGAAAGGCTAAAAAACCTTTCTTCCCGAAGTTATCAAATTTAAGCATTTGATTCGTTATCAAGGCGTTATACCGGCAAATCGACATTATTATTCAAGCTAAATTCACGGAATTACCAACGAGTTCTTCGGCGTTCTTGGCGGAATTTTCCAAAATCCAACGTTTGATTCGTAAATAAGTCGAAGGATCTACGAATTAACGTTATTCAAACTAAATTTGAAGTTGAAGAAAATCAAACCATCAAGTTCATCAAGAACCGTTTGAAGACTCAACAACTTTAAATTCGAAGGAAGAATCAGAGGATCAAGTGAAGATTGAAGACCCACTTTATCTTGAATTTTCAAATAATTTATATTATTTATTCGATATTGACCAAAAATCAATAAACGCGAATTTTTAGTGCAAACAGAGACTAAGTTCAGGGTTGATGAACATGGAATATTGAGGTACAAAGGTCGAGTATGCGCACCAACTGTTTTGAGGAAAGAGATTCTCGACGAAGCGCACAAGACTAAGTACACGATACATCCCGGAGGTACTAAGATGTATCAAGATGTTAAGACGCATTTCTGGTGGAATGGAATGAAGAGAGACATAGCCAACTATGTCAAGAAGTGCTTAACTTGTCAGAAAGTTAAAGCTGAGCACCAGAAACCGAGTGGGAAGTTGCAACCATTACCGATTCCGACATGGAAATGGGAGCAAATCACGATGGATTTTGTCACTGGATTACCCAAAGTCAGAGGAGGACAAGATAGTATCTGGGTGATCATTGATCGATCGACAAAGTTAGCGCACTTTTTGCCAGTAAAGACGACGGATAAGGTTAGCATGTTGGCAAAGCTGTATCAGCAAGAGATTGTCAGATTACATGGAGTCCCGAACAGTATAGTCTCGGACAGAGATCCGAAATTCACGTCGCACTTGTGGAAAGAAATTCAGACTTTGATGGGAAGAAAGTTGAACTTCAGTACTGCAGCGCATCCTCAGACGGATGGACAATCAGAAAGGATGATTAAGTACTTGGAAGATATGCTAAGAGCTTGCGCTTTGGACTTCCAGGAAAGTTGGAAAGAGTGTTTACCTCTAGTGGAGTTTGCATACAACAATAGTTATCAAGCTTCTATTAAAGCTGCTCCATATGAAGCTCTGTATGGAAGGAAATGTAGATCCCCGTTATACTGGGATTTGGATGAAGCGAGATGTACTGAGGAAGGACAGATCAGAGTGAATTCAGCTAAATGGATAAGAGAAGCGACGGAAAAGATTCAGATCATTCGCCAGAGAATGAAAGCTGCCCAAGACCGGCAGAAGAGTTATGCTGATCGACGAAGAAGGGGTTTGGAATTCGTAGTGAGCGAAAAGGTATTTCTGAAGGCGTCGCCAAGAAAAGGGTTTTCCCGGATTGGAAAAGAAGGAAAGCTAAACCCGAGATATGTTGGACCGTATGAGATACTGGAAAGAGTCGGATCGACTGCTTATAGATTGGATTTGCCTGTAGGTCTTACAGGAATCCACAACATATTTCATGTATCTCAGCTTCGCAAGTGTTTCTCGGATGAGACAGAGGTTGTGCCGGTAGAAGAGATACCGTTGGAACCGGATCTGACTTATGTTTTGAAGCCCGCTAAGATTCTAGATAGGAAGTTTCAAGAGCTGAGGAATAGGAAGATTCCTTTGGTTAAAGTCCTTTGGAAGGGACATGGGACAGAAGAGGCAACCTGGGAGACAGAAGAGAAAATGCAGGAGCATCACCCTGAGTTATTTGCGGTTACAGTGGAAGAATCTGAGGACAGATTCTCTTTAAGGAGGGGTGATTGTAACAGCCCAAAACAGGGCCTGGATGAAAACAGTAAGTTAAGGGCATTGGTAAAGCGTTTATAGACCGTGATCCAACTTTTTGAATCATTATGCATTGCATTCTTACATGAACTTTGTGCTCGTATATGATCTGACATGTTTTAAGGGGGAATTCTTGACCTTTGATACAGTTTACTATTCATAATCCGAGTCTACCTTGTTCATATTGCTACTCGAACCCTAGAGGTTCATCACACACGTTTCCCTATCGTTTGAACTTGTTTCCCGAGCTCAGAAAGTCTTTCTTGAACCATAAGGGTATTTTTGGAACTTACCGACCAAAGTTACTATTCATCCAAAAATGAGCTTTTGATTCTGATACCTTTTCTACCCAAGTTTACAGTCGAATCGATCGTTGAGTCGAGACGAGTCTTTTGAAATCATTCTTGGCTTGGAAATCTATTCTGGAACTTTGTTTTATTGAAAATGTTTTCGAAAACCCTAGTTCACTATTCCTTCTACGAACGGTTTTCATTCGGAAAATGTTTTCTCTTCGGATTTGCTCTACTTGAACTATTTCAAGATTTTTGAGATGTTTTACAACTCTTGATTCAAACCCTAGCTTGAAATTTTGAAGCGTACATTCGTACATAAGAATTCACTATTCACTCTACGTTTTCAACTTTTTAACGGTAAAACGTTTTATAGTCGATTTTGGACTCAAAAAGCTTCTCGATTTATTTCTTGAATTTTGGAAACAACCCGGACTTGAAAATCATTCTAGAAAGTCGTTTTTCACTCGTGTTGAGTTTCGAGCTCAAAACTTTTATTCACTAAAACTAATGTATCTTTCAAACGGTAAATCCGATTTCGACGAATGAATATGCGTTTCGAAGCTAATTTTCTTGCCTTCAGAATGGTTATACTTCCAGCCACTTATCCTCGAGCCTTGGGCAATGAAATTACAGAAATACCCCCAGCAGCCCCATTTTTAGCTTCATATGCCTAAAGCTTCCAAGAGAAGCTATTCCATTTTGCTCTCATACCCTTCTCCACATTTTATTTCCAAGGTGAGGGGCTTTTATTCACAACTATAAATACCCCTCTCATGGCATTTCATTCCTTGCTCAATGTTGTGTTAACAACACCCTTTCTTCTCTCCCTCTTCCCCCTCTTGCCGTCGGCCACCCCCCTCCCTTAGCTAGGTTAGTTTGTTTTGTTTTATGTTATGTTTAGTTAGTTTATGTTTTTATGTTATGGTATGTTTATATTATGTTTAGGTTGGGTCTTAGGGTCTTCCCTAAGCCATATAGGATTTTATTTTATGCATTTATTATATAGTTTTCATGATATGTTTTGATAGTTGTTTATATGTTTTAATTGTTTAGTGTATGCTTGAATATGTTATGAATTACTCTAGTGTATGCTATGATCATGTGATATGATTGTTATATTATGAGAATTGATGCATGATTATGGAACTTGAATTATATTCATGCATGCTAGCTAATGGAATAGTGATTTACAATTAATTATGTCACAACTTGTTACATGTTGTGTAGCACCCGGAACGTTAGGCACCACATCCCCCGCACTATAGCCCCAATCCACATATGAAATGGACAATCCATACATGAATCAAAGCTATAGCGAACGGGAGACAATAAAATGACTAAGGCTAGGCGGGTACCCTCAATTTAAAACCAACCAACAATCAAGTCAGAGTAATAAAAAGCGGAAGCAATAACATTCATTCGATACGTATAGGTACCATATTTATTTATTTACTTATAGGTACCAACAATTACACTATCAATACAATATCATCTCCCAACAAAAATAGGTAACAAGGCATGATACAAAATATCCCAAGCTATACATAACAAAATGTGGGAATGAAGTGTGCTAGACCCAAATTTAAAGACCACTAGACTCTAAATTCCCGCCTAGCACGCCCTGCAAAACACTGAAAAGTTGAGGTGTCAATCCAACACAGACTGAGCGAGGGGTATAAATAAATATAAGCGCACTAACATGCAAGTCATAATCTCGGGTAATAATTTTTGGGAAACAATACAATTTAGTAAAATAAAAGATTCCATCGCCCGAGGTTACAACTAATTCATTTGCAATTTAATCAATTCAATACAATCAATTGTGGCCCGGCGAGTGGGGAAATTCTCCAACCTTACACCGACTGTGTACAATCAATCAATCAATCAATTATTAGGTGATTAGGTGATCAAGCAATTTATTACTGTGCACAATTAGCAAGTTCAATAACGTCTTCTTCCTCCTGATGATGGTGGGGTTGCAAGGCCCCACCATCCAATCAATCTGGGCAGAGGGTACATGAATCCCTAAGCCCGGAACTCCTTCCTCCCCTAATCTCCTAGAGGGTTCAGGGTTCACCCCAGTTTGGTGAGGATAGCTCTCGAGTTACCCGTCAGCCCAAGCTTTCCCGGTTTGCTCGAGTCACTACCCTCGGGCCCACAGTGCAATACAATACTCGCCAAATCAATCAATCAATTAATCAATCCCTTCAATAGTTCGGTAAAACATTTGCAAACCAATCTCATTTGAAAACTATAAGTATAAAGATAGGTTTTGGCTTAAACTTCACATAGGGTTGTATGGGTCCTATGTATCTAAAATTAAACCTCACCTGAACGACCCAAAATATCCAAGGAAACAGCTCACGGGGCCTGCTTCTCGTCACCAGGAAGCTGGTCTATGCAAGAAAGACAATTATCCGTGAAACACGACTCAAAATGTACCAAATATGACGAACGGCGGAAATGCAACGAGACGACTGGAAAAATACAATGACCATGAAAATATTGCGTTTCAACATGCAATCAGTCATATAATAGCAATTAGGGGTCAAAGAAGCCGTCGGATCGAGGTGCTAAAAATGCAATTTTATGCAGTGAATTTTGGGCACTTTCTGGACTATGGGAACGGCCGTTCCGGCTTCCCTTTGAAAATGGGAAGGGTCGTTCCCATGGCCTACAGAAAACGCGCCAGCGTTTTCTTAAAAGGGAAAACGTTTTAGCTGGGAACGGCCCTTCCGGCTCAAAGGCCAAAATGGGAACGACCGTTCCCAGCCTCGCTGGCCTACTGTCTCAGCATCATGGGAACGGCCGTTCCAGTTTTAAACTGGGGTTGGGAATGGCCGTTCCCAAAATACGTGAGCAGCTGTAAAAATGAAGACAGAACAGAGCAGCAACAAAGCACAACAACAATCAACAAAAATGGCTTCAAGCCAAGATTAAATGCATAAATTTGATATAATAAATATGCTAGCATACAAATAGATCAACAACAAGTCATAAAAACACCTAATTCCAAGTTAGATCATCAATAATCAATCATTTGAAACCCACACACTCCATCATGCTCCAAGTTCATAATGTTAGGAATAGTGCCCTAGAAAGCCGATTGTATATCCGCTTTGTGCTTTTCCTTATAGTAATCACAGACAATCTTTGAATGAAATAACGAATTAAGGCAACACTTCTTTATATGCTCTTGTTTGGTATGCGTTTACTTTATCTGTGCATGTATGAGAACTCCCCTAATCCTGATGACTTTAGGACTCTGCCATTTAGGTGAAATGGTTCATGAAACGAGCCTTATATCACATAAGTCATGATTAGTAAAATACTCCAAGCCGATGAGTCCTACAGACAGTGGGAGTGTCAACCTGACTCCTCTAAGGCTTGCTTGTGGGATCACGCCCTTAAGAAGGACCACCTTGTTTCATGGAGGTGGAAAGTGTATAGTTGATACGTGCGTGATACATGAGGGTGCTTACTTTAATAAGGGAGTTCACTGAGGCGCCCCGTGTGAGAACATTCCTAAATGGGAAAGGAAGTTTCTATTTTAGGAAATGGAAACTTCCAGATTAGAAAATATCTCACGAGTCATTGATGTGATTAATTGATCCTTAGACTTGAGGTTCCTTCTCACTTTATGAGTTAACTCTGTAGTCTTAGGTATAAGCTTTAAAGGGTGTCGCCTTAGACAAATGATTCAAGGCTTATGCTGGGGCTGCACAAGTGATTCATGAAAGTGAATGAGAATCAAGAAAGGACCTACACTTGCATTCGCAAGGTGATCTCTTATTGTGTAAGTCATTCATATGCCATATGGAGTCCTTGGCCAAGGCAGTAGATCAAGACATCAAGAAAAGTGTTTCTTGGATTGAGATCAAATGGATATGAAATGCACTTAGCTTTAAGACCGGATTATTAGGGTTCTGATTATTCCCTTGCCCTAGATCTTGGTTGAGAGATAGTAAGTAGGAGGATTGTATCTCACATGAATCAATGACTTAAAGGTTCTGTCGAATCCGAACATTCCAATTCAGCTAGGGGTTAAACACCTGTTGCTAGACTATGGTCGTTTAATCTGTGGACTGATTAATTAATTAGTGAATTAATTAATTAGGGTCACTGCTAATTGAATTGAGAACCTAGAGGGTCACACACAACAACTTGGTTACTTGAGTTGAGGCTTGAAAATGATTAAACGAGTTAATCGGGCCAAGAGGGTTCCACACGTGTGAAATCACACGTGTGGCTCACGTGAGTGACACGTGTCACTGTGACACGTGTCACACACGTGTATATATATATATTATATATATATATATTAAATAATTAATTAGTTAATTATTTAATAGACTTTGGTTTAATTTTGAATTAAAAAGAAAGTCTAATTTTGGAGAAAATAATCTAGTTAATTAATTATGAATTAATTAATTAGATAAAAATAAGTTATTTATTTTATAATAAATAAAGTATAAAATTATCCAAAAATAGTTTGGATATTTTTAGCTCTCTTAAAAGTTGACTAGAATTAGAATTCAAAGTCAAAGTTGGAAAATACTTGGTGATCAAGTAATAGGAGAGAGAGGAACCAAATCCATGTCCAATAAGGATTTCGATCGGCACTCCCTCCTATATATAGGGGAGCTCGAGCTCCCCTTTAGAGCTAATATAGACAATTCTTGGTTCATGTGTTGAACACCCTCCTTTCTCCAAGATTAAATTATACCCTAGGTTAAGCCTAAACACTAACTAGAGAACTAGCATCCTTACTAGTTAGATTGTGATCAAGTTGGTGGACTTTCTCTAGAGACTTCAAGTTAGAAGTTTGAAGATTCGAGCTTTACCAAGGAGAGGGGATCAAGCCGCGAGAAGAGCGTTCTTGGGTGGCTTGAAACGCTTCAAGAAAGAATAAAAGAAAAGTAAGTTTTCTATCTTTACGAATTTGGTTACACGATTGCGAGTTCAAGGTCCTTTTGTTGGAAAAATTTTTTAAATTCCGCTGCTTTCTGATTCGTGTTTTCCAACAAGTGGTATCAGAGCCACCTCGTTAATCGTGTTTCTGATTCGTCTCCATTATTCTGAATTTGGTAGAAATTCTTAGGCTTAGATGCGAATTAGGTATTCATGAGTTCTTTTAGAAAGCCTGAAATACGAAACTGTAATTTTTCCTGAATTTCTGAAACTGTTTTCTTAAATTGTGTTTTTGAAAACCGTTTTGATTGAAATATATTTTAATTTTTGGATTGAACCGGGTTTTCGAGAAACCCAGAAATACGAAACGAACACGAAAAGCAACGAGCCTAGGCGTGCTAGCACGTCGCACGCCCAGACCCGTCGCCGCCGCCCAGCTCCTCCCGCAACAGCGCGGGAGTCGTCCCGGGCGGGCCGCCCAGCCCGTCCCGCAACAGCGCGGGACGCCTGCCCAGCCCGCCTAGCCGCGGCGGGCGCTGCTGCGCGCGGCGCGCGCATGATGCGCGGCCAGCGCGCGCACGCGAGCGGCAATTGCCGCGCGCTGTGTGCGCGTCTGCGCGCGCTGCTGCCCGACGGCCCCTCGCGCGGATAGGCCCTTTTCAGGCTCGTTTTCGTGTTTCGTGTTTTTCGTGTTTTCGGTCAGTAAAATCCCGATTTAATTTTATTTTAATTTTATCTTTTAAAATCAGTTTTGCTAAAATAAAATTATTTTAAAATTTTGATTAAATTGGGATTTTTGAGAAATTAAAGCGATTTGGATTTTGGGAAAATTATGAATTTTATTTTCTGAAAATATTGAAAGAATAAAATTATTAATTTTGGAAATTAATTGGAATTTTATTGGTTTATTGTTTTTCGGGTTTTATTGAAAAGGCTCTTGAACAAGAATTGCATCTAAGTCGTGTTTTAAGTCATTAGGACTTGAAACGAGAATTTTAATTTATTGGCTAAATTTAAATTCTCGCAAAAGCTTGTTAGGTGATCATGGGTTTAGATCTATGTATGGTTTTAATTTATGCACATGGATGGTTTAAATTGGGGTTGGAGCCCTATAGTTGCGTTTTTCAATTGAGGTTGGAGCCTCACTTATGTGCATACTGTTATGTGATTTATTATGTGGCTTTCCATATTACTGTTTTTGAGGCCGGGGTATGTCCCGTGTAATCGTCTAAGGCCAATATGAAGATTGAGCCTTATTACTTTATGTCTTTTTCTTTTTATTGTAATTTGAGAGTAGAGATAGGTGGTGAGGTTTTTATTTTCATTTTGGAGACAATGCACCCAAGGAGTAAGATGGACCACATTCAAGTAACAAGGAGGCCATAAGTGAAGACCCCTCAAAATGTTAGGGAGGGGAATCTCAATTGTTAAATGTAATAGAAATAGGGCTCGTATTTTGTTACCGCTTTCCCTTATGTGATTTAAACTGTTTATGTGGCATGTATGTTAGAACTTGTGATTGTGGAGTGGCTCCCACATATCACGCATAAGATAGGTAGAACCCATGATCATTACATGTTAGTATCATGCTAGGACATGTTATCTGTTTATGTGCTTGTTTGAAATGCATTTAAGTGTACTTGCATTAATCAAGACTAATAAAATTGGATAACATATATGTTGGTGAGGTCGAACCGGACAACTCTCCTGTTGATTCGAAAATTCCCATTAAATATTAAGTTAATTTCGAACAAATAGGTGTTTAATTCGAGATGCAAATTTTGAATTAAATTCCTAGCATTCCATCAATAGGTTTTAAGTTTAGTAAGTAAAGTTAGTTATTGTCCGCGAGTCGTGGGATAGCTAGTAGAGCTTATTAGTTCTTAGTTACCTAATTGATCATTTTAAATGATCAATATTTCGTGGTCAATTTTAGCAAGGGCGATGTCCGCGAGTCGTGGGTCGTTCGAACTAAGTTTTGGTCATGATCTTATGATTGATGGGTCTAGCTTAACACCTAAGTAAATATGGATGTCGCACGAGTCGTGGGTCCATATTGAAAGATAGGTGATGCAAAAACAACTACTAAGAATTCTAAAAGTGTTAGAATTGGTAAGTTGTACCTACCTAGGGTTCTTACTTAGAATGTCCGCGAGTCGTGGGTTCGAGGTAAAATGCCTAGGATCTTAGTACACATTGGGAAACGTGTTCCTCTTAGATCTTTGGGAATTATAGATCTTTGAAAAACAGTGGGAGCTACAATAGATTAAAGACCTTATCTTTTGTATATCGTTCAGCATGCTCACTAGTTCTCTGTTTTACCATTTAGGTCGTAGATTCTGTGATTCTCTACGTGTTTTGAAATGGCAACCAAAAACCCTATTGTATCGATCCTCGAGTCAAACAAGTTGACTGGTCCCAACTATTCTGATTGGCTGAGGAATCTAAAAATCATTTTAGATTCTGAGAAGAGAACTTATGTTCTCTTCGAAGGGGAGCCTAGTCCCGAAGGGGAGGCTCCCACTCGGGCCGAGCGGGACGCGATTCAGAAGTGGAAGGATGATAATCTCCAAGCCCGTTACCTTATGTTGGCTAACATGTCTCCGGACTTGCAAAGACAACATGAGGCCATGGAATTTGCTTGGGAGATTTACGACCACTTAGAGCAACTTTACCGCCCTCATGAACGTGTTACAAGGTATAACACTTCAAAGGAATTGTTCCACTTGAGAATGAGGGAAGGTTCAAGTGTCCATGAATATGGACTCAAGTTTCTTGCCCTTACTGAGAAACTTGCTTCCATGGACATGCCGCTGAAAGATGAGCTTTAAGTGGATTTGTTGCTAGCCTCGCTCCACCATCATTCAACCCATTTGTCCTTAACTTCAACATGAATCATGCTGGTGCTACTGTAGCTGAGCTGATTAGTCAGCTTGTGACTGCTGAAAGCACGATCAAGAAGGACAATAAGGTTTTGATGGTGAATGCTCCATCTTCCTCTTCTGGGCCTTCTAAAGGTAAGGGCAAGAAAGCCCAAAAGAAGAAGAAGAAACCCCTTAGGCCCACTGGTGGCATATCAAAGGGGAAGGCCCAAAAGAAGAAGCGTGATCAGAAAGAGGATGTTTGATTCCATTGTGGCAAAGCGGGACATTGGAGGAGAAACTGCCGAGAGTACAAGGCTACTCTAAAGAAAGGTATCGTTCTCGTTGAAGTAAATCTGTCTATTAATTCTAGTTCTTGGGTACTTGATACCGGTTGTGGAACTCATATCTGTAATGATGTACAGATGCTAAGTGATGTTCAACAACTAAAAGAAGGAGAATGTGTCTTGAAGATCGGCGATGGCTCAAACGTTGAAGCTCGAGCTTTAGGCACAATTAGATTAGATTTAGGTAGTTTTGAGTTAGTATTAAACAAAGTCCTTTATGTACCGACCATTATTCGTAATATAATTTCAGTTCCAATATTAGATTGTGAAGGTTATGAAACTTATATTAAGAATGGTAAATATTTTATCAAACGGAACAACTCTTCCGTTCATATCGGTACTCTAAGTAATGGACTTTACCTAACTCAAAATATCAATATTATGAATATACAACGAGAAACAAAGCGTAAGAGAGATGACAAAGTTTCAGCTCCCTTATGGCACGCTAGATTAGGACACATTTCCAAGAACAGAATTAGCAAGATAAACACTTTAGGATCATTCTCTGAAAATGATCTCAAAGAGTTGACTTCTTGCGAATCCTGTCTCAAAGGAAAAATGTCCAAAGTCCCTTTTAAAGGAACTGTGGAACGTGCCACTGAGGTTTTGGATTTGATCCATACTGATGTTTGTGGACCGCTTAGTGTAAGCACTAGAAACAATCATCAGTATTTCATAACCTTTACTGATGACTTTAGTCGGTATGGTTATGTATACTTAATGAAGTATAAATCTGAAGCTTTTGAGAAATTCTTAGAATTTCAAAAGGAGGTTGAGAACCAAACTGGTCACAAGATCAAAGCACTTCGATCTGATCGAGGAGGCGAATATCTTAGTGAAGAATTCCTTAATCATCTCAAAGATAATGGGATTATCTCTCAGTGGACTCCTCCGGGAACTCCTCAGCTTAATGGAGTTTCTGAGAGAAGGAATCGAACCCTACTTGATATGGTTCGTTCCATGATGAGTTTCACTGACTTACCACCTTCTTTCTGGGGTTATGCCCTAGAAAGTGCAGCAAAGATTTTGAATCTAGTTCCCTCTAAGTCAGTCCCTAAAACGCCCTATGAAATGTGGCATGGTAAAATCCCTAGTTATTCTTACTTAAGAATTTGGGGTTGTCCTGCTTATGTAAAGAGGACAGTGGGAGATAAGTTAGAATCTCGTTCTGACTTATGCTACTTTGTAGGTTATCCTAAGGAATCCATAGGATACTATTTCTATGATCAATCTGAGCAAAAGGTGTTTGTTTCCAGAAATGCCACTTTTCTTGAGGAACCATTCCTTAAAGAAAAGAAAGGCAAGATCATAGAATTAGAAGAAGTACAAAGTGACCCCACACCACCCACTAAAGAAACATCCCACTCTGATCAACCACAACCAATCACGAATTTCGATACACATGAAAATCCTCCTCTAAGGCGTTCTGAACGCAATCCTAGACAGCCGGAGAGATGGTATGGATTCTTCCATGAAATCTCTCAAAAGGATAATGATCCTTCAACATATGAGGAGACACTTTCAGATTCTGAGTCTGAACAGTGGATAGAAGCCATGAAATCCGAAATGGATTCCATGAACTCCAACCAAGTTTGGACCTTGGTAGATTTGCCTGATGGGGTCAAACCCATAGGTTGCAAATGGATCTTTAAGAGAAAGCTTGGAGTTGATGGAAGCATTGCAGCCTACAAAGCAAGACTGGTTGCAAAAGGATTCACTCAGAGACCCGGCGTGGACTTTGACGAAACCTTTTCACCAGTTGCAATGCAAAAGTCTATTCGGATCATGCTTGCCATTGCTGCATATTATGACTATGAGATATGGCAAATGGATGTGAAAACTGCCTTTCTCAATGGTGACATTGACAAAGACATTTATATGGAACAACCCATAGGTTTCACATTCAGTGGGAGTGAGCAAAAGGTTTGCAAACTCCAAAGATCAATCTATGGATTGAAACAGGCTTCTAGGAATTGGAACATTCGATTTGATGAATCGGTCAAAGCGTTTGGCTTCATCCAAATTTTGAATGAATCATGTGTGTATAGAAAGGAATTGGAGACCTCAGTGCAATTCTTAGAACTTTATGTTGATGACATCCTTCTTATTGGGAATTCAAAGGATGACATGAAAGTGACTAAGTTATGGTTATCGAACCAATTCGAGATGAAAGATCTTGGTGATGCGTCCTATATCCTTGGAATTAAAATCTATAGAGATAGATCCAGAAGGTTAATAGGACTATCACAATCGATGTACATTGACAAAGTATTGAAGAGATTCAATATGGAGTCAGCAAAGGTTAAGAACCTTCCTATGAGTGTAGGAACGTGTCTTTCAAAGAAGATGTGTCCTAAGACTGACCTTGAGAAGGAGAGAATGACTCATACACCTTATGCATCAGCAATAGGTAGCATAATGTATGCAATGTTATGTACTCGACCGGATGTGGCTTATGCACTTAGTGTAACAAGTCGTTTCCAATCTGACCCTGGAGATGGTCACTGGGCTGCCGTGAAGAATATTCTTAAGTACTTGAAAAGTACTAAAGATTTATTCTTAGTTTACGGAGGTCAGAAAGATCTTACTGTCGAAGGATACTGCGATGCAAGCTTTGCATCTGACTTAGATGATTTTAAGTCAATGTCAGGATACATTTTCTGCCTAAACGGCGGAGCATTGAGTTGGAAGAGTTCCAAGCAAACAACCACTGCAGATTCGACCACTGAGGCCGAATACTTAGCTGCAAATGATGCAGCTAAGGAAGGTGTTTGGATTAGAAACTTCATTCAAGAGTTGAATGTTGTTCCTAGCATGAAAGTGTTAGGAATAGTGCCCTAGAAAGCCGATTGTATATCCGCTTTGTGCTTTTCCTTATTGTAATCACAGACAATCTTTGAATGAAATAACGAATTGAGCCAACACTTCTTTATATGCTCTTGTTTGGTATGCGTTTACTTTAGCTGTGCATGTATGAGAACTCCCCTAATCCTGATGACTTTAGGACTCTACCATTTAGGTGAAATGGTTCATGAAACGAGCCCTATATCACATAAGTCATGATTAGTAAAATACTCCAAGCCGATGAGTCCTACAGACAGTGGGAGTGTCAACCTGACTCCTCTAAGGCTTGCTTGTGGGATCACGCCCTTAAGAAGGACCACCTTGTTTCATGGAGGTGCAAAGTGTATAGTTAATACGTGCGTGATACATGAGGGTGCTTACTTTAATAAGTAAGTTCACTGAGGTGCCCCGTGTGAGAACATTCCTAAATGGGAAAGGAAGTTTCTATTTCAGGAAATGGAAACTTCCAGATTAGGAAATATCTCACGAGTCATTGATGTGATTAATTGATCCTTAGACTTGAGGTTCCTTGTCACTTTATGAGTTAACTCTGTAGTCTTTGGTATAAGCTTTAAAGGGTGTCGCCTTAGACAACTGATTCAAGGCTTATGCTGGGGCTGCACAAGTGATTCATGAAAGTGAATGAGAATCAAGATAGGACCTACACTTGCATTTGCAAGGTGATCTCTTATTGTGTAAGTCATTCATATGCCATATGGAGTCCTTGGCCAAGGCAGTAGATCAAGATATCAAGAAAAGGGTTTCTTGGATTGAGATCAAATGGATATGAAATGCACTTAGCTTTAAGACCGGATTATTAGGGTTCTGATTATTCCCTTGCCCTAGATCTTGGTTGAGAGATAGTAAGTAGGAGGATTGTATCTCACATGAATCAATGACTTAAAGGTTCTGTCGAATCCGAACATTCCAATTCAGCTAGGGGTTAAACACCTGTTGCTAGACTATGGTCGTTTAATCTGTGGACTGATTAATTAATTAGTGAATTAATTAATTAGGGTCACTGCTAATTGAATTGAGAACCTAGAGGGTCACACACAACAACTTGGTTACATGAGTTGAGGCTTGAAAATGATTAAACGAGTTAATCGGGCCAAGAGGGTTCCACACGTGTGAAATCACACGTGTGGCTCACGTGAGTGACACGTGTCACTGTGACACGTGTCACACACGTGTATATATATATATATTATATATATATATTAAATAATTAATTAGTTAATTATTTAATAGACTTTGGTTTAATTTTGAATTAAAAAGAAAGTCTAATTTTGGAGAAAATAATCTAGTTAATTAATTACGAATTAATTAATTAGATAAAAATAAGTTATTTATTTTATAATAAATAAAGTATAAAATTATCCAAAAATAGTTTGGATATTTTTTAGCTCTCTTCAAAGTTGACTAGAATTAGAATTCAAAGTCAAAGTTGGAAAATACTTGATCATCAAGTAATAGGAGAGAGAGGAACCAAATCCTAGTCCAATAAGGACTAGTTTCGGCCGCCCCTCCCCTTCCTATATATAGGGGAGCTCATGCTCCCCTTTAGAGCTAATTGACAATTCTTGGTTCATGTGTTGAACACCATCCTTTCTCCAAGATCAAATTAAACCCTAGGTTAAGCCTAAACACTAACTAGAGAACTAGCATCCTTACTAGTTAGATTGTGATCAAGTTGGTGGACTTTCTCTAGAGACTTCAAGTTAGAAGTTTGAAGATTTGAGCTTTACCAAGGAGAGGGGATCAAGCCGCGTGAAGAGCGTTCTTGGGTGGCTTGAAACGCTTCAAGAAAGAATAAAAGAAAAGTAAGTTTTCTATCTTTACGAATTTGGTTACACGATTGCGAGTTCAAGGTCCTTTTGTTGGGAAAATTTTTTTAAATTCCGCTGCTTTCTGATTCGTGTTTTCCAACAAGTGGTATCAGAGCCACCTCGTTAATCGTGTTTCTGATTCGTCTCAATTATACTGAATTTGGTAGAAATTCTGAGGCTTGATGCGATTGAGTATTTGTAATTGTTTTAGAAAGCCTGAATTACGAAACTGTATTTTTTTCCTGAAAGTTTCTGAAAATTGGTTTTTGTAAAATTTAATTTTGAAAAACAATTTTAGATTTGAAACTGTATAAACTGTTTTTGGATTTCTTGGATTGGTTTTGCTTTTTGAACGAAAACACGAAACGAAAACCCGAATCGCGACGAACACGCGAAACCCCGCGCGCGAAGGAGTCGCGTGCGCGGGCTTCGCGCGCCACCGCCCGCCTGTGCTAGGCGTGCGCAAGGGCAACCGCCCAGGCTTGGCCGGGACAGACCGGCCAGCCGCCCAGCTCCTCCCGCACGCCTGTGCGGGAGCCTTCAGGCGCGCCCGCCCAGGGCGGCCGAGACTGGCCGCCCAACCCCGCCCGCATGCCTGCGGGAAAGCCGCGCCCAGCAGCGCGCAGCTTGCGCGCGCAGCGCGAGCCTCGCGCTGTGCGCGCCTGTCGCGCGCGTGCGTGCGGTCTTCTCCGCGTACGGGTCCCGTTTTCGCGATCCGGCCTTTTCGTGTTACGTGCAATCCAGTCCCAATTTTATTTTTAATTTTAAATTTTTTTTTTTTGAATATTTATTTTAATTTTTGAATAAAACTTAAAATTGGGATTTTTGAGAAATTGAAACGGTTTATATTTTGGGAAAATACATCTTGATAAAATTATTAATTTTCAGAAATTAATTGGAATTTTATTTGTTTTGGTAATTTGGGATTTATTGAAAACTTTTATAAATAAGACTCGCATCAAGTCGTGTTTTAAGCTATTAGAGCTTAAAGCGAGAATTTTAATTTATTGGTTAAATTTAAATTCTTGCAAAAGCATGTTAGGTGATCATGGGTTTAGATCTATGTATGGTTTTAATTTATGCACATGGATGGTTTAAATTGGGGTTGGAGCCCTATAGTTGCGTTTTTCAATTGAGGTTGGAGCCTCACTTATGTGCGTACTGTTATGTGATTTATTATGTGGCTTTCCATATTACTGTTTTTGAGGCCGGGGTATGCCCCGTGTAATTGTCTAAGGCCAATATGAAGATTGAGCCTTATTACTTTATGTCTTTTTCTTTTTATTGTAATTTGAGAGTAGAGATAGGTGGTGAGGTTTTATTTTCATTTTGGAGACAATGCACCCATGGAGTAAGATGGACCACATTCAAGTAACAAGGAGGCCATAAGTGAAGACCCCTCAAAATGTTAGGGAGGGGAATCTCAATTGTTAAATGTAATAGAGATAGGGCTCGTATTTTGTTACCGCTTTCCCTTATGTGATTTGAACTGTTTATGTGGCGTGTATGTTAGAACTTGTGATTGTGGAGTGGCTCCCACATATCACGCATAAGATAGGTAGAACCCATGATCATTACATGTTAGTATCATGCTAGGACATGTTATCTGTTTATGTGCTTGTTTGAAATGCATTTAAGTGTACTTGCATTAATCAAGACTAATAAAATTGGATAACATATATGTCCGCGAGTCGTGGGTCATTCGAACTAAGTTTTGGCCATGATCTTATGATTGATGGGTCTAGCTTAACGCCTAAGTAAATATGGATGTCGCACGAGTCGTGGGTCCATATTGAAAGATAGGTGATGCAAAAACAATTACTAAGAGTTCTAAAGGTGTTAGAATTGGTAAGTTGTACCTACCTAGGGTTCTTACTTAGAATGTCCGCGAGTCGTGGGTTCGAGGTAAAATGCCTAGGATCTTAGTACCCATTGGGAAACGTGTTCCTCTTAGATCTTTGGGAATTCTAGATCTTTGAAAAACAGTGGGAGCTACAATAGATTAAAGACCTTATCTTTTGTATATCGTTATAATTCAGCATGCTCACTAGTTCTCTGTTTTACCATTTAGGTCGTAGATTCTGTGATTCTCTACGTGTTTTGAAATGGCAACCAAAAACCCTCTTGTATCGATCCTCGAGTCAAACAAGTTGACTGGTCCCAACTATTCTGATTGGCTGAGGAATCTAAAGATCATTTTAGATTCTGAGAAGAGAACTTATGTTCTCTTCGAAGGGGAGCCTAGTCCCGAAGGGGAGGCTCCCACTCGGGTCGAGCGGGACGCGATTCAGAAGTGGAAGGATGATAATCTCCAAGCCCGTTGCCTTATGTTGGCTAACATGTCTCCGGACTTGCAAAGACAACATGAGGCCATGGAATTTGCTTGGGAGATTTACGACCACTTAGAGCAACTTTACCGCCCTCATGAACGTGTTACAAGGTATAACACTTCAAAGGAATTGTTCCACTTGAGAATGAGGGAAGGTTCAAGTGTCCATGAATATGGACTCAAGTTTCTTGCCCTTACTGAGAAACTTGCTTCCATGGACATGCCGCTGAAAGATGAGCTTTCAGTAGATTTGTTGCTAGCTTCGCTCCCACCATCATTCAACCCATTTGTCCTTAACTTCAACATGAATCATGCTGGTGCTACTGTAGCTGAGCTGATTAGTCAGCTTGTGACTGCTGAAAGCACGATCAAGAAGGACAATAAGGTTTTGATGGTGAATGCTCCATCTTCCTCTTCTGGGCCTTCTAAAGGTAAGGGCAAGAAAGCCCAAAAGAAGAAGAAGAAACCCCTTAGGCCCACTGGTGGCATTTCGAAGGGGAAGGCCCAAAAGAAGAAGCGTGATCAGAAAGAGGATGTTTGCTTCCATTGTGGCAAAGCGGGACATTGGAGGAGAAACTGCCCAGAGTACTAGGCTACTCTAAAGAAAGGTATCTTTCTCGTTGAAGTAGATCTTTCTATTAATTCTAGTTCTTGGGTACTTGATACCGGTTGTGGAACTCATATCTGTAATGATGTACAGATGCTAAGTGATGTTCAACAATTAAAAGAAGGAGAATGTGTCTTGAAGATCGGCGATGGCTCAAACGTTGAAGCTCGAGCTTTAGGCACAATTAGATTAGATTTAGGTAGTTTTGAGTTAGTATTAAATAAAGTCCTTTATGTACCGAGCATTATTCGTAATATAATTTCAGTTCCAATATTAGATTGTGAAGGTTATGAAACTTATATTAAGAATGGTAAATATTTTATCAAACGGAACAACTCTTCCGTTCATATCGGTACTCTAAGTAATGGACTTTACCTAACTCAAAATATCAATATTATGAATATACAACGAGAAAAAAAGCCTAAGAGAGATGACAAAGTTTCAGCTCCCTTATGGCACGCTAGATTAGGACACATTTCCAAGAACAGAATTAGCAAGATAAACACTTTAGGATCATTCTCTGAAAATGATCTCAAAGAGTTGACTTCTTGCGAATCCTGTCTCAAAGGAAAAATGTCCAAAGTCCCTTTTAAAGGAACTGTGGAACGTGCCACTGAGGTTTTGGATTTGATCCATACTGATGTTTGTGGACCGCTTAGTGTAAGCACTAGAAACAATCATCAGTACTTCATAACCTTTACTGATGACTTTAGTCGGTATGGTTATGTATACTTAATGAAGTATAAATCTGAAGCTTTTGAGAAATTCTTACAATTTCAAAAGGAGGTTGAGAACCAAACTGGTCACAAGATAAAAGCACTTCGATCTGATCGAGGAGGCGAATATCTTAGTGAAGAATTCCTTAATCATCTCAAAGGTAATGGGATTATCTCTCAGTGGACTCCTCCGGGAACTCCTCAGCTTAATGGAGTTTCTGAGAGAAGGAATCGAACCCTACTTGATATGGTTCGTTCCATGATGAGTTTCACTGACTTACCACCTTCTTTCTGGGGTTATGCCCTAGAAAGTGCAGCAAAGATTTTGAATCTCGTTCCCTCTAAGTCAGTCCCTAAAACGCCCTATGAAATGTGGCATGGTAAAATCCCTAGTTATTCTTACTTAAGAATTTGGGGTTGTCCTGCTTACGTGAAGAGGACAGTGGGAGATAAGTTAGAATCTCGTTCTAACTTATGCTACTTTGTAGGTTATCCTAAGGAATCCATAGGATACTACTTCTATGATCAATCTGAGCAAAAGGTGTTTGTTTCCAGAAATGCCACTTTTCTTGAGGAACCGTTCCTTAAAGAAAAGAAAGGAAAGATCATAAATTTAGAAGAAGTACAAAGTAACCCCACGCCACCCACTGAAGAAACGTCCCCTACTGATCAACTACAACCAATCACGAATTTCGATACACATGAAAATCCTCCTCTAAGGCGTTCTGAACGCACTCCTAGACAGTCGGAGAGATGGTATGGATTCTTCCATGAAATCTCTCAAAAGGATAATGATCCTTCAACATATGAGGAGGCACTTTCAGATTCTGACTCTGAACAGTGGATAGAAGCCATGAAATCCGAAATGGATTCCATGAACTCCAACCAAGTTTGGACCTTGGTAGATTTGCCTGATGGGGTCAAACCCATAGGTTGCAAATGGATCTTTAAGAGAAAGCTTGGAGTTGATGGAAGCATTGTAGCCTACAAAGCAAGACTGGTTGCAAAAGGATTCACTCAAAGACCCGGCGTGGACTTTGACGAAACCTTTTCGCCAGTTGCAATGCAAAAGTCCATTCGAATCATGCTTGCCATTGCTGCATATTATGACTATGAGATATGGCAAATGGATGTGAAAACTGCCTTTCTCAATGGTGACATTGACAAAGACATTTATATGGAACAACCCATAGGTTTCACATTCAGAGGGAGTGAGCAAAAGGTTTGCAAACTCCAAAGATCAATTTATGGATTGAAACAGGCTTCTAGGAATTGGAACATTCGATTTGATGAATCGGTCAAAGCGTTTGGCTTCATCCAAATTTCGAATGAATCATGTGTGTATAGAAAGGAATTGGAGACCTCAGTGCAATTCTTAGTACTTTATGTTGATGACATCCTTCTTATTGGGAATTCGAAGGATGACATGAAAGTGACTAAGTTATGGTTATCGAACCAATTCGAGATGAAAGATCTTGGTGATGCGTCCTATATCCTTGGAATTAAAATCTATAGAAATAGATCTAGAAGGTTAATAGGACTATCACAGTCGATGTACATTGACAAAGTATTGAAGAGATTCAATATGGAGTCAGCAAAGGTTAAGAACCTTCCTATGAGTGTAGGAAGGTGTCTTTCAAAGAAGATGTGTCCTAAGACTAACCTTGAGAAGGAGAGAATGACTCATACACCTTATGCATCAGCAATAGGTAGCATAATGTATGCAATGTTATGTACTCGACCGGATGTGGCTTATGCACTTAGTGTAACAAGTCGTTTCCAATCTGACCCTGGAGATGGTCACTGGGCTGCCGTGAAGAATATTCTTAAGTACTTGAAAAGTACTAAAGATTTATTCTTAGTTTACGGAGGTCAGAAAGATCTTACTGTCGAAGGATACTGCGATGCAAGCTTTGCATCTGACTTAGATGATTTTAAGTCAATGTCAGGATACATTTTCTGCCTAAACGGCAGAGCAGTGAGTTGGAAGAGTTCCAAGCAAACTACCACTGCTGATTCGACCACTGAGGCTGAATACTTAGCTGCAAATGATGCAGCTAAGGAAGGTGTTTGGATTAGAAACTTCATTCAAGAATTGAATGTTGTTCCTAGCATGAAAGACCCCATTACTGTGTTTTGTGACAACACTGGGGCGGTTGCTCAAGCAAGAGAACCAAGATCTCACCAACGGACCAAGCACATTATGAGGAAGTATCACCTAATCCGTGATATTATCAAAAGAGGAGATGTGCTAATTGAGAGGGTCACATCAGCAGAGAACGTGGCAGATCCACTTACTAAACCCCTTAGTCGAGAAGCTTTCCAAGGTCATCTTCAGAAGATGGGACTTAGAGTAGCTTTAGAATGGCTTTGACGGGCAAGTGGGAGATTGTTAGGAATAGTGCCCTAGAAAGCCGATTGTATATCCGCTTTGTGCTTTTCCTTATTGTAATCACAGACAATCTTTGAATGAAATAACGAATTGAGGCAACACTTCTTTATATGCTCTTGTTTGGTATGCGTTTACTTTAGTTGTGCATGTATGAGAACTCCCCTAATCCTGATGACTTTAGGACTCTACCATTTAGGTGAAATGGTTCATGAAACGAGCCCTATATCACATAAGTCATGATTAGTAAAATACTCCAAGCCGATGAGTCCTACAGACAGTGGGAGTGTCAACCTGACTCCTCTAAGGCTTGCTTGTGGGATCACGCCCTTAAGAAGGACCACCTTGTTTCATGGAGGTGCAAAGTGTATAGTTAATACGTGCGTGATACATGAGGGTGCTTACTTTAATAAGTAAGTTCACTGAGGTGCCCCGTGTGAGAACATTCCTAAATGGGAAAGGAAGTTTCTATTTCAGGAAATGGAAACTTCCAGATTAGGAAATATCTCACGAGTCATTGATGTGATTAATTGATCCTTAGACTTGAGGTTCCTTGTCACTTTATGAGTTAACTCTGTAGTCTTTGGTATAAGCTTTAAAGGGTGTCGCCTTAGACAACTGATTCAAGGCTTATGCTGGGGCTGCACAAGTGATTCATGAAAGTGAATGAGAATCAAGATAGGACCTACACTTGCATTTGCAAGGTGATCTCTTATTGTGTAAGTCATTCATATGCCATATGGAGTCCTTGGCCAAGGCAGTAGATCAAGATATCAAGAAAAGGGTTTCTTGGATTGAGATCAAATGGATATGAAATGCACTTAGCTTTAAGACCGGATTATTAGGGTTCTGATTATTCCCTTGCCCTAGATCTTGGTTGAGAGATAGTAAGTAGGAGGATTGTATCTCACATGAATCAATGACTTAAAGGTTCTGTCGAATCCGAACATTCCAATTCAGCTAGGGGTTAAACACCTGTTGCTAGACTATGGTCGTTTAATCTGTGGACTGATTAATTAATTAGTGAATTAATTAATTAGGGTCACTGCTAATTGAATTGAGAACCTAGAGGGTCACACACAACAACTTGGTTACATGAGTTGAGGCTTGAAAATGATTAAACGAGTTAATCGGGCCAAGAGGGTTCCACACGTGTGAAATCACACGTGTGGCTCACGTGAGTGACACGTGTCACTGTGACACGTGTCACACACGTGTATGTAGCACCCCAACCGGTGGGGCACCACACCCCCCGCACTATGACTCGACACGTGGTACGAAATGGAAAGTCCGCACACGCATCAAGTCACAGCGAACGGGTGACAAACGAAAAATCCAACCTAAGCTAGGCGGTACCTAAACCTGTACAAGTAAAATGTGCAAAACCAGAATGCGGAAGCGATACAAAATATGAACTAACAAGAACTTTAATCAACAAACATAAGTAAACGGGTTCAACTAATTCCACGAACCTGTCCTAACCTGTCCCGAATTCAAACACACATCAAAGACGGGTTCAACTAATCTCAGCCCTGTCCTAACCTGTCCCGAAAATTCATATGATCAAAGCAAACACATCAACTTATTACAGAACATACTATATACAAAATTTTCATAAATAATTCGGAACAAAATACTTAACAAAATCAAACGGACTGACACAGACTCGACAGACCAGACTCAAAGCCGCCTAGCTCGAACTCCAACAACTGGTACCTGCAACTAAAAACATAGGTGGGGCGAGGGTCTGTCCACTGACTGAGCGAGGGGGCTGAACACACACCAACACATATATACGTATAGAGCAAAGCACGTATCAAAAGAAAGATTATGAACCGGGAATAGGGTTTTGCATACCAAAAATCATTTTCAAAACAAACTTATACATATCTTTCCAAATCACACTTATACGTATCTTATCTTATTCAAAACTTAACAAACTGAGCATACTCATACCAAATTTATACTTAATCAAATCATATCAGACTGAACAAACTCGTAACATGTCGAAAGAGAAAGCTCCTATCCCGTTTCATAATCAACATATCATATCATAATCATATACCCGGCGAGTACGGGTCTCCCACCTTACTTCCATATCGAATCATACGTATCAAATCAGAAAGCAAACAAATAACATAAACAATCCAACCCCAACACCATGTAGTTCGGGGAGCAAACCCTCACTACTCATACAGATACAAACACACACGGGGTAGCGAACCCACACTGTGCCTTCCCCGGTTATCCACCGAGGGCTCAAGATACCACGCCTTCCCAACCTCCCTAGGTCGCACGTGAATATCTCAAATGAGAACGTGCACAGGGGTCATAACCGGCGACCCCATGGTCGTCCCGGGTCTCCCTTACCCACGTCTCAGGGCCCAACATATCATAACAGAGCATATCATAACTCGCTACATATCAAACTTATCATATCGAATCAAAATCATACTTACGTACCTTATCGGAGCATACCATACCTTGCAACTTAGCATATGCTATAAACGTACCTCTCCGTGTCATCCTAATCCGCAGCTGGTATGAAGACACACGGTTTGGAGCATAGCCTCGTTGCAAAACATTTTAAGCTTATATACGCCCATACGTATAATTTCAGAAGAATTCATATCAAATCGAATTAACAAAATTCATAACATATCGTAAGACACATATTTAATATACATATAGTATATATTCGCATGCGAGCTTGAAAACGAGCATATAGGGTTGTAGGTCGCTTTAACTAAAACAAAAATCCTAAAACCTCACCTTACACCAAACGGAGCCAAATACAAAGCAGAAGGTCCACCCCGGAACCTGCACGACCTCAAGTCACCACCCCGGGTGCACCTGTACCAACTGAACACACAAACACAACACGGAACTCAGACTCAAGCAGACAACCACATAGGGACGCACGGCATATGCTCAAACACTTAATAAATGCAATCACATCAGCAAAGTTCAATTTCATATAAATTATATGCGAAACAAAACATTAAGGCATGTTCATGTGCATAATTAATGCAAATAACAAAATTAAAGGCAAAGCACTTCATATCATTTCATATCAATTCATTTAATACCTAACAAATTCAATTAACAAAGTTCAGACAATTCATATCGCATTTCAAACAAATTCCCAAGTATTAAGTCAAGCGAATCACTGTAGCATGCTTCTAATTTATTTAACCTCACGAAGTCTCATACAAATTCAAAGCAAGTTATTTAATCATTCAAGGTTCATATAATTCATTTCATGCAAATTCACGCAATGCATTTCATATAAGTCAAATTCTAATCAAACTAAGTTCATTACATTCATACGTTACATATTCAATTCATACATTACATTTAAGATTTCATTACTAAGGTCTATTAATTCAAATTAAACAAATTCTTACTTTTCAAAAATTACGCAAACACCCCCTCTAGACTAACCAAATAGCAAAATCAACAAGTCGGGGGTTCAATTTAGAAAATACAAAGTCCATACTTATCACATTTCATATCATACATGATTTCATACACAATGGAATTCATTTCGATCAACAATTCAAACATATAGCAATTAATTCACATTTAAACAATTAATTCAAATATGTCCCGAATACACAAATAAATTCACAGAAAATAAACCGAGTGTCCGATTGACGAACGGAAAGTGGTGATGAACTCACCACAACGAGGCGAACGAGCTGTCCGAAGCCCGCCGGAACGCCGCTGCCGGAGCCGCCGGAATAGTGGCCGGCCGCCGTTCGGCCTCCGCCAAACGGCAAAATCTGGAGTCGAGCAAATGGGGTTCATTAGTTCTCGTCGTTTCGAACAACTTTCGTGAAGGGTCCGAGGCCAAAAGATGGCCGGAAAAGGCCCCCGTTGAGCTCCGAAGTTTCTGCCGCCGCGTCATCGCCGGAACCACCACCTACGGTCACCGGTTGCTTGATTTGAGGTCAGAAATGGACTCAGGAGGTCGAAAGAGGTCGGATAGGGTCAAGCTCCGCCCGCGAAACTCGCCGGAACACCGCGGAGCCGACGTGCTACAGTAACCGGCGTCCGCCACCTCCGCTTCGGACGGCGCGTGCGCCGCCGTCCGGCCACCGTTGGCCACGCCGCTTGAACTGGGATTGCGCCGGGATGTCTCCTATCCGATGGAGTGGCGCGTGTCGAAGAATGGTCGCCGGAGACCGCCGCGAAGAGGCGGCGAAGTGGCGGGGGTTCCGCCTAGCCGCCGCTGTGTCTGAAATTCGCCGATTCCGTCGCCGTCGGTCGTCGGTTGGCCGAGATTCTTGTACCATCGTGACGGGCTCGTCGAGCTGATAAATTTCCACTATTGATTCGTCGAATTCCGTCGAGAAACGAGCGTGAACGAGCTAGTGTGTGTTTCCACACCTCAAGTGTGTGTGAGGAGGGAGAGAGAGACGCGGGAGAGGAGAGAGAAAGGGCTGCTGCGTTTGGCACGCAAAACGAGGATCCGGGGTATATATCTCGGGTCCTCGTACGCAAAAACGATCAAACGAACGAGCTAACGACATCCGAATTGGGCAAACTTAGAGTCTACGGACTCGTTTCGCCGCCCCGGACGCGTTGAAGGGGTCAAAGAGGTCAAAATCTCGACCGAACGAGAAGTGACCGGAAAACCCCTAAAAGAGAAAATTGCAAACAAGCCCCTAAACTCTTAAAGAGTTGAAATAGGGCCACGCAAAATACAAAATCACAGAATTAAACACATTAAAAGGTTGGAACGCGGCGTACCTTATACGTCGGACGAACGGGGTGTCACAATCTCCCCTCCTTCAAAAGGACCTGTCCTCAGGTCCTATTACTGAGTCGTAAAGCTTCGAACTGGAATACTTCAATCCATCTCCTGAAATCGTGTAGAGTCATAGCCCTGGCTATGAAGTTTACTCCCACTGTTTGCATCAACTCCCTGCAGAGTTCCGTAGTCACAGAGGTTTGTTCAAACAGTTGACCGTTGGTCGCTTCAAACTTGTTCGATCCCCCACTAGGCCACTGCACCCAAGGCTCGAAATCGTCGCTTCCTCGTCGATTGCAAACCAACAACAGGCCACGCGAAACTCAGCCGCGACAAACAAAAGAGAATCACATCTCTCAGCACGCAAGAGAGAGAGAGCCCCGTCTCCCAGCACATCAAAAGAGAGAACCCCGTCCCTCAGGCACAGATTTGAGAGAACCCCGTCTCTCAACCACGTAATCGAGAGAGCCCCGTCTCTCAACCTAGGTCTGGCAGACTTCCACATCTTCCAAACATCCTAGTTTGAGAAAATCCAGCATTTCTCAAACCCTTGATTCGAGAGAATCCAGCATCTCCCAAATATCTAGCTCCAAGAGAATCCAACATCTCTTGCTCACATAATTTAGAAAGAATCCAACA
This sequence comes from Lantana camara, assembly GCA_037501455.1. Classification (NCBI taxonomy): domain Eukaryota; kingdom Viridiplantae; phylum Streptophyta; class Magnoliopsida; order Lamiales; family Verbenaceae; genus Lantana; species Lantana camara. Next base: position 64,308,716 of record CM074855.1, read on the forward strand.
TCTTTCTATCACATAAATAGGGAGAATCCCACATCTCCCTAACACGCAAATAGAGAGATCTCAACAACTCTCTAGCACACAAGTTCACTTACACAGCATTCAAACATACGCACATCAAAATAACACATGATGCAAAACATGGAATGCATGTGTAGTGTACCTTTACCCGACTGATATCGGTGTCCCTAGAGTATCGACTCATCATCCATGCTTAACTCAAGGGGGATATCGAGATGGAATCTCTGTAAAATAAAATCACAATATGCTTGTAGGTGCATGAAGGATTAGTGAGTAACCAAAGAAATTATAAGCACTGAAGCACGGATAGTTCAAGCAAGCAGGTAATCCATATAGTTTACAAAAATTCACAACAACAACAATTTTAAAGTTATGAAAATTACAGCAGTTAGTCACGTTATTAAACTCGAGCAACATCAAACATTACACATTGTCACATATGTCAAGCAGAAATAATTATAATTACTTATGAAATGCATGAGTACAAATGCCATGGATGCTCAATGTACCGTTCACCGTAGTAGTGGAGTCGAGGTTGGCAATTTCTCTAACTTGAAAGGTTAATCAACTCCTTAACTAGCCATAGTTCCAACTTCCCGTTCAAACTTGCATTCTTTAGTATTCCTTCAGAGTCTCGGTACTCAACTGATCTTGGATCGTCTCGCTTGATTCTCGGAGTATAGTGATCCGCGTAATCTCTTGAAATCCCAATAGAATCCTCGGTAATCGGAAATCACCATTCTTTCACGGTAAAATCTCTCAAGACAATCGTGGAGAGATAAATGAAGAATTTTTTTACACAATCTTGCTTAGTACACCGTCGTCGTGGTTGATATTCTTATCCTCAATATTTGGTGAAGTTGTTCTTCAATGACCTCGGCATAAAATTCCACAGCTTGCACAACTTTCCCCTTTTTCCTTTGTATAAGTGTAACTACTCTGGTGAGTGTCTTTATAATAGTAACCCGATTTCCTGCTTGGAATTCTCTGAATGATACAAGTGTCTTGATCTCTTCATTGTCACCTCACACCTTCCAGAGTTAGAAATTCTGACTTTCTTATAAACCATGTACTCCCGAGCACCTCCAAATAATAAGTACCTACCCTGAGGGCACCCTGATAGTTAAAGGATCTCTTATCTCTCTCATATTCGAGTATCTTCTTTTATCCACTCACTACCCTGACTGTGTTAGCTTGATCATACATCATCTGATTAACCCCTGTTCGAATCCCAATGTTGCTTCCACTAAAATCGATCCTCGTTGGAACAGGTAAGGAAGTCACCTAAATATAACCACAGAGCTAATGCATGTGGGGTTAGGGATGTGAATGGCGTGCACTCATATCCAGCAAAGAAAGCAGTCAATCACGTAGAACAATATCCAAAATAATTAAAATTTACTCCAATGCATGATGCACGTGCTATGTATGCATAATACCCGTTTCCATAGCAGTAGCATTGATTCCTTGTTATAAATTCTTGTAGAGGTCCATTTGATTTTCATCCAAGTAGTCAGAAAACGGAAGTTTCAAATCTTCCTTCATAATTTTGTAGAAGTAGGAAGTGTTGTCTCGATCAACTTCAATTTTTGGACATCATGGCAACACCCTATAATTCACAAATGGACTAAATATCTATGCATGTGGGTTAGTACGTGGGTATGTCAAGTAATGAAAGCAATTAAGAACACTTAAGTAATGCAGATGCAATACGCAATTTAATAAAATTTAATCATAACAATAATAATTTTACAAAAATCGTAATCATAGTGTGCACACAATCACATAAGCTCAGACAAATTCATACAGGGAAGTCAAATTTTCACGTCTAACAAATGCAATGCACAAGTATTCCTATGCCGTACGACCTAAACTGACACGACACGACTCCAGAGCACCGGTTCTGAACCTGGTAGCTCTGATACCACTTAAGATGTAGCACCCCAACCGGTGGGGCACCACACCCCCCGCACTATGACTCGACACGTGGTACGAAATGGAAAGTCCGCACACGCATCAAGTCACAGCGAACGGGTGACAAACGAAAAATCCAACCTAAGCTAGGCGGTACCTAAACCTGTACAAGTAAAATGTGCAAAACCAGAATGCGGAAGCGATACAAAATATGAACTAACAAGAACTTTAATCAACAAACATAAGTAAACGGGTTCAACTAATTCCACGAACCTGTCCTAACCTGTCCCGAATTCAAACACACATCAAAGACGGGTTCAACTAATCTCAGCCCTGTCCTAACCTGTCCCGAAAATTCATATGATCAAAGCAAACACATCAACTTATTACAGAACATACTATATACAAAATTTTCATAAATAATTCGGAACAAAATACTTAACAAAATCAAACGGACTGACACAGACTCGACAGACCAGACTCAAAGCCGCCTAGCTCGAACTCCAACAACTGGTACCTGCAACTAAAAACATAGGTGGGGCGAGGGTCTGTCCACTGACTGAGCGAGGGGGCTGAACACACACCAACACATATATACGTATAGAGCAAAGCACGTATCAAAAGAAAGATTATGAACCGGGAATAGGGTTTTGCATACCAAAAATCATTTTCAAAACAAACTTATACATATCTTTCCAAATCACACTTATACGTATCTTATCTTATTCAAAACTTAACAAACTGAGCATACTCATACCAAATTTATACTTAATCAAATCATATCAGACTGAACAAACTCGTAACATGTCGAAAGAGAAAGCTCCTATCCCGTTTCATAATCAACATATCATATCATAATCATATACCCGGCGAGTACGGGTCTCCCACCTTACTTCCATATCGAATCATACGTATCAAATCAGAAAGCAAACAAATAACATAAACAATCCAACCCCAACACCATGTAGTTCGGGGAGCAAACCCTCACTACTCATACAGATACAAACACACACGGGGTAGCGAACCCACACTGTGCCTTCCCCGGTTATCCACCGAGGGCTCAAGATACCACGCCTTCCCAACCTCCCTAGGTCGCACGTGAATATCTCAAATGAGAACGTGCACAGGGGTCATAACCGGCGACCCCATGGTCGTCCCGGGTCTCCCTTACCCACGTCTCAGGGCCCAACATATCATAACAGAGCATATCATAACTCGCTACATATCAAACTTATCATATCGAATCAAAATCATACTTACGTACCTTATCGGAGCATACCATACCTTGCAACTTAGCATATGCTATAAACGTACCTCTCCGTGTCATCCTAATCCGCAGCTGGTATGAAGACACACGGTTTGGAGCATAGCCTCGTTGCAAAACATTTTAAGCTTATATACGCCCATACGTATAATTTCAGAAGAATTCATATCAAATCGAATTAACAAAATTCATAACATATCGTAAGACACATATTTAATATACATATAGTATATATTCGCATGCGAGCTTGAAAACGAGCAAATAGGGTTGTAGGTCGCTTTAACTAAAACAAAAATCCTAAAACCTCACCTTACACCAAACGGAGCCAAATACAAAGCAGAAGGTCCACCCCGGAACCTGCACGACCTCAAGTCACCACCCCGGGTGCACCTGTACCAACTGAACACACAAACACAACACGGAACTCAGACTCAAGCAGACAACCACATAGGGACGCACGGCATATGCTCAAACACTTAATAAATGCAATCACATCAGCAAAGTTCAATTTCATATAAATTATATGCGAAACAAAACATTAAGGCATGTTCATGTGCATAATTAATGCAAATAACAAAATTAAAGGCAAAGCACTTCATATCATTTCATATCAATTCATTTAATACCTAACAAATTCAATTAACAAAGTTCAGACAATTCATATCGCATTTCAAACAAATTCCCAAGTATTAAGTCAAGCGAATCACTGTAGCATGCTTCTAATTTATTTAACCTCACGAAGTCTCATACAAATTCAAAGCAAGTTATTTAATCATTCAAGGTTCATATAATTCATTTCATGCAAATTCACGCAATGCATTTCATATAAGTCAAATTCTAATCAAACTAAGTTCATTACATTCATACGTTACATATTCAATTCATACATTACATTTAAGATTTCATTACTAAGGTCTATTAATTCAAATTAAACAAATTCTTACTTTTCAAAAATTACGCAAACACCCCCTCTAGACTAACCAAATAGCAAAATCAACAAGTCGGGGGTTCAATTTAGAAAATACAAAGTCCATACTTATCACATTTCATATCATACATGATTTCATACACAATGGAATTCATTTCGATCAACAATTCAAACATATAGCAATTAATTCACATTTAAACAATTAATTCAAATATGTCCCGAATACACAAATAAATTCACAGAAAATAAACCGAGTGTCCGATTGACGAACGGAAAGTGGTGATGAACTCACCACAACGAGGCGAACGAGCTGTCCGAAGCCCGCCGGAACGCCGCTGCCGGAGCCGCCGGAATAGTGGCCGGCCGCCGTTCGGCCTCCGCCAAACGGCAAAATCTGGAGTCGAGCAAATGGGGTTCATTAGTTCTCGTCGTTTCGAACAACTTTCGTGAAGGGTCCGAGGCCAAAAGATGGCCGGAAAAGGCCCCCGTTGAGCTCCGAAGTTTCTGCCGCCGCGTCATCGCCGGAACCACCACCTACGGTCACCGGTTGCTTGATTTGAGGTCAGAAATGGACTCAGGAGGTCGAAAGAGGTCGGATAGGGTCAAGCTCCGCCCGCGAAACTCGCCGGAACACCGCGGAGCCGACGTGCTACAGTAACCGGCGTCCGCCACCTCCGCTTCGGACGGCGCGTGCGCCGCCGTCCGGCCACCGTTGGCCACGCCGCTTGAACTGGGATTGCGCCGGGATGTCTCCTATCCGATGGAGTGGCGCGTGTCGAAGAATGGTCGCCGGAGACCGCCGCGAAGAGGCGGCGAAGTGGCGGGGGTTCCGCCTAGCCGCCGCTGTGTCTGAAATTCGCCGATTCCGTCGCCGTCGGTCGTCGGTTGGCCGAGATTCTTGTACCATCGTGACGGGCTCGTCGAGCTGATAAATTTCCACTATTGATTCGTCGAATTCCGTCGAGAAACGAGCGTGAACGAGCTAGTGTGTGTTTCCACACCTCAAGTGTGTGTGAGGAGGGAGAGAGAGACGCGGGAGAGGAGAGAGAAAGGGCTGCTGCGTTTGGCACGCAAAACGAGGATCCGGGGTATATATCTCGGGTCCTCGTACGCAAAAACGATCAAACGAACGAGCTAACGACATCCGAATTGGGCAAACTTAGAGTCTACGGACTCGTTTCGCCGCCCCGGACGCGTTGAAGGGGTCAAAGAGGTCAAAATCTCGACCGAACGAGAAGTGACCGGAAAACCCCTAAAAGAGAAAATTGCAAACAAGCCCCTAAACTCTTAAAGAGTTGAAATAGGGCCACGCAAAATACAAAATCACAGAATTAAACACATTAAAAGGTTGGAACGCGGCGTACCTTATACGTCGGACGAACGGGGTGTCACAGTGTATATATATATATATTATATATATATATTAAATAATTAATTAGTTAATTATTTAATAGACTTTGGTTTAATTTTGAATTAAAAAGAAAGTCTAATTTTTGAGAAAATAATCTAGTTAATTAATTATGAATTAATTAATTAGATAAAAATAAGTTATTTATTTTATAATAAATAAAGTATAAAATTATCCAAAAATAGTTTGGATATTTTTTAGCTCTCTTCAAAGTTGACTAGAATTAGAATTCAAAGTCAAAGTTGGAAAATACTTGATCATCAAGTAATAGGAGAGAGAGGAACCAAATCCTAGTCCAATAAGGACTAGTTTCGGCCGCCCCTCCCCTTCCTATATATAGGGGAGCTCATGCTCCCCTTTAGAGCTAATTGACAATTCTTGGTTCATGTGTTGAACACCATCCTTTCTCCAAGATCAAATTAAACCCTAGGTTAAGCCTAAACACTAACTAGAGAACTAGCATCCTTACTAGTTAGATTGTGATCAAGTTGGTGGACTTTCTCTAGAGACTTCAAGTTAGAAGTTTGAAGATTCGAGCTTTACCAAGGAGAGGGGATCAAGCCGCGTGAAGAGCGTTCTTGGGTGGCTTGAAACGATTCAAGAAAGAATAAAAGAGAAGTAAGTTTTCTATCTTTACGAATTTGGTTACACGATTGCGAGTTCAAGGTCCTTTTGTTGGGAAATTTTTTTTAAATTCCGCTGCTTTCTGATTCGTGTTTTCCAACAGAAAGACCCCATTACTGTGTTTTGTGACGACACTGGGGCGGTTGCTCAAGCAAGAGAACCAAGATCTCACCAATGGACCAAGCACATTATGAGGAAGTATCACCTAATCCGTGATATTATCAAAAGAGGAGATGTGCTAATTGAGAGGGTCACATCAGCAGAGAACGTGGCAGATCCACTTACTAAACCCCTTAGTCGAGAAGCTTTCCAAGGTCATCTACAGAAGATGGGACTTAGAGTAGCTTTAGAATGGCTTTGACGGGCAAGTGGGAGATTGTTAGGAATAGTGCCCTAGAAAGCCGATTGTATATCCGCTTTGTGCTTTTCCTTATTGTAATCACAGACAATCTTTGAATGAAATAACGAATTAAGGCAACACTTCTTTACATGCTCTTGTTTGGTATGCGTTTACTTTATCTGTGCATGTATGAGAACTCCCCTAATCCTAATGACTTTAGGACTCTGCCATTTAGGTGAAATGGTTCATGAAACGAGCCCTATATCACATAAGTCATGATTAGTAAAATACTCCAAGCCGATGAGTCCTACAGACAGTGGGAGTGTCAACCTGACTCCTCTAAGGCTTGCTTGTGGGATCACGCCCTTAAGAAGGACCACCTTGTTTCATGGAGGTGGAAAGTGTATAGTTGATACGTGCGTGATACATGAGGGTGCTTACTTTAATAAGTGAGTTCACTGAGGCGCCCCGTGTGAGAACATTCCTAAATGGGAAAGGAAGTTTCTATTTCAGGAAATGGAAACTTCCAGATTAGGAAATATCTCACGAGTCATTGATGTGATTAATTGATCCTTAGACTTGAGGTTCCTTCTCACTTTATGAGTTAACTCTGTAGTCTTAGGTATAAGCTTTAAAGGGTGTCGCCTTAGACAACTGATTCAAGGCTTATGCTGGGGCTGCACAAGTGATTCATGAAAGTGAATGAGAATCAAGAAAGGACCTACACTTGCATTTGCAAGGTGATCTCTTATTGTGTAAGTCATTCATATGCCATATGGAGTCCTTGGCCAAGGCAGTAGATCAAGACATCAAGAAAAGGGTTTCTTGGATTGAGATCAAATGGATATGAAATGTACTTAGCTTTAAGACCGGATTATTAGGGTTCTGATTATTCCCTTGCCCTAGATCTTGGTTGAGAGATAGTAAGTAGGAGGATTGTATCTCACATGAATCAATGACTTAAAGGTTCTGTCGAATCCGAACATTCCAATTCAGCTAGGGGTTAAACACCTGTTGCTAGACTATGGTCGTTTAATCTGTGGACTGATTAATTAATTAGTGAATTAATTAATTAGGGTCACTGCTAATTGAATTGAGAACCTAGAGGGTCACACACAACAACTTGGTTACATGAGTTGAGGCTTGAAAATGATTAAACGAGTTAATCGGGCCAAGAGGGTTCCACACGTGTGAAATCACACGTGTGGCTCACGTGAGTGACACGTGTCACTGTGACACGTGTCACACACGTGTATATATATATATATTATATATATATTAAATAATTAATTAGTTAATTATTTAATAGACTTTGGTTTAATTTTGAATTAAAAAGAAAGTCTAATTTTGGAGAAAATAATCTAGTTAATTAATTATGAATTAATTAATTAGATAAAAATAAGTTATTTATTTTATAATAAATAAAGTATAAAATTATCCAAAAATAGTTTGGATATTTTTAGCTCTCTTAAAAGTTGACTAGAATTAGAATTCAAAGTCAAAGTTGGAAAATACTTGGTGATCAAGTAATAGGAGAGAGAGGAACCAAATCCTTGTCCAATAAGGATTTGGATCGGCACTCCCTCCTATATATAGGGGAGCTCGAGCTCCCCTTTAGAGCTAATATAGACAATTCTTGGTTCATGTGTTGAACACCCTCCTTTCTCCAAGATTAAATTATACCCTAGGTTAAGCCTAAACACTAACTAGAGAACTAGCATCCTTACTAGTTAGATTGTGATCAAGTTGGTGGACTTTCTCTAGAGACTTCAAGTTAGAAGTTTGAAGATTCGAGCTTTACCAAGTAGAGGGTATCAAGCCGCGAGAAGAGCGTTCTTGGGTGGCTTGAAACGCTTCAAGAAAGAATAAAAGAAAAGTAAGTTTTCTATCTTTACGAATTTGGTTACACGATTGCGAGTTCAAGGTCCTTTTGTTGGAAAAATTTTTTAAATTCCGCTGCTTTCTGATTCATGTTTTCCAACACATAAAACTCAAGATATATGCATCAAACTCAAGCTTAATGATCACAAACAAATTTCCAACAACAAATACACAATTTACTCAAGCTAATACAAAGCCCTATATATCACATATTTTCAATAGAATCCTTCAATCTCCATAATTACCTCAAATGAAAGAGATGGAAGCTAGGATGAAGATATGATGATGATGAGGCTTCTATGATCCCAAAACCCACAAAACTAGCTTGAATGATGAAATCTCCCACTTGTCCAAGAAGGGTTTTGTCTCGGTTGAGGTAGGAAGCAAGAACAAGGATGAAATGTTTTGTATGAATGAGAAGCCAAAGGTACGTGAATGCTGCTGTGAAAGAGGGAAGAGATGGCCAATTTGCAATTAAATCCTTCCATTTAGTAAGTTATGCAATCAAGTCCATTTCCAAAATTAAATGATCAATGTGGTCCAATGCAATTAGATCCCATATTCATGAAAATGAGCAATTAAGGCCATAAAAGAAATAAATCACATTCGGGAAAATAATTCACATTGCATTCACGTTCAAGATATCCGAAAAATATAATATGATGTGAATTTTCAATAAAATGTTAATAATATAATTTTATAAAATTATGTCATGCTATGGAAAATTAAAGAAATGAACAATTAATAATTAAAATCTAACTCTCAAACGCACACGTGTCGATCATACCTGAATTGCCGAAAGTTGGGGCGTTACATGTTGGTATTGAATTAAATTATTACATGTTACATGCCTAAAGGTTCATGATATATGATATGATATGATATATGTTGTGACATGTTGTCACATTGTTATATGATTCTTGAATTATGAATTGAGCTTATGATATGATATAGATTAATGGATTAGTGCCTTGATCATATGTTATACACTTTAATAGTGTCACATGTTATAACCTAAGATAGAATAGTGTTTCATAACTTGATCTTATGCCTTAATTGGATCTCTTAACCATAGGTTATACCTTTAACCTAGATCACTCTTGATTATTATTAACATGAACTTGAAACTATAGGTTATAATCAAGATCATAATTTAATTAGGGTGTGTGTGTGTGTGCATGCCGTGTGTGTGTGTGTGTGTTCGTGCATGGTGTGGGTGTGTGTGTATAGTAAGGGTTCGACCCGACCCTTTGACCCGACATGTGAATAGTAACCTATGAATAGTAATCTTGAATAGTACTTTTGAATAGTGCTTTTGAATAGTAAAAGTGAAATAAAACTTGTGCTTTCGTAATAGACATTTGCACCTAGGGTTTCCATATCCAGGGTCTAAAATGTGTTTTCAAAATGAGTTTCTTTCGTGGACTTCTTTCATAACTTAAGGTTTGCGATAGGATTCATAAATTGACTAAAGCTTACTCGGTTATAGTAAGATCATAGTCTAACGTTGAGAGTAACTCACTTTAACGTATTCCTTTGTGTGTTACCTTTCTTGAATACCTTAAATGGTATTACTCTCTTGTGTTACATGTTCTGTATATGATCCTTGTTCATTGTTTCGTGCATTTCATATGCATCTTGGTTAGTAGTGGGTCTTAGTTCTTAAGCTCACTCTAGTACACCACCTACAGGAGTTAAAGTTGAGCACTGGGATCCCCAGGGCACCGCATAATCTGTCTACCTACCTTTTGTTACTATTAGGTGAGGTGAAGTTATAAATTTTTTCCAACTGGAACCACGATTATAATATCGTATCATATGTTTTGAAATTCAAAGCTAAACCTCGTTTTGAACTATCCCTTTTATCGGGACATTCTTTTGAAAGGATCATTCATACTTTAATAGTATACCTTGATCTACAGCACATGTTTTCCAAAGTTCTGCATTCTTGTTCAAAGACAGTTACCTGATCTGCATATGTTTTCAAAGTACAGTTTACAGACAGTTTCACATGTTTTACAGACAGAATCACATGTTTACAGACAGAATCATATGTTTTACAGACAGAATCATATGTTACAGTTACAGTTTCACATGTTATAGTTAGCATACTGGAGTGGTACTCTGGTCACTGCTAATCTTAAATGCAAGCATACAGTTTACAGTTTGGGCCCGGCAGTTATGTGTGGAGGTGATGCTCGGGAGGTGAGCGCCAACGACATCACCAATACCGGCCGCCACACTTAGACAATTGACACCGACTTTTAACAGGAGGTTTGTTAAGTCAGGACAATCTGTCTGGGAATGGACAGCAAATCTGTTCCCATTACATGTTTACAGGTCGCCTAGGGCTAGCTACCCGTAGTGACAACCAGTGGAGGATGGTGCATGTTTGTATGTGTTGGTAAGAGTTGTTGTTGACCTTGGTCCAATAGTCTACTGTGTGCGGAGTTGTTGTTGACCTCGGTCCAATACTCTACTTTATGTGGGGTTATTGTTGATCTTGGTCCGATACTCTACTATACGTGGAATTATTGTTGACCCTGGTCTGATGCTCTACCAAATCATGTTTTCTGGAGTAAGGATGGAGGAGCCTAGCTTGCGGGCAAAATTCTGTTTCATAAAGGATGGTTCATATCTGGAAAAGTTCACTTTACCCTTATCCCGTTTTATGAAAGAACTATGAACCATCGACAACATATGTGTGCGCGTGTGATATCATTCATGAAAATGTTTTAAAACGTGCATACTTTTACAGCATTGCGTTCAAAAGAGTTTTATCAACTAAACTTGTTTCAAGTTCTTCTTTAAAGCATTGCAATTGACAGTTCTAAACTTTACTTCAAGTTCTTTATTACTTAGTACTTCCTTTAAGGTATTCCCTCACTTAGTCCTTTTGACTAATACCTCCCGTTTTCTTGCCTCGTGGTTTCAGGTCTTGAAGCCGCAGTCTAGAGGTATCTTGAAGCTCTAGATTGTCATTTTTGTCTCAATCAGGACTTAGTATTACTTCCTTTTGTGTCCTGCATATGTTTTATGGCTGCATCACTTTATGTTTCTGTATATGTTTCTGAATACTTGAGTATCTTTGTTATACTCTTTCTGCTACTCTGTTACCGATATTTTGAACTCTGCTGTATCGGTATTTATTTGTGAATATGTTATATGTTCGGATATGCCGAGTCTCTCTTACACGATCGATATGTTCTTGCTTGTTACATGCCATCACACACAAGTTTTGAAAAGTTTTAAAATACTCTGATTTTCCGCTGCATAGCCACATCGTTGTACATGTATAGTTCTGATAGACAACCGTTCGCTGGAGTATTTCTTGAGTGATGGCTCACACCATTACTTGAGAGGTGCTTCAGTGTGGGGGTTGAGACGCCGCTCTCCTCTTGTTCTGGTACGGGTGGGGGCATTACAATATTTGATGAATAGCTAGGTTAAACTTGGAAATTCTTGATTATATGTTACCATGCACGTACATGGCTGAAATTTCATGAAATCTTGCTTGTTTCTCGTGGTTTTAACTGCTATTTTGTACCCATACCTGCTGCATCGAACTGCTGTGAATTATGGAAGAAAACAGGGGATTTTTCAAGCTTTTTAAGGCATGAAAGTGCTGAGTTTTCCTTCCTTGGCTGCTGTCACGTTTTGCCGACGCTGTGTGTTGGTTTAGGACTGAAATTGCTGCGTTAGTTTGAGTTGTTGTTGCTGTCAATTTGTTGCGTTAATTGCTACTGCGTATACCCTGATTCTTGCCCTGTTTTGAGCTGCTGAACTGCTGTTCTTTTGCAGCTGCGTTTACTGCGGGTGTGTGACTGTGTTGCTGCGTTCTTTGTGTTATTTTGCCTTGAATTGTTGCTCTATGACTGCCCTTTTGTTGCTGCTTCGTTCCCCTGCATATTTTCCCCTGTTTTTGCACTTTTAGAACTGATGTTGCTGCTGTTACTCCGCTGCTATGACAGCTTTACCCGGGCGGGGAGAAATGTCAAGGAAAAGTCCCCGGCCGGGGACTTTTGATGCAGAAACCATGGGGCTGCTCTTGTTGTGTGGTTGTGCATGTATTTTTGGTATAAGTGTGTGCATGCATATTATATGTACGTGTGTGCTTGGAGTATGTTTCATTTCATGCATGGAGTGGCCTTTAATGTAGTTGTACGTGTGTTCTTTTGTTCAATTAATGCATGCATGTATATATATGTTTTTATGTTGTATTCATTTATGTGTGTGCCTGAGTATCCATAAATATATCTAAGTATTAGATGCATGAAATTGGTAATTGATATATATATCTAAGTGTGCTCGAGTATGTGTACGTGTGTGCATGCATGGTAAATATATATATGTATATGATTTGTATTTGGTGCATGTGTGTGTGTATACGTGTATGTATAAATATATATATATATATATTATATGCTTTATATATGTAATGTATATTATATATTTATATTTTAATTATGGAAATGATTTTATTAAGTTTATATTTGTTATGATCTTAATTAATTCTATCTCGCGTGAATGATTTTCGTATTTAACTTCATGCTCTTTAAATGCCTTCTTTTAATTGCTTATGACTTATATGTTATGAAAACATATGATATTATATTTTAAATGTCTTGAATTAATTTTATGGATTCTTTTGACTCTAAGCTTATCTTATGATATTTATTAATGAATAAGCAATGTGTTATGATATCGATATGAAATTATGCTATGATATTGAAGGGAAAAACGTGAAATGAAATTTGTTAACGTTTAAGTGTTCATTTGATATTTTCTTGCATTCATTGCATTCATATGCATCGCCGTACGTCTAAGTGGTACATTTTTTAGTCTAAGTCTTTAGTATTTCGTTTGTTTGTCTCAGGGGTGCTTCCGGGAGAAATCGTGCCCGGATTTTATGTTGTTTCGGATCGTTTCTTGCACCATGACACTCTTTTGTTCAAAGGTGAGGTTTAGGTTCTTTTCTTTTTAGTTAAGCGACCTAAGACCCTTAAATGCTCGTTTTCTAGCCCGCATGCGACTATATATTATATATATAGTTAAATATGTGTAATGTACGATATGTTTATGATCTTGTTATCAAGTTTTGGCTTTCGAAGGGGCTATATCTACGAGCATATATGAGCTCATGTTTTAGTGAATGTTTAATGTTTATGAAAGCATAATGTTAATGTTCGTAATGTTAATGGTTTGTAATGAGTGAGAATGCAATGAAAGGTAAGGTATTGTAATGGTAATGTTGGGCCCCGGAGGTGTGGGTAAGGGGGACCCGGGACGACCATGGGGTCGCCGGTTTTTAACCCCTGTACACATCTCCACAGTTTGATAGGATCAACCCGGAACCCACTAGGAGGTTTGGTGGGGGATGGAATCCTCAGGCGTGAGCGTCATGAAACTCACGACCCATACTTAACGTAATGGATGGTTAGGGTCGGCCCGCCCTTCCATCACCGGAGAAGGGGATTGAATGTGATTTCTATTTTATAATGTAATGTAATGAGGAGCCCAGGATGGGATTTCTGCCCGTCCTCGTCGAGCTTAATGAATTGGTTGGATTATGGAACGGGAATAGAGTCTTTATTAATGTAAGGTATACCTATATGATATGTTATGTCCTTTGAAGATGTTTTGGTATGCAAAACCTATTCCCGGTTCATAATCTTTATCTTTTACGTGCTTTGCTCTATTTATGTATAGTGTGTGGGTGTGCGTTAGCCCCCTTACTCAGTCGAGATATGACTGACACCTCTCCTTTTCCCACTTTTAGTTTGCAGGTCTTTGAGCAGGAGCTAGGCGGAGAAGTGGGTCGTTCGAGTCTCACTTTTGGGTGTAGGTCTTGTTAGGTGCATTGCATTCATTTTGTCTTGTATTTACGGAATTGATTATGTTATGAATTTTGTGATGGAAATATGAATCGTTATATTTGACCATTTGATGTATATTATAATTTGAAATTTTATATTGTAGAACTCCTTTGCTTCCGCTAAGTGATTAGTTGTTGCGCGCTCTGAGTATGTTTTAGCTCCGCCTAGCGTAGAGAGTGTGTGGTCTCCCGTTCGCTTAGATATGGGTTCGTGTATGGACTTCCCAGTTCATATGCGGGTCTAGGTGCGGGGGATGTGGTGGCCCGCACTCCGGGTGCTACATCCTAAAGTGGTATCAGAGCTCCGGGTTGCAAAACCGGAGTTCTATTGTCGTGTTGAGTCTGTCTAGGTCGTACGACATAGGACAATGTGGTTGTGTGACTTCATGTGCTTATTTGTTCGTCTCTTTGTTAATTGTGCACATGAACATGTATTGGCCCGCATGCATATATATTTGAATTTCTTGAATTTTACAGAAATATGTCTCCAAGAAGATATCATCGTCGAGCTAGATCCCCCGAGCGTCGTCATCACCGGGACCACTCTCCTCAAGAAGAGAATAATAATCCACCACCACCACAGATGTTTCCGGGGAATTTTATGGAAAGACTAGCGATGTTCTTAGAACAACGTAATCAACAAAGGAATAATGCTCCGCCGGCTGGTAATCATAGAGGAGGTCTTATTATGGCCACCCTTAGAGAATTCAAGAATCAAAACCCACCGATATTCATTGGTGGAAGTGACATTCAAGCTGACGAATGGTTAGTCAAAACAAATCGAGTATGTAATCTTATACCTTGTGCACCGGATGAGAAACATTAATGCACCCTCACCATGATACAATGACAAGCGTATAATTGGTGGTCGAGTGTTCAAGGGAAATTAGGGGCCTCCGGGGAGGAAATTACATGGGAAGTGTTCGTTCGAGAGTTCAAAAACAAGTATATCCCGAAAGCTACTCGGAATAGACGCTTGAGAGAGGTTATGGATCTCAAGCAAGGAGAGATGTCGGTAACGGATTATATAAACGAGTTTGAGAGACTTTCTTGCTACGCCCCTAGTATTGCAAATGACGATGAGAGTAAGGCCTCGCAATTCCTTCAAGGACTTCGGGAAGATATGAAGGATGTATTGGAAGCTTCCAATACTAGCACGTGGATGAAGGTGATGGACAAGGCCCTAAGAGTTGAAGACTGGGTCGTTATGAGAAGAAAGAACTCTCATATCGGCCGAAGTTCTGGTTCGGGTTCACAAGTAATTCTTAGAAAGAGACCGGTGTACGAAGTTCACCCCCTTCCGAATTATCAAGACAAGCAACATAAACCGATGAATTCAAATCCTCCCATGGCTATCAAGGGTCCCGAGTGTGTGCATTGCCGACGAACAAATCACTTATCGGAGAATTGTTGGAAACTTCACAAGAGGTGCTTCGGATGTGGGTCACCGGAGCATATGTTAGATCGCTGCCCATGCAAAAGGCCGGAATATATGCCGGGAGGAAATCCAAGATCCGCGATTCAATCTCGGGCATACGCTTTGGGTGGAGAAAGAGAAAGAAGGACATAAGTTAATCAAAATATCACTGAGGGAGGTACACTTGCATACATGGCATAACATCACATGCATTGGTCGATCCCGAGACGAATTATTTATTTATTTTCGAGATTCATTATTGTGATTGTTGCTTTAACTTCCTTGTATGCCCTATTACTTGCGCATGACTTTGTTATGAGTTCTTTGAGAGTTTTTGGTGAGATTTCCTTGACGGGAGTGTTCGGTAAGCTTGAGGGTCGAGTTCCCCTTGTCAACTTGATAGAGCCACTGAGAAGAGGTAAGGTTTGAGGTGCAAGATCAAAGAAGGCAAGAGATCGAAAATCGAAGAGTCAACTTGTGAGATTGATGAGAAGTTGTATCCGGAGTGGTTCGAGGTCCCAAGACGGACCTGAGGACAGGTCCTTTTTAAGAGGGAGAGTTTGTGACACCCCGCTCGTTCGCACGTACAAGTTTGTACCACTAGTGAGTTTATTTTCCATATATATATTTATTTTCATTTTATTTGATGCATTCATATTTTATTTTTAATTGTTTTCTTATATGAATTATTTGAAATAAAATGAAATATATGATTTAAATGCCAAGAAAATGTCTTGAGTGGAACTATGATGTGAATTATGAATTTATGATACGTGAATTTTATTCCCGAGCATGCTAATTTCGTGAATTATGTGAAATACGTGATTTAAGGACGTAATTGCATGATTTTAAAATATGGGGACTTAATTGAAAATTTAGTTTTGGACTAATTTGTAACTTTTTGAAAGTTTTGGACTCATTTGAAAAATGAGTCATTTTAGCATATGTGTGCACGTTTTAATCTATATCTTGAGCTATGGCACTCGGATTTGAGCCCCGTCTTCGGCGTTCAACTCCTTTCGACAACCCGGAAGCAATGGAACAAGTTTCGTAATTTTTCGATGTCATTTCGATCCCCGACAAAGCAAATTTCAGCCATACGTACCCTAAAACAACCCTATGACCTATCTTGTAGCTATTAAACCTAATCCTCATCATTTTTCTTGACTTATTTCATTCTAAATCATCCTCTCTCTCACCCTTACCTGCTGCATCATTCCTCACCAAGAGAAAAGGGGGAAAACGTGAAGGAAGAGGAAGAAAGAAGAAAGAAGAAGGGAAACCTCCATCTTTGGCCATTCTTTGAACTCAATCCATCCGATCCTTTTCCTCTTCTTCAAGATCAAGGTATGAATCTTAATCTCCATGTTCTTGTGATTATTTTGCCCTACTTGAATCACATATTATGATAAAGGATCCATGTACATGCCATATTTGATGAATAGCTAGGTTAAACTTGGAAATTCTTGATTATATGTTACCATGCACATACGTGGCTAAAATTTCATGAAACCTTGCTTGTTTCTCGTGGTTTTAACTGCTATTTTGTACCCATACCTGTTGCATCGAACTGCTCTGAATTATGGAAGAAAACAGGGGATTTTGCAAGCTTTTTAAGGCATGAAAGTGTTGAGTTTTCCTTCCTTGGCTGCTGTCACGTTTTGCCGACGCTGTGTGTTGATTTAGGAATGAAATTGCTGCGTTAGTTTGAGTTGTTGTTGCGGTCAATTTACTGCGTTAATTGCTGCTGCGTATGCCCTGATTCTTGCCCTGTTTTGAGCTGCTAAACTGCTGTTCTTTTGCTGCTGCGTTTGCTGCGGTTGTGTGACTGTGTTGCTGCGTTCTTTGGGCTATTTTGCCTTGAATTGTTACTCCATGACTGCCCTTTTGTTGCTGCTTCGTTCCCCTGCATATTTTTCCCTGTTTTTGCACTTTTAGAACTGTTGCTGCTGCTGTTACTCCGCTGCTGTGACAGCTTTACCCGGGCGAGGAGAAATGTCAAGGAAAAGTCCCCGGCCGGGGACTTTTGATGCAGAAACCATGGGGCTACTCTTGTTGTGTGGTTGTGCATGTATTTTTGGTATTAGTGTGTGCATGCATATTATATCTACGTGTGTGCTTGGAGTACGTTTGATTTCATGCATGGAGTGGCCTTTAATGTACTTGTACATGTGTTCTTTTGTTCAATTAATGCATGCATGTATATATATGTTTTTAGGTTGTATTCATTTATGTGTGTGCCTGAGTATACATAAATATATCTGAGTATTAGATGCATGAAATTGGTAATTGATATATATATATCTAAGTGTGCTTGAGTATGTGTACGTGTGTGCATGAATGGTAAATATATATATGTATATGATTTGTATTTGGTGCATGTGTGTGTGTCTACGTGTATGTATAAATATATATATATATATATATATATATATATATATATATATATATTATATGCTTTATATATGTAATGTATATTATATATTTATATTTTAATTATGGAAATGATTTTATTAAGTTTATATTTGTTATGATCTTAATTAATTCGATCTCGCGTGCATGATTTTCGTATTTAATTTCATGCTCTTTAAATGCCTTCTTTTAATTGCTTATGACTTATATGTTATGAGAAAATATGATATTATATTTAAATGTCTTGAATTAATTTTATGGATTCTTTTGACTCTAAGCTTATCCTATGATATTGATTAATGAATAAGCAATGTGTTATGATATCGATATGAAATTATGCTATGATATTGAAAGGAAAAACGTGAAATGAAATTTGTTAACGTTTAAGTGTTCATTTGATATTTTCTTGCATTCATTGCATTCATATGCATCACCGTGCGTCTAAGTGGTACATGTTTGAGTCTAAGTCTTTAGTATTTCGTTTGTTTGTCTCAGGGGTGCTTCCGGGAGGAGTCGTGCCCGGATTTTAAGTTGTTTCGGATCGTTTCTTGCACCACGATACTCTTTTGTTCAAAGGTGAGGTTTAGGTTCTTTTCTTTTTAGTTAAGCGACCTAAGACCCTTAAATGCTCGTTTTCTAGCCAGCATGCGACTATATATTATATATATAGTTAAATATGTCTAATGTACGATATGTTTATGATCTTGTTATCAAGTTTTAGCTTTCGAAGGGGCTATATCTACGAGCATATATGAGCTTATGTTTTAGTGAATGTTTAATGTTTAATGTTTATGAAAGCTTAATGTTAATGTTCGTAATGTTAATGGTTTGTAATGAGCGAGAATGCAACGAAAGGTAAGGTATTGTAATGGTAATGTTGTGCCTCAGAGGTGTGGGTAAGGGGGACCCGGGACGACTATGGGGTCGCCGGTGATTGACCCCTGTACACATCTCCACAGTTTGATAGGATCAACCCGGAACCCACTAGGAGGTTTGGTGGGGGATGGAATCCTCGGGCATGAGCATCATGAAACTCACGACCCATACTTAACGTAATGGATGGTTAGGGTCGATCACCGGAGAAGGGGATTGAATGTGATTTCTGTTTTATAATGTAATGTAATGAGGAGCCTAGGATGGGATTTCTGCCCGTACTCGTCGAGCTTAATGAATTGGTTGGATTATGGAACGGGAATAGAGTCTTTATTAATGTAAGGTATACCTATATGATATGTTATGTCCTTTGAAAATGTTTTGGTATGCAAAACCTATTCCCGGTTCATAATCTTTATCTTTTACTTGTTTTGCTCTATTTATGTATAGTGTGTGGGTGTGGTTTAGCCCCCTTACTCAGTCGAGATATGACTGACACCTCTCCTTTTCCCACTTTTAGTTTGCAGGTCTTTGAGCACGAGCTAGGTGGAGAAGTGGGTCGTTCGAGTCTCACTTTTAGGTGTAGGCCGTGTTAGGTGCATTGCATTCATTTTGTCTTGTATTTACGGAATTGATTATGTTATGAATTTTGTGATGGAAATATGAATCATTATGGCTACACGTATTTGATCATTTGATGTATATTATAATTTGAAAATTTATATTCTAGAACTCCTTTGTTTCCGCTAAGTGATTAGTTTTTGCGCGCTCTGAGTATGTTTTAGCTCCGCCTAGCCTAGAGAGTACGTGGTCTCCCGTTCTCTTAGGCATGGGCTCGTGTATGGACTTCCCATTTCATATGCGGGTTTGGGTCTAGGTGCGGGGGATGTGGTGGCCCGCGCTCCGGGTGCTACATGAGCATCTCCATGACATAATATCATCTCTTATGCATATCATATCATACTTATTTCATTGTCGAGCGTCATATATGGTCATTTTGAGTCTTACAATCCTTTTACACAGATTTGGGTACGGTCAGAGACGAGGGCGAGCTTTGAGAAGCTTGTGCCTTTCCTTTTGAACTTTTAAGGTAGGTTTCTCTTCTAATAGCTAAACGGCCCGATATATCCCTTACGTGAAATGTTTTGAGCCAAAATAGTATATATGTATATACCGAGTCTTTTAAGAGTAAATTATTTCAAACATAAGCCCTTCTTTTATGAATTCCTACCTTATGTTTTGACGAGAACTCGATTATGAAAGCACGGGCCTAGGAACTTAGTTCATGTAGCGATCCGGGGAGGCAAGGGCCGATGGTGATCCCGTGTGCTAGTTCCAACCAAACTACGGTGATACCGGACCTCGCTAGGAGATTAGCGAGGAATGGGAGCTGAGTGCCTTTGGGAGATTAATGTACCCCCATTGGCCTTTGTATGGATAGTTGGCCGGGTCTTGTAAGCTCGTCCACCACCCGGAGGAAAAAGGTGTATATGTATGATTATGATCATGATATGAATGTGCACGAAAGATATATGTATGATAACCAATGAATCATATTATGAATACACAAGGAGAAGGTTGGAGATTATGCACGCCCACTCGCCGGGCCTTGAAACTTATCACGCCCCGGGTCCGTGGGCCCGTTGGATGCGAGCACAAGTCTCCAAGCCTACTGAGTATAACTTGAAATTGGGCCTAAACCACTGCCCAAAAGGGATATCCAATTGTTATACTTGAACTCTTTAACTTATATACTGAACTTAATCCTTATACTTTCCCGATGTGGGACAAGGGTGTCACAATCACCCCTCCTTCAGAATCGCGACGTCCTCGTCGCGGCATGACATATAGCCCATGACCGACTCGTCTGCGTTGGGACTCTAGAGGTGGCTCCCACACATGTAGCACTTTGCCACGCAGGCTCAAGAGGTGGCTCCCATGTGCATAGCACTTTACCCCGTATAGCACTTAGCTCCTGCAACTGACGAACGGCTCTGATACCATTTATCACGGCCTGGGTCCAAGGGCCCGTTGGACGCGAGCACAAGTCTCCAAGCCCACTGAGTATAACCTGAAATTAGGCCTAAACCACTGCCCAAAAGGGATATCCATTGGTTATACTTGAACTCTTTAACTTATATACTAAATTTAACTCTTATACTTTCCCAATGTGGGACAGGGGTGTCACAATCACCCCTCCTTTAGAATCGCGACATCCTCGTCGCGGCTTGACATATAGCCCATGACCGACTCGTCTGCGTTGGGACTCTAGAGGTGGCTCCTACGGGCTCAAGAGGTGGCTCCCACACATGTAACACTTTGCCCCGCATGCTCAAGACGTGGCTCCCATGTGCGTAGCACTTTGCCCCTTATAGCACTTAGCTCCTGCGGCTGACGAGCGGCTCTGATACCCTTTTCACTCCCCGGGTCCGTGGGCCCGTTGGACGCGAGCACAAGTCTCCAAGCCCACTGAGTATAACCTAAAATTGGGCCTAAACCACTGCCCAAAAGGGATATCGATTGGTTATACTTGAACTCTTTAACTTATATACTGAACTTAATCCTTATGCTTTCTCGATGTGGGACAGGGGTGTCACAAAACTCATGATTAAATATGAATGAATATGATAGTTATAATCCCGTAGATGTTCTTCTTGTTTTACCCACTTGGGAAATTTTGTAAAAACTTCATATGGGATTATGGCTTGTATGTATATGTTTAAATTCCGTGATATTTATACTTATGCCTGTTTTATACCCACCAGTCTCCTATAGACTGAACCCGGTTTGTTTTCAATTTTTTTATGCAGGTTAAGGAGTGCTAGGCGGGAATACAAGTCGTCTAGGTCTTGCATTAGTGTTTAGCACTCTCTTTATGTTTCACTCGCACTCATATTACTATTTTGATATATGATCATGTACATGGAGCATATATGATTTTGTAGGCCGTGTGGACCGTTGAATACTTGAATGGTATTGTATATCTATTTTGGAGCTCGGTGGCTCATTGTGTATATATACATATGTTGTTTAGCTTCCGAATTTTGTTATTATTCTGATTTTCATTGTCTTGTTCTTGTATGGTTTAAGGGTTAGTCCCCGCCCAGCATAGAGTGTGTGTTGTATACCCGTTCGCCGTGATTTGGCACGTGTATGGACTTTAATTTCATATATAGGTCGATTCTCAGCGCGGGGATGTGGCACCTTACACTCGGGTGCTATATGTCTTGTCTCCCTATATAAGGGTATGAAATCCTTCGAATCTTCGATTTCGTAGAACGGTCAGTGTATACCTCTTTCTGAATTCCCGAACAAACACATTCCAAGTCAATTCTTCGCTTGTCGCTTCTAGTTGTTGAGTAACTTTTGACCACCATAATTTTGCTTGCCCTTATAGAAGTAGTGGAACAAGGTGAACCATATTTTGAGGGTTACATTGCCACACTCGAAATATTCCTTCTATCTCCGATAGTCATTCCTCGGCCTCGATATCATTGCCTCCTCGAAATTGGGAAGGGTTGAAGGTCCCAAACTCCCGGTACAAAGTTGCTATCGGATCCATATGTTGCACCATAGTGGAAGATTGTCCTTGATTAGGTTAGAAGTGTTGAAACATCGCGGTCATGAACTCCTCAACATTAAAGGATGGACGAGGATGTTGATGTGAAGGTTGACCGAAGTGTTGTCGACGTGGTGACATCCTAAAAATCTCAACAACTACAATAAAGATATAGGTGCATGTCGGTTAGTAAATGCATGTTCATGTGATAGAAAAGAAGTTTCAGAAGGAAAATTGCAATCGGCGTGGGCTTTGAGGTGTTTGGACCGAGCAAGAACAGAGAAATTTGGAGAGGAATTGAAAGGCAAAATTTTTGGGTTGCCATTTGGACTAAAGTTCTCTCTAAAAGAAAATTACTCATCAAGAATTTCAACGAAAGAAAGATCGACGGAGTTCACCAGGTAACGGCGAAAATTTTAAGGGGGAGAGCATGACAAGAGGTAAATTAGAAACTAGAGGTCGTGCCAAAGAAATATTCTGGTAGGAACAACGGAACTGCAAATTTGAGAGGACCTGGAAGCCCTTATGGTGGTGAGCGAATATTACGACTTTAAAGATTAATCATTAAAGTGAGGGCTGAGTCAATAAATTCAGGTTGAAGATTATCATGAGGATTAGAGAAAATAGCTTATCAAATGTTTCCACATATGCAAGTTTGACTTGGAGGTAAAGAAGTTATGAAGAAGTTAAGGAAATTTTTTATTTGAATTGTCGAGAGGGAACCGATTGAAATTAGCATAGAAAAGAATGCTGCCATTAAAGCTTGGTTCAATGAGTTCGGAAGGAGTTGAGGAGAAACAATATCTGAGAGGATGAACATCGGGAAAACTAAATCAAACTCTAAGAATCATCAAGAATGTTTTATCCTCGCTTAAAGAACTGTAAGGGCCAAATACCGAATATAACTCTAAGGTGATAAAGAGAATGAAGGGATACTCTGGACGGAAGACGAGAAAAGATTCGTGTTAAGATAGACCATAAAAATAAATATCTCCAGGTCGGGATTGAATCGTCAAGGTTGTCAAGAGTGGTTATCCTCGGGGATATGTTAAACACCGATATTCGTAAAGATAGAAGCTATGGATCTGATTTCGGGAAGGATGATTTAATTGTATATAGAGGATCAAAGCTCGGTTGTTAAAGAGTGGGTTTGACTGAAGGGAACTTATAGGGATTGAGGAAGGACCGAAGCAGAAAATTAAAAGCAGTACAAGTCAGAAGGGATTTAAGAGTAAAATCCTTAAAGGATTTATCAATTGCTTCACCGGGGTACCCTGAAGAGTTTAAAGACAAGCCAAGCACTGAGTTTATTTTCGGGGCAGATCATGCATTGGACAACGAAACTCACAAGTCTAAATTTCACGGCCACGGTGAACGGTACTTGTAGCATCCATGATACATGCATTCATGTAAAATTTAATTTAAATAATTTCTATGTTATGTGCTTTGATTCCTTATCATGTTAAATTACTTGGAGAAATGATAATCAACGTGGATGATAGCTAGTTCTTGCTTTGGGTGTCTTATATGATTTTCATTATGATGTTGCGTTGTGTTCCTCGGGAGTATTGGAGACATCCTTGCTTTATTTTTGGTTGTAAGAGACGGGGATTCTCTTATTTTTGTTTGAGAGACGGGGTGATCTCTTTGCTTGCGAGAGACGGGGTTCTCTCATTATTGCTCGAGAGACGAGGCTCTCTCCGTGTTGCTTGTGAGAGACGGGGAATCTCTCATTGTTTGTTTGGTCGAGTAGTGAATCCGAGGACGGATTCTTTTTAAGGGGGAGAGATTGTAACGCCCCAACTTTTTCGTTTTTTATTATAACGTATGTGTTTCCTAATTTGCGCGAATTAATTGGCTATAAGTGTTTTCTATATTTAAATTTCTTTATTTAAATGTTAAATATGTGTTTAATTGAAATATAAGCATTAATTGAATTGGAATTAATATGAATAACTTGTGTGCTCCTTAATTGCGCGTTTAAATTATTTAATTGCTTGATTAATCGTTTTTGCTAATTACTAATTGTAATTTTCATTAATTTTCCATTATATGCATTTCGTTATATTTTTATTAAATATTTAAAATGGATTCTTAAATTTTATTTGAATTTTGAAACTATATGAATTCTTGATCAACTTGCATTTACGTGACAAGTTGCGCGCCGTTACTATATGAAATGAATTCGGAATTTTGTGGAACTTTAATATGTTGTAGGTATGTGTGTCATGAATGTGTAAGTATGCTTGTTTTACATTTTCGGATTCGTTTGATTGTGTTTTAAATTTATTTGGTATGTTTGGAACCAAACCGGGGGCTAACCGGCAC
Organism: Lantana camara; assembly: GCA_037501455.1. NCBI lineage: Eukaryota > Viridiplantae > Streptophyta > Magnoliopsida > Lamiales > Verbenaceae > Lantana > Lantana camara. The sequence continues at coordinate 64,333,557 of CM074855.1, forward strand.
TTAGCGCACCCTTGGTTCCGTATGTGATATCTTGAGCTAGGGAACTCGGAATCGAGTTCTGTCAACTCCGTTGAACTCATAACGAAAATTTGGGTTCAATAAACTTAACCTCATATTTTTCTAAGAGCATTTGAACCCCCGAAATTCAACCGAAAACAGAAACGGATGCAATTTGCCACCCTTTACTAAGAATGCCATATCTCCTTCAAACCTTGACCAAATTAACCATGGTTGGAGGCTATGGAACCCTAGTTAATCCCACTATCTGAGCCTTATCCCCCTCAACTGAACCAACCCTCACAAATAAGAGAAATACCAGCCCAAGTCCCTGCTCCAGTTTCATCCCATCACCATGCCCAACCTTGGAGATTCAAGCTCAAATCTCTTTCATCATTCATCCAATTCACAAGGTGAGTTTAGGGTTATGTTATACATTAAATACGAGTCATCATGATCCATTCATCCCCAATTTTGAACATGATTTCATGGGTTTATGGCTGAAAAGAAGAGATAGTTAGGTTTTAGATACATGTGTTGATCTCTCTCGTTCCTTGATAACTTAGGTTGATTCCAAGCATGAATATGATTGTCCTAACTTCCTCTTTACATTCATGATCATGTATTTTATGATGGTTAAGGGTTTCATGAGTTTCCATGAATGGAGTTTTGAAGAAAAGTCATGAAATGCTCATCCATTCCTTCATCTCACGTTTTAACACTTGGAGAGCATGTTTGCATGATGTTTTGGAGTTGTTTCATTGCATATTTGAGTTCATGTCATAGCTGAGCATGTTGCTAAAGTGGTGGTATGGTTCTGCTCTGTTTTCGTTCCATTTTTGCTGCTATAACAGGTTAGTAGCGGCCGCGATCGAACCATAAAGGAAAATGGTAGCGGCCGCGACCCTTTCACACATTTGGAGGTCTTCAGGTCATGGCCAACACCCTAATTTGGCCATGTTTCGAGTTTGTTGAAAAATTGATCCAAAATCCAAATTTTGCATGGGTAGCGGCCGCTTCCATTTCATGAAGGGCTGCGACCCTCATCTAATCTGCATGAGATTTGAGTTTTTTAACTTGATTTGCATGGCTTCGTTGGCTCGTTTTTGGTTCAATCACTTCATTAACATGTCATATAATGTATTATCTTATGTGTTGTGAAAGTTGGTAAGTTTTTGTTGAATATTTTCCGAGTTATGGCTCAATATGTCATTAATGCTTCCAATGTGTGCATGCATGGAATGTTACTCTTAAAGATGGACCCTAATTGCTTGCTATTTTTATTTTATGACTTGAATGAAATTTATACGTGTTATATGACTTGTTATGCTCGTTAATTGGAATCCTTGGATTGATTTGGCTTGACATATGAAGGACATGAACTTAAATGAATTTAAACGATACATGCATGCCTTGATGTTTCATGTTTGAACCTTAAGTGGCATCTTACTCCCTTTTAATAACTTGTATGAATTGTATACATGGTATACTATGTATTGTGTGGTTCATTTGAATTCCTTGAATTAATTTGGTAGGATTTATGAAAGATATGAAACACATGAATATGAAACCACCATGCACTGAACGTTTAGAATGAATTACTCGATTATATGACCTCATAACATGATTCATTCTTCTTATGTATCTCATATCATGTGCATAGCATGTCGTACGTCTATGTGGTCTTATATTGAGTCAGTTCTCACGAGTACACCTTGCTCCTTCTCTTGTACAATTCGTTTCCAGGGCGGAGATTCCGAATTGAATAGGCACCCGCATTACTTATGCTTTATCTCTCGTGGTATTTCAGGTGTGGGTGTTTTTGTTCTAGCTATGTATCAAACCCTACGACCCTTATGTGAAATGCTTTGGCCAAAACCTTATGTATATGTATATATGATATTTTTAAAGTAGAGTCATCGAGTAAATTATGATCGAGTAAACCCTTTTCTAATGAATTATGAAATATGTTATGTTTGTTATGAATCAAATGTTTTGGCGAGAATATGATCATGAACATGATTATGAATGCACGGGCCTAGGGACTTAGTGCAAGTGGTTAACTAGGGAGGCAAGGGCCGACGGTGATCCCTTGTACTAGTCCCACCACATTTATGGTGATACCGGCCCTCGCTAGGAGGTTTAGCGGGGAATGGGAGCTGAGTGCCCTTGGGGGATTCAGGTACCCCCATTGGCCTATGTATGGACAGTTGGTCGGGTCTTGCTAACCCGTCCACCACCCGGAGGAAGAAGGTTGGAATTATGTTATGATTATGATTATGCTAAGATTGTTATGCACCGTGCGGGAAGGCCGGGACATGGATTGCCCAAACGACTATGTCTTATGTAACACCCCGGAGCGAAGGGCGCCATATCCCCCGCACCATGGCCCAACACGTGAAGCGAAATGGGAACTCCGTCCACGTATCAAGCCAAGGCGAACGGGTGACAAACAAAATCCAACATAAGCTAGGAGGTCTACACCCTACTCAGAGAGCGCAAAACAAATTCGCGGAAGCCAATAATTAAAAACTTATAGCATGCAAGCATAAATCGTATAGTGTTCTCCACATAATACTCATGCAACCTAAGATACAAAACAATTATACAAAACTGAATCCCAGGACAGAACTAAGTGGCAAAATTAATACATATTTCAAAATTAACAAATTGCGTAAAATAAACGAAATACAATGCATGAGACTCAAGCTCTCCAAAACAAAGACTCAAAGACAACCGCCTAGCTCCAACTCCTCAGAACAAATACCTGCAAATTCAAATCAAAAGGGGGAAAAAAGATAGAAATAACGAGGGTCAGTCCTAAAGACTGGTGAGGGGGCTAACACACGCACCCATACATATACGTAATAACAAAGCATAAACCAAACTGAAAGGATTCATGAACCGGGTGTGGTTTTTGCAACCTAAGACATTTTCCACGTGATACTATGTATAAGGAAAGGAGTTTAAGGCCAAGAGCCTAAAATTATCCAAGTTTTACAATTTAAAAGCCACTCCCGTTTCATAATCATACATTAAAGCATAAACTTACCAACTCGGAGAGTTCACGCTTAACACACACTCTTGCTCAAAACATAAGCAGAAGCAAAACTTATAAACAATCCCACCGCCACACCATTGGGGAAGAGAGGTGCCCCTCTCAACCCTCCACAGAACGAAACTTGTGAACCGGAGGATCCCGCCCGGTTCCTTCGACGGCCAGCCAAAAAGCGCTCTGTCGGCATAGGAGAACTAAGTCTCCCGTTGGTGGAGAAGTGCACAGGGGTCGTAACCGGCGACCCCGATGGTCGTCCCGGGTCTCCCTTACCCACAATCTCCGGGGCCCAAACAGATCAAAACCAATAGAAAATCGGAGACTTGCTTGAATCCGATACAAACCAAACAGAGCTTATACTCACACACACTTACCAGACGAAACTTATCCACAGATCATACCACGCTTACACACACATCCTCTTATCAAAGCTTGTCAAAACAAACGAAAATAGAGCTTATATACTTATAAAAGCATTTTCAAAGTCTCTTGACAAACAGGACAAAACCCACAATATACATATCAAAACATATATCTACATATATATATATATATATCGCATGCGGGTTCGAAATACAAATAGGGTTTTAGGTCATCATAACTAAAAGGAAAGAAAACCTCACCTTGTCGACCAAACCGGATAAAACCGGCCAAAAGGAGTCAAACGAACCACTTTCTCACAACGGAACGAACCTAAGAGCAAAGCAAAAAGCAAGAGGCAAACTTAGACTCAAAATGAACCATATTGACGCTCGGCAAATGCATATGAATGCGAATGATGCTTATGAAGCTTAACGAATTGACAAGTAATGCATACGAGTTCATATTTCTTCATAAGTCTCATAAATCATGTCTAACGAATTCATAGATTTCATATAACGAACATATCATACTATACAACATGTTATCAAAGCATTCATAGCCTAGAGAGAGCAAAGAATGATCATGCAAAACATATAAATGTGGCATGAAGTCATAAACACACATTAGAGGAGCATATCGCACATATGAAGTCATAATTCGAAAACAAGCTCATAAATCAAGTCATAAATTCATATAATATAAGTTAACACATAATACAATATATATGTATAACCATACACGTACATACAAGCATGCATGCAAATTATATTCATGCATGAAATAACTTAACTTCCTAATTACTACATACATTCCATCACACATACATAATTCATACCTTATAATTAAATATGCAGCCATGTATTAAAAAGAAGCAAAACACATAAGCATAATAACAAAGAAGCAAGGATGATTCTGCATAGCAGACCCCCGGCCGGGTACTTTCTCGTGCAATATCTCCCCGGCCGGGTAGAGATATAACAGCAGCAGCAGCAGTTCGGTTATGGAAGGAAAAAACAGGGCCTTAATGTAGCATCTCTTAGGAACTATCTTAGGCCTCAAACATACACATAACATGCATAAAACCAACACCAAAGCATCACCAAATCATGCCTTAAAACGCAGCAACAAGCAGCTCAAAATTCATGCATCAAATCTGTCAAAAAGAAGGAAGGAACGCAGCAGGCCATATACCTCAAGTCTGGGGCTAAAACAGGGGATAAAAGCTTGTAAACACATAGCTAACACGTAAAGAAACTAATATACTTCATGTACATGCAATTTCACACAAAATGGAGTTCAAGAAGTCATCAAACGGACCAAAATTCTGACAGTAATTCAAACCGGGAAGAGCAGGGCATATTGTCATGTTTGAGGTTGAAATGGAGCATGAAATCAAGGCAAAACAAAACATATTCATAGAGTAACATATGTAACACATAACCATGCATTAATACACGAAGTTGGATGGAAGAATTCATCAAACAAACCCCAAAAAACATGACAGCAACTTGGTGAAAATGAGCAGATTTGCAGCAGCAGTTAGGTTCGCACATAGCATACAAACAGGCTTCATGTTTCGGTTTAGGGGCTGAAAATGGATCTAAAAGCTTGCAAGAACAGGGCTAACATGTAAAGCAATTAGTATACCACGTCTCCATGCAATTTCACACGAATTGGAAGTCATTACCTCAAGCAACACGGCACAAAACATCACAGCTGTTCATACCGGGAGAGCAGATTACAATTTCAGTTTTTCATTCCCAAAACCTCAAAGTTTCAATCAAGTTATCAAAAAGAAAACAACCCTAACACATCTAACATGAAGTATAAATCAAGAATGGAAGCAAATAAGTTCATAAAATCATCAAAGAAGACTCAAATCAGCCACCAATTCAAGCTAAGGCAAGGAAGCAACAAATGACCTCTAACCCTAACTATTCATGCAAGTCCCCATATCCTTATTAAATCTTATGCATTTCATGAATTTCAAGGATCAAATGAAGCATAGAAGAGAGGAGAATACGCAAATATACTTACCTTTAAGATATGAAGAAGTATGGAGAAGATTGGCTTCAAAAATCACAAGACATGGGAGAGGGCTTCTTTCTTCTTCTTCTTTTCTCCATTTGCAGCAGATTTTCCTTCTCCTTGGGGTGTGTGGTCCGAAATTAAGCAGATAAGGGAGAGAGAGGGGTGAATCAAGGTCATATAAACCAAGGGTTAAGGCTTAGGTATGGTTAAATTGGGCCCACAAGTACAAGACTAGTCAAAGATGGTGGCTTTAGCACAAGCTGTTCGTTCCAGGCGAAAAACGGAGGTTCAAACGAGCTTACAAAAAATACCAAATCAGGTTCCTTGGCTTCATCTCTTCGTTACGAGTCCAACGCATCTCCCGGAATTCGAATCCGAATTCCCGAGCTCAAGTTATGGCCTCCGGAACAAGAGGTGCGCTAAAACTAGTTAGGCCCTCATGTCCCTCGTCAAATACTTAAGGTTTAAAACCTCGACAAACGAACCCGAAAACATAAGACGAGCATACAAACATACTCATAACTCATATATATCACGCATATCGAAATTTCACAAAAATCGGAATTGAATTCCGGCACATAACGAGCAAATTACGAGCATGCAAAACTTAAACGTTTAAAATTCAAAGTTCATAATATAAACAATTAATTTCATATAATTTCAAATAATCATAAAAGCATTAAAATAACACTCAATTACATAATTAAATAATTTAAAGCGCATAAAACCCATTCGTTACGGCGTACATGGAAATCCGAACGATCGGGATGTTACAATCTCCACTCCTTCAAAAGGACCTGTCCTCAGGTCCTAAGGAGAATCTTGAACGGCTCTGAAAACAAGCCCAACTCCACACTTCCGCTGCGCCACTCTGATCCTATACTTCTGGAGACACTATCTCCTTAAATGGTGAACCGGACACAAAGTCCTAGTCGTTTGCCCCCACTTCCCGAATAAAGACTCGGGAGTAGTTGGAGAATTCTCAATCTTGGCACATAGACATTACTACACAAAGTCCATAACGTCTTTCTTATGCCAGAACAACCGGTTTCCTAAAACTCTGAACAACTTCAACCCTGAGTGGGATAAACTCGTGACCTTACACTCCTTAAGGCGTAGGCTACCGTTCTGCTACAAGCAACACACAACAAAGGCCTTCCTTTGTGCCTCGGTTGGAAACAAGGTAGCCTTTTGTACCTCCGGTTAGGCAAAATCGATACCGAAGGTAACTCTCTTCAATCGCCTTCTCCCACTCAAAACCGTACCTCTTACTATGAGGTAATACTCGGTTCTCCTACGAGGAATACCAACGGTTAGCCTTCCATCTAATACCCGAAGACATCGTTGAGTCCCTGAGGGACCTCTTGAAAGCAGCAACCAACTTCAACGAAAGCAAGACTCCTTCAAGCAGGCCTACCAAAAGCAGCTCGACCTTCACAACTCACCAAACACTCACGAACCCTCCACACCAAAAGCTCTCTCCACAAGAAAGTTAACACAAAAGAAAATAAAGCATACTACAAGCAAGAGCCAGGAAGGGGACGAAACACACAACGAGCAAAGCAAAGAAGAAAAAGAAGCACACTCCAAACAAGAGCTAAAGAGGAAAAGAAACACACAACGAGCAAAACTGAGAAGGGCAGGAAGCACATTACAAGTAAGAGTCATGAAGGGAAGGAAACACACAACAAGCACGAACAAGAAGGAAAGCAATTGCACAACAAATGTAATCAAGGATCACCGAAGAGTAAGGAATAAGACAATAAACACATGGGTTTCTCCAATATTAAAACATGTATGAAATGGGATGCCATGAATGCCTTATGTATCGTTCACCATAGGAGTTGTGTTGAGTGTGGTGTCATCTCCTTGTTTTCCGGGAGGATCATCTTGTGCTTGAACCGGGATCTTGAAGTCGTGCCATTTCTGTGATGATCTTGAATTCTTGTTCTTTGGTTAACTTTCATCATACCTTTAAATTTCCCCATAGTTGATATTTCTTCCACTTTTGGTATTAAAATCTTTCCTCGTTTGATATTGGTGACCTCATAAGATTCTTGAGTTTCTGCCTTCATGTAATTCGAGTCTCTATAATGTGAATATGAAGTTTCTTCCGATGAGGAGATATAAAATCCATCCTCGATAATTAAATCTTCTTATACACGGCATCACTCCAATCTTGAATTTTCAGAAATTCCTCTTATTATTTTTGTTTCCTCATCTTGCCTTCAAATATCTCATCTTGAAATATTTTTCCAATTAATGGTACTTGAAACAATTCCTAATTCCTCTTAATTTGATCCTTCTACTTCGGAGTTGGAATCTTTCTTTTCTTGACATTGTTGATATCTTCAAGCTTCTAAAAAATTCTTGAAGTTTAGATTCCTTGCTTGATCTTCGAACTCCAACCGATCTTTTCTCGTGTAAGTTTCAATCCCTTGATTACCCATTCCTTCATAGCCCCATATATCTTGCATCCTCGGATCATGCTCATATTCTTGGAATTTGAAAATTTGGTCGAATTCCATGTCTACTTCCTTGCAACTAATTCCGAACTCTAGGAAAGTCTCAAAGGTACCCAATCTTTCAAACCTTTTTGTGAAATCATCCATCTTCTTTCATTCTTCAATTTGAAATCTCCCTATCATCGAACTCGGAAGAAAGGTACTTGCACATAGTTCTCGAATAGGGCTCCTTCATCAGAATTCTTCTTCGACTCTTTATATCTCAACTCCATTCTCTCGATCACCCAGAACTTGGTCTTGATATGCTCAATTCAAATAACTTCCAAAGATTAAAATTCCTAAGCCCTTTTGTAGTCTGAATATACTTGTCTCTCTTGCTCTTTTCCCGGTAATACTTGTTGATGTTAAAGGAGTATCCTGAAATAAAACACCATTCCAAGAAGATATCGATGCATGCGGGGTTTCTAATGCATGTTCATGTGTACCATTAATGCAAATAATATCAATTAATATCAAATAATTCACATAAGTGATGTAGTGAATGCCAACAAACATGCAATTCTAAGCCGAACGACCTAGACAAACCTGACAAGACACGAGAGCTCTGGTTTTGCAACCCAGAGCTCTGATACCACCTAAAGATGTAACACCCCGGAGCGAAGGGCGCCACATCCCCCGCACCATGACCCAACACGTGAAGCGAAATGGGAACTCCGTCCACGTATCAAGCCACGGCGAACGGGTGACAAACAAAATCCAACATAAGCTAGGAGGTCTAGACCCTACTCAGAGCGCGCAAAACAAATTCGCGGAAGCCAATAATTAAAAACTTATAGCATGCAAGCATAAATCGTATAGTGTTCTCCACATAATACTCATGCAACCTAAGATACAAAACAATTATACAAAACTGAATCCCAGGACAGAACTAAGTGGCAAAATTAATACATATTTCAAAATTAACAAATTGCGTAAAATAAACGAAATACAATGCATGAGACTCAAGCTCTCCAAAACAAAGACTCAAAGACAACCGCCTAGCTCCAACTCCTCAGAACAAATACCTGCAAATTCAAATCAAAAGGGGGAAAAAGATAGAAATAACGAGGGTCAGTCCTAAAGACTGGTGAGGGGGCTAACACACGCACCCATACATTTACGTAATAACAAAGCATAAACCAAACTGAAAGGATTCATGAACCGGGTGTGGTTTTTGCAACCTAAGACATTTTCCAAGTGATACTATATATAAGGAAAGGAGTTTAAGGCCAAGAGCCCAAAATTATCCAAGTTTTACAATTTAAAAGCCACTCTCGTTTCATAACCATACATTAAAGCATAAACTTACCAACTCGGAGAGTTCACGCTTAACACACACTCTTGCTCAAAACATAAACAGAAGCAAAACTCATAAACAACCCCACCGCCACACCATTGGGGAAGAGAGGTGCCCCTCTCAACCCTCCACAGAACGAAACTTGTGAACCGGAGGATCCCGCCCGGTTCCTTCGATGGCCAGCCAAAAAGCGCTCCGTCGGCATAGGAGAACTAAGTCTCCCGTTGGTGGAGAAGTGCACAGGGGTCGTAACCGGCGACCCCGATGGTCGTTCCGGGTCTCCCTTACCCACAATCTCCGGGGCCCAAACAGATCAAAACCAACAGAAAATCGGAGAGTTGCTTGAATCCGATACAAACGAAACAGAGCTTATACTCACACACACTTATCCATAGATCATACCACGCTTACACACACATCCTCTTATCCAAGCTTGTCAAAACAAATGAAAATAGAGCTTATATACTTATAAAAGCATTTTCAAAGTCTCTTGACAAACAGGACAAAACCCACAAAATACATATCAAAACACATATCTACATATATATATATATATATCACATGCGGGTTCGAAATACAAATAGGGTTTTAGGTCATCATAACTAAAAGGAAAGAAAACCTCACCTTGTCGACCAAACCGGACAAAACAGGCCAAAAGGAGTCAAACGAACCACTTCCTCACAACGGAACGAACCTAAGAGCAAAGCAAAAAGCAAGAGGCAAACTTAGACTCAAAATGAACCATATTAACGCTCGGCAAATGCATATGAATGCGAATGATGCTTATGAAGCCTAACGAATTGACAAGTAATGCATACGAGTTCATATTTCTTCATAAGTCCCACAAATCATGTCAAACGAATTCATAGATTTCATATAACGAACATATCATACTATACAACATGTTATCAAAGCATTCATAGCCTAGAGAGAGCAAAGAATGATCATGCAAAACATATAAATGTGGCATGAAGTCATAAACACACATTAGAGGAGCATATCGCACATATGAAGTCATAATTCGAAAACAAGCTCATAAATCAAGTCATAAATTCATATAATATAAGTTAACACATAATACAATATATATATATATATATAATCACACACGTACATACAAGCATGCATGCAAATTATATTCATGGATGAAGTAACTTAACTTCCTAATTACTACATACATTCCATCACACATACATAATTCATACCTTATAATTAAATATGCAGCCATGTATTAGAAAGAAGCAAAACACACATGCATAACAACAAAAAAGCAAGGATGATTCTGCATAGCAGACCCCCGGCCGGGTACTTTCCCGTGCAATATCTCCCCGGCCGGGTAGAGACATAACAGCAGCAGCAGTTCGGTTATGGAAGGAAAAACAGGGCATTAATGTAGCATCTCTTAGGGACTATCTTAGGCCTCAAACATACACATAACATGCATAAAATCAACACCAAAGCATCACCAAATCATGCCTTAAAACGCAGCAACAAGCAGCTCAAAATTCATGCATCAAATCTGTCACAAAGAAGGAAGGAACGCAGCAGGCCATATACCTCAAGTCTGGGGCTAAAACAGGGGATAAAAGCTTGTAAACACATAGCTAACATGCAAAGAAACTCATATACTTCATGTACATGCAATTTCACACAAAATGGAGTTCAAGAAGTCATCAAACCGACCAAAATTCTGACAGTAATTCAAACCGGGAAGAGCAGGGCATATTGTCATGTTTGAGGTTGAAATGGAGCATGAAATCAAGGCAAAACAAAAAATATTCATAGAGTAACATATGTAACCCATAACCATGCATTAATACACGAAGTTGGATGGAAGAATTCATCAAACAAACCCCAAAAACGTGACAGCAACTTGGTGAAAATGAGCAGATTTGCAGCAGCAGTTAGGTTCGCACATAGCATACAAACAGGCTTCATGTTTCGGTTTAGGGGCTGAAAATGGATCTAAAAGCTTGCAAGAACAGGGCTAACATGTAAAGAAATTAGTATACCACGTCTCCATGCAATTTCACACTAATTGGAAGTCATTACCTCAAGCAACATGGCACAAAACATCACAACAGTTCATACCGGGAGAGCAGATTATAATTTCAGTTTTTCACGCCCAAAACCTCAAAGTTTCAATCAAGTTATTAAAGAGAAAACAACCCTAACACATCTAACATGAAGTATAAATCAATAATGGAAGCAAAGAAGTTCATCTAATCATCAAAGAAGCCTCAAATCAGCCACAAATTCAAGCTAAGGCAAGGAAGCAACAAATGACCTCTAACCCTAACTATTCATGCAAGTCCCCATATCCTTATTAAATCTGATGTATTTCATGAATTTCAAGGATCAAATGAAGCATAGAAGAGAGGAGAATACACAAATATACTTACCTTTAAGATATGAAGAAGTATGGAGAAGATTGGCTTCAAAAATCACAAGACTGGGAGAGGGCTTCTTTCTTCTTCTTCTTTTCTCCATTTGCAGCAGATTTTCCTTCTCCTTGGGGTGTGTGGTCCGAAATTCAGCAGATAAGGGAGAGATTGGGGTGAATCAAGGTCATATAAACCAAGGGTTAAGGCTTAGGTATGGTTAAATTGGGCCCACAAGTACAAGACTAGTCAAAGATGGTGGCTTTAGCACAAGCTGTTCGTTCCAGGCGAAAAACAGAGGTTCAAACGAGCTTACAAAAAATACCAAATCAGGTTCCTTGGCTTCATCTCTTCGTTACGAGTCTAACGCATCTCCCGGAATTCGAATCCGAATTCCCGAGCTCAAGTTATGGCCTCCGGAACAAGAGGTGCGCTAAAACTAGTTAGGCCCTCATGTCCCTCGTCAAATACTTAAGGTTTAAAACCTCGACAAACGAACCCGAAAACATAAAACGAGCATACAAACATACTCATAACTCATATATATCAGGCATATCGAAATTTCACAAAAATCGGAATTGAATTCCGGCACATAACGAGCAAATTACGAGCATGCAAAACTTAAACGTTTAAAATTCAAAGTTCATAATATAAACAATTAATTTCATATAATTTCAAATAATCATAAAAGCATTAAAATAACACTCAATTACATAATTAAATAATTTAAAGCGCATAAAACCCACTCGTTACGGCGTACCTGGAAATCCGAACGATCGGGATGTTACATCTTATGTTATGATATATGATTTGTGTGTATTATAATATATTGCCTGATCACGTATTCAATGTATTAATGATATTTTTCGGAGTTTGGTTGGAGATAATGCACGCTCACTTGTCGAGCCTTAATGTTTATGTATGATTTATGAACTTAATGAATTTAATATGATTAGTCGTAAAGTCCGAGCATTGTTTAGTTATTCTCTTGCCCTCTTGGGAATTAACTTTAAATAAAACTTTGCTCGGGATTTATGACTTTCATGTGCATATTTTTATAGATATGTATCTGTAACGCCCCAGTTTTTCAGAGGTTTGAGCATGATGTATTTGTTACCAATGTGCGCAATTTAATTAATGATATATGCTTCACTATTATTTCTTTTATTGATTTTATTAATTGATTGGGAATTCTTGAGACGTTTGAGCATGTGTGCTTATGTTTGATACCGTTTCTATTTGATTCGAATTCTGTTTTTCGTGGAAACTTAGCATGAGTGAATTATGTGACTTATGATTATGTTTATATGCTCGTTGCATGATTTTATTCTCGTATGTGTGAGTTTTGGATTCTTTTGTGTGATCGGAACCGAAAAGGGGGCTAAAGAGCATTTAGCGCACCTTGTGTTCCGGGCCACAAATGACCTAATTAATGAAATTTGATGGTTATAATCCCTTTTGATGATTTCTTTATCTCACCCACTTGGGAAATGCTTTGAAAACCTCATTTGGGGATTATAACTTGCATGTGAATGTTTAAATACTGTCTTATATTATATTATGCCCTGTTTTATACCCACCAGTCTCCTATAGACTGAACCCGGCTTTGTTTTCAGTTTTGCAGGTTTTGGTGTGCTAGGCGGGGTTCCGAGTCGGTCAAGTTCTATGTCTTAGTTTGAGTCACTTGCACGCATCTTTGTATTTGATTAAGGGATGAAAGAATGTATGTATGAATCACGGTTATGGTTATGATTATGAATTATGGTTACAGTTATGTTTGAATTTCGGGATTAGGTATTTATGCTAGTTGAACTCGTCATTACTTCTTATGTTTATTATGAATGGTATGATTTGTTTTTGAAATTTCATGTATTTCAGTCTTGTTCTTTTGGTTTTAAGTTTAGCTCCCGCATAGCATAGCGAGTGAGTGAATCCCCGTTCGCTGTGAGCTTGGTTCATGTATGGATTTTCCATTTCATGTATGGATCGGGCTCATAGTGCGGGGGATGTGGCGCCTCTTGTTTCGGGTGCTACATCCTTAAGTGGTATCAGAGCCCGGTTGCAAAACCGGTGTTCTAGTGTCGTGATTGAGTTAGTTTAGGTCGTGCTGCATAAGAACAACTTGTCAACGTATGCATTGCATTGGCTTTTATTGTTATATGCTGCTAATCGTTGAGATTGTTCGATATATATAACTTAATTTTAATCTCATTACTTTGGTATTGCATTTTGCATTTAGTGTGTTTTCATTGATTCAACTATGTGCCATAAGCATATCCTAACCGACATACATATATATTTGGGTTGAATTTTGATTATAGATTGTAATCATGTCAATCAAGCTACAACCTATTTCAACTACAAGTTACTTCTACTAGATCGACGGAGGGATTGTGGGAGCAAAAAGGGAATTGAAGGCTAGGTGTTCAAATTTCATGGCTTGCGCAATGGAATTTCATATCATGGCTCGTATCATGGGAGGAAGCTTGGATCAAGGGAAGCTTTGGGTTAGACATGGCATGTATGATGAATAGTGAGGGTTTGGGGGAAATTGATGAATTCTAGCATGTCTCCTTGTGGATTCTTTTGTTATGATGCATTTATATTGCTCCTAAGATGTTATTTGTGATATATATGAACTTGCTTTGGTTTCTAGGTTAGAATTCATGGCCTTACCATTTATGGAATTTGAAGAGATAGCATGAGTTTGTTCCAATTTCATTCCTTGCTTGAATTGTTGCATCTTTGGATGTTTTAATAGATTGAAATGCATGAATACTTGCTATCCTAACTTACCTATGTGTGTTAATTTGATGTTTATATGGTTTAGCATGAGTTTTGCCCTGTTTGTTGTGTGTTTTTTGCTAGTGACCTAAATCCGCGAGGGTGGATTTTTCCCTTTGGAAAAATCCACGGGGGTGGATTTATGGCAGTTTTCTGGACCAAATCCATGGGGGTGGATTTTTCCCTTTGGAAAAATCCATGGGGGTGGATTTTGTCCAGCCTGTTTTTATTACTCCGATTCCATTTTTCTTCGTTTGTTTGATCTTCCTCCACCTCTTTTATGACTTCTATGCTATGCTAACATGTATTATCTTGTGTGTTATGAACTTTTATTATTTTTCGTGGAATATTTTATGAGTTATGATTCAAATATCTTCATTGCTCCTAATATGCGCATGCATGGATCTTGACTCTCAATGTACACCCTAATTGCTTATGTAACTCTTAGTTTATCACTTGTATGATATGTATACATGTTATATCATGTGTTATGATTATTATTTGAATTTCTCGGATTTATTGGGTATGAAATATGGAAGTTATGAACTCGAACGGATATGAACTTCTCTTGGAATGAATGAATGACTTGTTTACATGACTTTAAGTAATGAATTGTGCATATGAATGTTTCCATGATACCATATCATCTCTTATGCATTCATATCATATTCATAACATTGCCGTGCGTCCTAATTGGTTTCATATTGAGTCGTTTCTCACGAGTACACATTATGTCTTTCTCTCGTGCAGTTCATCTCCAGGGAGGAGATATCATGATCAATAGGCACCCGACCTAGCTTGTATCCTCGTATTGCCTTCTTCCAGGTGAGGGTGTTTTCGTTCTAGTTACATATCAAACCCTACAACCCTTATTGAAAAGCTTTGGCCAAAACCTTATAAATATATATATGATATTTTCGAAGTAGAGTCCTCGAGTAATTTATGATCGAGTAAACCCTTTTCTAATGAATTATGAAATATGATATGTTTCACATGAACTGATATGTTTTGGCGAGATTACGTATGTATGATATGTTCACGGGCCCAGGAATTAGTACATGTGGCTATCCGGGGAGGCAAGGGCCGACGGTGATCCCATGTGCTGATTCCATTATATTAACGGCATAACCGGACCTCGTTAGGAGTTAGCGAGGAATGGACGCTGAGTGCCACTAGGGGAGTCATGAAACCCTTTTGGTCTATGCATGGATGGTTTGGGCCGATCACCCGGCCATCACCCGGAGGAAGAAGGTTGGAACTTGTTTTATGAATATGGTTGTATTATGATTGTTATGCACCGTGCGGGAATGCCGGGACACGGATCGCCCAAACGACTATGTTATATGATTTGTGTGTATTATGTATATTGCATGATCACGTATTCAATGTATTGTTGATATTTGTCGTACACGGTCGGAGTTTGATTGGAGATTATGCACGCTCACTCGCCGAGCCATTATGTTTATGTATGAATTATGAACTTAATGAATTTAATATGAATTAGTCGTAAAACCCGAGCATTGCTTAGTCCTTTTATTGCCTCGTGGGAACTAACTTTAAATAAAACTTTGCTCGGAATTTATGACTTGCATGTGCATGTTTTTATATATATGTATAGCTCCTGCTCGCTCAGTCTTCTGGAGACTGACCCCTCTTTCCCACTTCTCAGTTCTTGCAGGTTTTGGCTAGGCGGGAGTCGAGTCATTGCATTCTTGATCGAGTCACACTTGTACACTCGAGTCACATCTCATATTGATATATTATAATTGTATCTCCTGACGTAATTGGGCCTGTGTGCTAACTATGATTCATTGTTGATTTTTAATTCGGGACAGGTTGCATGTTTAGCTGAACCCGTTGTTAGGATGCATGATGGATTTAAATTATGTATTGGAATTGGTGGACTAGTAGTAATTGTTGAAAGGTATGAATTGTATGTTATTGCTTCCGCATTGCACATTTGGTTTTCTTTTTCTTGAGTTATTTGGTATGGGGTTAGATTCCGCCTAGCAAGGTTGTTTTTATTTTGTCTCCCGTTCGCTATGAGTCCGGTTCATACTTGGACTATCCATTTCATGTGTGGACTAGACTCATAGTGCGGGGGATGTGGCGCCTATCGTCCCGGGTGCTACAGTATCACTCCTGCTCACTTAGTCTTCTAGAGACTGACCCTCTCCCTCCCTAATCTTTTAGTGCGCAGGTTTGGCGTTGGAGTTTCGAGCTAGGCGGATTTGTTGAGTCTTTGAGTCGGCCAGGTTAAGTTAGAAGAGTCTCTGCACTCGCATATGTATTTGAATTGTGTATGATCCGACTTTGTAAGATTATGAATTTGAATCTTTATGTATTTGTTATTGAATTGCCTTGAAGGGCTTTGTTATGAGTTAAAAAGAGGCCTGAGGAGCCCAAGTCTGCTTGTGATTCGTGTATTTAATTTCTGCAGGCCGTGGCCAATGGATGTGGTTGGATTTTAGTTTTCCGTTGCATTATGTTTTGTTGGTTGGTTATCTTTGCAGGGTCTAAGTTCCGCCTACCTTAGGAGGGTTGTTTTGTTTGTCTCCTGTTTGCTATGGTTTGATACGAGTGCGAACTTCCCATTTCGTTACTCGTGTTGAGCCATAGTGTCGGGGATCTGGTGCCTCACGTGCGGGGTGCTACATCCTTAAGTGGTATCAGAGCCCGGTTTTAAAACAGGTGTTCTCGTGTTGTGTTTGAGTCAGTCTGGGTCGTACGGTTTAGGAACTACGTGACAATGTGTGCATTGCATCGATCTTGAATATGAAATTTGGCTTTACTTTTGAATCTTGTTGAATTAAATGTTGCATCTTTACGTTGGATCGGTGCCTTTCGTGTTGAATATGTGCAATGAGCATGCACTAATCGTATGTATATATTCTCTAAATGAGTTATGATTTCTAGGTTATGAAGATGATATCAAACCACGGCCAAGTCCTACGATCACAACAATTTATTATAAATTCTTTCTGAGGCATAGAAGATAGGAAGCGGGGAGAATATAAAGAACTCGAGATACGTGGTCTTCAAAGATGGAGTTAGAGTTAATGACTAGGAGTCGGAATGGAGGATCGTTTTGGAGATGCAAGGGTAGAAAGGCATTTGATGAGATAAGAAGTGGTTAGGGGAATGTTGTTGACTCCGAAGATTGATATATGCAGCTCTCCAACATAAAATACGATAATCGGATTCAACGGGGTCGTTCAGTCTAAGGAATGAACCTTGAAGGTATTTTGGTTCAGGGCTCGGATTATTGAAGTGATATTGATAATGAAGAAGAGTCAAGGTAAAAGGGGTCCGGTGGGAGTCATGCACCAAGGGACATCAAGGAAGGGTTTCTGAATAAACCTATTTATTAGAACTTGAGTTGTAGAAGTCAAGATCGGGAAGAGTTCGGATTCGAATGTTCTAGATTTCGATTAAGATGGAAGACGAGTCAGGAAGGGATTGAAGAAAGGTAAGTAAGGTGATAAATACAAATTCATGGAAGGTGACAGTACTAAAGATCAGATTTGAGTTCATTTTCCAAATCCAAGCTGAATTGTCGTGTTGTGAGGTTGAAATGGGAAATATGGAGCAACAAATGGAAACGGTAAAGAAAAGCAAAGACTCGTTGGGAGGAAATCATGTGCTCCAGTATAAGCAATCGGAAATCGAGTTTGATTCACTAATCTACACTCATAACGGATAAGCACGGGAGTCTTGATCACGGCAATGATGAGAAGTATGATTCAGAACTACATTAGGGTTCATTTGTATAAGAAAACTTGGGCAAAGTTGAAGGGTGATTCTCAGGGAGAAATGTAGATGCTAATTCAGTGGATGTCAAAGAAATCAGGGGTTGATTCGGACCGTGGAAGATACAAGTGATGCACAATGATTAATGGAAAATTTGAAGTCCGTAGGAAAGACAAGGCGTGATTAGCAAGTCAAAGTAATCTCGTGATTGTAGGAACGAGGAAAAGCTACTGAGCTAACGGCTTACTACATTGGTGACAGGTTCAAAACATTCATGGCACGTGCATCATATTTTGTATCAATTGTTTATTCCCTTTACTTTGGTTCGTGTGCGTATTTCTATCTGATTTCGTTGCCCTAATGTGTTACATAATTAATTATTGTAAATGTGTCACGTGTATTGTCATTTTAACCCGACATGGATTCTAGTGTTTATTTGATAGGAAGTTCTGTCATCTCATTTATCAGGTATCTCTGTGAACGGGCCACATTTGAGTTAAGAGGAAAAGAAACAATGGGATGGTGTGTTTCAAGGAAGGTGACTTCGAGAAATAACGAACTTCAAGTAAGGGATAGGTTGATGGAAAAGAAGTTTCAGAAGGAAAACTGCAACCGGCCTGGGCTTTGAGGTGTTCGGACCGAGCAAGAATAGAGAAATTAGGAGAGGAATTGAAAGGCAAAATTTTCGGGTTGCCATTTGGACTAAAGTTCTCTCTAAATGAAAATTACTCATCAAGAATTTCAACGAAAGAAGGATCGACGGAGTTCACCACAGCGGATATTTTAAGGGGGAGAGCATGACAAGAGGTAAATTAGAAACTAGAGGTCGTGCCAAAGAAGTATTCTAGTAGGAACAACGGAGCTGCAAATTTGAGAGGACCTGGAAGCCCTTATGGTGGTGAGCGAATATTACGACTTTAAAGACTAATCATTAAAATGAGGGCTGAGTCAGTAAATTCAGGTTGAAGATTATCATGAGGATTAGAGAAAATAGCTTATCAAATCTTTCCACAAATGCAAGTTTGACTTGGAGGTAAAGAAGTTATGAAGAAGTTAAGGAAACTTTTTATTTGAATTGTCGAGAGGGAACCGATTCAAATTAGCATAGAAAAGAATGCTTCCATTAAAGCTTGGTTCAATGAGTTCGGAAGGAGTTGAGGAGAAACAATATCTGAGAGGATGAACATCGGGAAAACTAAATCAAACTCTAAGAATCATCAAGAATGTTTTATCCTCGCTTAAAGAAATGTAAGGGCCAAATACGGAATATAACTCTAAGGTGATAAAGAGAATGAAGGGATACTCTGGATGGAAGATGAGAAAAGATTCGTGTTAAGATAGACCATAAAAATAAATATCTCCAGGTTGGGATTGAATCGTCAAGGTTGTCAAGAGTGGTTATCCTCGGGGATATGTTAAACACCGATATTGGTAAAGATAGAAGCTATGGATCTGATTTTCGGAAGGATGATTTAATTGTATATAGGGGATCAAAGCTCGGTTTTTAAAGAGTGGGCTTGACTGAAGGGAACTTATAGGGATTGAGGAAGGACCGAAGCAGAAAATTAAAAGCAGTACAAGTCAGAAGGGATTTAAGAGTAAAATCCTTATAGGATTTATCAATTGCTTCACCAGGGTACCCTGCAGAGTTTAAAGACAAGCCAAGCATTGAGTTTATTTTCGGGGCAGATCATGCATTGGACAACGAAACTCACAATTCTAAATTTCGCGGCCACGGTGAACGGTACTTGTAGCATCCATGATACATGCATTCAGGCAAAATTTAATTTAAGTAATTTCTATTTTATGTGCTTTGATTCCTTATCATGTTAAATTACTTGGATTAAATGATAATCAACGTGGATGATAGCTAGTTCTTGCTTTGGGTATCTTATGTGATTTTCATTATGATGTTGCGTTGTATTCCTCGGGAGTATTGGAGACATCCTTGCTTTATTTTTGGTTGTAAGAGACGGGGATCTTCTTATTTTTGTTTGAGAGACGGGGTGCTCTCTTTGCTTGCGAGAGACATGGTTCTCTTATTATTGCTCGAGAGACGGGGCTCTCTCCGTGTTGCTTGTGAGAGACGGGGAATCTCTCGTTGTTTGTTTGGTATAGTAGTGAATCCGAGGACGAATTCTTTTTAAGGAGGAGAGATTGTAACGCCCCAACTTTTTCGTATTTTATTATGACGTATGTGTTTACTAATTTGCGTGAATTAATTGGCTATAAGTGTTTTCTATATATTTAAATTTCTTTATTTAAATGTTAAATATGTGATTAATTGAAATATATGTAATAATTGAATTGGAATTAATATGAATAACTTGTGTGTTCCTTAATTGCGCGTTTAAATTATTTAATTGCTTAATTAATTGTTTTTGCTAATTACTAATTGTAATTTTCATTAATTTTCCATTATAGGCATTTCGTTATTATTTTTATTAAATATTTAAAATGGATTCTTAAATTTTATTTGAATTTTGAAACTTTATGAATTCTTGATCAACTTGCATTTACGTGACAAGTTGCGCGCCGTTACTATATGAAATGAATTCGGTTTGTGGAAATTTAATATGTTGTAGGTATGTGTGTCATGAATGTGTAAGTATGCTCGTTTTACATTTTCGGATTCGTTGGATTGCGTTTTAAATTTATTTGGTATGTTTGGAACCAAACCGGGGGCTAACGGGCACTTAGCGCACCCTTGGTTCCGTATGTGATATCTTGAGCTAGGGAACTCGGAATCGAGTTCTGTCAACTCCGTTGAACTCATAAGAAAAATTTGGGTTCAATAAACTGAACCTCATATTTTTCTAAGATCATTTGAACCCTCGAAATTCAACCGAAAACCGAAACGGATGCAATTTGCCACCCTTTACTAAGAATGCCATATCTCCTTCAAACCTTGACCAAATTAATCATGGTTGGAGGCTATGGAATCCTAGTTAAGCCCACTATCTGATCCTTATTCCCCTAAGACGAACCAACGCTCACAAACAAGACAAATATCAGCCCAAATCCTTGCTCCAGTTTCATCCCGTCACCATGCCCAACCTTGGAGATTTAAGCTCAAATCTCTTTCATCATTCATCCAATTCACAAGGTGAGTTTAGGGTTATGTTATACATTAAATAGGATTCATCTTGATCCATTCATCCCCAATTTTGAACATGATTTCATGGGTTTATGGCTGAAAAGAAGAGATAGTTAGGTTTTGGATACATGTGTTGATCTCTCTCATTCCTTGATGACTTAGGTTGATTCCAAGCATGAATATGATTGTCTTAAATTCCTCTTTACATTCATGATCATGTATTTTATGATGGTTAAGTGTTTCATGAGTTGCCATGAATGGAGTTTTGAAGAAAAGTCATGAAATGATCATCCATTCCTTCATCTCACGATTCAACACTTGGAGAGCATGTTTGCATGATGTTTTGGAGTTGTTTCATTGCATATTTGAGATCATGTCATAGATGAGCATGTTGGTAAAGTGGTGGTATGGTTCTACTCAGTTTTCGTTCCATTTTTGCTGCTGTAACAGGTTGGTCGTGGCCGCGATCGAACCATGAAGGAAAATGGTAGCGGCCGCGACCCTCCCACGCATTTGGAGGTCTTCAGGTCGCGCCCGCGACCTGAATTGCATGCATTTCTGGTCGTGGCCAACACCCTAATTTATCCATGTTTCGAGTTTGTGGAAAAATTGATCAAAAATCCGAATTTTGCATGGGTAGCGGCCGCTACCATTTCATGAAGGAAATGGGTCGCGGCCGCGACGCTCATCTAGTCTGCATGATATTTCAGTTTTTCAACGTGATTTGCATGGCTTCGTTGACTTGTTTTTTGTTCAATCACTTCATTAACATGTCATATAATGTATAATCTTATGTTTTGTGAAATTTGGTAAGTTTTCGTTGAATATTTTCCGAGTTATGGCTCAATATGTCGTTAATGCTTCCAATGTGTGCATGCATGGAATGTTGCTCTTAAAGATGGACCCTAATTGCTTGCTATCTTTTATTTTATGACTTTTATGAAATGTATACGTGTTATATGACGTGTTATGCTCGTTAATAGAAATCCATACATGAGCCCAAGACTAAGCAAACGGTAACCTACACACTCTTGCTTAGCTAGGCGGAGCTAAGAGAAGACTAGAGTGCACAAAAAAATAAGAAAACGGAAGCATATAACGAAATCCAAGAAGATAAAACCAAAAAATATACAAAATAGAAATTCATACATAATTCATTAATCATATTATAACATATACATACTTCAATTTCGACAATAGAACCATATACAAAAGCATGACTGAATGCAAACAAAAAATGCAACTCGAACTAGAAGACTTGAACCCGACCGACTCAAGACTCCGCCTAGCATGCCCAACCTGCAAACTGAAAAGTTGAAAGGAGAGGGTCAGTCCACCGACTGAGTGAGGGGGTTAGCGCACACCCACACACGTATACGTATAAAGCAAAGCACATATTAAACAAAAGACTATGAACCGGGAATAGGGTTTTACATACCAAAGGCATTTCCAAAAGAGCTCATATTTATACATATATTCGTATCTTCTAAAGTTTGAAAACTAGTAAGGATTCATAGATTTAAGAACGCATATAGATTCATATCAAAACTCATAGGGATTCATATTAAAACTCATACTGTAACAAACTCTCCTATCCCGTTTCATAATCAACATAATAAAACAAACTTAAATTACCCGGCGAGTACGGGTCAACAATACCTCTAAATAAAAGAATTCATATGAAACATAATGAAACATAAATTCATAAAATTCATAAGACTCATATTCCCGTATTCCAACCACCTTCTGCAAAAGTCTACACGCGGGTTACGGGCCCACATCGTGCAACTCGATACCTATACATGGGGTAGGGATCTGTAACGCCCCAACTTTTCCGTATTTTAGAATGACGTATGTGTTTATCTACTTATGTGAATTAATTGGTTATATGCATTTTATTTAATTAAATTTATTATCTAATTGCTAAGTATGTGATTAATTGAAATATATGAAATATTTGAATTGGAATTTATACGACTAATTGAACTACCTGCGCATGTGTGATTTGTTTGCATGTCGTTTTTATATGATTTGAATTCGAAAATTCGTGGAAATTTAATATGTTGTAGATATATGTGTTATGAATGTGTATTTATACTCATTTCACGTTTTTGGATTAATTTAATTGAGTTTTGAATTTATTTTGATCTTGGAACCAAAACGGGGGCTAACGAGCAATTAGCGCACCCTTGGTTCCGTGTGTCATATCTTAAGCTCGGGAACTCGGAATCGAGTTCTGTCACCTCCATTGGACTCGTATCGACGATTCGGATCCGATGGGTCAAGCCTCATATTTTTCTAAGACCATTTGGATCCCGAATTTCAACTGAAATGAGCACCTCGTGCCTAAAACGATAACTATTGACCATTGGGAGCTTTCGGACCTATAATGACACACCTAAACCCTAACCCTTGACCTATACCCACTTGGAGTACATCTCTCTCTCCCCTTTTCAGCCCCAAAACCGAGCCCCTCTCTCTCTCACTCAACCAACTCAGCCAAAAGAAGGAAGAAATGAGAGAAAGAAGAGGAAGAAAAACCCCTTGTGCTCCATTTGAGATTTCGAGCTTGTGAAGTGTTAATGTGACATATCTTGTATATATTCACTTATGGCTTGAATTAGTATCCTTTTGGTTGAGATTTGAGGTGGTTTTGTGGAGTTTTGGCTTCTCTCGCGTAAGTACCCTGTTGTTGCTGTGTTGTGGGCTCGAAAAGAAAATCCATGAGGGTGGATTTTTGGCCTTGAAGAAATCCATGGGGGTGGATTTTCTGTAGAGAAGTTTCTGACCTAAATCCATGGGGGTGGATTTTTCCTCTGGAAAAATCCATGAGGGTGGATTTTGTCCTGCGGTTTTTTTTGTTGCTCCCGTTTCGTTTTTCTTGTTTTTCTTCGCTTGTTTGATCTTCCTCCACCTCTTTTATGAATTTTATGCTATGCTAACATGTATTATTATGTGTTATGATTAACGTATCAAGTGTATGGCTTATTTTGATATGAATTATGAACGAATGAACTTGACAACTCCACTTACTTAAATGAATTACGTGATAATGTGACTCTTCTTATAACTAATGCATCTCTTATGTATTCAAAGGATTCCTTTCACCTCTAAATGACTCATCTGCATTGTAAACATGTTGATATTAATCTTATGATTATTGTATGGAATTCTTGGCTCGTTTTGATTTGGAGTATGAAAGATATGATACGATTGAATGTGAAACCTTCATGTATTGAATATACGAGAGTTAAGTGCTTGATTATATGGTTCTATGACATCATTTTACTTCTTATGCACTTCATACCATGAGCATTTCATTGCCGTGCATCATAATTGGTTCATGTGTAGTCTTAAGTCTCACGAGTGCACGGTGTTGGTTCTTGTACAGTTTTCTCCAGGGAGGAGACGTGCCGGGTTCTTAGGCTTCTTTCAAGTCTTCTTCTCTGCTTGGTATTATTCGGTAAGAGGTGTAAAGGTGGGTTTCTCTTCTATTAGCTAAAATGACCCTATATAAACCAACGTGCAAAGTTTTAAGCCAAAATGTATTTACTACGTATATAGAGTCTTTTCTCGAGTAAATGATTTCAAACGTAAGCCTTTCTTTCATGAACCCTTACCCAATATTTTGGCGAGATCAGTGAACATAATCTTTAATGGGGCCCGGACTATATGTACGTGGCTATCCGGGGAAGCTCGGGCTGATGGTGATCCCCGTGCACTTGTCCCAACAAACAATGACGGCGTAACCGGACCTCGTTAGGAGTTAGCGAGAAATGGACGCTGAGCGCCATCTGGGGAGTCATGTAACCCCTTTTGGTCAATGAATGAGGTGGTCGGGTGTTGCTAACCCGCCCACCACCCAGAGGAAAAAGGTGTAAGTGTTAATGTTATGAATGTTAATGTTTATGAACGAATTAATGAACGAATGAATGATTGTGGTATGATCACTAATGAATGAACGAATGAATGAATAAATGCACACACGAGGAGAAGGTTGGAGAATTCGCCCTCTCGTCGGGCTCACGAAATGACCTGATGTTTTTAATGAATGAATGAAATTGATCGTTGTAATCCCGAGCGCTGTTTTCCTTTGTTCTCACCGCACTTGGGGAAATGTTTTAAAACCTCGCACGGGATTATAGCTTGCATGTGAGGGTGTTTACATTCTGAAATATAAATATAGTATGCCCTGTTTTATACCCACCAGTCTCCTATAGACTGAACCCGGCTTTGTTTTCAGTTCTTTTGCAGGTTTTGGAGTGCTAGGCAGGATTTTGTGTCGGTCAAGTTCTGTAGTTAAGTCAGAGTCTTTCTACACGCACATTGTACTTTGTTTAAGTAGTATTGAAACATGTTTAAATGTAGAGTTTATGACTTATAATTTATGTTTGAAATTTCGGGACTAGGTAATTATGGTAGTTGAACCCGTCAATTGCTACCTATATTCATGATTGATTATATGATATGCTTCCGCATGTGCATTTTATCTTATTGTTTGGCTTGTGGGGTTTCGAGATTCTAGTTCCCGCCTAGCCTAGTGAGTGAGTGGGTCCCCGTTCGCCGTGATGTGGCACTTGTATGGACTTTCCATTTCATATACGGGTCGGGTCTCGGTGCGGGGGATGTGGTACCTTCCGTTTGGGGCTCTACATCCTTAAGTGGTATCAGAGCTCGGTTGCAAAACCGGGGTTCTCGTGTCGTGATTGAGTCAGTCTAGGTCGTACGCCATAGGAACAACTTGTCAACGTGCGCACCGTATTGATCATGAGCATAGTTATTGAAACTTGATGTGGAAATACATTGTTAAATGTGCTTAATTTAAATTTTGTTGACTTATGTGTTGCATTTTGCATCAAATACGTGCTCTTGGTGCTACTTAGGTGTCATATGCACTTACTAACCAATATGCAATTATATTTGAGGTGAGTTGTGATTGTAGGGTATTCTTATAACATCAAACCACGGCCAATACTCATGATCACAATAACTCCCCATGAGTTCTACTTTCAAGCTTAGAGGGTTTAAGGAATGCATCGGGGGTTTCATACAAGAACTCGAGAGTCGTGACCTTCCTTAATTGGGCTATAATTCGAGTGATAGAATCCGAGATGGATAAACTCAATTCGTGGAAATAATTGACAAATTCTACTAAGGTTTAAGAGTATTCAAAAGGATAGTGGTGGTTGTATGATATCTATCATTCACGAGATCAACACTTACATCTACATCATCGGGTGTAATTAATCGGGTGCCTTAGCATTACTTAATTCAAGAAAGAATCAAAGGAAACCCTCAAAGGTCCTTCATTTCAAAGTTTGGATCGGAGAAAGGGGTGATGAGAACCAAGAGGACTCAAGGTAAAGAGATTGGCTGAGAAGTGACCAATACGAATTATCAAGGAAGATCGTTCGAATAAATCAAGTCATTAGGAATTAAGCCCGGGGAACAAGAAGATGAAGAAGAAGTGGTGATTTGGAATACTTTGGATTTCGGACAAGATAGGAATCGAATTAGGAGAAGATTAAAGAAAGTCAAGCAACATAAAGGTATGGAGCAATAAAGAGAAACGATATTAGAAGGAAATTATGTGCTCTAGTGTAAACAGTCGGAGGACGAGTCATTCAACCAATTTGAATTCACAAGGGATAAGGCAAAGGACTTTGAGTAAGAAGAATTTAGGTTCAAGAATCACGAAATTTCGGACCCTGGAGGCACGTAAGTTGATACAAGAAACTTTGAGGATTTGGGAGCCATGGGAAATTAAGATATCCTAGTTGGCATTTAAGTTCGGTATCCGGATCGGAGTGGAAGAAATAAGATTACTTAATTATGGAGGGTGAGAGTTCATTTCCCCGTATGAACTCGCAAGGGATAGAACAAGATAACTCTAAGTAAGGTAATGTCCATGGAGAAGATTTTAACAAATTAGAATTAAAAAAAATTGGGAAAGAATCAAGAGATCGGCTCCATGTATATAAGTTTTGGGATCAAATGAAATCTCGGACCGTGGGAACACACTATCTGCAAGAGAACTTTGAACAAAGTGAACATCATGGTGAAGATTCGGACAATCTTTGGAGATCGATACTTGGGAGTAAATCGAGACACCAATTCCATGGACATAGAAGACCTTGGGTTCAAGAAATAGTAATCTCGGGCCATGGGAATATACAAGTGGATACAAAAAGATTACGGAGATTGAAGACCGTGGGGAAAAATAAGAAATGATCAATGAGTTCAAAGCAAGCTGTAATTAAGGAAATGAAGAACAAGTTGCCAAGCTAAAAGCTTACCACCACGGTGATAGGTTTAACATATTCATGGCACGTACATCATTCATCGCTTTAAATTACCTATTTTCCTTATCTATACGTGGGTGTATCTTTAATTAATGTAAATGCTCCAATGTGTTGCACCATTAATTGTCTACTACATGCATTAGCATCTTAATCCAACATGCACTACTAGTGTTTATTTGATAGGAATTGCTCTACTTCGTTCATCAAGTGTTACTCCGATCGGGTCTTGCTTGGATCATGATAAAGATAATATTTTGGGGGTCGCATAGTGTGAACTAAAAAGGAAATGAAGGAAAGCAGAGGCTTGGGAAAGTAGAACCAGTGGTAAAACAGGAGAAGTGGGTGCTTACCCCTACCAATCACTTTAAAGTGAATGTAAGCAAGATCACCGGGCATATAGCTTAGCTAGAACCACCTACACCGAAGGAGCTAAGTTGAAGAGTTTGGGAAAACACCGATTAGGAAATGACATAAATCTTTGTCGGTACTTGAATGGATCACTGTGAGTACGAACATTAGAGATGCAAGAGTCAACAAGCAACGAAAACTCTACATAAGTGATAAGGGATGAAATGAGAAGGATTAGCAATTGCTACAATTTCAAAATCAAAGTGGATAAAACTTCAAGAATCATCAAGAACATCCTACCTTCGATTAAAGAATTGTAGGGGCCGAATACCGAATGTAATCTTAAAGGGTAGTTATCTTTGATGGTATGTTAGACTTTGATTTGGGTAAGGAAAATAGTTATGGACCTAATTTCGTGATGGATGATCTAACAGTATACGGGGGATCAGAGCTCGGGTATTAAGAGTTGGTTTGACTGAGGGAAACTTATAAGGATTGATGAAGGACCGAAGAAGAAGATTGGGTAGTACAAGTCAGAAGGGAATAAAGAATAATATTCTTAGAGGATTTATCATTGCTTCACCGGGGTACCCTGAAGAGCTTAAAGACAAGGCAAGCATTGAGCTCACTTTCTTGGAAGATCATGCAATGGACAACAACGCCCACAATTCTAAATGATACAACTACGGTGAACGGTACATAAAGCATCCATGATATATGCATCCATGCAAATTTAATTTAAATAATTTTTATGCTATGTGCTTTGATTCCTTATCATGTTAAATTACTTAGAGTAATTGATAATCAACGTGGATGATATATATTACGTGACTTTAATTATGGTTTCGCGTTGTGTTGCTCGGGAGTATTGGAGACTTCCTTGCTTTGTTTTGTTTGAGAGACGGGGTGCTCTCGTTGTTTGTAAGAGACGGGGATTCTCTTATTGTTATTTGAGAGACGGGGTGCTCTCTTTGCTTGCGGGAGACGGGGTTCTCTCATTGTTGCACAAGAGACGGGGCTCTCTCTCCTTGTTGTTTGTGAGAGACGGGGAATCTCTCATTGTGTGTTCGGTCGAATATTGAATCCGAGGACGGATTCTTTTAAGGGGGGAATTCGTAAGGCCCCAACTTTTCTATATTTTAGAATGACGTATGTGTTTATCTACTTGTGTGAATTAATTGGTTATATGTGTTTTATTTAATTAACTTTATTATCTAATTGCTAAGTATGTGATTAATTGAAATATATGAAATATTTGAATTGGAATTTTTACGACTAATTGAACTACTTGCGCTTGTGTGATTTGTTTGCATATCGTTTTTATATGATTTGAATTCGAAAATTCGTGCAAATTTAATATGTTGGAGATATATGTGTTATGGATGTGTATTTATACTCGTTTCACGTTTTTGGATTCATTTAATTGAGTTTTGAATTTATTTTGATCTTGGAACCAAAACGGGGGCTAACGAGCAATTAGCGCACCCTTGGTTCCGTGTGTGATATCTTGAGCTCGGGAACTCGGAATCGAGTTCTGTCACCTCCATTGGACTCGTATCGACGATTCAGATCCGATGGGTCGAGCCTCATACTTTTCTAAGACCATTTGGATCCCCAAATTTCTACCGAAATGAGTACCTCGTGCCTAAAACGATAACTATTGACCATTAGGAGCTTTCGGAACTATAATGACACACCTAAACCCTAACCCTTGACCTATACCCACTTGGAGTACATCTCTCTCTCCCCTTTTCAGCCCCAAAACCGAGCCCCTCTCTCTCTCACTCAACCAACTCAGCCAAAAGAAGGAAGAAATGAGAGAAAGAAGAGGAAGAAAAACCCGTTGTGCTCCATTTGAGATTTCGAGCTCATCTCACATCCATTCCTTCTCCAATTTGAAAGGTAAGCTCATTTTTATGTTGTTTATCTCCTTGTGGTTATTTTAAGTCCTATATTGCATGATTTCACCAAGATTTGATTAAGTATTAGAGAAGAGGATGAATAGTAAGGGTTTGGAATAAATTGATGACTCTAGCTTAATCTCTTATGAAATTCTTTGGTATGAAGCTTGTATATTCATCTTGTAGCATGCATTTATACTTGTATGGAATAATTTTACTTGTTGGTTGAGAATTTATTGAGTGCCATTAGTGAAGCTTGAAGACATGGTTTGGTGGTTGGATTATTGATGCATTTCTTAAGCTTGTGAAGTGTTAATGTGACATAGCTTGTCTATATTCACTTATGGCTTGAATTAGTATCCTTTTGGTTGAGATTTGAGGTGGTTTTGTGGAGTTTTGGCTTCTCTCGTGTAAGTACCCTGCTGCTGCTGTGTTGTGAGCTCGAAAAGAAAATCCGTGAGGGTGGATTTTTGGCCTTCAAGAAATCCACGGGGGTGGATTTGTTGCAGAGAAGTTTCTTACCTAAATCCATGGGGGTGGATTTTTCCTCTGGAAAAATCCATGAGGGTGGATTTTGTCCTACGGTTTTTTTTATTGCTCCCGTTTCGTTTTTCTTGTTTTTCTTCGCTTGTTTGATCTTCCTCTACCTCTTTTATGACTTTTATGCTATGCTAACATGTATTATTATGTGTTATGATTAACGTATCAAGTTTATAGCTTATTTTTATATGAATTATGAACGAATGAACTTGACAACTCCGCTTACTTGAATGAATTACGTGATAATGTGACTCTTCTTATAACTAAGGCATCTCTTATGTGCTCAATGGATTCCTTTCACCTCTAAATGACTCAAGTTATGGAATTCTTGGCTCGTTTTGATTTGGAGTATGAAAGATATGATACGATTGAATGTGAAACCTTCATGTATTGAATATACGAGAGTTAAGTGCTTGATTATATGGTTCTATGACACCATTTTACTTCTTATGCACTTCATACCATGAGCATTTCATTGCCGTGCGTCATAATTGGTTCATGTGTAGTCTTGAGTCTCACGAGTGCACAGTGTTGGTTCTTGTGCAGTTTTCTCCAGGGAGGAGACGTGCCGGGTTCTTAGGCTTCTTTCAAGTCTTCTTCTCTGCTTGGTATTGTTCGATAAGAGGTGTAAAGGTGGGTTTCTCTTCTATTAGCTAAAATGACCCTATATAAACCAACGTGAAAAGTTTTAAGCCAAAATGTATTTACTACGTATATGGAGTCTTTTCTCGAGTAAATGATTTCAAACGTAAGCCTTTCTTTCATGAACCCTTACCCAATGTTTTGGCGAGATCAGTGAACACAATGTTTAATGGGGCCCGGGACTATGTGTACGTGCCTATCCGGGGAAGCTCGGGCTGACGGTGATCCCCGTGCACTAGTCCCAACAAACAATGACGGCGTAACCGAACCTCGTTAGGAGTTAGCGAGAAATGGACGTTGAACGCCATCAGGGGAGTCATGTAACCCCTTTTAGTCAATGAATGAGGTGGCCGGGTCTTGCTAACCCGCCCACCACCTGGAGGAAAAAGGCGTAAGTGTTAATGTTATGAATGTTAATGTTATGAATGTTAATGTTTATGAACGAATGAATGAACGAATGAATGATTGTACGATCACTAATGAATGAACGAATGAATGAATAAATGCACACACGAGGAGAAGGTTGGAGAATTCGCCCTCTCGCCGGGCTCACGAAATGACCGCATGTTTTTAATGAATGAATGAAATTGATCGTTGTAATCCCGAGCGTTGTTTTCCTTTGTTTTCACCGCACTTGGGGAAATGTTTTAAAACCTCGCACGGGATTATAGCTTGAATGTGAGGGTGTTTACATTCTGAAATATAAATATAGTATGCCCTGTTTTATACCCACCAGTCTCCTATAGACTGAACCCGGCTTTGTTTTCAGTTCTTTTGCAGGTTTTGGAGTGCTAGGCGGGATTTTGTTTCGGTCAAGTTCTGTAGTTAAGTCAGAGTCTTTCTACACGCACATTGTACTTTGTTTAAGTCATATTGAAACATGTTTAAATGCAGAGTTTATGACTTATAATTTATGTTTGAAATTTCGGGACTAGGTAATTATGCTAGTTGAACCCGTCAATTGCTACCTATATTCATGATTGATTATATGATATGCTTTCGCACGTGCATTTTATCTTATTGTTTGGCTTGTGGGGTTTCAAGATTCTAGTTCCCGCCTAGCCTAGTGAGTGAGTGAGTCTCCGTTCGCCGTGATGTGGCACGTGTATGGACTTTCCATTTCATATACGGGTCGTGTCTCGGTGCGGGGGATGTGGTGCCTTCAGTTTGGGGCGCTACAGATCCCGCAACGTAAATTAAGGAGCACGTGCACAGGCTTAACCCGGTGGCCCAACACCGCCTCGTGCGTCCTTACCCACGCCTCCGGGGCCCAGGGATTCATAAGATTCATATTAAAACTTATAGAAACATTCCCAACTCGCGAAACATAAAAACGTATGATTCATATCTTAAGAAACATACCATAAGAAACATACCTTACCATGCAACTCGGCATATGTTATACGCGTACCTCTCCGTGTCTTCCAAATTCATAATATGCTGAAGGAAATCCATAGTTTGCTTGACGATACACGGTTTGGAGCATAGCCTCATTGCAAAAACCATTTTTAAGCTTATATACACCCATACATATAATTTAAGAAGAATTCATATGAAATCGAATAACAAGATTCATGATGTATCATAAGACACATATTTAGTATATATATAATAGTATATTCGCATGCGGGCTTGAAAACGAGCATTTAAGGGTCTTAGGTCGCTTAACTAAAAAGAAAAGAACCTAAACCTCACCTTTACCAAAAGTGCTCCCGAAAGAGCGTTGACGACCAAGAAGAAGCTAAATGGTGGAACCGACACCTCCCGATCCAAACTCTGAGATAAACAAACATTAACTTAAGACTTAGACTCAATCAAGAACCAATAAGACGCACAGCGATGCATAAGAATGCAAATAGATGCAAAGGAAATGCAAGAATGCACCACTTAAGTCATTTAAATTCAAATTCGTATAAAACGTATCAAATCATTTCATAAAATATAACAATTAATTTAAACCACAAAATTAAAGCACTTAAATTCATATATACCTACATGCACACATATTTGTATAATATAAGACATATATTGTAGCACCCGAGCGCAAGGTCCCACATCCCCCGCGCCGAGACCCAACCCGTATATGAAATGGAAGTCCATACACGTGCCAAATCACGGCGAACGAGGACACAACACACACGCTATGCTAGGCGGGACTAATCCTTAAACCAATCAAGATTAAGGGAAATAAAAATTAGAGCGATAGCAAAATGCGGAAGCCAAATCAACATATATTATATACAATGAGCCACCAAGCTCCGAAAATAGATATACAACAACATTCAGGTAATCAACGACCCACACAGCCTACAAAAGCATATACGCTCCATAATCATGATCATATACAAAAATAAGCGTATGAGTGCGAGTGAAACATAAAGAAAGTGCTAAACACTAATGCAAGACCTAGACGACTTGTATTCCCGCCTAGCACTCCTATACCTGCACAAAACAACTGAAAACAAACCGGGTTCAGTCTAAACGAGACTGGTGGGTATAAAACGGGCATAAGATATAATATCGCAGAAATTAAACACATACATGCAAGCAATAATCCCGAATGAGGTTTTAGAGTAATTTTCCCAAGTGGGTAAAACAAAAGAAGACATCATCGGGATTACTACTATCATATTTAATCATTAGGGTATTCATGGCCCGGGCGAGGGGGCGTGCATTATCTCCAACCAACACCTTGTGTATTCATAATCATTATTTATTCATTATCATACATATATTCTGTTGTGCACATTCATACGATTCATAATCATACATATACACCTTCTTCCTCCGGGTGGTGGACGGGCTTGCAAGACCCGGCCACAGGTCCATACATAGGCCAATGGGGGTACATGAATCCCCCAAGGGCACTCAGCTCCCATTCCCCGCTAATCTCCTAGTGAGGGTCGGTATCACCGTAATTTGGTTAGAACTAGTAAATGGGATCCCCGTCGGCCCTTGCCTCCCCGGATAGCCACATGTACTAAGTCCCTGGGCCCGTGTAATTTCAATCATATCATGCACTCGCCAAAATCATAAGGTAGGGTTCATAAATAAAGGGTCATACGTTTGAAATCATTTACCCAAAATGAATCAATTTACATATATATACTAATTTGGCTCAAATCTTTCACATAAGGGATATATTGGGTTGTCATAACTATTAGAAGAGAAACCCACCTTGAAAGACAAAGGAAGTAGCAAGAAGAGCCTCACTGCTCGTCCTCGTCTCCAACTAGACCCGGATCTGTGCAAAGAAAGTGAAGTGTAACTCAAATGACCATATAAGACGCTCGACAATGAAATGAATATGATATGAATGTACAAGAAATGATATTAAATCATGAAGATGTTCATGTGCACTATTAATGCATTTAATGCATATAAACAATCAATTCATTCAATATTAGAAGCGTTCATAATCATTCGAGTCATGAATTTCACATTTCAAATCAAATAAATTCAAGAATTTCATATAACACTTATAACTCAAATATGTCAAGTTTACAATTATAATATGGACAAATAAATTCATTCAAATCATTCAAATAGGTAAGAGTGAAATAAGTAACAAATAATTCCAAAATCATAGAATAATTACAATATATTAAATAATACTAAATAAATAATACTTACATTATATAATATTCAAATATACATATATATATATATATATATATATATATATTTTTACATACGCATACATACATTAAATAACATATATACTATATATATACACAAACACATGCATGCATTTAATTTATAAACACTACACTAACTATACATAGATTTAATATATATATTACACGTATAACTCACCTCCAGCATGCATGCAATTATCATGCATATATATATATTATACATACACCATAAACTGCATATACACACCTAATTAACCATGCACAAAACAGAGCACAAACAATTCTTAATCACACAAGCTGCTGCGTCAAATAAATTCAGAAAAACAATTTTCGAAAGTAGGGCACGGCCGTGTTGGTTTTTAGTTCAAAATGGACACGGCCGTGTCCGATTTTAAAATAAAATGGCAGCCAAGTCGAAACATCAGCACGGCCTCATCCATTTTTCATTGAATTTGGACGCGGCCGTGTTGCCTTCCTTCTCGCAACACGCAGAAGTTTCAGCAGCAAAAATGCAGGGGAAAAGCAGCAGTTTCACGCAGCAACTTAGGCACAAATCAACCAAAATATAAAGGCATGAAAGGATGCAGCAAAATATCAAGAATCCATCTCCAAAACAACCACCAAACAGCCACAAAAGTTTCACGCAGCAGCAGGTTCATGGAAGAGAAATTTTTGCTTGAAATTTCTCCAATCTCATTAATGGAAACTCAATAAATATTCAACTACCACCTAATACAACACCATAAATACAAATAAGGGATCAAGACCATCATATTCATGCTTGGAATCAACCAATTACCGCAAGAATTGAAAGAGATCAACCTAAGAGTTCATAACCTACATATTCTCCAAGGCAGCCATATATCCACGAAACCATGCTCAAAATTAGGGGTGAATGGATTAAAATGACTCATATTGGATGCATAATACAACCCTAAGCTTACCTTGTGGATTAATGGAGGTTTGGAAGAGATTTGATCTTGAATCTCCAAGGGTTGGCTTGAGCTACGGGAAAACTGGAATGCAGGGGAGAAATGGCTGAAATTCTCTAATTTAGAGAGTGTAGTTCGGTTAGGGAGGATAATTATAAGCTAGATGGTTGAGTTAGGGTTTCATAGGCTCAAACCATGGTTAATTTGGTCAAGATTTGAATAAGTTATGGCTCTTTTAGTAAAATGTGGCAGTTTTGGTGCCATTTCGTTTTTCGGTTGGATTTCGGAGGTTCAAATGATTTCGAAAAAATATGGGGCTAAGTTTATTAAACCCGAATCTTCGATACGAGTTCAGCGAAGTTGACGGAACTCGAATCCGAGTTCCCGAGCTCAAGATATCACATACGGAACCAAGGGTGCGCTAATTGCTCGTTAGCCCCCGATTTGGTTCCACAATTCAAATTAAATTCGTTACCACGTCAAACGAGTTCAAAAACATGAAACGAGCATATAAACATGTTCATAACACATAAATCTACAACATACTAAATTTCCACGATATTTCGATATAATTCATATAATAACGAAGCACAAATAAACATTACGTGCGCATAACATTAATAAATTCAGAACATTATAAATTAAATACTAAAAATTAAATTCTACTTCTAAATATCACTCAAAGTCAACAAAAATTTAAAATTTGGTTCACATAATTAAAGATATAGTTTAATTAATATTAAACACTTAATTAACAATTTAAAACATTAAATTAACGAAATAATATGAAAATGAAATAAAATAAAATAAAATAATATAATAAAAATTTATAATAAAATTAAATATTTAAAACACTTATAAAGAATTAATTCGCGCAAGTTAGTAAACACATACGTCATACCTTTACGTCTGAAAAGTCGGGACGTTACATATATACACGTACTGCTCACCATAAGTGCATAACAAATAATTAAAAAAAACAATATGCATGCAATTCCATACCATAAACACACAAAATATATACATACCTGCACCATTGCATATCAATTTAGGAAAAAATTTCATGGAAGGATTAGAGTACGTAGCATACATGCAATTTAACAAACTAAAGGAATAACATGCAAAAGGAAGGAAATACAAACAAAACACTTAAAACTCTTCATGCCATCTCCCCTCCCAGGGAGATTTACACCTAAAAAGTCCCCTAGCCGGGGACTTTCATGCAGAATATATTCTGCATAAGAGTACCCGGCCGGGTACTTTCCAAGGGCAAAATCTCCCCGGCCGGGAAGATGTTCCAGTCACGGAAAATGGAGGAAAACACCCCTGTTCAGCCCTGCATCTCATCCCGTTCTTCAACCACATCATTAAGGCATGTTAAGGCAGCAAACCAGCACAAAACTCCAACGAACAAGGCAAATTTCGAATAGCAAGCTGGCAGGAATGAAAATGATGCAAAACTCATGCATAACTCTTCCAAAACCTCAAGAACATTAATGGTATTTCACCCATATCAAAACTACCATCAAATTCAGGTTTAAGTAGCAATAAATGAAGCATAAGTGATCAAGTTTATAGCCTCACTTCAAGAGAAACACCAAAACAAGTCATGAAATTCAAATATGGAGGAAAACCTAACTATTCACTTCATGAGACAAAAATCATATCAAACACGCCCATACTTATACCATTTTCATAAATTCGTAAAGGGTATTCATAAAATCATAAACGTATCATAAGCATTCGTATTTAACCATATAATACATATATAGCCACATGCGGGATAGGAAACCAAAAACATATGGGCCATAGGTCGCTTATCTACAAGAAAAGATCCTAACCCTCACCTTGAAGTGGAAACGGAGTGAAAACTGAACAAAAGGAGCAACCGGACCTAAACCTCGGGCTCGTTAACTTCCTAAAGAGACTCTGAAACAAAGAACGCAATACCCGAGACTTAGACTCAAATATGTACCACTTAGACGCTCGGAAACGCATATGTATGAAATAAATGCATATGAAATGCAAGAATGCGTCATTTAGGTCATTTAAGTTCGTAGCTCATATAAAACGTATCAAATAAATTCATAAACGAAATTCATAAAATATAACAAATAATTTAATTCATAAAATCACATTTAGATCACACATTTCATACACAAGAATTCACATAAAACCATAGGGCCATATTTAATTTAAAACCTCAAATTTAAATAACTTAAATTCATTTAATTTAAATATGCAACATAATATATCAAATGCATATATCCACGTTCCAGCAACACCTTAAACCTTAAAGTCATTTATAATGCATGTAAAGTCCATGCAAATACACCATTAGTCATCCCATGCATTTAAATCACGTAAGTAGCGTGCACAAGTTGACAACACCATGCAAAGTTAGGAAAACAATTCAGAACACTCCAGCTGCACCTCATCTCCCCGCCCAGGGGAGATTTTCTTCATAAAAGGACCCTCCCGGATACATTTGATGCAGAAACTTTCTGCATAGCACGTACCCGGCTGGGTACTTTCTTGAGAAAAATCTCCCCGGCCGGGGAGACAATTCAGTCGCGGAAAATGGCGAAAATCACCCCTGTTCAGCCCTACTTTCCAACCAAGCCACATACCAGCTCAAAGAGACATGTAAAGGCAAGAAATTCAGCAGCAATTCAGCACAAACACTCCCCCAAAACTGATCAAAACCGAACAGGAAAGAAAGGAAAGGAAAAGATATCAAATTCATGCATATCTCAACTTGAAACCTTAAGAACATTAATAATAATTCACTCATGCCTCAACTACCACCAAAGTCAGGTATATTCAACAATAAATGAAGCATAAATGATCCATATTCCAGCTCCAATTCAAGCAAAACACCAAGGAATGTGATGGAATTCAAAAATGGAATAAAAACCTAACTGTTCATGTCTTGAGCCAAACTAAATCAAACATGGATGAAACTCAGATTTTCTTGGATACAAAAGACCACTTAATCATGTACATATCAAATACAAGCTTACCCTTTGAACGTGGTGAAGGGAAATGAATATTAGAGCTCAATTTCTTCAATGGGTGAATAGTGACGGGAATGGGTATTGCTGCTCCAAAAATCTGAATTTTCTCCCTTCTCTTGTGTATGGAACGAAGTGGAAGGAATACGGGGTGATAAAGGGTTGAGTTAATGAGATATGGGTCCAGGTTTGAGGGCAATTGGCCAGGAATTGAGGGACTTATGAGCAAATTAATGAAAGGTGGCCATATGAGCGCGAGTCACAGTTACGGACTGATTTCGGGATATCAAATGAAGTCGAAAAATTACAAGGCCTGTTCCATTGCACTCGAATCGTCGAAACGAGTTCAACAGACTTGACGGAATTCAAATCCGAATTCCCGAGCTCAAGTTACACTACCCGGAACCCAAGGTGCGCTAAGTACACTTTAGCCCCCTTTAGGTCACCCAATGAAAACAAATCCCGAAAACCCGCCATATAAACCCGAAAACAAATAACAAGCACGTATTCAAGTTCATGACTCATAAAACTCCAACATATTAAAATGACACGAAATTTCGATCTCAAATCGAACACGAACGCATCTCATTTCAACAAATAGACATATTATTTGAATAATGAAATTCAAATTCAAGAAATAATAAATAGTTAAAATAAATAAAAACAAATTTAACGAATTAAAATAAATAAAATTTTATTAAAAAGGCTAATTTTCAATTAGGTCCAAAACTTTTAAAAAGCGTCAAATAAGTCCAATTCAAATTTTCAATTAAGTCCAATATTAAATAAAATCGCACAATTAAGTCCTGAACTCATATAAATCACATAATTTACGAAATTAGCTTGTTCAGGAATTAAATTCACATATCATAAATTCATAAAATTCATATCATAAATCACTTGAGGCAAATTTTGACATATAATTCAAATATTTCATATAAATTCAAATAGTTTATATAAGAATTTCAAATAATAAAATATAAATCAATTAAATATGAAATTAAAATAATTTAAATTGCGCACATACGTCATACCTGTACGGTCACGGAGTCGGGGTGTCACAATCCTTCCCCCTTAAAAAGGACTTGCCCTCAAGTCCGACTCGAGTCCTCAAACAACTCCTGATATAACCTTCTCATTTTCTCCTCGGTTTCCCAAGTCGATTCCTCGGATTTCTGATCCCTCCAAAGTACCCTGACCAAAGGAATCTGCCGGCTTCTCAATTCTTGCATCTTCTTGTCCTAAATTACAACCGGATGCTTTTCTATTGTTAAATCTGGCTCTAACTGAACCTCTTCAACTGGGAGAATTGTTGCCTCATCGGGATAGTACTTCCTTAGTTGAGAGACGTGAAAAACGTTGTGTATCCCGGTCATACTCGGTGGTAAATCCAATCTATACGCCGTTTCTCCGATTCTTTCCAATATCTCAAATGGCCCCAGGTACCGTGGACTAAGCTTTCCACCTTTACCTATACGAGTGAAACCCTTTCTAGGAGTCGCCTTCAAAAAGACTCTATCTCCGACTTCAAACTCTAAGGGCCTTATTCTCTTATCGGCGTAGCTCTTTTGACGGGCCTGAGCTGCTCTCATCCTTTACCGAATCTTATGAGCCTTTTCAATAGTAACGGCAATCTTTTCCTTAGACTCGGCTCTCTCGAGCTTATTCTCTTCGGTCCACCTCAAATCCTCAATGTCCCAAAATAGAGAAGACCTACACTTTCTTCCGTAAAGTGCCTCGTACGGAGCCATCTTAATCGAACCCTGATAGCTGTTGTTATAAGCAAATTCAACAAAGGGTAGGTGCTCGTCCCACTTATCCTGGAAGTCCAAAGCACACGCTCTGAGCATATCCTCTAAGTACTGAATTAGCCTTTCAGATTGGCCGTCTGTCTGAAGATGCGAAGCCGTGCTAAACTTAAGCCTGGTGCCCAAACACTTCTGAAGATTCTGCCAAAAGATCGAAGTAAACCGTGGATCCCGATCCGAAACAATAATAGCCGGAACTCCATGTAACCTTACAATCTCCCGAATGTACAACTCGGCTAGCTTAGGAACTTTCTCAGACATCCGAACCTTGAGGAAATGGGCAAACTTAGTCAATCTGCCCACAATTACCCATATTCCATCATACCCTCCTTTAATTCTAGGCAAGCCGGACAAAAGTCGATAATCACTTGCTCCCACTTCCACTCGGGAATAGGAAGTGGTTGGAGAGTTCCTCCTGGCTTCTGGTGCTCCGCCTTCACCTTTTGACACGTTAGACATCGCTTCACGAAGTTCGCGACGTCCCTTTTCATGCCATTCCACCAGAATTTCTCTTTCAGGTCCCGATACATCTTAGTACCGCCCGGATGAATCGAGTACCTCGAGCGATGTGCCTCCTCAAGTATAATCCTCTTGAGCTCTTCTGGGACACATATTCTCGCTTCGAACTTTAACAAACCGAAATCATCAATCCCAAACTTAGAATTCGGATCGTCTCTAGAACGAGTTACCAACTTCTGAATCTCGGCATCCGTAGCCTGAGCTTCTAACAACTGCTGTTTTAAATCCGGTATTATCGTGAGATTTACCAACCAAGTTCCTGAAACCAAGATCTCTGAACCCAAACATGAAGAACCCGCTTCTAGAGTAGCCACATTCGCCTTTCTACTGAAGGCATCGACGACCACGTTTCCTTTGCCTGGATGGTACTGAATGGTGCAATCGTAGTCCTCTAGTAACTCCATCCAATGCCTCTGTCTTACATTCAGATCTTTCTGAGAAAAGAGATACTTGAGTCTTTGGTGATCCGTAAACACCTCGAAGGTTGCACCGTAGAGATAATGTCGCCACTTTATCAAAGCGAACACAACGGCAGCTAATTCGAGATCGTGGGTAGGGTAATTCTTCTCATGCTCCTTCAACTTCCTTGAAGCATAAGCTACCACTCTACTGTGCTGCATGAAAACACAACCAAGACCCTCTTCGAAGCATCTGTATATACTGCATAACCCTCGGTACCCTCGTGTAGGGTAAGAACCGGTGCTGAAGTTAACTTCACCTTCAAAGTCTGAAAACTCGCCTCACACTTATCATCCCATTCAAATTTCACTTCCTTTTTAGTTAAGCGAGTCAACGGGGCGGTAATTTTAGAGAAATCCTTAAGAAATATGCGGTAGTAGCCAGCCAACCCAAGAAAGCTTCTAATCTCGGAGGCATTTCTCGGTCTCTCCCAACGAATCACGAACTCAACCTTGGACGGATCAACTTCAATTCCACTACTGGAAATTATATGACCCAAAAACGTAACTCGGTCGATCCAGAAGTCGCAGTTACTGAACTTTGCATACAACTTATGTTCCCTCAAAGTTTCCAAAACGATCCGTAAATGTTGTGCATGCTCTTCAGCCGACCTTGAATACACCAGAATGTCATCTATAAATATCACCACGAACTTGTCAAGAAAAGGCCTGAACACTCAGTGCATCATATCCATAAATACGGCTGAAGCGTTAGTTAATCCAAATGGCATGACAACGAATTCAAAGTGTCCATATCTTGTGTTAAAACCAGTCTTCGGAATATCTTCTTCCCTGATACACAGCTGATAGTAACCTTGCCTCAAGTCTAACTTGGAGTAGACTTTCGAGCCTTGCAAAATATCGAATAACTCCTCGATGTGAGGCAAAGGATATTTGTTCTTCACGGCCATCCAATTCAGCTCACGGTAGTCTATACACATCCGTAGCATTCCATCTTTCTTCTTTACAAATAAAACGGGAGCACCCCACGGAGAAATGCTCGGACGGATGTACCCGCAAGCTAGAAGCTCATCAAGCTGCTTTTTTAACTCCTTTAACTCTGCAGGAGCCATTCTGTAGGGAGTCTTCGAAAAAGCTCTGCTCCGGGATAAAGGTGGATTACGAACTCGATGTCCCTACCGGGTGGCAAAGAACCCAATGTCTCAGGGAATACATCAACGTACTCTCGTACGACCTCCGTCTCCTCAAGTTTGGCCTGATCCTTTGGTCTATTCAAAAGATAGGCCACGAAACCTGTCGCACCATCCCGGACCAGTTTACTCGCCTCAACGAAAGAAATAAACGGGCTTGACTTCACCTTCTCGCCCTTAAACACCACTGAACCAAAAGAAACTTTCTTCTCCCGACAATCCATCTGAGCCCATGTTCAGACAACCAATCCATTCCGAGGATTACATCATACCTCTTCATCAGCATTTCAATCAAATCGGCGAGGAAAACCTGTTGGAAAACACGAATCAGAAAGCAGCGGAATTTAAAAATTTTTCCCAACAAAAGGATCTAGGACTCGCAATCGTGTAACCAAATTCGTAAAGATAGAAAACTTACTTTTCTTTTATTCTTTCTTGAAGCGTTTCAAGCCACCCAAGAACGCTCTTCACGCGGCTTGATCCCCTCTCCTTGGTAAAGCTCGAATCTTCAAACTTCTAACTTGAAGTCTCTAGAGAAAGTCCACCAACTTGATCACAATCTAACTAGTAAGGATGCTAGTTCTCTAGTTAGTGTTTGGGCTTAACCTAGGGTTTAA
The DNA here is from genome assembly GCA_037501455.1 of Lantana camara. Taxonomy (NCBI): domain Eukaryota; kingdom Viridiplantae; phylum Streptophyta; class Magnoliopsida; order Lamiales; family Verbenaceae; genus Lantana; species Lantana camara. The sequence continues at coordinate 64,376,686 of CM074855.1, forward strand.
TTTAATCTTGGAGAAAGGAAGGTGTTCAACACATGAACCAAGAATTGTCTATTAGCTCTAAAGGGGAGCTCGAGCTCCCCTATATATAGGCAAGGGAGTGCCGAAATTCCTAGTCCTTTATGGGCTAGGATTTTGGTCCCTCTCTCCTATTACTTGAGGATCAAGTATTTTCAACCTTGACTTTGAATTCTAATTCTAGTCAACTTTGAAGAGAGCTTAAAAAATATCCAAACTATTTTTGGATAATTTTATACTTTATTTATTATAAAATAAATAACTTATTTTATCTAATTAATTAATTCATAATTAATTAACTAGATTATTTTCTCCAAAATTAGACTTTCTTTTTAATTCAAAATTAAACCAAAGTCTATTAAATAATTAACTAATTAATTATTTAATATATATATAATATATATATATATACACGTGTGTGACACGTGTCACAGTGACACGTGTCACTCACGTGATCCACACGTGTGAATTCACACGTGTGGAACCCTCTTGGTCCGATTAACTCGTTTAATCATTTTCAAGCCTCAACTCATGTAACCAAGTTGTTGTGTGTGACCCTCTAGGTTCTCAATTCAATTAGCAGTGACCCCAATTAATTAATTCACTAATTAATTAATCAGTCCACAGATTAAACGACCATAGTCTAGCAACAGGTGTTTAACCCCTAGCTGAATTGGAATGTTCGGATTCGACAGAACCTTTAAGTCATTGAATCATGTGAGATACAATCCTCCTACTTACTATCTCTCAACCAAGATCTAGGGCAAGGGAATAATCAGAACCCTAATAATCCGGTCTTAAAGCTAAGTGCATTTCATATCCATTTGATCTCAATCCAAGAAACCCTTTTCTTGATGTCTTGATCTACTGCCTTGGCCAAGGACTCCATATGGCATATGAATGACTTACACAATAAGAGATCACCTTGCAAATGCAAGTGTAGGTCCTTTCTTGATTCTCATTCACTTTCATGAATCACTTGTGCAGCCCCAGCATAAGCCTTGAATCAGTTGTCTAAGGCGACACCCTTTAAAGCTTATACCTAAGACTACAGAGTTAACTCATAAAGTGACAAGGAACCTCAAGTCTAAGGATCAATTAATCACATCAATGACTCGTGAGATATTTCCTAATCTGGAAGTTTCCATTTCCTGAAATAGAAACTTCCTTTCCCATTTAGGAATGTTCTCACACGGGGCACCTCAGTGAACTTACTTATTAAAGTAAGCACCCTCATGTATCACGCACGTATCAACTATACACTTTGCACCTCCATGAAACAAGGTGGTCCTTCTTAAGGGCGTGATCCCACAAGCAAGCCTTAGAGGAGTCAGGTTGACACTCCCACTGTCTGTAGGACTCATCGGCTTGGAGTATTTTACTAATCATGACTTATGTGATATAGGGCTCGTTTCATGAACCATTTCACCTAAATGGTAGAGTCCTATAGTCATCAGGATTAGGGGAGTTCTCATACATGCACAGCTAAAGTAAACGCATACCAAACAAGAGCATATAAAGAAGTGTTGCCTCAATTCGTTATTTCATTCAAAGATTGTCTGTGATTACAATAAGGAAAAGCACAAAGCGGATATACAATCGGCTTTTTAGGGCACTATTCCTAACAATCTCCCACTTGCCCGTCAAAGCCATTCTAAAGCTACTCTAAGTCCCATCTTCTGAAGATGACCTTGGAAAGCTTCTCGACTAAGGGGTTTAGTAAGTGGATCTGCCACGTTCTCTGCTGATGTGACCCTCTCAATTAGCACATCTCCTCTTTTGATAATATCACGGATTAGGTGATACTTCCTCATAATGTGCTTGGTCCGTTGGTGAGATCTTGGTTCTCTTGCTTGAGCAACCGCCCCAGTGTTGTCACAAAACACAGTAATGGGGTCTTTCATGCTAGGAACAACATTCAATTCTTGAATGAAGTTTCTAATCCAAACACCTTCCTTAGCTGCATCATTTGCAGCTAAGTATTCGGCCTCAGTGGTCGAATCAGCAGTGGTAGTTTGCTTGGAACTCTTCCAACTCACTGCTCCGCCGTTTAGGCAGAAAATGTATCCTGACATTGACTTAAAATCATCTAAGTCAGATGCAAAGCTTGCATCGCAGTATCCTTCGATAGTAAGATCTTTCTGACCTCCGTAAACTAAGAATAAATCTTTAGTACTTTTCAAGTACTTAAGAATATTCTTCACGGCAGCCCAGTGACCATCTCCAGGGTCAGATTGGAAACGACTTGTTACACTAAGTGCATAAGCCACATCCGGTCGAGTACATAACATTGCATACATTATGCTACCTATTGCTGATGCATAAGGTGTATGAGTCATTCTTTCCTTCTCAAGGTTAGTCTTAGGACACATCTTCTTTGAAAGACATGTTCCTACACTCATAGGAAGGTTCTTAACCTTTGCTGACTCCATATTGAATCTCTTCAATACTTTGTCAATGTACATCGACTGTGATAGTCCTATTAACCTTCTAGATCTATCTCTATAGATTTTAATTCCAAGGATATAGGACGCATCACCAAGATCTTTCATCTCGAATTGGTTCGATAACCATAACTTAGTCACTTTCATGTCATCCTTCGAATTCCCAATAAGAAGGATGTCATCAACATAAAGTACTAAGAATTGCACTGAGGTCTCCAATTCCTTTCTATACACACATGACTCATTCGAAATTTGGATGAAGCCAAACGCTTTGACCGATTCATCAAATCGAATGTTCCAATTCCTAGAAGCCTGTTTCAATCCATAGATTGACCTTTGGAGTTTGCAAACCTTTTGCTCACTCCCACTGAATGTGAAACCTATGGGTTGCTCCATATAAATGTCTTTGTCAATGTCACCATTGAGAAAGGCAGTTTTCACATCCATTTGCCATATCTCATAGTCATAATATGCAGCAATGGCAAGCATGATTCGAATGGACTTTTGCATTGCAACTGGTGAAAAGGTTTCGTCAAAGTCCACGCCGGGTCTCTGAGTGAATCCTTTTGCAACCAGTCTTGCTTTGTAGGCTGCAATGCTTCCATCAACTCCAAGCTTTCTCTTAAAGATCCATTTGCAACCTATGGGTTTGACCCCATCAGGCAAATCTACCAAGGTCCAAACTTGGTTGGAGTTCATGGAATCCATTTCGGATTTCATGGCTTCTATCCACTGTTCAGAGTCAGAATCTGAAAGTGCCTCCTTATATGTCAAAGGATCATTATCCTTTTGAGAGATTTCATGGAAGAATCCATACCATCTCTCCGGCTGTCTAGGAGTACGTTCAGAACGCCTTAGAGGAGGATTTACATGTGTATCGAAATTCGTGATTGGTTGTAGTTGATCAGAGTGGGACGTTTCTTCAGTGGGTGGTATGGGGTCACTTTGTACTTCTTCTAATTCTATGATCTTGCCTTTCTTTTCTTTAAGGAACGGTTCCTCAAGAAAAGTGGCATTTCTGGAAACAAACACCTTTTGTTCAGATTGATCATAGAAGTAGTATCCTATGGATTCCTTAGGATAACCTACAAAGTAGCATAAGTTAGAACGAGATTCTAACTTATCTCCCACTGTCCTCTTCACGTAAGCAGGACAACCCCAAATTCTTAAGTAAGAATAACTAGGGATTTTACCATGCCACATTTCATAGGGCGTTTTAGGGACTGACTTAGAGGGAACAAGATTCAAAATCTTTGCTGCACTTTCTAGGGCATAACCCCAGAAAGAAGGCGGTAAGTCAGTGAAACTCATCATGGAACGAACCATATCAAGTAGGGTTCGATTCCTTCTCTCAGAAACTCCATTAAGCTGAGGAGTTCCCGGAGGAGTCCACTGAGAGATAATCCCATTACCTTTGAGATGATTAAGGAATTCTTCACTAAGATATTCGCCTCCTCGATCAGATCGAAGTGCTTTGATCTTGTGACCAGTTTGGTTCTCAACCTCCTTTTGAAATTCTAAGAATTTCTCAAAAGCTTCAGATTTATACTTCATTAAGTATACATAACCATACCGACTAAAGTCGTCAGTGAAGGTTATGAAATACTGATGATTGTTTCTTGTGCTTACACTAAGCGGTCCACAAACATCAGTATGGATCAAATCCAGAACCTTAGAGGCACGTTCCACAGTTCCTTTAAAAGGAACTTTGGACATTTTTCCTTTGAGACAGGATTCGCAAGAAGTTAACTCTTTGAGATCATTTTCAGAGAATGATCCTAAAGTGTTTATCTTGCTAATTCTGTTCTTGGAAATGTGTCCTAATCTAGCGTGCCATAAGGGAGCTGAAACTTTGTCATCTCTCTTACGCTTTGTTTTTCGTTGTATATTCATAATATTGATATTTTGAGTTAGGTAAAGTCCATTACTTAGAGTACCGATATGAACGGAAGAGTTGTTCCGTTTGATAAAGTATTTACCATTCTTAATATAAGTTTCATAACCTTCGCAATCTAATATTGGAACTGAAATTATATTACGAATAATGCTCGGTACATAAAGGACTTTGTTTAATACTAACTCAAAACTACCTAAATCTAATCTAATTGTGCCTAAAGCTCGAGCTTCAACGTTTGAGCCATCGCCGATCTTCAAGACACATTCTCCTTCTTTGAGTTGTTGGACTTCACTTAGCATCTGTACATCATTACAGATATGAGTTCCACAACCGGTATCAAGTACCCAAGAACTAGAATTAATAGAAAGATTTACTTCAACGAGAAAGATACCTTTCTTTAGAGTAGCCTTGTACTCTGGGCAGTTTCTCCTCCAATGTCCCGCTTTGCCACAATGGAAGCAAACATCCTCTTTCTGATCACGCTTCTTCTTTTGGGCCTTCCCCTTCGAAATGCCACCAGTGGGCCTAAGGGGTTTCTTCTTCTTCTTTTGGGCTTTCTTGCCCTTACCTTTAGAAGGCCCAGAAGAGGAAGATGGAGCATTCACCATCAAAACCTTATTGTCCTTCTTGATCGTGCTTTCAGCAGTCACAAGCTGACTAATCAGCTCAGCTACAGTAGCACCAGCATGATTCATGTTGAAGTTAAGGACAAATGGGTTGAATGATGGTGGGAGCGAAGCTAGCAACAGATCCACTGAAAGCTCATCTTTCAGCGGCATGTCCATGGAGGCAAGTTTCTCAGTAAGGGCAAGAAACTTGAGTCCATATTCATGGACACTTGAACCTTCCCTCATTCTCAAGTGGAATAATTCCTTTGAAGTGTTATACCTTGTAACACGTTCATGAGGGCGGTAAAGTTGCTCTAAGTGGTCGTAAATCTCCCAAGCAAATTCCATGGCCTCATGTTGTCTTTGCAAGTCCGGAGACATGTTAGCCAACATAAGACAACGGGCTTGGAGATTATCATCCTTCCACTTCTGAATCGCGTCCCGCTCGGCCCGAGTGGGAGCCTCCCCTTCAGGAGTAGGCTCCCCTTCGAAGAGAACATAAGTTCTCTTCTCAGAATCTAAAATGATTTTTAGATTCCTCAGCCAATCAGAATAGTTGGGACCAGTCAACTTGTTTGACTCGAGGATCGATACAAGAGGGTTTTTGGTTGCCATTTCAAAACACGTAGAGAATCACAGAATCTACGACCTAAATGGTGAAACAGAGAACTAGTGAGCATGCTGAATTATAACGATATACAAAAGATAAGGTCTTTAATCTATTGTAGCTCCCACTGTTTTTCAAAGATCTAGAATTCCCAAAGATCTAAGAGGAACACGTTTCCCAATGGGTACTAAGATCCTAGGCATTTTACCTCGAACCCACGACTCGCGGACATTCTAAGTAAGAACCCTAGGTAGGTACAACTTACCAATTCTAACACCTTTAGAACTCTCAGTAATTGTTTTTGCATCACCTATCTTTCAATATGGACCCACGACTCGTGCGACATCCATATTTACTTAGGTGTTAAGCTAGACCCATCAATCATAAGATCATGACCAAAACTTAGTTCGAACGACCCACGACTCGCGGACATCGCCCTTGCCAAAATTGACCACGAAATATTGATCATTTAAAATGATCAATTAGGTAACTAAGAACTAGTAAGCTCCACTAGCTATCCCACGACTCGCGGACAATAACTAGCTTTACTTACTAAACTTAAAACCTATTGATGGAATGCTAGGAATTTAATTCAAAACTTGCATCTCGAATTAAACACCTATTTGTTCGAAATTAGCTTAATATTTAATGGGAATTTTCGAATCAACCGGAGAGTTGTCCGGTTCGACCTCACCAACATATATGTTATCCAATTTTATTAGTCTTTGATTAATGCAAGTACACTTAAATGCATTTCAAACAAGCACATAAACAGATAACATGTCCTAGCATGATACTAACATGTAATGATCATGGGTTCTACCTATCTTATGCGTGATATGTGGGAGCCACTCCACAATCACAAGTTCTAACATACATGCCACATAAACAGTTCAAATCACATAAGGGAAAGCGGTAACAAAATACGAGCCCTATCTCTATTACATTTAACAATTGAGATTCCCCTCCCTAACATTTTGAGGGGTCTTCACTTATGGCCTCCTTGTTACTTGAATGTGGTCCATCTTACTCCATGGGTGCATTGTCTCCAAAATGAAAATAAAACCTCACCACCTATCTCTACTCTCAAATTACAATAAAAAGAAAAAGACATAAAGTAATAAGGCTCAATCTTCATATTGGCCTTAGACAATTACACGGGGCATACCCCGGCCTCAAAAACAGTAATATGGAAAGCCACATAATAAATCACATAACAGTACGCACATAAGTGAGGCTCCAACCTCAATTGAAAAACGCAACTATAGGGCTCCAACCCCAATTGAAACCATTCATGTGCATAAATTAAAACCATACATAGATCTAAACCCATGATCACCTAACATGCTTTTGCGAGAATTTAAATTTAGCCAATAAATTAAAATTCTCGTTTCAAGTCCTAATGACTCAAAACACGACTTAGATGCAATTCTTGTTCAAGAGCCTTTTCAATAAAACCCGAAAAACATTAAACTAATAAAATTCCAATTAATTTCCAAAATTAATAATTTTATTCTTTCATTATTTTCAGAAAATAATATTCATAATTTTTCCAAAAAAACAAATCGCTTTAATTTCTCAAAAATCCCAATTTAATCAAAATTTTAAAATAATTTTATTTTACCAAAACTGATTTTAAAAGATAAAATTAAAATAAAATTAAATCGGGATTTTTCGGACCGAAAAACACGAAACACGAAAACACGAATGCACGGGCCCTGCATGACGCGGGATCGCCCGCCCGCCGTGCAGGAGCGCGCGCTAGGCGCGCGCCAGCGCTGCGCACAGCCGGCAGCGATTGCCGCCAGAGTGCGCGCGCCAGGCGCGCCCTTGCGCGCAGATGGGCGGCGCGGGCAGGCAGTCCCGCCCATCCCTGGGCGGGCGCTCCCGCGCGGTTGCGGGAGGAGCAGGCGGCTGTCCCGCACGGTTGCGGGACAGGCGAGCAGGGCGCCTAGGCGGGCGGGGAGGCCTCCCGCGCGGATGCGGGAGGGCTGGGCGGCGGTAATGGGGTTTGGGCGTGCGACGTGCTAGCACGCCCAATCCCATTCTTTTCGTGTCCCGTTTCGTATTTCCGGGTTTCTCCAAAACCCGTTTCAATCCAAAATTAAAAAAAATTCGATTTAAACAAATTTCAACTAAAACAATTTTTCAAAAACACGATTTGAGAAAACAGTTTTAGAAATTCAGGAAAAATTACAGTTTCGTAATTCAGGCTTTCTAAAAGAACTCATGAATACCTAATTCGCATCTAAGCCTAAGAATTTCTACCAAATTCAGAATAATTGAGACGAATCAGAAACACGATTAACGAGGTGGCTCTGATACCACTTGTTGGAAAACACGAATCAGAAAGCAGCGGAATTTAAAAATTTTTCCCAACAAAAGGATCTAGGACTCGCAATCGTGTAACCAAATTCGTAAAGATAGAAAACTTACTTTTCTTTTATTCTTTCTTGAAGCGTTTCAAGCCACCCAAGAACGCTCTTCACGCGGCTTGATCCCCTCTCCTTGGTAAAGCTCGAATCTTCAAACTTCTAACTTGAAGTCTCTAGAGAAAGTCCACCAACTTGATCACAATCTAACTAGTAAGGATGCTAGTTCTCTAGTTAGTGTTTGGGCTTAACCTAGGGTTTAATTTAATCTTGGAGAAAGGAAGGTGTTCAACACATGAACCAAGAATTGTCTATTAGCTCTAAAGGGGAGCTCGAGCTCCCCTATATATAGGCAAGGGAGTGCCGAAATTCCTAGTCCTTTATGGGCTAGGATTTTGGTCCCTCTCTCCTATTACTTGAGGATCAAGTATTTTCAACCTTGACTTTGAATTCTAATTCTAGTCAACTTTGAAGAGAGCTTAAAAAATATCCAAACTATTTTTGGATAATTTTATACTTTATTTATTATAAAATAAATAACTTATTTTATCTAATTAATTAATTCATAATTAATTAACTAGATTATTTTCTCCAAAATTAGACTTTCTTTTTAATTCAAAATTAAACCAAAGTCTATTAAATAATTAACTAATTAATTATTTAATATATATATAATATATATATATATACACGTGTGTGACACGTGTCACAGTGACACGTGTCACTCACGTGATCCACACGTGTGAATTCACACGTGTGGAACCCTCTTGGTCCGATTAACTCGTTTAATCATTTTCAAGCCTCAACTCATGTAACCAAGTTGTTGTGTGTGACCCTCTAGGTTCTCAATTCAATTAGCAGTGACCCCAATTAATTAATTCACTAATTAATTAATCAGTCCACAGATTAAACGACCATAGTCTAGCAACAGGTGTTTAACCCCTAGCTGAATTGGAATGTTCGGATTCGACAGAACCTTTAAGTCATTGAATCATGTGAGATACAATCCTCCTACTTACTATCTCTCAACCAAGATCTAGGGCAAGGGAATAATCAGAACCCTAATAATCCGGTCTTAAAGCTAAGTGCATTTCATATCCATTTGATCTCAATCCAAGAAACCCTTTTCTTGATGTCTTGATCTACTGCCTTGGCCAAGGACTCCATATGGCATATGAATGACTTACACAATAAGAGATCACCTTGCAAATGCAAGTGTAGGTCCTTTCTTGATTCTCATTCACTTTCATGAATCACTTGTGCAGCCCCAGCATAAGCCTTGAATCAGTTGTCTAAGGCGACACCCTTTAAAGCTTATACCTAAGACTACAGAGTTAACTCATAAAGTGACAAGGAACCTCAAGTCTAAGGATCAATTAATCACATCAATGACTCGTGAGATATTTCCTAATCTGGAAGTTTCCATTTCCTGAAATAGAAACTTCCTTTCCCATTTAGGAATGTTCTCACACGGGGCACCTCAGTGAACTTACTTATTAAAGTAAGCACCCTCATGTATCACGCACGTATCAACTATACACTTTGCACCTCCATGAAACAAGGTGGTCCTTCTTAAGGGCGTGATCCCACAAGCAAGCCTTAGAGGAGTCAGGTTGACACTCCCACTGTCTGTAGGACTCATCGGCTTGGAGTATTTTACTAATCATGACTTATGTGATATAGGGCTCGTTTCATGAACCATTTCACCTAAATGGTAGAGTCCTATAGTCATCAGGATTAGGGGAGTTCTCATACATGCACAGCTAAAGTAAACGCATACCAAACAAGAGCATATAAAGAAGTGTTGCCTCAATTCGTTATTTCATTCAAAGATTGTCTGTGATTACAATAAGGAAAAGCACAAAGCGGATATACAATCGGCTTTTTAGGGCACTATTCCTAACAAAACCCTGTCTTCAAAACTCACTGGACAACCCCGATAAATCCTACAAGTTACAAGACTACCGCCAAGAGGCGAACTAACCACATAATCATGCGTACAGAGGGTAACAAGCAAGCATAACGAAGAAGCAAGATCCCGAGAATAAAGGAATGAGATGTCCCGGGATCGAACAATGCATGAAATGTGATGCCATGAATGCTTACGGTACCTTTAATCACGGCATTAGGATCAAGATTTGCAGCTTCCTCTTCTTCAACCCTGAGGGCATTAGCTCTAGCCTGAATTGCGGGCCTCTGATTGTTCCCCGCTGCATGTCCTGGCTTTTTGTTCGGGCATTGATTAAGCATGTGATCCGGCGAGCCACAACCGTAGCACCTCTTGTGAAGTTTAAAACAATTTTCAACGAGATGATTACCCTTGCAATATTTACATTGGACTTGAGGCGGTGCTGGTAATGCTTGAGGTTGAGCTTTTTGTCCTATCGGCTTGAATTGCTTGTTTTGAGGCTTTATCGGTGCAAAAGCTTGGTAGGTCGGCCTCTTTCCATATTTGTTCTGACCTCCCGAGCTAGAACCCTGTACGGTATGAGAAGTCCTCCTCCTCCTAGCTACCACTCGATCCTCTACCTTTAAGGCCTTCTCGGTGACTAACGCCCAAGTATCGGTTTCAACCGCTTCGAGTGCATCCTTCATATCTTCTCTTAAACCTCGAAAGAACTTCAAAGCCTTGTGGCGGTCATCGTTGGCAATGTTGGGAGCATACTTTAACAAATGGTCGAACTCATCAATGTATTCGGTGACCGTCTTCTCACCTTGTTTCAAGTCCATGAACTCTTGGAGTCTTCGGTCCCTAGCGGCGATTGGAATGTACTTGTTACGAAACTCCCGAGTGAATGTCTCCCAATTAATCTCGTCACCTGCGGCATCCAAATGGGGTCGGATGCTAGTCCACCAACTGTAAGCCTGTCCTTGTACCATTGTGAGGGTACACCTTGCGTTCTCAACTGATTCACACGGTATCAACTCCCAAATTCTTTCTATTTGGATTAGCCACTCCTCGGCTTGAATATCATTCCCACCTTCAAACTTGGGGGGAGGGAGGGGGGGTTCTGATTCCTGAACTCCCGCAGAATGTGAGTGACTTGCCCTCCTTCTTGATTGACAACCGGAGGTGTATTCTGGCGACATCGAGTATCCAAATATGCATATAATCTCGCCATAAATCCCTCAGGTTCCATGTTGTTCTCGGGTTTTGGGGAATGATCCCGATGATGTCTACGGCCCGGAGACCTGTCACAGTGATGATCTCTTCTCGGAGGCATCCTACAAAATCTAAAGAATTCCAATATACATGTGAGCGGTTAGTACATGATCATGTGTACAATTCATAGAAATTCAAGTAAACGAGGCACATAAATGCATATAACCACATTATCCTAATCCGAACGACCTAGACAACCTAACTCGACACTAGAGCTCCGGTTTTACAACCGAGGGCTCCGATACCACTTTAAGATGTAGCGCCCGGAACGGTGGGCCACCACATCCCTTGCACCTAAACCCGAACCCACATATGAAATGGATTTCCATGCATGAGCCCAAGTCTAAGCGAACGGGAACCTACATTCACACGCTAGGCTAAGCGGGGCTAGAACTCAAACAGAGCGCGCAAAACAAACAAATAAGAATGCGGAAGCAACAACATAAGGATCGAAAAGAGATCTATACTAACATTTACATCATATATAATGGCCTGACGGCCCAAAAATAGGTCAAGTATTTACATAATTCTCCGAATATATAATTAGGATTCAAAAACAATTCATAAAAACAATCAAAATGCAACAGGTAAATATGTCGACTCGACCTAAACACGAAAGTACGATACGACCGATGCACTTCCCCGCCTAGCTCGAGCAACCTGCAACTAAAGTGTTAAAAGGAAGGGGTCAGTCAAAACTCGACTGAGTGAGGGGGCTAACGCACACCCACACCATAAATACATATAGAGCATAGCATATAATCAAAAGGGGGTCGATCATGAACCGAGCTAGGGTTTTGCATACCAAATCATTTTTAAAACATACATATAATACAAAGGAAATCCTAACGCGTTTCACAACCACCAAAGCATAAAAGGAAACATAAACGTCCGGCGAGTACGGACCTCCTCAACTCCTCTTACAAATCATAAATACATAAGAATTCATAGTTTCATAACTCCTCAACGCCTTGGTGATCGGGAATCAAACCCTCTCCACCCATATGGATTCTATATACATACGGTGTAGCTAACCCACGATATGCCTTCCCTGGTTATTCACCGAGGGCTCAAGGTAATAGCACCTTCTCAACCTCCAAGACTCGCACGCCACCACCTCAAATGGGAAGTGCACAGGCTTAACTCGATGGTCCTTACCGTACCGAGTGTCCTTACCCACAATCCTGGCCCGGATTCATAAGAAACATACCAACGACCCATCTTTCAGGGCACAACTCGCTGAATTATAAAGGAAACGTACAAGGGATTCAAAATCATAAGCTCATATACGCCCATACTTATACCATTTTCATAAATTCGTAAAGGGGATTCATAAAATCATAAACGTATCATAAGCATTCGTATTTAACCATATAATACATATATAGTCACATGCGGGATAGGAAACCAATAACATAAAGGCCATAGGTCTCTTATCTACAAGAAAAGATCCTAACCCTCACCTTGAAGTGGAAATGGAGTGAAAACCGAACAAAAGGAGCAACCGGACACCAAAACCTCGGGCTCGTTAACTTCGTGAAGAGCCTCTGAAACAAAGAACGCAAGACCCGAGACTTAGACTCAAATACGTACCACTTAGACGCTTGAAAATGCATATGTATGAAATGAATGCATATGAAATGCAAGAATGCATCATTTAGGTCATTTAAGTTCATAGCTCATATAAAACGTATCAAATAAATTCATAAACGAAATTCATAAAATATAAAAAATAATTTAAATCATAAAATCACATTTAGATCACACATTTCATACACAAGAATTCACATAAAACCATAGGGCCATATTTAATTTAAAACCTCAAATTTAAATAACTTAAATTCATTTAATTTAAATATGTAACATAATATATCAAATGCATATATCCACGTTCCAGCAACTCCTTAAACCTTAAAGTCATTTATAATGCATGTAAAGTCCATGCAAATACACCATTAATCATCCCATGCATTTAAATCACGTAAGTAGCGTGCACAAGTTGACAACAACATGCAAAGTTAGGAAAACAATTCAAAACACTCCAGCTGCACCTCATCTCCCCGCCCAGGGGAGATTTTCTTCATAAAAGGACCCTCCCGGATACATTTGATGCAGAAACTTTCTGCATAGCACGTACCCGACTGGGTACTTTCTTGAGAAAAATCTCCCCGGCCGGGGAGACAATTCAGTTGCGGAAAATGGCAAAAATCACCCCTGTTCAGCCCTGCTCTCCAACCAAGCCACATACTAACTCTAAGAGACATGTAAAGGCAAGAAATTCAGCACAAACACTCCCCCAAAACTGATCAAAACCGAACAGGAAAGAAAGGAAAGGAAAAGATATCAAATTCATGCATATCTCAACTTGAAACCTTAAGAACATTAATAATAATTCACTCATGCCTCAACTACCACCAAAGTTAGGTATATTCAACAATAAATGAAGCATAAATGATCCATATTCCATCTCCAATTCAAGCAAAACACCAAGGAATGTGATGGAATTCAAAAATGGAATAAAAACCTAACTGTTCATGTCTTGAGCCAAACTAAATCTAACATGGATGAAACTCAGATTTTCTTGGATACAAAAGACCACTTAATCATGTACATATCAAATACAAGCTTACCCTTTAAACGTGGTGAAGGAAAATGAAGATTAGAGCTCAATTTCTTCAAAGGGTGAATAGTGATGGGAATGGGTATTGCTGCTCCAAAAATCTGATTTTTCTCCCTTCTCTTGTGTATGGAACGAAGTGGAAGGAATACGGGGTGATAAAGGGTTGAGTTAATGAGATGTGGGTCCGGGTTTGAGGGCAATTGGCCAAGAATTGAGGGACTTATGTGCAAATTAGTGAAAGGTGGCCATATGAGCGCGAGTCAAAGTTACGGGCTGATTTCGGGATATCAAATGAGGTCGAAAAATTACAAGGCCTGTTCCATTGCTCTCGAATCGTCGAAACGAGTTCAACAGAGGTGACGAAATTCGAATCCGAATTTCCCAGCTCAAGTTACACTACCCGGAACCCAAGGTGCACTAAATACACTTTAGCCCCCTTTAGGTCACCTAACGAAAACAAGTCCCGAAAACCCGCCATATAAACCTGAAAACAAATAACGAGCACGTATTCAAGTTCACGACTCATAAAACTCCAACATATTAAAATGGCATGAAATTTCGATCTCAAATCGAACACGAACGCATCTCATTTCAACAAATAGGCATATTATTTGAATAATGAAATTCAAATTCAAGAAATTATAAATAGTTAAAATAAATAAAAACAAATTTAACGAATTAAAATAAATAAAATTTTATTAAAAAGGCTATTTTTCAATTAGGTCCAAAACTTTTAAAAAGCGTCAAATAAGTCCAATTCAGCATATACATCACACCTGTACGGTCGCGGAGTCGGGGTGTCACAAATAGTGTTGATTCCTTGCTCAATATAGCAAACGGGTAACACTCCTTAATTTAACCTTGATTGTAGACGATCGAAAACTTGAACTCCAAGTATTGGTATTAGGGTTTCACGGCTAGTATGTGGAGTTTGTATAATTTGGTATCAAGAGCTTAGGTTTCCAAACAAGGTTACTTATCCTTATCTCTATTTTTTGTGTAATTTCGTTTTTCTCGTTATTTTGGCTACAAAAAGATAAAAAAAAAAGAGATGATCTTCGAAAAAGGCATGAAAACGCAAAAAAAATAAAAAGAAAAAAAAAAGAGAAGTAAAAGCCGCGTTATATATATAAAAAAAAAAAGAAAAGAAGAGAACAACATTGTTTCAGTTTTATTTTAGATTATAAGTCACATTGATTCGTTGTTTGTATCAGCTTGTTTGTGTTATTTCCGCACCCTTTGGATTCATTCATCTTAAGGGATTATTTGGTTGAGGAATTTGAAACTTCTTGTGACTTTCTTCAAAGAATTGAGAGTAAAGAGTGGAAAAAGACGTGAGATTTTGAGCCTAATAGAGGGAAAAAGCCATAACTTTGAGTCATACACGAGGGGAGTGAACACCAAAGAGTGTAAACACGTGAGGGAGTGATCGTGAGGTGTTTTCGCTAACCTTTGTTTTACAGGTACATAATGGCCGAAGATCAACCTCCAAGGGACATGAATTTCGTGTTACAAGCCATGTAACAACAATTTGAACGAATGAATTTGCAATTCAATGAGATCCGAGACCGTTTGGATCAAAATGATGAAAGGATGACTCAGATTCAAAACGGAAGGACAGATCAGAGGCAACCTAACCCACAGAATGAGTTTGAGGATGATTCCTTCGATAAGGCAGCCTCAAGTGCATCCTCAAGAAGGGAACGAAGACGACCAATGTGACATCCCTGTCCCACATCGGGAAAGTATGAATGTTAAGTTTAGTATATAAGTTAAAGAGTCCAAGTATAACCAATGGATATCCCTTTTGGGTAGTGGTTTAGGCCCAATTTCAGGTTATACTCGGTGGGCTTGGAGACTTGCGCTCGCATCCAACGTGCCCTCGGACCCGGGGCGTGACAGATGGTATCAGAGCCGCTCGTCAGCTGCAGGAGCTAAGGGCTATATGGGGCAAAGTGCTACGCACATGGGAGCCACCTCTTGAGCCTACGGGGTAAAGTGCTACATGTGTGGGAGCCACCTCTAGAGTCCCAACGCAGACGAGTCGGTCATGGGCTATATGTCATGCCGCGACGAGGATGTCGCGATTCCGAAGGAGGGGTGATTGTGACATCCCTATCCCACATCGGGAAAGTATGAATGTTAAGTTCAGTATATAAGTTAAAGAGTTCAAGTATAACCAATGGATATCCCTTTTGGGCAGTGGTTTAGGCCCAATTTCAGGTTATACTCGGTGGGCTTGGAGACTTGCGCTCGCATCCAATGGGCTCGCGGACCCGGGGCGTGACAACCAAGGCACCATCAACCACGTTGGGGAAGAGAGGGAATGGATAACAATCTTGGTTCTGTTAAACTCTCTATTCCTTCATTTAAAGGACAAATTGATCCGGAGGCCTATATTGAATGGGAGAGAAAAGTGGAAATTGTGTTTGAGTATCATAACTATTTGGAGGAAAAGAAGGTCAAGCTTGCAGCCGTGTCCTTCACGGAATATGCCATTGTGTGGTGGGATCAATTGGTGTTAAATAAGAGGAGAATTTGTGAGTATCCTATTGATAATTGGAATGACATAAAAGTGGTCATGAGGAAACGTTTTGTACCTCCTCACTACTACCATGATCTACACCTCAAATTACAAAGCTTGAGGCAAGGATTCAAGACCGTTGAGGAGTACCACAAAGAAATAGAGATGACCATGATTAGGGCAAATGTGGAGGAAGACCGAGGGGCAACTATGGCACGGTTCATATGTTGTCTCAACCGAAGAGATTGCAAACATAGTGGAGCTTCATCACTATATTGAACTTGATGAAGTGGTTCATATGGCTATCAAAGTTGAATGGCAACTGAAGAAGGGGCGTACGGTTACTAAACGTGATGAGCAAAATCCTTCTAAAGTTAAGTGGACTTCTAATTCAAAAGCATCCGAAAAACAGCCCAAACCTAAGGAGGATCCACCCATGGCTAAGGGATCATTTGAGAAAGGTAAGACTTCTACTCAACGCTCTCGTGATATTAAATGTTTCAAGTGTCATGGACCAGGTCATATTATATCCCAATGTCCAAATAAGAAGGCCATGATCATGTTGGATAATGGAGAGATTGAAACCGAAAGTGAGGGCCATGAAGTAGACCATGATTCACCGGATGAGGAGAGTGATGTTGAACATGCGGTTGTAGGGCAAAGTTTGGTGATCGTTAGGGCTTTACACACCCAAGCCCTTGAGGACAAGGATGAACAGCAACGAGAGAACATCTTTTACACTCGGTGTCTTGTTAAGGAACGAGCGTTTGGATTGATCATTGATGGAGGGAGTTGTGTGAAGGTTGCTAGCAAGTTGTTGGTGGAGAGGCTCGGATTTAAAACCTTGAAGCATCCGAAACCCTACAAGCTCTAATGTCTCAATGAACTTGGTGAATTGATGGTAACAAAACAAGTTCTCATTTCTTTTTCCATTGGTAAATACACGGATGAGGTACTTTGTGATGTGGTGCCTATGCATGTCGGACACATTTTGCTTGGAAGACCGTGGTAATTTAATAGGATGACGTTGCATGATGGATACAAAAACAGGTATAGTTTTACCAATGATGGCCGAAACATTACCTTGGCACCACTACCACCCAATCAAGTATACAAAGAGTAATATCAATTGAAGGAGTCTATTTCAGCCTCTTCTAAACGCAATGATTGTAATAGTGATAGGGAAACAAGAGAAGAGAAGAAAAGAAAGTAGTTGAAAAGAAAGAAAAAGAAAAGGGATGTGAAAAGGGAGGAAAAAACGAGGTTGGAAAGAAAGAAAAGAAGAAAATGAGTTTCCTCGCAAAAGAAAAGGAAATTGAGGGCGTTGCTAAAAAAGAAAGGCTGGTGATGATCATGATGTATAAAAAGGCCTTCTTATCTTCTAACGACACCCCTTCCCTACCTAGTATTGCTTCCTCTCTTTTACAGGAGTTCAAAGATGTGTTTCCGGAGGAGATTCCACCCGGATTGCCTCCAATTCGTGGGATAGAACACCAAATTGATCTCATTCCCGGAGCTGCAAATCCGAACCGACCAGCCTATAGAAGCACTCCTCAAGAAACTAAGGAACTCCAAAAGTAAGTCGAGGAATTGCTTGAGAAAGGGTACGTACGTGAGAGCATGAGTCCATACGCTGTTCTGGTTCTTTTGGTGCCCAAAAAGGATGGCACTTGGCGAATGTGCGTGGATTTCCGGGCTGTCAACAAAATCACGGTAAAGTATCGTTATCCCATACCTCGCCTTAATGATATGATTGATGAATTGCATGGTTCTACAATTTTTTCTAAGATTGATTTGAAAAGTGGATATCATCAAATACGCATGCAATGAGGTGATGAATGGAAAACGACATTTAAAACAAAGCATGGATTGTATGAATGGTTAGTAATGACCTTTGGTTTAACTAATGCACCTAGTACATTCATGAGATTGATGAATTATGTGTTACGTGCTTACATTGGCAAGTTTGTGGTCGTTTATTTTGATGACATATTAATTTATAGTCGTAACTTGCATTAACATGTTGAGAATTTGAAGATGGTACCTGAGGTGTTAAGAAGGGAGAAATTGTATGCTAACCTAAAAAAGTGTCATTTTTGTATGGATAGAGTCGTGTTTCTTGAATTTGTTGTAAGTGCAGGTGGTATTGAAGTAGATGAAGAAAAGGTGAAAGCAATTCAAGAGTGGCCTACACCTAAGTCCATTACGGAAGTTCGAAGTTTTCATGGTTTAGCCGAATTCTATATGAGATTTGTGCCCAATTTCAGCACCACTGCAGCTCCTTTGACGGAAATTATCAAGAAGAGTGTTGGATTCAAGTGGGGGGAAGCTCAAGAAAAGGCATTTCAAACGTTGAAATCAAAGCTATGTTCAGCTCCTCTTTTACGTTTACCAAATTTCTCTAAAACCTTTGAAATCGAATGTGATGCTTCCGGTATTGGTATAGGTGTCGTACTTATGCAAGAAAGAAGGCCAATTGCTTACTTTAGTGTGAAATTAAATGGAGCAGCCTTGAACTATTCCACCTATGACAAGGAATTGTATGCCTTGGTTCGAGCCCTAGAAACGTGGCAACACTACTTGTGGTCAAAAGAATTCATCATTCACTCGGATCATGAGTCCTTGAAGCACTTGAAGGGGCAAGAGAGCTTGAACCGGAGGCATGCTCGTTGGGTTGAGTTCATAGAGATGTTCCCATATGTGATTCAATACAAAAAGGGTAAGGACAACATTGTTGCTGATGCACTATCACGTAGGTACACTCTTCTCTCTACCCTTAGTACTAAATTCATGGGATTTGATCACATTAAGGAATTATATGTGAGTGATTTTGATTTTGCCGAAATCTTTGCATCTTGTGAATTGAAACCTTTTGATAAATATTTTGTTCAAGATGGCTATCTCTTTCGAGAAAAGAAGTTGTGTATACCTAATTGTTCCTTACGTCAATTACTTGTGCGTGAATCCTATGGGGGTGGTTTGATGGGGGATTTTGGTGTTTTGAAAACTTTGAACATGATAAAAGAACACTTCTTTTGGCCTCACATGAAACGAGATGTTGAAAGATTTTGTCACAAATGCATAACTTATAGGAAGGCTAAATCACGAGTAAAACCTCACGGCCTTTACACACCTTTACTGGTTCCAACTCATCCTTTGGTAGATTTGTCTATGGATTTTGTGTTAGGATTGCCAAAAACACTAGGGGGAAAGGATTCAATTTTTGTTGTAGTTGACCGTTTCTCTAAAATGGCACATTTTATCCCTTGTAATAAAACGGATGATGCAACAAATGTGGCAGGTTTATTCTTTAAAGAGGTGGTAAGACTTCATGGAATTCCAAAGTCTATTGTAAGTGATCGAGATGTGAAGTTCCTAAGTCATTTTTGGAGGGTTTTGTGGGGAAAATTGGGAACTAAGTTGTTGTTTTCAACCACTTGTCATCCTCAAACGGATGGACAAACGGAAGTTGTGAATAGAACCTTAGGAACTCTTTTAAGCGCTGTTTTTAAAACATATTCAAACAATTGGGTTGAATGTATTCCGTTTGTCGAATTTGCTTATAATATCAATACATTCTTCTACTTCCTTTTCACCTTTTGAAGTTGGTTATGGATTTAACCCTTTAACCCCTCTCGATTTACTTCCTTTGCCTATGAATGAGCTTGTGAGTTTAGATGGGAAAGAGAAGGCTGAACGAGTGAAGAAAAAAACATGAAGATGCACGGCTTCATATCCTCAAGAGAAACAATCAAGCAATGGTCCATGCTAACAAGGGACGAAGGAAGGTTGTTTTCAAGAAAGGTGATTTAGTTTGGGTGCATTTTATGAAGGAGAGATTCCATAACCAACGGAAGTCCAAGCTTGATCCAAGGGGAGATGGACCATTCAAAGTGCTGGAGAGGATTAATGATAATGCATACAAGATTGATCTTCTGGGTACGTATAGTGTAAGTGCAACTATTAATGTGGCTGATTTAACTGTTTTTAGTGCAGATTTTGATTCGAGGTCGAATTCTTTTCAAGAAGGGGAGGATTATGTGAATCATAAGACAAGGCCACACTTTGATCCAAATGTTGATATGATCACAACTCAAGATGAGCCAAGTTATGTTGGACCTATCACAAGGTCACGGTCTAAAAGAATGCAAGAAGAAGTTCAATCTCTTTTGATCCAAATAACTCAAGATGAGATTCAGCTGGATCCAACCCACGTTGTTTCAACGTTTTAGTGATCGAATTTTAAGCCCAAATTGTGTTAAGTTTATTGTAATTTGGCCCTGAACTATTATATTATACTTTGGGCCATCTTTTTATTTATTTTCCATGCATTTAGATTAGGTTAACCCATTTTATTTAAACTAAAATGAAAGAGGCGGGAATAGCTTGTCTCTTTGAATTCTGAATTGTCTCTCAGAATTCACATGCATGCATCTTTAAATTCCAGCCTTGTATTTCGTTTTTTCAGTCAACTCTTAATGAATTGTGATTCAAGTGAGATAAACTCTCTAGTTCTTGGCTGAACGTCATTAGGGTTTCAAACCCTCCACCGGATAATGTCATTTCCCGACTTATTATAGTCGACGGGGAGCATTACTTTCATCTTGATAGTGTTGATTCCTTGCTCAATATAGCAAACGGGTCACACTCCTTAATTTAACCTTGATTGTGGACGATTGAAAACTTGAACTCCAAGTATTGGTATTAGGGTTTCACGGCTAGTACGTGGAGTTCATATCACCTCACCTTGAAAACGAGTGTAGTGGGGACAAAAGTGCAAATCGGACGCCTAAGGATCAACCTCGTCATCAACAGGAGAGTTAGTTGTACCAAACAAACAAGAAAGGACACTCTTAGACTCAAAATGTACCAAATAAATGCTCGGTAAATGAGTATGAATGTAAATAATGCAAAAGAAATGGAATGAAATCTCATTTAGGTCACGTAAGTTCATACTTCACATATGAGCACTTAAATCACGTTATAAATTAAAACGTAAATTATAACGCATCATATAACATATTAATATTGTAATTAAGTCATAAAGGAAGCATGTAATTCACATAAGAAGCAAATAAATTAAACGAGATACAAAGAAAACACAAACACATAAAAGGAAAAAAGGAAGGGGTAGTCACGGGTGTCACTCCCTTGAAGCCAAAACGGAGTGACGGGCGTGAACTTTGGCAGTAACAACCTATCCTCAAGCTTCAAAGGAGAGACGGGGGTCACCTCAACCTAGTGCAAAAGCTGTGACCCCCGTTACAGCAGGCAGTAGCTCCAAATGCCATGGTAACTGGCGTCACCTACAATGTAAGGAATCGGGGTGACGAATGTCACCCCTTGCAGTCCCAAAATCATGCAGCAGGCCATGGAGATTTCCCCTTTTCCAGTATTACACAACAGCAGTAGTAAGTAGGAGAGGAAAGGCATGAAATCAAGCTATACTTCAACCATCCAATGTAGGAATCACAATTGCAAGAAATGGAGCCAAAATCTCAAGTTTCCTCCAAGCTTAAATCAAGTTCATTAATGGCATATTAATTATCACTCAACTACCAAGTGTTAGGTGTCAAAAAATGAAGTTTGCAAGTTCATAGGATCAACATATATGCATTAATTTAGCCACAACCTCAACCCAAGGCAAAGTTTCAAAAATGAGAGCTAACCCTTACTATTCCTACAATTCTCCAAGTTCACATTAATTATGATGCAAATCATGAATTTCATTGTAACGCCCCAACTTTTCGGCCTTATAGGTATGACGTATGTGTTTACCAAATTGCGCGAATTAATTGTTTATAAGTGTTTTGTATTTTTAACTTTATAATTAAATGATAAAATGTTAAATAATTATATCTTTAGTCTTATTAATATTAAATTTATAATTGAATTCGTTGACTTTGAATTGTGATTTAAAATGAAATTTAATTGTTGTTATTTTATATGGAATTCTATGAAATTTTAAATGCTTTGTTCATGAGTGTTGGAGTCGCGCTGCGTTCTTATATGATTTGATATCGAAATTTCGTGAAAATTTAATATGTTGGAGATATACGTGTCATGAATGTGTATATATGCTCGTTTCATGTTTTTCGGATTCCTACGGCCTATTATGTGATGTTTTACAGCTCGTGTGTGAATATATATCTTATATATATTAAATATGCATGTCTAAGCTATGATTATGGCCTTATGGAAATGTTTGGACCTTCTGGAACGGTACAAGTATGAGCATATATAAGCTTAAGTTTTCGAACTCTTTTACTTTATCTTTGAGCGAGTTGTGCCTTGAAATATGGGAATTTGGGCCTCGAGAGCTATGGGTAAGGAATGCCCAGGATGGCAACGGCCGTCGGGTTTGGCCAGTGTGTGGTTCCCTTTGAGATATTCACGTACGACTTATGGAGGTTGAGAAGGCGTGGTATCTTGAGCCCTCGATTGATAGCCGGGGAAGGCAAATCGTGGGATAGCGACCCTGTATGTTTTTGGTAATATAGGTGGAGAGGGTTTGATTCTCGAAACACCATGGCTGTGAGGTTGGATTATGTTTATGAATTCAGTTTTCTGTTATGATTTGAGAAGTTAGTAGAAGTCCGTACTCGCCGGACGTTTATTTACGATTTGTTCTGATAGATTATGACTCGAGACAGGTTCATTTTATGTATAGTAGGTTGGATCCGATCCTAAGAGTACACTGTCTTGAGCTTATTCTCTGTAGAAATAAACTATCTCATACTTTGTCCTTGCATGTCAACCTGGTGTACTCTTTTGTGAACTACTTTGATCAATAATAATAATCCTTATTCCTTATACGTTATCCTTCCTGTTTATTGGCAAAGTTTGAATCTCTTTATCTTTTGCTGCACTAGGGTAGGCATTCCACTCATGTATTTATCTTGACCGTTCGTCGTGGTATTTCCCGCGTGGTGGGTCTAACCACCACTTGGGAAATATTGCGGTGCGGGGGTTGCAGTACTGGGGAGGCGCTACAACCCAAAATGCTTTTGAACTTTAAGTAAGTATCCTTTGGAAGTGTAAGTTATGTAGCAAGGTTTGTTGCCCCATGCATGGACGCTTGCTTGGTTGGATGTTATAGCGCTCGGGGGCCAAGTTGAGTGATATTCCGGGAAGGCATTGTTGGGAATAGTGCCCTAGAAAGCTGTTATGCTTTGGTACTTTCCCTTTATCATAGACAATCTTTGAATAATATACGAATGATTATAATCACAGGCGAACACTTCTTATCTGCCAATATGTGTTTTGCATGTTTCCATTTCGTGTGCATGTCTAGAACTCCCCTATTCCGATGAGGCCGTTAAGAACTTTGTCATTATGGGAATGACACATAAAACAAGTTCTTAACTCCATAGGTGAGGATTAGAAACTTCTCCAAGTCAATCAGGCCGACAGACAGTGGGAGTGTCGACTTTGACTCTGTTGAGACTTGCTTGTGTAGTTGTGTCCTTAAGAAGGATCATCCTGTTTCATGGGGTGTAAAGTGCATAAGTTGATGCTTACACAATACACAACGGTGCTTGTTGTAATGACAAGTTCACTGAGAGAGCCCTGCGTGAGAAGATTCCTAAATGGGAAAGGAAGTTTCCAGAAACTTCCAGATTAGAAAATATCTCACATGTCAATGATGTGAGGAACTAATCCTTAGACTTGAGATTCCACATTGTCTCATATGAGCTAACTCTGTAATCTTTGATATAGGCTCAAAAGGGTGTCGCCATATAGACACCTGAACCACGGCCTATGTTGGGATTACACAAGTATCATATGAGAATTGTTGGAATCAATAAAAGACCTACACTTATTGTAGGCAAGATGATCTCTTACTACACAAGTCATTCATGATTCCATCCTAAAATCCTTGCGCAAGGTGGTTAGATCAAGACATCAAGAAAATGGGATTTTCTTGGATTGAGATCAAATGGAATATGAAGAGAACTTTGTTTTAAGATTAAGATTAGTAGGGCTCTCCATATTCCCATGCCCTCGATCTTAATCGAGAGATAGGATGGTATGAGGATCGTATCCCACATGCTGCCATTGACTGCAAGGTTCTTTCGAATATACATTCACATTTCTGGTAGGGGTCACACACCTGTTGCTAGACTGTGGTTGTATGATCTATGAGGTAATTTAATTAATAAAGTGTATTAATTAATTAGACTCATTCCTAACTGAAATTGAACCTAGAGGGTCACGTACAAATACTGGGTTCAAAGGGTATTATGGAAAGTTCAAATAGTTGATCGAAACGAGACCATAGTGTAAAGTAGACGTGTGGATCAAGAGCATTGTTTGGGACGTGTGATCCATTTGAGAAATTGGATCATGTGTTAATTAATCAGAGAATTAATTATCAAGACCAAATATAATTAATTAGTGAATTAATTATAAAGCCAAGATATCATTTATTGGAGAATTAATTATAAATCCCTAAATATAATTAATTGGAGAATTAATTATATAGCCAAATAAAACAAATTGGAGAATTAATTTTAGCCCATTAGAATTAATTAGTGAATTAATTCTAAAGTCCTTGATGGAATTAATTGGAGAATTAATTCTAAGTATTTAATTATTTATTTGTTCTAATTTGATTAGAATAAATAAATATCTTCTATTTTATTATTCTAAAGTGTTAATTATAATGTGATTAGAATAAATATTATTAGGATGAGATATTTAGTTATTGCTAGAATAATTAAATATTCCTAAATTAGTTAGGAGCTCTTTTTCTATAAAATAAATAACTTATTTTAGATAAGATATTATTTACTTGGAGGGAAAGAAAGAATAGGAGAAAAGTCAAAGTAGGAGACCATCTCCTACATGGGATTAGGGTTTCGAACCCTAGCTTATAAAAGAACTAAGGGGTTCGAATTTTTGACTTACACGTGATATTGAGATCACGTCCAACCTTCATGGAATTTTTGGGAGAATTCTCTTGCTCTCTTTTCTCATTTCTAGTTTCTTTAATACGCATGTTACAGTACTGACATACTCACTAACATGATTTGAATCTAGGTTGGTGTGGATTAATACTCTGGAGGATTTCTACTTTGGAATCTCGAAGAAAGAATCATTCAAGAAACGGGGATTCATGCCGCATGAAGAACGTTTGAGGCCGGATCAAAACGTTTCAAGAAAGCTTCAATTGTTGTAAGTTTCTTGAATTCCAACGTTACGATACGAACATTGAAAGTCTTTTAGATCTACTTTGTGGAAAATTTTTAAACTTCCGCTGCTTTACTCAATCGTTTTCCAATAAGTGGTATCAGAGCCATCTTACAACGTTCGTATTGTATCTTCACTGCTTTATAAATTTTGATGAAAATTCTTGAATTTGGGTATTAGTTACATATTCTTGATTTTGGTTTAAAAACGAATCTGTCGAATCTAAACTGTTTCTTGAAAAATTAATGAAAAATTGTTTTCTAATAAATCTGGTTTCAAGCTGTTTTACTTAGGTTTATATTGAACGGATTTAATTCGAAACGAAAATTGGAATTTGTGAAATTACGAAACGAATTCCGAACAGGGTCATGACCGGGATTACGCGCACTTGTACGATGCAGCCCCGCACCACCGTAAAGCCCCTTCCGCAGACGCCGGGCGCACCTAGGCGGCTGCGCGCCGTTCCGTCCCACCCACCCGTGTGCGACGCGCAGGCTTGCGCGCGAGATGCCCGCACGGCATGCAGCCTTGTTGCGCGCTATGCACGATGTCTTGCGTGCGACTAGCTGATACCCTGCCCGGTGTCCACCGCATGCCCGTGCGGGTTGTGTGTATGGAGTTGCACGACAAGGCGCGCAGCTACGCGCGGCTTCGCGCGCCTCGCGTGGGGACGGTTTGATCCCGGGATTTCGTATTTGTTGGAAAACACGAATCAGAAAGCAGCGGAATTTAAAAATTTTTCCCAACAAAAGGATCTAGGACTCGCAATCGTGTAACCAAATTCGTAAAGATAGAAAACTTACTTTTCTTTTATTCTTTCTTGAAGCGTTTCAAGCCACCCAAGAACGCTCTTCACGCGGCTTGATCCCCTCTCCTTGGTAAAGCTCGAATCTTCAAACTTCTAACTTGAAGTCTCTAGAGAAAGTCCACCAACTTGATCACAATCTAACTAGTAAGGATGCTAGTTCTCTAGTTAGTGTTTAGGCTTAACCTAGGGTTTAATTTAATCTTGGAGAAAGGAAGGTGTTCAACACATGAACCAAGAATTGTCTATTAGCTCTAAAGGGGAGCTCGAGCTCCCCTATATATAGGCAAGGGAGTGCCGAAATTCCTAGTCCTTTATGGGCTAGGATTTTGGTCCCTCTCTCCTATTACTTGAGGATCAAGTATTTTCAACCTTGACTTTGAATTCTAATTCTAGTCAACTTTGAAGAGAGCTTAAAAAATATCCAAACTATTTTTGGATAATTTTATACTTTATTTATTATAAAATAAATAACTTATTTTATCTAATTAATTAATTCATAATTAATTAACTAGATTATTTTCTCCAAAATTAGACTTTCTTTTTAATTCAAAATTAAACCAAAGTCTATTAAATAATTAACTAATTAATTATTTAATATATATATAATATATATATATATACACGTGTGTGACACGTGTCACAGTGACACGTGTCACTCACGTGATCCACACGTGTGAATTCACACGTGTGGAACCCTCTTGGTCCGATTAACTCGTTTAATCATTTTCAAGCCTCAACTCATGTAACCAAGTTGTTGTGTGTGACCCTCTAGGTTCTCAATTCAATTAGCAGTGACCCCAATTAATTAATTCACTAATTAATTAATCAGTCCACAGATTAAACGACCATAGTCTAGCAACAGGTGTTTAACCCCTAGCTGAATTGGAATGTTCGGATTCGACAGAACCTTTAAGTCATTGAATCATGTGAGATACAATCCTCCTACTTACTATCTCTCAACCAAGATCTAGGGCAAGGGAATAATCAGAACCCTAATAATCCGGTCTTAAAGCTAAGTGCATTTCATATCCATTTGATCTCAATCCAAGAAACCCTTTTCTTGATGTCTTGATCTACTGCCTTGGCCAAGGACTCCATATGGCATATGAATGACTTACACAATAAGAGATCACCTTGCAAATGCAAGTGTAGGTCCTTTCTTGATTCTCATTCACTTTCATGAATCACTTGTGCAGCCCCAGCATAAGCCTTGAATCAGTTGTCTAAGGCGACACCCTTTAAAGCTTATACCTAAGACTACAGAGTTAACTCATAAAGTGACAAGGAACCTCAAGTCTAAGGATCAATTAATCACATCAATGACTCGTGAGATATTTCCTAATCTGGAAGTTTCCATTTCCTGAAATAGAAACTTCCTTTCCCATTTAGGAATGTTCTCACACGGGGCACCTCAGTGAACTTACTTATTAAAGTAAGCACCCTCATGTATCACGCACGTATCAACTATACACTTTGCACCTCCATGAAACAAGGTGGTCCTTCTTAGGGGCGTGATCCCACAAGCAAGCCTTAGAGGAGTCAGGTTGACACTCCCACTGTCTGTAGGACTCATCGGCTTGGAGTATTTTACTAATCATGACTTATGTGATATAGGGCTCGTTTCATGAACCATTTCACCTAAATGGTAGAGTCCTAAAGTCATCAGGATTAGGGGAGTTCTCATACATGCACAGCTAAAGTAAACGCATACCAAACAAGAGCATATAAAGAAGTGTTGCCTCAATTCGTTATTTCATTCAAAGATTGTCTGTGATTACAATAAGGAAAAGCACAAAGCGGATATACAATCGGCTTTTTAGGGCACTATTCCTAACAATCTCCCACTTGCCCGTCAAAGCCATTCTAAAGCTACTCTAAGTCCCATCTTCTGAAGATGACCTTGGAAAGCTTCTCGACTAAGGGGTTTAGTAAGTGGATCTGCCACGTTCTCTGCTGATGTGACCCTCTCAATTAGCACATCTCCTCTTTTGATAATATCACGGATTAGGTGATACTTCCTCATAATGTGCTTGGTCCGTTGGTGAGATCTTGGTTCTCTTGCTTGAGCAACCGCCCCAGTGTTGTCACAAAACACAGTAATGGGGTCTTTCATGCTAGGAACAACATTCAATTCTTGAATGAAGTTTCTAATCCAAACACCTTCCTTAGCTGCATCATTTGCAGCTAAGTATTCGGCCTCAGTGGTCGAATCAGCAGTGGTAGTTTGCTTGGAACTCTTCCAACTCACTGCTCCGCCGTTTAGGCAGAAAATGTATCCTGACATTGACTTAAAATCATCTAAGTCAGATGCAAAGCCTGCATCGCAGTATCCTTCGATAGTAAGATCTTTCTGACCTCCGTAAACTAAGAATAAATCTTTAGTACTTTTCAAGTACTTAAGAATATTCTTCACGGCAGCCCAGTGACCATCTCCAGGGTCAGATTGGAAACGACTTGTTACACTAAGTGCATAAGCCACATCCGGTCGAGTACATAACATTGCATACATTATGCTACCTATTGCTGATGCATAAGGTGTATGAGTCATTCTTTCCTTCTCAAGGTTAGTCTTAGGACACATCTTCTTTGAAAGACATGTTCCTACACTCATAGGAAGGTTCTTAACCTTTGCTGACTCCATATTGAATCTCTTCAATACTTTGTCAATGTACATCGACTGTGATAGTCCTATTAACTTTCTAGATCTATCTCTATAGATTTTAATTCCAAGGATATAGGACGCATCACCAAGATCTTTCATCTCGAATTGGTTCGATAACCATAACTTAGTCACTTTCATGTCATCCTTCGAATTCCCAATAAGAAGGATGTCATCAACATAAAGTACTAAGAATTGCACTGAGGTCTCCAATTCCTTTCTATACACACATGACTCATTCGAAATTTGGATGAAGCCAAACGCTTTGACCGATTCATCAAATCGAATGTTCCAATTCCTAGAAGCCTGTTTCAATCCATAGATTGACCTTTGGAGTTTGCAAACCTTTTGCTCACTCCCACTGAATGTGAAACCTATGGGTTGCTCCATATAAATGTCTTTGTCAATGTCACCATTGAGAAAGGCAGTTTTCACATCCATTTGCCATATCTCATAGTCATAATATGCAGCAATGGCAAGCATGATTCGAATGGACTTTTGCATTGCAACTGGTGAAAAGGTTTCGTCAAAGTCCACGCCGGGTCTCTGAGTGAATCCTTTTGCAACCAGTCTTGCTTTGTAGGCTGCAATGCTTCCATCAACTCCAAGCTTTCTCTTAAAGATCCATTTGCAACCTATGGGTTTGACCCCATCAGGCAAATCTACCAAGGTCCAAACTTGGTTGGAGTTCATGGAATCCATTTCGGATTTCATGGCTTCTATCCACTGTTCAGAGTCAGAATCTGAAAGTGCCTCCTTATATGTCAAAGGATCATTATCCTTTTGAGAGATTTCATGGAAGAATCCATACCATCTCTCCGGCTGTCTAGGAGTACGTTCAGAACGCCTTAGAGGAGGATTTACATGTGTATCGAAATTCGTGATTGGTTGTAGTTGATCAGAGTGGGACGTTTCTTCAGTGGGTGGTATGGGGTCACTTTGTACTTCTTCTAATTCTATGATCTTGCCTTTCTTTTCTTTAAGGAACGGTTCCTCAAGAAAAGTGGCATTTCTGGAAACAAACACCTTTTGTTCAGATTGATCATAGAAGTAGTATCCTATGGATTCCTTAGGATAACCTACAAAGTAGCATAAGTTAGAACGAGATTCTAACTTATCTCCCACTGTCCTCTTCACGTAAGCAGGACAACCCCAAATTCTTAAGTAAGAATAACTAGGGATTTTACCATGCCACATTTCATAGGGCGTTTTAGGGACTGACTTAGAGGGAACAAGATTCAAAATCTTTGCTGCACTTTCTAGGGCATAACCCCAGAAAGAAGGCGGTAAGTCAGTGAAACTCATCATGGAACGAACCATATCAAGTAGGGTTCGATTCCTTCTCTCAGAAACTCCATTAAGCTGAGGAGTTCCCGGAGGAGTCCACTGAGAGATAATCCCATTACCTTTGAGATGATTAAGGAATTCTTCACTAAGATATTCGCCTCCTCGATCAGATCGAAGTGCTTTGATCTTGTGACCAGTTTGGTTCTCAACCTCCTTTTGAAATTCTAAGAATTTCTCAAAAGCTTCAGATTTATACTTCATTAAGTATACATAACCATACCGACTAAAGTCGTCAGTGAAGGTTATGAAATACTGATGATTGTTTCTTGTGCTTACACTAAGCGGTCCACAAACATCAGTATGGATCAAATCCAGAACCTTAGAGGCACGTTCCACAGTTCCTTTAAAAGGAACTTTGGACATTTTTCCTTTGAGACAGGATTCGCAAGAAGTTAACTCTTTGAGATCATTTTCAGAGAATGATCCTAAAGTGTTTATCTTGCTAATTCTGTTCTTGGAAATGTGTCCTAATCTAGCGTGCCATAAGGGAGCTGAAACTTTGTCATCTCTCTTACGCTTTATTTCTCGTTGTATATTCATAATATTGATATTTTGAGTTAGGTAAAGTCCATTACTTAGAGTACCGATATGAACGGAAGAGTTGTTCCGTTTGATAAAGTATTTACCATTCTTAATATAAGTTTCATAACCTTCGCAATCTAATATTGGAACTGAAATTATATTACGAATAATGCTCGGTACATAAAGGACTTTGTTTAATACTAACTCAAAACTACCTAAATCTAATCTAATTGTGCCTAAAGCTCGAGCTTCAACGTTTGAGCCATCGCCGATCTTCAAGACACATTCTCCTTCTTTGAGTTGTTGGACTTCACTTAGCATCTGTACATCATTACAGATATGAGTTCCACAACCGGTATCAAGTACCCAAGAACTAGAATTAATAGAAAGATTTACTTCAACGAGAAAGATACCTTTCTTTAGAGTAGCCTTGTACTCTGGGCAGTTTCTCCTCCAATGTCCCGCTTTGCCACAATGGAAGCAAACATCCTCTTTCTGATCACGCTTCTTCTTTTGGGCCTTCCCCTTCGAAATGCCACCAGTGGGCCTAAGGGGTTTCTTCTTCTTCTTTTGGGCTTTCTTGCCCTTACCTTTAGAAGGCCCAGAAGAGGAAGATGGAGCATTCACCATCAAAACCTTATTGTCCTTCTTGATCGTGCTTTCAGCAGTCACAAGCTGACTAATCAGCTCAGCTACAGTAGCACCAGCATGATTCATGTTGAAGTTAAGGACAAATGGGTTGAATGATGGTGGGAGCGAAGCTAGCAACAGATCCACTGAAAGCTCATCTTTCAGCGGCATG
Source organism: Lantana camara (assembly GCA_037501455.1). Lineage (NCBI taxonomy): Eukaryota > Viridiplantae > Streptophyta > Magnoliopsida > Lamiales > Verbenaceae > Lantana > Lantana camara. Next base: position 64,408,266 of record CM074855.1, read on the forward strand.
TCCATGGAGGCAAGTTTCTCAGTAAGGGCAAGAAACTTGAGTCCATATTCATGGACACTTGAACCTTCCCTCATTCTCAAGTGGAATAATTCCTTTGAAGTGTTATACCTTGTAACACGTTCATGAGGGCGGTAAAGTTGCTCTAAGTGGTCGTAAATCTCCCAAGCAAATTCCATGGCCTCATGTTGTCTTTGCAAGTCCGGAGACATGTTAGCCAACATAAGACAACGGGCTTGGAGATTATCATCCTTCCACTTCTGAATCGCGTCCCGCTCGGCCCGAGTGGGAGCCTCCCCTTCAGGAGTAGGCTCCCCTTCGAAGAGAACATAAGTTCTCTTCTCAGAATCTAAAATGATTTTTAGATTCCTCAGCCAATCAGAATAGTTGGGACCAGTCAACTTGTTTGACTCGAGGATCGATACAAGAGGGTTTTTGGTTGCCATTTCAAAACACGTAGAGAATCACAGAATCTACGACCTAAATGGTGAAACAGAGAACTAGTGAGCATGCTGAATTATAACGATATACAAAAGATAAGGTCTTTAATCTATTGTAGCTCCCACTGTTTTTCAAAGATCTAGAATTCCCAAAGATCTAAGAGGAACACGTTTCCCAATGGGTACTAAGATCCTAGGCATTTTACCTCGAACCCACGACTCGCGGACATTCTAAGTAAGAACCCTAGGTAGGTACAACTTACCAATTCTAACACCTTTAGAACTCTCAGTAATTGTTTTTGCATCACCTATCTTTCAATATGGACCCACGACTCGTGCGACATCCATATTTACTTAGGTGTTAAGCTAGACCCATCAATCATAAGATCATGACCAAAACTTAGTTCGAACGACCCACGACTCGCGGACATCGCCCTTGCCAAAATTGACCACGAAATATTGATCATTTGAAATGATTAATTAGGTAACTAAGAACTAATAAGCTCCACTAGCTACCCCACGACTCGCGGACAATAACTAGCTTTACTTACTAAACTTAAAACCTATTGATGGAATGCTAGGAATTTAATTCAAAATTTGCATCTCGAATTAAACACCTATTTGTTCGAAATTAGCTTAATATTTAATGGGAATTTTCGAATCAACCGGAGAGTTGTCCGGTTCGACCTCACCAACATATATGTTATCCAATTTTATTAGTCTTGATTAATGCAAGTACACTTAAATGCATTTCAAACAAGCACATAAACAGATAACATGTCCTAGCATGATACTAACATGTAATGATCATGGGTTCTACCTATCTTATGCGTGATATGTGGGAGCCACTCCACAATCACAAGTTCTAACATACATGCCACATAAACAGTTCAAATCACATAAGGGAAAGCGGTAACAAAATACGAGCCCTATCTCTATTACATTTAACAATTGAGATTCCCCTCCCTAACATTTTGAGGGGTCTTCACTTATGGCCTCCTTGTTACTTGAATGTGGTCCATCTTACTCCATGGGTGCATTGTCTCCAAAATGAACATAAAACCTCACCACCTATCTCTACTCTCAAATTACAATAAAAAGAAAAAGACATAAAGTAATAAGGCTCAATCTTCATATTGGCCTTAGACAATTACACGGGGCATACCCCGGCCTCAAAAACAGTAATATGGAAAGCCACATAATAAATCACATAACAGTACGCACATAAGTGAGGCTCCAACCTCAATTGAAAAACGCAACTATAGGGCTCCAACCCCAATTGAAACCATTCATGTGCATAAATTAAAACCATACATAGATCTAAACCCATGATCACCTAACATGCTTTTGCGAGAATTTAAATTTAGCCAATAAATTAAAATTCTCGTTTCAAGTCCTAATGACTCAAAACACGACTTAGATGCAATTCTTGTTCAAGAGCCTTTTCAATAAAACCCGAAAAACATTAAACTAATAAAATTCCAATTAATTTCCAAAATTAATAATTTTATTCTTTCATTATTTTCAGAAAATAATATTCATAATTTTTCCAAAAACCAAATCGCTTTAATTTCTCAAAAATCCCAATTTAATCAAAATTTTAAAATAATTTTATTTTACCAAAACTGATTTTAAAAGATAAAATTAAAATAAAATTAAATCGGGATTTTTCGGACCGAAAAACACGAAACACGAAAACACGAATGCACGGGCCCGGCATGACGCGGGATCGCCCGCCCGCCGTGCAGGAGCGCGCGCTAGGCGCGCGCCAGCGCTGCGCACAGCCGGCAGCGATTGCCGCCAGAGTGCGCGCGCCAGGCGCGCCCTTGCGCGCAGATGTGCGGCGCGGGCAGGCAGTCCCGCCCATCCCTGGGCGGGCGCTCCCGCGCGGTTGCGGGAGGAGCAGGCGGCTGTCCCGCACGGTTGCGGGACAGGCGAGCAGGGCGCCTAGGCGGGCGGGGAGGCCTCCCGCGCGGATGCGGGAGGGCTGGGCGGCGGTAATGGGGTTTGGGCGTGCGACGTGCTAGCACGCCCAATCCCATTCTTTTCGTGTCCCGTTTCGTATTTCCGGGTTTCTCCAAAACCCGTTTCAATCCAAAATTAAAAAATTCGATTTAAACAAATTTCAACTAAAACAATTTTTCAAAAACACGATTTGAGAAAACAGTTTTAGAAATTCAGGAAAAATTACAGTTTCGTAATTCAGGCTTTCTAAAAGAACTCATGAATACCTAATTCGCATCTAAGCCTAAGAATTTCTACCAAATTCAGAATAATTGAGACGAATCAGAAACACGATTAACGAGGTGGCTCTGATACCACTTGTTGGAAAACACGAATCAGAAAGCAGCGGAATTTAAAAATTTTTCCCAACAAAAGGATCTAGGACTCGCAATCGTGTAACCAAATTCGTAAAGATAGAAAACTTACTTTTCTTTTATTCTTTCTTGAAGCGTTTCAAGCCACCCAAGAACGCTCTTCACGCGGCTTGATCCCCTCTCCTTGGTAAAGCTCGAATCTTCAAACTTCTAACTTGAAGTCTCTAGAGAAAGTCCACCAACTTGATCACAATCTAACTAGTAAGGATGCTAGTTCTCTAGTTAGTGTTTAGGCTTAACCTAGGGTTTAATTTAATCTTGGAGAAAGGAAGGTGTTCAACACATGAACCAAGAATTGTCTATTAGCTCTAAAGGGGAGCTCGAGCTCCCCTATATATAGGCAAGGGAGTGCCGAAATTCCTAGTCCTTTATGGGCTAGGATTTTGGTCCCTCTCTCCTATTACTTGAGGATCAAGTATTTTCAACCTTGACTTTGAATTCTAATTCTAGTCAACTTTGAAGAGAGCTTAAAAAATATCCAAACTATTTTTGGATAATTTTATACTTTATTTATTATAAAATAAATAACTTATTTTATCTAATTAATTAATTCATAATTAATTAACTAGATTATTTTCTCCAAAATTAGACTTTCTTTTTAATTCAAAATTAAACCAAAGTCTATTAAATAATTAACTAATTAATTATTTAATATATATATAATATATATATATATACACGTGTGTGACACGTGTCACAGTGACACGTGTCACTCACGTGATCCACACGTGTGAATTCACACGTGTGGAACCCTCTTGGTCCGATTAACTCGTTTAATCATTTTCAAGCCTCAACTCATGTAACCAAGTTGTTGTGTGTGACCCTCTAGGTTCTCAATTCAATTAGCAGTGACCCCAATTAATTAATTCACTAATTAATTAATCAGTCCACAGATTAAACGACCATAGTCTAGCAACAGGTGTTTAACCCCTAGCTGAATTGGAATGTTCGGATTCGACAGAACCTTTAAGTCATTGAATCATGTGAGATACAATCCTCCTACTTACTATCTCTCAACCAAGATCTAGGGCAAGGGAATAATCAGAACCCTAATAATCCGGTCTTAAAGCTAAGTGCATTTCATATCCATTTGATCTCAATCCAAGAAACCCTTTTCTTGATGTCTTGATCTACTGCCTTGGCCAAGGACTCCATATGGCATATGAATGACTTACACAATAAGAGATCACCTTGCAAATGCAAGTGTAGGTCCTTTCTTGATTCTCATTCACTTTCATGAATCACTTGTGCAGCCCCAGCATAAGCCTTGAATCAGTTGTCTAAGGCGACACCCTTTAAAGCTTATACCTAAGACTACAGAGTTAACTCATAAAGTGACAAGGAACCTCAAGTCTAAGGATCAATTAATCACATCAATGACTCGTGAGATATTTCCTAATCTGGAAGTTTCCATTTCCTGAAATAGAAACTTCCTTTCCCATTTAGGAATGTTCTCACACGGGGCACCTCAGTGAACTTACTTATTAAAGTAAGCACCCTCATGTATCACGCACGTATCAACTATACACTTTGCACCTCCATGAAACAAGGTGGTCCTTCTTAAGGGCGTGATCCCACAAGCAAGCCTTAGAGGAGTCAGGTTGACACTCCCACTGTCTGTAGGACTCATCGGCTTGGAGTATTTTACTAATCATGACTTATGTGATATAGGGCTCGTTTCATGAACCATTTCACCTAAATGGTAGAGTCCTATAGTCATCAGGATTAGGGGAGTTCTCATACATGCACAGCTAAAGTAAACGCATACCAAACAAGAGCATATAAAGAAGTGTTGCCTCAATTCGTTATTTCATTCAAAGATTGTCTGTGATTACAATAAGGAAAAGCACAAAGCGGATATACAATCGGCTTTTTAGGGCACTATTCCTAACAATCTCCCACTTGCCCGTCAAAGCCATTCTAAAGCTACTCTAAGTCCCATCTTCTGAAGATGACCTTGGAAAGCTTCTCGACTAAGGGGTTTAGTAAGTGGATCTGCCACGTTCTCTGCTGATGTGACCCTCTCAATTAGCACATCTCCTCTTTTGATAATATCACGGATTAGGTGATACTTCCTCATAATGTGCTTGGTCCGTTGGTGAGATCTTGGTTCTCTTGCTTGAGCAACCGCCCCAGTGTTGTCACAAAACACAGTAATGGGGTCTTTCATGCTAGGAACAACATTCAATTCTTGAATGAAGTTTCTAATCCAAACACCTTCCTTAGCTGCATCATTTGCAGCTAAGTATTCGGCCTCAGTGGTCGAATCAGCAGTGGTAGTTTGCTTGGAACTCTTCCAACTCACTGCTCCGCCGTTTAGGCAGAAAATGTATCCTGACATTGACTTAAAATCATCTAAGTCAGATGCAAAGCTTGCATCGCAGTATCCTTCGATAGTAAGATCTTTCTGACCTCCGTAAACTAAGAATAAATCTTTAGTACTTTTCAAGTACTTAAGAATATTCTTCACGGCAGCCCAGTGACCATCTCCAGGGTCAGATTGGAAACGACTTGTTACACTAAGTGCATAAGCCACATCCGGTCGAGTACATAACATTGCATACATTATGCTACCTATTGCTGATGCATAAGGTGTATGAGTCATTCTTTCCTTCTCAAGGTTAGTCTTAGGACACATCTTCTTTGAAAGACATGTTCCTACACTCATAGGAAGGTTCTTAACCTTTGCTGACTCCATATTGAATCTCTTCAATACTTTGTCAATGTACATCGACTGTGATAGTCCTATTAACCTTCTAGATCTATCTCTATAGATTTTAATTCCAAGGATATAGGACGCATCACCAAGATCTTTCATCTCGAATTGGTTCGATAACCATAACTTAGTCACTTTCATGTCATCCTTCGAATTCCCAATAAGAAGGATGTCATCAACATAAAGTACTAAGAATTGCACTGAGGTCTCCAATTCCTTTCTATACACACATGACTCATTCGAAATTTGGATGAAGCCAAACGCTTTGACCGATTCATCAAATCGAATGTTCCAATTCCTAGAAGCCTGTTTCAATCCATAGATTGACCTTTGGAGTTTGCAAACCTTTTGCTCACTCCCACTGAATGTGAAACCTATGGGTTGCTCCATATAAATGTCTTTGTCAATGTCACCATTGAGAAAGGCAGTTTTCACATCCATTTGCCATATCTCATAGTCATAATATGCAGCAATGGCAAGCATGATTCGAATGGACTTTTGCATTGCAACTGGTGAAAAGGTTTCGTCAAAGTCCACGCCGGGTCTCTGAGTGAATCCTTTTGCAACCAGTCTTGCTTTGTAGGCTGCAATGCTTCCATCAACTCCAAGCTTTCTCTTAAAGATCCATTTGCAACCTATGGGTTTGACCCCATCAGGCAAATCTACCAAGGTCCAAACTTGGTTGGAGTTCATGGAATCCATTTCGGATTTCATGGCTTCTATCCACTGTTCAGAGTCAGAATCTGAAAGTGCCTCCTTATATGTCAAAGGATCATTATCCTTTTGAGAGATTTCATGGAAGAATCCATACCATCTCTCCGGCTGTCTAGGAGTACGTTCAGAACGCCTTAGAGGAGGATTTACATGTGTATCGAAATTCGTGATTGGTTGTAGTTGATCAGAGTGGGACGTTTCTTCAGTGGGTGGTATGGGGTCACTTTGTACTTCTTCTAATTCTATGATCTTGCCTTTCTTTTCTTTAAGGAACGGTTCCTCAAGAAAAGTGGCATTTCTGGAAACAAACACCTTTTGTTCAGATTGATCATAGAAGTAGTATCCTATGGATTCCTTAGGATAACCTACAAAGTAGCATAAGTTAGAACGAGATTCTAACTTATCTCCCACTGTCCTCTTCACGTAAGCAGGACAACCCCAAATTCTTAAGTAAGAATAACTAGGGATTTTACCATGCCACATTTCATAGGGCGTTTTAGGGACTGACTTAGAGGGAACAAGATTCAAAATCTTTGCTGCACTTTCTAGGGCATAACCCCAGAAAGAAGGCGGTAAGTCAGTGAAACTCATCATGGAACGAACCATATCAAGTAGGGTTCGATTCCTTCTCTCAGAAACTCCATTAAACTGAGGAGTTCCCGGAGGAGTCCACTGAGAGATAATCCCATTACCTTTGAGATGATTAAGGAATTCTTCACTAAGATATTCGCCTCCTCGATCAGATCGAAGTGCTTTGATCTTGTGACCAGTTTGGTTCTCAACCTCCTTTTGAAATTCTAAGAATTTCTCAAAAGCTTCAGATTTATACTTCATTAAGTATACATAACCATACCGACTAAAGTCGTCAGTGAAGGTTATGAAATACTGATGATTGTTTCTTGTGCTTACACTAAGCGGTCCACAAACATCAGTATGGATCAAATCCAGAACCTTAGAGGCACGTTCCACAGTTCCTTTAAAAGGAACTTTGGACATTTTTCCTTTGAGACAGGATTCGCAAGAAGTTAACTCTTTGAGATCATTTTCAGAGAATGATCCTAAAGTGTTTATCTTGCTAATTCTGTTCTTGGAAATGTGTCCTAATCTAGCGTGCCATAAGGGAGCTGAAACTTTGTCATCTCTCTTACGCTTTGTTTCTCGTTGTATATTCATAATATTGATATTTTGAGTTAGGTAAAGTCCATTACTTAGAGTACCGATATGAACGGAAGAGTTGTTCCGTTTGATAAAGTATTTACCATTCTTAATATAAGTTTCATAACCTTCGCAATCTAATATTGGAACTGAAATTATATTACGAATAATGCTCGGTACATAAAGGACTTTGTTTAATACTAACTCAAAACTACCTAAATCTAATCTAATTGTGCCTAAAGCTCGAGCTTCAACGTTTGAGCCATCGCCGATCTTCAAGACACATTCTCCTTCTTTGAGTTGTTGGACTTCACTTAGCATCTGTACATCATTACAGATATGAGTTCCACAACCGGTATCAAGTACCCAAGAACTAGAATTAATAGAAAGATTTACTTCAACGAGAAAGATACCTTTCTTTAGAGTAGCCTTGTACTCTGGGCAGTTTCTCCTCCAATGTCCCGCTTTGCCACAATGGAAGCAAACATCCTCTTTCTGATCACGCTTCTTCTTTTGGGCCTTCCCCTTCGAAATGCCACCAGTGGGCCTAAGGGGTTTCTTCTTCTTCTTTTGGGCTTTCTTGCCCTTACCTTTAGAAGGCCCAGAAGAGGAAGATGGAGCATTCACCATCAAAACCTTATTGTCCTTCTTGATCGTGCTTTCAGCAGTCACAAGCTGACTAATCAGCTCAGCTACAGTAGCACCAGCATGATTCATGTTGAAGTTAAGGACAAATGGGTTGAATGATGGTGGGAGCGAAGCTAGCAACAGATCCACTGAAAGCTCATCTTTCAGCGGCATGTCCATGGAGGCAAGTTTCTCAGTAAGGGCAAGAAACTTGAGTCCATATTCATGGACACTTGAACCTTCCCTCATTCTCAAGTGGAATAATTCCTTTGAAGTGTTATACCTTGTAACACGTTCATGAGGGCGGTAAAGTTGCTCTAAGTGGTCGTAAATCTCCCAAGCAAATTCCATGGCCTCATGTTGTCTTTGCAAGTCCGGAGACATGTTAGCCAACATAAGACAACGGGCTTGGAGATTATCATCCTTCCACTTCTGAATCGCGTCCCGCTCGGCCCGAGTGGGAGCCTCCCCTTCAGGAGTAGGCTCCCCTTCGAAGAGAACATAAGTTCTCTTCTCAGAATCTAAAATGATTTTTAGATTCCTCAGCCAATCAGAATAGTTGGGACCAGTCAACTTGTTTGACTCGAGGATCGATACAAGAGGGTTTTTGGTTGCCATTTCAAAACACGTAGAGAATCACAGAATCTACGACCTAAATGGTGAAACAGAGAACTAGTGAGCATGCTGAATTATAACGATATACAAAAGATAAGGTCTTTAATCTATTGTAGCTCCCACTGTTTTTCAAAGATCTAGAATTCCCAAAGATCTAAGAGGAACACGTTTCCCAATGGGTACTAAGATCCTAGGCATTTTACCTCGAACCCACGACTCGCGGACATTCTAAGTAAGAACCCTAGGTAGGTACAACTTACCAATTCTAACACCTTTAGAACTCTCAGTAATTGTTTTTTGCATCACCTATCTTTCAATATGGACCCACGACTCGTGCGACATCCATATTTACTTAGGTGTTAAGCTAGACCCATCAATCATAAGATCATGACCAAAACTTAGTTCGAACGACCCACGACTCGCGGACATCGCCCTTGCCAAAATTGACCACGAAATATTGATCATTTAAAATGATCAATTAGGTAACTAAGAACTAGTAAGCTCCACTAGCTATCCCACGACTCGCGGACAATAACTAGCTTTACTTACTAAACTTAAAACCTATTGATGGAATGCTAGGAATTTAATTCAAAACTTGCATCTCGAATTAAACACCTATTTGTTCGAAATTAGCTTAATATTTAATGGGAATTTTCGAATCAACCGGAGAGTTGTCCGGTTCGACCTCACCAACATATATGTTATCCAATTTTATTAGTCTTGATTAATGCAAGTACACTTAAATGCATTTCAAACAAGCACATAAACAGATAACATGTCCTAGCATGATACTAACATGTAATGATCATGGGTTCTACCTATCTTATGCGTGATATGTGGGAGCCACTCCACAATCACAAGTTCTAACATACATGCCACATAAACAGTTCAAATCACATAAGGGAAAGCGGTAACAAAATACGAGCCCTATCTCTATTACATTTAACAATTGAGATTCCCCTCCCTAACATTTTGAGGGGTCTTCACTTATGGCCTCCTTGTTACTTGAATGTGGTCCATCTTACTCCATGGGTGCATTGTCTCCAAAATGAAAATAAAACCTCACCACCTATCTCTACTCTCAAATTACAATAAAAAGAAAAAGACATAAAGTAATAAGGCTCAATCTTCATATTGGCCTTAGACAATTACACGGGGCATACCCCGGCCTCAAAAACAGTAATATGGAAAGCCACATAATAAATCACATAACAGTACGCACATAAGTGAGGCTCCAACCTCAATTGAAAAACGCAACTATAGGGCTCCAACCCCAATTGAAACCATTCATGTGCATAAATTAAAACCATACATGGATCTAAACCCATGATCACCTAACATGCTTTTGCGAGAATTTAAATTTAGCCAATAAATTAAAATTCTCGTTTCAAGTCCTAATGACTCAAAACACGACTTAGATGCAATTCTTGTTCAAGAGCCTTTTCAATAAAACCCGAAAAACATTAAACTAATAAAATTCCAATTAATTTCCAAAATTAATAATTTTATTCTTTCATTATTTTCAGAAAATAATATTCATAATTTTTCCAAAAAAACCAAATCGCTTTAATTTCTCAAAAATCCCAATTTAATCAAAATTTTAAAATAATTTTATTTTACCAAAACTGATTTTAAAAGATAAAATTAAAATAAAATTAAATCGGGATTTTTCGGACCGAAAAACACGAAACACGAAAACACGAATGCACGGGCCCGGCATGACGCGGGATCGCCCGCCCGCCGTGCAGGAGCGCGCGCTAGGCGCGCGCCAGCGCTGCGCACAGCCGGCAGCGATTGCCGCCAGAGTGCGCGCGCCAGGCGCGCCCTTGCGCGCAGATGTGCGGCGCGGGCAGGCAGTCCCGCCCATCCCTGGGCGGGCGCTCCCGCGCGGTTGCGGGAGGAGCAGGCGGCTGTCCCGCACGGTTGCGGGACAGGCGAGCAGGGCGCCTAGGCGGGCGGGGAGGCCTCCCGCGCGGATGCGGGAGGGCTGGGCGGCGGTAATGGGGTTTGGGCGTGCGACGTGCTAGCACGCCCAATCCCATTCTTTTCGTGTCCCGTTTCGTATTTCCGGGTTTCTCCAAAACCCGTTTCAATCCAAAATTAAAAAATTCGATTTAAACAAATTTCAACTAAAACAATTTTTCAAAAACACGATTTGAGAAAACAGTTTTAGAAATTCAGGAAAAATTACAGTTTCGTAATTCAGGCTTTCTAAAAGAACTCATGAATACCTAATTCGCATCTAAGCCTAAGAATTTCTACCAAATTCAGAATAATTGAGACGAATCAGAAACACGATTAACGAGGTGGCTCTGATACCACTTGTTGGAAAACACGAATCAGAAAGCAGCGGAATTTAAAAATTTTTCCCAACAAAAGGATCTAGGACTCGCAATCGTGTAACCAAATTCGTAAAGATAGAAAACTTACTTTTCTTTTATTCTTTCTTGAAGCGTTTCAAGCCACCCAAGAACGCTCTTCACGCGGCTTGATCCCCTCTCCTTGGTAAAGCTCGAATCTTCAAACTTCTAACTTGAAGTCTCTAGAGAAAGTCCACCAACTTGATCACAATCTAACTAGTAAGGATGCTAGTTCTCTAGTTAGTGTTTGGGCTTAACCTAGGGTTTAATTTAATCTTGGAGAAAGGAAGGTGTTCAACACATGAACCAAGAATTGTCTATTAGCTCTAAAGGGGAGCTCGAGCTCCCCTATATATAGGCAAGGGAGTGCCGAAATTCCTAGTCCTTTATGGGCTAGGATTTTGGTCCCTCTCTCCTATTACTTGAGGATCAAGTATTTTCAACCTTGACTTTGAATTCTAATTCTAGTCAACTTTGAAGAGAGCTTAAAAAATATCCAAACTATTTTTGGATAATTTTATACTTTATTTATTATAAAATAAATAACTTATTTTATCTAATTAATTAATTCATAATTAATTAACTAGATTATTTTCTCCAAAATTAGACTTTCTTTTTAATTCAAAATTAAACCAAAGTCTATTAAATAATTAACTAATTAATTATTTAATATATATATAATATATATATATATACACGTGTGTGACACGTGTCACAGTGACACGTGTCACTCACGTGATCCACACGTGTGAATTCACACGTGTGGAACCCTCTTGGTCCGATTAACTCGTTTAATCATTTTCAAGCCTCAACTCATGTAACCAAGTTGTTGTGTGTGACCCTCTAGGTTCTCAATTCAATTAGCAGTGACCCCAATTAATTAATTCACTAATTAATTAATCAGTCCACAGATTAAACGACCATAGTCTAGCAACAGGTGTTTAACCCCTAGCTGAATTGGAATGTTCGGATTCGACAGAACCTTTAAGTCATTGAATCATGTGAGATACAATCCTCCTACTTACTATCTCTCAACCAAGATCTAGGGCAAGGGAATAATCAGAACCCTAATAATCCGGTCTTAAAGCTAAGTGCATTTCATATCCATTTGATCTCAATCCAAGAAACCCTTTTCTTGATGTCTTGATCTACTGCCTTGGCCAAGGACTCCATATGGCATATGAATGACTTACACAATAAGAGATCACCTTGCAAATGCAAGTGTAGGTCCTTTCTTGATTCTCATTCACTTTCATGAATCACTTGTGCAGCCCCAGCATAAGCCTTGAATCAGTTGTCTAAGGCGACACCCTTTAAAGCTTATACCTAAGACTACAGAGTTAACTCATAAAGTGACAAGGAACCTCAAGTCTAAGGATCAATTAATCACATCAATGACTCGTGAGATATTTCCTAATCTGGAAGTTTCCATTTCCTGAAATAGAAACTTCCTTTCCCATTTAGGAATGTTCTCACACGGGGCACCTCAGTGAACTTACTTATTAAAGTAAGCACCCTCATGTATCACGCACGTATCAACTATACACTTTGCACCTCCATGAAACAAGGTGGTCCTTCTTAAGGGCGTGATCCCACAAGCAAGCCTTAGAGGAGTCAGGTTGACACTCCCACTGTCTGTAGGACTCATCGGCTTGGAGTATTTTACTAATCATGACTTATGTGATATAGGGCTCGTTTCATGAACCATTTCACCTAAATGGTAGAGTCCTATAGTCATCAGGATTAGGGGAGTTCTCATACATGCACAGCTAAAGTAAACGCATACCAAACAAGAGCATATAAAGAAGTGTTGCCTCAATTCGTTATTTCATTCAAAGATTGTCTGTGATTACAATAAGGAAAAGCACAAAGCGGATATACAATCGGCTTTTTAGGGCACTATTCCTAACAGTTTAACCCCTAGCTGAATTGGAATGTTCGGATTCGACAGAACCTTTAAGTCATTGAATCATGTGAGATACAATCCTCCTACTTACTATCTCTCAACCAAGATCTAGGGCAAGGGAATAATCAGAACCCTAATAATCCGGTCTTAAAGCTAAGTGCATTTCATATCCATTTGATCTCAATCCAAGAAACCCTTTTCTTGATGTCTTGATCTACTGCCTTGGCCAAGGACTCCATATGGCATATGAATGACTTACACAATAAGAGATCACCTTGCAAATGCAAGTGTAGGTCCTTTCTTGATTCTCATTCACTTTCATGAATCACTTGTGCAGCCCCAGCATAAGCCTTGAATCAGTTGTCTAAGGCGACACCCTTTAAAGCTTATACCTAAGACTACAGAGTTAACTCATAAAGTGACAAGGAACCTCAAGTCTAAGGATCAATTAATCACATCAATGACTCGTGAGATATTTCCTAATCTGGAAGTTTCCATTTCCTGAAATAGAAACTTCCTTTCCCATTTAGGAATGTTCTCACACGGGGCACCTCAGTGAACTTACTTATTAAAGTAAGCACCCTCATGTATCACGCACGTATCAACTATACACTTTGCACCTCCATGAAACAAGGTGGTCCTTCTTAGGGGCGTGATCCCACAAGCAAGCCTTAGAGGAGTCAGGTTGACACTCCCACTGTCTGTAGGACTCATCGGCTTGGAGTATTTTACTAATCATGACTTATGTGATATAGGGCTCGTTTCATGAACCATTTCACCTAAATGGTAGAGTCCTAAAGTCATCAGGATTAGGGGAGTTCTCATACATGCACAGCTAAAGTAAACGCATACCAAACAAGAGCATATAAAGAAGTGTTGCCTCAATTCGTTATTTCATTCAAAGATTGTCTGTGATTACAATAAGGAAAAGCACAAAGCGGATATACAATCGGCTTTTTAGGGCACTATTCCTAACAGTATTGTACTTTCGGTTTCGTAAAATCCCGAGTTTTTAAAATCTGATTTTATTTTAAATTTTGGTTTTATTATAAAATTATTTATTTTTGAAGTAAATATTAAAATTTGGGGTTTTTGTGAATTAAAGTCATGTTCTTATTTTTCGAGAAAAATAAATAATATCATTTTGAATGATATTTTTACAAAAATTTAATTTTTTGAAATTAATTTAGTTTTGTCATGATCCGAATTCATGTTTTGAATAAATTCTTGAATAGTGAACTATATTCAAATTACTTTAGTTAGTGTAACTTGAAGTCAAGGGAATTTTAAATTTAGTTTGTAAATTTAAATTTCAAGAGGATTATGCTAGTTTAGGTGATCATGGGTTAGTCTTATGAATGTTTTAATTTATGCACATGGATGATTTCTATTGCGGTCGGAGCCCCATAGTTGCGTTATTTCAATTGGGGTTGGAGCCCTACTTATATGCGTACTGTTACGTGTTTATTATGTGGTTTTCCTTATTATTGTTTTTGGGCCGGGGTATGCCCCGTGTATTTGTCTATGGTCAATATGAAGATTGAGCCATATTACATTATGTTAAGAGAGTAGAACTTAGGAAGTGAGGATTTTTCTTTTTATTTTGGAGACAAGCACCCAAGGAGCAACAAGGATCCACAAGGAAGACTTGAAGAACGGTGGCCAAAAGAGAAGACCCCTCAAAATGTTTAGGAGGGTTTCTATTAATGTATTAGATAGGGTTTTCCATTAGCTATTCATCATATAATCCATATTTCATGATTTCACAACTTAAAACAAGATTTAAATGGGTGAAAATGAACACATGAATGCGGAGAATAAGAATCTTACCTTGATCTTGAAGATGGAACAAAAGAAATGGACTAAAGAGCTCGAGTGGCAAAGAGTGGAGATTTCTCTTGTTCCTTCCTTTCTTCCTCTTCTTTCTCGATGTTCCCTATTTTTCCCTAATGTGGATCAATCAGCAAGTATGGGGGAGGGATAGGGATGGTTTAGGTGAGAAAGAGTCAAAGAAATGATGAAAGATTAGGTCTCCAAGCTCATACATAGGTCATAGGGGCGTTTTAGGCGCACATGGTTGAAATTTGGCTTCGTCGGGGGTTGATACGACATCAAAAAATTACGGAACTTGTTCCATTGCGTTTGAATCGTCAAAAGGAGTCCAACACAAAAGACGGAACTCGAATCCGAGTTCCCGAGCTCAAGTTATAAATTAAAACGTACACAAGTGTACTAAAATGACTTGTTTTCCAAACAAGTCCAGAACTTTCAAAAAGTTGCAATTAAGCCCAAGAACCAAGTTTGCAATTAAGTCCAACAATTTTAAAATCATACAATTACATCCTTAAATCACGTATATCACATAATTCACGAAACTAGCATGCTTGGGAATAAAATTCGTATATAATAAATTCATAATTCTCAAGAATTCACATCATAATTTCACTTAAGGCATATTCTTGACATTTAAATCAAATATTTCATATAATTTCATATAATTCATATGAGAAACAATAGAATAAGAGCATAAATGCATCAAATAAAGTGAAATTAAATGCAATTACAGAAAAAAATAAATAAACTCACACGTGGCACAAACCTGTTCGTGTGGACGAGCGGGGTGTCACAATGTTGAAGTTAAGGACAAAATGTAGCACCCCGAACGATGGCACCACATCCCCCACACTAGAGTCCGACACTTGTAACGAAATGGATGATTCGCACACTCATCAAACAATAGCGAACGGGAGACAAACAAAACTCACAGCCTAGCTAGGCGGTTTAGACACTCAACCGAGTGCATATAAAAAATCAAGTATATAGCGGAAGCGATTAATCAATTCCTAATAAAACCCCAATTTCACATATAACAATAAGAAGTTCAATCTAGCAAGTGAGATCTATATACGAATGCACATCGCCCATCCGGGGCCAAAATATAACAAGTACCAAAGTGTAGCGTAGTATTCATAATACATATCTCCAACATATTTCATAAATATCAAACTAAAGCCACTACAATGCATATGAAGGCTCGAGCTAAACCACAAGTAAGACACGACGAACACTTGCTGCATAGCTCGACCCAGATTGTACCTGTAGAGTTCTAACGCAGACGAGTCGGTCATGGGCTATATGTCATGCCGCGACGAGGACGTCGCGATTCTGAAGGAGGGGTGATTGTGACACCCCTGTCCTATATCAGGAGACTATGAGAGTTAAGTTCAGTATATAAGTTAAAGAGTCCAAGTATAACCAATGGATATCCCTTTTGGGCAGTGGTTTAGGCCCAATTTCAGGTTATACTCGGTGGGCTTGGAGACTTGCGTTCGCGTCCAACGGGCCCGCGGACCCGGGGCGTGACAGGGTTAGTCCTAATGACTCGTGAGGGGGCTAACACACACACCCATAATACATATAGAGCAAAGCACTTATCAAAATTCATAAAGAGATCCATGAACCGGGGATGGTTTTTGCAAGCTAAAACATTTCCCGTGATAATAGATATATATACTTAAAAGAATTTAAGGCCATAGGCCAAAATGACAAGTTTTAACTACTTAGGAATCCATTCTCGTTTCATAGATCATATGAATTCACACAACTCGGTGAGTACGAGTGCTCTGCTCACTACAAGAAATTCTGCAAATTCCGATGGGATTCCGACGGAATTTGTTTTTTTTTTTTTTAAATAAAAATTAAATAAATCTGACGGAAATTCCGTCAGAATTCCATCGGATTTTTAAAAAAATAAAATTAACAAATAATATTAAATAATTCCGACGGGATTCCGACGGAGTTCCCGTCGGTTTTTTAAATATAAAATATAAAAATTAAAATTAAATAATTCCGATGGGATTCCCGTCGGAATTCCGTCGGATATTTTAAAAAATAAAATTTAAAAATAATATTAAATAATTCCGACGGAATTTCGATGGGATTCCCGTTGGTTTTTTTAATTATAAATTATAAAAATAGAAATTAAATAATTCCGACGGGCATTCCGTCAGATATTTTAAAAATAAAAATTAAAAATAATATTAAATAATTCTGACGGAATTTCCGTCGGAATTCCGTCGGATTTTTTAAAAATAAAAATTAAAAATAATATTAAATAATTCCGACGGGATTTCCGTCGGAATTCCGTCGGTTTTATCTATGCTTAAATTGGATTCTTATGACGTATTATAATATTTGTAGTTACAATTAATATTTTCTTAGAACTTAATTTTAAATATAGTCTACAAAATTTGTGATTTTATTATTTCAAATGATATATAAATATTTGTGAACTAAACTAATGAATTGATCTAACTCAACTGGTTTTCCTTGGTTTCCATAATATCTTCCTACCGCGAGGTTGGGTGTTCGAATCCCCAGTAGCTCATTAAGTTTTTATTTTTCCAATAAATTCCGACGGAATTCCGAGGGAAATTCCGTCGGGAGATTTATTTTATTTTTTCAAAAATTCGACTATTCCGACGGGATTTCCCTCGGAATCCCGTCGTAATTATTTTAATTTATTTATTTATTTTTTTGGTTTTGTCCCTCGGTTTTCCGTCGGTTTATAAATTCCGTGGAGGGTTTTTCCAACGGACTGTGTCCCGTCGGAATTCCCTCGGTTTTCCGTCGGATTCTGAATTCCGGGAATTTCTTGTAGTGGCTTTATATTTATATAGTGTGTGTGTGTGTGTGCGTTAGCCCCTCACTCAGTCAAGGTGTGACTGGCCCCTCTCCTTCTTCCTCCTTTAGTTGCAGGTTGGTCGAGCTAAGTAGGGAGGTGCGTCTCGTGTCGTTTTTAGCGGTCTAGGTTGAGTCACACTCATATTTACCTTCGTCAAGTTATTTTTGAATATGTATTTGAACTTAAAGTATGTATTTGGAGATTATGACACTACTTGACGTACTCATCTTTATATTGGATTTCTTTTAGGCCGTTTGGCCACTTTATATGTCGTTAGTGGATTTTATTCCTTGCTTCCACACTTTGTATGTCTGTTTTTGCGCGCTCTGTCAGTGTTTAGTCCCGCTTAGTGATGTGAATCATAAAACAAGGCAACACTTTGATCCAAATGATGATATGATCACAACTCAAAATGAACCAAGTTATGTTGGACCTATCACAAGGTCACGGTCCAAAAGAATGCAAGAGGAAGTTTGGTTCCTTGCTCATTATAGCAAACGGGTCACACTCCTCAATTTTAACCTTGAAGTGGACGATCGAAAATCAAGAACTCCAAGTACTGGTATAGGGTTTCATGGCAAGTACGTGGAGTTCGTATCATTTGGTATCAAGAGCTTAGGTTTCCATACAAGGTTACTTATCCTTATCCTTATTTTTTGTGTAATTTCGTTTCTCTTGTTATTTTGGCTGCAAAAAGATCAAAAAAAAAAAAAAAAAAGAAGATCTCCGAAAAAGGCTTAAAAACGCATACAACAAAAAAAAAAGAAGTAAAAGCCGCGTTTAAAAAAAAAAGAAAAAGAAAGAGGGCAGCTTTGTTTCGGTAATATTCAAATCACATAGTTACGTTTGTTTGCATCATTTAAACGGTTCATTTGTCTCAGTTTTTCGCACCCTTTTTAATTCATCTTAAGAGATTATTTGGTTGAGGAATTTGAAACTTCTTGTGACTTTCTTCAAAGAATTGAGAGTAAAGAGTGGAAAAAGGCGTGAGATTGTGAGCCTAGTAGAGGGAAAAAAATGCCATAATTTGAGTGATACACGAGGGGAGTGAACACCAAAAGAGTGTAAACACGTAAGGGAGTGTTTGTGAGGTCTTTTTGCTAACCTTTGTTTTGCAGGTACAATATGGCCGAAAATCAACCTCCAATGGACCTAGCTTTTACATTACAAGCTATGCAACAACAATTTGAACGAATGAATTTGCAAGTCAATGAGATCCGAGACCGTTTGGATCAAAATGATGAAAGGATGACTCAAATTCAAAACGGAAGGGCAAATCAAAGGTAACATAATCTGTAACACCCGAGCGCAAGGTGTCACATCCCCCGCACCGAGACCCGACCCGAATATGAAATGGACGATCCATACCCGAGCCAAATCACGGCGAACGGGGACAAACACACACTCTATGCTAGGCGGGCTAACCCTTAAACCAAAAAGTCAGTGTGACGCCCCGTTTTCTCGAAGGGCGTCCTTACGACATCAACAAGTAAGTCTCTACACTTATGTGTGTTTAATTTAAGAGTTCTTGAATTATGTGATTTAATATAAATCCAATTTAATATGTGATCATTTGGATTATTCTAAATTTAATGGTTAAGTTGATTTTAAATCCATCATGTTACTTAACTTGTTTAATTTGGGTTTACTTGAATTCCTTGAGATTAATTATCAATCATGTGTTTACGAAGTGTCGTTAAATTGTACGAAAGATTTCTAAAAATTATATTGAATTAAACTCTAATTGGTAAATCTCTATTTCATTTTAATTTGTAAAATTAATTCGGAGCTTGAATCTTTATTCGTAACTTTACCAATTTTATTTACGATTATTTGTACGATATTTTTCTTTGCTACGCGATAAGGATACCCGGTTGTATATAGCTTGTGCACAAGACACATTTCTCCCAATCCCTTTTCTCTCTCTCTATCTCCTCTCCCACTCTCTCTCTCCCGCGGGTCACTATGCGCGGATTCGGTTATGAGCCCATAACTCGATCGTTTCTAAACAGAATTTAACAAACGAATAGTCCATTTCGATTATCTCGGCGAGACCGACACAAGAGTACCAATTTAATGGCCTAACGATGAACGGTGGTGGAGTTATTTCCGGATTTCAGTAGCAGCGGCAGAGCTATCAGACCGCCGCCACTTCGCCGGCGTTTCATGGCGTTTTCCGGCCACCTCCTTGTTACACGCGCCGGAGACCCAGAAAGTAGACATCCCGGCGCATCGGTTGATGTCGGCGGCGCGGCCATCGGAGCAGCGACGGAGCCGCACGCGCCGCCTGAAGCTCGCTACGGCGGAGCGGGTTACTGTAGCGGCGCGATTCCGCCGCTTCCGGCGGTGGTTTTCGACGGGGCTTGATGGTTTCCAAGGTGTTTCGACCCCCTCAGTTCATTTCCGGCATCAATTTCACCAGATCTTGGCCGTAGGTGGTGGTTCCGGCAACGTGGGCGGCGGCAGAAACTTCGGCAGCCAACGGGGGCCTTTTCCGGCCATCTTTTGGCCTCGGGCTCTTCACAAAAGTTGTTCGGAATGACGAGAACTAGTGGCCTAAGATCAGGCGACTCCAGATTCTGTGGTTTGGCAGCGGATGCGGCGGCAAAGTGGCGGTGTAACGGCGGTGCTAGCTCCGAGGATTTTTCCGGAGAGCTACCTTAGGGCTTTCGAAGAGCTCATCATGGGTAAGACAATGGCTTTTACGGATCGCATTTTGGTTCACCGGTTTGGAAGTAATTTGAGTTTGAAGATTTAGGGTTTTCGTGTTCTTAGATTTCAGATCTAGGACAATCGGCTTGGAATTTTCAGAAATTGATCGAGGATTCGGTACGGGCACGAAGACTTCATTCAGGACTGATTTTTCGGGATTTTTCCGGCGACCTTCGGCGGCGGTCCGGCCAAATTCCGGCAGCTACAGTGGTGGCGTCCCGGCGGCGTCTGGTCAGAATGTTCGTCTCGATGTGGTGAGTTCAACGCCACTTTCCGTTCATTAATCGGACACTCGATCTATTTATTACGAATTATTTTACGTAATTGTGATTATTTGAATTAATTGTTTTAAGTGCAAATAAATTGGTTATTGTTGGTTTGTTGATCGAGATGTATTCCAATCGTATACGAAAACATGTATTGAATGGATTGTGGTACGCATGAATATTTCGATTTACAATTTGAATCCCGATGTGATGAATTTATACTATGTGTTTAGATATGAAGGGGTGTTAGTGTAATATTTAGAAACTAATCTTTTATGTGACTAAATGAACTTGAATGATATTTTAGAAGAACGAACACGTTGTGATTTCTTTATATGAATTTGAGACGTTCTCAATGTTATGTTTGTTGTAAATTGTGTTTCAAATATAAAATTTAGATACATGAAAGATGCTTGAACAACTTGAGACTTGATGCATGATAGGAGTTAGAATTGTAATATCTTGATTTACTCTTACTACTAGAAAATAGTATATTATGAATTACGATAAATTGATAATTGTCATGCTTGTAAGTAATTAATTCCTAGTTGAATACTTGTATAAACTTTTATAAATAAGTTAGGGGATGTATGTGTAATCATTCTAAACTCTTATAAATAAGTTAGGGGATGTAAGTGTAATATTTATGAAACTATGAATGTGACTTGAGCTTGTGTATCAAACATGTTGTAAAGTTGTAAAGTATGATCTTAAGTGAATTAAATGCACTCTTTATTTGTATCAAATATGCCATCTACGTACAACAACCTTGTATGTTTATATGATCAAGTTGCTCTTACTTATGCACTTTATAACTCGACATGAACTTGATGCTTAATTATAATATTATAATTGAACCCTGTGACATTGGATGATTTAATATGCATTTTTGTGAATACATTGACTTCCTAAATTGATCTTGCATCTTTGGATATGGAATTGCATGTTGGTTGCTTGTAAATATGACCTTGTTGAGCATTGATATGCTTTGAATGACCACGACACCATATCTAAGCACAACATGAACACTTATGCATAACCACGATCATGTTGAGCAACGCCGTGCGTCTTGTTTGGTTCATATAGAGTCTAAGTCTGGGCTTCTGTATGTCTTGTCACAGAGTTTGGTGGTGTCGGTGGGCCTGAGGTTTAGAGTGTTTGGCCCTTCACACTCTCAGACTCTACTTTCACGAGGTGTGAGGTTTAGGATTTTATATAGTTATGTGACCTATGGCCTTTACATGCTGATTTCTACCCTTGTATACGAGTATATCTTATTATAAATACATACGTGTTGGATATGATATGTTTATGTGCTTTTGCGTGCGTCCTGCGTGTGTGGGAGCCTTCGTGGCTTAAATTCCACAGCGTAGGAATATGTATAAAAACCAGTTTTTGAGGCATATGTAAGCTATTTTGGAAAATTCAGTTGTGTTACGATTCTGTAGCGAGTTAGCCATGTTATATGGTATCTGTTCTGTCCTGTTATATTGTGGATCCGAGGAGCTACGGGTAATGGGGCCTCCGGGTAGGGCCGTCGGAGTTTCAACCATGTGCGTAGTTTCCATTTGAGATATCATTGCGCGACCTTAGGGTGATGAGGGAGACGTGATATCTTGAGCCTTCGGCTAAGGCCGGGGATGACTCTTGTGGGTTCGCTACCCTCTTGAGATCGAGTCTATTTTAGACGGTGTTATTATAGATGGTTTTGGGGACTGTACATCCCCTCCATCATTGGTGTAGCGGTTGGATTGATTGTGATTTATGTTCTGAGGAGTAAAGGTGGGAAGCTCGTACTCACCGAGCAGTTGATTATGTTATGTTATGGAATTATGAATCGGGATAGTCTCTTTTTGGAAAATGGTTCCTAAATTTATATCTATATCTTATTCGGGTTCTTTCAAAACGTTTTGGTATGTACCACCTATCCCCGGTTCATGAGTCCATCCTTTTTATTCTGTGTTATGCTCCTTATATATATATATATTGTGGGTGTGCGTTAGCCCCCTCACTCGGTCAAGTTGACTGACCCCTCATTTTAGTTGCAGGATTGTTAGCGTTTGCTAGGCGGAAGTGAGTCCTTTGAGTTGCACTTCGTCGGTCTAGTCTTTCTATTTGCATTTGTCTTTTCATACACTTTACTTATGCTTTGACTTGTAGACTTGAGATTATACTTTACTATTCGGTAGCCCTGCGTGGCACTCTCATTCGGCCCTTGTGGCACTTGATGATTATTACTTTATGTTGATATTCGGGACTAGGGATTTATGCTAGTTGAACCCGTCACTCGTTATGTTTGTTGATCTATTATTCGGGATTAGGTATTTATGCTAGTTGAACCCGTCACCTGCTTTGTATGTTTTGTTTTAAATGCTTCCGCTATCTATTGTTGTTGGTTTTAATTGCTTCCGCACTCTGAGTTTTGGTCAAGTTAGATCCGCCTAGCCTAGTGTGTGAGTTGGTCTCCCATTCGCTATGATTCGGATTCGGGCATGGACTTTATATTTCATGACCGGGTCGGGGTCCTAGTGCGGGGTATGTGGCATCCTCCGTTTGGGGTGTTACATCCTTAAGTGGTATCAGAGCTCTAGGTTGCAAAACCGAGCTCTTGAGTCGTGTTGTGTCTGTCTAGGTCGTACGGAATAGGAATAACTGCTCATTGCATTTGTTTGACTTGA
Organism: Lantana camara; assembly: GCA_037501455.1. NCBI lineage: Eukaryota > Viridiplantae > Streptophyta > Magnoliopsida > Lamiales > Verbenaceae > Lantana > Lantana camara. Next base: position 64,431,514 of record CM074855.1, read on the forward strand.
TATTTTGATCCTTCGGCAGGAATTGTTTCGTGATTATATGATTGTGTGCACATTGTGACTTTGATTATGCAACATCTTATTTTATGTGCTTTATAAATTACAACAAATTGTTGCATTTACGTGATATGCGTGTTACATTTCATTTGCATCTTTAACCCGCATGCATCGATTTTAGTGTTTGAATTTAAGGGTGCCCTATGAGTCAACACTAAGATTTCCCTCCGTCAACACTACCTATTGGTACTATAACGAAAACACGCCATAATTCGAAGATGAAAGGATTCTTTACCCCGATCAACGTTCATGAAAAGGTTTAGGGTTGAAGGAATGAGAATTGCTATATTGACTTACTATCTTAAAGTCAATTGAAAGATGAAGTTTGATGAATTTTAACCTTGAGGATTCGTTCATCTGAAAGTAGTCACCTTGTTGAGGAAATGAGTCAATGGAGGAGAGTTTGATCAAGTAGAACCGTTTTGAAGGAGTTTGATGAGCTTTCGCCTTAATGATTCGTTTATTTGGGAGTAGTCACCTTGTTGATGGGAATGAGTTAATGTAGAAGAATCCGATCAAATAAGATCCGATCAAGTTCAAGGGATGTAGATAGGTAATCATGTTACTTAAGCAATGAGCTACAAACCATCGGTGAGTGTCGAAGGTTTTGGTGCCGTTTAGAGTTAACGAACGACAAGACAAGATTGGTTGTTAGCTCTCTGGGTGTCTTCTTTCTGCTGAGTTGGAAGATTCTACTGGGATGGGAATAGATCACGTAGATGCCAAAAGATTTTATTCAAGTTTTAGGATCATATACCATGGATTGCTTTGGGAAATGATTAATACCACTAGCGCCGAACTTAGCTCTGAGATAGATTTCTGATTGACAATTGAATTATGGGCAATTCATTGAGGATGTGCAGATCAAGGGTTAACACATAAGTCAGAGTTCTTGAAGGAGATTGCAGATGATTCTAGTTGAGCAAGTATTACGGTCTAGTAAGGGGTTTGGTGATAAACGAGCATTGTTGAGTTACCACTTTATGAAAAGACTCAAGACAAAGAAGTTCAGATGACGAGGGTCGCATCATTGTCGGCTTAATCAACTCCTACCGCTTCATCTTGACTTTCTTGTCAAGACTTTTACACTTTGGTTAACGGTACGTGTAACATCCCGCTCGTTCGATTTATAAGGTACGTTACTATTTAACCTTTGTATGTGTTTAATTATGTAATTTTGTATTTTTCGTGGCCCTATTTTGAACTCTTTTAGAGTTTAGGGGTCCCTTTGTAATTTTCTCTTTTTAGGGGTTTTTCGATCATTTCTTGTTTGAACGAGATTTTGACCATTTTGACCCCTTCAACGCGTTCGGGGCATCGAGACGAGTCCGTAGACTCTGAGTTTGCCCAATTCTGACTTCGTTAGCCCGTTCTTCCGACCGTTGTTGTGTAAGAGGACCCGAGATATATACCCCGAATCCTCGTAATTCGTGCCAAAGATCAGACCTCAGCCTTCATCGTCTTCTCCAGCGATCAGTTACTGTTTACACACACCCGAAGGTGTAATTGGACACACATGCCCGTTCTCCCTCGTTTCTCGACAGAATTCGACGTTTGAGTAGTGGAAATTTATCAGCTCGATGAGCCCGTTACAATGGTACAAGAATCGGAGACTAAAACTCAGCGGTGGTGGCGCTACGGCACAGCAGCGACGGCGGAACGGAGAACCGCCACTTCGCCGCCACTTCGCGGTGGCTTCCGGCGTCAGTTTTGGAGCACGCGCCCCTTACCCAGATGAAGGTGTTCCCGGCGTTTCAAATGGTGTTGGCGGCGCAACCATCCGGCCAGCGGCGGCGGCTCACGCACCGCCTGAATGTTACGCAGCGGCGGCGGCGCACTGTAGCAGCGGCGTTCACCGCTCTTCGACGGCTTTTCCGGAGGATCTTTGGCGGTTCCCTACCTTTTCCGGCCCCCTGAATCCATTTCCGGCCTCCTCTTTGAGCGATTCGCGGCGGAGATGGCCGAACCGGCGAGTGGCGCACCGACAGACCTTTGGCAGCAAATTGGGACCATTTCCCGGCCGGTTTTGGTGGTGCTCCCTTTACAAAAGTTGCTTGGAATAACGAAACATAGCGGATGGCATCGGCGGCGTTCCAGGGACCGGCCGTTGGCGGTGGACCGGTGGTGAACCGGGGCTGGACCGGCGGTCCAATTTTTCGATGATTTTTCCGGGGTTTGGCTATGGGGCTTTTGTAGGGCTCGTTACGGGCTTTCCAACGGTATGTTCGGATTTCATTTTCGTTTCGCGGTTTGTATTTAATTTCAGTTTTCGTCCTAGGATTTTGGTTCGGTTTTTCATCAACGAAGTCCTGTGTGTTTGTTATTTTCTGAAATTGTTTGAGGGCTTTTGTTGAGTAGGCCGAGGCACACGTTTCTGTCCTTCCGGGGATATTTCCAACCACCGGAGGCGGTGTTCTGGTGGCGGCCGGTGGCTATTCGGCCGGCTACAGTGGCGGCATTCCGGCGACTTTCGGACAGTGGGTCCATTTCGTTGTGGTGAGTCCAACGCCACTTCCCGTTCGTCAATCGGATGTCCGGTTGATTTTATATGAATTTTTGAAGTTATTGTATTTATTTTCGTTAATTGTTTTTAATTGTATAATGTGATCATGTATGAGCGATAAATGGAAATTATGAATTGTATGATATATGAGAATATGTTATGATGCATGAGAAGCTCGACTTCTAATTTATTGAATTTAATTATATCGTTTTATGCCCACTTGATTGATAATATTTTATTTAAGGGGTGTTCGTGTAATATTTGAAAACTAAATTGATAATGAGATTATATGAAACTTGAGAAATAAATTATGAAATGATATATTATATTTAACTTTGAATGAATCGATCAAGTATGCTATTAGTTGGAATATTAGACATTATTTATTTTGTATTTATTTATCAAATTTGTTATACGATCAACGTGTTAACTTCACGAGATTTGGACCATGCTGAGATTAAATTATTATGCTTCGAATTATATTCCCTATGGGATGATATGAATTATATAAGTTATGAATCCTCTAAGGTGTGAAATGATTGTGATTCGATATGAATGACTTAAATTGGATAAATGTGAACTAACTGTGCATCATTATATTCGTGAGCATGGCCGTGCGTCTTTGTGGTTGTGTTTGGAGTCTGAGTCTTGTGTTCTGTGTGTGTTCAGTTGTTCAGGGAGTGTCTGTCAGCTGTTTGGGTTCCAGTGGGACTTCTTGGCTCAGGTTTTCCGTTTCGTCGGTGAAAGGTGAGGTTTTAGGATTTCTGTTTAGTTAAAGCGACCTACAACCTTCTGTGCTCGTTTTCAAGCCTGCATGCGATTATTCTATTATATTTATATAATAGATATGTGTTTATACGATACGTTTATGATTTTGTCATACGGTTAAAGGTTTTCGAACTGTATATGTACGAGCATATGTAAGCTTGAAATGTTTTACAACGAGGCTATGCTCCAAACCGTGTCTCTTCATACCAGCTGGGGATTAGGATGACACGGAAAGGTACGTTTATAGCATATGCTAAGTTGCAAGGTATGGTATGCTCCGATAAGGTACGTAAGTATGATTTTGATACGATATGACAAGTTTGATAGCTAGCGAGTTATGATATGCTATGCTCTGTTGTGTTGGGCCCCGAGACGTGGGTAAGGGAGACCCGAGACGACCATGGGGTCGCCGGTTATGACCCCTGTGCACGTTCTCATTTGAGATATTCACGTGCGACCTATGGAGGTTGGGAAGGCGTGGTATCTTGAGCCCTCGGTGGATAACCGGGGAAGGGACAGTGTGGGTTCGCTACCCCGTGTGTGTTTGTATCTGTATGAGTAGTGAGGGTTTGCTCCCCGAACTACATGGTGTTGGGGTTGGATTGTTTATGATATTTGTTGGTTTCTGATATGATACGTATAATACGATATGGAAGTAAGGTGGGAGACCCGTACTCGCCGGGTATATGAATATGATATGTTATGTTGATTATGAAACGGGATAGGAGCTTTCTCTTTTGATATGATACGATTAAGCTCAGTATGTTATGGTTTGGATAAGATAAGATATGTATAAGTTTGGTTTGAAAATTTTATAAGTTTGATTTGAAAATGGTTTTGGTATGCAAAACCCTACTCCCGGTTCATAATCTTTCTTTTGATACGTGCTCTGCTCCTTATTATGTATAGTGTGTGTGAGTTCAGCCCCCTCGCTCAGTCAGTGGACTGACCCTCGCCCCACCTATGTTTTTAGTTTGCAGGTGCAAGTTGTTGGAGTTCGAGCTAGGCGGCTTTGAGTCGAGTCTGTGTCAGTCCGTCTGATTTTTGTTAAGTATTTTGTTCTGAATTATTTATGAAAATTATGTATATAGTATGTTCTGTATAAGATGATGTTTACTCTTTGATTATATGAATTTGCGGGACAGGTTAGGACAGGGCTTGGATTAGTTGAACCCGTCTTTGTTGTACGTTTGAATTCGGGACAGGTTAGGACAGGTTCATGGAATTAGTTGAACCCGTTTATTTATGTTTGTTGATTAAAGTTTTTGTTAGTTCATATTTTTGCATCGCTTCCGCATTCAGGTTTTTGCACATTTCACTTGTACAGGGTTAGGTACCGCCTAGCTTAGGTTGGATTTTTCGTTTGTCACCCGTTCGCTGTGACTTGGTGCGCGTGCGGACTTTCCATTTCGTACCACGTGTGGGGTCATTGTGCGGGGGTGTGGTGCCCCACCGCTTGGGGTGCTACATCTTAAGTGGTATCAGATCTACCAGGTTCAGAACTGGTGCTCTGGAGTCGTGTCGTGTCAGTTTAGGTCGCACGGCATAAGAATACTTGTGCATTGCATTTGTCTGACGTGAAAATTTGACTTCTCTGTGTGAATTTGTCTGAGTTTATGTGATTATGCGTACACTATGATTACGATTTTTGCAAAATTATCATTGTTATGCTTTAAATTTTTAGTAAATTACTTGCTGCATCTACATTAATTAGGTGCTCTTAATTGTTTTCATTACTTGACATACCCACGTACTAACCCTCATACATAGATAATTGTCCAATTTGTGAATTGTAGGGTGACATCTCGGCGCCGAATTGCAATTGATCATGACAACACTTCCCACTTCTACAAAATTATGAAGGAAGATTCGAAACTTCCGTTTTCCGACTACTGGGATGAAAAGCAAATGGACCTCTACAAGAATTTATAACAAGGAATCAATGTTACTGCTATGAAAACGGGTATTATGCATACATGGCACGTGCATCATGCATTGGAGTAAATTTTAATTATTTTGGACATTTGTTCTACGTGCTTGATTGCCTTCTTTGCTGGATATTAGTGCATGCCATTTACATCCCTAACCCTGTATGCATTAGTTTCGTGGTTGTATTTAGGTAACTTCCTTATCTGTTCCAAAGACTGCTGATTTTAGTGGAAGCTGCATACAGATTGGAATAGGGGTGGATCAGAAAGTGTACAGTTAATTTGGCAAACTCCGGGCATAGGGTGGATAAAAGAAGATACTCGAATATGAGGGAGACAAGAGATCCTTTAACTATCAAGGTGCTATCAGGATATATACTTACTACTTGGAGGTGCTCGGGAGTAACGTGTTTTATAAGAAAGTCAGAATTTCTAACTCGGGATGGCGTGAGGTGGCAATGAAGAAATCGAGACACTGGTATCATTCGGAGATTCTCAAGTGGAGGTCAGATTATTAGAAAGACACCAACGAGGATAGCTATCTACACTAAGGGAAAAAGGATAAACTATATGAACTACCGAATTTTGGTGACGATGTCATTGAGGGTCAACTTTATCAAATACTAAGGACGGGGGACATCATTTAAAAACGACGGTGTGAAGCAGGATTGTTTATAGATTCTCCGCTTATCTCTCCTTGATTGTTCTGAGAGATTCCTTCGTTGGAAGATATAGCAATTCCTGATTATTGAGGATTTTATTGGGACTTCAAGAGACTCCATGGATCACTTTTCTGCGTGAGGCAAGTGAGACGGTCCAAGACCACTTGGGTATCCGAGAATCTGAGGGAATACTAAAGGACGCAAGTTTGAACGAAGGGATGGAACCACTGTCAGTCAAGGATTCGATTATTTTTCCAAAATAAAGAATTGCCAACCTCGACTTCAATTCCACGGTGAACGGTACAGAGAGCACTCATGGCATTTGCACCCATGCATTTCATAAGTAATTTTATTATATTTTACTTTGCTTGACATATGTGACAACGTGTAATGTTTGATGTTGCTCAACTATAATAACGTGACTAACTGCTTCAATTTTCATAACTTAAAATTTATTGTTGTTGTGAACTCTTGTAAACTGAATGGATTACGTGCTTGCGTGGCTTGTTTGTGCTTCAGTGTTTATAATTTCCTTAATGGCTCACTAACCCTTCATGCACATACATACATATTATAATTTTATTTTACAGTGATCCCGTCGCGATATCCCCCTTGAGTTGAGCATGGATGATGAGTCTATACTCTAGGGATACCGATATCAGTCGTGTAAAGGTACACTATACATGCATCCCATGTTTTGCATCCAGTGTTATTTTGACGTGTGTATGTTTGAATGCTGAGTAAGTGGACTTGTGTGCTAGAGAGTTGTTGAGATCTCTCTATTTATGTGTTAGGGAGATGTGGGATTCTCCCTATTTATGTGATAGAAAGATGTTGGATTCTTTCTAATTTATGTGAGCAAGAGATGCTGGATTCTCTTGGAGTTAGATGTTTGGGAGATGCTGGATTCTCTCGAATTTAGGGGTTTGAGAAATGCTGGATTTTCTCAAACTAGAATGTTTGGAAGATGTGGAAGTCTGCCAGACTTAGGTTGAGAGACGGGGCTCTCTCGATTACGTGGTTGAGAGACGGGGTTCTCTCAATTCTGTGCCTGAGGGACGGGGTTCTCTCTCTTTTGATGTGCTGGGAGACGGGGCTCTCTCTCTTGCGTGCTGAGAGATGGGATTCTCTCTTGTTTGTTGCGGCTTAGTTATGGGTGGCCAGACAACAGCTAGTAAGCGATGAGGGTGCGACGGTATCGAGCTTCGGGTGCAGTGGCCTAGTGGTGATCGAATGAGTTGAAGTGACCAACGGTCAAGTGCTCAGTGGAATTTCAGTGACAACGGGTCACCATGTATAGAGTTGATGCCAGCTAAGGGAGAAGTATCCTGCAGAAATTGCAGTTCGCCTAGACCAGAGTTGCACAGCGGAAGCTTGAAGTGGAGTTCGTTTCAGCGTCGTTCAAGATCCGACCTTAGGACCTGAGGACAGGTCCTTTTGAAGGAGGGGAGTTTCTAACATCCCGCTCGTTCGATTTATAAGGTACGTCACTATTTAACCTTTTTATGTGTTTAATTATGTGATTTTGTATTTCTCGTGGCCTATTTTGAACTCTTTTAGAGTTTAGGGGTCCCTTTGTAATTTTCTCTTTTTAGGGGTTTTTCGGTCATTTCTTGTTTGAACGAGATTTTGACCATTTTGACCCCTTCAACGCGTTCGGGGCATCGAGACGAGTCCGTAGACTCTGAGTTTGCCCAATTCTGACTTCGTTAGCCCGTTCTTCCGACCGTTTTTGCGTACGAGGACCCGAGATATATACCCCAAATCCTCGTAATTCGTGCCAAAGATCAGACCTCAGCCTTCATCGTCTTCTCCAGCGATCAGTTACTGTTCACACACACTCGAAGGTGTAATTGCACATACATACCCGTTCTCCCTCGTTTGTCGACGGAATTCGACGTTTGAGTAGTGGAAATTTATCAGCTCGACGAGCCCGTCACGATGGTACAAGAATCGGAGACTAAAACTCAGCGGTGGTGGCGCTACGGCACAGCAGCGGCTGCGGAACGGAGAACCGCCACTTCGCCACCCCTTCGCGGTGGCTTCCGGCGTCAGTTTTGGAGCACGCGCCCCTTACCCAGATGAAGGAGTTCCCGGCGTTTCAAATGGTGTTGGCGGCGCAACCATCCGGCCAGCGGCGGCGGCGGCTCACGCGCCACCTGAATGTTACGCAGCGGCGTTCGCCGCTTTCCGGTGGCTTTTCCGGAGGATCTTTGGCGGTTCCCTACCTTTTCCGGCCCCCTGAATCCATTTCGGCCTCCTCTTTCAGCGATTCGCGGCGGAGATGGCCGAACCGGCGAGTGGCGCACCGACGGACCTTTGGCGGCAAATTGGGACCATTTCCCGGCCGGTCTTGGTGGTGCTCCCTTTACAAAAGTTGCTTGGAATGACGAAACATAGCGGATGCCATCGCCCGCGTTCCAGTGATCGGCCGTTGGCGGTGGACCGGTGGTGAACCGGGGCTGGACCGACTGTCCGATTTTCCGATGATTTTTCTGGGGTTTGGCTAAGTATTTAATTTCAGTTTTCGTCCTAGGATTTTGGTTCGGTTTTTCATCAACGAAGTCCTGTGTGTTTGTTATTTTCTGAAATTGTTTGAGGGCTTTTGTTGAGTAGGCCGAGGCGCACGTTTCTGTCCTTCCGGGGATTTTTCCGACCTCCGGAGGCGGTGTTCCGGTGGCGGCCGGTGGCTGTTCGGCCGGCTACGGTGGCGGCATTCCGGCGACTTTCGGACAGTGGGTCCGTTTCGTTGTGGTGAGTCCAACGCCACTTCCCGTTCGTCAATCGGATGTCCGGTTGATTTTATATGAATTTTTGAAGTTATTGTATTTATTTTCGTTAATTGTTTTTAATTGTATAATGTGATCATGTATGAGCGATAAATGGAAATTATGAATTGTATGATATATGAGAATATGTTATGATGCATGAGAAGCTCGACTTCTAATTTATTGAATTTAATTATATCGTTTTATGCCCACTTGATTGATAATATTTTATTTAAGGGGTGTTCGTGTAATATTTGAAAACTAAATTGATAATGAGATTATATGAAACTTGAGAAATAAATTATGAAATGATATGTTATATTTAACTTTGAATGAATCGATCAAGTATGCTATTTGTTGGAATATTAGACATTATTTATTTTGTATTTATTTATCAAATTTGTTATATGATCAACGTGTTAACTTCACGAGATTTGGACCATGCTGAGATTAAATTATTATGCTTCGAATTATATTCCCTATGGGATGATATGAATTATATAAGTTATGAATCCTCTAAGGTGTGAAATGATTGTGATTCGATATGAATGACTTAAATTGGATAAATGTGAACTAACTGTGCATCATTATATTCGTGAGCATGGCCGTGCGTCTTTGTGGTTGTGTTTGGAGTCTGAGTCTTGTGTTCTATGTGTGTTCAGTTGTTCAGGGAGTGTCTGTCAGCTGTTTGGGTTCCAGTGGGACTTCTTGGCTCAGGTTTTCCGTTTCGTCGGTGAAAGGTGAGGTTTTAGGATTTCTGTTTAGTTAAAGCGACCTACAACCTTCTGTGCTCGTTTTCAAGCCTGCATGCGATTATTCTATTATATTTATATAATAGATATGTGTTTATAGGATACGTTTATGATTTTGTCATACGGTTAAAGGTTTTCGAACTATATATGTACGAGCATATGTAAGCTTGAAATGTTTTGCAACGAGGCTATGCTCCAAACCGTGTGTCTTCATACCAGCTGCGGATTAGGATGACACGGAGAGGTACGTTTGTAGCATATGTTAAGTTTCAAGGTATGGTATGGTCCGATAAGGTACGTAAGTACGATTTTGATACGATATAACAAGTTTGATAGGTAGCGAGTTATGATATGCTATGCTCTGTTGTGTTGGGCCCCGAGACGTGGGTAAGGGAGACCCGGGACGACCATGGGGTCGCCGGTTATGACCCCTGTGCACGTTCTCATTTGAGATATTCACGTGCGACCTATGGAGGTTGGGAAGGCGTGGTATCTTGAGCCCTCGGTGGATAACCAGGGAAGGCACAGTGTGGGTTCGCTACCCCGTGTGTGTTTGTATCTGTATGAGTAGTGAGGGTTTGCTCCCCGAACTACATGGTGTTGGGGTTGGATTGTTTATGATATTTGTTGGTTTCTGATATGATACGTATAATACGATATGGAAGTAAGGTGGGAGACCCGTACTCGCCGGGTATATGAATATGATATGTTATGTTGATTATGAAACGTGATAGGAGCTTTCTCTTTTGATATGATACGATTAAGCTCAGTATGTTATGGTTTGGATAAGATAAGATATGTATAAGTTTGGTTTGAAAATTTTATAAGTTTGATTTGAAAATGGTTTTGGTATGCAAAACCCTACTCCCGGTTCATAATCTTTCTTTTGATACGTGCTCTGCTCCTTATTATGTATAGTGTGTGTGAGTTCAGCCCCCTCGCTCAGTCAGAGGACTGACCCTCGCCCCCCTATGTTTTTAGTTTGCAGGTGCAAGTTGTTGGAGTTCGAGCTAGGCGGCTTTGAGTCGAGTCTGTGTCAGTCCGTCTGATTTTGGTTAAGTATTTTGTTCTGAATTATTTATGAAAATTATGTATATAGTATGTTCTATATAAGATGATGTTTACTCTTTGATTATATGAATTTGCGGGACAGGTTAGGACAGGGCTTGGATTAGTTGAACCCGTCTTTGTTGTACGTTTGAATTCGGGACAGGTTAGGACAGGTTCGTGGAATTAGTTGAACCCGTTTATTTATGTTTGTTGATTAAAGTTTTTGTTAGTTTATATTTTTGCATCGCTTCCGCATTCAGGTTTTTGCACATTTCACTTGTACAGGGTTAGGTACCGCCTAGCTTAGGTTGGATTTTTTGTTTGTCACCCGTTCACTGTGACTTAGTGCGTGTGCGGACTTTCCATTTCGTACCACGTGTCGGGTCATAGTGCGGGGGTGTGGTGCCCCACCGCTTGGGGTGCTACATCTTAAGATCTGTAAAGCTCAAAGTGCTTGTCCCACATCGGAAGAAGAGGAGAATGAAGCCTTCCTTATAAGGGGGTGGATACCTCTTCCCTGTTGAGGCCTTTTCCTGGGTGGGAACCTTTGGGCTTAAATTCCACCGGGAGAAACAAAACCGTGAGGGTGGTGTCGCTTAGCCCACCAAAGCGGACAATATCGACAGGCGGGTTTTTTGTCTGTTACAAATGGTATCAGAGCTGGGACCCGGTCCGGTGTGCCAGCGAAGACGCTGGGCCCTTATGGGGGGGTGGACTGTAAAGCTCAAAGTGCTTGTCCCACATTTGAAGAAGAGGAGAACGAAGCCTTCCTTATAAGGGGGTGGATACCTCTTCCCTGTTGAGGCCTTTTCCTGGGTGGGAACCTTTGGGCTTAAATTCCACCGGGAGAAACAAAACCGTGAGGGTGGTGTCGCTTAGCCCACCAAAGCGGACAATATCGACAGGCGGGTTTTCGGGCTGTTACAGTACGCCAAGCATTCATGGCATTTGCATACATGCATCGTTTAAATACTCTTACCTTGTTTTGCTTGATGTGGGTGATGACTATTGCTATTTTAATTGTGATAACTTGGATACCTGATCTAGTATTTATAAATTGAAATTTCTACTTGTTTTGAGCTGTTGCTGAAATGAATGAGTTATGTACTTATGTGAACTATTCATGCTTACGTGATTTAAAATTCTTTTGACTGCTCACTAACTTCTCATATAACATACATACATACTGTAACCCTGTTTTATAGGGATTCCATCGCGATATCCCCCTTGAGTTGAGGTATGAGCGTTGAATCTATACTCAAGGGACACCGATATCAGTTGTATAAGGTACACCAAACATGCATCGCATACTTTTCGTCAAGTGTTACTATGATGTGTGTATGTATGAATAACTGATCAGTGAATTTATGTGCCAGAGAGACCTTAGATTCCCTCTTTTTACGTGTTGGAGAGATGTAGGATTCTCTCTATTTATGTGGTAGAAAGATGCTGGAATCTTTCTAAGTTTTGTGAGCAAGAGATGTTGGATTCTCTTGTCCTTAGATATTCAGGGATGCTGGATTCTCTTGAATCTAGGGGTTTGAGGAATGCTGGATTTTCTCAAACTAGAATGTTGGGAGATGTTGGAATCTGCCCGACTTAGGTTGAGAGACGGGGTTCTCTCAATTATGTGCTTGGGAGACGGGGCTCTCTCTTTTATATGTGCTCGAGAGATGGGGTTCTCTCTCTTGTGGGTGCTAAGGGACGGGGTTCTCTCACTTACGTGTTGAGAGATGGGATTCTCTCTTGTTTGTTGTGGTTGCGTTAAGCGTTGATCTGACTACGGGTAGCAAGTGGTGTATCTGAGACGACATCGAGGTTGGGTGTAGTTGCAGCTATCCGATCATGGGAATGACCGATCGAGTTCGAACAACTAGCGGATCAAGTACTCGCACGGACCTCGACGATAACAAGACATCCTAAAGGAGGTTCAGTGTAGATGACCGGAGTAAGCCTCACCATTAGAGTTATGATCTCACGCGAGTTCGGGAGAAGGGTTGGAGCACTACAACTCGAGGATCTACATTTTTGCAGTGGAACCTGGGGACCAGGTTCTCTTAAGGGTGGGAAGGTTGTGACGCCCCGTTTTCTCGAAGGGCGTCCTTACGACATCAACAAGTAAGTCTCTACACTTATGTGTGTTTAATTTAAGAGTTCTTGAATTATGTGATTTAATATAAATCCAATTTAATATGTGATCATTTGGATTATTCTAAAATTAATGGTTAAGTTGATTTTAAATCCATCATGTTACTTAACTTGTTTAATTTCGGTTTACTTGAATTCCTTGAGATTAATTATCAATTATGTGTTTACGAAGTGTCGTTAAATTGTACGAAAGGTTTCTAAAAATTAAATTGAATTAAACTCTAATTGGTAAATCTCTATTTCATTTTAATTTGTAAAATTAATTCGGAGCTTGAATCTTTATTCGTAACTTTACCAATTTTATTTACGATTATTTGTACGCGATATTTCTCTTTGCTACGCGATAAGGATACCCGGTTGTATATAGCTTGTGCACAAGACACATTTCTCCCAATCCCTTTTCTCTCTCTCTCTCCCGCGGGTCACTATGCGGGGCTTCGGTTACGAGCCCATAACTCTATTGTTTCTCGACGGAATTCAACAAACGAATAGTCCATTTCGATTATCTCGGCTAGACCGACGCAAGAGTACGAATTTCATGGCCTAACAACGAACGGTGGCGGAGTTATGGCCGGATTTTAGTAGCAACGGCGGAGCTATCAGACCGCCGCCACTTTGCCGGCGTTTCGCGGCGTTTTCCGGCCACCTCCTTGTTACACGCGCCGGAGACCCAGAAAGGAGACATCCCGGTGCATCGGTTGACGTTGGCGGCACGGCCATCGGAGCAGCGACGGAGCCGCATGCGCCGCCTGAAGCTCTCTGCGGCGGAGCGGGTTACTGTAGCGGCGCGATTCCGCCGCTTCCGGCGGTGGTTTTCGACGGGGCTTGATGGTTTCCAAGGTTTTTCGACCCCCTGGGTTCATTTCCGGCATCAATTTCACCAGATCTTGGCTGTAGGTGGTGGTTCCGGCGACGTGGGCGGCGGCAGAAACTTCGGCGGCCAACGGGGGCCTTTTCCGGCCATCTTTTGGCCTCGGGCTCTTCACGAAAGTTATTCAGAACGACGAGAACTAGTGGCAGCAGTGGCGGTGCAATGGCGCTAGCTCCGAGGATTTTTCCGGAGAGCTACCTTAGGGCTTTCGAAGAGCTCGTCATGGGTAAGACAATTGCTTTTACGGATCGCATTTTGGTTCACCGGTTTGGAAGTAATTTGAGTTTGAAGATTTAGGGTTTTCGTGTTCTTAGATTTCAGATATAGGACAATCGGCTTGGAATTTTCAGAAATTGATCGAGGATTCGGAACGGGCACGAAGACTTTATTCAGGACTGATTTTTTGGGATTTTTCCAGGGACCTTCGGCGGTGGCCCGGCGGCGGTCAGGCCAAATTCCGGCAGCTACAGTGGTGGTATTCTGGCGGTGTCTGGTCAGAATGTTCGTCTCGATGTGGTGAGTTCAACGCCACTTTCCGTTCGTTAATCGGACACTCGATCTATTTATTACGAATTATTTTGCGTAATTATGATTATTTGAATTAATTGTTTTAAGTGCAAATAAATTGGTTATTATTGGTTTGTTGATCGAGATGTATTCCAATCGTATACGAAAACATGTATTGAATGGATTGTGATACGCGTGAATGTTTCGATTTACAATTTGAATCCCGATGTGATGAATTTATACTATGTGTTTAGATATGAAGGGGTGTTAGTGTAATATTTAGAAACTAATCTTTTGTGTGACTAAATGAACTTGAATGATATTTTAGAAGAACGAACATGTTGTGATTTCTTTATATGAATTTGAGACGTTCTCAATGTTATGTTTGTTGTAAATTATGTTTCAAATATAAAATTTAGATACATGAAAGATGCTTGAACAACTTGAGACTTGATGCATGATAGGAGTTAGAATTGTAATATCTTGATTTACTCTTACTACTAGAAAATAGTATATTATGAATTACGATAAATTGATAATTGTCATGCTTGTAAGTAATTAATTCCTAGTTGAATACTTGTATAAACTTTTATAAATAAGTAGGGGATGTATGTGTAATCATTCTAAACTTTTATAAATAAGTTAGGGGATGTAAGTGTAATATTTATGAAACTATGAATGTGATTTGAGCTTGTGTATCAAACATGTTGTAAAGTTGTAAAGTATGATCTTAAGTGAATTAAATGCACTCTTTATTTGTATCAAATATGCCATCTACGTACAACAACCTTGTATGTTTATATGATCAAGTTGCTCTTACTTATGCACTTTATAACTCGACATGAACTTGATGCTTAATTATAATATTATAATTGAACCCTGTGACATTGGATGATTTAATATACATTTTTGTGAATACATTGACTTCCTAAATTGATCTTGCATCTTTGGATATGGAATTGCATGTTGGTTGCTTGTAAATATGACCTTGTTGAGCATTGATATGCTTTGAATGACCACGACACCATATCTAAGCACAACATGAACACTTATGCATAACCACGATCATGTTGAGCAACGCCGTGCGTCTTGTTTGGTTCATATAGAGTCTAAGTCTGGGCTTCTGTATGTCTTGTCACAGAGTTTGGTGGTGCCGGTGGGCCTGAGGTTTAGAGTGTTTGGCCCTTCACACTCTCAGACTCTACTTTCACGAGGTGAGGTTTAGGATTTTGTATAGTTATGCGACCTATGGCCTTTACATGCTGATTTCTACCCTTGTATGCGAGTATATCTTATTATAAATACATACGTGTTGGATATGATATGTTTATGCGCTTTTGCGTGCGTCTTGCGTGTGTGGGAGCCTTCGTGGCTTAAATTCCACAGCGTAGGAATATGTATAAAAACCAGTTTTTGAGGCATATGTAAGCTATTTTGGAAAATTCAGTTGTGTTACGATTCTGTAGCGAGTTAGCCATGTTATATGGTATCTGTTCTGTCCTGTTACATTGTGGATCCGAGGAGCTACGGGTAATGGGGCTTCCGGGACGGTTAGGGCCGTCGGAGTTTCAACCATGTGCGTAGTTTCCATTTGAGATATCATTGCACGACCTTAGGGTGATGAGGGAGGCGTGATATCTTAAGCCTTCGGCTAAGGCCGGGGATGACTCTTGTGGGTTCGCTACCCTCTTGAGATCGAGTCTATTTTAGACGGTGTTATTATAGATGGTTTTGGGGACCGTACATCCCCTTCATCATTGGTGTAGCGGTTGGATTCATTGTGATTTATGTTTTGAGGAGTGAAGGTAGGAAGCTCGTACTCACCGTGCAGTTGATTATGTTATGTTATGGAATTATGAATCGGGATAGAGTCTTTTAGGAAATGGTTCCTAAATTTATATCTATATCTTATTCGGGTTCTTTCAAAACGTTTTGGTATGTAACACCTATCCCCGGTTCATGAGTCCATCCTTTTTATTCTGTGTTATACTCCTTATATATATATATTGTGGGTGTGCGTTAGCCTCCTCACTCGGTCAAGTTGACTGACCCCTTATTTACACTTTTAGTTGCAGGATTGTTGGCGTTTGCTAGGCGGAAGTGAGTCCTTTGAGTTGCACTTCGTCGGTCTAGTCTTTCTATTTTCATTTGTCTTTTCATACACTTTACTTATGCTTTGACTTGTAGACTTGAGATTATACTTTACTATTCGGTAGCCCTGCGTGGCACTTGATGATTATTACTTTATGTTGATATTCGGGACTAGGGATTTATGCTAGTTGAACCCATCACTCGTTATGTTTGTTGATCTATTATTCGGGATTAGGTATTTATGCTAGTTGAACCCGTCACCTGCTTTGTATGTTTTGTTTTAAATGCTTCCGCTATCTATTGTTGTTGGTTTTAATTGCTTCCGAACTCTGAGTTTTGGTCAAGTTAGATCCGCCTAGCCTAGCGTGTGAGTTGGTCTCCCGTTCGCTATGATTCGGATTCGGGCATGGACTTTATATTTCATGACCGGGTCGGGGTCCTAGTGCGGGGGATGTGGCATCCTCCGTTTGGGGTGTTACAGTCAGCGTAAAACATTAAAGCGGAAGCAATAAACGAACCTACATCATATATATACACAATGAGCATCACAACTCCAAAAATAAGTCATATACATCATCAATTGCCATCACGGCTCAAACAAGTACGCTCCAATATAACAATATTCATATACAAATATCAAAAGTAAGAGTACGCAAGTGTAAGACCCAAAAGTACAGATCTAGGGACGAAAGCAAGACCTAGGAATCGTATTCCCGCCTAGCTCCCTGACACCTGCACGACACAGCTGAAAACCAAACCGGTTCAGTCCCAAAGGGACCGGTGGGTATAAAAACAGGGCGTAATATAATATACAACGGTATTTAAACAGTCACATGCAAGCGATAATCCCAAGTGAGGTTTTTAAAGAATTTCCCAAGTGGGTGAATAGAAATCATCAAAAGGGATTATAACGAATCATTAACATTAGGTCATTATTGGCCCGACGAGTGGGCGTGCATTATCTCCAACCAACACCTTGTGTAAATCATTTAAACATTCATTCATTCATTCTTTTCATACAAATCATTCTTTTGTGCACAATCATTAACATTTACACCTTCTTCCTTCGGGTTGGTGGTGGGTTTGCAAGGCCCGACCACCCATTCATTGACCAAAAGGGGTTACATGACTCCCCAGATGGTGCTCAGCGTCCATCCCTCGCTAACTCCTAACGAGCTCCGGTTACGCCGTTCATTGGTGGAACTAGTGTGAGGGATCACCGTTGGCCCGTGCCTCCCCGGATAGCCACTCACACTAAGTCCCTGGGCCCCATTCGTGTATTCGTTCATTTCTCGACAAAACATTAGGTAGGATTCATAAAATAAGGCTTTACGTTGAAAACATTTACTCTTTAAAACGACTCTATATATATATATAATTTTGGTCGAAAACTTTCACATTGAAGGTATATGTAGGGTCTTATATCTACATAGAAGAGAAACCCACCTTAAACCGCAAAAAGGAGAAAACACGAGCCTCACGGATCGGCCTCGTCTCCAACTGAATCAAAATTTGTGCAAGAAAGGTGAAGTGAGACTCAATATGACCAAATAAGACGCTCGGCAAAGCAATGCTCATGAGGTGAATATGTAAAAGATAAGATTATGTTATGAAAATGTTCACGTGCACTATTAAGGAATTTAAATCATATATTCAAGTCATTCAATCATTCATTCGAATTCACAATCCCACATTTTCAATCAAATAAATCCAAATAATATTTAATATTCACTAAACATATATATATTTGTAATTATATTACATTATATTATATATATATATATATATATATATATATATAAATATATATATATAACACATGCACGTACAATAGCATGCAACCCCAAAATGCAGGAAATCAGAAGGTGACACGCCCGTGTCACCATTATACAATGAGCCTCGACACCCCCGTGTCTCAGTACAACGGACAATTATGCATGAAAATAGAAGGTGACACGCCCGTGTCACCATTACAAAGCAAACCGTAACACCCCCGTGTCACGGTACAGGGGAACCAGACCACCATCCACCCCCCTGTCATGCTGAAGAAGGAAAAGGTGACACGCCCGTGTCACGTACGCAGCAGAGAAAAAAAAAAACAGAGCACACAGCAGAACAATAACGTACCAAAACCCAATCACCCAAAAATGGATCAAACTCATGTTTAAATGCTCAAATATCATGATATACACCTACTAGCAAACAAATAGATCAATAACAATTTATAAAAACACATTTTTCCACATTAGATCATCAAGAATTCTTCAAATGAAACCCATATCATCAATCATGCTCCAAGTCCATAAATCTCAAGATAAATGCATATAACTTAAGCTCAATGTTCCTAAACATATTTCCAATAACAAATACACACATTAACCAATATATAGAAAAGCCCTATCTATACCATAAATTCAAGAAAATCACCAAAGTTCCAAAATTTCCTCAAATGCAAGAAATGGATGCTAAGATGAAGTGATGATGTTGGTGATGCTTGAATGATCACAAATCCCACAAATATGAAGCTTGAAAGATGAAATCTCCCTACACTTTGGCAAGGGTTTTCGTTCGGTTGGCAAGGGAAGCAAGAGCAAATGTGTATGTAATGTTTGTATGAATGAGAAGCAAATGGTACGTGATTGCTGCTAAGAAGGAGAAAGAAATGGCCAATTTGCTATTAAGTCCTCCCATTAATTAAGTCATGCAGTTAGGTTCAATTCCATAACAAATGAGCAATTAAGTCCAATGCAATTAAGTCCCAAAATTCATGAAAATGAGCAAGTAAGGCCATAAAAGAATTAAATCACGTTCGGGAAGTTAACTCACGTTGCAATCAAGTTCGATTTATGCAATAAATATCAATTTGATATGAATTTCACAAAAATACTTAATATTAAATAACTTAGGATATAATCACTAACATAATTAACATTATTAACATCTAATATATTTAAAATAAAATTAACTATATAAACACGTAAAAATAATTATTTCGCGCAATTTGGTAAGCAATTACGTCATACTTGTACGGCCGAATTATCGGGGCGTCACAACCTCTCCCCCTTAAAAGAATCCGTCCTCGGATTCATTGATCGCCCGGAAATAATTCGGGACCACGTAGCCTCTTCCGTTACATCACTTCTCCATAAGACTTTAACTAATGGAATTTGCCGATTTCGAAGCTCCTGAAATCTACGGTCCAAAATCTTAATTGGCTTCTGAACGAAGGTGAGATTCGGTTCTAACTCCACTTCCTCAACGGGGATAACTTCCGATTCATCTGGATAATATTTCCGAAGCTGTGAAACATGAAATACATTATGAATTCCGGTCAAACTCGGGGGTAGGTCCAAACGGTAGGCCGTATCTCCAATTTTCTCCAAAATCTCATACGTGCTAGATACCGAGGAGTCAATTTCCCTCCTTTTCCAATCCTCGAAAATCCCTTACGAGGTGAGGCTTTCAAGAATACCCTATCACCAACCTCAAACTGAAGATCTTTCCTTCGGTGATCGGCATAGCTTTTCTGTCAGTCCTGGGCTGCTTTCATCCGTTGTCTGATTATTTGAACCTTATCAATTTCCTCTTGCACGGCCTTAGAGGGTTTCTCCTTATTCTCCCCTTGTTCCACACCTTCTTGCTTCGTCCAATTCCATTCTTCCAAATCAAAGAACAACGGTGACCTGCATTTCCGTCCGTAGAGAGCCTCATGTGGAGCCATTTCTATCGATGCTTGAAAGCTGTTATTATAGGCAAATTCAATCAAAGGTAATTGCTCGTTCCACGAACTCGAAAAATCCAATGCACATGCTCTCAACATATCCTCCAAATATTTAATTAATCTCTCCGATTGTCCGTCTGTCTGAGGATAGAAAGATGTGCTGAATTGAAGCCTTGTTCCCAGATTCCTTTGCAATTCTTGCCAAAATCTAGAAGTAAACCTCGGATCCCGATCTGATACAATGCTAACCAGTACCCCATGAAGTCGAACGATTTCATCAACATACTTCTTAGCTAACTTATTCACCTTATCCGACATCCGAATAGCAAGAAAATGAGCCGATTTCGTTAATCGATCCACTATTACCCAAATTCCATCCAAACCACCTTTCACTCTAGGAAGACCCGTAACGAAATCCATCGCCACTTGCTACCATTTCCATTCGGGAATAGGTAACGATTGAAGTAGCCCCGATAGCTTCTGATGCTCTGCTTTCACCACTTGGCAAGTCAAGCAATGTCTCACGAAGTTGGTCACATCCCGCTTAAGTCCATTCCACCAATAAAATTTATTTAAATCCTTGTACATCTTATTTCCCTCGGGATGTATCGAATACCCTGACCGATGAGCTTCTTCCAATATCAACCGTTTCAACTCTTCCGGAACCACAACTCTGTTCTTAAACCTTAGAAGTCCAGTATCATCAAATCCGAACGGACTCTCTGAATCATTTCTAGCTTTCTGCACCAACCTCTGAACCTCGGAATCCACACTCTGAGCTTCAAACAATCTCTGCTGAAGGTCCGGTTGGACGGTAATACTCCGAATACTAGCTCTCAGCTTAAAAGACTTAGATTCATCCATAGTTTCCACTTTAACACCCGACACGCTAGCCTTCCTACTAAGCGCATCTGCGACCACGTTGGCCTTTCCGGGATGGTATCGAATCGTACACTAATAATCCGCCAACATCTCCATCCAATGCCTCTGTCTCTTGTTTAATTCCTTCTGAGAAAACAAATACTGGAGACTCTTGTGGTCGGAAAAGATCTCAAAAGAAACTCCGTAAAGATAGTGTCTCCACTTTCCCAAAGCGAAGATCACTACCGCAAGCTCGAGATCGTGAGTGGGATAATTCTGTTCATGATCTTTCAATTTCCTCGAGGCATAAGCTATCACCTTACCCTTCTGCATCAAAACACATCCCAACCCTTCTTTTGAGGCGTCTGATAAACCATGTATCCTTCAGTGCCCTCGGGAAGTGCTAATACCGGTGCAGTGGTTAATTTTTCCTTCAAGAGTTGAAAACTCGCTTCGCATGCCTCGTCCCACTCAAATTTAGCTTCCTTCTTAGTCAATCGGGTTAAAGGACTGGCTATCTTTGAAAAATCCTTTACAAACCTTCGGTAATAAACTGCCAATCCCAAGAAACTTCTAACCTCGGAAGCATTTTTCGGACTCTGCCACTGAATAACCGTCTCAATCTTTGAAGGATCAACTTCCAAACCCTTACTTGAAATAATATGGCCTAGAAAAGCAACCCGGTCGATCCAAAACTCACACTTACTAAACTTCGCATACAACCGGTGCTCTCTCAAAGTCTCCAATACCAAATTGAGTTGTCTAGCATGATCTTCCGAAGTCTTCGAATACACAAGAATGTCATCGATGAAGATTACTACAAATTTATCCAAATAAGGCCGAAAAATCCGATGCATCATATCCATAAATGCTGCAGGGGCATTTGTCAAACCAAAAGGTATCACTACGAACTCATAATGCCCATACTGGGTATTAAATCCTGTCTTTGGTATATCCTCTTCCCGGAGTTTCAACTGGTAGTAGCCTTGCCTTAAATCCAATTTCGAATAAACCCTTGAACCTTGCAGCATATCAAATAAATCCTCAATGTGCTGCAACGGGTACTTATTCTTGATAGTCATCCGATTAAGCTCCCGGTAATCTATACACATCCTCAACGACCCAACTTTCTTCTTGACAAAGAGAACCGGAGCACCCCACGGAGATGAACTCGGTCGGATATATCCACTCTTAAGTAATTCCTCGAGTTGAATCTTCAACTCCTTCAACTCTTCCGGAGCCATTCTATAAGGAGTCTTAGAATAAGGTTCTGATCCCGGATATAAATCAACAACAAATTCAATCTCCCGATCCGGTGGTAGAGAACCCAAATTTTCTGGAAATACATCGGGATATTCCTTTATCACAGTCGTCTCCTCAAAACTTGATTGATCCTTTGGTTTATTAAGAAGATAGCCAATAAATCCCATGGCTCCATCCGTTACCAACTTGCGAGCTTTCATAAACGATAATAGAGGTACATTCTTCGACCCAACTTCTCCAATCAACTCTTCACCCAACTTTATCTTCTTCTTAAAACAATCCACTTCGGCCCGGTGCCGATACAACCAATCCATCCCGAAGATTACCCCATACTTCTTCATAGGCAAAACAATGAAATCTGCCGGATAATCTTTCCCCTCTATCAAAACTGAACAACCCCTGACAATCCGGTCTGTCTGCAAACTACCTCCAAGAGGCGAACTCACAAAATAACAGGAATTTGAGCAAATAACAGGTAGGCACAGAGAGGCACATAGATCAGAAGATATAAAAGTATGCGTGGCACCCGGATCGAATAATGCATGAATGCTCGTGTTATGCATGCAAACGGTACCTTCCACCACGGCGTTTGGATCAACCTCGACATTCTGCTCCTCGCTCTCAAGGGCATAAGCTCGTGCCTGAACCATCGGTCTCTGAGCCCCAGCTTGATATCCTGGAATCTTGTCCGGGCATGCAAACGCCATATGATCTCCTTTCCCCCAAATCAAACACAACTTCAATCTTTTTCGGCAATTATTATAAGAATGAGTTGGCCATCCACAATAAGTACACGGTGGCTGATCGTTGCGAGATCCTTTAGGAGCTGGTGGAGCCTGAGGTGCTCGTGAACGGGTGCAATCTGACCTCCAATTCTCGGCTTCTTGAACGTTTCTTTTTGTGGTGGAGCTGGTAAATTCATCGGCCTCTTTCCCTTGTTAAATCCCCAGCCGGATCCTGATCCTTGTCCTTGGCGATAAACTGGCCTCCTAGCATTCATCGAATCTTCAACCTTCAAGGCTTTTGAAGTAGCCTTCGCCCAAGTGCTCGTATTAACTGTCTCTAAAGCTGTCTGGATGTCCGGTCGAAGCCCCTGAACAAACTGCATAGCCTTATGGAAGTCATCCCCTACTATATTTGGTGCATAGCGGGATAACCTCTCATACTCTAAAATATATTCGGCCACAGACCTCGATCCTTGCTTCAATTCGGTAAATTCTCTCAATCTTCGAGTACGGGATGCGGGAGGAATGAACTTATTCTTGAATTCCCTTGTAAATACTTCCCAATTAATCTCTTCTCCAGCTGCTTCCAAGACTATCCGTGTGCTTTCCCACCAAGAGTAGGCTTCCCCTTGTATTAAAGTGATGGTGCATCGAGCCTTCTCTCGGGTCTCACATGGAATGAGCTCCCATATCCTCTCAACTTCCTTCAGCCACATTTTCGCTTGTATATCGTTTCCTTTGAAGAACTTGGGAGGTCTTTGATTCTGAAACTCCCTAAGTATAACAGAAATCGGTACCTCAGGCGGTACGACAGGTGCAGGTGGTGCTGGAGGTGCCGGTGGTACATAATCTTGTAGCCTTTGATCTATGATATTGATAACTGAGTTAACAAAAGCCTCTGTCGGCGGTGGTTGTGGAGGTGGAGGTGTAGGAGTACGATCACGATGATGACGTCGCCCTGGAGATCTATCTCGATGTCTACGTGGAGGCATCCTGTCAATAAACACTTAAAATGCGTGCGATTTTTTGTTTATGCATGTTAATGCAAATAATTCATCCAGAATTCAAAATTTAGAAACAACTAAGCACAAAAGAGATGCATATGCAACACATTATCAAGTAGTCCCTAAGCCGAACGACCTAGACTGACTCACACGACACGAAAGGCCAGGTTTTGCAACCCTAAGCTCTGATAACACTTAAGGATGTAACACCCGAGCGCAAGGTGTCACATCCCCCGCACCGAGACCCGACCCGAATATGAAATGGACGATCCATACCCGAGCCAAATCACGGCGAACGGGGACAAACACACACTCTATGCTAGGCGGGCTAACCCTTAAACCAAAAAGTCAGCGTAAAACATTAAAACGGAAGCAATAAACGAACCTACATCATATATATACACAATGAGCATCACAGCTCCAAAAATAAGTCATATACATCATCAATTGCCATCACGGCTCAAACAAGTACGCTCCAATATAACAATATTCATATACAAATATCAAAAGTAAGAGTATGCAAGTGTAAGACCCAAAAGTACAGATCTAGGGACGAATGGAAGACCTAGGAATCGTATTCCCGCCTAGCTCCCTGACACCTACACGACACAGCTGAAAACCAAACGGGTTCAGTCCCAAAGGGACCGGTGGGTATAAAAACAGGGCGTAATATAATATACAACGGTATTTAAACAGTCACATGCAAGCTATAATCCCAAGTGAGGTTTTTAAAGAATTTCCCAAGTGGGTGAATAGAAATCATCAAAAGGGATTATAACGAATCATTAACATTAGGTCATTATTGGCCCGGCGAGTGGGCGTGCATTATCTCCAACCAACACCTTGTGTAAATCATTTAAATATTCATTCATTCATTCATTCTTTTCATGCAAATCATTCTTTTGTGCACAATCATTAACATTTACACCTTCTTCCTCCGGGTTGGTGGTGGGTTTGCAAGGCCCGACCACCCATTCATTGACCAAAAGGGGTTACATGACTCCCCAGATGGTGCTCAGCGTCCATCCCTCGCTAACTCCTAACGAGCTCCGGTTACGCCGTTCATTGGTGGAACTAGTGTGAGGGATCACCGTTGGCCCGTGCCTCCCCGGATAGCCACTCACACTAAGTCCCTGGGCCCCATTCGTGTATTCGTTCATTTCTCGACAAAACATTAGGTAGGATTCATAAAATAAGGCTTTACGTTGAAAACATTTACTCTTTAAAACGACTCTATATATATATATAATTTTGGTCGAAAACTTTCACATTGAAGGTATATATAGGGTCTTATATCTACATAGAAGAGAAACCCACCTTAAACCGCAAAAAAGAGAAAACACGAGACTCACGGATCGGCCTCGTCTCCAACTGAATGAAAATCTATGCAAGAAAGGTGAAGTGAGACTCAATATGACCAAATAAGACGCTCGGCAATGCAATGCTCATGAGGTGAATATGTAAAAGATAAGATTATGTTATGAAAATGTTCACGTGCACTATTAAGGAATTTAAATCATATATTCAAGTCATTCAATCATTCATTCGAATTCACAATCCCACATTTTCAATCAAATCAATCCAAATAATATTTAATATTCACTAAACATATATAAATATGTAATTATATTACATTATATTATATATATATATATATATATATATATATAAATATATATATATATAACACATGCACGTACAATAGCATGCAACCCCAAAATGCAGGAAATCAGAAGGTGACACGCCCGTGTCACCATTATACAATAAGCCTTGACACCCCCGTGTCTCAGTACAGCGGACAATTATGCATGAAAATAGAAGGTGACACGCCTGTGTCACCATTACAAAGCAAACCGTGACACCCCCGTGTCACGGTACAGCGGAACCAGACCACCATGCACCCCCGTGTCATGCTGAAGAAGGAAAAGGTGACACGCCCGTGTCACGTACGCAGCAGAGAAAAAAAAACAGAGCACACAGCAGAACAATAACGTACCAAAACCCAATCACCCAAAAATGGATCAAACTCATGTTTAAATTCTCAAATATCATGATATACACCTACTAGCAAACAAATAGATCAATAACAATTTATAAAAACACATTTTTCCACATTAGATCATCAAGAATTCTTCAAATGAAACCCATATCATCAATCATGCTCCAAGTCCATAAATCTCAAGATAAATGCATATAACTTAAGCTCAATGTTCCTAAACATATTTCCAATAACAAATACACACATTAACCAATATATAGCAAAGCCCTATCTATACCATAAATTCAAGAAAATCACCAAAGTTCCAAAATTTCCTCAAATGCAAGAAATGGATGCTAAGATGAAGTGATGATGTTGGTGATGCTTGAATGATCACAAATCCCACAAATATGAAGCTTGAAAGATGAAATCTCCCTACACTTTGGCAAGGGTTTTGGTTCGGTTGGCAAGAGAAGCAAGAGCAAATGTGTATGTAATGTTTGTATGAATGAGAAGCAAATGGTACGTGATTGCTGCTAAGAAGGAGAAAGAAATGGCCAATTTGCTATTAAGTCCTCCCATTAATTAAGTCATGCAGTTAGGTTCAATTCCATAACAAATGAGCAATTAAGTCCAATGCAATTAAGTCCCAAAATTCATGAAAATGAGCAAGTAAGGCCATAAAAGAATTAAATCACGTTCGGGAAGTTAATTCACGTTGCAATCAAGTTCGATTTATGCAATAAATATCAATTTGATATGAAATTCACAAAAATACTTAATATTAAATAACTTAGGATATAATCACTAACATAATTAACATTATTAACATCTAATATATTTAAAATAAAATTAACTATATAAACACGTAAAAATAATTATTTCGCGCAATTTGGTAAGCACTTACGTCATACTTGTACGGCCGAATTATCGGGGCGTCACATAATCCATGGAATGAATTTGAGGATGATTCCTTAGATGATGCAGCCTCAAGTGCATCCTCAAGAAGAGACCGTAGACGACCAAGGCACCACCAACCACGTAGGGGAAGAGAGGGAATTGATAACAATCTTGGTTCTATTAAACTCTCTATTCCTTCATTTAAAGGACAAATTGATCCGGAGGCCTATATTGAATGGGAGAGAAAAGTGGAAATGGTGTTTGAGTGTCATAACTATTCGGAGGAAAAGAAGGTTAAGCTTGCAGCCGTGTCCTTCACGGAATATACCATTGTATGGTGGGACCAATTGATGCTAAATAGGAGGAGAAGTGGTGAGTATCCTATTGACAATTGGAATGATATCAAAGTGGCCTTAAGGAAACATTTTGTACCTCCTCATTACTACCATGACTTACACCTCAAATTACGAAGTTTGAGGCAATGATTCAAGACCGTAGAGGAGTACCACAAAGAAATGGAGATGGCCATGATTAGGGCAAATGTGGAGGAAGACTGAGAGGCAACGTTCATATGTGGTCTCAACCGAGAGATTGCAAACATAGTGGAGCTTCATCACTATGTTGAACTTGATGAAGTGGTTCATATGGCTATCAAAGTTTAAAGGCCACTCAAGAAGGGGCGTACGGTTACTAAACGTGATGAACAAAACCCTTCTAAAGATAAGTGGATTTCTACTTCAAAAGCACCCGAAAAACAGCCCAAACCTAAGGAGGATCCACCCGTGGCTAAGGGATCATTTGAGAAAGGTAATACTTCTACTCAACGCTCTCGTGATATTAAATGCTTCAAGTGTCATGGATCAGGTCATATTATGTCCCAATGTCCAAATAAGAAGGCCATGATCACGTTGGATAATGGAGAGATTGAAACTGAAAGTGACGGCCATGAAGTAGACCATGAATCACCGGATGAGAAGAGTGATGTTGAGCATGCGGTTGTAGGGCAAAGTTTGGTGATCCTTAGGGCTTTACACATGCAAACCCTTGAGGACAAGGATGAACAGCAACGAGAGAACATCTTTTACACTCGGTGTCATGTTAGGGAACGAGTGTGTGGATTGATCATTAATGGAGGGAGTTGTGTGAATGTTGCTAGCAAATTGTTGGTAGAGAGGCTCGGACTCAAAACCTTGAAGCATCCGAAACTATACAAGCTCCAATGGCTCAATGAACTTGGTGAGTTGAAGGTAACAAAACAAGTTCTCATTTCTTTTTCCATTGGTAAATACACGGATGAAGTACTTTGTGATGTGGTACCTATGTATGCCGGACATATTTTGCTTGGGAGGCCATAGCAATTTGATAGGAGGACACTACATGATGGATACAAAAACAGGTATAGTTTTACCAAAGACGGCCGAAACATCATTTTGGCACCTCTACCACCCAATCAAGTGTACAAAGACCAATGCCAATTGAAAGAGTCTATTTCAGCCTCTTCTAAACGAAATGATTGTAATAGTGAATGTGAAAAAGAAGGAGAAAAAAAAGTAGTTGAAAAGAAAGAATGTGAGAAGGGAGGAAAAAAAGAAGTTGAAAAGAAAGAAAGTGAAAAAGGAGGAAAAAAAGAAATTGAAAAGAAAGAAAGTGAAAAAGAAGGAAAAAAAAAGTTGAAAAGAAAGAAAAGAAGAAAATGAGTTTCCTCACAAAAGAAAAAGAAATTGAGAGTGTTCTTAAAAAAAGGAAAGTTGGTCATGATAATGATGTATAAGAAGACCTTCTTATCTTCTAACGACACCCCTCCCCTACCTAGTGTTGCTTCCTCTCTTTTGCCGGAGTTCAAAGATGTGTTTCCGGAGGAAATTCCACCCGGATTGCCTCCAATTCGTGGGATAGAGCACCAAATTGACCTAATTCCGGGGGTTGCAACTCCAAATCGACCAGCCTATAGAAGTACCCCTCAAGAAGCTAAGGAACTCCAAAAACAAGTCGAGGAATAACTTGAGAAAGGGTACGTATGTGAGAGTAAGAGTCCATGTGCTGTTCCGGTTCTTTTGGTGCCTAAAAAGGATGGTATTTGGCGAATGTGCGTGGATTATAGGGTTGTCAACAAGATCACGGTAAAGTATCATTATCCCATACCTCGCCTTGATGATATGATTGATGAATTGCATGGTTCTACAATTTTCTCTAAGATTGATTTGAAAAGTGGATATCATCAAATACGCATGCAAGAAGGTGATGAATGGAAAACGACATTTAAAACAAAGCATGGATTGTATGAATGGTTAGTAATGCCCTTCGGTTTAACTAATGCACCTAGTACATTCATGAGATTGATGAATCATGTGTTACATGCTTATATTGGCAAGTTTGTAGTCGTTTATTTTGATGATATATTAATTTACAGCCATAACTTGCATGAACATGTTGAGCATTTGAAAATGGTACTTGAGGTGTTAAGAAAAGAGAAATTGTTTGCTAACCTCAAAAAGTGTAATTTTTACATGGATAGAATTGTGTTTCTTGGATTCGTTGTAAGTGCAGGCGGTATCGAAGTAGCTGAAGAGAAGGTGAAGACAATTAAAGAGTGGCCTACGCCTAAGTCCATTACGGATGTTCGTAGCTTTCATGGCTTAGCCGGATTTTATAGGAGATTTGTGCCCAATTTCAGCACCATTGAAGCTCCTTTGACGGAAGTTATCAAGAAGAGTGTTGGATTCAAGTGGGGGGAAGCTCAAGAAAAGGAGTTTCAAACGTTGAAATCAAAGCTAAGTTCAGCTCCTCTTTTACTTTTACCGAATTTTTCTAAAGCTTTTGAAATCGAATATGATGCTTCCGGTATTGGTATAGGTGTCGTGCTTATGCAAGAAAGGAGGCCAATCGCTTACTTTAGTGAGAAATTAAATAGAGCAGCCTTGAACTATTCCACCTATGACAAGGAATTGTATGCTTTGGTTCGACCCCTAGAAACATGGCAGCACTATTTGTGGTCAAAAGAATACGTCATTCACTCGGATCATGAGTCCTTGAAGCACTTGAAGGGGCAAGGGAGCTTGAACCGGAGGCATGCTCGTTGGGTCGAGTTCATAGAGATGTTTCCTTATGTGATTCAATACAAAAAGGGTAAGGACAATGTTGTGGCAGATGCACTATCTGTTAGGAATAGTGCCCTAAAAGCCGATTGTATATCCGCTTTGTACTTTTCCTTATTATGATCACAGACAATCTTTGAATAAAATAACGAATTGAGGCAACACTTCTTTATATGCTCTTGTTTGGTATGCGTTTACTTTAGTTGTGCATGTATGAGAACTCCCCTAATCCTGATGACTGTAGGACTCTACCATTTAGGTGAAATGGTTCATGAAACGAGCCCTATATCACATAAGTCATGATTAGTAAAATACTCCAAGCCGATGAGTCCTACAGACAGTGGGAGTGTCAACCTGACTCCTCTAAAGCTTGCTTGTGGGATCACGCCCTTAAGAAGGACCACCTTGTTTCATGGAGGTGCAAAGTGCATAGTTGATACGTGCATGATACATGAGGGTGCTTACTTCCATAAGTAATGTAACGCCCGAGCGCGAGACGTCACATCCCCTGCACCATGACCCGACCCGTATACGAAATGGATTTTCATACACGTGCCGAATCATAGCGAACGGAGACATACACACTCGCTAAGCCAGGCGGGACTAGCCTATAACTTAAACCCCAACAACAATCAAAGTAACAACAGAGCAATAGAAAAGCGGAAGGAATCATTCATATATTATATATTGAGCTAAATGCTCTAGGTACCAACGTGTAATTCATATATTGAGTTATACGCTCTATGTACCGATATTTAACGTAAGATACATATAGGTACCTATATACATGTACGCTCGATACATATACAAAATCCAAAAGTGAACAAAAATGTAATCATATGCGTGTAAAGGAAAGGCTAGACACGATGCAAGACTCTCCCTGACTGGTATCCCGCCTAGCATCCCCCTTCCTGCAAAAACGACTGAAACAACTCCGGGTTCAGTCTTAGACAGACTGGTGGGTATAAAAAGATAAGCATAATATCATAATATCGCGGAATTGAAACACATACATGCAAGTTATAATCCTTATTCGAGGTTTAGAAGAATTTTTCCCAAGTGGGAAAGTAAATACAACGAATAGGATTATAACCATTCATTTCGTTCATTAGGTCATTAGTAGCCCGGCGAGAGGGCGTGCATTATCTCCAACCACCACCTCGTGTAATTCATTAATCATTCATTCATTCATTCATTCGTTCATGCATTCTTTCTTTCGTGCACATTCATTAGAACATTCATTCGTTCATTCATATACTTCTTTTTCCTCCGGGTAGGGAACGGGTTTGCAAGGCCCGAACCCTCATTCATTAATGCTAGAGGGGTACATGGATCCCCAAAAGCGCGGGACCCCTTTCATTCACTAATCTCCTAGTGAAATCCAGGTTGCCAAAATTGTTGGAACTAGTATAAATGGATTCCCGTCAGCCCATGCTTCCCCGGTTCACCATTACACTAAGTCCCGGGCCATCATTCATTGTGATCACTCAATCATTCCTCGCCAAAACATTTGGTAGGATATTCAAGAAAAAGGCTTTCGTTTAAAACATTTGCTCATTAAAACTTGGTATAAATACCTATATAGGGTTTTGGCCAAAATCTTGCACATTAGGTGTTCGGGGTCATATTGTTATCTAATAGAAGAAAAACCCACCTGATAGACAAAAAGAACCGGACAAAGCTCTCACTGCCCGACCTCGTCACCTACTGGATCAAGATCTGTGTGACAAAGGTAGTGTGAGACTCAATTATGACCACATTTGACACTCGGCTATGCAATATCATGGTAAGGAATGCTTAAAATGCAATAATATGTTCAAATATGGTCATGAATATCATAGAATTCAATTAAACACATAATTCACCAAGTTTCGTTCATTATACGGTAAAACCGTATTCATTTCCGTTCATATCATTCATACAACATAGCTTTAATACATTCACGTTACATATAATTCACAAATACGAGCAATAAACGCAAAACAAGGAATAAAAGAGTTCCCCCAAAGATGTCATTTCAAATGACACGGCCGTGCTGAGTTTTCAAAGCTTTTGGACACGGCCGTGTCCGAGGTTTAAAATCAAAAAAATTCAGAGTCGAGGGCTTGACACGGCCGTGTTGAGTTTTCAAAGCGTTTGGACACGGCCGTGTCCGAGATTAAATTTAGAAAAAATCAAAGTCGAGAGCCCAACACGGCCGTGTCAGCTCATCGTTTTGCCAAGAAAAACAGAGCAGAAGCTCTGTTTCTCGAGGGAAAAGCTTGCAAAAACAGGGGCAGCCATAAGGAAGCTCTTATACACTCTTAGACATGTATTCAAGTCATATAATTCACATATATCATGCAATCTAATCATATGTGCAAGAATTCACACCCAAAGTTGGCAAAAGATCACCCAAGAGCAAGCTTTCATCCATGGAAGCTTCAAGCTCCATTAATGGCAACTCATGCTATACTTAAGCAACACCAAATCTTAGCATATAGAAATGATAAGGAAGCTACAAGCAACACCTTCCATGTATCAACTCTCACTCAAAACCAAGGAAAGACATGGAACCAAGAATTCATATCATTTATTCAATTTCCAGAATTCTCTCACATCACATGATTCCCCACTCATACCAAGATATAATCGGAGGAAAATGGAGAGGAGAAGGAGAGAAAAACAATCCATACCTTACCTTGGAAGAAGATTGGACAAGAGTTGATCTTGAGCTTAGGCTTAGATTGATCAAACAAGGGTTTTCTTGGAGCTTCTTTTCCTTTGCTTCTTGAGATGATGATGATCGATCAATTGTGGGAGCAAGGACAAAGAAAAATGCTGATATTTAGTGCTAAATGGGTAGGATACGGGTCGGTCCAAGTCCGGTTCGCTTAGTAAACGGTTCAAACAAGTTATAAGAAACGAGGTCGTGGAAAGATTCATTGTCGAAGGTTCGAACGGTATCGAAAAAGTATAAGATCAAGTTTAATGGATAGGTAACGTCGAAACAAGTTGAACGCCGGTCACGGATCTCGATTTCGAGGTCCGGAGCTCAAGATATCGCGAAAACCGTTTAGGGTTGCCTATATTCAAATAGGTCCCTAAACTTTCAAAAAGTGGCAATCAAGCCCAAACTCAATTTCCAATTGAGTCCAAAACATTCAAATAAGTTACAATCAAGTCCACGATTACACGAAACACATAATTTCATTCAATGATCACCGGATCCATGAAAGTCACAATCTCACAATTTCATTCATCTAAAATTTAAACAATTAAATCAAATTAGAAACAAATTCAATTAGTAAAACAAGATATAAACTCATATAATTAAATGTAAATGCGCACGTAACTCTTACCTGCACGTGTGAAAACACGGGGCGTTACAAGTAAGTTCACTGAGGTGCCCGTGTGAGAAGATTCCTAAATGGGAAAGGAAGTTTCTATTTCAGGAAATGGAAACTTCCAGATTAGGAAATATCTCACGAGTCATTGATGTGATTAATTGATCCTTAGACTTGAGGTTCCATGTCACTTTATAAGTTAACTCTGTAGTTTTAGGTGTAAGCTTTGAAGGGTGTCGCCTTAGACAACTGATTCAAGCCTTATGCTGGGGCTGCACAAGTGACTCATAAAAGTGAATGAGAATCAAGAAAGGACCTACACTTGCGTTTGCAAGGTGATCTCTTATTGTGTAAGTCATTCATATGTCATATGGCGTCCTTGATCAAGGCAGTAGATCAAGACATCAAGAAAAGGGTTTCTTGGATTGAGATCAAATGGATATGAAACGCACTTAACTTTAAGACCAGATTATTACAGTTCTGATTATTCCCTTACCCTAGATCATGGTTGAGAAATAGTAAGAAGGAGGATTGTATCTCACATAAATCAATGGCTTAAAGGTTCTGTCGAATCGATACATTCCAATTCAGCTAGGGGTTAAACACCTGTTGCTAGACTATGGTCGTTTAATCTGTGGACTAATTAATTTATTAGTGAATTAATTAATTAGGGTCACTGCTAATTGAATTGAGAACCTAGAGGGTCACACACAACAACTTGGTTGCATGAGTTAAGGCTTTAAAATGATTAAACGAGTTAATCAAGCCGAGTGGGTTCCACAGGTGTGAAACCACACGTGTGGGTCACGTGAGGAGCACGTTTATATATATATATATATAGTATAATTAAATGTGTTAATTATTTAATAGACTTTGGTTTAATTTTGAATTAAAAAGAAAGTCTTATTTTGGAGAAAAATAATCTAGTTAATTAATTACGAATTAATTAATTAGATAAATAAGTTATTTATTTGTTAATAAATAAAGTATAATAATATCCAAAACGGTTTGGATATTTTAGCTCTCTTAAAAGTTGATTTGAATAAGAATTCAAAGTCAAAGTTGGAATTACTTGTTTATCAACTAATAAGAGAGAGAGGGACCAAATCCTTTGTCCATAAGGGCTAGGATCGGCCGCCCTTCCTCTTGGCTATATATAGGGGAGCTCGAGCTCGAGCTCCCCTTGATGATTGATTGAATTCTTTTGGTTAATGTGTTGAACACCATCCTTTCTCCAAGATAAAATAAACCATAGGTTAAGCCTAAACACTAACTAGAGAACTAGTATCCTTACTAGTTAGATTGCGATCAAGTTGGTGGACTATCTATACAGAGCTTCAAGTTAGAAGTTTTTAAAAATTCGAGCTTTACCAAGGAGAGGGGATCCAGCCGCGAGAAGAGCGTTCTTGGGTGGCTTGAAATGCTTCAAGAAAGATTATTAAAAAGTAAGTTTCTAATCTCTACGAATTTGGATTCACGATTGCGAGTATTCGATCCTTTTGTTGGAAATTTTTTTAAATTTCGCTGCTTTCTGATTCTTGTTTTCCAACAAGTGGTATCAGAGCCACCTTGTTAATCGTGTTTCTGATTTGTCTCAATTAAACTGAATTTTGTAGAAATTCTTAGGCTTGATGCGATTGAGTATTTGTAATTGTTTTAGAAAGCCTGAATTACGAAACTGTATTTTTCCTGAAAGTTTCTGAAAACTCTTTTGTAAAATTCGTTTTGAAAACTGTTTTAGATTCTAAACTGTATAAACTATTTTTGGATTTCTTGGATTGGTTTTGCTTTTGAACGAAAACACGAAACGAAAAGCCTGGATTACGAACACGCGAAACCCCGCGCGCGAAGGCGTCGCGCTCGCGGGCTTCGCGTACACCGCCTACGCTGGGCGAGAATCCCGCAAGGCGTGCGGGATTGCTCGACCAGCCGCCCGCAAGCTCCCTACAGGGGTCGCGCGCAGCCCCTTCGCGTTCGGGCCCCATTTTCTCGTAATCCGTTTTGATATTTCGTGTAATCCAGTCCCAATTTTAATTTTAATTTAATTTTATTATTAAAATTTAATTTAATTTATTTTTATTTTGAATAAAAATTAAAATTGGGATTTTTTTTTTTTAAGAAATAGAAACGGTTTATAATTTTGGGAAAATACATCTTTAACAAAATTATTAATTTTCAGAAATTAATTGGAATTTTATTTGTTTTAGTAGTTTGGGATTTATTGAAAACTTTTATAAATAAGACTCGCATCAAGTCATGTTTTAAGTAATTAGGACTTGAAACGAGAATTTTAATTTATTGGCTAAATTGAAATGCTCGCAAGTTGCATGTTAGGTGATCATGGGTTTAGGCTTATGTATGGTTTTAATTTATGCACTTGGATGGTTTAAATTGGGGTTGGAGCCCTACAGTTGCGTTTTTCAATTGAGGTTGGAGCCTCACTTATGTGCGTACTGCTATGTGATTTATTTTGTGGCTTTCCATATTACTATTTTTGAGGCCGGGGTATGCCCCGTGTATTTTTCTAAGGCCAATATAAAGATTGAGCCTTATTACTTTTCAGTACTTTTTCATTTTTTGAGAGTAGAATAGGTGGTGAGGTTTTATTTTCATTTTGGAGACAATGCACCCATGGAGTAAGATGGACCACATTCAAGTAATAAGGAGGCCATAAGTGAAGACCCCTCAAAATGTTAGGGAGGGGAATCTCAATTGTAAAACGTAATAAAGATAGGGCTCGTGTTTTGTTATCGCCGTCCCTTATGTGATTTAAACTGTTTATGTGGCATGTATGTTAGAACTTGTGATTGTGGAGTGGCTCCCACATATCACACATAAGATAGGTAGAACCCATAATTATCTCATGTTAGTATCATGCTAGGACATGTTATCTGTTTATGTGCTTGTTTGAAATGCATTTAAGTTGTACTTGCATTAATCAAGACTAATAAAATTGGATAACATATATGTTGGTGAGGTCGAACCGGACAACTCTCAGGTTGATTCGAAAAATTCCCTTTACATATTAAGCTAATTTCGAACAATAGGTGTTTAATTCGAGATGCAAAGTTTGAATTAAATTCCTAGCATTCCATCAATAGGTTTTAAGCTTAGTAAGTGAAACTAGTTATTGTCTGTGAGTCGTGGGATAGCTAGTGGAGCTTATTAGTTCTTAGTTACCTAATTGATCATTTGAAATGATCAATATTTCGTGATCAATTTTGGCAAGGGCAATGTCCGCGAGTCGTGGGTCGTTCGAACTAAGTTTTGATCATGATCTTATGATTGATGGGTCTAGCTTAACTCCTAAATAAATATGGATGTCACACGAGTCGTGGGTCCATATTGAAAGATAGGTGATGCAAAAACAATTACTAAGAGTTCTAAAGGTGTTAAAATTGGTGAGTTGTACCTACCTAGGGTTTTACTTAGAATGTCCGCGAGTCGTGGGTTCGAGGTAAAATGCCTAGGATCTTAGTACCCGTTGGGAAACGTGTTCCTCTTAGATCTTTGGGAATTATAGATCTTTGAAAAACAGTGGGAGCTACATTAGATTAAAAACCTTATCTTTTGTATATCATTATAATTCAGCATGCTCACTAGTTCTCTATTTTACCATTTAGGTCGTAGATTCTGTGATTCGCTACGTGTTTTGAAATGGCAACCAAAAACCCTCTTGTATCGATCCTTGAGTCAAACAAGTTGACTGGTCCCAACTATTCTGATTGGCTGAGGAATCTGAAAATCATTTTAGATTCTGAGAAGAGAACTTATGTTCTCTTCGAAGGGGAGCCTAGTCCCGAAGGGGAGGCTCCCACTTGGGCCGAGCGGGACGCGATCCAGAAATGGAAGGATGATAATCTCCAAGCCCGTTGCCTTATGTTGGCTAACATGTCTCCGGACTTGCAAAGGTAACATGAGGCCATGGAATTTGCTTGGGAGATTTATGACCACTTAGAGCAACTTTACCGCCCTCATGAACGTGTTACAAGGTATAACAATTCAAAGGAATTGTTCCACTTGAGAATGAGGGAAGGTTCAAGTGTCCATGAATATGGACTCAAGTTTCTCGCCCTTACTGAGAAACTTGCTTCCATGGACATGCCACTGAAAGATGAGCTTTCAGTGGACTTGTTGCTAGCCTCGCTCCCACCATCATTCAACCCATTTGTCCTTAACTTCAATATGAATCATGCTGGTGCTACTGTAGCTGAGCTGATTAGTCAGCTTGTGACTGCTGAAAGCATGATCAAGAAGGACAATAAGGTTCTGATGGTGAATGCTCCATCTTCCTCTTCTGGGCCTTCTAAAGGTAAGGGCAAGAAAGCCCAAAAGAAGAAGAAGAAACCCCTTAGGCCCACTGGTGGCGTTTCGAAGAGGAATGCCCAAAAGAAGATGCGTGATCAGAAAGAGGATGTTTGCTTCATTGTGGCAAAGCGGGACATTGGAGGAGAAACTGCCCAGAGTACAAGGCTACTCTAAAGAAAGGTATGTTTCTCGTTGAAATAAATCTTTCTATTAATTCTAGTTCTTGGTACCGGTTATGGAACTCATATCTGTAATGATGTACAAATGCTAAGTGACGTCCAATAACTCAAAGAAGGAGAATGTGTCTTGAAGATCGGCGATGGCTCAAATGTTGAAGCTCGAGCTTTAGGCACAATTAGATTAGATTTAGGTAGTTTTGAGTTAGTTTTAAATAAAGTCCTTTGTGTACCGAGCATTATTCGTAATATAATTTCAGTTCGAATTTTAGATTGTGAAGGTTATGAAACTTATATTAAGAATGGTAAATACTTTATCAAACGGAACAACTCTTCCATTCACATCAGTACTCTAAGTAATGGACTTTATCTAACTCAGAATATCAATATTATGAATATACAACGAGAAACTAAACGTAAGAGAGATGACAAAGTTTCAGCTCCCTTATGGCACGCTAGATTAGGACACATTTCCAAGAACAGAATTAGCAAGATAAACACTTTAGGATCATTCTCTGAAAATGATCTCAAAGAGTTAACTTCTTGCGAATCCTGTCTCAAAGGAAAGATGTCCAAAGTTCCTTTTAAAGGAACTGTGGAACGTGCCACTAAGGTCTTGGATTTGATCCATTCTGATGTTTGTGGACCGCTTAGTGTAAGCAAAAGAAACAATCATCAGTATTTCATAACCTTTACCAATGACTTTAGTCGGTATGGTTATGTATACTTAATGAAGTACAAATCTGAAGCTTTTGAGAAATTCCTAGAATTTTAAAAGGAGGTTGAGAACCAAACTGGTCACAAGATCAAAGCACTTCGATCTGATCGAAGAGGTGAGTATCTTAGTGAAGAATTCCTTAATCATGTCAAAGATAATGGGATTGTCTCTCAGTGGACACCTCCGGGAACTCCTCAACTAAATGGAGTTTCTGAGAGAAGGAATCGAACTCTACTTGATATGGTTCGTTCCATGATGAGTTTCACTGACTTACCACCTTCTTTCTAGGGTTATGCCCTAGAAAATGCAGCAAAGATTTTGAATCTAGTTCCCTCTAAGTCAGTCCCTAAAACGCCCTATGAAATGTGGCATGGTAAAATCCCTAGTTATTCTTACTTAAGAATTTGGGGTTGTCCTGCTTACGTGAAGAGGACAGTGGGAGATAAGTTAGAATCTCGTTCTAACTTATGCTACTTTGTAGGTTATCCTAAGGAATCCATAGGATACTACTTCTATGATCAATCTGAGCAAAAGGTGTTTGTTTCCAGAAATGCTACTTTTCTGGAGGAACCGTTCCTTAAAGAAAAGAAAGGTAAGATCATAGAATTAGAGGAAGTACAAAGTGACCCCATGCCACCCACTGAAGAAACGTCCCCTTCTGACCAACCACAACCAATCACGAATTTCGATACACACGTAAATCCTCCTCTAAGGCGTTCTGAACGCACTCCTAGACAACCGGAGAGATCGTATGGATTCTTCCATGAGATCTCTCAAAAGGATAATGATCCTCTAACATATGAGGAGGCACTTTCAGATTCTGACTCTGAACAGTGGATAGAAGCCATGAAATCCGAAATGGATTCCATGAACTCCAACCAAGTTTGGACCTTGGTAGATTTGCTTGATGGGGTCAAACCCATAGGTTGCAAATGGATCTTTAAGAGAAAGCTCGGAGTTGATGGAAGCATTGCAGCCTACAAAGCAAGACTGGTTGCAAAAGGATTCACTCAAAGACCCGGCATGGACTTTGATGAAACCTTTTCACAAGTTGAAATGTAAAAGTCTATTCGGATCATGCTTGCCATTGCTGCATATTATGACTATGAGATATGGCAAATGGATGTGAAAACTGCCTTTCTCAATGGTGACATTGATAAAGACATTTATATGGAGCAACCCATAGGTTTCACATTCAGTGGGAGTGAGCAAAAGGTTTGCAAACTCCAAAGATCAATCTATGGATTGAAACAAGCTTCTAGGAATTGAAACATTCGATTTGATGAATCAGTCAAAGAGTTTGGCTTCTTTCAAATTTTGAATGAATCATGTGTGTATAGAAAGGAATTGGAGACCTAAGTGCAATTCTTAGTACTTTATGTTGATGACATCCTTGTTATTGGGAATTCGAAGGATGACATAAAAGTGACTAAGTTATGGTTATCGAACCAATTCGAGATGAAAGATCTTGGTGATACGTCCTATATCCTTGGAATTAAAATCTATCGAGATAGATCTAGAAGGTTAATAGGACTATCACAGTCAATGTACATTGACAAAGTATTGAAGAGATTCAACATGGAGTCAACAAAGGTTAAGAACCTTCCTATGAGTGTAGGAACATGTCTTTCTAAGAAGATGTGTCTAAAGACTAACCGTGAGAAGGAAAGAATGACTCATACACCTTATGCATCAGCAATAGGCAACATAATGTATGCAATGTTATGTACTTGACCGGATGTGGCTTATGCACTTAATGTAACAAGTCGTTTCCAATCTGACCCTGGAGATGGTCACTAGGCTGCCGTGAAGAATATTCTTAAGTACTTGAAAAGTACTAAAGATTTATTCTTAGTTTACGGAGGTCAGAAAGATCTTACTGTCGAAGGATACTACGATGCAAGCTTTGCATCTGACTTAGATGATTTTAAGTCAATGTCAGGATACATTTTCTGCCTAAACGGCGGAGCAGTGAGTTGGAAGAGTTCCAAGCAAACGACCACTGCAGATTCGACCACTGAGGCCGAATACTTAGCTGCAAATGATGAAGCTAAGGAAGGTGTTTGGATTAGAAACTTCATTCAAGAGTTGAATGTTGTTCCTAGCATGAAAGACCCCATTACTGTGTTTTGTGACAACACTGGGGCGGTTGCTCAAGCAAGAGAACCAAGATCTCACCAACGGACCAAGCACATTATGAGAAAGTATCACCTAATCCGTGATATTATCAAAAGAGGAGATGTGAAAATTGAGAGGGCCACATCAGTAGAGAACGTGGCAGATCCACTTACTAAACCCCTTAGTCGAGAAGCTTTCCAAGGTCATCTTCAGAAGATGGGACTTAGAGTAGCTTTAGAATGGATTTGACGGGCAAGTGGGAGATTGTTAAGAATAGTGCCCTAAAAGCCGATTGTATATCCGCTTTGTACTTTTCCTTATTGTAATCACAGACAATCTTTCAATAAAATAACGAATTGAGGCAACACTTCTTTATATGCTCTTGTTTGGTATGCGTTTACTTTAGTTGTGCATGTATGAGAACTCCCCTAATCCTGATGACTTTAGGACTCTACCATTTAGGTGAAATGGTTCATGAAACGAGCCCTATATCACATAAGTCATGATTAGTAAAATACTCCAAGCCAATGAGTCCTACAGATAGTGGGAGTGTCAACCTGACTCCTCTAAGGCTTGCTTGTGGGATCATAAAGGGTATCGCCTTAGACAATTGATTCAAGCCTTATGCTGGGGCTGCACAAGTGACTCATGAAAGTGAATGAGAATCAAAAAAGGACTTACACTTGCGTTTGCAAGGTGATCTCTTATTGTGTAAGTCATTCATATGCCATATGGAGTCCTTGGCCAAGGCAGTAGATCAAGACATCAAGAAAAGGGTTTCTTGGATTGAGATCAAAGGGATATGAAATGCACTTAACTTTAAGACCAGATTATTACGGTTCTGATTATTCCCTTACCCTAGATCATGGTTGAGAAATAGTAAGTAGGAGGATTGTATCTCACATAAATCAATGACTTAAAGGTTATGTCGAATCGATACATTCCAATTCAGCTAGGGGTTAAACACCTGTTGCTAGACTATGGTCGTTTAATCTGTGGACTAATTAATTGATTAGTGAATTAATTAATTAGGGTCACTGCTAATTGAATTGAGAACCTAGAGGGTCACACACAACAACTTGGTTACATGAGTTAAGGCTTTAAAATGATTAAACGAGTTAATCAAGCCGAGTGGGTTCCACACGTGTGAAACCACACGTGTGGGTCACGTGAGGAGCACGTGTCCCACACGTGTATATATATATATATATATATATTGTATATATATATATATTAAATAATTAAATGTGTTAATTATTTAATAGACTTTGGTTTAATTTTGAATTAAAAAGAAAGTCTTATTTTGGAGAAAAATAATCTACTTAATTAATTACGAATTAATTAATTAGATAAATAAGTTATTTATTTGTTAATAAATAAAGTATAATAATATCCAAAACGGTTTGGATATTTTAGCTCTCTTAAAAGTTGATTTGAATAAGAATTCAAAGTCAAAGTTGGAATTACTTGTTTATCAAGTAATAAGAGAGAGAGGGACCAAATCCTTAGTCATAAGGACTAGGATCGGCTGCCCCTCCTCTTGGCTATATATAGGGGAGCTCGAGCTCCCCTTGATGATTGATTGAATTCTTTTGGTTCATGTGTTGAACACCATCCTTTCTCCAAGATAAAATAAACCCTAGGTTAAGCCTGAACACTAACTAGAGAACTAGCATCCTTACTAGTTAGAT
The DNA here is from genome assembly GCA_037501455.1 of Lantana camara. Classification (NCBI taxonomy): domain Eukaryota; kingdom Viridiplantae; phylum Streptophyta; class Magnoliopsida; order Lamiales; family Verbenaceae; genus Lantana; species Lantana camara. The sequence continues at coordinate 64,473,500 of CM074855.1, forward strand.
TGTGATCAAGTTGGTGGACTATCTCTAGAGAGCTTCAAGTTGGAAGTTTTTAAAGATTTGAGCTTTACCAAAGAGAGGGGATCAAGCCGCGAGAAGAGCTTTCTTGGGTGGCTTGAAACGCTTCAAGAAAGATTATTAAAAAGTAAGTTTCTAATCTCTACGAATTTTGATTCACGATTGCGAGTATTCGATGCTTTTGTTGGAAAATTTTTAAAATTTTCGCTGCTTTCTGATTCCTGTTTTCCAACACTATCACGTAGGTACACTCTTCTCTCTACCCTTAGTACTAAATTCATGGGATTTGATCACATTAAGGAATTATATATGAGTGATTCTGATTTTGCTGAAGTCTTTGCATCTTGTAAATTGAAACCTTGTCATAAATCATTTGTTCAAGATGGCTATCTCTTTCGAGAAAACAAGTTGTGTATACCTAATTGTTCCTTACGTCAATTACTTGTGCGTGAGTCTCATGGGCGTGGTTTGATGGGGCATTTTGGTGTTTTGAAAACATTGAACATGATTAAAGAACACTTCTTTTGGCCTCACATACACTTCTTTTGGCCTCACATGAAACGAGATGTTGAAAGATTTTGTAACAAATGCATAACTTGTAGGAAGGCAAAATCACGAGTTAAACCTCATGGTCTTTACACACCTTTGCAGGTTCCAACTCATCCTTGGGTAGATATTTCTATGGATTTTGTGTTAGGAATGCCAAGAACATAAAACGGAAAGGATTCAATTTTTGTTGTTGTTGACCAATTCTCTAAAATGGCACATTTTATTCTTAAAAGAGGTGGTAAGACTTCATGGAATTCCAAAGTCTATTGTAAGTGATCGAGATGTGAAGTTCTTAAGTCATTTTTGGAGGGTTTTGTGGGGAAAATTGGAAACTAAGTTGTTGTTTTCAACCACTTGTCATCCTCAAACGGATGGACAAACGGAAGTTGTAAATAGAACCTTGGGAACTCTTTTAAGGGCTTTTTTTAAAACATATTCAAAGAATTGGGTTGAATGTGTTCCGTTTGTTGAATTTGCTTATAATCTTTCAATGCATTCTTCTACTTCCTTTTCACCTTTTGAAGTTGTGTATGGATTTAACCCTTTAACCCCTCTCAATTTACTTCCTTTGCCTATGAATGAGCTTGTGAGTTTAGATGGAAAAGAGAAGGCTGAACGAGTGAAGAAAATGCATGAAGATGCACGACTTCATATCCTCAAGAGAAACAATCAAGCTATGATCCATGCTAACAAGGGACGAAGGAAGGTTGTTTTCAAGAAAGGTGATTTAGTTTGGGTACATTTTAGGAAGGAGAGATTCAATAACCAACGGAAGACCAAGCTTGATCCAAGGGGAGATGGACCATTCAAAGTGTTGGAGAGGATTAATGATAATGCATACAAAATTGATCTTCCGGGTAAGTATAGTGTAAGTGCAACTTTTAATGTGGCTGATTTAACTCCTTTTGATGCAGATTTTGATTCGAGGTCGAATCCTTTTCAAGAAGGGGAGGATGATGTGAATCATAAAACAAGGCCACATTTTGATCCAAATGATGATATGATCACAAGTCAAAATGAACCAAGTTATGTTGGACCTATCACAAGGTCACGGTCCAAAAGAATGCAAGAGGAAGTTCAATCTCTTTTGATCTAAATAACTCAAGAAGAGCCCCATGAAGACAAGTATTTAGCTGGATCCAATCCACCTTGTTTCAATGTCTTAGTGATCGAATTTTAAGCCCAAATTGTGTTAAGCTTATTGTAATTTGGCCCTGAACTATTATATTATACTTTGGGCCATCTTTTTATTTATTTTCCATGCATTTAGATTAGATTAAGCCCATTTTTATTCATCCTACAAGGAAGGTGACGGGATTAGCTTGTCTCTTTGAATTCTGAATTGTCTCTTAGAATTCCCATGCATGCATCTTTATATTTCAGCCTTGTATTTCGTTTTTTTCAGTCAACTCTTAATGAATTTGTGATTCAAGTGAGTTCAACTCTCTAGTTCTTGGCTGAACGTCATTAGGGTTTCAAACCCTCCCCCGGATAATGTCATTTCCCGACTCATTATAGTCGACGGGGTGCATTACTTTTCAAATCTGATAGTGTTTGGTTCCTTGCTCATTATAGCAAACGGGTCACACTCCTCAATTTTAACCTTGAAGTGGACGATCGAAAATCAAGAACTTCAAGTATTGGTATAAGGTTTCACAACAAGTACGTGGAGTTCGTATCACTTAGCCTAGTGGGTGTCTGTAGGTTTCCGTTCGCTTAGACTTGGACTCATGTATGGACGTCAATTTCATATGTGGGTTTGAGTCTAGGTGTGGGGGATGTAGTGGCTCATCGCTCCGGGCGCTACATATTAAAGTGGTATCAGAGCTTCAGGTTACAAAACCGGAGTTCTACTGTCGTGTGGTATCTTGTCTAGGTCGTACGACTTAGGAATAACGTGATAACGTGTGCATTGCATTAAGACATATGAAATTTCTTGAATTATGTGTCTTGAATTTCATTTTCAACTCTTTAAATGTTGCATTTTTATGTTTTACTTGCGTTTATTATTACAACTGCGTGTCATAACCACTTATTAATTGCATGCATTATATTTTTGCCTAGTCATGTATTGCAGGTTAATAGGGTTCCTACGAGTCACATAGACAATCTAGGCGAGCAATTACTCTCCCTAACCATCAAGATGCACGGAAAAGAACCTCGATTCCCCACAAGAGATTCTCAGGCCTCCTCAAGTGCACCCTTACCTGAAGTGCAATGCCTATGTGCCAATTGTAAAGGGCCAAATCACACCTATGGAGATTGTAGAAAACGGTTGGGAACCTATTTCGGATGCGGTGCTCCCGACCACAAGATTGATGCATGTCCCCAAAATGATAAAATAAGAGCTAAAGAAGCCGAAAGGTTGGCCCGATTTATGGATGGGGTCAGAAGAGACCTCAAGGATATTAAGCCCGGAACTCAACCAAATGAGTGGGTCGAGTCCACGAGGAGAGCACTAAAGATCGAGTCGAAGGAATTACGGCGAAAGAACATAGCGGGAAGATTGGAATTAGGGAGTATTTCGGGGTCGGGGTCGAAACGGAGCTGAGGATTTAGTCTACTGAGCTCAAACAAGAATAAGAAATTCAAAGAGGCTCAACTACCGGAACAAGCTCCGTGTGCTCATTGCAAAAGCACAACTCACATCTATGAGAATTGTTTGAAAAGGTTGGGGCGCTGTTATGGGTGTGGATCGCCAAAGCATAAGTTGGACGCGTGCGATCGATTGAGACCCAAGAGACAACCGAGAGGTAACCGCATCCGTTGCATGAGCATTCATCTTGCAGCGCACTTTTATACGTATTTATGATGTGTGTTATACATTGTTATTGCTTGCTGTTTTCTTGTGTAATTGGGTGACAACGTGACACATATCATAAACAAATCTAACCAAGCATGCATGAGTTTCATGTCTTCGTGCTAGCATGTATGAGATTTCTACAGATTCGGGTAGAGTTTCCTCGTAGTGATGAAAACCGGGGTAAAAAGAATGTGAAGGTGAAAATTCAAGGGATTTAGAAGAAAAAATATCAAGGAAGCTAAGAATACTACCGAAAGAGAAGGATTCTTTAATGATGAATATTTAAGGGAGTGTGAAGGAAGAGTTGAAACTACGATCCGAGAATAAGTATTCGAACTCAATTTCTAGAAGGTAAAGGAATAACTCCCAGTCCTAGGGTAATTTTAATCGAGTTCCACGAGATCGTCTAACTAGAGAAAAGAGCAAAGGAAAGTTCTTGGAAATGTTTTAATTTGGGATTTCAGACCAATGATGAGGTTATGATCTTCAAGAGGACTTGAGGTAAAATAAAATTCTTTAAGGGATAAGTAACAAAGATCAATAAAGAGGGTTCGAATATCCTAGAGTTAATGGATAATAATCAATATGAACCACTAAAAAAGAGTTTTTAATTATACCAATCCCTTAGAAGTCAAGCTCGGGCAAGAGGGAGAGGAAGAGAGAGTTGTGACACCTCGGATATGGAGTAAGGAAAAAGTCTTATTGGGAAAGATTAAAAAGAATCGATCAATATAGTAATTTTAAGCCTGTGGAAAGTCAAATTGCGAGAAGTTCTGTCTTCAGGATGAATTAGAGTTTATTTTCCAGATCCAAGCTGAATTGTCATATTGTAAAGTAGAATTAGTAGATATGAAGAAAAAGGGGGGAAACGATAAAGAAAGGCAAAGAGATTGGGAAGAGACCATGTACTCAAGGGTAAATTAATAGAGGACAAGTCATACAATCAATTCGAATTCGCAAAGAGTAAAACCAGGGGACTCCGATCGAATTGATAACTAGATGAAGATTCAGACCAATAATTGAAGACCGATGATTAGGAAGAAGATAAGGTACTAATTCCATGGACATAAAAGATTCAGACCAATAATTTATATTAATTATGTTATTAAGTGTTTTATTTTTTATTATATGAAATTATTGAATAATTGGATTATTTGAAAATGTTTGAATTTGAATTTATATGAATTTTGAACGATTTGCGATTGTATGAATTGTTTGCTTACCGTTTCTACGTGAAATGAATTCGAAACTTCGTGGAAATTTAATATGTTGGACTTATATGTGTTATGAATATGGCTATATGTTCGTTTCATGTTTTTGGGTTCATTTCCATGAGTTATGAATTTATTTTGATTTTGGAATCCAAAACGGGGGCTAACGAGCAATTAGCGCACCATTGGTTCCTTATTTGATATCTTGAGCTAGGAAACTCGGATTTGAGTTTCGTCAACTTTGTTGAACTCGTATTGAAAATTCGAGTTTAATAAATTTAGCCTTATATTTTTCGAAAGTTATTTGAACCTTCGAAATTCAACCGAAACATGCAACGTTCGCCAAAACTGCCACATTTTACTAAAAGAGCCATATCTTATTCAAACCTTGACCAATTTAACCATGGTTTGATCCCTTGGAACCCTAACTCAACCCCCTAACCTGGTCTTACTCTCCCTAACCGAACCAACCTTCATCACTTGGAGAAATTCAACCAAACATCCCCTGCATTCAAGTTATCCCGGAGCTCTTGCCAAACCATGGAGATTCAAGCTCAAATCTCCTCCAAACTTCATCCAATCCACAAGGTAAGCTTAGGGTTGTAATATACATTCATTATGAGTCATTTTGATCCATTCATCCCCAATTTTGAGCATGCTTTCACGAGTTTTGGAGAAGAAGATGAATAGTTAGGTCATGGTGAAATTTGTTGATCCCTTTGATTCCTTGATGGTTTTGGTTGATTCAAAGCATTAATATGATTGTCTTGACTCCTTCTTTGCATTTATGGTGATGTATTACATGGTAGTTGAAGCATTCATGAGTTGCCATTATTGGAGTTTTGAAGAAATTTCATGAAATGATCACATAACCTTCATCTCACGTTTCAACACTTTGGGGACTCGTTTAGTTGAGGTTTTGGAATTGTTTCATTGCATATTTGTGATCATTGGTTGCCTTGCAGTGTTGGTTGTTGATCATGGACCTCGAACAGGTGGTGTTTGTGTATGGTTGTTGCGGGGAAGAAGAAGGAAAACAGGGTATTTTTCGCCTGACCTTGTTAACGCCCATTTACCCTTTTTGAACAAAAGGAGGTAACGCCCGTTACCTCCCTTCATTCCTGAACATTTGAAGCCTGTCTCCGTTAACGCCCATTACCCCTTTTTTGCTTAAAAAACATTAACTCCCGTTAACAAGCTACTGTTGTTGTTAACCCCCATTAACACTTTTAGCCTGAAATCTATTAACCCCCATTAACCCTGCAGATTGAAGTTGGTCGAGGGATGTTTGTGTAATTTTCAATACTTTCATTTATGTTTCGTTTGGACCTTAATTACATACTTAATGTGGAAATTACTTAATTATTAATATGTGAACACTCAATTAGGAACTGCCTTGATACTTGAATGCGTAATTCATTCGATTATTTCTCCATTTCACTTTTATTAAAGGATTGAGACCTCATGTGATGCCCCGTTTCTCGATTAAGGTATGCTTTGGTACGAGAGTGAACGATTTATCTTTCTTTGCATGAATTATGTGAGAATTATGCCTTAATTGACCGTTGTATTCGAAGTTTTGTGGAATATATGATTTGTATGAAATACGTGACTAATTAATGTGTTAATTATGTGCCCGTATTATTCCTATTGAGCTTTGATAGCGCGCTTCGCGATTAATCGAAACTATGTGCTTATTTGGACATTAAAGCATAATTTAGGGACTAAATGATAAATTTATTTTCTAAGCCTCGAACTGGACAGGACTTAATGAAATTGAGTAGATAATTCGATTACGAGTTCGTGGGTTCTTGAATCGCTCGATTTGGAGTTCGGACGAAGAAGTTATGGCCATTCTACGGAAAGTCAACCTTTTTATAAGACTTTTGACCCAATTCCGAATGTAGCCGAATTTGAGACCCAATTTCACTCTTGACCCGCTCCAATTGACCCGGTTCGTGACCCTAATAGCTAACCCAAATAACAAAATCAGATTTTGACACCCAAGACTCATTTTACGTTAAAACACAAGATTCAAACCCTCTCTCCCTCACTTTTCTCTCCAACCCATTCATATTCTCTCAAGAACACCTTCAACCATTTTCAAGAGACAAGATTGGAGATTGAAGCTAGGGATTTAAGGTTGAAGAACTCGACTTCCTCTTCGATTTTCAGCTCTTAAGGTAAGTTGTGTGCTTCTTTGTTGGGTTTGAGTTCTTGAAGCTTTTGAACTTGAATTTGAACTAGGGTTCTTGAGTGTTGGATTGAATTCGAATTTTTTGTTGGAAATATGCTTATTTTGATGTTGAGAACATTTTGGTATGAGAATCACTTGCTCTTATGCTCTTATGTGAAATCCACCATTGTTGACCTTTGAATCTTTTTGGAGAATTCTTGCATGCCCATGTTCTTGTATGTTTTTGCTTGATTTCGTGTTAGATTCTTGTTCCTTGAGCAATTTCATGAAGAATGTGATAATTTCCTTTGAGTTTCTTGCATGATTGAGGATTTCACCATTTTTTAGTTTGAAGCTTTGGATACATGAAGATGAAGTTCATACTTGTAATTTGTTGGGTTCTTGATGCTTATTTGTCCCCAAATGTTCATATCATAATATTTGATGTTTAAATTCGTTTATACACATGTTATACACCTTGGAGCATGATTTAAGAGTGTTTAGAGCCTAAACTTCATCAGTTTTAAGCATATGTTCGAAATTCCGTTTTACACCAGCCGCAAACCAAACGCCCGTGTGGAAATTGTATTGAAACACCAAACCCCCGTTTCTGAAGCTACTATCACGATTTTTAGGGCCAAATGCCCATTTACGAAATGCTCTTAAAGCCCAAACGCCCGTTTGGGCACTCTCGGGGCAAAATTTTGAGTTTTTGAGATCTTATTCGTCTTGCTTCGTTTTCACTTCCTTTGCACTTCTTACACCCCTAATATGACATATATGACTTGGAATCATGTTTTCATGCATTGTAATGTCTTACATGCCTCGATTATGTGTGAGATTGTGCTAAGTATGGTTTACATGTTGTTATTTGCTTACCTTATGAATTGAACGCTTATTATATGACTTATATGACGTTGTTGATCATCATTATTGAACTTATGATATACTTGGGCATTCATTAGCATACCATGAGCATGTTTACTCTTTCTTGAAGCCGTGCGTCGTCTTAATTGGTTTTGAGTCGTGTCTTACCTTTGTTAGTACGTTTGACTTGTTTAGGTGGTGAGTCTCCGGTCGAGTAGCTTATTGCTCGTGGGTGGCCTTCGAAGTTCTTGGTAAAGGTGAGGAGTTATATACTTATGAAACGATTTCAAAACTGTGGATACCAATGTCCTATCATATTTGATGATTTAAACTCCCTTTTTCAAAACGTATATGTAGGCCTTATAAGCCGAGTTTTGTAAGCTTTGCTCGTGTTATCGATATTTGCTTATGGAAAACGGTTTACAAGTAGAACTTGAGTTTTGGTATATGGGATAAGTACCCAAAATGGTTCCGAAACTTTCATTTGAATATTATGCACGTGTGAGTTGTGTAGCGAGGTTATGTTATACATTGCAAGGACGCTTGCTTGGTTGGATCTTTTGATAGCGCTTGGGGCGGAGTAAGTGGTAAGACCGGGAACGCAAGGGCAGACGGTTAAACCCTTACGAAGTACCCACTTTTGGACAAGTTTGCTAAGACTCCAAGGAGGGTTCGGGGTTAAGGTAAGCTTGGGAGAAGGTCGGTTTCATGGACCCACTTCTCCATGGTTCTTTTGCGTTGCTTGGGGGCTGTACACCCTCGACATCAACAGTGTAAGGATGGATTGGTTTGATTTCATTTGGTTTGGGGAGTAAGGATGGAGTGCTCGTACTCGTCGGGCCGGTGCTTTGGTTCATGATTCGTTTTATAAAACTTGCGTTTGTTTTGAAAATAAGTTGGATCATGAACACCTTTGTTTTGAGCATACATTGAACCCCTATTGCTATTTATTTATGTAAACTTCTCCTCACCGGTTCCCTTTGAACTGATCTCCTTTACCTTTCGTGTCCGCAGGTCGCGTTTTGGAGTCGGGCTAGGCGGGGTCTTTTGAGAGTCTTTTCTTGAGTCTAGCTTGTACTTGTTTACGCTTGTAGCGTACTTTACTTTATGGCTTATGTTATGTTTCGGGATTTATGGATTTATTATGTATGATGTTTTGTTATGCTAGTTTGGACCGTGTTGGTCATTAGGTTGATTTACATTCCGTATTTGAGCATTTTGTGCTGGACCGTGATGGTCATTACTTGTTGGATATATTGATCTTATGATACTCGTGAATACGTCTTGATTTAAGCTTCCGCATACTTGTGTTTGTTTACTCGCTTTGTGAGTCTAGTACCGCCTAGCTAGGTTGTCCGTTTGTCACCGCTTGCTTCGGTCCTGGCGGGTATATGGATAGAAATTCTATATACAAGCTAGGTCCATAGCGTGGGATAGGCGTGGATGCCCTCGTCGGGGCGTTACACCCCTATTTGGTTGGTATCAGAGCCGAAGGTTCAAAACCGGGCTCTTGAGTCATCTCGAGTCGTCTAGGTCGTACGGCATAGGGATATTGTGCTTTCGTGTTTATTTATTCCGCTTTTGCATATGACTCTATGTTACTTATATCTTGTTAATTCTTGCTTTAAATTCATATAATTGTATTTCTTACTTGATATTACGTGACATGAGCATATGACTAACCAACATGCATACATGATTGAATTGTGTAGGATGCCTCCACGTTGTCGTTCTCCGTCTCGTGGAAATGAGCAAGATCCTCCGGGGAATAATCAAAATCCACCTCCACCGCCGCCTCTACCTAACACAGCGGATCTTATGACTCTTATGACTCAGTTTGTGCAAGCCGTAAATGCACAATAAGCCGCTCAACAGGCCACGCAAGCACCTCCTCCGGCCCCTCCTCCACCACCGGTTCTGGTTGAGAGTGTTTATGACAGATTTAGTAGGCGCCGTCCACCTATATTCCGGGTACTACGGATGATTTGAAGCGGAGTATTGGATCATTACCATTGAGAGGATTTTCCGGGTTGTTACTTGTTCCGAAACGGAGAAGGCCTTGTGTGCGATTGATCTCCTACGCGATGAGGCTTATAATTGGTGGCGTAGCACCATGTCCCGCCTTGGGGTTGGTGAAGACAATGTTACTTGGGAGATGTTTGCAAGAGAGTTTCGGGCACACTACATACCGAAACAAGCAAAGAAATGCCGTGAGAGGGAATTCACGAATTTGGAGCAAGGGAATATATCTGTGACCGAGTACATTGCCGAGTTCAACCGATTGTCCCCATATGCGCCACATATTACCGACGAGGAAGACCGCAAGTGTGAGAAATTTGTCGAAGGACTTCGTGGGGAGATTTTAAGATCATTAGCTCCGGTGCACATTGATAATTGGACCGATGCTACCGGGTTAGCTTTGAAAGTGGAAGCGGAAGAACAAAGGCTTTGAACTAAGAAGGGTGTTATGGGTTCCGGTTCGGGATTTAAGAGGACAACTCCACAATCGTTCTCTAAGTCACCACAACCATCTTCTAGAGGCCGTTTTATGGGCAACAAGGGAAAATGAAAGAAAACTCCACAAGTGGTGAAGAGGCATGATCCATGTGAGCATTGTGGGAGTACTATAGATGTTGGGGAGAATTGTTGGAAGAAGCATGGTAAATGCTTCAATTGTGGCAGCACTAAGCACTTGGTGAGGAATTGTGATCAACCTAGATTCCATGGTTCGGGTAATGAGGCAAGACCCGTGGCACATGCTCGCGTTTATGCTTTGGATGGGGAGCAAGAGAATGCCGAGATCGACCCTACCGCCGTGGTGGAAGGTACACTCCACATATATGACATTCCCATACATGCATTACATGATCCGGGTGCATCTCATTCGTTTGTTACTCCTACTATGGCTACTATGTTAAATTTGCCTCTTGCGAGTGATTCTTTGCTTTATATTGTGCGTTCTCCTTTGGGAGGTATGATTAGAACTAATTACTTTTATCGTAATTGTCTGGTGAGTATTGAGGGACGCGTTTACCCGGCAAACTTGATTGCTATTCCAATGAGGAAGTACGACGTGATACTCGGTATGGATTGGCTTTACACGCATCGGGCGAAGATGGACTGTTTTGGGAAGAAGGTTGAGTTGGGTACCGGTGTTGTAATGGGTTCGAACGGTAGTGGGAGTCCGTTTATTTGTTTGATGGAAGCTAGGAAGCTTATTTGTGATGGAGCTACCGGTTATGTGACGTATGTGTTAAACCGGCCTAAAGATCAAGCTAAGCTCGAAGAGACTAAAGTTGCAAATGAGTTCCCCGATGTCTTTCCGGAAAGTTTGGGCACTTTGCCACCGGAAGGGAGATCGAATTTGTTATTGATCTATTCCAAGAGGCCGAGCCGTTCTCGAAGACGCCGTATAGAATGGCTCCTGCCGAACTCAAGGAACTTAAAACTCAACTAGACGAGTTATTGGCGTGTGGGTTTGTACGGCCGAGTACTTCAGCTTGGGGTGCTCCGGTGTCGTTCGTGAAGAAGAAAGATGGGACATTTCGTATGTGCATAGACTATCGGGAGTTGAATAGGATGACGGTGAAGAACAAGTATCCCCTCCCGCACATCAAAGAGTTGTTCGACTTATTGCAAGTTTCGAAGGTATATTCGAAGCTAGATCTCTGACAAGGACACTATCAACTAAGGATTAAGGAGTCGGATATACCGAAGACGGGCTTTAATACGAGATACGGACACTATGTGTGACACCCTCGACGGAGGGCCCCACATCCCCGTACTATGAGCCCAGTCCACCCATGAAATGGAAAGTCCAAACATGAACCAAGCTCATAGCGAACGGAGACAGAAAAAAAAAAAAAAAACAACCCTGTGTTAGGCGGGACTAGACCCTACCAACAAATCAACAGGAACAGAGTAGCAGGAATAAGGAAGTCATGTATTCACAACCAATACATAATAACAATACAAGCAGGAAAGTAAAATGGATTCAACTAAAGAAAATACAACCTGTCCTAACCTGTCCCGAATTCAAAACATATGACAATATAAATACGGGTTCCACTAGTGACCCTAGAAACCTGTCCCGAATTTAATAAAGAAAAAGTAGAATACATTGGCCGACAAGGCCTAAAATAAAGCAGGAAATGTGAATGCGGTACAATGTAGTATGAGCTAGACCAAGACTCGAACAAGAACCTCAAAAGACTCCCGCCTAATCACCACAGAACCTGCAAGACAAGACTAAAAACAATGAGAGGGAGGGGTCAGCCAACTGACTGAGTGAAGGGGGTACACACGCATATATATATAGATAGGTGATCAGGCAGGCATAATTCCTCTGTACATTATTAGTTATTAAAACAGAAGACAGCAATCATTGGTTCCTTATTTGATATCTTGAGCTACGAAACTCAGATTTGAGTTTCGTCAACTTCGTTGAACTCGTATTGAAAATTTGAGTTTAATAAATTTAGCCTTATATTTTTCCAAAGTTATTTGAACCTCCGAAATTCAACCGAAACATGCAACGTTAGCCAAAACTGCCACATTTTACTAAAAGAGCAATATCTTATTCAAACCTTGACCAATTTAACCATGGTTTGATCCCTTGGAACCCTAACTCAACCCCCTAACCTGGTTTTACTCTCCCTAACCGAACCAACCTTCATCACTTGGAGAAATTCAGCCAAACACCCCCCGCATTCTAGTTATCCCTGTAGCTCTTGCAAAACCTTGGAGATTCAAGCTCAAATCTCCTCCAAACTTCATCCAATCCACAAGGTAAGCTTAGGGTTGTAATATAAATTCATTATGAGTCATTTTGATCCATTCGTCCCCAATTTTGAGCACGCTTTCATGAGTTTTGGAGAAGAAGATGAATAGTTAGATTATGGAGAAATTTGTTGATCCCTTTGATTCCTTGATGGTTTTGGTTGATTCAAAGCATGAATATGATTGTCTTTAATCCTTCTTTGCATTTATGGTGATGTATTACAAGGTAGTTGAAGCATTCATGAGTTGCCATTAATGGAGTTTTGAAGTAATTTTCAATACTTTCGTTTATGTTTTGTTTGGACCTTAATTACGTACTTAATGTGTAAATTACTTAATTATTAATATGTAAACACTCAATTATGAATTGCCTTGATACTTGAATGCGTAATTCATTCGATTATTTCTCCATGTCACTTTTATTGAAGGATTGAGACCTCATGATTATGAACGAATACGGTTCTACCGTATATTGATTAAATGGATTATTTATGTGAGTATGTGAACCTAAATGCACACATGACCATCTCCATTACACATTATTACCTCATATACAATCATATCATGATCATCTCATTGCCGAACGTCTTATTTGGTCATTTTGAGTCTCACTTCACCTTCCTTGCACAGATTTTGACCTGTTGGAGACGAGGCTCTTGTGCTTCTTTTTGTCCTTCTATGGTGGGTTTCTCTTCTATCTGGTTATATGATCCTATATACCTTCAATGTGAAAAGTTTCGATCAAAATTAATAAATGTATATAGAGTCATTTCGAAGAGTAAATATTTGCAATGTAAAACCCTTATTTTATGAATCCTACCAAACATTTTGGCGAGAAATGAATGAATGCACGAATGGGGTCCAGGGACTTAGTGTGAGTGGCTATCCGGGGAGGCATGGACCGACGGTGATCCCTCACATTAGTTCCACCAATGAACAACGTAACCGGAATCGTTAGGACTTAGCAAGGAATGGACACTGAGTGCCATCTGGGGATTTATGTTACCCCTTTTGGTCAATGAATGGGTGGTCGGGCTTGCAAACCCACCACCAACCCGGAGGAAGAAGGTGTAAATGTTATTGATTGTGCACGAAAGAATGATATGCATGAAAAGAAAGAAAGAATAAACGATTAATGAACTACACAAGGTGTTGGTTGGAGATAATGCATGCCCACTCGCCCGGCCAAGAATGACCTAATGTAAATGAATCGTTATAATCCCTTTTGATGATTTCTCTATTTCACCCACTTGGGAAATTCTTTAAAAACCACATTTGGGATTATAGCTTGCGTGTGAATGTTTAAATATTGTTGTATATTATATTTATGCCCTGTTTTTATACCCACCAGTCCCTTTTGGACTGAACCCGTTTGGTTTTCAGTTGTTTTATGCAGGTGTCAGGGAGCTAGGCGGGAATTCGAGTCATTAGGTCTTGTATTCGCTTCTAGGTCTTGTATTTTTGGTCTTACACTTGCATACTTTCAATTATGAATATTGTTATGGAGCGTACATGTTTTGGGCCGTTATGGCATGTGAATGATGTATACGAATTATTTTTGGAGCTTTGGTGCTCATGGTATATATATATGATATATGTTAAGTGATTGCTTCCGCTTTAATGTTTAACTCTGATTCGTATGGTTTAAGTGATATGAACTCCACGTACTTGCCATGAAACCCTATACCAATACTTGGAGTTCTTGATTTTCGATCGTCCACTTCAAGGTTAAAATTGAGGAGTGTGACCCGTTTGCTATAATGAGCAAGGAACCAAACACTATCAGATTTGAAAAGTAATGCACCCCGTCGACTACACTGAGTCAGGAAATGACATTATCCGGTGGAGGGTTTGAAACCCTAATGACGTTCAGCCAAGAACTAGAGAGTTGAACTCACTTGAATCACAAATTCATTAAGAGTTGACTGAAAAAACGAAATACAAGGCTGAAATATAAAGATGCATTCAGGGGAATTCTAAGAGACAATTCAGAATTCAAAGAGACAAGGTAATCCCATCACCTTCCTTGTAGGCTGAATAAAAATGGGTTTAACCTAATCTAAATGCATGGAAAATAAATAAAAAGATGGCCCAAAGTATAATATAATAGTTCAGGGCCAAATTGCAATAAGCTTAACACAATTTGGGCTTAAAATTCGATCACTAAGACATTGAAACAAGGTGGATTGGATCCAGCTGAATACTTGTCTTCCTGGGACTCTTCTTGAGTTATTTGGATCAAAAGAGATTGAACTTCCTCTTGCATTCTTTTGGGCCGTGACCTTATGATAGTTCCAACATAACTTGGTTCATTTTGAGTTATGATCATATCATCATTTGGATCAAAGTGTGGCCTTGTTTTTTGATTCACATCATTAAGGGTTAGCCCACCTAGCATAGAGTGTGTGCATGTCCCCGTTCGCCGTGATTTAGCTCGGGTATGGAGTGTCCATTTCATATTCGGGTCGGGTCTCGGTGCGGGGGATGTGGTACCTTGCACTCAGGATCTGCCGAATGGATTGGTTATACCGGCACCAGGCCAAAGTTGATTGTTTTAAGAAGAAGATCAAATTGGGTAAAGAGTTGATTGGGGAAGTTGGGTCGAAGAATGTACCACTCTTATCGTTCCTGGAAGCTCGCAAGTTGGTGAAGGATGGAGCCACATGATTTATTGCCTATCTCCTTAACAAACCAAAGGATCAAACAAGCTTTGAGGTGGTAAAGGAATATCCCGATGTATTTCCAGAAATTTTGGGCTCTCTACCGCCTGATCGGGAGATTGAGTTTGTTATTGATTTATATCCGGGATCAGAACCGTACTCTAAGACTATAGAATGGCTCCGGCAGAGTTGAAGGAGTTGAAGATTCAACTCGAGGAATTACTTAAGATCGGGTACATCCAACCGAGTTCATCTCCGTGGGGTGCTCCGGTTCTCTTTGCCAAGAAGAAAGATGGAATGTTACGGATGTGTATAGATTACCGGGAGCTTAATCAGATGACTATCAAGAATAAGTACCCGTTGCCCCACGTCGAGGATTTATTTGATATGCTGCAAGGTTCGGAAATTTATTCGAAATTGGATTTAAGGCAAGGGTACTACCAGTTGAAAATCTGGGAAGAGGATATACCAAAAACAGGATTTAATACCTGGTACGAATATTACGTGTTCGTAGTGATGCATTTTGGATTGACCAGTGCCCCTGCAACTTTCATGGATATGATGCATCGGATTTTTTAGCCTTACTTGGATAAATTCGTAGTAATCTTCATTGATGACATTCTTGTTTGTTCAAGGACTCCGGAAGATCATGCCATGCATCTCATATTGGTATTGGAGACATTGAGAGAGCACCGGTTGTATGCGAAGTTTAGTAAGTGTGAATTTTGGATCGACCGGGTTGCTTTTCTAGGTTATATTGTCTCAAGTAAGGGTTTGGAAGTAGATCCTTCGAAGATCGAGACAGTTCTTCAGTGGAAGAGTCCGAAGAATGCTTCTGAGGTCAGAAGTTTCTTGGGTTTGGCTGGGTATTATCGAAGGTTTGTAAAAGATTTTTCAAAGATTGCCGCTCCTTTAACTCGGTTGAATAAGAAGGAAGTTAAGTTTGAGTAGTGGGAAGTGTACAATTCGATACCATCCCGGAAAGGCCAATGTGGTTGCAGATGCGCTTAGTAGGAAAGCTAGCGTGTCAAGTGTTAAAGTGGAAGCTACAGATGAATCTGAGTCGTTCAAGCTGAGAGCTAGTATTCGGAATATTACAGTTCAGCCGGATCTTCAGCAGAGACTATTTGAAGCTCAAAGAGTAGATTCCGAGGTTCAGAAATTAGTGCAGAAAGCTAGAAATGATCTAGAGAGTCCGTTTGGGTTTGATGATACCGGGCTTCTAAGGTTTAAGAACAGAGTGGTCGTACCGGAAGAGTTGAAACAGTTGATTTTGGAAGAAACTCATCGATCAGGGTATTCGATACGTCCCGGGGGAAACAAGATGTATAAGGACTTAAAGAAATTTTATTGGTGGAATGGACTTAAGCGGGATGTGATCCACTTTGTGAAACATTGCTTGACTTGTCAGGTTGTGAAAGTAGAGCATCAGAAGCCATCGGGGCTACTTCAACCGTTACCTATCCCAGAATGGAAATGGCAGCAAGTGGCAATGGATTTTGTTTCGGGTCTTCCTAGAGTGAAAGGTGGTTTAGATGGAATTTGGGTGATTGTGGATCGATTGACTAAATCGGGACATTTTCTGGCCATCCAGATGTCGGACAAGGGAAATAAGTTAGCTAAGAAATATGTTGATGAAATTGTCCGACTTCATGGTGTGCCGGTCAGCATTGTATCAGATCGGGATCAGAGGTTTACTTCTAGATTTTGGCAGGAATTGCAAAGGAATCTGGGAACAAGGCTTCAATTCAGCACAACTTTCCAACCTCAGACAGATGGGCAATCATCAAGGTTAATTAAATATTTGGAGGATATGTTGAGAGCATGTGCATTGGATTTTCCGAGTTCGTGGAACGAGCAATTGCCTTTGATTAAGTTTGCCTATAACAATAACTTTCAAGCCTCGATAGAAATGGCGCCTTATGAAGCTCTCTACGGACGGAAATGTAGATCTCCGTTGTTCTTTAATTTGGAAGAATGGAATTGGACCAAATAGGAAGGTGTAAAACGAGGGGAGAAAAAGGAAAAGCCCTCTAAGGCTGTGCAAGAGGTGATTGACCAGGTTCAAGTAATCCGACAACGGATGAAAGCAGCCCAGGATCGACAGAAAAGCTATGCCGATCACCCAAGAAAAGATCTTAAGTTTGAGATTGGTGATAGGGTATACTTGAAAGCTTCGCTACGAAAGGGATTCTCGAGGATTGGAAGAGGACGAAAATTGAATCCTCGATACTTGGGACCATATGAGATTCTTGAGAAAATTGGAGATACGGCCTACCGGTTGGACCTACCTCCGAGTTTGACCGGAATTCACAACGTATTTCATGTTTCTCAGCTTCGGAAGTATTATCCGGATGAATCTGAGAGCCTACCCGTTGAGGAAGTCGAACTTGCTCCTAACCTCACATTCGTTCAGAAACCGGTTAGAAATTTGGATCGGAAATTGCAAGAATTAAGAAACCGGCAAATCCCACTAGTTAAAGTCTTATGGAGAAGTGACAAAACGAAAGAGGCTGCGTGGGAGACGGAGGATAAAATGAGGAAGTTCCATCCTGAGTTGTTTTCGGACAATCAGTGAATTCGAGGACGGATTCTTCTTGGGGGGGGGGGGGGATTGTAACTCCCCGACTTTTTAAGTCGTTCAGGTACGAATTATGTGATAATTACGTGCAATTTAATTTATTTTAATTACTTTATTAAGTGTTTTATTTTTTATTATATGAAATTATTGAATAATTGGATTATTTGAAAATGTTTCAATTTGAATTTATATGAATTTTGAACGATTTGCGCTTGTATGAATTGTTTGCTTGCCGTTTCTACGTGAAATGAATTCGAAACTTCATGGAAATTTAATATGTTGGACTTATATGTGTTATGAATATGGATATATGTTCGTTTCATGTTTTTGGGTTCATTTGCATGAGTTATGAATTTATTTTGATTTTGGAATCCAAAAAGGGGGCTAACGAGCAATTAGCGCACCATTGGTTCCTTATTTGATATCTTGAGCTAGGAAACTCGGATTTCATTTTCGTCAACTTCATTGAACTTTTATTGAAAATTCGAGTTTAATAAATTTAGCCTTATATATTTCCAAAGTTATTTGAACCTCCGAAATTCAACCGAAACATGCAACGTTCGCCAAAACTGCCACATTTTACTAAAAGAGCCATATCTTATTCAAACCTTGACCAATTCAACCATGGTTTGATCCCTTGGAACCCTAACTCAAACCTCTAACCTGTTCTTACTCTAGCTAACCGAACCAACCTTCATCACTTGGACAAATTCAGCCAAACACCCCCTGCATTCCAGTTATCCCGTAGCTCTTGCCAAACCGTGGAGATTCAAACTCAAATCTCCTCCAAACTTCATCCAATCCACAAGGTAAGCTTAGGGTTGTAATATAAATTCATTATGAGTCATTTTGATCTATTCATCCCCAATTTTGAGCATGCTTTCATGAGTTTTGGAGAAGAAGATGAATAGTTAGGTTATGGAGAAATTTGTTGATCCCTTTGATTCCTTGATGGTTTTGGTTGATTCAAAGCATGAATATGATTGTCTTGACTCCTTCTTTGCATTTATGGTGATGTATTACATGGTAGTTGAAGCATTCATGAGTTTCCATTAATGGAGTTTTGAAGAAATTTCATGAAATGATCACATAACCTTCATCTCACGTTTCAACACTTTGGGGACACGTTTAGTTGAGGTTTTGGAATTGTTTCATTGCATATTTGTGATCATTGGTTGCCTTGGAGTGTTGGTTGTTGATCATGGACCTCGAACAGGTGTGTGTTTGTGTATGGTTGTTGCGGGGAAGAAGAAGGAAAACAGGGGATTTTTCGCCTGACCTTGTTAACGCCCATTAATCCTTTTTGAACTAAAGGAGGTAACGCCCGTTACCTCCCTTCATTCCTGAACATTGGAAGCCTGTCTCCGTTAACGCCCATTACCCCCTTTTTGCCTAAAAAACGTTAACTCCCGTTAACAAGCTACTGTTGTTGTTAACCCCCATTAACACTTTTAGGCTGAAATCTGTTAACCCCCATTTACACATCAAGGGATGTTTGTGTAATTTTCAATACTTTCGTTTATGTTTTATGTGGATCTTAATTACGTACTTAATGTGTAAATTACTTAATTATTAATTTGTGAACACTCAATTATGAATTGCCTTGATATTTGAATGCGTAATTCATTCGATTATTTCTCCATGTCACTTTTATTGAAGGATTGAGACCTCATGATTATGAACTAATACAGTTCTACCGTATATTGATTAAATGGATTGTTTATGTGAGTATGTGAACCTAGTTGCACTCATGACCATCTCCATCACACATTATTGCCTCATATACATTCATATCATGATCATCTCATTGTCGAGCATCTTATTTGGTCGTTTTGAGTCTCACTTCACCTTTTTTGCACAGATTTTGATCCTGTTGGAGACGAGGTCGGTCCGTGAGGCTCTTGTGCTTCTTTTTGTCGTTCTATAGTGGGTTTCTCTCCTATCTAGTTATATGACGCTATATACCTTCAATGTGGAAAGTTTCGATCAAAATTAATATATGTATATAGAGTCATTTCGAAGATTAAATGTTTGCAACGTAAAACACTTATTTTGTGAATCCAACCAAACTTTTTGGAGAGAAAAGAATGAATGCATGAATGGGCCCCAGGGACTTAGTGTGAGTGGCTATCCGGGGAGGCATGGGTCGACGGTGATCCCTCACATTAGTTCCACTAATGAACGGCGTAATCGGACCTCGTTAGGAGTTAACGAGGAATGGACGCAGAGTGCCATCTGGGGAGTCATGTTACCCCTTTTGGTCAATGAATGGGTGGTCGGGGCCTTGCAAACCGCCCACCAACCCGGAGGAAGAAGGTGTAAATGTTATTGATTGTACACGAAAGAATGATGTGCATGAAAAGAAAGAAAGAATGAACGATTAATGAACTACACAAGGTGTTGGCTGGAGATAATGCATGCCCACTCGTCGGGCCAAGAATGACCTAATGTAAATGAATCGTTATAATCCCTTTTGATGATTTCTCTATTTCACCCACTTGGGAAATTCTTTAAAAACCTCATTTGGGATTATAGCTTGCATGTGAATGTTTAAATATCGTTGTATATTATATTTATGCCCTGTTTTTATACCCACCAGTCCCTTTTGGACTGAACCCGTTTGGTTTTCAGTTGTTTTATGCAGGTGTCAGGGAGCTAGGCGGGAATTCGAGTCATTAGCTCTTGCATTCGCTTCTAGCTCTTGTATTTTTGGTCTTACACTTACATACTTTCAATTATGAATATTGTTATGGAGCGTACATATTTTGGGCCGTGATGGCAGGTGAATGATGTATATGAATTATTTTTGGAGCTTTGGTGCTCATGGTATATATATATGATATATGTTAAGTGATTGCTTCCGCTTTAATGTTTAACTCTGATTCGTATGGTTTAAGGGTTAGCCCGCCTAGCATAGAGTGGGTGTATGTCCCCGTTCACCGTGATTTAGCTCGGGTATGGAGTGTCCATTTCATATTCGGATCGGGTCTCGGTGCGGGGGATGTGGTATAAGAATTTAAAGCGATTCTATTGGTGGAATGGTTTGAAACGGGATGTGATCAACTTCATGAAGCATTGCATGACCTGTCAAGTGGTGAAGGCGGAACATCAAAAGCCATCGGGGCTACTTCAACCTTTACCTATCCCAGAGTGGAAATAGGAGTAAATAGCTATGGATTTCGTTTCGGGTTTGCCAAGAGTGAAAGGAGGACTTGATGGAATTTGGGTTATTATAGACCGTTTGACGAAGTCTGCTCATTTCGTTGCCATAAGAATGTCCGACAAAGTAAGCAAGCTAGCTAAGAAGTACAAGGATGAGATTGTAAGACTTCATGGAGTACCGGTTAGTATCGTGTCGGATCAGGATCTAAGGTTTACATTGAGATTTTGGCAAGAGCTTCAAACGAATTTGGGAACAAGTCTTCAATTCACCATAGTTTTCCATCCTCAAACCGACGGACAGTCAGAGAGGTTAATCAAGTACTTGGAGGATATGTTGAGGGCATGTGCATTGGATTTTCAGAGCTCATGGAACGAGCAGTTGCCATTAATCAAGTTTGCTTACAACAATAGTTATCAATCCTCGATAGAGATGGCACCTTATGAAGCTCTCTACGGACGAAAATGTAGGTCACCGCTGTTCTTTGACTTGGAGGAATGGAATTGGACCAAACAAGAAGGGGTGTGTAACAGCCCGAAAACCCGCCTGTCGATATTGTCCGCTTTGGTGGGCTAAGCGACACCACCCTCACGGTTTTGTTTCTCCCGATGGAATTTAAGCCCGAAGGCGCCCACCCAGGAAAAGGCCTCAACAAGGGAAAGGTATCCACCCCCTAATAAAGGAGGCTTTGTTCCCCTCTCCAACCGATGTGGGACAAGCACTTTGAGCTTTACAGTCCACCCCCCCATAAGGGCCCAGCGTCCTCGCTGGCACACCGGCCCGGGTCCCGGCTCTGATACCATTTGTAACAGCCCGAAAACCCGCCTGTCGATATTGTCCGTTTTGGTGGGCTAAGCGACACCACCCTCACGGTTTTGTTTCTCCCGATGGAATTTAAGCCCGAAGGCGCCCACCCAGGAAAAGGCCTCAACAAGGGAAAGGTATCCACCCCCTTATAAAGGAGGCTTTGTTCCCCTCTCCAACCGATGTGGGACAAGCACTTTGAGCTTTACAGTCAGACTGTAAAGCTCAAAGTGCTTGTCCCACATCGGTTGGAGAGGGGAACAAAGCCTCCTTTATAAGGGGGTGGATACCTTTCCCTTGTTGAGGCCTTTAGACTGTAAAGCTCAAAGTGCTTGTCCCACATCGGTTGGAGAGGGGAACAAAGCCTCCTTTATAAGGGGGTGGATACCTTTCCCTTGTTGAGGCCTTTTCCTGGGTGGGCGCCTTCGGGCTTAAATTCCATCGGGAGAAACAAAACCGTGAGGGTGGTGTCGCTTAGCCCACCAAAGCGGACAATATCGACAGGCGGGTTTTCGGGCTGTTACAAATGGTATCAGAGCTGGGACCCGGTCCGGTGTGCCAGTGAGGACGCTGGGCCCTTATGGGGGGGTGGACTGTAAAGCTCAAAGTGCTTGTCCCACATCGGAAGAAGAGGAGAACGAAGCCTTCCTTATAAGGGGGTGGATACCTCTTCCCTGTTGAGGCCTTTTCCTGGGTGGGCGCCTTCGGGCTTAAATTCCATCGGAAGAAACAAAACCGTGAGGGTGGTGTCGCTTAGCCCACCAAAGCGGACAATATCGACAGGCGGGTTTTCGAGCTGTTACAAATGGTATCAGAGCCGGGACCCGGGCCGGTGTGCCAGCGAGGACGCTGGGCCCTTATGGGGGGGTGGACTGTAAAGCTCAAAGTGCTTGTCCCACATCGGTTGGAGAGGGGAACAAAGCCTCCTTTATAAGGGGGTGGATACCTTTCCCTTGTTGAGGCCTTTTCCTGGGTGGGCGCCTTCGGGCTTAAATTCCATCGGGAGAAACAAAACCGTGAGGGTGGTGTCGCCTAGCCCACCAAAGCGGACAATATCGACAGGCGGGTTTTCGGGCTGTTACAAATGGTATCAGAGCTGGGACCCTGTCCGGTGTGCCAGTGAGGACGCTGGGCCCTTATGGGGGGGTGGACTGTAAAGCTCAAAGTGCTTGTCCCACATCGGAAGAAGAGGAGAACGAAGCCTTCCTTATAAGGGGGTGGATACCTCTTCCCTGTTGAGGCCTTTTCCTGGGTGGGCGCCTTCGGGCTTAAATTCCATCGGGAGAAACAAAATCGTGAGGGTGGTGTCGCTTAGCCCACCAAAGCGGACAATATCGACAGGCGGGTTTTCGGGCTGTTACACATCGGTTGGAGAGGGGAACAAAGCCTCCTTTATAAGGGGGTGGATACCTTTCCCTTGTTGAGGCCTTTTCCTGGGTGGGCGCCTTCGGGCTTAAATTCCATCGGGAGAAACAAAACCGTGAGGGTGGTGTCGCTTAGCCCACCAAAGCGGACAATATCGACAGGCGGGTTTTCGGGCTGTTACAGGGTGAAAGAGGGGAGAAGAAAGAAAAACCCTCTAAGGCCGTGCAAGATGCAATAGATAAGGTCCAGATAATTAGACAAGGGAATAAAAGCGGCTCAAGACCGACAAAAGAGCTATGCTGACCTTCGGAGGAAAAATCTTGAATTTGAGGTTGGAGATAGAGTCTTCCTAAAGGCTTCTCCACGAAAAGCGTTTCCAAGGATTGGTCGAGGAGGAAAACTAAACCCTTGGTATTTGGGACCGTATGAGATTTTGGAGAGAATTGGAGATACCGCCTACCGTTTGGATTTGGCTCCAAGTTTAACAGGAATTCATAATGTGTTTCATGTCTCGCAACTCCGAAAATACTACCGAGGTGAATCTGAGGTTTTACCGGTTGAAGAAGTGGAACTAAAGCTCAATCTTACCTTTGTTCAGAAGCCGATTAAGATTTTAGACCGGAAGTTTCAAGAGCTCAGAAATCGGCGTATCCCACTTGTCAAGGTTCTATGGAGAAGTGATAAAACCAAAGAGGCTACGTGGGAAACGGAGGATAAGTTGAAAAGGTTTCACCCCGAATTGTTTTCGGGCGATCAGTGAATCCGACGACGGATTCTTTTAAGTGGGAGAGATTGTAACGCCCCGACTTTTCGGCCGTACAAGTATGACGTATGTGTTTAACAAATTACGCGAATTAATTGTTTATAAGTGATTTATATATATAATTTTATAATTAAATATTAAATGTTAAATAATTATATCTTTAATTTTATTAATATTAAATTCATATTTAATTCGTTGACTTTGATTTTATTTAAAAGTCAAATTTATTTTTTGTTATTGAATTTGGAATTCTAATTGAATTTGTGAATGCATTGCATATGGGTGTTTAATTATTACTTTATTTTATTTTATTACGTTTAATTGTTTTTTTTTAATTTTATTTTATAAATATTTGAATTATTTGAATTTAATTGAATTCCTGAACTATATGCGCATGTATGACATGTTTGTGCGCCGTTTCTTTAGGCGTTGATTTCGGAATTTCGTGGAAATTTAGTATGTTGTAGATTTATGTGTTATGAACATGTCCATATGCTCGTTTCATGTTTTAGATCTCATTTGGCGTGCTAACGAATTTATTTTGAGTGTTGGAACCAAATCGGGGGTTATCGTGCAATTAGTGCACCCTTGGTTCCGTATGTGATATCTCTCGGAATCGAGTTCCGCCAACTTCAGTGGACTCGTATCGACGATTCGGGTCTAATGAACCTAGCCTCATATTTTTCTAAGCCTATTTGGACCCTCGAAATTCAACCAAAAAACAAATAAGCCGCAAAACTGCCACATTTTACCATTTAAATCATAACTTTTACCATACTTAACCAAATTAACCATGGTTGGACTTTTTGGAAACCTAACTCAACCCTCTATGATCTCCCACTCACCCCATACCGAACCACACTCCAACCAAAGAGGAAAAACTCAGCCAATCTTCTGCATTCCAGTTTCATTTTTGCCACTCTACAAACCTTGAGATTTTTTAGCTCAAATCTCTTCCAACCTTCAACCAATTCAAGAGGTGAGTTTAGGATGGTAATATACATTCATTTATCATCATTTTGAGCCATGCATCCCTAATTTTGAGCTAGTATTGATGGAATTTTGAGAAGATGAATGAATAGTTAGGTTATATTATGATTTCTTGATCTCATGAATTCCTTGATGATTTTGATGGTTTTAAAGCATGAAAGTGATCATCTTGACTTCCTTATTGTATTTATAAATATTTGCATGCATGTGTATTAGAATTAAATTGTTTGTTGTTAATACATGCATGATCATACGTATATATATAATATTTGCATGTACATGCATATTCATATGTGAATATATGTTTGTATATATATATATATATATATAGTACGTGTCTTTAATGTCTTTAATTGTCTATTTTCTAATTGTAAACATGAAATAGTACGTGTTATGATCGTTATATGAAATTCGTTGATTGATTTGAGGTGAAATGTGAAATTATGAACTTGAATGAATATGAACGCTTTTTTGAATGAATGAATTGCTTGTTTATATGCCTTAAAGGCATTAATCGTGCGCATGAGCTGTGACACCCTGCTCGTTCGCACGTACAGGTTTGTACCACGAGTGAGTTTATTTTCCGTATATATATTTATTTTCATTTTATTTGATGCATTCATATTTTATTTTTAATTGTTTTCTTATATGAATTATTTGAAATAAAATGAAATATATGATTTAAATGCCAAGAAAATGTCTTGAGTGGAACTATGATGTGAATTATGAATTTATGATAGGTGAATTTTATTCCCGAGCATGCTAATTTCGTGCATTATGTGAAATACGTGATTTAAGGATGTAA
The DNA here is from genome assembly GCA_037501455.1 of Lantana camara. NCBI lineage: Eukaryota > Viridiplantae > Streptophyta > Magnoliopsida > Lamiales > Verbenaceae > Lantana > Lantana camara. The sequence continues at coordinate 64,499,028 of CM074855.1, forward strand.
TCGCATGATTTTAAAAAATGGGGACTTAATTGAAAATTTAGTTTTTGTAATGCCCGAGCGCGAGACGTCACATCCCCCGCACCATGACCCGACCCGTATACGAAATGGGCTTCCATACACGTGCCGAATCATAGCGAACGGAGACATACACACTCGCTAAGCCAGGCGGGACTAGCCTATAATTTAAACCCCAACAACAATCAAAGTAACAACAGAGCAATAGAAAAGCGGAAGCAATCATTCATATATTATAGATTGAGCTAAATGCTCTAGGTACCAATATGTAATTCATATATTGAGCTATACGCTCTATGTACCAATATTTTAGGTAAGATACATATAGGCACCATATCCATGTACGCTCGAAACATAACAAAAACCAAAAGTGAACAAAATGTAATCATATGCGTGTAAAGGAAAGGCTAGACACGATGCAAGACTCTCCCTGACTGGTATCCCACCTAGCATCCCCCTTCCTACAAAAACAACAGAAATAACTCCGGGTTCAGTCTTAGACAGACTGGTGGGTATAAAAAGAAATAGGCATAATATCATAATATTGCGGAATTTAACCACGTACATGCAAATTATAATCCTTATTCGAGGTTTTGAATCCTTTTGCACAAGTGGGAAAATAAATACAACGAATAGGATTATAACCATTCATTTCATTCATTAGGTCATTTGTGGCCCGGCGAGAGGGCGTGCATTATCTCCAACCACCACCTCGTGTAATTCATTAATCATTCATTCATTCGTTCATGCATTCTTTCTTTCGTGCACATTCATTAGAACATTCATTCGTTCATTCATATACTCCTTTTTCGTCCGGGTAGGGAACAGGTTGGCAAGACCCGAACCCTCATTCATTAATGCTAGAGGGGTACATGAATCCCCAAAAGCGCGGGACCCCTTTCTTTCACTAATCTCCTAGTGAAATCCAGGTTGCCGAAATTGTTGGAACTAGTATAAATGGATTCCCGTCAGCCCATGCTTCCCCAGTTCACCATTACACTAAGTCCCGGGCCCTCATTCATTGTGATCACTCAATCATTACTCGCCAAAACATTTGGTAGGATATTAAAAAAAAAGGCTTTCGTTTAAAACATTTGTTCGTTAAAAAACTTGGTATAAATACCTATATAGGGTTTTGGCCAAAATCTTGCACATTAAATGTTCGGGGTCATATTGTTATCAAATAGAAGAAAAAACCCACCGGGCAGACAAAAAGAACCCGACAAAGCTCTCACTGCCTGACCTCGTCACCCACTAGATCAAGATCTGTGTGACAAAGGTAGTGTGAGACTCAATCATGACCACATTAGACGCTCGGCTATGCAATCGTGCTATGGAAAGCTTAAAATGCAATAATATGTTCAAATATGGTCATGAATATCATAGAATTCAATTAAACACATAATTCACCAAGTTTCGTTCATTATACGGTAAAACCGTCTTCATTCCCATCCGTATCGTTCATACTTTCATACTTTCATTCATATGGTCATCAATATCAAATATCAATCATAAAACATAACTTTAATACATTCACGTTACATACAATACACAAATACTAGCAATAAACGCAAAACAAGAAATAAAAGAGTTCCCCCAAAGCTGCCATTACAAGTGACACGGCCGTGTTGAGTTTTCAAAGGAAACGGACACGGCCGTGTCCGAGGTTTAAAATCAGAAAAATTCAAAGTCGAGGGATTGACACGGCCGTGTTGAGTTTTCAAAGCGTTTGGACACGGACGTGTCCGAGGTTAAATTCAGAAAAATTCAAAGTCGAGAGCCCAACACGGCCATGTCCATTTTCAGTTCAAAGCTGACACGGCCGTGTCAGCTCGTCGTCTTCACAAGAGAAACAGAGCATCTGTTTCTTCGAGGGAAAAGCTTGCAAAACAGGGCAGCAACAAGGAAGCTCTTTTGTACCACTTAGACATGTATTCAAGTCATATAATTCACATATAACATGCAATCCAATCATATGTGCAAGAATTCACACCCAAAGTTGGCAAAAGATCACTCAAAAACCAAGTTCTCATCCATGGAAGCTTCAAGCTTCAACAATGGCACATCATGTAATACATATCCAACATGAGATTTAAAGATATAGAAATGATGAGGAAGTTACAAGCAACACATTCCATGCATCAACTATCACTTAAAACCAAGGAAAGACATGGAACCAAGAATTTATACCATTTGATTCATTTCAAGCTTTTTTCTCATAACACATGATTCCCCAACTCATACCAAGATATAATCGGAAGAAAATGGAGAGGAGAATGAGAGAAAAACAATCCATATCTTACCTTGGAAGAAGATTGAACAAGGGTTGATCTTGAGCTTAGGGTTAGATTGATCAAACAAGGGTTTTCTTCAAGCTTCTCCTTGGCCTCTTGAGATGATGATGATCGATGAAATGAAATGCATAAGGAACAAATGCTGATATTAAGTGATAAAATGGGTAGAATACGGGTCGGTTCAAGTTTGGTTCGTTTAGTAAATGATTCAAAACAAGTTATAAAGTCGAGGTTGTGGAAAGATTCGTTGTCGAAGGTTCAAACGATATCGAAAAAGTATAAGGTCAAGTTTAATGGATAGGTAACGTCGAAACAAGTTCAACGCCGGTTACGGATCTCGATTTCGAGGTCCGGAGCTCAAGATATCGCGAAAACCGTTCAGGGTTGCCTATATACAAATAGGTCCCTAAACTTTCAAAAAGTGGCAATTAAGCCCCAAACTCAATTTCCAATTGAGTCCAAAACATTCAAATAAGTTACAATCAAGCCCACGTATTACACGAAACATATAATTTCATTCAATTAACACCGAATTCACAAAATTCACATTCTCACCAATTCATTCATATATTCATAACTCAAATTAGAATTCATATAAAATTTAAACAATTAAATCAAATTAGAAACAATTCAATTAGTAAATCAAATTATAAAATCACATAATTAAATAAAAATGCGCACGTAACACTTACCTACACGTGTGAAAACACGGGGCGTTACAACCTCTCCCCCTTAAAGAGAATCCGTCCTCGGATTCATTGCTCGGTCGGAAACAACTCGGGATAGAACTTCTTCATTTTCTCTTCCGTTTCCCACGTAGCTTCTTCCGTCTTATCACTTCGCCACAACACTTTCACCAAGGGAAACCGTCTGTTCCGAAGTTCTTGAAATTTCCGATCCAGAATCTTAACTGGTTTCTGAACAAAAGTGAGATTCGGTTCAAGCTCAACCTCTTCAACCGGTATGATCACTGATTCATCGGGATAGTACTTTCGAAGTTGTGACACATGAAAGACATTGTGAATGCCCGTTAAACTTGGAGGCAAATCCAATCTGTAAGTTGTATCTCCGATTCTCTCCAAAATCTCATAAGGTCCCAAATATCGGGGATTTAACTTTCCTCCTTTTCCAATTCGGGTAAATCCTTTCCGAGGTGAAGCTTTCAGGAATACCCTATCCCCAAATTCAAATTCAAGATCTTTCCTTCGCTTATCTGCATAACTTTTCTGTCGATCTTGGGCTACTTTCATCCGTTGTCGGATAATCTGAACTTTTTCAATAGCATCTTGAATAGCTTTGGAAGGTTTATCTTTCCTTTCACCTCTTTGTACCCCTTCTTGCTTATTCCACTTCTATTCTTCCAAATCGAAAAACAACGGGGATCGACACCTTCTTCCATAAAGAAACTCATACGGTGCCATTTCTATAGAAGCTTGGTAACTGTTATTGTAGGCAAACTCAATCAAGGGCAATTGTTCATTCCATGAACTCGAGAAATCCAACGCACACGCCCTTAACATATCCTCAAGATATCTGATTAACCTTTCAGATTGCCCATCCGTCTGTGGATGAAAAGCTGTACTGAACTGAAGCTTAGTTCCCAAACACTTCTGTAATTCTTGCCAGAACTTGGAAGTGAATCTTGGATCCCTGTCTGAAACAATACTAGCTGGCACTCCATGTAACCGAACAATCTCATCACAATATCTCTTAGCCAACTTACCTATCTTATCTGACATCCGAACTGCAAGAAAATGCGCTGACTTGGTTAACCTGTCCACGATTACCTAAACTCCATTAAATCCACCTTTCACTCTAGGTAAACCCTATACAAAATCCATTGCTATCTGTTCCCATTTCCATTCTGGAATAGGTAGTGGCTGTAACAATCCTGACTGCTTCTGATGCTCAGCTTTCACTAACTGGCAAGTCAGACAATGTTTCACATAATTCACTACATCTCTCTTCAACCCGTTCCACCAATAATACTGTTTCAAGTCCTGATACATCTTGTTTCCACCAGGATGCACCGAATAAACAGTTTTATGAGCTTCATCCAAAATAGCTCTTCTCAATTCCGTTGGAACTACCACTCTGTTCTTAAATCGAAAGATTCCCGTGTCATCGAATCCAAACGGACACTCGGAGTCTGATCGAACCTTCTCAATCAACTTCTAAATCTCAACATCCGTCCGTTGTGCCTCAAATATCTGTTGCCTTAACTTTGGACGTACTGAGATGTTACCAATACGAGCCTTTATCTTAATCAACTCCATTGGTTGTCCAACATTTACCTTCAGATGGGACCCACTAGACTTCCTGCTCAATGCATCCGCGACCACATTAGCTTTACCTGGGTGATACTTAATCACACAATCATAATCCTCGAGAGTCTCCATCCACCTTCGTTGCCTTCTATTCAACTCCTTCTGAGAGAATAAGTACTGAAGACTCTTGTGATCGGTGAAAATCTCAAAAGAAGTTCCATACAAATAATGTCTCCACTTCCCTAAGGCAAAAATCACCGCTGCAAGTTCCAGGTCGTGAGTGGGATAATTCTTCTCATGCTCTTTCAATTTCCTAGAGGCATAAGCAATTACTCTCCCGTTTTGCATCAAAACACAACCTAAGCCTTCATGGGAAGCATCCGTATACACCATAAACCCTTCAATACCATCCGAAAGTGCAAGTATCGGTGCAGAAGTTAACTTATCCTTCAAGAGCTGAAAATTAGCTTCACACTTCTCATCTCATTTAAAATGAACCTCTTTCTTGGTTAATCGGGTCAACGGAGCCGCAATCTTAGAGAAATCCTTAACAAATCTTCGGTAATAACCGGCTAAACCCAAGAAACTTCGGATCTCAGAAACATTCTTAAGACTCTGCCACTTAGAAACTGCCTCTACTTTCGAAGGATCCACTTCTAATCCCTTGCTCGAAATGATATGTCCCAAGAAACTCACCCTGTCAATCCAAAACTCGCATTTACTGAACTTGGCATAAAGTTGGTTATCTCTTAAACTTTCCAATACCAATCTCAAATGCCGAGCATGATCCTCTTCTGACCTTGAGTACCCCAAAATATCATCGATGAAGATCACGACAAACTTATCCAAATACGGCCGGAAAATCCGATGCATCATATCCATAAAAGTTGCTGGCGCATTAGTTAATCCAAATTGCATCACCACGAATTCATAATGTCCATACCGGGTATTAAATCCTGTCTTAGGAATATCTTCCGCCTTGATCTTTAACTGATAATATCCTTGCCTTAAATCGAGCTTGGAATATACTCTCGACCCTTGTAACATGTCAAACAAATCCTCTATATTAGGCAATGGATACTTATTCTTTACAGTCATTCGATTCAACTCCCGATAGTCAATGCACATCCTCAAGGTTCCATCTTTCTTCTTAACAAAGAGAACCGGCGCACCCCACGGTGACGAACTTGGTCGAATATAACCGTTCTTGAGAAGATCTTCCAGCTGAACTTTTAACTCCTGTAACTCTGTCGGTGCCATCCGGTAAGGAGTCTTAGAATAAGGTTCAGATCCCGGATATAAGTCTATTACAAATTCGATCTCTCGATCCGGAGGCAAAGAACCTAAAACTTCGGGAAACACCTCAAGATATTCCTTCACCACTTCTGTCTCTTCGAGTTTCGCCTGATCTTTTGGCTTATTCAAGATATAAGCAATAAATCCCGTTGCCCCATTCCTTATAAACTTATGAGCCTCAGTAAACGACAAAAGAGGTGTAATCTCTGATTCTTTCCCCACTGTCACTTCTTCTCCCAACTTAACTGTCTTGGTGAAACAATCAACCGTGGCGTGATACCGAAACAACCAATCCATTCCCAGAATAACCCCATATCTGTTCATCGGCATTACCACCAAATCTGCCTGATATTCTCTGCCTTCAAAGCCAAACACACAATCTCTAACCACCCGATCCGTCTCAAGACTTCCACCCAACGGCGAACTCACCACATAACAAGCATTTAAGCACGTAACAGGCAAACACAAAGTATCAATTAATTTGCAAGATATAAAAGAATGAGTAGCGCCAGGGTCAAATAATGCATGTATGTTCGTGTCATGGATGCATATCGTACCTTCCACCATAGCATTGGGATTAGCTTCCACATTTTGCTCTTCACCCGCAAGGGCATATGCGCGAGCTGGGATCATCGGCCTTTGAGCTCCCGGTTGATATCCCGGAGTCTTATCTGGACAAGTATTGGCCATATGCGTCGTTTTCCCGCAAATCAAACACTGTCCCAACCTCCTTCTGCAAGTGTTATAGGTGTGAGTCGGGCCTCCACAAAATAGACATGGTGACCTATCATGGCGAGGATCAGAAGTAGCCGGAGGTACTTGTGGTTTTGGTGGTGCAGCTCCCATAGGTTTAAACTTCTTATTTTGCCCTTGAAATGGCTGAGGAGGAGATACCATAGGCCTTTTCCCTTTTCCAAACCCCGATCCTTGTCCCATTTGCATACGAGGTAAGGGGTCCTTTTTCTTATACTCCTCTTCCAACACCAATGCCCTTTGTACCGTGTCAGTAAAAGATTCAAAGTTATGGCCGGCGTGCCCGTGTCTCAGATCCTGTCTCAATCCCGAAATAAACCTCTTTGCTTTTCTCTTTTCATCCCTTGTAATGTGAGGTGCATACTTTCCAAGCCTGTTGAAAAGAGAAAGATACTGAGCCACCGTGCGAGTCCCTTGCTTCAGATCCATAAATTCTTGTTCTTGTCTTTCTCGAACGACTTCGGGAACAAAGGCTTCTCTAAACTCCCTTACAAAGACTTCCCAATTGACTTCTTCCCCTTCCACTTTGAGCTTCTCTCGGGTGCGTTCCCACCAATCATAAGCCTCTCCATCCAGTTGGAAAATAGCAAATTGAGCTTTCTCTTGAGAGGTAAATTGTCTAACATTAAAAATCCTCTCAATCCTAGTGAGCCATCCTTCCGATATCGCATCATCTACCGAACCGAAAAACCTTGGAGGATTATAACTCAAAAACAACCCATAATGATCTCTCGGGTTCTTTGGAGGAGGTGCTTGATGTTCAGCCTGAGGTTGTACTGGAGGATCCTGAGCCCTTCTATGTTCCACGTGGTTATATACCACCTCCATAAAGTGCTCCATATTCATAGGCGGCTGTGGAGGATTAGGAGAACGATCACGGTGGTGATGATGATGTCCCGGAGACCTTTCCCGTTGTCTTCTAGGAGGCATCGTATCAATTCAAACACTAACATGCATGCTAATTTTAGTTCATGCGTGACAATACATTAAATTCAATCAATCATTCAAGTCAGGAATCAAAACACCTTATCATATAAAAAAAATGCAAAAGCTCCAAATTACAAGTAATTCCTACCGCCGAACGACCTACTGACTCAACACGACATTAGAACCCTGGTTTTGCAACCCTGGGCTCTGATACCACTCAAAGGATGTAACGCCCGAGCGCGAGACGTCACATCCCCCGCACCATGACCCGACCCGTATACGAAATGGGTTTCCATACACGTGCCGAATCGTAGCGAACGGAGACATACACACTCGCTAAGCCAGGCGGGACTAGCCTATAACTTAAACCCCAACAACAATCAAAGTAACAACAGAGCAATAGAAAAGCGGAAGCAATCCTTCATATAATATATATTGAGCTAGATGCTCTAGGTACCAACATGTAATTCATATATTGAGCTATACGCTCTATGTACCAATATTTTAGGTAAGATACATATAGGTACCATATCCATGTACGCTCGAAACATAACAAAAACCAAAAGTGAACAAAATGTAATCATATGTGTGTAAAGGAAAGGCTAGACACAATGCAAGACTCTCCCTGACTGGTATCCCGCCTAGCATCCCCCTTCCTGCAAAAACAACTGAAACAACTCCGGGTTCAGTCTTAGACAGACTGGTGGGTATAAAAAGAAATAGGCATAATATCATAATATTGCGGAATTTAACCACGTACATGCAAATTATAATCCTTATTCGAGGTTTTGAATCCTTTTTCCCAAGTGGGAAAATAAATACAATGAATAGGATTATAACCATTCATTTCATTCATTAGGTCATTTGTGGCCCGGCGAGAGGGCGTGCATTATCTCCAATCACCACCTCGTGTAATTCATTAATCATTCATTCATTCGTTCATGTATTCTTTCTTTCGTGCACATTCATTAGAACATTCATTCGTTCATTCATATACTCCTTTTTTCCTCCGGGTAAGGAACGGGTTTGCAAGGCCCGAACCCTCATTCATTAATGCTAGAGGGATACATGAATCCCCAAAAGCGCGGGACCCCTTTCATTCACTAATCTCCTAGTGAATTCCAGGTTACCGAAATTGTTGGAACTAGTAAAAATGGATTCCCGTCAGCCCATGCTTCCCCGGTTCACCATTACACTAAGTCCCGGGCCCTCATTCATTGTGATCACTCAATCATTACTCGCCAAAACATTTGGTAGGATATTCAAGAAAAAGGCTTTCGTTTAAAACATTTGTTCGTTAAAAAACTTGGTATAAATACCTATATAGGGTTTTGGCCAAAATCTTGCACATTAAGTTTTCGGGGTCATATTGTTATCTAATAGAAGAAAAAACCCACCAGGCAGACAAAAAGAACCCGACAAAGCTCTCACTGCCCGACCTCGTCACCCACTGGATCAAGATCTGTGTGAAAAAGGTAGTGTGAGACTCAATCATGACCACATTAGACGCTCGGCTATGCAATCATGCTATGGAAATCTTAAAATGCAATAATATGTTCAAATATGGTCATGAATATCATAGAATTCAATTAAACGCATAATTCACCAAGTTTCGTTCATTATACGGTAAAACCGTCTTCATTCCCGTTCGTATCGTTCATACTTTCATACTTTCATTCATATGGTCATCAATATCAAATATCAATCATAAAACATAACTTTAATACATTCACGTTACATACAATACACAAATACTAGCAATAAACGCAAAACAAGAAATAAAAGAGTTCCCCCAAAGCTGCTATTACAAATGGCATGGCCGTGTTGAGTTTTCAAAGGAAACGGACACGGCCGTGTCCGAGGTTTAAAATCAGAAAAATTCAAAGTCGAGGGCTTGACACGGTCGTGTTGAGTTTTCAAAGCGTTTGGACACGGCCGTGTCCGAGGTTAAATTTAGAAAAATTCAAAGTCGAGAGCCCAACACGGCCGTGTCCATTTTCAGTTCAAAGCTGACACGGTCGTGTCAGCTCATCGTCTTCACAAGAGAAACAGAGCATAAACTCTGTTTCTTCGAGGGAAAAGCTTGCAAAACAGGGCAGCAACAAGGAAGCTCTTTTGTACCACTTAGACATGTATTCAAGTCATATAATTCACATATAACATGCAATCCAATCATATGTGCAAGAATTCACACCCAAAGTTGGCAAAAGATCACTCAACAACCAAGTTCTTATCCATGGAAGCTTCAAGCTTCAACAATGGCACATCATGTAATACATATCCAACATGAGATTTAAAGATATAGAAATGATGAGGAAGTTACAAGCAACACATTCCATGCATCAACTATCACTTAAAACCAAGGAAAGACATGGAACCAAGAATTTATACCATTTGATTCATTTCAAGCTTTTTTCTCATAACACATGATTCCCCAACTCATACCAAGATATAATCGGAAGAAAATGGAGGGGAGAATGAGAGATAAACAATCCATATCTTACCTTGGAAGAAGATTGAACAAGAGTTGATCTTGAGCTTAGGGTTAGATTGATCAAACAAGGGTTTTCTTCAAGCTTCTCCTTGGCCTCTTGAGATGATGATGATCGATGAAATGAAATGCATAAGGGACAAATGCTGATATTAAGTGATAAAATGGGTAGAATACGGGTCGGTTCAAGTCCGGGTCGTTTAGTAAACGGTTCAAAACAAGTTATAAAGTCGAGGTTGTGGAAAGATTCGTTGTCGAAGGTTCAAACGATATCGAAAAAGTATAAGGTCAAGTTTAATGGATAGGTAACGTCGAAACAAGTTCAACGCCGGTTACGGATCTCGATTTCGAGGTCCGGAGCTCAAGATATCGTGAAAACCGTTCAGGGTTGCCTATATACAAATAGGTCCCTAAACTTTCAAAAAGTGGCAATTAAGCCCCAAACTCAATTTCCAATTGAGTCCAAAACATTCAAATAAGTTACAATCAAGCCCACGTATTACACGAAACATATAATTTCATTCAATTAACACCGAATTCACAAAATTCACATTCTCACCAATTCATTCATATATTCATAACTCAAATTAGAATTCATATAAAATTTAAACAATTAAATCAAATTAGAAACAATTCAATTAGTAAATCAAATTATAAAATCACATAATTAAATAAAAATACGCACGTAACACTTACCTACACGTGTGAAAACACGGAGCGTTACAGTTTTGGACTAATTTGTAACTTTTTGAAAGTTTTGGACTCATTTCAAAAATGAGTCATTTTAGTACATGTGTGCACGTTTTAATTTATATCTTGAGCTACGGCACTCGGATTCGAGCCCCGTCTTTGGCGTTCAACTCCTTTGGACAACCCGGACGCAATGGAACAAGTTTCGTAATCTTTCGATGTCATTTCGATCCCCGACAAAGCAAATTTCAGCCATACGTACCCTAAAACAACCCTATGACCTATCTTGAAGCTATTAAACCTAATCCTCATCATTTTTCTTTACTTATTTCATTCTAAATCATCCTCTCTCTCACCCATACCTGCTGCATCATTCCTCACCAAGTGAAAAAGGGGAAAACGTGAAGGAAGAGGAAGAAAGAAGAAAGAAGAAGGGAAACCTCCATCTTTGGCCATTCTTTGAACTCAATCCATTCGATCCTTTGCCTCTTCTTCAAGATCAAGGTATGAATCTTAATCTCCATGTTCTTGTGATTATTTTGCCCTACTTGAATCATATATTATGATAAAGGATCCATGTACATGCTATATTTGATGAATAGCTAGGTTAAACTTGGAAATTCTTGATTATATGTTACCATGCACATACGTGGCTGAAATTTCATGAAATCTTGCTTGTTTCTCGTGGTTTTAACTGCTATTTTGTACCCATACCTGCTGCATCGAACTGTTGTGAATTATGGAAGAAAACAGGGGATTTTACAAGCTTTTTAAGGCATGAAAGTGTTGAGTTTTCCTTCCTTGGCTGCTGTCACGTTTTGCCGACGCTGTGTGTTGATTTAGGACTGAAATTGCTGCGTTAGTTTGAGTTGTTGCTGCTGTCAATTTACTGCGTTAATTGCTGCTGCGTATGCCCTGATTCTTGCCCTGTTTTGAGCTGCTAAATTGTTGTTCTTTTGCTGCTGCGTTTGCTGCGGGTGTGTGACTATGTTGCTGCGTTCTTTGTGCTATTTTGCCTTGAATTGTTGCTCCATGACTGCCCTTTTGTTGCTGCTTCGTTCCCCTGCATATTTTCCCCTGTTTTTGCACTTTTAGAACTGCTGTTGCCGCTGTTACTCTGCTGTTGTGACAGCTTTACCCGGGCGGGGAGAAATGTCAAGGAAAAGTCCCCGGCCAGGGACTTTTGATGCAGAAACCACGGGGCTGCTCTTGTTGTGTGGTTGTGCATGTATTTTTGGTATAAGTGTGTGCATGCATATTATATGTACGTGTGTGCTTGGAGTATGTTTGATTTCATGTATGGAGTGGCCTTTAATGTAGTTGTACGTGTGTTCTTTTGTTCAATTAATGCATGCATGTATATATATGTTTTTATGTTGTATTCATTTATGTGTGTGCCTGAGTATACATAAATATATCTGAGAATTAGATGCATGAAATTGGTAATTGATATATATATCTAAGTGTGCTTGAGTATGTGTACGTGTGTGCATGCATGGTAAATATATATATGTATATGATTTGTATTTGGTGCATGTGTGTGCGTCTACGTGTATGTATATATATATATATATATATATATATATTATATGCTTTATATATATAATGTATATTATATATTTATATTTTAATTATGGAAATGATTTTATTAAGTTTATATTTGTTATGATCTTAATTAATTCGATCTCGCGTGCATGATTTTCGTATTTAATTTCATGCTCTTTAAATGCCTTCTTTTAATTGCTTATGACTTATATGTTATGAAAACATATTATATTATATTTTTAATGTCTTGAATTAATTTTATGGATTCTTTTGACTCTAAGCTTATCCTATGATATTGATTCATGAATAAGCAATGTGTTATGATATCGATATGAAATTATGCTATGATAATGAAAGGAAAAACGTGAAATGAAATTTGTTAATGTTTAATTGTTCATTTGATATTTTCTTGCATTCATATGTATCGCCGTGCGTCTAAGTGGTACATGTTTGAGTCTAAGTCTTTAGTATTTCGTTGGTTTGTCTCAGGGGTGCTTCCGGGAGGAGTCGTGCCCGGATTTTAAGTTTTTCGGATCGTTTCTTGCACCACGACACTCGTTTGTTCAAAGGTGAGGTTTAGGTTCTTTTCTTTTTAGTTAAGCGACCTAAGACCCTTAAATGCTCATTTTCTAGCCCGCATGCGACTATATGTTATATATATAGTTAAATATGTCTAATGTATGATATGTTTATGATCTTGTTATCAAGTTTTGGCTTTCAAAGGGGCTATATCTACGAGCATATATGAGCTTATGTTTTAGTGAATGTTTAATGTTTAATGTTTATGAAAGCTTAATGTTAATGTTCGTAATGTTAATGGTTTGTAATGAGCGAGAATGCAACGAAAGGTAAGGTATTGTAATGGTAATGTTGGGCCTCAGAGGTGTGGGTTAGGGGGACCCAGGACGACCATGGGGTCGCCGGTTATTGACCACAGTACACATCTCCACAGTTTGATAGGATCAACCTGGAACCCACTAGGAGGTTTGGTGGGGGATGGAATCCTCGGGCGTGAGCGTCATGAAACTCACTACCCATACTTAACGTAATGGATGGTTAGGGTCGGCCGGCCCTTCCATCACCGGAGAAGGGGATTTAACGTGATTTCTGTTTTATAATGTAATGTAATGAGGAGCCCAGGACGGGATATCTGCCCGTACTCGTCGAGCTTAATGAATTGGTTGGATTATGGAACGGGAATAGAGTCTTTATTAATGTAAGGTATACGTATATGATATGTTATGTCCTTTGAAAATATTTTGGTATGCAAAACCTATTCCCGGTTCATAATCTTTATCTTTTACGTGCTTTGCTCTATTTATGTATAGTGTGTGGGTGTGCGTTAGCCCCCTTACTCAGTCGAGATATGACTGACACCTCTCCTTTTCCCACTTTTAGTTTGCAGGTATTTGAGCACGAGCTAGGCGGAGAAGTGGGTCGTTCGAGTCTCACTTTTGGGTGTAGGTCGTGTTAGGTGCATTGCATTCATTTTGTCTTGTATTTACGAAATTGATTATGTTATGAATTTTGTGATGGAAATATGAATCGTTATGGCTACACGTATTTGATCATTTGATGTATATTATAATTTGAAATTTTATATTCTAGAACTCCTTTGCTTCCGCTAAGTGATTAGTTGTTGGGCGCTCTAAGTATGTTTTAGCTCCGCCTAGCCTAGAGAGTGTGTGGTCTCCCGTTCGCTTAGACATGGGCTCGTGTATGGACTTCCCATTTCATATGCGTGTTCGGGTCTAGGTGCGGGGGATGTGGTGGCCCGCGCTCCGGGTGCTACATGAGCATCTCCATGACATAATATCATCTCTTATGCATATCATATCATACTCATTTCATTGCCGAGCGTCATATATGGTCATTTTGAGTCTTACACTCCTTTTGCACAGATTTGGGTACGGTCAAAGACGAGGGCGAGCTTTGAGACGCTTGTACCTTTCCTTTTGAACTTTTAAGGTAGGTTTCTCTTCTAATAGCTAAACGGCCCGATATATCCCTTACGTGAAACGTTTTGAGTCAAAATAGTATATATGTATATATCGAGTCTTTTAAGAGTAAATGATTTCAAACATAAGCCCTTCTTTTATGAATTCCTACCTTACGTGTTGTCGAGAACTTGATTATGAAAGCACGGGCCTAGGAACATAGTTCATGTAGCGATCCGGGGAGGCACGGGCCGATGGTGATCCTGTGTGCTAGTTCCAACCAAACTACGGTGATACCGGACCTCGCTAGGAGATTAGCGAGGAATGGGAGCTGAGTGCCTTTGGGGGATTCATGTACCCCCATTGGCCTATGTATGGACTGGTGGTCGGGTCTTGCAAGCTCGTCCACCACCCGGAGGAAAAAGGTGTATATGTATGATTATGATCATGATATGAATGTGCACGAAAGATATATCTATGATAACCAATGAATCATATTATGAATACACAAGGAGAAGGTTGGAGATTATGCACGCCCACTCACCGGGCCTTGAAACTTGTCACGCCCCAGGTCCACGGGCCCGTTGGATGCGAGCACAAGTCTCCAAGCCCACTGAGTATAGCTTGAAATTGGGCCTAAACCACTGCCCAAAAGGGATATCCATTAGTTATACTTGAACTCTTTAACTTATATACTGAACTTAATCCTTATACTTTCCCGATATGGGACAAGGGTGTCACAATCACCCCTCCTTCAGAATCGCGACGTCCTCGTCGCGGTATGACATATAGCCCATGACCGACTCATCTACGTTGGGACTCTAGAGGTGGCTCCTATGGGCTCAAGAGGTGGCTCCCACACATGTAGCACTTTGCCACGCAGGCTCAAGAGGTGGCTCCGATGTGCGTAGCACTTAGCTCCTGCGACTGACGTACGGCTCTGATACCATTTGTCACGGCCCGGGTTCGCGGGCCCGTTGGACGCGAGCACAAGTCTCCAAGCCCACTGAGTATAACCTGAAATTGGGCCTAAACCACTGCCCAAAAGGGATATCCATTGGTTATACTTGAACTCTTTAACTTATATACTGAACTTAACTCTTATACTTTCCCAATGTGGGACAGGGGTGTCACAATCACCCCTCCTTCAGAATCGCGACATCCTCGTCGCGGCATGACATATAGCCCATGACCGACTCGTCTGCATTGGGACTCTAGAGGTGGCTCCTACGGGCTCAAGAGGTGGCTCCCACACATGTAACACTTTGCCCCGCATGCTCAAGACGTGGCTCCCATGTGCGTAGCACTTTGCCCCGTATAGCACTTAGCTCCTGCGGCTGACGAGCGGCTCTGATACCCTTTTCACTCCCTGGGTCCGTGGGCCCGTTGGACGCGAGCACAAGTCTCCAAGCCCACTGAGTATAACCTGAAATTGGGCCTAAACCACTGCCCAAAAGGGATATCCATTGGTTATACTTGAACTCTTTAACTTATATACTGAACATAATCCTTACGCTTTCTCGATGTGGGACAGGGGTGTCACAAAACTCATGATTAAATATGAATGAATATGACAGTTATAATCCCGTAGATGTTCTTCTTGTTTTACCCACTTGGGAAATTTTGTAAAAACTTCATATGGGATTATGGCTTGCATGGATATGTTTAAATTCCATGATATTTATACTTATGCCTGTTTTATACCAACCAGTCTCCTATAGACTGAACCCGGTTTGTTTTCAATTTTTTTATGTAGGTTAAGGAGTGCTAGGCGGGAATACAAGTCCTCTAGGTCTTGCATTAGTGTTTAGCACTCTCTTTATGTTTCACTCACACTCATATTACTATTTTGATATATGATCATGTATATGGAGCACATATGATTTTGTAGGCCGTGTGGACCGTTGAATACTTGAATGGTAATGTATATCTATTTTGGAGCTCGGTGGCTCATTGTGTATATATACATATGTTGATTAGCTTCCGGATTTTGTTATTATTCGGATTTTCATTGTCTTGTTCTTGTATGGTTTAAGGGTTAGTTCCCGCCCAGCATAGAGTGTGTGTTGTATACCCGTTCGTCGTGATTTGGCACGTGTATGGACTTTCATTTCATATATAGGTCGATTCTCGGTGCGGGGATGTGGCACCTTACGCTCGGGTGCTACATGTCTTGTCTCCCTATTTAAGGGTATGAAATCCTTCGAATCTTCGATTTCGTAGAACGGTCGGTGTATACCTCTTTCTGAATTCCCGAACAAACACATTCCAAGTCAATTCTTCGCTTGTTGCTTCTAGTTGTTGAGTAACTTTTGACCACCATAATTTTGCTTGCCCTTATAGAAGTAGTGGAACAAGGTGAACCATATTTTGAGGGTTACATTGCCACACTCGAAATATTCCTTCTATCTCCGATAGCCATTCCTCGGCCTCGATATCATTGCCTCCTCGGAATTGGGAAGGGTTGAAGGTCCCAAACTCCCGGTACGAAGTTGCTATCGGATCCATATGTCGCACCATAGTGGAAGATTGTCCTTGATTCGGTTAGAAGTGTTGAAACATCGCGGTCATAAACTCCTCAACATTAAAGGATGGACGAGGATGTTGATGTAAAGGTTGACCAAAGTGTTGTCAACGCGGTGACATCCTAAAAATCTCAACAACTACAATAAAGAGATAGGTGCATGTCAGTTAGTAAATGCATGTTCATGTGATAGAAAAGAAGTTTCAGAAGGAAAACTGCAACCGGCGTGGGCTTTGAGGTGTTTGGACCGAGTAAGAACAGAGAAATTAGGAGAGGAATTGAAAGGCCAAATTTTTGGGTTGCCATTTGGACTAAAGTTCTCTCTAAATGAAAATTACTCATCAAGAATTTCAACGAAAGAAAGATCGACGGAGTTCACCAGGTAACGGCGGAAATTTTAAGGGGGAGAGCATGACAAGAGGTAAATTAGAAACTAGAGGTCGTGCCAAAGAAATATTATGGTAGGAACAACGGAACTGCAAATTTGATAGGACCTGGAAGCCCTTATGGTGGTGAGCGAATATTACGACTTTAAAGATTAATCATTAAAGTGAGGGCTGAGTCAGTAAATTCAGGTTGAAAATTATCATGAGGATTAGAGAAAATAGCTTATCAAATGTTTCCACATATGCAAGTTTGACTTGGAGGTAAAGAAGTTATGAAGAAGTTAAGGAAACTTTTTATTTGAATTGTCGAGAGGGAACCGATTGAAATTAGCATAGAAAAGAATGCTGCCATTAAAGCTTGGTTCAATGAGTTCGGAAGGAGTTGAGAAGAAACAATATCTGAGAGGATGAACATCGGGAAAACTAAATCAAACTCTAAGAATCATCAAGAATATTTTATCCTCGCTTAAAGAACTGTAAGGGCCAAATACCGAATATAACTCTAAGGTGATAAAGAGAATGAAGGGATACTCTGGACGGAAGACGAGAAAAGATTCGTGTTAAGATAGACCATAAAAATAAATATCTCCAGGTTGGGATTGAATCGTCAAGGTTGTCAAGAGTGGTTATCCTCGGGGATATGTTAAACACCGATATTCGTAAAGATAGAAGCTATGGATCTGATTTCGGGAAGGATGATTTAATTGTATATAGGGGATCAAAGCTCGGTTGTTAAAGAGTGGGTTTGAGTGAAGGGAACTTATAGGGATTGAGGAAGGACCGAAGCAGAAAATTAAAAGCAGTACAAGTCAAAAGGGATTTAAGAGTAAAATCCTTAAAGGATTTATCAATTGCTTCACCGGGGTACCCTGAAGAGTTTAAAGACAAGCCAAGCACTGAGTTTATTTTCGTGGCAGATCATGCATTGGACAACGAAACTCACAATTCTAAATTTCACGGCCACGGCGAACGGTACTTGTAGCATCCATGATACATGCATTCATGTAAAATTTAATTTAAATAATTTCTATGTTATGTGCTTTGATTCCTTATCATGTTAAATTACTAGGAGAAATGATAATCAACGTGGATGATAGCTAGTTCTTGCTTTGGGTGTCTTATGTGATTTTCATTATGATGTTGCATTGTGTTCCTCGGGAGTATTGGAGACATCCTTGCTTTATTTTTGGTTGTAAGAGACGGGGATTCTTTTATTTTTGTTTGAGAGACGGGGTGCTCTCTTTGCTTGCGAGAGACGGGGTTCTCTCATTATTGCTCGAGAGACGGGGCTCTCTCCGTGTTGCTTGTGAGAGACGGGGAAGCTCTCATTGTTTGTTTGGTCGAGTAGTGAATCCGAGGACGGATTCTTTTTAAGGGGGGAGAGATTGTAACGCCCCAACTTCTTCGTATTTTATTATAACGTATGTGTTTACTAATTTGCGTGAATTAATTGGCTATAAGTGTTTTCTATATTTAAATTTCTTTATTTAAATGTTAAATATGTGTTTAATTGAAATATATGCATTAATTGAATTGGAATTAATATGAATAACTTGTGTGCTCCTTAATTGCGTGTTTAAATTATTTAATTGCTTGATTAATCGTTTTTGCTAATTACTAATTGTAATTTTCATTAATTTTCCATTATATGCATTTCGTTATATTTTTATTAAATATTTAAAATGGATTCTTAAATTTTATTTGAATTTTGAAACTATATGAATTCTTGATCAACTTGCATTTACGTGACAAGTTGCGCGCCATTACAATATTAAATGAATTCGGAATTTTGTGGAAATTTAATATGTTGTAGGTATGTGTGTCATGAATGTGTAAGTATTCTCGTTTTACATTTTCGGATTCGTTTGTTGTGTTTTAAATTTATTTGGTATGTTTGGAACCAAACCGGGGGCTAATCGGCACTTAGCGCACCCTTGGTTCCGTATGTGATATCTTGAGCTAGGCATCTCAGAATCGAGTTCTGTCAACTCCGTTGAACTCATAACGAAAAATTGGGTTCAATAAACTTAACCTCATATTTTTCTAAGATTATTTGAACCCCCGAAATTCAACCGAAAACCGAAACGGATGCAATTTGCCACCCTTTACTAAGAATGCCATATCTCCTTCAAACCATGACCAAATTAACCATGGTTTTTTAGGCCATGGAACCCTAGTTAAGACCACTATCTGAACCTTATCCCCCTAAACTGAACCAACCCTCACAACCAAGAGAAATACCAGCCCAAGTCCCTGCTCCAGTTTCATCCCGTCACCATGCCCAACCCTGGAGATTCAATCTCAAATCTCTTTCATCATTCATCCAATTCACAAGGTGAGTTTAGGGTTATGTTATACATTAAATACGAGTCATCATGATCCATTCATCCCCAATTTTGAACATGATTTCATGGGTTTATGGCCGAAAAGAAGAGATAGTTAGGTTTTAGATACATGTGTTGATCTCGCTCGTTCCTTGATGACTTAGGTTGATTCCAAGCATGAATATGATTGTCTTAACTTCCTCTTTACATTCATGATCATGTATTTTATGATGGTTAAGGGTTTCATGAGTTTCCATGAATGGAGTTTTGAAGAAAAGTCATGAAATGATCATCCATTCCTTCATCTCACGTTTCAACACTTGGAGAGCATGTTTGCATGATGTTTTGGAGTTGTTTCATTGCATATTTGAGATCATGTCATAGCTGAGCATGTTGCTAAAGTGGTGGTATGGTTCTGCTCTGTTTTCGTTCCATTTTTGCTGCTGTAACAGGTTGGTCGGGGCCGCAATCGAACCATAAAGGAAAATGGTAGCGGCCGCGACCCTTTCACACATTTGGAGGTCTTCAGGTCGCGGCCAACACCCTAATTTGGCCATGTTTCGAGTTTTTGGAAAAATTGATCCAAAATCCAAATTTTGCATGGGTAGCGGCCGCTACCATTTCATAAAGGAAATGGGTCGCGGTCGCGACCCTCATCTAATCTGCATGAGATTTCAGTTTTTTAACTTGATTTGCATGGCTTCGTTGGCTCATTTTTGGTTAAATCACTTCATTAACATGTCATGTAATCTGTTATCTTATGTGTTGTGAAAGTTGGTAAGTTTTTGTTGAATATTTTCCGAGTTATGGGTCAATATGTCATTAATGCTTCCAATGTGTGCATGCATGGAATGTTGCTCTTAAAGATGGACCCTAATTGCTTGCTATCTTTTATTTTATGACTTGAATGAAATTTATACGTGTTACATGACGTGTTATGCTCGTTAATTGGAATCCTTGGATTCATTTGGCTTGAGATATGAAGGACATGAACTTAAATGAATTTAAACGATACATGTATGCCTTGATGTTTCATGTTTGAACCTTAAGTAGCATCTTACTCCCTTTTAATAACTTATATGAATTGTATACATGGTATACTATGTATTATGTGGTTCATTTGAATTCCTTGAATTAATTTGGTAGGATTTATGAAAGATATGAAACACATGAATATGAAACCACCATGCACTGAACGTTTAGATATGAAACACATGATTCATTCTTCTTATGTATCTCATATCATGTGCATAGCATGTTGTGCGTCGATGTGGTCTTATATTGAGTCAGTTCTCACGAGTAGACCTTGCTTCTTCTCTTGTACAGTTCGTTTCCAGGGCGGAGACTTCCGATTTGAATAGGCACGTGCATTACTTATGCATTTTGTCTCGTGGTATTCCAGGTGCGGGTGTTCTTGTTCTAGCTATGTATCAAACCCTACAACCCTTATGTGAAAAGATTTGGCCAAAACCTTATGTATATGTACATATGATATTTTTAAAGTAGAGTCATCGAGTAAACCCTTTTCTAATGAATTATGAAATATGTTATGTTTGTTATGAATCAAATGTTTTGGCGAGAATATGATTATGAACATGATTATGA
This sequence comes from Lantana camara, assembly GCA_037501455.1. Taxonomy (NCBI): domain Eukaryota; kingdom Viridiplantae; phylum Streptophyta; class Magnoliopsida; order Lamiales; family Verbenaceae; genus Lantana; species Lantana camara. Next base: position 64,520,082 of record CM074855.1, read on the forward strand.
ATGCACGGGCCTAGGGACTTAGTGCAAGTGGCTAACTAGGGAGGCAAGGGCCGACGGTGATCCCTTGTACTAGTCCCACCACATTTATGGTGATACCGACCCTCGCTAGGAGGTTTAGCGGGGAATGGGAGCTGAGTGCCCTTGGGGGATTCATGTACCCCCATTGGCCTATGTATGGACCGGTGGTCGGGTCTTGCTAACCCGTCCACCACCCGGAGGAAGAAGGTTGGAATTATGTTATGATTATGATTATGCTATGATTGTTATGTACCGTGCGGGAAGGCCGGGACATGGATTGCCCAAACGACTATGTCTTATGTTATGATATATGATTTGTGTGTATTATAATATATTGCCTGATCACGTATTCAATGTATTAATGATATTTGTCGTACACAGTCAGAGTTTGGTTGGAGATAATGCACGCTCACTCGTCGAGACTTAATGTTTATGTATGATTTATTAACTTAATGAATTTAATATGATTAGTCGTAAAGTCCGAGCATTGCTTAGCTATTCTCTTGCCCTCTTGGGAACTAACTTTAAATAAAACTTTTGCTAGGGATTTATGACTTGCATGTGCATATTTTTATAGATATGTATCACTCCTGCTCACTCAGTCTTCTAGAGACTGACCCTCTCCCTCCCCAATCTTTTAGTGTGCAGGTTTGGCGTTGGAGTTTCGAGCTAGGCGGATTTGTTGAGTCTTTGAGTCGGTTAGGTTAAGTTAGAAGAGTCTCTTCACTCGCATATGTATTTGAATTGTGTATAATCCGACTTTGTAAGATTATGAATTTGAATCTTTATGTATTTGTTATTGAATTGCCTTGCCGGGCTTTGTTATGAGTTAAAAAGAGGCCTGAGGAGCCCAAGTCTGCCTGTGATTCGTGTATTTAATTTCTGCAGGCCGTGGCCAATGCATGTGGTTGGATTTTAGTTTTCCGTTGCATTATGTTTTGTTGGTTGGTTATATTTGCAGGGTCTAAGTTCCGCCTACCTTAGGAGGGTTCTTTTGTTTGTCTCCCGTTTGCTATGGTTTGATACGGGTGTGAACTTCCCATTTCGTTACTCGTGTTGAGCCATAGTGTGGGGGATCTGGTGCCTCACGTGTGGGGTGCTACATCCTTAAGTGGTATCAGAGCCCGGTTTTAAAACCGGTTTTCTCGTGTTGTGTTTGAGTCAGTCTGGGTCGTACGGTTTAGGAACTACGTGACAATGTGTGCATTGTATCGATCTTGAATATGAAATTTGGCTTTACTTTTGAATCTTGTTGAATTAAATGTTGCATCTTTACATTGGATCGGTGCCTTTCATGTTGAATATGTGCAATGAGCATACACTAATCGCATGCATATATTCTCGAAATGAGTTATGATTTCTAGGTTATGAAGATGATATCAAACTACGGCCAAGTCCTACGATCACAGCAATTTATTATAAATTCTTTCTGAGGCATGGAAGATAGGAAGCGTGGAGAATATAGAGAACTCGAGATACGTGGTCTTCACAGCTGGAGTTAGAGTTAATGACTAGGAGTCGGAATGGAGGATCGTTTTGGAGATGCAAGGGTAGAAAGGCATTTGATGAGATAAGAAGTGGTTCGGGGAACGTTGTTGACTCCGAAGATTGATATATGCAGCTCTCCAACATAAAATACGATAATCGGATTGAACGGGGTCGTTCAGCCTAAGGAATGAACCTTGAAGGTATTTTGGTTCAGGGCTCGGATTATTGAAGTGATATTGATAATGAAGAAGAGTCAAGGTAAAAGGGGTCTGGTGGGAGTCATGCACCAAGGGACATCAAGGAAGGGTTTCTAAATAAACCTATTTATTAGAACTTGAGTTGTAGAAGTCAAGATCGGGAAGAGTTCGGATTCGAGTATTCTAGATTTCGATTAAGATGGAAGACGAGTCAGGAAGGGATTGAAGAAAGGTAAGTAAGGTGATAAATACAAATTCATGGAAGGTGACAGTACTAAAGATCAGATTTGAGTTCATTTTCCAAATCCAAGCTGAATTGTCGTGTTGTGAGGTTGAAATGGGAAATATGGAGCAACAAATGGAAACGGTAAAGAAAAGCAAAGACTCGTTGGGAGGAAATCATGTACTCCAGTATAAGCAATCGGAAAACGAGTTTGATTCACTAATCTACACTCATAACGGATAAGCACGGGAGTCTTGATCACGGCAATGATGAGAAGTAAGGTTCAGAACTACATTAGGGTTCATTTGTATAAGAAAACTTGGGCAACGTTGAAGGGTGATTCTCGGGGAGAAATCTAGATGCTTATTCAGTGGATGTCAAAGAAATCAGGGGTTGATTCGGACCGTGGAAGATACAAGTGATGCACAATGATTCATGGAAAATTTGAAGTCCGTGGGAAAGACAAGGTGTGATTAGCAAGTCAAAGTAATCTCGTGATTGGAGGAACGAGGAAAAGCTACTGAGCTAACGGCTTACTACAATGGTGACAGGTTCAAAACATTCATGGCACGTGCATCATATTTTGTATCAATTGTTTATTCCCTTTACTTTGGTTCGTGCGCGTATTTCTATCTGATTTCGTTGCCCTAATGTGCTGCATAATTAATTGTTTTAAGTGTGTCACGTGTATTGTCATTTTAACCCGACATGCATTCTAGTGTTTATTTGATAGGAAGTTCTGTCATCTCATTTATCAAGTATCTCTGTGAACAGGCCACATTTGAGTTACGAGGAAAAGACATAATGGGATGGTGTGTTTCAAGGAAGGTGACTTCGAGAAATAACGAACTTCAAGTAAGGGATAGGTTGATGGAAAAGAAGTTTCAGAAGGAAAACTGTAACATCCCGACTGATCAGACTTTTCAGGTAACCTCTTATGTGCGTTATTTAGTTAGTTCTTTAAGTAATTATGTGATATTAATTGTCAACGTGGATCATTTGGAGTTATTTGAACTTAATTGCTTTGGTATGGACTTGTTTAACTTGAGCGTTTAACTTTCCTTCACCTTGTATTTTGCTCGTTTTAGATTCGTAATTAATTCTGATTTTTGTGAATTCGCGTTATGTGTTGATAATATGCCTTATGAACTCGTTTATATGTTCGTTATATGTTTTGGTATTTGTTTTGGTTGCCTTTTTGGGTTTGTTTTGGAGACGGGACCTAAAGGAGGCTAAAGAGCACTTAGCGCACCTTGGGTTCCGGATACGTATCTTGAGCTCGGGAATTCGGATTCGAATTTCGTCACCTCCATTGAACTCGTTTCGACGATTCGGGTTTAATGGAACAAACCTCACATTTTTCTAAGCTCATTAAGACCTTCGTATTTCTACCGTAACGAGCCCCTTTTTGTTTGGAAGTTATCCTTTGACCTAATAGACCTTGTGGACCCCACCTTAACCCAACCAAGCCCTTAACCTTGGAATACACTTGAGTTAGCCAACCATTTCAGCCCCAAATCCCCTTGAAACCGAGCCAATCCTCCTCTCTCTCTCCCAAAACTGACCGGTATAAGGAAGCAAGGAAGAAGAAGAAGCCTTTTGGCCAACCTTGTGTTTTGAGCTCAAATCTTCACCCAAGCTTCTCAAATTTGAAAGTTCATGGTTGTCATCTTCACTCTCTCTTCTCTCTTTTATGTGTTCTTGAGTTCATTTCCATGGTTGGTTGTTGAGATTTGGCAAGCATGTGAATAGTATATGTTGGAAGATTTGATTGATTCCTACTCCTTTCATGTTTCCTTGAGATTTGTTGTTGATAGTATGCTCCTAGGACTTGTTTCTTAGCAATTGTTACTTTTCCTTGCTTGGTAGTTGGAGTTTGGGGGGTGAGGTTTTGTTTTGGGGTTGCTGAGTTACTGTTGAGCCGTCTGCGTTTTTCTGTACCGTGACACGGGGGTGTCACGGTTTGCCCTTTGTTGGTGACACGGGCGTGTCACCTTTTGAGTTCATTGCTCGTTTTCTGTACCGAGACACGGGGGTGTCTCGGCTTGCCTTGTTTCGGTGACACGGGCGTGTCACCTCCGGGTTCTGTTGTTCGTTTCTCTGTACTGAGACACGGGGGTGTCTCAGCTTGCCCTTCCCGGGGGACACGGGCGTGTCTCCTAGCAACTCTATTTTCGTTCGTTTTGCTTCCTTTCCGTTATTTCTTGTTGTTTCTTCTTGCCTCGTTTATGATATATGTCCGATTATGCTTTGAATGCTCATAAATGATCTAAATGTGGACTCATTTCATATCATTTGCATCATAATCATACATAAACATGTACCGAGCGTCAATGTGGTTCATATTGGGTCTAAGAGTATTCCTTGTTGTTTGCCTTGTTCAGAGGTTCTTCCTGTTGAGGACGAGCTTGCTCCGTAGGTGCCCGGTTTCCTCTTTTGACTCCGCTTCGTTCGTTGCCAAGGTGAGGTTTTGTTCTTTTAGTTACTCGACCTACGACCCTATTTGATTTGAAAGCTCGCATGTGAATACGTATAGTATATGGTAAATAAGTGTATGATACTTATGTTGCGGGATTTGCCCCATCTGTTATAAGAGTTTGAAAACGTTTTGTATAAGTATAAAAGTTATTTTGCTTTCGTTTGAAAAGTTTAGTTTGGTGCAAGTGTGTGTGTGTGTGTAAGCGAGATGTGGCTTTGAAAGATAATCTTTGAGATATGTTTGTGTGACTTTTGTGAGCTGTTTAGGCCCCGGAGTGTGGTATGGTAATCTCGGGACGACCGAGCGGTCACCGAGCTCTCCCATCAACACCTCCATTTGAGAGTTTCACCCAACCTTGGGAGTTTGAGGAAGGGTGTTTCTCTTGAGCCGGCGGAGGCAACCGCCGAAGGTTTCAAGGAAGTAATTAAACCTTGTCTCGTCTGTGTATGTGGATAGTTAGGGCCGATCAACCCTTCTATCAACCGGTGTTGGGGATGGATTCTGATTTGTTTTGCTTTGCTTTGTTCTTCGTATTGGGAAGTTGGGGATGTGTGTGACTCGTACTCGCCGAGTTGGTTAAGCTTTGTATGATCTACGGAACGAGAGCGGATTCTTAATTCACCTAAAACTTGGAGTCTTGTTTTGCCCTTTTCCCTTTCCTTTAACTTATTTATATATCTATATCACGGGAATTAATTTGGCTTGCAAAAACCACTCTCGGTTCAAGGATCTTTCCATTTGATTAAGTGCTTTGCTCTATATATATATATATCGGGTGCGTGAGTTAGCCCTCTCACTAGTCGCTAGGACTAACCCTCGTTGTTGTTTTCCCCTTTTTCCTTTCTTTTGAGGTTGCAGGTTCTTCCGAGTCAAGCTAGGCGGCAAGTGTCTTTTGGGTTTACTTGTGGTTTAGCTTGGGTCTTCATGCATCGTAGTGGATTACTTCTACTCTTATTGTTGTATTTTGGATTATGTACTTATGATTACACTTTCGCTTTTGGGCCTTGGTAGCATTGTATATTCTGTATAGGAACTACCGTGAAAGCTTGCCCTTTCCCCACTTTTGAAATGTATATGTGATCTTGGGAGATATGTTTAGCTTGAGAATTGCTTTAATTGCTTTCGCTACTCTGATTTTAATTCTTGCAGTTCTTGAGGGTCTAGGCCGCCTAGCGAGGGTGTGAGTTTTGTGTGTCTCCCATTCGCTATGGTCTGATACGGGTGCGGACTTCCATTTCGATACTCGTGTTGGACCTTAGTGCGGGGGATGTGGCACCCTTCGCTCTGGGGGTGTTACATCCTGGCGTGGTATCAGAGCTCTCGGTTGCAAAACCAGAGCTCTGGAGTCGTGTTGAGCCTGTCTAGGTCGTTCGGTATAGGAGTATGTGACTATTTACATTCATTCACATCTCTACGTGACTTATTTGCTTAAATTTGTGATAATTGACTTCATGATCATGAACTGAACTCCATGCATCGATATCTTCTTGATTTGTGTATTTTCAGGATGCCTCCAAGAAGGAGAGCAGAGAGGGAACAGACTCCTGATCTTAATCAACCCCCTCCACAAGCACCTCCACCTCCTCCGATGAATGCTGAGAATATTGTGCAGGCCCTTCTGAACCAGCTTCAGCAGAACCAAAGGAATAATCCACCATGGGAAGGACAAGGTGGGCAAGTAACTCCGGCCTTTAAGGAGTTCAGAAACAACAATCCGCCGAAGTGGTATGGAGGAGATGACATCCAAGCCGAGGAGTGGTTGTCGGAAGTTGCGGGAATTTGGGAAATTTGCCCCGCTCCTTCGCATGAGAAAGCTGTTTGTACGGCCCGGTTTGTTCAAGGTCTCGCATCCAATTGGCTCAAAGCTATGAGAGCTCGATTGGAGAGGAATGGAGAGGAATTCGATTGGGAAAGCTTTGTGAGAGAGTTTCGTCATAAGTATGTTCCATCAAGTGCTCGTGAGAGAAGGTTGCAACAATTTACAGAACTGAGACAAGGGAATCGATCGATTGAAGAGTATATTCTGGAATTTGAGAGACTTGCACCGTACGCCCCGCACATCACCAATGATGATACTCAGAAGGCCCGGAACTTTATTCATGGTTTAAGATATGAAGTCCAGGATGCTCTTAAGGCGGCTACAGTGGATACATGGGAGAAGGCTACGAGGAAGGCAATTAAGGTGGAAGCCAACAACAAGAGATTGAGGCCGACTTACTCTTCGGGCCAAGGTTCGAGCTTTAATTTGGGGAAGAGGCCTGTATCCTATAGTGGGCCTCCGGTCTTCAAACCCCAAGGTCCTACTACTTCAGTCAAGAAAGCTCGACCTCTGGTACCGACGGCACTAGCTTTACCGGCCCCGATTCAGTGTAGTTATTGCAAGGGTCCCAACCACACTGAGGAGAATTGCCGGAAGAAATTGAGAAGATGTTATAAATGTGGAGAGCCCGGCCATATGATCAGTACTTGTCCTCAAGTGAGAGCACCTCAGCCTCGAGTTCCTCCACCGTTGAATGTGATGCCTCCGAGAGCACCGATCCAAGGGAGAGCCTATGCTTTGGAGGGCGAGGAAGAGAATGTAGAGGTGGATGCCAATGCCGTTGTTGAAGGTACTATCTACATTCATAGCATTCCATTGCATGCATTGTTTGATCCGGGAGCAACGCATTCATTTATTGCTTCCCGGCTTCCTTCTACTCTTCCCTTGCCTGTTGCTTGCCTAGATGATTCCTTTATTGTTTCTTCTCCCCTTGGTGCTACTTTGTCTACGAATTGTGTTTACCGAGGTTGTCCGGTGGTTGTGGAAGATCATGAGTATCCGGCAGATCTGATCAAGATGCCTTTCAAGAAGTATGGGGTAATTCTGGGAATGGACTGGTTGTACCGTTATCGAGCCATGATGGATTGTTTTGCTAAGAGGGTGACTTTGGGTTCTACGGTCTTTGCGGGTCAGAGGTTGAAGACCTGCCCGTTTATTTCCTTCATGGAAGCAAGTAGACTGTTTCGGGACGGTGCGACGGGCTATGTAGCCTACCTTTTGAATAAGCCAAAGGATCAGGCCAAGCTCGAAGAGACGGAGATCGTGAAGGAATTCCCCGATGTGTTTCCGGAGAACTTGGGATCTTTACCTCCGGATCGGGACGTCGAGTTTCTGATAGATCTCTATCCCGGAGCAGAACCGTATGCGAAATCTCCCTATAGGATGGCTCCAGCCGAGTTGAAGGAGTTGAAGATGCAATTGGACGAGCTCTTAGAGTGTGGTTACATTCGCCCGAGCACTTCTCCGTGGGGTGCTCCGGTCCTGTTTGTAAAGAAGAAAGACGGGACTTTGCGAATGTGTATTGACTACCGTGAGCTGAACCGGTTAACGGTTAAGAACAAATACCCGCTCCCTCACATTGAAGAGTTGTTCGACCTCCTGCAAGGTTCGAGGGTTTATTCCAAGTTGGACTTAAGGCAAGGGTATTACCAGTTGCGTATCCGGGAGGGAGATATACCGAAGACGGGTTTCAACACGAGATATGGGCATTTTGAGTTTGTGGTCATGCCTTTTGGTCTGACCAATGCCCCAGCCGCGTTTATGGATATGATGCACCGAATATTCCGGCCCTACCTCGATAAATTCGTGGTCATCTTTATAGATGATATTCTGGTGTATTTGAGGTCCGAAGAAGAGCACGCGCGGCATTTGAGCATTGTCTTGTCTACACTTCGGGAGCACAGATTGTTCGCCAAGTTCAGTAAGTGCGAGTTCTGGTTGGATCGAGTTTTCTTTTTGGGTCACTTCATTTCAGGGAATGGTATAGAAGTGGATCCGGCGAAGATCGAAACGGTGATGCTTTGGAAACCACCGAAGAATGCCTCGGAAGTGAAAAGTTTTCTCGGGTTGGCAGGATATTATAGACGCTTTGTGAAAGATTTCTCGAAGATTGCTTCCCCGTTGACCCGGTTAACTAAGAAAGAGGTGAAGTTTGAGTGGGATGAGGCGTGTGAGAAGAGTTTCCAAACCCTTAAGGAGAGGTTGACTACTGCACCGGTTTTAACCCTACCCGAAGGTTCGGAAGGCTACTCAGTTTACACCGATGCTTCGAAGGAAGGTCTCGGTTGTGTGTTAATGCAGAATGGTAAGGTTGTAGCCTACGCCTCAAGGAAGTTAAAGGATCATGAGAAGAACTACCCCACTCATGACTTGGAACTCGCCGCAGTGGTGTTTGCTTTGATGAAATGGCGGCATTACCTTTATGGAATCACTTTTGAAGTGTTCACCGACCACCAGAGTCTTAAGTATCTGTTTACCCAGAAAGATTTGAACGTAAGACAGAGGAGATGGATGGAGACACTCGAGGATTATGATTGTAAGATTCAGTACCATCCGGGTAAAGCCAATGTGGTGGCGGATGCTTTGAGTAGGAAAGTGAATGTTTCAGGTTTGGAAGCAGGTTCTAGTAGACAGGGTTCAGTGGTTCTGGTTTCAGAGGCTCGATTGGCTAATATTTTGGTTCAGCCGGTTTTGAAGCAGAGACTGATAGAAGCTCAATCTATGGATCCAGAGATTCAGAAATTGATAGCGAAGTCAAGGATTGATCCTGAAACCGAGTTTGGATTTGATGATTCAGGATTGTTCAGGTTGAAGGCTCGGGTTTGTGTTCCGGAAGATTTTAAGCAGTTGGTACTTGATGAAGCCCACAAGTCAGCGTATGCAGTACATCCCGGTACCACCAAAATGTACAAGGATCTAAGGACTTTATACTGGTGGAACAGCATGAAGAGAGACGTTGCTAACTATGTTAGGAGATGTCAAACATGCCAAGTGGTGAAAGCAGAACACCAGAAACCGGGAGGAACTCTCCAACCACTTCCAATACCTGAGTGGAAGTGGGAGCAAGTGACAATGGACTTCGTGTCCGGCTTGCCAAGGACCAAAGGAGGTTCCGATGGAATTTGGGTGATTATTGATCGGTTGACGAAGTCGGCGCATTTTCTTAAGGTGAAGACGTCCGATAAGGTTCCTAAGTTGGCCCGGTTATATCGGAAGGAGATTGTTAGATTGCATGGTACCCCGGTCAGCATTGTTTCAGATAGAGATCCTCGGTTCACATCCAGTTTTTGGCAGGAATTACAGAAGTGTTTGGGGACGAAGCTCCACTTCAGTACTGCATTTCACCTACAGACGGATGGCCAGTCAGAAAGGCTAATAAGGTATCTTGAGGACATGCTTCGTGCTTGTGCCTTAGATTATCAGGATTCGTGGGATGAACAGTTGGATTTGATTGAATATGCCTACAACAACAGCTTTCAGTCTTCTATTGGGATGGCACCGTATGAGGCGTTATATGGAAGGAAATGTAGATCCCCTCTCTTTTGGGATATTGATGAATGGAGGTGGACCAAAGATGGAAAGCTCGAGAGAGCTAAGAAACCTAAGGAAATTCAGGATACCATCGAGAGGGTGAAAGTGATTAAACAGAGGTTGAAAGTGGCTCAGGACCGGCAAAAGAGTTATGCAGATAGGAGAAGACGACCCTTAGAGTTCGAGAAAGGAGATAAGGTCTTTTTGAAGGCATCTCCTAGAAAAGGGTATGCTCGAATTGGTAAAGGCGGGAAGCTTAACCCTCGCTATTTAGGCCCCTATAAGATCCTTGATCGAGTTGGGGAAGTAGCTTACAAACTTGATTTACCGCCGAGTTTGACCAGGATTCACAATGTGTTCCATGTCTCGCAGCTTCGGAAACATTACCCCGATGAGTCTTCTATTCTTCCAGTTGAGAAAGTTCAGTTAGAGCCGGACTTGACTTTTAAGAAGTATCCAGTTCAGGTGTTGGATCGAAAGATGCAAGAGTTGAGGAATAGACAGATCCCTCTTGTGAAAGTCTTGTGGCGTGATCAAGAATCCGAAGAAGCTACTTGGGAGACCGAGGATAAGATGAAACAGTTGTATCCGGATCTTTTCAAGACCTCGCCTCGGACCTGAGGACAGGTCCTTTTGAAGGAGTGAGGGTTGTAACATCCCGACTGATCAGACTTTTTAGGTAACCTCTTATGTACGCTATTTAGTTAGTTCTTTAAGTAATTATGTGATATTAATTGTCAACTTGGATCATTTGGAGTTATTTGAACTTAATTGCTTTGGTATGGACTTGTTTAACTTGAGCGTTTAACTTTCCTTCACCTTGTATTTTGCTCGTTTTAGATTCGGAATTAATTCTGATTTTTGTGAATTCGCGTTATGTGTTGATAATATGCCTTATGAACTCGTTTATATGTTCGTTATATGTTTTGGTATTTGTTTTGGTTGCCTTTTTGGGTTCGTTTTGGAGACGGACCTAAAGGAGGCTAAAGAGCACTTAGCGCACCTTGGGTTCCAAGACACGTATCTTGAGCTCGGGAATTCGGGTTCGAATTTCGTCACCTCCATTGAACTCGTTTCGACGATTCGGGTTTAATGGAACAAACCTCACATTTTTCTAAGCTCATTAAGACCTTCGTATTTCAACCGTAACGAGCCCCTTTTTGTTTGGAAGTTATCCTTTGACCTAATAGACCTTGTGGACCCCACCTTAACCCAACCAAGCCCTTAACCTTGGAATACACTTGAGTTAGCCAACCATTTCAGCCCCAAATCCCCTTGAAACCGAGCCAATCCTCCTCTCTCTCTCCCAAAACTGATCGGTACAAGGAAGCAAGGAAGAAGAAGAAGCCTTTTGGCCAACCTTGTGTTTTGAGCTCAAATCTTCACCCAAGCTTCTCAAATTTGAAAGGTAAGTTCATGGTTGTCATCTTCACTCTCTCTTCTCTCTTTTATGTGTTCTTGAGTTCATTTCCATGGTTGGTTGTTGAGATTTGGTAAGCATGTGAATAGTATATGTTGGAAGATTTGATTGATTCCTACTCCTTTCATGTTTCCATGAGATTTGTTGTTGATAGTATGCTCCTAGGACTTGTTTCTTAGCAATTGTTACTTTTCCTTGCTTGGTAGTTGGAGTTTGGGGGGTGAGGTTTTGTTTTGGGGTTGCTGAGTTATGTTGAGCCGTCTGCGTTTTTCTGTACCGTGACACGGGGGTATCACGGTTTGCCCTTTGTTGGTGACACGGGCGTGTCACCTTTTGAGTTCATTGCTCGTTTTCTGTACCGAGACACGGGGGTGTCTCGGCTTGCCTTGTTTCGGTGACACGGGCGTGTCACCTCCGGGTTCTGTTGTTCGTTTCTCTATACTGAGACACGGGGGTGTCTCAGCTTGCCCTTCCCGGGGGACACGGGCGTGTCTCCTAGCAACTCTATTTTCGTTCGTTTTGCTTCCTTTCCGTTATTTCTTGTTGTTTCTTCTTGCCTCGTTTATGATATATGTCCGATTATGCTTTGAATGCTCATAAATGATCTAAATGTGGACTCATTTCATATCATTTGCATCATAATCATACATACACATGTACCGAGCGTCAATGTGGTTCATATTGGGTCTAAGAGTATTCCTTGTTGTTTGCCTTGTTCAGAGGTTCTTCCTGTTGAGGACGAGCTTGCTCCGTAGGTGCCCGGTTTCCTCTTTTGACTCCGCTTCGTTCGTTGCCAAGGTGAGGTTTTGTTCTTTTAGTTACTCGACCTACGACCCTATTTGAATTGAAACCTCGCATGTGAATACGTATAGTATATGGTAAATAAGTGTATGATACTTATGTTGCGGGATTTGCCCCATCTGTTATAAGAGTTTGAAAACGTTTTGTATAAGTATATAAGTTATTTTGCTTTCGTTTGAAAAGTTTAGTTTGGTGCAAGTGTGTGTGTGTGTGTAAGCGAGATGTGGCTTGGAAAGATAAGCTTTCAGATATGTTTGTGTGACTTTTGTGAGCTGTTTGGGCCCCGGAGTGTGGTATGGTAATCTCGGGACGACCGAGGGGTCACTGAGCTCTCCCATCAACGCCTCCATTTGAGAGTTTCACCCAACCTTGGGAGTTTGAGGAAGGGTGTTTCTCTTGAGCCGGCGGAGGCAACCGCCGAAGGTTTCAAGGAAGTAATTAAACCTTGTCTCGTCTGTGTATGTGGATAGTTAGGGCCGATCAACCCTTCTATCAACCGGTGTTGGGGATGGATTCTGATTTGTTTTGCTTTACTTTGTTCTTCGTATTGGGAAGTTGGGGATGTGTGTGACTCGTACTCGCCGAGTCGGTTAAGCTTTGTATGATCTACGGAACGAGAGCGGATTCTTAATTCACCTAAAACTTGGAGTCTTGTTTTGCCCTTTTCCCTTTCCTTTAACTTATTTATATATCTATATCACGGGAATTAATTTGGCTTGCAAAAACCACTCTCGGTTCAAGGATCTTTCCATTTGATTAAGTGCTTTGCTCTATATATATATATATCGGGTGCGTGAGTTAGCCCCCTCACAAGTCGCTAGGACTAACCCTCGTTGTTGTTTTCCCCTTTTTCCTTTCTTTTGAGGTTGCAGGTTCTTCCGAGTCAAGCTAGGCGGCAAGTGTCTTTTGGGTTTACTTGTGGTTTAGCTTGGGTCTTCATGCATCGTAGTGGATTACTTCTACTCTTATTGTTGTATTTTGGATTATGTACTTATGATTACACTTTCGCTTTTGGGCCTTGGTAGCATTGTATATTCTGTATAGGAACTACCGTGAAAGCTTGCCCTTTCCCCACTTTTGAAATGTATATGTGATCTTGGGAGATATGTTTAGCTTGAGAATTGCTTTAATTGCTTCCGCTACTCTGATTTTAATTCTTGCAGTTCTTGAGGGTCTAGGCCGCCTAGCGAGGGTGTGAGTTTTGTGTGTCTCCCGTTCGCTATGGTCTGATACGGGTGCGGACTTCCATTTCGATACTCGTGTTGGACCTTAGTGCGGGGGATGTGGCACCCTTCGCTCTGGGGGTGTTACAAAAACTGCAACCGGCGTGGGCTTTGAGGTGTTCGGACCGAGCAAGAACAGAGAAATTAGGAGAGGAATTGAAAGGAAAAATTTTCGGGTTGCCATTTAGACTAAAGTTCTCTCTAAATGAAAATTACTCATCAAGAATTTCAACGAAAGAAGGATCGACGGAGTTCACCACGGCGGATATTTTAAGGGGGAGAGCATGACAAGAGGTAAATTAGAAACTAGAGGTCGTGCCAAAGAAATATTCTAGTAGGAACAACGGAGCTGCAAATTTGAGAGGACCTGGAAGCCCTAATGGTGGTGAGCGAATATTACGACTTTAAAGACTAATCATTAAAGTGAGGGCTGAGTCAGTAAATTCAGGTTGAAGATTATCATGAGGATTAGAGAAAACAACTTATCAAATCTTTCCACAAATGCAAGTTTGATTTGGAGGTAAAGAAGTTATGAAGGAGTTAAGGAAACTTTTTATTTGAATTGTCGAGAGGGAACCGATTCAAATTAGCATAGAAAAGAATGCTGCCATTAAAACTTGGTTCAATGAGTTCGGAAGGAGTTGAGGAGAAACAATATCTGAGAGGATGAACATCGGGAAAACTAAATCAAACTCTAAGAATCATCAAGAATGTTTTATCCTCGCTTAAAGAACTGTAAGGGCCAAATACCGAATATAAATGTAAGGTGATAAAGAGAATGAAGGGATACTCTGGACGGAAGATGAGAAAAGATTCTTGTTAAGATAGACCAGAAAAATAAATATCTCCAGGTCGGGATTGAATCGTCAAGGTTGTCAAGAGTGGTTATCCTCGGGGATATGTTAAACACCGATATTGGTAAAGATAGAAGCTATTGATTTGATTTTGGGAAGGATGATTTAATTGTATGTAGGGGATCAAAGCTCGGTTTTTAAAGAGTGGGTTTGACTGAAGGGAACTTATAGGGATTGAGGAAGGACCGAAGCCCAGAAAATTAAAAGCAGGACAAGTCAGAAGGGATTTAAGAGTAAAATCCTTAAAGGATTTATCAATTGCTTCACCAGTGTACCCTGCAGAGTTTAAAGACAAGCCAAGCATTGAGTTTATTTTCGGGGCAGATCATGCATTGGACAACGAAACTCACAATTCTAAATTTCACGACCACGGTGAACGGTACTTGTAGCATCCATGATACATGCATTCAGGCAAAATTTAATTTAAATAATTTCTATTTTATGTGCTTTGATTCCTTATCATGTTAAATTACTTGGAGTAAATGATAATCAACGTGGATGATAGCTAGTTCTTGCTTTGGGTGTCTTATGTGATTTTCATTATGATGTTGCGTTGTGTTACTCGGGAGTATTGGAGACATCCTTGCTTTATTTTTGGTTGTAAGAGACGGGGTTTTTCTTATTTTTGTTTGAGAGACGGGGTGCTCTCTTTGCTTGCGAGAGACAGGGTTCTCTTATTACTGCTCGAGAGACGGGGCTCTCTCCGTGTTGCTTGTGAGAGACGGTGAATCTCTCATTGTTTCTTTGGTAGAGTAGTGAATCCGAGCAGGAATTCTTTTTAAGGGGGAGAGATTGTAACGCCCCAACTTTTTCGTATTTTATTACGACGTATGTATTTACTAATTTGCATGAATTAATTGGGTATAAGTGTTTTTTATATTTAAATTTCTTTATTTAAACGTTAAATATGTGATTAATTGAAATATATGTAATAATTGAATTGGAATTAATATGAATAACTTGTGTGCTCCTTAATTACGCGTTTAAATTATTTAATTGCTTAATTAATTGTTTTTGCTAATTACTAATTGTAATTTTAATTAATTTTCCATTATAGGCATTTCGTTATTATTTTTATTAAATATTTAAAATGGATTCTCAAATTTTATTTGAATTTTGAAACTATATGAATTCTTGATCAACTTGCATTTACGTGACAAGTTGCGCGCCGTTACTATATGAAATGAATTCGGTTTGTGGAAATTTAATATGTTGTAGGTATGTGTGTCATGAATGTGTAAGTATGCTCGTTTTACATTTTCGGATTCGTTTGGTTGCATTTTAAATTTATTTGGTATGTTTGGAACCAAACCGGGGGCCAACGGGCAGTTAGCGAACCCTTGGTTCCGTATGTGATATCTTGAGCTAGGCAACTCGGAATCAAGTTCTGTCAACTCCGTTGAAATCATAACAAAAATTTGGGTTCAATAAACTTAACCTCATATTTTTGTAAGATTATTTGAACCCCCGAAATTCAACCGAAAACCGAAACGGATGCAATTTGCCACCCTTTACAGAATGCCATATCTCCTTCAAACCTTGACCAAATTAATCATGTTGGAGGCTATGGAACCCTAGTTAAGCCCACTATCTGATCCTTATTCCCCTAAAACGAACCAACCCTCACAAACAAGACAAATATCAGCCAAGTCCTTGCTCCAGTTTCATCCCGTCACCATGCCCAACCTTGGAGATTCAAGCTCAAATCTTTTTCATCATTCATCCAATTCACAAGGTGAGTTTAGGGTTATGTTATACATTAAATAGGAGTCATCTTGATCCATTCATCCCCAATTTTGAACATGATTTCATTGGTTTATGGCTGAAAATAAGAGATAGTTAGGTTTTGGATACATGTGTTGATCTCTCTCATTCCTTGATGACTTAGGTTGATTCCAAGCATGAATATGATTGTCTTAACTTCCTCTTTACATTCATGATCATGTATTTTATGATGGTTAAGTGTTTCATGAGTTGCCATGAATGGAGTTTTGAAGAAAAGTCATGAAATGATCATCCATTCCTTCATCTCACGATTCAACACTTGGAGAGCATGTTTGCATGATGTTTTGGAGTTGTTTCATTGCATATTTGAGATCATGCCGTAGCTGAGCATGTTGGTAAAGTGGTGGTAGTGTTCTGCTCTGTTTTCGTTCCATTTTTGCTGCTGTAACAGGTTGGTCGTGGCCGCGATCGAACCATGAAGGAAAATGGTAGCGGCCGTGACCCTCTCACGCATTTGGAGGTCTTCAGGTCGCGCCCGCGACCTGAATTGCATGCATTTCTGGTCGTGGTCAACACCCTAATTTGTCCATGTTTTGAGTTTGTGGAAAAATTGATCAAAAATCCGAATTTTGCATGGGTAGCGGCCGCTACCATTTCATGAAGGATATGGGTCGCGGCCCCGACCCTCATCTAGTCTGCATGATATTTCAGTTTTTCAACGTGATTTGCATGGCTTCGTTGGCTCGTTTTTGGTTCAATCACTTCATTAACATATCATATAATGTATAATCTTATGTTTTGTAAAATTTGGTAAGTTTTCGTTGAATATTTTCCGAGTTATGGCTCAATATGTCATTAATGCTTCCAATGTGTGCATGCATGGATTGTTGCTCTTAAAGATGGACCCTAATTGCTTGCTATCTTTTATTTTATGACTTGTATGAAATGTATACGTGTTATATGACGTGTTATGCTCGTTAATTGGAATCCTTCGATTGATTTGGCTTGACATACGAAGGACATGAACTTAAATGAATTTAAACGATACATGTGTGCCTTGATGCTTCATGTTTGAACCTTAAGTGGCATCTTGCTCCCTTTTAATAACTTATATGAATTGTATACGTGGTATACTATGTATTATGTGGTTCATTTGAATTCTTTGAATTAATTTGGTAGGATTTATGAAAGATATGAAACACATGAATATGAAACCACCATACACTGAACGTTTAGAATGAATTACTCGATTATATGACCTCATAACATGATTCTTGCTTCTTATGTATCTCATATCATGTGCATAGCATGCCGTGCGTCTATGTGGTCTCATATTGAGTCAGTTCTCACGAGTACTGTAGCACCCGGAGCGGCGAGCCACCACATCCCCCGCACCTAGCCCCGAACCCGCATATGAAATAGAAATCCATACATGAGCCCAAGACTAAGCGAACGGGAACCTACACACTCTTGCTTAGCCAGGCCGAGCTAAGACAAGACCAGAGTGAACAAAAAAATAAGAAAACGGAAGCATATAATGAAATACAAGAAGATAAAACCAAAAAATATACAAAATAGAAATTCATACATAATTCATTAATCATATTATAACATATACATACTTCAATTTCGACAATAGAACCATATACAAAAGCATGACTGAATGCAAACGAAAAATGCAACTCGAACTAGAAGACTTGAACCCGACCGACTCAAGACTCCGCCTAGCATGCCCAACCTGCAAACTGAAAAGTTGAAAGGAGAGGGTCAGTCCACCGACTGAGTGAGGGGGTTAACGCACACCCACACACGTATACGTATAAAGCAAAGCACATATTAAACAAAAGACTATGAACCGGGAATAGGGTTTTACATACCAAAGCCATTTCCAAAAGAGCTCATATCAAAACTCATAGGGATTCATATTAAAACTCATACTATAACAAACTCTCCTATCCTGTTTCATAATCAACATAATAAAACAAACTTAAATTACCCGGCGAGTACGGGTCAACAATACCTCTAAATAAAAGAATTCATATGAAACATAATGAAACAAAAATTCATAAAATTCATAAGACTCATATTCCCGTATTCCAACCATCTTCTCCGAAAGTCTGCACGCAGGTTACGGGCCCACATAGTGCAACTCGATACCTATACGTGGGGTAGCGATCCTGTAACGCCCCAACTTTTCCGTATTTTAGAATGACGTATGTGTTTATCTACTTGTGTGAATTAATTGGTTATATGTGTTTTATTTAATTAACTTTATTATCTAATTGCTAAGTATGTGATTAATTGAAATATATGAAATATTTGAATTGGAATTTATACGACTAATTGAACTACCTGCGCATGTCTGATTTGTTTGTATGTCGTTTTTATATGATTTGAATTCCAAAATTCGTGGAAATTTAATATGTTGTAGATATATGTGTTATGAATGTGTATTTATACTCGTTTCACATTTTTGGATTCATTTAATTGAGTTTTGAATTTATTTTGATCTTGGAACCAAAACGGGGGCTAACGAGCAATTAGCGCACCCTTGGTTCCGTGTGTGATATCTTGAGCTCGGGAACTCGGAATCGAGTTTTGTCACCTCCATTGGACTCGTATCGATGATTCGGATCCGATGGGTCAAGCCTCATATTTTTCTAAGACCATTTGGATCCCCGAATTTTAACCGAAATGAGCACCTCGTGCCTAAAACAATAACTATTGACCATTGGGAGCTTTCAGACCTATAATGACACACCTAAACCCTAACCCTTGACCTATACCCACTTGGAGTACATCTCTCTCTCCCCTTTTCAGCCCCAAAACCGAGCCACTCTCTCTCTCACTCAACCAACTCAGCCAAAAGAAGGAAGAAATGAGAGAAAGAAGAGGAAGAAAAACTCCTTTTGCTTCATTTGAGATTTTGAGCTCATCTCACATCCATTCCTTCTCCAATTTGAAAGGTAAGCTCATTTTTATGTTGTATATCTCCTTGTGGTTATTTTAAGTCCTATATTGCATGATTTCACCAAGATTTGATTAAGTATTAGAGAAGAGGATGAATAGTAAGGGTTTGGAATAAATTGATGACTCTAGCTTAATCTCTTATGAAATTCTTTGGTATGAATGTAGCACCCCGCACGTGAGGCACCACATCCCCCGCACTAAGGCTCAACACGAGTAACGAAATGGTAGATCCGCACCCGTATCAAACCCTAGCGAACGGGAGACAAACATAAAACCTTCCTAAGCCAGGCGGAGCTAGACCCTGCAACGGAAAACCAATCCACGAAGTATAATGCATTGCAAAGCCAAAACTCAATCATACAAACCATAACGGAATTTGGGCTCTTCAGGCCTCTTTTAAACATAACAATACCCCGTAAGAGCAATTCACTAACAATTTCAATATTATTCAAATTCATGATATAATAGAGTGAATCATACATAATTCCAATACAAGAATGAGTGTAGAGACTCTCCTAATCTAACTCGACTCACTCAAAAACTCCAACACCTCCGCCTAGCCCGAAACTCCAGAGATCAAACCTGCACACTAAAAGAATGGGGAGGGAGAGGGGTCAGTCTCTAGAAGACTGAGTGAGCAGGAGCGATACATATATATAAAACATGCACATGCAAGTCATAAATCCCGAGCAAGGTTTTATTTGAATTTAGTTCCCAAAAAGGGGCAAGAAGATAGATAGACAATGCTCGACCTTTACGACTAATTCATATTAAATTCATTACATTCATAAATCATACTTAAATATAAAGCTCGGCGAGTGAGCGTGCACAATCTCCAACCATACTCCGACCGTGTACGACAAATATCATTAATATATATTGATTAGGCGATCATGCGATATATCATAATACACACAGACTATAAATCATATCATAAACATATTCGTTTGGGCGATCCGGATCCCGGCATTCCCGCACGGTGCATAATCATATCAATACCAACCTTCTTCCTCCGGGTGGTGGACAAGTTAGCTAGACCTGACCACCGGTAAATACATAGGCCAATGGGGGTACATGAATCCCCCAAGGGCACGCAGCTCCCATTCCCCGCTAAATCTCCTAGCGAGGGCCGGTATCACCGTAGTTTGGTTGGGACTAGTATATGGGATCCCCGTCAGCCCTTGCTTCCTCGGTTAGCCTCATATACTAAGTCCCTGGGCCCGTGAACATATCATCCATACAATCTCGCCAAAACATATCAATACATACATATGATACATACCATAAGAAATCATACCTTACCGTGTAACTCGGCATATGCTATACACGTACCTCTCCGTGTCATCCGAATCCGTAGCTAGCATGAGGGCACACGGTTTGGAGCATAGCCTCATTACAAAACCATTTTTAAGCTTATATACGCTCATACGTATAATTCAGAAGAATTTACTCGATAGCTTCCTTTGAAAACCATATATATATATAGTCATTAGGTTTTTGGCCAAAGCTTTTCACATAAAGGTTGTAGGGTTTATTACATAGCTAAAACGAAAACCACCCTCACCTTAACCGTGAAGAAACAAGGATCAAGCACCAAGTGCCTGACGATCAAAAGCTCTCCACCCTGGAGACAAACTGTACAAAAACCACAAGACGTGTTCGTGAGACTCAAGACCCTAAATGAACCATATATGACGCACGGCAATGCACACATATGATATGAAGACATAAAGATCATATTAAGTCATGAAAATCATATAACCAATTCATTCACTTGTTCAATCATAGATCATTCAATTCATATCTCCATTCAATTTATTCAAGAATTCAAATAGAAGCATGGAACATGTTCAAACTCTCCCAACATGCTACTACATACTTCATATTACATAACATAGCATATATCCAAGGTTTGACAATAAGAAGAAGTCATATGATATAGAAATAAGTGATGCGATTCATAACCGACATATAAACACGCATAAACGGCATTACGTAAAAGCATGCCTATGACACATCCAAAAGCCATGAAATTACACCATATTACTCCTAACATATAGCAAAACAAGTTCATAGTTCAACACAAAAAGAGATAAAGTCATTAAGGAGGTGAAACAAATCAAAAACCGAAGAGGAAGTAACGAAGACTGCGCATGGGAAGTGACACGGGGGTGTCACCAACCCTTGCCCAACTGAGCCACGGGCGTGGCTCAGTACAGAGCTTCCCAGAAGGTGTGACACGCCCGTGTCTCACTCTTATGAGTAAATGAGACACGGGGGTGTCACGGTACAGAACTTAATCACCCTTGAAATTTTTCCGGCAAAACTGAACCCAACCAAACTCAACCCAAAGGCATACCAAATGAACTCCAAATGCTCTGAAACTTCATATACAACATATTTGGCATGTTATGAACATTTTTCATTTAGAGTTCAAAGGCTAAATCACACGTTAAAATCAACGAATCCAAGCAACAAAACTGAGTCGCCAAAATCGCACATATGAGCCCTAATGATTCTATCATGCCTTGATCAAGTACTTAGGGCTTGAATTTGGATCTGAAACTTTGGGAAATGCATGCTAACATACTAAACAACTAATATACATCATATATATGCAAAATGGTACAATTTAAAGCACATTAGGATGACCAACAAGTTACCAAACACAACAGCAACAATTCTGTCATGAA
Source organism: Lantana camara (assembly GCA_037501455.1). NCBI lineage: Eukaryota > Viridiplantae > Streptophyta > Magnoliopsida > Lamiales > Verbenaceae > Lantana > Lantana camara. The sequence continues at coordinate 64,541,523 of CM074855.1, forward strand.
GCATGCATAAGAACAGGCCATGTACTTCGGTTTTGAGGCTTCAAATGAATCCAAATACTTAAAGCATGAATGCTAACATATATAACAATAAGTGTACATCAACTCCATGCAATTTCACACGAAATGGAGACCATTTGATCAACCATCAACACCATATTTCACACAGCAGTTCGAAAACAGGGGAATCAATTAGATCATCAAGTTTGGAGTTCCATATCTCATAATTTCATAAAAGGGTCAAGAGATGAAATCCTCCTAACATCATATACTATCAGTTAGGAAAGAAATAAGCCAAGAAACAAGTTCATAGGGTCACATATAAGCAAGAAATTCAGCCACATGAACATATAGGTCACAAGAGCAAAAATCCCTAAAAGTTCATACCAATCTCATAATTCAAACCCTAATCAAATCTGATCCAAATCATGTTTTAAATAGATGAAATCAAGCATAATTGAGTAGAGAAGACATAAATATTCATACCTTGAAGATTTGGTGAAGAAGGGAAGAGATTTGAGCTCAAAATCTCAAGAATGGCCTAGGGTTTCTCTCTTCTCCTCTATCTCTCTCTCTCGATCAGTAGCTGCAGCAAGGAGGGAGATATGGTTCGGTTTTTGCTGCTAAAAGGGAGAGGAAGGAGTTAACTCAAGGTGGATAAGTCATGGTTAAGGTATGGTTAAGTTAAGAGGGGTTATGGGGTCCCACCATGAAGACTAGTCAACATAAAGAGCTCTTCTTGCACGAGTTGTCCGTTACGGTTGGATTTCGGAGGTCTTAATGATTTCAAAAAGGTGTGAGGCTTGTTCCATTGTCTCCGAATCGTCGATACGAAGGCAACGGAGGTGTCGGAATTCGAATCCGAATTCCCGAGCTCAAGATATCACGCACGGAACCAAGGGTGCGCTAACTGCTCGTTAGCCCCCGACTTGGTTCCAAAAATCAAAATAAATTCGTAAACACGTCAAATGAATCCGAAAACATAAACCGAGCATATAGGCATATTCATAACACATATATTTACGACATATTAAATTTTCATACCAATCTGATATCATTACATATATGAACGAAGCACAAATAGAACACTCACGCGCATGAACGAATTCATATAGCTATGAATAAATTACTAAACTTAAATTCCATATTAATTAAATTAAAACCAACTAATAACATGTTGAAATTAATTAACGAAATTACTGAAATAGTTAAGGTAACACGATACCTTAAATAAGAGATTAACACTAAATATCAAAGTAGAAATAAAATGAATTAATTTAAATATTAATAGTTTATAGTTTAAATCAAATCAAAACACTTATAAACAATTAATCATATAATTAAATAATTGAATTGCGCAATTTATAAACAAATACGCCACATTATTTAAACTGAAAAACGGGGGCGTTACAATCTCTCCCCCTTAAAAAGAATCCGTCCTCGGATTCACAACACGCCTGAAAACAACAATGAGGGATTCCCCGTCCCTCACAAGCAACAAGGAGAGAGCCCCGTCTCTCGAGCAGCAATGAGAGAACCCCGTCTCTCGCAAGTAAAGAGAGTACCCCGTCTCTCAACAAAAATAAGAGAATCCCCGTCTCTTACAAACAAAGAGAGCACCCCGTCTCTCAACCGAAAATAAAACAAGGAAGTCTCCAATACTTCCAAGCAACTCACGCAAAAACCAAATTTGAAATCACGGAAGTCACCCAAGGCAAGTAATAAACGTCGTTCACATCAATATTCAATTACTCCAAGTAATTTAACACAATACAAGATTAAAGCACCTAACATAAAAATTATATGAGTTAAATTCGCATGGATGCATGTATCACGAATGCTATAAGTACCGTTCACCGAAGTTTCGAAGTTTAGAATTGAGAGTTGTCGTTATCCAGTGTAGGATCTATCCTGAAGATAGCTCAGTGGTCAGCTTGTCTTGAACCTCTTCAAGGTTCCTCGGTGAAGTTATTGATAAATCCTTTAAGGATCATACTCTTGGATCCGTTCTGACTTGTACTATTTCCAGTCTTCACCATTTCCCACAATCTTCGTTCGACCACCCAATTCTTTTTAATTAACCGAGCTTGATTTCCCGAATGCCCTTAGACCACCCGTCTCGAAGTTAGGTCCATAGCTACTATCTTACTCATGTCGAAGTTTAAAATATCCTCGAGAATAACTACCCCTGACCACCTTGACGATTCAATCCCTTTCTTGAGGTATTTGTCAATAGGATCTACCTGAACGCGAATCCTTTTCCCGTCTTCCGTTCATGTTATCTATTCATACTCTTTAACCCCCTTAGGGCTATATTCGGTATCTGGCCCCACATTTCTTGAATCGAAGATAAAATGTTCTTGATGCGTTTTGAAGTTTGATGTAAATCCTCCAATGAACATCTTTTCCGGTTTGGTTTCTTCGTGGATTTCCTTCCGGATCACCTTTGATAGAACCGATAACTTAATAATGTTGTCTCGGATCCTTTAATACTTCTACTAAATAAATCTTGGTCGACAACATCACCTCATCTAATAGATTGATCAAATTTTCCTTTAGTTAATTCCATCTTGGGAGGTCACAGAAACTCCCATATAATTTCATCACTCCCAATACGGAATTCCAGGCATAGAGTCGTCCAGTAAACTTCCTTCTGTATATCTCGAAAAATCTTTCCCCGAATTTGGCATCGTCACTTCTCTCTTAACAACTTAACCAATACCGTCCTCTTATTCTTTTCCAGTGGTCACCATTAAGATTTCCGGATTCTCCTTAATTTGCATCCCCGTTGTTGCTATTGACATACTTATTCGAGCACTACTTCCAACCTCCATTTATCTCTCGGTCGTACTCTCCCCCTTAAAAATTTTGCTCTTTCATATCGAACTCCCTCAATCTTTCTTCCCTATTCTTATTCGATCCGAACACCCCAAAGATGAATCTAATCTGACTTTCCTTCGGGGGTCCTTTCCACTAACCTATCCCTTACCTAAAGTTCTTTTTTTCCCAAATTCACCTTCCTTCTAACTCAGATGCGGCTCAATTGTACTGATACTTGATAGCTGAGGCGGAAGGACTTCCTATCAAGTAAACACTAAAATGCATGTCGGGTAAAGATGGCAATGCATGTGTCACATTTACACCAAGCAATTATATCACACATTAGCGCAACAAAACCAATTAGAAATGTACGAATAACATAAGATCAAGAGAATAAATAATTAATGGAAAATATGATGCACGTGCTATGAATGCTTTGGAACCTGTCACCAATGGGGTAAGTAGTTAGCTTGACAGCTTTTCCTTGCTACTCCAAGTCCCGCGGTTACTTTGACTTGGTAAATGGTTCCTTGCCTTTTCCGCGGTCTTCGAGATTCCCATGCATCTTTATAAATTAACTTGTATCTTCCACTTCCAAGGAGTTAGTATCCACACTTCTCCTCGCAATTCGACCTTTACTTCTAATCGTCACCTTAATCAA